>CM057455.1:1133877500-1139790000 GCA_016271365.2 Neoceratodus forsteri | reverse complement strand
GAAGGTATACCTCTTTTCAGATGACACTAAGGTCTGCAACGGGGTTGACACTCCGGGGGTGTGTGTGGAAAAAATGAGAAAGGACCTAAACATGCTTGAGGAGTGGTCGAGGTTTTGGCAGTTAAGATTCAATGCAAATAAGTGTAAAAATCATGCACATGGAGTGCAGAAATCCAAAGGAGGAGTACAAGATGGGGGGGATGTATTGACAGCTACCAGTCAAGAGAGGGACCTGGGGGAGGCCCACCGACACAGCGGTAGCACTACCGCTCATGATGCTTGCGACCCAGGTTCAGGAATGAGCCTGGAAGCTGGAGAACCAGTCAGGGAGAGGAGGCTAAGCATCCAGGGGACCGCTCACCTTCTCTGGGGAGGAAGGGGGCTGTGGCTCGGCACTTGACTGGCCCCAGGATGAGGCCTGGGGTACAGCAAGCACTTAGCCATGTGAAGAGGGAGAGGCATGGCAGACATTGGTGGTCACGCCTTAATGTTGGGGTGCATGTCATGCCCAGAACAAAAGGAAGAATGGCTCCCTACATTCTGGGGAGATGGAGCACCCAGGCACAGATCCACAGCCCCCTTACCTGTCCCTGTCTTATGCCTTGATGCACGGAAAATGTTCAGGGTGTATGGGCCCCCGCCTCATCCCCACCTGGGGGGCAAAACTACTGCTACATGGAGGGATTACCGAGGCTCCAGGTAAGGTGCCATGGGTGACTCCTGAGGCAGCGGAGTATGGGGGCAGGGGGTAGCATAAATTGAAAGTAAAAAAAAAGAAAGAAAGGGACCTTGGGGTAAATCATATCTGTTGACCTAAAGGTAACCAAACAATGTGAGAAGCCTGTGGGGACAGGCAGTGGGATTCTAGGGTGCATAGGGAGAGGTATCACCAGCAGAAAAAAGGAGATGGTTATGCCACTGTACATATCACTAGTGAGACCTCTTCTGGAGTACTGTGTCCAGTTCTGGAAACCGCATCTCCGGAAGGACATAGACAAAATAGAGGCAGTCCAGAGAAGGGCAACAAAAATGGTGCAAGGACTGCACAAAAAGTCATATGAGCAAAGACTAGAGGACCTCAATATGTATTCCCTGGAGGAGAGGCAAGAGGGGGGGAATATAATAGAGATATTCAAATACATCAGGGGAATAAACAAGGCACAGAAGGGTAGCATCTTTCAGAAAAGAAGGTGTACGAGAACAAGGGGACATGATATGAGGCTACAGGGGGGTAGGCTTGGGGCAACGTGAGGAAGTACTTTTTCACAGAAAGAGTAGTGGATGCTTGGAACAGCCTCCCTCTGGAGATGGTGGGAGCAAAAACAGTAGGGGAATTGAAGAATGCATGGGTTAGACATAAGAGTATTCTAGCAATAGGGAAAAGAGGGTAAGCCGCAGATCAATTAGGGTTTGCCGTAATGCATCAGGTAGGGAAAAGGTGCAGACTAGGTGGGCCATACAGTCTATATTTGCCATCACCTTCTGTGTATCTGTGTATCAGACAGAATATGGTTGGCATCTAAAAACTGCTAATTAGTGACAGGATATATCGAAAACATTACATAGCTATAGGTAACAGTAGGGTCAGGTAATTTCTTACAAGAATAATCACCCATATAGCAAGACAAAGTCTAGTTTACCTACCTATATATATGGAACTCTAGGAGACAAACAGAGGGGTTTGTGACATATAATATAATACAGTTGAGTCCTGTTGTAAGCACACCCTAAATGCCAAGCAAAATGTTCTTATAACTGGGGTGTTCTTTTAAGAGGGCTTCATTGAAAGTAGTGAGAATCCATGTAAAATCTATGGTTGACATGATGAAACTGGACTCAAACTTGTTTTCAGAGAACTATTAAAAGTAGTATAATACATCTGTTTAAAAGAACTCTTGTTCAATTATAATATTGTGGTAAAATTCATTCAATGTCTCACCCAGCTATGAAGGAATGTGTGCTGCCTTCTTCATAGGGCATCTTTCACACATCCATTCACTACTTAAGTGACAGTTAGTGAGGAAACTTGATGATTCTGCCCAGGCTTAGCACACTCAGAGGTGATAATAAGCATCTACCACTATCTCTGGAAAAAACTGTTCTTATAAACGGGCTGACTGTTCTTATAAACAGGTGTTACTGTCACTGAAAATAATTGGTAAAAATCAGGAAATTCAAAGAAATTCCTTACAAATGTGATGTTTATATGTCTAATGTTCTGATTTAGTGGGCTGTACTGTACCTAATATTGCCATCAATGCCAGAACTGCTGAGAGTTCCCTCTCAGGTGGGAAGTCAACCTTTTCAAAGTATAGCTCTGGGACACAATATGCTACCATTGGAGTATAGTTGGGGGTAGGCTCAAGCCAAAGCCTGGTAATGGTAATGGCCTTTTTTGTGGTGTAGAGAATAGTCACGTAGCAATGAGCAAGCCCGACACCTCTGGGCCTCCGGTGGAATGGGCAAGAGAGAATGACAGGATGTGGCATGCAGGAGTCTACAGAGAGAAGAGACAAACACGTTCATAACTGTTGCCAAACATCCTCTAATGTAGGGCAGGACCAAAAAATGTGAGTTTGATCAGTATCCCTTTCTTCACATCCCCTCCAACATAAGTCAAATTGATCTCATGTATATTTTGCCTGTCTCCCTGGGGTGATAAAAAATCTCTGGCAACATTTCCAGGCAAACTCCCTCCAACCCACCGAGGTAGCACAGGCAACAGGGAATCCTTCACCCATTCTTCATAAGTGCAGGATGCATTGAATTCTTTATTCCATTTTTCCAGACTACATCTATAAGTATTTGGCCACAATGCCTGTATACCTCTATGTAAATAGCCTATTGAGTGGTGCCACTAATGGGATAGTGTTTCAGAAAAGCACTAGCAAACAGACAAGAAGGAGGGTGGAGGAACAATGGGGACACATCAAAACTGCCATCACAGAGGCAACAAGCCTTTGTCTGAAGCAAATAAATCAAAATGAAAGAAAAAAACACTATGGTTCCCAAAAGAGCTGGTGGGGAAGGTTAGGGAGAAAAATTTAGCATTCAGGAAGTATAAGGAAACACAGAAGGAGCAGGACAGAAAACTGTACCAGTTAAAGTAGAAGGAAGCAGGGAAGGTAGTCAGAATAGCAAAGACCCAAACCAAGGAAAAGATGGCCA
This sequence comes from Neoceratodus forsteri, assembly GCA_016271365.2. Lineage (NCBI taxonomy): Eukaryota > Metazoa > Chordata > Ceratodontiformes > Ceratodontidae > Neoceratodus > Neoceratodus forsteri. Next base: position 1,139,786,832 of record CM057455.1, on the reverse strand, counting down.
ACTCAGTTAAAAAGGGGGATAAAACCTTTTATAGGTATATTAGGGAGTGAAGAAACCCCAAGGGAGGGATAGTGAGGCTTAATAAAGGGGAGCGTGGGTGGGCAGAGGATGACAATGAAAAACCAGGGAGACTGAATGAATACTTCTGCTCAGTATTCACAAAAGAAGAGGAGGGGGAGGTACCTAATCCAGTCAACAGAACACTCTGGATAGGAGGTCGATACCAGTCTATTCACAGAAGAAAGGGTTCAGAAAGAACTCCTAAAACTGAAGGTGGACAAAGCAATGGGCCCAGATAGGATTCAACCCAGAATTCTAAAAGAACTTAGGGGAGAACTAATGACACCACTGAGTACCCTTTTTAACATATCATGGGAAAATGGTGTGGTACCTAAAGACTGGAGAAGGGCAGATGTGATTCCCTTTCACAAAAGTGGGAGCAAAGCAGAGGGAGGAAACTACACACCTGTTAGTTTGACCTTAGTGGTAGGGAAAATGATGGAATCACTTCTGAAAGAAAAAATTGTTGCGTACCTAGAGGCCCGCGGGGCACAGGATCCAAAGCAGCATGGATTTGCAGCAGGAAGGTCATGTCAAATGAATCTAATAGATTTCTTTGATTGGGTGACCAAAGTAGTAGACCAGGGAGGGGCTGTGGACATGGTCTGTCTAGACTTTACAAAGGCATTTGACACAGTCCCACACAAAAGATTAATAAACAAATTAGCCAGCCTGGGAGTGGGTCCCAGGGTTGTAGCCTGGTTAAAAAATTGGCTGGACAACAGGACCCAGAGGGTAATAGTAAATGGAGTCCACTCCAAAGGAAGGGGGGTTACTAGTGGGGTACCACAGGGTTTAGTACTGGGTCCAGTCCTTTTTAATATCTTTATAAGTGTCATTGCAGAGGGACTGGAAAGAAAAAGTATGCCTCTTTGCAGATGCCACAAAGATCTACAACAGGGTTGATACACAAGGGGGGAGTGGAAAGGATGAAAAGGGACTTGGCAAGGTTGGAGGAATGGTCAAAAGTATGGCAGCTTGGATTCAATGCAAAGAAGTGCAAAGTAATGCATCTGGGAAACAAAATCCAGGGAAGAGTACACAATGGGGTACTAATAACAACAAAATAGAAAGGGACCTGGGGGTAGTCATATCAGATGACCTAAAGGTAAGCAAGCAATGTGAGAAGGCAGTATGGAGGGCTGGGGGGATACTGGGATCTATAGGGAGAGGCATCACCAGTAGAAAACAGGAAGTTGTTATCTCTCTGTACAGACAGTTGATGAGACCCTATCTGGAGTACTGCATGCAGTTCTGGAAACCCCATCTCTGTAAGGACATAGGCAGGATGGAGGCAGTCCAATGTTGGGCAACTAAAATGGTGCAAAGTCTGCACCAAAAGCCATACAAAGAGAGACCAAAGGCACTTAATAAGTATACCCTCGAGGAAAGGAGGGAGAGGGGGATATGATAGAAACTTTCAAGTACCTCAAGAGAATCAACAAAGTCCAGGAGGGTAGCACATTTCAGGAAAAGAGATGTGCAAGGACAAGGAGGGACAGCTCAAGGGCAATGTGAGGAAGTTTTTTTTTTTTTCAAGGAAAGGGTGGTGGATGCATGGACCAGCCTTCCTGAGGAGGTTGTGGGGTCAAAAACAGTGGGGGAATTCAAGAATGCATGGAACAGACATAAGGAAATTCTGGTGGGGGTAAGAAAAAGTAGGCCATATGTGAAGCCATTTATGGTTTTGGCAACCAGCACCTCTGCCGGCAGACCATTCCATGGCTCAACTACTCTTTCTGTAAAATAATACTTCCTCACATCCTTTTTAAACTTTCCCCCCTTAACCTTCACTTGTGACCCTTGTCCCATCATCTGTTTCTGGCAAATACAGTTGCTCCTCACAGTCCACCTTGTTAATTCCTTTCAGAACTTGAAGGTCTCTATCATATCCCCCTTTCTCTTCTGGTTTCAAGTGAATACATGTTCAGACCCTTTAGTTGACCCTCATAGGGTCTGCCCTCCAGGCTCTGAGTCATCTTGGTTATCCTACATTGTACTTTCTCTAGCCTGTCCCATTCCTTTGTTTGCTGAAGACTCCAGAAATGGGCACATTACTCCAGGTGTGGGCTCACCAGTGACCTATACAGGTGGTAACAGCACCTCCTGCCTTTTACTGTCAAACCTTCCCCTGATGCACCTCCCAGCATCCTGTTGGCCTTGCTGAAGGCCTTGTTACATTGGCTGGTTTGTTTAAATGAGTCACTAATGGCTGCTAGGTCCCTTTTCTCTGATGTTGTGTCCAACTTAATCCTCCTGTCCAGTGCTCTGTTTTGGGGTTTTTATTCACTAATTATATAACTTTGCACTTTTTATCATTGGATTTCATCTGTCACATTTTGGACCAATTTCTCAGCCTTTACATGTCTCAGCAACTCCTTCATCCCCTCTACATTGTCATCCATACCACAGAGTTTAGTGTCATGAGCAAATAGACACAACCTGCCGTAAGCTCCCCTTTCCTATGTCACTGATGAACATACTAAAGGGGAATAGGCCCAGAACAGATTCCGGTGGTACTCCACTAATGACCTTTCTTTACTCTGATCTGACCTCATTCACCACCACTCTGTTCTCCCCCCCCCCAACCAACTCATTACCCACCTTACTATTTCCTTAGCTGTTACCAGATCCCTTATCTTCTTTGTCAGCTCTCAATGTGGTACCAGGTTGAATGCCTTGCTGAAGTTGAAGTGGAATAAATCTACAGCCTGACCCTTATCAACTACTTTGATTATCCAGTCAAAGAATACTATTAGGCTAATCTGACAAGATCTCCCTGTCATGAATCCATGCTGTTTGCTATCCTGAGGTCCATTTTTTCTCCATGTATTTTTATTTATTTATTGGATTTTGTTAACTGGGTAGGCTCACTGAGACATGGGTCCCTTTTTCAGGAGTGACCCAACTTAACTACATACAGTGCAGAAACTGAACATAGCAACAAGGTTCTGTGCACAACAGTAAGCATCTTCCGAAATGAAGACCAGTAATCGTAAATGTGGTAGCAACAGGTGAGAGCATCTTATGAAAACAAAGAGCAACAATAACAGTGGTAGTAACAGATACATATTTTCAGTGGTTGAGAATCAAAAATACAATTTACAGAAATATAGTACACATAATCAATTTGCATGGTGCAGGTCAGTTGGAATGAATAGGACAATGCTCATAGACAGTATAAGATGACTTATAGCATTATAAGTTGATGTTACAAGAAATAAGCAGAGGCAGGTATAGCTACATTTAGAAGGAGGACATTCACTGAAATGTCTTCTGAAGGATAAGTGAGATTTACTATTCTGGATAGGAAGAGGGAGCTCATTCCAAAGCTTGGAGGTTTTGAAGGAGAAGGAGCACTGACCTGCTGTAGTCAGGACCCTAGAGACCACCAGTAGGGGAAGAAGGAATGATCAGAAAGTGCATCCTTTGGGGCTTACGAACCAGGACATCTCAATGACTGGAAGTGCCTCTTTTGAGACTTATGGACAAGGACATCTCTGAGACTGCAGAAGTAGGCAGTTAGCTTATTTTTGGCCAAGCATAGGTTAGGGTAGTTACGTTTCTTTTCTGGGAGGGAGGGGCAATTGAAGGTGGCAAGGACACTGCAGTGGTGTTCTCTATTGCTAGCGCCCAGGGTGACTTTACCAATTCTGTGGTATAACAACTTCATTTTTTTGAGTTCAGTTCCTTTCAAAAGGTAGAGTACAGGGGCCCCACACAGGAGCATGGTGATCAGAACACTGGTAGTTACAGACAGCCGAACGTTGGTAGTGAGATAGACCCTGAGCCTATAGAGTACACTCAGATTCTATGTGAGGAGCTTGGCTACTTGTTCAGTATGAGATTTGAGGAAAAGGCCCTGATCTAGCCAAACACCAGGTAGTGTTCATGACCTGTACCCTATGTGGTAGCGATTTGCAAAAGCTTATTACAGTCACAGTCAAATTTCCTTGTCCCAGGTAGCATGGCCATGGAGGTTTTTTTTTTTTTTGCACTGAGGACAAAACATTTGGAAGTGAACCACACTTACAGTCCCCTAAAGTTCTTGCTGAGTTCAGAACTAATGGCATTTGGGTCAGGGCTGATTCTATAAAGCACTGCATCATATGCATAAAGAAGCACTTTGGCTCCACCACAGTTGGAAAGGAGTTCGTTGTTGAGTAATGAAAAGAAAAGTGGTCCCAGGATAGAACCATGTGGCACCCCATATGAGATCCCATGTTGGGAGGAAAAGCAGGCTCCCCACTTGACTGATTGATTTCGGACCATAAGGTAGCTTTTGAACCAACAGCAGGAAAGGCGATCAAGGTCTAAATTCATTAGCTTGGCCAGAAGGAGTTTGTGGTCCACCAGGTCAAAGTGCCTACTGCTCCTATCGGTTTTCTATCATCCATGGCCAGAAGGACGTCTGAGGTGAGGTGCACCAGTGCAGAATCAATGCCATGGTGTTTGTGAAAGCCATGTTAGACATTCATGAGAAAAGAGTGTGATTTTATATGGGCTTAGAGCTGATTATAAACTATTATCTCTTGAACTTTTGCCTGGACACAAGTATGGAAATATTCCACTAGTTCTTCTTTGAATAGTGTCTCCATCAGTTTCCCTACCATGAAGGTAAGACTAATGGGTCTGCAGTTTCCTGGCTGCTCCTTGATCCCTCCCTTTTTCAATGGAACCACGTCGACCATCCTCCAATCCCTGGTAACCACCCCTTCCTGCACAGAACTATTGAACAGCCCCACCAGGGGTTTGGCTAACACTGATGCCAGTTCCCTTAGCACCCTTGAATGCATCCCATCCAGCCCCAGGCCCTTGTTTACCATCAGGTCTGCTAGTCCCTTTCGAACTCTCCCTGAATGAATGTGTGATGAGTTGTAAAGATGATAGGAAATAGCACTATCTTTAGTGCCTCAAGGCAGACAGGCATTGGTCCATTCTTGTGGTACACCAGTGTTGCTATTAAAGGTGCTGTGGTTTGGGGAGTTTAGCATTTTTATGAAATTGTGTTCAGAGGCCAGGATTTGTAATATAATTGTAGGGTCCTAAACTAATTTATAAAAAATGATTTTTGTGGTGTTCTTTGTTTGAGTATTGGAGTTTGTTGTGAGTGTTTCAGGTGCTGAGATGAGTTCATTTTTGTCTCTGCTGTAAGCTTGTATCAGAAAGCATCTTTATTTTGTAGCTTTGTGAATGTTGTTATTTGTGTTAATTGCCATAGTATATACTTCTGATTGCCGTGGTGTATGCTTTTATATACAAATTGATGAATGACAATGCTGTTCCCCACATGTGCCTCAGCAAACAGAAACATAGAAACATAGACTTTGACGGCAGATAAGGACTGCTAGGCCCATCTAGTCTGCCCATTTCCCTACCTACAGGATAGGCCGCAGATCCTAGTTAACCAACAGCCTATTTCTTCCTACCCCCACAAGAATTGCCTTATGTCTGTCCCATGCATTCTTGAATTCTGCCACAGTTTTAGACCCCATAACCTCCTCAGGAAGGCTGTTCCATGCATCCACTACCCTCTCTGTGAAATAATACTTCCTCACATTGCCCCTGAACCGCCTCCTTCTATCTTTTAAATTGTGTCCCTTGATCTTGCAAGTCTCTTTTTCTGAAAATGCTACCCTCTTGGACTTGTTGATTCCACTGAGGTACTTAAAAGTTTCTATCATGTCCCCCCTCTCCCTACTTTCCTCAAGGGTATACATATTAAGCTCCTTTAGTCTCTCCTTATACGGCTTCTCTTGCAGACCCTGCACCATTTTAGTTGCCCTCCTCTGGACTGCCTCTATCCTGTCTATGTCCTTGCAGAGATGGGGTCTCCAGAACTGGACACAGTACTCCGGATGGGGTCTCATCAATTGTCTGTACAGAGGGAAACAACTTCCTGTCTTCTGCTTCTGATGCCTCTCCCTATACATCCCAGTATACCCCCAGCCCTCCCTACTGCCTTCTCACATTGCTTGCTAACCTTAAGGTCATCTGATATGATTACCCCCCGGTCCCTTTCCTTTTTTGTTGTTGTTACTACCTCCCCACCCATTGTGTATTCTTCCCTGGTTTTATTTCCAGGTGCATTATTTTGCACTTTTGCATTGAATCCTAGCTGCCATACTCTGACCATTCCTCCAACCTTGCCAAGTCCCTTTTCATCCTTTCCACACTCCTTGTGTATCAACCCTGTTGCAGATTTTGTGTCATCTGCAAAAGGCATACTTTTCCTTCCAGTCCCTCTGCAATGTCACTGATGAAGACATTAAAAGGACTGGACCCAATACTGAACCCTGCGGTACCCCACTAGTAACCCCTTCTTCAGAATGGACTCCATTTACAATTACCTTCTGTGTCCTGTTGTCCAGCCAATGTTTTACCCAGGCTACCACCCTGGGTCCCACTCCCAGGCTGGTTAATTTGACTATTAATCTTGTGTGTGGGACTGTGTCAAATGCCTTGCTAAGTCTAGGGTAGGTCATGTCCACAGCCCCTCCCTGGTCTACCACTTGGTCACCCAGTCAAAGAAATCTATTAGGTTCGTCTGACATGACCTTCCCGTTGTGAACCCATGCTGTCTTGGGTCCTGTGCTCCACTGGCCTCTAGGTACTCGACTATTCTTTCCTTCAGAAGTGACTCCATCACTTTCCCTACCACAGAGGTCATATTGACAGGTCTGTAGTTTCCTGCCTTTGTCTTGGACCCACTTTTGTGAAGGGGAATCACATCGGCCTTCCTCCTGTCCTTGGGTACCACACCATCCTCCCATGATTTATTAAAAAGAGTAGCCAGTGGTTTCACTAGTTCCCCCCTTAATTCTTTTAGAATTTTGGGGTGAATTCCATCTGGACCCATTGCTTTGCCCACCTTCAGTTTTAGGAGTTCTTGCAGAACCCTTTTCTTCTGTGAAAGGACCGATCGACTTCTCATCAAGAGTGCTTCTGTTAATTGTATTAGGCACTTCCCCCTCCTCTTTTGTGAATACTGAGCAGAAATATTCGTTCAGTATTCCTGCTTTTTCACTGTCCCCCTCTGCCCACCCACTGTTCATTCTATTCAGCCTCACTATCCCTCCCTTTGTCTTTCTATGCTCGCTGATGTACCTATAAAAGGTTTTATCCCCCTTCTTAACTGAGTTGGCTGTCCTTTCCTCAGTTTGGGCCTTTGCTATTCTGACTTCTCTCCCTGTTTCCTTTTGCCTTAATTGGTACAGCTCTCTGTCCTGCTCCTTCTGTGTTTTCTTATACTTCCGGAATGCTATCTTTTTCTTCCTGACTTTCACAGCCACCTCTTTTGAGAACCATAGTGGCTTTTTCTTTCATTTTGATTTGTTCATTTGCTTCACACAAAGGCTTGTTGCCTCTGTGATGGCAGTTTTGATAATTCCCCATTGTTGCTCCACACCTCCTTCTAGCCTGTTTGCTAGTGCTTTCTGAGGCACTCTCCCATCTTGCCAAAGTCAGCCCTCCAAAGTCCAGTACCCTCACTTTGTATGGCTTGACTTGTAGCTGAGTTTAACATGAACCACACTGTTTGATGGTCACTTGTCCCCAGATGGCAATCCACTTCTAGATCTGAGATCCTCTCACTCCCCCGTTTGAGAGTATGAGGTCTAAGATTGCTCCCTCACGAGTGGGTTCCAAACTAGCTGTCTAATGCCTGCCACCTGTAGGGCATCAAGAATGGCCCTGCTTTGGATGTGGCTGCAGCAAATGTGCTCCAGTTAACATCTGGCATATTCGGTCTCCCATCAACAGTATCTCCCTTTCTCTGCCATTCTAAGAATGCCTTCTATCATATCCTGTCCATTCCTTCCCCTGACATGGGGTCTGTACACAACCCCTGTGTGGATTGTGGTGCCTTTCCAGTCTCCAAGGTGACCCACAGTGCCTCCTCTCCTCCCTGTTTACTCTTTTGTTCAGTTGCTTTTATCCTTCCTTACATAGAGAGCTACTCCTCCCCTCTTCTCCCTGCCTGTCTCTCCTGTAGGTTATGTACCCTGGTGTGTTAACATCCCAGTCATGGTTCTCTGTGTACCATATTTCTGTGACTGCTACGATATCCAGGCATCCTCTTCCATTAAGGCCATCAGCTCAGGGAGCTTGTTGCCCAGACTACGGGCATTGGTACTCATTACCCTCCATTTCCTGATGGCCTTAATCCCTTTTGCCCCATCCCTGTCCTTCTTGCCTTTGTCACTTTCTCCATTTACCCCTGCCCTTCTCCCTATCGACACCTCTATGTTGGTGTTTGCTGCACTTACTACCGTGATTATTTGGGGGCTAGGATTTTCCTGCTCCTTTCCAGTACCTCCCCCCTTGGCTAGTTTAAAAGCTTGCCAATGAAGCATTTAAACCTATCACCTAGGATCCTGGTTCCCCTCCCGGACAGATGCAGCCCATCATGCCAGTATAGGCTTGCATCACTCCAGGTGGACCCCCAGTCCCCAATGAAGCCAAATCCCTGAGCTCCACACCAGTTTTCAACCACTGATTGAATCCCATGGTGCGGAACACCCTAGCCTCCTATGCCATAGATGGTAGCACCTCCGAGAAGGTTACCTGCATGCTACTTGACTAAGGCCCCTCCCCAATTCCACAAACTCTTTCTGCACTTCTCTAGTCCCTTTCTTAGCCAGGTCATTTGTCCCTAGGTGGACAATGACATCCAGCTCCCTCCCCTGTGCAGCTGCTCCGGCAATCCTGAGGATTCGCTTCCTGTCCCTCCAAGCCATGGCACCAGGCAGGCACCCTACCTCCCTCTCCCCTTCCTCCCCCAGTTCTACCTTCCTAACACTGGAGTCCCCCACCAGGAGTTGTTTCCTTCCCCTGCAGGGTCCCCTGCCACCCTCCTGTGGGTCTCCTTTGTGGAGGTTCCCAGCATCCTCCTTGGTCTCCACTGTGGGTGCCTCCACAGAGGAACCACACTTTGCCAGAATGGCATAGGAATTGTGGAGAGGTACAATGGGAGGGATGCGCCTCTGTTCCACCACCCTCATCCTCCCTGAGCCCATTGTGGTCCAACCGCTCCTCTTTCTTGGCAACCTCTGAGGCAATGGCAGTGGCACTGGTGGCCCCTGGATGGAAGAGGAGGTCCCACAAATCCTGGCCAACTCAGCCTGGAGATGAGCAACCTCCTCCCTCAGCCCAGAGAGGTGCCTGCAGATGGGACAACACCGCATCCTCCAGAACATCTCCCGGAAGACTGCTGCTCCACAGCCACTGCACTACATCACTCCAATCATGTCTTATTTCTGGCCCCTTAACTGTTTGCAATCCTTACTCTTTCCTCTGTTTTTTTTTCTCTCTCTCCTTACTTTCTGCCTGTATGCCCTTTAAGCTCCTGATTGTCCTGTTCTGAGACAAGAATATCCTATATTTCACAGTAGACCACTTACTTGCTCAGAGGCAGACCTCCAGCAGCTAGAGGGGTTTGGAGAGCTACTCTTGCCCTTCTAGGATGGTGGGTCCTTGGTGGTTCTGTGATCACTCACTTCCTGCCCCTAAACAGGAAGCTCCTGTTGTCAGTCAAATTCTGTACCTATAAAAATAGAACTAGCTTTGGGTGGGGGGGGTGGAGGGGAGGGAAGGAGGGCAATATAGTCCCAGCAGAGAAGTTCAGTCACACAGCAGTCCTTTCTCTTGGTGTCTTCTGTCAAGCTATTAGCAGAAACTTTCTAAGGAAGTCTTTAAATGTAGCTTCCTTCTAGCTAAGCCACTCCCCCTACTTACCAGATCTTTCTACAAGTAATTTAAACCTCACTGCAGTTAAGTCCTTTCAGTCACCTGAGATTTACACCTAGATAACTTTTCAGATACCCATTCAGTTCAGTTAACCCAAACACACACTTTTTTTTTGTATGTTAGTTTTTTACCCTAAATTAAAGGTCAAATACAAAAGTTCTTCTACTTTAGTCTCTGCAGAGAAGTTCAGTCACACAGCAGTCCTTTCTCCTGGTGTCTTCTGCCAAGCTATTTGACTGAAATGTTCATATACTACGCAAAGTAACTTATTTCAGCTGGCCAAGCGGTGTGGCAAACTGAGGCAGTGGGCCTCAACACCCATCCCACTAGGCGGCCCAGGTTCATCAATGAATTGGAGTTGCTTGGTGGCTAGCCATGAGAAGAAGTATCAAGCATTCCAAAATGGTTGTCCTCCTCCGGGGATGGAGGACAGCATATGCCACCATTCGATCACCACCTACTAAAGTCTAGGTAGCAGAACATTAGCTGACTACCTGGTTGGTCAGGTGCAGGTCACTGAGGCATACTTCTCCTTCATGTAGTACATGTGTACCATAGTGTGCATGCCAGCATGTGGCGAAAAGCTGCGGAGAAATAGCCTGGGCAGGCCAGTTGAGGATGGTGTATCCCAAAGGCTCCGCACCACCTGACAAGGCACCTACCCTCCCACGTGGTACAAGAGGTGGAGGTAAGCTCAGGTTTGGGTGGGTGATAGGGCTTGGGGCAGTTGCCAGAAAGGGGCTGCCCAAGTGTGAGGTGGAAACATAAAAGATGAAAAAAGAGTAACATTTATACACTAAATCTCTGTGTTTCACCAAATGCTCATGTCCCTCGATGATTTTTCCTGTCTGTCTTTTACCAATATACTTTTAATTGATAGGTATATTAGGAAATTACTGCTAAATATTTCTATAAGAAAAATTCCCATCCATGTAATATATTATAGGGTTATGGTCATACACCTATAGTTAGGGTTGAGTAGCATGTTTAACGTTAAATCTCAAAATTTGCACTTCAATAACCTTGCAACTAATCAATGAATTCACACAAAATTTGGCAAGCACTGTCCCATGCAGTTGATCTCTTGACACAGCAAGTTTTGTTCCAGTTAGATGTGCAGATTCTGAGATCCAGATAGTGCAAAAACCTTAAAAGTCACCACTTTCTGCAGTTTTTTTCCTCATTGCCTTGCGCCCAGATGGTGTTGAAGTTTGATGTGAATTATTTATGGGAGAAACAACTTGGGTAACAGAACTGCCATGCATTTATTTGGTGAAAAAATATTAATCTGTTGCAAAGTTATTCAATTTTAAGTTCCCATTATTTTCAATGGGAAGATCATTCTCCAGGATAGAGGTATAAAGTTCAATGAAGGATTTGGCCTAATGAAAAAGGATTCTTTTTCGTTAGGGGTCACTCATTTTTCACCAGAAAAAAATTCCTTTTTTGTGAGCAGCCATCTTGTTGATTTTTCCACAACTAAAAAGCATGGAAAATGCATAACAATGTTGTCATTTTAAAAATCAAACACCAGAACCTAGCTAAATGGGCCTTTGGGCTTCCATAGCTACATACTGTACATGTTCACGTCTATGGAGGGATGGCTCCCACAGTAAAATAAGGATACTATTATATTATCTCAAAAAGTAAGGAAATGAGTTGCAAAAAACTTCATTAATGATCCAGTCAGGATCAAAGTGACAAAAGTTGGGAAATGAGGTGTCAGGGTTTCCAACCCTAACACCCCACCCTCCCAAACCAGGCAGGAGAGCAGCTGTGGGGTATGCCTCGGGCTTCTCATTTTGCCCCTAACTGGAGCATTAATGATGTTTTTTGCAACATATATGCTGTATATATATATATATATATATATATATATATATATATATAGAATAATAGATAGGTGAAGGTCTATTACAAGAGAATAATACCACCGAGAGGTTCTGGGGACAAGGAAACCTCGAGAGCGAAGCTCAAGGGGTTCCCCTGTCCCCAGAACCTTGAGATGGTATTACTCCCGAGTGATAGACTCTCACCTATTTTTTATTTTTTGTAATATATGGAGCCCAGTTTTGTTTGCAGCAGTTCTGTGAATGTGATGCTGTGAGGCTGTGCACCTGCTGCGGTAAGGATTCACTCACTCACTTTCGTTTGTATGTATACTTTCCATCCTCAGTCTGCCTCTGCTCACCCACCCACCCATAAACTCGGTCCTGTGTCTGTTTTACTTGAAAAAGGAAGTCTTACCTTGCTTCTTTAATCAGACAGTTGTGGGGAATAAAAAAATGCTGCCCGTAAAGCGAAGGGACGATATTCTCTCACTTACCGAGACACGGCCGCATGTTTTTTGAATGGTTCTGCCCACCCACAGAGGAACCGGTTCTAATCGGGAGGCGCAGTTTTAGGAATGCCAGCACGCATGGCTAGGAGGTTGCCTTGGGGATGTCAGGAACTAGTGTATGCTATTGGAAGATCTTGCGGTTGCGCTCTTCAGGTTTGCTGATAATACTATCATTCAGAGCTCGAACGATAGTATTATGAGCTCTGAACGATAATATTATCACTTGCTAATGATAGTATTATCACTTTGGCTACTGCTGTATTACCAGGATTTTTTTGTATGGGATACTATGGTATTATTTAGGTATCTCCATATATTACATATATATATATATATATATATTTAAAAGTTTTACCAGGAAGGCATACTGAGCAGAATACTGCTCTATCCCACATGCATCCTGAGGGACGGGGCAATAGTAGGAATACATAGTTACGGAGAGTACATAATACAGCAAAGTTTATGAAAAAGGTTACAAAGCATATAGAACATGTACAAAACCCCATGTTATAAGGCAATAAGTAAAAAGAGCAGCCCTGCAATTGCTAGGGTAAGGCAAGCACTACTGTGGAAGGTAGTTGCTGTGTAAGGGACTAGGGCATACACACGTACACAGTTCAGCGCATGTAAAATCATCTCCAGGAGAAGCACTGCTAGTGTTAGAGCAGGTCCCAGTCAAATGCGCAAACAGTGGAAAAAATGGGTTTTGAGAAGGGAGTTAAGGTGCTTGGTGGGGTTGGGGGTTCCACAGTTTAGGAATGTGAAACCTAAAGGCTGGCTGACCTGCCGTGGTAGTCAAGTGAGGGACAGCCAAGAAGCAAGAGTCAAAGTTTCTGATTTGGTAAACTGGAGTGGGGGCAGCTGTTAGAATTGAGGTTAGGTAGGATGGCAGCGACCGGGACCAAAGCTTCACCATTAGCCTAGCGCAGTGAGAATTTCTTCAATCATAGAGCAAGAGGAGGTCAAGGATCTGATAGAGGATGCAGAGATGAATGGAGAGAGGACAGTTGAGGGTGAAGCGACAGAATGAGTGGAAGAGAGGGTCCAGTCTGGCGGGGTGGACTTGGGATCGGCACTGTAGACTACATCACCATAGTCTAGAATAGGGAGGATCATTTTCTGCACAATAACATGGCAAGCTGGCAGAGGGATGTATCCATGGTTGCAGTATAAGGCACCCAACTTGGGGTGCAGCATTTTTGTGGATGGCATCTACGTGTACAGAAAAGTTGAGGTGCTGGTCACACCAGATCTCGAGGTATCTAAAGGAGGTGCAGACCTCTAATGGAGTCCCTTCCAGGGTGTACATATATTTATAAAATGGGTAAGGCAAATCAATGACAATCCACTATCCTGATTGGCTGAAACATGTCACATGACAGTGCATTATTCCACAATGACCGCACGCCTTCTAGTATGACCGCACGCCTGAACTACTTTCCAGCCCTCAAAACCTTCTCACCAGCAGTGAGATAACTCCACACCTGGTGCAGCTAGGCAGCCACATACACACACACACACACACATATGCAACTGGCACTCATAGGCATAACTAAATATACGAGTAGTAGTCCCACACTGTACAAGCTGATGTGCTTGATCATGCCATTAATATTTAAATAAAATGTAATGTAAAAATCAAATCCTGCCTGCCATTTTCACAGTCTCTTAGACATAGAACCACTTTAACTTTTATTACTGTAAGTAGTGTCACCAAGCAGTCTCAATCCTACTAAAACATATGGTGGCAGGTGTTTAAGAGAAACCAAGCTGTGTACAAAAAAAACAAGAGAACATACATTTTTTTAGTTTTTTGCTCTTAATTTCTGTGAAAAATAGCTCCATTTGTAGGAAGAATAGAGCGATCGTGGATCACTTTCACTTTCATTGCCGGAATGTAGCATGACTGAGCAGTGTGCATTGCAGAAAGTGACAACCTGTTAAGACTTCAAAGTAAGCCCCTCTCTGTTAAAAAAATATGAAAAGTGTGTCCCTCCTGTTAGCTTCTCTTAGGTTTCAGTAATAGAAGCTGCAGACTGTATCCAGAAGGGAGCAAGGACAGACTGAACGAGTCAGTAGCTTTAGGAAGGTAGATGGAAAGCAGAGCGCAGTGTTGCATGGCAACACCGCCTGGCTTCCTTCACCTTCTAAAGCTGCTGACTGTTCGGGTCTGTCTGTAAACGCTGCATCAAGGATAAGGTGCTGGCCATCGCAGCCCGGACAGCGACTGGAGGGGTCTGCTGATGTGCCACAGTTCACAGCACAGGAGGAGCTGGTGGTGGCCACCATGCGCTGCAGCACTGTCAAGAGTGTGCCAGGTGGTGGTTTTCAGACAGGAGGGAGCCCATCACTGCATGATACATATGTTGGGCTCACACTACAGGCAGTGGGTGGGGGGGATGGGGAGTTGGGGGTGGGGGGATGGGGCCATGCATCACTGATACATCTGTTTTCTCTTACAGCACCGGCATGCCTGCATGCGGTGGATAGAATGCCTGCAGCAGCCGTGGAGGCAGGCCCAGCCCCAGATGACCAGCCATCTACCTCCACAGGCATCTGGGGGCCTGATCAGCTGCAGCATGCCACCAATCTCCAGCTGGATGTCCTGGGCATGGGGTCGGATGAGGCCCTGGCTGTGTTTCAGCAGGATGCCAGCCATGGCGTCCTCTGCATGGAGACACTGATCGGGGCGTGGTCTGACACTGATGATGACCTGACAATGATCCTGGACAGCATGGGTGGTGTTGTGGGGGAGATGCCCATACCATGTACCAATACTGGCAGTGTTCCCAGTGGCCTGTCAGTGATGGAACAGCTGCCCACCGCCACTGCAGGTGCTGCCGTGTGCACCACCAAGGCAGTGCCATGTGGTGGTGGTGGTGCAGCTGTGCAGGCACTGAGCAATGTACAGGGGCCAGAGGGGCAGCAGCGGCTGGCAGCAGGGGACATAGGGCAGATGGACAAAGGGTCCACTGCCAAGGCATCTGATTGGGACCCACCCCATGGGGACCCCACTGTGCAGTATCCACCTGAGCAGGGGGCTGTACAGTATGGTCATACACCACTGGTGGTTCAGTAGCCCGTCCAGGTTTCCCTGGGTGCTGACCCATTGGCAGAGCACACCCGTTTGCTGAGGGCCTCCATGGAGCATTGGGTGCTGCTGGCAGCTGGGGTGCATGCACTGTGTGCGGAGGTGCTCCAGTCAGCCAAGTAACATGAGAGAGGCACTGCACAGCTCCTGGAGGCTATTCAGCACTTGCGGGAGGACACGACCGCATCCCAAGATCTCATAGCCAATGTGATCATGGATGGCGTTGCACTGCTGGCTGTTACAAGTCATGGCTGGACACTGTGCAGTGCGCTGTCCACCCCCACATTCCCGGCGTCACATGACACCCTCCCTGTTGATGCCGGAATATGCTGTTGGCATCCCAGGCACATCTGAGGTGGGCCTGTTTGGGTGCCAACACACCACTGCACAGACCCAATCGCTGTCCCACAGTACAATCCCTGGGTGGCTGTTCAATACACCCCCTGTGGCCGATGTGCAGCCTGTGGCTGCTGATTGGCCCCAGTGCAGCCACCCCCATGGCTGTGGTGGCCATGGTTCCAAGTTGCAGGCCTGATGTGCGTGCCGCCCTGGCTGCAGACTGCTGCCGCAGCCCTGTGCATTCCTGGGTGGTGTATGTGTGTGTGAGTGTGTGTGTGTGTGTGTGTGTGTGTGTGTGTGTGTGTGTGTGCATAGCACAGGTGTGGCACCTGTGTGTCATGCCACATGCTGCCTGTGTGCATACTTGCCCAACCGCTGGCCTGTGTGACGTGGGCATGATGACAGAAGATCTGCAGCAGTTGTGCCTGTGCACTGGTGCCCTGCATCTGATCCCCACCACATGCCAGTGCCTGGGCACGTATGTGTGTGTGTTGCTGTGTGCAGTTGTGTGTGGCTGTGTGGCACTGTCACAACCCCTGCACCACACCTCTGTGTGTGCATGCCCATTGCCATGCATCCCCCTGCCTGTGTGCTGTACCCATGTGTGTGGCCAGTGCATAGGTGTTGCGCCACCTATCTGTGTGCACTGTAGTGCCCCTGTGTGATTGTGTCCCTGTGCTGGTGTGCCATCCTCTGGAGCCAGGGATCCCCTCGACCGGGGGGGCTGACTACCAACCTCCAGCCCATTGCCCTCGTCGTCCCCACTACTGTCCCCTTCATCAGCCTCGACGGCTATCTCATGGTCAATGGTCATGTTGTGCAGTATGCAGAAGGCCAGGAATAGGCCACAGGCTTTCAAGGGGCTGTATTGTAGGGCACCACCAGACCTGTCTAGGCAACAGAATCATACCTTCAGCATCCCAAATACACATTCAATGATGTTCTGCATGCTGGAGTTTACCTCATTGTAATGTTCCTCTGCTGGGGACGATGGGTACCAGTAGAGGATGAGCAGCCAGGGCCTGAGTGGATAGCCACTGTCACCTGTGTGGATAATGACATGGTTAGTCTTGTGTCCTCTGTTGCTGTACCCCTTGCCTATCTCTGGTGTCCTCGCCAGTGCACCCACCCTGCCCACCCCATCCCACACCCTGCTCTGCCCTGCCCCCTTGGCCATCCCATACTCACCCACTAGGTGGCCCATGGGGATGTCCCCATGCTCAAACCTGTGGCACAGTGCAGAGCTGTGCCAGATGAATGCATCATGTACACTCCCAGGGTGTGTGGCACAGACATTGGTTATGCATCCCTTGGCATTGCACACCACCTGGCAGTTGACACTGAGGAATCACTTCCTGTTAATGTATGCAATGCCCTCAGAGCCAGGTGGCATGCAGATGCCCACATGGGTGCAGTCAATGGCCCCAAGCATGCCAGGCATTTGTGCTACCTTGTGGAAGTCCTGCATGGTCGATGTACACTCTACCTGTGTGCTGGGGAAATGGATGTATTCCGAAGCATGTGGCAGCAGGGCGTTGAGGAATTGTGTGAGGAGGCATGATGTGGCTGACTGAGTTATGCCTGTTGTGTTCCCTGTTGATCTCTGGAAGGTGCCCATGGTGAGCAGGCACATGACAGCTGTTACTTTGGTCTCCACAGACATTGCGTGGTTCCATCTTTTGGGTGCCTTCATCTCTTCACTGCACAGCTCACATAGCTGCCTCAGAATAGCCCTGGGCAGGCGATATCAGCCCACAATCTTTGTATCAGAGTAATTCTCGAAGGTGATGCAGGCACGGTACCACCTATTCTGGGCATACCGCCAACGGGCCCTTCCACGGCCACATCACTGTTCCTCCTGCCTCCTCACACCCCTCATTACATCCTCCATCCACGCCCCTGTGGCTACCTGTGCTGGTCACTCTGTCCCTCACAGACTCTGTCTCCCTTGCTTTGTCTGTTTCTGTCCCTCCACCTTCATGTTCCACTCTCTCGCTCTCTCCCTCACCGTTAGTGCAAGTGCTGTGTGTGTGCTTGTGCCCTGTATTTATAGGCCCAAGTCTACTTGGCACATCTGGGAATTGCTTTGCACTTGCACCATAGTTCAGCGGTTGAATATCGCACTGTGCCACATATTCAAGGGCACTCCTCCTGCTCTTGTGCATGCATTCATTAGAGTTGCACATTGGCACAATGGGACTTGCGCTGCGCAATGGCTCCCGCTGAATATCGCTCCTTGGTGCAAATCCACATTTGCACCAGCACAACTCAGTTGCGCCATGTGCAACTGCTTTAGATATCCTGGCTGATGTGTATTTAGGTCTCTGTCACCTTCTTAGCTCCATGTTTGTCTTAGATTGTTGAAATTTACTAGGTAAATCTGTGCTTTTGTGATGACAATCATCTCGCCCATCACTCACTTATGTAAGGATAATTCGACTGGTAAATTACCGTTTGCACTTCTTTACTGTTCAAATGGAAAAGTTTGCAAACAATAAAGGTCCATAATAGTTTAAATTGTAATAGGAGCTGCTTTGCTGATCCACTCCCCACAGTTTCATGCAGCTCCCAACTTTAATTATTTTTTAATTTTTTGTTAATGATTCTGCACTTCTCCTATTGCTTACTGCTGTTGAGAAACCGTAAGTAAATAAAGGTACTGTTCACATCTACTAACTGCTTCAACTTTTTTTCACAACTGTACATGTAAAGAGTAGCAGAATATATTCACCATCTGGTAAATTTCATTTAAATGCTCAGGCAACGATTATAGCAAAAATAAATGGAGCGAGAATATAAACTGCAACACAATATTAAAGTGCTGGAGGCAAAAGAAAAGCAAGCAGCATAACTGATCAATGACCCGCAGTTGATTGTTGTGTCCAAACATAAGCTACAATTGAATTGCTGGTAGTGAAAAAATGTTATCTGTGAGGATTTGTTAATTTAGTTGCTGAATGCTTCTATAAGTTCAAATTGTTATAGCTCCCTGGTGCCTAATGGCACCCCCCACCTGCCCTACCCGGAATACAATAATATGTCACTGGTGTCTAGTGGCACCCTCCTGCTGCTGATCACCATCCCCATTATAAATGTATATGTCACTGGTGTCTAGTGGCACCCTACACCCACCGATCACTGTCCCTGACTGAAATAAAGAAAATGGCCCCTCAATGTTTTTTTCACAAACCTCCAAAAAACGAAATGGTCCTTTGCCAATGGGCCCCTCCACCCTCACCTCCCACTCAGCACCCACCATCTCACACCCCCAAGGACACCCCCACACACTCTCACTCACCTGAACAGGTCCCAGGTTCAAGATCCACTCTCCACTTGAAGACAAGTCTTGCTGCTGGAATCGCCGACTGCAATATGAGAAACTAAGATAAATGCGGTTTAATGTATTTCAGTGAGGTTTTCAACTTTGTTGCATAACATGGCCATTTTTGCACATTTTGACACCAAATTTTCGACATGGTCTTTTGGGGACCCCACCTCATGAACAATGTCAGTGGAATTAGGTTAATCTCACCCAAAAGGTGTTTGTGGTCACTTGAAGAAATCACCTTCCAGGCAAGATTTGAAAATTGTCACTGCCCATGTTCATGAGGTGGGGTCATAAGAAGGCTATGTTGAAAACTTGGGGTCAAAATATGTAAAAATGACAGAGTTCTGAGGATCCATTGAATTTTTACTGTGCGTGCTTGTAACTTTGGACGTTTTTAATATTTGGCCCCAAAATGTTCAACATAGCTTTCTTATTACTCCACCGCATGAATTTCATAGCTGTCATTTTTTAAATCCGGGACAAAATGTGTTTTTGCACCTCTGGTGTGGAATGACATTGCAGTTGCACAGAGTTACATTTTGGCATGGATTTTAACATTTTCAGTACTGGGCGCATGAGGTGGGGTAATAAGATGGCTATGCTGACAATTTGTCACTGTTGTAGAGGGCCATGTGCTTCCACAGCAATATATGTATATGCATCTATGGCAGAATGGGAGCGCAGGGCCGTCCCACAGGCAAAAAAGGATACGATTGCACTATCTAAAAAAGTAAGGAAATTCTCACTCCGTTGCAGTAACAGAAAAGCTGAGATATGATGAAGACAGGTGTGTATGTTTCATGAGCGCATATAATGGGGTGTGCATTAGGTCTGAAAACCCCAAGGAAGACTCCACCCCTCATTCTCTGCAGGGGTGCTGCAGGGGTGTTAAGGTTGAAAACCCTAACACCAAATTTCCCTACTTTTATCACTTTATCCTGAACCCTAATTGTTGCATTAATGTAGTTTTTTTTTTGGAAAGAATATATATTATAGTGGCACAGTAGCACCACTATAGCTAAGATTGAGCAGGGGTTTCTATGTAAAGTCCCAAACTTTGCACTTTAATAGCTTTGCAGCTAGTCAGCAGATTTGCACCAAATTTTACACATGTAGTCTTGGGGACATGATCTCTTGAGTATCAAGTTCCATTCTACTTGTATGTGCAAATTCCAAGGTCCAGATAATGAAAAAAGGGAAAGAAAATCTGTTTTGTTTTGTTTTTTGTCATCACCTAGCACCTGGACAGTTTAATATTTTGCTTTGAAATTTTTGGGGTATAAAGGGCTTGGTGCCTTTCACTGGTTTGGTAAAACAATATTAATCCAGTCCAAAGTTATAACAATTTGAAAGTTCAGTTCTGAGCATGCTCAGTATGGTTTTTCATTAGCTATTTGGAACAAAAAATAATTTTTTCCACAAGAAAAAAGATCCTTTTTTTATGGGGGTAATCGTGTTTGTGAGAAAAAATCATTTTTCTTATGGAAGCCATCTTATTCCAATTTTTTAAAACTTTTTTTAAACCCATAAAAATTATACCCTGCAGTGACACCAACAAGTGATCCCGTTAGGTGGATTCCAGAGTTATAGTACTTTTTGGAAAAATAAGACAGAGATGTGTTTTTCATATATTTCAAAATCTTTTTTCGTGACTCAATTTTCTTCTTTTGTATTTTCATACAAAAAAGGACTCAGGCCATATGAAAAAGGATCCCTTCGTATGAAAAAGGAATTTAGACTTCGTTTTTTTTTTCAGATTCTTTTTTTGTATGAAGCCATCCTTTTTTGTATGAATGACACAACCTCAAAAAAAGGATCTCTTCGTACAGAAAAAGAATCTAAAAAAAAGTCCAAATTTTTTTTCATCTGAAGGCATTTCTATATGACTGTTTAACAATATGGCCACCAGGCTGGGCATGCTGTGAGCTGCTCTGCAGTTTTGCATGTTTTAGCTATATTTTTAACAGCTATAAGTGTTTTGGTTTTTATCAAGTTTGACCGTCTGCTCCAGTTCTCTTTAGATGTGTTTTTTCGTCATGATTGAGTTCAGTTAGGGCCATATTCTTTTTACCCTCTACTCCATCCTGCTTTGTCTTCAGAAGTGCTGCAAGTACTGTGAGTGCGGTAAGTTGGAGAACATCTCTGGGATTGGGATTCGAATGTGACTGCTTTTCCTTTTGCTGCCAACTGGATTTTGTCAGCTTGTTAGTGCACCTATTTGGAGTAAGGAGTTGAGCTTGCAAGTGTGTGAGGACATTCGCTTTATTGAGAGGAGCTCAACCTGCCATTGATCGGCCTTCTGTTTGTTGAAAGGCATTTGTGTGTATGAACTAAGGGGTCTTCTAGTCGAGAGTGGGGCTAAGTTGGAGAACGTCCCTGGGATTGGGACATAAGAAACTGTTTTGTTTTCTCTGATTGGCCCATTGTACTTATGCATTTTTATGGGCCGTGAAGATGAAGAGCTAACGGACTTGGTTGTGGATGAACTGCTGAATTACTGTTGGATTTTTTGGTGGATTTAGGGATGACAGCAATTTGATTTGGGACCAGGTGAGCTGCCCTGATCTGTCTGGTGGGTTGTACAGGGGTCTTTGGCAGCATGGGGATTTATGCTCTTATCCACCGGGGAGTCAGTGGTGAGAGTTGATCTCTAGGGTTCCCTGGGGGGCTTATCGGTTGGTGGGTTCTGCCAAGGAAGTCTGTGGTAGGTGCTACAGCCTGAGGCCGTCCGCCAGGTTAGTTTTGTCTGGGTTGCCCTGGTCTCAGAGTTGTGACTGATCCCGAAGAGGCCTTTTTGAGGAACTTTGGAATCCTACTCCTTCTCTCCTGAGTTACGGTCAGACTGTTTTATTTATTTACTTGTCAACAGTGAGAGTGTCATATAGCAATTCCCCAGACCCTAGTAGTGAGAGTTCCTGAGGACTGGGGATTATTCTGTTTTATTTTTGGAAAGATTTTCAAGACTATTCCACTTATTTGCCTTGGGAGATGTGAGCTCCCAAGAAGATTGTCCATTCCTGCTGGTGGTGAGAGGACCTTTGCAACCTGGACATCTGAAATTCTTTCCTAAATGGTTTTAATGTATTATCAGCATACCTCGCCTGAATGTACTGGCTGTGTTTATTTGGCATATTTATTTTACACTGTTTGTTTTTTGAGTTATTATTTTTGTTTTAGAGTTTTAGATTGTAGGTATGTGCTGTTAGAGAGATATGTTTTATGTTTTATTGTGCCTAGGTGGGCCAAGTGGTCCTTATCTGCCATCAAATTCTATGTTTCTATATTTCTATTGTTCGGGGGAGTGAATTTATAGATATTTATTATTTTTAATAGGATTTTGTATGTTGTTAGTTTATTTTTTATTATTCTAGGTTCTGGTTTTGTGATTCACAGTTGGATAGTTTGAAGAGTATCGCCTGGATCACCAAAATGTGTTGGTGTCGTGCCCCTACGGTCGTGCATTATTCATTCTCCACTCTTCATGCTCTCCTCCCCTTCTCTCCCACTTCAGTTTACAATATACCTGTACGGGGACCACGTAATGCAAGGTACCGGGTAGAAGCTCCTCTGTACAGCTCCAGCCTCCCGACTCATTAAAAGTGTATTTTGGAGCATTTAACCTGCCTAAAACCCTGCAATTTTATGGTATTCTGCCTTCCTGTCATTGGGTGCTTCTGCTTGGTGGATTGGAGAAACAATGGAGGTGTATATGAAGAAGGCGCCGCAAAAACACACCCCATCAGTCACCCCTGAGAAGGCCCAGAAGAAATCACGGGCCTCGAGTGGGGTTGAAAAGCCAGAGGTTGTGAATCAGGGCATGGATCAGGAACCGCTTATGCTGAATAGGTTCCTAGAAGAGTTTAAGCCCTTTTGTGAGGAAATTAAAGAAATGGCATCTGAGATTAAATCTCTATCCAGGAAGCTTGAGGAGGTCTCTGTCTCTACTACTGATAACACAGCCCAAATTTTTCTTTGGAGAAGCGAGTAGAAAGGTTTGATCCCAGGCTGGCAGCTATGCGGCAGAAGCTTGCATGTTTTGAATCAAAATTAGAGGACCTCGAAGGTCATAGTCATAGGAACAACATTGTTATCCTCGGACTGCTGGAGGGAGATGAAGGCCAGAATGCCATAGCATTTGTCCAAAAGTTAGTGAAGAAGATCGCTGGCCCATCTCCCTTTGGGGCTAAATATATAGTTGAGAGAGCCCACAGATCCCTAAGGCCGAACCCCCCCAGGAGCTACACCCCATCCCATAATATGCCATTTCCTCAATTATCTGGAACGGCAGCATTTTCTGGCTAAAGTCAGAGAAATTCAGGAAGTCAGATGGGAACAAGTCAAGCTCAGGATAGCGCAAGACCTACCAGGCTCTGTCCATTTGAAATGCACAGCATTTCATCCTGTAGCCTCCAAGATTATTGTTGCTGGACTTAAGTTTCGAATGAGGTACCCAGCCAGGTTACAGGTGCAAGTGGCCGGTGCCTGTGCTACTTATGAGGATCCTGGTGCTGCGCTTGCTGGCTTAAAGTTGGCCCTGCCTGATCTTTTCAGGGATATATGAGATGCTCTTCATTTTCTAAATGGGAGAGTTCTGGTTTGAAGTGATGTGGCTGCTCTTTGAATGATATGTTGGGGATGAGAGAAAATAATCATCCGATTCCATGTAAGCCCATACAGAGGGCTGAAGGGACACAATCCTTTAAGTTTAACTGGACTCTTTACGGTTTGCTTATGTCCTGAATTTGTCTGGGACTGATGTTTCTTTTAACAGACTGGTTGATTTGTATATTTACTGATTATGGGGAGAGCGATTTTTGTAAGGGATTTGCCTAGCACCTTCCTGCAGGTATGTGAGGGGGAATGTTATTGTTAAGGTCCCAGGTTCGCACCTCACAGGGTATCAATGCCAACCATACGGATGATTGTCTAGGGGGTGTACTGAAGTTTTTTCATAATGGTGCACCATGATGCGCTTTTGCTCTTGTACCGCCAGAGGGAGCTCTAGACTCGTGCACTACTGGACAGTGGTCTTAACGACCTGGGATGGTTTTTTCTCGGTACAATTGTTTTATAGCAGGCTGGGGCTTGCCGAGAACAGCTTTCTCTGGGCAATTTAGTCTGGTTGTGGGCATGGCCTCCATGGTGGACTTGTTACATCGTGTTTGGCCTGGCTCTAATAATATCCAGGGAGATGTGTTCTCCTCAGTAGGCAAGGAGTGCTGGTTTGGCTATTTTAGTACACTCACAGAGCTTATGCCTTATTAATACTGTGTCACTCCCACTGGTTATGAGGAGCTGATTATCAGGCGACTTTGTATCGAAATCAGTTCTCTTTTCAAGTTACTTATTACCTTCTTGTTTTTCATACAGGGGGCTCGTAGATTTTCTCTGGGTTTGGGGGAGTAATGTTGGGGGATGAGGAGGAGAAATGAAATGGTATGTTGTTGAACGTTGTTGGTGACAGTTGGGGGACAGGGAGGGTGGGGGTTAAGGTAGTTTTACCAGTTTATTTATGTTATGCAATGGTTGGGTGTTATATGGGGGGTGGGGTTGGGATAGTTTAGGTAGGGTTGTGAGGGTTTGGGGTTGGGAGAATGGTACAGCAGTTTTAATGGTACAGGGGTATCTGGATCACAGTTATAGTAATCACCAAATGTCAACTTTGGGCTTACTTTTGTTAACATAGTTGGCTAGCAATATCAACCTAGCTACGTGGAATGTGAAGGGGGTAAGGAAAAAACCTAAGCAATATCAGGTGCTTAAACACCTGAGCTTGTTGTGTGCCCAGATAACATTTTTGCAAGAATCTCATCTGCTAGATACTGAGGTATTGCAACTCAGGAGACAACAGGTGGGACAGGTGTTTAACGCCTCAGGATCCACTAACAGTTATGGGGTCATGTTACTCATTAATAGGGATGTCCCATTTATCCCCACTTAGGTTTTCAAAGATCCAGAGGGCAGGTATGTTTTGGTTCAGGGTACCCTTTGGGCCATGCCACTATTGCTCAGTAGCATCTATGGGCCAAACGTGGATGACCCCACCTTTTTTATGAAGCTGATTACCACAATTCTTCCTATGCTTCCTATTCCTGTTGTTATGGGTGGAGACTTTAATTTGGTCTCAGGCCCTAATATAGACAGGTCTAGTAAAGGGTTGAGAGGATTGTTTCCTGGGCAAAGGGCCTTTAGGGACTTGTTAGATCAGTGCGGACTATGTGACGTATGGCGAGTTTTGCACCCCAACTCCAGAGAATATACTTTTAGTTCACCAGTGCACGGCTCGCAGTCTCGCATTCATTATTTATTAATTTCCCAGGTGCTCTTGCCAGGGGTGCTGTCCACCTCAATTCAGCCTGGTCCCATATCTGATCATTCTCTGGTGATATGCAACTGGCTTTTCTTAACATTCCTAAGAAGGAGACCCGATGGAAATTAAATGAACAATTATTAAAAGATGATAGGTATTGTAGCCTGGTGAAGGACCAGATTGATGTCTTTTTTTCTACTAACCCAATGGAAAGCACTGCTCCGGATATTTTATGGGGTGCTTTTAAGGCCTACAAGAGGGAAATTCTCATTAGTCTAGCTACAAAGAGAAAGATGGCTCAGGAAGCGGAGCTATTATCATTACTGTCTCAAATACGGTTACTAGAATCTAACCTATCCACCAGCACTCCTAAGGAAGATAGGCAGATACTTTTAGAAGTTAAGGATAGATATTTAGAATTGTTAAGGGAAAAGGTAGAGTTAGCCATTATTCGTATCTTTACGTTTAAAGCAGCAAGAGTCTGCAAGATTCATCCCTCCAATCAGGGCACAGGCAGACGGGTCCCTGAGGGTATGCCCCTCAGAGATAGTACAGGAGTTTGCTACATATTATGAGCAGCTATATAAGAACATGGATAATTCTCCTCCCTTGGAGATGTTGGAGGCGTACCTAAGGGATTCTCGCCTTCCTTCCCTGTCAAACTCCCAAAGGAATTTTTTATCCTCTCCATTATCTCTGGAGGAAATTTCGGTAGTTATAAAGGCCTTGCCCTCGGATAAAGTTCTGGGACCGGATGGGTTTTCCTCTCTATTTTATAAAGCTTTTCAACAACAGTTATTGCCTGTGCTTCACCGGCTGTACCTCCATATTCTCTCCGGGGCAGCTATAGATGCCCATTTATTTGAAGCCCTGATAGTCCTTTTACCTAAGCCAGACAAGGATCCTGAATTGGTTCAGAGCTACAGGCCAATATCCCTGTTAAATCAAGATATCAAAATTCTTTCAAAGATATTGGCTGACAGGCTAACTCTGGTCCTCCCGGATCTAATTGGCATGTCTCAGGTTGGGTTCATGAGGGGGCGCTCATCCTCAGACCATTTGCACACCATTTTGTACGTCTTCTCGGAGTCCAGGGATGCCACCTTTCCTGTGGGGTTGGTCTCCCTGGACACCGAGAAGGCATTTGACCGGGTGAACTGGAAATTTTTATTCCAAGTTCTCAGAGCATTTGAGTTTCCCTCCATGTTCATAGACTGGATCAGGGCGCTATATCGGTCTCCTTCTGCTAGGATCTCAGGTAATGGTGCATTTTCCAAACCCTTCCTTTTATATTCAGGCACGAGACAGGGCAGTCCCTTCCCCTTATTATTTAATTTATATTTGGAGCCCTTATTCAAAATATTATAATATGGGAATACAAGGTATTCGATCAGAATAATGTGGTGAAGATAACAGCATATGCTGATGATCTTCTCCTTCATCTGGCCCATCCGGCAACATCAATTCCAATTATGTTAGGAGAGATTGCCAAATTTAGCCTTTTCTCGAACTATAAATTGAATGCAAACAAGACGTCCTTTTTTCCCCTTAATCACAAGGTTTTCAAGACTGAATTTGTCCCTTTGGGATTATGTTGGTCACCCTGTGTCCTTAAATACTTAGGTATTAAGTTAACACGCAATACTTCCTTATGGTTTAAAGAAAATTTAAAGCCTCTTTCTCAGTCAATTGTGCAGGACCTAGAGAGATGGGCTAAGCTTCCGACTTCATTATGGGGCCGTATTAATATAATTAAGATGAATGCATTTCCCCCCCTTTTTTACCCCCTGTCACATCTTAACTCATTTGTTCCTCTATCCTGGTTTCAGAAAATGCACAAAATCTTCATTAATTTTATTTGGTCTAATAATCACTCCCGATTGGCTTACTACAAGTTAGCTTCCCTTAAAAACGAGGGGGGACTGTGGATTCCTCATTTGGCAATCTATCACTGGGCCAGCCATCTTGCTAAGTACCTGAAATGGGTAAGGCCGGATCCCGAGAACTTGAGACTGGCTTGGCTCAACATTGAACTAGATTTTATCTAGGCTATGAACATAGACCCCTTGACCATGTTCTATGTTAAATTGTCCCTTCTACAGAATGCTAGTAAATGTCCCACTCTCGTGACATCATTAAACGTGCATTCGCAGCATTGTTCTTTTCTGAGATACAATCCGAGGTTACACCTGTCTCAGTCTATTTGGAATTCTCCGGCCTTTACCATAAATAAGCAAAAGGTTCCCCATACACGGTTACCCCAGTTAGGAGAAGGGATAGCATTCTCGTTGCTGGACGATATGGGGGCTTGGCTCCCGGTTACCGAAATTATCCAAAAATTCGATATTCCAGACTCTCAGTTATTTAGGGTTTTTCAATTAAAGCACCTGTTAATTACTGTTTTTGGTAACATCCCTCCCTGTCCAATGGCTTTTGCATTGGTACCGGAGCTTTCCTCTCTTCTTGAATCCTCAGGTGTCATTTCTAAGATATATCAAGTATTGTACCATTGGTGGTTTGGGAGTTCCAATGGCCCTACTAGGTTTTGGAACTCATTTTTTCCTCAATCTTCTTTCAACTGGCTGGCTCTCTGGATGTTTTGTCATAAATATGTGTCCCAAGACAGACTACGTCTTATGCAATTCCACATTTTGCACAACATGTATTATACTCCAGTCAAATTGGCAAAGTGGGGCCTTCTCAAAAAAGATAGGTGAACTAGATGTTCCCAAGAAGCTGGGATGCTTTTTCACATATTCTGGTCGTGTCCCAGGATAGCTCTGTTATGGGATTTAATTAAAGCTAATCTGGATTCCTTATTGGGATTACAGGATTGTTTCACACCGGATATTTGCCTCCTGGGAGACTTGTCTTCCATCAAGGTCAAAACTCGGAGATTTCATATATCTATGATTGCACTCTCTGTTAAAAAAATTATACTTAGGCATTGGAAAGATGGGATTTGCCCATCGTACCAGGAATGGATACATGAAAACCTTGTGAACCTTTGCACAGAGAAAGCTATAGCAAGTCTCCATAACAGGTTGCAAAGGTACAAGCATATCTGGGATCCCCTTCACACCTTAATCATCACTGCTAGGGTTTAAAGTGCAGTAGGCTATCTGTTATCTTAACATATGTGCGGTTACTGTGAAAGGCTTGTTACTATAACATATGAGGGAACTGCTGTACTGGGGGAGTAGGGGGTTTGGGGGGCAGAGCTGGTATTGTAATACAAACAGGTTGTATATGTCTGTATCACTGCCTCCTGTATTGTGGAAAATTTTGTGAATAAAGTTTGAAATAAAAAAAAAACAATATACCTGCGCTGTAGAGCACTGGGTATTGTGTGGAGGGGTCGGAGGAGGGTGTGGGGGTGTGCACAGCAGAGGATGAATGAGGGGGGCTACCACATTGGGGTGGTGAGATCTAGGAGATGCCCTGGAGTGAAATAGAACCTGGAACATGGTTTGTCATGTCTGGTTTCCATACCCAGGGGCACTACAAATGATGGTAGGCAGATGGTTCGGGTGGCCTGAGAGTTTCGTCCAACTCGGGTGGTGTTATGCAATGCTAGGTCCATTAAAAACAAGACTGCAATTATCGCAGATCTTGTTGAATCAGTGGACCTGGCTTGCATCATCAAGACCTGGCTGGATGAGAACTCTGGCCCCATTTTGGAGGCTGCAATTCCAGTTGGGTACTCAGTGATATACTGCCTGAGATTGGATCGCGGGGGTTAGCAGTCTGTTTTAAGACTGAACTTAACCTCACAAATGTACCAGTTGGGGAGACTGAGTCATTTGAGTGTACCGTGGTAGCAGGTGTAGGCTGTAGGATCATCCTCATCTACCATCCACCAGGAGATGAGAAACGATTCCTTCAGGAAGTTGCAGACTTTGTTGTCGACATGGTGTTTGAGTCACCTAGGCTGATGGTCCTGGGTGACTTCAATTCCTGGGATGATGATGAACTCTCGCAATTTGGTCAGCACTTTCTCCAGTTGATGACATCTCTGGGCCTTACACAGGTAGTTACCACTTCTACTCATAATCATGGTCACTCTCTTGACTTAGTCTTCCTTCTGGGGATTGAGGTCTCCAACTTGGGGGTGGAACCAGTCAGATGGTCTGATCACTACACTGTGGGGTTTAGTTTTCGCAACCCCGTATGTAGGCCTACCCCTGTGGAGATGACTCGGTACCGCCCTTTGCAAGATATAAACTCTCAAGGCCTAATGGTGGTGCTGGATCTCTCATCCCTCTCAGAGGCACACAGTGACCCAGAGGCCCTCGTGGTGGCTTATAATTTGGCTATTGCAGTGGCCCTGGATGTCATTGCTCCTGCTCCTGTCCGTTTTCATCCTCTCTCCCTTGGCCCTCGATCCCTATGGTTTGACGGGACTCTGAAGGAGATGCGGCAACTAGGACGAAGTTTAGAGCGTTGTTGGCGGAAGTCTGCTCTCGATGCCAACCACCTTAGATTGATGGACCATTATCAAGTCTAGCAATCTGCAATCTCCCATAAGAAGGCAGAGTTCCTGTCTGGGGAAATTGCGGCTGCTCAAAATCGACCAGCTCAGCTGTTCTGAACTGTGGACAGACTGTGCAGCCCAGCCTGTTTATAAGTCTGGAAAGCTTTTTCGCAAGAAAAGTGCGATGAACTTGCTCTATTTTTTGCAAATAAAGTGGCTGACATCAGATCAGCTTTCCGTTCAACACACTCTATGGGTGTTGCTGTGGATCAGCACAGGATCACTTATCCTTGGACTTCTTGGAGTACCTTTGTCTGACCGGCTTTCATGGATGCCATGCGGATCATCCAGAGTGTGCACCCTACATGCTGTAGTTTGGATATGGGACCTATTTCCCTGATTTTGGGTTGTACTGATGTTATCAGTCCAGTCTTAGCTCAGATAGTCTGGTTCTCCTTAGAGACAGGTGAGTTTCCAAGCTCACTGAAAGAGGAGGTGGTGACACCACTCTTGAAGAAAGCTTCTTTGGACCCAGACTGCCCTGCAAACTACAGATCAATCTCTAACCTTCCCTTTGTGGGGAAGGTGATTGAGAAGGTAGTGGCCACACAGCTGGAGGACCATTTGACCATCCATGACATCTATGAACCCCTCCAGTCCAGATTTCGAAAGAGGGATAGTACTGAGACAGCACTGGTTCGGTGCACAATGATCTCCTGATGGCTAGAGATGAAAGGAGCCATTCCATTCTGGTCCTCCTAGATCTCTCATCAGCGTTTGGCACAGTGAATTATGGGGTCCTGCTTGATCACCTGAGGTTCATCTGTGGACTGTCGGGTACAATCCTTGGGTGGTTTACATCATTCCTTACAGGAAGATCTCAGAGGGTGGTGTCCTGGTTTTTTACCTTGGACCCAATTGCTGTATCCTGTGGGGTCCCTCAGGGTTCAGTGCTGTTTGTCAAACAGACTAGGCATACTGATGAGTCCTGGTAGGATGAAACACGTGTCTATGTCTTCTGTTGGCACCCTTTGCAAACTGTATGAGAGGCCTTTTGGCACGATGCATTTCTGCTTAAAGTTGAACCAGCATGATATTCTGTGGTGATTTGCATATGCAGCCCATGATGCTTTGCATTGTGGGGGCATGTATGATTTTGTATTTCTTTGAAACTTGGCTTCCCAGCCAAATGCCCTTTGGGGTAACCATTGCCTCAGTGCTTGCTCACAGAGGTTCTTTGTCATATAAATATATATACATATACATACAAAATCACACATGCCCCCACAAGGCACACATATATATATATATATATATATATACACATACATATACACATACACACACACACACATATATTACCTCTATCTATCTGCCTATCTATCTATCTATCTATCTATCTATCTATCTATCTATCTATCTATCTTACATGGATGGGAACTTTTCCTCATAGAAAAGGCCATCATTTACTGTATTTCCCTGTATACATGTGACTAATCAATCAATCAAAGCTGTATACTTGCACTAATCAATCAATTACAGCTATATGCCTTCACTAATTAAAGCTGTATACCTATACTAATCAAATAATTAAAAGTATATACCTGCACTAATAAAAAAGTACACAGCTGCACTACAGTAAACCCTATGGAAAACAACTAATAACACAATTAACACAGCTTTACCAAGCTAACCATACCAATTAACAAGCTGCAAAAGAAATTGGAAAAAAGACACTTACACAAAACCCTCCCAAACCCAGAAATCTGCCAAACTCCCACCTGCATTCACTACTCTCTGTTCTCTCCCTTGCAGCAAGAGACCTTCAGGTGCCATAACATGACAACAAATGCAGTCTCTATAACAGTAGCCATCCAAATACTGTATATTATATTCAACAAACAATGGGTAAGGGCGGAACACTCAGACGTATTCCCATCTCAGAGTTAATTAGGTCAATAAAGCCACTTGCCCTTCTTGAAGGGACCTTCATGAATGAGGATACAATTCCACTATTTCAAAAAGAAAGGAAATTCTTTACAAAAAAACTTTATTAACACACCAGTTAGGGAAGCATAACGCCACAAAAGTAGGGATTGTGGAGTTAGGGTTTTCAACCCTGCCCCTGAAGCAACAAAAGGAAAAAACATTAGGCGGTTGGGTCTCCACAGTCTTGATGAATCAGTGAGTCATTAACCCCAATGCTCCCTTCTCTTGCTTCCTTCTCTCCCCCCAGCCT
This sequence comes from Neoceratodus forsteri, assembly GCA_016271365.2. Lineage (NCBI taxonomy): Eukaryota > Metazoa > Chordata > Ceratodontiformes > Ceratodontidae > Neoceratodus > Neoceratodus forsteri. Next base: position 1,139,754,903 of record CM057455.1, on the reverse strand, counting down.
GTAGCCTCTAGTCTGAAGCACAAGGTACGATCCAAGCCAGTGCCTCATAGTGATACACTCTTCAAAGACAGGGAAGTATGTCTTGCCACATATTGCCAACTCAGTTCTTTGTAGCTTTCTTCACATAGGGCCCTGCTGGCCCTGTGTGAAGAAAGGAGATCATGTGTGACACTGCTTACTCAGGGAATGGAGTGGGCCTTAGGGTAGACAACCCCGTAGAAGACTCCACCACTGATTCACCAAGACTCCAGAGACCCAAAACCCTAATGTGTTTTCCTTTCCCTTCTTGGGGAGTAGAGGTAGAAAGTTAAGGCTGGAAACCCTAATGCTACATTTCTCTACTTTTGTGGCATTGAGTTACCCTAACTGGTGCATTAACACATTTTTATTTTTGTAAAGGATAGCTAGCAAGATAGATAGATAGATAGATAGATAGTTTAATATGTTATTAAAGAGCAGTTGACACCTTCAGGAGAACTTTACCAAAACAGAATATTTAGACACAGTTCAGCTTGTATTTCACTTTAGTTATATATTTTTCCTTCCCATTATTTATTACTGTGGTCATCACCATGAAAACAGGCTTTGCGATCCTGAAGAGTTCATCTATTCCTGTTGCTGTCTCCCTACCCAAGGTCATAATGCACTGCTTGTGACATCACCATTAGTCCCATGGCAGCAGACTGAGATGTCACAGCAGAGGATTATGACCTGAAGCAGGGATTCAGCAATAGAGGCAGATGAACCCTGAGGTATAAAGATCATGTATTCATGCAGATCTTCTTAGTAATAAATACTGGGGAAGAGGACATCTTTAGTATACATATATATATATATATATATATATACTGTTTATATATATATATATATATGCAATGGGATGGAGATAAACAGAGTGTGATAGAAACATAGAAACATAGAAACATAGACTTTGACGGCAGATAAGGACTGCTAGGCCCATCTAGTCTGCCCATTTCCCTACCTACAGGATAGGTCGCAGATCCTAGTTAACCAACAGCCTATTTCTTCCTACCCCCCACAAGAATTGCCTTATGCCTGTAACATGCATTCTTGAATTCTCCCACAGTTTTAGACCCCACAACCTCCTCAGGAAGGCTGTTCCATGCATCCACTACCCTCTCTGTGAAATAATACTTCCTCACATTGCCCCTGAACCGCCCTCCTTCTATCTTTAAATTGTGTCCCCTTGTTCTTGCAAGTCTCTTTTTCTGAAAGATGATACCCTCTTGGACTTTGTTGATTCTACTGAGGTACTTAAAAGTTTCTATCATGTCCCCCCTCTCCCTTCTTTCCTCAAGGGTATACATATTAAGCTCCTTCAGTCTCTCCACATACGGCTTCTCTTGCAGACCCTGCAACATTTTAGTTGCCCTCCTCTGGACTGCCTCTATCCTGTCTATGTCCTTGCGGAGATGGGGTCTCCAGAACTGGACACAGTACTCCAGATGGGGTCTCACCAACTGTCTGTACAGAGGCATAACAACTTCCTGTTTTCTGCTGATGATGCCTCTCCCTATACATCCCAGTATACCCCCAGCCCTCCCTACTGCCTTCTCACATTGCTTGCTAACCTTAAGGTCATCTGATATGATTACCCCCAGGTCCCTTTCCTTTTTTGTTGTTGTTACTACCTCCCCACCCATTATGTGTTCTTCCCCTGGGTTCTTGTTTCCCAGGTGCATTATTTTGCACTTCTTTGCATTGAATCCTAGCTGCCATACTTCTGACCATTCCTCCAACCTTGCCAAGTCCCTTTTCATCCTTTCCATGCCTCCTTGTGTATCAACCCTGTTGCAGATCTTTGTGTCATCTGCAAAAAGGCATACTTTTCCTTCCAGTCCCTCTGCAATGTCACTGATGAAGACATTAAAGAGGATTGGACCCAATACTGAACCCTGCAGTACCCCACTAGTAACCCCCCTTTCTTCAGAGTGGACTCCATTTACAATTACCTTCTGTGTCTTGTTGTCCAGCCAATGTTTTACCCAGGCTACCACCCTGGGTCCCACTCCCAGGCTGGTTAATTTGACTATTAATCTTTTGTGTGGGACTGTGTCAAATGCCTTGCTAAAGTCTAGGTAGGCCATGTTCACAGCCCCTCACTGGTCTACTACTTTGGTCACCCAGTCAAAGAAATCTATTAGATTCATCTGACATGACCTTCCCGCTGTGAACTCATGCTGCCTTGGGTCCTGTGCTCCACTGGCCTCTAGGTACTCAACTATTCTTTCCTTCAGAAGTGACTCCATCACTTTCCCTACCACAGAGGTCAGACTGACAGGTCTGTAGTTTTCTGCCTCTGTCTTGGTCCTACTTTTATGAAGGGGAATCACATCCGCCTTCCTCCATTCCTCGGGTACCACACCATCCTCCCATGATTTATTAAAAAGAGTAGCCAATGGTTTCACTAGTTCTTCCCTTAATTCTTTTAGAATTCTGGGGTGAATTCCATCTGGACCCATTGCTTTGTCCACCTTCAGTTTTAGGAGTTCTTGCAGAACCTTTCTTCTGTGAAAGGACTGGGATCGACCCCCTATCAAAGAGTGCTTCTGTTAATTGGATTAGGCACTTCCCTCCTCTTTGTGAATAGTGAGCAAAATATTCATTCAGTATTCTTGCTTTTCACTGTCCCCTCTGCCCACCACTGTTCATTCTATTCAGCCTCACTATCCCTCCCTTTGTCTTTCTCGCTCACTGATGTACCTATAAAAGGTTTTATCCGCTTCTTAACTGGGTTGGCTGTCTTTTTCTCAGTTTGGGCCTTTGCTATTCTGACTTCCCTCCTGCTTCCTTCTGCCTTAACTGGTACAGCTCTCTGTCCTGCTCCTTCTGTGTTTCCTTATACTTCCGGAATGCTATCTTTTTCTTCCTGACTTACACAGCCACCTCTTTTGAGAACCATAGTGGCTTTTTCTTTCATTTTGATTTGTTTATTTGCTTCACAGAAAGGCTTGTTGCCTCTGTGATGGCAGTTTTGATAATTCCCCATTGTTGCTCCACACCTCCTTCTAGCCTGTTTGCTAGTGCTTTTCTGAGGCACTCTCCCATCTTGCCAAAGTCAGTCCTCCTAAAGTCGAGTACCCTCACTTTTGTATGGCTTGACTCTGTTAGATGGTCACTTGTCCCCAGATGGCAACCCACTTCTAGATCTGAGATCCTCTCACTGCCCCATTTGAGAGTATGAGGTCTAAGATTGCCCCCTCACGAGTGGGTTCTGAAACTAGCTGTCTAATGCCTGCCACCTGTAGGGCAACAAGAATGGCCCTGCTCTTAGATGTGGCTACAGCAAATGTGCTCCGGTTAACATCTGGCATATTCAGGTCTCCTATCAACAGTATCTCCCCTTTCTCTGCCATTCTAAGAATGCCTTCAATCATATCCTTGTCCATTTCTTCCCCCTGACATGGGGGTCTGTACACAACCCCTGTGCGGATTTTGGTGCCCTTTCCAGTCTCCAAGGTGACCCACAGTGCCTCCTCTCCTCCCTGTTTACTCTTTTTTCAGTTGCTTTTATCCCTTCCTTTACATAGAGAGTTACTCCTCCCCTCTTCTCCCCTGCCTGTCTCTCCTGTAGGTTATGTACCCTGGTATGTTAACATCCCAGTCATGGTTCTCTGTGTACCATGTTTCTGTGACTGCTACGATATCCAGGCATCCCTCTTCCATTAAGGCCATCAGCTCAGGGGCTTGTTGCTCCAGACTATGGGCATTGGTATTCATTACCCTCCATTTCTGATGGCCTTACTCCTTTGCCCCATCCCTGTACTTCTTGCCTTTGTCATTTCTCCATTTACCCCATCCTTCTCCCTATCGACACCTCTATGTTGGTGTTTGCCACTTACTACCATGATTATTTGGGGGCTAGGATTTTTCTGCTCCTTTCCAGTGCCTCCCCTTGGCTGGTTTAAAAGCTTGCCAATGAGCATTTTAAACCTATCACCTAGATCCTGGTTCCTCCCGGACAGATGCAGCCCATCATGCCAGTATAGGCTTGCATCACTCCAGGTGGACCCCAGTCCCCAATGAAGCCAAATCCCTGAGCTCCACACCAGTTTTTCAACCACTGATTGAATCCCATGGTGTGGAACACCCTAGCCTCTCCTATGCCATAGATGGATAGCACCTCCGAGAAGGTTACCGTGCTTGCTACTTGACTAAGGCCCCTCCCCAATTCCACAAACTCTTTCTGCACTTCTCTAATCCCTTTCTTAGCCAGGTCATTTGTCCATAGGTGGACAATGACATCCAGCTCCCTCCCCTGTGCAGCTGCTCCGGCAATCCTGAGGATTCGCTTCCTGTCCCTGCAAGCCATGGCACCAGGCAGGCACCTTACCTCCCTCTCCCCTTCCTCCCCCAGTTCTACCTTCCTAACACTGGAGTCCCCCACCAGGAGTTGTTTCCTTCCCCTGTAGGGTCCCCTGCCACCCTCCTGTGGGTCTCCTTTGTGGAGGTTCCCAGCATCCTCCTTGGTCTCCACTGTGGGTGCCTCCACAGAGGAACCACACTTTGCCAGAATGGCATAGGAATTGTGGAGAGGTACAATGGGAGGGATGCACCTCTGTTCCACCACCCTCACCTTCCCTGAGCCCACTGTGGTCCAACCACTCCTCTTTCTTGGCAACCTCTGAGGCAATGGCAGTGGCACTGGTGGCCCCTGGATGGAAGAGGAGGTCCCACAAATCCTGGCCAACTCAGCCTGGAGATGAGCAACCTCCTCCCTCAGCCCAGAGAGGTGCCTGCAGATGGGACAACACCACATCCTCCAGAACATCTCCCAGAAGGCTGCTGCTCCACAGCCACTGCACTGCACCACTCCAATCATGTCTTATTTCTGGCCCCTTAACTGTTTGCAATCCTTACTCTTTCCTCTGTTTTTTCTCTCTCTCCTTACTTTCTGCCTGTGTGCCCTTTAAGCTCCTGATTGTCCTGTTCTGAGACAAGAATATCCTATATTTCCCAGTAGACCACTTACTTGCTCAGAGGCAGACCTCCAGCAGCTACAGGGGTCTGGAGAGCTACTCTTGCCCTTCTAGGATGGTGGGTCCTTGGTGGTTCTGTGATCACTCACTTCCTGCCCCTAAACAGGAAGTTCCTGTTGTCAGTCAAATTCTGTGCCTATAAAAGTAGAACTAGCTTTGGATTGGGGGGTGGAGCGGAGGGAAGGAGGGCAATATAGTCCCAGCAGAGAAGTTCAGTCACGCAGCAGTCCTTTCTCCTGGTGTCTTCTGCCAAGCTATATAGTGATAAATCCACTTATCTAAGTTACTGTGTGCATAAATGTCATTTATGTATACAGTGTTTATGTCATCAGCCGTTTATCCACACAGTGCTTATGTCATCAGCCATTTATCTATACAGTGCTTATGTCATTTAGAATGTTCAGCCTCAGTAGCAGTATTAACCATATTGAAATGTGAATAACTTTAAAACGAAAAATGATAGCATGGTACTGTAAGCATGAAAGTTAATTCAGCACAGAAATATCCACAAAATGAGTGGTGTTTCATTTATAGATACTTTTTAATTTTTTTGGTAATTCGCAAAAAACAGCAGAAAATTCCATTTCTATGCACTTTTTCATCAAACAAATGCAAATAACTTAAAAACAAAAAAATGATAATATGGTACTTCGAGCACAAAAGTTGTTTAGCATAAAAATACTTACACAATTAGATTTTCTATAATCAGCAAAAAATGTCAGAAAATTCCATTTTATTCACTTTTTTGACTAACAAATGTCCCCTCCAAAAGCAAAAACAACAGAATTGCATAAATGGAATATGCAGTGGAAAACTTGTGTAATAAATGATTTATCTGGATTCGAGCAGTTTGACCTCGGGCACCTAATTCGTGGCTTATACCACTCGTGAGGTTACCGAGGTCAAACTGCTCTTGTGCAGATAAATCATCTGTTACACTTGCTTTCATTGCATATCCCTTATTATATATATATATATATATATATATATATATATATATATATATATATATATGTGTGTGTGTATATATTAAAAGTTGAATTGTACCTCATTATTATGTTTTTCAAAGTTATTTTTAAGGCATCATGAGCTCTGTTTAAGGTGTTAACACATTAATATAGTGGTAGTGTATATGAATAAATGGCTACTATATATAGTGTTTGTTGGGTATTAATGTGTTATTAAGGTGTTAATAACACATTAATACATTAATACAGCATAATTAGTTAATTGTCATCATAATACATTAATTGGCTGCCATCGTACATGGGGAAATTGATGGCTTCTTCTATGAGTGAGCAGGTCCAACCATGCAAACTATATATAAAAATTATATGGGCTGGCCGATGGCACTGAGGTGTGAAGCGCTGGATGCCACACCTCACACTATGCCAGAAATCTGGGTTCAGAAATAAGCCTGGGTCATCGGGGGTCAGCAGGGGAGGGTTAGGATCGAGCATCCATAGACTGCTCACCTATCCCTGGGGAGTGTTGAGGGACTCCACTGCACTGCAGCAGCCCCTGGTGATGACTGGGAAGCACTAGCAGTGCTGGTGTACTTGGTGGGAGTCCGGCAGACGTTGGCACGCAGTGTCTGGACATCATTGCATGTCCGCACTCCAGCATGGATCTAATAACAGAGGAAAAAATGCTGGGCATGAGCAAGCAGCTTGATAGCCACGCTTGGCTCACCATGAGGTCTGTCGTGGAATCGCATTGGGGTGGTTTGGTCTTGGCTTGGCATGGGAAGGCATAGGGGGGCCTCCCAGTGGGTTGGGGAATGGTCGTACTGACCCCCCATCATGTGAGTGAGCCTGCTGCACTCCAGGTTGGTCAAGCCAGTTGCTGGATGCCCCCACCATTCGTTCCACAGTAAGGTGGAAAAAGTATGATATGATAAAAATTATACAAATATTGACTGGAGTCATAGTGGGAAGACCTTGACCCTGATGAAAGATGTCTTGCCTGATAATCTTTATATTGCCTGGAGCCGAATTCTGAGGGCATTATTACTACTGGAAGACAATAGTTCATCCCAAAATGACTCCGGTCTTTATCTGTTTTATAAAACCTTGAATCAGTAATGTAGCCCCCCAAACTAAGGAATATCCCATGCTGCCTTAGCTCATCTTGCTAACATATAAAAAATAAAAAGTGAAAATGAAAACTATTAGATAATTTGCATACTTTAAATTTAAAAAAAAAATTAAAAAAACTATATTACCTTCAGCTGGTAAATGTTTCTCTCAGGTTACAGTCAGTAGCAGGTTTAGGATATATTAAGTTTTTAGTTTCCAAAATAAAAAAAATCTGCATTGTAGAAAGTGGGGAGTGGGGGGGGGCAGGAGCAGTGGGAAAAAACATAGAGACAACTGATGCCATGGAATGTGCAGGTGGTATAGGGTGATTGACAGAGTGATTGGGCAATAGTTCAAAAAACTATTGTCCAGTCAACCAAACTATTGACAAGTTTCAAACTGAACTATTGACCAGCTTCTGTTTGAAACTGGTCAGTAGTTCAAAAACATTAATTATGAACTGGACATCGTAAATACGGGAAGCTGATTGGCTGAGAGGTTTTTGAAGCCATGATGATATCGGGCTACATCATCAAGGCTTCAGAAAACCTCCGGCCACCAGCCTCCTCACTGACCGTGCAGTCTTCTTCATCTCCAGCAGTCCGCAGCGAGTCAGACTTCCAGTGGGCCGCTATTTAAAAAAAAAAATGAACTCCCACCAGCTGCGCACACAACAGAATTCAGCACAACAGAAGCCACTGGGAACAATACTTTCAAAAGCAACATATCCAGCAGCATGCAAGTGGCAGCAATGGACAAATAATTTTTTTTCTCTGAAAAGGACAAATGACAGACTCATGCATTGTAGTCATTCTCACACAAACTGTGGCTCCTCCACAAAAAGAAAGCTAGGTCCCAGCCACATAGAAAAAACTGCCAGTCTTATCCCAGACATTCCTAACCATTCTAATAGTAGCTCTTACGATAACAGTCCCGAATGAATTGCACCAAGACTCTACCTTTTTCTCATTCGTTCATCATTGGCTCACCTCTCCAACTTCTCTCTCAGCTTACCAGTCCTCAGCATCCAATTCCCAGAACAAAAATAATAAAAATAAAGAGCACTGTGAATGGAGAACATTTTAAAAAAAAGAAAACTGCAATGGTAAGGAGCTGGTCACCCAGTCACAAGAATTCCACTTCCTCTACCATGGCCAACAGCACCACCTGCTGCCCAGAGCCCTCCAGGAACTATTTTATTTAAAGGTATTCCTCCAACACCCTCAAAACACATTTTTAAAATGTTTCTATTTTTTTTTACTGTAAAAAAATATTTAAATCACTTTATAATAGCAATAATGTACTCCAGGGTGTGGTATGGTATATCATGGGATATCGTCACTTCTCGGGTTGTTGGACGCACTCAGCCTGCGGTCTCATGTCCAACCACCCGAGGTGTGATGATATCCCATGATATACCACACCCTGTTGTGCATTGTTGCTTAATTGTTATGTTACTGACTGTGGAACAATCAGAGACCAGGATTTTGTGAATGGGGGGGGGGAGCTATGTGATACATGATTTCTCCACACATTGCTGTTTAACCCTGGATAGCCTATTGAGTGGTATCAGCCATGAGTATGCAATCCACAGGCAAATAACCTGAGTACAGACAAATCATGTATCATACAAGATCCCCCCCTGCATATTTCATTTATGTCAAAAAGCAAAACAGCTCACTTGCTCTTCGGAAGGTGCTCGATGTAACATAATCCATGTGATAGAACAAACACCAGCACTCAACAGAAACGGCAATAAGGCTTTATTTTATAAAATCACACACTCTACCATTGTGGTAATGGCTGGTAACTTACAAAGGCCCCAACTGGTTTCGTACACAGTACGTCCTCAGAGGGTGGTTCTAAAGGCTCAAACACAGTTCCGTTTATCCAAAATTATTAACAGGCCAGAAACCGTTTTCCAAAATACGTGCTAGTTTATATGAAATGCCCAGTATAATTTACTGCCAATACCTACTATATCACAGTCATGTGTAATCACTTAAATGTTTATATGAAATTAACCATTAAATAGCTATAGAATATAAACAAAGTGCATAATGCTTAATAAAAACTGAAGCCCCTAACCAAAGATTAAAAAAAAAAAAACATGGACGGTTTTCAGTCTCCTGAGGGACAGTGCAAGCCCAGTGCCGAACAGATGGCGCACAGGGGCACATCAATCTCCACCTGCTGCACCTGAATTTCAACTGCCTGCACTGGATGCAGGCACTTAGACCACAGAAGCATGGTCTAGCTTGCGCCACACCCGGATGACTAAGTTTTGGGGCTTGCGCCAGATATGTGGCGCAAACTGCCGTAATTCAGGGACACTGTCACAGCTGCACCCCCTCAATTTGATATTCGGGTGCAGTTGCGGCAAAGGGGGTTGGCATACCTTGAAAACCTAAGTCCCTTGGTGCAGGGCTGGACACAAGCCCTGTGCCTTCGTTTGAAAAGCCAGCCCCATGTCTATACTGCAATGCAAGGGGGAGGAAGAAAGATGAAACACTATATACACACCGAAAGCTGCAGTTAGTAATGTACAAACTTATAGTACTATGTCCTAATTACACTTTTTCTTACTCTTAACTGTATCAATAGAAATACAGATACAGGATACGGGCCTTGTGTGTAATTTTAGTTTAGTGAGAACATTTTTTTGGTTTTTTTAAATAAAGTAATTTATGAAATTGTGTTGGTTTATTTAGTAGTTTCTCATATCACTAAGCTTTTGGTGTGCTGTTGCTAAGGACGTCTCCAAGGATGCACCATCATGATGACACATTCGCACTACAACATTGCAGCCGATTGATTGAGGGCAGTTTCAACAGATTTTTTTTTTTTCTAAAGTTTATTTATTAAGTGACGTGACACACCCAACATTGTACAATCTGAATATTACAGCAGAGTACACAGTTTCCTAAATTAGAATGAAAAAAATCACAAGGAATGTGTGCATTGTTGTGCTGTGATTAACAATTTCTAACAATTACTGTGATCATTAAATACAAATACTGTAATATATGTCTTTGTATTCCAGTATATAATCCTACATTGTACAGAATAAATGTCAATCCCACTCTTTGATGGAGCTGATTTTGCTTGGTGAGTGGGATCAAGGAACATTTAATCATAGGAGTAACTATGAACACTATGATAACAGTGTACAACAATGGCCACTGGGGAGAGAAAAGTTAAATAAGATATGTAAAACAGTTGGTACATAGTGACAAAGTAACAGAGTAGTTGATGGCAGATAAGGACCGCTAGGCCCATCTAGTCTACCCGTATTCCCTGCCTGTATCAGAGGCTGCTGAACCTACTTGGTCCTTGGCTTTCACCTCTCTTCCCCACATCTAGGGTTCCTTTATGTCTATATCATGCATGCTTGAATCCCCCCACTGTGTTAGCACCCACCACTTCCCGGGGCAGGCTATTTCAAGCATGTACCACCTTTCCATGAAACAAAATCCTCACATCCCCCCTTATCCTGCTCCCCTCCATTCTCATATCATGCTCTCTCATCTTGTACAACTCTTGTACTGAAAGATGTCACCCACCTACATTCTGTTCAAGCCATTAAGTTTATTTATTTATTTATTACAGTCTCGGATTACAACCTTTGAGCTAGAAGCTTAATTACAGAGATTCCTTATCTTGAACATTCAATATAGTACAAACACTTTGTACATATAATAATTGTGGATATAGCAGTAGTTCTTGAACTTGCAAAACATACAATAACATAAGTAGAGGTCGTAATTAGAAAAGCAGGATGTACAACTCAACAGCGTGCATAGGGGCAGAGATCTTACTAAGAAGCATGTAAAGTTACTTGACAGCAGAGAAAATTGTAGATTTGAATGCAGATGACCAGTGAAGCCAGTAACCTTTGTCCAGAGGGTTTGGGGGGGGAGTGGATGTAGGAAGCTGAGGTAGGAGCTGTTAAGGTAGGAGAAGAGTGGTCAAGAGGGTTGGGTAGGAGGCAAGAAGGGATTACTAGAAGAAGTGGTAGAGGGATAAAGGGTAGCAGACGGGGGAGAATAAAGTACTGTGATTCTAAGTACAAGGGGGGATAAAGTGCTGTGATAGTCAATACTAAACCTTGGATACTTTGACAGGTTAGTGGAAACAGGTGCACTTCTTTATACTTGAGAGGTGGGAGCAGAGATTAGATTTGAAAGTTCCAAGGGAGTTTGTCCAATTAGGAGCACAGAATCTGAAGGATTGTTGGCCTTGTGAGTTTCGGTGAAAAGAGACATTATACGGATTATTTGCCCCCCTAGTCTGTCTGGTAGGTGCAGCCGGGCAAAGCATGGTCTGAATCCCAACTGGGGCATGACCTAAGATGGCCTTCTTGGCTAAAAGACATGACTGGTATCAAATTCTGTTATCCAGGTTTAACCAACCCAAGAGCGACTAAAGGTCACAGGTGTTGGTGAGGCGCATAGTGCCTAGGAGTAGTCTTCAGGCTTTATTCAATGTTAAGGCAATCCTTTTTAGGGTAGTGTCAGAGGTTGAATTGTAGATGACTAGGTCATATTCTAAGACAGAGAAAACCATGCTACTGAGAGCGAGTTTCAGGGCTTCTTCTGTTAGGCAGTGCCTGTGTCTATACAGCTAATTGATTTTCTAGTTAGCAGACCTGGCAATCTGGTCAATCTGTGATGAATATGAGATGGAGCTGTCCAGGGTGACACCAAGATATTTGAAGTTTTGTACCTGTTTGAGAATTTCATTTTGTTTGTTTCTTATTAGTAGTTTGGATGACTTGTATCTGTTGTGTGTAGAGGCAAACAACATGGTATTTGTTTTCTTGTAGTTTAGCAATAGCTGTGCATTAACAAACCAGTCTGCTACAGCCTTGAAATTAAACTGTATTCGTTGTTCTAGAGTAGTGTGGTGAGGGTGGCTGGTGTATAGGACCACGCCATCCAAGTATAGGAGATATAAACTATATATCACAAGATAATGTACTTGAAGGTCTCCATCATATCCCCTTGTTTCCTTCTCTCCTCTGGGGTATACATATTGAGGTCTTTTAAACTGTCCTCTTAGGTTTTCTGATGCAAGCCCCACATAATCTTGGTTGCCCTTCTCTGGACTGCCTCCACCCTGTCTATGTCCTTGCAAAGGTGCAGTCTCCAGAATTGAACACTGTACTCCAGATGGGGCTTCACCAGCATTTTGTACAATGGCATCACCACCTTCCTTCTACTGCTAGTGATACCCCTCCCAGTGCATCCCAACATCCCACTGGCCTTCTTCACAGCCTTGTTACACGGTTTGGCCACCTTTAGGTCATCTGAGATGATTATCCCTAAATATATGTCTATTCTGGTGACTGTCAGCACTCTCCCCCCATCCTGTAGTTCTCCACATGGCTTCCTATCCCCAGGTGTATGATTTTGCACTTCTTTGCAATAAATTTTAATTGCCACACTTTGGATTAATTTTCCAACTTTCCCAGATCCTTTCTCATTCTTTCTACCCCCGCTGGAGTGTCCACTCTGTTGCAGATCTTGGTGTCATCTGCAAATAGGCAACCTTTCCCCTCCAGCCCTTTAGCAATGTCTTTGATGAAGACATTGAAAAGGACTGGCCCCAGGACTGATCCTTGAGGCAACCCACTGGTCACCCTCCTTTCCTTGGATTTGATCCCATTAACTACCACCCTCTGCTGCCTGTCCCTTAACCAGTTTGTCACCCAATTTTCCACTTTTTGGCCAACCCCCAGGCTGAATAGCTTGTTCACCAGTCTTCTGTGTGGCACGGTATAGAAGGCCTTGCTGAAGTCAAGGTAGGCAATATCCACTGCCCCACCCTGATCCACCTCCTTTGTCACCCAGTCAAAAAAGACAATCAGATTTGTTTGACATGACCTCACTGCTCTGAATCCATGCTGCCTTGAATCCTGTGCTCCCATGGTTTCTAGGTGTTCCACAATCCTTTCCTTAAACAGCACCTCTATAACCTTACCCACTAGTGAGTTGAGGGTGACCAGCCTATAGTTTCCTACCTCCTCCCTGCTATCTCTCTTGTAAAGAGGGACTACATTTGCCCACTTCCAGTCCTCTGGAACCAGCCTTGTCTTGAGTGACTCAGTGAACAGAGCCACCAGTGGTGCTGCAAGCACCATTCATAATTCCTTTAATATCCCGAGGTGTATCAGCTGGTCCCATCTCTTTGTTGACCCTCACTTTTGTGAGTTCCTCCAGAACTCTCTCTTCGGTAAAAGGACTGGTGTTACCTCTACCCCCCCCCCCCCATTATTACTGCTGCTTAGTTGTGGTCCCTGTCCCTCCCCCTCTACTGTGAATACCAAACAGAAGTATTCATTCAGTATCAATGCTTTTTCTAGGTCACCTTCTACACACACCCCTTCCTCCCATCTGAGTCTTACAATCCCTCCCCTGGCCTTCCTTCTATTGCTATTAAATATGTAGTCTTGTGTCAGTAAAAAGAATGTTTCATTATTTGTTATGATTGCATAATAAAGATACTAATAAAAGTTGTTCCACTGTCAGAGTTTCATCTGTTGTTTCTTTATAGTCAAAAAAAGGGGAACCATCTGGAATTACATTTATCTTTGATAACCCTTAATAAGGCTGTGATGGATTCATTTCCCTGATCCAGTAACAGATGATGATCCATTCTATGATATATGAGGGCTGGTGTGTGTGCCACCACTTTGTGATGGCCTTTATTTGGCAACAGTGAGGATAAGGAATAAATATTTGTATTGCTCTGCATGCCCCTTTTAGGAAGGTCCAGAATTATGTTTTGGAAGATGGGGAACAGAAGGTAGCTCCATATGTCCTGAATGATCTTACGGACATATACCCAGTATGGGTTTAAAGCCATACAGTTCCAAAAGATGTGATAGGGTGAGCCTTTCCTCATACAATGGTGCCAGCATATATCTGTGGCAGTATTAGAAAAGTGCTTGGATCTAGTCCGGGCAATTAAAAAATGGCTTACTGTTTTTCATTTTAACTCTCTCCAGGATGCTACCACTGTAATTCTATGTACCCTTGCCCAAATAATATCCCACTGTTTGGTTTAAGGGTGAAGCTCCTATAGCAGAGAAGAAAGAAGGAAGAGGTTGAGAGAGGGAGTTAGGTGCCTACTTGGTGCCTCAGATCTGAGGGATGGACACTGAATCCTAAGGATTGATAGGATGGCAGGACAGGGTGAGGAGCTGGATGTTATTGTCCACCTTGGGACAAATGACCTAGTGAGGGACAGGGCTGGGGTAGTACAGGGAGAGTTTAGGGAACTGGGGAAGGGCCTAAAGGTGAGTAGTATGAATTGTGGCATTTGATGAGGTGCTACCTGTCTACAGCCAAGGGGAGGATAGGGTACTCTGCACAAGGAGCTTTAAAACTTGGTTGAAAGAATGGTACAGGGGCTAGAGTTCAGCTTCATTGGGGCTGGCATGGAAAGCTATGGGTCTATACTGCACTGATGTACTGCATCCATCTGGGAAGGGAACCGCAGTCCTCAGTGGAAGGTTTAGATTTTATGTTGATGAACATTTAAACTAGTCAAGGAACGAGGCAGGAATACAAAGGGATACATAAACTGCACCCCCCCCCCCCGATTGAAAAAACAGGAAGAGAGCCTGAGAGGGAGGAAAGTTCCCCAGGTACAAATTAATATAGAAGCACAGTATGGGTCAAGGGAGACAAGAACAGAAGAGGTGGAAAGGGAGGGAGGAAAGTCCCCCAGGCATAACTTAACCTAGAAGCATAGTAGGGGTCAAGGGAGACAAGAACAGAAGAGGTGGAAAGGGAGGTGTTGATGGTGCAAGGCACAAAGAGGGTAGTGATGTGGGAGAAAGAGAGAGGGAAGTTTCAAGTGGCAAAAAGACAGGGGAGGTGACAGGCAGAGTGGGGGTGAGATGTGGTGAGCCAAGTGTGCCAACACAAGGAGTCTTGGAAATAAAATTCTAGACCTGGAGTCCATCATGGCAGAGGCAGATATAGATCTTGTGGCCATTACTGAGTCATGGTGCACAGGGAGCCACGACTGGGATGTGGCCATACCAGGCTATCAATCAATCAATCAACTTTATTTATATAGTGCAATTCTAATTGCAATTCAATGTGTTTTACATCAAATTTTAAAACATTTAAAATTCAATACATACTTTTTTTATTTTTATTTAAAAATTTGTTATCCAGGTAAACAGCACAGGGCCACATGGCCCTTTTACAGGCTCAACCTGGATCTAATTAAGAACATACACTAAACATTATAGTACAATCACTCTATTTACACACTTTTACTACAGAACCAACATTCACAGAGGCATACTGGTGGTATTTTTATAGACAAATTCATACAGTAAATCATGATGTTAATAGCATGATATTTATGTACAGACAAATACATCAATTAGTGTTAAAAGACCAGCACTTAATCAGTCACTCCAGGACACATGTCATAGAAACATAGATACATAAAAGTTGATGGCAGAAGAAGACCACTAGGTCCATCTAGTCTGCCCATTTGTTTTAGACCTCTTCTGACACTCTAGTTGCCCTTTGTAGTCAGGGCTCCCTTGTGTCTATCTCATGCATTCTTAAATCCCCCACAGTGTTGACCCCCACCGTTTACTCCCCTCGCAGCTTACATTTCACCAGCGAGGTTCCCCACAGCGACTACAGCGCTCTAGCTGGCGTGTGGGAGTCCTGCTGGAACCCAAGCGCTGCCTGTCGGGGTCCTGCACCCCCAATCAGCTCTAACTAGAGTTGAGAATCTTAAGTGGGAGGGTGGGGTTCGGGGGGCAAAGCCCCCCCATAGAAAACAAAGGAAACGATAGCAAACCGGCAGCCGACTGCAGAATACATAGATACATAGACAGTGTCGGCAGATAAGGGCCTATGGCCCACCCATTCTACCCATTTAAGTCTGTAAGTTCAGTTTATGTTTTCCAAGAAGTCTGTTGCCCCTTACCCCTGACCTCCAGAATTCCTTTATGTCTATCCCATGCATTCTTAAATCCTGTGATTGTTTCAGCCCCCACCACTTCCTCTGGCAGGGTGTTCCACTTGTCCACCACCCATTCTGTGAAGAAATTCTTCCTCACGTTTCCTCTGAATCGTCCTCCCTCCAACTTCATCCCATGCCTTCTAGTCCTGGAACATCTTTTTCGCTTAAAAATAGTGCATTCCTGCACCCTGTTCCTCCCTGTAAGATACTTGTATGTCTCTATCATATCCCCTCTTCCTCCTCTCCTCCAGGGAGTACATGTTCAGTGCCTTCAACCTGTCCTCATAGGACTTGTGATGCAATCCATGCACCATCTTTGTTGCCCTCCTCTGAACCTTCTCTACCCTGTCTATGTCCTTACGTGAGGTAAGGTCTCCAGAACTGCACAGTGTACTCCAGGTGCGGCCTCACTAGTGTCTTGTATAGTGGAATTATGACCTCCTTTTCCTGCTGGTGATGCCCCTGCCTATGCATCCCAGCATCCTATTTGCTTTACCTGATGCCTTGTCACACTGTGTTCCCTGCCTTGAGGTCATCAGAAATGATAACCCCAAGATCCATTTCCTGCTTGGTGCATGCTATATCCTCACCCCCAACTGATATATTGTGCCAGGTTTTGTGCCCATATACATTATCTTGCACTTCCTTGCAATGAATTTCAACTGCCAAACCCTGACCATTCTTCAAGTTTCTGCAGGTCCTTCTCATTCTGTCTACACCTCTGGTGTGTCTACTCTGTTACAGAGCTTTGTGTCATCAGCGAACAGTGAAATTCTGCCTTCTAGGTCCTGCAATGTCACTGATGAAGATATTGAATAGTACCGTCCCAGCACTGATCCCTGTGGTACCCCACTGGTCACTCTTCCTCTGTGGAGTGACAGCCATTTACCACCACCCTCTGTGTCCTGCTGCCCAGCCAGTTACCTACCCACCGCACTACTGTCCTGCCCACACCCATATTCCCCAGTTTGTGCAATAGTCTTCTATGTGGCACAGTGTCAAAGGCCTTGCTGAAGTCCAAATAGGCCATGTCCACTGCTCTCCCCTGATCCACCTCCCTAGTCACCCAGTCAAAAAATTCAATGAGGTTGGTCTGACATGACCTTCCCCTGGTGAAACCATGCTGCCTTGAGTCCTGTAGTCCATTGACAACCAGATGTTCCACCAATCTCTCCTTCAGTAGTGCTTCCATGATTTCCCCACTACCGAGGTGAGGCTGACTGGTCTGTAGTTCCCCGCTTCCTCTTTGTTCCCACTTTTGTACATCTGCTATCCTCCAGTGTTTGGGTACCTCCCCTGTTTCCAGTGATTAGCTAAACAGGATAGCAAGAGGTTCAGCCACCACCTCTCTTAGTTCTTTAAGGACCCTGGGGTGCACCCCATCTGGCCCCATTGCTTTATCAACTCTTATTACTTCCAGTTCCTTCAGGACCCTTTCTCGTGTAAAGGGACCTGTGTCCATTTCTGCACCATTCTCACCCCTTGTACTCCATTCAGACCCATTACCCTCCTCTTCCTCAGTAAAGACTGAGCGGAAATACCTGTTCAATATGTCAGCTTTACTGTTGTCATCCTCCACACAGCCCCCATCCTCCCCCTTCAGTCTCACTATCCCTCCCTTTGCCTTTCTTTTTTCACTTATGTACCTGTAAAATACGGTCAACCTGCCAGTGTCACTGACAGGGCATTTGACAGAAACACTGTCGGACTCCTGTCATGGATCCAACCCCACAACCTCTTGGGGCAGGCTGTTCCAGGCATCCACCACTCTTTCTGTGAAGAAAAACTTCCTGGAATTGGTAGAGAACCTCCCTCCTTTCTGCCTGTGGTCATGTCTCCTAGTCCTGGAGCCCTTCTTGAAGTGAAAAAGTTCCTGTGCCTGTACCTTGTTAGTGCCTTTTATGTACTTGAATGTTTCAATCATGTCCCCTCTCTCTCTCTCTCTCTCTCTCTCTCTCTCTCTCTTCTCTACTCCAGGGAGTACATATTCAGTTCCCTAAGTCTTTCCTCAAAGGACATGTACTGCAGACTCTGAATCATTTTTGTCACCTTTCTCTGTACCGTTTCCACCTGGTCAATGTCCTTCCTGAGGTGAGGCCTCCAGAATTGGACTCCATATTCCAAATGAGGCCTGACCAGTGATCTATACAGTGGTAGTACCACCTCTCTTCTCCTGCTCATGATTCCTCTCTCAGTGCAGCCCAGCATTCTATTGGCCTTCAGTGTTGCCTTCTCACACTGCTTACTAACCTTCAAATCGTATGAGATTATGATTCCCAGATCTTGTTCCTGATGTGAGGCCACCAGTCTTTCATCTCCTAGGTACATAGAAACATAGAAACATAGACTTTGATGGCAGATAAGGACCGCTTGGCCCATCTAGTCTGCCTATTTCCCTACTTACAGGAGAGGCCACAGATCCTAGTTAACCAATACCCTTTTTCTTCCTACCCCCCACAAGAATTGCCTTATGTCTGTCCCATGCATTCTTGCATTATCCCACAGTTTCAGACCCCACAACCTCCTCAGGAAGGCTGTTCCATGCATCCACTACCCTGTCTGTGAAATAATACTTCCTCACATTGCCCCTGAACCGCCCTCCTATCTTTAAATTGTGTCCCTTTGTTCTTGCACGTCTCTTTTTCTGAAAGATACTACCCTCTTGGACTTTGTTGATTCCACTGAGGTACTTGAAAGTTTCTATCATGTCCCCCCTCTCCCTTCTTTCCTCAAGGGTATACATATTAAGCTCCTTTAGTCTCTCCTCATATGGCTTCTCTTGCAGACCCTGCACCATTTTAGTTGCCCTTCTGACTACCTCTATCCTGTCTATGTCCTTGCTGAGATGGGGTCTCCAGAACTGGACACAGTACTCCAGATGGGGTCTCACCAACTGTCTGTACAGAGGGATAACAACTTCCTATTTTCTGCTGCTGATGCCTCTCCCAATACATCCCAGTATACCCCCAGTCCTCCCTACTGCCTTCTCACATTGCTTGCTAAATTTAAGGTCATCTGATATTACCCTCAGGTCCCTTCCCTTTTTTGTTGTTGTTACTACCTCCCCACCCATTGTGTATTCTTCCCCTGGGTTCTTGTTTCCCAAGTGCATTATTTTGCACTTCTTTGCATTGAATCCTAGCTGCCATACTTCTGACCATTCCTCCAACCTTGCCAAGTCCCTTTCATCCTTTCCACGCCTCCTTGTGTATCAACCCTGTTGCAGATCTTTGTGTCATCTGCAAAAAGGCATACTTTTCCTTCCAGTCCCTCTGCAATGTCACTGATGAAGACATTAAAAAGGACTGGACCCAATACTGAACCCTGCGGTACCCCACTAGTAACCCTTCTTTCTTCAGAGTAGACTCCATTTACAATTACCTTCTGTGTACTGTTGTGCAGCCAATGTTTTACTCAGGCTACCACCCTGGGACCCACTCCCAGGCTGGTTAATTTGACTATTAATCTGTTGTGTGGGACTGTGTCAAATGCCTTGCTAAAGTCTAGGTAGGCCATGTCCACAGCCCTTCCCTGGTCTACTACTTTGGTCACCCAGTCAAAGAAGTCTATTAAATTTGTCTGAGATGACCTTTCCGCTGTGAACCCATGCTGCCTTGGGTCCTGTGCTCCACTGGCCTCTAGGTACTCAACTATTCTTTCCTTCAGAAATGACTCCATCACTTTCCCTACCACAGAGCTCAGACTGACAGGTCTGTAGTTTCCTGCCTCTGTCTTGGTCCCACTTTTGTGAAGAGGAATCACATCCGCCTTCCTCCAGTCCTTGGGTAACACACCATCCTCCCATGATTTATTAAAAAGAGTAGCCAGTGGTTTCACTAGTTCCTCCCTTAATTCTTTTAGAACTCTGGGGAGAATTACATCAGGACCCATTGCTTTGTCCACCTTCAGTTTTAGGAGTTCTTGCAGAACCCTTTCTTCTGTGAAAGGACTGGGATCGACCCCCCTCTCAAGAGTGCTTCTGTTAATTGGATTAGGCACTTCCCCCTCCTCTTTTGTGAATACTGAGCAGAAATATTTGTTCAGTATCCCTGCTTTTTCACTGTCACCCTCTGCCCACCCACCGTTCCTTCTATTCAGCCTCACAATCCCTCCCTTTGTCTTTCTACGCTTGCTGATGTACCTATAAAAGGTTTTATCCCCCTTCTTAACTGAGTTGGCTATCTTTTCCTCAGTTTGGGCCTTTGCTATTCTGACTTCCTTCCCTGCTTCCTTCTGCCTTAACTGGTACAGCTCTCTGTCCTACTCCTTCTGTGTTTCCTTATACTCCGAATGCTATCTTTTTCTTCCTGACTTTCACAGCCACCTCTTTTGAGAACCATAGTGGCTTTTTCTTTCATTTTGATTTGTTTATTTGCTTCACACAAAGGCTTGTTGCCTCTGTGATGGCAGTTTTGATGATTCCCCATTGTTGCTCCACACCTCTTTCTAGCCTGTTTGCTAGTGCTTTTCTGAGGCACTCTCCCATCTTGCCAAAGTCAGCCCTCCTAAAGTCCAGTACTCTCACTTTTGTATGGCTTGACTCTGTAGCTGAGTTTAATGTGAACCACACTGTTAGATGGTCACTTGTCCCCAAATGGCAACCCACTTCTAGATTTGAGATCCTCTCACTGCTCCTGTTTGAGAGTACGAGGTCTAAGATTGCTCCCTCATGAATAGGTTCCGAAACTAGCTGTCTGAGGCCTGCCACATGTAGGGCATCAAGAATGGCCCTGCTCTTGGATGTGGCTGCAGCAAATGTGCTCCAGTTAACATCTGGCATATTCAGGTCTCCCATCAACAGTATCTCCCCTTTCTCTGCCATTCTAAGAATGCCTTCTATCATATCCTTGTCCATTCCCTCCCCCTGACATGGGGGTCTGTACATAACCCCTGTGCAGATTGTGGTGCCCTTTCCAGTCTCCAAGATGACCCACAGTGCCTCCTCTCCTCCCTGTTTACTCTTTTGTTCAGTTGCTTTTATCCCTTCCTTTACATAGAGAGCTACTCCTCCCCCTCTTCTCCCCTCATGTCTCTCCTTTAGGTTATGTACCCTATTATGTTAACATCCCAGTCATGGTTCTCTGTGTAGTATGTTTCTGTGACTGCTGTGATATCCAGGCATCCCTCTTCCATCAAGGCCACCAGCTCAGGGAGCTTGTTGCCCAGACTATGGGCATTGGTACTCATTACCCTCCATTTCCTGATGGCCTTACTCCCTTTTGCCCCATCCCTGTCCTTCTCACCTTTGTCACTTTCTCCATTTACCCCAGCCCTTCTCCCTATCGACACCTCTATGTTGGTGTTTGCCGCACTTACTACCATGATTATTGGGGGGGGTAGGATTTCCCTGCTCCTTTCCAGTGCCTCCCCCCTTGGCTAGTTTAAATGCTTGCCAATGAAGCATTTAAACCTATCACCTAGGACCCTGGTTCCCCTCCTGGACGGATGGAGCCCATCATGCCAGTATAGGCTTGCATCACTCCAGGTGGACCCCCAGTCCCCACAAAGCCAAATCCCTGAGCTCCACACCAGTTTTTCAACCACTGATTGAATCCCATGGTGCGCAACACCCTAGCCTCTCCTATGCCATAGATGGGCAGCACCTCCGAGAAGGTTACCGTGCGTGCTACTTGACTAAGGCCCCTCCCCAATTCCACAAACTCTCCTGCACTTCTCTAATCCCTTTCTTAGCCAGGTCATTTGTCCCTAGGTGGACAATGACATCCAGCTCCTTCCCCTGTGCAGCTGCTCTGGCAATCCTGAGGATTCGCTCCCTGTCCCTCCAAGCCATGGCGCCAGGCAGGCACCTTACCTCCCTCTCCCTTCCTCCCCCAGTTCTACCTTCCTAACAATGGAGTCCCCCACCAGGAGCTGTTTTCTTCCCCTGCAGGGTCCCCTGCCACCCTCCTGTGGGTCTCCTTTGTGGAGGTTCCCAGCATCCTCCTTGGTCTCCACTGCAGGTGCCTCCATAGAGGAACCACACTTTGCCAGAATGGCATAGGAATTGTGGAGAGGTACAACTGGAGGGATGTGCCTCTGTTCCACCACACATACCCTCCCTGAGCCCACTGTGGTCCAACCGCTCCTCTTTCTTAGCAACTTCTGAGGCAATGGCAGTGGCACTGATGGTCCCTGGATGGAAGAGGAGATCCCACAAATTCTGGTCAACTCAGCCTGGAGATGAGCAACCTCCTCCCTCAGCCCAGAGAGGTGCCTGCAGATGGGACAACACAGCATCCTCCAGAATGTCTCCTGGAAGACTGCTGCTCCACAGCCAGTGCACTGCACCACTCCAATCATGTCTTATTTTTGGCCCCTTAACTGTTTGCAATCCTTACTCTTTCCTCTGGTTTTTTTTCTTTCTCTCCTTACTTTCTGCTGTGTGCCCTTTAAGATCCTGATTGTCCTGTTCTGAGACAAGAATCTCCTATATTTCTCAGTAGACCACTTACTTGCTCAGAGGCAGACCTCTAGCAGCTAGAGGGGGCCGGAGAGCTACTCTTGCCCTTCTAGGATGGTGGGTCTTTGGTGGTTCTGTGATCACTCTCTTCCTGCTCCCAAACAGGAAGTTCCTGTTGTCAGTCAAATCCTGTGCCTATAAAATTAGAACTAGTTTTGGGTGGGGGGGGTGGAGGGGAGGGAGGAAGAGCACTATAGTCCCAGTAGAGAAGTTCAGTCACACAGCAGTCCTTTTCTCCTGGTGTCTTCTGCCAAGCTATTAGCAGAATCTTTCTAAGGCAGTCTTTAAATGTAGCTTCCTTCTTGCTAAGCCACTCCCCCTACTTACTAGATCTTTCTACAAGTAATTTAAACCTCACAGCTATTAAGTCCTTTCAATCACCTGAGATTTACACCTAGATAACTGTTCAGATACCCATTCAGTTCAGTTAACTCAGACAAACACACACTTTTTTTTTGTTTTGTTTGTTGGTTTTTTTTTTTACCCTAAATTAAAGGTCCAAGTACAAAAGTTCTTCTTTTTTAGTCCCAGTAGAGAAGTTCAGTCACACAGCAGTCCTTTTCTCCTGGTGTCTTCTGCCAAGGTAATACTCCTTTCTAGGATTTTTCTTTCCTATGTGCGTGACCTTGTACTTTTTGGCATTAAATCTCAGCTAACAATAATACAAGAAAAAGCGGCTCTAGCTCAAGCTGTGCTAGTGTGAGTTAGTAGCCAAACAAACAAAAAACACAGCACCAACGCTTCTTTAATAAATAATGCTGTAGTAAACTCACATAGAAATAGATGAAATACAGTGGCGCTATACAAGGTGACAACAGCTCCCAGAACACTGGGACTGAGGAGGCGCTTTTGGCGCGAAACCGGTCGGGCTGTTTTTGTTCTGGGAGCTGTTTTCACCTTGTATGGCGTCACTGTATTTCATCTCTTTCTATGTGAGTTTAATACAGCATTATTTATTAAAAAAGCGTTGGTGCTGTGTTTTTTGTTTGTTTGGCTATTAAATCTCAGCCGCCACAATCCAGACCATTCTTCTAGTTTCTTGAGGTCAGTTTCCATCTTGCTCACTCCTTCTGAGGTGTCCGCCCTGTTACATATCTTGGTGTCATCTGCGAACAGACACACCTTCCCATCCAGTCCATCAGCGGTGTCTGCTATAAAAACATTGAAGAGCAGAGGCCCCAGCACTGAGCCATGGGGCACCCCGCTGGTCACCCTGCCTTATGTCGATTGCATTCCATTAACCTGTACACTCTGGGTTCTGCCTTGCAACCAATTTTGTACCCATCTGACTACTTCTTGACCAACCCCTGTGTGGTCAAGCTTCTTTGCCAGTCTTCAGTGTGGAACTGGGTCAAAGGCCTTACTAAAGTCTAGGTAGACCACATCTACTGTCCCACCATTGTCCACTATTTTTGTAACGTAGTCAAAAACCTCAAGCAGATTTGTCTGGCATGACTTACCTGCTGTGAAACAGTGCAGTTTAGGGTCTTGTTGGCTGCTAGTTTCGAGGAATGCTGTGATCCTCTGTTTGAGTAGTGTATTCATTAGTTTCCCCTACTATAGATGTGAGGCTCACCAGTCTGTAATTACTAGCCTCTTTGCAACTGCCTGATTTGCAAAATGGAACCACTATTGCCTTTTTCCAGTCTTTGGGTACCACACCATACTTCAAGGATTTTGTGAATAGAAGTGCCAGAGGGATTGCTAATTCTGCCACAAGTTCCTTAAGGATTCTGGGGTATATCTCATCTGGTCCCATGGCTTGTCTGCTTTTAGTTTATTTGACACCTCCTGTACTTCGGTTTCTGTAAAGGGACTTGATTCTACCCCTGGTCCTGGGGTGTTGTGTTTTTTCAGGGCTGGGCCATCCCCAGGGTCCTCTTTGGTAAACACTGAGGAGAAGTATTTGTTGAGGATTTCAGCTTTCTCTGGGTCATGTTTGGTGCATTTCCCTTCTTCAGTAGCAAACTTTGCTATCCCCCCTTTTGCATTCCTATGTTCCCTAATGTGTCTAAAAATGATTTGTCTCATGTCTTTGCCCCTTCTGCTTTCTTTTCCTCTGTCTGGACTTTTGACTTTCTAATCTGTTTGTTAAACTCTCATTTTTTCCTTATTGTATGACTCCCAGTCTTTCTCAGTTTTGGTTTCCTGGCATATGCTGTACACCTTCTTTTTTTCTTCTTTGACTGTGGTAGTCACTTCCTTGGAAAACCATAGAGGATTTATTTTTCTGTTTCCTTTGCTGACCCATCAGGCACATTGATCTGTGGCGGTCTTTATTACTGTCTTGAGTCTTGCCCACATGACCTCCAACTCCTCAACCTCTATTTCCATTAACTGGCTACTTATGTTGTTCCTCATCTTTTGGAAGTCAGCCTTTCTGAAATCTAGCACCTTTAGCTTTGAGTGGCTGGTGTCCTGTGTTATGTTTACCGTAACGCTTACCATGCGATAGTCGCTGTTGCCCATATGGCATCCCACTTCGATATCCTTGATCCTTTCCAAGTTTTTGAGGACAAGATCAAGAATGGCATCTCCTCTTGTTGGGGTTTTAACAAGTTAGCACAGTCCCTCACCTTGCAGTGACAGTTAGAAGTCCCTTCTTGTTGTTGCTGCCATTAGTGTACTCCAGTTAATATCTGGTAGGTTGAAGTCCCCCACCAATATTATTTCACCATTATCAGACATTTTGTAGATTTCCTCTATTAGGTCTTTGTCTCCTTTATCTCCTTGAGTTGGGGGCCCTGTACACAATGCTGATTCTGAAGGGTTTGCCCTTGCCCGTGTCTACTGTTAACCACAGTGACTTGAAGTCCCCAGGTTGCCCTTTTACTTCTGTGGCTTTTATTTCCTCCTGAATGTAAATGGCTACTCCCTCTCTGTGCTTGAGATGACATTTCTACTCTGTTATACTTAAAAATTACAGTATGCTAGTACTGAGCAGCTGATGTTATAATAATAAGCTAGTAGTGTTGTAATTGTTTCAGTTTATGCCTCTAGCTTCTGTATTACTGTGTTGTATTTACATATTTTTTTTAAGAAGCTGTATGCATCTGTTAGCCTCTTAAGTTTAATTTCATTTTGAACTGTTCCCTGCTTGCTCCTTATCTCTGCATACCCATCTATTCCCCCCCCATCGGAGCTGGGTGCTGACCTGCCCAGCCCCTGCTCTCACTTAGCTGTCTCTCTCAGTGACCCTGCCCCCGATTACCGCTTCTTTTGTTTTCTTGGTTCTGCTGCTGACTCAGGCTCCTGCCATCCCTCCATCTGCAGCCTTCCTTGTCTACCCCCACCCCCATTTGCTGCTTTAATTAATCTCTCTTTTTTCTCTTCCAGGCAGTAAGCCCTTGATTGGGCATTCTCCCTGAAGCTGTGCTGCTCCCACCTTTGCCACCGCCTGCTTCTTCAGCTGCCAACCCCAGGAAGCTCTGTAAAAATGTATGGTCCCTGAATCAAGCCAAAATCTGAAATTGAACTTCTGGTGCTCTCCTGCTGTTGCTCAGTGGATTGGCCATTTTCTCGACTTGGCACAAGCAGATTGGCTCTCGGCATCCAAACCGTGGACTCTGATATTTCTTTTAGCTATTTTGCTGTCTTTTTTTCTAATTGGTTTTTCCTCTCAACTATGTTTGTGCTGAAAATTTCTCCCACCCCCACCCTCTCCAAGGCCCCTTTTAAATACACTTGTGCTTCTCCCTTTCCCTTGCACCCGCTAGTATTGACTGCAGTCTACTCTTCTACTCCCTTTACATCAAGTTGAATTGGCAGCTTCCTCCCCTGATTGTATCCACCTCTCTACACTGGATAGCTTTAAACATGGCACTAGCAGGCTCATCATACTGAAGACATTTTTCTTGCATTAGTTTAGACTTCTAGCTCTATACTGTTGAACTGCCCACCTAGTGCATTTCCATCTCAGGTGCTACATCTTCTTGAATAGGCAGTCTAAACATACCACCATGCTGCTTCATGCTCCCTACTTTCTTTTGCTCTATATATCTGGGCTACTCATCCTTTGTTCTTACGTTCCTTTCACCTACAGCCCTTCCCACCATGACCTGCCCCCAAACCCAGCCTACTCTTCCACTGGCCCTAAGTTCCCCAACATAACAGTTACTTCGGGGCCACACCTTAGTGCCCCTCTACCTCTCTCAGCAATCTTTAATCCACTCTGGGACTATAATACATACCAGCTAGTAATACTATTTACTACCACCTACCAAAGATCCTATTGGGCATCCCTTATATACTATGCCTTATTTCCTTCTTATCAGCTCTGCTATGGTGTTCAATCACCTCACAGCTACCCACCACACTAGCGCACAAGCTTGTTCAAAATGAAGTTGCTATGCAGATGGTTTATGAACATAATTTTCCTGTCACTAATCTGCTCAGGAAATGCTGAGTTAAATCCGGGCCTTTCACAGACTATAACCTCACTAGCCAATGTAGCATCCTTAAAAGGGCTGAAGTACTTGCACATCAACGTGCACAGGCTATTGAAAAAGTTTGATCTCATCCAAACCTGGATCTCCAGTGCAGACCCAAATATCCTGGTTTTATCTGAGAACTGGTTGAAAAAAAATACACACCTGACTCTGTAATATCCATCCCTTGCTTCATCCTCTTCCATTGTGATAGACCAACTAGGGGTGGGTGTGTGAAAATTTACTTTAAAGATAGACTCACAGTATCCATTATTGATCATGTCAGTGTACCTAAGGAGTTTGAAGCCTTAACACTAAATCTATCATTATCCCCCATAGAAACCATTACAATAATAGGTTGCTACAGGCCACCATCTGTGGGTCTGGAGCTTCTGAGCTATCTGCGGACTATATCTGATGCAAGACAAAATGAAATTGCTATCCTTGATGACTTAAATCTGAACTGGCTAAAAAACTAACTCCTGCCTAAAACTCAAAGAGTTCTGCAATGAAACTGGCTTATCTCAACTAGTTCCCAAAATCACATGTCCAAATCCCCAAATCCCCTCAAATGGAACCCTAATTGACCTAATCCTCTCAAACAGACCCCATAAATTTACCCACATAGCTGCTTTCCACAATGATGTCAGCAACTACTGCACCATGGTATGTATTAGAGGACAGTCCCGACCCAAGCTGACAAGTAGGTTCTTCTGGAAAAGGAGCTTTCATAAATTCAGTGTCTCCCACTACCTATCAGTGTTCAGAGACATTGACGGAATGGACTTCTACCTGACCCCATGCATTAATACCACTGCTTCTTTCATCAATAACACACTAAATATCATTATCAACAGACATGCCCCTATGATTAAATGCAGGGTCCGGAAGTATTCCTACCCTTAGTTTACACCTGAGCTAAAAGCGGGACTGAACAGGAGGAACCATCCTTGGGTGACAGCCAGATAACCAGAACTACCGGCAGACTGGGCTGCCTTCAGAACCTACCAGAATTAATGTACCGATATGATCAGATCCATGAAAGCAAACTACTATTTAACTGCCTATGACTCAGCCAAGGGTAACTCCACCAAATTCTGGCAAATTATTAAATCGGTGGAAGGCCACACATTGCCCTCCGATTTGCGCAGCAAGATCTCGATCAAGGGAAACCCCCTTTCCAATAAGTCAGACATCAATGATCACTACTCAGCTACGGGCCTGGCATTCAATACATCCAATGTAGCCACACTCTTTTCCAGTTTACCAAGAATTCTGCCAGCCCCAGTCAACCACATCTTCTCATTTGCCCCATTTCAATACAAAGAAGTTGAAGACCTCCTTCTTCAGCTAGACACTAGCAAAGATGCAGGTTCAGATGGAATAGGACCATTCTTCCTTAAAGCTGGCTTCCACTACCTTATAGCCTCCATACTGCACCTGCTTAATCTGTCCATCAGCTGCAGTTCTGTTCCCCATGTTTAGAAGGTAGCCCAGGTTATGCCACTGTTCAAATCTGGTGATCCTATGGATCTGAACAACTACTGCCCCATATCCACTTAACCTCTACTCTCCAAACTTCTCAAAAAATGTGTACATTTCCAGTTAAGAGACTATCTTGAATTAACTAACCTAATAAACCCCACCCAATCTGGATTTAGGTCCTACAGTAATACCACAGCCTTAGCTTCAGTCACAAATGACTGGCTACTCCCCATGGATAAGAAACATGTGACAGGCACAGTTTTTCTGGACCTCAGTAAAGCCTTTGATACTGTTGATCATGTTTTACTACTCGATACTTCACTATCATGGTTCAAGAGTTATCTGACTGATAGTAACAGGTGAAGGAAGATGGCTCACTCTCTCCCCCTCCTTCCTACTACAAGAGGTGTTCCACAAGGCTTGATCCTTGGACCTCTTCTTTTCATGCTGTACATCAACACTATTGGTAATAACATCACCAATGCAAAACTTCACCTGTTCACAGATGATACAGTGATTTACCTATCCAGACCCTCAGTTACCAAAGTCCAAACAGAGCTCCAAACTCAGTTCAATCTCCTCCAACTCAGCCTGGCACAAATCAAACTCCTCTTAAATGCCAAAAAAACTAAAGTCATGTACTTCTATTCTAACCTGCTCACCTCTTTACAAATGCCCTATCATCCCTGCCCCCATCAGAACTCTTCTATGTGATGACCTTGACAGTAGGGAGAAGCTACAGAGGGACTAAGGTTCAGGGAAGTGCAATAGTTTTAATTCTCTTTTTTCAGTTTATTTTGATATTGAAATTGTTTGTGTTGTGAGGGGGATACATTGGTGGGGATTTACAATCAGTACTGTGAGAAGCAACTGTTTCTGAGTGCAATTCTGGGCTATGATATTTAATCTGTGCTGTTGAATAATTTGGTCTGTTACTGAGAGATTAACTCAGGTGGAGCTCAGACAGGAAGCTGCAGTTTGGCCTGCAGAGAGGGGGAGGGGATATATACAGTGACACCATCTTAGTTCACAGACACACTAGGGAGAAGCTACAGCAGGAGTAAGGTTCAGGGAAGTGCAATCATTTTAATTCTCTTTTTTCAGTTTATTTTGATATTGAAATTGTTTGCGTTGTGAGGGGATAAATTGGTGGGGATTTACAATCAGTACTGTGAGATGCAACTGTTTCTGAGTGCAATTCTAGGCTATGGTATTTAATCTGTGCTGTTGAATAATTTGGTCTGTTACTGAGAGATTAACTCAGGTGGAGCTCAGACAGGAAGCTGCAGTTTGACCTGCTGAGAGGGGAAGGGGATATATACAGTTGGCACCATCTTAGTTCACAGACACACTAGGGAGAAGCTACAGCAGGACTAAGGTTCAGGGAAGTGCAATAGTTTTAATTCTCTTTTTTCAGTTTATTTTGATATTGAAATTGTTTGTGTTGTGAGGGGATGCATTGGTGGGAATTTGCAATTAGTACTGTGAGATGCAACTGTTTCTGAGTGCAGTTCTGGGCTATGGTATTTAATCTGTGCTGTTGAATAATATGGGCTGTTACTGAGAGATTAGCTCAGATGGAGCTCAAACAGAAAGCTGCAGTTTAGCCTGCTGAGAGGGGAAGGGGACATATACTGTAGGCACCATCTTAGTTACAGTGTTTGTGTGGGACCTACCTTCGGAGGAGGTTGCAGTGCTTGTAGGTGCAGTGAGGGGCAGACACAGGGCTGATACACTCTCATCAGAGTCGGGTATAGGCCCTAATCCCACCCTCCACCACCCCTCCCTCCCCAGAGCTCAGCTCCTTTATAGGGGAACACCTGCCCTGCAATTGAAGGAAAAGGCTTCAGGTGTAGCTCATGTAGTTCTAGCCACTGGGGGTGGGTTTAAAGGCTGGGAGAGAGGAGCTTAGGGAGTTGTACACTTCCCCTATAAGTTTGCTGTGTAGTACTGCACCTAGTAACTGGGGTACCTGTTTACTGTGGGACTGTATCTAGGATTAGTGGGTGACCTGATTAGTAGGTAAGGGTGTATCTTGGGCTAGTGGAGAACCTGGTGGTTCATCCAAGGAAACCTACTTGGAGGGGGATGGGACCACACGTCATTAGGGCTGGCATCTTTGGGATGGTGGTGGGGTGCACAGGGTGTGGGGCAGCCATGACACTGGACTGGACTTGGAAGTTCAGTGGTTGCCCAGTGTGCTACCAGCTAGCACAGCTTAGGGAGGAGGTTGAGGGGATTAGAAGACAGCTGGAGGAAGGGGGGAGGTATGGTTGGGGAATAGGGCAGAGACTCTTCCACGGGTTGCATCAAGAACTAGGGGCAGGGACATAGGGAAAGGAGTTCAGGAGAGTACTCTGGAGTCACATAGGTATGCTGACAAAGGGGACCCAAAAGGAGGACACTACCAAGGAAGCAGGCAGGTATCTGGGGACCCTCACAGAGTGGGGCCAAAGGGAGGACATTCTCAGGGAAGAAGGCAGATGACTGGGGCTGGACAGAAGGAAGCAAGGGGGTGGATCAGACCTTAAGCTTAGTAACCACTTCAATTCTCTTTTTCTGCTTGAGGTTCAGGGGGTGATGTAGCCATGACAGGGGTGGTTAGAGATGGAAAGGGAGTGGGGGGCAGGTGGCAGGGGCCAGATAGCAGAAAGAACAAGGGGGAACTTGGAATGTAGGAAAATGGGGGGTGGGAGATCAGAGTAGGAGGAGGAGGATGAGGGGGTAGAGGGAGGAAAGTGTAATGAGAAGGACCAGTTGGGAGGAAAGGGCAAGGAGAAGGAACAGAAGTACAAGGAGGATACAGTAAAGGGAGCTGGGGGTTTAGGCCAGGGGAGTACAACAGGCAAGGAGGGGCTGAACAGAGATGGGAAGGAAGGAAGGATGAGCCAGGATAGTTTAGCAGATGGGGGAAGGACCAGTTGTGAGCAGAGATGGAGGGGTAGTGGGGTACAGAAAGATACTCAGGAGGAGGAGAGGCATAGGATCAGAGGGGAGGGGTGGCCAGGGTAAATAAGGAGGGGGTGGCAGGTGGCACCAAGATAGGGGGAGGAGCAAGGAGCCAACTGGGGGGGCCAGTAGAAAGGATGAGGGACATGGAAGGGGGAAATGGAGGAAAAGGGGTGATCAGTGTGCTCCTGTTGGGTGATCCCATGATCAGAAGTATCAAATGGATAGGGAGGGGGAAGCCTGCCCAGTTAGAACAAATTGCTTCCCTGGACTAATGGTGCACAGGGCCAAGCATGAGGTATTTAAGCTGGCAAAAGATTGTGGAGGATCCCTGGACATAGTGGTCCACCTGGGTACCAATGACATTGAGGGAAATAGTGAGCTAGAGATACAGACAAGGTTCAGGGAGCTTGTCAGGGTCTGTCATGGCATAGGCTGTGTGATTTCCTCCTCGGAAATCCTGTTGGTGCCAAGGGCTAGTGGGGAACACAAGAGGAAGATTAGGGAGATAAACCAGAGGCTCAGAGAGTGGTGTGGGACCAGAGGGTATGGGTTGATGAGGGATTGGGGGAGAGACCGGGGAAAATAAGGGGCTGTCTGCTAGAGATAGGCTTCATCTCAGTTTGGAGGAGAGGGAAATCCTTAAGTTGAAAATAGAGGGTTTTTTGGTGAAAGATGGGGTTTAAACTTGTTAAGAGGGAGGGATGGAGAAAAGGCTGTCAAGAGGGGGTCCAATAAAGGAGGGACTCTGTCTCCACCCCTTGGGGGAGTTGGAGGAATGCGGGAGAAGGCCGACTGGTGAGGTGCAGACCGGGGGAAGATGAAATCATCATGGGAATGTGAGCAGGGGAAATGAAAGTATAGGGAAAGGGTGGAAGGTAGTTCTGCTAAATGCCAGGAGCTTGGGCAACAAAATGCCTGAGCTCCAGGTGATGCTAACTGAGGGACAGGTGGATGTGGCAGCGGTTACTGAGACCTGGGCCACCACAGGGCATGACTGGGACCGGAACCTGGAGGGTTACACCATGTTCAGGAAAGACGGGGGAGGGAAGGGGAGGAGGGGTAGCAATAATAGTCAGAATACTGCATTGGCATAGGAGGAGTGGAGGAGGTGGAGGGAACTGTGGAGGTGATTTGGGTCACCTTGATAACAAGGGGGGGCAAGAGAGTAAAAATAGGAGTGATGTATAGATCTCCTGTGCTGGTGGAGGAGCTGAAGGAGAGTCTGGTGGCAGATGTTGGGAGACACTGCAGATTGGGCAGGGGAAGGGTGGTGCTGTTGGGGGACTTAAGTATGCCAGAACAGACTTGGACACTATGACATCCTCAGTGGCCAGGAAACAGAGGTTGTTGGATGTCTTTCAGGATGTGTTCCTAACTCAGCAGGTGGGGGAACCGACCAAGGAGGTACGGATACTGGATGTGGTCCTGGCAGACAGTGACCAGATTGGGGGCCTGGAGATAAGGGACCAGTTGGCAGGGAGAGACCATTCCATGGTCTGGTTCTGCCTGGACCTAGGAGGGGTAGAAGGCTGCACAAAGATGGAGGTAACTGACTTCAAAGGGGTGGATTTCAAGGAAATGGGAAGGATCCTTAAGGATCATTTGGATGGGATTGGGCCAGACATGGACGCTGACAGCAGGTGGGAAATCATCAGGAGGGGGGTGCAGGATGCTACCAGCACCTGTAAAAGAGTAAGATGAAAATGCAGTAGGGCCCAAAAACCCTGCTGGTGGACCAGGGAGGTTCAGGAGGTGGTGAGGGGAAAGAAGGTGGCCTATAGGCATTTCAAGTGCTCAAGGAGTGAAAGGAATCGAGGGGAGTATGAGCTGATGGCCAGAAGGGCCACTAGGGTGGTGAGAGTGCATAAGGCAAGAAAGGAGCAGAACCTGGCCAGGGAAATTAGGAGGGGGGACAAGGGGTTCTTTAGATACATTGGAGAAAAATGAAGGGTGAAGGGGCAGATTAGCAGGATTAAAACAGGGGAGGGATGTGCACAAGATGTGGGGGGAGCAGGCTGAGGTACTAAATTAGTACTTTGCCTCAGTCTTCACCAAGGAAAATGGGGGGCTGCATCATACATGGGAGGAGATGGTGAAACTGAGGAGGGGGGACCCTTACCGATCGGCAGGTCTGGGAAGGGGGGCCATCACTGGGAGGATGGGGGAAGGCAAAGCAAAGGGATGAGGTAGTGGAGGTGGAAATCATGGCAGAGACAGTGAAGGAAGCCTTCAGGTCCTTAACTCATTGTCTCCTAGCAGACGCCTGTAGTCGTCAGTAAAAATACATTGGTGTGTCCTGAGGATGCCTGCAGAAGTCGGCTACTGACTCCCAGTGTGCCCTTGCAACGTCTAGAGAAGTCACTTATATATTTTAATATATAGTGTATCAGAATATAATATATATTTGACTGCATAGCACCGTCGGAAAGGTAATTTTATGCTGAACAACTTTGTCACTGATATTTTCTGTATATCATGTATACTTTAGGAGTTATTTGCATTTGTTTATGGTATGGTGTATATGGCTTATGTTGCTTGTTTTAGTGAAAAAAAAATTTTTTTTGCTGTTTCAATCAGCATAGAAAAAAAAACAAAATTACATATTATTATTTGCATACCACCATATTATTATTTGCATACTGGAAAGGTAATTTTGTGCTGAATAACTTTGGCACTCATACTTTGTGTCTAGCACTTATGGTTCTTGAGCTATTAGGATTTGTTTTTGGCATGCTTGATTTTGCTTAGAAAGGCCCAGGATTTACTGTTAACAGTACACAGGAGACAAGTGGTGCAACTTCAGAGAGCTCCTGTGGAAGCAATGAGTTAAGACAGAGAGAGCACTGGGGTCAGATAAATTACATCCCAGAGTGCTGAAGGAACTGGTGGATGTCCTGGCGAAACCTTTGGTGGAGCTTTTCAGCATCTCTCTGAGGACGGGGTGGGTGCCTCAGGACTGGAAGGTGGCGTATATAGTGCCTATCCACAAGGGGGGATCAAGGGAGGTGGCAGGGAACTACAGGCCCGTCAGCCTGACATCGGTGGTGGGCAAGGTGATGGAGGACATTGTCAAGGAGAGGCTGGGGGGGACCTGGAAAAGTTGGGGTGCCTGGACAATAGACAGCATGGATTTGTCCCGGGGTAATCGTGTCAGACAAACCTTATGGAGTTCTATAACTGGGTGACGAGTGCCTTGGACCTGGGTAGACTGGTGGACATCCCCTTTCTTGACTTCAGCAAGGTGTTTGACTGACAGGGACCTGTTGGATAAGCTGGGAGAAATGGGGGTGAGGAACCAGATGATCAGATGGATAGGCAATTGGCTCCAGGACCGGACCCAGTGGGTCATGGTTGGCGGGTTAGTCTCATCCCCAAGGAGGGTCATTTGTGGGGTCCCTCAAGGATTGGTCCTTGGGCCCCTCCTGTTCAATGCCTACATCTCTGACATAAGGAAGGGTATCAGGAGTGAGACGAGTCTCTTTGCAGATGACTCAAAACTGGGGGCGATGGCGGATGGGGAGGAGGGGAGGGTGGCCCTACAGGGGGACCTGGGGGCTCTGGAAAGGTGGTCCAGAAAGTGGAAGCTGAGGGTCAATGCAGGGAAATGCAAGGTACTGCACCTGGGAGCCAGAAACCCGGGTCAAGTGTACACCCTGGGGAGAGGAAATGCTACAAGTCTCGATGGCTGAGAGGGACCTGGGGGTGGTGGTGGATATCAAGATGAACAACTCAGAGAGTTGTAGGAGAGCAGTGGCCAAGGCCAACAGGATGCTGGGATGGATCGCTAGGGGGATCACCTCCAGAAGGAGACGTGATACTCCCTCTGTATAACTGCTTGGTGAGGCTGCACCTAGAGTACTGTGTGCAGTTTTGGAGGCCACACTTAAAGAGGGACATTGAACTCTTGGTGAGGGTCCAGAGGAGGGCAACCAAAATGATTTGGGGCTTGGGGGACAGGACCTATGGGGAGAGGCTCGAAGAGCTAAATATGTACACATTGGAAGAGAGAAGGGACCGGGACATGATAGAGGTCTTCAGGTGCATGAAGACCTTAAATGGGGAGGAGCAGTCAGGTGCTCTGAAGGAAGGAGGAGGGGGGCAACTAGAGGGCGTGGGTGGAAACTGGAAGGGGGAAATTCAGAGGAGAAAGGAGGAGGTACTACTTCACTGAGAGGGTGGTGGAGCAATGGAATGCACTGCCCAGGGGGCTGGTGGAGGCAGAGACAGTGGAGGGGTTCAAGATGGTGTGGGACAGGTACAGGGGAAAGGTTCTGTAAGCAAAGTCCAGTGCAGCAAGAATATCCAGGACTGGGAAGGGAGAAGCCAGAGAGAGTGAGGGGAGCAGCAAGGTCAGCTCCCAAGGTGGAGGCTGACCAAACGAGCAGACATGAAATACCGTTAGACTTATTCTGCTGGCATTTTAGTATGTTAGTTAATAACTTCGGATATCTGGGCTGTGACTTAGACCAACACCTAACCTTCTCTGTGTCATAAGGTGTATGTGACTTTGTGGACTGAACAAACTGCATGGTAGTGTGACACAATGGCAGGTAAACCATTCAGCAACTTTATTTTACTTCAGTATCTTTCTTCTTTTTAGCAAGACGTATTTAAACAGTGAACTGGTACGTTATAAATAAAAACATAAATGGCAACCAAAAATCGCTTGGAATTCAGGGTCGGAAAGGACTAGCCATCCCAGGTGTTCTGCTTTAATACCTGGGAGCAATGTGCAGAGCTCCTTGCTGGAGTCTGTCTCCAGACCCAACACCTATCTGCACTAGCTTGTAGTAACAGCCCTTATATACTTGCTTACAAACCCATGTGACTCTGAGCCTGCCCCATCAAAAGTCTAAAACTTTTATTTACACAATTCCAAATTGTTTTTACTTCAACCTTCATTTAACAGTATTGTTATAACAGTTATATGACATAACACTAGAAACATGCTTTCTGATTCATATTTTACAAGAAAACCCAAAAGAATTCATGAACAATTAATGGCTCCACCTGCCTTCCAATGGTCCTGCTTTAGGCTGTATTAATATAGTAGCTGCAGGCCAGCAGGCTCCTAAAGGAGTCTTGAATTTACACAGGGAAGAGCAGACCAGTGAGAGGGGTAAGTGGAGTTCCTTTCCCTTAGGACCATTGTTTCCCCTAACTGTAAATGTTTGAACAAGCAGTAACAAATCTCACTTGCTTCAGTTTCTTTGGGCAGTTTCTATGTCAGCATTTTAAAGCCCTTTAAGTAAATTACACACAGTTGAATTGGAAGCAGGAAACTATCCTCCCCACAGCATTCTAACCAAGCCCCAGCCAGAAAACCAACAGTAAGGGGATCATGTGATGCAGGATACCAAGTAGAAGCTCCTCTGCATAGCTCCAACCTCCTAATCACAAATAATCACTATTTTGGTCGTAATTTCTTCCTAAAAACCAGATAGTTTATAAATTATCGCCTTCTTAATATCCTGGGCTCCTGTTTGCTTGTTGCCAGTGTCTATGGAGGTTTATATGAAGAAGCCTCCGCAGAAGCATACACTGCCGGTCACTCCCAAGAAGGTCCCGAAAAAATCAAGGGCCTCGAGTGTTGTGGATAAGCCAGAGCTTCAAAGCCTGATCTCTGAGCAAGAGCCCCTAACTCTGAACAGATTTTTGGAAGAATTCAAACCCTTCCAGGAAGAAATGGGAGGCAGTATAGTGCAGTGGTTTAAGGCTCTGAGCTGCAAATCTGGTGACATCCAGCAGACAAGACCTGGGTTTGAATCCCACCACTTCCACTTGCATGCTGTATGACCCTGAGCAAGTCACTTAACTTCCCTGTGCTCCCAGGTCACTCCTGTAAAAAAGCTTTCAGCTTAGTGTGCTACTCCTGGTTAAACAACTAAATAAAAAAAAAAACAATTGAAAGAAATCTCAGCTGAAATTAAATCCCTTTCTAAAAAACTTGAGTTCATGATGAAAACCTCAGATAATGCAGCCCGTATCTTATCTCTTGAGAAGCAAGTGGAAAAAATCGATCCCGGTCTCATAGTCATGCGGCAAAAGATTTCTAGCTTGGAAGCTAAGTTGGAAGATTTGGAAGGCTGCAGCTGAAGAAATAATGTTGTTATCCTGGGCCTTCCAGAAGGAGAAGAAGGCCTGAATAAGCTGGGGTTTGTACAGAAGCTGATTGAAAAGATCGCTGGTCCCTCTCCCTATGGGGCTAACTACATCATTGAAAGGGTGCATAGGTCCTTGTGACCCAAGCCATCCCCAGGAACAATGCCACATCTCATTATTTGCTGCTTTTTAAGTTACCTAGAGCGACAGCACTTTCTGGGAAAAGTGAGAGAGTTACAAGAAGTGAAATGGGAAAATACCAGGCTTAGAATTGCCCACGATCTGCCGGGGTCAGTCAGGGCAAAGCATATTGCTTTTCATCCTATTGTATCAAAAACTATAGCTGCAGGACTTCGCTTCAAAATGGGGTATCCAGCTAGGTTACAAGTTCTAGTGCATGGTACCTGGTAAGCATATGAGAATCCTGAAGCTGCTGTCTCGGGATTGAAGGCTGCTCTACCCGATCTGTTTTGGAACACCTGATCTGGTTGGTTGGTCTTACCCCACCCGGTTTTGGAAAGGAGAAGAACTCTTTCAAGTTGTTATACCAAAAAAGGACTGAGTACTAGCCTGGTTTTGTGGGCTCTCGAATTTTGTAACAGAGGGGACTATCTTCAGCGGAGTCTTGACCTTTTGTATTTTCCATCTCAGCGCTCAGCGTTTTGGAGCATCCTCGCATCTCGGGACTTTCTCTCTGGGGGGGTAGTGTTTTGTCTGGGAAGAGTTCCCTTTCTATTCATGCAGATCACATTTTCAAGTTTTTCATTTCCAGGGACACTTAATTATCTCACATGATATAGTTAATATGACGAAAACCCTGAAGTTTGATGTTTTTGATTATTGGGGCACGGTTCGAGAGAGTGTCCTTTTGGTTTCAATGTTTTTTGGGATAATATCACTAGAGGGCGCTTTTGCTCTAATTTTGGTGGTTCAACCCCCCTTTATCTATTTGTTTCTGGAATCTGTTTTTATCGGATATAGATAGCAGTGGAGGCTTGGACACAGATGGAGTCCCCCTACTTGGGACCATTTAGTTTACTAGTGAATATACGTTTCGTGGAAAGTTTTCAATTTTTATTAACAGCAGCAGTTATGAGAGCATATTCGTCGAGTGTGCCTTACATCACGTATTTTCTGTTTTTTCTCAGGAATTCGGGGTTTTCTGGATTGCTCCGAAGTAGGGGTTTCTCTCTTCTCTATTTCTCGTCCTTGACATTTTTGTTCTGGATTTCAGGAGTCCAGTGCTTACCTATCATTATCTACATTACCTTTATCTTTGATGTGATGTTATTGATCACTGTTTCTATAAGAAGGTTTACATTCTAAGGTGGGGTTTTTGGGTACATGCGTGGTAGGTTGGATGGGGAGGAAGGAAAGCGGTATTGTGCTGAACATTGCTCAGGACAGTTGGGGAGAGGGAAGGGTGATATTGTCTTCAGGTTTGTCATATTACTTGTTAGTTGGAATGGGATGGAATATTTTTGGGGGGTGGGGGTTGGTGAGTGGGAGGAAAGTTGATACTCGGGTGGGAAGGGTATACAGCAGCAAACAGGGGTTCGGGTCATTTAAGTCTGATTGTTGTAATTCCTGGATTTCATATAATGTCCTTTCTCTTTTTCTGTTTAGATGGCCAGTAGTATGACATTGCTACATGGAATGTGACGGGGATAAGGAAAAGAGTTAAACAATACCAAGTGTTAAAACACTTAAGTTTATTATCTTCTCAGATTACATTCCTGCAAGAATCTCATTTACTGGAAAGTGAATCTCTGCAACTTAGGAGGCAACAAATTGGGCAGGTGTTTAATGCCTCAGTGTCCACTAATAGCTGTGGGGTTATGATTCTAATTAATAGAGGCATTCCCTTTATTTCCAAACAAGTTTTCAGGGACCCGGATGGCAGATATGTCCTAGTTCAAGGGAGTCTGTGGTCTATGCCTATTTTACTTGGTAGCATTTATGGGCCTAACGCAGACGATCCGGGCTTGTGCAATGTGTGGCGTGTGTTGCACCCTAAGGATAGGAAGTATACCTTTAACTCGCTGGTGCACAGAACCCAGTCTCTCATTGACTATCTTTTCCTCTCTCAGGTCCTTTTGCCGGGGATCTTTACTACCTCGACCCAGCCAGGTCCAGTGTCTGATCACTCCTTGGTAACTTCCAAGCTGGCCTTCCTTAACATTCCCCATAAAGAAACCCAATGGAAATTAAATGGTCAATTGCTCAAAGACACTAAATACTGTGATCTAATAAAGGAGCAGATTGATTTCTTTTCCTACACTAATTCTTCTGAGGATACGACACCTGTTATTTTGTGGGGTGCTTTCAAATCATACATGAGAGGGATCATTATTAGTTTAGCCACAAAAAGGAAAAAGACTCGAGAGGTGGAATTACTAACTTCATTATCTCTAATCAGGTCTTTAGAAACCAGGTTATCCTCTAATGCCTCAAAAGAGGATATGAGGAGGCTCTCAGTAGCTAAAGATAAATATTTGGATCTATTGAGGGAAAAAGCAGAATTATCTATTATTTGTACCAAAGCAAACTATACTGATCAGGGCGAAAAGGTGGGTCACTTGCTAGCCTTAAGGTTAAAGCAGCAAGAATCAACTAGATTTATACCTCCAGTTAGGGCCCAGGCAGATAGATCCTTGAAGGTATCCCCTTCTGAGGTCGTGCAGGAGTTTGCCTCTTACTATGAGGATTTATATAGGGATATGGACAACCCTCCTTCCTTAGAAGAGCTTGAGGCCTACCTGAGGGATTCCTCTCTACCTTCTCTATCGGAATTGCAGAGGAATTTTTTATCCTCACCAATATCGCTAGAGGAAATTTCAGAGGTCATTGGGGCTTTACCCTCAGATAAGGTCCCAGGACCAAACGATTTTTCTGCTTTATTTTATAAAACTTTTTGATCACAATTATTGCCAGTTCTTCACTGGTTGTACTGTCACATTCTTTCTGATGCAAAAATAGATACACATTTGTTTGAGGCCCTGATGGTACTTCTCCCTAAGCCCGATAAAGATCCAGAATTAGTGCAAAGCTACAGACCAATCTCCTTATTGAATCAAGATGTTAAAATTCTCTCTAAGATATTGACTTATAGAATAACACATGTTCTTCCTGACCTGATTAATATGTCTCAGGTAGGGTTTATGAGGGGACGTTCATCAGCTGACCATCTACGTACTCTCTCACACATAGTCTCGATGTCCAGGGATGCTGCTGTTCCCACGGGATTGGTCTCCTTGGATGCCAAGAAAGCATTTGATCATGTCAATTAGAATTTCCTGTTTCAAGCCCTTAAAGTATTTGGTTTTCCAGCTAAGTTTATAGAGTGGATTTGGGCCTTATATCAAACTCCATCTGCCAGAGTCTCTGGCAACGGAGCATTTTCCAAACCCTTTCCTTTGTCTTCCGGCACACGGCAGGGCTGCCCTCTCTCCCCCCTTTTATTTAATTTATACTTAGAGCCTATTATCCAAAACATTCTCAATAATCCGGAGATAAGCGGTATCCTGATTGGCAATCAGGTGGTGAAGATCACGGCTTACGCTGATGATCTCCTTCTTCATTTATCTCATCCAAAATCCTCAATTCCTGTCATGTTGAGGGAAATCACCAAGTTCAGTGCTCTCTCAAATTATAAGTTGAATATAAATAAATCCTCCATTTTCCCTCTTAATCATAAGGTTTTTAAAAATGACTTGTCGTCTTTTGGTCTCGGTTGGTCTCTACGTGTTCTCAGATACCTTGGCAGTAATTTGACGTGTAACCCCTCCTCCTGGTTTAAGGAAAATTTGGACCCTCTCTCTCAAGTGATAGTTCAGGATCTCAATAGATGGTCCAAACTCCCTCTCTCTCTCTCTTTGGGGTTGCATTAATATCATTAAAATGAATGTTTTTTCCCGTTTGTTTTATCCCCTCACGCTTCTTAACTCCTTTACACCGTTATCATGGTTTCATAAAATGCATGGAATTGTCACAGATTTCTTCTGGTATAATAAACAAGCCAGGTTAGCATATTACAAACTAGCTGCTCAAAAACTAGATGGAGGACTGCAGATCCCCCATCTAGCAATTTATTATTGGGCTAGTCATATTGCAAAATATTTTCGGTTGGTTAATCCGGGTCCGGAATAGTTAAGACCTGTCTGGCTCAAAATCGAGTTAGACTCTATTCAATCTGAGAATATTGACCCCCGGACAATGTTCTATCTTAAAATTGCCTCCCTTCCAGACACTATTAGTTGTTCCATTATCCGAACGTCCCTCAGAGTTCACACACAGCTTTGTTCATTTCTGCAGTATTCCCCAGAAATGGACCTGTCCCAGTCAATTTGGAATTCCCCATCTTTTTTAATAAACAAAAATATGATATCTCATAAATGGTTGCCCCAGATCGGGGATGGGATAATCTCTACTTTTCTGGATGACGCAGGGGAATGGCTCTCAGTTTCTGATATAATTCGCAAGTTTGATATCCCGTTAACTTTTTACTTCAGGGTGGTCCTATTGAAACATCTACTCTC
This sequence comes from Neoceratodus forsteri, assembly GCA_016271365.2. NCBI lineage: Eukaryota > Metazoa > Chordata > Ceratodontiformes > Ceratodontidae > Neoceratodus > Neoceratodus forsteri. The sequence goes on along the minus strand of CM057455.1, from coordinate 1,139,712,861 downwards.
CGCAATATTTGGTAATATCCCTCCTCGTCTACCTGCTTTTCTGTTTATATCAGATCTCTCCCCTTTATTGGGGTCACCAGGTGTTATTTCTAAAATATATCGTGTCCTATATCAGTGGAAATATGGGAGACCTGAAGGCCCTACTAGGCTCTGGGTTTCTTTTTTTCCTCAATATACTCCTAACTGGTCAGATTTATGGAAGTACTGCCATAAATATGTTTCTCAGGATAGACTCTGCCTTATGCAATACCATAGATTGCATAACATGTATTATACCCCTGTGAAGCTAAGGAAATGGGGTCTTATAAGTTCGGATGCCTGTACCAGAGGATGTCAAGAGGAAGGTACCCTTCTTCACGTCTTTTGGTAATGCTGAAAATAATGCCATTATGGATGGCCATACAGAATAACTTAGACCCCATACTGGGTTTGCAGGAATACTTCACCCCAGACGTATGTTTGTTGGGGGATTTATCCTCTATCAAGGTTAGAATCAGAAGATTTCACATTTCCATGATTGCACTATCTGTTAAGAAAATTGTGCTTCGGCATTGGAGGGATACATTAAGCCCAACATATCAGGAATGAGTTAATGAAATTTTGGCTAACTTACGTACTGAGAAAGTGATAGCGAGCCTCCACAATAAGTTGCAGTGGTACAAGAATACTTGGGATCCCCTTCGCAAGTTAATTATGGTCAGAGCTGCTAAATGAGTCTGTATATTCCATGCTTTTTGATTCGTGATACTATATTGTATTCTTCTATTTTTGTAAGTACCTTGCTGCTGTATGGGGTAGGGGAAGGGGGGATGGGGACAGCTCATGTATTATTTTGTGTATAAGCACTGTATATTGTACTTCTCTGTCCCCTGTAATAGTAAAAAAATTTACCAATAAAATATGAATTATAAAAAAAAAAGAAAACCAACAGTAAGTGCAAATACAGCAATTTTATTCCCAATACCTTTTATTTTCTGTGATGAGAAAAGAGGAAATGTAAAAGATACATCCTTAAACTATTTTTCAGTCTAACCTTAACACTATTATACCTTGTTACCCTTTTACTACATAGTTAATTAGTAGTGTCCATGAAGGGCGAGGAACGGCAGCGTCTGACCTGAGAAACTGCATATGCTAGCAGCACCCTACAAGAAATAAGTACCTAGGAAGTGCAAACCAACCCCCCAGTAACATTATTCCCAGCAACACAAATGTGCCTAAAATCATTGTGGTCCACCACACCCAGCACTGAAGCTAAGGGAACTAGTCAGGAATCAGAACACACAACACACCAAGCCACACAGCCATGGAGCAACTGCACCACATCCTTGCAGTTATCTGGGCAGCGGCTTCACTGCTTCTGGCCCTGCGCTCCTCACCAAAGTCACAGCAACACAGGCAAATGCTCGAGAAGCTAAAGAAAAAGAACCTCCCCAAAAAGATAGGCAGCTCAAATTTCTTGCACCAACTTTCCCCATAGGCTATCCACCATTTTCACTCTGGGAAGGGAGAACATCCTACAACTCACAGCAGTCTACCTTTCCCCATTCAAATATTTACCCCATGTAGTGCAAAACAGTGCTAAACTGTGTGTTTCTTTTACAGACATTCTTTCAAGCATATTATTGTCAATCTCCCTGGACTGTATAATTAATAAAGATCTACCAGACTCACAGTACTGCTCTTAAACACTTTTATCTACCAAAATGCAGCCTGCATAAGCATGGAATTACAGAAGCCCCACCACCACGAGGAAAAGCCTTTATCTACCACCTGCAAGTCCCCGAGTGGTGGTTTCCACTACTACTACTATTTTTACTATTCAAGCACTCCTGCTTCCCACTATAAATATAGGGACAAATAGCAGAGCACTACACAATTCAAAGCACCATTTTGTGCACTATTACTTACTAGCATCTGCTATTATTCGAATACATTCCAGAAGCAGCAGGGAATTCTAACTTGGGCATTCATTACTTCATAGCATCCAGGACACCTATGATTCCTATTAGGAAAATGAATCCCCATAGGAACCTCAAACAAATAATTTCCAGCCCCATGTCATTATAAAGCTGTACCCATACCTATACTATAAAGAACTAAATCACCTAAGCACTTTATATCCTTTGCGGGGGGTAACATTTTTTCTAAAAGCCTTCCTTCCTCTTCACAGATCACCCTGTGACACTCTGTTCATGTTATTTCTCTTGCAAAAAAACTGCGCCAATGTACTGGCTTCTTCTTTAGGAAAAAATCCCTATTCACAGCTGGGGCCAGACTACGATTAATCCAGACAACTTTCATGCCACTCCTTGACTATGCAGCCATAGTCTATGGACAATGCTCAGACTCCCTGCTTCACCAGCTGGATGCATTCTTTCACAGAACAATTTGTTTCATATCTAATGCCCACCGTTGCACACATCACTGCGAGCTATATGCCCTGTTAGGCTGGACCTCCTTATCGGCTAGGCGCCTTATCCACTCTCTCATCTGGTTATACAAAGTCCTTCTGTCTAAGCTTCTCTTATATATTTCCACTCTCTTCCATCATACTGCCTGCCTATACACATTATACAGAAAAAGCTACATTATGCTAGAAGTCCCCTAAGCCCGTACTCAGTTCGGTGGCAAGATTACAAGTTGTGCCCTACCTGCTACCTGAAATAAAGCACAATCTAGTCACAAACTGCACTCTTTTATACCCCTATGCATGTTTAAAAAGTTAGTCTCCAGCAAAATTAGTGACTTCTGTGCATGCCACTGAGTTCATGCCTTCTCCTCCCACTCAATTCCACCATCCCTATTTCTCCCCCCTCCCCTCCTCATCCACGCCCACTTCCTACACCACCACCCCTCCCATTCTTCCCCCTCATACGTAGTCTCTTCACTAGTTCTCCTTCTGTCCACACTCACACCCACTTCCCTATCATTCCAGCCCTCCTCCTTCTCCCCACTTCTCTGCCCTACCTCTGCTGCCTCCTGCCCCACACACCCTCCCCCTCCTCTTTGCTCCTGACCTCTCCTATGTTCCTTGACTTACCCTCGTACCCACTCCCCATCCTCACTTCAACCTACTTTCCCCTCAAAATCTCTGCAGGTCCCATGGTTTACTTCCCTGTTTGCAATATGTTCTGAATGCTTAACCAATGTTCTCTCTATGTCATAATCTCTCTGCTCCATACACTCGTGGCTTGTATATATGTATATTTTGTATGTAATTTTGTATACATTTTATCCTGTACATGTGAATTCAGTGTTTGATTGTTTTACCCTGTACATTGTATAATTGCTGAATATGTTTTTTTTTTGCACTTATGACTGTTTACTCAGCATGTCCTTGTAAATGAACCTGCTCAATGGAGTCTTCCCTGCCAATAAACTTTGACTTTGACTTTTTTTTGCCCTGCCTATCTTTCCTGAACAGATTGTAACTGGGAATGGCTGTATCCCATCCTTGGTTTTCCATGAACCACGTTTCTGTTCTGTTCATATTTCTAATGTAGTCATCCAACATCCTATTTGCCTGTGCATTTATACTGTGCATCAATTTTAACAAAATTTTTCATAGCTGTCCTAAAACTGTATTTATTTTTTAAGTCCCGTATACTATCTGGAAGAGTAGTCCATGTTTTTATAGCCAGTTGATTAAAATCTCTGTTTCATTATTGTTTTTCATAAAGGAATTGTTAAAGTTATAGTATCTTGAGATCTTAATGCTCTATTAGTTACTTTCCATTCAAAAAAATGCTATTATTGGACTATCTGGTGCAATGTATTGAATACAGAGCATGATGTTTGAATTATAGCTCTCTGTTCAACAGTCAGCCAATCAAGTTTCTCATACAGACTGCAGTGATGTTCCCTTTGTTTTGCCCAAAGAGCAAATCTGTAAATGATGTTATATAAACAAACCCTTTGATTTTAAACTTTTTCTGATACCCCACCCCAGACTAAATTCCCATAATCTAATACTAGGATGAGACAAGTTTGTGCTGTAGTATATCTAGGTCAGTCCATTAAGAAATCTGTAACTGCTTATAGTACTCCTATTTTCTGGTGTAGTTGTTACATTACATTTTTCACATGTGATACAAAATTCAGTTGACTGCCCAAAACCACTCTTAAGCATATAAATTCTGTTACCATTTCCAATTTTGTACTATCTGCAATGTGGATTTCAAAAGGATCTATTGCTTTTTGTTTTTGATTTGTACAAAATAATATCCCTTTTGTTTAAGAAAGACATTGCACTTGTGGAGCTGGTCCAGAGGAGGGAAACCAGGATGATCCGGGGTCTGGGGGATAGGATGTATGAGGAGAGATTTGAGGAGCTCAGCCTGTTCTTGCTGGAGGAGAGGAGGGACAGGGGGATATGATTGAGGTCTTCAAGTTTCTAAAAGTGGTAAATAAGGTAAGCTTAAATGGGGTCTTTCAGAGGAAGGAGGGAGGTGCCACCAGGGGACACAATTTGAGACTAGAGGGCGGCAGACTCATGGGGGAGAGGAGGAGGTGGTATTTCACTGAGAGGGTGGTGGAACCATGGAATGCACTGCCTGAGGAGCTGGTGGAGGTATCTATGGTGGAGGGGTTCAAAAGAGGCTGGGACAGGTACAGTAGTGGGGAGAAGCTGAGGAATGCCTTGTCTGGGGGGGAACTCTGGTGGGGGAAAGGGGGATCATGGGAGGGGCCAGGAGGATGGTGAAGGTACCCGTTCTGGCTACTGACTCCCAAGCAGACTTGATAGACCACAAGGCCTACTCTGCAGGCTTTTTAGTATGTTAGCATGTTGTTGTTTTTTTTTTGTTTGTTTTTTTATGTAATACAAGTCAATTCTTTTGGAACCAATTAATCATTTTTTCAAATCCACATTCCAGATTATGTTTTAGATTTTCCAGGTTTCTGTCAGCAGTATACATAACTGCATCATCTGCATACAATGCAATGTGTGTATCATTACATTGAGTAGGGAGCTCATTAATATATAGTGTAAATAGTACTAGTCCCAATATTGAGCACTGTGGTACCCCACAGCCCACATCCATAGAGTCTGAAAGTACTCCAATCACCCAGACTTGTTTTCTTCCAGTTAAATAACTATGCATCTAGTTCACCACAGGGTCCCCAAATCCCAACTCAGACAACTTTTGTTCTAATAATAGATGGTCCTCGAGATCTAAGGCCTTGGTCAAGTCCACAAACACTGCATCTGTATACAAACCCTCCTCCATATTTTCCAGAAAATCATTCATGAACTTGACCAAAGCTATCTTTGTGCCACATCCACCCCAAGACTGTGCTGAGAAGCCATAAATATATTGTATTTCCTTAAGTATTCTACTATCTGGAAGTGCAAGAGCCTTTCCTGGATCTTTTCTACCTACAATAGCAATGAAATAGGTCTATAATTACCTGTGCTGTTTGCTTGACCTCCCTTAAAAATAGGTGACACATATGCCCTTTTCCAGAGATCAGGTACTATTTGAGTTGTTAAAGATTTATTATATATTATTTGTAAGGGATAAGCAAGTTTTTCAGCTGCAAATTTTAGTACTTTGGCCTCTACATCATCTGGACTTGTCCCTTTTATTCGTCTAATCCTGCAAGACATTTCAATACTTCTAGCTTTGTAATAAATCTAAAATAAAACCTTGGGACCATACTATCTTTATCTTTTGTTTTACTTTTCTGTTGTGTATCATCTTTAAAATTACTCCTATACCTGGACATTTCCTTACTATCCGTTATATTCATATCTTCTTTTAATAAGTTAGTTATGTTATTCATTTTTTTTGGTGCTAATAAGTTATTTATGTTATCCCCAAATTTATTTTTATTTTGGAAACTTTATTTTTGCTCATTATTATAAAACTTTACTTTTGCCCTTGTTATCTCCTTTTTATATCTATTTCTTAGCTGTCTAAATAAGTTCCAGTCACTATCCAGATTTGTCTTTCTGAAACATACCCAAGCAGTTTCCCTTTCCTTATTAAGTTTAATTATGTTACCATTTATTCAAATATTATTTATACCTCTTACCCGTTTCCTCTTCAATAGAGCTCTATTGTCTATTATTGCATTTAAACATTTGAAAAATAAATCTACTTAGATATTATTATCATTTGTATCTCTCAGTATATTCCAATTTTTATCTGCTAGATCTTTCTTTATACAGTATTACTTAATTTTACATCATTAAACGCTCTAGTTTCAACTATCCTACTTTTCTCCTTTTTGTCTTCTATTGCTCCAGATATGGTATACAGGAAGTTGTGGACTTCATGCTTGACATGGTGTTGGAATCCTCCAGGTTGTTGGTCCTGGGGGATTTCAACTCCTGGGTCGATGATGAACTCTCTCTTTTTGGTCAGAACTTCCTCCAATTGATGGTCTCGTTGGGCTTCACACTGGTAGCTACCACTGCATCCCATATTCAGGGTCACTCCCTAGACCTAGTATTCCTCCTGGGGATGGAGGTTGCCGATCTGGTGGTGGAACCGCTCTGGTGGTCCTACCATCACTCTATAGGGTTTAGTTTCATGGCTCCCCCTGTGAGACCTGCCCCTTTGGAGATGGTCCAGTATGAACCTTTAAAGGGTGTTACCCCTGAGGGTCTGATGGCAGTGCTGGACTGGACCTATCAAGCAGGCCATTGGAATGCTTTGCTCCAGGGGACCTGATATTGCACTATAATAGTGTGGTGTCCAGGGACCTGGATCCTGTAGCTCCAGTCTGAGTTTGCCCTCTCTCTCTTAACTCTCAGTCCTCTTGGTTTGATGGGATCTTGAGGGAGTTGAGGAAAGTAGAGCAAAGGTTAGAAAGTTGTTGGTAGAAATCCAGCCTGGAGGAGCACAGACTTAGGTTGATGGCCCATTATGTGGACTACCAATCAGCAACATCCCATAAGAAGGCAGAGTTCCTGTCCAGGGAGATTGCAGTAGCAAGGAATTGACCACCTCAGCTCTTCCAGACTATTGGTAGGCTATGCAATCCAGCCTGCCTTCAAGGCCAGAGAGCCTTTTCACAAATTAAATGTGATGAGTTTGCTCAATTCTTGGCAGATAAGGTGTCCTCCATCAGGTCAGAGATCCACTTGACTCATTCAAATGAGTATGGTGTCAGTCAGTGTGAGGGCACAGGCACCTGGCCTGTCTGGATGAATTTCTACCAGCTAGAGATCTTGGATATCATGAAGATTGTTCAGGGCATGTGACCAGCTTGCTGTAGTTTGGATCCTGGTCCAACACGCCTCCTTGTGTGGTGTGTGGATGCCATCAGACTGACCCTCGCTGAGAAAGCCTGGTGTTTGTTGGACAATGGTGTTTTTCCGAGCCTCCTGAAGGAGGCAGTGGTGACACCCCTTTTAAAGAAATCTTCCCTCTGCCCAGATTGTCTTGTGAACTACAGACCTGTCTCTAACCTGCCCTTTTTGGGCAAGGTTATTGGGAAGGTAGTTGTGTTGCAGCTTAAGAACTCTATTACCATCCACAAAGTCTATGATCCTCTCCAGTCTGGTTTCAGGAAGAAGCAGAGTACTGAGACAGCCCTGGTTTGGGTACTTAATGATCTCCTGATAGCGAGGGATTGGAGGAGCCATTTAATCTTGGTTCTCCTTGATCTCTCTCTGCAGCATTTGACACCATGGATCATGGGGTGCTGCTTGAACACCTGTGGCTACTCTGTGGACTGTCAAGGATAGTACTTAAATGGTTCCATTCTTTCCTCTCGGGCAGGACTCAGAAAGTGGCATAGGGAATTTTTTCCTCGGCCCCCTTGTCCCTGCCTTGTGGGGTGCTGCTTGGTTCCGTGCTGTCCCCCATGTTGTTCATGGTATACAAGCCACCATTAGAAGACATTATAAGGTGGTATGGGCTGAGTTTTCACTGCTATGCAGATGATACTCAGCTATACCTGTCCATTTTACCTTACCAGTACAATGCAGTCTCAGTCTTTAACAACTGCATCACTGAAATTCAGGACTGGATGAGTGCTAACTGGTTGAGATTGAATCTGTATAAGACTGAAGTACTTGTGGTGGACCCAGGTCATTGGGTAGAGAAGTTGACTCCTGATCAATAGTCTGGCCTTGTGCTGGGGGCAACCAGTTGAGACTCTCTGAACAGGTGTGGAATCTGGATGTTGTGCTTGATGGCGAGCTGACTAATATCTCAGATGTCAGCAGTCATCAAGTCCTCCTTCTACCATCTGAGGAACATGGCCCTGCTAAAGCATCTTGTTCTGTCCAAGAACCTTCCTATGTTGGTCCACGCCTTTGTGTCTTCCTGCCTTGACTACTGCAATGCTCCATACCTAGGGCTTCTGCGGGTGGAACTCCATTGCCTGCAGCTGGTGCAGAATGCTGCAGCCAGATTGTTGACAGGTCTTTCAAGAACTTGTCATGTCACTCCTGTACTTTACAAACTGCACTAGCTGCCTGTGCAATGGAGGATCACCTTCAAGGTTGCATTGCTGACCTATAAGGTCCTACATGGACAGGGACTGGGCTTCTTGCAAGACGTCCTTCAGCCCAGTGAGGGATTGCTAGAGGTTCCCATGGTCTGTCTTCAAGCCTCGAGTGCTAAGGCATTTTCATTTGCAGCCCCGACCCTGTGGAACTCTCTACCTCGTCGGATTAAAGAGTGCCTGTCCACTGAGACTTTCAAGTCCTCTTTAAAGACATATTTATTTAGTTTAGCCTTCAGGGTCAATTATTCATTTTGTAAATATGCTGCCTATTTTAAATATCCTGATGTTTTTTATTTGATTGATTATCTATGTTTGATATTGTATATGCACTTTGACACTTGAAAAGCGTGTTATAAATAAAGTTTGATTTGATTTTGATTTGATGATCACTAATTGCATTTGATAGTACACCCACAGCCTTATTATTATTTATATCGTTTACCATGAGCCAATCCAGTAACGTTAGTGTTTTTGTCTTATTATTTAACCTTGTACCATTGTTTACCAATTGGGTTAAATTCACCTTTCACAGCAGTTTCTTATATTTGTTCACATCTTTTCCTAACCAGTTTAAATGATACTGCAATGCCCTACACCATAAAACATATAAATAAATCCTAATTAATAACAATAAATATTTGTCATAATCTGGGAAAGCTTGTCAAAAATAGATGGATTTTAAGCCACTTCTTGAATTGCTCAATAGTAAGACTTTCTCTCATATAGCGAGGTAAAGAGTTCCATAGGGTTAGGGCTGTATATGCAAAAGTGCGAGCACCAGATGTTTGTAAGAGGACCCTAGGAATCTCCAGCAATCCCTCATCAGTAGAGCAGAGAGGGCAGGAGGGGCAGTAGGGACACATGTGGTCTTGCAGGTAGCCAGGACCCTGCCTGTTTAGGGTCTTGTAGGTCAGCAAAGTGACCTTGAAGGAAATTCACCACCTAACTGGCATCCACTGTAGACAGCAGCGTACAGGTGTAATATGACAAGACCTAGATAGGCCAGTCAGTAACCTGGCTGCTACATTCTGTACCAGCTGCAAGTGGTGAAGAACTACCCCCCAATAGGCCTAAGTATAGGGTATTGCAGTAATCAAGATGAGAGGTTGCAAAGGCATGGACCAGTGCTGGCAGATCACTGGGGGAAATCAGATGTTTAATCCTGGTGATTTTTCTCAAATGGTAAAATGAGGTTTGGACCATGGCTGATACCTGCCATTGGAGCGTCAAGCCACAGTCCAAAAGAATGCCAAGATTCTTTACTCGATCTGAGGTGAGCAACTGGGAAGCCCCAAGCCGTAGCCAGGAGATCTGACCTGATTGCCCCCTCACTCCCCAGTGACCAGGTTCCAGCACCAGTACTTTGGTCTTGTCTGGTTTCAACTTCAACTAGTTGGCCTTCATCCAGCCTTGGATCTCAGCAAAGTAGCTGTTAAATACCGAGACCGGCCCTTGCTGTTTGGGCCCAAAAGACAGGTATAGCTGAGTGTCATTTGCATAGCAGTGAAAACTCAGTCCGTACCACTTTATAATGTCCCCTAGTAGTAGCATATACACCATAAACAACATGGGGGATAAAACAGAGCCCTATGGCACCCCACATGGCAGTGGCATAGGTGGCAAAGAAAAAATCCCTGACATCACCCTCTATGACTTGCCAGTGAGGAAAGATTTAAACTTGTTAAGGACTGTGCCCAGCAGTCCACAACAAACCCACAGGTGTTCCATCTGTACCCCATAGTCCACAGTGTCAAATGCTCCTGAGAGATTGAGGAGAATCAAGATGGTATGTCTGCCCTGATCCCTCGCTGCCAGAGGATCATTCATCACTCGAGCAAGGGCACTCTTGGTATTATGCTTTTTTCTGAAACCAGACTGGAGAGGACCATAGATGTTGTGAGCTGTTAAATAGATCTCCTGGTGAATGGCCACCACCTTCTCAATAACCTTACCCATAAATGGTAGGTTAGAGACAGGTCTGTAGTTTACCAGGCAGTCCAGATTCAGTGAAGTTTTTTTCAGGAGTGGCCATACAACCACCTTTTTTAGGTCCTCCAAAAACACCCCTGTCACTAAAGAACCTTGCACTATCCTGGCTTCGACCAGGTCGTTGACATTAATGCACCCAAAAAAGAGGTGCATTGGTCCCAGATCCAAACTACAGCAGGTACAGTAGGTCATAACCTCTGGATAACCTTCATAATATCCTCGACAGCCAACCGGTCGAAGTCGGACCAGACAGACCGACTGCCTGTGATCTTACGCCCATCACTGCAAGGCCTGTTAGAGGGCACTGACTGGATTTTTGATCTGATAAAGGCAATCTTATTGCTAAAGAACAGAGCAAACTCATCCCATCTAGATTGTGAAAAGGATCCTCCGGACTGAAGACAGGCTGGATTGCACAACCTATCAACAGTGCAGAAGAGCTGAGCTGGTCTGTTAGTTGCTGCAGCAATCTTCTTGGACAGGAACTCTGCCTTCTTACAGGAGATTTCTGATTGATAGTCTCTATAATGGGCCATCAATATAAGTTTGTCCTCTTCCTAACCTATCTTCTGCCAGTGCCACTCCAGCCTTAGACTGCTTCTCCTCATCTCCCTGACAGTTCCATCAAACCAGGGGGACCTCTGGTGCGAGGTGAGGGGTCAAACATGGACAGGTGCGATAGAGTCGAAGGCCTCAGTAATAACCCTATTATAGGTCAGCACCAATTGCCCTGGCTCTTTGCACACACTTATCAAACCTGAATGGTTCAGCACTGCCGTGACACCTTGTGGGCTCACACTCCTTAAAGGGCAACACTGGATCATCTCTGTACACTCAGTTCAGAAAAGATAGGGAGAAAAGGAAGAGTAGAGGGGTTGTGCTGTACATGAGGGATGGTACCAGAGCAATAGAAATACAAGGGAACCTAGGGACAAAGAACAGGCTGGAGGTGCTGTAGGTCACCCTGGAGACAGGAGCTGGAGTCACTATTTGGTCTAGGGTGATATATACAGACCTCCAACACAAGAGGAAGAATTGGATAAGGTACTGGGGGAAGCCATCTGCACAATGGCAAAAGGGGGGAGTGCTGCTGGTGGGGGGGGCTTTAATCTGCTGGATGTAGATTCAAGTGTACCAGTCATGGCCTCAGCTAGAAGCAGGGCCATCTTGGACTCCCTGCAGGAGGCATTTCTCAGCCACATAGCCAGAGAGCCCACTTGAGATGGGGCAATACTGGACCCACTGCTCAAAAACAGGGACAGTACTGCAGAGATCAAAGTGGGATGCCACCTGGGGACCAGTGATCACTGTATAGTGTGATTTAACATAAGGATGGTGGCAGAGGCAAACCACACAAACCCAAGGGTCCTGGACTTCAGGAGGACAGATTAAAAAAATGGGTGAATGCCTCAGAGAGTAACTAATAGGGCAGATGGCCCAGACTGGAGTGGAAGAATAGCGGGCCAAAGAAAGGATAGTGTAGTGAAGGCAACATGCAAAAGAAATGGGCAAAAACAGAAGGAAAAAGAGACCACTGTAGTTCTAGAGGGAAGTAACTGCAAAGGTAAAGGCTGTAGAGGTGGCATTCAGGAGGTACAAGGAGATGCAGAGGGAGTAAGAGAGACAGGCATATCAGGAGAAGCAGAAGGAAGGTGGTGAGGGGCACAAAGGCACAAATGGAGGAAAAATAGCCAGTGGGGTAACTAAAGGAGACATGATATTTTTCAGATACGTAAGTGAAAAGAGGAGGCTAATGGGAGGGATTGTGAGGTTAAGTAGTACAGAGGGAAATTGTGCAGAGGAGGATCAGAAAAAAGCTACTTCTGCTCAGTCTTCACGGTGGAAGGAGAGGGGGGACAGATCACATAGAAGCAGCAGGAGCACTGGGGTGAGGAAGTTGGACACAAATTCATACACAGAGGAAAGATTCCTGAGAGAACATGCAAATCTGAATGTGGATAAGGCTACGGGGCCAGAAGGGAAACCATCAAGGGTGCTGACGGAGCTCAGGGAAGTACTGACTACACCTCTGATAGCCCTGTTCAACAGCTTAATGGAAAGAAGTGTGGTTCCAGAGGATTTCAAGAGGGCAGAAGTAGTCCTGTTTCATTAAGAATCACAAGAATTGCTTCAATTGCTTCACATTTCATGAGAATTGTTATAAAATGAAACAGGTTCAAGAGACCAATACAGTTCTCAGAAAGGGTTAGAAAAGCAGTGAGTGACTATAAAAAAGCTTTCACCAGATACAAGGAAAAGTAGGGGAAGTTGGAATGGGAAGAGTACCAAATAAAAACTAGTGAAGGAAAGAGGATGGTCAATGAGGCAAAGGCAGACATGGAGCTGCACATTGCAGATGGGGGTCATGGGTGGGGAAAAAACAATTCTTTAGGTATATTAAGTAAAAAGGAAGCAGGGAAGTGTTATTTGTTATGCTACAGGGGGAGGGTACTAGAGGAAGATGAACAAAAAGGAGCCTTCCTGAATGATTACTTCTGCTCTGTCTTCACAAGGGAAGACAGTGAGCCCCTGCCTGAAAGTGGCTTCAATGCTGCTGTCATGGACATTTCTGAAATGAAGCAGCCAGTGTTCACCAGAGAAAAGGTCCAGAATATGCTTGAAGCCCTAAAGCTAGATAAATCCCCTGGGCAGGATGGGATGCACCCAATGATGCTCAAAGAATTGGCTGCAGAATTGACTACACAAGGGGAGGGGACAAGGAGCACCCAGGGAATTACAGACCTGTCAGCCTTTCCTCTGTAGTGGATAAAATGATTGAGTCTCTGATCAAAGAGGACCTTGTAGATTACCTAGAAAGCAACGGTCTACAGGATAGTAAACATCATGAATTTCTGGCAGGGCGGTCTAGTCAGACCAATCTTTAACTGGGTAACAAAGGTAGTAGATAAGGGACATGCTGCAGATTTACCGTACTTTGATTTCAGCAAGCCTTTTGACTCAGTGCCACACAGAAGATTGCTGAAGAAGCTGGAGGACCTGGATGTGGCTAGGGACACAGTTACATGTATAGGAAACTGGTTGAAGGAGAGACGGTAGAGGGTCGTGGTAAAAGGGGTCAAATTGGAAGAAAGGGTGGTCATGAGTGGGATGCCACAGGGATCTGTCCTGGGTCCTGTCCTCTTCAATATGTTCATCAATTACAATGGAGAGGGTATCCAGGGCAAGCTGTGTCTCTTGGTAGATGACAAGAAGCTCTGCAGTAGGGTAGATAGTGATGAAGGGATCAGGGAGATGCAGAATGATCTACAAAGGCTAGAGGGTGGTCTAAGGTTGGCAATTGAAATTCAACACCAAAAAGTGCAAGGATATACACCTAGAGAAAAAAAGGACAGACACATTGGATGGGAGGGATTAAACTGAGCACTACCACAGAAGAATGGGACTTGGGAGTTATCATTGGTGGCTGCCCAAGACAATCAAATCAGTGTAACCAGGGCCACAGTGCTCTGCAGCACTTTATCCTGATTTCTGAAGCAGGGCTCCTAGGTTTCAGTGGCAGTGTTTCTGTTTTCTGCAGCATAATTTATTCATTTCTGTGGCAGAATGCAGTCCTGTCATTGGCTAAAATATGATGTGATGTAATAGATTACATCACAGGCCAAGCATAGAGGAGGGGCTTCAGGATAAATGAGATGGAGAAGGGAGCAGGTCAGTATGGAAAAACTGAGCCAGCCTGGTGGCACTGAGGGTTGGGGCACTGGACACCACACCTCGCGTCACTCTGGCGACACAGATTCAGAAGCGAGCCCAGGCCATCATGGGTCAGTGGGGGAGAGAGAGAGAGAGGATTGAGTGTCCGTAGGACTGCTCTCCTCTCTCGGGAAGGGATCCAGGGGAAGCCCAGTGCAGCAGCGGCCCCTGGTGGAGTCCGGCAGCACTGCAATGCCCATGGGTTCACGAGTGCGGTGGAGACTTTGGCAGCTGCCTTCCAGACATGGGTGAGAGCACTCATGTCACAGGCCGGGCAGCATTGCACATCCAACATCAAGGGCATAAACAAGAAAATACCCTCCACCTCAGATAAGCGATGGCCCTGTCAGTGCCCTCACCACATGCCCAATGCTGGTTCCCCGTCACTGCCCCTGCGGTCTCCTCGGGTTGCTGTTTCCTCCCATCCTGGGGAGCCATGACAAAATTGAAAATGTAGGGGAACACAGCAGACAGTAGAGTGAGCAGGCGAGCACAGTGGCCCGAGAGAGTTCCGAGATGGAAAGACTAGAAAAATAGTTTAAAAAAAAAAGTATGGAAAAACTGTATATCTGAATAAAAATTCACCAAGAACAATTAATTCTGTGGCAGTATATACTGTATATTATGTGGCATGATGCAGATTCTGTGAAAATTCAGTGGCCACAGAAATGCAGATAGTGTTGCAGTGAAATTTATTTTTGCTGACAAAATTCTGGTGAAATCACAAATTTCTCCATGCAAAACATTTCAGAAAATTTGTGCATTTCGCCCATGAATTTTGTGGGTGTGAAATGCAAAATTCCACCAGCGAGTGGTGGAATTTTGCCAGAGAGTGCTGGAGTTTGATTTTGATTTTATTGTTCAGCAAGTTACCATTACAATACACTAAAAGAATAAAGCATGTCATACAAACATAGCACATTTTAAAAGAAAAATCGTACTTTAGACAGTAACACAAATAACATAAATGTTATATAAATCCATTTTCAGAAAATGGTAAAATTCGACCTACACTTCCTTAAATGAAGTATCCATTGAACATTATCTTCTGATTCAATGGTATAACATGAACTCATGGCAGAGAGTTGACAAAATCTATTTGTCAGAAATTCTCTCATAATAACTCTGGATATTTCTTCACCATAAACATAATTTAACATATCATTGATCTTCCCTTATCTGCTATATCAAGGAATACCATATAATCAAAACATCTTATAAATAGATATGAGTAAAGGATCCCTTTAAAAACAGTATCTCCAATAAGACCTAGGAGATTAGTAGTAAATGTAGCATGCGATTTTGTGCTAAGATCAAAGCATGTACACCTTGCCCATTAAAGAGGCATCAACTTAGCACGGCAAGCTATAAAATACCTAAAAACAGAAAATAAGAAATAAAATAATTAAATGTCTCTGTATGGGCATATAACATCCACCATCAGAGACACAGTGCGGGTCATAAGCAGTCCGAAAACCCACAATCAAAAGTTAGTCTTATTTCAATCAAATATCAGCCGAGGGACCTCAGGGAATTAAATATTAGTTTCAGAATCCTTCTTTAGAATCCTTGGGCTAGATTCACAAAATAGGAGCACCGGGCACAAGTGAGATGCACCGGCACAACCCAAAAATGTACTAGAAAATGATTCACAGACAGGGTGGATGCCATGGTGCATCCCAGATGTGTTGCGCTGAATGTGATGCACTGCCATAGACACAAAATAATGACATGCGGCACATTCTGACAAGGCGTGCACATGCATATACAGCACAAAGTAATTCACAGTACAAAATAAAGGTGCAACTACAGAACAAAGCCAGTGCAAGTAACAAATGCACCATGAAAAGATAAGTATAAAAGAAGTAGACTTAACTGCCAGCCACCAACAGGTCAGCGGCAGAACAGCCCACCAGCAAACAGTGGGAGTCAGAGTGAGAGGGACAGAGAGCAATAGCAGAGCACCAGGATGGACACAGCACCCTTCATAATGGTGGGACTACTAATGAGGATGAGGAGGCGAGGAGGCGGAAAGCACCGTGGGTGGCCGGGACCTTGGCAGTTTCATGTCAGGCTGTCATTCGAGCAGCAGAAAAAAGCGGAGACAGTAGGCCGATTCCACCTCAACAGGACCATTCTGAGGCAGCTCTGTGAGCTGTGCCATGAGGAAATGCAGGCACCCACTGCACGTGGTCATGCCATATCAGTGGAGACCAAGGTGACAACAGTAATGTGTTTGCTCACCATAAGAACCTTCCAGAGGCCTACAGGGGATACCACTGGCATATCACAGGCTTCCAATTCCTGTCTCCTCACACAGTTCCTCACTACACTGCTACCACATGCTTCGGAATACATCCATTTCCCCAGCACACAGGCAGAGTGGACAGAAGTCATGTAGGGGTTCTACAGGGTGGCATGCATGACAGGCGTCATAGGGGCCATTGACTGCACCCATATGACAATCCACGCACCAGCTGGTGTTGATGCTATAGCATATATAAACCACAAGGGATACCACCTGGCAGTTGACAGAGTGGTGTGCCATGCCACAGGGTGCATCACCAATATCTGCGCCACACAACCTGGGAGCACACATGATGCCTTCATATGGCAATAGTCTGCTCTCTGCCACAGATCTGAGGCAGAGGACATACCAAGTGGACATTTAGTAGGTGCATGGGACATGACATGTAGCCACACAGCAGGGAAGCATGGCACAGGATGTGGGGAGGTGCACAGACAGCATGATGCACCATGTGCAAAGGGTGCAGCAGATGTTGGACAGGGGAGGTGTGTAAAGAGATACAGGCAGATACCAACCAGTACAGGGAGGCACATGTGCAAGCCATGGAATGTGGGGTGCAGTGCCATGGGAGGGCATGTATGGCAGGGATATGCACAACACAAGCAGACAGCAGGCAGTGCCACAATGCACACTAGGCAGGGCAATGGTGGGCATGGCACTTGTGACCCCAATGGTAATGTTGGCCTGGGGCCCACATCAGCTGCAGGCCCAGCAACAGCAGGTGGATGCTGGGAGTATGACTGCAGGGTAGGGACAGGACCTGTCGGTGGTGGACGAGCAGCACACACACTGTGCACATGTGACCAGTGTACTTACAGCCATCTGCCCCCCCCACAGGAGATGCTGCATATCCACTGAGGCCTTGGTTCCTCACCCCCTTCCGATAACACAGAACAAAGGCAGAGGAGCATTACAGTGAGGCACAGACCACTACACGCACTGTCATCGTGCATGTCTTCGGTATGTTGAAGATGTGCTTCTGGTGCCTGCATGATGCACAGTGGGGTTGCGCTTGGCACATCCCATGGTGCATCCATTTCTGAATCACCCAGCATCCAGTGGGTGCATCCTATTTGCGCTAGCACATCTCACTTGCCCCAGGTGCATTTCTTTTGGGAATCTAGCCCCTTGTTTTTAGCTCTTCAGCTTGACATAAATTCAAAAACTGATCACAGCTGTGACCAGTCCACGGAGAACATCGCTCATCAGCAGTCTGTAATCCTCAGTCTATGAGTAACCTGTATATGGCTCAGGATTCAAGTTAATTGCAGAGTGAGACTATTTAAACATTTGTAACCCAAAAGAGCCATATAAGCTTACATAAACTGTTTTTAACCCCAAATGGGCCCACTGGTCCATGAAAAGTTAAGCATAAAGATCAGCACCACAGTAGTGTTTACAATTTCCATTAGAATTACTGAAAACACAGAGGCAAATCCCAGGTCAGATTAAGATCAGGAGGCTCCATTTAACACCGGAGTCCATCTTTTTATAATTATTTAATTTGTTACTATGAGGGTCCATTTAACACAGGAGTCCATCTTTTTATAATTATTTACTTTGTAACTATGAGGCTCCATTTAACACCGGAGTCCATCTTTTTATAATTATTTAATTTGTAACTAAGAGGCTCCATTTTAAACGTAAGAGTCCAACATCTTGTTTAGGTTTTATTATTGAGTTCAAACATTTTTTTGCCGTACCTTGTTTCATATATTTAATTTCAGAAACATTTAAATAGTAACTGGTGAGATGGCATGATTACTAACTTTTAGACTCAAAGCCTCCATTTCAGATGAGTAATGACTCCTGCTTCATTCATGCTATACCTTTAGTAAACAAGTAAAATAAAAAAAAAAATAGAGGAATACCTTGATCGGGACCTCTCGTAACACAACCACTAAAAGCTGCTTCAATAATAAACTGAGGTCCGTGTGTCAGGTTGTGACAAAGTAATACAACACAAGGCATACATATCTTCATTTTCTCCCTCATCTGGGGTCTTTAAAATCAAGGACCAGGTAGCCAAGATAGATTTCTCAAGTGGTTATGGAGGGACCATCCCTAAACATCTCATCAAACTCAGACTCGGCCACCTGTTCTCTGTAACTTTCAAATCCCTTGAGTGAAATAGTGTATAGGAATCTAGTGAAACAAAGAAAAACACATACACACTCCAGGCTCCACTGAGCATAGTAAATTTTATACATCATTTTAAATACAGAAGCTCCCTGGCCCCAGGCTGAGATGACATACCTTTTTAAAATAGGGTACAGACATAGTAGCACATATAGTGCAGCGATAACTCCCACCATCAGCCATGCCTCGTAGACATCTTCACAGGAAAGGAAGGATATCTCCTTCAGTCATTAACACTCATTTTTTTACCTCTGGTCACAGTCACAGGATGAAGCAACTTATTATCTATTTTGGCCTTATTTCAAATATTTAGTGCTCAATTTCTCTATGCAGTCTATTGTCATTTATTTTGACCACAAAAAGAACACATTATGCTACTCATTATGTACATGACTCCAAAACAGACTCGCAAGAAGTACTTCTTGTCAACTGCCAGAACTCAGGCTTTCGAGTTTTCAGGGAGGGTGATCCTGTTCATCATACTCAGCCAAAAACAAAAACCCTGTTGCTGCTGGATGCCAAATACAGTGGTTGCTACAGATAAGTTGATCAGTAATGTGGCATTTCCTGGCAGGCGCGGTACACCGAGAGTTATACTGAGGGAATACCGAGTGGTATACCAAGCAGCACAGAGTAATGCCTCGTTAAGGAGTCGGTAATGAGTAAGTGTCGAGTTCTAAATGAGTTGCATTACCATTATTGGTACCTTAAATGCACCAGGTGGCACTTTTTAATACACTTTGTCTTGTTCACTTGTGGTTTTCCTCTAGGTGACCCTACAGTACACATTATGTTGTCACTATTTCAGGTGTGAGAGACATGTTGTCAGTAACTTCCAGATGGCTGCTTTATTTTTTTTTGCGGATGAGATGTGTGAACAAGCAGACAAGTGACAAGTGCTAGGGATGGCTCCCCCAGATGAAACCTTACTGACAAAGTACCAGGGCTGCTGTCCCTATTGTACACAGCAAAGAAAGCAGGCAGATGTTTTTGTGCAAGTTTGCAAGGAGTCCAGTAACACCAGTTGCACTGAGGTTCTGACAGTTTTGTTAGCAGTCAGTTTAGGGGTACTTGAGATTTTTCCTGCCACCCTTTGCAACTGCTTAGAAAATAAATTAATAAATAAATTAAATAAGTAAGTAAATGAAAACATACACTGTGCATGGTCTCAGGAGGAATCAGATACACAATGTTGCACCTAATAACTGTTCAACACAAAAATCAGTCTGTTAAATTTCTGCTGAGATGCATTGCCTGACCCCAAAAATGATACTGTAGCTAAAAAACCTTAGGAACCTTGGCGGAACTGGTGTTTTTGTATTCCTTGCAAGCTTGCACATGAACATCTATCTGCACTCTAACTTGCCTGTAATGTGCTTTTGGTACTATTTCTCAACCATCTGATCCTATGGTGCACAGCATTTATACAATACTGTCTGTTCGGTATACTGATGGCACAGTGACATTAATACTATGAGGACCATCACAGAGACATTTTCAGCAGTTTGCTATGATGGTCTCCATGTATTCTGACACTGTTGCCGCTGGGGTGTTTGCCCACCTCCCTGAACTAACTACGACTGGAGTTAGTAATCCTTAGTGGGGCGGGTGTGGGGGGGTGAAGCCCCCTACAGAAAATACTTGTTCCCCCAGCGATAGCAGAACACGAATTGACGGTGTTGCACTGCTGCTGTGCTGACGGTCAACAAATTTCTTGTCGCTGCATCATAGTGGAACCTGTCCATTCAGGCATAAAAACCTGAAGCTATCCAGTCATCATCAATGCTACAGTAGTACTTGTATTGCTAATTGTAGTCTGGTGAATGGCACCTTAGTGATGTGCTCCAGTATAAGACCGCATACACTGTACTATACAGTACCTATTGAACACACAACTAAAGTTTATGCCTGTTCTATATGGAGCTATGCTGACCAGAAAAGGTAGAGGAAAGAAGACCAGGAGAAAACAGGCAGATGTGTTTGTGCAAGCTTGCAAGGAATCCGGTAACTCCAGTTGACCTAGGTTCCATCAGCTTTGTTAGCAGTCATTTTAGGGGTTCTTGAGAGTTTTCCTGCCACCCTTTGCTATTACTTAAAAAATAAAATACATTACCAAAATAAAATACCATCTGATTTGGTACATTTCTTTAAAAAAATGGTCATTCATTTTCAACAGTATTACAGTTCCTCCAGCTCTGTGTGACATAGTTGAAGTGGTGGGACTAAAACCTTTGTTGTGGATAGCACACTGCAAGTTCGCTCCCTCCCCAAGAAGTTCAACTGTGCCCGCTGAGTGCCAAAACACACTGTCAGGGAAGCAGCTAATCTCTTAGAGAGAGGTTCCTTCTCTCAAACCCGGTCCTGACTTGTCTGCAAGTGCTGATAAATAAGAGTGTCCCCTTCTCAATGAAATTTGGTGATACCCACTGAGCATCAAGATAAGCTTTAAGGGGAACAGCTGTTGTCACGCAGTTTGTCTTTTTCCCTTATCATTGGCTGATCCTGTATTTTTTAGCTCTTGTTAGTGGAGTTCAATTATGACTTCATGTTCAGCCTCAGATAAAAAAAAGACTTGTTTCATTTTACTTGTATCCACAAAAATGACAATACATGATCAGACTGAGCGAAGGGAATTTCTAAAAGAATTTGGCTGTTCCCTTGACAGCTAGTCTTGCTGCTCAGTGGGTACCATTGAATTTCACTGGGGAGGGCACGATCAAGAACTTCTTTCAATAATAATAGGAGATTATTATACATTGCTTGTCAAGACAAAGGTTTTAGTGCCACCACTTTCACTATAACAGAGAAAGTGACTTGAACATTATTATTGGCAAAAATGACTGATTCCAACAGGGGGAAAGTATTTCTTTATTGAAATTCATATACAGTACATAAAAGAAATAATAAAGACAAAAACGATATGTAAAACTTGCTCTTTATCAGGCACCATTATCCACTGATCGCAGACAGAATGATGTGGGAGACCCTAAAGTTGCACTCTGGTTCAAGGTGTTACAAGCCAAATGAATTCTGGTGATTAGTCTACAGAAAATGTAGGGCTCTGGGGATTGTGAGAGGGAGACGGAGGGTTGGTGCTGGGCTTGGGGGGGGGGAATGGAAAGGAGTGGGTGGATTGGGATAGTGGAGTCAAGGAGACGCCCTGGGGTGAAATGGGCACAGGAGAGGGGTCCTCCCTGTCTTGTGCCCATACCCAAGGGTTCTGATTTGGATCAGCCGGTAGGGCGGTCATTATCGGAGGTTTATCCTACTCGGGCGGTGTTATGCAATGCCAGGTCTATTAAAAACAAGACAGCTGTTGTAGCCAATCTTGTCGGGTCATCTGACCTGGCGTGCATCACCGAGACTTGGCTGGATGAAAATGCTGGGCCAGTTTTAGCCACAGCAATTCCAGCTGGGTACTCGGTGATACACCGCGCCCGAGGCAGGATAGTAGGGGCAGGGGTGTTGCCAAATGTTTTAAGTCAGAACTGGGCCTGGTGGAGGTACCAGCGGGAGTCACCAGATCCTTTGAGTGTATTGTGGGCGAGGGTGTGGGGTGCAGGATACTTCTTGTATACCGTCCACCAGGTGACGAGAATGTTTTCCTGCAGGAAGTCGCAGACTTCATTGTCGACCTAACGTTGGGGTCCCCCAGATGGTTGGTTCTGGGGGATTTCAATGCTTGGGTCGACGATGAACTCTCTCGATTTGGTCAAGACTTCCTCCAGTTGATGATATCACTGGGCTTCACACAGGTGGTTCCCTCCTTGACCCATGTTGGCGGACACTCATTGGACCTGGTGTTCCTTCTGGGGATGGGGATATCCGACTTGGTGGTGGAACCAGTCAGATGGTCTGACCATCACTCCATTAGGTTCAGTTTTGAGGCCACCCCTGTTAGGTCTGCCCCTATGGAGATGGTCCGATACCGCCCTTTGAGGGGTGTATCCCCAGATGACCTGATGGCAGTGTTGGACCTATCAAGCCTACCGATAGATTGCTTAGATCCAGGTGACCTGGTACATGCTTATAATCAGGCAGTAACAGGGGCCCTGGATTCTATTGCACCAGTTTGTGTTCGTCCTCTTACTCCTCGCCCCAGGTCTCCCTGGTTTGATGAGACCATGAGGGAGTTGAGGAGGGTTGGATGAAGGCTGGAGAGGCATTGGCGAAGGTCCGGTCTTGATGATGACAGGCTTAGTTTGATGGACCATTATTTGGCCTATCAATCTGCAATCTCTCGTAAGAAGGCAGAGTTCCTGTCCAGAGAGATAGCAGCTGCACAGAATAGACCAGCTCAGCTCTTTCGGACTGTGGACAGACTGTGCAATCCAGTCTGTCTTCAGCCCAGAAGAGCTTTATCTCAAGAATGGTGTGAGGAGCTTGCTCTCTTCTTTGCAGATAAGGTTGTCAAAATCAGATCAGATATTCACTCTTCCCTCTCCAATGGGAGCGATGGTGGTCAGCAGGAGATGTCGAACACCCAGTTTAGATGGTCTGACTTCAGCCTTCCCACAATCGATGATGTGCTGATGATCATTCGAGCACTGCGACTGACTAGCTGTGATCTGGACCCTGGCCTCACGCCTTTTAGTGGGTTGTGTGGATAAGATCGGCCTAGTCCTAGCTTTGATCATCTGGAAGTCTTTGGAGAGGGGAATTTTTCCAGATCCCCTTAAAGAGGCTATAGTTAAGCCTCTATTAAAGAAATCCTCCTTAGATCCAGATTGTCTAGCAAATTACAGGCCAGTCTCTAACTTACCCTTTGTGGGTAAAGTTATTGAGAAAGTGGTCACAGTGCAGTTGGAGGATCATCTGACCAACAACAATATCTACGATTCTCTACAGTCTGGATTTAGGAAAAGGCATAGTACCGAGTCAGCGCTCGTATGGGTACTAAATGACCTCCTAATAGCGAGAGATCGTAGGACCCGATCCATCTTGGTACTACTTGATCTCTCTGCAGTGTTTGACACCGTTGACCATGGTGTGCTGTTGGAGCATCTGTGGTCAGTCTGTGGACTGTCTGGTACGGTCCTCAGATGGTTTCAATCTTACCTCAAGGGTAGGACTCAGAGAGTGGTGTCGGGAATTTTTTCCTCAGCATCACTCTCCCTACCCTGCGGGGTACCGCAGGGTTCTATTTTAGCACCTATGTTGTTTTCGGTGTATATGATACCGTTAGGGGTGATTATTTGATGATACGGTTTGGGTTTTCACTGCTATGCAGATGATATCCAGCTGTATATGTTTTTTGTGCCCGGCCAGGACGCTACCTTGTCGGTATTTAATAACTGCCTTGAAGAAATCCAAGAGTGGATGAATGGGAGTTGGCTGAGGTTAAACCCGGAGAAAACTGAGGTGTTGGTTGTGGACAAAGGTCGCTGTGAGGCAGGTCTGCCAGAGGGATCATCCTCAGGCTTATGGCTTGGAGGTGTTCAACTGACGACCTCAGATCAGGTGCGGAATCTTGGCGTAATAATTGACAAGCATCTGACACTTAAATTTCAGGTGTCAGCGGTCGTCAAAACTTTCTTTTTTCATCTGAGGAATATTGCCAGGGTGAAGCACCTGGTTCCTCCAGAGGACCTTCCAACATTGATCCACGCCTGCGTTACCTCCCGTCTTGACTACTGTAATTCCTTATACCTAGGGTTATCGGGGGTTGAACTTCGCCGTCTGCAGCTAGTGCAGAATGTGGCAGCCAGGTTGTTGACTGGATCTTCTAGATCCAGCCATATAATGCCTGTGCTTTGCGGACTGCACTGGCTGCCAGTGTTTTGGCGAATCACCTTCAAGGTCGGTTTACTGACCTATAAAGCCCTACATGATCTGGGACCTACCTACCTGAAAGAGCTCCTTTGCTCCTACAATCCCTCCCGCTCCCTCCGATCCACTGATGAGGGATTGCTAGAGATTCCCAGGGTTCGTTTGAAAACATCAGGTGCTAGATCGTTTGGTTTATAGCACCAACCTGTGGAATTCTCTACCTCGTCAGGTGTGAGATTGCTTCGACCGTTCTTAGTTTTAAGGGAGCTTTGAAAACCCACCTTTTTAGCATAGCTTTTAAGGATTCATATTAGTTTTTAATTTTATTGTATTTATTGTTTTGTGAATTTGTACAGGCGCTTTGATTTTAAGAAAAGCGCCTTTTAAAAATAAAGATGAATTGAATTGAATTGAATTAAGAAACACTGAATAATATTTTTACCAACTCAAGGATTGCTGCCAGTGGATGAATGGTGATTGTAAATATAATTCTAACTAGATTATAACTAGAAGCACATAATTTTAATTACCAATGTTTATTGATGAAATACCAAACTAAAACTGCAGCAAATCTTATTTCTAAGACCAGATCCACAAATAATTAAACAACTGGGGGTATACAGAGCATAACAAACACATCTATCAGCACCACAAAGGTATCACATAGCAAAACATGCTTATTCCTAATTAAGCTCAATAAACCCTTTCTGGAACAATAAATGCATTACTCATATTTAATACAGTATATTTTAAGAAATTGTATGATCTGGTATACGTTATACTGTAAGTGTATATTTTAGATAATCAATATGTCTTTTAATTATTTATGGGATTCCTTTTCCTTATATACTGTAGAATAGAAATATGGGTAGTCTGGCCTTTCCCTTCATAAAGCACGAACAGAGGTGGAGTGAATGATGAAGCAGCGGATCTTAAGGGCACTAATAGAATGAATACGCACACACACACACACTAATGTGCACCTGGGAAGAACATCCCAACTATCCACATAACTTTCTTTATCCATTAGTACATTATTACATGAAAAACTGCCATCACTGTAAACAAATGCAGATAAAATATTACAGTTATGTAATGCTTTGTGAGTTCATAAAAACATCCAGTACATAAACTCAAGGAGTAGCATGGGGAAGGGGGAGAAGAAAATAATACTGGCTCCAAGCCAAGAGTAAATTGCACTGAGGCGTGTGTGCAGTACGTCAGAAAACTCATGGTTTTGAAATACAGATCCCTGGTGCTGAAATGTATAGGTGTTGTCAGTGCAAAAAATCTGTCACCAGAGCTGATGGCACACTCCTGACAGTGGGGTGCAAGGTTTTCACAAGCAGTTAGGATTTTAAAAACTGCACTTATTGAGAAATACAGAGGCTGATTGTTAGTGGTTGTTAGTGGTTCTGAGCGCAGAGCAGTTAGCTAGGAACAGTCATCAACATGAGGAGCTCAAAGGTGAGATCATAAAAAAACAGAAGCACAGTACATTTCACAGACTGACGTCTCAATCAGGAGCTTGTGTATGTGTACTTAGAAAAAAACACAGGACACAGTTTGTGATGGTATTTCCACAGTACAAAGCTGAAATGTGACATGTTTGTGGTTCTAAAACTGCCATTGATCTTTTTAAAGAGACAGTTATTCCACAAATATAATTTTCTGACAGATACAAAGATCCACATTTAAGAGATCCCAGCTTGCCAAATTAACCTCTTCATAGCTTCACAAGTTGAAGAAGAAATTGGAGACTCAGTGAGGAAAACCAATTAGTCACCATGACAACAGACTGTCATGATGGTGGACTGATGTGTGTCCCAAAGGCATATGCGAAAGAAATGTTAATTGGGGAGTAGTTAAATTCATGTTTGCCCTAAATCTTTCACACACATTGTTTGAACAAAATAATTTATTCAGTTGGGGGAGGTGTGTGGGAGGGTTGGATTGCTGAGTCCCTAATCCTTTCAGGAATTGTCGGGAAGAATCCATAGCTGTTGTGTTTGAGGAATACTGCAAGTCCCATATAAGGAAACCATCAAGCATACCTCTCTCATAGGTTTACTGATTTTCTTAATAATGTTAAAGAGCCATTTCTGGACACATTATTAAATCATTGAATCAAGTTGACAGACACATTCCTTATCATTAACTATATGGGGCCTACTATAGGTAGACATATTATTGTTTAAAATAAGAAAGTGACGCACTTTCTTTGCTATGATTTTTGAAGGCCAGTGCTATGATTTGTAATGCTGAGAGGTTGAGAGGTATGCCATCAAGTCAGTGGGTGGGGGAAGAGGTGATGGGGAGGATGTCTATAGTATCTAATCACCTCAGACTCATGTTAGTGTTTGTGGAAGAAAGGAAGCTTACTGGTTGCCTAGTTTTCCATATACCCCAACACACCCACACACATGCACACACACACACACACACACACACACACACACACATATGCAGGAATGTTACTTTAAAGATCAATAGCAAATATAATAAATTCCTTTCTGGGTCTCTAACAGGAAGTCAATTACAAAATAAGGAGTATTTTACTTGCAGAAATTGTTCTGTCTTAATCTACTGTATGACAGTATTTGAATGTAAGAATATTGGGTCGATTAATTTTCCTGCTGCGCATTGAGAAAAAAAAACTTTAATACTGCATGAGTAGCATTACAAAAATGTCTTATGACATAAACAACTTAGTAAAAGAATTTAACATCATTGAAAGGGATATTACCAGCAGATTACAGCTATTAAAAGAGGCATGGAACCGGAGTCTGTGGCAGTGGTCTTTATGTCATAGTGATATCCCTTTTCTTACCAGCTGTCTGTCGCCGCCTGTTTTCTAACATGCACACACAAGACAAAAAACACAGAAAAGCAAAATTGCGATTCATTTGGCAGGAAGGAACAATGCACTTTCAATAATCTTGCATTTCAGCTGGTACCCTACTCTGACCTATGGAAGAGAGATTTTACCTTATTAAAATATGCAGTATTTCACTTGTAGCTAGTAAACTGAAACCCTCCCCAAGCAGTTGTGAGTTCGGGCATTGAAAATGTTCAGAGACAGCTGTTAATTTTTGGTAGAAAAGTGTGAGTAATATTCATAATTTGTAACCAGTGAGTGAGTTTACGGCTAGCTTCCTAAATTGATTTGACATTTGAAATGAAGTTCCTTGATCTGGAAGACATCAGATGTAAATTGCAAGCTGTAGCAAAGTGTATGGCTTACAGGACAAATGATATTAAATTGTGCTATTTTACTATTTAATAACAGACAAGCCTTTCTGTCTTGCTCAACATCTGTCGGTGAAACAAGATCAACAGTTGTCCATGGAAGACAGTGGGATATTACTAGTAGATATAGCTGTTTTGTTTTGCTTTCTGAGGGTTATTGCAGCCCACATCTTTTATTTTATTTTTTTGTGCCCATTGAACAGTTATTCTTTGCCTGACTAGTAGAGCCCCCTCTCTCTAGGGATGAAATACACAGGGACAATGGGGTCTCCTTTCGTTCCCTCCTTTTCTTCTTTTTGAAGCACTTTGAGAGGAAGATGGCCGCCACTTTTTTCCTAGCACAGCAGTGACTGTTCATGTTATTTTTCAATTTTACTGCATTCACCTGGTTAATAATGATTAATAATGGGATTTAAAGTGGTGATACAATGGTCTCACACTTAAATCTCTCTTAATCTGTTTCTTTTTTTCTCTTTAATCCATTTTGCTTCCAGTATTTATACTGTGTTCCAGTATTTTTGGTACTTAATTGGCATGGCCACAGCGGAAAAGATATAAAAAATACAGAGGCTCTAAAAATACTTATCTTTTGTATTGGTCAAGTGGTGTCCTTATCAGGTTCAGACTGGCCATTCTTATGCACACAAATGTACTTAAAGCTGACCTCTATTGATAGTAATGGGGTGTACTGTATGATCCATTCTACTTTCATGCAGACTTAAAAAAGATCATGAAATTACTTCAAAAACATTTTGATGTCAGGATGTTGGGTGGTGAGGCTGGAGTGTGATAGAGTGGGATGAGAAAGGAAGTCATATGTGATACCACTGCTCCTGTAAAACAAATGTACAGTATATGCATTCAAACCTGTATTTATTTACTTTTAATGGGGTATGGGGCACTGAGAAATATGATGTCATCCAAATCATTGCTCCATGAACTGGAGATGGTGACTGGTATAATTAGTATAACCCTCCCCTCACCTTGCAGTTAGTTACTGTCTTCAAAATGTTATCACAAACTTGGTATAATTTCTGATGCAATTATTAAATCATAAATTTGCAATAACATTTTTATACAGGAATGGAAGTTGAGACATCTTGTAATTTCTACATGTACAGTACAGGAAATGCTATTGCAAATGCTCAGTTTACAAGTTACTACATTCCAAATTTGTGATTAACATAGGATTTGTTTTTTGAGAGAAGTAGACTGTTCTTCACACAGTACTCTGCCTGTCCTCTTACAAGTTTACCATCACCACTCCTGCACCTTGGTAATTCTGGCATTTCATAGACCCTGCTCTGCTCACTCTCAGCACTGGCTTCCACAGTCTCCAAAGTGGCAAGTTAGGCATTACTGACATATTATTCTTTTTCTTGTCATTAAAAAATCAATTATTTAAATTATTAATTTTATGCATGCTATTTTGTAAAGCCAAACCACTCAAAGGACTCTGCTCTGATAATTTAGAATATCCAGACTGTGCAAAATAATCTTGCTACAGTTTAAAGCACAAATGTTATCAGTAGCATGGTGACATATTGTTGCACTAGTTCTTTTTGTTCTTTGAAACAGTGAAACATGTTTAGATAAATACAATGTTGCAAAGTGAACTATTTGTACAATGTATCAAGTTTCAGTCCTTGATACAAAATACAGTATAAGCCAAACTTGTAGCAACTCTGTTAGACATTGAATTTGTCTTATGAAAACATACAGTACAGTTAAATAAACATAAGCTTTTCCTTTTTTGCACTGCCTTATATTCTGATGGATGGATGAAATAAAGCTTTGAAGTCAACTGAAGCGTGAGACTACTTTGTGTAGAGCTCGCTAAGCAGAAGAGAGTGCTTTCTATTAACTATTCTCTGGCTAGGCTTCCCACTGGATAAAGCACCACCACCCCAGTGATCACCAATATCATTAACTTGGTAGGGCTAGACATTTGCCCAGATTTGCTGCAGTACTGCTGTAAGATGCAGAACGGAAAAGAGTGGGTTAAGTAGCTGGTAATGGTCTTCAAGGCTAAACTGTACACCTCCCAGGTTGGCAACTTTTACATAGAAAAGGCTAAACAACAGGAGTTGACGTTTCTACAACCACCCCTCCCCCTCCCCAATAATCTTCAAGTCCTGCCATCCATATTAAAACTTCACTCATAGGTGAAGTATCTGAGAACTGAATGTTACGTGAGATTTTAAAAACATATAAAATAATTTTCATTTTGTTTCTGTCCTACACACTGAAAGGTCCCTTGGGCTCACAATCAATAATGTACAATAGCTCAGCTCAGCTAGTAGCAGAGGATGCCAGCTGAAAGGTAATGTGGTGCAGCACTGATAGCACAAATCTGCAGTGAACTTTTTGATCTAAAAATAAGTGGAATCTTTACCCAGAAACTGTCTGTAGTTAAATAATATGCAGGATCAGTGAAATGCATGAATAATCAAACAGAAACTCTACAATTCTAGCTTCAGACTTTTGTGATAGTGTTTTTTGCTTTCTTAATTAACTGTAACAGTGTATGTGTACCAAAATTTACATTTAAAGAAATAGTGATCAATTAATTTATGGATTGTGATTGTTCGGAGTCCTCCGACTACACGCACAAGCACACATACAGTATACAGAATGCTGAACAGACATCAGATTTGTACTCAATACAGAGGCTGAAGTTAAGGCTCAATCATGTTCCCAAATATAGTATGTCACACACATAGGCTGTCCCATGCTGGATACCCCTACTCCCTACTCCCACCACTTGACACCCTGTGATGGTTCTGTGGATTTGATATACTTTAGGACTAAATCTATTGCTATAACTAACAGCAAACTATATCGGTACCAGTACAAATCAAAGAACCCAATTGTCAGTGTCTACTATTAAGTATGAGTGAAATCCAAATGTCACCTGGTAGTAGAATGAAAATGACGCTGTATGTCAAAATATAGTCATAAATCAAGTACCCAAATGTCAGAGCAATACACAGCACTAGCTAAATCAGAGGCATCATATGCTATGATCAGTTTCTTTTTTTTGTTTTATCAAGTCATCGAGGTAGTTATGGGAGAAAGAGGGGGCTGAGCCTATGACCCTGAACTATCTCAATCCCATGGAAAAGATGCTTGATAGAAATAAAAAAAAAATTAGCATGCTCATTATGTGAGGTGAACTTAATGTATTTTGCTCTGTTGTGTTGCTGTCAAATGGCTAATATGTAAATGAAAAAAAAAGTTACACCAATAATGCTCAATTGGGCTATCCTTTTCTAAAACTGCAGAATACATTTTTTACTACTACTACTTCATCTGATAACTCCTAGTTTTTATCCCCACAGTGTTTGGTTTTTTTAGTTCAATAAATGCGTTCATTCCCTCGTAAAATAAAGTAATTCCCAGAGTCTACACTGAAGTACAATGACTGCAGCACTTACAGTACTTTTATTTCTAAGGTCTTTGTACAAAAAACAGTATTCAGAGGTCGCTGGATTCAAACCTATTGCAGCCATTCATCTGTATTAATCATTTGACTTCCTTTTGAGACTTGTTCCACTTGCTGCTCAGATTAAATTCCTGATCTACCCAATAAACAAAGTAAACTAGTGTTATCTTAAGTAAAATATAAATGTTGGAATTTTATCATGGTATACAATCTTAACCTGTGTGTTCACAACTGTTGTTAGCTTAGACACTTTTAGGATAGAGAAATCTTCCATTTTGCACTCTAGATGGTTCTACAGTCTGCACACTGGACTGTGATCTGTCATATACTGTATTATACAATGGTGTGTAAAAATTATGTAACCTCATTGGTCAAAACATGCCACATGACCGTAGGTAAATCCTGCATAACCCATGGCTGAGGAATGGCATTTAGTAAAAACATAATTAAACACATTTTAAATTTATTTTACACATAGGCCACTGTATAATCACAATAAGGCACTCCAGGGTGTGAGTTATTGGGTGATTTACCCACTTCTTGTGTGGTTAAGTCACTCGGCTGCACCTCGTGACACACCGCACAAGGCGTGGGTAAATCCCCAATAACCCACACCCTGTTGTGCCTTATTGCTTAATTACTCAATGGCATGAGATGGCAGGGTTGATGTACTTAAGTACATGAGAGACTATGTCCAGTATCCACCTTGTTGCTGAACATCATTGTTTGCTCATTGAGTGAATTTGGTATTACAGTTGTAGAACACTAGTCATGCTGCCCCCCCCCCCCTTAAAATGCACCTATTAAAGTAAAGATTTTCTTTCTCTACAGCCAGGTGCTGGTAACACAGAACACTCCTTTAGTCAGAGGTCAACTGGTGAGGTGAGAGGATGGCTGTGTTAGTCATCATCATCATTGGGACTATTTTAGGTGGTGGGAGCAGGTTTCTGCAGTGGTCTGATACTTTTTGATTACATCTGGTGAGAGGGGGCTGGGGGGGTTGGGTACTTTATATCTTTATAAAGGGCAGTCATGAAATAAGTGGTGTTGAGTGAACATCATACTGCCAGACCAAAAAGCGTCTATTGCACCATCCAACTGCACAGTGATGCATGCTTGCAGTGCATGTTCGAGACCCACCATATGTATTTTACATTTTGTTCTCATAGTGTGATTTATGGATGCTGAGCATTGATGGTTGCAGTAGTTGTTTCCCTTAGAAGAGCAGATTTCTCCATTATTTATGTGGCATACAGCTTGATGTCACTCTGTTGCCTAATGGCCAATATTACAGCTAGATGTCTCTTTTATCTATAAATGTAGAATACCATGTGCCTTTCAGACACTATTTCCACCTAGTAATAGACTTATATTGTTTCATTACATGAATTTGATAAACCTACCCTCCACTCCTCCCACCCACAAACTAGCCCACCTACAGCACTTCATTAAGAAAAATGCCTGTATATCATTGTCTATTTTGCTCTTACTCCTAGGTTGATCAGAGTTCATTTAATTACCATGACTGTCATCTACATACTGTAAACCTGATTATCCAACCAGTTTAAATACATATGTTGCTTTACTATATGAAAGGTTACTGATATTGACTCCATTTTCTTCCAACCTATCCTGGAATTATCAAATCCTGATCTTTGATATGTAGCCAAGTCATTTATTGTTGAACCCTAACCCCCACCCCCATGAAATCATTAAGTCTTTATTTTATATTTTATTCTGGTATGGACCTTGTCACTTTGTGTCCATAGCATTCATATTCCATTTCTTGGCCAGTTAGTATGCCACCACCCAGATCCCACCTCCAAGACCATCCCCAATTATCTGATGACTATCACAGTCCTCTTTTTTCCTTCTCTGTTCTCCACTATCTGAACACCCAATAAAAATTTTAAATAAAAAAAAATGAAATTTAAAAAATTATAAAAATAATTATGATGTTTGCTCTGGGTTATTTGCAGATTGAAGAGCCAATAAATTAATTGAATGCAGAAAACAAGATGATATTCACTATCTCAGAAGCTGACTGTGTGATGTACAGTGCGATTGCAAATATACATTTTCTTGCTAATGGTTTGCCAAAGTTAGGGAGAACATGTGACTATTCGGTATGCAAAATATTTGCTAGATGAAGGGTAAGCCATGTAGGGTCAGCAGACGGCAACGACATCTAGGTGAGTTGGTGATAGGGGGAGTGAAATGGAAGAAATGAGAATCAACACAGTTGTGCTGTGTCCAGCCAGCACCAGGTTGAAGGGGAACTACTTCTCTAATTAATTAATTTAGCGTATTTTATTTGGGTGAGGAGGGGGTCAGTACCAGTGTTCTAAACTTTTAATTTCAGAGGCAATGGAGGAGCAAACAATGACGCTCAGTGCCAGGGGTAAATGTGGACAAGCTATTTGGCTATGCATCGGGACTTTATGATTATAGGACTGCAGTGCAGGTGGGTCCATGCACACTTACAAAATACTTTTGCATATGGCATGGGCTATCCTTACCAGTATTACATCCAACACCAAACTAGCTATTTAACCTTCTGTATGTCCATGTAGAAACTGATGGTGATAGAGCTCCACCACACCAAAGACAGACTGCCCCAATAGAGATGGTAAAGTAGCATATTTTCATGCTTGGGGCAGCAAGCAGGACATGGTTATTCAAACTGTATCATGTTACTTACAAGAAATAAACAAATGAAAACAAATATTCAGAGTGGATCTTGATGCATATAGCCAGTTAGATGAGATACAATGTAAAAAGCACAATTCCCATGCCACCCCAAACAACACCCTCCCACCGAATACAACACCACGCCACCAAATTTGTATAAAAAATCCATGGCAGAATCACAAGATAATAGAAGGGAAAGAAAACAAAATATGGGGATGTGCAAAAAATAAAAGGGTGTCTGACTGAATTCATCAGCTTTTTTAGTTACATATCACAACTGTGTGCCATCTGTGATACTCTGATTTTATTACCAACCAAAAAGCACATTTACTAAAACTGCATTAAGCCATCTGTATCTCAACAAGAGACATTATTTAGGAATATATACTTCTGCAATGTAAAGATTGATGACCTTCAGTGAGTCCACCTATGGCAATCATAGTTTGAACTGAGTAGCACAGAGAATGCCATTATTTTGCAACTTTCTTGGGGGTGTGTAACTTGTTCTTTGGGGCTAAAGCAAACCACATGTGGCATATACATAAGTCTCATTAATTTACTATCTGTCTGGAATTTGTAGGGGTGGGGAGGGATTTCTTCTGGAGCACATCATAGGGATTTTACTCCTCAGATTTGCGCACGCATAGAGGACCTATCGCCATCTACCTCAGAATTACTGCCTGAAACCTCCTGATATCAGGTTCCATAAGTGGACACAGGAATGTATAAATTGCTGGCTGCTTTTTTTTTAGTTAGACTACTTTGACGTGCCTGTGTCCTTTATAACTTAGGCAGCTCAGGCCCCGTAAATTGAAATATCTCCATGTTGAAAAGCAATAGGGAAAACAACTTTTTCCCCCTAATGCATTTTTTCCTGGAAATATTTCCTATCAAAATCCAGAAAGTGTGTGTGGGGAGAGGGAAGGGTGTTAAATGCCAGCTGCAGAGCATGTATACATCAGTGATGTCTGGATCCCCAACCCCGCTGTGTTTGTTTTTACAATAATGCCAAATACGACAACATTTTGAGAGACTGGAGATCGCATTCTACACCAACAGAATCTGACAGACACCCTGCTGAAACTTAATAAAAGTATTGGATTTTTTGGGGGGAGGAGGGTAAATTTGCATTGCGGCACAACATGCAGTAGCTCTGTGATCTGTGATCAGTCTATAATCATACAAAACACCTTTAAAGCACAAATGGATGTCATTTTTAAAATGTTTGTGCAGATATGGATTTTATTTATTTCGCTTTGGTGATTAAGTCAATTTTGGTGAAGAATGACTGCTTTCTGAGACCTGCATAAAAAAATGGCTTACCATACAATCTGTAACTGGGTTGTTAACCAGAAGCCACTAAACAATAAATTTGAACAAAACTAAACACCTGACAATTAACACATGCCACCTGCTGGAGGACCTGTACAAGCTGTGAGAAATAAAAAATGCTGGCATTTAAGGAATTCAGATGAGTTGCTGTCACCATCTACTGGATTAGTGATAAATTACACAGTGCAGCTAACTATACTGCACTGCTGAATCACACAATAGGTGCCAACAAGTGGTATACTGAGAGGCATAGTGTTGCACCGGCCATCATACTGCATTACCAATTAACTTATCTGTAGCACCCACTGTATAGCAGAAAGGTAGTAAACTTAACAGCTGTCAGTTACTTTGTAGTAGCGCAACAGCAAGCAGCAGGAAGCGAGGAGCGCAGCAGCACTGCAGTCACGTTGCTGCTTCAACCCCGGCCCCCCCACCAGAGAGTGGAAAAGTTCCATCGGTCACAGGCAAAATTACACATTTTGCAGGCAAAATGTGTGATTTCATTGCGAAAATTCATGATTTTGCCGGTGGAGTTTCGCATTTTGCACTCACAAAATATTTCGCGAAATGCTCAAATTTCACAAAATATTTTGCAGAACAAAATTTGTGCATTTTGCACATCTCTAAATGCAGAATTCCATGGACCTTGAATGTAACAAGGCCTATAGTAAGGCTATTAGGATGCTGGAGTGTATTGGAAGGGGGCACTGACAGCAGCAAAAAGGAGGTACTATTAGCTCTATGTAGGTCACTGGTGAAGCTGCTCTTGGAATATTGAGCTCAGTTCTGGAGCCCTAACCTAAGGATGGACAGGAACAGGCTGGAGACAGGGCCACACAGGGTGACCAAGATGATTCAGAGCCACAAGGGCAGATCTTACAAAGATCATCAGAGGGCATGGAACATGTACTTGCTGGAGGCCAGACGAGAAAGAGGGGATATGACAGAGACCTTCAGGTTCCTGAAGGGAATAAACAAGATGAACTATGAGGAACTATTTATCATGAGTATAGTCAAAAACCTGAGTTCATGAGTGGAAACTGGCAGGGGGAAGGTTTGAGGGGAATGTGGGGAAGTTATGTTTCATGGAAAGGGGTGGTGGAGCCATGGAACAGCTGCCAGAGGAGGTGGTGGGTGCTAAGGCCATAAATAGTTTTCAAGCATGGCTGGGACAGAGTAAAGGGTCTGGTGGTTGCTCAGGTCAGTAGCAGTAATAAGGGGAGTAGGGGGTGGACAGGGAGGGATTAAACCCTGCATGGACAATAGGTACTGGGGCAGACAGGGAACTCCGGGCAGACTGGATGGACCTGTAGTCTTTTTCTGCCATCACTGTCTATGTTTCTGTGTTCCTATAAAAGTGGCAACAGGAGAGAGGCTGGCAACTATAGCCAGTCAGTGGTGGGGACGTTGATGGAAACACTACTGAAAGAAAGGCTAGTGGAGTATCCTGAATCCAGAGGGGTGCAAGACCCAAGGCAGTACAGATTCATGGGGGTGGGGCATGTCAGAAGAACCTGACTGAGTTCTTTGACTTGGTGACCAGGTAAATAGAGAGCAGTGGGCCGGTGAATGTGAATAACTTAGACTTCAGCCAGGCCTTCTACACCATTCCACATAGGAGGCTTATAAGAAAACTGGGCTGTTTGGGGTTGGGACCCAAGTTGGTAAATGGAGTATGTAACTTCTTGATGGATAGGTGTCAGACGATAGTGGTAAATGGTACTCACTCTAACAAGGTGAGAGTGACCATTGGGGGTACCTCAGGGCTCAGTGCTGGGACCAGTCCTCTTCAGTGTCTTCATAGGTAATATAGCAGAACAGCTGAAAGGGAAGGCATGTCTCTTTGCAGATGACACCAAGTTCTGCAATAGGGTAAATACTCCACAGGGGGTGGAGAGAATGAGTGGGGGCTTGAGAAAACCTGAGACCTGGTTTAGGGTATGGCACCTGTGTTTAAAGCAAAAAAGTGCAAAATCCTGAACCTAGGGCACAGAAACCCAGGGCAGTGTATAAAAAGGGAGGAGAGGTATTGACAGTCATAAAGCAGGAAAGAGACCTTGAGATTAACTTATCTGATTATCTCAAGGAGGTGGTGCAGTGCAACAAGGTAGTAGGTAGGGCCAGTGGGAGCTGGAGTGCATAGAGAGGGGAATCACCAACAGAAGGAGAGAGGTGGTGTTACCACATGTGTCAATCTTTAGTGACACTTCACTTGGAGTACTGTGCCCAGTTCTGAAAACCACATCTCAGGAAAGACATAGACAGGGAAGAGGCTGTCCAGAGGAAGGCAACTAAACTGGTGCAAGGGTTGCATCATAAGCCCAATGAGGAGAGACCAAGGGATCTCAATATGTACACCCTGAAAGAGAGGAGGGAGAAGAGAGATATGATACAGAGCTGTAAGTACTTCACGAGGGTGAACAAGGTGCAGGAGGAGAGTATTTTTCAGAAGGGAAGATGCACTAGAACAAGGGGGCGTGCAATGAAGCTGGAAGGGGGGAATGTAGGGGGATGTAAGGATGTACTTCTTCACTGAAAGAGGGGTGGACACCTAGAAGAGTCTTCTAGCAGTGGAGCTGAGAGCAAAACTGTGGAGTGCTTCAAGCATGTATTGGATAGGCACAAAGGAATCTTAATAGGAAAGCAGTGGAGGGAATTGCTGGAGATCAGGCAAGGTCTGCGGTGACAGTGTTGGCAGGGAAAAACTGAGCAGACTGGGTGGGCCAAGTTGTCATTATCTGCCAACAAATTTATGTTTCTATCTTCCTTCCTGTTCTCATCTGTCTTAGAGGCTAGTTACTGCTGGGAGACCCAAGTTCCCCATCAGGATGTCGTATAATGTATTGATTTGGCAAGATCTGGCTCCATGTTTTTCAGCCTCCCACACACACAATGTATTACCCATGGGAGTGGTCCATGGGAGTGTTGTTTTGAGTGTATTTTTTACCTTCTCCTTATGTAAGAAGCTACACAACTGTAGAAATGTGAAAAAATCTGTATTATTTAGGTGTAATTTCCCCCTCACAGGACTGAAAACTAAAGGTGGTTCTAAGCCATTACTGTGAAACTAGGACTAAGTCCCTTCTTCACCACAATCGGTATGTGATGTCCAAGGTTACCAGGATAAAGTTTGGGATGTATGCTATTTGTAAACAGGCCCACATCAATGCTGGGTCTGCAATTTTAGCTGTAATTTAAGACAAGACCTTCAGGATTGTTTTTGCACCAGGGATTACCAATATACTTAA
Source organism: Neoceratodus forsteri (assembly GCA_016271365.2). Classification (NCBI taxonomy): domain Eukaryota; kingdom Metazoa; phylum Chordata; order Ceratodontiformes; family Ceratodontidae; genus Neoceratodus; species Neoceratodus forsteri. Next base: position 1,139,674,514 of record CM057455.1, on the reverse strand, counting down.
AATACCTGGGTATGCTCATCCATGGTATGTGACGAGTTGATACCTGGGTATATGTGAGATGTTCCACTGGAAACCAACCAATCTCCTCTTTGCTAGAGATGTCAATTAAAAGGGATGTCTGAGCTGTATAATGTAGTAGTACTTTAGGTTTGTCACACCCATCCACCTTTCTTTCCAGTAAGAATTTTCTATTTAGTTATTTTCTTTTCTTTTTTTTTTTTTTTTTGCCATTCCAAAATAATTGACTAAGGACTTTATATAGTTCTTTCCAGTCTATTATTTTTTTTTGTTAGCCATGTCAGTAGCATAGAGAATGAAAACAGAAATCTTGGCAAACTGTTCCTTTTTGACTGCCTTAATGTGATTAATAAAGGATAGTGGGGTTTCGAATCACTCAGCAGTTCATGTCTGAAATAGCATCCTGGGTCAGCTGTGCATAATTCACTTGATGTAATGTAGATAAATTCACTTGTATCTGTATTTGAACATAACCCACTTAAATGGAATGATCGCCCTTATAGGAGTCATAATATGATCACTAATAGTCAGTGTCTCAGTTTTTGAGGCATTGATTTTAAATCCTGAGATGGTCCCATAGTGCCTCAGGACTGGAGTTCCATGGAAGAGGCATTAAGACTAAAGGCTTTGTCATATATGCTACAGTGTCACCTTCATATAGTGACAAGTGGTGCTCCTGGTCTACCATAGTAATTCCCTGGATGCCCAGATGTTGGAGGAGAGCCTCTTCAATGGTTCAATGCCAAAAGCAAATAGTAGAGGTAACAATGGCTGCCCCTGTCTTGTTCCTCTGTGAATGGGGAAATGGTCTGAGCGTGTACCATTGACCTGGATTTTACCTGATGGGTTACTATAAAGCAGACCAAGCCATTGAGATGTGGTGTCTCCAAAACCCATGGTGTATTAAATCGCCTGTAAGAATGACCAAGTAAGCCAGTCAAAGGCCTTTTCTGCTTAGAGATTTTATTTATAAAAGTGCCCATTTCCAAGGACTCTGGGTGCTGTGCAATAAAACACAATTTTTATTAGAAAGGTTGTTTGTGGATCTGGACACCCCCTGGCACCTGACAGAACATTTAATAATTTCTTGACATTATTACTAAGAAACCACTATACTATGAAACCTGTTTGGTCTGGGTGGATGTTTGGGGATGGCTGACTGTCCTCATGAGATCAGAATTTTGGTAAAAATCTTAAGGTCCTGGTTAAGTAAAGACATTGGCCTATATGAGGCACAGTCATCTCTATGTTTTCCAGGTTTGGGGATGAGAGTAATAATTGTGTCTTGCCATGAATGTGGTAGCTGGCATTGTGTCTGGCAGCTGTGGTAAATTTTAAGGAGCATGAATGTAAAAATGTCTTTAAAGGCTTTATAAAAGTCAATATTAAAACCATTGGGCCAAGGGGATTTGTTACTTGCCAAAGAATCTATGACTGAAGCACAGAGGATATTGTGGGCCTAAACCCTCACAGATGAGGTGTAAGAGTAGGTCAGAATCCCTTTTATGGACAGCTAGTAGGGTCATTCCATATAAATTGGTAAACAATAAAGGTAACCCTCCCCCAGATTGGTATGGAATGTTTACATTCATGTATGTGGTAATTAAATATCCATTCCTCCTTGAAACCTACCCCAAACAGGCAGAATGGGGGAGTGCTATCCCTTTTATATCCAAGTATAGAGGTTCCCCACGCAGCAATTAGGGGGTGGGGCTCAGCCAGCAACAACACCAATGTTTATTGCCCCCATATCATGCAGGGACAGAAGAATAGAGACAGCATAGGAGGATACAACACAGCCTGGCCATTTTGTTCATACCAAACTACTTGAGTGTGGATCAGTTGGTTCAAATTTCCCCTTCTCTTATGCATATCACTGACAGTGGCATGATTATGAGTTCAAGCTTATGACAAAAGGAGGGTTCAGCCTGTCCACTTCAGCTCCCAGGAGGCTCAGGTGCACAGTGACTACTCATTCCTTGGCTGTTATGAGGTTATAAAATATCTGCACTGCTGAGAAAGGGATATACCACTTTTTGCCTGTCTTTTGCTAGGAGGTAAAAGCTGCCAGGAGTGAACCTATCTAGCTATAGCAGTGGGACCTCGGCTGATACTGGCATGTTAAAATTTAAAGTGTAGTTTCCTGACTGAGGAGTGGGTCACCTTGCCATCACTGGTCAGCCTGTGATTCAGCCAAAGTATGAGATTAAAAACCCTTGTAAATGTTAAAATGGTGGAATGAAAACAAAGTAAGAAAATTGAATAGACTTGACTGAATTATAGGCTTTTTAGCAACTTTGGGGGGGAAGGCACTGGTACTATAACTATTTGCTTTTGATTTTGATTTTGGCCACAGACCAGGTGCACCCCTGTGAACATTTAACAACAAAATTAGGCTTGTATGCAGTATATGGGTCCCAAAATGGCGGACAAGATTTCCGCTACTGAGATTTCAAACAGTGACATCCCTACATACAGTTAGTAGTCGGGGTAGATATAATATACTGCTTGTGATGGGAAGGGAGCTTAGGGGACTTTGCTCCCCAAAACTTAAACGTTCGGATGTATGTGAGAGAGGGACGGGGTTCTGTGGAACTCTCATCTGCCATTTTGACGGGACCCATAAACTGCACCCACTCCCAAAATTAAGAAAGATGTCTAAGAAATTTTGATAAAAGTTTTGCATATTAGCCAGGGTTGAACATGCTAAACCTTTAACATTGCATTACAGACAGGAGAGGTGTGGCCTTCTCCTATCTGGTGAGTTCCACAATGGTCACCTGTGTGCCTCTTAAAGGCAAGAGCACACAGTACAAAAACATGAAGCCAGAAGATTATTTCCCCACAAGAAAGAAAGCAGGAAGACCTCAGCTTGAACTGGCATGGTAACTTTTAAAATTAAAAGATGCAGCTGGAAAGTGGTTTCCGCATAAGAAAGAAAGATAGCAATGGGACCTAAGTTCATACTGGAATGTTAACATTTAAAGAGGACAGGAAAGAAGACATTTCTTCATACTTAACGGTAATTTCCTTTTCTGTTACCGCCTACATTGCCAATGGGTATTCATCACAGCTGGGGGTATTGTGCACCCCTACTAGGAGAAATTGCACAGCCCAAAGGCTGAATCAACCTTGGAATGTCAGGAACATGAGAATTCCAGACAGCAACAACTCTCCAGTCACTTATGTCCTCACAGTGCCTCTACATATGGAAATAAAACTACACTGGTCTACTTGACATGGTAAGCACCCAATTAGCTGTCTGCACACATATAACTCTGGCCAGAATAAAATATAATAAGCAATGGCCTGCCTCAACAGATGATGGACCAGTGAGTGATTGAAACTCATCTTCCAAAAGTCAACTGCTTGTATGGCCTTGCAACACTGAAGCAACTTTAAAGAAAACATACTTATTAAAAAGCATAGGAACTGCATAGAGATTTTGCACTCACCTGCAACAAAGGAGGCACTTTTGGCTAACATCAAACTAAGACCTGTTAAAACTGCGTAATAGCAACCAATCTTCTAATGTGGAACTGCTCTCCTTATATACGTATATGTATTTATATTTTGCATATTTATATAAACACAGCACAGTAGGTAAATGATAGAGGGATGCCCATACAGACTTATAAAACAGCGGTCATAAAAGGACAATGGACATCCCCATGCTGGCATACCAGACACTATTCTCCCACAGGAGCGAGGCTCCCAGGCAGGCCCTACTGACAATGTAGGAGCTAACAGAAAAGGAAATCACAGTAAGAATGAAGACATTTTTTCTTGCTGTAGCACTCCACATTGTCAATGGGTATTCATTACTCCTGGAGTCTAAGAAGCAGTACCCAGAAAAAAAATGGGTGGGGAAGAATATTGACCCATATGTCAACTACAGACAGGAAATAAGTTACCTGCTAACTGCTACCTGCAAAACTCTGCAACCAAAAGCCACATGAGCAGAACCTTGACCATACAATCTGTAGTGCTTGGTGAATGTGTGGAAGAAGGGCCATGTAGCTTCCTTGCATAACTCTAAAACAGACGCTTTACCTCTCTCCACCCAGGAAGTGGCCATAGTCATGGTGCAGTGAAAAGAGCTTTGGTGAGATCCAGAGGCCCCTTCTTTACTGCAACATAATCCTTAGCAATGCAGGCCCTCACCACCTAGCTAGGGTGGCCTTAGAGGCTTTTTGTCACTGCTTGGCTGCTTCAAAAAAGATGAAACACAGATGTGATTCCCAAAACTCAGCAGATCATCTACGGTCTGCCCTAATGACCCATTGCAAATCTAACTTGTTCCACTCCTTCTCTTTGGTATGAGTAGGCTACAGGCAGAAAACAGGAGACAGATTTCCTGGTTTACATGTAAGGCTATAGCAACCTTCCAAATGAAAGATGGAACTCTTCTGAATACCCCCTTGTTCCTATCCTATACATGGCAAGGTAAGGTTCTTTGCAGGTTTAGCCTGGAGCCAGCCAATCTTCCTGGCTGAGTGAATAATAACTAAAGACATACCTTGCAAGACAGCAAATCCAATGGTACTGACAAAAGCAGTTCAAAATGCTTCTTACAGAGAGCATTCAGAACTAGATTCAGATCACATGGGGGAACAGGGGATTGGAACATACAGTAGGTTGACTCCTGCTGACAGACTGCAGAAAATGAGTAACCTCTCTGACAGTCCCTAGTGACAATCCCAGTGGAGGCTCCATGGGTTGACACCTGACCTATCAGGGTGCTCAAGGTGAAACCCTGTTTTTTGAGGGGTTTTTTAATCCTTTCCTGTAGAAAATCCAAAATCTGCAGAACCATTGCTCTGGAAGTCTGAAGATTATTTTCTGTGGCACAAACTGAAAAGGTGAAACATATGAGAGCACCAGCCACCAACATGGAGATCTTCCTGGCAGCCATAAGGGTATCTACCACCTTCTTAGAGAAACCATGTTGTAGGAGTCTTCTGCATTCAGGAGCCAAGCCATGAGCTGCATTGCTCCTGGATTTGGTTGCAGAATAGGGCCCTGTGAGAGAAGGTCCCTCTGCACTGGCAAATGAAAACAGTGTGCGAGAGCAAGGTTCACCAAGTCCAACAAACCCAGTGTTCTGGGCCACTCTGGAGCTATTAGAAGAAAACTTTTCTTTTTTTCCTGCCAACTCCAAGTGTAACCCAAAGTTATTTGTAACTACATGTGGCTATGTAACTACACACTCTGTAACCTACTTGTGTTTCAATTGTACATTTCTCTGTTTAATGTGAAGCCTTTGTAAAAGAACCCCTGGTTCAAAGGTTGATGTAATCATAGTATTTCAATAAATAAAATAAATAAAACTTCTTCTTCTTGCGTGCTTTACTTTGCATATGACCTTGGGGAGAAGAGCCAGAAGAGGGAAGGAGTACGCTCTGCCGAAATTTCACTCTTGTGACAGGGAATCCATTGTTTGCTTCTTCTTGTGGACACTGACAGTGGCTGAAGAACCATTGAGCTTGAATGTTGTGGCTGGAGATAAACAGATCGATCTGGGGATTATCAGACTTACAACACAGAGGGTCAAACACCTCTGGAGAGTTACTGCTGTCCAGAATCCTCAAGTGCCCAACATTCCAAGGCTGATTCAGCCTTTAGGCTGTGCCATTTGCTCTAATAGGGGAGCACACTGCACCCAGTTTTAATGAATATCCACTGACAATGTGGAAGACTGAGGAAATAATTTGTAACTGGCAGCTGTTTATAATGTTCCCATTTACAGAAATTATATCCATAAGCCTAAATTATCTGTACCAAACTAAAAAGTGATGTGAAAAACTGTATTTCCAATGTTTTGTTTCTATGGGCAGTATTCTGTTACAGTTCTCTTCATAGAACCAGTGATCTGGAGTCTTGATTATGACACAGTTTGAGCACAGAACTCTAAGCATGCTTCTTATTGGACAATAGTTCATGCTCAACATTCTGTACATGAACTGTCACATAGTAAAAATTCCAAATGACTGTTTCCATGAAGAGAACTGTGAAGAATGCTGTCCATCCAAAGCAAACAATTAACAACATTTTTACATCAGTATTTATTCAGGTACTGTTAAATATGGCTTATTTGGAGACAAGCCTTTCATTTCATATACTAGGAACATTACTAGCTGGTGCCAATTAGCACATATTTTCTGCCCTCTTTAAATGTAGTTTTTAGACCATGAGCAGTGGTCAGGCTGGCTGTGGTTCAGCTGAATGATGAGACCAAGAACCCCTTTAAATGTTAAAATTATGGAATGAAAACCAAGTGAGAAAACTGAATTAATCTGAATGAATTGCAGGCATTTAAGCAGCTTTGGGGAAGGGGGTGGCATTGGCACTATAACTGTTTCCTTTTGACTTTGGCTACACACCGGGTGCACCCCTGTAAACATTTAAAAAATGAAGAAACAATGCATAAGAAGAATGATATATTTTTTTTATATTAGACAGGGTTGAGTTTACTAAACTTTTAACTTTGCATTGCAAATAGGAGAGGTGAGCTCCCCAATGGTCACCTGTGAGCCTCTTATGGGCCAGAGTACACTACATAAACAAACTCTGGCCAGAGCTAATAGGGCTGCATGAAAGTACTTTGGGATACAAATATTAAATAATTATTAAAGGTGTGAACCTGCATTAGGAAAATGTAATGTAGGCTCATAAATTTGTTGTTTTGTAATATTTGTACACCAAATTTTCAACATAGCCTTGTTATGACCCTGCCTCAGGAAGAAGGGCAGAGAATATGTTTAACTCCTACCGGAAAGGTGATTCCATGCAAGGACTGTGAAATCAACTTTCGGGATGCCAAGACACATTTAGAGCCAGAGTTCAAAAATCACAGCTGTTACATTCACAAGGTGCTGAAATTATATGGCTATGTTATAAATTTAGGGTACAAATATTGAAAATTACTGAAGTTGCGAGTTTGCATTTGCAAAATTCAATGTAGGCTCATAACTTAAATGTTTTTTTAATATTTGTATACCAATTTTTCAGCATAGCCTTTTTACGACCCCACCTCATGAACAAAGACAGAGAAAATGTTCAACTCCTGCCCAAATGGTGATTTTGCCCAGGGGCCACAAAAATCACCTTTCAGGATGTAAAGAAAAACTTTGTCTAGGATTTGAAAAATTACTTCTGTCACATTCATGAGGTCCTGTAAAGATATGGCTATGTTGTAAATTTTGAGTAAAAATATTGAAAAGTACCAATGTTATGAGCCTGCATTCACAAAATTCAACATAGACTCATAACTTGGTTGTTTTTTTAATTTTTTTACACCACATTTTCAGCATAGCCTTCTTATGACCCCACCTCATGAACCAGGGAAGAGAACATTTTCAACTTCTGCCCACAGAACCATCTTTTGGGATGTAAAAAAACATGTTGGTCAGTATATGAAAAATGACAGCTGTCACACTCATGAGGTGCTGTAAAGATATGGCTATGTTGTGAATTTGAGGTAAAAATATTGAAAATTACCAAAGTTACAATCCTGCATTTGCAAATTTAAGTGTAAAGTGTAAGCTCATAACTTGGTTTTTCAATATTTTTATACCAGATTTCCAGCATAGCCTTCTTATGACCCTACCCCATGAACAAGAGCAGAGGAAATGTTCAACTCCTGACCAAATGGTGATTTTATTCAGGGACTGCAAAATCACCTTTCGGGACAGATCTGCCTAATGATAGTGTAACTGTTCATTAGGTGGGGCCTCAAAGAAGATATTTTGAAAATTTGGGCCAAAAATATTCAAAAATGCCCAAGTTATGGCACTAAGTTCAAAACCCTATTGAAATACATTGAACCGCATACCTGTTTCTTCAGTTCACAGTCCAGCTTTGAAGAGTGAAGACTTGTCTGTGGTCTAGAGAGGATTATGGCATTGGACCCCTATGTGTAGGTAAGGGCTTGGTGGGGTGCAGGGTGGTGGGTGATGAGTGTGAGGGTTAGGTGGGAGTATAGAATGGCCTCAAAGCACATTGATGGATGGTTTTATTTTTACAGGTGAAAAAAAAATTTAAGACTGAGGATCCCTGATTGTGACACTAGGGGACTGGGCACCCCCATTGTCACTGTTAGGATTCTAGTGGGGGTGTGTGGGGGTGCTGAGAGGGAGGGTCAGGTGGGGGAGAAAAAATATATATTCTAAACAGAAGGTCATAGGGAACAATATCATGACATTGGGTGATTAGGCACCCCCAGTGTTACTGTTGTGTTTCTAGAGGGGATATGGGGTAATGGGTGCTGAGAGGGAGGGTCGGGATGGGGGAAGGAAAAAATATGAATAAAAAGGTCACTCAAACACTATCATGACACTGTGGGATTGGGCACCCCACAGTGTTATTGTTATGTTTCTGGGAGAATGTGTGGGGTGGTGGGTGATGAGAGGGAGGGTTGCATAGGGGGGATATGTATAATTATATATAAAAAAAATGTAATCAGTGGTCACGGCAGAACTCAGCACAGTCTGCCATGACCAATATGGCCACCAAACCATTGTGCATATGCGCTAGCAGTTTTGCATGCACAATACAGTTTGGCAGCCATCTTGGACATGGTAGAGTGTGCCATATTCTACCATGACTGCCGGAAGGCTAAAAATAATTAAGTGCAACTGCTTATAGAGACAGTGAGTGGAGTGTTTCAGAGATGCAGAAGCGACTGTGTAGCACCTCCAACATGTTCAGTCAGAAGGAATGTAGGAGTCCTTTTCTCATAGCAAGAGGCCTGTAGGACTATGCCCACTGCAACCCTAAAAATGAAGCCATAGGGTAATTTCCCCACAAGAAAGAAAGAAAGCAAGGAGACATCAGCTCATATTGGAATGGTAAAATTTAAAGTTAAAAGACGAAGTCTGAGAGTGGTTGCCATATAAAACATAGAGATAGTAGTGGGAAGTCAGCTCATATTAGCATGTTAAAATTTAAAGTGTGGTTTCCTGAACAATGAGTGGGTCACCTTGCCACTTGGCCTTTGTATGCCATGTATATTTATTTTTTGTAGTTCTATTTTGTGGAGCTTGTTTGTAACTTACAATTATGACAACCTGAGTGGGTTTTGTATTTCATGAACTGGACTCAAAATTGAGCTATACAGATCTATGCTCAAGATGTCCTTATCTTACTCTGAAGGTATCTCTAAGTTATTTTAATTTATGTGCAGTGTGCTCCTTGCATGATGTGATGCTCTAAGCATATTTAATCTATAGCCTTTTCAGCTGAAGTTGAACTTTCACTTTTCAGCTTCCAACATAGAAACATAGAATTTGACAGCAGATAAGGAGCGCTTGGCCCACCTAGTCTGCCCATTTTCCTACCTAACAGATGAGCTGCAGATCCTAGTTAACCAACAGCCTACTTCCTCCTAGCCCTCACTAGAACTGCCGTATGTCTGTCCCATGCATTCTTGAATTCCCCCACTGTTCTTGACTCCAAGACCTCCTCAGGAAGGTTGTTACATGCATTCACAACCCACTCCATGAAAAATTACTTCCTTACATTACCTCTGAGCCATCCCCCCTCTAACTTCAAATTGTGCCTTCTTGCTCTTGCACATCTCTGTTTCTGAAAGATACTACATTCTTGGACTTTGTTGACTCCCTTGAAGTACTTTAAAGTTTCTATCATGTTCCCCCCCCTTCTTTCCTCAAGAGTATACATATTAAGCTCCTTTAGTCTCTCTCTTCATATGTCTTCTGGTGCAGACCCTGCACCATTTTGGTTGCCCTCCTCTGGACAGCCTCCACTCTGTCTATGTCTTTTCAGAGATGGGCTCTCCAGAACTGCGCTAAGTACTCCAGCTGGGGTCTCACCAATTGTGTGTACAGAGGGATAACAACTTCCTGTTTTCTACTGTTGATGCCTCTCCCTATACATCCTAGTATCCCTCTAGCCTTCCTTACTGCCTCCTCACATTGCTGGCCCACCTTTAGTTCATCTGATATAATTACCCCTGGGTCCCTTTTCATTTTTATTGTTGTCAGTATCTCACCACCCATTGTGTACTCTTCCCCTGGATTTTTGTTTCCCAGGTGCATTACCTTGCACTTCTTTGCATTGAATCTAAGCTGTCATACATTTGACCATGCCTCCAACCTTGCCAAGTCCCTTCTCATCCTTTCCACTTCATCTTGTGTATCAACCCTGTTGCAGATCTTTGTGTCGTCTACAAAGTGACATATTTTTCCTTCCAGTTCCTCTGCAATGTCACTAATAAAGACATTAAAAAGGACCGGTCCCAGTACTAAACCCTGCTGTACCCTGCTAGTAACCCTCCTTTCTTCACTGCAGACTCTGTTTACTACTACCTTTTGCGTCCTGCCAATTTTTATTCAGGCTAACTTGTTTATTAATATTTTGTGTGGGACTGTATCAAATGCCTTGCTAAAATCTGGGTAGGCCATGTCCACAGCCCCTCTCTGGTCTACTACTTTGGTCATCTAGTCAAAGAAATCAATTAAATTCATCTGGCATGACCTTCCCACTGTAAATCAATGCTGCCTTGGGTCCTTTGCCTCTCTGGCTTCTAGGTACTCAACAATTCTTTCCTTCAGAAGTGATTCCATCATTTTCCCTACCACTGAGGTCAAACTAACTCGTCTGTAGTTTCCTGCCTCTGCCCTGCTCCCACTTTCGTGAAGAAGAATCACATCCGCCCTTCTTAAGTCCTTAGGTACCACCCCATCCTCCCCATGATTTGCTAAAGAGAGTAGTCAGTGGTATCACTAGTTCTACACTTAGTTCTTTTAGAATTCTTGGGTGAATCCCATCAGGCCCCATTGCTTTGTCAACCTTCAATTTTACTAGTTCTTTCAGAACCCTTTCTTCTATAAATGGACTGGTATTGACCCCCATCTCCAGAGTGTTTCTCTTGTTTGGTTTAGGTATCTCCCCCTCCTCTTCCTTTGTGAATATTGAACAGAAATATTCGTTCAGTATCACTGCTTTTTCACTGTCACCCTCTGCCCACATTCCCTCCCCTTTATTAAGCCTCAGTATCCCTCCCTTGGTCTTTCTTCACTCCCTAATGTACCTACAAAAGGTCTTATCCCCCTTCTTAACAGAGCTGGCTATCCTTTCCTTGGTTTGGGCCTTTGCTATTCTGATTGCCTTCCCTACCTCTTTCTGCTTTAACTGATAAAGTTTTCTGTCTTGCTCTTTCTACATTTCCTTGTATTTCCTGAATGCTATCCTTTTCTCCTTAACCTTTCCTGCCACCTCTTTTGAGAACCATAGCATTTTTTTTCCTTTATTGTGTTTTGTTGATTTGCTTCACACAGAGACTTGTTGCCTCTGTGAAGGCTGTTTGATTACTCCCCATTGTTCCTCCACCCCTCCTTCTTGCCTGTTTGCTAGTGCTTTTCTGAAGCAGTCTCTCATTTTCCCAAAGTCAGCCCTCCTAAAGTCCAATACTCTTGCTTTTGTATGACTTGACTCTATGTCTGTGTTTATCATGAACCACACTGTTTAGTGGTTACTTGTTCCCAGATGGCTACCTACTTCTAAATCTGAGATTCTTTTTCCGTCCCCATTTGAGAGTACCAGGTCTAAGATTGCTCCCTCCTGAGTGGGTTCCAATACTAGCTGTCTGAGGCATGTCACTTGTAGGGCATCAAGAACGACCCTGCTCTTGGATGTGCCTGCAGCAAAGGTGCTCCAGTTAACATCTGGCATATTCAGGTTCCCCATCAACAATATTTCCCTTTTGTCTGCCATTCTAAGGATGCCTTCTATCATTTCCTTGTCCATTCCCTTCCCCTGAGATGGGGAAATGTATATAACCCCTATGCAGATTGTGGTGCCATTTCCTGTCTCCGGGGTGACTCAGAGTGCCTCATCTGCTCCCTGTTTACTCTTTAGTTCTGTTGCTTTGGTCCCTTCCCTTGCATAGAGAGCTATTCCTTCTCCTCCTCTTGTACCCTCCCTGTCCCTCCTATAGATTGTGTATCCTGGTATGTTGACATCCCAGTCATTGTTCTCTGCATACCATGTTTCTGTGATTGCCACAATATCCAGGCATCCCTCTTCCATCAAGGCCATTAGTTCAGGGAGCTTGTTACATGACTATGGGCATTGGTCCTCATCACTCTCAAATTTTTGATGGCCTTACCCCTATTAGCCCCATCCCTGACCTTACCGCCTTTGCTTTTTTTGCATTTACCTCTGTTCTGCTCCCTAATGACTTCTCTACCTTGGTTTTTACCTCACTAATTATCATATTTTATGGGGAGAGGCTGGGATTTCCCTGCTTCTTTTCATTGCCTTCTCCTTGGCTAGTTTAAATGCTTGCTAATGAAGCATTTAAATCTATCAACTAGGATTCTGGTTCCCCACCTGGACAGAGGCAGACCATCACACCAGTATAGGCCTGCATCCCTCCAGGTGACTCCCCAGTCCCCAATGAAGCCAAAACCCTGAGCTCCACACCAGTTTTTCAACCATTCATTGAGTTCCATGGTGTGGAGAACCCTAGCATCACCCTTGCCATAGACAGGCAGCACCTCTGAGAAGGTTACCATATGTGCTACATGTCTGAGGCCCCTCCCCAACTTTACAAACTCCTCTTGCACTGTTCTGATCCAATTCCTAGCCAGGTCATTTGTCCCTAGGTGGACAATGACATCCAGCTCCCTCTCTCATGCAGTTGCTCCCACGATCCTGAGGATTCATTTCCTGTCCCTCCAAGCCATGGCACCAGACAGGTACCTTACCTCCCTCTCCCCTTCCTCCCCCACTTCTACCCCCAATGATTGAGTCCCCAACCAGGAGTTGTTTCCTTCCCCTGTGGGGTCCCATGCCACCCTCCTGTGGGTCTCCTTTTTGGAGGTTCCCAGCATCCTCTTTGGTCTCCACTGCAGGTGCCTCCATAGAGGAATCACTATCCACCAGAACAGCGTATGAATTGTGGAGAGGTACAGCTGGAGGGATGCACCTCTGTTCCACCACCCTCTCCTTCTCTGAGCCCTCCTTGGTCCAGTCACGCCTCTTTCTTGGCAACCTCTGAGGTAGCAGTGGTGGCCCCTTGTGGTCCCTGGGTGGGGAGGAGGTTTCACAAATCCTAGCCAGGTCAGCCTGGAGATGGGCAACCTCCTCCCTCAGACCAGAGAGGTGCAGCATCACAGCCTCCAGAATGTCTCCCAGAACACTGCCACCCCACAGCCATTGCATTGCACCACTCCCATGAAGTCTTATTTTGTGTCCCCTCTCCTGTTACTCTGTATGCTTACTCTCTCCTCTCCTCTTCTTACAACTCTCATCCTTCCTGTTCTGGCACAGCAACTTCCTGTATTCTTCAGTAGTCTCCTTCTTCCTTGTAGCTAGAGGAGGAGAAAGAGCTACTTGACGTGTCTTATATTATTTTTTAAATAAGTATATTAAACCAATGGGAATTTTTTTCTGTTTTTTTCTGGGGGAAGGGGGTTCTGCATGATCTGGGTGTTAAAAGTATGAGATTTTCTAAATAACTGTCATTAAGTGTCCAAGGAAGGACTGGGTTGGTTCAAAAGCTAATGCACTTTGTTCTTTGTTACATCTATGTTGGTCCAATAAACAGTATCAAATCATTTGCTTCTGGATCTGGTCTTACAATGACCAATTTGGCAAAGACTAAATTGGTATGTCTTGCCATCAGTGGTCAGGCTGACCGTGGTTCAGCTGAATGATGAGACCAAGGACCCCTCTAAATATTAAAATGGTGGAATGAAAACCAAGTAAGAAAACGTAATAGATTTGAATGAACTACAGGATTTTAAGCAGCTTTGGGGAAGGGGGCACTGGTACTGGTACTATAACTATTTACTTTTGATTTTAGTCACACACCAGGTGCACCCTTCTAAACATTTAAAAATAAATAAGAAAGATGCATAAGAAATGTGATAAAAATCTTTGTATATTAGCCAGAGTTGAGCTTGCTAAACCTTTAACATTGCATTGCAAATAGGAGAGGTGTAGCCTTCTCATAATTGGTGAATCCCCCCAGTGATCACCTGTGAACCTCTTATGGGCAATAACATACTATATAAAAAAATGAAGCCAGAGAGTGGTTTCCCCACAAGAAAGAAAGAAAGCAGGGGGACCTCAGCTCATATTGGCATGGTAAAATTTAATGTTAAAAATGAAACCTGAGATTGATTTTCTCATAAGAAGAACACAGCAGTGGTAACTCAGTTCATATTAGCATCTTACAATTTAAAGTGTAGTTTCCTGACTGATGGGAGGGTCACCATCTGTTGGTGGTCCAGCTGATCGTGATTCAGCCAAACTATGAGACCATAGGAAACACAAGAAACATAGGAAAATTCAGGAACTTGGCCAAAGGCCATTATCGTCCTACACTATTCATATCCTTGAGTCATATAAATAGCTATTTTTATGATGATCTATAGCAGTTTTAAATGCATTTGTAGTTGCACTAGACACTACCTGACTAGACAAATTGTTCCATTGATCCCCAGTTCATTGTGAAAACCATGAACCCCTTAAATTCCTATTATAGACCTCTCCCTTTAACAGATACTGATGTCCCTGATTAGTGGTTAGACTAGATCTTTCTATCAAGTACAAACATTCCCACAAGTCAGGTGTTCTGGTTGCCTTATGAATCAGATGCATATCTTCACAATATCTCTTGCATTGTAAGGAATACAAACCCATCTCCCTCAGTCTATCCCCGTAAGGCAACCCCTCCAATCCCGACAGATTCCTTGTCATCCATCACTGCACCTCCTCTAGCCTTCGGACATCCTCCACTAACCTGGGGACCATACACTACCAGCATACTCCAAATGAGGTCTAACAAGAGACCTGTAAAGCAGCACAATGACCTCTCTATTTCTACTCTCTATATTTCTCATTATTAAGGCTGAAATTCTATATGACTTTTTGGTTATTTCATTAACCTGGTAATCAAACTGTAGATTTTTTTTTATCCATACTCCCAAATCCTTTTTCACTTCGGTTACCATCAACTGGGCTCCATTTATGTAATATTCAAATTTAGGATTGTTTCTTCCTAAGTGCATAACTTTGCACTTGGCTATATTAAATTTTAATTTCTTCCCTACTGCTGTCTTATAGTGTAAATCAATATTTTCCTGAAATTTCAGAGCTTCCTGTCAGTTAGTCACAACTAAGCCAAGTTTAAAATCATCAGCAAATTTAACCATCCATGTTTTATTAACACAGTTAATAGACGAAACCAGCACATTGAACAAAAGGGGGCCCAAGGCAGAACCTTGAGGAATTCCACATGCAACCCCCATCCAGTCCGACTTTTTACCCTTAATACAAACACATTGCTTTCTATTAATTAACCAAGCATAGAGCCATCTAACTACATAGGAGCCCACATCCAGTTTCTCCAGAAGACACAATAGTTCTCCGTGAGACACAGAGTCAAATGCCTTTTCAAAGTCGATGTAAAGTACATCCACTGTTAATCCACTATCCAGAGCAGCACTAACTGAATCAAAGAATGCTAACAGGTTAGTCACACACGATCTTCCCTTTGTGAATCCATGCTGTGTAACATCTACATGACCCTTTTCCCCTTAGCAGTCTTTCAATATGCTCCTTAACGATAGACTCCATTACCTTGCTCAGTATACTGGTTAAGCTTATAGGATGGTAATTAGAACAGTCAGTTTTAGAACCCTTCTTATGGACTGGAATCACATTTGCCATCTTCCAGTCCTCCAGGACCTCTCCATAATCTACAGAGGACTGAAAGATGGCCTGAAGAGGGTAAAGATAACTGTAGCCAATTCTTTGAGACATCCAGAGTGTAATTCATCATTGATTCCCAAAGAAGTATTAATCTTCAAGTTCAATAGTTTATCCCTCACAGATTCCATTGAAATTACTAATGGTATATTAAAGGTGTTTATAGGTATAGGGCCAGATATTCAAAACTTTGCACCAGGCAAAAACTGTTTGCCACAGGTTTAGCGCGGGATTAACGTGGAATTAGCATGGGCCTGCTACATTCAAAAGGCCAGATAGCGTGGGTAAACTGCATTAGCACTGGGCAAAATCCTAATGTATGCAAGGAGCAAACTGACATGAATACAGACACAATGCTACATTCAGCGACTAGCGCCATGCTAAGTGGTTTTGCGCGACTTAGCACGACACTTACTGTGATGCACATTACCGCCCAGGAAAAGCCTGTCTTAACCCTGGGCAATCAGCTTTGCGTGGTGTTTGCATGGCTTTTGCATGGCTTTGCATGACCCTAACAAATAAATATGACACACAAAGCCAAACATAGAGGAAACATGCTGTTAACTGATGGCATCACAATGATGCCATCATCTGCCACCAGTCCCAGCCATGCCAGGCAGTATGTGGTGACCCTGCCACCAGTGGACAGCATGGCAGACTGGCCATACAGCACACAGCTGCGGACCACTCTTCTGTGGACACCAACAGATGCCAACACACACATGCAGCACTGTGGGCATAGAGGATGTTGAGGGGAGAGTGTATGGGTGGCCTTTCACACTGTGTTGCAAACAGGAGAGTTGTGGCCTTCTCCTAACTGATGAGCTCTCCAATGGTCACCTTTAAGCCTATTATGGGCCAGAGCACATTATAAACAACCTCTGGTCAGAACAGATAGGGCTGCAGCTGGGGAATTTTGGGCAAAAATATTGAAAATTACTAGAGTTATGAGCCACCATTCACAGAATGTAATGTAGGCTCATAAATGCATTGTTTTATAATATTTTTACACCAAAGTTTTAACATAGTCATGTTATGACCTTGCCTCATGAAGACAGGCAGAGAAAATGTTTAACTCCTGTCCTAAAGGTGATTTCACATAGGGACTGTCAATTCATCTTTTGGGACACAAAAACACATTTTGGGCAGAAGTTGAAAAATGACAGCTGTCACATTCATGAGGTGCTAAAAAGAAATGGCTATGTTAAAAATTTGGAGTGAAAATATAGACTATTAGCAAACTTATGAGCCTGCATTTGCAAAATTCAACGCAGCCTCATAACTTTTTAAAAAATATTTTTACACCAAATTTAGAACATAGCCTTTTTATGACCTCACCTCATGAACAAGGGCAGACAGTGGCCCAGATATTCAAAAGGGTTGCGCATGGCGCAACAGTGTTGCTCCATGCACAACCCACTGATGCGCCCCAGCTTGATATTCAAAGGGAAAAGTGTGCCGCACAAATCCCGATGTGCTGGAGCACATCAGTAATGTATGCGGGCACAGGTGGGAGGGGTGTGCCCATGCATAACCTGCACAGCCCGATACTCAGCCAGGGACGTGCAGAGTCTTGCATGCACAACCCCTACCTGCGCCTGCACAGTTAAGCCCAAAAAAAAAAGGAATAAGTGATGGCCACCCACAGGTGAGCTGCCGCATTGTAGGGCACAACACAGCAGCTGCCACCTGTGGATGGCCACCCAAGTTCCTGCCACACCTGGTGGTGCCCCCCCATGCCCCATCGCAGGCAGCCGCGTAGCAAATTCCCCCCATATCCCTGGTGGTCCAGTGGACCGCTATGTGCCCGATCGCAGGCATTTGTCTCCAAGAATAAGCCCCCATCCTATATCCCTGGTGGTCCAGTGGACCGCATTCTGCCTGATTGTGGGCATCGGTATAGTAACCCCCCACATCCAATATCCCTGGTGGTCCAGTGGACTGATCGCTGCCTGATAGCGGGCATCTGTAAATCATAACATACTTCTATTACCCTGGTTGTCTAATGTACCCCTCCCACCCACCCACTGAGCCCCACCATCCCACTTCCCTCCCCATCAGCAGGCAGGTGGCAGCACCCCATCTGCCTGCTACCCCACCACCCACCGACTGACAGCTCGGAAGGGCTGCACACCCATTGGTTCACAGCATGAGCCAATGGGCGTGCAGCCCATACCATACTACTCAGTCCAGATATGTGAATCTGGACTGTAATAGGAGTATGTTATGATTTACAGATGCCCATGATCGGGCAGCGATCGGTCCACTGGACCACCAGGGATGTGAATGTGCACCTTGCATATATTATGGCCCCATTTGCATGTCCCCTTTTGAATATCGCAGGTGCTGTGCATGGCACAATAGCACTTGCACTAGCACATCTCCATGCTCCACTTTGGACACTTGCACTGGCGCAGTGCCACTGCGCCATGCACAGTGGGGGTGGCCAGGGTGCACTATTCAAAGTTGCTGCACCATAGTGCAGCTCTGTTGAATATCGCCCAGGCCACACCCCTGCACAACAAAGTTGAGCTGCACCCAGGTTTGTGCCACAGCCTGGGGCAGTTTGAATATCTGCGCCAATGTGTTTAACTCCTGTCTGAAAGGTGATTTCATTCAGGGACTATGAAATCACCTTTCAGGATGTAAAAACCTTTTTTTGGCCAGGATTTGAAAAATGACAGCTGTCACATTCATGAAATACTGTCAAGATATGGCTATGTTGTAAATTTGGAGTAAAAATATTGAATATTAACAAATTTATGAGCCTGCATTTGCAAAATCCGTCATAGCCTCATAACATTTTTTAAAATATTTTTATACCAAATTTAGAACATTGCCTTCTTATGACCCCACCTCATGAACAAGGGCAGAGAACATTTTTAATTCCTGTCTGAATGGTGATTTCATGCAGGAACCACAAAATCACCTTTCAGGATGCATAAAAACTTTCTGGCCAGGATTTGAAAAATGACAACTGTCACATTCATGAGGTGCTGAGAAAATATGGCTATGCCATACATTTGGGTAAAAATATTGAAAATTACCAAAGTTATGAGCCTGTGTTCGCAAATTCAACACAGGATCATAACTTTGTTTTTTAATTTCACCTCAAATTTCCAACATAGCCTTCTTATGAGCCCACCGCATGAAAAAGGGCAGATAAATTTTTCAGCTCTGGTCTAGAAGGTGATTTTGTGCAGGGACTGCAAAATCACCTTTTGAGATGTAAAAAAAATATATATTTTGGCCAGGATTTGAAAAATGACAGCTGTCACATTCTTGATGTGCTGTGAAGATATGACTATGTTGTAACTTTGGGGTAAAAATATTAAAAATTACCAAAATTACAGGCTTGTATTTGCAAAATTCAACATATACTCATTACTTTGTTGTTTTTGAATATTTTCTCACCAAATTTTTAATATAGCCTTCTCATGACCCTACCTCATGAATAAGGGCAGAGAACATTTTCAACTTCTGCCCATCACCTTTCACAACAGAGTTGCATAATGTCAGTACAGTGCTCATGAGGTGGGGTCCCAAAAAAGGCATGTTGAAAATTTAGGAAAAAAATATGCAAAAATTGGCAAGTTATGCCACTAAGTTCACAATACCATTGAAACACTGTACTTTAAACTACATACATGTTTCTTCAATTCATGGTCCTTCTTTGAAGAGTGAAGATGTGTCTGCAGTCCAAAGAGGATTATAGCATTAGACTACCAATGGGTAAGTAAGAGATGGGGGTGCGGTGTGGTGGATGCTGTGTGGGAGGGTTGGTGGGGGGGACTGCAATGGTTAAAAAACACATTAATGGATGGTTTTCATTTTACAGGGTTTTTAAAAAAAAACAGATGGAGGATTCCTACACTGGGGGATTGGGCACCCCCCCATGTAAGTGTTACAATTCTGGTGGGGAGTGAGGTTGTGGTCACTGAGATGGACGGTTGGGTGGACAGGAGGTTTGTACAAAAAGAAAAAAGGGACAGAGGATTCCTGAACTGAGGGATTGGGCACCCCCTCCCAGTGTGACTGTTTTTTTTTGGGGGGGGTAATGGGCATGTAAAAAGAAAAATGGACAGAGGATTCCTGCCTTGGGGGATTGGGTGCCCTCCAGCGTCAGTGCTACATTTTTGGGGGTGTGGTGGGGTGGTGGGTGCTGAGAGGGAAGGTCTGTGTGGGTGGGAGGTTTGTAAAAAATAGAAACAAAAAGGACTGATGAGTCCTGCACTGGGGTATTGGGCACCCCCAAGTGTAACTGTTTGGTTTCTGGGGGGCAGAGGTGGTGGGTGCTGAGAGTGAGGGTCAGGTGGGTGGGAGGACAATTTTATATATATATATATATATATATACAGAACAAGACAGTCTCATCCACAGTGGTCACGACGGAACATGATGCAATCCACCATATCCAACATGGCCACCAACCTACACTGTGCATGCGCAAATACTTGTGCATGCATACAGCAGTTTGGTGGCCATGTTGAACACATCAGATTGGGCCATGTTCCACCTTTACCAATGACTTTAGAAGAAATAGTGCACTGCTTCTACTAATAGAGAGAACGGAGTGCTTTACGGATGCATCAGCATCTGCGAATGTGTTGCAACTCCACACTGTTGTTCAGTCAGAAAACTCTCTTTTACAAAAGCAAGAGGTCTGCAGGGCTCCACCCACTGCAGCCCTAAAAAGGAAATCAAAGAGTGGTTCCCCAGAAGAGAGAAAGCAGGGGACCTCAGCACATATTAGCATGGTAAAATCTAAAATTAAAAGATGAAGCCAGAGATTGGTTCCCACATAAAAAGAGAGATAGCAGTGGAATCTCAGATCATATTGACATGTTAAAATTTAAAGTATAGTTTCCTAACCAATCAGTAGGTCACCTTTCCACTCGTGGTCAGGCTGATCATGATTCAGCTGAATGATGAGACCAAGGACCCCTCTAAATGTTACAATGATGCCATGAAAACCAAATATGTAAACTGAGTTGATCTAAATGAATTGCAGGCTTTTATTTAGTATTGGTGGGGGGGGCACAGATACTGCAAAAATGTTTTGTTTTAAACCAAAAAATGTATTTGCATTATCTGTAAGTTTGTTTCTTTGTCTAGTAGAAGTTATTGTGCGCTAGTGTGGCATGCTCAACCACTTGTTGTGGGAACTGGAGTCAACCAAGTGGAAGGAAGAAACCTGGACAGCTCAGTTAATTTTAACATATAAAGAAAAGAAACAAACTGAGTGTTAAAGGAAAGGTAGTGTGCAATGTGCATAGCAGTAAAAAAAAAGGGTTTAAAAATGGCAGCTAGAGACCAGTTGTGTGTGAATTTGTAACACAGTGGGAAAGGTGAAAGTAGGTAGATGTTCTGCCAGCCAGCCAGGCAGTGGGAGAGGAGAGGGTGACATGTCTACTTTATATACATACATGAGCGATGATGAGTAAGTATACTGTGTGTGCAAATATAAGATTCTACATTTATATACATACTAGCTGAGATAAATGGATTTATAAAATGGGCAAAAAAAACGAAGCCACTGATTGGCTGTTTCACCCTCCTAGCCGTGTCCTTAATCCCTGGTATTGTACCAACCGGCACTACCCTTCATTCCCCAGCCCAACAACAGCACAGGATCAGTGAGCTGTGCCTGCTGAAAACAGAAACAAAGCCTGGCACAGCTCGCAGCGCGACATCCCATCGCTGTGACCTAGCTCCGGTCTGCCTACCTCTGTCTCTTTCACAACACAACAAAACCTGTAATGATACAACAACAGCAAAACGTTTTTTTAAACTGTTTTTCCAAATTTCGCATGAAAATTGTAGCCTCGCTGCCACAAAACGGTTGCCGAGCTCATCACCACATCGCGTGCCAGCATGACGTGCTTTCAAACAAATGGCCAATATAAAAACATCCATTTCCCACAAAAACACTCCATTTCATCTACAGGATACCACTATAATATAAAAAGTAATCTGCAGTTTGGTCCAGAAACAGGAGCGCTACCTAAAACCTGACTCTAATTTGACGCTTGACAAATGTAAACCACTTCAACGCTGTTCACGGAGGTCTGAGGGACATGCTTGCTCCCAGTCTCCCTCGATCGCTCCGTTGTACTGTGTGTCTCTCTATCTCCTTTAAAAAAAAAACACAGAAAAGTAAAGAAAAATTACTCAGACACTGCCACTGCCACAGTTCTTCTGACCTCAGCACGGGGTGGAGTCCAGAGTAGCAACCAAGATTCAGAAACCGCAGGTCGGGTAGCTATCAATGAAAGTGCAAGCTGACTGTTAAAAAATAGTACTCTCACAGTGAAAACAGTAAAAAAAAAAGTCACAGGGATTTAAAGAGATCCAAACTAGTAAGCACAGTAAGTGTTACTTAGCAATACAGTATGATGAGACTACAAAATTAAAATCCTCTCTCTGCTACAAATACATTGTCAGGAGAGAAAAACAAATAATTTGACCAGTACCTTTCCTTCTGTATCTGGACCAATGAGGGACTATTTTTTTACTGGTTCACTCTTAAACCTCACTTTACATCTTTTTACTAATTTTATTTTTATTTTTTATAATGAACTGAGTTACTTATCAGCCCATTTATAAAGCGCAATAACACACTCCGAGGTGTGGTTTATCGCCTGATAAGAGCACGCCCAGTGGCATAAGGCACCGGCGCAAGCCGCCTGCCTTAGCACCCCCTGGGCATGCTCTTATCAGGCGATAAACCACACCTCATCATGTGTTATTGCTTGCTTATGCAACAGGAGTCAGGATAAAAACTGTAGCATAAAACCATTTATCTTCGCTACTATGGTAATAAATTTATTTATCCACATAGTAACTACATCATCACCCATTTATTCACACAGTAACTACATCACTAGCTCATTTATCTACACAGTTCTCTTCAGAATTCATTTAGAATGTTCGGCCTCAGAAGCAGTACTTACCATATTTAAATGTAAATAACTTAAAAACGAAAAAAGATAACATGGTACTGTGAGCACGAAAATTGTTCAGCACAAAATTATCTAGAAAATGAATAATGTTTCATTTATATAAACCCTGTATATTGTATATGGTTAGCAAGAAATCAGATGAAAATGTAATTTTTTGTTCACTTTTTTGACAAACAAATATAAATAACTTTAAAACAAAAAATGATAGCATAGTACTGTGAGCTCGAAAAATGTTCAGCTCAAAAATATCTACAAAATGAGTGGTGTTTCATTTATAGATACCATTTTGTTTTTCTATAGTTAGCAAAAAACAGCATAAAATTCAATTTTCTTTTCCCTTTTTTGACAAATTATTTACACCTACCAAAATCAAAATGTTCACACAACATCTAAACCTGTTGCATAAATGGAATATGCAGTGGTTCAGTGTGTGATAATGCATTTATTTTGTACAGTTTCCAGTGACCTCTAGTAACTCTCATTTCGTGCCTTCCTTCTAGTGAGTGTTACAGAATTCTGGAAACTGTACAAGATAAATGAATTATCACACACTGAACCGCTGCATATCCCTTATTTATCACACTCCATTTATGTCTACCCCTAATAAAAAATAAATAAGAAAACATTGTACTTTTTCTGATTTGTGGCTCTACTGTAGCATATGTAATGAGAATCTACAATACTTTTGAGTAATTAATTCAATGTTTGGTATCATACACATATACCTACTTCTCCTCACTGCTCCTGGTTTGTCTGTGAAAGCTTCAGAAGAAAACAAGTAATTAAAAGAGATCAGGAAGAGAATAACTCAAAAGCAAAGGCAATCTCAAAGGAGTAAGAAATGGTGAAAATGTCTGGGGGGGGCTGACTTGGAGGGAGATAAGAAAAAGTACTGTCTTCCAGACATTTTCATGAGTTATATAAGCTATTCTGGAGGTTGGTTGTGAAGTACTCTACCTTACAGCCTTATGTAACTAAAGAGATTCTACTACTAACATTGCTAGCGAAAATTAAATCAGTCAAACTCAGGCCAAGTATAACTTACACTGTATAAGTGTATTCACAGTGTATGCATTTTGCTTTAACCTAACATGCTTCCTCTGGAAATCATTGTCAAACTACCCAACACCATGGTAAAAACTGAGGCACTGTCACACAGTAGCTGATGTATGCCTTTATATGAATAAAGCTTGAGTTCATTTCTATTTCTTTGGAAAGGGCACCAGAGCTGAACTGCTCATAAACCATTGGGAATTTTGTTTGTTTGCTCTCCTGTTGTCATTATAAAGCCATGGCAATACTGATACTAATAATTAAGCAAACAATATAGTCTCAAGTACAAGCCTCTAAAGCCCTGAAGGGACTTTTGAGATCCAGAGATATTCTATACCAAACCATTGTTTCCTAAACTGGATCATTGTTACCTCTTTTTTTGTTGACTGAGTTACAGTATGTAAACTGAAGACACCATCCAGCTTAATCCACAAAATGAAAGATAACCAAGGCCCCAAATATAATTAGGTTCAACTTAACCTCAAGTATCTTTGGCTGGTTGTGTTAAACATTCATTATTTTTACATCTTTCTAATTAAAATGAAGTCATGTGGAACATAATTACATTGTGTACTCCGGTTGTCTTTCATATCTTGTATTCACAAAGACTAAGTGAGCCTTTTCGACTTAATACCTCATTATATCACTTACTGTTAGATGAATTTCATTAAAACAAGAAGGTAAGCCACTTCAATTTCTTAGTTTCAAGTTGTTTGCAACTCTATATAGCTATTTCCATTAGACTTAAGTTATACTACTGGTTTTAGCTGCAGAAATGATCAAAGACACCATGAAGCAGGAGTATCCATGGAGCCAGTATGGTCTAGTGGTTAGAGTGCTGGTTTAGGAGTAGTGGATAAGATGAAACTCTACTGGAACCAAAAACTCACTGTATGACATTAATCATGTTACTTACCCTCTCAGTGTGTTCCAGTCAGGGTCCCAGTCCACCCAGCAGCAGAAATGGGTAGAAGCAGGGCCTAACTGGAAATAAGATGTTGCACCTCAGATGGGCTATCTTTGGCAAATAAATTAAAAACATAAAAATATCTTTCTGAGCCCAATAGAGATGTGATGACATCTGCTCTGAGCACCACTATTTAGCAGTTATCTTTACATGCTCTGGTTTCCATGTGACTGTGAAGGACCAGATAGGTGCATTGCACCTGGATATTTATACTCTTATGTCATCCTTGTTTGTGTGACATCCTTGGCCCAGCAATAGATGCCATAGGAAAAAAACAATGCAACCTTTGCTCAGACACAAACATACAAAAATACCAGCAGAAGAAAGCCTTATAGTCTGCTCAATTAGGGGGCCCCTTCTCCAACAACTACTGTGGGCTCCCCCCCACCTAAGAGCCCTAACCATCCCCTTGACCATGTCCCACACCCTCTTGAATCCACTCACTATCATTTGAGAGACACCTTAAATCATATGAATGTAACTCTGTGGCACTCACCTAGGTTCAGGCGTACCATGGTTGAGCAGGTTGGGGTTTTCTCCATTGCAGAGTTCAGCTCCAAACAGGAGGCTAATCTTCCCTATTATGGGAGCCAAGTCTCTTTCATCCAAGAGTGTGGCCTTTTATCTGGGTCTCTTTAGTCATATGATATCAGTCTGTAACACCTTTGAGGATGATCATCCCATTAGATGGAGGGAGTGGGTTTCTACTTCCTCTAGAGAATGCCAATCCCCTGTTCCTTTCTCAGTTACACAAAAGCTCAAGCCATTTCCTTTGTTTTCATCACCCCTGTTTTTCAGCATCTCCTAGTATGCCCTGAAGAAAAATAAAATCACGTGGCCAGGAAGGATGCCAACCTAAAGCCTTGGATCTCCAGATGTTTTCTCCACAGGGTTTTTTCCTCTCCTCCATGCTGAAGGCCATAAACATTGGATAGGTGATTTGCATTGTTAGATATCCACTGGTCAAGATGGGATTGGGATGGTGGCTTCATTACTTAGTATGGCTCTGGCAATCCCTCGGTTCTCCTTAGCAGATGATGTCCCAATGATTTTCTACACCATCAGCTGAGTTTCTGTGCATCTTCCCTATTGTACCTCCAGCCAACAGACCTTGCTCCTGTTGCACCTCTAAGGGTGGAACCCTTCTCAAGAGGGTTCTGTGCCATCTTACCCCAAAAGGGTGGTAGTCCCTCCTGAACTGAGAACATGAAAGTCACAGATATCCAGTCATATGCTGTTCCACATTAACACAAGCACTACCATTTTGCTACAGCATTCTACACACTTGTCATCTGCTGGACCAATGAACAAAACTTTTTGGGATTGGGGTGACTACAGGGCACCAGTAAGACTCATAGCTGCCCCCCTTCCTTGGCATGTTACTGTCCTACTCATCACTTCCTACTTTAATGTATTGACAATGTCATCTTTGACAATGACAGCCTTCTTCCCCTCCTAGCCTTTATCCCTCTCTCCACCCCCCTCCACCTTCTCTCTCCCTGTTCCTCCCTGGCCCACCTAGCAATTCTTGGGGGACTGAAGAGAGCACTTTCACCAGGACTTAACTTTTTTCAGTACTGTCTGCCCCACACATTGTACCTGAACCACTTATTCATTTGCAAAGTAAATGATTTCCCATTCATCCTTTTTCTCAATTCTGCTCTCATTTGTTGTTCTACCTTCAGTATGTCTTACTGCTCAAATGCCACGATGTGTATTACCATGTATGATGTTGCAACCTTATTTATATATTCATTCCTGCCCTCTTATACTATTACAACTTCTGGGTTGACACGTTTCTCTCCCTCCAAGATGTATATTTGCAATTTTCTGTTATTGTAAGCCTATCATACGTGTCTATGTTCCCTGACCAAGTATACCCTTGTTTTAACTAACTTGTACTTGCAACTGCCTTGTCCCCTGGATTGCAGTTGTGTTTTTATTGAATGTTTTTTCTTTCTCTGTTTGTCTCTTTACACCCCTTGATGTGGAGCCTTTGTAGATGAGTCTCTGACTCAGAGGTGTGTAATTACTAGATTCAAATAAAAAAAATAAAAATAAATAAAAGACATACTGACTATGAATAAGCTGCTGTCAAAAATGATACTGTAAATGGATGGTTTCATTTATTAACAGGTACAGTCAGCATCTCTCATGACGTTTGTCACAGAAATACAGATTTTACACACATACAGAAACTGGTTCTCAGGCCTAAGTGGAAGTGACCTCCCAATATGAAACATCATCTAAATCTGTTAGGGACTCGGACACTCAGGAGTCTCCCACTCCCCTTATAAATATTGGACACAAATATGGCTCTTGGGCATAGGAAAACACATTCCCTCTTCACAAACCAGAATTAGGGTTCCAGCCACTCTGGAGGCAGCTGTGGGCATGAAATCTACCAGCCTGCAGGCAAAGCATAGGTAGCTTGATACCTTCACTGTAGTACATGGGGCACAGGTGGTACATACAGAGGCTCCAGGGCCACCCTATCTTTAGCCAAAGTCCTTAAGCCTTTTGGGACTTCCTTCCCCTTTTGGTGTTACAGGTCCATAGACTTACATGAGAGCTTTTAAAGACTGACTTTATTAATTTTTGGCTCTGCTTTTATGCAGAGTGGTGTCAAGCTGGAACAAAAAGATTCCCACCTCAGTGGTTGAACCCCCAAATCAAAGCCATCTTCCTGCACCCAGGTGGTGCTATCCCCAGCACTGGCTAGACTTCAGGGGTGCCACAACTCTTGAAATATTGCTCCTTGCATTTCTCTATGCAAGATTTCAACAAAGCTACATCTAAAGCAATTGATACATTCACTGAACTGTTCTGGATTCATAGCCCCTTGGGGTCTTGAAACACGACCCAGTCACCTCTTTGCTCAAGGCTTCAGTGTAGTTACCACAAGGCAAAAACTTTGGCTTGAAAGCCCCTTAGAACATTCCTCTTTAGGATGGGTTACATAGAAACATAGACTTTGATGGCAGATAAGGACCACTTGGCCCACCCAGTCTGCCCATTTCCCTACCTACTGGATAAGCTGCAGATTCTAGTTAACCAACAGCCTACTTCCTGCCACCCCCCACTACAATTGCCTTGTGTCTGTCCCATGCATGTTTGAATTCCCCCACTGTTTTAACCCCAACAACCTCTCCAGGAAGGCAGTTCCATGCATCCACCACTCTCTCCATGAAAAAAGATTTCCTCACATTACCCCTGAGCCGTCCACCCTCTATCTTTAAACTGTGTCCCCTTGTTCTTACACATCTCTTTTTCTGAAAGATGCTGCCCTCCTGGACTTTGTTGATTCCCTTGAGGTACCTGAACATTTCTATCATGTCCCCCCTGTCCCTCCTTTCATCAAGGGTATACATATTAAGCTCTCTCAGTCTCTCTTCATATGATTTCTGATGCAGATCCTGTGCCATTTTAGTTGCCCTCCTCTGGACTGCTTCCATCCTGTCTATGTCTTTGCATAGATGAGGTCTCCAAAACTGCACACAGTACTCCAGATGGGGTCTCACCAACTGTCTGTACAGAGGGATAACCACTTCTCTTTTTCTACTTGTGATGCCCCTTCCTATGCATCCCAGCATCCCCCTGGCTCTCCTCACTGACTTCTCACATTGCTTACCCACCTTTAGATCATCTGATATGACTACCCCCAAGTCCTGTTCCATTTTTGTTGTTATTAGTACCTTCCCTGCTATTGTGTGCTCTTCTCCTGGGTTTTTATTTCCCAGGTGCATTACTTTGCACTTCTTTGCATTGAATTTAAGTTGCCATATGTCTGACCATTCCTCCAACCTTGCCAAGTCCCTTCTCATCCTTTCTACCCACCCTTGTGTATCAACTCTGTTACAGATCTTTGTATCATCTGCAAAGAGGCATACCTTTCCCTCCAGACCCTCTGCAATGTCACCTATAAAGATGTTAAAGAGGACTGGACCCAGTACTGAGCCCTGAGGTAACCCACTAGTTACCCCCTTTCTTCGGAATGTGTTCCACTCACTATCACCTTCTGTGTCCTGTTGTGCAGCCAGTTTGCAATCCAGGCTACCACCCTGGGACCCGCTCCCAAGCTGGCTAACTTGATTATTAATCTTTTGTGCTGGACAGTGTCAAATGCCTTGCTAAAGTCTAGGTAGGCCATATCCACAGCCTCTCCCTAGTCTATTACTTTGGTCACCCAGTCAAAGAAATCTATTAGATTTGTTTTACATTACCTTCCTGCTGTAAATCCATGCTGCTTTGGATCCTGTGCCCGGCTGACCTCTAGGTACTCAACAATTCTTTCTTTCAGAAGTGATTCTATCATTTTCCCTACCACTGAGGTCAAACTTACAGGTCTGTAGTTTCCTGCTTCTGCCTTGCTCCACTTTTGTGAAGGGGAATCACATCTGCCCTCTTCCAGTCCTCAGGTACCACCCATCCTACCATGATTTGTTAAAAGTGTGGTCAGTGGTGTCACCCCTAGGTCCTCCCTTAGTTCTTTTAGGATTCTGGGGTGAATCCCTCAGGCCCCATTGCTTTGTCTATATTGATTTTAGGAGTTCTTTCAGGACTCTTTCTTCCATAAATGGACTGGTGTCAACCCCATACCCAGAATGCTTCTATTGTCTGGTTTAGGTAACTCCTCCTCATCTTCTTTTGTGAATACTGAGCAAAAGTATTCATTCGAGTATATCTGCCTTTTCACTGTCTCCCTGCCCACCTCCCTCTCCCTTATTAACCTTCACTATTCCTCCCTTAACCTTTCTATGCTCCCTAATGTACCGATAAAAGGTTTTATCCCCCTTTTTAACTGACTTGGCTATTTTTATCTCAGTTTGGGCTTTTGCTATTCTGACTGCCTTCTTCACTTCTTTCTGCTTTAATTGGTACAGTTCCCTTTCGTGCTTCTTCTGTGATGCCTTATACTTTTTGAATGCAGCCTTTTTCTCCTTAATCTTCCCTGCCACCTCTTTTGAGAACCATAGTGTTTTTTTACTCCGCTTTGTTTTCTTTATCTGTTTCACACAATGGCTTGTTGCCTGTATGATAGCAGTGTTGATTTTTCTCCATTGTTCTTCCACCCCTCCTTTTTGGCCATTTGCTAGTGTATTCCTCAGGTATTCACCCATTTTGCCAAAGTTAGCCCTTCTAAAGTCCAGTATGCTTGTTTTTGTATGGCTTGTCTCCATGGTTGTGCTTATTGTGAAGCACACTGTGCAGTGGTCACTTGTTCCCAGATGTCTACTGACTTCTAAATTTGTGATCATCTCTCCATTTGAGAGTACCGGGTCTAGTATTGCTTCCTCCTGAGTGGGTTCCAACACTAGCTGTCTAAGGCCTGCCCCCTGCAGGGCATCGAGAATGACCCTGCTCTTGGATGTGGCTGCAGTACGTGTCATCCAGTTAACATCTTTGACCTGAAAAGGTTCTGACCCTTATTATCAGGACTAGGATCCTTGTCAGAGTCCTGATAAGTTCTGATTGATCCTGATTCAAATCAGAACTGTAAGAAAATTAATAATAGTACTGGACAACAATCACAAAAGCAATGAAAAATAGGAAATAAAGTAGTTTTTCCTACCTGAGTGCGTTGGCCTGTTTCTGACTCCGTTCTGGGCCCCCATCTGCTGGCTGTAGGTTATTCACTTGTGCTTCTTAGCCTCTATGTGGGCCATCAGCATGGTATCACTCCCCCATTCTAACCCAGTAATTATGGATATCCCCAGCCTGTCCCATCTGATGACCCCCCCAATATGCAGCACACCCTTAATTCCCCCTCTCATCTGTTTGACACGCACACATCTCCATTATGTACTTTCTGTCCCCTCCATCTGCCACCAACCACGCTGCCACAGTATGCAGATCCCTGCCCCTCTTTCTGCTGCTACCCACCCAGCCCCATGAATATTCCTACCCCCATTGGTTTATATCCACCATGCCCAAGAATTAATACCTTACTACCCTGCTGTCCTGCAATGGATACATCTGCCCCTCCCCCTGTCCCAGAGTTAAATGCCATAGCCCTTCCCTCTCCATCTGGTGATACCCACCACCATGTACCAATATTGCTATCACTGTCCCCTCCTTTTATCTGTGGTACCCACCCTGTTGAGGAATGAATACCCTACTCTAACCTTCCATCTGCTGATGCCCACCTTCTCCCACAATGAACACCTTATTCTCTCCTCACATCTACTAATGCTGAACCACCCTATCCTAGAATAAAATGAATACCTGCTTCCACCTGCTGATTCCCACCTACCCTGTCCTATCAGTAGAGAAACCCAGGCACCCACTAATGCACAAGCCATTGTTTGGATAGCACAAACAGAGAAATGCCTGAATTATAGGTTCTGACAGAAATATAGAAACATAGACTTTGATGGCAGATAAGGACCGCTTGGCCCACCCAGTGTGCCCATTTCCCTATCTATTGGATAAGCTGCAGATCCTAGTTAACCAACAGCCTACTTCTTCCTAACCCCCACCAGAATTGTCTTATGTCTGTCCCATGCATTCTTGAATTCCCACCCTGTTTTTGACCCATGACCTCTTTAGTAAGGCCATTCCATGTGTCCGCTACCCTTTCTGTGTAAAAATACTTTCTCATGTTACCCCTGAGCTGTCCCCCCGATATCTTCAAATTTTGTCCCCTTGTTCTTGCACATCTCTTTTTCTGAAAGATGCTACCCTCTTGGATTTTATTGATTCCTTTGAGGTACTTGAAAGTTTCTATCATGTCCCCCTCTCCCTCCTTTCTTCGAGGGTATACATATTAAGCTCCTTTAGTCTCTCTTCATATGGCTTCTGGTGCAAACCCTGCACCATTTTAGTTGCCCTCCTCTGGACTGCCTCTATTCTGTCTATGTCCTTGTGGAGATTGGGTCTCCAGAACTGCATGCAGTACTCCAGATGGGGTCTCTCCAACTGTCTAAACAGAGGGATAACTTCCTGTTTTCTACTGGTGATGCCTTTCCCTATGCATTCCAGTATCCCCCCAGCCATCCTTACTGCCTTCTGTCATTGCTTGCCTACCTTTAGGTCATCTGATATGGCTACACCCAGGTCCCTTTCCATTTTTGTTGCTGTTAGTACCCCCCCCCAATTGTGTATTCCTCCCCTGGGTTTTTGTTTCCCAGGTGCATTACTTTGCACTTCTTTGCATTCAGTCTAAGCTACCTTGTGTTTGACAATTTCTCCAACCTTGCAAAGTCCCATCTCATCCTTTCAACCCCCCCTTGTGTATCAACCCTAATGCAGATCTTTGTGTCATCTGTAAAGAAGCATACTTTTCCTTCCAGCCCCTCTGCAATGCCACTTATAAAGACATTAAAAAGAACCAGCCCCAGTACTGAACCCTGCAGTATCCCACTAGTAACCCCCCTTTTTTCGGAGTGGATTTCATTTACTAGTATCCTCTGTGTCCTGTTGTCCAGTGAATCGTTTACCTAGGCTACCACCCTGGGACCTACTCCCACTGCCACGATATCCAGGTGTCCCTCTTCCATCAAGTCCTTTAGTTCAAGGAGCTTGTTACCCAGGCCATGGTACTGGTACTCATTGCCCTCTATTTTTTGATGACCTTACCGCTTTTAGCTTCATCTCTAACCTAACTGCCTTGTATTTTTCTCCATTTACCCCTGTCCTTCTCCCTACTGACTTCTCTACATTGGTGTTTACCTTGCTAACTACCCTGTTTTGCGGGGATGGGCGGCTGGGATTTCCCTGCCCCTTTTCAGTGCCTCCCCCTTGGCTTGTTTAAATTCTTACGAATGAAGCATTTCAAAACCTATCACCTAGGATCCTGGTTCCCCTTCTGGACAGATGCAGACCATCATGCCAATATAGGCCTGTATCCCTCCAGGTGGACCCCCATTCCCTAATGAAGCCAAATCCCTGAGCTCTGCACCAGTTGTTCAACCATTCATTGAATCTCATGGTGCTGAGCATCCTAGCTTCACCCATGCCATAGACAGGCAGCACCTCTGAGAAGGTTACAATCCATGCTACTTGTCTAAGGCCCCCTTCCCAACTCCACAAACTCCTCCAGCACTGTTCTGATCCCATTCCCAGCCAGGCCATTTATCCCTAGGTGGACAATGATGTTCAGCTCCCTCTCCTGTGCTGCTGCTCTAGTGATCCTGAAGATTCACTCCCTGTCCCTCCAAGCCATGGCACCAGGAAGGCAACTTATCTCCCTCTCCCCTCCCTCCTGCAGTTCCACCCTCTGAGCAACTGAGTCTTCCACTAGGAGTTGTTTCCTTCCACTGTGGGGTTCAGTGCCACCCTCCTGTGGGTCTCTTTGTGGAGGTTTCCAGCATCCTCCCTGGTTTCCAATGCTGGTGCCTCCATAGAGGAACCACACTCTGCCATAGCAGCGTATGAACTGTGGAGAGGTACAACTGGAGGGATGCTCCTCTGTTCCACCAACCTTACTCTCTCTGAGCCCACCGTGGTTGAACCAGACAGACTATTTGACAAACTTCATCTGATGAGCTAAAGCTACTGAATTCATCCAGAGAAGATACAGAACAGGAGACCATGAGGGAGCCAGTAAGGAAGGATGATATAGTGCAGAATGAATGAATCAGCTTCCATCTAAGTTAATAGCTGAAATTATGTACTGTAAAGCTTACTAAATAAATCTAGACAAGCACTTATAGCAGAGCCAAACATGTTCCATGGATTTTTTTTTTATGTGTTTACATATTTCAAATGTAACCCCCTATCCCTGGTAGGGGGCTTACCTGTTTGCCTTCCCTCAGCCCAACCTAGGAAGCCTGCCTGTGGAATGCTCCCTCTGGCCCCTGGACTGCAGCCTGTGGTAGGACTGGAGAAGCAAGGAACTCTGAGCTGCTGCCGGATGGAATGTGTGAGCTGCCACCTCGCATACTGTTTTCCATACTCAGTGCACCCACCCCATTCCAGAACTGAATCTCACTGTCACAGTCAACTTCTGCCCACACCAAGGATACCTCTCTTCAAGTGTGCTCTGGCCCCAAACAGTTTCTGTACTTACTCTCTCATGTGCTACAACATGCGCATGCACACTTAAATACCAGCAAGCTCAAGAACAATCTCCTGGGAGTAAGAGTGTGCAGCTGTAAGCAACAGGTGGGAAGAAAAGAAATACCAATTTTTTTTTTTATCACTGTGGGATCCAGGGTGAGTGTTTGTCAGATGGGAAAGGGAACTATTTTTTTTTTTTAATAAATAGAATAAAGATTTTTGTAGGAAAAGTACTGTGAGGTGGACTTGGTACACCTCCAACCCAAGTTTGAATCTACCCAAGTCCGATGGACATTGGGAGATCCGTTGGGGGGGTCTGATTTTCTGATTTTGTCAGACCGGTCCACCCATCCCTGCTCCTTCCTTTGCCTACTGACTTGATCTCTTTTCTTTGCAAACTGAACATCAAACTGCTTTTAGAATACAGCTTCTTGCACTGCCATTCAGCTCCTCCCATTTGGAACTCTGCTCTGGATGACACATAGAATTTGTCGGCAAATAAAGACTGCTTCTCCCACCCACTCTGCACATTTTTCCCTACCTACAGTATCACCGCAGACCCTACTTGAGCTCTGTTTTTTTCTCCCTTCCCCTTCCTTTCCCTTAAGATTTTCTTATGCTTATGTCATACATTCTTGAACCCCACTACTGTTTTCACCCCCACCACCTCTGCTCATAAGCTGTTCCAGGAGCACACCACTCTTTCTGTGAAGAAATAGTTCCTCATATCTTTCCTAAATCTACCCTCCTCCAACTTCATAGTATGTCCCCTTGTTGCTGATCACCTTTTTCTCTGAAAAATACTTTCTTCTTGTAGCACATTTACCCCTGTGAGGAATTTAAAGGTCTCTGTCATATCCCCCCTTTCCGCCCTCTGTTAGGGTGTACATACTGAGTTCCTTTAGTCTATCCTCATAGGGCTTTTGATGCAGACCCTGCACCGTTTTACTCACCCTCCTGTGGTCTGCCTCTATTCTATGTCCTTCCAGAGATGCGGTCTCCAGAACTGGACACATTATTCTTGGTTGGGTCTTAATAGTGATCTATACAAAAGCAACGCCACCTCCCACTTTTTGCTGATGATACCCTTCCCTATGTTTCCAGCCTCCACTAGCCCTTGCAACTCCCTTGTTGCACTGCCTGGACACCTTTAGGTCATCAGATATGATTATTCCCAAGGTCTCCCTCTCTCCTATTTTGTGGTCGTCCATACTACCCCTCATTTTGTTCACTGCCCTGTATTTCTATGCCCCAATTGCATTATTTTGACCTTTTTCACACTGAAACCCAGCTTCCATACCCTTGACCTCTCCTCGTGTTTTCTCAGGTCTCTGCTGCTCATCCTTTGCACACACATAGAAACATAGAAACATAGAAACATAGAAGTTGATGGCAGATAAGGACCGCAAGGCCCATCCAGTCTGCCCATTTCTTTTTCTACCTTATAAATGTACCATCGGCCTTTGCTCTGTCAGTGACCTATCTATTCATAGTCATTTGTATTGCTCCCTTATGCCTATCCCATGCCTGTTTGAAGCCCTGCACTGTATTCATAGCCACCACTTCTTGTGGTAACCATTCATGCATCTACCACCCTTTCTGTGAAAAAGAATTTTCTCACATTCCCCCATAATCGGCCTCCCTCTAATCTCTCATGCTGTGTCCTCTTGTCCTGCTATTTTTCTTATATTTAAACATGTTAGACTCTTTCACCTTGTTTATGCCCTTAAGGTGTTTAAATGTCTCGATCATACCACCTCTCTCCCTCCTTTGCTCAAGGGTATACATATTGAGCTCCGTTAATCTGTCCTATATGTCTTCTGATGCAGTCCCTGCACCATTTTGTTGCCCTTCTCTGGACTGCCTCAATTTGGTTAATGTCCTTGTGAAGGTGTGGCCTCCAATACTGCACCAGTACTCCAGATGGGGCCTAACCAATGTCTTGTACAGAGGGATTATTACCTCCCTCTTACGACTTGATACCCCTACTAATACACCCTAACACCCCCTAGCCTTACCTACTGCTTTAGAGGTCTGCTTGGATGATTTTAGGTCATCAGTGATGATGATGCCCAAGTCTCTTTCTTCCTTGTGACTGCTAGCAACTCCTCCCAGCCTATAAGTGGCTTCAGGGTTTCTCTTCCCTATGTGATGATTTTGCACTTTTTGCATTAAATCCCAGTTGCCACTCTTCTGACCATTCTGCTAGTTTATCCAGATCTCTTCTCATTCTGCCCACCCCATCTGGATCATCTACTCTGTTGCAGATCTTGGTGTCATCTGCAAACAGACAAGCCTTACCCTCTAGTCCATCTCTGAGGTCACTAATGAAG
The DNA here is from genome assembly GCA_016271365.2 of Neoceratodus forsteri. Lineage (NCBI taxonomy): Eukaryota > Metazoa > Chordata > Ceratodontiformes > Ceratodontidae > Neoceratodus > Neoceratodus forsteri. The sequence goes on along the minus strand of CM057455.1, from coordinate 1,139,638,440 downwards.
ATGTTGAATAGGACTGGCCCCAGGACTGATCCCTGAGGTACCCACTTGTGACTTGCATCTCTTCTGACTGTATACCATTTACCACCACTCTCTGTTTTCTGCCAGTCAACCAGTTTGCCACCCAGTTGACCAACTTCTGACCCACCCGAGCCTACCTAGCTTATTTATCAATCTTCTATGTGGAACAGTGTCAAAAGCTTTGCTGAAGTCAAGGTAGGCGACATCAACTGCTCCCCTTGGTCCACCACTCTGGTTACCCAGTCAAAGAAATCTATGAGATTAGTTTGACAGACCTTCCTTTGTAAACCCATGCTGTCTTGGATCCTGTGCCCTATGGATTCCAGGTGTTGCACTATCCTTTCCTTAAGGAGTGCCTCCATAATCTTGCCCACTACTGAGGTAAGACTGACCGGTCTGTAGTTCCGCCTCCTCCCTGCTACCACTCTTGTGGAGTGGGATCACATGAGCCTTTCTCCAGTCTTCTGGGACCTCTCCTGTGCTCAGAGACTCACTAAACAATTCTGCTAATGGCTCTGCTAGTTCCTCCTTTAGCTCCTTAAGTACCCTGGGATGTATGCCATCAGGTCCCATTGCCTTATCCACCCTGAGCTTAGCAAGCTCTTGTAGGACCCTTTCTTTTTGTGAAGGGAGTAGTGCTCACCTCCTTCCCCCCTGTGTCTATGATGCTGAGCTGTGGGCCCTGCCCTACCTTCTCTTCAGTAAATACTGAGCAAAAGTATCTATTTAGGATAGATGCCTTTACAGGGTCCTCCTCCTCACATGCTCCCTTTTCTCCATTAAGCTTAGCAATACCCCATCTGGACTTTCTCCTTTCACTAATGTATCTATAGAAAGTCTTGTCACCTTCTTTCTGTTCGTGCTAGTGTTTCCTCAGTTTGGGACTTTGCCTGCCTTACTGCCTTACCTGCTTCCCTTAGGGCAGTTGGTATGCCTCCCTATCTTCATCCGCTGTGTTCCCTTATATTTTCTGAAGGCCAGCCTTTTGGCTCTGACCTTTTCTGCTACTATATTTGAGAACCAAAGTGGTTTCCTTCTTCTTTACTTCCTTTTCTGTCTAACACAATGGGATGTTGCTTCAAGTATTGTATCCTTAATGCTTGCCCACTTTGCCTGTACCTCCTCACCTGTGTTTCTTTTGCCAGGGCTAGCTTAACTCTGTTGGCCATCTTATCAAAGTCAGCTCCTCTGAAGTCCCATATTTTGCCTTGGAATGGGATGATTTAGATGTAGTAGCCAAATTGAACCATACCATGTGATGGTCACTGGCCCCAGGTGACCTTCTACCTGGAGATCTGTGATCCCTTCTTTGTTAGTCAGTACTAGATCTAGGATAGCCCTGTCTCTTGTGGGTTGCTGTACCAGTTGTTTGAGGCCCTCCTGCAGAAATCCACTATGAGTCTAGTTCTGGCAGATGTTCCTGCTGGTATTGACCAATCTGTATCTGGCATGTTGAAGTCTCCCATTATCAGAACCTCCCTTTAGCTGTCATGTTTTGTATATCTTCTAACAGTAATGTGTCTATGTCCTCCCTCTGGTCTGGGGCCTGTAGACAACCCCAGTTCTTATGGCTGTCCCATTACCTGTTTCCAGGGTGACCCACAGTTCTTCTGGCTCCTTATGTGTATTCTGAATTTCTGTAGCTTTGATATTTTCATTAACATACAGGCCACCCCCCCCCTTTTGCACCTCGGTCTCTTCTGAACAATACATATCCAGGTACTGAAGTCTCCCAAGTGTGGTTACTGGTAAACCACGTCTCACTAATTGCTACTATGTCCAGTTTAGCCTCTGACATTATTGCCTGCAGGTCTGGGATCTTATTTCCCAGGCTGTGAGCATTGTGTACATGATTTTCCATTGGCCAGATTTTGGTGTGTTAGTTGTTGGGTGAAGTTTGGCATTACCCCTGAGCCCAGAGTGTCCACCCTATTGTCCACCCAAGGTGGGGTGGAAAGGATGAGAAGAGACTTTGCAAGGTTGGAGGAATGGTCAAATGTATGGCAGCTTAGATTCAATGCTAAGAAGTGCAAAGTAATGCACCTGGGAAACAAAAACCCAGGGGAAGAGTACACAATTGTGGGTGAGATACTAACAACAACAAAAATGGAAAGGGACCTGGAGGTAGTCACATCATATGACCTAAAGGTGAGCAAGCAATGTGAGGGGGCAGTAAGCAGGGCTGGTGGGATACTGGGATGCATAGGGAGAGGCATCACCAGCAGAAAACAGGAAGTTGTTATCCCTCTGAATAGACAGCTGGTGAGATCCCATCTGGAGTACTGTGTGCAGCTCTGGAGACCCAAACTCTGCAAAGACATAGACAGGATGGAGGCAGCCCAGAGGAGGGCAACTAAAATGGTGCAGGGTCTGCACCAGAAGACATATCAAGAGAGACTTAAGGATCTTAATATGTATAGCCTCAAGGAGAGGAGAGGAGGGAGAGAGGGAACATGATTGAAACTTTCAAATACCTCAAGGGAATCAACAAAGTCCAAGAGGGTAGCATCTTTCAGAAAAAGAGGTGTGCAAGAACAAGGGGGCACAATCTGAAGCTAGAAGGGGGACAGCTCAGAGGTAATGCGAGGAAGTATTTTTTCATGGAAATGGTAGTAGATGCATGGAACAGCCTTCCTGAGGAGGTTGTGGAGTCAAAAACAGTGGTGGAATTCAAGAATGCATGGGACAGACATAAGGCAATTCTTGGGGGTGGAGGGTGAAAGAAGTAGGCTGTTGGTTATCTAGGATCTGCAGCTTATCCATTAGGTAGGGAAATGTGCAGACTGGGTGGGCCAAGCGGTCCTTATCTGCCATCAAATTCTATGTTTCCATGTTTCTATTGCAGAGTTTTGTGCCATCTGCAAAGAGGCAAACCTTCTCATCAGCTCCTCTACAATGTCACTTATAAGGACATTAGAGGACCAGTCCCAGCACTGCACCCTGCTGATCATCCTCCCCTCCTCAGAGTGAACTCTGTTTACCACCACCTTTTGTCACCTATCCCCTAACCAGTTTCTTACCCAGTTCACCACCTCTGGCCCACTCCTAAGCTACCCAGCTTTCTTACTAGTCTCCTATGTGGAACAATGTTGAAAGCTTTACTGAAATCTAGGTAGGCTACATCCACCACTCTACCCTAATCTAATTCCTTGGTCACCCAGTCAAAGAAATCTATCAGACATTGCCCACTCATGTACCCTACATGTTGATTTCCTCAAGTGCAATTCTGTCTCCTTAACTGGCAGTAAACATAAACAATGGTATAACCAACAAACCTGACTTGAAGGTACTCCAACCATAAATACATTTGCATACAGAGATACATAGATATTTAAGAACAGAAAAAGACTTACAAAAAAATAGTCTGCCCAGTTTCAACCAAGGTCCTTTTCAGTTTAGCACTAACTAGGCCTCAGTCATTCCACAGATCCACTTGAACGAACCCTACCTTTCCCATTGATCCAAACTATCCTCATCAACTTCACCAGTCCGGTGTGTCTATCACATCCCTCTTAAAGCTTTCTGCCATGTTAAAATTGATACATATGGTTTTCAATACTATATAAACACCAAGTATTTAACCATCTTGACTGGATTTTCACTCTGATGTCTAACTATAGTCACAGTGTGCAGAACCCTTACTAACAAATTAGGGTTCTCTTACATACCTTGGCAGTGGCTGACTACCACTCCACTCCAACCTGAAAAATAAACATAAACCATTATTACACCTGCTTTTTATACATATTCATAGAAATACATTTGATAAAGAATACTTGATTTGATATTAAACTGAGATGCATAAGGCAACACGCACTTGCATCCAGGAAAATGAATGTCTACTTTCAAGTCCTTCCTCTCCTCTGCATAAGAGGATGACCCGGGTCTCATCTCCTCGCAGACCATTGATAATTATGGGTTCCTTGTCAACCTGTCATTCTGGTGTCCCTCTGTAGCTCCATGAACCATGAAAAACATATAATAGGAAGCATGCTGCTTCACCAGGAGCAGTCAGACTTCTTGTTTTAGCAAAGCCATGTAATATTTTTAGGCTCACAACATCAGTCACTGATAGTAAGCTGCATCCAATATAGTGGCCATGTCACCCTCTCTCTTTGCTCTCATAATCACTACAGGCGACCCAAATCCTTCTATGGTATATCCATCCATCTCCTTCTCCTCCTCCTTGGTGTTTTTTGAGTGTGTATTTATCCACCTCCAAACCTCAACCTTTGGTGCCCACTCAGTTCCATCATGTGGCTTCTGCTTACACATTATCCAGTACTTACCCACAACCACACATAACGGTGGGTGGCCATCTATGTTGATCATGCTCAGTCCTGCAGAGTGCACCAGATCAGACTAGGGCATTTTCTTACAGTATTGCTTCCCTCAGGGTGTCAGCATACAAAGATGTGCCCACATGCGGACAGGAGTACATCTGAATACATGACATCCAATGGCAGTCTCTTCCCTGCCCTATGCTCTCACCTATACTATCACCTGACCTTCATGGAGTGGCAGCCAAGCAGTGAGGCACAGTGTCTCCACACCCCAAAGGAGCAGAGCTGTCCCTGGAATCAGGCCAGATTGACCTTGTAATGGGCCTTATGCACAGTTTTAACCATGGAGCCCCAGACTGCCCTGCCCTTAAAGGTTGCACTACTACAAGGTGGTACACCCAGACCTGCAGTATATATAAATTTTAATAGAAAAAACACACCAATACTTTACTACCCCAGTGGTTTCAGCACACTATACCAACCCGCCAACAGATAGGTGCTGGCAAGGATGTGGTGGCAAGGGTACGCACACCCATGTTTTCTGAGAGTGTCCATACATAATCAATTATTGGCAACTGGTTACACAAGCACTACAGGCCATCTTTCAACTGCAATTTACCCTCACAGGGTTAAATGTATTGTTGGCCCTGCCACCTGAGGAAAGCAGATCCAACAGTCAAAAATATTTCGATTATATACTGGTGATAGCAGCAGTAAAAGTGATTACACAACACTGGTTACAGCCTTGTGCTTTATCATCTGGGTGTGTAGAGAGACAATATACATGCTATTAAGGAGACTGAAGCAATCACAGCTCGTCTGAGACTATGCACAGAGCAATATAATGCAAAATGGTTACCCTATCATGACTATACTGAAATTACAGAAGGAACCCCAGTCCTGAAGCAATACCTTCTACCCTGAACACCAAAATATCCTAGATAATTACGAAGTAAAATGAGCACACCCAGGGGAAAGAATAGTAATTAAAACAGGGCAAATACTAAATGAAGGATAGATGGCATGCCTTGGAGGGTAGAGGTACCAAATAAACATGTATCTGAATGTTTGTGTAAACAATGAATTAGAGGCAATGAATCCACATCGAATAGTTTATTGTAGGCATTTTATAAATAGTTTTATTAGGTATGGATTATACTGTTCTGTTTATTTTTAATGGGATAGCAACAGGATAGTACTATAGTTCAAAACATGGTATAAGAATAATTTACAGATGTAGACTTTGGAAATAATGGCCATAAAACCCATTAAGGAAGACTAAAAATTGAGGAGAGAAGCAGGATATACAGGGTACTTCAGATGGTGGGGATCAAACCTGCTCCCGGCAGGAAGAAGATATATCTGTAGAGGGAAAAATATGAACTGTAAGTACATGGCTGTAATTAACTGCTCATGAGTGTTGTTATTTAAAGTATGTCTACCTAATATGTAATGGTATCTTGAATTATTAATAAAATTACATTCAAGTTCAAAAGGTAAAAGAAAAACACACCTAATACCATTACCATAGCTGGCCCAGTGGTGCCAAAGACTGAGGCCCCATGAATGCTTTACCTCGTCCAATGCTGGTGACCCAGGTTTGGGAACTGACTTGGGTCCCTCGGGGCTCAGCCAGGAAAGGGAGGATTGAGCATCCATATGATGTCTCTTTTCCCTCAATAAGGGGGTTTTTGTGTCTCGCAGCATGACTGCCATCTAAAGGAAGCCTGATGGCAGCACGTGTGAGAGCACTGTATGTGGGAGGGATGTGCATTCTGAGCACTGGGAGCATCTCCACGGAGGTAGAGCATGCATGCTGTGCTCATTGCATGTGTGTGCCACCTAGTGGGGAGAAAATCAGGTGGAAAAGGGAGGAAGGGCTTATTGAAGCTCTCCCGGATCACCAATGGCCCATCCAGTCTCACTGGCTCCGGGGGCCATCTGGAAATGTGTTCTGGGTAGTGGAGGACTGCCCTGCCATGGGGGCAATCCATGGGGATACAAGCCACTGGAATCCAGTGGCAATATGGTGCAGCTGCAGTGGATGGGACAGGGCTGAAACAGTCACCCAACCTGCCTCGGAGGCACAAAAAACCTATATGAAAAAAAATACCATTACTATATGGGTGAAAACTCAGCAGCGTGATTCACATTCATGAACCTGGGATCCCCCAAAGTGTACCATGGATTATTCATCGGAGTTTATTTCCAATTTGATTGTTAAAAATAATTCTGAGTAAAAATGGTGGTGGGGTCAGTTATGCAGTAAAGATTCATATCTCAGAAGCTGCCGCAAACATATGTAACGCAGTAAGACACGACCACCACATTCAAGATAATAATCAATACTAGGCCCTGGCTACTTGGCCCAGGTTCACCCATGCCCATTCTTGGCCTCTGACCAACTGACATACAATAGATGAGACCAGTTGCACTCACCCACTGAATGTTGGCCACCTCTCACCCATTGAAAACCAACCACACCTCACCCACTGAATGTCGGTGGCCACACATCCACCCCCCCCCCAGTGTCATCAATGACTTTGTCTCCTCTGCAGTCCTCTCCAGACTCCTTGTGTGCTGTGTCTTGGCTGGCACTGCATGGCTGGCATGCCATAGGAATCTGCAGAGCTCAGCTCCCTCCTTCTGCTGTAAGTACCCTACAGCATGTTAGCTTGCAGTAGTCATTCTGGCTTCAAACTAGCACCTTTACACACACAAGGAGGGCAAAGACAGAATGTTCCACCTTGGTCTGAAAGTAAAAAGAAACAAGTCAGTACACCCTGACCCAGAAAGGGTAAACGTAATAATAAACTTGTTTTTTTTTTAGCTTGGATTGGCAATTTACTAATTTGATCTCAAAAGGAGTGGGGGTCTTTTGGTATTCACCTCAGGGCCCTGCTGCGAAGTCTCCCAGCTACCATCATCGAGGTAGACCACCCATCAGCTAGGTCCCTACTCCAAAGTGCATCTGCCTCAAATGGCATACCTTTATATAGGGTGTATCAGCCCAACATAGGCTTAATTAAGGTGTGGTCCCCAGCCAGTGTGCCGGTAACTGGTGGGGAGCTAGCTAAGCGTGAAAGCCATACTTCTCCCTTTACAGACCCTATACAGTGTTAGCTGCTTACACCTGCTCCTTCACAAACTATAAATGGGATTCTAACATGTTTATTGTTACATTTACCTTTTTTTATGGGGGGGTGGGTCAGGATGTGCACTGACTTTTTGTTTTTCATTGAGGTTTGCCAGTAACTATTGTTTGCCTGTTCCTACCCTTGATGTATATTATTATCTGTTCATACTGTACCTGTTTATTTGTATCACCCCAATCATTGCCTGTATTTCACATTGTTGTAATTCCCTTGCACTGTTCTGTAATCCATGCTTTTGTAATCTCCCGGGTCATACCTAAAAATAGGCATTATTTGTCTAGTGTGCTAACCCAGTAACAAAAGCCAATAAATAAAATAAATATGCAATAGCACCCTTCATTTAGAATCCCATTTATAGTTTGAGAATGAGCAGGTGTGAATTAAAATTCTTGGGCAGAATAAAATTACATTTTGATTGAAAATAACAATAAACTAATGAATAAGGCAAATGGGTAACCTAGATACAATCAGTAATCATGTAGTCTTTGGTCCCATAGGATCAAAACTAAAGATGAAAAACTAGTGTTGCTCAGATAGTATCCTAGAAATTAAGATACCAACAGATACCTCCCATTTTGCCAGATAGTTGCTGTGGTAGGATAGCTGTACTATCTGACCGTGGATCCTAACTATCTGACCTAGGACCCCTGGATCTGACCTGGGATCCATCGCTCTCTGAACCCAGATCCTAACAATTTGATGAAGGATCCCTGGATCCTAACTAGGATCCCTCACTATCTGACCCTGGATCCTACATCTGTTTTTGGTAGGATTTCTAGCAGGATCCAAGGTAAGATACCAACACTATCTGACAGATAGTGGTAGGATCCACAACAGTACTAAAAACTGACAGTGCCTGTGATGGAGTGTTTGTCCCTCATTCTCGTTTCACTTGTTAACCCTTCACAACCCTGCAATACAGGTAACATATGTTTTGACAGATTCTTGAGTGATTTTACCAAGCCACCCTTGCTTTAAAGTTTGCCCTTTAAGACTTCCCTGCATTGCATGCTGTACTGAGTGTGTTGGCTGTCCCGAAGGGAGAGGCTTAAAAAGTAACATCTGACCCCAAAATAAGATGATGGTGAACAAGGGGGAAAAGGAGGTTTCTTTTTCTGTTATGAGGAGACAGCCAGAGACTGAAATGCAAGAACCTTTTTGTAAAGCTGAATGCAAGCTTTTTATTTTCTGTATGTTACTGAAAGTGAAGCAGTTTTCATTTAATTTAAACTGGTGTAAAGAATGTTCTTTTTGTGAGTGTTCCCCAAGAAGCTGCTCAGTTCGTTACCCTGTCACAGTGCTCCAATGTAAAACCAGAGCAGCAGAACCAAAAGCCGAGTCTGATTTCAAGCACAGAAATTAGGATTTACTTAAGAAAATCTTGCAGTTGGTGTTTTCCAGCCTTGTGACTGGACAAGAACTTCAAAGACAAAAAAATGCACAAGAGGGAGTGTGGGTTGAACTAGGGAGGAGATTTGGTATTCTAAAGCTGTGACAGGTGGTGGAGCGCGCACCTCCAAAAGCCCTCTCACAATTCAGACCGATACCAATGTGTTTGCATGCTTTGCAATTAAACATAAAAAGGGAGCGGAGGTACCCAGCACAAAACATTCCCCAACTGTTTACATGTGCTTTCTCAGGGGGACCTCCACTAGGTAATACATCATTTTATGCATAGAAATGTAAGTGGCAGTGCATGTTAAAACACCAGTGCAACAGGATCATTCAGCTTAGAACACTGTTAAATAAAAGATGCTAAAAACAGAGAGAAAGCCATAAGATACATAACTCAATAACGTGGCAATATTTAGCTACCAAAAAAGCTAAATTCATTACACTAATAGAGTGCTATTGATAATTAAGGCAATAATATACAGGCACTGGAAAGAGAGCTATCAATGTGTTATTGAAAAAGTTAACGGAAAACCTCTGCCCAAGGATCAATAGAATGGATAGGGTGGCTCCAAATCAGATTAACAATGGCAGATATTGGTAACAGAGGGATCTGCATGTTCATGCCATTTTCTGGTAACTGGCAAGGTGAAGAAGAGTAGCAGCGAGATTTAAACCACATGGACACAATCAAGGGTGTTTTAGCACATTCACAGTTTTTAGTTGTTATGAATGCCTTATTAGGATCATACCACTGCAAAAAAATAGAATAAATACAGAAATCATGCATATTATCAAATAAGAGAGAAAAAATAAATAGGCATCAATTCAGCTGCATCCCCATAATAGAATTTGTCTATTCAGGAAAGAACTAACTCATTTTGTCATTTAGGCCAGGATCATAAGGACACTCAGAAAGAATATCCAAAAAGATTCTCATGTAAGGAGGAGGCTGTCAATGTCTCCTCTCTTTCTGCTCAATTTTTATTTATTTATTTATGCATATCGAAAGTACAATCCTTTGAGTCATGGACTCATTTCCAAAGGCTCCACGTCACGTATACAGAGACAATCACAGGGTTACATTGGTACAGAGCAGATACAATAGTACATTAGGTGAAACATTAGAAGTGTACAGATAGGGTTGTACTGGCAGCAGCAGCAGTACACAAGATAATACATTGGCCTATACAAGTTGGTAGCTAGGCAATTAGGGCAGTAATGCAAGCAGTGCACTGGTGTGTTGAGGTGGAAGCTGTCCCGGGGGACATTGTCACAGCAGGAAGTAGACTAAACTCTGGGCCCAACAAGGTAGGTGAACCTGCCAGGCATGGAAAACCAGTCAGTTATGCACACCTACAGCTGCGGGTGTCAAATATGTGATTCCTGAGTGCAATTTTGAAAGGACCAATTTTAGGGAGGTTGGTGATAGTGGCAGGAAGGGAGGGAGTTGAACCAGGATGGGGCCCTGTAGCAAAAGGACCACTGGGTGAGTGAGGTTCTGACCTTAGGGACACGGAGGGTAGACTTGCAGGCACTACGGGTAGAGACAGCAGTAGTAGTGTGGTGGAGGGATGAGGTCACCCCAGGGGTGGGAGAGACCTAGGAGAATTTTTTGGGCCAGTAGGCAGGATTGATAGAGGAGTCTCTCTTCAAAATTGAGCACATTGCCAAAGGAGTAGATTGAGCAGGTGTGTGTACATCTGTCAGCACTGATCAGGAATCTGCAGGCCTTATTGATGGGCATTTGGATCATACTGAGCACTGTGTTATCTGTGACTGTGTAGATTGGAAGGCCGTAATTCACAAGGGACAGGACTGAAGAGTTGACAGCCAGCCAGAGTGCTTCACAGGATAGGCAGTCCCTATGGTGGTATAGAAGGCTGATCCATGCATTAGTGGCAGGGGAGAGGGTGCTAATGTGGGAGTGAAAGGTGAGGACAGGCTCGAATGTGATGCTCAGGTATTTTTTTTTTTTTTACCAATTATTTTACCAGGTGAGACACACTAAGCTGAAAGCTTGTTTGCAGGTGCAACCTGGGAGCACGAGGAAGTTAAGTGAATTGCTCAGGGTCACACAGTATGCAAGTGGGGGCTGTGGGATTCAAACCCAGGTCTCCAGATTTGCAGCTCAGAGCCTTGAACCACTGCGCCATACTGTCTATTTGTAGGAGGTCACTTGCTCAAGGGGGTGTTGAGTGCTGGAAAGTATCTGGAGGGGGGGGAGTTTCTGGCCCTGCTTTGGTGGTAGGTGAAAAGCATTGTTTTTTTGTTTTTTTTTGATTGGTGACCAATCTGTGGTCTATGAACCAGCGCTCTATCTGGTTGAAGGGGTGCTGGAGGGAGACCTGTAGGGAGGCACGGTGTGGGTGAGAAGTGAAAAGGACTGCATTGTCTGCATAGAGAAGGACCCCGCCAGCACAGGAGCTGAGGAGAGCATTAAGGTACAGACTTAAGATAAGTGGGCCCAGTATGGAGCCCTGGGGAACTCTAGAGCAGACAGGACAAGTGCTGGACAGGGTACTGTGAATTTTAATGCACTGGGACTTGGAGGATAGGTAGCTAGTGAACCAGAAGAGGGGACCTTGGGAGAAACTGAGTTGAAGAAGAGAGTCAAGCAAGAGGGGGTGACAGACCATGTCAAAGGCCTTGGACCACTGCGCCACTGGGACCTGGAGGATAGGTAGCTAGTGAACCAGGAGAGGGGACCTTGGGAGAAACTAAGTTGAAGAAGAGAGTCAAGCAAGAGGGGGTGACAGACCATGTCAAAGGCCTTAAACCACTACGCCATACTGCCTATTTGTTGGAGGTCACTTGCTCAAGGGGGTGTTGAGTGCTGGAAAGTATCTGAAGGGGGGAGTTTCTGGCCCTGCTTTGGTGGTAGGTAAAAAGCATTGTTTTTTTTTTTTTTGTTTTTTTTTGATTGATGACCAATCAGGATCCTATGAACCAGCACTCATCTGGCTGAAGGGGTGCTGGAGGGAGACCTGTAGGAGGCACGGTGTGGGTGAGAAGTGAAAGGACTGCATTGTCTGCATAGAGAAGGACCCTGCCAGCACAGGAGCTGAGGAGAGCATTAAGGTAAAGACTAAAGATAAGTGAGCCCAGTATGGAGCCCTGGGGAACTCTAGAGCAGACAGGACAAGTGCTGGACAGGGTACTGTGAATTTTTATGCACTGGGACTTGGAGGATAGGTAGGTAGTGAACCAGGAGAGGGGACCTTGGGAGAAACTGAGTTGAAGAAGAGAGTCAAGCAAGAGGGGGTGACAGACCATGACAAAGGCCTTGGAGAGGTCGATAAAGACAGTTCCAGCAAGGTGGCCTGAGTCCAGGGCAGAGTGCAGGAAGTTGGAGAACTCCAGGAAAGCCATGGTGGTGCTGTGTCCAGAGTGGAAGCCATGCTGCTCCATGAACGTAAGATTGTGTGTGGCCAGGTATTTTGTGTGCTGATCTACCACTATTTTTTCTAAGGCTTAGGAGAGCATGAGGAGGATGGAGATCAGCCAGTAGTTACTGGGGGAAGAGCTGTCTCCACCTTTGAGTATTGGTGTGATGACTGACATTTTTCTGGCAGGGGGGAACTGACCAAGACACAGTGAGCAATTGAGCAGGTCTGTTAGTGGGGCAAGCACTACATCAAGGACTTGGCGAAGGAGCCTTGTATCTAAGGGGTCATTACAGGGACTGGTGCCTTTAAGGGATTTGGTTTGATAAGGCCTGGTTTCTTGTGGGAAGATAGTGCAAAGGTAGAAAGGTGGGCAATGGAGGGTGGGAAACTGTGAGGAGGGGACGGGGTCAAAGAATTTGCTTGGGAGGACTGTGCTGAGGGCAGAGAAAGTGGTGTTGAAGCAGTCTGTGATGCTTTGGGGGTCCGTGGAGATGGAGCCATTGACGGTGAATTGGGATGGGGGGGAGTGCAATTTCCCATTCAGTTCTTTTATATTTTCCCAGAACTTCCGAGTGGTCCCCCAGGAGTAGGCAAGAGCTGATCTGTAATATTCAGCCTCGGCCTTGTGAATGGCCCAGGTGCACCTGTTGTGCTCAGTATTATATGCTTGTCTATCTGCCAGTTTAGATGAGTCAACAGCTCTGTGCCATAGGTTGTCTCTGAGTCTCAGTTGTTGAATGAGAAAAGGGGTAACCCATGGCACATTGTGTTTCTTGGTTTGGGCCTTGGCAAGGGGGGGGGGGAAATGTTGCAGGCCATGTTAAAGGAGCGATTGAAGTAGTCGAGCACCAAATCTATGTTTGGGGCAAAATTTATGGGGGACCAGTTCCAGTGGGCCAGATACAGTCTCAATTTGGTGAGGTTGCCAGGTGAAGGCACCAATGGAGGACTGTCCTGGGCACTGTCTTGAGTAAGAGCGCGGACCATGTGAAGAGCACTGAGGAATGGTCACTGAAAGAGTTTGGGATTTGGGAGAACAGTGATATCCACAATTTTATGGGGGCAGTTGGTGAGGACTATGTCCAGTAGAGTGCGAGTGCCATTGGAGGGGTTGCACCTGGTTGGCTGTGAGACTAATTGAGTTAAGTCAAGGACTGTGAGGGTGTCCTTGACTGGAGATGCCAATCTGGCAAGCTAGTTTGTATTGAGGTCCCCCAGAAGGATTTGCTCAACTTTATGAAGCAAGTTATAGATGTATTCTGAGAGCGAGAGAATGGCTGGGGTTTGTTTCCGCTGGGGAACATAGGCCACAGTAATGATAAACGGGGCCCTTGAAGGGTCAGGGGTGATTTTGAGGGAAATGGCTTGTGACCTGTGGTCCAACTTGGGTGGTGGGAGGGCATGGCCCAGCAGGGTGTCACGCATATAGAGGGTGCTCCCACCCCAGCGCTTACCTACTCTATCCTCCTTGAATAAGGTGTACCCAGGGAAGTTGATGAAGGAGTCAGGGGTCAATTTTGAGAGCCAGATTTCCACCAGAGCTAGCATTTTGGGTTGGTGCTACACAATCCAGCACTAGAGAGCTGCAGATTTCTTCAGGAGGCTACAGATATTCATTGAAGCACAGGGGTACCAGAGATTGACTGGGGAAAACAGGGACAGGATTGGGATCAATAGTCCCAGACAGCATGAGGAGTAATGAGATTATTTTTAACAGGGCAAGGTAGCATCTAGAATTTGCTGTGGTGTGATAAGAAGTGTACCTTGCAGGAAGAGAACACAGAATTGGCATGGCATGGAGTGCAGGAATGGTAAAGCATAAAGGTGGCCAGAGGGAGTTATGGAGGAATGATAGTAGGGGAATGTTTGTTGGTGGCAGGTGTGGAGGGGCTGTAGGGGTGACCAGGGTGGGGGAGGTGAGGAGAGGGGGGTGAGGAGATGTTCAGAGGTGTCTTTGCAAAGGGGGGGTGAATGGCCCAGGTGAAGGATGGTGAGCACAAGTAATAGCAGTGCAGCCAGGATGTGTGGGTGAGCAGGAATGCTCATGGTAGGTGGTGTGAGGAAGGCTTTGGCTAAGTATAAGACTGACAAGTTGACTTTCAAAAGTGAGGCAGCCACGATGGCACAGTGGTAGGACTCTGGATTTTGGTGCAGAAGGTACCAGGTTTGAATCCTATGTGGGGATGCTCTAAAAGCCTAGTTCCTAAGCCCGGGCAGCTACAAGAACTGCGCTGGGGGAGGGATGCGGAGGACAGAAAAGAGAGGTGCAACAGTGACTCCTAGTGGCCATGCAAGGGAGGTCTGGTAGAGGGAAGAGGTGGTGGGGGGAAGGGGGTTGAGTGATAGTTGGGTGTTAAGAGTGGGCTAGACGAGGAGAGAATAGAAGAGACCAGGGTAAGCGGAGTAACGTGACCAGGGTAGAGTGTCAGGCAGAGGAGTGGTGTACAAACAGGAGGTTAGAGAGGCTTGTAAGCAAGTAATAATGAGGGATGTACTCCCTCTAGTGGGTGATCAGTATAAGCTGCTAATGGGAAAGTGAGGACTTAGTAATAGCAGCAAGAGAAAGTCACGTGATTGGGTGATTGGGGCAGTCCTTAAGTTAAGGGACGCCCCTGGGTGGGAGAGTGGCTGGGACAGGCAGAGCAGTCAATGCAAAGTGTCGACAGACTAACACCCCTGTAGTAGCTGCAGTGAGGGAGGCCTTAGTTACCTTTAATGGCTGCTCAAGTCGGCTGGTGCCCCACATAGTCTGCTTGCTGGCAGGGTGAATCTGTGTGTGGGGCTGGTGGTCCCGAGGCCTATATATTCTTTATTCAGACAAAACAAAATGTGTGATCTCCAGAGCCTTTGTGTCACTGGATATATGCTGCGAAGGCATTATCCCTCTTCTCAGTCACTCTTAGATTTTCACCCACCCTGACTTTGAAAAAACTTATTTTTTTTAACTCTATTTATGCACCCTTGGCTGGAGGAACTCTCTCCAGTGTCCACCGAACCTGCTCTCAACCTCCCACCGTGACTCTGGCTTCTTTCTCCCTACTCCATTGGTGCTACCCTCAGATCTGCACTCCCACAGGGAAGGGCCGCCCTATCCTCCCAGGGCGCTCTAGCTTAAGTGTAGTATGCCGGCTGAGCTGCCGTGGATGGAGAGCAGAGAGCCCGGCATTGGGTGCATAGAACAGGAGGGAGAAGTCTTCACCTATCCTCCGGGGGGGGGGGTTCCTTGTTAGTGTTCCCCTAGAGCATGGACGTGCCATGATGTCTGCATGGTGGAGCCATAGATATCCGCTGCACTCCTCCCTTTACTTTTTACTCCCTGCACGCTGTGCTCCCAGTCTCCACTGGGGGTCCCCAGTGCAGCGGAGATCCCCTAGATCCCTCCCAGGAGAGGAGAGCAGTCATCAGACTCTCAATCCTCTCCCTGCCCTGCCAACCACGGCGCCCGAGCTCATTCCTGAACTCGGGTTGTGGCCATGGCACAATGTCTTGTGTCCAGTGCCTCAACCCTCAGCACCACCAAGCCGGCCTACTTTGAAAAAACTTGATGTCTTCCAAACACGGAACACATTGTAACTGGACCTCATCAAATGAATTACATTAATGGTTCTGAAGTTAAATAAAGCAGAACATCTGGAACATTTTACCTGCATTAGGACTGGTAAATACATTGGTATGGCTTGCACCTGTACACAATTTGCAATGTCCACAATTATAAAATAGGTAAGACAAACAAAGATATGTGATTGGTCAGATATGATCACATGACATTAACTCCTAGACTTTTTTTTTTAACTATGTATGCAATGGCTGACATGGAACCTCTGTAAAAGAGCCTCTGGCCCAAAGGTATATCCGAAATCTAATACATAAATGAATGACCAAGTAGTAGTAGTAGTAGTAGTAGTAGTAGTAAAAACTTTTATTCATCTGAAATGAATCAGAAAACTCATCTGAGACAAATTCATTTTCATTGAGGTCCTTAGTACCAAAACTAGTTACAATATAAAACAATAATCATACTAACAGCAATGCAGAATAAATATGACAATATTACATTCAATACATAATATTGGGCAACCACTATTCCACTTTACATAATAACACAGAACCCTATTTATTCACTCAGTCTAAATTCATAGATGTCTTCTTAAGTGTCTCATACTTAAACCAATCTTACCTACATGATTCTTACCAAGGTTATTCCCTCACAACAGCCCAGGTCAGAAACATTCTGAATCTAATTACTCAGTTTTTAAAATCAAAATCAGAAGAACATTTTTATAATCTCAATATGGCACTCCAGGGTGTCTAACTGTGGTTCAAAAGGGCAGCATTCAGAAGTTATAAGGAGATGCAGAATGAGGTGGATAGGGAGGTGTATCGGGGGAAATAGAGGGAAGCAGGGAAAGCAGTAAGAAGTGCAAAGGTACAAACTGAAGAAAGAATAGCCCAGGAGGTAATGAAAGGAGCAAGATTTTTTAGGTATGTAAGGGAAAAAAGGAAGACCAAGGTGAGAAAGTAAGATTAAAATGGGAAGGTGGGACTGTACGGGGGGTCAGGAAAAGGCAGACATCCTGAAAAAAGTACTTTTGTTCAGTGTTCACAAAAGAAGGGAAGTGGCCACTTAAAAGTAACACAAGTTTTGGAAGGAGGGAGAGGGACACTAGTTCTTTTCTGGAGACAAGAGTCCTGAAGGAACTTCCTAATCTGAAGGTGGATAAAGCAATGGGGCCAGATGAGATACATCCAAGGGTATTGTGGGAGCTCAGGGAAATACTGACGGCACCTCTGACAGTTCTATATAACAGCTCACTGGAAACAGGAGTAGTTCTGGAGAACTGGAGGAGGAGGATGGCTGTAGTCCCACTACACAAACACTGTAGCAGGGAGGAGGCTGGTAAATATAGGTCAATCAGCCTGACATCAATGGTGGGAAAGTTAATGGAATCACTGCTAAAGGAAAGGATTGTAGAATATCTTGAGTCTAGTGGGTTACAAGACCTGAGGCAGCATGATTTTACAGGGAGAGGTCATGCCAAATGAATCTGACAGATTTCCTTGATTGGGTGACCAAGGAGCTAAATCAGTGTGGAGCAGTGGACATGGCCTACATACATTTCAATAAGGTGTTTGACACTGTTCACATAAGAGACTAGTAAGCAAGCTGGATAGCTTAGTAGTTGGTCCAAAGTTGATAAACTGGATAAGAAATTGGTTAGGGGATAGGCAACAGAGGGTGGTGGAAAACTGAGTTTACTCCTGGAAGGGAGGATGACCAGTGGGGTGCCTCAGAAATCAGTACTGGGACCACTCCTCTTTAATGTCTTTATAAGAGACATTGCAGAGGAGTTTGAAGGGAAGGTCTGTCTCTGTGGATGTCACCAAAATCTGCAATAGAGTGGACACTCTGGACGTGTGTGTTGAAAGCATGAGAAGAGACCTGCGAAAACAAAAGGAGTAGTCAAGGGTTTGACAGCTGGTTTCAATGTGAAAAAGTTCAAAATAATGCACCGGGGCATAGAAATACAGGAGCAGTGTACACAGTGGTTGGAGTGGTACTGACAACCTCCAAACAGGAAAGAGATCTGGGGGTAATCATACAGAATAACAAGTATATATAACAAGTAGAAGGAGGGAAGTGGTGGTACCATTGTACAACTCCCTAGTAAGGTCTCATCTGAAGTACTGTGTTCAGCTCTGTAGGCCCCATCTCCAAAAAGACATAGACAGGATGGAGACAGTAGAGGAGGGCAACAAAAATGGTGTCAGGTATGCAGCACAAGTCATATGAGGAGAGACTTAGACCTCTCAATATGTACTCCCTGGTTGAGGGGGGGGACATGATAGAGACTTTCAAATATCTAAAGGGGATCAACAAGGTACCAGAGAGGAGCATCTTTTACATGAAGTGAAATAGCAGAACAAGGGGGCACAGCATGAGACTAAAGGGGGAAAACGTAAAGGAAACCTGAGGAAATTCTACTTCACTGAAAGGGTGGTGGAGAGATGGAACAGTCTCCCCCAGGAAGTGGTGGGGGTGGCCATGGTTCTGGGATTCAAGAATGCATGGGATAGGCACATGGGAATTATCAAGCCAGGGCTGGCGGGGGGGTGCTTGTAGCATATAGGGTACCTTACACATTAGAAAGAGAGGTAGAGGAGACTGGATGGGTCACAAGGCCCTTATCTACTGACAACATCTATGTTTCTATGAATGATCTAAAGGTATCAAGGCAGTGTGACAAGACAGTAGGGAGAGTGTGTGGGATGCTGTGGTGCACAGGGTGGAGTATCACCAGCAGAAAGAGGGAGGCAGTGTTGCATCTGCATAGATCACTTATAAGACTCCACCTAGAGTACTGTGTCCAGTTCTGGATACCACATCTCTGGAAGGACATAGAGAGACTGAAGGTGGTCCAGAGGAGGGCAACTAAAATGGTACCAGGACTTCATCGAAAGCCTGATAAGGAGAAACTAAAGGACTTCAATATGCACACCTTGGTATTAGAGCTGGGCGAAAGTTGCAAATTTTGCTTTTGGAAAAGTTTTGCGAAATGTCATAAATTTTGCTAAATCTTCCAAACTTTTGCAAAATTCCAAACTTCCATCTTTCGCAAAAATCAGAATCTTCCAAATGCATTTGGCAAATTTTCACCCTGTTCCACAAAATTTTCTGATTGAATTGCAAAATAATACACATCAATTGTGGAATAGCAGTTCTAAGGAATTCCATTCCATAGTTTAATGCATTAATCTGCAATATATGTAATTATTCTGCAGTTCAGCGATCAGTTCTGCGGAATTTCATTCTGCAGTTTAATACATTAATACACAATTCATATATTCATTCTGCAGTTCAGTGACTTTCTGAACTGTGGAATGAATGTGTGAATAGTGGAATAATATACTCCGGAAATACGTTTTGCAGAACTGACCACTGACAGTGATCAGTTTTACAGAATTTCTTTCCAAATACATTAATCTGAAATTCATAATTCATTGCACCATTCTAATTTGTAGTTTCTGCTAAGGTCATCAAAGTCATTCCAAAATTTCACAAAAGCGAAATTCTGAGTCTCGCCAACATTTTGCTGGCAGAAGTTCAATTTTACACAGCCCTACTTTGAATGGGGGGGGGGTTATAATACAGACCCTTAAATACCTCACATGAGTAAATAAGGTACAGGACAGAGTATTTTACAGAGGAAAAGGTGCTCAAGAACAAAGGTACATGCTAGGAAACTGGAGAGGGGTGGACTGAGCAGAGATGTGAGGAAGTACTTCTTCACAGTGATAGAAAGAATGCTGGATTCCTGGAATGGCCTTCCAGAAGAGGTGATGGGGGTAAAGACAGTGGTGGGGTTCAAGAATGCCTGGGACAAGCACAAGGGAGTCATAGTGGAAAAGAAGGGGAGGAGGGAAAAAGAGCTGTAGATCAGGCGCAGTCTGCGGTAACAGTGTAGGTAGGGAAAAATGATCAGACTTGATGGGCCAAGTGGTCCTTATCTGCTGACACATTCTGTTTCTACAGTATGTGTAACAGCATCTTTCATGTGTGTAAGACACTTGGCATTGCCTCATGCCTCACTTTTACAGGTTTGCTGTTATCCCACAGTAAAGTACATCCTGCAGTGCCTTATTGTTTAATTTACTGTATGTATGATTACTCATAGAATTTGAAACATGGAAACATAGAATTTGACAGCAGATAAGGACCGCTTGGCCAACCCAGTCTGCCCATTTCCCTACCTACTGGATAAGCTGCAGATCCTAGTTAACCAGCAGCCTACTTCTTCTTACCCCCACACCCTAGAGTTGCCTTATGTCTGTCCCATGCATTCTTGAATTCCCCCATTGTTTTCAACTCCAGAACCTCCTCAGAAAGCTTGTTCCATGCATCCACAACTATCTCCGTGAAAAAATACTTTCTCACATTACCTCTGAGCCGTCCCCCCTCTATCTTCAAATTGTGCCCCCTTGTTCTTGCTGACCTCTTTTTCTGAAAGATGCTACCCTTTTGGACTGTTGATTCCCTTGAGGTACTTGAAAGTTCTATCATGTTCTCCCTCTCCCTCCTCTTCTCGATGGCATACATACATATTAAGCTAACATACTAAACATACTAACATACTAAAATGCCAGCAGAATAGGCCTAATGGTCTTTCGTGTCTGCTCTTTTGGTCAGCCCCCACCCTGGTTGCTGACCTTGCTGTCCCCTTCGCCTTCTCTGGCTTCTCCCTTCCCAGTTCCGAATATTCTTGCTGCATTGGATTTTGCTTCCAGAACCCTTCCCCTGTACCTGTCCCACCCCTCTTGAACCCCTCCACTGTCTCTGCTTCCACCAGCCCCTAGACAGTGCATTCCATGGCTCCACCGCCTCCTCAGTGAAGTAGCACCTCCTCCTTTCTCCCTGAATCTTCCCCTCCAGCTTCCACCCATGCCCTCTAGTGGCCCCCTCCTCCTTCCTTCGAAGCACCCTGACTGTTCCTCCCCTATTTACCCTCTTCATGTACCTGAAGACCTCTATCATGTCCCCCTGTCCCTTCTCTCTTCCAATGTGTACATATTTAGCTCTTCGAGCCTCTCCTCATAGGTCCTGTCCCCCAAGCCCCAAATCATTTTGGTTGCCCTCCTCTGGACCCTCTTCAGGAGGTTAATGTCCCTCTTTAAGTGTGGCCTACAAAACTGCACGCAGTACTCAAGGTGTGGCCTCACTAAGCAGTTATACAGAGGGAGTATCACTTCCCTCCTTCTGGAGGTGATCCCCCTAGCGATGCATCCCAGCATCCTGTTGGCCTTGGCTGCTGCCCTCCTACAAGTCTCAGAGTTGTTCATCTTGACATCCACCACCACCCCAGGTCCCTCTCAGCCATCAGACTTGTAGCATTCCCAGGGTGTACACTTGGCCGGGTTTCTGGCCCCAGGTGGAGTACCTTGCATTTCTGCATTGAACCTCAGCTTCCACTTTCTAGACCATCTTTTCAGAGCCTCCAGGTCCCCTGTAGAGCCACCCTCCCCTCCTCCCCATCC
Source organism: Neoceratodus forsteri (assembly GCA_016271365.2). Classification (NCBI taxonomy): domain Eukaryota; kingdom Metazoa; phylum Chordata; order Ceratodontiformes; family Ceratodontidae; genus Neoceratodus; species Neoceratodus forsteri. The sequence goes on along the minus strand of CM057455.1, from coordinate 1,139,617,173 downwards.
ACCACCTGCCCCAGTTTGAGTCATCCACAAAGAGACTCATCTCACTCCTGATTCCTGTCCTATGTCAGAGAGCGTGTCGTTGAACAGAAGGGGCCCAAGGACTGATCCCTGTGGGACCCCATCAATGACCCTCCTGGGGATGAGACTATCCCACCAACTACGACCTCTGGGTCCGGGTCCTGGAGCCAATTGCCTTTCCATCTGATCATCTGTTCCCCACCCCATTTCTCCAGCTTATCCAACAGGCCCACGTGAGGAACAGAGTCAAATGCCTTGCTGAAGTCTAGAAAGAGGACATCCACTGGTCTACCCAGGTCCAAGGCACTCGCCACCCAGTCATAGAACTCCACCAGGTTTGTCTGACACGATTTCCTGGGATGAATCCATGTTGCCTATCGTCCAGGCACCCTGACTTATCCAGGTCCTCCTAGCCTCTCCTTGACAATGCCCTCCATCACCTTGCCTACCACCATGTTAGGCTGACAGGCCTGTAGTTCCCTGCCACCTCCCTTGATCCCTCCTTGTGGATAGGCACTATATGCGCCACCTTCGGTCCTGGGGCACCCACCCTGTCCTCAGAGAGATGGTGAAAAGCTCCTCCAGGGGTTTCACGCTAGACATCCGCAAGAGTTCCTTCAGCACTCTGGGATGTAATTTATCTGGCCCCGTGCTTTCTCCGTCTTAAGGAGCTGAGGCTCTTCACTCTCTGCTGTGATTTTCCTTCCGTACCTCTTCTCCTGCTTAGCCCTCCCCTCCTGCCAGTGATGCCTCCCTCTCCCAGACCCGCCGATCTGGTGGGGTCCCCCCCTCCTCAGTATCTCTGTCTCCCTCCCATGTGTGATGCATCTCCTCATTTCTTGGTGAAACTTGGGGGTGAAAGTACTCATTTAGTACCTCAGCCTGCTCCCCGGTCTTGTGCCCATCTCTCCCCTGATTTTAATCTGCTAATCTGCCCCTTCACCCTTCGTTTTCCCCAATGTATCTAAGAACCCTTGTTCCTCTCCTAATTTCCCTGGCCAGGTTCTCCTTCCTTGCCTTAGCCACCCTCACCACCCTAGTGGCCCCCTGCCATCAGCTCGTCTCCCCTCGACCCTTTCACTCCTTGAGCACCCGAATTGTTTATAGGCGCCTTCTTTCCCGCACCACCTCCTGGACCTCCTGGTCACTGGCAAGTCTTTGGGCCCTCGCATTTCATCTTACTCTTGCACAGGTGCTGGTAGCATCCTGCACTCTCTACTGATGATTTCCCACCTACTATCAGCGTCCATGTCCAGTCAATCCCATCAAATGCTCCTTAAGGATCCTTCCCATTTCCTTAAAATCCGGCCATACAGAGTCAGTTACTTCCGTCTTTGTGCAGCCTTCTACCCTTCTGGGTCCAGGCAGAACCAGACCGTGTATGGTCCTCCCGCCAATGGGTCCCTTACCTCCAGGCCCCAATCTGGTCACTGTCTGCCAGGACCATCAGTACCGCCTCCTGGTGGGTTCCCTCACCTGCTGAGTTAGGAGGCATCTTGAAAGACATCCAACAACCTCTGTTCCTGGTCACAGAGGATCATGAATCTCCCAGTCTGCTCCTGCATGTTGAGTCCAACACCACCACCGTTCCTCTTCCCAGTCTGCAGTGTCTCCCAACATCTGCCACCAGACTGTCCTCAACTCCTCCGCCAGGGCAGGGAGTCTATACACCACTCCTATTTTACTCTCTTGCCCTCCGTGTTATCAAGGTGACCCAAATCGCCTCCATGGTTCCTCGCCTCCTCTACTCCTCTATGCCAATGTAGTTTTTGACTCATTACACCCTCCTCCCTTCCTCCCTGTCCTTTCTGAACATAGTGTAACCCTCCAGGTTCAGGTCCCAGTCGTGTCCTGCAGTGGCCCAAGTCTCAGTGACCGCCGCCATCCACTGCTCCCTCAGTTAGCATTGCCTGGAGCTCAGGCATTTTATTGCTAGCTCCTGGCATTTAGCGAATCACCTTCCACCCTTTCCTAGTTCATTTCCCTGCTCGTGTTCCCATAGGGTTCTGTTTTTCCCCTGGTCTGCACTTTGCCAGTTGGCCTTTCCACAATCCTCCAGCTCCCAGGGAGGTGGAGACAGAATCCCTCCTTTATCAGCACCCCTTGACAGCCTTTCTCCCATCCCTCCCCTTACAAGTTTAAACCTACTTTTCACCAATGAACCTCTATTTTCAACAGGTTCCCTCCTCAAATTGAGATGGGTCTATCTCTAGCACATGTAGCTCCTTATCCTCCCAGGTCTCCCCAATCCCCATCAACCCTTACCCTCTGGCCTCACACACCCCCCTGAGCCACTGGTTTATCTCCTAATCTTCCTTTTGTGTTCCCCACTAGCCCTTGGCACGGCAGGTTTTTCTGAGAAGGAAACAGTGCATCCTATGTCATGACAGACCCTGGCAAGTTCCCTGAATCTTGCCTGTATCTCATCTCTTCTTTCCTCAATGTCATTTGTACCCAGGTGGACCAGTATGTCGGGAACCCCCACAATCCTTTGCCAGCTGGTATACCTCGTGCTAGCCCTGTGCACCATTAGTCGGGAAGCATCTTGTTCTAACTGGCCAGGCTTCTCCTCCCTATCCCATTTGATACCCCTGATCATAGAATCCCCAACAGGAGCACTCTGACCGCTCCTTTTCCTCCATTCCCCCCATCTGTCCCTCATCCCTTTCTACTAGCCCCTCCACCCAGCTGGCTCCTTGTTCCTCCCCTATCTGGGTGCCATACCACCCCTCCTTATTACCATGACCCACCCCCCTCCAATCCTGTGCCTCTCCTCCTCTAAGTATCCTTCTGTACCTTATAATTCCCCCCTCACTGCTTCATGACTGGTCCTTCTCCCCATCTGCTAAACCTAGCCTGGCTCATCCTCCCTTCCTTCCTGTCTCCATTAGTTCCTCCTTGCTCGTCCTGCTCCTATTTCACCCTCAGCTCCCTTTACTGAATCCTCCTTGTACTTCTGGTCCTTCTCCTTTACCTTTCCTTCCAACTGGTCCTCTTTCTCCTGCGCTTTCCTCCTCTTCCCCCTCCCTCCTGCTCTGATTCCTGCTCCCCCATTTTCCTGCATTCCAGGTCCCCCTCATTCTTCCTGCTATCTGGCCCCTGCCTCCTGCCCCCACTCCTTCCGTCTCCTGCTTAACCACCACCTGTCGTGGCTACATCCCCCCCTCATCCTCGAGCAGAAGAAGAGATTTGAAGCAGTTACTGAGTGTAGGTCTGATCCACCTCCCGCCTTGCTTCCTTCTGTCCAGCCCTGGCCATCTGCCTACTACCCTGAGAATGTTGTCCTCCATCCTCCTTTGTGAGGGTCCCCAGTTACTACCTGCTTCCTTGGTAGTGTCTTTGGACCCCCTCTGCCAGGGTCCCTATGCTGACCCTGAGTATTCTCCTGCACTCCTTTCCTATGCCCCGCCCCAGTGCTTAGTGCAACCGGCGTGGGAGATCCCCAGCCCCTTCCCCAACCATACCACCCCCTTCCCCAGCTGCCTCCCTAATCCCGCAACCTCCTCCCTAAGCTGTGCCAGCTGGTAGCACTGGGCAACCACTGAACTCCAGGCCAGTCCAGTATCATGGCTGCTCCACACCCTGTACCCCACCACCCTCCAAAGATGCCGGCCCTAATGACATGTGTTCCATCCCCTTCCAAATAGGTTTCCTTTGGTGAGCCACCAGGTTCCCCAGTCCAAGATACACCCTACTGCCTAATCAGGTCACCCACTAATCTTAGAGACAGTCCACTGTCACCCAGTAACCCTGTTACTAGGTGCAGTAAACACATTAAACTTATAAGGAAATGAACAACTCCCTAAGCTCCTCTCTCCCAGACTTTAATCCAACCCCAGTGGCTAGAACTACATGAGCTGCACCTGCAGCCTTTCCTCAAAGTACAGGGCAGGTGTTCCCCTATAAATTAGCAGAATTCCAGGAGGGAGAGGTGGGGAGGAGCAGGTCTGGGCAGACACCTGACTCCCGAGAGAGAGTGTATCAGCCTGTGTCTCCAACTCACAGCCAGCAGCCAAAGGAATCCAGCCCAAGCAAATCCACCAAATAGGTTTTAAATCAGAAGAAATAGGCCTCCCAGCGCAGCCTGTTACACAGTGAAACATCCAAAATGAGCCCCTTACAGCCACCAAACTAGTTTTCAAACTTCCAGCATCCCCAAAACAATACCCTGCTAGCCCCTTAGAAGTAAGAAAGAAAAGAACTAACCTTCTACCAAGTAAAATCCACAAGAACCCTGTGAAAACAACAAGCAGCAGCTACTGTCCTGGAACACAACTGATCCTGTCCCCTTCCAGTTCTTTCTGAGAAGCTCCTTAAGTCTCTCTTCATATGTCTTCTGGTGCAGACCCTGCACCATTTAGTTGCCCTCCTCTGGTCTGGCTGTATCTTGTCTATGTCCTCGTGGAGATTGGGTCTCTAGAACTGCATGCAGTACTCCAGATAGAGTCTCACCCGTTGTCTGTACAGAGGGATAACAACTTCCTGTTTTCTACTGGTGATGCCTTTCCCTATGCATCCCAGTATCCCCCCAGCCCTCCTAACTGCCATCCCACATTGCTTTCCCACCTTTAGGTCATCTGGTATGACTACCCCCAGGTCCATTTCCATTTTTATTGTTGTTAGTATCTCACCCCACATTGTGTACTCTTTCCCTGGGTTTTTGTTTCCCAGTTGCATTACTTTGCACTTCTTAGCATAAATCTAAGCTGCCATACATTTGACCATTCCTCTAATCTTTCTAATCTAATCTAAGTCCCTTCTCATCCTTTTGACCCCACTTTGTATATCAACCCTGTTGCAGATCTTTGTGTCGTCTGCAAAGAGACATACTTTTCCTTCCAGTCCCTCTGCAATGTCACTTTTAAAGACATTGAAGAGGACCGGTCCTAGTACTGAACTCTGCAGTACCCCACTAGTAACCTCCCTTTCTTCAGAGTGGACTCCATTTACTATTACCCTCTGTGTCCTGTTCTCCAGACAATATTTTACCCAGGCTACCATCTTGTGACCCACTCCAAGGCTGGCTAACTTGTATATTAATCTTTTGTGTAGGACTGTGTCAAATGCCTTGCTAAAGTCTAGGTAGGCCATGTCCACACCCCCGCCCTGATCTACTAACTACTTTGGTCACCCAGTCAAAGAAATCTATTAAATTTGTCTGACATGACCTTCCCACTATGAATCCATGCTGCCTTGGGTCCTGTGCCCCTCTGGCCTCTAGCTACTCAACAATTCTTTCCTTCAGAAGTGATTCCATCATTTTCCCTATCACTGAGGTCAAACTAACAGGTCTGTAGTTTCCTGCCTCTGCCCTGCTCCCACTTTTGTGAAGTGGAATAACATCTGCCCTCCTACAGTCCTCAGGTACCATCCCATCCTCTCATGATTTGTTAAAGAGGGTAGTCAGTGGTGTCACTAGTTCTACCCTTAGTTCTTCTGGAATCCCATCAGGCCCCATTGCTTTGGCCTTCAGTTTTAAGAGTTCTTTCAGAACTCTTTCCTCTGTGAATGGGTTGGTATCAACCCCCCTGTCCAGGGTGTTTCTATTGTTTGGTTTAGGTACCTCCCCCTCTCATTTGTGAATACTGAGCAAAAATATTTGTTTAGTATCTCTGCCTTTTTACAGTCACCCACTGACCACCCCCCTCCCCTTTATTAAACCTCACTATCCCTCCCTTGGTTTTCCTTTGCTCCCTGATATACCTAAAAAAGGTTTTATCCCTCTTCTTAAATGAGTTGGCTATCTTTTCCTAAGTTTGGGCCTTTGCTGTTCTGACTGCCTTCCCTGCTTCCTTCTGCTTTAAGTGATACAGTTCTCAGTCCTGCTCCTGTGACTCCTTGTACTTCCTGAATGCTATCGTTTTCTCCCTAACCTTCCCTGCCACCTCCTTTGAGAACCATAGTGTTTTTTCACATCATTTTGTTTTGTTTATTTGCTTCACACAAAGGTTTGTTGTCTCAGTGATGGCAGTATTGATTATTCCCCATTGTTCTTCCACCACTCCTTCCTGCCCATTTGCTAGTGCATTTAGGCACTCACCCATTTTGGCAAAGCCAGCCCTCCTAAAGTCCAGGACCTTTGCTTTTGTATGGCTTGACTCTACTGCTGTGTTTATCGTGAACCATACTGTTCGATGGTCGTTAGTTCCCAGATGGCTACCCACTTCTAAGTCTGTGATTCTCTCTCCATCTCCATTTGAGAGTACCAGATCTAAGATTGCTCCCTCCCGAATGGGTTCCAATACTAGCTGTCTCAGGCATGCCCCCTACAGGGCATCTAGAATGACCCCGCTCTTGGATGTGGCTGCAGCAAATGCACTCCAGTTAACATCCGGTCTATTCAGATCCCCCAACAACAATATCTCCTCTTTTTCTGCCATTCTAAGGATACCTTCTATCATCTCTTTGTCCATTTCCTCCCCCTGAGATGGGGGTCTGTATACAACCCCTGTGCATATTGTGGTGTCATTGCCTGTCTCCAAGTTGACCCATAGTGCATCCTCTCCTCTACATTTACCCTTTTGTTCTGTTGCTTTGATTCCTTCCCCTACGTAGAGAGCTACTCCTCCTCCTCCTCTTTTACCCTCCCTGTTCCTCCTGTAGATAGTGTACCCTGGTATGTTTACATCCAAGTCTTGGTTCTGTGTGGACCATGTTTCTGTGACTGCCATGATATCCAGATGTTCCTCTTCCATCAAGGCCACTAGTTCAGGAGGCTTGTTACCCAGACTACGGGCATTGGTACTCATTACTCTCCATTTTATTGATGGCTTTACCTCTTATAGCCCCATCCCTGCCCTTACTGACTTTGCTTTCTTCATTTACCCCAGTCCTGCTCCCTACTGACCTTTCTACCTTGGTCTTTACCTCATTTAGTACCCTGTTTTGTTGGGGGAGGCTGGGAATTCATGGCTGCTTATCAGTTCCTCCCCCTTGACTAGTTAAAAAGCTTGTCAATGAAGCATTTAAACTGATCACTCAGGAGACTGGTTCCCATCCTGGACAGATGCAGACCATCATGCCAGTATATATGTGTATCCCTCCAGGTGGAGCCCCAGTCCCCAATTAAGCCAAAACCCTGTGCTCTACAACAGTTTTTCAACCATTCATTGAATTGCATGGTGTGGAGTACCCTTGCCTCACCCATGCCATACTTCTTGTCTAATTTCTTGTATCAATGAATGCACTATCAATGTACTGCACTTTCCAGATCGCCCCTGAAAAAGGGGCTGTTTTGTCTCAGAGGGCCTACTCAGTTACCAAAATTCAATAAAAGAAATTGAATTTGCCCTTATGATGGATAAGGTAGCCAGGTAATGTGTGCACTGCAGGTTCCATTTCCAAACTATGCACCATCCTGTCCACTAAATTTGTCTCCCTTCTAAAGGTCATACAGGGAGCTGAATAACCTTTTTTTTATGTTCCTCACAGCAGTTGTGCCCAAATGTTAGATCACATTATAGGTGGTCTAATTTTCAGGTGTGGTTTATCGAGATGTAGCTAAAATCATGTCACATCTTGGTTGGTTTGTTTTAAAATCCAGCCCAGATGCTTCTCATGACCTTTGATCTGTAGACCAACACAAGGCATTTCATTTAAGTTTCTGTTTTAACCACTTCCTGCCTTTCAAGACCTCTTATGATTTAGGCGGACACTCTTTTTTTTATAACAGCTTTATTAAAACTACTTACAAGATACAGTAAACAAGATTTTGAAATACACAAAATGAAAAACTCAGGAGAGAAAATAATTTACATGACTTCAATTGGAAGGCTCCGCCTATGGTTCGATGGACAAGCAGCCAGCCACTCCCACTTCCTGAGTTACATAAGCAGTTCCCTCAGCCTCCTTCTGAAGCACTCTTTCTTTGCTGGCCGGAGGCGCTGTCCATTTGCTCTCTGCAGTTGGCTGGGGTCTGCTCTGTTCCCCCCCTCCCGCCTTGCTGCTTTTTTCTGCTGGACTCTGTGTTTGTTCCTCTGCTTCTGGTTTGTATCTTGCCTCTGGCTGTATGCTTCCCTTCATTCCTCCCCTGTTTCTTCTGTGTTTGTGTTTTTGTTTTCTTTTTTGGAGGGAACTGGTTTCTCAGCTCCTACCATTTGCTTGCTCCTACCATTTGGCTTTTTGCAGCTCCTGCTACTGCTTTTTACTTACTCCCATTGCTACTGTAACCAGTACTTGTGTTTTTACATAACCCAAAGCTGCTTTCTTTGCTACAGGCCAAATTGCTTCCCATGCTATCAAGCCTAATTGTTTTCAACTGATTCAAGCTCCCGCTGAACCTTGCTATGCAATTTCAATCATGCTTTCCCTGCTCAGTATACCTCCCCTTTGATCATAACTGTTTTCACAGCATTGTGCTTTTCTCCTTCCATGCTTATAGAATACAACCACTCATAGCTGATGCTATTCCCTGTTTGTTCACTGCTGTTCTACTCTGAGGTCAGCTAAAGTTACTGCTGATGCTGTTAACTAGTTTTTAATATCTGCATGTGGTTCTTGATTCTTCCATCACTTTCTTGTTTTTCCAATGGCAGGGGCTGGGAGGTGTTTGGGGAGTTGTGACCCCATGTGGCTAATTACTTCTGTTCTAACTCCTGCCTTCACCACTGAAAATCCTCAGAGTATTTGTCACCTTAATTTGGATTTTGAATGCTTGACTGACTTGTCCCACTATCATACTGCTGCCCCATTAACATTCATGTCCCATCATTACTACTATGTTTTGCAGACCTATGTGTCAATCTGGCTATTCCAATTGCTTACTGACCTACGTGCAGGTCCAATTATTGTTATGCTATCCTGAACAACTACCCTGCCTTACTGAACTACGTCCAGATCAACCCATGATTATGCCATCATTTGCTCACTGCTCCCTGCCATCTGCCCGCTGCAAGGTCTCAGCACTCAATGCTCATTCAACTCCTCATCAGTCCATGGGGCTAACCAGCCACACCATTCTGGTGCAGGGCTCCCCTGCAGCTGACAGTCTTGCTCTGCACCCAGAGTCCGCAGCTTGGGTATGCAAAGCTTGGGGAGGGGTCCTTCTCACCTGTCCCATAGCTGGGAATGTCCTCACTTTAGGTGGACATTCAGTGATCAACCGTACCAATGGCACCCCAAGTTGTAGAAGCTGAGACTCAGAGTGAAGGGGTGGGGCTCTCACCAGGGCTCCTTTAGCTGCCCAAGCGGGTTTGGATGCACCCTTCAATTCTATTCTCTCCATGACTGCCTCTGATTCACCTGGTTTGTGTTTAGGTCGAGTAAGCCGGGTGAGTGCCTAGGTGGTTATTGCTCTCCTCCTCTCACCTTGTGGGTTGTCAGTTGCAGAGATCAGTGACTCACAATCCTCTACAGTGTCCCTGTTAGAAGGATAGAGCAAGAGCTTTCCTCCAAATTGGAATATTTTCCACTTCCCTTTAATTGGGTTTCCGAATTTCAGCAGCAGAACCATCACTAAATAAAATATCCCAAGCATGGAGGGAAGCCAACCTAGGTCTTAGATCCCCAGAGATTTCCTCCTCAAAAGGGTTTTTTTCCTCTCTTCTCCATGTCTCAGGTCATAACTGTTAGCATAGTGTTCCCTAGTTCCATAGGCAGGATCCACTGTTGGATGGAGGGGGACAGTGTCCCTACTGCCATTCTGTCTCTCCTTAGGAAGTTCCCTCATCCCCTTTTGCAACCCTTCAAACTCATGCCATGACTACCCTGCTATCCCATTACATTATCAAGATGCATCATACTTATCTATTACCATGGCTCACAACTTCTGATTGCTTATAAGCTTCATACTACTTCCTTTTTGAGGATCTTTCCTAAGGTACCTTTAGCCAAGGGGAGCAACCCTCTAGAGGGTTCCTTGCCTTTGGTACCTCTACAGGGTGGTAATTCCTCTGGAATAGAGAGTTGCACAAGCATAACACTTACTGGCTGCATAGGGCATTGAATTGGAAGGCTCTGCCTATGGTTCGATGGACAAGCAGCCAGCCACTCCCACTTCCTGAGCTATATTTATTTATTTATTTATTTATTTATTTATTTATCTATTTATTGAGGATTCGGAAAATACCTTTGAGTCAAAGACTCTTTTTCAAAGGTTCCACATCAGTACAGGTAAAACAATATGAGAACAGTACAGAGCAATACAGAGATAGTAACACAAGCAAGCAAATACCATACAATGATACAGTAAGTCGTCTAACCTTTTAGATACTGTTGTTTCTTGGTGCTAGACACAAGGTCCAGATACATATGAAAACTCCAGTAAAAGGGCTAACAAAGAGAGATTGGAGATAGTGGGGGGGGGATATATGGCCAGAGGGCTTAGTCAGTGGAGATAGGGGGAGGATAGGTTCAGCAGCAGTCACAGAGATTCTAGGACTGTAGGTGGTTCCTGAGGTTGGCTTTGTAGGAGCCTAGGGTATTTATGTTTGTCAGAGTGTTTGACAGGTTGTTGACCCATGAAGTGTCTCTGCAACTAAAGGACCATAGGAATAGGGAGGCGCTGCACTGGGGGACCACGAGGAGTTGCCTGCTAGTGCTACGGGTGCGCTGCTGAGATGGGGTCCGTTGGATTAGAGGGGAGTGATCAGAGGGGGCGAGACAAAGGGTAATCTTTTTGGCCATGAGGCAAGTCTGAAACCTGATTCTGTTATCTAGGTTAAGCCAGTTAGTGTCATTATTAAGGGAACATGTGTGGGTTAGTCGATCACAGCCCAGGGTGAGACGACAGGCTTTGTTAAGGGAGATCTGTAGTCTGGATAAGGCCGAGGAGCTGGCAGCGCTATAGATTAGAATGCCATAGTTTAGAAGGGAGAGGACCGAAGAGGAGACCACAAGATGAAGGGCATCAGGAGTGAGACAGTGTCTAACCTGGTAGGAGATGCCAAGCTAGATGCCGATGGCTGTAGCCAGTTGGTGAATGTGATGGTGGAAGTTAAGGGCTGGATCAAGAGTGATGCCCAGGTATTTATAGGAGTCCACTTGCTCAAGTGGAGTCTGTTTGGTGGTTAGTAGTGGAGGACAGCTGTCCTTCTTGGAGCTGAGTGGATGTGAGGAGTACGTAACTTTAGTCTTTTTATAGTTTAGAGTAAGGTGCTGTGAGGTGAACCACTTTTCAGCATCACTGAAAGAGGATTGAAGGGAGAAGCGGAGCTGAGATGGGTCATGGTTGGATGAGTACAGGACAGCATCGTCTGCATAGAGTAGGATGTTGCCAGAGCAGGACTGGGGAAGGGAGTTGAGGAAGAAGCTGAATAATAAAGGTTCAAGGATAGACCCCTGTGGGACACCAGAGCAGACAGGCAGCCTGCCGTATAAGGTGGTTCCAATTTTGACTTGCTGTGAATGGTCTGCCAAATAGTCAGAGAACCAGCAGAGGGCATCCTGAGAAAGACCAAGTCCGGAGAGGGTAGTTAGGAGGAGGGAGTGGTTGACGGTGTCAAATGCTTTAGTGAGGTCAAGGAAGACTGCACCAGAGAGTTGACCAGTGTCAATGGCCACATGGAGGTGGGTGGTGAACTGGAGTAGGGCGGTAGTCGTGCCGTGTCCCTTTCAGAAACCAAGTTGCTGGCAGCAAAGTATTTTGTGTTTGTTTAGGTGATCAGTGAGTTGATCAGAGATGATTCGCTCCAGTGCCTTAGATGGGGGTTGGGGGGGCTAGATATAGGTCAATAGATGTAGGTGGCGGTACTGTCCCCACTCTTAAATATGGAGAGGTGATGTAGGCAGATTTCCAGCATGCAAAGAATTTCCCAAGACATAGAAATCGGTTAATAATGTGAGTAAGGGGGATAAGCACCTCAGTAAGAGTGAGCCGGAGGAGTCTCAGGTCTAAGGAGTCATTACTGTATTGGGAGTGGCTTATGGCTTTTCTAAGGTAAGGCTCAGTAGACTTGAGAGTGATGCAACGTAGGTGAAATGGAGGGTGTGTTGGGGGAGGAGGTGTGGGAGACAGGGGGTGGGTCAAAGAAGCGGCGAGGCAGCATGTGGCTGAGGTCAGTGAAGGCGTGGTTAAATGCGATGGCAATTTGAGTAGGATCAGAGGTCAGGTCCCCATCGATCAAGATTTGTGTGGGGGCAAGTTTGGGGGCATTGCCGCAGAGGTCCTTAATATTATTCCAGAATTTGTACCCAACCCCCTCAGGTAAAGGTTAGGGCAGATTTGTAGAACTCGAACTTGGCTTTGCGCAGTGACCATGTGCATAGGTTACGGGCCGCTCAGTACCTTTGCCTGTCAGATGGCAGGCCAGCCTCATTGGAGAGGTGCCATAGGGAATCCCTGGACTGCATCAGGGCCAGTAGATGATCCGAGATCCAAGGTGCTGGGTTGCCTTTGACCATCCTTTTAGCCAGAGGGGTGAACATGTCACAGCTGGCATTATAGGAGTGAATGAAAAGATCAAGGGCTCTGTCTGAGTCGGGGGTGTTAGTTATGATTGACCAATCCATTGTATTGAGATGGGCTTTTAGGAGTGCAAGTTTACCGGGGCCAAACTTGCGTCGTAGGACCATTTTCAGAGGGGATTTGGGGATCTTATACGTCCAGGAGCAGAGGACAGGGGACTGGTCACTAATCGCATCTGGGAGAATAGTGATGCTAGAGATTTTGTGTGGGTGGTTTGTGAAGGTTAGGTCCAGCAGGGAGGAGGACCCAATGCTCTGGTGAAGTCAGCTGGGGAGGAGACGATTTGTGTGAGATCATGGACTGTGGCTGAGTCGATAAATGGGGTAGCAGCCTTGGATTTCCAATTGATATTGAAATCTTCCAGAATAATTTTTTCATTTTGAGATGGTAAGGTGGTAATATAGGACAGGAGAGACTGGAAGGCTGCCTTTTGGTCCCTAGGGGGAATTTATATAGCAGTGATGAGCAAGGGGGTATGGGCTTTTCTGATGGTAAGTTTGAGTGTGAGTGCCTGGGGTCCGGGAAGAAGGTGGGAAGGGGGGAGCAGGTGTACCTTTAGGGTGTCCTTGGTGTATATGGCACATCCTCCCCCTCGTTGACCCTGCCAGTCAGCATGGAAAACATTATACCCAGAAAGGGAGACTGACGAATCAGGGATATGGGAGGAGAGCCAAGTTTCACCCAAGGCAATGATATCCGGCTGATGTTGCAGGACCCATCCCTGGTAGGAGTCCCATTTTTTTAGTAGGCTGCAGATGTTTAGGGTGGCAATATGCAACCCACCTGCAGGGGATGGTGTGTGCAAGGGGGCTGCGAGGGGCCCAGAGTTAGGGTGTATATTTCCAGTCATTAGGAAGAGGAGGAGGAGGAGAGAACTGAGGATGGGATTCCAGTCCCACTTTTTGGGGCAGTACAATTTGTGCCTTCGGGACCTTTTAGTGGTAGAAAATGTGGGAATGGGGAGGGTTAGTATATAGGGTGATGCCAGGATAAGTCATTTCTGTGAAGGGGGGGATGTCAGGATCAGGGAAGGAAAGTGGGGTGGCAGGGAGGGGCAGAGATCCAAGCACACATTACTTGTGGTGACAGGGTACAGAAGGAAGAGGTTTTCAGCACAATAGAACACTTGTTTAGTTGTAGAACAAATGATCACATTAGGTGTAGTGGGCAAAAAGACGTTGTTAACATAGTTGGGGTGATTTTCAGGAAAGATAGCAGGGGGAGGTATCAGCACCGGGAAGAGCAGCGTGAGTAAGGGGATGAGTGACTAAAACATATTAACTAGGTGGTGAGACAAAGACCAGAGAAAAGCCAGTAAGTAGAGAGGACAGCCAAACAACTTCCCCCTACTGGTGAGCGTGTATAATCTGCAGATGGAGAAGTGGACTGATTGGTTCACAGCCACACTCCCTACCCCTATAAAAGGGAGAGTCAACTAAGGGTGGTGGCGGGGCAGTGGGAAGCTGATGCTCTTGGGGATTAATTAATTCAGCAAGATCTGCTCTAGCAATGGCGCTCCTATATCTGGCATTCCCGTACCTTTTGCTCGTTGGTAGCTTCAGGGTGGGGGGTGGCGACTGCTCCGCTGACCCTCACGACCTCCATGTGGACCCTCACAGGATCCACTTGTATCTGTGGAGAAAGGGAGAGCAGGTAAGAAATTTAAAAGTAATGGGTGGGGTGTGGGGGTAACAGAAAACAGTATCAAGCTGGCTGGGAAAGATTCTCAAACTGAGAAACTGCGTGTCCATATCCCCCATTTCCTCAGATTGCGGTCTCGCTTTTTCTCTACTTGCTTGATACTCTCTTCTCTTTGCTATTTCTTCCTCTTCTCTTGTTTTCTTAATCTTTTCTATATAAGCTTTAGTAGCACTCTAATGATATATACATTGTAGTAATGTACAACTACGACTATTCATATCTCCTCTTCTACCTTATACTTCTTCTATTTTTACTGTATATTATGTAGTGCTAAGCCTTTTTCTTTTTTCATTATAATATAGTAACTGTTCTAGTTTAGGTAGTTAACCCATAATTATTCTACTACCATTTAATAGCCTTTTTTTCCTCCTTTGTTAGATGTTATGCTACTTAGTTCATCATTTATATAACCTTATATAGTATTGTTATAGGATATACTTGTTGTTTGCTTATCTTTTAAATACTTCAATAAAAACATCACCTGAAAAAAAAAAAAAGAAACTGCATGTCCTATTTTACTGAAACCATTCAGAGTAAACTGAAGTTGATTTAAGGGGTAGCAATTATTGGGAGCTTCAGGGAGACTGCACTTAGCAATCTGCAGAAATCAATTCAGAAAGTTCTCATTTTATTTAAATAGTCTGGACTAAACAACGTAGTTCAGCAGAGCAGCTACCCAATGTACCAGAAGTTAAATTGAAGCAGTTTTAATTTACTTTAAGAGATGAAGCAACAAAGGAGTCTTTTCTTTTAGTTGTATATTTTACACCTGATGCATACAGCCTCCCTGTACAAATTAAAGCTCCCCCAATCTTATTTAACAAATGTAGACAGAGAGAAGTCGAGCAGACTAAGGAGAAAAAGCTATCACCACATGTGCACCGACAATAATTGCATATTAATTGGAAGTGGCGCCAGGCACCGGGTCAGGTTTGAATTCAAAAAGGTGCCAAAATTAATTCAGCAAGATCTGCTTTAGCAACTGCACTCCTATATCTGGCGTTCCCATACTTTTTGCTTGTTGGTGGCTTCGGGGTGGAGAGTGGGGAAGGGCGACTGCTCTGCTGGCCCTCACGGCCTCCGTGTGCACCCTCACAGGATCCGCTTGTATCTTTTGCTTGTTGGTGGCTTCGGGGTGAGGGGTGGGGGAGGGCGACTGCTCTGCTGGCCCTCATGACCTCCTTGTGGACCCTCACAGGATCTGCCTGTTTCTTTTGCTCGCTGGTGGCTTCGGGTGGGGTAGGGAGGGCAACTGCTCCACTGGCCTCATGACCTCCTTGTGGACCCTCACAGGATCTGCTTGTAGCTTTTGCTTGTTGGTGGCTTTGGGGTGGGGGGTGGGAAGGGCGACTGCTCTGCTGGCCCTCACAACCTCTGTGTGGACCCTCACAGGATCTGCTTGTATCTTTTGCTTGTTGGTGGCTTCGGGCAGTTCCCCTCAGCGTCCTTCGGCGACACTTTTTCTTTGCCCCGCCATCCTCCCCTCCCCTCCCCTCCTCCTCCTCCAGCAGCAGTGCCTCTCTCCTGGGGATACTTCCTAAGGTACATTTAGCCAAGGAAAGTGTCCCGTGGCACCTCTAGGGGTGGAACCTTCTAGAGGGTTCCTTGCCTTTGGTACCCCAACAGGGTGGTAATTCCTCCAGAATAGAGAGTGCAAACGGCCAAAATTTAAGTAACACAGTTGCACAAGCATAACACTTACTGGCTGCATAGGCCATTGAACTATAATAAAACAAGGGAGTAGCAATTAGGAACAGTGTACACTAAATTAAAAAATTTCGGACAAAGGGGGATAACAACAAAAAAGAAAAACAAAAACAAGGGAGCAGCATACAAAACATTCAACTAATTATCATAAACTGAAAAATATGTCAGTATCAGTTCTAAACAGAGAACACAGCATAATATATATAAAAATATGAATAACACCGAAAAATAAATACCAATATTTATAAAAAGGGTAACTAAACAAAGTAAGAATAATACCAACTACAATCAGACAAACTACCAAACAAATAATGATAAATCAGCTCTCAGAACAAATGTAGTGTCTGCATGTAATCCATAAAATAGCCATTTCTGCCATATTAACTGAAAAACTTCCAGACAATGCAAATACCGATAAGTACATCTTTTATAATAATAAATAGAATCAACCAGGTTCGCCCAAAGAGCAAAAGATGGGAGATGTGAGGTTAACCATAATTTAGTAATAATCCTTTTAGCACAAACCAAAAGTATTAGTAGTAACCTTAATTGCTGGGTACTCAGCTGAAAATCCTGAGGGGGAATACCTAAAAGAACTAGTTATGGAGAAAGTGGTGAAGGAAGATCAAATAAAGAAATAATCTTTGAAATTTCCTCCCAGTAGAGCCCCAGATGAGGCAAGACCAAAAAATATGAACATGATCCACCGTGACTGTCCCACAGAGATGGTCACTCTTTTTCACAAAAATGTACCACTGTATCTATTTAGACTAAGGCAGACAACAATGGATGATGAACAGCAGTAAAGGCGAAGCTATATTTGCAACTATACATCACAAGGTTTTACATTTTTCAGTGATTTGTTTTAAGGACAGGGAGAAGACCGTGGCAAGTTAATTATTGCAGGGGATTTTAATGCGTTACAGTCCTAAACAATCAATTAGGAACTTTTTTCACATACAAATGCCTGCTCACCGTCTCTGCCAGAGGTGGTGTTAAAACAGTACACAATTAAGACCAGCATCAGGTTGGGTTCTGGCATGGTGCAGTTCAACAGATTACATCATGGGTGACACACCAAGCAATTACCAGAACAAAAGGAAAAGTTTGGTTCCTTTTGTTCTTTAATTGTTTTGTGATGATTTCTGCCACAATCTGCAGCATCGCTTAACATGCCAAAACCTGACACAGTTCTGGCAACATCTGTATAAAAAATTCTAATCTGACTAATCCATTTGGAGCCACATATCCGGAGTATGATTAGTCTTTCTACCCCAGGCACATAAGATATACAGTAAGCTAGAATTAATTTTTTCCTAATATCTCAAAATTTACTGTACATAGTAATCAGTAGGTTGCTCTTATGATACAATTACAATGTCAGATTATAGGCAACAGGAGGCAATGTGGCCCTGTAAGTAAGCAAGTAACACTTTCTTTATGAAGTGCCCTATCCCTGAGGCTCAGGGCACTTCACAATATACAAAATACAAATAAAATAACAATGAAGCCACAATTCAAGGCAAAAACAAGACAATGAGATAAAATAGACTCAATTAAGATCATCCACCAGTGTAACACAGTTCCCTTAACATCCTTGAAGAAATGTGCTTTCAGGCCTGACTTAAAGGCCTCCAACGAGAAGCCCTCCCTCAAAAACCTTGGCAGCAAATTCCACAGGGCTGGCGCAGCCACTGCAAATGTGCGGTCACCAGATATTTTTAGACGAGCCATGGGATTTGCCAGGAGGTCTTTCTTGGAGGAGCAGAATGAGAGATGAGAGCGGTTTGGAGTCGAGAGATCAGTCAGGTAGCTTGGGCCCACAGACCATATAGGGCTTTGTAGGTGAGAAGAGCCCGCTTGAAAAGGATTCTCCACCTCAATGGCAGCTAGTACAGATCATGCAGCACCGGGGTCACATGACACAACCTCAGAAGGCCAGTAAGTAACCTGGCCATCGTGTTCTCCATTACCTGCAGGCAATGCAGGACTCCTCCACTAACACTGAGATAAAGAGCATTACAGTAGTCAAGTCTAGACATCCAAATGCATGCACCAGCAAGGGCAAGGCCTCTGGTGGGATGAGGGCTTTAATTTGGGCGATATTCTCCAAGTTATAAAAAAACACTCTGGATGATGGATGACACTTGAGCCATGAATTGTCAATCCATCATTGAAGATAACACCCAGATTCTTTACCCTTGTGGCAGCCACCAGCAGGGTCGAGTCCAGCAACAAGGCAAGGCTAACACCAGCAGTTTCCACTTCCTGACAGGAAACGGGCTCAATCACTAGTACTTCGGTTTTGTCTGGGTTGAGCCTCAGCCAGTTGGAGGATATCCAGTCTTAGATTTCAGCTAGGCACGCATTTAGTACCTTCACAGTGCCACCAGTATCGATGCAAAAGACTTATATAGCTGGGTGTTGTCTGCACAGCTGTGTAAACCCATGCCACATTGTCCAGTAAGCTAGTGGTTAGGGCACTGGATTACAATACATAGATACTGTCGGCAGATAAGGGCCTATGACCCACCCAGTCTGCCCATTTGAGCTCGTAAGATCACTTTAAGTTTTTCTAGAAGTCTATTGCCCCTTACCCCTGACCTCCAGAATGTCCTTTGTCTATCCCATGCATTCTTAAATCCTGTGATTGTTTCAGCCTCCACCTCTTCCTCAGGCAGAGTGCTCCACTTGTCCACCACACTTTCTGTGAAGAAATTGTTCCTCACATTTCCTCTGACATCGCCCTCCCTCCAACTTCATGCCATGCCCTCTAGTCCTGAAAAATCTTTTTCACTGGAAAATAGTGTATTCATGCACTCTGTTCCTCCCTGTAATGTACTTGTATGTCTCTATCATGTCCCCTCTCTCTCTCTCTCTCTCTCTCTCTCTCCTCCAGGGCGTGCATATTCAAGTCCTTCAGCATATCTTCATAGGACTTGTGATTCAATCCCTGTACCATCTTTGTTGCTCTCCTTTGAACCTTCTTCACCCTGTCTATGTCCTTACATAGGTAAAGTCTCCAGAACTGGACACAGTTTTCCAGGTGGGGCCTCACTAGTGTCTTGTATAGTGAAATTATGATCTCCGTTTTTCTGCTGGTGATGTCCCTGCCTATGCATCCCAGCATCCTATTTGCTTTACCTGCTGCCTTGTCGCACTGTTTGCCTTTGTTGAGGTCATCAGAGGTGATGACCTCAACGTCCCTTTCCTGCCTGATGTGTGCTATATGCTCACCCCCCAAATTATATGTTGTTCCAGGGTTTTTGTGCCCCATATGCATTATTTGCACTTTTTTTGCATTAAATTTCAACTGCCAAACCCTTGAACCAGAAGACTGCAGGTTCAAACCCTATTAGAGCCTAATAGTACCAAACACTCAGTGTGTGACCCTGGGTAAGTAACTCAATCTCTCAGTGCTTTCAGATCACCCACCTACAGAAATGGCAAGAAGCAGAGATCCACTGGAAACAACATTTTACATGTTCAGTTCAATTCAGTTTTGTTTGATCACTAGGTGGGTACACTGGGCCACATGATCTATTTACAGGCATAACTAAGAAACGTACAACACATTATATACCAATACAGACATAATGGTACAAAATACTATAAAAATATACAACCAAAACATTATTCAGAAGCAAATGCAAACTGTTGAATAGAACGAATAATTTTTAAGATGTTCCTTAAAGGTCAAATGCACACATATTCCATAAAAAGCTTGAATCCCCTTGAATACACATCCCTGTATTATGATTAGTGTTTCCTAAAGATATCATGCTGTTCGGTTTTGTGGTTTTCTTGAAATCAGCATCTGTTAATGTGCTCTGCAGTAACTGAAAACAGTGAAGAAACAGTGAAGATGTTTCTGCCCTGTCAGTTTGCAATGACATCATACCTGTCCTGCCTGCTGCTTCTGCAATTAAGCCCCTGATAGACTGAATAAGCTGTTGCAGTCCCTAGTTAGAGCTGTCTATAGAGCTAATTGTTTTCAATCAAAGTTTGTTGCTAACCCACCTGGTTTGTGTTTAGAGATATATGCTTAAAATCGATCTTTCTGTTCACATAAAAAGTTGATCACTTGGGGTTCAGTGCTGAATTAAAGTGCTATGAATGAATCTGTGAGAAATAACAGTTTCTGTATCACAGCTCTCAGTTCTCTGTCACCAAAACTCTTACATTCTATTCTGGCTGTATAGTGGATATAAAATAAACTACATTCCATTACTCCATGGTAGCAGCATGTATTTAATGTAACCTCAATAAATATGTTCACGTGATAATTTTGTTTTAATGTCATATTGACAAATGTGTGTCTGCCACATTATGCTATTTCAGGAACACGTACTGTACGAACTCATAAAATTCAGTTCTTAGAGGGTTTCTGTGTAAGAATACATCATGTATGTGTATAACTAGTATATTGCAACCAGTTTGTTTCACTCATATTATATAGAAACATAGAAACATAGACTTTGACGGCAGATAAGGACCGCTAGGCCCATCTAGTCTGCCCATTTCCCTACCTACAGGATAGGCCGCAGATCCTAGTTAACCAACAGCCTATATCTTCCTGCCCCCCACAAGAATTGCCTTATGTCTGTCCCATGCATTCTTGAATTCTCCCACAGTTTTAGACCCCACAACTTCCTCAGGAAGCTGTTCCATGCATCCACTACCTCTCTGTGAAATAATACTTCCTCACATTGCCCTGAACCGCCCTCCTTCTATTTTTAAATTGTGTCCTCTTGTTCTTGCAAGTCTCTTTTTCTGAAAGATGTACCCTCTTGGACTTTGTTGATTCCCTTGAGGTACTTGAAAGTTTCATCATGTCCCCCTCCCTTCTTTCCTCAAGGGTATACATATTAAGCTCCTTAGTCTCTCCTCATACGGCTTCTCTTGCAGACCCTGCACCATTTTAGTTGCCCTCCTCTGGACTGCCTCTATCCTGTCTATGTCCTTGTGGAGATGGGGTCTCCAGAACTGGACACAGTATTCCAGATGGGGTCTCACCAACTGTCTGTACAGAGGGATAACAACTTCCTGTTTTCTGCTGCTGATGCCTCTCCCTATACATCCCAGTATACCCCCGGCCCTCCCTACTGCCTTCTCACATTGCTTGCTAACCTTAAGGTCATCTGATATGATTACCCCCAGGTCCTTTTCTTGTTTTGTTGTTGTTACTACCTCCCCACCCATTGTGTATTCTTCCCCTGGGTTCTTGTTTCCCAGGTGCATTATTTTGCACTTTTTTGCATTGAATCCTAGCTGCCATATGTCTGACCATTCCTCCAACCTTGCCAAGTCCCTTTTCATCCTTTCCACACCTCCTTGTGTATCAACCCTGTTGCAGATCTTTGTGTCATCTGCAAAAAGGCATACTTTTCCTTCCAGTCCCTCTGCAATGTCACTGATGAAGACATTAAAAAGGACTGGACCCAATACTGAACCCTGCGGTACCTCACTAGTAACTGCCCTTCTTCAGAGTGGACTCCATTTACAATTACCTTCTGTGTCCTGTTGTCCAGCCAATGTTTTAAGCTACCACCCTGGGACCCACTCCCAGGCTGGTTAATTGACTATCAATCTTTTGTGTGAGACTGTATCAAATGCCTTGCTAAAGTCTAGGTAGGCCATGTCCACAGCCCCTCCCTGGTCTACTACTTGGTCACCCAGTCAAAGAAATCTATTAGATCTGCCTGACATGACCTTCCCGCTAGGAACCCATGCTGCCTGGATCCTGTGCCCACTGGACCCTCAGGTACTCAACTATTCTTTCCTTCAGAAGTGACTCCATCACTTTCCCTACCACAGAGGTCAGACTGACAGGTCTGTAGTTTCCTGCTTCTGTCTTGGTCCCACTTTTGTGAAGGGAATCACATCCGCCTTCTCCAGTCCTCGGGTACCACACCATCCTCCCATGATTTATTAAAAGAGTAGCCAGTGGTTTCACTAGTTCCTTCCTTAATTCTTTAGAATTCTGGGTGAATTCCATCAGGACCCATTGCTTTGTCCACCTTCTAGTTTTAGGAGATCTTGCAGAACCCTTTCTTCTGTGAAAGGACTGGGATCGACCCCCTATCAAGAGTGCTTTGTTAATTGGATTAGGCACTTCCCTCTCTTTGTGAATACTGAGCAGAAATATTCGCTCAGTATTCCTGCTTTTTCACTGTCCCCTCTGCCCACCCACCCTTCATTCTATTCAGCCTCACTATCCTCCCTTTGTCTTTCATGCCGCTGATGTACCTATAAAAGGTTTTATCCCCTTCTTAACTGAGTTGGCTATCTTTCCTCAGTTTGGGCCTTTGCTATTCTGACTTCCTCCCGTTTCCTTCTGCCTTAACTGGTACAGCTCTCTGTCCTGCTCCTTCTGTGTTTCCTTATACTTCCGGAATGCTATCTTTTTCTTCCTGACTTTCACAGCCACTCTCTTGAGAACCATAGTGGCTTTTTCTTTCATTTTGATTTGTTTATTTGTTTCACAAAGGCTTGTTGCCTCTGTGATGGCAGTTTTGATAATTCCCATTGTTGCTCCACACCTCCTTCTAGCCTGTTTGCTAGTGCTTTTCTGAGGCACTCTCCCATCTTGCCAAAGTCAGCCCTCCTAAAGTCCAGTACCCTCACTTTTGTATGGCTTGACTCTGTAGCTGAGCTTAACGTGAACCACACTGTTTGATGGTCACTTGTCCCCAAATGGCAACCTACTTCTAGATCTGAGATCCTCTCACTGCCCCCGTTTGAGAGTACGAGGTCTAAGATTGCTCCCTCAAGAGTGGGTTCTGAAACTAGCTGTCTAATGCCTGCCACCTGTAGGGCATCAAGAATGGCCCTGCTTTGGATGTGGCTGCAGCAAATGTGCTCCAGTTAACATCTGGCATATTCAGGTCTCCCATCAACAGTATCTCCTTTCTCTGCCATTCTAAGAATGCCTTCCATCATATCCTTGTCCATTCCTTCCCCTGACATGGGGTCTGTACAAACCCTGTGCGGATTGTGGTGCCCTTTCCAGTCTCCAGGTGACCCACAGTGCCTCCTCTCCTCCCTGTTTACTCTTTTGTTCAGTTGCTTTTATCCCTTCCTTTACATGGAAAGCTACTCCTCCCCCTCTTCTCCCCTGCCTGTCTCTCCTGTAAGTTATGTACCCTGGTATGTTAACATCCCAGTCATGGTTCTCTGTGTACCATGTTTCTGTGACTGCTACGATATCCAGGCATCCTTCCTGAAGGCCAGTTGAGACTTGGACTTTAATAAGTATTGATGTAGTTTAGTGCTACCTTGTATATTGGTTGTTTTCCTTAAGTTGGCAATATTATTAGCTATCCTGCTTTTGTTTGTTAGAGATTGAATCTAATGGTATATTTGCTTTTGCATATTCTGCAAGCAATATGTTAAAAGTTGGAAAATCTCAATAAAATATTACATGATAAAAAAAATGTATGTGTATAACTAGAAATACTATATGGCATCCTGATGCCCCTGTCTCCTGCCCGACAGTTTTGGCAGTAGCTCTCTGCTTCCCCTTTTCCCCTGCCCCAAAAGCCCCTTGGCTCCTGACCCCCATTTGAGGCTGTTGCAACCTGCTGCCCACTGTCTTCTCCACACAGTCAGGTTAGTTAGGAGTCAGTATAGCACAGTGGTTTAAGGCTCTGAGCTACAAATCTGGAGACCTGGGTTTGAATCCCACAGCCCCCACTTGCATACTGTGTGACACTGAGCAAGTCACTTTACTTTCTTGTGCTCCCAGGTTGCACCTGTAAACAAGCTTTCAGCTTACTGTGTTTCTCCTGGTAAAAAAAAAAAGGCCTGCTGCCCTCTGTCCCCCACCCTGTAACACAAGATAAAAGTATTTTTTTTTTTCTTTTGAGTAGTTTTGACAGTGAACCAGAGGATCTGACTCTGGTGGCAGACAGCAGCATGGTGCAACAACTCTAACTGTGAAGGCAAGATGCTCTATGGTGCAGCAGGGAACAGTGGTGTCAGGGAACAGAGGACAGCATGATGCAGAAGTCTTGACTGTGGTGCTGGGCACAGTGGGGCATCAGGGGTACAGCAGCCCTGATTGTGTGCTGGAGTGCACATGGTGCAGTGGCTCTGCCCATTTGGGGCAATACAAGTGGGTAGCAGGGTGCAGCAAAAGCCCCACCATTGGTGGCCTGGGGCAGCATGATGCAGTAGCCCAAACTGTGGAGGCAGAGGCCCTGGGACTCTAGAGCTTAGCAGAGCATATCAGCTCTGTCTATGGAGATGGGAAAAGGGGGCAACAGAGTGCATTGGCCCTGACTGTGGGGGGGTGGGGAACAGAGGGAAGCAGGATGCAGCAGCCTCAACTGAGAGGCAGAAGACAGGGCATCAGGATGCCATATAGTATTTTTAGTTATACTTATACATGATGTATTTTCACACAGAAACCCCTCAAATAACTGAATTTTATGAGTTCATATAGTACATGTTGCTGAAATAGCAGAGTGTAGCAGATATGTTTGTCAATCTGACATGGAAACAGAATTATCATGAAACTCCCACCCAGGTATGCCGTTTCCATCTTGACAGCACTACCTGGTGGGCTGGGTTCAGGGAGAAATATGTCACTCGGTACATTGGCTAGGTTTGGCTACTTTGCAACAGGGGCACCCAAGTAACTCCGGACACAGGAATCAATAACTGTAATGTCCAATACCAGAAGTGGGATTCTAAAGTGTGGCTTTTATTCACATCCAACAGAATAACAAAGCATAGATTGACCCCCATGGGGCTACACTCCTGGTAATGCAGATTTATGGAGATCGGAACACATTCACTTTCGTTTTAGCCCTCAGGCTTTGAAACACACTGGACACACAGCCCGAACTTGTACTCTGCTCTGGGTTTCCCTGGCTCGGCTCCCTTGCCAGCCACTTGGACTACCTTCCTTCCATGGCTCGGCTACCATGCCAGCCCTTTGGACACTTTCCATAAAGCATGGAAACATTTACTGGTGGCTCTCTAAACCACATATGAGCACTTCTGGCTCCATCAGGGAATCTTCCTCATCAATCCCACGTCTGGGTACTTTCCTCAGGCACTGGCCAAGTACCTGAGAGAAAGCAACAGGTGTCCCAAAGCAAACCCATAGAGGTGAATTTGGTTACTACTGATGGAGGGTCTCCCACCTCTCGCTCCCATAATTCATACCCGGGAGAGATCACGTGATGTGCATGGCCGGCTAGCAGCACCTAAATTGGCTCCTGCTCTGAAGATAGCCATCCTGGGAGAAACGCTATCTATTTAAAATATTACTTTATTGGAAAGTGATTGATTTAGCACTCGGTTCAGTGTCAAGGCAACTGGAGGCAAAAATCTTCTGAAAAAGAGAAGCGCTATGGCAACTTACCAGAGGTCGGTCAACGAGGCCTATCTTCCTGATGGAAGCAGAGATGCGTCAGGTGCCCTCTTCTCATACTCCCCCGCAATCGCCAGAAAAAGTGCCGAAAAGGCCAAAACCTGCCCCTGATAGACCACCTCGACCGCTAATAATAAAGTTTTTGAATTATCTAGATAAAATTCATATTTTGGGGAAGACTAGAGATATGCAACAAGTGCTTTGGGAAGGCCAGCAGCTTTGTTTTGCACAGGATCTGCCTGCCACAGTCTGACAGCGTAGGGCGGAATGTCATCCTTTGGTATCCAAGCTTATATCTGCAAGTATAAAATATAAAGTGCAGTACCCATCAAAATTAGCAGTACTTGTCTCTGGGTCTTGGCATAACTACGAGTCTGCACAACAAGCTATACCAGCATTGCAATCTTTACTCCCAGACCTTTTTCCTCCTTGCTGAAGATTATTGGGGCAAAAAGGAAGTTAATGTATGGTAATGGGGTGTGTTATTAAAATCGGCAGGTTTAACATTTAAAAAGAGGTGATAAAGTGGAACTACGCCATGACCACCAGAGGGCAGCATAATATTAAACACCGACTGCACGGCTCCTGTTTCTTCATTTTTAATTTTATTTATTTTTCCTGGACTGAAGAAAAAATACCACTCGGATCTACAATACTGCGGTGAAGTAAAAGAGACTCATTGCATATTTGTCAAATAGCGGCCAAGAAGGGGTCATTACTTATGTTGTAGAAGGGGAACGGCTCATTTTTTGTTTGGAACATATGAAACTGTTGAACTACTTAATTTTTGGCAGAAGTGTAAAAAGTAGTTGTTAGCAAGGAATTTGCTACTGTTTCGTTTCTTCGGTTTAAGCCGTTTAAACTTGTTTTAATTTAGGCTGGTTAATGAACCGGGAGCCGATTGGTAGTTGTTGGAGGGTTGCAAAGCATCACTTGCTATATAAGAGGGTGGAGGGTTGCTACAGCTAGTATACATATATATTATTGGATTTTGTGTATTGTTGCGCTCTTTTTTAAAGGGCCAACCGCGAGTGTCGCTAAAATGTTAGTGTAGCCGAAAGAAGGCTGTTATTATTTTGCTATGGCTAATTATACAGTTCAGATACACGCATACTTTCTATTTCCAAATTGTGTTGGGCTTTTTTTTACATGGCAAATCTCGAGGGTTGGTGGAATGCTACTACAATCGAAAGAAGATTTCTACTATTTTGCTGTGGCTAAAGAAGGGAAGTGGACAATAAGGGGCAGGGGGATAGGTGGGGAGAAATATTGGGTTTTCTATAATCAGGATCTTATATATTGGTGGGGTTTATATATGGGATGGGGAAGGTGTTATGGGAAATGGGATAAGGGGGGATAAGGGTACACACACTTTGGTTTAAAGGGTTTAATTGGGGGAGAGAATGTTATAATAGCGTTATCTACCTTATGGAAGAAATCTTAAACTGGCTGAGTTTATATGGCAGTGTATAAAATATGTTCCTGGAATGTGAGAGGTGCCCAAGCTTCAACAAAGAGAGCAAAAATACTTTTGCATTTACAAAAATTAGAAGCAGACATAGTGTTTCTTCAAGAGACGCACTTACCTCCTTCCTAGCTGCTTCTTTTTAGAAGGATTTGGGTGGGACAAGTCTGTGGAACAGCACCTAACTCTCATAGTGGCGGAGTGGCTATACTCATATCACGCCACCTATCCTTCCGCTTACTTGATACAGTAGTAGATGGGCAACACAGATTCATTATAATCAAAGCCATAGTTGGTCACTCTGAAGTAGTAATGGGTTCAGTCTATGGACCAACAACTGATGACCCCGGGTTTTTTACTCGTCTTATGCAAAATTTGATAATGTGGGCAAATTATCCAATGCTGCTTGGGGGTGACTGGAACCTGGCTTTTTGTAATATATTAGATCGGTCTGGGGTTAGTAGTTCCTCCCTTTCATGGGCATAAATAGCTATTTGGGAAATTATGGATACTCTGGGTTTAATTGATCCTTGGAGAGCTCTTTTCTCCTCCAAGAGAGAATACTCTTGCCATTCAATACCACATAATTCATTTTCTGGATAGATTATTTTTTGGTGGATCTTGGGCATCTTTCCTTGGTTTCATCTTGTCTGTATCTTGCCAAGGTCATCTCAGATCACCATCCTGTTTTGCTGCACTGGGGTCCAGGTCTTAACACAGTCTGTAATAAAGTATGGAGGTTTAATCACCAGTTGTTAAAAACTAAAAAAACTTCACTCTCATCTCCAAAATTTCTTTTCAACATTTATCAAAAACAATGGGCCATCTATGCCTAAGTTAGATATTCTGTGGGGAGCATTAAAGTATACTCTCAGGGGTGAGATAATTAGACTAGCTACTATTAAAAAGAAAATAACTGCACAGGTATCGTCCCGTCTTCTCCAAGAGATAAGATCTGTGGAATTATCACTTCCTTCTTCCCCAGATCAAATCTCCCTTACCAATTTGGAAATTCTTAGGGATCGCTACAACTCCTTACTGACAAATAAAGCTGAGTATCTTTTACAGAGATCCAAGATCTGGTACTTCAATCAGGGAGATAAAGCGAGCAAATTACTTGGTCTTCGTTTAAGGCCACAAGCGGCAGATAGAATAATTCCTTCTATATACAATGCAGCCGGTTCCTTGGTTACCTCACCACAAGATATTCTTTGTTGTTTTCAGCAGTATTACTCTGGTCTGTATTCCCGGTCTAGTACCCCGTTTGATCCTATAGATGTGGAGCATTTTCTACAAAAAAATAACACTTTCCTCTTTAGATAATCATCAAGTGGAATATCTAAAAGCTCTTATATTGGTGTCAGAAATATGCTCAGCTATTGATGCATTACCACTGAACAAAACTCCGGGACTGGATGGATATACTGCAGAATTCTATAAAGCCTATAAAAGACAATTAGTCCCTATTCTCTTAGAAATTTATAACTATATTTATGAACATGGTGTTGCAGATTATTCCCTTACAGAGACCACAGTGGTAGTTTTCCCTAAACCAGGAAAAGATCCTCTATTTGTTACTAATTACCGACCTGTTTCTTTGATAAATGTTGATCTAAAAATACTGGCAAAGATTCTAGCCAATAGACTGGTGAAAGTGTGGCAAGGTTTAATAAGCCCAGAACAGGTAGGATTTGTGGCCAATAGGCATTCCGCGGACCATATGTGGAAGCTGAGCCATCTTATTTCTGTATCCAGGGACTCTTCAGTGCCTGCTGCCCTGGTGTCCCTGAATGCAGAAAAGACTTTTGATCAGGTATCGTGGGACTACTTGTTCTATCTCATGCCCAAATACAATATTCCTCAACAATTTATACAATGGGTGAAGGTCCTGTATACCCGACCGACAGCTCGTGTTCTCTGTAACGGAATGCTTTCTAATACTACATGAACATATGAAATTTGCCAGCAGATAAAGGCCTAGAGGTCTATCAAGTCTGCTCAAATGTGCAGCTAGCACCCCTTATTCTGCAGCTGCCCTTCCCTTCCACCCTTCCCCTTCATTAACCTTCCCCCTTGTCCTGTCCCATCCCCTTTTGAAGCAGTCCACTGTTCTACTGGATACCACTTCTGCAGGTAACGCATTCCACCCAGCCACCACCCTCTCTGTAAAAAAGTGTCTCCTCATCTCCCTCTTGAACCTCCCTCCCTCCAGTCTCATATCATGGCCCCTGGTGGCCCTCCCTTCCCTTACTTTGAACAGCCCCTCTGTACCCATCTTGTTTATTCCTTTCATGTATTTAAAGGTTTCAATCATGTCACCTCTGTCCCTTCTCTCCTCCAGTGAGTACATGTTCAACTCCTTCAACCTCCTCTCGTATGATAAGTCCCCCAGCCCCTCGATCATCTTTGTTGCCCTGCGCTGCACCCCCTCCAGTAACTTAATGTCCCTCTTCAGATACGGGTGCCAGTACTGCACACAGTACTCCAGGTGTGGTCTAACTAATGACCTATACCTATAATGACCTATATAGATTTAAAACAAGGTACTAGACAGGGTTGCCCCCTTCCCCCTTTTTATTTAATCTGTATTTAGAACCACTCATTTGTTACATTAATCTTTCCCCTTCAATACAATGTATCATGGTTGGGCATCACCAATATAAACTGTCAGTCTATGTGGACCACATTCTTCTTCATATCTTACATCCCTCTTCTTTGATAAAATAGACTCTGTTATCGAACAATTTGGAAAATTTTCAAATTATAAGCTTAATATAGTCAAAACGGAGGTGATGCCTTTAAATAAATATACTTACTCAGTGGAGATATCCCAATTAGGATTAAGATGGGTTAAAGACAATATGAAATATTTAGGGCTATATCTTTCTACTGATTGTTTACAAATGAAACAAAACAATTTAGATAAAACTCTATCCCAAATTAGTAAAGATCTTAATAATTGGATTACACCCCCTCTCTCTTTGTGGGGAAAGATTAATGTAATAAAAATGAATGTACTCCCCCGGTTAATATATCCCCTTTATATGACCAATTTGTTCCTCCCTAAATCCTGGTTTTCACAGGTAAATCGTATACTAGCTGATTTTATTTGGGGTAAAAGAAAGCCGAGAAGAAATATAGCAAAACTCCAGTGTAGTAAAGTAAATGGTGGTCTGCAGTTGCCGGATTTTCTCCTTTATTATTATGCAATCACATGTTCGATAATACTTAGATGGAGCCAAGGGATGTGGATAGAGGACCACCACAGTTATGTTCCACAGTGGCTTCAAATTGAAAAGATATTGTGTGCCTCCCAGGGAATAGACATAGGTACACTCATTTATGTAACTCCTAAGAATATTCCTAGAACCTTATATGATACATCCATTGGGATCACTCTTCGGGTCTTTAATAGGATAAATGCCAAACTCCAGATATCTGTGGAGAAAGACATCTCACAACCAGTTCTCAGAAATCCCAATTTAAAGATTGGTAGTAAATCTTTAAATAAAAAATTCTGGCCTTTTAACCATATCGTTAAAGTGGTTGATTTAGTAAGTGATCAACATTTATTGACATTTCAGGAGGTAAAAAATAAATACCAAATACCGGCAGAATTTGTTTTTAAGTATTTGCAGTTATCCCATATGCTTTATTCATACTTTGGGGTGGGTCCTTGGGATCAGTACTTAGCTGGACCGGTACTACAATATATCTCATCACCACCTACATCAAAATTCATATCTTATTTTTATCATCTTATGAGAGATCATCTCGAGTTTCATAAATACCACCCACGGTATGTGTGGGACCAAATAATGCCTATTTCTACTCCTGAAGAAAGTTCTTCGGATAAAATCTGGCAACATTTATACTGAGATGTGAAGTGGGATAGATATAGATTACCACAATTTTTTGTTATTCATGACCTATATTACACCCCGGTGAAATTATGTAAAATGGGCTACTTGCTTCAAATTTATGTTCCAGATGTGGGGAAGTGCCCGGTAACCTCTTACATATATTATGGGAATGTAATAAAGTAGTACCTTTTTGGGAAAGTATTAAAAATAATTTGGATCCCCTGTTGGGCTTTTCCGAAGTGTTCACATTTGAAATTTGTATTTTAGGTAACTATGGGTCAGTACTACTTGGGAAACAATGTAAACATATAGCTATGATATCTTTATGCGCAAAAAAATTATTTTATGACATTGGCTCGATCAAGCAATACCCTCCAGGACTGAATGGATTAAAGAGATTCTTTTTGCCTTACAGGCTGAAAAAGTTATAGCCCATATGTCGGATAGATTACATTATTATAATGAAGTCTGGGCCCTTCTGCATACTTTGCTAACAATATAAATTCTTTTACAATATGGATAATTGAAAGAGAAGATGACATTCTCTACATTAATTTGGACTGTTGAGGTGTACCGGGGGAGGGAGGGGGTTTATAGGGTGGTGGGGGGGGAAGGGAGAGAGGGAAATGGAAGGAGGAGGGGTTAGACAGGAACAGCTATGTTATAATATGTGTTATTAGTATTAGTTCTGTTTTTCTTGTTACTTTCTCCTGGTTTTTATTGCAATAAGTTATAAGATGGCGGATATCTGATGGAGAAGCTCAGGATATTAGATGTAAATAATATTCGTAATTTTCTATCCATATCTATGTTTTGTCTTTTTTTTTTATACCCTCCTCTCTGTAACTGAAAGTGTTTAGAATATGTCTTAGGATTGTAACAGAAAAATCAATAAAGCTTACTTAGTATGAAAAAAAAAATAATTCATACCCGGCCATTTCTCTGGACTATGAACACCTCATCCTTGAAAACACTTTGCTGTGTAGATTCTCTTTAAATGTATTCACATTTAATCTACTGTCTTTACATCCCATTTGTGCTGAACTTAAACATACTTAATAAGTGGCTGTGTCCATTACTCTAGACCCCCCACAGAGTTAAGCAGTCCAATCCCCACATCTTCCAAACTGTACTTGGCTGTCTTTTCCTGACCCCACAGTAACAGTCACTTTAGTTTCATCTTGTCTCAGGTGAAAACACATTGGCCCTTTAGCAGAGCGAACTCACCCCTTGGTTGCAGGTGCCTCACAGCCATTTTCTCTTCAAAGAAATGTCATCCAGAACTTCTGGTGCCTCAGCACGAACTTAACTCGGGCAGCTTCTTTTTCCTAGCCGGACCAGGGGATTTGCCCCTGGAAGCAGGCTGATTCCTTGCCCCCGTCCCTGCAGGGATGGGGCCCTGAACCACTGAAAGCGGTCTCTACCACTTCACTTGGTTCTTCTTGTGTTCCTCTTCAAGTGAGAACACACACCTCTACAAAAAATAGCTCTTTGATAGAGCTTAGGACTGTGAGGGCCTGCTTACAGCAGAGCACCTCCTTCCTCTACTATAGACTGCAACAGACTCTTACAGACTGACTTCAAATTCTCCAGCGTTCTACTCTAACCTCCAACTGCAACATTCCAGTGTGGCTTATGTGGCTGCGACAGTCCTAAAATGATGTCATCCCTCAGTCTCAGCTGAGACTGAGAACAGAGTGAGACAGTGTGAAATCCATTTAACTGGAGTTTCACAAGCTGCCTTCCCTGCCTACCACTGGGTCTAACTGGGATTCTTGTAACCCTGGGTAACAGGGGGGTTACAATCACATGAACCTGAACATATTTATTGAGGCTACATTTAATACATGCTGCTTCTATGAATTAATGGAATGGAATGGAATTTATTTTATATCCATTAAACAACCATGTGTTATATAGCCAGAATGGAATGCAGAGTTGTGATGACAGAGAACTGAGAGCTGTGATACAGAAACTGTTATTTCTCACAGATTCATTCATAGCACTTCAATTCAGCACTGAACCCCAAGTGATCAACTTTTTATGAGAACAGAAAGATAGATAATAAGCATATTACTTCATTGTTTTGTAGCTTTAGCTTCAATTACAAAATTTGGTTTTAGCCTGCAGTTTTAATTTGAGGGTGGCTAACAAATGAGGGTGGCTTTAAATACAAACTTACAGAAATGACACATCAGTCCAAAAGTGAGACCTCCTGCTGAACTGCCAGTGACCCAGAGAAAGTGCGAATGAGGGGTAAAGGTCCCCTGAGTATTTATTTCAGTATGCAAAGCCGGATGGGTTTAATCTCTGGACCATCCACATGCTGCCAACAAGCCGTCCACAAGGAGGTAAATCAATCAGCCGAGCCAGCTTGGGTGAATAGATAAAAAAAAAAATCACTGGAAGCAGAATGATGAGTTATACATGTAGCTTTAGAAAATGGGCTGTAGAAATCCTTAAAGCTGATTGGCTAAGCCCATGATCCAGACGGTCCAGTATCAGGCAACAGAGACTAGGAAATAACTAGTCCCCATCTCTGGTGCCTGATTACATTCCAAAATCACTGTGCCAACAGAATTCTCATTTCAAAATTGCCGCCATGTTTGTTTCTCCACTTAAGGAAAGATAGACACCCCCCAAAAAAAAAGTGATCTGTTAGCCTCTTGAAACATAAAATTTCATGGTCAATTAAATTTGATAGAAAACTGCAACAAATTGCTGCACATAACACCAACTTACAAAAAAAAAAAAAAGCAGTCCCGCTACCCAAAAAGCCGGCCGATCTAGCAGATCATGAAAACAACCAGCAGCACATCTCCATCTCCTGGAAGTCCCACTTACTGAAGTGCCGCCACACCTATTAGGCCTGATTCTCTGCAATACAGATGTAAAGCTGTACTCCTTCTCAAAACCGCACATCACAGCAAGAAGAAAACACAGATCTGTACCTGCTTTTACACTTCAACTGTTTTCACTTTGCTGCCAGCTTGTTCAACCTCATGTGCTATAGCGCATCAGCCGAGTGTACCCTGTCCTATCATGCTGGAGTCAGACACTGTGCTATTGCTGCCCCATGGCAGATTATTTCTCTCCCTCACTTACTGAGCCACAGAGGGACTGATGGCTAGACCCCCCACAGTGCCATTTCTTGTTAAATGTAAAAAAAAAAAGTAAATTGTCCTGTGCTGTTCCCACACAGTGGCAAGAAAAAAAAAAGGCAATAGTTTTTTTGTCAAATGAACAGGCTGTACTATCACACGGCTCCCTTAACTTCTCCCTGGCTTGCCATACCTCCACATATACTGGATAAAAGTACCAAAATTAAGAAAATGCCAAATTCAAGCCTCATTTGTAGCAGGGTTACCGTGTCCAAATCTTCTCCTGGACGTCTTGTCTGACCCTGCTGCTCTGCTCTTCTCATCTATCTCTCCACTCTGATCGGGCTTAAGAAAAAGACAAACCAAGCAGTAACTATGGCAAAGACCATTCCCATTGCTCTTCAAGTTCATCTCCCCACCCAGTCGATATGCAACAAAATTCATTCCCCACCATAGTAGCTGAATGATTAAATATAAATTTTAAACCCAAACGGTGAAGGTTGGAGCAAAGGGGATCACAATCAACAATCAATGGGGTGAGCAGGGGTAAAGACAGCAGGCTAAAGTGACAGTCAGATTTTTAAATGGAGAAGAAACCAGCTTTTTTTTTTTTTGGTGTGAGCCACACAGCAGTTGGGGGGGGGGGGGTTAACCATGACAACAAATGCAAAAAGGCAGAGCTACAAAGACTCAAGTAGGACAAAAGTCTCAGTTCAGAAAAAGAATAGAGCAGTGCAGGTGGAGGAACTATTTTTTTTCTACAAAATAAATAAAACACTGAAGACTTTTAACATTTTAATATGATTTTTTTTAAATGCATATATAATACAGTGAACCATTTTCTAAGCGTAATAATACCCTCCAGGGTGGGAAGTATTGGGCAATACCGGACCATCCAGGGGCTATAAGGCCCTCTGCCTGCTGCATCAGGCCTCATTACACCCCTGGGTGGTCTGGTATTGCCCAATACCGGCCACCCTGTTGGGTATTATTGCTTACGTAGAAGCAGTGTGGTTAGAATTGGTCACTTCCTTCCTGTCAGGCAGCTGGAAGAAAGAAAAAAAGAGCTAAACTAGCTATGATCCAGGAGGGTCAGCAACTTCAATATTTCAGCTGCGGAGCTCCTGCACAGCTTCGTCTTTGTCATCTGTGTCTGTGTGGGGGGTGGGAGGAGGTTGAGGGAGTGAGTGCTGTAAAAGTACTGATTGCCAAGAGCAAGTGCTGCCAAGTGTAATATCTGGCTTTTAAACGAGGGCAGCTTTAAAAACGAAACCTGAAAATTAGTGCGGCTTTAATTTGAGGGCGGCTAATAAACAAGGGCAGCTACAAAATGATGAAATACAGTATCTTTCTAAACACAAACCAGATGGATTAGTAACAAACTCTGACTGAAAATGATTAGCTCAACAGACTGCTCTAACTAGGGACTGCAACGGCTTATTTAGTCAATCAGAGACGTAATTGCAGAAGCAGCAGGCAGGAAAGGTATGATGTCATTGCTCACTGACAGGGCCAGAAACATCTTCACTGTTTCTTCACTGTTTTTAGTTACTGCAAAGCACATTAACAGATGCTGATTTAAAGAAAACCGCAAAACCAAACAGCATGATATTTTCAGGAAACACTACTCATGACACAGGGATGTGAATTCAAGCTTTTTATGAAATATGTGTGCATTTGATCTTTAAAACTGCTAATTGAATCAGAGTTCCTAATGTTTAATTGCAGGTGATTTCACACATAAGGTGCTTGGAAAGAAAATGCTTTCTGTCTGATTTTCGTTTTGTACAAGGGAAGGACCAGTACCAAGGTTTTTTTTGGTCTTAGAGCATGGTCGTTTTTCTGTACTGACAGGAATTTATTAAGTGGATTATCTTACCCCTTTGTGGTACTTTTAAAAATGAACTGCCCCAGGCTAAGTTTATTCATTTATTTATTTATTTATTTTTGTAAAGGGAGTCACTGAAGTTTTGTGTACATAGTACAACACCATTGTTCAAATCTATTTGCCCTATGGGCAAATCTGCATATAGCATGGTAAAGTGTATTTTAACACTTTTTATCAGGGTCTGCACATGAAACTGCACTTCCATAATCTAAAATGGGAAGCAGACTGCTCTAGAAATCACCTTAAAGGTCTCATCAGTTAACAGGTATTTCATCCTGTACAAGAATGGCAGTCTTTTATGTAAATTGGCAGTCACCTGGGAAATATAGTTCTTGTATGCCAAGTGGGGATCCAGCATGATTCCCAAAGATGTAAATTTGTCTTATGCAACTAAGGGGGGAATATCCTTTATGTTTATTTAAAGGATACTGTGCTCTTTCTGTATTTATGTGTGGTACTAAATAGCATGTTTTTGGTTTTTTCCCCTATTGAAAACCAGATTATTATCATTAAACTAGATAACAGTTTTTCTGAATTCATATTACAATTTTTCATTCTATGATGTCACATTCCTTGCAGCAATATAAATAACTGCATCATCAGCATACTAATCCACACTGGCATTCTCACATGTCAGGGTAGACCAGTTATGAAAAAAGAAAACACCAAGGGGCCCAATATAGACCCCTGAGGGACAATGTTTTTGTTACTGGGCATACAGTGGCCATATTATGGTTAATCTTAACAATTTGTTTTCTATTCTTCAAATAACTTGCTATCCAATCTAATACTGCTGCACCAAGACCAACCTCCTGCAGACTTGACATCAGGAGAGAGTGATCCACTAAATCAGAAGCCTTGGTCAGGTCCATGAACACTGTCCCTGTCAATAAGCCTTGTTCCATGTTCCATTGTAGATCATTTGTAAACCTGATCAAGGCAATCACGGTACTGCACTCTCTCCTGTGGTTGTGCTGCATAAGTGTCAATATCCCATAACATTACAGATAACGAACCATCTGGTCTTGACTCAGTTTTCCTTGTAGCTTACCCAAAACAGAAAGCAATGAGATGGGCGTATAATTCTTAAATACTTCAAAACTACTCCCTTCCAAATGGGTACAATGTATACTATTTTCCATAAGTCTGAAACCTGACTTAAACAGTAGGATAGATAATAAACATAATAAAACATTGTTTAAGGAACAAATACAGTTCTTTGGCAGTCATTTCTAGAAATGTTGCCACAACTTGCACAATGCCAGGATCCTTTTTATGTCTAGTTTACTTAACAGCATGTAAACCTCCATAGAGGTTATAGCCCTATGGTAGAAGCTGGGCCTATTTCCATGTTTCTCTGCTATCCTAGGATTACCTTTAGCCATGTTGCACACATATTGTTTCAGATGCATAATGTTTTTATTAAACATATTAGCAATGTCTTTACCGTCTCTAAACATGACATCATCCTTCACTGTAAAATTTATTGTTATGTGTACATTTGGTCTGATAATTCCTTTAACAGCTTTCCACAATTTGAGTACTCCAAAACTTTCCAATTGCTTCTGTTTATAAAATTCAACTTTGGCCTTTTTAATTTCCTTTTTACATTGATTATGTAAATTTCTGTAGCTGCTCCATTCCATTATTATTTAATTTATATTTCTCCCATGCAAAATCTCATTGTCTTATAAGCATTACTTAATTCTTACTTGTCCAGTTATTATTTTACCCTCACCCTACTTTGTGTAAATGGTGCATATTTTTCTAATGCTGAAAAAGTACCTTTAAGAAATGATCTAATGCTAACTTTAGTGCAGGAAAGCTGTCAAGTATATTTCAATCTACGTTTGTCAATTCTTCTCTAAATGCTTATAACCCAGAATCCATAAACTTTTTCAATGGTATCGCCTTAGATTGTACTTTCATTCTTTTATTTCTCAAATGCAGTAAGCTGGTGCATGATCACTAATGAAGTCTGGTAAGACCTCTGTTCTGGTAATGTGTTTTTTTGGTTATTTACTAAAACCTAGTCAGTGATTGATTACTTTTTTTTGTTTTATTATCCAGCCTTGTGGTATTGTTAATTATATAATGGCAAGAAAATTTCTTACAGTCTAATTAGTCTGTAGCCACCATGAACAGTGATGTTATCCCAAGACATCACTGTATCAAGGTCTGGCACATACAGAACTGCAGCAGAATAGTAAGGAGTCACTCCCCCATGTCAAGCCTGTAATGTCCTTTAAATGGCACCATCCCCAGCTACTTCCCCTCTCCTCTACTCTTTTCCCAGGCAGTAAGTTATGGCCACTTTAAAATAAAATTCAAATCTTTTGCCACTCCAGCCATCTGCCTTCATGTCAATTTTCAGTGCAACTGCTGCTCAAAAGTAAAATGTGTGCCACTAACTGAACGCAACTTTCCATTTAATTTCTGTGATTACCGTTTTTTTTTCATAATTTGTATTTCAAAAATGTACAAATGTAATACAGCCTTTGTTCAACAATACCTGAAGTGGGGAAGGGGGAGGTGGAGGGGCTTGCCATCTGAGACTGTCTGCATGGCAGATACTTCCTGTACCACATATGAACACTGTCATTGCCTTGCACTCAGTTGCCCTCAGTAGCTATCATTATCATCGTCTTTGAAAATGAAGTCATTTTTCTTCTGGTGCAAACACTTATTAAGGGAACTGTACTAGGAGAAACAAATCAGAATCATGACTTTCTGGCAGGAGGGAGAGAGAATGAGTGGGGATGGGACAATGGGTGGAAGGGTAAAAAAGCCGCACTGTCAACAGACACACACAGTGAGACAGGTAACAGCTGCACCTAGTGTAGAAACAGTAAACAAAACTCTTATTTAAAAAAATATATATAATTCCATGCAGAAAAATTAAATAAAAAACTATTTTAAAAAACTATATTTATTTATTTTAATTCTGTCTGTAAATGAGCCATTGTGCACTCCAGGAGTATGTGTCATGTTGGGTTAATGTCACTTCTTGGTTGTTGAACACCCCAGGCCTGCATCCACATGCTTCAACCACTTGAGCCATGATGTTATCCTAGCAGGACAGACACCCCTGTCATGCAGTGCATTATTGCTTAATTAACTGATGTAGGATCACTTCTAACAGAAGTGGCCTGATATTCAAATGTTTACCCTGTGGGCCAAGTGATTGCCTGCCATTTGTCCGGGGTTTGCGCCCATGTGCAATATTCAAAGGGGTCAGAAGCATGAGCTAAACAGGTTAGTGTGTGCAACTATTGATGCACAGAGGGAGGGGCAGGGACATGAATGTGAGTGCAGTGCATACTCAGCCCATTAGAGATGTGCTAAAGGAATTGGGCATGCCACCTTGCACTGCACAATAGCCACCAAGAAGAAGCTCGACTTGCTCCAGGCAACTATAGTGGCCAGTAGAGCCACTGCAGCCAACAACCACATTGCCAGTTGGAGGAGCACACATGCTCCCTGTTGCCCAGTGGTACTCCCACCCTCCAATCCCATCCCTGTTACAAGTGAATTATTCCCTGACTTATTTCCTGATGTCTAATGGTATCTCCCACCCTCTGATCCCCATCCCCAATAAAATTAAAATATTCCCTGTTGTCTAGTGGCACCCCTCACCCTCTGACCCCTGTCTTGTTATAACTGATTTATTCCCTGGTGTCCAGTGGTCCCTCCCTCCTTCCCCTGATCCCCATCCCTGTTACAACTGACTTATTCCCTGGTGTCCCGTGGTCCCTCATCCTTCAATATTGGCCCTGTTATAACTGACTTCTTCCCTGATGTCCAGTGGTCCCTCATCCTACAACCCTGACCCTGTTACAACTGACTTCTTCCCTGGTGTTCAGTGGTGCCTCCGTCCTCCAATCCTCATCCCCATTACAACTTACTTATTACCTGGTGTCCAGTAGTCCCCCCATCCTCTGATTCACGTCCCCGTTACAACCAATTTATTCTCTGGTGCTCAGTACCCCCCCAGTTCAATGATCCCTGTCCATGTTACAACTGACTTTTTCCCTGGTATCCAGTGGTGCCCCCTAAACCTCTGATCACCAGCCCTATTAACATTTTTTTCCCTGGTGTCCAGTGGTCCCCCCCACCCTCTGATCCCTAGCCTTATGCAGAAAAAGGCAGTCCCTGGTGTCTAGCAGTCCTCCCCATCCTCCAGTCCCTGGCCCTGGTAGAAATACAACTTTCTCTTGTGTCCAATGGTGCCCCCATCCTCTGATCCCCCATTAAAACTGATTTATTTCCTGGTATCTAGTGGTGCCCCTATCCTCCAATCCCCATCTTCATTACAAATTACTTATTTCCTGGTGTCCATGGTTCTCCTGTCCTCTGATCCCCATCCCTGTTACAACTGACTTATTCCCTGGCATCCAGAGGTTTCCCCATCCTCTGATCCCCAGCCAATTCAAATAAAGTATTTCCTGGTGTCCAGTGGCCCCCCCAAACCCTGCAATCCCTGGCCCCATTAATATTAATTTTTTCCTGGTATCCAGTGGTCCCCACCCACCCTTCAGTCCCCAGCCTCATGCAGAATAAAGCAGTACCTTGTGTCTAGTGCCCCCCCCACTCTCCAATACCAGGCCCTGGTACAAAGAAAACCTTCCCTGGTGGCAAGTGACCCGCCCTCCATCTGATTGCTTGCCACAGTTTCATACAAGAGAGTCTCTGGTGTCTAGTGGCCCCAGCTCCTGCACTGAGTACCACTGCCAACCCCTCCTTACTATAATCTCTGGTGCCATGGGGGGCCCATACAGTGACCAGCACAGCCCTCCTCTCACCATCTTGGCTAGCCACTGTATACAATGATAGGGTGCATGCATCCTGCATACTGTACAGGGAGTGCACACATACTGTCTATTGTAGACAGTACACATGCTCCCTTTATAGTGCACAGGATGCGCACTACCTGTCATTGCATATAGTGGCTGACCGAGGTGGCGAGAGGAGAGCTGTGCTGATTGCCATGTGGGCTCCCCGCAGTGCTACAGATTATGGCATGGGGGTTGACAGGGTGGTGTACTCACAGCAGGCAGTGTGGGGGGCCCTAGATGCCAGGGACTTCTTGTAAATAACTGCAGCAAGCAATAGGAGGGTGGGGGGTGTTGCTGGATGCCATGGAAGGTTTTCTTTCTACCAAGGCCAGGGATCAGACGGTGGGGGACCACTAGACACCAGGGACTGATTTTTTCTGCATGGGGCTAGGAATCAGAGGGTGGGGGACCACAAGACACCAGGGAAAATTAATTTTAATAGGGCTGGAGATCAGCGGTTGGGGGATCACTGGGCACCAGAGAATAAGTCAGTTGTAACGCGGATGAAGATCAGAGGATGGGGGACCACTGGACACCAGGAAAAATTTAATTTTAATGGGGCCAGGGATCGGAGGGTGGGGGACTGCAGAACACAAGGGAATATTTTATTTTGAATGGGGCCAGGGATCAGAGGATTGGGAACCACTGGACACCAGGGAAAAAAAATTACTTTTAATGGAGACAGGGATCGGAGGATGTGGGATCACTGCACACCAGAGAATAATTTATTTTAATGGGGGTGGGAATCAGTGGACAGGGAGACCACTGGACACCAGAAAAAAAATTAATTTTAACTTGGATGGGGATTGGAGGATCTGGTGACCACTGGACATCAAGGCCTGCTTTATGTTTTATGGGGATGGTCGATTGGAGTGGGTGGGTGGGGCCAGCCACAGGAGGGGCACAAATTTGCCACAGCTTCCTATGCAAATAAGCCCAAACTGGGCATGCATTATGCCCCAGCACCTTGCATACCCAATGGGTCTAGTTTCATGGTGCCGGCTGAATATCGCACCGGGGCTCCTGGCGCTATTGGATCTGTTGGATCTTTTCCTTGGACTTCCAGGATCCATGTTGGGGAAGTGCTACTCAACTTAGCATTGCTATGACATGCCCCTATATTCAGTCAGATAGTGCCGCTGTGCTATCCAACTGAATATTGAATCCTTGGGGTCATGGGAAAGTCAAGCGCAGCACAAACCTTGGCAGTCTGCTTTTGCCTCTTTTCCAATATCAGGCCCCAGATTTTTAAGTTTGGTTGTCTCAGTGCCTGCCTAGTTTAAGTTAATGGTCCCCATAATTATCAGCTTTTTCCTATTCAAAACTCCCAGTACTGCAATCAGATCCTCCAACTCATTAATTTTCACCTTAGGTAGATTATTAACACATGCTAACACCAATGATTTGTTTTCCCTAAAGCTAAATTTAAGAACATCCATTCAAAGTCAGTTTGAGTTGTGGCAGTAGTAAGAACCTCAGCTTTAAAATCATCATTTGCAAAGAAAAGTAAAATCCTCTGCTGTCTGTTCTAAAAGCCTTGTAACCATTCATCATCACTTTGGTATCACTGATCTTGGGGGTTAATCATGTTCACTGATAGCAAGTATGTCAGGTGTGTACTCTTTTTAGGTAGCCAGTCCTGGGTAAATAAAATGTAAAAAACAAAATAAAGATTGTTCCTTGATACTTATAACATTCTATATCAAACGGCCTATAAATAACATCAAAGCATAGCACACCTGACAGATTGCTACTTCCACTGAAGTGCTAATCAGATGCCTTGTGACAAAGGAAATGACATGTTTTCCTTTCAAGAAACAAGCATCTCTCAGATAACAAGTAGCAGTACTTATATGCTAACATGTAGAATGGCTAATGAATCTTATCTTTTAGACAGATTAAAATAATTTTTTATTGATCTTGAGACTAGACTCATAGAAACAGGAGAATGTAGACAATGATGACAGAAAACAGATCAATGATCTTTCCAGTCTGCCTGTAACACCCTTTCTTACCCTGAGATTTTTGCATATATAATAGGTTTTTGTCTGCACTACATGCTCCATGTTTCCTCATTACTGTTACCCCCCCCTTCCTTGAGTAACTAGTAAGCCCGTCACTCTGTCCCAGCCATGCTTAAAACCATTAATGGTTTTGGCACCACACACCTCATTCCATGGCTCAACCACTTTCTCTGTAAAATAAAACTTCTTCATGTCCCTCCTGAATATCCTCCCTGCCAGCTTCTACTCATTTCCCTGTGCTATAGATGTGCCACTCCCGTTGGATAGTTCCTACTGTTTACCTTGCTCATTCCTTTCAAGAACTTGAAGGTTTCAATCATATCAACCCTCACTTCTCTGGACTCCAGAGAGTACATGTTCAGTGCTCTAAGCTGGTCCCTGTAGGATTTGCCCTACTGGTTCTGAATTATTTTAGTTACCCAACACTGCACCTCCTCCAGCCTGTCATTGTCTTTCCTCAGGCCAGAATTCCAGAACTGGGCACAGTACCCCAGTTGTGGCCTCACCAACTTTCCATCTGCTATCAAAACCTGTTCCAATACAACCCAATATCCTGGTTGCCTTACTGTAGACCTTGTTACATTGGCTAGATTGTTTAAGGGAGTCACTTATAATGACTTCTAGGTCACTTTCCTCAGAATCAGTGTTCCTATTAACCCCTCCAATCCAATATTCTGCCCCAGGGTTCTTGTTCCCTGTGTGCATGACCTTGTTCTTTTTGGTATTGAACTTCAACTGCCAAACCTTGTACCACCGCTCCAACTTTTGCAGGTCCCTCTGCAACTCCCTTACTTCCCCTTGCTGTCTGCCCTACCACAGATCTTAGTGTCATCAGTGAAGAAACACATATTACCCTAAATTCTTTCTCCTATGTCACTGATGAGCATTTTGAAATGGCTTGAATCACGACTGATCCCTGTGGCCCTCCACTAGCAACCTTTGTCTCCCCACTTCTGACTTCATTTACCACTAACTTTTGCTGTTTCCCCTCCAACCAGCTTCCCACCCATTTGATTATGTCCTTTGCCTCACCTAGATCCTTAAATAGAAGTCTAAACAAAACAGTGCATCTCAGAGTAAGCGAGGTGGTGCAAACCAGGAAAACAACAAAGGGCTGCACTCAGCACAGATATTAATAACAAACTGAGCCTTATTTTAACTGCATAAATGGGGATTTATGCAGTTTCTGTAACAAGGAATTACCCTGAGTGATAATTCCTCATTGTTAGAGACTGAATAAACCCCAATTATGAGGTTAAAATAAGGGCTCGTGTGTTATTAATATCTGTGCTGAGTGCAGCCTTTTATTGTTCTCACCTAGATCATCTAGTTCTTTTAGCAAGGTTCTGTGTAGCACCAAGTTGAATGCCTTGCTGGAGTCAAAGCAGAGCAAATTCACTGCATGACCCTTTTCCACGGTCCTCCTCACCCAATCAAAGAATACTCTCAGGCTGGTCTGACAAGATCTCCCTACCACAAACCCATACTGTTTACTATCCTGGAGCTTAGTTTTCTCCAAGTAGTCTGCCAGGTCCTCTTTGACTATTGTCTCCATCAGTTTATCTACATGGAAGTAAGACTGACAGGTCTGTTTTTACCTGATTGCTTCTTGACCCCACCCTTTTGAAGTGGAACAATGACTGTTACCCTTCAGTCTTTTGAAAGCACCCCTGACTGAACTGAGCTATTGAATAGCTCTGCAAGAGGGACAGCTAATTCCAGTGCCAGTTCATTGAGCACCCATGGATGGATCCCATCCAGCCTTGGGGCCTTATCTATCTTCAGGGCTACAAGTCTTTTCTGTCCATAACACTTGTAAATACTTTCAGCCTCATTTCTGAGAATCCTCTTTCAATAGCCCTTATGCCACTCATCGACTAAGGCTCGCTACCTAGAATGATTACTTTCTACTGGGCCTTTTCGATTACACTGCCCCTTTGTTAGGTCAAGATTCCCCCACCCATGTTTCTTCTTCCCCCCTACTATATCTGAACAACTGTTTTCCCCACCATTGACCCCCTCTGCGATATAACCTCTGTGCCTGCTTTAGCATCTCTGACTGCCCTCTTGGCCTCGTAGTTTTTACTTGGTACTCCTTCCATTCTTCGTCCCTTGCTTCTCCTTGTACATCAAGGCCTTCTTTTTGGCCCTCGCTGCCTCCCTGACCTTTTTAGAGAAACAGATTGTTCTCTTGTGCCTATTTCTCTTGTTCCTCAAGCATGAAATTGTTACCTTAAGAATGGCCCCTTTTATTTCTCTCCATCTTTCCTCCAGTCTCCTGATCAGATTTGTATAAAACCGAACAGTTATTATTAAAACCAATAGGGATGAAAGTGACTGGGAGTCTCCCTTCCTTACTGTTTAATTAAGTCTGCATTTATTTCAGAATGCAAATAAATACAGACTTAATTAAAGACTAACAGGTAAAAGAAAGCCCGCATACACAGCAGGTACTACAGAGGGAAGAAGACTCATCCGAGTTGATACTTAGGGGTATCTGGTCAGCAGCTCTTATGCACCAATAAATTGTTATCTA
Source organism: Neoceratodus forsteri (assembly GCA_016271365.2). Classification (NCBI taxonomy): domain Eukaryota; kingdom Metazoa; phylum Chordata; order Ceratodontiformes; family Ceratodontidae; genus Neoceratodus; species Neoceratodus forsteri. The sequence goes on along the minus strand of CM057455.1, from coordinate 1,139,572,250 downwards.
CAGCTTAGAGTCCTAGTGTGTTCACTGTTTTTCTTCCCCTTGTGACTTTTGTAGCACAGCAGCACCTTTGGAAGTTGGGTGTGCTTCTGACTCTCTGTTCTACTTAAAGAGTAAGGAGGGGAGATTTCCTACTAGCTTTTATATGAACTGTTTAATTATATGTAAATATTTAAATACTGTACAGTAAGTGGAAACCTATGATGACTATTTTGCAACAGACTACAACATGCAGACGGAAGATACATGCAATAACAAAAACGTACATCGCAAGCATTGGAGGTACAAAAAAGTAATAGCAGCAGCTGAGGAACAGCTAATACAGAGGCAATATGCAGAGATCAGTGAAAATTTCAAAGACTTGATTCTGTCTGAGCATGTGCAGAAGTTTGGCGCCCTTTTAAGTTATTAGGGTAACCACACCCCTATTTATGGGACGTGTTTAGAGTAGACTGTGCCATGCTAGAGACCTCAAATGCCAAAAGGTGGATAAGCAAGCTTAACTCAGCTTTTATACATTAAGAAATGGGAAAAAGTTAAAACTAGTAATCAGTTCGTAAATAAACAGAGGGCTGCTTTTTCTATGGCTGCCTCAAAAAGAGTTGAAGTCTAATTGCAGTAGAAACTAATTTAAAGATTTCCCCAGCCCCTGACTGACAGGTTTCTTTGGTGTACCTGTCATGTCAGTATGGGGGGCAGGATATAACTGAGTTTAACTGGAGAACTGACCTATGACTTGATCATAGTCTGTAAACAAAAGGAGTTTATTTAAAACTTAGAAATAAATAGGATAGAGTATGGGAGCCCATGCACAACCACACTATTCTAATACCAAGTGGTTTCCAGTGACAATGAGGACCTCGAGAGTGAAGCTCGAGAGGTTCCTATCATCACTGGAAACCACAAATGATAGAATAGCTGGTTATGTTAGAACTCCATACACTTTCAATGTAGTGTATGGCCCCCAAAAGAAGTATTCTTACTTTGATTTATCTCCGTGATTTTCCACAGGACGTTCCATTCTCATTTTGCCGCTCACCGAGTCGGCTCACGCACGCAGCTCATCAAACCCCCCCCCCCCATGCAATGAACAGCGCTGCTTGGGGGTGGTTGTATTATGACATCCTCACTAACATAGAATGAAAAGTCGTTCTGTGTTAGTGAGGATGCCACTACTGAAGCAGAATGACTTTTTGTTGTGTATGGATTTCCATACACAACCGCATTCCACCATACACTATAATACAATAACAATGATTTACCATAAGTGCATGTTTTGCTTTCAGGAAAGTCAGAGCCAGATACAAGACGGAAGCTTCACTGAATGAGTGGAACTGTTTATATTTGCACAGCTTTTTACACTGGTGTTGATCTGTGGTTAAAGCAATAAAAACTGTTTTAAATACAGTTAGAAATGTGTAACTAATAGTATAAGTAATAGTACTGCAAGATTATGTTTTGGATTTAAATGTAAATGAGCAAATGAATATTAATACTTTAATTTTGAGCATTTACTGTAAATGAAATTATGAATCTAGAAATGAGGATGGAAACTATAAAAGAATCTTGCTGGGGTTTTTAAGGTGAGACACTGTGGATTAGCAACAAAATGAAACAGAAACGAAACACAGAAACATAGAATCTGCAGGCAAATAAGGACTGCCTGGGCCACCCAGTCTGCCCATTTTTCCCTACCTACAGTATCACCCTAGACCCCGCTTGATGTCGGGCATTCCCTCCACCATTCTTTTCTATTAAGATTCCCTTATGCCTATCTCGTGCATTCATGAACCTCACCACTGTTTTCACCCTCACCACCTCAGATGGCAGGCTGTTCCATAAATCCACCACCCTTTCTGTGAAAAATACTTCTTCATATCTGCCCTGAAACTCCCTCCCCCTCCCACTTCATAGACTGTCCCCTTGTTCTTGTGCATCTTTTTTTCTGAAAAATACTACCCTCTTGCATCTTATTTAATCCAGTGAGGCATTTAAAGGTCTGCATCATACACCCCATCTCCCTCCTCTTTCAGCATATACAGATTGAGTTCCTATAGTCTCTCCTCATAGGGCTTTTGGTTGAGATCCCACACCAATTTAGTTGCCCTCTCTGCACTGCTCTCTGTCTATGTCCATATGGAGATGTGGCCTCCAGAACTGAACACAATATTGTAAGTGAGAACTAACCAGTGAATTATACAGGGGCAGCAACACTTCCCTCTTTCTGTTGGTGATACCTCTCCCTATGCACCCCAGCATCCCACTAGCCCTACCAACTACTTAGTCACACCACCTGGGCACTGATGCAGAGTGGAGGGCTGTTCTAGTCACCAGCTTGTGGTCGGGATGGCGGGAAACAGTGTGGTGGGGCACTACCTGCTGGGGTAGGGGTCCACTAGACACCAGAGAATGGGTTCACTGTAGTTTACAGGGGATTGGGGATAGGAAAGGGAATCCTCTAGATGCCAAAGAATGGTTTCAATTTAATTTACAGGGTATCAGGATGGGGGGGGGCACTGGACCACGAAACACCAGGGAATATTATGTATTGATCAAGCATGGGTGTGGGTGGGGAAAGGGACTGCTAGACTCCAGGGAATATTATGTACTTATCTTGCATGGGTCCAGGTGGGGGGAAGGACCACTGGACACCAGGGACAGTTTGCTTTTTAAGATCTGGCTGGCAGTTGGCAGGGGGGAGGGACCACCGGATAACAGGGACAATTTAGTTTCTACCATTGGACCGGTGATCGGTGGAGGACCACTTGATACCAGGGAGTGTTTAATTGTTCACTATGGGCCAGCAATCAGTGGGAGGAGGAGACCACTAGACACCAGAGGAAGTTTAATTGTTCACAGCAGGACAGCGATTGGTGGAGAGGAACCACTACGCAACAGGGAATGTTCAAGTTTTAACATGGGGTCGGCAATTGGCAGGGGAGGGAGGCTGTAGTGCCCCAGAGTTTGGGGACACTTCAAAAGAAATGAGGACCCTTCCCAAGAGCTGGGGAGTTGCATTTTTTGTTTGTTTCTTGTTACTCCCTCCTCAGCCTTTGTCCAATTTTGCAACTTCAGCACCATGGGAGCCAAGGGTAGAACTCAGCCCTGGCCAACGACCCTCCCTTTAGGGGTCAGAAGGCCCAGTCCCCATGGCTGCCAGGTAGGATCCCCATACCCTACAAAAGGGCTTAGGGAGTGGCTTCAAGAGTGCAGTTTCAGCTCAGCTGGCAGGGTGGAGGGCACGGAGAGCATGAACATGTAAACATACCTATGGTGGGCCCTTGGCTCCTCCGTCATTGCTCCCCTCCAGCACAAGTTCGGCGGTAGCAGCAGAAGTAGTTGAGTGGGAGCTGAGGGGGGAAGGACAGAAAGAAGTAGCCTGACAGTCCTAACTGGAGGAGGAGGAGGAGCGAAACAGGGCATGGTGAGCTAAGAGCCCTGTATTTCCAATTTGTGCCAGTCAGCACCAAGGAAATCAGAGGAAGGGCATGGAATTGGAAGCCCCTTTGTGTAAATTCATGCTACAAGTGCTGGGCAGGGTCAAGAAACCAAGGCCCATAGGGTAGCACTAGTAGCAAGGATCCCAGCCCTCATACATATTAATTAGAGGGCAGGGCTGGACAAGGCCTTACACAAAGCAAGGCCCTATTACTATTCATGAGGGAGGTGGGACCAGGGCAGAGATTCCCATAGAACCAGCCTCAGAAGCAGTTATTAAGCAATAAGGTACAACCAGGGGTTATGTTAATGTTCTAGTTATTCACCCCGGGAAGTGTAATGTGGCACAAGGTGCAGCCGAGTGCCACATTGCTCTCAGGGGGTGATTAACTTGAACATTAACATAACCCTTGGGAGTAACCTATTGCTTTATTATAATGGGGTGTAATAGAAGAAGAAGAATCAGCATTTATATAGCGCTCTTCATACATAGTGTATCCCAAAGCACTTTACAAGCAATGCTAGACTGGTAGTGAAGTGACTGAATGTGTAGTGGTGGACAGATAACACATCAACACCCAAACACAGCCTGGACAATTGCATGAAGCAGTTTTATTGAAAGGGTATATTGGCAAGGACACCAGGAATGTTCCCTACTCTTTGCAAAGAATGCCCAGGGTTCTTTTACTTCCACCTGGACACCCACCAGGTCTGCACCAGGATGAGTAGGAGGGACCTTGCTTTAACATTTCATCCAAAGGACAGCACACCCCAGCAGTACAGCATCCCCCAATACTACACTAGGGTGCCAGCGTTTTAGGTACAAGTCCAGTCCCAGTGTGGGATGAGAACCCATGACCTTCTGGTCCAGAGGTAGATGTGCTACCAACTGAGCCACACTGACACCCAATCAATCTAAATGTTTATGTTTTTGTAACCCCCCCCCCCGGGGCTTATCTGGAGTTGCCCTTGATTTTCCTAGTTTCCTGGTGCCCCTGGTTTCCCCCAAGTTTTCCGGATAGCCCAACATGTTGTTTTCACCCAGTTCAGGTGTAAGTCCTTGGCTGTGAGCTGTCAGTCTGCTTGTTTTGGCTGGTGCTCGCACATGCGCTCCCAGCGCTTTGATGTACTGACTGCCACATTTGCAGTCTTCAGGGGAGAGCTGAAGTGGTCCCAGTCTCCCTGGTTTGTTAGGTGGGGACCGGTGACCTCAGAGAGGCAGCAAAGAAGCTGCAGGAGCATTGAGGGAGCTGTAAAACATGGGCACATAGCGAGGCTCCTGAATTATTCATGACCCCTCATGAATAATAATGAGGCAGATGCCTCCCACCTCGTGGGGCAGATTTTTGGTGGCAGTGACTGTAAAACCATTGGGACTAACAAAATGAAAGTGGGCTTGTTTGGCAGGGAGCAGTTGGGTCTCCAATCCGGTGGGGTGTCTGTATAAACAAAGGATTGTGTTGGGCTGCACCAGACTTTTGAAGGGGAGAAAATGCACTAAACTGCATGGAACTCCACATAAATAAATGGGAGCTGACATTTTTGTGACACTTGACTCCTCTCTAACAGCCAATCAGTGATTTAGGCACTCAAACTTGACTCAAAGGGACTCCTGGGAGAAGGAGGGAACTGATTCAGGTGCCTAAATCAAGCCCCAGTAAACGAGCAGGGAAATATTGATCTCTGTGGATATACATTATTGATAGGCTCCAGCAGCCAATCAGGATCCTAAATTCTTGGCTGAAACAATGTGGACTTTCTGAGATTTCGTCAGTCTGTTTCCAGGCTCTGTACGAGTCAGGAGTATCCTGTGAGAGTGGATATTTGGACTTCAGGGGCCTACCAAGGCCCTATTTGGAGATTGCTGTGGCAGAATTGGATCAAGAAGGCGGATGAGAGAAAAGAGAATAAACTGTGATCCTGATTCCCCAGGTACTGAGAAGTTGCTTAAATATTGCTGGGAGAAATTAGATGCTGCAGAAACCCTGCACTAGCTGGTTAAATTGGCTGAGAGGACTGTGTGAATGATCTGAAGGCTACAGTTGCTACTCAGTTTTGTTTGCTTGTGTGGAACTGAAATTGTAATTTTGAGGAGGCAAAGTGTCTCTGGTTCCGAGTGCTAGCCAGGTGCCGTACTTGTCCTGAGTGAACTGGGTAAAGTGGTTGAGAGCTGTGCCCCAGCTACAGCAAAGAAACAGTGGTGGACATTGCTTAGCTGGAGAGTGAGGACTGGTGCACAGGGGCTGATTATTCTTGGATTTCCCTGCTGGATTGCACTTCTGCTTCTTGAAACTAAGGCTAGCACCCATTTCAACCTGGTACCGGACTTTGGTGAAATAATTGCCTGTGAGTTTTTCGAGCTGGAGAGTTCAGTGCAGTGACTGCAGGAGGACCCCCACCATTTGGGAGTCCTCACCCAGAGCCAGGGAGGGAATCTGCTAACCTCTTCCAAGTGGGACTCACTGTCATAGGAGGTCACCGGTGCTTGCTGGAGTGCTAGGACACCTACGACCCATCATGGGAGCTGGGCTGTGGAATCACTTTCGGGTCTCAGCCTTCTGGGGCTGGTGTTGTCCTGCCACAGAGCTCTGTAATGGGCCAGAAGCAGCTGAAGGTGACAAGCAATCAGAACTGCAATCAAGGTGACCAGCTGCAAAATCTTTGAGCAAATTCCACCCTGCCTGAGGGACCAAGGCCAGCCTTCTTCTGACTTTTTCCGCACTGAATCAGGAGCTCCCTACTCCAGGTTTCTGAGATCAACAAACTGTGAGTACTCAGGACCTGGCTCCTGAAAAAGGAAAAGTGGGAATTGGAGATTTCTTAAACTAAGTTCTTTACAATATTTCAGGACCCCAACAGCCAGCCAGCTAGTGGCACCAATCAGGCCTGCACCTAGTGGTTATCCAGAGGGACTGATTGGGAACACTGGTACCAGTGAGGGTGGGTTTCGGCATGCAGGCCCAAATGTTTAATAGTGTATTCACTGCACTAACTTTCTTTTTGCAGCCATACTATGTCCGGGTATCCTTTTCCTGGTCTTTATCCCCGAATAAAGCTATGAATGTGTTTGTTGCAACTGCTGTGGTAGTGGAGTTCATTGCTAAAATTTATGGTTTATGGTGGATCAAGTTTAATGGGGATACTGTATGCAGAGTGGTTGGTTGTGGAGGTGGGTAGGTACAGTATCCCAGGGGGCTGTACCAGGTGGATATCAGCCCACTAATACCTTACTCTGGGTGGAGGCACCGTGCTATTATCAATATGCCTGGGAATGAACCCTCAATTGTCACTGTTGCAGGACCCAGAACCCTTGCCTTGTACCAGGGACTGCAGGCAAGGGGGAGGGGTAGCCCAGTGGTATATGGCACCTGGTCTACATTTTGGAGGCACCATTGTGATCTTCTGTTCACCAGCCATGCTTGCATCAGAATATCTGAGTGTTGGAACCCCTGACGGGTCTCCAGGTCCCAAGCTCACTGCATTCAAGCATAAGTTTAAGCCTACCAAAGAATATAAGGTGAGGCTGGTGGAATGGAAAGGGGGAATGAAAATGGATCCCAAGAAGTCTTTCCTTTTGATGGGGGTACCCCCAGAGATGGAAGACAGGGATGTTCAAAAGTGTGTATCTACCATAAAGAGACTGGGAAAGGTCAAATTACAAGGAAAAATGTTTGATTCAGCTAGGGGTACATTGACTATGCTGATTGTGAGTACTCACCCAATAGAGGTCAACTGGATGCCTGGGGCTTTGGTAGTGGAGGAATTGACTGAGGCTCTACCCGTGGTAACTTCCTTTAGTATGACCTCCTCTGGGGGAGGGGGTTGAGGGGTTGGATCTGTACCTAGGGTGCCAAAGTCTGAGAAACTCCAACCTGGTTCTGTGTCTGTGGCCTTTAAGTCATACCATAAACCAAGAATGTTCTCAGGGGTAAAACCTACCCTGAATAGTGAGGACGACTTGGAGGCCTGAATAGACAGGGCCAGCCCGTTAGTTCAGGACTGGCAGTGTTTTGAAGCTGAGAAGCAGAAACAATTAGTGGAGAGCTTACGGGGTCCTGCGTTGAAGGTTATACATTCTTTACAAGCCACAGATCCTGAAGCCCCAGCCCAAGTATACCTTACTGCTCTGCAAAGAGTATTTGGAAGTCCTGAATCCTGTGAGGATCTCATGTGGAAGTTTTAAACCACTAGACAGTGGGAGGAGGAACTGTTGTCTGCTTTTCTGATCCCGGTAGAAAGGGCATTGCAGAGGGCATTTCGAAAAGGGGGAGTAGAGGCCCAAGACTTAAATTGGATCAGGTTAGAGCACATAGTGAAGGCCGCTTGTTATTCCCCTTTATTGATGTTACAGTTGCATGTAGCAGACAGGAAGAATAACCCCTCTCCAAACTGTGTTTTTGTACGGGAGGTCCGGGAGGCCAAAGAAGAGCAAGGTCACTGGGGAATGCATAAGGCCTCCATGGCTGTGATTCAGATGGAATGAGAGGTGTCCCCTGGTAAGGTACAGGAATTAAAGACTTTGTTGGGGGAATACAAGGATGTTGTCACCTTGGCTAAATTAGGTGTGGGTTCAGGTTCAACTGAAGCTATAGTATAGTCCCTAATGTAGGCCTGACTATGTTTGGCACTGGGTTCTACACCTCAGCAACCCCCTTCAATGCAGGGGTCAAGACTCAAGTAGAGGAATTAGTCCGAAGGGAGGCTGAGTTGGAGAGGGTGGGGTTGCCAGTTGCAGCCCAGATAAATGAGTGGGTTGTAGAGTGGAATCACGCAGCTCAGAGTGCCGCAGTGGGAATGCCTGAGGCTCATATGGTGCTGACAGACCGGCTATGGCCCCTTGAACCCATCATTTGCTATAGATTTTGGGTGAGGGCCATATACGGAGAGGGTGTAGGATGCCTTTAGACTGTTCATCTAACAGAGATTGGGTACCCACCAACACAGCCCACAAACACGGAAACTATGGAGGGGCCCAGTAGAGGAGCACACTGGGGCACCTGGCAGGCCCAGCTCCATGGCTCACACAAGAGTTTCATTTGGCAGAGCCACCATGTCATCGCCAGTAGACATGCATAAATTAGTGGGACCGACAACCGAAACCAACATCACCATCAGTGGAGTCCCCACTCAGGCTGTTCTGGATAGCAGCTCCCAGGTTACCATTATTTTTAAATCCTGGTATGATCATCATTTACCAGATGTGGAGATACAGCCACTTGAAGGACTGCATGTGTGGGGCCTCAGCCAAGATAAGGGCATGCCTTTTTGCTATGTCAAAGTATGGATGGCATTCCCTGCCAAAGTGGCTAAAGTGAGTGAAGCTGTAGAAACCATTGCTTTGATCTGCCCAAAAGCTAACATCTTCAGTGGGGTGCCTGTGTTAGTGGATGCTGATGCCCACATGTTTGGACATCTGACCCAGTTGTGTCACGCTTGAGTGGCTGAAAGAAATGGTGAGAAATGCCTGTTACATCCATTGGTCTGGGAGGCCTACAGAAGGAAGGTGCAATCCCCTGTTGAGGAGATTGATGACCCAATGGGGATAGTGTGGAGAAGAGATGGAGGAGAAATTTTGCACCTGACAAATGCAGAATGCAACATTGCTGGTGTGGTGAGGTTAAAGAAGGATGTCAAGAATCAGATACTGATGTTGGATGCTCTGGATGAACATGGATTGCCAGTGGGAGCGTTAGTCAAGTCCAGCATTTTGCCAGCCAGAGTGCATGCATATGTTCAGAGGGTGACTGTACTAGTGAAGAATGCCACAGATAAGGAAGTGGTGGTGCGGAAAGGGAGGACCCTGGCTAAAATATATTGCGCTGACATGGCAGTGCACACTGCTGCAGCAAGCAGAGGCTCTCCATTGGGAACTGATCCAGGATTGTTTGATCTGAGTGACTCCCCCATCCTAGTGGAATGGAAAGAGAGAGTGAGGGAAACACTGGCTGCTCGGATGGATGTTTTCTCCCTGCATGAATGGGATGTAGGGTGTGTGAGTGGAGAGCAGCATCGGATACGACTTATGGATGACAAGCCATTTTGAGAGAGGTCAAGCCAGCTGGCCCCAGCTGATATTGATGAGATGCTGGCTGCAGGGATTATTTAGGAATCTAGGAGCCCATATGCGTTGCCAATTGTGGTGGTGAGGAAGGAAAGCAGGGCCATACGAATGTGCATGGACTACCGCACACTGAATAAGCTGACGGTGTCGGGTCAATATACTATGTCCAGAGTACATGATGCATTGGACTGTTTGAATGGAAACCAATGGTTCTCATTTCTGGATCTGTAGAGTGGTTACTATCAGATTCTGAAGGCCCCCAGGTTTGGGAAAAGACGACTTTTATATGTCTCCTTGGATTTTACAAGTTCCTGAGAATGCCACAGGGGATCCCAGGTGAACCCACTACCTTCCAGTGCCTGATGGAGAAAGCCATAGGGCATATGAACTTGCTGGACTGTTTGGTCTACTTAGACGATATCATTATGTTTGGGAAGACCCTGAAGGAACACGAGGCCTAACTGATGAAGGTGTTGGACCACCTTGAAGAATTTAGACTGAAGCTGTCTATTGATAAATGCCAGTTCTTCCGTATCTAGGTCAAGTATGTGGGGCACATAGTTTTGGAAAAAGGTATGCCGACCGACCCCAGCAAGGTTGAGATCCTTACCACTTGGCCTAAGCTGCAAACTTTGAAGGAACTGCAGTGGTTACTTGGTTTTTGCGGATACTATAGAAGATTTGTTAAGGATTACACTTGGGTATTACGGCCACTCTTGAATCTGTTACTGGGGTATCCGCCAACCAACAAAAGTAAGAAAGTTGCTATGCCTGGGGGCTCTGTTAAACCAGTCAGCTATTTCCAGCCATCTGAGTAGTGATGGGTGAAGTGGGCTCAATCCGCTCTACGAAATGATTCGCAGAGCAAAGGCAGATTCGCAGAGTGTTCCGCAACGTGAAGTGCAGTACTTTGTGTTATGATGAGTAACTAGAAGTTCTTTGAAAACAATGACTTTGCATTACTTCGCCTCCACAGACCACTACTCCATCAAATTTAAGGCGAAGTGCATTGAGGGCAAATCACTTCGCCTCACTTTGCCTTGTTTTTGAGCTCTGAAGGCGAATTTTGCAGTGATTCATGGGATTTCAGGTCACATGGGCTCTATATTGATCTGCACAGCCTCAGTTTGGGGTAGTATGTGTAGGAAGGAATAGAAGACAGTGTGCTCTGAGAGCTGTCTGCAATTGAAACCGTCTAAAAGCTGTTAACAAAGTATTGTTGCATTTTTTGGGGGGCTCAAACTTTAGTTCATTGATTGAAGGAAACCCTCCTGTGCTCATATCATTGAGCATTTTTGTTTCTATGTAGATTTTGAATGTTAATGTAGAACATTGAGTGTGTGTAGTGAAAGACAGTGAAAGTGTGCTTTGGGGGAGGGGCATATCTGTGGTGTAGGTAGATTTAAGTTGGAGAAATAGTGATTTCTTTGTTTTTTGGTTAAATTTTTGTTATATAACTGTGTTAATGAACACACAGTAATATTGTCAGTAATTGTTTACATTTTCTTGCTGTTTGTGTGTAGCGTGGATCTGGTGCAGCAGTTCATAATTTCAGGTTGTTTATATTACAATACGTGGTATATTACTGAACTTTTGAATTTGCTACGCATTACTCGTTCACCATTGTAGACAAACTGTTCTGTGTGTGTGTGTGTGTGTGTGTGTGTGTGTGTGCTGTGTTGCATGACATCAAATAATACACCTTTTAATGTGCCACAGACTAGTGTAATTGCAGGCACAGCAGTGTGAACCTGCTATCTACTGCAGCTGCCTGATTTTGTACTACGATCATGGTATCTGTTCTTTGTTTTGCTGCTTGTACTGCCATAAAAATCTGCAGTCAGTGCTCCCCCCCACCCCCACCTGCAAAAGGAATTGTTTACCAGATTGAATTGTTTTTGTGACCTCATCCGCACCACTAGTTACTGAAGTTGTTTTCTTTGCATGACAGACTAGTCTCTTATCTGTTGCTGAAGCTACAGTTGTTTTTTTGGCTTCACATCCAGTGTCCCCCCAATCAGAGAATGAACGTATCAAAATCTAAAATTTGGTTATAACATTGTGGTTGATCCCCCCCAAATGCTCGCAAAGAGACATGCAAGCAAAGCTGTTTCTCACCATGGCAGTTCGGGCAGTAATATAGTCTGTGGGCATGGTAGTACACAGACGCAGAAGTGAATTGCAGATGTGAGGAAAGGTATTTCTCCTGCAATGTTTTTTACAGCCCAATCGGTAGCTTCACTCATAGTTGGAGGAGATGATGTTTTCCCAGTTGGTGGTGTTAGTGTTACTGGTGTTGGTGGTGGTGGTAATATTAGTATTGGTGCATCAAGTTTGAATTCCGACCAGTGAACCGTATCCAAAAATATTGAGTGTGAAGCAGTGCAAGTGAGTGGCAGCGTAGACGATGTCATACTTCCCAGTAACATCCCAGTAACTGAACCTGAGGATTCTGATAATCATGTCAACGATAGCATACAATGTGATATTCCGTCCACGGTGGCAGTTAATATCACACATTTTCCATGCAGTGATTCACAGTGTGGTGAAAAAATATCAGGTGATGGTGGTGTAGATGCTGATGATGAATGTGATGATGACAATGATGTTGCTGTTTTTGTAACATGCAGTCCACATGCTAGCCTCCAAGCAGAAGATGTGGATTGTGTGACGCTGATGAATATGATGATGATGTAATTGACCCCACTTGGGAACCGGAGAAAAAGAAAGCATCTGAGTCTGTTTGCAGGAATCCCCTCCCCCCTGTAAAACCGTGTGATTTACTGGTTTTAGTTGATGGTGATGACTCAGTAATCAATATGATGGGTAGTCATGGTGGTCAGTTGCAGTCTAGGTGTGCAGTGCCTGAATCATCACGTCCCCCCCCCAACTTCAGTGCTTAAATTAACGGACTTAAATAAGCCACCTTATGGACATGTGAAAAGCAGAGCATCACAATCCCTTGTTTAGGATTTTTTTGTTCAAGATGCAAAAGACGACTCAGTTGCAGTCTGACAGGTTTTCCACGCGCGTGTGAGTCGAGGTAAAAAGGGGAGCCATCTGGGCACAGGAGGACAGCATATGCATCTTAAGAATAGGCACTTGGCACTGTGGATCCAGCACAAGCTGGCAGCTAATACCACAGTGGGGCGCTCACCCTCATCACCAGCAACCATAGCGAGCATGTTATCCCCTTCCATGACTGTTAAGTCCAGTAGTAAATTAAACGTGTGCAGTACTGAGGTACTAATAGTGTAATTTTAGTATCAGTGGTTCAGTAAGTAGCACACTCGCCTCTGAGGCCAGGAGATCAGAGGGCTGTGAGTTCAGTTCCCACATCTGGCACTTGGGTTAATATCCCAGTACTGACACTGTAGTGCAGCATGTGAGGGGGGCTGCACTTCTGAGGTGCCGCCTTTCAGATGAGACTTTAAACCGTGGTCCCATCTGCCTGGATTGGTGGTAGTTCAGGTGGATGTTAAACACCCCATTGCACTTCTCGAAAGGGGTGGGGAAATTTCCTTGGTGTCCTGGCCAAATTTCCCTCATTCACTAAAAATACCACCAACAGCTTAATCTGATCCAAGGTCAGTTGGCATTCATCTGTATCCCCCTCCCTCAGGTCGTGCCTGAAAATAGGCAGGGTTTGTCTAGCGCACTTACCCGGTCGACAAAAACTAAATAAATAAATAAGAGCAGAGGATTACTACAGGCATGATGAGGTGGAGGACCATAATGACTTTGAAATGTTGTCCAGTGCTGGTGAGAGTAGCAGTTTTTGTGGTGGTGGTGGTGGTGAATGCAGTATGTCTAGTGCAAGTGGAACATCAACCCCGGTTGGCAAATCTGGCAAAATAGCTGCATTTCTGAGTTTGTCATCATCACCTGTGCAACCGTCTTCATCAAACATCCACACTCCACCCCCTGCCAATGCCATTCATCACACAGCACTGCCATTTGTGATCACACCCCATGTAAAATGTTGTCAGCCAACATTACAGAGTGTTTTTGCACATAAGCTGAAGTATCCCCCGAATCATATAGTGCCACATGAACTTAATGCTGCTGTAGCAGAAATGCTGGCAATTGATCTTTTGCCCTTCTCCTTTGTGGAGAATTCTGGGTTCCAGTGGTTTGCTGCACATGCCTGTCCAAAATGGAAAGTCCCATCCAGGACACCTTTTCTACCCGTACTGTCCCCGAGTTGTATCATACTGTGTCAGACTCAGTAAGACGTGCCCTTCAACATTCCTCCTCTCCAGTCATCCATTTAAGTATGGATATGTGGACAAGTGGCAAAACAGCGGGGAGTTCATATTTGTGTATAACTGCACACTGGGCGCAGACACCAGGGGTTGTTTGTGATGTTGGTAGTGTGAATAATCAGTGCAGTAAGGTGGATTGTTGTGGTAGCAATCTTCCAGGAATTTGACAGCATGCAACGATTGCTATGCACAATGTGACCTGTTCACACACTGGTGAGAACATGTTGGATGTGCTACTGACTAAACTTGACAAATGGCTAAACCCTCTGTCCCTGAGATCTGGGTTCATAGCAAGTGACAATGGGTCAAATGGGGTGAAATCAGGGTTTGACCTTAACATTGTTTTACTAGCCCTAAACCTAGTGCAAATTGGCCAGGGCTAGTGCAGCTAACCCTCTACTTGTCCGTCTTGACTAGTGCAGGTTTTTCATGACTGTTAATGAAGTTGAAAAAGTCCCTACTTTAGCAGGCTGTAATCCTTTTGCTAATCTCCCTCAGTGTTCTAGGCATCCTGGTGTGATTAACAGCTCATTAAGAGCTGCAGTTATCTGGCAGTTTAAGTGGGGATCCAACAAAAGATTCAATGTGAGTCATTATCACTCAATTGTTAGGACATTCAGCTAGTGTGCATGCTGTGATCGAGGGCAGAGTGCTGTTAAGTAACTAGCTTCCAGTTTGCTGAACTTGTCTTTGATTTGTCCCACAATATTAAAACCAGTGTGCCTCATTTCCCAACCTTTTGAGTACCTGTATCCAACATTGCAGTGACAGAATGCTATCATGTATACACGGTTTGCCCAGCCAGGTGGTCTGTCCACTCTATACTTTCTCTGGATACCACTGCAGACTAGGCTCTGAAGTGACCATCCATAGACCAACAGCTGCCATTACTGACTGGTGTAGGGGTTCACAGCTCCTCTAAATGGATCACACCAGTCAATGTCATCCATACAGTACCACCCAGCATGTCATTTCAGCCTAAAAACAATGCTTTGGTGCATGTATGGTACAAAGCAAAACCTTAGTAAAATATATAATTTGAAAGGTTAAAATAGGTATTCCTGGTGTGCACAGATCATCCTATATAGAAAGAGATGCAGTACAGCATCATGCCTGTATACTGCTCCCCTTTGACTGATGAAAGGACACTTATGAAAAATCTGTTTTTGTAAGGGCAGAGCATGTTAAATCAATATGTTTGTGCCTGATATATATAAACAGATATGTCAAAGTTTCTTACCTCCTAGCCCCCTGTGTTTGTTTAACTCTTTCTCCAAAGAAATCCTAGAACTGCCCCTGGCTCACTTCACAGTGTAAGAAAACTTCCAGAAGTGCAGTTCTGGTTAATCACAAGGTGGGGAATGAGAGTGTCTTTCTCTGCCTGATTTTGTACATTGCCCTGCAGATCAAGGTGGGACTGTGGTGACGTACATGGTGATGTTGGCTATTGTGTGTGCAGAACTAGAACTGCCTGATTGAACATTTGCTATTATGTTATTCTCTGGTTTCGCGGGGAGGGGGTGAAGAAAGAGGAAGCAGGCACATTGTGAAAAAAGGTGGTACGAGTCATGAAATGATTGACTGCAGTCTTTTTTTTTTGTCAGTGTAGAAAGAATGTGGGAGCAGGATAAATATGCAATAATCAGAGTATTTCTTGGCTTGCATTTTTCCTGTATAATCAATCAAAACTGACCATTATTATTGTGGGCTAGTGCAACCATCTGCAGGCTAGTGCAATTTTTAATCGACTTGTCCGGCTGGCTAGTGCAAAAAAAAGTTAAGGTTGACCCCTGGGTGAAATGCATCAAGAATGGTGTTTATTTCATGTTCCATGCATGGCCCACTGTTTAAATCTTGTGGTGCAGGCATTTCTACAGCATACTGATGTAAAGGAAATACTGACCATTGCATGACGTATCTGCTCTCACTTTTCAAGATCTGGAAAGGCCCGTGACCAGCTGCGGCAGTTGCAGATACAAAACAGCCTGCCTCAGCACAGCTTGAAGCTGGAAGTTGTCATCCGAAGGAACTCCACTTTATACATGGCAGAGAGGTTGTATGAACAACACAAAGCCATCTCAGAATATCTTGTGATGCACACTAGCCGTGACAGTTCCGGGGCCTCCATGTCTATGACGACTGAACAGTGGTGCCTCATGGACTCTGTAATAACAATTTTGTTGCCTTTTGAACAGGCCACACAGGCAGTGAGTGGCAAGTCTGCCTCCATTAGCCAATCAATTACACTGTTGTGGTGCTGAGGCAGACATTGGCGAATGTACAGCATGGCCTCGATGTTGCCGGAGACAGTGGTAGCAGTATGTTGCTGCAACATATGCTGACAGTATTCGACCAGAATCATCACATTGTGAGCATTTAGCGTAGTGACAACTTTACCATAGCAACAATGCTGGACCCATGATACAAATGTGAAATTGCATCAGTACTGGAGGGAGGGCCTGAACAGGTAAAAAATATCAGTGGTCAACTGGTGTGCTTGGGTCATGAGGCACAGAAGTCAAGTGCCGAGGTCAGCAAACCTCAGCAGCATAATCCGGCTGAAGGTGTACCTGTAGGACTATCAAGCATATTCTGCAAGGGAAAGGGGACAGCAGTTCCAGGTGGTCTGTCATCCAAAGGGGCTGGTGTCAACCTGCTTAGGGAGGCTTCATCCCAAGAGGGTATTTGTGAAATAAATGATTCGGGAGAACAGGATGATGCATCAACAACTGGACTTAGTATGGCTCAGAGGATGGTTGAGTCATATTTGTCTGAAAACAGACATCTGACAATAACTGAAGATCATTTTTTGTACTGGAGTGGAAAGGTCAGTGAATGGCCAGAGCTGACTGCAGTGGCACTGAAGTGCCTCACATGCCCACCCTCCAATGTAAGTGTTGAGAGGGTATTCAGCTCAGCAGATGCAATAGTCAGGGATTGTCGGACAAACCTGTCTCCTGCAAATGTTCGTTTGCTAACATTCATTAAAATGAATGAGAGGCACATACCAGCACAGACTGCAACCTCGGTATTCATAACCAGGCCTAGTCATGGTGGTTTTGGTGATGTGGAAATGGACCATCCTGGTGGCACTGGCAGCGGCTGCCTAAAACGGCCCACCACTGATGTAAATGATGACACAATGGAGAAAGAATTTCCTAGTGGTCAGACTTCAGACATAGATGACTGTGAGGGAAGCTTTCTTTATGAGGATGATGATGTGATTAATGTTGGCAGGTTTTAACTGAGGTTGTTAAAAGGTGGTGTGCCACCCTGGACCACCACCACCGGGACTGATGTTAGCCACTGCCACCACCAAGCATGAGTCTGTCTGCCGCCCCGCCCCCTGGACCACCACTGGGACTGATGTTAGCCACTGCCACCACTGAGCATGAGTCTGTCTGCCCCCCAGACCACCACCACCGGGACTGCTGTTAGCCACTGCCACCACTGAGCATGAGTCTGTCCAGACCACCACATCCATCAGCCACAGACACAAAGTTTCTTAATATTTAAACCACAAAGTGAGTATGTATACTCATGTTTGTTATGCTGTTTCATTTCCTTTAGTTGTATGTTTTGTCTTCTATAGCTTTTCAGAGCCACAATGGTAAAACACATAAAGTACACTTATTTTGTTTTTTTTACAGGTTAAGAAAAAAGTCTCAATCGCTAAAACTCGGCTCGATGGGAATGGTACTGTAGGTGTACCATACAGAGAGGAACCTAAGGAATATCCATGTGAAATCCATTCTGGTAAGTATGAAGATTTTATTTCATTCATTTCATTGTTTAGTAAAGACTGCAGCAAATATTGCAAACAGGTTGTGTTAGTTGCCAAGATGCAGGTTTGAAATGTAACTTGACTTGAGATTGAGAACCAGGGAGGGAAAAATAACAATTAAGTTGAAAGAAGTCATTCATTTGTTTTTTTAGGAAACTTCCAGATGCTTTGTTGTTCTGTCAAACTGGCCTTATCCAAAAAAGTTCTTCAACATCATCAGGCACCCCCCTCCCCTGGGATTGGGCACACATGCAACACGCAGAAGTCGTTTCATCAGATGACCATGACCATCATTAACAACCGGACTCCAGAAGGATGCAGATGAAATCTGTGAAGTAGTAACAAAATAAGAAACCATTATAGACAAACCTGCAAATATGATTACCCCCCCCCAAAAAAATACTTACCTTCATGTGCTTGAGAGTTATCCGTCTCCAATTTCAATGCAAAAAATTCTCATTGAGCACTGGAATATGCACACCAACAGTTTCTGTGACCTGTGTGTGATACAGAACAATACCATGAGCACATGTCCATGTCAATCCCCTCCTCACCTACAAAATATATCTGTACATATCTACTCACCAAGGCTACAATTAGTGTACAGCCAAAGGGCACCCTTCCATCCACTTGAGATGATCACATTGCATTTGCTCGAATTGCCTCACAGAACACATTGGACCAGCAACAGGGCGCTCATGGCCATCATTTTATTCTGGGGAACTTTGTATGTGCTGAAACAGTCTAATTTCACTGTGTTACCACTTGTCAATTTTCTGCACACAAGGAGGATGCATTTTGGGCCTTCAGAAAAAATCTGGGGACTCTGTGCCACCACTGCGCACATGACTAAGTGCGCCATTAATTCTGGGGAACTTTGTATGTGCTGAAACAGTCTCATTTCACTGTGTTACCACTTGTCAATTTTCTGCACACAAGGAGGATGCAATTGGGCCTGCAGAAAAAATCTGGGGACTCTGTGCCACCACTGCATGCATGACTGAGTGCGCTATTAATTTTGGGGGACTTTGTGTGTGCTGAAACAGTCTAATTTCACTGTGTTACCACTTGTCAATTTTCTGCATACAAGGAGGATGCATTTTGGACCTGCAGAAAAAATCTGAGGACTCTGTGCCACCACTGCATGCTTGACTGAGTGTGCCATTAATTCTGGGGATGCATTTTGTGTGATTGTTGTGAGCTCATGATGTCATACTGACATTATCAATTTTTTTTTTTTTTTGTTTAGTTGTTTAACCAGGTATAGTACACTAAGCTGGAAGCTTTTTTACAGGAGCGACCTGGAAGCACAAGGAGGTTAAGTGACTTGCTCAGGGTCACACAGTATGCAAGTGGAAGCTGTGGGACTCAAACCCAGATCTGGTCTGCTGGATGTCACCAGATTTGCAGCTCAGAGCCTTAGACCACTGCACTATACTGCCTCCAATTAAAGCAGCATTGCAAGAATGTCGTGACAATTTTCAACTGTACTTTTTTATGCTACTTTACATTGCCACAGCCACTAGTTACCCCGAGTTGTGACTTGAATGATACGCTTTTCACAATTTCTGTCTGCTTACTTAGTTGACTACTTTTTTTCATGTATGACAAAAAAAAGCACGCCTTTCAATATTGTTCTGACTAGGTTTGTATTTATTTGCAGCTGCTTTTCAATAAATATTGTTCCGTGGTATCACAAAACACTGCATGCTGCATAACTGTTAATTTACAACAGAAGTGATATATAACAACTAACTGATGTGATTGATAAAAGCAGAAGAAAACAATGACAAAGACCTGGTCAGCACCAATTTAAAAGGAATGCTCCTTTCATTATTTCACACATGAAAAAAGGTAGTACAGCAGACTCAACTACTGGAAATTCTTGTATCATTCCAGTCAGGATGTAAGTAAAGAAAGTTGTAACATATCATTAAAAAATATAGGTCAGAGTTCTCAACAGATTGTTGCGCTGCTGCTTTACAGAGATTCACCACATTGTATAGTTATGGTAATGTACATAACCTAATATGTGGGGGCCTTACTTCCAGTGGAATATTTCTTTGCTCCACATAGTGCAATATATTTCGGAGAAAACCGTCCATAATTTCATTACAGTGTGTCACGTGACAGAGGAATTCTTGTTCAGAAAAGCTGCCCACATTCTGCCCCCCTTTCCCAGCAAAGTTAGGATGTGATGCCAGGGGGAGCGCAGGTGTATGCTCCACTATAGGAAATATCCAGCAGCTATCTCAATGTTTCGTTATGTTATAAGGTTCATTTTGTGGTGAAATGTGGGAACATTTCCACTAACAAGGTTCTTCTCACTGGAAATATGCCCACACGTTTCACCACAAACTGACCATTATAACATAAAGAAACATTCGGAAAGCTGCCTGACAATCGGACATTCACGGTAATGGAGCATGCACCCGCGCTTTCCCTGGCATCATGTCCTAACATTGCTGAGAAGGCGGGCAGAATGTGGGCGGCTTTTCAGAATGGGAATTCCTCCATCACTTGACACACTGTAATGAAATTGTGGGCGGTTTTCACAGAAATGTATTGTACTATGTGGAGCAAGAAAGATTCCACTGGAAGGGAAAATGTGTATTATTAAACAACAACAAAGAAAAAACACAAAAACAGTACAACACAGTATTGGTTGGGCAGAAAACAATCCCTTACTATGGCTGTGGGATGCCGTGGTGGTCCAGCAGCAGGTGCAGCATTGTCAGTATTTGTTGTTGCTGTTCTTGTATTGTGTTGATCTGCTGCTGCAATGCACCAACCCTCTGATTACTCTCCTCCAGGGCTGCCCACACCAGGGCGAGGTCGGCCTCTATTACAGGGACTGTGGCGGGGTCCACTGCAGGTGGAAATCCAGGTAGTGGTGGTGGTGCAGAGGTTGGTGCTGGTGGCAGTGGTCATGGTGGTGGTGGTACAACTGCTGTACTGGCCCTCCTCCTGCTGTGGTGAGCCACAACTTCGACCCCAGCAGCACCCTTGGCCACTGCCACAGAAGGGCCAGCAGGTGGATGCCTGGTCTCTTCCGTGGCAGCCTGCCATTCCACCTTGTGGTGGTTGAACATGTGGGTGTGCTGGCCACCAGTCCCCAAATGTGTCCCCCGGGGTCACAGTGCACCAGCACACCACAGAGATGACACATCATGACTGTGCTGTCTTCCTCCACAGAGTTAAAAAACTCCCACACTGGGGAGCTGTAGGGGGGACCAGACACAGTTCTCGCACCACTTAGGGTTTCCAGGGGCACCTCCTGTGGCTGTGGAGGTGGTGGAGGGGGTGCTGCTAGAGCCCCTACAGCTGCTACCGGTGGTAGTGGTGGTGGCGGAGAAGGTGGATGCACAACAGCCACTGGTGACACTAGTGCTGCTGCTGCTGCTTCCACTGGGAGGGGGGACCCAGGAGTCGGGAGTGGTCCAGCATCACACGACCACCCCCACGTGTCTGAACTCCTCTCCCCTGACTGCGCCCATGGGCTAGTTACTCACCTTCTCCAGAGTCCACATCCATCCTTCCCACACAAGTCCCCGACACACACACACTCACACACAGTCACACACACGCACACAAAACAAAGCAAAACTTATAAAAAAAATTAACTAGCAAAAAAAAATCACAAACACAATACAAAAACTAAATAAAGGTAGCTTTTAAAAAAGCTGTTGTTTTAGAAAGGCAATAAAGCACTTTGTCACAGACTGCTACATTGCTCTCTCACAAAGCCTTCTCCCTCTACGAATGCAAAGGAGAAAGTAAAACTGTTTTTCTGACTCACTTCCTTCTGCCTGGCTAAAGCATGTGACTTACAGTACTGTAAGCCATGTCATGTTTGGGGGGCTGCCTATTTACTTGTCACTTCACCTTACTTCATGTTAAGGCATAATGGCAACTCGAAGTAATACTGATAATGCAAAGTGAGCACTTTACAGTGCACACTTCACGTTGTGCTCCACCAACATGAAGTGCCCACTTCGCGTTCACTTTGCCAGTGGATTAAAAATTTGCTGCATCTCTACATCTGAGCCTTTTGATGAGCAATGGAATGAGGATTGTGATAAAGCTTTCAAGGATATCATTTATTGCTTGACCCATGCCCTGGTTCTGGCTTATGTGGACCCGCAGAAACCCTATGTACTTCATACTGATGCCAGTTTTAGTAGACTTGGGGCCATGTTATACCAAGAGCATCCTGAAAGTCTGTGTCCAGTTGTATTCACCAGTCAGAAATTAAATTCTTCAGGGCGGAGGTATCCTGTTCATAAGTTGGAGTTCATGGCGTTGAAATGGGGCATAGTTGACCAGTTCCATGACTATCTGAATGGGGCCAAGATCACCATGAAGACAGATAATAATCCCCTCACCTACAGTACATGCAAACCCCTGCTAAGCTGAATGCAGCTGGTCATAGCAGCTATCAGCCTTGTCCACCATGATTACTGCGTGGAGTACCGCCAGGGCCTAAACCATGTATTTGCTGATGCTTTGTCAAGGTGGCCCCAAGCCTACACTGATGAAAGCTCCAGCTGGATAAGAATTTCAGAACAAGCTGTAAATGCCTTGAGCAAGAAACATGATAGTGAAGAGGCTTTTCCCCCCCAAGGACACTCGCTGCCTGGTAGAATGTCTGGTGCCTCAGGAGACTGCCTTCCAGTTGTCTATTGTCAGCTGGCCCCCCTAGATGTAAGATCCCTCTCACAACTAATTATTCAAAACCTACAATGGGAGCAAGGGGTCAGCCCAGTCACTAGACAGATCATATGAATGCTTGGACAACAGGGTAGTCAGGAGCAAGAGGACACCATCTATTCCCCAGCATGGCTCCTGCTATGTGACTAGCCTAAGCTGGGGCTGAAGAAGGGGTTGTTGTACAGAGAGACTCAGGACCAGGAGGGGGACCATCGGGAGCAGTTGGTACTACTGGAAAAGCATGTTAAGACTGTGTTGATGGCACTACATGATGATATGGGGCACTTGAGTGCTGAACACACTTTGGACTTGATTAAGAGTCAATTCTATTGGCCAAAGATGGGGGCAGATGTAGAGACATATTGCAAAAGCTGCATGAGATGTTTACGAAGGAAGGCGCTTCCCCAGAGGGCTTCTTCCTTAGTCAACATCAAAACTAATGGCTCCATGGAATTGGTATGCATAGACTTCCTTATGTTGGAGCCTGACTCACACAATATTTCAAACATACTAGTTATCACAGACCATTTCACCTGATATGCTCAAGTTTACCCTACCAAGAATCAGCGATCTTCCACTGTGACCAAAATATTGGTGGAGACATTTTTCATGCATTATGGTGCCCCCCAGAAGATCCATTTGGATCAGGGCTGTGGTTTTAAAAGTCAGCTCATGAAAGAACTATTGTCATTGTGGGGCATCAGGAAGTCCAGGACCACCCTTACCCTCCCTGAGGTGACTCTCAACCAAAGAGATTCAACAGGACTCTGTTAGATATGCTTGGTGTCTTGGATCATCGGGACAAGCACACATGGAGTCTGCGGGTGAGCACCCAGGTTCACGCCTACAATTGAACATGAAATGATGCTATGGTGTTCTCTCCCTGCCATCTCATGTTTGGGAGGGAAGGCCGTCTGTGAGTGGACCTGTGCTACGGAGTCTTCTTGGATGGTCTGGGGGCAGGAGACTATTTAAAGTATGTGAAGAAGCTGAAACAACAATTAAATGATGCATACTGTCTCACTTCAGAAGTGGCCACTAAGAGAAACCAAGCTAATGAAGAGCACTATGATAAGAAAGTGCAAGCTCAAGACTTGGAAGCAGGTGACAGGGTGCTATTATGATGGCTGGGCATGCCAGGGAAAGCATAAGATAGCTAACCAATGGGGAGACACCCCATATATTATCTTTTATTTTTTAATTTTAATTTTAAACTGTTATTAACCTTAAGTGTTATGAGTCAAGGCTCTTTTGCAAACACGACCTGGGACCATAAGATACAGTCAATGCGTTACAAAAATTAGTAAATCACATACAGTACAAAATTTGCATAATGCATACAATACAAGACACAAACCTACAACAGACTAACACTTACATATAAGAGAATCTGAATAAAATTTCTTCAGAGAAGCCTTAAAACTATCATGATTCTGTAAATGTTATATTTCTAATGGTAGCTTGTTTCAGTAAGAAGGAGCAGAGGTAGAGTAAGCTTGCTTTTCAGCACAGGTTCTCACCCTGGGGACCACAAGTGAAGTTGAAGTGTTAGAATGGAGGGCCATATCTGAATTTCGTTGATGTAACAAGGCAAACAGTGGGGAAGAGTGACCTAGACTCAGTACACTGTGGGTCAAATAGTAAAGACTATAAATGTAACTCAAAGATGGAGGAAGCCACCAAGCTGATTGATATAATATACAATGATGCGTGCAAAAGTTTTTTTAATGCAAATCTACATATTGCATAAGAAGCTGTTGTTAGTAAGGTAATATCAAATTTTGCCAGGTCATGAAACAAAAAGGAACTGAAGTTTAGGATGGACAGCAAGACATTGTTAGCAATAGCAACTCATGCTTGTTCAGTAAGAATATTTTGCAATGTAAACAATACCCCCAACCATTGATTAATATTCCAACATATCGATTTTATATAGGGTGAATAGGACAGTCCAGAATCAAGAGTGATTCCCAAATATTTAAACTGGAAAACTTGTTCCAATGCAGTCCCCTATCAGTCAAAAATGACAATAGGGTCACTCACAGTGGTGCGCTGTCTAGTTCCAAAAAGCATATTTTTTTCTTGCTATTTAAAAGCAATCGTTGTTCTATCAACCATGTGTCAAGAACCAACTAATTAGTGTTTAAAGCTAAATTTATAAAATCCACAGGTGAGGAATTAGTGTACAAAATAATATCATCCATGCACATTAAGGTACGTGTTTTTTTAACAAGGAAGGCAGTTTGTTTATGTACAAAGAAAATAAAAGGGGCCCCAGTCTTGATTTCTGGGTTACTCCTAATTCCATTAACCTGGAGTGTGAGATGGTACCACTGAAGCTGACCATGAGGGGGCACTTTTTGGGACAGCTACTGACCCAACCTCAAGCAGATTCCCCAAGGCCCAATTGTCTCAATCCCCCAAGCAGCAGGGAATGATTAACCAGGTCGAAGGCTTTGGACAGGTCCATGAACCAGTGCTTGTGAGTTCTCTATTTTCCACAGAGTCATTGATTTGGTCCATGAACCTGGCTAAGGCTGTCCCCATTCCATGATGTTTATGAAAACCATGCTGCTTGGGGGACCAGAAACCAACTGAAACAAGGTACTCAGTGAGTTGCTCATTCATAATTTTCTCCAACAGTTTACCCAAGAAGAGTAAAAGAGAAATGGGTCAGTAGCTATCCAAGTCAGCTGGTGCCCCCCCTTAAAAATAGGTATTTACAGTATGGCTATGTTTTTATTATCTGTGTAACACCAGAGGCTTTTAACCCTGGGTCGTGTATGAAGAAGGGCTTCGGCGCATACATTTACCTGAAAAAAAGAAGTTTAAATAACATAAAACAGTTGTTTGTTTCCAACAGGAGGGGAATTCTGCAGTAATTAAGGACAAGTTGAACATATTAGGTAAGGAAACGTGAATATGTGAGGCTATTAATCGTAAAAATCTTGGCTCAAGACCATTGGCCCCTGAGTTTTTATTGGGAGATAATTTTCTCAGTAATTTCAATACTTGAATTGGTTTAATCAACCTAAAATAAAACGTATGATTAAAGTGATTATTTGAACCAGAGATTCTATGTTTGTGGGGTTCTTCTGAAGAAAACTGCTAAGTATATCTGGAGAAATCAACAGACTTGTTTAGGAATGTTTCAGATATTTCTTTAACAACAATGACTTTTTTACTGTTTATTTCAAACGTATCAGTTCAGATATTAATGTCTGGGGCTGTTGATGATTTAATTGCTGACTAAAATGTTTTAAGGTTTTTAAGTTTGGATCTTTGATTGTTTAAATGATAATCAGATTTACTTTGTTTCAATTTAATTTCACATTTGTTCCTTAATCTACAGTATTCATTTAAATCAGCTTAAAGTTGAGATTTTTTATATTTAGTCCAAGCTGCATCCTTGGTTTTCATTAGATTAAATAAATCTGGAGTGATCCAATTGTTAGTTAACCCTCTAACCCTATGATTTTTTTATTGGGAAATATTTGTCCTGTAGGTCCAATAAAATGTTTGAGCAAAAGTCAACAGCAGAATTAACATCAGGGATCAGATCTAAGTATAACCAATAGAATGTAACTCATTGATCAAGTTGTCAGGTATAATAGAAGTAAACTTCCAAAAAAATATAAGTCTGGGATGGGGTTTCTTTTTTTTTTTAACTTCCATACACAGTAAAGTAACAAGATGGTCACTTATCCCATCTGAAAGAGTGCCACAATCCTGAATTTTATTACGATTATTGGCTAAGATCCAGTCCAATAAAGTGTGATTTTTACTAACTAGGTTCAATTGAGTAAAAGAAGAAATAAGCTGACAGATGCTTGCATTAGCTAATAATGACTCGATACAGGTGTAGCTAGTGGATCCCAATTAATATTAAAATCCCCCAGGACAAGTAATTCACCTATCTTGTATTCTTGTGCATATGTTGCAATAGATTCTTAAGGCCCTTCATACCCATATTTGGTGGATTGTAAACTGTACATATTTTAAGCTTGTAACAGCCCCCTTGTAGAAGTTACATCAAAATCCACTCACAGAGTTGCAGTTAGGTCTTGACTCCAATTCAGTTGCCTCTAGAGTTTCCTTATAATATATCAGTATCCCTTCCCCTCTTTTTTCCAGGCCTATCCCTCTAAAGTATGTTATTGCCATCAATCATGTAATGTTTACTTTCAGCAGATGGCTTCAACCAAGATTCAGTTAAAACAAAGCACATCTGGTTCGCACTGTATTACAAGGGCTTCAATCTCATGAAATTTAGATTTTATACTTCGAACATTTAAATGCATGAAGTGGAGCCCTGTAGAATTTCTGCCATTCTGTGAACAAAAAACATTATTATTGATAGGCCCTAGATTGAGTTCTACATCACCTGAGAACCCCAATAACAAAAAGGACAGAAAGGCCCTGGATTGAGTTCTACATCATCTGAGAACCCCAATAACAAAAAGGACAGAAAGGCCCTGGATTGAGTTCTACATCACCTGAGAACCCCAATAACAAAAAGGACAGAAAGAAAGGGGAAAACAACAAGAAATGCTGTCTTACAGGAACAAGGTACTTTCCCAGGCTGATAGTAGATCCTTTCCTTAAAACAACTAGGGCTTTAACATTAGTAGACACTGATTTAGTAGAGTTTAACAATAAATCTGAGTACAAGAATTCCCTTTGTGGGGAACTCTGATCACGCTGCATCCTATGATTGTCCCTACTAAATGGTAAGATAAAGACCCCATAATCAAGGCAAATAAGGACCAGCAGTATACAATAAATCTCAGAGTGCTTGACCCACATATTTGGGTTAATTACAGAAGTACAGAATCTAATTAAGAGAAACTCCTAGATGAAGTAGGCTGTTACCTTGTATACGTTTAAGAAGTCAAATAGCACCGTTGACTATAGAATTGATACTAAAGTAAGGTATTTAGCCTTAGGGTTAAAACTACTGTAACCCCCTTACAAATGGGGGTTCCTAAATTGTCTTCCTGGGCTTACCTAATGCCTACTGCCAGGCTGGAGTTCTGTGTTCTAACAGTTTTAAAAGTGCTTGCATGTGAATGCCCTGTTAGCCTCCATGCCTGTCTCTTTAAAAGGCATCATTTTTGTGGGTTATAATTAATCTGGGTGGAGGCCAAGTGGTTTCAGGCTTGAGTCCCACCCAAGCTGCAATTCAGCCACTTCAAACTGCCATCGCTAATTGCACAGAGTGGGGTTTTAGTAGAAACTGTGATTGTTTGCCGATTATCTGCTTTAATAATAATAATATTGCAGTTTGTCTAACCTGCCTTCCTTTGCAGCATGGACATTTCTGTTTTGCACCACCATCTTGCTTCTGGACTGTCAGTTTGGACCAATCAGTACTTTTGGCGACCCTAAAATGGAGACTGTCCCCAGGGGTCCTGTGGGAGTGAATTTCTGTAGGAATCGTAGTTTTTCCTGTTTGGCGCCTAAATGGACCTGAAGGGGGAGCCCTTGCTGTGACAGACAGATGGATCAACCAACCAAACCTTTTGAATCATTGGGAAGTCCCAGAGCTGTTTGCAGTAGTGGGTCAGTGTGTAGCTGGAGTAGAGAGAGTGAACAACTCGAGTGATTGGAGCAGCACTCCTATGTAGTAGATCAGGGGAATTGGCAGAAAGGCTGTGTCTGGCCTGTCTGCTACCATCTTCTCATGTGAAGAAGTCTGCATTAATATCTCAGACTTTATCCAAATTTACTGTGATTGCGACCAGAATCTTGAACTGTAATAAAGTGAGATTCACCTGGTCTGGTCCGAAGATTTGCCTTAGTGCGATTGGCCTCGCAGGACTTGAGACAACTGCAGAGCGTATGGTTTGAGCAGAGACACTGTTGATTGCTACTGGACTATAATCCAAACTGTGGTATTTGCCTTTCCTTTACTATAATTGTGCTGAATGTGCTTTGTGGATCATGATTTGGTTCCCCACATTGCTTGTATCTGTCACGCTAGCTGGAAGCTGTATCCAGCACTTTACTGGACTGTATCCAAACTGTTCACCTGGTCTGGGCTTCACCATCTCAGCCTAGATTTCCATTCATGCTGCAGAGTTACATCCAATGAAAGACCAGCCTGGTGATTTGGCTCCCTACTCAACACCATCAAGCAGGATCAACCACCACAGTGCATCGTGTCGGCCCTGCTTCTCCTGGCACAGCAGTCAATCATCCTGAGGTCTTCATTTCGGCCATGCTGCCTTCTGGTCTGGGTAGCATGAGTAAACATCAGGGTAGCTCCCTGCAACAGAGCTCAAATCAAAGTATATCATCTGATTTAATTGTTTTGGTTAATCATTACGAACTGAGCCATCTGGCTCCAGAATACAAATTGTGGGTTAAAGTGCATGTTGTGTTTTTTCCTTTCTAAGGGTCCCAACAACAGCTGCAATGCTGGCCTACCCTGGGCAATGCTCCAGGCTAGCCTGCAGACCAACTGGATACCCAAAGTGTGTGTGCGACTGTGTTAGAGGGACTCTTAGAGGCATGTATGCTTAGCCTGATTAAATCAGATCCAGAATCAAACACCAGATTACTGCCCCTCCCTTGTTCATGGCCCCCAATAAATCAGATCTAAATCTTTTTTGCATTTACCCTGGCTATTGTGTACCTTTGTGGTGGGGATACTGTGTTGCTATTGCCTTTCTGCATTGCAGGTCTTGTTTTGCAGGGGGTCTCCAGGGCCAGTGCAGTTGATCCAGCCCTAGTGATAAGTGTGCCAAGTGTGTATATAACATTGCATTCTGGTGTTCACTGTAAGTGTCTAATTGCTGACCAGTATAGGCCACTAGAGGGGTTAGAGGGGGGTATCAGTGTCCTGGAGGGCTGTACCCAGAGCAGTTACGCTACCCTTAAACCAACCCTCCAGGTGGAGGCACCTGTTCACAGAACTCAGGCCCCTCAACTTACGTTTAGCCACGTAGGCAGGGGTAGTATCCCTTGGGATAGTGCTGCCTAGGAGTTACACTGCTATTAAATGTAAGTTTTTTCTCATGGTCACCCTATGTACTGCGTGGTGTTTTAAACTTTGTCACCCCTCCCAGTCAAAGATGTGGCTCCCTGTGTGCTCCTCCCCACAGTCCTGTTCCCCGGTACACTCACTGGGACTGGGGGCCCCTGACTAGCGAGAGGACCTGGAAATAGTTCCTTGTAGTAGACAACAGTTGTTTCTGGGCTGCAGGTAGGAGGCAACACAGCACAGATATTGTGGTACAGGAGGGAGAAAGCAGACAGTCATTGCAGTAGCGAGTGTTGTAGCAGGCTTGAGTAGTGTGAACTATGTGGCGTTTTAAACCTTGCTACCCTTACCGGTCAATGATGTCACTCCCTGTGTGCTCCTCCCCACTGTCCCATTCCACAGTACACTCACCAGGACTGGGTTTTCCCGACTAGCGAGTGGAGGGGAGAAGAGTTCCTCGTGGTGGACAGCAGATGTATCTGAGCTGCAGGTAGGAGGTAAAATGGCACAGATCTTGTAGTGCAGGAGGGAGAAAGCAGACAGTGCAGGAGCGAGTGTTGTAGCAGGCTTGAGTAGTGTGTATCTTGCAGAAGCTTGCAGGCCTACCGGTGTACAAGATTCAGCCTGAGGGAGTGACTCGAAGGCACAAGGTTATTCACTGTAACCATCTGCTGCCTATTGGTGATAAAACAGTAAATACTGAAGATGTGTGGAAGATCCTTCATCACCCCATGTCACCCAAACTGCTGCACACAGGAGACAGAGGTGAAGAAGAAGTGATGCCATGGGGGCTGGGCCTACAAAGGGTGAGGGGGTCTCAAGTGCAGAGGATACTGATAGTGAGTCTGAGGGGGATAACTATGGTCTCTGCATAGTCATTACCCTACCCCAAAGCTTGCCAGGTTATTTCAGGGATCACCCTTGATAAGAGTTATGCCTAGGAGACAGGGTAGGGATGAGGAGCCTTCTAGCCAAGGCCCTGAATAGTGGTCTGGCTGAGCCGCTTGAGTGGTACTGGAGTAGTTCTCCTGCAGATACACCTGGGGAGTGGTCACAGGGTGGTTTTGAGGATCAGGAAGGTGAGGGGGAAAAAGCATCTTTTGGAGTGTCCACATTGGAACTGAACACTGATTCGACTGTGCCCTTTGAAGGAGCCTAGGTTAGTATCCTAGAGCTGTAGATGATGTTAGAGAGGTGTTGGAATCTTTCACCCCAATAGCTGAGGAACAGGATGAACAGGAAGAGGGTGAGGATGACGATGAATCCCCAACTGACCTGGGAATGGTTAGTGGTTAAAGCATTCAGGAGATCCCTAGAAGGACAGGGAGGACAATACGGCCCATCCTTAAATTGACATATGATGCCCCTGGGGTTCCTACAGACTTACCTTTGTTTGTAGTTCATAAGGGAATGTACATTACTCCTAGGTCCCTACAGAAGGTGGTCATGTGACCTTCTGATGCTAAGCCCTGTAGGTCTTAGACAAAGGTGACCAGGAGGAGAAGAAGAGGGAGGTGAACAGGATACCTAAGAGGATTGAGTAAAAGAAGTGTACTCTGTGGGACTGTAGTATCAAATGACTGATGGGTTAATCTAATGGGTGCCACTTTTCGTGTGGCCAAGGGGCTCATGAGGGGAAAAGTTACTAGAGTGTACAGAATGTTCTGTGTATCGGTGTTCCATTGTTCTACCACCTGGATACTACATATTAGACAGGAATCAGGTATATAGCTAGAAATGTTATTAAGGCTGATGTTTCCATTGGGTATCTTTCCCTTACACTTGTCATTGTGGAAGCCAAGCTTTTCAATGGGAGAGGGAATGTAGCCCCCATCTAGGGGCTTGTCTGGAGTTACCCTTGATTTCCCCAGTTTCCTGGTGCCCCTGGTTTCTCCAAGTTCTCTGGACAGCCCACCACGTTGGTTTTGCCCAGTTCGGTTGTAAGTCCTTGGCCATAAGTTGCCAGCATGCTTGTATCAGCAGGCACTCACGCATATGCTCCCAGTGCTTTGATGTAGCAACCACCAAATTTGTGGTCTTCAGGATAGAGCTGCAGTGTACCTTGCTGGTTGTGATTGGTCCCCCATTGATCATGCCCCTGACATTGATTCCACCCTTCTCTATTTTATCCAAGTTTTCAACAAGGCCTGCGACACCTTTGCTCCCCTTTCCAAAGTTGTCTCCAAGAACTGTGGATCTCCTTGGGTCGCTCCATCTCTGCTTGGTCTCATGAGCCACAGAGACAACCTTTGGCACAGGGCTGTTGAATCTGGTAGGACTGTGGACAGGCAAGCTTACCATACTGCAAGAAATAAAGGTACTTGGGCTATCCGTAAAGCCAAGGCTGAACACCACAGGTCCAACCTTGCCTCCTCCTGGGGCTCATCCTGTATTTTCTGGAACAATATCAAGAAACTTAATGGCAAGGCTGTGACCCACCCACCCATCTCTTTGTTAACAGCACCTTGTCTACTGTTCCTATGGCTATTGCTGACTGCTTGAATAGTTCCTTCTCTGACCTCTCAGCTGTCCTCCCTCAAATTTTTTTAAACCCAGTCCCACCCCCCTCCTCCAATCCAGTTGTTCATCCCCATTCTACTTCAGGGCCCTCTCCCCTCATGAAACAAGGCCCTACCTGCTCAGATCACTTAAGGGCACCGGTCATAGCAGTGACTCCCTTTACACCAAACTGCTTAAAAAGGACATACTGTAGATGCTGTCCTCAGTCCCCTTACCAAATTGCTGAACTGCTCCCTCTGCCTTAGTCAATTTCCTCTTGCCTGGAAAACAGCAGTGATCACCCCTCTTCATAAATCTGGCCACCAGACCTCCCCTAGCAACTATCACCCGATCTCCATCCTCCCCCCTTTCTTCAAGGCTCTGGAGAAAAACATGGCCAATCAGCTCTCTGACTGCCTCTCCACCTATAATCTCCTCTGCCATGAACAACATGGTTTTCATTGTGCACACGGCACCACTAATGCCCTTATTGATTTCCCCAATTTCCTTCACACTGCTCTTGACAAAGGTCATGTTGATGGCTCTGTCTTCCTTGACTTGTCGAAAGCTTTCGACACTGTCTACCACTCCCTTCTCCTCTCTTCTCTCCAATCCCTTGGCCTCTCACAGGGTGTGATGAATTGGTTCTCGAGCTATCTTTCCTCCTGTACCCAGTGTGTCAAAATTAGGTCTACCATCTCCTACCCCTGACAGGTTTGTTCCGGTGTTCTCTAGGGCTCCATCCTAGGGCCCTTGCTTTTCAGCCTTTATCTGAATTTTCTCCCCTCCACTTGTGATGGAAACCTTCTACTTTATGCGGATGATGCTATTCTGTTTGACTCATACGCTAACCCTCTACTTCTATAAAACTCCCTGCAGGACTCCTTCACCCAGGCTGAATGCTAGTTCTCTGACCACAGGCTGGTTTTGAACTTAAAGAAAACAAAAACCATACTTATTGCGCATAAACAGAGTAAACATAAAGATTATCCACTCCGGGTTTTATCTAGCACCCTCTCCCCCCTTGAACAAACTTCCTCCTTCAAATATCTTGGCATTCTCTTTGATCTCTCCTTATCCTTTCACGACCACATCCACTCCCTTTGTTCCCCCATCAACTCTAGGATAGGCCTACAGTATCGTCATCATGACTGTCTCCCCACTGAAGCACTAAGGCTGGCCATCTCATCCTTGGTACTGTCCCTCGTGGATTATGATGTGCTTATTTATGGGGCCGCTGACAACACTGCTCTGCACAAAATTAAGCTATCCCTCAATAAGGCCTGTCAGCTGCTTACAGGTTCCCCACGTCTATCTTACCCATACTTGCACACTGTATTCCCTTTGTAACATCCTTAATCTGGAGGAAAGGCTTATCTATCAATCTTGTCTCTTGACCAGAAAAATCACTGCAGGTCTGACTCCCCGGTCTGTCTTCTATCATAAGCCTATCCTAGCCCTCTAGCTACCATGACACTGTCTGCTATCCTCTGCAAGTCCCCAGAATTAGGACCTCCCTTGCACAGGGGTCATTCAGTTACCATGCCCCATACTGGTACAATTCCCTGCCTGTTGCTATCGCCATCCTACCAAGATTGGGGCCTTTTAAAACTGCTCTCAAGAACCACCTCCTCTCCTCCCACCACTGTGACTGCCCTGGCTGAGTTTTTCCCCTGCCTTTACTCCTCTCAGTCTGTCTATTTTTGACCCTGCCCTTCATTTGACTCATTATAGCTCAAATTATAGTTTATGTCTGTTTACTGTTGCTAATTTACCTTGACGTGGGGCCTTTGTAACCAGCCCTTAATTTTGACAGTTTGCTTTTATTTGAGCTCATTTACTTTGTTTCTGTTGCTTGCTATTAATGTATTTGTCTTCCTGACGAGGAGCCTTTGTAAACGCATACATGTGATATCTCCCTCTTTGCGCAGGAGACTCCTGTTTTTTTGATTGAACTCCCTCTCTCCCTCCTGGGAAACAAAATCTCCTGCTTAAGTGAAATTATGTCCAAAATAACCATTCATTTTTGTTTTTGGCAGATAAAAACACATAAAAAGTAAATTAGTGATGAACAATATAAGTAAAAACATTGTACAACTAGTTGTTGATTGTTTTTAGTGCTTACTCTTGACAAAATGAAATATATTAAGTGCTTTTATTCTTATTTTTTGACACCATTTAAGGACAAACTCATGATGTTACGGCATCTCCCTACTAGTAGGCTAATCTCCCTACTAATTTAACCCAAATCTCCCTCTTAAGCAAGTTGGACATATCACATGTATGAAACGAGTCCCTGACTCAAAGGATTGTAATTCTGATTACTTCTTAAAATGAAACAGAAATAAAATAAGTGCTCCTGGTCTCAATGGTTTGTTAGATGGGGACTGGTGACCTCAGGGAGGTGGTAGAGAAGCCTTGGGAATGCTGAAGGAGCTGTAAAAAAAATGGGCACATAGCATGGACTCATGAATTATTCATGAGCCCTATGACTATTAATGATGCTGATCCCTGCCACCTAAGGGGACAGAGTTTTGGTGGCCACAACCATAAAACCCATGGGGCTAATGAGATGAAAGTGGGCTTATTTGACAGGGTGCAGTTGGGTCTACAATACAGTGGGATGTCTGTGTAAATAAAGGATTGTGTTGGGCTGCACTAGACTTTGGAAGGGGAGAAACTGCACTAAACTGTATGGGACTCCATATAAGTAAAGGGAGCTGACATTTTTGTGACACTTGATCCCTCTCTAACAGTCAATCAGTGATCTAGGCACCCAAACTTGACTCAAAGGGACTCCTGGGAGGAGGAGGGGACTAATTCATTGACTTAAACCAGATAAGGGGCTAGAAGAGGAAGGAAACAGTTCATTTCAGGGAAGTGACTGTTGATTTTTGCTGATTTTATTGCTGTTCTTATTGTTTCTTTTGCAGATTATTGCTGCTTTCAGGATTCATTTGGAAAGTTACCTGTTTGGGGGATTTTGTAGGTGCAGCTGAGTGTTTCTGTGGGGGTTTGCTGGTGTGGCTGATTGTCTCTGGTGGTGAGGAGGGAATACTCAGTTTCAGTTCAGTGCAGAACTTGCTTATTGCTGGTTTTAGTTCTTTTATACTTCTTATTTCACTTGGGAAACAGTTCTGCTTATCTTGTGTTTTTTTAAGCCATTAACTTTCTAGGGCAGGAACTGTGTTTTGTATAACCCTGTAGCTGGGGAAGGGGTGCTAATTGTCTGGCCTGGCTCCTCAGCAGAGCTACTGCTAACTGCTACCTGGAGGTGGGGCTGAAGTCAGAGTGGTGTAGCTGCTTACTCATTGGATTCTCATAAGGGGCTATAAGAGGAATGAAGCAGTGTATTTCAGGGAAGTGACTGCTGATTTTTGCTGATTTTATTGCTGTTCTTACTGCTTCTTTTGCAGAGTATTGTTGCTTTCAGTTGATACCAGGTTGCTTTCTGGATTCATTTGAAAAGTTACCTGTTTGGGGGATGTTGCAGGTGCAGCTGAGTGTTTCTGTGGGGATTTGCTGGTGTGGCTGATTGTCTCTGGTGGTCAGGAGGGACCCACCCTCCCACCCCACTCACCCCTAGTGCATCACTTCCTTTATACCATTAACCTGTGACATCATCACGGTACCAGCTGACTGCATATATGCACATGTTAGCCATCTTATTTCAGTACACATCATAGGCACACACCACACCACACCCTGATATAAATCTACATTCCTTGATACATTACACCAAACAGTATTGACAGTACAAATGTATATAGCTGGACACTGGACATGATATAGAAGAAAAGAGCAGCATAGGTACAGGGCAATAAGAGGCAATTAGGGCAAGGATGGTAGAAGGAAGATGATGGGGTGGTGCTTTGCAGCAGATGTGAGACAGCAGTGTTCAGAAAGACCTGGACACTGCGGTGCTGCCTCTATCTTTAGGCACCTCTGTGTTGAGGAAGGAGGTAGCTGAACTCTGAGCAGAGTTGGTGAGGATATAGGTGACCTTTCCATAGAGAGACCACCATGTCCACTGCTGCTCCTCAGAGGTTGCCAAGAAGGAGAGAAGGATGGACTACGGTGGGCTCTGGGAGGGTGCGGGAGTCAGCATGGAGGCACATCCCCTAACTGGTATCACTTCACATCTCGTATGCCATCCTGGCAGAGCATAGAGATTGTGCAGCAGCTCTGGAAGTAAACACTATGAGGGTTGAGGGGGTCATGCAGGATGGAACCCCAAGGGTAGCTGCAAGGAGAACACACAGGAGGAAGAAGCAAATCCTGGCTGGGGACTCCATTGTCTGAGGGATTGAGCTGGGGTCAGGTAGCAATGGTGAGAGGGAGGTAGTGCCTACCTGGAGGCACAGTTCAAAGAAGGCAAGCAAATCCTTAGGATTGCAAGGGTAGTAGCAAGAAGGGAGCTGGATGTCATTATTCACTTGGGGACTAATGACCTGGCTAGAGAGGGGGTAGATGTAAGAAGAGTACAGGAAGAGTTCAGCGAGCTGGGGAGGAGTCTTGGGCAAGTAGCACACTCTGTCACCTTCTCTGAGGTGCTACCTGTCCACAGCAAGGGGGAAGAGATAGACCTCCACATAATTGAATTCAACAAATGGCAGAAGAAATGGTGCAGAGAGGTGGGGTATGGCTTCATTGGGGATTGGAACCTCATCTGGAAGGATGAAGGACTATATTCTCCAGATGGCCTGCATCTATCAAGGGGAGGCAAAGGTATCCTTTCTGAAAAGTTTAAGTGCACCCTTAGTGACCATTTAAACTTGCCAAGGGGAGGCATTGACAGTCAAGGGATTATCATAGCCCCCCCTCCACAGGACATAACTGAAAGCAGTGAGGATCCAATAACTAGCACAATATCTAACTGTAAAACTACCATGGTTACAATGGGGGAGAGAACAGAAGGTACATCACTAATGCTAGGAGGTGATGTTGAAATTAATCCAGGTCCCCATATATTAATGAAACCAGACCTAAAAATAGTATTAGACAATGCTAGAAGCTTTGTAAATAAATTACAAGAATTTAGGATATGGGTACAACAACTGGAGCCATATATAATTGGCATAACAGAATCTTTGCTAACCCAAAGAGTACAGGACAATGAGACTGAAATCAATGGCTATGCACTCTTTAGATAAGACAAAGGAAAACGGGGTGGTGGGGTTCTTTTATATGGTAAAAATAAAAATAGACCATACGAATCTGTATTTCAAGGAATCCTGGAGGGAATTGAATGTTTGTGTTGCATCAAATCAATCAGAACTCCTTATTGGTGTAGTTTACTCACCTCCAAATGTTCATCCAGATAATTTTAAAATGTTGGCAGCAAAGTTAGGTCTCTTGGCAGAGGGAACACATATTATCATAACTGATGATTTTAACGCTGCCTGGGGTAAGCCCAGGGGTATGAAACTGGAGAAATGTTTTGAAATTTTAAATGTTAGGCAGGTAGTGAATCAAGTTACAAGGAAAAGTGGGATAAATAACCAGGGTAGTATCCTCGATATGGTAATCTTGTCAAAGGGACTTCACATCGAAAGGTGTCAAGTCCTGCCCCCTAATCTAGGTGATCATTATCCTGTATTGTGCACAATGATATAAAACCATATAATTAGGGAATAAGAGACGACTGATCAAGAGAGATCTTACAAATTATCTCTCAGAACATTTCCTCAAGGATTTAGGAAATAAAAATGGGAAAAGGTTGAACTGTATTCTGATATAAACTTGGGGTTGAAGAATTTCAAAGACCTTTCTGAGAGTTTGTAGCAAGCATGCACCCTTTTAAAAAATAAATTACAGAAAAACATCTCCTTGGTAAGTAATTTCTAAAGAAAAAGGTTTGAATTAGGAAAGGCTTGGAAAAAGCCCCAAAACAAAAAATAGGGTTGACTGGGATGATTATAAAACAAAGTGAAGTGAATGTCAATGACTAATTAAACAGGCAAGGAAAAGATTCTATAACAATACAACTGGAACAGTGACAGTCCCAAAGCAATATTGGGATATAATAAAAGATTTGAACAACCCACAAATAATTAAACAGTCAATAATAAAGTTAGAAGACAGCAGTAATCATTATATAAAAAATAACAGCACAGGTATTGAACCATTATTTTATAACTTTACCAGACAGAAACATCTCAGTCAACACCCAAAGATTCCCATAAAACTGAGGATAATGTGGAATGTTTTCCTCAGTTCTATTTCAGGAAAAATCACTACAAAGGATGTAAGGTGAAATTAAAAACTGAATACTAGGAAATCATGTGGTTTGATAAAACTGAATCAAAATTTATCAATGATGCAGTAGATTTATTGACACAGACAATAAGATTTATTTAACCAAAGCTCATTGAAGAACACATTCCCAGAAATTTGGAAGGTTGCAAAAATAGTAGCTATTTTTAAGGGTGGAAATTTGAATGATCCCTCTAATTATAGGCTGATTGTGGCCCTCCTCATCCTCTCTAAATTAATGGAGTGAATGGTGTATAATCAATTGTATGAATACCTGGAAAAGTGTTCTAAGCTTACAAAATTTCAGCATGGATTTAGGACAGGCTATTCGACGGGCACGGTGCTTGTGGTCTTTGTTGACAAGGTAGCTACTGCCTTGGATAGAGGGGGGAGTCCGTGGGCACGGTGTTCATTGACCTGTCCAAAGCCTTCGATTTAGTGGAATATCAATTACTATGTGAGAGGATGGGGAGGACTTGGATCGCACCTGGACATTAAAATGGTTTGAGTCCTACCTGGGTGATAGGAAACAACAAGTTGAAACAGACAGTCAACTGTCTGATATAGGCAAATTAGCAAGAGGTGTACCCCAGGGAACAATCCTGGGACCACTTCTGTTCTATAGATGTGTGAATGATTTGCCATTGGAAATAAACACACACATATGGTTATATGCAGATGATACTGTATTACTAGCATCAGCAAGAAATCACGAGAAAATGTTGGTTAAGCTACAAACCGATTTTGATATTCTTCAGGACTGGTTTCTAGCTTCCAAATTAGTATTAAGTGAAAAAAATCTCAGGTTATACATTTTGGTAGGAAACAAAATAAGGTTAACAACAAAACAAAAACTGACAAGGGAATTTTTATGAGAGGTGGGAAACAGTTAACAACTATAAAACAATATAAATATTTGGGAGTAATAATAGATAGTTCTCTAACTTTCTCTGGTCATATAGATAACATAACCAAGAAGGTTAATAACAGATTGAAGCATTACAAAGATCCTCTCAAATGCTAAATATTCAGTTACAGAAAAGACATGCTATGCAACTAATAATGCCTGTGCTGGAATATGGAAATTTAGTGTACATTTTGATGAATAAAAACATCTGATAAACTATCAAAACATAATATCGACTGGCCAGGTTCACTCTGAAATGTAATTCCAAAATCATCATCTCATGTATAAAGAACTAAAACGAGATAGTTTAACAAACCGATATAAAAGCAATTTTCCACCTTTATCTTCAAGTTTAACAAGGGTTTGCTAAAAGGAAACATGGATATCAAATTTGTTTGTGAAACTAATAAACATGCACTAGGAGGTAAAACACAGAGGTTTAAATTTTCCAAAATAAATTCCAGATATGGGATTATGACACTAAAAGTTCAGGCTGCAAAATATGGAATGAGATCTCTCCTCAGATAAGAAACCTCACAAAACTGTCGCTATTTAAATCTAGCTTAGATGAAAGTTACACTGTGGAATGTATCTGTTATTAGTATTCTCATAATGAGGGATGGAATGTCTGTTTTTCTTTTATTTTAATGTGAATATATTGAGTACCGTAAGTTATGTACTATGTCATTATATAAGATATTATTAATGAAACGTAACTTTTGATATTACTGTAAGTATGGTTATGTTAGAAGTTTAAATTTTTTTTATGATATCTGCTTATAATGTCTTTGTAACTTGAATGAAAGTGAAACAGGACTAGTTTGAAAATAGGTTCTCGGACATAAAGTAATATCCTGTCTAAAAATAAATATTTTTTCTACTACTACTAATGCATTGCAGGGCAATACCAATAAACAAGGAACAATAAGGGAGTACACAGAGTGGAAGGTCATGTGCACAAATGCCCGCATTCTGGGAAACAAAATCCCAGACCTAATGGTAGTGATGGCAGACACAAACCTGGACATTGTGGCTATTATGGAAACAGGGTATGCAGGGAACCATGACTGGGATACAGCCATACCAGGGTATACACTTTTTAGAAAGGATAGGGAGGGGAAGAGGGGAGGAGGGGTTGCTATGTATGTAAAGGAAGTGATTAAAGCTATGGAAGCTCAGAGATCCAGGGAAGAAGCAGAGGCATTATGGGTCACTCTGGAGTAAGGGAACAAAACAACCATCCGTGCTGGAGTAGTTTACAGGCCTCTCATGGAGGGGGAGGATATAGACCCAGTATTAGTGGAAGCCATCCATAATATGGCAGCCAAAGGGGAAGTACTACAAATGGGTGACTTCAACATGCCAGATGCAGATTGGAATACTGGGACTGCAAGTACATCAAGGAGCAGGTACCTCATGTCTGCCAGGTATGGGGCAAACCTAAGGCAGCTGGTGGTTGAGCCCACCAGGGAGGGGGCTGTATTTGACTTAGTGCTGACAAACAGGGACAGAATCATTGCGGTTGAGGTAGGCAGGCCCCTTGGTACCAGTGGCCACATAACTGTGTAGTTTAGAGTAAATACGTTGGCAGAAGAAAGCCATTCAAAGATTAAGATCCTAGATTTCTTGAAGGCCAACTTCATGGAGATGGGGGGAACAGCTCAAAATTGCCCTGGCAGCATAAGATACAGGGGGGGGGTAGAAGAACAGTGGCTTAGGCTCAAGAGATCCATAGCAGGAGTGACAAATCAATGTGTCAGATTGCTTAGCAAAAGCAACCGAAAGAAGCACCCACTGTGGTTCTTTAAGTCAGTAGCTGAGAAAGAGCAAGAAAAAAGTAAGGCACTCAGAAATACAATGAGACACAGAAAGAAGAAGACAGACTGAAATATCTAGAAAAGCAGAGAGAAGTTGGGAAAGCTGTCAGAGGGGCTAAGGCACGAATGGAGGAAGGAATAGCACAGGTTATTAAGAAAGTGACAAGACCTTCTTCCGTTATATTAATGAGAGAGAAGACCAGAAATGGTATTGTTAGGCGAAAGAAGGAAGAGGGTGGGTGGGTGGAGGACGACCTTGAAAAAGCTGAACTACTTAACAAATATTTTTGCTCAGTATTTACCAAGGAAGAGGCAGAGGAGGGGCCAAGACTCACGAGAAAAGATGTACAGGGTGGAGAGGTGGACACCAGCCCATTTACAGTGAATAGAGTCTTGGAAGGATTAGGAAAAGTAAAGACAAACAAGGCAATGGGGCCAGATGGGATTCGCCTTTAAGTGTTGAAGGAACTCAGGGAAGTCCTAGCAGATCTGCTGACAACCCTGTTCAACCAATCACTAGAGATGGGGGAGGTATCTGGGGACTGGAGGAGGGCAAAGGTGGTCCCCCTGCATAAGACTGGAAGTAGAGAGGAGGCAGGAAATTACAGACCAGTAAGCCTGACCTCAGTGATGGGGGAAGCTGATGGAGTCCCTGCTTAAGGAGAGGGTAGTGAAGTTCCTGGAGTCAAGCAGTGCCAAAGACTCAAGGCAGCATGGATTCACTGGGGGTAGGTCCTGTCAGACTAATCTTATCAATTTCTTTGACTGGGTGACCAGGGTGGTGGATCAGGGAGGGGCGGTGGATGTGGCCTACCTGGATTTCAGTAAGGCCTGTGACACCGTTCCTCATAGAAGGTTGCTTAACAAATTGGGGAACCTGGGTGTGGGCTCTAAAGTGGTAAAATGGGTTGGAAACTGGCTAAGAGGTAGGATCCAGAGGGTGATAGAAAATGGCATAAAATCAGAAGAGGGGGAGGTGACCAGTGGGGTTCCACAGGGTTTGGTGCTGGGTCAAGTTCTATTCAATGTCTTCATAAGCAACATTGCAGAGAGACTG
The DNA here is from genome assembly GCA_016271365.2 of Neoceratodus forsteri. Lineage (NCBI taxonomy): Eukaryota > Metazoa > Chordata > Ceratodontiformes > Ceratodontidae > Neoceratodus > Neoceratodus forsteri. Next base: position 1,139,530,475 of record CM057455.1, on the reverse strand, counting down.
AAGGGAAAAGTATGCCTCTTCGCAGATGACACCAAGATCTGTAGCAGAGTCGACACACAGGAGGGGCTAGATAAAATGAGAAACAACCTAAGACTACTTGAGGAATGGTCAAGGGTTTGGCAGTTGAGTTTCAACACTAAGAAGTGCAAGATAATGCACCTGGGACACAGAAACCACAAGAGGAATACAGGATGGGGGCAGATTCTAGCCACCACAAGTCAGAGAGATACCTGGGGGTTATCATTCCAGTGACCTGAAGTTAGCCAAACAATGTGAAAAGCAGTAGGAAGGCAAACAGAATGCTGGGGTGCATAGAAGGCATAACCAGTAGGAGGAGGAGAAGTGGTGATGCCACTGAATAGATCACTGGTGAGGCCTCATCTGGAATACTGTGTCCAATTCTGAAGACAGCATCTCAGGAAGGACATAGACAGATTGGAAGCAGTCCAGAGAACAGCAACAAAATCATACATGGACAGCACCACAAGCCTTATGAGGAAACGCTCAAGGAACTAAACATCTAGTAAGTGGAAGAGAGAAGGAGAGAGGGATATGATAGAGACTTCAAATACCTTAGATGAATAAACAGGGTACAGGAAGGGAGCATATTTCAGAGAAGAAAGTACACAAGGACAAGGTGACATAACATGAGGCTGGGGGAGGGGTGCTTAGAGGAATTCTAAGAAGTATTTTTTCACAGAGAGGGTGGTGGATCCATGGAACAGCCTACCAACAGAGGTGGTGAAAGTGAAACAATATAGGGATTCAAAAGTGCACGGATAAGCATAAAGGCACTATGCTGTACAGCAGAGTGGGGGAAAGGCAGTCCAGATAAGAGTAGGGATTGCCAGACCAATTAGGGAAATGGGCAGACTAGGTGGGCTGTATGGTCCTTATCTGCAGACAGATTCTGTTTCTATGTGTCTATGTAATTCAGGTACCTAGATCATGCCCCAATAAACAAGCAGGAAATATTGATCTCTATGGATATAGATTATTGATAGGCTCCAGCAGCCAATCAGAACCCTGAATTCTTGGCTGAAACAGTGTGGACTTTCTGGGATTTTGTCAGTCTGCTCCCAGGCTCTGTATGAGTCAGGAGTATCCTGAGAGTGCATTTTAGACTTCAGGGGCTTACCCAGGCCCTATTTGGAGATTGCTGTTGGCAGAATTGGATCGAGAAGGGGAAAGAGAGGAAAGAGACAGAACTGTGATCCTGATTCCCCAGATACTGAGAAGTTGCTTGAATATTGCTGGGAGAAATTAGATGCTGCAGAAACCCTGCACTAGCTGGCTGAATAGGCTGAGAGGACTTTGTGAATCATCTGAGGGCTACAGTTGCTACTGAGAGTTTTGTTTTCTTGTGTGGAACTGAAATGGTAATTTCGAAGAGGCACAGCGTCTCTGGTCCAGGGTGCTAGCCAGGTGCTGTACATGTCCTGAGTGAACTGGGTAAAGTGACTAAGAGCTGTGCCCCAGCTACAGCAAAGAACAAGTTGTGGACATTGCTTAACTGGAGAGTGTGGACTGGTGTACGGGGCTGATTATTCTGGATTCCCTGCTGGATTGTACTTGAGCTTCTGGAACAAAGGCTAGCACCCGCTTTAGCTTTGGCTCTATAATTGCCTATGAGTTTTTCATGCTGGTGAGCTCAGTGCAGGGAGTACAGGAGGAGCTCCACCATTCTGGGGTCCTCACCCAGAGCCAGGGTGGGGATATGCTAACCCCTTCCAAGTGGCACTTACTGTCTCAGGAGGTCACTGACACTTGCTGGGGTGCTAGGGCACCTATGACCCATTCAGGGAGCTGGGCTGTGGAGCCAATCTCGGGTCTGGGCCTTCTGGGGCTGGTGTTGTCCTGCCACAGAGCTCTGTAATGGGCCAGAAGCAGCTGAAGGTGACAAGTGGCCAGAACTGCAATCAAGGTGACCAGCTGCAAGATCTTCGAGCAAATTTCACCCTGCATGAGGGACCAAGGCCAGCCTTCTTCTGTCTTTTGCTGCACTGAACCAGGAGCTCCCTACTCCAGGTTTCCAAGATCAACAAATTGTGACTACCCAGGACCTGGCTCCTGGAAAGGAAAAGGGAAATTGATGGTTTCTTAACGAAGTTCTTTACAATATTTCAGGGCCCCCAACAACCAGCCAACCCACGGCACCAATCTGGCCTGCACCTAGTGGGTACTCAGAGGATTAATTGGGAACACTGGTACCATTGAGGGTGGCTTCAGCCTGCAGTTCCAAATGTTTAATAGTGTATTCACTGAACTAACTTTCTTTCTTTTCACAGCCATTCTACTTTCCGTATCCCATCCTGGTCCCTACCCCGGATAAAGCTGTGAATTTGTTTGTTGCAACTATTGTGATTGTGGAGTTCATTGCTGAGATTTATAGTTCATGGTGGATCAAGGTTGGGGATACTGTGTGCAAAGTGGTTGGTTGGAGAGGTGGGTAGGTACTGTATCCCAGGGGGCTGTACCAGGTGGATACCTGGCCCACTAATAACTTACTTTGGGTGGAGGCACCACGCTGTTATCAATATTTCTGCGAATTAACTCACAATTATCACTGTAGCAGGACCCAGGACTCTTGCCTTGTACCAGGGATCGCAGGCAAGTGGGGGGGGGGGAGCCCACTGGCATATGGCACCTGGGCTTCATTTTATAAAACCTTTTTTTAATTTTTAATGACTATAACAAGAAAGTCCTTCCACAGCCATTTGTGATCTCAGACGTGGTTATGAGATGGAGTTAGTGTAAATACCATCATGTCAACATTGCCACGTGGCTTTCCTTTAAGTTCATCAGACCTCAATTTTTGTGATGACAGCTTGATGATGATACGCTATAGCAGCAGAAAATTAAATAAATACATAAAAACCATCACTGATGCCATTCTATGAAAGTAACTCATGTTACTGGTTAAATTATTTAAAGCCTATTTTATTATCTATATCAGCCCACAATTAGCCCCGTAGCATTACTACAGCCTGTGACAGTGATAAGCTGCAGATCCCTGTCAGCATTTGTGTGTGAAGCTCACAAATGCATTCAGAGACATCGTTTAAGACAGTTTAGGTTGTACAGTGTTATTTATGCAGAGAGACATCCAGGACTGATACATTTATCCCATGGCAATAGTGATAAAACAGCCGGGGAGACCAGTGACTAGAAGCTGTGCAAAACTCATGCTGCATCACTCAGCGGTAACCAGAGTAGTGAGTTTTCTGCCGCATTACAGTCACTGATGCTGCAATCGATGGTACAGGTCTACAAGCTATTTTTTTAGCCGAAACATTTAAGACCTGGATTTTAACAGCAACATTTTAGTACTGCAGGAGGATTAATAATATTCAGGCATGTGACACAGTGACATCGCCATTGAAGTGAGTGGGGAGGCTGCATTGTGAAAACAGAGTAATATTGTTTCAAGCTGTTATCAGCTTAAGAAAAAAATCAGATAACAGCAAGCTAGGTTGAACTGACTAGATAGTTTTTGTTGGGGGGTCAAGGAACTCTTTTCTTCTTGACTGCTCATGTTATCCTATTGGCATGAGACTGCTGCTTGAATGAGACAGACGATTTTTATTTTTCTTAAGGTGATGACAACTTGAAACAACATTACTCAGCTCTGACAAGAAAAATTGACAGTGCAGGGTATAGGCTGACATTCTGCCTGACTGCTACACACAAAAGAATAAATATGAAACCATCAGGATTTATGCCCCACTCCATCTGACTGATGACTTTTTAGTTCAAATTCTTGGTTGGCAGACTTGGCAGGAGGGGAGTTCTATGCAGCTCAGGATGGGGAAAAAGAGGGTGGCAACAGTACTGAACAGTGTTGTACAGTACTTAGCACCACTTTGTTTCGACTATACAAGTACTGCAACAGAATTAGGACCATTTTAACACGTACTTTTTTTCTCTCATATTCAGTTGCTTGTGAAGGTAATTGCTGTCTTTCTTGACTGAATCAGCTTTGCTCTAATGGCGTCCATAGGTTCCAGATGTAGAATGCTGGAAAGGTAACTAAGATGTTCAATTTTAAAATCAATGTTCCTGTAGTCAGGCTTCACAAGTACATTAATAAGTAGATGAACATAAGGCTCTCAGAATGCTGACAGTCAATAAGACTGCAGCATTTCTGAGACCCTTATAATAACTAATATTACTAAAGGGGGGATGGCTCTGCAGAAACAGCCTGAGGAGGGAAATGTACTTAAAGGCACAGCATCTGCTGGGGAGGGGAAATTGTCTAATGGCCTTAGGTTGTCCACTGAGTTGCACTGATGTGTCCTGAGCCTCACCTGCACCAAACTGTGCTGTAGCCAGTCTGGTGCCCCCTAGAGACTGAACCCATTTGCCTAAGAACTGAACTGCTCTGTTTATAATCAGAATGGTTATTGTACTGTGTCCCTAGTGTACTTGATGTCCAACTTTGCCTCTGTTGACAGGACCAGTTTCTTCTGCACTTGACTTCAACCTAGGGAGGTCCCAGCCATTCTTCCATCTTCAGCAGACGGTCTCCAGTGACATCAACCCACATTAAATCTCCACCATGGCATTCCAGCATCAGCTCCACTGTTGTAAGTTGTAGAGAGACACTTGTTAGATAGCCAGAAGTAAGTCAGCTTTAGGAGCAGCTGCCCAGGCTGAAAGAGTGAGGGCCAATGGTTAGCTTCCTACATGATCTTTTTCTTCTTTTGTCACCCATCCACAAGTGTACATGTACCAGTATTGTTTAGTAGAGTCCACGCCGAGGATCGCATCACCAGTGGTCTTCTTGTCAGGAGGTGGTCTTGGTGCCAGGGGCCTACCAGTGTTCATTGCTGTGGATTGTACAGAAAACTATCTGCTCAACCAGGAGTCTTCAGCTAATTGCCAAGGGTCACCGAAGATCGCCAGGTTCTCATCATCCGGCTAGTATGTTCCTTTTTGTTTTCTGTTCATCTGGGGAATGCCCCATTATGGTCTTTTTATAAAAAGCACTTTGTGGGGTCAGTTCCCACTTGCTGATCAGCCAACTCAGCGCAAAGCCTAAGCATGGTTCATCAATTATCTTGTCATCTCGGCAAAGTGCACACAGGACTTGGATTGAAAGGGGTTAACCCCTTGTTATTGGTTTGACCAATTTCTGGTCCCAATCATATTGTTTTGTTGATTGTTCTGTTATCTTATAGCATTCTAGAAAAATAGTTATCTTGTTGTACTTCTTGTCATATGTAAAATAAACCTTTTGCATCTTGGTCCCTGAGTAAGCCTCCTGCCTCTCCTTCTGGATTCATCCATCCTATCCTGAATTTTTAGGGAGACACAAACTCCATTCTAATGCATGGTGCAGTTCTCATGTGGAAGTCCCCTGGTGCCATTAGGATGTCAGCTGCCCACAAGAGGAAAGGGATTCCTATATTGAAGTGCAACAGTGGCTGACACAGTTGCCATGTTATGTATGGGAGCTGGCGGCACTCATGGCAGAGATGAAGCAAGAGGCTCATCTCCAGGTTGTGCAGTGTCCACACTGATCTAGGAAGAGAAGGAACAGAGGTTTAAGACATATGGGTAGATGGGAAGAGCAAAGCAGACCCACATGCCAAAGTGAAGGAACCGTTGGGCCATTCAGCAGATATGTCAGTGGATCAATGTCAGGGACAGCAAGATCAAAAGAGCTCAATGCCAGCTATATGAGGACACCAAGAGGGAGATGGAGAATAGTAAGCAGAGCAATCAAGCTCCGTGGGTACCTTTGGGAAGTCCGTCCAGTGTTCGGGATTGACAAGCTGAGGAGCATGCATATATGGTGAGTGCTGTCCACTGTGATATGAGCCAGCTGGTTCTGATCAGAATTCCAAGGAAGCCGAGTATCAGAAGCTTGCACAGCTGGTCATCGAGTAGATGAAGCAGAGGACTGAACTGCAAAAAGAAAGAAAGAAAGTGAAAACTTCAGGAAGAGTCTCCAGTGGCAATCTTGGAAGATCCAGCAGCAGTCAGAGCAAGCAATCCACTATGAAGAGGTAGTGACATAGCACATGAAGAGGATGTAAGAGTATGAGGTTATTTATTTATTTATTTAAGAGTTTTACCAGGAAAGCATACTGAGCAGGTACCGCTCGATTCCAGATGCACCCTGGGGGGTGTGGTGATAGGAGGATACATATTACAAAACATTTTGTGATACATTCATATGACAAGCATTGATAACAGCATTCTTATATGGATTTAGCTACATCGGAAGTAAAAAACAATATACAGGTGAAATAGCTAGCAATACATACATTTTGCAGAGTAACAGCAGCATACATTTATACAGAGTATTCACAGCAGGAGTAAATATACTGATGAGAATGGTCAGCAGACGACATGCCTGCTTGGGCTTCAGCAGTGCAAGTTGCATGGGCAACTAGTGGTGAAGTGTGTCTTGAGTAGTGTGTTGAGGTGAGGTGTGCTGGTGGTGTGCCAAATATCCACTGGCAAGGAATTCCATAAGTTTGCCGTCAGGTAGCTGAAAGCAGCCTGGCCAGATGTGGTGGCCATGTGGGGGATGTGAAGAAGCTGGGAATCAATGTTCCTGAGCAAGTAGGCCGGTGGGGGCAATACTGCTATGGTGTCTGCAAGGTAGAGGGAGTTACTTGGACCAGAATTTCACAGTAGTTCTAACACAGTGTAGCAACTCTGATTGTGAGAGATGGGAGGTCTAAGGAGTGGTAGAGGTCACAGTGATGGGTAAGGGGAGGGCAGTCCAGGGAGAATCGGCAGAAAGACTAGAATTGAGGATCTAGTCTAGCTAGGGAGGACTTAGGGCTACATAATAGATTATATCCCGTAGTGCAGTATTGGGAGGATCATTTTTGAATGATTGCCAGGTGTGTAGACAAGGAATGCAACTTTTATTATGGTATAATGCACCCAACATGGGGTGCAGCTTTATGTATAGCATCAATTTGCGTGGTGAAGTCAAGATGCTTGTCTAACAGACCCTAAGGTATCTGAAGGAAGTACAAACTTCCAAGGGGAGCCATCTAGTGTGTGGAATGTGGGGAGGTTGGGAGGTGGGAGAGTTTTGCCCTAGTGCCAAATGTTAGGGAGACCGTTTTCTTGGGGTTTAGGAATAGCTGATGAGAATGAAACCAGAGTTGGACATTGTCGAAGTCCTGTTGTAGACAGGCAGCTACTATGGAGGGAGATGGCCCAGAGGCATACAGAACTGTGTTGTCTGCATATATGTGAATGGTCGTATGGGGGCAGGCCACAGGGAGATCATTGAGGAAGATAGGAAACAACAATGGGCCTAGGACGGAGCCTTGTGGGACCCCGGTGGTAACAGGGAGTGAGGTGGAAATGTCAGAACCAATACGGACCGATTGGGACCTGCTCACCAAGTAAGACTGGAACCAGCTGATGGCAGGCCCAGTCAGTCCAGCTTGGGCAAGCTTAGACAGTAACAGGGTATGAGAGACCATGTCAAAAGCCTTAGCCAGGTCAATGAAGATAGCTGCAGTAATTTTCCCTTTATCCATTCCTGATAGGATGGTGTCAGTGAGACGGAGGAGAGGTGATGGTGGAGTGAGTTTTCCTAAAACCAGTCTGGTATGGAGTGAAGAAGGAGGTGGAGTCAAGAAAATTGGAGAGTTGGAGAGTACAAGGCGCCCTGAATTTTGGCTAGGTTGGGGAGCAGCTAGATAGGCAGTAGTTACTCTGGGAGGAGGGATCACTCCTTTGAGAGGGGATGACTGTGGCATGCTTCCAGTTAGATGGGATAGAGCTAAGTCTGAATGACAGGTTAAATAGAGCAGCCAGAGGACTGGCTATGGCTGGAGCAGACAGAAGAAGCATTTTGGAGTCTAGTCCTGAGGGCATTTACCTTTGGAGGGATTAAGTGACCAGACTGTACTTAATACCTCTGTTGCAGTAACAAGGTGAAAGGAGAAGTTGGCGGGTGGGGAAAAGGCTGGGGTGTCTGGGGGAGGGTGCATGGGGTGAGAGAATAAGAGAGAGGATGTACAGCTTGTGAAAAAGGAGTTTAGCTTTGAGACTACAGCTCTTGGTTTAGTGATAGTGATACCTGCCATATTGAGGGTTGGTGTAGGTGGCTGGGCCAGAGGGAGAAGAGGAATTAATTGACTTCGAGGTGGGCTGGTCTGTAAGTTATTGTCAAGGCAGACTTGAAATAATTAGATTTGCCTGCCGATAAGTCTCATGCAGTCATCTGTGAGTGAGCGTGAAAAGTTGAGCCAGTTGAGAACCTGTTACCTTATAGGTTTTCCAGGCTCTGTCCTGACTAGAAGTTGCTCTAGGAGCTTAGCAGTCACCCAGGGTAGGTGAGCACCCCTTACTCTGGATCTTCTTAGTGGCGCATGGGAGTCCCAGATGGTGAGCAATCTGGACGTGAAGAAATTGAGGGCCTTATACATGGAGGGAACCCGGGGGATGTAGGACCAATCAATGTTAGACAGGTCATTTAGGAGCATGGCCTGGTCCAAGGATTTGTAAGATCTAGTATTCAGTGTACAGGGTTATAGCCAAAGACCTGTGCTGTATGCTGCTCACTGAGATGCAGGAGAAGGAAGAGCTCAGCAGACGCTTTATGGAGTTGTACGCATCCTTGGAGGAGGAGGAGTGCTTCCAGCTAAATGCTGTATGTCCCCTGGAACTGCCAAGATTCCCAGGGCCTGATGGTCCAGTAGTTTTGGATGAGAAAACTAGCCAGTCTTTGCATCCAGACAGTCCTGAATCCTGCCCAGCACCCAAGAATGAACCAGCAAGAGAACCAGATCCAGTCTGGTCCAACATGACTGATATCAGTTGGCATAACATGCCAGTCTCAATCCCCATTCAGGTGTCAGCCAAGACAGTGGAAACACACCACCATAAGAAGAGAAGAACCTCCTCAAGCAGAGCCCAAGCCAACAGCCAGTCAAAAGGTGTGTACATACCAAGGAAATGAGAGGTCAGATAATGCCTGCAATCAAGAAAAGCCCACTCATAGGAGAATGAGTACAGGAAGTCATGATGTGGTGGGAAGCATGGATGTCAGAACATGGGGAAAAGTAGAGGCATTTAAGTTCAAAAGGGATCAGGATAAATAAGACAATTTGTGCAAGGAAAGGGCACTTTGAATGCTCATGGGTAAAGTGGGAGTGCTACATCCCTCTGCGCCCATAGGTTCCAGCACCTGTAGAGGGAAGTCATTTTCTGAGGAGCCTGACCCATATGTCATTTTAGATGATGTCCCATTGCCAGGACTGCATGTCTACCAGATCCAATCTTCAGATGGAATGCAGACATTAGCACACTGAAATCAGCTGAAGTCCTGCATGATTTCTGTTGAGTCAGACAGATGGATCAACAAGAAGAGGCAGAAATTACTCCTGGAAAGTACCTCAAGGCAGTCTGCACTGATTTCTTGTGGCTAGCTAACCACAAAAGAAAAGTTTGACCCTAGTGTAAATATTTTATTTTGAAATCCTGGATAGCACCAGTGAGCAGATGCTCATTAATTGGTTCCACGTCAGTTAACAAGTACAGAGTGATAAATAAACATTCAAATACAGAATTGTTCGGTAGCAAATATAGAAACACATGTTACGGTACAACAATACAGATAAAGTTCATGGTTACACTATACTGAGGCACTGTACAATATATGCCCACTTCAAGGAAAATATGTTGAAGGATCATTCCTGAACCTGTCTTAATTAGTCCAGTACCCAATGTATAGGACCAAGGAAAGTCACAGAGGTAAAAAAAAAATTGTGAAATGAAAAATACACTTTAAAGTCAAGCGAAGCTTAGCCTGTTTAGAGTGATGTGAACTAACAAAGATGTTAAGATTATTAGATATGCTAAAATTTAAAGTAGAGCAGTTATGAATTAATGTTTTCAAGTAGACTAGTTACTGTAAATAGTTTTATAGCAGTAAAATGTTTCCTTGTGTTTTGAAACTCAAAATGATAACTAAACCCATATGTAGGGACATGTATGTTTAAGGGTTAATTTGTAGTGCCCCAGAGTTGGGGGCACCACAAAAGAAATAGGGACCCTTCCCCAGCTGGTGATTTGGAATTTTGTTTGTTTCTTGTTATTCCCCACCTGCTGTGTCCCCTGACCCATCCCCAGCCTTTGTCCAACTTCACATGTTTGACATCACAGGGGGCCAAGGGCAGGACTCAGCCCTGGCCGGAGGCCCTCCCTTTAGGGCTCAGAAGGCCCAATCCTCATGACCTCCCCTGCCCTACAGAAGGGCCTGGGGAGTGGCTTCAAGAGCGCAGTTTCGGCTCAGCTGGCAGGCTGGAGGACATGAGGAGCATGGGCATGTAAACGTACCTGTGGTGGGCCTCTGGCTCCTCTGGCATTGCTCCCTTTCCATTATGAATCTGGCTGTAGCAGCAGTAGTAGTTGGGAGGAAGCAGGGCTCCCAGATATGTGGGGTACATCCCTTTTGAGTCCCAGGCAGTGGCGGCAGGGTCGACTCTCCGTGACAGTCCTGGGCATGTGGCAGTGATTTTGGTCCAGGAGGAAACACATTCCCTGGACCGTTCAGTTCTGCCCTAGCAGTCACAGCAGTAGCACAGATGCTGGGTGGGAGTGTGACTCCCCAGCCACCTTTCCAGATCCATTCTATGTCATAATGGCGACTGCCAAAAGATGACCGTCATTATGGCGAGGGTACATTGCTGAAAATCAGTTTTGGTTATATACATCCCCAGCGCACAGGAAAATGGCACCGGGGACTAAGATTTTAATGTTAATGTGGGGCTGAGCTCACTGCACCCCTATTAAAAGTTCATAACTCGAGGGTGCATGTCGGGGGTGCAAATTCTGGAGCAAAAGAAATGTTGGGCTGGAAGCACTAAAATGTAGGTGTGCTGGACCAGAATATGGAACCCTCGAGCTTTCAACTGCCATCCATCCACCATGCTATGGGGCCAGCTCACAGCCCCACTCCAGCCACACCAGGCCAACCTTCCTCCCTTCCATCACGCTCACCCCCCATGCACATATACATACAGTTAAGTCCTGTCGCTATATGCAAGAGCTCCCCATCCTGTCACCTTCCTTGCACCCTCACTCCTGCTTTTGCGCCTACAAGTGGGTCACCATTTGGTAGGTGCCCACTTGGCGGATAGCCCCCACCTCACAGATACTTTCCAGATCTCATCAGCAGGAGTGGCAGTCCCAGGCCATGGTGGTGAGTGGGTCATATTCCAACTTTGTTTAACTTCTAGCCCCACAGGTTATGGGGAGTGGGAGGGAAGGTCCGGGAGAAGTGGGCTGATGACCCTAAATTGACAGGGAGGAGTGAAACAGGGGCACAGTGCATTTCCAATTTGCACCAGTCAGTGCCAAGGAAATCAGAGGAAGGGGCATGGGATTGGAAGCCCTTTTGTGTAGATTTGCTGCACAAGTACTGGGCAGGGCCAGGGAACCAAGGCCCATTGGGGATCAGTGGGAATGAGGGTCCCAGCCCTCATACATATTAGTTAGAGGGCAGGGCTAGACAAGGCCCTAGACAAGGCAAGGTCATATTCTTATTCATGAGTGAGGTGAGGCCTGGGCAGAGAGTCCCATAGAACCAGGCCCAGAGGCAGTTATTAATATTAATGGGGGGTGGGCTCTGCAGAAACACCCTGAGAAGGGAAAGGTACTTAAAGGCATAGGATGTACTGGGGAAGGGGCATTGTCTGATGGCCTAAGGTTGCCCACTGAGTTATGTTGCTGTGTCCTGAGCCTCACCTGAACCAAACTGTACTGTAGCCTGCCTGGTGCCCCCTAGAAACTGAACCCATTGCCTAAGAACCAAACTGCATTGCTTGCAACCTGAACTGTTATTGCACTGTGTCCCTTGTGTACTTGATATCCAGTTTTTGCCTCTGTTGCCTGGACCAGTTTCTTCTGAATTCGACGTCAATCTAAGGAGGTCCTCGGCCACTTCTCCATCTTCAGCAGACTTGACTCCAGTGACACCGACCTGCTATGAATCACCACCACAGTGTTCCAGCATTAGTCCCATGATGTTAAGTTGTAAAGAGCCACTAGTTAGGTATCCAGCAGTGAGTCAGCTTAGGAGCCACCCCAGCTCAAGAGTAAAGGACCACAGTTCGCATCGTGCATGACCTTTTTCTTATTTTATCTCCTGTCCACAAGTGTGTGCATGCAGTACTAGTACCTCTACATAGAGGTTGCTCCGAGGATCACATCACTGGTAGTCTTCTTGTCAGGAGGTGGCCTGGGTGCCAGGGGCCTACCAGTGGTCATTGCTACAGATCATCAAGAGAACCATCTGCTTGGCCTGGAGACTTCAGATTCTCTTCAAGATTCACAGAGGACTGACAAGTTCTCATCATCAAGCTAGCATTGTTTTCTTTGTTTTTTGTTCATCTGGGGAATACCCCGTTATGGCCTGTTTATAAAAAGCACTTTGTGGGTTCAATTTCCACTTGCTCATCAGTCAACGCATCACAAATCCCAAGCTTGGTTTATCAGTTATCTTGTCATCTCAGCAGAGTGCACACAGGATTTGGACTGAAAGTGGTTAACCCCCTTTCATTAGTTCAACCAATTGCTGGTCCTGATTGTACTGTTTTGTTGCTTGTTCTATTATCTTGTAGCATTGTAGAAAAATATTTATCTTGTTGTTCTTCTTGTCCCTTGTAAATAAATCTTTTGCATCTTGGTTCTGAGTAAGCTTCTTCCCTCTCCTTTCAGATTCATCTGGCCTATTTTGAATTTTTAGGGAGACATGAACTCCCATTCCACTGGAGCTTTGACCCCCTACAGGGGATCACTAGACACCATGGAAAACTGGATTTTTGCAACAGGCAGAGATCAGTGAGGGGGGACCAGTAGACACCAGGGAAAGTTTAATTTTTCAGATCGGGTGGTGGGGAGGCCACTTGACACCAGGGAAAGTTGAATTTGTAACAACAGGCTAGCAATCAGCAGGAGGAGGAGCACTGGTCACCAGGGAAGGTTTACTTTTTCAGATTGGTACAGTGATCAGTGTTGGGGGGATCTATCCCAATGGATTACTGTGTTGGGGGTTGGTGGGGTGATACTCTTCCTCCACCAACCACTAGGTTTGCTTGGGTGTAGGTATGTTGTAGGTCAGAGGTACCTGCAACATGCAAGTGGATCATACAAAATGGCCTTATGTGGTGCAAATACTCTAATTATTGAATTATGCCAATATTCAGGTCCCCGCCCCTTTCATTTACATTGCCCACCTCTGAATATTGCCAGAGTCTAAATCCTGTTTGAGCACACTAACTGGGCTTTTCAATATAGCATATCCACACAAAACTCAGTTTGTACTGCACACTTGGATTTGTACTTGGGCACAGTTTTGAATATCTGGTCCCTGGTGGTAACTAACCCCAGGGCTTTCTTTACGTTGGCCACCACCAAGTCAGGTCATAGGACATTAAAGGCTACTGTGAGTTATTGGGTTAGCACGCAGTTTAGCACTAGCAGTACTCTCCTGAGCTGAGTTGTGCTAGGAAGGGGTAGTGAGGGGTTACATCATTCAGAGTTGGCTCCAGACAGGAGCTGGTGATTCAGCACTAGTGTTTTTTACTAGTTGGGTCAGGGACTGGGATCCAGGAAAGTGACTGGGGGCAGGCATACTTGGACTGGAGTTTAGTTTTTGCTGCTGGTTGGGGGAATGCTTGATAATGGGCACTGGACAGATGAAATTAAAAGAGCACAACAGCACAGTTAGACAGATGCAAAATTGGGTCGGCTAGCACCTCAGCAGGGATTATGGATTTACCCGAGTAACTACAGTAGTCATTGCTGGACCACCTCCTGTGGCCCCATAGTACAGTAGCCCTAAAAACTTACAGGTAAGGTAAGGGGTCAGGGGAGATGGAGAGGGCTGGTCTACTACTGGGTGGGAAGGAGAACTCTTAGGATGCAGAATCTCACAATCAGATTCTGATTCCACGTTTAACAATTGTTTTTTGGAATTTAAATTTCTGACCCTCAATACCAAAACTCCAAGTTCTGAAAAAACAGCTTGGAATCTGAGATATGGAATTGTGTTGGTACAGATTTTGAGCAGCCTTGTTCTGTACTGTCCTGCAGTCCATGCACTACCAGAATTTAATCAGAGTACTGTACCAATGGTACTGCTGTGAGCTGCCAAAGCAATTGTCTCGCTTTGCATTCATATTATCATCAATCTCTCTCCTTCCTTCCTTCCTTCCTTCCTTCCTTCCTTCCTTCCTTCCTTCCTTCCTTCCTTCCTTCCTTCCTTCCTTTCTCTGGTGGACTGCAGAACTGCATTGAGTGCCAGCATGTTTGATTAGCAAGTCCAACAGAGGTCCATACTGAATAATCAGTTTGTATATCATCACTGAACACCCCATGGAGGACCATGGCAATGCAGCATAATGCAATCACTCCTTCAATAAAGCAGTATGTCTGCAACAGTTCCATGTATTTATTTATTAATTGATGAACTGATTCATTTTAAATTTTGGTGACTGGAAAAGGCAAACTAAGTCAAGGCTGGCTTGCAGTTGCATCCTGCATCCTGGGGGAGAGAGAACATAGGAAGAGTTGCAAAAATGGAAACAATAATGTCAGTGTACATTTTACAAGGTACAGTTGTGCATGATGAACCACTGCATTAAATACAACATAGATACATAAGGTACAAGGATAACAATCAATGATAATATCCGCAAACTAATCCTAAGATGCTGATGTGCAGATTGACAGTGTGACCCATACAACATATAATATTGGGAACAGTTTGGGATACAAATCTATGGCCATTAGCAGCACCATTAAAGTCAGATGTATATATAAAAGAAGCATTATAACAGAGAAACAGTTTGGAATAAGAACAGTACATAGGATGCATAAATGTTACAAGAAGGTAGATAATGTCCGGTTGGTTTGGTTTCTGTTGATCTCTTCTAACCACGTGCATGCTTTGTAAAGCCTAATATCGCAGTGCAAAGCAGCATTGGTATGCAAATCTTTTAGAGGGTAAGTTGAATATGAACTGGCTCAAATGGTATTATATTCTACTGACCATGTTACTATGCTGCCCTTACCGCAGCTGGTTCATATACACTAAACATAACAATACTACAGGTAATCTTCACAAAAGAGTATGCATGACAGCAATGGGTGCTCAAGCTATTGCTTGTACCTAAAAAAAAGCATTGTTTAATGCCAATAATGTTCGCTTGCAAATGTCAGTAGTGAAACGGTTATGCCTAGTAAGTCACTGAGGGAAACCTCAGTGAGGCCTGAGTAACTCAGTGTGGTACAGAAACGTATCAATCTACAAGACTGTAACTAAGAGCTTGCCACATCTCAGATCATCTATCTCTTAATAAAAATGTATGTAGAGGTTATATATGTAAAAATAGCTACCCTTAACCAAAGAAACAATACCAGAGCAGCTTTCACAAGCTGTTGATGACATCACAATAGTCATCTTATGCTCTAAACGTGGAGCCTTTGGAAATGAGTCTATGACTCAAAGGGTTGTAATTCCAACTTCCTAAGTAAATAAATAAATAAATAAATAGAGAATAATGGATGGGGAAGGGTTTGATATGAGAATTTAATGCACACCTGAGTTGTGGGAGGCTACATAAACCCCAAGGGCGAAGCCCGAGGGGTTTATCAAAGCATCCCACAACGAGGGTGTGCATTAAATTCTCATGTGAAACACCCTCCCCATCTTTTATTTTTTATAATAGCAGGCCAGCAATTTTTCTTCAGCAGTTTGTGAGACTGTTTGGCCCTGCCCACATACAGAATGTTGGCCAATGATGCAGTAGCATAGTTTGACTGGCATGGCTCATGAATATCATAACAAGCAGCCGGTTGTTATGGAAAATATCAACCTGGTCAGTACATTGAGAGAAATTGCTGACCAGTTATTATAATAAAATAAAGCCAGCTGCTAAACTAAACAAGTTTTAACAGTGAAGTTTTTATACTTAGTTAAAGAGGACAGGAAATCATTTCTAATTTGTAGCTGTTTATAAAGAACTTATTTTCAGAAATAATATTCAGTTCCCCAAATTATCCATAACTAAGTGAACCTGAATAAAACTGATGTGAAAAACTGTATTTTGCATTGTTTTATTTTTATTGGCAGCATTCTGTTACAGTTCTCTTCATAAAACCTGTGATCATCTGTCTTAGCAATGTCACAGTTTGTGCACAGAACTCTGAGTGAGGTTCTGATAGGTCAGTAGCTCATAATTAGCATTCTGTACACAAACCATGACATAGTAAAAACTCCAAACTACCAGTTCCATGAAAAGAACTGTGCAGAATGTTGTCCATGTAATGGAAACAATTGAAAGCACAGTTTTTCGGACTTCCGGTGACGTCACCAGCATCATGGCAGCTTAAACGAACAGCTCCCCCCTCATCGACAATAAAAACGTCTCCACACAGCTTGGTACAAGTAAATTGGGGTAAAGATGCAAAGACTGCAAAGTGGAAACTCAGCTGCAAAACGATCCCGTTCAAAAAATCAGAAAAAGAAGGCTAATCAAGAAGGATTGAGTCCGACGAGTTCAATGAATAGCGGGAGGGAGTCGCCGAGTATGGCGGAGCCGACACTGAGACTGTAGATTCAAAACCTCCTCTCAGAAATCAAGCAGTTTTGTCCGAAACAAAGCAAGAATTCAATAAGCTGCATTCTGACTTAAATGGTCTGGAGACTAGGGTGAACACCGCATGAGAGGTATATCAATGGCAGAGGATGATCTAATCCAAATCTCTCAGGCCATGGAACACTTTATGCATCAACAGGAACTCACCGCTGCCAAATGTCTGGATCTGGAAGCACGTTCCCGCAGGGACAATTTAAGAATATATGACTTACCTGAAGGGACGGAGACTGGGGAGATGACTGAATTTCTGGAAGATTTGCTAAGACATGTCCTGGATATTCCACCAGCCTACCATTTCAAAATCGAAAGAGCACACCGAGCGTTGGTGCCTAAACCGACATCAGTTTCTGCCAGACCCCGGTCAATAGTGGTGAAATTTTCAAGCTTTCGGAAGAAAGAGCAAATAATATGGACAGCGTGGAAACAAGGGCGGGTCGAATACAATGGTGCCCGTCTGTCGTTTAATCAGGATTACCCTCCGGTGATCCAGCAGCTGTGAATGGCCTACTCCCCGATACTGCAGAAACTGAAGACCCTAAACATTAGATTCCAGACGCCTTACCCATCCCGCTTACGAGTCTTCTGGGAAACAGGTACTGAGTTATACCATTCATACGAAGAGGCACTTCAAGCAGTGAGGAATAAGGGGCATAACATTGCAGAGGCCCCCCATCGTAAGGCGCAGCCAACCGGCCCAAAGCATCCCTGGTGACCGACCAGACCCCAGCACTCCTCACACGCAGGAAAGAAGGTGGCAGCTAACACACTTCAAGACATTAGAAAAATGTTGCACAAACTCACTCATCCTCAAGTCCCTGAAGAGCCAACGTAATAATTCTATGGCTGTGTTGGGGAAAACCTTCTCCCGATGTCTCTTTCCTCTGGGTCGCCCTCGAACTCTGTACCTAAAATGAAAGGGACTTATGAAAATTGATATCGAGGCCTACAACCGAGGCCTAGCTGGTAAATGATAAGGGTCATGGGGGGAGGGAAGGGGTTTGAGGGGGTGCTGGGTCATCTGAAACTCTTATGATTGTAAAGAAAACTGAATTCCTTGATGTTTTGAGCAAGCGGCTTCATCACTCCTACAAGTTAGATTCTGATGTTGAACTTATGATGTTCGTTTTTTTACCACCAGGGAGGAGGGAGGGTAGGGATTGGGAGATCGGGAACCCGGCAACAGCACAAAGAACCATGGGGTCCTGAGAGGATGTGGGGGGATTGATTAATGGAGTTCCCTCTTGGGCAGAGTCGCATTAACAAGGCACGTTAACCAGTCTAGTTGCTTTTAAAATTTCCCGCTTGTAGGGTCACAGAGGGTTGATGCGGGGGCTGGGCGGCTCGCTGGGTGACTATGCTTGGGGGGAAGGCTGCAGAAGTTCTAGTGCCATGGTGATGACTCTTTCCCAGAGGGTGTAACAGTGAATTAAACTTAATTAAATAGTGGGTTGGTACTAACATAGCAGAGTGGGGAGCTGCATGATGAAGGGGATGGAGCATCCCTTCTGCAGCTGCAGATTCATCCAAATTAGTGGAAATCACATCGGGGCTGTATTTTGATTGAGGGTGTCAGCATCGGCCTTGACCTCAGGATTGAAATACAAGTATATTTTATGAAGATGGGGGGGAGGCATACTCTCTTTATTGTCGCCCACTCGGTAACAGTCTGCTCCACTTCAGGGAGTTACTGGTAGAGCGCTAGATTATGCTCCCTATTGTGTCCCGGTTAACAGTTAAGGAACCACTGATGGGGAAGGTGGGCTGAAATGGAAGGGTGACATATAATTGTAGTGGGACACCATTGTGAAATGGGGAATCCTTTTGTACTCTCCTTTTTTCATTTATATAGAAGTTGCGAATTACTGAAGGGGTAGTCTCAGGCACAGAGAACTGGCGGGATCATACTACATAGCCTCGATATAATGTTGAGAGCGGGGGGGGGAGACCGTCCATTTTTTCTGACATAATCCCAGTTTAATTATGCTGGGAAGTTTGCCGCTGGGTGTACCTTATATTTTTTTGGGTACACTGCTGGTGATAGTATGCCAAGACATCTGGCAAGGACCTGATAAACCTAAGGTCCAGGAGGAATGAATCATTTTAATGGCTCCTGTACCTCCCATTTGAGAATTACGAACTCGAACGAATAGAGAACAGTCTTTACTGTTCTTCTACCTTGGGAGTAACCTTGTGAATAGTTTTTTTTCCTGGGGGAGGATCGCTCTGTTGGCGCCTACTCGTAGGAGGTTTGAGATTATATGCTGTGTCTGTATTCATGTAATGCGGCAAGTTATAATTTTATGTGAAGACTTTCAATGGTATGATACATTTGATCAATACAGAGGAAGGCAAAGAATTATTCATCTCTGGAGGTTTGGGCGGGGAGAACACGGAGAACACCTCGGGGGGGACGGGGAGGAGGGACCTCATATCATTGGAATTATAACTTCCCATCCATAAATGGAGGATAAGTCCAGTATAAGAATTGTCTCCCACAAGGTTAATGGATTGAACAATCCGTTAAAAAGACACAAAGTCATGACAGCTATTAAAAGACAGAAACCCACGTTTGTCCTACTGCAAGAAACTCATTTAAACAAATTAGAACATCAGAAGTTAGGGAAGTATGGGTACGAGCAGATAGTCGCGGCCTCATATGGGAAGGGTAAGAGAAGAGGCTTTGTGGTACTGGTCTCCAAAGGAACTCAATTTCAGAGATTGACCAGCTATGTAGACCCTGAGGACCATCTGGTCATTATCACTGGGAACTTGGAGGGTACTCCCATCACACTGGCCTCCCTGTATGCACCCACGGGCTCTACTAAGGAAGTTTTTTGTGCCTTACTACAAAAAATAACAGAGCAACAAAGGGGACTATTAATTGTAGGGGGGACTTCAATCAGGTATGGGAACAAAATGACACGTCCAGGACAAAGTCTTTTCAGCAGAGCCCAGCCAGTAAATTTATTAAGAAGCACCTAAAGGGGTTTTTTGGGTAGATGCTTGGAGAAGGCATAATAAGAATGAACGAGAGTACACGCACTACTCATTCCCCCACGACTCCTTTGCCAGGATTGACTACTTGTTGATCTCGGGAGAGCATAAAGATCAAGTATTAGACTGTAAACATATACCATCAGTACTCTCTGACCATTCTCAATTGGTACTGAGGCTAAACTGGAGAGTTCCAAGGGGCCAGTCCCTTTGGAAGTTTAATAATTACTTTTTGAACCTAAAAGAGTTTACAGACATGGCCACTGCGAGGCTAACACAAATCCAGCAAGATAACAAGTACCCTAAGGTGTCGGGTACTACACTATGGGATACAGTGAAAGCAGTATTCAGAGGGGACTGAATCAAGTTTGCGGCCTACTTTAAAAAACAACAAAATCAGCAGATGGAAGACCTTCAAAATCAATTACTTGCCCTACAGGGAAGACAGGCGGGAGGGGACAATTTGGTAATACCAGACATACAAAATATTAAACAAAGAATTCAAAAGCTAATAGACATAAAAACGGAATATGCACTGCAGTGTCTGTGACAAAGATACCATGAGAGTGGCCCTAGAGCTTCTCGTATCCTGGCCCACCGTCTGAGACAACATACCACCAGGTCTACGATCACCCGGAACAGAGACCCTAAGACAGGCCAGATATTGAGTTCCCCAGAAAAAATCTTGAATAGCTTTTGAGATTTTTACTCTGTTATACGCATCAGAACAGATGCTGGATAAAGAACAAATCAAATCATATCTGACTAAATTAAAGTTACCACGGTTGACAGAAGAGGCAAGGGACTCCCTTGACTCCCCCATCTCTCCTTCAGAGTTGGCCTCAGCAATTAAAAATCTGAAAACAAAAAAGTCCCGGGTTCTGATGGTTACACCCCTGAATTCTTTAAGTTCTTCATACAGGAAATTAAGAACCCCTTGTTGGAGGCTTGTAGGGAGGCACAAGTGGGGGAGGCGCTCCCAGACTCCTGGAACTATGTGGTTATTTCTAGTGTCCCTAAACCTGGTAAGGATGTCACACAGTGTAATGCTTTTCGACCTATATCATTTTTAAACATTGATTATAGGTTGTATGCATCTATACTAGCGAGGCGTCTGGAGGTGATACTGCCTGATTTGATCAATTATGACCAGACGGGCTTTGTCCTTGGCAGACAGACCCAGGATAATATAAAAAGATCTTTGCAGATCCTACACCGGGCCACTCAGTCGGGGACACCTTGCAGCTACTAAGTTTGGATGCGGCGAAAGCATTCGACCAGGTGGCATGGAGTTTCCTAGACCTTACCATGGGCATATTTGGATTCTCTAAATCCTTCACTAAAATCATAAATAATATATACACCAACCCTAGGGCATTTATAAAGATCAATTTCAGAGTCTCCCCCCCCCATAGCCCTATCCCGGGGCACTAGGCAGGGTTGCCCCTTTCCCTCCTCCTTTTTGCCCTGTACCTGGAGCCTTTGGCCCAAGCATTAAGACAAGACGAGCTGATACAGGGCTGGGACCTAGGTGGGGAATTACATAAACTGGCGCTATATGCGGATGATTTACTAATCTATCTCAGAAATACAGAGCAGTCGCTGGATCCCCTATGGGCCCGTCTCTCTGAATTTAGCCTTTTGGCGGGTTATAAAATAAATATGGGTAAGAAAGAGGTCTTAAGAACACACTATGAACTATCTGAGCAGATCCAAAGGAAATTTCCATTTAGATGGAATATATCCCAGATTAAATACCTTGGGGTCCAGATGTGCTTCCAGGCGACCAGTTGTTCTCTACTTTTATCCCAGTATTAGAAAAGATTAGTTGAGTTAGACCTGTGGGCCCCATCCCTATAACATTGATACAAAAGGTGGAAGCGGTAAAAATGATAATGCTCCCTAAGTTCTTATACCTGGTACAGACAATACCCATTCTAGTCCCGGATGCATACTTTCACTTTCTAAATAGAACGATCTCTCGTTTTATCTGGGGTCCACAAAAACCTAGAATCCACCTCTCGACACTCCAAATCCCGAAGGCAGAGGGGGGCCTGGGACTACCAAATTTTAGATTATATCACCGCGCAGCTCAGTTACGGACAGCCCTTTACTGGCTGGATCTGACCTATTTGGCTAAATGGAAAACCCTGCAGTTATGGGAGATTATCCCACACAAAAATTTGAACGCTATGCTCCTGGGGCAGAAGGGGAGGATAAACTCGGGGCAGGATGACAATCCTTATACAGCCTTCACGCTGAATGTTTGGCATGAAACTTTGGGAGATAGGAGGGCTAAGAGTTGGGGGAACCTGTTGACTTCGGTCCCATACTTGGACCTGTTTGCACCTAACTGGTGGGATGTGGGATTCAAGAGATGGGAGGAGAGGGGCCTACATCTGATTTGGCACTTCCTAAAAGGGAATGAGATTCTGCCATTTGAAACACTAGTTCATGAGTATGGAATTGTTTGGCAGGACAGATTTAAGTACTTCCAAATTAGAAACTATATTAATAATCTCTTGACTCATCGCAAGATCGAAGGCACATCCCCTCCACAGATTGCATACATTCTTAAAAAAGCAGTAGAGGGGGACCCGATCAGATCTCATATTATTTCCAAACTATACCAGGCACTCTTGTCCTGGAAAGGGGATTCCTCCTCTTACATAAAGATAGCCTGGGAGCGTGATCTGGGAGTTCGGATCTCCGAGGAATTTTGGGCATGGGCACAAACGAGGATTCATTGGGGTATAGCGGCAGGGAGCTGGCAGGAGTTCTCATGGAAGATTTTTGTCCGCTACTTTCGAACTCCAGCAATCTTGAAGAAATACTGAGACTCCTTGTCTTCATCCTGTTGGAGAAACTGTGGACATTCCCCTGCATCATTAGCACACATTCTGTGGGACTGTCCTAAATTAACCCCCTTCATACAAGAACTTCATCAAACCCTACAGATAATTATAGATCCTAAATTGGAAATTTCACCTCTATGTTGCTTCTTTTTGGAACTGCCAAGGGAATTTCAGGATCCCCTGACAATTAAGTGTTTGAAAATTTCTTTCTTGTCGGCCCAAAAGGCAATCACAAGTAATTGGTTTTCTCCCAAGGACATTACCCTAAGTATGTGGCAAGATCGCATGATAAATATATATAGAATGGAGGCTATAACAGCCACTATTAACAAAAGAGTCCCTTGTTTTGAGATCTTGTGGAGGCGATGGGTTCTATACATGGCAGGGGCGAGACCTGATTTCATGCCTTGAATCAAGATTCGGTGGAATTATTATCCTCACGTCCAATAGGTAGGATGTATGGCACAACATGGAGCCCCATAACCTGTTAACCTATGAATAAAGCCCTTTATCTTTTGCTATATGTGGGGAATGGATATACAACCTGGCTCCTCTATCTCCCCCCCCCCCTTCTGCTTCCCTTTTTTAATGGGTTCAACTTGGAAAATACATCCTGGACTTCAACTTAATTGAGTTTTATAATTTGTAACCATTGAGAATTTGGTTAGGCTATCCTCTGTATAAACTAAGGACTGTTGATCCTTTTTTTGTCTGTTTTATGTTGGATGAATTGTCTGTGGAAACAAAAGGCAACAGAAATGAAGCAGAATGGTCAGATATGGAAAATATGTTCTCTGTACCTTGTATGTTTTGTTTGTATGAACAAACTATTTTAAATAAAGAAAGTTTAAAAAAAAAAAGAAAGCACAGTTTTTCACATCAATGTTTATTCAGATACAGGGAACTATGGCATTTGGAGGTATGCATTTCATTGTTGTAAACTGTAGCATTACTAACTGCTACCAGTTAGCACAAATTGTATGTCCCCTTTAATGACGGATGAGAAATGAATTCAAATAAAAACTTACAGTCCTTGTTTCAATGGACTGGGGAATCTTGATAACATGGCGAATCCAGTAGGAACCTGAAACAAGATAAGAGGACTGATCCTACCAGCCTTGTTCTGGGGATATACTGTAGTCCCTAATGCCCTGTACACACTGTAGATTTCAACAGTTTAAGTGCCTTAAAATGTTTTAAATCCCCTTGCACTGTCTGTGTCCAGACTTCAAGCCCCTTAAAACATTTTAACAAAAACATTGTTAAGCCCTGCCAGGTACCTAGTCTTAAAACTGCTTTTAAAAATGTTTTAGAGCTAGCATGGTTTTACTCACATATCTGGACAGGAGTAAAAACGTTTTAAGCTGTAACGGTTTAACTAAAACAGTTACACCTGCAGTGTGAATAGGCAGGCACAGTTCTGTGTGTTGGAATTAACATGAAATAGTTACAGAGAGAACATGTTTAACATCAGCAGTGTGGATGCACTAAACCATTATCAGACATGGTTAATACTGTAAACAGTGTGGATGCACTGAAATGGTTCAGCTTAACAGGTTTTAAAAACGTTTTTCAGAAACAGTTCTATAGTGTGTACAGGGCCTTAGTCTACTGGCCCTGCTCTAGCACTGTTTATTACCCCAGACACCACCAGCTCTGGTTTGGTGGTGTCCTGGAGTGCCCTGTGCTCCCACACGCAAATATGCAGAGGAGTATGGAGTGATGGGAATGCAGGGCCCTTTGACAGGGAAATAAGGATACAATTACAATCTCTCAAAAATTATGAATGGTTGGGGACCCTGCACTCCCACAATCAAATAAGCCTTTGATTATACTTCCTCAAAAGTAAAGGGAATTCTCTGCAAAAAAACATTGTTAATGAATAATTAGGTTTCCAACATAAAAAGCAGGGAAATGCCATCTAATGCTCACCCCATTCACCTATACTGTACCAATCTTAGCTTACTTACTAATGGAATGGGGCAAGCAGTAAGATGTCAGGACCCCTAGGCACATGCCACATGCTTGTTCCTGCATGCAAGATGTGGGTGGGGCTCCTAGGTTTGGAAAGCAAGGGTGAGAGTGGGGTTTTAGGGCTGGGAACTCTAAGATGGCATTTCCCTACTTTTGATGCTGGAATCCTAACGGTCCATTAAAGAAGTTGTTTTGCAGAGAATTTACAACATAGATGTCATATGGCAGTCTTCATTTATAGTCAAGACTCTTAGCAGCCACAGGGTCACATAAATCACAACAGATGCTGTGGGGATAGAAAGAGGAAAAGTAGATACTGTAGATGAACAAATGCTACTGACTGATTTTTGGCCATGCCATTCCATAATGCTAGTAGATAACTAGTTTGACTATTGCAATTGTTTAACTTAATGACAGAGGAGAAGTAATGAAAATAAGGACTTACTTGATTTGTTGGAATTGGGGATTACCAAGGACATTTGGAATCTGGTAATATGGACCTAAAAAGGAAGATAACATGAGTTTTACTAGACACAAAGGGTCAGAGGTCCCATAGGAGGGAATAAGCATGTTACAAATAAAGAAGAATATTTACAGTACTTGACAGATTAACAGCTGAGATCTGGGCAGATCCTGGAGAAAAAAAGCAGTTGGTTAGTATAGACAGGGAAACAGCTCACCCTCTGCTGCTTTGTGACTGTCCTCCTCAGTCGAAGCCATCACTGGGGTGGAACTCCTGCTGTTGTCTTTCCTCATGCAGTGCACATGCAGTATAATACTCATTTAGTGGCTCAGCTCTCACAGTTTCTTGGTCTTGATAATTTAGTCATATTGGCTGGCAAAAAAAAAAAAAAAAATATATATATATATGGTATCTGCCCTGTCTCTCATTCGCTATCTGGGATGGCTGTTAAAACAGAAGTTCAGTGTGAGGCTACCAAATGTGTAGCTGGTTGTGCAATGTAACAGATGTTTATTTGACTTGATCCATTTCCTCTGGACCTCCACCCTCAGTAGAGGTGCAAGGAGCAGCTTCTCAAAACTAAAGGAAATAGGAATCTAAAAAAGCCACACCAGAGGCAGAGTGCCAGAGAAGTAGTAGTGGTGGGAGGTGGCCTGAAAACTCTTGGTAGTTACTGTGTAACTGTGTGGTTTATGTAGAGTAAGGAGGCGTCTGGCAACCCCACACTGAACCACAACGTTAGCTTTTCCATTCAGTGTGTGACTGCCAGCCATGTAGGTGTTTGTGCAACCTAACTTAGAAGTTGGTTTAGCTCGACTCTTTTCTTTTTGATTTCTACCCTCTGTAGCAGTGCCAGGAGGAGTTTCTGAAGCTTACAGGAAATAGGTAGCTAAAAGAATCACAAGACCACAATGTGAATGTAACAGAACCCACCTCCTTCAACCCATGGAATAGACCCAATAACACAGAGGAGAGGAAGAACCCCCATGGGAGAACCACTAGGTAACCCAGGTTACTGGGTTAGCCTTCACTCCAGGATTCTACACATTTTTATGAAGCTGGCTGTTGGTAAACACGGTGGCTAAAGGAAATACATAGTTAAAACAACCAAAAGACCATGGTGCGAATGTAAAAGAAACCACCTTCTTCAACTCACAAAGTAGACCCAATAACACAGAGGAGAGGAAGATTTAGTTCCTCTATAGGGAACCCATGTTACTGGGTTGGCCTTCCCTCCAGACTACTAGAAATTGTTATGACACTAACTGTTGGTAAGGCTGATGAAGTTTGGAATTTGGATCCCTGATGTACATTTTGAAGCTTGAAGAAGTCCAGCGACCCATGATCTTGATGATGTGAGCCAGAGTGTTCTTTCTGGAGGCTGAGGTAGTTGTTCCTATCCTGAAGGAATGGCCTTTGACTAGTGTTGAGTTGAGGCCATGCTGAGATAGCAATAGTCTGATGTGACAAATACACCAGCTTGTGGGCATGACAGTATAATTTTTGGTAGACAGAAGAGGATGAATGATGTGAGGATGCCTGTTCAGGGATTGGAGTTAGTTAACAATTTTTATGGGACACTATGCTCAGTTTGTTGCATAATAAGATATGTGGACTCCTCTATTGTTCTGGTCTGAAATGATCTGAAGATACTTTCTTGAGACTTGTATTAGATGACTGAATAGTAGGATCTAATGCAACTGAAGAGGAGGTAAAATCCACAGGTATTAAAAATCCAAAGAAAGCTAAGTCCATACTTTCTTGTAAATGTTGATCGGTGTATGAACTGAAGAGTCCATCCTTTAAAGTCTGCAATAAAGAGCATGGTCTATAAGCTTCCTTGTGGGGGATGGATCATTATAAAACATGCCACACTATTCCAGTCAGCAGTGATGGTACAATGACGATCTAGAGCAGTAAATAAATGTATCAAATCAAGTAAGAAAGAAATTGAACTTCTGCCTTGGGAAATAATCCTCATTAAAAAAAACTGAGGTATCCTAATAAACATAACAGTTCTGTGTACAGGATTATTTAGATGAGAAAAAAGTAACCAAGTCTAAAATATGGAGCAGTTTGTCATAACGGAAATGGGTTTCCACAGGGATGGAGTCCAGGTAAATACCTAAAAATTCCAAAGTTGTAACTGAGCCTTCAGTTTTAGACCCTGTCCACACTAGCAGTCAATTGTAAAACATTAAAAACATTTTATAAATTGGTCCCTAGCATGGTTGTCAGAGAGTCCACATTTCATTCCGACAACTGTGCTACCTGGAACAAGTTCCCAGGCATAACTGTGGCTCCAACTCAAAGCATTATGGGTGCTGCTCAGTACCGCAGTGCATGACAGGATACCCATGAATTAGTACCAAAAGCGATCACCGATAAAAGTATATCCACGGAACCAGTGTTTCTTGGACTACTCAGCAATATCGGTACTGTTTTTTTAAAAAACCCGCTGCTGAAAAAATTACTTTTTCTGTAGGATGTGTTGCATTCACCCGTATAACAGAATGGTTTGTATACACACTGCTGTTAACACTGATTAAGTCAACCGTGTTTATCTAAAACCATGCTAAAGACTACCTCTCTAGCAGGGTTTTAGCACAGTTTTAAAACACGGTTGTAACATGGTTTTTAACTGTGATGTAGTGTGGATGCAAACTGTGTTCCAGGAGCTTAAAATGGTTTAAGGCAGTTAAACCATTTTAAGCTTCCAAGTGTGTAGAGGGCCTTATTGTCTGCTAGAGGAATACTGACAATAGAGAACAAAAGCAGACAAAAGATGCTGGCAGCAGGTGGAGATTCTGGAGGGTTCACAAGGAGAAAGTCATCAAGGACATGCATGACAAATGGGCATCGGTAAACATTTAACAGTATCCAGCACAGGGAACTTGAAAAGTGTGGGGCTGCCTTTATATCTGAAGTTCAGATTAACTGTGAAATAGAGCCGTTTTCTCCAAGATATCCAATAGATGTGTCACAATGATGGATCAATAGGTATGAGTTTAAGGGCATCTGTAATGTCCACCTTGGTTAACATGGCTTTGGGACCAGCTAATTTAATGAACTGGATAGCATCACCAATGTAATACCCGAAAGATGGGGTTCCCCCAACAAGTCCCCATGTACCTGTAATCCTCCAGGAAGGTACCCAGGTGCTCCGTTAGTCTAGGTGGAAAGGGGGGTGTGCACAAAGTGACAGGAGCCCCTATAAATAAACTGCATCCTGCAGTTTAAACATTTTTTTTCTATTTTCTCCTTGTTGTAGCCTGTCCAGTAATTGGCATGAACTTGTGCCAGCTTCTAAGGTCCAGCTCACGCTGGGCAACCGGCTGCTCCCCTGGTTATTAGGGACCTGGCATCTGAATGCAGGGAGAGTTCTAGTGTGGCCAGTAATGTCTGTTGGAGTTCAGTTGGCTAGCAAGCAGTGCTTTTCGAGGGAGCACTTTCAGGCACCTGGCAGAGAAGCTAGAGGAAGAACTGTGGCCAAAAAGGAGAGAGGGGACACAGGAAGGTGAAAGTAAAAAGGGGAATTCGTACCTGCAGTCCTCCTTCTCTCGTCCCTCAGTGAAGTGGGCGGTACAGTGTTGTGGAGGCTCCCAGTAATGTGGCGGTCCCCAATAGCAGCAGTCGGTGGATTGCACTATGGGCTCTGTTCATCCTTGTTTGTTGTTTTCTGTTCCAAATAAAATAAAAAAAGTTATTTTGGTCCCTTGATGGCAATGCCCACAAGCGGGGCCACATCTTGAAGTAACGAGCATTGGGAGAAGTGTCCAGCCAGCAAGGCCCAAAGGAAAGACCTCAGCCTGCTTGCAGCCAGCCTGAAAACTCACTTCCTCCTCTTTACTTCTACCTGGGTTGGGGCGGTGAGATGGCAGTAGCATCTTTGGGCGGTATCCAGTCCAAACCGTGCTGACTGAAAGAGCAATAATGGAACTTCGGACAGTGGTTCTACCAGAATTTTGGTAAAAACTTCTGAAGTTCAATACAGAATTCCTTTCAGGCAGATGTTGCCTAATTAATTATGTTTAAACCATTTGAAAATTCACCCCCTTGGAATTACAATAGTTTATTTATGTGGGAGTCTGTTGTGCACAGAAGATGTACTCTGAGTCCTCTGATTTACTCCACATAAAATAATGAATAAAACTCCACAGGGATGAATTTTATAATGTTTTCAACACAAATCATTAGGGAAAATCCTCTCTAAATGAATTCTCTATTGAACTTTAGAACTTTTTACAGAAAATCTGGTAGAATTACCATCCAAAGTTCCAATTTTGCTCTTTCAGTCAGCGTGGTTTTGATATAGTTCCCCATTGGGCAGGTGCTGTCTGCCTGGATTAGTGATTTAAAAAGTAAAATAAATATTGTTTAAATGCACTGAATGCACATCGAGGGACAGCCATGGCCATTAGAGGGGGATAAGGCAAGACCCTAGGACTTAGGATTGCCTGAGGGTGGGCAAATTTAAATGTATTCAAACTGATTCAGTAAGGGAGCATAGGGCGAGGGTGGCCTTATTAAAATCTATTTATATTTACGAGACTGTCAAGATCAAGCAAGGGAGCAGTAGCACAAGGGTCACACAGTTATAGAAGCTGATTTAAATTAATGCAAATTGGGATCCCCAGAGGTGGAGCAGAGGGCAGGGCAAGCACTGAAGTAAATAGTAAAAAGGCTATAGCCAGGAGCAGCGGTAAGCAAAGCCCCAGTGTACAGTTAAAGACATAGACAAGCTAGTCAGTTGGACTACCTGGATAAGGGCTAGCAAGCCCAACACTTGTTTTCTTAAATGAATAAGCACTGAGTGGTGGGCCAGTTAAGGGAAGCAAGCCCCAGAGTGTAAGGGAGAATGCCCCAGAGTGATAAAGGTGGCTAGTAGCCAAGTGGCCACCAGTAGCCAAGACAAGACTGGTGTTTGAAAAGTAAAAGAAATTCTACCAATTTAAAATGCACTAATGTCAACTCCAGCCAGGAGCAAGGGGACTGGAGTGGGCCAGACAGTTAGTCATCCCAGCAGCATAGTAGCTACAATCCTAGCCAAGTCCTAGTAATCTTAGTAACTGACCCATAGCCCCCTAAGCCGCCAGGGAAGGACAGTTTGTGTGGGATCCCTAGCATCTAGGCTAGCCAGATTACCCTCACCCAATAGGGTAATCCTCCCATTCAGCTATCTTAACCCAAGTAAATACCTGTGGGAGGGAGAAAATACCTCAGAGTCCCATGCAGCTAAGTATATCCAGCATTTGTCCAGTTTTTCTCCTTATTATCACCTATTACAGGAAACAATTCTGTGGAATATTTTAAAAGTGAAACACTGAACTATGTGTGAATTGTGAGAAAAGCAGAACTTTAATTGACTTGAGACTGAGTTTAAAGGGACAACACCTGAAACGTAACAGCATAACTGCCCTACATGCACCAAACTGACCTTCTTGCTTGAGTTTGCCTTGCTTGTCCCAGAGACTATTGGAATAGCCCAGAACTTGCCCTGCATGCCATTAAACTGCCTCCATGTTCATGAATTGCTCTGCCTAATGCCTATTATCCTACCTAATTATTGCTCGACTAAAGACTGTCACTAACAGTGAACACCCAGAGACTGTGATAGCCATCTTCTTATGGACAATTTGGGGCTGGTTGTTCACATAGGATAGTGTAGACAGCAAGCCCCCCCCCATCACTTGCTTCTTCATCAGATCTTCAGGCCAATGCCTCCCTAACAGTGAGCTGGGTAGTGCAGGGAACTGCATCTCTTCACAGATAGGAATTCGATGCCCATTGGGTTAGAGTTTTTGTTGCAGATCTTCAGCCTTCCAGAGGTTCTTCAGTGGAAGTGTTCCTGTTCTTCAGTTAGTTGAATCTTAAGTCTTCATTGTCCCAGTTTCCCGGGTCAGTGGTGAATGCCTGGAGGTGTTCTTGTGCTACAGTTCTTCAAGTCTTCAGCTTCAGTTCTTCATGTTTCCTGGGTCAATGGTGATGGCCCGGAGGTATTCTTGTACTACAGTTCTTCAGTTCTTCAAGTCTTCAGCTTCAGTTCTTCATGTTTCCTGGGTCAGTGGTGACAGCCCAGAGGTGTTCTTGTTCTACAGTTCTTCAGTTTGTTCAGCCTTCAGTTTCAAGCTTTCTCCTGGGTTAGTGGTGATAGCCTGGAAGTTATCAGTTTGCATCAGTCCTTTGAAATACAAGTATGATTGCTCACTGATTGACATCCAATTGTCAAGTCTTTACCCCACCTACTCTACAAGCTGGCCAACAGAAGTATATTCTCAAAGCTTTTCTTTCTGTGCATCCCTTTGCGATTCAAGGCACCCAGTGAACCCAAATGTACTCTGGTGTGGAAGCTGTGTAAATTTCACATATTAGAGTCTTGAGACAGGGTTTTGAAAATGTGGCATAGGGCTTGCATCCAGTCCTACGCCATTGCACTTAGGTTCTGGTGGGGCACCAAACCCTTCACACCAACTGTGCTCGATTTTACAATCCCAGGTACAGTTGTGACAGTTTCCTCGAATTATAACAGCTTGCTCCAAATATCTGGTGCAAGCTCCATAAAAATGGCCACAAGGATTACCACAAGATAGACCAGAAAAAGTGTGTCTAACTTGCAGCAATTGCCACATGGGATAGAAAATCACATTAGATCACCGTAAGCCCCATGCACCATATCGTTGGGGCACTAGAGTATCTGGCAATGTAAGGCTTTTGAATATCCTGCCGTTAGTCTTGGCAACAGATTTATTTAGTGATAATAGTAATTTTTGTACTGATAGTTGTAGCATATGGTTTTATAGATTTATAGTAGAAATAGTAAGTGAAAGTAAATGTTGTTGCACCCTTTTCTCCTGTTCCAGGTTCTGTGGTCAGTTGCTTAATAAACTAGTCCTTTTCAAGAGTTGTTCCTCCTGCCTCTCCATTTTGGTGAATTTAACATCATGTAGCAAAATAAGAAAAGAACTGCCTTCCCACCCAGTTGATTTATGTCTTATACCTACTAACTCCCACAACATTCTCCAAACAATCTACTAAGTCACATTCACATCTCATCATCTTCTTCTTTGTCTCTTGGCTCACTTCACCAATATGTGCATAAGTTAGTGAGTTGTCTTCAGATGGAATCAGAGAGTTGATACTGGAATCTGTAGTAGAGTGAAGAGCTGTTAAATCTATAATCTACAGTTTATGTCCAGAAAATCTGGGGGATTGCAAATGGATCAATAAGGAAGCCTTAAGTTGCTTTTTTTTCTCTAAAGTTAGAGGTTGCTACTTGCTTACTATCAATCAGCTGGAGACTCACAGTGGTGATCAAGTGTTTAACAAAAGTCGTTTGGGGTTTAACAGACCCCCCCCCCCCATGCTGGATGGATGTTTATCAGAAGCCTTTCAGGGTTGAGACCCACTAAATTGGGTAGATGTTTAATAAGAGCCCTTCAGGACTAGAGACCTGCCATGGTGGAATGCTGTTTCCTGAAAGTCCTTCAGGGCTGGATACATGCTGTCATGGGTAGGGTGTTGCTTTATTCATGTCCTTCAGGGCTGGAGACCCACCATGGTGGGTGGATGTTTAATAAAAGTCCTTAGGGGCTGAAGAACTACAGGGTAAATGTGAATGTTTGACTAAAGCCCTTTACGATGGAAACACACCATGAGTGGTAAGTGTTTAACAAATGCACTTTAAGACTGGTGACCCAACATGATGGAAAGGAGTTTAATAAAAGTCCTTTAGGGCAGAATACCTGATATGGTGGGCAAGTGCTTAAGGAAAGCTTTCTGGTATTGAAGACCCACCACAGCAGATGGGTGTTCAATGAAAGCTTTGTGGGCTGGAGACCCACTATAGTGGGCAGGTATTGAAGAACAGTCTTTCAGGGCTGGATACCCACTGCAGTGGATATTTAATGAAAGCTCATGATGGTAGAAACCCATTATGGTCATCAGGTGTTTAATGAAAGCCCTTCAGAGCTTCAAACCCACTGTTGGGGGGGGGGTGTTGAGTGAAAGCCCTTCAGAGCTGGAGATCTGCTGTGAAGTGAGGGTATGGTATTCCGTGATGTGCGCAACTGCGATTGAGTGACCCCCAAAAGGGCAACTCAATCACAGCACATGGCACAGTGGCTACCGAGCAGCTACAGTGACCAGATGGGGTAGGTTGGTGACCATAGCAACAGGAAGTCGCTACAGGTTCATACACAGGGAGGGTGTGAGCAAGCATGCTACAGGTAGGTGTGGAGAGAGAGCAAGCATGCTCTGCAAGGGGTGGGAGGGGATTTGAGGGTGGTGCTGTGGTAGGCTGCCGAGCTGGCCCTGTGGTGTAGCGGGTCAGCTAGTGGCTTTGGTGGCTAGGGTGCTGGGTTTGGGTCTGGGTGCAGGTTCGTTTTTGTTGTGCTGGACCCAAATTAATTTTTTTTACGTTTTGCCCCCCCCCCCAACATGCACTCCCCTGGAGTTAAGAATTATTGAGTAAGGGGGGTATGGGGTAAAAAATGCAAGTCCTCAGCATCATATTGTTGTGCACTGGGGAGTCAGACTGCTGAAACTGACTTTCAGCACTCTGACTTTGCCATAATTGTGATCTCCCTTTGGCAGGTGCCATTATCACATAGAACCGGAGGGTATTTAAGGAAAGATCTTTTGGGCTGGAGACCCACCACAGCAGTCAAGTGTTTAAGGAAAACACAGTGAGGCTGGAAACTAACTGCAGTGGGTGGATGGGTGTGTAAGGAAAGCCCTTCAGGGTTGCAGGCGCACTGTGAATGATAAGTGTTTATAGGTCATGTGCAAAGTCTCAGTTATGTTTAATTATTAACAGGATACCTAGAAAACAGATCCAAAAAATGTCTTACAGTACTTTGCTTTATAGTAGGGAGCTTCTGTCTGGTGGTATTTTTTTTTTTTTAATAGTGCTTTGTGCCCACCCACCACCAAGTATGTCTGCCATTGGACCCTTGGCTCAAGGGTCCCCTAGTTCCATCTGCTAATCCTCCTGCCATCACACCAGCAGGGATTTGCACAGTGCTGGAGCCAGGAGTCTTCTGAGGGCCATCACTCATGGCAACAGGGGGACATGGTGTCTTTCCCTGGTTTTCTCCCTACCTAGCTCCCCAGGTCCTCAGCAACATGGTCACACATGCATGAGAGGTGCACATGTATACCAGAACTGGTGACCCCATTTCACCCACCCCTGGCCTAATGCCAGTCCCACATATGCTCAGCATTGCTATGAGCCTTCGCCCAGTGGCAGCCAAGAGTCGGGAAGGCATGTGTCCTCAGTCTGGGGAGGCAGGCTGCCAAGAAGCCCCTCAATCTACTCCCAGCTCCCTCCCCTGGCCAGCCTCCAGTGGCCCAAGCTCACTTCTGAACTCAGATCAACAGCATTGGAGAGGAATGGTGCTCAAAGCACCTCAGCCCTCTGCGCCACCAGACTGGCTGTCTGGTAGTATTTTTAGGGCACTTTTGTGATGAACGTGATAAGCTGCTCAACCACAGGTTTTTTTTTTTGCTTATGTGTGTCATTTCAGAGAAACAAGTTTCACAAGTGTTTAGATGAGTGCACTAGTGCAACTAAAAATCAGTTGTCATGGGATCTGTACACAACTGACATAATTATGTTAGAATGTACTGATGATGCTATTTTGAATTTGCAGTTTTGCTTTAGGTGCATGCATCTGATCTGTAAATCAGTCAGGACTGACACATTTATGTTCACTGATTTCACACACTAGTTATTGTTTTACCACATTTACAGTATCATTATTTCATGTGGGTATAAGCAGTGTTTGTTTGCTTTGTGACTGACTTTGCCCAGTTCAAAGTTCTTTTGCATTTGGTGTGACAATACGCTACACATAAAGGATTGTTTGTTACTTTTAAAGCACATTTCACATCCATGTACAAAGACAAAATGCAGTATTATTTCATACATTCAAATATTCTCATTCTCATTTACACACAAAGGCATTTTCCAGTGTCCTTACTGGAAAAAAGGCGAGAACTTTGCAAGGATTTATAACATGCAAGAATATATGATGGCATATGCAAGCTACACACAAGTTCTTTTGTAAGAATTACATGCATGAACTATGTATGGATAGTTACATTTTCCTTACATGTACAATTCACACAAGATAAATTCCTTGCTTCATGCAAGAAAAAAAAATCCTTGCCAATATCATGAAATACAAGAAACATTTTGTGTGGGGTTACTGAAATACAGTATTGGTTTTACATCTTGAAGTGAGACCAGAACCTAAAACATTCTGGGCAGGATTCTCAAAACTCTTGAAAATCCCACAGCTATGGGAAAAAACTTGATGCAAGTGGGTGTCACCTGTGGAACTGTAGTTTCTCTTGCAGCTACAGTATTCTCAAAAGTGGAGCTGGATTATGACATGCTCCATGATTTACAGCAACTTGCGAGTGGTGTTGCCATAGAAATCCCTGCAGCTGCGGACAAATGTTATGGCCAGCAGGACCAGCTGTAACATCTCCTGCAGCTGCTGCTGATGAGAATACCAGTCTCTGCAGTTGCAGAGATTTCGGTCCACAACTGGAGTTGCAGTGTGGGACTTAGTCCCAAAACCTTTTGAGAAGTAGGACATCTGGCTTTAGAGGAGGGCTTGCAATCTATTGAGTCACTAACACCATGCTCTTCAACTATCTTGCGAAACAGTTTAGAAACAGATGCACAAGCAATAATCTTGATAAATTCTTACGTTTCTTGCATATTTAAAAGAAAAAAGTCATCATTCTACCCTTGTGCATATTAGTTTCATGAAACAATTTTTAAAGAGTTTTACTTTCAGTTTGCCTCCCCTCCCCTTAATAAATATGAATTCACTCAGTTGATCTGAGTTTACATCTCTTGGTTCATAGTTTTGCCTTCTAACCTGGGAGCAGAATGAATACTACTTTTTGAACAACTCTTTCTGTACCTTTTTAAAAGTTCCTTGTAAACATTTAAGCATGATATTAGTGACTCAGAAGGTTGCATGCTTTTTCTTTGAAGTCAGAAGGTTGTAGGCTCTACTCTCATATCAGGATGTAAAACTAATAAATGCAATGACCCCCCACGCAACTTTTCTAGCATGTCTTAATTTGTAAGGAATTTTCTTGAATGAAGCAAGGAATTTTCCATGCAAGCAAAATGTCACAATCCTTACAGACGCCTGGCAGGATGCACAAACTAGGTGAAATGATACCTTTTGTTGGACCAACAGAGGTTTTCAGAACCTACATGGTTCTTTTCCAAAAGGAAAATGGCCATACTCCTTGCATATGATTCTTACATAAAATCTTGCATGTAGCTTGTATACACCACCATTTATCCTTGCCAGTTGTACCTGTTGAACTACTTACAGATTTCTTGCTTTTTTCAGTAAGAGTACGTGCATGTCTGTATATATAAAAAAACGTCATCAAACTGCAAAATAAATGTAATCTCACAAGGTATGAGGTGGCCGCATTTGACGGCAAGCAGCGTGGACACTACGTGACCACTTTGGAGGAAAAGGGGACTTTGGTTTGCCACACAAGTGGCTGAAGAGGACTGCCCCAGCCAATCAGGGCTGTGGGCGCCAAATTCAAGTTTGCGGCCAGGCTTTAAAAGTAGAGCAGCCCAGCCACAACTCACACAGAGCTGCATCATCAAAGAGGGAGTTTTTCTCCCACCCATCCACCCACCTATCCATCCACCCACCCCTACCATGACCTCTATTAAATGCAGGTGGGAGGAGGAGCCTGCAGCAGGGAAGACTTGTGGACTGGCAAGGAGGACTGACTGCACTGTTCACAAAAGGGGCTGTTCACTTGAAACATTTAACTGATCAGAGCTCACTGGAGAGCTTGCATTTACTTTTTATGAGTAAATTTGAAGCTGTCTGCTGCAAGCTGTCTTCAACAGACTAAATGACTGATTTGATGCTATTTGGCTTTGTTGTGGTGGGATTTGGACTGTATTGGGTAGGATAGTGCATTTGGGGTAAACCTGGTTTGATTAAGGGAGCTGCTTTGGGTTGGGGATAATCTTGGCTTAATAAGGGCAATCTGTGTTTGCTGGGTTGAAACTACATTGCTCTTCCTAGAGTGGACCCCCGAGCTGCTTTGTTTTGGTGGTGGATCTGGGCTGAATTCTAGGCAAACTGTTTGCAGGCTAAATATGCTTGAACTGACTAGTTAGATGACACATTTGATACTAGCTAGATATTGCATTGCTTTGGGTTGATTTAAACTGCTTCGGTTCGATCTACTTCTTGCAGCAGGGGAGTCACTGGTCAATAGTCGGTACCCTTAAGGAAACCAGGGCCACATGGCTGCAAAAAATTGGGGACATGTTAGAGGAAACTGGTATGGGGGAGGGAGGCGCAGCAGCGAAAGGCAGACAGGGGCTGTGCAGGGTCACTACTGCAAGGGGAGGGGGACCTCACTTACAGGATGGAGGAGAAGAAGGCTAATGGGTTGCAGTGGCTGTGGAGCTGCAATGGCCATGAGTACACTATGGAGACTAGGGCACTGTCCTATATGTGCCAGGTTGATGGGACTGGAAGCTGAGCTGTGCAGGCTCAGACATGAGCTGAACAAGTGGATGAAAGGCATGAGTACAGGGGATGGGAGGCACATATCCATGGACAATTGGGGGGCAGAGTGCCTGCAAATTCAAGTGCATGGGGCCCACCAGAAATCATGGTAGGTCTGGCCAGCCCTGAGGGAAGAAATGGGGGGAGGGATCAAGGACAGAAGACAGTGAGGAGGGCAAAGGATGGCAGACAGTGGGGGCTTTTGGCAGATAGGCAAAAGGGTCTCCAAGAACCATGGCAAGGGAGCTCACCTCACAGGAGGGCAGCACTGGTAAGTAACCTACTGGGGGGATCCTGGTCTCAAATAGGTACTTACCACCAGCAGACACCATGGCAAGAGGGGCCTCAGAAGAAGTGTGGGGCGCAGTTAGCAGAGGATGGAAGGAGAAGAAGGATGAAAGTGAGGGGGGGTTGGGGGCATGGGTACCGAGACTAACAGAAGATCCAG
This sequence comes from Neoceratodus forsteri, assembly GCA_016271365.2. Taxonomy (NCBI): domain Eukaryota; kingdom Metazoa; phylum Chordata; order Ceratodontiformes; family Ceratodontidae; genus Neoceratodus; species Neoceratodus forsteri. Next base: position 1,139,492,517 of record CM057455.1, on the reverse strand, counting down.
GGATAGGACAGGAAGGGGGGCCACAAGTCAGGAATGCCTAGAGAGGGAGGATGAGGGGACAGTGAGGAGAGAGCATGGATCCCAGGGGACTAGCAGGGAATAAGTGTGGCAGACAGCAGAAAAAAGAATGATGGGGGTGGTTGAAGCAAGAGCCCTTGGAAATCAGGAGGGGCCACAGGCTAACGGGAGTACTGCTCAGACAGACCAGAGTGGTGAGGCGGGGAGGCGGGGGGCTAGGTGAGAAACAGTTGGAAAAGGGAAATAGTTGGAACAGGGGGGTAAAGGAAGCCATTGGCAGTCAAATTGATGGTGCGGTCAGAGAAAACAGAGAGGTAGTGGGAGTGAGGGTGTGTGTGGCAGAGGAGGGAGTTAGGTTTAAGGGAAAGGAGGAAGTTAAAGTGCTCATGCTAGGGGACTCCATGATCAGGGGCTTTAAGTGGGAAGGGAGGAATGAGGGGCAAGGCTTTGCTGTCAAGGTCAAAAATATATCTGGCTTGACTGTGCACAAAGCCATGCACTTGGTCTATGCTCTGGTGGCGGACTGTGAGGGATCCCCCTAACATATTAGTGCACCTAGGCACCAATGACATAGAGGGAAATAGTGTGGAGGAGATACAGGCATGGTTCTTGGAGCTAGCCAGGGTGTGTCATCCCATGGGATGCACAGTCTCTTTCTAGGAGGTCCTCCTGGTGCCTAGAGCTAGTGTGGGAAACAAGCAGAAAAGCAGGCAGGTTAATGAATGGCTCCAAGCATGGTGTGTGGCTGGGAGCATGGGTTGGTGGGGGACTGGGGTGCAACTTGGGAGGACAAAGGGCTGTATGCTAGGGATAGGCTACACTTAACTTTTTTGGGGGGAAGGAGGTTTTGAAACTAAAAGTGACCGAGTTGATCAAAGTTAGGTGGGATTTAAACTTGTGAAGGGGGGATGGCTGGGGCTTGAGGCTGCTGCTGGCAGGAACATCAAGGGAGGAATTGGCCTTCTCCCACACAACAGGGGGTAAGGGGTGCTTAATATAGGCACCCAACAGTGCACAAGGGAGCGGGGGCTTCCAGTTAACTGGGGGCTCTCGGGATGGGGGATGGGTGAGGGCAAGGGGCAGGGATGCTGGTCCTGATTAATACCAGAAGCATGGGTAACAAGATACCTGAGCTTTAGGAGATGCTAACTGAAAGTGATGTGGATGTGGTGGCAGTCTCTGAAACTTGAGCCACTCATTGTCACAATTGGCACCTAAACCTGATGGGGTACACTATGTTCAGGAAGGTCAGAGCTGTGGGCAGGGGAGGTAGGGTGCCACTCATCATTAGGAATGGCATCGATATATGCAGAGTGGAGGGGGCAGAGGGAAACATTGAGGCATTATGGGTTATCTTGCAGTCACCTGGGGGTAAGAGGGTCAACCTGGGTGTGGTTTATAGGTTGCCCATGCAGGATGAGGAACTCGAGGATAGCCTGATGGTGAATCTAAGGGATGACTGTGGACAGGTCGAGGGTAAAACTGTGGTGTTGGGTGACCTTAACATGCCAAGGGTTGATTGGGGCGCTATGGCATCTTCTTCAGCTATGAAACAGCACTTGCTGTACGACTTCCAGGATGCATTCCTATCCCAACTGGTGACTGACCCGACGAAGGATAGTAGCATCCTGGATGTGGACTTATTGGATTGTGATCTGGTTAGAAACCTAGTTGTAGGGACCCGCTGGCGGGGAGTGATCATGCCATGGTTTGATTTTCCCTGGATCTGGGGGAGAGGAAAATTGCACTAAAATGGTGGTGGTTGACTTTAGGGGAGCAGACTTTAAGGACATGGAGGATATCCTCAAGGGGCATGTGGAGGGGATCAGACTGGATATGGATACAGCGAGCAGGTGGGAAATTATTAAAAGAGGGCTCCTGGAAGCTACAAAGGTGGTGAGGGAGAAAAAAGCTGCTTATAGAAGATATAAGCACTCCTGAGGGGACGTGCACAAGGGGGAGTACGATAGGTTAGCCAGAAAGGTAATCAGGGTGGTGAGATTGGCCAAGGTGAGGACAGAGCAGAGGCTAGCACAGGGGATCAGAAATGTGGGAAAAGGGTTCTTTAGGTATATTAGGTACATTCTTTAGGTACATTAGGGAAAGAAGGAAAGTGAAGGGGCGGATTAGCAGGCTGAGGTCAGAGAGTAGGTGGGGCAAGGAAGCCAGGAAGCAGCTAAAGGTACTTAATGAATATTTTGCCTCAGTCTTCACAAGGGACAATGGAGAAACAACTCTAAACAGGGGGAAGAATGAGGGAGCGGGAAGCTCTCTGACATTGAAATTCCTGTTAGTAGGGTGAGGGAGGCCCTTAAGTCCCTGAGAATCTATAAGGCACCAGGTACAGAGGGTCTTCATCCCAGGGTGCTGAAGGAGATGGTGGAGGTCCTTGCTGCACCTCTGGGGGACCTTTTTATCTCTTCCCTAGAGACAGGTTGGGTGCCTCAGGATTGGAGGATGGCGCATGCCATGCCTGTCCAGAAAAGTGGCTCACGGGATGAGCCAGGTGACTACAGGCCTGTCAGTCTTACATCAGTGGTGGGCAAGATGATGAAGGCCATCTTGAAAGAGGTGTTTCTGGAGATATGGGGCCATCTGGATGATCACCAACATGGCTTTGTTCAGGGAAGATCATGTCAGACTAAACTTGTGGAGTTCTACGATTTGGTGACAAAGGCAGTGGACCAGGGAAGTCCAGTGGATGTCCTCTTTCTAGACTTCAGCAAGGCATTTAACTTGCTGTCATGCCCAGGGTTGCGGGACAAGCTGTGGGGAATGGGGTAGGGAAAAGGATGGTGAGGAGGATAGGTAGCTGGCCAACTGGGTGGTTTCAGAGGGTGGGGGTCAGGGGGAAGGTATCTTCTCCAAAGAAGGTCATTAGCAGAGTCCCACAAGGGTCGGTGTTGGGCCCACTCCTGTTTAATGCTTACATCTCAGACATCAGGAATAGTATCAGGAGTGAGATGAGCCTCTTTGCTGTTGATTCGAAGCTGGGGGTGGAGGTGGAAGGGGAAGAGGGTAGAAGAGCCCTTCAGGGGGACCAGGAGACTTTGGAGAGGTGGTCATGCACTTGGAAATTGAGGCTTAATGCCAAGAAACGTAGGGTTCTCCACTTGGGGCTTAGGAACCCAGATCATGAGTACCTTTTGGGTGGGGAGAAACTGCAGGCTTCGTGGGGGAGATCTTGGGGTGGTCATGGATGCCAAAATGAATAACTCTGAGCAGTGCAGGAGTGCTGCAGCTAAAGCAAAGAAAATGCTTGGGTGCATTACCAGGAGACAACTTTGAAGAGATGGGAGGTGCTTCTTCCACTGCATAACTGCCTAGTTAAACTTCACCTAGAGAACTGTGTGCAGTTTTGGTGCTTGTACTTTAAAAAGGACATTGCAGTTCTGGAAAGGGTCCAGAGAAGCGCACTGGGTCAGAACATAGCCAACCAAAACAGTATGGTCAAGAAGCATGCTACAAAAATGCTGTCCACTTTTGTTTTTCGGGGGGGCTTTACCCTCCACACCACCCATACTTAAAGATTCTCCCTCCAGGGGGAGCAGATCATGGAGAAAGTTAACATTTGTGGGGCCATGGAATACTGTTTCCAAGGCCCCTTGTAAAAAGTCAAAATCCCAATTCCATCAAAATGTTTGGAGATCAGGATTAGAATCCTGGTCTCCACTGCCTTCTGGCTGAGCTACTCCATGCCTCAGCCCTCCATGCCACAGGAGCAGCTCAGTGAGGCCCTAGTATTTTGCTGCACTTGACCTGTGGCAGCACCACAGACAGCGATCAGTGGAGCACATATCGCAAGTGCTGTACAGCCCTGCTTGCTGTCTATGGTAGTGCTACAGGAACTAGTGCTGTCTTGCCTGGCGCTATTCCTGTAGTGCTAACCTGACCAGGTACCCAGAGGGCAGTGACCAGGATGATACAGGGCCTGGGGGAAAGATCCTATGAGGAGAGACATGAGAAGCTAAACTTGTACTCCCTGGAGGAGAGGAGGGACAGAGGGGATGTGATTGAGATCTTTAAATATCTAAAGGGAGTGAACAGCGTCAGCCTAAATACGGTATTCCAGCTGAGGGGGGGGCACCAGGGGGAATTCCATGAAGCTGGTTGGCGGGAGGCACAGGGGAGAGACTAGGAGATGCTTCTTTACTGAGAGGGTTGTGGACCTATGGAACGCACTGCCCACAGAGCTAGTGGCTGTGGATACAGTGGAGGGATTCAAGAGGGGCTGGGACAGCTATAAGGGGAAGGTAAAACAGAAATGCCAGCTCTGGAGGTGAAATTCTGTTGGGGGATGGGACTGGAGGAATTTACGGAGGAGGAAGGGAGGGCAGCAATGGTGTCCTGACTGGGTGCTGATTTTCGAGCAGACTCGATAGACCTTTAGGCCTACTCTGCGAGCATTTCAGTATGTTAGAATGTTAGTATATGCAACACACATCATGTTACAAAACTATACTTTAGATATCCAAGATATCCTACAACTTTTCCTACTGCTTTAGTTTGTTAGTTACACTATCTGCATTGTAACTGTAGACTGACATATTGAATTTCAACAGTATTGTGTTGATCATTTGTAAGACTGTATAGATGGAATGAAATCTAATACTACATTGTGAAAGAGCTAAAAAAATAACATGTAATTGGTAATTAATGGGTGTGTATTTCTTAGCAACCAAGGGTACACCACAAACAAACAAGGAAAGTACTGATAATGTCAGGAATGAATAGTAAGCAAAAGTAAATGAGAAAAAGTTGATTAACAAGCATCTGTCAGTTGGTGATATTTTGTATTTGAGCAATAACTTTCGTTTAACATAAGGATGGGTAGTGTGAAAAAGTGTAGGCTGTACAAAACTAAAGTTTGACCTACATTAAAACAATGGCTGCTGACCACGAAATAAAACAAATGTGCAAGTCCCATTTTAGTCCACATGTACACTGCTCTTTTTTCTGTACGTGATTTACTTGGTGATCTCAGAACCAAATACTCTTCCATTCTATACTCTGGTTATTAGGGCAGGAGGCTAAGGAGTCCTTCTACACTATCCCTGCCACATCTCAGTGATAATACCTGCCATTATTGCCCCTTAACATAGAAAATATCTCAAAACAAGTTATTTTGTATCCTTTGCACTAAGCTTGTATGGGAAAATATAAAGATTTCCTGTATATGTACAAACTAGTATGATGAATTTAAAATGACGCTGGTTTACACAAAACAGGACTTTAGCAGGAACATTTATTAAATGTAGACCAACCTTAATTTCCTACGTAAATTCTGGAAGATTATCCACTTCATTTTGCCACCCCCCAGTCTACCACCCCAAGTCTAGTTTCTGGAGGTTCATGCATCTCTGACCCTATGTCTGTGGTTGTTACTTTTAATAACTTTTTAACCTCTTCTATTTCCTCAACCATTCCCACTCCACACTCTGTTCCTCTCCTCCCTCCTCTTTCCCCTTCTTCCCATAGATACCTCACCTTTTCTCCCTACCCCACCCCATCACCTCTCTGCCTCTCACTCTGCCTTATTGTCCTTAAACCCCTCTAAGGGCCATTGCCCATATGGTTTAGATTATAAACTGTTCATCCTCTCTGCTCCTGCTATTTCTTCCACAATTGCTACCCTCTTCATGTTTGGAAGCAGATTAAGTTACCCCCCCCCAACATAAAGGGGGTGCTCCATCATCCCCTGGGAACTACAGCACCACACCTTTGCTTTCTTTGATTTCTACTGTGGTAAAGGTTCAGGAAAGTTTTGCATTCTCCCAGCTCTCTGCCTTTCTTCATTCCTTAGAAGCCCTCCCAGACTACAACTGTGGCTTCCCTGTATTTCCTGTTTGGGTATACTGTATGAGCCCTGAAACAAACTGAGTTACAGCTGCTTTTTTTTTTTTTGCATGCTAGCAGCACAATTTACACACCGTCCAATCCTGCACACTGGCACACCTTGCTCTCCTAGAACAATGGTTCCTAGTAAATGTCTCCTTTTGTGCAGGTCCAAGCACTGTCCTGCTTAGAAGCCCTCCCAGACTATCAGGTAATCTTCTGGATGTGATGTACTTTCTGGACATTTTGGCACTTCTGGTTGTTTGCTATGAGTTTTAGTTACTATTTGATAATTATATTGTGTAGTGTGAATGGGGATGCATGTGGGTGTAGTGCTATACAATATTTCAGGTGAAGTGCCTGTGGATATGATTGATAGAGAGGTCTTTTGAAGTGATGTAGGTAAATAATAATATTGTCTAGAGTGTTATTTTGGTTTTTTTTTAGGATTAGGGTAGAATTTGTTTGGGAGAGGGTTGGGATTGTGGGAAATCTAGTTGAGTTTGGGGTTGGTATTAGCAGAGGTGTGAGCCATGGTACTGTGGCCTTACACACACCTACTGTCTGGGACTACTCCACCAGCTCAGTCATTTTTAGACCATGGCTGTCTCTGAGAAAGTTCTGCACTACTGCAGAGGGCTGAGGATTCTGAGAAAACATGGCATGGCACAGAGGTATGCCCCAGGGGCTGGTGCTTGGGTGAGATGAACTGATTGCATCAGATCCAGACAGCACTCAAGGTTTAGAAGGGCACTGAATGGGAGTCTTCTTGCTTCACTAAATTCCCAGGGAGCCCTCTAAGAGTAGGGAACAGATAGCAGAAGGGTAATCTACTACAGCCCTTCTGCCTAGTGGCATTTTGTGTGATGCCACATCCCTGAGAAATGAAATTGTTGTGATATCAGCTTTGATCATGGATTCCTCTAGGGATCTAGTAAGTTTCATGGATACCTGGTTGGAGGACAACTCTGAGCAAGTCCTAGAGGCAGTTATTATATATAGGCCATGTTCTCAGTCATACAGTGCCTGAGATTAGGGGAGGTGGAGTGACCATCTGCTATAGATACTGCTTGAGACAGATGGCATAACCATTAAATGAGAAGAGGTTGTTTGAATGGGTGGTCATGAAGGGTGATGCAGGTGTGAGGTGTAGGATTCTCCTAGTTATTATAGTGGCATAGATCAAGAAGCATATGGACTTCACACCTGTTCAGGAGAAGTTATAAAATTCTGAAGTAGCATTTTATTATCAATATCAGTAAAATAAAAAAAAAAATTGTACAAGATAGCTCTTCATAAAAGCAGTACAAACAAAAAATTCCTTCATTTGCTTTCCCCCGGAAAAAACATTGCCCTGATTATATAAGATGGTTTTGCCCTGCAGTTCAAACTCTGCATCCTGTTGTTACATAGAAACATAGAATTTGATGGCAGATAAGGACCGCTAGGCCCACCCAGTTTGCCCATTTCCCTACCTAATGGATAAGCTGCAGAACCTAGTTAACCAGCAGCCTACTTATTTCTACCCCCATCCCCTAGAATTGCCTTATGGCTGTCCCATGCATGCTTGAATTCAGTCACTGCTTTTGACTCCACAACCTCCTCCAGAAGGCCATTCCATGCATCCACAACCCTCTCTGTGAAAAAATACTTCCTTATATTACCTCTGAGCCCCCCCCCATCTTCAAATTGTGCCCCCTTGTTCTTGCACATCTCTTTTTTTAAAAGATGCTACCCTCTTGGACTTTGTTGATTCTCTTGAGGTACTTGAACATTTCTATCATGTCTCCCCTCTCCCTCCTTTCCTCAAGGCTATACATATCAAGCTCCTTTAGTCTCTCTTCATATGTCTTCCGGTGCAGACCCTGCACCATTTTAGTTGCCCTCTTCTGGACAGCTTCCATCTTGTCTATGTCCTTGCGGAGATTGGATCTCCAGAACTGCACACAGTACTCCAGATGGGGTCTGACCAGCTGTCTGTACAGAGGGATAACAACTTCCTGTTTTCTACTAGTGATGCCTCCTCATGCATCCCAGTATCCCCCAGCCCTCCTTACTGCCCTCTCACATTGCTTGCCCACCTTTAAGTCATCTGATATGACTACCCCCAGGTCCCTTTCCATTTTTGTTGTTGTTAGTATCTCACCCCATTGTGTATTCTTCCCCTGGGTTTTGTTTCCCAGGTGCATTACCTTGCACTTCTTAGCATTAAATCTAAGCTGCCATACATTTGACCATTCCTCTAACCTTGCCAATTCCCTTCTCATCCTTTCCACCCCATCTTGTGCATCAATTCTGTTGCAGATCTTTGTGTCATCTGCAAAGAGATATACTTTTCCTTCCAGTCCCTCTGCAATGTCGCTTACAAAGACATTGAAGAGGACCAGTCCTAATACTGAACCCTGCGGCACCCCACTAGTAACTCCCCTTTCTTCAGAGTGGACTCCATTTACTATTACCTTCTGTGACCTATTCTCCAGCCAATTCTTTACCCAGGCTACCATCTTGGGACCCACTCATGGGCTGGCTAACTTGTATATTAATCTTTTGTGTGGGACTGCGTCAAATGCCTTGCTAAAGTCTAGGTAGGCCATGTCCACAGCCCCTCCCTAATCTACTACTTTGGTCACCCAGTCAAAGAAATCTATTAGATTCATCTGGCATGACCTTCCCACTGTGAATCCATGCTGCCTTGGTTCCTGTGTCCCTCTGGCCTCTAGGTACTTGACAATTCTTTCCTTCAGAAGTGATTCCATCATTTTCCCTATCACTGAGGTTAAACTAACAAGTCTGTAGTTTTCCTGCTTCTGCCCTGCTCCCACTTTTGTGAAGGGGAATCACATCGTCCCTCCTCCAGTCCTCAGGTACCACCCCATCCTCCCATGATTTGTTAATGAGGGTAGTCAGTGGTGTCACTAGTTCTACTCTTAGTTCTTTTAGAATTCTGGGATGAATCCCATCAGGCCCCATTGTTTTGTACACCTTCAGTTTTAAGAGTTCTTTTAGAACCCTTTCTTCTGTAAATGGGCTGGTATCAGCTTCTGTATCCAGAGTGTTTCTATTGTTTGTTTTAGGTACCTCCTCTCTTCATTTGTAAATACTGAGCAAAATATTTGTTTAATATCTCTGCCTTTTCACAGTCACCTCTGCCCACCCCTCCCTTTATTAAGCCTCACTATCCTCCTTAGTCTTCCTTCGCTCCCTGATGTACCTAAAAAAGGTTTTATCCCCCTTCTTAACTGAGTTGGCTATCTTTTCCTCAGTTCAGGCCTTTGCTGTTCTGACTGCCTTCACAGCTTCCTTTTGCTTTAATTAATACAATTCTCTGTCCTGCTCCTTCTGTGATTCCTTGTACTTTCTGATTGCTTTCTTTCTCTCTTGAACCTTCACTGCCACCTCCTTTGAGAACCATGTATCAAAACTTTGTCATTTTTCTTTCTGAGGCCAACCTGAAGAGCACATCTAGTCTTAACAGGTGCAACAAAATAATACATTTTGTCCCAGTCCTACTTTTCTGTTGACAGTTCTGTAAACAAGCTTGTGAAGGTCAAAATGCACCTCAAGGTCAACCCCCTGTTCCAGATTATCTTTTCTAATAAACCCAAATAGCTTTCTGCAATCATTTCAACAATATAATGGTATACATTTGCAAGGGATCTCAGTTTCATATAAAGATTCACGTATATATTTTAAGCCACAGAGAAGCAAGATGAGAAAGAAAGAATAGAAACAGCAGGTAAATAAAGGGAGATAACAGGGGAGAATTGTGGAACAAATGGACTGGCCAGTTCTTAGGTGCCACAATAAAAATTTGTTTGTGTAATCAGACAGGCAAGAGCCAGACAAGTGGCAGAATAGAAGAGGACAAAACAGGATCCTTGCTTTTAACTCTACATAACAAATGGGACAGGGTCTTACCCAACCCTATCCCACACCACCTCTTTAACAGGGAACCTATTTTTTTTTCTTATAATAAACAAACAAACAAAAAAGTTTCCAAAACCTTCTTTTATTTCTCTTTTGGCATTATCTTATAACATTTGCAGCTCCTTGTATATGCAACGTCATTTTTATGTTAGCTTGCACGCATGCACAAGGAACATTTTGTCACAGCTTAGGAGAGAAGTGGGGTTTTGGAGGTGCAGCAATGTGGGAGCCAGTGCCCCCAGTGCCTTTTGAGACTTGGCCCACTTTACCCAATATAGTGGCATGCTACTGCTGACACTAGTTCAGCCAGCGTGCCACCATCTTGAAACAAATCCGCCACTGCAATAAGGGAGCGACCCATCATTGCAGGGTGGCACCTTGCCATCCGCATGCTTCCAACCCAGTTCATTTGGTGACAGGGGAGCCCAATCTCCAGCAGCATACTGTAACCCCATCCCCCATTTGTTATGTGCCAAGGTGGTGCACAATTCCCCCTCTGCATCATGCACCCCCCAACAGTCTTTCTTTACTGATGGGGGACCCAATCCCATCAGCTTCAGTCCCCCATCCCAGTTCAATTTGCCAATGGGGAGCCCACTCCCCACAGGCATAATGTCCCCCAATTTGCTGTGTGCGGTGCCCAATCCCCCTTGGCTCTCCTCCCCTTGGTGTGTGCCGATGGGGGTACCCAATCCCCAGTTGGCTACAGCACCACAAAAATACTCAGGTGGCACACTGGGAGCCCATGGGAGATCACGTGATGGTTAGGGCTTGCTAGCTGCTGCTTCCCTTGGCTCCCGCTTCCCTGGCTGATAATTTAACTTCATCTAGTGCTTTGTAGCTGGTATTTTGGGGTATCCTCTACATCATTATATTCCTGCTCACCTAACAGAGCTTGTTGGCTGTTTCTTCAGTAGCATCTATTGTTTTAACACGCACAGATGGAGGCCGAGATGAAAACGGCCTTACCCAGACATACGCCCCCGGTCTCGCCTGACAAACAGGCAAAGAAGGTAAAACCTCCCCAGCAACTATCGGCTAAACAACCGACGACATTGGCGGCATCAACCCTGCTTTCAGAAGAGTGTTTTTTGCAAGAGCTGCAACCTTTTAAGGAGACGCTCCTGGATATCACTGCTGATCTAAAAAATATTTGCACTGAAATGGCTGAACTCAGAACTCGCATGGCAGACATGGAGGTTCGCACCCACTCCCCGGAGGCCTGGAGGGACAGGATAGATCCAGAAATCACTAAGCTCAGGCAACAAATCTCTAAACTACAACTCAAAACCAAAGATCTAGAGGGGCGCAGCAGGAGGAACAATATTTTGATCTTTGGCTTACCAGAAAGAGTAGAAGGTCCCTCTGCAATTTTATTTACCCAGAAACTTTTTACCAAGATTGTGGGCCCTTCCCCACACAATCCTACCTACTTAATAGAAAGAGTGCACAGGTCTCTACATCCAAAACTGGAGGAGAATGCCTCCCCTCTCCCGATGATCATTCATTTTCTCAACTATCTTGAAAAACAGCACATTTTGGCCAAAGTCAGAGATCTACAATCTATACAATGGGAGGGCAAGCACCTAAGAATTACTCAGGATTTGCCATTAGAAACACGAAGGAAAAGAGCCTCCTTTCATTCCATAGTCAGCAAGTTGATAGCTGCCAGTATTAAGTTTTGCATGGCATACCCAGCACGTTTGCAAGTTTTGGTGCATGGCTATCATAAGACTCACCTAAACAGGCCCAAGCCAATCTCTGCAAGAAGTTGCCTGCATTATTTCAATCTTAGGATGGCTTTCTCGCTTTCTTGCTATCATAGATCTATTTGCTCTGACTGTACCTTCTGCTGTTTGGTTGGCCTACCAATGAGGAACTTGTTCTGAGAGACGTCTTTAGGAGGGGAGTTCTTCTCCGGTGTGGTGAGGATGACGGCAACCGAGGAGAGAGGTGGAGGATGGCCTGTGGACCCGGAGGACTCTGTGTGGCAACGAGGCATAATTTTTCCTTGGATCCCCTTTTTCTGGTGCCATTTGTTTCCAATGGGGACTCTTTCTGACCAGACAGTTTGGCCCATTTCCAATATGGTTCCCCAGGGGAACACCTGTATATTCGAGTAGCTGCCTGTTATGCTTTTACCTTTTGGCGATGATTCTGTCATTATGATATGCATATAATTCTGGAAAGACTCATGTTACCTATTCTCCTGTTCACTACCCAAACTATTCTCAAAGGGCTGTCTCAATTTCTCTCTCTATTTCTTGTTTTCTGGTATTTAGGGAGACAATTATGTTATGATTAATATATTGGTGTTTGTCTCTCTCTCTCTCTCTCTCTCTCTCTCTCTATAGGATTTTAGTCCTTTTATCTTCCCTTATTGTTCAGGTCTTTCTCATCATCTCACCACTCCTCTTGATACACCTATCTCTGGAACTTTTTCTCTGCACTCTCGATAATCTTGTCTAGCATACACTCATATCGCTTACTTAGTAATTTTGTCAGAGAATGTAGAGCTGAATTTACTTCACTTCTGGTTTTCGCAGGAATAAGAAGTATTATATGGAGCTTGTATGTAGGTTACATATTGTTGGGGTATTCCAGTTCGATTCATAGATTAAACCCAATACACCCTTTTTCTTTCAGAGGGTGGGGGGTGGGAGGGAGGATTTTGGCTGGAAAGTAACCCACCACATGTCCTGAAGTATGGGGTAGTACCCAAATTACTCTCGCTCTTTGATTTATTTGGTTTGGTATTCTGGGGATCCCTTTTGGCATGTTAGGCTGGCTTGCATTAATATTTAAGCTGGAAGGGTACCTAGTGCGGGCATGTATTATCCTCTGTCAGGTTAGTAGTATTGAGGGTAGTTATAATGGGGTACTAGTGGGCTCTCTACCATTGAACAAAAAGGTAGCTTCCTTAATGGTGTCAAAGCTAGGTGGAGAGATATTTGTAAATAGTTATTTGGGGATTGGGGGGGTTGGTAACTATGGTGTTCCATTGTTCTCTGTTGTTGATGATGGGGTTTCCCTGTATCCTGTAGATGTCATCATGGTCAATAGTATGCTCTGGGTTTCCTCTTGGATTTTGTGGGAATACCAATTTAATAAAATGTATGTAGGATTGGTGGGGGAGGGTTTAGCGGTGCACTCTCATAGTACATTGTTTTGGTTATGTATTGTTCGGTATAATATCCAATGGCTACAGGTTTGAAAAAATTTATATCTTGGAATATAAGAGGGGTTCGTGATCTCAACAAGAGAATTCAGATCTTAAAACACTTATCATTGCTGAAGGCCCATATCTCTTTCATTCAGGAAACTCATCTGCTCCTTGGGGAAATGGGGGGTTTGCACAGACTTGGGATTGGGCAAGTTTTTGCTGCTGGTAACTCAACTGTCAGTGGTGGCACTGCTATCTTAATTCACAAGGCGATAGCCTTTCAACCCAAAATAACAATTGCAGATCCACAGGGGAGATATGTTTTAGTCCAAGGATTATTGGACTGCACTGAATTGGTCCTGGGGAGTGTGTATGGGCCTATGGGGGGAATCCTATATTTTTTCAGGAATTATCAACAGAACTACAGAAGTTCTCGATGTTCCCCTTAATCCTGGGAGGGGACTGGAACCTGCCACCCACACAAGATTTGGATAAATCTAATTCCTTGCCTAAGCCCCTTACTCAAACCCAAAGGGCTCTTGCTGAATTTCTTGATACTAACAGATTGTGCGATCCCTGGCGTCACTTAAACCCTGAGACCAGCGCTTTCTCATTTCACTCTATGGTGCATTCCACTTGGTCTCGGCTGGATTATATCTTACTTAGTCATTCTCTCATACACGGTCTTAATGATTCCGCCCTAGAACCGATTGCTATATCAGACCATGCTGTAACATGGGTCACAGTTATGTTAAATCAGAACCTCCAAAGGGACTCAATATGGCGGTTAAATACACAGCTTCTAAAGGAGGATTATGTCATTACCAGGATCTCAGACATGATCCAACTTTTCACTGCAAATAACCAGGGTTCGGTCGCTAGAATGGACCATGAATGGTGTGCCCTAAAATGTTTTTTGCGAGGCGAGTTTATTAGGCTCTCCTCCACTCATAAACGAAAAAGATAGGCTGCTGCTATTTCCCTTCTGGGTCAGATTCACACACTTGAGCATTCTCTTACCTCTTCCTCTTCTTCTTCTCCTGATGTGCTAAAATCTTTGTTGAATTTAAGGAATCAGTATTCTCATCTGGTACAGGAAAAAGCAGAGTTTCTTATTTTAAGAACTAAGGCAAAATACATAGAGCAGGGGGAGAAGGCAAGTCATCTTTTGGCGCTGCATCTGAGGAAACTAGAGGCAACCAGATTTATTCCTTTGATCAATGATCTGGATGGAACCGTTAAAACACACCCAAGAGACATAACAGTAACTGCAGTTTTTAGGCAGTTTTATCTTTCCCTTTATAGCCAATGTCTTGTATCCCCGTCTCAGGCTGAATTATTTGAGTATTTATCTGCCTTACCATTACCTACTCTCTCTCCCTCACAACAAGCTTGTTTATCAGCTCCTATATCTCTTCAGGAAATCTTGTCTACTATCCGTAAGCTTGCCTCAGATAGGGCCCCTGGTCCAGATGGTTTCCCTTTGAACTTTTACAAAGTTTTCGCGAAAGATCTTGCTCCCTACTTATTACGTTTATATCAATATATGCTCTCAGTACAGGCTTTAGATCCATCTCTATTAGAAGCCTCTATTATCCTTCTTCTCAAACCAGATAAACCACCCCAATCTCCCGCAAGTTATTGTCCCACCTGTTTGTTAAACTGTGACATTAAAATCTTGGCTAAGATACTTGCTAGCAGAATTGAAAAGGTTTGGACTCCGCTTCTTAGCCCAGAGCAAATTGGTTTGTGTCAGGTAGAACACCTGCTGACCATCTTCGTAAATCAGTGTACCTGGTTCAGGAGGCTAAGACCTCCCCTTCTCCAATGGCTCTCATATCCCTCGATGCTGAAAAAGCATTTGATAGAGTGGATTGGAACTTCCTGTGGGCTACGTTGCAGACAATGGGCTTTCCTAATACCTTTATTAAATGGATTCAGACTCTATATTCCTCTCCTCGGGCAAAAATAAACTGGAATGGAGTCTTGTCCGAGGCATTCCCTCTTTTTTTTGGGCACAAGACAGGGCTTCCCGCTCTCCCCTTTTCTCTTTAATATATATCTCGAAGCCCTGATTAGGAGGTTAAACTCCTCCCCCTTAATCACTGGTATTCCAATAGGTGATAGGACTTCCGCCCTTTTGGTTTATGCGGATGACATATTGCTTCACCTTTCAGATCCGGTCTCCTCTTTAACAGAAGCATTGCATATTATTGACAATTTCGGGAAATTTTCAAATTATAAACTCAATATTACTAAACCTGAAATTTTTCCCCTTAATTCTTTAACATATAGCTCAGCTTTCAGTGACTTTGGCATGAAATGGACTTCCAAGTCCATTAAATACTTGGGCATTTATATTACCTCGGATTTACCATTACTCTGCAAACTTAATTTAGAAGATCTATGGTCCAATATTCAACAAGACTTACCAAGATGGAAGAAGCTCCCTCTCTCGCTTTGGGGTAGAATTAATACCGTCAATATGAACGTCCTACCTAGACTGTTTTATCCATTAAATCTGTTGGATGTCTGGTTACCCCTGTCCTTCTTCCAGTGCATCCACCCTGACGTTAGTTCCTTTATTTGGCAGGACAAGGCGATTAGAAGATCCTACAGTAAGCTTTCTTTACCCAAGGAGATGGGGGGCTTACGTCTCTCTAACTTCTTGTTCTACTACTGGGCCTGTCACCTCTATAAGTGTGGGAAATGGCTTTCGTTAGCTGATCTCTGTGCTCACCATGACTATGTTCCTATTTGGCTACTTATAGAGGCTGACATTCTTGCTACCCATAATGTAGCCCCTTGTTGCTCTTTTATATGCCCTTTAAAAAATTACCAAAATCCCTGCAGCCCTTCCCGATCAGTACCTCGCTAAGAGTTCTCTCTCAAATGTTCAGATTCTATAAGGTACATTCGAGTTCGGATCCTTCTCAGCCCCTTTATGTCAATTTGAATCTCAAAATAGGGGGAGCCTCCATAACTAGGTGTTGGCTATCTCTTCCCCCTGAGCTTACAGTGGCAGATTTCTACTCAAATGGTGTTATACTATCTACTGAGGAGATTCTCATTAAGCTGGGCCTTAAGTCACGGTCTGTCTTACAAATTTTACAGCTTAAACACCTACTAATTAAGGTAATGGGGAAAGAGTGTAACCCCTCTCGTATGGAAGCTTTTCTCAAACAAATAAAGACTTTGGCTTGTAAATCACATGGCATTTCCGTGGTATACAAGCTGATTCTCACTTTCTCTCAGTCTCATTAGATTGCCAGTTCTCGGGTCTGGCAGGTTTCATTCCCTGATGAAGCTATTAAGTGGCATACAATATGGACAGGCCTATACACTTATCTCACCCAGGACCGATACAGACTTACACAATACTGTATCCTAAATAATATGTATTATACTCCAGTAAAATTGGCCTGAATGAAGAGGCTTACCTCCAGCATGTGTTCTAGGTGCAATAAAGAGGAAGGCTCACTCTTTCATATATTGTGGTCCTGTGAAAGGATATCCCCGTTGTGGAACTAAATTGAATCTGCTCTGGACCCTTTGTTGGGTCTACAGGGCCTTTTCAACCCTGTCATATGTATCTTGGGAGATTATTCCGGAATTCCAGTGAAAGAGGGACGGTTTCACATGGCTTTAATTTCTATGGCAGTCAAAAAACTAGCGCTTAGACACTGGATGGATAAAGTTACCATTTCCTATGCCGAATGGTTGATTGAAATATCATTTGCACTCCGCCTTGAACATTTAGTTGCGAGTGTGCACCATCGCCTCTCATCTTTTAACAAAAAATGGGGGAAGTTATATGCTCTGTATTTATCTTGATATGATCTCTTCTGTTGTTTTCGTGAACCTCTTCTCCCTAACTATATCTCAATGACTGCTCTTGCTGTCCCTTTGTTAACTTTAGGACAATAAGGATAGGACAGTGCACCGCGGGGGAGGTGGGAGGGTGAGAGGGGGACTTTCGGGGGGAGGGGGTGAGATGTTTTATGGCTTTCTTGGCAGTGTACATGTATAGTACTGCATTCAATCCTCAAATGTTGTTGCACTGTGATATGCTTAATAAAATATGTTGAATTAAAAAAAAACACTGAGAGCCCATCCCAGTGTGCCAAATGTCCCTGAAAGAAAAAAGTTCCTCAATTTTTTTTTTAAACCTGTAAAATAGAAAAACGTCCCTCGTTGAGATCAGTGGCCTCCCCCAACCCGCGCCCCACCCTCTGCCCACCCTGCATCCCCACACCCCTCACCCCATACTTACCTTCAGAGCCCAGCACAATCATCTTTGGGGGACCGGAAACATGTCTGCACTCTTCAAAGCCGACCGCGAACTGAAGAAATGCCGGTAAGCTGTATAATGGCATAAATAGGGGGTTTTCAACTTTGGTGCATATCTCAGGCATTTTTGGGAATTTTGCCACCAAATTTTCAACATAGGTTTATTGGGACCCCTCCTCATGAATTCAGCCACTGTCACAGTGTTATTCAGTCCCAAAAGGTGATTTCATGGTCACTGCGTGGAATCACCTTTCAGGACCGATTAATGAAACAGTGTCTGTGTTCATGAGGTGGGCTCTCAAAAAGCCTATGTTGCAAATTTGGTGAAAAAAATCCAAAAAATGACTGTTTTATGAGCATCCATTGTGCAGTTTCCACTCATGCTCATACTTTTGCGAATTTGCAATATTTTTACTCCAGATTTTCAACATTGACATTTTTCCACACCTCCTTATGAACAGTACAGCTGTTATTTTTCACATCCTGACCAAAACGTGTTTTCGCACTTCTGGCACAGAATAACACGGTCACTGTGGGAAATCAGTGTTTGGGACACATTAAGAAAATCACAGTGACACTGTTCATGAGCAGAGGTCCTAAAATGCCTATGTTGAAAATTTAGTGATGAAAGACCATAACATTTCTGTGTTACGAGCATGCATTGCACAGTTTCCACTCATGCTCTTAACTTCACGAATTTGTAATATTTTCACTCCAGATTTTCAGCACTGGCATTTTTCCACACCTCCTCATGACCAGTAAAGATGTCGTTTTTCATATCCTGCCCAAAATATATGTTTGCACATCTGGCGCACAATGGCACGGTCACTGTGGGAAATTACTTTTTCGGACAGATTAAGAAAATCATAGTGACAGTGTTCAAGTGCAGAGATCACAAA
This sequence comes from Neoceratodus forsteri, assembly GCA_016271365.2. NCBI lineage: Eukaryota > Metazoa > Chordata > Ceratodontiformes > Ceratodontidae > Neoceratodus > Neoceratodus forsteri. The sequence continues at coordinate 1,139,474,385 of CM057455.1, read as the reverse complement.
ATGCCTATGTTGAAAATTTGGTGAAATAATTCCACTAAATGACTGTGGTACAAGCATGTGTTGAGCAGTTTCCATGTACACTCAGAACTTCCAGCATTTTTAATATTTTCACTACAGGTTTTCAACATTGCCATCTCTTCACACCTCCCTATGGATGTTACAACTGTCATTCTTCGCATCCTGCCTGATCTGTGTTTTCACACATCTGGCACAGAATGGCACAGTCACTGTAGGAACTCAAAGTTCGGGACACATTAACAAAATCACACTGCCACTGTTCTTGAGAAGAGGTCCCAAATGGTTTCATGAGGTGGGGGTCACAAAAAGGCCATGTTGAAAATTTGTAGTGCAAATACCAACACACGTCCATGGTGTTAGGGTTTCTAACCATAACGTCCCACCGTGTACAGACTGACAAGCATCAGAGGTGTAACTTTGGATCACCGGCTGTAATGCTCATGCCATCCAACCCCCACCCTGAAGCCAGTGACAGGCATCAAGGTGTGCCTTGCACTCTTCAGCCCCAGACTTCACCCCAGTCTCCTGTACTGCACCCATTTCAGTGTATGTCCTCATGAAATTGGGTGACTGTGAAGCTGAACACCCCAAGGCACACCTCAACACTTGTCGGTGTCTACAGGATAGGGCAAGGTGAAATGCTGTGAGTATTATGGGCAACAACCCACAGGCACACCCCAATGTATGTTCATCTCTGCAGGGTGGAGGTGGGATTGGCGAGAGTTCAAAACTTCACCGCCATTCCTATTCTGCATCTAACTCCTGCACATCCAATGCTAATATCAGCAAGCAAACATTCTGCATTGATAAATGCTTGTTTCATAACACCTTTTATAGTATTCAACCTTCTGATTTCTCAATTTCTGAACCATATCTTGACAGAAAAATCATCACTGACATTCTCTTTTCTGGATTTATGCATCACTTTGAATTTAAATCGCTGTAGTAGTACTACTGTAGGTACCCCCTTGTGATTCTGGGATTTTTATCCTTCATTTGATTAAGCAAACAGAGAGGATTGTGACCCAATATAAGTACATAGTCAGCTCCTAGCAGATAGAACTTAATGGACTCCATTGCTCATTCCACAGCAAGACAGTCTTTTTCAACAGAGTGCACTTTTTCTCTCTGTTGTGTGGTTTCCTACTGATATACAGAATGGGATGTTGCTTCCCATCTATATTCTTACTCAGGACTGTGCCTATGCCTACTCCTACTTCTGAGGCATCTGTCTGTAACAGAAATTGCTTCTCAGGGTCTGGACTTCTTAAAAAAGGGGCTGAACTTCATGCAGACTTGATGGCCAAAAAAGCCTCATCACACTCTGGGGACTATTTCACATTTTTCAGGTACCATTTTTCTCATGAGTTCAGTGAGGAGAGTAGCTAACTGGGCAAAGTTGGGAACAAGTCTTTGGTAGTAACCAGCCAGACCTAAGAAAAGATCTGACATGTTTCTTTGTTTTAGGGATAGTACTGTTAGCTACAGCTTCTGTCTTGGAAATCTCTGGTTTACTTCTCCATTTCCCTAAATATAACCCAAATATCTGGTTTCCTACATGCCTGTCCTCTGCCTCCTCCCTGTTCCTGTCACACCATTCCCTTGACTTCTCATATCCCTTTCTTGTCACAGCTTCCCCACCCCTCTGTCCATAAGCTGCTACTACTGGAGCCTCCTAACCCCTGCTTTGTTCCGTTTATGTGTGAACATTATCTCACCCAACCATAGCTTGTCTCCTCTATCCTTTTCACCTTCCCCCACCCATCAAATCTGCTGCTCAATCTGTTTCCTACTTCTCCCTCACCCTGTCACCCCTCCTCCTGATTTCCTTTCCTCTTTCTTGCTGCAGCGTGTTCAACCCGGTTTTGTACCCTCACATTTTACTGTATGCCTCCCAGTTTTTATTCCACAAGCTCCAGTGTTTTGAATTGCTGCCACTGTATACATCACTTTTATTTGATATTATTTGCTTCTCTGGTGTTTGTACTTGCCTGTTAGCATGATCCCTCTCCCCTTTCCCCTGGGTCACACCTAGAAATGAGCCTCAGCTCAGTGCGCCTTTCTGGTTATCAAACTTTAACATTAATAATAACTAACTAAATAATTAAATAATGCACACTAGATTGGATTATGGTCAGACCTATATTTTTGATAGATTGAATAACTACCGTATATACTCCCATATAAGCTGAGATTTTTGTACTGAAAATCAAGTACATAATTAGGGGTCTCGGCTTGTACGCTGGTCAATTAGCAATTAGTAAATGTAGCAATTGTATTCTGGAATTGATGGATTGATGCCCTGATTGGCACTGCATGATTGTTGCTGGCATAAAACACAAAGATGTTCACATTCTGCACTAGTACCATAGTCACAATAAGTGAAGGGTAAGCTGGAAAGCGAAAGCACAGTGCTTATGATGCAGCCTTCAAGCTGTGAGTTGTATAATATGCAGAGTCCAGCAACAACTCCGCTGCTGCCAAGCACTTTGCTATTAATGGAAAGCAAGTGTGAGACTGGTGAAAACAGCAGGACACTCTAATAGAACTGCCTAAAACTAAGAAAGCCTGTAGAGGGAACAGACCTGCTTTCAGTGTATTGGAGACCAAAAATGAGGAGGGAGAGGAGGACTGACTGAGGACATTTCCATTTCACTACAAACTTGCAAGTTTTTACCATTAAGTAGCAATGTTTTTGTTCATCATTTTGATTTGCCTGCTGTATGGTATGTCTTACACTTTAAACGCTGCTGAGTGTGCTGTGCTGAGTAAAAATAAGATTAATGTGCTGTGCTGATGCATGCCGATTGCTTTTGTTTGGGTTTTTTTTTTTTTTTGCTTATCTTTTTTTATGTTTTTTGGTGCTGACTTGCAAATAAAATACATCTTGGCTTGACTGAAACTTGCAAATAAAATTCATCTCGGCTTATACATGAGTCAAAGCAGTTTACTTAAAAAAATTGATGGAGTTTGGGGGGTCAGCTTATCCACGGATCGGCTTATCCACTAGTATATACGGTACCTGTAAGTGTTCCTGTTGGCTTTTCCAGTCTGGACTATACATCAAGACATCATCCAGGTAAACAGCACAATAATCAGTGTGAGGGGCTATAACTACGTCCATGTACTGCTGGAATGTGGCAGGTGCACCATGTAACCCAAATGGCATAGTGGTGAATTGATGGAAACCAGCTGGAGTAGAAAATGCAGTTTTATCTCTGGATTCTTTAGCTAGGGGACTTTGCAAGTAAGCTTAGTGAGATTGAAGGTACTAATGTACTGGGCAATGCTCAACCTGACCACCTAATCACCTGTCCTAGGATCTTTGTTAAATACAGGCACTTGATTGAGTTTCCTAAAATGAAGGCAGATTCTTATTTCCACTTCTTTTTTATTTAAAATCACCATTGGTTATGACACATCACTTCTAGCTTTTTCAGTGATACCCCACTCTTTCATTTATTTGTATTTCCTTAACTATGTCTGCTCTTAATTGCTCTGGTAAACTGTATGTCTTTTGTCTCATAGGGCGAGCATTCTCTGTCACTGTTACATGCTCGATCCCTTTTGCTTAACCTGGCACTGTGGTAAAAGTGCTGTTAAATATCTTTACCAGGTTATACATTTCAGTGGTTTGTTCTGTGTGTAAGCAAACATCCCCAATTACAGCATCAGAAGTCACAGTTTATTCCAGTTTGTCATAAACTATACCAGTATTTTCTTTAGCAGATTCTGGTAATACTGACCAAGCAACCTTTGGTGTTTTTTTTTTTTAAACCATTTCTTCAGGAGGTTAGCACTGTATATCTTGGTAGGATTTTTCTTATTAAAGGTCTCAGTCCCATTGTCAACTGTAGCAGTACATCTAATCACTTTATAATGCCCTTGCTACTTCACTGAAAGTTTGTTTTCTGTAGTGGGTAATAGCAAAAAGACCTTTTCACCTGATTTGATAACTTTTTCTTTTACCCTATGATCTAATACATATGCTGCTGTTTGGGGGCTTCTTCCTGATTACTGTGGGCGATTTCAACATATTTTGACAGTTCTTTCTCAGTGCACACATATAAGATGTGACAGATTCTTTCTGAGCAGGGTTATCTTTCAATGTTCCTTGTATTACATCTAATGGCCCTCTAGGTTGTCTACTAAACAACATTTCAAAGGGTGAAAAATCTGTTGATGCTAGTGGCACACCTCTGTAAGCAAAAAGCAGGTAAGGTATGTATTGGGACCAATCTTTCCCACACCTTTTGCAAACCCTTTTAACATGTGTTTTAGGGTTTGTTTAAAACTCTCAACAAGACTGTCTGTCTGAGGGTGAAGAGGGGAGATTCTTATGTCAGTGACACCTATTAGCTGGTATAGCTCCTTTAGTAATGCAGCACCAAAATTACTACCCGGATCAGTAATAATCTCTTCAGGGATGCCCACCCTGCTAAAAACTTCAGCAAGCTTTGCTGCCACTTTTGGTGCTGTGACAGAACGCATTGGAACCGCCTATGGTTATCAAGTGGCATAGTCACATACTACCAAAATGAATCAATTACCCTTTTCACTTTTGTGTAAGGAGTCAACCACATCCACTGTAATTCTCTCAAAAGGTACATCTATCAAGGGCAAGGGCACCAGGGACACCTTGTCTTCTTTAGTCACTGGGGCTACTTTCTAACATTCTGCACAAGAACTGCAATATGTAGCAACGTCCTTATGAATCCCAAGCCAGTAAAATCTGTACAATCTGGTAAGGATGCAGTCCCTTCTCAAGTGACTAGCCATATGGCCATCATGTGCTCTCTGTAACAACTCAGTTATATACTTCTTTGGTATGACTAATTGTTCTATCTGTTCCTGCAACTAAGAATTAACATGACAGATGCTGTACATTAGCCCAATACATGTTTTAAACATTGGTTCACCCTGTTTTTGTTTCACTCCCAGCTGCTTAAATAGCTTTGGAGAGAAACACAGTTAGTTTGCACAGAGACACAATCACAATCATTTATCAGTCTAGTTTCAGCATTTTCATCTATCAACTTCTTCAGCTTATTCAACTCATCTCAGTCCCTACCCAACTAAATTCTAAATCTCATGATCACTCTCTCTTGGACTGAGTCCTTACCAACCACCCATACCACATCACTGATGCTGTCACTCTCCCTGACACACTCAGTGACCACCATATGGTCTACTGCATGTACAAAATCCATCACCCCAGAGTGCCCCCCAAAAGTATCCAAATCCATTTCTTCTGTTCATTAGACCTATCTTCACTGCATGCAGATCTGCAATCAGCTGACTAGTCCCCTATCTCCAAAGTCACTAAGATAAACCAAGTTCTCTACTACTTCCCTCCCAATTTTTGTTAATCTGAGATCAACAGGGTCCCCTATGGAAAACCAGGGCAGAGATTCAGACCTCCCCTGGATCTCAGCTGAACTTCTGACTTGCCACCGAGCATGCAACCTGGCTTGGAAATCATACAAGTTCTCTGGCACACCTGTAGACCTTAACAGGTACCGCGCTCTGAGGAACACCTGTACTAGAGCCACCAGGCTAGCAAAGTCTGAGTTCTTTTCCTCCTCTTTCCAGAAGAATCTAAGTCACACCTCCAATTTTTGGAAAGTTATGTATGCCTTTTCTCCCCTTCTAGCTAGTCCTCCCCTCCTGTCTTAAAGCTAGGTGACTCCACTATCTTTGACCCTCCTTCTATGGCCTCAATCTTCAACACATACCACTTGTGCTTCCACTCCCCCACATCTACCTTCCTCCCTAGGGGTGGGCGAAAAAAATCTTCCATGGGCAGAATTCAGGTGAAAGTCTGACTTTTGCTTCTGTGAAAGTTCAGAAATTGATTTCTGAACTTCCATGGAAATTCCGCCTGTGATCGCTGCTCAAGTTTCAAGTCCAGTTGTCCCCCAAAAACCCCTGGTGGCTAGTGGTCCCTCCCACACCTACCTCACATCTAAAAAAAAATATCCCTGGTGGCTAGTGGTCCCTCACCTCCACCTGGTAACCCACCCACCCTGAAATGTACAGTAACCCCCCCAATCCCTATCTCCACTTCTCCAGTTTAAAAAAAAACAAATCTCTAGTGGTCTAGTGGATTTCTGTTTTTAAATGTTAACCACCTCCCCCATCCACAGTCTAAAAATCCCTGGTGGTCTAGTGACCCCACCCCTCTCCCCAGCAGGTGTCCCACCACCTGGCTCACACCCCCATCGTAACCCTGGCAATGGGTGAACCGACACAACCCTCCTGTCTCCTCCACAGCCGGCCTGCCCGCTGAACTGTCAATGAATGAGTGCATATGCACTCATTTGTTGTTTCAACTCAAGTGAGCAGGCTGGCTCATGGAAGAGAGAGAGAAACTGTCATCGCCCACTGCTGAGGTTACTTGATGGGGGAGGAGTGGGGTGGTGGGACACCTGGCTGCTGGGGAGGCTGGGTGGGGGACACTGGATCACCAGGGATTTGGGACTGGGGATCAGGGATGGGAAGGGGGTTACAGTTTAAAACCAGAAGCCCACTAGACCACCAGACATTTGTTTTTTTAAACTGGAGAAGTGGAGATAGGGATACAGGGAGTTGGGGTTACTGTACATTTTGGAGTGGGTTACAGGGTGGAAGGAAGGGACCACTTGCCACCAGGGATATTTTTCACATGTGGGACAGGTGGGAGGAGGGACCACTAGCCACCAGGGCTTATTTTATTAATACAAATCCAAAAATATTATTAATTAATACCAGGTGAAAATTCTCTCAGTAACTTACATGGAAGTTTTCCTCTCTGCCACAGACAGAAGTTCAGAAACTTTTGTGAAAGTTCCTTGATTTTTGTGGAAGTTCCATGGGGGTGGAAAGCAGCAGTTTCACCCACCCCTATTCCTTCCCTCCCCCTCAATCCTGCATGTCTCTTCTTTCACCAGTTACCCCATCCACCTCTCTGAAAGCCCTGCTAACTCTCAACCAAATGCAAGGTGGGAGCCCTGATGGACTAAACCCTAAACTCCTTCTCCTCTCTGCCCCTGCCATTGCCTCTCCTATTGCCGTCGTCCTAAACCTATCCTTTCTTACCTCTGTCCCAGACTTCTGGAAGCATGCTACAGTTATTCCCCTGCCAAAAGGAGATGACTCCTCCCCTCCAAGCAAATTCCATCCTATCTCCCTTCTCCCAACCCTTTCCAACTCCAAGAACACATAGTTTATCCCAGTTCTCCCCCTTCCTAGACTGATCTTCCTTTTTCACACATTTCCAGTCTGGCTTTCACAGACACCTCTCCACCACTTCCTCCCTCTTCTGACTCACCGATGCCATTCACACAGCTATGAACCAGGGCCTTCTCACTACCACCATCTTTGTCGACCTAGCAAAAGCTTTTGACACTGTCTCCCAACCCCTTCTCCTGCACAAACTGAGGTCTGTGGACCTATCAGACCTTGCAATAAACTTGTTCGGCTCTTACCTCATGGGTAGATCACAATCAGTGAAACTTGGAGATTCCTTATCCCTGCCTCTCCCCATTAAAACCAGTGTCCACCAATACTCCACCCTTGGCCTTTTACTTTTCTCCATCTTTCTAAATGAACTTCCCTGTCTACCCATCTGTGTCCATCCACATGTATGTAGATGATACAGCACTGCATATCTCTGGATCTTCTCCAGCATAGTTAAGATCTAAACACCATCCTGATTTTGACTCCATCCAAAAATGGTTCAGATCAAATCAGCTATTACTAAATGCCAAAAAAAAACAGTCTGTATGTGCTTTGGCACCAGGCGGAGGATTTCTAATCTCCTTCCCTCCCCTCGTTCCACTCCCTAGATGGGGACACAATTGATAATGTGCCCTCATTCAAGTACCTCGGTATCTGGCTTGACAATCCCCTTAACTTCTCTCAGCACATAGATGTCATATACAATAAACTCCACCTCAAGCTTGGTGCCCTCCACAGGAACAAAAGCTGCATCCCTCTTCCCACCCACTGTGACATCCTTACAAAGATGATTCTCCACATCTCTGATTATGGCAACATAGTCTATGGTGCTTCCCCAAGGTCCACTTTGGCCAGACTGGATCATCTCTTCCATTCCTTCTGCTTTATTTTTCTGCACTGTCCTCCCTGCACCCATCACTGTTCTCTTTACTCTGTTCTCTCTCTCCATTCCCTAGAGGATAGCCACCTAACCCACTGCACCACCTTCTCTTTCAAGTTTTGGCTCCCTCCCTCCCTTCCTTCCTATCTGAATTCTCTTCTTTCCTACCACCCCCTCCTACTCCCTTAGCAATCCTGGCTTTTGCTCCCTCCTGCTCCCCTCTCTTAAATCCCTTGCTGATCAAGCTGCTTTTCCATTCTGTTTTACTAAACTTTGGAACTCTTTCCCTTTTCCCATTCACTTCACTTCTTCCAAGCAGTCACTAACTTTTCAACTCCACACCCACACCACCCCCTCTTGTGACTGTTCCTAGTTACCAGGCCCATCTGTTTCACTCAACTCCTTCCCCCTCATTGTCCCCACCTTCTCCTGTCCTTCCTATCCTCCACACTTTCACTCCTCTACCCTCCCTTCCCCCTCTTCACCCCTTTTTGCTTACTTTCCTCTCTCTCTCTCTCTCTCTCCCTCATTCCCCCTCCCCATCTCCTCTCCCCTTCTCCCTCCCTTCTCCCATTTCCTCTTCCCTTATCTGCCCAATCCTCCCTCTCTGCCGCTCTACCCTCTCCATCCCTCTCCACCTCCTCTACCCCTCATTCCCCCTCCCCTTATCAGTTCTCTTCCTCCCTTCCCATGTCCCCTTCCCTTATCTGCCTTCTAATCCACCCCCTCTGGCCCTGATTAAATCCTCTTATCAATCACCCTTCATTGAGCCTTTACTTCAACCACCCACGAGGACTCTGCTGCACTATTACCTTGTATCTTACCTGTATATGATTATAAATGCTGTAAATAACCGTTTGTTGCAACAAACAAAATGGTATCCCTTGAACTGAGCGAGTTAGTTATGGCAATTCAATTTTGGCAAAGTCAAAATATCAACTGTCAAATGGGCTACATCATTTTGACAGTAAAGTGTAATTTCAGCGCTTTTGTAGAGTTTTCATTTCTGTCGCTGTTCTCTCCATGGGGTCTTGTTAGTTGGTGGCATTGCAAGCTGTTTGTGTAGGATAATGGCTAGAGTCATTGCCTGTGAGTGTGTCAGACCTGGGTTCAAGACTGGTTGTTGGCAAGTTTTCTTTTGGGGGGGGGTTGTCCTGTAACACGTTTTTTTTTCCAGTGGTTGCTGGCTTCCACCCTCTCAACTTTGCTCCCACTTTGTACCCACCCTCCATCTGCAGGTTGTCCCCAGTCAACTTTCTCTGCTGCTGACATGTGTTCTTCTTCCCATGGAGAAGCTCCCTTCCAACTTTCCCTTGTCCCCAATTCTCATTCCCCTGGAGATGATTATATTATTAATGGGGGTACGGCTGGGGGCAAAGTGACATAACCCCCTTCATACACAGTAACCACACATCGAGCTCCCGTTAGATGCAGTGGCACTTGTTGCTGTTTGCGCCACTTGCTTTTGTGCTCATCACAGTTTTGATGTTCAGTGATGTTGCACTTACTGTTTTAGTTGGCGCTCTTTTTGAGAGTTGCCATTATCACACAGAACCAGCGAAACTACTGTTCACTGTATTGTACTGTATATACACTGTTAGTATTGTATCAGTCCCCTTCCTCCTCCCCCAGCACACATCTGGCAATGAACTAATTCAAAGCTCAGTATGTCTTTCCTGGTGAAATGCTTTAATAAACAAATAAATAAAAAATAACAATAAATCTTTTGTTGCTATGGTTTTTTCAGCTGTCTTTTTTTTCCCTAGACTTCTGGATCTTGGAGCTGTGCTCAAACAAGTCTGAAGCAATATCACCAAAAGGAAAAGAGTGCCCAATATCTGCAATTGTCTTTGCCTGTGCTCTTGTTATCACATCTGGTGAAACAGCAGGGTTTACACCCTCAGTGATTAACTGAGCAAATCCTGCAACATTGTTTCCAATAATCATAAGTACAGGTAACTTTGGTACTAACCACACTTTCATCTGGTGTGACACACCATTAATGTTCAGAGTTACTTGGGTGGTGGGATAGTATCTAGTGTCCTCATGGATGCAGACAACACCAGTACCTGGTCATTTTGCAGTCTTTTACCATAACTTCAGCACGAACCAGGGTCTGTGTGCTTCCCAAATCTGTAAGTCCCTTCACAGTTTTAACTTCCACCTTGACATCTCTTAAACACTTAACACAATTTGCTAAGACCAAATATGCTCAAGTTACCCTCCATATTTTTATGGCAGTTTCTTGCAATTTGGTCTGGCATACTACAGTTATAGCAAATAAAGTATCCGGGTGCAGATTTGTTACCCCCATCAGAGTGCTCATCTAATCTGGAATTAAACCAGGGAAGAGAGTTACCATTCCTTGGCTGTAACTTCACTGCTGTGGTGTCTTTCTGGCCATCTGATAGTTCATAGCCAATGTTCCCACTTTCTGGTTGGTATTCAAAACTGCACATCTGTAAGAAGGGTACTGATGAATTGCTCCATTAAAAATATGATGATCTGTGGGACTGTTTTGCCCTCTGGTTGGAGGCATTTAATGAGGAGTTTTTTGACTCGGGTGAAGACTTCTCAAGGATTGTTGGCTGAGGGGTACTTCAGGGACTGGAATCTCTGCCTGTAGGTGTTACTGAGCTGTCATATCTTTTAATGATTTGTTTTTTCACAAGGTCATAGTTTTCTGACTGTGCAGTGCCCATCTTATTGTAGGAAAGTTGTGCTTTACCTGTCAGATAAGGTACTAGCCTGATTGTCAGTTGCTGTTCTGGCCATTGGCAGGCTTCGGCAACCCTTTCAAAAGTTGTCAGGTATGCTTCATGAGGGACAAATCTTTGTAAGTTTAATTCCTTTTAAGCTGTTTGTGTTCTGCTGATCTGTTGGACCTCCAGCTGTGATTGCTTCCAAGGCATCCAGTTATCGCTGCCTCTGTTGCTGCATCTCTTCTCTGTTTCTCAGTCTCTTTCCTTGTTGTATATCCCACCATTTGAAGAAGGCAGACACACTTTTAGGTTCTGTCCCTGCCTGTTCTTCTTTCATCAGAGGTAGTGCCAACTGTACATTTGTTTTTGCTCCTAGTTTGGCTGCCATTCTTCTGGTAATCACTCCTGGGCTTGTTGCTGTAGGATGCATATCTTTCTTCTATGCTTCCCTGGTATCAGCTCTAGTACCCACACAAAAAAGCTCCTGGCATATAGTATGCACAGCGTAAATCCCACTCTCATACCAACTGTTGTAGTAGCAGGTAGGTCAGGAAGCATAGGCTGTCCAAGAGAAGTTATAACATTAGCAAGTAGTATTTTATTACTATCAATAATAATTAAATAGAAAAAATAAAATTGTACAGGATAGTGCTTCATAAAGGCAGAACAAACAAAAAAATCCTCCATTTGAGCCCCCCTGAAAAGCATTTCTCTGAATATGTAAGATGTGTATACCCTGCAGTTCAAACTCTGCATCCTGTTGTTCTAAATTACATCTCCCTTTTCTCAAAAAAATGTATCAAAACTATGTCATTTTTCTTCCTGACACCAGCCTAAAAAGCATATCTAGTCTCTGCAGGTGCAACAGAATAACACATTTTGTCCCAGAGCTGGTTTTCCTGTTGACAGTTCTGTAAACAAGGTTATGTTCCATATTATTTTGATCAACCCACTATGTTCCAGATTATTTTTTTTTAGTAAACTCCAATAGCTTTCTGTAATCATTTCAACTATATGACTATATACATTTGCAAACCAAGGGATCCCAGTTTCACATAAAGATTCATATATATATTTTTAACCACAAGGAAGCAAGGGGAGAGAGAAAGAATAGAAACAGCAAGTGAAGAAAGGGATATAACAGTGGGATATTTTGGAACCACTAGAGTGGCCAATTCCTAGGTGCCACAAGAAAAATGTGATTGTGAAGTCAGACAGGCAAGAGACAGACAAGTGGCAGAATAGGAGACGAAAAAATAGATCCTTGATTTTAACGCTTTCTGCATAACAAATTTGAACAGAGTTTTACCTAATTCAGTCACACTAGTCTATTGATATCTGGGTTGGAACCAGGAGTTCATATAGAAATGTTTGTTTCTTCGTTAGCCTGTCATTAAATGCCCCCAACAATTATGTTGGGGAATTTTAATGTATGGGCAGATGAAACCTTGTAATGTTCTGAACAATTCTTCCAGTTGATGGGTTCACTGGGCCTCACACAGGTACTTTTCACTACTACCCATAAACTTGGCCACATCTTAGACCTCATTTTCTCTAGGGGCTGGACATTTGGTATGTCAAAGTGTATCTAGGAGGTGGTTAGGCCTTCATGCTGTTCAGTTCATTGTAGGACCCCACATAATGTGTTCCCTGTACAGATATGGTGGAGTACCATTGATTATATAATCTGGAGTCAGATAAGCTCATGGTTGTACTGGACATCACTTGCTTGGAGGCAGCATGTGATGGGGCTACAGTTACAGCCATTGATAGATATACAATAAGTTGTCCATTTTGATGACACTGGGCTCCATCACAGCAACCCATGTCAGTGAACTAACATCCTGCCACAGGTGGCTAGAGTATAATGATGAGGTGAGGTGTATGAATTCAGTAAATTGTAGGCTGTAGCATTCCCGGAAGAGGTCAAGCTCTATGGTTGTCAGGACGCTATCTGTACCGGGGTCATTTACAGACTTCCAGCACAGGAAGATGAGTTGGATACTGCACTTGGGGAAGCCATTTTCAGAAAGTTGAGTAGGGAGGAGGTGCTGATGGTTGGTGACTACAATCTGCCAGATGTAGAATGGACCTCCAAACTGCAACTCCAACAAGGAGCATGGCTTTCTTTGACTCCCTAGAATGTGCTTTTCTGAGGCAGCTAGTCAAGGAACCCACTAGGGATGGGGCAGTGCTGGACCTGCTGCTTACAAACATAGACAAAATTGCAGACAACACAGGGGACGGTTCTCTGGATACCAGTGATCACCATACAGTGTAGTTTAACATAAAGACAGGAACAGAGACTAACCACACTAGGACAAGGGTCCTGGACTTAGGATGGTGGATTTTACAGAAATGGGGGAGTGTCTCAGGAACTGCCTTGAGAAGGGGGGGATTACCAGGTAGGGGTGGAGGTACAGCAAGGGACAATAAGGAAGATAATAAAGCAACCAACCTCTGCATGAAGGAAGTAATTTATAGTAGAAAGAAAAAGAGACTGTTATGGTTCTCTAAGAAAGTAGCAAAGGTGGTTAAGGAAAAAAGGAAGATATTCAGGAGGTGTATTGAAATAGAGAGGGAGAAGGACAGGGAGGTGTGCCTAGTAAAACTGATAAGAAGCAGGCAAGCTAGTGAGGGTAGCAAAGGCACAGATCATGGAAAGAATCACCAAAGGGCTAGCTAAGGGATATAAGACTGAAAGATATGTAAGAGAAGAGAGGAAGCAAGGGGCAGGATAGTGAGGATTAGAAGGGAGGAGGGGAAGTGGACTCAAGTCCATTTTCAGAAGAAAGAGTCTATAAGGGATTCATAGCTCTGAAGGTGAACAAAGCTATGGGACTGGGTGGGATATTACAGCAAATACAAAAAACTGTAATAAAAGCTGTTTTATAATTATTTTAAGAGATTAAAAACATACTGATTATGAAACTAAGGATGTTGGAAATACATTTTTGCAAAACAACTATATGATGAAAATTTTTGTCAGCTAAAAAATATTGCTGCTTTAACATTAGTATGTCACATAACTTTGAGTATCCAATGATCAAACAATATTTTGAGAAGGGCCATGGTGACCCAAAATCATTGAGATTTTTGGGATGCCCATAGGTAAACCCTCTAGCCCAGCTTTACTCCAGTTGTGCCTCATGGTTTCATAGAGGGTCTACCTGCCTTCTTATACACTCACCACCCTATACATTACCAATGGGGAACTGGAATCTTAGTATTCCAGTTGTGGCATTATAATATGTTGCTGGTATACTTTCAAGTGTAGGTAAACAGCAGAAATATATGAATTGTGTGGGAGGACGATCCTTCTTTTAGCATTCATTGAATCAGTGCCATTGACTTGAAATCAGACCAGCGTCTATCTAGCCCATTCCATGATAACTGGCAAGCACAATATATGTGTGAAATTGAATATATACAGGACAGTGTCTTTAAGGGCCGTGGCTCAGAGGAGAAAAAAAGGCTAGTAGTGTAAACCTCTGGGGAATCAAGTCCAGCTGAATCTTGTCTGTTCATTTCAGGCAAAATGACACCTCATGTACTATAGATTCCCTTTTAGATTTTATTCCCTTCTCTGATCATGTACCAAGGTACTTATCTATACATAACTTGACTGCTTCAGTAATGTTTGCCTCCACTGACTCTGCCAACAGTCTATTCCACATGTTAAACAGGAAGTTCCCTCAACCTATTTTCTGTATACCTGTGTAGTTTGTAGGCATGAACAATGATTGCCTGCCTTGCTTCTCGCAAATTTCATCCTAATTTAATTATAAATGAGGTTGCTTAGCTCTGAATTGCCCTGGTGTGAAAACCTGTTTGCCTCCATTGCACAGGTCATTGTCCCACTCATGCAAGACATCACAAGAGTTGATGATGAGTACCTGCACACACCAGCAGAAGTTATACTCTCATTCAGTTCTGTTACATGTCTTGTGAAATCCCTGTATTCACTAAAACTATTTTTTTTCTAACTCAGGTACACTTTAAACTATAGAAAACAGCAGGACACTTACTATGCCTTGAAATGTTTCATGGACAGTATAAGACAAGAACTTAGGGACTGCAGAGGACAGCAACATCACTGACTAATACAGTATAACTACTGCAGGTTTTATCACTAAAAAATCATAAAATTCCAGGATGCCTTACATCAGTCAAGTCATGACCTTTGCAATGGAGTCAACCAGGTTTTCACAGCAGACTTAAGTGGTATTATTTACATTGGGGGACAGTGGATATTGGGGGGCAGAGCAGCAAGATTTCTGTGATGCTGCTCTGCTCCTCTGTGACCCTCACGTACAGGTGTGCATGCACACGTGTGTGTGTGTGTGTGTGTGTGTGTGTGTGTGTGTGTGTGCGCACATGCTTGTGAAGTGTTCTTTCTAAGTGTTTTTTTTGGAGGGGTAGCTAACTACGGCTATGTTAAAACTTTGGCTGTTCTGTTCTTTTGTGAAGCCACTGCAATGTTTTGAGAAAATGGAAACAAATTTTGACCTTATTTCGGAGACTGGTAGTTGAGAAGCAGTGTCTACTCCCTGTTATTGCCTGTTTGCACTGACCGGTTGGAGGTATACAGTAGCCAGTAAGCTGTGGCAGTTCGTCAGACTGAGCCTTATTTCTGGTGTACTACTGTACTGGAATGGAAAGGAATAAGTACTTGTGCTAAAGGTGTACATGTGACTTTGTTTGAGCACTGGTGGGTTTTAGCTGATTGTGGGCATCCTTCTGTCCCCATGGAGATTAAAGTGGAGCTGGACAGAAACAGCCAATGGCTGAAGCTAGTATTGCACTACACATGCTGATGTGATGTGTGTGTTTGTCTTTTCTAAAGGCATTTTCAACTTGTATGGATGGTGAAGAATCATTGATGAAGGAGAGTTTAGAGTGACCGTGAGACTGGAAGAAGATGAGACCATTTGTGAGAGTCTGCATAAAGGCCCTTGAAGAAAGACAAAGCTCAGATATAATTCTCCTTTGTATGAACTTCTTGTTGGAGAGATCAAAGTCATGGTTATTCCTCATGGACTCCATGGTTTGGTGGCCTATTATGGCTATGATTTTGGAGAAGTGCACTGAGCACCCTGTGGTATTTTCTCCTCCAAAAGGTAACACTATTATATACCTGTTTTGGATGGATATCCACATGTGCTGCTAAAACATTCATTACCTCTATGGAACCTCAAAATGCATTACAATCCTAAGGGCTTTGTGCCTCAGAAATTTTACATCCTTGTAAATAACAATACATTTCTAAAAGGACTGAAAAATTATATTTTCCCTCTTGACTCTGAACTTGATAAGAAGTTTTTGGCAAGATTTGAGGAGTTTTGAACTTAGTCTTCATATAGCTTGCCATGAATTCACTTTTTGTGAGAGTACTGAATTTATTTCTCCCATGGAACATTTTGTGAAATGAACATTGTTCTTTTGTTTTGTGTTTATTAATGATTATATTTAGTCATGGACTTTTTAGATAGTCATGTACAATACACAAACACACATATATATATATATATATATATATATATATATATATATATATATATACATATATTCATGGAGTAAAAACTCAGTTTAATGCATCAGTTAGGGTTGTTCCACAGCGACAAGAGGAAATTCGATGTTAGGGTTCCACCCCTTGCCGACCCCACCCCCCCCACCAACAGGCATCGGGGTGTGTGTGTTGGTCGTCAGTCCTAACTCTCACCCCATCCCATGTGTAAACAAGCTGAGGTGGTGCAGAATTGGAGAATTGGGTGACAGTTAGGACTGACGACCCAACGCACACCCCAATGCCTGTTGGTGGGGGTGGGGTGGGGTGCAAGGGGTGGGAACCTTAACATTGAATTTCCTCACTTTTGTCATTGTGGAATAACCCTAACTTATGCATTAAACAGAGTTTTTTGCCATGAATTTTCCTTCTTTTTGAGAATGTGCAGTAGAAATAGTGAATGGAATGTGGTGGTGAGAGTGTAGCGCCCTTCGGTAACAGTAACACAACTGGAAACAGAAACGGTTACGGTAACAGCAAAGAGGATGCCAAAGGAAACAGTAACAGAAATGGAAGCGGAAATGCAAGTGTGTAAGCAAACGCAAATCATTACGTGCAGAGTCACGGTAACGCAATTGGAAATGCAAACGCTTACGGTAACAGCAACGATGACGCCAAAGGAAACAGAAACATAAACTGAAGCGTGTATGCAAACACAAACGGCAATGCCCATGGTGACACAAAAGGAAACATAGAGACATAGAATTTGATGGTAGATAAGGACCGCTTGGCCCACCCGGTCTGCCCATTTCCCTACCTAATGGATATGCGGCAGATCCTAGTTAACCAGCAGCCTACTTCTTCCTACCCCCACCCCCTAGAATTGCCTTATGACTGTCCCATGCATGCTTGAATTCCACCACTGTTTTTGACTCCACAACCTCCTCCGGAAGGCCGTTCCATGCATCCACAACCCTCTCTGTGAAAAAATACTTCCTTACATTACCTCTGAGCCGCCCCCCCTCTATCTTCAAATTGCACCCCCTTGTTTTTGCACACCTCTTTTTTTGAAAGATGCTACCCTCTTGGACTTTGTTGATTCCCTTGAGGTACTTGAAAGTTTCTATCATGTACCCCCTCTCCCTCCTTTCCTCGAGGCTATACATATTAAGCTCCTTAAGTCTCTCTTCATGTGTCTTCCGGTGCAGATCATGCACCATTTTAGATGCCCTCCTCTGGACAGTTTCCATCTTGTCTATGTCCTTGCGGAGATTGGGTCTCCAGAACTGCACACAGTACTCCAGATGGGGTCTCACCAGTTGTCTGTACAGAGGGATAACAAATTCTTGTTTTCTACTGGTGATGCCTCTCCCTGTGCATCCCAGTAGACTGCCCTCTCACATTGCTTGCCCACCTATAAGTCATCTGATATGACTACCCCCAGGTCTCTTTCCATTTTTGTTGTTAGTATCTCAACCCTCATTGTGTACTTTTCCCCTGGGTTTTTGTCTGCCAGGTGCATTACCTTGCACTTCTTAGCATTAAATCTAAGCTGCCATACATTTGTCCATTCCTCTAACCTTGCCAAGTCCCTTCTCATCCTTTCCACCCCACCTTGTGCATCAACTCTGTTGCAGATCTTTGTGTCATCTGCAAAGAGACATACTTTTCCTTCCAGTCCCTCTGCAATGTTGCTTACAAAGACATTAAAGAGGACCGGTCCTAATACTGAACCCTGCGGCACCCCACTAGTAACCCCCCTTTCTTCAGAGTGGACTCCATTTACTATTACTCTCTGTGGCCTATTCTCCAGTCAATTCTTTACCCAGACTATCATCTTGGGACCCACTCCCAGGCTGGCTAACTTGTATATTAATCTTTTGTGTGGGACTGCGTCAAATGCCTTGCTAAAGTCTAGGTAGGCTATGTCCACAGCCCCTCCCTGATTTACTACTTTGGTCACCCAGTCAAAGAAATCTATTAGATTCGTCTGGCATGACCTTCCTGCTGTGAATCCATGCTGCCTTGGGTCCTGTGCCCCTCTGGCCTCTAGGTACTCAACAATTCTTTCCTTCAGAAGTGATTCCATAATTTTCCCTATCACTGAGGTTAAACTAACAGGTCTGTAGTTTTCTGCTTCTGCCCTGCTCCCACTTTTGTGAAGGGGAATCACATCTGCCCTCCTCCAGTCCTCAGGTACCACCCCATCCTACCATGATTTGTTAAAGAGGGTAGTCAGTGGTGTCACTAGTTCTACCCTTATTTCTTTTAGAATTCTGGGATGAATCCCATCAGGCCCATTGCTTTATCCACCTTCAGTTTTAAGAGTTCTTTCAGAACCCTTTCTTCTGTAAATGGGCTGGCATCAACTTCTGTATCCAGAGTGTTTTATTGTTTGTTTTAGGTACCTCCCTCTTCATTTGTAAATACTGAGCAAAATATTTGTTTAGTATCTCTGCCTTTTCACCGTCACCCTCTGCCCACCCCTCCCTTTATTAAACCTCACTATCCCTCCCTTAGTCTTCCTTCGCTCCTAATGTACCTAAAAAAGGTTTTATCCCCCTTCTTAACTGAGTTGGCTATCTTTCCCTCACTTCAGGCCTTTGCTGTTCTGACTGCCTTCCCAGCTTCCTTTTGCTTTAACTGATACAATTCTCTGTCCTGCTCCTTCTGTGATTCCTTGTACTTTCTGAATGCTTTTTCTCTTGAACCTTCACTGCCACCTCCTTTGAGAACCATAGTGGTTTCTTACATCGTTTTGTTTTGTTTATTTGCTTCACACAAAGGCTTGTTACCTCTGTGATGGCAGTTTTTATTATTCCCCATTGTTCTTCCACCCCTCCTTCTTGCCCATTTGCTAGTGCATTCCTTTGGCACTCACCCATTTTGGCAAAGTCAGACCTCCTGAAGTCCAGTACATTTGCCTTTGTATGGCTTGACTCTATTGCTGTGAAACACAAACACAAAAAAAAAAGTAATGGAAACGCAAATAGTAACAGTAACGCAAACGCAAGCACAAATGCAAATGCAAAGGGTAACGCACACAGCGACGTAAATGGAGACGTTAATGCAAACGATCATGGAAGCGCAAGCAAAAACACTAACTATAACAGTAATGCAAATGCACCCACTTTTTGTCCCCAAAAAGTGTATTCAGAAGCACAGTGAATACAAAGAATGTATGCATAATAATGGCCCTCATAGCAGAAGATGAACACTTGGAATACTAAATTGCTTATATCTCAGGAACCGTACGACGTAGAAAAAAAATTAAAATTTCATATTATTTATTACTTTCTTGGCTGGTTTTGCACTTAGCCCCTAGGAGGGGCTAAGCATTTTCCAACAAAGTCCGTATCTCGAAGCATTTTCGAGACACATGCACCCAAAAGGCACGGTGGACACTGTAATGCTAGCCTAAGGAAAAAATAGTCAACTTTGGAGTGCCATAACTTTGCAGCCCTCTATTATTTTGTCACCATAATTGTAAATATGACTTTCTACGGCAATATATAGCTTCACAACCATATATCCGACCATTACAAAACTTTGCATATCCAGAGATCTATAGTACTGCTCCACACATGCCAAATTTCAGGTAAATCCATAATACGGTGGCAAAGTTATTAAGCTGCAAAATTTCACACTTTAACCTTAAAAGGGGTACTCAACCCTAACTATAGTGGCACTACCATACCACTGTAATATATATGTTATAGTTCACATGTCTTAAAATTACTTTAATGTGTAGTTGCTATTTAATGCTATTACATTTGTTTTTTATTCTTTTAACCTATACAGTTTCTTATATGTATGTTAATACTGTATAGAGAGTTTCATTATGAATAGAGATCTGCCTATTTGATTGCCAACATAAGAGATGATTGTGATGTGATAAGATAGTGGCATTCTAGAGCCTCATACATGCTGTAGAATAGCATACTGCATAGCACAATGTGATTTAGATATACTTCCTAATATATCTGCACCATTCTTGCTAGTGTTTCTTATTTCTAATTCTGGTATTGAAATGGTAGGGTTCTTTGGGCTTTGCTGTCACCTAATTATAGAAATGAATACGAGCCTTATACATTCCAGACAACAATTTAGATATTGTCTGGGTGTTCTCTTTGGGGTTACAGGATATGGATTCACATGGTGGTTTTGTGTGTCAAGTTTGGGGAGGTCATCTGAGATGGCCTGGTGGAGTATACTGCAGACTGGCCATGTTAATCCATCTAGGAAGAGGATATCTATAGTCCTACAGAGGAGAGGTGCATTTGAGTTATAGTTCAAGCCCATTATCGAGTCTTGGATTTGGTCTTGAAACACAATGTCTCAATGTGCGAAAATAGGCCCAGTCCTAGGATTCTATTCTTGATGCACAAGGTACATGCTGGCAGAGAACACCTGACTTGGGGGTCATCTACTGGGATACAGAGCAGCATGCACTGCAAGATGCCCCAATTAGGCCCCCCTCCAGTGTTGGGCTCAAGCTGGTAGTACAGGTGTGGCTCATTGGGGGTGATATGGTAGTGATTCAGATTGGGGCAGAGTAGTTTGGAGCACTGACCTTTGACTTTTACTTAGGAGGCCTGATTTCTGTGACTCAGTCTTGCTCTTAGTTAGGGCATACTGCTGATCCTCTGAATGAGCTATGTACTGGCCAAACTGGCAAGTTGTTCTCTAGGAAAGCCTGGGTTGGCTTTCTCTCAACTAGCAGCACAAATGGTTTCACCTTCATCTTATTATATACCCATTTCACTACACAGTGTACCCTTTGATACCCTTGGCATGCAAACATTTGCCCAGGCTTACCTTAAACATCAGTAATCTTTTTGTATCCACTGCCTCCACTGGTAGGCTGCTATGTACATCGAGTTCACTGACCCCTAGAAGAAGTGACTTCTAATATGATCCCTAAACTTACTACCTCTGAGTTTCAGGGCATGTCCAGTGGCACTGTATGTTAGGGAGACCATTATGGTCTCTGAGGATAAACCTGTCTTAGGGGTGGGGAGGAGTGCAGTCACTATGGCATCATATGGCTAAAGAAAAGGGACAAAGAAACAGGATAGGAGTAGTATATAAATGCAGCTTAAACAGATGGCTAACATCAACAAGGAGCTAAAAAAAAATTAGGAAGACAGTGAAGCAGGGGAGAATTTCAGTCATGGGAAGCTTCAATCTCCGCGACAAGACTAGAACACACACAAGGCAAAGAGCCTAAAAGGCAAGATGTTTGCAGAGGCTGTGAAAGACTACTTTCTCAGACAAGTGGTATGGGAGGCCAGTAGGATGGAGAACTCTTGAATCTTGGACCTCTTTGACATCATATTTATTTATTTATGTAAATATTTATTTGTTCACTGGGCAGGCGCACTGGGCTGAGGGACCAGTTTCAGTCACGACCCAAGTCATGAAGATAGAATGCAATGGTAGAGTAGGAATGCAGCATATATAGGGCAAATCTTAGACATAGTTAACAAAAAGGACATCCATACAATACAATATTACTACAGCATTCCAAAGTAACAATGCATTAGGATTGGCAAATAATAAATATAAAATAAAATACAATTCAGAATTGCTGTAAGACAGATACAGAGCCAGATGCTGTGGTCAGGAGAAGCAATTACAGGAAGAGTTCTTCAGTGACACAGCCAAGAAACACAAACAGGTGCTCCGAGGTAATTTAACTACCTCCTGCAGCAGCACCTTTGTGAGGGGTGTTATTTTTATTGACTCTCATCCTCACCAAACGTGGACATCACACCAGTCAGCCTTGCAACTAATCTGGAGGGTCTGCATGTTGGGGGGATTGCTAGCGACAGCATTCTCTGGGGGTTCTGAAGAGTGTTTAAGATACTGGATAAGCATGATTCTGTGAAGCTGTATGTTTGGAGTACTTACCTGCCTGGTTCTCAGCGTGTTGGTGTGGATATCGCCATCTTCCCCGAGAGCTAGTGTTGGGACATTCTTTCACGCAGGCGCAGTGACGATCCTATCCTTCCCGCTGCATACTAATCTAATCCTTTGTCCTCCTCTCCCCATATAGACCCCGATCCTGTTCTCGCCCCCACAGACACAGCCAAGCAACACAAGCGCTCCCTCCTGGAGCAGGGAACACAAATGGGTGCTCTGAGGTAATTTAACTACCTCCTGCAGCAGCACCTTTGTGAGGGGTGTTAGCCCGCCCAGGCTTGTCACTACTTATATAGTCTCATACTTGTGATATAATGTCCTGTGTATCATATTACTAAGTCCCCACTTTCCCATTAGCAGGTTATACCAGCCTGCCACCAGAGGGACCCCCTAACTACTCACATCAGTCTCACTACCTGAACTTCCCCATCTCCTACTTCCTGGAACCCCTCTACCCACATACACTACTTCTCTTCCCTTACTCTCAATCCTGTTTCTGACCACACCTCATACCTATACCCAGACTCCTAGCTAGCCCTGCATACTGGCCCTGCCCAACCATCAGACCTGTACCCTAGCAGGACGCTAACCCTCAGTGACCACTAGGAGTCACTGTTTTCACCCTGGATTTGGCCCAGTTCCAGCCTGTTTTGAGCCACCCAGAACGTGGAATCTCACACTTGCCCAGGTCCTTTTTCACTTGCCCTACCAGGGACTTGAACCTTGTACCCTGTCCACCAGAGTCCGTGACCCTACCACTAATCCAAAGTGGTATCCACGCTTTCTGAGGGGCAGTCAAGATACTTGAACCCTTTCTGCCTTGCTGCTACCATAGGCATTATGTTTGCACACCTTCTCCTCGAATGTCTCCCCCTCGTTTTCCTGCTAGTACACACATCCCATCAGCCAGGCATATCCACGGCCCCACTTATCCCAGCACCCCCACTCCCTCCAACCTAGTCTGATCCCACCCTACACTAACCATGTACCCTGGCCCATGGCACCCACCCTAGGCACCCCCACTTCCTACCCTGACTCTCCATGGTTGGAACTCATCCTTGCCCTCCCAAACCTTGAACCCTGCCCATTCCTTGCTCCACTATGGCCACCTCCCTTCCCAGCATGCACCACAGAAGTTGATTTGCTGCCACCCCTGGACCAGAGCCTTGGTCCTCCTTCTACTACTTTCTGGCAATATACATCTCAACCCAGGCCTTGCCCCCTCCCACCCACCTACTTGGCCCACTGGTCTCCAAATAGCCTCCATGAACATATGCAGCCTGCTGAAAAAATTTGACACCCTCCAGTGCTGGGCCATGGCACATCAACCAGCCATCATAGCCCTGGTTGAAACCTGGCTGTCCAAATCCACCCCTGACTCATTTGTCTCCCTCCCAGGCTATACCTTATACCAGGAGGACTGAGTAGGCAAATGAGGGGAAGGCTGTGCAATCTACACTAGGGACACAATATTTGGACAAGCACTCCCTACCCCTGCTCTTGTAAATGGGGCCCAGGCCCTTACCCTCAAACTCACCCCGGACCCCTCTTGGGGCCCTCTCTATCTCAAAACTGCCTACATTCCCCAAAAGAACCAGAACCCAGCACTGGTATCTTTAACTGACTATCTGGCCTCCCTCCACCATAAGGTGGAACAAATCCTAGTTGGGGACCTTAACATAAACTGGCTCAGCACCTCCTCTTCCACGATCTGAGACTCATTTGCCACCCAAGACCTGACACAACTCGTCACCCAGCCCACTAGAATAAACCCAAAGAGAGGAACCAGCACCCTTCTGGATGTAATTATCACCAGCCGACCCCAAAAAATCCAAAACATCCAGGTCCTACCGGATTCCCTAAGTGACCACTCCCCTATCCTATTTCTTTGGGCAGTCCCCAATCCCAAACCCGAAGCCCAGACCACCCTCTGCAGGTGCCTCCACCCTGGTGGGCAGAAAAAACTTAAACAATTTCTCACCCACATAAACTGGTCCCCCATTCATTGTGCACCCGACATTGACACTGCCCTCGCCTTCTTCTCACACACCTTCAACATGGCCTGTGATCTCTTTGCACCCTTCACCAAAATCCGATCCAAAAAGCAGCATGCACCCTGGGTTAGCCCTGCCCTTCTACAATTGCTTAGAAATCGGGATAACCTCTGGCACCTTGCCACTGAAACAGGCCGGCTGTCTGATAGACAAACTTACAATGCAGCCCGGAATAAGTGCTCTTGGGCCGTCCGGAAAGCCAAGGCCGACCATTACCAGGCCACCCTTACCTCCTCCTGGGGTTCGGCCTGGACTTTCTGGGATAATATTAAACAGTTAAATGGAAAATCACGCTCCCCTCCCCATCCCAGCTCACTAGTGATGGCACTACCTCCACCGATCCTGCCATCATAGCTAACTGCCTCAACACTGCTTTCACTGACCTTAGCTCAGTCCTCCCCAGTAATTTCTTTGACCCTCCCCCCATCCAACCTCCCCCTGTCCTCCACCACCTCAGCTTCCACCTGCGCAAGGTATATGCCCAGGAAGCCAGACCCATCCTAATCAAAGCTTTGAATGGCAACAGTCCTGGCAGCGACTCACTGGATCTCAGTATCCTCAGGCTGGTGCTAGATGAAGTCCTTGCCCCACTCACCAGCCTGCTAAACCGATCGCTCTGCCTGGGACAATTTCCCACTGCTTGGAAAACAGTCATAATCACGCCCATTCATAAAGGGGGTGACAGGTCCTCGGCCAACAACTACCGGCCAATCTCCATCCTCCCCCCCCCAAAGCCCTGGAGAAAATGGTGGCCATTCAAATCACTGAATATCTGACTAAGCATAACATCTTATGCACAGAGCAACATGGCTTCCGTGCTGGTCACAGTACCAGCACTGCGCTAATTGAATTCTCCAACTTCCTCCACTCCTTCCTGGACACCAACTCCCTAGCTAGTGCAGTGTTCATCGACCTCTCAAAGGCTTTCGACACCGTCTCCCACCCTCTTCTGCTGAATGCCCTCTGCCACACTGGTCTCTCGGCTGGCCACCTAGCATGGTGCACGAGCTATCTAGCCACTCGCTCACAGTGTGTTAAAATCAATGGAACACTCTCTGATGCATGTCCCATACACTCAGGGGTTCCCCAAGGCTCCATCCTGGGCTCCCTTCTCTTCTCACTCTATCTGAACACCCTGCCCAGTGCATGCTCTGGCAAAATTCTTCTGTATGCAGATGATGCTGTCATTTTTGCCACCCACCGCAATCCCATCTCCCTTCAGAACACTCTACAGCAGTCTTTCAATGATGCTGAAGCCTGGTTTAAGGAGCGCAGACTCATCATTAATCTTAAAAAAACCAAAGCTATGCTCTTTGCCCACCCCCAAAACAAAGCTAGCAATCACCCACTCCATATCCTTCCTAGTACCAAACAGCCACTGGAACAAGTCTGCTCCTACAAATACCTTGGGGTTACCTTCGACTCAGCCCTCACATTCCATGACCACATTGATGCCCTAACATCCACCACCAACACACGGCTTGGCATCCTCTTCCGCCATAGAAACTGTCTTCCCCCAAATGCTCTCCGGCTCACTGTTACATCTTCAGTATTGTCCCTTGTAGACTATGGCCTACCAGTCTATGGTGCTGCCGACACGACTGCCCTCAAAAAATTCACCTAACCCTAAATAAAGCCTGCAGACTGATTACTGGTGCCCCCAGGCTCACACACATCTGTCAACTGTATGACAAAGCTAAACTCCTTACCCTAGATGAACGGCTCCGCTATCAAACCTGCCTTGTCACAAAAAAAACCCTACTCGGGCTCTCCCCTCCTGGGGTGATGGCATCCATCCACCGGAACCCACCTACTATTGCAACACGGTCATCCAACAAGACCACTCTAATGGTCCCCAGATCAAGAACCACCCATGGCCAGGGGTCCTTCTGCTACAGAGCCCCATCCTGGTTTAACTCTCTCCCTGCCCCCATCACCAATGCCACCACCATCTCCAAGTTCAAAACCACCCTTCGAAACCAACTCATCAACACTCGTAGCTGCTCCTGTCTCTGAAGGCAGCCTCCACCTTGACTTCTCCACTCATGACAATGCCCACCAGGCGGCTCTCCACCTAGCCCACCCCACCACCTCTTCCCGGTACACCATACCTATGTCTAACCTGGCCAGTGCCTGCTGTTTTTATGGTTATGCCAGTAGATTGCTCAATATATGATACCAACTTGTGTAACACCTATTTCAATTACTTGTACCCTGTAACTTAAATGTATTTTGTCTGACCTCAGTGTGACATGGTGCCTCTGATGAACGCCTATTTCAGCAACCTGTGCTATGTAACCTAAAACTCTATGTATGTCCTCAATGTGACGAGATACCTTTGGAAATGAGCCCCTGGCTCAAAGGTTGTAAACTGATTTCACAAATAAATAAAAAAAAAGTGAGGCAGCTTTGTAAAGCATTATTTTGAACTGGGAATTTGATGACAAAAAGCATACAGAGCAAAGCAGGCCATTCCAGTGAGTTGGGGCAGCAACCGAGAAGGTCATTTGACTAATATGAGTAGCAACAGCAGGTGTCTTCAGAAGCAAGAGAGAAGTGGACTTCAGGCTTCTGTGGTACAACCTGGATCTTAGAATCCCCCATAGTATAAAAAGACAGCATGGAATATCATGGTTGTAGGGGACTCTATGATTTGAGGGGTCAAGAAGGCAGTGGGAGATGGCAGAAAGGGGGGGGATCAGATGCCTTCCAGGTGTATCAGCAGACTCGGACATGGATAGGAAAGGGAGAGTAGTAGAGGAGGGGAGAAGACTATGGAGAGCTGGTATACATGGACTTGTTACCAACGATCTGATGAACCAGCCTATTAAGATGGTGAAGCACAACTTTCAACAGCTGGAGGACAGATGGAAGGCATACTCAGCTTCCCTGGCCTTTTCCATGGCCCTCCCTCTGTGTGTTAAGGGGAAGGTGAAGGGAAGAGTGAGGAAGGAGGAGACTGAGGAGTTTAACAGGTGGCTGAAGGGATGGTGTCAGGAGCTGGTTTACCATTTTTTGGTAAAGTGGGGGGCTTCTGACACAGGATGCTCTTAAAGGGTGATGGCCTTCCCCTAACAAGAGACGTGGCTAGTGTACTGGGGCAGACATTTGTCTACATTGGCAGACAGTTAAACTGACTGCAGGGAGGTTGGGACTGGGGGAACTATAGAAGAAGGAGAATTTAAGGGGAGCCTAACCAGAACTCCCCCAGAAATGGGGTCCAGAGAATCAGGGAGGATGCATGCTGCTAGGGGTCCATAATTAAGTAAGAAAAGTAGTCTGGAAGCAGGGTCACACAGAAGAGTCAATGGGCAGGCAGTGAAGGAGGGGAAAGGGAGAACAAAGAAGGAGGTGCAGACAGAAAGGGGAAGGGTATAGGCACATGCTAGAAGGCAGTCTGCCTAAATGCCAGGAGCCTAAGAAACAAAATTAGTAAGCTCCCAGTGATGGTAGCAGATGCAGTATTAGATCTTGTAACCATCACAGAAACATGGGCCACTGGTACAAATGACTGGGACTTAACAGTATGAGGGTAAACCATGTATAAGTGAGACAGGGATAAGGGAAAAAGAGGTGTGGCAGCCCTTTATGTCAAGGAAGGCATAGAGGCAGTAGAGGAGTAGTCCATAAGGGGAAGGAAGGGGAAACAGTATTGCTGTGGGTGCAGTTCATGACCACTTGGGTTAAGAAGAAGTAGCATTGGAGTGGTCTACAGGCTATTGGGACAGCAGTAGGAGGATGATAAGGAATTAGGGGAAACATTCAGAAGGGGGCTGCAAAGGGGGAGGTAATGGTGGTGGAGGAACTTAATCTGCCAGATGTAGATTGGGACATTTCAGCAGCTAAGAGCACTAGAAGTCAGGCCCTGCTAGATATGATGCAGATCTGCTTATTAGTGCAGATGGTCAGGGAATCTACAAGGTAGGCTGTCATTTTTGATGTGCTGCTCACCAACTCACAATATGGTAGGTGTAGTGCACTTGGGGAACCACTGGGGTTCAGTTACCATAACACTATATGGTTCAGACTGGACCTGGGTACAGGTATATCTTTGTCTAAGGCTGTGTTTCTGGATTTCAAAAGAGTAGACACTGATCAGATTAGAGAATTAGTAAAGGATAAGTTGGGGTGGTGGACAAAATTAGTGAGGTGGAGGAAAGATGGGGAGTACTTAAGGGGGCCATTCATGAGGCAACTAAGTCATGCTTATGAATGGTTACCAAGAGTAACAGGCACAAAAGGGCGGGCAGTATAGTATAGGGGTTAGAATAACAAGCTGAAAATGTGCTTGGTACATCCAGCAGACCTGGGTTTGATTCCCATAACCTCCACTTGCATACTGTGTGACTCTGAGCAAATCATTTAACCATCCTAGTCCTTCCAGGTTGCCCCTGAAAAAAGGCACTTATGCCTTTTTGATCTTACCCAGTTAACAAAAAAATTAACAAAAAATAGAAAAGAGAGACCACTGTAGTTCTCAAAGGAGGTGAGAGAGGCAGGGACAGCCAAAAAAAAAAGGGTCCTTCATTACATACAAAGAGAAACAGGGAGAAGGAGAATGCAGCGGATACCAGTTAAAGATGAGGGAGGCCAAGAAGGCAGTCAGGGTTGCAAAAGCAGATACAAAACTGAATATTGAGGAAGATGTCAAGGCAGAAAAAAACAGTACTTTATTAGATACATTAGGGGAAAAAAGGAAGATGAGAGAGGGAAATTTTATGTTAGACTGAAGGAGGGGGACAGGGTAATAGAGGAAGACAAGAAGAAGGCTGCCATTCATAATGACTACTCCTGCTCAGTGTTCTCAGTGAGGGTTATTGGACTTTTGACCAAAAGTGGTAAAAAAGGCTGCTGTAAAGGGAATCCCAGGAATGGGGCAGGTGGTAATTATGGGAGAAAGGGTCAGAAAAGGGCTTGCAGCCCAGAAAATTGATAAGGCCCAAGGCTGGATGGGATGCACCCATGTGTGCTCAGAGAACTGGCATCAGAACTAGCTGAACCTCTTGCAGGGTAATCCAATAGCTCTCTACTGTCAAGGGTAGGTCATAAAAATTGGAGGATAGCAGATATAGTTCCACTCCACAATGGAGGCGAGAAGGAGCAATGAGGAAACTGCAGGCTTGTCAGTCTTAACTCCATTGCGGGTAAACTAATGGAGACACTAGTCAAAAAGGACCTAGTGGGCAACCTGGAGAGAAATGGGTTTCAGCATAATAAGCAGCATTAGATTGTGGCAAGGCGGTCTTGACAGACCAACATGATACTGTTGTTTGACTGGGTAACTAGGGCAGTGAATAAGGGATGAGCAGTGGATTTATTCTACTTTGACTTCAGCAAGGCCTTCAGCTTGGTGACACACAGAGATTGCTGAAAATGGTACAGCAGCTGGGTGCAAAGAAGGGCCTAGTTAGATGGGTGGGTAGATGGCTGGGGGGGGCAGTAGAGGGTAGTTGTAAATGGAGTCAAGTCAGGGGAAAGGAAGGATACAGGTGAGGTGCCATAGGGTTCAGTCCTGGGTCTGGTCCTTTTCAATCTCTCCATGAGTGACACAGAAGAATGACTTCATGGCAAGATGTGTGTCTTCACAGATGACATTAAGCTCTGTGGCATGGTAGACAGTGAGGTAGGGCTAAGAGAGCTGCAGAGGGATCTGCAAAGGTTAGAGCAGTGGTCCAAGTTTGTCAGTTGAAATTCAATGCCAAGACATGCAAGGTGATGAAAGCAAGGAGCACAAACCCCAGGACAGAATATTGGTCATGAGGGGTTAAGTTGGACACTGCATCTGAGGGAAAAGTGACTCTCTAAAACAAGCCAATGCAGCAAGACCTACAGCAAAGCAACCAGAATGTTGGGGTGTATTGGGAGGGAGTTTGACAGCAGGAGGAAAGAGGTTATACTACCTCTCTGTAGACCACTGGTGAGGCCACATCTGGAATATTGTATCCCGTGCTGGAGTTCCCACCTAAGGAAAGACAAAGACAGGCTGGAGATAGTGCAGTGTTTGGGTAACCAAAATGATTCGGGACCAGCAGGGCAGATCACAGTAGTCAAAAAGTATACTGTTCTCTCAGTTGAATTATGATTCTTTTTTGTCCACAGCCCTATCCAAACAAGTTACATCAAATCCAACAACAACTTTTCACAGCATTAGTAGATTTGTTTTTAAACAACCCTGTAATACTCACCACTGTAAACTGTACCAAGCCACTGGCTGGCTTCCATTAAATCTGAGTAGTATTTATTCTCTATGCTGTGTTACTGATAGTGTCTTATGGCAAAATGTCAATTCTCCTCTCTACCCATTTTTAAAAACCAAAACCGTAAATCAAGACCTTAGACTAACATTTAGTCTAACAATAAGTAAAACAAAAGCTAAAATGGGTGACCGAGCTTTTTCACCAAGCTCCTAAACATTGGAATGCCCTTCCTCCAGAATTGCAATCAGGCATAAGTCATGAACTTTTTAAAAGCAAGCTAAAAAGCTACCTTTTAATCAACTGCAATAGTCTTGCTTTTTTAATTAATCTGCTGTTTAAATACAGTGTAACATTTAGTATCTTTGTGTTGGATTAAGTTTGTTAATATTTGGAGTACTGTTAATGTTATATGTTTGTGAATGAAACTGCACAACTTTTACATCTCGACTGTATATTTTAACGGTCTCAGGTCATGTACGAAAAAGGGCCTTGGCTCATATGTTTACGCGATAAACAAAAGATAAATAAATAAGATTCCATGAGGATCAGTTTAAGGCACTCAACATGTACTAACTGGAGACCAGAAGGGAGAGGGCGTGATATGATAGAGACCTTTAAGTTCCTGAATGGAATAAACAAGGTAGACTGCAGGAAATTTTCAGCAGAAATGTAACAACTGACACTGTAATAGATTATAACTTATGTGTAGTGAATAGTATTTATTGGAAATACAGGCTCTGTGTGGGCTTTTTGTCTGGCACTGTAATACACCTTTAATACTGGAGCCCTGGGACCATATAGGGAACAGGAAGAGAGCTTGTAGTTCTTTGTGCTAAATCAGAACTACAAATTACCCTATTTTAGTTTATTTTTAAAATGTTATTTTTCCTGGGTGTTCTAGCGATCCACATAGTAGCCAGAATACTAGGCAGCTATTTTTGGCAACTTTCAATTCGTGAGCGTCTCGAGGGACACGGAACTTACTTCCGGTGGTTTCCCCTTAAATTTCACTCCACCGGCGAGTGGAGCACCTAAATGTAACGCTGACGCTGTAATAGATTATAACTGATGTGTAGTGAATAGTATTTATTGGAAATACAGGCTCTGTGTGGCCTTTTTGTCTGGCACTGTAATACACCTTTAATACTGGAGCCCTGGGACCATATAGGGAACAGGAAGAGAGCTTGTAGTTCTTTGTGCAAAATCAGAACTACAAACTACCCTATTTTAGTTTATTTTTAAAATCTGTTATTTTTCCTGGGTGTTCTAGCGATCCACATAGCAGCCAGAATACTAGGCAGCTATTTTTGGCAACTTTCAATTCGTAAGCATCTCGAGGGACACGGAGCTTACTTCCGGTGGTTTCCCCTTAAATTTCACTCCACTGGTGAGCGGAGCACCTAAATGTAATAACTGACGCTGTAACAGATCAAACTGATGTGTAGTGAATAGTAATTATAGGAAATACAGGCTCTGTGTGGGCTTTTTGTCTGGCACTGTAATACACCTTTAATACTGGAGCCCTGGGACCATATAGGGAACAGGAAGAGAGCTTGTAGTTCTTTGTGCAAAATCACAACTACAAACTACCCTATTTTAGTTTATTTTTAAAATCTGTTATTTTTTCTGGGTGTTCTAGCGATCCACATAGCAGCCAGAATACTAGGCACCTATTTTTGGCAACTTTCAATTCGTAAGCATCTCGAGGGACACGGAGCTTACTTCCGGTGGTTCCCCTTAAATTTCACTCCACGGCGAGTGGAAAGCGTGGAGTGGAGGCGCATCTGCCGTCTGCGAGATGCGGCGCAGAGACACGCATGTCGCTGTGTCTGCTGTGTCGCTGGGGACACTGGGAGCACTGCGGAACTAACTATTTAGATAAAAACTCAACAGTAAATATTATCTACTTTAGTGGCAGTTTAAAAATCTGTTGGTGAGTAACTTAAACACAAGCATGGCTTATACTACACAAAGAAAGATGAAAGGCAGAAAAACATGGCGGGAATGCCTGATGTTTACAGAAGAAGTTTCTAACTCTGAATTTACATGTGATAAGTGTATTAAAATCTCTGCTTTACTTAAGGAGGTTCAAGAGTTAGAAACAAGGTTACAAATGCACAAAGATATTTCCAGGTTGGAGGGTTACATTAATGAGGCTGTTTGTGACATTAGTTATAGACAATCCCTGGTTGCAAATAACATTGAGTATCATGAATATTCAAATGGGGCAAATGAAGATACTGATGTAAACTTTTATGATAAGGATGTAGGATTTCAGCCCAAACCTCCTATAGACTTAAATAATAGATTTGAGTGTCTTAATACTATTCCATCTGATGCTCTGGAAGTATCATCTAATTGTGAATTATTTGAAGATCCTTGCCAATTATTAAAAGCACCTGTGGCACACAGCAAATGGGAACACTCACATGCCCCTTCTAAAACACTTGATTCCAATGAAGTAGCAAGCAGTAAATGCAGTACTTCTAATAAAGAATTAGGGTATTCTTGTAATGTAAACTTAACTGAGCCCATAAGTACTATTGGTACTGCTACAATAAGGGAACTAAGAGCACCTAATCCCATGGAACGAGATATTTTGATCATTGGCGATTCAATTATTAGGGGTATTGATACTTTAGTGTGTTCTAATAGAAAAGAACATACTACAGTTAGTTCACTGTCTGGAGCTAAACTACAAGATGTTGTGGGCTTAATGGAGGGACTATTTGAAAATACAGTTACCCCCCTTGGTCATCCTTCATGTGGGGGCTAATGATGTAGGGAAAACAAATTGGTACTGTATGCAAAGGGATTACAAGTATATTGTCGATTCAGTTATAAAACATGGAGGGGAAATTATCATATCTGGTATTCTTCTTATGCACGGCCCTAATGACTATAGAAATAGACAGATTGTTGACATTAATTGCAAAATTAGACAATTTTGTGTTGAATCAGGGGTTGGTTTCATGGATAATGCACTAACATTTTACAGAACTTCTTTATTTAAAAAGGATGGAATTCACTTAAATTATGCAGGAGTAAGGGTTACGAGTAAAAAAGTTTTGGAGGTCATGAGGTTTCATTTAAACTGGCTCGGGGGGGACACAGTTGAAAGTAACTTAATAGGTTCTTTATCATCTCCTCAAAATACCCCTGGATGGAATGTAATTCTTTTAAATGCCCACAGCTTGCAGAACAAATATGATGAGTTCAACATTTTGTTGCATAAAAATAAAATACATATTGCCCTCATTACAGAGACATGGTGGAATGAAAATGATAGTTGGGAAAAAGAAATTGAGGGCTACAAGCTGTATTCCCATTGTAGAAAATATCAAAAGGGAGGGGGGTGGCAATTTATATTCAAGAAGATATACCTTCAGAAGATATCAAATGGGATACAGGTAAACTTGAACTCTTATGGGTTAAATTGTTGCCCACTAATAGTCCCAAAATTATTTTGGGACTTCTTTATAGGCCCCCATCCATGTCACAGGAAGATGATAAGGCCTTGTTGGATATTTTTGGAAATCTTGACCCTACCGATAGGTTATTGATTACTGGGGACATTAACTTACCCAATATAGACTGGGGTAAAGGTCTAGGTTCATCTCCTCTTGAGAGTCAGTTTATTGATGTCATGAATCATGGGGGATTTAAACAGATGGTACTTAACAATACAAGGGGCAACAATATTCTGGATTTGTTGTTCACTAACATGGGTGAGACAATCAATTCAGTTGAAATAAGTGTACCCCTGGGAAACAATGACCATAGTTTGGTCTTATTTAATATTAGTGAATCCCAAATTTCCAAACCCACTGGAACAACTACAATGTATAACTTTGGTAAGGCAGAATTTCATAAAATGAAAATTAAATTAAGTTGCTGGGACTGGGAAACTGATTTTGTTAATAAGCTTATACATAATATGTGGGAATCCCTTAAAACTAAAATCGATAACTTAACCACTGAGTTTATCCCTGTTATTAAAAAATACAATAGTACTAGGACTTTGAAACCTATTTGGCTTTCACCTACGATAAAAAAATTAATTAATAAGAAAAATAGATTATATAAAAAATAAAAATATCCAAATCACCAAAAATACATGCCGAATACAAGGAATGTCTCATGAAAATAAAGATAAACATCAGGAAAGCCAAAGCCCAATGTGAGGTCAACCTTGCAGATAGGGTAAAGGATAATAAAAAATCCTTTTTCTCATTTATCAATAAACAGAGGAGGGCCCCCAGTAATATAGGACCATTTACCACCGAGTCAGGACTTATTTCTTCTAACCAACAAATGGCTACCATCCAGAATCAATATTTTTGTTCAGTATATAATACTAATGATGCAGATTCACATGAAACTACTAGATCTTCAGTACCTGGATCAATTAATTTTAACCCCAATACTATATATAAACAATTGGCTAGCCTCAATGTCAACAAATCCCCAGGACCAGATGGAATGCACCCAAGGATTTTGAAGGAGTTGGCAGAGGAATTGGCTCAACCAATAACTTATCTTTTCCAAGCATCTATGGATATGGGATTGGTTCCTAGGGATTGAAGATTAGCTAATGTTGTGCCTATCCTAAAAAAGGGTCCAGAACTTTGCCCGAAAACTTTAGACCAATCAGCCTGACTTCAATATTGGGAAAAATAATGGAGGGATTAATCAAGGAAATCATAATACAACACCAGGAGAGACAGGATATAATTGACCTTAAACAACACGGATTCACCAAAAATGGATCATGTCAGACAAATTTATTGTCTTTCTATGAAAATGTGAATTGGGAAATGGATGTGGGAAACTCTGTGGATGTGGTTTTCCTTGATTTTGCCAAGGCTTTTGATAAACTACCCCACAACGAATTACTGACAGTCTTGGAAGCCATCAATTTGCCTAGTAATATTTGTAAATGGGTTTCAAACTGGATTCAGGATAGAAGGCAGAGAGTGGTCATTAATGGGGAATATTCTGATTGGGTTCCTGTAACTAGTGGGATCCTTTAGGGCTCTGTCTTGGGCCCTTGTTTATTTAATATATACATCGCTTCATTAGCAATGAGAAACAATAACATTTGGATGTACAAATTTGCAGATGACTGTAGATTGGGCTTAGTGGTTAATGATGTTCAACAAAAAGCTACCCTACAGCATGCCTTGGATTTAATATATAATTGGACAATCTTAAATAAGTTAGAATTAAATAAAAATAAATGTAAGGTAATGCACTTTGGTAAGAATAATAAGCAAGAACTATATCTATTGGATAATAACACCTTGGGGGTAGTAATAGAGGAAAGGGATTTGGGTATTACAGTTACTAACGATATGAAATTTAGATTACACTGTAGGTACCAAATTAGGAAAGCAATCCAAAACCTTAATTGCATACTCAAACATATTGTAAGTAGGGATAGAAGGGTATTGATCCCACTCTACAGTGCATTGGTGAGACCTCACCTTGAATATTGTGCTCAGGTTTGGTCACCTCAAAATAGGGCAGATATTTTATCAATAGAAGGTGTTCAGAGAAAACTAACTAGGCAAATAAAAGGAATAAAGAACAAAAGTTATTATGAAAGATTACTCAGCCTAAATCTTTATTCATTATCCTATCGTAGACTAAGGGGCGATTTGTGTTTTTTATATAAAAACATGAATGATGTAGATTTAATGGGGGAAATGGGGCTCACAAGAAACCTTGGAAGAACTAGTACTAGGAAACATGCTAAACAACTATACCAACAAGCATGGGAGCACAATTTTCAGAAACAATGGTATAGTTGTAGAGTTGTGGGGGTCTGGAATACCTTGCCAATAGAACTGGTAGATAGTACTACTATGAATGAATTTAAGAATGGGATCGACCATCACTTTGGTAATATAAAATTTTTAATTTAATTATGCTTGGCAATCCTTATAAGGTAGAATACTATCTTCCGGCTTGTAATTACCTATGATACCTATGAAATGGTGAATCAGAAAATTCAGGAGCAAAAGTGGTAGTTAGCAGGATGGAGATTCAGAAGGGACATGAGAAAGTTTTGTTTTACAGAGAGAGTGCCTGAGCCATGGAACAGCCTACCGGCAAAGTGATGAATGCAAAAACCATTAATGGTTTCCAACATGACTGGGACAGGGTAAAAAGCTTAATAGTTACTCAGTGGAATAGCAGTAGAGCAGGGGGCAAGAGGGATAAGATGAGGGCAAACCCCCCCAACTAGATAATAGGTCTCAGGTAGGATACGTTATAACAGGGCAGACTGTATGGACCAATGATTCTTTTCTGGTGACATTTTCTATGTTTTTATGTATCAATCAGGACATATAGGGGATATCAAAACTGAGGACCTAACAGCACAGTGCAACCTGTGAAACATTGTACAGGATTGCTAGTGACTGATTTCCTGAACTGTGGTCCCTGATTATAGAAACGACTGACAAAATGATATAATCAAAGATCAGCTAAAGAAAATCTATGAGGTCGAGAGGGGCTGAAAAAAGTGGGTAGCAATAAAAGAGGAATGCAGGTTATTGGAGCCGTCCCAGTGGTGGAGCAGTGCCTGGCTGTATTAGTGGCACTAAAGGGCTGAATTTTGTTTGGTGCAGATTCAGTGCTAGATGTGCAAATAACTTCAAAGCAGCATGATATAGCATAGTTCACCAATCAAAACTTGAGCCAGTGAACAACTAACACTTCTCATAGCGCACTTCCTTGACCCCACTCCACTCATCTCACAATGATGTCACCACCTGACACATTTTGCACATGTGCACTTTGTCAAAGGCTTTCATCACTCCTGCTTAACTATGCTGTATCATGCTGCTTTGAAGTTATTGGTACATCTAGCACTGAATTTGTACTGAATAAAATCCAGTACTCAGGGATTGTGAGCCATAAGTTTTCAGGAAGTGCCAGCTGCCAAAGCACTTTACTAGCAATAAAATAGGTAGTGTTGCAGGCAGCCCAAGTGACTATTAAATGTGTTAGCAAGGCAAAAAGGCATAGGAAACCAATATGGCTAAACAGACATAAAAACATAGAAACAGACAACAATGGCAGAAAAAGACAATTGGTCCATCCAATTTGCCCATAAAACTCTATCATACCTGGAGACCTTTTATCTATACAGAGTTTTAGACAAAAGGTCTCTGAGTATGATAGGGTGTTATGGGCAGCCTGGATGGACCAATAGTATTTTTCCTGCCATCACTTTCTAGGCTACTATGAATGCCCACTTGGGCTGCCTGTAACACTTCATCTTTAATTGCTACACACTTTTTCTGCCTCCTCTATCTCATAGATATTGTTCAGCTGATCGTTGATTAATATCATTTTGTCAATCATTGTTTCTATAATCAGGGACCACATGTCAGGAAATCAGTCACTGGCAATCCACCACAATGTGTAATAAGAGAAGGAGGCAATCATAGAAAATGAAAGTTCCCAGGGCCCACAAAGGAAGAGAAACTGAGACCAACAAGGAGCTGTACAAGAAGAAGTTAGAGAAAAGCAAGCAGCTCAGATAGCGGAAGGGTCAAGGTAAATTAGAAGATCTTCTTTAAGTACATTAAGGAGAGAAAGGACAAACAGAATAAAGAACAGTGGAAAGATTATAACAAAAGAATACACAGAAAGAAAAAAGAAAAGTGGAGACAATGTGCATGAGGGTGGGGGTAAAGCAAGCCTACTTAGTGAGTGGCTAGCCCACTGGTGCAGTGGAAGTGCTTCCACTTGTGACGCCAGAGAACTGGGTTCAGAACTGAGCAAGGGTCACTGAGGGTCAGCCAGGGAGAGGGGGATTGAGTGTTACCATGGATGCTCTCCTCCTCTGGGGAGGACAGGTATCAGATGCTGCCATGCAAGCACAACCTGGGTGAGACAGAACTGCACAGCAGGGGGAGTCACGTGATGCAGTGCACCGAGTAACACTCTCCTGCCTGAGCTCCTACCCTCTGCTACATTTTATTTTGCTTATCCACGTTTCTACAGCGGCTTATACTCGGTTTTCCTGGCATAGCTTGCTGCAACCCGGTGCTCGTCTTGTTCGGACCAAATGGAAGTAGAAATGAAGAAGAGTTTGCCCAAGCACACTCCTCCTGCATCTACTGAGAAGGCCCTGAAAAAGACCAAGGCCTCTGCTACAGTTCCATCGCAACCTACTGGCGCTATTAATGCGGACTCAGAGCCTCTTACACTGGCCAGATTTTTTGATGAGTTCCAGCCCTTTAAGCTAGAGCTACAGTCAATCCTGGGTGAAATTAAAGCTGTTTCCAACACAGTGGAATCCCTGGTTCAGAAGACCTCTGATAATGAGACCTGCATACGCTCACTAGAATGCAGGCAAGATCAAGCGAGCTGGGAGTTGGTGGCCGTCCGGCAAAGAGTAGCCAAGTTGGAGACTAAAGTCGAGGATTTGGAAGGCCAAAGTCACCGCAATAACGCAGTACTGATCGGCCTCCCAGAGCGAGAAGAAGGATCTGATCCAATCAAGTTTGCGAGAAAGCTTGTTGCTAAAATTGCTGGCCCTTCCCCGTTTGGCAGCGATTACACCATTGAAAGAGCACATAGAGCACTTCGTCCTACACCGCCTCCAGGAGCTGCCCCCAGATCTTTTATCCTTCATTTCCTGAATTATCAAGAGAAACAGAGTTTTTTGATTAAAGCTTGTGAGGCTAAAGAAATCACTTGGGAAGGTGCCAAGATTAGAGTCACTCAAGACCTACCCCTGTCAGTGCGCCAGAAACGCACTTCCTTCCACCCTGTAGTTGTCAAGTTAATAGCAGCTGCTATTAAATTTAAGATGGCTTATCCTGCCAAATTGCAAGTGCTTGTGGCAAGCTCCTGGTGTGCATATGAAGATGCTGAAGCAGTGAATCTTGGTCTGAGGGCTGCCTTTCCAGATCTTTTTGGCACCCCTTGAAGCTGGACTCAGAAACGTTTGTTTATTCAAGTTGTTTAATGGATCAGAATTATATGCGATGTTTGGGATGGGTTCCCCCTTATTTTCTTAATAAAATCACTGGCAAGGGAAGCGATGGAGGTTCCCTGGTCCCTGTTAAAGGTTTGGTTAGTGCTTCTCTGAAAGATTGTACTTACCAGTCACGAAGCGGTATCTCCTGATGTTCTGGCTCTCTGGTGATTGTTGTAACCACCTCCAGTAGTCCCGTAAGGATGATCAATCAATAGTGGGGACCTCGACCTCATGGACAACTCGTGTCATTTGCTGAAGGGTTTCCCTTTATTTTTGACAGTTTATTTTGGTCCCCCGAATCTTCGGTGGTGACCTTCATTTCATTTATTCATAGAGCATAATATGTTGCTGCGATTGTGTTAATTTTACTTTATAGAGGATGTAATAGGGGACAGTGCCTCTGTTTATTTTATAATTTGATGCTTTTCAACCCGGGACTCCACTCTACGTAAAAGTGCAGGTTGTGTATCACTAGATGGCGCCAAAGACTGTAAGTGCTGCTTTTTCCTTTTAGTGATTACATAATGGTACTTACGATTGGTTTGATTTTACATGAGGAGAAGCAACCCATTTAGGGAGCAATCCGCATATATTTTATTTGCCTGGCAAGGGATAAGGTTATTTTATATGTTAGTCTGGACTGTCTTGCTTTGTTCTCCTCTTTGTTTAGCAGCATCCAGATTTTGTTTACACTTGCCAGAGCGATAATTACACTCTAAGACAGGGTCATTAGACTATGCCTGTATGCCTTATTTTCATGTGCTGGGCTTATTAATGTTATTTCTCATCAAAGGCAGTTAGCTTGGGACTCCGGGATGTTGGATCAAAATATTCTGGACTTTAAAAACTATCGCCGCATTATGAATTATTGAAATTGTTGTTATACTGTTTAGTTAAACTGGTGGGTCGGGGTGGGGTGGGGCGACGGGGAAGCTTTGGTAAACTGTACATCATGTACCTAGCAATGTATGGGTGGGAGTGGGAGGGTTGGGGTTTGTTCTGTGTTCTTGGGGTTTGCTATTTGGGGGCTGTTATAGAGATATCTAGAGAGGGGCTGGTTGGGTGGGGAGGGGTGGGGTAAGCACAGTTTATACTTAACAAAGAGGTGTTAATGATAGTGTTAAAAGGTATGGGTGCTTTTCTGTGATAGATGGTAATTGCTTTGCAGCTGATGGCTAGGGCCATCAAGTGTGTTACCTGGACTATTAAAGGGGCCAGGCATAAAATTAAACAATACTCAATTCTGAAATTTCTGAATCACCTCAAAGTAGAAATTATGTTCTTACAAGAGACGCATCTCCTAAATGCTGAAGCAATTAAGATGAGGCATCAGCAGGTGGGGCAGGCTTTTGTGGCACAGGGCACCACCCAGAATAGAGGGGTCATGATCATGGTACATAGATCTATTCCCTTCCAGTCTCTTCATGTGGTTGCTGACCCTGGGGGCAGGTTCCTATTTGTAAGGGGGAAACTCTACACATTAGATGTTCTCTTGGGTAGTATCTATGGTCCTAACACAGATACTCCTGTTTTTTTTGTTAAATTGTTGGAAGTGGTGCATTCATTCCCTGACCTTCCCATATTAATAGGTGGTGATCTCAATTTGGTGTTTGATCAGGGGTTAGATAGATCGGGTCGATCTCGAGCTGGCCTCTCGCCCGCTCAGAGGGCCTTTAGGGATTTATTGGACTCCGCTGGATTGTGCGATGTGTGGCGAGTGCTTCATCCTAATCAAAGGGATTACACCTTTGTCTTGCCAGTCCATGGTACCTCTTCCCGGATTGATTATATTTTGGTAACTCAAAATCTTTTACCTGGGGTTGTAGATTCTAATATTGTTTCGGCCCCACTCTCAGATCATTCGGCTGTCACTTGTCAGTTCTCGTTAAAGTTCTTGCCCCAGAAGGGCAGCAGATGGAAGCTTAATAACCAAATTCTGAAGGAACCCTATAAGGTTGCCTATATAGCTTCTCAAATACAGCAGTTTATGGCCATAAATAACAATTCCACGGGTCGACCCGACATAGAGTGGAGAGCCCTTAAAGCATATGTGAGAGGGATTGTGATTGGGATTACATCTAAAAGGAAAAAGGAGAAGGAAGGTAAGGCTGCTCAACTATTGCTTCAGATCAGGAATTTAGAGGCTAGTCTCTCCTCGTCCTCCCCGGAGGCCACTAGACAAGAGTTAGTTAAACTTAAAGACACCTATCTGGGCCTACTAAGACAGCAAGCTGAGTTTGCAATCTTGAAAACAAATGTAGTTTACACAGACCAAGGTGAGAAAACAGGGTGGATGTTAGCCATGCGGATGAAACAACAGGAATCCAGCAGGTTCATTGCCGCTGTCTGCTCCTTAGATGATAACTCACTTAAAACCTCACCCCCAGAAATAATAAAGGAATTTTCTAGTTATTTTCAGGAATTATATGGTCCCATGGCTGCCCCCCCCGAAGTAGATTTACAAGGGTACCTGAAAGACCTACAATTACCTACTCTTGTTGAGTCTCAGAAAACTGCATTAACTTCCCCTATATCCGAAATTGAAATAGAAAAGGTAATTCAATCCTTTTCGTCAGACAAAACCCCTGGTCCAGACGGGTTTTCCTCCAATTTTTACAAAGTGTTTTCTAAACAGCTAGTACCCATTTTGCTCCCTCTTTTCCGCTTTCTCCTCTTGGGTCAAGCATCTGATGCCTCTCTTTTTGAAGCGTTGATTATTTTATTGCCCAAACCTGACAAGCCACGTGACCAGGTCTCTAGTTATAGGCCTATTTCCCTTCTCAATCAAGATATTAAAATTCTAGCCAAATTGCTCGCTGATCGGCTGAATCTAGTACTTCCTTCTATTATAGGTGAGGAACAGGTGGGATTCATGAAAGGCAGATCTTCAACCGATCATCTCAGAACTCTTGTTCATGTCTTCTCTGCCTCCAGGGATGCCTCCCTCCCAATGGTTTTGGTATCCCTGGATGCAGACTTTTGACAGAGTCTATTGGAGGTATTTATTTGCAACAATGGAAGCCTTTGGTTTTCCTTGAGAATTTCAAATCTGGGTTCACTCATTGTACTTACTACCCTCTGCCAGGATATCTTGCAATGGGGTGATCTCCGCCCCGATTAAGTTATCCGTGGGAACTAGGCAAGGCTGCCCATTATCCCCTCTGCTCTTTAATATTTATGTAGAGCCCCTTATTTGGAGGCTGATAAAGGCTAAAAACATCTCAGGTATTCTCTTAAATGGTTATGAGGTTAAAGTTGCAGCATACGCAGATGACCTCCTCCTTCAACTCTCCAACCCATCTACATCCATCCCCCCGATCCTCAAGATTATAGAGGAATTTAGTCAGGTCTCTAACTATAAGCTTAACATAGGTAAATCCCAGGTTTTCCCTCTTAATCATAGAGTTTATAAACATGAAATCACTACACTTGGATTGGCATGGAAGGCCGACTCTATTAAATATCTAGGCATTATTTTGTCGTGAAGCGTGTCCCGATTGAAGCAGTTAAACTTAGATTTCTTGGTACAGAAGATCGAGCAAGACCTCCAAAGGTGGTCCCTTCTCCCTCTTTCTCTTTGAGGCAGGATAAATCTGGTTAAAATGAATGTTTTTCCCCGTTTTTTTATCCTATCAATATGTTAAACATTGTACTTCTGATGTCCTGGTTTAAAAGAGTACATAGTATACTTTCTAATTTTGTTTGGGGACACAAAAAAGCGAGGTTGGCATACTATAAACTAGCTGCCCCTAAGGAAAGAGGAGGTTTAAGGCTTCCACATTTTAG
Organism: Neoceratodus forsteri; assembly: GCA_016271365.2. Taxonomy (NCBI): domain Eukaryota; kingdom Metazoa; phylum Chordata; order Ceratodontiformes; family Ceratodontidae; genus Neoceratodus; species Neoceratodus forsteri. Next base: position 1,139,431,098 of record CM057455.1, on the reverse strand, counting down.
ATTGTACTACTGGGCCAGCCAGGCTGCCAAGTATCTTAGATGGTCGTCAACAGACCAACCGGTGCCCTGTGGGTACACCCCACTATAGCTGAAGGTGGAATCATCCCTTATTAAAAAATTTGGTTATCTTCCCAAAGCGATGTTGCATGTTAAACTACGTTCTCTTCCTGAAGCAATTAGGAACTCTCCCATTGCAATCTCAATTAAGATTCATATACAATTATGTGCCTTTCTCAAATATGATAATGGTAGGGATACTTCCCAGCCCATTAATGGTAATCCCAATATTCAAATAAATAATATGCCGTTACCACTTTCTTGGCTGCCTCAGTTAGGGGGACTGTCAGTTAGAGGATTTTATCCTAGCCGAGAGGCAGTGGTCTTCTTCAGAGGACATTATGAATAAATTTAAGATACCCGGTTAGTGTATATTTAAGGCTTATCAGCTACGGCACCTCTTGTTGCAAGTTTTTGGGGTTACTCCACCTCCCGAAACCCATGCCCACTTCCTATCTTCTTTGATCCAATTGGCGGGCCTGCCCCACGCCATGTCTAAACTATATAGTCTGTTTTTTTTGCCTGGGCATACCCCGATAACAACTCGCCAGTTCACTATTGGCAAGCCCTCTTACCTGGTAAGGAATTTGTCTGGTCCTGTATTTGGCGTGATTGCCATAAATATTTGTTACAAGATAGACTCAGGCTGGTGCAATTTAAAATTCTACACAATATCTATTATTCCCCTCAGAAACTCACCAAACTGGGTCTTCTGTCCTCTCCATTCTGTACAAACTACAGGTTGCAGACTGGTGACCTTCTCCATATTTTCTGGGAATGCCCTAGAGTGGTATCACTTTGGACTATTATTAAGTAAAGAGCAGACCCGCTATTAGGGATTTCTGACTTGTTTACGCCTGAAATTTGTGTATTGGGGGATTTTTCACCTGTCAATGTAGCATGTAAAAAGTATTACATGGCGTTGATCTCCTCGTCTGTTAAAAAAATAGTCCTTAAGCATTGGAAAGATTCAGAGAATTTAAGTTATGTAGAATGGTTACAAGAGCTTCTGGCCAATCTCAGAATGGAGAGGACTATTGCAAGCCTTGCAAACAAAACGGACAAATTTAATAAGATTCGGGGTCCCTTTCAAACTTTATATGCTTTGTAAAGCTGTAAACAGCACCCTTTGTTAGGTTACTCTGCACCCTTGTTAGTACAGTATATTGCTGTGCTGGGTTTGTTGGGGTGGGTGAGGTGGTGGTAGGGAGGGAGTGGGGCATGGGGGAGAATGAGCCATTGTAAATTCTGTACATTGGTTGCATTTAATTGGTACTGCTTTTTGTGGTCCGTTCTCTGTAGTGTAAACTTTAATAAAAGTTGAATGAAAAAAAAAAAGAACTGCACAGCAGGGCTGCAGAGAGACAGATCATCAGTTGGTACCATATGCTGCATGCTTCTGCACCCTTGCTGCCAGAATCCCTGGGGTTGGTAGAGAAAATGCAAAAATCTTCAGCTGGGCAGGATGGCGCTAGTTTACATAGTCCACTTTGGCTTACCTTCCACTTGGATTCAATCTCTGCCCAGGGATCTGATCTGACACACCCCCAGTGGCCCCACTGTGGAGCAAACCACATTGAAAAGGTGGCTCAGGTAAGTCCAGGTAGAAGATAGGTAATAGGGCTTGGGGAACCAGCAAAAGGGGGGCCATTCAGAGAGTAAAGAGCATAAACACTAAAATAAAAAACATACTGAATAAGTACAATAGCTCTGTGTTTATGGTGGAAGCTACAGGGCCAACACCAGACAGCAAGATAAAATTGAAGGGCACAGCTAATCACAAATTAGAGATGCAACATATATTTGAAAGAAGAGTACTGAAGGGTCTGCAGGACCTCAAGGTTAACAAGTCCTGAGGGCAAGCCTGGATGCCCCAAGGGTGCTAAGGGAGCAAAAGCAAGCCCTTACCACACCCTTGGTCAACCTATTTAATGAAGCAATAGAAATGGGAGAAATGCCAATAGATTGGGACCCAGAGTGAACAGTGGAGAAATATGATCATCCTACACAAGAGTGGGGATAGGAAGAATCCAGAAAATGGCAGGACAGTGAGCCTGGCAGCCATAATAGAGGCATGCTGCTAGAGGTAAGAAAGAATGGATAGTTAAATTCCAGAAAGAAAATGGGTTTATGAATAGGAATTAATGTGGTTAGTGAGAGGAAGGTCATGTCAAACAAATTTGATTTTCTTCAGTTCAGTGACACAACTAGTCAATACAGGCCAGTCAGTTGACATCCTATACCTAGATTTCAGTAGATCTTTTGATTCAGTGCACATGGAAGGCTAGTAGAAAAGATAGGATCTGGGAGTAGAAGATGGGTTAACTACATGGATTGGAAGTTAGTTAGCAGAGAGGACTCAGAGAGTGGTCCTGAGCAGAATGTTCTCTGATGTCAGGGAGTTAACTAGCGAGGTGCATCAGGGGTCAGTCCAGGAGCTGCTACTCTTTATCATGTGCATAAGTAATATCAGGGTGGAGGGTTAGAGGTGAAAGCAAGTCTCCAACAAATATAAAACTCTGTGATAGAGTGGCTAGTAAGAGGGTGATTAACAGCATGAAAAAAGAAATACTGTAGAAAAACAGGAGAAGTGGTATTTGGCATTTGAAACTCAATGCAAAGAAATAGAGAACACTGGATGGACAACTATGCACAACCAGTGTGCTGTGCCACACAGGGGTTCTGATTCCTGGTGACCTTGAGAGTGAAGCTCTAGAGGTCCCCTGGAATCAGAACCCCAAGGTGGCACAACACACAGGTTGTGTATTCAGTTGACCATCCAGTATTTTTTATAGTGTATAGTTACACTATTAAAAAAAAAAAAGTTTTTCTTTTGAATGGTAACATCACAAGAAATACTGTTTGGGCAGCTCGTTTTAGTTGTGTGGTTACCAGACCCTTAGCGTGGTTGTTAGGGAAGGGAGTGTCTAATGATGGGCTGCTATTGGTTCCAATTGCCATATGGGCGGGGTTTAAAAAAATCAACATGGCGACTGGTGTCTTGCTAAGTGAGATGAGCATTTCAGCAACTTATTGTTTTACATTAAGAAAACTTACATACAAAGTGTGGAAATGTGTTTTAGAGCAGAGACTTTTGCTTTTGAAAAGACTGCCACTGCCATACTGTTTACTACTATGCAGTTTACTCTGACAGTTCTGCATGGTGGCAGCAGTGCTCAGCTATTCAGTTGACTCACAGAGCGACGCGAGGACTTCTAGAGCATTTCAAAATGTTGTTGTTGTGCCACACTGTGGTACAATCACATTCCAAGAACTTTGAACTTTGGCACGACATTTTTGAATGCTCTGATTTCTATACACAGTAGCCCCTTACTATACACTATATATAAAATAATGTACATTGGTAGGAGAAAGCAGCATACAGATTTGTATCAATGGGGTACATGTCAAGCACTCAAATGAGGAAAGGGACCCAGGGTGATAATTAACAATTGTCTGAAAACCTCTTCCTAATGCAGTAAATGATATGGGAAAGCAAAAAGGAAATTAGGATACATTAAGTGGGAGTTCTCCAGTCATAGAAAGTAAATAATACTGCCACTGTACAGGTCACTGGTTCTGTCACACCTGGCGTGTTGTGTGAAACTTTGGAGTCAACATTTGTGGAAGGACAGAGATAGGTTAGAAACCATACAGTGAATGGTGACTCAAATGATCCAGGAACAGCAGGGTAGGTTCTATGAAGACAGACTGGAAAGTCTCAATTTGTATTGTCTGAATGACAGGAGGGGGAAATATGATAGAAACATAGAGATACATACAGGGCAACAATACAGTGAACTTCAAAGAGTTGTTCGAGTTGGGGAACAGTTTATTCACAGGGGACACAATCTAAAGCTGCATGAGGGGGTCCAACATGGGCAATATGAAGTATTTCTTTTTTGACAGAGCACATAGTAGATGGCTGGAATAGTCTGCCCAGTAATGTGGTCAATGCTGGGACTAAAGCTGGGCTCAAAACACATTGGAACATGTTTAAGGGGTCATTACAGTAATAACAGTTAATTCAGACAGTTATCTTCTGAGATTTTCTGGAGATAGTTAGAGAAAAAAAAAACATCTCTGGGAAAGATTTTGCTGCCTGTGCTGCAGGAAATCTCATAAAAACTCTTTAGAGTTCTCCAGAGATTTTGGAAAAAAATTTCCAAATCAACTGATACTACTATAAGAACAAAGGGTCAGTAGGATACATGGAGAACTCTGAGGGGAAGACTAATTCACATCAATTTATCATAGGGCATCTGGGCAGGTGGAATTACAATCATTTTCTGTCCTTATTCTTCTGTTTCTGTTTCTTTATCCCTGCATCCTGTTGGAGGACACCAGATCAAATACCGCTGTTTATTCAGTTTTGTTTCTTTATTTATTGAATTCTAGGATTAAGACCTGTGAGCTAGCAAGCTCATTTACAAAGGTTCCACGTTGAATTGATACATTTTACAAAAAACAAACCAGATGCAACTACGGGTACTACAAACAAGGTTAACAAAAAATCAAGAGAACAAAGCAGCGTATTGTTGAAACCCTTGAGTGTCTGGAAGCTCGAGATCATGTTCCCTCTCAGCCTCCTTTTCTCCATGGTAAGCATGTCATATGAACATATGAAATTGCCAGCAGATACAGGCCATACAGGTCTATCGAGTCTGCTCGAGTGTGCAGCTAGTTATACCAAGTAGCTCCCCCCAACTCCTCCTGGAGTTGTACTCCCACCCCCTCTCTCCCCTCACTGTACCCCCCATGTTCCCTGTTGATCTGATCTACTGCTTTACCCTGTCCCAACCCCTCTTAAAACTGGTCACTGTCCTTGCTGCCACCACCTCCTCTGGCAACTCATTCCACCCTTTCACCACCTCTTCTGTGAAGTGCCTCCTCATTTCCTTCCTGAATCTACCCCCCAACAACTTCAGGTCATGATGACTGCTTGTTGCACCCTCTTTCCTTAGATTAAAGATGTCCTCAATGCTGGTCTTATTTATGCCTTTTAGGTATTTGAAGGTCTCAATCATTTCCCCCCCCTCTCTCCTGTCCTCCAGAGAGTACATGTTCAGCTCCCTCAGTCTCTCCTTGTATGTTCTGTTCCCCATGCCCTGGATCTATTTGGTTGCTCTCCACTGTACTGCCTCCAGTAGTTCAATATCTTTCTTAAGGTAGGGACACCAGAACTGGACTCAATACTTCAGGTGTGGCCTCACTAGTGACCGGTACAGTGGCAGGATAACCTCCTCCCTCCTGGAGGTGATTCCCCTGGCTATGCAACCCAACATTCTGTATGCCTTAGCTGCTGTCTTATGGCACTATGCTGTGTGCTTCATGTCACCTCTCACCATAACCCCCAGGTCCTTCTCCTCTTCTGATACTGTCACCTGAACTCCCCTTAACCAGTAACAGGCCTGTGGATGTTTGGCTCCTGTGTGCATCACCTTATACTTTTTAGCATTAAAACCCAACTGCCAGATGCCAGACCATGCCAGACCATGTCATCGTGCTCTAGCCTCTCATAGCGGTTGTCCTCCATACCCTTAATTATTACGGTGCCTATTAGTCTGGGGGCCCAAATAGAAAACCCAGCCGAAATTTGAAATTGGTAGCATCCCCCTCCATAGAAAGGGTTTAACTCTTCTTTATGAAGGGATGAACCACCAAGAATGATTTTAAGGGAGGATGTGGTGTTATGCAGGGGTAACTTTGAGAAATATGGATTCTTTTCTAGATCATGTCAAATTACCTTCAAGAATTTCTTGAAAAAGTCAAAATAATGACTCTCCTTTAAGAAGTGTATAATTTTACAGTGTTTTCATCCTATATTGATTTCATTATGGCAAATTTACTTTAAATAAGTTCTCTGCTTGTTGTTTTGTCTATATGTGTAATTTATAAATCCCTTATACTACATAATTTATAAAAACTAGCTCATTTCAACATCATGTTTTACAATTATAAAACATGGACAAAGGGCGTTTTCATTTTATAATTTTACAAGATGAATAATATACTAATGAAAATATTTCTAATAGCATTTCTCTTTTTTTCAGATAATAATACTAACTGAGAGGCAACAAAATGGATAAAGACCCTGCTGAGACTTTGACCTTCCTCACCAAAAAACCTTGCCTGACTTGTGACTGGTCCAAGTGCATCACCTGCCAAATAAGAACACAGGAGCACCTGAGGACTGCAACCTCTGGAGGACTAAAGACATTTTATAATGCATGCCATGTTAGAAAAGACCATGTTTATCAGTGATTGCAGCCATTAGATATTGACACATTATTAGCTTTGCCTGCAGAACATTATCATGCACAGTGTCATCAGTCCTACACCAGCAAAACAAACCTGAAGCATGTTGAAGGTCGAAGAAAAAGCGTAAGTCCTGGATCTTCTACTGATACTGGTCCGTGTTCAAGTTCACAGAGTAGACGATTGACTCACCAGCCTGTTAACTGGAATTTGTGTATGTTATGCCAGAAGGTGTATAACAAAAAAGACAAAAATCCATCACAGATTGTAACCTTCAAGAAACTCTGCATGATGTGGCTGAAGCCAGAAAAGATGACACAGTCTTACAGCGAATAGTTGGACTGGACTTAAATGCATTTGATGCAGAGTGCCACAAAGACTGCCACAGTACTTCCATCAGCAAAAGAAACATGCAGACAAAATATTTACTGTCTAGTGACAAGGAAGTTGAGTCTGTGTTTAAAGCATGTTTCGGTGAACTGATTTCTGAAATTGAGAATGACCTTGCTATCAGCAGAAAAGCCTTGTCCAAGTCTTACCTGTTACAGAGATACTGGGATATTCTGAAAGGTAAAGTTCCTAGTAGTCAGAGTTACCGAAGTGAGAAGCTAAAGAAGAGACTAGCAAACTATTTTGGTGACCAAATTATATTTCAAATGCAGCATGACCTAAGTAAACTAGAGCTTGTGTATAGCAGTGCTGTGTCTTTGGAAGATGTCATCAACATAGCTTCCTGGATGCATTCAAAGCAACACTATGAAGAGAAAAACACTGTTCCTACTTTTGAAAATAAAGATAAATATTCAACCGCGTCTACGCTGTTTCATGCAGCACAGGTCCTCCATAGTGAACTCAGAATGTGTAAGGGATTGGATATCAATCCAATAGATAATTTCATTATCTATTTAGAACATGCATTAGACATGATTCCTAACAATGTGTGTAGGTTCCTGAAATGGGTATTTTATTTATTTATTGAAAATTTCAGAATTACATTCCTTTGAATCATAGACTCCTTTGCAAAGGCTCCACGTCAGTACAAAGCTGAAACATTACATTTAGACATATTGTACATATAGTTCACAAATTACATTTAGACATATTTTACATAGTTCACAGTACAGAGTATTTACATAGGTTGATTACTATCTCAAGGATCTTTAGAGGACCCTGGGTCATCAAGGTGGGATGGGTCAGGGTACCAATTCGGAGGGACTTTACCAAGCCCTGAGTTGAGGTTTAAGTACAGCAAGGTTATAGGCCTGGGTGAGAAGTCATGGAATAAGTTAGTTTTCTATCATCTTTAGATAAGGGGAGGACTGCTGGAAACAGCCACAGGCCTCCGAGTCAATTCCAAGTGGATGTTGGTGATGAACCTATTGAAGATGGCAGTCCTTTAGTAACAGCCACTAACAAGACCTTACACAGACAGATATTATCAGTTGGTCAGGACTTCATTCATATAATATCCAGAGGTGCAACACGTACACCTAAACATGTTGGGCTTGCAATGTCCATATGCCATATGACAGGCTCTAAGCAGGTAGTAACAAGGGTGCACAAGATAGCACACTGTGTCAAATAAGAAGCACTAGAGGGAATTGGCACAGTTGTTGCAATGAATCAGTGTGAAAAAGCTACCAGCGACAATATCATAATTCTATCAAACATACAGCATGGGGAGTTTGTACAGTTTGGGAGGGCTCTTGTTTGTAAAATGCCGGCAGGGAGGGTGCAAGATCAACCAGATAAAATTTTAAATAAAATATGGCATGGTAAGTGTTAAAAATTGTAGTATTTATTAAACTCCTAATCAGGCCCTGCTTCACACAGAGGTGGGGTGCAATGTGATATGGACATTTCCCTTTAAAGGCAATCATACAACCGTGGAGTGAGGGCCCACAAGCTTGTCATAGAGGCTCTGTCCAGACTGAGGTGGCAGGCATTTTGTAACTGGGTACAAGACAATGAGATTGATTGTGATGTAGACCTCATCAACAGCAAGCTCCAGGAATGTCAAAATGCAGTATCAAACAATGATGCAACAAGCCTAACAGCAACACTTTCCCAGCTCAGTGATGCCCTCAGGAATATACAGGATGCACTGCACAGATTCCACAGTTTTGGAAAAGCAACTTCCTAAACATTTGCATTCTTGGATGATTACATCAAAATGGTTAACTGTTACTGTGGTTCATTAGACCAGAACGTAAAAGCAATTGGGTTCTGCATCTTGCAGCAGTTGCAGAGATGATACCACAATTTTTTGCCTTTGACCACACCAACTATGCCCGCTGGATATCTGTGTACATCAGAGATATGAAGCTTCTGCCAGATTGTGCCCCCAAAGTTCATGAGCAGTTTGTGGAAGGAAATCATGCTGTAGCTCGGTCTAGAAATAAGTTTAGCAAAGTCTGGACAGACATGGCACTTGAACAAAGAGCAAAAAGTGATAGTAAAGTAAAAGGAGGTATAGTGGGTTTCACTTTGAAACCAGGAGCCTTGGCTAGGTGGTTCATCATTGCTCATAAGTGCTCAGCTATTACAGCTTCCATGCAGGTAATGTGTGATATAGTAGACTCAGACATTTCACAAGGAAAACACAAGGAACCTGCACCACATCACATGCAATAATAGGAAGGAGATGGAAACAAGATTGCTAAAGCAATCACCTGCTCCATGACAAACCCATTTGATTTGAATGCTAACTTGATAGCACTCACCAGCATTGTAACTGGCACTGTTGCACCCACAGAGGTTGTGGTATTCCCCCTGTACATCGACACTATTACAGCAAAAACATTGATGCCGACAACATTGATGTTTTCTCTGTAATAGTCCACCCAAGACCCTGGCACTCTGTCTCCCAGTCCTGCACCCCCTCCCTGATCCAACACTCTGACTCAGGTAGAATCCTAGAGATCAGCGGGTGCAGAGGGAAGAGCCCCCCACATGGGGGGTTTGGGAGGCAAAGCCCCCCCCCGAGGAAAAAACAGCCAGGGTCTCCAGTCAGATTTATGTCAAACACAAGTTGCATTCAACATAAATCCGTCACTGTGATGGCGGTCAACAAATTAGTTGTCAAACTAGCATCATAGAGCCAGAGGTTGCCACCAAGCTTGTTACTGTGAATGATACAGGAATCAAAGCAATGAAACAGTTTGTGGATGACAGACTAAATTCAGATACCACTGGATTCTTTGAACCACTGCACAAGTCCATCAAAACATTTACATCTCTAAGCAAGAAGATCAAATTGAAAGTTAGTAGTGATAAGACAGTGACTATCAATGCAGACAAGGAGTTGTTTAGCCATCTTATAGTAGCTGCACAAACAAGACAGACTGATTTGAAGGAAGTTTTCACTCATGAGCTTTCCAAGTTCCATATGCTGTAGCACACTCTGATAGCACCCTGAACAAAACTGCAACGAGTAAGTTATTGCCTGAATTAGAAAATGAAGCAGAGTCAATGTATCAACTGCCAGCATCCAACATGCCCACAGCTTGGATAGTGGATGGCATGGCTATTATACAAATGGTCGAGCAAGGAGGTGCAATAAGCTTTGGAGAAATTGCTGAATTGGTCTCCGGAATAGCACACCAGCCTCTACAGAGTTTTGAGAGCTGCAAAAGAGTAGATATCATCTTTGATCAATATGATGTCAAATATTCAGTTAAAGCTTTTGAGCATGCACAAAGGCAATCCTCAGAAAGCAATGAAGTCAAAATCCATGGTCCCAAAACACCCATCCCAACGCAGTGGAGTAAGTTCATCAGAAACCCCAAGAATAAAGAACATCTGGTAAAATTCCTGTCAGAATAATGGTGTGATATGGCAGAAACTTTTCTTGGACCGGATCAGAAAATGGTTATTGCAGGTGGATTCAAGGATGGCCTCATTGCTCACATGGTCACTTCAGATGGAGTTGTAGACCAAGGAGGTCTATTCTCATCGCATGAAGAAGCTGATACTCGGCTTCTACTTCATGTTGCATATGCTTCACAAGAATACCCTCGTGTAGTGGTGTGGTCTCCAGACACTGATGTTGCAGTTCTCTGTGTACGTTTTACTTACAAGTTGGAAGCAACTCAAGAGCTTTGGTTTTGTACTGGTGTGAAAGATAAAGGCAGTTTTATATCAACCGACACCATAGCAGTTGAACTTGGCCAACAACTATGTAGAATGTTACCAGCAGTATACACACTGACTGGGTGTGATTCAACCAACAGTCTTGCAAGGGTTGGCAAAATAAAGCTATGGAAGCTTATCAGGAAAAATTCACACATGTTTGGAAGCCTTACCAACTTTGGCACTATGGTGGATATACCTCCTGCACAGTTGAAATCAATAGAACATCTGATAACCCTTCTCTACGACCCATCGGCTAACCCAGCAGATGTAAATGGTGTGCAATATAAGCTTTTCTGTTACAAACAGGCCAGGAACAAAGCCCTCCCCCAACTTCTGATAGTGTCCTGCAACATACCAAGCATGCAAATTACCAGACCCTTATCTGGAATGATTCCTTGGATGCTCAGCCTGACATCCCATCCCCAATTGGAAATATCTGACATCACAACAAGGATGGACACATATCTCCAACACTGATGACACAGACACCTGCCACTGAAGCACTCATTGAACTCATTACATGTGGGTGTAAAAAAGCCAATTATGAGCGCAACTGCAGTTGTTCCAGGCAGAACATGGAGTGCACACAGGCTTGCTTGTGTACTGGTGGTGAGGACTGTTATAATCCACATAAAGTTGCCAGTGTGGATCCAGATGAGTCTGATAGTACAGATAATTCAGACTTAGACATGTAACATATGATGAATATATTGAAAAAGGCTAGACACACATGTATGCTGTCATAATGCCCATCCCTGAGAGGCAGTCCATTGGATATTAGTGTTTTGCTAGCACCATGGTGTGCAATAGTATACCTGGCTTCTATTATAATGAATATGGTATTTAAAACTTTTGCGTCAATGAATAATCTGTGCATTTATCAATACAAACCACAAGGCCAACATTCTTTAAGTAATGAGCCTTAATAATTTGTGTCAAAGAAATCTTTTGTATGACTAAATTTTTTTTTATCTTTTAAAATATATTAGTAATAATTTGTGTCAAAGAAACCTTTTGCATGACTAAAATTTGTTTTTGTCTTTCAAGTAAACTGTTTAAATCCCATTTTATTGGTCATTTTTATTTTCAAAGTTGTCTTGACAACTTTAGTACATTTTTGTGGCCTTTCCATGTGTGCAAAATGTTGATTTGACATTGGTACAAAAATCTTGCATTGGTATACCTTGCTATCACTTAACAAGGCCACATCCACCCTAGATGAGCACCTAAGGGCCACTTCCATCAAAATAACATAGTTGCTGCTTTCTGTAAGGGGATGCTACATCAGCAAAAATTTCAGGCCTGGGTCCTCAGTGTTTACAGTATATTGCACCCTCTCAACTGCTTAAATTTCCTTTTAATGTTGATTGCACACATCCGCAAGAAACACATTGTGGCAGCTTGCTGCAGAAGCAGGTTGTGGAGGTGCGGCACTGTTGCGGCCAATGCCCCCACAGCCTTTGGAGGCATGGCCCGCTTTTCCCAATGGGGTGGCATGTTGCTGCTGACACTAGTTCAGCCATCATGCCACAACCTTGTAAGGCTTCAGCCACTGCAATCAGGGGCCGCCTCGTCATTACTGGGTGGAACCTTGTTACTGTGATATTGTTTGTGAACATGGCAGCAGCTTGCCGCAGTGTTCACAAACAATATCAAGCACCACCACTGCCGAGGGGGTGCCCAATCCCCCTTGGCAGCATGTGCCTCACCACTGTGTTTGTTTGCCAATGGGGCCCTAATCCCCTACTGGCTTCAGTGCCCTGACGTTCATGTTGCCGGATGGGGAGCCCACTCCCGTCGGGCATTATGTCCCCTTCCAGTTTCATTTTGCTGATGGGGATCCCACTCTCCGTTGGCATAATTCCCCCAAAACACACAGTACAGTTGTGCCGAGGGTGCTCAATCCCCTGCTCTTGCACCCCCTTTGTGCTGACAGGGTGCCCAACTTCCGTCGGCTAGAGCTGCTCCCCCAAAAAAACACTCTGTTGGCATGCTGGTAGCCCACCCCAGTGTTCCAAATGGCTGTGTAAAAAAAAAAAAGTCCTGCGATGCTTTTTTTTTTAACCTGTCAAAAAAGACAATGTTCCCTCTGGGTCTCCCTGCCCCCTCCAACAACCCACACCCACCCTCTGCGCTCCCTGCCTCCCCACACCCCCCTCACCCCATACTTACCTGGGGAGTCTGGCGCGACGATCTTTGATGGACCGGGAACATGTCTGCGCTCTTCAAAGCCGACCGTGAACTGAAGAAATGCCGGTAAGCTGTATAATGGCATAAGTAGGGTTTTTCAACTTAAGTATATCTCAGGCATTTTTGGAATTTTGGCACCAAATTTTCAACATGGGGTTTTGGGATCCCTCCTCACTGAATTCTATCACTGTCATGGCATTATTCGGCCCCGAAAGGTGATTTCTCAGTCACTGTGCAGAATCACCTTTCAGGACTGAGTAATGAAACAACAGTGCCAGTGTTCATGAGGTGGGCCCTCAAAAAGTCTATGTTGTAAATTTGGGGGGAAAAATCCAAAACATGACTATTTTATGAGCATGCATTGCACAGTTGGTATGCACACTCGTAACTTTGCGAATTTGCAATATTTTCATGCCAGATTTTCAGCACTGACATTTTTTCACATCTTCTTGTGAACCATACAGCTGTCATTTTTCACATCCTGGCTGAAATGTGTTTTTGCACTTCCGGTGCAGAATAACATGGTTGCTGTGGGAAATCAGTGTTTGGGACAGATTAAGAAAATGACAGTGACATTGTTCATGAACAGAGTTCCAAAAATGCGTATGTTGAAAATTTGGTGTTGATACTCCATAAAATGACTGTGTTATGAGCGTGCAAAGCGCAGCTTGCACGCACGCTCGTAACTTCATGAATTTATAATATTTTCACTCCAGATTTTCAGCATTGCCATTTTCTCACACCTACTTATGAAAAGTACAACTGTCATTTTTTCCATCCTGGCTGAAATGTGTTTTCGCACTTCTGGTGCAGAATAGTGCGGTTGCTGTGGGAAATCAGTGTTCGGGACAGATAAAGAACATGACAGTGATACTGTTCATGAGCAGAGGTCCTACAATGCCTATGTTGAAAATTTGGTGACGATAGTCCATCAAATGACTGTGTTACAAGTGTGCATTGCACAGTTTCCACGCACCTTTGTAACTTTGCAGATTTATAATATTGTCACGACAGATTTTCAACATCGGTATTTTTTTCACACCTCCTTATGAACAGTACAGCTGTCATTTTTCACATCCTGACCGAAATGTGTTTTTGCACTTCCGGCACAGAATAGCGCGGTCACTGTGGGAAATCAGTGTTTGGGACAGATTAAGAAAATCACAGTGACACTGTTCGTGAGCAGAGGTCCTAAAATCCCTATGTTGAAAATTTGATGACAAGACTCCATAAAATGACTGTGTTACAAGCATGCATTGAATTGTTTCCAAGCACCCTTGTAACTTTGCAAATTTGTAATATTTTAACCCCACATTTTCAACACTGTCATTTTTTCACACCTCCTTAAGAACAGTAGAGCTGTCATTTTTCACATCCTGGCCAAAATATGTTTTTGGACTCCTGACGCAGAATAGCACGGTTGCTGTGGGAAATCAGTGTTTGCGACAGATCAAGATCAAGTGAATGAGAGGAGAGAGTGACCAAGCTCAACTGAGCTCTGTCGGGACTGCTGTGGATTTCTTTGTGGGTAGAAACAGGCCCCAATGCAGGAGCCCAGTACAAAAGGGCAGCCTGCAGCAGTGGGAGAAACAGAACGAGAGAGCGAGTGAGGGGGGGGAGTGAGAGAATTCAACGGAGCTCTGTCGGGACTGCTGCGGATTTCTTTGTGGGCAGAAAAAGGCATCAATGCAGGCAGGGGCCCAGTACAAAAGGGCAGCCTGCAGTGGTGGGAGAAACAGTTCGAGCAAGTGAAAGAGAGAGAGACTGAGTGAGCTCAACAGAGCTCTATCAGGACTACTGTGGATTTCTTTGTGGGCAGAAAAAGTTGCCAGTGCAGGCAGGAGCCCAGTACAAAAGAGCAGCCTGCAGCGCCGGGAGAAATGGAACGAGCGACTGAGAGAGGGGGAGTGAGCGAGCTCAATGGAGCTCTGTTGGGACTGCTGCGGATTTCTTTGTGGGCAGAAAAAGGTGTCAATGGAGGCAGGAGCCAAGTACAAAAGGGCAGCCTGCAGCACCAGGAGAAACAGAATGAGCGAGTGAGAGAGGGGGAGTGAGCGACCTCAACGGAGCTCTGTCAAGACAGCTGTGAACTTCTTTGTGGGCAGAAAAAGGCTCTAACATAGGCAGGAGCCCAGTACAAAATGGCAGTCTGCAGTGTGGGGAGACACAGGACGAGTGAGTGAGCGAGGGGGAGGGGGAGTGAGTAAACTCAATGGAGCTGTGTCGTGACTGCTGCAGATTTCTTTTTGGGCAGAAAAAGGCACCAAAGCAAGCAGGAGCCCAGTACAAAAGGGCAGCCTGCAGCGTCGGGAGAAATAGAATGAGCGAGTGAGAGAGGGGAGGCGAACTCAAGGGAGCTGTGCGGAACTTTAGAGTTGCCACCCTCCCACCAGTGTCCTCCATGGTCCTATATTATAGCAGGGTCTCTGGAGTGGAGACAAAGCAATGACTGGATACGCCCACACCTCCTTATGAACAGTACAACTGTCATTTTTCACATCCTGGCCGAAATGAGTTTTCGCACTTCCAGCGCAGAATAATGAAGTCGCTGTGGGAAATCAGTGTTCAGGACACAGTAATAAAACCACTACGACATTGTTCATGAGCAGAGGTCCTAAAATGCCTATGTTGAAAATCTGGTGATGAAAGTCCATAAAATGACTGTGTTATAAGCGTGCATTGAACTGTTTCCACACACTCTTGTAACGTCGCAAATTTGTAACATTTTTCACTCCACATTTTCAACATTGGCATTTTTTCACACCTCCTTATGAACAGTACAGCTGCCATTTTTCACATCCTGGCCTAAATATGTTTTTGCACTCCTGCTGCAGAATAGCATGGTCGCTGTGGGAAATCAGTGTTTGGGACAGATTAAGATCGAGCAAGTGAGAGGGGGGAGTGACTGAGCTCAACTGAGCTCTGTCGGGACTGCTGTGGATTTCTTTGTGGGCAGAACTGGGCCCCAACACAGGAGCCCAGTACAAAAGGGCAGCCTGCAGCACCAGAAGGAACAGAACAAGCAGGTGAGGGAGGGGGGAGTGAGCTCAACAGAGCTCTGTTGGGACTGCTGCGGATTTCTTAGTGGGCAGAAAAAGGCAGCAATGCAGGCAGGGTCTCAGTACAAAAGGGCAGCCTGCAGCTGTGAGAGAAACAGAATGAGTGACTGAGAGAGGGGGAGTGAGCAAGCTCAACTGAGCTCTATCATGACTGCTGCGGATTTCTTTGTGGGCAGAAAAAGGCAGCAACGCAGGCAGGAGCCCAGTACAAAAGGGCAGCCTGCAGCGCCGGCAGAAATGGAATGAGCGAGTGAGAGAGGGGGAGTGAGCGAGCTCAATGGAGCTCTGTCAGGACTGCTACAGATTTCTTTGTGGGCAGAAAAAGGCACCAACAGAGGCAGGAGCCCAGTACAAAATGGCATCCTGCAGCACCAGGAGAAACAGAATGAGTGCGTGAGAGAGGGAGACTGAGCGACCTCAACGGAGCTCTGTCAGGACAGCTGTGGATTTCTTTGTGTGCAGACAATGGTGCCAATCCAGGCAGGAGCCCAGTACAAAAGCGCAGCCTGCAGTGCCAAGAGAAATGAACGAGTGACAGAGGGGGAGTGAGCGAGCTCAACGGAGCAAAGCAATCAACATTCGACATTGACAAATGCTTGTTGCAATAATGAGTCCAGTACAACTTGCAGTACTCCAAGAGTGGTCTGGCCAGGGTCTTGTAAAATGGCAGAGTTATATTCCCTGTTTTACTGGTCCACCCTTCATTTGATGAATCACAACATTCTGCCAGCTGCATTTTCAGTGGTCTCACACTGCTTCTCATGTTTCAGCCCCTTGTCTATTATGGCCCTATGGTCCTTTTCCTCTTCAATTGCTGCAAAAGGAACCCTACGCATTGTATAGGTCCTAAGACAGTTTTCTTCTCAAAGTGTAGCACCTAAAATTTTACTACATTGAATCTGAAACTCTATAAGTCTGTGCAATTACACAACTTGTTCAGGTACTCCAGAAATATGTTCCCATCTTTATAGGAGTCCACTACCCTGGCCCGATTAGTGTCATCAGCAGACATAAGCAGCATGCTGGAATCCCCAGCTTCCAGATCATTGATGAAAATGTTGAACAGTGGCTCCAGCACTGATCCTTGAGTGGCACCACTAAGTAAAGTGTTCCCTCACTATAGCGAACCTTGCTGCAACAAAATCCCAGCTATACCGAATGGCATCTGTGACTCCCACAAGTTTGTTTTAAGTTGATGTGACTCCTGACCTTCTGCTCACCATTTCCTTGTACAGAGCAATGGCAAAGCAAACACAACTGCCTGAAAAAAATTATCTATATGTAGTATTAAAACCTTTTTTCCATGTACATGATCCATGCCTGACACATGTGTCTGGTGAGCATGGGAGGTAAAAGCAGCTGCCACAGCCACCACAGAAAAAAACAATTCAATAAGACATGTACTTTTATCTTGTCTTTTTGAAATGAGGTATGGTAGTCTGAACATCGACAATGGGGTAAAAGCAGCTGAGAGCGGTTTTCAGATCAGTCAGCACGACTTTTCAGAAGACGTAGGTGAGTTCTGTTTAAGGATGAGCCCATTACCATGATTTCACTTTTTCTTTTTTAAAAATGTAAAATGTTTCTCAAGCAGCATGGAAGCTGGGAAGCAGCATTTGGGGGAGTAGTCACAGCTACCCATGGGTAGCTGGGTCGGGTAGTGTGAGTATCACCCATTTTTGGTTCAGTAGGGTAGTCTGGGTAATGTACTACCCTACACAACATAACAATGTAATTCTCGGATTGTGTGGTTTGAGACGGGTAATGGGTAAAGGACTTCCAGAAAGGAAATAGGCATTAAAGCATTAAAAAGGCAGCCTGTGGGGTCCTTCATGGAGCTTATAGCAGAATAGGAGCACATGATACCGGGCTGATACCTGATGGGTCAGTGGTGTCTAAAGGGCTGTGCTCTGTCTGCTTTGAGCCTGTGTGGCACAGATAGACCAGTCTGTAAGCAGCTCCATGGGTGCTCATGGCAATTTGTGTTTGAATCAACAGATGGAAAAAAAACTACACTACACAAACTAGGAGTTGGACAGAAGCAAAATTAATGGCGAAATAGTGGGGAACTGAAACAATCTCAGGGGAGGGGGTGAAATGATCTTAGGGGAAGGAGGGATCAGCCTCAATCAAAGAGGTGGTACTGGAGAGAGAACAGAGGAGAAAGGTCGGGAAAAAGATAAACAAAAACACAGAAAGCAGCTGGTTTGAAATTAAAAGATGAAAAACTTGAAACTGTACTATACTGTTTATTAGGTGCTCCTGAGCCCTGTCATTTATTACTGTGACATAGGTACACTATCTGTCTCTGCAGAATAGTAAAATCCTTTTATGACTGTATTACAGTGTTTGCTTGGTGCCCCTGAGACCAGAGCCCTGTCATGTATTACTGTGACATAGTCAGTCTTGAAAAAGTGCGAGAAACACGAAAATGTTTGACTTCTGTGGGAGGGGCATCTAGTTCAGCGTGGTTTCTGCTCGCTGATGGTGCTAGTGGTATTTTTAACTTGTTGGAATAATAAAGGAACTTTCTCTACTTGAAACCTGCACACCCTCTAAATTTTGTCTGCAGCAGTGATTGGGATGCTACATCTCTGTTTCAGTAAGTGTCTTTGAATTTTTGTGGCTCTGGTTTTGTATGTTAGCCATCTGACTGTTGGTTTTTGCATTACTCTGACAGTCTGCTATACTGACTTTCTCTGCAGCTTAGTGACATCCTTTTACAGGTGTATTACACTGGTTGTTAGGTGCCCCGGGCCCTGACATTTATTACTATGACATAGCTACACTGTCTGTCTCTGTAGCATAGTGGAAGCCTTTCACAGCTGTATTACACTGTTTGTGAGGTGCCCCTGAGAACAGAGCCTTGTCATGTATTACTACAACATAGTCAGTTACACTGTCTTCACCCCCCTGTATCCTAGGATTGAGCCTGAACCTGCAGAGAAGCAGTTCCACACATATGTTGAAAAGAAGATGAGATAAGGGGCAACCCTGCCTTGTGCCGGAAAACAATGGTAAAATGGAGGAAAAAAGCCCATTGCAGTAAAGCCGGGTGGTTGGATGGTTGTATAATGATGAGACCCACTTAAATATGAGGGAACGCCAGTGTATGCATGACAGCAAACAGGAATTGCCAAGTCACCCTGTCAAATGCCTTCTCTGCGTCCAGGGACAGCAGGCCATAAGGATAGTCTGAGTCCCTGGACACGGAGAAGATATGGGACCATTTGCAGAGATGATCCGACGATGTTCTCCCTCTCATGAACCCTACTTGATCCAGGTGAATGATGTGAGGCATAACCTTGATCAGTCGGTTTGCTAAAATTTTAGCCAGGATTTTAACATCGCAATTGATCAGAGAAATAGGGCAATAGCTAGTGACTCTATCTGGCTCCTTTCCTGGTTTGGGGATGGCTACTATGAGGGCTTCTAGTAAGTGTCTATCAATTATGTCAGACTCAAGTATGCTATAGAAAAGCCTCTTCAACCCAGGAACCAGCTGCTTGGCAAAGCATTTAAAAAAGTTTGGGGAAAACCCATCCGGGCCCGGAGCTTTGTCTCGGGATAGAGATTGAATGGTCTCCAAAATTTCGGACTCTGAGATGGGAGAAACCAACCCTCCTTTTACAGGCATCTGGATGGCAGATAAGTATTCCTTGACAGTTCCTATCAAAGGCTGAGAGTTCATAGGGCTATATAGCTCTCTATAATAGTTTTTGAACTCCTGCACTATGTCTTCGGGGGGTTATTTAACAGAGTTATCTCTCCGAGATCTGATACACTTTATAATTTTGGAAGACTGTACTGCCCTGAGTCTCATGGCCAGTAGGCAGACCAATTTTTCCCCTTGATCCAAGTATGTCACTTTTGTTTTAAGAATGGCATATTCTGCTTTGTCCCTGAGAATGTCATTATACTGGCTTGTGAAACATGTTAACCTTTCTCTAATTTCCTCTGGGGCAGTAGGTGAAAGAGTTTCTTCTATGCTTCTAATTTGTTCTAGGAGATGCAAGGCTTTTCCTTCCCTGTCCTTCTTCCTTGCAGCTGCAACCTTAATTCTCCTCTTAAAACGCACTTGAGGGCTCTCCATTCTATGTCCCCTCTCCTTGTAGAGTTAACATTGTCCTTAAAGTACAGGTTGAGTCTCTGTTTGATTCCCTCTGTAATCTGATTGGATTTAAGTAGTTGGTTATTCAGTTTCCAAATGGATTGTTTGTGAAGATTGGGGCTGAGACCTAAAGAACACCTGACCAAAGAATGGTCTGAAACAACTCCAGATTCTATAACACATTCCGAGAGGGTTGAGAGGAGAGTATTACTCACTAAAAAATAATCAATTCTCGATCTGGATTTATGGACCTGCAAGGTGAAAGTAAAGTCCCTGACAGTAGGGTGTAATACCCTCCCTGGATCATATAGACCTGTCTGATCTATCATGTCTCGAATCGCTCTTTGAGTCGGAGTCAGCACTCCTGGTCTCTTCCCCTCCTTGTTAAGATCAGAAGAAAAGGGAAGGTTCCAATCACCTCCCAGAATGATGGGGAGGTTTACAAAAGGGAACAAAACATCCAGCAGATTCATGAAAAAATCTGGTGAGTCTAGATTAGCCTCATATACACTACCCAGTAATACTTTTGTTCTATCTAAAAGACATAGTGCCCCATGGGATCTATTACGCTTTGTTCACACAGAAAAGGGGTGGCCCTAGAAATTAAAATCGCAGCCCCTCTACTGACTGAACTCTTCCCTGCCATGAACACCTGCCCTATAAATTGTCTTCTAAAGAGATTAGCTTCAGACTCTAGCATATGCATTTTCTGCAGGTAGATCACGTTCCCTTTGAGTAATTGTAAATGTTTAATAAGCTTATACCTTTTGGTTTTATTCCTGGAGCCTTTCACATTCCATGAGATCCATACATAGCTACTCCCCATGGTACAATTTCTGTTTTCGGTGATTATATCTGAGTGCACCTAACACAACTCTTTAACTCTACGTTCCATCATGCCTTCCCTCTAATGGTGCCTCTCTTCCATTACTGAACTATAGCAAGACACTCCTTCCCCTCCCATCCATGCCCCTCCCACCCTTGCCCTACCCAGTAAGCAAATGAACCTGACCAATGTATCTCGTCATCCCTATCCCTATTCCAAAGCCCATCCCTAGGTAATATTAAAGCAAAAACTAAAGAAAGGAAAAATTAGAAAAGGTACCTCCCCCATCGCCCAACACAAATACTGCATGACCCATGATCACTAGGTCAAACCACCCACCTGTCTCTGCTCCATGCCTCCACCCATTTAATCATCCCTGTTTTGCAACAATATAGAGAAGGAAAGAAAAACATAAGCTTGTTTCCTACCCAATTAGTATCTCACAATTAAAATTATTGTATCCCTATCCGCATGGGCCTATTGAGTGAGACATAGCTATCATAGGGCCCTTCCATATAGGGGTCATTGTGCCCTCAGAACCAAAAAGGCATTTTCCCCATATTAGCAACTCTTGATAGGGTAAGGGGCCCTCTAATACAAATTAAGGAATCCCAGGATCATTCAGTTCTGTGGCTCCTCGCCGCTTTAACTGCTATATTAACCTGGCTCTTGATAATAGAAGGGTAAATGGAATCATTTGGTGCTTCTGCAAATGAAAAGCTAGGATTAGTACAGCAATTTAGCTTCTTCAGATGGCTTTCTCCACCCTAAAGACTTCAAACACTTTCATCAATATAACCCTTAAAATCCCCAAATATTCCTTGCTTTCAATAATAAAAACCTTTGGAAATTATGCAATTTAAATGTTTCCAGACAACGGGTACTAAATTAATGTATTAGAAAATGTAACAGGTCTCCTCTGAAACGTAAGCCACAATTTGTTTTGAAACACAAATTCCCCTGCGCATTTCGACACGCCACGTATCCAACAAAAGATCTAGCGAAAACTCCCATGTTACTGGTAAAATTTGGAGCACAAAGTACTTGCGTAGCATTTAAAAAAAAAAGAGGGGGAAACAGAGGGATAAATAAAAAGAAATAAGAGGGGGAAGACAACATAAAATAGAGAAATGCTCAGACAGTTCCTAATGCTAATCCAGTGACAACAAGGTCTCAAGCAAAGTTTGCAGTGGTCCATTCTCAATACACCAAATCTGTCTCAAAGGGAGGTTGCAATTAAATGTGGGTCTCTTTCTTCAGAACCTTTGCTAAAATATGCAGATAATGTCAGTGCCAAAACAGATAAAATAAAGAGACTGCTTCCACAGATACTTGCAGTGCAATAAGGTTCATATTGTTCTGATGCCCTCTAGTGGGTATAAAAGGTCATTGTTCCACCACAGTGATAGGAAGATTTCTGTACGAGTGCACAAGACATCATCGGGCCATCGTAGAGCTATTTGCCCCAGAGGTATTCGGACAGCAATCGAGTAGAGGAAGGCACATTTGACGGGCAGTCCATCCCAATAACCATACTAGAATTATGTCCCAGAAAACATGGCCCTCACAAACAGTTCAATCCGTCCCTCACTCTATAGCCATTCAGAGCTCAAGAATTTGCAAAGGTGGTGCAAATAGGGTACTGCAGTTATATCACAGATAGAGTCTAACATCAAGCATACAAAATCTTATCTGGCATATCAGTTTAAACAGCGAGCTACATTATGTAGGGCTAAGGCCTCTCAACACTCCTTAAACAGTTCTGGAAGGGCCAATTTGAGACCTTCTGCTGCGGAGCTTGCATCCTCGTAGCTATTCCAGGAGTTGGACAGAAGAACTTGTAGTCGAGCTGGATACCCCATATGAAAATTAATTCCTGAGACAATCAGTTTAACCACCAGTGGGTGGTAGATGGCCCTCCTTTGGCGTACCGAGACTGGGAGATCTTGAGCTACCCTAATTGTGGCCCCTTCCCATTTAACCTCTTGGATCTCTTTTATTTTATTCAAAAAATGCTGCCTCTGAAGATAATTTAGGAAATGGAAAATGAAGGGCGGAGGTGGGGTGCCCAGTGGAGGCATTGCTCTAAGCGCTCTATGAGCGCTTTCGATCATGTAGTTGAGACTGAAGGGAGTGGGGCCTGCCAATTTGATGAGCAGTTTTTGAGTGAAACAATGGGATCAGCTCCCTCTTCTCTCTCCAGGAGGCCAATAAGAACAGCATTGTTCTGCCTACTCCTCCCTTCAAGATCCTCAATCTTACTCTCCATTTTGTTTAGTTTTTATCTGAGTGTCACGATCTCTGGAGCTTGTT
The DNA here is from genome assembly GCA_016271365.2 of Neoceratodus forsteri. NCBI lineage: Eukaryota > Metazoa > Chordata > Ceratodontiformes > Ceratodontidae > Neoceratodus > Neoceratodus forsteri. The sequence goes on along the minus strand of CM057455.1, from coordinate 1,139,408,150 downwards.
TTTTCACTTTTTTTTCCACCAACACCATGCGGGCTTTGGTATCACTAGCCCTCTTCAAGAGATCTTCTAAGGATATGGTTACTGCTTTCAGCTCCTTGGTGACAGTGCGGAGCTCATCTCTAAAGGGTTTGAATTCCGCAAGGAACCATGCTAATGTGAGCCTGTTCATGTTCTTGTGCAGTCAGGTCCATTTCTGGGCCACCGGCAGATCATGAGGCCTTGGATTTTTTTGTGGCCTTTACTGATGATGAAGGTGGAGTGTGTTTCAGTGGAGATTTCTTCATCTCAACATCTATTTATTGGGGTCCCCGAACAAACAGCTCCCAGGTACAGTATCAACCACAATCAGGTAGGATGGAGTTGTTAATCTTGATGCAGCTTGTAATCGGAATATTTAAGTTTAATTGAGGCGGATGGCTGGAGCAGATGAATCAGGCTGCTAGTCCATTCCTTGCATTACATGACTCCTCATAAGTGGTTTATCTGTTGCAACATTATTAACCAAACAGACAAAAATCTAATGTTATTTAAGTGGGGAATTCACATTATTCAAGTGAAATAGTTCTTTATGTTACAATATGATGAGTTATTAGATGCTTATTTGGCACCTAGAAAGTTTTTGGAAAAAACTATACTTATTAAGAAAATCTTAATTCTGATGTATAATTTTATAATTACATTTCTTATATTTTGTGTATAGGAGCAATTAAGTGCAATATAGTAGTACTGGATGTTCAGCCAATGTGCTCACAAGCAATTAAGAGAGAGGGCCAGATATTCAAAGCTTTGGGCCTAGTGCAAATCCATAGCACTGGAATAGTGCTGGATTTGCGTGAGGCTGCAATATTTAAAAGCCCTATTAGTACTGGCGCTGTGTGGTTGTGCCAATACTAATAGATAATTGTACGCAGGGGTGGGGATAGGGGAGTGCTCAGAAATGCCAGCAGCGTGGCATATTCAAAAGTATAGCGCCGCGCTACAGGCATTAGTGTGACCTGTAGCGTGGTGCTAAATACCACCAAACAAAAGATGGTGGTAATGCAGCAGTGCCCCCCCCATGATTCCCGACCCGCATTGCATGTAATATAGCAGACTTCTCCCTGGTAGTCTAGTGGTCCCCACACCCACCAGCACAAATCCCGACCCCCATTTGCTGTAATACGTTAGTCCTTTGCCTAGTAGTCTAGTAGTCTGCCCATCCCCCAGCATGAATCCAGACCCCCGTTTCCTGTAATACATGAGTCCTTTCCCTGGTAGTCCAGTGGTCCCCCACTCCCTAGCACGAATCCCAAACCCCATTCAAAATAAATGAAATACCTCTTCCATGGTAGTCCAGTGGTCCCCCACCCCCAGCATGAATCCTGACCCCGAAGAAAATAAATAACATACCTTTTCCCTGGTAGTCCAGTGGTCCCCCCCACCTTTGAACTGAGGTAAAAACTTCAGCATGTACTGTATGTCTAATCTGTGTGGTCTTTTCAGTCGTGGTTGTACAGTGTGAATGAGCACAGAGGGAATTAATAGACATGGGGACTTTGAAGGTGTTCTACTGAATGTTATGGCATGTGCAGGAGTTTCTGCATGCTTGGAGAACAAAATTGGCAACAGAAGTCATAAGACCTTGTTTGGCTCATTGACACAGGCAGTTATAAAACCGGAAAAAAAGTGATAGAATCAAATATTTAGTTGATGTAGTTCTATGTGTTGAATTGGGGGGGAGGGGTGCAAGTTGTTATGCACCCAAGAAAGTGCTGTTGCTAATAAAAAAAATGCATTTTTATATTTATTTAAAAACTGTTTTTCTGTCTGCTAACTGACTTCTTGGGCCTATCATAAAAATGAGATGCCTCATACCATGGGGTTATCCCAGTAAAGGACATTTTAAACAATAAAAAATATTTTATTTATTTAAAAATGTATTTTCTTTGGAATAAATTGTTCTATAGAATAAAATGTGCTTTGCAAAAATAGCAAGCAGACTTGAAATTATATTTTCAGAAACTAGATAGCAAAGTGACTTTGCCCCCATATTTCTATAGTTATTGTATTTATTTATGAGATAAGGTTGGGGGATATGTTAATCTGTACTGCAGGACAAACTGGTATGGGTTGGCTTTATGATAATTTCATAATGTGCTTGAGTGAGTGACATTTGTGAACTTGTTTACTTGGATTGTCACTTAATTTGTCTGCAGTTTGTTTTTATCATAAAGTCTCTTTCAACTTCTCTCATATTTATGTGTTTTGGATGTGCTGCTGCCCAGCTGCAGTCTTTTGGTATTTTGTGTTTTTTTTTTGGGTGGGAGGGTATTTTGGGCAACATACTGTCATGTGGACTGTGGGGACTCTGGGGATAGTGCTAGGGTGCAACTAACAAAGCATGGGGAGGGAGGAAATGAGTAGAAATTGCATTAGAAATACACTCCAAAATGCCCAAGAATGCACCAAAATGTGAAAAAAAATGTATGGGGGCATAGGAGGCCCACCAAACCCCAAGGCCTATTATTTTTATTTTTTCTCTGACTTGAGTTCCCCCATCTATACGACTCCTGGATCCGCCCCTGATGGATGTGTAATAGGCGCACATATGCATGGGTGCGTTGTATGCACCCATACCTTCCCACTGTCGCCGATTGTCAGGGACGTCCCTGATGTTGCCTCCATAGTTCCTCTGTCCCTCATAAAAGTTGTTGTTTTGTGACAGAACAGTGGGGAATAAACTCTCACAACAACTGTTGAACATTAAAGTTACAGACCTGTTGTTCTTCTGAGAATGCATCTTCTCACAAAGCCCCTAATGCTATCATTCTGAGTCAATAGTACCACTCTTTAGGATGTGTCCCTGATTTTGGGTCTTTGTCACTGATTTGTTTAAGCCTTATATCTGATTCAGGAGGCAATGAGTTGAGAGGTATGTATGCACTGGCTGTGTCTGCCAGCACACAGTTCCTGCTGCTTCCTGCCTGTGCTTCCATTCTGACCAACTGGGGATGCTGTGGGCATGCCTTGGCCTGCAGTGTCCAGCCTGTACTTCCATTCTTTACCAAAAGGGGGAGCTTTGTGCGCCATGCAGTAGCACCAGGCAAACTGCATGGTAATGTATGCTAAACAGCAGTTAATGAGATGCAAATGTACCTGTTTGCCCACAGCTTAACTAAGTAGGCCAATTTGCATGGAAGCTTTGAATATAGCTCCCATTTGCCCCGGGCTAACCAGTTTGCACCAGGCTAATATGTTAGCACTGTGCAATTAGGTTAGCCCCGGGAATACCTCACTTCAGCATAGCACAGTTCTGCAGTGTGTGGCATACATTGTTGTTTGCAGTAGATGTGAGACATCACTGTGCAATCACACACAATGTTCTCCACCTGCAACACTGGCTTTCTCCAGGGTCTAATGAGCTGCAGTAGCAGTGTGCACTTCCCTGTTGCTATATTCAGTGCTGTCTTATTCCCGGGCTATTTTTGCCTACACTCCTGGCCCTGTTTGCTCAGCTTCCTTTGCTTGCTATTTTCAGCTGGTTTCACTCTGGGCTATTCCTTTTCAACATAGCTTGCTTTTTGCTCTGGGCTAAGTTTGCCCACTGGGCAGTGTTAATTTAGCCCTAGGGCAAAGTTTTTAATATCTGGCCCTGAGTCCACTAACTTTGTTCTTGGTGTATTTGGAACATTATTCCATATGGATAGGATGGATGAGTAAAACATTTTATATATCATTGTTTATATGTTGTAAGGCCTTTTCCTGAGGAAGTACATTATTCATATGGGAAATGTTGAGATTTCAGCCTGTTTAAACAATGAGAAATAAAAAGAACAGCCGCAGTGGAGGAACTCATCTGTCCTCATATTTTATAAGCATCCCCCACCCTCACTGGTTGAATTCTGCATATCTATACACATAGGGGTTGGCAGCTGAACTCTATTTTATCAAGTTCATTTCCTGTGGGATCCCTGTGAAGCAAGCCACAGAACTGGAAAGTACCATGGCAGAAAGCAAAACAGATAAATCTTTAGTGTGGAATTTATTTTATATTGACACTGCAGATAACTCTCAATCTGTATGCATTCTGTGCGAAAAGAGCATCAGTCATGGTAGTAAAGTAGCACATTTTGAAACATCAGTAATGATGTGATATGGAAAGGCAAAACACTCAATTGAGTGGGGCAGCGCAAGGGGCAGTGTGGTCGGCATGGATGGCAGTAGAGGTGGCTGTGGAGATGGCCATCATGATAATGAACTGTAATCAGGAAGTGACATTGAATCAGTTGATGTGTCCTTGCAGTCATCCCAGACAAACATAGATTGTTTTCTGACAGCATCAAGTGTTGCAAAATCAAGGAGTAGTACTCCAAGTGAAAAAGTCATGGAAAATACGTTTCCCCCAAAATTAAAAAACATCTTGTCAACTAACATTAAAAGAAATTGTTGCAAAGATATCAATATTTACCCACCAGCATCCAACATGCCAGCTGTTAGAGTAATTGTAGAGATGTTGGCCGATTGTTACCTCCCTTTTTCTATTGTCTCCCAGAAAGGTTTCCTCAAGTTCATGAACCAGATTGAACCATAGTGCACCATTCCCTGCCGAACATATTTCTTAAAAAAGGCTGCTACATAGTTGTATGACCGGTGTGTGCTTCAGTCATTAAGCAGTTTAAACTCTCTGAAGTGAAGCAGCTTCACATAACCACAGATATGTGGACCAGCAACCAGACAATTGAATACATACCTGTTTCAGTTTATTGGGCAAGTCTTCAGTCAGAAAGCAATAATCCCTGCTCTATTGTAAGCAGTCAGAAGCAGGCTGTATTATGTGTCACCACTTTTGAGGAAAACCACACTGCTGTGAATATTTTGCAGAAGCTGGAAAAACAATTCCAGAAATGGCTTACTCCATATTCCTTATCTCCTGGGTTCTTAGTGTCAGATAATAGTTCCAACATAGTCAAAGCTGTTAGAGATGGCTTCTACCAACACACACCTTGTTTTGCACATTAAATCTTCTCATCCGTAGTTTCTTAAATGGAAACAGAAATGCTGAAAACCTGTTAGGTCTTGCTAGGAAAATATGGGGGCATTTCAGCCACTCTGTGAAAGCATAAAAAGTCCTGAAGGGGCTGCAGAGGTCAAACAACTTGCCATTGCATACATTAAAGCAAGACATTCCAACCCCTTGGAATTCATAATTTTACATGTTGGAAAGGCTTCTTGAACAGAAAAAAAGCTGCATATGGCTACACCATGCAGAATCAAATAGGTAAGATAGACATCATGCTCAGTTCCAACAGTTGGAGTCTACTTGAATCTTTGGTCACCTTATTGGAGCCGTTTGAGGCTAACAAGTGTGATGTCAGTGCGAGCAGTGCAACTCTGAGTCAGATTCTTCCTCAAATAAGATTTCTTTACATTTTCCTTGATGACATAAAGAAAGACTTTCAGTCAAAAGGAGACACCACCATTGTTATACTGGTAGATGACTTGAGTCTCAGACTATCGATGCCATGTTTAAGAATGACACCTATCAGTTGGTTACATTGCTAGAGCCCTGCTTTAAGGGGAGCATTGAAGCCATCCTTTCTACAGGGGAACACACTGAGTATTGAAAAAATCTTCTGCCTACCAAATGTGAAATTGCCCCACCAACACCATTAACTAATGCACAGCAATCAAACTCTGCTGCTGAACCATCAGAGTGAACCTCTGGTGCAGACAATGCGCATCCATAAATTCTTCACAATCACCAGTGTCATCAGTGAGGGAAGGGATAGCTACAACTACTTCTCAGGCATCCTATGGTCAGAATCAGAAAGGCAAATCAATTTTGAGTCACCTTCAACAAAATGGACTAGTATCCTGTAAAGAAAGGGCTGCTGGTTCATCTGCCAGACTGATAACTGTCTCACACAACACAACACAATAATAGAGGAGTATTTTGCAGACTATACTGTGATTAGTCTCGAGGAAGATCCATAACTCTGTTGGAAACAAAAGAGAACAACATGGCCAGATCTAGCAAATATTGCAATAATATAACTCAGTTGTTCGCCTGCAAGTGAATATTCAGAATGCATATTTATGGCAGCTGAAGGAATAGTCACTGACCAAAGAACACTGCTAAGTCCTGCAAATGTGGAATGGCTTACATTTCTCAAAATGAAAGCTGACAATTTCCCAATTGTCCCAAACACTGAATTATGTGATTCTGTCCCTGAACATGAACAACATGATGACTAGGTTGTGTACGAAACAAATAGAAAACCACACTAAAAGAAAGACACGTGGGAATCACGGTGAATACTAGTCTCACATCAACGGCCAATGTAAGAGGGTAGTCCAGACAGCAAACTCAATATTAAACAAAGTAAAGTACACTTTTGTTAATAGAAGCCAATCCCTTATTATTCCACTGTACAAAACATACATCAGGCCATATCTGGATTTTGGTTCACCATTCTGGAGTCCCTATTACATTAAAGACAAAAAATTAATTGAGTATGTTCAGAGAAGAACAACTAAATTGATCCCCAATATAAGACATCTACCCTATGAAACTAGATTACAGCAGACAGGTTTGGTTAGCCTAGAGGACAGAAGATTAAAGAGAGTCATGTTATAGCTCTATAAAATTCTTAACAATAGGGAACTGGCTGAGCAATGTTGATTTAAGTTCAAGAATGCAAATGTCAATCTTAGAAGCCACGATAGACAACTATACATCCAAAAGGCCAATACATGTAAAAGGGATAGCTTCTTTACCACCAGGGCAGCCAAAGCTTGGTACCTGCTCCCCCATGAGGTGGTATAGTCGAGAAACCACAGTGACATTAAAATTCGGTTAGATAGACACCTAAAATGGGCTGGAACAAATTCCATCTGAGACACCCACTAGGAGTGGGAGACACTCATGATGGGCTTATGCCGTCTTGTGTCTTATTATACCGAGTAAACCAAGTGAAATCTTGTGTAGAGTGGCATATTGCCAAATTTGGTAACCTAACATTGCTAATACATCTCTCTCTCAGAAGTTGCAACTGTCCCTCTGACATAGATCCAGCCTTGGTCGTAGACTGTTCATAGACAAACAGGCACCATTATTTAAATTTGAATTCACTTACTTTTTTTATTTTTTACATTTTCTCGTTAAACATGTTCCACGTCACATATTGTTCCAGTCCTGCTCTATACGAGCACTACACAAATTCTGGAAGGAATGATACTAATAACTTGCAGGCCTTATTTCATAGTTGTTACCACAATTTCTTTCATTGGCATCACTTTCCCTCAATCTTACTGTTATTCTCCTTAGACAAGTACTACTCAGAAAATATGCTGTCACCACTGCCACTATGCCAGTCACATGTGCCACAATACTCTTAGTTTTGACAATCATTAGTTTATTATGTTTGATGCCCGCTGTGGGTATACATTTTGGAAACAGTAGCAGCATCACTCAGAGCAGCTGTGCCTCTCATACCTGCCTCAGCAATGCCTGCCATGGGTATAATTTTTGGAAACAGCAGCAGGATCACTAAAAGCAGCTGCACTCTTGTACATGCCTCAGCAATGTCCGCCATGGGTATAATTTTTGGAAACCTAACAAACAGTGTAATACAGCAGTCTTGCACATTTTTATGTTGGGACGCTAGCGCAGCCAACATCGTGGGACAGTGCAGCTTTAGAGGCGCGGTCGCTGTTGGGCAAATGCAGGGCATGCACCAGTAGGGGCGTCCCACATTCCCCAATCAGCCTGCATGCTGGTGCCACACCATGCATACATAATGTGGTGAGCACATCTAAGAAAAGGTCTGCTGCAATCCGAGCAAAACTCGTCAGATGCAGCTGTCCTTTTCTTGTCGTGCTCACTGCCATTATGTACATGGCGGGACACTGGCCGTAGAACTGCCGACTTCGGGGGTGCCCAATCCCCCTGTCAGCTGCCCCTGCACCCTGTGAATGTGCCGATGGGGGAACCCACTCTTCATCGACATAAAGCACCCCCCCAAATGTTTAATGCCAAGGGGGTGCCCAATCCCCCTCGGCTCCACACCTCCCCACCCTTCTTTGTGTGCTGACTGGGGTGCCCAATCCCCATTGGCATAAATCCCCCCCATGTTGTTTGCCAATGAGGGTGCCCAATCCCCGTCGGCTACAGACACCCCCAAACAGTTAGGTGGCATGCTGGGAGCCCACCCCAGCATGCCAAATACCTACAAACAAAAACTGTCCCGTAATGTTTTCTGTTTTTAACCTGTAAAGCGAAAATGGTCCCGCGTAGTCTCCGTGCCCCCTCCCCACCTGCACCCATCCTCTGTGCACCCTTCCTCCCCACCCCCACCCCATACTTACCTCCAGTCTGGCGCGATGATCTTCAGCAGACCAGGAACACGTCTGCACTCTTCAAACCCGACCACAAACTGAGGAAATGCCAGTAAGCTGTATAATGTGATAGATAGGGTTTTTGCAACTTTGCTGCATATCTCAGGCATTTTTGTGAATTTTGGCCTCAAATATTCAACATGGGGTTTTTGGGACCCCTTCTCATGAATTATTGCACTGTCATGGCGTTATTTGGTCCCGAAAAGTGATTTTGCAGTCACTGCGTGGAATCACCTTTCAGGACCACGTAACAAAATGACAGTGCCACTGTTCATGAGGGGGGCTTTCAAAAACCCTATGTTGCAAATTTGGTGGGAAAAATCCAAAACATGACTGTTTTACGAGTGTGCGTAGCAACTGCACAACACACATTCATAAGTTAACAAATTCACAATATTTTCACACCAGATTCTCAACATTGGCATTTTACACACACCTTCTTGAGAACTGTACAGCTGTCATTTTTCACATCCTGGCCGAAATGTTTTTTTGCACTTCTGGTGCAGAATAGTGTAGTCATGGTGCAAAATCAGTGTTTGGAACACATTACAAAAATGACAGTGATAATGTTCATGAGTAGAGGTCCTAAAATGCCTATGTTGAAAATTTGGTGACAATGCTCCATAAAATGACTGTTTTACGAGGTGTATAGCAACTGCGCAAAGCACGCTCGTAACTTAGCACATTCACAATATTTTCACACCAGATTCTCAAATCCAGCATTTTACTACACCTTCTTGTGAACTATAGAGCTGTCATTTTTCAAATCCTTGCCAAAATGTGTTTTCACACTTTTGGCGTGAATAGCGCGTTCACTGTGCAAAATCAGTGTTCGGGACACATTATGAAAATGACAGTGAACCGTTCATGAGCAAATGTCCTAAAATGCCTGTTTTGAAAATTTGGTGACAATACTCCATAAAATGACTGTGTTACAACCGTGCGTTGCGCAGTCTGCACGCACGCTCATATGTTCGCAAACCTCTAATATTCTCACTCCAGATTTTGTACAGTGCCATTGTTCTGCACCTCCTAATGAACAGTACAGCTGTCATTTTTTACACCCTCATCAAAATCTGTTTTCACAGTTCTGGCGCAGAATAGCGTGGTCGCTGTGGAAAGTCCGTGTTCGAGACACATGATGAAAATGACAGTGATACTGTTCATTAGTAGATGCCCTAAAATGCCTATGTTGAAACTTTGGGAATGAAAGTCAATAAAATGAGTGTTTTATGGGCGTTGCACAGGTTACACGCCGCGCTCATGACCTAAATTGTAATACACTCACGCCAGCTGTTCGTATTGGCATTTTCCATACCTCATATGAACACTGCAGCTGCCTGAAATGTGTTTTATACGTCTGGCACAGAATTGCACAGCCGCTGTGCGAAATTAGTTTTTGGGACAGTTTGAGGAAATGACGGTGACACTATTCATGAGCAGAGGTCCTAAAATGCCTATGTTGAAAATTTGGTGCCGAAACTCCATACAATGACTGTGTTGCAAGCGTGCATTGCACAGTTTCCACGCACCCTTGTGACTTTGTCAATCTGCAATATTTTCATGCCACATTTTCACCACTAGCATTTGTGCACATCTCCTTATCAACAGTCCAGCTGACATTTTTCACAGCCTGCCCAAAATGTGTTTCCGCAGTTGTGGCGCACAATGGCATGCTCCCTGTGCAAAATCACCTTTTGAGACACATTCACAAAATCACAGCACTATGCATCTCTAGCTGCACTACTCCCACTGCCAATGCCAGTGCGACAACATTCGGCATTGACAAATGCTTGTTATTATTATCAGGGTAGTGTAACAGGGTAGTAGAATGGGTAGGGTAGTAACTACCTGACTATAACCAACTACCCATTTTGATTGGGGTATTTTTAGGGTAATTTAGAGGCACCCACGGGTAGTACTTAGGGTAGGGTATTTAACTACCTGCCCATGCCTGGGGGAGAATAGCTGAGAGCTGTAACAGAGAGAGACAGAGTCGGAGTGACTGGCACAGCCTTAGCCACAATTAGAATCATTAAAAGAGCGGCCTGCAGTTTCACTATTCTTTTGAAAACTTTCTTTTGAACAAACTTATTTATAAAAGGGAAGTAATAAAGGAGCAGCAGGGCAGGGTGATAGATATGTGTGTTGGGGGGGCGAAGATCTGAAAGAACTTCTAGCTTCCTACTGTTCCGCTGACTTACATAAAACAGCGTCCCTTGATGCAACAAACAAGCTACTATGACGAATGGCCATTATGGCTCCTAACATGTTCATTATAGAGAAAGACTACTGCACCCCTCTAAACTTGGTATAGTTCCCTTCCCATACATCAATGCAATCCCTTCCTTCCTGCTGTCAAGTCAGTTAACGATTCACCTTGTGCATGACCAATTTATACTACACTATGTACTTTGCCTTGAAACTTGGCATGTGCCAAGTCAAACCTCTTCCTGAAGTTCAGATACACAATGTCTATGCCCTGCCCCTCTCTTCTTCCTGGTCATCCTGTCTAAGAAGGATATTAGGTTAGTTTGGCACAATCTGCTCTCATAAATTATAATGCATTCCATTCATAGAACAGCACTTGACTCAGGAATCCTTTGAAGTCCTTTTAAAATGAAAAGCTTTATTTCGGGTTCATAGATCCAAGTAATTCCAAGTAAAAACTTAAAGGGCAGAGTGCAAGTGCAAAGTAACAACTCTCCCTCAGATAAACATGGAGGATCACTAGGTCAACCGATGCATTTCGCATGTCATGTGCTTTTTCATTTTGTGCTTTTAATCCCCACTGTTCTGTCACAAAAGCACACTTTTTAGAAGGGACAGAGGAAAACATTGAGGCAAAATCAGGGACAGTTGAAAGATATGCCCTGGTGGTATCCTTTCCACCCAATGGGATTTCCCTTGCTTGATCATCACCACACAGTCAGCCACTAGGGCAGCTGTGATGTCAGCAGACTGCCTTCTGGTGGTGGCCTCTGATGCCAAGGGCCCTCTCAAATTGTATTCCCCCTCCCTCCCACTGGGGGCCCTTTGGTAAACACAGATGCAAAGTATTCACTCAACATATCAGTTGTCACCCCTGGATCTCTCATGATCTCTCATAGGTGTCCAACATCTCCTTCATCCTCCTCCTTCAATGGAGGTACTGGGAGAAGGTGTTGGTGGTGTCCATAGCATCTAGTATTATCCTGTTTACCTGCCTCTCCTTAGTTTTCTTAATTCTTATCTTACAGTCCCTCAGTGCAGCTTTGTGCTCCTCTCAGATATGGAGGCCTCCCCATGTCTCTTCGGTTCCCGTTGAATGGGAGAGCACTTGTGGATCTCTCCTTTATTGCTAAAAAGGAAGCAGAACTTGGCAGCTGCTTTGAGCATCTTCATCAATGGCCCCAGCATGTACTGTGCATTACCGGCCTTAAAGGGGAACTGTCATCTATAGGGTTTCTTAATGTCTGAAAGCCCATAAAAAGCTAATTTGAGTGTGCCATTGTGTTAATATGTGAGTCTTTGCAGCACAGAGTTATTCATATGTAAATCAGCCTGTAATTGAGGGCTGGGGGCAGCCATATGTTTTAGGCTTCTGAGAGGAAATGATGTCACTGAGGGTCTTGGTCCTCCATTGACTGTAGGTTGAATATAAAGTTGTATTTTTAAAGTGGTATTACAGCATTTTCTACATTTATAATAATTGTTTTGTATGTACATTGAAACTAGTGAGTCATTACTTTTACATTTCAAACTGTTAGTAGAAATAATCCATCTTTAGGATTGCTTTAACCTCTAGGCTATACCGCCAGTTGATCATTAAAAACTACACATCTCAAGGCTGGCTCTGTGGTGCCATCAGGTATTGGGGACCCATATCAAGATTTCTAAACCCTGGCTGTGTTTATGTCAGTACAGACTTCTCCGGCTGCCACAGCATGAACTTCTGTCATATTCCATTCACTCCCTTATAGCCTTTTCTCTTACAATTTCAGGTGTGAACTCAGGTCCACAAAATGCAAATATGCCTATGTATCTACTGGTCTGGCATCATGGGGCTAGCCTTGAAAAGTGTAGCTTTTTATGAACAGCTAGCAATACAGCCTAGAGGTTAAAGCAAAGAGCTGTGAATAAGCTTCATTCATCAAGCAGAATAGGTTTTAATTCCAACATGCTCTACTTGTATATTGTGTGACCAGAGCAAGTCACTTAACCTCCCCGTGCACCCAAAACACATCCAGAAACAAGCTGTAGTTGTGTGCCTTTCCTGGAAAAGATGGTAAAAACAACATGAGCAGGTGCTATGATTTTGAAAATATTATGCTCTTTCTATCCAGATTTGACTTGGAAAAAAAATAGGACACCATTAATTGTTTATTAATTGCAAAAACACATAGATGGACGACTTTGTTAAAACATCCATAATCTGAACTGCATTATTAAAGTATAGAATAATATATGGGTAGGTGTGTGTAACCAGAATTTTACACACACACACACACATGAGGTGCGGGATGCTTCATTAACCCTGATGGCAAAGTCCGAGAGGTTTATAAAGGCATTCCAGACCAAGGATGTGCGTAAATTTCTGTTTTTTACACCCACCCAACCATATATTATTTTATTTAATTAATGGTGATAATTTTTTTTCCCATTTCAGCACAGTTCAGTTAGTGCAGCACTTCTGTCAGAGATAGAGACACACACAGACACACTTCACACTTCACACACATTTAACACTTCACACATACAAACACACACAAGCACACACACTACACACACACACACACACACACACACACACACACACACACACCTGTCTGTCCCTTTTTTTTTCCTTTCTTTTTTTGCATTACAGTGGGAATGGCATTCTGGAAAGTTGCAGTCGGTCAGCATAGTTGTGGAGTGTAAGACACGCTCAAAGGGTATGAGCGGCAGCCAGATCAATTTTTTTTCCTTTATAGTAGAAAATCCTATTCCATCCAAAGTATTTCAGTAAGAAACTGATATACTTCTAATGTCATCAAAAGAAGTAAAATACTCTTTTAATAATGCATTTCAGGTTATGCATGTTTTAACTGTGTTGCAATTAATAAACAAGTAATGGTGTCCAATTTTTTTTTTCTTTTCAAGTCAAATCTTAATGGAAAGAGCATAATATTTTCAGAAACATAACACATGCTCAGATTGTTTTTACTGTCTTTGTCCAGGAAATGCACACACCTACAGCTTGTTCCAGGCTGTGTTTTGGGAGCACAGGAAGGTTAAATGACTTGCTCTGGTCACAGAATACACAAGTAGAGCATGTTGGAATCAAAACCCATTCTGCTAGATGAACAAAGTTTGTTCACAGCTCTTTGCTTTAATTAACCTATAGAATGTACTGCCAGCTGATAATTGAGAACTACACTTTTCAAGGCTGGCTCCATGATGCCAGGCCAGTAGGTAAGTAACCGCATTTGCATCTTGTGGACCTGTGCTCATACCTGAAATTGTAAGAGAAAAGGCTATAAGAAAGCGAGTGGAAAAAGGGCAGAAGTTGGTGCTGTGTCATCCCCAAATATCTATACTGATATGAACACAGCCAGGGTTTAGAAATCCTGATATGGGGCCCCAATGCCGGTTGGCACCACAGAGCCAGGCTTGACATGTGTAGTTTTTAATGATCAGCTGACAGTATAACCTAGAGGTTAAAACAATCCTAAAGATGGATTATCTTTACTAACAGTTTAAAATGTAAAGGTGATGACTCACTAGTTTCGATGCACATACAAACAATCATTATAAATGTAGAAAGTGTTGTAATAACACCTTAAAACACCCTTAATAACACAGACAATTTCCTATTTAACCTACAGTATATGGAGGGCCAAGACCCTTGGTGACATCATTTCCTGTCAGGAACCTAAAACATATGGCTGCTCATAGCCCATAATTGCAGGCTAATTTACATATGAATAACTCTGGACTGCAAAGACTCACATATAAACACAATGACTCAATTAAATTAGCTTTTTATGGGCTTTCAGATATTAAGAAACCCTGTAGATAACAGTTCCCCTTTAAGTAATTGTTCCAGACACTTGGACACTTGGACACCAAGTCATTCATGTTGGCAAAATCTGCCTACCTGAAGTTCTGGGACTTCGTCACTGAGGCCCAGCTACTCTTCCCTGTAACCAGGGAGATTGTGACTCTACTCAGTTGTGGTCACTGCCTCCCACTGGTTTCATGATATTGAAACTGGTGATGACATCATCTCTGCTTAAAGCAAAGTCAAGGTTGGCATGTCAACTCTGTTGCTCTAGGAAGAAGTCTCTGAAAGTGGACAGAAATTTGGTCTCAACTCTGCTGTGAGTCCTCTAAAGATGCCAATCTACACCTGGGAAATTGAAGTTTCCCAGACTCACTACTGTATCTGATTTGACTGCTCTCATAATTTCCCCTAAAAGCTGGGCATCATACTGCGCTAAGCTGTTTGGAGATCTGTGGTACATCTTCAGGGTTTCTTGGTGCCCTTCAAAGAGGTAAGTACAGAGAGTGATAGAGAAAGTGAGAGGGAGAAAGAGAGAGAAAGAGAGAGAGTGAGAGAGAGAAGAGAGAGAGATAGAGAGAGAGAGAGTAGGACTTGGTTAAACACTGGGAGGTTACATAACTTGCTCATGGTTCCATTGCATTTAAGTGGTGGTATTTGGATTTAAACATAGGTCTCCAGATCCACACCTGTAGGCTACACAGTCATTACAAAATAAAGAAAAATAAATTAAGTCAGACATAAAACTGGTGCTCAATTCTCAAAGCATGTGGGACGAGTGTAAAATACAGTCCCAAACTGTGATGATCCATAGTAGGCTCACACCTCTGTGGGGAGGAGTGCTCCCTGTTACTGTGGCACAGTCCAAACTGCAAATCCAGATGTTAGCAGAAGCTATCAAGGTTAGCCTTCACTAACATGCTTGCTATTTTGTGCATAAATAGCATTCTGTGGCACTAGACACAGAACACCCTGTGCAAGGTACAGCTCTACATTATGCGATTTCTGTGGCTTTGCCCCCCCCCCAACCTGGTCACATGCTTAGCCCTAGTTACCAACCAAATCTATGCCCAGCTATGCAATCCATGGTGCAGGGGGTTCTCACACCTACCCCGTGTTCTGTTGCACAGTCCTTGGAGGTAGTGGCTCTTTCCAACCACCCCATGCACTTACTGTATAATATCTCATGTTAATGGTCTTCTCTACTCATCCCATGCCCCAAATGTACAATCCTTGGCATTTGTGGATCCTCAAATCCCCACCTGTCTGCCCTCCCAGCCAACCACCTGGCTTTCAACCTCTGTTATGAGTAGGTACGGTGGGGTTACCCCAATAACTATGCCATACAATCCCTGTTTTGAGTGCTGAAATGCTCCTTTCATGGCACTGTGGGCCACCTGCTTTTTGGCCCAATCCCCAATTCCTAAACACTTATAAACATGCTTGTGGGCACATTGGAATCATTTGTGACCTACCTGAACATGGCTTGACATGTTTCCCAATATTTTGGG
Organism: Neoceratodus forsteri; assembly: GCA_016271365.2. Classification (NCBI taxonomy): domain Eukaryota; kingdom Metazoa; phylum Chordata; order Ceratodontiformes; family Ceratodontidae; genus Neoceratodus; species Neoceratodus forsteri. Next base: position 1,139,392,241 of record CM057455.1, on the reverse strand, counting down.
AGCACTTAGTGCTCTTTGTACCCACACAGAACCTACATAATACTTTGAAAATTCAGAATGAGGAAATTATAACGGAACTTCATGCACCACCCTTCCACCAAAAACTCTGCAACATAAATTGCAGTGCAAAATGGTTACTTGAAAATAAAAGCTGCGTACAGGACTCTACATATCAGGCTTGTTTATCTGATCACACCTCACTGGTTCTAGTTGATGAACTCCTTGCATGCTTCTGCCTGTCCCTCCAGAATGTGGATGTTGTTACATTATTTACAAAAAACAAATGTTCCTCTAAATAAAGGCACCTTTGTCTCTTTCAGCACCGAACATACCAGCCTATGTGGGCTTTTTCAGCAGACATGTGGGCTGCCTCTGTTGACACCAGCAGCTAAAAAACATCTCTGCTTTCATTCTGAAGTTTACAGAAAGATCACACATAAAAATCTTCCATATAAAAAAACTCAGATATTGCAAAGAGGTTTCTTATGGACTTATCGGCTTTCTCTTACCACCTCCCTAAGCTCTGGAACGACCTGCCGGCCCAAATCCGCCATTCTTCCCCCAAACATTCTCTATCCTCTGCCCTCACTAGCTTCTATGTGCCATACTTTACATGGCCCTGACCTCTTCCCCCCATCCCACTTACCTGCGTCTCACCCCTCCATCGTTTCCCACTTTACCTTATGCGGCCTGACCAGCGACTTGGCCTTCGGGTACTAAAACTGGCTTAGAATTGCCCCGCCAGCCAACGCACTTCACCGCTTACTGCACTTCTGCTTATCTCCCTGACAAATGCCTTCCCTTAGTCAATTTCAGTCATCTTTGCTTTGTGTAACCTATTCAGACCTAGTCCCCAGTCCCTGTCCCAAAGCTTCCAGGCTTCTAGTTCTATCTGCCAACTCTGAGTAACATAATACAAACTAAGGCTAGGTAGTAGGCACTTATGCATGTATGCATGGTTGTAGATATGTAATCAAAATATGTATGTCACTCTCATTGTGGAACATGTATGTAGTGTCTCTTTCTTCATGTAATCAAGTATGTAATGTCACCGGTATCCATGAAACTAAGCTTGAAATGGCACCCTTAGTTCATGACTCCAATGTACAACTCAATTGCATGTTTCATGTATACTCTTCTCCTCTGTACCCGCCACCCCTCCCCCCTGGTCGCACTGTGAGACGAGCATCTTGTTGCTCAGTGTACCTGTCCTGGTGAATCATTTTCAATAAATAAATAAATAAATAAATTACGACCTTCTAAAAATACATGCCACATGTATGCCTGGGGAGTATTCTTAGGGTGAGTATGCCCTTTAATGTTAAATCTAGCAGTAGCAGTAGTAGTAATCATAAAATCTTTGTTTTCACCTAGGATTTGACTGTTAGGACCAGGTCCTCTTTTTAAAGTTGTCTTGTACTCAAGTCATAGTTACGTACAACTTAAAATAAATTAAATTATCAATTTATCCAAACTCTCACAGTCTTCACAAATTATTAAGTAAGACAATCTCAATAAAATCTGAATTCACTTCTACTTTTGCTTTTAATTCATGTAATGATTTAACTAATCTCAGACTTTGTGACAAATTCTTCCATGATTTAACCACAGAGGACCATAAAATAGAGGTAGAGGAATGGTGGAAGGTCATACACTGTGTTTTTTGAAAGTGGAAGGTCATTTTCTGTGGTCTTTATGTTTACAATTAATTTTGAGTTTATAAACCATTTATACAAAATTAAAGGAACAATAATTCTGAAATTCAGGTAATTTGTTCATTGATTTTTGGCCATTATAACTGGACTGTATTTGACATAGGCATTTAGTAGTAGGTACATTTATTGTTCCACTTAAAACAGTCCTTACAAATTTCTTAAAGAGAAAAAAAAAAACAATAAATACATTGTGTTCACTACAACATATGTTTCACATATAGGATTGTGATGGGAGCTGAATAGTGTATGGAAGCCCATGCACAACCACACTATTCTAATACCGAGTGGTTTCCATAATGACAAGGACCCCGAGAGCAAAGCTAGGGCGGTGCTTGTTGTCATAGAAGCCACAAGGTATTTGAATAGCATGTTGAGTATTTGAGGCTCCCATACACTTTTCTATATAGTGTATGGACCCCAAAAACCAAGCTACCTTCCTCCTGTGGCTCCCAATGCCAGTTTCTGCCACCAGAGACCCTACCTTCTCTTCTGGCTGCCCGTTCAGCCAGCATGCACATACGGCTTGTCAACCACCCCCTGCCCAATGAGCAGCACTGTTTGGGGGCGGTTGCAGTGTGATGTGCCTACTAACGCCGAACGAAAAGTCATTCTGCGTTAGTATGCATGCCAATAGTACAGCAGAATGACTTTTTCAAATGTCTGGATTTCCATACACAATCACGATCGTCCATACACTACAGTTATGGATCAGCCAAGCCACAACATAATTTCTCATTGAGGAACATGTGCAATACCCGAGTCAGCAAACAAGCAAGCACATTTTTATTTCTAAAGTCCCCTTCCCTGGAGGCTCAAAGCTCTGAATAATAACAAATTAAAATCAACAATACTAAAATAAATAAAATAGATAAGGTAAATGACAGGGTGTCGCTAAAAGACTAAGTAACTGAAGAATAATAATTAGCCATCCAAATTAACACAAGGAAAAGGCCTTCTTGAATAAGTGGGACTTCAGCCCTCTTGAAGGGGCTTCCCTCAAGGACCGTGGGAGCAAGTTTCACAGGGTCGGGGCTGCTACTGAAAAAGTGTGCTCTTCTGATGACTTCAGTTAAACCCTGGGAACTGCTAAGAGAAACAAACATGTGCTTGTTAGCTGCACCTGGGACACTGTGCCATAGATATGAAACAAGTATTGAGGGAAAATATTATTTCGCCAGCACTGGCTAGTCATGGAGCTTGAAATAGAGTCACACCTTATATATAGATCAGTCCAGAAGGATACATACTATTGTTCTTCCAGAGATAGATTTAATTTTTATATAAAGTGCACATGAGTCGGTTCCTCCTGCCTCTCCATTCCACATATTCCAACTGCCTCCTCGAGGAAGCAGTTGGAATGTATGAGTGGAGGGGCAGGATGAACCCCCAATTGTGCATTTTAAATAAAATTAAGCACTTTTGTCTTGAAAGGAATGAGTCTGTTGTGGTATCCTTCTGGACTGATCTATATATAGAGTGACTATTTCGAACTGCTAGGAGGCCCTCTTCAGAGGAACAGAGAAGCCACGAGGGTTGGTAAGGAGACAATAGGTCTCTCAGGTAGCTAGGTGCCAGCCATGTAGAGCTTTATGATTCAGCAAATCGACCTTGAAGGAGAGCCACCAGCTCACCAGCAGCCAGTACAGATTGCGTAGGACTGGTGTTATATGGCAGGGGAAGGCCTGCCAACTGTCTGGTCACTGCATTCTGCACTAGTTGCAGGCAACACCGTGCTCCTCCCCTTAGCCCCAGTTAGAAAGTGTTGCAGTAGTCAGACCTAGAAGTCACAAAGGCATGTATTAGTGAGGGCAGGTCATTTGGTGGGATAAGGTGCCTAATCCAGGTGATGTTCCTCAGATGGTAAAACCTATTTTGGACAACAGCCAACACTTGAGCCTCTAATGTCAATTTGCTGTCAAGGATCATGCCCAGGTTTTTCACCTTAGCAGATGCAGCCAGCTGAGAAGCATGAGCACAAGACTGGTTGACTTCTCAAGCCTTCTGATACCACACTCACATCCAGGGTTGTTCAATACTTACATCTTGTCTGGGTTAAATTTTAATCAGTTGGAGTACATCCAGTCCTGGATCTTAGTCAGGCAAGAGTTAAATGCAGAGACTGCACTCTGTAGTTCTGGTGCAAAAGACATGTACAGCTGGGTATCATCTACATAGCAGTTAAACCCCATATTTTACCATCTAATGATATCTCCCAAGGGCTGCAAGTACACCACAAGCTGCATTGATGAAAGGATCAAGCCTTGCAGAACTTCACATGGCAGGAGCTTCGGGCAGGAGGAGTAAATTCCTATCACCCTCCTCTGCAGCCTGCCTGTCAGGAAGTACTCAAACCAGCTGATGAGCTGATGATAGTGCCAGTGAGTCCACATCATTCTTTAAGGCGATCCATTAACAACTCATGATCTATGGTGTCAAATGCTGTGGAGAAGTTGAGGAGAACAATAGATTGGTCACCTCTGTCTCTCACCCCATTAATATCTTCCAACCCCACTGGATTGTCCATTTTAGTTACGTTATTGTTTTTTGCAAATTTCCTGCTGACATCCCCCGGACCAAGCCTTAACCCTCTTTGTAAGCAGCCGGTTGGGAAACCGGTAATTGCATGTTTCTCTACCACACCACTACAGTTTTCACTATTCCTTACGAGCACACAAACATACAAAAATTGACAGCAGAAAAAGGCCTTATGGTCTACCAAGTCTACTCAACTGTGCAGGTGGTAGCCTTTATTCTGCAGTTTCCACTCCCTTCCCCACCATCCCTCCCTCCCTTGACCCTCCCTCTTGCCCTGTCCCATCCCCTTTTGAAGCGTGTTTATTCCCTTCATATATTTGAAGGTTTCAATCTTATCTCCCCTCTCCCTCCTTTCTTCCAGTGAGTACATGTTCAATTCCCTCAGCCTGCTCCCATAAGGTAAGTCCCCCAGACCATTGATCATCTTTGTTGCCCTGCGCTGCATCACCTCCAGTTACTTAATGTCCCTCTTCAGGTATAGGCACCAGTACTGCATGCAGTACTCCAAGTGTGGCCTGACCAGTGATCTATACAATGTCAGAATCATCTCCCCTCCTTGAGGATATACCCCTAGTAGGGGTGGGCAAAAGTGCAGATTTCCGCCAACACGGAAGTTGTGCGAAATTTCAAAAATTTAGTGGAATTTTCTGCTCTTTCACCTGTGGCATAATTCTGAACTTTCACCAAATAACTGCAGATTTCCACCTAGTATTGCAGCATTTAATTACGAACTGTGGACTTTTTACATGACATGAGGAAATAAAGTCTCTTGCATTACTTCTGTGTTTTTTTTTGGGGGGGGGCAGTTAAATGCATAAGTTGCAGAACTGAACACTGACAGTGATCAGTTCTGCTGAACGTTTTTCCCACAGTTTAATATATTAACCAGCATTTCTTACATTTATTCTTCGGTTTTCGGTGGGATTTCCACAAAAGTTGGCAAAATGATTTCTGAACTTTTGCAGAAGCGAAAATCCAACCTTCGCCGAAATTACACCAGCGGAATTTTTTTTCTACACACCCCTAACCCATAGTAATGCAACCCAGCATCCTGTTGGCCTTTGCAGTCTCCTTCCTACATTGAGCTGAGTTGTTCATTGCTCCTGTAATGAGCACCCCTAGATCCTTCTCTTCTTCAGTCACAGCTAACTGCTCACCCCTCCTCACCCCTCAGCTGGTAGTTCCTCTTTGGGTTTTTAGCCCCAAAATGCAGCACCTTGCAGTTTTTGACACTGAACCCCCAGCTGCCAGGTGTCTGACCAGGTATCCAGTTTTGACAGATCCTCCTGCAACCCTTGCCAACCCCCTAGGTCATCCACCACTACTCCCCTCTTGGTGTCATCGGCAAACAGACTGATTTTGCTCCTGGTGCCCACCAAAATGTCTGCAATGAATATCCCAAACAACACTGGTCATAACACTGAGCCCTGCAGAGCTCCACTTGTCACCACCCTTGGGGATTATAGCTCCCCACCCACCACCACTCTCTGCTGCCTTCCCTCTAACAAGTTCCCCACCCAGAGCACCATCTTCACACATGCCCCCGTATCTTGTAGCTTACTTCTTAGTCTCCCACGTGGCACCAAGTCGAATGCCATACTGAAAGCCAGGTACAGGACATCCACTGCATGGCCTTTGTCCAGTTGTCTAGTCACCCAATCATAGTACTCCACCAGGCGTATCTGGCAGGATCTACCAGTGACAAAACCATGCTGGCTACTGCCCTGCCGCTCACTGGCTTCCAGAAGGGACACCAGCTTCTCCTTTAGGATTGTCCCCATTGGTTTACCCATGATGGATGTGAAGCTCACCAGTTTATAACTCCCTGGTTCATCCTTGGAGCCACTCTTATGGAGAGGTATTATGTGAGCCATCCTCCAATCCTGAGGTGCACACCCTGAATCTAGTGAGGCATTGAATAGGTCTGCCAAAGGCCTCACTAGGACCTCTGCCAGTTCTTTCAGTACTCTGGCATGAATGCCGTATGGCCCTGGCACCTTGTCCACCCTCAGTGCCCTCAAACCTTCTAGCACCCTGTCCTCTGTGATTTCCCTGTTTGTCACCCCTTCTCCCTCTGCTCCTGACCTCAAACCCCCCTTGGGTAATCCCCCATTAAATACAGAGCAGAAGTAGTCATTGAGTGCTTCTGCCTTTTCATCCCCCATCTCCACTCATCCCCCTTCACTCTTAATCATTACTATATCATCCTTTCAGATCCTTTTCTTGCTGATGTACCTGAAGAATTCCTTCTCCCCCTTCTTAATGCCCTGAGCCAGCCTGAGCTCCTTTGATGCCTTGGCTGCCCTTACTGCCCTTGTCATCTTCTTCACTTCCTTCAGGCACTCCTCTCTGTCCTCCCCTTCCCTGTTTTTTTGTACCTCCTAAAGGCAGCTCTTTTCTTCTTTAACTTTTCCATAACTTCTTTGCTCACCCAGCAAGGTTTCTTTGCCCTGGCCTTTTTATTCTTGGCTTTGCCGCAGATTTTAGTTGCCTCCTCTACCCCAGCTTTATGAGCTCCCACCTCTGGTTAGTGTCCATACTAGGCTGAAATTTGGCCACATACTCTTTTACTATTTCCCCCATCCTTTCAAAGTTGATCTTCCTGAAGTCCAACACACTTGTTTTGGATACCACTCCTTCCTTACCCATATTCAATGTGAACCGTACCGAGTGGTGGTTGCTCCCGGCCAGGTTCTTCCACCCTCAGTTCCCTCACAAACTCCTCATTTGCCAGCACTAGGTAAAGGGTGTTTCCTAACCTGGTTAGTTCACTGACCATCTGGATTAGGAAGTTGTCCTGGAAGGAATCCAGCAATACCTGCTCCCTTCTATTCTTTGTGGCTGGGGTACTCCGATGCACACCTGGCTGGTTGAAGTCTCCCACAATCACCACATTTCCCTTTCCAGAGGTCCTCCTGATCTGTCTAGCTAGTTCCATATCTAATTCTTATGTTTGGGAAGGCAGCCTGTACACCACTCCCATTCTGAAAGTCCTATTCCCCCCCATACACACATCAGTCCTTCCCTCGCATATAGTGCCACCCCTTTCCCTTTTTCTCTATCTCTGCAGAATATCCTGTACTCAGGTATCGCTAGGTCCCAGTCATGGTAATGGGTGCCCCATGTTTTGGTAATGACTGCCATGTCCACCTCCCCCTCTTCCTTGAGGGTCTGGAGCTCTGCAGTTTTATTCCCCAGGCTTCTTGCATTCAAGGTGACCACCCTCCACCACCTTACCCTCCTCCCCTTCCATCCCATTTTTACATTCTCCCTAGTACTTGCCCTTAATTCCTTGTCTCTGTTATAGCTTGGGCGTCAACCCATCCTGTGGACTCTGCTTGCCCCCTGCTCACTTGCCATCCCCACTCCTAGTTTAAATACCCAGCCTCTTCTATGTGATCACTTATCCCCTTTTTCAACACTCTCTTGCCTTCCTCATTTAAGTGCAGTCTATCCTTCGAGTAAAGATTACTGTTTGCTCAGGTCCCTCCCCACCCCCACCAGCCCATACCCTTTAGCCTGACACCAAGTTCCTAGCCATTGATTAAATTCCTCTAGTCTTCATTTTCTTGCAGTGCTCGCCCTGGGAACAGGTAGTATCTATGAGAAAATTACTGATCTTCCTGCCCCCTCACATAATGGTCTTAGTTCCTCAGACCTCCTCTGAACAATGTCTACCATTCTATTAGCCAAGTTGTTTGTCCCCAAATGCAAAATTAAATGAGATTTCTACCTCCACCTTCTAGCATACTTCAGAACAGATTGCCCCATGCTTTATGCTGTCATTTCTGGCATGGCTTTATAGGTTCATAGTCAAGTGGCCATAAGCCATATCAGACTTGCTGCATATAGTGGATGAACTCTCTTGATTTGGTGCCCATATAGTTGTCCAGTATTTTTAAAGGTGATCAGGCTTCCACCCATATGTGGTTATGCCTCTCCCCCATGGTTCCCCACCTAACACCCCTTAGTATTGAGTCCCCCAGCACTAGGATTCCACCCCATTTTCCAACCACTTGCTCCCCTTCCTCCCCTCACCTATCCCTGACACCTCTTCTTCCTCTTTCACATTAGTTCCCACTTCCACCTCGTTATGATTCCCACACCTTTTCTCCCCTCCATACCACTTTCATCCTGACTACCAATAGTTACACCTCCAAGTTCAACCCCTTACTTCTTCCTTTCCCCCAAGAACTGTGAACTGATTTTCCGAAGACCCTTCTCCTAGGCCTGCTTCTACCTCCCTTATGCTAGTCCAGCCCCCTCTTCCAACTCCTTGTCCATCACCCCTTCTCCTCCTCCCCCATATCATTTCTCGTTTACACTTTTTTCTGCCCTATGACCTTGGTTACCCAGACTCATTGACCCTTGGACTGGGACTTCCTGGTTCAGTATCCCCTCCTCTAACCTTGCAAGAGAAGCCATACAAGGAGAGACTAAAGGAGATTAATATGTATACTCTTGACGAAAGGAGGGAGAGAGGGGACATGATAGAAACTTTTAAGTACCTCAGTGGAATCAACAAAGTCCAATAGTGTAGCAACTTTCAGAAAAAAAAGATGTGCAAGAACAAGAGGACACAATTTGAAGATAGAGGGGGGACGGCTCAGAGGCAATGTGAGGAAGTATTTTTTCATAGAGAGGGTGGTGGACGCATGGAACAGCTTTCCTGAGGAGGTTGTGGGGTCTGAAACTGTAGGATAACTTAAGAATGCATGGGACAGACATAAGGCAATTCTTGTGGGGGGTAGGAAGAAATAGGCTGTTGGTTAACTAGGATCTTCAGCTTTTCCTGTAGGTAGGGAAATGGGCAGACTAGGTGGGCCAAACGGTCCTTATCTGCCGTCAAAGTCTATGCTTCTATGTTTCTCCTTCTCCTCCCCTGTCTGCTTAAGTTGCCCTCCTTCCTCAGCTCCACTTCTATCTCCACGCACTGCTGGACCATAACCCACCGCGGCCCATCATGCCTGCCTCAGCTCCTCCTGCAGACCCATAATCTTCAAGTTTCACTATTTGGTTGCACACTAAACAGCCCCCCACTCACCACGCAATTTAAAGAAAGATTGGCACTCCACAGTTGTTGCAGCCCACCACCCTTCAATTTCTCTTTTTGCCCACCAGCGACCCTCATCATACCCGATGAAGAACCTCTCCTCCCCAAGCCTCCCCCCCTCCTTTACCATTCCTAAATATGTTACTTGTTCCCACTTCCTCCCTCATGCACTACATTTAAGATGGTTGAGTAGCTTCTTCAAACTCCTAACCCTCCTTTTCCCACTTACAGCTGTCAATACCTATAGAACAGCCTCCTTTTAACAGTGAAATATGTCCTCACCACAATAATACTGTAACTCTTTACCCTCTGTATCACAATGGCTGTTGTTAAAGCCTACTGGGCAGCCTTCTTTTAAAGTCCTATCACCCCCCTCTCACAATTAGAGCTTATTAAAAACTAAATTAAACTAATCTAGGTCTTACCATAGCTTGCCCCAGAAATGAAACAAAGCCTACTCACAATTGCTCCAGACGGCTACTTAACAGAAATGCATTTTTCAGCTATCAGAAATGCAATTTTCAAGACCTAGACACAGAATTAAAAACTGAATTAAACCAATCTAGGTCTTATCATAGTTTGCCCCAGAAATGAAACACAGCCTACTCACAATGGCTGCCTATGTTTACCCAAGCAGAAATGCACTTTTCAGCTAACAGAAATGCAATTTTCAAAGCATAGACAGTTACTTATTTTCTGAATTTCACACCGGCTGATTTGAAGCATTCTTCAATTCCACTCCTTAGTATGCTGCCCTCTCCTGCTCCTCATTGGCCAACCCCCCTGCTGGGTGTGGTTCTGAAGCCCATTTAATATGGAGGCGGTGGTGGGCGGGTCGGTGGGAGAAAAAAAAAGTTGGCACTCTCGATCTTTGCAGCTATGGCCACCGAATTCCTTCCCAGCCATTTTTCTGGCCCAACTCCTAGGTCGCTGATGTGGCCTGACTTCACTGGAAAGAGAGGCAGTGTGACTTGGCTCTGCCCATTTATAGCCCAGCTGCCAAATTTGAAATTGACACTCTTTGGGGGGCGCTCCTCTGATTAACTCTGGCCAGGAGCATTTTCCCCTGTGGCTCCTGCCACCAATCTCTCAATCCGCTTGTGCGACTCAACTGTTCAGCCATGGATGCGATCACCTTCCATGCTGCGTGTGTGGTTCTCTTGATCCTTGCATCTACAGCCACGGAATTCCCTCCCTGCCACTTCTCTGGAGTGACTCCTTGGCTGCTGATGTGGCCCGGCTTCACTGGAAAATGAGGTGGTGCGGATGGGCTCTGCCCTTTTATAGCCCGGCCACTGAATTTGAAATTGGAGCTTTTTGTGGGGCGCTCCTCTAATTGGCTCTGGTCAAGAGTTGTTCCCCCTGCAGCTCCTGCCACAGGTCTCACAAGCTGCTTGTGTGGCCCAACTGTTCAGCCACAGATGCGGCCACCTTTCCTGCCGCAGGTGTGGGGCTCTCAATCCTTGCAGCTACAGATGCCAATTTCCCTCCCTGCTACTTTTCCGGCCCAACTCCTTGACCGCTGATGTGGCCCAACTTTAACTGAAAAAAGTTTATGAGGTCAAACAACAACTTGCTATTTAGGTCAGTCACCTGTAGTCAACAGTGTTCTTGTTCACCATGTATTGCTGACATGTCTGACTGTGCACTTGTTAGGTATTCTTTCTGAGCTGTATTGCCACTTGGGATCCTCTGAATTCCAGTTCATTGCAGGGCCCAGAAATCACAAGGAAACTGTCAATTCTAGGACCTGCTTATCCAGCCTGGACTGCGCCATACCACGGCTGCTCACCTGGAGTGGCATCAAGAAAAGCCATAATCCCCTTCAGGTGTGCTGTGCCTGACTGGGGCTCAGACCTTGCCACTGGAGGAGAAGCTAAGAGACCTGTCCGGGAAACCTGACATGAGGTCCTGCTCCTATTGATGACAGACTGTGCAGCTTTCTTCCCTGCTGTACTTCCACTTAGGATCCTCTGAACTCTGGTTTGTTGCAGGGCCCAGAAACGTGCAAGGAAACCACCAATTTTAGGACCTGCTTGCCCGGCCTGCACTGCACCATGCCTCGGCTGCTTGCCTGGAGAGGCAGCTAGAAAAGCCATCAGCTCCTTCAGGTACATCGGTGTTTGACACCTAGGACTTTGAATTTCTGTGCCTGTGCTCTGATTAGTGGATTTCAGTCAATTGACTCTCACTGCCTGTTTTTGAAATTAGGCCCTGTGCTCAGTGAACTGTTAGACTTCGCTTTTCAACCTGTGATATAATTTGGAATTTTTACTAAAAGAGAAGCCATTTCATCACTCATTCTCTCTCTCTCTTTCTCAGCTAGAAGGTTTTAGAGTCCTAGTACTGTGTTACCTGCTCCGTTTACCAAAGAGTGATTGACAGTAATCTTTTGCAATTGTCTGAGTGTTAATACATTAGAGCTTAAGTTTGCTTTGATACAGCACTCTTGCTTTACATGCTTGCTCTCTACCTGCTAATCTCCCCAATTTCGTCCCCCTGCCCTTCCCTCCTAGCCTTCTCCCTAGACTTAATTTGCCTACCCTGTTCTTTTGTTTCAGCTAAAACACCCTTCCCCTCTCTGCCCCTACTTAATCCTACTCCTTTTCCTCTCCCCTTCAGGTGTGCCGTGCCTGACCAGGGCTCAGACTGGAGAAGCTGAGAGACCTACCTGGCTAACCTGACCCACGATCCTGCTCTTACTGATGGCAGACTGTGCTGCTTTTTCCACTGCCATACCACTGCTTGGGATCCTCCAAAATCTGACTCACTGCAGGGCCCAGAAACTGCTGATTTTAGGATCTGCTTGCCCAGCCAGGAATGCGCCACACCATGGCTGCTCGCCTGAAGCGGCTGCTAGAAAAGCCATAAGCCCCTTCAGGTACATTGGTATTTGGCACCTAGGACTTTGAATTTCTGTGCCTGCACTGTAATTGGCAGATTTCAGTCGATCGACTCTCGCCACCTGTTTTTGAAATTAGGCCCTGTGCTCAGTGAACAGTTGGACCAAGCTTCTCACCATGGGACTTAATTTGGAATTTATACTAAAAGAGAAGCCCTTTTATCTCTTTTCTCTTACTCTCTCTCTTTCTCAGTTAGAAGGTTTTAGAGTCCTAGTAATGAGTGTTAATACCTTATAGCTTAAGTTTACCTTGATACAATACTGTTCAGAGAGTCAACTGTTAAGTTTCTTGCTTTACCTGCTTGCTCCATACCTGCTAATATCCCCCCCCCCGTCTTTCTGTTTTTCTGTCTTTCTGTCCTTCCCTTTTTTCCCACCCTCCCCCACCTCACCCATCCTGGTTGTCCCTTTACTTTTATAACTACCTGCTCTCATATGACTGTCTACTTTTCCATTGGCTCCTTATATGGAGCAGCCACTAGTGGAGGAACCAACTAATTGCTCAACTCAAGGACATATAGCAGCAATGGAGGCAAGGGAAGAGAAGAAGGGCACAGGAGACAACAGAGTCAAGGAAGGAACAGAAGGAGCAACTACAGGACCACATAGCAATGCAACAAGTGAGTGTGACTTGCTCCAAGCAGAGGGAGCAAGAGCAAGATGCTTAAATAGAGGATGGGGAGGATCTATTTCAACCATCATAGAACTACAGGCTTTAGCCTTCCCCAAAAAACTGAGTCTGAACAGAACCACATGAGGATGATGGTCATGGACATCAGAAGGTCTGATTTCAAGAAAATGGGAGAATGCCTCAGAGACACCCAGGCAGAGATAGGGCTGCAAGGAGAATTTGAGGATCAGTGGGAAAAAATAAAAGAAGGCATTAAAAAATCCACAGATCTTTAGGTTATGAGTTTTGCAAGGGAAAGAGAAATAGAAGACTACTATGTTTTTGTAGAGAGCTAGTGGAAACAGTAAAAGCAAAAAGATTAGCATTTAGAAAGTACAAAAAGACACAGAAGGAGGAGAAAAGATAAATTAGCGGGAGAAACAAAGGGAGTCAGGGAAGGCAGTTAGGTGAGCAAAGGTACAAACAGTGAAGAATATTGCTCAGTCAAATAAAAAAGAGGATAACACTTTCTTTAGATATATAAATAAGAAGAAGAACACCAACAGGGAGATAACAAGGATAAAATGCAAAGGAGGGGTCTGTGAGAAAGGGGACCAAGAGAAGGCAGACATATTGAACACATACTTTTGTTCATTTACAGTAGAAGGGGCAGGTGATGGGCCTCAGATAAAGAACAGGGCAGAAGTAGTAGGGGGTAGACACTTGCCTTTTATGGAGGAGGAAGTCCTCAAGGTACTAGCAAAATCAAAAGTGGAACAGGCAATGGGACCTGATGGAGTTCACCCTAAGATACTGAAGGAGCACAGACAGGTGCTGACTGTGCCCCTAACAGATGTGCTCAACTTATCACTGGAAACAAGGGTGGTTCCGAGAGACTGAAGGAGGGCAGATGTGGTCGGACTTCACAAAAGGGGGAATAGGGAGGAGGCAGGAAATTACTGACCTGTTAGCCTGATTTCAGTAGTGGGCAAGGTAAATTAATCACTACTGAAGGAAGGAATAGAGGAATACCTTGAAACAAGTGACTTGCAGGATCAAAGGTAACATGGCGTCACAAGGTCTTACCAGATAATCCTGAATGAGTTCTTCGACTGGGTGGCCAGGAAAGTGGATCAGGGAGGGGTGGTAGATGTGGCACACCTGGATTTCACTAAGGCCTTTGACACCATTCCACATAGAAGACTGATGAACAAGCTAGCCTGTCTAGGAGTGGGACAGAAACTAGTAAACTGTGTAAGAAGTTGGTTGAGCAACAGGGATCAGAGAGTGGTGGTAAATGGACTCCACTCTGGAGAAGTCAGGGTGATCAGCGGGGTGCCTCAGGGGTCAGTACTAGATATGGTCCTCTTCACTGTCTTTATTCGTGACATTATGGAAGGGCTAGAAGGGAAAGTCTGCTTGTTCATGGATGCCACAAAAATCTGCAACAGGGTGAACACACCAGGGGGTATGAAAGAAATGAGGAATGAATTAAGGAAGTTAGAAGAATGGTCAAGTGTTTAGCAGCTGGCTTTCAGTGCTAAAAAATGCAAAATTATGCACTTGGGGCACAGAAACCCTGAGGCTACATACCAACTGACAGGAGAGGTACTAGCAACCACCAAAGAGGAAAGGGACCTGGGGGTTATCATTTCTGATGACCTGAAGGTAGCTAAGCAGAGTGAAAAGTCAGTGTGAAAGGCAGATAGAATGCTGAGGTGCATAGGGAGAGGTATCACCAGTAGGAAGAAGGAGGAAATATTATCACTGTACACGTCACTGGTAAGATCACACCTCGAGTACTGAGTCCAGTTCTGGAGGCCCACCTCTGAAAGGACATAGATAGGGTGGAGGTGGTACAGAGGCAGGCAACAAATCTAGTGCAGGGACTGCATCAAAAGCACTTTGAGGAGAGACTCAGGGAAGTGAATATTTACTCTCAGAAGGAAGGAAGAGAAAGGGGTTATATGACGGAAACATTCAAGTACTTAACAGGTAATAATAAGGTACAGGAATATTGCATTTTCCATTGAAAAGACAGACTCTTGGACAAGGGGCCACGCTATCAAGCTTGGAGAGGGAAATTTCAGATGGGATCTCAGGAAATTCTTCTTCATGAAGAGGGTGGTGGAAGCCTGGAACAGCCTCCCAGTGGAGATGGTGTGTGAAAAAACAGTCACAGGATTCAAGAATGCATGGGACTGATACAAAGGGACCTTGGTAGTAAGACAAGCGATCTGGACAACCGGAGATTGTGTACTGTCTGCGGTGGCACAGCAGGCAGGAAAGTTGCAAAGACTGAATGGGCCAAGGGGCCTTTATCTACTAACAACTTCTATGTTTCTATGTGTCTATGTAAAAGAGTCCTGAAGGGATGTGCAGCTTTAAGGAAATGGGAGACTGCCGCAGAATCTCCCTAGAAGGGGGGAATGCCAGCTGAGGTAGAGGAAAAATTGTGAAAAATAAAGAAGGGCATAATTAAGGTAACTAGTCTCTGCATGAAGGCAGTGAGTAAGAGCAAATGGAAAAAGAGACTCTTATGGTACTCTAGGGAAGTGGCCCTGATGGTGAAGAAGAAAGGGTGGCATTCAGGAGGTACACTATAAGGAAAAACAGAGGTAGGAAGACAGGGAGATGCACAAGGTAAAAAAGAGGGAAGCAAATAAGGCAGCAAGAGTAGCAAAGGCACAGACAGAGGAAAGGATAAACAAAGAGGTAGCAAATGGAGATATGATTTTGATTAGGCACATAAGTGGGAAGAGGAAAGTAAGGGGAGAGATAAAGAGGATAAGGAGGGTGGCAGAGAAAGAGTTCACAGTAAAGGACCAAGAAAAAGCAGACAACCTGAACAGGTACTTCTGTTTTGCCTTCAGAGTGGAGGGGGGGGTGGACCACATATGGGACCAGACATGATACACCCAATGATATTAAAAGAACTCAGAGAGATGTTGGCTGCCTCGATGATGACCTTTTCCAAAAGCCGACTGGAATCAAGCATAGTTCTAGAGAACTGGAGGAGAGCAGACATGGTTCCTTTACATAGGGTGGCAGCAGGGGACAGGCTGGTAACTATAGGCTGGTGAGCATCCCCTCAGTGGTGTGGAAATAATGGAAACACTATTAAAGGTAAGGTTGGTATAGTATCTTGAATCCAGTGGGCTGCATCCAAAGGTAGCACTGGTTCATAGGGGAGGTCATACCAGATAAATCTGAGTTCTCTGACTGGGTGACCATGGAAATAGATCATGGTTGGGCAGTGGACATGGCCTATCTGGACTTTAACAAGGCCTCTGACTTTGTGTAATATCACAGACTTAAGAAATTGATCAACCTTGGGTTGGGATCTAAAGTACTGAATTGGGTTAGAAACTGGTTATCAGATAGGCAACAAAGGTTTGTGGTTAACAACACTCACACTAATGATGGGAGAGTGATCAGCTGGGTGCTGCAGGGCTCAGTACTGAGACTGGTCCTCTTTAGTGTCTTCATGAGTGACATTGCAGATGTACAGGAAGGGAACGTATGCCTTTTTGCAGATGATATCAAAATCTGTAATAGGGTGGGCATTAAGTAAGTGGTGAAAAGAATGCGTAGGGATCTTGGGAAACTTGAGGAGTGGTCAAGAGCATAGCAGTTGTGCTTCAATGCCAAAAAGTGCAAAACCATGCACCTAGGGCATGGGAACTGAAGAACTGAGTATGATGGGGAGGAGGTACTGTCAGTTACTAAGCAAGAAAGAGACCTTGAGGTTATCATATCTAATTAGCTCTAAGTGGCAGGGTAGTGTGACAAAGCAGAGGGTAGGTGCAGTGGGATTCTGGCAGTCATAGGGATGGTATCTCCAGCAGGGGAAGGGGTTAATTTTTCCACTATATGGTTTGCTGGTGAGACACCACATGGAGTTTTGTGTCCAGGTCTGATGGTCGCATCTCAGAAAGGACATAGAGAAGGTGGAGGCAGTCCAGAGAAGGGCAAGTAAAACTGATGCAGGGGTATCAACAAAAACCCTCTGAGGAGACACTGAGGAATCTTAACATGTACACCCTGGAAGACAAGAGACAGAGAGAGAGAGAGAGAGGACATGATAGAGATTTATAAGTACAGTACCTAATGGCTGAACAGGGTTCAGCAGTGGAGTCTCTTTTAAATGAGAAAGAGCACCAGAATCAAAGGAGGTGCAAGGAAGTTGGGAGTGGGGGTGGGGGGAGATTAGTAGGGAGCAGAGGAAGTACTACTTTATTGAAAGAGTGGTAGATGCCTGAAAAAGACTGCCAGCTAAAGTAGTGGCGGAGAAAACAGTAGGTGTCCTGACACATGCAGGAGATAGACATAGGTGAATATTAGGCAGTGGGCAGGAAGGAGGAAGGTTCACTGGAGAGGTGTGAAGGACACCAGACAGGAGGGGAATCCCATTCACATGAGAACGAGCACAAGGACCAGAGGTCATACAATGAACCTGGACGAGAGGGAGTTTAAGAAGGATGTGAGGAAGTACTACTTCACTGGAAGGGTGATAGATGCCTGGAACAGACTGCCAGAGGAAGTGGTGGAGGCAAAAAATTGTGGGCCTTCAAGAATATGTGGGATAGATGTAGGGGGGATAATAGTAAATATGTGTGTGTGTGGGGGGTTACTGGAGACCAGTTAGGATCTCCAGCGACTGATTAGGCAGGGAATATCTGGGTAGTCTGGGTGGGCCAAGTGGTCTTTTTCTGCTGACAAATTCTATGTTTCTATGCAATTGGGGTTCAGTACTATTGCTGTATTTCACTTACCTCATCACTAATGCAGTGACCTTTGAGGCCTACTGTACTGCATTGATACTACTGTATACTAATTATTCCCCTCACTGCAGTGCTCTTGTTCTATGGCTAATAACTTGAGTTCAATTCCATTTTTTTCTCCTATAATCTCAGTCATACATACATATCCCTCTACACCTCCTCCTGCTCTTAAAGGAGAATTGCATGGAACCTGTAAACTATTTGCCCCAGGATCAGCTGTTTATTTAAAGTACTGGTTCCAATTGGTTACTTTGTCCTCTATACAGGCCTTTTAGCAAACACAGTGGGTATTTTTGACGTGCACTCTGATGATAAGTGCCATTTTGGAACTGTATGATGTACTTTATGTCCCACTCAGCCACACAGTTCTATAATAGAACACGTAAACATTGTGCCAACAATGGAAGAGATGAGCAAGGGACATGAAGTTCATCACAGAGTTAAAAACTGGTGCTTACTACATGTGTGTGAATTAGACACACCCACTAGGATAATTAAAAAGCATGTAGAGATTTAACAGCTACAGAATGTAAGCCAGTATTAAAAAATTGGCATTTACAGGGAAAAATGATATACAACTTCAGCACAGTTCTCCTTTTCACTTTGTATGCTACATCTGTCCGTCTGTTCCATGTACCAGTATACTCTGGTTTCCCATCATCATTCTGGTTACCCTGCCCCTTCTTCCTTCACCTGCAAAAACAAAGAAATAGCTTCACACACTCAAAGAATGCATTGTAAAATTCTTTATTGCACCCAGCCAGCATAAGTTCTTCCACTGGTTGTGCTCAATAAATATTTTTAAACCCATCATTTGAGTGTGCACTAGTATGTTTTTGTTTATATAGACTTTTACCGTTAGCAGCAGCACTGTCCCTCCTGTTCAGTAGCATGTGAAGTGTTGCCTTGTTTCACTAATTTTCTCTCTGCCTGGCCACTTTTCCCTACCTGTCCAGGCATCTTATTCTCTCCCTCCCTTAACGTTGAAGTCTTTTGTAGAACTATGTTCCTTTTTTCTCCCACTCTCTTCCTCCATCCCTCCCTTCTTCTTCTTCCCCGCACCCCACCTACATAAATTTTGCTCCACTCTGCTTCTAGCTTCCTTGTTAATGTTGCTGTGTGGTTCTGTGGTGCTTAACTCTGGCCCTTTCTCCACTATCCCCTCAATGCCAAAAGGCATGAGCTTTTACTATCTCAATGTTAGGAGCCTTCTCCCCAAGGTTGATACAATTTAGTCTATTGGTCACCCAGTCTCATGTCTGACATCCTCTGAATCACTGAATTCTGGATCTTCCATAAGATCAGTGATGGTGATGCAGCTATAACTTTTTTTTATCTTCTACCACCAGTATTGTAGCAATGAAGGAGGTGGTCTGCACTCTGTGTTCATCAGGGTCTCGCCTCTGATGTTCAGAAGTACAGTCCACCCCTCACATGAATTTTTTTGAGCAGGCTTTCTTTCCCCTTCTCTCTCACTATCTTCATTGACAATGTCTATGCCTTCCCTAAAGCTAATCCTTCTGGACTATCTAAAGCTATTTCTTTGTTGGCCTTCTACTCCTCTTCTGGGAATTGATTCTTCTAGGGAACTTTAACATCAATTGCCTCCCCTTCTGCAAAGCCTACCATTTTAAAGACTGAGTCCCTAAACCTAGTCAAGATCCTAACTGAGCCTGTTTACCTTAATCCTCACTCCTTGAACCATTCTCTGACTGTCTAGGCCCTCTCTTACAATTGCCACTTCATAATTGTCACTGGTACCCTTTCTGATGCATTCAGTGGGAACAGCATGATCTATTGCAAGAGAAAAAATCATTATCCCTCTTCCCCTCCTAAATTTATATAACTGAGATAATTTAGGTCTCTTAACCCGGGCTTCTTCCTCCTGGACTTCTTTATCATTGACTGGTCCTCCACTTCTATCTTCTGTCCTTTCACCCCTCAGGAGACTCTCCTGTCCCTCAATTTCTCCAGGAGTCATAACCCTAATAGTTTAGATCCTAAACTGCTGCACCCTACCTTGGGACTGCCACATGAAAATGCTATTTACAGTACAGTCGGGAGGAGAATTTTCTCTCTCACAAATGTGGTGCAGTCCAAATGGCTGATCAAGAGGGGCCACATACATCATCATGTCATATTCCCTGGTGTCTGGTTGCCCACCATCCATATGTTCTAAGTGGTCCACAATGTCTAATGGCACTCCTTCTATTCTCCCATGTTCAAAGCACTCCCTAAGCCTAACAGCACCCTTTCTCTTCAACCAATGCTGTCCAATTCCCAGAGCTAAGTGTCTCCTTAACTATGCTCCCATTTTCTCCCTCCTGCAGAATGATGCAGGACCACTAACCAACCATAGCAATACTCCTCCTTCCTAACATCACTTGTTCTCTGTTCCCCTTCCCCCTCACAAGACTGTTACTGTTGCCCTGGGTTTGAGGCAGTACATTCAGGAGGGTACTGAAGACTACTACTGGAAGTGTGAGGGATCCTATGTACTGAGAATTAACTTGAAGCCATTGCTTTGTGACCCCCCCCCCAACTCCTGCCTGCCTCCTTTCTTTGCTGGAGCATAGGAAACATTTTCAAACATTTTGTGGCCACTTCTGCTTCTGAGCATTGAGTGTCACATCTTCATCCCTGGTCCCAGTTTTCTGTGCTTGTGTAGCACAACTCTTTATTATGCATTTACTCTTCCATCCATGTGCTTCTGCATTCAGAGCATATGCCACAGAATTTGGAAACTCCCCAACTGAGTCTAGGTATGCCTATGCAGGATGTCACAGTCTTCAACACACTTGCACTTCTTAGGAAAGGTGGGGGCAGAGAGCATGTCTGGCAAATAAATACTACCTCACGTATTCTGATAAAGAGAATGACTAGAGGACAGTGGAAGATGCACTTACTGAGGGGAGATAGAACTGTTACATCTAGTGTAACTAAGACCAGGAGCTATTTCTTTCTTTAAAACACAGAGGTTAAGAATATACTTCCTCAGCAAGTAGGGTGTTATTTTTGTCAGTCTTGTTAAATTATATTGATTAAAGGACTGAGCATTGGTATATGGGGTCAAACTGCCTTATCTCACAGAGCAGAGGCACATTTGTTTAGCCCTTCCATCATGTTGTGAGAATCAGTTTATGCCATGAGACATGACTGAAAGTGAGTGTCTGAGTTTGCTCCACTAACCATACCCCAGATGTTATCCGCCCTTCTGTGACTGCAGAGGGGTGGGGGGTGGAACACATTTGAGAATCTGATATGAGAATGGATACAGAGGGGGTAACTAGGATGTATCATTTTTCACTGAATCTTGCCAATTAGCTCATTCAGAGAATAGGACCCATAAGAAGCACCAGCAGTAAGTATAAACTGATCAAATATGGACGGAACATGGCTCACGAGGAGTAACATACTATATACAGTGCTGCCCACAAGGAGAAGCACTACATGGCTAGATGTTATGGTTTCCTATATGACAAAGTGGAGTAATTACAGTGGTGCCTGCCAGAACGCAACTCAATGCAGCAGCATACTGCAGTAGCTACTGCAGTAAATAAAGCAATTTCAATGGCATTTAATACCTTTGTCATGCAGTAACTCAAGACATTGTGTTGCATCCTGGCTGTCACGACTGTTCCATTTGATAACACTGTCTGGTTCCTGAAGTATCCTGCATGATACTACTGTCGGAAACTGTGACAAGAGTGCTTCCTCCTGGTGATTAGCCTTGCATATGGTATGTAGTAGAGATGGCAAATCTTTCCCGACTTGAGTTCAAATACATTTGCAGCGGAACCATAAAAGGCTGAGAAATATTTCTTCCTTCATTATAGCTTTGAACCTGGAATTAGGGATGAAAGTATCATAATGGAAGATGAATAATTGGTGCAAAATTAGTGAAGCAAGCTTCAGGAATGTAGTAACATGGAAGCATTTTGGTCAGGAGGGACACCAGATGCATTATGCTCCTCACTTCATAATTAAGTACAAGTAAGTGTGCTCTGCAAACTTACAAATTTAAGGAGGTTCCTTGCACCTGGAATACACTGGAGACTCTAAAAAGTACCAAATGGTGTAACTTTTTTTGATTAATTTATAAAATTGTGCACTGCTCAAACTGGGCATGAATGAGGAAGTTCATCTCAGTTCAAACTGGCATAGTTCAACTAAGGGCCGAACACGTCTGCTCAAAGTTAATTAGCCTTAATGTGTATACCACCTTATCTGAAATTTCACAGATATTTTAGTTATGGTAGATTGCAGACTGAAAGCGCAGTACCTATTTGCCAGAAAACATTAGACTTCAGCATTTTTCACTTCTTGAGTTATTCTACTAGAAACACACAAAATAAAAACTGTTATCAAGCTCCGTGTTAGGACCGTAGAACACAAAGAAAAGCCATGCACATGGTCACTAAAAGTGCCTTCCTTCCAGTTGTCCTGCAAATGGGTGTATCATTTTTGTAAGTTATAGGAAATAAAATTACCAATTTCTTACTGCAAACTTTTGTGTGCACCATTTTCTTTTCTATGAGCCCCATTTTAGGACATGCAGACAGCGAACTAGAACAAGCCTACTCTTTATCTTCCAGCTGCACACATGTCCCTCACTGCACACAAACCACCAACAAAGGCAACCATGATGCTCATCTTCCAGGCTGAGTGTGAATATTGCATCAAACCTGCTATGTCTCTTTAAAAGAGGTTTAGATAGAGGTTTCTGTTTGATTGTCCAGGGATTGCAAAAGTTCACTCTCCTTGGTGTTGTTCACCAGTGCACACCTCTCAACCTTCCATTTCCCAACTGTGGAACATTGCCCCTCATAATGTGGCAGAAATAGGCAAAAGGAGGGACACTACACAGAACCTTACATTTAGAAGCTCAGAACTGTTTTGAAATGTATGCCTTCACGTTCACACAGTTTGCTATTAATTGTATAATACTAATTGTGCATTAATTACAATGGATTTTTGCTTTACAATGTTCACATTGAATAAGGAAAAGGCCCTATCAATGTGGAACAGGGATTTTTTATGATGTAAAATGAGGAACAGTTCCTCATAATAGGGGTCAGTTGAGTGGTGTGCACCAGTGTATTATTCTAATGGACTGGGTGTTTGTATCTGGTGTTCTTTACCAGTGTATTATTCTACTGGACTGGGTGTTTGTGTCTGGTGTCCTTCACCAGTGTATTATTCTAATGGACAGGCTGTTCTCACTGTCAGAGGAGAAGCTGAGAGACCTGCCCCAGAAACCTGATGCACTGTCCTGCTCCTCTTGATGGCAGGCCGTGTGGCTTTTTCCCTGCCATACTGCTGCTTGTGATCCTCCGAACTCAGCTTCATTGCAGGGCCCAGAAATCACAAAGAAACTGCTGATTTTAGGACCTGCTGGCCCAGCCTGGACTGTGCCACTCCAGGGCTGCTTGCCTGGAGCGGCAGCTAGAAAAGCCATAAGCCCCTTCAGGTGTGCCGTGCCTGACTAGGGCTTGGACCTCGCAGCCAGAGGGAAAGCTGAGAGATCTGCCTGGGAAACCTGACCCGTGGTCCTTCTTCTACTGATGGTAGACCACGCAGCTTTTTCCCCTGCTGTACTGCTGCTTGGGATCCTCTGAACTTGGCTTCATTGCAGGGCCCAGAAACCACAAGAAAACCGTTGATTTTAGGACCTGCTTGCTCATCATGGGCTGCGTCACTCCACGGCTGCTTACCTGAAGCAGCAGCTAGAAAAGCCATAAGCCCCTTGAAGTGTGCCATGCCTGACTGGGACTCGGACCTTGCTGCTGGAGGACCAGCTGAGAGACCCACCCGGGAAACCCGACCAGTGGTCCTGCTCCCTCTGATGGCAGACTGCACAGCATTTTTTCCTGCTGTACTGCTGCTTCAGATCCTCTGAACTCTGGTTCATTACAGGGCACAGAAACTGCAAGGAAACCACATATTTTAGGACCTGCTTGTCTGGCCTGGACTGCGCCATGCCTCGGCTGGTCAACTGGTGACGCAGCTAGAAAACCTGTAAGCCCTTTCAGGTACGTCGATGTTTGGTGCCTTGGACTCTGAATTTCAGCACCTGCACTCTGATTGATGGATTTCAGTCCATTGACTCTCACCACCTGTTTTTTAAACTAGACCCTGTACTCAGTGAACCGTTGGACTGCGCGTCTCACCCTGGGACTTAATTTGGAATTTTTCCTAAAAGAGAAGTCATTCAATCATTCTCCCTCCCTCTCTCTCTCTCAGTTAGAAAGTTTAAGAGTCCTAGTACTATGTTACCTGCTCTGTTTACCAAACAGTTATTTACAGCCCTCTTTTGCAGTTGTTTGAGTGTTAATACCTTAGAGCTTAAGTTTACCTTGATACAGCACTCTTGCTTTACATGTTTGCTCTCTACCTGCTAATCTGGCACATCTCATCCCCTTGTTCTTCCCTCCTAGCCTCCTCCTTAGACTCAATTTGCCCGCCTTGTTCTTTTTCTTTTCAGCTAAACACCCTTCCCCTGTCTGCCCCAAATTAATCCTTCTCCTCTTCCTCTCCCCTTTAGGTGTGCAGTTCCTGGTTGGGGCTCAGACCTCACTGCCAGAGTAGAAGCTGAGAGACATGGCTGGGAAACCTGACCCATGATTCTACTTGTACTGACGGCAGATCGTGTGGCTTTTTTCCCCTGACATACTGCTGCTTGGGATCCTCCAAACTCAGGTTCATTGCAGAGCCCTGAAACTGCAAGGAAACTGCTGATTTTAGGATATGTTAGCCCGGCCTGTACTGAGCCACATCACGGTTGCTCACATGAAGCAGCAGCTAGAAAAGGAATAAGCCCCTTCGGGTACTTTGGTGTTTGGCACCTACTGCTTTGAATTTCAGTGCCTGCACTCTGATTAGAGGATTTCAGTCCATTGACTCTCACCACCTGTTTTTGAAATTAGGCCCTGTGCTCAGTGAACCACTGGACTGCGCTTCTCACCAAGAGACTTAATTTGGAATTTTTATTAAAAGAGAAGCCTTTTTATCTCTCCATCCTCTCTTACTCTCTCTGTCTCAGTTATAAGGTTTTAGAGTCCTAGTACTGTGTTACCTGCTCTATTTGGGATGGTTATTGAAAAAGTTGTGTCGACTCAATTAGACAACCATTTGACCATCCATAGTCTATATGAACCCCTCCAGTCTGGTTTTCGTAAAAGGCATAGCACCGAGACTGCTCTGGTTCAAGTGTTCAATGATCTCCTGATGGCGAGAGATCAGAGACATCGTTCTATTCTTGTTCTCCTTGATCTGTCATCAGCCTTTGATACTGTGGATCATGGAGTTTTGCTCGAACGCCTGGGGTCCATCTGTGGACTTTCAGGTATGGTTCTCAGATGGTTTTCATCTTACCTCGAGGGGAGAATGCAGAGAGTAGTCTCGGGATTACATTCTTCCGGGTCTTTCTCTCTGCCCTGCGGGGTTCCACAGGGTTCGGTGCTTCCCCATGTTATTCGCAGTATATATGCTACCCCTCGGAGACATTGTAAGACGGTATGAGCTGAAGTTTCACTGCTATGCTGATGATACCCAGCTCTACCTGTCTTTTGCACCCGACCAGGTTAGTGCTGTCTCAGTGTTGAATAAGTGCCTTGTAGATATCCAAGACTGGATGAATTCCAGCCGTTTAAAGTTGAATCCAGGAAAGACTGAGGTTATGGTTGTGGACCCCGGCCTCAGGGTTGGGGGCTTGGGGGAGGGGTCCCCCTCTGGAATAGTTCTTGGGGGCTTCCAGATCCCCATTTCTGAACGGGTGCGTAACCTGGGTGTAGAGCTTGACACAGAGTTGACCCTTCGTTATCAGGTGTCTTCTGTTGTCAGGACTGCATTTTTTCATCTGAGAAACATCTCCAGGATTAGGCACCTGGTTCCTCCTGGTGATTTGCCGGTTTTGGTCCACGCCTTTGTGACATCTCGCTTGGACTACTGTAATTCCCTGTACCTAGGGCTTACTGGGGTTGATATCCGCCGCTTGCAGCTAGTGCAGAATGCAGCAGCACTTTTGTTGTCCGGGGCTTCAAGAAGATCTCATATTACCCCTGTGTTGCGCCTGGCACTGGCTGCCTATACAGTGGCGGGATCACCTTTTAAAGTAGGTCTTTTGACCTACAAAGCCCCTCATGGGTTTGGTCCTGACTACTTGAAAGAGCTTTTGGTGCCTTACACCCTTTGAGACAGCTTCGCCGGCTGACGAGGGGTTGCTGCAGATTCCAAGGTTAATCTGAAGTCTTCTGAGCCCGTGCTCGCTTGTGGCTCCATCCTTTGGAATTCTCTACCCTGTCCGCTCCAAGAGAGTACAACAGTGGATATTTTAAAAGGGCCTTAAAGTCCTTTTTATGGAATAAGGCCTTTCCATCCTTGTTGTAATTGGTTTTACTTGCTGAAATTGCTGTTCTGTTTTATTGTATTCGTTGTTTGTTCTTTGGAACTGTACAGTGCCTTGAAAACTTGAAAGGCACTTAATTAAATAAATGTTATTATTATTATTATTATTTACCAAAGAGTGATTTACGGCCCTCTTTTGCAATTGTCTGAGTGTTACTACCGTAGAGCTTAAGTTTATCTTGATACAGCACTGTTCTGAGAGTCAACTGTTAAGTTTCTTGCCTTGCCTGCTTTCTCTCTACCTGCTAATATTCCCCCATCTTTCTGTTTTTCTGTCTTTCTGTCCTTCCCTTTTTCCCTCCATCCCTCCCCTCCACCCACCCTGGTTGACCCTTTACTTTTATAACTCCCTGCTGTCATAAAACTGTCTACTTTTCCATTGGCTCCTAAAATTGAGCAGCCAATAGTGAAGAAACCAACTAACTGCTTCACTGAAGGTCATATAGCTGCAATGGAGGCAAGGGAAGTCAAGAAGGGCACGGGAGACAACAGAGATGGGAGGGAACAAAAGGAGCAGCTGTAGGACCATGCAGCAACACAAGTGATTGTGACTTGCGCTAAGCAGAGGGGGTGTGAGTAGGATGCTTAAGTAGAGTATGTGGGTGGAGCTATTTCCCCCACCATAGAACTACAGGCTTCAGCCTTGCAAAACACTAAGTCTGAACAGAACCACATGAAGATGAGCGTCATGAACTTCAGAAGATCCTATTTCAAGAAAATGGGAGAATGCCTCAGGGACACCCTGGCAGGGATATGGATTCTAGGAGGAAATGAGGACCAGTGGGAAAAATTAAAAGAAGGCATTAAAAAACAACAAATATTTGTGTTAGGCAGGTTTGCAAGGGAAAGAGAAAAAGAAGACTACTATGGTTCTGTAGAGAACTAGCCGAACCAGTAAAAGCAAAAAAAATTAGCATTTAGAAAGTACAAAAAGGAGAAGGAGAAGGAAAAGAAAAGGATAAATTACCAGAAGAAACAAAGGGAGGAAGGGAAGGCAGTTAGGTGAGCAAAGATACAAATGGTGGAGAATATTGCTCAGTCAATAAAAAAGAGGATAACACTTTCTTTAGATGTATAAGCAGGAAGAGGAAGACCAACAGGGGGATAACAAGGATAAAAGGTAAAGGAGGGGTCTGTGAGAAAGAGGACCAAGGGAAGGCAGACATATTGAGCAAATACTTCTGTTAATTTACAGTAGAAGGGGCAGTTGATGGGCCTCAGATAAAGAACAGGGCAGAAGTAGTAGGGGGTGGACACTTGCCTTTTATAGAGGAGGAAGTCCTCAAGGTACTAGCAAAATCAAAAGCGGAACAGGCAATGGGACCTGATGGAGTTCACCCTAAGATACTGAAGGATCTCAGAGAGGTGCTGACTGCACCCCTAACATAGCTGCTCAACTTATCACTGGAAACAGGGGTGGTTCTGAAGGACTGAAGGAGGACAGATGTGGTCACACTTCACAAAAGTGGGAATAGGGAGGAGGCAGGAAATTACCGACCTGTCAGCTTGACTTCAGTAGTGGGTAAGGTGAAGGAATCAATACGGAAAAAAAGAATAGTGGAATACCTTGATACAAGTGGATTGCAGGATCAAAGGCAACATTGCTTCACAGGCGGAGGTCTTACCAGACAAACCTGAATGAGTTTTTCAGCTGGGTGACCATGGACGTGTATCAGGGAGGGATGGTAGATGTGGCATACCTGGATTTCAGCAAGGCCTTCAACACCATTCCACATAGAAGACTGGTGAACAAGCAAGCTTGTCTAGGAGTGGGACAGAAACTAGTAAACTGTGTAAGAAGTTGGTTGAGCAACAGAAGTCAGAGAGTAGTGGTAAACATCTGTTGCCACTCATAGCACAGTTAAGGCCACCTTCCAGGTGCCCCATACCAACACCTCAATTGCCCAAAGGTCCTTCCACTACTGAGCCCCCACTTGATTCAACTCCCTCCCGCCCTCTGTCACTAATCTTACGAAAATTGGTCCTTTCAAATTGACTCTCTGTAACCTCCTCTTTGATGCAAGAATCTGTAATTGCCCCTAATTAATGTAATGAAGGGGTCCCTCCTGCCTGGTCCATAGCCTTGACAATGTCGTTGGACTGCTGTTCCCCCCCTTTTTTTCCCCACTCACTGTCCCCCCCCCCACCTTTTCTCATAGGTATTCCTCCCTAGTATGTCTGGGTGGTTCCTTCTATTATAGTAATGTTTTATATGATTGTAACTTTCTGTATGCAACCTTATCTGTAGACCACTACTGTAAATGTGTTCTTATTGTTATCTGTATTGCACATGTATGTTACCAATGTTGTGCCTCACACTGTAATCATGTCTACCCTCCCTGTGACGAGGTGCCTTTGTAAAGAGTCCATGACTCAAAGGTTGTAAATCAGACTTTCAAATAAATAAATAAATAAATAAAACAGACTCCACTCTGGAGAAGGCAAGGTGACCAGCAGGGTGCCTCAAGGGTCAGTACTAGATCCAGTCCTCTTCATTGTCTTTATTTGTGACATTATTGAAGGGCTAGAAGGGAAAGTCTGCCTGTTCATGGATGCCACAAAAATCTGCAACATGGTGGACAAACTAGAGGGTATGGTAGAAATGAAGAATGATTTGAAGAAGTTAGAAGAATGGTCAAGTGTTTGGCAGCTGGGTTTCAGTGCTAAAAGATGCAAAATTATGCACTTAGGGCACAGAAACCCAGGAACTACATACCAATTGACAGGAGAAGTACTGGCAACCACCAAACAGGAAACGGACCTGGGGGTTACCATCTCTGATAACCTGAAGGTAGCTAAACAGAGTGAAAAGTCAGTGGGAAAGGCTAGTAGA
Source organism: Neoceratodus forsteri (assembly GCA_016271365.2). NCBI lineage: Eukaryota > Metazoa > Chordata > Ceratodontiformes > Ceratodontidae > Neoceratodus > Neoceratodus forsteri. The sequence continues at coordinate 1,139,363,403 of CM057455.1, read as the reverse complement.
ATGCTGGGCTGCCTAGGGAAGAGTATCACCAGTAGGAAGAAGGAGGTAATTATATTACTGTACACATCACTGGTAAGATCAGAACTAAATTACTGTGTCCAGTTCTGGAAGCCCCACCTCTGGAAGGACATAGATAGGGTAGAGGTGGTACCGAGGCGGGCAACAAAACTGATGCAGGGACTGCATCAAAAGACCTTCAAGGAGAGACTCAGGGAAGTGAATATTTACTCTCTGAAGGAAAGAAGGGAAGGGGGGATATGATAGAAACATTCAAGTACTTAACATATATTAATAAGGTACTGGAATGTAGCATTTTCCATAGAAAGACAGACACTTGGACAAAGGGCCATGCTATGAAGCTAGCAGGTGGAAGGTTCAGACAGGATCTGAGGAAATTCTTCTTCATGGAGAGGGTGGTGGAAGCCTGGAACAGACTCCCAGTGGAGGTGGTGGGTGCAAAAAAGGCCACAGGATTCAAGAATGCATTGGACAGATAGAAAGGGGCCTTGGACGTAAGACAAGTGGTCTGGATGACTGGAGATTGTGTAGCGTCTGCGGTGGCACAGCAGGCAGTGAATCTCCAAAGACTGGATGATCCAAGGGTCTTTATCTCCTGACAATGTCTATATTTCTGTGTGTCTATGTAAAAGAGTCCTGAAGGGATGTGCAGCTTTAAGGAAATGGAAGACTGTAACAGAATCTACCTAGTAGGGGGGAATGCCAGCTGAGGTAGAGGAACAGATGTGAAAAGTAAAGAAGGGCACATAATTAAGGTAACTAGTCTCTTCACGAAGGCAGTGAATAAGAGCAAATGGAAAAAGAGACTCTTATGGTACTCTAAAGATGTGGCCCTGATGGTGAAGAAAAAATGGTGGCATTCAGAAGGCACAGTCTAAGGAAAAGCAGAGGTAGGAAGACAGGCAGATGCACCAGGTAAACATGAGAGAAGAAAATAAGGCAGTGAGGGAAGCAAAGGTGCAAACGGAGGAAAGAATAACCAAAGGAGTAGCAAATGGGAATAAGTCTTTGATCAGGTAAAGAAGTGAGAAGAAGAAAGCAAGGGGGGAGATGATGAGGATAAGGAGGGTGGCAGTGAAGGAGTGCACAGAAGAGGACCAAGGAAAAGCAGACATCCTGAACAGATACTTCTGTTCTGTCTTCAAAGTGGAGGGGGGGGGTGGACAACCTATGAGACCAGACAGGTTACACCCAAGGATACTAAAATAACTCAGTGAGATGTTGGCTGCCCCGATGATGGCCATTTCCCAAAGCTGACTGGAATCAAGCATAGTTCTGGAGAACTGGAGGAGGGCAGACATGTTTCATCTTTGATGGGAGGCCAGTTAAATGTATTAGTCAATTTGACCCCTAGGTATTGATAATTATCCACAATTTCAGTTTTCTATTACTGAGTATGAATTTAACGTTAGTGTTTCTCCTCCTAGAATAATTAAACATCATTATTTTGGTTTTGTTCAGGTTTATGCAGAGTTGCAAATTGACACATTTTAGTTGAAAAATATATATTTTTTTGGAGTCCCTTTGTCGATAGGGCAAACAATACCATGTCATCAGCATAGGTTAACACATGCAAAGGGGAGACATTTATTTTGGGTGAATCAAGTATTTTTTCATTTTTGAAACTGAGTAACTCATTTACGAATATAATTAAAAAGCAATGGAGCAAGTAAACAACCTTGTTTGACTCCTTTCTGGGACTCTTATGGTACTCTAGGGAAGTGGCCCTGATGGTGAAGAAAAAAGGGTGGCATTCAGGCAGTACACTATAAGGAAAAACAGAGGTAGGAAGACAGGGAGATGCACAAGGTAAAAAAGAGGGAAGCAAATAAGGCAGTGAGAGGAGCAAAGGCACAGACAGAGAAAAGGATAACCAAAGAGGTAGCATGTGGGGATACGACTTTGATTAGTGGAGGAAGGGGGGGATGGACCACCTATGGAACCAGACAGGATACACCCAATGATACTAAAAGAACTCAGGGAGATGTTGGCTGCCCCGATGATGGCCTTTTCCAAAAGCCGACTGGAATCAAACATAGTTCTGGAGAACTGGAGAACAGCAGACATGGCTCCTATACATAGGGTGGCAGCAGGGGAGAAGCTAGTAACTATAGGCCAGTGAGCATCACCTCAGTGATGTGGAAATAATGGAAACACTATTAAAGGTAAGGTTGATATAGTATCATGAATCCAGTGGGCTGCATCCAAAGGTAGCACTGGTTCATAGGGGAGCTCATGCCAGATAAATCTGAGTTCTCTGACTGGGTGACCATGGAAATAGATCATGGTTGGGCAGTGGACATGGCCTATCTGGACTTTAACAAGGCCTCTGACTTTGTGTAATATCACAGACTTAAGAAATTGATCAACCTAGGGTTGGGATCTAAAGTACTGAATTGGGTTAGTAACTGGTTATCAGATAGGCAACAAAGGTTTGTGGTTAACAACACTCACACTAATGATGGGAGAGTGATCAGCTGGGTGCTGCAGGGCTCAGTACTGAGACTGGTCCTCTTTAGTGTCTTCATGAGTGACATTGCAGATGTACAGGAAGGGAACATATGCCTTTTTGCAGATGATATCAAAATCTGTAATAGAGTGGGCATTAAGTAAGTGGCAAAAAGAATGTATATGGATCTTGGGAAACTTGAGGAGTGGTCAAGAGCATAGCAGTTGTGCTTCAATGCCAAAAAGTGCAAAACCATGCACCTAGGGCATGGGAACTGAAGAACTGAGTATGATGGGGAGGAGGTACTGTCAGTTACTAAGCAAGAAAGTGACCTTGAGGTTATCATATCTAATTAGCTCAAAGTGGCAGGGCAGTGTGACCAAGCAGAGGGTAGGGGCAGTGGGATTCTGGCAGTCATAGGGATGGTATCTACAGCAGGGGCAGGGGTTAATGTTTCCACTATATGGTTTGCTGGTGAGACCCCACATGGAGTTTTGTGTCCAGGTCTGATGGCTGCATCTCAGAAAGGACATAGACAGGGTGGAGGCAGTCCAGAAAAGGGCAAGTAAACTGATGCAAGGGTATCAACAAAAACCCTCTGAGGAGACACTGAGGAATCTTAACATGTACACCCTGAAAGACAAGAGAGAGAGAGAGAGAGAGAGAGAACACATGACAGAGATCTAGAAGAACAGTACCTAATGGTTGAACAGGGTTCAGCAGTGGAGTCTTTTGTAAATGAAAAAGAGCACCAGAACCAGAGGAGGTACATGGAAGCTGGGAGTGGGGGGGGGGAGGTTAGTTTGGAGCAGAGGAAGTACTACTTTACTGAAAGAGTGGTAAATGCCTGAAAAAGACTGCCAGTGAAAGTGGTGGGGGAGAAAACAGTAGGTGTCCTGACACATGTAGGAGATAGACATATGGGGAATATTAGGCAATGGGCAGAAAGCAGTTGAAACTCTCTGAAGTGAAGCAGGTTCACATAATCACATATATGTGGACCAGCAACCAGACAATTGAATAAATACCTGTTTCAGCTTATTGGGCAAGTCTTCAGTCAGAAAGTAATAATCCTTGCTCTATTGTAAGCATTTAGAGGCAGGCTGTATTATGTGTCACCACTTCTGAGGAAAACCACACTGCTGTGAATATTTTGCTGAAGCTGGAAAAAGAATTCCAGAAATGGCTTTCTCCATATTCCTTATCTCCTGGGTTCTTAGTGTCAGATAATGGTTTCAACATAGTCAAAGCTGTTAGAGATGGCATCTACCAACACATACCTTGTTTTGCACATTAAATCTTCTCATCTGTAGATTCTTAAATGGAAACAGAAATGCTGAAAACCTGTTAGGTCTTGCTAGGAAAATATGTGGCCATTTCAGCCACTCTGTGAAAGCATAAAAAGTCCTGAAGGGGCTGTAGAGGTCAAACAACTTACCATTGCATACATTAAAGCAAGACATTCCAACCCCCTGGAATTCATAATTTTACATTTTGGAAAGGCTTCTTGAACAGATTAAAAGCTGTATATGGCTACACCATGCAGAATCAAATAGGTAAGGTAGACATCATGCTCAGTTCCAACAGTTGGAGTCTACTTGAATCTTTGGTCACCTTATTGGAGCCATTTGAGTCTGACACATGTGATGTCAGTGTGAGCAGTGCAACTCTGAGTCAGATTCTTCCTCAAATAAGATTTCTTTACATTTTCCTTGATGACATAAAGAAAGACTTTCAGTCAAAAGGAGACACCACCATTGTTATACTGGTAGATGACTTGAGTCTCAGACTATCGATGCCATGTTTAAGAATGACACCTATCACTTGGTTACATTGCTAGAGCCCTGCTTTAAGGGGAACATTGAAGCCATCCTTTCTACAGGGGAACACACTGGGTATTGAAAAAATCTTCTGCCTACCAAATGTGAAATTGCCCCACCAACACCATTAACTAATGCACAGTAATCAAACTCTGCTGCTGAACCATCAGAGTGAACCTCTGGTGCAGACAATGCGCATCCATAAATTCTTCACAATCACCAGTGTCATCAGTGAGGGAAGGGATAGCTACAACTACTAATCAGGCATCCTATGGTCAGAGTCAGAAAGGCAAATCAATTTTGAGTCACCTTCAACAAAATGGACTAGTATCCTGTAAAGAAAGGGCTGCTGGTTCATCTGCCAGACTGATAACTGCCTCACACAACACAAAACAATAATAGAGGAGTATTTTGCAGACTATATTCTGATTGGTCTCAAGGAAGATCCATTACTCTGTTGGAAACAAAAGAGAACAACATGGCCAGATCTAGCAAATATTGAAATAATATAACTCAGTTGTTTGCCTGCAAGTGTATATTCAGAATGCATATTTATGGCAGCTGAAAGAATAGTCACTGACCAAAGAACACTGCTAAGTCCTGTAAATATGGAATGGCTTACATTTCTCAAAATGAAAGCTGACAATTTCCCAATTGTCCCAAACACTGAAATATGTGACTCTGGCCCTGAACATGAACAACAGTCTGCAAACAATGATAGTGAATATGGTGACTAGGTTGTGTACGAAACAAATAGAAAACCTCACTAAAAGAAAGACACATGGGAATCACAGTGAATACTAGTCTCACATCAACGGCCAATGTAAGAGGGTAGTCCAGACAGCAAACTCAATATTAAACAAAGTAAAGTACACTTTTGTTAATAGAAGCCAATCCCTTATTATTCCACTGTACAAAACATACATCAGGCCATATCTGGATTTTGGTTCACCATTCTGGAGTCCCCATTACATTAAAGACAAAAAATGTATTGAGTCTGTTCAGAGAAGAACAACTAAATTGGTCCCCAATTTAAGACATCTACCCTATGAAACTAAATTACAGCAGACAGGTTTGGTTAGCCTAGAGGACAGAAGATTAAAGGGAGTCATGTTACAGCTCTATAAAATTCTTAACAATAGGGAACTGGCTGAGCAATGTTGATTTAAGATCAAGAATACAAATGTCAATCTTAGAAGCCACAATAGACAACTATACATCCAAAAGGCCAATACATGTAAAAGGGTTAGCTTCTTTACCACCAGGGCAGCCAAAGCTTGGAACCTGCTCCCTCATGTGGTGGTATAGTCAAGGAACCACAGTGACATTAAAATTAGGTTAGATAGACACCTAAAATGGGCTGGAACAAATTCCATCTGAGACATCCACTAGGAGTGGGAGACACTCATGATGGGCTTATGCCTTCTTGTGTCTTATTGTACCGAGTAAACCAAATGAAGTCTTGTGTAGAGTGGCATAGTGCCAAATTTGGTAACCTAACATTGCTAATACATCTCTCTCTCAGCAGTTGCAACTGTCCCCCTGACATAGATCCTGCCTTGGTCGCAGACTGTTCATGGACAAACAGGCACCATTATTTAAATTTGAATTCACTTACATTTTTAATTTTTTACATTTTCTCATTAAACATGTTCCATGTCACATATTGTTCCAGTCCTGCTCTATATGAGCACTACACAAATTCTGGAAGGACTGTTTCTAATAACTTACAGGCCTTATTTCATAGTTGTTACCACAATTTCTTTCATTGGCATCAATTCCCTCAATCTTACTGTTATTCTCCTTAGACAAATACTGCTCAGAAAATATGCCATCACCACTGCCACTATGCCAGCCACATATGCCATAATACTTTTAGTTTTGGAATCATTAGTTTATTATGTTTGATACCCGCCATAGGTATAATTTTTGGAAACAGTAGCAGCATCACTAAAAGCAGCTGCACTCTTGTACTTGCCTCAGCAATGTCCGCCATGGGTATAATTTTTGGAAACAGCAGCAGGCTCACTAAAAGCAGTTGCATTCTTGTACCTGCCTCAGCAATGCCTGCCATGGGTATAATTTTTGGAAACCTAACAAACAGTGTAATACAGCAGTCTTTAACATTTTTTATTATAGTCAGGGTAGTGTAACAGGGTAGTAGAATGGGTAGGGTAGTAACTACCTGACTATAACCAACCACCTATTTTGCATTATGGTATTTTTAGGGTAATTTGGAGGTACCCATGGGTAGTACTTAGGGTAGGGTACTAAACTACCTGCCCATGCCTGGGGGAGAACAGCTGAGAGCTGTAACAGAGAGAGACAGAGTCAGAGTGACTGGCGCAGCCTCAGCCACATTTCGAATCATTAAAAGAACGGCCTGCAGTTTCACTATTCTTTTAAAAACTTTCTTTTGAACAAACTTATTTATAAAAGGGAAGTAATAAAGGAGCAGTGGGGCAGGGTGATAGATATGTGTGTGTGGGGGGGTGAAGATCTGAGAGAACTTTAAGCTTCCTACTGTTCCGCTGACTTATATAAAACTGTGTCCCTTGATGCAATGAACAAGTTACTATAACGAATGGCCAGTATGGCTCCTAACATGTTTATTATAGAGAGAGACTACTGCACCCCTCTAAACTTGGTATAGTTCCCTTCCCATACATCAATGCAATCCCTTGCTTCCTGCTGTCAAGTCAGTTAACAATTCACCTTGTGCATGACCAATTTATACTACACTGTGTACTTTGCCTTGAAACTTGGCATGTGCCAAGTCAAACCTCTTGCTGAAAGTTCAGATGCACAATGTCTATGGCCTGCCCCTCTCTTCTTCCCTGGTCATCCTGTCTAAGAAGGATATTAGGTTAGTTTGGCACAATCTGCTCTCATAAATTATAATGCATTCCATTCATGGAACAGCAATTGACTCAGGAATCCTTTGAAGTCCTTTTAAAATGAAATGCTTTATTTCAGGTTCATAGATCCAAGTAATTCCAAGTAAAAACTTAAAGGGCAGAGTGCAAGTGCAAAGTGAAAATTCTCCCTCAGAAAAACATGGAGGATAACTAGGTCACTCGATGCGTTTTGCATGTCATGTGCTGTCTCATTTTGTGCTTTTAATCCCCACTGTTCTATCACAAATGCACAATTTTTAGAAGGGACAGAGGAAAATGCTGAGGCAAAATCAGGGACATCCCTGAAAATCAGGGACATTTGAAAGATATGCCCTGGTGGTATCCTTTCCACCCAATGGGATTTCCCTTGCTTGATCATCACCACACAGTCAGCCACTAGGGCAGCTGTGATGTCAGCAGACTGCCTTCTGGTGGTGGCTTCTGATGCCAAGGGCCCTCTCAAATTGCATTCCCCCTCCCTCCCACTGGGGACCCTTTGGTAAACACAGATGCAAAGTATTCACTCAACATATCAGTCGTCACCCCTGGATCTCTCATGATTTCTCATAGGTGTCCAACATCTCCTTCATCCTCCTCCTTCAATGGAGGTACTGGGAGAAGGTGTTGGTGGTGTCCATAGCATCTAGTATTATCCTGTTTACCTGCCTCTCCTTAGTTTTCTTAATTCTTATCTTACAGTCCCTCAGTGCAGCTTTGTGGTCCTCTCAGATATGGAGGCATCCCCATGTCTCTTCGGTTCCCATTGAATGGGAGGGCACTTGTGGATCTCTCCTTTATTGCTAAAAAGGAAGCAGAACTTGGCAGCTGCTTTGAGCATCTTCATCAATGGCCCCAGAATGTACTGTGCATTACAGGCCTTAAAGGGGAACTGCCATCTACAGGGTTTCTTAATGTCTGAAAGCCCATTAAAAGCTAATTTGAGTGAGCCATTGTGTTTATATGTGAGTCTTTGCAGCCCAGAGTTATTCATATGTAAATCGGCCTGTAATTGAGGGCTGGGTACAGCCATGTTTTAGGCTTCTGAGAGGAAATGATGTCACTGAGGGTCTTGGCCCTCCATTGACTGTAGGTTGAATATGAAATTGTATGTTTTACAGTGGTATTACAGCATTTTCTACATTTATAATAATTGTTTTGTATGTACATTGAAACTAGTGAGTCATCACTTTTACATTTCAAACTGTTAGTAAAAATAATCCATCTTTACGATTGCTTTAACCTCTGGGCTATACCGCCAGCTGATCATTAAAAACTACACATATCAAGGCTGGCTCTGTGGTGCCAACAGGTATTGGGGACCCATACCAAGATTTCTAAACCCTGGCTGTGTTCATGTCTGTACAGATTGCTGGGGCTGCCACAGCATGAACTTCTGTCTTATTCCACTCCCTTACAGCCTTTTCTCTTACAATTTCAGGTGTGAACTCAGGTCCACAAGATGCAAATATGGCTATGTACCTACTGGCCTGGCATCATGGGGCTAGCCTTGAAATGAGTAGTTTTTGATAAACAGCTAAACAGTTAAAGAAAGAGCTGTGAACAAGCTTCATTCATCAAGCAGAATAAGTTTTAATTCCAACATGCTATACTTGTATATTGTGTGACCAGAACAAGTCACTTAACCTCCCCGTGCACCCAAAACACACCCAGAAACAAGCTGTAGTTGTGTGTCTTTCCTGGACAAAGATGGTAAAAACAATATGAGCATGTGCTAAGATTTTGAAAGTATTATGCTCTTTCTATCCAGATTTGACTTGGAAAAAATAGGACACCATTAATTGTTTATTAATAGCAAAAAACATAGATGGGCGACTTTGTTAAAACATCCATAATCTGAACTGCATTATTAAAGTATAGTATAATATATGGGTAGGTGTGTATGTAACCAGAATTTTACATATACACACGAGGTGCGGGATGCTTCATTAACCCCGAGGGCAAAGTCGGAGGGGTTTATAAAGGCATTCCAGACCGAGGGTGTGCGTAAATTTCTGTTTTGTACACCCACCACCCATAAATTATTTTATTTAATTAATGGTGATAATTTTTTTCCCATTTCAGTACAGTTCAGTTAGTGCAGCACTTCTGTCAGAGACAGAGACACACACAGACACACTTCACACTTCACACACACACACACACACAAACACACACAAGAACACACGCTACACACACACACTCCACACACACACACACACACACACACACACACACCCTGTCTGTCCCCTTTTTCCTTTCTTTTTTTACAATACAGTGGGAATGACATTCTGGAAATTTGCAGTCGGTCAGCATAGTTGTGGAGTGTAAGACATGCTCAAAGGGTATGAGCGGCAACCAGATCAATTTTTTTTTCCTTTACGGTAGAAAATCCTATTCCATCCAAAGTATTTCAGTAAGAAACTGATATACTTCTAACATCATCAAAATAAGTAAAATACTCTTTTAATAATGCATTTCAGGTTATGCATGTTATAACTGTGTTGTCCATCTATGTATTTTTGCAATTAATAAACAAGTAATGGTGTCCAATTTTTTTTTTCTTTTCAAGTCAAATCTTGATGGAAAGAGCATAATATTTTCAGAAACATAACACATACTCAGATTGTTTTTACTATCTTTGTCCAGGAAATGCACACAACTACAGCTTGTTCTAGGGTGTATTTTGGGAGCACAGGAAGGTTAAATGACTTGCTCTGGTCACACAATACACAAGTAGAGCATGTTGGAATCAAAACCCATTCTACTAGATGAACAAAGTTTGTTCACAGCTCTTTGCTTTAATTAACCTATAGGCTGTACTGCCAGTTGATAATCGAAAACTACACTTTTCAAGGCTGGCTCCATGATGTCAGGCCAGAAGGTAAGTAGCCGCATTTGCATCTTGTGGACCTGTGTTCATACCTGAAATTGTAAGAGAAAAGGCTATAAGAAAGCGAATGGGAAAAGGCAGAAGTTGGTGCAGTGTCAGCCCCAAATATCTGTACTGACATGAACACAGCCAGGGTTTAGAAATCCTGATATGGGGCCTGAATGCCGGTTGGCACAACAGAGCCAGGCTTGAGATGTGTAGTTTTTAATGATCAGCTGACAATATAGCCTAGAGGTTAAAACAATCCTAAAGATGGATTATCTTTACTAACAGTTTAAAATGTAAAGGTGATGAATCACTAGTTTCAATGCACGTACAAGACAATCATTATAAATGTAGAAAGTGTTGTAATAACACCTTAAAACACCCTTAATAGCACAGACAATTTCCTATTTAACCTACAGTAATAAATGGAGGGCCAAGACCCTTGGTGACATCATTTCCTGTCACGAACCTAAAACATATGGCTGCTCACAGCCCTTAATTGCAGGCTGATTTACAAATGAATAACTCCGGACTGCAAAGTCTCACATATAAACACAATGACTCAGTTAAATTAGCTTTTTATGGGCTTTCATATATTAAGAAACCCTGTAGATAACAGTTCCCCTTTAAGTAATTTCTCCAGACACTTGGACACCAAGTCATCCATGTTGGCAAAGTCTGCCTACCTGAAGTTCTGGGACTTCATCACTGAGGCCAAGCTACTCCTCCCTGCAACCAGGGAGATTGTGACTCTACTCAGTTGTGGTCACTGCCTCCCACTGGTTTCATGATATTCAAACTGGTGATGACATCATCTCTGCTTATAGCAAAGTCAAGGTTGGCATGTCAACTCTGCTGCTCTAGGAAGAAGTAAGTAAGTAAGTAAGTAAAATTTTTATTTATATTAAGCGCCCTTCCCAAGCTCAGGGCGCTTTTACAATAAAAACAAATACAATCAAATTTCAAACAATATCAAACAATCATACAATACAATCATTCATTATGTTCCAGCAAAAGCTAAGGAGAATAAGAAAGTTTTTAATTGCTTTTTAAAACTTTAACAGTTTGGCATTCTCGTATCTGATGAGGTAGAGAATTCCACAGGGTTGGTGCCATATAGGCAAAAGATCTACCTGCTGACATCTTTAAATGTACCCTGGGAATCTCTAGCAATCCCTCATCAGAGGAACGAGGAGAGTGGGCAGGACAGTAAGACACCAAGAGCTCTTTCAGGTAGTGGGGTCCCAAATCATGTAGGGCCTTAAAGGTCAATAATGCGACCTTGAAGGTGATCCGCCACTGTACTGGCAGCCAGTGCAAATCATGCAGCACAGGTGTTATATGGCTAGATCGTGAAACTCCCATCAACGACCTGGCCGTCGCCTTCTGCACCAGCTGCAAGCGGCAGATATCCACCCCCGGCAACCCTAGATAGAGCGCATTGCAGTAATCAAAATGGCTGGTAACAAAGGCGTGGACCAAAATTGGAAGATCTTCCCGTGGAACCAAGTGTTTCACCCGGGCAATATTCCTCAGATGATAAAAGGCAGATTTGACTATGACCGACACTTGCATCTTCATAGTCAGGCTTTGCCAAAAATTACTCCCAGGTTACGTGACTTGGCCAGAGGCCAGAAGCTGGGCCCCCAAGATATAAACCCGAGGGTTTCCCAAAAGCCCCTGTTATCCTCCCTGCAGGGTCCACAACCAACACCTCAGTTTTCCTGGATTCAACCTGAGCCAACTAGCACTCATCCAATCCTGAATCTCCAGAAGGCAGTTGTTAAAAATAGTGATGGAATCCGACTCCTGATCAGGCAGATAAAGACAGGTAGAGTTGAGAATCATCCGCATAACAATGAAAACTCAACCCATACCATCTTATAATGTCCCCAGTGGAAGCATACACACTGAATAACATAGGGGACAGCACCGACCCTCATGTGTACCCCACAGGGCAGATAGTGAGGGCCTGAGGTGTTGATCTCGACTACCACTCTGAGATCTGCCTCCAAAAGATCGAAACCAACTGTGGACTGCTCCCCTCAGGCCACAGAAAAACCGCAGGCGGTCGAGCAATACCCCATGATCCACGGTGTCAAATGCTGCTGAGAGATCTAAGAGAACCAAGATAGAATGGATCCTCTGATCTCTTGCCATCAGGAGGTCATTCAATACCTGAACAAGAGCTGTCTCTGTACTGTGCAACTTCCTGAAGCCGGATTGGAGAGGGTCATAGATATTGTGGATAGATAAATGATCCTCCAGTTGCAGAGCGACCACCTTCTCAATAACCTTCCCTACAAAAGGGAGGTTAGAGATTGGTTTATAATTTGCTGGGCAGTCAGGGTCAAGAGAGGTTTTTTTCAAAAGGGGGTGTATTACCGCCTCCTTTAAGGGATCCGGAAAGATCCCTCTCTCTAATGACACCACCACTATCCCAGCCAGGACTGAGCCTATAACATCTACACACCCCACCACCAGGTGAGTAGGGCCTGGGTCCAACTTACAATAGGGAGGTCGCAGAGTCTGGATAATCCTCACAATATCTATTACTGCTGGTAGTCTAAAGGTAGACCAGTACAACTGGGCATCAGTACAATGCTCAATAGAAAGACACTGGCCGATCTCATCCCTGATGGTGGACACCTTGTCAGCAAAGAATTTCGCAAACTTCTCACATTGTACCTGTGATAATGCTCTACCAGTCTGGAGACAGACTGGATTGCACAGTCTGTCCACAGTCCAGAAGAGCTGGGATGGTCTATTCCTAGCTGCAGCAATTTCCCTGGACAGGAACTCTGCCTTCTTATGGGAGATTGCTGATTGGTAGAATTTATAATTTTCTAACAATACAAGTCTATCCACATCCAGTTGAGTTTTCCACCAACGTCTTTCTAATCTTCGTCCCTTCCTCTTCCACTCACGGACCTCCCCGTCAAACCAGGGAGCCCCTAGGTGAAGAGTACGGGGATGAACATGAATTGGAGCTATGGCATCCAGGGCCGCAGTCACAACCTTATTATAGGCCAAGACCAATGGCCCTGGATCCACACTATCCCTTGGAAAATCCGAGAAGTCCAGCTCCGTCATTAGGCCCTCTGAGGTAATCCCTCTTAAAGGACAGAACTGTACTAACTCCTTGGGGGCAGGCCTATTTCGGGGGGCCGCAAATCTGAACCTCAGGGTGTGATGGTCAGACCATCTGACTGGCTCCACCTCCACATCAGATATCTCCATCCCCAGATGGAAAACCAAGTCCAATGTATGCCCCCCCTCATGGGTTGCAGAAGTAATTACTCGTGACAGGCCCAATGAATCCATTAATTGGAGATTTTGACCAAATGGTGAGAATTCATCATCGACCCAGGCATTGAAATCCCCCAGAATTATCCATCTGGGAGATTCCAATACCATGTCAGCGATGAAGTCCGCAACCTCCTTCAGGAACTCCCTCTCATCCCCTGGTGGACGGTAGATAAGAAGGGTCCTGTAGCCTGCACCTGCACCCACTATGCATTCAAAGGTGTTGGTATCACCAACTGGCACTTCCCTGAGATCCAGATCTTGTCTAAAACAGACAGCAACTCCCCGGCCCCTCCGGTCCACTCTCGGGCGGTGAATCACCGAGAACCCAGCTGGAACCGCGGAATCCAACACAGGGCCAGCATTTCCATCTAGCCAGGTCTCGGTGATGCAAGCCAGGTCGACTGAGGAAACAAGATCAGCAGTCACTGCAGTCTTGTTCCTAATCGACCTGGCATTGCTTAACACCGCCCAAAAGGGACGGAAATCCAAGAGTGATCCCACTTCCTGCCTGACACACTCCAAGCCAGTGCTCTTGGGTATGGGAACTAGGCAAGGAGGACCTCGCTCCAGTACCCATTTCGCCCCAGGGCGTCTCCTAGCCCTCACTGCCCGTATCCGTTCTCTTCCCTCCCATCCCCCCAAGAGTTCCAAGACCCCGTATCCTTCTACTTTTTGATCTTACAATGCCAAGATTTCGGCATCTAACATAAACCTCCACTGAAAGTGGGGGTAATTCAAAGGGACGGAGATCCCGAAGTCTTGAGGGGGAGTACTGCCTAACCATTTTACTTAAACCCCAGCACATATTTTAAACCAATTTATTTACTCTCATACAAGCAACAATCCTCCCACCCGACTTAAATAATACTAGCACAATACCCTTCTTTAAAATATTAAAACAATTTTATGACAACTAAGAGAGTCCAACTGATCTAGGCCCAAAATTCAGATCAAATAACTATCAAACTAAACAATAATTAACAAAATAAATCCCCCAGGCAACCAGAGACTCTCACTAACTGGTGCCACTAGGTAAAGAAAACTTAATAAACCAAAAAGAACAAAAAATAATGAACCCCCCGAGCTACACCATACTCTCACTATGGTAGCCAGGAGGAATAATATGGTACTCACTACCATATATAGTTAATAAATTATAATAGTAATGAAACCACTAAAATCAGGGAATCCCAGTCCTGAGCACTCTCACTGCAAGATCTTCCAAAAGGCACAACGATTCCTGATTCGAAGGGTCTTAAGTCACAGAAATAATCTGTCCACTGAAGAAAACGCTGAAAATATCTTTGGGACTAGTTATATTCCCTTCACTAAAACCCAAAAGGTTATACCCAACCCATCACCAGGCTACAGTGGATACTATGAGACCCCAGTGGAGCTCAACCAAATGAACTCCCAGGGGTTCCCTAGAAGAAAGGACTACCACCCACTGACTCCCCAGTGATGGATGCTCCACCTCTGCACCACTACAGTCGGAAGAGTTAGGATTCACCAGATAGGGCAATAAAAGCAGGGAAATAAATGCAAAGTCCCCAAATCCAAACAACAGCCATGAAGTGGTCCAAAACCAGCGTTGAGGAACTGACTCAAAAGAATTCCACCTTCCTTAGAAACAAAGCCTTCCCAGGATAGCCGAAAATTCAAGAAAAAGCAGAATCCATTTTATCTTCCCAAGCGGTCGATAAAACAAACAATCAAAACTGCAGCGTATCTTCTGGGGAGCTGTGCTCTAAAAGCAGGTTCTTCCTCCAATGATATGGGGCAAGTTACGATGACAGAGGTGGGGGGGGACAATAAAATATAACCGAGATAAACCCACTAAAAGCTCCAGCTTCGTGGAAACACAGATGGTCATTCCCGCTTAGTAGCGGAAGGCATGGACAGCCACCAGCCCAAGGCACATGGAGGAACCCCCCCCCAGCACAACACCCCGATACACCACCTCCACAGTTCAAGTCCAGCACCAAATTTTTGGCAGTGTGTCCAAAGTACTCACAGCCCCAAACAGAATTCAGTCCTTCCTTCAGCAATTCCAAGACCGTGAAATTAGCAGCAGTCACCAAACAGTCTAAATGATCCTCTGCTCCCACCAAACAATAATCCCAGATAATGCAGTCAGAAGCAAACTCCCACAGTGTGCGAGGAGGATAAAATCCAATGAAAACTCCCTTGTCTTATTATGGATCGACCAAGCGAGTGAACACAGCAATTGCCGAAAAATATAAAAACAAATAAATTAAAAACGAAAAGCGAGCATACAAACGGGCATACGAATAAACATACAAAACGAATGTATAAACAAATGAAAATAAACGTGCAAATCTTCCACGAGTACAGACAACGATTTACAAACACTCAGTATCTCTTAAGCTCCTGATAGCTGGCTCAGCTTAGCCGCCATCTTCCAGTCTCTGGAAGTGAATAGGAATTTGGGCTCAACTCTGCTGCGAGTCCTCTGAAGATGCCAATCTACACCTGGGAAATTGAAGTTTCCCAGACTCACTACTGTATCTGATTTGATTGCTCTCATAATTTCCCCTACCAGCTGGGCATCATGCTGCGCTAAGCTGTTTGGAGATCTGTGGTCCATCGTTAGGGTTTCTTGGTGACCTTTATGGAGGTAATTAGAGAGAGTGATAGTGAACGTGAGAGAGAGAGAGAGAGAGAGAGAGAGAGGAGTGAGTGAGAGAGAGAAGAGAGAGAGAGAGAGAGGACTTGGTTAAACACTGGGAGGTTACATAACTTGCTCACGGTTCCATTGCATTTAAGTGGTGGTGTTTGGATTTAAACATGGGTCTCCAGATCCACACCTGTAGGCTAGACAGTCATTACAAAATAAAGAAAAATAAACTAAGTCAGACATAAAACTGGAGCTCAATTCTCAAAGCCTGTGGGACGAGTGTAAAATACAGTCCCAGACCGTGATGATCCATAGTAGGTTCGCACCTCTGTGGGGAGGAGTGCTCCCTGTTACTGTGGCACAGTCCAAACTACAAATCCAGATGTTAGCAGAAGCTGTCAAAGTTAGCCTTCATTAACAACCTTGCTATTATGTGCATAAATAGCATTCTGTAGCACTAGACACAGAACATCCTGTGCAAGGTACTGCTCTATATTATGCTATTTCTGTGGCTTTGCCCCCCCAAACCTGGTCACATGCTTAGCCCTAGTTACCAAACAAATCTATGCCCAGCTGTGCAATCCATGGTGCAGGGGGTTCTCACGCCTGTCCCGTGTTCTGTTGCACAGTCCTTGGAGGTAGTGTCTCTTTCCCACCTCCCCATGCACTTACTGTATAATATCTCAGGTTAATAATTTTCTCTACTCATCTCATGCTTCAAAAGTACAATCCTTGGCATTTGTCGATCCTCAAATCCCCACCTGTCTGCCCTCCCAGCCAACTACATGGCTTTTGATCTCTGCTATGAGTAGGTAAGGTGGAGTTACCCCAATAACTATGCCATACAATCCCTGTTTTGAGTGCTGAAGTGCTCCTTTCATGGCACTGTGGGCCACTTGCTTTTTGGCCCAATCCCCAATTCCTAAACACTTATAAACATCCTTGAGGGCATATTGGACTCATTTGTGACCTACCTGAACATGGCTTGACATGTTTCCCAATATTTTGGAAGGACTTACTGGTCTTTGCACCCACACAGAACCTACACAATACTTTGAAAATTCAGAATGAGGAAATTATAACAGAACTTCATGCACCACCCTTCCACCACAAACTCTGCAACATAAAATGCAGTGCAAAATGGTTACTTGAAAATAAAAGCTGCGAACAGGACTCTACATATCAAGCTTGTTTATCTGATCACACCTCACTGGTTCTAGTTGATGAACTCTTTGCATGCTTCTGCCTGTCCCTCCAGAATGTGGATGTTGTTACAATATTTACAAAAAACAAATGTTCCTCTAAATAAAGGCACCTTTGTCTCTTTCAGCACTGAACATACCAGCCTATGTGGGCTTTTTCAGCAGACATGTGGGCTGCCTCTGTTGACACCAGGAGCTAAAAAACATCTCTGCTTTCATTCTGAAGTTTGCAGAAAGTTCACAGGTAAAAAATCTTCCATATAAAAAATCTCAGATATTGCAAAGAGGTTTCTTAAGGACTTATCTTCTTTCTCTTACCATCTCCCTAAGCTCTGGAATGACCTGCTAGCCCAAATCCACTTTCTTCCTCCAAACATTCTCTATCCTCTGCCCTCACTAACTTCTATGCGCCAAACAGTACATGGCCCTGACCTCCTCCCATCCCACTTACCTGCGTCTCCCCCCCCCTCATCGTTTCCCACTTTACCTTACGCGGCCTGACCAGCGGCTTGGCCTTCAGGTACTAAAACTGGCTTAGAATTGCCCCAAAACCAAAGCACTTGCCCACTTACTGCACTTCTGCTTATCTCCCTGACAAATGCCTTCCCTTAATCAATTTCAGTCATCTTTGCTTTGTGTAACCTATTCAGACCTAGTCCCCGCTCCCTGTCCCAAAGCTTCCAGGCTTCTAGTTCTATCTGCCAACTCTGTGTAACATAATACAAACTAAGGCTAGGTAGTAGTCACTTATGCATGTATGCATGGTTGTAGATATGTAATCAAAATATGTATGTCACTCTCATTGTGGAACATGTATGCAGTGTCTCTCTTCATGTAATCAAGTATGTAATGCCACCCTTATCCTTGTAACTAAGCTTGAAATGGCACCCTTAGTTCATGACTCCAATGTACAACTCAATTGCTTGTTTCATGTACACTCTTCTCCTCTGTACCCCAACCCCCAATTCACACCGTGAGACGAGCATCTTGTTGCTCAGTGTGCCTCTCCTGGTGAATCATTTTCAATAAATAAATTATGACCTTATGAAAATACATGCCATATGCATGCCTGGGGAGTATTCTTAGGGTGAGTATGCCCTCTTTAGTTAAATCTAGCAGTAGCAGTAGCAGTAATCATAAAATCTTTGTTTTCACCTAGGATTTGACTATTAGGACCAGGTCCTCTTTTTAAAGTTGTCATGTAGTCAAGTCAGTTATGTACAAGTTAAAATAAATTAAATTATCAATTTATCCAAACTCTCACAGTCTTCACAAATTACCAAGTAAGACAATCTCAATAAAATCTGAATTAATTTCTACTTTTGCTTTGAATTCATGTAATGGTTTAACTAATCTCAGACTTTGTGACGAATTCTTCCATGATTTAACCAAAGTGGACCATAAAATAGAGGTAGAGTAATGGTGGAAGGTCATAAACTGTGTTTTTTTTTTAAGTGGAAGGTCATTTTCTGTGGTCTTTATGTTTACAATTAATTTTGAGTTTATAAACCATTTATACAAAATTAAAGGAACAATAATTCTGAAATTCAGGTTCCATGATTTGTTCATTGATTTTTGGCCATTATAAGTGAACAGTATTTGACATAGGTATTTAGTAGTAGGTACATTTATTGTTCCACTTAAAACAGCCCTTACAAGTTTCTTAAAGAGAAAAAAAAAACAATAAATACATTACGTACACTACAACATATGTTTTACATATAGGATTGTGATGGGAGCTGAATAGTGTATGGAAGCCCATGCACAACCACACTATTCTAACACCGAGTGGTTTCCATAATGACAAGGACCCAGAGAGCAAATCTAGAGCGGTGCTTGTTGTCATGGAAACAACAAGGTATTTGAATAGCATGTTGTGTATTTGAGGCTCCCATTAACTTTTCTATATAGTGCATGGACCCCACAAAAGAAGCTACCTTCCTCCTGTGGCTCCCAATGCCAGTTCTTGCCACCAGAGACCCTACTTTCTCTTCTGGCTGCCCACTCAGCCAGCAAGCACATGCAGCTTGTCAACCACCCCCTGCCCAATGAGCAGCACTGTTTGAGGGTGGTTGCATTGTGATGTGCCTACTAAAGCAGAACGAAAAGTCATTCTGCGTTAGTATGCATGCCACTAGTGCAGCAAAATGACTTTTTCAAGTGTATGAATTTCCATACACAATCACGTTCGTCCATACACTACAGTTATCTATCAGTCAAGTCACAACATAATTTCTCATTGAGGAACATGTGCAATACCTGAGTTAGCAAGCAAGCAAGCACATTTTTATTTCTAAAGTGCCCATCCCTGGAGGCTCAAAGCTCTGAATAATAACAGATTAAAATCAACAATACTAAAATAAATAAAATAGATCAGGTAAATGACAGGGTGTCGCTAATAGACTAAGTAACTGAAGAATAATAAATAGCCATCCAAATTAACACAAGGAAAAGGCCTTCTTGAATAAGTGGGACTTCAGCCCTCTTGAAGGGGCCTCCCTCAAGCACCTTGGGAGCAAGTTTCACAGGTTTGGGGCTGCTACTGAAACAGTGTGCTCTTCTGATGACTTCAGTTAAACCCTGGGAACTGCTAAGAGAAACAAACATGTGGTTGTTAACTGCACCTGGGACACTGTGCCATAGACAAGAAACAAGTATTGAGTGAAAATATTATTTCGCCAGCACTGGCTACTCACTGAGCTTGAAATAGAGTCACTATTTTATATAGATCATTCCAGAGATGGATAATACTATTCGTTTCAAGATAGCATTTAATTTTTATATAAAGTGCATGAGTCAGGTTCTCCTGCCTCTTTCATTTCCACATATTCCAACTGCCTCCTCGAGGAAGCAGTTGGAATATGTGAGGAGGGGCAGGAGGAACCTACAATTGTGCACTTTAAATAAAATTAAGCACTTTTGTCTTGAAAGGAACGTGTCTGTTGTGGTATCCTTCTGGACTGATCTATATATAGAGTGACTATTTCAAACTGCTAGGAGGCCCTCTTCAGAGGAACAGAGAAGCTAGGAGGGTTGGTAAGGAGACAATAGGTCTCTCAGGTAGCTAGGTGCCAGCCCATGTAGAGCTTTATAGGTCAGCAAGTCGACCTTGAAGGAGATCCACCAGTTCACCAGCAGCCAGTACAGATCACGTAGGAGTGGTGTTATATGGCAGGGGAAGGCCTGCCAACAGTCTGGTTGCTGCATTCTGCACTAGTTGCAGGCAACACCATGCTCTTCCCCTTAGCCCCAGGTAGAAGGTGTTGCAGTAGTCAAACCTAGAAGTCACAAAGGCATGTATTAGTGAGGGCAGGTCATTTGGTGGGATAAAGTGCCTAATCCAGGTGATGTTCCTCAGATGGTAAAACCTATTTTGGACAACGGCCGACACCTGAGCCTCTAATGTCAATTTGCTGTCAAGGATCATGCCCAGGTTTTTCACCTTAGCAGATGCGGCCAGCTGAGAAGCATGAGCACAAAACTGGTTGACTTCTCAAGCCTTCTGATACCCCACTCACATCCAGGGTTGTTCAATACTTCCATCTTGTCTGGGTTAAATTTTAGTCAGTTGGAGTACATCCAGTCCTGGATCTTAGTCAGGCAAGAGTTAAATGCAGAGACTGCACTCTGTAGTCCTGGTGCAAAAGACATGTACAGCTGGGTATCATCTACATAGCAGTAAAACCCCATATTTTACCATCTAATGATATCTCCCAAGGGCAGCAAGTACACCACAAGCTGCATTGGTGAAAGGATCAAGCCTTGCAGAACTTCACATGGCAGGGGCATCGGGCAGGAGGAGTAAATTCCTATCACCCTCCTCTGCATCCTGCCTGTCAGGAAGGACTCAAACCAGCTGATGATAGTGCCAGTGAGTCCACATCATTCTTTAAGGCGATCCATTAACACTTCATGATCTATGGTGTCAAATGCTGTGGAGAATTTGAGGAGAACAATAGATTGCTCACCTCTGTCTTTCACCCCATTAACATCTTCCAACCCCACTGGATTGTCCATTTTATTTACATTATTGTTTTTTGCAAATTTCCTGCTGACATCCCCTGGACCAAGCCTTAACCCTCTTTGTAATCAGCCGGTTGGGAAACCGGTAATTGCATGTTTCTCTACCACACCACTACAGTTTTCATTATTCCTTACTAGCATACAAACATAGAAAAATTGCCAGCAGAAAATGGCCTTATGGTCTATCAAGTCTACTCAATTGTGCAGCTAGCAGCCCTTATTCTGCAGTTTCCACTCCCTTCCCCACCGACCCTCCCTCCCTTGACCCTCCCTCTTGCCCTGTCCCATCCCCTTCTGAAGCGTGTTTATTCCTTTCATGTACTTGAAGGTTTCAATCATATCTCCCCTTTCCCTCCTTTCTTCCAGTGAGTACATGTTCAATTCCCTCAGCCTGCTCTCATAAGGTAAGTCCCCCAGACCATTGATCATCTTTGTTGCCCTGCTCTGCATCACCTCCAGTTACTTAATGTCCCTCTTCAGGTATAGGCACCAGTACTGCATGCAGTACTCCAAGTGTGGCCTGACCAGTGATCTATACAATGTCAGAATCATCTCCCCTCCTAGAGGATGTACCCCTAGTAGGGGTGGGCAAAAGCGCAGATTTCCGCCAATGCTGAAGTTATGCGAAATTTCAAAAATTTAGTGGAATTTTCTGCTCTTTCATCTGTGGTTGAATTCCATACTTTCACCAAATAACTGCAGAATTCCACCTAGTACTGCAGCATTTAATTATGAACTGTGGACTTTTTACATGACATGCGGAAATAAAGCCTCTTGAATTACTTCTGTGGTTTTTGTTTTGGAGGGGGCAGTTAAATGCATAAGCTGCAGAACTGAACACTGACAGTGATCAGTTCTGTTGAGCTTTTTTCACGCAGTTTAATATATTAACCCGCATTTCTTACATTTATTCTTCGGTTTTCAGCGGGATTTCCACAAAAGTTGGCAAAATGATTTCTGAAATTTGCGGAAGTGAAAATCCAACCTTCGCTGAAATTATGCCAGCGGAATTATTTTTCACACACCCCTAACCCCTAGTAATGCAACCCAGCATCCTGTTGACCTTTGCAGCCTCCTTTCTACATTGAGCTGAGTTGTTCATTGCTCCTGTAATGAGCACCCCTAGCTCCATCTCTTCTTCAGTCACAGCTAACTGCTCACCCCTCAGTTGGTAGTTCCTCTTTGGGTTTTTAGCCCCAAAATGCAGCACCTTGCATTTTTTGACATTGAACCCCAGCTGCCAGGTGTCCGACCAGGTATCCAGTTTTGACAGATCCTCCTGCAACCCTTGCCAACCCCCTAGGTCATCCACCACCTCTCCCCTCTTGGTGTCATCAGCAAACAGACTGATTTTGATCCTGATGCCCACCAAAATGTCTGCAATGAATATCCCAATCAACACTGGTCCCAACACCGAGCCGTGAGGAGCTCCACTTGTCACCACCCTAGGGGATTATGGCTCCCCACCCACCACCACTCTCTGCTGCCTTCCCTGTAACTAGCTCTCCACCCAGCCCTCCATCTTCACACATGCCCCTGTATCTTGTAGCTTACTTCCTATTCTCCCAAGTGGCACTGAGTCGAATGCCATACTGAAAGCCAGGTACAGGATATCCACTGCATGGCATTTGTCCAGTTGTCTAGTCACCCAATCATAGTACTCTACGAGGCTGATCTGGCAGGATCTTCCAGTGACAAAACCATGCTGGCTACTGCCCTACTGCTCACTGGCTTCCAGAAGGGACACCAGCTTCTCCTTCAGCACTGTCTCCATCAGTTTACCCAAAGATGGATGTGAGGCTCACAGGTTTATAATTCCTTGGTTCATCCTTGGGGCCACTCTTATGGAGAGGTATCATGTGAGCCATCCTACAATCCTGAGGTGCACACCCTGAATCTAATGAGGCATTGAACAGGTCTGCCAAAGGCCTAACTAGGACCTCTGCCAGTTCTTTCAGTACTTTGGGATGAATGCCATCTGGCCCTGGTGCCTTGTCCACCCTCAGTGCTCTCAAGCCCTCTAGCACCCTGTTCTCTGTGATTTCCCTGTTTGTCACCCTTCCTCCCTCTGCTCCTGACCTCAAATCCCCCTTGTGTAATCCCCCCCATTTTCTTAAGTAAGTACAGAGCAGAAGTAGTCATTGAGTGCTTCTGCCTTTTCACCCCCCACTTCCACTCATCCCCCATCTCTCTTAATCATTACTATATCATCCTTTCAGATCCTTTTCTCGCTGATGTACCTGAAGAATTCCTTCTCCCCTATCTTAATGCCCTGAGCCAGCCTGAGCTCCTTTGATGCCTTGGCTGCCCTAACTGTCCTTGTCACCTTCTTCACTTCCTTCAGGTACTCCTCTCTGTCCTCCCCCTCCCTGTTTTTGTACCTCCTAAAGGCAGCTCTTTCCTTTCTTATCTTTTTCATGATTCCTTTGCTCACCCAGCAAGGTTTGTTTGCCCTGGCCTTTTTATTCTTTGCTTTGCCACAGATTTTAGTTGCCTCCTCTACCCCAGCTTTATGATATCCCACCTCTAGTTAGTGTCCATACTAGGTTGAATTTTGGCCACATACTCTTTTACTACTTCCTCCATCCTTTCTAAGTTTGTCCTCCTGAAGTCCAACACACTTGTTTTGGATACCACTCCTTCCTTACCCATATTCAACGTGAACCATACCAAGTGGTGGTCGCTCCCCACCAGGTTCTTCCACCCTCAGTTCCCTCACAAACTCCCCATTTGCCAGCACTAGGTAAAGGGTGTTCCTTAACCTGGTTAGTTCACTGACCATCTGCATTAGGAAGTTGTCCTGGAAGGAATCCAACAATACCTGCTCCCTTCTATTCTTTGTGACTGGGGTACTCCAATGCACACCCAGCTGGTTAAAGTCTCCCACAATCACATTTCCCTTTCCATTGGTCCTCCTGATCTGTCCAGCTAGTTACAAGTCTAATTCTTCTGTTTGGGAAGGCAGCCTGTACACCACTCCCATTCTGAAAGTCCTATTCCTTGAAACCTGGATTTGCATCCATAGTGACTCTGTACTGCCCTCCTTCCCTTCCTCCCATACACACATCAGTCCTTCACTCACATATAGTGCCACCCCCTTTCCCCTTTTCTCTATCTCTGCAGAATATCCTGTACCCAGGTATCGCCAGGTCCTAGTCATGGTAATGGGTGCCCCATGTTTTGGTAATGGCCGCCATGTCCCCCTCCCCCTCTGCCATGAGGGCCTGGAGCTCTGCAGTTTTATTCCCCAGGCTTCTAGCATTCAAGGTGACCACCCTCCACCACCTTACCCTCCCCCACTTCCATCCCATTTTAACATGCTCCCTAGTACTTGCCCTTAATCCCTTGTCTCTGTTATGGAAGTGAGCTTGTCCGTCAACCCATCCTGTGGACTCTGCTTGCTTCCTGCTCACTTGCCATCCCCACTCCTAGTTTAAATACCCAGCCTCTTCTATGTGATCACTTATCCCCTTTTTCAACACTCTCTTGCCTTCCTCATTTAAGTGTAGTCTATCCTTCGAGTAAAGATTACTGTTTGCTCAGGTCCCTCCCCACCCCCACCAGCCCATACCCTTTAGCCTGACACCAAGTTTCTAGCCATTTATTAAATTCCTCTAGTCTTCATTTTCTTGCAGTGCTCGCCCTGGAAACAGGAAGTATCTATGAGAAATTTACTGATCTTCCTGCCCCCTCACATATTGGTCCTAGTTCCTCAAACCTCCTCTGAACATTGTCTACCATCCTATCAGTCAAGTTGTTTGTCCCCAAATGCAAAATTAAATGAGGTTTCCCCCTCTGCCTTCTAGCATGCTTCAGAACAGATTGTCCCACCCTTTCTGCTGTCATTCCTGGCATGGCTTCATAGGTTCATAGTCAAGTGGCCATAAGCCATATCAGACTTGTTACATATAGTGGATGAACTCTCTTGATTTGGTGGCCATATAGTTGTCCAGTATTTTTAAAGGTGATCAGGCTTCTACCCATATGTGGTTATGCCTCTCCCCCATGCTACCCCACCTGACACCCCTTAGTATTGAGTCCCCCAGCACTAGGATTCCACCCCATTTTCCAACCACTTGCTCCCCTTCCTCCCCTCACCTATCCCTGACACCTCTTCTTCCTCTTTCACATTAGTTCCCACTTCCACTGCTGTTTTGATTCCCACACCTGTTCTCCCCTCCATACCACTTTCATCTTGACTACCAATAGTTACACCTCCAAGTTCATCCCCTTTCACTTCTTCCTTTCCCCCAAGAACTGTGAACTGATTTTCTGAAGACCCTTCTCCTAGGCCTGCTTCTACCTCTTTTATGCTAGTCCATCCACCTCTTCCAACTCCTTGTCCATCACCACTTCCCCTCCTCCGCCATATAATTTCTCGTTTACACTTTTTTCTGCCCTATGACCTTGGTTTCCCAGACATTGACATTCTCATTGACCCTTGGACTGGGTCTTCCTGGTTCAGCATCCCTCCTCTAACCTTGCAAGAGAAGCCATTTGAGGAGAGACAAAGGAGCTTAATAGGTATACCCTTGATGAAAGGAGGAGAGGGGACATGATAAAACTTTTAAGTACCTCAGTGGAATCACCAAAGTCCAAGAGTGTAGTATCTTTCAGAAAAAGATGTGCAAGAACAAGAGGGCAAAATTTGAAGATAGAGGGGGAGGCTCAGGGGCAATGTGAGGAAGTATTTTTCACAGAGAGTGGTGGATGCATGGAACAGCTTTCCTGAGGAGGTTGTGGGGTCTAAAACTGTGGGAGAATTCAAGAATGCTTGGGACAGACATAAGGCAATTCTTGTGGGGGGTAGGAAGAAATAGACTGTTGGTTAACTAGGATCTTCAGCTTTTCCTGTAGGTAGGGAAATGGGCAGACTAGGTGGGTCAAATGGTCCTGATCTGCCATCACAGTCTATGCTTCTATGTTTCTCCTTCTCCTCCCCTGTCTGCTTAAGTTGCCCTCCCTACTCAGCTCCCCTCCTATCTCCACGCACTGCTGGACCATAACCCACCATGCCCATCATGCCTGCCTCAGCCCCTCCTGCAGACCCATAATCTTCAAGTTTCACTATTTGGTTGCATACTAAACATCCCCCACTCACCACTAATTTAAAGAAAGATTGGCACCCACAGTTGTTGCAGCCCACCACCCTTCAATTTCTCTTTTGCCCACCAGCGACCCTCATCATACCCGATGAAGAACCCTCTCCCTCCCCAAGCCTCCCTCCCTCCTTTACCATTCCTAAATATGTTACTTTCGTTCCCACTTCCTCCCTCATGCACTACATTTAAGATGGTTGAGTAGCTTCTTCAAACTCCTAACCCTCCTTTTCCCACTTACAGCTGTCAATACCTATAGAACAGCCTCCTTTTAACAGTGAAATATGTCCTCACCACAATAATACTGTAACTCTTTACCTCTGTATCACAATGGCTGTTGTTAAAGCCTACTGGGCAGCCTTCTTTAAAGTCCTATCACCCCCTCTCACAATTAGAGCTTATTAAAAACTAAATTAAACTAATCTAGGTCTTACCATAGCTTGCCCCAGAAATGAAACAAAGCCTACTCACAATTGCTCCAGACGGCTACTTAACAGAAATGCATTTTTCAACTATCAGAAATGCAATTTTCAAGACCTAGACACAGAATTAAAAATTGAATCAAACCAATCTAGGTCTTATCATAGTTTGCCCCAGAAAGGAAACACAGCCTACTCACAATGGCTCTCTGTGTTTACCCAACAGAAATGCACTTTTCAACTAAAAGAAATGCAATTTTCAAAGCATAGACACAGTTACTTATTTTCTGAATTCCACAGCAGCTGAGTTGAAGTTCTGTTCAATTCCACTCCTTAGTATGCCACCCTTTCCTGCTACTCATTGACCAGCCCCCCTGCTGGGTGTGGTTTTGAAGTCCATTTAATATGGAAGCGGTGGGGGGCGGGTCGGTGGGAGAAAAAAAAGTTGGCACTCTTGATCTTTGCAGCTATGGCCACTGAATTCCTTACCAGCCATTTTTATGCCCCAACTCCTAGGTCGCTGAAGTGGCCTGGCTTTACTGGAAAGAGAGGCAGTGTGGCTGGGCTATACCCTTTTATAGCCCAGCTGCCAAATTTGAAATTGGCACTCTTTGTGGGGGACTCCTCTGATTGGCTGTGGTCAGGAGCATTTCCCCCTGTGGCTCCTGCCACCATTCTCTCAATCCGCTTGTGTGGCTCAACTGTTCAGCCATGGATGCGAGCACCTTCCCTGCCACGGGTGTGGTCCTCTTGATCCTTGTGGCTACAGGCACTGGATTCCCTCCCTGCCACTTCTCTAGAGTGTCTCCTTGGCTGCTGATGTGGCATGGCTTCACTAGAAAATGAAGTGGTGCGGCTGGGCTCTGCCCTTTTATAGCCCAGCCACTGAATTTGAAATTGGTGCTTTTTGTGGGGCGCTCCTCTAATTGGCTGTGGTCAGGAGCTGTTCCCCCTGTAGATCCTGCCACAGATCTCACAAGCTGCTTGTGTGGCCTAACTGTTCAGCCACAGATGCGGCCACATTTCCTGCCGCAGGTGCGGGGCTCTCGATCCTTGCAGCAACAGATGCCGAATTCTCTCCCTACCACTTTTCTGGCCCAACTCCTTGGCCACTGATGTGGCCCAACTTTAACTGAAAAGAGTTTATGAGGTCAAACAACAACTTGCTATTGAGGTCAGTCACCTGTAGTCAACAGTGTTCTTGTTTACCATGTATTTCTGACATGTCTGACTGTGCACTTGTTAGGTATTCTTTCTGAGCTGTATTGCCGCTTGGGATCCTCTGAATTCCAGTTCATTGCAGGGCCTAGAAATCATAAGGAAACTGTCAATTCTAGGACCTGCTTCTCTGGCCTGGACTGCACCATGCCATGGCTGCTCGCCTTGAGTGGCATCAAGAAAAGCCATAAGCCCCTTCAGGTGTGCCGTGCCTGACTGGGGTTCAGACCTCACCACTGGAGGAGAAGCTGAGAGACCTGTCCAGGAAACCTGACATGAGGTCCTGCTCCTATTGATGACAGGCTGTGCAGTTTTCTTCCCTACTGTACTGCCACTTAGGATCCTCTGAACTCTGGTTTGTTGCAGGGCCCAGAAACCTGCAAGGAAACCACCAATTTTAGGACCTGCTTGCCCAGACTGCACTGCACCATGCCTCGGCTGCTTGCCTGGTGAGGCAGCTAGAAAAGCTATCAGCTCCTTCAGGTATATCAGTGTTTGACACCTAGGACTTAGAATTTCTGTGCCTGCACTCTGATTGGCGGATTTCAGTCAATTGACTCTCACTGCCGGTTTTTGAAATTATGCCCTGTGCTCAGTGAACTGCTAGACTACGCTTTTTCAACCTGGGATATAATTTGGAATTTTTACTAAAAGAGAAGTCATTTTATCTCTCTCTCTCTCTCTCTCTTCAGCTAGAAGGTTTTAGAGTCCTAGTACTGTGTTACCTGCTCTGTTTACCAAAGAGTAATTTACAGTCCTCTTTTGCAATTATCTGACTGTTAATACCTTAGAGCTTAAGTTTGCCTTGATACAGCACTCTTGCTTTACATGCTTGCTCTCTACCTGCTAATCCTGGACAAGAGGGAGTTTAAGAAGCATGTGAGGAAGTACTACTTCACTGAAAGGGTGATAGATGCTTGGAACAGACTGCCAGAGGAAGTGGTCGAGGCAAAAAATTGTGGACATTCAAGAATATGTGGGATAGATGTAGGGGAATAATAGTAAATATGTGTGTGGGGGGGGGGGTCACTGGAGACCACTTAGGATCTCTAGCGACTGATTAGGCAGAGAATATCTCGGTAGTCTGGGTGGGCTAAGTGGTCCTTTTCTGCTGACAAATTCTATGTTTCTATGCAGTTGGGGTTCAGTACTATTTTTGTATTTCGCTTACCTCATCACTAATGCAGTGACCTTAGAGGCCTACTGTACTGTTTGATACTACTGTATACTAATTATTCCCCTCACTGCAGTGCTCTTGTTCTATAGCTAATAACTTGAGTTCCATTCCATTTTTTTCTCTTATAATCTCAGTCATACATACATATCCCTCTACACCTCCTCCTGCTCTTGAAGGAGAATTGCATGGAGCCTGTAAACTATTTCCCCCAGGATCAGCTGTTTATTTAAAGTACTGGTTCCAATGTGTTACTTTTTCCTCTATACAGGCCTTTTAGCAAACACAGTGGGTATTTTTGACGTGCACTCTGATGATAAGTGCCATTTTGGAACTGTATGATGTATTTTATGTCCCACTCAGCCACACGGTTCTATAATAGAACACGTAAGCATTGTGCCAACAGTGGAAGAGGTGAGCAAGGGACATAAAGTACATCACAGAGTTAAAAACTGGTGCTTACTACATGTGTGTGAATTAGAAACACCCACTAGGATAATTAAAAAGCATGTAGAGATTTAACAGCTACAGAATGTAAGCCAGTATTTAAAAATGGGCATTTACAGGGAAAAATGATATACAACTTCAGTACAGTTCTCCTTTTCACTTTGTATACTACATCTGACCTTCTGTTCCATGTACCAGTTTACTCTGGTTTCCCATCATCATTCTGGTTACCCTGCCCCTTCTTCCTTCACCTGCATAAACAAAGACACAGCAGCACACACTCAAAGAATGCATTGTAAAATCATTTATTGCACCCAGCCAGCATAAGTTCTTCCACTGGTTGTGCTCAATAAATATTTTTAAGCCCATCATTTGAGTGTGCACTAGTATGTTTTTGTTTATATAGACTTTTACCATAAGCAGCAGCACTGTCCCTCCTGTTTGGTAGCATGTGAAGTTTTCCCTTGTTTCACTAATTTTCTGTCTGCCTGGCCACTTTCCCTAATCTGTCCAGGCGTCTTATTCTCCCCCTCCCTTAACGTTGAAGCCTTTTGTAGAACTATGTTTCTTTTTTCTCCCACTCTCTCCCTCCATCCCTCACTTCTTCTTCTTTCCCCAACCCCACCTACATAAATTTTGCTCCACACTGCTTCTTGCCTCGTTGTTAATGTTGCTGTGTGTTTCTGTGGGGCTTGACTCTGGCCCTCTCCCCACTATCCCCTCCATGCCAAAAGGCATGAGCATTTACTATCTCAATGTTAGGAGCCTTCTCCCCAAGGTTGATACAATTTAGTCTATTGGTCACCCAGTCTCATGTCTGACATCCTCTCAATCACTTGAATGCTGGATCTTCCACAAGATCACTGATGGTGATGCAGCTATAACTTTTTTATCTTCCACCACTAGTATTTTAGCAAGGAAGGAGGTGGTCTGCACTCTCTGTTCATCAGGGTCTCACCTCCGAAGTCCAGAAGTACAGTCCACTCCTCACATTAATTTTTTGAGCAGGCTCTCTTTCCCTTCTCTCTCACCATCTTTATTGACAAAGTCTATGCCTTCCCTAAAGCTAATCCTTCTGGACTATCTAAAGCTATTACTTTGTTGGCCTTGTACTCCTCTTCTGGGAATTGATTCTTCTAGGGAACTTTAACATCAATTGCCTCTCCCCTTCTGCAAAGCCTACCATTTTAAAGACTGAGTCCCTAAACCTATTCAAGCTCCTAACTGAGCCTGTTTGCCTTAATCCTTGCTCCTTGAACCATTCTCTGACTGACCAGGCCCCCTCTTACAATTGCCACATCATAATTGTCACTGGTACCCTTTCTGATGCATTCAGTGGTAACAGCATGATCTATTGCAACAGAAAAATTCATTATCCCTCTTCCCCTCCTAAATTTATATAACTGAGATAATTTAGGTCTCTTAACCTGGGCTTCTTCCTCTTGGACTTCTCTATCATTGACTGGTCCTCCACTTCTATCTTCTCTCCTTTCACCCCTCAAGAGACTCTTCTGTTCCTCAATTTCTCCAGGAGTCATAACCCTAATGGTTTTGATCCTAAACTGCTGCACCCTAACTTGGGACTGCCACATGAAAATGCTATTCACAGCACAGTCGGGAGGAGAATTTTCTCTCCCACAAATGTGGTGCAGTCCAAATGGCTGATCAAGAGGGGCCACATACATCATAATGTCATATCCCTGGTGTCTGGTTGCCCACCATCCCTATGTTCTAATTGGTCCACAGTGTCAAATGGCACTCCTTCTATTCTCCCATGTTCAAAGCACTCCCTGTGCCTAACAGCACCCCTTCTCTTCAACCAATGCTGTCCAATTCCCAGAGCTAAGTGTCTCCTTAACTATGCTCCCATATTCTCCCTCCTGCAGAATGATGCAGGACCACTAACCAACCATAGCAATACTCCTCCTTCCTTACATCACTTGTTCTCTGTTCCCCTTCCCCCTCACAAGACTGTTACTGTTGCCCAGGGTTTCAGGCAGTAAATTCAGAAGGGTACTGAAGACTACTACTGGAAGTGTGAGAGATCCTATATACTGAGAAAAAACTTGAAGCCATTGCTTTGTGACCCCACCCCACCCCAACTCCTGCCTGCCTTCTTTCTTTGCTGGAGCATAAGAAACATTTTCAAAGATTTTGTGGCCACTTCTGCTTCTGAGCACTGAGGGTTACATCTTCATCCATTGTCCCAGTTTTCTGTGCTTGTGTAGCACAACTTTTTATCATGCATTCACTATTCCATCCATGTACTTCTGCATTTAGATAATATCCCACTTAATATGGAAACTCCACAACTGAGTCTAGGTATGCAGGACGTCATCATCTTCAACACACTTGCACTGCTTAGGAAAGGTGGGGTCAGAGGCATGTCTGGCAAATAAATACCATCTCACATATTCTGAGAGGCCCTGATAAAGAGAATGACTAAAGGACAGTGGAAGATGCACTTAATGGAGGGAGACAGAACTGTTACACCTAGTCTAACTAAGACCAGGAGCTGTTTCTTACTTTAAAACATTGTGGTTAAGAATGTACTTCCTCAGCAAGTAGGGTGTTATTTTTGTCAGTCTTGTTAAATTATATTGATAAAAGGACTGAGCATAAGTATATGGGGTCAAATTGCCATATCTCACAGAACAGAGGCACATTTGTTTACACCTTTCCATCATGTTGTGAGGATCAATTTATGCAATGAGACATGAATGAAAGTCAGTGTCTGAGTTTGCTCCACTTACCATACCCCAGAGGTTATCCGCCCTTCTGTGACTGCAGAGGGGTGAGGGGGTGGAACACATTTGAAATCTGATATGAGAATGAAAACAGAGGGGGTGACTAGGATGTGGCATCATTTTTCATTGAATCTTGCCAATTAGCTCATTCAGAGAATAGGACCCATAAGAAGCACCAGCAGTAAGTATAAACTGATCAAATATGGACAGAACATGGCTCACGAGGAGTAACATACTATATACAGTGCTACCCACTAGGAAGAAGCACTACATGGCTAGATGTTATGGTTTCCTACATGACAAAGTGGAGTAATTACAGTGGTGTCTGCCAGAACGCAACTCAATGCAGCAGCATACTGCAGTAGTTACTGCAGCAAATAAAGCAATTTCAATGGCATTTAATACCTTTGTTATGCAGTAACTCAAGACATTGTGTTGCATCCAGACTGTGACAACTGTTCCATTTGATAACACTGTCTGGTTCCTGAAGTATCCTGCACGATACTACTGTCGGAAACTGTGACAAGAGTGCTTCCTCCTAGTGATTAGCCTTGCATATGGTATATAGTAGAGATGGCAAATCTTTTCTGACTTGAGTTCAAATACATTTTCAGTGCAACCATAAAAGGCTGAGAAATATTACTTCCTTAATTATATCTTTGAACCTGAAATTAGGGATGAAAGTGTCATAATGGAAGACGAATAATTGGTGCAAAATTAGTGAAGCAAACTTTAGGGATGTAGTAACATGGAAGCATTTTGGTCAGGAGGGACACCAGGCGCATTATGCTCCTCACTTCATAATCAAGTACAAGTAAGTATGCTCTGCAAACATACTCATTTAAGGAGGTTCCTTGTACCTGGGATATACTGGAGACTCTAAAAAGTACCAAATGGTGTAACTTTTTTTGATTAATTTATAAAATTGTGCACTGCTCAAACTGGGCATGAATAGGAAGTTCAACTCAGTTCAAACTGGCATAGTTCAACTAAGAGCTGAACACGTCTGCACAAAGTTAATTAGCCTCAACGTGTACACCACCTTATCTGAAATTTCACAAATATTTTAATCTAGATTTAGTAGTTGCCCTATTGGTCCTTGCAAGAATAGATCCAGAAGCAAATGATTTGATACCTTTTAATGGACCAACATAGATGTAACAACAAGAACAAAGTGCTCTAGCTTTCGGACCAACCAGTCCTTCTTCAGAAGCTCATGGCAGTTGATTAGAAAATACAATACTTATAACAGCTAGATAATGCAGAGAAAAACAGAAAAATATCCCCATTGGTTTAAAATACTCATTAAAAAAAAAAAAACAGAAGATGATGTCAGAGAAGTTTAACAGTACAATACTGCCCTCAGTCCGAAAGAACCTTGGGTTCAGATGTGCTTGCTGCAACACACATACAAAGAATCCTACTGCATATAAATTTAATTGACATAAGATAACACTGCTGAAGCAGACAACTCCTAAATCAAGCTATGAGTGTCACAGTTAGTATAAGGATGTGATTACTGAAAGGCAACCCCCACCCAGCTTAAAGACAAACTAAGCTAGTTATACGGCTCATGAAATTACAATGTATGCATTAAAGACAAGAATTACCAGTAAAGTTGTCTAAAAAACATCAGTGCACACTGTGTGATGTGTAAAACCTAGCTGGACATGTCACCCAGCTGTATACTCAAGCTAAACAAAAGGCCCAAGAAATTACAAAAACCTCAGGACTATATAAATGATAATTTAAATATAAATTGATAATATTAGTGTCAAACAAAAAACTCTAGTCGAGGAACCTCAAGGAATTAAGACCATGCAGCCTGATATGTACTGATGTACATATATACTGAGAATGTAGCAACTTGATATACCACAAGTGTCTAAGGAATCTGAAAAAGAGATAAAAATGTAATTTCTCTCCTCCTCTTCATACAAACAATACCATCTAACCCACCCCACATCACAATAATGTGGGTGGGGGAGATACATAGCTTAAAGGAGATGTTGTCTCTCTCTCTCCCCTCCTTTTTCTCTCTCTCTCTATCTCTCTCTCTCCACAGACACACACACACACACACACACACACACACACACACACACACACTCCTCTCTCTCTCCTAGTGAACCTATATTAACTTCAGTCACTGCAATTGTTCCCCAAAGGAATACAACTTGTCATGAAATCCTGAGTAAAAGGTCTTATGTCTCATATATCTACAGAGTAAAAAAGTAACACTATTTAACCGTACTACTATCTGCAAAGTAACATTTCCAAGGATACTAGATAGAACTACCATGAAATAAACCTGCCACCCTCCCCAGGATAAGGTAACTAGAAGTAAATATAAAGTATATGTGTAACAGAGGTCTAACATACCTACATATCCACAAATTACTACAATATTAGCCTAATGTAAAAGATCTGTGCAGGACCCCCAAGCAAATGAGATCACACATCCCAATATGTACAGAGTTACAAAAATTATATATAACAGTATAAGATAACACTCCTGTATGTACACTAGCAGGCTGGGTAATCTGAATATGGTGCGATGGAATCAATCCCCACCCCAGGCAAAGATAAAAAGTAAGGAGAAATGCATATTCATTATGTGTGTGAAATAAAAATAGTAACACATTATAACTCCATATAGCTAAATAGAGACTTACCTCAATGTGACAGCAAGCCCCACATCTGTTATATCACATACCTCACAACACATACCCACACACATACATACACACACGCATCCACATCCCACACATGCTGAAGTCCTATAATATGTCAGTTTGAAGAAGAAAAGGTCTGTGGATGTTAGTTTCTGTAGTGTCCCATAAAGCCAAGATCCACGTTCATCCCATCTGCTACCATATTGAGATGTAAAATAAGTTTAATCTCAAAAGCTCGTCTCTGTTGTGTGTTTTTGAGATTTCCTTTTAAGACCATTACTGACATATCTGAGACTGAGTGGTCAGGCTGGGAGAAGTGATCCCCCACTGGTTTTTCAGTCTTCCTTGCTGTAATAGTATGTCTGTATGAGTTCATCCTAGTGAGGAGCTGTTGGCGTGTCTTTCCTACATAACCTGTTTGTGGACATCTCTTGCACTGAATGAAATAAACAACATGTCATGACATGCATGTATAACTCCCATGCACCTGGAATTGTCTGTTTTGTGATGTAACCACATAGTCTGAGGTAGAAATGAGCCCACAAGTCTTACAGGGGCGTTGATTGCAGGGTCGTGTGCCATTGTGTGACATGGTATTCTGGTCCGGTGAAAGTTTGCTCCTAATAATTAGGCTGGATAAATTTGGTGGTTGTTTAAAAGATAGTAGTGGGAGTTCCTTAAAATATGCATGTGCATGGTCTTAATTCCTTGAGGTTCCTTGACTAGAGTTTTTTGTTTGACACTAATATTATCAATTTATATTTAAATTATCATTTATATAGTCCTGAGGTTTTTGTAAATTCTTGGGCCTTTTATTTAGCTTGAGTATACAGCTGGGTGACATGTCCAGCTAGGTTTTACACATCACACAGTGTGCACTGATGTTTTTTAGACAACTTTACTAGTAATTCTTGTCTTTAATGCATACATTGTAATTTCATGAGCCGTATAACTAGCTTAGTTTGTCTTTAAGCTGGGTGGGTTGCCTTTCAGTAATCACATCCTTATACTAACTGTGACACTCATAGCTTTTAGGAGTTGTCTGCTTCAGCAGTGTTATCTTATGTCAATTAAATTTATATGCAGTAGGATTCTTTGTATGTGTGTTGCACCAAGCACATCTGAACCCAAGGTTCTTTCGGACTGAGGGCAGTATTGTACTGTTAAACTTCTCTGACATCATCTTCTGTTTTTTTTTTTGGTTTTTTTTTTAAATGAGTATTTTAAACCAATGGGGATTTTTTTCTGTTTTTCTCTGCATTATCTAGCTGTTATAAGTACTGTATTTTCTAAACAACTGCCATGAGCTTCTGAAGAAGGACTGGTTGGTCCGAAAGCTAGAGCACTTTGTTCTTGTTGTTACATGTACTGTATGTTGGTCCATTAAAAGGTATCAAATCATTTGCTTCTGGACAAATATTTTAGTTATGGTAGATTGCAGACTGAAAGTGCAGTACCTATTTGACAAAAAAGATTAGACTTCAGCATTTTTCACTTCATGAGTTATTCAACTAGAAACACACAAAATAAAAACTGTTATCAAGCTCCGTGTTAGAACTGCAAAACACAAAGAAAAGCCATGCATATGGTCACTAAAAGTGCCTTCCTTCCAGTTGTCCTGCAAATGGGTGTATCATTTTTGTAAGTTAGAGGAAATAAAATTGCCAATTTCCCACTTCAAATTGGTGTGTGCACCATTTTTTGTCTATGAGCCCCATTTTAGGACATGCAGATAGCATTTAAACAATTGGAAAAAAAAAGAAATAGAACAATCCTACTATTTATCTTCCAGCTGCACACATATCTCTCACTGCACACAGACCACCAACAAAGGCAACCATGATGCTTTTCTTCCAGGTTGAGTGTGAATATTGCATCAAACCTGCTATGTCTCTTTAAGAGAGGTTTAGATAGCGGTTTCTATTTGATTGTCCAGGGGTTGCAAAAGTTCACTTTCTTTGGTGTTCACCAGAACATACCTCTCAACCTTCAATTTCCCAGCTGTGGAAAATTGCCCCTCATAATGTGGAAGAAACAGGCAAAAGGAGGGACACTACACAGAACCTTACATTTAGAAGCTCAGAACTGATTTGAAATGTATGCCTTCATGTTCACACAGTTTGCTATTAATTGTATAATACTAATTGTGCATTAATTACTATGGATTTTTGCTTTACAATGTTAACACTGAATGAGAAAAAGACCCTATCAATGTGGAACAGGGATTTTTTGTGATGTAAAATGAGGAACAGTTCCTCATAATGGGAGTCAGTTGAGTGGTGTGCACCGATGTATTATTCTAATGGACCGGGTGTTTGTATCTGGTGTTCTTCACCAGTGGACTACTCTAATGGACTAGGTGTTTGTGTCTGGTGTTCTTCACCAGTGTATTATTCTAATAGACTGAGTGTTTGTGTCTGGTGTTCTTTACCAGTGTATTATTCTGATGGACAGGGTGTTTGTGTCTGGTGTCCTTCACCAGTGTATTATTCTAATGGACAGGCTACTCTCACTGTCAGAGGAGAAGCTGAGAGACCTGCCAGGGAAACCTGATGCGCTGTCCTGCTCCTATTGATGGCAGGCCATGTGGCTTTTTCCCTGCCATACTGCTGCTTGTGATCCTCCAAACTCAAGCTTCATTGCAGGACCCAGAAATCACAAAGAAACTGCTGATTGTAGGAACTGCTTGCCCGGCCTGGACTGCACCACTCTATGGCTGCTTGCCTGGAGCGGCAGCTAGAAAAGCCATAAGCTCCTTCAGGTGCGCCATGCCTGACTAGGGCTTGGACCATGCAGCCAGAGGGGAAGCTGAGAGATCAGCCTGGGAAACCTGACCCGTGGTCCTTCTTCTACTGATGGTAGACCACACGGCTTTTTCCTCTGCTGTACTGCTGCTTGGGATCCTCTGAACTTAGCTTCATTGCAGGGCCCAGAAACCACAAGAAAACCATTGATTTTAGGACCTGCTTGCTCATCATGGACTGTGTCACTCCACGGCTCCTTACCTGAAGCAGCAGCTAGAAAAGCCATAAGCCCCTTCAAGTGTGACATGCCTGACTGGGACTCGGACCTTGATGCTGGAGGACCAGCTGAGAGACCTACCCGGGAAACCTGACCAGTGGTCCTGCTCCCTCTGATGGCAGACTGCACAGCATTTTTCCCTGCTGTACTGCTGCTTAGGATCCTCTGAACTCTGGTTCATTGCTGGGCACAGAAACTGCAAGGAAACCACCAATTTTAGGACCTGCTTGTCCAGCCTGGACTGCACCATGCCTCGGCTGCTCACCTGGTGGTGCAGCTAGAAACCTGTAAGCCTTTTCAGGTACGTCGGTGTTTGGTGCCTTGGACTCTGAATTTCAGCGCCTGCACTCTGATTGATGGATTTCAGTCCATTGACTCTCACCACCTGTTTTTGAAATTAGGCCCTGTACTCAGTGAACCGTTGGACTGCGCTTCTCACCCTGGGACTTAATTTGGAATTTTTGCTAAAAGAGAAGTCATTTAATCACCCACCCTCCCTCTCACTCTCTCTCAGTTAGAAAGTTTAAGAGTCCTAGTACTGTGTTACCTGCTCTGTTTATCAAACAGTTACAGTATTTACAGACCTCTTTTGCAGTTGTTTGAGTGTTAATACCTTAGAGCTTAAGTTTACCTTCATACAGCACTCTTGCTTTACATGTTAGCTCTCTACCTGCAAATCTGGCACATCTCATCCCCCTGCTCTTCCCTCCTAGCCTTCTCCTCCTTAGACTCAATTTGCCCGCCCTGTTCTTTTGTCTCAGGTAAACACCCCTCCGCTGTCTGCCCCAACTTAATCCTTCTCCTCTTCCTCTCCCCTTTAGGTGTGCAGTTCCTGATCTTGGCTCAGACCTCACTGCCGGAGGAGAAGCTGAGAGACATGGCTTGGAAACCTGACCCTCGATCCCACTCCTACTGATGGAAGACTGTGCAGCTTTTTCCCCCTGCTGTACTGCTGCTTGGGATCCTCCAAACTCATGTTCATTGCAGAGCCCTGAAACTGCAAGGAAACTGCAGATTTTAGGATATGGTTGCCCAGCCTGTACTGAGCCACACCACAGCAGCTCACATGAAGCGGCAGCTAGAAAAACCATAAGCCCCTTCAGGTACTTTGGTGTTTGGCACCTACAACTTTGAATTTCAGTGGCTGCACTCTGATTGGAGGATTTCAGTCCATTGACTCTCACTGCCTGTTTTTGAAATTAGGCCCTGTGCTCTTTGAACCACTGGACTGTGCTTCTCACCAAGAGACTTAATTTGGAATTCTTATTAAAAGAGAAGCCCTTTTATCTCTCCATCCCCTCTTACTCACTTTGTCTCAGTTAGAAGGTTTTAGAATCCTAGTACTGTGTTACCTGCTCTGTTTACCAAAGAGTGATTTACGGCCCTCTTTTGCAATTGTCTGAGTGTTACTACCGTAGAGCTTAAGTTTACCTTGATACAGCACTGTTCTGAGAGTCAACTGTTAAGTTTCTTGCCTTGCCTGCTTTCTCTCTACCTGCTAATATTCCACCTGTCTTTCTTTTTTTCTGTCTTTCAGTCCTTCCCTTTTCCCTCCCTCCCCTCCACCCACCCTGGTAGACCCTTTACTTTTATAGCTCCCTGCTGTCATATGACTGTCTACTTTTCCATTGGCTCCTAAATTGAGCAGCCAGTAGTGAAGAAACCAACTAGCTGCTTCACTGAAGGTCATATAACTGCAAAGGAGGCAAGGGAAGTCAAGAAGGGCACGGGAGACAACAGAGATGGGAGGGAACAAAAGGAGCAGACGTAGGACCATGCAGCAACACAACAAGTGATTGTGACATGCACTAAGCAGAGAGGGTGTGAGTAGGATGCTTAAGTAGAGTATGTGGGTGGAGCTATTTCCCCCACCATAGAACTACAGGCTTCAGCCTTCCAAAACACTAAGTCTGAACAGAACCACATGAAGATGAGCGTCAAGAACTTCAGAAGATCCTATTTCAAGAAAATGGGACAATGCCTCAGGGACACCCTGGCAGGGATAGGAATGCTAGCAGGAGTTGAGGTCCAGTGGGAAAAAATAAAAGAAGGCATTAAAAAACAACAAATATTTGTGTTAGGCAGGTTTGCAAGGGAAAGAGAAAAAGAATACTACTATGGTTCTGTAGAGAACTAGCCGAACCAGTAAGAGCAAAAAAATTAGTATTTAGAATGTACAAAAAGGAGAAGGAGGAGAAAAGGATAAATTACCAGGAGAAACAAAGGGAGGTAGGGAAGGCAGTTAGGTGAGCAAAGGTACAAACGGTGGAGAATATTGCTCAGTCAATAAAAAAAAGGATAAAACTTTCTTTAGATGTATAAGCAGGAAGAGTAAGACCAACAGGGGGATAACAAGGATAAAAGGCAAAGGAGGGGTCTGTGAGAAAGGGGACCAAGGGAAGGCAGACATATTGAGTACATACTTCTGTTCATTTATAGTAGAAGGGCAGGTGGTGGGCCTAAGATAAAGATCAGGGCAGAAGTAGTAGGGGTGGACACTTGTCCTTTTATAGAGGAGGAAGTCCTCAAGGTACTAGCAAAATCAAAAGTGGAACAGGAAATGGGACCTGATGGGGTTCACCCTTAGATACTGAAGGAGCTCAGAGAGGTGCTGACTGCACCCCTAACATATCTGCTCAACTTAGCACTGGAAACAGGGGTGGTTCTGAGGGACTGAAGGAGGACAGATGTGGTTGTACTTCACAAAAGTGGGAATAGGGAGGAGGCAGAAAATTACCGACCTGTCAGCCTTACTTCAGTAGTGGGTAAGGAGAAGGAATCACTACTGAAAAAAAAAATAGTGGAATACCTTGATACAAGTGGATTGCAGGATCAACGGCAACATGGCTTCACAGGGGGAGGTCTTTCCAGAAAAACCCAAATGAGTTTTTCAGCTGTGTGACCACGGACGTGTATCAGGGAGGGACGGTAGATGTGGCAAACCTGGATTTCAGCAAGACCTTCAACATCATTCCACATAGATGACTGGTGAACAAGCAAGCCTGTCTAGGAGTGGGACAGAAACTGGTAAACTGTGTAAGAAGTTGGGTGAGCAACAGGAGTCAGAGAGTAGTGGTAAACATCTGTTGCCACTAGTAGCTCAGTTAAGGCCACCTTCCAGGTGCCCCATACCAACACCTCATTAGCACAAAGGTCCTTCCACTACCATGCTCCCACTTGGTTCAACTCCCTCCCGCACTCTGTCACTAGTCTTATGAAAACTGGACCTTTCAAAATCACTCTCTGTAACCTCCTCTTCGATGCCCGAAACTGTAATTCCCACTAATTAATGTAATGATGGGGTCCCTCCTGACTGGTCCATAGCCTTGACAAAGTCCGCTGGGCTGCTATTCACCCCCTTTTTTTCTCCACCCACCGTTTTTCCCCCCTCCTTTCCTCATAGGTATTCCTCCCTGGAACATCTTGGGTAGTTCCTTCTATTATAGTAATGTTTTATATGATTGTAACTTACTGTATGCAACCTTATCTGTAGACAACCATTGAAAATGTGTTCTTACTGTTATCTGTATTGCACCTGTATGTTACCACTGTTGTGCCTCACACTGTAATCATGTCTATCCTCCCTGCGACGAGGTGCCTTTGTAAATGAGTCCATGACTCAAAGGTTGTAAATCCGACTTTCAAATAAATAAATAAAACAGACTCCACTCTGGAGCAGGCAGGGTGACCAGCAGGGTGCCTCAGGGGTCAGTACTAGATCTGGTCCTCTTCATTGTCTTTATTCGAGACATTATTGAAGGGCTAGAAGGGAAAGTCTGCCTGTTCGTGGATGCCACAAAAATCTGCAACATGGTGGACAAACTAGAGGGTGTGGTAGAAATGAAGAATGATTTGAGGAAGTTAGAAGAATGGTCAAGTGTTTGGCAGCTGGGTTTCAGTGCTAAAAAATGCAAAATTATGCACTTAGGGCACAGAAACCCAGGGACTACTTATCAATTGACAGGAGAGGTACTGGCAACCACCAAACAGGAAAGGGACCTGGGGGTTATAATTTCTGATGACCTGAAGGTAGCTAAACAGAGTGAAAGTCAAAGGGAAAGGCTAGTAGAATGCTGGGGTGCCTCTGGAGGATTATCACTAGTAGGAAGAAGGAGGTAATAATATTACTATACAGGTCACTGGTAAGATCACAGCTAAAGTACTGTGTCCAGTTCTGGATGCCCCACCTCTGAAAGACATAGATAAGGTGGAGGTCGTACAGAGGCGGGCAACAAAACTGGTGCAGTGACTGCATCAAAAGACCTTCAAGAAGAGATTCAGGAAAGTGAATATTTACTCTCAGGAGGAAAGAAGGGAAGGGGGAATATGATAGATACATTCAAGTACTTAACATGTATTAATACGGTACAGGAATGAAGCATTTTCCATAGAAAGACAGACTCTTGGACAAGGGGCATTGCTATGAAGCTAGACGGAGGAAGGTTCAGACAGGATCTGAGAACATTCTTCTTCATGGAGAGGGTGGTGGAAGCCTGGAACAGACTCCCAGTGGAGGTGGTGGGTGCAAAAACAATCACAGGCTTCAAGTATGCATTGCACAGATAAAAAGGGGCCTTGGAAGTAAGAATATGCTGTCTGAATGACTGGAGATTGTGTTGCGTCTGCGGTGGCACAGCAGGCAGCGAATCTGCAAAGACTGGATGAGCCAAGGGTCTTTATCTCCTGACAACGTCTATGTTTCTGTGTGTCTATGTAAAAGAGTTCTGAAGAGATGTGCAGCTTTAAGGAAATTGGAGACTGTGACAGAATCTGCCTAGTAGGGGGGAATGCCAGCTGAGGTAGAGGAACAGGTGTGAAAAATAAAGAAGGGCACATAATTAAGGTAACTAGTCTCTTCACGAAGGCAGTGAATAAGAGCAAATGGAAAAAGAGAGTCTTATTGTACTCTAAGGATGTGGCCCTGATGGTGAAGAAAGGAAGTGCTGCATTCAGAAGACACACTCTAAGGAAAACAGTGGTAGGAAGACAGGGAGATGCACCAGGTAAAACAAGAGAAGAAAATAAGGCAGTGAGGGAAGCAAAGGGCGCAAACGGAGGAAAGAATAACCAAAGGAGTAGCAAATGGGAATAAGACTTTGGTCAGGTAAAGAAGTGAGAAGAAGACAGCAAGGGAGGAGATGATGAGGATAAGGAGGGTGGCAGAGAAGGAGTGCACAGAAGAGGACCAAGAGAAAGCAGACATCCTGAACAGGTACTTCTGTTCTGTCTTCAAAGTGGAGGGAGGGGGGATGGACAACCTATGAGACCAGACAGGTTATACCCGAGGATACTAAAAGAACTCAGTGAGATGTTGGCTGCCCCGATGATGGCCATTTCCC
This sequence comes from Neoceratodus forsteri, assembly GCA_016271365.2. Taxonomy (NCBI): domain Eukaryota; kingdom Metazoa; phylum Chordata; order Ceratodontiformes; family Ceratodontidae; genus Neoceratodus; species Neoceratodus forsteri. Next base: position 1,139,320,033 of record CM057455.1, on the reverse strand, counting down.
AAAGCTGACTGGAATCAAGCACAGTTCTGGAGAACTGGAGGAGAGCAGACATGGTTCCTCTTTGATGGAAGGCCCAGTTAAATGTATTAGTCAATTTGACCCCTAGGTATTCATAATTATCCACAATTTCAGTTTTACTAATACAGAGTATGAATTTAAGTTTAGTGTTCCTCCTCCCAGAATAATTAAACATCATTATTTTAGTTTTATTCAGGTTTATGGAGAGTTCCAAACTGACACATTTTTGTTGAAAAAAAATGTTTTTTTTTGAGTTCCTTTGTCAATAGAGCAAACAGTACCATATCATCAGCATAGATTAACACATGCAAAGGGGAGCCATTTATTTTGGGTGAATCAATTATTTTTTCATTTTTGAATCTGAGTAACTCATTTACAAATATAATTAAAAAGCAATGGAGCAAGTAAACAACCTTGTTTTACCCCTTTCTGGGACTCTTATGGTACTCTAGGGAAGTGGCCCTGATGGTGAAGAAAAAAGGGTGGCATTCAGACAGTACACTATAAGAAAAAACAGAGGTAGGAAGAGATGGAGATGCACAAGGTAAAAAAGAGGGAAGCAAATAAGGCAGTGAGAGAAGCAAAGGCACAGACAGTGGAAAGGATAACCAAAGTGGTAGCAAATGGGGAAACCACTTTGATTAGGCACATAAGTGGGAAGAGGAAAGTAAGGAGAGAGATAATGAGGATAAGGAGGGTGGCAGAGAAAGAGTTCACAGTAAAGGACCAAGAAAAAGCAGACATCCTGAACAGGTACTTCTGTTTTGCCTTCTGAGTGGAGTGAGGGAAGGGGAATGCACCACCTATGGGACCAGACAGGATACACCCAATGATACTAAAACAACACAGGGAGATGTTGGCAGCCCCGATGATGGCCTTTTCCAAAAGCCGACTGGAATCAAACATAGTTCTGGAGAACTGGAGGAGAGCAGACAAGGTTCCTCTACATAGGGAGGCAGCAGGGGAGAGGCCAGTAACTATAGGCCGGTGAGCCTCACCTCAGTGGTGCGGAAATAATGGAAATACTATTAAAGGTAAGGTTGGTATAGTATCTTGAATCCAGTGGGCTGCATCCAAAGGTAGCACTGGTTCATAGGGGAGGTCATGCCAGATAAATCTGAGTTCTCTTACTGGGTGACCAAGGAAATAGATCATGGTTGGGCAGTGGATATGGCCAATCTGGTCTTTAACAAGGCCTTTGACTTTGTGTAATACCACAGACTTATGAAATTGAGCAACCATGGGTTGGGATCCAAAGTACTGAATTGGGTTGGAAACTGGTTATCAGATAGGCAACAAAGGGTCGTGGTTAACAACACTCACACTAATCATGGGAGTGTGATCTGCTGGGTGCTGCAGGGCTCAGTACTGAGACTGGTCCTCTTTAATGTCTTCATGAGTGACATTGCAGATGTACAGGAAGGGAACATATGCCTTTTTGCAGATTATATCAAAATCTGTAATAGGGAGGGCATTAAGTAAGTGGTGAAAAGAATGCGTACAAATCTTGGGAAACTTGAGGAGTGGGCAAGAGCATAGCAGTTGTGCTTCAATGCCAAAAAGTGCAAAAGCATGCACCTAGGGCATGGGAACTGAAGAACTGAGTATGATGGGGAGGAGGTACCGTCAGTTACTAAGCAAGAAAGTGACCTTGAGGTTATCATATCTAATTAGCTCTAAGTGGCAGGGCAGTGTGACCAAGCAGAGGGTAGAGGCAGTGGGATTCAGGCAGTCATAGGGATGGTATCTCCAGCAGGGGGAGGGGTTAAGGTTTCCACTATAAGGTTTGCTGGTGAGACCCCACATGGAGTTTTGTGTCCAGGTCTGATGGCCGCATCTTAGAAAGGACATAGACAGGGTGGAGGCAGTCCAGAGAAGGGCAAGTAAACTGATGCAAGGGTATCAACAAAAACCCTCTGAGGAGACACTGAGGAATCTTAACATGTACACCCTGAAAGACAAGAGAGAGAGAGAGAGAGAGAAGACATGACAGATCTAGAAGAACAGTACCTAATGGTTGAACAGGGTTCAGCAGTGGAGTCTCTTTTAAATGAGAAAGAGCACCAGAACCAGAGGAAGTGAAAGGAAGCTGGGAGTGGGGGGGGGGGATTAGTTGGGAGTAGAGGAAGTACTACTTTACCGAAAGAGTGGTAGATGCCTGAAAAAGACTGCCAGCGAAAGTGGTGGGGGAGAAAACAGTAGGTGTCCTGATGCATGTAGGAGATAGACATAAAGGGAATATTAGGCAATGGGCAGGAAGCAGTTGAAACTCTCTGAAGTGAAGCAGGTTCACATAACCACATATATATGGACCAGCAACCAAACTATTGAACAAATACCTGTTTCAGCTTATTGGGCAAGTCTTCAGTCAGAAAGTAATAATCCCTGCTGTATTGTAATCAGTAAGAAGCAGGCTGTATTATGTGTCACCACTTTTGAGGAAGACCACACTGCTGTTAATATTTTGCAGAAGCTGGAAAAAGAATTCCAGAAATGGCTTTCTCCATATTCCTTATCTCCTGGGTTCTTAGTGTCAGATAATGGTTCCAACATAGTCAAAGCTGTTAGAGATGGCATCTACCAACACATACCTTGTTTTGCACATTAAATCTTCTTATCTGTAGTTTTTTAAATGGAAACAGAAATGCTGAATACCTGTTAGGTCTTGCTAGGAAAATATGTGGGCATTTCAGCTACTCTGTGAAAGCAAAAAAAGTCCTGAAGGGGCTGTAGAGGTCAAACAACTTACCATTGTATACATTAAAGCAAGACATTCCAACCCCTTGGAATTCATAATTTTACATGTTGGAAAGGCTTCTTGAACAGATAAAAAGGTGTATATGGCTACACCATGCAGAATCAAATTGGTAAGGTAGACATCATGCTCAGTTCCAACAGTTGGAGTCTACTTGCATCTTTGGTCACCTTATTGGAGCCATTTGAGGCTGACACATGTGATGTCAGTGCGAGCAGTGCAACTCTGAGTCAGATTCTTCCTCAAATAAGATTTCTTTACATTTTCCTTGATGACATAAAGAAAGACTTTCAGTCAAAAGAAGACACCACCACTGTTATGCTGGTAGATGACTTGAGTCTCAGACTATCGATGCCATGTTTAAGAATGACACCTATCAGTTGGTTACATTGCTAGAACCCTGCTTTAAGGGGAACATTGAAGCCATCCTTTCTACAGGGGAACACATTGAGTATTGAAAAACTCTTCTGCCTACCAAATGTGAAATTGCCCCACCAACACCATTAACTAATGCACAGCAATCAAACTCTGCTGCTGAACCATCAGAGTGAACCTCTGGTGCAGACAATTCACATCCATAAATTCTTCACAATCTCCAGTGTCATCAGTGAGGGAAGGGATATCTACAACTACTTCTCAGGCATCCTATGGTCAGAGTCAGAAAGGCAAATCAATTTTGAGTCACCTGCCACAAAATGGACTAGTATCCTGTAAAGAAAGGGCTGCTGGTTCATCTGCCAGACTGATAACTGTCTCACACAACACAACACAATAATAGAGGAGTATTTTGCAGACTATATTCTGATTGTTCTCAAGGAAGATCCATTACTCTGTTGGAAACAAAAGAGAACTACATGGCCAGATCTAGCAAATATTGCAATAATATAACTCAGTTGTTCGCCTGCAAGTTGTTAGCCAGAATGCATATTTATGGCAGCTGAAGGAATAGTCACTGACCAAAGAACACTGCTAAGTCCTGTAGATGTAGAATGGCTTACATTTCTCAGAATGAAAGCTGACAATTTCCCAATTGTCCCAAACACTGAATTATGTGATTCTGACCCTGAACATGAACAACAGTCTGCAAACAATGATAGTGAATATGATGACTAGGTTGTGTACAAAACAAATAGAAAACCTCACTAAAAGAAAGACACATGGGAATCACGGTGAATACTAGTCTCACATCAATGGTCAATGTAAGAGGGTAGTCCAGACAGCAAACTCAATATTAAACAAAGTAAAGTGCACTTTTGTTAATAGAAGCCAATCCCTTATTATTCCACTGTACAAAACATACATCAGGCCATATCTGGATTTTGGTTCACTATTCTGGAGTCCCTATTACATTAAAGACAAAAAATGTATTGAGTCTGTTCAGAGAAGAACAACTAAATTTGCTTCCAATATAAGACATCTACCCTATAAGCTAGATTACAACTGACAGGTTTGGTTAGCCTAGAGGACAGAAGATTAAAGGGAGTCATGTTACAACTCTATAAAATTCTTAACAATAGGGAACTGGCTGAGCAATGTGGATTTAAGTTCAAGAATACAAATGTCAATCTTAGAAGCCACGATAGACAACTATACATCCAAAAGGCCAATACATGTAAAAGGGATAGCTTCTTTACCACCAGGACAGCCAAAGCTTGGAACCTGCTCCCCCATGTGGTGGTATAGTCAAGGAACCACAGTGACATTAAAATTAGGTTAGATAGACACCTAAAATGGGCTGGAACAAATTCCATCTGAGACATCCATTAGGAGTGTGAGTCACTCATGATGGGCTTATGCCTTCTTGTGTCTTATTATACTGAGTAAACCAAGTGAAATCTTGTGTAGAGTGGCGTACTGCCAAATTTTGTAACCTAACATTGCTAATACATCTCTCTCTCTCTCTCTCTCTCTCTCTCTCAGCAGTTGCAACTGTCCCTCTGGCATAGATCCTGCCTTGGTCGTAGACTGTTCATGGACAAACAGGCACCATAATTTAAATTTGAATTCACTTACTTTTTTTATTTTTCACATTTTCTGGTGAAACATGTTCCACGTCACATATTGTTCCAGTCCTGCTCTATATGAGCACTACACAAATTCTGGAAGGACTGTTGCTAATAACTTACAAGCCTTATTTCATAGTTGTTACCACAATTTCTTTCATTGGTATCACTTTCCTATAATCTTACTGTTATTCTCCTTAGACACGTACTACTCAGAAAATATGCCATCACCACTGCCACTATGCCAGCCACATATGCCATAATACTCTTAGTTTTGGCAATCATTAGTTTATTATGTTTGATGCCCGCCATGGGTATACTTTTTGGAAACAGTAGCAGCATCACTCAGAGCAGCTGTGCCTCTCATACCTGCCTCAGCAATGCCTGCCATGGGTATAATTTTTGGAAACAGCAGCAGGCTCACTAAAAGCAGCTACAATCTTGTACTTGCCTCAGCAATGCCCGCCATGGGTATAACTTTTGGAAACAGCAGCAGGCTCACTAAAAGCAGTTGCATTCTTGGACCTGCCTCAGCAATGCCTGCCATGGGTATAATTTTTGGAAAACCTAACAAACAGTGTAATACAGCAGTCTTTCACATTTTTATGTTGCTTGCATGCATGTGCAAGAAACGTAGTGCCATCATCGGAGATTTCGGAGGTGTGTCACCTCCTCCTCCAGTTCAGTCAGTGTGCTGGCAGGCGCGCCCCTGGTGAGCCAATGCATTTTGGAGCTGTCTATGACATGCTCCAAAATGCAGTGGCATACAGTTGAAAGGAGTTATACTGAGTGAGCACCGATAAGATTTCGCTGCTCACGCACAGCTCCCCCCACCACACAGGCGTGAGTGCCCCTGTCACACTGTATAGCCGACGGGGTGCCCAATCCCACCGGCTGAGCTGGCGCCCCCCAGTAGTAGGTGCCACGCTGGGAGCCCACCCCAGCATGGCAAGCAGTCCTTTGCCCGACTGGGGTGCCCAATCCGTCGGCTGAACGCCCTCGTCCTTGTGCCACGCTGAGCCCACCCCAGCGTGGTAGCAACACCATGGCTCGTATAGGGGTGCCCGATCCCCGCTGGCTGAACGCCCCACCTAACGCCCTTGTGCCATGCTGGGAGCCCACCCCAGTGTGGCAAACGTCCCACAACGCCTTTTTTAAACCTGCAAAACGAAAACGGGTCCTGGCCATGTGTCTCCCAGCCCCCTCCCACAACCCACACCTACCTACTGTGCACCCAGTTTGCCCACACTTCTTACCCCATACTTATTCTCCGGACTCGCGCGATTTACCTCGTGGATTGGAACACGCCTGCACTCTTTCAAGCCGACCGCGAACTGAGGAAATGCTGGTAAGCTGTATAATGGGCTAGATAGGGGTTTCAACTTTGTTGCATATTCAGGGATTTTTGGGTTTTGCTAATTTCAACATGGGGTTTTGGGACCCTTCTCATGACGATAGTCACTGTCATGGGCGTTATTGTGGCCGAGGGTGATTTCACACAGTGACCGCGCAGTGATCTGAAATCACCTTCGGCCCAATACCACCATGACAGTGATATCATTCATGAGAAGGGGTCCCAAAACTCATGTTGAAAATTTGGTGCCAAAATTCCAAAAATGACTGTTTTTATTAGCGCAGTTATGCAGTTCCTACGCAGGCTGGTAAGTTCAATGAATTTCAATATTTTCACTCCAGATTTTCAACATTGCCATTTTATCACACCTTCTTATAGGAGTAGTACAGCTGTCATTTTTCACATCTCATCCAAAATGTGTTTCCGCCCATGTTGCGCAGAATGGCGCAGTTGGTGTGCGAAATTAATGTACAGGACAAATTAAGAAAATCACAGTGACACTGTTCATGAGCAGAGGTCTTAAAATGGCTATGTTGAAAATTTGGTGAAAAAATTCCTGACGACTGTTTTACGAGCGCTGCATTGCACAGTTCCCACGCACGTCAGAGGTTTGCGAATTTTCAATATTTACTCCAGATTTTCAACATTGCCATTTTACCACACCTCCTTATGAGCAGTACAGCTGTCATTTTTCACATCTTGTCCAAAATGTGTTTTCGCCCATGTAGCACACAATGGCACAGTCGGTGTGCGAAATCAATGTATGGGACACAAGAAAATCACCATGACACTGTTCATTAGCAGAGGTCTTAAAATGGCTATGTTGAAAATTTGGTGAAAAAATTCCTAAAAATGACTGTTTTACGAGCGTGCATTGCGCAGTTCTCTGCATTTCACTAGGTTTGCTAATTTTCTTATTTCCCCAGATTTTCAACATTGCCATTTTACCACACCTTCTTATGAGTAGTACAGCTGTCATTTTTCACATCTCACCTAAACGTGTTTCCTCCCATGTAGTACACAATGGCCTAGTTGGTATGTGAAATCAATGTATGGGACACATTAAGAAAATCACAGTACACTGTTCATGAGCAGAGGTCTTAAAATGGCTGTGTTGAAAATTTGGTGAAAAATTTCTAAAATGACTGGTTTTATTTAGCGCATGCTAGCAGTTCCTACACATGCTCGTAAGTTTGCGAATTTTCAATATTTTACCCAGATTTTCAACATTGCCATTTTACACACCTCCTCATGAGCAGTACAGCTGTCATTTTTCACATCCTGCCCAAAACATGTTTCGGCCCATATAGCGCACAATGGCGCAGTCGGTGTACAAACTCAGTGTATGGGACACATTAAGAAAATCACAGTGTCACTGTTCATGAGCAGAGAATCTTAAAATGGCAAATGTTGAAAATTTGGTGAAAGAATTCCTAAAAATGACTGTTTTACGAGTGTGCATTGCACAGTTCCCACGCACGCTCGTAGGTTTGCACATTTTCAATATTTCCACTCCAGATTTTCAACATTGCCATTTTACCACACCTCCTCATGAGCAGTACAGCTGTCATTTTTCACATCCTGCCCAAAATGTGTTTCCGCCCATGTAGCGCACAATGGCGCAGTCGGTGTGCAAACTCAATGTATGGGACACATTAACAAAATCACAGTGACACTGTTCATGAGCAGAGTCTTAAAATGGCTATGTTGAAAATTTGGTGAAAAATTTCTAAAGTGACTTGTTTTACGAAGGTGCAGCATGTCTCCTACTTAATGCCTGTGACGCTCGTGCGTTCGCAAATTTTCAATATTTGCACTCCAATGACTTCCAAATACCTAAACAGCACATAGAAGCAAGCAATATTCAGCATTGACAAATGCTTGTTATTATTGTCAGGGTAGTGTAACAGGGTAGTAGAATGGGTAGGGTAGGGTAGTAACTACCTGACTATAACCAACTACCCATTTTGCATTATGGTATTTTTAGGGTAATTTGGAGGTACCCATGGGTAGTACTTAGGGTAGGGTACTAAACTACCTGTCCATGCATGGGGGAGAACAGCTGAGAGCTGTAACAGAGAGAGACAGAGTCGGAGTGACTGGCACAGCCTCAGCCACATTTAGAATCATTAAAAGAGCGGCCTGCAGTTTCACTATTCTTTTAAAAACTTTCTTTTGAACAAACTTATTTATAAAATTGAAGTAATAAAGGAGCAGTAGGGCAGAGTGATAGATCTGTGTGTGTGTGGGGGGTGAACATCTGAAAGAACTTCAAGCTTCCTACTGTTCCACTGACTTATATAAAACAGTGTCCCTTGATGCAACGAACAAGTTACTATGATGAATGGCCATTATGGTTCCTAACATGTTCGTTATAGAAAGAATACTGTACCCCTCTAAACTTGGTATAGTCCCCTTCCCATACATAAATGCAATCCCTTGCTTCCTGCTGTCAAGTCAGTTAACAATTCACCTTGTGCATGACCAATTTATACTACACTGTGTACTTTGCCTTGAAACTTGGCATGTGCCAAGTCAAACCTCTTGCTGAAGTTCAGATACACAATGTCTATGGCCTGCCCCTCTCTTCTTCCCTGGTCATCCTGTCTAAGAAGGATATTAGGTTAGTTTGGCACAATCTGCTTTCATAAGTTATAATGCATTCCATTCATGGAACAGCACTTGACTCAGGAATCCTCTGAAGTCCTTTTAAAATGAAATGCTTTATTTCAGGTTCATAGATCCAAGTAATTCCAAGTAAAAACTTAAAGGTCAGAGTGCAAATGCAAAGTAACAACTCTCCCTCAGAAAAACATGGAGGATCACTAGGTCACCTGGTGCGTTTCGCATGTCATGTGCTGTCTCATTTTATGCTTTTAATCCCCACTGTTCTATCACAAAAGCACAATTTTTAGAAGGGACAGAAGAAAATGTTGAGGCAAAATCAGGGACATCCCTGAAAATCAGGGACAGTTAAGAGTTATGCCCTGGTGGTATCCTTTCCACCCCATGGGATTTCCCTGGCTTGATCATCACCAGACAGTCAGCCACCAGGGCAGCTGTGATGTCAGCAGACTGCCTTCTGGTGGTGGCCTCTGATGCCAAGGGTCCTCTCAAAGTGCATTCCCCCTCCCTCACATTGGGGACCCTTTGGTAAATGCAGATACAAAGTATTCACTCAACATATCAGTCATCACCCCTGGATCTCTTATGATTTCTCATAGGTGTCCAACATCTCCTTCATCCTCCTCCTTCAACGGAGGTACTGGGAGATGGTGTTGGTGGTGTCCATAGCATCTAGTATTATCCTGTTTACCTACCTCTCCTTAGTTTTCTTAATTCTTATCTTACAGTCCCTCAGTGCAGCCTTGTAGTCTTCTCAGAAATGGAGGCCACCCCATGTCCCTTCGGTTCCCGTTGAATGGGAGGGCACTTGTGGATCTCTCCTTTTTTGCTAAAAATCATGCAGAACTCGGCAGCTGCTTTGAGTATCTTCATCAATGGCCCCTACATGTACTGTGCATTACAGGCCTTAAAGGGAAACTGTCATCTACAGGGTTTCTTAATGTCTGAAAGCACATAAAAAGCTAATTTGAGTGAGCCATTGTGTTTATATGTGAGTCTTTGCAGTCCAGGGTTATTCATATGTAAATCAGCCTGTAATTGAGGGCTGGGGTAGCCATATGTTTTAGGCTTCTGAGAGGAAATGATGTCACTGAGGGTCTTGGCCCTCCATTGACTGCAGGTTGAATATGAAATTGTATGTTTTAAAGTGGTATTACAGCATTTTCTACATTTAGAATAATTGTTTTGTATGTACATTGAAACTAGTGAGTCAACACTTTTACATTTCAAACTGTTAGTAAAAATAATCCATCTTTAGGATTGCTTTAACCTCTAGGCTATACCGCCAGCTGATCATTAAAAACTACACATCTCAATGCTGACACTGTGGTGCCAACAGGTATTGGGGACCCATATCAAGATTTCTAAACCCTGGCTGTGTTCATGTCAGTACAGATTGCTGGGGCTGCCACAACATGAACTTCTGTCTTATTCCACTCCCTTACAGCCTTTTCTCTTACAATTTAAGGTGTGAACTCAGGTCTACAAGATGCAAATATGGCTATGTACCTACTGGCCTGGCATCATGGGGCTAGCCTTGAAATGAGTAGTTTTTGATAAACAGCTGGCAATGCAGCCTAGAGGTTAAAGGAAAGAGCTGTGAACAAGCTTCATTCATCAAGCAGAATAGGTTTTAATTCCATTATGCTCTACTTGTATATTGTGTGACCAGAACAAGCCACTTAACTTCCCCGTGCACTCAAAACACACCCAGAAACAAGCTGCAGTTGTGTGCCTTTCCTGGACAAAGATGGTAAAAACAGTATGAGCATGTGCTATGATTTTGAAAAATATTATGTTCTTTCTATCCAGATTTGACTTGGAAAAAAATAGGACATCATTAATTGTTTATTAATTGCAAAAAAACGGAGATGGATGACTGTTAAAACATCCATAATCTGAACTGCATTATTATAGAATAATATATTGGTAGGTGTGTATAACCAGAATTTTACATACACACACAAGGTGCGGGATGCTTCATTAACCCCGAGAGCAAAGTCTGAGGGGTTTATAAAGGCATTCCAGACCGAGGGTGTGCGTAAATTTGTGTTTTGTACACCCACCCACCCATATATTATTTTATTTAATTTTTTTCCCATTTCAGCACAGTTCAGTTAGTACAGCACTTTTGTCAGAGATAGAGACAGACACAGACATACTTCACACACATTTTACACTTCACACACACAAACACACACAAGCACACACGCCACACACACACACACACACACACACACACACACACACACACACAGACACACCCTGTCTGTCCTTTTTTTCTTTCTTTTTTTACATTACAGTGGGAATGACATTCTGGAAATTTGCAGTCGGTCATCATAGTTGTGGACTGTAAGACACACTCAAAGGGTATGAGTGGCAACCAGATAAATTTTTTTTTTCCTTTATGGTAGAAAATCCTATTCCATCCAAAGTATTTCAGTAAGAAACTAATATACTTCTAACATCATCAAAAGAAGTAAAATACTCTTTTAATAATGCATTTCAGGTTATGCATGTTTTAACTGTGTTGTCCATCTATGTATTTTTGCAATTAATAAACAAGTAAAGGTGTCCAATTTTTTTTTCTTTTCAAGTCAAATCTTAATGGAAAGAGCATAATATTTTCAGAAACATAACACATGCTCAGATAGTTTTACTGTCTTTGTCCAGGAAATGAACACAACTACAGCTTGTTCCAGGGTGTATTTTGGGAGCACAGGAAGGTTAAATGACTTGCTCTGGTCACGCAATACACAAGTAGAGCATGTTGGAATCAAAACCCATTCTGCTAGATGAACAAAGTTTGTTCACAGCTCTTTGCTTTAATTAACCTATAGGCTGTACTGCCAGTTGATAATCGAAAACTACACTTTTCAAGGCTGGCTCCATGATGCCAGGCCAGAAGGTAAGTAGCCGCATTTGCATCTTGTGGACCTGTGTTCATACCTGAAATTGTAAGAGAAAAGGATATAAAAAAGTGAATGGAAAAAGGGAGAAGTTGGTGCTGTGTTATCCCCAAATATCTATACTGCCATGAACACAGCCAGGGTTTAGAAATCCTGATATGGGGCCCCAATGCCGGTTGGCACCACAGAGCCAGGCTTGAGATGTGTAGTTTTTAATGATCAGCTGACAGTATAGCCTAGAGGTTAAAACAATCCTAAAGATGGATTATCTTTACTAACAGTTTAAAACGTAAAGATGATGACTCACTAGTTTCAATGCACGTACAAGACAATCATTATAAATGTAGAAAATGTTGCAATAACACCTTAAAACACCCTTAATAACACAGTCAATTTCCTTCTTAACCTACAGTAAATGGAGGGCCAAGACCCTTGGTGACATCATTTCCTGTCAGGAACCTATAACAGATGGCTGCTCACAGCCCATAATTGCAGGCTGATTTACATATGAATAACTCTGGACTACAGAGACTCACATATAAACACAATGACTCAATTAAATTAGCTTTTTATGGGCTTTCAGATATTAAGAAACCCTGTAGATAACAGTTCCCATTTAAGTAATTGCTCCAGACACTTGGGCACTTGGACACCAAGTCATTCATGTTGGCAAAGTCTGCCTACCTGAAGTTCTGGGACTTCGTCACTGAGGCCCAGCTACTCTTCCCTTTAACCAGGGAGATTGCGGCTCTACTCAGTTGTGGTCACTGCCTCCCACTGGATTCACAATATTCAAACTGGTGATGACATCATCTCTGCTTATAGCAAAGTCAAGGCTGGCATGTCAACTCTGCTGCTCTAGGAAAAAGTCTCTGAAAGTGGACAGGAATTTGGTCTCAACTCTGCTGTGAGTCCTCTAAAGATGCCAATCTAAACCTGGGAAATTGAAGTTTCCCAGACTCACTAGTGTATCTGATTTGATTGCTCTCATAATTTCCCCTACAAACTGGGCATCACGCTGCGCTAAGCTGTTTGGAGATCTGTGGTACATCTTTAGGGTTTCTTGGTGCCCTTTAAGGAGGTAATTAGAGAGAGTGATAGGGAAAGTAAGAGAGAGATAGGGAGAGTGAGTGAGTGAGAGAGAAAAGAGGTGAAGAGAGAAGAGAGAGAGAGAGAGAGAGAGAGATAGAGTAGGACTTGGTTAAACACTGGGAGGTTACATAACTTGCTCACGGTTCCATTGCGTTTAAGTGGTGGTGTTTGGATTTAAACATGGGTCTCCAGATCCACACCTGTAGGCTAGACAGTCATTACAAAATAAAGAAAAATAAATTAAGTCAGACATAAAACTGGTGCTCAATTCTCAAAGCCTGTGGGACAAGTGTAAAATACAGTCCCAAACCGTGATGATCCATAGTAGGCTTGCACCTCTGTGGGATGGAGTGCTTCCCGTTACTGTGGCACAGTCCAAACTGCAAATCCAGATGTTAGCAGAAGCTATCAAGGTTAGCATTCACTAACATCCTTGCTATTATGCACATAAATAGCATTCTGTAGCACCAGACACAGAACACCCTGAGGAAGGTGCAGCACTACATTATACTATTTCTGTGGCTTTGTCCTCCCCCAAACCTGGTAACATGCTTAGCCCTAGTTACCAACCAAATCTATGCCCAGCTGTGCAATCCATGGTGCCGGGGGTTCTCACGCCTACCCCGTGTTCTGTTGCACAGTCCTTGGAGGTAGTGGCTCTTTCCCAACCACCACATGCACTTACTGTATAATATCTCATGTTAATAGTTTTCTCAACTCATCTCATGCTCCAAATGTACAATCCTTGGCATTTGTTGATCCTCAAATCCCCACCTGTCTGCCCTCCCAGCCAACCACCTGGCTTTCAACCTCTGTTAAGAGTAGGTAAGGTGGGGTTACCCCAATAACTATGCCATACAATCCCTGTTTTGAGTGCTGAAATGTTCCTTTCATGGCACTGTGGGCCACCTGCTTTTTGGCCCAATCCCCAATTCCTGAACACTTATAAACATCCTTGTGGGCACATTGGAATCATTTGTGACCTACCTGAACGTGGCTTGACATGTTTCCCAGTATTTTGGGAGCACTTAGTGGTTTTTGCACCCACACAGAACCTACACAATACTTTGAAATTTCAGAATGAGGAAATTATAACGGAACTTTATGCTCCACCCTTCCACCAAAAACTCTGCAACATAAATTGCAGTGCAAAATGGTTACTTGAAAATAAAAGCTGCGAACAGGACTCTACATATCAGGCTTGTTTATCTGATCACACCTCACTGGTTCTAGTTGATGAACTCCTTGCATGCTTCTGCCTGTCCCTCCAGAATGTGGATGTTGTTACAGTATTTACAAAAAACAAATGTTCATCTAAATAAAGGCACCTTTGTCTCTTTCAGCACTGAACATACCAGCCTATGTGGGCTTTTTCAGCAGACATGTGGACTGCCTCTGTTGACACCAGCAGCTAAAAAACATCTCTGCTTTCATTCTGAAGTTCATAGAAGGTTCACAAGTAAAACAATCTTCCATATAGAAAATATCAGATATTGCAAAGAGGTTTCTTAAGGACTTATCGTCTTTCTCTTACCATCTCCCTAAGCTCTGGAACGACCTGTTAGCCCAAATCCACCATTCTTTCCTCCAAACATTCTCTATCCTCTGCCCTCACTAACTTCTATGCGCCAAACAGTACATGGCCCTGACCTCCTCCCCCATCCCACTTACCTGCGTCTCCTCCCCATTGTTTCCCACTTTACCTTACGTGGCCTGACCAGTGGCTCGGCCTTCGGGTACTAAAACTGGCTTATAATTGCCCTGCCAACTAAAGCACTTGCCTGCTTACTGCACTTCTGCTTATTTCCCTGACAAACACCTTCCCTTAATCAATTTCAGTCATCTTTGCTTTATGTAACCTATTCAGACCTAGTCCCCGCTCCCTTTCCCAAAGCTTCCAGGCTTCTAGTTCTATCTGCCAACTCTGTGTAACATAATACAAACTAAGGCTAGGTAGTAGGCACTTATGCATGTATGCATGGTTGTAGATATGTAATCAAAATATGTATGTCACTCTCTTTGTGGAACATGTAGGTAGTGTCTCTCTCTTCATGTAATCAAGAATGTAATGCCACCCTTATCCATGTAACTAAGCTTGAAATGGCACCCTTAGTTCATGACTCCAATGTACAACTCAATTGCTTGTTTCATGTGCACTCTTCTCCTCTGTACCCTCCCCCCCCAAGTCGCACTGTGAGAAGAGCATCTTGTCGCTCAGTGTGCCTCTCCTGGTGAATCATTTTCAATAAATAAATTATGACCTTATGAAAATACATGCCATATGCATGCCTGGGGAGTATTCTTAGGGTGAGTATGCCCTTTAATGTTAAATCTAGCAGTAGCAGTAGCAATAATCATAAAATCTTTGTTTTCACCTAGGATTTGACTATTAGGATCAGGTTCTCTTTTTAAAGTTGTCTTGTAGTCAAGTCATAGTTACGTACAAGTTAAAATAAATTAAATTATCAATATATCCAAACTCTCACAGTCTTCTCAAATTACCAAGTAAGACAATCTCAATAAAATCTGAATTAATTTCTACTTTTGCTTTGAATTCATGTAATAATTTAACTAATCTCAGACTTTGTGACCAATTCTTCCATGATTTAACCACAGTGGACCATAAAATAGAGGTAGAGTAATGGTGGAAGGTCATAAACTGTGTTTTTTTTTAAAGTTGAAGGTCATTTTCTGTGGTCTTTATGTTTACAATTAATTTTGAGTTTATAAACCATTTATACAAAATTAAAGGAACAATAATTCTGAAATTCAGGTTCCATGATTTGTTCATTGATTTTTGGCCATTATAACTGAACTGTATTTGACATAGGTATTTAGTAGTAGGTACATTTATTGTTCCACTTAAAACAGCCCTTACAAGTTTCTTAAAGAGAAAAAAATTACAATAAATACATTGCATACACTACAACATATGTTTTACATATAGGATTGTGATGGGAGTCGAATAGTGTATGGAAGCCCATGCACAACCACACTATTCTAATTCCGAGTGGTTTCCATAATGACAAGCACCCTGAGAGCAAAGCTAGAGCAGTGCTTGTTGTCATGGAACCCACAAGGTATTTGAATAGCATGTTGAGTATTTGAGGCTCCCATACACTTTTCTATATAGTGTATGGACCCCAAAAAAGAAGCTACCTTCCTCCTGTGGCTCCCAATGCCAGTTCTTGCCACCAGAGATCCTACCTTCTCTTCTGGCTGCCCGCTCAGCCAGCATGCACATACGGCTTGTCAACCACCCCCTGCCCAATGAGCAGCACTGTTTGGGGGCGGTTGCATTGTGATGTGCCTACTAACGCAGAACGAAACGTCATTCTGTGTTAGTATGCATGCCATTGGTGCAGCAGAATGACTTTTTCAAGTGTATGAATTTCCATACGCAATCACGTTCGTCCATACACTACAGTTATCGATCAGTCAAGCCACAACATAATTTCTCATTGAGGAACATGTGCAATACCTCAGTTAGCAAGCAAGCAAGCACATTTTTATTTCTAAAGTGCCCATCCATGGAGGCTCAAAGCTCTGAATAATAACAAATTAAAAACAAAAATACTAAAATAAATAAAATAGATACGGTAAATGACAGGGTGTTGCTAATAGACTAAGTAACTGAAGAATAATAAATAGCCATCCAAATTAACACAAGTAAAAGGCCTTCTTGAATAAGTGGGACTTCAGCCCTCTTGAAGGGGCCTCCTTCAAGGACCTTGGGAGTAAGTTTCACAGAGTTGGGGCTGCTACTGAAAAAATGTGCTCTTCTGATGACTTCAGTTAAACCCTGGGAACTGCTAAGAGTAACAAACATGTGCTTGTTAGCTGCACTTGGGACACTGTGCCATAGACAAGAAACAAGTATTGAGTGAAAATATTATTTCGCCAGCACTGGCTACTCATTGAGCTTGAAATAGAGTCACACCTTATATATAGATCAGTCCAGAAGGATACCACAACAGACTCGTTCCTTTCAAGATAGGCAAGTACTTTACCTTATATAAAGTGAGTGGTTCTTCCTGCCTTTCATCTCATATTCCAACTGCCTCCTCGAGGAAGCAGTTGGAATATGTGAGTGAGGGGCAGGAGGAACTCTCAATGTGCACTTTAAATAAAATTAAGCACTTTTGTCTTGAAAGGAACGTGTCTGTTGTGGTATCCTTTTGGACAGATCTATAAATAGAGTGACTATTTCAAACTGCTAGGAGGCCCTCTTCAGAGGAACAGAGAAGCTGGGAGGGTTGGTAAGGAGACAATAGGTCTCTCAGGTAGCTAGGTGCCAGCCCATGTAGAGCTTTATAGGTCAGCAAGTCGACCTTGAAGGAGATCCACCAGCTCACCAGCAGCCAGTACAGATCACGTAATACTGGTGTTATATGGCAGGGGAAGGCCTGCCAACATTCTGGTTGCTGCGTTCTGCACTAGTTGCAGGCAACACCGTGCTCCTCCCCTTAGCCCCAGGTAGAAGGTGCTGCAGTAGTCAAACCTAGAGGTCACAAAGGCATGTATTAGTGAGGGCAGGTCATTTGGTGGGATAAAGTGCCTAATCCAGGTGATGTTCCTCAGATGGTAAAACCTATTTTGGACAACAGCCGACACCTGAGCCTCAAATGTCAATTTGCTGTCAAGGATCATGCCCAGATTTTTCACCTTAGCAGATGCGGCCAGCTGAGAAGCATGAGCACAAGACTGGTTGACTTCTCAAGCCTTCTGATACCCCACTCACATCTAGGGTTGAACAATACTTCCATCTTGTCTGGGTTAAATTTTAGTCAGTTGGAGTACATCCAGTCCTGGATCTTAGTCAGGCAAGAGTTAAATGCAGAGACTGCACTCTGTAGTCCTGGTGCAAAAGACATGTACAGCTGGGTATTATCTACTTAGCAGTAAACCCCATATTTTACCATCTAATGATATCTTCCAATGGGCAGAAGTACACCACTAAGCTGGATTGGTGAAAAGGATCAAGCCTTGCAGAACTTCACATGGCAGGGGCTTCGGGCAGGAGGAGTAAATTCCTATCACCCTCCTCTGCATCCTGCCTGTCAGGAAGGACTCAAACCAGCTGATGATAGTGCCAGTGAGTCCACATCATTCTTTAAGGCGATCCATTAACACCTCATGATCTATGGTGTCAAATGCTGTGGTGAAGTTGAGGAGAACAATAGATTGCTCACCTCTGTCTCTCACCCCATTAATATCTTCCAATCCCACTGGATAGTCAATTTTAGTTACTTTTATTGTTTTTTGCAAATTTTCAGCTGACATCCCCTGGACCAGGCCTTAACCCTCTTTGTAAGCAGCCGGTTGGGAAACCGGTAATTGCATGTTTCTCTACCACACCACTACAGTTTTCACTATTCCTTACGAGCATATAAACATAGAAAAATTGCCAGCAGAAAAAGGCCTTATGGTCTACCAAGTCTACTCAATTGTGCAGCTAGCAGCCCTTATTCTGCAGTTTCACTCCCTTCCCCACCATCCCTCCCTCCCTTGACCCTCCCTTTTGCCCTGTCCCATCCCCTTTTGAAGTGTGTTTATTCCTTTCATGTATTTGAAAGTTTCAATCTTATCTCCCCTCTCCCTCCCTTCTTCCAGTGAGTACATGTTCAATTCCCTCAGCCTGCTCTCATAAGGTAGGTCCCCCAGACCATTAAGCATCTTTGTTGCCCTGCGCTGCATCACCTCCAGTTACTTAATGTCCCTCTTCGGGTATAGGCACCAATACTGCATGCAGTACACCAAGTGTGGCCTGACCAGTGATCTATACAATGTCAGAATCATCTCCCCTCCTTGAGGATATACCCCTAGTACGGGTGGGCAAAAGTGCAGATTTCCACCAACTTGGAAGTTGTGCGAAATTTCAAAAATTCACTGGAATTTTCTGCTCTTTCGCCTGTGACAGAATTCCAAACTTTCACCAAACAACTGCAGATTTCCGCCTAGTACTGCAGCATTTAATTACGAATTGTGGAGTTTTTACTTGACATGCAGAAATAAAGTCTCTTGCATTACTTCTGTGGGTTTTTTTTGGTGGGGGAGCAGTTAAATGCATAAGCTGCAGAACTAAACACTGACAGTGATCAGTTTTGCTGAGCTTTTTTCCCGCAGTTTAATATATTGACCCGCATTTCTTACATTTATTCTTCAGTTTTCAGTGGGATTTCCACAAAACTTGGCAAAATGATTTCTGAACTTTTGTGGAAAGGAAAATCCAACCTTTCGCCAAATTACGCCCATGAAATTTTTCCACACCCCTAACCCTAGTAATGCAACCCAGCATCCTGTTGACCTTTGCAGCCTCCTTACTACATTGAGCTGAGTTGTTCATTGCTCCTGTAATGAGCACCCCTAGATCCTTCTCTTCTTCAGTCACAGCTAACTGCTCACCCCTCAGTTGGTAGTTCCTCTTTGGGTTTTTAGCCCCAAAATGCAGCACCTTGCATTTTTTGACATTGAACCCCTGCTGCCAGGTGTCCGACCAGGTATCCAGTTTTGACAGATCATCCTGCAACCCTTGCCAACCCCCTAGGTCATACACCACCGCTCCCCTCTTGGTGTCATCAGCAAACAGACTGATTTTGCTCCTGATGCCCACTGAAATGTCTGCAATGAATATCCCAATCAGCACTGGTCCAAACACCGAGCCCTGAGGAGCTCCACTTGTCACCACCCTTGGGGATTATTGCTCCCCACCCACCACCACTCTCTGCTGCCTTCCCTGTAACTAGTTCCCCACCCAGACCACCATCTTCACACATGCCCCTGTATCTTGTAGCTTACTTCTTAGTCTCCCATGTGGCACCGAGTCAAATGCCATACTGAAAGCCAGGTACAGGACATCCACTGCATGGTCTTTGTCTTGTCTAGTCACCCAATCATAGTACTCCACCACACTGATCTGGCAGGATCTGCCAGTGACAAAACCATGCTGGCTACTGCCCTGCAGCTTACTGGCTTCCAGAAGGGACACCAGCTTCTCCTTCAGTGTTGTCTCCATCGGTTTACCCACGATGGATGTGAGGCTCACAGGTTTATAATTCCTTGGTTCATCCTTGGGGCCACTCTTATGGAGAGGTATCATGTGAGCCATCCTCCAATCCTGAGGTGCACACCATGAATCTAATGAGGCATTGAATAGGTCTGCCAAAGGCCTCACTAGGACCTCTGCCAGATCTTTCAGAACTTTGGGAAGAATGCCATCTGGCCCAGACGTCTTGTCCACCCTCAGGGCCCTCAAACCTTCTAGCACCCTGTCCTCTGTGATTTCCCTGTCTGTCACCCCCTCCTCCCTCTGCTTCTGACCTTAAACCCCCCTTGGGTAATCCCCCCTATTTTCTTAAGTAAATACAGAGCAGAGGTAGTCATTGAGTGCTTCTGCCTTTTCACCCCCAGCTTCCACTCATCTCCCTTCACTCTTAATCATCACTATATCGTCCTTTCAGATCCTTTTGTCACTGATGTACCTGAAGAATTCCTTCTCCCCCTTCCTAATGCCCTGAGTCAGCCTGAGCTCCTTTGATGCCTTGGCTGCCCTTACTGCCCTTGTCACCTTCTTCGCTTCCTTCAGGTACTCCTCTCTGTCCTCCCCCTCCTTGTTTTTTTGTACCTCCTAAAGGCAGCTCTTTTCTTCCTTACCTTTTCCATTATTCCTTTGCTCACTCAGCAAGGTCTCTTTGCCCTGGCCTTTTTATTCTTGGCTTTGCCACAGATTTTAGTTGCCTCCTCTACCCCAGCTTTATGAGCTCCCACCTCTGGTTAGTGTCCATACTAGGCTGAAATTTGGCCACATACTCTTTTACTATTTCCCCCATCCTTTCAAAGTTGATCTTCCTGAAGTCCAACACACTTGTTTTGGATACCACTCCTTCCTTACCCATATTCAACGTGAACCATACCGTGCAGCAGTCGTTCCCCGCCAGGTTCTTCCACCCTCAGTTCCCTCACAAACTCCCCATTTGCCAGCACTAGGTTAAGGGTGTTCCCTAACCTGGTTAGTTCACTGACTATCTGCATTAGGAAGTTGTCCTGGAAGGAATCCAGCCATCCCTGCTGCCTTCTATTCTTCGTGGCTGGGGTACTCCAATCCACACCCGGCTGGTTAAAGTCTCCCACAATCACCACATTTCCCTTTCCACAGGTCCTCCTGATCTGTCTGGCTAGTTCCTTGTCTAACTCTTCTGTTTGGGAAGGCAGCCTGTTCACTACTCCCATTCTGAAAGTCCTATTCCTTGAGACCTGGATTTGCATCCATAGTAACTCTGTACTGCCCTTCTCCCCCTTCTCCCATACACACATCAGTCCTTCCCTCACATATACTGCCAGCCCCCTTTCCACTTTTCTCTATCTCTGCAGAATATCCTGTACCCAGGTATCGCCAGGTCCCAGTCATGGTAATGGGTGCCCCATGTTTTGGTAATGGCCACCATGTCCACCTCCACCTCTGCCAAGAGGGTCTGAAGCTCTGCAGTTTTATTCCCCAGGCTTCTAGCATTCAAGGTGACCACCCTCCACCACCTTACCCTCCCCCACTTCCATCCCATTTTAACGTCCTCCCTAGTACTTGCCCTTAATCCCTTGTCTCTGTTATGGAGGTAAGCTTGTGCATCAACCCATCCTGTGGACTCTGCTTGCCTCCTGCTCACTTGCCATCCCCACTCCTAGTTTAAATACCCAGCCTCTTCTATGTGATCACTTATCCCCTTTTTCAACACTTTCTTGCCTTCCTCATTTATGTGCAGTCTATCCTTCGAGTAAAGATTACTGTTTGCTCAGGGGTCCCTCCCCATCCCCAACCCCCCACCAGCCCATAACCTTTAGACTGACACCAAGTTCCTAGCCATTTAATAAATTCCTCTAGTCTTCATTTTCTTGTACTACTCGCCCTGGGAACAGGAAGTATCTATGAGAAAGTTTCTGATCTTCCTGCCCCTCACATATTGGTCCTAGTTCCTCAAACCTCCTCTGAACAATGTCTACCATTCTATCAGTCAAGTTGTTTGTCCTCAAATGCAAAATTAAATGAGTTTTCTCCCTCTGCCTTCTAGCATACTTCAGAACAGATTGCCCACCCTTTCTGCTGTCATTCCTGGCATGGCTTCATAGGTTCCTAGTCAAGTGGCCATAAGCCATATCAGACTTGCTACATATAGTGGATGAACTCTCTTGATTTGGTGCCCATATAGTAGTCCAGTCTGTTTAAAGGAGATCAGGCTTCCACCCATATGTGGCTATGCCTCTCCCCCATGCTACCCCACCTGACACCCCTTAGTATTGAGTCCCCCAGCTCTAGTGCAACCCCCACCCCTGCCTTTTTGCCAAAATGACAGGTGGCATGCTGTTGGCGCTGGCAGCAATACCTGGTGGGGACCTGAGTTCGGGGAGGATGAGGTTACCTGGCACAAGAGGACCTAGGTTTGGCTACTCTGCACAGGGGCACCCAAGTAAATCAGAACACAGGAAGCAATAACTGTAATGTCCAGAACCAGGAATGGGATTTTTCAGTGTGGCTTTTATTCACAACTAGCTGAACACAACAAAGCATAGATGGACCCCCATGGGGCTACGTTTACTGATAATGCAGATTAGAGACTACAAGGCAGTCCACTGGAAGAATGAACCATTAATACTGTTTTCAGGCTCTGGACCCACCAGGCACACAGCCCAGACTTGCACGCACTTTGGGTACACAGCCGACTGGCCCGGCTCCCCTGCCGGCCACTTGACTGACGGTTCATTGGAAGAATGAACCCATTTTACTTGTTGTGGCTCCCCACACCACTTAGAGTCTGTGACCCCTAGAGAGATTTTCTTCTTACTTCTTCTGACTCCCATCTCACAAAGAGAATTTTCTTTACCCTTGTTGGGGCTCCCACACCACTTAGAGTCTGTGTGCCCTAGAGAGATTTTCCCATTTCGACCCACATCTGGGTGCTTCCCTCATCATTGGCCATGATGAGGCAAAGTAGCAATCACAGCAGGAAATTGAGAGGTGGACCTGGTTACTAAAGATGGGGGGTGTTCCCACCTCCAGCTCCCACAGCCCATACCTGGCCATTTCTCTGGACATACTGAAACTTCGAAATGTAGATTAAACGGTGGATGAACTGTCACACCCCCTCTACAATATTACTTGAATTCACACAGCACTTTAGCTTTTGACACTGCTCCATTTGTTTGTCCTAGTACTATAGACCTCCCAAATAGTAGTTCAAATCCCGGATATCTTCACATTTCCCAGGCTGAAGAAACACATTTTTTGCCCTCTCATATTAGAGCAAACACTCACCCTTTTGTTGCAGGTGCCCCACAGGCAAAGTACAACTCTTTCCACTTTTCAAGCACAAACTGAAACTGTAATGGGCAGCTTTCTTTCTTCTGCAGAAATTAGGGGATTGCCCCTGGAATCTACATGGGGATACTTTACTTCCTCTACTCCCCCCCCGGAGGAGGGGCACTGAGACCCGGACAGCGGTCTCTACCATTGAACACTGGACACTGAACTTCTTGCTTCAAAACAAACAGGAGACTCCCTTCCTGCTTGAGGGCAAGCAAGAGACTACTTTTAAAACTCCCAACGTCTATCTCTCTCCCTCTGCCTAGACTCCAATGTGGCTTATGCAGCTCGACAGATTCTATTGGTGATGTCATCTCAGTCTCAGCTGAGACTGAGAACAGAGTGAGACAGTGTAAACCCGTTTAACTGGAGTTTCACAAGCTGCCTTCCTGCCTACCACTAGGTCTTACTGGGATTCAGTAACCCGGGTAACAAGGGGTTACACTCGCCCTTGACCAGGAAAGTGACTGTCCCCAGTCATTATGCACCTGGCCTTAGGCCATCCCACCCTATGTGCTACCTGTGGAGGGGGGTGATCAGGCCCCCTCCTACCATGTGCAAGCACAGGCAGGCAACACTGAGGGCCTAGAGGCCTGTAGCTGACATATCAGCCTCTACACTATCCACTTACTATGGACACCCAGTGGCTCTGGTAGAACCATCCAGAGCATAGCCCTGATAGATCAGCACTGCGGTCCTGACTGCAGGTCAGGGCCACAGCCTGTCCATCCCCCCTAACCCTCTAGGGAAAACCTATCTGCCTCTAACATAATATTCCCAAAACAAAAAAAACTCCGGGGCCTCCCCGACCTTGGGCAGCCTGCAACCACACCATTAAATTACCACATTAATACCTCCTCCCTACCTCCACAACTACACTTGTGGAAGGAAAGGGTCAATACAGCAATAACCATAACAATAACACCACAGTACTTTAAATTTCTACACAATAAATCACTGACGAGGAACTCCGATGAGCCCCTCCTCCTCTTCTTGTCTTCTCTTCTGTCTTCCCAGGAACACCTGTAAGAAAAAGAAAGACAAAACACACTCCTAATCTGCATACACAGTCTACCTAAAACCCCTACCATACAAAACACTGAACAATCCCAAAAATATTTTTTTTAAAAAGGTAGAAAAACAGTATTTACATTAGAGTACAATAATGACATTATTTACAATCCACATTTGGGGGGATGGAGTGCCCTAAGAGTCCCAACTAGTAACCACAAGGCCCAAAGACTAGTCAAATAAAGAGTCTCTCCTGGGCCGGAGCCCGATGAAGCACAGTTCTAACAGGCCAAAGTCCCGAAGGGGAGAGTCTTTGAAGACAGTTCACACATTTTTGAAGTCTGTAGTGTACGGTGTGTACTGCAATGTCATAAAGATAGGAAAGTTTCGTACTTACCAGCTATTTGTAGTACAAGAATCTGCATGAACCTGCACCCTGCCGAAGACTCTCCCTGGCAGCATTTCTTCTGATACAGCTGGGCGGACATCTTCCGGGAACCACAGGAGGGCGCATCTGGAAACAGCTGGGATGATGTCATCAATGGAGATGGAACCTTAGAACAGGAACAAAAAGAAAAACAGCTGGTCCGACGTCATTCGATTACCAGGCGATGAACAGGAAACAGCTGGGCTGGTGTCCTCTCTGGATCTGAAGTCATCTGGTGGGCCAGTGGATGGTTGCTGGACAGGACAGTACACTGTAGACTGATGAATGTGGAGCACCTGAGTCCTTGGTTATTCATATTGGCGGATCAATAAAGGCACTTCACAGTCTGGTGTGGCAGTATTGACTACCACTGCTCAGCTCTCCATTTTGTAGGCACGGGCTTAATTACTGGGAGGTCCTTGCACTGAGGCCAATAGTACTGGGGGTCAGGGGCTTGAATTATTACCCCATCTGGGCGCACATAATTCACACAGTGGGAGATTTCACGTCCCCCTCAAGTCCACTATTCTCACTCTGTCCATAAACAGTGTCCTGCCTCTCTTCCACTGTGTATACTTTTCATGGAACAGTCTATTCTTTACATGCTGGTTGGCCCCAGGATGCACACTTTTCATTGCTTCATCCCAGATCCAGGATTTCCTGCAGTCCTCAATCTTCTCCCAGACTTTCCGAGGAAAGGTAGGAAAGGTCATACCATAGATCTCATTTGCCTTTCTACGAACCAGTCTCTCCTCTTTACTTGCTTTGGTCAATCTGAGACTGCTGGCCTGGCTTGGGGGTGGCCAGTCCTGGTTCTGCCAGCTTTGCATTCTCAAGGAAATTAGAAATGGATCCCTGACTTCTTCCTCCTGTAAAGCCAGGGCAGTGGCATCACAACATTCCTTAATACATTCCTCCGAGGCAAGATCTTGAGGCTGTGTACCCGTTCCTTTCTCACAAGGCCACATAGGTTCCCCCTCATCTTCCTCTTCACTGAGGATCTGAGCCCAGGCGTGAGCAGTCGTTCTCACCCCTGAGACTATCCATTCATCACTAGGCGCGGAGGTCAACACCTCCCATTCAAAGGCCTCCCGCATCTCATCTTCATTTAAGAGACTTGGGCTAGGCCCCCCCACCCAGGGGTCTATTGATGCTTTATCCAAACTTTCTTTCTGGGATCCAGCATCCAAAACTTCAACTTCTGATTCAGTCTCTAACTCTGCACCCTCTAGCTTTGTGCCACACTCCCCGAGGGATCTTCCTCCACAGGCTCCACCTGGTGCTGTGTGCTGCCAACTACAAATTCCTGAATTTTTGTCCATGTGGGGGCCAAACTAATTGGGCGCTTTTATCAAGCCATATTTTGAAGGCATCCAGCACAGTGAGGAATCATGAAGACATCCCTTCCAGCACTCAAGCATATTTGGCATACACGCACTGGATAATTAGGAATCGCCACATCGGGAGGCAGTTGCCCTCCATAGCACCACTTTCAATATCTCTCAGTCTATTTACTGCTGCTGTTACTGCAACCCGGGCATGATCCGTGTAATGAGCTGGTCCTGAGGCCATAACTGCAGAAAAATAAACAAAAGTTCACTGTAACCGAAAGTCCCACTTTAATGAATACACTCTGTAGATTTAAAATGGCTCCTCTGCTGCTGTGTTTACTTTACTACCCCACCCTGTAATGGCGGCAGCAGCACTCCTGTGCATCAACATTTAGAATCTGGGTCAAGCCACTGCGCTCTCGATTTACACAAGCTACTGATAACTTTTACTCAGACTGCACAACTTGCTCTGATCTGGCTTTACACACATTTACAGGATTTTCATTGGACTTTTCACAAGCTGGTAACATTTATTTAACTCACAGTCCATTAAAAGCTTCAGGTTTTAGCACAGGATTGCCTGCTTCTACTAGTGTTGTATTTTGCTACAACCCACAGTCTCTTTCTGGCTGCAAACTTTAAACTGAGGCTATTTTACTTCCATGCTCACATTCAATGGCTTTACAGACTTGAACTTGCTGGCAGGACTTCACACAGTCATTACTTGCAAAGCGACTATACTGCTGCACACACATTTTATATGGCATACTGAAAATCACTTGTTTGAGCAGTTTTATGAAGGTTTACTCACTGTTATTAGTAGCAACTTGCTGCGATGGGGTACAAAACGGCCTGCAGCCAATTTTTTGAAGGCCTCTGAACACAGACGGGCGGGCAGTCTCAGCGTTTTATACACCAAACTCGCTATTTCCATGATTGATTTGTGGGTTGAGCCCGATTTTAAACTCAAAAGTCAATTTTTTGGATATTTACAGCGCTTTGAATACTCCGTGATGCTCCTCCACTGCCAGTACACGCACTACACTCTGTCTCTCTCTCGAATGCTGAGGCAGTCTCAGAAGAGCTGGCTGAGGGGCAGGACCAATTGCAACCTGACCAACCACACGACGCCATGCAAATGAGCCTCTTCTTCCTCACGAGGGCTCCTCTCCTCACTGCGATCGTCGAGCAGGCAAATTTAAACTGCAGAATGTACTTTTTTTTTTCAACTGAGTCCACGCCGGGAGCCCATTTCAACCATATAACATTGCCATTAACTCTGCAGTCTCTCCATTTACACAGAAAGCATTTCCAACATCCAGGGCATAATTTCTCTGCTGCTACCCCTAGTCTTCCACACTTTCCTTCACAAGAATTCATTTTAAAAGCATTTCAAACATCCAGGGCATAATTTCTCTGTTGCTACCCCTAGTCTTCCACATTTCTATTTACCACAGTTCATTTTTAAAGCTGACATAAACGCTGTAAACAATTTTGATGATGCAGGACAAGGGCATACTGCTTTGTCTTTTAATGTTCTTGGTAAACAGTTGACATTTTTAAACAGCAGCACAAGATTCACAGCACACAGCAACATACTAGGGAAATTGCTTCAGCTTTTTGGGCTACCCACTGCCAGATAGCCAAAACGCTAGTCCCCTTGCCCAAGCACCTTCCTTCCCGAACAAATCCAAAGCGGTTCCTCCATTTTTGTAACCCCCACCCCTGCCTTTTTGCCAAAATGACAGGTGGCATGCTGTTGGCGCTGGCAGCAATACCTGGTGGGGACCTGGGTTCGAGGAGGACTGAGGTTCCTGGCACAAAGGGGACCTAGGTTTAACTACTCTGCACAGGGGCACCAAGTAAATCGGGCACAGGAAGCAATAACTGTAATGTCCAGAACCAGGAATGGGATTTTTCAGTGTGGCTTTTATTCACAACTAGCTGAACACAACAAAGATAGATGGACCCCCATGGGGCTGCGTTTACTGATAATGCAGATTAGAGACTACAAGGCGGTCCACTGGAAGAATGAACCATTACTACTGTTTTCAGGCTCTGGACCCACCAGGCACACAGCCCGGACTTGCACGCGCTTTGGGTACACCGCCCGACTGGCCCGGCTCCCCTGCTGGCCACTTGACTGACGGTTCATTGGAAGAATGAACCCATTTTACTTGTTGTGGCTCCCCACACCACTTAGAGTCTGCAATCCCTAGAGAGATTTTCTTCTTACTTCTTCTGACTCCCATCTCACAAAGAGAATTTTCTTTACCCCTGTTGTGGCTCCCCACACCACTTAGAGTCTGAAACCCCTAGAGAGAGATTTTCCCATTTGCGACCCACATCTGGGTACTTCCCTCATCACTGGCCAAGTGCATGAGGCAAGTAGCAATTACAGCAGAAATCCGTAGAGGTGGACCTGGTTACTAAAGATGGGGTGTTCCCACCTCCAGCTCCCACAGCCCATACCCGGCCATTTCTCTGGACAAACTGAAACTTCGAAATGTAGATTAAACGGTGGATGAACTGTCGCACCCCCTCTACAATATTACTTGAATTCACACAGCACTTTAGCTTTTGACACTACTCCATTTTTTTGTCCTAGTACTATAGACCTCCCAAATAGTAGTTAAAATCCCGGATTTCTTTACATTTCCCAGGCTGAAGAAACACATTTTTTGCCCTCTCATATTAGAGCAAACACTCACCTTTTTGTTGCAGGTGCCCCACAGGCAAAGTACAACTCTTTCCACTTTTCAAGCACAAACTGAAATTGTAATAGGCAGCTTTCTTTCTTCTGCAGAAATTAGGGGATTGCCCCCGGAATCTACATGGGGATACTTTACTTCTTTTACCCCCCTCCGGAGGGAGGGGCACTGAGACCTGGACAGCGGTCTCTACCACTTGAACACTGGACACTGAACTTCTTGCTTCAAAACAAACAGGAGACTCCCTTCCTGCTTGAGGGCAAGCAGGAGACTACTTTGAAAACTCCCAACGTTCTATCTCACTCCCTCTGCTGCAGATTCCAATGTGGCTTATGCAGCTGCAACAGTTCTATTGGTGATGTCATCTCTCAGTCTCAGCTGAGACTGAGAACAGAGTGAGACAGTGTGAAACCCATTTAACTGGAGTTTCACAAGCTGCCTTCCCTGCCTACCACTAGGTCTTACTCGGATTCTAGTAACCCCGGGTAACAAGGGGTTACACTAGGATTCCACCTCATTTTCTAACCACTTGTTCCCCTTCCTCCCTAACCTATCGCTGACACCACTTCTTCCTCCTTCCCATTAGTTCCCACTTCCTTCCCTGCCAAGATTCCCACACCTGTTCGCCCCTCCATGCCACTTTCATCCTGACTACCAATAGTTGCACCTCCAAGTTCATCCCCTTTCACTTCTTCCTTTCCCCCAAGAACTGTGAACTGATTTTTCCAAAGACCCTTCCCCTAGGCCTACTTCTACCTCCGTTATGCTACTCCATCTCCCTCTTTCAACCCCTTGTCCATCACCACTTCCCCTACTCCGCCATATAATTTCTCGTTTACACTTTTTTCTGCCCTGTGACCTTGGTTTCCCAGACATTGACATTCTCATTGACCCTTGGACTGGGTCTTCCTGGTTCAGCATCCCCTCCTCTAACCTTGCAAGAGAAGCCATTTGAGGAGAGACAAAAGGAGCTTAATATGTATACCCTTGATGAAAGGAGGGAGAGGGGGACATGATAGAAACTTTTAAGTACCTCAGTGGAATCACCAAAGTCCAAGAGTGTAGTATCTTTCAGAAAAAAAGATGTGCAAGAACAAGAGGGCAAAATTTGAAGATAGAGGGGGGACGGCTCATGGGCAATGTGAGGAAGTATTTTTTCACAGAGAGGGTGGTGGATGCATGGAACAGCTTTCCTGAGGAGGTTGTGGGGTCTAAAACTGTGGGAGAATTCAAGAATGCTTGGGACAGACATAAGGCAATTCTTGTGGGGGGTAGGAAGAAATAGACTGTTGGTTAACTAGGATCTTCAGCTTTTCCTGTAGGTAGGGAAATGGGCAGACTAGGTGGGCCAAATGGTCCTGATCTGCCATCACAGTCTATGCTTCTATGTTTCTCCTTCTCCTCCCCTGTCTGCTTAAGTTGCCCTCCCTACTCAGCTCCCCTCCTATCTCCACGCACTGCTGGACCATAACCCACCGCGGCCCATCATGCCTGCCTCAGCTCCTCCTGCAGACCCATAATCTTCAAGTTTCACTATTTGGTTGCACACTAAACAGCCCCCCACTCACCACGCAATTTAAAGAAAGATTGGCACTCCACAGTTGTTGCAGCCCACCACCCTTCAATTTCTCTTTTTGCCCACCAGCGACCCTCATCATACCCGATGAAGAATCCCTCTCCCTCCCCCAAGCCTCCCCCTCCCCTCCTTTACCATTCCTAAATATGTTACTTTCGGTTCCCACTTCCCTCCCTCATGCACTACATTTAAGATGGTTGAGTAGCTTTCTTCAAACTCCTAACCCTCCTTTTCCCACTTACAGCTGTCAATACCTATAGAACAGCCTCCTTTTAACAGTGAAATATGTCCTCACCACAATAATACTGTAACTCTTTACCCTCTGTATCACAATGGCTGTTGTTAAAGCCTACTGGGCAGCCTTCTTTTAAAGTCCTATCACCCCCCTCTCACAATTAGAACTTATTAAAAACTAAATTAAACTAATCTAGGTCTTACCATAGCTTGCCCCAGAAATGAAACAAAGCCTACTCACAATTGCTCCAGACGGCTACTTAACAGAAATGCATTTTTCAGCTATCAGAAATGCAATTTTCAAGACCTAGACACAGAATTAAAAACTGAATTAAACCAATCTAGGTCCTATTATAGTTTTCCCCAAAAAGGAAACACAGCCTACTCACAATGGCTCTCTGTGTTTACCCAACAGAAATGCACTTTTCAACTAACAGAAATGCAATTTTCAAAGCATAGACACAGTTACTTATTTTCTGAATTCCACACCAGCTGAGTTGAAGTTCTGTTCAATTCCACTACTTAGTATGTCGTCCTCTCCTGCTACTCATTGACCAGCCCCCCCCGCTGGGTGTGGTTCTGAAGTCCATTTAATATGGAGGCAGTGGGGGGGCGGGTCAGTGGGAGAAAAAAAGTTGGCACTCTTGATCTTTGCAGCTATGGCCACTGAATTCCTTCCCAGCCATTTTTCTGGCCCAACTCCTTGGTCGCTGATGCGGCCTGACTTTACTGGAAAGAGAGGCAGTGTGGCTGGACTCTGCCCTTTTATAGCCCAGCTGCCAAATTTGTAATTGGCGTTCTTTGTGGGGTGCTCCTCTGATTGGCTCTGGTCAGGAGCATTTCTCCCTGTGGCTCCTGCCACCAATCTCTCAATCCGCTTGTGCGGCTCAACTGTTCAGCCATGGATGTGAGCACCTTCCCTGCCACAGGTGTGGTCCTCTTGATCCTTGTGGCTACAGCCACTGAATTCCCTCCCTGTCACTTCTCTGGAGTGACGCCTTGGCTGCTGATGTGGCCCAGCTTCACTGGAAAATGATGTGGTGCGGCTGGGCTCTGCCCTTTTATAGCCCAACCACCGAATTTGAAATTGGTGCTTTTTGTGGGGCACTCCTCTAATTGGCTGTGGTCAGGAGCTGTTCCCCCTGCAGCTCCTGCCACAAGTCTCACAAGTTGCTTATGTGGCCCAACTGTTCAGCCACAGATGCGGCCACATTTCCTGCCGCAGGTGCGGGGCTCCCAATCCTTGCAGCTACAGATGCCGAATTCTCTCCCTGCCACTTTTCTGGCCCAACTCCTTGGCCGCTGATGTGGCCCAACTTTAACTGAAAAGAGTTTATGAGGTCAAACAACAACTTGCTATTTAGGTCAGTCACCTGTAGTCAACAGTGTTCTTATACACCATGTATTACTGACAAGTCTGACTGTGCATTTCTTAGGTATTCTTTCTGAGCTATATTGCCGCTTGGGATCCTCTGAATTTCAGTACATTGCAGGGCCCAGAAATCACAAGGAAACTGTCAATTCTAGGACCTGCTTCTCTGGCCTCGACTGCACCATGCCACGGCTGCTTGCCTGGCTCGGCATCAAAAAAAGCCATAAGCCCCTTCAGGTGTGCTGTGCTGACTGGGGATCAGACCTCGCCACTGGAGGAGAGGCTGAGAAACCTGTCCAGGAAACCTGACATGAGGTCCTACTCCTATTGATGACAGACTGTGCAGCTTTCTTCCCTGCTGTACTGCCACTTAGGATCCTCTGAACTCTGGTTTGTTGCAGGGCCCAGAAACCTGCAAGGAAACCACCAATTTTAGGACCTGCTTGCCTAGCCTGCACTGCACCATGCCTCGGCTGCTTGCCTGGAGAGGCAAATAGAAAAACTATCCGCTCCTTCAGGTATATCGGTGTTTGATATCTGGGCCTTAGAATTTCTGTGCCTGCACTCTGATTGGTGGATTTCAGTCAATTGACTTTCACTGCCTGTTTTTGATATTAGACCCAGTGCTCAGTGAACTGTTAGACTGCGCTTTTCAACCTGGGATATAATTTGGAATTTTTACTAAAAGAGAAGCCATTTATCACTATCTCTCTTTCTCTCTCTCTCTCTTTCTCAGCTAGAAGGTTTTAGAGTTCTAGTACTGTGTTATCTGCTCTGTTTACCAAAGAGCAATTTGCAGTCCTCTTTTGCAATTGTCTGACTGTTAATACCTAAGAGCTTAAGTTTGCCTTGATACAGCACTCTTGCTTTACATGCTTGCTCTCTACCTACTAATCTCCCCTCCTAGCCTCCTCCCTAGACTTAATTTGCCCACCCTGTTCTTTTGTTTCAGCTAAAACACCCCTCCCATGTCTGCCACTACTTAATCCTTCTCCTATTCCTCTCTCCTTCAGGCGTGCCATGCCTGACCGGGGCTCAGACCGGAGAAGCTGAGAGACCTGCCTGGGAAACCTGACCCACGATCCTGCTCTTACTGATGGCAGACAGTGCTGCTTTTCCACTGCCATACCACTGCTTGGGATCCTCCAAACTTTGACTCATTGCAGGGCCCAGAAACTGCTGATTTTAGGATCTGCTTGCCTGGCCTGGAATGCGCCACGCCATGGCAGCTCGCCTGAAGCGGCAGCTAGAAAAGCCATAAGCCCCTTCTGGTACATTGGTATTTGGCACGTAGGACTTTGAATTTCAGTGCCTGCACTCTAATTGTCAGATTTTAGTCCATTGACTCTCGCCACCTGTTTTTAAAATTAGGCCCTATGCTCAGTGAACCGTTGGACCAAGCTTCTCACCATGGGACTTAATTTTGAATTTCTACTACAAGAGAAGCCCTTTTATCTCTTTCCCTCTCTTACTCTCTCTGTCTCTCTCAGTTAGAAGGTTTTAGAGTCCTAGTAATGAGTGTTAATACCTTATAGCTTAAGTTTACCTTGATACAGCACTGTTCAGAGAGTCAACTGATAAGTTTCTTGCTTTACCTGCTTGCTCTCTAGCTGCTAATATCCCCCTGTCTTTCTGTTTTTCTTTCTGTCCTTCCCTTTTTTCCCACCCTCTGCCACCTCACCCATCCTGGTCGTCCCTTAACTTTTATAGCTACCTGCTCTCATATGACTGTCTACTTTTCCATTGGCTCCTTATATGGAGCAGCCACTATGGGAGGAACCAACTAATTGCTTCACTCAAGGACATATAGCAGCAATGGAGGTAAGGGAAGAGAAGAAGGGCACAGGAGACAACAGAGACAAGGAGGGAACAGAAGGAGCAGTTACAGGAACACATAGCAATGCAACAAGCGAGTGCAACTTGCTCCAAGCAGAGGGAGCAAGAGCAGGATACTTAAATAGAGGATGGTGAGGATCTATTTCAACCACCATAGAACTATAGGCTTCAGCCTTCCCCAAAAAACTGAGTCTGAACAGAACCACATGAGGATGAGGGTCATGGACATCAGAAGGTCCGATTTCAAGAAAATGGGAGAATTCCTCAGAGACACCCAGGCAGAGATAGGGATGCTAGGAGAATTTGAGGATCAGTAGGAAAAAAATAAAAGAAGGCATTAAAAAATCCACAGATCTTTGTGCTATGAGTTTTGCAAGGGAAAGAGAAAAAGAAGACTGCTATGGTTTTGTAGAGAGCTAGTGGAAACAGTAAAACCAAGAAAAATAGCATTTAGAAAGTACAAAAAGACACAGAAGGAGGAGAAAAGATAAATTAGCAGGAGAAACAAAGGGAGTCAGGGAAGGCAGTTAGGTGAGCAAAGGTACAAACAGTGAAGAATATTGCTCAGTCAAATAAAAAAGAGGATAACACTTTCTTTAGATAAATAAACAAGAAGAAGAAGAAGAACACCAACAGGGAGATAACAAGGATAAAAGGCAAAGGAGGGGTCTGTGAGAAAGGGGACCAAGGGAAGGCAGATGTATTGAAAATATACTTTTGTTCATTTGCAGTAGAAGGGGCAGGTGATTGGCCTCAGATAAAGAACAGGGCAGAAGTAGTAGGGGGTAAACACTTGTCCTTTTATAGAGGAGGAAGTCCTCAAGGTACTAGCAAAATCAAAAGTGGAACAGGCAATGGGACCCGATGGGGTTCACTATAAGATACTGAAGGAGCATAGACAGATGCTGACTGCACTCCTAAGAGATCTGCTCAACTTATCACTGGAAACAGGGGTGGTTCCGAGGGACTGAAGGAGGGCAGATGTGGTCGTACTTCACAAAAGTGGGAATAGGGAGGAGGCAGGAAGTTACTGACCTGTCAGCCTGATTTCAGTAGTGGGTAAGGTAAATGAATCACTACTGAAGGAAGGAATAGTGGAATACCTTGAAACAAGTAGATTGCATAATCAAAGGTAACATGGCTTCACAAGGGGAGGTCTTACTAGATAATCCTGAATGAGTTCTTCGACTGGG
Organism: Neoceratodus forsteri; assembly: GCA_016271365.2. NCBI lineage: Eukaryota > Metazoa > Chordata > Ceratodontiformes > Ceratodontidae > Neoceratodus > Neoceratodus forsteri. Next base: position 1,139,285,235 of record CM057455.1, on the reverse strand, counting down.
TGACCAGGAAAGTGGATCAGGGAGTGGGTGGTAGATGAGGCATACCTGGATTTCAGCAAGGCCTTTGACTCCATTCTATATAGAAGACTGGTGAACAAGCTAGCCTGTCTAGGAGTGGGACAGAAACTAGAAAACTGTGTAAGAAGTTGATTGAGCAACAGGAGTCAGAGAGTGGTGGTAAATGGACTCCACTCTGGAGAAGTCAGGGTGACCAGTGGGGTGCATCAGGGGTCAGTACTAGATCCAGTCCTCTTCACTGTCTTTATTCATGACATTGTGGAAGGGGTAGAAGGGAAGGTCTGCCTGTTCATGGATGCCATATAAATCAGCAACAGGGTGAACACACCAGGGGTATGAAAGAAATGAGGAATGAATTGAGGAAGTTAGAAGAGTGGTCAAGTGTTTGGCAGCTGGCTTTCAGTGATAAAAAATGCAAAATTATTCACTTGGGGTACAGAAGCCCTGAGGCTATGTACCAATTGACTGGAGAGGTACCTGCAACCACCAAACAGGAAAGGGACCTGGGGGTTATCATTTCTGATGACCTGAAGGTAGCTAAGCAGAGTGAAAAGTCAGTGTGAAAGGCAGATCGAATGCTGTGGTGCATGGGAAGGGGTATCACCAGTAGAAAGAAGGAGGTAATTTTATCACTGTACAGGTCACCGGTAAGATCACACCTCGAGTACTGTGTCCAGTTCTGGAGGTCCCACCTCTGAAAGAACATAGGTTGGAGGTGGTACAGAGGCAGGCAACAAATCTAGTGCAGGGACTGCATCAAAAGTGCTTTGAGGGGAGACTCAGGGAAGTGAATATTTACTGTCAGAAGGAAGGAAGGGAAAGGGGGGACATAACGGAAACATTCAAGTACTTAACAGGTAATAATAAGGTACAGGAACATTGCATTTTCCATTAAAAAAACAGACTCTTGGAAAAGGGGCCACACTATCAAGCTTGAAGAGGGAAATTTCAGATGGGATCTCAGGAAATTCTTCTTCATAAAGAGGGTTGTGGAAGCCTGGAACTCCCTCCCAGTGGAGATGGTGTGTGAAAAAACAGTCACAGGATTCAAGTATGCATGGGACTGATACAAAGAGACCTTGGAAGTAAGACAAGTGGTCTGGACGACTGGAGATTGTGTACTGTCTGCGGTAGCACAGCAGGCAGAAAAGCTGCAAAGAGTGAATGGGCCAAGGGGACTTTATCTACTAAGAACTTCTATGCTTCTATGCGTCTATGTAAAAGACTCCTGAAGGGATGTGCAGCTTTAAGGAAATGGGAGACTGCTGCAGAATCTGCCTAGTAGGGGGGAATGTCAGCTGAGCTAGACGAAAAGTTGTGAAAAATAAAGAAGGGCATAATTAAGGTAACTAGTCTCTGCATGAAGGCAGTGAGTAAGAGCAAATGGAAAAGAGACTCTTGTGGTATTCTAGGGAAGTGGCGCTGATGGTGAAGAAAAAAGGCTGGCATTCAGGAGGTACACTATAAGGAAAAACAGAGGTAGGAAGACAGGGAGATGCACAACGTAAAAAAGAGGGATGCAAATAAGGCAGTAAGAGGAGCAAAGGCACAGACAGTGGAAAGGATAACCAAAGAGGTAGCAAATGGGGAGAAGACTTTGATCAGGTACATAAGTAAGAAGAGGAAAGTAAGGGGAGAGATAAAGAGAATAAGGAGGGTGGCAGAGAAAGAGTTCACAGTAAAGGACCAAGCAAAAGCAGACATCCTGAACAGGTACTTCTGTTCTGCCTTCAGAGTGGAGGGAGGGGGGATGGACCACCTTTGGGGCCAGACAGGATACACCCAATGATACTAAAACAACTCAAGGAGATGTTGGCTGCCCCGATGATGGCCTTTCCAAAAGCTGACTGGAATCAAACATAGTTCTGGAGAACGGGAGGAGAGCAGACATGGTTCCTTTACATAGGGCAGCAGCAGGGGAAGGCTAGTAACTATAGGCCGGTGAGCCTCACCTCAGTGGTGCGGAAATAATGGAAACACAATTAAAGGTAAGGTTGGTATAGTATTTTGAATCCAGTGGGCTGCATCCAAAGGTAGCACTGGTTCATAGGGGAGGTCATGCCAGATAAATCTGAGTTCTCTGACTGGGTGACCATGGAAATAGATCATGGTTGGGCAGTGGACATGGCCTATCTGGACTTTAACAAGGCCTTTGACTTTGTGTAATACCACAGACTTAAGAAATTGAGCAACTCAGGGTTGGGATCTAAAGTAATGAACTAGGTTAGAAACTGGTTATCAGATAGGCAATAAAGGTTTGTGGTTAACAACACTCACACTAATGATGGGAGAGTGATCAGCTGGGTTCTGCAGGGCTCTGTACTGAGACTGGTCCTCTTTAGTGTCTTCATGAGTGACATTGCAGATGTACAGGAAGGGAACATATGCCTTTTTGCAGATGATATCAAAATCTGTAATAGGGTGGGCATTAAGTAAGTGGTGAAAAGAATGTGTAGGGATTTTGGGAAACTTGAGGAGTGGTCAAGAGCATAGCAGTTGTGCTTCAATGCCAAAAAGTGCAAAATCATGCACCTAGGGCATGGGAACTGAAGAACTGAGTATGATGGGGAGGAGGTACTGTCAGTTACTAAGCAAGAAAGTGACCTTGAGGTTATCATATCTAATTAGCTCTAAGTGGCAGGGCAGTGTGACAAAGCAGAGGGTAGGGGCAGTGGGATTCAGGCAGTCATAGGGATGATATCTCCAGCAGGGGGAGGGGTTAGTGTTTCCACTATATGGTTTTCTGGTGAGACCCCAAATGGAGTTTTATGTCCAGGTCTGATGGCCGCATCTCAGAAAGGACATAGACAGGGTAGAGGCAGTCCAGAGAAGGGCAAGTAAACTGATGCAGGGGTATCAACAAAAACCCTCTGAGGAGACACTGAGGAATCTTAACATGTACACCATGGAAGACGAGAGAGAGAGAGAGAGAGAGAGAGAGAGAGAGAGAGAGAGAGAGATCACATGATAGAGATCTATAAGTACAGTACCTAATGGTTGAACAGGGTTCAGCAGTGGAGTCTCTTTTAAATGAGAAAAAGCACCAAAATCAGAGGAGGTGCAATTAACCTGGGAGTGGGGGGAGATTAGTAGGGAGCACAGGAAGTACTACTTTACAGAAAGAGTGGTAGATGCCTGAAAAAGACTGCCAGTGAAAGTGGTGGTGGGGGGGGAAACAGTAGGTGTACTGACACATGCATTAGATAGACATAGGGGAATATTAAGCAATGAGCAGGAAGGGGGAAGGTTCACTGGAGAGGTATGCAAGACACCAGGCAGGAGGGGAATCCTGTTCACATGAGAATGAGCACAAGGACCGGAAGTCATGCAATGAACCTGGACAAGAGGGAGTTTAGGAAGGATGTGAGGAAGTACTACTTCACTGAAAGGGTGATAGATGCCTGGAACAGACTGCCAGAGGAAGTGGTGGAGGCAAAAAATTGTGGGCCTTCAAGAATATGTGGGATAGATGTAGGGGAATAATAGTAAATATGTGTGTGGGGGGGAGGGGGTCACTGGAGACCACTTAGGATCTCCAGCGACTGATTAGGCAGAGAATATCTGGGTAGACTGGGTGGGCCAAGTGGTCCTTTTCTGCTGACAAATTCTATGTTTCTGTGCAATTGGGGTTCAGTACTATTTTTATATTTTGCTTACCGCATCACTAATGCAGTGACCTTAGAGGCCTACTGTACTGCTTTGATACTACTATGAACTAATTATTCCCTTCACTGCAGTGCTCTTCTTCTATGACTAATAACTTAAGTTCCATTCCATTTTTTTCTCTTATAATCTCAGTCATACATACATATCCCCTCTACACCTCCTCCTGCTCTTAAAGGAGAATTGCATGGAGCCTGTAAACTATTTCCCCCAGGATCAGCTGTTTATTTAAAGTACTGGTTCAAATTTATTACTTTTTCCTCTATACAGACCTTTTAGCAAACACAGTGGGTATTTTTGACGTGCACTCTGATGATAAGTGCCATTTTGGAACTTTATGATGTACTTTATGTCCCACTCAGCCACACAGTTCTATAATAGAACACATAAGCATTGTGCCAACAATGGAAGAGACGAGCAAGGGACATAAAGTACATCACAGAGTTAAAAAACTGGTGCTTACTACATGTATGTGAATTAGGAAAAATGATATACAACTTCAGCACAGTTCTCCTTTTCACGTTGTATACTACATCTGACCTTCTGTTCCATGTACCAGTTTACTCCGGTTTCCCTTCATCATTCTGGTTACCCTGCCCCTTCTTCCTTCACCTGCTTAAACAAAGAAATAGCAGCACACACTCAAAGAATGCATTGTAAAATCCTTTATCGCACCCAGCCAGCATAAGTTCTTCCACTGGTTGTGCTCAATAATTATTTTTAAACCCATCATTTGAGTGTGTACTAGTATGTTTTTGTTTATATAGACTTTTACCGGTAGCAGCAGCACTGTCTCTCCTGTTCAGTAGCATGTGAAGTTTTCCCTTGGTTCACTAATTTTCTCTCTGCCTGGCCACTTTTCCTTATCTGTCCAGGCGTCTTATTCTCTCCCTCCATTAATGTTGAAGTCTTGCAGAACTATGTTTCTTTTTTCACCCACTCTCTCCCTCCATCCCTCACTTTCTTCTTCTTCCCCCCACCCCACCTACATAAATGTTGCTCCACACTGCTTCTTGCTTCCTTGTTAATGTTACTGTGTGGTTTTGTGGGGCCTAACTCTGGCCCTTTCCCCACTATCCCCTCCATGCCAAAAGGCATGAGCATTTACTGTCTCAATGTTAGGAGCCTTCTCCCCAAGGTTGATACAATTTAGTCTATTGGTCACCCAGTCTCATTTCTGACATCCTCTCGATCACTTGAATGCTGGATCTTCCATAAGATCACTGATGGTGATGCAATTATGAATTTTTTATCTTCCACCACCAGTATTTTGGCAAGAAAGGAGGTGGTCTGCACTCCCTGTTCATCAGGGTCTCACCTCCGAAGTCCAGAAGTACAGTCCACTCCTCACATGAATTTTTTTGAGCAGGCTCTCTTTCCCTTCTCTCTCAGCATCTTCATTGACAATGTCTATGCCTTCACTAAACCTAATCCTCCTGGACTATCTAAAGCTATTACTTTGTTGGCCTTCTACTCCTCTTCTGGGAATTGATTCTTCTAGGGAACTTTAACATCAATTGCTTCTCCCCTTCTGCAAAGCCTACCATTTTAAAGCCCGAGTCCATAAACCTATTGAAGCTCCTAGCTGAGCCTGTTTGCCTTAATCCTGGCTCCTTGAACCATTCTCTGACTGACCAGGCCCTCTCTTACAATTGCCACATCATAATTGTCACTGGTACCCTTTCTGATGCATTCAGTGGTAACAGCATGATCTATTGCAACAGAAAAATTCATTATCCCTCTTTCCCTCCTAAATTTATATAACAGAGATAATTTAGGTCTCTTAACCTGGGCTTCTTCCTCCTGGACTTCTCTATCATTGACTGGTCCTCCACTTCTAACTTCTCTCCTTTCAACCCTCAGGAGACTCTCCTGTTCCTCAATTTCTCCTGGAGTCATAACCCTAATGGTTTAGATCTTAAACTGCTGTACCCTAACTTGGGACTGCCAAATGAAAATGCTATTCACAGCAGAGTCGGGAGGAGAATTTTCTCTTCCAAAAATGTAGTGCAGTCCAAATGGCTGATCAAGAGGGGCAACATACATCACAATGTCATATTCCTGGTGTCTGGTTGCACACCATTCCTATGTTCTAAGTGGTCCACAGTGTCTAATGGCACTCCTTCTATTCTCCCATGTTAAAAGCACTTCCTATGCCTAATAGCACCCCTTCTCATCAACCAATGTTGTCCAATTCCCAGAGCTAAGTGTCTCCTTAACTAAGCTCCCATCTTCTTCCTCCTGTAGAATGATGCAGGACCACTAACCAACCATAGCAATACTCCTCTTTTCTTACAATACTTGTTCTCTGTTCCCCTTCCCCCTCACAAGACTGTTACTGTTGCCCTGGGTTTGAGGCAGTACATTCAGTATGGTACTGAAGACTACTGCTGGAAGTGTGAGGGGTGCTATATACTGAGAATGAACTTGAAGCCATTGCTTTGTGACCCCCCCCCCAACTCCTGTCTGCCTCTTTTCTTTGCTGGAACATAGGAAACATTTTCAAACATTTTGTGGCCATTTCTGCTTCTGAGCATTGAGTGTCACATCTTCATCCATGGTCCCAGTTTTCTGTGCTTGTGTAGCACAACTTTTTATCATGCATTCACTCTTCCATCCATGTGCTTCTGCATTTAGAGCAAATGCCACAGAATTTGGAAACTCCCCAATTGAGTCTAGGTATGCAGGATGTCATCATCTTCAACACATTTGCACTGCAGTGCAAAGGTGGAGTCAGAGGGCCTGTCTGGCAAATAAATACCACCTCATATATTCTGAGAGGCCCTGATAAAGAGAATGACTAAAGGACAGTGGAAGATGCACTTAATGGGGGGAGATAGAACTGTTACACCTAGTCTAACTAAGACCAGGCGCTGTTTCTTACTTTAAAACATAGTGGTTAAGAATGTACTTCCTCAGCAAGTAGGGTGTTATTTTTGTCAGTCTTGTTAAATTATATTGATAAAAGTACTGAGCATAGGTATATGGGGTCAAATTGCCATATCTCACAGAGCAGAGCAGAGGCACATTTGTTTACCCATTTCCATCATGTTGTGAGGATCAATTTATGCCATGAGACATGACTGAAAGTCAGTGTCTGAGTTTGCTCCACTTACCATACCCCAGAGGTTATCTGCCCTTCTGTGACTGCAGAGGGGTGGGGGTGGAACACATTTGAGAATCTGATATGAGAATAAATACAGAGGGGGTGACTAGGATGTGGCATAATTTTTCAATGAATCTTGCCAATTAGCTCATTCAGAGAATAGGACCCATAAGAAGCACCAGCAGTAAGTATAAACTGATCAAATATGGACAGAACATGGCTCACGAGGAGTAACATATTATATACAGTGCTACCCACTAGGAAGAAGCACTACATGGCTAGATGTTACGGTTTCCTACATGACAAAGTGGAATAATTACAGTGGTGCCTGCCAGAACGCAACTCAATGCAGCAGCATACTGCAGTAGTTACTGCAATAAATAAAGCAATTTAAATGGCATTTAATACCTTTGTCATGCAGCAACTCAAGACACTGTGTTGCATCCTGGCTGTCATGACTGTTCCATTTGATAACACTGTCTGGTTCCTGAAGTATCCTGCATGATACTACTGTCGGAAACTGTGACAAGAGTGCTTCCTCCTGGTGATCAACCCTGCATATGGTAAGTAGTAGAGATGGCAAATCTTTTCTGACTTGAATTCAAATACATTTGCAGCAGAACCATTAAGGCTGAGAGATAATTCTTCCTTCATTATATCTTTGAACCTGAAATTAGGGATGAAAGTGTCATAATGGAAGACAAATAATTGGTGCAAGATTAGTGAAGCAAGCTTCAGGGATGTAGTAACATGGAAGCATTTTGGTCAGGAGGGACACCAGGTGCATTATGCTCCTCACTTCATAATCAAGTACAAGTAAGTATGCTCTGCAAACTTACAAATTTAAGGAGGTTCCTTGTACCTGGAATACACTGGAGACTCTAAAAATTACCAAATGGTGTAACTTTTTATGATTAATTTATAAAAGTGTGCACTGCTCAAACTGGGCATGAATGAGGAAGTTCATCTCAGTTCAAACTGGCATAGTTCAACTAAGAATCAAACATGTCTGCACAAAGTTAATTAGCCTTAACGTGTACACCACCTTATCTGAAATTTCACAAATATTTTAGTTATGGTAGATTGCAGACTGAAAGCTCAGTACCTATTTGACAAAAACGATTAGTCTTCAGCATTTTTCACTTCCTGAGTTATTCAGCTAGAAACACACAAAATAAAAACTGTTACCAAGCTCCATGTTAGGACTGTAGAACACAAAGAAAAGCCATGCACATGGTCACTAAAAGTGCTTTCCTTCCAGTTGTCCTGCAAATGGGTGTATCATTTTTTGTAAGTTAGAGGAAATAAAATTGCCAATTTCTCACTGCAAACAGGTGTGTGCACCATTTTTTTTCTATGAGCCTCATTTTAGGACATGCAGACAGCATTTAAACAACTGGAAAAAAAAAAGAAATAGAACAATCCTACTCTTTATCTTCCAGCTGCACACATATCTCTCATTGCACACAAACCACCAACAAAAGCAACCATGATGCTCATCTTCCAGGTTGAGTGTGAATATTGCATCAAACCTGCTATGTCTCTTTAAGAGAGGTTTAGATAGAGGTTTCTGTTTGATTGCCCAGGGATTGCAAAAAGTTCACTCTCCTTGGTGTTGTTCACCAGTGCACACCTCTCAACCTTCCATTTCCCAACTGTGGAACATTGCCCCTCATAATGTGGAAGAAATAGGCAAAAGGAGGGACACTACACAGAACCTTACATTTAGAAGCTCAGAACTGATTTGAAATGTATGCCTTCATGTTCACACAGTTTGCTATTAATTGTACAATACTAATTGTGCAATAATTACAATGGATTTTTGCTTTACAGTGTTAACACTGAATGAGGAAAAGACCCTATCAATGTGGAACAGGGATTTTTTGTGATGTAAAATGAGGAACAGTTCCTCCTAATGGGGGTCAGTTGAGTGGTGTGCACCAGTGTATTATTCTAATGGACTGGGTGTTTGTATCTGGTGTTCTTTACCAGTGTATTATTCTACCGGACTGGGTGTTTGTGTCCAGTGTCCTTCACCAGTGTATTATTCTAATGGACAGGCTGCTCTCACTGCCAGAGGAGAAGCTGAGAGACCTGCCCCGGAAGCCTGATGCACTGTCCTGCTCCTCTTGATGGCAGGCAGTGTGGCTTTTTCCCTGCCATACTGCTGCTAGTGATCCTCCAAACTCAGCTTCATTGCAGGACCCCGAAATCACAAAGAAACTGCTGATTTTAGGAACTGCTTGCACAGCCTGGACTGCGCCACTCCACAGCTGCTTGCCTGGAGCGGCAGCTAGAAAAGCCATAAGCCCTTTCAAGTGCGCCATGCCTGACTAGGGCTTTTACCACGCAGCCAGAGGGGAAGCTGAGAGATCTGCCTGGGAAACCTGACCTGTGGTCCTTCTTCTACTGATGGTAGACCACGCAACTTTTTCCTCTGCTGTACTGCTGCTTGGGATCCTCTAAACTCAGCTTCTTTGCAGGGCCCAGAAACCACAAGAAATCCGTTGATTTTAGGACCTGCTTGCTCATCATGGGCTGCGTCACTCCATGGCTGCTTACCTGAAGCAGCAGCTAGAAAAGCCATAAGCCCCTTCAAGTGTGCCATGCCTGACTGGGACTCGGACCTTGATGCTGGAGGACAAGCTGAGAGACCTACCCGGGAAACCTGACCAGTGGTCCTGCTCCTACTGATGGCAGACTGCACAGCATTTTTCCCTGCTGTATTGCTGCTTAGGATCCTCTGAACTCTGGTTCATTGCTGGGCACAGAAACTGCAAGGAAACCACCAATTTTAGGACCCGCTTGTCCAGCCTGGACTACACCATGCCTCGGCTGCTCACTTGGTGGCACAGCTAGAAAACCTGTAAGCCCTTTCAAGTATGTCGGTGTTTGGTGCCTTGGACTCTGAATTTCAATGCCTGCACTCTGATTGATGGATTTCAGTCCATTGACTCTCACCACCTGTTTTTGAAATTAGGCCCTGAACTCAGTGAACCATTGGACTGTGCTTCTCACCCTGGGACTTAATTTTTTAATTTTTACTAAAAGAGAAGTCATTTAATCACCCTCCCACTCACTCTCTCTCTCTCTCTCTCTCTCTCAGTTAGAAAGTTCAAGAGTCCTAGTACTGTGTTACCTGCTCTGTTTATCAAACAGTTATTTACAGCCCTCTTTGCAGTTGTTTGAGTGTTAATACCTTCGAGCTTATGTTTACCTTGATACAGCACTCTTGCTTTACATGTTTGCTCTCTACCTGCAAATCTGGACATCTCATCTCCTGCTCTCCTCCTAGCCTCCTCCTCCTTAGACTCAATTTGCCTACCCTTTTCTTTTTGTTTCAGCTAAACACCCTTCCCTGTCTGCCCCAACTTAATCCTTCTCCTCTTCCTCTCCCCCTTAGGTGTGCAGTTCCTGATCGTGGCTCAGACCTCACTGCCAGAGGAGAAGCTGAGAGACATGGCTAGGAAACCTGACCCACGATCCTACTCCTACTGATGGCAGACTGTGCAGCTTTTTCCCCGTGCTGTACAGCTGCTTGGGATCCTCCAAACTCATGTTCATTGCAGAGCCCTGAAACTGCAAGGAAACTGCTGATTTTAGGATATGGTTGCCCAGCCTGTACTGAGCCACACCACAGCAGCTCACTTGAAGCGCAGCTAGAAAAACCATAAGCCCCTTCAGGTACTTTGGTGTTTGGCACCTACAACTTTGAATTTCAGTGCCTGTACTCTGATTGGAGGATTCCAGTCTATTGACTCTCACCGCCTGTTTTTGAAATTAGGCCCTATGCTCACTGAACCGCTGGACTGTGCTTCTCACCAAGAGACTTAGTTTGGAATACTTATTAAAAGAGAAGCCCTTTTATCTCTCCATCCTCTCTTCGCTCTCTCTCAGTTAGAAGGTTTTAGAGTCCTAGTACTGTGTTACCTGCTCTGTTTACCAAAGAGTGATTTACGGCCCTCTTTTGCCATTGTCTGAGTGTTACTACCGTAGAGCTTAAGTTTACCTTGATATAGCACTGTTCTGAGAGTCAACTGTTCAGTTTCTTGCCTTTCCTGCTTTCTCTCTAGCTGCTAATATTCCACCTGTCTTTCTGTTTTTCTTTCTTTCTGTCCTTCCCTTTTTCCCTCCCTTCCCTCCACGCACCCTGGTTGACCCTTTACTTTTATAACTCCCTGCTGTCATATGACTGTCTACTTTTCCATTGGCTCCTTAAATTGAGCAGCCAGTAGTGAAGGAACCAACTAACTACTTCACTGAAGGTTATATAGCTGCAAAGGAGGCAAGGGAAGTCAAGAAGGGCACGGGAGACAACAGAGATGGGAGAGAACAAAAGGAGCAGCGTAAGGACCATGCAGCAACACAACAAGTGATTGTGACTTGCACTAAGCAGAGGGGGTGTGAGTAGGATGCTTAAGTAGAGTATGTGGGTGGAGCTATTTCCCTCACCATAGAACTACAGGCTTCAGCCTTGCAAAACACTAAGTCTGAACAGAACCACATGAAGATGAGCGTCATGAACTTCAGAAGATCCTATTTCAAGAAAATGGGAGAATGCCTCAGGGACACCCTGGCAGGGACATGGTTGTTAGGAGGAGTTGAGGACCAGTGGGAAAAAATAAAAGAAGGCATTAAAAAACAACAAATATTTGTGTTAGGCAGGTTGGCAAGGGAAATAGAAAAAGATGACTACTTTGGTTGTGTAGAGAACTAGCTGAACCAGTAAGAGCAAAAAAAATAGCATTTAGAAAGTACAAAAAGGAGAAGGAGGAGAAAAGGATACATTACCAGGAGAAACAAAGGGAGGAAGGGAAGGCAGTTAGGTGAGCAAAGGTACAAACGTTGAAGAATATTGCTCAGTAAATAAAAAAGAGGATAAACCTTTCTTTAGATGTATAAGCAGGAAGAGGAAGACCAACAGGGGGATAACAAGGATGAAAGGCAAAGGAGGGGTCTGTGAGAAAGGGGACCAAGGGAAGGCAGACATATTGAACACATACTTTTGTTCATTTACAGTAGAAGGGCAGGTGATGCGCCTAAGATAAAGAACAGGGCAGAAGCAGTAGGGGGTAGACACTTGCGTTTTATAGAGGTGGAAGTCCCCAAGGTACTAGCAAAATCAAAAGTGGAACAGGCAATGGGACCTGATGGGGTTCACCCTAAGATACTGAAGGAGCTCAGAGAGGTGCTGACTGCACCCCTAACATATCCGCTCAACTTGTCACTGGAAACAGGGGTGGTTCCGAGGGACTGAAGGAGGACAGATTTGATCGTACTTCTCAAAAGTGGGAATAGGGAGGAGGCAGGAAATTACAGACCTGTCAGCCTGACTTCAGTAGTGGGTAAGGAGAAAGAATCACTACTGAAAAAAAGAATAGTGGAATACCTTGATACAAGTGGATTGCAGGATCAAAGGCAACATGGCTTCACAGGGGGAGGTCTTACCAGACAACCCCAAATGAGGTTTTCAGCTGGGTGGCCATGGACGTGTATCAGGGAGGGATGGTAGATGTGGCATACCTAGATTTCAGCAAGGCCTTCAACACCATTCCACAAATAAGACTGGTGAACAAGCAAGCCTGTCTAGGAGTGGGACAAAAACTAGTAAACTGTGTAAGAAGTTGGTTGAGCAACAGAGAGTAGTGGTAAACATCCGTTGCCACTCGTAGCACAGTTAAGGCCACCTTCCAGGTGCCCCATACCAACACCTCATTAGCCAAAGGTCCTTCCACTACCATGCCCCACTTGGTTCAACCCCTCCCGCCCTCTGTCACTAATCTTAAAATTGGTCCTTTCAAATTGACTCTCTGTAACCTCCTCTTTGATGCAAGAATCTGTAATTGCCCTAATTAATGTAATGAAGGGGTCCCTCCTGCCTGTCCATTGCCTTGACAATGTCTGCTGGACTGTTATCCCCCTTTTTTCCTCACCCACTGTTCCCCCACCTTTCCTCATAGGTATTCCTCCCTGGTACATCTTGGGGTGGTTTCCTTCTATTATAGTAATGTTTTATATGATTGTAACTACTGTATGCAACCTTATCTGTAGACCACCATTGAAAATGTGTTCTTATTGTTATCTGCATTGCACCTGTATGTTACCGCTGTTGTGCCTCACACTGTAATCATGCATATCCTTCCTGCGACGAGGTGTCTTTGTAAATCAGTCCATGACTCAAAGGTTGTAAATCCGACTTTCAAATAAATAAATAAATAAAACAGACTCCATTCTGGAGAAGGCAGGGTGACCAGCAGGGTGCCTCAGGGGTCAGTACTAGATCTGGTCCTCTTCATTGTCTTTATTCATGACATTATTGAAGGGCTAGAAGGGAAAGTCTGCCTGTTCACAGATGCCACAAAAATCTGCAACATGGTGGACAAACTAGGGGGTGTGGTAGAAATGAAGAATGATTTGAGGAAGTTATAAGAATGGTCTGGTGTTTGGCAGCTGGGTTTCAGTGCTAAAAATGTAAAATTATGCACTTAGGGCACAGAAACCCAGGGACTATGTATCAATTGATAGGAGAGGTACTGGCAACCATCAAACAGGAAAGGGACCTGGGGTTATCATTTCTGATGACCTGAAGGTAGTTAAACAGAGAGAAAAGTCAGTGGGAAAGGCTAGTAGAATGCTGGGGTGCCTAGGAAGGGGTATCACCAGTAGGAAGAAGGAGGTAATAATGTTACTGTACAGTTCACTGGTAAGATCACAGCTAAAGTACTGTGTCCAGTTCTGGAGGCCCCACCTCTGGAAGGACATAGACAGGGTGGAGGTGGTACAGAGGCGGGCAACAAAACTGGTGCAGGGACTGCATCGAAAGACCTTCAAGGAGAGATTCAGGGAAGTGAATATTTACTCTCAGGAGGAAAGAAGGGAAGGAGGGATATGACAGAAACATTCAAGTACTTAACATGTATTAATACAGTACAGGAATGAAGCATTTTCCATAGAAAGACAGACTCCTCTTGGACAAGGGGCCATGCTATGAAGCTAGAAGGAGGAAGGTTCAGACAGGATCTGAGGAAATTCTTCTTCATGGAGAGGGTGGTCAAGCCTGGAACAGACTCCCAGTGGAGGTGATGGGTGAAAACAGTCACAGGATTCAAGTATGCATTGGACAGATAAAAAGGGGCCTTGGAAGTAAGAATATGCGGTCTGAATGAATGGAGATTGTGTAGCATCTGCGGTGGCACAGCAGACAGTGAATCTGCAAAGACTGGATGAGCCAAGGGTCTTTATCTCCTGACAATGTCTATGTTTCTGTGTGTCTATGTAAAAGAGTCCTGAAGGGATGTGCAGATTTAAGAAAATGGGAGACTGTCACAGAATCTGCCTAGTAGGGGGGAATGCCAGCAGAGGTAGAGGAACAGTTGTGAAAAATAAAGAAGGGCACATAATTAAGGTAACTAGTCTCTTCACAAAGGCAGTGAATAAGAGCAAATGGAAAAAGAGAGTCTTATGGTACTCTAAGGATGTGGCCCTGATGGTGGAGAGAAAAGGTTGGCATTCAGAAGGCACACTGAAAGGAAAAGCAGAGGTAGGGAGACAGGGAGATGCACCAGGTAAAAGCGAGAGAAGAAAATAAGGCATGAGGGAAGCAAAGGTGCAAAATGGAGGAAAGAATAAACAAAGGAGTAGCAAATGGGAATAAGACTTTGATAAGGTAAAGAAGTGAGAAGAAGACAGCAAGGGGAGATGATGAGGATAAGGAGGGTGGCAGAGAAGGAGTGCAGAAGAGGACCAAGAAAAAGCAGACATCCTGAACAGGTACTTCTGTTCTGTATTCAAAGTGAGGGATGGACAACCTATGAGACCAGACAGGTTACACCCATGGATACTAAAAGAACTCAGTGAGATGTTGGCTGCCCCGATGATGGCCATTTCCAAAGCTGACTGGAATCAAGCACGGTTCTGGAGAACTGGAGGAGAGCAGACATGGTTCCTCTTTGATGGGAGGCCCAGTTAAATGTATTAGTCAATTTTACCCCTAGGTATTGATAATTATCCACAATTTCAGTTTTACTATTACTGAGTATGAATTTAAGTTTAGTGTTTCTCCTCCCAGAATAATTAAACATCATTATTTTAGTTTTGTTCAGGTTTATGGGGAGTTCCAAACGGACACTTTTTGTTGAAAAATATTATTTTTTTTGGAGTTCCTTTGTCGATAGGGCAAACAGTACCATGTCATCAGCATAGGTTAACACATGCAAAGGGGAGCCATTTATTTTGGGTGAATCAAGTTTTTTTTCATTTTTGAAACTGAGTAACTGATTTACAAATATAATTAAAAGGCATTGTAGCAAGTAAACAACCTCGTTTGACCCTTTTTCTGGTACTCTAGGGAAGTAGCCCTGATGGTGAAGAAAAAAGGGTGGCATTCAGGCAGTACACTATGAGGAAAAACAGTGGTAGGAAGACAGGGAGATGCACAAGGTAAAAAAGAGGGAAGGAAATAAGGCAGTGAGAGGAGCAAAGGCACAGACAGAGGAAAGGATAACTAAAGAGGTAGCAAATGGGGACACGACTTTGATTAGGCACATAAGTGGGAAGAGGAAAGTAAAGGAAGAGATAATGAGGATAAGGAGAGTGACAGAGAAAGAGTTCACAGTAAAGGACCAAGAAAAAGCAGACATCCTGAACAGGTACTTCTGTTCTGCCTTCAGAGTGGAGGGAGGGGGGATGGACCACCTATGGGACCAGACAGGATACACCCAATGATACTAAAACAACTCAGGGAGATGTTGGCTACCCCGATGATGTCCTTTTCCAAAAGCCAACTGGAATCAAGCATAGTTCTGGAGAACTGGAGGAGAGCAGACATGGTTCCTCTACATAGGGTGGCAGCAGGGGAGAGGCAAGTAACTATAGGCTGGTGAGCCTCACCTCAGTGATGCGGAAATAATGGAAACACTATTAAAGGTAAGGTTGGTATAGTATCTTGAATCCAGTGGGCTGCATCCAAAGGTAGCACTGGCTCATAGGGGAGGTCATGCCAGAGAAATCTGAGTTCTCTGACTGGGTGACCATGGAAATAAATCATGGTTGGGCAGTGGACATGGCCTATCTGGACTTTAACAAGGCCTTTGACTTTGTGTAATACCACAGACTTAAGAAATTGAGCAACCTAGGGTTGGTATCTAAAGTACTGAATTGG
The DNA here is from genome assembly GCA_016271365.2 of Neoceratodus forsteri. NCBI lineage: Eukaryota > Metazoa > Chordata > Ceratodontiformes > Ceratodontidae > Neoceratodus > Neoceratodus forsteri. The sequence goes on along the minus strand of CM057455.1, from coordinate 1,139,269,288 downwards.
GTTAGAAACTGGTTATCAGATAGGCAACAAAGGGTCGTGGTTAACAACACTCACGCTAATAACGGGATAGTGATCAGTTGGGTGCTGCTGGGCTCTGTACTGAGACTGGTCCTCTTTAGTGTCTTCATGAGTGACATTGCAGATATACAGGAAGGGAACATATGCCTTTTTGCAGATGATATCAAAATCTGTAATAGGGAGGGCATTAAGTAAGTGGTGAAAAGAATGCGTAGGGATCTTGGGAAACTTGAGGAGTGGTCAAGAGCATAACAGTTGTGCTTCAATGCCAAAAAGTGCAAAACCATGCACCTAGGACATGGGAACTGAAGAACTGAGTATGATGAGGAAGAGGTACTGTCAGTTACTAAGCAAGAAAGTGACCTTGAGGTTATCATATATAATTAGCTTAAAGTGGCAGGGCAGTGTGACAAAGCGGAGGGTAGGGGCAGTGGGATTCTGGCAGTCATAGGGATAGTATCTCCAGCAGGGGAAGGGGTTAGTGTTTCCACTATATGGTTTCCTGGTGAGACCCCACATGGAGTTTTGTGTCCAGGCCTGATGGCCGCATCTCATAAAGGACATACACAGGGTGGAGGCAGTCCAGAGAGGGGCAAGTAAACCAATGCAGGGGTATCAACAAAAACCCCCTGAGGAGACACTGAGGAATCTTAACATGTACACACTGGAAGACGAGAGAGAGAGAGAGAGGGTGGACATGATAGAGATCTATAAGTATAGTACTAATGGCTGAACAAGGTTCAGCAGTGGAGTCTTTTTTAAATGAGAAAGAGCACCAGAATCAGAGGAGGTGCAAGGAAGCTGGGAGTGGGGGGGGGGATTAGTAGGGAGCAGAGGAAGTACTACTTTACTGAAAGAGTGGTAGATGCCTGAAAAAGACTGCCAGTGAAAGTGGTGGCAGAGAAAACAGTTGGTGTCCTGACACATGCAGGAGATAGACATAGGGGAATATTAAGCAATGGGTAGGAAGGAGGAAGGTTCACTGGAGAGGTGTGCAGGACACCAGACAGGAGGGGAATCCCGTTCATGTGAGAATGAGCCCAAGGACCACAGTTCATGCAATGAACCTGTACAAGGGGGAGTTTAAGAAGGATGTGAAGAAGTACTACTTCACTGAAAGGGTGATAGATGCCTGGAACAGACTGCCAGAGTAAGTGGTGACGGCAAAACATTGTAGGCCTTCAAGAATATGTGGGATAGATGTAGGGGAATAATAGTAATTAGAAAATGGCTTCAAAAATCCATTAATGTGATTGGTTGATAAAGCACCGAACCTGGGCAATTATTTTTCCATAATGCCCACTAAAAATCAAGCTCCACAGCATGGCAACTGAAGTGCCACTTCACCCAATCATATCAATGAGAGAAATAAAACATTCCTTCAGTCACACACTGTAATCAGCGCGAAGCGCTGATTTTCCAACTCGCCTCACAAGAGCACAAGTAGCGACGCAAATGTCAATGCCAACTGACAACATACCTCCTATTAACTTCAACATGCTGTCACAGGAAGATGTCGACGACTTATTTAATCCACCATCTAAGGGAGATGAGTCCCAAAATGATGAAAACCTAGAAAAAGAATAACAGAAATGTTAGTCAGCAGTACAAAACGTCACATATCACTGACTACCACTCAGCTGACAGAAATCAAGCAAACCGAGAAGAAATGAATACTGTGAGAACAACTTGGGCAGTATCAGTAATTCATGACTGGGCAAAAGAAAGTGGCATAACCATTAATTGGGAAACAGATAGCCCCACTACACTGAATCGAGACGTTACTTAAAATTTCTATGCAGAAGCGAAAAGCAACCGGAGACCAATATTCCGCTGTCGGATACTGTGCTCTACGAGCAGGGCTCAACAGATACCTAAACAGCCCATCAATATGCTGAAACTTCAACCTCGTCACTGACCCTCAATTCAAAATGAGCAACAATGTCTTCAAAAGCATACTAAAGCAATTCAGAAAGAAAAATGCGAAGTTGGCGTATTGCCGTCAGAGGCCTGTCTGGCAAATAAATACCATTCCATATATTCTGAGAGGCCCTGATAAAGAGAATGACTAAAGGACAGTGGAAGTGCACTTACTGGGGAGATAGAACTGTTACACCTAGTCTAACTAAGACCAGGCGTTGTTCTTACTTTAAAACATAGTAGTTAGAATGTACTTCCTCAGCAAGTAGGGTGTTATTTTTGTCAGTCTTGTTAATTATATTGATAAAAGTACTGAGCATAGGTATATGGGGTCAATTCGCCATATCTCACAGAGCAGAGCAGAGGCACATTTGTTTTGCCCATTTCCATCATGTTGTGAGGATCAATTATGCTATGAGACATGACTGAAAGTCAGTGTGAGTTTGCTCCACTACCATGCCCCAGAGTTTATCTCGCTTCTGTGACTGCAGAGGGTGGGGTGGGAACATATTTGAGAATCTGATATGAGAATAAATACAGAGTGTGTGACTAGGATGTGGCATAATTTTTTCAATGAATCTTTGCCAATTAGCTCATTCAGAGAATAGACCCATAGAAGCACCAGCAGTAAGTATAAACTGATCAAATATGGACAGAATATGGCTCACGAGAGTAACATATTATATACAGTGCTACCTATTAGAAGAAGCACTACATGGCTAGATGTTACGGTTTCACATGACAGAAGTGGAATAATTACAGTGGTGTCTGCCAGAATCGTAACCTCAATGCAGCAGCATACTGCAGTAGTTACTGCAATAAATAAGCTTAATTTAAATGGCATTTAATACTTTTTGTCATGCAGCAACTCAAGACACTGTGTTGCATCCTGGCTGTCATGACTGTTCCATTTTATAACACTGTCTGGTTCCTGAAGTATCCTGTGATGATACTACGTGGAAAACTGTGACAAGAGTGCTTCCTCCTGGTGATCAACCCTGCATATGGTAAGTAGTAGAGATGGCAAATCTTTTCTGACTTGAATTCAAATACATTTCCTTGCAGCAGAACCATTAAGGCTGAGAGATAATTCTTCCTTCATTATATCTTGAACCTGAAATTAGGATGAAAGTGTCATAATGGAAGACAAATAATTGGTGTAAGATTAGTGAAGCAAGCTTTGTGATGTAGTAACATGGAAGCATTTTGGTCAGGAGGACACCAGGTATTATGTCCTCACTTCATATCATACAAGCAAGTATGCTCTGCAAACTTACAAATTTAAGGAGGTTCCTTGTACCTGGAATACACTGGAGACTCTAAAATTGCCAATGGTGTAACTTTATGATTAATTTATAAAAGGTGCACTGCTCAAACTGGGCATGAATGAGGAAGTTCATCTCAGTTCAAACTGGCATAGTTCAACTCAAGAATCAAACATGTCTGCACAAAGTTAATTAGCCTTAACGTGTACACCACCTTATCTGAAATTTCACAAATATTTTAGTTATGGTAGATTGCAGACTGAAAGCATAGTATTCTATTTGACAAAACGATTAGTCTTCAGCATTTTTCACTTCCTGAGTTATTCAGCTAGAAACACACAAAAAAAACTGTTACCAAGCTCCATGTTAGGACTGTAGAACACAAAGAAAAGCTATGCACATGGTCACTAAAGTGCTTTTCCTTCCAGTTGTCCTGCAAATGGGTGTATCATTTTTGTAAGTTAGAGGAAATAAATTGCCAATTTCTTACTGCAAACTTTGTGTGTGCATTTTTTTTTCTATGAGCCTTCATTTTAGACATGCAGACAGCATTTAAACAACTGAAAAAAAAAGAAATAGAACAATCCTCACTTTATCTTCCAGCTGCACACTTATCTCTCATTGCACAGTACCACCACAACAAAGCCAACTATGATGCTCATCTTCCAGGTTGAGTGTGAATATTGCATCAAAGCTGCTATGTCTCTTTAAGAGGTTTAGATAGAGGTTTTGCTTGATTGCCCAGGGTTGCAAAAGTTCCTCCTTGGTGTTTGTTCACCAGTGCACACCTTCAACCTTCCATTTCAACTGTGGAACATGCCCCTCATAATTGGAAGGAAATAGCCAAAGGAGGACACTACACAGAACCTTACATTTAGAAGCTCGGACTGTTTGAAATGTATGCCTTCATGTTCACACAGTTTGCTATTAATTTGTGCCAATACTAATTGTGCAATAATTACAATGGATTTGCTTTACAGTGTTAACACTGAATGAGAAAGACCTATCAATGTGGAACAGGGATTTTGTGATGTAAAATGAGAACAGTTCCTCCTAATGGGTGTCAGTTGAGTGGTGTGCACTTGTGTATTATTCTAATGGACTGGTGTTTGTATCTGGTGTTCTTTACCAGTGTATTATTCTACCGGACTGGGTGTTTGTGTCCAGTGTCCTTCACCAGTGTGGTTATTCTAATGGACAGGCTGCTCACTGCCAGAGGTAGCAGCTTGAGACCTGCCCGGAAGCCTGATGCACTGTCCTGCTCCTCTGATGGCAGGCAGTGTGGCTTTTCCCCGCCATACTGCTGCTATTGGATCCTCCAAATCTCAGCTTCATTGCAGGACCTCAAATCACAAAGAAACTGCTGATTTTAGGAACTGCTTTTTAGCCTGGACTGCGCCACTCCACAGCTGCTTGCCTGGGCGGCAGCTAGAAAAGCCATAAGCCCCTTTCAAGTGCGCCATGCCTGACTAGGGTTTACCACGCAGCCAGAGGGAAGCTGAGAGATCTGCCTGGGAAACCTGGACCTGTGGTCCTTCTTCTACTGATGGTAGACCACGAACTTTTTCCTCTGCTGTACTGTTGCTTGGGATCCTCTAAACTCAGCTCTTTGCAGGGCCCAGAAACCACAAGAAACCGCTGATTTTAGGACCTGCTTGCTCATCATGGGCTGTGTCACCTCCATGGCTGCTCACCTGAAGCAGCAGCTAGAAAAGCCATAAGCCCTTCAAGTGTGCCATGCCTGACTGGGACTGGACCTGATGCTGGAGGACAAGCTGGGAGACCTACCTGGAAACCTGACCAGTGGTCCTGTTCTACTGATGGCAGACTGCACAGCATTTTTCCCTGCTGTGTTGTTGCTTAGGATCCTCTGAACTCTGGTTCATTGCTGGGCACAGAAACTGCAAGGAAACCACCAATTTTAGGACCCGCTTGTCCAGCCTGGACTACACCATGCCTCGGCTGCTCACTTGTGGCACAGCTAGAAAACCTGTAAGCCCTTTCAAGTATGTCGGTGTTTGGTGCCTTGGACTCTGAATTTCAATGCCTGCACTCTGATTGATGGATTTCAGTCCATTGACTCTCACCACCTGTTTTGAAATTAGGCTCCTGAACTCAGTGAACCATTGGACTGTTGCTCACCCTGGGACTTAATTTTTAATTTTTACTAAAAGAGAAGTCATTTAATCACCCTCCCACTCACTCTCTCTCTCTCTCTCTCTCTCTCAGTTAGAAAGTTCAAGAGTCCTAGTACTGTGTTACCTGCTCTGTTTATCAAACAGTTATTTACAGCCCTCTTTTGCAGTTGTTTGAGTGTTAATACCTTCGAGCTTATGTTTACCTTGATACAGCACTCTTGCTTTACATGTTTGCTCTCTACCTGCAAATCTGGCACATCTCATCTCCCTGCTCTCCCTCCTAGCCTCCTCCTCCTTAGACTCAATTTGCCTACCCTTTTCTTTTGTTTCAGCTAAACACCCCTTCCCTGTCTGCCCCAACTTAATCCTTCTCCTCTTCCTCTCCCCCTTAGGTGTGCAGTTCCTGATCGTGGCTCAGACCTCACTGCCAGAGGAGAAGCTGAGAGACATGGCTAGGAAACCTGACCCTCGATCCTACTCCCACTGATGGCAGACTGTGCAGCTTTTTCCCTGCTTACAGCTGCTTGGGATCCTCAAACTCATGTTCATTGCAGAGCCCTGAAACTGCAAGGAAACTGCTGATTTTAGGATATGGTTGCCCAGCCTGTACTGAGCCACACCACAGCAGCTCACTTGAAGCGCAGCTAGAAAACCATAAGCCCCTTCAGGTACTTTGGTGTTTGGCACCTACAACTTTGAATTTCAGTGCCTGTACTCTGATTGGAGTGATTCCAGTCTATTGACTCTCACATGCTGTTTTTGAAATTAGGCCCTATGCTCACTGAACTCCTGGACTGTGCTCTCACCAAGAGACTTAGTTTGGAATACTTATTAAAAGAGAAGCCCTTTATCTCTCATCCCTCTCTCTCTTTCTCTCAGTTAGAAGGTTTTAGAGTCCCAGTACTGTGTTACCTGCTCTGTTTACCAAAGAGTGATTTACTGTCTCTTTGCCATTGTCTGAGTGTTACTACCAGAGCTTAAGTTTACCTTGATATAGCACTGTTCTGAGAGTCAACTGTTCAGTTTCTTGCCTTTCCTGCTTTCTCTCTAGCTGCTAATATTCCACCTGTCTTTCTGTTTTTCTTTCTTTCTGTCCTTCCTTTTCCCTCCCTCCTCCACGCACCCTGGTTGACCCTTTATTTTATAACTCCCTGCTGTCATATGACTGTCTCACTTTTCCATTGGTTCTTTAAATTGAGTAGCCAGTAGTGAAGGAACCAACTAACTCTTCACTGAAGTGTATATAGCTGCAAAGGAGGCAAGGAAGTCAAGAAGGGCACGGAGACAACAGAGATGGGAGAGAACAAAAGGAGCAGCGTGAAGGGACCATGCAGCAACACAACAAGTGATTGTGACTTGCACTAAGCAGAGGTGTGAGTAGGATGCTTAACAGAGTATGTGGGTGAGCTATTTCCCTCACCATAGAACTACAGGCTTCAGCCTCAAAACACTAAGTCTGAACAGAACCACATGAAGATGAGCGTCATGAACTTCAGAAGATCCTATTTCAAGAAAATGGAGAATGCCTCAGGACACTCTGGCAGGGACATGGTTGTTAGGAGGAGTTGAGGACCAGTGGGAAAAATAAAAGAAGGCATTAAAAAACAACAAATATTTGTGTTAGGCAGGTTGGCAAGGGAAATAGAAAAGATGACTACTTTGTTGTGTGTAGAGAACTAGCTGAACCAGTAAGAGCAAAAAAATAGCATTTAGAAAGTACAAAAAGGAGAAGGAGGAGAAAAGGATAATACCAGGAGAAACAAAGGGAGGAAGGAAGGCAGTTAGGTGAGCAAAGGTACAAATTGAAGAATATTGCTCAGTAAATAAAAAGAGGATAAACTTTTTTAGATGTATAAGCAGGAAGAGGAAGACCAACAGGGGATAACAAGGATGAAGGCAAAGGAGGGTCTGTGAGAAAGGGGACCAAGGGAAGGCAGACATATTGAACACATACTTTTGTTCATTTTACAGTAGAGGCAGGTGATGCGCCTAAGATAAAGAACAGGGCAGAAGCAGTAGGGGGTAGACACTTTGCGTTTTATAGAGGTGGTCCCCAAGGTACTAGCAAAAATCAAAAGTGGAACAGGCAATGGGACCTGATGGGTTCACCCTAAGATACTGAAGGAGCTCAGAGAGGTGCTGACTGCACCCTAACATATCCGCTCAACTTGTCCCTACTGGAAACAGGGGTGGTTTCGAGGACTGAAGGAGGACAGATTTGGATTGCTTTTCAAAAGTGGGAATAGGGAGGAGGCAGGAAATTACAGACCTGTCAGCCTGACTTCAGTAGTGGGTAAGGAGAAAGAATCACTACTGAAAAAAGAATAGTGGAATACCTTGATACAAGTGGATTGCAGGATCAAAGGCAACATGGCTTCACAGGGGAGGTCTTACCAGACAACCCCAAATGAGGTTTTCAGCTGGGTGGCCATGGACGTGTATCAGGGAGGGATGGTAGATGTGGCATACCTAGATTTCAGCAAGGCCTTCAACACCATTCCACAAATAAGACTGGTGAACAAGCAAGCCTGTCTAGGAGTGGGACAAAAACTAGTAAACTGTGTAAGAAGTTGGTTGAGCAACAGAGAGTAGTGGTAAACATCCGTTGCCACTCGTAGCACAGTTAAGGCCACCTTCCAGGTGCCACATAGCAACACCTCATTAGCCCAAAGGTCCTTCCACTACCATGCCCCCACTTGGTTCAACTCCCTCCCGCACTCCGTCACTAATCTTACGAAAATTGGACCTTTCAAAGTCGCTCTCTGTAACCTCCTCTTTGATGCCCGAAGCTGTAATTGCCCCTAATTAAAGTAATGGTGGGGTCCATCCCGCCTTGTCCATTGCCTTGACAATGTCTGCTGGACTGCTATCCCCCCTTTTTTCCCCACCCACTGTTCCCCCACCTTTCCTCATAGGTATTCCTCCCTGGTACATCTGGGGTGGTTCCTTCTATTATAGTAATGTTTTATATGATTGTAACTTACTGTATGCAACCTTATCTGTAGACCACCATTGAAAATGTGTTCTTATTGTTATCTGCATTGCACCTGTATGTTACCGCTGTTGTGCCTCACACTGTAATCATGTATATCCTTCCTGCGACGAGGTGCCTTTGTAAATCAGTCCATGACTCAAAGGTTGTAAATCCGACTTTCAAATAAATAAATAAATAAAACAGACTCCATTCTGGAGAAGGCAGGGTGACCAGCAGGGTGCCTCAGGGGTCAGTACTAGATCTGGTCCTCTTCATTGTCTTTATTCATGACATTATTGAAGGGCTAGAAGGGAAAGTCTGCCTGTTCACAGATGCCACAAAAATCTGCAACATGGTGGACAAACTAGGGGGTGTGGTAGAAATGAAGAATGATTTGAGGAAGTTATAAGAATGGTCAAGTGTTTGGCAGCTGGGTTTCAGTGCTAAAAAATGTAAAATTATGCACTTTGGGCACAGAAACCCAGGGACTATGTATCAATTGATAGGAGAGGTACTGGCAACCATCAAACAGGAAAGGGACCTGGGGTTATCATTTCTGATGACCTGAAGGTAGTTAAACAGAGAGAAAAGTCAGTGGGAAAGGCTAGTAGAATGCTGGGGTGCCTAGGGAGGGGTATCACCAGTAGGAAGAAGGAGGTAATAATGTTACTGTACAGTTCACTGGTAAGATCACAGCTAAAGTACTGTGTCCAGTTCTGGAGGCCCCACCTCTGGAAGGACATAGACAGGGTGGAGGTGGTACAGAGGCGGGCAACAAAACTGGTGCAGGGACTGCATCGAAAGACCTTCAAGGAGAGATTCAGGGAAGTGAATATTTACTCTCAGGAGGAAAGAAGGGAAGGAGGGATATGACAGAAACATTCAAGTACTTAACATGTATTAATACAGTACAGGAATGAAGCATTTTCCATAGAAAGACAGACTCCTCTTGGACAAGGGGCCATGCTATGAAGCTAGAAGGAGGAAGGTTCAGACAGGATCTGAGGAAATTCTTCTTCATGGAGAGGGTGGTCGAAGCCTGGAACAGACTCCCAGTGGAGGTGATGGGTGCAAAAACAGTCACAGGATTCAAGTATGCATTGGACAGATAAAAAGGGGCCTTGGAAGTAAGAATATGCGGTCTGAATGAATGGAGATTGTGTAGCATCTGCGGTGGCACAGCAGACAGTGAATCTGCAAAGACTGGATGAGCCAAGGGTCTTTATCTCCTGACAATGTCTATGTTTCTGTGTGTCTATGTAAAAGAGTCCTGAAGGGATGTGCAGATTTAAGAAAATGGAGACTGTCACAGAATCTGCCTAGTAGGGGAATGCCAGCAGAGGTAGAGGAACAGTTGTGAAAAATAAAGAAGGGCACATAATTAAGGTAACTAGTCTCTTCACAAAGGCAGTGAATAAGAGCAAATGGAAAAAGAGAGTCTTATGGTACTCTAAGGATGTGGCCCTGATGGTGGAGAGAAAAGGTTGGCATTCAGAAGGCACACTGAAAGGAAAAGCAGAGGTAGGGAGACAGGGAGATGCACCAGGTAAAAGCGAGAGAAGAAAATAAGGCAGTGAGGGAAGCAAAGGTGCAAATGGAGGAAAGAATAAACAAAGGAGTAGCAAATGGGAATAAGACTTTGATAAGGTAAAGAAGTGAGAAGAAGACAGCAAGGGGGGAGATGATGAGGATAAGGAGGGTGGCAGAGAAGGAGTGCATAGAAGAGGACCAAGAAAAAGCAGACATCCTGAACAGGTACTTCTGTTCTGTCTTCAAAGTGAGGGGGGGATGGACAACCTATGAGACCAGACAGGTTACACCCATGGATACTAAAAGAACTCAGTGAGATGTTGGCTGCCCCGATGATGGCCATTTCCCAAAGCTGACTGGAATCAAGCACGGTTCTGGAGAACTGGAGGAGAGCAGACATGGTTCCTCTTTGATGGGAGGCCCAGTTAAATGTATTAGTCAATTTTACCCCTAGGTATTGATAATTATCCACAATTTCAGTTTTACTATTACTGAGTATGAATTTAAGTTTAGTGTTTCTCCTCCCAGAATAATTAAACATCATTATTTTAGTTTTGTTCAGGTTTATGGGGAGTTCCAAACGACACTTTTGTTGAAAAAATATTATTTTTTTGGAGTTCCTTTGTCGATAGGGCAAACAGTACCATGTCATCAGCATAGGTTAACACATGCAAAGGGGAGCCATTTATTTTGGGTGAATCAAGTTTTTTTATTTTTGAAACTGAGTAACTGATTTACAAATATAATTAAAGGCATTGTAGCAAGTAAACAACCTCGCTTTGACCCTTTTCTGGTACTCTAGGGAAGTAGCCCTGATGGTGAAGAAAAAGGGTGGCATTCAGGCAGTACACTATGAGGAAAAACAGTGGTAGGAAGACAGGAGATGCACAAGGTAAAAAAGAGGGAAGGAAATAAGGCAGTGAGAGGAGCAAAGGCACAGACAGAGGAAAGGATAACTAAAGAGGTAGCAAATGGGACACGACTTTGATTAGGCACATAAGGGAAGAGGAAAGTAAAGGAAGAGATAATGAGGATAAGGAGAGTGACAGAGAAAGAGTTCACAGTAAAGGACCAAGAAAAAGCAGACATCCTGAACAGGTACTTCTGTTCTGCCTTCAGAGTGGAGGGAGGGGGATGGACCACCTATGGGACCAGACAGGATACACCCAATGATACTAAACAACTCAGGAGATGTTGGCTACCCGATGATGTCCTTTTCCAAAAGCCAACTGGAATCAAGCATAGTTCTGGAGAACTGGAGGAGAGCAGACATGGTTCCTCTACATAGGGTGGCAGCAGGGAGAGGCAAGTAACTATAGGCTGGTGAGCCTCACCTCAGTGATGCGAAATAATGGAAACACTATTAAAGGTAAGGTTGGTATAGTATCTTGAATCCAGTGGGCTGCATCCAAAGGTAGCACTGGCTCATAGGGGAGGTCATGCCAGAGAAATCTGAGTTCTCTGACTGGGTGACCATGGAAATAAATCATGGTTGGGCAGTGGACATGGCCTATCTGGACTTTAACAAGGCCTTTGACTTTGTGTAATACCACAGACTTAAGAAATTGAGCAACCTAGGGTTGGTATCTAAAGTACTGAATTGGGTTAGAAACTGGTTATCAGATAGGCAACAAAGGTCGTGGTTAACAACACTCACGCTTAATAACGGGATAGTGATCAGTTGGGTGCTGCTGGGCTCTGTACTGAGACTGGTCCTTTAGTGTCTTCATGAGTGACATTGCAGATATACAGGAAGGAACATATGCCTTTTGCAGATGATATCAAAATCTGTAATAGGGAGGGCATTAAGTAAGTGGTGAAAAGAATGCGTAGGGATCTTGGGAAACTTGAGGAGTGGTCAAGAGCATAACAGTTGTGCTTCAATGCCAAAAAGTGCAAAACCATGCACCTAGGACATGGGAACTGAAGAACTGAGTATGATGAGGAAGAGGTACTGTCAGTTACTAAGCAAGAAAGTGACCTTGAGGTTATCATATATAATTAGCTTAAAGTGGCAGGGCAGTGTGACAAAGCGGAGGGTAGGGGCAGTGGGATTCTGGCAGTCATAGGGATAGTATCTCCAGCAGGGGAAGGGGTTAGTGTTTCCACTATATGGTTTCTGGTGAGACCCCACATGGAGTTTTGTGTCCAGGCCTGATGGCCGCATCTCATAAAGGACATACACAGGGTGGAGGCAGTCCAGAGAGGGGCAAGTAAACCAATGCAGGGGTATCAACAAAAACCCCCTGAGGAGACACTGAGGAATCTTAACATGTACACACTGGAAGACGAGAGAGAGAGAGAGAGGTGGACATGATAGAGATCTATAAGTACTGTACCTAATGGCTGAACAAGGTTCAGCAGTGGAGTCTTTTTTAAATGAGAAAGAGCACCAGAATCAGAGGAGGTGCAAGGAAGCTGGGAGTGGGGGGGGGGATTAGTAGGGAGCAGAGGAAGTACTACTTTACTGAAAGAGTGGTAGATGCCTGAAAAGACTGCCAGTGAAAGTGGTGGCAGAGAAAATAGTTGTGTCCTGACACATGCAGGAGATAGACATAGGGGAATATTAAGCAATGGGTAGGAAGGAGGAAGGTTCACTGGAGAGGTGTGCAGGACACCAGACAGGAGGGAATCCTGTCTCATGTGAGAATGAGCCCAGGACCACAGTTCATGCAATGAACCTGTACAAGGGAGTTTAGAAGGATGTGAAGAAGTACTACTTCACTGAAAGGGTGATAGATGCCTGGAACAGACTGCCAGAGTAAGTGGTGGCAAAACATTGTAGGCCTTCAAGAATATGTGGATAGATGTGGGGAATAATAGTAATTAGAAAATGGCTTCAAAATCCATTAATGTGATTGGTTGATAAAGCACCGAACCTGGGCAATTATTTTTCCATAATGCCCACTAAAAATCAAGCTCCACAGCATGGCAACTGAAGTGCCACTTCACCCAATCATATCAATGAGAGAAATAAAACATTCCTTCAGTCACACACTGTAATCAGCGCGAAGCGCTGATTTTCCAACTCGCCTCACAAGAGCACAAGTAGCGACGCAAATGTCAATGCCAACTGACAACATACCTCCTATTAACTTCAACATGCTGTCACAGGAAGATGTCGACGACTTATTTAATCCACCATCTAGGGAGATCAGTCCCAAAATGACGAAAACCTAGAAAAAAGAACAGAAATGTTAGTCAGCAGTACAAAACGTCACATATCACTGACTACCACTCAGCTGACAGAAATCGAAGCAAACCGAGAAGAAATGAATACTCGTAGAACAACAACTTGGGCAGTATCAGTAATTCATGACTGGGCAAAAGAAAGTGGCATAACCATTAATTGGGAAACAGATAGCCCCACTACACTGAACGAGACGTTACGAAAATTCTATGCAGAAGCGAGAAAAGCAACCGGAGACCAATATTCCGTTGCCGGATACTGTGCTCTACGAGCAGGGCTCAACAGATACCTAAACAGCCCATCAATATGCTGAAACTTCAACCTCGTCACTGACCCTCAATTCAAAATGAGCAACAATGTCTTCAAAAGCATACTAAAGCAATTCAGAAAAGAAAAAAAAGACCAAGCAGCACACCACCCACCGATCTCCGATACGGACCTGGCAAAGCTCAGAAAATCACCAGCACTCTCCATAGACACTGCACGCGGCTTGCTGAACTGCGTTTGGTTCGAAATTCAACTACACCTAGCCCGGCGCGGTAGAGAAGGCCTACAAGAGCTTACCCTCCTCCTTTCAACTTCAAAAAGACCAACACAACCAAGAGTTCCTTACCCTGGCTTACAACCCTGACAGCAAAAACCATAAAGACCCCCTCGAAACAAACAAAGAATTACAGAGAGGCTGCATGTACTCAGATCCAGATAACCCCGAATGCCCAGTTGCAGCATTTAAAAAATACATAAGTAAACTCCCTCCCAACCTCAAAGCACTGTACCTCCACCCGTGACGAGCTCCACAAGAGTTCTAAACACACAAAGATCTGGTACTACTTGAGGAACCCCTAGGAAAAACTACCTCAGCACATGATGAAAAAATCAGCAAAGCAGCAAACTGACTCACATGTATACCAACCACAGCATTCATAGCTCTGCCGGTCCAAATCCTATCAAATGCAGGTCTACAGTCGCGAGAAATTATGACCATCACTGGTCACAGGTGTGAGCAAAGTCTGAAATCTTACTGGAGGTCAAAGGAAGAAGACAGGAAGAACTGGAGTGCCCTCCTCTCTGGAAAAACTGCAACCAGCACCACAAGCAATCAAGAGAGCACCAGCAAAGAACAAGCAGATGAACCAACGCCATCTACTGGAATAAAGACAATACATAGCTCCTTCAATGTAATGAACTGCACCTTCTCAGGTCCAGTAAATTTTATGGAAAACAAACATTAAATATAAAAAAAGAGAGCTGCAATTCACTCTAAAAGTTTAAATGTTTAAAAAGTTGTAAAAGTTTTGTTATTAAAAAGTAAAAAAAAAACAGTTTCAAACAGTTCCACTGTTAAATGAAAGCACTTTTCTTGTGCACTACTTTTCCTCTCACAGTATTTATTCATACAAAATAAAAGTTAATATTTTAAAAGCAATCATTTCTTTGTCTGACTATTTTTTAAAATACAGTGAAGCCATTTTTAAGCACAATTATACCCTCAGGGTGGGCATTATTGAAATACAGACCTTCAGGGGCTATGAGCCCTCCGCCTCGACGTCTGGCCCCTATATGCCCTCGGCAGTCCGGGTATTTCGTCAATGCCCACCCTGTCGGGTATTATTGCTTACATATGTGTGAGGGGGTCACTGGAGACCAGTTAGGATCTCCAGCGACTGATTAGGCAGGGAATATCTGGGTAGTCTGGGTGGGCCAAGTGGTCCTTTTCTGCTGACAAATTCTATGTTTCTATGCAATTGGAGTTCAGTACTATTGTTGTATTTTGCTTATCCCATCACTAATGCAGTGACCTTAGAGGCCTACTGTACTGCTTTGATACTACTGTATACTAATTCACTGTGCGGGAATAATGTTTATGAATTGTGCTTGGTGCCACTTGTTTTTACATTTATTTGTTTTGGCTTTACTCATTCCCATTTAGAGTATGTGCTGATAGTTGAAGGCCCTATAGATGGGAAGAGCATCGGAGAAGGAGGAGGGAAGGGTGGAGGAAACTGCAAACGCTAAGCAGAGAGGGCTGGGTGTGTCAGTGTTTAATAGGAATCCCCGCCCTTTGAATTATGGGCAGGCCCTACTATTCACTGTGCGGGAATAATGTTTATGAATTGTGCTTGGTGCCACTTGTTTGTACATTTATTTGTTTTGGCCTTACTCGTTCCCATCTAGAGTATGAGCTGATAGTTGAAGGCCTAAAGAATAGAATAGAATCTACCTCCTCCAACTCACGGAGAGTATACCTGGCAGCACTCAGGAGAGGAAAAAAACCCTTTAACGGAGGAAACCTCTGAAGAACCATGGCTACCAAGTTGCCTTCCTTCTAGGCATACTAAGAGGAGATGGGAGATCATGTGATGGTCTGGGCTTGCTAGCTGCTGTTTCCGTCGGCTCCCACTCTCCCATCTGAAAATCTATTATAATCTTGTGTTTTCTGGCTTAAACTGCTGGGGGATTGCCTCAACATTACTGTTCCTGTCTATTTAATGGAGCTTTCTGGCTGAATTTCTGGTGTCTCTACTATTTTAAAACGCTGTGATGGAGGCCGAAATGAAGACGGCCTTGCCCAGACACATGCCCCCAGTCTCGCCCGGTAAACAGGCGAAGAAAGTAAAACCTCTCCAGCACTCTTCTGCCAAGCAACTGGGTGCACTGTCAGCCTCTGTACCACTCTCAGACGAGAGCTTCTTGCAAGAGCTGCAACCATTTAAAGAGACCCTTCAAGATATCACCACCGATCTTAAAAATATTCGTGCTGAGATGGCGGACCTTAGAACTCGAGCGGCAGACACCGAGGCATGCATCTGCTCCTTAGAGGCCTGGAGAGACAGGGCTGAACCAGAGATTACAAAGCTCAGGCAACAAATCACTAAACTACAACTTAAAACCGAAGACCTAGAGGGGCACAGTAGGAGGAACAACATCCTGATCTTTGGGCTTCCAGAAGGGACTGAGGGTCCCTCTGCAATTCCGTTTATGCAGAAATTTCTCTCCAAGATCGTGGGTCCTTCCCCACATAACCCTACTTATTTAATAGAAAGGGCACACAGGTCTTTACGTCCGAAGCCAGAGGAGTCTGCCTCCCCTTGTCCGATGATCATCCGCTTCCTTAACTATTTGCAAAAGCAACATATCTTGGCGAAAGTCAGAGAGTTACAAGCTATACACTGGGAGGGCAAGCGGCTAAGGATTACTCAGGATCTGCTCCTTGAAACCCGGCAGAAGAGAGTATCCTTTCACTCAACAGTCAGCAAGCTGATAGCTGCCAGCATTAAATGTTGTATCGCATATCCAGCTCGTTTGCAGGTTATGGTGGATGGAGTATGGCTTTCCTTTGACTCTGCTGACCAGGCTCAGGCTGATCTGAGCAAGAAGCTGCCTTCATTGTTTAAATCTTAAGGCTGTGGTCCTGTTCTCAAGATACCAAGGAACTTTTTTTTTTGACTGTCTGAATGTCTTTTCAGCTGGCTTACCATTGGTGTGTCCGGTCCAAGGGATGCCTTTGTGTGGGGAGGTATTTCCCGTTGTGGAGAGGACGGCGATGGACTGAGAGGGAGGCGAGCAGTGGCCTGTAGGCCTGGAAGAATCCACGCTGCGTCGAGGCACCATTTTCCCACAGACTTTTTTTTTGTGCAACAAGCTGTTTCCAGTGGGGATTGTTTCATGGTGCAGTCCTGGCCCGTTACCAATCTGGATCCCCCAGGGAACGGACGCATATCCAAGGAGCTGCTCGACTTATTTACTCCTCCTTGCGATATCTCTATGTTGCTTTATGCAAATGTCTGGTAATATCACTTTTTATCTCCCTCTCTGCTCACTATTAATTGTCTCTCTTCTGGCTGCTTCTCTACCATACCACATTTCTGGTTTTATTATATTTGGAGCGATAGCTATGCCTAACCTCAGCACAAAGTGTCTGTCTCTTCTCAATACTTTTCTATAGGAATCCTGTCCTCCTTCCCATTTTCTTTGTTCGTGCCTTTTTTACTTTATCATTGCTCTCCTTTGTATTTCTATCTCAATGCTTACAACTAGCTTTCTCTGCTGTCCCATTTGTTCTACACTTATCTCTTTCTCTTTGTTATCTCTTTTAGAGTGTCTGGTGCAGACTTTGCTTCCCTCTTGACAAGCTGACAGGAATACAGCTTTGTTTATGAGGGGTGCCTGGTTTTCATAATTCTATGGGGCATCTCTGTTTGGATTTAAACTACTTTCAGTACCTTTTGTTCAAGGTTTGTGGGGGGTGGAAGGGGGAGGGCATTGGCTTGGGAGTAACCCACCACACATCCTGGTATATGGGGGGTGTACCCTAATTACTCTCGTCTTTTTCTTTACATGATATGGCACTATGGGGATTATTTTTGGTTTGTTATGTTGGTTCATACTAATGCCCAAATTAGTATTAGCAGTTTATTCAATGCATGAGCCTGCTAATTTCAGTCTTGTATGCCTAGATAGAATTATAAAGGGTAGTTATAACAGGGTACATATGGGGTCTCTACCATTCAGGAGCAATGAGGCTTTTCAGTCGATTTTGAAGTTGGGTAGAGGGATATTTGTAAATAGTTATAAGGGGGTAGGGATTATGGGGGGGGGTACTAGATAACCTTGGTGTTCCGCTGCTTTCCACTTTTAATGATGGGGTTTCCCCTCACTCTACAATTGTCTTAATGGACAGATTTATGTTCAAGGTTTTTTTTGGGTCTTGTGGGAACACCAATCTTATAGTTTACATGCAGCATTGGTTGGGGGGGTCATTGGTGCACTTTCTCACTACAGTGGACTGGCTATGTATGGGGCGCTATAGACTTTAGTGGCTAATGAACTGAAAAAGTTTTTAACCTGGATTGTAAGAGGGGCTAGTGATCTTAACAAAAGAATCCAGATCTTAAAACACTTATCATTACTGCACGCCCATATCTCCTTTATCCAAGAAACCCATCTTCGCTCTTGCGTAGACTAGAGATTGGGCAAGTTTTCGCTTCAGGTACTTCATCCACCAGTGGTGGCACTGCCTTCCTAGTTCACAAGTTGATCGCCTTTCAACCCAAAATAATAATTGCTGAGCCACAAGGGAGATATGTATTAGTTCAAGGATTATTGGATTGCACTGATTTAGTCCTTGGGAGTGTGTATGGGCCTATGGGGGGGGAAATTCTGAATTTTTTCAGGATTTACTGAATGAATTACAAAAGTTTTCTGCACTTCCCTTGATTCTTGGGGGAGATTGGAACCTACCACCCACGCAGGACTTAGATAGATATAATTCCTTGCCCAAGTCCCCCTCCAATGTCCAGAGGGCATTCGCTGAATTCCTTGATTCCGCTCGGCTATGCGACCCTTGGCACCTGCAAAATCCCAAGACCCACGCCTTCTCATTTCACTCTATGGTGCACTCCACCTGGTCCCGGCTAGACTATATTTTACTCAGCCGTTCTCTTATACATGGTCTTAATGACTCTGCCATAGAACCGATTGTTATATCGGACCACGCTGTGGCCTGGGTCACTGTCATGCTAAACCAAAACCTCCAAAGGGGACTCAGTATGTTGTTTAAATACGCAGCTCTAAAAGGAAGACTATGTTATTACTAGGATCTCTGACTTGATTCAACTCTTTATTGCAAATAATCAGGGTTCTGTCACAAGAATGGATCATGAATGGTGTGCCTTGAAATGCTTTCTGCGAGGTGAGTTTATTAGGCTCTCCTCTACCTGTAAACGGAAGAGAGAGGCTACCATCATCTCACTTCTGGATCAGATTCATACACTCAAGCAATCTCTCACCTCTTCTTCCTCTCCCGATTTGTTAAAATCATTACTGAATTTAAGGAATCAGCATTCTCGTCTAGCACAGGAAAAAGCAGAATTTCTCATACTAAGAACTAAGGCAAAATGTATAGAGCAAGGTGAGAAGGCGAGTCATCTTCTAGCCTTGCGCCTGAGGAAATTAGAGGCATCAAGATTCATTTCCTCCATTAATGATCCTGACGGAATTACCAAAACACATCCAAGAGACATAACTGCTGTTTTTAGACAGTTTTATTCCTCTCTCTATAGTCAGCATCCCGCTTCTCCGTCACAAGTTGAATTATTAGATTATCTGTCCGCCTCGTCCTTACCTGCTCTCTCTCTCATGCAGCAATCCCTTTTATCTGCTCCTATATCCCTCCAAGTAGTGCTATCGGCTATTCATAATTTCATGTTGGACAAGGCTCCTGGTTCAGATGGTTTCCTTTCGAACTTCTATAAAGTTTTCGCCAAAGATCTCACTCCCTGCCTGTTGCGTCTGTATCAATATGTGCTTTCAGGGCAAACTCAAGATCCATCCCTGTTGGAAGCCTCTATTATCCTTCTCCTTAAACCAAACAAACCAACCCAGTCTCCAGTGAGCTACCGTCCTATCTCTCTGTTAAATTGTGATATTAAAATTTTAGCTAAGATACTCACTAGTAGAATCAAACAAGTTCAGGCTCAGCTTCTCTGCAAATTGGATTTGTGCCAGGTAGAACCCCTGCTGATCACCTTCGTAAATTGTCATATCTGGTTCAAGTGGCCAAAACCTCCCCCACCCCCATGGCCTTGCTATCTCTTGATGCAGAAAAAGCATTTGACTGGGTGGATTGGAATTTCTTGTGGGCTACGCTACAGACAATGGGTTTTCTTAATAATTTTATTAATTGGTCCAGGCTTTATATTCCTCTCCTCAGGCTAGAATACACTGCAATGGTGTACTTGCTGAGGTTTTGCCTCTCTTTTCGGGAATGTGGCAAGGTTGTCCACTTTCTCCTTTTCTCTTTAACATATATCTCAAACCCCTGATTAGTCGGCTGAAATCTTCCCCTTTAATTACAGGTATTCCAATAGGCGATAGGGTCCCTGTGCTCTCAGTTTATGCAGGCGACATATTGCTTCATCTTTCAGATACGGTCTCTTCTTTAACAGAAACATTGCATATTATTGATGCTTTTGGGAAATTCTCGAACTACAAAATCAATATTAGCAAAACCGAAATCTTCCCCCTTAATTGTCTAACATATAGCTCAGCTTTCAGTGAGTTTGGTATGGACTTATCAAAATGGAAGAGGCTTCCTCTCTCATTATGGGGCAGAATTAACACCGTCAAAATGAACGTCCTACCCAGACTGTTTTATCCACTAAATATGCTGGATGTTGGGTTACCTTTGTCTTTTTTTCAGCGTATCCATTCTGATGTTAACTCCCTTATCTGGCAGGACAAAGCTATTAGAAGATCCTATCTTAAGCTCTCCCTACCTAAAGAGTTGGGAGGCTTGCATCTCCCTAACTTTTTATTTTATTACTGGGCTTATCACCTCTATAAGTGTGGGAAGTGGTTTTCTTTATTGGAATTCCTTACTCATCATGAGTATGTCCCAATCTGGTTGCATATCGAGTTGGATATTCTTACTACACATAATTTAGCTCCTTCCTCACTTTTTTATACGCCCCTTAAAAATTTATCAAAAGCTCTGCAGTCTTTCCCGATTGGCATTTCATTAAGAGTTCTCTCTCAAATGTTCAGTTTTTATACGGTAGTCCCGAGTTCTGATTTCTCTCAGCCAATCTATGCCAACTTGAATTTAAAAATAGGTGGTGTTCCTATATCTCGGTGTTGGTTATCACTCCCTCCCGAGCTCACTGTGGCTGATTTTTACTCACAGGATGCTATTTTGTCTACTAAGGAGATTCTTACCAAATTTGACTTAACATCACGGGCTGCCTTTCAAATTTTTCAGCTTAAGCACTTACTAGCCAAGGTGTTTGGGAAAGAATTCAGCCCCTCCCATATTGGAGCCTTTCTCCTGCAAATTAAGATTCTTGCTTGCATATCCCATGACATTTCTACCATATATAAATTGGTTCTCACATTCCCACAACCTTCCTCGATTGCCGGATCTTGGATCTGGCAGGCGTTTTTCCCTGACGAAGTTATTAACTGGCACTCAGTATGGACAGGCCTATATACATACCTCACCCAAGACCGATACAGGCTTATGCAATACTGTATCTTAAACAACATGTATTATACTCCTATCAAATTGGTTCAAATTAAGAGGCTTCCCTCCAACACGTGCTCTAGGTGTAACAAGGAGGAAGGTTCGCTCCTTCTTATATTGTGGTCATGTGAAAAAATATCCCCTTTGTGGAAACAAATTGAATCTGCTCTAGACCCACTGCTGGGACTGCAGGGCCTCTTCTCCCCCATCATATGTATTCTGGGAGATTATTCTGGAATTCTTGTGAAGGAGAGAAGATTTCATATGGCTCTAATCTCAATGGCGGTCAGAAAGCTAGTGCTTAGACACTGGATGGATCAAGTCACCATTTCTTATACGGAGTAGTTGCATGAAATATCATTCACACTCCGTGTTGAATATTTAATTGTGAGTGTACGCCGTCGCCATTCATCTTTGAATAAAATTGGGGAAAATTATATGCCCTCTATTTGGCTTGATAGGATGTCTTGGTAAGTTCACGAGCCTCTCATCCTTCTAAATTTTAATTTAACTGTTATCATTTTCGTCCTCTTTTTAGTTTTGTTGTGATAAGCTATAGGAAAGTGCACCCTGGGGTTGGGGGAGAGGGAGTGGTAGTTTTTTTTTATTTTGTTTTTCAAGGTACTGTCACTATTATTTTCTCTGAAAGCTCATTTCAACCTGTTATCAATTTGCTTACAGCCTTTTATGCAGTATGTGCTGTTATTAATGTATTTTATTTTTGTATGATTTTGTGTTGGATTATACTCAATAAAGTATGTCAAATAAAAAAAAGAGGAGATGGAAATAAAGGCTGAACGTATTTCTGCTTCGGGATTAGGAATGTAGGTCTCAAAGCAAGATGATGTCCATCTTCCTAGACATTTAATGATGTAGGCTGGTACTTTCTTTCGAGATGTGGAGGTAGCAGCACCGATTCTAAATGAATGTCCAGAGTAAGCGAAAGGATCAAGTCCCAGGCATTGCAATAGTGATCGAATGGAATTATTCTTTGGTGGTTAAAGGAGCTTTATTATGAGAAGTAAGTAGAGGAGAATCAGGACTGGATTGACTATGTAGGTTGCATAGCTGGTTCAAGAAGTAGACAGGGCACCAAGCCGAATTAGTAGGAAAATATCGAATGTCTACGCCTTCTTGAAGTCTGTCTGTCTTTGATGTGGGTAGATGAAGAACATAGCAGTCAGCTTGCTTGGTAAGATATTTAACTTTGAGAAAGGATGTTGCAGAACTTGATGAGACTGTAAATTCTCTGGGATGTAGAAATCCATAAAATGCCAAAGATACAGCTGCAAGCAGAATGGTGGAGTGTGAAGTAGGAGGTTCGGACTTCAGTAAAGTAATTAGTTGTTTGAATATGATATCGTTGATGGGCTAGCGAGTAGACATCTTTCTGAATGAAAGTTTTTGGATTGCTGAAAGGAGGAGCTTAACTGCAGGATAAGATGTCAAGGAGCCAGATTATGGATCTTGTAAGACAAAATTAAATTGAATGCCAGCTAAGTATTGACAAATGGTAGAATAGGATAATTTACTGGTTGAATGGCAATAGGTCATGAAAGCTAATATGGTAGGTAAGGAAATCGGGAATGCAGAGGAGGCTGACATGGTGCAGAATGAATTGTATTTTCTCCAGGCTGTGCGGTAAGCTGATTGTGTGCTGACAGATAATGCTGACCACATGAGGTTTTGTGCTGAAGTCAGGTAACTGCTCATGGCATGACTAGATCCTCGAAATGAGGAGCTGGAGTTGATAGAGGATCTGCCGTAGGAAGGAGAATATGGAATTTCTGAAATTGAAAATGGGAAAGGTAGTCAGCTGCTGTGTTGAGATGGCCAGGAATATGAAGACACTGAATACAAAAATTATGAATCAGAGAAAACCATGTTAATCTCTGCAAGAATAGCATGATTGTAGGAGAAGATGATCTGCCTTTGTTAATAATATCTCCTGTTATTTGATTGTCAGTATAAGTAAATACTGTAGACAAAGACCAGCAATGACCCCAAGTGGCAGCTGCTGCAACTACCAGATATATCTCAAATAATGGAGAAGAAGTCAAGGCTGTGGGTAAGTGTAGAAATTCATGAGGCCATGTTGAAGAAATTCAGGATTGATGGAAAATAGCAGCAAATCCGTGAGTAGGCGAAGCATCCGTGAAGACTTTAGGAGAAAGCTCTTGAGAAAAGTCTTTATAGAACATGGAGTGACCATTCCATTGGTTTAGGAAGAGGAACCACATGGCAAGGTCAGATTTTGCAGTGGCTGTAATAGAAATATGATGGTGGAGGGCTGAAGCTGAAGGGAGCAATTGAGTAAATATACCTATGAGCGTCGTCCTGAGAATTATACATGTAGTGAAGGAGAGATAACCTAGCAAGACAGGAGTTTGTGTTTTGTACAAGATGAGTGATTGGAAAATGAAAGGACCAGAGTCTTGATTCTGCGTAACTTGTCCATAGGGAGTCTGGCTTCCATGCGAATGGAGTCGAGAATGATGCCCAAAAAATTCAAGGGAAGTAGCAGGACCAGAAGTCTTTTCCTATGAAACAGGCACAGCCAATTGATGAAGTAAATGACATAAGACAGAAAGGGCTGCTGCCAGAGGTGCAGATGGAGGCTCAATAAGAAGAAAATCATCAAGCAAATGAATCACTGAGGTCGCCCGACAATGATTCAACAACATCCAACAAAGTGTCGAAGAAAATATGTCAAACAGTTTCGGACTGCTTTTGCAACTGAAGACTACTCGCACAGCAAAGTAGTAGGAATCTGCCTGTTTGATGCCATATAGATGCCAAAGGGATGGATGAATAGGAAGGAGTTTAAACACATCGGCAATGTCAGCTTTGAGAAACCATGCGCCTCTGCCCATCTGTTTGATAGTCAATATGGCGTCATCAATCTTGGCATAAGCCACAGAAAATTCCCGAGAAGGGATAAGAGAGTTGATACTAGGAATGCAAGTGGCACGTGAAGCAGATAAATCGAATATAAGATGTTGCTTTCCAGAGAATTTGTGAGTATCAATGCCAATAGGGCTGACACAGATGAGAGAAAACAGAGAATGGAGGAATGGTCCGATGATATAGCCTTTATCCAGTTCCTTCTGTAAGAGAGAGGAGACCAAGTCCGGTTGAGAGAGAGAGCTGTTTGCAAATTAGGAGATTTGTAGGAGTCTGAGGGACGAGAACATATGCCAGTATGGAATCAAAAGTAAATACAGAGATGAGAAATTGCACCAAGGAGGCGAGATGGATGATTGGTGAGGAAGTGAGCCAGCGTGGCGACAATTAATAGGAGTAGAGGGATGACTGAATAGTCAGGTCCTGCTTCTGAGGTTAGAGGCAGATTGATTTTGCATGAGCTTCACCACAATGACTGCAAACGTGCAGCATATGGCAGGGATGAAGGGAGCAACACATATCGTTGAAATTATTACAGACAGATCTACCAGCCATGAAAGTAATTGGATGACCATGTTTGTCATAGGACAAGCGGGGCATAGTAATATGATTACGTATAGTCCTGGTAATAGTGGAGCCTAAAGAGGAAGTATGGGAAGATGAATCAGGAATGGATAAAGGGCAGAAAGATGTGGCATGGGAAAAGGAGCTGCAAATCTGGCAAGGGAGCACCTGCTGGTCAGCGAAATGGCGGCAAAACAATTCATTGTCGAGAGAACCCCAGTGAAGGCGGATATTCAGGTGAGATAAAGCAGCAGCTGCCTTAGTTGAAAAAGATTTATGGTAGTTGTAAAAGTGAGTACCACCATAGCGGACGCAGAGGTCGACTACGAGATATAAATAGGTATCTAGCTCCTCCCTTCAAAATGGAAAGGCAGAACAAAGAATGTTTCTGAACAGACTAAATGACAGGATGAATTCAGAAATAGTCAATTTCTTGGAAAGCCTAGGGTCCTTAGAATGCAGAACAACGGAGAAGTCACCACAAGAGACGACTCTGTTCTCAATAGTATCATGAGAAGAAATAAGCAATGAGATAAGGTTGACATCTTTCCCTTCGATGATATCCTTGCAGAGATGAGCGGGAACCAAATGAACTGGGGAGGTGGCAGGCATAGAGGAGTTGAAAACCAAATTACCTGAATTGGAAGCAATGGCTGGCACTGATGGAGAGGGATGAGGTATCGGGGCTGGAGCAGGCAGAGGGGCAGGCGGAGTCTGCAGAAGTGGAAAGGAGGACTGACATCATTCTATAACATCCAGATGATTGGAAATATCAGTCACAGAGGAAGCCAGTTGAGAAATCAAATCCTTGAGTTCAGCAAAGGCATCAGGAGCAGGGACAGCAGGGCAGGCTGGCCCGGGGCAAGGATTGTGATCTAGGTTTTCAAGCCATAAATCATAAAGCTCCTGCTTTTTAGCACCCACAGGAAAAGGGACCCCAAGAACCTTTAGTTCAGTGAGGAGACAAAGAACAGTCCAGTTCTTTAAGGAATGATGAGACTTCGAAGATTTTTTCTGAGAAGCGGGGGGGGGGGGTGGTCCTTCAGGTGGAGCAGGAGGATCCATGAATTCAATCAGGAGCTGAACACCAGGAAGGAATAGCAGAAACAAAAAGCAAATATGTCCAATGAAGCAGTCAGATATCCAGGAGGTAGTGACCAAGAAATCTAGGACAAGCAGGAGGCCATGAAAATCCAAAAAAAAACAAAAAGAGTAAACGAACCACCAGGAAAGTGGAACAAAAAGAAAAAGCTGGGGGCAGGTGGGCCGAAAAATGGCTGAACCTACAGCAGGAAGCACTCCGGATGAACCGAGGAAGGGGCCAGGAGCGTAGCAGGAGATAGAGAGAGCGAGAATCGGGCTATCCAACACCCGAAACCGTGGAGGTAAAAGAGAAGGGGGAGGCAAGGAGAAGAGCAGCAGAGGATGCTGAAAGAATGCCGCAAGCGGCGAAAAGCTGGAAAAACAAGGCAACAGGTAAGTCCAGCGAGGACAGAACCACATGCCCGGCCCGGCGTTCAAACTGAGAATGCTAAGCAGAGAGGGCTGGGCATGTTGGCGTTTAATAGGAATCCCCGCCCTTTGAATTACAGGCAGGCCCTACAATTATTCCCCCTCACTGCAGTGCTCTTGTTCTATGGCTAATAACTTGAGTTCCATTCCATTTTTTTCTCTTATAATCTCAGTCATAGATACATATCCCTCTACATCTCCTCCTGCTCTAAAAGGAGAACTGCGTGGAACCTGTAAACTATTTCCCCCAGGAGCAGCTGTTTATTTAAAGTACTGGTTCCAGTTTGTTACTTTATCCTCTATACAGGTTTTTAGCAAACACAGTGGGTATTTTTGACGTGCACTCTGATGATAAGTGCCATTTTGGAACTGTATGATGTACTTTATGTCCCACTCAGCCACACAGTTCTATAATAGAACACATAAGCATTGTGCCAACAATGGGAGAGATGAGCAAGGGACATAAAGTACATCACAGCGTTAAAAACTGGTGCTTACTACAAGTGTGTGAATTAGACACACCCACTAGGATAATTAGAAAGCATGTAGAGATTTAACAGCTACAGAATTCAAGCCAGTATTTAAAAATTGGCATTTACAGGGAAAAATGATATACAACTTCAGCACAGTTCTCCTTTTCACTTTGTGTACTACATCTGATCTTCTGTTCCATGTACCAGTATACTCTAGTTTCCCATCATCATTCTGGTTACCCTGCCCCTTCTTCCTTCACCTGCATAAACAAAGAAATAGAAGTACACACTCAAAGAATGCATTGTAAAATTATTTATTGCACCCAGCCAGCAAAAGTTCTTTCACTGGTTGTGCTCAATATATAATTTTGAACCCATCATTTGAGTGTGCACTAGTTTGTTTTTGTTTATATAGACTTTTACTGTTAGCAGCAGCACTGTCCCTCCTGTTCGGTAGCATGTGAAGTTTTGCCTTGTTTCACTAATTTTCTCTCTGCCTGGCCACTTTTCCCTATCTGTCCAGGCATCTTATTTTCTTCCTCCCTTAACGTTGAAGTCTTTTGTAGAAGTATGTTTCTTTTTTCTCCCACTCTCTCCCTCCATCCCTCCTTTCTTCTTCCCACCCCACCAACCAAAAGAAATTTTGCTCCACTCTGCTTCTTGCTTCCTTGTTAATGTTGCTGTGTGGTTCTGTGGGGCTTAACTCTGGCCCTTTTACCACTATCCCCTCCATGCCAAAAGGCATGAGCATTTACTATCTCAATGTTAGGAGCCTTCCCCCCAAGGTTGATACAATTTAGTCTATTGGTCACCCAGTCTCAAGTCTGACATCCTCTGAATCACTGAATGCTGGATCTTCCATAAGATCAGTGATGGTAATGCAGCTATAACTTATTTTATCTTCTACCACTAATATTGTAGCAAGCAAGGAGGTGGTCTGCACTCTGGGTTCATCAGAGTCTCACCTCTGATGTCCAGAAGTACAGTCCACTCCTCACATGAATTTTTTTGAGCAGTCTCTCTTTCCTCTTCTCTCTCACCATCTTCATTGACAATGTCTATGCCTTCCCTAAAGCTAATCCTTCTGGACTATCTAAAGCTATTTCTTTGCTGGTCTTCTACTCCTCTTCTGGGAACTGATTCTCCTAGGGAACTTTAACATCAATTGCATCTCCCCTTCTGCAAAGCCTACCATTTTAAAGCCTGAGTTCATAAACCTATTGAAGCTCCTAATTGAGCCTGTTTGCCTTAATCCTCGCTCCTTGAATCATTCTCTGATTGACCAGACCCTCTCTTACAATTGCTACATCATAATTGTCACTAGTACCCTTTCTGATGCATTCAGTGGTAACAGCATGATCTATTGCAACAGAAGCATTCATTATCCCTCTTCCCCTCCTAAATTTATATAACTGAGATAATTTAGGTCTCTTAACCTGGGCTTCTTCCTCCTGGACTTCTCTATCATTGACTGGTCCTCCACTTCTATCTTCTCTGCTTTTACCCTTCAGGAGTCTCTTCTGTCCCTCAATTTCTCCAGGAGTCATAACCCTAATGGTTTTGATCCTAAACTGCTGCACCCTAACTTGGGACTGCCACATGAAAATGCTATTCACAGCACAGTCAGGAGGAGAATTTTCTCTCCCACAAATGAGGTGCAGTCCAAATGGCTGATCAAGAGGGGCCACATACATCACCATGTCATATCCCTGGTGTCTGGCTGCCCACCATCCCTATGTTCTAAGTGGTCCACAGTGTCTAATGCCACTCCTATTCTCCCATGTTCAAAGCACTCCCTATGCCTAACAGCACCCCTTCTCTTCAACCAATGCTGTCCAATTCCCAGAGCTAAGTGTCTCCTTAACTATGCTCCCATCTTCTCCCTCCTGCAGAATGATGCAGGACCACTAAACAACCATAGCAATACTCCTCCTTCCTTACATCACTTGTTCTATGTTCCCTGTCCCCCTCACAAGACTGTTACTGTTGCCCTGGGTTTGAGGCAGTACATTCAGGAGGGTACTGAAGTCTAGTACTGGAAGTGTGAGGGATGCTATATACTGAGAATGAACTTGAAGTCATTACTTTGTGACACCCCCCCCCCAACTGCTGCCTGCCTCCTTTCTTTAATGGAGCATAGGAAACATTTTCAAATATTTTGTGGCCACTTCTGCTTCTGAGCACTGAGTGTTACATCTTCATCCCTGGTCCCAGTTTTCTGTGCTTATGTAGCAAAAACTCTTTATCATGCATTCACTCTTCCATCCATGTGCTTCAGCATTTAAAGCATTTGCCACAGAATTTGTAAACTCCCCAACTGAGTCTAGGTATGCATGTGCAGGATGTCACAGTCTTTAACACACTTGCACTGCTTAGGAAAGGTGGGGGCAGAGGGCATATCTGGCAAATAAATACCACCACACATATTCTGACAGGCCCTGATAAAGAGAATGACTAGGGTACAGTGGAAACTGCACTTACTGAGGGAGATAGAACTGTTACACCTACTCTAACTAAGACCAGGCGTGGTTTCCTACTTTAAAACACAGTGGTTAAGAATGTACTTCCTCAGCAAGTAGGGTGTTATATTTGTCAGTCCTGTTAAATTGCATTGATAAAAGGACTGAGCACTGGTATATAGTGGCCAAATTGCCATATCTCACAGAGCAGAGGCACAATTGTTTACCCCTTCCATCATGTTGTGAGGATCAATTTATGCCATGAGACATGACTGAAAGTCAGTGTCTGAGTTTGCTCCACTTACCATACCCCAGAGGTTATCCACCCTTCTGTGACTGCAGAGGGTTGGGGGGTGGAACACATTTGAGTATCTGATATGAGAATAAATACAGAGGGGGTGACTAGGATGTGGCATAATTTTTCATTGAATCTTGCTAATTAGCTCATTCAGAGAATAGGACCCATAAGAAGCACCAGCAGTTAGTATAAACTGATCAAATATGGACGGAACATGGCTCACGAGGAGTAACATACTATATACAGTGCTGTCCACTAGGAAGAATCACTACATGGCTAGATGTTACGGTTTCCTACATGACAAAGTGGAGTAATTACAGTGGTGTCTGCCAGAATGCAACTCAATGCAGCAGCATACTGCAGTAGTTACTGCAGTAAATAAAGCAATTTCAATGGCATTTAATACCTTTGTCATGCAGTAACTCAAGACATTGTGTTGCATCCTGGCTGTGACGACTGTTCCATTTGATAACACTGTCTGGTTCCTGAAGTATTCTGCATGTTACTACTGTTGGAAACTGTGACAACAGTGCTTCCTCCTGGTGATTAGCCCTGCATATGGTATGTAAGAGAGATGGCAAATCTTTTCTGACTTGAGTTCAGATACATTTGCAGCGGAACTATAAAAGGCTGAGAAATATTTCTTCCTTCATTATGTCTTTGAACCTGGAATTAGGGATGAAAGTATCATAATGGAAGACAAATAACTGGTGCAAAATTTGTGAAGCAAGCTTTAGGGATGTAGTAACATGGAAGCAAGGGTTAGCCAGGTATACTCACTGTACACATTTGTGTACAGTTTTGTTGAGTGTCTGTCCCAAAGCATATACCTTTCTGTTAACATTATCATGCTAATCTGTTGTATGTGAGTTAGTGTGGGCCACTTAGTAGTGTCTTTGTTTAAACTTCTAGTATTTAGGAGACAGATATGTGTATAACCTCTTTATAGATAAGAGGAGTCATCTGACAACAATCTTATTTTTTTTGTAATGGGGAAGCATTTGGAGAGGATGTGTACATTTTTTTTTAATGGGGACAGCAGTTGGAGACTGTGTGTACAAAACAGAAATTTCTGGCTACACCCCTGCATGGAAGCATTTTGGTCAGGAGGGACACCAGGTGCATTATGTTCCTCACTTCATAATCAAGTACAAGTAAGTATGCTCTGCAAACATACTCATTTAAGGAGGTTCCTTGCACCTGGAATACACTGGAGACTCTAAAAAGTACCAATGGTGTAACTTTTTTTGATTAATTTATAAAATTGTGCACTGCTCAAACTGGGCATGAATGAGGAAGTTCATCTTCGTTCAAACTGGAGTAGTTCAACTAAGTGCTGAACATGTCTGCACAAAGTTAATTAGCCTTAACGTGTACACCACATTATCTGAAATTTCACAAATATTTTAGTGATGGTAGCTTGAAGACTGAAAGCGCAGTACCTATTTGCCAAAAAAGAATAGACTCCAGCATTTTTCACTTCTTCAGTTATTCAACTAGAAACACACAAAATAAAAACTGTTACCAAGCTCCATGTTAGGACTGTAGAACACAAAGAAAAGCCATGCACATGGCGACTAAAAGTGCTTTCCTTCCAGTTGTCCTGCAAAAGGGTATATCATTTTTGTAAGTTAGAGGAAATATAATTACCAATGTCTCACTGCAAACTTTTGTGTGCACCATTTTCTTTTCTATGAGCCCCATTTAAGGACATGCAGACAGCAAAATAGAACAATCCTACTCGTTATCTTCCAGCTGCACACATATCCCGCACTGCACACAATCCACCAATGAAGGCAACCATGATGCTCAACTTCCAAGTTGAGTGTGAATATTGCATCAAACCTGCTATGTCTGTTTAAGAGAGGTTTAGATAGAGGTTTCTGTTTGATTGTCCAGGGGTTGCAACAGTTCACTCTCCTTAGTGTTGATCACCAGTGCACACCTCTCAACCTTCCATTTCCCAACTGTGGAACATTGCCCCTCATAATGTGGAAGAAATAGGTAAAAGGAGGGACACTACACAGAACCTTACCTTTAGAAGCTCAGAACTGATTTGAAATGTATGCCTTCATGTTCACACAGTTTGCTATTAATTGTATAATACTAATTGTGCATTAATTACTATGGATTTTTGCTTTACAGTGTTAGCACTGAATGAGTAAAAGATCCTATCAATGTGGAACAGGGATTTTTTGTGATGTAAAATGAGGAACAGTTCCTCATAATGGGGGTCAGTTGAGTGGTGTGCACCAGTGTATAATTCTAATGGACTGGGTGTTTGTATCTGGTGTTCTTACCAGTGTATTATTCTACTGGACTGGGTGTTTGTGTCTGGTGTTCTTCACCAGTGTATTAATCTAATGGACAGGGTGCTTGTGTCTGGTGTTCTTCACCAGTGTATTATTCTAATAGACTGGGTGTTTGTGTCTGGTGTTCTTCACCAGTGTATTATTCCTTTGGACAGGGTGTTTGTTTCTGGTGTCCTTCACCTGTGTATTATTCTAATGGACAGGCTGTTCTCACTGCAAGAGGAGAAGCTGAGAGACCTGCCCGGGAAACCTAATGTGCTGTTCTGCTCCTTCTGATGGCAGGCAGTGTGGCTTTTTCCCCTGCCATACTGCCGATTGGGATCCTCCGAACTTAGCTTCATTACAGGGCCCAGAAATCACAAGCAAACTGCTGATTTTAGGACCTGCTTGCCTGGTCTGGACTGTACCATTCCATGGCTGCTTGCCTGGAGCAGCAGCTAAGAAAACCATAAGCCCCTTCAGGTGTGCCGTGCCTGACTAGGGCTTGTACCTCGCCGCCAGACGGGAAGCTGAGAGATCTGCCTGGGAAACCTGACCCGTGGTCCTTCTTCTACTGATGGTAGACCATGTGGCTTTTTCCCCTGCTGTACTGCTGCTTGGGATCCTCTGAACTCCGCTTCATTGCAGGGCCCAGAAACCACAAGGAAACCACTGATTTTTGGACCTGCTTGCTCGTCATGGACTGCGTCACTCCCCAGCTGCTTACCTGAAGTAGCAGCTAGAAAAGCCATAAGCCCCTTCAGGTATGCTGTGACTGACTGGGACTCTGACCTTGATTCTGAAAGACAAGCTGAGAGACCTACCCAGGAAACCTGACCAGTGGTCCTGCTCCTACTGATGACAGACTGCACAGCTTTTTTCCCTGCTGTACTGCTGCTAAGGATCCTCTGAACTCTGGTTCATTGCAGGGCCCAGAAACTGCAAGGAAATGACCAATTTTAGGACCTGCTTGTCTGGCCTAGACTGCACCATGCTTCGGCTGCTCACCTGGTGATGCAGCTAAAAATCCTGGAAGCTCTTTCAGGTACATCGGTGTTTGGTGCCTTGTACTCTGAATTCCAGTGCCTGCACTCTGATTGATGGATTTCAATCCATTGACTCTCACCGCCTGTTTTTGAAATTAGGCCCTGTACTTAGTGAACCGTTGGACTGCACTTCTCACCCTGGGACTTAATTTTGAATTTTTACTAAAAGAGAAGTCATTTAATCACTCTCCCTCCCTCTCACTCTCTCTCTTAGGTAGAAAGTTTAAGAGTCCTAGTACTGTGTTACCGGCTTTGTTTACCAAAGAGTTATTTACAGCCCTCTTTTGCAGTTGTTTGAGTGTTAATACCTTAGAGCTTATGTTTACCTTGATACAGCACTCTTGCTTTACATGTTTGCTCTCTACCTGCTAATCTGGCCCATCTCATCCCCCTGCTCTTCCCTCCTAGCCTCCTCCTTATCTCAATTTGCCCACTCTGTTCTTTTGTTTCCACTAAACACTCCTCCCCTGTCTGCCCCTACTTAATCCTTCTCCTTTTCCTCTCCTTTAGGTGTGCAGTTCCTGATCGGGGCTCAGACCTCGCTGCCGGAGGTGAAGCTGAGAGACATGGCTCAGAAACCTGACCCACGATCCTACTCCTACTGATGGCAGACCATGCGGCTTTTTCCCCTGCCGTACTGCTGCTTGGGATCCTCCAAACTCAGGTTCATTGCAGAGCCCTGAAACTGGAAGGAAACTGCTGATTTTAGGATATGGTTGCCTGGCCTGTACTGCGCCATGCCACGGCTACTCACATGAAGTGGCAATTAGAAAAGCCATAAGCCCCTTCAGCTACTTTGGTGTTTGGCACCTACAACTTTGAATTTCAGTGGCTGCACTCTGATTGGAGGATTTCAGTCCATTGACTCTCACTGCCTGTTTTTGAAATTAGGCCCTATGCTCAGTGAACTGCTGTACTGCTCTTCTCACCATGAGACTTATTTTGGAATTTTTATTAATAGAGAAGCCCTTTTATCTCTCCATTGTCTTACTCTTTCTCTCTCTCTCTCAGTTAGAAGGTTTTAGAGTCCTAGTACTGTGTTACCTGCTCTGTTTACCAAAGAGTGATTTACGGCCCTCTTTTGCAATTGTCTGATTGTTACTTCCTTAGAGCTTAAGTTTACCTTGATATAGCACTGTTCTGAGAGTCAACTGTTAAGTTTCTTACATTACCTGCGTTCTCTCTACCTGCTAATATTCCCAGTCTTTCTGTTTTTCTGTCCTTCCCTTTTTCCCCTCCCTCTCCTCCATCCACCCTGGTTAACTCTTTACTTTTACAGCTACCTGCTGTCATATGACTGTCTACTTTTCCATTGGCTCTTTAAATGGAGCAGCCAATAGTGGAGGAACCAACTAACTGCTTCACTGAAACACCTATAAATACTTAGGACTACTGCTCAACCCCTCCCTCACCTTCACTGAGCATGCAAATTCCCTTGTCAGAAGGTTCCATCAAAAGTTAGGTGCCACCTATAGATTCAGGCAATATCTTACTTGTGAAGCTAGACTAGCCATTGTCCAGGGTAATCTTCTCCCTATTCTTGACTACTGCTCCCCATATTTATGCCAGGATCTCAGCTACTGCTATGACTAAACTCTCTGCTGCCTACAACAGCACCTGCCACTTTGCTTTATTGGACCCATTCTCCACCCACCACTGTACTCTCTATAATACCCTTGGATGGCTACTGCTGCAAGGTCACTTTGACCTAGCCCTCTGCTGCATGGTGGACAATGTCATCCGCATGGCTCCAGAATCCCCCGTAACTGTCCTTCTGAAAGCCCAAACACTCCTCTGCAACCTCCACTCAAATGGTACTCCCCCTCTAGCTGTTCCTAGGGTATCCACCAACATGGGTAGCACAGCTTGGTCTGCAGCTGCCCCTTGCAGTGGAACAAACTACCAGCTGAACTCCGTTCCATTGACACACACTCCAGTTTCAAGTCCCACCTTAAAGTCTGGTTCCTGGAAAACTCATCCTGCTGATGCTCCCAGGGGTCTCACACCAACCCACACTAGTCAACTCCCCAGCCCAGGGGTTACCCACCTACCCACACTAGTCAACTCTCTTGCCTACAATTGTTATATTGCATTTTTCACAGTAATATTTGACTTCCTTGCCTGTACATATTGTATATATATTTGTTTACTGAGTATTCTGTGTATTACTTGCTCATTGGACGATGCAGTCACACATTGTAGACTGTGCCTACGATTTGTTTGTTTGTACCAAGTCTTTTCATGTCTGATATTGAAACGTTGTATTCACTGTTCTCAAATGGACCTATGCATCAAACCTGTACATTGTGTCTACTATTGTTGCTTGTATCAAATCTGTTTCATGTGTATTACTGTTACCTTGCACTCCTTGTATCCCTGCGCCATGTGTTATGGCTGAATTAGTGCCTGAAAACGGTCCCTGGGATCAGTGCACTCACCCAGTTATCAAAGTCATAAATAATTAAAAATAAATAAAAAAGGTCATATAGCAGCAATGGAGGCAAGGGAAGTGAAGAAGGGCACAGGAGACAACAGAGATGGGAGGAAACAAAAGGAGCAGCTGTAGGACCATGCAGCAACACAACAAGTGAGTGCGACTTGCACTAAGCAGAGGGGGCATGAGTATGGGGGTGGAGCTTTCCCCCCCACCATAGAACTACAGGATTCAGCTTTCCAAAACACTAAGTCTGAACAGAACCACATGAGGACGAGGGTCATGAACTTCAGAAGATCCTATTTCAAGAAAATGGGAGAATGCCTCAGGGACACCCTGGCAGGGATATGGATGCTAGGAGGAGTTGAGGACCAGTGGAAAAAAATAAAAGAAGGCATTAAAAAACAACAAATATTTGTGTTAGGCAGGTTTGCAAGGGAAAGAGAAAAAGAAGACTACTATGGTTGTGTAGAGAACTAGCAGGACCAGTAAGAGCAAAAAAATTAGCATTTAGAAAGTACAAAAAGGAGAAGGAGGAGAAAAGGATAAACTACCAGGAAAAACAAAGGGAGGAAGGGAAGGCAGTTAGGTGAGCAAAGGTACAAACGGTGGAGAATATTGTTCAGTCAATGAAAAAAAGGATAAAACTTTCTTTAGATGTATAAGCAGGAAGACCAACAGTGGGATAACTAGGATAAAAGGCAAAGGAGGGATCTGTGAGAAAGGGGACCAAGGGAAGGCAGACATATTGAAAACATACTTTTGTTCATTTACAGTAGAAGGGGCAGGTGGTGGGCCTAAGATAAAGAACAGGGCAGAAGTAGTAGGGGGTGGACATTTGTTCTTTTATGTAGGAGGAAATCCTCAAGGTACTAGCAAAATCAAAAGTGGAACAGGAAATGTGACCTGATGAGGTTCACCCTAAGATACTGAAGGAGCTCAGAGAGGGGCTGACTGCACCCCTAACATATCTACTCAACTATCACTGGAAACAGGGGTGGATCCAAGGGACTGAAGGCGGACAGATGTGATCGTACTTTACAAACGTGGGAATAGGGAGGAGGCAGGAAATCGCAGACCTGTCAGCATGACTTCAGTAGTGGGTAAGGTGAAGGAGTCACTACTGAAAGAAAGAATAGTGGAATAACTTGAAACAGGCGGATTGCAGGATCAAAGGCAACATGGCTTCACAGGGGGAGGTCTTACCAGACAAACCTGAATGAGTTTTTCAGCTGAGTGACCATGGATGTGTATCAGGGAGGGATGGTAGATGCGGCATACCTGGATTTCAGCAAAGCCTTCAACACCATTCCACATAGAAGACTGATGAACAAGCAAGCCTATCTAGGAGTGGGACAGAAACTAGTAAACTGTGTAAGAAGTTGATTGAGCAACAGGAGTCAGAGAGTAGTGGTAAACATCTGTTGCCACTCGCAGCGCAGTTAAGGCCACCTTCCAGGTGCCCCATACCAAGACCTCATTAGCCAAAAGGTCCTTCCACTACTGTGCCCCCACTTAGTTCAACTCCTTCCCGCCCTGTGTCACTAATCTTACAAAAATTGGTCCTTTCAAAATCACTCTTTGTAACCTCCTCTTTGATACCCGAAGCTGTAATTGCCCCTAATTAATGTAATAATGGGGTCACTCCTGCCTGATCCATAGCCTTGACAATGTCCGTTGGACTGCTATTCCCCCCTTTTTTTCCCCACCCACTGTTTTTCCTCCCACCTTTCCTCATGGGTATTACTCTCTGGTACATCTGGGGTGGTTCCTTCTATTATAGTAATGTTTTACACGATTGTAACTTACTGTATGCAACCTTATCTGTAGACTACTGTTGTAAATGTGTTCTTATTGTTATCTGTATTGCACCTGTATGTTACCACTGTTGTGCCTCACACTGTAATCGTGTCTACCCTCCTTGCGATGAGGTGCCTTTGTAAATTAGTCAATGACTCAAAGGTTGTAAATCCAACTTTAAAATAAATAAATAAATAAAACAGACTCCACTCTGGAGAAGGCAGGGTGACCAGCAGGGTGCCTCAGGGGTCAGTACTAGATCTGGTCCTCTTCATTGTCTTTATTCATGACATTATTGAAGGGCTAGAAGGGAAAGTCTGCCTGTTCGCGGATGCCACAAACATCTGCAACATGGTGATCTAACTAGAAGGTGTAGAAGAAATGAAGAATGATTTGAGAAAGTTATAAGAATGGTCAAGTGTTTGGCAGCTGGGTTTCAGTGCTAAAAAATGCAAAATTATGCACTTAGGGCACAGAAACCCAGGGACAATGTACCAATTGACAGGAGAGGTACTGGCAACCACCAAACAGGAAAGGGACCTGGGGTTATCATTTCTGATAATCTGAAAGTAACTAAACAGAGTGAAAAGTCAGTGGGAGCAGCTAGTAGAATGCTGGGGTGTGTAGGGAAGAGTATCACCAGTAGGAAGAAGGAGATAATATTACTGTACAGGTCACTGGTAAGATCACAAGTAAAGTACTGTGTCCAGTTCTGGAGGCCACACCTCTGAAAGGACATAGATAGGATGGAGGTAGTACAGAGGTGGGCAACAAAACTGGTACTGGGACTGTATCAAAAGCCCTTCAAAGAGAGACTCAGGGAAGTGAATATTTACTCTCAGGTGGAAAGAAGGGAAGGGGGATATGATAGAAACATTCAAGTACTTAACATGTATTAATACGGTACAAGAATTAATCATTTTCCACAGAAAGACAGACTCTTGGACAAGGGGCCATGCTATGAAGCTAGAAGGAGGAAGGTTCAGACAGGATCTGAGGAAATTCTTCTTCATGAACAGGGTGGTGGAAGCCTGGAACAGACTCCCAGTGGAGGTGGTGGGTGCAAAAACAGTCACAGGATTCAAGTATGCATTGGACAGATACAAAGGGGCCCTGGAAGTAAGACAAGCGGTCTGGATGACTGGAGATTATGTAGCATCTGCGGTGGCACAGCAGGCAGTGAATCTGCAAAGACTGGATGAGCCAAGGGTCTTTATCTCCTGACAATGTCTATGTTTCTGTGTGTCTATGTAAAAAAGCCCTGAAAGGATGTGCAGCTTTAAGGAAATGGGAGACTGTAGGGGGGAATGCCAGCTGAGGTAGCGGAACAGTTATGAAAAATAAAGAAGGGCACAAAATTAAGGTAACTCATCTCTTCACGAAGGCAGTGACTAAGAGCAAATGAAAAAAGAGACTCTTATGGTACTCTAAGGATGTGGCCCTGATGGTGAAGAAAAAAGGGTGGCATTCAGAAGGTACACTCTAAGGAAAAGTAGAGGTAGGGAGACAGGGAGATGCACCAGGTAAAAACGAGAGAAGAAAATAAGGCAGTGAGGGAAGCAAAGGTGCAAATGGAGGAAAGAATAACCAAAGGAGTAGCAAATGGGAATAAGACTTTGATCAGGTAAAGAAGAGAGAAGAAGAAAGCAAAGGAGAAGGTGATGAGGATAAAGAGGGTGGCAGAAAAGGATTGCACAGAGCAGGACCAAGGAAAAGCAGACATCCTGAACAGGTACTTCTGTTCTGTCTTCAAAGTGGAGGGAGAGGGGATGGACAACCTATGAGACCAGACAAGGTACACCCAAGGATACTAAAAGAATTCAGTGGGATGTTGGCTGCCCCGATGATGGCCTTTTCCCAAAGCTGACTGGAATCAAGCATAGTTCTGGAGAACTGGAGGAGAGCAGACAAGGTTCCTCTACATAGGGAGGCAGCAAGGGAGAGGCTAGTAACTATAGACTGGTGAGCCTCACCTCAGTGGTGCAGAAATAATGGAAACACTATTAAAGGTAAGGTTGGTATAGTATCTTGAATCCAGTAGGCTGCATCTAAGGGTAGCACTGGTTCATAGGGGAGGTCATGCCAGATAAATCTGAGTTCTCTGACTGGGTGACCATGGAAATAGATCATGATTGGGCAGTGGACATGGCCTATCTGGACTTTAACAAGGCCTTTGACTGTGTGTCACATCACAGATTTATTAAGAAATTGAGCAACCTAGAACTGGGATCTAAAGTGCTGAATTGGGTTAGAGACTGATTATCAGATAGGCAACAAAAGGTGGTGGTTCACAACACTCACTCTAATGATGGGAGAGTGACCAGCTGGGTGCCACAGGGCTCTATATGGGGACTGGTCCTCTTTAATGTCTTCATAAGTGACATTGCAGATGAACAGAAAGGGAAGTTATGCCTTTTTGCAGATGATAATAGGGTGGGTATTAAGTAAGTGGTGAAAAGAATGCATACGGATCTTGGGAAACTTGAGGAGTGGTCAAGAGCATAGCAGTTGTGCTTCAGTGCCAAAAAGTGCAAAACCATGCACCTTGGCATGGGAACTGAAGAACTGAGTATGATGGGGAGGAGGTACTGTCAGTTACTAAGCAAGAAAGAGACCTTGAGGTTATCATATCTAATTAGCTCTAAGTGGCAGGGCAGTGTGACCAAGCAGAGGGTAGGGGCAGTGGGATTCAGGCAGTCATAGGGATGATATCTCCAGCCTGGGAAGGGGGTGGTGTTTCCACTATATTATTTGCTGGTGAGACCTCACCTGGAGTTTTGTGTCCAGGCCTGAAGGTCACATCTCAGAAAGGACATAGACAGGGTGGAGGCAGTCCAGAGAAAGAAAAATAAACTGATGCAGGGGTATCGGCAAAACCCCTTGCTGAGAGACTGAGGGATCAAATCAAAAGTTTAATTGTCAACTTTGTTGTGGTTAGCAATCAAAGTTATTACATTATAAATACAGAACACAGATACACAAGTATCAGTAGCGTGGCAAATTCCCAAAGGGCCTGGTTGCAA
Source organism: Neoceratodus forsteri (assembly GCA_016271365.2). Lineage (NCBI taxonomy): Eukaryota > Metazoa > Chordata > Ceratodontiformes > Ceratodontidae > Neoceratodus > Neoceratodus forsteri. The sequence goes on along the minus strand of CM057455.1, from coordinate 1,139,229,429 downwards.
GGGTATGTTACAGGGCCCCCTCGGTTTTGAATAAACATTAAAATTATGATTTGGGCCCCTCAAACCTCATGGGCCCGGGTGCGACTGCACCCCCTGCACCCTTATAGCTACACCCCTGACAAGTATAAAATTGCAACATTATACAAAACACACCTTGCAACATGCAGAATAAATATTCATTTTCATCTTTAAAGTGCTTTATCAATTACATTTTTTCCCTGGGTCTGAAAACAAGTTTGTAAAAAGACAGAAATTCCATAAAGTTCAACTGTAGCAAGTTCATATATATATTAATCTTAACCAATAGACCAGCAATTTTAGGATGGCTATAGTGCTAGCTGGAATTTTCCCTAATTCAGATCTAGCTATCACATTAGATGTAGAATTTGGGACTCCTAAAAGGGCTTTATAATAATATGACAACGCTTTATCAATTTCTTTTGTTATACTTGAACCCCAAATTTCAGCACCATATGTTGTCACTGTATTAATCTTTGCATCACCTGCAATAAGAGCGGAGAGAATGGTATTTCTTCCATACATCATGTTAAATTTTAGCAGACCTTTAGCAATCACTTTTATTTTTAAATATTGTTCTTTTTGATGGGAGGCCCAGTTAAATGTATTAGTCAATTTGACCCCTACGTATTGATAATTATCCATAACTTCAATTTTACTATTACTGAGTATGAATTTAGGTTTAGTGTTTCTCCTCCCAGAATAATTAAACATCATTATTTTAGTTTTGTTCAGGTTTATGAAGAGTTCCAAATTCACACATTTTTCTTGAAAAATATTTATTTTTTTGGCATCCTTTTGTCGATAGTGCAAACAATACCATGTCATCAGCATAGGCTAACACATGCAAAGGGGAGTCATTTATTTTAGGTGAATCAAGTATTTTTTCACTTTTGAAACTGAGTAACTCATTTACAAATATAATTAAAAAGCAATGGAGCAAGTAAACAACCTTGTTTGACCCCTTTCTGGGTGGCAAAATACTCTGATAAGTTACCCTTATTGTCATATCTGACTGAAGAAACTGTACCAGAATGGAGGAGATAAATCATTGTTAATAATGTATTGCTCAGTTTTAAAGAGCAAAGAGTTAACCATATGTAACAACCACCCCCATCATTTTGCAAATGACAGGTGGTATGCTGTTTGAATCTGACAGCAGTCCCTGGTGGGGACTGGGTTCGGGAAGGAATAGGTTACTCGGCACAAGGGCTAGGTTTGGCAACTCTGCACAGGGGCACCCAAGTAACTCCGAACACAGGAAGCAATAACTGTAATGTCCAATACTAGGAATGGGATTCTAAAGTGTGGCTTTTATTCACATCCAAACAGAATAAACAAAGCATAGATGGACCCCCATGGGGTTACACTCCTGGTAATGCAAATTAAGAGAATCAAGAACATTTCCTCAACACTTTTAGCCCTCAGGCTCTGAACCCACTGGGCACACAACCCAGACTTGCACGCTGCTTTGGGTACACAGCCCAAACTTGTGCACTGTTCTGGGATTTCCCAGGTTTGGCTCCCTTGCCAGCCACTCAGACACCTTCCATATGTCATGGAAACATTTTCTGGTGGCTCCCTAAACCACCTAAGAGCACCTCAGCTCTATCAGGGAAACTTCCTTTAAATTCCACATCTGGGTACTTTCCTCAGACACTGGCCAAGTATCTGAGAGAAAGTAAAGGTGCCACAGAGCAAATCTGTAGAGGTGAATTTGGTTACTACTGATGGGGGGGTCTCCCACCTCTCGCTTCCACAATTCATACCTGGCCATTTCTCTGGACAGTAAACACCTCCTACTGTAAAGCTTGGCAATGTAGATTAAGGCTAAATGTATGTCACACTTCCTCTACTTGCCTTGCTTACCCTTTGTGCTGGACTTGAACATACTTTTACTTGGCAAAGTCCTTTGATCTAGGCCCCCCACTGAATAAGCAGTCCAATCCACCACTTTATTTCACTCTTTGTGCTGGACTTGAACCTACTTGAGTTAATCGGCAATGTCTATTACACTAGACCTTCTACAGATTAAGTAGTCCAATCCCCACATTTCAACAGTTCAGGTGAGAAACATAGGCCCTCTGTCAGAGCGAACTCACCCTTTGGTTGCAGGTGCCCCACAGGCAATTCCTCCACTGGAATTTCTCTCTCAGAGCTTCTGGTGCCGCAGCACAACTTGAAGTAGGCAGCTTCTTCCCTTAGCCGGAACCAGGAGGGTTGCCCCTGGAAGACAGGCAAACCTTTTCCCCCTGTCCCCTCAGGGATGGGGCACTTGGACCAGTGACAGCGGACTCCACCACTTCAGCAATAAGTTTCTGTGTCCCTCTTATGGTGGAAACACACACCTTCTTAACAGTAGCTCTAAAACAGAGCTTAAGGCTCTGAGAGCCTGCACACAGACTGCTATGCTGCTGCTCTCTACAAGACTGCACACAGACTCTGTTCTAAATCCCCAACATTCTATCCTAACTTCCAACTGCAGCACTCAAGTGTGGCTCACGCAGCTTCGAGAGTTCTATGGTGATGTCATCCCTCAGTCTCAGCTGAGACTGAGAACAGAGTGAGACAGTGTGAAATCCATTTAACTGGAGTTTCACAAGCTGCCTTCCCTGCCTACCACTAGGTCTTACTGGGATTCTAGTAACCCCAGGTAACAGGGGGGTTACACATAGTTTGTGTCTATTTAGAAAGTCAAAGGCAGAGGATAAATCAATAAAAATTGCATAAAGATTAATTTTCTCCATTTGATATACTTCTTAATTAAATGTGAAAATACAAATAGTCAGTTATAGAAAAGCCCTTATAAAAACCAGCCTCAGATGGAGAGATAATAGAATTAATCTTAACCCATTCAACTACTCTATCCAGTAATAATCTGGGGAATATTTTGGAAATTATGTTAAGCAGACTTCTTGGACGGTAATTAGAAGGCTCATAGACTGAACCTTTTTTATGTGATGGTTTTAACCCATGATATAGGGGCATATTTATGTTATAAACATAAATTAAAGTAATAAGTCAGCAAGGGTATCCAAAATGACTTATATTCTTTACACACTTCGGCTGTAATGCCGTCCTAACCTGCTGCTTTATTTTTTTAAGATTTAAAATGGCCTGCTCAACCTCTTACTCATTAAAAATAATAGAGTTGCACATGGATGAGCATAACCCCCTTATAAACTGACAGTCCATATTATCTGTTCCAGAAAAAAAATGCTTTAAATGTGCAATCCAGATATTCTTGGGGATATAAGTTGATAGTGTACGTTTATATTCCTTAACACCTTGTGCTACCAATTTCCAAAATGAATGCATATCATTTTCTTGTATCGAATTATACATTTCTGTCCACAATTTTTGCTGGTACACTCATTTTTTGTTTGCTTTAATCATTTGTTATAGTGTTTCCTCACTTTATTTAAGTACTGAAAATGTTATTTAGTAGGTCTTATTTTGATCCATTTAATAAATTTATTAAGCTTAGCTTTTACTTTCCAGCATTCATTATTGAACCAGTTTTAATTAGCTTGGTTGTTACATGTAGTATCAGTATACATAACTGTTCTAATGTCTTGATTTCATTGACTTAACATATTATAGATGTTATCAGGAGACTCAGAATCTATACAAAGTGACTCAAAATCAGATACAGCATTTTGGATAACTTCACCCAATTGCCTATTTGTTATTTTACCTCTCTTCAATGCCTTTTTACCAACCTGGCATAACTCCTCTATAGGGCCGATACCTACTCTTTCTGGTGAGGCATTATTTAGAAGGATCATCAAAAAAATTGGTGCATGGTCATTTTCCAGCCTCAATGCAATATCCATATGTACAATTGATTTTACCAATTCTAAATCGCTCAGGGCATAATCAATTGTGCTTTGTCCACAAGAAGAAAAATACATAGTTTTCCCCTCTAGATCACCAGTAATCCTACTGTTTAATAGTAAAAGCTCATTTTATTCTATAAATTTAATAAAACCTTTACACTAAGGATAACTCCTCAGATCTTGACTTTTCTAGGGACAATTACTTCCGTCATAACCATTTTGAATATAGAATTTCTCTGATCATATAAAGCAATTCTGGCATTAAAATCCCCTGCAACCAGTAGATGATTAACTGGGAATCTAGCAAGGTTCTCCTCAATCATCATTGTTAAATGTTCCCACTGATGTACATTGTTTCTTCTAACCGATCTAGGGGGAACATAGATGTTAATCAAAGTAATAGGAATTGAATGCCAAACAATGTTTTGAATAATAAAATACTGGCCTATTTTTAGAGTATCCATGATTATAATTTCCTTCTTAATTTTACTATATATAGTCAATCCAGCTATAGCTCTACCATATTTCATATCCCTAGGAGCAGGAGAATGTATAAGATGAAATCTATTTAGATTCCACTCTAAACAGGCCCAGGTTTCTTGGAAAAATATGACATCTTTACTTATTATAAATTCGACCCAATCTGGATCTGCTGAATTGGAAAACAATCCTGCAACATTCCAAGATACAAAGTTTGCACTAAAATCCATGTTTTCTTTATTTATAGAGAATGCAGTCTCATTTTCCATTATTTCTTTTTCCAGTCAATCACTTTGAGTAGATAAAATTTTGAATTTGTTTGAAACAGACACATTATAATCATCCTGCAAATTTAACAGTAGGGAGAGTGGAACTATGCCCATTTAATATGTTAGGAGTATTGACTGAGGGATCACAACATGTACTCACTGAAATAGAGAGAGAGAGAGAGAGAGAGAGAGAGAGAGAGAGAGAGAGAGAGGACATGATCTACAAGTTCCTAATGGGTAAACAGGATTCAGCAGTGGAATCTCTTTTAAATGAGGAAGAGCACCAGAACCAGAGTATATTCCAAAGAAAATAAATAAATAAATTGCAGTGAAGCTGGGAGGGGATTAGTAGAGAGCAGAGGAAATACTACTTTACTGAAAAAGTGGTAGGTGCCTGGAAAAGACTGCCAGTGAAAGTGGTGGTGGAGAAAACAGTAGGTGTCCTGATGCATGCAGGGGATAGACATAGAGGAATATTAGGCAATGTGCAGGAAGGAGGGGGGTCAGAGGAGACCAGCTAGGGCCTGTGAAAGTAGACTAGGCAGGGATCATATGGGTGGACAGGGTGGGCCAAGTATTCCTTTTCTGCCAAAGTATGTCTCTATGTTGCATAAGTGACATTGCAGTAGAACTGGAAGGGAAGGTTAGCCTTTTTGCAGATGATACCAAAATCTGTAATAGGGTGGACACTCATGAGAAGGTAAAGAGAATTCACAGAAATTCTGGGAATCTTGAAGATGCAGTAGGTCAAGAGCATGGCAGCTGGGGTTTAATGCCAAAAAATGAAAAATCATGCACCTAGGCAGTAGGAACCCAGTAAAAGGGTACAGGATAGAGGGGAAGGTACTGACAGTCACTACACAGGAAATGGACCTTGGAATTATCATAAAAGACAACCTGAAAGTGGCATAGCAGTGTGGCAAAGCAGTGAGTAGTGCTAGTGGGATGCTGAAGTGCATAAGAAGGGACATTTCTAGTAGGAGAACTGCTACTCTATCACTCACTGGTGAGACCCCACCTGAATCACTGTGTCCAGTTTTGGACTCACACCTCTGAGAGGACATAGACAGGGTGGAAGCAGTTCAGATGAGGGCAACTGAAATCATGCAGGGTCTGCACAAGAAGCTATTCAAAGAGGTACTGAGGGATCTCAACATGTACTCCCTGAAAGAGAGGAGAGCGAGAGGGGACAAAGTAAAGTTCTACAGGTACCTCACAGAGGTGAAAGGTGTGCAGGAGGGGAATCTCCTTCACATGAGTAAGAGCACCAGGACCAGAGGTCATGCAATGAACCTGGATGAGGGGGAGTTTAAGAAGGATGTAAGAAAGTACTACTTCACTGAATGGATGATAGGTGCCTGGAACAGACTGCCAGTGAAGTGGTGGAGGCAAAAATTGGGGGGCTTCAAGAATACATGGGATAGATTAGGGGAATACTAGTAAATAGGTGGGGGGTTGTCTCCAGTCACTGATTAGGCAGGGAATATCTGGGTAGTCTGGGTGGGCCAAGTGATCCTTTTCTGCTGACAAATTCTATGTTTCTGTGCAATTGGGGTTCAGTACTATTGTTGTATTTAGCTTACCTCATCACTAGTGCAGTGACCTTAGAGGCCTACTGTACTGCTTTGATACTACTGTATATTAATTATTCCCCTCACTGCAGTGCTCTTGTTCTATAGCTAGTAACTTGTGTTCCATTCCATTTTTTTTCTCTTCTAATCTGTCATACATACATGTCCCTCTACACCTCCTCCTGCTCTTAAAGGAGAACTGCGTGGAACCTGTAAACTATTTCCCCCAGGAACAGCTGTTTATTTAAAGTACTTGTTCCAGTTTGTTACTTTTTCCCTCTATACAGGCCTTTTAGCAAACACAGTGGGTATTTTTGACGTGCACTCTGATGATAAGTGTCATTTTGGAACTGTATGATATACTTTATGTCCCACTCAGCCACACCGTTCTATAATAGAACATGTAAGCATTGTGCCAACAATGGAAGAGATAAGCAAGGGACATAAAGTACATCACAGAGTTAAAAACTGGTGCCTACTACATGTGTGTGAATTAGAAACACCCACTAGGATAATTAAAATGCATGTAGAGATTTAACAGCTACAGAATTTAAGCCAGTATTTAAAAATTGGCATTTACTGGGGAAAACGACATACAAGTTCAGCACAGTTCTCCTTTTCACTTTTGTTTACTATATATGACCTTTTGTTCCCTGTACCAGTATACTCTTGTTTCCCATCATCATTCTGGTTACCCTGCCCCTTCTTTCTTCACCTGCATAAACAAAGAAATAGCAGCACACACTCAAAGAATGCATTGTAAAATCATTTATTGCACCCAGCCATGGTAGGTACCTACACTGGCTGTACTCAATAAATATTTTTAAACCCATCATTTGAGTGTGCACTAGCATGTTTTTGTTTATATAGAATTTTACCATTAGCAGCAGCACTGTCCCAACTTGGGAGCATGTGAAGTTTGACTTATTTCACTAATCTTCTCTCTGCCTGGCCACTTTCCCCCTATCTGTCCAGGCCTCTTATTCTCTCCCTCCCTTAACACTGAAGTATTTTGTAAAAATATGTTTCTTTTTTCTCTCCCTTCCTCCCTCCATCCCTCCATTCTCACTTCTTCTTCCTCCCACCCCACCAACAGATATTTTGCTCCACTCTGCTTCTTGCTGCTTTGTTAATATGCTGTGCGGTGCTGTGTTGCTTAACTCTGACCCTTTTCCCACTATTCCCTTCATGCCAAAAGGCATGATCATTTACCATCTTAATGTTAGGAGCCTACTCCCCAAGGCTGATACAATTCACTTTTTGGGTCACCCAGTCTCATGTCTGACATCCTCTAAATCACTGAATCCTGGCTCTTCCCTAAGATCAGTGATGGTGATGCAACTATAACCTATTGTAACTTCCACCATCAGTATTGTAGCAAGGAAGGAGGTGGTGTTGCACTCTGTGTTCATCAGGGTCTCGCCTCTGATGTCCAGAAATACAGTCTACTCCTCACATGATTTTTTTGAGAAGGCTCTCTTTCCCCTTCTCTCTCACCATCTTCATTGGCAATGTCTATGCCTTCCCTAAAGCTAATCTTTCTGGACTGTCTAAAGTTATTTCTTTGTTGGCCTTTTGCTCCTCTTCTGGGAATTGATTCTTCTAGGGGACTTTAACATTAATTGCCTCACCCCTTCTGCCAAGCCTACAATTTTAAAGACTGAGTTCCTAAATCTATTCCAGCTCCTAACTGAGCCTGCTTGCCTTAATCCCCACTCCTTGAACCATTCTCTGATTGACTAGGCCCTCTCTTACAATTGCCACTGCATAATTGTCACTGGTACCCTTTCCGATACATTCAGTGGCAACAGCATGATCTATTGGAACATAAAAATTCATCATCCCTCTTCCCCTCCTAAATTTATATAACTGAGATAATTTAGGTCTCTTAACCTGGGCTTCTTCCTCCTGAACGTCTCCATCATTGACTGGTCCTCCACTTCTAACTTCTTTCCTTTCAACCCTCAGGAGACTCTCCTGTCTCTCAATTTCTCCAGGAGTCATGACCCTAATGGTTTAGATCCTAAACTGCTGCATCCTAACTTGGGGCTGCCTCATGAAAATGCTATTCACAGCACAGTCGGGAGGAGAATTTTCTCTCTCACAAATGTGGTGCAGTGCAAATTGCGGATCAAGAGGGGCCACATATATCACCATGTCATATTCCCTGGTATCTGCTTGCCCACCATCCCTATGTTCTAAGTGGTCCACAGTGTATAATGGCACTCCTTCTATTCTCTCATGTTCAAAGCACTTCCTATGCATAATAGCACCCCTTCTCATCAACCAATGCTGTCCGATTCCCACAGCTAAGTGTCTCCTTAACAATGCTTTACTCCCATCTTCTCTCTCCTGCAGAATGATGGAGCGCCATGCTTCCTAACCAACCATAGCAATACTCCTCCTTCCTTACATCACTTGTTCTCTGTTCCCCCTCGCCCTCACAAGACTGTTAGTGTTGCCCTGGGTTTGATGCAGTAAATTCACGAGGGTACTGAAGACTACTACTGGAAGTGTGAGGGATGCTATATACTGAGAATTAACTTGAGGACATTGCTTTGTGACCCCCCAACTCCTGTCTGCCTTCTTTCTTTGGTGGAGCATAGGAAATATTTGCAAACATTTTGTGGCCACCTCTGCTTCTGAGCATTGAGTGCCACATCTTCATCCATGGTCCCAGTATACTATGCTTGTGTAGCACAACTCTTTATCATGCATTCACTCTTCCATCCATGTGCTTTTGCATTTAGAGCATATGCCACAGAATTTGTAAACTCCCCAACTGAGTCTAGGTATGCATATGCAGGATGTCACAGTCTTTAACACACTTGCACTGCTTAGGAAAGGTGGGGGCAGAGGGCATATCCGGCAAATAAATACCACCACACATATTCTGACAGGCCCTGATAAAGAGAATGACTAGGGTACAGTGGAAACTGCACTTACTGAGGGGAGATAGAACTGTTACACCTACTCTAACTAAGACCAGGCGTGGTTTCCTACTTTAAAACACAGTGGTTAAGAATGTACTTCCTCAGCAAGTAGGGTGTTATATTTGTCAGTCCAGTTAAATTGTATTGATAAAAGGACTGAGCACTGGTATATGGTGGCCAAATTGCCATATCTCACAGAGCAGAGGCACATTTGTTTACCCCTTCCATCATGTTGTGAGGATCAGTTTATGCCATGAGACATGACTGAAAGTCAATGTCTGAGTTTGCTCCACTTACCATACCCCAGAGGTTATCCGCCCTTCTGTGACTGCAGAGGGGTGAGGGGGTGGAACACATTTGAGAATCTGATATGAGAATGAACACAGAGGGTCTGACTAGGATTGGTATAATTTTTCATTGGATCATGCCAACATACCTCTCAACTGTCCCTGATTTTCAGGGACATCCCTGATTTTGCCTCAAAATTATTCTCTGTGCCTCCTAAAAAGTGTGTTTCCATGCCCAAACAGTGGGGGTTGAAAGCACAGAATAATGGCAAACAATAAAGTTACAGACTTGTTCTTCCTTAGAAAATGTGTTTTGCACTAAGTCCCTTATTCTACCAGCTTCCTGAGTGGATATCACTAATTTTGAAGATGTGTCCCTGATTTTGGTCCTTTGTCTCTGATTTTTTTTAAGCTTTGTCCCTGATTTATGAGACAGGAGGTTGAGAGGCATGCTTGCTAATTAGCTCATTCAGCGAATAGGACCCATAAGAAGCAGCAGCAGTAAGTATAAACTGATCAAATATAGACGGAACATGGCTCACGAGGAGTAACATATTATATACAGTGCTGCCCACTAGGAAGAATCACTACATAGCTAGATGTTACAGTTTCCTACATAACAAAGTGGAGTAATTACAGTGGTGCCTGCCAGAACGCAACTCAATGCAGCAGCATACTGCAGTAAATAAGACAATTTCAGTAGCATCTAATACCTTTTGTCATGCAGCAAACTCAAGACATTGTGTTGCATCCTGGCTTTCACAACTGTTCCACTTGATAACACTGTCTGGTTCCTGAAGTATCCTACAAGATATTACCGTCAGAAACTGTGACAAGAGTGCTTCCTCCTGGTGAATAGCCCTGCATATGGTATGTAGTAGAGATGGCAAATCTTGTCCGACTTTGGTTCAAATACATTTGCAGCAGAACCACAAAAGGCTGAGAAATATTTCTTGCTTCATTATTTCTTTGAACCTGGAATTAGGGATGAAAGTATCATAGTGGCAGACAAACAACTGGTGCAAAATAAGTGAAGTAAGCTTTAGGGATGTAGTAGCATAGTAGCGTTTTGTTCAGGAGGGACACCAGGTGCAGTATGTTCCTCACTTCATAATCAAGCACAAGTAAGTATGCTTTGCAAACATACTAATTTAAGGAGGTTCCCTGCACCTGGAATACATTGGAGACTCTAAAAAGTACCAAATGGTGTAACGTTTTATGATTAATTTATAAAATTGCGCACTACTCAAACTGGATATGAATGAGGACGTTTATCTCAGTTCAAACTGGCATAGTTCAACTAAATGCCAAACACGTCTGCACAAAGTTAATTAGCCTTAACGTGTACACCACCTTATCTGAAATTTCACAGATATTTTAGTTATGGTAGATTGTAGACTGAAAGCGCAGTACCTATTTGCCAAAAGAGATTAGACTCCAGCACTTTTCGCTTTTTGAGTTATTCAACTGGAAACACACAAAATAAAAATTGTTATCAAGCTCCGTGTTAGCACTGTAGAACACAAAGAAAAGCCATGCACATGGTCACTAAAAGTGCTTAACTTCCAGTTGTCCTGCAAATGGGTGTATCATTTTTGTAAGTTAGAGGAAATAAAATTACCAATTTCTCACTGCAAACTGGTGTGTGTACCTTTTTTTATCTATGAACCCCATTTTAGGTCTTGCAGACAGTGAAATAGAACAATCCTACTCCTCATCTTCCGGCTGCACACATATCCCTCACTGCACACAAACCGCCAGCAAAGGCAACCATGATGCTCCACTTTCAGGCTGAGTGTGAACATTGTATCGAATGTGCTATGTCTCTTTCAGAAGGGTTTAGATAGAGGTTTTTGTTAGATTGTCCAGGGGTTGCAAAAGCTGGTTCCATGTGATAACAGCTACTACACAACAGTGAACATCAAAACGGCGATTCCGAAACATCGGCGACATAAACAGCGATGCTACATTACAGCTAAAGTACAGAAATAGCGATATCAGAATAAATCTTTAATGTGAGGGGCTCTGCCCCAGCAGACCCCACATGGGGCTGCACCCCAAACTCTCCCTACTTATTTATAACCAATTCTGAGGTGCACATTACCAAGTACTATTGCTTTTCAGTGGGGGTCACTGTAATCGCATGGTCGCCGTAATTGTCATCACTGTTCTGTCTTCACCCTTGTTGAGTAGCCATTATTGAGTAGCCGTTATTACGTGATACCACAAAGGCTCACTCTCCTTGGTGTTCTTCACAGTCAGTGTATTATTCTTAATGGACAGGATGTTTGTGTCAGCGTCTGGTGTTCTTCACCAGTGTATTATTCTTAATGGACAGGATGTTTGTGTCAGTGTCTGGTGTTCTTCACAGTCAGTGTATTATTCTAATGGACTGGATGTTTGTGTCAGTGTCTGGTGTTCTTCACAGTCAGTGTATTATTCTAATGGACAGGATGTTTGTGTCAGTGTCTGGTGTTCTTCACAGTCAGTGTATTATTCTTAATGGACAGGATGTTTGTGTCAGCGTCTGGTGTTCTTCACCAGTGTATTATTCTTAATAGACAGGATGTTTGTGTCAGTGTCTGGTGTTCTTCACAGTCAGTGTATTATTCTAATGGACTGGATGTTTGTGTCAGTGTCTGGTGTTCTTCACAGTCAGTGTATTATTCTAATGGACAGGATGTTTGTGTCAGTGTCCGGTGTTCTTCACCAGTGTATTATTCTTAATGGACTGGGTGTTTGTGTATGGTGTTTTTCACCAGTGTAGTGTTCTAATGGACAGGGTGTTTATATCTTTGGCTTTGGAGGGAAGTGAGACAGCTATCCTGTGTAGAAATACAAGTGTACAGCATGTGTGCAGAATGTATGCCACACGCTTAACTGTTCAGTGTGTGCAAGTGGTTCACATGCACCAAGTGACGATAAGTGAACTGTATCTGAAAAGCTCACCAGGTTTGCATGCAGGATGCATAATATGTGTGCAGCAGCTATGTTGGAACTTACAATAAACAATTATAGCACTTCTTGTATACAAAAGGGGCTCTTGCATTTCTGTCCACTTTGCAATTCCATGTGGGGCATAGAGGGGCATGCTCTGGGCAGATCAACATCATACAGCAAACAATGGAAAACCATGGAAAGGGAATCAAATGCAAATACATAAAGTGTCCAGATTGCTCAAATGACCAGTTAGCAAAAAACAGGCATTGGGTGGCATTCCTAAGACTGGTTAACTGTTTTCTCGCTAACTGAACAATATAGTAGGCTGTTTTTTTTTTGTTTATTTTCATAACTTTTTTATAGTCTTCCACTTTCATGACCTTAGGAAGGGCCACCTGGCACTCACAGGCACCCAAGATTGGGGTCACCAGCATTCATGGGCAAATGAGGATGGTGTCACCTGCAGTTCATGGGCACCTGAGAAGTGTGCACCCAGCAATCTTAGGCACCCAAGAAGGGGGACCTACCTGTCTCATATAAACAAGTGGGACTGGCACCTGAGAAAGTGGGACCCTGAACCTATGGGAACCTGAGAGACTGGAACCCTGCACCCAGTGAATTCAAGGAGGGTGATATAGCACCCACTGACATACAAGGGAGAAGCCTGCAGCTGTGGAGGTGGGACCCTGCACCAGTGGCACCATAGAATGCATTTTTCCTACCCAGTCAGTTCCTGATGCTAAGTTGTATCACTTGTGGGTGGGGTTATTGTGTAACGATTGAAGTGATAATCTGTACAGACATTTATCTGCACATTGTCACAGAAAGCAGCTGAAGTCTGTGGATGAAGCCTTGTGAAAAGATTGGTATTCCATTGTTATCTGTCATGGATTTTTTCCCCCCTCCCCAAAGATATGAACAGAACAGAATAATTGTTTGTAAACAAACCTGGGACTGTGGTTGACAGCTCTAGAGGTCAGCTTGTGGGGTCCAACTTCAGGAAGATGGTCGGCCGGGGTGGCTGACTTGTTTGTGGGTAGGAAGTGTGTGTCCAGTGGGGGGCAGCTGCAGGGATGGTGGTCTACTGATGGAAGGGGGTGCTGGTACAAGGGCTGTGGAGTGGTCCAGGGAGGGATCTCAGATTAGGGAGGATGGCCCATGTGATGGAAGAGCAGTACAGCTGCAGGGCTGACAGTTGATAGGGGTTTCTAGCTGCAGGAAGATTTGACAGCAATTGAACTGTTTCACGGGTAGTCTGGGAGGTGGGCAAATGCAGATGATGATGTCTTCTGTGTGAAGAAACAGGTCTGGGGGTTAAGTGGTGATCCAGCTCCAAGGAGGCTGCTCAGCTTGGAAAGGATACCTGAGTGGGAAGGGTGCTCCTGAGGTGTGGCAACTGCAAGGTGGGTAATCGGCTAGCGGGTGTTATGCAAGTTTAGGGACTCTCAAAATCTGTTGGTGAGTGGCTAGGCCACATGTGGTAAGAATGGTCCAAGGGGGTCTTGCTGTGGGGGAGAGACTGATTCAGGGATATGGAGTGATCCATCTCCAAAGAGGGTGCTCAGCTTGGTGGGTGGGGGGATGATTCCTGGGCATGAAGGGCGGTCCAGCTGTGGTGAGATAGGGATGGGGAGGCTGTTCTGTGGCACTTAAGGGTTGTCCTGTGGCATATAGGGAGGTTGGCTATGGAGGCAGACTGGTACAGGTTCTGGGAATTTGGTCCAGCAACAGATAGTATTGTTGGCTGGGGTGGGGTTCTGATCTGGAGTGATGATCCAGTTGTAAGTAGGGTGGTTGTCTGGAGATATGCTGGAGGGATGGTCCAGCTACGGGTAAAGTTTTTGACTGTGGGTGGAGGCTGATGGTTTTGTGGTGAGCCTGGCAGCTTGCTACCCCTGAATATCCCTGTAGTGCCCAATGCCACCTCTGGCAGCATACTTCCAATCCCAGCCCCTGTCCTCAGGATTCTTATGTCCCAGCCTCACATCCTAAGGATTCTCAGGCCCCATCCTCATCTCTTCAGGATACTCGGCCCCTATCCTCAGAAACTCAGGATACTGAGCCCCTATACTCTAGTATTCAGGATTCTATGCCCCCCTTACTCATGTCTTCAGAATTTTCAGCCCCCATACTCATCTTCCAGAATTCACAGCCCCCATCCTCATGTCCTCCACTCCCATACTCATGTCCTCTGGATACTTAGACCCCATCCTCATGTCCTCAGAATTCTTAGACCCCATCCTCATGTCCTCAGAATACTCAGCCTCCATCTTCATGTCCTCAGCTTCTGTACTCATGTCCTCTGGATACTCAGCACCCATGCTCATGTCCTCAGGCTCCTGGATTCCCACAGCTATGGCATCATGCTCCAGCACCCATCCCCCAATCCATGAACTCTATCCGCCTACCCTTAGCCCTGAATTCTGGTTCCAGGGCTCCCTTCCAAGCCATGATGACATGCTAACTAGCCCAACCATCAACCAGCTCTGGTGGCAGGCAATCAGGCCTGACATGGCTTTTCAACCCTCATAACCATGATCTCAGGCTCTGGAGCCCCCCCCCCATTCCTGACAGCACCTGCAGAGCCTGACATCTCAAGCCTTCAGGGACTGATGCCTGGGATAGGGGGACCAAAACACTGAGACCATTTCTTGGGAAACAGGGGCTAAGGCCAGTTGGGGGGGCAGTAGTATGCAACCAGGACAGGAGGCTGCCATTGCTAGATTGGGCCCTTTTTTAATATTGTAGCTATTTTATATTTGGGGTATCACTCCTGGAATGGGGGGAGGCATACTACCCTGGCATAAGAGCAGGTAATGGAGGCTTCATGGGGGGGGGGGATAAGGAAAATATATAATTCATAATTTACAGTCCCTTTTACCAGACACTCTAAATGGTTATCCTTGCTTGCCTACATTAGTTTTGCCTAAAGAATCTTTCTCTAGCACTAGAAGCTTGAACAGCATATTAGGGGACTTGGTAACATCTGGACCACTGGTCTGGACCCAAAACAATAAAAATTGGACAGTCTGATCTGGCCAGACCAGATGCAACTTGCACCATCTGCTGTTCCAGCTTGATGAATCAGTTTGGTTTTTACCATTTTGGGCTTTGAGGGTATAAGTAAAATCCAGACCACTGGACAGAAATTAGATCTTTTACAATTTTGATCTGGTTTGAGTCCAGTTGTTTGGATTTCATCCATACCCAGCAACCATACCCAACATGTTACATGAAATCTGGACCAGCTGGAACAGAAAAATTAAAACATTAGAAACTGTACTTGCACCAGACAACACTGAGAGACGTTGTTATTCTAGTCTCACTACTCCAAACAGCTCAAAAAACAAGGAACACCTCAAGGATCATACTCATGAGCCCCCCAGCTCTGTTCTTTAGCTCCTCAGCCAGAGTGGTATGCATCCAAGCCAACCCACCATTCCTTGTCTCTAGCTCCTGAGCCCCTCCCCTGCCTTGGTCTCATGCCTTTAGACTCCTTCCACAACCAAGGCGGCATGCTTCCTAGTCCATCCACCAGCCCAGATGGAACACTGCTGGATCCCCTACCACCACCCATGGCTGCAGGTTCCTGTGGCCATTACCGCAGCCTAAAACTGCAGGTTCCAGAACTTCTCCAGCCTCAGTGGCAGACTTCTGAGCCTCCATAGCTATCTCCTCAGGTTCCTGATCCCCCCCTACTCCAGTTCTGGTGATATCTCCTGATCTCCCTCAGCCTTGACAGTGGGCTCCTGACCTACCTCCACTTGCTGTGACAGCAGGCTATCTAACTGCCCCAAGCCCTGGTAACAGGGTCGTCCATAACCTTGTGTTTATACAAGTTCCCACTCCAGCCTCAGGCTCTCATTCCCAAGTCCCACAGCCCTGGCATCTGGCTCACTTACTCTCCCCAGGCCTCAGGCTCTATTGCCCTCCAACCTGGACTCAGGCTTCTATGACCATCTCCACAGAACTGTGAGACAGGCTCCCATTGTTTCCAGTTACCTGCAGGATTTGCTAACCTAACCTGACTATGCCACCTGAAGGCAACTGCCCTATTCTGTAATACTGGAATCTTTACTGATCCAGGAACTCCTGCTGCTTCAACAAAAGAGTGCTCCTGTTATGGGTCCTTGCTCTCAGTATACCCTACATTTTTCCAAAAGATCCATCGTATTATCTGTGGCAGTGTAGATTCCAATATCAGCTCATTTACTAAAAGAAAAAAAAAATACTCACTGCTCACACCTGCTATTTATGGGAGCTCACTCCTGGAGTTTTTTTCAGCCAAAATGTCAAAAACCCTGAAAGTGAAGTGGAGGAGTGCACTGTGTATGACTCCCACCACTTGAGCCACTAGGGAGAGTCAGCTACCAGCAGGTGCCAAGAACAACCTAGTAGACATCGTGCATTCTCCTAGGACTGCACTCTGCCTCCTCTAGTTTTAATTTATATTCGACCTCTATACTTCCATGAGAACAGGGTATCCTTTTCCCTTCATCCATTAATTTTCATACTGTGTTTTGTGCCCTACAGAATTCATCTATTTTCAGTATAATGCAGCTTTTGCTTTGTTGAAAACTGGGTCTCTAATAATATACTCTGGTCAGGCCTGTAAACCTGAACTCTTCGGGTCCAGCCAAGAATGGTATATTCCATGGATCTGTCTCCCCCCACCATGGTAATCTGCTTCCCCCTCCAGACAGTCCATGAAGATGGCCATGGGATTTGTATCCCAGTTTCCTCCCTGGTTCCTCTTTCTTCCAAAGGCAGGGGCCTAGCCTTTGTTCACCTCAGCTACATGTAGCAACATCCTGTGCTTTCTTTGCCCACCACAGGGGATGCTGTGGGACCAGTGCCCTATATCATCCCTCCAAACAATAGCGCACTACCAAGTGGCCACTATTATGGCTAGGCCTACCTCTCAATGCTACAACCTGAGTTCACCCCAGAATACCAGTTACCTGAACTCCCCTCCAAATACACCTTAATGAGAGCTGTCACCGAGTACGCAGGAGGATGGATGGAGCCCAGGGAAGCTGATTATTGTTTTTGGGTTTAATTCTGAGCAACACTGTGGTGTGTGGTACTGATGTGGGGGTGGAACAAGCTTAATTTGCTGAGTTTTACAGGGACTGGGAGGTGGGAGGATGCCAAGAGGGTGAGGGAGAGGGAGGGACTTGGAGAAAGAAAGAAGGTGGTCATGTGACTTAGCTGGTCCAATAAGCTGGCCAGAGTGAAGGCTGTATAAAGGGGCAATGTTTTAGTAGTCTGTCCTTAGTGAGAACTGCAGCCGTGTGAACAGGAAGTTGGATGGAGCCCAAGGAAGCTGATTATTTTTTTTGTTTAATTCTGTGCAACACTGTGGTGTGTGGGACTGGTGTGGAGGTGAAATATGTTTAATTTTCAGAGTTGTACAGGGACAGGGAAGTGGGAGGATGCCAAGAGAGGGAGGGTGAGGACAGGGACTTGGAGAGAGGAAGAAGGGGGGTCACATGATTTGGCCAGTCCAATAGGGAGGCCGGAGTCAAGATCTAGTTCACCAAGACCAAGCAACTCTTTGCATGAGTGACCCCAAAGCATGAGTGCCATGAAGCAGGAGTATGGCGTCTGACTCCCACAGGGAGGACTGCAGGCCACAGGCCATGATGGGCAGGGCATCGAAGGGTAGGAGATAACAGGAGTCAGGTGCATAGGTAGTGAAATCTGAGGGAAGAAGGCTACATATAGCACGCATAGGAGGTGACCATATTAGAAACAGGAAACAGAGGGAAACACAGCTGGAATCTACACTGATATTGGGCAAGTATTAGAGGGGTAATTACAGCAGGAAAAACTAAATAGGAATACCAGGTAGTATGGAGGGACCTAGGAATTGGAGCAGGCAGCAGTCATGGGGAGAGGCATGGAGGTGGGTGATGTTTAGTTTCAGCAGTACAAGAAGGGATGCAGGGAGGGTGGTAAGCTGCAATGATTGTGGGGCAGCCATCTTCTTAGGGACTGCGTGGTGAGCAGGGGGTTGTATGGTGTGTAAGCAGCTTAGGCAACTTAAGGAGGAAGATGTATGACTGAGATGGGAGCTGAATAGTGGGGGTGAGAGGGGGTGGGGGAGGCATCCATGGTCAAGGGACCAAAGGAGGGCTCCCCAGATTTCACAGCTGGTGGACTGAGGGTAAAACATGGAGCAAGGCTAACGAGGTCAGAAACAGCAATTCCTCAGGAGCTGATGGGAACAGAGACAGAAAAGTGGAGGGTGGTTAAGAATGGGGGAGAATGGGAACAGTGACAGAGCATGGAAAGAAGTCACAGGATGGGCACCAGGGAAAGCTCAGGAGAAGGGGGTGGAGTCTAGGAATATCTTCCCAGTGCTGGTTAACCTGGAGGAATGGGGGGAATCACAGAGGAGGTGAGTATAAAGGGCAGTAGCAGCGGCATTAGAGCTAGCAGGGTGGCAGGGAATGAGGACAGTGTGCTGGAGGGTAGCATCGGCAAGGGGTGAGTTACAGCAGGAGGATGGATAGAAGATTCAAATAGGGAAGGGGAGCAGGTGGGGAATGGTATGGGGGAAGGGGTTAGTCCAGGCAGGAGGAGTAGGGGGTGGGGGAGTGGCTAAAGGGATAGGTAAAGCAGGGAAGAATAGGCAATGGGGGACGCAGGCACTGAAAAAGAAGAGGGGGACTGATACTGTAAACAGAAAAATGGGAAGTACCTAGGTGGAGTGCAGTAAAAAGGAGGAAGGGTCATCATTCTGGGGGACTCAATATTGAAGGGTATAAGATGGGGAGGCAAGGGTTTCAGGAAAAGCCGCATATGGGTGGAATGAATGCCATGCATGACAGCAGGAAGTGTTGGGCAGTTTATGCCAATGTGTGGGGGAAGGGATGGGGAGAAATTTCACATTATGGTGCATCTGGGCACAAACAACCTGGAGGGGTGTAGTGTTAAAGAAGTACAGGAGAGATTCAGAGAAGTTGGAAGGCTGTGCAATAAAGCAGGGTGATCAGTTGCTTTCTCTGAGATTTACTCAGTACCTAGGGCAATTATGGCCAGAAAATAGGGAATTGTAGAGTTCAACAAATGGCTGGGGGAATGATGTGAGACCATGGGGTATGGTCTGGTGGGGAGTTGGGTAGGACGTAGGAGATCAAGGATCTGTATGCAATGGATAGGCTGCATTTGAGTAAGGAAGGTTCAGGGGTTCTAAGGCATATGCTAGGTGAGTACATAGCAACCAGAATTAATTTAAAGTAAGTAGGGGAGGGTGAAAGGTTGGGCAACAAACAGAGCCACCAGGCAAGGGAGTCAGATAGGCTTCCCCCAATTAGACAGGAGGGGAAGGAGGGGAATTCAAAAAGGTGAAGTGGTAGAGGGGTCACACTGGAGGGTGGTTTCTTTGAATGCAAGGTGCCTGGGAAGCAACGCAGTAGAGTTGCAGACACAGATGGTGGAAGAAGAGGTGGACATAGCAGCCTCCATTAAGACTTGGGCCATTTCTTCAGGTGCATAAGGGAGAAAAGAAACTGTAAAGTCCAGATTATCAGGATCAAGAAAGATGGGGGGGTGGGCAGAAAAGGGGAAGGGGTGCAGGCAGAAGCACTCACTGAGTACTTCTGTTTGGTGTTTGCCAGGGAGAAGGATTGGCCTATGTCACAGGGGAGAAGTGGGTTGGACATCGGGGAGCAGGGATAATGGATGGGGAAATCCCAGTGAGCAGGGTGTTGAAGGGTATTAGGTCCCTGTGAGTGGATAAGGCATTGAGGCTGGATGGCGTGCATCCACGTGTCCTGAGGGAGTTGATGGAGGTCCAGGTGGGACCACTGACAAACTTATTCAACACCTCTCTGGGGACTGGGTACATGTTACCGGACTGGAGGATAGCACATGTGGTGCCCTTCCATAAGAGTGTGCCAAGGGATGAACCAGATAACTACAGACTGGTCAGCCTTACCTCCATTGTGGGGAAGTTAATGGAGATTATACTTAAAGAGAGTCTGATGATATTTCTGGAGGTGAATGGTCTCCAGAATGAAAGAAAATGTGGGTTTGTCTCAGGTAGATCCTGCCAGACCAACCTGGTTGACTTTTTTGATTGAGTGACGAGGGTACTCAGTAGGAACCATGCGGTGGATGTCCTGAATCTGGAGTTCAGCAAAGCCTTCGACTCAGTGCCACATAGAAGATTGGCTAGTAAACTGAAAAACGTGGAAGCAGGGAAGAAACTGGTAGGATGGATTAGGAACTGGCTGCAGGACAGGCAGCAGAGGGAAATTGTAGGGGTAGAACTCTCGACTCCCAGGGCTGTAGCCACTGGGTCCCACAAGGCTCAACACTAGGACCAGTGTCATTTAAACTCTTCCTTGGTAACATATTGGATGGGATTAAGAGTAATATCAGCCATTTTGCAGTGACACAAACATCTGTGAGGAGGTGATAGTGTGGAAGGGAGGCAAGCACTTCAAGAGGATTTGGCTAAGCTTGAGCACTGGTCAGACACATGGCAGCTGGGGATCAATGCTAAAAAGTGCAAAGTCATGCACTTGGGAGCAAGAAACCTTGGGATTTGCTACTGGCCGGGGAGGCAGTTACCCACTTCAAAGTGGGAGAAGGATCTGGGGGTACTAGTCACAGGGGACATGAATCATTCAGTGCAGTGCAGGAAGGCAGCAGCCAAAGCTAATAAGATGCCTGTGTACATTGCCAGAGGAACCACCTCTAGGAGAGAGGAAGTCATTCTGCCACTGTACAGGTCACTGGGGAGACTTCACTTGGAGTACTGTGTGCAGTTCTGATGCCTTTATTTAAAGAAAGACATCAAACTGCTGGATGGGGTCCAAAGCAGAGCAACAAAGATGATCCTTGGACTGGGGGACAATATGAGGAAAGACTGAGGTAGCAAAAAATACAGTTACGTAAGAACTTCCTGTAACAGTAGATCTTCAAGAGAGGCTCTTGCAGTAGGTATTCACATATAGGACTAAGCCGCAAGGCATCAGGATCCAACAGAAAAATTTCTAGCTAGTAGTGTCTGGTGGGGAACCGCCTCCACGTCAGGTGACCGGTGTCAGGTGACGTCGGTATAAAGGGGCAGTCCCCCACGCCCGCCTTCCATTTTTTTCCCACCAAAGGCCAAAAGAGGCAAGACGAGAGAGAAGACGATATTTCCCCTCATGCAAATGAAGCAAAGAAAACTGAGGATGGAGGGTGGGAAGGCAATACCTACTGCAAAAGCCTCTCTTGAAGATCTACTGTTTCGGTAAGTTCTTACATAACTGTACTATCTTACTTTGAGAGGGTCTTGCAGTAGGTATTCACGTATAGGACTGAGTCCCAAGCAGTCTGGAACAAGGAGAAAACACTCAGGAGGAGGAATGTCATCCATAGCATGAAACCTCAGGGCTGAGCAGATCTCATGAGAGGAGACCTTGTAGAACAGCCAACCCGAAGCCTGCTCTACGATGAGAGGCAATGTCCAAACTGTAGTGTTTCATGAAGGTATGGACAGAAGTCCAAGTTGTGGATGCACAGATGTCCGCTGCTAACACAGTTTTGAAACAAGCCACCGAGGCAGCTACTCCTCTGGTGGAGTGACCTCTGACTTGACCTGGAAGGGTCTTGTTGTATTTGTCGTAACAGAAGATAATACAATGTGCCAACCACTTTGATAGACATTGCTTAGAAACAGCATTGCCTTCTCTTTTGTGAGTAAAAGAGACAAAAAGCTGATCAGTCTTCCTGAAATCCTTAGTCCTATTGGTGTAGTATCTCAGGATTCTGTGAACATCCCAAAGTATGCAAGATGTACTCCCCTTGATTGTAGTGTTGTGTAAAGAAAGTGGGCAGCAAAATGGATTGATTCAGTGTACATTCAGCCACCGCCTTAGGGAGAAACTTAGGGATGGTGCATAGAGCCACACGTTCCTTGTGATAAATCAAGTACGGAATTTTACACATCAAGGCCTGAAGCGCGGGAGATTCGCTGAGCAGAAGTAATGGCCACTAGGAAGAGAGTGTTCCAAGAAAGGAACTTTAATTCAAATGATCCTGCTGGCTCAAAGGGAGGCAGAGTAAGCTTCTCTAGGATGAAATTCAAGTTCAATGAAGGGGCAGGAATGCGGATGGGGGTCTCAAATGGAGAACCCCTCTGAGGAAAGTCTTAGAGACTTTCAACTGAGCAAAAGTCCTGTCTCCAAAAGGAAAATGGTAGGCTGAAATAGTGGCCATGTGGACTTTCAGTGAGGAATGGCTGAGACCCAGATCAAAGAGGTGATACATATAGTCCAGGAGTTTATTGACTGGGCACAAGAAGGGCTCTAAGTCCTTAGAATTTTTCCAAATAGAAAATCATTTCCACAGAGACCATGTGATGCAGTGCACCCGGTGCTAGCTCCAATTCATCTTTCCAGCCACCCAACTGTCTAATTGTTCACTTTACACTTACCTAACAGCTGAAAAAAGTTAAAAACTGGATCAGAAGACTTGGTTGACTGTCGACTATCACTTTCTACCGAAACATTGCATATATGAAAGTCGAAATGCGGCATGCTTTGCCAAAGCATACGCCCCCCCCCGCCACACCTAAAAAAGGCCCGAAGAAGCCTACATAGCGTATCCGCAGAGAACCACCCATCTGTCTCCAGACTTTCTGGCAGAATTTCGTCTGTTCCAAGAGGAACTATGAGCGATTACCACAGACATTAAATCACTTACTCAGGCTGTAGAAGATGTCTCGAGGAGGACATCTGATAATGAAGCCAGAGTGTGCTCGCTAGAGAAACATGTGGAAAAACCAGAACTAGTACTTACCAGACAGAAGCTAGCAAAGATGAAAATTGAAGATCTTGAGGGCTGCAGCCGGAGAAATAACACAGTCCTCATTGGTCTCCTGGAAGCTGAAGAAGGCTGAGTCTTCAGCTAGAGGAGAGAGAGAGAGAGAAAGGGCCTTTAGCTGCTGAGAGTGTTTGTAAGTGATTTAAAGTAGTTTTTTTTAGCTGCCATTTCTGTGTGTTTGACATTGTTTTTGAGGTCTGTTCCTAACTGCCTATTTTGTGCTTTAAAATTTGGTTTGGACAGGATTAAGGGATTTCAGTAGACAAATTGGGGATTGTGTGTTTAAATGTGGCTCTCTGGCCTGTAAGTGCAGGCATCATATTACAGGGGATTGGTGCTGATAGAAGGTGAGAGTTAACAGCCATCTTATTCAGTCTTCAGTGTTACACGAGGTCCCTGCACCCTAATTGATACCCTCAGGGGTACACCGTAGACAGCTAATGTTTAGGCATAGGTTATACTAATACATAGAGCTAAAGGCATCTACCGTACAAGAGTAGATGTCAGGATATGAATGCACATTATTGTAACCCACTTTGCTTGCTATTGCACACATATTATACCATGTATTTTCTGTCTATTTTTTACTTGTCAGATGCCAAGACACCTGTCCTTGAAGTAATTGTAATATGTAAGGCAACATTGCCATCCTTTGGTGATGTGCACCACTTCACCCTGTTATGTAAGACTCTGTATAAGAACATCATTGTTCTAAAACTGATGACTTTACAGAATTATATAATGTTGTCTTGGACCATGGAGCCACCTCTAAATTAGCCAATAGGGCTCATCTCTGTAACTAGAAATGTTTCTATCTTTTAGTAACCATAGTAATTATCACGGGTATATAATGTTATGCACACGCTTTACAGCTCGGAGACCCGAGAGATCCCAAGAGACTACAGAGAAACCTCGAGGTGTAGGGAACGCTAGCACTGGCTCCCGTTCAGATGGTAAGAACCGTGAGGGCAACTGTGATTTATCCCTTTTGTAGTAATAAACTTGTTTATTACTCGAATGCAACTTGTTTGTGATTATTTGCATTCCCAATATTGTCAAGAACCTGAAAGTGAGGTTCAGACCACTTACAAATTGGCGACCGTGTGCAGGCAATATTTGGTGTTTGCAAGTTTTCACTTGTTGCTGTAAATTTTCCCTTTCCCCACGGGGACTGCAGGTGTACACTCCCGTAACACCTCTCCCGTCTTTTCTACCAGTTTGTAGATACTTGCAAAGTCTGGCTGATTTTTTGGGTGTGGCCGATGCCGTCTCGACCCACTCCATAACGGCTTTGAATTGCAAGCCTATAACTTATACAGTAGCCTGGCTGTGTTTGAAGTACTCGTGTTGTGGATCGATACGCAACACGCGGTCTTTTTCACAGTTTGAATTTTCGTTCCCTCCCACACAATGGCCACAGTATCAGATATCTGTGCAGAACTGAGACTCGATGTCTCTAACTTTCTTACCTCCCATGGAGGATGGGCTGACTTCGATTGGGACGTAAGTCAATCCGAAAACCCTGTACAGGGGATTTCAACCCAGTGTGCAGAGACACGACAGTCAACCAATAAGCGTTGCGCTAAGGGGTTGATGGTCACCGCTCTCTACGCTGCTTTGGAAGCCTCCGAAGTGAGGTTTCATACCCTTGACCTGCAGATAGCATCTCTTAAGCGAGAGATGGGTTTACAGGAAACAGAATGTGTTCGAATACAGCAGAACCTGGAGTCAGAACTCCAATCTCTGCATAATGAAAAGGATTCATTATTGCATCATTCTGCACAGGCTGGTGAACAAGAAATGTGTACTGTGAAACAGGAGTGTGAAAGTTTGAGACAGGATAGGAGTCAGGTTGTGCAAATGAATGATTTGTTGAGTGCTGCGAATGCACAGTTGAGTGATGATATGGGTGAACTACAGGACGAGATCAACCAGGTACGAAACGATTTAGAAATAGCCTATAGGGACAATCGCTAATTGAGTGCCGTGTACCATGTTTTGCAGAAGCAGAAACAAGATCAGGTTGATATGGATGTTGCAAGTGTGAATCATGATGAATGTAAAGCTAAGATGGATAAACTGCACCATCAGCGAGAGGTTTTGTCTGGCCACGTTAAGGCAATGGGAGGCGTGGCCCCTGCCTTTCACTCGTCATCAGAGGGGGAGCTATCTGATGATGATGATGTCTCACAGTACAACACCCAGTCACGCCCCTACTATGGCCCAGATTCCCCACCCAGCCATCCACAGTATGGCGGGTCCCCGCCCACTACTCCCCAGGTCGCACATCGACGACGTCATGATGCTCATCATGGAAAACTCCATCATGGCGGCGCCCATGATGGGGGGGAGCAGGCCCAAGCCTGGTCCCGACGGTGCCTCCGGTAGCCGTTATTAGTGTGGAAGACAGGCAAGAGATTGAAACCATGATTGATAGAGCAATAGAGAGTGTTCCTCTTCCTGAAAGAAGGATGAAAGCCATTAAAAGTCAGATCCGACAAACTTTCCAAGAAGCTGGCACTCAGGAAGGTGTTGTTCGTACTGCAGCAGAAGCTGCAGCTCACGCAGCATTGGATGGTGCATGAGATGCATTACCTCTGCCTGATCGACCACCGACTAATCCCCTACAAATGGCCTACTCTGTTCAGCAAATTGCTGACAGCATTGGTCGGATGAGCCCATCCGACAACCTCAGCTGCCATTTGGAAAAGGTGAGCTCCAAATGCGAGATGCTTAGCCTCGCTGCAGAATATCATGTCCAAATACTACACCAGACCACCGATCCTGGTTTATGGGCCAAACTCCCCGAAACAGTTCGCCAGGATGGGAACACTACTTTTGACGAAGTCGCAGCCGAGCTCATCTCCGCTCACAGCCCTGGTGTGGTTGGAGTAATGCTGGCATACCCCGTGAAGCAAAATGCTAAAGAAAGTCCAGCGACCTACCACCAGAGACTCTGGATGGCCTACCGAGCAGGGAAGCATCTGGCACAAGAAGCTGCGGATGTAGATCTTATTGAATATAAGAACTTGTTCCTTAGGAACATGATCCCAGCTGTAAGAGAGAAGGTAGAGCCAACCACATACCCAAAATACGGATAGGTTTGCCGATATTCTTCGGAAAACCAAGAGGGTGTATCAACTGTACATCCGTGATTTGGGTTCCGGTTCCAAAAAGGTTGCTGCTGTGGAACCCACTTCCGGGACCATGACACATTACACCGTGGAAGGGCAGGCCCAGCAACAGCAGCCTAAACATCCATCGGCCCCTCCAGCTAGCACCCAACAAAACCCCCCAACAGGCTCAACAACAACAGTGGGGTGGGAACCGGAATTGGCATAAAAACAGAAAGCACAAGGGCAGAGGGAAACCATTACAAAGATCGGGTCCCTCATACAAGGAGATAGCTGAAGAAAATCGGAAATTTCGGGAGCTCCTGGGGCAAGTGCGCTCCATGGCGGATGCTGTTCCCGCACAGACCCTTGCAGCAGTAGAACCGGTGACCCATGCCACCACTGGTCATGGAGACACGGGAAGTACGAGCTCTCAGGCCCACGCAAGCCTGAACCCGGAAGCTCCTCCCTACATTGCATCAGTGCAACACTGTGAAGGCATCCATGCAAGCCAAGCCCAACCTCTGCATGCCTCCAGTGATACGGATTGACAATTACAGGCCCCAGTCCGCATTGTAAACAAGCTGGTCTTGGATACAAACGGAAGGCCCGGCACCGAGGCCGAGGTCGGGGGCCGCCAACTAATTGTTTTGTTAGAAACAGGTGCAGCTGTATATGTGTTACACAATGAACACCCGGACACGTCTCCTTGGTCTACCGGATGGAAGACCAATATGTCAGGAGCTGATGGTACTAAGCTACCTGCATACCGTTCTCTACCCTTACCGGTAGAGCTAGGCCATTTGAAGGCCTCACATGCTTTCCAACTGATGGTGCTGCATGATCATCCTAGTATCATTGGGATTGATTTCCTTGCACCACACGGCTGTGTAGTGGATCTAGCAAACATGTTGCTGATACAGATCCAGGGTCAATACCATAGTATCTTAATTCCTGACTCACATGCTGTGGCAACAATATCCATCAACAACAAAGAGTATGACGTCATAGATTTGTTCAAGAACCATGAACTTTTCCCAAAACTCCTACCTATTCTGCAATGACATTTGGAAGCGTTTGCAGTTAACAAGCATGATTGTGGCAGAATGCATACTATCATCGAGGTGCCAGGCCCGGCACATGAAAGACAAAGACAATATCCGTTTCCTACTGAAGCCTTACCCTCTCTCCGAGAAATGATCAAGTCTCTCCTTAAACAAGGAGTAATCAGAACTTGTGTCTCCACTGCCAACTCTCCTGTTTGGCCTGTGAAGAAACCCACGGGCACCTGGAGACTTACTATTGACTACAGGAAACTGAATCAGGTTACTCCCAGTTGTTCCCCAACTGTGGCGTCGGTACCAGATGTGCTTCGACTTTTAACACCAGATCAGAAATGGTTCAGTGCCCTGGACATCTCCAATGGTTTTTGGTCATTACCATTGGCCCTCAAGTGTCAATATAAGTTTGCCTTTACCTTTGAAGGACGACAGTACACATGGACTTGCTTACCACAGGGATTCCATAATAGCCCATCCCTCTTCCATCTCCACATGATGGATGCCCTACAAAGTTTCTCAGCCCCACAATGTCTCTTACAGTATGTAGATGACCTGTTGTTGGCCACTGCCACTCAGGAACAACATTTGGATCTCTTGGACGAACTACTGACTCTCATTCAGAGAGCAGGTTTGAAGTGCAACCCAGCAAAAGCACAATTATGTCAGAAAGAAGTACTCTGTCTGGGTTTGAAAATAACTGACCAAGGCCGGAGTCCTACTTGGAAAAAGATTCAGGGTTTACAAGACTTGCCATTACCTACCAGTGTGGC
The DNA here is from genome assembly GCA_016271365.2 of Neoceratodus forsteri. NCBI lineage: Eukaryota > Metazoa > Chordata > Ceratodontiformes > Ceratodontidae > Neoceratodus > Neoceratodus forsteri. The sequence goes on along the minus strand of CM057455.1, from coordinate 1,139,201,324 downwards.
AACTCTTTGAAGGTTTCTAGGTATGATAAACTATTCCAGAGATTTTATTTGTGATTTTGCTCAGAAAGCCGCTCCTCTGTATGATCTACTCAAAAAGGACGTTCCATGGAATTGGGGCCCTGTTCATACCCAGGCTGTGACATCACTGAAGCAGGCTTTGGCCTCTGCCCCAGCACTGGTGAACCCCAATCCAGCACTACCATTCCATCTGGAGTGTGCCACCTCTGACATCTCCATGTCAGCAGTGCTGGCCCAGAAGGTGCACGGCACCTTGAGACCTATTGCATATGCATCGCAGCTCTTGACCGCAGTGCAACGGAAGTACGGCCTTTGTGAAAGGAACCTTCTGGCCACCTACTGGGCTGTCAAGCACTTCCTGTATATCATTAGGTACTCACCACTCATTCTTAACACTAATCATACGCCCACTACCTTTCTGCTCTCAGATAGAGTGAAGGATGGGTCAGTCTCCAACACCAGGCTGACACATTGGTCACTTCTTCTCCAGGATAGGGATATCCAGGTCCACAGACCAAAGTTCCATCTCTGCTAGCTCATGGTCTCCTTTTTCAGGGGGAACCCCATGACTGTACGCTGCAGTCACCTGACCTCCCAGATCCGGGTCCATTCCTCCCTGCCACCCCTGAGATACTGGAAAGGGCCTCTTTGTGCCGTGTTTTCACTGATGGTTCAGCATTGTACTATCAGGGAGAACAGATTGCAGGGATGGGTATCTTGGTGGTGGATCCTTATGGGAACACTGTTAGGATATCTAAACGCTGTAGTGTAACTTCATCACAGTATGCAGAGATGGCAGCGGTGGCCTGTGCACTTGAGTTTATTCAACATGGAACTCAAGATACCATCATTTTTACCGATTCTAATTGGGTCTGTTGTTCCCTAACAGAATTTCTCCCTTTCTGGCAGAAGAACTCCTTCCTCTCCTCTGATGGAAGTCCAGTGAAATACAAAGAATTGGTAATCTACATACACACATTGGCACAGAAACACCCACACAAACTTTATGTGCACAAGGTTAAAGCTCACTCCCTACATGATCCCTATCATGCGTTCAATGACACAGCAGATACCCTTGGTAAGGAAGGGGCCTGAGGGGGGGACATCTGGATGATGGATCATCCAGAAGCCAATGCAGCTGTACATGTAGCAGCTCTCAAAAAGAAATCTGAATCTTTTCCCCCCTGGACCTCTCAGCCGCCCAGCATTTAGACACTGAACTCAAAGAAGTGTTCAGATTCCTTGACAAAGGTACTGAAGAAAGACTTCCTACACATAACCCATATTGCAGGCATGAAGGTAAGTTACACTTATCTCCTGACGATAAACTCATTTGGTTCCAACCAGAGGATACTACCACCAAGTTGTGGGTAGTCCCCAGACATTTGAGATCTGAATTTTCACACCAGGTACATGACACTCCTACTGGTGAACACCAGGGGGCAGAAAATACCCTTCAACATCTCAAGAACACCGCTTGGTGGCCTGGTATTGCCAAAGATGTTAAACAATACATTGACAATTGCCTTGTTTGTGCACAAAACAATCCCATACCTACAAAACGAAATGCCAAACTTTTACCACAAGGACACACTGGCCCTTGGCATGCCATTCAAATTGATTTCATTGGTCCCTTGACTAACACCAGCAGAAACAACAAGTATGCCCTTGTGGTAACCGATTTATTCTCCAAGTGAGTTGAAGCCTTCCCCACTAAGACATGCACCTCAAAAACAACTGCCAAAATCCTGGTAGAACAGATTTTCTCCAGGTGGGGCCTGCCTCTCAAGGTAGACTCTGACAAGGAACCAGTTTTACAGGTGAGTTGATGAATGAGTCCCTTGAACTCCTTGGGGTTCAGCAAAAGTTCCATACCTTATCACCCTCAATCCTCAGGTCAAGTAAGAAGCAGCCAACAGACGGATTAACAAATGCTTTCCAAATTCATTGAGGACAATCCCAAAACCTGGGATTCCCTATTGCCTTTACTCCTTATGGCAATTAGGGGTACACCCTCAGCCACCACCCAGCTTACACCTTTCGAGGTAATGACTGGAAGACAAATGAGATTGCCTGAACACTTGCTGTTTGACCTACACACCCCCACTGCAGACCGTGTGTCTGTGGATAAGTATGTGGAAAAGCTCAAACAAGACCTCATACACACACACTTGTGTGCTGCAAACTGCATGGGCAAAGCCCAGCAACAGTCCAGAATACAATTTGACAAACACGCACAAGAAGTGGATTGGCAGGTTGGAGACCAGATAATGGTACTTCGATTTGCACATCCCACCCACTCCTTCTCCAATAAGTGAAGGCCCTTACCCCATTGTCAACAAGCTCAGTCCGGCAGTCTGTCAAGTTATACTCCTCCACAACAATAAATTGACTGACAAATGGTTACATGCAAACCAACTGAAACTGTACAAAGGAACTTAAACTTACTTTTCCTAACCCCACTGGGTGGAACTGTACTAATGTACTAATCTTTGATCTTCCTTTTCAGATACTTGACAAGATGGCTATCTTGTACCTATCTCTCCTCCTTGCAGGAGTGATCCCTTTCACCCAAGGCACGGTACCGGACCTCCTACGACAACTGAATCCTCCAGCACCTCCTACAGAGGGAGTTTCCATCAAAATACCAGACACTATGATTACTGTCCAGGAAGGTTCGGATGCATACCTCACTGCCTCGGTCATTGCTCCTGACAAATCTACCCTTCAAATTGAGTGGCAAACCACATCACAAGGACAAATTCTCCCTGTGGCCAAACTGTCCAAGGGAACTTTCCAGGGTTGGCCCAATGCTAAATTATCCCCAAATGGTTCACTGTCCTTGTTACAAACTGCACTAAGACACTCTGGTTTGTACAATATTACTGCTCTGATTGATCCTTCCTATTGTAACTCTGTCTCCCAGGATTCTGCTCACAGATTCTGTTCTATACACCACATGGCCTCTGCAGCCATGTGTCTTTCTGTGTTACCTCCCACCGAAAAACAGCTTTTGGAATGTCCAAAACATAACCCTGGTCCCCTTAGTGGTCTCACAGCCACTGCCCTCCCAGGTTCTTTGATTAATAATTTACAGTTTATGCATATACCTGTTTTGTTTAACCTTACTTACTGGAATATGAAATAATTTGGTATGTGTCACAATACCAATACATCTGCATTCTATAGTACATTATTGCTTGGCAGTTTAGCTGCATTTCAGATTCGTACTAAGGATCCCTTTACTGGAGTTTATTCTACTGAACATAGAGGTAATTTTAGGAGGAAAACCCCTCCTCGTACTCTTACTCATAAACGTAATAAACATGAAGTTGACAGTTCTGATGTTACAGGTGCTACAGGTACTGTCACAGGTCTTTTTGGTACTGCTATGTCCATTTGGAACAAAGCAGACATTGCTGCTATCAAGAGTCATTCTGCCAAGTTCTCCACTGGTTTGGTTAATAATGTTTTGCTACCATTATTGCATGGTGTGGATGGCGGATGGCCTTAGTCAGGAAGAAAGATGCACTGTATACAACATGCACGACATTGCAAAAACCTTCACTGATTCGAAAGATAAGATTAACGCACTCATACAACAGAACAATAGAGAAGCTGAAAAACAATACATTGGTAGAGAAATACTTTGTTCTGCATATGGTTCATACATTCTCACTACCATCCACAACCTCTTCCGTGATTTAGAGGCTGGAAGAATCCCTGACATAATACATGATAGACGCATCTCTAAATGGTATTGTCCTAAATGTAAACTTTCAACTAGTGTTTCCTTATGTATGCAACAGACTTTGTCTATTCCTCTCTCCACAGCGAGAAATTTGGGGTTTGTGACCAGACACCCTAATACTGGTCCTTGTTTTTCTACTAAGAAATGGTCCATTACAGATACCATGTTTGTCTCTTTTACTGTCTCCTTACCACGTTTTGATCCCACCACAACCTTGTTCGACAAGCTGGCACTGGCACATTCGATAGGGCATTTGGATGACGACATCTACAGAGAACGCCTGGATCTCCCACCTCTACTGGTCTATCACTCCTTCCTAGATGCATGGGTGGCACCACACACAGACTGCTGTGTGAAAAAGCAATATATCTATTTGTGCCGATGTGATGTGTTTGATGTTATATGCCCTGTTTGTGGCTACTCTCCAGACAGTATTGATTGGACTTTCACTATGGATGATGACATCACTGAGAATGGCACCAACTCTTTTGACTCGACGCCGTTACCAGATCAGATCTACCAATCCTATCGTGAGGAAGCTCATCGTCTGTCAACACAGATCTCAAAGATGACCTACACATGCTCTGTCCAGTTGCAAAAATGGAGACTACCTACTGTACGTTCATAGTATAACTCTGACGGAGATTACTGTATAGTTACAAATGTTAAATCCTATACATATGGTTCTGTTACTTGTTCAATTGATTACCCCAACTTTTGTTTTGTTCCCCATCAGAAAACTGTTATTGGACATACCGTAAAAACCCCCGTTCCCCTTATGGATGCAGACATTATTGATGGTAACCCAGATTACTTACTCACCTCTCAGAATACCTACATGCTAGCGTGCACATGAATCCCACTTACTTACACTGAAATCCCTTTTAGATAGAAAGAACACACACCTCATCACATCAGCAATAATATAACCAAAGCCAATGAAGCTGTTCTTGACCTCATCAATGATGGAGATATGAATATACATTGACTAACACCTGATTGAAATCACTTTTAAAGGTTTTGTTATAAAACAACATTTTGATATTTTTGATTATTATGCTTTGCTGCTATGGCGTACACTGGCATACACCGTGAGCAGCTTGAGTTCCTTTACAAGGCTCGCACGTCAGGCTTGTAGACGTCCACTGCTCCTGTCCATTCCTTGGATTTACCCGTGTTGCCCTTGGAGGCAACAAGGGGGGAATTGTTACACGAGGTCCCTGCACCCTAATTGATACCCTCAGGGGTACACCGTAGACAGCTAATGTTTAGGCATAGGTTATACTAATACATAGAGCTAAAGGTATCTACCGTACAAGAGTAGATGTCAGGATATGAATGCACATTATTGTAACCCATTTTGCTTTGTAATGCACACATATTATACCATGTATTTTCTGTCTATTTTTTACTTGTCAGATGCCAAGACACCTGTCCTTGAAGTAATTGTAATATGTAAGGCAACATTGCCATCCTTTGGTGATGTGCACCACTTCACCCAATATTATGAAGACCTGTATAAGAATGTCTTTGTTCTAAAACTGATGACTTTACAGAATTATATAATGTTATCTTGGATCATGGAGCCACCTCTAAATTAGCCAATAGGGCTCATCTCTGTAACTAGAAATGTTTCTATCTTTTAGTAACCATAGTAATTATCACAGGTATATAATGTTATGCACAGGCTTTACACCTCGGAACCAGAGATCCCAGAGACTACAGAGAAACCTGAGGTGTGAGGGGCAGCTGCTGGCTCCCGGTTCGTATTGGTAAGAACTGCGTAGGGCAATTGTGATTTATCCCTTTTGTAGTAATAAACTTGTTTATTACTCGAATGCAACTTGTTTGTGATTATTTGCATTCCCAATATTGTCAAGAACCTGAAAGTGAGGTTCAGACCACTTACATCAGCTAGAGGAGAGAGAGATAGAAGGGCCTGTAGCTGCTGAGGGTGTTTGTAAGTGATTTAAAGTAGTTTTTTTAGCTGCCACTTCTGTGTGTTGGACATTGTATTTGAGGTCTGTTAACTGCAGAAGTAGTTGAGGTCTGGCAGAGGTTGTCTGAACCTTCTTTTGCTGAGCAGTTGGGGAAAGGATTTAGTTGCTGGATAAGCATTACACTCTTTTTCAGTCTGTGAACTTTAGCTCAGTAGTGTGACTTTGTTTAATACAGTGTTTGTGCTGGGACCTTCCTCCAGAGGCAGTTGCAGTGCTTGGAGGTGCAGTGAGGGGCAGACACAGGGCTGATACACTCTCGTGAGAGTGTGGTGAGAGCCTATTCCACCCCTCCCACCCCCCCTCCCAGATCACAACTCCTTTATGGGGAACACCTGCCCTGCAATTAGAGGAAGGGCTTCAGGTGCAGCTGATTTACTTCTATCCAGAGATGCAGCCACAGGGCAGGGAAAAAGCATAGGTAGGTCTCAAATAGGAGTACAGCATCCGCAGTGAGTAGCTGATAGTGTGATAGGTGGATATTGCGGGGGGCCTTCCACTGGAATATACCAGGTATTACTGTTGGAGACTGTGCTAGGATTATTTAATTCTACTTGCTGTAGGGATAGTTAGTGTGGAGAGGCTGTGTAGGTACTGTAGTGTGGACCATGAGTAGGATTGTTGCGTGCAATGGTTGTGGGGCAGCAATGCATATGAATATACTGTGGAGGCTGGGAGGGTGTCCAATATGCCACAGGCTAAGGAGGCTCGAGGAAGAGGTTCAGTGGCTGGGCAGGGAGCTGGGGAGGTTGAGGGATGAGTGGAAGATTTAATTGGTAGGAGGGCTGACATCTGAGAGTATTTTGGGGGCACCATAGAGAAGGAACAGTGGGCCAAGGGAGGGGGGAGGGGGCAAACTAGATAGGAAGCCAGCTGGTGAAAGGTGGACTATAGTAGAACCTGGAAAAAGAGGAGCAGCAGTAGGCAGGAGGGAGGAGAAAGCACATAGTAAGGCAAAGGGGATAGGGAACATGTTTACTTTGCTAGAAACAAATGGAAAAGAGGATGCAGGAGGTGATAGCACTCACAAAGAAGAGGGTGTGGGGACAATATAAGTGGAGAGACTGAGCATGGTATGATGGGGGAGGGATAATACTCAGAGAGGTGAGAAGGGAGAGGGAGGTTGGCAGTCAAACAGGTTGAGAAGGAGGGGTCTTAATTGGGAGGGACAGGGGGAAGACACTGGGGCACAAGGTAAAAACACGGTCTTGAGTGGCTCCAAAAATGAGAACCTGGGGGGGTGGTGATGGGCACAAGGAAAAAGGAGGGGGTGTACTGGTGTTGGGGGACTCCATACTCAAGGGGATCAGATGGGGTGGCAAGGAGGAGAGGCATAGTCGGATATGGGTGGAGTCCATCCCAGGATTAAAGGCAGACATGGCAGGACAGGCAATCCTAAGGTGCGTAAAGAGGGGTAGAAGGAAACCACACATTGTGGTACATGTGGTGACAAATGACCTAGCGGGAGAGATGGTGGAGGTAAGAAGGGAGAGGATTGAGGAAGTGGGAAGGTTATGTGAGGAGACTGAGGAGTCTGTGATCTTCTCCAAAGTGCTCCCAGTACCCTGCGCAAGCACAGTGAGAAAAGAGAGGATTAGAGAGTTGAACACACGGTTGGTAGAATGGTGCCGAACTAAGGGGTATGAGGTTGTGGGCAGCTGGGGCAGTACCTGGGATAGTAACAATCTCTTTGCAAGGGATAGGCTGCACTTGAGTGGGGAGGGGAAGAAGGTATTAAAGCAAAGACTGGAGAGGTATATTGCGACAAGGGTGGATTTAAACTAGATGGGGGATGACAAGTGGACAGCAGGTAGGCAGGGATCTGATAGAATGGAGTCACAGCCTACCCTCCAGGCTAGCAGGGAAGGACTCAGGGAGGCCAACAAAGGAGGGAGTAGAAGGGACAAGATGGAGGAAATTGAAGGGAAGCGGGCATTATGGAGGGTGGTCTCATTGAATGCAAGAAGCCTAGGAAACAAATCCGCTGAGCTACAGGCACTCTTAGCAGTGTGGTGGGTGGATATTGCGGCTGTCATGGAAACATGGGCAACTGAGCACCAGAACTGGGATCTGGCAATCCCAGGATACAAATTATACAGGAAGGACTGTAAGGATGGGGGGTGGCAGTCTATGTGAGGGGACGGGACCAAATGCACAAGGGATGAGGGAGAAGAAAGGAGAACAGAGGCAATCTGGCTGCAGCTCCTAGACTCAAGGGGTAGGAAACTAAGGTTTGGGAGTCTGAGGAGCTTGACAGGGAGCTAGTGAGACAAATCAAAAAGGTTTGTAGAAAAGGAAAGGTGGTCATCATGGGGGATTTCAACTTGCCGGGGGTTGACTGGAGAATTCCGGTCACCTCCAGTGCTAGGGAACAAGTGTTCCTGGATGCGATCCAGGAGGGTCTCCTGACACAGTTGGTTACCGTACCCACTAGGCTAAAGAACACCTTAGATCTAGTATTGTCAAATGGGGAGTCAGTGAGGGAAATAAAGGTAGAGGACCCACTATCTGACAGCGATCACTAAACAGTGTGGTTTAAGATAATAATGTGTGGAGAGCCAGAGAAATCAATTACCCGGGTGGTAAACTTCAGGGGGGTGGACTTTGGGAAGATGCAGGAAGTACTGAAGGGGAAACTGGAGGGCATAAGGCATGAGATGGACGTGGAGCTGAAATGGGATATTATTAAACGGGGGGGGGAGATTAAGAGGCAACAGAAGCCTGCACCAAGGCACAGAGTAAGAGAAGCAGAGCAAGAAAACCATGCTGGTTGAACAGCAAAGTTGTGGAGGTGGTGATGGCAAAATGAGTAGCTCACCAGAGGTTTAGGAGGACAGGGAAGGAAGTGGACAGGGAGGAATATGCAAGATGGTGCAGGAAGGTGACCAGAAAAGTGAGAGAAACCAAGGCCCAGAGGGAGCTGAAATTAGCACAGGGAATTAATGGAGGGGAGAAAGACTTCTTCAGATACATCAGGGAGAAAAGAAAGTGCAAGGAAACAATAGTAAGGATAAAAGGGGTGGGGAGTGGACGGAAAAGGGGGAGGAGCAAGCAGAAGCACTGAATGAATACTTTTGTTCCGTGTTCACAGAAGAAAGGGGACAGCTACCAGTATGGGCTGGGAGGGTGGGGACAGGAGGAGGAGGCAACAGATGGAAGAATTGAGGCAAGTAGAGTCCTAGAGGGACTGAGGGCACTGAAGGTAGACAAGGCACCAGGGCTGGATGGTATCCAACCCAGGGTGTTGAGGGAGATGGCGGAGGTGTTGGCGGAGCCACTGTTAGATCTGTAAAGCACCTCCCTGGAGTTGGGATGTGTGTCTCTGGACTGGAAGATGGCACATGTAGTGCCATTACACAAGAGCGAGCCAAGGGATGAACCGGGTAATTATTGTCCAGTAAGTTTCACCTTCATAGTGTGCAAACTCATGGAAACGATACTAAAGGAAAGGCTGGTGTCCTACCTGGAGGACAATGGCCTCCAGGATATGAGGCAGCATGGGTTTGCTTCAGGGAAGTCTTGTCAAACCAACCTGATACAATATTATCACTGGGTGACAGGTGAACTGGATATGGGTCATGTGGTGGATGTTCTTTACTTGGACTTCAGCAAGACCTTCAATTCAGTGCCTCATGGGCAGCTTGGTGGGAAGCTAAATGGTGTAGGAGTAGGGGCAAAAATGATAAACTGGATTACAAGCTGGCAGAGCGGGAGGCTGCAACAGGTAGTAGTGAGAGGGGAGCTCTCAACTCCAAGGCCGGTGATGAGTGGGGTGCCACAGGGCTCTGTGTTGGGGCCAGTATTGTCTGGGCTTTTCATAGCAGAAATTGGATATGGGGTGGTGAGCAAGGTAAGTCTATTTGCTGATAACACCAAAATCGGAGCAGTGATGGATGGAGAGAAGGGGTGGAAGCAGCTGCAGGGGGACCTAAGCAAGCTAGAGGAGTGGTCAGAGAGGTGGCAGCTGGGGTTCAATGCAAAGAAGTGTAAGGTTATGCACTTTGGCATGAAGAACCCAAGGACAGAATACTGGCTGGGGGGGGTTAAGCTGGGGATCACAGAGGAGGAGAAGGACCTTGGGGTAATGATAATGGGGACCATGAACAACACTGCCCAGTGCAGGAGAGTGGCTGCAAAAGCAAACAAAATGCTGGGAATTGCAGAGCGAGGAGTTTTTGTCCAGGCGTAAGTGGGAGGTGATCTTGCCTCTATAGATCGCTAGTAAGGCTGCACTTGAGTATTGTGTGCAGTTTTGGAGGCCATACCTAAAGCGTGATATCAGGCTGCTGGAGGGGTGCAGAGGAGGGCAACAAAGATGATATGTGGAATGGAGGAAAGACTATGACAGCAGGCTGGGAGACCTCAATATGTACACCCTGGAGGATGGAAGGGACAGGGGGGACATGATAGAGACATTCAAGTATCTGGGGGGAACCAATAAGGATGGGGCAGATGGGGTCTTTAAGTTAAGGAGGGAAGGGTCACCAGGGGTATGGGCTAAGAATCGAGAGGGAAGATTTAGGAGGAGATGAGGAGACACTATTTCACAGAGAGGGTGGTAGCAAAATGAGAACCCTACCAGAATGGGTGGTATCATGTAAATCTGAGAACAACTTCAAAGGGCATGGGACAGGAACAGGGAGAGTGAGGGTGGGAGTTGGCAGTGGGATGACAAAGGAGGGTTGGGGCAGCTGCAAACTGGGGGTGTGGGCTGCACACTTGAGCAGGCTTAAATAGACCGGGTGGTCTGTTTCTGCTGGCACATTCGTATGTTCGTAAGATACCATACTTTTTGTGCAGAAACTCATAGAGAAGTTAGCAGGTCCCAATCCATTTGGGGAAAAATATGTCATACAGCGTGCACATACAGCCTTCCGTCCAACCTCATCCCTGGGAACTCCTCCAAGTCCTTTGATTTTCAAGTTTCTGAATTATTTAGAAAGGCAGTATTTTCTCTCTAAGATCCAATAGCTGCAAGAGATTCATTGGGAAGGTACCAGAATTCGGGTCGCCCAAGATCTACCAGCGACTGTCCGACAACGCCAAACGGCCTTCCATCCACTGGTCTCTAAGCTAATTGCTGCCGGTGTCTGCTTCAGAATGAATTACCCTGTGATGCTTCAGGTTCTGGTTGCAGGTATCTGGCAACCTATGAAGACCATGAGGCTGCCCGTGTTGGGCTCAAGAGCAGCCTTCCTGAACTTTTTTGCAATACAAGAACTAGTTTTGGCTATTCCTGGGAGAAATGCCCATGAAAATAAAGGGAATAAAAATATCCTGCAGTGACTTACTCTGGAGCTAAGATGGTAAGATCTTAATGAGGTTTCTGCCCCTATCACTACATCATTTCCCACACTGGATGCAGATCAGAGAAGGATCTGGATTTACCTGTAAAAGGGATTTAATTTGTGAAGTGGCAGTGCTCTATTTAAGGAATGTCCTGTTTTCTACATCTTATGGCTCCACTAACAGATCTCCATGAATTCGTGAGTCACCATGGACTGCCACTACGCCTCCTAAGGGAACTCTGATATACTTTATGACCACAAGAGGGAGTACGTTCATCGTATTTAATTGATTTTTCTGTAGTTAACTCAGGGTTGTAAAAAAATTCTACACCCTGGTTTGTACTTCCAGATTACTGCCTTAAAAAACTCCCTCTTTTTTCGTTTACGATTGACTTTCCTGGCAGTGACTGATTGACTTTTCTCCTAATGTTGTTTGGAGACTACGCTATTGCCGAGGATTGCTATGAGGGGCTATACTGTTTTTCTTTTGGTTTTTCCTTAGTTTACTCGTTTTCTAGGCATGTTGTCTGTTTAATCAAAAAAAAGAGCTCAAAACGAGCTGCATTCAGGAACTCTCCTTAATTATTCAGTGGATAGGCGGGAATAGACCTGATTAAGCTGCATAAGATGGAAGGGACCGATTCGCATTTTATTTTTACTACTGATAGTAAACATAACAGGCTCCCCGTATTTTGTCTCTAGGTCATATTGTAGATCGGGCCACTAAGTCTTCTAAGAACATCTCTAAATTTTCCCATGTTTCCCCTTTCCCATATATTTTTTGTGTAGGACAGGGGACGGTTTGGGGTGGCTGGAGGGCGGGAGCTATTGTGAAGTGGTTCTGTGGAATGATGTCCATAACAGTAGAAGGAGGGGTTGGGTTGGGACAAATCAAACATTTTGGATTGCATATCACTTTTTTCTGATGTTTTTGGGGCAGGGGAAGCAGACATGGATGGGGCTGAAGAGTGGGGAGGAGGTGAGGCGGATCAACACAGACATTAGACTGACTACGGTACTAGAAGTTAGAGTATTTGTTATACACATGGCATTCCAACTTTCAAACAGATTTTCCAATGGCCAATGATTACAGAATTGCTACGTGGAATGTCAAAAGGTTCCGACAGAAACTGAAACAATATAAAGTTTTGAAACATTTAAATGTCTTAGCTACGGATATAATCTTTGTACAGGAATCCCAATTGTTAGACTCTGAAGCCCTATAACTATGGAGACAACAAATAGGACAAGTTTTCTCGGCTGGGGATACCACCCAAAGCTGTGGTGTCATGATCTTACTTTCTAAAAGAGTTCATTTCTCCCTTTCCCAATTAATCCAAGATCCTAGGGGCAGGTTCATTTTAATTTGGGGTACAATAAATGCAATGGAGGTTTTATTAGGCAATATTTATGGGCCTAATGTGGATACACTGGGGTTTTTCATGCAGCTGATTGACCTTCTAACCCCTTTCCTTTCCCTACCAATAATCCTTGGAGGTGATCTGAATCTTGTGTTTGATCCAATCTTGGACTGTTCAAGCGGTGTCCACAAAGGGCTGTCACTGGCTCAAAGAGCATTTTGGGAGTTGATAGACCAGGCTGGCCTATGTGATGTCTGGCAGGTGCTTAACCCCATGGAAAGGGGTTATACCTTCACTTCCCCAGTTCACCACATGGCTTCCAGTATTCATTACCTACTTTTGTTCCAGACGCTTCTCCCGGGAGTTCTTGATTCTTCTATCCAACCGGGCCCCCCCATCAGATCATTCACTGGTTGTGGGTCACCTTTCCCTTTCCTCTCTCCCTAAAAGAGAGACACGTTGGAAGATAAACAATCAGCTGCTGATGTAACCAAGTATCTCTCCGAACAGATTGACAACTTTATTACCACTAATCTTAATTCTACACTAAGACTCGATATAGAAAGGAGTGCCCTTAAGGCCTTCCTTAGATGAATCCTAATTAGCCTGAGCTCCCAAAGAAAAAAGACCAGGAATTACTTAGCATTCTTACCCAAATTGGAAAAATAGAAACCGCTATAGCCCCGCATTCTCCAAATATCCTGAAACAAGAACTGACAAAACTGAGATATACCTACTTAGATCTGCTAAGAGAGAAAGCAGAGTTTGCAATTTTGAGAACAACAGCATCTTACATGGATCAAGGGGAATAAGCAGGGTGCTTATAGCCCTCAGAATAAAACAACAAGAATCTGCCAGATTCATGTCTACACATTCTCTGGAGGACGACTCATTGAAGACGTCCCCTAAGGACATTATTGCTAAACTTAGTACCTACTTTGAACAATTATACAGCCTTGTGCCTGACTCGCCCTCTAGCCAAGTTCCTTTTCTGAAACACAACACCGAATTCTTACAGCCCCTATTTCCCGTTCAGAGTTGGTTAGGGTTATTAATAGCCTCCCAGTAGATAAAACCCTGGGTCCAGATGGATTTTCGTCCAACTTTTATAAGAAATTTCAGGAACTGATACCCCTACTGTTACCCTTATATCAACATATACTATCAGGAGCCTATACTGACCGGACCTTATTCGAAGCTTTAATTGTCCTTATACCAAAACCCGACAAGAGTCCAGAATTAGTGATGAGTTATAGCCCCATATCCTTATTGAATCAGGATCTGAAAATACTAACCAAATTACTGGATGATCGCATTAGTATCATTATTCCAGAGCTCATTGGACCTGAACAGGTAGGATTCATGAAGGCAAGATCCTTGGTGGACCACTTTTGAACTTTAGCACATGTGTTCTCGGCATGCAGAGATGCCCATGTACCAACTGCTTTGGTATCTCTGGATGCTGAGAAAGCTTTCAAAAGGGTAGACTGGAACTTTTTATTTTGAAGCCTTGCAGCCTTTAACTTTCCCTCACTATTTCAGAGCTGGATACAAGCACTGTATCATTCCCCATTGGCAAGAGTCACAGGTAATGGAGCCACCTCTGCTTTTTTCCCCTTGCAATCTGGTGCCAGACAGGGTTGCCCCCCTGTCCCCACTGCCCTTCAATATTTATTTGGAACCTCTTATTCGCAGTCTTTTGGCCTGTGAGAGAATCCAAGGAATTACTATATTGGACCAGAAATTAAGGTCTCTGTTTATGCAGATGAACTCATTTTATAGATGTCCCATCCATCCGCTTCAATTCCACCAATGCTGAGTCTTATTGCAAAATACAGCAAAATGTCCAACTACAAACTAAATATTGAAAAAACTGTAGTAGTTCCACTTAATCATAAGGTTTTTAAACAAACTGTTACTGATCTAGACCTGTCTTGGAAACGAGACACCATACAATATCTGGGAATCAGACTAACCAGAAATTCAGCTTCTATCCGAAAGCGGAATCTGGATTCCCTTAGTACATATTGTCAGCCAAGATCTGGCTAGGCGGTCCAAACTCCCAATTTCCCTTTGGGGCAAGATTAATCTTATCAAGATGAATGTGTTCCCTAGGCTTTTTTAACCACTTAACTTACTTAATATTTGGCTCCCCCTTTCCTGGTTCAAAACTGTACATGGCCTTATCACAAAGTTTATTTGGTCTGGTAAATGGCCTAGATTAGCCAACTACAAATTAGCCTCCCCCAAATGTTAAGGAAGTTTGCATCTTCCTCACCTAGCTTTTTATCATTGGGCCAGTCACTCTGCTAAATATCTCAGGTGGTTGTCTTTGGACAACTCAGTACCTCTCCCCTCATTGTCACCATTGTGGTTTAGACTTGAACTAGCTCTTATCAGGTCTTGCAGCCTCTCCCCAGATGTACTTCTTCATACTAAAAACATCTGCCCTCCCATTGAGACTACAAGGCTCTCCCATAGCAACCTCTATCCAAGTGCATATTCAGTTGAGTGCTTTCTTTAAATAGAATCATACCCAAAATGTAGTCCAGTCCTTATGGGGTAAACCTAATTTCAAGATTGATAACAGAGTGCTTTCTGCCCAGTGGATGCCCCTGCTGGGAGAAGGCATGCTCTCTCAATTTATGACTGAAAGGGGATCATGGCTTTCCACTGTAGAGATTATGAGGAAGTTCCATAGCCCAAACCACAGTGTTTTCAAAGTTTTTCAACTGAAACATCTTCTGTTGAAAGTGGTCTGATCAAATCCCCCCCCAGCCTGCCAAGATATTGTTTAGGCTTGAACTGGATCACCTGGCAGGTTTTCAAAGAGCTGTGTCCAAGATCTATGGAATTTTATAGGACTGGACTTATCCGAATACTTTTGGACCCACAGCTTATTGGACTCCTTTCTTTCCCAATCTGGAATTGGACTGGCCATGCCTATGGCATAATGTCATAAATTCATATCTCAGGACAGGCTACGCCTTATGTAATTTCATATCCTCCATAATTTATATTATTCCCCCCAGAAATGGGCCAAATTTGGTCTTATCTCTTCATCACTCTGTACTCGATGCCGATTGGAAGAAGGCTCTATTTATCACGTACTATGGAGCTGTTCCAAAATATCTCCATTATGGTCCAGCATCCAGCAAAAGGCGGATCCCCTGTTAGGTTTGGAAGCCATTTTCACTCCAGAAATCTGCCTACTGGGGGACTACTCCACGATTTCAGTGCTGAATCGCAAGTACCATATGGCCCTTATTTCCATGTATGTTAAAAAAGTAGTCTTGCACCACTGGAAAGATGATGACGAACTTTCCTATACTGAGTGGCTCAATGAGCTCTTAGCCAATCTTAGAACAGAGAAAGCTATTGCTAGTCTCAGTAACAAGATGAATAAATACAAGATATGGGACCCTTTACATTCCCTTTATTCATTATAATTTTATTAACATGGTACCTATTCACTGGATGTATGTACTGGGAATATATGTCTGTGTGGGGAGGAGAGGTTAGAAGGAGAGGGGGGTGGAGGGTGGAGGAAGGGGGAGAATGGTTCTTGTTATGTTATCAACAACTTTTCAAGCATAAGTTGTACCTGTAAGATCTATCTCTGTATTGTAAAACTAATAAAATTTGAATTGCAAGAAAGATAATCTTTCCACTTCATGGCATAGGTGGACCTGATAGATGGCTTCCTGGCCTCTACCAAAATGCCCACTACAAGGGGAGAGACTCCGACGTGGGCTTTAGCAATATCTGCAGGAGCCACTTATGTAGATGAAAGATTTGAGACCTGGATGAACAAGGTTCCCCTGATCCTAGGTCAACAATTGTTGTGACAGAGGAAGAGGAATTGGAGGTTCCTCTGAGAACTGTTGCAGAAGAGAGAACCAAATTTGCCGGGGCCAAAAGGGAGCAATGAGAATCATTCAAGCTCCTTCCAATCTGAGTTTGTTCAAGACCTTCAGAATTGAAGGAATAGGAGGGAAGGCATAAACTAATCTGTCCCTCCAAGCGAGAGACAGAGCATCCCGCCAAAAAATGTCTCGCCCTGGAGCGAGCGAGCGAGCAGAAGGCAGGAAGTTTTTGCATTTTGGGGAGAGGCAAAGAGATCTATCTGCGGGGTTCCCCATTGCTGAAAGATGTCATTTATGACTTCTTGATCCAGCTCCCATTCGTGGGGCCTGGCTGAGGACCGGCTGAGGGTGTCTGCCAGAGTATTTTCCACTCCCGGAACGTGAACTGCAGTCAAGTGAAGTTGATGTTGGACTGCCCAATGCCAGACTCTCATTGCTTCCCGGCACAGAGGATAGGAACTTGTACCTCCCTGTTTGTTGAGGAACCAGACAACATACATGTTGTCTGATTGAATGAGGAGATGACAGTGGAGGATGAATGATAGTAGAGCCCGGAGGGCATAAAGGACTGCCCTCAGTTCGAGCACATTTATGTGTAAGTTTTGTTCGAACTGGGACCAGTTGCCCTGAGTTCAGTGAGATCACAGATGAGCACCCCAACCTTCTCCTGACACGTACGTTGTCAATGTCTGGGAGGGCAGAGCAATGTAGAAATGAGCTCCCAGGCACAGGTTCTCCTGAACCATCCACCACTGCAAGTCCCTGATCATGGGATCTGACACTAGAACCTCCTGGTCTAGGTTGTCCCTGGTTTGGTCCCATTGAGACTGAAGTGTCCATTGAGAGCTCCTCATATGGAGCCAAGCAAGTGGGACTGTCAGAATTGCAGCTGTCATTAGCCCTAGGAGGCAGAGGACTGACCTGGCTCTGACCCTCCAGTGACCGGACAGAAGATGAGCCTGGGACTGAAGGGTGTCTACCCTGTCCAGAGGCAAGAAGACTTTGCCCATGGTTGTGTCCAGAATTGCCCCTATAAATTGGAGGCATTGGCATGGGACCAGATGGGACTTGGCCTGATTGATGGTGATACCCAGGCTGGTAAAAACCTGCAGGGTAAAGGAAAGGGAGTACAGGAGTTCCTCCCTGGATGGGGCTGCCAGGAGCCAATCATCCAGGTACAATAATAGCTGTACTCCCTGAGTGAGCAGGTGGGCCACTACCACAGACAGGCATTTGGTAAACACTCCGGGGGCCGAGGAGATACCAAATCAGAGGGCCTTGAATTGGTAGTGGTTTTCCTGAAAGTAAAAACGAAGGAATTTGTGGTGGGAAGGACATATGGGGATATGCAGGTAGGCATCCTGCAAGTCCAGAGCACATAGCCACTGTCCCTGCTGAAGAAGAGGTAGAAGACTCTGCAAAGAGAGCATTATGAAGCGCATGTACTCCATGAACATGTTCAAGGAGCTGAGGTCTAGGATAGGCCTCAGATCTCCTGTTTTCTTTGGCACGAGAAAGAAATAGGAATAGTAACCTGTTCCCCAAAGATGGATGGGAACCGGCTCTATTGCTGCCTTTGAGAGAAGGGTGGAGATTTCCTCTAGGACCAGAGGAAGATGTTGTGGGGAGTAAGATGACTTGGGGGGTGGCCTTCAAGGTGGTTTCTGCAGAAATTCTATTGAGTGTCCTGTTGATATCAACTGTAGCACCCAAGCGTCTGAGGTTATCCTCTCCCAACCCAGCAGATGGGAGGAGAATCTCCCCTCTACTGGTTCCTCTGGAACCTTCAGAGGCAGTGGGAGAGGCAGAGAGTCAAGATGTGTGGGGCAGTGCAGCAGCCGATGCTTCTGCGGCTTTTTTGCTGGGGGTAGTCTTGGTTGCTGGAGGGGCCCAACATTTATTGACCTATTTGTCTTGTGGTTTTTGCCTTTGTCGATTTTGGTGATGAAATGGACGTCATTGCCTTGGGGGGGGTCTGTACATAGACTACACAGACTTAAGTGCAGTACTCTTCTCCTGCAGTTTGGTAATGATGTCCTTGACATCTCCCCCAAACAGCACCGAACCCCTGAAGGGAGCATCCTGAATCGCAGATTGCACTTCAGGGACCAAACCTGACATGCGGAGCCAGGCATGATGCCGTAGGCCTATGGTGAAAGACAAGCTCCTTCCGGCTGTGTCCACTGCATTGTAAGTGGCATGAAGCATGTGCTGACTGGCCGAATGAGCAGAACAGACAAAGTCAGCCACTTCCTGTTTGGTCTGTGATTCAGGAAGGGAGTCCAATTTAGCTTCCACCTGGCTAAGGATGGTTTTCTGGAAATCCCCTATATGTGCCACATAGTTAAGGGCCCTTATGCCAAGGGTAGAAGAGGAATAGATCTTCTTCCCATTTTGGTCCAGAAGTCAGGATTCCTTATCAAGCAGGGATGAGCTGAGGTGTTTGGGATTGGCAGAACGGCCATGAGCGGTGCTGATGACGACTGAATCAGCCTTAGGGTGAAGACTAAGAAAGTCCACACACTCAGGAGCCTGGTATAGCCTGTCTGCCTTCCTCGGAAAGGGGGCTAATGCAGAAGGTTGTTTCCAAATAGTGGAAACAAGATCTGCATGGGGCTCTATCCAGGGTGGAGTCAGTGTGGGAGCGGTCTCAGGCAGATCCAGATGGGCAGTGAGTTTTTTGTGCTGTGGGTCTAACTCCACTGATTGCCACTGATGTACTTCCTGGATTTTCCTCAATAACTCCAGAAAGGACGGATCCTCTGGAGGACACTTCGAAGGAGTCCTCAGCCTGGGATGTTCTAGAGTATGGGGCTTGTCTTTGGGGTCAAAGTGGCTGGAGTCTAAGTCCAAGTCAGAGGTAGCTGATGAAAAAGAGGAAGACTTCTCCCTGGGAGGGGGAGGGATGGCCCCTCTGGGGAATTCCCTAGGGCACGTATCCTCCCCTCCTTGGGCACCAGAGGGCTCTCCTCTGGTGTTGGGAAGGGGAAGGGAGTCTTTCATCTCCAACATGTGGGATCCTGTGTAGGGACCGGCATCGGTAGATGACTCTCAACCTCCTTGGTGAGCTGAGCCTTGGCCTCAGCCCACCAAGAGGCCAAGGTCTCCTTCAGGTCCGCTGGCAGCTGAGGAGTGGGTGGCAGAGATGTAGGAGGAGGAGGGGGATACGAGTACTGGGGATACGCGTTGAAGGAGTATCCATAGCCCAATGGTGGGAAACCTGGCATTAGGTACTGAGGTGCCAGATACTGCGGAGCCAGGTACTGTGGCACCGGATACTGTGGTGTTGGGTCTCCTGGTGCCAGGGGCTCTGAAGGGGCAGAAGGTCCTGGCAGATTACCTGCAGGTGGGCCAGCTGGTGGAAAGGTTGGCCTCGCAGGCGTCGGGCCCGTTGTGGGTACTCCGTCGAGTGGGTTCGACGGGCCTGACAGAGGAATAGGCCTTCTGTCAGGCAAGGGGACATCAGCCGGCATTGGGTCAGCTGGTGCCAGGACCGACGTCAGCGGGTCCGGGGTCAGGGAGTGCGGCATGGGAGTCAGGAGCCCTGACAGCAGCGTCCCAGGGTCCTTGGTGATGTCCAGGGAAGCAGGGTTAAAATCCCCTGGGGTCAGCTGAGGGGACACAGGGACCTCAGTAGGCAACAGGGAAGGACATTGCGGGGAGCCTGGAGCAATGAATAAGTCCTTAGGGTCCATCGCAGGCTCCTTGGCCGGACGGTTGGAGGAGGAGCTGACGTCCAACTTATCTGCGGCGTCCAGGTGGATGTTGGAGGAGCCGGCGTCCAACTTATCAGACTCCCTACTCGAGGGAGGCCGTGCAGGGATGGCGACTTTCTTGGAAGGGGATTTGGCTAGGTGCTCCCCGGAGGTGAGCGGCATAGCAGCCCTGTCCAGGCGGGCATCAGTGGGACCGACATCTGACTTACCGGATCCACTCAAACTGGTAGGCCATGAAGTAGGGGAGGCCTTAACAGAAACGGAGGCCTTCTTTGCCCCGGAGGTTCCTGGAGGGCCCAAGCATGAGCCTGGCAGGAGGGGCAATGCCATCTTAGTAGCCACCAAGATGGCTGTTGAAGAACGAGCCCCTGGAGGAGAAGTTTCCTGGAGGGCCGCGACTCTGGCTGGAGTTGTGGCAGCTGTGGATGATGAATCCTGCTCCTTGTGTTTCTCCTTATCCCATTTCTTCTTATGGCCTTTGGGGAAAGTAGACACCTGCCTGAGTTTCTTTAACTCCTTTTCCATGGAGAACATTTTCTTCTTTAAGATATGGGCTTCCAGGAACTGCTGCCTTCTCTTGCGGGTGGCGGAGTTAAACTTCTGGCAGTGTTGGCACTTCTCCATGGCGTGGTCTGGGCCTAGACAGAAGAGGCACAAGGAGTGTTCGTCCTTTTGTGGCAGTTGCTAACCACACAAGTCACACTTAGTTTTATGCGATTCGAAGGGCGTCGGGGATGACGTGCACAGCAAGTATCGAAAAAGAGCAGAAAAAAGAAAATTTGGTTGAAAAAGTTCAAAGACTTAGTGACTGACGAATGACTGATGAGCGCTATTCTACCACAAGGAATTTTCACAAGCCAACGGCGGAAAGAACTGGAAGCCGGGCTAGAAATTTTTCTGTGGGGTCCTGATGCCTGGCGGCTAAGTCCTATATGTGAATACCTACCGCAAGAGCCCTCTTGAGGTAAGATCATGTATTCACTGGTGAAAAGATGAGAGGGGGGGATATGATTGAGACCTTCAATTACTTAAAGGGCATGAAAGGACTCTTGTCGAGTGGGCCAGTCAGGCAGTTCTCACCTAACCACTCCTAACCTAGCCCTGCTCTATATAGTGTTCTCTCCATTCACCAGCTGCCTTGGAACAGCCACCTGCAAATCGCTTCACAGGAACCATTCCATAATCACAGTCCCAGCATGAATGCCCAGGCATTGACCAAAGACCTCTGGTCGATACACCATATCAGCACTGTGGCTGCCAGCAACCAGAACGCAGGCACTGTGGCAGTGTAGCCCAAACATATAAATTTTAAAGCTATGTGATGAAATGACACTATGAACCATATAACGAACACTGCTAGCTAAAATAAAATAACAAACGCTAAACTCCTGACACTTGTTCACTTGTTCTCCTAACTGTCACTATCCCTGCTAACAACTGCTACTATCCTAAAACACAGAGTGAAAACACAATTATTTAAACTAGGATTGGAAGCTTGCATTAAACTTCCAAATGCTACAACTTTGGATTCTCCAATCAAGCATAAAATTTAAAGATTTTTAGAACCTGTTTAACAGGTGCTGTAATTTGAAGCATGCTCTGCCAGGTGGCCATCTTGAATAAAATGCATTAGGTCCTTGTTAAACTCCTACTTACTCTCCATAGTCACTGGTGAATTATCACTAAGGTGGAAGTTGTCTCAGAATTAAAATACTTAGGCCTCACATTTGACTTGTCTTTATCTGTCGAATCTCAAATGGAGAAGACAGCTCCTATAGTATAGGCCTGCCAGGGCAAAAACATTTTTTGGCACTGCATGTCAAAAACAAGCTTGGCATTTCCCAACCCAGGTGGATAGAAACATAGACTTTGATGGCAGATAAGGACCACTTGGCCCACTCAGTCTGCCCATTTCCCTACCTACTGAATAAGCTGTAGATCCTAGTTAACCAACAGCCTACTTCCTCCTATCCCCCCATTTTAATTTCCTTATGTCTGTCTCATGCATTGTTGAATTCCCCCACTATTTTTAACCCCACATCCTTCTCTGGGAGGCCGTTCCATGCATCCACTACCCTCTCTGTGAAAAAATACTTCCTGAAGTTGCCCCTGAGTCATCCCCCCTCTATCTTCAAATTGTGCCCCCTTGTTCTTGTACATCTCTTTTTCTGAAAGATGCTACCCTCTTGGACTTTGTTGATTCCCTTGAAGTACTTGAAAGTTTCTATCATGTCCCCATCCCTCCCTCCTTTCTTCGCGGGTATACATATTAAGCTTCTTTAGTCTCTCTTCATATGGTTTCTGGTGTAGACCCTGCACCATTTTAGTTGCCCTCCTCTGGACTGCCTCCATCCTGTCTATGTCCTTGTAGAGAACTGCATGCAGTACTCCAGATGGGGTCTCACCAACTGTCTGTAAAGAGGGATGACAACTTCTTGTTTTCTACTGTGGATGCCTCTCCCTATGCATCCTAATATCCCTCCAGCCCTCCTTACTACCTTCTCACATTGCCTGCCTACCTTTAGGTAATCTGATATGACTACCCCCCAAGTCCCTTTCCATTTTCTTTGTGGTTAGTACCCCCCACCCACATTGTGTACTCTGCCCCTGGGTTTTTGTCAAAACAGGCAAAATATTGTTACCTATGTTATTTTGCCTGTTATTGACTGGGGATGTGGTATATTGCCATGCATCCCAGAGTACTTTATCCCCAAGTAACACTATTTTCCAGACTTCCACTTTTTTATTTTGAACTCTGTAAGTGGGATTCACACCCCCAAATAATTATTACATAAGCTAAATGGGCTTTCTTCCTCATTCCAATGGGTTTTGTACTTATTTCTAAATCTATTAACAGCCTCACTATTCCATACTTAACCAAGAGGCTTCAGGCTCCTGAAAATCAGTACTGCCTCAATGTAGGGCTGTTCTAACATTTTTGAGATGCTGAGGATAGATTTAAATTGCCAGACACTAGACCCACTGGACCCTTACAGAGTTGATAACATCACTATGTGGTGAAAAGCTTCCCTACTGTCAGTAGCAGGGTACAATGAACTCTAGATTCTCTTGGAAACACCTCCAGCAGCATCTATGTTATAGCTGTCTTGAAAGATGACCTCTGTAAAAATTATGGAACTAGTAAATCCTGTTTGAATCTAAATAGCTTTCAGAACAGAGATGAAAGAACAGTATTGGGAAGATAAATAATGCTGCTTTTTCTTTTTACCTGTGAGAAAAGAAAATGGTCCCTCACTGATTGGATCCACCCACCCTCACATCCCACTAAGCACCCTCCACTCCACACTCCCCAGTACACCCCCACACACCCTCATTCACCTGAACAGGTCTCAGGATCAAGATCTACTTTCCGATTGAAGACACATCTTGCTGCTGGAACCGATGACTGCAATATGAAAAGTTAAGGTAAATGCAGTTTAATGTATTTCAATGGGGGTTTCGACTTTTTCTCATAACTCAGCCATTTGTTTGACATTTTGATGCCAGATTTTCAACATAGCCATTTGGGGACCCCGCCTCATGAACAATATGACTGTTATTAAGCAACTCCTGACTGACAGGTGATTTCATGGTCACTTGGTGACTTCACCTTTTGGTTGGGATTGTGTAATGACAGTCATTGTTCATGAGGTGGGGTCATAAGAAGACTATGTTGTAAATTTGGGTTCAAAATATGTACAAATGGTAAAGTTATGACCATTCTTTGCAATTTCTCCACGCATACTCATAGCTTTGGAAATTTCAAATATGTTTATCCCAGATTTTCAACATAACTTTCCTATTACCCTACCTCATGTAATGTATGTCACAGCTGTCATTTTTCAAATCCTTGCCAAAATGAGTTTTTGCACTTGGGGCATGGAATGGCATTGCAGTTGTGCAGAATTACGGCTTGGCAGGGATTTAAAAATGTTCCATGCCAAGTACATGAGGTGGGGTAATAAGACAGCTATGCTGACAATTTGGTCACTGTTGTCCTATAAATGGAAGTGCAGGGCCTGGAGGGCCATGTGCTTCCACAGCTACATACATATATGCATCTATGGAGGGATGGGAGCGCAAGGCCCGGAGGCAAAAAAGGATAGGATTATACTATCTCAAAAAGTAAGGAAATAAATTACAAAAAAAGTGTGTTAATGCCCTAGTCAGGGTTACATACACAAGAGTAGGGAAATGTGGCATTAGGGTTTCCAAACCTAACATCCCACCCCTACCCTGCACATAACAACAGGCGTCGGGGCTGAGCCTTGAGGTCGTCGGCCAGTTGACAGCCCCAAGGCACACAGTATGCCTGTTGCTGCCTACAGGATGGGCATAGGGTGTTAGGGTTGGAAACCCTAATGCCACATTTCCCTACTTTTGTTGCTTTAATCCTAACTAGTGCATTAACAACATTTTTTTGTAATATCTATCTATCTATCTATCTATCTATCTATCTATCTATCTATCTATCTATCTATCTATCTTTCTATCTAGGAATGAAGCATTACGGTTCCAACCTTAACTTCCCATCCCCTCAACTAGCAAAAGGACAAGCCTACACAAGAAACCACAGACAGCCATCAGCAGGTAAGAAAAACAACATACAATTGTTTCCAGATGACACAAATGCAGTAGCACTGATGTGCTGTCTTCATGGATTTGTATCTGCGACATGAAGACAAACTCACTTGTCAGTGCAGACAGAAATCCAGGTTACTCAAATCACAAGACTGCTTCTGTGTTCAGAAGCACAGGCTCCTTCAGCCACAGATACAAATCCCTGATACACAAATTGCAAGAGTTCTTTTGTCTGCAGAAGTACAGGCCCATAATGGACCCACACTTCTGCAGCCTCGAGTGCTCATGCACGCTGTAAGGCATGTGCACATTTGATGGGCCAGTGCTTCTGTAGTCGCAGATGTAAGGCATACACACTGGCATCTGGCTGCAGAAGCATGGGATCCACAAAGTCCATGACACCAAACCTGCAACAGTACTTCTGTCTGCAAAAGTGCAAATATCTCAGGGGCCTGCATGTTTTCAGACAGAGATGTAAGATATACTCACCAACTTCTGACTTCAGATGGAAAGCCACTGTTACAGAGATAGAACTAATACTGCAATGCAGGTATCATGGTTTCAGCAGCAGATCAAGAAATGTTTCAAGGCGTAGAAGGTTTTCAGGTACAAAAATTGCAACAGTGCATCTGTGTGCTGAAGCACAGACCCCTTGCTCAGTAAGATATACACACTGACTTCTAGCTGCAGAAGAGAGGCATGTGTGTGGCCTGCCTAATCACCACCGATGGAAATACTGTTGCAATGTATGTATCATGGTTTCAGCAGCAGATATAGAGATTGTTCAAGGGGGTAGCAGGTTTTTATCTATGCAGCTGCATTTAGAAAACCATGCAATAACAGATCATGCTATCTAGTGAGGTACCTCGTGCAGCATGAATGAGTACATATGTATACAGAGTTGCTGGCCCCATGGAGCCTTCTGTCTGCAGAACACAAATCCATAAAGGTGCTACTGCATTTGTGTCATCTGAAAACAGTTGTATGTTGTTTGTCTTACATGATGATTACTATCTGTGGTTTTGTCCTTTTGCTGCTTGGTGGGGGAGGAATTAGGGTTGGAAACCCTAATGCTTCATTTCCATACTTTTGTGGTATTAACTTTAGCCCTAACTAGTGCATTAACAGTTTTTTGCATTGAATTTCCTTACTTTTCGAGATAGTATAATCGTATCCTCTTTTGCCCATGGGAGGGCAGGGCCCACCACAGAGAGAGGGAGGGAGGGAGGTACAGAGCCTTTCATCCTTCTCATCCCATCATAGATGTGTACATGTTTGTTTCCCTGATAGCCTAGCAGTTCACACCCTCCCAATGATGGTAATGAGCTCCTCGCTCCTTCCCCCCAACCTAGAAACAGTAGCTAGTTTTCACTCTCTATTCACCTACACTACTGCATGCCATCTCAATTCTGTGTTTCTGTTTTCTGCAGTTGTTCTTTCCTTTACACCCTTGTGTCCTGCAAGCCCACAAACCCAACCACAACACCCATCTCCTACGTTTTTATGGCATTGTTTTGTTGAATTGCTCCATTGCACATAACAATCAAAATACCTGAGGTTTTTTTTTTAGCTGAATATATTTTATTAAGATACATAGAGCACAGGGTACAGCAATACAGAGACAAAATGGCATCATACAGAGCATAAAAGAAAATGGAGTGTACCCAAAGATCTCTCACTGCAAACAAGCAATGGTAAACCAAGAAAATCTACCAGGTCGTGCCTGAAAATAGGCAGGTCTGTTGCCTAGCGCACTTACCCAGTTACCAAAAGCTAATAAATAAATAAATAAATTATATAACACGCTGTTGTCAATGCCAAATGTTTAATTGCATGGTTTATGTGGCAGATGTTTGTTGTGTTAGTCGAACTTCTGGTGGGAGGAAAAGCCTGCCTAAGCTATGTTTTGACAAGCTGTCATATTTAGGACAGCATTTGAATACAGAAGCTCGGGTAATAAGAATGCTATGTTGAAAATGTGGGGTGCCTCACTGGCCCGGTGGCTGTGATGGTTGAAGTGCTGAACACCACACCTCGCACCTTGCTGGTGACCAATGTTCAGGAGTGAGCACAGATTGCAGGGGGTTGGCAGGGGAGGAGAAGGATCGAGCATCTCAGAGACAGCTCTCCTTTTCCAGGGAGAGGGGTGACCATTTGTCAATGCATGCCTGGCCTCTAGCTGTGGCTGGGGGCTGGCACACAGACACTGCAGACATCGGGTTAGAAGCAGGGCAGATGCCTGACGGGGTGCATGTATGGGAGCATGCATGGCACTGTGGCTGGTGTCCTTGCACACTCCACCCCTGAAGGGGAGAAACCAGGATGACAAAAAGCTCACAGTGGATGATGGAGGGAGCTCACAGGTCCCACCCTAAATAGTCATGGCACTGACCACTGTACTGGATCCAGTCTTGGTGATGGTGGGCCCCTTAAAAAAAACCATGGGGTAAGCCCTGGGGTAGCTGGTTGGCATTGGCTATTGGATGTCAGGGGGTGGAGCTGGGGTTCCCTCCTGATAGAGAGGGCAAAGGAGTAGGAGTACAAATCATTAAAAAAAAAATATGTGGGGTGCAAATATTTAAGATTTCTGCAGTTACTAGCATGAGTACCAGAGCTGCAACAAATGGGCATAACTTTGTCATTTTTTCATATTTTGACCCTAAATGTTGAACATAGTCTTCTTATCACCCCACCTCATGAACCCTATAGGTAAGAAATCTTCAGATCCATGGGAAAATGGCATTCTATGCCACAGGTGCAAAAACATATATTATGGGCAGGATGTGAAAAGTTACAGCTGTACTGATCATGAGGTGATGCGATAAAAAGGCTATATTGAAAATTTGGAGTGAAAATATTGAAAACAACCAAAGATACATGCATGTGTAGAAAATTTTGAATGACTCTATATAACTCGGACATTTTTTGGAGCTGTTTCACCAAGTTTACATCATGGCCTTTTTGGGACCCCACCTCATGAGGAGTGCTATTGTCATTTCATTCACTTATCCCAAAAGCTGATTTCACAAAGCAAGCACGCCATTCTGCACCACAAGTGCAAAAACACATTTTGGGCAGGATGTGAAAAATGACAGCTGTACTGTTCATAAAGAGGTGTGAAAAAATGACAATTTTGAAAATCTGGAGTGAAAGTACTATAAACTGGTGACGTTAGGAGTGTGCATATTAACTGCACAATGCATGCTCAAAATGCAGCAAATTTTTGGGAATTTATTCATCAAATTTGCAACATGGGCTTTCTGGGACCCCACCTCAAGAACAGTGGCACTGTTGTTTCATTAATCAGTCCTTAAAGATGATTCCGCACAGTGACTGGGATATCAGCTTTCGGGACCGAGTAATGAAATGACATTAACACTGTTCATGAGGTGGGGTCCCAAGAATCCCATGTTGAAAATTTGGGGCCCAAATTCCTAAAAATCTTTGAGATATCAACTTAAGTTGAAAACCCCATTGACTGCCATTATACGGGGCTTACCTTTGATTCTTCAGTTTGCCAATCAGCTTTGAAGAGTGCAGAAGTGTTCCATTTCTCAGAAGATGACAGCACCGACCTCCAGAGGTAAGTATGGGGTAAGGGGCGGTGGGTGGAGATGGTTGCTGAGTGGTAGGGTGGTAATGGGGGAGGGTGGACTGAGGAGAGGAAGAGGGACCATTTTCTTTTTTACAGGTTAAAAAAAGAGATAGGGGGACGGTTTTCTTTTTTACAGGTACAAAAAAAAAATTGGGCACACTGGGGTGGCTCACAATGTGCTACATGTGTTTGGGGGGTATAAGATGCAGACACAGGGATTGGACATCCTGATGTTGGCACAGGAATGGGGAATGGAGGGTGTGTGAAGGACAGCACACAGTGGGAGGGAGAGAGAGGGTTTGATTAGATGCCCAGGGCTGGGGTGGGATCAGGGAGGACAGCAGTAGTGTGAAGGAGAGGGAGGGTTTAATGAAAGATGTTGTGTCAGTGGGGGAACGGAGGGTGTAGTGCAGACTGCAGCAGTGGGAGTTAGCAGGAGGGTCTGCAGAGTTCCAATGCTGGCTATACAAATGAGAGGAATGAAACATGCTCTCTCATTGGTGTGGTTCATTTCTCTTAAGTGCGTCTGGCTCCCTGCCGTGAAATTCTGAGGGCCATCACACTCGGCTTCAGTGGTCATTGGTGTGTCAGGGTCGAGCCCACTGTACAGTGCTCTGCATTGAACTCATCCCTGACACACCTCTCAAATGTGGTACAGTCCCAAGATGTTTGCTTCGCAAGCTCAAGGAAACAGAAAAAGGAAAGAATAGTGCCATAAAAGGGAGTTCTCCGACTTGAAATTTACATTCGCATATACCATAGGATCTGTCAAAGTGACATTTTCTGACATAGAACAACAATAATATAATAGCAACTACACTTAAACTTCCACATTTTATTCCATATACTTTATTAGTTTTCATTAGGATACAAAAAAAGATAATTTAAAAAGAGGGTACAGTAGGAACACATCAGAATAGTGCAAGGCAATGAGACACATAAATAGAGGTATAGACCTGGTTCTATACAAATGGAAATTGACAAGGTTCTCAAGTTCTCAGTTCAATTTACATGATCTATCTCCCAAAAATCATCTGGTTTCCAACACTCTGTCTCCTTGTTGTATAAATTCCATACTGACTGAAAATCCTTAAAGTGCCCATAGTTATAAAGTACTGTCAAGAATAACTGCCTCCATTCATATTTAGGAAAAAACCAATCCGAGGCTTCCTGTTTCCAATATTTTAAAATAAGTCTCTTAATAGCCATAATACTGGTTTGAAAAATCATCCTTTCCTTCCTATATATGCCCTTCATATTGTACATTTCCAATATTACGAAGTTTAGATCATCCCAGTATGGAATATTTATACCAATCTGACCCAAAATTTCAAAAGCCCTTCTCCACCACAACTTAGTAACTACACAATTCCAAAAAGTATGTAACAGATCTGCATATGGTTCCCTGCAATGCCAACAAAAATCATCGTGCAGTAGTTTCATCCTGTAAAATTTGTGTGGTATATAATATGCTCTATTTAATAATTTGTATTGTGTAACTATCTCATGATAATTTATAGTGGAGAGTAATACTGCTCCATTGTGTATCTGTGTAAACAGAATTAAGTTATTTTTCCCATTTTTGAGTGGTTAGTTTGTAGATCTGAATAAAGGGCTTTTGTAAATTATCCTTCAACCAAGAAAAAAGCGAGAAAATTGTTGGACTTTATTTTGGCTAATCTTGATCGAGTCCTTTGTTATTTGAAGCTCTCTCCCATCTGGAACAGTCTTTTCTATATAAACTTGACAATTAATTATAAAGCATAAAGTGATTTAGTCCTAATTGAAATTTATTTTTGAAAATATCCCAAGACTAAGGCCTTCCCATCTCAAGGAAACAGCTCCACTTATTTACTCCTTTATTTTCCCAAAGATTATTTTGTTAAGTCCCCCCCCACCATTTTAAAGGTGGGATTTTTCCAGATCTTATTTTCCAGAGAGAGAGATGTAAATCTCATTTAATTTTATTTGTATATTCAATTATTCCCGCCGCCATACAATTTATGATAGCAGATTTCAAATTTTTTAAATTCCTATTGGTAAAGGCAATTTGGGACAGGTCAACCTGCTGTAAGCAGGAGGCAAAATTTATGTCATTCAGAAGGGACAGATTGGTACTATCTTGTTCTTCATGTAAGGCCCACTTCAGGACCCTTTTCATTTGATAAGATAAATGGTACTTTTCCAAATAAGGGCAGGCCTGCCCCCTTGTTCAACTGTAAAGCAAAGCTTTTCCCATGAAATTCTGCAATGTTTTTTGTTCCATATAAAAATTTGTAGATGTTTATTTGTTTAAACCAGGTTTTAGCAATAGGTATCAATGATGTTTGCAGTCTATATGACACGAAGGGAACTATCATCATTTTTATTAGTCGAATTTTTCCCCAAAGGGAAAGAGGAATCTTGGTCCAGTTCTGTAATTTATCCCTAACAGAATCCGTCAGTTCTTTGAAATTTAATTTAAATATGGTTTCAATCTGATTATGTATATCAATTCCCAAGTACCTCATAGCCTGGTCTTTTACCCCTGCCCGTATATGCTGTTGAATTGGGCCTGGATGTTGAATATGAAAAGTTATCATTTCAGTTTTCCCCTCATTTATTTCATAACCTGCCACTTTAAATAATCCTTTAATAGCCTTATTTAATTCCTGAACACTATGTACTGGGTGGTGTAATGTTAGAAGGAAATCATCTGCAAATGCATCTAATTGTATTTCTGCTGACCCTATTTTAATGCCCTGAATATCTCCATTTACTCTAATTTTGGATAAAAGAATACAAACAGGGAAGGGGACAATGGACAGACTTGTCACACTCCTCTGTGGAAAGATATTGTTTACAAAATAAGCCCATTTACTTTAACTTGGGCCGTGGGAGTGGAATATAACATTTGAATAATAGCAACAAAGCCACAGAGGAAACCAAAGGCTTTTGGAATCTTAAATAGATAGGGCCATTCCAGCATATCAAAGGCCTAGTTGCATCTAGGGTCACAAATATCGCAGGAAGGTTGGATTTTTGTAAATATTCAATTAATAATTGAATCTTTAATAATCCTGTTTGAATTATTCTATTTGGAATAAAGCCTGTCTGATTACTATGAATTAAGTTAGGAAGTAAGGGAAGTATTCTATTATTTATTATTTTAGCCAGTATTTTGTAGTTGGTACTCAATACTGCAACTGGTCTGTAGTTTTCTACTTTTTGACTTGATTTACCCTGTGAAAAACACTGTGGTAATTTCCTACTCTTAATAATCTCGTTCAATAATACTTGTAGAAAGGGTGCTGCTATATTTTCCAAAGTAACATAAAATTCTAATGGGAATCTGTCAAATCCCAGAGCGTTAACATGGAAACATACAATTTGATGGCAGATAAGGACCGCTTGGCCAACCTAGTCTACCCATTTCCTTACCTAACAGATAAGCTGCAGATCCTAGTTAACCAACAGCCTACTTCCTCCTACCCCCTCTAGAATTGCCCTATGTCTGTGCCATGCATTCTTGAATTCCCCCACAGTTTTTGACTCTACTACCTCATCAAGAAGGCCATTCCATGCATCTATAACCCTCTTTGTGAAGAAATATTTCCTCACATTACCTTTGAGCCATCCCCCCTCTATCTTCAAATTGTGCCCCCCTTGTTCTTGCACATCTCTTTTTCTGAAAGATGTTACCCTCTAGGACTTTGTTGATTCCCTTGAGGTATTTGAAAGTTTCTATTATGCCCCCCTTTTCCTCGAGGCTATACATCTTAAGCTCCTTTAGACTTTCTTCATATGTCTTCTGGTGCAGACCCTGCACTATTTTGGTTGCCCTCCTCTGGACAGCCTCCACCCTGCCTATGTCTTTGCAGAGATGGGGTCTCCAGAACTGTACACAGTACTCCAGATGTGGTCTTACCAACGGTCTGTACAGAGGGCCAACAGCTTCTTGTTTTCTACTGGTGATGCCTCTCCTTATGCATCCCAGTTTTCCCCTAGCCCTCCTTACTGCCTTCTCACATTTCTGGCCCACCTTTAGGTCATCTGATATGACTACCCCCAGGTCCCTTTCCATTTTTTTTTGTTGTCAGTATCTCACCCCCCTTTGTATACTCTTCCCCTGGGTTTTTGTTTCTCAGGTGCATTACTTTGCACTTTTTTTGTGTTGACTCTAAGCTGCCATACATTTGACCATTCCTCCAACCTTGCCAAGTCCCCTTTCATCCTTTCCACCCCACCTTACATATCAACCCTAGTGCCGATCATTGTGTCATCTGCAAAGAGACTTACTTTCCCTTCCAGTCCCTCTGCAATGTCACTTATAAAGACATTAAAAAGGACTGTCCCCAGTACTGAACCCTGCAGTACCCCACTAGTAACCCCCTTTCTTCACTATACTATTTATTATTACCTACTGTGTCCTGTTATCCAGCCAGTGTTTTACCCAGGTTACCACCCTGGGACCCACTCCCAGGCTGGCTAATTTGTTTATTAATCTTTGTTGCAGGGCTGTGTCAATGCCTTGTTAAAGTCTAGGTAGGCCATGTCCACAGCCCTCCCTGGTCTACTACTTTGGTCACCCAGTCAAAAAAATAAATTAGATTTGTCTGACATGACCTTCCTGCTGTGAATCCATGCTGCCTTAGGTCCTGGTACCCCACTGGCCTCTAGGTACTCAACAATTCTTTCCTTCAGAAGTGATGCCATCATTTTCCCTACCACTGAGGTCAAACTGACAGGTCTGTAGTTTCCTGCCTCTGTCTTGCTCCCACTTTTGTGAAGGGGATCACATCCACCCTCCTCCAGTCCTCGGGTACCACACCATTCTCCCATGATTTGTTAAAGAGGGTAGTCAGTGGTGTTACTAGTTCTTCCCTTAGTTCTTTTAGAATTCTGGGGGTGAATCCCATCAGGCCTCATTGCTTTATTTTTAAGAGTTCTTTCAGAACCCTTTCTTCTGTGAAAGGACTAATATCAACCCCTTCCCCCATCCAGAGGGTTTCTATTGACTGGATTAGGTATATCTCTCTGCTTTTTCACTTTGAATACTGAGCAGAAGTATTCATTCAATAGCCCTGCTTTTTCACTGTCACTCTCTGCCCAACCACCTTCCTCTTTATTCAGCCTTAGTATCCCTGCCTTAGTCTTTCTTTGCTCCCTAATGTACCTGTAAATGGTTTTATCCCTCTTTTTAACTGAGTTGGCTATCTTATCCTCAGTTTCAGCCTTTGCTATTCTTACTGCCTTCTCCGCTTCCTTCTGCTTTAACTGGTAAAGTTCTCTGTCCTGCTCCTTCTGTGTTTCCTTATACCACCTGAAAGACATCTTTTTCTCCCTTACCTTCCCCACCACTTCTTTTGAGAACCAGTGTTTTTTTTCTTTCATTTTGATTTGTTTATTTGCTTCACACAAATGCTTGTTGCCTCTGTGAAGGCAGTTTTGATGTTTCCCCAGTGTTGCTCCACCACACCTTCTTGCCTGTTTGCTAGTTCTTTTCTGAGACATTCTCCCATTTTGACAAAATCAGCCCTTCTGAAGTCCAGTACCTTCACTTTTTTACGGCTTGACTCTACAGCTAAGTTTATCATGAACCACACTGTTTGGTAGTCGCTTGTTCCCAGATGGCTACCCACTTCAATATTGGAGATCCTCTCTCCGTTCCCATTTGAGAGTACCAAGTCTAAGATTGCTCCCGACTGAGTGGGTTCCAAAACTAGCTGTCTGAGGCATGCCCCTTGTAGGGCATCGAGAATGGCCCTGCTCTTAGATGTGGCTGCAGCAAAGGTGTTCCAGTTAACATCTGGCATATTCAGGTCCTCCATCAGCAATATCTCCCCTTTATCTGCCATCCCAAGGATGCCTTCTAGCATTTCCTTGTCCATTTCCTCCCCCTGAGATGGGGGTCTGTATACAACCCCTGTGCAGTTTGTGGTGCCATTTCCAGTCTCCAGGGTGACCCACATTGCCTCCTCTCCTCCCTGTTTACCCTTTAGTTCTGTTGCTTTGATCCCTTCCCTTACATAGAGAGCTACTCCTCCTCTTCTTTTTCCCACCCTGTCCCTCCTGTAGATTGTGTACCCTGGTATGTTGACATCCCGGTCATGGTTCTCTGTGTACCATGTTTCTGTGACTACCACAATATCCAGGCATCCCTCTTCCATCAAGACCACCATTTTGGGGGGTGCTTTTTAACTAGACTATGGGCATTAATACTCATCACCATCCTTTTTTTTATGGCATTTTTTCTTTGTACCCCATTCCTGTCCTAACTGCCTTTGTCTTTTTCTCCATTTACCCCTGCCCTTCTCCCTATTGACTGCTCTATCTTGGCATTTACCTCACTAACTACCCTGATTGTTTTGGGAGGGACTAGGATTTCTCTTCTCCTTTTCAGTGCCTCCCCCTTGGGTAGTTTAAATGCTTGCCAATGAAGCATTTAAACCCATCACCTAGGATCCTGGTTGCCCTCCTGGAGAGATGCAGGCCATCATGCCTGTATAGATCTGCATCCCTCAAGGTGGAGCCTCAGTCCCCAATTAAGCCAAATCCCTGCACCAGTTTTTCAACCAGTCATTGAATCCCATGGTGCAGAGTACCCTAGCCTCATCCATGCCATAGACAGGTAGCACTTCCGAGAAAGTTACCATGTGTGCTTCTTGTCTAAGGCCCATCCCCAACTCCACAAACTCCTGTTGTAAACCTATGCCATCCAGAAACAATTACAACTCTTACCCTCCAACCTGGGGAGTGCTTTGCTTCCTTCCTTCCTTTTAGACACCTATTTCACAAAGGTTAATTAACAGGTCTAGTCACAAATGACTGCAAATATCTCCCAGCTGCAGTTCCTCCCTGGCAAATTAAAGTTAAACTAAGAACAGTCAATCACCAAGACAGAATCAATACTAGTTACTTACACATGTCCAAAAAGTAATAATTTAATTCAGTGTAGTCTAGAAAATAACCTCCTTGACTTAAGGAAGCTTTGGCTGCTTTCTCTCTCTGTGTCTCAGCAGACAGCCACCACAAACAACCCCTGTTTTAAATCCACAGTTCAACTAGGCCCTTTTCAACTCCTCCCTTTAACAGACACCTGTTTCACAGAGTTAAGTAACAAGTCTAGTCACAAATGACTGTAAATATCTCCCAGCTACAGTTCATCCCTGGCAAATTAAAGTTAAACTAAGAAGAGTCAACCCCAAAAACAGAATCAATACTAGTTACCTACACAGGTCCAAAAAGTAATAATCCAATTCAGTGTAGTCTAGAAAATAATCTCTTTGATTTAAGGAAGCTTTAGCTGCTTTCTCTCTGTCTCAACAGACAGAGACAACAAACACTCCTCTTTTAAATCCACAGTTCAAAAGTAACAGGTCTAGTCACAAATGACTGCAACTATCTCCCAGCTACAGTTCCTCCCTGGCAAATTAAAGTAAAACTAAGAAAAGTCAACCGCAAAAACAGAATCAATACTAGTTACTTACACAGGTCCAAAAAGTAATAATTCAATTTAGTGTAGTCTAGAAAATAACCTCCTTGATTTAAGGAATCTTTGTCTGCTTTCTCTCTCTCTCTCTCCCTCTCTCTCTCTCTCTCTCTGTCTCAGCAGACAGAGACCACAAACAACTCCTGTTTTAAATCCACAGTTCAACTAGGCCCCTTTCAACTCCTCCCCTTAACAGGCACCTATTTTACAGAGGTTGAGTAACAGGTCTAGGCCCAAATGACTGCAAATACCTCCCAGCTACAGTTCCTCCCTGGCAAATTAAAGTTAAACTAAGAAAAGTCAACCCCAAAAACAGAATCAATACTAGTTACCTACACAGGTCCAAAAAAGTAACAATTCAATTCAGTGTAGTCTAGAAAATAACCTCCTTGATGTAAGGAAGCTTTGGCTACTTTCTCTCTCTCTGTCTCAGCTTTGGACTTTGCCATCCAATGCATCGTATCCCTTATCTCGGCTTTGGAAATTTCAACCAGCAGAGTTTCTGCCTCTGCAATATTTAAATTGGGCCCTATAAACTGTTCAAAGTGTTCTACCTCTTCTTAGGAAGGGGAACATTCCGAAGTGTAGAGTTCTGTATAGAACTTAGCAAATTTGCCCAGAATTCCTACCTGATCCTAGACTGTCTCACCATCTGCTGTTGATAGCGAGACAGTCTCAGATTTTTGTCTTTCCAAAGCTTGGATGCTATTTGATAGTTTTTCCAATTGCTTCACTGTTATTTTTCCAGTTTCTATTATGCCAAGCCCAGCTTCTTTTTACCTGAAAATATTCTGTGGATTCAACTAATTTCTTAAGATTTTTAAGTTCTTCTCTCTTTGCTAAATCACCTAATTTCACCACCATTTCCAAAAATAATAGTTTCTCCTCTACCTCTTTTTGCTGTTTCATCTTTCTTTTATTTCTCCATCAGGATTCTGAAATTACCCCCCCCATATAGCGGCTTTAAGTGCATCCCAACAGTCTACCATAATGGACTCTGATGCCTTATTTTCTGCTATGAAATGTTCTATAGCCTGTGTCATTTTCCCCAAGAACAAGTTATCCTGTAACAGGCTAATATTTAAATGCCACAGCTTATTTTTCCAGTTGCCCCCATTCCCTAACAGGAGGTTGTAGGTGACTGGGCTATGATCAGAAATTAGTCTGGTTTCAATTTTCACCAAAAACTTTCTGCTATCATTAAGTAATTCTCTTGTTATAAATATATAATTCAAACTGGAGTGCACTTCATATCTAGAGGAAAAGTGTGTATAATCTTTTATTTCCCAATTCATGTTCATCCAAGTGTCCACCAGATTATTCAGATCCAAAAACGTTTTTGGCAATTTTGCATTATATTTATCCCATCCTGAGCAGTTCGAAGTTTAATAGTTCTGGATTCAGAATACAGTTTAGGTCACCCCTAATATAAAAAGCTCCTCATTCCAAGTATACATGAGTTTATTTAACTCTGCCAGAGAATTGCTATAGCCCTTAAAGGGGGCATACACTGACCCAAAAATAATAATTCTGCCATCAATTTTAGTTTTTACTAAAATGATTCTTCCTTGTTTATCACATACTGAATCCAGCAATTCTCCCTTAAAACCTTTACCAAATAGGAGATCAACCCCTGTGCTCTGTTAGAAGTTGTGGCAGAAAAGAATAGATTGCCTGGGTATCTCTTCCCTAATTTATTCCACTCTCTCTCATTCAGGAAGGTCTTTTGCAACATAGAAACATTGGACTTCATTTTTTTTAGTCCAGAAAATATTCTGGATCTTTTTACTAGTGAAGTAATTCCATTTACATTCCAAGTGCAGCCTGTTAGTGATCCCAACATTTCACCTAATAACCCTTAAACCATTCCATTTTCTGAAACCCCTGAATGGTCCTAAACCCGTATCCTTGATACAATACAATTCTCCCCAAAACCCCAAAATTCCCCTCTCCCCCCCCATGCCTAAGACAAAAGTCTGGCATTCCCCTTTGCCACTTGGTTACAATTGCTGAAATAGAGCTAGTCCCCCTCCACAATATCATTATATCCACACATAACTGAATGCATACTTTTTTAGCCATTCTCAGACCCACAAATAAAGCTGGTAAACATAGTTTTAGATCTGATAATGCTTCACTTACTGAACTGTAAAGTAAAGTTTGATTATTTAGTAGCACTTTCAATTTAGCAGGGGCAATTACATATGCCCTTATGCCCTCTGCCCATAACTTTTGCTGCAACCCTTCATGTTTCTTCCTTTGTTCCCTTAAAGCTTTTAAATAATCATTCTTAAGATATATCTGTTGGTCTCTGTACATAAAGTTCTTGTGGCCATAAAAGGCCTGCATGACCAAATCTTTTCCTTCTGACATCAGGATTTTTACTTTTGCTGGTCTGGGTCTCCTAGAGTCCTTGGCTACCCCCAATCAGTGGGCCCTGTCCAGAGCCAAAATTTCTTGATCTGCCATTAGCTGCTTGGAGAAAATATCAGCAATAATACTCTGGAGTGGGAGCTCTTTTTCCCAGTCTGGTAAAATGCCAAACATTCATATTTTTTCTCCTTACCCAATTTTCTTGCTCATCTGATTTCTCTTCTATAGTTGACTGATGTTTCTTTAAGTATTTCACCTCTTTGTCAAGGGGAGTTACATTATCCTCTAGGTCACTGTGTCTCTTTTCTAATTCAGAGATTCAATTTAAGCCCCTCTCCAACTTGCTGTCCAGGTTTGAAACATTGTCTGAGAGCATTTTTATAGATAGGGGTAAATGTTGCAGATTTTCTGCTGAATTTTGCAAATCAGACATGTTTTGAATTAATTGCAGGGCCCATGCTGGTGGGGCATCTGTTTGACCGGCAATGGATAAGTCCACATTTGGCTGTTTAGAACTGGAGGGGTTGGGGCTCCTTCAAAGTTAGGTTCCATAGTGGATGCTTGTGATTGTTCTACTGGGGGGCCAGGTGTAGTCTCAGTAACCTCTCTTGAGGTAACCTTTTCCATCTCCCCTGGAGAGTGCATAGATTTAGTATTGCAATTAGTGTTTTTCCCCTTTTCTTTTTTCTTTCTTTTCCAAATCAGTTTTAGGGGCCATGTTTACAGCTTTAGGACCTGTTAAATCACAACAGATTTTGGAAGGCAACCTCAGTTGTTTCAATTTTCTGTTTCTTGTCTCAGCCCCTGCCCTCACTTCTGACACATGATTAATTGTTCCTTTAGGGAATTTATAATCCCCCCCCCCCCAGAATTGAAAGAGTTTGATAGTCTTTTCCCCATAGTTCAGCTTTAAATTGTGCCTCTCCCATGTACAAATAAGCTTCTGATTTAAAGACCCCTTTATTATGTAGATAATTTTTCCCCTCTGTAGTGTGTTTTCAAAGAGCCCTCCCCTTCCCCCGCCAGTACTAAAGAAAGAAAGTTAACTTGAATGAAGGTAGAGTTTCTGGAGTCTAGCTCCTTTTAAACTTCTTATACAGAGCACAAAGTTCTTATGTTTTTTTCTTCTTTTATTTTTAATGGAACAGAGGGTGAATTTAAAATGTTGAGATTAAACCCATGGCTGAAATGGACCCTTGTGACCAGCATGAACAGTACAAAGTGCTTCAGAATAGCAGAAGACTCTTCAAATTTTAGAGAGGGGGCTACTTATCTAAGAGTTATGTTGCAGGTCTCATTCAAATATCCTATTATAAAGTGTTTATTCTGATTTCTTCACAGCCATCACAGTTCCAGTGTTCACCTGTTGCTGGCACTTGGTGTTATTTCAAACTGTGGCACAAGTAGTGATGATGGAAAAGAAGAATTCAGTTTTAACATCTCTAGGACTGATTCAGATTCTGTGCAGGAACTGGAACGCTACTTCTGTGAATTCACATCCCAAGAAGGAATGCTCTACGGGCCACAATCATTTCAGCACACCAAATCAAACCACACCTTCCCAATTCAAATGAACATCTTCTTCTCCTTGTAAAAAGAATTTAGGAAGGCAATTGTGATAGCAGAGAACTCCAGCACAACTAAAAAAAATGTTGGCAGTGCCAAACTGCAAGAAAGGGGAAAAGATGCAGAAATGCCATGCTGCCTAGCTCATTCTCTAGTGCATTGTGTCACCACACAAGCCCGCCAACCACCCACTTCTACATGGTAAAAATAATCTAAACAAATAAACTACTAAGTTTGTTGAATTAGCGTATCTAATTTTTCCCATCTCTTTTTATAGGCAGCCAAATTGTGTCATAGGCCAGCTAGAGATTTTTCTATCCTTAAAATAGCCAACATTTCTGCATACCATTCCTTATAAGAAGGAGGATGATTATCCAACCAATGTCTCAATTAAAAAAAAAACACCA
The DNA here is from genome assembly GCA_016271365.2 of Neoceratodus forsteri. NCBI lineage: Eukaryota > Metazoa > Chordata > Ceratodontiformes > Ceratodontidae > Neoceratodus > Neoceratodus forsteri. The sequence continues at coordinate 1,139,161,334 of CM057455.1, read as the reverse complement.
AGCTTTGAGTAAAGGTTTAATAAAGCAGGTATTGGCCAGCTGTTTCAGGTTATAATGGGAAAATCTTGGCCCCTCAGGATGAAATAGTGTTCTCCAATAATCATACTGACTTTAGCCTTCCATTTGGGCAATATAACTATTGCCAGGCAATAGTTCATCCCAAGGGAGTTAAGATTTTCTCATTATGTCCCTTAACTGCAGTCAATATTTGTGTAATGAATACTGCCTCTTGACTTAGTGTTGACCAATCACACGCTATTACATGGAGCTGAGCAACGTTTAATGAAATCTATTATAAAATGCATGAAGAGTGGCTAGTTCCTTTTCCCCTGGTGCCATGATCCAGGACAAGCATCCTGCCATCTAGTACTCCATTTGCCTTACTTCCCCTCTTCGGCTGCCATTTCATCACATGATATGTTACAGTCAGCCTCTCTCTCCAATGCCACAACTTCTTCGGTATGACAGCATGTACAAGAATTGCCAGGGGTTAGATTGAGAAGGAACCAACAGTAACTCAGTTTCAACTCCTCTTACAAAATTGAATGAGAGTTCCTTGAATACTATAAGATTTTCAGCTCAGATGGGATGAGTACAAATACCCCCTCATAAACACTTTCAGTTTAACCACTAGTACTACCTCAATGTGTAAAATACTCATAGATCACAAATACAGGACAACCAGCTTTGATTAATGCCTCTCTCTTGGGAAGCTGAAGTATTCTGTACAAAGTATATTTTAGCTGCAGTATGCGGTCATTTTTTTGTGGCAGGCACTGATGTGCACATTTTATTTCTATAGCAACTCACATTAACATGTGTGCTGTAACACAGATTATGTGGCACAAATGAAGGGAGATGTTCACCCGTGTACCCAGAAACAGGGGAAAAACACTTTAATATGTGTTTTTAATATAATGAAATTGTACATGGTTAAAATCCAGCATTGTATATGGCTAAAGCTGCTGGCAAAACATGCCATAACCAAAACACAGAGGACTGTTGTGTGCAGAGTTACAAGGTGCACTTACAAGTAATTGATGTGATTGGGAGTGATTTGCGGTACACAGGAAGAGCCAATGCAAATGATAGGATTTCTTGGAGCAGCTGCATGTTGAAGGATATCTGACAGGCTTCTTAACTTTCACAAAGGAGAAAAGGTTTCCAATCAGCATGCAGAGCAAAAGAGATTCTCAGATCAGCGCTGTCATCATCTTAACTTCTATACAACTCCTTCATCTGGGATCAGAAAAAAATCATCTGACTCCACTGAGCAAAGCACCCCCCATTTCAGTCTCTGCAGCACCAAGCAATACTGCACTGTACCCCTGACATCAGCATTTTAGCTGCAGCCCTTTTGTTAAATGAATCACTCATTTCAGTTTGCTCAGAAGGATTCAAAATACTCCCTGAATGGCTGGGGGAACTGCATTTCAAAATATCAGTTGTTCATCAACAATCGCTGGGAATCTCCTTGAAGGGTGGAGAGTGAGGGGGAGCATGACCTTGCAGAGAAGCTGGGGCAGCCTGTAGTGATGTGAGGAATTCAAAAGCATGCAGCAGCACCACCACCAGGTGCAAATATCAACCGGTCGGGGGACAACTGTTCAGAATATGCCTGCCAGTACACTCTGGTTTCTTGTAGATTAATTATTTGCTGGAATCACATACTACAGTAGAACTTAGACACCAGTCTGTACCTTTAAATGATCGGCCATCATGGGTCACGTATACTGTAAATAAGTGAATTGAGTGATGGGCGATTAGTGGACTATACAGTAGGTGCCAGCAGTGGAAACACTCTCTAAATGCCCCTTCCCCCACACAAGTTATATCCTGTTAGGGTGAGGAATGATTTACCTTGTTTTATACAATAGGGATGAGCAAATAACTCATTGAATAAAAACATGAAGTCTCACTGCAGTGAAATAAACCAGTGTGGTGATGGAATTGTTTACATGTATTCAATGGCTTGCACAAAACATCACCGTAAGCATGAAATAGCATGACTGAATACCATTTCACAACATATATTGCGTGACTGAGCTATTCCATGCTAATGGTAACTTTTGTATCATCCACCCCCAGCAGTAGTGGGCCCTATTGTATAAATCAAATACATGATGGGCAGAACTGGAATATTGAAAATATCTACAGCCATGAACAGTGACCTCGGGAACCATCACTCATGGCTCCACTATGCTTCACCACTCGTGAGGTGTCCTGAGGTCACTGTTCACTCATGCAGATATTTTCCATAGTCCACTCCTGCTCGTCATGTATCTCCTATATACACAGCATACTTAGGGTACACTGGAGTCAAACTGAGTTTGATAATACTGTACTGTATATAAACATAATATAAGGCAGTATGTATCATTCCTTGATTGGCATATTAAATTGTCATGATGGACAGGTTAAATATTAAAGAGCAGCTGACACCTTAAGGAGAACATTAACAAAACATAGTATTTATACTCTGTTCAGCTTATATTTGATATTAGTTTTATATTTCCTCCTCCCCGTTATCTATTACTGAGATTGTTTACATGAAAACATGATTTTTTTCTGCTGAAGAGTTCATATATTCTTATTCCTGTCTCCCTACCTGAGGTAATAATGCACTGCTTGTGACATCACAGTTACTCCCATGGCAACAGATTGTGATGTCACAACAGAGGATTATGACTTGAAGTAGGGAGTATACTATAGAAGCAGATTACTTTAAGTGATAAAGATAATTTATTCATGCAAATTTCCTCAGTAATAAACAATGGAGGAGGATAAATATAGAATATTTATGGAATGCATGCAGAATTTTATCAAATTATTATGTTTTTCAAAGTTTTCTCTGAGGTGTCAGTAGCTCTTTAAAGTCTAACATAAGCATATTCTGTTTCACTCACACCAGCTTCTGAAGGACTGCTGAAGGAGGCATTTTACTGCTCTTTTTGTAAAATGTTTTCTTCTCAGCTTTTTCTCATGGAATGGCACTTTGTAGTTCAGTCCTCTGGATTTATTTATATTCATGTCCCCTGAAGTACGATGATGGTGATAGGGTTGGGGGTGGGGGTGCCATTTCAGTGTTGGAATTACATTAGCAGCAGTGGGCGGGGGGTGCTCCTTTAATCTTAATCCCTCATCCTGTCATATTATAAGTAAATGATAGTGTTACAGGAGCTATGGAGGTCTTCTCCACCCCACATTCCCATAATTGCAACTGTGGCCTTTTTTTAAATTCAGCTTTATTGGAAAGAAAAATAAATACAGGCAATCATGCAATACCAATCATTGTCACCATACAATAGATATGTAGAACAATGCTAAAAGTCCATAAAATTATCTAATACTTCAACAACAACAGAAAGCAAAGAAAAAGAAGGAAAAAAAAGAGAAATGAAATATCCATTCACATAGAAAGTGCAAGCACATTTTTATTGTGTTCTGACTAGCGGGAACCATGCACATAGTATAAATCTGGCATTTAAGTGATCTGGAAAAAAATATTTTTAAAGAATGGTAATATTCACTGGCACATTTTTGCAGAAGGGGATTGCATTTTAAATAAATAGTACATTTTATGAAAGCCATCTAGAGACAGTGCTACAGTTCTTTTGTCAAGATTAATAGAACGTACCCCTGACAGGACTCCAAGTGTTGCCCCACTCTCTCCCATATAGCTATACCTACTAGCAGCAAAAAAAAAAATAACAAAAAATTGGGTGAAGGTGGGTCCCCCCATGGCTGAGAATGGAGAAAAATAATGAATGACATCTATCATATGGAGGGATTCATGGTCAGGGTTCAAGACTGGGAAGATCAACACAGACAAAAATGGCAGAAGTGGATACTATGGGTGGGATATTCAGACTGCACCAGGCAGGGGCGCAAGCCTGGGCGCAGTGCATCTGGGCTGTGCCAGGGCAGAGACCAGGAGATATTCAACGGTGCTGTGCCATGGCTCAGCACCATTGAATATGGCACTGAGGATGCATACACAGCACATGGCAAAGTGGCACTGCACCAGCACAAGTGGCAGGTGGGTACAGGGGGATGCGCCAGCTCATGTGCGGTTACGCTAGGTGCATCAACTGTGATACTTAGCACTGGGCATGCAAATGAGGGCATTATGCATGCAAGGTGCAAATGGGGCCATTTGCATGTCATTATGGCCCCATTTGCATCCGGTGCACCGATCCCCAGTGACTTGCACCTGGCACCCTGCCAGGCTGCAGACATTGGGAACTGACACCCCCCCCTGCCCCTCGGTGGGCACCACTTCCATTCACCCGATCATGGGCATGTGAAAATAGAAGCCCTGGTGGTCCAGTGGACTGATCCCCAGTGCCTGATCATGGGCATAGGATCAACTTCCCTGGTGGTCCAGTGGTCTCCCCCTCGCCACCCTCCCTCTGCGTCCCCTGCCACTCTACACCCCCCAGTCAGTGGCGGGTGGCAGCGCCCCACCTGTAAGCTGCCCGACCGCCCACCTACTGACAGCGTACAGTAGGGCTGTATGCCTATTGGTCCACAGCGTGGACCAATGGGCATGCAGACTATATTGTACTACACAGTCCTAAAGTGTGCATGAATGCTCATTCACAATTCAGGACTGTGTAGTACAATACAGTTGCATGCCGTTGGCCCACACTGTGGACCTATGGGCATACAGCCACTGTCACGCTATCAGCAGTGGCAGGTAGCTAGAAATGAGATGCTGCTGTCCGCCGCTGACTGAGGAGAGTGTCGGGGGATACAGTGGGAGGGTGGGAAGAGGAGGACCACTGGACCACCAGGGAAGTTGATCCTATGCCCATGATCGGGCACTGTTGGGGGTTCACTGGACCACCAGGGATGTTCCACCTATGCCTGTGATCAAGCTCTAGGGATCAGTCCCCTGGACCACCAGGGCTTCTATTTTCATATGCCCATGATCAGGCAAAGGGGATCAGTCCACTGGACCACCAGGGATCATTTGAACATATGCCCATGATCAGGCAATGGATAGCAGTCCACTGGACCAACAGGGATCTTTTCAACATACACCCACGATCAGGCGAGGGGGGGGCACGGTGCCCCCTGGGAAGGGGCCCCGTGGACTGTGTCCTGGGTGGTCGGGTGGCCACCCACAGCAGGTGGCTGCTGTGTTGCACATTGCAATATGGCAGCTCACCTGTGGGTGGCCAGGACTTGCTCCTGGCTTCGCCGGGCTCAAATGTGCACCCCCCTGTGTGGCACAAGGTGGGTTTATGCTGGCATATGCACCACACATCATGGGCTGAATATCGGGATGTGCCACATATGCATGGGCATGCCCCCCACACTTGCGCTGCATACATTACTGGTGTGCCCCGTGCATCGGGGGTTGCGCAGCACAACCAGCCCCTTTGAATATCGCGCTGTGGTGGATTGGTGGGTTGCCCATGGTGCAACCCTGTTGCACCATGCGCAACCCCTTTGAATATTCCACCCTATATGTGTCGGAACACTGCCCAGAATTTGTGCCATAAATCTTAGAGAGTAGGGAGAGAGTGAGAGATAAAAACAAAACAAAACAAAAAAAAAACGGAGGAGAAACTGGTAGATTGTCGATGAAGGCCAAAAAATGAACAGCAGATATGACTGAAGAACGGTGGACACATGGTGGAGTTGAGGGGGATGGTGCTGCGATTGCCCTTTAATGATAAGACCCTTGGGGGGTGACTTGCTGCTCCTGAGGTGTCCAAGGAAACAGACGCAGCCCCATCTAGAAGGTTTAAGCAGAACCGCAGATGGACAATGATCTGATAACCAGAATAATTAAAGAAGACTCAGCACCATCTATAACCTGCAGTAGAAGAAACCATATGTTGAAAGAATGAATGCACTAAAATAATATGATGAAGACTATTGTACCTGTGTGATGAAAAAATTGTAAAACTGTACTTGTCTCAATAAAAATTAATATACAAAAAAAAGATTAACAGAATGGAAAAAGGTGGATTGAAGAGGAACAGCCCATGATTCAATAGTTCAGCCTGAACATATTATCTTGTAATTAAGGTGCCTTCAGCCAGCCCAGCAGCACTGAGGGTTGAGAAGCTGGATGCCACACCTCGCTCCATGCTGGTGACCCAGGTTTGAGAACAGACATGGGCCATTGGGGATCGGCAGGGGAGGAGAGGATTGAGTAACCGGAGGACTGCTCTCCTCTCCTGGGGAGGGTTGGGATATGTGCCCACCACTCTAGTGACCCTAGTGAAGACTGGGGAGCAGTAGTTTGGGGGGGCTCTTGCAACAGGGGATTGGGCAGTAGTGAACATCCTGTGGATGAGTGTGGTAGCGTGCTCACAGCATGCCGGAAGCCATTGCACATCCACACCCTGGGAGTCTTTAAGTAGAAAACCCCTATGGCATGCAAGGATGATACCTATGATGGGTGACCTCCCCCCAGCTAAACAAAGCCTGGTATAACTCAAGGTGCAGGAGCAAGGGTGATGCAGTCTCTTCATCTGGTTCATCCCCCATCAGGGGGACCTTCTGTGGGGGCAAGCCAGGGTCCTCCCTGACTCTGCCTCCATGGTGGAGGCTGGCTGATGAGGCAGTTGAGTGCCTGCATACAAAGCTGAGTTAAGGGGTACAAATGAGCCCCCGCCATTCTGAGGAGCAAAAATCGAGTTAAAAAAAATCCTTCAAATCCCTGGCGATGTCAGAGTGTTTTGATGTTGAGCACAGAAGTCAACACCTACTGAAATGTATCTGAAGAAGGATAATAGGACTGTTTCTGCGATGCCGCTCTCACCTGTTGTTAGGGCTACCCGCTGCCCTGTCAGTACTAACACCCTGTCAGTCTGATAGCCAGTACACAATACATTTAAGCTCTTTTTTTTTTTTTGCATACTCTAGCGACTAAACAAACTTCCGGGAAGTACAGTATCTTTGGACTGAAACAGCTACAGTTTGATCATCACCCTCACAGCCATACTGTAAACGATGTGAGAGGAAAGCTACACCACACTCCTCGTTTGCTGTCTGCTCTCTGACAGAATAAGTGAATGCAAGATGCATCATTTTTACTCCCAGATGTTAGATGAAAAAGGATTGCATGCTGTCATGAAGGTTTTTCTTTATTTACCGTTCTTTGTGGGGTGTCAGTCTTATTCTTCGTGTAAAGGGAGAAATGTTCGATAGTTATGTGCCTGGTTCCTGCTAGCCAGAACACACTAAAAAGTATATTTTGTTAAAGTATGGGAAAGCTGATACAACCAGACCTGATGAACAAATGTCCAGAATTCTGAACTATGAACTCAAATTCATGAGAATTTAGTCTCTTAAACCAACAGTATTTACAAGACCACAATTCTGCAAATAAGCTGAAAGAGTTGTAGTCAGTATAAGGTGTGTGCCTGTCTGTTGTGTTACAGCGTACAGTAATGTTGTGCTCTTTTATTCTTCTCAGCTTCTCTTCCCAACACAATACCCATCCATAAAGTTTGTCAACCAATACAGAACCAGAGAAAGTGACCAATGAGCAAAAGGTCAAGTGACCAATCAAGTCAGCCCAGCGCCCACCTTACTTAACTATAATACAAAGGCCCTAGTGGCCATCCATCCCACTTATCTCTGCTGCCTTTCCACTTACTATGGCCACATACCTGTCCTACCCCACTTTGCCCCCCTCCACCAGATTTAGCCTATTCCAACCCATCAGGCAACCTTTTTTCGATTTTCTTCAACTCTTTCAATGAAAAGTGCTTGCAGACATCTTTCTTGACTCTACATCCTGCCTGTTTCAATCAATTCTCCCTCGGTTCTGTGTTTTTGTGAAAATGCCATTGAGACATTGGGATGCACCCTGTTTATCTCATGCAGGTACTTGTACATTTCTATCATATTGCCCCTCTTCCTTGGTCTCCAGAATGTCCATGCCAAGCTCCTGCAACCTCTGTTCATATTAATTTCTCCAAATTCCCTGCATCATTTTCGTCATGCTTCCCTGCATTGCAACCACCCTGTCACAGTCCTCGTGCAGGTGTGCCTGCCTGGTACATTGACTTTTGTAAGTACTGTTGTTATATTAACATCCACACCACGTTTTATGTTCACAAAAGCCAGTACTGTGTGATGAGCACTGTCAGTCTGAATCAGTGGGTTCAGCTTTTCTATTGACTGTACATTAGAGACCTGTAAAAATGCTTTGAAAGAAATTGGTTAAATTCAGCCACCCACTGGAAAATGAAGAACCGTAACGCAGGTGTGGACATTGTGAGAGCTGATCTCTACTATTTAGACCTCCTTCAAATGTTTTCTGATGTCTCCTTGCAAAGTTGATTACAAATCTGACAGAGGCACTATAATGAAATAAAGTATCAGTTACACTCCATTTTTTGATGCTTCTGATCTAAATGTAAAGCTCCTGGGAACAAAGTGACACTAAAGCTCGGCAATCCAAACCTATTTAATTTTTTTCTCTTGAAACCTGCAGCACCAATGAGATCACGGTTCTGTCAGATTTGTAATTAACTTTGCAAGGTGACATTTCAATAAATACCGAATACATTAAAATAGCTGGGATCATCTCTCAAACTGTCCTTGCCCATTGTCCAGTTACATTTGAAGCATGTGTAGTGTTTGATGAACCATTGGATTCATGGAACAACAAGATGAGCTGTCTCCTGGGAGACTGATGGAGACCATCCTCACAGTACAAGCTGTAACTCTTCTTTAGTGCATAGCAGACTAAGACAGTTCACATTATCGTAATTAAACCCTTCGTTGTTTACATTTATTTCTAATCCTATATCTTCACAGGACAGGCTGCCTATTCACTTCCCAAATGGTTAGCACATTCTATCTTTTTTTAAATTTCACAATACCTCACTATATTACTTATAATTTTGATTTCTCTGCATATGGACAGGGGTGGCTGCTGTTGCCCACTCTTAACTTGCCCTATGTCCGTAAAGCTGCTGACAGTGATTGGCATGGTTCCTGGCCCAGGACATGCTGCCATTGAGCTCTCCTTATTTCTCCAGGGTGGAGAAGGTATAATTCGGGGATGCCATATATTTGTGAGGTACTGCCTCTGTGCCATTCTGTGGTACAGCTGGACCCGATAGCTCCCATCTTTGCAATGTCCAGAAGTCATGTATCCTCTTTTTTATTTATTTATTTTTTTTTATTTTATTAAGTCTAGGATTACAAATACCTTTGAGCCGAGGCTCTTTTACAAAGGTTCCACGTCAGAGAAATACAAATTATGGGGAACATCAAGACAGATATTACAGCAATGTGGACATTGCAAACAGATTACAGATTAATACAATTCAAGGGTTGCGTTGTAAGCAGGCAGCCAGCGACATTTGTCAGAGAAAACAGACAAGAAATAAGAAGTGCCAGAGTCATAGGGAGAGGGAAGGGGGAGGGAGAAGGAATGTAGGTAGGGTGGGAGAGGGTGAAAAGTGCAGCATTGGGGTACCAAGATGTGACGGTAGAATCCAGTGGGGGGGGGGCACTAGAGCAGGCAGGGAAGTAAAGAAACAAGGTTAAGTTGGGCAGTGAAAGGAGCTGTTGGTAGTGAGATAGTTCCGGAGCCTAGTTTTAAACATACCAATTGCTGGGGCAGAGGAGATGATGGGGCTGAGGCCATTGAACCAGAGTGGCACTAGATAAGCAAAAGTGCATTATTCCTGTGAAGTGTGACAGTGGGGGACTTTCAGTAGTTGTAGCGTGGATCTCCGAAGGCACCATTTGTTGGCTCGGTGTTGTAACAGAGTTGAGACCCCAGAAGGATCAAGGCCAAGATAGATATTTTTTGCCGTGGAGCAGGAGAGAAACTTTATGCAGTTTGATAGTTGGAGCCAGCCGGTCTGGGTGCACAGGTCACATGTGTGGGTGAGATAGTCAGTGCAGCCCTCACTGCAGCCTAAGCCTCAAATAGTGGCAAGTAAAGTTTGAATTCTAAATAAAAATGTTGAGCTTCTGTGTGTTGCCAGTGCCAGAGGGTGGGGAGTCGGGGGCAGGATTGAACCTTATGATAGTAGACATCTTGCTGATGTTTTACATACATTTAATTTTAGAGGTGTCAAACTTGAAATAAGTACTGAATGCTGGTGTTAGTAGTACTAGTAATATTGGTTCACAGCACTTTTTTTCTGCAGATACTGGAAACTACATTTTTAATTAGAATAATGCAATGAGTACCAATTAGGATTATATATCAGTGTCAGTGCCTTTATGTGTGTGGGGAGTGAGCAGGAGATGAACAAACAAGCAAGAAAACAGACAATTACTTCTGTTATTAGCAAAATACATATGTTTGGGTCGTCATGCATCCTCACTGCAAAACAAGCCTCAGATAATGGTAATTAAAGTTTAAATTTAAAATAAAAACAGAAATACATAGTATGATTAACGTTGAGTATATGTGTATTGCCAGTCGAGTGAGGCGGGGGCAGGGATTGATCCTGCTTGATAGTTGTCAACTTCATGAGGTGATTCATGCATTCATTTTTAAACCTTCCAAAACTAAAATGAGACCTTAAAGCTGGATATGAGACATTCTCTTAATTATTGCATTTATTTTGAACTTTATGTCTATTTGACCAAATTAGTATCATCTATGTTGATTTCACTCAGCTGTGAGAATGTTTTTCAATCACAGCAGCAAATATTCCACATATGCTGCATGTCTGGCCATTGAGTGTTGTTTCTCAGAAGTTGTCCTAAGACTGTCTGTCTGTCTACCTATCTGGTTTATATTTTATGTTTGCCTGTGTCGTTTTGGCAGTTTAAGTTCTCGCTTCTGCATTGGGATATGGTTGTATTACTGGCACTTCCGTTGTTAAATAAGCCTTGGACCTGAATGACAGTATGGCAGGAGCACCACATTTTTTATATTTTTGGTTTAGTGCTGGAGTCCAGTTCATTGGCACTTACTAATTTTATCTATTAATTTGACCTCCCTACCTCAGCACTGCTGTGTGCTGTGCTGACTGCCTCCTTTGTGAATCCCATTGGTACCATTCTCGTCATCTGGCAACTGTTTGAAGGTCTGTGGAAAGAAGCAAAGTGGAACTGTATTCCTTTTCCTTGCCTTTCTCTCCTGGTATTGGGCCAGCAGCAGATTATCTGGAAATGGACTACCCAGGCAGGGATGACTGTAAAACTCAGCTCCAGACTACATTTATTCATTACATTTCTTCATATGACTTAATTTTTATAAGGGGGGTCAAGACATAGTGTCTGCATTCATAATGAATGATGATCATGTTTAAAAATATAAAAAAATAAAATAAAACAGAAGCACGTGTCAAGGGATTTAATAAAGTAAGCTTGGCTGCATCCCATATAGCTTAATTTAAAAAAAAAAAAACGTATGCAGGTGCAGCTAGATCACGTAAGCCACAATACATTGGCAGCAATGTATTTCAGGAAAAGAACACTGAGTCACATTTTGTATATCAAAATAGACAGCAGAATTAAGCATTTTAAAGTCCCTCGTGGATTTAGATAATGTGTGTGCTACTTACAAGCCCCAAACTAATTGAATTACAAAAGGCTTGATTTCTCTGTTTTGAGTTATCATAATTTACATTTCCTGGACTGTTACTAAACAGTCTGGAGGACCTTGTACAATCCTACAGTAAATATGGAAGGTGTAAAAATCTACAAGGGAAGCATTCAAAAAAACAGTTTGACCTGCGTAGTCGTTGACTGGGTATAGCTGGCAGTATTCTAGAAGGATGAAGATCTTTTCACGGACAGAGTGGTACAGAGTCATCGGTCAGCCTTGCTCAAATTTGATCCTCTCACAGCCTCTGACCATCACCCCTGGCATAAATTGGGATGCATTAATAGGACAAAATTAATTTGAAAGAGACTTCTTGAATACCCTGACATCTAATGGATGTGATCAGTTTATTACTGAGCCTACAAGAGATGCAAATGTATTAGATCTAATCATATCTAACAATTCTGAAAGAGTTACTGATCCCTGAGTTCTGGCACATCTGGGCTCGATTGACCATGATATGACTAAAATTACTATATTGAACTGTAAAACCAAAGTAATTTACTCCACCAGGGTTCCAGATTACAAAAAGGCGGATTGGCCCATTATTTTAGAAACATTTTGTAACGTCTCCTGGGATTAAATATTTCATGGCTTACAGGCCGAACAAATGTGGGACAAACTAAAATGCTGCTTATTGGATGTAATACATCAGAATGTCCCTATGCATTTGAAATGCAATGAAAAGGGGGCAGTCCGCTTATGGTTCAATAAATCAAATAAATGCCGGATCCATAAGAAAAATAAAGTATTTCAGAAATATGAAAAATACCCTAGCAGTGAAAACTTGTATGCCTATAAACAGGAACAATCTGATTTAAAAAATGATAAGGAGAGAGAAAATCAAATTGGAAATGTGGTTGTCTCAAAAAAAAGGCAACAAAAACGTTTATGCTTATATTAATAGGAATAAACAATGTAATAATAAAATTACAACCATTATTAAAGATGGTGAAGTTATAGCTGACAATAGAAATAGGGCTCAAAAATTCAATGAATATATTATCTCAGTATTTGGTGATAAAGCCAATTTAAATCTGAATTTCCCAATAGAGTTACACCCGCAGATTGTGTTCCATGAAGATGAGGTGCTAGCTAAGTTACAAAATCTAAAAACCATCACCTCCCCGGGGTCTGATGAGATCACTCCCACTGTACTTAAAGAACTCACTAATGTTCTAGTTCATCCCCTGACCCTGTTGTTTAATCAGTCAATATTAACAGGACAAGTACCAGCTGACTGGAGAAAGGCATCAATCATACACATCCATAAAAAGGGCAGCAGGACTAATATGACAGATTATAAGACAATAAGCCTAATGCCAATTTGTTGTAAATTAATGGGGAAGTTGATTAAAAATGAATTAGATAAAGAGACCTTGCGACTAGGCCTGGAAGATCCAACTCAACATGGGTTTCAAAAGGGTTATCATGTGTGACTAATCTGATGTCCTTTTATGAGTTTGTTAGTAGAAAAATGGATGAAGGCATTCCGGTGGATGTAATATTACTCAGCATTGGAAAAGCCTTTAACACGGTTCCACATAATCTTTTAGTCAAGAAACGTTTAACCTTGGGATATAACAATTAAATGATAAGATTGATCAATAACTGGCTAACCAATCATGTACAATCAGTCAGAATAAATGGTACAATGTCAGATGAGGGGCCCATTACCAGTGGGTTGCTCCAGGGATATGTGTTTGTGTATGTTCTATTTGGTCTGTATATTAGTGATATGGGTGCCAGTTCAACCAGCTATGTTTCTAAGTTTGCAGACAAGACTAAAATTGCTGGGAAAGTAAACTCACAGGACTTATATTATACCTTATGCCAGGACATAAACTAGATAGAAAAATGGGTATTGATGAATACAATGAAATTCAATGCCTCTAAATGCTCTGTCTTGCACTTTGGATATAAAATCCCAGGGTACACTTATAGAAACATACAAACATAGAATTTGACAGCAGATAAGGACCGCTTGGCCCACCCAGTCTGCTCATTTCCCTACCTACTGGATAAGCTGCAGATCCTAGTTAACCAGCAGCCTACTTCTTCCTACCCCAACCCCCTAGAATGGCCTTATGACTGTCCCATACATGCTTGAATTCCACCACTGATTTTGACTCCACAACCTCCTCCGGAAGGCCGTTCCACGCATCCACAACCCTCTCTGTGAAAAAATACTTCCTTAAATTACCTCTGAGCTGCCCCCCCATCTTCAAATTGTGTCCCCTTGTTCTTGCACACCTCTTTTTTTGAAAGATGCTACCCTCTTGGACTTTGTTGATTCCCTTGAGGTACTGGAACGTTTGTATCATGTCCCCCCTCTCCCTCCTTTGAACTTCATGAGGTGACCCTTAAATCATTGTATAAAGAAAAATATTTGGGTATTTGAATAAATAAAGATCTTTCCTCTGCTGATCACTATAGACAAGTAACACAAAATACTAACAGATTAATTCACTGTATAAAAAGGCATTTATCACTAGGAATAGTGATTACATTATAAAATTATATAAAACTTACATAATTCCACAATTGGGTTATTGCTCCCCAATTTGGCATCCTTACCTAATATGGGATACTAATTTGATTGAAAGAACCAAAAGGAAAATAACTAAGTCTATAAGAGGGTTAATTAACCCAAGTTATACAGATTGTATACAGTCCCTACAACTTTTTCCATTAACTGCCAGAAGATAACATGGTTATTTGTTACTAATGTACAAGGTTCTGGATAACCATGCAATAATGAACCAATGTGGCCTCAGATAAAATTTAGGGACGAAAAACCTTACATGTCATCCTAGACAAGTGTTTGTTCCTACATCTAGGACTGTGAAAAGACATAACTTTTACACAATAAGAACAGTGAGGGTTTGGAACACCTTACCATGTCATATACTGTAGTTCAAGCTCCAACATTTGAGTCTTTTAAAAACAAGTTGGATGCTTATCTGGTTCAAAATATTATGACTGAATAAACCCACATGTGTGGGAGACAATTTAATTGGCTTTTTATCCTACTTTGTCTTTTCAAACCAAGTAATATCAAGTAATACCCATAAATGCCATGCTATGGTCAAAGCTCAAAGGCCTTGTATTCTGACAGCTCTTCAAGCCCGTAAGCTCCACCTACGCATACCTGCTGGCTGATGCAGAGACCAAGGAAGCTGTTCTGATTGATCCTGTTCTGGAGACAGCCAAGCAGGATGCCAACCTCATCAAAGACCTGAGATTTCAGATCACCTATGCAGTTAATACACACTGTCATGCTGATCACATCAACGACACTGGCCTCCTGAAGAAATTACTGCCCTATTGCAAAAGTGTTATTTCACAGCACAGTGGGATATTTTATTTCAGCATAACTGGGAACAACCAAATAAAAGGGGCGGAACTAGGGGGAGGAGTGCCACTAGACACCAGGGAAATGGTGACTCACAGCTCTTACTGCAGTCTGCAGCATGAGTTCCAGCTGTTGTTGCAGAAGTCAAGAAAGTCCTGCTGTTCTCATACAAGGAACACAGGCAAAGGGCTCTCCTTGCTAAGCTGGTAACACCAGATTTTGGGTGCTCAGAAAACGATATTTCCACCCATCATTTTGAAAAATAAATATCAGAATCTAGTTAAACGAGGCCCATTTAGCTAAGTTCTGATGTTTTTAATTTAAAATCCTGGCATTTTTATGTATTTTCCACACTTGTTGGTTCCTGGAAAAGATCAACAAGATGGCGGCTGGCAGGGCACAAAAAATGTTTGGTGCTCTGCCAATTCAGTAGTACAAAACCAAAAGCCAGCATTGGTGGCATAAAATGTTTACTTTAACCACAGAATGTTATCGGAAAAACCCTACTGCACATGCACAGGTTGAAAAACACTCAAATTTAAAGCCTAATAACTCTGGAACCCTTTGATATTTTTTTACCAGACCTGTCAAAGGCACTACCTTGGGACATGACGCATGTCCCCTACAAGTTTGGGGCCCAAACTCCTTTCCATGTAGGCTCTAGGCAAGAGCAAAAAAAATACGTTAAGTATAGGAAACATTTTTTTTCAGAAATTGCCATTTTGGTATTAAAAAATAAAATACCTGGTAGTCAAGTGGTTCCCCCCTCCTCATTCCCCCTCCTGTGAAAATGTAAAGAAATCTTTGGTAATCTAGTGGTACCCCCCACCACTGCACCCTCAGAAGTAGTCACCCACCACCCCACTTCCCTTTGCCACTTCCATTCGATGACCAGCACAGTCCTCCTCTCACCTCCATGGTTGGCCACCAACTGTGCTAAGAATGAACACCTAATACAGTAGGTGCTCATTCATAGCTCAGTTGGTGACCAGCCATGGAGGTGAGAGGAGGGCTGTGCTGGTTACTGAATAGAAGTGGGAAGGGGTTGAGTGGGGTGGTGGGTGACTACATCTGAGGGTAGGGAGATGGGGGGTACACTATACCACCAGCAGTATATCTTACTTTTCACAGGAGGGGGACAGAAAGGGGGAGGATGGAAAGGGGAGGAGGGACCACTAGACTACCAGGTATTTTTTTTTATGTCGTAATGGCAATCAGACATCAAGGGAGGGTCCACTAGACTACCAGGGTCATTATCTTTACTGAGGATGGTGACTGGACATTGGGGAGGGGGGAGGGACCACTGGAATACCAGGAACTGTTTTTTTTCCCTAAGGGAACAATGATTGGACATCAAGGGAGGAAGAGGGAGCAATAGATTAATAGGGACATTTATTTTTCTGATAAGGGATGGTGATTGAATATTGGGGGCAGTGGGGACCAATACACTATCAGGACATTGTTAAAGAGCAGGTATTCACTTGTTTGTGGGGAATTTTGTATTGCCAATATCCTTGTGATTTATTAAGCATTTATCCGTCCTCTGACTTTGTGTGGTGTCTTTTTTTACTCATTTTAACTCCCTGTATTATTTCTTTGGACAGATTCAGCAGTGCTAGGATCCCTCCAGCTGCAGTCTTGAGAAACATCAGTGCCGTGAAGCTCAAATCAGTATGACATCAATTACAGAAAACTGACTAGGGCTTCACAAGGGGGCATTTTATTGTGTCATTAATCTGACCTGCTCAGATGCACTTCTCTGTCAGATTAGTTACTCACTCCCCAACCCGTGAGCTTGAGTGGGAAGACAAGCAATCAACACGACAGCTGATTTCACTGGAGGCAGCTGAGTTTCTGTCGTGCGATGTGGAGGGGGGTCGTGTACTAAAGCAAGAGATTCCTGTTGAGGAAATTGTTAAGTCCCCCTGGCTGGCTACACCTGGTAAACCAGCATTTCTTTATTTCTCAAACTGAAAAAAATATAATAATAATACTAAAGGAAACTTCCCTGACTGGAGCAGGTGCTGCAACCTGTAGACGTGTGGCAATCACGTTAGTGAGGTGCTTCTCTTTACATCTTTATGTCTGCCTCTGATCATTATAGAAAAACATTTTGACACAGTGGAACCTAACTTATTATTTTGGCAGTGTTCAAAAATGTGTTTTTTTCTCCTCTGAAATAAATGGCTTTGTGAAACATCTTGTATGTCCTTACAGCTTAACAACTGCTTGGACTGCTCTGGCCGCTGCT
Source organism: Neoceratodus forsteri (assembly GCA_016271365.2). Classification (NCBI taxonomy): domain Eukaryota; kingdom Metazoa; phylum Chordata; order Ceratodontiformes; family Ceratodontidae; genus Neoceratodus; species Neoceratodus forsteri. The sequence goes on along the minus strand of CM057455.1, from coordinate 1,139,144,177 downwards.
GTAAACTGCACGTTATTTTTCTGTTGACTGGACCAGCTGCTGTGTACCCTGCCTGCAACTTGGGAGTTCACTATTAAAATTAACATGGTTATGAATTGCCAGTAGCTTGCCAGTTTATTCCTTACTTATGAAAGTACTTGAGAAGTTTTAATATAAATACGAATACTAAAAGAAGCATATGAGAAAAATGCAGGATAAAATAAACTTTTTAAAGCAGGGTGGCTAGGTAAGGGTACTGTAAGGGTGTCAAATTTTAAATTTTCATGAAATTCATACTGTGTTATACAACCTGAAGATGGATGAACCTTTTGAATTAAGGGCTGAACACTCCAAATCAGATCCATAGAGTACACTGTCCTGAGATCATGTGATTTGTCTGCAAAAACAAGAATAGATCAATTTTGGCGTGAGTCTTTGGTCCATTTCTGCAAATAAACTGATTTCCCTTCTGCTGCAATTTGCAATGGATGCCGTTTTTAAAAGTTTAATAGTGAGCACAAGTTCTGCACTGGGGATGAGGTTGCAGTAGTTACCTGCTTTCCATCTCTGTATATCTAAATGAATGAGCTTTTTTGAGCCTATTCCATTGTTCAGTTAAGGCAATTAAAAACAAAGATAACAACGCTACAGGCTCCTGGGGACATTTGATTTGCCTACAAAGGAAAAATGTATTGGTCAGCATGAGTTTTACTATTAAGGAATTACTTTAAATGGGATTGGCATAAAACAGGATTCTTTATGGTACTTTTCCAATTTCTATTCACTTTTATTTATTTTTTTATGTGAAACTTTTTCACCAGGAAAGACAACATGAGCTGTAAAAGCTCATTTCCAGACATGTTCTGGGGGGAGGGGTTATATACAGTAAGAGTGGAAAGCAAAAAACATGACCAGGCAAATATACATAAATGTAAAAAAAATTACAATTCATTGCAATCCACGACAACGAAAAGATGTGTGACAGACAGTATTGTATAGGTATATATATATAGTGTAGCAATACCATGAGCTCACTGGGATTACAGGTAACAGGTAACTAGGTAAGGTATAGACCTGTTAGATGGAGCACATCTTAAAAGTGCTAGAGGGCCCTACGCTTCCACAGCTATGTACGTATCTGCATCTATGGAGGGATGTGAGCACTGGGCCTGGTGGGCCATGCTCTCCCACAGACAAATTTATTTATTTAAAAGTTTTACCAGGAAAGGCATGCTGAGCAGGCAGCTGCTCAATTCCATATGCGTCCGGGGGGGGGGGTGGCATAGGAGACAGTGCAACAATATACAACAACATTGTGAGAACAGCACATTATATACAATGTATACAATAACACAAGACTGTATCATCTGCATACATGTGAATGGATGTGTGTGGACAGGCTGTGGGCAGATCACTGAAAAAGACGAGAACAGTAGCGGGCCAAGAACCAAGCCTTGGGGTACACCAGCTGAGATAGGGAGGGAGGAGGAGATGGGGTTGCCAATCCAGACAGACTGTGTCCTACCAATGAGACAGGAGTGGAACCAATTGTTGGCCACGCAGGACAGCCCTGCTTGGGAGAGCTTGGAAAGGAGGAGATGGTGGGACACAATGTCGAATGCCTTCGTGAGGATGACAAAGATGGCTGAGGTGATGAGGCCTTGATCCATGCCAGTGAGGATGAAATTGCTGAACTTAAGAAGGGAGGTAGTGGTGGAATGGGACTTCCTAAACCCAGACTAGTACTGAGTGAAGAAGGAGGTGGAGTCAAGGAAGGAGGAGAGCTGGGAGAGGACTAAGTGTCATTGCAGTTTTGCTAAGATAGGGAGGAGGAAGATAGAGTGATAGTTTCTGGGGAGGAGGGGTCACCACCTTTCAGAATGGGGATGACTGTGGCATGCTTCCATTCAGTTGGGATAGAAGCGAGAGAGAGAAGGAAAGGTTGAAGAGGGAGGCCAGGGGCGAGGCAATGGCAGGGGCAGACAGGAAGAGCAGTTTGGTGTCCAACCCAGTAGGACATTTGACCTTGGCAGGGTTTAGCGCAACCAGGGCATTGTACACATCAGATGGGGTAACATGTCAGAAAAAGACTGCAGAGAGGGAGGCTTGTGCAGGGTGGGAGGTAGGTGGGACTAGAGGGGTAGGAGGGAGAGAGGATAGGAGTGATGAGGTACAGTTTGTGAAGAAAGAATTAAACTCAGTGGCCACTTCGAGTGGATCTATTGTAGCGGAGTCGTCAGTATTTAAGACAGGGGTGGGGGCTGAGATGGAGGGGAGAAGAGCAATTGTACCATCTTCCAGAATTTGGAAGGGTGATTAATATTGGTTAGGAAGGTGTATTTGAAGTGGTTTGTGTTTGCCTGGCATATTTGCATTGTACATGCATTACAAAGAGAGCAGTACTTCTGTGAAGCTGAGATGGAGCCGGTAGCTTTATGGGCCTTCCATGCCTGGTCCCTTGCTTTGAGGCAGGCCATGATATCAGCAGTAACCCAGGTTAGGTAAGAGCCCTGCACCCTGGTTCATCTGAGAGGGGCATGGAAGTCCCAGACTGAGAGGAACTTGGACTTAAAATAGTGCAGGGCAGAGTTAATAGCAGGGGCATGAGGGATGAATGACCAGTCAACATTTGCCAGGTCAGATAGGAGGGAGGAGAGGTCCAAGGATTTGAAGGACTATACCATTATGGCTTTGGGGGGGTGCCTTGGGCCTATGAATGTTTCTTACCAAATAGATTATATGATGGTCACTTAATGAGACGGGTAATAGACTTGCCACAATTATTTGATGCAGGTGGGAGGTGAGTGACCAATCCAGTAGCGTGTGGCTCTGGTTTTTAAGTTTAGTCAGGTGGGTTCTGTAATCACTTGTGACAGATTTAGAGCAGCTATGTCATTCTGAATTTTAGAGGTAGATGCGGAGAGCCAATTTACATTAAAATCGCCTAGGACATGGAGTTCCCCTCCTGATGCATGGGATTTTAAGGTGGTTAGGTGGTCCACGATAGAGGACACAGGGGAATCAGGGGACAGGTAGGAGCCAGTGATAAAAACTGGGATGGAGTTGTGGAGAGTGATTTATACCATTAAGGAGTCGATAATGTGTGTGAGAGGTAGTGCTAACAATATGGCAGTGAAATTTAGGGAGGAGCAAATGTACACTGCGATGCCACCACCACGTTTAGCCCTGGGCTGATGTTGTCAGATTACTGTATAACAGGAAATCGAGATGCAAGCAACATGGGTGTGTGGTTTTTTTCCAGGTTTCGGTAATAATCAGAATGCCAGGTTTTAGGGATAAGGCAATTGGTTGTAGCAGTGTGATTTTTGAGAGGAGGCTCCTGATGTTCAAGTGGGCAGGCAAACCACAATACCATACACAATCACTTGTCTCTGCAGATAGAAATCCACAATACTCAAATCACAACACTGCTTCTATGTGCAGGTGCACAGGCCCCTGCAGTCACAGATACTAATCCATAATAGCCAAATTACAAGAGTTATTTTGTCTACAGAAGTGCAGGTCCCTATTGGGCCTGTGCTTCTGTAGCCTCAGGTACTCGTGCACACTGTAAGACATACACACAGTTTAGTCACAAGTAGTCAAGCACTCACCACCAATGAAAAGGACACCAAGCCTCAGTTGCAGTTTCTGCTTATAGCATTTATTACAGGCTGTGACATGTTTCGGAACTTAAGTCCCTTTTTATTTGTTCAATCACAACTTGGTCATTTTACCATATGTTTCCACCAAATGTTTTACATATTCTTCCCATTACCCCACATAATGAACACAGTAAGTGAAAATGTTCAAATCTCACCTAAAATGTAATTTTGTGGAGTGATCGTGAACTCACTTTTCAGGTTGAAGTTGAACATTTTCACCTACTACTTCATGAAGTGAGGTCCCAAAAAGGCCATGTTGAAAATTAAAAAGTGACGAAGTTATGAGTAAAAGTTCAGAATGCATTGACATACCTTAAATGAACTTACAGTATCTTGTTTTCTCATATCACAGTCATCAGTTCCAGCAGAAAGATAGCTCTTTGATGGGAGAATAGATCTATGCCATTGGACACTATTAGGTGAGTGAGGGGTTTGTGGAGTGGGGTGTGGGGTGGTGGGTGCTGAGTGGGGGGTCAAGGTAGGGTGGGTGGTGGTGGTGTGGGGGGCAGTTTGGTAAGGGACCATTTTCTTTTTTACAGGTTTAACTTGGGGACAATTTTCTTTTTTTACAGGGAAGCTGACACTGGGGATTGAGCACCCCAGTTTTGGGATCATCTTTGGCAGCACCAGGGGTAGGCATCACAGTGTCACCTACTATTTGTTTGGAGGGGATCATCTGGAAGGGAGGGTGGATTGAAAGAAGCAGTACCAAGGGTGGGCATGACTAGTGCAGCTATTATTTAACATATTTGGAAGGGGTGGGCAACCTAGAAGGGAAATGGGTAGAGAGTAGCAGTACTGGGGTGTGTACACCAGTCCACATACAATAGGAAAGAAAGAAAGAAAGAAAGAAAGAAAGAAAGAAAGAAAGAAAGAAAGAAAGAAAGAAAGAAAGAAAGAAGAGGGAGGGAGGGAGGAAGGGAGGAAGGAAGGAAGGAAGGAAGGAAGGAAGGAAGGAAGGAAGGAAGGAAGGAAGGAAGGAAGGAAGGGCCGGGTTAGACAACACCTGGGGTGACAGCCAAAATTGTTGGCAGAATATAAAAGTTCTAATAGTTGGTATGGAAAAAACAACCCCTACAATGCTCAATCTGAACAGTAACATAACCCAGAACCCTAAAGAAATTGCTGATGTATTCAACAATAGCTTCACAGACTTGAATGGGGTCCTCTCTCTGTCTTCCTAAAACCAACACATGCTGACCTACATCTCTCCACAAAAACCCCACTCACAAACACCCCCTCCCCTTTCTTCCTCAGAGTAATTACAAAATTAGAAGCAAAATAATACCTCACAAAAGTATTGGGAAAGACCAGGTACAGCAGTGATGGACTCGATCTGAAGCTTATATCACTTACCCTTGATGAAGTTCTGGCCCCACTGACTTGAATAATTAACCTCTCCCTAAAATCAGGTAACTTTCCAGAAATTTCGAAAGCAGCAGTGGTAACCCCAGTTTTCAAAAATGGTGACAAACTACTGCACATCAATTACAGGCCTATTTTTATTTTACTGCCCATCTCTAAAGCACTGGAACGAATAGTCTATGACCAGCTGATAGAATATCTAGACAAGCACCAACTACAGTGTGCTCAGCAACATGGATTTCATAAACAGCTCTGCTTGAATTTACAGGCTATGTATGCACTTGATCAAGAGCACTTGGGTGCAATAAATATTGACCTCACCAAGGCCTTTGATACAGTCAACCATTACCTCCTCCTTACACAACTAAGCAGTATTGGCGTATCTGCTGACACGCTGCCATGGTTCAGCAGCTACCTAACTGGGAGGGAGCAAAAAGTAAAAATATGTAAAACTCCATCCGACAGCCAAAAAGTCACAAATGGAGTACCACAGGGCTCCATCCTAGGGCAGCTGCTCTTTAGTTTATTCCTGAATCTACTCCCCCAAGTATGTAGTTAAAATGAGGATAATGAGTACCAATGCCCGTAGCCTGAGCAACAAGCTCTCTGAACTGGTGGCTTTGATGGAAGAGGGATGCCTGGATGTCATAGCAGTCACAGAAACATGGTACACAGAGAACCATGAGTGGGATGTTAACATACCAGGGTACGTAACCTACAGAAGAGGCAGGGAGGGGATGGGGGGGGGGAGTAGCTCTCCATGTAAAGGAAGGGATAAAAGCAACTGAACAAAAGAGTAAACAGGGAGGAGAGGAAGCACTGTAGGTCACCTTGGAGACAGGAAGTGGCACTACAATCCTTACAGGAGTTGTATACAGATCCCCAGGTCAGGGGGAGGAAATGGACAAGGATATGATAGAAGGCATTCTTAGGATGGCAGAGGAAGGGGAGATACTGTTGATGGAAGACCCGAATATGCCAGATGTTAACTGGAGCACACTTGCTGCAGCCACATCCAAGAGCAGGGCCATTCTCAATGCCCTACAGGTGGCATGCCTCAGACAGCTAGTTTCGGAACCCACTCTCAAGCCATACAAAAGAGGGTACTGGATTTCAGGAGGGCTGACTTTGGCAAGATGGGAGAGTGCCTCAGAAAAGTACTGGCAAACAGGCTAGAAGGAGGGGTGGAGCAACAATGGGAAATCATCAAAACTGCCATCACAGAGGCAACAAGCCTTTGTGTGAAGCAAATAAACAAATTAAAATGAAAGAAAAAGCCACTATGGTCCTCAAAAGAGGTGGCGGGGAAAATCAGGGAGAAAAAGATAGCATTCAGGAAGTATAAGGAAACACAGAAGGAGCAGGACAGAGAGCTGTACCAGTTAATGCAGAAGAAAGCAGGGAGGAAAGTCAGAATAGCAAAGGCACAAACTGAATAAAGGATAGCCAACTCGGTTAAGAAGGGAGATAAAACCTTTTATAGGTACATCAGGGAGCATAGAAAGACAAAGGGAGGGATACTGAGGCTGAATAGAATGAACGGTGGGTGGGTAGAGGGGGATAGTGAAAAAGCAGGGACACTGAATGAATATTTCTGCTCAGTATTCACAACAGAGGAGGGAGAGGTGCCTAATCTAATTAATAAAAGCACTCTTGATAGGGGGGTCGATCCCAGTCCTTTCACAGAAGAAAGGGTTCTGAAAGAACTCCTAAAACTGAAGGTGGACAAAGCAATGGGGCCTGATGGAATTCACCCCAAAATTCTAAAAGAATGAAGGAGAGAACTAGTGAAACCACTGACTACCCTTTCTAACAAATCATGAGAGGATGGTGTGGTACCCGAGGACTGGAGGAAGGCGGATGTGATTCCCCTTCACAAAAGTGGGACCAAGACAGAGGCAGGAAACTACAGACCTGTCAGTTTGACCTCTGTGGTAGGGAAAGTGATGGAATCACTTCTGAAGGAAAGAATTGCTGAGTACTTAGAGGTCAGTGGGGCACAGGACCCAAGACAGCATGGATTCACAGCAGGAAGGTCATGTCAGATGAATCTGATTGATTTCTTTGACTGGGTGATCAAAGTAGTAGACCAGGGAGGGGCTGTGGACATGGCCTACCTAGACTTTAGCAAGGCATTTGACACAGTCCCACACAAAAGATTAATAGTCAAATTAACCGGCCTGGGAGTGGGTCCCAGGGCAGTAGCCTGGGTAAAACATTGGCTGGACAACAGGACACAGAAGGTAATTGTAAATGGAGTCAACTCTGAAGAAAGAGGGGTTACTAGTGGGGTACCGCAGGGTTCAGTACTGGGTCCAGTCCTTTTTAATGTCTTTATAAGTGACATTGCAGAGGGACTGGAAGGAAAAGTATGCCTCTTTGCAGATGACAAAGATCTGCAACAGGGTTGATACACAAGGAGGCATGGAAAGGATGAGAAGGGACTTGGCAAAGTTGGAGGAATGGTCAGAAGTATGGCAGCTTGGATTCAATACAAAGAAGTGCAAAATAATGCACCTGGGAAACAAAAACCCAGGGAAAGATTGCACAATGGGGGGAGGTAGTAACAAAAACAAAAAAGGAAAGGGACCTGGGGGTAATCATATCAGATGACCTTAAGGTTAGCAAGCAATGTGAGAAGGCAGTAAGGAGAGCTGGGAGTATACTGAGATGCATAGGGAGAGGCATCACCAGCAGAAAACAGGAAGTTGCTATCCCTCTGTACAGACAGCTGGTGAGACCCCATCTGGAGTACTGCATCCAGTTCTGGAGACCTCATATCCGCAAGGACATAGACAGGATGGAGGCAGTCCAGAGGACAACTAGAATGGTGCAGGGTCTGCAAGAGAAGCCATACGAGGAGAGACTAAAAGAGCTTAATATGTATACCCTTGAGGAAAGGAGGAGGGGGAACATGATAGAAATGTTTAAGTACCTCAGCGGAATCAACAAAGTCCAAGAGGGTAGCATCTTTCAGGAAAAGAGACATGCAAGAACAAGGGGATGCAATTTAAAGATGGGGGGCAGTTCAGGGGCAATGTGAGGAAGTATTTTTTCACAGAGAGGGTAGTGGATGCATGGAACAGCCTTCCTGAGGAGGTTGTGGGGTCTAAAACTGTGGCAGAATTCAAGAATACATGGGACAGACATAAGGCAAGTCTTGTGAGGGGTAGGAAGAAATAGGCTGTTGGTTAACTAGGATCTGCGGCTTATCCTGTAGGTAGGGAAATGGGCAGACTAGGTGGGCCAAGCAGTCCTTATCTGCCATCAAAGTCTATGTTTCTATGTTTCTATAAAATCCTCCTGTATGCTGATGATGCAGTCCTATATACAAGTCACCACAACCCTAGCCTCATTGAACAGCAATTACAGTTATGATTCAAAAACATAGGAGATTGGTTCCTGAATGCAAAGTTGAACTAAATTACAAAAAAAAAAAACATTTTATTTGCCTCCACGCATAACAAACACAAATCTGCAACACTAACAATAACAAACAAACAACGGGAACTGCTTGAGATGGTTAAACACTTCAAATATTTAGGCATCACACTTGGTAGCATGCTCTCCTTCTCCTTCCATGTCAACCAAATGGCTAAAAATGCTAACAGGAAAATTGGACAGCTCTACAGGCATAGGCACTGCCTTAATGATGCTGCCCTTAATTTAGCAATTAACAGTTCGATCTTCTCATCCATTGACTATATGGACTCGTCATATATGGTGCAGCTTCCAATACAACCCAAAAAAGACTTGCCACCACACTAAATAAGGCGTGTAGACTTCGACTTGGAATCCCTAAACAAACTCATACATGTGACTTTTACTCACAGATGGAGTGGCTGGACCTAAATAATTGGATTCTGTACCAGACATGTCTCCATGCCAAATAAGCAATCCTTAGTCTAACCTCAAGCAGCACCCAGAATATGCTCTACCCAACTACAACAACCAGGCCAACCACAGCTTCCAATAAAAACACCTTCAAAATCTCTTTCTGCAAAACCACATAGGGCCAGAGATCCTATGGATACTGGGCTGCACTCACCCTGAAATCTCTACCCCTGGACCTGCTAGAGATTCCTAACATTGGCCTATTTAAGGTAAAACTCCGCTCCCACATAACCAGCCAAAGAAAGTGCTCCTGCTTCATATAAGCTAGCAACTGATCCAAAGGCCTAGCCCTACCCCAACTTGCACTTTGTTAGAGCTCCATAATTATGCTACTTGTCTTCATCAATTCCTCATCCTCCTACTACCCAGCCCCTGTAATCATGCCTGCCACCACTGCACTGCCTCCCATCCACTATTCCTTATTGTTTTATCATGCACCCCCACTCTACCACAAACCCTTCCCTGCTCAAAGCCTACTGTTCCAGCGTTGCCTCCCTCCCTCCTCTGCCTGTAATCCCCTCCATTCCATCTGCCTTCCTCCAGCATTATTATCCATCTCTTCCCCACTCAATCCTCTGCTCCAGATTTAATTCCCCTTCTCTGTTCCAGCTTTAATTCCCACTCTCTCCCAATTCAACAAGTGTCTGTTACTTAACCTAAATTATGTCATTTCCTAAGTATGACTCTACTAAGGTACCTTCTCAGTTGTTACAGTTGTTCTCACTGGATCACCTTTAGTCAAAATGCACTGCTCGATGCATGCTACCTAATTACATATATGTAAACCTTGTAATGTCCTTGCTGCCAGTGTTGGCCTGCTTATTCCTTTCATATGTATACTCATGTAAGTCATTTGTCTTATGTACCATGACCTGGAACCTATGTAAATGAGCTATGAGCTCATAGGTTGTAATCCAAGACTTCAATAAATAAAACAGACAGACAGATAGAAGAAGAAGAATAATCAGGATTTATGTAGCGCTTTTCATACACAGTATCCCAAAGCGCTTTACAAGAATTGCTAGACTGGTAGTGAAGTGACTGAATGTGCGGTGTCGGCCATATCACACATAATCACCCACACACAGCCTGGATAATTGCATGAACCAGTTTTATGGGAAGGGAAATGTTGGTCAGGACACCGGGAATGCTCCCTGCTCTTTTACGAAGAGTGCCCTGGGTTCTTTTACTTCCACCTGGACACCCACCAGGACAACACCAGGATGGGCAGAAGGGACCTCGGTTTAACATCTCATCTGCAGGACGGCACACCCCAGCAGTACAGCACCCCCCAATACTGCACTCGGATCCCAGCAATTTTTAAGTGCAAGTCCAATCCCGGTGTGGGACGAGAACCCACGACCTTCTGGTGCAGAGGCAGATGTGCTACCAACTGAGCCACGCTGACACCTATAGATAGACAGATAGACAGACAGACAGACAGAGGGACAGAAAGACAGATAAAATGAGAATGCCGGCTCACTGTTGTCACAGAAGCTGGCACCAGCACTCCCATCTGTGGCTGCAGATATCAAGAAATTCCCACTGTTCTTATACAGAAAACATGGGTGAAGGCTCCTCTCACTATGTTGGGCACTCAGGATTTTTGGGTGCCCAGAAACATTATTTCCAGGGTAATTTTCAAAAAACAAACATGAGAATCTAGCTGAATGGGTCCTGTTGGCCTAGGTTCCAGTGTCTTTTTTTTAAATATAGTACACTCCACTTATAACAGACACTCTTATAATGGACAATCGATTATAGTGGACAAAAACTGATTTCCCAAACCAAACATATCAAATCCAGTGCATTTCTCTCTTATTATGATGGACAGAAACATTGCATATAATGGACACTAGGGCATTTGTAGTGCTGTTTGCAGAGGGGGGTGCAGAGCTGGTGAGGAGATTTGGCAAATGTAGAATTAAGATGGAGGAGTCACAAAGATGACAGAGATTACGCTTCTTACAAAATAATTCTCCACAAGCAGCACAAATGTTTATTTGTTAATTAGTTGCACTAAAAGGAAATTATTTTACAGATCAGTAAAACCCTTAAGTTACAATTGTTGTTCTTACTGTTTTTTTTTTAATTCAATGTTTATTCACCACATTTTCCACATTACAGGAGGCAGTAATGAACACTTTTACATAGGATTCACAAAATAAATCTAATCATACTGCCCCCAACCCTTCCCTCCCCCCCTCTCCGGCACAGCAGTTCATTCTAGCACTGTTATCACCTGCTAACTACCTATACCAAGAGTAATTAAGGTGGTAACCTCAGCTACACACTACTTCATAGCCACCATAATTAAAGTATGAAGGGGATCCCAGATATCCTTATACCTATGTAATCTGTTTTGAAGGCTAGCAATAGCCTTCTCTGTACGTGTATTTGCTAAGATCTCATGGAGCCACTCCTGATATGTTGGGCCAGTCCTTTCCTTCCAATGCCTGAGAATGACTTTTTTAACCAAGAGCGCCACCATAGATATGTGAAATCTCCGAATTTTAACCTTTATGGAGGAGAGATCCCCCAACAGGCAAATATCCGGTGTAAAATAATCCTGTAGACCCAATAAAGGATCTAGATTGTTTTTAATTTGCTCCCATAATGACGCTATCCGGAGACACGACCAGAACAAATGGAAAAGTGATCCTGTATCCTGGGAACACTTATTACACCTATCGGTTTCAAGAAGGCCCCATTTCACCAGTTTAGTTGGGGTATAGTATAAATTATGCAAGATATGGAACTGCATGAGACGTAATCTATCTTGAGATATATATTTATGACAGTACATCCAGAGGACGGGCCACTTAAAAGTATAGTGGGGAAAAAATGAAACCCAGAAGTTGGTTAGGCTACCACCACGTCCAAACCTCCATCGGAACAAGACTTGATAAATCTTAGAAATCACACCAGAAGAGACTAGTAAAGGGGAAAGTTCAGATACCAATGCAAAGGTCGGTGGACAGGGTGGAGTGGCCCCAAAGACCGTGGTTAACAAGTGTCTTAGTTGAAACACTTTAAAAGTCTGAGACTCGGTTATTTTGAACTTGTGAATGAACTGAGAAAATGAGAGCCACTCACCAGCTTCATCCAGAAATGAAGTTACTATCCCCCCTCCTAAGTGAGGAAACCAGGAACGGGAAATTTTCTGTTTATTTATAGTGAAAGCCGGGAATTCCAAATAGATTGAGTGAGATCATTGCTTTGATTGTAACATAGGAAAAAGCACGATTGCGAATGTACTCTTAGTGAGGTCATGATAGTGGGACATTTATTAATATTTTGCATCTGAGAAATTTTTAGATAGAGTATAGTCATGGAGTTCATGTTCATCGATTGGAAAAAATCTAATTCAATCTTAAGCCAAACCGGGTTCATGTTATCTGGACCCGGTCTTACCCATCTCAGATATTTAGCCAAATGACTAGCCGTAGTAGAAGGGCAAGTAAGGAACCATAACCCCTTATTCTTAGGTGCAGCTAACTTGTGGTATGCCAGCCTGGAGGTCTTATTTGACCAAATAAACTTGGTAAAGAGTTTATGTGTTTTTGAAACCAACTTAGGTAACGAATGAATTAAGATGTGACAAAGGATAAAATAAATGGGAAACACATTCATCTTAATAATGATCACCCCATAAAGATAACGGAGTTTATCCCATCTCTCTAAATCTTGAGTGATCCCCTGCAGAAGGGGGTCCAAGTTCTCCTTAAACCACAAGGAGGGATTACGCGTTAATTTTATGCCTAAATATTTGATAGCCTGGGGTGACCAGCATAGTCCCACAGAAATAATGTTGGTCTTAAAGACTTTATGGATAAGAGGGAAAAAGGATGTCTTATTGGGATTTAACTTAAAATTCGAGAAACTACTAAATCTATCAACCTCCCTTAGCATATTCGGGATAGATACTAACAGATTAGCCAGATATAGGAGAAGGTCATCAGCATACGCTGTTACTTTCACTCCCTTATTCCTAATGAGAATACCTTGTATCCCTTCATTGTTGAGCATATGTTGAATAAGGGGTTCCAAGTAAAGATTGAAAAGTAATGGAGAGAGAGATATCCCTGCCTCGTTCCTGACCATAATGTTAAAGACTTAGAGAAGGTTCCATTCCCTGAAATCCTCGCTGTAGGAGACCGGTAAATTGCCCTAATCCAATCTATGAACATGGATGGGAATCCAAATGCCTTAAGGGCTTGAAAAAAAGAAAAGTCCAGTTAACCCAATCGAATGCCTTCTTGGCGTCCAGGGAGACCAACTCCGCAGGATATGTTGCATCCCTGGACTCCGAGAAGACATGGGAGAGAGTACGAAGGTAATCTGAAGATACACATCCTCTCATAAATCCCACTTGAGACATACTCACAAGATCTGGAAGAACCAAGGTTAGTCTATCTGCCATTATCTTCGAGAGAATTTTGACATCTTGATTCAGCAAAGAAATTGGCCTATAGCTCTGAACCATTTCCGGGTCTTTGTCCGGTTTAGGTAACAAAACTATCAATGCCTCAAACAGATGTGCATCTGCCACCTCTCCAGATAAAATATGCAAATAGAGCCGATGCAACACAGGAAGTAGTTGCTCCGTAAAAGCTTTATAAAATAAGGCCGAAAACCCATCTGGACCTGGAACTTTGCCCATAGGCAAGTCCTTTATAACAGTTGCTATCTCTTCCTGTGATAAAGGGGATGAAATGAATTTCTTTTGAGAGTCAGATAGTGACAGACGATGAGCTTCCTTGAGATACTCATCCTGATTTTGAAGGGGTGGAGGACTATCCATGTCCCTATATGATTGTTCATAAAAGGTCGCAAATTCCTGGACTATCTCTGAGGGGGACACCTTCAGGGTCCCGTCAGACTGAGACCTTATTGGAGGTATAAATCTTGCTGATTCTTGTTGTTTTAAATGTAGAGCCAAAAGGCGCCCCGCTTTTTCCTCATGATCAGTAAAACTGGCCTTTGTACGGATTATTGCCAACTCAGCCTTTTCTCTTAGCATTCCCAGATACTTATCTTTATATATTAGTAACTTCTGTGACTCCTCTTGCGAAATTATATCTGGGTGTATACTTTCTAACACCCGTATCTGGGACAATAAAAAGAGTAACTCCTTTTCCTGTGCCCTCTTCCTCCTTGTAGCTAGACTAATGAGAATACCCCTTATATAAGCCTTGAAGGCTCCCCATAAAATATCCGGTCTTGCACTATCTATTGGGTTGGTGGAAAAGAAAAACTCTATCTGCTCTTTCACCTCTCTTCTATACTTTTCATCTTTTAGTAATTGTTCATTTAATTTCCATCTGGTCTCTCTTTTGGGGATATTAAGAAAAGCCAAATTACCCAAGACTAAAGAATGATTCGATATTGGACCTGGCTGGATCGAGGTGGATAGAACCCCTGGCAAGAGCTCATGAGAAACTAATAGGTATTTAATGCGAGGTTGCGTGCCATGAACTGGTGAGCAATAAGTGTATTCCCTAATATTAGGATGCGTGACCCTCCAGACATCACACAATCCGCACTGATCCATCATCTCCTTAAAGGCCCTGTGTCCAGGTGTCAGTCCCCTCGACCCAGTACTTGATCTATCCAGATTCGGATCTGAAACTAAATTAAAATCTCCCCCTAATATAATTGGAATAGGGAGTATAGGAAGAATCATGGAAATCAATTTCATAAAAAAAGAGGGATCATCTGTGTTAGGACCATATATGCTACCTAAAACCAGTGGCATGGCCCAAATAGTGCCCTGCACTAAAACATATCTGCCTTCTGAATCCTTAAATTCCTGAGAAGGGACAAATGGGATATGTCTGTTAATCAGGATCATTGACCCCACAACTATTGGTTTCCCCTGAAGCATGAAAAATCTGACCTATCTGTTGTCTTCGAAGTTGTAACACTTTGGAATCCACTAAATGAGATTCTTGTATGAATGATATCCGGGCACGTAACAAACTCAGGTGTTTAAGTACCTGATATTGTTTCAGTTTTTTCCGGATCCCCTTCACATTCCACGTAGCAATATTAATATTCTGAGCCATCTATTGTTTCAGATAGAATCCAGATAAAATATCTAACATATCCTGCAGTCATGTAACAGGTGATTCTACTCCCCTGAATCTGCTGTGCCAGTCTCCCACCCCCCCATTGAACTCCTGTCCCTCCCCACCCCCCTGATTACCCCTCGAACAATCCACATCATCCGTAACTCAAAACATAATACAAAAATCCACCCAAACCCCTCTTATCACTAACAATGTTCAGCAATGCTCCGTTAACTACTCCTCCCCCAGCCCCCCAAAAAGACATCCCCCAAACCCTGTATTCTTTATAAAATGTTCCCCTTTTTTTAAATGCTAGTAATAAATGAAAGAGAGAGAATCTAACATCCCTACTGTACAAGCCCTTGTATCTACCGCCTATCTCCTACTGAGGGCCATTGGGAGTAAGCCAATATCAATAAAACATCACCCCCAGTAACATCACTGCTTACAAGGGCATATGGCTTGTTGAGTGTGATAAGGCACCTCGTGGTGCAAGATCAGGAAGTCGGCCTCTGCCGAACATAATATGCACTGAGCGGGCCTTCATCTCAGCAGGCTCTTCAGCCCTACAGGGACAAACCCTCGATACTCCCCTCCCAGTTGCTGCACTTTTGCCCCAGTAAATCCCAGCTTATCTCCTACTTTAGGAGCCCTAGGCATTTAACACGCATGCAGCACAAGCTCCCTCCTGTGTTATAAGTGTGCAACAGCCCCCGATGCCTTACAAAGGGAAGGGACATCTCAGCACTTATAATTGGATTTCCCAAAAGGCTAAAGCCTTTCACCAAACCCTTCCTTACTAAACTCCCACAGGAGAGGGGGAGACCAGATGTTGTTAAATAGGCATTGTTTTCTGCCAATTCAAAAACTAGCGAGCAATCGCTTGATTACTTGAGACCCCAGACCCAGACAAAATGGGCAGGAATATGCTTCTGTGATTGGAACACTTAGAAAACCGAAGGGCCCGAAACACCAGACACAGACAAGACAACCAAGAGCATGCATCCACAACTAGATCACTGTAAAAAAGAAAGAAAAGTAAAGTCTTTTCTGCCCCATATTTGGGCTGAAGTGAGAGTCCAAGAATGTGTAACCGTTGCTTTCCAGAAGATCCCTTTACATGAGTACCCAGCCTTCTCAAAATGGTTTCCATCTTGTCGAGAAAGTCCTAAGGCCTTTTATGTGTCCCTGAAAAGATCTGGCAGTGCTAATTTTAAACCAGCAAATGCTGCCTCCAGATCTTCATAGGTGGCCCTGGAACCAGCCACCAGAACCTGTAACCTGGCCAGGTATCCCATACAAAATTTAAGTCCAGCCGCAATCATTTTTGAAACAACAGGATGAAAAGCCGCTCGCTTCAAAAGGACTGAACCCGGGATATCTTGCACTATTCTTAGCTTAACTTGCTCCCAGCAAACTTCTTGGAGTTCTCTCGCTTTATACAGGAAATGTTGTCGTTCCAAAAAATTTAAGAAATGACAAATTATAGATCGGGGCATTGCTCCGAGAGGGGGCTTCGGTCTTAATGACCTGTGGGCTCTCTCGATGATATATTTAGCCCCAAGTGGGGAAGGGCCTGCAATATTCTCGACTAACTTCTGGATAAAAGCTATGGTATTCTGGCCATCTTCTCCCTCTGGTAACCCGAGGATCACAACATTATTTCTCCGGCTACGACCTTCAAGGTCTTCAATCTTGCCCTCAAATCTAGACAATTTCTGACACATTGCTGCCATCTCAGGCTCAAACTTCTTGACTTGCTTCTCTAAAGAGAAAATCCTAGTTGTGTTGTCTGAGGTAGCAAGGGTAATTTCTTCTATTTTTCTCGTAAGCAATTTCATTTCTGATGCCATTTCTTTGATCTCATCTCTGAAAGGTTTAAATTCCTCCAGAAATCTAGCCAATGTGAGTGGCTCCTGATCTGCCCCTAGATTCAGAATGTCTCCCTTTTCTGTTCCACTCGAGGCCTGGGATTTTTTTGAGGCCTTCTCTAGTGTGACTGGTGGGGTGTGTTTCTGCTGTTGCTTTTTCATGTAAAAGTCCATTCTCTCTTGAAATCGCCCTGCAAGGGCACAGAGTTGTAGGGAACAAGAATGACTGGAAATCAGAAGTTTAGAGATCAAGAAAGTATGCCAGAAAGTGAAAATATAAAGATGGGAGGCTAGAGCTACAGTATACAGAGGAGCGACTACCCGGTAGCTTGCATCACGTGGTCCCCCCATTCTTACTGTTCTAAAACCACAACATCCAGCCACTAGTTTTTATCTTCTTCTTACCTTCCACAATAAACTGCCCTTAAAAATATTCACATTCCCTGACAGTTGAATAACTTTAAATAAACACAGAATACAGAAACACATATGCCAGGCAGGATTCTGAGTAATCTATGGAGTTTTGTAATAGGTTCTCATTCACTGTGAGCCTCTGCTCACACACATAGGCACACATAACACATCGGCTCCACCTCTTTGGGATATAATGGATACTGGATATAAGCAACAAAAGTGTGTACAGATGTGTCCGTTATAACAGGCTTGCACTGTATATCATTTTTAAGTATTGTCGATGCTTTTTAGTTTACAAGAAACAAGATGACAGTCATCATGACCAATATTTTTTCTCATCATTGATACTTAATAAAACAGCTTAATCTGGTTCAATGTCAGTAGTCATCCATCTGTATCCTCCCTCCCCGGGATGAGGCTGAAAATAGGCAGAATTGTCTAATCCTCTTTTCCTGGCCAAACACAACAACAACAAAAAAAAAATTTGCAATAGATGAATCCTTCCGATTAATGCTTTTCATTGTTTGTACCACAGGGTTATTTGAAAACCCTACTGAGCATGGTCAAAAAAATTTAAAGCCATTATAACATCTGACCATTCTTTATTTTGTCATGAATCCTTCAAAAGGCACAACCTCAGCACAGGCTGCTTTTGCCCTGAAAGTTTTGTAAAAAAATTTTTGGACCAGCTAGGCTGCACTAGGAAATAAATGTATATTAAGTATAGAAAAAACATCTGTTATCACTTTTTGATGTTCCATATAAACTACACAACTTTTCATATCTTGAGACCCTGCCAGTCAGAGCGTGCATGCCATATTTTGGGCTATTTCGTCAAATGCCATTAAAGTTATTAAGGTTTAAGAAATTTTAAGATATATATATTAAGATATATAATATTAAGAAATTAATTTCTGAGCTCCTCTTTGCAGTAGCGCTGTTAATGCACACAGTCGGCAGCTGGGCGTGGAGGTGAGAAGTGAGCTGTGCTAGTCGCCAGCTGGGGATGAGTGGGGGGGTGCTGGGTGGACTGGCACATCTGGGTGGGGGGCCACTAGACTACCAGGGAATTGGTCATCGTTATTTATTTTTTGATTATTGGAGGGGGAGCCAATAGGCTACCAGGGATTTTAAGAACAGTATTAATTTTATACAGATGAGGGGGCCACTAGACTACCAGGGATACGAGAACATTATTTCTTTTATGCAGATTGGGGGGGCCACTAGACTACCACGGATATGCACTACATTATTTTACACAGATTGGGGGGGCTGCTAGAATACCAGGGATATGAAGAACAGTAGTAATTTCCTACAGATCGGGGGTGGGTGCTAGACTACCAGGAATACTGAGAACATTATTTATGTTATGCAGATTGGGGGGGGCACTAGACTACCAGGGATATGCACAAACACAACATTATTTATTTTATACAGATCGGGGGGGCCGCTAGACAACCAGGGATATGAAGAACATTACTTATTTTATACAGATCGGGCAGAACGAAGCCCCATGAACAAAACCCACCCTCATTTAAAGGATATGGATCACATTAACCACTAGGATTTTATTTTTTTTATTCTTTGATTGTGAGCGTGCAATTTCTTTGATCGCAAGCCTGTAAATTCCTTGATCGTGAGATTCTTTGATCGCGATTGTACATCGTGAGCGAGGGATGAGATGGCCGGATTTAAAAATAAATTTTCTCAGCCCAGGGGTGCCCTAGGAAGTCAAATGAGATTGGGTTTTGCTCAGGGGTCTTTGTTCTATCAAACCATAGTGGTTTACCACAATTCCTGCAAATTCTTTGATCGCAAGCCTGCAAATTCTTTGATCACGAGATTCTTTGATCGCAAAATAGGGACAAGATGGCCAGATTTTTTATAATGGAATAGATAGGGAAATTTTGCCAAGATTTGACATTTAATATCTCAGAAATGCTTTGGTCTTTTTACTTGAAATTTGGAGGGCATTTACAGAATGTCCTGTAGATGTTAATTATAGTGTTTATGTATCAGAATTTTTTTTTTTGGGTGGAGATATGGCGTGGCGCACTTTACGTTCTGTGGACAGTGTTTTGCTTGTGCTGGTGGCTTGAAATTGATAGGATTCCTAGCCTTAGTGTCAGGGATGTAGTTTTCAGTTGTTGTGTGTGTTAAATGTTAACATGTGCGGTACTGTGGCACTCTGATGAATGAACATTTCACATTTTTACATGTTATATCTCAGAGACGGTTTGGTCTTTTCACTTGAAATTTGGAGGGTGTTGCCAGCATGTCCTATAGATGTTACTTGTGGTTTTTACATGTCAGACAATATTTTTTTCTGAGATATTGTGTACCACAGTTCACGTTTTGCAGACAACATTTTCTATTGTTCCACTACATTAACATTTATCTGCTGGCTGGTCTTGCTGTTGTCAATGTACTTGTTAGTCATTAGGTGTGTAATGTAGGCCGACACTTATGAGTTGGTGGGAGTATTGGGCCCTTCATCAACTTGCACAACTTTCTAGTTTTCTATTATTTCTTAAAAAGTAAGGAAATTATATGCAAAAAAAAAACCCATCATCAATGCATCAGTTAGGGTTCTTCACAGTGATAAAAGTGAAAGAATTCAACATTAGGGTTCCCACCCTTGCACCCACCACTCCGCCAACAGGCAGTGGGGTGTCGTTAAGTCGTCGGTCCTAACTCTCACCCCATTCTCTACATTGCACCACCTCAGCTTGTTTACATGGGATGGGGCCTTATGAATCCAACGCACACCCGATGCTGTTGGTGGGGGCGGGCAAGGGTAAACCCTAATGTAGAATTTTCTCACTATTGTCACTGTAGAAGAACCCTAACTAATGCATTAATGAATGTTTTTGCATAGAATTTCCTTACTTTTTAAGAAAAAATAGAAAACTAGAAAGTTGTGCAAGTTGGTGATGGGCCCCACGCTCCCACCAACTTGTAAGTGTTGGCCTACATTACAAAAATGCTCAAATTTATGAGTGTGCAGAGTAACTGAGCAATGCACACTTGTAAAACATTCATTTTGGGGAAATTTTTTCACCAAATTTTCAGCATAGGGTTACTGGGGACCTACCTCATGAACAGTGTCACTGCAATATTATTACTCTGTCCAGAACATTGATTTGGCACACTGACCACGCCATTGTGTGCGACAAGTACAAAAACACATTTCAGGCAAGATGTAAAAATTGACAGCTGTACTGTTCATAAGAAGGTGTGGTAAAATGGCAATGTTGAAAATCTGGAGTGAAAATATTAAAAATGCTCAAAGTTACCAGCGTGTGTAGGAACTGCACAATGCATGTTTATAAAACAGTCATGTTTGGGAATTTTTTCAACAAATTTTCAACATAGGGTTTTTGGGGGCCTACCTCATGAACTGTGACACAGTCTATTTGTTTATCAGTCCCAAAAGGTGGTTCCACGCAGTGACCACAAAATCACCTTTCGAGACTGAATAACAAAATGACTGTGACTGAGTTCATGAGTTTGGGTCCCAAGAACCCCATTTTGAAAATTTGGTGAAACAATTCCCAAAAATGGCCAAGATATGCACCAAAGTTAAAAAAAAAAACATTTATACCATAATACAGCTTACTGGCATTTCTTCAGTTCATGGTCAGCAGACGTGTTCCCAGTCCACTGAAGATCACCACATTGGGCTCCGGAGGTAAGAATGGTGTAAGGGGGTGTGGGGATGTGGGGAACACAGAGGGTGGGCATGGGTTGGGGGTGAGAGAATCAACGAGGGACTTTTTTTTCTTATAGGTCTTTTTTTTTTTAAAGATGATGGGAACTTTTGTCATGCTGGGGTGGGCTCCCAGCATGAAACACAGAAACATAGACTTTGACGGCAGATAAGGACCACTTGGCCCATCCAGTCTGCCCATTTCCCTACCTATTGGATAAGCTGCAGATTCTAGTTAACCAACAGCCTAACTCCTGCAACCCCCCACTATAATTGCCTTATGTCTGTCCCATGCATGTTTGAATTCCCCCACTGTTTTAGACCCCATAACCTCTCCAAGAAGGCAGTTCCAAGGCACCAGGCAGTTTGCTTGGGGGGCAGTGGAGCCAATGGGGGATTGGGCACCCCCATTGGCCAAGGAGACTTTTGCCACACTGGGGTGGGCTCCCAGCGTGGCAGATAGAAGTTTGTTTAGGGGCAGTGGAGCCAATGGGGTTGGGCACCCCCATCAGCCATACAGTGTGCAGGGGGAATGCATAAGCCATGGGGGGTACATTATGCTGATGGGGATTGGGCTACCCATTCAGCAAATGAACTGGGAAGGGGGTCATGGCAACAGGGGGATTGGGCACCCCGGCTTTTTTTTTTTTTTCCATGTATTTAATGAAATGTTTCACCAGGAAGGCACACTGAATGGTGGGTGGTGGCTTTCCATCAGCTTCCTGGGGACTGTGAGAGGCCGATGGAGAAGCCATCGCCATGGGGACAACACACAATCAGCTGTTTTGGTAGCTTGTAATGCACTAAAAGAGCTGATTGTGTGTGTGACATGGACATCCTCCTGACGCAACAGTAGGGTATACTCCCTAACTACTTGAAAGCAATGTGTTTCTTGCAGCGTGTGCAAGCAACACAACAAAGAGTGACAGAACTGATCCCACTGTGTATCATCCCATTTCATTACTGGATATCAGAAAGCAAGATTTTCTCCAAAATTATACTTGCTAGGTTGACAGACCAATTGAACCAACCTGGTGGTCTCTCTGAACTCCAAGCAGGTTTCAGAGCAGGCTATTCTATAACAGATAATTGCTATAAAATTTGGCACCTTTATATGTTGCTTTAAGGAAACAAAAATTGTAAATTGCCTTCATATATTTTAGCAGTTCTTTCCATAATATATCACTTAGTTAAATTATGGCCAACCATGTATCCAATGGATATTCAACTTTCTTTGATTGGTATAATTAAAAAACTATACACTGACACATGAGCTCAGGTTAGATTGGGGGTGGGTGGACAGCTCTCTTCTGAGATAAGAACCAATAAAGGCATCAGGCAGGGCTGAGTCTTAGCCCCAACCTTGTTTCATATCTATATTAATTATTTTCTTTCACAACTCTCAGACTCTATTTCTGAGTCTCCGTTAATTAATAATTTTGTCTGCCCAGCCCTAGCCTATGCCAATGACTTGGATGTAATATCACTGTCTCAGTCCAGTCTCCCAAAAAAATTTATGATTTTGCATGAGTTCTTATAGGAATATAATTTAAAAATCAATAAAAAAAGAGAGTCTTTGGTTCAAAAAACACTAAAAAGACATGGCTGGTGGGAAATAAAAAGCCTGAATCTGTAAGCTCCTATGTGTATCTGGGACTGCTCCTATCTAGTGATGGGCTTTGGAAAAAACATATAAAAGGGCAGGTTACAAAACTCAAACAAATAGTGAGTGCCTTAAGTAAATTCAGTTATAGCTATGGTGGAAACTCAGTTGTCCCACGGCACTGTATCAATGTGAAATTTGGGGAGTTAGTAACTTAAGGCCTCTTTGGAAATTCCTCTAAATAAATTACTTCATTGAGCTCTTGGAGTTGGCCCTTCTATACCGATAACCTTGATTAGAGCAGAACTCAGCCTAACCAGACAGGAGTCTATAAATATATTGAGGTACCTGAATTACTGGATTAAAATGAGTAGGATGAGTACCTCTAGGTTACCCTTTCAGTGCATGTTAGAAAAAAACAAATGGTGCAATATTGGCTCTGCAAAATCACAATGGCTTCTTGTTATTGATAAGATCTGCCATGATTATGATTTACAAATGCTGAAACACTATGCAGTGAATTATATTACAATAAGTGTGAAATATGAAACAAATTGCCTTAAAAGAATAAGTAATTATAACAAAAGCAAACACATGATTTCAATAAGTGATCTAAAAATTGCACCATGGTTGGTCCAGAATGATAATGTATATGCATTCAGATATTATTTGGATGTTCTGACAGATTCCACATTAAGGAAACTTTATACCAAGTATAGATGGATCTTTTTAAAAGCAATGTTATGAAAGCTAGATATGAGAAAAATAGTGATCTTGAAGCATAAATTTGTGCTTGTCACTATAAAGTAAGGGAAGATTTATACTATGTAATATTTGCTTACTGTTGGTATAACACTCCCAGTGCTGGATGACTTTCCACACTCTGGGCAGAAATTGATACAGTACATTTGATAAACTATTGCTGCGTATTATTATGTTTACAGCAGAGGATGTACATATAATCAATATAGCTGCACAGTATCTCAGAGCTATTGCACTTATTCATATGAAACATGATTAATATTATAACCTGCTGCAAGGAGTGAACATTTTTGACATATATGTTTCTACTTGTATATTATATTGCATTGTGATTTGTATTTATTTTATGTTAGCACTTTGTAAAAGTCTATGACCAAACAAATAAACCATTCATTCAATAAGTGTGATTTTTATGTTTTTTTTATCTTTTGGACTGCAGTAGTGCAGCAAGCAAGGTGTGAATGAATGACTAGTGTGAAGACCTGAGCGGGATGTTAGACTGGAGTGTAGAAAGGAGAAGCTCAAGTTGTGAAGATGGTGGTATTTTTTTTGTTTTGTTTTGTAAGAAATAATGCTGAGGCTTTTTTTTTGTTGTTGTTTATGCTACGGCTGAGGCAGGGAGGTGAGAGGACTACAAGAGTGAGCGACGGAGCTAGTGGGCGGGTGGTTGGTATATCGTGGCTGGCGTGTGTTTTTTTTCTGTTTGTCAGTGATTTGTCCCTTCAGAGATTATTTATTTAAAAGAGACAGAAAATGATAACAGTGAAAGTGTGGGTGAGAAACAATGAAGAGCGAGGAGGCTGATGAGGTGCATAGCAAGCGAATGGGGGGAACTAGAGATCCTGGCAGAAGCAAACAGGCAGGCGAATGTTTGAGCAGGCAGGCAGGCACAAAGATGTAAGCAATTGTACTGCATCCTGTTTGCTAGGACTAGTTGCAGCCATGTGTTAGACACTTCTAGAGCACAGCTATCAACCAATCACATGGCTCAAAATATTGAGCCCATTCCATAAATGCACATACTTGATTGGGCAAATGTACAGTATCAGACATCAAAGTTATCTATATATGTCTGCAGATGTGTAATATTATTATATTTGCAATATTGACTCACTAGTCTCTTTAAAACTTGTTTCGAATGTCATAACTGAAGTAAATGTACTGTATCAAAGTTTTGAAGAAATAAGATATTTTTCATATTTACAACATTTCTTCACTGCACAAGTCTGATTGGGGACTTTATAATGAAACATGATAACTTTGATAGGCTTCAGAAGTGCAGTGGATAGTCTTTTGGCTATAAGCCCAAGATTGTGTTTGGCAGTTGTGCATCTGTACATTTTTTAAGATGAACTTATCAAAATGAATCAGGTACGTATTATGCAACATGCACTTTAACCATGTATTTAATCATGCATGTGCAAAAGGTATCAAAAGCGTTTAAAATCCAGACAGCGCACATTTGCATCATTTTTTAATCCTTGCCTGGTTAATGTTTAGCACTATCACATTTAGTTTGGTTGGCTTCCTTGCACGAGGGTGTATAAATAGTATTAGACCCTATCCCATCCCTTGAAAAGCTCTCCTCAGAGTGAAATGTTAGGGTTTGTGCATCAGTTTCCACAGATGTGCATTTGTAAATATGCTGTGAAATAAAGAGGTCTGCATCAGAATCCTCTTCTCTGTCTGGAGAATTACCTCATGTGGTGGGTGACATTTTTATTGCTGAATTTTGACTCTCCTAAAACTAACTAAGGAATGGGGTAGTGTCCAACACTGAAATACAATTGATATTACTAGAATCAGGCTAGAAATGAACCCTTCTGCTTATCCTGTTGCAGCAGGACATGGGCTACTGGTGGAAAAATCAGCCCACAAAGATATGTCTGTTTCGCACTGGGAGCCAGGGGAAGGAGGTAGAAGAGCTAGGATATGAGACGTGAGCGGATTAGTACTGCTCAGACATTATCCTACCAGGAAGGATACCCAACGATGCCATTATTTTGGTCAGATATCAGATAGCATCAGATGGCATGCACATCCCACCAAGGATCTGACCTCCTAGGACCTACAGTAAGTATTTGAGGTACATGTGGATCTGACCAGAATCTAATGGATCTGACCATCAGGTCCAGGTATCCAGCCATCCACTCTGGATCTGGAATATAACTTTAGTCAGATCCTAGGTTGGATATCAACACTGTCTGATGGAGTGTAGTCAGATCAACAAAGGCAGGTTCCATGTCATAATAGTGATAGATATTATGGCGAGTGTATATCACTGAAAAGTAAATCAGCAATATACACATCTCAACAATCCAACATCTGGCAACCAAAAAAAGTGTTTTTGCAGGGCCCCCCCACCTCACAGGGGGCTTTGCCCCCTGCACCCCACTGAATTTAGATTGCTAACTCCAGGGGGGTGCATGTCGGGGAGGAGTCCACACTCTGGTTGCCACAGCAAAACTAAAGGCAGCAGCCACAGGCAGTGGCAAAAATTCTTGTGCCAGTCCCTAGCCCTGAACCAGGTGTCTGCTCCACTAGAGCTAGCCACCCTCACCACCAGGCCACATGGCTAGCTCAGCAGCAGCAGGCATGCCAGTCCCCTAAAAAACCCTTCCATGTCCCTCCCCTTCCCCTTGCTATTGCCCCCTTCCATTTGCTGTTCCCTATCCTTGCCTTTGTGTAGGGTCTCTACGCTTGCAGGGTAGCCCATGAGTATAGTGCCCAATATGAGTCATTGTTTTGATGATCGCTCATATTGGTTTGCTATATTCACTGTATATCACAAAGGCATTATTTGAGCACCACTAGAGCATATGTCAGTCACCATGGAGCAGTTAAGGGGATTTTCCCCCTTTCTTCCTCCCACCATCCAGGATGAAAAATCAATGGTTCACTCTGCTCTCCTAGCTGGGGAGGAAGGAGGGTAGTGTGTGAACTGCTAATACTGATGTGAATCTAATCTACGGCGTATGGGTGGGGGGGGGCTACTAGTGTAATTCCTTGTTTTGACAGGATGGGAGTATGACCCACTAATACCAAATTGGTGTGATCTCTATAGGGGGCTGCTGTGGGGTGCTATAGTTATTGGTACAGTATCCAAGCTGAAGCAGGCAGGGGGAAGATATGTTATGCTGCCTCATTATTAGTTCAGGTCTTGTTAGTTAAAATCATCTAATTTAGGATGTCTGTTTTTTAATTTGTAGATCTGATTCTACAACTTGGCAGTACTAAATGAGCAATTAAGCCATCAATTGATTATAATCTGTTTATCATCTGTTATAACGTTAACATTTTTTTGTCTACTTAATTCGTCACATCAGATACATTGCTATAAATTGCTGACAATGTATCGAGGTAGTTGCCCCCTGACGAAGCCTCACTTGGCAAAGTGCCAGGGTACCTGGTCTTTCAGAGACTTGCTGTGTAATTGAATTGCTAACTGAAGCTAACCGGAAGCATTAAATTGTGTTTCATTTTGACACCGACATTTGTGTCATATAACTTCATTGGGACCATTCAGCTCCTGGCTCTGGAGTGCAAGTGCTGCTGTCTTTTATTGTTTGATGGGATGCTACCCTACACTTGCACGCCACTCTGGTCCTGAGCACAGCACCTTCCTTGTCTGCTCGGAGGATGTGTGGGACACTGATACTACATTGGTACGAATGCCTACCTAAGAGGAGTGTGCTAATGTAAACACTGATATTGGTGCTGATAGACCCCCGGCTTCTGGAAATGTACCCAAAAGCTTACTCCATTATCGCAGGACATTGGCCAGCAGTGGATGAACTGATATATAAATATACAACTGTCATGAGCCAGGAACCAGGGGAAGGAATGGGTGGAGCCAAGGCAGTGGACATGGGATTCGAGTCTGTTCAGTATTGGGTGACTGATGGATGTTTACTCCCCTTTTCTCCATCCCACCACTGGTGATGCCTGCCTGGGTGAGGGGGACATTATGTAGTCACCCACAATGTCCATTCTGTCTCTTTACCCCCTGGAGGAACTATGAAGGGTTAAATAGTGATTTCTTTGTAGGTGGAACTCTTGTGCCTGGGCAAAGACTAATGATGTATGTCACATGTAGTGCAACAGTATTAGTAACACCATCAGACAAAACAGGGTGTATATCACATTTTATAAATAACCATTAAAACAAATAAAATTTAACTTTTTTAACCATTAAAAAACTACTTAACTAAAGCCACAAAGTTAAATTGTCATCTGCAACCACAAAAGCAGACATAGCGCAGTCCACCCAGTCAGAAAAAGGAAACACTGTTCAAGCTTTCTTCATATCACTTTACATGCTCTGACTTTTCTATTAATACTTCTCCAAGAGACTGTATTATACAGTATCATTCATTGACTACAGTACATACCCAAAGCAGTTCCTCATTCAGTTGTACAATTAACTGCAAACTGTAACAAACTTTCTTCTTACTTACAGTAAGCAGTTTTGGAGTTTAACAAATTACAATTGCCTTGACCATATGCCTTTGAGTTGTAGGGGCATTTGGTTTATTTCAGTGCATTGTGGGTATATTGTTCTTTGTTTGTTTGTTTTATGGATTGTATTGCCATGGTTGTGGTTGGGCCTGCAGCTAACCTATTTAAAAAAAAAAAAATTATTTCAAACTGAGCTAAAACAGCTTTTTTGTACACAGGGAGGGAGGAGGGAGGGAGGCAAGGTACAAGGAAGGGAGCCAAGCCAGAATTTTGAGAAAAAGAAGCACAGTGAGTAAGGCATCTGGCATCAAATGAAGGAGGGAAAGAGGCAAGGGTGTGGTGGTGGTGCTGGGGGACAGTCCAGAGCAAAGAGGCAGGAAGAGTGAAAGAGAGTGCTGACTGAACCCCTCTCGTGTTCTACCTCTTTGCCCTTGGCTGTCCTCCTGGCACCACCACTGCTCCCTGTACTCCTCCCAGTCTGGCTAAAGTGGTCCCCTTCCTGTTTCTTTCTTAGTGTTTTTAAAAAAATGTTTTAAATGCTGTTGCCACCTGTATTTGCAGAGTCTGGCCAACATCCCTTGTGCTCAATATGTTGCATTTATTGTGTTAAAAAATAACTGAAATTATTTGGACCTGTCTGAAGTGTGGGGTATTTTGCTTTATTTGTGCATTTTTTTTTGGCCCTTCAACCCTCTGTCTTTGCTTGGAAGTATGATTGTCAAGGTAATTGTGGCTTGTTTGGTGTTTCTTGGCTGTAACCAAGTATATTTTTGATCAACAAAAACTATATAGCCAAGAAAAATCCAAACAATACAGGACTGCCTGAACCCCACCCCCCACACACACACACATCTCTGGGAGGAAGTTACGGGTTAAAAATGCATTTGCAAATCAACCTTACTCTTGCTTATAATGTGTCGCAACTGTGTTTAAAAAAAATCAAATTACTTGGCTGTCTTCAGACTGCGGGGGTATTTGATTTATTTCAGTGCATTGTTGCTGTTTGTGTGTGTGTGTGTATATGTGTGTGTGTGTGTGTGTGTGTGTGTGTGTGTGTATATTGTGGACTGTATTGCCATGGCTGTGGCTGAGCCTGAAAAACAACTGATTAAAAAAATATATATATTTCAAGCTGAGCTGAGCTGGTAACAGCTCATTTCTGTGCCCTTGGAGAGGGGAGAGCAGACAATCTGGTGCAGTAGTAAGTCCAAAAAAACAACTGTGGAAAAAGCAGGTGTCTGGTGCAAAATGTGAATGAATAAACTGAATTGATATAACTTGTAAACAACTGCTGTGTTAAAATTTGTATCAGTTTCTCTGTTCATGTCCTTTTCAGTTGAGCTCATCTCTTAGTTTCTTTCCATCACAGTACTGTGACAAGTTGTCTCAGCAGGGATGAGAGGGGATCTGAAGGACATGCCTGGTTGTTCTAGCAGGACAACCAGACATCTCCCTCAGAATCGATCTATCCATGTGCGGCAGCCAGTACTGTCTGCAGTTGCTCTGTGATGGAAAGAGAACTAGGAGATTTTCTTGAGGGGGTAATCAACACTTTACTCTTGAAACTGGGCCTAAAATGCATAAAATGGACCATTTCACACATTACATTATCAAACTATCCTGGGAGGGCATGCCCCAAACTAGAAGTTTGGTTTTTCCAAATCCAAGTCGCCCCTTCTGTAAATTCTTGGATCCACCACTGCCAAAGGCCATTAAACTACCATAAAACTAGCTGGCTAATTAAGCAATAAGGCACAATGGGGGGGGGGGGGCATTATGGTGGGATAATGGCCTGCCTTGGGTGGGTTTGCAGAGTGCTTCACCCACCAGAGAAGGACCATTAGCCCACCATAATGTCCCCCCCAGAATGCCTTATTGCAATTATGAAATGGATCCCTATTAGTATACTGAATTTATTTTTCTTTAATACTTTTACTATTCATATTATTTTACGATTAGTAAGTTTTTATTGATTTGACTTTAACAAGCATTACATGGAATAAAGCTGTTGGATGCATAACAATAATATTACAGACCTGTTACATATGTGTCTGTATGAATACAGTTAAAGGGACAGGCTTACAATAACTTGAGGAGCAGAGCCTAAACAAGCGGGCAACTAAAGAACTGTATTATTCCCTGGATAGATGAACAAGATCTGTCCAGCTGGGAAGTAACCTATAGGAGTAATACCCGCTGGTGCTCATGTCCTGTAAATACCATATAAATTGGCATACCTGGACTATTCTCGATTATATCAACATTGCTGGCACAACCATAGAGTTCTAAGATTGTCCAGGGCCGCTTCCCTCCAGTCAGGAACTACAAAATACAAGAGAACACACACAAAGCAAACCTATCTAGAGATCGTCAGTGAATAAACTAGCAATTACTCATAATATTCCAAGTTGCTATTAGCACAGGGGCCCTGGAACCACAAAAAGTGTTTCTTCCACTCCAGTTCCCGACTCAAACACGAGAGGAGGGTTTACAAAAGTGAAGTGGAGCTTTTTCAGCCAATTCTCTCCCTAGGTTTCAAGTACATTATAAAGGGTTTCCACATGTTGATGTATTTAGGAAGGATCTCAGCTACAGTGTGTGACATTCTGGACCAGTTGGCCACCTGAACCAAGGAGCTAAGTATCTCCTGAACCAATAGGATTACCTGTGTCCACCATTTCCACAAGAAGAATCTTTTTACCTGCATTGTAGGGTCAGGAGCAATTTAGGTGGGGGGCTGAGGACTGGATTCCTAGTATCAGCAGCTGGGGGGACATAGGAATGGGTTTCTGAAAACTACTGGACCCCATCTCAACAGCTGCCTGCCATAAGGGCTGGATCCTCCTACAGTGCCATAATATATGGATTAGGTTGCCAGGGAGCTCCTGACATCTTCAGCAGAGGTCAGATTGGACCAGTTTAGCCTTGGCAAGTACCGCAGGGGTCCTGTACCATGAATGCAGAATCTTATTCTGTATTAGCTGGCTTCTAGTATCACGGTATGCCCCATGTGCAAGCCCAAGACATGTCTTCCAGTCCAGATCTGTGATGTGGGCCTGCAGTGCCTGCTCCCATTTATGCTTAGACTCCTCTGCTTGGGAAGGAATGGTGTCCCTAAGGGCAGCATATATTTGGCTAGACTGGCCTCTTTCTAGGGCCAGCCAAGATTCTGCCTGAGAGACTCACTGCCTGCGGTGTTGCTTGCAAGTGTATTCTGAGATCGTGCTCCTTATTTTGAGGAAGCACCAGAAATCTCTGGACGGGATTCCATATGCTCTCCTCAGCCCTTCAAATGAATTGAGGTTATCTGTGCCAGGGATATACATATCCCGGAGCTTTGAGAGCCCACCTAGTTCCCACGAGGGCCAGGAAATTGATTGCTTATTGATAGTGATCTCACTATTGCCCCATAGTGGAGTGAGTCTTCTGGGAGAAGAGAGGTACCCATCCTCTTAGTCACCTTGGCACAGTGCTCCAGAGAGGGGCCTATTGTAGGGTTAGAGTGAATTCCCTTGGGGGGGTGATTAAATAACAACAGAGATAAATGTGCTCACTCACAGACCTCTCTCTCCATACCTAGCCACTGAGGGGAGTTTTGCTCTAGAGATGTGAACCATTTTAGCGTCCGAGATGTCTGAAAAGCCCATTTATACCCCTTGAGCCATGGTAGGCCCCAGCCTCCATTTGTCCAATGTGCTCTCAGCTTATTTCTGCTGTACCTAGGCTTCTTGCCCTCCCATATGAAGGTATCCAGCTGGGAGTCCAGCTTAGTGGACCAGTATTGAGGGATTTTCAAAGGAATGTGAGGGAGGAGGTACATAATTTTAGGTGCTGTGACCATTTTAATTGCCAAAATTTTACCTACAAGCGTAAATCGGAGAGGCCTCCATCTATCTAGCTCTGTACGAATAGACACCAAACGTGGCTTCATATTCATTTCCCAGAGTTTATGCAAATTAGGAGGGATATTGATGCCCAAGTACGTGAGTCCATCCGGAGCCCAATGGAGACCATGCTGGGTAACCATGCGGGAGGTACAATTAGAGTTCAAAGGGAGGACCTCCATCTTGGACTGATTAATCTTGAGCCCTAAGAATGTGCTAAATTCTGACAGGGTGCTCAATAATGCAGGGAGGGAAGTGGCAATATCTGCTATAGGAAGCAACAGGTCATTGGCATACATGAGAGTAGGGTATTCTCTTTCTCCCACTGGTATCCTGGAAATTAATGGAATTTGTCTAATAGCTGCCGCCAGGGGTTCCACTGCCAGGACAAAGAGTAGAGGAGAGAGGGGGCATCCTTGTTGTGTGCCCCAACCCAGTATAAAGGGGGAGACAGCATCAAGTTGGTGAGTACCCTAGCTGTGGGAGATGAGTATATGGCCCCTATCCAGGCCTGGAAGCCCACCCCCAACCCCATGGTGCCGAGCACTTGTTTGACATAGTCCCACTCCAGGCAGTCAAAGGCCTTTTCAAAATCTA
This sequence comes from Neoceratodus forsteri, assembly GCA_016271365.2. Taxonomy (NCBI): domain Eukaryota; kingdom Metazoa; phylum Chordata; order Ceratodontiformes; family Ceratodontidae; genus Neoceratodus; species Neoceratodus forsteri. The sequence goes on along the minus strand of CM057455.1, from coordinate 1,139,111,905 downwards.
TTGCTATTGCTGCAGAAGGGGATGGCAACGTTTTAGCTTTATGGATCAAGTTTACGAGTGATCTAATATGGTCGGCACTAAATCATCCCTTAACAAAGCCTACATGGGACGGGTGGATCAAACTGGGGAGAAGCGGGTTTAGACTGTTAGCTAACAATTTGGCTAACACCTTACTGTCTGCATTCAAAAGGGATATGGGCCAGTAGCTGGATGCTTTTAGAGGGTCTTTACCCTTCTTAGGCAGGATAGTGGTGGTCTCCTCCCGGGGGGGGGGCACCTTCTTGAAGCACTTCGGTGAACACTTGTTGTAGTATCAGGGAGATTGTGGTCTACAAAAGCTGCCATATTTAGATGGGGAACCCATCCCCTCCAGGAGCCTTTCCATTTTTAAGAGATAATATAGTCTCTGCTACCTCCTAAGGTGAGAGTGGGGCATCTATGGCCTAGGCCTGATCCGTCAAGATTTTAGGAATGTGTAAGGATTCTAGAAATAGGACGACACCCTTGGGGTCAGGTGCTCTGGATGATTTATGTAGCATGGAATAGAAGTCCACCATTATGTTATTGATTCCTTCTGTCGAGGGGTGGGTCTTACCCCCTGTATCCACTAAGGCAGTGATGTGCCTTTCGGCTTGCTGCTTTTTGAGGCAGTAGGCAAAGATCTTACCCCTCTTCTCTCCCCCTTCCCAATATTTGGGCTTAAGCCTAATAATAGAAATCTCTGCTTTCCTAGATAAAAGTTTGTTCACTTGCATCTTCAGGGATGCCACTAGGTGTCCTGCCTCTGACCTGAGGGAAGGATAACGGAGGACCTTAAAGGTAGCTTTCACTTCTTGGAGCTGTTTTTCAAGCCCTTTAAGGTGCTGTTCCTTCCTTTTGTGATGTCTGCTCACAAGTCCCATTATCGCCTCCCTCAGGGTAACTTTAAATGCTTCCCAGGTATTGCCTGCTGAAGTACCTGCTATGTGGTTGTTCTGAAAAAATTCAGAGGCTTCCCTTTGAAGCCAGGGGGGAAAGTCTGGATCATGAAGCAGCAATGGATTCAGCATCCAGGATGGAGAGGTAGAGGGAGGGAGCCCCAGGTGAAGGAGAGATGCACAGGGGCATGGTCTGAGATGACCAATGGATGAATAAAGGTGTCAATGGTGTTCCTGGTGACTGCTGGAGAGGTGAGCCAGAGATCTGTCTGACTAAGGGAACTGTACACTGGGGAATGGAAGGTGTAGTCTCATTGGGAGGGGTGAAATACCCTCCAGATATCTGTAAGGCCCATATCTTGTTGTAGCTGGCTCAATGCCAGTGATGCCCTGGAATGGGGTGCTGTGTTAGAGGGGGATCTATCAAGTAGCGGGTCCAGTGTGAGATTAAAATCCCTCCTAATATTATAGGGGTATCACCGGGGGCCAAGGAGCCCAGCGTTTGGGCCAGCTCATGGAAGAAGGAGGGCGAGTCTTCATTCAGGGCATACACGTTACCCAGGAGTAATGGTCCCTCCCCTGTGTTCATGAGTACAGCCACCCATCTGCCCCCAGGGTCACTCACCTTATGCATCAGTGTCCAATGAAGCTTCTTGTGAAGCAGTATAGCTACCTCTCTCTTTCTGGAAGGGGTCGAGGCATGTATGACTTGACCCACCCAATCACGTTTTAGTCTATCATGATCCCTTCCTGTGATTCTGGTCTCCTGCAGCAATGCAACCTTCGCTCCCAGCCTTTTAAGGTGCTGCAAAACCTGTTTCCCTTTGTTGGGGGTATTAAGCCCCCTGACATTCCATGTCAAGCATGTTATATCACCTATTGATGAGAGGGAGCAAGTATCATTCCAGGAAATGTATCATAGTAAACCAGCAGGCTGGGAGCAAGGTCGGTCCACCCAGGAGGGACAAGTCCCTGTAATTCAGTGCCAGGTATGGAGAGAGTGAATAAGCCAGGCATTCCCTGACAGTAACAACTGGCCTCAATCTATCATCTAGCAGTAACTCTGTGTGTGTCTCTTGCATTGAAAACAAACAATAACATATACATATAAACCAACTATATACAGGGTGCACAACCTTCCACGCGTATTGGGGAAATAGAGGCTTCCGATCAGCCACAGAGCCCTGCTGTAGGCCAGCCGCTTTTCCCAGGGTGTTATCCTGCGGTGTTGAACCCCCATGTGTGTTAGGGGGAGTTCAGGGAAGGAAGACTCCCCAACAGGGTACTGTCATCAACACAATCACAGTATTAATACAGTGAGCTACTTGTAGCCGCAGAGGGGGTGTTGAAACTGCACCAATCATTTTTGCATGAGTATTGGGGTACTAATGGTAGGGCTATGCATGGCCGATGATGAAGTGGAAGGATGGGGGGAAGAGGGGTCGAGGTAGCAGCATTCTCTAGTATAAACTGAGCATGAAATAGCCTCTGAGGGGGACTAGCAATGCTCTCATTACAGGGGACTATTATGAAAAGAGGAAGTGGGGGGGGGATTAGTCCACTATACTGGGGAACATATGTGATCTGGTCCCTCTGGAGGGGGGCCCTCTGCAACAGGGATTGGGTACTTCAGCCCTGATTCAGGAAAACAGGTCATGGCTCGACCAGCCCGCCAAGCAAAAACCGGGTTGGGAACCCAGCTGCCCACACTGGAGGGGCTTGTGCCTTCCACGTAAAAAGAAACAGCAGGCCAATAATAAACTTATTAGGCCTAAACATTGATACCCAACAGACTGAACAATAACACCACTTGGAACAGTACGTTTGAGATAACCCTACACCAGGATGTTCTCCTCCCTCAGCCCTCCCCACTAGTGAGAGGTACTGAGCCCTTCAGAATATCTGCCAGAGCTTGTGGAAGTGATTGATACTCCTGTGTGCCATCAAGTTAAATGAGGACTTCCTACTAGCCCTTGCGAGTCAGATCATGTTTGTCAGCCCCTGCGGATCCTTTCCGGTATGGGAACGGGGCATTTCAGCTGCAAGGTAGCGGCACAGATTGAGGGCCAGGCCCGGGGTGGGGGAGTCCCAGCAGTCACCAAACTCGAACAACGCGGATATGGCAAAGGAAAATTGGCTGGAGTCTCTCTCTACGGTCACCAAGAAAGCTACCCCTGCCTTACCCCAGACCTGATTTTCCCCAAGGTTTAACAAAAGAACTAAGAGTTAAGCAAAACCACTACTTATCTGACCACACTGCTGAGGTCTCACCGTTCTTCAGTCTGGGAGTTTGAATCTGCTCTAGTCAGTCCACGAAGGAGGCTGGATCACTGACAATGGGAAAGGCCTACCCAGAGACCTTTGGTGGGTGCTGTGCTTCATTAGTCATGGCTCCATCCTGCAACTGGTGAGGGGAAGTTGAAGGGGTCCGGTGACTTGATTTCAGCGCAGGAGAAGGCCTGAAAACCATGGGAGCATCGACAGTGTCTGGCTGTGGATCCGGAGATCTAGGTTGCAGGAATTCATACCTGTTGGCAGTGTGGAGACCCTGTAGGGAGTCAGGATTTGTTGTGTCCATGTGTATGGCTCCCAATATGTCTGCCTGCTCTCACTCCGAGGGGTGTTCTCTGTGCCCATGCTTTTTAGAGGAGTGCCTCTTTCAGTTCACCCTCGGAGGGAGCTCCCAAGCCTGGTCCCTAATATCCTGCCATACCCCGAACCAGTTAACCTGAGGAGGAGAGCAATGGTCCAGCCCTTCGCCGCTAACTTTTGCTGCTGGGGGCTTCGGGTATTTACTTTGGATTCCCTCTGCTAATTGCAGTGTATAAATTCTGTGATGGAGTCAGGAGAGTCAAGAAAAACTGGAACCCCACTGTGGACTACCCGCATTGTGGCTGGGTATCGCAAGGAGAATGGCAGCCCAAGTTTGTGCATTGTGTGCCTTGCCTTGGTGTAGGCTCTGCGTCTATCAGACAGCTGTTTAGAAAAGTCCTGAAAAATAAGGATTTTATTTGATCTCCACGTTACCTGCTGTTTTCTGGGCTATGGCCAGGACCTTCTCTTTTTCTCTGTAATCTATAAATCTAGCGATAATAGGCCATGGCCTGTCCTGGGCCTTGGGCATGGGGTCCAGAGTGCGGTGTGTGCGTTTCACCTGAAAGGGTCTCAATGGATCTAGCTGCAACATTTCTGATATTGCTAATTGCAGAAACCCTTCAGTGTCTTTCCCCTCCATGAGCTCCGGAAATCCCAAGAATCTAAGATTATTGCGCTGACCTCGGTTTTCGAGGTCATCTCTCTTGCTGCACATCATTTGTATAGTGTGCTGTTGCTCCCTTACTGTTGCTGACTGGTCTTGTATCTGACTGTCCATCGCTGAGACCCTCTGCTCAGTATGTAGCATTCTAGCCTCCAGGTTTTGGACTACCTGAGTGTTGCGGTTTGTCGCCAAGGTGACCTGCGACATCTGTGCCATAAGTTGGCCAAACATCGATTCCACCAAGGTCTGTTCCCAGGATTGTGATACATGCAGTTCAGCCATGCTGTAGGCCTGCCTTTCAAGATAGGCTGCTCCACTGGAAGATATTTTTTTCCACTACAATTAAAGCTTTCTGCAATAATAAAGCAATTTTCAGATTCCTTGTATAGTACTCCCGTAATTTCTGTAATTTGAAGAGGTAGAACTTGGTCAGAAAAGAAAGGATTATAACATATATATCCCTCTGGGTTGTAGAGCTGTGATCTAAGCTGCCATCCTGTTTAGCGCCCCTAGTGGCCGATCATTCATATTATTTTAAACTTTTTTTTATTATTTTAAATAAGGTTGCAAAGACAAAATAGTCCAGGTTGGAGCAAGGTGTCAATTTTATCTTGTCAATAGATGGTGCTAATGCTGCACATAAGCAGCAGTTTAGTGAGGGCAAAGCAAGAGCAGGCAGTGGCTTCACATGCGGCATCGGGAGAGAGACTGTGTCTCAGATGGAAGTGCTAATTTAACGTTGGGCGTTGTGGTTGATTTGGCAGCGGAACTATTGTTCACTATCCAAGCTGCTAGTGAGATTATAGGTAGGGCAGGGTCCTAGCATCACAAGGGACATACCAGCTTGTCATTTTTATGTTGGCTTGCATGCATGCGCAAGAAACATCTTGCGACAGTGTGGGTCTTGGGGGTGCGGCTGCTCTTGGGTGAATGGAGGGCACACATCAGTAGATGCGTCCCTCATTCCCCAATCAGCCTGCATGCCACCATCACACCATGCATTCATAATGGGGCGAGCACATCAAAGCAAAGGTCCGCTGCAATCGTCATACGCAGCGGTCCTTTGCTTGCCGTGCTCACCGCCATTATGATCATGGTCGTCGAGCGGGCAGCTGCCTCACAGTTTCCGACATCGGGGGTGCCCAATGCCCCTGTCTGCAACCCCCCCCCGTGTTTGTGTGCTGACGGGGAGACCACTCCCCGTTGGCATCCCCCACAAATGTGGAATGCCAAGGGGTGCCCAATCCCCCTCGGCTTCGCTTCCCCCCCTTTCTTTGCCATGGCCAGAGGCCCTCCCACGTCAGCATCACCCCCAACTGTTGAATGCGGGGGTGCCCAATCCCACTTAACCGGCTCCCCCCTTTCTTTGTTTGCGGCAGGGGTGCCGAGTCCCCGCTGGCATTACCCCTGTTGTGTGCCGATGAGGGTGCCCAATCCCCGTCGGCTACTGACACCCACCACAAACACATTAGTGTGGCATGCTGGGAGCCCACCCCAGCATGCCAAATGCCCTATAATACAAAACTGTCTGGCGTCGGTTTTGCTTTTTTCCTCCACCTGCAAATGAAAACCGTTCCCGTAGTCTACATGCCCCCTCCCTACCCACACCCACCCACTCGCACCCTGCTTCCCCTCACCCCATACTTACCTCCGGACTCCGGCGCGACGATCTTCCGTGGACCGGGAACATGTCTGCACTCTTCAAAGCCGACTGCGAACTGAGGAAATGCTGGTAAGCTATATAATGCAATGAATATGTTTTTTTCAACTTTGCTGCATATCTCAGGCATTTCTTGGAATTTTGGCACCAAATTTTCAACATGGGGTTTTTGGGGCTCCTCCTCATGAATTCTGTCATTGTTATGGTGTTAATTGGCCTCAGAAGGTGATTTTGCAGTCACTGCACGAAATCACCTTTCGGGACCCATTAACGAAATGACAGTGCCAGTGTTCATGAGGTGGCCTCTCAAAAAGCCTATGTTCCAAATTTGGAGGAAAAAAATCCAACAAATGCCTGTTTTATTAGCGTGTGTTGCACAGTTGCTATGCAGGCTCGTAACTTCATGCATTCGCAATATTTTAGTGCCGTATTTTCAGCATTGGCATATTTGTGCACCTCCTTGTGAACAGTTCAGCTGTCATTTCCTACATCCTGCCCGAAATGTGTTTCCGCACATCCGGCACACAATTGCACAGTCACTGTGGGAAGTCAGTGTTTGGGCCAGATTATGAAAATGACAGTGACACAGTTCATGAGCAGAGCTCCTAGAATGCCTATGTTGAAAATTTGGAGCTGATACTCCATAAAATGACTGTGGTACGAGCGTGCGTTGGCAGATTGCACGCTTGCTCATACCGTCGTGCATTTGTGATATTTTCACTCTGGATTTTCACCATTGCCATTTTTACACACCTCTTGATGAACAGTACAACTGCCACTTCACATATCCTACCCAAAATGTGTTTCCGCACTTCTGGCGCAGAATAGCGTGGTCACTGTGCGGAAATCACTTCTTGGGACACTGAAAGTGACACTGTACATGAGCAGAGGTGCTAAAATACCTATGTTGAACATTTGGTGCGCCACAAACTGCCAGTGCTGCTTTCGGCATTGCCATATTTCCATGCACCCTTGCACTCCGCAACTTTCAGATATTGTATGCCACATTTTCAGCACTGCCATTTAATTACACCTCCTTATGAACTGTGCATCTGTCATTTTTCACATCCTGCCCAACATGTTTTCCCACACTGCACTAACAAACACCCATAGGGACACCCTAATGCCTCTCACTCTCTGTAGGGTGGGGGTGGGTTGGCATCAGTTCAATACTTGACTGCCACTCCTATGCAGCATCTCTCTAACTCCTGCCCTGCCAATGGCAGCAAGACAACATTCTGCATTGACAAATGTTTGTTTTTTTTGCTTACATTGGAAAAAACATTTTTTTTCTTTTGTGGCCCATCTCTCGTGTGGCCTGTGAGATGGAGCCAATCGCAATGAAGGAAGTAGCACTCGAGAGATTAAAAAAATAAAGCCATTCCAGACAGCATGTGTTACAGTGGGACCAGAGGATGTTTGTGATTGCAGAGATGGGACTTGCTGTTGAGTGGTACTTCTTATGACAAGCAATTATGCTCTTAGTAGGAAGTTGAGCACAGGGGTACTTCCTAGGTGCAGAGACCTTATTGCGAGGAGCTACTTTCACCCGGACTGTTGTGCTGGGATATCGACCAAGCTGAAAGTACCCCTCAGCCAATCAGGATTCAGCATTCTTAGCACCCATTTCATAATTTAGAAGTAAACTCCTAAAAGCAGACAGAGGGAAGGAGACACTAGGACAACACACACAAATTAAAACACTCATACAACATATATTTTTGAAAATTCTTATTGTACTACTCCTTTAATGTCAGTCTGTATAATTACCCTGACTTCATGACATGTTAGAACCATTCCCCAACCCCACCAACAATACATCTGTACCCACATGAATCCAGATGGAACTGCCATGCCAACCTGCCATACAAAGTACATCCTAAGAAACTAGTGGGGAGTCAGATCACAGAACACTGTTTCAGCACTTCAGGTGCAGTATTGTAGACAAGAAGGCTATTTTTTGTTTTTTTAAGATAACAGAAGTTTTATTTATTTACATTCTCTTCCGTGGTTTCTTGCCAAAACCTGAATCCAATGCTTCTTTGTTTTATTGTGCAGTTTATTTACCCACTGTAGTCCACAAACATCTAGGTTTAAGTGGGATCCCATTTAACCCAGATTTATTGCTGTGTGGGAATGACGCATTGGCAGTTTATATAACCTGCTGAAGGTCACACAGTCAGTCGACGACTCTGGTAAGACTTGAAACTGGAATTTGCTGGTTTACAGAATTAAATGTTAGCACTGAACTATAATATGCACACCACTCTTTCAGTAGCTGCTCCACCAGGAATACGGAGATAGAAAATTGATCCAGACAAAAGCAGTGTTTGTCAAACTAGACATTTTTATTGAAAGAATGATTGTACTGGTATTGTCTCTTGATAAACTAAAGCTGTTGGATAATGCAATACTTTTGTATTAAACGGACAAACATTGCATGTGTGAATGTTGTTGCACAGAAGCTTTCAAGGTCACACAGCTACATTCATTAGGTGTCCTGCTTTAATAACATTCACTGTAGGCCACAAAAGATTCCTTGTATAATTTATCTAAAATCACTGAGCAGGGAATGAATGATTTTATCCTCATATCCCCACCCCTGAATATAGCTTTCTCCTGATCCCAAGTACCCCATGGTCACTGCAGGTCACTGCTCTAGCTAGTTTTGCCAGTCCAGTGTGAATTTATATTATCTGGCTGATCCTGCATTTAAATATAAAAAAAATATCAGTTTGCTCTTGCTGTGTCTCTGGATTGGGAGATGCAGAGTCCGATCCAGTACAGGCCATAATTGAAAACATAGCTGACAGTTAAAAAAAAGTCTGTGTGTGTGTGTAAGTGAGACAGAAGGCATGTTTATCTGACCAATGTGGCACAAATGCGAGCTGGCACAAGAAACATAGAAACATAAACACTGACAGCAGATAAGGAAAGCAAGGTCTATCCAGCCTGCCTCCTGCAAGTATGTCCCTACCTGTAGCATAGTGTGTTGCTTCTGTTCACACAGTGGGAGGTGCATTGACACAAGTTGCCGGTAGCTCGAGGTGTGGCAATTTGGTTGATGGCTGCAACAAAGCAAGATGGGAGCGTCTGACTTGCGTCATAGCATATAGTCCACATGGTTGGTGGTAGGGCCTAATATTGTGCATGACTGCAAGCAGAAAGTGGCTGTGGGAAAGAATCAGTGATTGGCTTACCACAATGCAGTGAGTATCCACACAGGGGTTTTGCAGCGTGGCAAAACAATCACATGAGTTACTGCAGTTCAAAAGCAGCCATGTAAACACGGCTAGAGAGAGAGAGAGAGAGAGACTGTGTGTGTCTGTAAGTAGGGGAGAAACTGTCGGCAGAATACAACCACGTTGACTATCTAGGGGACTAACTCCTTGTACCAGTAATTATAAAAAATAATAGATATGCAACTGTTTTCTTATGGATTTTTTTTTATACACCCTCAGTGTGTAAAAAAAAAATCCACAACACACAGTTGCATATCCATTATTCTCTGTTTTATGACTGCGATAGAAAGAGATCTGAAATGTTGTGGAAAGGTGCCAACTGTGTTAGCCTGGAATTTGAAGCGTATTAGCACCTTCCTCCAAAATTAAGGATTGGAGGACAGGATAGGCTAGGGAGGAATGTATGATCTTAATGAAGTTACCAGCTCCTGGCAAAGTGCCAGGAGGCAACAATTTATTTTCCCACCGAATGTACAATGTGGTAGAATGAGTCAGGGAGAATTTGGAAAACACCTTTAAGGGGCAGAGGGTGACTAAGGGACTAATAATGGTCACTAGGGGAGGGATGATTTTTTTTATTTTGGTACAAGTATAGAGCATGTGGGGGTAATAGGTTTGAATACCTTCCGATAGTCAAGGTAAGGTGTTAGCACTCCCTCATAGGTGTTATCCTAAAGCTAATGAAATACAAGCAACTTAAACAAACTAAAAACCAAAAAGAAAGGGAATCTATGTACTTCCTTTTTTGTTCTTTAGTGCCACTTAGCTTTAAATTTAAAAGTGCTTTAGTCTAAGTCTGTTAGCAGCATAGGAACACTTTTCAGCAGCCATTTGACTCACACTACTTGAAAGACAGAAGTCAATAGATGACTACATTCCCACTTAAAGTGCACTTTTTAGCAATAAGAGGATTTAGTCATTTCATTCTGATAGTCATAAAATGTGTTCTGATCTGTGCTGCATAGCCACTCTGTAGGCTTTTGGAACATCTGTGCTGCAGTACTTCCTACAGTCATACAGTATCAGAAGACATTCAAATGCAAATCTGAACTTCAGCATGTCTTGCCATAAACCTAATGTTTCAGCTATACCAATTTTCTAGAGAATGTATGTTTTTAATTTTCAGATTTCCTTTCCAGGGTTAAGACTCGGTGAAATATGTACAGTATTATCTGAAATATTTAGTAGAACAATAGAAACATAGAAACATAGACTTTGACGGCAGATAAGGACCGCTTGGCCCATCTAGTCTGCCCATTTCCCTACCTACAGGATAGGCCGCAGATCCTAGTTAACCAACAGCCTATTTCTTCCTACCCCCACAAGAATTGCCTTATGTCTGTCTCGTGCATTCTTGAATTCTCCCACAGTTTTAGACCCCACAACCTCCTCAGGAAGGCTGTTCCATGCATTCACTACCCTCTCTGTGAAATAATACTTCCTCACATTGCCCCTGAACCGCCATCCTTCTCTCTTTAAATTGTGTCCCCTTGTTCTTGCGCATCTCTTTTTCTGAAAGATGCTACCCTCCTGAACTTTGTTGATTCCACTGAGGTACTGAAAAGTTTCTATCATGTCCCCCCTCTCCCTTCTTTCCTCAAGGGTATACATATTAAGCTCCTTTAGTCTTTCCTCATACGGCTTCTCTTGCAGACCCAGCACCATTTTAGTTGCCCTCCTCTGGACTGCCTCTATCCTGTCTATGTCCTTGCGGAGATGAGGTCTCCAGAACTGGACACAGTACTCCAGATGGGGTCTCACCAACTGTCTGTACAGAGGGAAAACAACTTCCTGTTTTTTGCTGCTGATGCCTCTCCCTATACATCCCAGTATACCCCCAGCCCTCCTACTGCCTTCTCACATTGTTTGCTAACCTTAAGGTCATCTGATATGATTACCCCCAGGTCACTTTCCTTTTTTGTTTTTGTTACTGCCTCCCCACCCATTGTGTATTCTTCCCCTGGGTTCTTGTTTCCCAGGTATATTATTTTCCACTTCTTTGCATTGAATCCTAGCTGCCATACTTCTGACCATTCCTCCAACCTTGCCAAGTCCCTTTTCATCCTTTCCATGCCTCCTTGTGTATCAACCCTGTTACAGATATTTGTGTCATCTGCAAAAAGACATACTTTTCCTTCTAGTCCCTCTGCAATGTCACTGATGAAGACATTAAAAAGGACTGGACCCAATACTGAACCCTCGGTACCCACTAGTAACCCCTCTTTCTTCGAAGCGGACTCCATTTACAATTACCTTCTGTGTCCTGTTGTGCAGCCAATGTTTTACCCAGGCTACCACCTGGGACCCACTCCCAGGCTGATTAATTTGACTATTAATCTTTTGTGTGGAACTGTGTCAAATGCCTTGCTAAAGTCTAGGTAGGCCATGTTCATAGCCCCTCCCTGGTCTACTACTTTGGTCACCCAGTCAAAGAAATCTATTAGATTCGTCTGACATGACCTTCCGCTGTGAACCCATGCTGCCTTGGGTCCTGTGCCCCACTGGCCTCTAGGTACTCAACTATTCTTTCCTTCAGAAGTGACTCCATCACTTTCCCTACCACAGAGGTCAGACTGACAGGTCTGTAGTTTCCTGCCTCTGTCTTGGTCCCACTTTTGTGAAGGGGAATCACATCCGCCTTCCTCCAGTCCTCGGTACCACACCATCCTCCCATGATTTATTAAAAAGAGTAGCCAGTGGTTTCACTAGTTCCTCTCTTAATTCTTTTAGAATTCTGGGGTGAATTCCATCAGGCCCCATTGCTTTGTCCACCTTCAGTTTTAGGAGTTCTTGCAGAACCCTTTCTTCTGTGAAAGGACTGGGATCAACCCCCTATCAAGAGTGCTTCTGTTAATTAGATTAGGCACTTCCCCTCCTCTTTTGTGAATACTGAGCAGAAATATTCATTCAGTATCCCTGCTTTTCCTGTCCCCTCTGCCCACCCACCGTTCATTCTATTCAGCCTCACTATCCCTCCTTTGTCTTTCTCGTTCACTGATGTACCTATAAAAGGTTTTATCCCCTTCTTAACTGGGTTGGCTATCTTTCCTCAGTTTGGGCCTTTGCTATTCTGACTTCCCTCCCTGCTTCCTTCTACCTTAACTGGTACAGCTCTCTGTCCTGCTCCTTCTGTGTTTCCTTATACTTCGAATATATCTTTTCTTCCTGACTTTAACAGCCACCTCTTTTGAGAACCATAGTGGCTTTTTCTTTTGGTTTGATTTGTTTATTTGCTTCACATAAAGGCTTGTTGCCTCTGTGATGGCAGTTTTGAGGATTCCCCATTGTTGCTCCACACCTCCTTCTAGCCTGTTTGCTAGTGCTTTTCTGAGGCACTCTCCCATCTTGCCAAAGTCAGTCCTTCTAAAGTCCAGTGCCCTCACTTTTGTATGGCTTGACTCTGTAGCTGAGTTTAACATGAACCACACTGTTTGATGGTCACTTGTCCCCAGATGGCAACCCACTTCTAGATCTGAGGTCCTCTCACTGCCCCCGTTTGAGAGTACGAGGTCTAACATTGCTCCCTCATGAGTGGGTTCCAAAATTAGCTGTCTGAGGCTTGCCACCTGTAGGGCATCAAGAATGGCCCTGTTCTTGGATGTGGCTGCAGCAAATGTGCTCCAGAGAACATCTGGCATATTCAGGTCTCCCAGCAACAGTATCTCCCCTTTCTCTGCCATTCTAAGAATGCCTTTTATCATATCCTTGTCCATTCCCTCCCCCTGACATGGGGGTCTGTGCACAACCCCTGTGCAGATTGTGGTGCCCTTTCCAGTCTCCAAGCTGACCCACAGTGCCTCCTCTCCTCCCTGTTTACTCTTTTGTTCAGTTGCTTTTATCCCTTCCTTTACATAGAGAGCTACTCCTCCCACTCTTCTCCCCTGCCTGTCTCTCCTATAGGTTATGTACCCTGGTATGTTAACATCCGAGTCATGGTTCTCTGTGTACCAAGTTTCTGTGGCTGCTACGATATCCAGGCATCCCTCTTCCATCAAGGCCACCAGCTCAGGGAGCTTGTTGCCCAGACTACGGGCATTGGTACTCATTACCCTCCATTTCCTGATGGCCTTACTCCCTTTTGCCCCATCCCTCTTCTTCTTGCCTTTGACACTTTCTCCATTTACCCCTGCCCTTCTCCCTATTGACACCTCTGTGTTGGTGTTTGCCACACTTACTACGGTGATTATTTGGGGGGGTCTAGGATTTCCCTGCTCCTTTCCAGTGCCTCCCCCCTTGGCTAGTTTAAATGCTTGCCAATGAAGCATTTAAACCTATCACCTAGGATCCTGGTTCCCTTCCCGGACAGATGCAGCCCATCATGCCAGTATAGGCTTGCATCACTCCATGTGGACCCCCAGGCCCCAATAAAGCCAAATCCCTGAGCTTCACACCAGTTTTTCAACCACTGATTGAATCCCATGGTGCGGAACACCTTAGCCTCTCCTATGCCATAGATGGGCAGCACCTCCGAGAAGGTTACAGTGCGTGCTACTTGACTAAGGCCCTTCCCCAATTCCACAAGCTCTTCCTGTACCTCTCTAATCCCTTTCTTAGCCAGGTCATTTGTCCCTAGGTGGACAATGACATCCAGCTCCCTCCTGTGCAGCTGTCAGCAATCCTGAGGATTCGCCTCCCTGTCCCTCCAAGCCATGGCGCCGCAGGCACCTTACCGCCTCTCCCTTCCTACCCCAGTTCTACCTTCCTAACAATGGAGTTCCCCACCAAGGGTTGTTTCCTTCCCCTGCAGGGTCCCCTGCCACCCTCCTGTGGGTCTCCTTTGTGGAGGTTCCCAGCATCCTCCTCTGTCTCCACTGCGGGTGCCTCCACAGAGGAACCACATTTTGCCAGAATGGCAGAGGAATTGTGGAGAGGTACTTCTGGAGGGATGCGCCTCTGTTCCACCACCCTCACCCTCCCTGAGCCCACTGTGGTCCAACCGCTCCTCTTTCTTGGCAACCTCTGAGGCAACGGCAGTGGCACTGGTGGTCCCTGGATTGAAGAGGAGGTCCCACAAATCCTGGCTAACTCAGCCTGGAGATGAGCAACCTCCTCCCTCAGCCCAGAGAGGTGCCTGCAGATGGGACAACACCGCATCCTCCAGAATGTCTCCCGGAAGACTGCTGCTCCACAGTCACTGCACTGCACCACTCCAAACATGTCTTATTTCTGGCCCCTTAACTGTTTGCATCCTTACTATTTCCTCTGTTTTTTTCTCTCTCTCTCTCTCTCTCTCTCTCCTCCTTTCTTCTCCTGTGTGCCCTTTAAGCTCCTGATTGTCCTGTTCTGAGACAAGACTATCCTATATTTCTCAGTAGACCCTTACTTACTCAGAGGCAGACCTCCAGCAGCTAGAGGGGCTGGAGGCTACTCTGCCCTTCTAGGATGGTGGATCTTTGGTGGTTCTGTGATCACCACTTCCTGCTCCCAAACAGGAAGTTCCTGTTGTCATTCAAATCCTGTGCCTATAAAAATAGAACTAGCTTTGGGTGGGGTGGGGGAGGGAGGGAAGGAGGAATATATTCCCAGTGAGAAGTTCAGTCACACAACAGTCCTTTCTCCTGGTGTCTTCTGCCAAGCTATTAGCAGAATCTTTCTAAGGCAGTCTTTAAATGTAGCTTCCTTCTAGCTAAGCCACTCCCCCTACTTACTAGATCTTTCTACAAGTAATTTAAACCTCACAGCTATTAAGTCCTTTCAATCACCTCAGATTTACACCTAGATAACTGTTCAGATAATCATTCAGTTCAGTTAACTCAGACAAACACACACTTTTTTTTTGTTTGTTAGTTTTTTTGTACCCTAAATTAAAGGTCCAAGTACAAAAGTTCTTCTTCTTTATTCCCAGTAGAGAAGTTCAGTCACACAGCAATCCTTTCTCCTGGTGTCTTCTGCCAAACAAGAAAAAAAAGACAATAAAGGAAAACTAGAACACATTAACTTTGAAGATAATTGTTGTAAATATAATAATGTTAAGCTTTTCGGTGTAGTAGAGAGCTGGTCTTTAACAGGAATCTGAATTTAGCAAGAGGTTTTTGAAATTTCTCAATAATTACTGCCAAAGGGTTTTTACAGCCTGACAACTGGGTAGCAATTCTCATTTATACATGAGTGTGTATAACAGAGAAATAAACAGCAGCAGATTCTCAATAAAAAAAAAACTCTTTCTTTTTCACCTCATAGCACAGCAGGAGCTTACAGCTTCAAAAACTTAATTGGATTCTGCAGCTCCCTCACTTCTGAAATAAACGCTTATAGAAACCAAAACATAGGGAGTGCCACAACTCATTTTTGTACACACCCTTGGTATGTGATGCCTGGTTTAACCACAACAGTGTTTGGGTGACTTCAAGCACCTTGGGTGTGTAAAACCTCTCATTATACACCACTCCCCATGCATTATCCTATACGTATTTACTTGGGGCAGATAAGATTATTGTCTTAAAGCCTTTTTAAGTATAGGATACATTTAGGATATAGGATACATATAGAATAAAGAATACATATAGGAGACATTTTGCTCACTGTTACATGGAACATACCAGAGAACGTATCATTCTGACTAGCAGTATCCAAGACTTACCTTACTGGTTCTTTTAAATACTTTCTTAGATAATTTAGTTGTATTTTAGAACATACAGTACTGGATTTAAAAAACTATGTTTATTTAAACAGCCCCTGCTCTAAATGCTCAACTAGCAATAGATCACCTTGAATTTTCTTCCTCTCAGCACATTCAGTAATTGGTTAATGGATTCCATACTAATAAGTTTATGGGACACTTGGTTGTAAAATTAGTAGACTGCAGTTGCATATCCCAGTAGTGCCAAATATTCACTGTGTGACCTTGGGCAAGTCACTTAGCCTCCCCTTCTTTCAGTTCAAACAGCTGCAGAAATGGGTAAAAGCAGGGCTTCACTGGAAACGAATTGCTACCCCTTAGCTGGGCAATCCTGCATAAATAAATTGTAAAACAAAAAATTTAAAAGTGTATGGAATAGAAAAGAGCCTTTATACTATAATTACATATAATAAGTAGGCGTGGGTGTTTGGGCTTCTACATTATACCTAACAAAATTCAGTGCTGTCTGGTACAGAGTAGAGATGGATGAAATCCACAAATTTTGATATGTGAAATATTTCATGAAATTTGCACATTTCACGAGTGCAAAATGCAAAATTCAGCTGGTGAAAAGTGGAATTTTGCCACTCACAGGCGAAATTCCATTGTTCACAGCCAAATTTCACAATTTGTGTGTGAAATACCGCATTTTGCACCAGCAAAATATTTTGCAGAATGCACAAGTTTTGGGAAATATTTTGTGTGGTGAAATTCACGATTGTGCCGGAATTGCACCTCCGAAAGTAAATTTCTCTGCATCTCTAGTGCAGATGCAGCATTACCACTAATGACCATAGTTTTCTTCTTGAGTTTTGAAAGGCAGGCAGGAAGAGGAGGGTAGAGCATATGAGGAGACACTTCTACAAGGAGGAGGTTGGGCAGTACAACCTGCTGCAATGCTGCCACCTTGGCAACCACGGATGGCATTCCAGCTGTGTGAGGATTAGAGAAGAGGGAGGAATGCAAGCATGGTCCATCTTGGTGCACAAGCTCACCTCGGTGTCCTCAGGGTGTGTAGTTGGAAGGTAAATTGAAAAGAATTTGGCTGGTCACAGAAGGTGAAGTTGATCTGCCCTCTGGCCATCCATTTGAGGTGAGACATGCTCATGCTCTTCCCCATTCTATAACATTTTTTTATACTTTACTTTTATTCAGAGAAAAGTTCACATTTATACATTTAATTCTTTGAGGATAATACAGCTTGAAAAATACAATTTAACTAGATCAAATCAATCAAGATTTTAAAAAAAAGGCACATTTCTGTAGTTCAAGACACCTGTACATACAAAATATCACATCAATCAATGAATTTCATAAAATTATGCCAGTATATAAAACCACAAAATATCAACAACAGAACCAACAGTTCCTAAAAAATGACAGCAACATTATACTTCGCCACAGAAGGGTAGGCCAAAGAGGTATGTCTTCAGTTCAGCTTTAAAACTTTGAATGGTCAGGCATTCTCTTATCTGATGAGGTAGAGAATTCCACAGGATAGGGGCCACAAATGCAAATGAACGGGCCCCAGATGTTTGAAAATGCACCCTGGGAATCTCTAGCAATCCCTCATCGGTGGATCAGACAGGAAGGGAGTGGTGATAGGGAGAAAGGAGATCT
Organism: Neoceratodus forsteri; assembly: GCA_016271365.2. NCBI lineage: Eukaryota > Metazoa > Chordata > Ceratodontiformes > Ceratodontidae > Neoceratodus > Neoceratodus forsteri. Next base: position 1,139,094,588 of record CM057455.1, on the reverse strand, counting down.
TGCAAGTAGTGGGGCCCTGGTCATATAGGGCTTTATAGGTCAGCAAACTGACATTGAAAGTGATGTACCACCACACTCATAGCCAGTGCAGTCCACGGAGCACAGGCATAATATGACTGGTCCTGGAATTACCAGTCAAAAGCTTGGCAGTCTTATTCATATGTTTCATAGGCTGTAACAAAGCTCAGTAGATGGAAGTCAGTTCTGCTTGCCACTGATTTTCTAGATGCATCCCATTTTATTCCTAGTACTGAAGTAGGTGTCTAGTTTTCTTATAAACTCGTTTATGGTTTTGCAAGCAGCCACCTCCCTGGTGGTTTCTTCCATGTGGGCACCACTCTAACACTAAATCAGTATTTCCTTTTGGTAGTAGAATACCTTTCCATGGCCAATTGTAGTCAGTGGACTCTTGTATTGTAGTTTAGTTCCGTAAATGTGAATCCTAGTTTCTCCCACATTTCTTCAGTATGATTTGCTCTGTAGACCATACATGTGTCTCCACTGAGTCTCCTGTGTTCTAATGTAAACATACCCAGGTCTGCCAATCTTTCCTTATAATCTTTACCTTTTATATCTGAAATCTTTCTAGAAGCTCTGTGCTGCACCCTCTCTAGAGCCATGATGTTGTATTTCTACCCTAGGGACCAAAACTGGGCCCCATATTCTATGTGTGGCCGTACAAAGGACCCCATAATGGGAGCAATACCTCTTTTTTTCTGGATTTTATGTGTCTAAGTATACAGTTTAAAATGCCACTAGCCTTGCTGATGATCTGTCTACAGTGATGTTTAGGGCTAAGATCATTTGTGACTACAATTCCCAGGTCCCTTTCCTCTTGTGAAACCCTTAGAACTTGTCCATTTAGTTTGTGTCTGGCAAATTGGTTTCTGTGACCAAAACGCATCACTGTGCATTTGTCCATGTTAAAGTCTAGTCTGGCTAGTTTAGCCCATGTTTCTAGTTTGTCTAGTGCAGCCTGGAGTTTTACATGATCCTGTTGGTTGTTTACTATTGCTCCTATTCTGGTGTCATCTACAAATTTTGATTCTCACACTTCTCCTTGTGTGGTCACATCCTGTATATATATGTTGAACAGATAGGGTCCCAGAACCAAACCCTGTGGCACTCCGCTGGTCACTGCAGCCCAGTCTGAGTGGGTTCCCATGACAGAAACTCTCTGTCTTCTATCGCTTAATCAGGATGAAAACAATTTTGTAATGTTACCCTGGATTCTATGTCAGATGAGGGAATCAGTCAGGTCATCATGAGGAACTTTGCAAATGCTTTTGACAAATCCAGGAATATAACATCCACTGAATTTTTTCATCCAATGTCCAACTCACTTAGGAATCATAGGAATGATACTGAGCCAAAATGGACTTTCATCCTATGTGCTCGCCATTCTAGTTTTAAACTCTAATTTTATTAATGTATACGTCCCATCTAGATTTAAAAACAGAAGTTGTTTGGCTGGCCACAATCTCCAATGGTAGTCTGTTCCAGTCAAGCACAACTCTTTGGTTGAACCACCATGTACTACATACTTTTTTTCTATGTGGTGCTGTTAAATGCATAGGATGAGACCTAGTGTTATATACACTTGTGTTTGTTTCAAGACCAGTAACTTCCCAAAGATCATCATTTTTCCATGCCCTGTGCTCTAGGCACATATCCCCTCTCTTTCTTCTCTCCTCCAGGGAATACATATTCAACTCAGATAGACGGGTCTCATAATTTTTTTCTGCCATATCATGTATTGTTTTAGTGGCTCTCCTCTGTACTCTTTCCAACAATGTAATATCTCGTTTTTATATAGTGTCCAAACCTGGGCACCAAATTCCATGATTGGTCTAACCAGGGATATGTACAATGGCATTATAACAGCCCTACTTCTAGATGATATATGTCAATATGCAATTTAGCATTTTATTTCCTTTTTGAGCTATTTTTTGACAATGTGATGAAAAGGACATATCACTAGAAACTATGATACCCAGATCCCTTTCCTCATCTATTGTCTTTAAAACAATGTTTCCTAATCTATAAGATATTTTTGGGTTTCTATTTCCCAAATGCATGATAAAACATTTATCTCGATTTAATGTCAACTTGAATTTATTTGTCCATATTTCTATGTTATCAATTGTATCTTGTAAGTCAGATGAATTTTGACTAGTGTTTATTTCTTCACCTATCCTACAGTCATCTGCAAATTTTTGTAGCCAAACAGTATTATGTTTTATTTGAAGAGATGATACATATAGATTAAACAAGCAGGGGCCCAGCACCGAACCCTGGGGAACGCCACTAGTTACCTCTGTCCATTCAGAGAGCTCCCCTCTAATACACACTCGTTGGTTTCTATTTTCTAACCAATTTTGAACCCAGTTTATTATGAATGGATTTATAGTCAATTTACTCATTTGTTGTATTAGTTCTGGGTGGGGGAGCTTATCGAAAGCCTTGGAAAAATCAAGGAACAGCACATCCACTGGTATTCCCATATCGAGTCTATCTATAACGCTGTTATAAAATGCCAGCATATTTGTCTGGCAGGACCTTCCCTTCACAAATCCATGTTGGAAATGGTCAATGAGATGATTTAATTTTAGATTTTCATTTATCTTATCCTTTAATATTCCCTCCAATATTTTTGAGGGAATAGCAGTAAGACTAATAGGTCGATAGTTTGCAGGATCAGTCTTATTATCTTTTTCATGAATTGGGATAACAATTGCTGATTTCCAGCAATCAATTACTTCCCCCCGTATCCAATGCTTTTTGAAATATATAGGTTAATGGGGGGGCGCTATTATCTCTGCCAATTCTCTAAGTATTTTTGGGTGAAAAATATCAGGACCCGGGGATTTGTTTGGATCCAGTTTAGCTCATCTTTTTTCGACTTTAGTTTGTTTTAATACTATTCTATCTTTTGGATTTATATCTGATATTATAAATGGATATAAACCCTTTTGTTTTGTTATAAACAGTAGAGAAATATTCATTTACTAGGTCTGCCATTTCTTTATTTTCAGATGTTGAATCCCCATTTGTTTTTTTGAAGCATCCTATACTGCTTGAGTTCCCTTTGATGTTATTTATGTAAGCATAAAAGGCCTTATGATTTCCTTCTACTCTATTTGCTAAATTTATTTCATAATTTATTTTAGCCTTCTTGATTTGCTTTTTTTATTTGGTTTGTTATTTGTGTATATTGAGTCCTAATTTTATATGATCTATTCATTTTCCACTTTTTAAACAGCCTATGTTTTCTGTTTATTAATTTTTTGATTTTTGGTGTCCACCATTGTATTTTTTTTATTATTTCTCAGAGGATACTTTTGTTTAACAGGAATGTTTTCAATTTCTTGCTGCTTAATCTTAGTGGGGAAAATTTCCCATTTATTATTTAGTGATTTTTTTTGTCAAAATCTTCTTTCCACTGCCAATTTGAGAGGTTTACTTTCATCTTAGCAAAATTTGCTTTGCCAAAATCAAAGGTAACTGTATTAACCCCTTGTTTATTTAGTAATTCAGCTAATTTAAATTCACCTTTGGAATGGTCACTAGTACCTAAGGGTGTAGTTATCATGCATTCACTTAGTGTATCTCCCATGTTTGTTAAGACCAAATCCAATATATTTTGTCCCCTTGTCTGATCTTCAAGACACTGTACTAATCCAATTTGGTCACATGCATTTAAAAACTCTCTCTTTAAGGATGTTACTGTAAGTGATTTTTCCCAATTAATTCCAGGTAAATTTAAATCTCCTAGGACTAATATTTTGTCAGCTGGATTTAATGACACCATTTTATCTATCAAACTCTTGTTGGTTTGTGGGGTTGATGATGGAGATCTATAGATAAGGCCCAATATTATTTTGGGATTTTTTGGTGGTATTATTTTGACCCATAGTTGGTCAGTCATGTCAATAGACATAGATATCTCTTCTGACTTTATACTATTTAATATATAGAGGGCCACCCTTCCCCCCTTTCTATATACTGTAATCTAGACTGTTTACATAAAGTATACCCAACTATGGCCTGATCCCAGTCATCATTTACATCCCACCATGTTTCTGTCACTGCAGCTATATGTATGTTTTTAGCAGACATAATATTTCTAAATTCCTCCATTTTATTTTTAAAACTTCTAGCATTTAGGAGCATGCAATTCCAAGTATCAGATTTACTTAATTTATGAGGATTGTTTCCTTTTTTTGTGTTTTCACTTACTTGTCCCCCTTGCCCCCTCTCATTAATTTAAATCAAGCCTGGTAGCTTCCTTGAATCTCTTAGCTAGGTATCTTGTCCCTACCCTTTCAAGATGAAGTCCATCTTGCTTGAATAGATTCGGGTCCCTAAATGCTGCTGAATTATCTAAGAACTCAGCTCCTTCCTTTCTACAAAGTTCTCTCAGCCATCTATTTAATGTATTTATTTTTGAAGTTTTAGCTGAATGGTAACCAAATACTGGTAGTATACTAGATATAATTGTGCTTCCCCTTTTTTGTTTTATTTTAGCAAAAGTGTTCTGGAAATCTAGAAAAAATATCTTGTAAATTTCTGTGTTGAATATCATTTGTCCCAATGTGTAATAACACTATTGGGTTTGTAGCATTTTCCATAAATCCATCCAAAAGTGGGCATATGGTCTGTATTTTTATACCTGGTAACATGCTCACTGTAGTGTGTTCATTTCTTCCTCTGCATAACATAGTATCAATACCTCTAATCATATAATCTCCTATTACCACTAAACCCCTATTTTGATGCTCAACTTCTCTAGTATCCTGTGTTAGTGCCTGTGGACTTAGTCCAAATGTAGTTTCAGTTATAATTTCTCCAGGATCTTCAATTTGTAATGATGTAAATCGATTTTGTAGTGATAAACGTGCGCTATTATAAATTTGTCCTCCTCTTTTTCTAGTTTTTACTTTGGTAACCCTTGCCCATTCTTCTGTTTCCAGTTCTAAACTTAAATTTGTATTTTGTTTTTCTACTTCCTTACAACTATTGTTATCCTGTTCCTTATTTTCTATTTGGGAGACCATAGAGTCTATGAATTTCTCTAAACTTACTATCTCTTCATTTCCTGATTTCCTTTCTAATAAACGTGTAATTTCTTCTTTCAACATCTCCACCAATTTACATTTATCACAGATAAATGAATCATCTTGTAATCCCCCTCAAACATTTGACACTCAGTACAAACTTTGAAAGGGCCCTTCATTTTACATTGCTTAATTTTTTGCTACTTACAAAGATTTGTGTGTAGCCCAGCTCCCAGCCTCCTCAGCAGACACAGCAGACACACGTAGAACTTTTTTACAGAATTCCAACAAATTTGTTTGACATGAGAATCCTTTCCAAAATCCATGCTGTGAGTAGTCAATGTCTCCTGATACTGCCATTTACTCCTTGATATGCTCTTTTATGAGACACTGGAGTACCTTACCTAATATAGTTGTCAGACTGATGGGTGTATAATTCCCTACCTCCTGTCTAGAGCTTTTCTTGTGTATTGGCATGATATTTTCCCCTTCGTATTCCACTGACCTCACCTTGGTTCAATGAACACTGGAATAAAGCGGTTACTGGTTTTGCCAACTCATTTGCCAGTTCCTTGATGACCCTAGGATATAAGCCATAGGGGCCCTCAGATTTGCAGCCATCCAATCTACTTAGCCTATCTCTGATGTCCTGCACTCTCAGTACTAAGGTATTTTAGTTATCATTATCCAGGTGCCATTCCACACCGGTTGTTTGGGGGTTATAGACAGAGCTATAGTATGTGTTGTAAGCTTCTGCCACCTGTCCATTGTCTTTGATTAGTGTCCCATCTTGGTTTTTAAGTGACTCCAATTGTGTGACTCCTCCTTTTTATGTTGGCGTGCTTGTGCAGCCAACATCTTCTTGATAGTGCAGCTTTGAGAGCACGGTCACTGGTGAATGTAGGCATGTACCAGTAGGTGCGCCCTCACTTCCCCAATCAGCCTGCATGTTACGCCGCACTATGCATATATAATGTGGTGAGCACATCTAAGAAAAGGTCTGCTGCAATCTGAGCAAAGCTTGTCAGATGCAACAGACCTTCCCTAACTGCTCTTCGCTGACATTATGAGCATGGCTAACAGTGGCCACCAAACTGATGACTCAGAGGTGCCTCAATCCCTCTCAGTTCAGTTAACCTTCCTTCTGTATAAAGCAACAGGGAGCCCACTCCTGTTGGTATAAATCACCCCATTGTTAAATACAGAGGGTGCCCAATCTTCCTCGGCTCACCACCCCTACTCTCTTTGTGTGCTGACTGGGGTGCCCAATCCCCGTCGGCATAAAATCCTCCCCTGTGTTGTGTGTCGATGAGGGTGCCCAATCCCACGTCAGCTACAGACCCCCCCAAACAGTTAGATGGCACGCTGGGAGCCCACCCCAGCATGCCAAATTCCCTAAAACAAAAAACTATCCCACAATGTTTTTTTTTGTCACCTGTAAAATGAAAATGGTCCCTCATAGTCTCCATGCCCCACCCACACCCACCCTCTGCACCTGCCTCCCCACACCCCCACCTCATACTTACCTGCAGAGTCCAGCGACAATCTTCGGTGGACTGGAACATGTCTGCACTCTTCAAAGCTCATCATGCGAACTGAGGAAATGCCAGTAAGCTGTATAATGGAATAAATAGGTTTTTTCAACTTTGATGCATATCTCAGGCATTTTGGGAAATTTCTGCCCCAAATTTTCAACATGGGGTTTTTGGGACCCCTCCTCATGAATTCTTGCACTGTCATTGCATTATTCAGCCTTGAAAGGTGATTTCACAGTCACTGTGCAGAATCAACTTTTGGGACTGAGTAACGAAATGACAGTGCCACTGTTCATGAGTGGGGCTCTCAAAAACCCTATGTTGCAAATTTGGTGGGAAAAATCCAAAAAATGACTGTTTTATGAGCATGCCTTGTGCAGTTGCTCTCCAGATTCTCAACATTGGCATTTTACCACACCTTCTTGTGAACCATACAGCTGTCATTTTTCACATCCTGGCCGAAATGTTTTTTTGCACTTCCGGTGCAGAATAGCGCGGTCACTGTGTGAAATCAGTGTTCAGGACACATTACGAAAATGACAGTGACACTGTTCATGAGAAAAGGTCCTAAAATGCCTGTGTTGAAAATTTAGTGACAATACTCCATAAAATGTCTGTATTACGAGAGTGCGTTGTGCAATTTGCTTGCATGCTTGTAAGTTTGCAAACTTATAATATTTTCACTCCAGATTTTTAACAGTGCCATTGTTCTGCACCTCCTAATGAACAGTACAGCTGTCATTTTTCACAACCTGACCAAAATCAGTTTTCGCAGTTACTGCACAGAATAGCATGGCTGCTGTGGAAAGTCCGTGTTCGAGACACATTATGAAAATGACAGTGACACTGTTCATTAGCAGATGTCCTATAATGCCTATGTTGAAAATTTGGGGACAAAAGTCAATAATGAGTGTTTTACGAGCATGCATTGCGCAGTTTGCACGCACACTGGTGACTTTGTGAATTTGTAATACTTTCACTCCAGCTGTTCATCATTGGCATTTTTCCATACCTCCTTATGAACAGTACAGTTGGCTGAAATGTGTTTTCACACGTCCGGCACAGAATTGCATGGTCGTTGTGTGAAATCAGTTTTCAGGACAGTTTGAGGAAATGATGGTGACATTATTCATGAACAGAGGTCCTAAAATGCCTATGTTGAAAATTTGATGCCGAACGTCCATACAATTGACTGTAAAGGTAAAGCCGCAGTATCGCGCAGTTTCCATGCACCCTTGTAACTTTGTCAATCTGCAATATTTTCATGCCACATTTTCACCACTGGCATTTGTGCACACCTCCTTATCAACAGTCCAGCTGATATTTTTCACAGCCTGTCCAAAATGCTTTTCCGCAGCTGTGGCACACAATGGCGTGCTCACTGTGCAAAATCACCTTTTGGGACACATTAAAAAAATCACAGCGCTATGCATCTCTAGCTCCACCACTGCTACTGCCAATACCAGTGCGACAACATTCGGCATTGACAAATGCTTGTTCTTTTTGTTATTGTAGTTATAAAAATGTTTATAATTATTTTTCACTTTATGTGTTAACTGTAATTCATGCTTCCTTCTAGATGCATTGATCTCTTTTTTGTCAATTTTAAACATGTTTTGTATTTGAACCAGGCATTACTATTCTCACTCCTTTTTGCCTTGGAGTATAATTTACTCTTTCTATTTATTTTGCATCTAACGTTATTTGTCATCCATATTGGTATTTTTTTTCCTGCTGAGTTATACTTTTTTAAATAGGTACATATTTTTTCAGTAATATCTTGATTTTACTCTCCAGTGTTACCCAGTTATCATTTAGTGAGTCTCCTGAAAAAGCCTTTTTTCAATCCCATTCAATAAGCTCTCTTCTGATGCTACTGGACCTCAGGGGAAGGAGTGGGGTGGGCGGATAGGGGTGGTGAGGTTGAGGAGGCACCCTGTGGTGAAATGGGTCCAGGAAAGAGGTCCTCCATGTGTGGTATCCATACCCAAGGGCTCCACTGATAGTGAGCAAGTTGCCCGTTCTTCCATTGCCTCTCATTCAATTCGGGTGGTGTTCAAGACTTGGCTGGACTAGAATTCTCATCCTGTATTGGAGTCAGCAGTTCCAGTTGGGTACTCAGTGATACACCACTCGAGACTGGATTGAAGAGGCGGGGGTGTAGCCATCTGTTTTAAGATGGAACTGGGCCTTGTAGAGGTTCCAGAAGCCCCACTAGATCCTTTGAGTGCATCATGGGAGCAGGTGTGGATAGCAGGATTCTTCTTGTCTACCATCCACCCAGAGGTAAGAAAGTTTTCCTGCAGGAAGTTGCAGACTTCATGGTCGACATGATGTTGGAATCCTCCAGGTAGTTAGCCCTGGGGGATTTTAATGCCTGTGTCGATGATAAACTCTCTCATTTTGGTCAAAACTTCCTCCAACTGATGATTTAATTGGGCTTCACACAGGTAGTTACCACTGCAACCCATTTTCAGGGTCACTCCCTGGACCTGGTATTCCTCCTGGAGATAGAGGTCGGTGACTTGGTGGTGGAACCAGTTGGATGGTCAGACCATCACTCTGTGAGGTTCAGTTTCATGGCTCCCTTTGTGAGATCAGCCCCTTTGGAGATGGTCTGGTACCGCCCTTTGAGGGGTGTAACCTCAGAGGGTCTGTTGGCAGTGCTGGATCTATTGAGTTGGCCATTAGAATGCTTAGATCCAGGAGACCTAGTAGCACACTATAATAGTATGGTGTTGAGGGCTCTGGATTCCGTAGCTCCTGTCAGAGTTCACCCCCTCCCTCCCTCTCCATCCTCAGTCCCCTTGGTTTGATGGGACTTTGAGGGAGTTAAGGAGAGTTGGGTGAAGGTTGGAATGTTATTGGCAGAAATTTGGCCTGGAGGACAACAGACTTAGGTTGATCACCCATTATTTGGACTTTCAATCAGAAATCTCCTGTAAGAAGGCAGAGTTCCTGTCCAGGGAGATTGCTGCAGCAAGGAATCAACCTGCTCAGCCCTTTCAGACCATAAACAGGCTGTGCAATCCAGCCTGCCTTTGGGGCCGGAGAGATTTTTCACAATCTAAGTGTGATGAGTTTGCTCTGTTCTATGCTGCTAAGGTGTCTTGCATCAGGTCAGAGATCTGCTTAACTCATTCAAATGAGTATAATGGCGGTCAATACGAGGACACAGGCACCCAGTCTGGACAGACTTTGACCAGCCAGTGATCATGGATATCATGAAGATTGTTCGGGGATTGCAACTGACTTACTGTGGTTTGGATCCTGGTCCAATGCGCCTTCTTGTAGGGTGTATGGATGTCATCAAACTGATCCTTGCTGAGATAGTCTGGTGCTTGCTAGACATGGGGGTGTTTCCGGGCTCCCTGTAGGAGACTGTGGTGATACCTCTTTTAAAGAAACCTTCCTGTGACCCAGACTGTCTTGCAAACTACAGACCAGTCTCTAACCTGCCCTTTTTGAGCAAGGTTTTTGAGAAGGTAGTCACATTGTAGCTTGAGAACTTTATTACCAGCCATGAAGTCTATGATCCTTTCCAGTCCTGTTTCTGGTAGAGGCATAGTACCGAGACGGCATTAGTTCGAGTACTTAATGATCTCCTAATAGCGAGGGATCAGACGAGTCATTTGATCTTGGTCCTCCTTGATCTCTCTGCAGCATTTGACACTGTGGATCATGGGGTGTTGCTGTAACACCTGCGGCTGCTCTGTGGACTGTTGGGGACAGTTCTCAGGTGGTTCAATTCTTTCCTCATAGGCAGGACTCAGAGGGTGGTGTCAGGAATTTTTTCTTTGGCTCCCTTTGCCCTGCCTTGTGGGGTGCTGCAAGGTTCCATGCTGTCCCCCATGTTGTTAATGGTGTATATCTTGCCATTGGGAGACATTATAAGGTGGTATGGACTGAGTTTTCACTGCTATGCAGATGATACTCATCTCTACATGTCCTTTGTACCCGAACAGAATAGTGCGATCTCAGTCTTTTACAACTGCCTCACTGAGATTCAAGACTGGATGAGTGCTAACTGGTTGAGACTTAATCCAGACACATCTGAGATGTTGGTAGTGGACCCAGGTCACTGGGTAGAGAAGATGACTCCTTGGCAACCGTCTGTCCTTGTGCTAGGGGGCAACTAGTTGAGACCTTCCGAATGGGTGTGAAATCTGGGCATTGTGCTTGATATCGAACTGACACTAAAAACACAGGTGTCAGCAGTTGTCAAGTCCTCATTTTAACATCTGAGGAACATTGCCCAGGTAAAGCACCTTGTTCCGTCCGATGACCTTCCCATATTGATTCACTCCTTTGTGTCCTCTCGTCTTGATTACTGCAATGCTCTTTACCTAGGGTTACCAGGGGTGGATCTCCATCACCTGCAGTTGGTGTAGAACGCTGTGGCCAGGTTGTTGACAGGGTTGCCAAGAACTTGCCATGTCACTCCTGTGCTGCTTGAACTGCACTGGCTGCCAGTGTGATGGATGATCACCTTCAAGGTCATAGTGCTGACCTATAAGACCCTACATGGACAGGGACTGGGTTACTTGCAAGACCTCCTTCGGCCTTACTGCCCCCTCCATCCACTCCACTCCAGCGATGAGGGATTGCTAGAGGTTCCCAGGGTCTGTCTTCAGACATCAGGTGTTAGGGCTTTTTTCTTTTGTAACCCCCGACCCTGTGGAACTCTACCTTATCAGATCAGAGAGTGCCAGTCCACCAAGACTTTTAAATCCTCAGTGAAAACATATTTATTTGACCTGGCTTTTGAGGATAATGTTTAGTTTTATTACTGCTGCCTTTTTATATGTTTTGTTTGATTAAATGTCTTCTTTTATATTGTATATGCGCTTTTTGGTTTCTGAACAGCGCTTTAGAAATAACATTTGATTTGATTCGATTTGATATACTAAAATCAGCTAAGTCATAATGTCACTGAGGAAAAGACCATATTATGATCACTAGTGCTTAAGAGTAGCATTACATCACATCCCTGGATTTTTTCACTCATGTTGCTTAATACTAAGTCTAAAAGATGTTTGCCCCAGTGGGGTGTGTAACATACTGGTCTAATCCAGCCATTGTATATGCCTGAATGAACCTTGTTCCTCTTAATGAGTTTGATATTTGATTTACCCAATCTATACCTGTTGAAGTCTTCTAATATAATGATGTTTTCTACAGGTGTCATGTTTTCTACGCATTTCTCTAACTGGGTAATGTCAGAGTAATTACATGAAGGTGATCTGTAGATAGCTCCCAAGGTGATTCTGGCACTATGTTGTGGGGTGATTTTATTCCAGACCATATCAATACCCTCCACAGTTCTTGTTTTCAGTCTTTCCATTTTTATTTCTTCCACCACATAGAGGGCTACTCACCCCCTTTTTACCTTTTCTATCCATGCTGTTTAAGTTGTAACCGGGTACATGTCTGTCATTTGTCCTCTGGGTCCCACCATGTTTCTATGATTGCACATATTTTAACATTCTCTGTATTCATTATATAGATGAGTTCATCCATTTTATTTGTAAGGCTCTGTGCATTTAGGGATATATATTTCCAAGTAGTAATGTTGTTGGTTTTTATTTTATCTGTTCTATAGTAGTTTCTTCCAAGTGCAACAGGGCCACTACCCCCGTCTCCCCATCTTTCAGTTTAAAAGATGTTTTATTGTTTTCCTGCTCTCCTGTGCTAAGATTCTGGTCCCAAATCTATTTACATGCAAGCCATTCTGCCCAAATAGATTGGCCTTCTGAAAGTTTGTCCAATGGCTAATGAATACAAAACCTTCCTTCTGGTACCACCCTCTCAACCATCTATTAAGTTGCCTGATATCTCTTTTTTACCTGTTTCCGGCCCTGGGGACTGGGAGTATCTCTGATATGAATGTTTTGCTAGTACTAGATTTTAGAAAACTGCCAACATCTTCAAAATCCTTCTGGATGTCTCCCAGCTTCCTTTTGCCTACATCATTGACCCCCACCTGCAGTACTATGGTGGGTACGTAGTTCTGCTTCATTATCTGTGGTAGTATAGCCTTTATATCCCCTATCCCTGCTCCCAGGAGCACGTTACCTGTTGTTAATTCCTTGGAATCTTTGCAAATAATCCTGTCTGTATTTCTTAACAAAGAATTTCCTGTTACCAAAACTTCATGTGGTATCCTTGTTTTGTCTAGGTTGCTAGGGACTAGGAATTTGTTTACAGTGTCTTCTGAATTTGGGCTATTTGTCTGATCATTTCCTGATGTGCCATCTCCATGGTCAAGACAGCTACATTTATTTTGTAGCTGTATGTTACTTGAGCCACCAATATTTCTTCTCCCTTTTTTAAACTCCTTTTGCACCTGACTCCAATCTTCCTCATTACTGTCTGCTAGGTTAGGACCAGTGAATGTATCTCCTAGCATTTCATGCATAGGATCCTTGGTTGTGGATGCTGCTTTTTCCTGATTTAAATGAGTATCTACATTTACCTCTTCTGCTACTGAATCAATCAATTTTTCTAATTCTGTAATCTGGTTCCTGATCTGTAATCTTGTTTTTAATTCATGTATTTCTTCCTGAAGGATGCTTATGAGAGTGTAGTCGTCACAGACAAAGTTCAACTGCTGCTTCCCCTTATCCACGAAGAGTGAAATAAACTCATCACACCTTTCTTGTGACAAGGCTCAGCCTGACTGCAAACAGACTGTACTGTACAATCTGTTGACAGTCTGGAAGAGCTTAGCTGGTCGATGCTACATGGTGGCAATTTCCCATGACAGGAATTCTGCCTTCTTACTGGTGATAGTCAAATGATAGACAATATATGGGTCCATCAGTCTAAGTCTGTCAACATCCAGGCTGGACTTCTGCCTAGCTCTGTCTAACCTTCAACCCACTCTATTCAACTGCTTCAAGGTCCCATCAAACCATGAGGATCTTGGGCAAAGAGTAAGTGGTCAAACACAAACAGGAGCAATGGAATTCAAGGCATCTTACACCACCTTATTATAGGCACATATAAAATCGCCAAGAGCCATGCTTTTACTTGCCAGGCCCAGTAGGTCTATCACTGCCATTACGTCCTCTGGGGTCATCCCCCTCAAAGGGCGGTACTGAATCATCTCCGTAGGAGCAGGCCCATTGGGGAGCTGCAAAACTGAAGCCTATGTGTGATGGTCAGACCAACTGACAGGTTCCAACACCAAATCAGTGATCTCCATCCCAGGAGGAACACCAGATCCAATGAGTGACCACCAATGTGAGTCATGGAGGAAATAACCTGTGTGAGTCCCAGCGAAGACATAAACTGGAGGAGATCTTGACCAAAGTGCGAGAGTTCATTGTCAACCCAGGCATTAAAATCCCCCCAGGATTAACCATCTGGGGGATCCCAATACCACATTGACAATGAAGTCTGTGATCTCCTGCAGGAATTCTTTCCCATCACCGTGTGGATGGCAGATGAGCAGAATCCTGCCCCACACCCGCACCCATGATACACTCAAAGGATATGGTGAACCTCACTGGCACATCCCCAAGACCCAGTTCCACTTTAAAACAAATAGCTACACCCCCGCCCCTATGATCTGTCCTTGGGTGGTGTATCATCAAGTACCCGGCTGGAACCGTAGATGCCAATATTGGGCCCACATTGTCATCCAACCAAGTCTTGGTGATGCACACCATGTCAGATGTGAACTTTAAGATTTAGTTAAAATTAATGTCTGCTTGATTTCACTCCATTTAAAAATATTTTAAATTAAGGGTGCTTGCCTGAAATTATAAGCTTTGAATATTTTCTTTTTAGATGGACGGTTTAAAGCCCACATTGTCATCCAACCAGGTCTTGGTGATGCACACCAGGTCAGATGTGAACTTTATGACTTAGTTAACATTGATGTTTAAGTCTGACAACATCCAGGCTGGACTTCTGCCTAGCTCTCTCTAACCTTCAACCCACTGTCTTCAACTCCTTCAAGGTTCCATTAAACCATAAGGATCTTGGGCAAAGAGTAAGTGTTCGAACACAAACAGGAACAATGGAATTTAAGGCATCTTACACCACCTTATTATAGGCACATATAAGATCACCAAGAGCCATGCTTTCACTTGCCAGGCCCAGTAGGTCTAGCACCACCATTACATCTTCTGGGGTCATGCCCCTCAAAGGGTGGTACCAGACAATCTCCATAGGAGCAGGCCCCCAATGAAATCCCCAATCTGTAGGCATGGCAACATTTTTCTCTTAAAACGCCCATGCTGAATCCACATCAAAAAATAGTCTTGGTTCTGAAAGGTAATTTTTAGCTTAGCTGCAGAACAGCTGGTACAATTGCTTGAAGGAATTCAGTTCTAAGGGTTAGAAAGCATTTCCTGCATCTCTGAGCAGCAAGGCAAAAATCATGATACAAATTGATTTTAGTCCTTCACCCCTCTCGTCTCAACTCCCTCAGAGCCTCATCAAACTAAGGGGGTTGAGGGCAAAGGGTGAGAGGGTGAACCCGGACAGGAGCCAGGACATCCAGAGCCCCCATCACAGCCATGGTGTAGGCTTGTAGAAGGTTCACGGGACCCTCACTTGTACCCGGTAATCCCAACAAGATCTGCGGTTAAAGCAGTCTTGTTTTTAATAGACCTGGCATTGCACTATAATATGCACTATAACTATAATAGTTCTGAAAAGTATAAAGATTTCTTGATTTTTGAGGTGGTCAAATGCATACTATATATCCAAAAATGAGAGCACAGTGCATCAAAACAAACAAGCATTTGTCAATGCCGAATGTTTGGTTGCTAGCATTGGCTTTGTTAGTGTTGGAGTTACAGAGCTGCATAATAGGAATGGCAGTGAAGTATTGAACTGAAACCAACCCCATCACCATCCTGCAGATAGTGACAGGCATTGCAGTGTGCCTTTGGGTCATCAGGCATAACGGCCACGCCATCTCACCACACCTTACCGTGCAGACACCGACAAGTGTCACAGTGTGCCTTGGGGTCTTTGGCCATTATGTGCACCCCATTCCATCAGGAAATATTGTGAGATGGGTGTGGTATAGGAGAATGGGGTGAACTTTGGGACTGAAGAGTCCAAGGCACACCTCAATGCATCTAGGTGGCTGCAGGGTGTGGGGGGAGGGTGGAATGGTATGAGCATTGCAGGTGACAATCCCAAGTCACAGCCCTGATGCCTGTCATTCCCCACAGGGTGGGGTGTTATGGTCAGAAACCCTAACACCTCAGGCATTCGTTGGTATTTTCACTCCAAATTTTCAACATGGGTTTTTTGTGACCCGCACCTCATGAACAGTGACAATATCAGTTTGTTAGCTAAAAGCTGCTTTTGCACAGCGACTATGCCATTTGTTATGCACAGGTACAAAAACACATTCTGAACAGGATGTGAAAAATGACAGCTGTACTGTTCATGGGGAGGTGTAAAAAAATGGCAATGTTGAAAATCTGCAGTGAAAATATTAAAAAAAAACTGGTGAAGTCAAGAGCGTGCGTAGAAACTGTGCAACGTGCACCCCGTAATGTAATTAGTTTGGGAATTGTTTACAGCAGATTGTCAACACAGGCATTTTGGGACCTCCGGTCATGAACAGTGTCACTGTGATTTTCTTTATCTGTCCCGAACAATGATTTCCCACAGCGACCACGCATTTCTGTGCTGAAAGTGTGAAAACACATTTTGACCATGTTGTGAAGAATGACAGTTGTACTATTCATAAGGAAGTGTGGAAAAATGCCACTGGTGAAAATCTGGACTGAAAATATTACAAATTCATGAACTTACGAGGGTGCGTTGAAACTGTGCAATGCTCACTCGTAACAGTGTCATTTTTAGGAATTTTTTTACCAAATTTTCAAAATAGCCATTTTAAGACCTCTGCTCATGAACAGTGTCACTGTGATTTTCTTAATGTGTCCCATACATTGAGTTCGCACACCGACTGCGCCATTGTGCTCTACATGCACGGAAACACATTTTGGGTGAGAAGTGAGAAATGACAGCTGTACTGCTCATAAGGAGGTGTGGTAAAATGGCAATGTTGAAAATCTGGAGTGAAAATATTGAAAATTCGCAAACTTACGAGCATGCGTAGGAACAGCGCAACGCTTGCTCGTAAAATAGTCATTTTGGGGAATTTTTCACTAAATTTTAACATAGCCATTTTAACACCTCTGCTCATGAAAAGTGTCACTGTAATTTTCTTAATGTGTCCCGAACATTGATTTCACACACCAACTGCGCCATTGTGCCATATGCGCGGAAACACATTTTGGGTGAGATGTGAAAATGACAGCTATACTACTCATAAGGAAGTGTGGTCAAATGGCAATGTTGAAATCCAGAGTGAAAATATTGAAAATTCAAAACCTATAAGCGTGCATAGGAACAAGCCCCATAGCACGCTAGTAAAACAGTAATTTTAGGAATTTTTCTGGAATTTTTCAACATAGGCTTTTGAGAGCCCACCTTATGAACACTGGCACTGTCATTTCATTAGTTGGTACCGAAAGATGATTTCACGCAGTGACTGCAAAATCACCCTTCGGGCCCGATGAACGCCATGACAGTGACAGAATTCATGAGGAGGATCCCAAAAACCCCATGTTGAAAATTTGGTGCCAAAATTTCAAAAAATGCCTGAGATATGCAGCAAAGTTGAAAAAACCCTGTTCATTACATTATGCAGCTTACCGGCATTTCCTCAGTTCACGGTCAGCTTTGAAGAGTGCAGACATGTTCCTGGTCCACCGAAGATCGCCGCGCTGAACTCTGGAGGTAAGTATGGGGTGAGGTGGGGGTAAGCGGAGGCAGGTGCACAGTGGTGGGCACGGATGGGAGGGGTGAAGACAGCAGCTATGGAAGGTTTTTCTTTCAGAGTTTTTTTTTTTATTTGGACTACACGGGACGTTTGCCACGCTGGGGTGGGCTCCCAGCATGGCAGCAGGAAGGCTGTTGGGGGGGCAATGGAGCCAATGGGGGATTGGGCACCCTCATCAGCCATAGGACCTGTTGCCATGGTGGGGTGGGCTCCCAGCGTGGCACCCAATAGCCTGGGGGGTGGACAGTACAGCCGACGCGGGATTGGACACCCTGTCGACCATACAGACTGCGGGGACAGTACAGCTGACGGGATTGGGCACCCCATCAGCCACAAAGTGTGCGGGGAGGTAGAGCGATGAGCATGCAATGTGCGTACATGCATGTGTGGGGGGGGAGCGCTGCTCACTCAAGTGGTGCTCTCCCTTTCAACTGTACGGCACTGCATTTTGGATTGTCACACTATGTTTCTTGCACTTGCATGCAAGCAGACATAAAAAGGGGATAATTTTGTCTTTCTTTTCATGTTTCAAGCTTTAAACCATCCATCTAAAAAGAAAATATTCAAAGCTTATAATTTCAGGCAAGAACCCTTAATTTAGAATATTTTTAAATGCAGTGAAATCAAGCAGACATCAATTTTAACTAAATCTTAAAGTTCACATCTCAATTAGACATCGGAATGTGTTGAGTATTACCTACTTTGTCTTCATTTTCCTGCTCATCTTGATGAAATCCCCAATCTGTGGACATAGCAAAATTTTTCTCATAAAACGCCCATGCTGCATCCACATCAAAAAATAAATAGTCTTTGTTCTGAAAGGTAATTTTTGTCTTAGCTGCAGAACAGCTGGTACAACTGCTTGAAGGAATTCATTTCTAAGGGTTAGAAAGCACTTCCTGCATCCCTGAGTAGCAAGGCAAAAATCAGGATACAAATTGATTTTGGTCCTTTCATACAAAAATCCTTTTTTTACTCTAGCTGTTTCAAGTAATTTTTATCTCTGCATGATAGAGGGAATGGCACAAATCAGGTACCTTGCCCCTGATTCAGTTAAGAATAATAAACTTTATTTATATATCGCTCTTCATCAAGTATCAGAGGGGCTGCACAGTAAACTATTAAAACCTTAAAATATTAAAATATAATACAATAATCAGAATTTTCAATAACAGTCAATTACAGAACAGCCCCAAATGCAAGCTGAAATAAATAGATCTTTTAGATGGTCTTACAGCTCTCTACTATCGGGCACTCCCGTATCTGGCGAGGCAGAGAATTCAACAGGGCGGGGGCCACAAATGAAAATGCCTTCAATCCAGATGTTTTTAACCATACCCTGGGAATCTCCAGCAATCCCTCATCAGTTGAGCAAAGTAGTCGGAGGGGGCAGTACGAATGCAAAAGATCTTGTAGGTAGGTCGGTCCCTGTCTGTGTGGGGCTTTATAGGTCAGCAAGCCAACCTTGAAGGTGATCTGCCACTGAACTGGCAGCCAGTGCAGTTCTCACAGCACAGGCGTAATATGGCTGGATTGAAATGAACCAGACAACAGCCTGTCTGCAGCGTTCTGTACCAGCTGCAGGCAGCAGATATCATGCCCCAGAAGCCCTAGGTAAAGGGAGTTACAGTAGTCAAGGCATGAGGTCACAAAGGCATGAATCAGTAGGTAAGTCACTAGATGGAACTAGATGTTTAATCTGGGCAATATTCCTCAGATGAAAAAAGGAAGACTTAACCACGGCCAACACTTGAGAATGAAGTATCAAACCATTATCAAGAATTACCCCCAGATTTTGCACCTGTTCAGAGGTCGGAAACTTGGACACCCCAAGCCATAATCCTGAGGAGCACCCCATCCCCAACTCCTCTATTCAGCAACCAGAATCTACCACCAACACCTCAGGCTTGTCCAAACTGAGCTTTAACCAGCTGGTATTCATCCAGTCCTGGATTTCTACAAGGCAGTTATTAAAAACT
Source organism: Neoceratodus forsteri (assembly GCA_016271365.2). Classification (NCBI taxonomy): domain Eukaryota; kingdom Metazoa; phylum Chordata; order Ceratodontiformes; family Ceratodontidae; genus Neoceratodus; species Neoceratodus forsteri. Next base: position 1,139,075,195 of record CM057455.1, on the reverse strand, counting down.
GAGAATGCACTATCCTGGTCAGGCACAAAAGACAGGTAGAACTGTGTATCATCTGCGTAACAGTGAAACCTCGGCCCATACCACCTCACAATGTCTTCTAATGGCAGCATACACACTGCAAACAATATGAGGGACAGCACGGAACCCTGCAGCACCCCACAATGCAGAGAGAAAGCCTTGGAGGAATGAACCCCTGAGACAACCCTCTGCAATCTACCAGTTTGGAATGAATGAAACCATCTGAGGACTGTACCAGACAGGCTGCAGATGGCATGCAGGTGATCCAGCAGCACACCAAGGTCCACAGTGTGGAATGCTGAAGAGAGATTGAGAAATACCAAGATGGTATGGGATCTCTGATCTTTCGCAATTAGGAGATCACTGACCACCAGAATCAGAGCGGTCTCTGTATTATGCCTTTTACGAAAACTGGACTGGAGAGGATCATAGATGTCATGGATGGTAAGATGGTTTTCTAACTGCAGCACCATGACCTCCTCAATAACCTTCCCTGCAAAAAGGAAGATTAAAAATTAGTCGGTAGTTAGCGGGGCAGTCTGGGTCAAGTGATGATTTCTTGAGAAGGGGAGTTACTACTGCTTCCTTCAGGGAGCAAGGGAACTCACCCATCTCCAGTGAACACCAGACTAACTACACAAGGACAGGGCAGATGACATCAATACATATTGAATAATAAAATGTGGGTAGGGCCCGGATCCAAACAACTGGTCGGGCACATATGTCTGAGAATCCACATGACTTCCTCAATCCCCAACCTCTCAAACTCCATCCAGCAAAGCCAAGGTGAAGCGATATTTCGCTAACCACCTATCCCCCAACAGAACAAGACAAATGGATCTCCGATCTGATGTCAGCAATCTTATCAGCAAAGAAATGAGCAAACTCCTCACACTTTTTTATGAGAAAATGCTCTCTGAACTTGTAGATAGGTTGGATTGCACAGTCTGTCCACAGTTCGAAAGAGCCGAGCTGGTCGATTCTGAGCTGCAGTAATCTCCCCAGATAGGAATTCTGCCTTCTTACAAGAGATTGCTGACTGATAGTCTTTAAAGTGTCCCATCAGTCTAAGTCTGATGGCATCCAGGCTGGTTCTCTGCCAGCTATGTTCTAACCTTCCCCCCTTTTCTTCTCAACTCCCTCAGAGCCCCATCAAACCAAGGGGACCAAGTGCAAAGGGTAAGAGGGTGAACCCGGGCAGGAGTCAGAACATCCAGAGCCCCCATCACAGCCATGTTATAGGTGTGTAGAATGTTCTCGGGACTCTCGCTTGTACCCGGTAATGCTGATAGGTCCAATTCTGCCAAAAGACCATCTGGGGTCACACCCCACAAAGGGCAGTATTGGACCATCTCCACAGGGGCAGATCTATAAGGGGAAGCAAAGAAACTGAACCTTATGGAATGGTGATCTGACCAACTGATTGGTTCCACCACCAAGTTGAAGGTTTCCATCCCCAGGAGGAAAACCAGGTCCAATGAGTGGCCTTTAGTGTAAGTCACAGAGGTAACTACCTGTGTGAAGCCCAACAAAAACACAAGTTGGAGGAAGTCCTGACCAAATGGTGACAGTTCGTCGTCGACCCAGGCATTGAAGTCATCCAGCACCATCAACCTGGGGGGACTCCAATACTATGTCAACAACTAAGTCTGCGACTTCCTGCAGGAACAGCTTCTCAGCTCCAGGCGGACAGTAGATGAGAATGATCCTGCACCCCACACCCACGACCACAACACACTCAAAGGATCTGGTTCCCTCAACTGGCACATCCACAAGGCTCAATTTTGATTTGAAACAGATTGCTACACCCCCACCCCTATGATCCAACCTGGCACAGTGTATCACCAAGAAACCGGACAGAAATGCTGCCGCCAAAATGGGGCCAGCATTATCATCCAGCCAGGTGTCGGTGATGCAAGCCAGATCTGTTGACCCAACAAGATCAGCTATAAAAGTGGTCATGTTCTTAAAAGATCTAGCATTGTATAACACCATGCAAGTTGAATGAGATACCAGGACCAGCTGAGCTACCGGCCCACTGAAAGAGGAGCCCTAGAGTATGGGTACCAGACAAGATGAACCTTGATTGGGATTACATTTCACCCCAGGGCATCTCCTGGTTCTTACTACCTCAATGTGGCTGCCCTGCGCTCCCCCTCCCCCCGAGATCCAGGACCCCTGCCCCTCCATCTTCTGTCCACATTCCCAGTACCCTACAGCGGCAATGAACTGCAGCAGACAGTGGAGGGCAGTTAAAAGGGTGGAGGTTATGGAGCTCGGAAGGGAAGTTGCACCTAACGGGGAGAGCCACCTGCCAACACATTTTAAAAGAAGCCAAGATTCCAGATTTCTATGCCCAAATTAACAATAACCAAGCCTGCAATAAATAAAACCCCAAACCCTCCCAAAATAAATTCAAAACTCACACAACAAGCTAAAACCCAACCACTACAAAAAATTAAACATACATTTATACACCATTACTTCAACTATTAAATAAACAAACCCAACTCCCACCAAACTTAAAACCCCAATAACCAAATATAGAATTGGATAACTTCGGGAAGAAGTGTTAGAAAGAAGGAAAATATAAACAGTATGAACTGGCTCTTAGCTGAAGCCCTCACCCACAACCAGAACCAGTCATTATGGTCCAACAGCTGGACTCTCACTCCAGCAGTTCAAAATCTTTTGGTCCACTACTAAAATAATAAGTATACTAATGCTTGGCTGAGGCTCTCAACCCCAACCAAACCAATTTTTGAAGTCCACCACTGAACTCTCACTCCAGTATATCAAATCAGTCTTGTAATTCTCAGCTGCAGTAGTCTCACTGTGACAGTTCAGTCACAAAATCTGAAACACATAAAATTTATGGAAGGTCTCTCACCTCCTCCAAACCAGTCTTTGAGGCAGTGAAATCTCCAAAAATAAACTAGGACAAGGGAGTAGAAACTGAACTGAGGCAAAGGAGCAGAATATCCTATGAGTCCATCAGTTCTCAACTATGTCCTCCTCTCAATTCTTCAATTCACAGATAGACCCCCCCCCATTGACCACCATATAGGATAGCCAAATCTCACAGGATATAGGACCCTCTGGCCAGGACCCTCCAGTCACCACCCCAAGGATCCTAAGGATAGTCAAGAGACCCACCACTCTCTAGCAGAAGACCTCCTGCACCCCTCCCAGAGACTGTCCAAACCCCACAGCAGCCACCAGATGGGTCCTCCAAGTCTTGCAGGCCACTCCACTTGATTGCAACAATCCCAATTTTCTGGGGCCACCTGCTCACCAGGCAGTACCCTGGCTATGGGAAAGGGCAGAAATCTGCCCAGTTGACCAGGGACTCGGGCATGAACTCCCCCCAGCTGCTTTCCAACCGCCTGATGGCCCAACATCACTTGCTCACTGAATGCCCCCTGCTAATCTACAGGCAGCAACTCTGACCATTTCCCTCTGCCCCCCCAAGGCCAACAATCGGGCCCCTGCCTCTGAGTACCCCCAGCAGTTAAACAAGAATGAGCCCCCCAATATCCACTAGACTAGAAAGGAACTCAAACTGGTGGTAACTCAGAATCCAGGACTCAGTTCAGTTCAGCTTTTCCTTGTTCTTCTTTCACATGGATACTCCTCCTCCACATTCTAAACTCCTCTCCCTGGATATCAGATGAATAAACAAATGCCCAGCGTTACAGGGCTGTTCATCCGCTGCCTATGTACAGTTTAAAAAAAAAAAGTAGACTGGAGCTTTAGGGAAGCACTTTCAAATAACGCCAGCACTTCCCAAAACAGAAACACAAAATCAAAAAGTATGTCAGAAGGTCGGAAAAAGCACTTCGCTTCCACAATAGTAGCACTGCGAGCTTGCAAGAGTCGGAATCCAGCTCCTGCCCTGACCCTACACCACCAACACAGTCGGAACAAACATGCAACACCAATACACTGTAAATGCTTAAAACAAAGAAATACCCCAAATACCCCAAATGATCGCAGAGATACTACTCTAACTCACTGCTTCCTCCCTATCTATACTAACATTAAAATGAAAAGTAGAAAAAAATGAATAAAACAAATTAAAAGCTTGACATCAGCAGGCTAGTTTTCTGGCTGGCTCAGAGCTGCTGCCATCTTGCAGATCAGTTGAGGATCTTGTATCTTGTTGCTGATGTGGATCTGTTCTGGTCTGGGGTCTAAATACAGACTCTAAGAGAACAGGTTGCCCAGGTGAGAATGCCAAAGTCGGAATCCTCTCAACTTCAGACTTGCGCTCCGAATTAGGGATAGTTGCGGATAGGCTAATCAATCTTAAATTCTTTAGGAGAAATGTGTTTTTGATTTTCTCAGTCTTGGCTGTGGTGTTTAGCTTCTCAACAAAGGAAGTGTACTGCCCTTCTACAGTTAAACCCCACTGTGACCTTCTCTGTCCTCTCGAGAAGTCAACACGCTCTTTTTTTTTTTTTTTTTTTTTTTTTTGTTTATTTCTACCCCTTTTGCTAACCAGACCCTATTCACTGGTCACCCCAGCCCCATCACCCAGGCATCCACTGGGACTTACCTCATCCAGCAGTTCCCCCAGGGCATGCCCTCCTCCCAGTGGGATCAGTGGGCCCCCCCATAGCCCCACTGAGACAGGATCCATTTAGCTGGAGGTGCCCAGCTGGCAGGATGCAGAGCCTTCTGAGGACTGGTTTCATCTTACCAGCTGGTAGCCTTTTCCCACTGTTTCCTCCCTGGTGGCAGCATACAATGACACCAATGGTGGGGTTACGTACGCTCCTGCAATCAGCACACAGAGCATCTGCCCCACCTCCAACCCCCATTGTGCAGTGTCAGTGTGCTAGCCTCCACTAGGGGCCAGGCTAACACCGACCACTGATCCTTTCAATCCTAGGAGGAGGAGGAGAACAGTCCTTTAGATGTTTGTTCCTCCTCCCCTCTGGCTGACCTTCTGATTCCTGGGGTTGCTCCCAACCTCTGGTCATTGGTGCCACAAGTGGTAGCCCTACCACTGTGCCTGTGGGCCAGCCCCACCCACTTTTCAATGCGGGCAATTTTGGTTTTGATACTTTAACAGTGAGAAGAAATGTCTTGCAGGGAAGTTTGCAGTTTGTGGAAAGTCTTTAATGTCAACTTGCAACTCTTAGAGGAATGACTGTATTGAAGCCAAAGTAGGCTTCAGTAAGGTCTTTGCCTTAATGCCCATTTCAGGACACGGTGCTGCTGGGAAAGTCATCTCTCCAGTCAGAAGCAGCAAACCTGCTGCCCACCCCCACATTGTGGAACTCCCTTACCGATCATGGTTTTAGGGGAGAAGAATTTGTCAATTTGTTCTGTTCTTGTCTATACTCCTTTTATCAACTTAGTGCTTTTTTGTGGGGTCCTTTGACCAGCAATATATAACACTGCAACAGAAAAAAAGGTAGATTAGGCTAGGAAACAGCAGAGCTATGGAAAGGCACATGCATCCATATTTGCTCTCACCAGTGCTCCCTCCATTCTATATCATTTTTGCTCTTCCAGAAGACACACTGCAAAGATGTGAAAGCTGGCTTCAGACAAAACTCCCTTCAATCTGAGAAAGTGGACCCTACAGAACAGGGGTATAGTCTGGGGCTAAGTAGAACAGGGGCAGTAGTAGCCTGGGGCTAGTAATGACACTCTAGAGGTCACTCTGGCCAAGGCAGCAGAGCAGGTTAATGGAGATCAAAGGGAGACTGGAGAAGGCTTCATCAGCACAGAAATCATCTTCTAGACAAGCTTTTACAACTGACTCAGAATAGGTTGAGAATGACAAACTGTAGATACATGTTTTATCCTGCAGGGACTATACAGTCTAGAAGGTGATTTCTGTTCTGACAAAGCTTTGTCAGCCTGACCTGTGCAATAATTGACATACCCATGAGTCCTTGCAGTGGGTTTGATGTTTTTGAGTTCATGTGTGTGGTACAGAGAGAAATACAGAAACCAAACAAAATGGAATTTTTTTTCTCCTAGCATTCTTTAATGGATCTTACACACTGCTCTTTTTGCAAACTGCTTCTTCACTATGTTACCTCTGAGTGTACTAAATGTCTAATACCTTGTGTCAATCAGTTCAATTATTTCCTTGCTCCCCACCAAGAGAAGCAAAAACTGGAAGCTACTGCTATTGCAGGATTATCTTGCACTGGGTTTCTGTAATGTACTGTGTACTGTTTGCTTACTGTATGCAATGGTGATTGTGATTTTATCTTTTTATTTTTACAGTTCTTGTTTTATTTTGTGAAGGAACAAATTTACTGAGAAAAACATCTGTTAGTAAGATTATCTTAGGGAGGTGAAGTATTATATCAATCATTACAAAATAAACATGTTCAAATTAAGAAGCATCATAAGTCTCCCTCATTCTGCTGAACTCGAGTATTCTCCCACAGTAGGCTTCCATGGCATGTTCAATAAGTCACCACCCTGAGCATGAAGTTTACTGAATGGAACAATATGCACTTGAAGGAAGGCACAAAGAAAAGGTTCTGCTGCTGCAGACCTGGAAACATGCCTGTTTACTACCAGCTAAGGAAGAAATAGAAGATTATACAGAAACAGTGTAAACTTGAGATTAGAAGAGTGAAAAGTAACATGGAGTTTAACCTGGCAAGAAATGCTACCAAATAAAATAGTAAGACTTTCTATGATTATATCAGCTCATAGAAAAAAGCCTTGATGCAATGTGGGTCATTTACTATGCACTAATTCTACCATCAATAAAGTTGAAGATATGGCAGAATTATTTAATAAACATTTTTGCAGCTTTTGTGAAAAAAAAGGTAGCATATCAGCACCACCAAGTACTGACTCCTGTAATGAAATAGTAATTTCAGAGGATACAATTATTTCAAGGATAAAAAAACATGAAAGCAGACTGCTCTCCAGGCCCAGATATAATCACTGCAAGAATGATTAAATTAATGTCTGGATACCTATTAGTAGTAGTAGTAAAATTTTATTTATACAGTGATGACACCACTAGGGCTATGTATGCCTTTTTCACAAGGTGCACCTGTTGTAAGTTACAGAACAAATATACACAAGTACAAACATACATTATGAACAATCACTTCACAGGGAAACATTTTTATAAAAACACATACAACAAACTTAATGTAAAACAGTATAAATTGATGATCAGGATACAAAACTTATCCATTACATGCACAGTGATATTTCAGTTCCTGCTGTATTGCTGTTTTAAATGTGTTTGGTAACATGCCTAAATCTCTAAGATGTTGAGGGAGTTGATTCCAACAAAGAACTGCTTTGTATTGCAATATCAAAGTAGTGACTTTATTAATTATCTTTGGTAATACTAATTCTCTGGCCCCTTTTTTCCTCAAGTTGAGACCATGTTTGGGTTTTTGCAGCTTCCCTATTAAACCATTCAGTATGTTATTTTTAAGAATGCCCTATACATGATTTGCCCCATTACATTTCCTTCTTATGTCTAATGGGCTCCAACCAAGAGAACTATACATAGTACAATGGTGGGTGCTAAACTCACACTTCAATATGTATTCTACCCTCTTAATTTGTTATTTTATAAACGTTTCAATAGCAGTGTTGTACCAAGGGATTAGAGAATTGCAAATTTTGTCCCTTTATTCAAAAAGTGAGACGGGCATAACATCGAAAACTATTGACCTTTTAGCCTAACATCTATTATATGCAAACCTTCAGAAAGCATTATAAAAGATAAAATTCAACCATTCCTTGTAATGTTGACCATGAGCAATTTGGTTTTACCAGGGGTAGGTCTCATATCACAAACCTAATATGCTTTTATGAAAAAATCAGAAAACACTTGGATAAGAAAACTTCCTTGTGATGTAATCTTTTTAGACTTTTGCAAGGCCTTTGACCTTGCCCTTCATTGAGCTATAATAGAAAAACTCCAACTAAGGAGTGGACCCTAGATTGATCAGATGTAGATCGAGCTGCTTGGGTGGTAGAACTCAGAGAGTAATGGTCAACATGGTACTTTCACAAGAGGGTAGCGTACCCAGTGGGTGCCTCAGGGGTCTGTTCTCAGCCCATTAATTTTTCATGTCTGCATATCTGATCTTACACAGAAGTGTAGTAGCTGGTCAATCAAATATGCAGATGATTTCAAAATTGGTGGAACTTGTGCTACTTTTGAGGAAGCAGCCAGAATGCAGGATGATCTTGATCAAATCACACAGTGGACTGTGACTTGAGAAATGAGATTCAGTCTTTAGAAGCGTAAGGTTATGCATCTGGGTTACAACAATATGAAATATAATTATCTACTTGGAAAACATTTATTAGACACTACACTCAAAAAAGATCTTGCCGTCTACATATGAAATAATTTAGACTTCTTCAGGCATATAATAATAAGCATCCAGATGTAATAAGTAAGGCAAAAAAAACTTATGGGCAATATGTAAGAATATTAGATGTAGAGATCCTGAGGTCTTGGCATCCCTTTTTAGATCACATGTCAGACTACAGCTTGATTATTGAGCTCAGTTTTGGTGCCCTTATAAAAGGAATGACTGCATTCAAATCAAAACAGTACAAAGCAGAATGGTAAGACTCATGCAGGGGTTAAAGGAATTAGACTACAATAACAAACTAAATATTATGTCCCTTGAACAAAGAAGGATAAGGGGAGACCTACTCCTTATCTGGGACATTATGATGGACCCTTATTTATTTAATGAAATAGGGTTTGAATTTGAGCAACAGGCATTGGGTGCATGAGGACACCCTCTACAATTGTGGTATTTGAAATGTAATAGTACAAGGCAGAAGTTCTACTTCTCACAGACAGTAGTGAACCTTTGGAATGCACTTCCCATTGAGATAATACTAAGTGAAAGTAAATCTATTTTCAAGAACAAACTAGATGTCAGGATTTTGGATAGAGAGGACATGCACTATTACAGGAAATGAGTTAGAGCTCTGTAAGGGCAATATGCATTTTGTTCCTTGTTTGCCTCAGTATGAACCTTTTCATTTACTGAAAAGTCTAATAGTAATGGCCTTTCCCCAGCTCATGAGGGGACATCTTCTGTAAACTGAGTTACAGGTCTAAAACAATAAGTGCCGACCCCCCAGAGACAGCAACTTTAACCATTCAGCTAAAGAGAAAGCTCCTCAACTTGGGCTCTTAGACTGAGATCTAGTTCTTTGTATGTTGCAATCTCTACCTTCACCACCAGATGACAACACTCTGCATCTGTCTGATTATTGATTCTGTATGCACAATAATACTTTAAGGTTTTCCTTCTTTGTTTGTACAGGCAGGGATCTCATCCTCTTCACCAATGGAACATCCTCTCCACAGCTTGTTGGGGGTCATCTTCAGTAAACTGAATCACTGGTCTGAAAGCAAAAATACCAGACTCTGGGATTGATCCTTACATCTGAAGAATCAGAGGCAGCAATTCCACTGATTCAGCTAAAGGGAAAGTCAAGTTATCTGAGCAATTAGACTGAGTGCTAGTTCTCTGTATATCGCAATCTCAACATTCCCCACCAGATGGCACTTGCATTGTTTGATTACTGATATTGAATATAATGCAATTTTATTTTTTATTTAGTCTTTGGTAACCAGGCAAGGCCCACTAGGCACAGGTGCCTGTTTTCAGGGGTAACCTGGAAGCACTATAGAGGTTAAATGACTTGCTCAGAGTCACACAGTGTGCAAGTGGAGGCTATGGGAATCAAATCCAGATATAATTTATTGTATTTGGTCTTTGTTAACTGGGTAAGGCCCAATAGACACAACTGCCTGTTTTCAGGGGTGACTCAGGAGCTTTGGGCTGGTTAAGTGACTTGCTCAGAGTCACACGGTATGCAAGTAGAGGTTGGGGGAATCAAATCCAGGTCTGCTGGATGTATCGAGCTCATTCACAGCTCGTTACTCTCACATCTAGGATATATTGCCAGCCCCAATACAAAAAGATGTGGTAAATGTGTTAGTCCACTTTGTGAGGATAGAAATAAAAACAACAAATATATTGGTGGTGCTACCTTTTATTGGACTAACAAAACTGTTTTTCAGATTAGCTTTCGAGTGTAATACTGTCTTTACCAGATCTGTCCTGATGAAAAGAGAATAAAACTCGAAATCTAATCTTAAAGAAGAACTGTAGTGAACTGAAAAGTAATTTTACCTGCAGATGCTGTTTTTTAACTATTGTTTCTAATTCCATTATTGATCCATCTCTACTGGTCTATTAGAATCTTCAGAGGTGGTTTCTAATGTACTCTAGTACTATGTACCATTTTAGAACTGTATGATGTAGTTTATGTCCATGTCAACCACAGAGTTGTATAGTAGAACTTGGGTGCACTATGCCAACATCGGAAGAGCAGAGCAAAGGACATAAACTATACCTCATAGTTCTAAAATGGTACTTCCTGTCCTACCTGTGTATAAATTAGAAACACCCACTAGGATAATCACAAATCTTGTAGAGATGGCACTTGAACATAACTGGATCCAGTATTTAAAAATCAACTTCTACAGGAGAAGATGACTTACCAGTGCCATTCTCCTTTAAAAGCTATTCTGTTAACTAAATAAAAGGTATCACTTTCAACATATTTCTTGTTTTTTCCCCATGTATCCACCAAATTAATTAAGCATATTTTGTTTTAAAAAAATAAGTCATTCATATCTTGTCCTTGCAGGGACAGATTTCCACCAATGCACTGCAGTCTCTAGTTTTAGAGGATAAGGGGATGTATTTGTAAGTGCCTTCTTTCCACATATATTTCCCTGCATGCAGATAATATTGATAGAAATGTGTTCTAAATTACAGTGATTCAAAACATGTTATGATTTTTTTTGGGGGGAGCAGTTTGCACCCGGTCATCAGGGTGCCAAGTCCTTCATCGTCTGTCTTTGTGAGGGGGCTGCACTAGGCACCCCTAATTCTAATTATTCTAATTCAGGGGTGGACCTAGGGAGGAGATGACAAATGTCCCCTTGTGATGCCCTAATGACGGGTGTGTTCCGACGGGTGCCCTGATGACTGGAATGGTCTGATAACATGCAGAAAGTTGTGAAGATGGCAGATGCCAATACAATTGTTTGCAATGTAATATTATTTTTGAATTGGAACTTGCGGACAAAGGCATAACTGAGGGGCACCTCACAGTAATGCCTCAGTCAGAAAAAGGATGTACCTCAAGTGTTTTTTTTTATATATTTTATTTGTTTTACTAAACAAAGTGCCTGTATACTGTGCTCTTTTTAGGGGAGACAGTCTGTCGGGGAAGGTGGTGCATTTGAAAACTGTGGCAGGTTTCAGATAGGGTGGGATAGATATAAGGGACTGATTACAGTGAAACATAATCATGGGGGTGGGGAGATGACACTACTAGTAGAGGTTGTTATGGCACATGCACAGTGATGATGGTAAACTGGGTAAGAAATTAGTTAGTTGATAGGCAACAGAGGGTGGTGGTAAATGGAGTTCACTCCTACGAAGGGAGGGTGACCAGCAAGCTGGATCCGGGATCAGTACTGGGATCAATCCTCTTTAATGTCTTTATAAGTGCTATTGGTGATATTGCAGAGGACCAGGAAAGGAAGGTCTGCCTCTTTGTGGATGACACCAAAATATGCAATAGGGTGGACACTCTGGAAGGTGGAAAGGACAAGCAAAGACCTGAGAAAACTAAAGGAGAGGTCTAGAGTATGGCAGCTGAGTTTCAATGCCACCTGCCGGCCTCTGGAGCAGCAGCTCTTTTCTGCTCCCCTGAAAAACAAACAACCAGCAATGACCATGAGGTGGCTGTCAGTGAATGAGTGTGTGCTTATACAAGCACCTGATCATTCATTGAGAGCTCTGTCGGCCAGCCAGCTGTGGAGGACAGTGGAGGGCTGTGCTGGTCACCTGCTTGGGGTCAGGGTGGAACGGGGTGGTGGGCAGTATATGCAGGAGTGGGGGGTGGAGGTCCACTAGACAACAGGGAAATTATGTCTAAGGTAGGGCTTGCACCCAAAGATGGGGTGTGGACACTACGGGGGTGGCATTAAATTTTTTATATTGGGCCAGTAATCAGCCAGGGAGTGGGACCACTTGACACCAGAGATGGAAACTACGGGGGGAGATTTAATTTCATACTGGGCTGGCAATCAGCCAGAGGGGTGGGACCACTAGACACCACAGATGGATGCTACAGTTGGGGCTGGTGTCTGGTAATTGCTGGTGGGGTGAGAATTAAATTTGTCATATTGGGATGGCAATTGGCCAGGGGTTGGGGGGGGTAGGACCACTAGACATCAAGGACTCAGGAAGGGAAGTTACTTATATTACAGTTGGGCTGGCGGCAATCAGCGGGGGCACAAGTACCTAGTGTGAAGAAAATCCACAAAATGCATAGTTTGAACTCCATTGGTGGAGTTCAATCTCCGCGTTTTGCTGAGTGTTTTTGGGGTGGGGGTGAAGCTGGGCTTCACACCACTGATCCACTCTGCAAAGTGGGGAAAATCCATGAAATTTTCCATGGAGTACATTTTCCCCGCTTTGCACATCTCTAATCACCAGCAGAAAGAGGGAAGTGGTGTTGCCTCTTTACAGATCACCAGTAGAACCCCACCTAGAGTACTGTGTCCAGCTCTGGAGACCACATCTCAGGAAGGACATAGGCAGAATGTCGGAGGTAAAGAGGAGGGCAATTAAAATGGTGCAGGGTCTACATTAAAAGCCCTACACTGAGAGACTAAAGGACCTCAATATGTACACCTTGAAATGGTATCACATCAGGATAATGACACCAAAACAGTGAAATACCACCACAGAGACAAATCTAGCCAGGCCAAGATTTTTCACTGTGGTGGTCCGCTGTGAACCGACAGTGCAACTCCCGGTGTTGCACCCCAACCCCGAACCAACTCCAACTTGGAGTTGGTTATTTAAAGGGGGGGGGATGGGGGCACAGCACCTTGCATGGAGGGTAACACTTGCTCCTGTCGGGAACAATGCCTACTGTCGGCATCGTTCCCATTGATGTCAGGGATGTCGATGTTGACGCCTTCGGTATCTTGCCATGGAACCCCCTGGAACAGAGCAGGGAGAGGGGGGAAATGGTAGAGACCTTTAAATACCTCACACAGGTAAATAAGGTACAGGAGGGAAGCAGTTTTCAGAAAAAAAAAGATGCTCAAGAAAAAGGCGACATGCTATGAAGATGGACATGGGTAGATTCAGGAGAGATGTGAATAAGTACTTTTTCACAGAGAGAGTGGTGGATTCATGGAACAGCCTTCCAGTGGAGGTGGTAGGGCCAAAAACAGTGGTGACATTCAAGAATGCATGGGATAAGCACATGGGAGTCACAGTGGAAAGGAAGAGGGGAAGGGAGGAAAAAATGTGGATTGAGCATGGTCTGCAGTAATAGTGTAGGTTGAGAGAAATGGGCATACTGAATGAGCCAAGCAGTCCTTATCTGCTGTCAAATTCTATGTTTCAGTTTTTCTATGTGATAGGCTGATGTGGCAGAATAGGTAGCAACAGAGCACAGTACTTGGACTTCTGTCTTCTTGTGCCTGAAAAAAGTCTCTGTTTCTATGTATACAAAAAAAGGAAGGAAGCAATTATGTGAATAGACTATAGCCTACTCTCAAGAGAGAGCAGAATGCTGGGGTGCATCAAAACAGGGGGGTGACCAACAGAGCAGGAGAACTATCTAGCCATTTTTCAAGGCCCTGGTCAGGCCCTAGCTGGAGTACTGTGTGTATTTCTGGAATCCTCAATACAAAGAGGACATTGTGGTAGATGACAGGGTACAAAACAGGGCCACCAAAATGGTCAGTGGTATGGGAGCTCTCACTCTCTCATATACTTAAGGTTATTGACAATATTGAATAGTTGGAGATGTTGGATCTAGTGTCCTCCAGCAGGATGCGAGGGTACACCCTTCAGCTCAGGAGTGGTAAATTCATGGGTAATGTTAGAAGGCACTTTTTCTCCAAGAGGGTGGTGAACCTATGACATAGCCTGTCAACAAAGGCAGTTAATAAAGACAGCACAGGCTTTAAGATAAGCCTGGACAAATGTTTACTTACCAAGAGACTCACCAGGTCCCCTGGGTAGTACAGTGAGTCGGGAATCCCTATAACTTGGTACATGTTTGCACATTATACTTGTTTCATCCCTGCATGTGGAGCAGGGGAGGGAGGACTTGACGGATCTAGACTCCCTTTCAACCTTAAGTTACTATGTTACTAAGGATTACCTGCTTTTGATTTTAACATCCTAGACTTTAGGGACACATTTGTCAAATGAGTTAAAGTGCATTCTGATGTGTAGTGGCACAGGTGAAACTGATGAGTTTACTCGTGTGCTGTATCTGCTATCTATTTTATTTTCCATTACATACTCCTTTGTGCCCCTAGCTCCCCCAGCTGCAACTGAAAATTAGAATGCTTGTTAAACAAAGAATAAATACATAAACATAGGTATCAGTTACCCTATGTTATAGTCCCCCATCAAATCCAGAACAAATAAAAAATATATTTTATTTACACACTGTACAAAATCATTTACATATTATTTATTTCAAAGGTTTTACCATCAAAGACATGTTGAGCTGGTAACAGTTCACTTCCAGATGTGTCCTGGCCAGAGGGGAAAAGATAACAGATACAAAAAAATTGAATAAGTATAACAAAAAGAAGAAATTCCTTCATACTCACCATAATTTCCTTTTCTGTTAGCTTCAACATTGTCAATGGATAATCAAAACAACTGGGTATTGTGCACCCCTACCAGGGAAATGGCACAGCCCAAGCTTTAGAATGTTGGGCACATGAGGATTCCAAGCAGAAGCAACTCCCCAGTCACTACTGATCTTGTAGTGCCATAGTAGCTACATATTTGCCTTTGTAACATGGCAATGAATGTTCCCCGTCAATAGAGAAAGACCATAGGTGGAAAGGAAACCCATGACACAAAATGAAGCAGGCATTAATTCCCTGGTAATGGCAGCTTCATTCTGTAGTACTGCATCTGTCCACAGCTCAGTCGCAAAGTGAGCACATCTTACTTGTTACCTCGCACCCACCCGCCCTCCGGTAATCATTCACTGGTGGCTCAAATAGTAGCTGTCCCAGTGCCTAAATGATTTAAATCTTAAATACTTTACCATAGTTTTTAAATTCCTCCAGCTTGTTTAAGTGTCGCACTGATAAGCCAAAGGTCATTAGTGATACTGAGCATTGATGAGGGTCGCAGTATGAAAATGTATGAACCCATAGTTCCATTCACTGGTAAAGCCAGTGAACAGTTTTTCACAATTATTATATTCTGTGAAAGGTGAATATTTCAAAAATATAACTGGTGTTTCAAATATCAATGTGAATTACTGTGGCATATACTTCCATTTGTTAGAAATAAACGTCATTCAACAATCAAAATATTAATACATGTTGAACTGATGAAAACCACAGTACCACAGAAATAAAAGCTGAAGCAGCAGAAACCTGTATCTGTGGTATTTCTTTCATAATAACATGCAGGTTTCTCAATATTCGACATGTTTGCCGTGTTACAAACACATTAATGCACTCCAAAGTCTGGCTGTACTAGGGAATTAATGCCTGGTTGGTGATTGGAGGCACTTGGCCTTGTGCCCCAACCGAGCATTAATTCCCTAGTAGAGCCCTTCTTTGTCATGCATTAATGCTTACGTATTATAACCAACTACCTGTATGCAACATTCCTCAATACTATAAATATATGCTGTTTAACCTTCCTGGAAGACATCCAACTAAGAAAGTGCTCTCCATTGGAAACAAGGTTTGGATGATTCAGGCCTCCCTACGGAAAAGAACAATCAGGCAGCAAGGCACACTCCACACCAGTCACAGATCTGGAAAACTGAAGCTGACCACACAATGAGGCATAATTTGAGGCAAACCTGTATGCAGTGAGACTATCTGCAACAAGGAAAAAACACCTTTAAGTGTTATAACGAAACCTGTTAACCTGCGGTTGCAGGCTGATTGAAAGATATTTTTGTTTTATATACAGCACAGCAGAATTAGAGAGGTGTCGGAAAATAACACTTAAAGTTTGGTGGGAAATGGAGCAATGTTCTTCATAGAACTGACACACTGGGCCAAGATCCCAGCTAAGTATTGGTTGCAGGCTAGCGTCTCCCCTCCTACCTCACCGATGCCATAACCAACCCCAGCGCCCAAGTATACTCTCACAGAAACTCAGACTCTAGGTCCCTAGCTGTCCCTTACCACTCTACTACCATTGGACAGTCTGCATTCAGCTACCGCATTCCCACATTGTGGAACTCCCTCCTAGCTAATGTTCGTCACTTCTCCACCCTCTCGCACCTTAACTCCATGCTCCAAGCCCATTTCGTCCCTACCTGTGATTGTGTCTAGGCGTTTCCCAGTCTCTACTAGAATCTCAGTGTATGTCTGCACTTGGTAATTGCAATTAATCGGTGCCTAACTATTGTTCTCTCGCCTTATACTGTTTCTCACATGGTCCAATTTTGCTAGTGGCCTGCACTATGAATTTATTGTACTCATGCTGTATTAACTGTGGCTACCAACTGATTCTCTCAACCCACTACTGTCTAGTAATCAGAAAAAAAGTTAGTGTTCTCCCACTATGTATTCACTTGTTTATACTGTCTTCAACTGTCTACCTATGTTCCCCCATCCCCCAGGACACATCTGAAATCGAGCAGTAAACTGCTCAGTATGCCTTTCCTGGTAAAACGCTTAAATAAATAAATAAATAGAACGTCTTCAGCCCTCCTGAGGCTCTATCAGCATGTACACAAAATGGGGGTGGAGGGCCCTTTTGAAGTAACACCAAAAAGACTTCTAGTTAGTTCCACTATCTTATTTATTCTTTTCCCATATGTTTCTACCCTGTCGGAAAATAGTAGGGGATTTTATCAAACAGGACATCCCTCCTGGTATACAGGATAAGATTCTCCCACAGGAGCCAGGCTCCTAGGCAGGCCCAATTGACAATGTTGGAGCTAACAGAAAAGAAAATTATGGTAAGTATAAAGAAGTGTTTTTTTTTCTGTAATACTCTACATTATCAATGGGTAATCAAAACAATTGGGTTCTAAGGGCAGTACCCAGAAAATTCTGGGAGGGGGAAGAATATTATCCCATATGCTAGAAGCAAGTAGAGAAATTACTTGTGAACTGCTGCCTGCTACACTCTGTGACCAAAAGCTGCATCAGCAGAACTCTAAGCATCCAGTTTGTAATGTTTTGTGAATGTTTGGATGGAAGACCATGTAACTGCCTTGCATAACTCTAAAACCGGTGCTTCGCCTCTCTACACCCAGGAATTTTTTTTTGTTGTTGTTTTTTTTTTTATTTTAGTCTTTGGTAACCAGGCAAGGCCCATAAGGCACAAGTACCTGTTTTCAGGGGCGACCTGGAAGCACTGGGTGGTTAAGTGACTTGCTCAGAGTCACACAGTATGTAAGTAGAGGTTGTGAGACTCAAACTCAGGTCTGCTCTGCTGGATGTGTCAAGCTCATTCACACCTTGTCCCTCTAACCTCTAGGCTACACTGCCAGCCAAAGTTGCCATAGCCCTGGTGAAGTGAGCCTTAATGAGAGCTGGAGGCCCCTTCTTTTCTGTGACATAGGCCTTAGGAATGCAGGCCCACACCCTCCTAGCTAGAGTGGCCTTAGAGGCTTTCTGACTCTGCTTGGCTGCTCCAAATAGAACAAACACCAGGCTGTCAGTGCAGTGGTTGGATTTCCACTTGTGATGCTGGCAACCCTGGTTTGGGAATGGACCCAGGATGCCAGACGCCCGGCTGGGGTGAAGAGGCTTGAGCATCCGACAACTGCTCGCCTTCTCCCGGGGGGAGGATGGGGATGTGGTCCGGCACCTACTGGCTCCTAGCGGAGGCCGTGTGAACAGCAGTGTGTTGGACCCGCTGACTAGCGGGGGCATGGTGGACATCTGCATATGCCTTGATGTTGGGATAATCCATGCCCCAAGGGGAGAAAGCAAGAAAAAACTCCCCGCTCGACCAGATAATGGTTGCCTGGTCTCCCGCTGCCACAGAAGCCCTGGGGTTGGCCCTGGAAGACCACCATAGCAGTGCCCGGAGGGGGGCAAGGAAGAGAGCACTGGCCTTCCCCACTTATGCCATTCCCTCGGAGGAGGAAGACCCACCCAGTGAAGTGTTACACCGGGTTACCCCCCCCAGGTAGATGTGATGTGCAGTGGTGGTGAAGGTGGCCAGTAAGCAGAGGTGGAGTGAGTGGCGGGGTCCATTGGTGGCCCGAAGGAGTGGCCTACAGGGAGAGGTGGAAGAGGAAAATAAAAAAGAACAAACAAACAAACAAACTATCTGACTTATGGAACTCAGACACCCATTTAAGGTAGAGCCTAATAGCCCATCACAACTCCAGCTTGAGCAAGTCCTTTTTGGGATGAGAAGGCTGTGGACAGAAAGATGGAAGGCATATTTCCTGGCTCATGTGGAAGGCTGTGGGCACTTTAGGGATGAAAGATAGAACCATTCTGAGTACCACCTTGTCTTTATGCATAATAAGATATGACTCCTTGTGAGAGGAGGCCTGGAGTTCACCAATTCTCCTGGCTGAACAAATAGCCACAAAAGAAACACATCTTGTAAGACAGCGCATCAAGTGGTATGGATGATAGAGGTTCAGAAGTCTCCTTGCAGAGAGCATTCAGAAACAAATTAAGAGCCCATGGGGTGGGTGATCCAAGCACTAGACAACTTCTGCTAGCTGTGCACAAAAACTAATAACCTCTCTATTAGTTCCTGTGGAGAATCCAAAGATGCTCCTGGAGTGGAAACCTGGCCTCTCAGCGTACTCAATGCCAACCTCTTTTCCATGCCTTCCAGTAAAAAAATAAAATCAAATCTATGGAATTGAGGCCTTTGAAGGCTTAAAATTCTTCCCTCTGGCCCAAGACAAAAAAGTGGACCATACTCGAGCATAAGCTACAGACATAGATGTTTTTCTGGCAGACATTAAGGTATCAATTACTTTCTTGGAGAAACCTAATTTTAGGAGCATCCTCCTTTCAGGAGCTGGGCCACTCCATGACTCCTGGATTTGGGTGGAGAATGGGACCCTGTGGCATTAGGTCTCTTCACAACGGAAGGCAGAGGAGTACTTGCTGAGCTAGATTCACTAAGTCTGAGAACCACGGTCTTCTCAGCCACTCTAGAGCCATTAACAGGAAGATTCCTCTTGAGTGTCTTATTTTG
Organism: Neoceratodus forsteri; assembly: GCA_016271365.2. NCBI lineage: Eukaryota > Metazoa > Chordata > Ceratodontiformes > Ceratodontidae > Neoceratodus > Neoceratodus forsteri. Next base: position 1,139,055,909 of record CM057455.1, on the reverse strand, counting down.
TGAAAGGCCTTTGGAAGAAGAGGTAGTGGAAGAAAAGCTTATGCTCTGCTGAAGGACCATTCTTGAGTCAGTGTGTCCATTGCTTCCATCTGTGAACACTGGAAAGGACTGAAGAACCTTTGGATCTGAGCACTGGGCCTGGATGCAAACAGATTTATTGGAGGTCGACCAAACCGGTTGCACAGGAGTTTGAACACCTCCGGGTTCAACTTCCACTTCCTGAGGTAAACATTTTTGCTACTTAAGCAGTCAACCTGAATCTTTAACTCCCCTGCCAGATGTACTGCTGACAGAGAGAGAAGATTCTCCTCTGCTCACTTGAGCAGGTCAGAGGCCTCCTTGATTGTTTATGTACACCGCTGTGATGGTGTTGTCTGACCTCGTTTTTACCACATTGCTTTTTATCAGGGTATGAAACCAAAGGAGAGCCAAGGGGACAGCCAGAACATTTAAGTGGAGATGCTGTTCCTGTACTTACCAAGTCCCCTTAGTGGGAAGTTGGTTCAGGACTGCCCCCCACCTGTGCAGACTGGCATCTGTTGTGAGAATTAACTCTGGGGATAGTTTCAGCAGATCCCCTTTGCTCAGATTCTGCACCTTCACCCACCAACTCAGGGAGTGATGAAGTTGAGGGGTGAGGGGGATCCTGGCCCGATAATCCTCCAATGGTGGATCCCAGGCTGTCAGCAAACCCATTTGAAGAGGCTGCAAATGGGAGCGAGCCCACAGGACTAAATCTATCACTGCCACCATGTGGCCTAGAACCCTCAGCAGACAGAGGGCAGAGGCCGATGACTGATTTCTGAGTCACTGGACTTCAGTCAATAAGGTCTCCTTTTGGGAAGGTGACAGAAAAACCTTTCCTAATATTTGGGTGCGCAGATTACAGTGGGTTTAGGTTAATGCTTGATTTGTTTTTGTTTATGACTGGGCCTGTATTTAATTTGTGGTTTATTGTTCACTGTGCTTCCTGTTTAAAACTAATAACATTTGATTACAAAAAAAATTAAACTAGTTTCCTAGTTTCATTTTGAAGACTTCCCAAATGTTCCAAGGCCTGAGAGAGAGAGAGAGAGATCTCCTCCTGATTAACCACCCAGCCATGCAACTCTAGGATCTCCAGAGTCCTGAGTACCAACCCCTTTTCCAGAGGCAACGCCGATGCATGAATGAGCAGGTCGTCCAGATAAGGACAGACATGATGCCCTTCCTGTCGAAGCTGAGCCACCAGGACTATCAGCACCTTCGAGAAAACTCAGGGGGCTGTTGCAAGGCTGAACAGAAGCACCCTGTACTGGAAATGTTGGCCCAGTATCAAGAACCAGAGATACTTATGGTGGGGATGACAGATGGGGATGTGAAGGTAAGCATCCATCAGATCTATCGAAGGTAAGAGGCCCCCTGGCTAAACAACGGGATTATCAACTTCAGGGACTCCATTGTGAAAGATTTGTGGTGCACAAGCTTGTTCAGATGATTCAGATCCAGAATGGATCTGAACCCCCCCCCCCCCAACTTCTTGGGAACTATGAAAAAGATTGAATAGAACCCTTGACCTAGCTCACTTGGGGGGACTGGCACGATGGCCCTGATTTGAATGAGGTGGGTCAGGGTCTTTGACACTGCCTGGTGTTTTGACACATCCTTGGAAACCAGAGATGGTAGAAAGCATCCCCTAGTGTGAACCCTTGAGAATTCTATGGCATAGCCCAAGTGAAGGATTTCCAGAACCCAGGCATCTGACGTGGTTTGGAAGCATCTTGAGAAAAACTCCTGTAATTTTCCACCAAAGAAAGGGAAGCATGGATGGGCCTGCATACACTCATTGTGAGGCACCAGGCTTTTATACTGGACCTCCTGCATGGTGCCTGGCCAGGGATCCTCTGTTACTGTAGCCCTTTTTACCCGAGTAGGCTCCTCTATTTCTCTGGTTACCAAAGTTCCAAAAGGAATGAACCCCTCCTCCTCGGAACTGCCTGCACCAGCCATCACCTTGACCCCTTTGGGTTACAGTGGTCTTATGCTGTTGTTTTGACACTAGAAGATGGCCCTCCTTGTCTTGTATATCCTTCAAAATAGTATCCAGGCCAGAACCAAACAAAAAGCCTCCCTCAAAGGGGAGGTTATACCGCCTAGCTTTTGAAGCTTGATCAGTTACCCAATGTCTAAGCCACACACCCCTCATGGCTGAAACAATGTGACTGGCTGAACCGGCCGACATGTTCAAATTCTCCACTGTAGAATCACCATGAAAAATGGAGGCCATGGCCACCAATTGCAAAATGCTTCCACCTTCTGAGTCAGTTAGAAACAAACTGGCCAGAGTAGTGACTCAAATGTTTAAGGCTCTGGCAACAATAAAAGAAGTATAAGATTTATGAAGGTTCATGCTAGTGTTGCTCAGATAGTGCCACCATGGGTCTGCCAGTGATCCAACGGATGGTGGCACTGTTCAAGTTGGATCTGTCCCAGGATCCGGCCAAATACAAAGATTGGATCCTGAGTCAGATCCTGCATTATCTGGCACCAGATCCAGGGATTCAGTGCTGGATCCCAGTGCCAGATCCAGGGATCTGGTGTCAGATCCCTATATCCGGCAATTGGATAATGTGGGATCTGACCACAGATCTGACTTTCAGATCCACAGGCAGATAATGGAAGTGTCTGGCAGATCCACTATCTTGCCACAAAAGGGCAGATACCTGTGGATCCGGATTTGTCCAGATCCATCTAAGCAAAACTAGTTCATGACATTAGAGGTGAAAGCCCTCCTGCACGTGGTATCTATCTGCTTGTCATGATAATCTGTTAGCACCAAAAAGCCTTTACTAGGTAGGGCAGTGTGTTTTACAGAATTATAAATGGGCTTCTCCGCCAGTGGAGGAGCTTCCCACCTGTGAGATCTTTCCTCTAAATAAAGGAAAGTTTGTGTCTTTGGTTTGGAAAGATACTTTCTCTGATCCACACTTGCCCATTCTTGCTCAATATTTTGGTCACAGTGAATGAAACATGGGAAACACTTAAGAGTAGAGGAAGATGCAGACAGAATTAGATTAACATCCATCTCCATGGACTACTCTTCCTTGAGCTGTAAAGATCTGCATGCTTTAGCTATCAAGAAGGACAAGGACTTACTGTCAAACAGGGAGGAAATTGAAATCCTTGACTTGGGCTCCATCTACTCCCCTTCCTCTTCCTCCTCTTCAGAGGGCACGTCCTCATCTGAGAGCAATTTTTGAAGGCCAGAGAGCTTCTTCAGGATCCCTGAAATCTTCATCATGGCCTTCTAAGTAGTCAGGTTCAGGGTCTACCTGCACATCTGATTCTGCAGCCTTTTCTTACTGTGATGCACCTGGACCTGCCTACGTGGCCCCCCCACCCTGACTTGAGGATCCAGTTTGGGGTCAGGTGTATCTGCTGGGATGTCCTGCAGAACATCGTGGGCCAAAAGCTCACCCAGTAGCAATAAGAGTGATTTTTACAATTTTGCTTTGCCACTGCCAGATGAGGAACCAGGTGCTCCACTCCCAAACTCAGAGGACTGGATGGGGGGAACTGTTAGAGAAATAGTATGCTGAGCAACACAATGAGGGGAAATACGAACCCATGGGGTAGGGCTTCATCATCTTTTTGCAGTTTTTACATTGTTTCATGATTAAGGATCTCCGATAAGCCATGGTGCCAGAGAAAGATATAACTGTGCCAAGTAACAATTGTGAGGGAAAAAAAATAATAATTAGCCCTAATATCTGGACCTTGGCTAATGACTCTCTACTGAGGTATAAAACAGGAATCAGCATGCCCAAAAAATGCTGGCTAGGCATGCACGCTCACTAGTGCGGACGTGCATGCACCAGCAAATGCACAGGTGTGTTAGCAATAGAAAATGTATGCCATCCCTCCCCACTATGTCAAGGGGCCAGATGGAAAAATATGGGGAGGGGCACACAAACTGCAGAAATCCATCCAAAGATAAAACTAGAGTAGATGGCGCATATCTGATTTGCAGCTCAAAGGACTTCTACAAGGTTGCACTGAACAGCCATCAGAGGAAGGATTGCACTCTAATGACTCCACCGTGGGGGCAATTGATGTTAGCAGACAGCATACAAATTCATAAGCAGTAGGTGGCCATACTCTGAAAAAAGATAATAAAATTAATTTCTTTATGGCCAAAACAACTGCTTCCAGGAGCTGGGGGCATGGCATGAAGACAGGCAAACTTAACAGTGGCACAGAGCCATGGCACCCTACTTTAGGCTGAGAAGGCCATGGAGCTGGATTTCAAAAAGCCAAGGGAGTCTGAAACTCAGGCTGTAACATTTTAGGCCACACTAAACTTAACCACAGCAGCCTACCCACCAACAGCTCAACTTTGTACTCTCTGCTCAACCCAATACTCGCACGTGGTAGCACAATTCAGGCTGCAGCTCACTACCTCAGAATATACACTTACCCTTTAACTAAGGGCAATGGGGCCCAGGCCCCTGGCATCCCTGGACATAGCACAAAGCACAGGCAATCCAGGGTTCAGACTGGGCCTCTTCTCTATATCAGCAGGCTGTCACAAAGGAATGGAGTACCACACCAGGTACTGGGTAGATGGGCTGCCATCACCACCTAGTCCCACACCACAGGCTACCAACACGTTGACATCCCCACCGTTCTGACCATCCAGGCCTCCAACATGAGAACTAAGCCCCATCCTACCTTGGTGCCACAGAGCACAAGGAGGTCCAACAATTCCTCTCCGGGCCACAGCTCCCCTAATGGATCCAGTCCCCATAACAGCCACAGTGCCTTACACCACCCACCTTTTTCTGAGTGGACTTGGTCACTGAGTCACCAAGACCCAAAACCTGGGCCAGGGCTGGAGCCCTGACCCACTGATGACACAGTGTCTTTCTCCTACCAGCCTCCTCCTACCACCAAAACCCAGCCCATTAAATACTTGGGGGGTCGGACTAGCTCCACCTGACCAGCTGGTGGCCAGCCCCAAGCCCATACATAGAAGAATTTGGGATGACAGGACCACTTTAATAAGCATCCCATGAAGGGGGTGCTTACAAAAATAATGGACAGTTGTGTGCACTAATAGGTAATCGCTGCACAACCATGCCCACCATTGCACACGTGAAAGCAAGCGCGGGAAAAGTGGCCTGATGGAGGAGCATGTGCCCAACAGTCACCATGGCTGAATGGTGATTGTGCAACACTGAAACAGAGTTTGTGGAAAAGAAAATTCCACAAAACCACTAGGTACACATTATAAAACACAATTAAGCAACAAATTATAAAACAGTCATGGAGACCTGAGCTGGGCGGGGGGCTGACATAAACACCTTAACAAGGCAGTAGTGACTCCCAATCCACAAGGAAATGGGGAAAAAAGGCAAGTTAGTCAATTTGAAAGCTGCAGCTTAACAGGTATGATTTTAATTTAAAGGTGCTCCCTGAAGCAGTTAGCCCCAACCTACTATGCAGAATTTCAACCTCAACAAAAGTCTTGAAATCTTGAATCTTGAAAATCTTGAGATAAGATCATTTTCTGCATTGAATACAACAGAGGTGCAGCCTTCTGGTGAGAGGGTGCACATACTGAACTAAACAGACATTTTTATTGAACTATTTATTTGCAAAAGTGCCCTCTGGTGAGAGGGATACACATAGCCTGTTACCAGGCAACCTAGGGAGACAGCTGAGAAGAGTTTCTCCATCCAGGAAGGGCTCCAGGTGACGGAAGCCTTGTGGGACTGTGGAGGACTGATATCCTCCACAGTATAGCATACAACATCAGTGCCTGTGGAACAGATCCTACGGGTTGTGTTTGTGTTTTAATACACACACAGAACTCAGACCCACCCTATAGGTGGTATTTTATTACTTTTATACCATTTGTGAATATTACTGTTCTGTGAAAAAAGAAGTGCCACAGCACTATACTTCTGGTCTTCTGGCTTTAAAAGGTCACCCCAAGCAAGCAGGGGAAATTTCTGCATTGAATACAACAGAGGTGCAGCCTTGTGGTGAGAGGGTGCACATACTGAACTAAACGGACATTTTTATTGAACTATTTATTTGCAAAAGTGCCCCTCTGGTGAGCACATAGCCTGTTACCAGGCAACCTAGGGAGATGGCAGAGGACAGCATCTCCATTCAGGAAGGGCTCTAGGTAGAGGGAACATTGTGGAACTGTGGAGGACTGATATCCTGCACAGCATAGCATACAACGTCAGTACCTGTGGAACTGATCCTAGAGCTCAAATCCACTCTGTAGGTGGTATTTTATTACTTTTATACCATTTGTGGGAATATTGCTGATCCGTGAAACCAGAAGTGCCACGGCACTATACTTCTGATGTTCTGGCTTTAAAAGGTTGCCACAACCACATGGGGTGAGTGTGCATAGCAATGCGCGGAGCCGCTGGGGATCATACCTCTCAACCTCTCAGCATTAAAAATCATAGTGCTGGCCTTCAAAAATCATAGCAAAGGGCCAAAATGTGTAGCACATTCTTATTTTAAACAATATTATGTCTATAGATAGTAGGCCCAAATAGTTAGTGATAAGGAATGTTTCTATCAACTTAGTTCAATGATTTAATAGTTTGTGTGTCCAGAAATGCTCTAACATTATGAGGAACATCAGTAAACCTGTGCAGAGTAAGTATAAATTTTAGTGTGAAAATCGTAGTGCTAGGCAGAATTCATAGCAGTTGAGAAGTATGCTGGGGATGACAGGGACACAGACCAGGACCCTCTGCTAAGGTAAATACCAATAGATTGTATAAATATATAGTTGCTAAGACCTACAGGTTACTAGTGCATAGCAAGTAACTGAGAAGTAATAAGGGCAAGTCGCTTTAAAAATATAACATATTTAGCGACCACCCAAAAAACAAGTACAATGGACATTAATGCTGGCTTTGTAACAGTGAGTGCAGAAGAAGTAGCCATGACCTGTATCATATGCAACAATTTTAGCTTAGGAGGAGACATAGGATTTGAATGTCTTAAATGCAACCAATGCAGGGAAATCCAAACCCTAAAAGGACAAATAAATGAATTACAACAAGAGATTAAACGTATTAAAAACCAAAAGGATACAGGGAAAATGACAACGAAAAATGTGTAGTTATTTTTTTATTTTATTTTATTTGGCCTTGGTATGGCCACATACTGAATATTGTACACAGTTTTGGGCCCCTGGGAATAAAGGCGACATAAAAGCCCTCGAGAAAATACAGAAAAGGGCAACTGGAAAAATGAGAGAAGTACATGGGTATGAAATATGAGGAGAGATTAAAAAATCTGGACCTATTCTCTTTAGAGTATTGTAGATTAAGAGGAGACATGTGCCTGGTTTACCAGTCTGACGGATCACAGACTGGAAACTATTTGGCCTTGAACTCTGAGATCAGATATATAATACGCATGACCATTCCTTACAGCTAAAAGGTGTTCGATTCAATACTCTGGCAAGAGAACATTGGTTCTCAGTAAGGGTGGTTAGAATATGGAATGAACTACCCATTGAAGTAGTAGGGAGTAGAACAATGCAAGCCTTTAAACATTCCCTGGATTGCAATCTTCGTGATAAAAATATAAAAGGGTATTATTATATAAACAAGGTGAGCCAAATGGACTTCAGTCTTTATAGTGCTCAGGGTATCTATGACCTATGACCTATTTATTTAATCAGCATTACAACCTTTGAGCTAAAAACTCATTTACAAAGGATTATTGTCACAAGGGTAGGGGAGGGTACATAAGTTTGGAGTCAGTAGCAGCTTAATAGGCATTGTCAAGAACATCTAATAGTAAGATAAATGTGAACAGGAGAAATCAGTAAACATTGACAATAGCATAACGATGTAGGATGATAGAGACAAAACACATAACCAAAACAAGGGCACATAGTCAGTTGGGTTGGGTTCACATGTCGTGCCATACAATTAAGTGCTTAAGTCAGAGTTAGGTGCTAGTTTGAGAAAAAAAAAAAAAAAAAATCAGAGGTGGAAGCTAGGCAGGATCTTGTATTGGGAGGAAAGAGGAGATGGAGCTGTTAATCAAAACTGATACCTAAAGTTTACTAGGCTATAGCCAGAGGAGTTAGCCTAGGCATAGTAGTCAGAAAGGGTAGAGGGAACTAATCAGGATTAGGTAGGAGAAGAGGAATCAGAGGAGGGGGATGGTGGTAGGCTCAAAGGTGGGTGGTGTAAGAAGGTTTGTCAGGGACAGTGTGAGAGGAGAAAGGTGAGCAGGCAGGTGGGCAGACATGGGCAGGTGGTGAGCAAGGAGTTTTGCGTCAAATTGTAGAGTAAAAGAAGAACCTTGGCAAGCCTAGGGTTCTGGTACCTGCTAGGCTAAGACTGGCTGTGGCAGCATACAGAAGGGGAGATAGTCTTTAGGATCATGGCTTTGGGGAACAGAGGCATGCTAGCTCATGGGTTAAGAGTGGCATTTGCAATGTACAGGAGGGTGGATAGAATTCCTTAGCTCGGACTTGAAAGGCCCAATTTGCATAAGGCTTGTGGTGGCGGTTGGTGGCTCATTTATCCAAGCAGCGACCCTAACGGCAAAGGCTCATCTCCCCAAGGCAATCCTTCTGAATGGAACAGCTAATGCATGTTTGGTAACACTTCTTGTGGCATGTTCAGCTGGAGCAGGACAGAATAAGGCTTGCCTATAGGGAGATGCAAGTCCGAGTAGGGCCTTCTGTCCCAAGATGCAGGCATGGAGCTTAATGCGGTCCAGTCTGTATGTACAGTTCACATGTATGCAATAGGTGATCCGCCCCTAACGCAAACCTACAGGCTTTATTTAATGAGGCATGCGCTTTAAGCAGGCTAGTTTCAGTGGCAGCCCCATAGACTACATTCCCATAGTCTAGGACTGAAAGGATTGTACCTCTAACTGCCTGTGTCCTGGCCTCAGGAGTAAGACAGGACCAGTGCCTGTACATAGCCACTAGTTTCCTATTGACCGCCATGGTAATATTACATATATGTTTGAACGATAGGGCCTCATCTATGGTGAGACCAAGATACCAGAAGGAAGTTACCTGCTCCAGAGTGGTGTGAGAGCTGCAGGTAATTGAAAGAGGTGTGGTGGACCTCTTCTTTTGTCATCAGGCAAAGAGCATTGCTTTGTTTTTTTGTTTTTTTTTTTTTACTATTGAACACCAGCATGCTGTCCTTCAACCATTCCTGTAGTAGGTTAAAGTTGTTTTGAACTCCTTAGTCAGTGCTTCCTGGCAGGAGTTTTGTGAGAATAGCACTGTGTCATCTCCATATAGCAGGAATTCAGACATGGGGCAGGCATCAGGGAGGTGGTTCACAAAGATGCTGAACAGGAGAAGGCCCAGTATAGACCCCTGGGGTACACCTACTGACACCTCACAGGTGTTGGAGGTAGCACCGTTAATTCAGACTTTTTGAGATCGCCCAGATAAATAGCTAGAGAACCATTGAACTGAACCAGGGGACAGATCTAGGCATCTTAACCTGTGAAGCAGCAGCTGGTGGCACATGAGGTCAAAGGCTCTGGTTAGGTCTATAAAGATACCCCCAACCAGCTGACCCTGGTCCAGTTCCTCATGTATATATCCAGTGAAATTAATAAAGGTGGTATTAGCACTGTGCAGTCTGCAAAAGCCATGCTGTTGGTGGGAGAGGAGGTCGTATTTGTGCAGATGGTCCATGAGTTGGTCAGCTGTGATTCTCTCCAGAGCTTTTGAGAGTGATGAGAGAGAATTGAGATAGGTCTATAATTCGAGACTAGTGACCGGTCAACCTCTTTGTGCACAGGTGTGCCCAGGGAGGTTTTCCATGTGGAGGGGAAGATAGCCAGTTGGAGTGACAGGTTGAATAGCTTGTTGATGGGTCTGTTGACCTCGGAAGGGCTATAGAGATCAGTTTCATGTCTATATCATCACCACCCATCCTAGTTTTGCCAAGGACTCTGGTAAGGTAGTTTTTTTGTTTCATCAATGGTTACCCTTCTGAAGTAAAAGGCTGTGAAGGTCCTGGTATTAGAGGAAGAGGGTGAGTGGTTAGAGGTTGCTGTTCCATCCAGGTACATAGCTGGTTTTGGGGGAAAGATGGCACTGTAATCCATAAATGCCTTGTTGAAAATATTAGCCATAATATCTGCATCAAGTATTACTTCATCATTGTGGTGAAGCGTGGGGGGAGGGGGATCTGCTGCCGCTTCCAATGAGGTTTTTATAGATACTCAGAATTTCTTGCTGTCACCCCAGCATTGAGACTGAAAGTTTTTGTGGTAAGTAGCCTTAGCCTGTCAGATAGCCCAAGTGCTCCTGTTTTGGGCCACTTTGTAGCTTTGGAAATGCATAGCAGTCCCAGTTGCTCTAGCCTGATGCCAAAGTAGATCATGCTGTCGCATCAGGCTTAGGATTTGTGGGGTTGCCCAGTCCATGCTGCAGCCTTTAATCAGTTTCTTTCGAAACGGGGAGAATTTATCCACTGCCACATTGAAGTGGTTGAGGAAGAGCTCCAGGGCTGTGTAAACAAAGGGGCATGACTCAAGGAAGCTCCAGTCTATCCCTTTGAGGTAATTCCTAAAGCCACCCATTGCAGATTTTTTTATGACTCAGTTCCTCACCGTTCTAGGGGGAGACTTAGTCTGTTTAGTCATCCACTCACACTGGACAGGTGAGTGGTCACTGAGGGTGTCAGGGAACACCTTGACATTCTTTAGCCACTCTGGGTGCATTGTCAGCACCCCATCAGTATGCTATGTCCTGTGTGGGTGCAGATCTTGACCATCTTTGTTAGATATAGCCCTGATACCAGATCTCTGTGTGCGGAGCTGGAGCCAGCAAGCCATTTGGAGTGAAAGTCTCCAAGTACGACTGTTTCTTTATTCTGGCTGGCCTGGGTGTAGAGGTTAGCAAAGGTTTCTAGCCCCACTTGCTGCCACTATGGTGGGATGTATACAGCCATAACAATCAGACCTTTACCCCCTTTGCCTATCAAGATTTTTATAGCCAGGCATTCACAGTCATTAGTGGCTGACAACTGGACTCTGAGGCACTGCAGATTGTTGTGGGTATAGAGTAAACATCCACCTCCTTGTTTCCCTGTGCGGTCCAGCCTATGCAGGTTGTAGCCAGATATGGAGACTGCTGAGCTGGGTGTGCATGTTATGAGCCAAGTCTCTGTTAACGCAATGATGTCAGGCTGGGTGTTACCCAAGCCTTGAGCTGTGTCAGTTTGTCTAGGAGGCTGCATATATATTATATTATATTATATTATATTATATTATATTATATTATATTATATTATATATTATATTATATTATATATTATATTATATTATATATTAATCAGTGTGTGGGCAGAATGATAAATAATCCCATTGAGACATCCTTAAAAAGGGACAGGGAATAAGAGTAGAGAAGATTCAGACTGGACACCAGTCCAGTCAAAAAACAAGAATAAGAAAGGACAAAGGGCTATGAGTTTTACCATACCACTAAACAATAGCTTTGCCTCTTATCCACAACTGGCCAGGAAGATACCACAGAACCTAGTATTGAAACAGACACCATTATAGAAGAGGCCAGAACATAGAGTGCAGCAACATTGAGGATTCCACTACACAAACCTCCCTGGAGGCAAATAAAACTACCCTAAACCAAACCAACAGTGAAACAGCACAACAAACCCATGATAGTATGGAGGTCACAAATGAAAAAGGGGATAAAGCAAGACAAGTGCTTGTCCTAGGGGATTCCATCCTGGAATACACTGATGGTCACATATGCAACTCAGATAAGAAAACAGAACATGCCCAAGTTTCAGGGGGGGCAAGAATACGTGGCATTGAGCATATGACACGTAATATATTAAAACATGCCGGGAATAAACCATTGGTAGTAATCCATACAGGAACAAATGATGTAAACAGAGCAAGTGTGGAAGAAATCCAGAAAGAATTCATATCTGAGGTAAAAACTCTTGAAGATAAGGGTTGTGAAGTGTGTATATCAGAAATACTTCCTGTGCCAAGAGCAAGTAAAATGAAACAGAATAAAATAAAGGTTATAAATAACACTAGGGTGTCTCAAGCATTGGGAAACCTTTGTGGATAATCAGGTCCTTTACAGTTGGGATGGACTACATCTGAGCCGAAGAGGGAGTGCTAAGCTTGGAAAGACTATTTTATTACACATAACAGAGCATTTAAACTGATAAAAAGGGGGCAACTGGAACATTCACATAGAAACCTGAGATCAAATCATGTAAAAGGCTATAAAATATTGGTCACCAATTCTCAAAGTCTAAACCTGATTAAGTTAAGTGAACTCACAGCCACTCTGTCTCACCAGCATGTAGACATAGCAGCAGTTAATGAAATCTGGTGGGACCAGGTCTCGAACTGGTGTAATGAAATCCCAGGTTACTGTTTATATCAAAAAATAGGAATAAAAAAGGGGGTGGAATCTACATTTATGTGAAAACCACAATCGAATCATTAGAAATACGGTTCAACACCAACTATGAAGCACAGTTAGAATGTATATATGTACAGTTAAGGGATAATAAAGGAAAAAAAAAAATCTAGGAAATTTCTATAGACCTCCATCATCATCACTGGAGGAAGACCAGGACCTAATTGATACAACTATAAAACTTGCTGGGTGCTCAGATACTGATACAGTAATTCTAGGAAATGTTAACCTTCTAGGTATACAGTGACAATTCTTAACTGCAAACTCTACTGCTGAGTCCATTTCTTGACAAAACTCTAGCTTCATGACTTGAGCAGCTAGTGGTGGAACCTACAAGGGGTAACAACACCCTTGACTTAGTCCTAACAAATGTGGCCTCTGGCATAACAGATCTCAAGAGCCATGCCCCTCTAGCCAATAGTGATCTCAACTGTATCACCTTTAATATGACTGGGAAAACAATCCACCAAGGACATAAATATTTCAGATATAATTATGCATAGGGTAACTACAATGGAATAAAGACTGATCTTCAGGAATATGACTGGGTAACCAAGATCCCAAACATGAGTACAAACGAATGTTGAGAGCTAATCAAGTAAGTTATTAAAGAAATGGAAAATGAATATGTTTCCCTAAAGCAAATCCAGAATCATAAGGGAAAAATTCCACCCTGGGTCACACAACAAATACAAAAGCAAATAAAAAAAAGAAAGCATTTAAAAAATGAAAAACACAAATAATGAACAGGCACGATCAAAATATATGGCAGAGCAGAGAAAAATCCAATAATTAATAAAAAAAAAAAGAGAGACAGAAATAGGAGTTCAGACTGTCGTTGACCAAAGATAACCAAACGTCCTTCTATGCCTATATAAATAACAAACATGACAACACTCTGGGCCCAATCCTAGACAATGGTATTGAATTACACAATCCAAAAGAAATGGAGGATGCACTAAATAAATATTTTGGAACAATATTTACCACACAGGACTCAGCTATAACCTGTGATAACATCCAAAAAATGGACTATAACCAGACAACCATGAAAGAGGTCAGTACGGCCATGAATGATTTGAGGAACAAGTCAGCCTCTGGTCAGACAATATTAATAACAATTTTATTAAAAACATAGCAAAAGATCTGACACCTCCCCTGACATTGCTCTTTAATAAATCCTATAACACTAGTGAGGTGTCAGAGGAGGACTGGAGATGGGCAACTGTGACCCCTATTCATAAAAAGGGAAACAAACAACAACCTGGCAACTATAGACCTATAAGTCCGACCTCTGTGGTTGAAAAGCCCATGGAGGGAATCCTTAAAAAAAGGTTAGAAACTGAAATTATAGTAAAAGGTCTAGTAGATCTTAAACAGCATGGGTTTGTCGCAGGAAGCTCCTGTGCAAACAGTCTCATTTCATTCTATGAAAAGATAAGTGATAGCGCTGATAAAGGAATTCCTGTGGATATGGTCTTTTTTTTTTTTTTTTTGAAATTCAATATAATTTATTAAGATCCAGTAATATCATTCCATACATAATACAACAGGATATCCATACAGTTGGTATATTCCAGATAGCCAAAGAAATACAATTTTTTGATATTTTAAAGAGACACTCCCATTAATCTCCCCCATATCCCCTTCACCCACCAACCCCCTGTGGTTCCCACCCCTACTCCCCCCTCCCCTCCCTTGAGAGCTATTGGTTACACAAAGCATACCATGCAAAGATAAGCCATAGTTTAAGCACCTGCTAGTTCAAATCTAAATACTTTAAGGATAAATGACTGAGTGTTTAATATATAGAAACAAAACTAGAGATTCAGCGGTCAAGACAGGTAATGTTAGGAGGCAGAAAACAACTGGGGTAGAGCAAATTAAGGGGCAGAGGTGATGGACCATAGGGTATAAGGCTTTTCCCACCTTGCATGGTATTGGGGCATCAAGCCTCTGATACTAGCTGTTGACTTTTCTAACCGCAAGTTATAAAAAAGTTCCTTGACCCATTCCAGATAGGAAAGGACTTGCTGGTCCTTCCAGTGCCTCAACACTAATTTTTTTCATAGAGAGGGATACAAGGGTAATGTGATACCACCTCTCCTTCATCACAATTGAGGAATAATCCCCCTATACAAATAAATCTTGAAGTATAGGATCCGCCTTAGACTCAATGAGAAACCAAAGGGGAGCAACCTTAGGACACTCCCAAATACATGCAAGAGAGATCCCTGCTCCTGACTGCACCTAAAACACAACTGTTCAGGCAAATTGCCTATCCCATACAGTTTGACTTGTGTAAAATAAATATTATGTAAAATACAAACTGTACTAACCTCAACCTATCATTTCCAGTGTATTGATATACTCCCTGCCAGATCGTGTCCCACCTAAGTGATTCAGAGGAAGAGCATCTCCCCAATAAGAAGACTGACCTACAGCAGTAGGATAAAGCTTATTAAACAGGGTCATTACTAAGCGGGACACCGAATGGGGCTGCCAAGTGGAAACTTGGAAATCTTGAAAGACCTCAGCCTGATTAATTGTCCATAGCCCAGAGCCAAACCACTGAGTTAGCATATGTCTAATTTGATAAATAAAGAATGAATGTTTTTTTGGTAGATGAAACTGTTTCAGTAACTCTGAGACTGTAACCCCCTTTACCTTGGTTAACTAGGTCACTGACCCTGGCCTGTGCAAGTGGAGCTAAGCACCTTGAGGTTGAAATGCATCCCTCTATAACTAAATTGGAATTACCAAAAAGTGGCTGGGAAATATCCTTCTGGTTGTCATACTTAAGGGATTTGCAAAGTTTACTATGAACTTTGATGGAAGTATACATAACTAACTCTCAGTGGAGCTGGCAGTTTCTGAGGAGGGATATACCATAGGCTAGTGGACTTAATCCCCAGGGCCCCAATCAGATGGCATTCAATCTGTAACCATAAGGGAGTGTACAGGGAGTCTCTAATGTCAGGAGAGGGAGTGGCCCAACAGAAATACTTAGCCATGTGACTGGCCAAATAATACAGATAAAAATTTGGCAGTTTAAGTCTCTCCAATTTTTTGGGAGCACAAAGTCGCACATACGACCACCGAGGAGATTTATTTTGCCATAGAAACCTGGAGATAATGCCTAAGAGCTTATTAAACCATATTAGAGGAAGATGAATGTTTAGCATTTCGAACGTGTAGAATAACCTGGGCAAAATATTTTGATAACACTAACCTGACCCTGAAGGGACAGATAAAAGGGAGACCATCTGTCCAAATCTTGCTGGATAGTGAGAATAAGGTTATCCAAATTGAGTTTTCTTGAGAGAAATTTTGAGGTAGACAAGATAATTCCCAAATACTTAAGCTGGGTAGTCTAATTCATGGCAAGGGTGTCAATGTCTGACTTGTTTACATGGGCATTAAGGGGCATTACCTTAATTTTACTCAAATTCAATTTAAAATTAGATAACTGGCTAAAACCTTCAATTATATCCAAGGTAGCTAGGGTAGATTTGTTCGGGTTAGTAACATGAAGGAGTATATCATCTACATATGCAGATAATTTGAGATCGAAGGTGCCTATCAAAATACCATTTAAAGAGGGGGAGGCATTCAGTTGTAGAAGATAAGGCTCTAAATATAAGTTAAATAGCAACTGGGACAATGGACATTCTTGCCTGGTTCAGGAATGCAAAGGAAAGGTAGAGGAAAAAAACCCACTACAATAAATCTTGGCACTAGGCCTAGAATATAAGGTATTAACCTAAGCAATAAATGTGGAGGGAAAACATTTTTTAGCTAAAGTCCCAAAATGAAAGGGCCAACTGACCCTGTCAAAGGCTTTTTCCGCATCCAGGGAGACCAGCACCATTGATTGTGCTACCTCCCTGGATATGGAAAAAATATGAGATAGTTTCCTGATATGATCCGAAGAAGATTTGCCCTGCATGAACCCAATTTGCTCAGGGCTGAGCAAACCTTCCCATACCCCCGACACTCGAGCAGCCAATATTTTAGCAAAAAGTTTAATAACAGTTCATCAAAGAGATAGGGCAATAATTAGTCACTCTATCCTTAGGGTTACTAGGTTTCTGTAAAACTGCAATAATAGTCTCCAACAAAGTGGGATCTGTGATCCCCTCCAAACAAATATAGTTAAATAACTGGAGAAGAATTGGGGCCAGGTCCCTTTCCAAGACTTTGTAAAAATTGGATGGGAATCCATCCGGGCCCAGTGCCTTATCCCGTAGAAGAGACCGAATAGCTATGAGAACTTTCTGCAAGGTAATGGGAGAAGCAAGGAGCTGCTGCGGGGTGGGACTAAGAGCAGGAAAAGGTATAGTATTTAAGTAGGCTTAAATCTCAGACTCGGTGGGGCTGTGTTCAGTGGGGGCTATAAAGCTGCCGATAAAATAACTCAAATTCCTGAGCTATGTTTCTAGGGCTGGTTAACAGAGTATTACCCTCCATAGAGGAAAGCGAGGTAATTAAGCGTGATTCCTCTGGTTTCTGGAGCCGTAACACCAGAAGGTGGCTTGCCTTATCTCCTTACTCTATATATTGTGCATGAGATTTAAATAATGCATATTCTGCTTTCTCTCTCAGGGTCTCTGCATATTGGGATTGGAGAACCTTGAGGCACTCCATTTCTGCCTCCGAGGGCTGGGTGAAGAGTAAAATCTCCAGGTTTTTATAGCCTGTAACAAGGATTTGGAGGTCGCTTCTTGTTTGCGTTTTCTAATGGCAGCAAGCCTAATAAATTCTCCTCTAAGGACACATTTTAGGGAACTCCATATGTGATCAGAAGCTGGGATAGAACCTATGTTGTGCTCTATGAATTGGATTATAGTTGTCTGGATCCATTCTACTGTCTTCTCTTGAGAGAGTAACTGTAAATTCAACTTCTATGTGGTTTCTTTTTGGATAGCAAGGTCTATAGCGCCCTCAAACCAGATCAAAGAATGATCCAAGAGCACTCTGGGTGCTATGCCACATCCCTTCAGGCCCAGTAATACCGCTTGATTTACTGCAAAGAAATCAATACAGGAAACGGACTTGTAATAGGGAGAGTAAAATGTATACTCTTAACCCTACCTGTAAAGTAGGCGCCAAGGACCACACAGGCGGAAAGTTTCCATACAGAGTTACTGTTGAGCTGGTGACAGACTACTACCCCTTTGAGAGGACCTATCCAGGTTAGGGTCAGAAATAAGGTTCCAGTCCCCTGCTAAAATAATTGGTAGATGTTAAAAGGGGCCAAAAGGAGGGAGGGTTTGGTAAAGCAAATTCAGGGGAGTCCTTATTAGGTCCATATATATTGCCTAATATAATTTCTCTATGATCCAAAATACCTCTGAGGAAAAGAAATCTGCAATGCGGATCTGCAATTTTTTGTAACTCCTGGAATTGTGTCCCTCTAGCAAATAAAACTGCAACCCCGGGAGGAAGAGTTGCCTGAAGCATAACTGCACCCAATAAATCCTCTACGAAGTAAATTGTTTGCTACTTCAAATAAGTGCATCTCCTGTAAAAACACAATATGACAATGCATTAGATTCAGGTGTTTAAGTATCTGGTAATGCTTAAGCCTTGAGTGGGCACCCTTAATATTCCAGGAAACTATTTTCATATCCTAAGTGAAAAATGTATCTTACTACAACAAGCGGGCTTAAAAAAGGAATCTACCCAACTGGGTAATATGAACACTCCAGCTCTCAAAACAACCCATCCCCCCCTCCCACTGATCCCAAACCATTAGCCCAATATTCAGTAGAACCTTAGAACGTGAAACCCCCCACCTCCCCCAACATCCAAACAGCTTGTGCCAAATGACATAGGAAGAGAACATGGGTACTCAACTCCCCAGTCCTAATGACTGCTGTCCAACCAATACACTTAGCATGATGATGTCCCTGCTACCCACTAAGCTGCCATCCCCTGCCCCTCTCCACCTGCCCAAACCCATCTAGTACCTACAATAAGCAAATGAGACCAGTATCTAAGGGTGTCTAAGTGCGCTGGTCAAAAGGGACTCCAAACCAAACTTGGAGTCTTCATATGTAGTGAAAAGAAGTGGAGTCTCTCCTTTAAAACAAAAGCAGGAAAGCACCCATCCCCCGGGGTTTAAAATATACCAGAAGCTAATAACCCGGCACAAATAAGAAAACCCCATTCAGATAACATCTGTTACCATAATAAAACAAATCAAATAGATTAATCAACATTGAAAGTTTCTGCAGGGGCAGCAAGGAATCTCTCACTGAGTGTAATAATTACAAGCATTTGTCAACGGCAGAGTTTGTTGTTGGGATTGCTGTTGGTACACACCGATTGGCAAGACTACAGTTCCCAGCAGAAAGAACAAGTTATGCCACCAAGTTCACATTCCCGTTAAAATATAGTGAAGTGCATACCTGTTTCCTTGATTCGTGATCTGGCTTTGAAGAGAGATGATGTGTCTGCGATTCAGAGAAGATGAGGGTACTGTAGCCACACCATGGGTTGAAGGCGTTATGGTTAGAAACCCTAATGCCCCGGGCATTTGTTGGTACTTGCACTACAAATTTTCAGTGTGGCCTTTTGTGACCCCCACCTCATGAAAGCATTTGGGACCTCTGCTCATGAACAGTGGCACTGTGATTTTGTTAATCTGTCCCGAACATTGATTTCACACAGCGACTGTGACATTCTGCACCAGATGTGTGAAAACACAGTTCAGGCAGGATGTGAAAAATTACAGCTGTACCATTCATAGGGAGGTGTGAAGAGATGGCAGTGTTCACCATCTGGAGTGAAAATATTAAAAATGTTCGAACGCGTAGGTGGAAACTGCACAATGCACCCTCGTAGTAGTCATTTAGTGGAATAATTTCACCAAAATTTCAACATAGGCATTTTGTGGCCTCTGCTCATGAACACTGTCACTATGATTTTCTTACTCTGTCCCAAACTTTGATTTCCCACAGTGACTGCGCCATATGTGTGAAAACACATTTCAGCCAGGATGTGAACAATGACAGCTGTACTGTTCATAAGGAGGTGTGCAAAACTGACAATGTTGAAACTCTTGAGTGAAAATATTACAAATCCTCGAGGTTACAAGT
Source organism: Neoceratodus forsteri (assembly GCA_016271365.2). NCBI lineage: Eukaryota > Metazoa > Chordata > Ceratodontiformes > Ceratodontidae > Neoceratodus > Neoceratodus forsteri. The sequence goes on along the minus strand of CM057455.1, from coordinate 1,139,036,328 downwards.
GTGTGTGGAAACTGCGCAATGCACGCTCATAAAATTGTTATTTTATGACCTTTGTCAGCAAATTTTCAACATAGGTATTTTGAGACCTCTGCTCATGAACAGTGTCACTGTGATTTTCATAATCTGTCCCAAACACTGATTTCCCACAGTGACTGTGCTATTCTACGCCATATGTGCAAAAACACATTTTGGCCAGGATGTGAAAAGTGACAGCTGTACTGTTCATGAGGAGGTGTTAAAAAATACCAATGTTGAAAATCTGGAGTGAAAATGTTACATATTCCCAACCTTACAAGTGTGTGTTGAAACCGTGCAATGCACACTCGTAACACAGTCATGCTTTGGAATTTTTTTCACCAGATTTTTAATATAAGCTTTTTGGGAGTCCACCTCATGAACAGTGGCATTGTCATTTTGTTAATCAGTCACAAAAGGTTATTCTGCCCAGTGACCACAAAATCACCTTTAGGACCAAATAACCAGATGACAGCGATTGAATTCATGAGGTTGGGTCCCAAGAACACCATGTTGAAAACTTGGTGCCAAAATTCACAAAAATGGCCAATATATGCACCAAAGCTGAAAACCCCCCATTTATGCCATTATACATTTTACCAGCATTTCTTCAGTTCGCGGTCAGCTTTGAAGAGTGCATATGTGTTTCTGGTCCACCGAACATCGTTGCGCCGGGCTCCGGAGGTAAGTATGGAGTGAAGGGGTATGGAGAGGTGGGGTGTGCAGTGGGTGGTTGCGGGTTGGGGGAGGTACCACCAGACTCAATGAGTGACCATTTTCTAGTTTGCAGGTTTTAAAAAATGTTTGAATGTCATAGGAAGGTTTTTTCTTTCTTACAGGGTCTTTTGGCATGCAAGGGGGGGCTCCCAGCATGCCACCTGAGTGTTTGGGGGGCTGTATCTGATGAGGATTGGGCACCCCCATCGGCCATGTAAGAGTTGAGGGGGCAAGAGCTGAGGGGGATTGGGCATCCCCCTTGGCACAGAAGAAATTGGGGGGGCATTATGCTGATGGGGAGTGGGATCCTCGTTGGCAAAATGAACTTGCAGGGGGCATGCGAACAGGGAGATTGGACACCCCCATTGGCACATATAAGTGTTGGGGTGCAAGAGCTGAGGGGGATTGGGCACCCCCCCTCGACATACAACAAATTGGGGAGGACATTATGCAGACAGGGAGTGGGCTCCCCCGTTGGCAAAATGAACTGGGAGGGGGCATGCCAAAAGGGGGATTGGGCACGCCCATCGGTTGGTTTTTTGTTTTAACTGTGAGGGGGCATGCAGAAGTCCTGGGCTCGGCACATTCACACTGCTGTAAGCTGCAACAGTTTGAACGTGCAACCAGGAATGCAATGCAGGAATGCAACTTCAAAGGACCGAGCCACACCACGATTAGTGTGGCTCCATCCTTTGAAAAGTTGTCCAACTCAGCCCGAACAGCTGAAAGTGAGTCATTGCCAGGCTGCTGACTGATTCACCTGCTGCCGACCTGGGCGTAGAAATGGAGCTCTTCCATTGGGCACACCTCTGTAGAGCACCTTATAGCAATGAGTTTGTCTGCGCCTGCACGCCACGATGAACTCAAAAATGAATCACTTGCATGCAGTTCCACTTTTACAGTGCTAGATGGCAGCACCATCACAGGAAAAGACACAAAAAGCTGGATTACTATCCAAACTAAGAATTAAAATTCACCCCAGTCCTGGGAGGTCAGCTGAACCAGGAATAATATACACTAGACACTTCGCAGGGTTCCATATGTTTAGAGAAAGTCCCAGAAAGTGCAAGTCCCTGCCAGGCTCAGACAAAAATCCCAACCTAGAGGTAGTCATTTGCTCAACTGTGGCTCAAATATATCACCACTTCATTAGTACCCTTATACTACACCAACCATTCGAGCGTACACAGGAGATCTGGGTTTCACTTAATTAAATCACGAAATAAGAATTTGCAGCTTTCAGTAGCAGAGTCCAGATTGTCGAAGGAATTCCATTGGCCATTCTTGTTGACTTGTAAGGTTGCTGGATACCGGACCTTGAACTTAATACCCGACGAGATGAATTTACTGACCAGTGGGTGTAGGGCAGATCGTTTTTGGCGTAAAGAATATAGCAAGTCTTGAACAATATGCAGCTTCATACCCACCCATTGGATGTTTAAGTCCCTCAGTTTAGTTAGGACATGCTGCTTGTCCAAATAATTGAGCATCTGAGATGATTCATTCACATATCTGGAATGTGTAGTATGGTAGGGGCTGCACAACCATTGACTCACGCTGTGAACCAATGCGCGTGCAGCCCTACCAAACTTTAATCGATCGGCAGGTGGGCGGGCGGCAGGTGGGTGGGGTGCTGCTGCCCACTGGCTGACTGGGGGAAGCAGGCGGTGGGGCTCAGTGGGTGGGTGGGGAGAGGGTACCCTAGACCACCAGGGTAATAGGACATTTTCTGTTAAACAGATGCCCGCGATCGGGCAGCATTTGCTCCACTGGACCACCAGGGATATTGGACGGGGGGGTTTATTTTAACAGATGCCCGCAATCAGGTAGCAATCGGTCCACTGGACCACCAGGGATATAGGACGGGGACTTTATTTTTAAACATATGCCCATAATCGTGCGTGGGGGGACACCGCCAGGTGCAGCTGGAATTCAGGTGGCCACCCACAGGTGGCAGCTGCCGTGTTGCGCCCTGCAATGCGGCAGCTCACCTGTGGGTGGCCATCAGTTATTCCTTTTTTTTGGCTTAACTTTGTGCTGGCACAAGTAGGGGTTGCGCATGCATGGCTCTGCACATCCCGGGCTGAATATCGGGCTGTGCAGGTTATGCATGGGAGCCCTGCCTGTGCCTGCATACATTACTGATGCGCTCCGGGCGCATCCGGTTTGTGCAGCGCACTTTTCCCTTTTGAATATCGCTGGGGCGATCAGTGGGCTATGATGAGGTAACACTGTTGCACCATGCGCAACCCTTTGAATATCTGGGCCTGTGGGTTTATCAGAAATAAACCCACAGTGTCATGTCATCACAGAGTTATTCCACTGCAGTGAGAATACATGTTTTTATTATCAATGTGACATGCCCACTCCTATTGTATACACACACACACACACACACACACACACACACACACACACACACACACACACACACACACACACACACACACACACACACACACACACACACACACATACATACATACATACATACATACAGTTCAGGTTGTGTAGGCAGTTTAATGTTAAACCACAACTTTTACACGTTAATAACTTTGCAACTGTTCAATGGATTTGCACAAAATTTGGAATGCACAGTCTGGTTGGGTAGATCTCTTGATACACCAAGTTGTGTTTTGGTTGGATTTATGGTTTTTGCACAGCAAAGCACTGAAGAGAGTTTTTCACCCTTTTTGCCCATCATACTGCGACCACATCATTTGGTCTCTTGGTCTGAAACTTTCAGAGGTAGAAAGAGTTTGGGTCAAAAACAATCCAGCATTGGTTTGGTTAAAAAATACTAATCCATTCCAAAGTTATTTAATTTTTAAGTTTGGGGTTCTGAACATGCTCAGTTCACTCCAAGATTTATATGTATTTTTTGCAAATGGGGTTTGGGCTCACGGTCAAGGATTTTGTCAGCTCACGAAAGGGAATTTAAAAAATCCCATTATGTGAGGAAAGATTCCCCATTCGTAAGCCTCTATTTTGTTTTCATTCCCCCCCTCCCAAACAAAATGCTGTAGCTTCCACCATGGGTGACTTCTTGTTCCAATAAGGCATGGGTTTTGTTCAGCGTGACACCCTCTACAATCCTATACCTTTGGTTTGCTTTGTTTTGGCCAAAAAATGGCCATTTCAAATTTTGAAATTCTTCTTCAGCAACTCGCTTCCAATTCCCTTTCACAAACTGACAAAATCCCCATCCACAAGCTCACAAAATCCCCATCCGTGAGCAATCCCCTTTCGCAAGATAGCAAAAATCCTTGACCATCAGTTAGGGACCAGATGGCCCTTCTCATGATCGAGAATTGACTTACGGTCAAGGATTTTGCTGCCTCACGAAAGGGGACCAGCTTGCGGATGGGGATTTATCGCTTTGAAAGGGGGACTGAGTTTTGAGTTCCCCTTTCATGATCTGACAAAATCCCCATGCGAGCAACCCCTTTAGAGATAGAAAATCCTTGACTGTCAGTTAGGGACCAGATGGCCAAAATATGACAGTCAGGGATTTTTCGAAGATGGAGATTGACAGTTCGCAACAAGGACTGACCTCGCGGTTGGGGAGTTTGCTACCTCACAAACTAGGAATTTTTAAACTTTTAAACACTTTCCCACTGCATTGTAAATTAACAGTTTGGTCGTTGACTTGAAATTTGCTGGATACAAACTGGGTGTCCAAGAGATGAGAATTGTGCTATTTTGGTGTGAACAAATGTATTGGTTACGTAGATACGTCATTATGAAGTTGAAATTTCTCCCATATGATAACATTGCAGCACCCATAGCGACATTCAGTGCACGTATCTCAAAAGCAAAGCAAGATATGGATTTTTCATTACCCGCTGCTTTAGGTGATCTAAGCATGCAAGAAAGTTTCAAAGTCATAGATTACACCTGCAGTGGAATTTGTTTCCTAGGTTGTATGGCTACTGAGATATTGGCAAATTAGTGTTATGAGGGTTCCGTTTCAGGCCTATTGGGCTACTGTATCGTTCCATTGTTATGTGTAAGTGGGAGCACAGGGCCTGGAGGGTCCATGCTCCCACAGATGCATATCATTATGCACAACAGTTGCCAGGTACATTACACTGTAAATAAACGGTTTGGTCTTTTGGCTTGAAATTTGCATGGTATAAAGAGGGTGTTCCAGAGATGTGAATTATGCTGTTTAGGTGTAAAAAAATGGAATTAGTTCCATAAATATGTCATAGCGAAGTTGACATTTTTCCCATAGGATAACACTGCAGTGCCCACATCACTTTTCGGTGCCCATATCTCAGAAATGATGCGAGATACATCATTGACTTCTCACATGGAGGTCTCGCTGTCATGATTACACCACTTTAATTTTTTTTCATAGTTGCTACGGTTGCTGAGATATTGGAAAATTAGAGTTTCAAGTGTTCCTTGCCCTATAGGGCTGCTGTATGGCTACATAGTTGTGTAAGACACATATCATTATGCACAAATGGGAGTTTGGTAGGAGCTTCCACCAATACATACTAGTTACCAGGTACATTACACTTTTCCAAAAACTTCATTAATGCATCAGTTAGGGTTAAAGTGACAAAAGTGGGGAAATGAAATGTTAGGGTTGGCTCCCAACCCCACCACCACCACCTCCACAGACCGACAGATGCGGGGTGTGCCATGGGGTCGTGAGGCCTAACTCTCACCCCATTCTCCTTTACTGTAGCATGTCAACCTGTTTACACATGAATTGAGGTAAGAGTTGGGCCTCACAACCCCATGGCACACCCCGGTGTCTGTTGGTCTGTGGAGGATGGGGGTGGGGGCTCAACCCTAACATCTCATTTCCCCACTTTTGTCGCTTTAACCCTAACTGATGCATTAACTAAGTTTTTGTAATGACTATATTATATACATACATACATACATACATACATACATACATACATACATACATACACACCGTGCTACCATAGTTAGGGTTGAGTAGCCCTTTTAATGTCAAATGGTGAAACTTTGCACCTTAATAACTTTGACACCGTTCAATGGATTTGCCTGAAATTTGGCAGGCATGGGGCGTAACCATAGATCTTGGGACCTGCCAACTTTCATACTGGTTGTACATACAGTTGTAGAGTTATTAAGCAACGTCCGTGTGCACGTTGACGTTTTTTGTGCATTCTTTGCGTGTGCCTACAGGTCGCACGGTTTGCACTACCAGTCCAAAAACTTCAGGGAACATGCAGCTGGGGTACCCGATGTGCCTTTTGAAGATTTCCTGAATAATATTGAACGGTTGAAAAGTTATTCAAAAATCAAGTTCCCATTATAAGTCAATGGGAAAAGTTAAAAACTGCGAAAGTGTCTCAAATGCACTTTATGGTGTCGCAAATGACCCCTGTAGTGTCGTGAGTCAGCAATTTTTTTTCAGTTACTGGTCACAGAAATGCTTGGCATTTAAATTTGGGACCCTCTAGGGACACAATTCTTTTTGTGTTCACCTAGTCGGACCCTAAGGATTCTAGCCATGTCTTTATTTTGGGGTTAAACACCCCTGAAATATGTTTTTCAAATTTCTGGAAAAAGTAGTGTCACACTTGCGACCCTTTTGCAAATGTTTGCGAAAGCTTTTGCAAATCACGACACTACTTTTCCAGGCTATGGCAAAATGACAGGAATTCTTTGCCACCCTGCTGCAAAAGAACGGTTTGGTCTTTTGGGCTGAAATTTGGAGAGAAGACAGCCAACATCTCACAGATATGCCTTTGAGTGGTTTGGTGAAAAAATATTACAGAGCAGCAAAGTTATGGCACTCCAAAGTTGACACTTTTTCGCATAGGATAACATTACGGCGTTCACCGCATTTCAGGAATCCTTTGCCGCCCTGCTGCAAAATAACGGTTTGTTCTTTTGGGCTGAAATTTGGAAGGAAGAAAGCCAACATCCCACAGATGTGCCTTTTGGTGGTTTGGTGAAAAAATATTACAGGGCGGAAAAGTGATGGCATTCCGAATTTAATGCTTTTTCCCATAGGATAACATTACGGTGTCCGTCGCGCCTTTCGGGGCCCGTATCTCGGAAACGGTGTGAGATACGGACTTTGTCAAAAAAATGCTTTTATAAGTAAATAAGTATGAAACTAGCGGCGAAAGTCATAATTCATATGAAATTATTTTTTTTTTTTTCTATGTCGTATGGTTCCTGAGATATAAGCAATTTAGTATTCCAAGTCCTCATTTTCTGCTCCGAGGCCCATTGTTATGCATACATTTGTTTTCACTGTGTTTTTCAATGCAATTTTTGGGGAAAAGAAGGGTGTGCCCTTTCGTTACTCTGCCACTTAGTGTTTCCAGTTGCGTTTCCATTACTGTTCGCGGCCGTTCCTGTCTACGCCACCGTGTGCGTTACGGTTTGCGTTTGTTTGCGCTTGCATTTGCGTTTCTGTGTCATTTGTCATTATTGTTATTGTTGCTGTTACCATTACCAGTTGCATTTGCAATTGCAGTTCCATGCCCGTGCATTACGGTTTGTGTTTCCGTACGCACTTGCATTTCTGTTTGCGTTTGTTTCCTTTGGCATTATTGCTGCTATTACTGTTACCATTTGCGTTTACAATTGTGGTACCATGACTATGCGCAAAATGGTTTGCATTTCTGTACACGCTTGCATTTGCGTTTGCATTTCTGTTTTCTTTGGCATTATTCTTGCTGTTACCATTTGCATTTCCAATTGCGGTACCATGCCCGTGCACATTACAGTTTGCGTTAATGTTTGCGCTTCCGTTCGCGTTTTTCATTTCTCTTACCTTTGGCATTATTGTTGCTGTAACACTTAACATTTGCATTTACAATACCGGTGCCGTCACTGTGTACATTACAGTTGTTTTTTTTTTTTTTTTTTTACACTTGCATGTCCGTTGCATCACTGTTCACTTCGGTGTCACTTACGCTTGTGTTTCTATTAATGTTTGCTTTACCATTTATGTTTGCTTTACCATGTGCATAACCATTGCCGGTTGCATTTGCTTTGCAGTTCCTGTTACTATGTAACAAAACATCACCTGGTTTGGGCCCCGCGCTCCCACCACTGCATTCCACTCATGCTTTATCGTCCTCACTCTCAAAAAGAAGGGACATTAGAGGAAAAAACTCTGTTTAATGCATCAGTTAGGGTTGTTCCACAGTCACAAAAGTGAGGAAATTCAGTGTTGGGGTTGAAAGCCCCCCTTGGACACACCCAGCCCATCCTACCACAGGCGTCGGGGTGTGCATTGGGGTCATCGGTCCTAACTCTCACCCCATTCTCCTATACCTCTGCTTCTTTACACATGTGATAACTCTCACCCTATCACATGTGTAAAAGAAGACAAATCATAGAGCGATAGTGAAGACCAGAACGATGACAATACCAGACGATGTAAGCTAGGTAACAACACTGTCATTTCAATATTCATTAATATCAATTTTGCCTCTAATAACCACACACACACACACACACACACACACACACACACACACACATATATTATGGTAGCGGTAGTGCTACCATAGTTAGGGTTGAGGAGCCCTTTTAAGGTTAAAGGGTCAAACTTTACACCTTAATAACTTTGCAATTGTTCAATGGATTTACCTGAAATTTGGAATGCACTATCAAGAACCATACACCTTGGGATCTGCCAAGTTTTGTGCCAGTCGGATATACAGCTGCGGAGTTATTAAGCATGATCTGCATGCACGTTTACGCTACAGTATATGGTGAATTCTTTGCTCGTGCCTACAGGTCACACGGTTTGCACAAGCAGTCCAAAAACTTCAGGGAACGTGTGGCCAGGGTGCCCAATGTGCCTTTTGAAGATTTCGTCAATAAACATTGAACGGTTTAAAAGTTATTCAAAAAACAAATTCCCATTATAAGTCAATGGGAAAAGTTAACAAAAAGTCCAACACTTTCGCAAATGCACTTTTTACTGTCACAAATGGCCCTAGTACTTTCACAAATCCACCATTTTGTTTTCAGTTGGTGATCAGAAAAATGCTTGGCATTTAAAATTGTGACCATCTAGGGACACAATTGTTTTTGTGTTCACCTAGTCCGAGCCTGAGGATGCCATGTCTTTATTTTGGGGTTAAACACCCCAGAAATATGTTTTTCAAAGTTCTGAAAAAAGTACTTTCGCAAAGTACTTTCATGCTCACAACACTTTCGCAAATCTGTGTGAAAGTTTTTGCAAATCACGAAAGTACTTTGCAGCACTATGGCCAAAATGACAGGAGTTCTTTGCCACCTTGTTGCAAAGGAACGGTTAGGTCTTTTGACCTGAAATTTGGAAAGAGAGCAGCCAACATCTCACAGATGTGCCTTTTGGTGGTTTGGTGAATAAATTTTGCACGGCTGCAAAGTTATGGTACTCTGAAGTTGGCATTTTTTTCCCCATAGACTAACATGGTGGCATATGCCGTGCCTTTCGGGGCTCGTATCTTGAAAACGATGCAAGATACAGATTTTTTGTTGCAAGTTACATAGCCCTATGTAATAACAAAAACCTAGCCAAGAAAATCAAGATTTTTGTGAAATTAATTTTTTTTTCTGTGTCGTGCGGTTGCTGAGATATTAGCAATTAAGTACTTCCAATGCTCTTTTTAAGCTTCGATCCCCATTACAATGCATACATTCTTTGTACACACTGTGTTTCTGTATGTACCTGTTGGGCAAAAACAGGGTATGCGCTTCCGTTACTGTTACAGTTACTGTTTCCACTTGCGTTTATGTCCCCGTTTGTGTTACTGTTCCCGTGTATGCCACCATGTGCGTTACCCTTTGCGCTGTCATTCGCGCTTGTGTTTTCATTACTGTTACCATTTGCATTTCCACTACTGTTTCTGTTCGCGTTTTTGTTTGCATCACCGTGCGCATTGCCATTTGCATTTCTGGCAGCCCTTTTGTTTGCGTCTCCATTTCTCTTTCGTTTTGTGTCTTCCTTGCTGTTACTGTTACCATTTGCATTTGCATTTGCAATTGCGTTACTGTGCCCGTGCGCATTACAGTTTGCATTTCCATATGCGCTTGCATTTCCTTTTGCACTTCTGTTTCCTTTGCTGTTATTATTGCTATTACTGTTACCATTTGCATTTACAATTGTGGTACTGTGCCCGTGCGCATTTTGGTTTGCGTTTCCATAAGCGCTTCTGTTCCTGTTTGTTTCTCTTTCCTTTGGCGTTATTCTTCATGTTAACTTTACCATTTGCATTTACAATTGTGGTACCATGCCTGTGCGCATTACAGTTTGCATTTACTTGTGTGCTTGCATTCGCATTTCCGTTTCTGTTCCCTTTCACATTCTTTTTGCTGTGACACTTAACATTTCCATTTAAAATACCACTGCCATTACTGTTCGCATTACCAGTTGCATTTTCGTATGTGCTTCAATGTCCGTTTGCGTCACCGTTCTCTTCGGCATCACTTTGCATTGCATTTCTATTAACGTTTCCTTTACCATTTACATTTGCATTACAATGTGTGCCACTGTTTGTGCTTCTGTTTGCATTGCTGTTCCTGTTACTATGTCACAAGACATCACGTGGTGGGAGCGCTGGGCCCGAATCGTCAATCTCAAAAAGAAGGGAAATTAGAGGCACAAAACTCCATTTAATGCATCGGTTAGGGTTGTTCCACAGTGACAAAAGTGAGGAAATTCAGTGTTAGGGTAGAAACTCCACTTGGACCCCTCCAGCCCACCCCCCAACTGGCATCGGGGTGTGCGTTGGGGTTGTCGGTCCTAACTCTCACCCCATTCTCCTATTCCTCGGCTTCTTTACACATGTGATGCGGTGAGACTTAGGGCTGATGACCCCAATGCACACCCCGATGCTGGTTGGGGTGGGCTGAGGGGTCCAAGGGGGGTTTCAACCCTAACACTGAATTTCCTTGCTTTTGTCATTGTGAAACAACCTTAACTGATGCATTAAACAGAGTTTTTTGCCATATATATATACACACACACACACACACACACACACACACACACACACACACACTGCAAACAGCTTCGTTAATGCATCAGTTAGAGTTGGCTTTTGTCACTTTAGTAACAACCCTAACACCCCATCCCCAACCTGCAGACACTGACAGGCATAGGGGGTGTGCCTTGGCGTCATCATCCCTAATGTTCACCCTATTTTCCTATGCTGTACCCATATCATCTTATTTACTTACTTATGGAATGGGGCGAGCACTAAGATTGATGACCCCAAGGCACCCTCCCAATGCCAGTCAGTGTCTGAAGGGTAGGTTGGGGTGGAGTGTTAGGGTTGGAAACCCTAACACCCAATTTCCCTGCTTTTGTCTCTTTAGTAACATCCCTAACTGGTGCATTAATGAAACTTTCTGCAATGAATTTCCTTTCTTTTTTCAGAAAGTTTACTGTGGGAGCACAGGGTCCTTTGGATCCTGTGCATCCATCCCTCTGTAGATGCATGACCAAATTATCAGCATATTCATCTTATTACCTGAACACATGTACCCGGTATAGAAAAGTTTAAAATCCCCACCAAAACATAACTCTATGGAAGTGCAATGCCATTCCATGTCACAGGTGTGAAACGACATACATCAGGTCAGGTAATAAGAAGGCTATGCTGAAAAGCTGGGGTCAAAATATTAAATATTTCCAAAGTTATGAGCGGGCATACCAAAACTGTAATGAATGGTCATAACTTAGGTATTTATTTTTATTTTTTGACACCAAATTTTGAACATGGTCTTATGATCCCACCTCATAAATCCTGTAGGTGAAAATGTTCAGATATGTATGAAAATGCCATTCCATGCCGCAGGTGCAAAAACATGTTTTGGGCAGGATATGAAAAATGACAGCTGTACTGTTCGTGAGGTGGTGAAAAAAATGGCTGTGTTGAAAATTTGGAGTCAAAATATTAAAAATGACCAAAGTTACACATGTGCGTAGGAAAATTTCAACGCGCACGTGTGACTTGGCCATTTTTAGGAATTTTTTCACCAAATGTTTAACATGGGTTTTTTGGGGCCCTACCTCAGGAACACTGGCACTGTCATTTTGTTAATTGATCCCGAAAGGTAATTTTTCACAGCAACCATTGCATTTCACACCACATGTGCAAAAACATGTTTGGAGCAGGTTGTGAAAAATGACAGCTGTACTGTTCATGAGGTGGTGTGTAAAATGCTGAAAATCTGGAGTCAAAATATTAAAAATGACCAAAGTTACACACATTGGTATAAAAATTTCAATGAGCATGATCAACGCAGCCATTTTTAGGAAATTGTTCACCAGATTTTCAACATGGGCTTTTTGGGATCCAACCTCATGAACACTGGCACTGTCATTTTAGTAACTGGTCCCAAAAGGTGATTTTGTACAGCACCTTGAAATTGCTTTCCAGGCCAGAGTAACTAAAGGACAGCCAGTGTTCATGAGGAGGGGTCCCAAAAAGCCTGTGATTAAAATTTGGTTAAAAAATACCTGAAAATGGCAAAGATATCAACCTAAGTTCAAAACACCATTGAAATACATTATACGGCACTTACCTTGATTCTTCAGTTCACAGTTCAGTTTTGAAGAGTGCAGACTTGTTCCGGTCCACAAAAGATGACAGCGGATGACCTCTGGATGTAAGTATAGGATAAAGGGGTGTGTGCGGTGGTGGATGCTCAGTAGGAGAGTGTGGATGGGGGAGGCGGACAGTGAGGATGATGTGGGACTGTTTTCTTTTTATAAGGGTAACAAAAATAAAAAGGATGTTGGGAACGGTTTTCTACTTTACAACAAGATAACAAATAATTGAGTACACTGGGAGTGGGCTCCCCAGTGTTCCCCCACTGCTTGAGGAGGGGAGGACACAGGAGTCAGGACACTGGGAGAGGGTACCCAGTGTCCCACACTTGTGGGGAAGGGCTGGCTTACAATGCTGACAGGGGGATTGGGCACCCCACTGTCAGCAAATACATTAAAAACATTCCTTGGCCCCCTTCCCCCTTATAGTCAGTGAAAAGAACGGGGGCCGAGGAACAGGATTCTGGGGTCTGTCTGGCCCCCAAAAATGTACAGGGCCTTTTTTTTAGGACTCTCCCTACAGTGCTGCAACAGTGGGACAGTGTTGCAAATTGCGACATTTTGGATCAGGTAACTCTCTCCGCGACAATCACTAACCCTGCCTGCCGTCACAAGATGCCTCTCCTCAAAAACAAGCTGCCTGTCCATGAAAATAAGACTGTTTTTGCACGGGACCTCTAAATTCCAAATTTAATAACTTTTGAATGGATTAATATTTTCATCAAACCTTCAAAAGGCACATCTGTGAGGCAAAGGCTTAACCCTGAAAATTTCAAACGACAAATTAAATCCATTTCCAATAAATGGCTGTCGAAAGAAACTGAAAAAAAATACATTGAAAAAAGCCATTCAAATTTAGTGTTTTTCACCACTCTATCTAAAAAAACACAAAAGGGATTCACACAACATTTGGCATGTCAAGAGACCCTCCCCTAGCCACAAAGCGTGCCAAATTTCTTTCAAATCCCTTGAATGGTTGCAAAGTTATTAAAGTGCAAAATTTGAGGTTTAACATTAAACTGCCCAGTCAACCCTTACTATACTGGCGCTACTACACCAGTCTAATAAGTGTATAGAGGTGTAGAGAGGTGTAGATATAGATATAGATATAGATATAGATATAGATATAGATATAGATATAGATATAGATATAGATATAGATATAGATATAGATATAGATATAGATATAGATATAGATATAGATATAGATATAGATATAGATATAGATATAGATATAGATATAGATAGAGAGATGTATGTATCTAAGGGATATGCGGTGGGAACTTGTGGGATAAATTATTTATTTTCACTAGGGTTGATTGACCTTGGGTAACCTCACAACTGGTGTTAGCCAGATGTCAAGTGCCAAAGGTCAAACAGCTCGAGAGAAAAATAAATCATTTATCCCACAACGTCCCCATCATATATTTCATTTATGCAATAGGGAAATATTTTGTGGGTGGCAGTATTTTTTCTCAGCTTTTTTGTTTTGTTTTAATAAGTTAAAATATGTGGACGTCTGGTGGCGCCACCTAGAGGAATGCAGCACTGACGATCGAGCTCTGACAAATCCTGACCAAAAGAGCTCCTAAACTGATAAATTTCAACAAAATAACCACAAGAAATCACAAGACAGGAGCCTTAAACTCTAATGGGTGACAGAAAAAAAGAAGCTTAATAACCAAACGGTGTTGGATGTCCCCGATCTACTAGCACTGCTCCACTGCCTTAACAAAAGCAACAGGCCATGGTGGCCCCCATGGAGGCCTCAGAACATCCAACCAACTCAGCTATCCTAAATGAGCTGATAGATTTCCAAACAGAAGTTAGAACTTTCAGAGCAGAACTAACAGCAGACATAGCAAAAATAAATGAACAATAACGGGGCACAGGGACCTAGCTTAAAAAATGTGATGATCCTGAGAACTGCTCCAGGATGAACAACTTAAGAATATCTGGTATCCCAGAAGAAGAGGAAGGATGGGACATGCCCACTTTCCTCAATGGCATGCTGTGGGAAACATTGCAACTGGGCCCTAATCTGCCACTAGATATAGGGAGGGCACACAGGGCACTTGCACCAAAGTCATGGACCAGAGATCAGAGGCCTCTATTGATCATAATGACATTTTTAAGCTTTGCCACAAAAGAGATACTGCTAATGGCCTCGATGCAGAAAACAGTAATCTACAAAAGTACCAGACTATTCTTCAACAACTATTCCACAATAGTTGCAGCTAAGCGCAGAGCATATGCTCCCATCCTGTGGGCACTCAAAGAAGAATGGCTTAAATTTCAAACGCCCTAACCGGCGAGACTTACCATCATGATGCAGGAGGGCCCAAAGTACTTTGAAACCCCTGAAGAAGCAACTCAGTTTCTCCACACAAAAGGTATCTTCATGCCACTTCTGAGACAGACACCGGTGGCTATGGCAGATAAACAGGAAATCAGAAGCACAACTTGGAACGCAGCGATGGAGTGAAACACCAGAAGGCAGCAGTCATTTTCCACGATGCAGGATGTGAAGAGCTCCTCCGCAAATTCAGCAGGCCTCCAAAAGAATTCCTGTGACAAGGCGATCCCAGAAACTGAATAAAATAACACAACAGCAAGCAGGTAGCTCAGGAGAATCTGAAAAGACTATTGGGATGTCTGCAAAGAACTGTGGAACACCTGCAAGGAACAGTGTTATTGCTAGCACAGGACTATGGAATACAAACGGAGGCTGAAGAAACCATGGAGGACCACTAGGTGCCGCAACACTACTCATGGGAAGAGCGGGCAGGAATCACCATCCCCGAACCATCTAAAGCAGACCACTAAAGCAGTAGGTAAGGCTAGGGGGATGTTGGAGTGAATTAGTAGGGGTATCACAAGTCATAAAAGGGAGGTAATAATCCCTCTTTACAAGACACTGGTTAGGCCCCATCTGGAGTACTATGTGCAATACTGGAAGCCACACCTTCACAAGGACATTAACCAAACTGAGGCAGTCCAGAGAAGGGCAACCAAAATGGTGTGGGGACTGCCTCATAAAACATATGAGGACAGATGAATGGAGCTCAATATGTATACCCTAGAGTAAAGGAGGGAGAGAGGTGATATGCTCGAAACATTCAAACACCTTAAGAGCATTAACAAAGTGAAAGAGTCTAACATGTTTCAATATAAGAAAACTAGCAGGAAAAGATGACACAGCATGAGATTAGAGGGAGGCCAGTTAAGGGGTAATGTGAGGAAGTTCTTTTTCTCAGAAAGGTTGGTGGATACATGGAACTGCCTACCTCAGGAAGTAGTGGATATGAATACAGTGCAGGGCTTCAAACAGGCATGGGATAGGCATAAGGGAGCATTACAGATGAGTGTGAATAGATAGGCCATTGACAGAGCAAAGACCGATGGCATATTCATAAGGTAGAAAAAGAAATGTGCAGACTGGATGGGCCTTGTGATCCTTATCTGCTGTCAACTTCTATGTTTCTATGTAAATGGACTGCCAAATTCAAATAAAATGCATATGCAAACTAAGGAGGTAAGAGAGGGGGGGAAAACTGAGCATGAAAGTTAGGGGGGGAAGCCTGGTGCTATGTGTGGGGAGGGGCAAGAGGGAGAGGAAAATCTGGGTGATGAATCGGTGATGCAGCTTAAGCAACAGCTCCTGCTTATTAAATGCAATGGGGGGGGGATAGAAAATAGTTGCTGGCCTGCAGAATCGATGGGAGGCTGGGAGGGGATTGGGCTTACCTACCCTTGCAGTAATGGAACACGATCCGCTCCAGGGAACCACACTGCCTGTTAGACAAGGAGGGCACTCAGATTAAACAAAGAAGCAGCACCAACATGAAAATTGATGGGCATTTTATGGCTCCCCTGGACTGGACTGGAAAGGGAAGGAGAGAGAGATTTGGAGGGTCGATCATCTTGGACTGGGAGGCCCCATCCCAGGCAAGAGATGTCTAGCCCTCTCATAGGCAGGTGGCCCCACATGAAGCAGATGGCTTTACCACAGCTGGGCACACTGGCTCTGTGTGGGCAGCTGGGGCAGGACCTGCGAGTTGAAATAAGGCTATAGGGACAGATGTCCCTTCCCTGGGGGCAACCTGGAGCCAGGTCCTCCCTCCCCAGGGGGCACCCTGGAGCCAAAATGCCTGGAAATGTTTTATGGGGGGAGGGGGAACCTACTCAAAATAAAGGTAATAAGGGCTAGCTTCCCACTGATGCCCAGGACTTAAGGGCCTCCCCTTGAGTGTACAGGATGTTGAGCGTGATTTTAGCAAGGGGGAATGGACCTGTCTTGTTACTTCATGCTTGCTTCCCTGGAACTATGGAGCAGCATAGATGCCTCCCCAACAGAAGTAGGAGACCAAGCAGGGCCGTCAGCAGTGGGTGAGGACCAGGGTGGGGGGACAAAGAGCCCTGTAACAGAATAAACTTCCTTTTCTTTTGAAATAAAGATTTGAAATCCTGGGCCCTTTTCCCTCAAATAGCATGCCTAGGCCAACAGAAGGACACTTGGGAGAGGAGAGCAACCTGAAGGGAGCCTGCACAGGAGCGACACACCCCACGGCTGTTCCGAGTCAGAGACATCACCATTTACTACGGCGAACAGCTGACCATTACTTGGAGGGTAGTGTGGCGGGTCTTGCACATAACCGGAGGCTTGCCCCCCCCCCCAGATAACCTTGAATATTTAAAGTAGTTATAAGATGCCTTCCAGGTCAGTGAAGCCTTGCCAGGCAGAAGTGCAAGACTGGGGCCTGATCTCAGGGGGAAGGCATCGCTCTCACCGTTGGGACCCTGCTGGGGGTATGGGAAGGAGATAGGTGTAACCTCTTGGGGATGATAACCAGGAGAACGACACCCAATGGTATGGGGGAACGGAGGTGGCCAGTCCACCTCCCCCCATATCTGGAACAGAGATCTGGACCCTCCCCTAGGATGAGTTAAGGAGACTCAACCACCATGCCACCCCTTCCTCTCACAACAGAGGAACAAGCTAGCACTGCCTAACCACCAAACTATCACAAACTAAATGGGCAGGGGAAGTCAGATCGAACTAGCGGACCTTCATAGTAGTGCCGCATAGCTCCTAGGAGGGTGACCATTTAGAGAGTTAAACCTGGTTAACTACCCAGGATCTACATCTCTTAGCAGCAGCATGTTGCTACAGGGGCCCACAGTCATACATGACAATCCCCCACAAAGAGCCAAGATCTGCTCCTTAATAACGGAGGTAGAATACCTCCCCCTACGTTGGAAGCACAAGAGAGTACTAGGCTCTACCCTGGGAATGGGGATGCCACCCTCTGCAGGCAGGGAGGATACCTACCGACTGACAGCACAAAGGAATTTCAGAGGCCATATGGCCAAAGTGTGCAAAGATGCAAAATTCAATCTCTCAATATCTCTAAATCTCAGTCTCTCTCTCAGTCTCTCTCAATCTCAATATCTCTCAACTTCTAGCTCTCTAAACCCCAATACCTCTCAATATCTCGCAACCTCAATATCTCTCAATCTCAGTATCTTTCAGTATCTCTCAACCTCAGTATCTCTCAGTATCTCTCACTTTCTCAATCTCAATATCTCTCAATATCTCTCAGCCTCAATCTCTTTCAAAATCTCTCAATATCTCTCAATATCAAAATCTCTCTCTCAGCCTCTCTCAGTCTCAATATCTCTCAATAGCTCTCAATCTCAAGATCTCCCTCAATCTCCCTCGATCTCTCTAAATCTCTCTCAACCTCAGTATCCCTCAGTATCCCTCAAACTTTCAGTATCTCTCAACCTCAGTATCCCTCAGTATCTCTCAATCTCAATCTCTCAACCTCAGTATCTCAGTATCCCTCAATATCCCTCAGTATCCCTATATCTTTATATCTCCATATCCCTCAGTATCCCTCAATCTCAATATCTCAATATCACTTAATGTCTCAGTATCTCCCAGTATCTCTCAGTATATCCCAATCTCAATATCTCTCAACCTCAATGGCTCTCAGTATCTTTCAATATCTCTCAGCCTCAGTATCTCTCAATCTCTTTATGTCTCAATATCTCTCAATCTCAATATCCCTCTGTATCCCTCTGTATCTCTCAATCTCAATATCTCTCAGTATCTCTCAATCTCAATATCTCTCAGTATCTCTCAACCTCAATATCTCTCAGTATCTCTCAACCTCAATATCTCTCTCAACCTCAATATCTCTCTCAACCTCAATATCTCTCTCAACCTCAATATCTCTCTCAACCTCAATATCTCTCTCAACCTCAATATCTCTCAGCATCTCTTAATATCCCTCAATATCCCTCAGTATCTCAATATCACTCAATCTCAATATCCCTCAATCTCTATATCCCTCAATCTCTATATCCCTCAATCTCTATATCCCTCAATCTCTATATCCCTCAATCTCTATATCCCTCAATCTCTATATCCCTCAATCTCTATATTTCAGTAACTATATCTCAGTATTTCACAGTATCTCTTGGTAGCTCTCAAAAGCTCTCAATCCCAATAGCTCTCAACCAGAGTATCTCTTAGTGTCTCAGTATCCCTCAATCTCAATAGCTCTCAACCAGAGTATCTTAGTGTCTCAGTATCCCTCAATCTCAATATCTCTCAATCTCAATATCCCTCAGTATTCCTCAATCTCAGTATCCCTCAATATCCCTCAGTATTCCTCAATCTCAGTATCCCTCAATATCCCTCAATATCCCTCAATATCCCTCAATATCCCTCAATATCCCTCAATATCCCTCAATATCCCTCAATATCCCTCAATATCCCTCTATCCCTATATGTCCATATCCCTCAGTATCCCTCAATCTCAATATCTCAATATCACTAAATGTCTCCCAGTATCTCTCAACCTCTCTCAAC
Organism: Neoceratodus forsteri; assembly: GCA_016271365.2. Taxonomy (NCBI): domain Eukaryota; kingdom Metazoa; phylum Chordata; order Ceratodontiformes; family Ceratodontidae; genus Neoceratodus; species Neoceratodus forsteri. The sequence goes on along the minus strand of CM057455.1, from coordinate 1,139,017,156 downwards.
CTCAATCTCTCAACCTCAGTATCTCAGTATCCCTCAATATTCCTCAGTATCCCTCAATCTCAATGTCTCTCAATGTCTCTCAATGTCTCTCAATGTCTCTCAATGTCTCTCAATGTCTCTCAATGTCTCTCAATGTCTCAACCTAAATATCCCTCAATATCCCTCAGTATCCGTCACTCTATATATCTCTCAGTATCCCTCGATCTCAATATCTCAATATCACTAAATGTCTCCCTATATCTCCCTATATCTCCCTATATCTCCCTATATCTCCCTATATCTCCCTATATCTCCCTATATCTCCCTATATCTCCTATATCTCCTATATCTCCTATATCTCCCTATATCTCCCTATATCTCCCTATATCTCCCTATATCTCCCTATATCTCCCTATATCTCCCTATATCTCCCTATCTCAACATCTCTCAACCTCAATATATCTCAACATCTCTCAACCTCAATATATCTCAGTATCTCTCAACCTCAATATATCTCAGTATCTCTCAACCTCAATATATCTCAGTATCTCTCAACCTCAATATATCTCAGTATCTCTCAACCTCAATATATCTCAGTATCTCTCAACCTCAATATATCTCAGTATCTCTCAACCTCAATATCTCTCAGTATCTCTCAACCTCAATATCTCTCAGTATCTCTCAACCTCAATATCTCTCAGTATCTCTCAACCTCAATATCTCTCAGTATCTCTCAACCTCAATATATCTCAGTATCTCTCAACCTCAATATATCTCAGTATCTCTCAACCTCAGTATCCCTCAGTATCCCTCAGTATCCCTCAGTATCCCTCAGTATCCCTCAGTATCCCTCAGTATCCCTCAGTATCCCTCAATCTCAATCTCTCAACCTCAGTATCTCAGTATCCCTCAACATCCCTCAGTATCCCTCAATATCACTTAATGTCTCTCAGTATCTCACATTATTTCCCAGTATTTCCCAGTGTCTCTCAGTATCTCCCAATCTCAATATCTCTCAACCTCAATAGCTCTCAGTATCTTTTAATATCTCTCAGCCTCAGTATCTCTCAATCTCTTTGTGTCTCAATATCTCTCAATCTCTCTCCCTCAGTATCCCTCTGTATCTCTCATTCTCTATATCACTCATCAATATCACTCAACATCAATATCCCTCAATATCCCTCAATATCCCTCAATCTCTATATCTCAGTATCTCTATATCTCAGTATCTCTATATCTCTCAGTATCTCTATATCTCTCAGTATCTCTTGGTAGCTCTCAGTATCTCTTGGTAGCTCTCAGTATCTCTTGGTAGCTCTCAGTATCTCTTGGTAGCTCTCAGTATCTCTTGGTAGCTCTCAGTATCTCTTGGTAGCTCTCAGTATCTCTTGGTAGCTCTCAGTATCTCTTGGTAGCTCTCAGTATCTCTTGGTAGCTCTCAGTATCTCTTGGTAGCTCTCAATATCCCTCAGTATCCCTCAATCTCAGTATCTCTCAATATCTCTCAACCACAGTATCCCTCAGTGTCTCACAGCATCTCTCAGTATCTCTAAATCTCAATATATCTCAACCTCAGTATCTCCCAATATCTCTCAACCTCAGTATCTCTCAGTATCTCTCAATATCTCTGTCTCTCAACCTAAATATCCCTCAATATCCCTCAGTATCCCTCGATCTATATATCTCTCAGTATCCCTCAATCTCAATATCTCAATATCACTAAATGTCTCCCAGTATCTCTCCCCATCTCTCCCCATCTCTCCCCATCTCTCCCCATCTCTCCCCATCTCTCCCCATCTCTCCCCATCTCTCCCCATCTCTCCCCATCTCTCCCCATCTCTCAACATCAGTATCCCTCAACATCCCTCAACATCCCTCAACATCCCTCAACATCCCTCAACCTCAGTATCTCAGTATCCCTCAATATTCCTCAGTATCCCTCGATCTATATATCTCTCAGTATCCCTCAATCTCAATATCTCAATATCACTAAATGTCTCCCAGTATCTCCCAATATCTCCCTATATCTCAACATCTCTCAACATCTCTCAACCTCAATATATCTCAACATCTCTCAACATCTCTCAACCTCAACATCTCTCAACATCTCTCAACATCAATATCCCTCAATATCCCTCAATATCCCTCAATATCCCTCAGTATCCCTCAGTATCCCTCAATATCCCTCAGTATCCCTCAATATCCCTCAGTATCCCTCAATATCTCTCAACCTCAGTATCTCTCAACCTCAGTATCCCTCAACATCCCTCAACATCTCTCAACCTCAGTATCTCAGTATCCCTCAATATTCCTCAGTATCCCTCAATCTCAATATCTCAATATCACTAAATGTCTCCCAGTATCTCCCTGTATCCCTCAACCTCAGTATCTCCCTGTATCCCTCAACCTCAGTATCTCTCTGTATCCCTCAACCTCAGTATCTCTCAGTATCCCTCAACCTCAGTATCTCTCAGTATCCCTCAACCTCAGTATCTCTCAGTATCCCTCAACCTCAGTATCTCTCAGTATCCCTCAACCTCAGTATCTCTCAGTATCCCTCAACCTCAGTATCTCTCAGTATCCCTCAACCTCAGTATCTCTCAGTATCCCTCAACCTCAGTATCTCTCAGTATCCCTCAACCTCAGTATCTCTCAGTATCCCTCAACCTCAGTATCTCTCAGTATCCCTCAACCTCAGTATCTCTCAGTATCCCTCAACCTCAGTATCTCTCAATCTCAATCTCTCAACCTCAGTATCTCAGTATTCCTCAACATCCCTCAGTATCCCTCAATCTCAATATCTCAATATCACTTAATGTCTCTCAGTATCTCACATTTCCCAGTATCTCCCAGTGTCTGTCAGTATCTCCCAATCTCAATATCTCTCAACCTTAGTATCTTTCAGTATCCCTCAGTATCTCTCAATCTCAATATCTCTCAACCTCAGTATCCCTTAGTAGCTCTCAATATCCCTCAGGATCTTTCAGTATCCCTCAGCATCTCTCAATCTCCTCAATAGCTCCCAATATATCTCATAATGTCTCACAATAGCTCATAATGTCTCACAATAGCTCATAATGTCTCACAATAGCTCATAATGTCTCACAATAGCTCATAATGTCTCACAATAGCTCATAATGTCTCACAATAGCTCATAATGTCTCACAATAGCTCTCAACATCTCACATCTCAATATCCCTCAGTATCCTGCAGTATCCCTCAATCTCAGTATCTGTCAGTGTTTCTCAAAATCTTTCAGTATCTCTCATCATCTGTCAGTATCTCTCAATTTCAATATCTCTCAACCTCAGTATCCCCAGTATCCCTCAATGTCTCTCAGAATCGCTCAGTATCTAACAGTTTCAATATCTTTCAATATCCCTCAATCTCAGTATCTCTCAGTATCCCTCAGTATCCCTCAATCTCAGTATCTCTCAATATCTCATCCTCAGTATCCCTCAGTATCTCTCAGTATCCTTCAATAGCTCCCAATATCCCTCAATATCCCTCAATATCCCTCAATATCCCTCAATATCCCTCAATATCCCTCAATATCCCTCAATATCCCTCAATATCCCTCAATATCCCTCAATATCCCTCAATTTCTGTATCTCAGTATTTCTCAAAATCTCTCAGTATTTCTCAGTACCTCAGTATCTCTCAATATATCCCAATCTCAATATCTCTCAACCTCAGTATCCCTCAGTATCTCTCAGTATCCCTCAGTATCCCTCAGTATCCCTCAGTATCTCAGTATCCCTCAGTATCTCAGTATCCCTCAGTATCTCAGTATCCCTCAGTATCTCAGTATCCCTCAGTATCTCAGTATCCCTCAGTATCTCAGTATCCCTCAGTATCTCAGTATCCCTCAGTATCTCAGTATCTCTCATTATCTCTGTGTCTCTCAATCTCAATATCTCTCAACCTCAGTATCCCTCAATGTCTCTCAATATCCCTCAGTATCTCTATCTCAATAGCTCCCAATATCTCCCAATAGCTCCCAATAGCTCTCAATATCCCTCAGTTTCCCTCAATCTCAGTATCTCTCAGTATTTCTCAAAATCTCTCAGTCTATCATCTCTCAGTATCTCTTAATTTCACTATCTCTCAACCTCAGTATCCCCAGTATCCTTCAATGTATCTCAGTATCTCAGCATCTAACAGTTTCACTATCCCTCACTATCCCTCAATATCCCTCAATCTCAGTATCCCTCAGTATCCCTCAATCTCAGTATCTCTCAATATCCCTCAATCTCAGTATCTCTCAATATCTCTCAATCTCAGTATCTCTCAGTATCCCTCAGTATCTCAGTATCCCTCAGTAGTCTCCAAATATCTCCCAATATCCCTCAGTCTCAATATTTCTCAGTATCTCTCAGTATTTCTCAAACTCTCCCAGTATCTCTCAGTACCTCAGCATCTCTCAGTATCTCAGTATCCCTCAGTATCTCAGTATCCCTCAGTATCTCTCAATCTAAATATCTCTCAATCTCAGTATCCCTCAGTAAAGTTTCAATACCGCTCAGTATCACTCAGTATCTCTAAACCTCAATATATCTCAACCTCAGTATCTCTCAGTATCTCTCAACCTCAGTATCTCTTGGTATTACTCGGTATCTCTCAATATATGTCAGTATCCCTCAGTATCCCTCAGTATCCCTCAGTATCCCTCAGTATCCCTCAGTATCCCTCAGTATCCCTCAGTACCTCTCAATATCTCTCAACCTCAGTATCCTTCAGTCTCTAAGTATCTGTCAACCTCAGTATCTGAGTATCTCAATATATCTCACTATATATCTCAATCTCTCTCAACCTCTCAGTGTCTCTCTCAACCTCTCAGTGTCTCTCTCAACCTCTCAGTGTCTCTCTCAACCTCTCAGTGTCTCTCTCAACCTCTCAGTGTCTCTCTCAACCTCTCAGTGTCTCTCTCAACCTCTCAGTGTCTCTCTCAACCTCTCAGTGTCTCTCTCAACCTCTCAGTGTCTCTCTCAACCTCTCAGTGTCTCTCAACCTCTCAGTGTCTCTCTCAACCTCTCAGTGTCTCTCTCAACCTCTCAGTGTCTCTCTCAACCTCTCAGTGTCTCTCAACCTCTCAATGTCTCTCAACCTCTCAATGTCTCTCAACCTCTCAATGTCTCTCTCAGTCTCAATCTCAAGCTCTCTCTCAATCTCAATAACTCCCAATCCCTCCCTCCCTCCCTCTTCTCCCCTCTCCCTCTCCCTCTCCCTCACACATGTTCCAACCTGACACGCAGGACGGCCTCAGTTCCCTTACCATTAGACCATCCCCTAAGACAAAGGAATGGATAAAACATCCTTAGTTATTTCAGGTAACAGTAATGGGATTCACAAACCCATTAAAAGGAGTTGTCTATTTCAAAGAGTTAAAATGGACAAGCCCAATGTAGTACTACTTCAGGAGACACACCTATCTGATGCAGAGCACCTTAAATTTGCATTTATGGGATACCAAATGGTTATCTTAGCCTCCCATAGCTCAGGCAAAAGATGAGGAGTAGCAATACTAATCTCTAGGGGACTACACTTCTCCCTACAAGAAAGTATAGTAGATCTGGAGGGCAATTACATAATTGCAATGGGCATGCTGTATTACTCTCCGGTGACTTTGCCCTCCCTATACCTACCCCCAGAGTGTAAAAAAGCAGCAGCACAAAAATGTTTTATTTATTTACTTATTTAAATTTTGATAAAATTGGTTGGGCCCTTTGAGACAGTCCAGTCCCTTTTTCAGGGGTGACCTGGGGAACCAGATCTTCCAAGCATAGGAAAACAGTACAGATACAGATAATTATGTACACATATCATTGGATAGTTACATACATTCATGGACTAGACTAGCCATCCCATTCATTGGGAGACAGTTTAAATTAGAGATGTCAGTTGCAACATGTGTGAGCAAACAGTAAGGCTGAGTTTGAGCATACAACATAATTATAGTAGAGTCAATGAGTACATAAATGCGGAGTACAGACAATTTACTGTGTACAGACTCATTTCCCTATACACTGATCATACACACCAGGAGAGTATAGGCAAGTAGGTGGAGAAATTTAGAGAAGATTAGGTACAGTTCTCATTACAGACTGGAGGCTTGTAAAATATTTCCCTATATTGTCTTTTAAAAAGAGGGAGGTCATTCCACTTTTGTGGGGCTGCAAAGGAGAAGGATCTTCTTCCAACAGCTAGGCAAGTCTTGGGCAGACCCAGCATCAGGAGGTGTGATGACTCGAGTGTTCGTGGGAAGGATTTCAAGATTAGTAGGTCAGAGATACTTGGAGAAGGCGGGAGGTGTATTAGCTTGAAGGTGGCACAATATACTGGGAGGAAATTCTTAAATAAATTACTGCCAATTATGAAGGGCCAGCTAATTCTGGGAGATGACCTCAACACCACGCTGCCTCCTGCCTTAAACACCACAGGGCTAACACGACACTGAGCCATCCCTATACAAAAATATCTTAAACAAACCCTAGTGCACCTTGGCATCATAGATATGTGGAGGCACTTCTCCCCAACTGGGAAAGAGTAAACCCACTTTCCCCCCACACTAGCACAGCCTCATTTGCCAAGCTTTTGCTTCCCCACCTGACACAAGCACTACATGAAGTACATGGGGAAGATCCAGCCCCACCCTCATGGAATTACTTAATTATATCTGCAATCCTTAAACCTCAGAAGGACGCTTAGCTACCAGTTTTGTATATGCCTATCTTCGATGCTCAACTGTGACTATAAACTACTCACATCCATCATGTCAAAGAGGCTAGAGAACCTACTCCCACAGTTCATCGACCCTGATCAAGTGGGGTTTGTCTGCCAGAGACAGGCCCAAGATAGCATCAGATGCAACCCAACCCTAGTAGAATATGCGATTCAAAGACAAATTCCCCTAGCTCTGCTAAGTCTCAGTGAAGAAAAAGCCTTTGACCGAGAGGTATGGCCATATCTGTGGGCAACCCAAGCACAATTTGGAATCCCAGTTGAGTTTATATAAGCTCTTCAAATAATAGCTGACTCCTCCAAGGCCTATCTGAGGCTGAATGGCTCCCTCTCAGACAAATTCCCCTTATCCATAGGCACGAGACAGGGGTGCTCACTCTCCCCCTGTTATTTGCACTCTATTTAGAGTCACTGGCAGCCACAATCGGGAAGAATCAAGACATAGAGGGAATTCCCATGGCAGGTAGGCAATATAAGATATGGTTGTTTTGAAGATGATATTTTGCTGACCCTGCTATCCACAGAGCAATCCATTCCAGAACTGTGGAAACTTCTTCACACATTCAGAGCACTCTCCAGATATAGATTAAATGACCTGAAAACTGAGGTCCTCCTATACAACTATACACCATCTCCACATATTAAAATCAAATACCAATTTAAGTGGCACCATATGGCCATTAAATATTTGGGAATAAAACTTACTAAAAATATCGCAATTCTAGAGCTCTTAAATTATTAACCATTAACCCAGCAGCAGACAGAAAACATTACAAGATGGACCCAGCTCACATTAGGCTTGTTTAACAGAATAGAGACAGTCCAACAAAATATACTACCCCTCATCCTATATTTTCTTCAAACATCAACAATAATACCAAGCAAAACTTACCTCCAGGTGTGGGACAGACTCATTCTTGATTTACATGGCAGGGCAAGCCCCCCAGAATTAGATACTCAGTCCTGTAACTCCCACAAGACAAGGGAGGTGTTAGCCTCCCTGACATACAAAGATACACCCTAGCATCTCACCTCCACACCATCTGTCACTGGATAACAACCCCTTACCAGCCACGTTAGAAATGCATTGAACAAACACTTAATAATACACAGGACATCAGCCCTACCTATTTGGCAACCTCCCAATATGTACCCCTTACAACAAATTCTCCTGGTTCACAGCAGAAATTTTCTGCCAATGGGCACACACCCTGAGCAAATACCTCACCTCAGCAGAACGGCTCTTCTTACAAAACATTGCATTCAACACTACCTTCCCACCAAATAAAACAGAAGGAACCTTGAGGGGATGGCAGAAATATGGGGTCTAACATACCTTCCAACTTCTGAACATTACAGGAATCCTACCATTTACCTCACTACAGACATCTTTCAAAATACTGCAAAAACAATTCTATAAATATCTTCAACTCCGCTCCTACCTTCAGCCTAGAGAAGACGCTTTGACCCAGATTAATAAAAAAAACCTCTCAATTGTTAAGCCTACTGATACCATATATCCAGGGTCACACCCTGCCCCACCAGATAAGCTAGATAAGCTAGATAAGCTAGATAAGCTAGATAAGCTAGATAAGCTAGATAAGCTAGATAAGCTAGATAAGCTAGATAAGCTAGATAAGCTAGATAAGCTAGATAAGCTAGATAAGCTAGATAAGCTAGATAAGCTAGATAAGCTAGATAAGCTAGATAAGCTAGATAAGCTAGATAAGCTAGATAAGCTAGATAAGCTAGATAAGCTAGATAAGCTAGATAAGCTAGATAAGCTAGATAAGCTAGATAAGCTAGATAAGCTAGATAAGCTAGATAAGCTAGATAAGCTAGATAAGCTAGATAAGCTAGATAAGCTAGATGCTAGATAAGCTAGATAAGCTAGATAAGCTAGATAAGCTAGATAAGCTAGATAAGCTAGATAAGCTAGATAAGCTAGATAAAGATAAGATAAGGCTAGATAAGCTAGATAAGCTAGATAAGCTAGATAAGCTAGATAAGCTAGATAAGCTAGATAAGCTAGATAAGCTAGATAAGCTAGATAAGCTAGATAAGCTAGATAAGCTAGATAAGCTAGATAAGCTAGATAAGCTAGATAAGCTAGATAAGCTAGATAAGCTAGATAAGCTAGATAAGCTAGATAAGCTAGATAAGCTAGATAGATAATATAGATAGATAGATAATATAGATAGATAGATAATATAGATAGATAGATAATATAGATAGATAGATAATATAGATAGATAGATAATATAGATAGATAGATAATATAGATAGATAGATAATATAGATAGATAGATAATATAGATAGATAGATAATATAGATAGATAGATAATATAGATAGATAGATAATAGATAGATAGATAATATAGATAGATAGATAGATAATATAGATAGATAGATAGATAGATAGATAGATAGATAGATAGATAGATAGATATAGCACTACATGCTCAACCAAGGGATTCCACTGAAACAATGCTGAACAAGTTGAATTCGGAACTAGACACTCATATATCCCAATACAAATATACTCTACCCTTGTACAAGATAGTATCAGCCACATATTGGAGGGAGTACTCTTGGAAGTACAGAGTAAGATTTTTCTATACCCCAGCAGTAATAGCCAAATACTCAGGTCCAATAACTGGATGCTGCTGGAGACAATGTGGTCATCCCCTAGCAGATTTGATGCACATTCTATGGAAATGTCCAAATATTCAGCAATATTGGCAGGTGGTAACCCAGGAGATTGAGATGATTTTTGACTGCCCAGGGACCATTACTCCAGCACTGATCTTGATGGCTATCCCCTCCGGAGCGGAGACCGCTGAGCACCCCCCCAACTATAATCTGATCTTGCTCCTCATTTTGGCAGTGAAAAAAGCCATCACAAGACTCTGGCATACATTGAGAGTACCCACTAAGGAAAGCTGGAGAGAGAGAAATTACATTAGATATATATTCAATGAAGAGGCTCTCAGCAAACGTTCTGGATAGAACGCCCTCATTTGAGACATGATGAAGAAAATGGGTCCTATACCAACGGGGGGAGGGGAGAGACAGAGAGAGAGAGAGAACCTGCTCATGTAGATAGTTGTAGTCTCTCTTTCTAGCTACTTGAATATTCTTAGTTATCTTATGTCATTACATCACAGGTAACTTATTCTGGAAATCAGCTAATATTGTTACTGTAATGGAAATAATGCCACAGTGATAAAAGTGAAACTAGAAACCTTGCACTAGCCAGATCAGCATGAAGAAGGAACTAAGAGCCTGACACATGAAGTAAAGTTAGACATGATTTCTTTCCTAGGTCTACTGCCTTGGTCAAGCACCTACCCCCTCTCCCTAAATTTAAGTAAGTACATAGATGGATTAGACCTGTCTGGATCCCCAAACATATAAGTACACTACCACTGCCCTTTGGTGGTGGTTGACTGGACCCAGAATGGTATGTAACTTGCATTTCCAATAATACTCTCAATGAAAGAAATGGAAGCATGAAAAATATGGTAACCCACTGCAATATATGGGGCACCAACACCTTAAAGCTGTCTGTCTGACAGGAGAATATTGCCCCAAGGGAAGTCCAATAGACAGACTTAGGCAGCAGATAAAACAGGAGGGGGTGGAAAAGAAATGAGACAAAGACAGACTGATGGACAGTAACACTATTTGAAATAAAAACCAGGCTACAAGTGCAAAAGTATAAAGAAAGGAACATGGTGAACTAGTTTGATTCAACACAGTTCGAAAAGAAACCTATAAGTTCTGAAACAGGAGACACCAGGCACACTGATACCACATACGATTGGGTTGCCTGTGAGGCTCCTTCTTTCAAGAAAAAAAAGAAAGGACTTTACAATGTAGGCTTTGACAGTTATCAATAACAGTATAAAATAAAGACACAACAGTATAAATGAATTGTAACCTGTGTGAATACTGTAATTGTAACCAGGTGCGGAACCTAGGGGTGATATTTGACGACAGGCTGACACTGCGATTTTAGGTGTCGGCCGTCGTTAAGTCATCCTTTTACCATCTGAGGAACATCACTAGGATCAAGCACCTTGTTCCATCCGGTGATCTACCTACACTGATCCACGCCTTTGTGATCTTGTGCCTTGATTATTGCAACTCCCTTTACTTTGGGCTTCCGGGGGTTGATATCCGCCACCTGCAGCTGGTGCAGAATGCTGCATCCCTGTTGTTGATGGGGACTCCTCGGACTTCCCATATTACGCCAGTGCTGCGCGAACTGCACTGGCTGCCAGTTCAGTGGCGTATCACCTTCAAAGTCGGATTACTGACCTATAAAGCCCTACGCGGACTCAGCCCCGACTACCTGAATGAGCTCCTGTCTCCTTACTGCCACAAGTGATTGCTCCATTCAGCAGATGAGGGGTTGCTAGAGATTCCAAGGGTAGTTTAACAGCTTCAGGGGCCCGTGCATTTGCGTATGTGGCCCCAGCCTTTTGGAATTTTCTACCCCATCTGATTCGGGAATGCGCGACCGTGGGGGGTTTAAGCAGGCATTGAAGATGTTTTTGTGGAACAAGGCATACTGTGACTAACTGTGTAATTGTATGATTTTATTATGTATTTATTACTGTTGTTTTTATGAGCTTTTATACTCTAATGCACCCTTGATATTTGAAAGATGCAAAATAAAGATTATTATTATATTATTAATATTTTATTTCCTTTCTACTGCTCTTTAATTGTATATCTGTCTTGAAAAACAGTAAAAATTTTAAATATAAAAAAAAGTTAATGTGTGGCACTATTTGGAGTAGTGCCTTTCCCTGTTATGGCTGTGTGGTTACCATGGGCATTGCTATGGACACAGCATCATGACAGTGACCCAAATGGCACAAAGTTGGAGCAGAGTAGTGGAGAAAGTAGGATTAAAAAAATCTCAAAGAAAATGGGGACTGGCTTTAGTGAGTGAACTGGGAGATCTGGGTTGTCGGCATCAGCTCCATGCATCTTTGAGCTGGTGTGGTGAGCTGCAGTTCATTTTTTGGTGGGAGGTGTTATTATGCAAGTATTGTTAAATATAACTACAGTTACGCGTTGGAGCTGGGGAAGGAGCAGTCATGGAGAGAGATCACAGGCGGGATGTGTCTGAAAGAGCCAGCAGTGCCTTCCGAAAGGAAAAGATAGAACTGTCTGTCAGTGATTCAGGAGGAAATTGTATGATACTGAAAAAAAAAAAAAAAAAAATAGGCATACACAATATGATTTTTTTTATCTTTGCCCGATAAGATGAAACATGAGCGGCTCAGTGAGCGCTGAAGCAGGTGGGCAAGTTGGCAGGGCGGGATGTGTAGGATGTGATAACAACTGAGGGTTTCTTTTATTAAAAAAGAGATGGAAAGAAAAACGTTTTGGTCTGCCGTGAGTGAGCTGCATCTTAAGTTGGAGCTTTTGTGGTTACTGTGATTCTGAGATACGGTACTGTGGCTGTCGGGAGAATGGCAGTTGCATTAAAAAACAAAGTCTGGTCACAGCTGATATGGCCATGGAGAACTTTTTGGAGTGGCAAGAGCATGGAAAAGAATATGTGGTGCCTTTGCTGCACCAGAGTCAGCCATAAGTACTACTGCAGCAATCACAGTACTGTGCATGCGTGATACTCGCACATGTGAAGTTTGCCCTGTAGTCTGCCCTGCACAACATGGCGACGCTGACATAACTATGTATGCACAATAGTCATGCATGTGCAGTTTAAGTCAACGTCACCATGTTGTACACAGTGGCCATCAGTACTGCAGTTGCAGAACAGAAAAGTAGTGCACCGGGAAGTGGGTATGTTTATGCGTCCTTTGGAGGGGAAGGGCTGCATAAACAGAATCACTGGAAACTATGTTAGAGCACTGTGGCAGCACATCAGACAGCAGTCCAGTTACATGCTTCCACAGTGCTGTCATACAAATCTGATGATTACATAACAATCATGGAACATGGCCCATGCAGCCATATAAATCAGACTCAGGAGGAGTCTATTAAACTAGAGATCTGGTGTGGGACTTGCTCATCGTCAGTCACTTTCTCATTCTTTTCTAAGTAGTAATTTCTGGCAAATGTACCTTAACCATACTGATCTCAGTGCTGGTATACTATTTCTAGTTTTCCCCCTGATTGTACTAGGTGGGGGTAGTAGCAGTCTTGAAGTGGTAGCTGCCAGTGGTGGCGTGCTCTGGGAAAGAGGGGTCCCCATGCTCGTCTGCACATTTTAGAAATGATGTCTTTCCTTGTTTTTGCTGTAAAGAAACTGACCCCTTTAACACAAAAACAAGGAGTCAGTTATGGCCTCCACCTCCCCCTCCTTTTTGATTCAAATGAGGAACGTCATTATGGGTTTGCATCAGATGTACCGTGGCAGCCATAGATGCAAAATACATGGACGTGGAACCTTTGTAAATGAGTCTCTGACTCAAAGGTATGTCCGATTCTTTTCAATAAACAAATAAATAAATATATTGTTAAACAGTAATCAACTGTATGTAAAAGCTCTTTTTTTAGAATGTGTGCTTTTTTGATGTTGTTAATACCACTCCATCCATGTGTACTTTGCCCTTGGATTTCTGCACCCCAAGTGCATTATTTTTATTTTACATTTTTGTGTTCAGGACACAAATGCCTTTCAAATGAGGACCGTGACTAGTCTAAATTCTTTATAGTTTTACACATTTCCTTGTATGTGTGCAAGAAACATCTTGTGGTAGAACAACATTTCAGAGGTGTGTCAGGGAAGAGTCCAATGCACAGCAATTTACAGTGGCTTGTCCCTGGCAGACCAATGAGCATGCAAACAGACTGTGGCACTAATCAGTTTCACATCTGGAATCTGTTCTCTAGTTGAAAGAAATAAAGTGCTGGAATGAGAGCATTTAATTCCTTTCATTCATGCCTGTACTGATCTTGCTACTTGTCTCCCCACCCATCCTGCAGATGTCCGGGTACCCAGCCATACACTGCATCCCCCACTCTCTGTGCCATAAGCAGTAAACAGTCCTAGCAGTAAAGAACAATAAATATCATTTATCCTTCCCCAGACAGACATCTGCATTAAACTTGTTTGTGTCTCTGTGCAAATGAAAGTGCATGTTCTTATCTCTCTCTCCAGTGCTTCATGTGTGCCACAATGTTCAACCTGAGCATTGCTCTCTGTGATGGTACCCACTGACCTGCCTCATGGATCTCCTAGTGTCCATGTTGCCTCAGTGTGTCCCCCACCCTGCCACAAAATACAAGGAACAAGAGTGCATAAAAGTGAGGCAGCATTGCCTGCAGAGCTGTAGCTTAACCCTGGGTGGCGGGGAGAGGGAGACATGGGCTGCAGGGACAGACACCGAGGAGAGGCAGCGGCGTCCCCCCAAAAGAGAGAGCAGGATTCAAAGAGGTAGTGAGTGGCACCAGTGTCAGGGACAGATCAAAGAGAGTCCCCAAACTGTGACAGCAACATGGTGAGATGTGGTGAGTAAGCAGAATGAAAGCGATCACCAGGTGACAGGCTGTCACTGTTGCAGCATCACCTTGGCAGTGTGAAATTGGGGGCAGTGCAATGTAGTTACCATAACCATGATGACCGGGGCTCCCAGATCTGCACCTGAACAAACATTCATCTAAATGGGTGGCCTGTCCCCTAGCAGTGTCTACTCCCTCTCCTCAACCCTTCCCCCCCCCCAAGAGACATAGCAACAGCAAAAGCTGCTTCCAGTGCAGCATATGTGTGCAGGTCCAATCTGTTCCACTCAGAGATGGTGTCAACTCCCCCCCCATACAGAGAATTGGAGTATAGTGTGCGCCAGAGTTCAGTTGCCATCCATTTTATTTCTGCTCACTTTATTGGCACCTTGCTGATGGTCCGACTCTCCATTTGTCTTTCTGAAGCTCAATGGAAGCAGACAGCACATAAAGAGAGGCAGAGAAAGTGGCAGCAAGAGTGCCACGACTGGGGCAGAGAGCAGTGCTGCAGAATGTTCCTTTCACCGTGGGGGAGCAGACATGAGAGAGAGAGAGAGAGAGAGAGAGAGACAGAGAGAGAGAGAGAGAGAGAGAGAGAGAGAGAGAGAGAGAGAGAGAGAGAGAGAGAGAGAGAGAGAGAGAGAGAGAGAGAGAGAGAGAGAGAGAGAGAGAGAGAGAGAGAGAGAGAGAGAGAGAGAGAGAGAGAGAGAGAGAGAAGAGAGAGAGAGAGAGAGAGAGAGAGAGAGAGAGAGAGAGAGAGAGAGAGACAGAGAGAGAGAGAGAGAGAGAGAGACCAGAGAGACCGTGTAAAACAAACTTGATGCACCTATTCCACTACTGCACAAAAGGAGCACCCAGACAGAACCAGAGACTAATATGTGGGTCACACATCTGCTCCTTCACATTGACTACCACAGTGCAGGGTGGGCACTGGATTGGCACTCCTGGGTAGTTGTTGCCCCCTACACCCCCAGCTCACATTAGCACTTACGGAACAATCTGCAATAGCCACAAACTGATGTGGGTTACTCATCTTCCCCTCCACACCCATCCCACTCTACACAGGTTGGCACAGTAACAAGGTGACTGCCAGGTGGGCAGCCCAAGGTAAATAGTGGACTGTGGCCTGGCAGAAGTTGGTGATTGGTGCCCCCTCCACAATTGTCCCACCAGTGCACATTGGCTGCTCCAGCCAGAGAAAGAAATGTGAGTTGCACATTTACCTCGCCACACCTGTTTCTATTTAGCCTGGTGGGTGCCAGGTGAGTAGAAATGGGGTTGCGGTCCAGATCCACTGGGTGGCCCCAGGTCATTGACACCCAACTTGTGAAGCATTTTCTCCTTCCATTCCACCTTCTGCACATTAGGAGCACTCTGCAGGAGCCAATGACAGATGTGGTTCACACATCTCTCCATCTTCACCCATCCGAGTTCCATGAAAGCTGGCACTGGGTGGGATCCAGGCAGGTGGCTCTGGGAGAATGGTGCCCGATCCCCCATCCCACCTCCACATATGGGAAGCACTCCTTCCCCTCCTCCCCCTCCATTACACATCTGCACATAGAGAGCACTCCTCCCCCTCTATGTCTCCTTTGCATATGGGGAACAATTCTCCTTCTCCTGCCCTCTTCCACATGGTGGACATAGTGTCTTATCTAATATTTGGTCTCAATCCTTGTTGAATGCAACATTGTACATATTGTAAATATTAATGTAAAGAAAATTGCTTTATTTTAATTTATATTTTGTGTCCTTACTTGTTGTATCTCACACCATGAATTTATCATTGCTTGTACATGGGACCTTGCAAATGAGATTGCTCAATGGATTTTATCCCTTCACAATAAACTTGAACTTGAACATGGAAAGCACTCTTCCCTCCATCCAATCTCCACACATAGGTATCATTGCTCCGCCTCCATCCTACCTCAGTACATTGAGAGCACTCATCCCCTGACCCCTCCAGTGCTTCTCACACTGCATTTCACCTCCCCCACATGGAGGCACTTCTCCCAATGCATCCCACCTCCTGCACATAGGGAGCACTCTTCCCTCTCCATTTAACCTCCACACATGGGGAGCTTTCCTCCCACTTCATATCAGCTCTATACATGGGGAGCACTCCACCCCTTCATCCCACTGCCCCTACACTGGGAGTACTGCTCCCCATTCATCCCACTGCTACACATGGGGACATCTCCACACATTTGCATCACTCTTCCTCTACCACAATCCCACTCTGCATATAGAGAGTACTCCTAACTCCATTCCACCTTTGCACATTGAAGCACTCTGCAACAGTCAGAGACAAAGATGTCAGTCAGGCATCTGCCTTTCCACACCTATTCCCACTCCACACGATAAGCTCCAAGTTGGGCATCGGTGGAGTTGAGATGTAATGAGTGGGTTGCCCTGGGAGATGGTGCCAATATCCCCTCACCACCTCTCTGAATGAGAGGAGTCCCCTACCCCAAATAAGTCTTTATTATTTTCTCCACTCACCACTTTTCTGCCGATTATCCTCCTGTTTGCTTGCCTTATCAGTTGCTCCCCTCCCAAGACAGGACTACAGGCCATTAGACCAGAGCAGATTTTCCTTGACCTCTCCTGTCTTCTCTTCAGACCACACCACCAGTCCAGCCAGCATCCAGCACAGTCAAGAAGATGCATTGCCTGTTACTCACAGCTCAGCACTGAATGGGTCAGTTTTTTCTCTAGTAGACCATACTTCAAGTTCTCCCACAGTTCAACTGAGGCTACAGAAGAGCAGCACACAGTCCTACTCTACCACCATGACAGTCAACAGTAGACAGGACACCACAGCTTGATCAGTGCTGTACAGACAATGCAGCATAGCAGCACGCTCACTAGTCTGTCTCACCAGATGTCTCCTGCTGTCTCTGTTGATGATGTCTCCTTCTCCCCTGGTCATGAATGGTCCTGTACATGCACTTTGTGTTGCAGCTAGCTCCAACTGCCATGGAGACTGCCGAGACACTGAGTTTTGTAGCAGCTGAGCCTGAGCCAACCTGAAAATAAAATACAGGAATCTGAAATTTTCTGAGGCAATTTCAGGGGGGGGGGAGGGCCTTGAACATCCTGGACACACACCTCCCCTGCCTACGCCCATGCAATCCACAACAGTTAAGACACATGCAATGCTTACAATTAAAGGCAGTCCTTCTAGCCTAGCCAGCCCCCCAACACACAAATGAACACCAACTGTGACCCCTCCCACTTCTTCTGCAAGCAGTGAGGATCCCTCACTTTCAAGCGGTCAGTCCTGCACAAGTAGCAGGGTTGGGGCTCCAGTCAGACCTGCTACTGTAATGGAACTCAGGCCTGCTTGAATACAACAGGATAGCTAAACAGAGTCCTCTTAATCCCTACAGATGAAGGGCTGCTGCACAGATGATTGCTACAGCCACTCAGGCACCACTGGGGATTTAAAAAACAAGAGCTGGATTATGGCAGGCAGCCTGCCATCAGCCTCCTCCTCCTCCTCCTACACTGACTGCTTGCAGCACTTGCCCAGTTCCTCCTCTGCTACCAGTGCCCAATAACAGTCAGTAGTGTTGGTGGGTGGCCCCCGTTGGAGTGATCAAGCGAGCTCCTTGACTTGTTACTAGCCCCCACAACCAATACTCTTTTGACTTCCTTCTGTGTCTGGTTGCATTTGCCTGTTTTCAAACACCCAATAAACTTTTTTTTCTAGTGTCTACTTAGAAACAGAATATTAAATATATCAAAATAAAATATAATTGCTTTGAAGAAGATAGAAGCCTTTATTATAGCCTAGATTCAGTGTATGATTAGAGGACGCTAAAATCTCATCTTGATTGTTTTACTTCCTTATTGCTACAGTGGCATCCCCTAGGATGAAATGCACTTTTAATGCACTCTGCTGTGTGCTACAGCAGACTTACTGAATAAAGCAATGTAATTTCAAAGGCAATTAGTCCCTTTTGTCATGCAGGAAACTGTGGCATTCACTTCATCCTGGCAGTGTCACATTTTCCTGAATGACAAAGGGGACTAATTAGCATTGAAATT
Organism: Neoceratodus forsteri; assembly: GCA_016271365.2. Taxonomy (NCBI): domain Eukaryota; kingdom Metazoa; phylum Chordata; order Ceratodontiformes; family Ceratodontidae; genus Neoceratodus; species Neoceratodus forsteri. The sequence goes on along the minus strand of CM057455.1, from coordinate 1,138,998,897 downwards.
ACATTGCTTTATTCAGTAGATCTTCTGCAGGATTCTGCAAAGTGCTGCAAAATGCTGCAGAATTGTGTTTCATCCTGGGGATGCCACTGTATTTTGTATTTTCAGGTTAAATCAAATAATAAAATAAAAATGTTTTTTGAGAAGATCGAAGCTTTTATTATTTTTCTTTTTCTTTGCTTGATCTATGTACATTAAAGTGATGAAGCAGTGAGAGCACCACAATTTTGGCAGCCTTACACCATTCCTCTGATCCTAAAAATATGTATCACAATGGTTTTCTAATTGTAGGTCTATATTCAAATGGCTTTAATTCATTACTTATTTTATTTATTGTGATCTTGGATTAATACCTTTGAGAACAAGTTCATTACATAGGCTCCACATCAGAATTACATTAACAGTGATTTTAAAAAAGACATTTTGGTATACAGTAGAATTGTAAGTGCAGGCTAATAACAAATAGGAGTCTAAGTCAAAAATGTAAATGTAAGCAAGAAGACAAAAAGACAGTGGACTAAGTCAACAGGCTGTTATAAGCACAAAGAGTATCTGAGAGTGTTACGGCAGTTTAAGGGAGACAGGACAACTCAGACTGTGGAGAGAGAGAGAGAGAGAGAGAGAGAGAGAGAGAGAGAGAGAGAGAGAGAGAGAGAGAGAGAGAGAGAGAGAGAGAGAGAGAGAGAGAGAGAGAGAGAGAGAGAGAGAGAGAGAGAGAGAGAGAGAGAGAGAGAGAGAGAGAGAGAGAGAGAGAGAGAGAGAGAGAGAGAGAGAGAGAGAGAGAGAGAGAGAGAGAGAGAGAGAGAGAGAGAGAGAGAGAGAGAGAGAGAGAGAGAGAGAGAGAGAGAGAGAGAGAGAATGAATGGAGGGCATTGTACAGGGATCATAGCAGCCCAGGGGCCAAACCCACTGAAATATTACTCCTGCCCAGTGACACTGTGGGTTGAGGTGCTGGATTCCACACTCGCCTGCACTGGCGACCCGAGTTCAGGAATGAGCTTGGGGAGCTGGGGATCAGCAGGGGATGACTGGGATTGAGCATCTGAGGACAGCTCTCCTGGTCATGGGGAAGGTTCAGGAATTCCCCGCTGCCCTGGCATCCTTTGGCAGAGCATGGCAGCAGATGCTTGGGGGTTGAAGCGTGTCAGGGACATCTTCCGGGTGCATGTGGGAGAGTGCGCACGCTGGGCGGAACATCATTGCATGTCCACGCTTCAGGGTAGAAAACTACAGAAATACCTCCTCCCTTTGGGTGAGGCGATGGTGATCTGAAGCAGTCTGACTGACCTCACGCCCAATACTGGCCATCGCTCTGGTTCTCCCTGGGGCCACTCCTAAGGGCCAGGTGAGTGCCCAGTCCCCGCATGCCTGATGTAACCCAAAGTAGTCAGTTCAGGTGGACAGTTGTGTCTGGCGACTGGTGGAGCGACTCTGAGAGATGCCCCAAAGGTAGGGTGCACAAATAAACGTTACAAAAAAAAAAAAAAGGAAGTAGAGAAACATTAACCCAGGAAGGCCATGTCGAAGCTTTTTTTGGGGGAGGGGTTGGGCTGAAGGCATATGGAGACAATTATAGGAAAAAAGAGGGAGTGAGGTAAGAGGGGAGTTTGATGAAAGAAGGATTAAGACACAGGATAAGACAGCAACAACAAATGCAGGATACTAAGGGCCATGTGGTCATGAGGCAGTGCTGCCTAGGCAAGAGGTAAAACAGCAATTGAGGGCCTAAGGGAAGCAGTCACAGCTGGCATTAGCATTTAAATGTTTTCAGAGCTCATGTTTGAAGGGGCCTAATGCTATTATAGAGGTGATGGCAGAAGGAAGAGGCAAAAGCTTCTTGATCAAGGGAGGTGTGACACCTAGGAATTTTAATGACCATGCTATCTGAGCTTCTTTTCATAGGGAGTAAGGAGCTCCTGGATGCCCATTGAGATGAGGCCCAGATACACTTTCTTGGCCAGGAGGCACGTTTGGAACCTGAGCCTACCTGTGAACTGGAGCCAGTTACCCCAGACATATAGGTCACACATATGTGTGAGCTGTGTGGAGCCAGTTAAGAGTCAACAGGCTTTATTTAGAGTGACTTTTATACAGTGGAGGGCTGTGTCCATAGCTAAGCCACAGACTACTATGCAATAATCAACAAGAGAGATCACTGTACCTTGGATAGCAAGTTTTAAGGCCTCCGGGGTAAGACTTTGCTTATCTCTATAATGCTAACCAATATGGATGTTCACAGCCTTTATAACATTTTCAATGTGGTAGGCATAATACATAATGCTGCCTATAGTGACCCCAAATATCTGAAATGCTGGACGAGTTCCAATGTAGTTCCAGACTCATATGTGATAGTGAGTGGGTGTGAACGATGCCTATTCTGGGGACTGGAAAGCAGCAAGGTTTTTTTGGTTTTTTTTTATAGTTCATAATGAGTTTTTGTTCTCTGAACCATCTTTCAACTGTAATAAAGCTGTCTTGGAGCTTGCAATCTAAGGTAAAGGGATTGGGGTCAGTTGTATAAAGGACTGCATCATCTGCATAGAGCAGAATTGGACAGCTACTGGTAAGCGGAAGCCTGTTTAGAAAACTGAATAAAATGGGGCCCATGATGGAGCCCTGAGGCACACTGGAGCTAACAGGTCTACTGTCAGATAGGACATTATCAATCCTAACTTGTTGAGAGTGATTCATGAGGTAGCTCTTATAATTACACACTAAGAAAAATGGTCTTAATGAGTTAATTTAAGGTTTCATAATTTGACCTTTTGCAATTTTAATGACCTCCCAATCCTGGAGTATTCCTTTTGTTTTATCTAAACATTTCTTTGCTCAATTCATCAACAGTCCAATAAGATTTAGAATAAAATTACTTTAGAACAAAAACTGTATAAACTTTGGTTTTGATTTTGTGCAAATATTAACTTCTCTCCAAGCTGAAAATGCATAGGAGATTAGTTGTACATACTTTTGTATTTCTCCACACTTTTGCTTTGGAAATTTGTAAAAAAATATGAAAAAAGAACACTTGACCTTTTGTATAGGTCTTGATCTCCTGTAAAGGGAATGGCTTAAAACTTATTTGGGAGTCATTCAAGAGTTATCCCAAGGTCAAGATTTAGTAAACTATACATTTAGGGCTGGATATTCAAAGGGGTTGTGCCTGGCACAACTGAGTTGCACCAGGACAACCCCACAATGTGCCCTGGCATGATATTCAAAACAGTGCCTCATGCAGCGCAAGTCCCGATGCGCTGGGGTGCATTGATAATGTATGCGGTGCATCTACAGGGGGCATTCCCATCCATATGCAGCACATCCCAATATTCAGCCCGGGATGTGCGGTGCACCTGCTGGCACAACCCCTAGATGCATTGCATACTGTGGCACAAAGTTGAGCCTGAAAATATTGGCTCAAATGCCAGCCACCCACAGATGGGTGGCTGCATTGCAAGGTGCAACACAGCAGCCACCAGCCATGGGTGGCCACCCACCCGCAAGACTGTCCAGAAGCATCCATCTGTGCCCAGGTAGGCTAGCGGTCCCCCTTCCCCTCATGTGCCTGATCACAGGCATTTGTAATACACTGGACCAACAGGGATTACCATTACGGAGTTGTATCCATGATCAGGGCTATGGGGGTGGGGGTTATACTAGACCACCAGGGCAGTTCAGATGTTCTTTCAGATGATCGGGTTCTAGGAGGGGTGGGGGGACCACTAGGCTACCAGGGTTAGATAGTTGTATTACAAATGCCTGCAATTGGGCATACAGGGGGGAGGGAGGGCCTCTAGACTACTAGGGAGTTGCTGCATGTTGTTGCCAGCTACACAGGGTCCCAGGCGCAATTTGCTGGGTTGCCCTGTCCAATGCATGCAAATGGAGCCATAATGACATGCAAATGGCCTCATTTGCACCATGCATACATTATGGCCCCATTTGCATGCCCAAGTCTGAATATCGCAGGTGCTGCACCCAGCGCAACCACAGTTGCACTGGTACATTCCCAGTGCACCCTGTCTGGGGAATGCATCAGTGCATTCTCACTGTGCCATGCACATCCTGTGCCATATTCGAAGGTGATGCGCCATCGCGCATCACCTTTGAATATCTCGCTGTCCTGGACCCAGTGCATCTCGGATGCGCTGTGCCCCTACTTGTGTCATTGCCTGGTGCAGTCTGAATATCAGGCCCTTAATGCATTTTAATCATGAAAGTTGCCAAAGAGGACATAAATGAAAACATCAATGTTGCAGCATAGATGCCTAAATGTTTTACAGACAGACATTGTTTTTCTTCTCTGTCATCCTTCTTCCTCCTATCTGGTCAGCATCAGCTTCACATATAGATCGCATTGGATATTACTGGCTAATAATTATTAAAATGAATCTGCTGATTTTGTTCTGAAAAGATTTAACATGGTCCCATCCTGAAAATATCTAACGTGACTCCAATGAGCAGATCATTTTATTTCAAGCTGATAAGCACTAAAGAATTCCATTGAAGTACTAGTAAGTCATGATCTATTGTCAAATTAGGCATGACAAGATGGTCTGGTCTCATTGCACTTAAAGTGGCATAGTGCTTTACAGAAATTAGGCTGTTATAAGTTCAATAGGAGTTATGGCAAACAAATGTAGATATCTCTAAAAGCATAACATTATGCATAAACCATCGTATGAAAGTTGTTCAGGACAAAATGACCATTCAAATGAGCTTATTCATTAAGCTGCACTAAATATATGTTTTAAACTATGGCCATCTAATTACCTGAATTTTCATTTTTTATTCACAATTGTCACCTTGGCTATATTTAAAAAAAAAAATTAATGAATTCAGATATGTGATTTCCTTCATTTGAAAGGTAATTTTGATGCGAACAACTTTCACTTTGGTTGTATATTATTAATTTGTATACTTTGAGTTATTTACATTTGTTTGGCATGACTCCTACTGTGTTCACTCAGACAGCAAAAAAATGAGGTTGTTTGGAAGACTGTATTTTACAAAAAATGAAGAATTCAGATTAGTGACTACCCTCAGGTGAAAGGTATTTTTACCCTGACCAACTTTCATGCCAGTTGTTTTTGCACATCTTGAGTAGTTTTAAATATATTTAGATTTGTTTGGAAAATGTGCACATTTGCTCTCAGAGAAAAGCAGCTTTGAGTTCTGTGTCCATCATTCTAAACAGAAAGAAGGAAGTATTTTTTTAACTGCCATAGGGATTTGCAATGTTATGGAAGGATACACTGAAAATTTCTAAAACAATGTGTTCCACAGAAACCCCTTTTCAAGCTAAAATGATATGGCTGTAGGCTCTGCCCACAGCCATAAAAACAAAACCCGTGTTAGCCACTGGGATGAGTGGTTACTGAGGGACAAAAAAAAAATTGGATTGTGGGCACATTAATGGGAGACAGATGTGGATGCTGCAGATATGTTGCATTCTGCACTATCTGACAGCTTTTTTCTAACATGTGAAACCTGGTTGCAGTGTAAGCTGAGTTAATACTGTGTAAGTAAAAGCTGGATGTAGTGCCAGCAGGGAAGGGAGGTGGGAGTAGATTGACAGGTTGAGTTTATCACACATATGAGTGGTAAATTTTGGGTTCCAAAATTTATCACTCAAAGTGTGTGTTCCAGCACAGCTAACCTTGGTAAAAAGAAAAGTTTGTTTAAAGGGAGTAGCCCTGTGACCAATCAAGGCTAAGATCATGTGTAAACAGATTGTCATAAAATGGACCAACTCACCCAGTATAAAATATACAACTAGTTGTTTGAATAATAAAACAAAAGAATGTATTATTAATGGTACAGTGTTTATCAAACATTTTGGAAAAATCCTTCTTCAGTGACACACTGTATCTAAAGCACAATATTATATTGTTATTAATTGAAAACAAATGTTACTAAAATAATAAGTATATATACATATACAGATATTCATTCCATAACTAAAACAAAAATTATCTCAGAGAAAAAAACCTTTTGAATTGGTATTGTTCATAATCTAAAATAAAAAAGATATGTACACTTTATCTCTCTCATTGTGTGAGCTGTTGTCAATCAATCAATCAGTCAACACTTTATTTGTATAAGGTGCCCTTCCAATGCTCAGGGTGCCTTTACAGCAAAAACACATAATTTGTAAATAAAATGGACGGTGGGTGGGCAGAGAGGGACAGTGAAAAAGCAGGGATACTGAATGAATATTTCTGCTCAGTGTTCACAATGGAAGAGGAGGAAGAAGTACCTAAACCAAACAAGAGAAAAACTCTGAATAGTGGGAGTCAATACCAGTCCATTCACAGAAGAAAGAGTTTTGAAAGAACTCTTGAAACTGAGGGTGGAAAAAGCAATGGGGCCTGACAGAATTCACCCCAGAGTTCTAAAAGAATTAAGGGGAGAACTAGTGACAGCACTGACTACCCTTTTTAACAAATCATGGGAGGATGGTGTGGTACCTGAGGACTGGAAAAAAGTGGATGTGATTCCCCTTCACAAAAGTGGGAGCAAGACAGAGGCAGGAAACTACACACTTGTCAGTTTGACCTCTGTGGTAGGGAAAATGATGGAATCACTTCTGAAGGAAAGAATTATTGAGTACCTAGAGGTCAGTGGGGCACAGGACCCAAGGCAGCATGGGTTCACAGAGGGAAGGTCATGTCAGATAAATCTAATTGATTTCTTTGAGTGGGTGACCAAAGTAGCAGACCAGGGAGGGGCTGTGGACATGGCCTACCTAGACTTTAGCAAGGCATTTGACACAGTCCCACACAAAAGATTAATAATCAAATTAACCAGCCTGGGAGTGGGTCCCAGGGTGATAGCCTGGGTAAACATCAGCTGTACAACAGGAGACAGAAGGTAATTGAAAATGGAGTCAACTCTGAAGAAAGAGGGGTTACTAGTAGGGTACTGCAGGGTTCAGTACTGGGTCCAGTCCTTTTTAATGTCTTTATAAGTGACATTGCAGAGGACTGGAAGGAAAAGTATGCCTCTTTGCAGATGACAAAGATCTGCAACAGGGTTGATACACAAGAAGGCATGGAAAGGATAAGAAGGAACTTGGCAAGGTCAAAGGAATGGTCAGAAGTATAGCATATTGGATTCAAAGCTAAGAAGTGCAAAATAATGCACCTGGGAAACAAAAAACCCAGGGGAAGATTACACAGTGGAGGGGGGCAGTAACAACAACAACAACAACAACAACCATTTGTCAATGCCGAACGTTTGCTTGCTGGCATTGGTAGTGTAGGAGTTAGAGAGTTGAATAATAGGAATGGCAGTGAAGTATTGAACTGAAGCCAACCCCACCACCACTCTGCAGAGACTGACAGGCACTGGGGGTGTGCCTTTGGTTCGTCAGGCATAATGGCCATGCCATTTCACCACACCCTACCCTGCAGACATCGACAAGTGCCATGGTGTGCCTTGGGGTCTTTGGCCCTTATGCTCACCCTATTCCATCAGAAAATATGGTGAGATGGGTGTAGTATAGGACAATGGGGTGAACTTTGGGGCCGAAGAGTCCAAGGCACACCTCGATGCCTCTCACTGGCTGCAGGGTGTGGGCGGGGGTGGAATGGCATGAGCATTACAAGCGACAATCCCAAGTCACACCCCAATGCCTGTCAGTCTCTACAGGGTGGGATGTTATGGTAGGAAACCCTAACACCTCAGGTGTTCGTTGGTATTTTCACTCAATTTTTCAACATGGGTTTTTTGTGACCCACACCTTATGAACAGTGGCAATACCATTTCATTAGCGGAAAGCTGATTTTGCACAGTAACTGCGCCATTGGGCACCACAGGTGCAAAAACACGTTTCGAAAAGGATGTGAAAAATAACAACTGTACTGTTCATGGGGAGGTGTGAAAAATGGCAATGTTGAAAATCTGCAGTGAAAATATTAAAAAAACTTGTGAAATCGCGAACGTGCATAGAAACTGCAGAACACACACCTGTTATGCAATTAGTTTGGGAATATTTTACAGCAGACTGCCAACACAGGCATTTTGGGACCTCCGCTCATGAACAGTACCACTGTGATTTTCTTAATCTGTCCCAAACATTGATTTCACACACCGACTGCGCCATTGTGCACTACATGCGCGGAAACACATTTTGGGTGGGATGTGAAAAATGACAGCTGTACTGCTTATAAGGAGTGTGGTAAAATGGCAATGTTGAAAATTTGGAGTGAAAACATTAAAAATTCGTGAACTTACGAGCATGCGTAGGAACTGCGCAACGCACGCTCGTAAAACAGTAATTTTGAGGAATTCTTTCAGCAAATTTTTAACATAGGGTTTTTGTCGGTCTACCTCATGAACTGTGACACTTGTTTCATAACTTGGTCCTAAAAGGTGGTTCCGTGCAGTAACTGTGAAATCACCTTTCGGGATGGAACAAAATGACAGTGATAGAATTCATGAGGCAGGGTCCCAAGAACCCATGTTGAAAATTTGGTGAAAAAAATTCCCAAAAATGCCTGAGATATGCATCAAAGTTGAAAAAACCTTATTTATTCCATTATACAGCTTACTGACATTTCCTCAGTTCCGATCGGCTTTGAAGAGTGCAGACTTGTTCCTGGTCCACTGAAGATTGTTGCGCCAGACTCAGGAGGTAAGTATGGGGTGAGGTGGGGGTGTGGGGAAGCAGGGTGCACAGAAGATGGGCAGTGGGGGCAGGGGGTCAAGACAGTCAGCGAGGGACCGTTTTTCTTACAGGGCTTTTTTTTTTTTTTTTTTTTTTTTTTAAGACGACGCGGGACTTTTGCCACGCTGGGGTGGGCTCTCAGCATGGCAGCTAGAAGGCTGTTTTGGGGGGCAGCGGAGCTGATGGGGGATTGGGCACCCCTGTCGGCCATACAGACTTTCAACGCTGGGTTGGGCTCCCAGCATGGCACCTGGAAGTCTGTTGGGGGTACAGTGGAGCTGACGGGGATTGGGCACCCCCATCGGCCTTATGGACTGTTACCATGCTGGGGTGGGCTCCCAGTGTGGCACCTGGAATTCTGTTGGGGGGAGCACAGTGGATCCTATGGGGGATTGGGCACCCCCATCAGCCATACAGTGTGTGTGGGGGGGGAGTGAATGAGCACGCTGGGGTGGGCTCCTAGTGTGCTACTTGTTGTGGTGGGATGGAGCTGTCTATGACAGCTGTTTCAGTGCAGTGCTGATGTGTAGTCACTTTGCATACTGCTGGACAGCAGTATGCAAAGTGCCTATACATTACCGCCACTGATTGCAGTGGTTTTTTGCTTTCAACTGTATGCCACTGCATCTGAATGGCTGTCATAGACAGCTCCTACATTCATTGGCATGGTGCACCGTGCCTGCAAAAGGCAGCAGGGCATTGGAAGTGGGGGAGGCACACCTACGAATTCTTGAATGGTGGCACTATGTTTCTTGCACATGCGTGCAAGAAAACATAAAAATGGAAAGGGACCTGATGGTAATCATATCAGATGACCTTAAGGTTAGCAAGCAATGTGAGAAGGCAATAGGGAGGGCTGGGGGTATACGGGGATGTACTGGGAGAGGCATCACCAGCAGAAAACAGGACGTTGTTATCCCACTGTACAGACAGTTGGTGAGACCCCATCTGGAGTACTGCGTCAGGGCAAAGTACCTGGCTTTCAGGAAACACAAAGAAATACAGAAAGAGGATGACAAGGCAGTATATCTAGAAAAGTAAAGGGAGGTTGGAAAAGCAGTCAGGAGTGCAAAGGTGAAGACAGGGAAAAATAGCAAAAGAAGTTAAACAAGCATTTGTCAATACTGAATGTTGTCATGTTGGCATTGGTAGTGCAGGAGTTAGAGATACATAATAGGAATGGCAGTGAAGTATGGAACTGATGCCAACCCCACCCCCACCCTGCAGAGACTGACAGATGCTGGGGTGTGCCTTTGGGCATCAGCTATAACGCTCATGCCATTTTACCTCACCCTACCCTGTAGACACTGACAGGTGTCATGGTGTGCTTTGGGGTCTTTGGGCCTTATACTTACCCCATTCCATAAGGAAATACACTGAGACAGGTGCAGTATAGGACAATGGGGTGAACTTTAGGGCCAAACAATTCAAGGCACACCTCAATGCCTGTCACTGGCTGCAGGGTGGGGGTGGAATGGGGTAAGCATTACAGCCAATGATCCCATGTCACACCCCTGATGCCTGGTAGTCTGTACAGGGTGGGGTGTTACAGCTGGAAACCCTAACATTGCAGGAATTTGTTGGTATTTTCACTCTAAATTTTCAACATAGGCTTTTTGTGACCCCACCTCATGAAGAGCGGCATAATCAGTTTGTTAGCTGTAAAGTGGTTTTGCACAGAGGCTATGCCATTTGGCGACACAGGGACAAAAAACACATTTTGGGCAGGATGTGGAAAATGACAACTGTATTGTTCATGAGGAGGCATAAAAAAAATGGCAATGTTGAAAATATGAAAAAGTGATGAAGTCATGAGCATGCATAGAAACTGTGCAACACACATCCGTAACGCAATTATTTTGGGGATTATTTTAGCCACATTTTTAACATAGGCATTTTGGGACCTCCTCTCATGAACAGTGTTGCTGTGATTTTGTTAATCTGTCCCAAAAATTTATTTCCCACAGCAACCATGCCATTGTGCGCCACAGGTGCGGAAACACATTTTGGGCAGGCTGTGAAAAATGACAGCTGCACTGTTCATAAGGAGGTGTGAAAAAAATGCCAGTGTTGAAAATCTGGCATGAAAATATTGCAAATTTGCCAAGTTACAAGGGTGCATGGAAACTGCACAATGTACACTTGTAACACATTCAGTTTATAGACTTTCATCACCAAATTTTCAACATAGGCATTTTAGGACCTCTGCTCATGGACATTGTCACCGTCACTTTCTCAAACTGTCCTGAAAACTGATTTCGCACAGCAACCGTGCTATTCTGCACCGGACATGCGAAAACACATTTTGGCCAAGATATGTAAAATGACAGCTGTACTGTTCATAAGGAGGTGTAGAAAGATGCCAATTTTGAAAATTTGGAGTGAAAATATTACAAATTCACGAGAGATTCGTAGTACGCGGAAACAGTGCTCACGCGTACTCTTAAACAGCCATTTTTTTCACCAAATTTTCAACATAGGCTTTTTGAGGGCCCCCCTCATGAACAGTGGCACTGTCATTTTGTTACTTGGTCCCAAAAGGTGATTCTGCACAGTGACCACGAAATCACCTTTCAGGACCGAATAACACCATGACAGTGACTGAAATCATGAGGAAGGGCCCCAATAACCCCATGTTGAAAATTTGATGCATAAAATTCCCAAAAATTCAATTCCCAAGATATGCACCAAAGTTAAAAAACCCCTATTTATGCCATTATACAGCTTACTGGCATTTCTTCAATTCACGGTCGGCTTTGAAGAGTACAGACGTGTTCCCGGTCCACCGAAGATCATCGTGCCAGACTCTGGAGCTAAGTATGGTGTGAGGAGGGTGTGGGGAGGCAGGATGCGCAAAGGGTGGGTGTGGGTTGGGGCAGGGATCAGGACAGACGCTTTTCTTCTTTTACAGGTTTAAAAAAAAATCATCGCAGGACTTTTTTTTTTTTTTTTTTTTTACAGTGACATTTGTCACACTGGGGTGGGCTCCCAGTGTGCCACCTGAGTATTTGGGGGCTAACCAATGGAGGATTGGGCACCCCCGTTGGCACTTACTCAACGGGGGCAAGAGCAGAGGGGGATTGGGCACCCCCCTCGGCACATAACAAATGGGGGGGGTGCATTTTGTCAACGGGGAGTGGGCTCCCCCGTCGGCATATAAACTGAGTCAGGGCATGCCGACAGGGGGATTGGGCACCCCCAAAGTTGGCATTGTGGCAGGCAGTGTACCACCATGATTAGGCTAATGTTTCACCAGGGAAGGCATGTCGGGAGGTGCCGTTGTGTATGACAAGCTTTGCTGTCATTGCAGCTGACCTTTCCTTAGATGTGCTTACACATTATGTATTCCTGGTGTGGCGCCTGCATGCTGGCTTATTGGGGAATGAGGGATGCACCTACTGATGCGTGCCCTGCATTCGCCCATCAGTGACCGTGCCTCCAAATCTGCTACTAATGCAATATGTTGGCTGGTACGCAAGCATAAGCCAACATAAAAGGGAACAAGACTTTCTATAGCTACATTAGTGAAAGGAGAAAGACCGGGGTAAAGCTAAAAGGGTAGAAAGATGAAGGCATGGAAGGAGACCAGGAAAAAGCATCAGTCCTGAACAAATATTTCTGTTCAGCATTTACAGAGGAAGGGAAAGAGGAGGGACCACAGCTAAAAAACAGGATTGGAAGGGAGGTGGACACCAGTCCATTTACAGAAGACAGAGTCCTAAAGGAACTCACAAAACTGAAGGTTGACAAGGCAATGGGATCAGATGGAATACACACTAATATATTAAAGAAGTTAAGGGAGATACTGTCAGCACCAGTGGCAACCCTGTTTAACTGGTAACTGGATACGGGAGTGGTTCCACAGGACTGAAGAAGGGCTGATATACTCCCTCTCCACAAAAGGAGGAGCAGAGAGGAGGCTGGAAACTATAGACCTGTCAGCCTGACCTAGGTGGTGGGGAAACTTATGGAATTGCTGCTAAAAGAGAGTATAGTGGAGCACCTTGAATCCAGAGGGACACAAGATCTGAGGCAGCATGGATCCATGTCAGGAAAGTCATGTCAAAAAAATGTGATAGATTTCTTTGACTGGGTGACCAGGGAAGTGGATTGGGGAGCTGTGGTCTACCTTGACTTCAGCAAGGCATTCTACACTGTTCCACATAGGAGGCTTATAAACAATCTGGGCAGCCTGGGATTGGGTCACAAGGTGGTGAAGTGGGTTGGGAATTGATTGAAGGATAGAACACAGAGGGTGGTAGTAAACAGAGCTAAATCCCAAAGGAGGGTCACCAGTAGTGTGCCATAGGGGTCAGTTCTTGGGCCAGTATTGTTTAATATTTTCATTAGGAACCAGTAGAGGGAATGTACTAACCTCAGGGTCTTGCCAGACTCCTGAAGGCAGGAGATGATTTCCTGGGCATCTCCCCCAAATAGGACAGATACCCAAAAAGGGGCATCCATTATTTTAGCTTGTACATCAGGCACAAAGATCAACATCCTAAGCCAAGAATGGCAGTGAAGGCAGATCTCTTGCAGATGCCCAATGCCTGGAGGCATCCACAGTGTCATATGCCACTCTCAATATATGACTGCCCACATCTGATCCTGATTTTAGGAGTTAGGCCAGCTGCATTTTAGTAGAGTCCTCAGGGAGGGTGTCACAGGGTGTGGGAAATAATCGGACAAGGCAATGTGTCAGGATTTAAAACACACAGATATGTGACATTTATTTACAAATAAGAAAATAAATAATTGAACAACAAAATAAATTGCAGTCAGAATGACCACTTGACATCAGTGGTTTCTCGAAATACAGTCTCAGATCAATAACAACTCTGATCTTTTACCTTCTGTATCAGTCTCATCTACCTGCACTGTAGACCTTCTCACTCCACATCCAAGGCTCATCTGATAAGGCTCCCTTTAGCAGGGGTTTATATAGGAGAGGAAAGGATCACCTGACCTGGTCGTTAACTTATACAATTTTCTACTGACTAACAACTTCAGACAGGTGGGAGGACCCAAGCCCAGTACTGTTATAATAAACAGCATTGTATAAATGCACACTGACAGTTTTAGATCCCCCTAGGAAGCTTTGAACACCATTTTCTATACTAAATTGCTCCCAAATGAGCTCTAAGCTCCTCCCATTTATATTTGATTGACAGCATGGTCCTATAAAACTAGACCAGAGAGGGTGCTGATCTCCCTATTCAACACAGTTTTCTGGCATCACAGATGGACAGAGGCCTGCCTAGGAGAATTGGTAGAACCTGGAAAAGTGGATTGTCCCAGAGAGAAAAGAAAAACACCTTTCTTTAACTGCAGTTTCAGTTTTACAGGAGCCCTTCTGTCTTACAAGTACCAAGGACTATGTACAGGTACTCCTTTATGAATTAGGTACAGATATTTATATTGGGGCTGCTTATTTATTTAAATGCTCTCTTCTTAACTGGCAGTGCATTTATTCCTACTGCCAGCTATAGAAGAAGCTAGGAAAAAGTGTTTCATGCAATACAAGGAATGGCCGACTGAAATGGTCAAAATGCTTCCTCTGCCACTGACTCCTCTAACCTGCTGTACAAGCATTTCTGCTTTTAAGTTTCCAGGAGCTTACTACCTGCAGACATTACCTTAGGTAGTAGCTGTTTTGTACACTTAACAGTGACATGGTATTTCTCTTGTAGCCCTCTGTTTTATTCTGAGGGTTGCTACCCTTAAACTGCATATTGCTTCACAGACATTCCTGCATGGAGATAGTCCTGTCTCTTTACATTTCCAGGGCTCCTTAGGTTGCAGCAGAGCAGTAGTCCGCAAGAAAAAGACTTAGGCCTCGTCCGCACTATGCCTCTGTAACGCTACAGAGTGCCCAAACCTCTACCGCAATGGTTTTATGCTTATACCTGTAACGTTGTTAAGAAGTTGCTGTTTACAACCGCTTGTTGAAACCACATATGGTGGTGGTTTCAACAACGTTATGAAACCGGTTACACTTCGCTAACGTTACCGGGCAAAGTGTGGACGTGTGGTAACGGTCTCCTGCAGGGCCAGTAGCGCAGCACGAACTGCATCCTGGGAACGGGTGCTGCCGTAACGGTTGCCCGGCACCTCTAGTGTGGACCAGTGGTACCGGTCCCATAACAGACACCCCCACAGTGTGGACACACTGCACTGCTCCCCGGCCGTAATGGATTGCATCCATTATCAGGCCGGAGTGGTATAGTGTGGACAGAGCCTTACACTCACCGCTCTGCTGTGAACTGAAAAAACCCTCTGGTCAGCCCCTGTATATTTCATTGAGGTTTTTAGGAACACCACTGTCCTTTGCACTGCAGCATATGTATTACTTTACCAGCAGCAAGGAAACATGAATAAATTTTAACAAAGTCAATGGGGGGGGGGATCTGTTACATACCGAGCGGCAGCTGAAAGTAAAGAAATGCTGCCTGGTTTATCCATGAATCCTGCTTCGATGCAGGATGTATTTAAACACTATACAACAAAACTGTAGCTAAATTAAATAACTATATTCATACATGCCACTCTGTTTCATTCCTATAATTATTGGCTTTACTTAAAAGCCCTACAATACCTTTCTGGCAGCTCAGCAGCTTGTTTTTAAACCCCTCACATATTTATTTATTATGCTACATTTTACTACATCGTTTCTATTGACAGTGCAGCACTGTGATCACACAATAATCACTGTATGTCATTTAACAAAAAAACATTTAAATGCACTCTTGCACTTTACTTCATTCTTCAAAGTATATTTAAAGGCACAGATGCACTTTATTGAAACCCAGGCATGAAATGCCACATAAGCACCTTAATTGTTTTCATTGCCAGCTGGCATACTGGACCTGAACATGATGCTAGAGGAATGGTGGTGAGGGATGGTTGTAGGAAATAGGAAAAATAAGGCAGTAGGAAAGAGACATATAGAGTGAGAAAAAAAGACTGATGTAGATGGCCAACCTACGCCAGGGCTAGTAAGAGGTAAAGAATAGGGCAAAAAGATACTCTTGTGCAACAGATTTAAAGTGGGAAGAAGAAGATAGTAAAGTTATCCCTCCTTCAGGGTCTAGGAACTAGCAGAATGCAGAATTGCCACAGAGGGTTTGGACCAGATCCCTCACCTGATCCCAGAGAGTGTTATGGTACTGTACCATATGGGCTAAATAGTTTATGGCCCAAATGTCTAGTGTGGTGAATACACTCGCTTGCCCAGCTGGTTGAGTTGGCAAGACTCCTTAACAGGGGGGTGTTGTACTGAAATGTTTGGGCTTCCTAGTATGGTCATGGGCTCTGTTCATGACTGCTGAGTCTGCTGTGGGGTACTAGCCAAGAAGTGCTTGCCCACCAGTGCATGATAAAGGTGATCCACCTTTTTGGCCAAAGCCAGGATGGAAGAAGGATGGTTCCATGCTGCCTTAGTAATGTCATCATACAAATCAATCAAAGGAGGCACCACTAAAGGCCGGAGGTATATAGCCAGGTGATGGCATTCTGGGTCAAGCTCCTCTGTCTCCCATCCAATGAAGGATTGAATATGGTGCATCATATCAAGAAAAGAGGGATCATCAGAGGGACACTTAGGGGTCTCCTTAGTAGTCTCCTGACCATCAGAGGAGCCTCTTGAATCCTACAATGACTCAGAAGAGGAAATGGAGGAATCATCCCTCAACTAATCGTTGTCACAGACCAGTGTTTGAGGGTGACAGTCATTCATGTGTTGGTTAGAGCTCCTTATACAACCCCTAGAAGATCTTGTGGTATGGGAGTTGCTAGGTCCTGCCTGGTCTGAGTCTGGTCTGAGGGGGGTCCCGGGGAGGATGAGGAGGAAAAGGCAACCTAGATGCATCCTTATTCTCTATAAAGGTCCACCAGGCAGTAAATAAGGCAATATAACCCACCAGTAGAGGAGGAGGATTATAGGGTGGATAAGGATATTGAGGAGGAGAGTATGGATACAGCGGTGCAGGGGCCAGCATAACGTACTCTGGTTTAGGTCCACCAGACACCAGCTGGGGATCCCTAGGAGAGCCAGTGGGCATCAGCTGTGGCACAGGCTGGGGCTGAGGTGATGATGGCTGAGGAGCCGTTAGTAGAGGCATTTGTGTGGCTGGCGTTGGCCTGAGAGGTAAAGGTTGGCACTTGCGGGGGGAATTCCCCTGAGGCAGGGGCAGAAGTGTCACCTGTGTAGAAGAAGAGGCAAGCACTTGCTCTGGGTGATGCCTGGAAGAGCTAGTGCTGGCTCTGGAGTTGGGGACCAGTGAAGGTTACGTCATGCCCTGGGGGGCGATGAGCAAAGACCCGCCACTGGAGGCTCCAGCCATGGTTGAGCCACCTAGCTGAGGACCTGTGGGAGCTAAGGGTTTGAGCATCAGGGGCTGGGAAGCAGGGGATGAAGTCCACTGCTCCGAAGAGCCGCCACCCATAATGGAGATGATGCTGGGCGGCTGTACCACCAGCATCCCTGGGGTAGTGAGGGCTGCCGAGGAAGGAGGGGCTGACCCCCCCATGGGAGGAAGACCTTGAGGTTGAAGCTGATCTATGCATCGACTGCAAGTGAGAGGCTGACCGAGGACTGTTTTTTTTGTAGCTGCTTCCTTTTACTTGAAGAAAGTGAAAATCTGGTTACCACAATATTAATACTACAACGCAAAATGCGCTTGTTTACAGGCTTTAATCTACTCACACTGCATCCTTCCTGAAACTAGGGAACAATATTAGACATTCTAGCTAATCATGATGCAGTTGGAAGGAGACTACTCTCATGATTTGCTGGACTCTGTGTAGGTATCCCTAACATTTAGGAAGGATGGAGTGAGCTATGAAACAGAAACAGAATTTGAGGACAGATAAGGACCACTTGGCCCATCCAATCTGCCTACTGAAACAAAACTAGTTGCAATGTGATTACACCAATATGTTTTCTTTTTCTTCACTTTTGCTAAGAAAAAGGGAGTACAGAAAAAACAGTGACATCTAGAAATTCTACAGAAGGTAAACAACCATAAAATGTGTTCCCCTAATTGGAAAGAAAATTAGATCTCGAGGCTTCACAGTATCCCTTTAATACAAGTTTCTTGGCTATACAGTATTTAGAAAGCTTAAAATAAGATTATCTCAGCAATGTCTACCCCATATTCAAGGTAAATAGGATTTGTCCTATGTTATGCCTCATGCACTGACATGCCAGCTTAGAATTTGAAGACACTGGCCCGGATATACAAAGGGGTTGAGCCTGGCACAATTGAGATTTGCCAGTGCAACCCTGCATTGCACCCTGACGGGATATTGAGAAGGCTGCCTGGTGCAGTGCAAATCCTGATGCACTGGGGTGCAATATAATAGTTTGTGGTGCAGATGCAGGGGGCATGCTCATGCAAATGTGGCACATCCCGATATTCAGCCTGGGATGTGCTGCGCATATGCCGGCACAACCCTGCAGTGCGCTGCACAGGAGGGCTCAGAGTTGAGCCTGTGAGGACTGGGAACAATTCCCGACAACCCACAGTCATGCCATTATATTTCAGGGCACAACACAGCAGCCGCTAGCTGCGGGTGGCCACCCACCCACCCAGAACACCGTCCTCAACACACACATCACACTGGTAGTCTAGTGGTACCCTCCTCCCTCCTGAATCTCTGATCACTGGTAAAGGTATGAAGTAATACATGCCCTGGTAATCTGTGATGCCTTCTCTACAGGCTCCAGTACCTCGAGTAATGTAACAGACATCTGTCCCTGTGTGGTCAAGTGGTCCCCTCCCGAGTCCTCGATTTCCAATATATGTATCAGAAGACTGTCCCGTAGTCTCAGTGGTCTCCCTCCACCAGTCACTGCGATCACGGTACATCACCATAAGAAATATTCCTGGTGATCCAGTGGCACTCCCCACCCTCCACCCACACAGAACCCCTTGCCCACCCCACTCCCCCTGTCAGCGCGGTGGTGGCAAACCCTCCCGCATACCGCTCGCAGACTAACAGGTACAGTATAGGCTGAAAGCTCAATGGTCCCCAGTGTGGACTAATGGGCTTGCAGGACATACTGTACTAGACAGTCCCAAATATATGAATGACCAGGGACAGTCATCTTATACATGTTTCAGGGAATCGGAGAGTCAGGAGGGAGGGGGGACCACTTGACTACCAGGGACGGATGTCGTTTACAACATTTGTTGGGGTATATGGGAATTGGGAGGGAGGGGGCACAACTGGACTACCAGGGATATTCTGTTCTACATGTCCACGATCGCAGTGATGGGTGGGGGGCCCACACTAGACCACCAGGGCCAGTCAGTATTACACATCTTAGGGCATCGGGTGGGAGGGGACCACTAGACTACCAGGATGGTTTGTTATTACATTCCTCAGGGATTCGGGGGCACTAGACTGCCAGGGATTGTTGGTCCTACACTTACCCGATCTTGGCTACAGGCAGGGGATGCCCCGGGATCCCCACTGCAAACGTCATGCTGTGCAGGGCGCCAGGTGCAAGTCGCCAGGCTGCCCTGCACAAGGCACGCAAATGAGGCCATAATAACATGCAAATGGCCCCATTTGCACCTTGCGTATATTATGGCCTCATTTGCATGCCCCCTGCTGAATATTGCGGGTGATGCACCTAGTGCAACTGCACTTGCACTGGCGTATCCTGTGCTCCCTGTCAGTGGTTTGCACCAGAGCAGTATGAGCACTGCCCATGCCATATTCAATGGTGCTGCTCCATGGAGCATCTCCGTTGAATATCACCTGGTCCTGGTCCTGGTCCTGGCCCCGGCGCATCACAGTTGTGTTGCACTGCACCCAGGCTTGCACCACGGCCTGGTGCAGTCTGAATATCCCGGCCACTATGTTTTCTCATCACCCTCATTTATGTAGCTAGATTGTAATACATAAGCAGAATATTTTAGCTTTTTGAAATAAAAATGTCAGCAATAACATACAGTAATTTAATATTAACAAGTGGCCCTGCACTTCACCATGTACTTTGATAAAAACTGTACAATGTTCCAGGTATTACAATGTACTGTATTAGAGAATATGTAAGCAATAAGACATGATGAGGTGTCAGTCATGGCCTAATAAGAGCATGCCCCTAGTGCATAATAAGGTATGAGGCATGGGTGCCTTAAGCACCTGGGAAATGCTCATATCAGGCCATAACCCACACATCAGAGTATCTTATTGTGCTTACAAAATGGGACTCCCAGGTTAAAAAAAGAACAGGAAAATGTCCATACTTTTAATTATTAAAATACGTTTTTAAAAACATATTTTTGGGTATTTGTGATAAAGTAGAGCTTGCCTAGCCTGCTACGTAGTTAAGTGCCAGTACCCGGTAGAAGGTGCTTTTGTTTTTGTACTAATTTACACCCCCTTCCCTAGTATTATTGCCATTTTGTGCCCCTTCATATTCCCATCACGACCCCAAGCATGCTGCATCCCTCACCAGTTGCATTTCAAAAACTACAATGCAGAAACATGAAAGCAGCTTTTAAGAGCAAGCATGTCCCTTGAAAGCTGTTGTTGTTGGAGAACAACCTGTGTCTTGATTGTGATCAGTTTGCCAATTGTACCAGGCACTCATGTCACACAGCATATTTTAAAAGACTACTTTTGGCATCATTTTTCTACTGGACGTCTGTACTTAATTTCAAGGGTATGCTGGCAAAATTAATGGCTTAGCAATGTGAATGGAAAAGGGGCACAGAAATGAGTGGAATGTGACCAATAACAGCATTTGAATTGACATCCAAGGATCAGTGGCTGGCCAAATGAAAATGGAAAAATAAAAAAAGTTACAGAATGTTGGTTAATGCTACAGAACATGTGTTAGGGTTCTGATGTGTTTCTTAGGGATGGGATGGGCATCAATATTTTTTGAAATCGGTTTCAAATTGTATTTTATCTGTTAGGAAAAACTAATGGGTGGTGTTGGTATTTACCAAACCAACATGGCTGTCAGAAAGTTTTACAGAACACATTTTATGGAAGGCATGGACCTCTGGCATTGTTGTGTCCTGGTTGGCATAAGTAATACCATTTGTAGTAGTAGTAGTAAAAGTTTTATTCTGAAAATGTTTCCAGAAAAGGATAGCCCAATTTAGCCAAAGCTCATTTTCAATGGGATCCCAATGTTTATCTTTGTTTTCTTGGAACTTGTGTAAAGGCCCCAATGGTAAACAGCAGGCCTGCAGACTAAGGGACCATAAGGTACCCACTAACTGTGACTGGTCTGGGTGCACCCAGGGGAAAGGAGGGAAGTGGGGATAAGTGAATGTTTGTTAACCAGGAGGTTTTGGAAGAGTAGCTGCCACATCCTTTGTATTAGCTTTTAGTAATAAACTGGATATTTATTGCTCATCTGTTTCACCTGCTGTGTATGTAAAACCATTGTGGGGAGTGATTGTGGGTCGGGGGGGGGGTCATCATGGGCAGTCGTTAGAGGGAAGATCATTACTTATCCTGGGGAAACTTTCTAACCTGTTCTGCCCACAGGCGGTAATGCAGAGGCCCCAGGTGGAGGCACTACGGCACCACAGAAACTACAGGTAAGGACTCAGGCCTGTCCCTTCAGGGAGGTACTGCTGAGCACCTGAGACCACCAGGACAGCCCAGGTGAGTGGGATTATCAGGGCGGTGTTACAAGTGGAGGCACCGCTGAGACCCATTCACTGACTTGATGACCCTGTGACTGCCCAAACGCGACTGTGGTTGACTTCCCTACCCCACATACAGTTGTACCCCTTTAGTATTCATTGACTTCTGTAGTTGGGTGATAGTTTGCACTGGGACCAGGGAGATGGCATTCCAGGATGTAGAGGACTGGTGTGACTTTGAGGGGCTAGACTCCCATAAGATGCTACTCGTCCATAATGTGGCCATGGGGCGATGGAAGGAGGACATATCAGACTTTTTAGAGGGGGTCTTGCCCGACTGCGAGGGGTTGAAGGTCTGGAGGGTGATGACCGACCGAGTCTGAGGGTGGAGGGACATCACCCTGGAGGATGGGAAGGATTTGAAGTCCATGGAGGTGCCCCCTGAGGTCACCCCCAGGGCATCCAAAGAAACCTGGGCCCTATTAAAGAAAGGCTCAGCCAGCGGCCTGCCCCTCAGGGAGCCAGGCCCCTCGGGCCTCCCACCCAAGGGACAGGAGGGTTTCATAACTCGTCTGGGGAAGTGGCTCAAGAAGGAGGGGAAGACCCTGCATGATGTTCGGTCTCTACTCTCCGGTGAGGGGTTGCCTTCAATAGGACTGCTGGTCGGCTTGATCCCCTACCTGGGGATGGCCCACGAGCAGTTTCAGAGGTTGCGCACTTTCTCAGGTGCCCTCCCCATGCCTCCGGGGGAAGATGACTTCCACTCCTGGAGCAGCCAGGCGGCCCAGATGATCCAGGTCTGGGGGTGCCCGGAGGAGGAGAAGTGCAAGCGGGTCTTGGAGAGCCTCAGGGGTATGTCACTAGATGTGATCCAGTCACTCCAGGCCAGTCAGCCCCACTGCACAATCCAGGACTATTTGGACATCCTGTGGAGCACATTTGGGGTGCTTGAAAAGAGAGAGGCAGTGCTGGACCAGCTGTGGGGCACCACTCAGAAAGTGGGCAAGAAACTGTCCCAGTACATCACCCGAGTTGAGACTGTGGTACGCAAACTGGCGGAAGCGGGGCATGACCCTCCTGCCATGGTGGCGCAAATGCAGTTGGAGCAGATACTGAGGGGAGCAGTGCATTCTCCCCTGACTGTGGTTGCCCTCGGGCTGTGAGCTCAAAAGAGCGACCCCCCCTCCTTCAAGCAGCTACTGGACAAGGTCAAGGAGGAGGAGGCACAGCAGGAAGTGGGGGTCCGTGGGGGGCACTCACCACCACCAGCACTGCACTACAGCCCAAGGAGTCAGCCCAGCCTGAGTCGGTCTGGTAGCTGGACCTGGGGGCGGTGTTGCAGGAGGTTCAAGGCATGAAGGACCTGGTACGGGAAATGCAGCTGGCCATGGAGTCTCTCTCTCTCTTTCCCAGCTCAGGAGGCGCCTGACACCCGGCGGCCACCCCCAGACCATATGGCTTCACGGTCTGGCCCATGAGGGCCCCTAGGTCCCCGGGACAGGTGAATTTGCTTCAGGTGTGGGCAGGATGGCCATACCAGGTGGGGGTGCCACAGGGAGGCAAACCCCCAGCTGGTAGCTGAAAGGCACCGGAGTCAGGAAAACTTCAATGGGGGGCCAGTAAGGGAGCAAACCTCACCCCTGAAATGGCCTTGATCAACCCTCTGGACTGAACACCATATACCTACCAACCGGGACATGCCAAGGGGCCTAACTGGTTCTGGTGGAAGCGGTGGCCTGCTCAGCACTGCTGGACAGTGGATCCCAGGTCACCATCATCAACCGGCCCTTTTATAACTAGCATCTCACCCACCTCCCCCTCCGACCTCTGTCCAGATTGTCCCTGTGGGGCATCGGCAGCATGGATTACCCTTACGATGGGTATTGTGTGGTTAGTATCTCCTTCCTGACCAAGGGAGGGGAAGCAACGCCCTCCATAGAGGCCCTAGCATTGGTCTGTCCAGAGCCAAAGAGCATGTCGGACACCCCGGTGCTTATTGGGACCAATGCCAACATGTTTGAGCATTTGGCCCAGATGTGTCATGACCGGGGTGGCACAGGTGAGCTTGTAAGCCTGTTGATTACTGCCACTGTGAAGCGGTTGGGGCTTGAAGTGACTGGAGCCTCAAGCAGGGTCGTATGGAGGTGGAGTTGGGGTGGTTCTCATGATTGAAGGGGAGACTGACTCTCCCCAGGGGCCAAGTGCTGGGTGGTAGGAATCACCCAGTTTGACCGATCACCCTTGGGGGAGGTGCTCATACTTGATGCCCTTCCCCCAGGCAGTCTGCCACCTGGGCTTAGTCCAGAAGGGGGTGCTGCCCACCCCAGCCAGTTCCCAGGCCTGGTGTGTTACAATTAGGGTCCGGAATGAGTCAAGAAAACCAGTGGCCATCCAGCGGGGTTGTGTGTTGGCGTCCATCTTTCAGTATGACGGGACCGTGTCTATCGCCCCCAGTGAAGATCCAGGGGAGGAGATAGACCCGTCCTTGTTCAATTTTGGAAGCTCACCAATCTCTGATGCCTATAAATGGAGCCTGAGCCAGAAGTTGGCGAAGTGCCGGCGGGTCTTCTCTTTGCATGAGTGGGACATGGGATATGTCACCGGGGAAGAGCACCACATCCGACTGAGAGACGACCACTCATTTAGAGAGCGGTCATGGAGGTTAGTCCCCAGGGATGTGGAGAATGTGTGGAAACACCTAATGGAGTTGCTGGGTGCAGGAGTCATCACAGAGTCCCGCAGCCCGTATGCTTCCCCTATTGTGGTGGCTAGGAAAAAGAGTGGAGTGGTGAGAATGTGCATGAACTACCGCTCACTAAACAAACAAACTATCCCAGACCAGTACACAGTGCCCAGAGTGGAGGATGCACTGGACAGCCTGTCTGGGAGCAAGTAGTTTTCCATGCTGGACTTTCGGAGTGGGTACTACCAGATACC
The DNA here is from genome assembly GCA_016271365.2 of Neoceratodus forsteri. Classification (NCBI taxonomy): domain Eukaryota; kingdom Metazoa; phylum Chordata; order Ceratodontiformes; family Ceratodontidae; genus Neoceratodus; species Neoceratodus forsteri. The sequence continues at coordinate 1,138,974,681 of CM057455.1, read as the reverse complement.
CATGGCCGAGGAGGACAAGGAAAAGACTGCTTTCATATGCCCACTGGGATTCTACCAGTTTGAGTATATGCCACAAGGCATATCTTGGGCACCAGCTACCTTCCAACGTTTGATGGAAAGAGCTGTGGGAGACATGAATCTGCTGGAGGTCATAGTCTATCTGGATGACCTTATCATTTTCGGGCAGACCCTGGAAGAACACGAGGCCTGGTTGATGAAGGTCCTGGACCGACTGGAGGAGTTCGGCCTGAAGGTTTCCATTGACAAATGCCAGTTCTGCCAGCCACAGGTTAAGAATGTTGGGCATATAGTCTCAGAAAAGGGGGTACAGACTGACCCAGGTAAAATAGAGGCCCTCAAATCATGGTCACGGCTCACTCACTTTCGCGCCCTGCAGTCTTACTTGGGGTTCTGAGGGTATTATCGGTGATTAGTGAAGAATTACTCACTGGTAGTGTTTCCCCTGAATAATGTGATGCAGGGTTATCCGCCAATTAACTGGAGGAAGGGTCAGGCCCCCTGGCAGGGCTACCTGCTCATTGGGGAACCTTTTGGCTCCTGTTGGACACGGAGTGTGAGGAGGCTTTCCGGGAGATCATCTGGCGTTTGGGGGAAGCTCTGATCCTTGCTTTTGCGACCCGCTTAAGCCCTATGTCCTGCATACTGATGCCAGCCTTACCGGGCTGGGGGCAGTCCTGTACCAGGAGTATCCCAAGGGGTTCCGCCCCATGGCATTCACTAGCAAGGACCTGACCTCCTCCAAGAACTACCCGGTGCATAAATTGGAGTTCTTGGCGCTAAAGTGGCAAGTCATGGAGAAGTTCCGTGAATACCTGTATGGGGTACCGTTCACTGTGCGCACGGACAACAACCCTCTGACCTATGTCACCACCACAGCTAAGTGGGATGTTGTGGGGCATCAGTGGCTGTTGGCCCTCTCCACATATAACTTCAGCCTGGAATATCAGATGGGCGAGCCAATGTGGACGCGGACACCCTGTCTTGCCATCCACACCCCAACACCCCAGACTTTCCAGTCCAGGTTGAGCCAGCTCTGGTGCAAGTGCTCTGCTCCCAGGCTGGGCCCCTTGGTAACACCACTGACTGTCTCACCCGGAGCATAGAAGTGCTGAGAGCTCCCCCTGAAGTAATCCCTCCAGCTTACCTGAATTTCACTGGCCTGAACCTTTCATCCTTGCCCCAGCCTAGTAAGGTCGATTTGCAGCGGGAGAAAAGAGCGGACCCTGGTATCTGAGATCTGCTTCAGTCCCTCTCTGAGGGGGGAGGGTCACCCCGGCAGGTGCAGAGCACCCATCCCAAGGCTCAGGGCTGGTTAAGGAGAGGGACAAGTTGGTGCTGCAGGATGGGTTGGTACTGCGGGCTGTGCAGGATCGAGATTCCTTGGGCCGTTCGAGACAGCAGCTGGTTTTGCCCGGGGTCTACTGGGAAATGGTCCTCAAGTCACTGCATGATGATATGAGGCACTTAGGCTATGACCGCACCTTGGACACCTGTCAGGCCAGGTTCTATTGGCCGTGGATGAAGGTGGACGTGGAGGGCTACTGCAAGCGCTGCTTGTGGTGCATCCAATGGAAGATCTTGCCCCGACAAGCCGCGCCCTTGGTCAACATCCAAACTAGTGGGCCCCTGGAGCTGGTGTGCATGGACTTCCTGTCCCTGGAGCCGGACCTGAAGAATGTGGCCAACACACTAGTCATCACAAACGACTACACCCGGTATGCTCAGGCTTTCCCCACCAGGTGCCAAAAGGCAAGCACCGTGGTTAAGGTCCTGCAGCAGTATGTCCAACACTACGGTCTCCCTAATTGGGTCCATTCTGACCAGGGCCGGGATTTCGAGAGCCATTTGGTGAGGGAGTTTCTGGCATGTTATGGCATACAGAAGTCCCACACCACCCCTTACCACCCCCAAGGGGATTCCCAGCCCGAGAGGTTCAACTGAGGCGCTGCTAAACATGTTGGGCACCTTGGACCCTGCCAACAAGGCTAATTGAGTCAGCGTGGTGGGACAACTGGTGCACGCAGATAACCGCATCAAGAACGATAAGCACCTAGTGTCTCCCCTTCTACCTCATGTTTGGTCACGGACCCGTTGCCAGTGGACCTCTGTTTCGGGGTATCTGCTGATGGGTCCTCCCATAATTCATACCTGAAATACACCAGTGACCTATGGGAATAGGTCCGTGCGGCATACAAACTCACCTCCGGGGCAGTGGCTCGGAGCTGTCAGGGGAATAAGAGGAGGTATGATTCCAGAATGCGCAATCAGGACTTGGAGGTGGGGGACAGGGTCTTGCTGCGAAACCTGGGGTTCTAGGGTAAGCATAAGATCCAGGACTGGTGGGCCCCAGATGGTTATCTAGTGGTGGCGAAACTGACTGACCTGCCGGTATACTGTATTAAGCAGGAGCATAGCCGGGGGCTCGAGAAAACAGTACATCGAAATCACCTGCTCCCCATAGGGGAGATCGTGCCTACCCCGGCCTCGGAGTCCAACCCACCAATGGCAAGGTGCCCCGTTACTCGAGGGATGCATAAGCAGGGGGGGACGGGTGTTTTCCCACACCCAGGGGCACTTCATCGTGGGCCCTGGTTTGGATATCTGACAGCCCTCCATGGGGACCCGGGACTCCTCCAGTGAGGTGAGTGAGGAGGTGGAGAGGGACTCCTTTTGTCCACAGTGGGGAACGGGGCCCGGTGACTCCCTCCCCTGCTGGGAAGGGTCCTGCGGGACCCCCGCCCCCTCCACCAGCTGCAGTCACTTGGAACCCCTGACCTACATGGACCCCAAGGCCCCACCCTTTATCCCTGAGGCCTGGCCCCTGGTCCCGGCATCCGGGCCATACCTGAAGTGGGGTTTGGGGAGACAAGGGGGCCCGCCGACATGCCTGCCTCCACGAGATACAGAGTCGCCTGCCGTTACAGACTCTGCCCAAATTCCCGACAGTGTAGAAGTACAGAAATTGCCTAGAGGGGGGATGATGGACCATGACCTTACCAGACTGACTGCGCCCCCTGCCCTGGTCCCGGTGCCAGCCAATGCCTTGCCCCACAGATCTGACCACCCCCCAGACCACTGTGAAGCTCACGTATGAATCCCTAGGTGAGCCTGAAAATCTACCCCTTGATGTTGAACATGTACTCCCTGGAGGAGAGGAGGGAGAGAGGGGATATGATAGAGACATGCAAGTATCTCACAGGGAGGAACAGGGTGCAGGAATACACTATTTTTAAGCGAAAAAGATGTTCCAGAACTAGAAGGCATGGGATGAAGTTGGAGGGAGGACGATTCAGAGGAAACATGAGGAAGAATTTCTTCACAGAACGGGTGGTAGACAAGTGGAACACCCTGCCAGAGGAAGTGGTGGGGGCTGAAACAATCATAGGATTTAAGAATGCATGGGATAGACATAAAGGAATTCTGGAGGTCAGGGGTAAGGGGCAACAGACTTCTAGGAAAACATAAACTGAACTTACAAGCTCAAATGGGCAGACTGGGTGGGCCATAGGCCCTTATCTGCCGACACTGTCTATGTATCTATGTTCTCCTCCAGCCTGTGGTGCCAGTTCTCCATCCTCCAGTGTGTTGCTCTAGGGGGGTAGTGGAGGCATGTAGGTGCCCACCCCCTCTTACCCTCATATAGTATGCTACCAAGATCTGACCTATCCTAGCTCATTTGGGGATCCAGTGGTTGCTGGTATTAGTTAGGGACCATGGGTAGAGTCAGTAACGTGCCTATTGTTGGTCATGAGTTTCCCAGAGGGGCTTGTCGGGATGCCAAGTTTCCTGCCAGGGAGTGTGTAAGCACCCCCCAGCTTGGTGCTTATGTAAGGTGGGCAGGGGGCTTCCGCTGTCCTGGGGGTACTCCGCCTGGTCCCTTGATGTGGCTGGACCTGATGCAAGCCTAGCTGTGACTGTGATTATTGTTGGTGCTAGTTAGGAACCAGGTGTCTAGCTAGAAAAGTGCATGCTACTTGTTTTGGGTTCCTACAAAGAGAAAAGGCAGCTCTACCCCTCACCCCCTCCAAAAAGCAAGACAGGAGAAAGACTGCTTGCAGGCATGGGAGGCTCTGGCTACCCCTCCCCCACAGCAGAAGTAGAAAGGGAGGAGAAAAGGTAGGGCTGGTGAGAGAGAGAGAAGAGAGAGTTGGCAGGAGAGGGAAGGAGAGCAGGGTGGAGGAACAGGAGGAAAGAGAACCCCAGGCCCCCCCAAAAGGAAACCAGAGGGCTGTTTTGGTGGTTTTGCATGGCAAAGACTCTGGGGCTGCATCCCTCTCCACCCCCACTCTCTCTCCCCTTTCAAGTATAAGGAACAGGAAGGAGCCAGACAGCCACTGGGGCTGTGCAGGAGGGCACCTGAGGTTGGTTGCTCAAAAGTACTGAGGCAGACTGTTTGGCCTGAAGGTACTGCGACCTCCAGCCTGGGGCATCTGGGAGGCTGCTGCATCAGGGACAGATCTTCCTGCCAGGGGAGAAGCTGGGGAGACTAAAAAGGCACCAGGGGGAGTTGAATTGCTGTGCCCCCCCATTGCAAAGATCAGAAGAACCGAGGAGAGAAGGACGAACAGGCCTGCTTGGTGAAAGCCATATACAAAGACATGCGGGAGAAGCTGGAAAAGCCAGGAAGGTGAAGAACTATGCCACCCATTTCATGGGAGATGAAGTGCTGTGGACTGCAGGGGTCATCGCACCATCCGGGCACTTTGAGTACCCCGAGCTGCAGCTCAGGGGAGACCATTGTTTTCTTTGCCAGGAGGGTCAGGAGGGAACCGTCCTCTACACCAGTTTATCTTTGTTTTCTTGGAACTTGCACAAGTGTGTAAAGGCCCCAATGGTAAATAGCAGGCCAGCAGACTAAGGGACCATAAGGTACCCACTAACTGTGACTGGTCTGGGTGCACCCAGGGAAAAGGGAGGAAGTGGGGATAAGTGAATGTTTGGCAACCAGAAGGTTTTGGAGGAGTAGCCCCCACCTCCTTTGTATTAGCTTGTAGTAATAAACTGGATATTTATTGTTCATCTGTTTCACCTGCTGTGTATGTAAAACCATTGTGTGGAGTGATTGTGGGTCCGGTGGTGGTCATCACAGGCAGTCGTTAGAGGGAAGACCATTACTTATCCTGGGAAAACATTCTAACCTGTTCTACCCACAGAAGGCAACACAGGGGCCCCAGGTGAAGGCACTAAGGCACCACAGAAACTACCGTTAAGGACTTAGGCCTGGCCCCATTGGGAGGTACTGCTGAGCCCCCGAGACCACCGGGACAGCCCAGGTGAGTGGGATTATCAGGGGAGGTGTTACATATATATTATTGCTTTTTGTATACCTGCTTCTGTACTGTACTTTGATGTATTCATGACCAGGTCCACCTTGCAAATGAGCCTTGCTCAATGGTGCCCACCTGGATAAATAAAGATTTTGATTGCTTGATTGATTGATTATAGTTTTTCTGTAGTTTGCATCCCACTGACTCCGCATCCTGTGGACTGATTTTGGCCACCCTCCCACTCTTTCTACAATAGCTAAATAAATAAATAAATAAGTAATTATCCATTTTGGGGTTCTGGTGACATAGAACCACTTGAACTTTGCTTTTCTGGTTATGATGTCACTGGAACCACTTTATAAACTTATATGCTAGCCTAGTACTGTATATGATAGTTCCTCAGGAATTATTCAGTTTGTATTTCTAAGTTCAACTGCATTGAAAGCACTACAGTATCAAAGTAGCAACTGGCATCTGCCCTACAAAAGCTGCTCTTGTATTCTCTCTCATTTCCTGACCTAATGACCAGCAGTGTTGGGTAATTTACTTTTTCTATTACTTTCTATTTCTTTTGAAAACTTGTTACAGGAAGCTCTGTGCAGTCACTAACAATGATGGATAAGTACTAGAAAAAGTAAAACACCTGACAATTATAATTACTTATTTCTTTTTATACAAAAACAATACAAAAATAACAAATAGCTACAAAAGATTATATTTTGTGAAAGTAATATGTTAGTTACTAGTAACTTTCAAACAAATGTACTCAGTTACAGTTATGTATTTCTTTTGTATAAAAAGACATAAGTAATTATAACTGTAAGGTGTATTACATCTCCTAGTACTTCTCCATCCTTGCTAGTGACTGCACAGAGCTTTCTGAACAAGTTTACAAAAGTAATAGAAAGTAAGTTGCCCAACACTGATGACCAGGTTCACTGTGGGATTTACTGACTTCTGTAGGTCTATTAAAGGGGCACTATCAGCTTTCCCTTACGGTTCTGACTACTTGAAATCTATAAACTTGTACCACACACTTATTAAAACATGTACAGTAGAATACCCCCATAGATGTAAAAATAACAAATTGTACCTGTTTTTATTAAATTTAAATCAAAATCCCCTTTCACTCGGGCCTCAGATAACTGACCCGCCACCGGAAGCATATACTGGATGTGAACGCGCACCATGAACGCTCGCTGTCCCGAAGTGTGATTTGATACCATGACACCGCCAATAAGATAATCCCTTTGTGCAGTCTACTGATCCAAAACGATCCTGGTGCTTAAAAACCCAAACCGAGCACTCGAAATATCACAATTTATATCTGCAGACTTCAGCCGAAATCCCACGCATGCTCTAAGGTGGCATGTTATTTTCAACATGGGGGTTTTGGGACCCCTTCTCATGAATGATGTCACTGTCATGGCGTTATTCGAGCCCGAAGGGTGATTTCGCAGTCACTGTGCGAAATCACCTTTTGGGCCCGATTAATGAAACGACACTGCCAGCGTTCATAAGGTGGGCTCTCAAGAAGCCTATTTTGAAAATTTGGTGTAAAAATTCCAAAATATGACTGTTTTACAAACATGCATTGCGCAGTTCCTACGCAGGCTCGTAAGTTTGCAAATTTTCAATATTTTCACTCCAGAATTTCAACATTGCCATTTTACCACACCTTCTTATGAGCAGTACAGCTGTCATTTTTCACATCTTGCCCAAAATGTGCTTCCGCCCATGTAGCGCACAATGGCGCAGTCGGTGGGCGAAATCAATGTATGGGACACATTAAGAAAATCATAGTGACACTGTTCATGAGCGGGGTCTTAAAATGGCTATGTTGAAAATTTAGTGAAAAAAATTCCTAAAATGACTGTTTTCTGGCGTGCATTGCGCAGTTCTCGCACTGCTCACCGTTAAGTTCGCAAATTTTCAATATTTTCACCCAAATTTTCAACATTGCCATTTTACCACACCTCCTTATGAGCAGTGCAGCTGTCATTTTTCACATCTTGCTCAAAATGTGTTTCCGCCCATACGAGTTTTCGTAGGTGTGCCTCCCCCACTTCCAATGCCCTGCTCCCTTTTGCAGGCATGGCTGCACCGCACCAATGAATGTCTGAGCTGTCAATGACAGCCATTCAGATGCAGTGATGTACAGTTCTGAGGAAAACACCGCCACAATCATCGGTGGTAACATTTAGCTAATTTGCATACTGCCATCATCAGTATGCAAATTTCCTACACGTATGTCAGCACTGCATCTGAACTGTCACAGACTGTTCGTTGTCCCCACCCAACACTACGTAGCATGCTGAGAGCCCACCCCAGTGTGCTCATGCGCTCCCCTGCACTCTGTATGACCGATGAGGGTGCCCAATCCCCCATCAGCTCCACTGTCCCCCCAAACAGACTTCTAGGTGCCACACTGGGCGCACACCCCAGCATGGCAAAAGTCCTTATGGCCGACAGGGGTGCCTAATCCCCCATCGGCTCCACTCTACCCCCCAAAAAAAACAGACTTCTAGCTGCCACTCTGGGAGCCCACCCCAGCATGACTGAAATCGGTATGGCCAATGGGGGTGTGCAATCCCCGTCCGCCCACTGCCCCCCCAAAATAACTTTCCAGCTGCCATGCTGGGAGCCCACCCCAGCATGGCAACAGTTCCATGTCATCTTCCTAATAAGAAAAAAAAAGCCTGTAAAAGAAAAATGGCCCCTTGTTGACTGTCTTGCCCCATCCCCAACCCTCGCCCACCCTCTGCACACCCACCTCCCCACACCCCCCACTGACCCCATACTTACCTCTGGAGCCCAGCATGACGACCTTCGGTGGACCGAGAACACGTCTGCACTCTTCAAAGCCAACCGCAAACTGAAGAAATGCTGGTAAGCTGTATAATGGCATAAATGGAGTTTCCTCAACTTTGGTGCATATCTCGGCCATTTTGGGGAATTTTTTCATCAAATTTTCAACATGGGGTTCTTGGGGCCTCACCTCATGTCATTTTGTTATTTGGTCCTGAAAGGTGATTTTGTGGTCACTGCGCAGAACCACCTTTTGGGACTGAGTAATGAAATGACAGTGTCACAGTTCATGAGGTAGGCCCCACAAAACCTTATGTTGACAATTTGGTGAAAAAAATCCCCAAAATGACTGTTGTGCATTGTGCAGTTCCTATGCATGCTCCTAACTTCGTGAATTTTTTATATTTTCACTCCAGATTTTCAACATTGCCATTTTACCACATGTTCTTAAGAGGAGTACAGCTGTCATTTTTCATATCTCGCCCAAAATGTGGTTTCACGCATGTAGCACACATTGGTGCAGTCAGTGTGCAAAATCAATGTTCGGGACAGATTAAGAAAATCACAGTGACACTGTTCATGAGCAGAGGCCTTAAAATGGCAATGTTGAAAATCTGGTGACAAAAGTCCATAAAATGACTGTGTTACAAGCTTGCATTGCTCAGTTTCCACGCACCCTAGTAAGTTCACAAATTTGTACTATTTTCAGTTCAGATTTTCAACACTGGCATTTTTTCACACCTCCTTGTGAACAGTACCACTGTCATTTTTCACACCCTGGCCGAAATGTGATTTTGCACTTCTGGTGCAGAAATGCGATCGCTGTGGGAAATCAGTGTTCGAACAGATTAAGAAAATCATAGTGACACTGTTCATGAGCGGAGGTCCCAAAATGCCTGTGTTGACAAAAATGCCTGTGTTGATAATCTGCTGTAAAAAATTCCCAAACTAATTACATTATGGGTGTGCATTGCGCAGTTTCTACGCAGTCTCGTGACTTCACCAGTTGTTTTTTTTTATATTTTCTCACCGGATTTTCAACATTGCCATTTTTTACACCTCCCCATGAACAGTACAGCTGTCATTTTTCACATCCTGTTCAAAATGTGTTTTTGCACCTGTGGTGCCAAACAGCATAGTCGCCATGCAAAATCAGCTTTAGGCTAACAAACTGATATTCCCAATGTTCATGAGGTGGGGTCACAAAAAACTCATGTTGAAACTTTGGAGTGAAAATATCAATGAACACCTGGGGCATTAGGGTTTCTGACCATAACACCCCCGTAGAGACTGACAGGCATCAGGGCTGTGACTTGGGATTGTCGCCTGTAACGTTCATGCCATTCCACCCCCACCCACACCCTGCAGCCAGTGACGGGCATCGAGGTGTGCCTTGGACTCTTTGGCCCCAAAGTTTACCCCATTCTCCTGTGCTGCACCCATCTCACCATATGTCCATATGGAATGGGGTGAGCATAAGGCCCAAAGACCCCAAGGTACACAGTGACACTTGTCAGTGTAATGGTGTGGCCGTTATGCCTGATGACCCAAAGGCACACCCCAATGCCTGTCAGTCACTGCATGGTGGTGGTGGTGGGGTTGGCTTCAGTTCAGTACTTCACTTCCATTCCTATTATACTATACATCTCTCTAACTCCTACACTACCTATGCCAATGCCAGCAAGTAAACATTCAGCATTGACAAATGCTTGTTTTTGGTTGTTGCTTTACTTATTTATTTGCACATTACTTTTTTTTGTGTTTTGCACTTCAGGGCCACTGTAGGTGAGTGACCCAAACCTTGCTCTTAAGGGATGTTTACATGGCCATTTCCTGACTTCAGTACCAGTCCACTGCATTGATGCAAGACCTTTTGTGCTGATCAAATTTGTGTTTAGATGGCCCATCTAAGCACCAGTGCAAGTCATGCTGGAGAGGGACCATAAATGTGTGTGTGTGTGTGTGTGTGTGTGTGTGTGTGTGTCACTTTCATTTGGTTAGTGGCACCAGCTGGATGTGTTGGAGTGGGTGGTGCAGATTGTCCATATGGCTGCTTTCACTGCTCGGTCCTGAATGTGTTCCAGCTATGTAGTGACTCTGGGACAGGAGTGAGGGCTGACATACCGCAAACTGGTAAGTGTCCACAGGGCTGTATTTGCATTGCAGCTATCTGAGTTATCAAGTTGGTGCAATGGGAACATAGTCATTTAATATATGGATATTCAATTTAATAGGTCTGTAAAGCATACAAAAAAAATCTGGTAATACCCTCAAAGGTTAAGTGATAATAGTACTGTCAATCACATTTACTAATACTGTCAATCACTTTTAATACTATAGTTTTATGGTGATAATTGTATTGTTGCAAGCACCCAAAAAGATACCTTCTGCCCCCCACGTCCTAAGCGTACCTCCTCAATGGCCGCTTTCCCTGTGTGTGAAAACCCTGGCGGCCAGTGTCTCACTTCGCGAGAGTAGTTATCCTCAAAAGACGTTCTCCAGTTTATTTTTTTGAAGTGGAGATATCTGGTTGATCCTGCGTTCCCCGTTCCCCCAAAACAAGAAAAGGTAGGACTGCCTGTGCTGTGAGTAAACTGAGTGAGTGAGTGAGTGAGCAGCTAGGCGGGCAGGAGAAAATGAATCAGAGCGCTATACAGTGCGGCGCTCAGCCAGGACTGACACAGTCCTTAAGTGACAAAAAAATAAAAAAATCTTATCCATATTTAAAAAAAAATAATGGATAAGTCACTGAGCATTACCGGTGACTTACCATCTCAAGGTTCTGGACACGAGAACCTCTCGAGCTTTGCTCTTGAGGTTCCCCTGTGTCCAGAACCTCTCAATGGTATTACTCACCAGCAATGCCCAGTGACCTATCCATTATTCTCTTTATAAATAGGCCTTTAAAACTATGTAGACTGTGACCTTACAAAAGAGTCAACTCCACCTTGCTAGCACTTTGTTGGCAAGCTGGGCTATGCAAAGTACTGGCAAGAAAAGAAGTTAAAAGTGAACCCTTTCCTCATATCATTTTACACTCATCCACCTCTCCTTCCCAGCCTTACCCCACCTGTACTGTACAATTAACACGATATAAATATAGCTGTTTGAGCGATTCCTCCGAGTTGTTGCAACATCTATATCAATATATCCACTTGCATATTGATATGGAATTTGCATATTATTGGGCAAATGACTGAGACAGTATGAGCCCTAATTGCCATCTCTGCTCTGCAAGTTATATCATGGACAACTAAGACACTATGAGCCCTAGTTGTTATCTCTCTTCTGTGAGTTATTTGACAAATGACATGTGGGGTTTGCTATCCTTGCATGATCATTTCATATTTTTGTATTGATTCAGAAAATACCTGCAAGTAACTTAGCTCATAATTCTAATCTTGCTTGACTGTGGTATGGTTCTCCGAATATATTTTGCCCATGTCTGGGCAGCCTGTGCTGATTGCTGATACCCGGTGTCAATGTACTCAGCCAAAAAATTTCAAACATTTTAATCTTCATTTCCCACCCCAAGAAAGGGCATTTAGAGTAGCTGGAACCCCCTCCAAATGCATTTCTAGGCATTAAAAACCCTTCAGCATTCTTGTCCCCTGAACCCCCGGCCTATTACTGAACTCACAGGGGGCCCCACCATTACAACACTGCCCATGGCCCCAGATGTTGTTAATCCAGCCCTGGCTGTGCCCCACAAGAAAACATGCAGGGCCACCCACCTACCTACATCTGTCTTTATAGTGAGAAGAAGGGGGTCAGAATAATATTGTATCAATGCATCCTGCTCTCTAGTTAACCAGATATTCAGATACTTTAGCTCACTGGGGCACAACTCAAAACTGAAGTCTGTAACACTGAGCTCAAACAATCCCTGGACATTCAGAGAGCTTCTGATTTCTTCCAGTTTATTTTACAGCCTGATAGCACTAAGAAAGATGCAATGGCATACATTTGGGTGGGGGTGGAGGTCTTTCTTTACGAACCATGGGCACTTAGGAGCATTTGACTTCAGAGAGCAACAATGCACCGTGGAGGTTATCTTCAAGTTTTTGTTGCTTTGTGTAGTCTTTATGTGGTATCATCTTTATATCGGTGCAATGATAAAGAACTGAGGCTAGTACAAAAAATAACTAATCCAGCACTTCGCCTCTAACAGTTACGCTTCATAAAGCAGTAGCTATCTCTGTTATAAAGCATCTCTTAAATATATTTTGCAAAATTAGAAAGCATGATTTACACATGCTGAATAATTAATGTTTTACTAGTTCCTAGTTATTTCCATTGCTAATCAAATACTAAGCAATCTAAGAGATAGTACAAACACCTACAGAGCTAATTATATAAACAAACTCTGGTCAGAGCCAATACGGCTGTGGAGATCTTTTAGAAGCAGCAAGAACAGTGAAAACAATATGCGGTGGTCTTGCTGTACCACAGTCCGCTATAATACTGTAGTGATTAAAAGTACTGCGCATGCGTGATACTCGCACATGTGCAGTTTGCCCTGGAGTCAGCCTTGCGCAACATGGGTTGCTGACATATCTACGTGTAGCAACCCAGTCCTCTCAGGTTACTAGAATTCCATTAGTACTAGTCTTAGGCAGGTACAAAAAGGCAGCTGGTGGGGAGCTCATTATGGGCTTTCTACATAATGACATCATTGTTTACTTAACTAGCCTGAAAGAATGATGATTGTGTCATCTAGAACTCTCACAGCAGCATAACCATTTTTGAGTCAGCTGCTCTTGGGGGAGCTTAGAATGTTCATCAGTAAGTTCAAGTGTGGCAGTCAGAGTGGCAGGAGGTCTGCCACTGGGGATCTGTCAAAGAAAGCCCTGGTATTTCTCACCCTAGTTTGGTAACATTTTCAGTTTGTCTGCAGGACTCTTAAGTTTCACTCCAGGGGAAGTGAGAGGGAGTGCAATTCTTGTGGGTCCAAAGGACATTCCCTTGAAGTTCCTGAAGTTCACAGCTGCCTTAAGGAAGAACAATGAGTAGAAACTAACAACTACCAGATAAAAAAAGGTGCCTTTTGTTCTTTCCATGACTGGGTGAAAGGAACAAGTAATCTGTGAGTACAGAATCTGAGACTGTTCTCTGAGGGAGTTGTCTGAGGTGTGTGTACCCTAGATAAGGCTAGATCACACCAGTCAGGACCACTTTCACTATAACTGTGTTGAATTTAAAGTTGGGAGTTTGTAGCAATTCATTGGGGTTGCAAACTCATTTGACGCAACCCTGAAGGAACGGCAGAAGCCGTTTAGGGCAAAGGATAGGAGGAACACCATCTGGGGTTTCAGGCAGGGCTAAGTGGTTTGTGGATGGGCACCACTGTTCCATGGGCAAAGACCATGAACCAGCAGGATTTTAAAGTGTGTGACACATCCCACAGAAATACACTCTGGAAATGGAAATGTGTGGAACGTGTTTAAAGTGTGTGGCACATCCCACAGATATACACTTTGGAAAAGATATAGAGATGTTTTTGTGGAAAACAGTACTGCCTAGCAAAGTATCCCGCAAAAGAGAGCATGCCTGTATTATAATGACAAACCTTTGGGGGACCACCCTTGCTTTATGTAATATTTGTAAATAAAGCCAAACTGCAAAATCACAGTTACTTCTTTGGACATTTCACTTGCTGCTTCTAGTATGATTGTTATTGAGGCCCCTTAGCAGTTGGGTCTAGCATATGCCTAGCATCCTCTCCACTGGACCTGATTATAAATAAAAAGGTTTATTTTAGTATGTACCCTCCCCCCATCCTCTAGATAATGAGCCTGGTATACACTTCAGTGCTAGGGGGTAATACTATAAGTGTAGTTCTGCCAAAAGAAAATTGTATGCCAAGTAGTTGGCAGTAGTTCTTTTAAGGGGTGTGTCAGATAGCCAAAGGTGGCATAGGTGTTACATACGTATGCACGATACTCATCCATACACACTTTAAGTCAGCTTGCCCCACCTAGTCTTCCCATTTCTATACCTACTGGATAAGCTGCAGATCCTAGTTAACCGACAGCCTATTTCTTCCTACCCCTTCACAAGAATTGCCTTATGTCTGTCCCATGCATTCTTGAATTCTCCCAAAGTTTTAGACCCCCCAACCTTCTCAGGAAGGCAGTTCCATGCATCCACCACCCTTTCTGTGAAAAAATACTTCCTCACATTGCCCCTGAGACATCCCCCCCTTTATCTTCAAATTGTGTCCCCTTGTTCTTGCACATCTCTTTTTTTCTGAAAGATTCTACCCTCTCGGACTTTGTTGATTCTACTGAGGTACTTGAAAGTGTCTAACATGTCCCCCCTCTCCCTTCTTTCCTCAAGGGTATACATATTAAGCTCCTTTAGTCTCTCCTCATATGGCTTTTCTTGCAGACACTGCATCATTTTAGTTGCCCTCCTCTGGAATACCTTCATCCTGTCTATGTCTTTGCGGAGATGGGGTCTCCAGAACTGGATGCAGTACTCCAGATGGGGTCTTACCAACTGTCTGTACAGAGGGATAACAACTTCCTGTTTTCTGCTGGTGATGCCTCTCCCTATACATTCCAGTACCCCCCCCCCGAGCCCTGCTTACTGCCTTCTCACATTGCTTGCCAACCTTAAGGTCATCTGATATGATTACCCCAGGTTCCTTTCCATTTTGTTGTTGTTACTACCCCCCATTGTGTACTCTTCCCTGGGTTTTGTTTCCCAGGTGCATTACTTTGCACTTTTTTGCATTGAATCCAAGCTGCCATACTTCTGACTGTTCCTCTAACCTTGCCAAGTCCCTTCTCATCCATACCATGCCTCCTTGTGTATCAACCCTATGGCAGATCTTTATGTCATCTGCAAAGAGGCATGCTTTTCCTTCTAGTCCATCTGCAATGTCACTAATAGAGACATTAAGAAGGACTGGACCCAGTACTGAACCCTGCGGTACCCCACTAGTAACCCCCCTTTCTTCAGAGTGGATTCCATTTGCTATTACTTTGTGTGCTGTTGTCCAGCCAGTGTTTTACCCAGGCTACCACCCTGGGACCCACTCCCAGGCTGGCCAATTTGTTTATTAATCTTTTGTGTGGGACTGTGTCAAATGCCTTGCTAAAGTCTAGGTAGGCTATGTCCACAGCCCTTCCCTGGTCTACTACTTTGGTCACCCAGTCAAAGAAATCAATTAGATTCATCTGACATGACCTTCCCACTGTGAATCCATGCTGCCTTGGGTCCTGTGCTCCACTGGCCTATAGGTACTTAACAATTCTTTCCTTCAGAAGTGATTCCATAATTTTCCCTACCACTGAGGTCAAACTAACAGGCCTGTAGTTTCCTGTCTCTGTTTTGCTCCCACTTTTGTGAAGGGGAAACACATCCACCCTCCTCCAGTCCTCAGGTACCACTCCATCCTCCCATGATTTGTTAAAAAGGGTAGTCAGTGGTGTCACTAGTTTTCCCCTTAATTCTTTTAGAACTCTGGGGTGAATCCTGTCAGGTCCCATTGTTTTTCCCACCATCAATTTTAGGAGTCCTTTCAGAACCCTTTCTTCTGTGAAAGGACTGGGATCAACCCCCCTATCCAGAGTGCTTCTGTTAATTGGATTAGGTACCTCCCCCTCCTCCTCTTTTGTGAATACTGAGCAGAAGTAGTCATTCAGCATCCCTGCTTTTTCACTGTCCCTCTCTACTCACCAACAGTCCATTCTATTCAGCCTCACTATCTCTCCCTTTGTCTTTCTACACGCAATAATGTACCTGTAAAAGGTTTTATCCCCCTTCTTAACTGAATTGGAGATCTTTTCTTCAGTTTGGGCCTTTGCTATTATCACTGCCTTTTCTGCTTCCTTCTTCCTTAACTGGTACAGTTCTCTGTCCTGCTCCTTCTGTGTTTCCTTATACTTCCTAAATGCTATCTTCTCCCTAACCTTCCCCACCACCTCTTTGGAGAACCATAGTGGCTTTTTTTATTTGATTTGTTTATTTGCTTCACACAAAGACTTTCCTTTGTGATGGCAGTTTTGATGTTTCCTCATTGTTGCTCCACCCCTCCTTCTTGTCTGTTTCCTAGTGCTTTTCTAAGGCACTCTCCCATTTTGCCAAAGTCGGCCCTCCTGAAGTCCAATACCCTCACTTTTGTTTTGTGTGACTCTGCAGCTAAGTTTATCATGAACCACACTGTCTGGTGGTCACTTTTCCTAGATGGCTACCCACTTCTAGATCTGAGATCCTCTCACTGTCTCAATTTGAGAGTACAAGATCTAAGATTGCTCCCTCCCAAGTGGGTTCCAACACTAGCTGTCTGAGGCATGGTCCATGTAGGGCATCGAGAATGGCTCTGCTCTTTGATGTGGCTGCAACAAAGGTGCTCCAGTTAACATCTGGCACATTTGGGTCCCCCATTAACAGTATCTCCTCTTTCTCTGCCATCCTAAGGATGCATTCTATCACATATTTGTCCATTACCTCCCCCTGAGATGGGGCTCTGTATACAACCCCTGTGCAAACTGTGGTACCATTTCTGGCCTCTAGGGTGACCCACAGTACCTCCTCTCCTCCCTGTTTACTCTTTTGTTCTCTTGCTTTTATCCCTTCCCTTACATACAGAGCTACTCCTCCACCTCTTCTACCCTCCCTGTCCCTCCTGCAGGTTGTGTACCCTGGTATGTTAACATCCCAATCATGGTTCTCTGTGTACCATGTTTCTGTGACTGCCACGATATCGAGGCATCCCTCTTCCATCAAGGCTACCAGTTCAGGGAGCTTGTTGCCCAGACTACGGGCATTGGTAGTCATTACCCTCCATTTCTTCATGGCCTTACCCCTTTTTGCCCCATCCCTGTAATTCTTGCCTTTGTCGTTTTCTCCATTTACCCCTGCCCTTCTCCCTATTGGTGTCTCTATCTTGGTGTTTACCTCACTAACTACCTTGATTTTTGGGGGGCTAGGAATTCCCTACTCCTTTTCAGTGCATCCACCCTTGGCTAGTTTAAATGCTTGCCAATGAAGCATTTAAACCTATCACCTAGGATCCTGGTTCCACTCCTGGACAGGTGCAGACCATCATGCCAGCATAGGCCTACATCACTCCAGGTGGACCCCAGTCCCCAGTGAAGCCAAATCCCTGAGCTCTACACCAGTTTTTCAACCACTGATTGAATCCCATGGTGTGGAGCACCCTAACCTCACCCATGCCATAGACAGGCAGCACCTCTGAGAAAGTTTTCGTGTGCGTGCTACTTGTCTAAGGCCCTTCCCCAACTCCACAAACTCTTTCTGCACTGCTCTGATTCCTTTCCCAGCCAGGTCATTTATCCCTAGGTGGACAATGACATCCAGCTTCCTCCCCCGTGCAGATGCTCCCGTGATCCTGAGCATTCACTCCCTGTTCCTCCAAGCCATGGTGCCAGGCAGGCACCTTACCTCCCTCTCTCCTTCCTCCCCCAGTTCTACCCTTCTAACAATGAAGTCCCCCACCATGAGTTGTTTCCTTCCCCTGTGGGGTCCCATGTCACCCTCCTGTGAGTCTCCTTTGTGGAGGTTGCCCACACCTTCCTTGGTCTCCACTGTGGGTTCCTCCATAGAGGAACTACACTTTGCCAGATTGGCATATGAATTGTGGAGAGGTACAACTGGAGGGACATGCCTCTGTTCCACCACCCTCACCCTCCTTGAGCCCACTATGGTCCAATCACTCCTCTTTCTTAGCAACCTCTGAGGCAATGGCAGTGGCCCTGGTGGTCCCTGGGTGGAAGAAGAGGTCCCCCAAATCCAGGCCTACTCAGCCTGGAGATGAGCAACATCCTCCCTCAGCCCAGAGAGGTGCCTGCAGATGGGACAACACCACATCCTCCAGAACGTTTCCCAGAAGACTGCTGCTCCACAGCCACTGCATTGCACTACTCCTATCATGTCTTATTTCTGGCCCCTTAACTGTTGTTTTGAATACTTACTCTTACCTCTGTTTATTTATATATTTTATTTTATTTATTTAATTTTTTTCTCCCTACTTACTTACCGTCTCTGTGTCCTGATCTTCCTGTTCTGAGACAAGAAGTTCCTATATTTCTCAGTAGTCTCCTTACTTGCACAGAGTCAGACCTCCAGCAGTGGGGGAAGGGGATGGAGAGCTACTCTTTTCCTTCTTGGATGGTGAGTCTGTTGTGGCTCTGTGATCACTCCCTTCCTGCTCCCAAACAGGAAGTTCCTGTTGTCAGTCAAATCCTGTTCCTATAAAAGTAGAACTAGCTAAGGGTGAGGGAGTGGTGGGGTGGGAAGAAGGGCAATATAGTCTCAGTAGAGAAGTATAGTTATAACAGCAGCTCCTTCCTCTTGCTGTTCTCTGCCTGTTCTCTGCTAGAAGCTATCTAGGTCAATTTTTTAATAAAACACACCTGGCTTCCTTCTAAATAAGCCACTCCCCCTATTTTACAGGTTCTTCTACACCTAGATAAATGCACAGATAACAGTTCCCTTCAGCCAACTCGGACAAACACCTAGATAACTGCAGTAACCCACTAGTAACTCACTCACTCACAATCTTGTATAGCACTTTAGGATACACCAAATATGATATGAAAGAATGAAAGAATACCAAACTCTATTCTATTCCATAATTATTCAGTGCTATTCTATTTCTTGTGCTTGCTAACATCCATATTTGTCACAATCAGATTAGTCTCTTCCAAGAAGGTTGTTGAGGCATAGGCATACATTTCAAAATAATGCAATTAATCAGTTAGCCAATGTGTGAGACCTCTCTGGCTTTGTTCAGTATTCATTCACCCATTAGGTACCCAGTCTGCCCAGCACCACCCCCAAAAAAGTGTCAAATTCCTTACTTCCAGTCTAGCTCCAGGCTTCTGGAGTCTGAGATGAGAGATCTGGAAGGATTCCTTTTTCAGATTCTGAACCTGAATCAGAACAGTCTTCACAGCTGTCAGTCAGCTGTTGCTAACAAGTCTGTGGGGGGGGCGATGACTGTCTGAGAGAGGCCCCAGGGAGGACCAACAAGCAGTGATAGGTAGGCCAGGACCAGGTAGCTGGCTCACTGCTCTCTCACCTCTCCTCCTGACTGTAGCTGGCCTGGCTTCAACTCAAGACTACTTGTGGCTTGAGCAAGTAAAGTACCAGCTCCAGGTTCCGCAGACTATCGGCGGTGAGTGGCTCCTTCTGCAGCTCTCCACTCTCAAAATATTATTATTCTCTCTCTTGACCCCCATTTCTATCTTTGACAATGTGCACTTCAGTCCTTCAGTCTACCACCACTCCTCCTCGTATCCTGTCTCTCAACATGAATGGGCAGTGTGTGCGATGGTGCACTAAGTCACCAATTCTACATAGATGGCTTAATTAGCTGCTGTGTGTTGAGAGGAGGAGCTGAGGAGGTATGAGCATGACTACTGTACCAGTACTAACAGTTTAGAAGACAGACACCAATTGATTCACTCAGTGGTGAGAGCCCATACCATACCCCCCATAGCAGGCTAGATAGCAGACAAACCAACACCAGGTAAGCAGGCAGCAGTCTAACAGTAGCACAGTCCTGCACTGCATGAAACACAGAAGTGCAAATTTAAATGGCCAGCATGCTCTGTCAAATTTAGTTTTTAATAAATTTCAGAGGTCATTTTGGGGGGTGTTTGAACACCCTAAAAACACACCCTGCCTACACTCCTGTAGAAGTGCAATGGGCATTATGCTAAACAATTGTAAATATCTCTAAAAGTTTACAAGTTACAGATTATGAAAAACAGTATGAAAATTGTTCAGGACATAAGACCTTTCAAATGAGCCTATTCAGTAAGCTGCACTAATTATATTTTTTAAACTATGGCAATCTGATTAACTCAGTTTTCATTTTTCATAGGAGTTATGCTAAACAAATGCAAATATTTCTAAAAGTATACGTGTTACACACAAACCATCAGTATGAAAGTTGTTCAGGACAAAAATACTTTTCCAATGAGCCTATTCATTAAGCTGCACTAATTATATTTTTTAAACTATGGTCATCTGATTAATGTAATTTTCCTTTTTCTTCCCAAGTGTCACCTTTTGAATAGCTATATTTAAAGAAATCTAATGAATTCAGATTAGTGACTACCCTCATGTGAAAAGTCATTTTGTCCTGAACAACTTTCATGTAGGTTGCATATTGGTAACTTGTATACTTTCTGAGATATTTATATTTGTTTGGCATGACTCCTACTGTGTTCACTCAGAGAGAAATAAATGAGGTTGTTTGGAAGAACATATTTTGCAAAATGTAAAGAGTTCAGATTAGTGACTGCCCTCATGTGAAAGGTCTTTTTGTCCTGGACAACTTTCATGCTGGTTGTTTTTTCGCACCTTGAATAGTTTTAAAGATATTTAGATTTGTTTGGAAGGTGTGCACATTTACTCTCAGAGAAAAGCAGCTTGGAGTTCTGTGTCCATCATTCTAAAAAAGAAAGAAGGGAGTATTTTTAACTGCCATAGGGGATTTCCAATGTTATAGAAAGATACGTTGAAAACTACTAAAAAATGTGTTCCACAGAAACCCCTTTTCAAACTAAAGTGATATGGCTGTAGGCTCCTCTCATAGCAAAAATGAAAGTGCAAATGCAAGTTTAAAATACAGGTTTTTGATTTGAAGAGGACAGGAAATCATGTCTAATTATCAGTTGTTTATGAAGTTAATATTGTCCGAAATTATATGCATTACCAAAAATATCTATATATTTTGATTAATTGTGTTCACCCGGTAAGCCCACTGGGCCTAGAAGTCCCTTTTTCAGGGGTGACGGGGGAAGGGGGATACAGATGGTGAGCAATTGAAATTGAACCAGATTAACTGTACCTGAATGAAAAGTGACATGAAAAACTGTATTTTGCTTTTTTTTTTTTTTTTTATGGGCAGCATTCTATTACAGTTCTCTTCATGGAACCAGTAATAAGTTTACTATGTCATGGTTTGTGCACAGAACTCTAAGCATAATTCTGATAGGTCAACAGCTCTTAATTAACATTATATACACAAACCGTGATAGAGTAAAAACTACAAGTTACCAGTTCCATGAAGATAACTGTAACAGAATGCTACCCATAAAAACAAAACAATGCAAAATACAATTTTTGTATCACTTTTTGTTAAGGTACAGTTAAATATGGATAATTTATGGGAATGCAGATTATTTCTGAGAATAAGAATTTAATAATCTGCTGTCAAGTAGAAATGATTTCCTGTCCCCTTTAACTGCAAGAGACCTAAATCCAATACATATGCAAACTGTTATTCAGAAATTTTCTGTACGCTATAATTTTATGTAGGTATTAATGGGGTCATTATTAACCTTTTACTCACTTGGGTCTATATAAGATATTCAAAAGTATGTGGTTTGAAATTGCATTTCATTACAGCAACAAACAAATGTTTATCCTCATGGACTTCAGTTGATGACATTTAAAACAGAAATTATTAACATACAATGCGCAAACTAATTATATTCCAGGATTATTAATTTACTAAAACATTCTGGCGGGATATTCAAGGGTTGCATGGTGCAACTATTATTGCACCATCGCAACCACTGATCTACCAGGTGATATTCAAAAGGGAATATGTGCCACACAAACCCGATGCCCCAGGGCGCACCAGTAATGTTTGCGGTGCAAGTGCAGGGGGCATGCCCATGCATATTCAGCACATCCTGATATTGAGCCCAGGATGTGTGGCACATATGCAGGCACACACCCACCTTGCACAACACAGGGAGGTGCAAAGATCTGCCAAAATGAAGTAGAAGCAAGGACTGGCCACCCACAGGTGAGCTGCCATATTGCAGGGTGCAACACGGCAGCCACCTGCTGTGGGTGGCCACCCGACCTCCCGAGACACAGGTCGGGTGTCACCCCCACCCACTCCCGATCGCTGGCTATGTAAATGTAAAATATCCCTGGTGGTCCAGTGGACCCTACCCCCTCGCCCAATCGTGGGTGTAATGAAATAAAGACATTCCCTGGTGGTCCAGTGGACCTGCTCCCCAGCCTGATCACTGGTTTATCACAAATATAAGCAACTCTGGTGATCCAGTGGACCGGCTCCCCAGCCCGATCGTGGGCGTAGTTAAAATAAGAGTATCCCTGGTGGTCCAGTGGACTGAATCCAGCCCAATCGTGGATGTAGTTAAAATAAGAGTATCCCTGGTGGTCCAGTAGATGGAATCCAGCCCAATCATGGGCTTATGAAAACTAAATGTCTCCGTGGTGGTCCTGTGGACCCACTGCCAAGCCTGGTTGCGGGCATTGTAGAAGAGAAACCCTGATGGTCCAGTGGTACCCCTCCCCACCCACCCACTCAGACCCCCCACCCTGCTCCCCCAGTCAGTGGCGGGCAGCAGCTCCCCACCCACAAGCCACCTGGCCACCCACCGACTGACAGCATACAGTCTGGCTGTATCCTGTGGTCCACAGTGTGGGCCAATGGATGTGCAGATCATACTGTACTACACAGTCCCGATCAATGAATGAAATCCATTCACATATTGGGTCTGTGTAGTACAGTACTGTCTGCATGCCGATTGGCCCATGCTGTGGACCAATGGGCGTACAGCCGTACTGGACACTGTCAGTCAGCAGGTGGCTGGACAGCTTGCAGGTGGGGAGCTGCCACCCGCTGCTGACTGGGGGGCAGGGTGGTGGGTCTGTGGGGGCAGGTGGGGAGGGGGGTACTGCTGGACCACCAGGATTTTCTCTTTTGCATTGTCCATGATCTGGCTTGGCAGCGGGTCCACTGGACCACCAGGGAGACTTTTATATTTCATAAGCCCATGATCAGGCTGGAGTCAGTCCACTGGACCAGCAGGGATATTCTTATTTTAACTATGCCCACGATCGGGCTGGGGAGCAGGTCCACTAGACCAGCAGGGAATGTCTTTATTTCATTACGTCCACAATCGGGCGAGGGGGTAGGGTCCACTGACCACCAAGGAATGTTCATCTTTACAATGCCCGTGATCAGGCATTGGAGTGTGTTGCCACCAAGGGGCAGGGGACATCAGTCCCTGATGGCTGCAGCCTGGCAGGTCATCAGGTGCAAGTCGCTGGGGATTGGCGCACCTGTATGCAAATGGGACCATAATGGCATGCAAGTGGCCCCATTTGTGCCCTGCATGCATTATGACCCCACTTGCATATCCAGCTCTGAGTACTGTGGTTCAAGCGCCTAGCACACCTGCACTTACGCTGGAGCATCCCCATGCTCCTGAACCACCACTTGCACTGGCTCAGTGCCACTGCGCCCTGTGCAATGTGGGTGCCCCCAGTACCATATTCAATGGTGCTGAACCATGGTGCGGCACCTTTGACTATTGCCCAGACCACACCCTTAACATCCCAGTTGTGCTGCACCCAGGCTTGTGCCCCAGAATGGTGCAGTCTGAATATCCCAGCCTCTTTCTCTATACAGTTGAGACATTCAAGTTTGCTATGAAACAGAGAGGCAAAAAGTTTACAATAAAGTCCTGTAAATATTCCAAAGATTTTTTCTGAGATCTCTTCAGAGATGCCTAACTGATGGGAACGTCATCAGGACTGTGTTTTAACTTCTGTACAAAACAATTAACTATGGAAAGGAAAAGGAAAAATTTTAAATTCCTTTGCTAAAAAGACCTGATATTTTAGGAATCCATAGTAAATGCAAACTGTCAGAGTCAAGCTAATAACACAAATAGCTATATCATTTCAGATGAAAATATATTTTGCAAGTGACAATTTTAAGACTGCAAACTGGAAATTGTAATCTGTATCCAAAATGTATTGTAGAGTAGAGATTTTTATATACATGATGGTATAGACTGCATAAATAAAACACTGTTTGAAGCTATACTGAGGTTATAATTTCAGATCTCTCCCATGTTAAATATCAGCAGTCAATGGCATAGTGTTTGTATAGCTTATATAGTTAAGGAGCTAATTTTATAAGAAAAGGATTCTTTATATTGAAACATAATCGGAATACATTACCACCAAACTTGGCTCATATTACAAATCAAACCCTTGCTGTATCTATCTGAAAATGAATCCATAGAAGTAAAAAGGCATTAATATACATTTTATAAAGGAAAATCATAGGAGAGAGTCTTTGTTTTTAACATTTTAACATTAAAAGAATGAATGTAAGAAAATCTGCTTGTTTATAAACTTCCCAGATTTATAAATGAAAATGGTATCTCAAGGAAAATTGTGATTGGTTGGCATCCCATGGCACTCCAGACATTACCTCATGGGTTACAACCCACCTGATAGGCTAATGATGCACATGACCCAGATCAGATTTCCAGTATATCCAGGTCCCAGGAACCCCTGCTCTCCAGTTGTGAATTGTGCATCTGAACAGGCAAGAAGCATTCCAGAGAACCCCTGTCTGCTCTTTTTTAAGGTAGGAACCAGTGATCTTTATCTTCTCTTCGTGCTTTCTCTAATAAGTTGCTATGTGTATATATTATTTAGCTCCTGGGGTCAGGCCATGCTGCCCCAAGATATATCAGATATCACATGTAAAAAGAAATTCCTGCTTGTTTTTAATGTGCTGGCGTTCCACTGATATCCTTGGTATAAGAAATTTCTGCTGGTTTTATAATGTGATGGCATCCTAGCACTCCTCCAGGGATCCCTTCGTAGGCCCTGCACTTCCTGGCCCTCCCTGGAGCGTGTTGCTCCCCATCTGCCACGCAGCCTGCGCGAGGCATTTTTTCTGGTAGGCCTTGGCAGTCCGGCCCTCAGCGGCTCCGCTTTCCCTTCCCGCGACTCAGCGGCCTGCGGCGGCCTAGCCCTCTTGAGAGCCTCCCTTGCCTCCTGGCTCTCTCTCTGGGGCTTCCCCCTGGGCTCTGACACCTCATAGGTGTCTCTTGGGCTGACTGGCCTGGCGCATCACTGGCCACTCTTCTCTCGCCCCTCTAGCTCCTCGGAGAGGCCCTGGAGGACAAATACGCCGTCGCAGGGTGTGGCGACGGATCCTGGGCCCTAGGCCGGCCCACTTCCTCCCTGCCTTCCCACAGTGCCTCCCGCTCATAAGGCCAGAGCCTCACTCCTTCAGGGAGGGATTCCCCTCGTGGCAGACCGTCCCCTCTCGCCGCCAGGGGTAAGGACAGGAGAGCCAGCGGTGTGGTCGCCTCGCCCAGTTGGGCGCTCCTATGAGAGGCGATCCACGTCCGCAGGGCGTCGAAATCCCTGGCCTCAGGGTGAGGCCTTGTTTACCTCGGGCCTTCTCGGCCCCTCCTTCTCCTCGCTGGGCGTTAGGCATCCAGGAGGCCCCGAGGCAGCGTCTGGCAGGGGCTGGCGGCACCTTAAAAAAAAAAAAAAAAGGGGAAGGGGTAGACGTGAGGGTCCAGGGCTCAGGCCCACGTCGACCCTCACTCTAAGTTCTGTTGTGCTGGCCAATGAAGTCAGCCGCCCACAAGGGAGGTTCCAACCCGCTCCCCCCCTTCCCTCATATCCACGAAGCAACTACCATTATATGGGGGATCCGGGGTTCGGATCCCAACAGTGCCTGTTTTACAGTCTTCAAAAAAAAAAAGAGTTTTTTGGCGTCGTCAAGGGTGAGAACTCTTTCCTCCTACTCGGGTCCCTCACATAGCGACCCCAGTAGAGCCACGCGGAGCTACCTACTCGGGTCCCTCCCATAGCGACCCCTGTAGAGTCCTGCGGAACCTCCCATATCGAGTGGTGGCCCCGGCCCCCTCCCACAGTGGGCCTCGGCCTCTTCAGAAGAAGGAGTAATAAGGGGAAAGGAAGGTAAAGGAAAGTAGAGGGAAAATCCCGTTCTTCCCACTGACTGTCTAAGGGCCCTCCCATAGCGCCCTTACCACAGTCCCTCCCTCCTTCCCCCCCCCACCTGCGGGCGTGACATCCCACAGGGGCAAGAGGGAAAGTTTCCGAGTCATCGACCTTCGCTCAGTCTCCTCTCTCTCTCTTTCAGATGGTAAGGCAAAGAAATGCACGCGTGCAGCCCCCTCCTCCCCCAGACCCCGGGTCCTCTCTGCGCAGCCTGCCTGATGGACGATGACCTTTCTTCGATGGAGAGAACCCCACCTCTGGCACCCTCTAATCCCGGCCCCAACACCTCAACGTGGGTGGACCCAGGTTCACTTTTGATCCAGAATCAACAGGCGGTGGTGGCCATGATGGAGAGTCAGCAGAACTTCATGCTGAAGATCATGGAGAAGCTGGAGGCCCTTACCCAAAACAGAGCAAGACCACCCAGCCCGGAGCCTCTCCATCAGAGAGGTTCTCCAGAGGAACCGCCCACCCCAGAGGACCCCCCCCCCAGCACACCCCTCGACGGCACACCAGAGGAAGGGGTGAAGGACGACGAATACGGAGGAGGAGGAGGAGCCTGGCTTGGAGTCCGACACGGAGGACATAGACCAGCAAGCAACTCCGTCCCTGACGTCCAAACTGTGTTCTTTCGAGACCATCCCCGGGCTCATGAAGGTTATCAAGGCCACCATGGGGCTGTCTACAGAGGAACCGGAAGGGGAGAAGATGGAGTCGAAGCTCGATCCCATGATTCAGCTAAGAACCACTACCTCAGAGGCCTTCCCAGTTTGCCCGGGCATCGAAGAGTTGGTTCACGCGGAATGGCAATCCACAGACCCGGGCAGAATGCAAAACCGTAGGAATTTGCACAAAATGTACCCGGTACAGGGCGACAAGTCTGATGCTTGGTGCAAGGCACCCTCCATTGATCCCCAAGTGGCGGCCCTGAGCAAGAAGACTGTTCTACCATGTGGTACCATAGCCCTCAAGGACCCAACGGACAAAAGGATTGAGGACATGCTAAAGAGGACATTCGAGATAGGGGGTACCACGGCCAAGGCAATGACCGCTGCTATCTACACCTCCTGTGCTCAAATTTTCTGGCTAGAGGAACTCCAGGAGCAGGAGAGCCCAAAGTCCAGGGAGGCTGAACTCTTAGATTGCACCCTTGACGCAGCCAAGTGCCTGGCTGACATGGCAGTGGACTCCCTATGTCTCCAGGCCAGGGCCGCCGCCATCATAAATCGGGCCCGCAGAGCGCTATGGTTGAAGCTCTGGGACGCTGATTCAGAGTCTAAGACTTTACTACAGAATCTACCCCTTAAAGGGAATCATGTATTTGGGGAGGGACTTCAGAGCTACCTGAAACAGAGGGAAGAAGGTAGGGACCTCCTAAGGAACCGGTCAAGATCCTCCCATCTGCCCTCCGCAAGACGGAGGTTTCATCCAGGCACCAAGAGCCAAACCCGTAGGGACTCATTTCCACAAAACCATTCCTTTCTAGGCAGGGATTCCCCCTCTAACTCCCGCAACCCCGCCTTCCACAGTTACCAGTCCTCCTCCTTCAGACCCCAGGGACAAAAGTCCGGAGGTCGAGGCAGAGGGTTCAGGGGGAAGCAGTGACTCCGACTCACCCGGCTACCACCACCAGGGCCCATATCCCCCTGTCGGGCAACGACTGGCCCTGTTCGCCCATCGCTGGGCGGCCACCACGTCGGACAGGTGGGTCCGGGACGTGGTCTCCAAGGGATACGCCATCGAGTTGGCTCATCCTTCCGTCCCACAACGTTTCATCTCATCCCCAATCTCCAGAAGAAGAGCCTCGCCTCATCAGGTGCAGGGGATCCTAGCAGAGCTGATCCAGAACAGGGCCATCCAACCCGTTCCGGTACAGGAACAGGGGGAGGGCATGTACTCCATCTTCTTCCTGGTCCCCAAGAAGTCGGGGGAGCTAAGGCCCATCCTGGACCTAAAACGCCTGAACCAATACGTGATCCCCCGTCGGTTCAAAATGGAGACCGTCCGGTCCACCCTACAGGGCATCAGAGTAGGCGACTTCCTGACCTTCATCAACCTAAAAGACGCCTACCTACATGTCCACATCATCAAGAGACACAGGCAGTTCCTCCGCTTCCACATCATGGGGCACCACTTCCAATACAGGGCACTCCCGTTCGGTCTGTCCTCGGCACCCAGAGTCTTCACCAAGGTCTCCATCACTCTGGTGGCCAGACTCAGGAACAGGGCTGGACATCGTCCTGTACTTAGGCAGTTGGCTCATCCGCGCCGCTCCGAGGACCGGGCGTGCGCACCTACGGAACTCGCCGTACAGGCCCTCAAGGACCACGGTTGGGTGGTGAACCGAGAAAAGAGCCATCTCTGTCCCACCCAACAGATAGAGCACCTCGGGGTCATCATCAACTCGGCCGAAGGCTGGGCGAGACTGTCACCAGCCCGGATCCGCAGCCTTCGGAGTCTGGCCCGACAATTAAGGTCACACTCTCACACAATGGTGGCGAAGGTGGCGAAACTTCTGGGATGCATGGCCTCCTGCATCGACCTCATGCCCTGGGCCAGGTGGCACATGCGCCCACTCCAGAATTACATCCTAGCGCGCGGGGCACCAAACGAGAACAACCTCCAGTGCGTGGTTCCACTACCCACCGAGGTAAGATCCTCCCTGGAGTGGTGGGTAACTCCAGGAAATCTGACAAGGGGGTTCCCCCTGGAAGCCCCCCACCCGATCTCCATCGAGACGGACGCAAGCCTCTCCAGCTGGGGAGCCTGTCTAGGGGACGTGTCAGCTCAGGGAACATGGTCCCCCGCGGATTCTCAACTCTCCATCAACGTCCTGGAGATGAGAGCAGTATTCCACGCACTAAGGGCATTCCGTCATATCATCCAGGGGTAGTCAGTCCTGATCAAGTCCGACAATCGCGTGACGGTGGCCTATATCGCAAAGCAGGGAGGGACCAGAAGCAGGGCCATGTCAAGGGAAACCTCAAGGGTGATGAACTGGGCACAAACGCACCTATCACACCTGGGAGCAGTGCACTTGGCGGGAAAGCTGTACGTCAGGGCGGATTGGCTCAGCAGGCAGCAGATCCACCCGGAAGAATGGCGCCTGCACCCCGATCTTTTTCAGACAATCCAGGCGGCATGGGGCCCAGTGCCCCTAGACCTAATGGCATCGTGGGACAACACCCAGGTGGACCGGTACTTCTCCCGGTTCAGAGATGCTCACTCCCAGGGCACGGACGCCCTGTCTCAGGTCTGGTCACGGGAGTATGCGTACGTGTTTCCCCCACTTCCCCTCATCCCACAAGTTTTGACCAAGATCCGGGAATCTCGGGTCATTATCATCCTGGTGGCCCCTTACTGGCCATGCAGATCATGGTTCACTGCAATCATGGAGATGTCGCTAGCCAGCTTCTGGATCCCGGCCCGACCGGACATGCTGTCACAGGGACCGGTCCTCCACCCGTCCCCTCGAGCCCTAAAACTCACGGCCTGGCTCCTGAGAGGGAACGACTGATGGCTACTGGGTACCACGAGTCGGTCATAGGCACGCTTCTCCAATCTCGTTGGGCATCTACCACGTCCACTTACGAGAGGCAATGGGCTGTCTTCTCTCAGTGGTGCCATCAGAGAGGGTCGATACCAGAACAGGTCGACCTGCCCATGATCGTCCTGTTCCTACAACAAGGGGTGGACAAGGGGCTGGCACCCTCCTCACTAAGGGTGCAACTGGCAGCCATCGGGGCGGCCAGAGGTCTCATCAAGGGACACCCACCAGGGGCCCATCCCGACGCCATCCACTTCTTCAGGGCGGTAGATCTCATGCACCCCAGAACCAGACCAAGCGTCGCACTGTGGGACCTACCTCTGGTCTTGGGCTCTCTAAGAGTGCCACCCTACGAGCCGCTCATCGAGGCAGACCTATTCTGGGGAAGTTTAAAGACCGCCTTCCTTGTAGCCATCTGTTCGGCCAGAAGAATAGGGGAGCTTGGCGCCCTGTCGTGCGCGGCACCATACACCATCTTCACCCCCAAAGGGGTCCGGCTGAGAACAGTGCCGGCTTTTCAGCCGAAGGTTCCGACAAGGTTCCACAGGGAACAACCCATAGACCTGCTTACCTTGCCTCGCGTAGCCCCTCAGACCGAGAGCGGGGCCCCCGACTCCCTGGACATCGGGTCGGCTCTCTCGGTCTACCTGGACAGGACTCGCCCCATCCATACGACAGAGAGGCTATTCATCGTCTTGAAAGGCCAGAGACAGGGGCTCGCGGCATCCAAGACCACCATCGCAGGGTGGATCAGACGGGTCATCCTTCATGCCTACACGGCTAATCGACTGACCCCGCCTCAGGGGATCAGGGCTCACTCCACCAGGGCAATATCCACCTCTTGGGTGGAGCGAGCATCAGTGTCTTCCAAAGACATCTGCAGGGTGGCTACCTGGAGCTCCCTGCACACCTTTGCTAGGCACTACAGACTGGAACAGCTTCAGGACTTCAGGTCAGCTTTCACTACCCAGGTCCTGGCAGCTGCCCCCACACCTGGACTCTCCGATTCACCCGGATCCCACCCGAAGTACTAACTGCTTCTTATCTCCCATGAGGTAATGTCTGGAGTGCCATGGGATGCCAACCAATCACAATGGGTGTT
This sequence comes from Neoceratodus forsteri, assembly GCA_016271365.2. NCBI lineage: Eukaryota > Metazoa > Chordata > Ceratodontiformes > Ceratodontidae > Neoceratodus > Neoceratodus forsteri. The sequence continues at coordinate 1,138,944,128 of CM057455.1, read as the reverse complement.
TACTCACCTGGTAAAGGTGATTGTGTTGGTTGGCATCCATGGCACTCCAAAGCCCTCCCTCGGGGGTGATCGGAGCGTCCACTGTCAGGGAAACAGGAGGTCCCTACACCAGTGCCTCAGAACTCAGACTCACTGCTAACACGGTCGAACTCCGGTTTGAATTAGAATGTACATAATAGGGAATAAACACAGGCCTCCGGCCTTTGCTTTCTATCATGTCATAGCGGACCTCATCTTTGTGTGACTATATTGTTTGTATTGTATTCTTGTTCTAACTAACTTCCTTTCAGCTATGGAAAATTCAAACTGGAGAGCAGGGGTTCCTGGGACCTGGATATACTGGAAATCTGATCTGGGTCATGTGCATCATTAGCCTATCAGGTGGGCTGTAACCCATGAGGTAATGTCTGGAGTGCCATAGATGCCAACCAACACAATCACCTTTACCAGGTGAGTAAACACCCATTATGTAGTTCTTACATCTACAGTATTGTGGTTTTAAACTAACTGTCACCAGTCAATGGAAGCACTTGCTAGCCATTATAAGTATAACAAGATGTCATTCTTGGAACAATATACTGTTTAGAGAATACCTGATGGGCAACTGTGAACAACCAGTATGTTCTGCCACAGAGGGGTTCTGATTCCCTCTGATCTTGAGAGCGATGCTTGAGAGGTGCATGGGAATCAGAACCCAGAGCTGGCAGAACACACCAGTTGTCCATAAAGTTGTTCATCCTGTATTTTTATAGTGTATAGCATTATGTAAAATGTGCCCTTGGTGATTCTTTCACTTTCAAAATGAAACTGATTTGTGCTGTCTCTAGAGACTTTGGAATGCTGTTGTACCCCAGAAAGGTACAATCACATTCCATGACTTTTGAACTGTGGTACAACTACATTTTGAAAGGGATGAAATTCTATACAGAACAATGCTCTACTATACACTATACTTGGATTATACACACTGCACAGAACACATACTACCCTGTAAAGTAGTCCACAGTGTAAATATTTCACGAATACAGAACACTACAGTATAAAACAAGGACAGGTATAGAGAAAAAAACCAAAATTGAGAAACAGCAAAATATTGGAACAAAGCAAAAAGATGAATATAGTATGCCAACAACAAAGCTGTAGAGAGAGAGAGAGAGAGAGAGAGAAGAAATAAGATGGAGAGAGAGAAGGCAGCTATAATAGGGGAAGAAAAGGAAGTGGGGAAGGGAGAGACAAACATAAGAAGCAAGGCAAGGGTGTGAATATTTAAAAACTATGGAGATCTCTTTCTGATGGAATAGAAAGTAACTTTTAAAGAACAAGTTGTTCAAATGGAACATGAATAGTATACATCAAAGTAAGCAAATAATTGTATATTTACAGAAACACTGATAAGTCAGTAAGGGAGATTGAGGTCTCCAAGTTGAAGAGTGTTAGCAGTATGATGTTGGTATAAAACCTTATTTTATACTTCTCTCCATCTCAGCTCCTGCTATGTTTGCTGTCAATCTTATTTTAACTGTAAGAGATTCCAGGGTGAGGAAAGAAAGTAGAGAGTAGAGGGGCAGCCCTGCCACGTGCCTCTCCCCAGTAGGAAGTCTGGTGAAATAAGAATATAAGAATGGCCACTTTTAACTGTGGTGCAGAAGATGTACAAATGCCTCAGACATTGGTCCTATATTAAATCAGCTCTGAGTTTTGAATATGTGGTGCCACTCCATTTCAAATGCTTTCTCAGCATCCAGAGAGATCACCCAACAGGGGAGGGATGATCTTGTCACAAAGATGTTCAAAACTCATTAGGAATATATAGTACACTGTGGACACAGGGAATGAAAGAAAAGAAAACTACTCCAAGGAAGACAGAATCATTACAGGAAAGAGGTAATCTCTATGATCTGGCACCAAGGAGTTCCATCACGGAAACTAGAGAAAGGAGGGCTTCAGACAGAAATCACATTTCTAAAAAGGAGGTTATCACATGGAAGGGAATGGTAATACCAGAAGCCTGGCTAACAAAATACCCAACCTCACGGCCACTATAGCAAAAGATGGACTAAGTGGCTGTGATGGAAACTGGGTTCACAAGAAGCCATGGATGGTTTATGGCCATTCCTGGATTTAACATATATAGGAGGGACAGAAAGGGGAAAAAGGGAGGGGGTTGTAGCATTATGCATTCAGTAGGAAATCAAAACCACAGAAATCCAGGGGACGCTAGGTGACACTGAGGCACTGTGAGTAACAGCTAAAACAGGGAATGAGGCAGCCAGTTAGGTTAAGAGTTATATACAGGCCCCCATCACAGTGGGACGATGGGAACAAAGAAACATTGGTGATGATGCATAAAATGGAGGACAAGGGCAAGGCAATTGTAGTAGGGGACCTTAACTTACCAGACATTAACTCAGGTTCTCAGACAGCATCAACAACAAGAGGCAGATCATTTGTAAAGGCCCTATAGGGGGCAGGACAGAACTTCACCAACCAGAGGTGGAGCTGTCTTGAACTTGGTTCTGACCAGAAGTGACAGGCTAGAGAGGGTCGAGGTAGGGTGCCATCTTGGCAACAGTGACCATCGTATGGTCGGCTTCCAAATCAACACAGCTATGGATACCAGCCACTCCAAGATCAGAGTTTTGGATTTCAGAAAGGCAGACTTTTGCAAAATGAGAACCAGCCTAGCAGAGGAATTGAGGCACGGGGGTGGAAGACATATGGGAGAACCTCAAGGGAGCTATCAGGGAGGTAACCAAACAGTGCACTAGTAGTATCAGCAAGGCAAATAAGAGACAGAAACCCCTCTAGTCCTACAAGGAGGAGGTTACTATAGTAAGGGAGAAAAGAAAGGTCTACAAAGCATATAAGGCATCAAACAAGGATGAAGATAGGGAAACTTACATATCTGCACAGAGGGAAGCAGGAGAAGTAATAAGAAAAAAGCGAAAGATCACACCGAGCTAAGGATAGTACAGGGTGTTAAAGGGTAAGACAAAATGTGTTTAGGTACATAAGGGAAAGGAGAAAGACTAAAGAAGGAATAGTAAGGCTAGCAGTTTTGGGAGGAGACTAGTAAAGAAGGACCGTAAAAAGGCAGAAGTCCTAAATAAATATTTCTGTTCCATGTTCACTAGGGAGAATGCAGAGGATGGTCCAAACCTGCAAAGCAGCTTATTTATTTATTTATTTTTTGTTGACTGGGTAAGTGCACTAGACAAATCCTACCTATTTTCAGGCGTGACCTGGGAAGGGGGGATACTGATGAATGCCAACTGACCTTGAACCAGATTAAGCTGTTGGTAGTATTTTTAGTGAATGAGGGAAATTTGGCCAGGACACTGAAGAAATTCCCCTACTCTTTTTGATAAGTGCCATGGGATCTTTAACATCCACCTGAACTACCACCAATCCAGGCAGATGGGACCTCTTTTTAACATCTCTTCCAAAAGACGGCACCTCAGGAGTGTAGCACCCCTCTCATGCTGCAGTACAGTGTCAGTATTTGGATATTAACCCAAGTGCCAGATGTGGGAACTGAACCCACAGCCCTCCGATTTCCCGGCCTCAGATGTGAGTGTGTTACAGTTGCACCCAGGGACCAGGGGTAGACCAGAGATCCTTCACGGAGAGACACATCTTGGAAGCCCTAAATAAATTAAAGGTGGACAAGGCCATGGGGAGAGATGAGATTCACCCTAGAGTTCTCAAGGAACTGGGGAGTGTGATAGCAGTGCCCCTGTTGCAGCATTTCAACAAATCACCTGGTTGACTTTTTTGACTGGGTAATGAAGGCAGTGGACCAAAGGGGAGTGGTGGATGTGGTCTGTCTGGACTTTAGTAGGGCCTTTGACTCGGTTCCACACAGAAGGTTAGTAAAGAAGTCAGACCACATCAGCATAGGTACAGAAGTGGTGGGTTGGGTGAGCAGCTGGCTAAAGGGAAGACCACAATGAGTGCAGGGAAATGGAGTGATATAGATGAAGAGGGAAGTGACTAGTGGAGTTCCTCAGGGGTCAATGCTGGGGCCCCTACTCTTCAATGTGTTCATAGATGACATTGGTAATGTATTAGAAGGGAAGGTGTGTCTGTTTACAGATGACACCAAGATCTGCAACAGAGTTGACACTCCAGAAGGCATCAAGAGCATGGAATCATACCTGAGGAAACTCGAGAAGTGGTCAGATGCCTGGCAGTTGAAGTTAAACACCAAAAAGGGCAAGATCATACACTTAGGCAAGGGGAAACCCCAAGGTGGGATACTACCTGGGAGGGTAGCAGCTGGCATGCACCAATGAGGATTGAGACCTAGGAATCATTATATCAGATGACTTAAAGGTGGGGAAGCAGTGCGAAAAGGTGGCCCTAAAAGCCAGTGGTATGCTGAGCTGTTTAGGGAGGGAAATCATGAGTTGCAGAAGGAAGGTGGTGCTGCCAGTTTACAAGGTGCTGGTGTGCCCCCACCTGGAGTTCTGCACACAGTTCTGGAGGCTGCACCTTAGGAAGGACATTGATAGGATTGAGACAGTGCAGAGAAGAGCCACAAAAATAATTCAAGGTCTGCATCAAATGGCATATGAGGACACGTTGAGGGAGCTCAACATGTACTCCCCGGAGCAGAGGAGGGAGAGGAGGAGCATGATTGAGACATTCAGGTATGTCAAGGGTATAAATAAGGTACAGGTTCAAGAGCTCCTTCAGGAGAAGAAAAGTGTTGGAACTAGAGGACATGATATGAGGCTCAAGGGTAGGTGATTCAGGAGCAATGTTAGGAAGTTCTTCACTGAGAGGATGGTTGACCCATGGAATTGCCTGCACTGGGAAGTGGTGGAGGCCAAAATGGTAAATGGGTTCAAAAATGACTGGGACAGGCAAAAAGGTATCATTTCACAGAGGTGGGGTAGCACAAGGGATACGTTGAACATTTTGGGCAAAATCTGCAACAATTAAGTTATGAGTAAATGCTGGAACAATTCAACATTTCTTCATGACTTAGTTGTTTTTTCGCATTTTGACCTCAACTTTTCCACATAGTTTTTCTGTGATCACTCCTGAATATGACAGGTGTAATTTATAAAATAATCATTGAAACATCATGTAATGCCACAGCTGTGAAAACACATTTTGGCCAGGATTTGAAAAATTACAACTGTCATGTATATGAGGTGGTGTGAAAAATGGCTATGTTGAAAATATGGGGTCAAAATATTGAAACTTACCAAAGTTATGAGCTTGTATTGAGAAGTTTTAATGTACACTCATAACTCTCTTGTATTTTTATTTATTTATTTTTATTTACCCCAAATTTTCAACATAGCCTTCTTATGACTCCAACTAATTAACAAGGGCAGGGAAAATTTTCAAATCCTGCACAAAAAGTGATTTTGCACCACAAGTGTGAAAACACATTTTGGCCAGGATTTGAAAAATGACAGCTGTCATGTTCATGAGGTGTCGAGAAAATGGCTATGTTGAAAATTTGGGGTCAAAATATTGAAGATTACCAAAGTTACAAGCATGTGTTGAAAAATTGCAACATACACTCATAACTTTGTTGTTTCTTAATACTTGTATCCAAAACTTTTAACATAGCCTCCTTATGACTCCACCTCATGAACAAGGATGAAGAAAATGTTCAAATTCTGTCCAAAGCATGATTTTGTGCAGGACTACAAAATCACCTTTCAGGATACATTTGCATACTTTCACCACTTTTGTTCATGAGACGGAGTCACAAAAAGGCCATGAAGAAAACATGGAGAAAAAAATATAAAAAAATGACCAGGTTATGAGGATAAGTTCAAAACCCATTGAAATAATTTGAACCGCATGCCAGATTTCCTCAGTTCCTGTTTAAGCATTGAAGAGTGAAGATGTGTCTCCAGTCCAGACAGGATAATGTCATTGGACCCCCAGTAGTAAATAACGGGTGTGGGGGTGTATGGTGGTGGGTGCTGAATGGGAGGGTTGGATGGGGGGAGGATAACGGCAGCAGTGGGCCATCAGTGGCAACAAACACTGACTGACATTTTTCTTTTTTACGGGTATATAAAAAACTGTGAGGGATCGCTTTCATTATTTCAGGTACCAACACTGTGTGCAGGACACCCCAGTATCAGTGCTATGGTTGGTGGCACCAGGGGTAGACTTCCTGGTGTTGCACAGTGAAAACAGGTGTGGTGGGGGGGTACTAGCTGGCAGCAGGAATTGGGCATCCCAGTAGCAGAAAATTAATAAGGAAGGGGTGGGATGGATTATTTTTACATTGGGGAGGACCACAACAGACTGATGATGATGATGATTAGGCATTCCGATGTCAGAAAATTAAGAAAGAAGGGGTGGGAGGGATTGACAGATGGTTTTCTTTATTTCAGATTTCGACACTGGGGATTGGGCACCTAGCGAGTCAAAATCGGGCAGACATTATCCAGCTCCAAAGATGTACTCCTAGGAGTCCCTCAAGGATCAATTCTGGGGCTCCTACTTTAAAGCCTATTTGTCAATGACTTACCCTTGGCCTGTGACACTAAACTTATGTTATATGCAGACGATGCCATGCTGCTAAGCAGCAGCACCTCCCATGCTGCCCTACAAACAGAACTAGAAAACTCCTTCAATAAACTTGAGGACTGGTTTAGTGGGCAAAAGCTGCTACTAAATTACAAGAAAACCAAGGCCATGCTTCTTTCTAGCCCTCAACATAAGTGCAGGCACACTCCCCTTGAAATCACAAATAAGGTTGGTGAGCAGATTGAGCAGGTACACTAGTTTAAGTACCTTGGGGTTTATCATTGATGACTCTCTCTCACTTATATGCACCACATACTGTAGATGCCCTTGTAAGAGTGGGAAACACAAAGACTGGGGTCCTCTATAGGCATAAGAAATCCCTCATCCTGGAAGCACTCCAAATCTCTGTCTCCTGCTACATACTCTCCATGATTGACTACGGGCTGGTGGTCTATGGAGCTGCTTCTGATACCGTACTCAAAAGGGTTCAAATCACACTAAATAAGGCATGCCCACTCACCCAGTACATGGATCAATACACTCATACTTATACCCTGTATGAGCATACAAAATGGCTCAACCTAAAAGACAGGATCAAATATCAAACTTGCCTCCTGGCAAAGAAAGCACTCCTTGGAAAAAAAAACCACCTGGTGTAGGAAACCTGCTTGAGGCTTCTCTCACATCTCACATCACCAAAGGGAGGAAGAATGGAGCACTGTCTATCCCATTCCACTGAACCTCATTAAGGCAGCATGCTTTCGCCTGTCAGGCCCCCCTCTGTATTAATGAACTCCCAATGAATCTACAAATGAACAGCCTGTCTCAATTCAAAGCAGACCTCAAACAACATCTCATGTCAAGATCAAAGTGTACCTGCTGCTCAGGCACCACTTGAAAGTTTAGGCTTTCACCCTAAGTAGCACCCCAATGGGGCTACCTAGAGAACCCTGCCTCCTTCTCTGGCCCAGCCTAGAGCATAAGTAAGCTATTCAATTCCACTCTAACAACATGTATATAATGCGTCTCCCTTCACCCCCACCATCCCCCCAACTCGACAAAGCCTTATTGAAGCTGTTCCCCCTCTCCCATAGCACCCCAATCCACTATCCCCCCACCTCTTGCTCTCTGAGTTGGTTCTAACCCTGCCCTCTTGTTTTCACTGGCACCCATTGCCATCTGAGTAAGCGTTTTAACCCATATGCAGTTTTCTCAAACTAAGTATAACAACGGATTTTGGAGGTCACTAGGGGTGGGCTAACTGGTGCAATCATTTAGTAATAACTTTGTAATCTGTTATAATTACTCTGTTTTTTTTTTCCAACTTGTCTAATTCTCATGTAACCTCTCTTGAATGCCAATCAGCAGGCATCTGTAACCACTGTATATGTGTATTGTCTTATTTGTCCACCCTGACGTGGAACCTTTGTAAAAGAATTCACGCTCAAAGGTCTCTCCGATACATTAAATAAATAAATAAATAAATGTCATTGTTATGTTTGGCAGCACTGAGGGTGGGCTCCTCGCTATCGCACAATGAAAATAGGTGGAGTGGGGATACTAGCTGGCAGCGAGGATTGAGCATCTCAGTGACAGAAGATTAAGAAAGAAGAGGTGGGATGGATTGTTTTTATGCTGGGGAGGAACACAACAGGCAGGCTGATGATGATAATAATCAGCTCTGCTTGCTGCGTGACATTATGCAGATCAGTGGAAATAGCTGCCTATGATTTGGGTAGTTCTTTTTAAGTTTCCGCCAAGCAAGACCACAACTGTGTCATGAGCAGTCTGGCTGATGATTGTGTTGAATCCTGAAAACCAAGTGATCTACACAGGGAACTTCTTTAGGAACTGCAGAGCTTTATTACATGCTTCTTACAAGGCAGTCTTTTTCTGATAGAGAGAGAGAGAGAGATTCTGGATCTGTCTAACAACAACACTACTATTAAACAAACAAAGAAATGGATGAACACCACTTACAAAATCCATATATCAAAAAATATATATACACATCTTAAATTGAGTACTGTGCAAAGTGAATTAGAGAGGAGCCAAATAGAAGGACAACGAGATGGATTGGGGAAGGGGAATTTCAAAATAGTAAACAGTTTTCTTCAAAAATAAAGGCTCCATTCACATTCATCATTTAGTCCAATAACAGGGTTGGTGCTATTAAGAGTATGGATCTAAAGAACTTCTCATTTCCTCAATTTCAAGTCCCAAAATTGCACACCATTACTTGGTTCATTTACAAGTTCCAAACCCCAGAAACACAAAGATGCTGCTGTATGTCCTGCTTCAGAGTAACGTCTGGCCACTGATAATGTTTCCACTTTAAGTCGTATGTCACTCTTGTGTGACTTATTCGATTTCTTAATTCCTGAATGGTTTTCCCAACATAAAGTTTATCACATGGGCATTGTAGCACATAGACAACATGATGGCTTTTACAAGTAATATGTTGCTTGATCTAGAATTTCCGATTTGTATTGGGATCTCAAAAAAACATTTTTTTACTAGTGTTCCCACATTGGAAACAACGTCCACAGGGTACATTTCCTGGTGCCAGTGGTCCCAAAAGCAACTGTTTTTCTCTTTGTGGTGCTCTAAAATGCTGTGTATGAACCAGTCTATCTTTGACAGTAGGATTTCTTTGTGTTGAAAAAGAGGTTTCTGTATAAATTACCTGTTCTGGTATGTACCTAGCTGTATCAATTGCAAGTTATTATTAATAATAGATTTAATCTTATGATTTAGATGACTGTAAGAGGTTTGATGATAGATTAAAAACTTTTATTTTTTGACAGAATAATAACTTTTAGGACCAAAAGGCCCTGTTTATCAAAGTTGTCCTGTTTTAAAAATACAGTTTCAAGGAACAAGAACATCATGTAATAATATATTACAGGAACAAATCTTACACATATGACAAACAATTTCACTACATACATTACGAATAACATACATAGATACACAATCTATTAGAGAGTTCAAAAATTCATATCATACTATAGGTATGCATGTTTCAGATGGACTGATGGATTAAATGTCTAATAAAATACAGAAGATTATTTTCATTTTCAATATTTCCATACTGGAACCAATATAATAGGTAAGAATGGATGTAAAAGAAATTAAAACAAAAAAGTAGAAGGAAGAAAAGGGGGGAGAGAACTAAAAACTTCATTCTCAAAATACAAACCTAATATCCTATATCCAAGTCACACAAAAGCATCTAAAAATAATCTAAAAAAGGGGGACCAAAAAACTAGAAAAAATTAATTTGATCTAAGTAACACCATAGCAAGCACATCTATCTATCCAAATAATATCCAGAGAGTGCTTAAATTTATTAAGACGGAGGGGTCACGTAATGGCAGCCTAGAGAAAGGCAGCGTTATTGCGCAGCTCCGCTCTCTACCCAGTTCAAATCATTAATAACAGTAAATCTATGAATTGTAAGGTCCGGTATACTTCTGTATTTGAATTAAGAAACAGTGTGGACAGTTTGGATCATTTAAAAATGGAAGCATACGTTAAAAAGCAGCTTCCGAAGCATACTCCACCGCCATCCCTGGAAAAGGAGAAGGCCTCAAAGCGACCTCGGCAAGGGCCTAGTAAGCCAACTCCAGGATCCACAGCTCTAACAGAAGAATGATTCTTTGAAATAATTATGCTGCTACAAAGTGCTGTAGAAGAAATCTCTACAGAAGTACGCGGCTTTAAGGCTTCTTTAGATCCTTAAATATTCGAGTCGGGGACAATGAAGCTCAAATTAAATCAGTAATGGGGAGGATGGATAAATCGGAGTTGGATTGGGCTGTTATGAGTAAGAGGGTCAAAAAAATAGAAGAACAACTGGAGGATTTGGAAGGAAGGAGCAGAAGAAGCAATATTATCATAATAGGGATCCCGGAGAGAGAGAGGAGGGCACATCTCCGATTACATTTGCACAAAAGTTGTTTGAGAAAATTGCTGGCCCATCTCCCAATGGTGCAAACTACATTGTGGAGAGAGCTCATCGATTCCTCCGTCCCCCCTCCACTGGGTGCTCAGCCTAGACTGATCGTGTGCAAATTACTAAATTACCTGGACAAACAACATATCCTGGCAAAAGTTAAATTATTGCAGGAAGTCTTATGGGAAGGTAAACGGATTAGAGTAACACATGACCTGCCACACACTGTTAGAATTAAGCGACAGGCATTGCACCCATTAATATCCAAGTTGATAGCAGCAGGCATACAATTTTGGGTTAAATACCCAGCTTTACTCCAAGTAAAAGTAAAGATCAATGGCATTCATTTGAGAACCCTGAAACAACACAGCAAGAGCTCCAAAAGCTTTTTCCCGATCTATTCAAATGAATTGGGCAATATGTGTTATACGGTCAAATGGACATGGTAAGCTACTTAACACTTCATATCTTTTGTTTATGGTGGTCTGATTGCGCGGAGTCATCAAGGGGACAATGATATATTGCCATATGTAGTTGCCCTTGTGTACTCGCGGAGCCAATATTTATGTTAATGGGCACGCCACTTTGCCGGGTATCAATAGGCAGCAATATTTTCTCCGATGTAGAACATGAGGGATGGAGTCTGTGAGCCTGTATTGAAGACTCGAATTGGCATAGTCCCCATTCATGGACACGATTGAGGGATGGCTGGCTTAATTCTTAACATTAATATTCCTGACCTTAGTGACTCCATTAAAAGCAATGTTAACACTTATGTGGCTTCCCGAAGTGTTGATTATGCTATCCTGCAATATTTACTGCTTAAGTTTAAACACAGAGAAACTTCTTCTTGGACTGTGGCTAAAGGATTATATTTTGAGTGGAAATAGATCCATCCAAACAATGTCCGTTATAATACACTCAAGATTAAATGGTTCATTAGATTTCTCTTATTTTTTCTATGTCCAAGCTGTTACTTACTTCTGGTGATTCTACCGTGTGAAGCTATGTTTTCGACTTCTGTGAATACATCTGCATCAATACAGGGCACTACAATTTGAGGACAGTAGTACGCAGGATAGGGAGGGCATTGTTAGCTATTTGTTGTGCCTCTTCTCACTGGGTGTTTAAATCAGAGGGAGAGTAATATAACCAATACTGTCAATCGAAGAACGGCCCATGGAGGAGATTCAAATAAGTTTACACAGCCTTTTAAACTGGTCTATTGTTTCTTGTTTGAATTCCAATCGAAATGACTGCTTTTCATGTTTATCAGGGACCATTTCTGTAGGGAGATTTAGACAGAAGTAATATTTTGGTGTTCTCTTTCCACCTTCCTTTTTACTTCCTTCAGTGTTTATTTTTTCTCCAATGACTTATGACACTGTGGAGGCATCATATAATAGGGATGCACAGGATTTAGTTAGTTTGATTATGATCTCGGGAAATGACAGCTGTCATACTTCTTTTTCTCCACTAGAGGGCAAGTGAGTATCATAAATGGGTTAGCTTTTATGGAAGGTTATCCTTTTCTAGTTATTGAGATTAGATTTAACTGTGCCCTGGTGGGGCTTATACCCTAGGAGAAATAATATTGTATTAGTTGTTGGAAGGACAAGGGAGTCCTCAATTAAATAAGACGTTTTGTTAATCTTTTATAAATGTATGCAAAGTTGTTACATATACATATCTAATTACAGGGGTATGTATAAAGGGATCTGAATACTGGGTGAGGAGCGGGGGGACTTTCTGCTGGGTTGGAAAAGAGCATCACCTGATGTTTGTGATGGGGAGTGCAGTTGATAGAACTGGGGGTAGTGATTTGTTCATAATTTGGTTGGTCTTGGAGGGAGGTATGGGGAGGATTGTGGGAGGGAGAAACATTATTTCTTCAATATTGATGAAACATAGAAAGAACCACATTCAGATACATGTGAATACCCACAAGATCTATTTGTTACAAGGGGACCCATGCTTCAGGTTTACTGACAAAGTCAGGACTGTTTAATATTTTGAGCTGGAACATTAGAGGGGCTCGAGATCGATGTAAAAGGCAGATTGTGTTAAAGCATCTATCTACTCTTGGATGTGACGTGGTCTGCCTACAAGAAACTCATCTTAAAAGTGAAGACATCCACTTATTTTGTAAATATTGGGTAGGTCAGGCATTCAGAGCAGGGGTATCCACAAATAGGGGTGGAGGTGCCATCCTAATTAACAAAAGAGTAAACTTTCAATTAGAAAAAGAGATCTGGGATATACATGGTTGCTATATTTTCCTACTCAGCACTCTTGCTTCGCAATAGGTGCTTATAGGTTCAATATATGGTCCAAATAATGATTCACCACAATTTTTTACCCAGTTGCTTGATAAGTTAAGTAACTACTTGACTAGAATAATCTTATTGGGGGGTGACTGGAATATTACACCGCAATTACGACTTGATAGATAGGATAACAGGCGTGCGGGTCTATCTCCTTCACAGAGAGCTTTAAAAGAACTCATAGAGGGAGCAAGTCTTGTCGAGGTCTGGAGAGTTTTCCATGCAGAATCCATACAATACACTTTTTTTTCATTACCACACAAGACTTGTTCTAGGATTGATTATTTTCTTATTAGTACAAGCTCCCTCCCGTCTGTTTCCAATGCAGAAATACACACTATAGTTATTTCAGATCATTCCTCAGTTTCAATTAAGTATATAGCTAGCCCCGGGTTTAGCAGGGATTTCATGTGGAGATTTAACAACCAACTACTGCAAGATCCATACACTCTAAATCACCTGAAACAATTCATATCTCATTTCCTGATTCATAATCTGGGCTCTGTCCTCAAGATTGATATTGTATGGGTGGCACTGAAATGCACGTTGAGGAGGGAGTGTATTCGGATTTCCTCTACCAGATGTAAAAAGAACGAAACCCTGCTTATGGATATTGTCAATTCCATTCAGGTTATAGAGGGAAGTATTAATCAAAGCTCGCCTGATTCAGACTGGATACAACTGTATAAATTACAAACACAGTTCTCCTCAATTTTGCTGCAAAAAGCAGAGCTAGCCCTTAGGAGAACTAAACTTAAATATCTGGAAGCTGGTGAGAGGGCAGGCAAGCTATTAGCATTAAAACTCAACCAGTTAGAATCCAATAGGCATATTGCAGTTTTACAAATTAACCCGGATGTGTCTCCAGTCAAAGATCCTAGGGAAATTGAGGCAGTTTTCCGATCTTATTTTCAGACAATATACTAAATCTCAAAAAAAGATAGATCAAAGCCAGAAGAGATCCAGAGGTATTTGGAATCAGTTACTCTTCCCAGGATTACCAATATGGAGGTGGTGAAGCTAGAGCTTCCCATATAGGAATTGGAGGTTAAGCAGGCCATCGCCCAACTTGCCCCTGATAAAGCCCCACGACCTGATGGTCTCTCCACCAATGTGTATAAAGCATTTGAGGAGGATATTACTCCAGTTCTCACTAAAGTGTATAATTTTTGGTATCTCGAGGGACTTTCAGAAAATGGCTTCCTGGATGCCCTTATTACCCTTATCCCTAAGCCAGACAGGGATCTTTTATGCCCTGGCAACTACCTGCCAATGGTATGTTCTCTCTATATTGTGTCTCCAGAGGCCTAATTTGTTGATGAACATAATTCTGATTACAATCAGCCTGTTCCATTTTTGTATCTGGGAGACAGCAAAAGTACTGATTCAAATTATTTGCTACTTGTTTTATTGACATCTCCCCTCCCATTTCATCCTTAAGAACTATTTTCAAATGTTTCCTTTCTCTGCCTTCCAGATATTTAATTAGGTTCCAGTGCTGAGCTGGATTTTTTGTTTGATTCACTTTATTTCTATAATATATTTTTCTTGCCTTTCTTATCAGGCTTTTACTTCTATTCCTGATATTTTTAAACAACTTCCAGTCTTCTGCTTTTAAAGATCGATTTGCCTTTTTCCATATCCTGTCTTTCCATCTTATGTATTTATTAATTGTTTCATTTACCCAAGGATTATGTTTGAGTCTTTCTCTAGATTTTTTAAAAGGAGCATTTTTATTACATACTTCTAAATAAATCTTTGGGAATTCTCTGACTGCCATATCTACTTCTGGGATCAAATCTATATGAGCCCAATTTACTTGTCCCATTTGAAACTGAAAAGAAGATTTATTAAAATGTTTAAAATCTCTAACATACCGACATTTAACAATGTCACAAGTTTCACAATCTTGATTAATATTACACTCAAGATAACAATGATCTCCTAAATTTGGAAAACCCACTTTATAATCCAGTAAATGAATGCCATTTGAAATAAATATCAAATCCAAAATGTTTCCTACACTAGCATAGGTACTTCTATGTGTGGGAGTATTTATTACTTGAACAAGGCCCAATGCCTGAAATTTGGATTGCAGTTTAAAACCTCTTTCTGCTACCCATGCTGCATTAAAGTCTCCAATCAGGAGTACATCCCTTTGCCCTATCAACTCATTTAATCTTAGGGCTAAAAGCTCAAAAGCTGACATTTTTATTCTTGGGTGAGAATATACCACCCCAAGACACATTTTCAGTCTAGTTATGTAAACCAATAATATCTCAATGCCCTCAAGATTACCTGAAAAGAGCAACTCTACTTGGCCCAAATTACTTCTAATACAAAGTGCAACTCCTCCTCCTCTGGTAGGCCTATCATATCTATAGAGGTCATAATTTTCTTTTTGGAATTCAGAATCTGGATGCTTTTTTGATAACCAGGTTTCCGTAATTAGTATGATATCATAGGCATTCTCCGATACCCAATGATCAAAAATAGACTGTTTTCCACCAAAATTTCTGGCATTATCATGGCTATTTTAATGGTATTAGTCCAAGTTTCTGGGCCAGAATTTTGATTCAATATCCCCACTAGCTAATGCAAAAATAAAAAGGGATATTAATCCCTTACTGGCCCTAGGAAATTTAATGTCTTGGCCTAAATTTTGAACACTATGTTTAATCCTACCCAGATTCCAAAAAGTATGACATTTATTTCTTCTACCGACTCCTTCTATGGAAAAAAACATTTTTGTCATAGAGATAGAGAGAGAACATGTTCTAATCTCTGAGTCTGATTGAAATTCCAAAATTTGTTTATCTGAAAAGGCCAATACAAGCATTCTGAACAAGAAAGCAAAGTAGGCCATCTCTTATCACCACTACAGGTCAAATTTTAAATAAATTAATATAAAAAAACTGCAGTTTCAAATATCAAAAGGGGGCTATTTCTGGAAGAAAAAGATCCACACAATTAATAAAATCACCTGAATTGCCAATAGGAAAGCTTTTATATACAATCAAGAATTAAGTTTCACCAATAATATATAAAGCCTTATCTATAAATACTCGGGGCTGGATATTCAAAAGGGTTGCTCCATGCAAAATAGGGTTGCGCCTGCTCAAGTCCAAAATTGCACCATTCTGTGATATTCAGCAGGAGGCAGTTGTGCCCCCCAAGTCATGCTGAGCAATAGCACAATGCTAATGAAGGCATGCTCAACTGGAGGGGGAGGAACCATGCATAAACTGCACAGCCTGATATTCAGCCCGGCAGTGCAGAGTTGTGCAGGCGCAACCCCCTACCTGTGCCTGCACAACTTTGAGCTAAAAAAAAGGAGTAGGTCGAGGGTCACCCACAGGTGAGCTGCCGCATTGTAGGGTGCAACACAGCAGCTGCCACCTGTGGGTGGCCCTCCACTTGTTCCCTGTGCCCCCCCACAGCCCGATAATGGGCAGATCTCACTCCCCCCCGACTGGCCCGATCATGGGCATAACAGTAATGAACCCCCCGACTAGTCCGATCGGCATAAAATTAACCCCAAAGTCCAATTTCCCTGGTGATCTAGTGGCCCCCACCCACCCACACTGGGAGCCCCACCCTACTCCCCATCAGCTGGTGGATGGCAGCATCCCACCCGCCTGCCACCCACTGCCCACTGACTGACAGCTCGTTAGGGCTGCCGCCCGTGGTTCAGAGCAAGAGCCAATGGGCATGCAGCTCCCGCCGCCTCTAAGAGCAGTCAGATATGTGAATGAATGAATTAATTCACAAACCTGGACTGCCTGATATGAAGGTGCACACCCATTGGTTCTTGCTCTGAACCAATGGGCATGCAGTCCTATCGAGCTGTCAGTCAGCGGGTGGCGGGGTGGCAGGTGGGTGGGTGGGTGTGCTGCCGCCCGCCCGGCTGATGGGGAGCAGGGTGGTGGGGCTCCGTGGGTGGGTGGGGTGGGGCCACTAGATCACCAGGAAATTGATTTTGGGGGTTGACCTTATGCTCACGATCGGGCTTTGTGGTCCACTGACCACCAGGATATTGGTCTTTGGGGGTTGATCTTATGCCCGCGATCGGGCCAGTGTGGGGGGGTTAATACTGTTATGCCCATGATCGGGCCAGTGGGGTGGGTTTAATACTGTTATGCCCACGATCGGGCCAGTGGGGGGGGGTTAATACTGTTATGCCCATGATAAATCTATATTAAGTCTAATGGGATCTAACTGATTAGTAGGTGAGAAAGAAAGACCTTTCTTCAATTGTTGTCCTTCCTGAGATGTAAGAATTCTATGACTGAGATTAAAAAATACTGTTGTCTCCCCCTGTTATTCCCCCTTCCTCATAGCCCCCCGGGTCCCCCTCTTCCTCTGCCTCCTCCTCCTCCATCTCCGCCAACCCTCCCTCCCTCCTCTCAGATTGGTTATTGAGCCACCCTGTCTGTCTTGCCAACCCCCACTTCTTAGATCATATCGATTGTGTTGTTCCTGATACATGTTATCTCTGACTGATCCCTGCTGTAAATATTCAGCCCTGTTCTCCTCTAAAAAAGGTTGTGCTTGCTCCCTTAGATTATTTCTGGATCCATACTGATCAGTAACAAAACTATCTCTGCTATCAGAAACTTGGGTATATTCTAATTGAGATGTGTAAAACACCCCTTGTCTCTGAGGTTTCACTAACCAAGAATGTATTCTGTTTTCCCTATAATCAACAATATCTCTATTAAACTTCTTTAAGTTTTTGTTGTTTAATGAATTCCTCATAGTCATTAAGGTCTTTTTTAACTTTTTACAACATGACTGTGTAATCCTGCAGTTGTACCGTTGTTTTGTATTCTTCTTTAATTAATTAAATTTCCTCTTTTAGTCTATTTCTTTCTTTAAAAATGGCTTCAATCAGAGACAGCATGAAATCACGTGAACATTTATGTCATATTGCAGTCCATTTCTCATTCAAGTTCTACTGTCATGAATCCTAAATTTTGTTCAATTAAAACCTTTAAACCCCTAGGGATACATTTATTCTTTATATATTCACCTAATGAAATTGCATGGCATTCCAATCTAATATCTTTCTGTTCCAGATGGTAAATTGTATTGGCTATAATCCTATCATTTGAGGTATGTGTCCATGATTTACTTTGTTGTAACAAATCTAAAACTTGTTGTTCTTCACTAGAGAACTGATATGAAAGATAATTCTCTTCACCTGTATCAGTGAGGGGTGTAGTGTGACTTGAACTTTCCATTTTAATGACAAAAAAATTGTATTTTTAACTTAAATAGTACACAATTAAGTCACTTAATTTGCTCATTAATAGAGTAGGGAGGGGCAAGAGGGATTGACAAAGGGCTGGTCTAAATGTGACAGGAAACCTTATCTACAAAAATTGCTTAACAATCAACAAACAGTTATGAAAAGATTGGCCACTGAAATCAATGGTTGGTCAGACCATCAATAAACTAATCTGTATGCAAAGTGGATTTCAGGCTGCCAAGTTTTTTGTTTTATACTTCTTGGGTCAACCATTAGCACCAAGGAAAATCAAACAAAGACATGGATGAATGCCACTTTGTTTAAAAAATGTTTTTATTTTTTTATTTGTTTATTTTTCTTCTCACAAAAATCAGGACACAGTTTTGTGGTAACTCCACTTCATCAGGCCCATACTGTGTTGTGCATTCTAAAAACATATAAATGAAACAAATTTCAGTATCACTGGTATTAATTAAAAGTGTCAGTGGCTCAGTAGGTAGCACACTCGCCTCTGAGGCTGGGAGATCAGAGGACTGCGGGTTCAGTTCCCACATCTGGCACTTGGGTTAATATCCCAGTACTGACACTGTAGTGCAGCATGAGAGGGGTGCTGCACTTCTGAGGTGCCATCTTTCAGATGAGACGTTATACCAAGGTCCCATCTGCCTGGACTGGTGGTAGTTCAGGTGGATGTTAAAGATCCCATGGCACTTATCAAAAAGAGTAGGGGAATTTCCCTGGTGTTCTGGCCAAATTTCCCTCATTCACTAAAAATAAATACCACCAACAGCTTAATCTGGTTCAAGATCAGTTGGCATTCATCTGTATCCCCTTCCCCAGGGTCGTGCCAGAAAATAGGCATAATTTGTCTATCGCACTTACCCGGTCAACAAAAAATAAATAAATAAATAAAGCATAATTACCAATTACCTAATAGGTAACCCTCACACTGAAACCAGATACACCCCACAGTATTAGCATTTTTCATATAAGATATATAATCTAGTCAAACAACCATTTAACTGCAAGTCATCATAAAGTCATTATAAGCAACAAAGTTTACTCAAATTTCTCACCAAATTGAATGTTGCATGATACATATTCTTGTCAATAACTCATAGATGGATACCTTTCAAATCTTATAATTTTTTGCTCAGAAAACAAAATAGGCTCTCATAACCAAGGCTGTAAAAAATGCACCCCTGCAATAAGGACAGAAAACTTCTATTAAATATTTAAAATCATTGTATCACTCAAATACTAGTTCACTAATGTCTCACTTACTTGTGAGGTTATCTACAATTTCAGAAAGACTCCAATTCTTTCATTAACAAGGTAAAAGAAAAAGCCCTGTAGAAGGAACAGAGAACTTAATTTAGCAAACCACATCAGTTTTTCACTTGAAACCTACAAATAGTTTAAACCACAATCCACAAAATAATACCTATCATTTCACATTTTAACAGCCCTTCAAACAAATTATAGGCTTACTTTAATGTATAAAGAAGCTCGCTTTCTTAAAATGACTTTTCCAAATGAGGTTCCATTGTTTTCAGCATTTCTGCAATGTAATGATAAATTACTAAGAATTCTGCTCAGCATTTGTTATAAAAGATACTTCTATAATTCATGCATACGGGGTATATTGCTTACTTTAAATATGTAGCGCTCTTGAACATTTATCTTATTCTTTCCCTGAGATGGTTACCCGATTCTCTCAATTTTCCAGCGTCTCAGCGCTCTAAAAAATCAAGAATACCCCACAACTCAACAACTCATAACGAGCAGTATTAAAGCCGTGATTGGGAAAGAAAAGATTTGTTGTGTACTCACTGATGCAGCATCGCATGGCGTGCTCGTAAAGCCTCGCTCTAGTTTTAAAAAAACTGTCTTTCTTTTCCGCGTTTAAATCTCGTGGAAGGTGGGGGAGACAAGGACGTCATGCATGACATCAGCTAATTGGTTCCAGTCACTGAGACCCCTCTGGTTTTAGATCAACTCTTCCTGAAGTAATAGGGGCTTGGTCTGATGGAAAATTGACTGGATACCAAGTTCACTGCTCAGGAGGTTAGGGGTTATCCCCCCCCAGAAAGAGAGAGAGTTAAAATCTCTCATCAATCTTATATTATATTCTTATACAGCCTCAATGTTGGAGAAATTTGTGAAAAGACTATTAATGCCTATTGTCTTACTTATAAAGTATTATTCAATCAACCATAGCAAATTACTAAAAAATATATATGTAGACCATATCATAGATGGAAAACTAATACTAGTGCCTTATTTACTAAAAATAATTATTTAGCTTTATTATAGATAACTTAATTGAGTATGGTGGTTTCAGAACCCTCTATTTCCAAGTCTACAAAGTTTTCCAATTCATTAATACTAAATACTTTTATTGAATGTAGTTTGTTCAAGTCACACCACTCCAAAATCAAAATCTTTGATCTGTATTTATTATAACTACTCTTGCTATTTTGTATTACTGAAAGCAAAGGTATTAATTATATTACCATCATAATACACATCCATCATTCCCCAAAGAATAACTATGTCTCCAGCTATGGTGGTTACTAAGTATCACAAAATTCATGAATCAAAAAATACATATACATCTTAAATTGAGTACTGTGCAAAGTGAATTTGAGAGGAACCAAATAGAAGGACAACAAGATGGGTGGGGCGGAGGGGAATCTCAAAACAATAAACAGTTTTCTTCAAAAATAAAGGCTCCGTTCACATTCATCATTTAGTCCAATAGCAGGGTTGGTGCTATTAAGAGTATGGATCCCAAAAACTTCTCGTATCCTCAATTTCAGTTCCCAAAATTGCACACCATTACTTAATTCATTCACAAGTTCCAAAACCCAACAATGCAAGGATACTGCTGTATGTCCCACTTCAGAGTAATGTCTGGCCACTGATGTTGTTTTTTAATTGCCCTGACGTTTCGCACGCTTGTGCGTTTTCAAAAGGCTTTTCATGTATTCTGTAAGAATAATAGATAAATATTGTTTATAAATCTTACATTTTTGGATTCCATTTCTTTTCATTATTCTTCTATGAAGATTTTCTATTATACTTCATTATCACTGTGCTTCTTTCTCATGTTACTTATAATACGTACTCTGTGCTTTGTTCACTCTTATAATTAAAACTTTACAACAATAATAAACAGTAGTAGCGAATATGTACCCTGTATTTGTGCTTTGTTTCCACACTGGCCAGACAATTTTTGCTTCTGCCTTTGTCAGTTCTACTGTTTCTTCATGGCAAGGAATTGCACCAAACTTGTGTCTTAACTATAATATAAACAATATGCGAAAATGCCTTCAACAACCTTATTTAGCAGGTTATTTTCAACACAATAATCACAAAACGTTCCCTTATTGCTACCTTTTCTGTTATAACCGTGTGCCATTTTAAAAGATCTTAATTAACTAAATTGTATCTTGTGCAGCTTTCTTTCAGCTCAGCATGTTTAGTTTCCTTTGTTCTCTGTCTTCCTTGTATTTTAGGTTCTGTTTTTAATACATTTAAAATTTTAATACAATCAAATTTCTTAGTAACTGTTTAAACAATTCTGCAATATGTTTTTACCTGTATAACTGGTTTTAACACTTTTTACTCACTTTTGTGCTGAACGTTGTTTCCAACTCCTTATTTTTTTTTTTTATTATTTTATTGTCAATCCCTAAAAAGAGAATCAGTCCTTTCAGTATCCTTCAATATTTTAATTTTTCAGTCCTATTAACCTTCAATTGTATGTTACTATCTCACTTTACCTGGCTAGTATGTATAGATACTTTGGACATAGTGTTAGAAGTCACCTTCAATTCTTTCTTTAGCTTTATTATGTGTGCCTTGTATCTGTATGTGAAGAAAATAAGCTCTATTAATTACATTTTGAATTTATTAGACATTGCTACAGCTCCCAGATATCTAAATATTTGTCTTTTCTTACCTTGTGCTGGTTCTGTTATTGTTCCTTGCATTGTTTGATGCTGCTACTGTGTGTATATATATATATATGTGTGTGTGTGTGTGTGTGTGTGTGTGTGTGTGTGGTGCAAACTCTCTTACTAAATACCTCTCGGCCTGATCACCACATGCAGTTTCACCTGCAATGGATGAGCTCCAATTAAGCTCAACTCATGGTTGCTTAGCAATCTTCATTGTAATCAGGCCATTGCCTGGCCCCAGGGTGTCTTTTTTTATTTATTTAATTACTCATTTCAATGTTAAGTTTATTGAGAAACTAATGATGCCTTGAGGTGTTGGGTTTTCTTAATAAGCTGTGATTCTTCAATGTGTTTAAGTTTGTGTTTAGTTTATGTGTTCTTTATATGGGGAGGATAGTGCTATGGGGGTGGGGAAGAACCTCAGAATGTGAAGTATTCTTAACTTTATAATTTCTTACTTTACCATATTTTGGTTAAAATTTGCTTTTATATCCTTTCTTTTTCATGAATATTCAACTAATTGTGATGTTACTTTCATGTTTCTGACATATAGTTTGTTGATGGAATTTTGTTATCTTCTTCTATTAGATTTCCATATACCATTTGTATATTAAAGTGGAGGACAATTTTCATTACTGCTTACTAGCCACATTTTATCACATTGCTGTTCTGTTTTTAGGATTTATTATATTACAAAAAGAAGAACCCATTTTGTAAAGTGTTCATTTTTTAATGTGTCTAACCTTACTATTTTGTATTTGTTTTTTATTTTTAGATTTTTAGTTTTTTGTCTATGGAGCCATACTCCATCTCTCTTACTTATTTTAACATTACCAGCAGGCATTCCAGTGTGTGTCCTTATTCATCCCTATGTTTCTTTCCAGGGTTTGTAATTGAAAAATCCATTTCATTTCTGCTCTGTCCTACTGTTTTTGATAGTCCCCTCCCTTAGTGGTTTTTGGATTTGTTCAAGTCCCCAGAATCTGAGTGAGGCTCCCATATGTCCTTGTTCAGTGAAGTGATTTGCTACCTGTGATTTTTCTTCCTGTCTTCTAATATCCTCTTTATGTTCTTGTATGTGTGTTTTTAAAGCTCTGGTCATTTGCCCCACATATAAGTGGTCACATGGACACTGTAATCCATATATTACCCCTCTGTTGTACAGTCTATATGTTGTCTTATAGGGTACTCTTTACCCGTGTGTGTGTGTTTAAACATTTCTTTTTTGCTGGTATGGTGGCATACTGAGCATCTTCCACATGGTACCATTCCAGGTTTGAGGGGTCCTAGAAAAAGTTGCATCCCTTGCTGTACTGGGATTTTAAATTGGGATCTTACTAGTTTGTCTTTGATGTTTTTAACTTTTTTTACTGAAATAATGGGTCTTTCTTTAAATTCCTTAGGGACTTGTTCCCCTAATGACATTATGTACCAGTGTTTGTTTATAATTCTTTTGATTTCTGTAAATCGATCATTAAACTTAGTTGTAAATACCACCCTTGGTTTATGTTGTTTTTGTTTGGTTTGTAGAGAGTTTTGTCTAGTTACTGTCTCTATTCTTTGATTAGCTTTTTTAAGTACAGACTTCTTGTATTCCCTTTGTTGAAATCGATTTATCATTAATTGTTTTTCTTTCTGAAAATCTTGTTCTTTAGTACAGTTTCTTTTCATTCTAACTAACTGTGAATAGGGAATGCTTTGTTTTAGTCTTGTTTCATGGACACTTTTTCCATGTAGAAGTGTGTTCTTGTCTGTCGGTTTTTATGTTTGCTTGCACGCATGTGCAAGAAACATAGTGCCATCATCGGAGATTTCAGAGGTGTGTCACCTCCTCCTCCAATTCAGGCAGCGAGCTGGCAGGCATGGCCCCTGTAATCCAATGCATTTTGGAGCTGTCTATGACATGCTCCAAAATGCAGTGGCATACAGTTGAAAGGGGAGCTACACTTGAGTGAGTAGCGATAAGAAGCTGCCAGCGCAGCTCCACCCCAGCCGCAGGGCGCGCGTGCCCCGCACGCAGCGAGGCAGCCGACGCCTCTTCCCAGTACTTGGTGCGCCACACTGAGCCCACCCCAGTGTGGCAATCATTACCTTTGCTGACGGGGTGCCCAATCCCCATCGGCTGAACGCCCTCAAAGTCCTTGTGCCATGCTGGGAGCCCACCCCAGCGTGGCAAACGTCCCCAGAGTAGCTTGCCGACGGGTGCCCAATCCCCTGCCGCTGAACGCCTGTGAACAAGCGTGTGCTGGGAGTCCACCCAGCATGGCAAGCGGTCCCGCAATGTCTTTTGGTTTTTACCCTGTAAACAAAACTGTCTCACGGCGCGTCTCCGAACCCCTTCCCACAACTCTCACCCACCACTGCTCTACCAGCCTCCCACACCCCCTCACCCCATACTTACCTCCGTGCTCCGGCGCGACAATCTTCGTGGACGGGAACCGTGCACCTCTTCAAAGCCGACCGCGAACTGAGGAATGCGGTAAGCTGTATAATGGGCTAGATAGAGGGTTCAACTTTATTGCATTTCTCAGGATTTTGAGAATGCAAATTTTCAACATGGGTTTTGGGACCCTTCACTATGTCACCGTCATGGCGTTATTCGGGCTCGAAGGGTGATTTCATGCAGTGACTGTGAAATCACCCTTCGGGACCGAATACTGCCATGACAGTGACATCATTCATGAGAAGGGGGCCCGAAACCCCCATGTTGAAAATTTGGTGCCAAAATTCCAAAAAATGACTGTTTGACGAGTGTGCGTTGCACAGTTCCTACGCAGGCTTGTAAGTTCGCGAAATTTCAATATTTTCACTCCAGATTTTCAACATTGCCATTTTATCACACCGTCTTATGAGTAGTATAGCTGTCATTTTTCACATCTCACCCAAAATGTGTTTCCGCCCTTGTAGCGCAGAATGGCGCAGTCGGTGTGCGAAATCAATGTACAGGACAAATTAAGAAAATCACAGTGACACTGTTCATGAGCAGAGGTCTTGAAATGGCTATGTTGAAAATTTGGTGAAAAAATTCCTAAAAATGACTGTTTTACGAGCGTGCGTTGCACAGTTCCTACGCACGCTCATAGGTTTGCGAATTTTCAATATTTACACTCCAGATTTTCAATATTGCCATTTTTCCACACCTTCTTATGAGTAGTATAGCTGTCATTTTTCACATCTCACCCAAGACGTGTTTCTGCCCATGTAGCGCACAATGGCGCAGTAGTGCGAACTCAGTGTATGGGACACATTAAGGAAATCACAGTGTCACTGTTCATGAGCAGAGATCTTAAAATGGCAATGTTGAAAATTTGGTGACAGAATTCTTAAAAATGACTGTTTTATGAGTGTGCGTTTCACAGTTCCCACGCACGCTCGTAGGTTTGCGAATTTTCAATATTTCCACTCCAGATTTCCAACATTGCCATTTTTCCACACCTCCTTATGAGCAGTACAGCTGTCATTTTTCACATCCTGCCCAAAACATATTTCCGCCCATGTAGCGCACAATGGCGCAGTCGGTGTGCAAGCTCAATGTATGGGACACAGTGACACTGTTCATGAGCAGAGGTCTTAAAATGGCTATGTTGAAAACTTGGTGGAAAAATGCCTAGAAATGACTTTTATGAGCGTGCGTTGCACAGTTCCTATGCATGCTCGTAAGTTTGCAAATTTAATATTTTCACTCTAGATTTTCAGCATGTCCATTTTATTAAACTTCCTTATGAACAGTACAGCTGCAATTTTTCATATGTCACCCAAATGTGTTATCGCACATGTGGCGCACAATGGTGCTGTTGTGTGCGAAAAGCAATGTTTAGGACAGATTAAGAAAATCACAGTTACACTGTTCATGAGCAGAGGTCTTAAATGGCTATGTTGAAAATTTGGTGACAAAAGTCCATAAAATGACTGTGTTACGAGTGAGCATTGTGCAGTTTCCACGCATCCTCGTTAGTTCATGACTTTGTAATATTTTCAGTCCAGATTTTCACTAGTGGCATTTTTCACCACTTCCTTATGAACAGTACAGCTGCCATTTTTTCACAACATGGCGGCGAGTGTTTTCACACTTTCAGTGCAGAGATGCGTGGTCGCTGTTGGAAATCATTGTTCGGCACAGATAAAGAAAATCACTGTGACACTGTTCCTGATCGGAGCACCAAAATGCCTGAGTTGGCAATCTGCTATAAAATATCCCCAACCTACTTATATAACGGGTGTGCGTTGCACGGTTTCTATGTATGCTCGTGACTTCACCATTTTTTTAAATAATTTTACTACACATTTGCAACATAGCCATTTTTACACCTCCCCATGAAAGAGTACAGCTGTCATTTTTTACAGCCTGTTCGGAATATTTTTGCACCTGTGGTGGTAAATCCCGTAGTCACTGTGCAAAAGCAGCTTTCAGTTACCAAACTGATATTCCCCCTGTTCATGAGGTGGGGTCACAAAACAAACATGTTGAAAATTTGGAGTTAAAATACCAACAAATGCCTGAGGTATTAGGCTTTTCAACTAAATCGCCCAACCCTATAGAGAATGACAGGAATCAGGTGTGACTTGGGATTCTTGCCTGTGATGCTCATACCATTCCACACCCTGCAGTCACTGAGAGGCATCGAGGTATGCCTTGGACTCTTCGGCCCCAAGCTTCACCCCATTCTCCTATATTGCACCCATCTCACCATATTTCCTAATGAAATGGGGTGCGCATAAGGGCCAAAGACCCCAAGGAACACGTGACACTTGTCAGTCTCTGCAGAGTGGGGTGTGGTGAAATCGCATGGCCGTTATGCCTGACGACCCAAATGCACACCCCAATGCCTGTCACTCTCTGCAGGGTGGTGGTGGGGTTGGCTTCAGTTCAATACTTCACTGCCATTCCTATTATGCAGCTCTGTAACTTCTACACTACCACTGCCAATGCCAGTAAGCAAACATTCGGCATTGACAAATGCTTGTTTGTATAAGCTTGTAAATAGTTGGTTGTTTTTCTTATATATTTTGAGGTCAAGATATGATATTTCCATTTTATTATGTGTCATAATAAATTGAATATTAGGATTAATGTTGTTTAAGAAGTTTAAAAATTATTCTAACCTCGGTATGGTACCTTTCCAAACAAAAAATCCATCATCTATATATCTAGTCCACGTGTTGATATCAGTAAAAAATGGATTTTCTCTCTCATTTAGTATATGTTCTTTTTCTAAATCGTACATAAAAGCATTTGCATAGGCACATGCCATTGTACTTCCCATAGCAGTAGCCCTTACCTGTCTATAATACTCTGAGTTGAACTCAAAATAATTATTTGTCAATATGATGTGTGCTAACTCTTGTAGGATTTCTGTCTTTGGATGTGCTTGTGGGCTTCTTGTGTTCAATAATGTGCCCACTGATCGTATGCCATCTTCATGTGGTATGGACTTGTATAGGTCCACTATGTCCACTGTTACCAATATATGTTTCTTGTATGCCACTAAGTGTCATTTGTTCCAGTTTACATATCATATCTGTAGTATCTTTAACATAAGTTGTTGTTTGTTCAACTAAAGGTTGTAAGTGAACATTTATGTATTGTGATATTGTTTCAAATATTGATTCATTAGCTTAAACTATCAGTCTCCCTGGTGAATTTTTTTTGATCTTTATGTATTTTAGGGATGGCATAGAATGCTGATATTCTTGGATATTTGTTTAGTATTATATTGGTTTCCCAACTATGTAACCATCCATTATTTTCAAATTCCTTTAATGATTGTATTATTAATCGTTGAAGTCTGTCAGTGGGATTTTGTTGTAATTTCTCATAATTCTGTTGATTTTCTAATAAATGTAAACACATATTTTTATAATGTTTTCTGTCCATTATAACAATGCATCCCCCCTTATCTGCGAGTTTGATAATAATTTGATCATCTTTTTGTAAGTTGTTGAGTGCTGTCCTTTGTGCTCTACTAAGGTTATCTGTGTCTGTTTTGCTTTGTTGTGATCTATATAAGTCATGTATTTCTTTCTATACTAATGTACAGTATGTTTCTACTTGATGATTTTTCCCTACTGGTGGATTAAATTTAGATTTAATTTGTAATGCTGTTTTTACCTGTTTCTCATATGCATCCATTTCCTCAGTTTGTTGAAATTGTGTCTTAAGCCTTAAAGCACTGAAAAATCTCTGTAGGTCTGCTTCAAACTGGAATAGGTCTGTGGACTGTTTTGGAGCAAATGACAACCCTAGGTTTAACACTTCTATTTCTGAATTAGTTCGTATTTTGTTACTTAGATTGAATATAGGTATCAAGTGTGTCTCTGATTCCGATTGCCTCTGTACCCTGTTCTTGTTTTTCCAGTTGTTACATCTCCCATTCCTCGGCTGCCCCCCCCCCACCAACCTTTGTGCCCCCGGTTCCCCTGACTGATTTGCCTATCTCTTATATGGTATCTTGCTACTGTGTCTTGTTGATATGATGTGCCTGGTTCCTTTCTATCTTGTAATGATGGCTCTTCTGTTTCTCTTGTCTCCTTATGTATATTAGGGTCCCTTGTATAGCTACTGACACTATCTGTACTGCTCTCATGGTATCTGTTCTGTTGTCCCCATGTTTGTTTCTGAGAATATTTTTTATATATATATATTTTCTTATCTCGATGGTCATTTGCATCTCTTTGAAATTTTTTTATTTTTTTCCTGCTTAAGCCATTCTTCATATTCTTTGATTTTTGGTTTTTAAACTTTCTAGATTTGCTTTAAATGCTTCTTCTGCTAGTTTAGCTTTTAATACTTCATCCATTAATGTTGTTTCTTTTTCTATCAATTCTCTTTCATCCAGAATAGCCTTTATAAGGTAGTACAGAAAGTCACAAGATGCTCTATTTCTTATTCCATTCCAATTTTTGACTAATTTCTCTGACTCTATGCCCAGATTTGGTTCAATGTAAATCCTTACCCTCTAGGTATCATATTGTATTCTAAGTACTTTGTTAATGTCAGACCATGCCACTCCAGTCTGGTATTTTTATATCAATAATTTTCCATTTTTTGTACCAAAGCCTTATTAGTATCACCAAGTTGGTCTGTTAAGTCCCATTCTCCTCTTATAGCATCAAATAGTTTCTTACGGTGTTTCTTCTGAGTATGTTTTATGATACATCAGTCCTTGTGCACTTTGACCTATATCTCTAAATGCTTCCATCTTCTTAAGGAGCATCAGTTGATTTATTCAGTTCTTCATGGTGGTAAGTGTTCCACTAGTTCTGTGCTGGTGTCGCTAGTAAATTTAAAAAATCCTTTTTTTTTAAATTTTTTTAAATCTGTAATCCCAACATCCATGGGTAGGTGTCCCAGTCCCTCAGGTCACCTCTTTTACTAATTGGCGAGAGGTGTGTAGCTATAATGGTTCACTCCATGGGTAATGGGATACTGTTAAGACAAATTGTTGAATGGTTCCCCTTATAGGACTAAGTCAGTGTTAATGTTCAGAAATGGGGAAGGGGACCAAAAAACACTCCACTCGGGCTGTTGTAAAATTTCTCAAAGTCCTTTATTTATTTTTGTTAATTGCCCTGACGTTTCGCATGCTTGTGCTTTTCAAAGGGCTTTTCAAGTATTCTGTAAGAATAATAGAGAAATATTGTTTATAAATCTTACATTTTTGGATTCCATATCTTTTCATTATTCTTCTATTAAGATTTTCTGTTATACTTCATTAGCACTGTGCTTCTTTCTCATGTTACTTATAGTACATACTATGTGCTTTGTTCACTCTTATAATTAAAACTTTACTACAATAATATACAGTAATAGAAAATATGTACCCTGTATTCGTGCTTTGTTTCCACACTGGCCAGACACTTTTACTTCTGCCTTTGCATGTTCTATTGTTTCTTTATGGCAAGGAATTGCACCAAACTTGTTTCTTAACTATAGTATAAACAATATGTGAAAATGCCTTCAACAACCTTATTTAGCAGGTTATTTTCAATACAATAATCACACAACTTTCCCTTATTGCTACCTTTTCTGTTATAACCTTGTACCATTTTAAAAGATCTTAATCAGCTAAATTTTACCTTTTGCAGCTTTCTTTCAGCTCAGCATGTTCAGTTTCATTTGTTCTCTGTCTTCCTTGTATTTTAAGTTCTGTTTTTAATACATTTAAAATTTTAATACAATCAAATTTTAGTAACTGTTTAAACACTTCTGCAACATGCTTTTACCTGTATAACTGGTTTTAACACTTTTTACTCACTTTTGTGCTGAACGTTGTTTCCAACTCCTTATTTCTTTATTTTTTTATTTTATTGTCAATCCCTAAAAAGAGAATCAGTCCTTTCAGTATCCTTCAATATTTTATTTTTTCAGTCCTATTAATCTTCAATTGTATGTTACTATCTCACTTTACCTGGCTAGTATGTGTAGATACTTTTGGCATAGTGTTAAAAGTCACCTTCAGTTCTTTCTTTAGCTTTATTATGTGAGCCTTGTATCTGTATGTAAAAAAAATAAGCTCTTTTAATCACATTTTGAATGTTTTTGACATATCTACGCTCCTAGATATCTAAATATTTGTCTTTTCTTACCATGTGCTGGTTCTGTTGTTGTTCCTTGTGTTGTTTGATGCTGCTACTGTGTGTATATGTGTGTGTGTGGTGCAAACTCTCTTGCTAAATACGTCTCGGCCTGATCGCCATATGCAGTTTCACCTGCAATGGATGAGCTCCAATTAAGCTCAACTCATGGTCGCTTAGCAACCTTCATTGTGATCAGGCCATTGCCTGGCCACAGTGTGTCTTTTTTATTTATTTAATTACTCATTTTAATGTTAAGTTTACTGAGAAACTAATCATGCCTTAAGGTGTTGGGTTTTCTTAATAAGCTGTGCTTCTTCAATGTGTTTAAGTTTGTGTTTAGTTTCTGTGTTCTTTACATGGGGAGGATAGTGCTATGGGGTGGGGGAAGAACCTCAGAATGTGAAGAATTCTTAACTAAATAATTTCTTACTTTGCCATATTTTGGTTAAAATTTGCTTTTATATCCCTTCTTTTTCAGGAACATTCAACTAATTGTGATGTTACTTTCATGTTTCTGACATATAGTTTGTTGATGGAATTTTGCTATCTTCTTCTATTAGATTTCCATATACCATTTGTATATTAAAGTGGAGGACAATTTTCATTACTGCTTACTAGCCACATTTTATCACGTTGCCATTCTGTTTTTAGGATTTATTATACTATAAAAAGAAGAACCCATTTTGTAAAGTGTTCATTTTTTAATGTGTCTAACCTTACTATTTTGTATTTTTTTTATTTTTAAATATTTAGTTTTTTGTCTATGGAACCATACTCCATCTCTCTTACTTATTTTAACATTACCAACAGGCATTCCAGTCTGTGTCCTTATTCATCCCTATGTTTCTTTCCAGGGTTTGTAACTGAAAAATCCATTTCATTTCTGCTCTGTCCAACTGTTTTTGATAGTCCCCTCCCCTTAGTGGCTTTTGGATTTCTTCAAGTCCACAGAATCTTAGTGAGTCTCCCATATGTCCTTGTTCAGCGAAGTGATTTGCTACCTGTGATTTTTCTTCCTGTCTTCTAATATCCCCTTTATGTTCTTGTATGCGTGTTTTTAAAGGGGTCATTTGCCCCACATATAAGTGGTTACATGGACACTGTAATCCATATAATACCCCCTCTGTTGTACAGTCTATATGTTGTCTTATAGGGTACTCTTTACCTGTGTGTGGGTGTTTAAACACTTCTTTTTTGCTGGTATGGTGGCATACCGAGCATCTTCCACATGGTACCATTCCAGGTTTGAGGGGTCCTAAAAAAAGTTGCATCCCTTGCTGTACTGGGATTTTAAATTGGGATCTTACTAGTTTGTCTTTGATGGTTTTAACTTTTTTTGCTGCAATAGTGGGTCTTTCTTTAAATTCGATAGGGAGTTGTTCCCCTAATGACATTATGTAACAGTGTTTATAATTCATTTGATTTCTGTAAATCGATCATTAAACTTAGTTGTAAATACCACCCTTGGTGTATGTTGTTTTTGTTTGGTGTGTACAGTGTCTTGTCTAGTTACTGTCACTATTCTTTGATTAGCTCTTATAAGTACAGACTTCTTGTACTCCCTTTGTTGAAATCGATTTATCATTAATTGTTTTTCTTTCTGAAACTGTGTTCTTTAGTACAGTTTCTTTTCATTCTAACTAACTGTAAATAGGGAATGCTTTGTTTTAGTCTTGTTTCATGGAGACTTTTGCCAGCTTAATCTGGTTCAAGGTCAGTTGGCATTCATCTGTATCCCCCTCCCCCGGGTCATGCCTGAAAATAGGCAGGATTTGTCTAGTGCACTTACCCGGTCAACAAAAAACTAAATAAAATAAAAAAAAAAAATGAAGGAGAGTGGGTTCCTGTCTGTCGTTTTTTTGTATAAGCTTGTAAATAGTTGGTAGTTTTCCTTATATATTTTGAGGTCAAGATATGATATTTCCATTTTATTATGTGTCATAACAAATTGAATATTAGGATTAATGTTGTTTAAGGAGTTTAAAAATTGTTCTAACCTCGGTATGGTACCTTTCCAAACAAAAAATCCATCATCTATATATCTGTTCCACGTGTTGATATCGGTAAAAAATGGATTTTCTCTCTCATTTAGTATATGTTCTTTTTCTAAATCATACATAAAACCGTTTGCATAGGCAGATGCCTTTGTACTTCCCATAGCAGTACCCCTTACCTGTCTATAGTACTCTGAGTTGAACTCAAAATAATTATTTGTCAATATGATGTGTGCTAACTCTTGTAGGATTTCTGTCTTTGAATGCGCTTGTGGGCTTCTTGTGTTCAATAATTTGCCCACTGATCGTATGCCATCTTCATGTGGTATGGACTTGTATTGGTCCACCATGTCCACTGTTACCAATATATCCATTTCTTGTATGCCACTTAGTGTCATTTGTTCTAGTTTATATATCATATCTGTAGTATCTTTAACATAAGTTGTTGTTTGTTCAACGAAAGGTTGTAAGTGGAAATTTATATATAGTGATATTGTTTCAAATAATGATTCATTAGCTGAAACTATCGGTCTCCCTGGTGGATTTTTTTTGATCTTTATGTGTTTTAGGGATGGCATAGAACGTTGGTATTCTTGGATATTTGTTTAGTATTATATTGGTTTCCCAACTATGTAACCATTCATTATTTTCAAATTCCGTTAATTTTTGTATTATTAATCGTTGAAGTCTGTCAGTGGGATTTTGTTGTAATTTCTCATAATCCTGTTGCTTTTCTAATAAATGTAAACACTTATTTTTATAATGTTTTCTGTCCATTATAACAATGCCTCCCCCCTTATCTGAGGGTTTGATAATAATTTGATCATCTTTTTGTAAGTTGTTGAGTGCTGTCCTTAGTGCTATACTAAGATTATCTGAGTTTGTTTTGGTTTGTTGTGATCTATATAAGTCATGTATTTCTTTCTATACTAATGTACAGTATGTTTCTACTTGATGATTTTTCCCTACTGGTGGACTATATTTAGATTTAATTTGTAATGCTGTTTTTACCTGTTTCTCATATGAATCCTTGTGTTCACTTTGTTGAAACTGTGTCTTAAGTCTTAAAGCCCTGAAAAATCTCTGTAGGTCTGCTTCAAACTGGAATATGTCTGTGGACTGTTTTGGAGAAAATGACAACCCTAGGTTTAACACTTCTATCTCTGTATTAGTTAGCATTTTGTTACTTAGATTGAATATAGGTATCAAGTGTGTCTCTGATTCCGATTTCCTCTGTACCCTGTTCTTGTTTTCCCAGTTGTTACATCTCCTATTCCTCGGCTGCCCCAACCCACCTTTGTACCCCCCCCAGTTCCCCTGATTGATTTGTCTATCTCTTAGTTGTTATCTTGCTATTGTGTCTTGTTGATATGATGTGCCTGGCTCCTTTCTATCTAGTAATGATGGCTCTTCTGTTTCTCTTGTCTCCTTACGTATAGTAGGGTCCCTTGTATAGCTACTGTCACTATCTGTACTGCTCTCATGGTATCTGTTCTGTTGTCCCCATGTTTGTTTCTGAGAATATTTTTAATATGTATATATTTTCTTATCTCGATAGTCATTTGAATCTCTTTGAATTTTTTAATTTTTTTCTGCTTAAGCCTTTCTTCATATTCTTTGATTTTTGTTTTTAAACTTTCTAGATTAGCTTCAAATGCTTCTTCTGCTAGTTTAGTTTTTAATACTTTCTCCATTAATGTTGTTTCTTTTTCTATCAATTCTCTTTCATCCAGAAAGGTACCATACCAAGGTTAGGACAATTTTTAAACTTCTTAGACAACATTAGTCATAATATTCAATTTGTTATGACACATGATGAAATGGAAATATATCTTGAACTCAAAATATATAATGAAAACAGCCAACTATTTACAAGCTCATACAAAAAACTGACAGGAACACACTCCTACATGGCAAAAGATTCTCTGAAACAAGACTAAAACAAAGAATTCCCTATTCACAGTTAGTTACAGTGAAAAGAAAATGTACTAAAGAACAAGATTTTTAGAAAGAAAAACAATTAATGATAAATCGATTTCAACAAAGGAAATATAAGAAGTCTATACTTAAAAAAGCTAATCAAAGAATAGAGACAGTAACTAGACAAGACACTCTACAACCAAACAAAAACTTTGAGAAATTTTACAGCAGCCCGAGTGGAGTATTTTTGGCCCCCCCCCCATTTCTGAACATTAACACTGACTTAGTCCTATATGGGGAACCATTCAACAAAGTGTCTTAACAGTATCCCATTACCCATGGAGTGAAGCATTATAGCTATACACTTCTCGCCACTGATGGTGTTTCCACTTTAAGTCATATGTCACTCTTGTGTTGACTTATTTGGTTTCTTAATTCCTGAATGGTCTTTCCAACATAAAGTTTATCATATGGGCATTGTAGCACATAGACAACATGGTGGCTTTTACACATAATATGTTATTTGATCCAGAATTTCCGATTTGTATACTAATCTTCAAAAAATACTATTTTACTAGTGTTCCCACTTTGGAAACGATGTCCACAGGATACATTTCCTGGTACCAATGGTCCCAAAAGCATTTGTTTTTCTCTTTGTGGTGCTCTAAAATGCTGTGTATGAACCAGTCTATCTTTGAGAGTAGGATTTCTTCATGTTGAAAAAATAGGTTTCTGTTTAAATCTCCCGTTCTGGTATGTACCTAGCTGTATCAATTGCCAGTTATTATTAATAATAGATTTAATTTTATGATTTAGATGATTATAAGAGGTTGAAAAGACTATTCTGTGATCCACTATAGTGTTTCATTCAGTCTTGTTAAAAAATGATTGTCTTGGAGTAGCTGTAACTTCTTGTTCTAATCTGTTTATCAAAGTTGTCTTATACCCTCTATTTATAAATATGTGTGTCATACTCTGAGCTGTTTCCATGTATAGTCCTTCCTCACTACAATGTCTTCTAGCCCTAATGAACTGTGACTTGGGGATAGAATCTTTAAGCTTCAGATCATGGTAACTAGTATAATGTAGTAAGGTGTTTTGGGCTATTTCTTTTCCACATAGCCTAGTCTCTAATATGAAAAATGCTGATACTGTGGGGTGTGTCTGGTTTTAGTGTGAGGGTTACCTATTAGGTAATTGGTAATTAATGCAGTAATGCTGAAATTTGTTTTATTTATATGTTTTCAGAATGAACAACACAGTGTGGTCCTGATGAAGTGGAGTTACCACAAAACTGCTGCCCAATTTTTGTGAGAAGAAAAATAAACAAATAAAAAAAGAAAAACATTTTTTAAACAAAGTAGTGTTCATCCATTTCTTTGCTTGTTTGCTCTCAGAAGACAATCAAGTTCAGCCTCAACTTTGGGTTTCACTGCATAAGGTACAGCTCTCGGTTTAAAGAAACATGGAGTTGCATCACTGTCCACATATCTTTTTGCTGTGGTACCATGTAAAGTTCCCAGACCTTCCTTGAATACTGCTTCATGTTTTGCAAGCACCTCCTGCAGTGTCCACTGCTGTAATGGTGTCAAGTGATTGACTGCTCTCCAGTCCATGGCCAGTTCAGCAATCCAGTCTTGTCCTAACAAGTTTGGGCCTGTTCCCATCACCACTACATATGGCAATTCTTATCTGTCTCTTTGTACCTTACTATTACTCTTGCTGACCCCAGTATCTCTACAGGTTCTCCTGTATAAGTTTTCAATTTAATTGCACACTTCTAAAGCTCTGGGAGGTCCTTCCTATTCTGCAACTCAGAGTATTCTGCTTGATTCATGATGGCAACACTACATCCAGTGTCCACCTCAAATTGTACAGTTTTGCAATTAACGTCCAGCATCTGAATGATTGCTGCTACTTTGGGAATATTTGCCTCCTTCACACTATGCATAGCATAAGCCTTCTCTTCCTCTGTGTCCTCATTTTTTTCTCCCCCTGCAAGTGGAGAGTATGCTGGAAGCTTTTGGTACTCATCTTACTCTGTTTCCCTGTCTTTCTTGGTGTGTATGCTTCCCTTTTCTCTTTAATCTTATTTCTACAGGCTTGACTGATGTGGCCTTTCATTTCACATATAAGCATCTTTCATCTTTGAAGTGACATTCCCGTGGGAAATGCTGGCCCCCACAATGGTAGCAATTTTTAGTTATGTTCTTATTCAGCTGCTCTTTGTTTCTAAACATTTTGTTTACAGAGTCCTGTGGCTTTTGTGAACTACAACTGAGCCTAGACATTTCTCTTGACTGCAGCTGTAAATCTTTTACATTTTGACGAGCAGATTCCATGGCTTGAGTCAACTTCAGTGTTGTTTCAAACATTAAATCTGTTTCTTACAATAACCTTCTTTGAATTCTATTATCATTTGCCCCACAAACCAGTCTATCTCTCAGCATTTGCTCTAAAATGTCTCCATAATTACAATCCTGGGCCATTTTTCTCAACTCTGCCACATATGCTCCCGCAGTCTCTCCAGCTTTTCTATTTCTAGAATTAAATATGAGCCTTTGTACAATTTCACTTCTTTTTGGGTTAAAGTGATTTTTCAAACATTTTACTAAGTCGTCATACAATTTGTCACCAGGCTTTTCAGGGCTCAACACATTTCTCATTAAGCTGTAGGTTTGTGCACTCACTCCACTTAGTAAAATGACTCCTTTTTTACTAGCCTATGTAAAATAATTTGCAATGAAGAAATGTGGCAAGATTTCACAGTATTCCTTCCAGGTCTGAATTTGAGGATTAAAAGAAGCCACAGTCCTTCAGTGCCAGCCATTTCCTCTTTGAATGTCAACAGCCACTTACTGTATGCATAGCTCCCCTCTACTTTCTTTACTTTCACTTTCTGAATAATTTTCTTTTTCTCACTCTGGGTGAAAACATCTTCTTTTGTTAGTTGCTCACTGACTCTTTCTTTTATCCTCATTGCCAAATAACATGTTGTATCCTGAAAACCAAGCGATCTACACAGGGATCTTCTTTAGGAACTGCAGAGCTTTTTACATACTTCTAACAAGACAGCCTTCTTCTGATACAGAGAGAGAGAGCAAGATAGAGATTCTGGATCTTTCTAACAGCACTACTACTATTGCTCAAGATCTATATTCTCTTAGAGTTTGTAAGGTCCATGCTACCCTCTAGCAGCACCTCATAATACTACACTATAGTTCCATACAGTATGTATCAGATTGGTTTGACATCATTGAGCTCCTTGCAGACTGCCTTGCATTGGGGTGGCAAAATTCACTGTCATACCAATATATTTACCCCTGTATAAGCACAAGTGAGAACATAAAAAGTGATCTAGTTCATCTTGCAATAGGGACTGCTTCCTCAAGTACAGTTTCTGGCAGAAACCACTAAAGCACGGGCTAATGTTTTCACCATTGGTGAGTGTGGATTTCATCCTTCCCCATTACTGCAGCTATGCATACCTTCTGCTCAGGTTTTTTGAGATGGTATCCCAGGAAGCATCCCACCTTCTCTCTGGCCTCCAAATACCTTTGTCAGGTACAAAAAAGCGCACATTCAGCCACCTGAGTGTATAACTTATTAAGCTCATGTTTGTCCCTGTTAGTTCTCTCAAGCCCTCCAAAGACGGGAGAATCTGCATGTGCCTTCTCCAGCTCCTTGATCCTGCCTTCCCATTCCTTTTTTTTCAGTTTTACTTCCTTTCTATAGGCTGTGTGGCTGATTAGTTGCCTCCAATGATAAGCCTTCATTCCCCCACAGGTTTGCTCTTGTGACTTACTGAGTGACATTATTGATCAAGTATACCCTAGTTTTGGTGTCTGTGTAATTCCTGTATGCCTCTTCCAGGTATGAAACATTGAATCACCATCTGGGAGAAATGGGGGATATCAGGGATATTACTCGTATGGATAGTAGATCATGTCCAGAGATGGATCTGATACCTAAGTAACTGTCAACTACTCCTTCGAGCAAATGACACCAGGAAATCCAGGAGTGAATATATTTCATGAGCTGCTGACTAAAATGTACAATCTCCATCAGTGAGCCCAATCAAGTGCCATTCATCTACTAGCCCAAGGCACTCTCTCATTATTTGCAATATTTTTCTCTTGGCAATTGGTGCATGTGTCACCAGGATTTATCCTGTTCAATCCAGCAGAAGGTCAATAATCTGACTAAAATCCCCTCCTAGGTTAATTGGGTCATCCTCATAGTTTTGTAGTGCCTATGCTGAATCATGGGAAAAGGTAGGGTCATCTCTTGTTGGTGCATAGATGTTTCCAAGCATTACTTCTCACCTTTGGAGTTTGACTTTGTAGGGCAGCCATCAGCATCCTAGTTTACCCTAGTCTAAATTTGATTAGCATGACTATCTCCCATGCCATAGAGTTGTAACAGCTCCCCTCCACCCATGCTACCCAATCCTATTGGAGTTTGGCTACATAATTTTCAGCAAGTATTTCCTAAAGGAATGCTATAGAAGCCCCAGCCTTTTTAAATGTCCTAGTATCTTTTTTCATTTTGATGGGGTTCTGTACATCCCAGATATTCCATATTACTGTGGTGCATGCCATATCAAATATTGTTTTTACCTTCACATCTCCATCCATATTCCCCACCCTATCCTGCTCCTTCCTTTCATTCATCATTGGTTGTACCTGTAACCTTTCTACCCCATGTCCTCTGTACCGCATCCCTGCAGAAATGAACTTCAAACAACTAAAAAATTTATAACATAGAACATGTACAAAAAGGCAAATCAACATATTCTCATAGAAAACTTGCTTAACAATGCATTATAGTAACACTTTCTAGCCTTATGGGGGTTGTGCTGTAGCAGAAACAAGCAACTATGGGACCCACAACAGGTGGGCTTCCTATGCCATCTTACCACTACCCTCAAGGCCAGTGCACATAGCACTGATAGTAATACGAGGGTCTAAGTTAGCCACTGACTCCCTGGAGCCCCAGGGTGTAGGCATGGAAGAGTATTGGTATGAGACATCACTGCGGTAAGGCACCCAAGTGAAGCCCATATCTCACCTCTCTTCAACCTTTGTTGCAATTACAAGACTTGGAGTCCTTGGTCATTGAAACATAGCTGCCTTTATTAAAAGTCCCTCATTTTAAAGCCCTGCCTTCTTAGCTGATTCATCAGTTATAGAATGCCCCTTATATGAACATGGGTGACCCTCTATCTTCAAATCCAGAACTCTGGGAAATTCACAGTTAGACCAACTGAAAGGGGCACCAGGGGAAGGGTGGGGGATGTGACTTCATGCTTGGGAGGCCTACACAAGTGCTAAGGTCAGACTTCCCATTGGCCAGGTGGGGACCCACAGCAGCATAGCCCTTTATACTTTAGAGTCTTGTGTTCCACTGGATTAAGGGCTGCTGGGAGCTTTAGTTCTGTATGGGCAGAGAGAACTACCAAAAATGAAGGGCTACCACTAAGAGAACTCAATGAGTTCACTAAACAGTTCTGACAGTTTTTGAAGGACCAAGAGCTGCTTTAGGTCTTGAGCTAAGCATTCTGGATAAGCATTTCTAAAATGGGACTGTTTTGATTGTGCAAGGAGTGCAACCTCAGACTAAACACTTATGGGTCACATCGTACACCTGGAGCTGCCTGCAAGCTGTCAGTGGGAATGGGCTGAAGCAGACATAACAGAGGTCAGTCTGCAGGTGTTGGCTGTGATTAGTGTTACCTCTCATCTATCACTTATCTCTAAACTAACAAGTATTTGTCAATGCCGAATGTTCATCGTGAGTAGAGATAAGAAAGTGTGTGAGAGTGTAGTAGTGCAGGAAGAGTTTTATTGATAATGAGCTACAGACAATTGTATGACAGCTGTACTGTTCATGAGGTGGTGTGATGAAAAGGCTATGTTGAAAATTTGGAGTAAAAATATTGAAAATGACCAAAGTTATGTGTCATCACATTTTCAGCATGGCCTTTTTGGTACCCCACCTCATGAAGAGTACAACTGTCATTTTGTTCACTCATGCCAAAAGGTGATTTCACAGAGCGACCGTGCCATTCTGCACCACAGATGCAAAAACACATTTCAGGCAGGATGCAAAAAAATAACAACTGTACTGTTCATAAGGAAGTATGAACAAATGGCAATGTTGAAAATCTGGAGTGAAAATATTAAAAATGGCAAAGATACGAGCATGCATAGAAACTGCGCAACGCAAGCTCATAATGCAGGTACTTTGTGGAATTTTTTCACTAAATGTTAAATTGGCCTTTTTGGGACCTCCCTTCATGAACAGTAGCACTGTAATTTTATTAATTCATCCCAAAAGTTGATTTTGCACACCGACTGTGCCATTCTGGGTCACAGGTGCAAAAACACATTTTGGGCAGTATGTGAAAAATGACAGCTGTACTGTTTATAAGGAGATGTGAAAAAAAATAGCAATTTTGAAAATGTGTAGTGAAAATATAAAAAAGTTGCAAAGTTACAAGCGTACGTAGAAACTGTGCAACATGCACTGATAACACAGGCATTTTTTTGAATTTTTCCCACCAAATTTTCAACATGGGCTTTTTGGGACCCCACCTCATGAAGAGTGGCACTGTCATTTTGGTAATCGGTACTGAAAGGTGATTCCTCACAATAAATACAAAATCACCTTTCAGGACCAAGAAACAAAATGACACTGACATGTTCATGAGGTGGGGTCCCAAGAACCCCAAGTTGAACATTTGGGGCCAAAATTCCTAAAAATGGATGAGATATCAACCTAAGTTGAAACCCTCCATTGAGTCACATTATGCAGGCTTACCAGATTCCTCAGTTCCTAGTTCAGTTTTTGAAGAGTGCAGGCGTATCCTCGGCCAGTGAAGGTCGCAGCTCCCAGCCTCTGGAGGGTAAGTATGGGTGGGGGGTGTGGGGAGGTGGGTGAGCAGAGGAGGGTTGGGGTGGGGAGGGTGGACTGGGGAGACCACGCTGGAAGGTTTTCTTTTTTACAGGTAAAAAAAAGACTTCGGGAGGACAGTTTTTCTATTTTACAGGGATTTTTCTAAAAAACATTTAGGCACACTTGGGTGGGGTCCCAGTGTGCCACAATAGTTTGTGTGTGAGGAGGCACATGCCATTGTTGACATGGGGATTGGGCACTCTGGTGTCAGCAAACAATATAGACATGTGTGGAGGGGGCACATCCAACATTGGAAGTGGGCATCCTGATGCTGGAAAGGGGAAATTGTTTAACCAGGAAAGAAACAGTAAGGGGGGGATGCCAACACACGGAGTGGGCACCCTGATGTCGGCAAGGGGTACAGACAGGTTGGGTACTGCATTCAACACCAGGAGTGAGTATCCCGGTGTTGGAAAGGGGAAATTGTTTAATCAGGAAAGACACACAGACCTGTAGGGAATGGGGAAATTATTTAACCAGGAAAGGCACACTGAGCTGCAGCTGAACGGCTCGCATTTCAAAGGACAGAGCCGTGCGCAGCGTTGGCTCTGTCCTTTGAAATGTTTGCCAAGACCAGCCTTCTCAGCAAACTAATGTCATCAGGGCACTGCCTGCTGATTTGCCGGCCACAGACCAGCCCCTGCAGCACTGCTGGTTATTATGCTGGCACCCCTCACACCCCTGTTTAGCAACTCTCATATCAACAAGTTAGTTTGCGCTTGTGCACTCGACGAATTTAAAAAGGAAAACCAACTATTCCACATCTCCATATCTCTCTATCTCTCTCCAAGGTGTTAAAGAAAAGGGCTGTTGGGAGCTTTAGTTCTGTTTGAGCAAGAACTACCAAAACCAAGGTACAAACATTAGGAGAACTCACAGAGTTCACTAAACAGTTCTGACAGTTTTTGAGTGACCAAGACTCACATTAGGACTCAAGCTAAGCATTCTGCATAGACATTTCTAAAATGTGACTGCTTTGTGTCAGAAGCGTGACCTTGAACTGAACACTTCCAGGACATGTCCTATATCTGGAGCTGCCCTGCAAACCGTTGGCCAGACTTGGCAGAGGCATACATGGCAGAGGTGTGTGTCTGCTGTGTCAGTCAGGGAAGGTGGAAAGGTAGTGGCACTCTGCATCGGGTCCAGCTGACACAACTGTGGATATCCAGATGGACACCAGAACTCTTGGCTGATGATCAAGAAATAAGAATCTACTGGAAAACAGTGAGTCAAAACAATGAGATTATCTAACCCCTGGTTTTAAGAC
This sequence comes from Neoceratodus forsteri, assembly GCA_016271365.2. Taxonomy (NCBI): domain Eukaryota; kingdom Metazoa; phylum Chordata; order Ceratodontiformes; family Ceratodontidae; genus Neoceratodus; species Neoceratodus forsteri. The sequence goes on along the minus strand of CM057455.1, from coordinate 1,138,901,408 downwards.
AGGAAATCGGGGTGAAACCAGTTTACTAAATTGGTAATTTTATCACAGCTATAAGTAGTAAGTGACTTCATTAACCTTGTGGGTATTATTGAATCTTGAGGGGAATACTGAATATTGTTCTATCTAGCAGATTTACTCTCTTAACTTGTGCATCATTCAGAGCATTGTCTTATTTCATAGATTTTCTTACACATCTGTTCAAACATCCCTGACCTAAATTCTGGTATTAGTATCACAATAAAGCACCCCATATTATTTTCAGTACTTATTAAACCAAGTTCCAATGACATGGAGAAAACAAAAGCAGAAGTTACCAGTTGAAGCTGTAGAATGTGTATCCATTGCACATATACCAAATTACTGGAGAAGAAGTTAACAGGTCTAAGGAGTTTTACCACAGCCTGAAATCTTCATGGATAACATGACTGAAACACTTGCATTGAAGGACACACATATGAATAGAGAATCACAGATGCTATCAACAAATGGGAATTCTAGAGGTATAGTGTTAAAAAGGAAAAGAAACAGAACTTGAAAAGACAGTAAAAGTGAGCAAAGTGAAGTACTCTTATGGACATTAGTGTGTGGGGGGGGGCTAGGAAGAAAAGGGACAGGGCAACAGATGCTCATAATCTTCAGCTAGAAAACAGATTCCAAACCCAGGTAAATTTGCAAGACAGTGGAAACATTACTGATATTAATACACATGTGGCTGAAGTATCCCCTGGAAGTATACAGAATAAATCTTAGTTGGTCATAATAGGTGACTCTAAATTATGGTTTATAGATGCCATAATCTGTAGAGGGAAAAAAGATAGGACCATAGTATACTATCTCCAGGCATGTAAGTAAAGGATGCTAGGGACAATCTGGAAGTTTTTATAAACAGTGCAGCAGTAAATCCAGTAATGTCTGTGCACATAGCAGCCAATGATGTAGGCCATAGACTTGATAGTATCACATCTGATTTTGTGGAAACTGGTAAAACTCTAAAAGAACAAGCATTGCCAATGCTGAATGTTGTCTTGCTGGCATTGGCATTAGTAGTGCAGGAGTTAGAGAAATGGATAATAGGAATGGCAGGGAAGTATTGAACTGATGCCAACCCCACCCCACCCTGCAGTGACTGACAGGCATTGTGGTGTGCCTTTGAGTCATCAGCCATAATCCTCATGCCATTTCACCTCACCCTACCCTGCAGATACCACCAAGTGTTGTGGTGTGCCTAGGGGTCTTCAGGCCTTACACTCACCCCATTCCATAAGGAAATATGCTGAGATGGGTGCAGTATAGGAGAATGGGGTGAACATTGGGGCCAAAGAGTCCAAGGCACACCTCGATGCCTGTCACTGGCTACAGGGTGGGGGTGTAGGTGGAATGGTGTGAGCATTACAGCTGACAATCCCAAGTCACACCCCTGAAGCCTGTCAGTCTCTACAGGGTGGGGCGCTACAGATGGAAACCTTAATGCCCTGGGTATTTGTTGGTATTTTCACTCCAAATTTTCAATAGGGGCTTTTTGTGACCTCACCTCATGAACAGTGACACTATCAGTTCATTATCCTTTGCACAGTGATTGAGCCATTTGGCACTATAAGTGTGAAAACACGTTTCAGGCAGGATGTGAAAAATGACAGCTGTACTGTTCATGAGGAGGTGTAAAAAAAGGCAATGTTGAAAATCTGGAGAGAAAATATGAAAAATTAGTGAAGTCATGAGCATGCATAGAAACTGTGCAATGCACACCCCGTAACAAAATTATTGTGGGGATTTTTAACCAAATTTTCAACACAGGCATTTTGAGTCCTCTGCTCATGAACTGTGGCACTGTGATTTTGTTAATCTGTTCTGAATGTTGATTTCCCACAGCGACCACACCATCGTGCGCCAGATGTGCGAAAACACATTTCAGGCAAGATGTGAAAAATGGCAGCTCTACTGTTCATAAGGAGGTATGAAAAATGGCAACATTGAAAATCTGGAGTGAAAATATTAAAAAATGTCAAAGTTATGAGCATACATGGAAACTGCACAATGCACGCTCGTAACAGTCATTTCTTGAAATTTCTTCACCAGATTTGCAACATAGGTTTTTGGGGCCCCATCTCATAAACAGTGGCACTGTTGTTTCATTAATCAGTGACCACAAAATCACCTTTTGGGACTGAATAACGAGATGACAGTGCATGTGTTCCTCAGGTGGGGTCCCAAGAACCCCATGTTGAAAATTTGGAGCCAAAATTCAAAAACATGGCCAAGTTATCCACCTAAGTTGAACCCCCTCCCATTGATGCCATTATACAGCTTACCAGCATTTCTTCATTTTGCAGTTTGGCTTTGAAGAGTCCAGATGTGTTCCCGCTCCACCGAAGATCACAGTGCCGGACCGTTGGAGGTAAGTATGGGGTGGAGGGGGGGGCAGTAGGGTGCGCAGAGGGTGGGTGCAGGTTTGGAGAGGGGGCACCGAGGGAAAATGAGGGACAGTTTCTTTTTCAGGTAAAAAAAATAGAAGCGGACTTCAGGGATGATTTGTTGGGTGCTCCACACAATGGGATGGGGTGGGCGGGCACCCAGTGTGCCACACAATGCAGGAGGTGGAGGACATGCCAATATTGGGATTGCACCCTTGTTGTCAGCTTTGTTTGGAGATTGTGTGGCAGTGGCAGGAGCCACCCCATGTTTCTTGAAATGTTTCACCTGGAAAGGCACGTACGGGAGGCATGTCATCTCTGCCGCTGCATGATGAGCTTGCCTCTGATTGCAGTGGCACATTTCTTTCTAATTGGTAGCACTTTACATAATTTTTGCATCAGTGCTAGCATGCTGGCTAATTGGGGAATGAGGAATGCATCTACTAAAGCATGCCCTGCATTCGCCAACACTGACACACCTCTCATTGTGCTACTACTATCACAAGATGTTGCTTGCGCATGCATAAGACAACATAAAAAGGGTGTAAACTGGCTATGCCAGAGATATTGCCCATCCACAGGGCTGAAGTAGAAAGAACAAGGGCAACAGAAAAAATAAACTCATTGGTTAAAGGATGGAGGCAATAGGAGGGCTTTGTTTAAATCAACAACTGGAGCAAATTTGTACACCAAATTTATTTATTTATTTATTGGAATCTCAGATAACACCTTTGAGCTAAAAGCTTGTTTACAAAGGTTCCACATCGTAAGGCAATGGACAAGGTACGTAGACCTTATAAAACAGATAGGGTTATATACAGCAGGCAAGTACATTATGGTACCTACAGATACAGATTCAAGCAAGTACAGTTAAAATGTATCAGGTAGGAGAGGTCAGCTTTATTGCAACAGTACAAAGAGCATATCTAAGGTGGACAAGCAATTTATAGTGGTAGCTGAACTTTAGCGATTGCAGGTAGAGTTATGGAGGGTCAGAAGTGGTGGTGACCAAAGGAGGGGGAGGACAGAATAGATGAGAGCAGGGGAAGGGTGGGGGCAGAGACAAAGCGGATGACAGAATAAGAGGGTTGAGTAGTCAGAGGGGTAGGATTGGATAGGAATCTACCCAGGGTTACATAAATAGGTGATAGGACAGGGCTGGGTCAGGGGGAAAGTGGGATAAGGGAAGGGTTTTAAAGTGGGTGGTGAGGTGAGGGGTGAAAATTGGGGATTAACATTTGTGAAGAAAGCAGGAAGGTGGGGGGATAAAGAGGGGATGTGGGAGTAAGTGCTCAGTGGGATCACACCAGGCAGGGGAGGAAGTGGGGGGGGAGAGATGGGTGCTATGCAGGACAGATAAGCTATCAATAACATACGAACATACGAAATTTGCCAGCAGATAAAGGCCTAGAGGTCTATCAAGTCTGCTCGAATGTGCAGCTAGCACCCCTTATTCTGCAGCTGCCCCTCCCTTCCACCCTTCCCCTTCATTAACCCTCCCCCTTGTCCTGTCCCATCCTCGTTTGAAGCAGTCCACTGTTCTACTGCATACCACTTCTGCAGGTAACGCATTCCACCCAGCCACCACCCTCTCTGTAAAAAAGTGTCTCCTCATCTCCCTCCTGAACCTTCCTCGCTCCAGTCTCATATCATGGCCCCTGGTGGCCCTCCCTCCCTTACTTTGAACAGCCCCTCTGTACCTGTCTTGTTTATTCCTTTCTATGTATTTAAGAGTTTCAACATGTCCCCTGTCTCTCCTCTCCTCCAGTGAGTACATGTTCAACTCCTTCAATCTCCTCTCATATGATAAGTCCCCAGACCCTTGATCATCTTTGTCGCCCCGCGCTGCACTCCCTCCAGTAACTTAATGTCCCTCTTCAGATATGGACGCCAGTACTGCATGCAGTACTCCAGGTGTGGTCTAACTAATGACCTATACAGTGGCAGAATCACTCCTCCTCCTTGAGAATATACCCTTGCAATACAACCCAGCATTTTGTTGGCCTTTGCAGCTGCCTTCCTACACTGTGCCGAGTTGTTCATTGACCCTGTGATGAGCACACCCAGATCCTTCTCCTCCTCTGTCTGGGCTAGCTGCACTCCCCCAGCTGGTAAGTCCTCCTTGGGTTCTTCATCCCAAAATGCATCACCTTGCACTTTTTGGCATTAAAGCCCAGTTGCCAGGTGTCTGACCAGGTTTCAAGCTTTGCCAGATCATCCTGCAACCCCTGCCATCCCCCTAGGTCATCCACCACCGCGCCAACCTTGGTATCATCAGCAAACAGACTGATCTTGCTCTTGATGTCCCATGATATGTCTGCAATGAATATCCCAAACAACACTGGTCCCAACACCGAGCCCTGTGGGACACCACTTCACTGCCCTTGGGTGTGAGAGCTCCCCACCCACCACCACCCTCTGTTGCCTTCCCTGCAGCCAGTTTCCTACCCATCTCACCAGCATTGCACCTGCCCTGTGCCTACTAACTTCCTTCCCAGCCTTCCATGTGGCACTGGAGTCGAATGCCTTACTGAAGTCCAGATACAGGACATCCACTGCATGTCCCCTGTCCAGTTGCCTAGTTACCCAGTCATAGAACCCGACCAGGTTGGTTTGGCAGGATCGCCACGATGAAGCCATGCTGTCTGCTGTCCTGTAGTCCTTGGCCTCTAAGAGGGCCACCAGCCTCCTTCAGGATAGTCTCCATTAGCTTACCCACGATGGATGTGAGGCTCACTGGTCTGTAGTTTCCGGTTCATCCTTGGGAGCCACTCTTGTGGAGGGCACCACATGAGCCATCCTCCAGTCCTGAGGTACACACCCAATGTAGTGAGGCATTAAATAGGTCTGCCAAAGGTCCTGCAAGGACCTCTGCCAGCTCCTTCAGTACCCTGGGTGGATGCCATCTGGGCCTGGTGCCTTGTCCACCTCAGTGCCTTCAAACCCTCTCGAACTCTGCCTCCATGATTTCCCATCTGTCACCACTTCCCCCCTCGTCTGCCATTTCACCCATCTTGGGTGTCACCCCTCTTCTCTTTAGTAAATACTGAGCAGAAGTACTCATTTAGTGCTTCTGCCTTATCGTACTCTGCTTCCACCCAACCCCTCCTTCCTAATCCTTACTATATGTGGTCCTTACAGCTCCTTTTCTCCTGATGTACTTAAAGAAGTCCTTCCCCTTCTAATGCCTTGTGCCAGCCTGAGTTCCGTAGATGCTTTGGTCCCCTTGCTGCCCTTGTCACCTCCTTTGATTCTGTCAAGTACTCCTCTCTGTCCTCCCCCTCCCTGTTTTCTTGTACTTCCTAAAGGCAGCTCTTTTCCTCCTTACCTTTTCCATGACCTCCTTGCTCAACCAGCTCAGTTTCTTAGCCCTAGCCTTCTTGCTCTGGGCTTTGCAGAGCAGGTTTTGGTTGCCTCCACTATCCCCAACTTTATGAGCTCCCATCTCTGGTTAGTATCCATACTAGATTGAATTCTGGCCAGGTACCCTTTTACCACTTCCCCCATCCTCCCAAAGTCAGCCCTCCTGAAGTCCAGCATTCTTGTGCCAGATTCCACTCCTTCCTTGCCCATATCCAATGTGAGCCATACTGAGTGGTGGTCACTCCCTGATAGCGGTCCCTCCACTGTAAGTTCTCTCACAAAGTCCCCATTTGCCAGCACAAGGTCAAGGGTATTCCCTAACCTGGTTGGTTCACTGACCATTTGCAGCAGGAAGCTGTCCTGGAAGGCATCCAGCAGTACCTGCTCCCTTCTGTTCCTGGTTGTTGGGGTGCTCCAGTCCACTCCTGGCATGTTGAAGTCCCCCACAATCACCACACTACCCTTCTCGCAGGTCCTCCTGATCTGTCCCGCTAGTTCCCTGTCTAACTCCTCCATCTGAGATGGTGGCCTGTACACCACTCCCATTCTAAGACTCCTATTCTTGGAATCCTGGATTTTCACCCAAAGTGACTCTGTACTACCCTCCTCCCCTTCCTCCCTTACACACTTCAGTCCTTCCTTCACATATAGTGCCACCCCCCCTCCTTTCCCAGTCACCCTGTCCCTACGAAATAACCTGTACCCTGGTACAGACAGGTCCCAGTCATTATATAGGGTGGCCCATGTTTCCGTGATGGCTGCAATGTCCACCTCTCCCTCTGCCATGAGAACCTGCAACTCTGCAGTTTTCCTCCCAAGGCTCCTAGCATTAAGGGTAACCACCTTCCACCCTTTCCCCCTCCTCCCATCCTGCCCTCCTTTCCTAGCATCACCAATAGTACTTGCCATTTGTCCTTTGTCACTGTTATGGGGGGTAAGCTCTTATGATTTCCCAACCTGTGGTCTCTGCATATCTCTTCCCCAACTGCCACCCCCCACTCCTAGTTTAAACTCCCAACTTCCTCTATATATTCTTCCATCCTCTGCTTCAACACTTTCTTTCCTTCCTCACTCAAGTGTAGTCTGTCCTTGGCATAGAGACTACTGTCCTCCCAGGTCCCTCCCACCCCCCAACAGCCCATACCCTTTAGCACAACACCAGGTTCTTAGCCATCTGTTAAATTCCTCTATTCTCAGCTTTATTGTTGTGTTGCCTTTGGCACCGAAGTATCTCGAAAAGTTACTGATCTTCCTGCCCCTCACATAATTGTGCTAGTTCCTCAAACCTCCTCTGGACTATATCCACTGTCTTGTCAGCCAGGTCGTTTGTCCCAAGATGTATAATTAAATGAGGCTTGTCCCTACCCTTCTAGCATATTTCAGAACAGACTGTCCCACCCTTTCGCTGTCATTCCTGGCATGGCCTCCACCCAAATGCGACTATGCCTCTCCGCCTTGCTACCCCACCTAACTCCTCTTAGTATTGAGTCCCCAGCACTAAGATTCCACCCCTCTTACTCCTGCTTGCTTCCTTTCATCTCCTCCCTCATTTCCAGCTCCCTTCTTCCTCCTGCACATTATTATGCCCTTTACCCTGTTGCAGTTCTCCCAGCAGAACTTCCCCCGCCCAGTTCAGTCCAGGCATTTATCAATTACTCCTCAATTTCATCACTTCCTCCTCCACCTTCTTCCTCTCTAGCAGTGCAAAACTATTTTCTGAAGATCCTTCACAAATGCCTGCTCCCTCTCTCTGCATAGTAACCTGTTCTCTCCTTTCCACTCCATGACTTTTGCCACTTCTTCGCCTCCCTCACAAGTCCCTATTGCCTCCTTCCATTTGACTTTTGTCTCCTGACCTGGTTTCCCGGCAATCGTTCTTCCTGGCCTGGGGCCTTTGTCTCTGCTTCCTTCTTCTGAGCCTCTCCACCACTGTTGGCTTAAATTGCCCTCCCTCATCTCCCTTCTTCCTCCCTCCAGTATTATTGGGCTAAATCCACCCCAATCTGCCTTGCCTGTCTTAGTTCCTCCTGCAGACCCTCAATCTCCTTTCTAAGTTTTTCTATGTGGTTGCACACTAAACATCCTCCCACTCTCCAGGCAATGTTTAGAAAGATTGGTGCACTGCAGTTGTTGCAGCCTACCACCCTACCCATTGCTGTCGTTGCCCACCAGCGACCCCCCACCCTTCCAGATGCAGGATACCAAACACTCCCCCAAGTCCCCACTCTCCCCCCTCTATCAGTGCAAAACATTCTTTATGTCCCTTACCTCCTTTGTTGCACACGTTTAGATATGTTGAGCAACTGCTTTTTATATTCCTATCCACACTCAAAAATACTTTAAGTAGCCATTGCACAACCTTCTTCAACTCCTACTCCTCCTTTACCCAATGCAATAACTATGTGAAGTAGTAATAATGAAAGTGCCTAGATTTGCATTTACTTCCCTTCCACTGAGAGAGCAGTCACCTCTTCACTTGCTGCAGTTCCTTTCCTGGATGTCTGCTTCTGTTATGACAGGTGTAAATCCTTTGCCTGTTTGAGGAAGTGATGTCAGAACCCATAGTACAAAGGGAATAATTGACCAGGGGTGGGTGGGGTGAGGGGTTTGGGTGAGGTGGGACCAGCCCAAGTCCTCTGGAAACAATCAGGTAGCTGAGGCCTCTAGTCAGACAATTAGCACCCTTCCCCACTCAAAACTTTGCAGCTAGTGAAGCCAGCAACAATGAATCAATTCTACTCAAAGCCCCAACATAGGTTTGCTACCCAAAGAAACAGGACACCAATTCAAACAGCTTCACCAACAATACATCAAAATAGGCTTGGAATTATAAGATATAGGTCTCCAATTCAAAGAAACAGACCAGTTAAATTACACCAATTATGTTTAAAAGAGAAGAAATAGGCCTCTACAAATGCAGCCTGCCACACCGTAAACCAAACAAATGAGCCCACTTTTAGCTACCAAAACAGGTTTCAAAATTCCAACAGCCCCAAACAATACCCTGCTAGCCCCTTAGTAGTAAGAAAGAAAATAAACATTCTACCAAGTAGAATCCATGAAAAACAATGTAAAACAAGAAGCTACTGTACTGTAGATCTGATCCTGTCCCCCTTCTAGTTCCTTCTGAGAAGCCAAAGCACTGACTCCACACCTGATTCAGCTCTGCCTCCCTGCTGAGTGAGACCTGGCCAGACAAATTAGCACCCTTCCCCCACTCAAAATTTTGCAGCTAGTGAAGACAGCAACAATGAATCAATTCTACTCAAAGCCCCAACATAGGTTTGCTACCCAAAGAAACAGGACACCAATTCAAACACTTCACCAACAATACATCAAAATAGGTTTGGAATTATAAGATATAGGTCTCAATTCAAGAAACAGACCAGTTAAATTACACCAATTATGTTTAAAGAAGAAATAGGCCTCTACAAATGCAGCCTGCCACACGTAAACCAAACAAATGAGCCCACTTTTAGCTACCAAAACAGGTTTCAAAATTCCAACAGCCCCAAACAATACCCTGCTAGCCCCTTAGTAGTAAGAAAGAAAATAAACATTCTACCAAGTAGAATCCATGAAAAACAATGTAAAACAAGAAGCTACTGTACTGTAGATCTGATCCTGTCCCCCTTCCAGTTCCTTAACAGTAGGATTAAGCACAGGTGACACAGTTGCAGTTACTGAGAGTGGCCAGGTACTGCAGCAGCTTGGCCTTAAATGAGTGTAGTTTCATTTCCTCAATCAGCTCAGAGTTAAGGGAGTTTAGCTACCAGGGGGCCCTGCATTCGAAGGACCGTTGCCCTAGTGAGGTCCAGTGGAATGGGATAATGAAGCCAGTTTTACTCAACCCACTAGTTAATCTGGAGGAAGTGGAGTTTCTTAGCAGTTGCCTCACTCCAGGAGGAGCAAGACCTAGGGTGGATTTTTTCGCTAATAGACAGACTTGGTACTAAATTCTGCTATTCAGGTTTAACCAACCAGTGCTTGAGTATAGTTCACAAGTGTGAGTTAAACAGTCCACACACAGGACTAGTCTGCAGTCTTTGTTTAACACAATCTTGATTCGCCTAAGTGCTATATTGGTACTGGCTCTGTAGACTACCATTCCACAATCTATGATAGAGAGCACGGAGCTGTTAACTGCAAGTTTGATGGCACTTCAGTGAGGCACTGCCTATGCCAGTAGAGCTGGCCTAGTCTGGCACTAGCTGCCTTGGCAACATGGTCTATGTGCTGGCTGTAGGAGAGAGAACTGTCAAGGTAGACACCAAGGTACTTAAAGGTAGTGACCATTTTGAGTGTATCAAACTTGTTATTGTAGATACTGATGTGATGTGACTTATTTTATTTATTTATTTATTACATTTTGATGACCGAGTAGACCCACTGGGCCCCGAAGGTCCCTTTTTCAGGAGTGACCTAGAGAGACATTACATGGAGAGGTACATGCAGTGACAAGGTAACAGTGTGCATACAGGTTCAATAAATACAGGTTTTGACACACATGTAGAGACATAATAGGAATGTTCATTATAATTGCATGGTGCCAATCCATTAAGACTAAGGTAATTACTGTATAATCACAGTGATCCCCCAAAATCCATTGATGGGAGGCAAACAACATGGTTTTAGTGTAGCTGAGTAATAGCTTAAATTGAAGGAACCATTTTTCCACAGCAGTAAAGTCCTCTTGCATGCCTTTTTCCAGCTCTTCTGGAGTAGAGTGACAGGTGTACAGAACAGTATCATCAGCATATAGAAGGATCTTATTCTGGCAGACTTTGGGAAGTTCATTTAGAAACAGGCTGAACAGCAGGGGGTCCAAAATGGAACGTTGGGGCACCCCTGTGTTGACATGCTGATGGTCGGATAGAACGTCAAGAATCTTGACCTGCTGGGTCCTGTTAGAGAGGTAACTCTGGAATCAGCCTAGAGAGACAGAGGATATACCAATGTAAGAGACTTGTGTGAGAAGTAAGTCGTGGTTGACTGTGTCGAAGGCCTTGGTGAGGTTGATGAAAGTGGCCCCCACCAAGAGCTCTTGGTCAAGTGCTTCATGGATATGACTGGTAAACTCAACCAATGCCATTGAAGTACTATGTGCCTTCCGAAAGTCATGCTGTTCCTGGCATTGAAAGTTGTACTTATCAAGGTATGTGCCTAACTGATCATAAACTATCCTCTCTAGTGCCTTGGTGAGGGGGGCAGAATTGAGATTAGTCTGTAGTTGGCCAGGCAGGTTCTGTCCCCGCTTTTAAAGACTGGGGTGACCACCGTATCTTTCCAGCATTGAGGGAAAATGTCAGTGGTTAGTGAGAGATTTAGGGTCCAGGTTAAAGGGGACAGTAACACATCCAGGGTGAGAGACACAGTCTTTAGGTCAAGCGAGTCCCCACTGGATCTAGTGTTCCTGATAACTTTTACCAAGTATTTTTTGCCTCTGTTGTAGAGATTACCTTCAGGTAGAAGGGAGATGCTGTGTGTGTTGGAGGGATGTCAGTACAACTAATGATGGAGCTAGGCACAGGTCAGAGATAGTCTGGAGGAAGAACCCCACTAAAGTCTGTGAAGGCCTTGTTGAAGCCATCTGTGATAGTTTTGGGATGCTGGGTAATCACACCCTCAAAGTTTATTTGCGATGGTGGTGATTTACTTGATCTGCCTGTTAGAGTTTTATATTGTCCCAGAATCTGCGGCTGTCATGCCAAGAGTTTTCCAGTTCACTTTTAAAGTGAGATCTTTTTGCAAGGTGGATGGCTTGAGTCCACTTATTATGTACTGCTTTGTATTTCTGTATGTCAGAGGGGGACCCAGTGGTCTTAGCCCTATGCCACAGGTTATTCCTGCCCCCCATGAGCTCAAGGAGTTGTGGTGTGATCCATGATTTGCTGGTTCCTTTGATTGTTCTCATTTTTAGAGAGGCAAAGATGTTGCAGGCCAAGTTAAACTTGTCAATAAAGCACTCAAGAGCAGCATTCACATCGGCGGCAGCGTAGACCCCCTCCCAGTCTAGCTGGTGGAGGTAGGATTTTAGTGGTTATTGTTTTTTGGGGGAGGTTCAGAGTTTTGTTTGCCCAGGAGCATAAGACAGGCAAGTGGTCACTGATAGAGTTGGCTAGCACAGTGGTTCTAGTTATTCTTTGTGGCCAGTTGGTTAGTACCCAGTCTATGAGAGTACTTGAACCGTTGCGATAGTTTACACGAGTGGGGGATTGAACGAGTTGGACCATGTCAATGGCAGCTATTGCATCCTGGTAAGGTGCAGCATCTGGGGATAACCAATTTATATTAAAGTCCCCTAACATTATGATTTCAGATTGATGGCGATTACTAGATAAATAATCAAGTTCTAGTTTGAAACCAGCCTCTTGATCTTTAGGGGGTATGTACACCGAGATTATAGTTAAACACTTTCCATGGGATCCAAGTTGAACCTGGATGGAGAGAATTTGTGATCTTCCACCCTGGGGTGGGATGGGGAGTGCCCTGCACTGAACTGAGTCATTAACATAAATGACAAATCCTCACCCTTGTTTCCCTCACCTGTCCACCCTGAAAGTTGTATAGCCCTCAAGCTGGATAGCAGAGTCAGGGGTTCTAGGAGTGAGCCAGATCTCCACGACTGAGATGACATCTGGTTTATGTTGGGCCATCCATACCTGGAGAGTATCAAATTTTGCTAGCAGGCTGCATATGTTAAGAGATGCAATAGTTATTGCACCATCCTTGCGGTTTGTTGGTGGCATTGAGGCACTAGTACTAGGTCCAGGGTTTGGGTGAACATTCCCCGAGAGTAGAAGGAGTAGCCCGGAAGTTGTAAGACCTTGTGGCTTTAAATGTTTCATTAGATAGGACTTTGCTGTGGGAATTGGCTATTTTCTTCCTCACTTTTGTGGTGACTATCAGCATATTCAGCTGAGCCAGCAGGATAGTGTAAGTATATTTAACTGCGTCCCCTGCTCTTGTGGAATGGCAAAGGGGTGGCATAGTGGGATTGCCAGAGGTGGTCTCAGAGCACCTTGTAGTTGGAGCCGGAAGTTGGATTGCATTCCACATTAATTTGGAGAAGGGTAAGTCAAGTGTATGATCCTGCCCATTGCTTAGGAAGGTTTTGTTTGGTTGGTGGCCTTGGACACTATCAAGGGCAGTGGTGCGGGAGTTTGGTGGGCAGCGGAAGTTGATCGGAGCAGATAATACTACCCTAGAAGAGAGGATGGGGGGGGTCTGCTTAGAGAATGTTGGGCAGTAGGAGGTGTGAAGGGTTGGAAATGTGTAAGGATTACTGCCCTTTGAAGGAGTTAACTGTGCCGCAGACACCATTGGACTTATTTCCAGTCCTATAGGAGTATTTGGACAGGATGAGTCTTTCCTGGGGTCCTAAATTGGCTCCACTGTCAGAAGGAGGATGTAGCCAATGAGAAGGGGGCTGTGGAAGCCATCTCTTGGATTTATAACAATAGCTAATGAAACAGTACTATCTAGAGCTGTAAAACCACAGCCAAGGAAACAGAGAGCAGGGCCTTAAGGAGAAAGTCTCTTATAGTGAAGATGGATTTAAGAGAAGGGCAGGATCAATAAAGGGGTTGGGGAGACAGAAAGTTTTAAGCTCAGAGCACTAGTACAGGGAGCCAATGGGGCAGGATGGGGTAAGGGAGGGAGGAGCGTAAGTGTATTTAAGGGTGGCCTGGTAGGGGGAAGGGGGGTGAAAAATTTGGCAGCTGGAGCAGCAGCCAATGAAGCTGGAGCTGTGTATAGGCCGTACCTGATGCTTGATTCCAGGGGGCTGGTAGCAGCAGGCTCCTTGGTGCTGAGAGAGGCACAGAGTGGTGTCCAGGCATGCAGTAGTTGAACCGCGGGTGGACACATATAGAAGGGATGGATTGCACCCAAACAAGCTAGGCTTAAGAATGCTAGGTAACAGTTTAAACAAACATTTCAACTAATATTTTAACTAAAAAAGGAGGGGAACGGGGAGGGGACCAAATAACAAATCATACTAATAAAAAGAAAAATGCTGCATTGTCATAACAGTGTAAATAATATCAAAAATAAGTCAAGAAGGACAGGTAACATAAAGAAAGGGTAGAAATGCATGACAGCAAATGCCAGAAGTTTAAGGAACAAATCTGGGGAATTAGAGGAAATAGCATACTCTGAGTAACCAGACATATGTGACATAACCAAAACTTGGTGGGCAAGGGAAGATGCATGAAACAAAAATATTGAAGGTTTCAAATTATACAGAAAGGACTGCATTGGTAAAAGATGAAGGGAGGAGGTGTAGCCCAATACATAGCAGAATAATTATGGGTAGAAGAAATAAATCTATCTGAAAATCCAGAGGAGACCACCTGAGTTAAAGTAAGCAATAACAATAGCACTTATATAACCCTACTGCTATGCTGTAGACCTCCAAACCTAAAGGATATCATCAATACAGTATTACAGAATGCTATTAAATTCCTGAGTGACAAAAATGATGTTAATTCTTATGGGGAAGCTAAATTATTTTCTCGGATTACAATATCTATGAGTTAGAGACTCTTTTTCATAGGTTCCACGTCAGCTTTGAACACAAACAAAATACATACAGAAACCTGGGTTTGAATCCCACAGCCCCCACTTGCATACTGTGTGACCCTGAGTAAGTCACTTAACTTCATTGTGCTCCAAAGTCGCACCTGTAAACAAGCATTCAGCTTAGTGTGTCTCTCCTGGTTAAAAAATAAATAATGAAATTCCAAAGCATTGCAGAAAAACATACATGTTACAAATTAGCAGGTTTAAACGGCAAAAAAATGACTTGAGGTAAATAAAATAAAATCATACTTTATTTATAAAAGCGCCTTTCCAAAGATCAAGATGCATTGTACATAAAAGCCAAAACATACATAACCATAATTAAAAACAATCACAAGAAACCAATACATTAATAATTCTATAAAACTGTAGCTAATAAATATATCAAATCAGACTACAAAAGAGTCAGGATATGCCAGGCTAAACAGATATGTCTTCAGTGCTGTTTTAAAGCTATGGACAGTCAGGCACTCTCATAACCAATGAGGTAGAGAATTCTACAGGGTAGGGACTGCAAAAGCAAAAAAAACGGACCCCAGATGTCTTTATCCGAAACCTGGAAATCTCTAAGCAATCCCTCGTCGGTGGAATGGCATGGGTGGAGGGGGCAATACAGTGAAGGAGATCTTTCAAGTAACAGGGCCCCTGCTTATGTAGGGCTTTATAGGTCAGTAATCCAACCTTGAAGGTGATCCGCTACTGTACTGGCAGCCAGTACAGCCTGCGAAACACAGGCGTAATATGACTGGCCCTAGAAGTGCTAGTCAGTAGACTGGTTGCCGCATTCTGCACTAGCTGCAGGCAGCAGATATCAACCCCCGGTAACCCTAGGTAGAAGGCATTGCAGTAGTCAAGGCATGAGGTCATGAAGGCGTGGACCAGCATTGAAAGATCATCAGGAGGAACCAGGTGCTTCACCTGGGCGCTATTCCTCAGATGGTAAAAAGAGGTCTTGACAACGGCCGACACCTTTGATATAAGAGTCAAGCCATAATCAAAAATAACACCCATGTTCTGCACCTAATCTGAGGTAGTCAGCTGAACTCCTGCATGCCAGATCCCAGAGAACTGTCCTGCCAACAGATCTGCCTCCTGATGATCCAGGTCCACTGCCAGTACTTCAGTTTTAGCCGGGTTCAACTGCAGTCAGCTGGCACTCATCCAGTCCTGGATTTCAGAGAGGCAGTTGTTAAAGACCTAGAGGATCCCATCCTGCCCAGGCACAAAGGACATGTACAGCTGAGTATCATCTGCATAGCAGTGAAAACTCAGACTGTACCACCTAATGATATCTTCCAATGGCAGCATATACACTGCAAACAATATGGATAATACAATGGAGCCTTGTGGTACCCCACAGTATAGAGGGAGAGGGTCTGAGGAATAAATCCCAGACACCACTGTCTGAGTCCTACCCTTGAGGAATGATCAAAACCATCTGAGGACTGTACCAGACAGTCCACAGATGAACCACAGGAGATCCAATAACACATCACGGTCCACAGTGTCAAGTGCTGCAGAGAGGTCAAGGAGGACCAAAATAGAATGAGCCCTCTAATCTGTCACTATTAGGAGGTCATTAAGCACCCGGATAAGGGCCCTCTCGGTACTGTGCCTCTTCCTAAATACTGACTGGAGAGAATCATAGACCTTGTGAATGGATAAATGATCATCCAACTGCTGTGCAACCAGCTTCTTAATAACCTCGCCCAAGAAGGGCAGGTTAGAGACAAGTCTGTAGTTTGCCAGACAGTCTGGGGTGGGCTAGCAAGGTATGTTAGGGAGGGAATAAAAGCTATCACTGCCCAGGATGCTCACACTGAAGTCAAGGGTCTTTGGGTTACTCTCAAAGCTGGAACAGGTACAGTTACTAGAGTAGGAGTATTGTACAGACCCCCAACTATCAGCTTGCAGTGGGACAAGGAGATACTAGAATCCATTTATAATATGAGTATTAAGGGGGATGTAGTATTGATGGGTGACTTCAATTTACCAGACATAAATTGGGTAAACCATTCCACAGCTACAACAATTCTAAAAGAATTAAGGGTAGAACTAGTGACACTACTGACTACCCTCTTTAACAAATCATGGGAGGATGGGGTGGTACCTGAGGACTGGAGGAGGGCAGATGTTATTCCACTTCACAAAAGTGGGAGCAGGGCAAAGGCAAAAAACTACAGACCTGTTAGTTTGACCTCAGTGATAGGGAAAATGATGGAAACACTTCTGAAGGAAAGAACTGTTAGTACCTAGAGGTCAGAGAGGCACAGGACCCAAGGAAGTATGGATTCACAGTGGGAAGGTCATGTCAGACAAATCTAATGGATTTCTTTGACTGGATGACCAAAGTAGTAGATCAGGGAGGGGCTGTGGACATGGTCTACCTAGACTTTAGCAAGGCATTTGACACAGTCCCACCACAAAAGATTAATATACAGGTTAACCGGCCTTGGAGTGGGTCCCAAAATGATAGCCTGGGTAAAAAATTGGCTAGAGAACAGGACCCAGAGGGTAATAGTAAACAGAGTCCACTCTGAAGAAAGGAGAGTTATTAGTGGGTACCGCAGGGTTCAGTATTAGGACCGGTCCTCTTCAATGTCTTTATAAGTGACATTGCAGAGGGCCTGGAAGGGAAAGTATGTCTCTTTGCAAATGACATAAAGATCTGCAACAGTGTTGATACACAAGATGGGGTGGAAAGGATGAGAAGGGACTTGGCAAGTTTGGAGGAATGGTCAAATGTACAGCAGCTAAGATTCAATGCTCAGAGGTGCAAAGTAATGCACCTGGGAAACCAAAACCTTGGGGAAGAGTACACAATGGGGGGGTGAGATACTAACAACAACAAAACTGGAAAGGGACATGGGGTAGTCATATCAAATGACCTAAAGGTGGGCAAGCAACGTGAGAGGGCAGTAAGGAGGGCTGGGGGGATACTGGGATGCATATGGAGAGGTATCACCAGTAAAAACCAAGAAGTTGTTATCCCGCTGCACAGACAGCTGGTGAGACCCCATCTGGAGTGCTGTGTGCAGTTCTGGAGACTCAGTCTCTGCAAGGACATAAACAGGATGGAGGCAGTCCAGAGGAGGGCAACTAAAATGGTGCAGGGTCTGCACCAGAAGACATATGAACAGAGACTTGAGGCTTAATATGTATACCCTTGAGGAAAGGAGGGAGAGAGGGACATGATAGAAACTTCAAGTACCTCAAGGGAATCAACAAAGTCCAAGAGGGTAGCATCTTTCAGAAAAAGAGGTGTGCAAGAGCAAGGGGGCACAATTTGAAGATAGAGGGGGGGACGGCTCAGAGGTAATGTGAGGAAGTATTTTTTCATGGAGAGGGTTGCGGATGCATGGAACAGCCTTCCTGAGGAGGCTGTGGAGTCGAAAATAGTGGGAGAATTCAAGAATGCATTGGATAGACATAAGGCAATTCTAGGGGGTGGGGGTAGGAGGAAATAGACTATTGATTAACTAGGATCCCTGGGCCAAGCAGTCCTTATCTGCCATCAAATTCTATGTTTCTATGTAACAAGAAGCAAAGACTTCCTTGACGCTCTGTACTTATCAGGCCTAAGACAGCTTGTCATGGAATCCACAAGTGGGGAAGCAATCCTTGACCTATTGCTCACCAATAGTGACATCATAGCAAGGGTAGAATTCAGGAGCAACCTAGGATCTAGCCGCCACCAGATGGTGTGGTTCCAGGTTAAAACAGAAAAAGAAATCAAGCACACTAAAACTAAAGTCTTGGACTTCAGACTCGTAGATTTTGATAAAATGAGGGAAAAGCTCAGGCTGAACCTAGCTAAATTAGCAGGACGGAGGGAGTAGATAAGTACTGGGCATCTCTAAAGAAAGCTATCATAGGAGCCTCAAAACAATATATGAAATATGTGAGTAAAGCCAAGAAGAGAAGAAAGCCTCTATGGTTCTCCAAGGAAGTGGCCACCAAGGTCAGGGAGAAACAGATGGGCTTCAAAAGATACAAGCAAACAGGATGCGAAAAAGACAAAGACATACAAGGAGAAACTGAAGGAAGCAGGAAAGCAAATCAGAGTAGCAAAGGCACAAACAGAAGAAAGGATCACCTCGGAGGTCAAAATGGGAGACAAGATCTTCTTTAGCTATATCGAGGAGAAAAGGAAAACCAGTGGAGGTATAGTCGACTTAAGGGGGAAGATGGGCAATGCACAGAGGATAACAAGAACAAAGCAGAAATCCTTAACAGATACTTTTGCTCAGTATTTACTAAGGAAGAAGAAGGTAGTGGTCCCACCTTGACAGAAAAAAGTGCAGACAGCAGCAATATGAATTCGACAACTTTCACAAGGGATAGTGTCCTGTAAGAGCTAGAAAAACTTAGGGTTGACAGGGCCATGGGTCCTCATGAAATTCACCCCAGAATACTGAAGGAACTAAGGAAAGACCTGGCGGCACCACTGCCTGAACTGTTCAACCTCTCACTTGAGGTCGGGGAAGTTCTTGCAGACTGGAAGAAGGCCACAATTGTACCATTTCATAATGTCAGTAGGGAAAGTGCTGGCAATTACTGCCCAGTAAGCTTGACCTCAACTGTTAGCAAAATGATGGAAACCCTAATTAAGGCAAGAATTATATCCTTTCTCAAAGAAAATGATATAATGGACCCAAGACAGCATGGCTTCACCACAGTAAGATCATGCCAGAAAAACCTAATAGATTTCTTCAATTGGGTAACAATGACAGTAGATCAGGGCAGTGCTGTGGATGTAATATACCTAGACTTCAGCAAAGCCTTTGACTCGGTCCTACATAGAAGACTATTAAACAAACTTGCCAGTACAGGAGTTGGGCATAAAGTGGTAAACTGGGAACGGAGCTGGCATAGTGGAAGGACTCAGAGGGTACTGGTAAATGGCCAACTATCAGAGGAGAAAGAGGTAACTAGTAGTGTGCCAGAGGGATCGGTGCTGGGGCCTATCCTCTTCAATATTTTCATCAGTGACATATCTGTGGGCCTAGAAAGCAAGGTGTGTCTATTCACAGATGACACAAAGATATGTAATAGGGTAGACACTCCGGGGCGAGGAGGGTTGGAAAGGATGAGGCTGATCTTCAAAGACTAGAAAGGTGAACAAAAACTTGGCAATTAAATTTCAACGCCAAAAAGTGCAAGGTCATGCACCT
Source organism: Neoceratodus forsteri (assembly GCA_016271365.2). NCBI lineage: Eukaryota > Metazoa > Chordata > Ceratodontiformes > Ceratodontidae > Neoceratodus > Neoceratodus forsteri. Next base: position 1,138,881,877 of record CM057455.1, on the reverse strand, counting down.
AAGGAGGAAAAATCCTTGTGAGGAATACCTCCTGTGTGGAGTGAAATTGGAAGCCACAAAGCAGAAAAGGGATCTGGGGGTGATTATAATAGACAATCTGAAAATGTCCAAGCAGTGTGAAAAAGCAGCGTTAAAAGTGAACAGTATGTTAGGCTGCATAGGAAGAGGAATTACAAGTAGAAAGAAGGAGATGATTATGCCACTGTACAGATCAATTGTAAGGCCTCACCTGGAGTACAGTGCGCAGTTCTGGAGATCACACCTCGGGAAGATAGACAGACTGGAGACAGTGCAAAGGAAGCTACAAAATGATACTTGGACTCCACAACAAGACATGCAAAGAACATCTGCACAACCTAAACATGTACTCCGTGGAACAGCTCAGAGAAAGGGGGGACATGATCAAAACCTTCAGGTACTTGAAGGGAATAAACAAAGTCCAAGTTCAGGACCTGTTTCAGATCAAGAATCACGCAAGAACGAGGGGACATGGAATTAAGCTGGAAGGAGGCAAGTTCAAGAGTAACACAAGAAATTTCTTCTTTACTGAGAGGGTGGTGGACACTTGGAATGGTCTTTCACCAGAGGTTGTTAAGACTAGGTCAGTTGGATCGTTCAAGAAGGCAAGGGATAGGCACAAAGGTATTATAACACTGAACAGCAGTTAAGGGAGAGGGGCTAGGCATATGGGCAGACTAGATGGACCATGCGGTCCCCTTCTGTAGTCACTTTCTATGTTTCTGTGTCCGGGTCAAGGGAAGACTTTTTAGGGAGTGATCAAGCAACCACCTCATTTAAGTGGTGGGGAAAACCCCCCCACTCCAATGACCTCCAAACTATCTCGGCTAGGACCAGGCCAATTTCATCAACACACCATACCAGAAGGTGCATTTGGGCCTGGGTACAAACTACAGTTGGTTGTCTACAAAGACTGGATGATCCTCACAGTATCAATGATTCCCGGCCAGCCGAAGTCAGGACAAGCAAACTGTGGGCCCGCCACCTCTTGCCAACCTCCATAATACCCAACAGAGGAGGCTAAACAGATCCCGGACCTGATGGTGGCAACCTTATCTGCGAAGAACCGAACCAACTCATCACACCTCTCTTGTGAAAAAGCTGCACCAGGCTGAAGATAGATTGGATTGCACAATCTGTTGACAGTCTGGAGGAGCTGAGCTGGTCGGTTCTGCACAGCTGCAATCTCCCTGGACAGGAACTCTGCTTTCTTAAGGATAATAGCTGATTAATAGACTGCATAATGGTCCATCAATCTAAGTCTGTCACCCTCCTGGCCTGATTTCTGCTAGCGCCTCTCTAGCCTTCATCCCACTCTCTTCATCTCCTTCAAGGTCCCATCAAACCATGGGGACCTTGGGCAAAGAGTGAGGGGGCAAACATGACCAGGAGCTATGGAATCCAATGCCTCTGTCACCATCTTATTATAGGCAAGTACTAGATTCCCTGGATCCATGCATTCTCTCAGTATAAGCTGATAGGTCCAGTACTGCCATTAGGCCATCTAGGGTCACACCCTCAAAGGGCAGTACCAGACCATCTCTATAGGGGCAGGCCTATTTGAGGGAGCCACAAAACTGAACCATATGGTGTGATGGTCCAACCACCTGCCTGGCTCCACCACCAAGTCGGATATCTCCATCCCCAGGAGGAACACCAAGTCCAATGAGTGACCATAAATGTGGGTCATGGAGGTAATAACCTGTGTAAGGCCCAACTCCTGTGTAGGGCAGACAGGCTGTGCTAGGAGTAGGTAGATACAAATTGACAAAAGCCAGATGGTGTCACTGTGGCATCCAATGAGAGACCTGCTGGACTACAGGCTAGCATGGGCAGCCAGAGGTTTGGCATTGTCAGGTAAAGGGATCAGCCAGAAATTGGCATTGTCAGGCAGGGACAGTCCTTGGAATCATGTGGGTGGGTCAGTCATCAGAAGTACAGGGTTGGCAAAAAAAAAATACATGAGTAGGCAGACAGGTTGTGTTAGGAGAGGAGGAGATAGAGTAGGAAAGGGAAAAGAGAAGAGGGACAGATAGGTTGGATGGAGGGCTAGACAAGGCAATCACAGAGGCTGCCCGTGACCAGGTATTGTCTAAGAAGAAACTTGAAACGACCAAGCTTGGGCACATCTACGAATCTACCAGGCAATAACTTCCTTATCTCCAAGGTAAGATGTTTCTAATTTACTGGACTCAGGAACTGGCTTCTTAACTAACCACTGCAGCTTTTTTCTCCAGTTAGTATTCCTTCCTTGGACCACTGATGCAGACCTGCTGCCATCTTCAAAGGGGGGGTCATGAGCCAGTGGTCTAAGTGATTCTCCCTCCTAACAGTCAACATCATGCCTAATTTCAGTATCTAGTGCCCTATCAGCGCTGTGTGTGCTGTTTGCCAGGGTAGGACTTGGACTCAGGAACTCAGCTTCTTAACTCGCCATTACACCTTTTTGTCCAATTGGTGTTCATGCCCCAGACACTTACACAGACCTGCCACCATCTTCAAGGGGGTCGTGAGTCGTTGGTCAAAGTGGTTCTTCCTAACAGTCACCAGCATGCCTAATTCAAGCCACAGGAGATGCTGCATCGATTTGCCCTATCAGAGCTCTGTGCGCTGTTTGCCAAGGTAGAACTTGGACTTTTTCCACTCTTTAGAGTATGCCACTCAAGCGGTCCCAGCATGAGTGGCACAGCAGGAGTGGGAGTTCCTGAGGGAAGTCACCAGAGGGCAGATGCCAGGACACCAGGGGACTCTGCCCAACTTTCACCCTACGTATGTAAGTATGTACTGTAACCTGTAATGTGTTGTTTATGCTACTGGTAAAGTACTGCAACCATTTAATCTGTAACTGGGAATTATCATTGCCATTCACTTTCTTAGCTACTGATAACTTCCCTGGTACAATGTGAACATTGTTTTTGATTTCCCGCTCCTCTGACTACACCCTAACAGAATTATCCTCCTTATCTACTTGCAAGCTGTTGGTTGTTTGCAGTTCTTTTCTGCTGCTAACCAACTAGAGTTAATAGTACTACCTGCTAGCTGATAGTTCCCTGATCTTACTGAGGTACTGCCAAGTGCCAATGCTCTATTCTGGTGTGGTCCAGGTTCTACATTTAACAAACTGCCTACACCTGCTTGTACTGTAACATTGCCTTTATGGAGGCCTCCTGCTAGTCTATGTAAATTATTTGCTTAAAGGCATACCCTATTTGTGTTTTACCTTAGTGCCAACCTGCCTAGGCTTATTGCTATTGTGTTAACTGCCTTTAGTTCAGTTTTTGCCATTTTTGCAGACTCCTTGACCCCCCCCCCTCCTCAACCTGGAGTTTTTCCACTGTGCCCTCTTCTCTTTCACCTGCTTCCCCCTCTCCTGCCCTTCACCTTCCTGCTCTGTGGGGCAGAAATCCCACTCCATCCTACTGTTCATGTTCCTATGTCTTCTCCTATCTGGTGACATGGAGTCCAACCATGGCCCCCTTCTCCACCTCCCCAGCTACTAAAAGCCTGAACATATTTCACCTCAATACTCAGAGCCTTCTTCCAAAACTTGACCTCCTGTCAGTCTGAATTTCACAACATTCCCCCAGATGCTCCGTATCTCTGAGTCCTGGCTCTCCTCCAGGACCCCAGTCTCTAGGCAGTCCATTCTTGACTATCGTCTTTTCAGGCAAGATGGAAAATGTGGGGGTGGACTTGCCATCAATGCTGAACAAAGCCTCTCTTGCACCATGGCTTTCAGAGAGGTCGCCTCTTCCTCCCACAAATACCTCCTGGTTAGGCTATCATTCCCCTTCTCAGTGCCCATCTTTACTAGGGTTTTTTATGCCTTACCAAAAATATCCTCCCCTTTCCTGGTTGATTTCCTGTCTACTATCATGCCTCATTCCTCAGCTGGTGAACTTATCTTGCTAGGGTATTTCAATGTCAATTGGCTCTCCCTGGCTTCCAGGCCGGCCATCTACAAGACTGAGTCCCTAAATCTTACACAGATTATCACTGAATCCACCCAGTTCAACCCCCACTCTCATAACTATTCCCTCCTGGACTGGGTTTTCTCCACCTACACCCACTGTATTTTTTTTTCTGTTAATTTGTTTTTATTGAGTTTGCAAACAAAGGAAAAACGTACAATACAAGGCAGTGCTGTCACAAAGACAAGGTGACATAAACATACATAATTAAGTCCAGAAGCTACACACGTTATAAATCACTTGGGTATGCACACCCAGAACTTGTACTAATACTGTAGGTGAACTCTGATATTAAATAGCAGTGTTCAAGGCAAAAAGCCCCGAGGAGGGTATCCCTTATCACAATGCTAGATGCATGAACAGTTACTTTCAATCTCAGAGAAGCCATATGATTCTGATTATCCATTGACTGGGGGGAGCTATTAACCATGGAACCTGTTAACAATTATTCAAGAGTCAAAGTGGCCATAGTAGTTTATTTGACTGAGTATTAAGCAAAGGGAAGGGAAGAGGGACCCTAACGGGAATTGGAAATATGGGGCCCATATCTTATGAAAGCTTTTTATGTTGCGCATGAAGAAATGTGACAGCCTTGAGTTAGAGGATAGTGTGACCAGAGCAGTTTCTCATTCATGAAAGGATGGTACATCCTTGGTTCTCCATCTCTGGAGCAGGAGTTGCTTAACTTCAATGGAGGCTAGCAGTAGCCATGTCCACTGTGGATGTGTAAGTTGCCAAGAGGGGTCTGGGATTCTTAGTAGGACCAGTATATGCAAGTCAGGAACCGGAGTCTGGAGACTTTTGGAACTGTGGTCCAAAATGCTAGTACAGTAGTTTTGAATAAAGTGGCAGGACCACATGATTATGGATCAAGTCAGCTGTTGGTACATTGCCTCTCCAGCAGAGATCATGCGACATGAGGCCCCGTTTGTTTGAGCTGCACCGGGGTCCAGTACAAGTAGTGCATGATCTTGTTTTGTATGTGCAGACTGTGCTGGTCTAGGCATGCATGGTGAGTGATTTTCCATGCTTGGGACCAGGGTGTGTCTGGGAGGGATACTTGCAGTGTTTTTTCCCTATTTATTTTTGGCGGAAAGTGACTGGTCATGGGTAGAATCCCTTAGGGACCTATAAATAAATCCTGCTAGAGCAGGTTAAGCTTTGAGCCACATTGGAATCAGTGCTTCAGGTAGGCATATGTCTGGATGGTTAATGCAGGTGAAACAGTCACATTGCTGCCTTCCTTTGAGGGTATAATGACTGCTTAACTGTAGATATCTCCAATAGTCTGCCTTAAGGAGCTCAAATCTATTTTGTAAGGCCTGGAAAGAGTCTATCATGCTAGATGAGGGGATAGAGAGGTCTCCTAGGAAGTGTACCTGCTTATCCTTCCATGTAGGCCAGTTCATGGGTTGGAGGCCAATAGTACAGTATACGTTGTGCCATAAAGGGGTGAATGGCCCCAACCAAGTGCAGTGTTTGGCTATCCTCCTGACCTTCCTCCAGGCCTCATGGCCTGCAACTGTGGTGTACCATTTGCTAGAGACTTTGGGCAGGACATGGCCTAAGTGGGCTAATGGATGGGTGCCCTCAAGCAACTCCTTCGATTTCTATCCAAGCCAACGATTGTGGCCCTGGATATCAGAACAGTTTACATGTTTGGGCTGTAAGGAACGCATAGTAGTAGTACAAAAAATACCCCCACTGCATTGTTGCAGCAGGAATCCTGACAGATACTTTCAGTGATCACTGCATTACATTCTGCATCAGGAAGATCTGGCATCCACCCTCCTTCTCTAAATACATCTGGACCAGGTCCCTCCTGTCACGTAACACCTCTGCTCTCTTAAATGATGTTGCTGCTTCAGACTGGACAGCCATACCCTCTGTCACTGACATTGACAGTGCCATCTTCACGTTTCACTCCAAATTCTTCTCTGTCTGGGACAAGCATGCCACACTCCGAAAATCCAAGATCAAAACTCACCATCACCCCTGGATTACCTGCAAAATCATTGATCAGTGGAAGTCCCATGATCTCACCTAGTCATGTTTCAAATTATTCACTCTCTTCTAGGGGTGAGTGGACCAGCTCTGATGCAGTACCAGACCACCCAGACCAGTCCAATTCAACTCAGCTCAAGCATACAGAGACTTCCATGGCTCTGCCCATGTTTCTGAGTTGGCCTGGTTCAGATGTGCAGGTCCAGTCTGACTCAACAAATTGCAATCAATCTTGCTGAAAAAGAAAGTTACTGAAATTATGACTGACTGAGACAGAGTCCTCTTGGACTTTGTTGATTCCCTTGAAGTATTTGAAAGTTTCTATCATGTCCCCCTCTCCCTCCTTTCCTCAAGGCTATACATCTTAAGCTCCTTTAGCCTTTTTTCATATGTCTTCTGGTGCAGACCCTGCACCATTTTGGTTGCCCTCCTCTGGACAGCCTCCACCCTATGTCTTTGTAGAAATGGGGTCTCCAGAACTGTACACAGTACTCTAGATGTCTTACCAACTGCCTGTACAGAGGGACATCAACTTCTTGTTTTCTACTGGAGATGCCTCTCCCTGTGCATCCCAGTATCCCCCAAGCCCTTCTTACTGCCTTCTCACATTGCTTGCCCACCTTTAGGTCATCTGATGTGACTACCCCCAGGTCCCTTTCCATTTTTGTTGTTGTCAGTATCTCACCCCCCATTGTGTACTCTTTCCCTGGGTTTTTGTTTCCCAGGTGCATTACTTTGCACTTCTTTGTGCTGAATCTAAGCTGCCATACATTTGGCCATTCCTCCAACCTTGCCAAATCCATTTTCATGCTTTCCACCCCACCTTGCGTATCAACTCTGTTGCAGATCTTTGTGTCATCTGCAAAGAGACATACTTTTCTTTCCAGTCCCTCTGCAATGTCACTTATAAAGACATTAAAAAGGACCGTCCCCAGCACTGAACCCTGCATACCCCACTAGTAACCCCCCCTCTTCACTGTGGACTCTATTTACTATTACCCTCTGTGTCCTGTTGTCCAGCCAATGTTTATCCAGGCTACCACCCTGGGAACCACTCTCAGGCTGGCTAATTTGCTTATTAATCTTTTGTGCAGGACTGTGTCAAATGCCTTGCTAAAGTCTAGGTAGGCCATGTCGACAGCACCTCCCTGGTCTACTACTTTGGTCACCCAGTCAAAAAAATTGATTAGAGTAATTAGTCTTAGACAGTCGACTCATGAAGTAAGTTACTGAAAAAGGAAAACTGGTTGATTTTAATTTATTTCACCTGCCATCCTCCTGCCTCCTACATTTAGTAGGTTAGGGAAAGAACAAAGCAGAAAAGAACACAAAGTCTCATACCAAATAGCAAACAATAGCCTCTGCTGCCTTGCCTATAATAAAACAAATACTTAACAGTAGTAGTACTATACTTCTGTGACAAAAGCTGCTGGTCAGTGGTGTGCCTGCTCCCCTAGTACCACCTTGCAGTGTACAACACACTTGACTCACTGCCTACACCTCCACATCATGAAATTATGGAACAAGAGAAAAGAGACAAGAGTAGATGAGAGAAAAAATCCCAGCCCTTGGATCTCTGTGGGAGCTATCCTGAAACTTAAGTTAAAGTTTAATTTAAGTTTCAGTTAACAGAGATCCCAAGGCTGGGATTTTGTTCTCTCATGTAATCATGGCTCTACTGTCTTGTCCTATCACTAAATGTTTTCTCATTAATATTTTTTTTTATTTATATTGTTGCTTCTCTCACAAATGCAAATGATGACTGCCATCTGGGGGAGTGCTGAGGCAATCTTGATGGTCACTCATTGTGTCTCACTCTAGTCAGTATGGGCACCCTTACATACACTCATGATTTTAAGTTGACTTACAGTTAATGCCCTTAGGTCCCAGAGCCCTGGAATCGCCACTCCTTTCATGTGCCTGATGCTGAAGGCTACCAGAGGAATGAACATCGAGATGAGTTGATCTCTATAGTTGTTTCCATCTTTTACTCCTGCTTGTGAGGCAGAAAGATTAAGAGATGGGGGTAATAAAAGGGGCCATTCTTGAGGCATTCAAGTTATGCATGAGAATGGTTACCAAAAGGAATATGTCCAAGAGACCATTATGGTCCTCCTCTAAAGTCAAGAAAGCAGTGGGATTAAGAAGAAAGCCTTCTACAAGTTCAAAGAAAAGCAGGCGGAGGAAGAATGGAAGAGTATTTACAGAGAAATAGAGGCAAAGAGGGTGGCTAGCAAGGCAAAAGCTGATACAGAGCTGTTTATCACAGAAGGGGTAAAAGTGTGGAGAAAAACATTTCTTCAGATACACCTGTATATTAGGGGAAAAAGAAAGAAAGGAGGAGTAATCATTACAGACATTAGGCTGTGCAAACAGGGGTATAATGTCAGTGGTTCTGAGTGGTGCATGTGCACCCACAGTTTTATCTCTGAAGTCTTTGTACACCACAAATTGCTGCCTGCTTCTTCAGTTGCTTCTATGCTACCCCCCAATCCCAGTGTTTTAATCTGAATCCCATCAGCTACCAGCTGAACTCCGTTTCATTGACACACACTCCAGTTTCAAGTCCTACCTTAAAGCCTGGTTCCCTGCAAACTCATCCTGCTGCTGCTCCCTGGGGTCTGATACCAACCCACACTAGTCAACTCCCCAGCCCAGGGGTTACCCACCTACCCACACCAGTCAACTCCCCTGCCTACAACTGTTATATTGCATTTTTCACAGTAATATTTGACTTCCTTGCCTGTACATATTGTATATACATTTTTTACTGAGTATTCTGTGTATTACTTGCTCACTGGACGATGCAGTCTCACATTGTACACTGTGCCTATGATTTGTTTGTTTGTACCAAGTCTTCTCATGTCTGATATTGAAACCTTGTATTCACTGTTCTCAAATGGACCTATGCATCAAACCTGTATATTGTGCTTACTGTTGTTGCTTGTATCAAATCTGTTTCATGTGTATTACTGTTACCTTGTACTCCACTGTCACTCTACGCCATGTGTTATGGCCCGGGTCGTGCCTGAAGACGGTCCCTGGGATCAGTGCACTCACCCGGTTATCAAAGTCATAAATAAATAAATCAGTGGTGTAGCACTTCAGGTAGGAGACAAAAGTTAGAATGTCTTTTGCAACTTGACACATGTAATTGACTGACACATAGTCACATGCATTCAGTCCACTTCTGTGCATCATTCAGTTGACATATTTGCTAATGGGTTTTTGTGCCTGTGATTGTTTGGAACCAATTTTAAGCCTATAAGATTTCTTTGATTAGGAGAAGAATTCCACACCCAGTCAGTCAGAGGGAAGCCAAAGTTCACTAGAAGTGGGAAGACTCCAGGTTGGTGACTCACTGCAAGTAATAATTACACAGCATATAGTTCACAGAGACCCTAATTTCAAACTCCAATTGTCCAAACAAACAAGGGGCCAATCAGTGCTAGAGCTCAAGGATGGTACTAGTATTGTTGTTTTCTTCACTTTATGATAATTTACAATTCTCTTCACCCTTGTGGATACTTAATCACTGAATGATCAGTTTAAGGAAATGAAAAACAAAAACTGTTTCTCCTTCAAATTTAGCTTTTATGTGAAGAAGAAATTGGGTTAAAGTGATTTAACCAGAACAGTCCCTGGCTTCCAGTGGTATCCCCTTCCTCTCCCATCCCATGCTAATATGTTCTGTGTGTCTAGTCACGGCCCTCCCTCACCACAAACTGTGCCTATAGGTCACTGGCATCCAGCGGTACCCCCTCTCCTCATCCCAAGCCTGTTCCTGGCACCTAGTGGCACCTCCTCCCTCTAACCAACATGACCCACCTAAATGAGTCCCTGGTGTCAGTTGCTCTCCTCCATCATCTCATCCCATGGCAAACGTCTCTGCTAGCCTATGGCACACCCGCCCCAGTCGCAACTGGCTCAGCCTTCCTTTCACCTCCTTGGCCACACACCATCAGAGCCTTTTATCACAAACAGCAGTTTATGAAATAAATGCAGTGAGCTTGTATTTCATAACTTGATGTTTTCAATAAAAGGCTCAGACAGCAGCTATCTGAGAAGGTAAGAGGACAGCTGTGTAAATCACTGTCGGGGGTGGGGGCTGCCACTGGCAACCAGAGACTTTAGATATTGGATGGGGTGAGGAAAAGGGGCAACAAGACATCAAAATCATATTTGCATGGGATAGGGCACCACTGGATGCCAGGGACATAGCAAGAGTAAAGAAGTGAGTAGCCTTGCATGCCAGTGACTTATTGCTGTGGGATGGGATAGGGGATGGAGGTACAGTAGTCACTGTTTAGGCAACAGGGACTTCTTTGCATAGGATGGGATGAGAAAAGGTGGCACTGTTGGATGCTAGGTACTTATTTAAATGGAATGAAATGAGGGAGGGGGATACTACTGGATGACCCAGATTCTTTGGCATGGAACAGGTGAGGAAGGGAGTATCACTTGATGCCATGGATTTATTGCCACTGTATGCTATAAGGAATAGAGTACCGATGAATGCCAAAAACTTATTGGCATGGGATGATCTGCGGGAGGGGGTACCACTGGATGCCAGGGATGATCCTGCTATGGGATGGAGTGAGGGTGAGCAACTATACACCACAGACTTACTTACATAGATGGGGTGAAGAAGGGGATACTACTGGGTGTCAGGGAATTATTTGCGTGGGATGGAGTGAGGGAGAGGGTACCTGGGCTTAAGTAAATTGCATTACAGATACTTGATTTTATGATGACTGGATTTTTTAGTTCTTAGTTTTTGTTTTTGGGGGGACCAATGAGTATTGTTCATTTCCATTGGCATCTGTCATTCAAGTAAGCAATAACATGAAATGGCATGCGGTTATTGAGTAATTACCTCAGTCAAGCAGACCAATAACATTCAGATGACCTTGTTTTGTTTCTCTCAACTGTGACAGTTAATGAGAGTTCCAAAGCAGTAATGTGATATTTCTGTGCAGTTAGGCTACCCTAGAAAACAAGTTCCAAGACTTGCAAGGCACTTTCTAGACATGTGCAGTTACTGATCAATTACTGCACTGGTCTGGACAGCTATTGAATGATCAACTTACTGAATTTTTCTTACCCATTTTATAAAACAACTTTTAAAAACACTGTGTACAACATACACAGCATTACAACATTTCAGAATTAAAAGGAGAACTATATTTGTCTTAACATTTTATTTAAAAATGCAGGAATTGCACCATAGAATATCTAAAACCCTGCATACCCTCAGACTCCCCAGCTTATATACTGTATAAAAGTTTATCTGGTGTACCATCAGTTTGTTGAGCCAACCTCTACACCCCTGTTTTCAGATTCTTGACCTTGCAAACACCTAGCCGTTCTAGATGAATACATACATTCACAGAGACATTAGGTATTGGATGGGGGTGTACATTCTCCAAGACAGAACTGGTACAGGAACATATATTCATCTTTCACCACACACAATGCATTGTGTCCTATTTCAACTGCTATTTAAAAGGGATTGCAGGGTTATTATCTACTTCTGTATATAGTTTATGTCTCAGATTTATATTCTTTGTTTTCTATATTTCAAACCACTGGAATATTCATGTCACTCCTTCTGTAGAGGAGCTGCAACATCTGTCTCTAAAAAACATCCCAATGAGTATCATGGCTCAAAAGATAATCTTCATGCTATGAGTCCTAAATTCATAATCCTGTATTTGAATTTCAGGACATCCACAAGCAGCTCTCTTCTTAGGCAACAGCCAGAAGGGAAGGCTTACCAAGGCCTAGGTTCCCTAGAGCTTTCTTCCTTACAAGAATTCTTTCCATTTCCTCTGTGCAGAGGTTATTGGCTCTAGAGCTTGGACATTTTTCTATCCATTTTTTTGGGGACATCATGTTTTCTTTAGTCCAGGTCCATACATCTGGGCATCTCCTACAGGGTGGAAACATGCAATCAGACTGCCAAATAACACACTGCATAAGCATCCAATTATGCTCATAAGCTGTTCCCAAGAACAATAAAGCTGAAGGCTGCTGGTTCTGTGGAACAGCCCAAAATTCAAACAGTACAATTCCAGACTATGGGCGTTTCCCAAATTTTTCCCACATAAGCCCCTTCCTCCTCCTCTTCTTCTCCTCCTCTCCAGCTCAGCTTACTTTTTTTTTGGGGGGGGCTCCTGTTTCTTTTAGCCCAGGTCCATATTTATTTATTTGGTTGGTTGGTTGTTTTTCATAACCCAGTAAGCTACACTAGATGCAACTACGCCTATTTTGAGGCAGGACCTGGGAGCGTTACAATAGTAATCAGAGGCAAAAGAAGCTACAGAAAACATTATCACATGACAAAGTAGTAGTGACTGGGACAAGACAACAAGGATATACAGTTGAGCAGAAATTTCAGAAACATTTAGAATTAAGCAGGGCAATGAGAGTTTGCAGCAGGAACATCAAAATGGCAATAAGAAAAATCTGATGCACAGTATATGAGAAAAACAAAAAACGTACCAGTATAAATTTCATGAGACATTTGTAGTGATCTAAAACTTTCACAGAAATGGGAAGCAAAGTGTGCAGTGCTAGGATGGGCTAGGCCCAGTAGTTTGGATGAAATTAGGGGCAAGAGATAGGGCCAGTTGGGCACAGAGAGACCTCTAGAGCCTTGAAAAACAGCAAGTGACAGGGTAAGCAGCACGCAATAGGAGAAAGGGTGTTTCAAAATCTGGAAACATAGACTGCAAAAGCCAGTTTGCCAAGGCCTGTAGTGTATCTCCTCTCAAGCAGAGACTGAGAATCAGATTACCACAGTGAGTAGCAGGGAGAAGGGTGCTGTAGATAGGTAGTAAGGGAAGATGGGAAGCCTGCCCTCAGGAGTTATTGATGAATCAGCCTAATGCAAAAGATAGTTTGCCATTAGAGGAGGGCCAACCCAGGGCAGAGTAAAGGTGGCCGTTTTGTGTGAGTCAAAGCAATATAGATTGTTGTATGTTACATCCTATTTTAGAGGATGGTTTTAATTGCTTCTAGCAAAACCAGGAAATAAGTGAGTCCAGGAAGGAAAACACCCTGAGCTATGGCCTGCTGGACAGCAACAGATATGCGTTTGTCACTAAAAGCTATATCAGTTTAACATTTGCCAGTTTGCAGATTGAGGTATCACGGGAAAAACTGAGGGAGGGGTCTAGTAAGACTTCCAGGCACATACTTAAAACTTCTTCCCTCCTCCAGTGGGGATCATTTATTTATTTATTTGTTTATTTATGTATTTATTTATTTATGTGAGTTTTGGTAACTGAGTAAGTCCACTGAGGCAATTGCAGTCCCTTTTTCAAGGGCAACCCGGAAGTACAGAATGTGTACAGTATAGTGCTTTAACATAGCAATGACAGTTGCAATGGAAAAATTGATATACAGCATTCAATGATCCATAGGATTATGATACAGACAGATACAACCACAGGTATATGAGATAACAATCAGGTAGGTTACATAGTAGAGCAACAAGTACATGACACATTCAAGAGGATCCACTACAATATATAATTGTTAGCTAATTATATCAGATACAAGAAGGCTAACAAATAGCAGTTATGTTTAAAGGTGATGCTCAGGTACTGTAAGGGAGAGGCTGGAGGAGGTTGCAAGGAGTTTGTGTTTGGAGCTGAAGAGCATGGCTTTTGTCTTATTGCTGTATGTCTATATGAGATCATCTTTTTCGCCATTAACCAATACTGATTGTGAGCAAAGGAATATTAGAGGGATTTGTGGATACTAGGGACAGTGGCAGTGCTGTGGTAGAGGACAAGGTAATCTGCATACAGTAGAGAGCTGCAACACCTGGGATGCTATTTATATACAGTAGCTGGAAAAAAAAAGAAGTGGACCAGAAAAGATCTTTGGGGTACACGAACAGTTATTTCTGCAAGGTTGGAGGTAGCTGACAACAATCTGACTTTCTTTTTTCACTAGTTAGATAGTTGGCAAACTTAAAAATGATAAGTGGGGAAACACCAAGGGAGAACAGTTTGTCACAAAGGAGTAAGTGATTTACAAGGTTGAATGCCTTTATTAGACTGACAAAAACTACACCAGCTAGTGGCTAGGCAGATGTCATTTGCTAGTTCGGTGAAGAAAAGGTGCCATGATTTTTACTGAACCTATGTTCTACAGGAGACAGAAGAGTATACTTGGAAATGTAAACTGAGAGCTGGGATGCTACAAGCCTCTCTAGGATCTTCAAGAGGACTGAGAGGATGGCTATGGGGCAATAGTTTCCATACACTTAGCATTACTTCAAAAACAGAGGCAATCCTGGCAAACTTCCATACCTCCAGGACAACATGAGATGAGAGAGAAAGATTCAGAATTCCAATGATGGGGAGTGCTATATAGGGGCTGCTAGCTTCAGCAATTTTGGGTCAAGAGCATGAGACCCAGAATTTATATTTGGAATAATAGAAGGAGACCACGGACCTCAACCACTCTCATTGAGTGGAGATAGAGAGAAGGGGGGGCATTGGGGGTGGCTGGTGAGGCAGTAACAAAGACCAGTGTCCCTGGGCCAAGACCAAGACTTGCCATGAAGGCTCTATGATTAGAGAATTTGGTATCAATGGGCAGCAGCAATTTTGGCCTGGTTATTGCAATATGTGCAATCAATAAGCATATTGGACAAGGGACAATTTGATTTATAATTTGCACTGGTCGCCATTTGTGGCTGAGAATTTGTTTTTTCAATAAGCACTCTTACTCGATCTCATGCCTGACTTAGAGATATTTTAACATCTGTGATATTCCACCTAGTTAGATGCCAGACTAGACTTCCTAAATGTGATCCAGAGTTTGTTTCTTTTTTTTTCATTTGGCCAAAGAAGGTCAATGGAGAACCAAGCAGTGTCAAAGCGCCATAGCCTTCCTTTTGTGACAGGTATCTGTTTTTGCTGCATTTCAGTGAAGATGGCAAGGAATTGGGTTAGAGTGGAGTTTATACAGGACAAGGAGTTAAGGCAGAACCAATCTACCGCTTTCAGGTCGCACTGGAAAGCCAGCATGTTTAGTTTTTAAGAAATCATGGAAGTGGAGCAGCCTGGGAGGAGACTTGGGGTGGGACTGCCAGACCACAAATATGGGGGAGTGATCTGAGATTGTGTCTCACTGGGTTCCAGACAGAATTATTCTATTGCTCTTGTTAGCAAGGAACCAGTCAAGGAAGGAGTGTTTAGAAGTCCCAGCTGATGGTCTGATATGGGTAGTAAAGAAGTTTGGCTTTTTTATGGTAGTCATAAGAAATCTAGACTTGACACCTAGCAAGTCAAGATTTAAATCTCCAAAAGCCATGATCTCCTTGGAACAGGAAAACTGGGTCAGATAGTCTATCAGGGTAGTAAGGCCCAACAGGACAGTCCTTGGTGATTTTAAACACATACTAGATGCAGTGTCTTTGTCTTCCCAAGCACAAGCAACATGTGGAGGACTCCACAGAGAGTGGAAAGAAGGAATGCAGTAGGATAGTGAGAGATATCTAGATGGTCCCTGATGAAGATTGAAACACCACCGCCCTCTGGGGGAGATCCTGTCAACATGGATAAAACTGTGCTCAGAGATATGGCAGGTGGGTTCAGGTATGGAGGATTTTAACAAGATTTCTGATAGGCTCATGATACTTACTAAGGTCTGAGCAAGCTCTCTGGGGCAGGTAGCTATTGGTAGCCTGTGACATCTGCGCCTGAATTAAGGCACCGTCTGAAATGGCAATGCGAAGTGGGTGAAAGCCCGAATGGTGATGGGGGGGGTAGAGTGACCTGATGTGGTGGGGCGGCGACAGTAGCTACAGGATGTCACTATATGTACACGCTGGGGAGTGAGCATGTCAAGCATGGCCTGGGAGGGGCAGAGGGATATAGATGGTGGTGCTGCGGTTGGCTTCCGAGCTGCGCAATGGTGTCGGGGGTTGTCCTCCACTTGCGGTGCGTGGGGTATCAGGTTCGGGTCTGGGTCTGGGCGCTACTGCATTTTTGTTGTGCCTGGCATGAAACTTGTGTTTTACGATCCCCCCGACATGCACCACCCTGGAGTTGAGAATCCTTTAGTAGGGGGGTGCAGGTGGCGAAGCCCCCCACGTGGGTGGGTGTGGAGGGGGCACAGACCCCCACACAAAGCAAAAGAACCAGGTTCCCGGCACCATTCCTCCATGCACCGAGGATCTCAGGGTGGTGAAATTGTTTTAGCCGCCCTGACATCTCGATAACATGGGTTGCCGTTCGCCGCTCGCCATTATCACATAGAACCATATCATTGCAGGTTCCATTGAAATTAAACAGTTTTAATCCAAAAGACAGCCCCCAACTAAGTCCTTTTTCATAGGGTGAAGCACCGGGTGAGGAAGCAGCTATCTGATTGGTGTAAGGTATTGTAACTTTTTTGTGTTACCTTGTTTTATTCATAGCTACTCTACCAAATGCATTAGGTGTGATTGTCACACTCTGGTGTTCCATGTTTGGGGTATTGACAGTCATAAAACATTGATGTGTTATTCTTATAAAGATTTTTCTCCTGGCAGTCACTGTAGGGGGGCTCTTAGCTGTGTTCCTACCTGCCCTGCCCAGCACCCACCTCCTCCTGACTCACCATGGCTGAAGGCCCCCATGGAATCCCCCCCCCATGGTGGGGCCAGAAACTTAGGAGATGTCCTCCCCCACCAAGTGACTCTCATCCAGTATTGGGCTGGTGGCCCTTGTAGTGGCATGGTGCAGGGGTAGGCAGGCAGAGCTTCATGAAGCCTGGGCCTGCCATTTTTCAGCTTTCTTAGTGGGTCCCCTGCCCTGGTAGCACATAAGCATGTGCACATGGAGGTGCACAGATGCTACGGAATGGCAGCCTCTCACTTACATGTTGCCCAAGCACCAGCATTACCTTCAGACCTCCACCTGGTGGCAGCCAAGGGACAAGTCAGCATGTCTCCACACCCTGGGAGAGAAGAGCTGTCCGATGGATGCTCAATCTGTTCCCTCCCAGCCGACCCCCTATGACACAAGCTCATTCCAGAATTTAGGTCACCAGCCTGGTAGGAGGTAAGATGCCCAGAACTTCATCCCTCCATGCCACTGGCCCAACAACATTGATGTCTTTTTATCACACTAAAATTGTGAGTATTGATTCTTGTACTCTCTTTTAGATTAAAACTGTCATATTCCTATGGAACCTTTAATAGCTACCTGCCCCAGAATACTTGCTCAAACCTTAGCCAGTAGCATTTATTAAATATCGGGGTTAGCTACCTCACAAACAAGCACTGCAGACCTACAATATCAGGTTGGTAGATGCCCATTGAGGCCTTCAGGTCATCCTTGTTTGCCAAGAGGCTTCTTATATTTATGTAGACTATTTTTAGGCCCTTCATGAAGGACCAGGTTGAGGCAGGTAGAAGAGAACTTAATATAGTGTATAGTAGGGGGCTATTACGCATAGAATTCAGAGCGTTTCAAAATGTTGTAGTACCACAGTGCAAAAGTTCATGGAACGCAATTGTACCACACTGTAGTACAACATCTTGAAATGCTCTAGAGGGCCACATGCTGCTCTGTGCCTCAGTCAAACTACCTACCAGCGTCTCCTCACAGAGCAGTACAAAGCAGAATGGTGGAGGCGTTTTTTTCAAAATTAACTATTATAACAATAACTAAAGCTTAACTGTTTTTTTTTTCTTTCCTTTGGTTTTCCAGGGCTGTGAATCGCAAAGGGCATCTGTACACAAGTAGCAATCTCACCGTGACAGCGTGTGCAGCGTAGCAGCAACTCAAAAACTGTCCCTCTACTCAGCCGAAAAAATTGAGCAGTTTATTCTTTATCTGTCACTGTAGTGAATTTAAATAAAATTTTTTGCCTGTTACATTCTGCCTCTCTGTCCGGGAATTAATTTGTGGGTAAGTGAAATTGCCAAACTTTGTTTAGCGAGCATCTCGTTTAGCGCCATAAATGTTTTTGTCTTGTAACCCCGCCCACACTGCAAATGTACCCAATAGCAAGGCATCACCTCTCCTAGCAACCACACCAAGGTTCTAGTAGCCAGTACGATGAGAGATGACCGAATAATTTTAAATCAAAACTGCTTTGTTTAGAAGAAACAATAACTATACACTATAAAAAAATAGTGGATGGCCAACTAAGTGCACAACCAGTATGTTGTGCCACCTCGGGGTTCTGATTCCAGGGGACCTCTCACGCTTCACTCTCGAGGTCACCAGGAATCAGAACCCCTCTGTGGCACAACATACTGGCTGTGCACAGTTGCCCATCCAGTATTCTCTATGTCTCTGAGATCAGCAATAAGGCAAAAACAAGAGAGGGAATGGTGCTGACATAAACCAGGAGAGGTTGTGGAGGGAGACCATTGTGGCAGTGAGAGTTGGCAACCAGACGGAGTGAATGTCTTGTGGTAAGAGTAGGCCAGTAGTGTCAGGAAGGGACAGGTGACCACCAGCATGTTACAGTGGGAGTAAGCTACAGGGGAGGTAGTTTGACCCTTCCCAAGCCAGGGTGTGAGAGTTTGTAGAGGAAAGGAATCCCATAACAGTGGTACACTGAAAACAGTGAGGCCAATGGCTGCAAAACATGTGGCTCAAGGGCAGATGCCAGGAAAAAGGACACAAATTTGTAGGTAACTGGCAACAGTTTTGGAAACGAAAGTTCTTTAAATTTGATGGACTGTGTCTGACTAAGGAGGGAGTCCATGCATTGAGGCAGAAGTTTGATGTCTTTGCAGAATATTTAAACTAGCCAATGAGGAGAGAGGTGCAGCACCTGAAGTATAGAACAGGAAGAACACCCCTTCCCCTCAGCTAGTGATCAAACAGGAGTTCAGAAGGTTTGTAGTTCATTTGTGATACCAGATAGGGAAAAAAGGTCCTGCTCCCCATACAACACAGGGGAAGAGCCAGACCTCGCCCTACAACTAACACACCAAAATCTGGCCAATGGAAAATTATGTACACAAATGCCTGCAGTTTGGGAAACAAGATCCCAGACCTGCAGGCAACAATGACAGAGGCTAAACTGGACATAGTAGCCATTAGCGAGACATGGTTCACCAGTAACCACACTTGGGAGACTTCAGTACCCAACTATGTACAGTTCACAAGAGACCGAGGTGCAAAAAGGGGGAGGAGTAGCCCTTTACGTCAATGAAAATTGTATTTATTTATTTATTTCAGTCTAGGATTACAATACTTTTGAGCTGAGGCTCTTTTACAAAGGTTCCACGTCAGAGAGTAGAGTATATAACTTTTCAGTTACAGACAGAAGCATTTAACTAACAACACATGTATTATCAGTGCACAAAGGAGAGCAGGGAGTAGAGACAGAGGCAAGACTGAGGAAAAGGGGAGGGGTGATAGGAGAATGCGGTGTGGGTGTGGTTGAGAGGTGGGGAGAAGGTGAGGGCAGGAGGAGTGAAGGTAGGAGAGGTGAATGAGGGGTGGGAGGCAGTGCAGCCCGGGGGTCTTGTCGTGTATAGACTGGTGCAAGTGCTAGGGAGGGGGCAGAGATTGTTGTAAGTGCTATGTGAGGAGGTGTGGGCAGTGGGATGAGGGTACTAATAGGCTGAGCAGTCACAGGAGCTGGAGGCAAGCAGTGAGAGGCGCAGCTTGGACTTGAATAGACTGAGTGTGGGAGCAGTGACTATGTTGCTGCCAAGGGAGTTGAGCCAGCTAGTTGCCCAATAGGCAAATGATCTTTGTCCTTGTGTTGTGCGACATCGGGGGATTTGCAGGGAGTGAGGTTTGGACCTCCTTATAATGACATTGCTGTGTTTAGGTGTAAGGAGAGCACAGCCTCCAGGTGGTGCAAGACCCATTGTAATTTTCTTGGCTGTGATGCAGGTTTGATATTTTATGCAACTGTCAAGTTGTAGCAACCCAGTTTGAGAGTAAAGGTCACATTTGTGGGTGAGGTGATGGGATCCAGTGATGAGTCTACAGGCTTTATTTAGGGAGGTTGTTATACGTTTGTGAGAGGTGGCAGTGGCAGAGCCATAGATGATAAGTCTGTAGTCAATAATGCTTACAATTGAGCTTTGGACTGCGACTTATAGTGCTTCAGTGGTTAGGTGTTTCCTGTGCTGGAACAGTAGGCCTAACCGGGTATTGGCAGATTTTGCAACATTGATGAATGTGGGCAGCGTAGTAGAGGTGGGAGTCGAGGGTGATGCCAAGGTACTTGAAAGATTGCGTTTGTTCTAGGGTGATTCCTAGGTTGGTTTCAATGGAGAGGTGGAATTGCTAATTTTTGTTGTGGGGGTTGCTGAAGACCATAGACTTGTTTTTTTTTCTGGTTGAGGATCAGTTTATGACTTAGAAACCAGGTTTCAATAGAGGAGAAACCCTGCTGGAGTTTATTTTGCAATTGTTTTGTGTCGTGGTGCATGGCAAGGATTACAGCATCATCTGCATCGAGTATTATTAGTTCAGGGCAGCAGTCTGGGAGTGAGTTTAGGAACAGGCTGAAGAGGAGGGATCCAGGATGGAACCCTGGGGGACTCCCGAGCGGACAGGTCTAGGGTCGGACAGCGTATCAGCAATTCTTACTGTTTGGGTCCGATCTTCAAGGTAGCTCTTAAACCAGCCAACGGAGTTGGGTGAGAGCCCAGCATTTTGGAGCTGGATTAGCAGGAGACAATGATTGACGGTGTCGAAGGCTTTTGTTAAGTCAATGAAAATAGCGCCTGTTTGCTGACCAGTTATGGATTGCGCCAGTCAATTTGAGTAGAGCCGTGGAGGTGCTGTGATCCTTTCTGAACCCATGTTGTTTGCACAGGATGTTGTGTTTATCCAGGAAGTCAGCGAGCTGGTCCGAGACAATGTGTCCTAGTGCCTTGGAGAGGGGGAGTAGTAAGAAGATTGGTCTGAAATTCTCGTGGGCAGTTTTGTCACCACCTTTGTAGATAGGAGTGACAGTGGCAGATTTCCACCTGTCCGGGAACTGGCTAATCTAATTGAACCAAATTCATCCATATGGTTCATGATACCCCCACTGGTGGCCACCAGGGGATAGAAAATACCCTCTAGAGGCTCTAAACAGTCGACTGATGCCTGGTATGACCAAAGATATGGAACACTATGTAGACAACTGCATAGTGTGCACCCAGAACAATCCAATTTCGGTACAAAGGAATGCCAAACTGCTGTCCCAAAGGCAAACTGGACCATGGAATGCAATACCAATTGATTTCATTGGCTGTCTTACCAACTCCAGTAAGAACAACAAGTATGCACTTGTTGTTACAGATTTGTTCTCTAAGTGGGTAGAAGCATTTCCCACTAAGAACAACATGGCAAAGACAACTGCCAAGATCCTGGTAGATCAATTATTCTCCAGGTGGGGCCAACTCTTGAAGATAGACTCAGACCAGAAAACCAGTTTCACAGCTTAACTAATGCAGCAAACACTCCAATTGCTTGGAGTAGACCAAAAATTCCACATCCCTTACCACCCTCAATCATCAGGCCAGGTAGAAAGAGCCAACAAAAGAATCAAACAGATGTTATGCAAATTTATAAATGATAATCCCAAGGATTGGGTTCCCTTTTTGCCATTACTACTAATGGCAATCAGGGGCACTCCTTCAGCCATCACCCAGTGCACACCTTATGAGGTTATGACTGGCAGGGCCATGAGATTACCTGAGCACCTCTTGGTTGATCTCCACACCCCTACTGCAGACCAAGTCTCTGTAGACAATTATGTTGAAAAGCTTCGTGATGACATCATGAAGACACACCTGTTCACTGCTAATCCAATAGGTAACGCTCAACAACAAGCCAAAGCTCATTTTGACAAACACTTCAAATAAGTTGACTGGCAAGTTGGAGACCAAGTTATGCTTCTCCACTACAGACAACCCAACCATTAATTTGCCAGTAAATGGGAAGGCCCCTATCCCATTGTTAACGAACTCTGCCCTGCTGTGTATCAGGTCCGAGTTCAACAGCAAAAGAAGACCACCGACAAGTGGTTCCATGCTAACCAACTCAAATTATATAAAGGTGATTAAATTTACTTTTCCTACCTCACTTTGGGCAGAATAGTACCCACACTTAAACCTCTTTCTGTTTTCTTACAGGTAGATCAGCAAGATGCCTATCTTGCACCTCTATCTCCTGCTGGTGGGACTACTGACATTGACTGTGACTGCACCCCCACGTGTAGCCCCTCAAACTCACAAAGACTGTATAGAACACCTACACAGTAAACTTGAGCATTCAGCTCCTATGGGAGTCCATATTAATGTCCCCAACAAAATGGGTATGGTAACTGAAGGCTCAGATGCCTTTCTTGATGCTGTAGTAGTTGCCCCTGATAAATCTTCGCTTTCTATCCAATGGGAAACTGATGCTATGGACTACATGCTCCCTGTAGCTCGTCTGTTGAAAGGCACATTCCATGGTTGGCCAAACACTGACATTTCTAAAAATGGTACTCTCTCTGTCAGACAGACTTCTCCTAGACTTACTGGTCGGTATAACCTTGCCGCTCTTATTGATCCTGCTTGGTGTGACCGCCTCTTCCCTGAGGAGGCTCGCTCTTACTGTCTTCATAACTATGTAGCTACTAAAGCTCTTTTTCTTTCTGTAGTCTCACCATGCCAAGAAGAACTGACTAACTGCCCTCTCCAGGAGGAGGGTCCTCCTAGTGGTCTGACAGCCACATCCCTACCAGGAGCTCTAATAAATAATGTGCAATTTATGCATGTCCCAGTTATTTTCAATTTCACACATTGGAATATGGCTGAAATTGGCTTTTGCCACACAACCAATACCTCTAAACTTCATAGTATGATGCTTACTGATATTGTTGCTGCCTATCAAACACGTATGAATGATCCTATCAGTGGGCCCCATGCCACTTACCATTTAGGAGTTGTTAGACCCGCTCCTAAAACTAACCCAAATTCTAAATCATGTTCACACACCAAGCGGGATGTTGCTGACATAGCCGGTGTGGCCGGTTCCATTTCAGGCATCACTGGAGTAGCCGGTACTATATCTAGACTTTTTGGTTCAGGTATGTCTATTTGGAAAATGCAGATATAGCTGCTATTAAAGCACACACTTAAATTTCAGCAAGCTATTAATAATGATGTTTTACCTCCTATTTTATGTGGTGTAAATTCCCTCAATAATGAAGAACGTTTTACTGTTTACAACATGCAGGAAATTGCCAAAGGGTTTAATGATACCAAACATAGACTTAATTAACTTATTTTTCAGAATAACCATGAGGCGGACAAGCAATATATTGGCCGTGAAATTTTATGCTCTGCTTAAGGCTCTTATGTTATATCTACTGTCAACAGTCTATTCAGGGATTTGGAAGCAGGCAAAATTCCAGTTGTTATTCAGGATATTAGGCTGGGTAAATGGTATTGCCCACATTGCAAGACTACTGGTTGTATCTCTGTTTGCATAGCTAATACTTTGGACATTTCTATGTCAACTGTTAGAAATATTGGATATGTCTCTAGATGTCCTAATCAAGCACCTTGCTATTTTACTAAGACTTGTTCAAATTAAGGACAACGTGTTTGTGACTTTTACTGTTTCTTTACCACATTTTGATCCTGATACAGCTGTCTTTGATAAATTAGCCACAATTCACTCCATAGGCCATCTTGCTGATGATATTTATCGAGAAAGAACTGAATTACCCTCAATGCTGGTTTATCACCATTTTCTTCAAGCCTGGGTGGCACCCCATATGAACTGTTGCACCAAGAAGAGCTACTACTTCCTGTGCCACTGTGAGGTTTTCGACATTGTCAAACCCGTCTGTGGGTATGCCCTGGAACACCTTGACTGGGCACTGACGTTGGGTGAAGAATTGCCATCCAATCTTACTGATGTTGACCAAGATGATGAAATCCCATCTTTGCAAGCTGCTTGCTCAGTGCAAGACATCAAAACAGCTCCATCCCGAAGCTACCTTGAAGAGGTACATCACTTCATTACACGGTTCGCCAACCAGTCCTTCACCTGCACAATACGTTTGCAGCAATGGTGGGTGCCAAGTGTGAGAGTCACCTACACTTCTGATGGCCAGTATTGTGTCATTACCAACCACGAGTCGTTCGCCTACAGTGCTAAAACCTGTGATGTTTCTCATCCTAACTTTTGTTTTACTCCACAGCATAAAACAGTTATTGGTCATACCGTTATCACGCCTGTTCTTCTCCCTGAACCAGACGTTATTGATACTGATCCCCAATACTTGTTTGCCCTGTCTCAATATTTGCCCAACATTAATGTGCACATTGACCCTTTCACACTTTCCTTGAAATCACTTTTAGCTCGAAAAGACTCACATTTAATCTATATTAGCAATAATATATCAAAAGCTACTGATGCTCTTAATGATCTTATTCATGATGGTGATTTAAGCACTGCCTTAGGCAATACTTGGTAAGAACTCACTTTTAAAGTTTTTGTTGTCATTCAAGCATTTTTGATTGTATTTCTAATTTTTACTGTCTGCTGCCTGCGCCGCACCTTGAAACAACATTGAGAACAACTCGGATTCCTTTACAAAGCTCATGCTTCGGGCTTGTAAACGATATCATCTCCAGCTCCATCCCACTATTCACCTGGGATTGTTGCTCTTTAGAGGCAACAAGGGGGGAATGTTACCCATGGACCAGCACCCCTAATTGGGTCCCCCATCTTACAGACAGCAATGCTTATATACATATATGTACTAATCTTGGGGTGTAGACACTTATCGTACAAGCATAAGTGTCAGGATCTGAGTTCTACTGTAGTTTTGCTAAGTGTAATTATGCCTTACTGTATTCTCATTGTAACACCGGGAGATGCTGCTATATATATTATTGTATAATCATTAGTTAGGCAATACTGCCATCTTTAATGCTTATGCAGAACTGTAACTGCAAGTGTCCTTGGAAGAAGCACAAGATCCCATTGTCTCATGTTATCTGTCTTTGCAAGCTTTGCAAGCTTTCCCATGCTAGTTAGGAGTCAGGTTATTTGCTTTTCTCCAATTATAAGATTTTTACATATCTTTTCAGCTGTTGCAATGACAGTTTTCTCTGAGATGAGACTTGCTGCAGCCTACGTAGATAAGGAAGACTGGTTGCATTCTCCCAGTAGTCACGCCATTGGTTATAAGACTGCTCTATATACTAGTAATAAATTATATTTTCTGCCGGACACAACTTGTCTGTGGTCTCTTCACTTTCATGCAGTTCCAACAAGAAACTGAGAAAAGTAATTTTATTACCCCATTACAGGTGGGAGCTGAAACCATAGAGGGAGTCAAGAGGGCATGGGACAGATATAAAGGATTGGACGGAGGGCAGTGAGAGGTGTATCTGGATGGGGGGAGAAGGGTGGTAGGAGTATTGGGGCAGACTCGATGGGCAATGGTGTCCTTTGTTGCTGACAGTCTTCTATGAATGTCATTAAATAACATTGCAGTGCTTGTTTATGTTCAACTTTGTTTTTGCACTTTTGTAATGTACTTAATTACAATTAGCCCAGTTGCATTTTTAGTATTAAAGTAACTGTGGAAAAGTTTGCTAACATATAGAAACATAGAAACATAGAAATTGTCAGCACATAAGGACTGCCTGGACCATCTAATCTGCCCGTAAACCTTTATACTGGATTACTACTTCCGACTCACCCGCCACTGTACATCTGTGGTTCGCCTATGCCTGTCCCAAGCATACTTAAATCCATCCACAGTGCTCGCTCCCACCACCTACTGAGGCAGACCATTCCATGCATCTACCACCCTTTCTGTGAAGAAGAACTTCCTCACATTCCCTCTTAACCTCCCACCTTCCAATTTCATGTCATTCCCCCTCGTTCTTGTGCTTCTCCTGTATTGGAAAATGTTTCCCCCCTGCACCTTGTTATACCCTTGAGGTACTTGAATGCTTCTATCATGTCTCCTCTTTCCCTCCTCTTTTCCAGCAAGTACATATTGAGGTCCCTTAATCTCTCCTCATAAGTCTTGTGTTGCAAACCCTGAACCATCTTAGTCACCTTTCTCTGGACTGTCTCCAGCCTGTTAATGTCCTTACAAAGGTGCAGCATCCAGAACTGCACACAGAACTCCATGTGAGGCCTGAACATGGTTTTATATAATGGCATCACTACCTCCCTCCTTCTGCTGGTGATACCCCTGCCTGTGTACCCCTACATGCCACTGGCCCTCCCAGCTGCCTTAGCACTCTGCTTTGACATTTTCAGTTCATCAGGTCCCTTTCCTCCTTTGTGACTGTTAGCAACTCCCCTCCCTATCCTGTAGCTTTTCTCAGGGTTTGTGTCCCATGTGCATAATTTTGCACTTTTTTCAATTAAACTTCAGTTGAAAAGCCTCAGACCATTTTTCAAGCTTCCCCAGGTCCCTCCTCATTTTCTTCACCCCCTCTGGGGTATCCACTCTGTTACAGATCTTGGTGTCATCTGCAAACAGGTAGACATTTCCCTCCAGCCCTTCAGCAATGTTGTAAATGAAGACATTGAACAGGACTGGCCCAGAACTGATCCCTGAGACACCCCACTGGTCACCCCCCCTCCCCAGACTGCACCCTATTTACCACTACCCTCTGCCTCCTGTCTGTTAGCCAGTTTCTAACCCAGTTTACCACCCTGCCCCCCCATGCCCGGCCTACCCAGATTGTTTATCAGCCTCCTATGTGGGACAGTGTCAAAGGCTTTGCTGAAATCAAGGTAAGTGATGTCCACTGCCCCACCCTGATTTACTTCCTTTGTCACCCAGTCAAAGAAATTAACCAGATTTGCCTGACATGACCTTCCTGCTGTGAATCCATGTTGCCTATGTTCCTGGGCTCTGATGGCTTCTAGATGCCCCACTATCCTTTCTTTAAGCAATGTCTCCATGATATTCCCCACTAGTGAGGTGAGGCTGACCGGCCTACAGTTCTCCTCCTTCTCCCTGCTGCCGGATTTGTGTAGAGGGACCACATGTGTCCTCCTCCAATTCTCTGGTACCACCCCTGTGTTGAATGGCTCACTGAACATGGCTGCAAGAGGTTCTGCTATCTCCCTCCTCAGTTCTCTTAATATCCTTGGGTGTATGCCATCTGGTCCCATTGCTTTGTCCACCTTCAATTTAGTGAGCTCCTGCAGGACTCTTTCCCCATGAATGGACTATTGTCCACCTCTTAACCCCCTTGTTAACTGCTGTACTGCTGTGGTCCCTGTCTCTCGCCCTCATCTGTGAATACTGAACAGAAATAGTTATTCAGTATTTATGCCTGTTCCATGTCACCCTCTTTGCATTCCCTTCCCTCTCCCTTGAGCCTTGCAATCCCCTCCCCTTGTTTTTCCTCCTTTCACTGATGTACCTGAAGAATGTCTTGTCCCCTGTCTTAACTGACAGTGCTAAACCTTCCTCAGTCCATGTCTTTGCTCTCCTTACAGCCTTTCCCACTTCCTTAAACACTCTAGGTACTGGTCCCTGTCCTCCTCCTCCCTTTGGGTTTCCTTTTATTTCTTGAACCCTTTCCTTTTTGCCCTGACCTTTACTGCCACCTCTCTTGAGAACCACAGTGGCTTTCTCTTTCTCTTGCCTTTGCATACCAATCTGATGCATTGTTTTTTTTTACTTCCAGTAAGGCTTCCTTTAGATGCTTCCACTGTTCTTCCACTCACCGCTCCTGCCCCTGTTCTCTCCAGGGCTCTTTTGATACCCCTCCCATTTCAGCAAAGTTAGCATTTTTGGAAATCCAAAACCTTTGTCCTAATGAGACTTGAGTGAGTCTCTGTCTCTATGCTGAACCACACAATGTTGTGATCATTGGATCCCAGTTGCCCTTCTACCTAGACATCTGTGATTCAATCCCCATTGGTCATTACTAGATCCAGAATTGCCTTGTCTCTGGTGGAATCAAGCACAAGCTGCCTGAGTCCAGCCTCCTGAAGTGAATCAAGGATGCCTCTGCTTCTGGCTGAAGCAGCTACACTGGTGTTCCAGTCCACGTCTGGCATATTGGAATCCCCCATCAGTAGAATTTCACCTTTCATTGCCGTCTCATGTATTTCCTCCACTAGCTCCCTGTCCAGTTCCTATCCCTGTCCTGGAGGCCTGTAAATCACTCTGTGACAGGCTCTTCTTATTAGCATGGAGGCCCTGGGCCTGACACAAAATGTAATATTGGCAACACACTTGGATGGTCACACATTGGATTTAGTTTTTTCTGCAGGTTTAAATATTGCTAACCTCTGTGTTGTTCCAGTGGTTTGGCCGGATTACAGCACTGTGGGGTTCACATTTAGTGCCTCCCCAGATGGTTCTACCCCTGTGTAGATGCTCCAGTACCATCCGTTAAGAGGAGTTTCCTCTACGGGACTGTCAGTGGTACTGAACCTATGAGTGTTGGGTAGCTTGTGCTATTGGGCTGGAGGAAGCAGTGGCAGCCTATAATGGGGCTCTGATTTTGGCCTTTGACTCAATCGCACCCATTTGTGTCTGCCCCTTGTCTACTCAGCAGAGACCTCCTTGGTATGATGAGGATCTCCGGAGTTTAAAGACTAAGGGGCAGAGGTTAGAGAGGTGCTGGAGGAGATCTGATCAGATGAAGGATAAATTGGCCCTGAGGTCACATTACGCTGACTATCAGGGGGCAATCTCCTGAAAGAAGGCAGAGTTTCTGTATAGAGAGATTGCTACGGCTAGGAGCAGGCCAGCTCAGCTCAGCTCTTCTGGACAGTAGACATGCTTTTACATCCTGTCTGTCTCTGTGCTAGAGGAGCAGCTTCTAGCACTAGGTGCGAAGAGTTGGCTCTGTTCTTGGCCGGCAAGGTATCCTCTGTTAGTGCTGAGGTGTCCTCGAGTATCTCTCGAAAGGGATGTGGTGTCCAGCCTGAGTTGGGCCAAAACACTCCTCCTGTCTGGGATGAATTTGAGCTGGTTGGGGTGGAGAAGGTGATAGGGATAATCTCAAAGCTGCGACCTACACATTGTGATCTGGACCCATGTCTGACCCACCTTTTGGGTGATGCTTAGACCTGATTAGACCTGTGGTTGCTGAGGTTGTCTGCAGTTCCTTGAGGAGTGGGGTATTCCCAGTGTGCTAGAAAGAGGCTTTGGTTAGACCCCTTTTAAAGAAGCCCTCTTTGGACCTGGACTGCCTCAGCAACTACAGGCCGGTCTCAAACCTTCCATTTTTAGGGAAGATTATAGAGAAGATGGTGGCTGTTCAAATTGAGAGACATCTCACATCTTCTTCTACCTATGAGCCTTTCCAGTCTGGGTTCCAGGTGGGGCATAGTATGGAGACTGCCCTGGTAAGGGTGCTTGATGATCTCCAGATGACAAGGGACAGGAGAGCCCATACCATCTTGGTTCTCCTGGATCTCTCTGCAGCATTTGACACCATGGACCATGAGGTGCTGCTTGACTGCCTATGGTTCTAGTGTGGCCTGTCCAGTAAAGTCATCAACTGGTTCAGGTCATACCTGATAGAGTACAGAGGTTAAAAATTGGACTTGTGTCATCTAGCCTGAAGCCTCTGAGCTGTGGGGTCCCACAGGGGTCGGTCTTGTCACCCTTATTGTTCACAGTGTACATGCTGCCATTGGGGGACATTTTCAGGTGGTACAGGCTAGGTATTCACTGCTATGCAGATGATACCCAGCTATACCTCTCCTGTGCACCTGAAGCTCAGGTGTCAGACTCTGTATTTAACACTGCCTCAAGGAAATCCAGTCATGGATAACTCACAACTGGCATAGGCTCAACCCAGACATGACTGAGGTACTGGTGGTGGAGATGGATCATCATGGAGGAGGTGGGGATGGGGGTTGCCCCCTAACCTAGTGCTGGGGAGTGTTCCCCTTGTCCCCTCTAGACAGGTGAAGGATTTGGATGTGGTCCTAGTCAATGGCTTGACACTTGATGCTCAGGTGTCATCCATGGTCAAAAGTAGATTTTATCATCTCAGGAACATCACCCAAATCTGAGCCCTGATCTCTCCTGTGGACCTGCCCACACTGGTGCATGCTTTCATCACTTCCAGGCTGGGTTACTGTAATGTCTGGTACCTTGGGTTATCTGGAGGCAACCTTCACAAGCTGCAGCTGGTGCAGAATGTGGCAGCGAGACTTCTGACTGGGGTAAGGAGATGTGAGCATGTTACCCTGGTCCTCTGTGGACTGCACTGGCTGCCAGTCAGGTGGAGGATTGTCTTCAAGATAGGGCTCCTTTCCTATATGACCCTGCATGAAGGGGGTCCTTTCTATCTGCAAGAACTCCTTGTCCTTAACTGTCCAGCTCAGGTACTCCGTTCTATTGAGGGAGGCCTCCTTGGGGTTCCCAGGGTTAGGCTGTGGCATTAGGGAGACAGAGCATTTGTGTTGGCCATGCCAACCCCGTAGAACTCCTTACCTGATTATTTGAGGGGGGCTGCCTTGATGGAAACCTTTAAAAGGGGGTTAAAAACATATATGTTCAACTAGCTTTTATTGATTGATGCTGCTATGAATTATAGATAGATGGTTTATCTATTGACTGTATTTATAATGATTTTAAATACGTGTGTTTCTGCTTGATTTAAATATTTGTATTTTATATTATTGTTTTTATTGTACAGCACTCAGAGTCCCAGGAATTGGGCACTTCATAAATAAAATATCTTTCTATCTATCTCTCTATCTCTCTGTCTATCCAAAAAATATCTGTGCATATTGCTGTGCTATTTCCAGGTTGAAGGGTGACCCACAGTACCTCGGCATCTCCCTGCCTACCCTGTACCTGTGTTGCCATTATGCCCTCTCTGACATACAGGGCTACTCCCCCTCCCATTTTGCCCTCCCTATCCCTCCTGAATAGAACATATCCTGGTACATTTGTTTCCCACTCATGATTAACTGTGTACCAGGTTTCAGTTATTGCTACTGTGTCCAGGTCTCCTTCAATTATTAAGACCTCCATGTCTGGGACTTTATTTCCCAGGCTGCATGCATTTGTCACCATGACCTTCCATGTTTTACTGCCAGACCTCTCTCTCTCTTTTTTCCTGTTTTTGGTCCCACTCTCTCCCCCCCACCCCTTTCTGATAATTTTTTCTTGTGTTCCTGTTCCTTTCCTACTCCCTTTGTGCCCGACCCCGATGACCTTGATATCAACTCCTCTTCCTGCTCCATTGTTCTGCTTTCTCTACCACGTGGGAGTGGGCTGCCTGAATATCCCTGCTCCTTTTGCCCTCCACCCTGGCTAGTTTAAACACTCATCAGCAGAGCATTTAAACTGTCCATTAAGGGCTGCCTTTCCCTTGCTGGACAGATGCAGTCCATCCCCACTCAACAGGGCTGCATCACTCCAGGTGGGTCCCAGTACCCAATGAAGCCATACCCCTCCTTGTTGCACCAGTCTTTGAACCATGTGTTGAAGTTACTAATGTGGAGATTCCTCTCCCCCCACCCGCCGTGGACTGACAGCACCTCTGAAAATGTCACAGAGCTTGCTACCTTCTCCAGGCACCCTCCCAACACTGTAAAGTCCTCCTTCACCTGCTCCAAGCTTGCCTTATCCTTGGATAGGTAATTTGTCCCCAAGTGGATAATGACCTCCAGCCTTCCCCTCCTTGACACAGCTTCAGCAATCCTCTGGATGCACTCCCCCTCCTTCCGAGCTGTGCCTCCTAGAAGTTACTTTGCCTCCCTTTCCTCTCTACAATCTGTGCCCAAATCCATTCCCCAGACAATTGGGTCCCCCAACAGGAGTAACTTCTTCCTATGGGGTTCTCTTCCTCCCACCACTGGGCATCCCTGCTGGAGGACCCACACCTCCTCCCCCCCCCCCGGTCTCAGCCTTGGGTTCCTTTGCAGGGCTGTCCCATTCCTCCAACACCGTGTATGGGTTCATGAGATGAACTGGATGGGGGATGTGTCTCTGCCCCTTCCCCTGAACCTTCATGAGCCCACCGTAGTCCATCCTGCCATCAGCCTGGGTGTCTGTTGTGGCACTGGCTGGGGACCTGGTGGCCTCTGTGTGGGGGCAAAGGTCCCCAGTATTCCTGACAGCTCGGCCCGGAGACTGGCAACTTCTGCCCTCAGCCCAGTGAGGTGCCTGCAAATGGGGCTGCACCAGAGTAACCAGAATGTTTTTCTGAAGACTGCTGCACCACAGCCAGAGCACTGCACCACTCCCTGCATCATCCTGCACTTCTTGATACTCCTCTCCTACTAAACCTTTTCTTCCTTCTCCTCTTCCTGTCTTTCTCTCCTTCTGTAGTGATTTACAGCCTCTCTCTCTTTCTCTCTCTCTCCTCTTCTTGCATGTGCCCTTGTGGATCTAGTTGCTAGCTACACTCTTTGTAATTCTGCTTATATATCAGTAAGGCTACTGCTTGTGCTGTGCTGCCTAACTGTTCCTGTGTCTTTAAGTAGGTGTGGCTTGACCTTCCACTATAAAGGTAGAGCACCCAGGTCGGTGAATGGGGAATGGGGGTGGGTGGTGGGGTTGTTCCTATGGTACTCGATGTCTACAAAAATCGATCAGGTAAAAAAGGACTTTCTTCTGTAAACTACAGAGCAAAAACACAGCTCTAGTTTAAGGCCCTTAAAATGTGGGCTACTGTGCTTTCAAATTACCTTACAGACAAGAAGTAAGGCACAAGTTCAGCAAGTTTCTCCACAACTTACCCCACTTATCTTGTTACAAAACAAACTCAAGTCCTGTCTGTAACACCCACAGACTCTTAATGCAGCAACCTGAGTGAGAGAGTCCTTATAGTGCAATCCAAACCAACATACACTCAGAACTCTGACTCACTCAGCCTCTCCTTCAAGTTATCACCTAGCAGAGGCCCCATGCCAAACAATTCTCACCTAGCCCCCAAACTACAGGGCAAAAACACAGCTCTGGTTTAAGGCCCTTAAAATGTGGGCTACTGTGCTTTCAGATTACCTTACAGACAAAAGGAAAAACACAAGTTTAGCAAGTTTCTCCAGAACTTACCCCGCTTGTCTTGTTACAAAAATAAGCATTTGTCAAAGCCGAACGTTCACTTGCTGGTACTTGCATTGGCGTTTGGCATTTATGCAGGCCCTCCCCCAGTTGTAAACATGCCCCTTCAGCATCCATATCCCAACAGAGTACCTCTCTGCAACTCCTATTGCATCTGAGTAACATTTCACCCTCATACTTCTTAAGTGTCTGTCTTAGGAACCTTAATGCCCTGGTTGTGCTCAAGGGAACAACCTGTGTGGAAACTGCGCAACCTGCACTTGTAACACAGTCATTCAGTGAAATTATTTCACCAAATTTTCAACATAGGCATTTTGTCACCTCTGGTCATGAACAGTGCCATTATGATTTTCTTACTGTGTACCCGAACCCTGATTTCCCACAGCGACCGTGCTATTCTGCGACGGAAGTATGAAAACAGATTTTGGCCAGGATGTGAAAATGACAGCTGTACTGTTCATAAGGAGGTATGGGAAAATGCAAATGTTGAAAATCTAGAGAGAAAATATGACATATTCGTGAAGTTATGAGTGCGCGTGGAAACTGCGCAACACATGCTCGTAAAACAGTCATTTTTTTTACAATTTTTGCACCAAATTTTCAACATAGGCATTTTAGGATGTCTGCTCATGAACAGTGTCTCTGTGATTTTATTACTCTGTACTGAACATGATTTCACACAGCTGC
Source organism: Neoceratodus forsteri (assembly GCA_016271365.2). Lineage (NCBI taxonomy): Eukaryota > Metazoa > Chordata > Ceratodontiformes > Ceratodontidae > Neoceratodus > Neoceratodus forsteri. Next base: position 1,138,848,194 of record CM057455.1, on the reverse strand, counting down.
CATGCTATTGCACGCTGAAAGTGCGAAAACACATTTTGGCCAGAATGTGAAACATGACAGCTGAACTGGTCATAAGGAGATGTAGGAAAATGGCAATGATGAAAATCTGGAGTGTAAATATTACAAATTCATGAACTTACGAGTGTGCATAGGAACTGCACAATGCACGCTCGTAAAACAGCCATTTTATGGACTTTTGCCACCAACTTTTCAACATAGGCATTTTAGGACCTCAGCTCATGAACAGGGCCACTGTGACTATCTAACTCTGTAGAGAACACTGATTTCCAGTAGCGACCGTGCTATTTTGTGCCGGAAGTGCAAAAACACATTTCGGCCAGGATGTGAAAATTGTCAGCTGCACTGTTCATAAGGAGGTGTGGAAATATGCCTACGTTGAAAATCTGGACTGAATATATTACACATTCGTGAACTTATGAGTGTGCGTGGAAACTGCGCAACGCATGCTCATAAACAGTCATTTTTTGGAATTTTTTCACCAAATTTGCAATATTGGCTTTTTAAGAGCCCACCTCATGAACAGCAACACTGTTGTTTTGTTACTCGATCCCAAAAGGTGATTCCGCGCAGTGACCGCAAAATCACCTTTCGAGAATGAATAATGCCATGACAGTGACTGAATTCACGTGAAGGGGTGTCAAGAACCCCATGTCGAAAATTTGGTGTCAAAAGTCAAAAAAATGGCTGAGATATCCACCTAAGTTGGAAAAACACTATTTATGCCATTATACAGCTTACCGGCATTTCCTCAGTTCGCGGTCAGCTTTGAAGAGTGCAGATGTGTTCCCGGTTCACCGAAGATCATCGCGCTGTGCTCCAGAGGTAAGTATGGGGTGAGGGTGTGTGTGTGGAGGTGGGTACGCAGAGGGTGGGTGCGGGTTGGTGGGGCAGGGACTCACCGAGGGACCGTTTTCTTCTTTCACAGGATTTTAAAAAAAAAAAGGACACTTTTGGCAAGGCTGGGGTGGGCTCCCAGCATGTCACCTACCTGTTTGTTGGGGGAGGTGGAGCTGGCAGGGATTGGGCACCCCCGCTGGCCAAAACAGAAACGGATGCTTTTGGTACACTGGGGTGGGCTCCCAGCATGCCACCAACTTGTTCGTTGGGGGGGGTGAAGCTGGTGGGGATTGGGCATCCCCACCAGCCATACAGTATGTGGGCTGGGGGGGAGCATGAGCGCACTGGGGTGGGCTCCCAGCATGCCAATTGTTTTTTGGGGGGGGCCACAGCCGACGGGGGATTGGGCATCCCCATCGGCCACACAGTGTGCTGTGGGTTCATGAGATGAGGGGGGATTGGGCACCCCCCTTGGCACATAAGGTGGGGAACGGGGACAAAAGGATGGAGGGGGGGACATTAGCAGAGGAAGGAAGTGGGAGGGATTGCCGAGCTGTGCATGACAGCAGTTCAGCTGATGTATGCTAATCACATACACGCTACCACCACTGATTGCAGTGGACCTTTTGTTAGAAGTGAAGACAGCACAGCCGAACTGCTGTCATACACAGCTCAGCATATATTGGTCCCCTAGGGTCACGCCTGCTACACTGAGTAGTGCATTGGGAAGGAAGGTCACACACCTCCAAAACTTGTACTGTTGCGAGACATTCCTTGCTCATGCACGCACGTGAACATAAAAACTCCTGTCTTTGAGTAATACCCACAGACTCTGTTTTAATGCAGCAACTTGAGACATAAAAGGCAGATACCACGTTTATTAGGATTTTGGCATTACTGAAAGTAAAATCTTTCCAACTCTAGAATAACTAAATGCTGCTAGAGGATATGGTGCAGCGTTGTTGTGCGTGGCAAGCCACACAATACCAGATGCTGTTGTACCACAGTGGTGATATCAGAATGCTGTTGTACTACAGTAGCTATGTCACTGCTGTGGCACAACAGCATAAAGTCCTGTGTCTATTAAGATTCCTGCCACCTACACAAACCCACATAACAAAGATATCAAAAAGGCTGAAGTGAACTGTTTATTATAAGTAAAACTACAAATGTTGCTAGCTTATGCCATTATTACTTCAATTACATTAGATGTTTTTAATCTCATCTAGAGGTTTACATTTTTTCTGTATATTTTTTAACCACAGTTCAAGATGCAGTTAGAATGAAGGAAAATTAACTGAAGCAAAACTAGTCTACATAAAATATTGTATGAGCAATAACACACAACACTAATGTTTACATCTTTATATGAGATTACATCATGGAGCCCTCTCAAGCTTCGCTGTTAAGGTCTATGATGTCATCCCACCCCTCGATGGAAACAGCCTTGTTTTGCATGGTTGCCCATGTGTAACCCCCCTACAAATTGGGGTTTACTATACTGTTTTCCTGGGCTCCTAAAATGCCCACTGTCAGGATGGTGTCTAGTGGTGGGTGAAGTGGCCTCAATTCGCTCTGCGAAGCGATTCGTGGAGTGAAGGTGAATTCATAAAGTACTTCACAATGCGAAGCGGAGTACTTTGCATTATAATGGGTAACACAAAGTCCATTGAAAACAATGACTTTGTGTTACTCCACATTCCCCAAACCACTGCTCCACAAATTTTAAGGCGAAGTACATTGAAAGCAATGTACTTCACCTCACTTCACCTTGTTTTAAGCTCCAAAGGTGAATTTTGCAGTGATTCATGGGATTTCAGGTCACGTGGGCTCTAGATTGTTCTGCACAGCCTCAGTTTGGGGTAGTGTGTAGGAAGCTGTAGAGACAGTCTGTTCTGAGAGCTCTCTGTGATTCAAACCTTCTAAAAGCTGTTAAAAAAGCCTTTTTGAGTCATTTGTTTTGCTGAAACTTTAGTTCATCGATTGTAGGAAACCCTCCTGTGCTCATATCATTGAGTGTTTATTGTTTGTGTGTGGATTTTGAATGTTAATGTACAACATTCAGTCTGTGTACTGAGAGACAATGGAAGTGTGCTTTGGGTGAGGGGCATATCTGTGGTGTACGCAGACTTAAGTTGGAGAAAGAGGGAGTTTGTTTTTTGGTTATATTTTTCTTGTATAACTGACTGGGTTAATATAAACACAGTAATATTTTCAGTAATTGTTGACATTTTGTTTGCTGATTGTGTGTGTTGTGGTTGTGGACCTGGTGCAGCAGTGCATAATTTCAGGTTGTTTAAAATATGTGGTATATTACTAAAATTTTCAATTTGCTACACATTACTTGTAGACAAATTTTGTGTGTATGTGTGTGTGTGAGTGTGTGTGCGGGGCGTGACATCAAATAATACACCTTTTATTGTGCCACAGTATAATTGCAGGAGTAGCAGTGTGAACCTGCTATCCACTGCACCTGTGTGATTTTGTGCTGCCATTGTGGTATCTTTTCTTGGTTTTTCACTGTCATAATCTGCAGTCAGTCCCCCCCCTCTGCAAAAGGCATTCTTTTCCAGATTGGATTGTTTGTGACTTGAGAGCACCACTGGTTAGTTAAGGTGTTGTTGGACTTGTTGTGATTTTGCGTCTGTATCTCTTGTTGAAGCCACAGTTGTTTTTATCGCTTCACATCCAGTGTCTCCCCCCATGGCCCCACCCAGAATGAACTTCCAAAATCTAAATTTGTTTAGAATATTCTTGCTGATCCCCCAAAATTCCCACAAAGAGATGTGCAAGCAAAGCTGTTTCTCACCATGGCACTACTGTCATTGGTAAGATTGTCTGTGGGTCTGGTAGTATGCAGTCGCAGAAGTGCATTGCTGATGTGAGGAAAGGTATTTCTCCTTCAATGGTTTTTACAGTGCAATTGGTAGCTTCACTCATAGTTGGAGGAGATGATGTTGTCCCAGCTGGTGGTGTTAGTGCAGTTGCTCGTGGTGGTATGAGTATTGCTGCCACAAGTTCCACGTCTGACCAGTTTACCATGTCCATAAATATAGTGGAGTGTGAAGCAGTGGCAGTGAGTGACAGTGTAGAATATGTCATACTTCCTAGTAACATCCCAGTAACTGAACATGAGGATTCTGATCATCATGTCAACGATCGCACACAATGTCACATTTCTTCCCCCGTGGTTCAGGTCACGTATTTGCCATGCAGTGATTCACAGTGTGGTGAAAAAACATTTGATGATGATGGTGTTGATGTTTGATGAATCTGATGGTGGTGATGATGTTGCTGTGGTTGCAACATGCAGTCCACATGCCAGCATGCAAGCAGAAGATGTGATGATGTTGATGAATATGATGATTATGATGATGTCATTGACCCCTGTTGGGAACCGGAGAAAAAGAAATTCAAGGTGGCTGTGTCTGGGTCTGTTTGCATTAACCCCCCTCCCCATAAAAAAGTTGTGATTTACCAGTTTCAGTTGATGATGATGACCCAGAAATAATGATAGGTAGTCGTTGTGGTCAGTTGCAGTCCAAGTGTGTCCTGCCTGAAAAATCATGTAGCACACCCCCCACTTCATGGCTTAAAAAACTGGAGTCCAATAAGCAGCATCAGGGACATGTTAAAGCTAGAGCATCACAATCCCTTGTTTGGGTTTTTTTTGTGTAAGATGCAAATGATGTCAGTTGCAATCTGCCAGGATTGCCAGGAGCATGTGAGGTGAGGTAAAAAGGGAGCCATCTGAGCACAGGGAACAGCATACACATCTTAAGAACAGGCACATTCCACTGTGGACTGAGCTCAAGATGGCAGCTAATACCACAGTGGGGCATTCACCTCGTCATCAACCATAGCGAGCATGTTATCTCCTTCGATGACTGTAACATCAAGTAGAAAATTAAATGTGTGCAGTAGTGATGAAATAAGAGCAGAGGATTACTACAGGCATGATGAGGTAGAGGAGCATAATGATTCTGAAATGTTGTCCAGTGGTGGTGAGAGTAGCAGTTTTGGTGGTGGTGGTGGTGGTGGTGGTGAATGCAGTATGTCTAGTGCAAGTGGTACACCAACCCCTGTTGGTAAATCTTGGAAAATAACTACATTTCTGGGTTTCTCATCAGCTGTACAATCATCTTCATCACACGTGCACACTCCACCCCCTGCGATTCACAGAGCAGAACCATTTGTCAGCACACCCCATGTAAAACGTTTAAGTCAGCCCACATTACAGAGTGTTTTTTTTCGCATAAGCTGAAGTACCCACCCAATCATACAGTGCCATGTGAACTTAATGCTGCTGTAGCTGAAATGCTGGCAATTGATCTTTTGCCCTTCTACTTTGTGGAGAATTCTGGGTTCTGGCAGTTTGCTGCATGTGCCTGTCCAAAATGAAAAGTCCCATCCAGGACATACTTTTCCACCCGTGCTGTCCCCAAGTTGTACCGTACTGTGTCCAACTTTGTAAGACATGCCCTTCAGCATTCCTCCTCTCCATTCATCCATTTATGTACGGATATGTGGACAAGTGGCAAAACAGTGGGGAGTTCATATTTGTGTATAACTGCACATTGGGTGCAGGTGGCAGATGTTGTTTGTGCTGTTGGTAGTGTGAATAATCAGTGTAGTAAGGTGGATTGTCGTGGTAGCAATCTTCCCAGAATTCTACAGCATGCAACGATTGCTATGCACAATGTGACCTATTCACACACTGGAGAAAACATGTTGGACTTGGTACTGACTGAAATTGACAAGTGGCTGAACCCCCTGTCCCTAAGAACTGGGCTCATAGCAAGTGACAATGGTTCAAATGTAGTGAAATGCACCATGAACGGTGGCTTTGTTCGGGTTTCATGCATGGCCCACTGTTTAAATCTTGTGGTGCAGGAGTTTCTGCCACATCTTGATATAAAGGAAATGCTGACAGTTGCATGCCATATCTGTTCTCACTTTTCACGCTCTGCAAAGACACGTGACCAACTTTGGCAGTTGCAGATCCGAAACAGCCTCCCGCAGCACCGCTTGAAGCTGGAAGTTGTCACACAATGGAACACCACTTTATACATGGCAGAGAGGTTGTATGAACAGTACAAAGTCATCTCAGAATATCTTGTCATGCAATCTAGATGTGACAGTTCCAGGGCCTCCATCTTTATGACGACTGAACAATGGCACCTCATGGACTCTGTAATAACAATCTTGAGGCCTTTTGAACATGCCACACAGGCAGTGAGTGGTGAGTCTGCCTCCATTAGCCAATCAGTTCCACTGCTGTGGGTGCTGAGGCAGACATTGGTGAATGTACAGCATAGTCTTGATGTTGCCGGAGACAGTGCTAGCAGTGTGTTGCTGAAACACATGCTGACAGTATTCGACCAAAATCGTCACATCTTGGGCATTCAGCGTAGTGACAACTTTGCAATAGCAACAAAGCTGGACCCACAATTCAAACGTGGAATTGCCTCAGTACAGGAGGGTGGGTCTGAACAGGTAAAAAATGTTAGTGGGCAATTGGTGAGCTTGGTTCATGGGGCAGAGAAGCCACGTGCCAAGGTCAGCAAACCTCAGTAGCACAATAAGGCTGAAGGTGAACCTGGAGGAGTAGTAGCAAGCATATCCTGTAAGGAGAAGGGGACTGCAGTTCCAGGTGGTCGGTCATCAAAAGCGGTTGGCATTAACCCACTTTGGGAGTATTTGTCCCAAGTGGGGATTTGTGACATAAATGATTCTGGAGAAGCGGATGATGCATCAACCACTGGACGTAGTGCAGTACAGAGAATGGTTGAGTCATATTTGTCTGAAAACAGGCATCTGTCAATCACTGATGATCCCCTTTTATACTGGAGTGGAAAAGTCAGTGAATGGCCATAGCTGACCACTATGGCACTGAAGTACCTGACATGCCCACCCTCCAGTGTGAGTGTCAAGAGGGTATTCAGCTCAGCAGATGCAGTAGCTCGGGATCATCATACAGACCTCTCTCTTGCAAATGTCAGTTTGCTGACATTCATAAAAGTGATTGAGAGGCACATATCAGCTCAGAGTGCAACCTCAGTATTTGTACCCTGGCATAGTCATGGTTTTGCTGATGTTGTAGAAAGGGACCATCCTGGTGGCACTGGCAGCATAAAACGGCCTACCACTGATGTAAATGATAACACAATGGAGAAAGAATTTCCCAGTGGTCAGAATTCAGACGTAGAAGACTGCGAGGTCAGCTTTCTTTATGAGGATGATGATGAGGTTAATGTTGGCAGGTTTTAACGTAAGTGGTTAAAAGGCTGTCACATTTCTTGTATGACACATGTTTTCTTTTTCATGAAGTTAAATTAGTGTCCCACTCATAGCGACTCAAATTCCATATGTCACGTCACATTTATAATACAGAGCACAGTATATCCTGGCCCCTGGACTACCACCACCATAAGACCGCTGTTTGCCACTGCCACCATAGGTGGTGTGACCATGTGTCACCCTCTGGACTACCACCACCATAATAATAATAATAATAATAATATATTTGTTTATTATGCGCCTTTCAATTATCAAGGTGCATTACAAAACTTAAAACAATGGATAAAACAGCAATAATAAATACACAGTAAAATCCAAGAATTAACCTTATAAATCACAGTATACACTGTTCCATAAATAGGTCTTCAATGCCTGTTTAAACACCCCTACAGTAGCGCACTCCCAAAGCCGATGGGGTAAAGAATTCCAAAGGGTTGGGGCCGCATACATAAATGCACGGGCCCCTGAAGATTTTAAAACTACCCTTGGAATCTCTAGCAACCCCTCATCTGCCAAACGGAGTGATCGCTGGGGCAGTAAGGAAACCGGAGCTGTTTCAGGTAGTCCAGCCCAAGTCCATGTAGTGCTTTATAAGTCTGTAATCTGACTTTGAAGGTGATCCACCACTGAACTGGCAGCCAGTGCAGTTCAAGCAGCACCGGTGTCATATGGAAAGTCTGAGGAGTCCCTGTCAACAACTGGGCCGCAGTGTTCTGCACCAGCTGCAGGTGGCAGATATCAAACCCCAGAAGCCCAAAGTAAAGGGAGTTGCAATAATCAAGGCACAAGGTCACAAAGGCGTGGATCAGTGTGGGAAGATCACCAGATGGAACAAGACTGCTGTTTGCCACTACCACCATAGGGACTGTGACCATGTGTTTCCCTGGACTACCACCACCATAAGACGCTGTTTGCCACTGCCATCACCACCAGATGCAGGAAGATGTGAGAGTGAATGTCATCATGTGTCTCAGCTATGACCACCACCACCCACCACCACCATTGTGACAATGTTTTCCATTACATGTCTTCACCACGCCAAGGCAGAGGGAGTCAAACAGGAGACCTCATCCATTAGCCACAGGCACAAGGCTTCTTACTATTAAAACTATAAAGTGAGTATGTGTACTAATGTTTTACGTGCTATTCAACTTCCTTTAGCTGTGTGCTTTGTTTTCTGTTGCTTTTCTCAGCTGCAATCGTCAAACAGATATGGTCAACTTATTATTTTTTTTTTTACAGGTTAACAACAAATGACTCTCCTTTGCTGAAGGCCAGTATCAATGGTACAGCAGCGGTACTGTCTACAGGAACCTATGGGATATCCATTTCCAACCCATACTGGTAAGTATATCAATTTTATTTCATCTGTTCCTTTTTTTTCATAAGAGTGCAAAAAATCTGACTGATGATTCATAAACCATGTGACATGTTTGTCACAAAAAATATTTCTGCAACATATCCTGCACTGTATTCCAAATTTGCAGCTGTGCAGCCATGTCAGTGTTGAAAAAGTTGGACCCAGGTCATGTTACTTGACAAGATGTAGTTTTAAAATGTAACTTGAGTTGAGGCAAAGGGACACTGACACAATGTATTTGTTACAGCCTGGTACTAAATTAAATTGTGATCTGGTGATTGCAGTGGGACAGCTTGCTATCTGTGTTAATCCAGATACCCATGCTGGAACAGCCACAGCTTAAAAATAATGTCTTACTGCTGCAATCAAGTTGTAATAAGTCCTTCATTTCTTTTTTTAGGAAACTTCCAGATGCTTTGTGGTGTCATAGTTGCCTTATCCAAAGAAGTTCTTCAACATCATACCCTTCCCCCCGGGCTGGGGTAGACATGCAACAAGTAGAAGTCATTTGAATCGATGATGACCATGGCCATCATTACCGGACTGGAGAAGGATGCAGATAAAATCTGTGAAGAAGTAACCAAATAATAAGCCATTAATGAGACCTACTTGCAAATATGCTCCACCCCCCCAAAAAAATACTTACTTTCATGGGCTTGAGAGTATTCCATTTCCAATTCCAATGCCAAAATTTCTCATCAAGCACAGGAATTTGCACACCAACAGTATGTGACCTGTGATACAAAACAATACAATGAGTACATGTATTTATATATGTCAACCCCCCACCTAGAAATTACATACATACATACATATATATATATATATATATATATCAACTCACCAAGGTTACTATTAGTAAACACACAAAGAGCACCCTTCCATCCAGTTGAGGTGATCACATCACATTGGCAGCACACTTTGGACAAGCAAAAGTTCTCTTACTGTCATCATTTGTGACAGAACACTGAATGGTCATTCACGTGATGTTATCCCTCCTTCACACAGTTTGGCAAGACACTGTGCATTATGACATCATCATCATCACAGTATGCAAATTTTCTGGACGCAAGACAGTTGCATTTTGGGGTTGCAGAAAAGTTCTGGGGACTCTGTGTGACCACTGTGTGCATCAGTGACTGTGCAATAAATTCTGGGGGACTTTGCATGTGGTGTACTGCTCCCAGTTCACTTCATCAGCACTTGGGAATTTTCTGGACACAAGACAGTTGCATTTGGTGTGTTGTGAGCACATAACATCATATTCAATTCTAATTTAAAGCAGCAGTGCAACAATCTGGTGAAAATTTTGACCTATACTTTTTTATGCTATTTTAGATTTCCAGCCACTTACCTCCTGACTTGTATGATACCCTTCTTTTCATAATTTGTGTCTGCTTTAGTACTTTTTCTCATGTCTGAAAAAATAAAAGGAGTACTCATTTTAATATGGCTCAGACCAGGTTTTCATCAGTATTTGCAGCTGTTTTTGAACAAATATTGTTCTGTGAGGTCAGAAAACACTGCCTGCTGCATAATTGCTAATTTTAGTCACAATAGAAGTGATATATAAACAACTGATGGACAAAAACAGTGAAAAATACTGATGAAGACCTGGTCCACACTGTATTAAAAGGAGCACTCCTTTTGTTACTTCAGACATGAAGAAAAGTACTAAAGCGGACTCAAATACTACAAAGAATGGTGTCATACAATACATGATGTAAGTAAAGTGGCAATGTAAAATAGCATAAAAAGTATAGGTCAAAATTTTCACCAGATTGTTGCACTGCTGCTTTAATGTCTATTTCAAAAAAGAAATATTTATGGAGCCTCTGTAATGTTTACTTTGTGTTGGGACTCATGAACTGTTTGTCAAAGAGCAGGACTGAGCAGTGCAAGTATGCTGTGCTAAACTGCATGTGTACCATTAATGATCTTTCCTGTGTGTGCAGACATTGTCCAGCTTTGTGCAAACATATATAGTGTGTGACTTGTTGCAGTATGTAAACAATAAAGATAAGAAAGAACATATGATGTATAATTGTACCATCAGCACCGGCGGAGTAAGTGATATGATATTTTTTTTAGAGGTCTCAGGCCACTGTGCACCTCAGTCACTCACAGACTTTGCACACATGACTTTGCATAGATAATTGCTTAAAAAAAACGCATGCTCTCCTAAAAGTCATGTGTGCAGTATGTGACTAAGGTACACTCTGGCCAGACACCTCTGAAAAAATATCATATTACTTTGTCTCCTGCTGCTGATGGTGACAAAATATATGTTATATAGTCTTATCTCTATTCTTTATACCATGAACACTGCAACAAGTCAGCATACATACGTTTGCAAGAAGCTGGACAATGTCTGATGTCACACACTCACACAGGAAACAACACTGACTGCACACATGCAATTTAACACATTATACTTGCACTGCTCAGTCCTGCTTTTCCACAACCACTCCACAACAGAAAGTAAACATTACTGAGGCACTGCATTATAATAACAGGGCAACAAGGCACATGTATGTATGAATGTATTGTATGTATATATTTAAATTACTACTGTGGCCTTCCCTCTCTCTCTATTAAACAAAAGACAAAACATTGCAGCAGTGAGGGGGAGGTGTGCTGCAAACAAAAGCTAATGGGGGATCCCCTGCTGATCCAGCAGCAGATGGAGCATTGACACAATCTGTAACTGGTGTCACTTTATCTGCTCCAACTGCTGCTGGACAGCACCCACCCTATACTTTTATTAATTTTCTTCCACAGCGGGCCACAAAAGCGCAATGTCTGCCTGAGTTGCAGGCATTGTGGGGTCCACTGGTGGTGGTACACCAGGTAGTGGTGGTGGTGAGGGTGGTGCTGGTGGCAGTGATGAGGGTGGTGGTAGTGGAGCTGCTGCTGCTGTGGCCCTCCTCTTTCTGCAGTGACACACAACAGCAGCACCTTCTGCCACTGCCACAGGAGGACCAGCAGATAGAAGTCTGGCTCATTCTGTGGCAACCTGCCACTCCACATTGTGGTGGTTCAACATATGGGTGCACTGGCCCCCAGTCCCCAGATATGTCCCCTGGGGCCCATGGCACACCTCCACCCTACAAAGTCTGCATATGACAAGACTGCTGTCCCCCCCCAACACAGTTGAAAAACTACCAAACTGTGGAGCTGTGGGGAGAACCAGGCACGGGGGGGCAGATGCAGTGCTGGCAGACTGGTCATGGTGGGGCTTGACCTGCTGCTCTGGAGGTGGTGCTGCTGGAGCTCCCATGGCTGCCACTGGTGGTGGGGACTGATTTGGTGGTCATGGTGCTGCTGCTTCCTGGGGGGGGAGGACAAAAGACTTTTGAGCAGTCCAACAGCACCCGGCCATGCCCCCCACATGGTTCCACTGCCCCAGCACAGTCCCACACATTCCCTCCAAGTTCAGACTTGAACAGTCCAGATGCTGTCCCTGCTCCATTTCAAAAGAATCCCTCCTTCCCTCACCGACTACCAGTGCCAATGACTTCACACACACTACACAACACAGGCACACACACAGTCACACACACACACAATAAAACTTATTAAAGAAATCAGTCACCACAAGAAAAAATGAACTGCCAAAACAGTACAAAAAAAAACCCCTACACAATTAGCTTTTAAAAAAGCTTTTGGGTTTGATCACATTCAACTCTCTACTCTCCTACAAAATGCCTCCTCTCTGTTTCTCGGGCACAGGAGAAAGTGAAAGTATCTGCTTGTATGACTCACTTCCTTTCTGCCTGGCTGAAGCATGTGACTTACAGCACTGTAAGCCATGTGATGTGTGTGGGGGCTGCCCATATTGTTGTCACTTTGCCTTACTTCTTGTTAAGGCAAAATGACAAAGCAAAGTCACAATAACATGGTGAAGTGAGCACTTTCCAATGGTCTCTTCGCATAGCATTATGAAAATGCGAAGTGGCCACTTCTCATTCACTTAGCTGGCGATTTTTAATTTCACTGCATCTCTACTGGTGTCCTGTTTGTAGTAGTTCTATTTGTCTGCTTGAGAGTGCTTTAGTGAGTCTCTATGCCTGCAGCTTTAAAAGAGTGCCTGTGTTTGAAAATCAGTCTGGGATGGGTTCAAGTAATTAAGGCTTGCGACCAGCCAGACCATCTGTGATATGGCCTTATTCTACAGTTGCTATATGTGCAGAGGGAGCCCTATTAGGAAATATGATAATTTGCTGTTTATCCATTCTAATAATGATTAGATAGAGAAGTTTGTGTAACCTACTTTCCTTTGCAGCTTGAGCATTTGGATTAGAGCCACCATTTTGGTTCTGGACTGCCAGTATTGGACCAAACTAATCTCCGAGTGCCCAAAATGCAGATTGTCCCTGGAGGCTTTATGGGAAGGAAATTCTGTACTTTTTGTAGTTTTAAGTTTGGTGCCTAAACGGACCTGGAGGGGGAGCCTTGCTGTGACAGACAGTTCCTTTAGCCAACCGAACCTTTTGGATCACCAGGAAATCCCCAGAACTGCCTGAAGCAGTGGTCAGTCATGTTGGAGGTGGAAGAGTGAACAGCTCGAGCTCTCAAGCAGTTGATCCTAGTAGGAGCATTGGAGAAATGGCAGGAAGGCTCTGCTGGCCTGCTTGCCACATTCTCCATCTTTTGAGCCGCCAGTGCAGCAATCAGACCGTTCCATTGGCCAGTGTACTTCGGCAGTGAAGGAAAGAATAGAATTGTTGTGGTGACTGAGGTTTGGACCGAAGACTTACTCTTGAAGCAATCAGCCCTCCTGATGAGAGAAAATAGCCTCGGATTGACAGGTTTGCACAGTGAAGCTATAATTAGCAACCGGACTGTGTCCGAACTGTGACTCAGAGAAATAACCAATTTAAGTGTGCTGAATGTGTTTCATGGGTCGTGATTTGGTTCCCCACAGTGAATACTGTTACACCTGCTGGAGGCTATTCCAGCAACCAGTCACGAACTTCTCTAGAACTGTCCAGCCTGCTTGGGCCTTGCCATCTTGGCTGAAGCTGCTGTTCCCAGTTCAGAGATCATCTCAGCGAAAGACCCACTTGAAGATTCGGCCCCATGCTCAACACCATTGAACAGGTATCGACCACCAGGAGGTGAGTCATGTAGGCCCTGCTTCCACTGGCCAGACAGATCAATGCCATGAGGTCTTCTTTTCAGCTGTCCTACATCCTAATCTTGACAGTGTGAGTACAAATCAGGTTAGTTCCCTGCAACAACAGTTGCAAATCATTGTGTGGCATCTGATTGTTCTGTTCTGGGTTATTGCTAATGGACTGAGCCATCTGGCTCAGGATTTCAAATATTTGGGTTGTGCACATGCTAACTGTTATCTTTACTAAGGGCCCCGACAACAGCTGCAATGCCAGCCACCCCAGGCAATGCTCCAGGCTAGCCTGTATAAGATCTGGGTACCTAGGGTTGTAGGACTGCCTAAAAGGGGCTAGTAGTACATGTGTAACCAGCCTGAATTTAGTCAGAATACAAATCATTCTATCAGATTCACACCCCTTCCTTGTTCAGTTCTCCTAAATAAACCTGATTATCTTTTTCATGTTTAACCTTGCTAGTGGGTATAACATTAGTTGGGTCATAGTGAGAGTTTTGCATTGTATATTGCTGATCTTATTTTCCTTGGGGTTTCCAGGGCAATTAGAGCCAATCCAGCCCTGGTAGTAAGTGCAAGGGGTGTGAGCATCTTCATACTGTTATCCAGCATATGTAAATGTTTCATGGTGTTATTGTTTAAGCCACTAGAAGGGTTGGTAGGTGGTTATAGCATGCTGGAGGACTATACCAAAGCCATTAAGCTACCCTAATACCATTCCTCTGGGTGGAGGAACCCATTCACAGAACTCAGGCCCCTCAACCTCTGCCTATCCATGCAGGCAAGGGTAGTAGCCCATAGGACAGCACCACCTAGGGGTAACATCTTGGAGGCACTGCTGGGATTAGCGCCCTCTTGTCGCCAAAAGACAAAATTGCAATTAATTATGAATGTGGTAGTAAAGCAGACAATGGACTCGCCACTCATGCAGTTAAGGAGCATGCCAGAGTTATGGATTGAATATTCTCAGGAATTATCCTCACTCCAAGTGGGGAGGACGACTAGGAAACCTGAAAAGAACATGCTACCTGGTTGTTGGAAAATTGGCTGGGTACTGATGCCCAGAAATGCCATGAAATTATAGTGAACCTCAGGGGTCCAACCATGGATGTAGATTCGGTTCTCGGATCTGCTGAGCCCACTGCATCCCCACGGCAGTATTGGGATGCCTTTGACCCTCATGAAGATGTAAACCCATCAATGTGGGAATTCAAATCTACTCACCAGCAGAAAGGAGAACTGTCATCTACCTACTTGATGAGATTTAAAACGGCTTTACTAAAGGTATTCAAGATGGAGTTTCCTCTTGAAGACGAACCTGGAAGTTCAGAGCCAAATACTGAAAGTAATATTGTTGAACTAGAACGAACAGAGTCTGAAGCTGAAAATGCTTCCAATACAGAACAGACAACCAGTGCAGAGGCAGCACTTTCTACAGAAGAAGACTTGTTGGAAGTCAATGAGCTGGGACTGGAAAATCCCTCTGCAAATGTTGAAAGAACTGCACCTGTGCCTGTTCCTCCTCGAAAGTTAGGAAGAGCCACCAAACCAATAATACGCCTCAGTTATGACTCCCCAGGAAGACCAGTGGATCTTCCATTGCATGTTGTTCACAAGGGGGTATATATCTCAGAAAGCTTTCTTCCCAGACTGAGCTATTCTGCTACCTCCAAGCTGATAGTTAAAGCCTCAAGTCATAGTACCAATGCCCTTGGTCATGCAGCCCTATTATAACTGATAGGGATAGGCCCCAAGCCTTGTGGGTTAGAGTACAGGAGGTGATACAAACTAAAGTTATAAGATTAATGTGTTAAACTTACAACAGGTTTAAACAGTTAATGAAATTGTATGAAAATGTATTACTGTGGAAAGTTTATTGCCAATGAAAAGTATAGTAATGTTTAGTACCAGTTTATTTTACTGATGCATCAGCCTTATTTTGTGATATACTAAATGAAACGTGCATGTATTTCATATAATCACATCACTGCTCAAACAGCTCCACCACAGAGACAATCTCTGGCATAGAGCCAATTCCTTAGGCAAGCCTGGGAACAGGCAGTCCTACAATGCTGAGCGCAACAGATGTACATGGGCCACTCATAAGGCTAAAGCAGAGTACTACAGATCCGCACTAGCCTCCTCCTGGGGTCTACCCAGAACTTCTGGGACAACATAAAGGAGCTAAATGGGAAATCTCACTCCCCGTCCCCATCTCTACTCAACTTTAATGGAACCACTATCACTGACCCTACTAATATTGCAGACTGCCTAAACACCGCCTTCTCAGATCTCAGCGCAGTTCTTCCTAGTAACTTCTTCGATCCTACCTCCCTCCCCCAGCCACAGCCCTTCCCTCACCCACCTTTCTGCCTGAGGACCATCTCACCACAAAACTCTTGGCACAATCTAACAAAAGCCATCAGTGTTACCAGCCTTTCTTCTGAACCCCTGGATACTAGGATCCTACGGCAGGTTCTTGACATAGTACTTAACCCCCTGACTGATTTACTCAAATGCTTCCTCTGCCTGGGCCAGTTCCCTTTAGCTTGGAAAAAGGCTGCGATCACCCTCATCTTCAATAGTGGTGACACCTCCTCTCCTGGAAACTATCGGCCAATCTCTATCCTTCTTTCTCTCTCTGAAGCCCTGGGAAAAATAGTGGCAGACCAATTATCTGAATATCTTGCCTCCCACAATCTCCTATGCAGAGAGCTGCATGGCTTCCGTCCAGGTCATTGTACGACCACTGCTCTCGTGGAGTTCTCTAACTTCCTTCATGAAACCCCTGACAAAGGCCATCTTGCAGGGGCTGTCTACATCAACCTCTCCAAGGCCTTTGATACGGTCTGTCACCCACTCCTACTGGACACTCTTCTTCAACTAGGCTTTTCCCAAGGCCCAATGGACTGGTTCTATAGCTATCTCTTGTCAAGGTCCCAGTGTGTCAAAATAAACAGCACCCTCTCCAGAACCCACTCCGTCCACTCTGGGGTCCCACAGGGCTCCATCCTGGGCCCTCTTCTTTTTAGTCTCTATGTAAATGCCCTACCCAACTCCTGCTCCAGCAAGGCCCTGCTATATGCAGATGATGTGGTTCTCCTCTCCTCCCACCCTGACCCCTCCTCTCTTCAGGCTTCCCTCAAGCACTCTTTCAGTCAAATTGGAAACTGGTTCAATGACCACAGGCTGGTCATTAACATTAAAAAAACAAAAGCCATGTTGTTTGCCCATCATCAAAATAAGGCAAAAAACTCACCCCTCCATATACTATCCAGCTCACTCCACCCACTAGAACAAGTTATCAGCTAAAAATACCTAGGCATTACCTTCAACTCTGCCCTCTCCTTTCACTCACATATTGACCTGCTCACCTCAGCAATTAACATGCGCATAGGCCTTCTCTACCGTCATAAGGACTGCCTCCCACTGGATGCCCTCAGATTGGCTGTCTCCTCCTCTGTCCTGTCTCTTGTAGACTACAGCCTCCCTGTCTATGCTGCTGCTGATGCCACCACCCACAGGAGAATCCAACTATCCCTAAATAAGGCCTGTAGGCTCCTCACTGGTGCAGACAAATGGACCTATGTATGCACTTTATACTCGCTGGCCAACATACTCAACCTAGAAGAGCGGTTACAATATCAGACCTGTCTCCTGGTTAAAAAAATACTTCTAGGTCTCTCCCCCCCAGGGGTGTCCACCTCCCTCCACCCTGCTTCCCCTTCTGCCTCTACCCGTGGCTCCACTAAGGCCACTGTCAGAGTCCCGAGGGTGCGGACATCACTCGCCCAGAGATCCTTTTGTTACAGGGCACCACACTGGTTCAACGCCCTCCCCTCCTCAATCTCCTCACTCACTAAAATAGGTCCTATTAAGGCAGCTCTCAAGAGCCTCATTTTCTCCACCCACAGCTGCGAAAGCGCTCCACAAGCAGGATCCTAGCCCATAGGTGCCCTTCTCCCTCCCCAGCCCCTTTCCTAGACTTTTGACAACAATTGCCTTATCTCAGGTTGCAATTCTAAATTTACTGTATTTGTCCTTGGAGCCTAGCTTTCACACTGTATAGACCTCTGTACTGCTATTGTATACTGTAACTCTTATCTGGGCACTGGATGGCTCGGGATTCTATGTTGTTTGTTCTGACACCTGCAAATATATGAATACTGTTTGCTATTCGCTGTTTGGTATGTAACAAAAAACTTCTGTAACCTCCTGTCTATCATATTGCATTTGTGTTGCTGTCTATGTGTTGAATCCACTGGAACTGATGTGGAGCCTTTGGAAACGAGACCTTGACTCAAAGGGTTGTAATTCCGATATGTATAATAAATAAATAAATAAATAATGTTTTCTTACAGAATCTTATAGTAAGCGTAGACTTAATGCGGATGCCAAGTTTTTCCAGGCAGAGAAGAGTGTAACCCTCCAACAAATTGGGGTTTGCTATAATGTTTTCCTGGGCTCCTAAAATGCCCACTGTCAGGCTGATGTCCTGTTTGTAGTAGTTCTCTTTGTCTGCGTGAGAGTGCTCTAGCGAGTCTCCACACCTGTCTCTTTAAGAGAGCACCTATTCTGTGTTTGGAAATCAGTCTAGGCTGAGTCCAAGTAATTAAGGCTTGCAACCAGCCAGACCATGTGTGATATGGCACATTCTGCAGTTGCTATATGTGCAGAGGGAGCCTTGTTAGGAAATGTGATTATTTGCTGTTTATCTATTATAATAGTGATTATAGAGAAGTTTGCCTAACCTGCTTTCCTTTGCAGCTTGAGCATTTGGATAAGAGCCATCGTTTTGGTGCTGGACTGTCAGTATTGGACCAATTGAATCTCTGCAGGCCTAAAATGGAGACTCTCCCTGGAGGTTTTATGGGAAGGAAATTCTGTACTTTTTGTAGTTTTAAGTTTGGCACCTAAAAGGACCTGAAAGGGGACCCTTGCTGTGACAGTCAATTCCTTTAGCCAACCAAACCTTTTGGATCACCAGGAAATCCCCAGAACTGCCTGAAGCAGCGGTCAGTCATGTGCTGGTGGTGGAAGAGTGAACAGCTCCAGCTTTCGAGCAGCTGCTCCTAGTAGAAGTATTGGAGAATCAGCGGCAAGGCTCTGCTTGCCTGCTTGCCACATTCTCCGGCCTTTAAGCCGCCAGTGCAGCAATCGGACCGTTCCATTTGCTGGTGTACTTCAGCCATGAAAGAAAGAATAAAATTGTTGTGGTGACTGAGGTTTGGAACGAAGACTTGCTCCCGAAGCGATCAGCCTGCCTGATGAGAGAAAATAGCCTCGGATTGACAGGTTTGCGCAGTGATGCTATAATTAGCAACTGGACTGTATCTGAACTGTGACTTAGAGAAATAACCAATTTAAGTGTGCTGAATGTGTTTCATGGGTCACGATTTGGTTCCCCATGGTGAATACTTTTACACCCACTGGAGGCTGTTCCAGCAACTGATCACAAACATTTCTTTTTTTTTTTTAAATCTTCTTTATTGTAATTTTTATTTGTTCCAACAGTATACTTACACACACATATCCCAGGGTTAGTCCCTGGCCCACATCCCCAAACTGGATATGGATACTATATACATATCCCCACAACTATTTACAATCACAGTTATATTTTATCAAGGCCATAAGCTTAGATCCAGTTTTGCCTAATGTTACCTTCCATACTATTCCTTGAAATTTGGCTCTAATCCAGTCTACTACTTAACTTGAATTGTCTTACTAGTATCTTCTCTAATTTCAAGGCAGGTAGTATCATCTCCGGACATAACTCTAATAACTGTGTCCCTAGGAGAGAGAGAGGAGAGAATCCATCCATATCTGCCAAAAGTAAAAACATGCTAATCCAGAAAGAGACCAACTCCTGAGAGTAATATTCCTCCAGTAGTACAAAAATTACACTATACAAGCTCCTATATTTCCATACAGTCTTGTCCCATTCTCCCATTTTCCTGAGAGAAACCATCAAACAAGCTAAACTCCTTCAGACAGACAGACCTGTGTCCGGGCACTCCTCAATTGTATCGAGTATACTGCCTCTAGCATCCTCCATCTTTTATCATATACCTTCTTTTTCCCTTCTGTTACCATTTGCCTTTTAAGTCTGTCCAAAACTTGCAGTAGGTCCCCAACCCATTGGTCATAGCTATAAATACTATCACTTTTCCAGTGTCTAAGGACAAAAGCTTTAACCAGGGAGGACATCAAAGACACATGATATTTGGCTGAGTTCTTTAATACCACTTGCATGTCCCCTAACAAGCATATCTCTGGTTTGATATACTCAGAGTAATTTAATACGGATCCATTTTTGACCAATTTGAATCCACAATGGATTGGACTATAGGGCAGCTCCACAATACATGCAGCAGGTCCCTGATTCTGCTCCACATCTAAAACACAGGTCTGTCTGTCTGAGTTTTCTAGAACATAATTCAACAGAGTATAGTAGATATTTGAGCAAATAAAAAACTGCATGGTTTTATACTTCGGTATAAGCAGATCTTAATATTTCTCCAGATTTCCTTCCATTCAGGCCTCAAGGGGGATAAAGTTTTCTCCCAGTATCCTATCTGAGCTTTAACTTCCACACTCATAAAGTCCAACAACACCCTATAAACTTTTGAGAGGGGGTGTTGTAAGAGGTCTAGCTCTTTCAAATGGTCCCAAGTAAATAGTGTTCGTCCCCTTTCCTTATTATCCCATATAAATCTCTGAACTAGATTTGTAATTTGAATCCTTTTGAAAGGATCCCATGCTCTGGCTTGCACTGGTATTTCCACCCTATCCTCTAATATAAGGTCTGACAGGATCAGGCCAGACAATTGTGGTGCCCATTGACCACTAATTACTTGTCCCCCTAGGCAAAAGTTAGGGTTTCCTATTACCGGCTGATTTCTGGTTCCCTTCTGCGCCCTCCTCTGAATCGAGTTCAGCAGATCCCACCATGCTTTAACTGATTTATAAATTGGTGACTGCTTTCCCCCTTCCGGCAAAGCCTCCGGGTCTATAAACAGCATTGCAGCGGGGGAGAATTTTAGGTCCTTTAGCATAAGCTGTTCCAGCTGAAGCCACATTGGAATGTATCCCCCTACTTCTTCACTCCTTGCCCACCGCCCCATCGCACCCAGCTGACCTGCAACATAATATAGGAAGAGGTCCGGAAGCTTAATCCCACCCTTGGAGTAAGGGAGGCGTAAAACAGCGTGCTTCCTCCTAGGAGGTTTGGAGTCCCACAGAAATTCTGAGATTACCCTCTGGATACTGCTAAACCTCCCCTTCAGGATGCTATAAGGTGAGAGATAGATCGGGTATAATAATCTGGGTAGGAGGTTCATTTTAATCAGTCCAAGTCTAGCAGTTAAATTTAAAGGAAGCTTATTCCACCTTAAAATGTCAGTTTTAATTGTAACTAGCAAGTTGCCCACATTTTCCTCCACCCCATCCTCCAATCTAGAAGTGATCCAGATTCCCAGATACTTAATTTTTTTCCCAGCCCAGTTAATCTTCAGGTGTTCGAAGTCTGCTCTATGAGTGTAAACGGTAAGCAGGAGAATTTGAGTTTTGCTTAAGTTTAATTTATAGTTAGATACCTCTGAAAATTTCCCAATTACTTCCAACGCCTTTTGGAAACTAGCAGTGGGGTTGCTTAAATGTAACAAAATATCATCGGCGAATACCGAGAATTTGAGCTCAATCCCTTGAACCTCAATTCCCTGAACCCTGGGCTCCATATTAAGTGATCTTAATAAAGGTTCCAAATAAATGTTAAATAAGATTGGTGACAAGGGGCAGCCCTGCCTAGTCCCGTTTTGCAAAAGGAACTCCTTAGATAAATAACCATTACATAAGACTCTAGCTGTAGGGGCTTTGTAAAGATTTTGGAGGCCTCTAAGAAAACCCTTTGGGAAGTCCATTCTCTCCATTGTAGCAAATAAAAAATTATGGGAGACTCAATCAAATGCCTTTTTGACATCAAGTGCTATCAGGGCCATAGCAGATTTTCAGTAGGAAGCCCTATGCAAAATGTGGTGCATCTTTCTTAACGCGCCCCCCGCCTTCCTGGCATGAACCCAACTTGGTCCCGACTAATTAATAACGGTGCGACTTTCAGAACCCTATTAGCCAGAATCTTTGTAAGTATTTTAATATCTTGGTTGATTAAAGCAATGGGTCTATAATTACCTGGCAGGTCCCTAGGCTTATCCGGCTTAGGAATCAAGGTAATGTAAGCTTGGTATAAGGGAGGGTGGGAACTCCATCGTTCATAATGTTTGAGAATAAGTCTATCAGCAAAGGGATTATTGTCCCTAGGTGGACTTTATAAAATTTTGCAGACAGGCCATCCGGCCCTGGCACCTTACTATTTGGAAGGTCTCTAATTACTTCCCTGATCTCTAGTTCTGAGATTGGTGCGGCTAATGCCCGGGCTTGCCCTACATCTAATTTGGGCAACGGTATATCATTAAGGAACCTTTCAATTGCTACCTCCGTACTGGTACCCCCCTCTTGGTAAATCCCTGAATAATAATCCTCAAAAGCATCCGCCATTTTCTGCGGTTCTTAAATACTCCCTACCCCAAAATTCACTGCCATGATCGTTCTTTCTACCTCCCACTCCTTAATTCTATGAGCCAATACGCGGCAAGGCACACCCCCTTGCAACAAATATTTAGCATTTAGTCTTTCCAGCCAGCGATCTGCCTTAAGGTTCAATATACTTCTGTATTGTTCTCTCAAGTCCCCTAATTCCTTATCCATTTCTTTGCATGAACCTTCTAAAGGTAGTAATGATTTAATGGCCCCAACTAGAAATTCTTCCCGCACTCTATTCAGTTTATTCCGCCTAGAGGTATATTCCTGCGCCATTCCTGTGTATAATACCTTACAAGCTGGCCAAGCTAGCTTCTTGTCCTCTAATGTTGGGATTTGAGTTTGAATGATCCCCTTAAGTACCTCCTCTAACTTAGACACCATACTGTCCTCTGCAAATATCCCTTCATCTAGTCGCCATCGAAATGGCCTTGGGGGAATGTTATCCAGTTCCCATAGCAACTGGATCGGAGAATGATCAGATAGAACCCTATTATAAGTATTCAAGCCTTTGATACCTCTCAACCCTTCCCTATTAACCACAAAAAAATCAATCCTAGTATGTGTCTTGTGGACCCCAGAGTAGAAAGTCATCTCTGTATCCCCTTTCTTGTACATTCTATATGGATCTACTAATGCTGCTGCTTCTAAGAATCTGTTAAAGCTCTCTGCGGGGGAGTAGGTGGTTTATTTGAGGCAGGGTTCCTGTCCATCTTATTATCAAAGCAGATATTCCAGTCTCCTGCCATGATAAATGGGGTCTGAGGGAGTGTAGTAATATCAGCTTCTAGCGAAGCAAAGAATTCTGACTTAGCTGGAGTAGGGCCATAGATTGAAGCACAAGAAAATGGGCATCCCAAGATCGAACCCACCACAAATATCCCCCTACCATCCTCTCTTGATTGGGTTCGTTCAATTACATATGGGCACGTTTTCATGATTAATATTACCACTCCCCGACGTTTTCCTTTTCCCAACTCCTACTACCTTGCCTACCCAACCCCTCTTAAGAAGGTTTACTTCCTCAGACAATAGGTGAGTTTCTTGGAGTGCAGCAATATGCACCCCCAGTTGATTTATATACTGCAGTACGACCAATATTTTTTTTCTCCCCCTGAGACCTTTCACATTCCAGGAAAGAAGTTTAAGTGTTACCATCTTCTATGTCACAGCCCCAGCTATTCACTCTCATATGTTGTATCTTCTTTACCTCATGCTTTATGGATTCTCTCTCTCACTCCTTTCCCCCAGTATCCCCCTTCCTACCTCCCCCGATCCTTTGATCGCCCTCCTCAATCCTCATGAAATGTGTATGAGTCAGCCCTCAAGATATCTCCGAACCCCCCTCAAATCCCAGCATATCATCCATTGAATGACCCCCCCACATTTCCCAACCCCGACATTGAGATTTAGCTTTAGCTATCACCTTCTAGAGCTTTTCACTCAATGACCAAAAAGGAAAGAGCTTAACAGCCCCACCACCAATACATAACCCAGCTTGGTAACAGGCAAGGAGCCTTTCCCCACCAAACCGTTCACTCTTGTATCTTGTCCGAGTAACAATACCCCTGAAAAAAAAAAGGGGGGATAACTAGCCATACAGACCCGCTAGATAAACCGCCAAAGGGCTTCGATTTACCCCTTCTTGACACTTTCAACTGGCATAGCCTCAGACACAGAAAGTAGAACGATAGTAAAAAACAGTCAGTCTCTACTTCTCCAGTCCAAAAGCTGGTTGAGATCAGGAATTAGCTACCCCTGCCAATTCTCACAATATTTCCTCGATGTTACTGATCACATTCGCCGCTGCATTGCCAGCGCTCTTGCCAAACCCTCTTTACTTCAAGTCATCAACTTAAATAGTTCTGGTAGTTCAATTCTGAGGCTTTCCAAGGCTTCAGTTGCTGTAAGATAGCGTCTGTCTCCTTTCGGAAGTTTCATCTTTAGTGTAGCTGGATATTGCAATCGGAATTTCAGACCCGCTAGATACAGCTTCTTTTTTATCTCCGAGTATTCTTTTTATTTCTCTCTCTCACCGAAGGCACTAAGTCTTGAAAGATCCATATAGAAGCCCCATTCCACTGCAAGGTTCTATTTGCTTTCACTTTATTCAGCACATGAGTCCTTTCCTTATAGTTTAGAAACCTCATGATAAGTACTCGAGGTCGAGCTCCAGGTGGGGGTGTCTCTCTCAATGACCGGTGCGCCCTCTCAATGTTATATGAGTCACCAAACGGTGAGGGACCAAATAGCCTCAGAAGAAAGTCCTGCATAAAGGTTACACAGTCCAAGCCTTCCGTTTTTTCAGGTAGGCCTGCCATTATTAAATTGTTTCTCCGACTACGTGACTCTTGGTCCTCCAAACGCTCTTCAAGTTTTTTAACTTGCCTTTTGAGCCTGATCATTTCTAGGTCTATGGCCCGCTTTTCTCTCCTGCGGTTTACTCTAGCCTCTACATCCCCACCCTTTGTGTTATGCATGTAACGCAGGTTTCAGTATGGTAAAATCCGCAACTAGCCCCTGCAGAAGCTGTTTGATTTCGCTGATATCCTGCGAAGTTGAGTGCCCTCCTTGGGCTTCTGTTTTCGGATCCTCGGCCTCATCTGGAGACGGGGAGTGGGGCTTGGAACGTTTAGCCGCCAGCACTCTTGCAGCGAGAGGCTTGGGGCTTTCAACTTCTAACTCGGCCATTTCGCTCTCCTGGCCCGCCGTTGCTAAGTTGATCTATTCCCTCGTACAATTAAGCCTGAGACGATCACCACTATGTAGGGCTCTCCTAGTCATCAGGGATCCTCGCAATAACCAACTTAGGGGTCAAATAGAGCTTAAATCTTTTATTTTATCTGCTGAAACTCGAGCGCGATCTCGGAGACGTCTGAACCCTGCTAGCTCATCATGTGATCTCCATCACAAACGTTTCTAGAACTGTCCATCCTGCTAGGGACTTGCCATCTTGGCCGAAGCCACTGTTCCCAGTTCTGAGATCATTTCGGTGAAACAGACCAGCTTGGGAATTCAGCCCCCTGTTCAACACTATTGAACAGGTAGCGACCACCAGGAGGTGAGTCATGTAGGGCCTCCTTCCCCTTGCCAGCCAGACCAACACCATGAGGTCTTCATTTCACCTGTCCTACATCCTGGTCTGGGTAGTGTGAGTATAAATCAGGGTAGCTCCCTGCAACAACAGTTGCAAATCATTGTGTGGCATCTGATTGTTCTGTTCTTGGTTATTGCTAATGGACTTTTGAGCCACCAGTGCAGCAATCAGACCGTTCCATTGGCCAGTGTACTTCGGCAGTGAAGGAAAGAATAGAATTGTTGTGGTGACTGAGGTTTGGACCGAAGACTTACTCCTGAAGTAATCAGCCCGCCTGATGAGAGAAAATAGCCTCGGATTGACAGGTTTGCACAGTGAAGCTATAATTAGCAACCAGACTGTATCTGAACTGTGACTCAGAGAAATAACCAATTTAAGTGTGCTGAATGTGTTTCATGGGTCGCAATTTGGTTCCCCACAGTGAATACTGTTACACCTGCTGGAGGCTATTCCAGCAACCAGTCACGAACTTCTCTAGAACTGTCCAGCCTGCTTGGGCCTTGCCATCTCAGCTGAAGCCGCTGTTCCCAGTTCAGAGATCATCTCAGCGAAAGACCCACTTGAAGATTCGGCCCCATGCTCAACACCATTGAACAGGTATCGACCACCAGGAGGTGAGTCATGTAGGCCCTGCTTCCACTGGCCAGACAGATCAACGCCATGAGGTCTTCTTTTCAGCTGTCCTACATCCTAATCTGGACAGTGTGAGTACAAATCAGGTTAGTTCCCTGCAACAACAGTTGCAAATCATTGTGTGGCATCTGATTGTTCTGTTCTGGGTTATTGCTAATGGACTGAGCCATCTGGCTCAGGATTTCAAATATTTGGGTTGTGCACATGCTAACTGTTTTCCTTCCTAAGAGCCCCAACAACTGCTGCAATGCCGGCTGCCCCAGGCAATGCTCCAGGCTAGTCTGTATCAGATCTGGGTACCTAGGGTTCTGGGACTGTTTAAAAGGGGCTAGTAGTACATGTGTAACTGGCCTGAATTTAGTCAGAGTACAAATTATTCTATCAGATTCACACCCCTCCCTTGTTCAATTCCCCTGAATAAACCTGATTACCTTTTTCATGTTTAACCTGGCTAGTGTGCATATTATTAATTGGGTCACAGTGAAACTTTTGTATTGTGTATTGTTGATGGGGTTTCCAGGGCAATTACAGCTGATCCAGCCCTGGTGGTAAGTGCAAGGGGAGTGAGCATCTTCTTACTGTTATCCAGTGTATGTAAATGTTTCATGGTGTTATTGTTTAAGCCACTAGAAGGGTTGGTAGGTGGTTATAGCATTCCAGAGGGCTATTCCAAAGCTGCTAAGTTACCCCAATACCATTCCTCTGGGTGGAGGCACAAGTTCACAGAACTCAGGCCCCTCAATCTGTGCCTATCCATACTGGCAGGGGTAGGAGCACATAGGACAGCGCCACCTAGGGGTTACACATGCATTATTCTATATATCTCACAAAGGCGTTCAACACTGTTCACCATGCTCGCCTCCTTGCCACCCTGCCCTCCGTGGGTCTCTCAAATGAAACGATATGCTGGTTCCAGAGCTACCTCTCTGATAGAACCCAGCAGGTAAAAATCAATTCCATCTTTTCCAGCAACCTCTCTGTCTACTCTGGTGTGCCCCAAGGTTCCATCCTGGGACCCCTTATAGTCAGCCTATTCCTTAACTCGCTCCCCATGTCTTGTGCTGGGAAAATGCTGCTCTGTGCGGATGACGTAGTAATGTACTGGAGTCACCAGAGTCCCAATTCCCTCCAATGTTCCCTCCAAGCCTTTTTGTCCAAGGCCGAAACCTGGTTCAACTCCCACTGCCTAGTCATAAATTACAAATAAACGAAGTCCATGATTTTTGCCCATTTCCAAAGCCCACACCATGCCTTCCCTATGTCCATCCATAACTCCCTAGGAGCCCCTCTTGAACAGGTTGAGTCCTTCAAATACTTAGGCATAACCTTTGACACATCCCTCTCCTTCCAAGACTCACTATCCATGGCTATAAACACTAGGATTGGCATACTGCATCACCACAGACACTGCCTTCCCCCATTGGCCATCTGGTTAGCAGTAACCTCATCTGTCCTATTCCTAATAGATTACAGCATCATCATATATGGCTCTGCAGACCCCAATGTCCTGCGGCAAATCAATATCGCACTAAACAAAGCAAGCAGGCTGGTCACAGGCTGTGACAGATGGACACACTCCTGTGACTTGTACAAATCTGCAGAATGGCTTCCTTTTGATGCCCGGCCCAGGTACCACACTTGTCTCCTCGCCAAAAAGATCCACCTTTGCCAAGCCCTACCCTGCTTGCATAGCCTCATCCATCCTACCCAGAATACCAGAGTGTCCTGTAGTTCCACTAGGTGCACACTCCTAATTCCCCATTGTCGTACCACCCTTCGCTGAAGAGCCTTTTGCTACAGAGCTCCCCTTTGGCTAAACACCTTCCCCGCCTCTCTGTTTCCATGGAACCAAAAATCGGCCATGTTAAGGCAAATCTCAAAGCTCTCCTACTAGAATCCTCTGCCTGTGACCGCCCATAACCATCCCTCCCTCTGCCCTCTCTCCTGCCCCCCCATGGGTTTGACCTGCTACCCTCTCCTGCCTCTTTGGTCATGCCTATCTGCCAGTGGTTTACCTGTGTACCATATTTGATTCCATTGAAACTTCTGTGGAACATTTAATATGTTACTACGTATAATGCTGGGTTTTCCCTACCCAAAGAAAATGTTTTGTTTCTTGTCTGTCTGTAATCCCCCATTGCACCCTAACCTGGCCACTTTATTGTGCTATTGTTTGTAAAGCCCCTCATTGTTTTCTGACATGGAGCCTTTGTAAAGGAGTCTGTGACTCAAAGAATTGCAATTCTGAAAGTTTAAATAAATAAAATAACATGCTGGGGCAGTAGTGCAAGTACTGTATAGTTAGGGTTGAGCAGAGTATTTAATGTTAATCCCAAGTGTTTGCACCTTAATAACTTTAGCACCATTTGACAACATTGTGTGAAATTTGTCATGCACAATCCAGGTGTCAGGGTCTCAAGATGCAGAACATTTCATGAGAGATGCTCATCTGGATTCCAAGATGTGGAACACTAAATAACCTTGAAAAAGCCACATTTTGGTCTTTTTTTTTACTTTTTATTCTCACCTACAAGAAAGGAGGATTGGAATTTTGTTCCAAAATGTTCAAGGCAGATGGGCTTGTGCCAGAGATGTGCCTTTCAAAGGTTTTGTGAAAAAATATCAACAGTTTCTAAAGATGTAATGTTTTGAAATTTGGCTTCTGATGATGTGCAGTAGGATATTTGAAATACACCTCTGATATGACCCAAGAATTCTGTTTTTAGGTTGTGACTAATTGTGTTTTTGGGTTATGAGAAAAAATGTTATGTTGTGAGTGCCATCATCATGTTTTTTTTCTGCCCCCCCCCAAACAATTTAGAAAATACATAAACTTGATGGATTTTCAAACAACAAACACCTGAATCTAGGAAAATGGGACTCATCTGGCAAGATTATGGTGTCTGTTTTTTGAATAATGCCCAGAAATACCTTTTCTGGTTACCCCAACATTCCTGGGTGCTCAGCTTAGCGAGTGACCAATTTCTGGGTCATGAATCAAGAATTCTTTGGTGTGCACATAAAGTGCAGCCAGAGAGTTTTAGGCTCCCACATTAAAGGTGAAATGCTAGGGTGTTGTTAGATTGTATGTTTCTAGACATCACATTCAATCCTCTTATCTGTTTTAATTCAATTTGGAAACGGCAATCCAGAAATATACCAGTTTGAAGGTTTAGAGAGCATTTGAACACAGTTTTCATAGGTTACTCCCCTTGGGATCTATTCACTAATGGGTAGGAATTATGCACGAAATGCAAGTAACCTGCCCACACTGCCCCACACCCCTACACAGGTATGTGCCAGCTGGCATTCATGACAGCCAGTCACTTGTCCATATGCCCAACCCCTTGGCAGGCAGCCATGTGGTGGAGGATCATGACAGCATGAGGGCAGAGTGTGGGTCAGCAGTGAGCATCCAATAGAATGCCCAGCCTGGGTTCCAGAGTGGATCCCTGTCCACGCATGGGCAGGGGGTCCTAGGATGGCAAACTACATCCAGGGAATAACTGAGGGGCAGTTGTCTGAGTGGTCACCCTACACTATCCCATGTGGCCCATGGGCTGTGGCAGCTGTGTGTGGGGGGATCCTGTAGCTGCTGCACCCCAGAGTGGGGGTGTATAATGAGTTACACAAGGGTCCTCCCTCATGTACATTTTGCAGCTCTGGAACAGTGTGCAGTGCTGTTGTGCATAAGCACAGTGCAAGGCACTCCCCCTGGCAAACCACTGGCATGCACCTGGTGTATAGCTGCTAGGGCGGCTGGGGGATCCAGTGCACAGGGCACTGGTGCACCCATGATGAATGCCGCTTGGGGTACACAGATCACTGCTGCATGGCACTCGAGTGTAGGAATGCCTGAGCACCACAGATACACTGTGCACAAGCATTCAGACCCATTTGTGAATAGACCCCATTGTTTGCTGTTCAGTTGGCTCTACCCACCTAATGCAGTGGTTATGTCACAACCTCTGTCAGACACACCTTCTAGGTTTTACACTCAGTGCAGTTTGCTGGCAGTAAAGACACTAGGCAACAACTGTGTTGAGGTAACAATACCTTGTGATATTCTCGCAAACCCTTAAACATAATGGCCAAGATATTCAGAAGTGCATGCAAGTGCAATGTTTGCACTGAGCCTCTGCTTGCACCAGTCCCTTAGGGTGCCATATCAAAAGACATTGTGCTGGTGCTGAACCTTATAAATATATAGCGGTCTGCATGCTGCCCAACTGACAAGTCATAGCGCAGTGCAAATCAGCAGCACAGCTCTGAATATAGCACATAGGATAGTGCTGAATACAAGAGGCCGTGCCTTGGCACGGCCATGACCAGAACACCAGATACAGAGCTGCACACTGGGGCAACTGTTGGTGGGTGAGAAAGACACCAATAACAGACACACAACACAGCACCAAAAAGAAACTTTTATGGTACAAACTGGCAGCAGGTCATACAACAGAAAAATAAAACAGCAACATCATATAAACAAGCATTTGTCAATGCAGAATGTTGTCGCGCTGGCATTGGCTTTGGTAGTGCAGTGTGGGAAAACATTTTGGGCAGGATGTGAAAAAACACAGCTGTACAGTTCATAAGAAGTTGTAAAAAAATGGCAGTGTTGAAAATGTGGCATTTAAATATTGCAAATTCGCGAAGTTACAAGGGTGCATGGGAAATGCGCAATGCACGCTTGTAACACAGTCATTTTATGGATGCTTGGCACCAAATTTTCAACATAGGCATTTTAGTACCTCTGCTCATGTACAGGGTCACTGTTATTTCCTCAAACTGTCCCAAAAAGTGATTTCACACAGCAACCGAGCTATTCTGCGCCGGACGTGCGAAAACACATTTTGGGCAAGATATCTGAAATGACAGCTGTACTGTTCATCAAGAGGTGTGGAAAAATGCCAATGGTGAAAATCCAGAGTGAAAAATATTGCAAATGCACGATATGAGCGCGGCGCGGCAATCTCGCCAATGCACGCCGGTGAACACGTAAACGTCATTTCCATGGAGTACCGTCACCAAATTTTCAACATAGGCATTTAGGACATCTGCTCAGAACAGTGTCACTGTCATTTTCATAATCTGGCCTGAACACTGATTTCCCACAGCGACCGTGCTATTGTGCGCCGGAAGTGTGGAAACACATTTCGGCCAGGATGTGAAAAATGACAGCTGTACTGTTCACAAGGAGGTGTACAAAAATGACAATGTTGAAAATCTGGTGTGAAAATATTGCAATCTAGCTAAGTTACAAGCCTACGTAACAACTGCACAATGTACACTCGTAAAACAGCCATTTCTGGGATTTTTTCCACTAAATTTGCAACATAGGTTTTTTGAGAGCCCACCTCATGAACAGTGGCACTGTCATCTCATTAATCAGTCCCAAAAGGTGATTCCACACAGTGACTGCAAAATCACCTTTCAGGACCGATTAACGATATGACAGTGATAGAGTTCATGAGGAGGTGTCCCAAAAACTCCATGTTAGAAATTTGGTGTAAAAATTCCCAAAAATGCCCGAGATATGCAGTAAAGTTGAAAAAACCCTATTTATTCTATTATGCAGCTTACTGGCATTTCCACAGTTCGCGGTCGGCTTTAAAGAGTGCAGACATGTTCCCGGTCCACCGAAGATCATCGCGCCAGACTCTGGAGGTAAGTATGGGGTGAGTGCGGGGTGTGGGGAGGCAGGGTGCGCAGTGGGTGGATGCGGGTTGTGGGGGGCAGGGAGATCACCAAGGCACTGTTTCCTTCTTACTGGTAAAAAAAACTAAAAGTCATCGGGGGACTGTTTTCATTTTTAATAGGTGCTTTGGCATGCTGGGGTGGGCTCCCAGCATGCCACCTGAGTGTGCATGTGTGGGTGGGTGCTTTAGCCGATGGGGGATTGGGCACCCCCGTCGGAAAACAAGGAAGGGGGGAGCCGCAGGAGCCGAGGGGGATTGGGCACCCCCTCGGCAATCAAAAAAGGGGGTGGGTTACATGATGCCGATGGGGATTGGGCACTCCCATCGGCACTCAAGAAATGGTGGTGTTGACAGGCAACAGCGGCAGTCACTGCCGCCATGTTGCCTGCATGTAGGGGGAGGCGTGTTGTGGTCACGCTGCATGAGAGCTTCACTCTCATTGCAGCGGACCTTTTCTCTCATGTCTTCACCTCATTAGCTAGGCAGGGAGTTGGCCCCTGCTGCTGGCTGATTGTGGAATGCGGGACACACCTACTGGTGCATGCCCTGCATTCACCCAACAATGACCGTGCCTCCAAATCTGCACTACCGCAAGATGTTGGCTGTGCAAGCATGCCATCATAAAAAGGGATGGGGAAAACAAAACAGGAGCAACTGCCCGTAGACGGTGAGGGGAGGATCCAACGGGGACACCCATTCCTCTCCTGGTGCCAGTCCCACATCAGGATTCCACTGACACTGGTGGTGGTGGCTTTTGCTGATGGACAGCCACGGCCAGGTCACTGATGGCTTTGCTGGTGTCCTCCACCTGCCTGATCAGTATGAGCTGCAGGTGAATCTGCCTGTTCAGCAGGTCATCCCATCCCTCTCCATCCTTGTTAGCCCCTGATGACTGACAGTCCTCCTGGCACCTATGGACAGATATACAATGAACTCACCCAGCTGTGCACACAGGACGAGAGATTCAGCAGTGGCCTAACATGCACAACCAAGGTACAACCAGCCAACACCGGGACCACAATGTCACCCATGTGTAATGGGAGTCAAACAGCCACAGTGGACTGGTTGTGGTATACCAGAGACAGCACTGTGGACCCTTTCAATACAGGATTGCACATGCAATGGGTGTGCCATGCTACACCAGAGCAAGCGTTAGCCATAGAATAGATACACACCACCAGCAGGCATGCCAGATATATGAACACAGCACATGCAACAGCAGCACCAAGCCAGAGCCTGATAGGCATTGTCATGGCCTGGTGGCAAGGAGTCGCACCCACACACCTTGCACCAACTGTCCAGGCATCCTGCACACAAGCCAACACTGATGTGCATGACACAGACATCCATTCTAAGTGGCAGCAGAGGCAGGGCTCAGGCACACACACACGTGGCACACACAACACAACTGTACATGGATGGGACCGTTAAGCAGCACTGTGTGCAGCAGGCATAGTAATATGTACTGCAGTGGTGGTGAATGTGGGTGAGCACGTGAAACACTGTCCCCAGTCACCACAGCACCGGTGTACGATGCAGAGCAGTCTGGAGGCACCCTGAATCCTGGTGGATGCTGTTTCCACCCCAGGCAGAATCTGACCACCAATACAGAACATGCGCATGTCATTGGCCCTGCAAATTCCAGTTGTGTCTAACTGTATGGCTGACCCCACCTGTGTACAGTGGAGTAATCATACCCTAGTCATCCCTGTGATGGTTAGACATCAGTGTCTGCATAACAATGTCAATCACAGCAACAAATGAATGTTTAAATCAAATATATTAACTTGGCATCCTTAAGGCATCAACTGTTGGCTGACTGGCCTGATAGAAATATTTATGTATGTATTATGCCCAGGGCTATGTGTTTTTTAGCTGCATATAGTTCCAATTTGTAAAGTGATTTTCCAGCATTTTGTGTAGCCTGTACTGTGGAGCTCAGCTCATCTCCCATTGTTCCCTTTTTGCTCTATAACCCTCCTCCCTCCATTCCATACCCCTTCCCCCACTTCTCATAGCCATCTTAAACTAACTTCTCTCCCTTTTGCTCACCCGAACGGCAGCTACAGACTGTAGGTCCTGAGGGCAGCTCAGGCCACTCTCCATGTTCCTGGAATCTGCTGTAGAATGGCCCCCCCTTCAGCTCCTATGGTACTACTAGCACATGCTGTGCTTCTCAACAGCACAAGTCAGGGCTGGCATTTACCTGCCACTGCTAGGACAGCAGCTACCCCACCCACCACCCTTTCTCCTGCCCTGGGTGAACATTTGTCTTATAGGTAGATCATTCGCATGACTGTGTGGTTTCTATTTCCCTAAGACTCCATTTGCTGGATGTAAGGTAGGACCAGTAAAGGTCACTGTTGCAATCCTTTTTTTTTTTTTGCTACATTGTTAGCCATACGGTAGGACTGCTAGAGGCCGCTGTTGTGCTCTCTTACAACCAGAGACACCTTCTGCCTACGCTTTAGCATTGGTAGAACCTGATGCCCTACAGCCTACATTATTTGCCAAAACTAGTCCATACTCCCCATATCTTACTGGTCCTGGTTGTCTCCTCTTGCTATTCCTTCAAACCCCTTCAAATAAGTGCTATACCAATTTATCGAAATCTCCTTGCTATAAAGATTAGCAAGCAAAATGGGCCACATAATCATGAAGTATGCTTAATACGCTGCCTCATACTATTAGGTGCTTCCTATCACAGTACAATTATAATTGGTAATTCGGATGCTACAAATGGCAACTTGACTACCCCTCTCTTGCAAATTCAGATTAAATGCACGTCTGGGATGAAGTATATCAACATCACCTTTTACACTTTGCATACTGCTGCTTTAGTGTCTAGTGAACCTGAACCTATACATCTACCTGCTAGAGTGGTGGTTTATGCTTCCCCTCTCCCCTTATACCCCTATAAACATCCCCTTGCCTCCTTAACCCCCAAGTTATGCCATCCAGTATCTGTTGAAGTGTTAACCTTCAGATTAAAAAAAACAATACTTATATTATTACTCTGTTCTGGGAATGTGGAGCTAAATCCTGCCCCCCCCCCACCCCCAGCAATGTACCCTCTGAATTAACACAACTAAAATGTGTGTAGTCTATTATCAGAAACTTGGTTTTAGCACCACTCTAAATCAAGAAATAAACATTCTGTCCTATAATGTCTTCAGGACAGACCAGCCTACCGAGGGGGGGTGGGTAGCAATATACATCCTTGATACATACACGGCTTCTATAATTGACTCATCCACAATGCCAAGAGAGTTTGAATGCCTAGCGCTAAATCTTTCTTTCTCCCCAAATGAGTCTATACTAATTTTAGGGTGCTATAGACCCATCCACCCCCCCCACAGGGGGACTTGAACTGTTACCCCACCCCCATACCCTTATGGATGTTTACACTGTAGAAACTATTATCTTGGCTGATTTTAATCTAGACTTGTACAATCCAATTTCAAAGCCCATAAAAGATCTATCTGATGCTTTAAGCTTCAAGCAGCTCATGCCTGAACCCACTCACCCAAATACCAAAAACCGAACAAATAGCAGCCTCCTCAATCGAATGCTCATAAACAAACCTTACAAAACCTCTCATAACAACAGCAGTGTCCACAGGGCCATTGCATGCGTGAGGGCCTCCTCAAAACATGTAATTGCCTCCAGCTTTATACACATGTGGAATCTTCGTAATTTATTTTTTAAATATAATTTTTGTTAAACAAAGTTGATCTGGAAATAGTCAGCAGAGCCAATATACAAAGATAGCATTATACAGTCAATACATAGCAAAACTCACTGATACAATAGCTATTTTTACACTGATATTTCCATACTAAAAGCTAATTACCATTGAATGTTAGATTCTTCCACAGAGCCTAACTCACTCTGTTAAGGTTTACCAATAAGGAAATCAGAGACTGTCCCATCCGTCACCCCTCCCCAGTGGGAGCAACACCCATATACATTCTGTGTGAGTAAGTATATCAAGGAACAAAATCCATATCTGTTTGTGCCATATACCCTATCAATTTTTGCCATTTTATATTAAAAGGGGTGAGCTTGTCATGGAGCCCAGCTGTCAGTTTTTCTAACTGATAAATATCCATAACAATCTTCCGCTAATCAGTTATCGTTGGAATAGTGGGTGTGCTCCATCTGCGAGTGATGGCTTTTTTGGCAGCCAGGACAAATAATGATAATAATATTTTATGCCAAAGGGAAATGGTATTAAGGCATGACCATTAGTAATACCATTACGGCCGTTAATGCAACTTGATCCCCCAGGCACTCCTTCAGTTCCTCCTGTAAATTTCACCAAAAAGGTGTCAAAAGCAAACACAACTAGAAAATATGTCCCAAATCTGCCACCCGACATCTACATCCCCTCCAGCAAACAAAATATGTAGAAGGCAAGTATTTTAAAGTACTGCTGGTGATCAGAAATATCTCTACCTGCACTTCCATGCATATTCCCTCCAAATATTAGAGATAGTAATTTTGACTGCAGGGAACTTCCTGTCCGAGCTGAGCCGCATAAAATGGCAAGGATTCTGTTTTGCCCCTACAGACACTGAAGCCTGTATTCTCTTCCAAAGAAACATTCTGAATGTGGTGAACAAGCATGCCACTTTACTGAAAATTCAAACAAGGAAAAAGACCTGCCCTTCGTTTACCGGAGAACTAAACACATCACTACAGATCAGACACAAACTTTGGAAAAAGGCTGGAAATCTAAAGTAAACTTGCATCTGATTGGATAGTATTCAGGGTAGCAAGGAACCACTGTACCAAACTTATAAGGTCCACTAGAGCAGAGTACTTCCAAAAGCACTAGACTTCTCTAAAAACAATGGCACAAAATTCTGGAAAATCCTAAGGGACATCGAAGGGCATAGCTCCTCTTCTTCCCTGCCCACCAAGATTGTTTTGCAAGGGGACACCTTCACAAATAAATATCACATGTAAGAGCAACTAAATAACCATTTTGCCACTGCAGGGCTCGCATTTGATATGTCCCCAGTAAACCACATTTATATGTAGCTCCCTCCTACAGAC
This sequence comes from Neoceratodus forsteri, assembly GCA_016271365.2. Taxonomy (NCBI): domain Eukaryota; kingdom Metazoa; phylum Chordata; order Ceratodontiformes; family Ceratodontidae; genus Neoceratodus; species Neoceratodus forsteri. Next base: position 1,138,811,457 of record CM057455.1, on the reverse strand, counting down.
CCCCAACCAACTGTCCCCTCAAGTACCCAGCCACATTCCGAGTTTAGCTTCAACCCTATTTCATTTAAACAGGTAGAGGAACTTTTAATCTCTCTAGATATCAAAGAAAGTGCTAGTGCCGACTGGATAAGACCTCTTTTCCTCAGACTGAGCCACCCTCGCCTTACAGCACCCATCACACGCCGATTCAATCTGTCTCTTACGCATGGGGTCCTTCCCTCATCTTGGAAAATAGCCCATATAATCCCCCTCTTTAAGTCAGGTGACCCCTGTGATCTCAACAATTACCAGCCCATATCACGTCTCTATATACTATCTAAATTACTTGAAAAATTAGTTAATATGCAGCTAAAGCAGTACCTGGACTCCTCCATCCTCTTCAACCCTTTACAGTCAGGCTTTAGGCCAAAACACAGTACCATATCCACTCTGCCAAAAGTCACCAATGATTGGCAATCTACGCTTGATATTAAACATCATGTCAGTGCAGTCTTCCTTGACCTAGCTAGGCCTTTCATACCATGGATTACACAATACAGTACTTCTCCATAAACTAAAGGACATTGGTCTAGATGCTACCACCATGCTCTGATTCTCATGTTACCTGACAGACAGACAGCAACAAGTCAAGGTGCAAGGTGATCTCTCCCCTTTCAAAACTCTGCCCAGAGGAGTACCCCAGGGGTCCATACTTAGGCCCTTACTATTTGTAATCTATATAAATAACATCAACACTAACGTTAGAATGACCAATGTGCATCTCTTTGCCTACAGCACAGTTTTATGTCTCCATGCCCTTCCTCAAGCTTATCTGTGCAGACCTGCAACATGACTTCAACCAGCTCAAACACAATCTTTTCCAACTCAAGTTGTTGCTAAATGCAAAAAAACCCAAACAAAGGTTATGCTTCCCCCCATGCCCAAGCCGTAAGTATTTCTACCACCTGCCCCCCCCCCCTTCCAGATAACAACCCTTCTAGGTGAATATCTTGAGGTGATTGACAAGTTTAAATGCCTGGGGTTCTGGCTTGATTGTCAGCTGTCATTCCTAGAACATTTTGAAGAACTCCCCAAGAAGCTAAAAAAGAAGCTAGGCCTCTTCTTTAGAATCAAGCCCCTTCTTAATTTTGAATCAAAAATAAGGCAGGTCCACACCACTTTTCTTCCCCTTATCGACTATGCAGATTTCATTTACAGTCACTGTCCTAAATTAACCTTTAGTAGTCTGGATATACTCTACCACAGAACTCTAAGTTTCATTACTAACGCCCCCCTCAGAACTCACCACTGTGCTCTACATGCTCAACTTGGCTGGCCCTCACTTTACAATAGAAGGTTAAAAATGTCATATTATGGTCTTACAGAGCCATCAAGAATAAACTCGCCCTTACATCATGGACTTCTTTAAGTGCACACCCTGCACTTATTCGTTGAGGAGATGCTCTAACGTATTATTAGATGTACCTACTGTAGGGTAGTTTCCCGCTACGGTGAATTTGTGATTAGCCATGCTCTCCCTGTCTTGTGGAATAATCTCCAACTCTCCATAAAATATATTAACATTATCTGTCTCCAGAGCTTCAAATCCCTATTGGACCGCTTTACACAAGAGACATGTATTTGCTACACATAACCTGTTTTCTTCTTTTTTCTACATTTTCAGCCTTTTACGGCTCTCCTTCTGATGCCTGCGTTTGTGTATTGCCACCTACATAGCACTTGTACCTTTTTGCTCCCTTTAATTGTAGTCCTTCATGTATTATTATCTCACTTTGGTAGACAAGCTATATAGAATTATCCTCTATATTCCTCCATTTGTTCTGTAGCTACTGTCATTCTGCTTAGGACCTTATCTGGATGTATTGTGTTTTTTATTCTCACTGAAACCAATGTATGTACTGAAAAATATTTTTGTGTCTACCCATGACCACCTTGAAGATGAGTTTGCTCAGTGGTGCTATTTCTGGTGAAATAAAAATGAGTGATTGCTTGACATGCACTGCCTACCAATGGGCCCACCTTCATCTGAACCCGTGCCACATATTCAGGGCTCCAGTGAGCCACAAAGGCATGACATACAGTGCATATGGCACCAGAGATGGCACCACAGCAGATGGATTACAACAGAGGCCATAAGATGTCACAGAAAGACACGGTGGTGTACCAGTGTTACAGTGGCCACTACCAACAACCTGAGGACAGCCAGCCATGCACAACCCTGAGCACATGGAAGTACAAAGTTGACTGACACTGACAGTGTCACAACCTGGGCTGTGAGCACTACCACCAACCCCCTGTGGCACCTGGTTGGTGACCCAGGGGACATGCCACTGCATGGTGGAAGGCATGCCTTTGCATGATAGTTAGATACAGTGTACCATTCCAGCAGCACAAAGGTGCACAGAAGTAGATTGCACAGACCATGACATACCACAGTGGTGCTTGTGGGCCAATTCCCCAAGTGTAGGATGAGTTTTCCTCACCACAACCCTACAGGTGATGCCCCCACAGGCGTACATCCTGTCTGGTGGACCACACAGGTACATCTGTCACTGGTCACAAAGGCATGCAGCATAGTGTGGACATAAGTGGTGGAAGAGTCTACTCAGTGGCAGGGCCAGAGATGTAAGGGGTGAAGTCCCTCTCCTTGACTGGGTTCACCCACACCCCCATTACTGCCTTAATCAGGTGTAGAATGTGGTGTACCTCCCCCCACCCATTGACAGCATCACCCTGTACTGTGTTCCCCCCAGCCATGCCCGTCATTTGCATTTGTAAGTCTGCCCACTGTGCTGTAACCCAGCAAGCCATGACCCCTGCCCACTCCCATCAAAAATACCAAGGCCTTCACTGTCCACAGTTCCACTGACATCCTAAATGCCGCGCAGACGGTTCTGTGTACATAACACTGTGTACATCACACATTGCCATGTCAAGGCACACTCCATCAGTGAAATATATAGCTATGGTTGCAACAACAGATAGAGCTAGACCCTAACATCTGTGAAAGTTGTACAGTCATGGCCATAGTGGCCCAGCCTCCTCCAGCACCTACATTTGTAAACATGCAACCTCGGATGTGACACACAATGCAGCGAACTTACGTGGGTGCCCCTCCTGTGATTAGCTTCTTCAGGCCCCTTCATGGCCTGGAGATCTGGATTGATCCTCACCATGGCTCAGCTGGTCCTGCTGACCTGTGACTCTGGCCAGGGCCGGCTGTCCACTAATGTCTGTAGAGAAGGGAAAGAGAGGTATAATCAGTACCCTGAAGTGGAATACACTGCACCATTCTGTACACACTACACAGTACAAATGCCCATATGCCTGTACTATGCACCACCTGCCACATGTGCATGATGCAGATACGCAGGTCAGAGCAGGCTACAATGTCCCTGTAGGACCACCTGTGGCACCACACATATGCATCCCATGGCCCAGGTGCAGCAGGCATGATACCCCCCCCAGTGGTAGATATGGCTATACACAGTGTATACTGGCCCATGTAATACCCACATCCGATCTGTCCCCCAGTCCCTGTACAACAGGCCAATAGAAGTTGGCTCCAGATGCTTTCAAAGCATAGTATGCATGGTGCACCAGTCCCCATATGACAAGCATAGGCATGCCTGCACTACAGTGGGAGGAGCACAGGATTTAGTCAATGTGTGGCCCCCACAAAGAGTCTGGTACATGACCCATGTGCAGTGGCATAGTACCCTTTGCTGTACCTGGCATATGCTTATCTGTTCTCATACAGGGTAGTACTGACAGTGTACATGACAAAGACAATGGCCACATCCATGTCCTCCTGGGGACAACTAGCAGCACAGCCACATGTTGGGCACATAGGACTCCCTCCTAGGTTGTACCTGGCAATGGGTGTCGACATGTCAGAGTCACCATACCTGGTAAACAGACCCTGCATAACATGCCGTGACATCTTGAAAACGTGCCAGCACAGCGTGAAATGTTGATGGAGAAAGGAAGGGGGTGTTACTCCTTGATGTACTTGAACATTTGTTTCATTTTTTTAACTATTTTTTTAACATTAAAGAAGCAGTGTTTAGTGTGTCCTAAAAAAGTTGACTGTGTTTCCTTTCACAACTGTTTTGAGCCTGCCTTTGCTTTTGTTTTGCTGTTGTGTTCCTAGTGTAGCATGGATCCAGTTTGCGTTCTTGCTGAGCCACCTCCATTTGCGCTTGTAAATATAAAAAATTGTTGGGACAGGAAAAGAATGAGAGAATGCTGGCTAGACTAAAGAAATTTAAAAGATGAAACCAAGGTAAGAAAAGTGAAAAGTTAAAGATTATTTATGTAAAATGTGGAAAGGAAACTAAATAAGGGACGAGAAAAACAAATTGAGAAAACAGAGAAAGTCATAATGACATTGCAGATGAAAAATGATTTAATTCTTTACATTTATATGTTGCTCCAGGACAATATGCAAGGGTGGGCATGACAGATTTCAAGCTCATTGCATCACAATTAAAAATGCCAATGACAGACAAGTAGATTTACTCAGTGCATCAGTGCGGCCTCTAAGTTTTTTTTAAAGCACAAATAGCTTGACCATTCAATACAGTAGTTGGATTTTTTTCTGTTCTTTGGTAACCAGGTAAGGGCACCAAAGAATAAATCCAGTGTAGCCAACCCCCAATTTGAATGAATCAAATGATGACTCTGTTTAACTGGCAGGCCTATCACTTCTACTTCCCTAGTTTGACAGCCAGCCCCCTGTGTGTTAACATTCTGTGATAAAATTGTTTGGAGAACATTGCAAACACCATCCTTTTCCTTCCTTCCTTCCTGGGTGGGAAGTGGTGCTGAGATGGGCGGAGGTGGGCTACACTGGATTTTAAAAACTGGGATCAGGCAAGGCTTTTGTGGGGCAGGATCATTATAGGGACTGGAGAAAATATCTTACTGCCATTAGGTCTAGGGTGGGGGAGATTGTAAAGAGAATTACTAACACTATGGGGAAGGGGGAGGAAAGAGAGCATTGTTACATTTAGGTCTGAGGAAGCTAGGAGAGGAGAGATTATTTCTGCCATTATGTAGATTGGGAAGGAGATAGCATTACTATCATTAGGTAGGTGGGAGGTGGGGGAGGAGAAAACTTTCCTTTTACTAGATCTTGGAGAGGGAAGAAGAGAGCAGAGAGCATTGCAACCTTTTGGCCTGGAGTGGAGGTGGGAGCACTGCTGCCATTTTTTCCTCCAGGAGGAGGGGAACTTTTGGGGGAAGGGGAACTTTGCCTGACTTAGAAACATAGTCAATGAGATTACAGAGGCAGAAGAAACAAGCATCTGACAATGCTGAATGCTTCCTTGCATGGTGTATGCAAACCCAAAATAGGAAGTTGTAACATTAGGTCATACAGCATGAATTTTATATGACTGTAGAGTTAACAGTAATAATTTAATGTAGGTTAACAGTTGGTTCCCTTTAACTAGGCTGACAAGAAAGCATGCAGCAATGGGTTGGTAGACAGATACAATCATCACTTCATGGACGGTCCGGGGCCAGGTGGAATGGAAGAGTTACACTTACCTTTTTGGTAGGCTAATCAGGGGAGGCCAACGTGGAGCAGTAGGGTTGATGTAGGTAAAGTTGTGTCAGTCACTCTCAAGATAGTGATGGTCTAATCTTCTCTGCGAGCTCCAGACTGCGTGGATTCAAAAGAAGCACAAACCAACAGCCGAAAGGAAAAAAAGGATCTGATTGGGTCAGTAAAAGCAAACTGAACAGTCAGGCAGCACCACACAGCAAAGGTGTAATACAGTGTTTTTTGAAAAGCTCACCACCAGTACTCACCACTTAGGGTCAAGACTCTTGAACCTGAGCTAATTGGTACAGACCCCTCTATCTCTACTTTGCTGCATGTCCCCTCAGTCAACAGTCACTAGGGAAGACATGACAGGGGCACGGTAGAGTTGGTTTCCTGTGTCTGATTTGACTTCCTATCCATATAATTCACCTTTTGTTTTGTGTAGTTGTTCATATTAGCACTTGTTCTGAGTGTTGGTGCTTGCACCCTGTGGTGAACAACAAAGGGAGAGAGGGGCCCAGTGTAACAGAGAACAGAGTGTGAATCACTTGATTCACTTACTTGTCCTGCTTCCCACATCTCATTCAATTGCCTGCTGTTTTTTTTTTTCTGGTAGGTATCCTGCCAGGCTAGTCCAACCCTTTGCTGGGGGCTGGGATGGGAACAGAGGGTGAAGGGCAGACAGCACACAGTGAGAGGGAGTGGGTGGGTTTAATTAGATGCCAGGTGCTGGGATGAGGACCAGAGGGTGCGAGGTGGACAGCATGCAGTAGGAGGGAGCAGGAAGGTTTAATTAGATGCTGGGTGCCGGGATGGGGAAGAGAGGGAGCAGCGTGAACAGTACACAATGGGAGGAAGCAGGAGGGTTTCATTAGATGCTAGGGGCTGGGATGGGAATAGAGGGTGTGGGGTGGACAGCACTATGCAAATGAAAGAAATGAAGCGCTCCCATTGGAACACTACATTTCTTTCAACTAGAGAACATGCTATGTCAGCAAAACAGAACTACTGTCATGACCAGAGTACCTGGTCATTGGTCTGTGAGGGACGAGTCCACTGTAGAGTGCTCTGCATTGGACTCATCCCTGATACACCTCTCAATTGTCATTCTACTGCAAGATAAAAATGCAAAAGCAATTCATTGGTGTGGCAGTTTATTGTGATTGTACCGTAATTGAATAAATGATTATTTACTAGACAAACAGAAGTAGGTTAATAAGTACCTGCACACATCATACCAAAACAGGTAGAAAATGACTGACTCTTATTAACAATCTTATGTACTGGTAAGCATTGGTACCCGACGACAACCATAATGTGGTACTGAGGATTACCAATCTGTGAGATTGTTACTAAAAGCCAGCTATTGCCTGCTTGTGTATGAATTGTAGATCTGTCACTGGACTGCATGCAAGGCAATGTTTGCTGCTACAGAAGTCTTGTTACATAATCCAATTATAAATTACACTAATTGTGGTGTCTGTTTTTCTGTGGATATTTGCTGGTATGTTACAGTATAGTCCATGGAATAAACGTCACAGCTAATTGAACTGTATGTATTCTTTGACTGCGTCCTGGAATAAATAAACATCACATACCGTAAACAAGGTTGACTTCTCTAGTATACTATTGACATGACTTTCACCACATGTTTGCCACATATCATGGTCACAGATCTCACCGGTGTTATGGGATAGATGAACCATGATAATAATGACTAATCCAACAATCTGCCTCTAGCACATATCTTTGCCTCAGTCATGACAGGATAGTCAGACTGCGGCACTTTGCTAACCTCCCTAACCCCCCCCCCCCGGCTATGCCCCTTGCCCCTGGATCTCTTCCTACCCTCCTCTCTCCCTGTCCTATGTGCTCTGCTCACCTAGCCCTCCCACTCCCAAAATATCCTTCCCTATCCTTGTCGGCTTATCTTCTTGACACAGGCATACATTGTACAATGTCTCAGCATAGCTAGTGCTTTATGTTTGTTTTCTGTAACCTCCATGAGTATTTTTCTCAGTATTTGTATGTTTGTGCACAGTACTGTGCCTTGTTGTCTAATGTATCTGATGTGGAACCTTTCAACGAGCATCCGCCCACAGGTATTATCCGAGAACTCAATAAATAAATAAAATCAATCCTGTGAGTTTCGTGACTACTTGAGTTAATTCTCTTGTTAGTAGGACAGCTCTCATCATGAACAAGTCATTCTAATCAAGCAGAGGTTGTGAACTTTCTTTTCAAGCATAACCATAAAGTAGTATACTTTCAGTATTTTAGTCACTGAACAGACTTTGTGAATGACTATTACTCCTAACATGTGATGCAATTTGCATTGAGTCTGATTAAAAAGACTTTCATATTTCATTACTGTAATCTGCAACAGTTCAGTTCCAAGAATTTCTGCATCGGCCGCTGGTGGTCATAGCCCCTATATTGTGGAAAAAGAATATTATTAGTTCATGAGGTGGCAGATCTGTCATCTTTTTTTTATATATCGTTAAAATATGTTGAGGGGGCAGTTACAGTAGTGTATCTTTTCAAACACCCTATACATTTTCCCATTTTGGTGCGTGTTGAACCACACTGAGCACCCAGTAGAGATGTGCAGGGTAACAAGAGGAGTTCAGCTGTTTTCTATGGACAGCACTTTTTACCACACAAAACAAGCTCAGATGGCTTGGGTGGCTGAGATATTCACAACTGAATCCATAGTAACATACTAACTTAAGGTTGGAAGGGAATCTTGGTCCATAATGTCTGCTGCCTGGTTCATAAATAGGAATGAAAAAAAAAGTACTGGGTTCATTTTATCTTTCTGGAATCAATCAGATCCTCCTTCCCCCTATGCTTTCACATTTGTATTTGTATTTCATCAGTTTTTAATTTGTATTTCATCAGTTTTTAATTAGTAGTTCAGGTCTGCACCCAGATCCAGTTTTTCATCAATCTGCTGCCAACCATAGCTGGTCGTACCCCAGAGCCAGGACCTACAGAGTCCCCGTTAATCCCCTGGAAGTACTGTGCTCTACTTGTGTGGTAAAGGTAGAGTGAGAAAGAAGGTGGGAGCTCCTGGAGACTCTCAATAAGTGAGGTGGTTGGAGGGGGGAAGCTCCTGAAAGGCTCTCAATAAGTGTGGTGGGGGAGGGCTCCTGAAGGCTCTCATTCTCTCATTAAGTGTGGTGGGGGGAGGAAGCTCCTGAAAGGCTCTCATTAAGTGAGGTGGTTGGAGGGAAGCTCTAGAAGGCTCTCAATAAGTGTGGTGGGGAGGAGGAAGCTCCTGAAGGCTCTCAATAAGTGTGGTGGGGGGGAAGCTTCTGAAGGCTCTCATTAAGTGTGGTGGTGGTGGGAGGGGGGAAGCTCCTGAAGGCTCTCAATAAGTGTGGTGGGGGGAGGCACTACTAAACCACAGGTATCAAGATCTTCACTGCAGGGTGTAACTGGATGCAAGGTGCCGGGACAGGGAACAAAGGGTGAAGGGCAGCCAGCACACAAAGGGAGGAAATTGGAGGGTTTAATTGGGTGCCGGGATGGGAAACAAAAGGTGCTGGGTGGACAGCATTCAGAGGGAGGGAGAGGAAGGGTTTAATTTGATGCCAGAACAAGGACAGTGCTCCCAGATGGAACAAAGCATTTTCCCATAGTGCACCTTCATTTTCCCTGTAAAACTGAAATGAAATTGCTGTAGATTTTCCTGTATGCACACACCAATTAACACTCACAATTGACTTAATTATAGCTGTCAGTGTCCCTTTAAAGTTATCATGGGGAACAAAGAATACCTTTGCTGTCTCTATGTAACACCCAACATCCCCAAATACTCTTTACATTTTATTGCATATTTCCTTCCACATGCCCTACAACAGCTGAGATTGTTATACACAGGGATTTCAACATCAAAAGGCTCAGTCTGGTAAAACATGCTATTGCAAAAGTCAGACTGGGCATTTGAACATCATCTCACCTAGCTAATCCATACATCCACAAGAAAAGACATGTATTGATTAGATTCCATCAAACAGGCCAGACAGGATAGTTAATTCGGGAATCTACTCAGACTTGCTTTGCATAGCCCTACCTATTGCACATGTAAGTACAAAACTGTTAAAGCTTTACCATGCTTCATCAGAATCCCTGCATATAAAACCACAAATATATTGCAACACTGCAAAAAACAAACATAAAAAAAAAACAGGATTAAATCCATAGCCCATTATGACAGAATAGGCAAAAGGTTAGAAGATAAACTGTCTTAAAAATATACTCCTCAGTAGTGGGGTATACTGTATAATGAGTCTTTCAAGCTATACAGTGGAGGCTCTGGGCCCAGCCAGTAAAAAGACCACCCCTCTCTCATTCCCCCCTCTTTAAAAGTAAATGGCAGTGTTGCCTGAGCAACTACAGGCACAGAAACATTATTTAAAATATTTGCATGGCAATTGCTTTAATAAAATATTAATTTGAGCAACAGCAGCAAACATTGATGTAGCATTTTGCATGTCTCCTGATCTGAAAGACCATAGTGAGTGTAATCAGATGCATGATAGCAATTATGAAATAGGTAGAAAGAATGCTGGCTCCTGATTGGCCAAGAGCAGCTTTCAACTGGGCCGTTATCCCAGCACAACGGCCCAGCTAAAAGTAAAACGTTTAAAAAAGGCGTAAAATGTACTAAAAATTACCCATTTCATAATCGCAATAAGGCACTCCAGGGGGTATATTATGGTGGGCTAATGGCCCTTCTTAGGTGGTGGAAGCACTCAGCTATGCCTCGTGCTTCAACCCACCTGAGGTGGGCCGCTATCCCACTATAACACACCCCCTGTCATGCCTTATTGCTTAAGTAACATACCCATCTAGTTTTGAATAGCAGACAGTGAAAATTGTATAGTGTTTTTCTACTCATGTCAGATAAAAAAATATTCACAGGCTACCGCAACTCCCTTCAGGATCAATGCCCTTTCCCATCATAGCTCCAACACGGATTGTATTAAGGCAATACTCAGGCATAAAACAGGGGGTTATAAAATTGATATACTCTAAACATGTTGCAGTAAAAATATAAATCCAGACATTGTGATGGCAAATGGAATTATCAGTAAAGCACTTTGGATAAAATAGTTTTGCCATGTAATTCCAAAGGAGCTGGCAGGAAATATTTACTCTGTTAATTTTTTTTATTTACCCCCCCATCACCAATCTGAGGTCACCAACTCAAGCTTGCTGTATATGGCACAGTAGGCTTTACTTACCTGATTTTATTTATTTTTTTAATATAAAGTTGTGATGGTGGATCTTGACTCGGAGCTCTCCTGCACTTGAGGCTGGTTTCATACTGAGTCCTGCTGGGGTCGATTTGAAAGCAGTGGTAAAGCCAAACAGTCTGCATCAGTGGGGTAAGAAAAAAAATGGCCAAAGCACATGGTGGCTTACTGGCTTGTTCTCCGGTCTCTCGGGCACAGGAATCTTCACAGCACAGCGCATAGTGCAGTGGGAGGGAGTAGTAAGGTTTAATTGGATGCGGGGCTGGGATTGGAATGGAAGGTGCGGGGCAGACAGCATGCAGTGGGAGGGAGTGGGAGGGTTTAATTAGATCCTGGGGGCCTGGATGGGAACAGAAGGTGTGGGGCAGGAAACAAGCAGTGAGAGGGAGTGGGAGGGTTTAGTTAGATGCCGGGGGCTGGGATGGGACAGCACGCAGTGGAAGAGTATGAACAGAATTATTAGTAATTAATTTATTTCTGTTAGCTGTTTAAGGAAAAGTGTGCAGTATACTGTGTTTACTTGCATTATTGTAGTTACTTCTGAGATGACAGATTAAACTTGGACATGCAGTGCAATCGAAAGCTGTTTATTTCAATACCACAGTTAACATTTAAACATTTTTGACATTTAAATGCAGTACAAAACATTCCTGCAGTCTTCTCTACATACATATGGGGGACCCTTTTAACTTCTCTCTGGTTCCCTTTAAGGCAGTATTCTATCAATAATAACCTTAATCAACACAAGTACACAATTCCTTAGTACTTACAGTCTTTGCTGGCATTAAACAATATCTCATTGCATTTTATCTTTATGCATTTAATACTGAACCAGGATTCTTAAAAGACCAATGTTAGGCAAGCACCTTAAAAGTCTCTAGAGTATACTCAGCCAATGTCTCAAGTGATATCTCATCTCCCTTCCTTCTGGAGATCTGAAGTGTCTTTGGAGAGGCTGGATTGAAGAAGGTCTTTTCCTGGATCTTTGAATTCATTTCTCCTCAAGGCTTGCAAATAAATTGACAAATTTAGTACAATTTCAAGACTCCCTTTCTTTTGGTTGAAGCCAAAGTCTTTAGATTTTAGCAGAGTAATAGTTTTTAAAGTCAGTAGAGGTAGCGTAGATATGAGATCTCTTCCAGTGATGAAACACAGATTCAGATGAAACAAGTTGGTAACTACAATGTGTAGGTCCTTGGAGTTGCATGATATAGGCAAATACTTCCTTACAGATGAGTTGAGGTTGTGAAATGATATAGACACATTTGGGCAAAGGTCTTGGCTTGGTTGGAAGTTTAGAGCATATGTGCTGAATTATTTTCATCTTACTAGACCTGTCAGCAATTTCATCTATTGTCCTCTTGAACTTGTCCAAGAGGTGACAATTAATAGACTTATAACCACAAGACCTTACACTATGCATGTTCAAAAATGAGGTGATGGAGGTTATGTCACTTGTGGTTATAGTCCTGAGGTGGGCAGTGGCAGATGATCTCCTTTTTGAGGAACTCATCCCTGAGTAACTTGTCTGGGTTTTAGATCTGTTGCAAACTTCTGGTAGCCTGATCCAGTGGTGTAATAAATGCTGAGCTTTGCTTTTAAAATACGTTTTGGGTTGTCAGCTCTTGTACAATGTCTGAGTCTAATGAATATGTTCTTTTAATCATTTTAAATGTTCTTGAAGCTGAAAAGCTTAAAGCATATTGTTTAATGTAGACTGTTCTTTTACTAAGGTGGGTTCATATACCTGGGTCGAATATTTGCAGGACTACTAGCTGTAGGAGCTTAGAAAGAAAGGTTTTTATGACAAGCCTTTTAATGCATATTTTATTGCTGATGAGATTAAGTTGTATATCTTTCTTACACTTTCGCAGAATCTTGTGGCTTATGGCTGCTATTGTGCCTACAAGGGAGCGGGAGGGTTTAGTTAGATGCCAGGGGCTGGGACAGGAATGGAGGATGCGGGGCAGACAGTATGCAGTGGGAGGGAGTGGAAGGGTTTACTTAGATGCTGGGGGCTGGGACAGGAATGAAGGGTGCGGGGCAGACAGCACTATGCAAATGGAAGAAATGAAGCATTCTCATTGGAGCATTACATTTCTTTCAACTAGAGAACATGCCACATCAGCAAAATAGAACTACTATCATGACCATAGTGCCTGGTCATTTGGTCTGTGAGGGATGAGACCACTGTAGAGTGCTCTGCATTGGACTCATTCCTGACACACCTGTCAAATGTCCTTCTACTGCAAGATGTTTCCTGCGCAAGCGCAAGGAGACATAAAGAGGGAAAATACAAAAAGCTACCTGAGCCACCCTACTAGGCCAGTAGTAGTGTGTCAAGGTTCCATGAGGCAACCCATGATTAGGTGCAATTCTGAGATTATCTGCTCTAGGACAGTCCATGGTCAGAGGGCATTGCAGATGCCAAGGCTTTAAGGCTAGGGGAGTGAGGTGCACATGAAAGGAAAAAAAATGAAGTCAATATATGAAAGATGACAACCAAACTAAAGATTATTAATTCAAAATGTGACAACTAAATGAGGAAAGAGTAAAACAAACAGCAAAAAAGATAGAAATAATTATGCTGACACTGCTAATGTTTAATATTTTACATTTTTAATATATGACAGTTTTCAGGGTAGCAGTACGGGGAGTCTCTGTATGAACCAATAGCCTGCCACCCCCAACTATGACTGTGTATGGGGCCCCTGATAGGTGTTCACTGAGGAGGGGAGTCTTGGGTGCTTCATGGCTAGGCTACTTCAAGCTGTCATTTGGAGAACAACTATTTAGCCATTTGCTTTGCTGCCAGTACATTGAGGGGGTGTCTGCCAGTAGCAATTAATGTTGCATGACATAGCACTAAGCCCTAAATAGATTTAGATAAATATGGAGAGCCAGAACTGCTTCTGAAAAGCAAAATAATGAAACTGAAGGTTTAAGGGTAATTATGCAACTAACATTCATGTGGTGGAAGTCAGGGTGGCCAGAGATGAGGTATTGTCCCAGAGGCAGGCCATGAATGTCCAGGTACGACAGGCCTGGGAAAAGATTATTGATGTGGCCAATGCTCTCAGCAGCTGCAACAGGCCAGTGAAAGCAGTACAGAAGCACTTCAGGGACATAAGGAGGTGGACAAAACAGATCTTGACAACACACCACAGGGAGCTGCATGCCAAAGGTGGGGGGCTGACAGGCACTAGAGGCTGTATGTACCCCAGATCTTGCAGAGAAGGCCAAAACATCCACCCTATGGCCCATGGATGTGCTGGGTGGCAGCTAGGAGAGCCAAGTGGGACCTGCCCAGTCATGTGAGTGATTTCCAGTGCAACAAGTGCAGCATTCTGTTGGTCATGTGTGTGTATGTGTGTGTGTGTGTATATATATATATATATATATATATATATATATATATATATGCATGGGTACGTGCATACACCAGTGCTGGGTGACACATTTGGTGTAGGCCGAATTACTGTTTCCATGTCACCCAGTGTGTAGCCATCTGTGTGCAGATCCATGACTGTGCCCAATGTCTTGTTGCTCATGTGCTCACCAATTCTGGAATGTGTGCTCCCTGAGGATGGGTTTGTGTGCACACTGGTGTTTCATGTGTGTGTTCATCAGTAGTAGAGTATGTTACCACTGGTGCTGGGTGTGAGTGTTCACAAGTGTTAGGGATGTGCTCATTGATACTGGGTTGTGTGCCTATGGTGAGGGTTTGTGTGTGTGCACTGCTATAGAGGTGTGGGGTGTGTAGGGGCATGGGAGTATAGGCAGTGTACTGCACACACAGCATGGGTGAAATGTCTTCATCCACAAGACATGAATGCTGCTTCAGCCAGTACACAGTTCTGTATGTTACAGTGCTATATAACCCTTCTCACCTCTCCCAGCAGCATAGCACGTTGTACTGGACATGGCAAACACTCCAGGTCCATCTCAGTGGCAGCTACCCCTGCTGCTCACACATCTGTACCAGCCAGTGGACAGCAGTGAGGAGGATGTGGAAGAATAGGATGACAAACCTATATCAGGAGTTGGGACAGGAGATGTCTGCTTTAGACCAGAAGAGGTTGTCCTCCCCAGCCAGGCCTCATACCAATGGTGCCCAGCCACTGTCCCCATGTGGCCCAGTGATCACAGCAGTGCAGCCCCTGGCACAGCCACAGCTGAGCCACCCCATGACCCCAACTGCATCACGGCCATTACCCTGCTGCCTCCAGCTGATACCACAAGGTCAGCCACCACTGTGCCTCCCCATGATCCCTTCTTCAGCATAGCCACAGCCCTGTTGTCCCACATCCATCCCAGAGGGCTGGCCACAGCCAGCCTGCAGCACCACCAATGGACTGAAATACCTACAGTGGTGTAGCACCAGCCAATACAACAGCCGAGGGTGCAGCCTGACCCTGTCCAATGGACAGTCCCCAGTGACAACTTGATACGTCTGACAACCAGCAATTGCTGCGGCTGGCTGCGGAGACACAGAGTGCCACGCAACAGGAACTGACACATCTCTTCCACATGCTGCATGAGAACATGCAGAATGCCAAGGAGTGGGAAGAGGCACATCATGCAGAACTCATGGCAGCCCTATGAGACCTGCACCAGGATCTGGCTGCCAGCATGCAGCTACAGCACTGGGACATAACCACCTGTATGGATCACCTGTGTGCTACTTGTGCTGGAGGTGGCAACCTCAGTATTAGGCACTGCAAAGGCCAGCCATAGTCCCGGCCTGCCCAATGGGAGTAGTGCCACCCCACAAATGACACCACAGCATACACCCACACCATGCAATGCTGGAATGAGACCTCCCCACACACCCGGGAATCCCAGGACACCAAGCATACTGTGCACACCTGATTGTACAACCAGCTTCTTCCCAGTGTCAGTACTCTGGGAGGCTGTGGTTGGGGTTGGGTAACACTGTACCAATGCTCATTCCCCATTTTGTGGATTAGGTCTGCCTCCAACCTTAATGGGCACAACACAGACATAATGTCCGCACCTGGGGAGGTGGTAGAGGACACATGTAGGTTGCTCATGGCCACCCCTCACCAACATGTTTCCCTTCCTTTCCACCTTGTACCCATGATGTACACTGCCATCTGTCCTTCTGATCTAGCACAGTCAGTTCTGCCCCCAGAATGGATAGCTGGCATTACTGCAAACTCCCAATAGCTGGCTGGTATATATTTGTACAGCACTTTCGCCTCCCCAACGTGTCCTGTCTTTGTGTATGCCCCATTTGCCACCCCCCCACCTGGAAAGCCTGTATTTCCATCAACCCCTCCCTTTTACCTCTCCACCCGGATGTCATGTATGTATGTTGACACCCCATTAGGACCCTCTGCTAACATGGGCTTAATTTCTTTGTGTGCCCTGTTTCCTACCCCACTGCTTGGTTGCAATGCATTTCTGTGTCCCACCTTTTGTTGACCCCCTGCCTGGCATATTGCTCTGTATTTGCTGGTATTGGTCTGTGCTAATACATTGAGTAAACATGTGACCCTGTGTGGAACTGTACTCACCTTCCATGTCTGAGATGTCTCTTCTGTGCTCGCCTGGTGGTGCTGAGGGTTGAGGCACTGAACGACACACATCGCGCCATGCCAGCAACCTGGGTTCGGGAATGACCTTGGGTAGTCAGGATGCCAGCATGGGGGGAGCAGGGTAGAGCAGGACTGTGCACGCCAGTGGGCAGCTCTCCTCTTCCAAGTGTGGTGAGGGTGGGTTGGTGCCCCCTTGTAGTTCCACTCCCACTGGGTGGAGATCCGGTGAGTAGCATAGGTGGAGAGAGGGTGGCAAAGAATCGGTAGGTGGAAGGGGCTATGCTGGTACCATGGGGTGCGTAGCTTGCCTCCACATGCTTGCACAGCCATGTGCCAGAGCCTTGGAGGGTCAGGTGAGAAATTCTGCAAAAATACGTAAGTGTCCCCATCACCAGTTGGCAGGAGGAGGCGACAGGGACCAAAAAGGTAAATAATCAAAAAAAAAGATGTCTCTTCTAAGGTAGAATTAGGAGTCAGATTTTTTATTTTTAATTATTTGTTGTTTGTGTGTTAACATTGGGAGTTTTATTTACACAGCAGTAACCAGTAATTTGTAACCATGGTTAAGAGCTGCCATGTTTGGACTTCATGAAGATCCTCTATTGAGCCAAGAAGGGGTCCCATTTTGTGTTGGAGCATGTTTTACAATCTATTTGGGAGCTTCAGGACAGAGTTCATTGCTAACGTCCATGGAACTGTGTTGTGCCATATCAAAGTCTGGAACAGAAATTGGCAATAGCAGCTCCAGTGGTCAGATGTTGGATGAAGCTCACCGGCATTCTGAGGTCCTGTTAGCTGCAGGACTTGTATCAACTGACTGCTCTGGAAGGGGGTAAAGATCGACACATACCAACTGCTCTGATTTCTTGAGGTCCAATTGGAAACTTGAACTGGACTTAGCTCCTGCTATTGCTGCTAAACAAGTGATGAGAGCATTTGTTTCCCTCACAGAGACCTTTTTGTTTCCCTAGTTGATCATTCTCTCAGCAGCGGTGAGAAAGCTGTTGGGGAAGGGAGAACACTGTTGATCTTCCAGACTGGCTTCCTGTTTAAACTGTTGCTGTTACGCACTAGCCTGGACTGAGAACTATAGTTGGAAGTACAAGGCTCCCCACAGTGGCACACCCTTGTGGACCTAAAACTTTAACTATAAGTGATTGAAGTTTATTAAAACATGTGCCTGTTTTGAGTAAGGAGATGGGTGGTTGGAATGTTTTATTAAAGTTGTCTGATGTATGTGTGTGTGTAGTTATTGTTAAATGTATGTGAGTGAGTGAGTGAGTGAGTGTAACAGTGTGTTTATGTACATTCCATTAGGTTTGTAAAGTGAGTGGATTTTAGCACCTCTCCCACCTTAGGGAAGTGCTGGGCAGGAATTGTGACTCTTGTACAGCTGGTTCTGATTAATCTATGCTTTTGGTAATATAAAAATGTGTTATTGAGTGTCTCTCATGAGACATGCTGTTTCAGCTAAAAGATAAAAGCCAGGAGATAACTACAGTCTAGAAGAGACTTAAATTTAAGGATTTCCTGTTTATCTAGCTTAATTGTAGCTGCCAGCTGCTAGTCATAAAAGGTCCTTTGATGTCCTTTCGAGAGGATGCTACTCATGGATGAAAGAAAGGACCTGGCAAATTACAGACTTTAATTGGGAAGTCATATGGGGAAACAGGTTTTTATGCTGATGTCACCTATTAATTTACCTCCTGACACAAGACATTCTGATTGTATAATTTTTAATAAACAGAGGAGGAGCCGTGTGACATCATGGAGAAAGCAGGGTCAAGACAGTGTTTTAATGATGCTGTAACAGACCTTTACACCACACATGTTTGGACTCTGAAAAAAGAAACATCTACAACACTATAAGAAGATAAGAATACATTAGGTAGACAGGTCTAAGTGTATTATTGGTAGGAATTTGCACTTTTTAAACCTTATTGTTTTAAAAGATTGTATGTTTTGTGATATATGGTTCTGTGTTTTACATTTTACATTTTTATCTATTTTAAGTAAACCTCTACTTTTACAGACTACCTGGTATGCCTTTGAAATTCTTTCTTTGACAAGGGAAACATATATGGTTAAAGCTGACACTGTACAAAGCTTACTGGTTTTACCAAACTGGGAAAAGGTAAGAGTTTATTCTGAGGTCTTTCATAGAGTTTTTAAGGGTTCATTTTGTACACCTGGTTAGGTGCCCGTAGGTGAAAGATATCTGGCCCCCCCGAAGAGCAGAATTATCTGAGCCTGTACATTGGGTATGCTAGCAAAAAGGTTCACAGTTTGAATTCCTCCAGAACTTGAGACCAAAGTTTGATTCAAACCCACAAAACAGACAGGAGGGTTACCCTGTTCTGTTAACTGTTCACAATACTGTGCTTGGAGGTTGGCACTGTGTGAGCAGAGGGCCTGACCTGCTGAGTGGGTTTGAGACAGATTGGTTGGCAGCAGTGTGCATAAGTTTGGTACAAGCTTTTATTATTCAGCGTGTCAGCTTCAGACCATCAGCTCACTTGCAAAGAAAGAAAAAGGCAGTGATTTATTTTTAAAAAAGGAGACAGAACTATATCGCTTGGCATACAGTCAAGTTCCTACCCGTTTAATTTTTTTTCTCTAAAGTGCAAGTCAGAGTAGCCGTATTTAGGGAAGAAGATGGCTTCCAACTACAGCAGACACACTGTAGACTACTTAAAGCAGTTGTGAGGGGACAGAGGAGTCCTGTTTGAGGTGAAAGCCACCAAAGAGAACCTCATGGATGCCCTGATGGTAGCAGATACCAAGAGCATCAAGTCACAGACAGTGACAGAAAAGGACCGAACCTTGAGTGTGGCAGGGCTAGCAGCCAGTGCAGTGTCCAGATCCAATGAGGAGGGTAACAGGGCCAGTGCCAGTGAAGGGCCACAGCAGCAGGGAAAGGTCACCAGTATCCTGGATCCAGAAGTACTCAGTCTGCAAATTGAGTTGCGCAGAATGGAGCTGGAGTTCCAGAGGGAGAGGGACCATGAACAGTGGGAGGCAGACCGTGAGGATTGTGAGCGCCAGCGAGAGGCAGAGGAGAAGAGGGAACAAGAACAGAGGGAGGCAGAGTGAGAGCGCCAAGAGGCAGAGTGAGAATAGAGAGATGCTGACCATGAGGAGCATGAGTGCCAGAGGCAACACAAACTGGAGAAGCTACAACTCCAACCAGCAGGACCAGAGCAGGTAAGTGGATTGAGTTTAACTGGGACTACAGGACTGGGTTACAAATTGAATTCCAAATTGATAACTGAATTTAAAGAGGGGGAGGATATGAATTCCTTTTTAAATTCTTTTGAAAAAGTTTGCATTCAGGCTAAAATTCCTAGGGAGTTCTGGAGCTTCCAGCTATCCCCACTACTTACCGGGAAAGCTCAGGATGCATTGGGTCAAATGGACAATGGGGGCAGTGATGATTACAGCAAACTTAAAGCTGCACTGTTAAAGAAATTTGAATTAACTGCTGAATCATACAGAGCTAAATTCTGTAAGTTCAGGAGAAGCCCTGACATGAGCTATGAGGAGCTAGCCATGAAACAACGTCAGTTTTTAAAATGTTGGTAGGAAGGAATTGAAGCAGACTCTGTTGATAAAATTGAAAATGTGATTTTGCTAGAACAGTTTTTCTGGGCATGCCCAGCAGAGCTGAAAACCTGGCTGGAGGACCGAGATCTCAAAACAGTGCAAGAGGCTGCTGAACTCTCGGACCACTATGTCAAGAGCAGACCTGCTTTGAGAGTGAATGGGGCAGGCATGGCAGTGCAGAAAGGGAAAAGCACACCTTCAGGGCAGCTAAAACCCTCACTACCTCCACCAAAACCAGATAGCCCCAGGTTTAAGAGAAAAGATTTCTGAGAAAATAAATGAATGTTGGTTGAGTAAAGAAACTGGGCATATTGCCAGACAGTGTCCCAAATGGATGAGCAATAATACGCAAGGTGGTGTTAGGAAGGAAGTGGGTTGTTTGTGTGTCCCTCGAAGCATGCCAGTGAACATGAGGGAACACATGCACCCAGTCATGGTGAATGGTGTACAGACATAAAGGTTAAGGGACACAGGGGCATCCTTGACCTTGGTAAAGGGGGATCTAGTAGAGCCGGGTCATCTTATACCCAATAAATACGTCACTGTACAGAACTTTACTGGTGAAGGGAAAACATTGCCTCTCACTAGTGTTCTCCTAGACTGGGGTGAAACGGGGAACTGTGCAACAGGTGGCTGTAGCCAAAACCTTAGCAGTGAATGTGATTCTGGGCAACAATCTCAAACAAGGGATGGTGTGTGCAGTTACCTGTAGCCAAGCAGCAAGTGAAAATTGTAAATCCCTGAATGCCACAGAAGCCATTGTGGACACCACTGAGAGGCTTATTCCCTGGTCTATGTCTCCTGATATGGAGACTAATGAAAAGGGGGTAGAAATTTCCCCAGTAGCAGTTAACCACACAGCTACAGAGGATTACTCTGAAGAGGAAGGGGTGACCCATTATCAGAGGGTTAGGGATGAGAGTGATCCTGACTGCCCTGATGCTAATGCTAGGGTCCCTAGTTTAGAGACTGAAGGGGACCTGTCCCATGCCTTGGGAATGTGTGAGGAGTTTGCAGCTGCTCGAAGAAGTGACACTAGTCTAGAGAAGCTGAGGGCTTGGGCAGACTCTGATAGAGCACAGGGAGGTGACGGCAGACATAAGGTTTATTGGGAAAATGGACTGATGTATACTCAGGCTGTGCAGACAGAGGGAGGGGTGCTAGGCAGGCAGCTTGCCATTCCATAGGGTATCATGAGCAGTTGTTCAAGATTGCACATGATATTCCCTTGTCTGGTCTTCTGGGAATCACACACACTATGCAGCGGTTGGCCAAGAATTTCTATTGGCTTAACTTCACCCAGCAGGTGAAGGAGTATTGCAGGTCTTGCCACCCGTGTCAAGAAATAGGGAAGCAAGAAAACCCAAGCCACCCTGATTCTATTGCCCATAGAGGAGAAGCCATTCCAGAGGGTGGGAATGGATATTGTGGGGCATTTAAATACCCACAGCTCCTCAGGGAAGAGATTCATCCTAACTGTGGTGGATTATGCCACCCGGAACCCGGAGGCAGTCACCCTATCCTCACTGAGGACAGACAAAGTGGCAGATACCTTACTTGGGATTTTCCTCCCATTTTGGGTTTCTGCAGGAAGTTATCACCGATCAAGGGGGTTCCTTCATGTCAGACCTGATGAAATGTTTATGGGAGATGTGTGGGGTGGTGCAGAGATGCAGTTGCTTTGGCTTCTCAGAAGGAACTAGAAGGGAAAGAATCAGATTTGTTACAGTACAGTAGCTTCTTGTTGTTTTTACATTGTTTCTTGTGGATTTTACTTGGTAGAAGGTTATTTTTTCTTTCTTACTACTTCTAAGGGCTAGCAGGGTATTGTTTTGGCGGCTGTTGGAATTTTGAAAACTGTTTTGGTGGCTATAAGTGGGCTCATTTGTTTGATGTTTCACTGTGTAGCAGGCTGCATTTGTAGAGGCCTATTTCTTCTGATTTAAAACCTATTTGGTGTGA
Source organism: Neoceratodus forsteri (assembly GCA_016271365.2). Lineage (NCBI taxonomy): Eukaryota > Metazoa > Chordata > Ceratodontiformes > Ceratodontidae > Neoceratodus > Neoceratodus forsteri. The sequence goes on along the minus strand of CM057455.1, from coordinate 1,138,789,516 downwards.
TTTAACTGGGCTGTTTCTTTGAATCAGAGACCTATATCTTCTAATTTCAAGCCTATTTTGATGTGTTGTTGGTGAAGCTGTTTGAATTTGAGACCTGTTTCTTTTGGTAGCAAACCTATTTTGGGGGCTTTGAGTAGAACTGTGATTCATTTTAACTGGCTTCACTAGCTGCAAAGGTTAGTGCATAGTGGGGGAAGGGTGTTAATGGTCTGACCAGGGGCCTCAGCTACCTGATTGTTTCTGTAAGACTTGGGTTGGTCCCACCCCCAACCCCTCACCCCACCTACCCCTGGTCCATGATTTCCTTTATACCAGGGGTTCTGATATCACTTCCTCAAATGAGCAAAGGATATGCACCTGTCATAGCAGAAGCAGACATCCAGGAAAGGAACAGCAGCGCAGTGAAGAGGTGACTGCTATCTCAGTGGAAGGGAAGTAACTGCAAATCTAGGAGCTTTCATTGTTACTTCTTTGCATTGCTATTGCATTGTGGAAAGGAGGAGTAGGAGTTTGAAGAAGGTTGTGCAATAGCTACTTAAAGTCTCTTTTTGAGTTTGTATAGGAAGGTTAGGAATATAAAAAGCAGTTACTCAATCTATCTAAACGTGTACAACATAGGGGGTAAGGGAAATTAAGAAAATAATGTTTTGCACTGATAGAGGGAGAGAGGGGAGACTTGGGGGAGTGTTTGGTATCCTGCATCTGCAAGGGTGGGGGATCGCTGGTGGGCAACGACAGCAATGGGTAGGGAGGTAGGCTGCAACAACTGCGGTGCACGAATCTTTCTAAAAATTGCCTGGAGTGCAGGAGGATGTTTAGTGTGCAACCACATTGAGAAACTCAGAAAGGAGATTGAGGGTATGCAGGAGGAACAAAGACACGCAAGGCAGACTGGGGGTGGGTTTAGCCCAATACTGGAGGGAGGAAGAATGGGAGATGAGGGAGGGTGATTTAAGCTAACAGTGGTGAGGAGAGGGTCAGAAGAAGGGAAGCAGGGACAAGGGGGCCCAGGCCAGGAAGAATGATTACAGGGGAAACCAGATCAGGAGACAAAAGACAAATGGAAGAAGGAGATAGGGACTTGTGAGGGGAGGTGAAGAAGTAGCAAAAGTTATGGAGTAGAAAGAAGAGAACAGGTTACTATGAAGAGACAGGGAAAGGGCATTTGTGAAGGGTCTTCAGAAAATAGTTTTGCACTGCTAGAGAGGAAAACAGGGAGAGGGGAGGACAGGGAGGAGTATTTGACAGAACTGAAGGAGGTGACAAGGGCAGTAAGGGGAGCCAAAGCATCTACGGAACTCAGGCTGGCACAAGGCATTAAGAAGGGGGAGAAGGACATCTTTAGGTACATCAGGGAGAAAAGGAGCTGTAAGGACCACATAGTAAGGATTAGGAAGGAGGGGGCTGGGTAGAAGCAGGGTGCGATAAAGCAAAAGCACTAAATGAGTACTTCTGCTCAGTATTTACTAAAGAGAAGAGGGGTGACACCAAGGGAGAGAAATGGCAGAAAAGGGGGAGAGGGGTGACAGATGGGGAAATCATGGAAGGCAGAGTTTGGGAGGGTTTGAAGGCACTGAGGGTGGATAAGGCGCCAGGCCCAGATGGCATCCACCCCAGGGTACTGAAGGAGCTGGCAGAGGTCCTTGTAGGGCCTTGGCAGACCTATTTAATACGTCTCTACATCCGGGGTATGTACCTCAGGACTGGAGGATGGCACATGTGGTGCCCCTCCACAAGAGTAGCCCCAAGGATGAACCGGGAAACTACAGACCAGTGAGCCTCACATCCATCGTGGGTAAGCTAATGGAGACTATCCTGAAGGAAAGGCTGGTGGCCCTCCTAGAGGCCAAAGGACTACAGGACAGCAGACAGCATGGCTTCATATGGGGCAGATCCTGCCAAACCAACCTGGTGGAGTTCTATGACTGGGTAACTAGACAACTGGACAGGGGCCATGCAGTGGATGTCCTGTATCAGGACTTCAGTAAGGCATTTGAGTCAGTGCCGCATGGAAGGCTGGGAAGTAAGTTAGTAAGCACAGGGGCAGGTGCAAAGCTGGTGAGATGAGTAGAGAACTGGCTTCAGGGAAGGCAACAGAGGGTGGTGGTGGGTGGGGAGCTCTGACACCCAAGAGTAGTGATGAGCGGTGTTCCACAGGGCTTGGTGTTGGGACCAGTGTTGTTTGGGATATTCATTGCAGACATATCATTGGACATCAAGAGCAAGATCAGTCTGTTTGCTGATGATACCAACGTAGGAACATTGGTGGATGTCCTGGGGGATGGCTGGGGTTGCAGGATGATCTGGAAAAGCTTGAAACCTGGTCAGACACCTGGCAACTGGGGTTTAATGCCAAAAAGTGCAAGGTGCTGCATTTTGGGATGAAGAACCTAAGGAGGAGTTACCAGCTGGGGGGAGTGCAGCTAGCCCAGACAGAGGAGGAGAAGGATCTGGGGGTGCTCATTACTGGGTCAATGAACAACTCGGCTCAATGCAGGAAGGCAGCTGCAAAGGCCAACAAAATGCTGGGTTGTATTGCAAGGGGTATATCCTTGAGGAGGGAGGAGGTGATTCTGCCACTGTATAGGTCATTAGTTAGACCGCACCTGAAGTACTGCGTGCAGTACTGGTGCCCATATCTGAAGAAGGACATTAAGGAGGCAGTATGGCGCAGTGGGTTAAGGCTCTGAACTGCAAATCTGGAGACCTGGGTTTGAATCCCACAGCCCCCTAGGTGCATACTGTGTGACCCTGAGCAAGTCGCTTTACTTCCTTGTGCTCCCAGGTTGCACCTGCAAACAAGCTTTCAGCTTAGTGTGTCTCACCTGGTAAAATAATTGGTAAAAAAAAAAAAAAGTTATTAGAGGGGGAGCAGCACAGGGTGACAAAGATGATCAAGGGGCTGGGGGACTTATCATATGAGAGGAGGTTGAGGGAGTTGAACATGTACTCACTGGAGGAGAGGAGGGATGGGGGGGCATGATTGAAACCTTTAAATACATGAAAGGAATAAACAAGATGGGTGCAGAGGGGCTGTTCAAAGTAAGGGAGGGGAGGGACACCAGGGGCCATGATATGAGACTGGAGGGAGGAAGGTTCAGGAGGGAGATGAGGAGACACTTTTTTACAGAGAGGGTGGTGGCTGGGTGGAATGCGTTACCTGCAGAAGTGGTATCCAGTAGACCAGTGGACTGCTTCAAAAGGGGATGGGACAGGACAAGAGGAGGATTAATGAAGGGGAAATGTGGAAGGGAGGGGCAGTTGCAGAATAAGGGGTGCTAGCTGCACATTCGAGCAGACTTGATACACCTCTAGGCCTTTATCTGCTGGCAAATTTAGTATGTTCATATGACACCATATCACCCACAAGCCAATGGGCTTGTGGAAAGATTCAATGGCACGCTGAAGTCAATGCTCCGGGAGTTTGCTGAACAGCATGGGAGGGACTGGGAGAAATACCTTCCCCACCTGTTGTTTGCATACAGGTAGGTGCCCCAAAAGTTGACAGTATTTTCCCCCTTCTAACTCTTATATGGACTCTGGGTACGTGGCCCCTAGACTTGATCTAGGAGGACTGGGAAGGCAAGCGTGCCACCAAGGGAACTCCCATAGTGGATTACATCCTTAAGTTTAGGGAAAGGCTGAAGGAGCTTATGGGAACAGCCCAATGCAACCAGGCAGCTGCCCAACAGAAACAAAAAGTGTGGTATGACTACAGAGCCAGAGCTCCCTCATACATTGTGGATCAGGAAGTCATGGTCATTATTCCAGTCCAAAATGACAAGCTGCAGGCTGAGTGGGCAGGACCGTACAAAGTGGTTAGGAAGGTAAAGGATGTCAACTATATTGTAGAGTTACCTGACCAAAGACAGACAGAAAGGATATACCATGTCAACATGATGAAGCCATATGCAAATAGGGCTGACATGGTGTTTGCAGTGTGTAGTCCTGGGGAGGGGATGGACAAAGGAGACCCCCTTCTGGACTTGCTGGAAGAATGTAAGTGGAAGTTCTCTGTGGAGGCAGTTAAATTGTCTCCCCAGCTGACCCCAGACCAGATCCAGAAAGTAAGGGAGGTTTTAGCAGACTTTGCCCCATTATTTAGTGCCAAGCCTGGACTAACCCCCTTAGTGACTCACGATGTGGAGACAGGGACACAGATGCCCATACAGCAGACAGCATATTGGGTGTCAGAGGCTGTCCAAAAGGACATTAGGAGGGAAGTGGAGGAGATGCTGGGTTTCGGGGTAATCCAGAGATCCCACAGCCCCTGGGCCTCACCCGTAGTCCTTGTGCCTAAGCCAGATGGCTCTACTCATTTCTGTGTGGACTATCATGGACTGAATGCAGTCACAAAGTCAGACGCCCACCCAATGCCCTGGACGGATGATCTCCTGGACAAGTTTGGTGGGGTGACCTACCTTACGACTGTTGACCTGACCAAGGGTATTGGCAGGTAGAGTTGACAGACAGAGCTAGGGAGAGGTCGGCCTTCATCACTTATCTGCTTATTTGAATTTAAAGTAATACATTTCGGAATGAAGAACGCCTCGGCCACTTTCCAAAGGTAGGTGAACCAGGTGTTAAATGGTGCTGAGGAGTACACCGTGGCATACCTGGATGACATTGCCATCTTTAGTACCATCTGGGAAGAACACCTATCCCACCTTTGGGAAGTGTTGGGCAGGATACAGAGGGTAAGGCTCACTGTCAAAGCAGAGAAGTGCCAGGTGGCCACGGGAGAAGTGGCATACCTTGGGCATGTAGTAGGCCGAAGACAGCTCCATCCTAACCAAATAAAAATAGAAGTAATCCAGGCATGGCCCAGACCAGAAACGCAGAAGCAGGTCAGGAGTTTTGTTGGGACAGCAGGGTACTATAGAAAATTTGTACCCAATTATAGTACCCAGGCTGCTTCCCTATCTGACCTGGTAAAGAAAAGGATGCCAAAGAAAATTACCTGGGAACCAGCCTGTGAAGCAGCCTTTACAAGATTGAAGGAGGCACTGTGCAGTGCTCCTGTTTTGACAAGTCCTGACTATAGCAGACCCTTCATAGTTCAGACTGATGCCTCAGATGTGGGTATTGGGGCAATACTGAGTCAGACATCCAGCCAAGGGAAAGATCACCCTGTATCCTATCAGAGTAAAAAGTTACTTCCCAGGAAGCAGGCATAATCCACTGTGGAAAAGGAGTTTCTTGCCATAGCGCGGGCCCTAAAGAAGTTGGAGCCATACATGTATGGGCAGCATTTTGTGGTATAGACTGACCACAGCCCCCTGGTTTGGTTGACTCAGATGGGAAAAACAATGGTAGATTGCTTAGATGGTGTCTTACTTTACAAGGATATGACATGACAATTCTACATAGGGCTGGAGTGAAAAATCAGAACTCGGATGGGTTGTCTCGCATCTATGAGGAGTGAACTGATTTGGGAAGCTAATCCCATGCAGGGGATAGAGCCCCCAAATTCAGTCTAGGTAGGGAGGATTGTGACGCTTGTACAGCTGGTTCTGATTAATCTATGCTTTTTGTAATACAAAAATGTGTTATTGAGTGTCTCTCATGAGACATGCTGTTTCAGCTAAAAGATAAAAGCCAGGAGATAATTACAGGCTAGAAGAGACTTAAATTTAAGGATCTTCTGTTTATCTAGCTTAATTGTAGCTGCCAGCTGCAAGGCTGGAAAATCATAAACTTTTATGACGTTTAGAAAAAGAATACAGATTATGTCACTGTGGTGCAAAGTCATAATGTCCTTTCGAGAGGATGCTGCTCATGGATGAAAGAAAGGACTTGGAAAATTACACACTTTAATTGGGAAGTCATATGGGGAAACACGTTTTTTCTGCTGATGTCACCTATTAATTTACCTCCTGACACAAGGCATCCTGATTGTATAATTTTTAATGAACAGAGGAGGTGCTGGGTGACATCATGGAGAAGGCAGGGTCAAGATAGTGTTTTAATTATGCTGTAATAGACCTTTACACACACATGTTAGGACTCTGAAAAAAGAAACATCAACAGCACTATAAGCATATAAGAATACATTAGGTAGACAGGTCTAAGTGTATTATTGGTAGGAATTTGCACTTTTTAAACCTTATTGTTTTAAAAGATTGTATGTTTTGTGATACAAGGTTCTGTGTTTTACATTTTACATTTTAATCTATTTTAAGTAAACCTCTACTTTTAGAGACTACCTGGTGTACCTTCGAAATTCTTTCTTTGACAAGGGAAGCATATATGGTTAAAGCTGACACTGTACAAAGCTTACTGGTTTTACCAAACTGGGGAAAGGTAAGAGTTTATTCTGAGGTCTTTCATAGAGTTTTTAAGGGTTCATTTTGTACACCTGGTTAGGTGCCTGTAGGCGAAAGATATCTGCCCCCCCCCGAAGAGCAGAATTATCTGAGCCTGAACATTGGGTATGCTAGCAAGAGGTTCACAGTTTGAATCCCTCCAAAACTTGAGACCAAAGTTTGATTCAAACCCACAAAACAGACAGGAGGGTTAACCTGTTCTGTTAACTGTTCACAATACTGCACTCAGAGGTTGGCACTGTGGGAACAGAGGGCCTGACCTGCTGAGTGGGTTTGTGACAGGTGGGTGGTTGGAAATTTATTAAAGTTGTCTGTGTGTGTGTGTGTGTGTGTGTGTGTGTGTGTGTGTGTGTGTAGTTATTGTTAAATGTATGTAAGTGAGTGTGAGTGAGTGAGTGAGTGAGAGTGACAGTGCATTTATGTACATTCCATTGGGTTTCTAAAGTGAGTGGATTTTTAGCTACTTTAGTAATACTTTAAAAGGAGCAAGTTGCTGTTTGGGAAGATGAGCTTAGGCTTCAGGCCCAATAGGCTCAGCTACTCAGTGTCCCAGTTGTTAGACCTCCACCCCTTCACTGATCTCCCATTGTCATCAACAATACTTAGGTGCCGTTGGGAGGTTGGTGTTAGGAGGAAGCGGGATGGTAAACAGCAGGCAGCTCCTTGATTGATCTTTTTTCAGTCAATAAACTGCATAAAATATTCCATGCTGGCATTTTCGATAATGCTATTAGTGACTATAGGGCCATTGATTGTGTTAGGTTCATGCCACATACTGGGACCTCTCCCCACTTTATATACAAAAGGAATCGTCACAAATTTAATCTTGCCGATTTCTTGGCTGACCTAAACAAAATCAGATGGCAAGATTTCTACCTTGCCAAAACTGTCCCTGCAGCTTACTCCTTGTTTCGTTCCTTAGTGCTCAATGTCATCGATAAGCACGCCCTTGGTGAAACTCAGAGCTAGAAAAGATTTGCCCCTGGTTCAGTCCCTCCTCCAATCTGCCTTATGCTTTAAGAGACGCGCTTTGAAAAGCTCGCACTCACCAAATCCACCAGTGACTGGACAATCTTCAGAGCAGCCAGAAATAATTGCACTAAACTAATCAGAGCAGAAAAGGCTAAATATTTTCTTACTGCATTTGACTCTACCAAAAACAATGCATCAAAGCTCTGGCACATCCTCTGTGAGGTTCAGGGACACTCCCCCTCGCCGCCGCTACCCTCCAAAATTTGCGTGGATGGTATCGCTTTTACAGATGCACCTTCCGTTTTAGAGCAGCTCAATAACCACTTTTCTACTGCTGGTCTGGCCTTGGACTCTTCCCCTGCTTGCAAAATTGTTCCTGCCCCAGGACTGTCTAGCCCCCAGACGGTCAAACTCACAGATCACACCTTCAGCTTTAGTACGGTTTCTTTAAAACAGGTGGAAGACCTACTCCTAGCTCTTGATCCCAAAAAGATTGGTGGTGCAGACCATCTTGACCCGCTATGTCTGAAACTTGCTTACTTCATCCTAGCTCCACCTATCACACACCTCTTTAATCTCTCGCTTTCTCATGGCACTCTCCCGCCTGCATGGAAGATAGCTCACGTCTTACCCCTTCTCAAATCTGGTGATCCATATGATCTTAATAACTACCACCTTATCTCTCTCCTGCCTACTTTTTCCAAACTGCTAGAAAAAATTATCCATGCCCAGCTCAGAGATTACCTAGAGTGTGCTTCGCTCCTTAATCCTCTCCAGTCTGGCTTCTGACCATTACACAGCACAACTTCTGCCCTGGCTAAGGTCACAAATGATTGGTTGACTGCTTTGGATAATAAAAAATCTGTCTGTGTGCTTTTCTTAGACTTGAGTAAAGCCTTCAGTACGGTTGACCATTCCTTGCTCATGTCCATGCTGAATAACCTAGGTGTTGACAACAATGTTCTCAACAGGCTTTCCTCATACCTCACCGGCAGGCTGCAACAGGTTTCTGCCCAGGGTGTTCTCTCTCCCTTTAAATCAATGCAAAGAGGCATCCCCCGAGGCTCTATCCTTGGTCCCCTTCTCTTCGCAGTATACATTAACAACATCAATCAAAAGATTACAAATTCTAGTGTCCACTTATCCGCTGACGACACCGTTATTTGCATTGCCAAACCCTCACTAAACGAAGCCTGCCTGGAGCTACAAAAAGACTTCAACTTACTACAATATGACCTACTCAATCTAAAACTACTCCTAAATGCTAAAAAAACTAACATAATGTTTTTCTCACTCAAAGATAGTCCAAGTGACTATAAAACCCTTCCGCCCGCCTTACAAATTACCACCATCTTGGGAGAAACCATTGAGGTTGTTGAGAAATTCAAATATCTTGGTTTCTGGCTGGACCACCAACTCTCCTTCTCGCCTCATATTGATGAACCCACTAAACAGCTCAAACAAAGACTTGGAATCTTTTTAAGGATTCATCGCCTTCTCTCCTTTGAAGTCAAACTTAGGCTAGTCTCTTCCACATTCTTGCCTCTCATCGACTACGCCTACTTGCTATACAGCCATGGGACCAAAACTGCCCTTGCCAAATTAGACATGCTCTATCATAGGGCAATCAGATTCGTTACCAACACACCCTCAAATACACACCATTGTCTCCTCTACGCACAAATAGGATGGGGATCTCTAACTGCTCGTAGATGTTGGAATGCTACCCTCTGGGCTTACAGGGCTCTAACTTCAAAATTGCCTCCATACATCTGTAGTCTCTTTACAATCTCGCCTTGGTCATACACCTTTCGGCACTATGACTGCATCCGTTTGGACACTCCGAGAATCTGATCCCAGTTTGGTACTGCCTGCCTTAGCTATGCCATTCCCTCTGTCTAGAATTCTATCCAAGATTCCTTGAAACTGGCTCAATTATATGGCCCAAATTCCTTCAAAGCAAGGTTAACCTCTGCACTGTCTCAAAAATGTCAGTGTTACGCCACCTAGACACCCCTCACATAGCCTCCCCCAACTTCTTCCCAGCTTAAGCACTTCACTCTATACTCTTCACTCTATGCTCTTTACTCAATACTATTATCATAAATGAAAACCAATTCTATCTTCCACCTATACCTCTCTCCCTATTCCTGATTCATTCCTCTCTTACATCCTTGCTTCCAGTCCCCTTTATCCCTATCCTCACTTACTCCTATACCTTTTCTCTCTGCTCTCCCTCTTTTTCCCACTATTCTCTCCCTCTCTCTCCCTCTCCCTCCCCTCTGTCCTACTTCTCTGCACTATCCCTCTCTCTGCTTTTTCTCTGCTATCCCTAGGCTTGCATTACATCGCCAACCTTTTATTATTTTTTGGTCTCTGTTATGTAACCATATATCGATACTGTTTTGTTGTTTTCCATTTTTACCATATGTATGTTAAATTGTCCTCCAGGACCACTTTGTAAATGAGCTTGCCTCAATAGTGCATTTCCTGGTTAAATAAAAATTGAATTCAATTGAATTGAATTAAAGTGGCTGATGGGAAGAGCCATATTGGGGTGTTGAGGACCAGGAGGCACCCTGGAGTTAAATGGGGCCTAGCTAGAGGCCAGATGTGTTTGGTCCCCAAATCATGGCTCCCATCAGGCTGAATGGTGAGGCAGCTGATGGGCCATCAACCGCTGCCAGTCCCTTCAAGTGGTGCTGTGCAATGCAAGATCAATTATGAACAAGACTGCAGTTATAACAGATTTGATTTCCTATGTCAGTCTTGCTTGCATTATGGAGACCTGGCTGGGTGATGACACTGGCCCAGTTTTGAAGGCATCTATACCGGCTGGATTCTCTGTAGTGCACTGCCCGAGGAGGGAACACAGAAGAGGTGGTGTGGCCATCTGTTTTAGATCTGACCTGAACTTCTCTGTGCATCCAGTGGGTTCTACTTCATCATTTGAATGTGTGGCTTTTTCAGGGGGTCCAGGTACAGGTTGCAGAATCTTCCAGGAGTAATGGCCTCCCGGACACGAGAGAGAATTTCTGCAGGAGGTCACAGACTTGTCAAAGAGAGGATGTTGGAGTCACCCTGGTGATTGATCCTGGGTGACTTCAATGCCTAGATCGATGAACTATCACAGTTTGGACAAGACTTCCTCCAGACAATGAATTCACTGGGACGTGCAAAAGCAGTTGCTGCTGCAACTCACAGTCACAGGCATGCCTTGGACCTAGTATTCTCACTAGGGCTTGACATAACTAATCTCTTGATTGATCTGGTTGTCCGGTCAGATCATTGCACAGTGGAGTTCTCATTTGGGGCTCCTATGGTAGTCTTTCCTCTGTGGAGTTGCTCTGTTACTGCCCTTAAAGGGGTTGCTCCCAGAGGGACTGTTGGTGATAATGGATCTCTCTGATATGAGTGCTGCTTGTGGGACAGGTATAAGTGAGGTGGTGGCAACCTATAATAGGGTTGTCACCTCGGCAGCCAACTCTGCTGCACCAGTCCATATATGACCCAGGTCTTCTGGCTTGAGACCCCCTTGGTTTGACTGGGAGCTAAAGGAGATAAAGACCAGGGGTTTGGATGTTGGAGCATTGTTGGTGGAGATCTGAGTCTGATGAGAACAGACTGGCTTTGAAAACTCACTACAGTGAGTATCAAAGAGAATTCTCACTAAGAAGGCAGCTTTTTTGTCCAGGGAGATTGCTTTAGGGAGGAACAGACTGTTTCAGCTTTTCTGGACTGTAGACAGGTTGCTTCATCCTGCCTGTTTGCAACCGAAAGGAGCAGTTTCAGCCACCAAGTGCGACAAGTTCACTCTGTTCTTCTCTGACAGACTGTCTTCTATCAGATCTGCAAATCTTCACTGGGGTAGTTACAGCCAACAGTAATTGGATGGTCATCTTCATTAGGCACTCCAGCTACTGCAGTAAGTTTAAGCCAGTATGGGTGGAAGAGGTATGTGAGGTAATCTCGAAGCTGCCACCCATATTGTGAACTGGACCTGGGACCAATACATCTACTAGTGGGATGTGTGGGGACCATCAACCCAGTGTTCGCTGCGATTGTTCGGTGTTTGCTTTTTTGGGGGGGGGGTCTCTGGTGCCCTCAAAGAGGATCTGGTGAAGCCCCTCCTGATGAAATCATCTCTCAATCCTGACATCTTGGCAAATTATAGATCTATCTCTAACCTTTCATTTGAGAAAATTGTGGCTCTGTAGCTTGAGGCAAACCTCACTGCCTTTGACATCTATGAGTCTCTTCAGTATGGATTTTGGTCTAGATACAGTAAGAAAATGGCATTAGTCAGGGTGCACAATGATTTCCTCAGGGCTAGAGATAGGGGGGAGCAATCACTTCTCGTGCCCACAAGTTCCTCAGCCTTGGACACTGTGGACCATAGTGTAATGCTGGATCATCTTAGCGAGTGTTGTGGACTCACCAGCACTGTTATCAGCTGGTTTGAGTCTTTTCTCACAGGCAGGATGCAAAGGGTGGTGATGGGGAGTTTCTCATCACACCCAATGCCCCTGCTGTGTGGAGTTCCTCAGGGCTTGATCCTCTCACACATGTTGTTCACAGAAACATAGAAATATGGAAGTTGTTGGCAGATAAGAACCACTTGGTCCATCCAGTCTGCCCCAAATTCCCTACATATGATACCACCAGTGACCCTAACTGGAATCTGTCTTACATCCCCCATTTGCTTTTAAGATTCCCTTGTGTCTATCCCATGCCCTCTTAAATCCTGCAACCATTTTAGCTCCCACCACCTCCCCTGGGAGGCCATTCCAAGCATCCAAACCCTCTCCATGAAGAAAGTACTTCCTCACATTTCCCCTGAGCCCCCCCCCCCCAGCTTCATATTGTGACCTCTTGTCACTGAGTATCTTTTCCTTTGGAAAATGCTCCCTTCCAGCACCTTGTTAACTCCCATGAGGTACTTGAATGCTTCTATCAAATCCTCCCATTTCCTCCTGTCTTCTAGGGAGTGCATATTCAAATACTCCAGCTTCTCCATGTAGGGCTTCTGATGTAGGCCATGTACCATCTTTGTTGCCCTCCTTTGCACCACCTCCACCCTATCAATGTCATTTTGGAGATGGGGCCTCCAGAACTGTACACAGTACTCTAGGTGGGCTTTCAGCAGTGATCTAAACAGGAGTATGATAACCTTCCTCCTTCCTTCTGCTGGTGATGCCTCTCTCACTGCATCCAAGCATTCTGCTAGCCTTGCCCACTGCCTTGTCATAGAAATATAGACTTTGATCCAGATAAGGACCACTTGGCTCACCTAGTCTGCCCAAATCCCTACCTATTGGATAAGTTGCAGATCCTAGTTAACCAACAGCCTACTTTTTCCGCTTGGCTACCTTCAGGTCATCAGAAATGATGCCCCCCAGGTCCCCTTTCTTGCTTTGTGACCGTTAGTACCTCCCCTCCCAGTTGGAATGTTGCCCCCCCGGGTTCCTGTGCCCCATGTGCATGACTTTTTGCATTAAAACTCAGCTGCCAAACCCTTGACCATTCTTCCAGTTTTAAATTGTCCCTCATTCTTTCTACCCCTCCATGTGTCTACAGTGTTGCAGAGCTTTGTGTCCTCTGCGAACAAGCATACCTTCCCTTCCAGACCCTCAGTAATGTCACTGATAAAGACATTGAAGAGGACAGACCACAGTATAGATCCTTGTGGTACCGCACTGGTCACTTACTCTAGCTTATTCAGAGTGGGTACCATTTACCACTACCCTTTGACTCCTGTTGCTTAGCCAATTTTTGACCCATTTTACTACATTAGACCCTATTTCTAGGCTCCCTAGTTTGCTTATCAGTGTCCTATGTGTAACAGTGTTGAAGACCTTGCTGAAATTCAGGTAGACCATGTCCACCGCCCCACCTTGATCCCCCTCTCTGATTATCCAATTGAAGAACTCGATCAGGTTTGTCTGACAAGACCTCCCCCTTATAAAACTATGTTGCCTAGGATCCTATAGCCCTTTGTCCACAAGGTATTCCACTATCATTCACTTCAATAGTGATTCCATTACCTTACACACCACAGATATCAGGCTGACAGGCCTGTAATTCCCTGCCTCCTCATTTCTACTTTTGTGCAGTGGGACCACATCCACCCTCCTCCAGTCCCCTGGCACCTCCACTGTTTCCAGTGACAGGTTAAACAGGGCTGTTAGAGTTGCAGCCAGCTTCTCTTTCAGTTCTTTCAGTATCCTGAAGTGCACCCCGTCTGGTCCCATTGCCTTGTCTATTTTCATCATTGATCATTCCTTTAATACTCTTTCTTCCGTGAAAGGACTTGTGTCTACCCCCTGTCCCATTATACCCTTATACCCTGAAAGCTAGAGCACTTTGTTCTTGTTGTTACATCTATGTTGGTCCATTAAAAGGTATCAAATCATTTGCTTCTGGATCCATTATACCCTTGTAATTTATCTCTGGCCTGTTTCCATCCTCCTTCTTCTTGAATACTGAGTAGAAATAATTGTTCAATATGTCTGCTTTTTTGTGATCATCTTCCACCCACTCCCCTCCTTCCTGTTTCAGCCTTACCATCCCTTCCTTTGTCTTTCTCTTTTCACTTATGTATCTAAAAAATGTTTTATCCCCTTTTTGTTACTGATTTTGCAATATTTTCTTCTGTCTGTGCTTTTTCGCACCTAACCATCCTCCCTGCCTCCCTTAGTTTCTCCCAGTAATTCTCCCTATCCTCCTCTTTCTGTGTCCTTTGTACCTTTTAAAAGCCATTTTGTTTGCTCACATTTTTATGTTGCTTGCATGCAAGTGCAAGAAACATAGTGCCATCATCCGAGTTTTCGGAGGTGTGGCACCCGTCTTCCAATTCAGTCACTGTGTTTGCAGGCACGGGTCAGTTCCCCAATCACTGCTGCAGCTGTCTATGACAGCAGTTGAAAATGCAGTGGTCATACAGTTGAAAGGGAGAGCTCTGCTTCAGTGGCAGAGCTCCCCTCCCACAAACCTGCTGCACGCTTACTGTGTGCTCATCGCCTTCCCCTCCCCCATGCACACGCTGTACGGTTGACGGGGTGCCCAACTCCTTCGACCCATGCCCCTCAAAGCTTTCCAGGTGTCACACTGGGAGCCCACCCCAGTGTGGCAAAATTTGTTATGGCCAATGGGGGTACCCAATCCCTCGTCGGCTCCACGGCCCCCCAAAGCATCCAGGTGCCACGCTGGGAGCCCACTCCAGCATGATCAAATGTGTTATGACCGATGGGGATGCCCAATCCCACATTGGCTCCACACACCCCCAAAGCATTCAGCTGCCACACTGGGAGCCCACCCTAGCGTGGCAAATGTCCCTAGTCATCTTATTCAAAAAAAACCCTGTAAATGCAAAAACTGTCCCTCGACACTTCTCCCTGCCCCCTCCCACAACCCGCACCACCCATTGTGCACCCTGCCTCCCCACCCCCCTCACCCCATACTTACCTCTGGACCTCAGGCAAGCGATCTTCAGTGGACGGAACACGTCTGCACTCTTTCAAAGCCGACATGAACTGAGGAATGCGGTAAGCTGTATAATGGGATAGATAGGGTTTTTCAACTTTGCTGCATATCTCAGGCATTTTTGAAATTTTGGCACCAAATTTTCAACATGGGGTTTTTGGGACCCCTGCTCATGAATTCTGTCACTGTCATGGCGTTAATCGGGCCTGAAGGGTGATTTCACGGTCACTGTGCAAAATCACCTTTTGGGACTTATTAACAAAACAACAGTGCCAGTGTTCATAAGGTGGGCTCTCAAAAAGCCTATGTTGCAAATTTGGTGAAAAAATTCCTAAAAATGACTGTTTGATGAGTGTGCATTGCACAGTTCCTACGCACGCTCGTAAGTTCACGAATCTTTAATATTTGCACTCCAGATTTTCAACATTGCCATTTTACCACACCTCCTTATGAGCAGTACAGCTGTCATTTTTTCACATCGCGCCCAAAATATGTTTCCTCGCATGTAGCTCACAATGGTGCAGTCGGTGTGCAAAATCAATGTATGGGAGAGAGTAAGAAAAGCACAGTGATACTGTTCATGAGCAGTGGTCTTAAAATGGCTATGTTGAAAATTTGGTGAAATAATTCCTAAAAATGACTGTTTTATGAGCATGCGTTGCGCAGTTCCTACGCACACTCGTAAGTTCGCAAATTTTTAATATTTTCACTCCAAATTTTCAGCATTGCCATTTTACTGCACCTCCTTTATGAGCAGTACAGCTGTCATTTTTCACATGTCATCTACAATGTGTTTGCATGCATGTAGTGCACAATGGTGCAGTCGGTGTGCACAATCAATGTTTGGGACAGATTAAGAAAATCACAGTGACACTGTTCATGAGCAGAGGTCTTAAAATGGCTATGTTGAAAACTGAAAAATTCCCCCATTTTGCTAAAATCAGCCCTTCTGAAGTCTACTGTAGGACCCTCATTTTTGTGTGGCATGATACTGACCCTGTTTTTATATCAAACCACACTGTGCAGTGATCACTCATTAGCAGAGTATAAGCTTCCCCTGGGCAAGATCATTAGATGTTACAGCGTAGGTTTTCACTGCTATGCAGATGACACCCAGCTGTATACAGTATGTCGTTTGCACCTGGAACACAGAGTGCCATGGAGGTACTGAATGCATGTCTGGCTGAGATCCGGGATTGGATGTCCTCTGACTGGCTGAATCTCAACCCAGACTAGATGGAGGTGGTAGCGACTGAGTCAGGTTGTTGATGGGGTGCAGAGGTGGCTGGGGTGAGAACTGGCTTGATACTGGGCCACACCTCACTGGTGGCCTCTGCCAAGGTGAAAAATCTGGGCATCATTCTGGATGACAGATTGACATCTGAGGCTCAGGTTTCATCTATTGTCTGCAGTGGTTTTTACCACCTAAGGATAAAAGTTATAATTCCCCCTGATGACCTACCATCACTGGTGCACACATTTGTGACATCCAGACTTGAATACAGCAATGCTCTCTATTTCATGGTCAGTGGAGGTGTCCTGCTTTACCTGCAGCTTGTGCAGAATGCAGAGTCCAGGTTACTGACAGGCATCCCAAAGTTCTGTCATGTGACCCCGGTCCTGCATGATCTGCACTAATTGCCAATGAGGTGGAGAATTACCCTTATGGGGGGCTTCTCACCTACAAAGCTCTATATTGACTGGGCCCAGGCTACCTGAGTAACCTATTGACTCCTTGCCACTCTTATCTCTCTCTCTCTCTGTCTCTCTCTCTCTCTGCTCCTCTGAAGACAACCTCCTAACAGTTCCCAGAGCTTGGCTTAAAACATGGGGAGAACATTCATTTAAGGTGGCAGAACTGGCCCTGTGGAATTCACCTCCTAGTCCATTGAAGGATGCTGCCTTGTTGGAGGCCTTTAAGTAGGGCCTGAAGGCACATCTTTTTAGGAAGATTTTTGGGATCTATTAATTCACCCATGAATAGCTACACCAGCCACTTCTAATTTTGCTATATTGTTTCATCTTGTTATTTATTTAATTTGCCTATTTTTTGCTGATAGTATCACTGCCTGTATTTGTACAGCACCCTGAGCCCCAGGGATATGATGCATCATAAATAAAATTTTACTTGCTTACTTACTTATGAGTTGGGTGGGGTCTGTAAAAACCAATCTGTTTTGCCAGGCATTCTGTGATTGAAGGAAAAAAAAATAATTTCCCCTTTCTTACCTACTGTATGTATGTTTTTGAAGTATTATTTAAGTTATTTATGATTGTTTTTATCTATCTATTGCCTGTCATTTCTGTACAGCGCTCTAAGCCCTCTGGGAAGGCACCTTATAAATAAAGCTACCTCTACTACTCCTGGGCCCTCCTGGCCATTCTGGGGTTACACCTGTTGAGTTGCTCTGGTATCCCCTGGTTCTCTGGCTCTGAATTCACTGAAGGTTGTTCCTCTGGGGCCAGCATGTATATGCCATGGTTGAGTGCCATGTTGTGTAATATACAACAGGCAAGGAATGTGGCACAGGACTTCTGAGGGGTGTACTGCAGGGTACTACTGGAATGATCAAGAAACCAGAACCATATCTTGAGCATTCCAAAGACAGACTCAATGATGTTGTGCATGGTACTGTGTGCCACATTATACCTGTCTTCTGCAACAGATGTGGGTCATGAGACAGTTGTGAGGAGCCGGGGACACAGGGGATAGGTACTGTCCCCCATGTAGATAAGGTCATTGATTAGTATCATCATGTGCAACATGGGGAAGAGGGGGGCCTTTGAGGTATATTCACTGATGAGGTAGCCACTGGGGATGTCCTCACCTTCAAACCTCTGACAGAGAATGGAGTTGTGTCAGAAGAAAGCAACATGGGCATTGCCAAGGTACTGTGCCAGAACACTGATGTTGTGCCCTGCTGCATCACACACCACCTAGAAATTTATGGAGTGGTACCCCTTCCTATTGACATAGGCCTCTGCTCCATCACTTGAGGGTGCCAAGATAGCAACATGAGTGTAGTCGATGATACAGAGTACAGATGGTAGGTGTGCAGCTTGATAGAACTGCTGCATGGTTGCTGTTTGTTCTGCTGGTGTTGTGGGGAATACAATGAACTCCCCAGCATGATCCAGCAGGGCATCTAGAAACTGGCTCAGCAGGTGAGAGGTGGCTGACTTTGCGATATCGGTGGTGTCCCTCACTGGTGTCTGGAATGTTCTAGTGGCCAGCAAACACACTACAGACATCACATTGAGCTCTATGGACAATGCTTGGCTGTGCTGGGTTTCTGTCCTGAGCTGGACATGCAGCACCTCACACAGCTGCCTGAGCATGGGCCTGTTGAACCTGTACCAGCTCACAATCTGGTCATTACTGATGACTTTGAATGTGACTTGTAGATGGCGCTGTCTGTTTGCAGCATAGCTCCTCCGGTGGCCTGCATCTGGGCCCACATTGTGCACTGCCCTCTTATCAGCCTCCAGGATCTGCTGCAATAGGTGCATGATGTGTAGTCCCATGAGTGCCATCTTGGAGTGTGACCTGCAGTGTCTCCACCCACCTCTAGGGATTGTCCCAGTTTAAGATGGTACAGGTAGTAACTGAGCAGCAATGAGTGACCTGTGAAAACCCATTTGCACAGCACAAATATGCTGAATATCACAATGTGCCATTATGCATGGTACTGCTCCTGACTTTGTATGCTGCATACATTATCTCTGCACAGTGGTGCTAATACTATTAGCACGTACAAAGGTACCCTTTGAATATGGGATTTTTGCACAAACCCTTGCACAGTGTGGGTGCAAAGACTTTGCACCTGGCACAAAGATTTTAATATTTGGGCTAATATGTTTAGCAGGTTTGTTTCAGGGAATCATCTGCATATTTTTTTTTATTATTTTTTTTATGAGATATATCCTGCTTGTGTGGATTCTATGACCAAATATGCAACATATATTGCAGTTATATTCTGTATGTGCTGTGGCTCTTACAATTGGCTTATTCAGGATGTAGTAGTAGTTTATTTGTTGAGCACCCAATTCTGGAGGCTCTGTGCACTGTACATCATAAAATCAAAGCATCAAAATAAACATAAGTGAATACATACAGACAACTTAAAATGTGCAAATCAGTCAGCAAAAATAGCTAAATATTAGACCACTGGGAGCTAATTCATGTCAAAAACTTGTCTGAATAGGTAGGTCTTTAGGCCCTCTTAAAGGATGGCTTTAGTTGAGTCAAATATTCATTTGCTGAGCGGTTGTTACGTTGATTGTGCTTGCACAAACCAACGTATTGTGGCAATATGGTATTTCGGGGGGTAGTCACTGCTGAGCCCCAATGCAGTTCACAGAACCAGGGGCTTGGCAGTCTACCCCAATGACCTCTAGGTGTGGTCCTGATGCAACTCTCTGCTGGATGTGCTGAACAGTCATGCACTTCAATGGACTGAAGCCTCTCTAATCCGAGAGGGCTTTGGCCCTTTGATTTGCATGACTGTTCAGCATGCCTGGGGTGCCCAATTCCCATATCAGTAATCCCACCTCCGCCCCGTAGTGTCCAACATTGGGGACTTCAATTCCCATGTTGGCAATCCTCCCAGTATCATCCGACATTGGTGTGCCCAATCCCTATGTCGGCAATCCCCCCAGCACTGTCTTACAAAGGGGTACCCAATCCCCATGTCCATGACCTCCCTTGTACTATGGGACACTGGGGAGCCCACCCCCAGTGTCCCCAGTTATGTTACTCCACCCACCACTCTGGAACACCGGGGAGCTCACCCCAGTGTCCCCAAACATTTTTTTATCCCTGAAAAAAAGAAAGCAGTTCCCTGACATCTTTTTTTAATTAAACCTCTAAAGAAGAAAATGGTCGCTTGTCATCTCACCATCCCTTCCCCCATCCCGACCATCCCTCTGCGCACCCACCTCCCCGCACCCCCCACACCCCATACTTATCTCTGGAGGTCAGTGGCTGGCATCTTCTGTGGAGCGGGACATGTCTGCACTCTTGAAAGACGAATGGCGAACTGAAGAATCAAGATAAGTGCCATATAATGGCAGTCAATGGTGTTTTGAACTGATGTTGATATCTCATCCATTCATAGGTCTTTTTGCACAAAATTTTTAGCATGGGCTTTTGGGACCCCATCTCATGAACACTGGCACTGTTCATGAGATGGGGTCCCAAAAAGCCCATGTTGAAAATTTGGGGAAAAATTAAAAAAATTGCCAAGTTACGAGCATGTGTTATGCAGTTTCTACACAGACGCATAACTTTGCAAATGTTTAATATTTTCACTCCAAATTGTCAACATACAGTTTTTTCACACCACCTCATGAACAGTACAGCTTTCATTTCTCACATCCTGCCCAAAATGTGTTTGTGCACCTGTGGTATGGAATGGTGTAATCCATGCACAAAATCACCGGTCAGGGCGAGTAATGAAATGGCAGTGCCACTGTTCATGAAGTGGGGTCCCAAAAAGCCATGTAGAAAATTTGGAGCAAAAATACCAAAACACACCCAAGTTACGTGCACTTGTTGACATTTTCCTATGCATGCACATAACTTTGCCAGTTTCTCATATTTTCACTCCCAATTTCCAACATAGCCATTTTTCGCACCACTTCATGAACACTACAGCTGTCATTTCTCACATTCTGCCTAAAATGACTTTCTGCATTCGTGGTGTGGAATGGCATTTTGCCATGGATTAAGAAATTTTTTACCTATGGGATTTATGAGGTAAAGTGATAAGAAGACTATGTTGAACATTTTGGGTCAAAATGTGACAAAATTACAAAGTTATCACTGCAACATACAAGCATCTGCTTGCTGCACTTACATCCTGGGTTCAGAGACAGACTTGGGAGTTGAACAACTGGCCTGGGGCAGTAGGATTGAGTGTCCCTGGGACTGCTCTCCTTCTCTAGGGGAAGGGGAAAGAGTGTCCAGCTCATTTTGCACCTCTGGTGGAGGCTGGGGTACCACCACCACTGATGCCTCATGCCGGGGGGGGGTGAGGCAGATGCTGGCATCATTGCACATCCCCGCCCCCAGGGATCTTCAAAAATCAGCATATACAAATTTCTGGCCCCATTCCTGATGCTTCTGCTGCCATTCCTACAGCAACTAATAAATGAGAGAGAGATTATTGTGGGCCAAAGAGAAATGTTATAGCCACAGACATCACAAATAACATTTATTCTTGGCCTCAGTGTGGCTGTGTGTGTGCACAAGGCAAGAGAAGGCAGGCAGAATAAGCATTTGACTTGTGCCACCATCCAGAGGGAAAATGAGTGAGAGAGAGAGAGAGAGAGAGAGACTATTGGGGACCAAAGAGAAATGTTATAGTCATAGAAATCACAAATATAGTTTATTCTTGGCCCCAGTGTGGCTGTGTGTGTACACAGGGCAAGAGCGGACAGGCAAAATAAGTCTTTAACTTGTATCACAATCCAGAGGAGAAAAAGAGCGAGAGAGAGACTATTGGGGGCCAAAGCAAAATGTTATAATCACAGAACTCACAAATAAAGTTTATTCCTGGCCTCAGTGTGGCTGTGTGTGTATACAGGGCAACAGCAGATAGGCAAAATAAGTTATAGTCAGAGAACTCACATATAAATTGTATTCTTAGCCCCAGTGCAGAGGCGTGTGCAGAGTCAATGAAGTTAGTGGGGTCTGGGAGCATATATAATTATATTGTAATTTAGATGGAGGATGGATTTTAATAGGGGGTCAGGGCCAGGGAAGCCCCTCCCCCCATGCACATCTATGACCCAGTGTGGCAGTGTGTGTGTGTGTGTGTGTGCACAGGGCAAGAGCAGGCTGGAAAAATAAATCACAAAGTTATGAGTCTACACTGAAATTTGTGAATGCAGGCTCATAACTTCGGAAATTTTCAATATTTTGACCCAAAATTTTCAGCATAGCCATTTCTTCACAGCTCCTCAGGAATGTGATAGCTATCATTTTTCAGATCCTGGCAAAAATGTTTTTTGTATCCTGAAAGTTGATTTCACAGTTGCGGCACAAAATCACCTTTGGGGCAGGAGTTGAAATTTTTCTTTGCACTTGTTCGTGAGGTGGGGTCATAAGAAAGGTATGTTCTGAGTGGTTCATAGTTCAGTGCTTGTGCAATGTACAGTAGAGCTGAATGATGTAGGTTATGCTTGAATACATAGGCCAGACCAGTAAGTAGGACAATGCTTGCAAAGTATATGAGTTATATGAAATAATTAGTGCTTAGATACTTCAGCATAGATATGAGCAAGTCAATGATTGTAGTACATATGACTGGATTGTATATGCGTAGTGCTTAGGTGCTTGAACTGATGAATAACAACTTGTTAGAACTTGATGTTTTGGCCTTTCTCTGTATCCCACCTTAGGAAGGATGCTTAGTTGATTAAGATGAGACTCCCAAAAGAAATAATGATTGCAGGTATGATTATCTCCTCCAACTCCAGAGATTGTAGCCAGTAACACGTAAGAGAGGAAAACCCCCCTTGGGAGAAAACCTCTGAGGACCCATGGCTACTGACCTGCCCATCCTTCTGGGCATACTAAAGGAGAGTAATCCTAAATTAGTAATATATACATATTATCAGCTCGTCTGAAACCCCAATAGATGAAGACCAGAAGGCCGGTAAGAGCAAGGGAATCCAGTTCTGACATTAAACGTCCAGCGAGCAGATGGGAGCAGATCCTGGACAAGTCTTCATTGGAGATGTTGATGCCCAGGCAAAATATTGATAGAAGGTCATTTGAAATCCAGGTGAATGCAGAAGCAATCTTGAAGGGTGGTCCAAGTTCTGATATACGAGTTTATGGAAGCATAGAGTCTTGAAGATGAGGCGAGTAAACTGGATGCAAGAAGTGAAGCTGAAAAAGGTGGAGCAAATGAACCCTGGTCCAGAGTGAGTGAAGCAGCAATTAGATAGTAGGCCAGAAAGCCAGAAAAAACTCCAACCTGTCTGGCGAATCAGGTTCAGTAAGGGACAGAACCTCCGTGCCCCAAGGTGGGTGAAGCAGGTGTAGGGTAGAAATAGTGGAAGCTCCAGGCCCCGATGCTGGGTGAAACAGGTGTGGGGTGCATAGTACACATATTCAAACCTCTATGCCCAGAATTGGGAAAGGCAGGTGGAGAGGCTGAAGGTAGACTTACAGAGCAGTAAGTCAGTCTTGTAGAAATGTCATGTTGCTGATGAGAAAGGAAGGCAAAATGCAGTAGAGAGAACTAAGTTGAATGAATTGGCAGCTTAACCAGATGTCATAAGCTTCGTGACACTGGAGTAGGTTAACGTCTGAAGCTTAAGCCATGATATAGGAATGGCACTATGAAATAGAGCTCAGCTGAGAGTCCTTGCAGGAAACTGTCGTAGTGGTAAATCTGAATGAACTGAATCAGCATAGCAAGAGACATCCAAGGGAATTGATTGCTAAAGTCCTGATATGAAGTCCAGATACAAGTCCACGGTGGAGCGAAGAAGGATATCCTGATGAGGGCAAGGTGTGAGCAGGTGAAGGTGAGAGCTGCAGCAACCAGAAACTTGTATGACTGAAGATGAGACATCCTGGTAGTACATCCAATCCTGATGGAAAAGTCAGAGCTGAGGACATAACATGGAATGAAGGCTTCTGGCAGACGGATAGCCCATGAAAATGCCCAAAAGGAGGAGGAGAACTATCTGAATAGGGAGGCAGAAAGCATCAGAAGTGGACTGGGTCCAGGCCAGGGAGAAGGAGACCCGCAGAGGCACATGAAAGGTAGGCAGACAAATGAAAGTCCAAACACACTCCAAATCCAGAGAGCAGGTGAACAGCAGGGAGACATAATTGAAGCAGATGATCGCAGGAAAAGATCCAATATGCTGCAAGAACAGAAAGGAAGGAACCAGCCAATCTGGGCTGGAGAAAACTGCAGGAGGGGGAAGCTAGCATGGAGCCAAAATCCAACACTCAGGGGAAGCACAAGGTAGGTCAGCAATGGAGCAGCGAAAGCTGCCAGGTGAGACCTCTGCATGGCCAGCGGGTATGACCAGACTCCACGTAGGCCAGGTGGGAAGGGGAGAGAGTGAGTCAGGCTAGACAACTGGAAAAGCTAGGAATGGTGGGAGAACCACCATGGAGAGCCACCTGGTGCAGTAGACATCCCAGAGGCTGAAGCCGAGGGGATGGTAGTAGTTAAGCATCGAAGAGTGCAGAATCCAGAGATTGAGCACTGGTGTGCAGATTGTAATGAGCAGTGAGTGCTGAAACTGTGCAAGGCTGAAAGCAGATTGAGTGCAGCAGACATCCTAGAGGCTGAAGCCAAGAGGATGCAGTAGACATGAGCAGTCAATTGTATAAGCAAGCAGGGACCTGCACATAGGTCAGTAAACAGAGTAGTAATAAGTGAGGACTTACATGATGGGCAGTATCAGCAGAGCAAAACTGGACCACAAGTGGCAGCAGAGCAGCCAGATCAGAACAGGGAGTGAATGCCAGAAGGGGCCATATGAGAGGGAGGCACACCAGTGCATGAGCCAGGAACTTAGCCACCACCAGGCATACGGCTGAGAAGTGGACGGTGCCAACAGAAGTCTATAAAATCATGGCAAAGGGCCGGAATGTGTAGCATGGATGCATAATAACAAAAATATGTCTCCAGATAGTGGACCCCAAACAGATAGCCACTGGCCAGAATCAGCTTCACTCATGAGAGAAAAGCAGGAAACCCATGCAGAACAAAGGTGCAGTTGAGTGGAAAACCATAGTGCTATGAGAGAGTCAGCACAGCTGATACAGAGCCATGCCTGTATCCCCACAGAGATGAGACCGGCAGTACAAGGGGCATCTGCAAAGATCCCCAGTGCTCCATAGGCAATGTCCAAAATAAAAATATCCAGGACTATAGTGAAGAAACCAGGGAGGGAGGAAGAGGAGGTCCAAAGCTCAGGCAGCACTCGCTGTTGCAGGAGGGCACAGACTCCTGAAAATGGAGTCACAAGAAGTGGCAACGGTCGAGGAATTGACCAGCAGTGGATGCTCCAATGGCATGTGTGATGCAGAGAACTGTAGGCAGCACAGCACAACAGGCAGCGGGACAGAGACAGGTGCTGTGAGCAGGAGTCCAGCAGCAGGGTTAAGTGGCCTCACGGAACCGGGAACTTGAGCTGCGGCAGGAGCAGATACTCAAAAGGAAGACAGGCAGAAAGAAAGCTATGTGGTGCAGTGAGCAAGGGGCAGAGACAGCAAAATAAAGCAGCAGCGAGAGAAGCATGGCCACAAGCTGCCGTGGAGAAAGGCAGCAACAAGGAGGGAGCAGCAGGAATCCGCAAGAAGGGGAAATGAGGTATGGAAGAAATGGAAGGCAGTGAAACTGCCGGGGGGGGGGACAAAATACAAACCAGCAGGGCACAGGACGTAGGAAGTGGGATGGGGAGGGGACTAGGCAGAAGAGCACAGGCATATGGAAGGAAAGAAGAGCAGCCACGACCAGAAGCAATGCCAGCGAGTGAGACTCGCTCTAAGCAGAGCGCCGGTAGCCTGATAATTTAAGTAGGATTTGGGGGAGAAGTTCTTCCCCCTCACAACTACAGGCATGTGACTTACCATTGAAAATTTGGAGCACAAATATTCACAAACAACAAAATTATGAACCTGAGTTGAAATTTCTGAATGCAGGCTCATAACTTTAGCAATTTTCAATATTTTGACCCCAAATTTTCAACATAGCCATTTCCTTACAACACCTCATGAATGTGATAGCTGTCATTTTTTAGATCTTGGCCAAAATGTTTTTTTTGTTTTGCATCCCGAAAGGTGATTTTGCAGTTTCTGCATGAAATCCCTTTTTTAGCATGTGTTGTAATTTTTCTCTGCACTTGTTCATGAGGCGGCATGATAAAAAAGGTATGTTGAAAATTTGGGGCAAAAATATTCACAAACAACAATGTTATGGACCTGCATTGAAATTTGTGAACCCAGGCTCGTAACTTCAGCAATTTTCAATATTATGACCCCAGATTTTCAACATAGCCATTTCTTCACAACTCCTCATCAATTTCACAGTTGTCATTTTTCAGATACTAGCCAAAAAATTGTTGGCATCCCGACAGGTGATTTCGCAGTCAGTGTGAAATCACCTTTTGGCCAAGAGTTGAAATCTTCAAAATTTGGGCTAAGAACACCAAAAAAAAAATATTTAACAAGCAACCAACATTCAACATTGACAAATGCTTGTTTAAATTAGAGGTCAGTGAAGTGACCGAAATTCGCTCCACGAAGCAATTCACGGAATAGTGGGGAATCTGCGAAGTACTCCACAATGCGAAACGGTGGACTTCACGACATAATGAGGATCATGAACTAATTAATTTCAATGCACTTTGCATTACTCCACCTTCCCCCAACCACTTCTGTGCCTATTTTTAAGAAAAGTACATTGATTCAAATGTACTTCGCATCACTTCACCTTGTTTTTGGGCTCCAAGGAGAATTTGCATTGATTCATGGGATTGCAGGTCACATGGGCTGTAGATTGTTCTGCACAGCCCAAATTCTGTGTAGTGTGCATGTAGTGGTAGCTGGAGACAGTTTGCTGTTAGAGCTCTAAGATTCAAACCCTATAAAAACCTGTTATTAAGGCCTTTATGAGCCATTTTTTTGCTCAAAACATAGTACATCGATTGTAGGAAACCCTCCTGTACTCATATCATCGAGTGTTTATTGTTTGTGTGTGGATTTTGAATGTTCATTTTGAACATTCAGTCTGTGTACTGACAGACACTTCAAGTGTGCTTTAGGGGAGGAGCATATCTGTGTGGCGTAGGTAGATTAACTGGGAGAAAAAGGCAGTCTTTCTGTTTTGGTTATATTTTTGTTGTATAATTGTGTTAATGTACACACAGTAATATTTTCAGTAATTCTTGACCTTTTTTTTGCTGATTTTTGTGTTGCAGCAGTGCATAATTTCAGTTTGTTGAAAAGATCTGTTATATTAGTGAAGTTTTCAATTTGCCAATCATTACTTGTAGTGTGTGTGTGTGTGTGTGTGTATATGTGCGATGCATGCCATCAAATCACAGACACCTTTTATTGTGCCGCAGTGTAATTGCAGCACTGTGTACCTGATTTTGTACTGCTCTGTGGTAGGGATTGTGGTATATTGGTTTTGGACTGTTACTACAGTGCACCCCCCCCCCCCGTCTGGCAAAAGGGATTCTTTTCCATATTGGATTTGGACTGTGACTGTTGTGAGCAGCAGTGGTTAAGGTGTTATTGTGACTTTGCATCTGAATCTTTTTCTTGATTGTGCAGTGCAGTCTAATCTGTCTGTGTCTTTGCATCTGTTTAGTTCACAATCTACATCTGCAAGCCACAGTTGTTGTTTTTTTGGGCTTCACATCCACCGGGCCAGACTGAAAGTTCCAAAATTTAAATTGGTTTACAATTTTCTTGGTGATCCCCCAAAATGCCTGCAAAGAGACGTGCAAACAAAGCTGTTTCTGGCCATGGCACTGCTGCCAGTGGTATGATTGTCTGTGGGCATCGTAGTATGCAGAAGTGCATAGCTGATGTGAGGAAAGAGATTTCTCCATCAGTGTTTTTACAGTGCAATATGTAGCTTCACTCATAATTGGAGGAGATGATGTTGCCCCAGCTGGTGGTGTTAGTGTAGTTTCTGCTGGCATGAGTATTGCTGACTCAAGTTCCACTTCTGACCAGTTAACCATGTCAAAAAATATAGTTGAGTCTAAAGCTATGAGTGACAGTGTAGATAACGTCATACTCCTCAGTAACTTCCCCATGGTAGTTGAACATGATTTTGATCATGGCGACGATAACGCACAATGTCGCAGTTCTTCTACCGTGGTTGAGGTCATTCCTTTGCTGTGCAATGATTCACGTGTGGTGCAAAAACATCAAGTGATGATGATGATGATTCTGTGGTTGGAACATGTTCTCCACATGATAACATCCAAGCAGAAAATGTGGATGCGGATGATGTCGATGAATATGATGATGATGTCAGTGACCTCTGTTGGGAACTGGAGAAAAAGAAAGTCAAGGTAGCTATGTTTGTGTCTGTTTGTGTTAAATCCCCTCCTGCTGAAACAAGTTGTGATTTAGCAGTTCCAGTTGATGTTGATGATGATGATGATGATGACCCAGTAATAATCATAGGTAGCTGTGGTGGTCAGTTGCAGTCCAAGTGTGTCCCATCTGAAAAAGCACATAGTACACCCCCCATTTCAGGGTTTAAAAAAAACTGGAGTCCAATAAGCAGCATCAGGGACATGTTAAAAGAAGGGGATCACAATCCCTTATTTGGGATTTTTTTGTGCAAGATGAAAATATATTTATTTATTTATTGAGGAATCAGAAATACCTTTGAGTCAAAGACTCATTTACAAAGGTTCCATATCACAAAAATTAGGTAACATAACAGACTTTCCACAACATTACTATGAGTACACGATCAGCAATGAATACAAGAAGAGAGTGAAAGCTAACAATCAGAGACTAGGGTGAACTAATATGGTTGGACATATATGGTAATGCCCAGAGAAAGTCTTGGTTCTTAGAGGCCTAGGAAGAGAGGCCAGTGGCAAAGGTCAGTGGGGAAGGGGAGAGGATGGGAGTTAAGTAACAGTCACATGTATTCGAAGTCTGGAGGTGGTGCCTAAGATGTGTTTTGAAAGGGCCAATTCTAATTTCATTTACAAGCTAGGTTGGGAGGCTGTTCATGAGAGAGGGGTCTCTAAAGCTGAAGGACCTTTGGTATTGTGAGGTTCGGCAAATGGAACCACGGGGAGTGGCTTGGCAGAACTTTGAGTACGTTTAAGCTTTGGAGCTGGATGAACTAGGGAGGTGAGACGGGGGGCTGAGGCTGAGGGTGATTTTTTCAGCCATGAGGCAGGTGTGGAACTTGATCCTATTGTCAAGGTTGAGCCAGTTGGTGGTGTTATAGAAGGAGCAAGTATGGGTGAGAAGATCACATCCCAATATGAGGTGACATGCTTTATTTAGTGTGAAATGAAGTCAATGGAGCTGTGGAGCTAGCGGCACTATAAATAAGTATACCAAGGTTGAGCAGTGAGAGGACAGAGGAGGAGACAACGAGCCTAAGGGTATCAGTGGTAAGACAGTGCTTGACATGGTACAGAAGTCCCAGGTCAAGCGTGTTCATTAAAAGGGACCAATCCATATAGCTGAGGTGTGATTTAAGAAGGGCAAGTTTGCCAGGGCCTAGCTTGCATTGTAAGATTATTTTGGGGGCAGGTCTGGGTGCTGTTGGTCAAAGAGCAGGTTGTACTTGTTGATATGGTCAGTGAACTGAGACAATCCACTCTAAGGTCTTGGATGGGGGGAAGAATGGAATTGGGGTGTTAGTTATTGACCATAGAACGGTCTCTGTTTTGAAATATAGGGTGATGGAGGCTGATTTCCACCTAGAGGGAAATATGTCCTGACATAAGGAGTGGTTCCGTATATGGGTGAGGGGGTAGAAAACCTCATGCAGGGTGAGCCGCAGGAGTTTCAAGTCAAGGGTGTCACTACTATAGCTGGAGTGACATAGGGCTTTCCGATGTATGGCTCTGCAGACTTGGGTGAAATGTGAGCGGGGGTGAAGGGGGTTTTAGGGAGAGGGGAGCTGGTAGGGCAGGTCAAAGAAATTGGGGAGAACAGATCAAGGTTTGTGAAGGCGTTATTAAAGGTCATGGCCATACAGGTAGGATCAGATGTCAAGCACCCATCAACCATAATCTGGTTAGGGATCAGGTTGGGGTCTTTATCACAGATATCCTTGATGTTGTTCTAGAATTTGCATCCCGAGCCCAAAGTAGAGGTTAAGGAGGATTTGTAATACTCTGCTTTTGCTTTGCGAAGGGCACATGTGCATTCATTCTGGGCCTCCCTGTACTTTTGTCCATCGGTAGGCAGATCAGTTTCATTGGAGAGGTGCCACAGTGACTCTCTAGTCTGCATAAGGGCCAGGATGTGAGCAGATATCCAAGGCACCTGGTTGCCTTTGACCATCCTTTTGGTAGGTGGGGCAAATTTGTCACAAATGGCACTGAAAAAAAGGATGAAGAGGTCAAGGGGCCTATTAGGGTCAAGCGTGTTCATTAAAAGGGACCAATCCATATAGCTGAGGTGTGATTTAAGAAGAACAAGTCTGCCAGGGCCCAGCTTGCATTGCAAGGTTATTTTGGGGGAAGGTCTGGGTGCTTTGCCTGACCAGGAGCAGAGAATGAACTAAGTGCATTTGGGAGAATGATTGTGCTTTTAATTTTGTGTGGGCGATTGGTGAACACAAGGTTGAATAGGGAGGACGAACCTGTAGACTGGTTAAGGCAGGTGGGGGAGGTGACTAATTGAGTTAGGTCTTGGGCAGCAGCAGCATCGGCTAATGGCTCAGTGGACTTATCTAACCAATTAATATTAAGGTCCCCGAGAATGACTTTTTCTGTATTGGATGGGAGGGTGGACAGGTAGGACAGTACTGAGTGGAAGGCCACCTTCTGGTCCCTGGGAGGAATGTACACAGCTGTAATAAGAAGGGGGGTTAGGGAGCATCCCAAGGTGAGTTTAAAAGTTAGGACCTGGGGACCAGGAGCCAACTGAGGTATGGGGATCAACTGCCTGCATAGCGTGTCCCTGGTGTAAATAGCGCAGCCACCCCCACACCTACCTAACCAGTCAGCACGGTATACATTATAATCAGAGAGTGTTATAGTCGAGTCCTGACTCTGAGGGGAGAGCCAGGTTTCACCCATGGCTCTAACATGAGACTGATGTTGCTGTATCCAACCCTGGAAGGCATCCTGTTTTTTTAGTAGACTGCATACGTTGTGGGTGGCAAGGCGCAACCCATGGGCAGGGGAGTGGGCTGATCCTGGAGGAGCAGGAGGACCAGGGTTAGGGTGTATATTTCCTGAGATGAGAAGGAGGAGGAGGAGGAGGAGGATGAACCTGGATACAGGGTTCCAGTGTAGCCTTTTGTGGTAAAGGGATTTCCTAGTTGTGTGCCCTTTGAGGACAGAGAAGGTGGGAATGGGGAGGTTTAAAAGGGAGGGGTAGCATGTAGGAGGAGTCGATGCGATTGGGGGGGAGAATGTATATGGGGTTGCTGGTTGTGTGACAGCCAGGAGTAGCAAAGCAAGCCTGGGGTAATACCACAGGGATGGAACTCATTAGAGCAGGTAGAGGGGAAGTATGCCATAGATATGGACCCTGTGGTACACACATAGTTGGTCAGAGATGTGTTACTTGTAATGATCACTGAGGTAGGTGAAGAGAGAAGTTGCTCATTAGGAATTAAAGATACAAAGTAAGGTATAAAATTGGTTAACATTGCTGCAGGGGGCTCTGTTTCAGGGGTCAGGTGGGGGTAGAGTCCTTAGGGGCATGTGTGTGTGCATGGGTAGCAGGGTACTCACCGGAAGAGTTAACGGGAACATGTGTAGTGTTAACTCGAGTAGAGTAAAATCAAGTTCAGTGAGCAAGGGAACACCAGAAAAAATAGGTAGCAAATCCACAAATCTGCAGAATGAGAATAAGAGGTGAGCTGTGGACGAAGTGTGGAGGGAAAGAGTTGCAGTGAGTGAGTCAGAGAGGATGTGGGAGCCCTCTGAAACATAGAAACATAGAATATGACGGCAGATAAGGACCGCTTGGCCCACCTAGTCTGCCCATTTTCCTACCTAACAGATAAGCTGCAGATCCTAGTTAACCAACAACTTACTTCCTCTTACTCGCCCCTAGGACTGCCTTATGCCTGTCGCATTCTTGAAGTCCACCACTGTTCTTGACTCCACAACCTCCTCAGGAGGCTGTTCTGCATCCACAACCCTCTCAGTGAAAAATACTTCCCACATTACCCCTGAGCGTCCCTCTATCTTCAAATTGTGCCCCTTGTTCTTGCAATATCTCTTTTTCTGGAAGATGCTACCTCTTGGACTTTGTTAATTCCCTTGAGATACTTGAAAGTTTCTATCATGTCCCCTCTCTCCCTTCTTTCCTCAAGAGTATACATATTAAGCTCCTTTAGTCTTTCTTCATATGTCTTCTGGTGCAGACCCTGCACCATTTTGGTTGCCCTCCTCTGGACAGCCTCTACTCTGTCTATGTCTTTGCAGAGATGGGGTCTCCAGAACTGTACACAGTACTCCAGATGGGGTCTCACCAACTGTCTGTACAGAGGGATAACAACTTCCTGTTTTCTACTATTGATGCCTCTTCCTATGCATCCCAGTATCCCCCAGCCTTCCTTACTGCCTTCTCACATTGCTTGCCCACCTTTAGGTCATCTGATATAATTACCCCAGGTCCCTTTCCATTTTTACTGTTGTCAGTATCTCACCCCCATTGTGTACGCTTCCCTGGTTTTGTTTCCCAGGTGCATTATCTTGCACTTCTTTGCATTGAATCTGAGCTGCCATACATTTGAGCATTCCTCCAACCTTGCCAAGTCCCTTCTCATCCTTTCCACTCCATCCTGTGTATCAACCCTGTTGTAGATCTTTGTGTCATCTGCAAAGAGACATACTTTTCCTTCCAGTTCCTCTGCAATGTCACTTATAAAGACATTAAAAAGGACTGGTCCCAGTACTGAACCCTGTGGTACCCCACTAGTAACCCTCCTTTCTTCACTGTGTACTCCATTTACTACTACCCTTTGCGTCCTGTTGTCTAGCCAATTTTTTATCCAGGCTACCACCTTGGGACCCATTTCAAGGCTGGCTATCTTGTGTATTAATCTTTTGTGGGGGACTGTATCAAATGCCTTGCTAAAATCTAGGTAGGCCATGTCCACAGCCCCTCCCTGATCTACTACTTTGGTCACCCAGTCAAAGAAATCTATTAGATTCGTCTGACACGACCTTCCCATCGTGAATCCATGCTGCCTTGGGTTCTGTGCCCCACTGGCCTCAAGGTACTCAACAATTCTTTCCTTCAGAAGTGATTCCATCATTTTCCCTACCACTGAGGTCAAACTAACTGGTCTGTAGTTTCCTGCCTCTGTCCTGCTCCCACTTTTGTGAAGAGGAATTACATCTGCCCTCCTCCAGTCCTTGGGTACCACCCCATCCTCCCATGATTTGTTAAAGAGAGTAGTCAGCGATGTCACTAGTTCTACCTTAGTTCTTTTAGAATTCTTGGGTGAATCCCATCAGGCCCCATTGCTTTGTCCACCTTCAATTTTATTAGTTCATTCAGAACCCTTTCTTCTGTAAATGGACTGGTATCGACCCCGCCTTCAGAGTGTTTCTCTTGTTTGGTTTAGGTAACTCCCCTCCTCCTCCTTTGTGAATACTGAGCAAAATATTCATTCAGTAACCCTGCTTTTTCACTGTCACCCTCTACCCACATTCCTCTCCTTATTAAGCTTCAGTATCCCTCCTTTGGTCTTTCTTCGCTCCCTAATGTACCTATAAAAGGTCTTATCCCCTTCTTAACAGAATTGGCTATCCTTTCTTCAGTTTGGGCCTTTGCTATTCTGACTACCTTCCCAGCCTCTTTCTGCTTTAACTGATAAAGTTCTCTGTCCTGCTCCTTCTGTGTCTCCTTATATTTCCTGAATGCTGCCCTTTTCCCTTAACTTTCCCTGCCACCTCTTTTGTGAACCATAGCGGTTTTTTCCTTCGTTGTGTTTTATTGATTTTTTTACGCAAAGGCCTGTTGCCTCTGTGATGGCTGTTTTGATCACTTCCCATTGTTCCTCCACCCCTCCTTCTTGCCTGTTTGCTAGTGCTTTTCTGAGGCACTCTCTCATTTTCCCAAAGTCAGCCCTCCTAAAGTCTAGTACTCTTGCTTTGTATGGCTTGATTGTATGGCTGTGTTTATCGTGAACCACACTGTTTGGTGGTCACTTGTTCCCAGATGGCTACCCACTTCTAAATCTGAGATTCTTTCTCCATCCCCATTTGAAAGTACTAGGTCTAAGATTGCTCCCTCCTGAGTCGGTTCCAATACTAGCTGTCTGAGACATGACCCCTGTAGGGCATCAAGAATGACCCTGCTCTTGGATGTGCCTGCAGCAAAGGTGCTCCAGTTAACATCTGGCATATTCAGGTCCCCCATCAACAATATCTCCCCTTTTTCTGCCATTCTAAGAAAGCCTTCTATCATTTCCTTGTCCATTCCCTCCCCCTGAGATGGGGGTCTGTATACAACCCCCATGCGGATTGTGGTGCCATTTCCTGTCTCCAGGGTGACCCAAAGTGCCTCATCTGCTCCCTGTTTACTCTTTAGTTCTGTTGCTTTGATCCCTTCCTTTACATGAGAGCTACTCCTCCTCCTCTTTTACCCTCCTGTCCCTTCTGTAGATTGCGTATCCTGGTATGTTGACATCCCATTCATGGTTCTCTGTGTACCATGTTTCTGTGACTGCCACAATATCCAGGCAACCCTCTTCCATCAAGGCCACTAGTTCAGGGGCTTGTTACACAGACTATGGGCATTGGTACTCATCACCCTCCACTTTTTGATAGCCTTACCCCTTTTAGTCCCATTTCTGTCCTTACTGCCTTTGCCTTGTTTTACATTTAAATCTGTTCTGCTCCCTAATAACTTCTGTACCCTGGCATTTACTTCACTAATCACCATGTTTTGTGGGGGGAGGCTCAGATTTCCCAGCTCCTTTTCAGTGCCTCCCCCCTTGGCTAGTTTAAATGCTTGCCAATGAAGCATTTAAACCTCTCACCTAGGATCCTGGTTCCCCCTGGACAGATGCAGACCATCGCACCAGTATAGGTCTGCATTCCTCCAGGTGGCTCCCCAGTTCCCAATGAAGCCAAAACCCTGAGCTCCACACCAGTTTTTCAACCACTCATTGAATTCCCTGGTGAGAAGTGCCCTAGCATCTCCCTTGCCATAGACAGGCAGCACCTCCGAGAAGGTTACCGTATGCGCTACTTGTTCAAGGCCCTTCCCAACTCTACAAACTCCTCTTGCACTGCTCTGATCCCATTTCTAGCCAGGTCATTTGTCCCCAGGTGGACAATGACATCCAGCTCCCTCCCTCGTGCAGCTTCTCCCACGATCCTGAGGACTGCTCCTGTCCTCCAAGCCATGGCACCAGGAAGGCACCTTACCTCCTCTCCCCATCATCCCCAATTTCTACCCCTAATGATTGAGTCCCCACCAGGAGTTGTTTCCTTCCTGTGGGGTCCCATGCCACCCTCCTTGGGTCTCCTTGTGAAGGTCCCCAGCATCCTCCATGGTCTCCACTACAGGTGCCTCCATAGAGGAACCACTATCCACCAGAAGAGTGAATGAATTGTGAAGAGGTACAGCTGGAGGGATGCAACTCTGTTCCACCACCCTCCTCCTTGAGCCCACCCTGGTCCAGCCACTCCTTTTCTTGGCAACCTCTGAGGTAGTGGCATTGGCCCTGGTGGTCCCTGGGTGGGGGAGGAGGTTCCACGAATCCTAGCCAGGTCAGCCTGGAGGCAGACAATCTCCTCTCTCAGACCAGAGGGTGCAAGCAAATAGGGCAGCATCGCAGCCTCCAGAATGTCTCCCGAACACTGCCGCCCACAGCCATTGCACTGCACCACTCCTTTATCATGTCTTATTTTGTGTCCCTGTACTGTTTCTCTGATGCTTACTCTCCTCTCCTTACAACTCTCACCCTTTCTGTTCTGGGATAGCAACTTCCTATCTTCTTCAGTAGTCTCCTTCTTTCTTGCTCAATATCACACTACCAGCAGCTAGGGGAGAGTGAGCTACTTTTTCTACTTCAGGGTTGACAAAACCAATGTTTCTCTATGATCCTTTCCTTCCTACTACCAAACAGGAAGTTCCTGTTGACAGTTAAATCCAGTGGCTATAAAAGTAGAACTGGCTTTGGGTGGGTGGGATGGAGGGCAATTTCTAAGAAAAAAGGCTAGCAACAGGAAGTTGCAATTTGACTCACCTGCTTTTCTAGTGTCTAAACCACACCCCCAGGTAAGCTTTCTTTCCTCCTACTGGTTTAGCAAAGTCACCTGATACAGTACCTTACCCTGCACAGAACACACACTGCCTTTCTTTCTTTCTTTTCTTTTTTTCAACCCTAAATAAGACCCCTTCTACTTCTAATAAAGTTATCTGTCTACTTAATCTTAGCTGACACTGACTCCTACTGATATATAAGTTTTAAATTAAGAAGAAAATGTAGCTTCTTTTAATTAGCTGCTTTCTGCTCTACAAGCAAGGCTGGTGGTGGAAGGTGATAAGCTGCAGAGGTGAAAGTGGGCTGATAGGCTTAGTGCACCATGTGAACACCGCAATAAAGACAGGAGCCCACCAAGGGTGGTAGTGGGGGCAGTGGGGCAGCCAACACATAGCATCAGTGGAGCAAACAGCTGAACAAAATACTGAGAGAGGGAAAGCCTCCTCGTGCTCCAAGAATGCCGCCCTGTAGTACCTGAGTTCAGGGAGTGAGCAGTTGGGGGAGGGCTTCTTCCTTTGAGCCCTCTCGACCTCCTCACAGTCACGGTCAGCCTGACTGAGTTCAGGGAGTGAGCAGCTGGGGGAGGGCTTCTTCCTTTGAGCCCTTTCGACCTCCTCACAGATCCACACATGGTGGTCCCCTCCTGGAGCCGGCACAGGTGTTCACAGACGGTCTTCAAGGCGCTGTGACTGGATGTTCCCTTTTTCCACTTTTCTCCCCCCTCAGGCTCATGGCGTGCAATGATGCCAGCGACTGGGTGCCCACATGCTCCCTTGCTTGCCCCTATCAAGTGTCTGCTGTGTCCTGTCCCCATGGAGTGTGGCTCTGTGCCGCTGAGCCCCAGCCTCTGCTAGGGGTCAGATGAGCACCAGCCATAGGAAACCCCCCTCCCCAGAGATGGAGAGTAGTCCATCTGATGCTCAATCCATCTTCTCCCTGCCAACCCACGGCAACCCATGCTCATTCCTGAACAGGGGTAGCTGGTGTGGCGCAAGGTGTGTCATCCAGCACCTCAACCCTCAGTGCCACCGGACCAGCTCTAGTAAAACATTTTACTGACACAACAGTTGATATTTTGTTATGTTATGCTGAGTAGGCACAGTAGTGCTAGCCACCACTAAGTTTGAGTAGTATAATGACAAGCAAGCCCTCCCCACAAAAGGGACTGCTCATTCAAACATATGCAATTTGCATCAAGAAATCAGTAAACATTTTTACTGACAGTTGATATTTTGCTATGTTAGGTTGAGTAAGCACAGTGCCACTACTAAATCTGATGATTAATACACAGTTTGTTGGACTGGAGTAGTGCATATGTTTTTGTATACATGCAGTAGAAGCCCCCAACCCAATCAGCAATTCAAGTGCTACTATGCTGTATTGATATGGAGAACTGCTTGCAAAAAAGATAACATGATGGGGTATTGTCAGTTTTCATTTTCCTAAATGCACTCTTCATGGAGCAAGATGCAGA
Organism: Neoceratodus forsteri; assembly: GCA_016271365.2. Taxonomy (NCBI): domain Eukaryota; kingdom Metazoa; phylum Chordata; order Ceratodontiformes; family Ceratodontidae; genus Neoceratodus; species Neoceratodus forsteri. Next base: position 1,138,752,320 of record CM057455.1, on the reverse strand, counting down.
CCAATACGCTGTTGATTAAGTTGATTAAGTAAAGTTGCTTGGATACAAGCCACCTTACAAATGTTGGAGTACAATTTTGAGGTACCGTGCTCCTCCTTTCATTTTGATTTGGAGTAGCATAGAGTCAGACAAATATAATTTTTAAGAAGACTAGCCCTAACCGAAGTACTGCATTACAATCATCATGAAAACTCAAACATTATGGTTTTACCAACCGGCCAGCCCAGCAGAACATATATAATAGCTATTTTATATTTGTATTTGTGAACTCAGTCTTGACTGTCACAACACAAGCCTGTCATTGCTTGACTGTGACACATGCTTTTTTTCATTCCTGAACTAAGTATGAAACAAAGCGGAGTTATTTTGGAATGGAACACAGAGGTTTCAACATGACACTATTTGATTAGACAAGTAAAGCTCAACATGAGGCTCAGGATGTATGCTATACCAATTGAAACAGACAGCCCATACCATCACAGCTGAATTGAAACAGAATCATTGTAACAGCTTCAAATGCCCCATGAATATTTATTTGACCACTACTACTGAGCTGAGAGGTGTGAGGTTATGTACTTACTGGGCTTCTTCACACTGCAGCCAGTTACTCTTCAGTGACAATAGTCTCTACTTGTGTAAATCATCATACCATAATGCTAATGTCCACCAGTAAGGGATGAAGGAAGCATAACAATGACTGAACTATCGGTGGTGAGTTGATCCACACCTCTTGTCAGTTGACCACAATCCAACACTTGGATCTTTTGTGATCTCCCACAGGGGAGAGTGCAGGTGAGCAACACTCACTCAATTGGTTACAGTCTATTCTGGATGGGGAGTATTCAGAACATTACCAAGCAGATAAGCTACTTGTGACAAAAAATGTAAGCCACTGCTCAAGTAATTGTGGCAGTATTACTTGAGCTGTGACTTCCATTTGTGTCATCACAGGTCAGGTAGCTTACAGATGCATTGCATATTAATATTCTGAAAATCTCCCCCCATAGGATTCAATGGTGTGTTGCCCCCTTGCCCACAGTCTCCCTGTTAGGATGCTACAAATTAAAATGTTCAAGCATTTGATTGTGGTGAAGGACAGTAAGTGGAATGGACTTGCTGATGGGCAGGCCAGGCACTAAGGCAGTGTTACGATTCCATCATTCTTTTGTAGAACAGCTCAAGGCAAGGGTATGATTTTGACAATTAGAGGTTGTTATTATGGCAGAGACAGAGTTTAAGTATGCTACCAAGAAATCCCAACAGAAGAAGTAAAACCTGACATCTTTACTAGCAGCACAGGCCACAGGCATATTACAATGATGGTTGTGTGGTGGTCCTGATATTATCAGATTAACATGTAATTGGAGTTCTGGAAATGAATTTCTAAAGCATCAAAGAATAACTTTAAGAATTCTATGATGCATTTGTTTTGATGAATGATAACATGTCAATGTGTGCAGGTTTTAAGCAGGCATGTCTGTTACTTACTGTATCTCCAGTTTTACTGAACAGTTGTTCACTTGGAACAGATGATGCAGTGCCACAGAGATGTTTCTTTGCAATTTTAGAAAGGTATGGGTATTTGTATGCCTTTTGTCCCCACCAAGTGTGTACAGTAATGGTGTAGTTCTCTATATCTTCGTTCATGTACAGTTCTAGCTCAGAAATTGAGCTTTTCTTTGCACAAGCAGATTCAATTTTTTTTTTAGATAATATTTTCCAGAAATTACTTTCCTGGAAGTTTTGTTTATTAGCAGCATGAGGTGGTTTGGTAGCTGAATCAGACTGAGACTGGGTGTCAGAGATGGTGGTTGGACTGTCTGTATTCATAGAAGATTTGGTTAGTTATTGTAGTTCTGCCTCAAGTGTTTTTAAATATGACTGTGCAACACTATCATCTTGGAATCCAAACATTTTAAACCATGGATCTAAAATAGTTGCCTTACCTAATATTGTGTGTTTCTCTATGTTCTCAAATTTGTTATAAGTCAGATCTTTCAGAATCCTACATAACAGTCTGGAGACGACCTGTAATCCAGAGTTCATCGTGCCACTACTGTCAGTTGCACCATCATTACCTTCCTGATCACTATTTTCTGAATCTGAATGCATCTCATTCTGCTCAATTAAACTATCTAATTCAGACTGCATCTGAGTTAGCATTGGGATAACCATAGAAGACATGATATACTTTTGTCCTCCTGATGACGCACGGTGTGTGCGAAACTAGTTGAGGTTTGTTTCCCATATTGCTGGCGGCTGTGCAATTTTTATGCACTGATTACATTTTCACATTTTCTAATACCTGCGGTGTCTTTTGCCCCCTTCTTTTCTATACTTTTATCATAACAGTTTCTCAGTGGCACTCATAAAAGGTATTAATATTAATGTTACGTCATTCAGAATGTCAGGCTCACGGGTCGTAAGTGACTGTGGCACATTTCGTGACCTCCATTTTGCTGTACACGAAGTCAACAAGGCTGCATTGATAGCAATGTCTTGCTGCAAAATACGTTCTGCCATTTCGTATGTACTGTTCCACCTAGTGGCCATATCAATTTTAAGTTTCTTATCTGGAAGAGAATTTCTTATCTGCATATCTCTCAGTAATGATGTTGCTGCTGGGCTATTTCGGAAAAATTTACTTAGTGCACCGCACTTGTCTAGAACTTTGTCAACTGCCCTTACTTGTTTAACTGCTGCAGGTTACTATCAGATGAAAACAATGACCAATACATCTAATATGTTTATCGGTAAGGCCGAGTAAGCTGATAGCTTTAGTGATATTGGAGCAATTGTCAGTTGTCAAAGAACAAACTTTTTCAAGAGGAACTCCAAATTCTGCTAGTAAGGAACAGATTTGTTCCACTACATTCTCAGCTGTATGTTTCTCTGGAAAACAGCAAACACCCAAACAAAAATGTTTCCATGTAAATTGGTTATTAAGGACATGTGCTGTAAGACCCATATAAGCATAATTTGCATGTGATGTCCACATGTCAAAAGTAATAGCAACATAATTAGCATTTTGCAACTCTTTAATAACGTTTGTTTTCACTGTTTCATATATGTTAGGCACCAGTGAATAGGTTAAAACCTTCCTAGATGGTAGTTCGTAATTTAGATGACGTGCATTAACAAAATTGTGAAATCCTTCATTTTCAACAACTGACAGTGGCTGTGAATCAGTTGCCACCATTAATGCTAGGGTTTATCAAGTTTTTTGTTTCTTTTAATGGTAACATCTTTTTATGTTTAATGAAATCTGTCATGGACTTTTGGTCTGGTATTACTTCAGACTGCTCAGTCACAGCACTTGATCTTTGTTTGGCTGCTTGGTACTCCTTGTGTACTCCTTGAAAGATAGTGTATTGGGAGTGATGCATGCACTCCATGTGTCTAAGAAGATTACTTGTTGTTGACCCTTTCACTTTTATAATGGTTTTGTTTCCTTACATAATTTACATCTATAATCTGTTGCCGATTTCTCATCTCTAGAATTACCAGAACTACTCTCGTAATAGTCATATATAGGATGTCGCTGACTTCTTTTTCTGATTGATGTCTCAGGTGATTCTGTTTCTGTGCCATGACTCAGACTCACATGTACTGTTTCTGGTTCTGCAGTCATGTTGGTCTGATTACTCTCACTAGTATTCTGTGGCTCTGCAACAACTATTGCACTCTCATCTGCTGCTGTTATCTGTTGGAAAGTAAAATAAAATTAAGAAAGCCATAAGGTTAACTGTACTGCTTTTTTGATATAATACAAAATAAAATACAACCGGGGTTGCAGGCACGTTGAAGTATTACAGAACAGATCCATGAGTAATGATGACATCATTACTCCTACCATTTAAGTAATCTTAAACCTGAATCAATTTCAAATGGGTACACATAGACCTTTATGGGGGTATCTCAGTCATCTAGTCTGGTGCTGGTACCACTGCATGAGTGGATGGAAGTAGTACTAGCAGAGCAGGCAGTAGTAACAGTAAGCTGTTACAAGTGCAAGCAATGACTGACAGTGTGTGGGGGAACTTAACTTAAGGACACTCCATAAACTTAAGACAGGAGTCCCTCCCTGTGCCACCACAGCACTGCCAAATGAATTGTGCATTAAGTATTACACTGCTAACACAGGTCAGGTCAGGCAGTCATGACTGTGGGAAGGACACTCAATAAACTTAAGACAGGAGTCCCTCCCTGAGCTACTACAGCCCTGCCAAATGAATTGTATATTAAGTCTAACACAGGTCAGTGGTCAGACAGTCAGTCATGTGGGAAGGGCACTCCATAAACCTAAGACAGGAGTCCTCTCTGTGCCACAACCCTGTTAAATGTACATTACATGTTACGCTGTTAACAAGTCGGCAGTCAGTCATGTGGGAAGGGCACGCCATAAACCTAAGATAAGAGTCCCTCACTCTGCCACAGTCCTGTTAAATGTACATTACATGTTACACTGTTAACAGGTTGGCAGTCAGTCATGTGGTGAGGGCACTCCATACGCCTAAGACAGGAGTCCCTTCCTGTGCCACAGCTCTGTTAAATGTACATTATATGTTACGCTGTTAACAGGTCAGCAGTCAGTCATGTGGTGAGGGCACTCCATACGCCTAAGACAGGAGTCCCTTCCTGTGCCACAGCTCTGTTAAATGTACATTATATGTTACGCTGTTAACAGGTCAGCAGTCAGTCATGTGGTAAGGGCACTCCATAAACTTAAGACATGAGTCCCTCCCTCATGGAGCTATCATACCACACACACAACAGCACTGTAACAGGAGCAGGTCAACTATCATATATGTTGGGGGGGCTGACTGCAACCATGGCCTTGACTGCACACTGCACAGTGCACATGCACACCTGCTCTTTTACATTCAGTCACATTGTATTGACATTTGGCAGGGGTCTATTATAAAGGAACAGAGCCATCACAGTGCCAGTAGAGTGCCACCAGCCACCATACATACATACATACATACATTCATTATTTGCAATGCTGCTACCTGCTACTCTGCTTAGTACTAGTACCTACAGTCTATCTGAGTCTTTTCCTTAATAAAGTAAAAGGAAAGACTGTTTTTGGTATCAACTTGTCTTTGGTGTGGTGGGGGAGGAATCTTATGCTGAATTGCTGATGTCAATGAAGATTAAAAAAAATATGCTGATGGATAAGATGATGTGTCTGCTAGGTGGATGGATTAGACAGTCTCATCTCCAGACTGCTATGTAGTCTTTCTCTAATTTAGCTAAACAGCTAGTAGTTACATTACTGAAGCCACAATTAATCTATGCTAGCAGTCTTCTATGTAATCACCCTTGTTTGTTTGTGCTCAACTCTCTCTGACCAGGATTGCTTGCTCCTTTTTGTTACATCCAGGAACCATAGGTTGTGTATCCATAGAAAGATGATATATCATTCAGTTCACCATCAGTGCCATAATATATCCCCGCCATTGTCATATGAATGTGTGTGTGCATGGGCCCGGGGGGGCAACAGCACCTACAAATGCAAAACACTGGTGGTAACTGACAGCATTCACATCACATTTACTATATTAGTGGCTCACTGCTGGCTGGCGTGGTGACCCCTGGGTTTTGTGTGTGTGTGTGTGTGTGTGTGTGTGTGTGTGTGTGTGTGTGAAGACACCTACCCAGCTTTAGCCTCACCATAATCAGCAGTAACAACTTAACTATAGTACACATAATGAAAGAGATAGCTGGTCAAAATGGGGCGGGGGTAGGTACGGCCTGTACCGTACCACTGGAATGTCACAACACAGAATCCCAATTGCAAATGTGATGTCCAAGATGTGGCTTGCCTAATAAGGGCATACATCTCTTAAAACAACCATATAAAATATTAATCAATACATCAAATTCATAAGTATAAATACATTTTGGAAAAGGCAGGGAAGGACACATGACATGATGTGATGTATTATTAGCCAAACAATATTTTGGACACCAAAAACTACATATCAGAAAGCTTGTACTTTGCAGTCAGCATTCAGCAACTTAATAAGTTATGTCATTTTTTCTGGGTGATTAGCCTTATACATTACTCATTACTCATTAATACTCATTACTCATTAGGTACTCCCACCATTTTTTTTCTTTTCAGATACTGTTCTTGTTTCTAATTCGGGCCGGTCAAGCAGTTTCAGAGTTCAAGAGAAATTGTAGTTCTCCCCAAGGAAAGACTTCAGCTTCTTGATTCAAACACTCTATCCTTCTGATGATAGATTTTCAGGGCCCTGCAGCAATCTGATGGAAGGAGCACTGTACGTTACGAACTAAACTTGTCTTTCTTTAGTTTACAACCAAGTATAGCATTAATAAAACTGTATTCAAAATGAAGTATATGGTGTTGTTTATAGTGTTCCAATTATTTTTTTTCAATGGTGAGGCCATGAGGGTGATGCCAGAACAGGATACGACACACACAGGGAGGTATGATGCATCTCAAATTTGGCAAATAAGATGGACATACGTTACAGGCAATATACAGCCAAGAGTACAGTGGATGAACAGCAGCCAGGGAGTGCTTGACTGACAGCCACAGCACCAAGCTGTGCATGTCAGGCAGTGCGCATGTTATACTCCCCTGGGGTTGCCAGAAAACAAGTTCAGTGAGCAAGGAAGGCATTCAACATTTTGCTCCCGCATAAGAGAGACTGGTTTCACAAGGTAAGCCATCTGCTCATGGGATACAAATTTACTAAAGCGGGTTAGGAACTAAAGGACATGGGTCAGACTAAGAGGGCGGTGGTGGTACATCACAGTCAATCTGGGGAGAGAGAGGGGGCCGGGGGCGGTAGATAGTATTTTCCTATGTACTGGTTTGCTAGTAATGCTTTTTTGCAGTTTTCAATCAAAATATGGAGGGTGCTTAACTCAACTTTATAGGTGCCTGAGAACCTCAGCACCCCTGGAGTCGCTGAGTTGACACCTATGGCTGGCTGCAGGATTTTTCTTTAACTAGGCAACCCTGCAACCAGACCTTGTAGTGGAAAAAGTAACATTTTGATGAGTATACTGTACCAACTGGGCTAATGAAGCAGTCTGTGGGGCCACTGGCCAGTAGTTTTCCCATCCCAGTCACTATCACTAGCCCTGTTGTTCACCTGCCTGATGCCTGGCTTGGTACACAGTGGTGGCAAAAACAAGACAAACTTTCAACCCCATGTATTATTATACATCTACCTATCAAGATCAGATGACATCCATCCAAGTAGATTCTTTAGCAACAGCTGATCATATCAGGAGTATATTTTCAATAAATGAGAACTTAAGGACAATCATACATGTCTGCTAAGGTTAATGCCAGTTATTACATTTAAAAGAACTAGGCATATGCACTTATAATTCACTTCGGTCCTCCTTACTGCAGCTCTGTTCCTTCGTGCAAGTGCACACTGTCTGCAACTGGTGGAATTTCTTTCATTATTCACTATGGAAACAAAAGCGACATTGTTTTACCCTCCTCCCAAGTCTTATCTGCAGACACTAAGTTTATTAGGTAAATAAATACACCTTATAAAAGAAATATTCTCTTGCAATGGGTCTGACTGACTCTGTCTGCATGGGGGGGGGACAAGAGGGGGGACTTGGTTCACTCGCACTAGTCCGTTCCATAGTTTCTGTGACAAACATAACTGAGTCATGACAGAAGTTAAGACTTTCAGCTACTAAATCTTAATATGATAAAAAAATAAGCACCAACAAAAACTTGCCTCAGGTGCAGTTTCTGACTCCGAGTCCTCCATAGTCAGTCAGTCATACAAGCAGAAGCATGGGCCAACCTGCCAACCAATCAAGGAGGAGGAAGCTGGAACAACAGGCAGGAAGGACAGCAGCCAAGGCAACCAGACAGCAGCTGCAGTGGCACTGTGGGAAAGATAAGATGACAAGAGTAGAAAACATTTTTATGTTGATTGCGCCCAGCGCGCAAGAAACATATTGGGACAGCTTGCAGAGAAGCAGGCTGCGGAGGTGGGGCACTGTTGTGGCCAATGCCCCCATAGCCTGCAAAGGCTTGTCCTGCTTCCCCCAATGCCGTTGTAAGCTGCTGGTGACAGCAGTTTGGAACATTGGCACCAAGTTCTGAGAATTTCACCACTGCAATCAGGGGCCACCTCGTCATTGCAGCGTCAGCCATCCACTGCAATGAAGGAGCGACCCGTCATTGCAGGGCGGGATGTAAAACCCCCTGATATTGTTTGTGAACATGGTGGTGGCTTGCCACTGTGTTCACAAACAATATGACACCTCCCCCACCGTGTTTACTTGCTGACGGGGGGGCCTTAATCCTCATCGGCTTTGGTGGCCTCCTGTTTCTGTTGTTGCTGACGGAGCAGCCCACTCTCAGTCGGCATTCTTTACCCCCCCCCACTTTTGTTTCTGCCGACGGGGTGCCAAATTCTCATTGGCATAATGATGCCCCCCCTTGTTTGCCAATGGGGGGTGCCCAATCCACCGTCAGCTACTGCCAGCCCCCAAACAAGAGCCTCTGATGGCACACTGGGAGCCCACCCCAGCATGCCAGATGCCCCTCCGAAGAAAAAACGGTCCCGTGACGTCTTTTTTTTTCCCCCTGAAAATAAGGACACTGTCCCTCTGCGCTCACCCTGCCCCCACCCACAACCCACACCCACCCACTGCGCACTCTGCTCTCCCCACACCCCCTCACACCATTCTTATCTCTGGAGCTCGGCGATGATCTTCGTGGACCAGGAACACATCTGCATTCTTCAAAGCTGACCACGAACTGAGGAAATGGCGGTAAGTTGTATAATGTAATAAATAGGGTTTTTTCAACTTTAGTGCATATCTCAGGCATTTTGGGGAATTTTGGTACCAAATTTTCAACATGGGGTTTTTGGGACCCCTCCTCATGAGTGCTTGAACTGTCATGGAGTTAATCGGCCCCGAAAGGTGATTTCACGGTCACTGCATGGAATCACCTTTGGGGGCTGATTAACAAAACGACAATGCAAGTGTTCATGAGGTGGGCTCTCAAAAAGCCTATGTTGCAAATTTGGTGGAAAAATCCAAAATGACTGTTTTACGAAGCGCAGCGTTGTACAGTGTACACGAAGCTCGTAATCATTAATTTGCAATATTTTCAAGCCAGATTTTCTACACTGGCATTTTGTCACACCTCCTTGCGAACAGTACAGCTGTCATTATTCACATCCTGACGTAAATGTGTTTTCGCACTTCCGGCACAGAATAGCGTGATCACTGTGGGAAATCAGTGTTCAGGACAGATTAAGAAAATAACAGTGACACTGTTCATGAGTAGTGGTCCTGAAATGACTATATTGAAAATTTGGTAACGATACTTCATAAAATGACTGTGTTACGAGCATGCGTTGCGCAGTTTGCACGCACGCTCGTAACTTCGCAAATTTATAATATTTTCACTCCTGATTTCCAACATTGCCATTTTCCCACACTTACTTATGAACAGTACAGCTGTCATTTTTCCCATCCTGGCCGAAATGTGTTTTTGCACTTCTGGCGCAGAATAGAGCGGTCACTGTGGGAAATCACTGTCCAGGACAGATTAAGAAAATAACAGTGATACTGTTCACGAGCAGCAGTCCTAAAATGCCTATGTTGAAAATTTGGTGATGATAGCCCATCGAATGACTGTGTTACAAGTGTGTGTTGCACACTTTCCATGCACCCTTGTAACTTCGCAGATTTGTAATATTGTCACGCCAGGTTTTCACCAGTGGAATTTTTTCACACCTTCTTATGAGCAGTACAGCTGTTATTTTTCACATACTGACTGAAATGTGTTGTCACAGTTCTGGTGCAAAATAACACGGTCACTATGGGAAATCACTGTTCGCAACAGATTAAGAAAATGACAGTGGCACTGTTCATGAGCAGAGGTCCTAAAATGCCAATATTGAAAATTTGGTGGCAAAACTCCATAACATGACTCTGTTACAAGTGTGCATTGAACTGTTTCCACACACCCTTGTAACTTCTCAATTTTGTAATATTTTGACTCCACATTTTCAACAGTGGCATTTTTCCACACCTCCTTATGAACAGTAGAGCTGCCATTTTTCACATCCTGGCTAAAATATGTTTTTGCACTCCTGCCGCAGAATAGCACGGTTGCTGTGGGAAATCACTGTTTGGGACACATTAAGATCGAACGAGTGAGAGGAGGGAGTGACCGAGCTCAACTGAGCTCTGTCAGGACTGCTGTGGATTTGTCTGTGGGAAGAGAAAGGGCCGAACGCAAGAGCCCAGTACAAAAAGGCAGCCTGCAGCACTGGGAGAAACAGAACGAGAGAGTGAGTGATGGAGGGGGAGTGAGCGAACTCACCAGAGCGCTGTCAGGACTGCTGTGGATTTCTTTGTGGGCAGAAAAAGGCATCAATGCAGGCAGGGGCCCAGTACAAAAGGCCAGCCTGCAGCGGTGGAAGAAACAGTATGAGCAAGTGAGTCAGGGGGACTGAGTGAGCTCAACGAAGCTCTATAATGACTGCTGCAGATTTCTTTGTGGGCAGAAAAAGGCGTCAATGCAGGCAGGAGTCCCGTACAAAAGGGCCGCTTGCAGTGCCAGGACAAACAGAATGAGCGCGTGACAGAGAGAGACTGAGTGACCTAAACAGAGCTCTGTCAGGACAGCTGCAGATTTGTTTGTGGAGAGACAATGGTGCCAATGCAGCCAGGAGCCCCGTACACAAGTGCAGCCAGCAGCGCCAAGAGAAACAGAAAGAGTAAGTGACAGAGTGGTAGTGAAGGAGCTCAACAGAGCTCTATTGTGACAGCTGCCGATTTCTTTGTGAGCAGAAAATGTGGCAACGCAGGCAGGAGGCCAGTACAACAGGCCAGCTTGTAGTGCAGGCCGAAACAGAATGAGTGAGTGAGAGAGCTCAATGGAGCTGTGTTGGGACTGCAACAGATGTTTTCTTTCTGGCCAGAATAAGCCACCAATGCAGGCAGGAGCCCAGTACAAAAGGGCAGCCTGCAGCGGTAGGAGACACAGACTGAGTGAGTGAGGAAGGGGGAGTGAGCGAGCTCAATGGAACTCTGTTGGGACTGCTGCAGATTTGTTTGTGGGCAGAAAAAGGCAGCAATGCACCCAGGGGCCCAGTATAAAAGGGCAGCCTGCAGTGGCTGGGAAACCAAAATGAGCAAGTGAGAGAAGGGGACTGAGCGAGCTGAACGGAGCTCTATTGTAACTGTGGCAAATTTCTTTGTGGGCAGAAGAAGGTGGCAATGCAGGCAGAAGCCCAATAGAAAAGGGCAGCCTGCAGCTCCAGGAGAAACAGAATAAGTGAGTGAGAGAGGGGGAGTGAGCCACCTCAACGGAGCTCTGTCGGAACAACTGCAGATTTCTTAGTGGCCACAACAAGGTGCCAATGCAGGCAGGAGCCCAGTTCAAAAGAGCAGCCTACAGCACCAGGAGAAGCAAACTGAGCAAGTAACACAGTAGAGCTGCCATTTTTCACATCCTGGCTAAAATATGTTTTTGCACTCCTGCCGCAGAATAGCACAGTTGCTGTGGGAAATCACTGTTTGGGACACATTAAGATTGAACGAGTGAGAGGAGGGAGTGACCGAGCAAGCTCAACAGACCAACGCAATCAACATTCAGCATTGGCAAATGCTTGTTTCTACTCTGTCTGTTATCTGGACAAGGAAGTGTGGAGTGCACTGTCCTGCCTCATATTATACTGCTACTCTCCAAGTTCCCTGTTGTTCCACCTTCTTAGTTGGTTGCCCACGTTTGTCACTCAGGAACTGTTTGTACCTGAGCCAAGATTTTGTTTGTACTTATTTTTTTTCCAAAATTAAGAGTTATTCATCAACTATTCTCACTACAAATATTATTCATATAGCCAGCACCCAGCACCTGCATCCAGCAGCATCCTCAGCAGCAGCAGTGAGCAATGCATGAGCCATGTTTCGGGCATGAGCCCCTTCCCAGTTCCGCTCACCAACCGCCCCACCAGAGCCACCACTGGCAGCCAGCCAGCACCCACAGTCAGAGTGACCAGACTCTGTTCTGCTGCAGTCAGTATTGTAGTACAACAATACAATCATTACTACAATTAATTACAGTCAGTAGTGATGTCTGTAGTAGCTAAGCTACTATAGCAAGTTTTAGTGGTATACTAAAAAAGTGTGACAGCGCTGTGGTAGTGTCTCACTCAGAGCAGACTCAGACAATGTTGTATTATAAAAAGCATAATGTGCTACAAATGAGTTCCTGAGGGGCAGGGCTTCTGACCAGTTTTAAACCCCTGACTGTGCCTGTTATGTTATTATGCCTTACTGCACACAGTTCACGCACCATCTCGCCACGCAGTGGTATCAAGTCTGACGTGGGTCAAGTCAACTCCAGTTCAGGGTATTATTTTTTATTTGGGGGGACAAAAACTGCAATTGCCTTGCCTTTTTTGGTACTCAAAGTGGAGTTAATAGAAACATTTTTTGGGGGGGGTGGTTTACTTAATAGTTTGCATTTTATTTGTGATTATCCTGCTTCTTGTCCCCCCACCCAGTCCCACACCAGGTGTGCTCTGCCAGGCCAGCTCCATTGTTGCTCCTGTGATTCATTTTACTAGTACCACCAACAGTGGCACCTTGACTCAGTCATATGACTTCAGCAACCATGATCTATTTTGGGCAAAATGGGCACCACACATTTGCAACAAACCCTGGCTTAAGTCCTTAGAAATAACTCAATGACATCTGTTTCATGCTCTAAATTAAAAAAGAAACAGAGACAATTTGATGCCACATAAGGACCACTTGTCTCACTTCCCTGCCTAACAAGCTGCAGATCCTACTTAACCAACAGCCTACTACCAGTACCTACTGGCTAGGGTATTATTTTTTATTTGAGGGGACAAAAACTGCAAGTGCCTTGACGTTTTTGGTACTCAAAGTGGAGTTAATAGAAACATTTTTGGGGTGGTGGTTTACTTAATAGCTTGCATTTTATTTGTGATTATCCTGCTTCTTGGCCCCCTGCCCAGTCCCACTCCAGGTGTGCTCTGCCAGGCCAGCTCCATTGTTGCTCCTGTGATTCGTTTTACTAGTGCCACCAGCAGCAGCACCATGACTACAGTCACATGACTTCAGCAACCATGATCTATTTTGGGCAAAATGGGCACCACACATTTGCAAAAAAAAATGGCTTAAGTCCTTAGAACTAACTCACAATGACATCTGTTTCATGCTCTAAATTAAAAAAGAGACATAGAAAATGTGATGGCAGAGCTAAGGACCACATGGCCCACTTCCCTACCCAATGGACAAGCTGCAGATTCTAGTTAACCAACAGCCTACTACCTACAGGCAGCATAACCGTAGGGACAGCGAGCTCTGTCAGCCAGCAATACAATTATTTGATTATTTGATTCCCCAGATTCCCTTCCCCACTATGCTGCAGCAGCAGGCTGCTGCAGCTGCTCCACCAATGCAAAAGGGGTCATCAGAGATTAAGGCCTGCTGTAGTCAGTGCTACACTGCTTGGCACTTACTTTGGGTCCTGGCTGGGCTGCCTAATTTAATCCTCATGGGAGTCAGAGAGAGAGGCCTGCCATTTGTTTGTCACATTCTGTAGTCTCTCTCCTTCCTCTCTGATCTTTCTGTCTCACTTTCTCTTATTTGCTCCCCTTAATTCAGCAAGCAGTCACCTCGCCGCCAGGTCACCCACCCCACCAGGTGTCTCTTCAATCTTGACTCTCCGAATCTGACTCTTTAATTAAATCTACTCTTTCAGCAGTCTGTTTCTGTCTGTCTGACTGGTAGTAGTTTCAAATTCTGGCTGCATGATGATTGACAACTTAGTTCTGCTAGACTGCAGTGCTAACCTAACATGTCCACTCTCCGACTGTCTCTGAGATGACTGGCCAAACCATGCGGCATGGGGATGCATGCATGCCACTCCTTCACCATTCAGTTCAACTTGCACAGCGGCAGTCAGTCCTCCTCTGCTCTATCCTCACCTCTACCCAGCCTTGTTGTCCCGCCTCCCTCACTGTCCACGACTGCACTCATTTTTTAGTCATTGGCTCCATGCGTCCGCACACGACAACTCAAAAAGAAGGAGAGAGACCCATTGGCTAGGCAGCTGCCTATCACACTTTGTGGGCTGTCTGTCATAGATGTTGCTGCTGCTTAAAATAACCAATAACAGACTGAAACAGGGAGGCGAGGCAAGGCAAACAGAAGAGCTTCTGATTTGATTTCTTGGGACAATTCAATTTATTTCACTCTGCCCACTGCCGCCAGTGACAAAATCATATCAGCAAAAAAATGAATAAATAAAATCTGCTCACAAAACATGGCACATGCCATGTGTGTGCGGTGCCATAATCTCCAGTTAGCTCAGCTCGTGTCTTGCAATTTGTAAAACAGACAAGCCAAGCTGAGCCACTCCTTTGGCTCAAGCTTGGCCCAAGCCATGCCCAGTTTGCCCAGGTATACCCTTCCATTAGTGTAAGACCAAGTAGGAATGTCTGCAGTAGTGATGAAATAACAGCAGAGGATTACTACAGGCATGATGAGATGGAGGATAATGAGTTTGAAATCTTGTCAAGTGGTGGTCAGAGTAGCAGTGGTGGTGGTGGTGGTCAATGCAATATGTCTAGTGCAAGTGGCACATCAACCCCTGTGCGTAAATCTGGGAAAATAACTTAATTTGTGGATTTGTCACCTGTGCAGCCCTCTTCATCACACATCCAAACCCCCTGTCCATTCGCAAAGCAGAGCCATTTGTCACACCCCGTGCAAAATGTGTAATTCAGCCCATGTTGCAGAGTGCTTTTGCCTGTAACCTGAAGTGCCCACCCAATCATGCAGTGTCACATGAACTTAATGCTGCTGTAGCTGAAATGTTGGCAATTGATCTTTTGCCCTTCTCCTTCATGGAGAATTCTGGATTACGGCAGTTTGCGGCATGTGCCTGTCTAAAATGGAAAGTCTCATCCAGAACATACTTTTCCACCTGTGCTGTCTCCGAGTCATACCGTACTGTGGCTGACTCTGTAAGACATGCCCTTCAACATTCCTCCTCTCCATTCATCCATTTAAGTATGGATATGTGGACAAGTGGCAAAACAGTGGGGAGTTTATATTTGTGTATAACTGCACATTGGGCACAGGTGCCGGGGTTGTTAGTGCTGGTGGTAGTAGTGTGAATAATCAGTGTAGTAAGGTAGACTGTCATGGTAGCAATCTTACAGGAATTCGACAGCATGCAACGCTTGCTATGCACAGTGTGACCTGTTCACACACTGGTGAAAATGTGCTGGACTTGCTACTGGCTGAAATTGATGAGTTACTGAACTTCCTGTCCCTTAGAGATGGGTTTATAGCAAATGACAGTGAGTCAAATTCGGTTAAATGCATCACGAATGGTGGCTTTGCATGGGTTCCATGTATGACCCACTGTTTAAATCTTGTGGTGCAGGAGTTTCTGCAGCACCTTGATATAAATGAAATGCTGACAGCTGCACATCTTATCTGTTCTCACTTTTCACTTTCTGCAAAGGCCCGTGACTAGCTTCAGCAGTTGCAGATCCAAAGCAGCCTCCTGCAGCACCGCCTCAAGCTGGAAGTTGTCATGTGGTGGAACTCCACTTTATACACAGCAGAGAGGTTGGATGAACAATACAAAGCCATCTCAGAATATCTTGTCATGCACACTAGCTGTGACACTTCCGGGGCCTCCATGTCTCTCACGACTAAACAGTGACACCTCTTGGACTCTGTAATAACAATTTTGAGGCCTTTTGAACACACTACACAGGCAGTGAGTGGTGAGTCTGCCTCCATTAGCCAATCAATTCCACTGCTGCGGGTGTTGAGGCAGACATTGCTGAATCTACAGCATAGCCTTGATGGTTCCAGAGACTGTGCTAGCAATGTGTTGCTGAATCACATGCTGACACTATTCGAGCATAATCGGCACATCCTGAGCATTCAACAGAGTGATGACTTTGCAATAGCAACAATGTTGGACTCATGATACAAACATGGAATTGCCTCACTACTGGAGGGAGGGCCTGAATAGAGAAATAATGTTAGTGGGCAACTGATGCACTTGGTTGATTGGGCACAGAATTCACGTGCCAATGTCAGCAAACCTCAGCAGGATAATTTAGCTGAAAATCAGTTTGGAGTTGTATCAAGCACATCCTAAAAGGGGGCTGCAGTTCCAGGTGGTCTGTCATCAAAACCCAGTTGCCATTAACCCATTTTGGGGTGCTTTGTCCCAAGTTGGGATTTGTGACATTAATGATTCAGGAGAACAGGATAATGCATCAACCACCAGACTTCGCACAGCACAGCAAGTGGTTGACTCATATTTGGCTGAAAACAGGCATCTGTCAATAACTAATGATCCTCTTTTAGACTGGAGTAGAAAGATCAGTGAATGGCCAGAGCTGACCTCAGTGGCACTGAAGTACATGACATGCCCACCCTCCAGTGTAAGTGTGGAGATGGTATTCAGTTCAGCAGGTGCAATAGTCAGGGATCATCGTACAGACCTCTCTCCTTCAAGTGTCAGTTTGCTGACATTCATAAAAAATTAATGAGGGGCACATACCAGCTCGAACTGCAACCTCAGTATTCGTACTCCGGCATGGTCATGGTTGTGCTGGTGTTGTAGAAATGGACCATCTTGGTGGTACTGGCAGAAAGAAATGGCCTACCAGTGAGGTAGATGATGACACAATGGAGAAAAATTTCCCTAGAGGGCACATTTTGGACATTGATGACTGCGAGGGCAGCTTTCTGTATGAAGATTATGATGAGGTTGATGTTGGTAGGTTTTAAGTGAAGTGATTAAAAGGCTGTCACATTTTTTTTCTATGGTACATGTTTTGTTTTTCATAAAGTTAAATCAGTGTCCCATTAAGAATGACTCAAATTCAGAGATCACATGATGCAGCTAGCCTGAAAGGATGCCTAATCTAACCTCTCCTGCCCACCACCGATATTTTTTGACTATTTCTACTTTAAACTCGACTAGAGATTCCAACAAAAACAAGCCAGTGGAATCGGAAGTGCTTGCGCATCTGTTGGGGTTGTTTTTGGAGGAATGGAAGTCAAAATGAAAAAAGCACAGCCAAAACATACCCCTCCAGCTACGCCTGAAAAGGTCCCTAAGAAACTGCGAGCTAACATTCCGGCTACCTCTCAATCGACGGGTGCAGCATAGCTCAGACCAGGAACCCCTAATGCTTGCTGGCTTTTTGGCTGAATTTCACCCGTTTAAAGAGGAGCTAAAGAGCCTCACAGCAGAAATTAAAACAATTTCTCAGGTCATTGAAGATATTGCCCTGTGGACGTCTGATACCAAAGCTCGCCCTACCTCACTCGAAAGAAGAGTGGATAAACAGGATCCCGAGATAGTGATCATTAAGCAAAAACTCTCAAGGATGGAACTGAACTTGGAGGATTTAGAAGGACGTAGCCACAGAAATAAGGTTGTGATCATAGGCCTCCCGAGTCTGAAGAAGGGCAGGAAGCAGTGCTATACATCCAGAAATTTGTGGAGAAAATAGTTGGGCCTTCTCCATATAGCTCCAGTCACATTATAGAACGGGCCCACAGAGCACTTAGACCCAAGCCTCTGATTCGGGGCCCCCCGTCCCTTAATTTTCCGGTTTTTAAACTTTCTGGAAAAGCAGCATTTCTTCACAAAAATGAGGAACATGCAAGACCTGCAATGGGGGGGGGGGGAGGATTCGAGTAGCCCAAGACCTACCGCTCACAGTTCGCCAACGCAGATCTGCTTTTCACCCTCTAGTCACCAAGCTAATCGCCGCTGGAATTAAATTCAAAATGGGATATCCCGCAAAATTGCAGCTTCTGGCATCTGGTACATGGCACTCCTTCGAGGATCTGGATGCAGCGACTGCGAGTCTCAAGTCTGCCATGCCTGAGCTTTTTAAAAATACATGAGTGAGTGGTTGGCCTCACCTTAGGCATTTTCGTCATAAATTGTTCTCGGCTGGGACTCTGGAAATATTTGCAGCATCAATCGGATCAGAGTGCTTGGACGGTCTCCTGTGACTCCAATCATATTCAGACTGTAATTCCTGGGACTTTTTCAGGGTTACGATAGGAGTCAATGCTCTGCATAAATGTAGATGTATGCTGAAGTTGCCTTTATTTACATCCTAAAGTAATAAAGGGGATAAAGGCAAAATATAATTTAGGGTCATGTTAAATTTATCTACTTAACATTTTGTTATATTGTTGGAAGGGGAACAGTGGTTCTGTTGCAGTTAATTTGGTGGACGCTACTATGTTTGAGTTTATGCTGGTGAATCTCATTATAAGGAGTATAATTTAGATGGTAAATACTGTCGGGAGGTAACAATATTTTGGTTAGAGTGGATTATATAGCAGCACTCCCCAGAATAAGCTTCAAATACATGAGCTCCCCTTTTTCCTACTTTATTATTACATTATACTACAGGTTTTATAAGGGTAGGCAAGGTGGTTATTACTCCAGGTTGTTGCGTGAGGGGAGTGCAGGTTTCATCTGGTGGCACGTAGAAGTCAAGTTGGGGAGCATGGGTTGGTAACTGTATCTTTTTATAGAGATAAGGTAACAGTCGATGGGATTCATATGATCTCTGCGGATGTGTCATACTGAACTGAGCTGCCCTGAGGCTTATCTACTAGGTAAGTAACGACCCAGTTTCAGTAGCGGTTCTGTGTGTCTCAGCAATTGCCAGGTGAAATAGAGATAAAAGGCCACTAGATAGGATTATGTTAAGGGGCAGCATTGTAGGTTAACAGGTTAGGTAGAGATAACTGCTTATTTGTAGGGTGTTTAGAGTTATACTAACATACTAAAATGCCAGCAGAATAGGCCTATCGGTCTTTCGTGTCTGCTCGTTTGGTCAGTCCCCAACCTGGGTGCTGACCTTGCTGTCCCCCTCACCTTCTCTGGCTTCTCCCTTCCCAGTTCCGGATATTCTTGCTGCATTTGATTTTGCTTCCAGAACCCTTCCCCTGTACCTGTCCCACCCCCTCTTGAACCCCTCCACTGTGTCTGCCTCCACCAGCCCCCTAGGCAGTGCATTCCATGGCTCCACCACCCTCTCAGTGAAGTAGCACCTCCTCCTTTCTCCCCTGAATCTTCCCCCCTCCAGCTTCCAGCCATGCCCTCTAGTGGCCCCTTCCTCCTTCCTTCGAAGCACCCTGACTGTTCCTCCCCTATTTACCCTCTTCATGTACCTAAAGACCTCTATCATGTCCCCACGTCCTTCTCTCTTCCAATGTGTACATATTTAGCTCTTCGAGCCTCTCCTCATAGGTCCTGTCCCCAAGCCCCAAATCATTTTGGTTGCCCTCCTCTGGACCCTCTCCAGGAGGTTAATGTCTCGCTTTTAAGTGTGGCCTCCAAAACTGCACGCAGTACTCAAGGTGCGGCCTCACCAAGCAGTTATACAGAGGGAGTATCACTTCTCCTTCTGGAGGTGATCCCTAGCGATGCATCCCAGCATCCTGTTGGCCTTGGCTGCTGCCCTCCTACAAGTCTCAGAGTTGTTCATCTTGACATCCACCACCACCCCAGGTCCCTCTCAGCCATCGAGACTTGTAGCATTCCCCAGGGTGTACACTTGACCTGGGTTTCTGGCCCCAGGTGGAGTACCTTGCATTTCCTGCATTGAACCTCAGCTTCCACTTTCTAGACCATCTTTCCAGAGCCTCCAGGTCCCCTGTAGGCCACCCTCCCTCCTCCCCATCCACCACCGCCCCAGTTTTGAGTCATCTGCAAAGAGACTCATCTCACTCCTGATTCCTGTCCTTATGTCAGATAATGAGGGGCTGCTGGAACAGAAGGCCCAAGGACTGGTCTCCCTGTGGACCCCACTAATGACCCTCCTTGGGGATGAGACTATCCCACAACCACGACCCTCTGGGTCCGGGTCCTGGAGCCAATTGCCTATCCATCTGATCATCTGGTTCCCCACCCCCATTTCTCCCAGCTTATCCAACAGGCCACGTGAGGAACAGAGTCAAATGCCTTGCTGAAGTCCAGAAAGAGGACATCCACTGGTCTACCCAGGTCCAAGGCACTTGTCACCCAGTCATAGAACTCCACCAGGTTTGTCTGACATGATTTCCTGGGATGAATCCATGCTGTCTATCGTCCAGGCACTCCTGACTTATCCAGGTCCCCCTAGCCTCTCCTTGACAATGCCCTCCCATCACCTTACCCACCACCGGGGGTCAGACTGACAGGCCTGTAGTTCCCTGCCACCTCCCTTGATTCCCCCTTGTGGATAGGCACTATATGCACCACCTTCCAGTCTTGGGGCACCCACCCTGTCCTCAGAGAGATGGTGAAAAGCTCTGCCAGGGGTTTTGCCAGGGCATCTGCAAGTTCCTTCAGCACTCTGGGATGTAATTTATCCGGCCCCAGTGCTTTCTCCGTCTTAAGGGAGCTGAGGGCTTCCCTCACTCTCTCAGCTGTGATTTCCACTTCCGGTACCCCCTTCTCCCTGCTTAGCCCTCCCCCCACTTGCCAGTGATGCCTCCCCCTCTCCCCAGACCTGCCGATCGGTAAGGGTCCCCCCTCCTCAGTATCACTGTCTCCTCCCATGTATGATGCAGCACCCCCATTTTCCTGGGTGAAAACTGAGGTGAAATACTCATTTAGTACCTCAGCCTGCTCCCCGGGTCTTGTGCCCATCTCCCTTGATTTAACTTCTGCTAATCTGCCCTTCACCCTTCGTTTTTCCCCAATGTATCTAAAGAACCCTTGTTCCTCTCCCACCCCCTGGCCAGGTTCTGCTCCTTCCTGTCTTAGCTGCCCTCACCACTCTAGTGGCCCTTCTAGCCATCAGCTCATGACTCCTCGATCCCTTTCACTCCTTGAGCACTTGAATTGCTTATAGGCTGCTTTCTTTCCCCCACTACCTCCTGGACCTCCCTGGTCCCACCAACAGGATTTTTGGGCCCTACCGCATTTCGTCTTACTCTTGCACAGGTGCTGGTAGCATCCTGCACCCCTCTCTGATGATTTCCACCCTACTATCACCGTCCATGTCTGACCGAATCCCATCCAAATGCTCTATAAGGATCCTTCCCATTTCCTTAAAATCCGCCCCCCTGAAGTCGGTTACTTCCATCTTTATGCAGCCTTCTACCCCTCCTAGGTCCAGGCAGAACCAGACCATGGCATGGTCACTCCCCGCCAATGGGTCCCTTACCTCCAGGCCCCCAATCTGGTCACTGTCTGCCAGGACCACGTCCAGTACCCGTGCCTCCCTGGTTGGTTCCCTCACCTGCTGAGTTAAGAACGCGTCTTGAAAGACATCCAACAACCTCTGTTCCCTGGTCACAGAGGATGTCATAGTCTCCAGTCTGTTCCTGGCATGTTTAGTCCCCAACACCACCACGTTCCTCTGCCCAGTCTGCAGTGTCTCCTAACATCTGCCACCAGACTGTCCTCCAGCTCCTCCGCCAGGGCAGGGGGTCTATACACCACTCCTATTTTTACTCTCTTGCCCCCCCTTGTTATCAAGGTGACCCAAATTGCCTCCACGGTTCCCTCCGCCTCCTCTACTCTCCCTATGCCAATGCAGTTTTTGACTATCATTGCTACCCCTCCTCCCCTTCCCTCCCCCCTGTCCTTCCTGAACATAGTGTATCCCTCCAGGTTCAGGTCCCAGTCATGTCTTGCAGTGGCCCAAGTCTCAGTGACCGCTGCCACATCCACTGCTCCCTCAGTTAGCATTGCCTGGAGCTCAGGCATTTTATTGCCCAAGCTCCTGGCCTTTAGCAGGACTACCTTCCACCCTTTCCCTATAGTTCCATCTCCCCTGCTCATATTCCCATGGGGATTCTGTTTTCCCCTGGTCTGCACTTTGCCAGTTGGCCTTTTCCTGCAATCCTCCTGGTCCCCAGGGGGGTGGAGACAGAGTCCCTCCTTTATTGGCACCCCCTTGACAGCCTTTTCTCCCATCTCACCCCCCTTCACAAGTTTAAACCCCACTTTTCACCAATGAACCCCTCTATTTTCAACTTAAGGATTCCCTTCCCCTCCAAATTGAGATGTAGTCTATCTCTAGCATACAGCTCCTTATCCTCCCAGGTCTCCCCCCAATTCCCCATCAACCCATACCCTCTGGCCTCACACCACTCCCTGAGCCACTGGTTTATCTCCCTAATTTTCCTTTTGTGTTTCCCACTAGCCCTTGGTACTGGCAGGATTTCTGAGAAGGAATCTGTGCATCCTATGTCATGACAGACCCTGGCGAGCTCCCTGAATCTTGCCTGTATCTCTAGCTCGCTATTTCCCTCAATGTCATTTGTACCAGGTGGACCAGTATGTCTGGGGAACCCCACAATCCTTTGCCAGCTGATATACCTCGTGCTTAGCCCTGTGCACCGTTAGTCCAGGGAAGCATCTTGTTCTAACTGGCCAGGCTTCTCCTCCCTATCCCATTTGATACCCCTGATCATAGAATCCCCCAGCAGGAGCACTCTGACCACTCCTTTTCCTCCATTCCCCCTTCCATGTCCCTCATCCTTTCTACAGGCCCCTCCACCCAGCTGGCTCCGTGTTCCTCCCCCTTTCTGGGTGCCACATGCCACCCCCTCCTCTCCAATCCTATGCCTCTCCTCCTCCTGAGTATCCTTCTGTTCCTTGCTAATTCCCCCCTCACTGCTCGCAACTGGTCCTTCTCCCCCATCTGCTAAACTAGCCTGGCTCATCCTCCCTTCCTTCCTGTCTCCATTTAGTTCCTCCTTGCTAGTCGTGCTCCCCTGGCCTAAACCCTCAGCTCCCTTTACTGAATCCTCCTTGTACTTCTGGTCCTTCTCCTTTACCTTTCCTCCCAACTGGTCCTTCTCCTTGTGCTTTCCTCCCTCTTCCCCCTGCCCCTCCTGCTCTGATTCACTGCTCCCCCCATTCTCCTGCATTCCAGGTCCCCCCCTGTTCTTCCTGCTATCTGGCCCCTGCCTCCTGCCTCCCACTCCCTTTCCATCTCTAACTACCCTTGTCATGGCTACATCACCCCCCTCATCCTTGAGCAGAAGAAGAGAATTGAAGCGGTTACTGAGTGTAAGGTCTGATCCACTTCCCTGCCTTGCTTCCTTCTGTCCAGCCCTGGCCATCTGCCTACTTCCCTGAGAATGTTGTCCCTCCATCCCCCCTTTGTGAGGGCCCCCAGTTACCTGCCTGCTTCCTTGGTAGTGTCCTTTTGGACCCCCTCTGCCAGGTTCCCCTATGTGACCCCTGAGTATTCTCCTGCACTCCTTTCCCTATGACCCCACCCCCAGTGCTTGGTGCAACCCTGTGGGAGATTCCCAGCCCCCTTCCCCAACCATACCACCCCCCTTCCCCCAGCTTTCTCCTAATCCTCACAACCTCCTCCCTAAGCTGTGCTAGCTGGTAGCACACTGGGCAACTCACGAACTTCATGCCCAGTCCAGTATCATGGCTGCTCCACACCCTGTGCACCCCACCACCCTCCCAAAGATGCAGGCCCTAATGTTGTGTGGTTCCATCCCCTTCCAAATAGGTTTTCTTGGGTGAGCCACCAGGTTCCCCCCTAGTCCATGATACCCCTACTGCCTAATCAGGTCACCCACTAATCTTACAGACAGTCCCACTGTACACCAGTAACCCTTTTACTAGGTGCAGTACAACACATTAAACTTATAAGGGAAATGAACTACTCCCAAAGCTCCTCTCCCAGCCTTTAAATCCTACCCCCAGTGGCTAGAACTACATGAGCTGCACCTGCAGCCTTTTCCTCCAATTGCAGGGCAGGTGTTCCCCTATAAATTTGCAGACTTCTGGGAAGGGAGGGGGGGGGGAGGGTGGGTATTGGGCAGATACCTGACTCGAGAGAGAGTGTATCAGCCCTGTGTCTCCCCTCCAAGCCCAGCAGCCAAAGAACTAGGCCCAAGCAAATTCCACCAAATAGGTTTTAAATCAGAAGAAATAGGCCTCTACCAGCGCAGCCTGTTACACAGTGAAACATCCACAAAATGAGCCCCACTTACAGCCACCAAATCAGTTTACAAACATCCAACAGCACCCAAAACAATACCCTGCTAGCCCCTTAGAAGTAAGAAAGAAGGACTAACCTACCAAGTAAAATCCACAAGAACCCTGTGGAAAACAACAGCAGAGCTACTGTCCTGAACACAACTGATCCTGTCCCTTCCAGTTCTTTCTGAGAAGACAAAGCAGCTAACACCTCAATCTGATTCAGCTCTGCCTCCAGTCAATTGGCTGAGTGAGACCTGGCCAGACCATTAACACCCCTCCCCACTATGCAGTAACCTTTACAGCTAATGGAGTCAGCACAAGGAATCAAAATTCAAGTCAAAGCCCCCAAAATATGTTTGCTGCCAACAGAAACAGGACTCAATTTAATCAGCTTCACTAACAACACATCAAAATAGGCTTGAAATTAACATATATAGGTCTCCAATTCAAATAACCATCTCCAAGCAAATCCCACCAAATAGGTTTTAAATCAGAAGAAATAGGCCTCTACCAGCGCAGCCTTGTTACACAGTGAAACATCCACAAAATGAGCCCCACTTACAGCCACCAAATCAGTTTACAAACATCCAACAGCACCCAAAATAATACCCTGCTAGCCCCTTAGAAGTAAGAAAGAAAAGGACTAACCTACCAAGTAAAATCCACAAGAACCCTGTGAAAACAACAGCAGCAGCTACTGTCCTGGAAAACAACTGATCCTGTCCCCTTCCAGTTCTTTCTCATGTTTGTTTATCTATTTGATATCTTCCCTCGGCGATGGTAGGGGAAGAGTAGATATGCCACGGGTAGTGGAAGTGGAGCCTTTGTGCACGGACTCTATTATAGATGCCCCATTATTAGTTTACTAGCGTGATTGCCAACTTAGAGGGGGCTTTCATTATTTACTTGAAGGAGCACCATTTAGATGGTAAAGCATGGCCAGGAAGAGCAATACGTATCCCTGGAGAGAATTTCAAACCTACGTTCTCCAGAATAAGCCCCGAAGGTGTGAGTTTTCTTTTTTGCTTAATATGGGGTTACAATGCAAAAGTTACAAGGGACATGGGATGGTGCTGTTGCACTAAATGACCACATGAGGGGAGTGTAGCCTCAGCTTTATAGCATATCGATTGCAAGTTGTGGACTGTAGGAGGATAAGTATATCCCTTTATGGCAACAAGGTAGTTACTGAGGGGATACCTATAAATCTGGATATAGTAGTCTTGTTAAATAGAACTGTTCTGTGGGTTAATCATTAGATTAATTAAGGTTGTAGTACCCTTAGGAGCTCTGCGTTTGTTAGCAGCCAGTTGTCTTCCCTTCTTCTTCCTTTATATTTATTTTTTGTTCCCCTTATAGGAAAATGGTGTGAGTATTTTAGTAGAAAAATAGAATAGATCGGGACCTCTGCTTAACTATAGTTTTCGGAGAGTTGGTTATAGTACAGGGGAAAATTCCAATGTCCCCAAATGTGTTGTTATGTTGCGACTGAACTAGGGATTGATAATAGTAAGGGAAGGCATGGCAATAGATTTAATAGGATATCGAGGTTAGAGGTTAATATGTACTTCTGTCGACATTTAGTCACTATTCAGTTTGCTTTTGTTATATATAGAGTTATTGGGGAAAGTATAGAAGGCGGAGGCAGGGGGCGGAGTTTGTGGAGAGCTGCAAAGTGAATCATGGAAGAAAGGCGGGTGGGAGGGTGGGGAACGGTTTTAAAATTCTAAGGGTGTGTAGTTTGGGAATTTTTTGGTTCATTCTTGGGGGTTTAGGGAATAATGGGAGTTGTTGGAGGGTGGGGGTGGGAGGGCTTGGAGGGGCACAGTCCAGAACAAGCGTGTATTTTGATGGTCTCATAATATCTCATTTTGTTTCAGATCACTCATGTTTCGTGGGCAGGAATGATGGCTAATGATATTTGTTATGCAACCTGGAATGTTAAAGGAGTCTGTAAAAAGTTAAAGCAGTATAAGATTTTGAAGCATTTCGATATCTTACACTCTAATATCTCTTTTATACAAGAATCTCGTTTACTAGACCTAGAGGCCATTCAGATGAGACGGTTGCAAATTGGGCAGGTTTTTGCAGCCCAAGGTACCTCCAATAGCTGGGGGATTTTAATATTAGTTAACAGGAATATCCTGTTTAAGGTTATGCAAGAGGTTAAAGATCCACATGGAAGATTTGTTCTGGTACGGGGTACTCTTTATTCTATGGAACTCTTACTAGGTAGCATTTATGGCCCCAATAAGGATGACCCACTTTTCTTTATGTGGTTACTTAATAGTATTCTCCCATTATCCGCATCTATAATATTAGGGGGAGATCTGAACATAGTGCTTGATTCGGATAAGGACCAATCCGGTAATGTTTCAGGAATGCTTTTCCCAGCACAGCGGGCATTGCATGAACTAATGAATTGGTTTTACATCCGGAGAGTAAGGAATTTACTTTTACATCTCCTGTTCACAGGTCTTCATCTCGTATAGACTATTTGCTGATATCTCAGGCATTCTTACCCGGAGTAACAACTTCAGTCATTCAACCGGGCCCTCCTTCTGACCACTCCCTTGTTCTGATCAGGATTTCTCTAACATCATCGTCCAAACGTCAAACTGTGTGGAAGTTGAATGAACAACTGCTTAAAGACTCAAACAATAGGGAACGCATTAAAGAACACATCATACAATTTTTCAACTTGAACCTTACTCCAGACACTAAGCCCGACATTTTATGGTGTGCATTTAAAACATATCTCCAGGGCATTTTAATCGGGATGGCTTCCGCTCGGAAAAAGGAGCAGGAGGCGAAGCAGAGGGTGGTATTATCCCAGATCAGAGCTTTGGAAATAAACGTGAAATCTCGCTCATCAGATGAGTCTAAGCTAAAGCTCGCAAAATTAAAAGATTCTCACACTGGCTTACTTAATGAAAAAGTAGAATTTGTGATTTTGCATACTAGGGCTTCTTACACAGATCAAGGAGAGAAGGCAGGAAAGTTATTGGCTCAGAGAATTAAACAACAAGAGTCTGCCCTGTTTATTCCTCAAATTCGTTCTTCGATAGATGGGGCGTTGAGATCTTCTCCTCAAAAAATTGTTTCAGAATTCACTAGGTATTACAAGCAGCTGTATGAAGAAATGCCTAATCTGCCTTCTGATCTGGACATGTCTTCTTACCTAGTGGAGGCCCAATTACCTCAGCTTTCTGAAGCGCAATGTAGGAAGTTAGTAGCCCCTATCTCAGTTTCTGAAATCATGGAGGTGATACAGGGCCTTCCCTTAATAAAACACTGGGAATGGATGGTTTTTCGGCCAATTTCTACAAATGTTTCAAGGAACAAATTACACCACACCTCCTCTCATTATACCAACACATTCTTTCGGGTACACAGGTGGACCTCACTTTATTTGAAGCGCTTATTGTGCTTTTGCCTAAGACGGGTAAAAATGTGGAACTTGTGGAGAGCTACAGACCCATTTCTCTGTTGAATCAGGATATAAAGATTCTAACCAAAATCTTAGCAGATAGGCTTACTTCTATACTCCCTGATGTGATAGGAATGCAGCAGGTGGGCTTCATGAGGGGAAGATCCTCTGTGGATCACCTCTGTACTCTTTCCCATGTCTTCTCAGTGGCTAGGGACGCCCCCTTTCCAGTAGCGTTAGTGTCCCTGGACGCCAAGAAGCCTCTTGACAGAGTCAATTGGAATTTTTTACTCCAAACTTTAAACTCTTTTGGCTTCCCCCAACAATTTCAAGGCTGGGTGAAAGCCCTTTATCAAAACCCGACTGCCAGAATTTTAGGAAATGGAGTAATCTCTGAATACTTCTCCCTATATTCCGGCACTAGGCAAGGTTGTCCACTCTCCCCTTTACTTTTTAACCTTTATTTGGAACCATTAATCCGTAAACTGTCCCCACGTCCGAAGGTTCAGGGGCTCACAATCCTGGATACCGAAATTAAAGTTTCTGCTTATGCAGATGATCTGTTCTTACAGCTTTCTTACCCTGAATCCTCTATCCCCGCAATGCTAGATATTATAGAGAAATAAAGTGGACTTTCAAACTATAAGTTAAATGTCAGTAAATCTATTGTTTTCCCCTTGAACCACAAGGTTTTTAAGAGCAGCATTACTGCCTTAGGTCTCTCGTGGTCTAAGGACTCTTTACGATACTTGGGCATCGAGCTAACTAGGAGTACGTCGCTTACCATTAAGAAGAACTTTGATTCGCTATTACTAACATTGACCCAGGATCTAGACAGGTGGTCAATACTTCCCATTTCTTTATGGGGAAGAATAAACTTGATTAAGATGAATGTTTTCCCCCGATTATTATATCCCCTGCAATTACTTAACATCAACCTACCTGGGAGTTGGTTTAAAAAGTTCAGAGATTGATGGTAAACTTCATCTGGTCTAAGAAACAACTGAGATTAGCACACTACAAGTTAGCTGCACTTAAATGTAAGGGTGGTCTATGACTTCCATATCTTAGCTTGTATTATTGGGTCAGTCATTCGGCCAAATACCTTAAGTGGTTAGATCCTAATCCTTCCTCTGTTCTTTCTCCATGGCTCAAGATAGAGCTGGAAATGATTCGGTCATGTAACATATCCCCTTCCACACCACTGTATTTAAACTTATCTACCTTGCCGAAAAAGTTAAATGATACCACAGTGGCGACATCCATTAAAATTCATTCACAGCTGTGTGGATTCTTGAAATATAAACAGTATCTGGATTTGTCACAGTCGATCTGGAATTCCCCAGCTTTTAAAGTAGATGGTAAGACTCTTTCCCCTGCAAAGTTACCAAGATTAGGAGAGGGAAGACTATCTTCATTCCTTAAGGAAGATGGATCATGGTTATCTACAGAGGATTTCATACTGAAATTTAGGTTGCAAGCAAGGGATTATTTTAAAGTCCTTCAACTTAGACACCTTCTTATCAATAAATTTGAAAGAAGTATCCCTACATCGCCCAAACATCCTTTCCATTCGGATCTGTATCCATTAGTCAATACCTCCAAAGTAATTTCTAAATTGTACAACATATTGTATGATTGGTGCTTCCCGGACTCATTTGGGCCTACAGAGTTCTGGTCTGATTGTTTTCTGCATTGGAATAAAGACTGGTCCATCTTGTGGAATAATTGTCATAATTTTGTTACAAAAGATAGGTTACGTCTCATGCAGTTTAACATCTTGCATAACCTTTACTATTCCCCTCAAAAGCTGGCCAAGTGGGGCATATTAAACTCTGATCAATGCACAAGGTGTTTGCAGAAGGAGGGCACTTTGTTCCATATATGTTTGTCATGCACATCACACACTGTACTGCTGCAGCAGCCATGCCAGTGTTGAACAAAGTTTGATCCAGGTCGTGACTTGACAAGATGTGTTTTTACAATGTAACTTGAGTTAAGACATAGGGACAGTGACACAGTGTATAGGTTACAGCTAGTACTAAATTTGTGATTGTGATGATTTGGTCTTCACGTGGCTTAGTGAGACAGCTTGGTATCTGTTATTCAGCATATATGACAGGATGGAACAGTCACATTCTAAACATAATGTGTTACTGCAGTCAAGTACTGTTAACTCCTTCTTCATCTCTTTTAGGAGGAAACTTTCTGATGCTGTGTGCTGTCACTGTTGCTTTCTACAAATAACAAGTTCAACCTCATACCCACCAAGCCGGCAGATACGCAACAAGAAGTATGAATCCATGGTCATGACCATCATTACTGGACTGGAGGAGGATGCAGATAAAACCTGCGAAGAATTAACCAAACAATAACCATTAATGAAACTTGCTTGCAAATGACCCACCCCCCACTCAAAAAATACTTACCTTCACTGGATTGATAATATTCCAACTCCACAATTCCTCATCATACACAGAAATGTGCACACCAACTTCGACTATATGACCTGTGACACAAAACAAAACAATGATTACATGTATATATTTATATATATATATATATATATATATATATATATATATTATGGTAGCATGGTAGTGCTACCATAGTTAGGGTTGAGGAGCCATTTTCATGTTAAACCCAAAATTCTGCACCTTAATAACTTTGCAACCGTTTGACAGATTTACCTGAAATTTGGATTACATGATCAAGAACCATTGGCCTTGGGATCTGCCAAGTTTTGTACTGGTCGGATATATGGCTGCGGAGTTATTCAGCATGATCTGCGTGTGCATTTATGCTTTTTCTGGAATTCTACGGTCATGCCTACAGGTTGCACGGTTTACGCGACCGGCCCGAAATTTTCAGGAAACGTGCGGCCGGGGTCCTCAATGCGTCTTTTGAAGATTTTGTGGAAAAATATTAAATGGTTCAAAAGTTATTCAAAACACAATTTCCCATTATAAGTCAATGGGAAAAGTTAAAAAGTTCGACAGTGATGCAAATGCACTTTTTACTGTCTCAAATGGCCCTGTTACTGTCGCAAATCCGCCATTTTGTTTTCAGTTAGTGATCGAAAAATGCTTGACATTTAAAATTGAGACCCTATAGCAACCTAATTATTTTTGTATTCACCTAGTCGTGCCCTGGAGATGCTAGCCATGTCTTTATTTTGGGGTAAAACACCCCAGAAATATGTTTTTCAGATTTCTGGAAAAAGTACTTTCACAAAGTAGTGTCGCACTCATAAAAGTGTCTCAAATTTTTGTGAAAGCTTTCGCAAATTGTGACACTACTTTGCGACACTATGCCCAAAATAATAGTAATTTTTTGGCACTCTGCTGCAAAAGAACGGTTTGGAGTTTTGGGCTGTAATTTGGTGGATAAGCAGCCAACATCTCACAGATGTGCCTTTCAGTGTCTTGTTGAAAAAAATATTACACAACGGCAAAGTTACAGTACTCCAAAGTTGACGCTTTTTCCCATAGGATAACATTACGGCGTACAACGCATTGCAGCAATCGTTTGGCGCCCTCCTGCAACATAACGGTTTGGTCTTTTGAGCTGAAATTTGCAGAGAAGACTGCCAACATCTCACAGATGTGCCTTTCAGTGGATTGGTGAAAAACTATTACAGGGAGGCAAAGTTATGGCAGTCCAAACTTCTGTTTTTTTCCCATTGGTTAACATTACGTTGTTTGCCACGCCTTTCAGGGCCCGTATTTTGAAAATGGTGCGAGATACGGACCTTTTGTCAAAAAATTTCTTAGCCCCCCTAATGGGGTCTAAGTATAAAGCTAACCAGGAAAGTGATAATTCATATGACTTTTAAATTTTTTTTCTGTGTCATATGGTTACTGAGATATAAGCAATTTACCATTCCAAGTCCTCATTTTTGTGTTCCGAGAGTCATTATTTTGCTACATTCTTTGTACTCACTGTCTTTCTCTATACAGCTTTTGGGTAAAACCAGCCTGTGCACTTACATTACTTTTACCATTACCATTTCTGCTTGCGGTTCCATACCCGTTTCACTTACCGTTCACGTTTACGCCACCATGTGCGTTACCCTTTACGTTTTCATTTGCGGTTGCATTTGCGTTGTTTTTAACATTTCTGTCTACAGTACTGTTTTGCTTTCTGTTTCGCTTTGCATCACCATGCACATTACGATTTGCGTTTGCAGGCACAATGTTACTATGTGACAAGACATCACGTGGTGGGCCCTGTGCTCCTGCCGCCACATTACATTCAAAATTTCTTATTATCATTCTCAAAAAGAAGGGAAATTAGAGGCAAAAAACTCTGTTTAATGCATCAGTTAGGGTTGTTCCACAGCAACAAAAGAGAGGAAATTCGATGTTAGGATTGAAACCCCCTTTGCACCCCTCCAGCCCACCCCCCAAAATGGAATCGGGGTGTGCATTGGGGTCATCGGTCCTAACTGTCACCCCATTCTCCTATTCCTCAGCTTCTTTCCACATGTGATGGGGTGACACTTAGGGCCGATGACCTCAATGCGCACCCCAATTCCATTTTGGGTGGGCTGAAGGGGTGCAAAGGGGATTTCAACCCTAACATCGAATTTCCTCACTTTTGTCGCTGTGGAACAACCCTAACTGATGCATTAAACTGAGTTTTTTGCCTCTAATACATATATATATATATATATATATATATATATACACATACATATATATTTGAATTTAAAGAAAACCAAGGTAATGTTATTTTGCACTAATTATATGTTAAAAGATTGTCCAAAACTGATCATTTGTGACTCATCAGGGACTGAAATTGAGCAGGTACAAAGTTTTAAAAATGTAGGGTTCTTACTCAATCCAGTGTAAAGTTTCTCTCCTCAGAATAGTAAATCAAAAAATTGAGCTATTGTATCGATTTAAAAACTACTTTTCAGAAAACACTAGGAAAGTTATTGCTGTGGGGACTTTGCTTCCTGATTTGGAGTGTGGAGCCTGTTTATATTGCAACTTGGGGAAAAAGGAATTGCATACATTAACCGTATCTTACAATAATGTGTGTCATTTTGTTTTATCAGCTACTTACAGAACTCATCATTGCGATTTGTATTCAGGGTTGGGTTGGTTGCCCTTTGTTTCTTGAACTGAATATTTAGTGGGTTGTTTAGTAGCAAAAGATATTTATTATAAACCCATGTTTCCTTTAGCCGATTTAGTCTCAACAAGGGATATTCCATCAAAGCTCAGATCATCAAATGGTCTTATATTAGAGGTCCGTATGTGTAAACAAAAACGTGGTTCCCGGGCCTTTTCAATTTCAGCTCCCCTATTGTGGAATTCTTTTTCTTTTTGAATTCGAAATGCAAAGCCTTTGTTGTTTTTTAAGGTACAACTGAATCAATATTTATTAACAGATGCTGTTTATGATTGTATTCTGCAATATGTTAGTTTGCATTGTATGACTACTGATTGTTCTGTATAGTGTTATGTATTTATGTATTGCACTCGGGGTCGGACCTGAAAAAGGACCATTGATCCAGTGTCCTTACCAGGTTAACAAAATGAAAATAAAGAATATAGAAAACAAATTATATATATATATATATTAGATAACCCACTCTAAGTTGTGCCATCATGCTCTGATGTATGCATATGCATGCCTTGGTGTACTTTCTTGATGGAAAAACAAGACACACAAAAATGACCCCTGTGCTTCAGTGCTTAGGCCTTCCTTATGGGGACCCCAAAAGAAGGCCTAACCACTAAAACACAAGGGTTATTTCTATGCTTTGTTTCGCCATCAATACATTTGCTGTAGCAAAATGTGAAAATGTTTTCTTTGCATTTTGGGGTCTGGAGTGCTGGCTTTCTGGTTTAGACTGGCAGTGGCAGTTTTGCAGCAAGCTGCTCTACACCAGCACATGACCCAGCCCCAGTGTTGGCACAGTGTGGTGGTAGTGGACTGAACCTTTATATATTCCAACTTTGTAATGTCTGTACACCATGAAATATTTTTGTTGCCTCAGCAATATTTAATTTCTGTTAGGTAGGGTTTGTTGAAAAACAGGAGTGAACAGTGCTATGATCTGTTAAACCTCATGTGTGCACTGTGAGGTGTACAGTGCCCACCAAGCACTCTGAAAACATATTATATGACTTGGTCCACCATTGATGATGCTACAAATAAAATATACATTATATTTTCTTATCTTTATTCTTTATACCATAAACAGTGGAACAAGTCATCATATATACTGTATGTTTGCAAGTAGCTGGACAGTGTGTGCACATGACAGTGCACTGCACACATGCTGTTTAGCAGAGTATTGTGGCACTGCTCAGTCCTGCTTTTTATCAGACAAACACTCCACAACAGAAAGAAAACATTACTGTGGCACCAAAAATATTTCAAGGTAAACAGACATTGTTAAGTAGGAATATAACAGGCCCACAAGAAGCACACTGCACTATGTGGATGGCTGCTGTTACACAGTAACTGGCTCCAAAAGTGCAAGGCAAACCCACAAAGCCATCACTCTATATGAATACATGCCAAGAAAAACTGTTTAATGCTACTGTAACTTTACTGATGGCAAAACAAGGCACACAGAAATTTCCACTGTGCTTTGGTGCTTAGGCCTTCATTAGGGGGCACACTAATGAAGGTCTAACCACCAAAGAGCAAGGGTCATTACTGTGTGCCTTGCTTTGTCATAAATACATTGTGCACTAGCAGTGAAAATATTTTATCGACATCTATTCATATGGAATTATGGCTTTCTGATTTTGTTAAACTGGAATATAATGAGAGAAAGGACAACCCTTTTTTACTTAATTTTATTTCAGCTGTTTTTGGGCATGGTTATCACCATTTTCGAGAATTAAACACGGTTATGCAAAACAAAAACAGAACACACACTTAACATTTTTATACACATAATGGTGCACAATGGCAGGAGAGGGAGACAAACAACAATAAAAATGGATAGTAAAACCTGAGTCACATTACCTAAAGGTATGCAAGACAAATGCCAGAAGGAACAAGGGAGGGATGGGGGACAGGGTATACTCAGATGTATTGGGGCCATCACATAAAAATGAAGTCAAAAAAAGGTTGTACAAAGTAGTGGAACTAAAATTCTGAAGGATATAGACCAGAATGAAGCCAGGCGAAGATACACTAAAGGAAATTACATACCAACAGAAGGCGGGGGAGGACAGAAACTATTACGTACAAAAATGGACTCAATAACAGAGTAGATGCATCCAAAAGACCAGAACAAAATATGTGCATGAAAAAGGGCACACAATTTGAAGATAGAGGGTGGAAGGATCAGGGGCAAGATCTGGATATATATTTTCACACAGAGGGTGGTGGTGGGGTTGCAAGCCAGGACAAATTAAAAAAACTAATGCTCAATGTGATAGTGGGACAGCAGCAGCAGTTGGAGCATCCCCATTATTTGAAGTTGGTGTCCCTCAATGCTTTTCAACTTCTGCTCAACATTGGTGAGCTGGTAGTTTGCAGCATCCACTGTGCTCCACAGCATGACCAAATCAGCATGAGTGGCAGGCAGTTCAAGATGGTTGCCACCCTCAGCAGGAGGTGCTGCAGCTTGGTGGTGGTGGAGCAGCAGGTTCTGCCATGGCCCTTCTCCACTTCATGCCACATGCAGGTGGACTCTGTTCTGTCCCCTCTGCCACAGTAGGGCCAGCAGGTGCATTGCTGGCCTGTTTGGTGACCACAGCCTGCCACTTTTGGTGGTGATGATTTTGCATATGTGTGCACTGACCCCTTGTAACCAGGTGACTTTCTCAGGGGCCGTGGTGCAATTCAACACCACAAAGCTTGCACCTCACTACGCTGCTGTCCCTCTGCAATGTATCAAAAAAAGCCCAAACTAAGGAGGTGAGAGGAGGACCAGGCACAGGTGGGAGGGGGCCCAGATGGTGTGGGAGCCAGGGGCTGTGGCTCTACAATTCGGGCTGGGGATGCAGACACCTGCTGCTACTACTGTGGCTCCTCCTCCTCCCTCACTTCCTGCTGCTGCTGCTGCTGAGCCACTGCCTCGGGGAACATGGGTGCTGCTGCTGGCAATGGTGGGGCACTGGTAGGTGGTGCCAAAGGAGGTGGTGGTCCCATAGTAGCAGCACCAACTCCCATATGTTTTGCTTTGGGGGCGCCTTCAAGATTTTACTCTTGTCCAGATGAATCCGGACACCAAGAGTGCAAATGCCCACCCAATCGTCGCCACGTTGAACAACCCCCCCCCGAGCATCTATCACCCTCCATTGTGGGATCAGTAAAACTGTCCTCCACGCCACAATAACACACACACACACACACATAAACAATTAATGAAACAAATACTACTAAACACAAATACTGTAGAAACACAATCCAGACAACAAATACTCAAACAAAATCACCTATTTAGCCAAAAAACCAAAAAAATTCCAAGTTTTTTTTTTTTTTTATAAAGATTCTCCTCTCTCACTTGAAGTTCTCCTACACACACCCTCTTTCTCCTCATACAAGGCAAAAGTGAAACTCTCTTCCAAGCATGAGTCACTTCCTGCCTGCTTGGCTAAAGCATATGACTTACACTAGTGTAAGCCACGTGATGTGTAGGGGCTGCTAATAGACTTCTCACTCTGCCTTAAAGCGAATTAAGGCGGAATGTACAACGCAAAGTCATAATTACAATGCAAAGTGGCAAAGTGAGGCTTCAAAATGGGCACTTCGCGTTGAGGAGTAGTAATGTGAAGTGCTCACTTCGTGGCCACTTCACGGACGGAATTTTACTTTGCTGCACCTCTAGTTTAAATATATGATCATGAACTGGCAATCGGGCAAAAGCGCCTATAAAGATGTGCACATACAGCAGACCCCAATTTACTGAACTTGACTGCTTTCACTTTTGTTGTTACCATCTGGTCTCCCCCCATGACCTTCAGAAATCTAATGCTAATAAATGCTGTATTATCAGGTAAATGAGTTACAGTACACTGACTTGAAAACGACAAAAAAACAATGATAACCCTCATTAGTGCTTTGCTTTGTACAGTGTCTACTTCAACATATAAATTTGATTAGCCTTGTTTAGTGGGTTATTTATTTCATGAAAACAAAGTGGCTGTGCCTGTTACTTTTTCTTAAATGTACTGTCACACTCAGTCAGCAGTATGTTGTTACATCAATTGATGCAGCAATTGTAGCAATATTTGTGTTTAAAATATCTGCACATGAAAAGTAAAAAAAAATGGAATACTACATAATAAACATGAGTGTGTTGATATTGTGTATTTTGATTGTGATTATTAACAGACCATTTATTCGAAGTTATCTTGTTGAAAAAATGAATTAAGAATGTATTTACTAATGAACACAAGCTCTTATGAAGCCCTCCACACTGCAGCATACCTAATCAGCATCAGCAGTAACACAGATGGAAAAAGATTCTAACTAAAACAGAATTTAAAATGTGTTCCCCCTCATCCCTCATAAAAGAGAAACTGGAACTTGCAGAAGTAATTAAGTTACAGAATATTGTATAGGTTACTGCCATGATGGTTATTAAATGTCTCTTGACAGAATTTTCAGATTGAGACTAACATTAACCAAGTGTGATATAGCACTT
Source organism: Neoceratodus forsteri (assembly GCA_016271365.2). Lineage (NCBI taxonomy): Eukaryota > Metazoa > Chordata > Ceratodontiformes > Ceratodontidae > Neoceratodus > Neoceratodus forsteri. The sequence continues at coordinate 1,138,715,240 of CM057455.1, read as the reverse complement.
CTTTATCAAGAGTTGAAAACTTTTCAGCTTGTATGCAAAATGTGCGCACTAAGGATAATTGTGCATAGCAGCAATATCGTGTATTCAAAGGGCTCTTTCTTTTATTAATTTTTACAGTACAGGTTACTAAAGCACAATGATTTCTCCTTCAGGGTCACACTGTGTACCAGTGGATCTGGTGGGATTTGAACCTGTATATGTTCTGCTTTCTAGATTGGTGCTTTAGTCCCTGGGTCATGTCGCCTTGTCCAATTGGAGCAATACACAAAACATGTTAGAAATGTATTCCAGCTGACAGTTTCTAGTGTTATCAATATATCCTATGATGAAAAAGGAATTTAATTATGTGACTACACAAACATAGCAATTCTTCTCTAAGAACCGTGCATTCACAAGAACATGACCACAGTCACCTATCATTGTCCTCACTGCACATTCACCTTGTTGTAATCCATATCTCACAAAATAACAGTACAATACAGGATTCAATCTAATACAAACACAGATTGGTTAGCCCACAAGGTTTTATTACACCTCATCCCCATTCCTTTTCCTCAATAAATCCCATGAATAACTGTTGCTGTCCCTCCAATGTGACAACTGTTAGTAACCCACAAGCAGATGTCAATGCCCCAGCAGGTTGGAATTCTCCAGTTATGACCAACCAAACAAGAAATTCTTGTGCTATACACAAAGGCTTCACAATCATTTAATGTTGTTTACGCACACTGCCCACAGACCTTCAGATTCAGTAGAAAGTACAAGAATCTGTTGATGCTGACATCCTTAAAACATCATATATAAAACTCAGAAATTACACATATGATTGCATTTTTGTGTGTGGTGTTGGGTGGAGGGTTTGCGGTAGACATGCATGTAGTATAACACAAAGAGGAAGGGCTCATTTCAGTCACACATCTCATTTATTGTAATTGCACTTATAAAATACAGTATGAAAACTCAGTCAAATTTAAAAGTAATGTCACATTATCATTATATGCAAAGCATCGTGTCCAATTACACCTCAATCACAAACTAAACTGCAAAGCTTAGAGACCATATTGTATGCCAAATTACAACATGCAGAAAAAAAAGTTATAACTGGGCTCTAGCTATTTATAGAATGCAAACACCGGAAATCAATATTAAATGTATATGAAGAGAAGGAGCGAGAAAGAGACAAAGACATACATAAATATTTAGTATTGAGATAGAGAGAATGATATACACAAGAGAGTAAGAGGGATAAATAAGTCAAGAGCAAAAGAGACTGAGTGTGTGAGAGAGAAACAGTGATAGAGAAAGACAGAAGGCAAAAGACAGACAGATATGTAGATAACCACTGATTATGGGATGGGAAATGATTACCCCTGTCTATATATACAAATAAGCACCCACACAGCTTAAAGAATGGAGGCCAAACGCTACAAAAATATTTATGCGTTTAATATCCAAAGTGCAGCAAATGCCAAACGGAGGACAAGCGGACAAATTAACGTTTCACCTAGTCTCTGCTAGGCTTCATCAGAATAAATTAGTGCCACAGTTTTAAACCATTTAAATACCATTTGATGTTCAACCATATGACAAAAATGGGCCAATCACCATCATACATAGAATCAAGATCATTTAACCCATTTTTAACCGGCCTTTCAACTTGAAAGGTAAATGTGCAAAAATGCAAAAATGTTTAAAAATATAAATAACAAACACCAACAAAAGTGTGATTAAAATGTTTCGGTAAGTTCAAAATATCTACCCCATAGCCATTATTGCCCAATCATTGTTATAATATACTGTTAATATTTTAAATCATTATTTAAGTAAATATTTTATTTATTTGTTTACAAATGGCCAATCACATATTAGTCCAAATGGCCATGATCACAATCCGATATATGTGTCATAATCCAAAAATAAATGTAGAATATTTATTTTTCATATATTTACATATTTATTTAGGCAAAGATAAATCTCATGCAATTTTTTTAAAAAGCAAATTTATCAAAGTGGCTAAGGGCATAGAAAATGAACTTACAGGCACTGTTCTTAAAAATTCACAGCATTAAATGGCTATAATACTTGCCTATTTAATACCAGGAGGGGAAATAACAATAATGTAAATCCTAAAAGGAACCAATATAGAACATACAAAATACAACAACCGGTAAATGAAATAAATCCACTTACATTAGCTTTTATATTTTCTCAAGAATGCTGAGAGATCTATATTTTCATTAAGCCCCTTACCGGTACAAGCTCCCAGTGAAAAAATCCAAAAACTCTCTCTCTTGCCTATTTTTTTGTTAATATCACCTCCCCGTGGGCCCAATTTGACTAATTCCAAACCAAAAAACTTGAAATTATGTTTACATGGCTGATTAATTAGCAGATGCTTGACAATGGCATAATTTACATCACCCTTGTCAACTGCTCTGACATGTTCACCAATCCTGACCTTAAATTTTCGTATTGTTCTCCCGACATAATAGGCTCCACATTCACACAACAGTAAATAAACCACCCCAGTACTATTACAGGTAATCAAACCATTAGTTATTATCACCTTTCCTGAAATTGGGTGTAATATACTTTTACTGTTGTGTATATAACCACAATAGGTACAATTGCCACATCTATATGTGCCCATTGGTTTAGAAGCCACAAGAGTCTGTTTCATCTCATAATTCCTTTCAGTGCAATTAGACACTACATGATCTTTAATACTCTTGCACTTACGAAAGATAACTTTCGGTCCCTTATCCACTATCTCCTTTAATCTAGGTTCCAACTGTAAAATGGGCCAGTTGTTAATAACAATATTTCTGATTCTGTCAGCCCGACTAGAGAAATCAGTAACAAAGGGACACTCAAAATCCTTCCTTTTGTTTGGTTCCCTTGATTTATATTGCAATACTTGATTCCTGTCCATGGCATCTACCTGTCGAATGGCAGATGCAATGCTATGGTGGCTATAGCCTCCTTCTAAAAACCTTCGTATTTGTTCCCTTTTATTTCTATCATATTCATTTGATTCGGTACAATTCCTTAATGTCCTAATGAGTTGTCCCTTAGGTATATTGTGGCGAGTATGATGTGGATGACAGCTCTCAAACCTCAGTAAACTATTTCTATCCGTAGTTTTCTGAAACAAAGTAGTACATACCCCTCCCTTACCATCTTTGTATAACTTCAAGTCGAGAAATTAATACTAACTTTGTTAAGTTCAAACTGATATTTTAAGAGACTAGTATCTTCCATCCACTTAACAAATAAAACAAACTCGTCATATGATCCTTTCCAAATAACAAGAATATCATCTATAGCGTCGCCACAAATCCAGATGAAAATATGTGGATTTGTGGTAGCTCATACAGATGATCAAGTTCCACTTGCCAACAAATAAGTTGGCATAACTAGGTGCCATAGCTGTACCCATAGCAGTACCCCGTATTTGATGATAAAGTTGTCCCTGGAACAAAAAAACATTCATCTGAAGGACACATTCAGCAAGCTGTACAAGAAAAATAGTGGGTACTTCTACACATTCTTCTTCACTTCTCCTATCCAAAAAATAGGAAAGGGCATCCAATCCTTCTTTATGTGGAATCATCGTGTAAAGGGAATTGACATCAATTACTGCAAAGGACCAATCAGGTTCCATACTTAAATCCTCAATTATCTGGACAACTTGAGTGGAATCTCTAAGGAATGATCTTAATTGCCTAACCATTAGCTGTAAAAAGGCATCTAAATACAATGAAACAGGTTCTGTTAACCAACCTTTCCTTGAGACTATTGGTCTCCCTGGTGGTTGTACTAAACTTTTATGTATTTTAGGCAGTGCATATATCGTGGGTATTACTGGACAATTAACGGTCATAGTTCTATACACCACATCTGAAATATAGCCCTTCAAAAAACCTTCAATTAAAATATCATTTAATTTGTTTTTAAATTTCCTAATCACATCCTGCGAGATCTTTTTATGAGATGATTCATCATTAATTAACCTATTAACTTCCACGATATAATCTCTAGTGTTCAATACCACTACTGCTCCCCCTTTATCTGCGGGCTTGATTGTTAAGGACTTGTTTTCACTTAGCATCTTTAAAGCAGCCTGTTCGTTTGTAGTACAATTGTCCCAAGATTTAAAACTTTTTTCACTCTGTAATCGTTGTAAATCAAGTTCACATTTTTTTATAAATGTTGAAACCACAGGATTCATGGGAGGACAGTATTCAGACCTAAACTGCAATTTTGATAAATCATTTTTTTCCCCCAACTCAATATCATCATCACCATAAATGCATTTAAATGTAAGATTCCTCCCTGATTTATGTATATCAACACATACATTGAAAAAATTAATATCAGCTGTGGGACAAAATGAAAGCCCCTTGCTTAATACCGCATTTTCACTAGATGTTAAATTATGATCAGATAGATTCACTACAGCCACCATATTGTTATGAATATTTTGAACAAAAGTTGGTTCAGAAGAGAATTTTGTATTGTCATGGACATTATCAATTGCAGTATATCCATCCATATTTGAAATCACCTCACTTGACTCATTTATGTCACTTCCATCTAGACACTCAAAAACCTGCTTACTACCCAATTGAGATGTAAAGTTAGGGGTTCTGCATATATCACCATGACCAGTTTCAAAGTCACCAAAAAATTCAAAATGGGAACGATCTTCATTATTAGACAAAGACCCAGAAGCTACTATATTAAGGGTATCATATATTAATATTTGTTCTTGTTTCTTCTTCCACGCTGTCCACCCCCTCCTTGTCCTCCTCTTTGGAACTGGACTGTTTGAAAGCAAGTGCGGCGTTGCCGCTGACTGCCTGGTCTCCTGGTTGTACATAGGAGATAGTCCTGCTAATTGTTCCCTCATCAGTCCATTAATTAATATTTCCGATTCGTCAGTGTCAGAGGGACCCGTAGTATAGTCCAATAAAGTATTGTCTATGGAGTCATTGGAAGAATTACTTCCTTTTTTCAAAATGGATCGTAAACTCAGATCTTTTTGGGTCTGTCCAATTAAAGACTCTATCATTTAAATAATCATTTTCATCCCTGATGAATTTTCTTTGCTTTTGTTTTTCAATCTTCACATCATATTTAGTGACTTTGTCCAGTAATAGTTTATTTAATCTGTCCCATTCTGAAACATCAACATGTTCTTTCAATAAAGTTTCAACCTCCCCAATCTGGACAGTTAATTCTTCCCTCACTGGTCGAGCAAATTCCAAAATGAGTTCAAGTGTTTTTAAAGGAAGTTGATTCCATGTTCTGATACCATCTTTTCATAAATTCTATGTTATCGGTACCATAGGAGGGCTTTTGAGTGATACGGAGCCCCCGTGGAACTCTTTTAACCTGGAGATAGGCTTCTAAGGTCTGTTTGTGCCAAAACATGCTTCGTCCCTTAAGTACTAATTTCTCAAGTTTTTGAAACAAAGATTTGGTGTCAAACTCACCACCACCTTGCGATGTATGTTCTCCGGCTCCCAAAAAAAGATTCTCACCATCCTGTGCTGTAAAAACAAAATCCGCAAATCCTCCTGTAAGAACGCCATCATGCACGCTGAACGCTGAGTTGCGTAGTGCATCCCCTGATCTCTTCTTGGCGTGGGCCATCACGTGACAGAGTCCGGTCCAAAAAAGAACTCCCTCCGGATTCTTACTCGGGCTTAAGTAGACCCGCCTTAGTTTCAAGATAATATATCCTCAGATGACCAGGGACAAGAAATATGGCAATTTCAAATAGCAGAAAATGTTGCACTTACATCATACTGCATCCAAACATAAGCGCCACACTTATAAATGGCAAATATGTTGTTTGTTTAAGCTTTTTACGGCAAATGAAATTAAAGCCAACCTGTGCTCAATAACGAATAATAACAAGAACAAAAGAAAGCAAGAGCTTGATTAGGAAATTTTAAAACAAATTAGATGATATTTTAAATGAAGGTTTTTTGAAGGGCTATATTTCAGATGTGGAGTATAGAACTATGACCATTAATTGTCCAGTAATACCCACGATATATGTACTGCCTAAAATACATAAAAGTTTAGTACAACCACCAGGGAGACCAATAGTCTCAGGGAAAGGTTGGTTAACAGAACCTGTTTCATTGTATTTAGATGCCTTTTTACAGCCAATGGTTAGGCAATTAAGATCATTCCTTAGAGATTCCACTCAAGTTGTCCAGATAATTGAGGGTTTAAGTATGGAACCTGATTGGTCCTTTGCAGTAATTGATGTCAATTCCCTTTACACGATGATTCCACATAAAGAAGGATTGGATGCCCTTTCCTATTTTTTGGATAGGAGAAGTGAAGAAGAATGTGTAGAAGTACCCACTATTTTCCTTGTACAGCTTGCTGAATGTGTCCTTCAGATGAATGTTTTTTTGTTCCAGGGACAACTTTATCATCAAATACGGGGTACTGCTATGGGTACAGCTATGGCACCTAGTTATGCCAACTTATTTGTTGGCAAGTGGGAACTTGATCATCTGTATGACGCTACCACAAATCCACATATTTTTCATCTGGATTTGTGGCGACGCTTTATAGATGATATTCTTGTTATTTGGAAAGGATCATATGACGAGTTTGTTTTATTTGTTAAGTGGATGGAAGATACTAGTCTCTTAAAATATCAGTTTGAACTTAACAAAGTTAGTATTAATTTCCTCGACTTGAAGTTATACAAAGATGGTAAGGGAGGGGTATGTACTACTTTGTTTCAGAAAACTACGGATAGAAATAGTTTACTGAGGTTTGAGAGCTGTCATCCACATCATACTCACCACAATATACCTAAGGGACAACTCATTAGGACATTAAGGAATTGTACCGAATCAAATGAATATGATAGAAATAAAAGGGAACAAATACGAAGGTTTTTAGAAGGAGGCTATAGCCACCATAGCATTGCATCTGCCATTCGACAGGTAGATGCCATGGACAGGAATCAAGTATTGCAATATAAATCAAGGGAACCAAACAAAAGGAGGGATTTTGAGTGTCCCTTTGTTACTGATTTCTCTAGTCAGGCTGACAGAATCAGAAATATTGTTATTAACAACTGGCCCATTTTACAGTTGGAACCTAGATTAAAGGAGATAGTGGATAAGGGACTGAAAGTTATCTTTCGTAAGTGCAAGAGTATTAAAGATCATGTAGTGTCTAATTGCACTGAAAGGAATTATGAGATGAAACAGACTCTTGTGGCTTCTAAACCAATGGGCACATATAGATGTGGCAATTGTACCTATTGTGGTTATATACACAACAGTAAAAGTATATTACACCCAATTTCAGGAAAGGTGATAATAACTAATGGTTTGATTACCTGTAATAGTACTGGGGTGGTTTATTTACTGTTGTGTGAATGTGGAGCCTATTATGTCGGGAGAACAATATGAAAATTTAAGGTCAGGATTGGTGAACATGTCAGAGCAGTTGACAAGGGTGATGTAAATTATGCCATTGTCAAGCATCTGCTAATTAATCAGCCATGTAAACATAATTTCAAGTTTTTTGGTTTGGAATTAGTCAAATTGGGCCCACGGGGAGGTGATATTAACAAAAAAATAGGCCAGAGAGAGAGTTTTGGGATTTTTTCACTGGGAGCTTGTACCGGTAAGGGGCTTAATGAAAATATAGATCTCTCAGCATTCTTGCGAAAATATAAAAGCTAATGTACGTGGATTTATTTCATTTACCGGTTGTTGTATTTTGTATGTTCTATATTCGTTCCTTTTAGGATTTACATTATTGTTATTTCCCCTCCTGGTATTAAATAGGCAAGTATTATAGCCATTTAATGCTGTGAATTTTTAAGAACAGTGCCTGTAAGTTCATTTTCTATGCCCTTAGCCACTTTGATAAATTTGCTTTTTTTAAAAATAACATGAGATTTATCTTTGCCTAAATAAATATGTAAATATATGAAAAATAAATATTCTACATTTATTTTTGGATTATGACACATATATCGGATTGTGATCATGGCCATTTGGACTAATATGTGATTGGCTATTTGTAAACAAATAAATAAAATATTTACTTAAATAATGATTTAAAATATTAACTGTATATTATAACAATGATTGGGCAATAATGGCTATGGGGTAGATATTTTGAACTTACCGAAACATTTTAATCACACTTTTGTTGGTGTTTGTTATTTAAATATATTTTTAAACAGTTTTGCATTTTTGCACATTTACCTTTCAAGTTGAAAGGCCGGTTAAAAATGGGTTAAATGATCTTGGTTCTATGTATGATGGTGATTGGCCCATTTTTGTCATATGGTTGAACATCAAATGGTATTTAAATGGTTTAAAACTGTGGCACTAATTTATTCTGATGAAGCCTAGCAGAGACTAGGTGAAACGTTAATTTGTCCGCTTGTCCTCCGTTTGGCATTTGCTGCACTTTGGATATTAAACGCTTAAATATTTTTGTAGCGTTTGGCCTCTATTCTTTAAGCTGTGTGGGTGCTTATTTGTATATATTGATTGTTTTGAATATACAGCACCACACAATCCCTGGTGCTCTTGCTTTCTTTTGTTCTTGTTACCCCTGTCTAACAGACAAGCAAGCTAGCAATATTAAAATTAACAGAAATATGTTGTGCGAGTTATGAGCATAAGAGGCAACCTAGAGCGTAAAAATATATAGCAAGATGGAGTTTAGTTTAGTTTACTTAATGTAGCCAAAAAAATGATTCAATAAAGAAACTAGTCTGCATGCACAGAATTTTCCACTTATGTTGATATGTAGTGCTGACAAGGGTCTATTAATGCATTATCCTGGATGCACTGCTCATCACTAAAGCTATGTATCCAAATACCATTTTTTTAGTAAAATAAATACCTGTCTGTATTTCATTAGTTTTTTTACTAAACCAGCAGTCACGATCAAACATTAATAAAAAGAGCATTCACGGATCTCAAAGTCAGAAGTCAGCTAATAAAGATAATAGAAAAAGTCATAATTTTATGTGACAAATAAGCAGCTATACAAACGGGCTCAATAAGGTTACATGAAAGGGCAGCAATCTAAGGTGTCAGTATTTAAAAAATTGGAAGTGGCAGCAAACAGAAGCAACACTGTAATACATGTGGTAAGTGTACTTCTTGCTCTGTGAATGTTTATCTGTGGCAGCAGAAGCACTGGCCCCACAGTATTTGTGTCATCTGGGTACAGATGTATGCTGTTTCTCCTACCTGATGATGACTGTATGCGGTTGCTTGTGAGGTCTTGTCCTTCTGCTGCTTGTTGGTAGAGATGGGCGAAGTGGCTCCAATTCGCTCTGTGAAGTGATTCGGACAGTGAAGGCGGATTCGCAGAGTGCTCCACAATGTGAAATGGAGTACTTAGCATTTCAATGGGTAACGCGAAGTCCATTGAAAAGAATGACTTTGTGTTACTCTGCCTTCCCAAACCACTACTCCACCAATTCTTAAGGTGAAGTACATGGAAAACAATGTACTTCACCTTGTTTTTAAGCTCCAAAGATGAATTTTGCAGTGATTCATGGGATTTCAGGTCACATGGGCTCTAGATTGTTCTGCACAGCCTCAGTTCAGTGTAGTGTGTCTAGGAAGCTGTAGGAGACAATCTGCTCTGAGAGCTCTCTGCAATTCAAACCTTCTAAAAGCTGTTAAAAAAGCCTTTTTGGACTTTTTTTTGCTGAGACGTTAGTTCATCGATTGTAGGAAACCCTCCTGTGCTCATATCATCGAGCGTTTATTGTTTGTGTGTGGATTTTGAATGTTAATGTACAACATTCAGTCTGTGTACTGAGAGACAGTGGAAGTGTGCTTTGGGGAAGGGGCGTATCTGTGGTGTAGGTAGATTAACTTGGAGAAAAAGACAGTTCTTTCTGTTTTGGTGATATTTTTCTTATAACTGTGTTAATGTGCACACAGTAATATTTTCAAAAATTCTTGCCATTTTTTGCTGATTGTTGTGGTGCATCAGTGCATAATTTTAGTTTGTTTAAAATACGTGGTTATATTACTGAATTTTTCAATTTGCTATGCATTACTTAGTGCGTGTGTGAATATGTGTGTGACGTGTGTCACCAAATCAGACACCTTTTATTGTGCCACACAGTAATTTCAGCAAAGTGAACCTGCTATCTACTGCATCTGTGTTATGTTTGTACTTCTTTGTGGTATCCTTACTGTTACTAGTACTAGTGACTGTTACTTGAGCAGTGCAGTACACTGCCCCCCACACGGCCCACCCCAACGGCAAAGGTATTCTTTTCCAGATTTGAATTTCTGATGGTGAGCACTGGTTAGGTGTTGTGCCTTTGTGTCTGCATCTCTTCAGTGCATAGCGCTATTTTAATCTGTCTGTGCATTTGCATCTCTTTAAGGCCCAATCTCCATCTGTAACTTAAGTCACAGTTGTTTCTTTGGCTTCCCTTCAGAGTACTGGACAGGTGTGCTGCATAATTCTGCATGAACATTGTACTCATTAATATGTGTTTTTAAGTTAGGACCATCATCACGAGTCGCTCGTGATACAAATCATGTTCTTCATCGTTGTGGTCACAAATGCAGTCACAAATCACGATTCACAATCATGTCATGAATCACAACATTAATTTTTTTACTAGTTACTTGGATGTATTGTAAGCCTGTTTTGTAGTATCTTTCCAGGTTTCACCACCCCACTATTGTACTCATTGATACGTGTTTTTAAGTCTGGGAGTTTTAAGCTGCAGCTCATCGGGAAGTACAGCCATAGGCATTCGCATTCCCAGTACAGTTTCATATTGGTTATCTCACACCATCAACACTGAATCTTGTTCTTATTTATTACGGTCACAAATGTAGTCACAAATCACGATTCATGATCATGTCACGAATCACAACATTAATTTTTTTTCTAGTTACTTGAATGTATTGTAAACCTGTTTTGTAGTATCTCTCCAGGCTTCACCACCCCACCATTGTGCTCATTAATTTGTGCTTTTAAGTCGGGGAGTTTTGTGCTGCAGCTCATCAGGGAAGTACAGCCATAGGCATTCACATTCCTTCCTGTACAGCATGGGAGTTACAGTACTATAAGTAGTAGTGGTCGAAGTGACCCCAATTAGCTCCACAAAGTAATTCACAGAGTGACATGGAACCCACAGAGTACTCTACAATGTGAAGCAGAGTACTTTGCATCATAATGAGGAATGCGAAGTCCATTGAAACCAATGACTCTGCGTTATTCAGCCTTCCCCAAACCACTTCTCCACCAATTTTAAGGCGAAGTACATTGAAATCAATGTAATTTGCTTCCCTTCACCATGTAATTGAGCTCCAAATGAAATTCTGCAGTGATTCATGGGATTGCAGGTCACATGGGCTCTAGATTGTTCTGCACAGCCTCAGTTCTGGCCTGGGTAGTATGTGTGTAGTGGTAGCTGGAGACAGTTTGCTCTCAGAGCTCTACGATTCAAAACCTCTAAAAGCTGTTTAAAATGCCTTGAGTCATTTTTTTTGCTCAAAATTTACTACATCGATTGTAGAAAACCCTTCTGTGCTCATATCATCGAGTGATTATTGTTGTATGTGGATTTTGAATGTTAATTTAGAAAAGTCAGTCTGTGTACTGTGAAGTGTGTTTTGGGGAAGGGGCGTATTTGTGGTGTAGGTACATTAACTGGGAAAAAAAGGCAGTCTTTCTGTTTTGGTTATATTTTTCTTGTATAACTGTGTTAATGTACACACAGTAATATTTTCCGTAATTCTTGACATTTTTTTGCTGATTGTTGTGGTGCAGCAGTGTATAATTCGTCTGTTTAAAACATTTGGTTATATTACTAAAGGTTTTCAATTTGCTACACATTACTTGTAGAGTGTGTGTGAGTGTGCGTACGATGCTTGCCATTAAATCAGACACCTTTTATTGTGCCTTAGAGTAACTGCGGCAGTGTGAACCGGCAATCCACCACACCTGCATGCATTTTTTATACTGCTTTGTGGTATCTTTACTGGTAGTGGATGGTTACAGCCGTGCACTAATCCCCCAGCTGGCAAAATGTATTCCTTCCCAGCTTTGATTTGTGACTTGTGTGCACTAGTTAGGTGTTGTGCCTTTTTGTGTGTGCAGCGCAGTCTTAATCTGTCTGTGCATTTGCAGTGCACCATTAATTCTGGGAGACTGCATTTCTTGTTATGCTCTCATTTCACTTTGTCAGCACTAGAGAATTCTCTGGACACAAGACCGTAGCATTTCAGCAGCACTGGGGAGTTTTCTGGACACAAGACAGTAGCATTTTGGGGATGCACATTAATTCTGGTGACTCTGTGTGTGACCACTGTGTGCATGACTGAGTGTGCCATTAATTCTGGGAGACTTTGCATTTCTTGTTATGCTGTCATTTCACTTCATCAGCACTGGGAAGTTTTCTGGACACAAGACAGTAGCACTTTGAGGATGCACATTAATTCTGGTGACTGTGGGGGTGGGGTGCTGCCAATATTGTTGTCACTCTGCCTTACTTAGCATTTAAAGTGGAATGACAATGAGAAGTAATAATAACAAGGTGAAGTGAGCCTTTCCTATGGAACATTCCACATAGTGAGTGCCAACATGAAGTGGCCACTTCGTGTTCACTTCACAGGCGGATTTTAAATTCGCTGCATCTCTTCTTGTAGGAGTAGGGAGTTACAGCTGGAAGCCCTAATGCCACTTTTCCCTTCTTTTGTGATGATAAATTGTACTTAACTGATCCATTAACACTGGTTTCTGCAACTAATATATAGTAAAAAGTAATTGTGTTGGCCAAGGCATTCAAAGGGATTTGCCCAGGATCCATCTATCCATGCAGTAGTCTTCAACTGTACACTTGCATCTGTATCTGCCTGGAAATACTAGATCATATTTTTGTTAGTGTAACATATCTGAATATTCTGCCAACTTTGTGTAAAAAATCAGATGTGATTTGAGTTTGTGTCTAAAGTTTAATGTCAACTGTCACCAATTTCAACTGATGAATTCATCATGAAAGGACTCATATTTTGAGATAGTTTAGGCATGATTTTGTTCATACAAGTAGACACAAATTCACATGCAGATGCAAACACAGCTTGCAGCTGTGTGTGCATTTCCCCTTTCTGAAAATACTACCTATAGTCTGTACTCCTAATTGCAAGTTCCTATATTTGCTGTCATCTCAGTGATATTATTGCAAACTCCCACCCAACATGGATCTTACCTATAAGGCTTTTTGCATACACACATCAAAGGCTTCAACTGCAGACAATGGAACAAATGCAGCAGTGCTCCCAACTGGGTCAGGAATCCACTGATTGTTGCCCTGACCATGCTGGACACTTACATGCACCCACACAGGACTTTTCTGGGTGCCAGAAGTAATGTTCAAAGCCAGGAATAATATAAAAATCAAAATTTTGAGAAAGTCTGCCTGTGGACTACAATATTAGCAACCGTCTTTCTTAACTCTGACCCTCAAAAAAATGATGATTGGGTCAGAGGTTGACAACATAATTAGTCAGGCTCTGAAGCCTGCAGAGGGGGCCGCAAAGGGTTCATCAGCCTGAGAAGGACTTCATTAATTTAGGCCATCCTGAATTAGCCACTCATCTGTCAAGTAATAGCCCTCCAGCCTTGCTGTGAGTGATAGGCAGCTCAGTAAACCAATTGAGAGCTGTCTTCAGTGAACAGCAGGTACTGTCCCAGAACATTTCCCTCTGCACAGAGTTGTTGCGAGAGACAGATCACAGAGCTGAAGAATTGTGAAGGAGACAGATCACACATAAGATTGCTCAAACATAATTCCTGCATATGAAAGCTGGAGGTGATCACATGCTTGTACACTGCAGCCTAAGAAACTGAAGTGAAATTGCAGAAGAGGTGTTGGACAGGATAGACACCCTGCCAACATGCTCTTGAGAAAGAGAGAGAAAGATACTTTTGCTGCATCACAGCACCCATGTAACATGGTAGCTCTGTTTTCTGGGAAGCTGCCAAGCCAGTACTATTGCCTGGTACTAGTTGTTGCAGCACACTAGAGTCTGGATGCCAGTATGTGGTGTGTTGGTCTAACGTGGACAGACTTGTCAGGCAAAAGCTGCACTTATGAACTCAGAAGAGGACTGTGTGTAGCATGGAGAGAGGAGGAGAGGCCTGAGACAGAAACAAATTTGAACCCACTAGAGGATGCCCTTGCTGCTTTGTCACCACACCTTGTGCATTAAAGGATTTCCCCCTGCACTGGGTAAACTGCAAGTAATTCAGGGCCTCATTCCTGCAGCACCACTAGTACAGTTGATCGTTATCTGGAAAATCAGGGGCAGTGGGCTAGTCCATCCAGGCGGGAATAATAAAGACCCTTTTGGGCTTACGTTTTGGGTTCATTTCAAACAAGTAAAGCTACATAAATATCTAACTGCACCACCCGCAAACTGCAGTATGTACAATTCTGTGACTGGGTACCCAGTGAAGCATGAGGAGCTCTCTTATGTATTATGCTGTAGGTTACATATCCTGCACCTTTGTTTTGATGTGCCTGCCAGTGAAGCATGGCTAGTGACATATCTGCTGTGAACCTTTGTTTTGTTGTACCTGCCAGTGAAGCATGGCTAGTGACATGTCTGCTGTGGACCTTTGTTTTGTTGTACCTGCCAGTGAAGCATGGCTAGTGACATATCTGCTGTGGACCTTTGTTTTGGTGTGCCTGCCAGTGAAGCATGGCTAGTGACATATCTGCTGTGGACCTTTGTTTTGTTGTACCTACCAGTGAAGCATGGCTAATGACATATCTGCTGTGGACCTTTGTTTTGTTGTACCTGCCAGTGAAGCATGACTAGTGACATATCTGCTGTGGACCTTTGTTTTGTTGTACCTGCCAGTGAAGCATGGCTAGTGACATATCTGCTGTGGACCTTTGTTTTGGTGTACCTGCCAGTGAAGCTTGGCTAGAGACATATCTGCTGTGGATCTTTGTTGTGGTATACCTGCCAGTGAAGCTTGGCTGGAGACATAACTACAATAGTGGAGCTATTGAAGGATCAGCTTGATGCAGCCTACTAGATGGCCTTGGATGCACCTGCCAAGGGGAATAAAACCAACAAGGAATAAAACAACAAAAGGTCAATGCTTTAGAGTTGCCACAAGGAGACAGAATGCTCTTGCAGAATCTGGAATTACCTGCAAAGCACAAGATTATTGCTAGGTGGTGGAGAACACCTTACATTCTTGTGCAGCAATTGCAGGACACGCATATCTATGAAATACAACCGGAAAGAGAACAGAGTGGAATCCAGACTATGTACTAGCATCACTTGTTGCCTTTTGAGCAAATGGAACCCCGCTACTACTCCTGTTGTATCTGAATTGCCTCAACAACCTGAGACTAGATCTGCCGCCCAAGGACAGACACTCACAGTTATCCCTCCCGTCACAGAGCACAATGGACAGTACCACAGCCAATGAGGAAACTGAACTGGAATTGTATTAATCCATCAACAATATTCTCAGTTTGCTACTGGATAAAAATACCTCAGGAGACATCCAAATAACATGAATTTCAGTTGGAGCCCAAAGCAGAACCTTTTGTGTCCAGAAATACATGGAAACTATATAAGACTGAGAACACCATGGTTGGAGTTGTACAGTAGAGCCACCAGAATCACAGAGAGTTGGGAAGGCCACTTTGACGGAAGATAGTCCATCGCTGGTTGAGCAGATGGGAGTCATGAACTAAATTCTGAGGAAGAAATATTAGTCCCATTACATTGCTCTGAAACAATCATCAAGCCATGAATTAGACTGACCTGTGATTCCCCTGGTGCCTCCACAACTTGCCCATGCATGTATTTTGTACAGGCATTTATGTCATGCCCAGATCATTACCTGGTATTGTGTTCATGCCCAAGAGTGAATTTGCAAGTAACATGTACTGGAATAAGGCTGTGTTTAAAACCAAAAGTTACTGTTAAACAGGAATATGTGTCTAGACAAGATGCTATTTATCTACATGGATGTTGCCAGCAGATAAGGGCTTTCATCTCACCTAGTCTGCCTATGAATGCTAGTTACTGTGCTAGTAGCTGTTGACCTGTGATAGACAGGAATCATCTGTATTGCTAGCTTGCATGTAAATGTGTTTTTAACATTTAGACTCTCATGCTGGAATTTATAGGGACATCAATTACTTATCAGGGAGAGAGTGTTACACCCATATACATGCATTCACACATCAAAGGCTTCAACAACCATCAATGAAGCAAGTGCAGCAATACTCCCAAATAAATTGGGAATCCACTGATTGCTGCTCCAAATGAACTGGACATTTGAGCATACCTGTACAGGACTTGTCTCAGGCCCAAAGTAATGTTAAAAGATTATCTCAGTATAAATATATACATTTTGTGAAACACTGCTTGTGAGCAAACATTTGGGCAGCCATCTTTGTCACCTCTGACTTATGACAGCATGGTGATTGGATCAGAGACTGAAAGAACAGCCAATCTGGCTCTGAAGCCTGCTGAAGAAGTTACAAAGGGCTTAGGGACTTGAAAAGGACTACAATAAATCAGGCATCCCTGAATTATCCACTTACTTGGGAGTGATGGGCCTATAGCCTTGCTGTGAGAGGCTTTCCCAGCGAACAGCAGGGACTGCCTATAACTTTTTAATTAGTACAAAGCTGTAGAGAAAGATTTCATATCAAACCATGCATCTGCCAGTGCAAACAGAATTCCTGTAAGTAAAATCTGGAGGAAATCATCTGCTTATACAGTGTAGCCTGGGGACTGAAGTGAACTCACAGGAGAGATGTTGGAGAGGCTAACTGCCCTGCAAACACTCTCCTGCAAAAAGAGAGAGACTTTCACTACATCACAGCATCCCTGTTACAGAGAGTAGCTCTGTCTCTGGGAAGCCACCCAGCCAGTATCAATGCCCAATACTGGTTGTCGCAGCACACTAGAGCCGGGATTCTACTACATGGTATGCCGGTCTGACATGGTAGGGCTTCACAGATGGAAGCTGCACTTGTGAACTCAGAAGAGGATTGTCTGCAACATGCAGAGATGAGGAGAGGCCTGAGACTGAGAAAGTGAGCAGATCCCCCCCCCCCCACCAAGGAGGAACTCACAGTTGTGTTGCCACATATTGAACAATGAGTAAGATCCCGCTGGCCTGAGTAAACTGTAAGTAATTCAGGGCCGTATTCCTGTAGCAACAGCACTACATTTAATTATTTTGGGAAATCAGTTATTTGTGGAAGGCTACAGCATGCAGTTCAAGGGGGCAGTGCAACTAGCAACACCCCCTTTTGGCCTATTTAAGGGCTGCTTTCCTCACTCCACATATAAGCATTTTTCCTTGCAGCCAGAGGCTCTGTCAGTCTGTCTTCTCTCCTGGAGCCTACTGGGGCTTTGCGCCCTCTCGTGCATGCTTGGACTCTGCTTGGTTTCTGATGGACTTCTGTATTTCTGTTCTCCTGTTTTTGGTTTGTATTACTGGCCTCTGGCTGCTCCATGCTTCTGTGTATGCTGGTTCTCTTCCTGCTCCTGTCCTTGTGTTTCCTTGCTTATTTCTTTTGGGCTTTCTAGTTTTCTAGTGCCCCGTCTATACATTGCTACTTGTGCTTCAGGTTATACTCCGTGTTCCTTGCCTCAAGCTACCTTGTGCCTGTACCCCCAGGCTACATTTCTCACCTGCTATTGCAGCCCTCTGTTCACTGATTTGTTCTCTGTGTGCTCTAGCACAACTTGTTATCTGCCTAACAAGCCTCAGTTCCTGCTATTGCCATTGTCTGTTTCAGCTCACACTGCAATCTGCTGCCTTGCTCCCCTTATGCCGCTCTACATCGCACAAGGGTACGTGGCAACCACCTGCCATGGATCACCCAAGAGCTTCTAGCATGTCAAACCCCCCATGACAAAGCATGAAGAGTTCATAAATCTTCACGTCTCCCACAAGACCTCACCACATACCGCATGCTATGCAACAAGTGCACCAGAGCAACTCGACTAGCTAAAACAGACCACTTCGCCTCCTCCCTACAATCAAACATAAATTCTGGAAGGTCATTCATTCCCTCTTCTCTCCTCCAACTGCCAGCCCCGGTCCACTGCTGAACATAAACAACACTCTTCTCTCGGATCCCTGCACAGTCACTGCCGAGTTCAACACATACTTGATGACATGTGTGGCTTCTCTCTCCTCTCTTCCCTGCCTACCCATGCACCTCAGGGACCCACCACAGGAACAAAGAAAACTCATAGGCCTTGCACCTTCTCCTTCAAAGACATCTCACAAGCTGAAGCCCTAGATGCCCTACTTACTCTCAACCCATTGAAAGGCAAATCCCCTGATGGACTGGACCCCAAACTCCTCTACCTTTCTGCCCCCACCATAGCAACCCCACTTGCAAACCTCTTAAACCAATCTTTTGCCACTTCAGCTCTCCACCAAACATGGAAACATACCGTCATCATTCCCCTCCCCAAAGGGGGTGCCCCCACCTCCACTTCAAACTACCGCCCTATCACTCTCCTCCCAAGTCTTGCAAAACTACAAGAACACCTTGTGCTTGCACAACTTACCTCCTTTTTCTCGGACTCAAATTTCTTTATGCCTATCCAGTCTGGATTCAGGAAGGGGCAATCTACTGCCTCCTTCATGTTAAGGCTTACTGACACTATCCTCTCTGGAATGAATAGAGGGCAGTTTACCTCAACCATCTTTGTCGACCTTGCCAAAGCATTCAACATGATCTCCCACCCCTTACTGTTATCATGCCTCTTAGAATCAGGCCTCTCTGATTCTGCCACCAACTGGTTCTGTGCCTACCTCACAGGTAGAACGCAATCAGTTAAAATAGTGGATGCCATATCCTCCCCCCTCCCCATGACTAGCGGAGTCTCTTAGGGGTCAGAACTTGGCCCCATTCTGTTCTCCATTCTTCTTAATGACCTGCCTCAAATCTACTCATCTGCATCTATCCATATGTATGCAGACGACACTGTCCTGTTCTACACTGGCTCTTCCCCGGAAGAGGTCAAAACTGCCCTTCAGGCTAATTTCAACAAAGTTCAGCTCTCACCAGCTCTCCCTCAATGGAAAAAAAACAGTCACCATGACCTTTGGCATGAGGCAACACCTATCCAGACTCCACTTCCTTCCCTCCTACCACGCCCTGGATGGGACAATACTGGAGGACATAAATACCTTTCAGTACTTGGGGGTCTGGCTTGACTGCCATCTATCCTTCTCTGACCACATTGATGCTTTACAGAAAAAACTGTGTCCTATGCTCGGTGCCCTTTACAGGAATCGTAGTAGCCTCCCACTCACCGTGCGGCATGATCTAGTCCAGAAGATGATACTTCCTTCCCTCGACTACTGCAACAAAGACTACAGTGCCACTCCCAAGTCTACCCTTTTCAAACTGGACCCCCTTTTCAATGCTTTCTGCCGTTTTGCTCTCAATGCCCCCCTCGCACCCATCACTGCATTCTCTACCGATCCCTTGTATTTACATCCCTCAAAATTTGCTGCTTACTGCATTACGCTAAATTTATCTCAAAATTCTGGCTTGGTGCCCTCCCGTCCTATCTTACAGTCATATTATCATCATCCCCCACCCCCACTCATTCCCTTAGATCCCTTGACTCCCGCCAACTATTAATCTCTCGTCGGAGGACCACCACTGGCCAAGCAGCTTTCTCATATCGTGTCCCTTTACTCTGGAACAAACTTCCCTCTCAAATCCACCCCTCCTCCTCTGCCTACTCCCTATCTACTGCCCTGGCAAATTACCTTATGGTAAATTGCTCCTGCTCATGATACTTGCTCATGTTGCACCTGCATCCCTCCATCCCCCCGATTGCCTGACCAGCGGCACCTAGCTTATGCTAGCTGGCTTATTTCACCAACTTCTGCACTTATTATTATTTCATCTTTCTGTGCTGCCATTTGTTTGCACTCGTTTTCCTTGTATTAAATGTCTCAATGTTTTTACCTATGTGGCACTGTGCCTACGGTAACCTATGTAAGATATATTAAATGTAACCTCCTCTCACTGTGTAATTATGTTAATTGTATCTCACTCAATAACCTGTGAGTTATCCAGTCCTCTGTTCCCCCTCCCCCCAGGTCGCACCAGGAGATGAGCAGTTTGTTGCTCAGCATGCCTTTCCTGGTGAAACATTATCAATAAATAAATAAAACGTATTACACCTGTTCATGGCTTTGCTGCCAAGCTAACAATGTTTCCCTGTTCTACTGCTTCTCAATAACCTAAGGATCCTAGTACATGAAACTCAGTTCTGCTTCCTGAACTTATACCAAGCAAATATTGCTGCTGTTTTCAGTGCATTGCCTCTCCCTACAGTTTCTATGTTCATTCAGATTGCTACCCCTACAAACTTTTGTTAATTACTGATGGATGCTGTTCAGTTTCTTTTGCAGCCCTACTGCATTACTCCTCACTTCTATGTTTGTGTTATTTAGGCTCATTTATTGCCACTCCCACCTTTACCAATCCTTACTTATACCAAACCCTCAGCAGTTTGTTTTTGATAATAACCTAATCCTGCTTTCATGGCTGGCACATATTTAACTTATTTCATTAGCTGCTTGGTGTTGTGGTGTCATGTTTGTGGCTTCTTTGTTTTCCCTACAGCAGGGGACCAAGGAGTCAAATCAGGCATCATGGCTGCAGGAGGAAGGAGCAGCTTCTAACTTCATATATGTTTTATTGGTCACTGGCTAGCCCCGGCCTTCCATTGCTGCTCCACACACCCTTTATGGCATTCCGCAACCAGCTATTCCAGGCAACTCTCTACCTTAGGGCAACTGGCTCCACCCAGCCTTCTACCATTTTTTCCCTGCTATTCTGCACCTGATTTACACAGTCATCCCAGCCTTCCTGTCTCTTGCACTAGCAGTATTGCTCATATACTAGATGTCATGGCACTTACAGAATCAGTTTGAAAATCTATTCATTCCAGGACCTCTTCCCTTTCGATACTGGCATCCCCTTCCAAGTCTGAGAGCATATCATGTTTATTTGCTTCGAACTGCACCTCCTACCATACTGGCTTTGCAGTCTTCTCCTCTCCAACTGTCAGCCCCGGGCTTCATCCAGCCTCGCTGTTCTCTTATTCCTAATATACTATCCAATTCACTCCCAGTTTGGCTTTCTAATGGACTTGGTCAGCATGCATTCCTGCAGTTGACAACTGCTATTTGCCTTACCTAGACCCACAAGAGAGTCCCTATTGCTCAGCCTGAGCTACGTACAGGCATCATCCAGACAAGATCCATGAGAGGGTCCACAGTGCACAGTCTGACCTACATACAGGTCTCCCCATGTCTACTATCATCCATTATGACACATGTATGGGTCACATGCTCCTTACCATGTGCAGGTCTCATGCCCATTACAACTCAATTTTCCACATTTTGGAGACATGCCGACCACATCCATTACTCTAGGACTCATGGCTAGCTCTGTGGCTGATGGTCTCTCTCTGCACCCCAAAGTCTGCATCTTGCGCATGCAAAGCTTGGTGCAGGGTCCTTCTCTCCTGGCCCATAGTTGGGAAGGTCCTCACTCTGGGTGGACCTTCAGTCATCGACTGTAGTGATGGCACCTCTCGATGTAGCATTTAAGATCTCAGCGGTGAATGGGTGGGGCTGTCATGGGAAGGGTCCCTTTAGATGCCCGAGTGGGTTCAGAGGCACCCTTTCATGCTATTCTCCCCAAGACCACCTCTGGTTCACCTGGTTTGTTTATAGACCGGTAGGCCAGCTGAGCGCCTCGGCAGTCATTACTCTCCTCTTCCCGCCTTGGTCGATTCTTGTTGCAGAATGCACTTGTAACCCTCCACGGTGTTCCTGTTAGAAGGATAGAGTGAGAATGTTCCCCAAAATTGCAGTTCCCTTGGCTTGGTCTACTAAATTGCAGTAGCAGAGCTGTCACTAACCAAAACTGTCCCAAAGTCTGGAGTGAAGGTGATCTGGGTCCTGGATCCCCAGAGGTTTCCTCCTCAAAGGGTTTTTTCCCTCTCCTCCATGCCAATGGTCATAATACTAGATAGACATTTTTGCAGTCCCTAGGTCACTTAGGTAGGTTTCCCACTTAGGTAGGTTTCTGCTGTTGGATGGAGTCAGGTGGATGTCCCATAATCGTCCAGTCTCCCCCCTTGGCTGTTCTCTCTCTCATTAAGAAACCAAACCTCTACGTCTTCCAGTCAAACCTCTGAGTGGATCACTATTCACCTGTCATTTCTTGCCTAGTTTAATCAAACAATACAATAAACTGAACTATGCTACCAGCTGAACCCCATTACCAACTGACCAAAGTACAGGTCTTCATTGACCCATACTACCAACTGAACCTGTGCTAACACTCAACCTATGAACAGGTCTTCATTAACTCATGGAATCAACTGAACCCATATTACCAACTGATACATGTTCAATGCCTTTTATGCTTTGCTTGACAGTATTTTGGGGCTTCTTCCTATGGTACCTTTAGCCAAGGGAATTACTCCTGCAGCACCTCAATGGGTGGAACCCTCCTCTAGGGTTCCTTGCCTTCGTACCCCTACAGGGTAGTATATCCCATGGATAGAGAGGTGAACAGCCAAAGTTTATCTACATTACACAAGCATGAAACCAGTTGCACAGGCACATTGAAATTTATTTAAAATTTGGTAGCCAGAAAAGGCACACTGAGCCGAGGCTCATTTCCAGGTGTGACCAAGGGAAGGGGAAGGTGAGAAACAAAAATACAGAACTGACTGCATAGCAATAGATACAGAACAGATACATTTGAATATTATATGAGCTATACACAACAAGGTACAAGGGTTTTGCAAATATACATTGTATATACAAATAAATAGCATGGGAAAGTACAGGGTCTTGTGATCAGGCAGTAGGAAAGGAGCAAAGTACAATGAGTCAAATGTGAATGACTAGATGGTAAGGGAAGAGAATAGAGGAGAGGGAGGAAGGGGGATGAGAGTACTGCATCATGGAGGATGAGGAAGGAGGCAGGAGCAAGGGGATGGGGATGGGAGGAGCTTTAGGTGCTTTTTGAGGGATGCAGCTGTAGGCAAGGTTCAGATAGCATGGGGAAGATGGTTCTAGAAAGAGGGGGGAGCCTGAGGGTGAAGGATAACTTACCAGACTGAGAATCAGGTAGATGGAGGGTTAAGGAGGGAGGGTCGCAGGTGCAAAGGTTGTAACCCAGGTTGGTGCATGGGGACAGAAGATTGGAGAGGTAAGAGGGGCATGTACCAAACCAATACTTATGAATGAAAGTTGAACAGTGGGCTAGGTGGTGGCAGGCTAGTGAGGTGAAGTGAGAGAGAGAGAGAGAGAGAGAGAGAGAGAGAGAGAGAGAGAGAGAGAGAGACGAGAACAGAAAAAAGTGGTGTGTTTAATAGGGAAGATCTGAGGTGAAGCAGCAGAAGACATTGTATAATGGGTTCAGTTTTGAGAGAGACTGTAGGGGCGCAGAGCTGTACACAACGTCAGTGTAGTCTACAGAGGGCAAAATTTGTTTTGTGGACATCTCTTTCCAAGTAGGGAGTGACAGACAATCTTTATGGCAGTATACAGCACTGAGTTTGAGCAGGAGTTTGGCATAGTTAATGGAGTTAGTCCAGTTAATGTACTAAACCATCAGGCCAGGAATTATAAATACCAATTTAGGCTTGCATTTTGGGGTTCTTGCAAACAAGTAGAGTTGCTTAAATTTTTAAGCACACCAGCACTGATTAACCATGTGCAGTGATCATAAGGCCTACACCATTTCTATGTCTGAGTGCCCAGTGAGGCATAGAGAATTCTTATATATGAAAGGTGTATATGTTGGTACCAAGAGAATGAGGATAGTGACCAGCAGTACAGCTTGTCAGACAGTACTGTGAATGTATGCTTTGGGAGCAGGCTATTACATATAAAGTATATAAATATATTTGTATAAGGGATGCACAACAGGGACCTGTGGAATAAGTGATTTACCCTGTATCTTCACTAGTGCTGTTTGACCTTGGGTAACCTCATGAGTGACATAAGCCAAGAGATGTGCCCAAGGTCAAACAGCACAAGTGTAAAATAAATCACTTGTTCCACATGGTCCCTGATGCGTATTTGACTAATGTAGTAGGCAGAGACTTTGTGAGATATTTAACTTTTCTTGCTTTTTTTTTTTAAATGCATAAATTATGTGGGACTTTTTGGTAAAGTAGTGTTTCACCATTTCTTGTGTGAGCATTGTCATTGGCATTGTCAAGACCGCACTGGCATGATCACCTTGGTGATATTTCTGCTTCAGCGCTCATTGGCTGAGATCATAGGTTTACATAAAATTTAAAAAAAAATGGTGCCACCAGTTAGCGAGCGGGTTGGAGTCGTCGGCATCAGCTCAGTGTGTTATCAAGCTGCAGTTGTTGCCCTTGGCTTTTATTTTTGTTGCTTTATTGTATTTATCTGTTAGTTTACCTTAAGAGAGAGGAAGATTGTCTTTTGCACTGAAGGTGGACAGTGCTCATTTTCTGTTGGTACTGGGCTAAGTATCCTGTGCCTTGTTTGCAGGTAGGCAGCCAGGAGACGCAGAGGCAAGAAAAGAAGCTGTAGAAATGAAGATGCCTTCTGGCTCAGGAGGTAAAGTATGTGTGCAGATTAAAGGTATTCTGGCTGAACTACGGTTGCACTTATCGACATTATTTAGCACACATTTGGAGATTGGGACCAGGCAGCAGATCGAGATAATGGGAGTTAAGATATGGAAGGGTAATCAGGCAGTACAAACCTGTAGTGAGCAGCTTGAGGTTTTTTTTGTGCTTCTTTTCCTTTGCCCAGACCTTTCAAATTTCAGAGCAGGGTGAAATTTGTTAAAGTGGAAAAAGGAGCTGGAACAGGGGTAACTGCTTGCATTGTGGTAGGTTGCTGTGGTGTACTGTCAGTTGGTGGTGTGGGAGTGAGTCATCGGAATGTGGCTGAGAGCAGCAAGAGGTTTGGGAAGGATATGGAAAAAACAGGACCATTTTGTTTAACTTCTGGCAGTTATTTTCACTTTTTTTATTTTAAATAAATTGGACAAAGATCGTGATTCCTGAGCAGCTGTGAAGAAGAGCCGGTGGCCAGAGCAACAGGTAGTGGCAGAAGTGTTTCCATGCCTGGTAAGAGTTTATTTATTTATTATCTTTTGGTAACCGGGTAAGTGCATTAGGCAATAACCCTTCCTATTTTCAGGCACGACCCGGGAGAGTGCAGTGTATAAACTACAATGATAATAATCAGCTACAAAATGCAATGATACAATCAGGACATAACAATCAGCAGACACACCAGAACAAAAAAGCATCAAATTATCCACACAGGGATAAGCGGAAGTAACAGAGACAATTGTTAGAGTGGTACAATCAGTGCAGAAGAGCCAATTAAACAAGTTGGAACAAACTAATAGAGGAGAAACTGACAAGTAGTTCATGTTCAGTTAAAGAATATGGAAATATACAAAAAACTGGCTGGTAGGAAAACAGAAAGGCGAGCATCAAGTTATGAGCAATCACAATTATCAAGAGCATATAGGTGAGAGAAAAATGCTGCTTTTTTTATTTTTTTATTTATTTTAACCAGGAGAGACACACCAAGCTGAAAACTTGTTTACAGGTGTGACCTGGGAGCACAAGGAAGTTAAGTGACTTGCTCAGGATCACACAGTATACAAGTTGGGGCTCTGGAATTCAACCCCAGGTCTTCAGCTCAAAGCCTTAAACCACTGCACTACACTGCCTCCTAAAGGTAAGGTGAGTTGAGTTGAGTTGCAGGCAAAATGAGCTATTTAGGTTTATTTCCATAAAAAAAAAATGACTGCAAAATGAGAGAAAAATTAGTGCAGATTTTATTAGTACTGATTGACTGCTTTTGTGCATATTGTGTTGTGATTTATGAAAAAAGGGGCAAACTTGGTGCAGCAGAGACACAGCACAGAATGAATAAGAGGTTTTGCAAAAGTGAAAGTAATCTCTAGAGCAAGTAATGCCAGCCCGTCAAGAGGGTGTAGACATGTCATGATGACATATCTATTATGTACATAAATGCATCAAGAAGGGTCTACTATGTACATAAATCATGATGACTTAGCTACTATGTAAGGAAATTAAATTTATGCATACAGTAGCTCAAATATCAGGATTTATGTAATGGATATTGCGTCCATGCTAATGCATAAATGCATATGTTCTTTGCAAAAACATTCATTAATGCACCAGTAAGGGTTCAACTTAATGCAACCAAAGTAGGTAAATGTGGCATTAGGTTACCCCTAACTCTCAATCCCCCCCCAAGCAGCAAAAGGACAAGACAGCACAGGCAACCATAGAAAGACATTATCAGGTAAGACAAACAACATACAACTGTTTCCAGATAACATAACTGCAGTAGCACTGATATGCTACCTTCCAGGATTTGTATCTGTGGCATGCACATTGCAAGATATACACACTCACTTCAATCAATAAACTTTATTTAACCAGGAGTAAAACACCATTGAGCGAGCTCATTTTCAAGGTGGTCCTGGACAACAACATATTACAGGCAAAGGTATACAGTCACAAAAAGTACAAGCGGAGGTAATACATATTATACATATAGATAACAATAATACAAGCAGATAGCAAGATATATCAAAACAAAATTTATAGGCATATATGAAAATATATGTATTGCGCTTGTGTATACTTGTGCTTGCAGATAGAAATCCACAGGTACCCATGAACAAGGCGACTGCAATTGGGCACCTACAAAAACGGTGACTCAGTTATGATGCCTGTGTTCAGGGCTACCTGGCAGAGGGGCAACCGGATACCGGGGTGGGCGACATACAGCTACTGGATGTATGTGCACATGCGCTGGAGGGTGAGAGGTGGGGGGGAGGGATGGTATGTAGGAGGGAGTGTGTGTCAGGCAGCTGCTGAGTTGGTCTGCTAGCGTGGTGAGGAGGGTGGCTGGTTGGGAGGTGGAGGGGGCAGGGTTCGGGTCCGGCACAGCGCAGTTATTTTTTTGCTGGAAGGTTTTTCACCCCATCCTGCACCTTCTTGGAGCTGAGAATCCATAAGTAGGGGTGTGTTGGAGGGTGTGGGGGGCACAGCCCCCCACATTAAGAAAACAACCTGTAGGTCTTGAGCATCCTATTTCTGCTCATTGCCAGTGCGAATCGCTGAAATTCATTTTCGGTGACCTACACTCACCGTAATGGCGATCACTATTCTGCGATCGCCATTATGACATGGAACCAAAATCCACAATACTCAAATCACAATACTGCTTCTGTGTGCAGAAGCACAGGATCCTGCAGCCTCAGATACGAATCCACAATATCCAAATTTCAAGAGTTCTTTTATTTGCAAATGGAGACTATGGGGTCAGCTCTTCTGTATCCTCAGGTACTCATGCACACTGTAAGATATACACACATAATGGGCCCAATCTTCTGCAGCTACAGATATAAGACATACACACTGACCTCTGGCTGCAGAAGTGCAGGCATCACAAAATCCATGATATCCAAATTGCTACATTACTTCTGTCAGCATAAGGTCAGGCCCCTCTTCAATCACAGGTGTAGGACATACACACCAGCTTCTGGCTCCAAAATGGGTAAGCCCCTGTGGGGCCTGCAGTTACGCAACAATAAATTTTTCTTGGAATGTGAACATCTTGGTTTCAGCAGGATATCTTAAAATTGTTCAAGGGGTAGCAGTTATTAGTTATGCAACTGGGTATTTAATAACAATACATTAGCAGATCATGCTAATCAGCAGATACCTCACAGTGTACATGAGTACCTCAAGTTGTAGAGTTACAAGCCTCATGAGGCCTTCTGTGTGCAGAGGTGCAGCCCCCATTGGGCCTGTGCTTCTGCAGCCACATGTACTCATGCATGATGTACGACATACACACACAGGTGTGGCTGCATAAGTTATGCAATCACAGATACAAATCCATGAAGGTAGTACATCAGTGCTAATGCATTTGTGTCATCTGGAAACAATTATATGTTTGTCTTACCTGAACATGGCTGTCTATGACTGCTTGTGAGGTCTTGTGCTTTTGCTGCTTGAGGGGTGCTGAGTTATGGTTGGAAATCTTCACACCACGTTTCCCTACTTTTATTGAATTAAGCCGAACCATAACTGGTGCATTAACACAGCTTCTTGCAAAGAATGTTCTTTATTTTTGAGATAGTGGGATTGTATACTCATTCAAGCAGGTCCCTTTGAGACCTGCATGGACAGATGCAGATGAGTAAGGCCCCCTGTGTCCTGCATGAAGGAAAGAGTCCATCTGCCTGCAGTAGTGTAGGACCCTTCCAGAACCTGCCCTTCTATGTGGCAACAGAGGTCAAGGATTTGTGGGGCTGTTTGCTGGGCTGCAGAGGGTCCTGTGTTTCCAAGTGACCACAGATACAGGCACACAGGGCAAAGAGTCCATCTCTGAGCCAAAGCACTGGGCCCACTGACACCCATGGTTGCAGAGGTGCAGGGCCCTATGCAAAGAGTTATCTTAACTGTATGATACTTGGGCCTGTGCAGGCAACCCTGAACCTTGTCTTCCCAGGCTGAGGGTGGTGTCGCATAACAGTGATGTCCCCCCAGCCTCAGCCCATCCAGCTAACTCACTGAGCTAGCCACTGAATTCAGCTCACTGGCACAGAATCAAAAAGCATTACCTGGTGAGGTAAAGGCTGGCACTACGCACAGCGTTTCTTATTTCAGTTAAATGCTTTATTGAATTTTCCAACAATACAAATAATACAAAAATACTACTGCTGTTTACAGGATTGCAGCAGTTGTACAGTGATGTGAGGTATCAATACATTTAACACATAAACTAACTTGGCTCTGCTATTACATACATAGCTAGAGCTAGAATGTTGGCATGCACATACCTGCCATTATGCTGTTTGAAGTCTAAACCACGTAGGAGGTAACGAAGCCAGATCCCATGCCAAGGCTTCAGTAAGATCAGAGAGTCAGACCTTCTAGTGGTCACTTCCTTGTGGTTTTTCTATAATGGAGAAATATCCCCACAAAGTAACACAAACTTAACAACATACATTGTCAAAAAAACTATATACACCTGATTTCTGTGTAGTCTTACTGCAGTACCACAGCACTTTCATAACCTTACCTAACTCATAACTTGCAGTCCTTGTGAGCCTGTCATTGTCTCAGTGATTCACTTACCCTATGCCTGCCTTAGGTGCTAGATAAGTCAGGTACGGTGCCCAGCACTGCTGAAACTCTCCCCCCCCCACCAAGCTAGGGCTACATGCGAGCACCTGTCCAGCTCGCATACAGCTGCTGGTGCTGCAAAGACTTTCCTGAGAGTAGGTGTGGCGGGGCTCCTCCACTTGCTAAGCAGTGTTCATCTCACCTGCATACTCAGTAGCATTAGCCACCACAGCTTGTGGGAGACTAAATGGGATGCTCCTGACATAATACCTAGCAGTAACAGTGGTGTAAACAGGGGTATTGGCTTTTGAAGTATCTTACTGGCCTTTTGCGAGACATGCTTCCAGATCGAGTAGATATGGTGTCATTCCCACAATATATGATGAAAGCCCCCACCCCCAGCTGTTGGCACCACCAGCAGCTATCCTGGGCAAGAGGTTTGGCCTTCCTGAGTACCATGGGCATTCTGTACTAGGAGTGCATTATTTTATTGTGAATCAACATACTCCTGGCATCCCTATGGAATTTATAGCCCAAAACCCAACATTGCTCCCACTGGCTGTCAGAGATGCATATGTTAAAGGGACACTGTCAACCTCCTTAGGCCTCAAAGTGTCCCTAGTTTAAAAAACACATTTTATGATTGTTCACATTCTATAAAGAGACTGTTGATGCAGCTGGTACTTTGATTCAAATCATTTTTTCTTTTAAAAAGTGAAAAACTGAGTGCCCACCATGCTAGTGTTACCACACCAAAACATGTTTGTTTGCATTTCTTGAACAACTCCCACTGCATCTTTCCTGGACTCAGAAACACCCCCAACACAATCTAGCCACTCATTATGCAGTGGGAATAGAGGAGACTGTGGTATCATGAGTGGCTGCACTGTTTGATGGTATTTCTAATGTTCAGGAAGTGTGCAATAAAAGTAGTTCAATGATTTGAAGCAAAACAAGGTTGGGTATAGGCTAGCTACACATTACCATGCATTTCAGTTCTAATAAGCAAGGAGGCAGATAAGACAACCAGCAACATCAATGAATTTTAGAGAAGGTAAGCAATCATAAAATATGTTTTTTTACCCAAAAATAATATGATGCAAAAAAGGTTGACAGTGTCCCTTTAAGTGCCTGCTCCCATTTATGCTTTGATGTTGAGGTCAGACTGGGCAGGGTATCCCTAATTTGTGAGTATATGGCTCCTGTGGTACCCCTGGGGAGCCTAAGCCATTTAGTGAGTTGTGAGGGATTCTTATACTGATGTTTTTTCAGAGGTTAAGAGAGATTTCATTGCATCTCTCAGTTGTAGGTATTTCTGTAAATCCGTAGGAGGTAGCCCCCATTACTGCTCGATATTTTGAAAAGTGTCTACCACACAGGTATTGAGTACTAAAATGTCCCTGATAAAATACACTCCTCAGTCTATCTATTGCGGCCTAAGTATTGGCTCTCTGCCAATCATGAGAGCTGAGTTGCGCCATAAGGGAATGTGGGAAAGGGGTTCTGAAGGGACCATTTAACTTTTGTGCAGCTGTTTCCAGGAAGGGATTGTGGGGCCAATGATAAGGTGTAATGAGTAGGCATGTAGGAGGTCTGACCACAGGACCGAAGTCAAAAGGGGAGTGTCCCCCTGCACTTGCTCTATGTTTATCCACTGGGGCAATGTATCTGAGCCTGGGCTAAACCACTTCAGTGTTTGGGAGTTATGGAAGGCTATCTTTTATCCTTCCATTCAAGGAAGTCCCCAGCCCTCCAATCTCCAGTGTGCCCTAAGTTTGTTGCTACTGTACCTTGGCTTACAGTTCTCCCAAAGAAAGGACCCCACCATTTTATCTATTTTTCGGTACCGCAGGGGAAGGAGATGGAGTGGGATGTGAGACAGTAGGTAAAAGAACTTGGGAGCCATTGACATTTTAAAAGTAGCTATCTTGCCTGCCATGGTTAGACGGAAATGAACCCATCTCTCAAGTTCTCCCCTACATTCCAACATCAGGAGGCCTAGATTCCTCTCCCACATGCTGTCTAACTTAGTACCTATCTTAATACCGAGATATGTGATTCCTTCTTGAGGCCATTGCAAGTCCTGAATAGGCAGTATCTAGGGTTGGCAGATCTGATTGAGGGGGATGATCTGTTTTGTTTTGGTTCACCTTAAGGCCATAAATGCCAGTGAATTTGTTTAGGAGTTCCATTAGCGGTTTGATTGAGTGCTGCACATCTGCCAGGGGGTATAAAAGGCTGTCTGCATACATCAAGGTGAAATACTGAGTATTCCCTATGTACAGTCCTTTGATGTATTTGTGTTGGTGAATGGCAGATGACAGCAGCTCATCAGACAGAACAAACAGCAGGCGAGATAGAGGGCACCCATTCCTGATCCCTCTGTGCAGCTGGAAGGGGTCGGATAGCAGGGAGTTAGTGAGTACCTGTGCTTTGGGGGAGGTGTATAGCGCGGTGATGGCTGCCCGGAATTTAGGCCCAAATCCCATGAGCTCCAGAACTGTGTGTAGGTAGCCCCATTCGACCAAGTCGAACACCTTCTCAAAATCCACTGCCAGCACAGCTGAGGGGGTATTAATGTCTTTGGCTGTGTGTATCAGGTTGACTAATGTTCAGATATGGCCAGTGCTATATCTACCTTGTACAAAGCCATCTTGAGACAGGTGGATCAACAAAGGCAAGAGTGGGTTCAACCTAGTCATGAGTGCATTTACGTACACTTTGCTGTCGGTACTTATGAGGGAGGTGGGGCAATAGCTAGCTGCTGCTGAGGGGTACTTCCCCTTATTGGGGAGGACTGTTATAATGGCCTCCCTCAGTGTGGGGGGGAGCATACCTTGTTTCTCAGCTTCTGAGTACACATGGCATAATATTGGGAACATCAGGGAGGCTATGGCCTGGAGGAAGTCAACTGAAAATCCATCCCCACCCAGGGCCTTTCCATTTTTCAGAGAAATTAGGGCTTTATGCACCTCCTCTACACTAAGGGAGGTGTCTAGACATTCTTTTTGATGGTCAGATATCTTGAGTAGGGAAAGGGCATCTAAGAATGCCTGGGTTTCTCCTTTATTTTCTGCATGGGAGGAGGTGTATAATTTAGTGTAAAATGCAGCCATCATTCTATTGTCATTTGCTGGCTTGGTTTGCACCTTCTGGGTTTGTGGATCCATGAGTCCCACAATATATCTATTAGCCTGCTGTTCATGGATCTGGTATGACAGCACTTTATCACTCTTGTCTTCCCCCTCCCAGTATGTGTGTCTAATCTTCAGGAGGGCCAGGTCCACCTTCCTCGATAGGAGCTCATTTGTTTGCATACGCAACACTAGAACCTTTCAGCCTATCTCAGAGTGTGGGATCAGGCAGTGCACGGTCTTTTTCTCCTTTTTAGCTGCAGCTAATTCCATCTCTAGCTCCTTCAGTTTTTGATCTCTTCTTTTCCTCCTGTGTGCAGCATAACCGATTATTTTGCCCCTCATGGTGGCTTTATATGACTCCCAAGTGTTACCAGCTGATGTATCAGAGATCAGATTTTCTTGTAGGAATATCTCTGTCTCTCTCTCGACCCATGGCAGGAATTCTGTGTCCCTAAGTAACAGAGGGTCTAGTATCCAAATGGGGAATTGAGGTAGCGGAGGACCCCATGATAAAAGCAGTTGGACCGGGGCGTGATCGGAGATCATGGTGGGGAGGATAGTGGATTCAAGTGCGTGTTGCGTAATAGTTTGGGAGATCAGCCACAAATCCAGCCTGCTGAATGTGCCATGCACCCTCAATTAAAAAGTATAATCCTGCTCTTTTGGGTGTAGCAGGCACCCAATGTCCACCATGTGAAATTCTGTGGTCATCCGCAGAGTGGCTTGCACTCTCCGGGGCTGGGCCTCTTTGCCCATGTAACTTCTGTCCAGAATAGGTACCAGTGTCAGATTGAAATTCCCCCCCCCCCACTACTATTGGGGTGTTCCCATCCACCAGGGTTTCACTTTTGCTAGTTAGATCTAGAAAAAAATGAAGGGTTGTCTTCATTTGGGGCATAGATATTCACTAATAACACTTGTTCCTTGGGGGTAACCATTAGTGCAAAAGTCCATCTGCCCAGTGGGGCTGAGCTGCTCCTTATTAGGGACCATGGGAGTGCCTTGTGCATCAGGATGGCTACTCCTCTATACCTGGAAGTCACACAAGCATTAAGTTCTGTCCCCACCGAATCCCATTTACCAGATATGACGGATCTCCCTGAATCAGCTTAGTTTCTTGCAAGAATGCTGTGTGGATCCTTGCTCTCTTCAGGTGAATTAACATCTTTTTCCTCTTTGCAGGTATGTTGAGTCCCCTGACATTTCAGGAGACAAGTGATATTTCATCCATAATCTAATGGACTGGGGTGAATGGGCATCTTTATGATGTAGTCACTGGAAGAGAGCAGGGCCCCACCAAATGGGTACCCAACGAGACTGGAATGGGTATACTGGGAACAACTGTGATTGCTCAGCAGGGTGTGGTACCATGGACTGTTATTAAAAGCATAACTATACACAACTGAGTAGACATTCACATTATTGTAAGACTTAAAGATTTCTAACAATAGAAACAAAACACATTTTAACATATATACAACCTTTGCACCTAACAGTGCATGAGAGAGAACTGGTCAAACAGGCCTGGGTCACAGGGTTACCTGATGCCTAACCCACCTTTCTTGCAGGGGTGTGGTCCATTGTGGGGCTGCTCTACTAAACGGAGGTCTCATTCCTGGCTATGGCCCTTAACAGTGGGGGTACGGGTAAGGTGGACATAACCTATGCCCCTGCCTCCACAGAGTGGTATTCGCACAACATTTTTCCTTCACCTTTATCATTAACAGTTTATTAGCACCTGGGGCAAAGTAGACTGTGTGACTGCTACAAGTCACTATACTGACTGCTAATTCCTAGGGGGGGTCAGCCTGTACTGAGTGGTAGCCCTCCTCACTTGGCTGGGATGTTACCTGGATTTCAGATAATGGTCCAATGAGGGAGAGGGAGAGGGAGAGGGAGAGGTGAGCTTCCCCCTTATTGCTCCCTACGCACCTCTGGGGGGGTAGACAGTCTGTGTCAGATATCATTCTAGTCCGGGGGGGTGCCCTGCTCCCACCCTATCTGGGGCTACCTCTCCACAGTGCTGTATGATGTTCCCCTGCATCATTGTCAGGTCTTATCATGTGTCAGATCCCCTTGTGGGCACATTGGTGCAATCACAGCAGCCCCTCTGAATAGGTAGGCTGAGGAGCTTTATATATGCGGCTTAGCCACCACATACAGTTTATCTGCATAAGTACCATGTGGTGGTAGGCATACCTCCCGTGGACCAATATCAGCTGACAGTTTGGGACTGCATACAATGTGATCTTCTTGGTCCATAGACAGGGGCTATGCAATATGGGACCACATGGCTGCATTGTGCCTGCTCAGTGCCTGTCACACTTTAAAACAAAAAAATTACAGAGTTTATGTACAGTAGGATTACATGCACCACTCACACACTGCAGCCATTTGCTCTTTCCTTGGAACCCCCCCTTCTCATTCCAGGATGTCCCCTCTAAAAACATGCCCCAGAGCAAACCTGGTGGCTCTGGAGGTTGAGGTTGAGGTGCTGGACGCCACGACACGTGCCATGCCTGTGACCCGGGTTCAGGAACAAGCCCAAGATGCCGGAGGTCAGCAGAGGTGAGAGATGATTGAGTGTTCGGAGGACTGCTCTCCTCCCTTGGGGAGGGAGGGATTGTCATCCTGCCCACTGATCACCCTCTAGTGGGGGCTAGAGGGTGATACGGGCCGAGAGGCATGTAGCCGGCGGGCATGGCATGCGGGTGTCCCCACACACATGCACTCATGGCAGACACCAGAGGGGAGGGAGAATGGGGAGAAAAGGTGGAAAATGGAACTAGCAGGCTCCATGAAGGCCTGGAAGCACCTGCACCACCCTCTGGAGAATGGATGTTGGTCTTCAGGAGGGGGAGAAGTCTGTGCACCTTCTTCTCGGCCTTGTCAGGTGGGGTAACCCATGGGGGATCTTCCGGGGGTGGTTGAGCACTGGAGGAGCCAGTTCCAGAGAGCGAGCCCTTTCCGAGGGAGGGGTCTGAGCTGTCTGCCAGCCCCACTGGGACAGGAGGATAAAAATCTGAATTAAAAAAAACATGACCTATCAAACAGTCTGCCCCTATGAAACTACAAAAATAAACATAGTACATTGTAGTATCCAGTTAGTTATATCTAGTCTGTCAAGGCATAGGTTAGCTGATAGAGTTCCCTGGAGCTGTTTATACCAGGGGGTGGGGATGCTAGGTACCCACTACTGAGCCCACGTACCTGGAGCTATAGTTATTTCCTAACTGCCCCCAAGTCACGCCCCCCTTCTCCCAACCCATTCTATGCCTTGACCCCCCCTGAAAGAAAAAATGGAACACTTATCTGAATCCTGTAGACTGGATTCTTGCTGCTGGGCTTCACTTTCTCCATCGGCTCTGGGTGTACCTGCTTCAGAAGGCCAGAATCCTTGAGCTGTAGTAAGTCCTGGGGTTGAGGTGAGGCTACCTCACAGATATCCTCCACAGTCCAGGCCCCAAGTTCAGCTTCGGGCACGGTGACTTCAAGTGCCATTTCTTCCTCTGTGTATGCAGGAAAATCTTCAGCTCCACCAGAGTCGATACTGGCCAGTACCTCAAACCTGTTCCTCATGGCATATGGGCTGGATATCTCCTTAGACCTGCTTTCTCTCCTGACTTGCTCCCAAACTCGTTGATGTGGATGCTTCTGCCTTGCGTGTCTGCCAGACTGCTGCCTCTTCCTAGACTGTGTTGGAAGGCCCCAAGTGTCTCCAACTTCCTTTTGGCTTTCCGGGTACTCAGCGGGGCTGCACATCTGATGACCAGCATTGTTGTCCCTAAGTCTTGTGTGCTCCATTGCTTCGATGTGCTGTTTTGGGCCTTCAGGTCTGCCGTGCTTGGGCCAAATTATTTTGAAGTATTCCGTTAGGCCATCAGGGGTAGCAAATGAGACAGGGGCCCCATTAACGTCAAACCACATGGTAGCAGAGTAGTGCAGTGAAAATCAAATCCCTGGTGAATGCATCAGGCGGTGGGCCTCCATGTATTCTTTCCTTCTGTCCGCAAACTCTAGGGAGTAGTCCTGAAAAATTAGGATCTTGCGCCATCTCCACATTAGTACTCCCAGATCTCGGGCCCTGGCTATGAGCCAGTCTTTGTCAGAGAAATTTAGAATTCTTGGCATGAGAGGCCTCGGCCTCTCCCCTGGTTTAGGGGCAGAGTTCAGTGTCTGGTGGGCCCTCTCAATCACCATCCCAGGCAGTAGCTCATTTCAGAGGATCACAGGCAGTTCATTATAAAGAAATTCCACTGGATTCCCCCTTTCAGCACCTTTCAGGGAATCCAAGGAGCCACAAGTTATTGCGGTGGCTCCTATTGTCTAAATCATCCAGCTTGTTTTGAAGTTGGTGAATGGTGCGCTCCTGTTTCCTCAGGATGGCTGTGAGATTATCTATGATCACGGAGTTGCTGAATACTTGAGTTTCAGTTCTGCACATCCTGGCATCCATCTGCTGTATGGCCATTATAGTATTATTGGATGCCAGGGTGATCTCAGTCATCCGTTGCATAAGGGCTCCGAATATCTTGTTTATCTGCCACATGTTGAGGTTGGTGTTTGCAGCTGGAGCCATGCTGTGCACCACACTGCAAGCTTAACTTCTGTCTCACATTGCTCCATCCAGCACTCACCACAGGTAGATACAAGCACTTTGCCCCACTCCTGGTACTGAACTGATTTAAATGTGCTGCTCAGTATGCTGGTTTCTCAGGCCAAGTCTGGAGTTTTTGTTCAATTAAATCCCTGGGTTGGTGGAGTTCACAGATTATGCCACCATTACAGTCAGAGCCAAGCCACGCCCCCTAAACACAGTGTTTCTTAATAATATTTTTTTTATTCTGACCCTAAATTTTTACTATAGCAATTTTATGACTTCCCCTTATAAACATGACATGTGGCATTTATAGAATACTGGTTGAAATGTCATTTTGCACCGCAAGTACAAAAAGATGCCTAGTATAGAATCTGAAAAACAATACCTGTCACATTTATGAGGTGTTGTGAAAAAAATGCAGTGTTGAAAGTTTTGAGTCAAAATATTGAAAATAGCAAGAATATGAGTGACTGTTGACATATTTCAATGTTCTACTTATCATTTGTATTATATTTGTGATATAAATATATGTTTCTTTGAATTTCTGCTTGGGAGGTATGGCAGTCAGCACAAGGCATCATAGGACCTTGAATTTTCAAAAAAAATCCTGTTTTCCCTCTGAGTGGAAAATCTAATTAAGAGCTTCCTTTAGATACCAGGTTGTAACAGATTGTAAAACACCCATTTACTATGAATCTAGGAAACTGGCCTCAGACAGGCTGCATTTTATGACCTATTTGGAGGAAAGCAACTTCTGACAGTTACCTGTGAGGATCTTCACACAGATAGGATGAATAGCTCAGGAATGTCAGCTGAAGATCAAAGGGGTAATTCTGACCTGCCATAAAACTGTGGCTCACTACCTAAAAAAATAAAGTGTGTGTATATATATATATATATATATATATATATATATATATATATATATATATTTTTTTTTTTTTTTAAGTGGGATGCTTAGAATATGTAGATGCATGAGACTAATTTGGTATACAGGATATGTGAGTGACCTCTAGGCTGGTAGGACCCTTGTTCCCTATAGATTATCAAAGCTGAGAGAAGATTGTGCTTTTTATTTCAGGACTCAAGTCAAGACTGGTAGTTGATCAGACCCAAAACAGACAGGAGAGTTACCCTGTTTGTCTCCTGTTCACATATTGCTCTTCAAGGTTGTGTACTGTGTGAGCAGAGGGCCTGGCCCGCGGAGTGCATTTGTGACAGATCTGGTTGGCAGTGGTGCCATCTAAAAGATTTGGTTTGCAGTGCTGCAATCAAAAAGATTTGTTTGTGTACTGTGAAATTATTTGGTGACATGAGAATTAACAGTCCAGTGTGTCAGACTGATAACTTTAACAGTTCATACACAAAACAAGGCAGTGATTTGAAAAAAAAAAAAAGAAGAAATATATCATTGTGGTTACAGTGTAAGTTCCCTACCTGTTTTATTTTTATTTTTTTGGGTGCAAGCTAGTGTAGCCATAGATTAGGGAAGAAGATGACTTTCACCTGCAGCGAGTACACTGCAGAATATCTAAGGCAGCTGTGACAGGAGAGGGGAGTCTGTTGCAAGGGTCGAAACAAGCAGCACCTCATGGAGGCTCTTGTGGAAGCTGAGGCCCAAGATCTTGAGTCACAGTCAGTGACTGAAAGGGATCAGACCTTGGGTGTGGAGGGGCCAGGGTCCATCGCTGTGTCCAGACCCAGGGAGGAGGACAGCGAGACCAGTGAGAACTGAGCACCACAACAGCAGGGGCAGGTCACTATCATGCTGGAGCCAGAAGGGATCAGGCTGCAGATGGAGTTGAGGAGAATTGTGCTGGAATTTGAGCAGAAAAGATTTGAAACCCAGCAGTGAAGGGAGCTTGATCAGAGGAAGCTGGAGATGGAGAGAGGAGAAGCAAGAGCTGTGAGAAGCTGAGTGAGAGGAGAGAGAGTGTCAGAGGAAATTTGAACTGGAGAAGCTACAGCTCCAAAGACCGGCGCCAGAGCAGGTATGCAGCATGGGTGAACCTGGGACTCCAGGACTGGGTTACAAATTAAATTCTAAACTGATAGCTGAATTTAAAGCAGGGGAAGATATGGATGCATTTTTAAACTCATTTGAAAAAGTATGCATTCAGGCAAAAATTCCTAGAGAGTCCTGGAGCTTCCAGCTATCACTGTTGCTTACCAGGAAAGCTAGTGACATATTGGCTAAAATGGACAATCAGAACAGTAATGATTATGGCAAACTTAAAGCTGCATTGTTAAAAAAGTATGACTTGACAACTGAAGCATACAGAGTTAAGTTATGTAAGCTCAGGAGAAGCCCTGACATGAGCTATGAGGAGCTAGCTACCAAATAACATCAGTTTTTAAAATGTTGGTGGGAAGGGATAAAAGCAGACTCTGTAGAGGAAATTGAGGACATTGTACTTTTGGAGCAGTTCATTTGGGCTTGCCCAGCAGAGCTGAAAACCTGGCTAGAGTACTGAGATCCAAAAACAGGGCAGGAGG
The DNA here is from genome assembly GCA_016271365.2 of Neoceratodus forsteri. NCBI lineage: Eukaryota > Metazoa > Chordata > Ceratodontiformes > Ceratodontidae > Neoceratodus > Neoceratodus forsteri. Next base: position 1,138,675,728 of record CM057455.1, on the reverse strand, counting down.
CTGCCGAGCTCTTGGACCGCTGTGCCAGGAGCAGACCTGCTCTGAAAGGGAGTGGGATGGGCATGGCAGCACAGAAAGGGAAAAATGCAACTTCAGGGCAGCTAAAACCCTCACTGCCTCCCCAGAAAGTGGGCAGCCCCAGGTTACAAAGAAAAGATCTGCCTGATAAAAGAAATGATTGTTAGCTTTGCAAACCATCTGGACATTTGGCAAGGCAGTGTCCTGAAAAGGCACACAGCACACGGTGGTGCTGGGAAAGAAGTGTTTTTTTTTTTTGTGTATCCCTGATAGCATGCCAGTAAACATGAAGGAGCACATACACCCAGTTACTGTGTATGGGGTGCAAACCAATGGGTTAAGGAACATGGGGGCATTCCTTACTTTGGTAAAAGGGGATTTGGTTGAGCCTGAGCAGCTTATACCGAATCAGTTTGTCACAGTATGGGGATTCACTGGGGAGGAGAAAACTCTGCCATTTGCTAGTGTTCTTCTGGACTGGGGTGAGACCAGAGAGACTGTGCAAAATGTTGCAGTTGCAGAAAATCTGGCCCTGGATGTGATTAAAAGGAACAATCTCCAAAAGAGGATGGTGTGTGCAGTTACCCGCAGTCAGGCAGCAAAGGCAAATTGTAGTTCCCTGGACCCCATAGAAGCCCCTGTGGAAAACACTGGAAGGCTAGTTCCCCAGCCTGTGTCTCCTGATATGGAGAATAGTGAAAGAAGGGTAGAAATTCCCCGGGTAACTGTTAACAGAACAGCTACAGAAGGTTACTCTGAGGAGGGGAGGTAGACTATAGTCAGAGGGTTAGGGATGGCAGTGACCCTGAATGCTCTGATGCTACAGCTAGGGACCCTAGTTTAGAGACTGAAGGGGACCTGTCCCATACCTTGGGAATGTGTAAAGATTTTGAAGCTGCTCAGAAAAATGACTCTAGTTTAGAGAGGCTGAGGGCTTGGGCAGAATCTGATGGAGCACAGGGAGGTGATGGAAGACATAGAGTTTACTGGGACAATGGACTGCTGTATACACAGGATGTAAGGATGGAGGAAGGGGTAATGGTAAGGCAGCTTGTCATTCCCCAGGGGTACTGTGAATGGTTGCTGAAGATTGCTCATGATATTCCCATGTTTGGACATCTGGGAATCACGTGCACTATGCAGCAATTGGCCCAGAATTTCTATTGGCCCAACTTCACCCAGTAGGTGAAGGAGTATTGCAGGTCTTGTCAACAGTGCCAAGAAATAGAGAAGGTGGGTAGTAAAATCCAAGCCTCCCTAATTCCCTTGCCCATAGTGGAGGAGCCATTCCAGAGGGTAGGAATGGATAGTGTGGGGTCTTTGAATATCCCCAGCTCCTCCGGGAAAGGTTTATCCTAACAGTGGTGCATTTTGCCATCCGGTACCCAGAGGCAATTGCCCTATCCTCACTGAGGACAGACAAAGTGGCAGATGCCTTGTTAGGGATTTTCTCACATGTTGGGTTCCCACAGGAGGTTATCACTGATCGAGGGGGTTCTTTTATGTTGGACCTGATGAAATGTTTGTGGGAGAAGTGTGGGGTGGTGCAGAGATGCATGACACCTTATCACCAGCAAGGCAATGGGCTTGTGGAAAGGTTCAATGGTACCCTTAAAACCAATGCTCATAGTGTTTGCTGAACAGCATGGGAGAGACTGAGAGAAATACCTTCCCCACCTGTTGTTCGCATGCAGGGAGGTGCCCCAAGAGTTAACAGGGTTTTCCCCCTTCAAGCTCTTATATGGTCGCAGGATGTATGGGCCCATAGACTTGATCTGGGAGGACTGGGAAGGCAAGCATGCCACTCAGGGAACTCCCATAGTGGATTATATCCTGAAGTTTAGGGAAAAGCTGAAGGAACTTATGGGGACAGCCCAGAACAACCTGACAGCCATCCAGCAGAAGCAAAGGATATGTTATGACCGCAGAGCCAAGCTCGCTTGTACACTGTGGATCAGGAGGTCATGGTCCTAATCCCAGTGTGGAAAGACAAGCTGCAGGCCGAGTGGGCAGGACCATGCAAAGTAGTCAGACAAGTGAATGATGTAAATTACATTAATGAACTGCCTGACAGGAGGCATACCCAAAGGATGTACCATGTCAACATGATGAAACCATATGCAAATAGGGCTGACATGGTCTTTGCAGTGTGTAGTCCTGGGGAGGGGATGGACAAGGAAGACCCCTTCTGGACTTGCTGGAAGAAAGCAAGTGGGAGTCCTCTGTGGAGGCAATCAAAATGTTGCCCCAGTTGACCCCGGACCAGATCCAGGAAGTAAAGGAAGTTTTAGCAGACTTTACCCCATTGTTTAATGACAAACCTGAACTAACCTCTTTAGTGATGCACGATGTAGAGATGGGGATGCAAGCGCCCATATGGTGAACAGCAATCGAGTGTCAGAGGCCACCCAAAAGGTCATTAGGAGAGAGGTGGAGGAAATGCTGGATTTAGGGGTAATCCAGAAATCCCACAGCCCCTGGGCATCACCCATAGTCCTCGTTCCCAAGCCAGTTGGCTCTACTCATTTTTGCATGGACTCAATGCAGTCACGAAGTCAGATGCCCACCCAATGCCATGGACGGATGAACTACTAGACAAGTTGGGAGGGGTGACATACCTTACCATTACTGACCTGATGAAAGGGTATTGGCAGGTGGAGTTAACTGCTAGATCTAGGGAGAGGTCGGTCTTCATCACTGCAATAGGGTTATTTGAGTTTAAAGTAATGCTTTTGGAATGAAGAACACCCCTGCCACCTTCCAAAGGTTGGTGAACCAGGTGTTAAATGGTACTGAGAGTACTCCATGGTGTACCTGGATGATATTGCCATCTTCCGTGCTAGCTAGAAGGAACACCTGTCCCACCTTAGGAAAATGCTGGGCAGGATACATATGGCTGGGATCACTGTAAAAGCTGAAAAGTGGCAGGTGGCATAGCTGAGGTGGCATACCTAGGACATGTAGTAGGGTGGGGACAGCTCCGTCCTAATAAGGCAAAAATTGAGGCAATCTAAGCATGACCCAGACCTGAAACACAGAAGCAGATTCTGAGTTTTCTAGGGACCATAAGGTACTATAGAAAATTTGTATCAAACTACAGTGCCCTGGCAGCTCCCCTATCTGGCCTGTTAAAGGAAAGAATGCCAAAAAGGTTAAATGGAAAGCAGCCTGTGAACAAGCCCTTACACGGCTAAAGGAGGTATTGTGTGGTGTTCCTGTATTAGACAGTCCAGATTACAGTAAATCATTTGTAGTCCAGACAGATGCCTCAGACGTGGGTATTGAGGCAGTACTTCTAACCAAGGGAAAGATCACCCAATAGTATACCTCAGTAAGAAGTTACTTCCCAGGGAGCAGGCTTATTCTACAGTGGAGAAAAAATGGCTTGCAATGGTGTGGTCACTAAAGAAATTAGAGTCATATCTATACGGGCTGCATTTCAAGGTACAAACAGATCACAACCTCCCGGTTTGGCTGGCACAAATGGGTAAAACAAATGGTAGACTTTTAAGATGGAGCCTTGCCTTGCAAGGTTATGACATGACTGTCACTCACAGGGCAGGGGCAGCAAAGGAAAATGCAGATGGGCTATCGCATCAGTTAGAGCAGTGAACTGAATTGGGGAAACTCATCCCATGCCTAGGATTAGATTCTCCCAAATTCAGTCTAGGAGGGAGGAGTGTTACGATGATAGCCATCTACTTATTATTTGTATTATATTTGTGATATAAATATATATTTCTTTCAATTTCTGCTTGGGAAGTATGGCAGTCAGCACAAGGCATTGTGGGACCTTGGAGTTTCAAAAAAATACTGTTCTTCCTCTGAGTGGAAAATATAATTAAGAGCTTCCTTTAGATACCAGGTTGTAACAGATTGTAAAACACCCATTTACTTGAACCTAGGAAACTGGCCATAGACAGGCTGCATTTTGTGACCTATTAGGAGGAAAGCAACTTCTGACAGATACCTGTGAGAATCTTCACACAGATAGTTTAAATAGTTCTGGAATGTCAGCTGAAGATCAAAGGGGTAATTCTGACCTGCCATAAAACTGTGTCTCACTAATTAAAAAGAAGTTTATACATATATATATATATATATATATATATTTAGGTGGGATGCCTAGGAATATGCAGATGCATGAGACTAATTATGTATACAGGAAATGTGAGTGACCTCATAGCCAACATCACCACTGAGCTGTGACCTCACAGGCTGGGTGGGGCCCTTCTTCCCTATAGATTGACAAAGCTGAGAGAAGATTGTGCTTTTTATTTCAGGACTCGAGACCGGTAGTTGATCGGACGCAAAATAGACAGGAGGGTTACCCTGTTTGTCTCCTGTTCACATATTGCACTTCGAGGTTGGGCACCGTGGGAGCAGAGGTGTGGACCCATGGAGTGCGTTTGTGACAGTATTCGCACAGCATTTTTCCTTCACCTTTACCATTAACAGTTAATTAGCACCTGGGGAAATATAGACTGTGTGACTGCTACAAGTCACTATACTGACTGCTGATTCCTAGAGGTGTCAGCCTGTACTGAGCAGTAGCCTGGATTTCAGATAATAATCCAATGAGGGAGAGGGAGAGATGAGCTTCCCCCTTATTGTTTCCCACACACCTCTGGGAGTGGACACTCTGTGTCAGATATCAGTCTAGTCCGGGAGGTGCCCTGCTCCCACCCTATCTGGGACTACCCCTCCACAGTGCTGTATGATGTTCCTCTGCATCATCGTCAGGCCTTAGCATGTGTCAGATCCCCTTGTGGGCACATTAGTGCAATCACAGCAGCCCCCCGAATAGGTAGGCTGAGGAGCTTTATATATGCCGCTTAGCCACCACATACAGTTTATCTGCGTAATTGCTATGTGGCGGTAGGCATACTTCCCATGGACTGATATCAGTTGACAGTTTGGGGCTGCATACAATGTGACCTTCTCAGTCTACAGACAGGTGCTATGCAATACAAGGACTACATGGCTGCATTATGCCTGTTCAACGTCTATCACATTTTAAAATAAAAAAAAACGCAGAGTTTATGTACAGTAGGATTTCATGCACCACTCATATATTGCAGTCATTTGTTCTTTCCTTGGAACCCCTCCTCCCCATTCCAGGCTCTCCCCTCTAAAACATGCCCCAGAGCCGTCCAAGTGGCTCTGGAGGTTGAGGTGCTGGATACCACACCACGTGCCATGCCTGCAATCTGAATTCTTGAACAAGCCCGAGACATCGGGGGTCAGCAGGGGTGAGAGAGGATCGAGCATCTGGAGGACTGCTCTCCTATCTTAGGGAGGGAGGGAGGGATTGTCATCCTGCCTGCTGATTGCCTTCTGGTGGGACCTGGAGGGTGATATGGGCCAGGAGGCATGTAGCCAGCAGGCATGGCATCTGGGTGTCCCCACACATGTGCACTCATGCCAGACACCAGGGGGGAGTGGGGACGGGGGGAGAAAGATGGAAAATGGAGCTGGCAGACTCCATGAAGGCCTGGCAGCACTCGCACCACCCCTCAGAGTCTGGATGTTAGTCTTCAGAAGGGAAGGAAGTCAGTGCCCCTTCGTCCTGGCCCTGTCATGGGTAGTAACTGATGGGGGAATCTTCTGGGGGCAGTCAGGCGGATGAGGAGCCAGTGCCGGAGAGCAAGCCCTTTCCAAAGGAGGGGTCCGAGCCACCTGCCAGCCCCACCAGAACAGAAGGATAAAAATCTGAATTAAAAAAACATGGCCTATCAATCAATCTGCCCCTATGAAACTACAAAAATAACCATAGTACAGTATAGTATCCAGTTAGTTATTTCTAGTCCATTAAGGCATAGGTTAGCTGACAGAGTTCCCTGAAGCTGTTTATACCAGGGGGTGGGGATGTTAGGTACCCGCTACTGAACCAATGTACCTGGAGCTATGATTATCTCCTAACTGTCCCAAGTCACCCCCTCCCAACCCATCCTATGCCTTAACCCCCCTGAAAGAATAAACAGAGCACTTATCTGAATCCTCTAGGCTGGATTCTCACTGCTGGGCTTTCTCCATCAGGTCTGGGTGTGCCTGCTTCAGAAGGCCAGAATTCTCGAGCTGTAGTAAGTCCTGGGGTTGGGGTGAGGCTACCCCGGGGATATCCTCCACAGTCCGGACCCCAAGTTCACTTTCGGTCGTGGTGACTTCAAGTGCCATTTCTTCCTCTCTGTATGTAGGAAAATCTTCAGCTCAACCAGAGTCGATATTGGCCAGTACCTCAAACCTGTTCCTCATGGTGTATGGGCTGGATAACTCCTCAGTCCTCTCTGGCAACCCACTCACTCTCCTGAATTGCTCTCAAACTCGTTCATGTGGATGCTCCTGCCTTGCATGCCTGCCAGACTGTTGCCTCTTCCTAGATTGTTCTGGAAGGCCCTAAGTGTTCCCAATTTGCTTTTGACTTTCCAGGTACTCAGCCAGGCTGTGCATCTGATGGCCAGTGTTGTTGTCCCTGGGCCTTGTGTGCTCCATTGCTTCAGTGTGCTATTTTGGGCCTTCAGGTCTGTCATGCTTGGGCCACATTTTTTTGAGGTATTCCATTAGGGCCTCAGGGGTACTGACTTGGACAGGGGCCCCATTAACTTCAAACCACACGGTAGCGGGATAGCACAGTGAAAATTAAATCCCCAGTGAATGCATCAGCCGGGGGGCCTCCGTGTATCCTTTTCTTCTGTCTGCAAGCTCTCGGGAGTAGTTTTGAAAAATTAGGATCTTGTGCCCTCTCCACATTAGTGCACCCAGCTCTTGGGCCCTGGCCATGATACAGTCTTTGTCAGAGAAATTTAGGATTCTTGCCAAGAGATGCCTCAGCCTCTCCCCTGGTTTAGGGGCAGAGTTCAGCATCTGGTGGGCCCTTTTGATCACCATCACAGCATCCCAGGCAATAGTTCATGTCAGAGGATCACAGGCAGTTCATTATAAAGAAAGTCCACCAGATTCCCCCTTTCAGCACCTTTCAGGGAATCCCAGGAGCTGCAAGTTATTTTGGTGGCTCCTATTGTCTAAATCGTCCAGCTTGTTTTAAAGTTGGTGGATGGTGTACTCCTGTTTCCTCAGGGTGGCCGTGAGATTATCTATGATCACGGAGTTGTTGTATACTTGAGTTTCAGTTCTGCACATCCTGGCAACCATCTGCTGTATGGCCATCGTAGTACTGTTGGATGCCAGGGTGACCTCAATCATCCGTTGCATGAAGGCTCTGAACATCTTGTTTATTCTCCACATGTTGAGGCCAGTGCTTGCAGCTGGAGCCATGCTGTGCACCACACTGCAAGTTTAACTTCTGTCCCACATTGCTCCATCCAGCACTCACCGCAGGTAGATACAAACAGTTCGCCCCACTCCTGGTACTGAGCTGATTTAAATGTGCTGCTCGCTATGCTGGTTTCTCAGGCCAAGTCTGGTGTTTTCATTCAATTAAATCCCTGGGTTGACGGAGTTCATGGATTATGCCACCATTACAGTCAGAGCCAAGCCATGCCCCATACACACAGTGTTTCTTAATAATAATTTTTTTTTATTCCCCAAATTTTTAATATAATCATTTTATGACTCCCCCTGATAAACATGACATGTGGCATTTATAGAATACTGGTTGAAATGTCATTTTGCACCGCAAGTTCAAAAAGATGCCTAATCCAGAATTTGAAAAACAACACCTGTCATGTTTATGAGATGTTGTGAAAAAATGGCTATATTGAAAGTTTTGAGTTAAAATATTGAACATAGCAAGGTTATGAGTTACTGTTGAAATATTTCAATGTACAATCATAATTTGGTCACTTTATCATATTTTTACACAAAATGTTTAACGTAGCCTTCTTATGACCCCACTTCAAAAACCAGGTAGGCGAAAATGTTCTAATGCCACCCAAAAGGTAATTTTGTGCAGCAACTGAGAATCACCTGTTGGGTCATATTTGAAAAATATCACCTACCTAATTCATGATGTGGGGCCCCAGGAAGCTATGTTAAAAATTTGATGTAAAAATACTGAAAACTGACAAAGTTATGAGTAACATTTCAAACCTCATTGACACACAGTAAACCAGATTTACTCTATTTTCTCATATCGCAGTCACTGGTTCCAGCAACAAGATCTCTTTTTGATGAGAGAGTGGATCTATGCTGTTGGACAGATGTAGGTAAGTTAGGGACCAGTATGTGTGGGGGTTTTGGGGTAGTGGGTGCTAAATGGGAGGTTGGGGTGCAGTGGGTGGGGGTCTGGGGGCAGGTCTGTGATGGACCATTTTCTTCTTAACATGGTAAAAAATAAACGTGGACAATGAGGTACTCTTTTCTTTTTTGCAGGGTTTAGCATTACTGAATCTGAAACTGAGCACCAACTATGCATGAGGGGCATGCGATCTGGGGAGAGGGAAATGGGCAAGTGGGACCAGAGGTGGACACCTGGGTCCATGTTAATAAAATTATTAGATCTGGAAAGAGCAAGAGAGGACTGGCTGAGCTGGGAGGGGGAGGCAATGAAAAATAGATGGATAGATAGATAGACAGAAAGACAGACATGTAGATACTGTAGATAGATATATGAGATAGAGAGCGAGAGAAAGAAAGAAAGAAAGAAAGAGAGAGTGAGCACTGCCTAACTGCTACCAGTCAAACTAGCAGCATGACTCCAGCTGTGGCTACACAAATCAAAAAGATCCCACTGTTCTCATACAGAGAATGAGGGTGAAGGGCTCCTCTCACTAAACTGGCCGCCCTTGATTTTGATGTGCCCAGAAAATATATTTCATACCTTAAAAAGACCCCACCAGAATCTAACTACTGTAAATTGGTCCCATTTAGCAAGGTTTAGACTTTTTGACCTGGATATTCAAAAGGGTTGCGCCATGCACAGCAGGGTTGCGCATGCTCAAGTCCAAACTTGCTCCATTCTGCGATATTCAGCAGGAGGCAGTTACGCCACAGAAAACAGGCTGAGACAACGGCGCAATGCAAATGAATACATGCTCAACAGGAGGAAGGACCATGCATAAACTGCACAGCCCGATATTCAGTCGGGCTGTGCAGAGCACTGCAAGCGCCAACCCCAACCTAAGCCTGCACAACTTTGAGCCAAAAAAGGCTTGAATTTGAGAGCCACCCACAGGTGAGCTGCTGCATTGCAGGGCGCAGCGCCAGCAGCTGCCACCTGTGGCTGGCCCAGCAATCCTATGCCCCCCTAGCCCAATCGCGGGCATCAATGTAGCTCCCCCTTCCATTCCACATCCCTGTGGTCCAGTGGACCGAAATACCCGATCGCGGGCAGAAAGTACTCTAGAACCCCCACATCCCATGTGCCCGATCACGGGCAGAAAGAATACAGAACCCCACATCCCATATTGCCCGATCGCGGCAGTAAGTAAATTGCACCCCAAAACATCTCCAGGTGTCTAGTGTGGCCCCACCCCACCCACCCATGAAGCCCCACCACCCGCTCCCCGGCGGCGGCGAGCGGCAGCATTTCCCATCATGCAGCCTGCATCCCGCCGACTGACTGGCGGTAGGGCTGCGCCGATGGTGCAGAGCTAGAGCCAATGGGCATGCGACCCATACCATGACATGACAGTCCAGATTTCGTGGGTGGGTGGGTGGGGGCCACACTAGACACCAGGAGATGTTTTGGGGGCAATTTACTTACTGCCCGCGATCGGGCACATGGGATGGGGGTCTGATTCTTCTGCCCCGGACGGGCATGGGATGTGGGGGTTCTGTATACTTTCTGCCCGCGATCGGGCATTTTGGTCCACTGGACCACCAGGGAGATGTATGGAGGAGGTGGGGAGCTACATTGCCGCCCTGAGATCGGTTGCAGGGTGCGCCGGTCCCCGACGGCTGCCTGCCTGGCAGGCGCCAGGTGCAAGTCCTTGGGATCGGGCGCACCTACATGCTAATGGTATGCAATGGAAGAGAATGATACGCAAATGGCCCCCTGCACCTTGCATGTATTATGGCCCCATTTGCATGTCATCTTTGAATATTGTGATTTTAAGGATGGCGCATCGGTATTTATGCCCACCGCAAGTTGACTGCTCCACTTCTGTCAACTTGCACTTGCGCAAGTTCCACCGCGCCATGCACAGTGGCTATGGTTGGGAGCGAGATTCAAAGGAGTTGCTCAATAGTGCAACTCCTTTGAATATCGCACGGACACACCCCTCATGCATCTATTTTGCATGAGGCAAGGACTCGTGCCTTTGAATGGCGCGGTTTGAATATCCGGGCCTTTGTTTATTTTTTGCATATTTTCCATTTTTTTTAGTTCAGAAGAAAAGAACAAGATGGTGGCTATCACAACCCAAAAAACAGTTTTTTTTTCAGGTTGTGAAAAGCAAGTAGCGAGAAAGCAAAAAGCTATCTTGTCCCCAAATTTTTCAGGCCTATCATTGGTTTAGCCAAAACCCTACTGAGCATGCTCAGAAAAATATTATTTATATCCTTATAACTTTGGAACTGCTTAATATTTTTTCAAAAAACATTCAAAAGGCACTTCATTGGCACAGGTCACTTCAACCCTGAAAGTTAAGGAACAACATTCAATGTAGGTGAGAACACATAAAATGTGTATTTAGTATATGAAAAAATGTAGATATTAATATAAAAATGACATATGCGGATGTCAGAAACCACACAAGCTGCTGCCATGAAACTTTCCACATATTGAGATCTTGTCTCCCAGACAATGCATGTCAAATTTGCCACAATTTAATCAAGTACCGCCAAAGCTATTAATGTGCAAAGTTAGGGATTTAACATAGAAACTCTTGGTCAGCCCTAATTATAATGGCACTACTGTCCCGGTAATATATACTGTATGTAATAGATAACCCACTCTAAGGTATGCAGTCGTACTCTGATATACACATGCCGTGGTGTGTGTTGCTACGCACGTAGCCGCAGGCCAAGTGCATCAACCATGCAAGGCATGTATATATCAAAGCATGACAGCACATCCTACAGTGAGTTATCTATCATATAAAATAGGAAAACTGTTTTGTAGGGGTGTAAAAGTGTAGGTGTGTGGTCGCACTCTGATATACGCACGGTCATGTGATGTGTTTTATACAATCAGAAGTTAGGATTTGGAGCAACTACTTTTACCCATTTTATAAAAAATATATATATATATATATATATATATATATATATATACGTAATTCTTAGATATTGATATAGGTAGACAGATAGACAGATGAACGGACAGACAGGAAGACAGACAGTTAGGGGCTATAGTGTGAAAACCATGACTCTGAGGGATGAACTATTGCCTGACAATGGGTATATTGCCCAAAGCTGAAGGCTGAGGGCAACATGACTATTGGAAGGCAATTGTTCATCCTAAGGGGTTCAAGGTTTTCACACTATTGCCAGAATGAACTCCAGTCAATATCTGTTTTATAAAACCTTAATTCTTTGATGTCCTTCCCCTCAAAAAATTACTTGTAGAAATAACCAGTGAAGGCACCTAGGTGCATTAAAATGAAAACTGTACCCGTGTCTTGTCTATGAGCCTATGGTATGGGTTTCTCCATCTAATTCCATTCATTTTTCTCTGTGTAGTATCGACAAAATAATGTAATTTTTCATGCTGCCTGATTCTGCTTCACTGAGGATTCAAACTGTAAAGATAGTATGCCAGTAGAGTACTAGCGCAGCTGTGCTTGGCGGAGCCGACAAAGTGCATTTTAACTTTCCCCACTCCACTGATAATGCAAGTGATTCAGCAGTGTGTGATGGGAGAGATGTTTTTTCTTACATTTTCAACCCCATTCCTCGGGGCTGATTCATGCAGGGAGGTCATTTTTTGCAATCTCCCACTGCCAACACTCTCCCACTTCCATGCTGCCAACAGAGCAGTTGGGCAGCTACAAATTTAAGAGCAGAATACTGTGAGGTCAAGACAGAAATGAATAAACATATAAAAGAAATAAAAACACAGTATTGCTCAGAACAGAAACAGTGGAGCATGAGTGTTTCTATGGCAGCCTTCACCGGCACTCTGCTGTTTTAAAACTGCTAAAGCCACAGACTCTCTTGTTGCATACCATAAGAGAGCAGGTGGCATTTGTGGCACAAAGGACATGGGGGGCACTGATACCCAGGAATATGTTTGGGTTGGAAGTGGAGGGAGGGCATTAGGACCAGGGAGAATTGGAATATTGGGAGAACCAATGCCATGAGCAATTCTAGTGGAGCGTAGGAGCAAGTAGGCTGTTGGTTAACTAGGATCTGCAGTTTATCCAGTAGGTAGGGAAATGGGTAGATTGGGTGGGCCTAGTGGTCTATATCTGCCATAAAAGCCTATGTTTGTGTTTTCTGAAAACTGATGATGGGGCATGGCTTCCATGATTGAAATGCTCACTGGGCAATGGTCAGAAAACTATTGAGCAGTTGAAATGAAATATTACTCAGTTCTTTGTTTTGTTTTTTTTTCAATTGTTTAACCAGGAGTGGCACACTAAGCTGAAAGCGTGTTTACAGGTGCGATCTGGGAGCACAGGGAAGTTAAGTGACTTGAAATGAACAATAGTTCAAAAACCTGTAGCTGGCTCTGGGACAATCAGAGACCTGAATTTTTGTCAAGGTTTTATAGATACAGTAGATAGATTAGATACCACAGATAGCTAGATAGATAGATAGATAGATAGATAGATAGACAGACAGACAGACAGACAGATCGATAATGTATTTGAAATTTGATAACTGGGTGCATATAGAAATTCATTGCAAAAAACTTTGTTAATGCACCAGTTAGGGTTAAAGTGACAAAAGTAGTAAAATGTTTTGTTAGGTATCCCAACCCTAACACTCAAGTTACACATTTTACAGGCAGAAACAGGAAGAATTATTATGGTCTTCATCATACCCTGAGTCTCTCAGTGTCAACTCAGGTGTGGGGTGTACCTTGGGGTTGTCAACCATAATGCTCACCCCATTCTCATATACTCCACACATCTTAGCTTATTTACTGATGGAATAGGGTGAGTACTAGGGCTGAGAACCCCAAGGTATACTCCATGCCTGAGCTGCAAAGACTCAAGAGAGGTGAAACTGTAATGGTTTCCCTGTTGCTGCCTGCAGGGGTGGGGTGTCAGGGATGGGAACCCAAATGCCACATTTCCCTACTTTTGTCATTTTAACTCTAACTGGCACATTAATAACATTCTTTTGTAAAGAATTTCCTTACTTTTTGATATAGTATGACCATATCCGCATATAGTATAACTGTATCCTTATTCACACAGGTCTCTTTAGAACCTGTGTGAACATATCCATTTCTACCCCTGCATAGATGCATACATCCATGCTGGTGAGGGAGCACAGGAAACTGCGATTCCATTCCTGCCAAAACCCAATTTATTTGTTTGGCTGTAATGCTTGTTCACCTTCCAATGTTATCCTAAGGGAATTTTCATGTTTTATTTTTTTATATGCTCTCTAAATTATTGGGGGTATTATGTGTTATACTTGTAGTACTAATTATGACCTTTATTTTAATATATAGATTGTCTTTTATCTCCAGTTATACAATGGGCAAGGAAATAAACTCATAATCCTGCTTTCTGATTGGCTGGCTGGCACCTTTTACCTGTGGTAAATTCTCCATTATACCAACAGCTAAAGGTGCCAGTCAGCCCCATTTCCAAAATCCATCCAACCCAGCAGTTGGCACAGAAAAATCGCCATGTTGATTCACCACTAAACAGCCCGTGAACCTCACTGTCACTGTCACTGTTGAGTGGTACCTGCAGTTGTACCTGCAACCCCTGCCAGCAGTAAAAAAAAAATACCTCTCCAAGGTCTAAAACACCTGCTATAAGTCAGCCGTCCTCTCACTATCAGCACCACAGACATTAGCGGAACTGCCAGCTAACCCCACCAGAAACCTGTACACAGAAGATCAGAACCTCACCTTGCACACAAACTACATCCATGGCAGCTGTCCTGTGGTACCCCCTGACCTCAGGCATTCTCCACTATTCCTGATACCAAGGCAGAAGGAAGAAGAAAACAGCAGATGCCACATATTAAACAAATTTGCCAGCAGTGTTTCGGAAACATACTAACAAAGTATGCGCATGCGCACCAGACTCAAGAGAACTGAGTGAGGACACTGGCAGTCTCTCTCTCTTCCCACCACCCAAGCTTTTTTCCAAAGAAAAACAAATACTTGCCATGCAGACTCAAGCTGTCTTTACTGCTCTCTCTCAGACATACACAGTTGCAGCAGTAGGAACAGATACGGCACACCGGCAGTCTCCCTCTCCTTCCCCCCACCACACGATCATAACTAGAAACTGTTATGAGAAAAAAAAATGCTGTTGTCAAGCTTCATTACTGCTTTCTCTGCCCCCCCACCATTTCTATTAAAAATGGAGCTCACAGTCACATTTCATTTAAAAAAAGTACCACAGACTCCCCATTCCCCATTCCCCAGCCACTAAATAACTGCAGTGTGTGTGTATACTTCAGGTGAGAGGGAAATGTCCATTTACCTACCAACCCAGGGCTATTTTTTTTATCTGCGGAAGCAGATCTCTTTTATTTTACAAACAATTTTTTTTTTTAAGTTTCCACCTAAAATTTTTATTTTTTTCTTTATTTTACTCTTTGTATAATTATAGTAAAACACGTGAGGGTGTGGGTTATGGGGAGATTTACCATGGATGGTGAGGATTTGACCACTCGGTCTGCAGACTTGTGGCCAAACCACGCCAGCCATGGCAAATGTCCCCATAACCCACACTTCCTCATGGTTTATTGCTTAAATATTGAGGGGAGGAAGTTATGACTTGTTAAAGTTGGAAAAAAGCTAAGTCCAAAATATATTTTTTTCATATGAAGGGATTCTTTTTAATATCAAATGAAATAGCCATATGAAAAAGGATTCCTCCATACAAAAAAAAAACTATGTCCAAAATCTTTTGCTGTATGAAAGCATCCTTTTTTGTATGAATGGAAAAAACATATGATAAAGGATTCCTTCATAGAAAAAAGAATCAGGAAACAACAAAGTCCAAAATCTTTTTTTGTATGAGGACACCCTTTTTCATATGAACAAAAAAAAAACATATGATAAAGGATTCCTTCATAGAAAAAAAGAATCAGAAAAAAACCTAAGTTCAAAATCTTTTTCTGTATGAGAGCATCCTTTTTCATATGAGCAAAAATTAAAAAAACATACAAGAAAGGATCCCTACATACAAAAAATTACTTTGGACTTAGGGTTTTTCTTCGATTTTTTTCATATGAAGGATCCTTTTTTGTTGTTTTTTTTCATTCATATGAAAAAGGATCCCTTCATATGAAAAAAGAATTGGGGGGGGGGGGACTAAGTCCAAATTCTTTTTTCATATTAAGGGATCCTTTTTCATATGGTCAAATTTCTTATTCATATGGCCATACAAAAAAAGAAAATCAAGTCATGAAAAGGGAATTTCAAATGAAAAAAAAAGTAATTTTTCCAAGAACTAAATACAGAATCCACCTAATGGATCCTGATTAGCAAGATGCATGTGTTGGTGTGTGTGTAGGATGTCATTTTTGTGGGTTTTGAAAAACATTTTTTAAATTTAAACAAGATGGCGCCCATATGAAAAAGGATTTTTTTTCCTGATGAAAAAGGATTACTTCCATATGAAAAAGGACCCTTTTTCATATCAACCAAATTATTTTTTCATTCCAAGCAGCTAGCCAAAAAAAATGTACTGAGCATGTTCAGAACCAACAATTTAAAACTTAATAACATTGGAATGGATTAATATTTTTTCACCAAACCATAGAAAGGCACAACTGTGGTCCAAGCCCTTTCTACCTTGAAATTTCAGACCACAATTCAAAACCATAAGAGTTCTAGGTGATAACAAAAAAACAGAAAAAAAAAATTGTTTTCACTTTTTTTTGCTATCAGCATCTCAGAATTCACATATGCAACCAGAATAAAACCTGACACATAAAGATATCTGCCCTGCAAGACTGGTCATGCACAAGATTTTTATGCAAATCCATTAAACAATTGTGAAGCTATTAAAGTGCAAAGTTTGAGGTTTAATGTAGAAAACCATGCTCAACCTAAGTATAGTGGCACCGTAATATAGATGTATACCATGGGAGTGCAAATACATTTGGAAATTAAAAGCTGTTATTATTTTCGCTGGTGACATAGCTACTGTGCAAATAATGGGCCTGATTTTATAAGGGGGATGCAGGGCTTGCATTGAGCCCTACATCCACCACAAATTTGATGCAGCTGTGCCAAAGCCCTCAGATGCAACGCAGTCCGATTCTAGAAGGGCTGGCAGAGTTGTGACATTTTTCCCACTTTATGGCAGCTTGTGCCAAAGGTTTGGCACAATCCCCATAAAAAGGGTACCCCCATGAACACAAAGTTAGACCAGGGGGAGCTGGTCTAACTGGCTGCATTTAGCACAAGGGACTTGTTGCAGGGGGTTTGTGGCAAGCTTCTTTGTAAAATCACACTTGTGGCACACTTTGACGCAAGTCACCACTTGTGTCAAACTCTCTGCCACAAGTCCTTGTGGCAAACACACTTTTTAAAATAGGGCCCAACATGTTATTTTCACAGTAGCTATACTCTTTGCTTAGTAGCCACAACCCATGCTTTTAACAAACTGGCTCCCTGTGAGCAGCACATCAAACAGTGGCACTGCCACTTTAAGAATAAAAATAAATGGCTCTGCTTGTCTTCATTAATCAAGCAGAAAAGAAAGAAAATATGTAAACAGATAATCCGGTTACATAATACAGAACTTTTTTTTACCTGCAAGAGACACACACATAAAAAGTAAGAACTCCCATGTTATACATCGATTATCTCATTAGGTAGCTTCAAATATTCACATTATCTGGTTCAAAATGTTGCTGTTATTGCCACTGTTTAGGGACAACAACATCCCAAACCAGACAACATGCATAGGACATGCTGAGGAGGTGGGTGACTGAAGTACAGTCAGGGTTACTATAAATTTAGGCTGGGTGTAGCCAGACACCAGAAGACCACATATGTACAGTATATGCACTGCTACCTCAACTGTTAAACACCTTGTTATCAGAGGGAGGGAGAACCACTAGCACCAGGGATGTTTTAGCTTTATTATGGTCTGGTGGTCAGAGGGAGCGCCACTAGCATCAGGGATGTTGTAACTTTATTATGGGCTGGTGATTGGAAGGAGAGAGGACCACTAGCACTGGGGAAGTTTCCATTCTAGTATGGACTGGTGATTGGAAGGGGGGGTGCCACAGACCACTGGGGGCGAGTGTGCTTTCCCAGCAGACAACCGGCTAGGTGGCAGCATTACCTCTGCTAGGGTCGCCTAGAGTAAGTCAAGGTTGTGTTCAGTGGTATTTACACTGTGCAAAAGGACCGCACTAAACCCATTTGTGCAGTGCAAAGCTGCTGATTATGGAGTAGCACGTCTATTCATGGCTACATCCCTCTCCTTGCCCACCCGCTTACATTATGTTTTGTGTGGGTGCTAACCCTCTTTGCCCACGCACAGGCTCCTTTTGAATATGGTGATCCAGGGCAAGTCCCTGTTTGCAAGGGCTAAGACCCATTAGCACCCCCACAAAATTTTGAATATCGGGCCCAAGGAGTTTAATGACCTGGGTCCCTCAACCATGTTTAAGCCAACAAGGCAGGGGTAGTAACGATCAACATTTATGATGGCCCTATTACATTACATTGCATGTTGCGTATCATTTTGCACTGTATGTTTGTTCCAAATGTGATATTTTTGACCAAACAGTTTCTTATATGATTTATGAAACTGCTGGACCCAGATATTCAAAGCTTTGCATGAGGTGCAAATTGACTGGACTTGCATTGTGCATGGGTTTGCATCAAAATCCAATATTTAAAGGGTATCTTTGCACATGCTAAAATTATTTGTGCCACTGCACAGAGATAATGTATGCAGCATGCAAAGACAGGGGCAGAACTATGCATATCGGAACAGCATGATATTCAGCATCTTAGTGCTGCACAACTGGGTTTTTCCAGGTCACTTAGTGCCATGCAATTACTGCCTATAAAAAGGGAGTCTCAAACTGGGGAAACCATTGAGGGGGGGCAGAGGTACTGCATGCCACAACATGTAGCAGGTCTTAGAAGATGACAAGAGGGCCAATGCCCTCTCTGAGCCCAGATGTAAGTCACAGAGATGCTGTGCTGCACATAGACAGTAATGCCAATGAGTCACATATGAAATCCTCAGTGACAACCAGATTGTGATCCAGTAAAGGTGCAACAGGCCCAGGCTCAGGTAGCTGTGTGAGCTGCTGCATGGCCAGCTCCAGACAGACACCCAGCACAGTCATGCATTGGCTGTAGAGCTCAAGGGGATGTCTGCAATGCGATTGCTGGTCAATGGAACATTCCAGACACCAGTGGGAGACACCATTGGTATCTTGTAGTCAGCCACTTCATGACTGTTGGGCCAGTTCCTAGACACCTTGTTGGCCCATACTGGAGAGTTCATCATATTCCCAAGCACACCAGCCAAAATAACAGCATCCATGCAGCAGTTCCATCAGGTTGTGCACCTACCATCTGTACTTTGTGCCATTGACTGCACCCATGTTGCCATATGGGCACTCACCTGTGATGGAGTAGAGGCCCATCTCAATAGGAAGTGGTACCACTCCATCAATTAGTAGCTGGTGTGTGATGCAACAGGGCACATCATCAATGTCTCACCACAATACCTGGCAGTGCCCACAACACTGCCATATAGCAAAAGTTCATCCTGTGCTTGAGGTTTGAATGTAGGAACATCCCGAGTGGTCGCCTCATTGGTGAGTATACCCCATAGGCCCCCCCTGCAACTTATTGTACATGATGACACTAACCTATGCCCTTTACCTACACAGGGGACAGTACACTGCAGAGAACAGGCACAACACGGCACACACCATCACATGCAACATCATCGAGCGTATGTTTGGAATGCTCAAGATACAGTTAGAGTGCTTTGATTGTTCCAGTGGTGCCTTACAGAGCACCCCGCAGAAAGGCATTGAGAAAGTACAAGGAAACACAGATGGAAAGAGACAGGGAATTGTACCAGGCAAAGCAGAAGGAGGTGGGGAAAGCAGTCAGGTGCTCAAAGGCGCGAACTGAAGAACGGATAGCAAAATCGGTAAAAGAAGATGAAAAAATCTTCTTCAGGTATATCAGGGAAAGGAAAAAGACCAGTGGAGGGATTGTGAGGCTGAATGGGGGGGTGCAGAGGGGGACCTAGAAAAAGCAGAAATTCTAAATGAATACTTCTACTCAGTATTTACAAAGCAAGGGGATGGGGTAGGACCAGAATAAGGGGGTAGAAACCCACATGGGGGGATGGACACCAGTCTATTCATGGAGTAGAGAGTCCTAAAGGAACTCTCAAAACTAAAAGTGGGCAAAGCAATGGGACCAGATGGGATGCATCCCAGTATACTGAAAGAACTCAAGGAGGTACTAGGGACACCACTGACAGCCCTAGTTAACAAATCACTAGAGAAGGGAGTGGTACCAAAGGACTGAAGGAGGGTGAATGTGGTACCACTACACAAAAGTGGGAGCAAGGTGGAGGCTGGAATTTACAGGCCGGTCAGCTTGACCTCAGTGGTGGGGAAAATCATGGAATCCATGTTGAAGGAAAGGATTGTGGCATACCTGGAGGCTAGTGGGGCACAAGATCTGAGACAACATGGATTCACTGCAGAAAGATCTTGTCCAACAAATCTAACAGATTTCTTTGACTGGGTAACCAAGGTGGCGGATCAGGAAGGGGCGTTGGACATGGCCTACCTAGATTTTAGCAAGGCATTTGACACGGTCCCACACAGAAGGCTAGTAAATAAGTTGTGGCATCTGGGAGCAGGTCCTAAGGTGGTACACTGGGTCCAAAATTGGCTGAGCAACAGGACACAGAGGGTGGTGGTAAATGGAGTTCAATCCCAGGAGAGGTGGGTAAAAAGTGGGGTGCCACAGGGCTCGGTTCTGGGGCTGGTCCTCTTCAATGTCTTTACTAGTGGCATTACGGAGGGGCTGGAAGGGAAGGTAAGCCTCTTTGCAGATGACACCAAGATCTGCAATAGGGTAGACACTCCAGATGGGATGGAAAAAATGAGATGAGACCTAGGCAAACTGGAGAAGTGGTCAAGAGTGTGGCAGCTTACATTCAGAACAAAAAGGTCAAAGTCATGTACTTGGGCGACTGGAATCCTGGAGAGGAATACAAAATTGGTGGGGGAAGGGGAGATACAACAGCAAAACTGGAAAGGGACCTGGGGCTAAACAAAATGGACATCCTGAAGGTGGCACGGCAATGTGAAAAGGCAGTGGGGAGGGCCAGAGGGATGTTGGGGTGCATAGGGAGGGGCATCACCAGTAGAAAACAGGAGGTGGTGATGCCACTGTACAGACAATTGGTCAGACAACATCTGGAATACTGTGTTCAGTTCTGGAAACCACATCTCCAGAATGACATTGACAGAATAGAGGCAATCCAAAGAAGGGCAACAAAAATGGTGAAAGGAATGCACCAGATAACATATGAGGAAAGACTGAAAGATCTCAATATGTATACCCTGGAGTAAAGGAGAGGGGGGAATACGATAGAGACATTCAAGTACCTCAGGGAAATCAACAAGGTCCAGGAGGGCAGCATCTTTAAAAAAAAAGAGATGTATAACAACAAGGGGTCACAATATTAGGCTAGGGAGTGGAGACTCAGGAGTAATGTGAGGAAGTATTTTTTTCACAGAAAGGGTGGTGGATGTATAGAACAGCCACCCAGCTTAGGACATAGAAGCTAAAACAATTGGCGGGTTCAAGAGTGCATGGGATAGACAGAAGGCAACCCTTGTGACAGGAAAGAGAAGGTAAGCTGCTGATCACAGAAACACAGAAACTGAGACTTTGATGGCAGATAAGGACAGCTTGGCCCACCTATTCTGCCCATTCCATATCTATTGGATAAGCTGCAGATCCTAGTTAACCAACAGCCTACTTCCTCCTACCCCCTTCTAGAATTGCCTTATGTCTGCCCCATGTATTCTTGAATTCCCCCACTGTTTTTGACCCCATGACCCCCTCAGGAAGCCCGTTCAATGCATTCACCACCTTCTCCATGAAAAATACTTCCTCAGGCTGCCCCTGAGCCGTCCCCCTCTTCAAATTATGCCCTCTTGTTCTTGCACATCTTTTTCTCTGAAAGATGCTACCCTCTTGGACTTTGTTGATTCTCTTGAGGTACTTGAAAGTTTCTATAATGTCCTCCCTCTCCCTCCTTTCCTCGAGTGTATACATATTAAGCTCCTTTAGTCTCTCTTCATATGGCTTCTGGTGCGGACCCTGCACCATTTTAGTTGCCCTCCTCTGGACTGCCTCCATCCTGTCTATATCCTTGCAGAGATGGGGTCTTCAGAACTGCATGCAGTACTCCAGATGGGGTCTCACTAACTGTCTGTACAGAGGGATAACTTCTTGTTTTTTTCTGGTGACACCTCTCCCTATGCAGCCCAGTACTGCTTGCCTACCTTTGGGTCATCTGATATGACTACCCCCAGGTCCCTTTACATTTTTGTTGTTGTTGTTAGTACCCCCCTCCCCCATTGTGTACTCTTCCCCTGGGTTTTTGTTTCCCAGGTGCATTACTTTGCACATCTTTGCATTGAATCTTAGCTGCCATACTTCTGATCAAGCATCTAACCTTGCCAAGTCCCTTTTCATCCTTTCAACCCCACCCCCTTGTGTATCAACCCTGTTGCAGATCTTTGTGTCATCTGCAAAGAATCATACTTTTCCTTCCAGTTCCTCCACAATGTGACCTATGAAGACATTAAAGAGGACCAGTCACAGTACTGAACCCTGTGGTACCCCACTAGTAACACCACTTTCTTCGAAGTGGACTCTTTACTATTAGCCTCTATCTCCTGTTGTTCAGTCAATTTTTTACCCAGGTTACCACCCTGGGATCCACTGGCAGGTTAGCTAACTTGTTTATTAATCTTTTGTGTGGGACTGCGTCAAATGCCTTGCTAAAGTCTAGGTAGGCCACATCCACAGCCCCTCCCTGGTCTACTACTTTGGACACCCAGTCAAAAAAAATCTATTAGATTCATCTAACATGACCTTCCCGCTGTGAATCCATGCTTCTTTGGGTCCAGTCAGTGCCCCACTGGCCTCTAGGTACTCAACAATTCTTTCTTTCAGAAGTGATTCAATCATTTTCCTGACCACTGAGGTCAAACTAACAGGTCTGTAGTTTCCTGCCTCTGCTTTGCTCCTACTTTTGTGAAGGGGAATCACATTCGCCCTCCTCCAGTACTCATGTCCCACACCATCCTTCCATGATTTGTTAAAAAGGGTAATCAGTGGTGTCACTAGTTCTCCCCTTAGTTATTTTAGAATTCTGGGGTGAATCCAGTCAAGCACCATTGCTTTGTCCACCTTCAGTTTTAGGGGTTCTTTCAGGAGCCTTTCTTCTGTGAATGAACTGGTATTGACCCCCCTATCCAGAGTGCTTCTATTGTTTGGTTTAGGTACCTCCCCCTCCTCTTCTTGTGTGAATACTGAGCAAAAGTATTTGTTCAGCATCCCTGCTTTTTCACTGTCACTCTCTGCCCACTCCCCTCCCTTCCCCTTTATTAAGCCTCATTATCCCTCCTTTGGTCTTCCTTTGCTTCGTAATGTACCTATAAAAGGTTTTATTCCCCTTCTTAACTGAGTTGGCTATCTTTTTCTCAGTTTGGGCCTTTGCTATTGTGACTGCCTTCCCTGCTTCCTTTTGCTTAAACTGGTACAGTTCTCTGTCCTGCTCCTTCTGTGTTTCCAGATACTTCCTGAATGCTATATTTTTCTCCCCCTAACCTTCTTCTCCACCTCTATTGAGAACCACAGTGGTTTTTTCATTCATTTAGTTTTATTTGCTTCACACAAAGGCTTGTTGGCTCTGTGATGGCAGTTTTGATTTTTCCCCATTGTTCCTCCAACCCTCCTTCTTGCCTGTTTGCTAGTGCTTTTCTGAGGCAGT
Source organism: Neoceratodus forsteri (assembly GCA_016271365.2). Classification (NCBI taxonomy): domain Eukaryota; kingdom Metazoa; phylum Chordata; order Ceratodontiformes; family Ceratodontidae; genus Neoceratodus; species Neoceratodus forsteri. The sequence continues at coordinate 1,138,652,644 of CM057455.1, read as the reverse complement.
CTCTCATTTTCCCAAAGTCAGCCCTCCTAAAGTCCAATACTCTTGCTTTTGTATGACTTGACTCTATGTCTGTGTTTATCGTGACCCACACTGTTTGATTGTCGCTTGTTCCAAGATGGCTACGCACTTCTAAATCTAAGATCCTCTCTCTGTCCACTTTTGAGAGTACCTGGTCTAAGATGTCTCCCTCCTGAGTGGGTTCCAGCACTAGCTGTCTGAGGCATGCCCCCTGTAGGACATCGAGAATGACCCTGCTCTTGGATGTGGCTTCAGCAAAGGTGCTCTAGTTAACATCTGGCATATTGAGGTCCCCATCAACGATGTCTCCCATTTTTCTGCTATACTAAGGATGCCTTCTATCATTTCCTTGTCCATTTCCTCCTCCTGAGATGGGGGGGGAGTCTGTATATAACACCCATGCAGATTGTGGTGCCATTTCCTTTCTCCAGGGTGACTCACAGTGCCTCCTCTCCTCTCCTCCCTGTTTACCCTTTAGTTCTGTTGCTTTGATCCCTTCCCTTATGTAGAGAGTGCCTCCTCCTCTTTTACCCTTCTTGTCCCTCCTGTAGATTGTGTACACTGGTATGTTGACATCCCAGTTCTCTGAGTAACCATGTTTCTGTGACTGCCACAATATCCAGGTGTCCCTCTTCCATCAAGGCCACTAGTTCAGAAAGCTTGTTACCCAGATTATGGGCATTGGTATTTATTGCCCTCCATTTTTTGATGGCCTTACCCCTTTTAGCCCCTCCCTGTCCTTACTGCCATTTTCTCCATTTACCCCATCCTGGTCCCTAACAACTTCTCTACCTTAGTATTTATCTTACTAACTACCCTGTTTTGTGGGGAGGGGGCAGGGATTTCCCCTGCTCATTTTCAGTACCTCCCTTTGGCTAGTTTAAATGCTTGCCAATGAAGCATTTAAACCTATCACCTAGGGTCCTGGTTCTACTCCCAGACAGATGCAGACCATCGTGCCAGAATAGGCTTATATCCCTCCAGGTGGAACTCCAGTCCCCAATGAAGCCAAAACCCTGAACTCAGCACCAGTTTTTTAAACATTCATTGAATCCTATGGTGTGGAGTACCCTAGCCTCACTCCTGCCATAGACAGGCAGCACCTCCAAGGTTACTTTGTGTGCTACTTGTCTAAGGCTCTTCCCCAACACCACAAATTCCTCGTGCACTGCTCTGATCCCATTCCCAGCCAGATGATTTGTCCCTAGGTGGACAATGATGTCCAGTTCCCTCTCTCATGCTGCTGCTCCTGTGATCCAGAAGATTCACTTTCTGTCCCTCCAAGCCATGGTGCTGGGCAGGAACCTTACCTCCCTCTCCCCTCCATCCCCCAGTTCTACTCCCCTAATGATTGATTCCCCCACCAGAAGTTGTTTCCTTCCCCTGTGGGGTCTCATGCCACTCCTGTGGGTCTCTTTTTTTGGAGGTCCCCAGCATCATCCTTGGTCTCCTCTGCAGGTGCCTCCATAGAGGAACCATGCTACACCAGAATGGCATATGAATTATAGAGAGGTACAACTGAATGGATGCACCTCTGTTCCACCACCCTCACCCTCCCTGAGCCCACTGTGATCCAACTGCTCCTCTTTCTTGGCAATCTTTGAGGAAGCAGCGGTGGCCTTTGTGGTCCATAGGAGAGGGAGAAGCTTTCCACAAGCCCTCCAGAAACAATCAGCTACAACTCTGATCCACTACCATGGTGAGTGGTTTCTTTCCTTTATGCAAAACAGCCTGCAGAACAATTTAACAGAAAATATACCCTGCAAAAAGTAATTTCAGTTGCTGCTGTCTTGGTTTCCTTGCTTCTCTGCTTTCTTCCCAGTTTGCTGGCTCTGTCAGAATTTAAAGGCTTTGTGGGTGGGCATTTAGGATTTAGGATCTGGAGTTTAAGTAGGTAGGTAGGGAAATGGGCAGACTAGGTGGGCCAGGCAGTCCTTATCTGCTGTCAAAATCTGTTTCTATGTTTTTAGCCTGTGCCATATTCATTGCCTGCTGTATACTACACAGCATGGCACTCAACTTGAGGATGTGCATGTCGGTCCCAGAGGAACAACCTGCAGTAGATTTGGAGCCAGAGGGCTATATGATACTTGAGCAGCTCAGCAGGCATGATCCTGCAATGGCCAGGAGGGACTAGCAGTACAGGGTTCAACTCGTAAGAGACATCTTCAGACATGTTGGGTGAGTAGAGATCATACAGGTGACTGTAATATGTTTATTCAATGTATTATCATACAAGAAGAACAGTATCTCCAGACCATCATGCCAGGTTGGGAGGGGGTTACAAAATGGGGAAAACAGAAATGCACTGCAACCAGGGGGTTAGCAAATAGCTTTACACAAAAATACGTCCATGTTAGCAGGGAGTCTTAAAAGGTGTCAACACAGATACATGCCAACATGTGGAGGGGGGGGAATGGGGTGTGCATTGAAATACAGGCACACCAGACAGGGGGGTAGCACATGGAATACTCATGAAGACAGGCCATTTGGGGGGGCACTGGACTGTACACATGAATACCCACCAGCCAGGCTCAGGTGGCTCTAGTACAGGCCATTCATGCCAGGGTTAGGACTGCCTGGCTAGTTCACAGGGGCAGATGTTGTCACATGGGTAGTACATGGGAGGGGGAACATGTTGGTCAGGGGTGGCCATGGGCAACCTACGTGTGTCCCCTATCATTTCACCAGGTACAGAGAGAATGTCTGCACTGTACCCAATATGGCTGAGGAAGACCTCATCCATGGTGTGTGTGAATGGCATTACTGCCCACAAGTCGTGGCCCCTGGGTACTGCCCCAGGGAGGAGCAGGTCACAGTCTGGTGACGTGGTGTCCTTGATGACCTAGGAGCCCCAAGTGTGCTGAGAGTTCTTGTCCTAGCACTACATGGCATGGATGCACAGCGTGGTGACCACTGTTGGTTGGCACTGCTCTCACTGGACAGGCCAGAGCTATGTCCAGTGCTTGCAGTGCCTGCCACCATGGCTGCAGCCTCCAGCATGCTGTCACACAGGCAATCCATGCAGGGGATCATGTCAGCTGTCAGATCCTTGTGCAGATCATGTAAGGCCACTATGAGCACCACATGGCATGCCTTTGCGTGCTATTTAGCACACTGCATGTCCTCATGCAGCACGTGGTGGAGGCATGTCAGTTTCTGCTGTACAACACTCTGTGCCTCAACTGCTGACCTCAATAGCTGCTGGTTGTCAGCCACAAGCAGCTGTCACCAGGAACTACCATTGAGACAAGGTCAGGCTTCACCCTCAGTCATTTTATGGGCTGGGGGCTGCAATTCAGTAGTTGCTGTGGTCCAATGTAAGTGCTGCAGTCTGGCTGTGCCCAGCCTGGTGGGATGGGCCTGGGATGGTTGTGCTGGAGGATGACTCATGGGAAGGCACAGCAATGGCTGCCCCTGTTCTATTGACTGGGCATGATACGGCATTGGCCATGCCACAGTTGTGGACTTGGCATGGCACAGTGTGGCTATGCCAGGGCCTGAGGTGGCCTGCACATCTGTGACCATTGGGCCACATTCAGACAGTGTCTGGGCCCCACTCATATGGGGACTGGCAGGGGAGGACAGCCTCTCCTGGTCTGGAGTGGTCCCTGCTGGTTTTCAGCTCCCAGTGTAGATCTCATCATCTTCTTCCATGTCCTCCTCACTGCATTCTGCTGGCTGGTGCAGATGGGTGGATGGCAAGGGCAGCTGCCCCACAAGATGGTTCTGGGGTATTCTCTGCTGTGTCCAGTCTGACATAGTGTGCTTTTGGAAGAGGAGAAGGGAGTTATATAGCACTGTACCATATAGAGTCATATTCTGGCGAAGCAACATGCATGCCCTGTGTACAGTAACATTTCATCCATGCTGTGTGTGCAGTGCACTGCCTATACTCCCCCCCAGGTATCTACATACCCCACACCCCTACACCAGTGAGCACACACCCCTTTACCATGGGGCACACAACCAAGCACCAGTGAACACAAACCAGCACCAGTGGGCATACACCCCACTTACAGTGTACATGCACTCAGCACCAGTGGGCACACTCTCCAGAAGCAGTGAGCACACACCCTGTTCCCAGGAAGCACACATCCCAGAACTGGTGAGCACAAAAGTAACAACACATGGGGCACTGTAATGGATCTGCACACAAATGGCTACACACTGAGTGACAGGGAAACAGTAGTGTGGCCTACATCCAATGTGTCACCCAACACTGATGTATGCCTGCACCCATACTTATATACTCCCACATACACACGCATGGCCAGTGGAACATCGCATCGGCAGTCACACACATGGCTTTGTAGGTCCCACTTGGCTCTTTTAGCTGCAACCTGGCACTCCTTTTAACTCACAGGCAGTAGGGTGGATGTTGTGGCCTCCTCTGCAGGACCAAGGATATGTGCAGCTGCCAATGCCCATGGGCCCCCAGCTGTGGCATGCAGCTCCTGGCACTTTGTTGCCATGACCTCCTTCATCTACCTCCTCATGTCCCTGCAGAGCTTCCTTACTGCTTCCATGGGCTTGTTACAGCCACTGATAGCAATTAACCTTGTCAGTTATCTCCTCCCAAGTCCACCATACCTTGGCATTCATCCTCTTGCTCCAGGACAAGATCTCCTATCTGGCCTTATAGGCCAGTGTCAGCACTTGTAACTGCTCTGCAGTGAAGTGGTGTGCCCGAATTTGGTCAGTATTCTCCATTGTACCTGCTGAACAACAGAGTGCAATACAGTGATGAGGGAGTACACACAGCAGCACACAGCTTAACAGGATTGTGGAGTACCCCCCCCCCGGTGACCAGGTAGGTGTCCTGGCAATGCTGTCTTTCCACAGTCCTCAGCCACCTGATACTGGGTTGCGTATGTGCCATCACAGCCATTGTGATGGTCACAGACAGGCAGGTGTGTACATGGACAGGGGCCCATGTGACAGGGCCACCACTACCTGTGCATGTATGTGAGGGGGCAGCTCTGCTGACAGTGTGCATCATGTACTAGGGAAGGAGGGTGCTTCCACCCAGACACAGTGGCTCCACCACCACTAGATGTGGATGCCATCAGCCACCACTGCCATATGTCCAGGGTACCACTGCAAGTAGCATACACACAGGGGTTACATTTGGCAGGAGTAAGAGAAACTATGTTCAATCACCTCACCAAAGCATGTATGTGAGGCACACTAGTGCTATCATCCTGCCCCATTGAGTACTATAGGTAGGTACCACCACTTACAATTGACATGTCCACCACCTAAAATTCTGGATGTGAGTCTCCCACCTAAGAATTTCCAATGTAGCAGGGCCCTCAGAGGTACAGGACTTCCTGTATGTACAAGATAGTGGAGACATGTACATGGAACATGCTTTCAAGTTGTTACATTACCTACCAGGACAACTGACTATATTGTCCTCTGTATTATGTAATGGAAGCTAATAGAACACTGAGGAACCCACCCTGGAGATGCATCAAACATGCCACACAAATCTGGGAGCCATGCTTTAGCCACTGCATAGACACAGTCCAGTGCTCACTCATTCCTTTCTAGGCCATTACACAGGACACCTACCTCTGTTTGCCTACAGTTCAGCTGTGGAATCTAGATGGTACACTGTGCTCCTTTATATGCTTCAGGAGCAATCGGGCATGCTAATGTATGCATACCTTCCAGTAATGACATGGAAATGTAGTTGTCTACCCACTGACTGTGAATGTACCTCATTTGCATACCCTGGCTGAATATTGCGGGTTTGCAAGCTGCACAAACCCCATTTGTACTAGCGCACTGCATTGCACTGTGACTGTATGCATGACATGTGACCATGGTGCAGTCATGACATCAGTTGTCACCTATGATGTCAGTCTGCGCAGTCTTGTGTGGTAGACCAGTGTGCACCTGCAGTGCGTATGCAGAACACACACATGCTCACCCCACACATGTGCCACTCAGTGTCGAGCTCATGCTTCTGGTCTAGCCCCCACCCTCAGATGTGTGTTATGCAGCGCAATGTATTACAGCATGGTGCTACAATGGCAATGTGCTGCACAGCACGAAAATAGGCCAGAAACAAAAGAATTGTGGTAATTGTGAGAGCCCAGGTAGTACGAAGAGCATAGCAGAGACACAATGCAGGGCATTTCAGCAGCGGGATCATAGGTGGACAACCACTGGGTTGGTCATTCTGCTTCACCAGGTGGTGGCCAGAGAGGCCCAACTGATGGGGGGGTGGCAGGGGCAGACAGGACCTGCAGTGAGGTGTGGACATCTATGGGGTGGCACCTCACAAGAAGGACTGGGGTTACCCACCCAGGTGAGCAATACAGGTGTAGATATAATGATCTGCAGAGGAGGGATGTACACTGCCTTGGGGAAATGTTGGAGATGGTGGACGATGTCAGCATGCCCAGGCAAGGTGAGTACAGATGGGTCTATGTATTGTGTGTGTAATGGCCTGTGTGCAGCACTGTGTCATGGTAGTGTGTGATAGGGCTACTACCAGCAAGGCACTGTGCACATTTCCTGTTTGCCTTAGTTGTTCCCCTGAGTGCTATGAGACTTGCCCCACTGCATGGCCTGTCTGTACATGTGCAGGTGTCTGGGCCCCCTGGCCCACAGGATGTCCCTGTGCCCTGTACATGACAGGAAACACCATGGTTGTCCAAGGCATGCACCTACCTGGCCTGCATAGTTGTGTGCCACCACAGTGACATGGCAGCAGGGTCAGAGTACAAGATAGACCTTTGGATAGTGTCATGGCATGTTACACAGGGTCTGTCAGCCAGGCACGGTGATATAGACATGTAACCGTCTGTCTCCAGGTATGACCTGGGAGAGGGCCACAGGAGTCCTACATGTAGCTACAAATATATGAACATATGAATTTACCAGCAGAAATAGGCCACCCGGTCTATCAAGTCTGCTTGAGTGTGTAGCCAGCACCCTCACCTTGCAGCTGCCCTGCCCCCTACCCTTCCCTTCCCAGTTACCCTCCCTCATCTTGTCCCATCCCCCTTTGAAACTACCCACTGTCTTGCAGGCTACTAACTCCTCCAGCAGAGCATTCCATGCTGCCATGACCCTCTCCATGAAAAAGTGTCTCCTCATTTCCATCCTAAATCTTCCCCCCTCCAATCTAAGGCCATGCCCTCTTGTGTCCCTCCGCTCCTTAGCTTGAGTATCCCTTTAGTGTCTGCCTTGTTTATCCCCTTTACATACTTAAAGATCTCAATCATATCCCCCGATCACTTCTCTCCTCCAAGGAGTACATGTTTAACTCTCTCAGCCTCTCCTTGTATGAGCTGTCCTCCAGTCCATGGATCATCCTTGTTGCCCTGCATTGTACCCCTTCCAGTAATTTCACATCCTTCTTCAGATACGAGTGCCAGAATTGCACACAGTACTTCAAGTGTGGCCTGACCAGTGCCCTGTAGAGAGGCAGGATCACCTCCCTGCTCCTGGAGGAGATCCCTCTCACGATACAACCCAGCATCCTTTTGGCTTTTGCTGACACCCTCCTACACTGCTCTGTATTGTTCATCTTCCCCATTACAATCACCCAAGACCCTTCTCCTCCTTGGTGGAACCTAGCTGCACCCCTCCCAGCTGGTAACCCCTTGTTGTGTTCTTTGCTCCAAACTGCAGGACTTTGCACTTTTTAAAGTTGAACCTCAACTGCCATGCTTCTGACAACTCCACCAGTTTGGTCAGGTTGTTCTGCAGCCCCTGCCAACCTGCTATATAGTCCACCACCACCCCAAATTTGATATCATCAGTGAATAGACTGACCTTATTCTTGATGCCATATGAGATGTCCATTATGAATATTCCAAATAGCACAGGCCCCAGTACTGATCCCTGTGGCACCCCCGCATGTCATAGCCTTTGGAGAGGAAAGTTCCCCCACCACCACCACCACTACCTTCTGCTGTCTCCCCTGCAGCCAATTCTCAATCCATTTAACCATATTAGCCCCCACCCCAACATGTCTCAACTTCCATTCCAACCTCCCATGCTGCATTGAATCGAAGGCCTTACAGAAGTCCAAGTATACGACATCCACCACATGACCCTTGTCCAATTCCCTTGTGACCCAGTCATAATACTCAACTAGGTTCGTCTGGCAGGATTTTCCAGAGACGAACCCATGCTGGTACTGTCCTGGAATCCATTGTCTTCCATAAAGGTCACCAGTCTTTCCTTAAGTATTGTCTCCATCAGCTTCCCCGCTATGGAAGTTAAGCTTACCTGCCTGTAATAACCTGTCCCATCCTTTGGTCTACTTTTATGGATGGGTACCACATGGGCCATCCTCCAGTCATGTGGTATTCACCCTGTGTCCAGGGAGGTATTAAATAGTTCCACTGGTGGTCCAGCTGGGAATTCAGTCCCTTTCTTCAACACCCTGAGGTGTATGCAGTCTGGTCCTGGTGCCTTTTCCACCTTCAGAGCTCTTCACCTCTCCAATACCCTACCCTCAGTGATCACCCCACCTGTTACCACCTCTCCCTCCTGCCCACATCCTGCTGTAGCTGCCCTCCTTTCTCCCTCGTGAATACAGAACAGAAGTACTCACTCAGTGCTTCTTCCTGATGTACCTCTTTCTCTGTCCACCCCTGTCCTTCCTTCCTTCCTGTGCTATTAGGTATCACCATCAGGATGTGGATGTGCCCACTGTCTGTGGCATGCACACTGTCTCTCCTATGTTACGTGGGCACTGGTACACATCTGCCAGGTACATCATGGGGTTCTACTGTACTGCAGAGTGGGTTATGGACATGTACTGACCACTGTGTACACTTAGAGGTGCCATAACAGGTTGGGCCACTATGTCCATCACCATACTAATTTCGTAGGTGGTAGGGCCTGGCTCTAACTGTTGTTGCAACCATAGCTATGTATTACACTGGTGGAGTCTGCCCTGACACTGCAGTGTGTGAGGCATGCAGTCTTCCATACATGTTCCATACATGGAACCCTCTCTGTGGCATGCATGTTGTCAGCAGAATAGTGGAGAGTGATGGCTTTAGTCTTTTTGATGGGTGTGGGCAGAGCCCATGGTCTGCTGGGTTTTGAGTCAGTGGGCAGAGTGTACCATTACATACTACATGCATAGCCTGGGGCAAAGGGCACAATGTGATGCTGTCAGGGTGGTGGTAAGGTACACCAATATTATACACCTACTTGAGGCAGCAATATGGTTGTGGGTGATCCTAGTCAAGGAGGGGAGGACTTCACCCCTTACAACCTTGGCCATGCCACTGTTTATACTCTTCCGCCACCCATGTTTACAGAATACTGCATACTTCTGTGCCCAGCAATGAAAGGCTTTTTGTGGCCTGCCATGCAGGGTCCATGCCTGTGTTGGCCTACCCTCTGTGGTTCTGGTGGGGGACAGTTACCCCTCACTTGAGGCATTGGCCCACCTGTGCCACTGCAGTGTGTCATGGTCTCTGCAATCTACTGCTGTGCACTTACGAGCAGCTGGCATGGTGTCCTGTGTCAGGCTATTGTGCCATGACATGCCTTCCACCAGTGGTGGCATGTCCCCTGTGACACTGTCCAAGTGCCACAGGGGTCTGGTTGTAACACTCACAGCCCCAGTTGTGACCTCAACTGTGTTCTGCTGTGCGCATCATGCAGCCTCCATGGCAGTCCACTTACAGTGGTGTCACCTCTGGTACCATATGCACTGTGTGTCTCACCATTGTGGCTCACCAGAGCCCGGCATATGAGACATGGAGTCTGTGTACAGTGGGACCACTGTGGGCGGTGCATATTGTGTATCATATATGATTGCCATTGTCATGCAGATTTGTGGTGTCTCACCAACACAGGGATGCCTAGAGTATGATTTCTCCACTGTAGCTGGTAGGGAGACATACATACATTCAGATATGACTGGACTTTGTAGGGCCAGTGTCCTGCCAGGCATAGTATGAATGGCAGCTCTTTACTTGGGGTGGTTATGCCATCTTCAGGGTGAAGAGGGCACCTCAAGGGGGTTCTGCATCCCATGCCAGTGGTGTGCCACCCAGGGAGAGTGCATACAGTGCTCTATTCATGTACAACACCACAGAGCTCACATGGAGCTCTGGCTGCTGAACACAGTGTGGCCTTCTGGTGCTGTCCATGAACAGACGAGCTGTGTGTCACATGTGTGTGGCTGAGCCTGGTCCTGCAGCTGACAGGGGTGGGTCCTTGCTGTCTGTCATTCTGCACACCTGTCATGGGTTATTTGTAGTATGACATGTGTACTGGTCACAGAGTGTGTGCAGATTCCCGAGTCCCTGCCCATTCCATAGCCTCTTGCACCCTGCCATTTGCCACTTTTGCTTGTGTTGCAGTTCCAACTGTGGCATGCCCACCTGTGTTGCTTGTGCCTTGCACAGCTTCGTCCTTCTGTGTAGCAGCATGACACATCCATTGTATATGCCATCCTTTACTGTGGGGCCCTCCATGCTGTCTCTGGTATGCCACGCCTATACTGCTGTGGAATCTGGACACCCTGCAACTACCTGTGGTGTGGAAGGCCAGGCTTCAGCTATATGTATCCCTCTGCTGCAAGTAATGCCAGTCCAGTGTGCCCCATGGGCAGAGTTCTTTGTCTTGTTTTCCACAGGTGACAGTTGAGCTGGAGGCCACTACCTGGATATCGTGGATAAGGAGGGCACGAGCAACCTCCTTCAGAGGAAACTCTACCTCATCTGGCTCATTGTGAGGCAGGTGAGGGACCTCGCTGCGGCAATGTAGCACCATTAACAGCTGCCACCACTAGCAACATTAGCACTGTGATTTGGGACTGACACCAGAAGGGAAACAGGTGTCCCTTTGGCATTATTTCCCCTAACTTTAAGGGCAGATGCCCCTGTGTTTTTGTTTCTCAACCTCATGTGTTGGTATTGTTGATGTTTTGTGTTGTTTGTTATATTAAAGTATATTTTTGATACATATGCTGCTGTACCCTGTGCCTGTCATTGGCACCCTCCTCTCCAACCCAGGGCCACCCCAAGTGTATTGTTCTGTACCCAGTGCTCTGGCTCTGCTTGCACCACTGCTTGCCCTCATGTGTTCAGCGCTGTCCTTAGTGCTATATTCAGAGCTGTGCTCCTGCACTGGGCTGCGCAATCACCTATCATTTTCGTGATGCTCAGTCTGCCCTATATTCACAGGGTTAAGAAAGGTGAAATGCCTCTGAATATGGCACGCTAAGGGACTGGCTCAAGTGCAAGCACAGCACAAACTGGATACCCTTCAACTATCTGTGGCATGGAAGGTCAGGTTTCAGCTACTTTCAGTGGAGGAAGTATAGCACAGTGCCTTAAGGCTCTGAGCTGCAAACCTGGAGACCTGGATTTGAATCCCACAGCCCCCACTTGCATACTGTGGGACTCTAAGCAAGTTACTTAACTTCCTTGTGCTCCCAGGTCGCACCTGTAAATAAGCTTTCAGCTTAGTGCGTCTCACCTGGTTAAACAACTGGGAAAAAAAAAAACACTGCACTTGCACATATGTCTGAGTATCTGGTCCCTGCTGTCTTGTATCTTTGCATCAGGACATGCCTGAAAATAGGACACATGTCCTAGACCACCTTCCAAATGAACACAATTGTTAAATATGGAAAGGTCACCAAATTCCATAATACTTTATCACATTGTTCCAGTTTCTTGCACAGCTAAAATGTCCTTTCCTACAATCCCAAAGGTTTCTTGGGGCACTTTTTTGTGCGCTCAATAATGTAAGTATATGCGTGCTATGTTATAAACATCTTGTTTTACCATTTGATCAAAAACGACGGGTGGATGGTTTTGATTTAAAAGGAAGTGCATGATAAACAGTTTGAGCTCTTTTATCAATAATAACTGTAAAAGGAACATTTTCTGTCAAATGATTGGATTTGGCAATATCTAGCTATCCTTTTTTCTTTTATGAGGAATACATTACATATTTAAACTGCCATGACATAGCAAAACAAAATACTCAACAGACAACAAGGCAATCTAAAGGAACTTTATTTTTGCTGGTATTAAAACTTCTCTTATTCTGAAATGTATTTCATTAGCTTCACCTATAGTTTCCAGTGCATGATAACATTATTGCTCAGTAGAATTCCTCACTAAAATTCACATATTATTTCTTTAGGTGCAATAGCAGTGGTCCAATAAACTATACAATTTAAATTCTTAAACAAAAATACCTCTACCTTTAACATTTACTGCATTAGCCCCATCTATAGTTTCCAGTGCATGATAACATTATTGCTCAGTACAATCCCATTAAAATTCACATATTATTTCCTCAGATACAATAACTGGTGGTCCAATAAACTATGTAGTTTAAATTCTTAAAACAAACTTCTACCCCATGAAAATCCTGTAGCACCATTAAAAACTTAAACACATTTGCACAGCACACCTCAAATTGTATTTTAAGAATGCTGTGAGCATCTCAGCTTGCAAAGTTGCATAATAAATGCAAAAAAAAACATTTCACCCTTGAATGTACATGGGCATTTAGCTGGAAAACGAGCCTTCCTCAACAGCACCTTCTTAAGTCCATAACTGCTAATGGAGGTAACCCATATACTGCATAGCTCACTGTGACATGCTGAAAAATGGGACCCAGCTTTAGGAAGGAGTCACTGTAGAGACACAAGATAGGTTTTAATAGTTAAATCCCTGGTTTTTAAAGTATTCTTTAGTATGTACTTCCATTGGGCAATAGCAGTGGTTATTACTTATTATGAATCTTGAGTTGTATTGCAGATAACCCCTTGTCAAAAGTTAGGGATAACGGGTAAAAAATTCTAATTCATCTGTCCAGCTCTGCTTGCCCAAACAGTTCTCAGCAAACAAGTGCCTGTATTTATCCGGACACGCTACACCATCTCTGAGAGGGACTCGTATATCTATTAGATAGTCTAATGGCTGCATTTGCAGACAAAAAAATTGATGCAAATAGAATTCTGACCTTTTAATGCAAATATTCAAAATTAGTACACATGGATGCATTTTTTTTAAACAGGTTTAGCAGCTGTCAGCGTATGCAGGCACAGCACATAGTCACATCTATATCTGACCTTTTGAAAATCCACTCCCAGGATGCCAGGAAACAGATTCTGAGTCTCAAACTTTTATGATGAAAAAGGGGGTACAAAGTATGTGTGCTACTATAAACAACTATTATACTAAGTTCACATTTGTGATGGGGGGGGGGGCAGAGGCCAACAATGCAAGTGCTTATACTTAAATGAAGGCAGCTAGATTTTATTGTGTGTAAAGCTGGTTTTCAAACTTTAATGGCACTGATTACCACCACGTACAGGTACGCACGTGGTGTGGTGCAGTGCCATACACAGACAAGTGTGGGTGGGTGTGTGTATGTTACCAGAGAGAAATTCATCTCTCCACCCACCCACTAACCCATACCTCAAGACACCTGTGTCCCAAGGTCTATGTCTGGTCCTGTGTCCCTTGCCACTAGCTTTCCTGGTTGTCCAGTGGGCCCCCAGCCTAAACCACAGTTTAATTTTCTCCTTGCAGTCAGTGGTACCCCATCCTAGTGCCATTCCCACACATGTAGCTGTTAGTGCAAATGGTCTAATGATGTTCTCAGTCTCCCAATGTCTCTCTGCACCCATGCAGTACTCTAATGACCCCCTTCTACCAGTTTTTACAGGCAGTAGATGGGGGCCATAGCACATATACTGCAATTGGTGCACCATGGTAAGCTGAAATTCTGAATTGCAAAGCATGCTGTTTACATGCACACTCAACCCCTTCACACACACAGCTCACTTTGATGTAGTCTGGCATGGAAGGGTCTCATGACCCACTCTGAGCATAGCTTGATGGGCTTGCAGTCTAGAGACTGTCACAAAATTGGTTTGCAGTGATTTTGCAACAGTCCTTAGAGACCCAAACTAGGCACAGGCACTGTTTTGTCTGTACCGTGTCCCACATTAACATGTAGTTGGGGACAGTATGCTACTGAAAATGATACACTCTGTCCCTATTTTACTGTAAAGGTATTCTAAAATACGACATACACAGAACAGTGCTAGAGGCTTGGTCCTTTTTAATGAAGTTAGTAGCATCACAAGTTATGCTTCTGGGAAGGTATGGTAGAGATCAGTGCTGTAGATTGACTGTGTTAAATAAAAAAATGTTAGCAAGTTAGTTATATTCTTTCTCTAACCCCCCCCCCCCATTTCCTTTCACATTTGGAATGAGACCTTCACTATTACCAATAACATGAACTGGACTGTGCATACATGGTTACAGAAGTAGAGTCCAATACTACAGAAAACTGCTGGGACTCCAATTAGCTTCTAGCAGTTTGTTCTTTGCAATTAGATTGTGGCACCATACTTCTGAAGCAAAGACCTTCACATAGAATGAGTGATGAGTAGTCATTTTTAAAATGGAGAGCAAGTTTGTCTTGCTACAACTGAAGAACTCTTGAGAAGATATCCATTGCATGACAGTTTCTTAAAATCCAGTCTTTCAATATAAATTTTAATGCATTAGAAATAATATTTTCTGTCAATCTTCAAACTGTAATTTAATCACTATGGATTACAACAATCAAACATTTGAAAAGTTAATTTCTTAGCTTTTCTTATTCATTCAGCTCAAACAGACATATTAATTTAACATATTTCCATAATTATTAAAATGCTAAGGCTGTTTTGTCTCCCATTTCCTCCAATAGTGCTTTTAGAAGTCCAAATATTCCATTGCTTAAGCTTGACACAAAATGGCCCCCTCAGAGGGACTGAGTTAAGGGCTGACTGCTGGTTCATTAGGTTCCATATTTAGGTTAGGCACTGCCTACGGTAGTTTCGTGTCCCATCAGAAACTGCGTGGGCTGTCACATTTCATTAATCATAAGTCCAGTTGCAGAGGCAAAGAACACCGGGATCTATAGGGTGAGCTGCTCTGTTACTACAGATGTTCCAGGCTGATTCATGTTTTACTGCAGAGGACGTATGTAATACTACTGAGGAATCAGTGCTGTGCTTATTGGAAAGAGGCTCTCACCTCCCTGCCCTTTAAAGGCTGTGGAGGACGAAAGTTGTTCACCATGCAGCAAGGCGTCTCGCCTGGAGCTGAAAAGAGGAGACTTCGGAATTTCTGCATCTGCAAAAAAAAAAAATGTGCATTACTATAATATGCAGCCTCACGTACTGAAAACTCCAATCAAATTGCTACTCTTTCAGAATCTTCCTCTATAGAATTTGAATCATACCAAACTAAATTTAAAAAAAAATGAACTTTTATTCCACTTCATCACAGAATAATTGGAGCATATAACAGTGAAGGATAATCAGACAAAACTATCATTATTACATGTAACATACTATATGTTCCATTTTACTTCTAGCCCTAACAAAATCATCTTCTATAAATCCAATGAAATGATCTGGAATTCAGAAGGTTAGCAGAAATATATTTATAAAATCACGTACACACATACATACATACATACATACATACACACACACACACACACACACACACACACACACACACACTTACATTTACATACACATACATACATTCATACATGAAGTACATACTGCACATACATACTGTACACAGTTAAGGCAAATAAATATGTTCATTTATCTAGTCTGTTCTGACTTCCTACCAAGAGTTACAGACTCCCTCCCACATTCTCAGTACTCATGTAATCCTGTGAGTTCCTAATTATTTCATTGTATATGTACCATTTGATCTTGAAGTCTGGGAAAGATCCAACATTAACCACCTCAGTGGGCAGTCTAGTCTACTGGTTCTCTAATCTGTAAGTAAAGAAATACTTTCTCACATCCTTTCTAAACTTTTCCCTGCCAGTCTGAGATTGTGCACACAGTGTTTATTTATTTATTGATATATGTATTCATTGATTAACAGATTTACAAATTGGTGGTCAGGAAAGGCACATTGAGCCAAGGCTCATTTCCAGGTGCAACCTGGGCTGAAGTCTAAAATGCAACAGATAGAGTAGTAAAAGAGGACAGTACAATTCTCAAAAATACAACAGATGCAGTAGTAAAAGAGGACAGTACAATTCTCAAAAATACAACAGATGCAGTAGTAAAAGAGGACAGTACAATTCTCAAAAATACAGATACAGTAGTAAAAAGAGGACAGTACAATTCTCAAAAATACAACAGATACAGTAGTAAAAGAGGACAGTACAATTCTCAAAAATACAGGTAAATAAATAGTTACAATCCAAAGTGCCAGTGGTACAAAAGGAATGCACAGTGCAACTAACAGGCAAACAATATAGAGTACGAAATACAAAATGCTACAAAGGCAACCAACCAGGGTCCCAATATTCAAAAGTCTGCACAGGCACTAATGGGTGGTTTATGCTGGATCCCCATATTCAAAAGGGGCTGTTGCATGGGCAAAGATGGTTAACGCCTGTGCAAAACATAGTGTATGTGGGCAGGCAAGGGAAGGGGCACAGCCATAAATAGCTGTGCTACCCCATATTCAGTGGCTTTGCACTGCGCAAAAGGGGTTTAGAGCACGCCTTTTGCACAGCACAAATGCCAAACAAAACCCTGACTTACTTCGGGCAACTGTAGTGGCTGACAGAGGTAATTGGTAAGGTACACAATCTACAGGAGGGACAGGGAGGGTAGATGAGGAGGAGGAGTAGCTCTCTATGTAAGGGAGTGGATCAAAGCAACAGAACTAAAGGGTAAACAGGGAAGATAGGAGACACTTTGGGTCACCCTGGAGACTGGAAATGGCACCACAATCCACACAGGGGTTGAATACAGACCCCCGTCTCAGGGGGAGGAAATGGACAAGGAAATGATAGAAGGCATCCTTAGGATGGCAGAGAAAGGGGAGATATTGTTGATGGGGGACCTGAATATGCCAGATGTTAACTGGAGCACCTTTGCTGCAGCCACATCCAAGAGCAGGGCCATTCTCGATGCACTGCAGGGGGCATGCCTCAGACAGCTAGCTTTGGAACCTACCCAGGAGGGAGCAATCTTATACCTGGTACTCTCAAATGGGGACAGAGAGAGGATCTCAGATCCAGAAGCGGGTAGCCATCTGGGAACGAGTGACCACCAAACAGTGTGGTTCACGATGAACTTAGCTGTAGAGTCAAGCCATACAAAAGTGAAAGTACTGGATGTCAGGAGGTCTGATTTTGTCAAAATTGGAGAGTGCCTCAGAAAAGCACTAGCAAACAGGCAAGAAGGTGGGGTGGAGCAACAATGGGGAAACATCAAAACTGCCATCACAGAAGCAACAAGCTTTTGTGTGAAGCAGATAAACAAATCAAAATAAAAGAAAAAACACTATGGTTCTCAAAAGAAGTGGCGGGAAAGGTTGGGGAGAAAAATAAGGCATTCAGGAAGTATAAGGAAACACATAAGGAGCAGGACAGAGTACTGTACCAGTTAAGGCAGAAGGAAGCAGGGAAGGAAGTCAGAATAGAAAAGGCCCAAACCGAGAAAAAGATAGCCAACTCGGTTAAGAAGGGGATAAAACCTTTTATAGGTACATTAAGGAGCAAAGAAAGACTAAGGCAGGGGTACTGAGGCTGAATAAAGAGGAGGCTGGTTGGGCAGAGAGCGACAGTGAAAAAGCAAGGATACTGAATGAATACTTCTGCTCAGTATTCACAGTGGAAGAGCAGGGGGAAGATATCTAATCCAGTCAATAGAAGCACTCTAGATAGGGGGTTGATATTAGTCCTTTCACGGAAGAAAGGGTTCTGAAAGAAAGAAGTTGGATAAAGCAATGGGGCCTGATGGGATTCACCTCAGAATTCTAAAAGAACTAAGGGAAGAACTAGTAACACCACCGAATACCCTTTTTAATAAATCATGGGAGGATGGTGTGGTACCTGAGGACTGGAGGAGGGCAGATGTGATTCCCCTTCACAAAAGTGGGAACAAGACGGTGGCAGGAAACTACAGACCTGTCAGTTTGACCTCAGTGGTAGGGGAAAATGATTGAATCACTTCTGAAGGAAAGAATTGTTGCGTACCTAGAAGTCAGTGGGGCACAGAACCTAAGGCAGCATGAATTCATACTGGGAAGGTCATGTCAGACGAATCTAATTGATTTATTTGACTGGGTGACTAAAGTAGTAGACCAGGGAGGGGCTGTGGACATGGCCTACCTAGATTTTAGCAAGGCATTTGACACAGTCCCACATAAAAGATTAATAATCAAATTAACCATCCTGGGAGTGGGTCCCAGGGTGGTACCCTAGGTAAAACATTGGCTGGACAACAGGATACAGAGGGCAATAATAAACGAAGTCCACAGTGAAGAAAGGGGGGTTACTAGTGGGGTACTGCAGGGTTCAGTACTGGGGCCGGTCCTTTTTAATGTCTTTAAAAGTGACATTGCAGAGGGACTGGAAGGAAAAATATGTCTCTTTGCAGATAACACAAAGATCTGCAACAGGGTTGCTACACAAGGTAGAGTGGAAAGGATGAAAAGGAACTTTGCAAGGTTGGAGGAATGGTCAAATGTATGGCAGCTTAGATTCAATGCAAAGAAGTACAAAGTAATTCACCTGGGAAACAAAAACCCAGGGGAAGAGGACACAATGGGGGGGGGTGAGATACGGACAACAAAAATGGAAAGGGATTTGGGGATAGTCATATCAGATGACCTAAAGGTGGGTAAGCAATGTGAGAAGGCAGTAAGGAGGGCTGGTGGAATACTGGGATGCATAGCGAGAGGCACCACTAGTAGAAAACAAGAAGTTGTTGTCCCTCTGTACAGACAATTGGTAAGACCACATCTGGAGTACTATGTACAGTTCTGGAGACCCCATCTCTGCAAAGACATAGAAAGGGTGGAGGCTGTCCAGAGGAGGGCAACCAAAATGGTGCAGGGTCTGGTGCACCAGAAGATGGATGAAGAAAGACTAAAGGAGCTTAAGATGTATAGGCTCGAGGAAAGGAGGGAGAGGGGGGACATGATAGAAACTTTAAAATACCTCAAGGGAATCAACAAAGTCCAAGAGGGTGGCATCTTTCAGAAAAATATGTGCAAGAACAAGGGGGCACAATTTGAAGATAGAGGGGGGGATGGCTCAGAGTTAATGAGAGGAAGTACTGTATTTCTTCACATAGAGGGTTTTAGATGCATGGAACAGCCTTCCTGAGGCGGTTGTGGAGTCAAAAACAGTGGGGGAATTCAAGAATGCATGGGACAGACATAAGACAATTCTAGTGAGGGGTAGGAGGAAGTAGGCTGCTGGTTAACTAGGATCTGCAGCTTATCCATTAGGTAGGGAAATGGGTAGACTAGGTCGGCCAAGCGGCCCTTATCTGCTATCAGATTCTATGTTTTTATTGTAGCCACCTAGCCAGTTGGCTGCTGGGGGAGCACACCTGCCCCCTGTGGTCTCTGGCACCCCCTACTCCCACCAATTGCCAGCCCATAATGTACAAATAAAACTACCTGGTCTTAGTGGTCCCCCACCCAAATAATCACCAACTCATACTGTAGAAAAACAGAAAAAAATTCCCTGGTGGTAGTGCTCCCCACCCCACCAATTGCCAGCCCATACTGTTTAACCCATTTCCCGTTTCATACCTCATTGTCTCAATGGGGTTCTTCATCCACCTGCCCTGGTGCTGGGGGTTGAGAGCCATCCATCCAGCTCTCTTGCCAGTGTTGTGCCAGACCAGTGATCAGAGGGAGGGGGGCCACTAGCTGCAGGGATATTTTTTTTTTTACAGTATGGGCTGGCGATCAGAGGGAGGGTGGACCACTAGTACCCTGGATGTCATTTTATTACAGTATGGCCCGGCGATCGGAGGAAGGGGAGCCACAGTACTGACTGGTGATTGGAGGAAGGGGGAACCACTAGCACCAAGGATATGTACATGTCTGAGCTATTAAGGGGGCAGCGCTGTGCTAACCTGCTTTGCTACCCATGCAAATGATCCCATAATGGGCATGCATTTGGCCCCTTAGTGCCTTGCATGCCAAATGGGCTCATTTGCATGGGTCCCTTTGAATATTGCAGATAGCGCTCCAGCGCTATCCACTTTGCCAGTGTACTTGGGATGCATGTCAGAGCAGCGCAACATGATTTAGCACTGCACCGCCATAACCCTATATTCTGTTGAATAGCGCCAGTGTGCTATTCAACTGAATATAGCATCCTCAGACTACCAGGCAATCGCAAGACACAGCACAAAGTTTTGCTCTCTACTTTGCACTCTTTTGAATATTGGGCCCCAGATGGCATAAGGGGAAGGAAATTGAGAAAAAGTGTGAACTAGTGTAAGAGGACCAGAGGGAGAATACCTGAGGAGTTGGATCAAGAATCGGGCTGTTTAAACTGGAATGGGGAAGCCATAAAAAGGGAAGCAGAAGAGACAAAGGCCAGCAAAAAAACAAGGAAAGGAAATCCCTTGGGTGTAGGAGGGGAAGAGGAGAGGAGATGAGGCAAAGATTTTGGTATGGCAGGGAAAGAGTTGGGTAGGGGAACAGCAGAAGGCTAGGTACAGGCACAGGCACTGGAAGGAGAAATAGATTCCACTGGAACTGCATAAAAGAGAGGTGTTATGTGTAAAAAATCTGGCCAAAGAACAAGAGGAAAAGGTTGAAAGAATGAATGCTGATGGAGGGCGATGACTATAAGATCGAAAAGCAGACAGAAGTCCTGCAAGAATCCCAGATGATGATCCTTTATGATGAACATAGGATGGCAACGTACATGGCAACCTTATACGATTTCCAGTTAATGAAGAAGACTTGGTTGGAAGAGAGAAGAGTACAAGGAAACCCAGGCTAAAATAGTCTGTGAAACTAGAAGCAAAAGTGCTTTTTACTGTATATGCCATGTCTTACAGTGTGTACGTTATATGCACTGTATCCATTCCATAGTGTGAACCCTGTTTGGACAGAGTGAATACTGAAGTACCACCACAAGCACCACAAGCACAAAGAAATATAATGATGGGCACCTCTCCCTGAAACTGCATGCTTTTGTTCAAGAATTAAGAGAATGTTGACTGACATGATGCAGGATCAAGTAAACAATTAACTTCAAAAATGACTATTTGTGTCTCCATAACACACAAAAGATAAAAATCTATGGGGCAGCAGTTCCTGAGCTTTCATCTCCCAGTACTTTGTTATGGAAATAATAAAGCCAAAGATATGATGCTTTTATTCCACAGGAGATTGCTTTTTATGCCATAGATGTTATCAAACCAGTTCAAAAGTAACATTCATGTACAGAAATATACTTTGCAGGATAAGAGTATAATAAATACTGTATTAGCCAATTTTGCTGGTGGTTCCTGAAAGTTGTTAACAAACTGTGCACAATTACTTTTCTAGTGTATGGGTGATGCTTATTGTTAACCCATTTCAATCAAAAGACAAGCTTGTTGTACCATCGCTGTGACATCAGATTGTCGTTGTACCATCCTGAGTATGTCATAACAATGGTGCAACAGCTTGGAATGCCAACTTGTGCCACATTGCCCTAATGCATTAGCAATTGCTCGTTCTGTCCTCATCAGTGATTTGTCACCATCTCCTAACAGGTATCTGGCTGCTTGAGCTCCAGTAAGAGCTTCTTTCTATCCGGACTGCATGTTAAACTAAGCAGATTACAGCATCATCGCAACTCTTTACCCTTGTGTGTCGGATGATCAGACACCAGCCGTCTTTTCTTGTTTTGTTGTTGTTGTTTTAGTTTTTGTGTTTACATACATCTTAATTATTGATTAGTTTAATTGCACAGCTGTTATGATGGAGCATCTCCTCTTTTCTGTATTTAAGATAAGGGGTAAATCGTGGGGGGGGGAGTGCTCTGGCACAAAGTGAATAACTGAAACTGTGTTTTTTTCTTTATTGTTGCAAAAAAGGAAACCATTTTGTCCCATACTCTATATAAGGTAATATATGGCTAACAGTTAACAACCTCGCTGTGTACACCTCAAGGTTGCCATGACAACCATCTATCTGGTTGTCCTGGCAACCTCTTGAAGTGTACACAGTGTAGTGTTTAACTGTTAGCCATACATTATCCTCTATTTCAAAACTTAGAACCATTCAAAATAACTTGGAATGTAAAGAATAGGTTTCCATAGAGACCCAGAAACATCGTTTAAGAAAGCAACTTTTTTCTCATCCAATTTGTTTATCAATTAACCCTTGCTTTGCCACAGACTGATATATCAGTCCAGAATTCCTATTCGTTCTAACTCTGTTGGCAGCCTAAGGATTAATTGTCATTAAGTTTCATAAAACACAAAATACTACTAGTAAAACCATAAAAATAGCATTAGACAATGAAGAAAATTAATACAAAAAAATCAACATGCAATACATTACCCTCACAATAGGTAATGCAATTTATTTTGACCTATTACCTAAAAGAAGAAAAGAAAGACAAAAAGACAAGCAAAGAAGAAAAAGAAAACTAAAAAAGAAAAATTAGCAGAAAAAATACAAAGAGATAGGAAAAGATTAAGACACACAAGAGATGTTGCCTTCTGAGTTATTAACTGGGGTACATGAGGTTTGATTACCACATCGCAGAACTGATGACTGTCTAATTACGACTTGAGGAAAAAAAAAAAACATACAGATTGCCATTTAGTATGAAAACCTTTGGCATTTCCTTTTAGGCCATGTGCTAATTTCTCTAAGTTTAAAGATTCTACCAGTTTATGTCTCAAATCAGACATTGTGGGAGGTCTTTTCTGAATCAACACCTCCGAGACTGCATTCTTAGCAAAAATGGCTATTAATGCAATGGAGTGTTTACCTTCGTTAGTAATCTCAACAACTGCCCTGCTGGGTACTCCTAGGCATGGGCAGGACTGCCCTTCCCCCCCCCCACTGTTCAGGAACTTGATAAGGTTTGGTGTTTCATTCATTTTTCGTGTGTGTGTGTTTACAGATGGGATAATTATATACTATAACAAACAAAAAATCTCAAACTGTGAAGAAAAGGGGTTGCTAGGACACCTCAGGGTTCTAGTGACATCACAGTACCATTTTTGTGTCGCTCTTGTGATCCTGTGATGTCACAAGCACCATTCAGTGTTCTAAGAACCCTGTGCTTCACACTCAGAGGCTAATTATTTTATCTGCACTGTAGCAAGCATTTATGGAATTATGGCTGGGGAAACATTTTTTTTAAATTAAAAGTTTATTAAATTTCCAAGTACAAACAATATACAATTGGCAAATATAGACAGGATACAGGAGTGTATATCTCCCCTACCTCCCCCCACTCCACCCTCTCCTTCTCCTCCCACCCCCTTCTATCCCAGTGCCACTAACAAACAAAAGGTAGCAAAATCCATTGGGTTAAGTTGGTTATATATGTATCAAAAGATCTACAGGGTGTACAAGGCGTGTAACCTTTCCCATCTTTTTTTGTAAGATCCCATATGGTTTGAGAGACTGGCCATCATTTTTTCAATCCTCAGGTTATGAAGGAGCTCTTGTTTCCATTCCAGGTACGTGAGCTGCACAGAGTCCTTCCACTGATGCAGTACAACCGTTTTGACTGACAAAGCAATCAGTAAGATATGGTAGTGTCTATTCATTAATGAAAAACCTGAGAGGTCTCCTAATATACATACTGCCAGGGTAAAGTAATCTTACAATCCTAACAAGGGATTGACATTGGCCTTAATGAGGTTCCAAAGTGAAAGGACCTTATTACATTCCCAAAACAAGTGCAACAGGGTGCCAGTAGCATTATTACATCTGGCATGGCTGGGGAAACATGCACAACAGAGGTGTGAATCCATCGAGATATTCAGATGATATCACAAACCATGAGATTGAAGCTTAGGTGGTCTTATGTCATCAAAGTCCCAAGATGGAAACTTTATTTTATTTAGGAAATTGGAATTATAACCCTTTGAGTCATAGACTCATTTCCAAAGGCTCCATGTCAGAATAAAACATAGACATTCATACATTACATACAGTACATAGAATAAATGTGGGTGAGCAATCATACAGAGTATAAATACAATGAGCATGGGTTAATGCCTATACATTTGGTAGCTAAAACAGGGCAGAGCTATCGACATATTTACCTAATGAGTGGTTAAGACCTATACAATTGGTAGCTAAAGCAATGCATGATATGAGTTGGTAGTAAGCTGCCTCAGGGAGGCCATGTCTTACACATAATACAATGCATTCATAGTCCAGTGCAACTATATGGTAACTGAAGGAGGTGAGGAGCCTGTAGGCTAGAAATAGTGAGGGCTCTACACTGCCAGGCCAATGGCGGGTGCATGGCCTAGCGGCATGGTGCAGGATCCACAGGTTACTGGTTACACTGGCATTGGTGTGAGGAGAGGATATGGGCTCTTAAGGCAGCTTTAAAAGAACCTAGATTGGTGATTGATGTAATGGCTGATGGGAGGGCATTGTACCAGGATGGAGCTCTAAGGGGGAAGGATCACTGGGCCAGGGTGGTCCTGACCCTAGGCATCTTCCAGAAAGTTTTTGGGGTGGCTCATGTGGATGCTGAGATGGTGGCTGCCTGAAGAGAGGTCATGACACCTATTGGGGTTAAACCCAGGTGGATTTTTTTGGTGAAGAGACAGGTCTGGTATAATAGTCTTTCCTCAAGGGAGAGGATATTGGTGAGTGTGTATAGGGTGCAGGTACAGTATGTGTATTTCTGTTGGTACTAGAGAGGAGTCGGCAGGCCTGATTGATGACTACTTGTATTTGATGAAGTGCTGTAGGGTCAGCGGCAGCATAGATTGTGAGGCCATAATTCACCAGTGATAAGACTGATGAGGTAATGGCTAGGTGAAGTGCTTCAGGTAGCAGGCAGTCTTTATGTCTGTACAGGAGACCAATGCAGGTGTTGGTGGTGGAGGTGAGGATTTGTATACGTTCGTGGAATGAGAGGGAAGAGTCAAATGTAATACCTAGATACTTGTACTTTTGGACCTGTTCCAGTGGGATGAGAGAAGTGGAGACTATTTCAAGGGGGAAATCCTTTGATCCATTTTGGCGGTGGGCATAGAGCATCGTCTTAGCTTTTTTAATGTCGACCACCAATCTGTGTTCAGCAAACCAGTGTTCAATCTGAAAGAAGGAGCTTTGTAAGGTACGCTGGAGAGAGAGGATCACGATGTGCAGCGTAAAGAACAGCATCGTCTGCATAGAGGAGAAGGTTGCCAGGGCAGGATTTAGGCAGAGCATTGAGGTAGATGCTGAATAGCAGAGGACCCAGAATAGATCCTTGGGGAACTCCTGAGTGCACAGGCAGCATAGTAGATATGGTATTATTAATTTTAACACATTGGGTTCTAGATGAAAGATAGCTGGAGAACCATGAGAGTGGAAAATGAGAGACCCCAATTTGTTGTAATGTGTTAAGGAGCGGGGTGAGAAACCATGTCGAAGGCCTTTGAGAGGTCTATAAACACTGCCCCTGCAAGGTGCCCCTTGTCGAGCATGGAGTGCATGGAGTTAACGAATTCTATGAGGGTAGTCATAGTGCTATGACCAGCTCTGAACCAAGCTGCTCCCTACATAAGAGGTTGTGTGTGAGGAGGTAGTCAGTGAGCTGATTGGCCATGATCTTTTCAAGGGCTTTAGAGAGTGAGGGGAGAATCGAGATGGATCAGTAGTTGTTTGGGAGGGATCTGTCACCACATTTCAATATTGGTGTTATCACTGCCGTTTTCCATGAGGTTGGGAACTGGCCCAGGCACAGGGACAGACTTAGAAGGTCCATGAGTGGGAAGATAACTGAGTCTAGTGCAAGGTATAGGATATGCATATTGAAGGTGTCTTTGCAGTAATTGGAGCTCTGGGGGGCTTTGGGCAGGTAGGCTTTCGCTTCTGTAGGGGTAATGACTCTGAGTTTGAAGGGGGGGGTGGAGGAGCTCAGGTGGTGAGATAGGCTGAATTGGATCAAAAAAGTTGCTAGGGAGGACTGAGCTGAGGTCTGAGAAGGTGGAGCTGAGGCAGTTAGCTATGTGAAGTGTGTCTGTGGTGGTGGTAGTATCGTTAACACTATGTTGTGGGGGGGGGAGCGGGAATTACCATTAAGCTCCTTGATGTTATCCCAGAACTTTCTTGTGGTACCCCAGGAGGTGGCTAGGGAGGTTCTGTAGTGCTCCGCCTTGGCCTTACGGATTGCCAGGTACATTTATTGTGGACAGCATTATAGGCCTGCATATTGCTTAGCAAACTGGAGCAGTGGCATGATGCTAGAGATTGTAGTCAACGACGAAAGGTGATATCTGGTGGTGGTTTAGGTAGCTGGCAGGACCAGCTGAAGATGATTGGGGAATGGTCACTTAAGGCATTGAGTAAGACACCCAGGTCAGTAATATGATGGGGACGATTAGTGAACAGGATATCTAGGAGGGTGTGGGTTCCATTAGTGAGGTTGGCCCTGGTAGATATGACCCAACTGGTATCCCAGCCTAACGCAGCAAAGGTAACTTTGGCATGTGTTGATGAGCTCGCCAGTCAGTTTATGTTGAGATCCCCAACTATGATTTGTTCCATTTTGTGGGGGGTGGCTGTCTAGGTAGTCAGAGAGCGCTTTCCAGGCAGGGGATTGGCTGGGGGGTGGGATGTAGGCGATGATGAGTTTAAGAAGAGCACAATTTGGTTCAGGGGGAGAGTTTTACTAAGAGGGCTTGTGCACCATGATCTAGGTAAAACACAGGCAGGGCTTGGTAATGCAGTGAGTCATTTACATAGAAGGTGTAGCTAACGCCTCTCTTGCCGTTACGATCAAGCCTAATGAGAGAGTAACCAGGAACAGAGACAAATGAGTCCAGGGTCTTGGCTGACAACCAGGTTTCTGTTAAAGCCAGAATGTCTGGTTGGTGCTGTGCCATCCAGAATTGCAGGGTTGCCATTTTTTTAGGCAGGCTGCAGATATTCATAGCGGCTATTCAAAGCCCCGCGGGTGACCGCAGTTGGGGGGGGGCACTGCTGGGCCAGGATTGGGGTGAACATTGCCAGATAGTAGAAGAAGCAAGTGGAAGATCTTGACAAGGGCCATGAATTGGTGGTGTTTTGCCGGGTAGCAGGGCTGGCAAGCTTAGAAGGTGATGAGCAGGGAATGGAGAGCTGCGCGAGGGCCGGGATGGCCAAGTGGAGGAACAGACATGGAGGGCTCAAGGCACGGACAGATGGGGGAAGGGTAAAGGGAAGTGGTGTGGGGGAGCTAAGGGGAGAGACAGGGTGATTGAGAGGCCATGAAGGGTGAGGTGCTCCCCCAGCAGCAAAGGTGTGTACATACCAGAGGCAACTGGAGGTTTGTTGCTGAGCAGGGTAAATGTGGTTAGCAACAGTAGTATGGTTGTCTTATGTGGGTGTTCTGTTGTGCTTCCCCCAGCCATTTACACGTTCACTTGCGCACATGCGCAAGGAACGTTTTGGGAGAGTAGCACACTTTGGAGGTGTGCCTCTCCCTTGCAATCCAGTGCTCCGTTGAGCAGTCGTGGTGGTCCTGCACCAAATGGTGTGGGAGCTCTGTACGACAGTGGTGGTCTTCTGCTTCAAATAAAACCACCGCTGTCATACCGGCACCGTGTCACGCAGCCCCCGCATCACGCCTCCCCCGCCACCCTTCCAAGCTTTGTGCCACACTGGGAGCCCACTCCCAGCGTGGCAAACATTGTTTGCTGGACGGGGTGCCTAACTCGCCGCTCCATCGCTCCCCCGTTATCCATCTGCCACGCTGGAGCCCACCCCAGCGTGGCAACGCCCCATTTTTGCCAACGGGGTGCCTAATCCCGTGGCTCCTCGGCCCCCACTGAAGTTTGCCAACGGGTGCCCAATCCCCTGCTGGCTCCTCGCCCCCCAGCCATCTTTGCCATGCTGAGAGCTCACCCCAGCGTGGCAAACGCCCCACGAGTCCTTATTTTTTAAACCGTAAAGAAAAATGGTCCCACATAGTCTCCCAGTCCCCCCTCCACAACCCGCACCCACCCACTGCGCACCCAGCCTCCTCACACCCCCTCACCCCATACTTACCTCCGGAGCTCGCACGACAACCTCGTGGACGGGAACACATCTGCACTCTTCAAAGCCGACCGCTAACTGAGGAAATGCTGGTAAGCTGTATAATGGGCTAGATAGGGGGTTTCAACTTTATATGACATATTTGGATATTTTTTGAATTTTACAACATGGAGTTTTGGACCCCTTCTCATGAATGATGTAACATGTGCAGTTATTCTGGCCCAAAGGGTGATTTCGCAGTCACTGCACAGTCACTGTGCGAAATCACCCTTTGGGCCTGAATAATGCCATGACAGTGATATTATTCATAAGAAGGGGTCCCAAAAACCCCATGTTGAAAATTTGGTGCAAAAATTCCAAAAAATGACTGTTTTACGAGCATGCGTTGCGCAGTTCCTACGCAGGCTCGTAAGTTCGTGAATTTTCAATATTTTCACTCCACATTTTCAACATTGCCATTTTACCACACCTCCTTATGAGCAGTGCAGCTGTCATTTTTCACATCTTGCCCAAAATGTGTTTCCACCCATGTAGCGCACAATGGCACAGTCGCTGTGTGAACTCAGTGTATGGGACACATTAAGAAAATTACAGTGTCACTGTTCATGAGCAGAGATCTTAAAATGGCTATGTTGAAAATTTGGTAAACAAATTCCTAGAAATAACTGTTTTACGAGCGTGCGTTGTGCAGTTCCTATGCACGTCAGAAGTTTAGAATTTTCAATATTTTCACTCCAGATTTTCAACATTGCCTTTTACCACCTCCTTATGAGCAGTACAGCTGTCATTTTCACATCCTGCCCAAAACATGTTTCCACCCATGTAGTGCATAATGGCGCAGTCGTGTGCAAAATCAATGTATGGCACACAGTAAGACAATCACAGTGACACTGTTCATTAGCAGAGGTTTTAAAATGCCAATGTTGACAATTTGGTGAAAAAATTCCTAACAATGACTGTTTTACGAAGCGTGCATTGCACAGTTCCCACGCATGCTCTTAGGTTTGCGAATTTTCAATATTTCCACTCCAGATTTTCAACATTGCCATTTTACCACACTTCCTTATGAGCAGTACAGCTGTCATTTTTCACATCCTGCCCAAAACGTGTTTCCGCCTATGTAGCGCACAATGGGGGTAACAAAAAGGTCATGCTGAAAATTTATTGTGCAAATACCAGCAATCGCACAGGGCATTAGGGTAAAGCACCATACATGCCAAACACCACTGCAAATACCTGTAAGTGAACGTTCGGCATTGACAAATGCTTGTTTTTTATAATGTGTGATGAAAATATTTTTAACCAAAGTAAATGTCAATTTTTTGTGGCCCAGTCAAGGGAAAATAGTCTTCAATTTATCAAGTCATGAAACATGCAAAGTAATTGTAATAAAACACAAAGGCAAAAATACAGTGCTTAACTCCTAATTTCAGATTTGCAGAATGTTGTTGTTCTGTCAGTTTGGGGAAAGCTTTGAAATTCTGATATTCTCTCAATTGTTTGCTGTACGATTTGCATTAAGATGCTCATTCACAACACCAAACCACTCCCATATACAACAAATGACTGGCAGCTGTACACTATGTAAAAGGTAAAATTATCTATCCAGGTGCCGTGTATCGTTGTTACCACTTATTGGGGAGGGGAGGCCTGTCCAGTTCTGAAAGCAAACAAATACAACACAATAGGACAGCTGTCATTGAATTCTATGTGTGCAATAACACATGACGGGGTGTGCATTATGCTAGATTGCCACACACCCCAGGTGCATTGTGAGACATGAAGCTGGAGTGCCTTTAACCTCCCAGAAAATGCAGCAATCTAGCATAATGCATAGCTTGAAATGTGTTATTGCACAGATACAATGGGTTTTATGTAGAAAATAAGTTTAAGACTCAAAAGATATATCTCTAACTATATCAAAATACAAATATTCATAAAAATGAATGTTGAAAGAGTTCTTCTGCCTCTTGAAATTGATTTTAGTTTCCGTTTTGCCTTAGGACATTTGTCCTAATTTGGCTTTCGTACTTATACTGTTGTAGTTTTGTGCCAGTGGTCTCCCCATTCCCACCTCCACATTCACATTGAAATTGTTCCTGGTATTGAGAAAGGAACTGTGTGACCAGCAAAAAAAAGAGCACATAAGATTTGGTGTGCAGAACGTGGAGATGAAAATTCATAGTTGTGCTCAATACTGATGAATAGTATATGCATGGTAACTAGGGAGAGGAAGTCTGCAATCAGTACCAGTACTCTGAGCAAGAGACAGCATGAAAGAACTCTGTTGCAGTGGTGAACTGGGTAAGCATTTTTGTGTACAGTGAGACAGAAAGAGCTGCCAGTGTTCCCAGAGGTCTGTGAAGTCGGTTATTTTTTTTTCTTTCTTGGTATTCTTTATGGTGCTGGAACAGCTCCCCCATCAGCCTGGCCCTCTACCTAACCATGTCAACAGTGGGACCAAGGTGTACCTCTTCCAGTGTTCCTCCCTGGCTTACCCCCAGGGTGGGGCCTCTGGGGCCTTCCCCTTTCCACATCGGATGCCGCATTCAGTGTCCAGGGAGGCAGCTCCGGGCTGGCTGTGCAGGGAAAGTGGCATGAGGTGGGCAGCATTCAGCTCATCTGGCAAGGGTTATTTTCTTTTGGTGACTGTGAGAGGTGTGGCGTGCAATGATGCTTCTGACATGAGTAAGCTATGTGTCCAGCACACCTCCCATCTATTTATGGACCACTGGTGGCAGGACATCTTGTGGTCACCCAGGGGCACTGCACTAGGGACACTACCCTTCCCCCCAGAGGTGGAGAGCATGTAGGGGCCACTCAATCCACCTCCTCTCAGCCGGCACTCTAGCCACCCTGGTCCATTCATGAATCTGTATCTCCAGCATCATGAGCTGCAGCACTAACACTGCACTGGTAGGCTGGCTAGATTTTTATCTGTTGAGGACAGAGTCTTAGTGCCGGGGCAGTACATTGTTAGTTTACCTTTGAAACTGCGGCACCAAAGTTGCAGAAGTGTGCCATGTGCTTCGAATTCAGGCAGTGGAGCAAGACCCTAAATGTAACAGCTCAGTTTGAAATATGATTCAAGAAAACAAAGCGGAGCAAACTTATGAAACCATTACGTTGAAGGTACTTTTTTTTTTGTGATCTGGGGGGTTCAAATGTGCATATTTAATTTTTTTTTTTCTTTTCACATTGTCCTCTGGTTTAGCGAGAGAGAAAATAACTGCCAAACATTTTTTTTCTAGAATCTTCTATTAGTGTACTGATTTGTGACAAAGCTAAGTATCAGGATGATTATGCCATGAGCAAAATTATTGCATGGTCAGTTGATGGGTCTCCACCAATCAAAAGCCTTTATTTTAGGTCCCCATTTTATACATGATATATTATAATATTTTATAAGTATTCTGTATGTGGATAACGTTATGTACGAAAATCTGGACACTTCCAGATGATGTTGAACCCCAGCAGTGATGTCAGAATGCTATGCTGTTGTACCACAGTAGCTATGTCACTTCTGTAGTACAGCAGCATATAATCCTATCTGTTAAGATTCCTCATGCTTTCCTACAATGCCAATTTCTCAAAACAAAGATATCAGCAATTGTGAGAACAACCAAAGTGAATTGTTCATTAAAAGATGAAGTATTAGAAATGTTGCCAACTCCTGTAGCTATTAAATAATTCTAAATTTGAATCTTCCATCCTGTTTGCTGTTTTCTGTTTATTTGACAATAGTTCAAGACTTAGAAAGATGGTAAATAAAATACTATACAAACTCATACTATATAAAATAATATAAGGGACAAGCATACACAAAAAGGTTGATGTTTCTGTCTCGAGGTGAGATGATATCATAGAGACCTCGCGGGCTTTGCTCTTGAGGTCTATGAAGTCATCTCAGCCCAAGATGGAAACACAGCCTTGTTAGGTATGGTTGCCAATATTATTATTCAACATGTTAAGAATGTTACATCATACACTATAACATAATTCAGCCGAGTGTAGTATGAGTTGAAACAGAAACAGTTAATGTGATGAAGGTGCTTACTGCATTGAAAAGTGGGTCAGATATATACTTTATTCCTGATGTCTGTGTGTGTCTTTTTGAAGCTTGCAAGAAAAAAATGATTTACAAAGCTAGTATCACCAAAGAACAGCAGACAGATAAAAAATGTTATTTATTTCTAAAAGTAACCAGATGTAACTGTTTATTTCTGAAGTGCATTTGTTGCCTACTATTCATTAGAAAGTGTTCTACCTAAAAGGTGTGTTGTGAGATGCACTATACCTGGAGGCTGACGTAGTTATTTCTATTCCTGTTCATACCTCATCAGCACTGTGATGTCACTAACTGTGACTTTACACGTGTCCAGTCTGTTTGCTCTTCTTGGGCAGTTGTGAACGTGATGATATAGTTATTAAAGTCATAATGCTGTTGATGTGTGAAGGGGAACAGAACTAGGTATGTCAGCCTCCAGGTGGAGTACTGAGGCCGGACTGTCAAACACACTATGGCCGGTATTACCAGGAGTAGCATTCCCTGCTGGTTCGGAAACAAACACAGCGTGCTCCTCCAGGACTAGGGTGCTTAGAGAACCCACAGTCAGACAGCTGCAGGAATGTACAGGCACTCTTGCACAGCACATGTAGCACAACCCAGTGTGTGTACAACAATGTGATGTAATGAAATGAGCACAACTCAGATATCAACAGTTACAAGCCCCCACAGCTGCATCTGCCACTCATGTAAACCACAGGTGGAAAAGAGCATGCCCGCCAGTGCAGAGCCTTTTTCTCTCTACACTGGCAGGTTGAGGCACAGGACTTAGTCTCTGTGCCAGTTCAGGCCCTTTAAAAATCCAGCCCTTGTTCCACACATCGCAGCTAGTGCAGTCAGGCAGAACACCTGCTAATTAACAAAAAAGAAGAAGTATATCAGATCTAAAAGCAACAGTGGATTGCTTTTTAAAAGTTAATATTTATCAGCATTCTAGATCATGCAGTTATCACCGAGTCTGCAGCAGTTTTGTAATACACTGGCACCTTGCTTGTTGTACGCAGTCACAAGACTGATTTGTATCCTTTGGCTTTACTTTTGTTCAGTGTGATGACATCCCCTTCCATGTACACCAGTTAACTGTTTGACTTTACCCTTTTGTCTATAAAGGTAACATACTGTAGAGTACCCTCCATCAGGCTCAGTCACTCTGTGTGAGATTTTGCCATTTACTGAGTGACATGTTGGAGTAATACCCACTGGATTACACTGAGCTCCTGCAGTATCCTGCAAGATATCCCAGCAAAATCTCCGACACCATGCTTGGTCCTAAT
This sequence comes from Neoceratodus forsteri, assembly GCA_016271365.2. NCBI lineage: Eukaryota > Metazoa > Chordata > Ceratodontiformes > Ceratodontidae > Neoceratodus > Neoceratodus forsteri. Next base: position 1,138,619,273 of record CM057455.1, on the reverse strand, counting down.
GGATGGACCTGTAACAGTACAGGTAGGATCTTCTAAGTGATTTTGGTAAATACTGAAACTGTAAGAACATTGACAAGTGTATTACAATGTGCAAGGCTCAGCCATGGGAGGTGTCCCTTCACTGTACTGCATGTGATAAATAACTGGCCTCAGCTGAAGCAAATCAAGGCTCTGCAGCAAGAGCTGCTCTTGTGAGATACACCCACAGATACATTAATGAAAACGTCTTTTGACCGTTTATTAAAGGTGCTTATCTGATTTCTCTGAGGAACTGCCTTTTCAACAGTAAACAGACAAAAAGTTCTACTGGCATAGCATACAGAGTAGGCATTTGCTTCACTGCACACAAAATACAGTTTGGTTGCCTTATTTCTTTTTAACATCAGCTTTTCCAAAAGACAAAGTCCCACTCCTTCTCCTTCCCCATCCCTACTCCTTCTCTTTCCCAAATCAAAATGTATTTTTATTTTTTTGTAAGAGAGATGTGAAAATAATGTTCAATAAATAATGCATCATGTATATCTGTGATTAAGACACGGCATGTAAACTATGCACTTTATGTAAATTGCAATAAGAAGAAGCAAGTGAGAAAATGACTCTTTCAAAACACTGTGACATCTAAGTGCTGGTTGAATATAAACATTTGTATGGGAAATCTTTGGTGGCAAGTCCATATGGGCTGGGGTATTTCCAAACTTAGAATTGCAAGGCTGTAAGAGACTCTTAACATACCCCACTAAGTGCTACTTAGGTGTATATGCCCTAGCATGCTTCAGATGCTCATCTCTTTGTTGTAACCACACATCTGCTGGTTCTTCTGCCCACCCTGCCTGTCCTCCTCCTACCTGAGATTGCACAGCTGTGGTTTAATCCATTCCAACATTTGTCCTGCTGGCTACTTCAGATGTGTTGTGGCTGTGCAGGTCTAGCTGTGCACTGCCTGTCTGCATCTGATTCAGCAAATGGTCTACTTCCGAGTTGCCACTTATTTCTGTATGTGTCTGTTCTGGCAAGTCTGCTGTGTGCCCTACTTCCCCTTCCTGGACCTGCCTCCAAAGCTATCTCCTACTTCTCTGTCCTGCTCTTTATTCCTGCACCCCCCCCACTTCTGCCATCAGGGGGATGCTGGGGAGCTGTTCCTCATCTGGCTTTGCTTCTGCCTGCCCTCCCTATGATGTTTTGTAGCTGTAGGCTGTGGCCGTGCTTTGCTTCTTGGGGTTTTTTTGGCCTTCGATCAGCTACTGCTTAACAAATACCTACCAGACTGCCCAGGCGGTTGTCTAGTCCTCTCCTCAGGGCTCATCTCACATACCTAATATACCTTTTCTACCATACCTAATATTCCTACTATACTTACCATTGGTATTTGCCATATGCCAGAGACACCGAGTCTTTTTTTGGCATCACAGAGGTCACATTTAGGACCAAGATGGGGAATTTGGATGGAGCCCTTTTAAAACAGGAAGCATTTTAGATCTTTAACCTGGGAGGATTAATAGCTCCTGGACTCAGTGATCAGTTTGAAATTTCAATATTTTTATAAGTTGTTAACAGCTTTTATAGATATATGGTACTACAGCTCTTGCTCTTTGCTTTCTGGAGTCTTTACCTGTGTATATAATCTGTCTGTACATGCTATTGTCTTTTAACTGGGAGAAAAGAGCACCGGAATGAATTTTAAAATTGTTTGCTAACATATTTCTGTTATCTGTTCTTGTTATTAGGACCACTTCTGAATGCGCAATAGTCATCCATCATTTACTATAACATGCAGATGATAAGGCCAGCGGAATCTGCACTATATAGAAGACTATTACACAAACTGGGGAATACGGGTGTGGGCAGGACAGTAGTGTGGTGGGTAGGTAACTGGCTGGGTGGCAGGACACAGAGGGTGGTGGTAAATGGCTGTCACTCCACAGAGGGAAGACTGACCAGTGGGGTACCACAGGGATCAGTGCTGGGACCGGTCCTATTCAACATCTTCATCAGTGACATTGCACAGGGCCTAGAAGGCAGAATTTCACTGTTTGCTGATGACACAAAGCTCTGTAACAGAGTAGACACACCGGAGGGTGTAGACAGAATGAGAAGGGACCTGCAGAAACTTGAAGAATGGTCAGGGGTTTGGCAGTTGAAATTCAATGCAAAGAAGTGCAAGATAATGCATATGGGGCACAAAAACTCTGGCACAATATATCAGTTGGGGGGTGAGGATATAACATGCACCAAGCAGGAAAGGGATCTTGGGGTTATCATCTCTGATGACCTCAAGGTAGGAAACAGTGTGACAAGGCAGCAGGTAAAACAAATAGGATGCTGGGATGTATAGGCAGGGGCATCACCGCAGGAAAAGGGAGGTCATAATTCCGCTATACAAGACACTAGTGAGGCCCCACCTGGAGTACAGTGTACAGTTCTGGAGACCATACCACGTAAGGACATAGACAGGGTAGAGAAGGTTCAGAGGAGGGCAACAAAGATGGTGCATGGATTGCATCACAAGTCCTATGAAGACAGGTTGAAGGAACTGAACATGTACTCCTGGAGGAGAGGAGGGAGAGAGGGATATGATAGAGACATACAAGTATCTCACAGGGAGGAACAGGGTGCAGGAATACACTATTTTTAAGCGAAAAAGATGTTCCAGGACTAGAGGTCATGGGAAGAAGTTGGAGGGAGGATGATTCAGAGGAAACATGAGGAAGAATTTCTTCACAGAACGGGTGGTGGACAAGTGGAACACCCTGCCAGAGGAAGTGGTGGGGGCTGAAACAATCACAGGATTTAAGAATGCATGGGATAGACATAAAGGAATTCTGGAGGTCAAGGGTAAGGGGCAACAGACTTCTAGGAAAACATAAACTGAACTTACAAGCTCAAATGGGCAGACTGGGTGGGCCATAGGCCCTTATCTGCCGACACTGTCTATGTATCTATGTATCTATGTATATATGTGAAGTACAAGTTTTAGTTCTACCACACAAAGGACTTTGAAAACCAGTCATCTATGGCCTTTTTGTATAAAATGAGTAAAATATTTTCAATCGATTTTTAACAGACTGTTTATGTACTTTATGGTTTTTGGATATTCATATAGGTTATACATTGTATATATAACATACTGTTTTAATTAATCAACACATGGTCACTTTAAGTAATGGGAACGTAGTGACGATATCACACTTTGGAGGCATGTCAAAGAAGTGCATGTAGTACTGTATCATTTGTTACCCTCAACAAAGTACCATAAGGGCACAAAATGGCATGGGGTATTTTGTGGCATGCTGTGGGAATGTAACTTTTGCTATAAATCCAGCACCTCAGCAGTTGTGATTGCGAGTAAAATAAATGTATTTTTATACCTAAATTTTTCTTTCTGGGTCTGATCTTTTTGCTCAGGTATTGTGTGTGTGAGGTACCCTTGCTGGTTAGCATTTGCTACATGCCCCAGCAACAATAGGCCCACTCTCAAATGACTACCAGGGACACACCCCAATGACTGTGCTTCAGGGAAGCAGCATGCTTTTGCTAGTTCATGGCTTCATACTGCAATGTGTTGTGTCTCGCAAGGGCTTGAGTTATTTCACTTATGTATATGTATCTCTCTTTCTCTCTCTATATCTATATCTATAGATTATAGTGGCACGGTAGTGCCACTATAGTTAGGGTTGAGTACCCCATTTAGGTTAAAGTGTGAAAATTTGCAGCTTAATAACTTTGCCACCATAAGACAGATTTGCGTGACATTTGGCAGACATAGAGCAGGACTATAGATCTCTGGATCTGCCAAGTTTTGTAATGGTCGGATATACAGTTGTGGAGCTATAAAGCACAATAGAAAGTCACATTTACTCTTTTTTGTGTGCATTCTTTGCTTCTGTCTACAGGTCGTACAGTTTGTGTGACTGGTCCAAAACCTTCAGGGAACATGCGGCCAGGGTCTCCGATGTGCCTTTCAAAGATTTCATGAAAAAATATTAAACGGTTCAAAAGTTATTCAAAAGTTTCCCATTATAGTCAATAGGAAAAGTTAACAAAAAGTTCTACAGCGTTGCAAATGCAGTTTTTAGTGTCGCAGATGACCCCTGTAGTGTCATGAGTCCGCCATTTTTTTTTTTTCAGTTACTTGTCACAGAAATGCTTGGCATTTAAATCTGGGACCCTTTAGGGACACAATTTTTTTTGTGTTCACCTAGTTGAGCCCTGAGGATGCTAGCTATGTCTTTTTTGGGGGGTTAAACACCCCGGAAATATGTTTTTCAAATTTTTGTAAAATGTAGTGTCACAAAGTAGTGTCGCACTTGTGACACTTTAGTGATTTTTTTTGTGATAGTGTCATGATTTGTGACACTACTTTGTGACACTATGCCCAAAAGAATAGGAAATCTTTGCCACCCTACTGCAAAAGAACAGTTTGGTCTTTTGGGCTGAAATTTGGAAGGAAGAAAGCCAAGATCCCACAGATGTGCCTTTTGGTGATTTGGTGACAAAATATTAGAGGACTGCAAAGTTACGGTACTCCGAACTTGACCATTTTCCCCATAGACTAACTTTACGGTGTCCACCGTGCCTTTTGGGGCCCATCTCTCTGAAACGCTTCGAGATACGGACTTTTCATCAGAAAAATGCTTAGCTCTCACTAGGGAGCCAAGTACAAAACTAGCCAGAAAAATCATAAATTATATGAAATTGTAATTTTTTTTTCTATGTCGTATGGTTCCTGAGATATAAGCAATTTAGTATTCCAAGTGCTCATTTTCTGCTCCGTATATACCGCTCTGCTATATATACACCATGTTTTTAAGAGTAGATCACTATGACTGCCAGACCTAAACAGCTGTTCCTAATGACTTCTTTTCTTTGGATTTTTGCCATGCCCAAGATGCTCCTTCAGCATTCAGGTTTAGCTTACATGCACTGCATAGGGGTACAGTGTCCAAAAATGGGACAACTTTGGCTGCAGGACCAAGCCCTGTAACTCATGCTGGGGGTAGGAGTCCTAGCAAGACAGAAGGAGAAATCATGTTTTTCACCCAGATTTCCAGCAACAAATTGCAGGTTCAGTTGCAAGTATGAGGTTTAATAGTATTGGGACATGCATAGAGGGATGGCATCCTAAGGCCTTGGATTCCAAGAGAGGTCCTCCACAAGGGAGTTTTTCCCTCTTCTCCATGTTAAAGGTCATAAAACAGTTAGTTTTATTTCTGTTGGTTGAGCTGGGATCATGAATGGTGGTTCACTCATACAGTATATTTTTTATTTGGTCTGTTCAGTGCTGTGGCCTTCAACTATTCTTGATAGAAGTCAGTGTTGTGACCATTATATTCATGGGTTCCATGTCATAATGGTGATCGCTGAATGGTGATCATGGTTTGGGCAAGTGTACATCACCGAAAATAACGATGATGTACAGTCGCAGCGACTCCAAATGTGGCGACAGGAATGTGGCATATGCAGGGGGCTGCTCCCCCACACTCCCCTAACTAAAGATGCTCAACTACAGGGGGGTGCATGTCAGGGGGGTGTAAAACTTAAAAAAAATAAAAAACTCGGCCCCAACACAAAAAGCAAAGACTGTCCCAAAACCAAATCTGGCACCCTCCCAATCCCAGTCAGCTACCCTCACACCACACCCACAAGGCCAGCTCGGCAGCCAACCACCACACCACCTCCCACAAACGCTCCTCCCCACCCCCATACACATGTATACATCCTGTCACCCTCCTTCACCCACTGTGATATCCTGTTGCTACTCTGCCAGATAGCTCAGAACACAGGCACCATGATTGTCGCCATTTTTGAAGTCACTCAATCGGCGCCGCTGTGTTCAGAGGATACCTATTCATGCCCTTGACTCTGACATTTTAGGTTTCTTCCCTATGGTACCTTTAGGAAAAGGGATCTTCAGCTCTGTGGTACCTCTAGGAGGAGAACCTCCTCAGGAGGATCCCTGTACCGTCAGTACCTTGAAAAGGTGATGGCCTTCTTTGGGGACAGAAAGCATAAAAGACCACATGTATGTAGGTAGTTGGTGAGCTTGTCATACACACAAACAGTCCAATCTACTTACTAACAATATATTGAATAATGTATATGGGCAACCATTCACAGCAAGGTTGTGTTTCCATTGAGGGGTGAGATGACATCATAGACCTCAAGAGCAAAGTTCGAGAGGTCTCTATGATGTAATGTTATTCCAAGATGGAAACATCAGACTTGTTAAGGGCAGTTGTCCATACATTATTTTGTATAGTACATGTCTGTTTTAATTAATTTTCCTTTTTTAACTCTGTCTTGAACTGTGGTCAAATAAAAAGAAACCAGTATAACACAGAATCAGATTAAAATATTTAACATGACAAATAAACAACATGAACTGGTAACATTTCCAGTAGTTCATCTTTTTAACAAACAGTTCACTGGAGGTGTTCTCTGTCTTTTTGATATGTTTGTTGTGAGGAATCTTAAGTGTAGGTAAGCATGAGGAATAGTAACAGAGATGAGATTCTACCCTGCAGCACCACTATAGATATATAGCTACTTAATCAATAACTTACAGCAGGGTTTATACTAATGTCCAATTAATCACCCTTGTGTGCATGATGAGACATGAGGTGAAGCCGAGTGCCTCATGCCCATGGGGGTGATTAAGTGGAGATTAATATAACCCTCAGAGTACCTTATTGCTATTATTATTTAAACCGATACAAATACTCTTGATCATTAACATGTTTTTGAAAACAGTTTCTGCTATTTTAGACATTTTTAACATAAAATTAGTCCTTCTGCATTAGATTTTTCTTTTTATTTGGATCTGTGTACATTAGTTGGTTGACAAGTAAAGGGTTAAACATCAGTTTGTGAGCAGTAAGTCATGCAAGCCCATCCGTACCAAAAAAATTAAAAACAAGGAGCCCTGGGGAGATTTGACATGCCTGAGTAGAGATGCCAAATTAAAAACTGTAAACAGTTTAATTTTATCCACTCTAGATTATGACCATTTTGCATGTGCTAATACAAGGAAAAGAGATTTGGAAAGCTTAGAAAATTCCCTAAGCAAGATGGCATACTTTGTTTTAAAAGCTGGCTTCACCACTCAACGTTGTGAACTGTATTCATGTATAGATTAGACTTCAGTGTAAACACATATGTAACCCCTAGATGGCACTATCCCAGGGGCTACTACCCCTGCCTGATTTGCCACTAACAGGTTGAGGGGCCTGGATCCAATGGCGGGTGCCTCCACCCAGAGGTCAGGGTTTGCAATAGTTAAACTAACTTGGTCACAGCCCTCTGGGACACTGCAACCCCCCTTTCTTCCCACTAGTGGCCCACACAATATATCAGAATTACCTTCACAGTATACACTTACCCCCAGGTCTGGTTCCGGCACTGGGACCTCCTGTGAAATGAGATACAGTGCAACAATCACAGTACAGTACTTTAACATAGACAAATACCTCAGGCAGTATAACTTTGCTGAAACAAGCAGCTCTGATTTATTTGGGGATATAACAAGGACAGGGAAATCAGGTTAATTAGCTTATCACTCTAATAATCTACCTATGGCTCTGTGCACAGGCCTATCCTATCAGTTACTGTCCCTGGGTACCCAAGCCCTAGTGGCTAGTCCAACCGTGGCAGCTGGTAGGGGCCCTTTCACACAGAGAAAAGGAGAATTAAACAGTCAGCAGTACAGTAATTCCATTTGGATTTAATGTGGCAATTCAACAGGAGCAACCCTGAATTAGTACTCACGACCTCCAAATAAGATAGGGTCCTTCAATGTCAGCAGGGCTCACTTGAGGTACACAAACCTCTTCACACATCCATATAAAGAAAGTACTATACCAGGCAGGCTGCATCTGTATCCCGATCGCAATTACTGCACAATACCCGGAGAACACACAGCAGATTCAGTTCCTGACAGACCGAGTGCAATTTTCAGCAATTCTTCCAGTCTTCTACAGGGTGAGCCTGGTTTCTACTCTTCAGAGATCCTTTGATTCTTTTCACAGGAGGATTCAGTCCTAACAAGCTGTTACACAAGCTGCAGACCGAACTCTGGGCCTTACACACGTTTTTGACTAAAACTGCACACTGAAAAGCACAGGGCTCCTTCTTCTTCACTGCCAAAGCTCAACTGAAGCTCCAACCGACAAAACTGGGCACTTCCTTTGAGTTCCTCCCAGTTCTTGACTGGATTGGCTGTCACTCACAATAGACTGCTGCTGTTGGTCCAAAAGGCACTGAAGTCTAAACTACATCTCCCAGAGTCACTGCCCATACAATCCTCTTGTGGCTGGCTCAGATTATGAGTCCAAGTTCTGATTCGTCCAAGGCACCATTTTAGAGCTAGCTTACCCACACTGATTGGTCCAGTTCAGCAGTTCAAAACTAGAATGGGAACTAGCAGACACAGTTCTGACTGCAAAGAGCAGGTTAGACAAACTGTAATTTCATTATTACTCTAAATAATTTCTGGCAAACAGTTACATCTTTCAGATAGGTTCCTTTGCACTCCTAGTGACTGCAAAATGAAGTAAATTGGCAGCAGTTCGAGTGGTACTCAAACAGAGAAGCACACAGTCCCCATACAACTAATTATGTCTGCAAGCAGACAGCTCTTAAAGAGACAGTGCCAGAGGTTCTAAAACACTCACTGATAAATGGCTTAACGCCAAACACCATTCAGGCTTGGAGCATTCAAGCAAGCTCCTGGAAGTCTTTGGGAACCCCATTTGCAGGAGGTTACACCCTTCCCTGGCCTGGGAAAGCTTGACGTCCGGCGTCAAGCAAGTACCCATAAGTTTCAACTGCAACCATATACATTTGCATTAGCTCGCATTGTAATCATCAGTCAATATATCATTTTACCAAGAACACATTTCTGAAACATTGCAGTACGTCCTCTTTACACAGTATTACATACACATTGTACCATAACTCAAGTTATTACCTCTTGTACATGAAACCTGAAGAGAGGGCCTTCCTATCAGTTACCTTGGGGCTGGATGGGGCAAGGCACCATATGAAGGCAACACAAGTAACTTGGAGTTAGCACTGATGCTCAGTTTGGGCAATGAGCTCGGGACACATACACCCTTTATGGACAACATTGAGAGGCAAGTCCACAGGCCTCCCAAGTGAATCATAACTGAGGTACCACAGGCTTTACAGCTCGACCAGTCTTTCTGGGGGAACTGTTATAGTCTCTGCACTCTGAGCCTCATTTTCAGCATTGTCCTCACTTGTCAGGAGTCTCCATGGGGTAGAGAGGCTAGAACTTGGGGCACTTTCAGCTCCAGGAGTTACAGTTTCTGAGTCCACAACATTTGGCTCGCATGGAGAGCTTTCGGACACTGGCAGTGGACTGTCAGGGCACTCAAAATACTCTTCTTGTTCGGTGTATCACCAGTCTGCCCCAATCTATCATTTCCTCCCTGAAAGCTCAAACAGTTCAACCATGCACAATGATTCCATTTCATCTGATCTGATGCTTTGCACTTCACTTTCTGGGAGCATTGGCTCCAGGGATGAAGCTGGGGTCTAGACAGTCCAGAAGGCCCAGCTTTGTCTCCAGTATTGACTAGGGATTGCCCGAAACAATTGACTCAGTTCGTAAGAAGGATAGTATTCAAAGTCACTCTCACTTTCTTCCGATATGGACTGACAGTCATGCTCAACTGGGACTTGTGGAGGGAACACTTTAACTTTGCTTCTGTAGGTGCAGACTTTCTTGATCTTTTCTTAGCAGCAGCTCTAGTCACTGGTGCAGAGGGGCATCTTCTAGGGGCTCAGACTCAATTAAGATTTGTCCAATGGGCAGTAAATGATTTCTATGCATTGTTTTTACATCTTTTGAATTATTCTCAGGCCTTACTTTGTACACTGGCAGATCATCTAGTTTGCCCACTACAATGTGAGGGAGATGGTGCCATCTGTCAGCAATCTTGTGCTTGCCAATCCCAGATTTCTTAGCAATACCCGATCTCCCTCCTGGAGTTCCTGTGCTTTCACCTTTTATCATACCTTTCTTTGTTGGCCAGATTTCTTTTGGCAGCCATGGTTTGAGCCAGTTAGTACGCATGAGTTAGCTGGGCCTTTAACTTTTGCACATACTGTAAATAGTTGTCAGCCTGAACCCCATCAGGAGAGACCCAAAACACACATCTACTGGTAGTCGAGCTTCTCTTCCAAACATCAGGCGGTAGGGGAGAATCCAGTGGCATCACTTTGGTGCAGTTATAAGCATGTACCAGGGTGCTAATTTGTTGGCTCCATCTAGGCTTGTCCTTTGGGTGCAGGGTGCCTAGCATATCTAGCAAAGTGCGGTTGAAACGTTCAGGCTGTGGGTCCCCTGGGGTGGTAAGGAGTGGTTCTGGACTTTCGCACCCCACAGAGAAAGCATCTCTTTGATCAGACGACTTCAAAGTCTCCCTTGATCAGAATGGATTCTTTGTGGAGCCCCATAGTGAACAAAAGTTTTCTACAAGTACTTTGGCCACAGTGGATGCTTTCTGGTCTTTGGTGGGAAAGCTTGGGCATATCTCGTGAAATGGTCAGTGACCACCAGCAGTACTGATATTTCTTTGATCTGACTCCAAACTTGAAAATCAATACAGACCAGCTCCATGGGTGCACTGGTGGTGATGTTAACAAGGGGGGCAGCCCTCTGGGGCAAAGCTTTCCTCTGTAAGCAGCGACTACAAGTTCGAATGTGTTGCTCCACATCAGCCCCATCTTAGGCCAATAGAATCTGGATCTCACCAAGTCAAGTGTTCTGTCTATACCAAGGTGCCCCATGTGGTTGTGCAAGGACCTCAGTACTGAGTCTCGAAAGGCAGTGGGCAGCACTAGTTGTTGTTTGTCTACTTGTCCCCCTCTGTCTACTGTTTCTCTGTATAACAGTTTATTGATCAGTTTCAACTTAGGACCTTCTTTGTATAACAGTGCAGTTCTCAAATCAGTGGGCGTAATTTGGACACATCTTTTCCTGCATAGAGGGCTTCTAAAGCTGCTTTGATCATGGGATCGCGGATTGAGCCCCTTGAATACTGTCATTGTCCAGCTGAGGCAGTGCACCAATGTCTATTGCAGAAAAGTGGCAATAAGCAGCAGGTATGCAATTCTCAGGGCTCCCAAGCAATCCACCATGCAGTCCACTCGTCCGTGGACATTGTTCCTCCTGTCAAACTTCGGCAGAGTGCCCGAATGTCAGGTTCTGCCAATCGGACCCAATCATTCTGGGGAACAGGCCTCCGGGAGAGAGCATCAGCATCTATGTGGTTCAGACCTGCTCGGTATTCGAGAGCATAGTCATGTAGATAATGCAGAAAGCCACCTATGGCCAGTGGCATCCAACTTAGCTGAGGTCTGCACATAGGTCAAAGGATTATTGTCAGTTTTTACTAGTATTTTAGCCCCATACAAGTACTCATGGAATTGGTCAACAATAGCCCACTTCAAAGCTAGGAACTCTAACTTATGTACAGGATAGTTCTTTTCGGATGGGGTCAGGCTTCTACTGGCAAAGGCCACTGGTCTCAGGCCATTCTCGTGCTCTTGGTACAACACAGCCCCCAACCCTTGCAAGCTAGCATCAGTGTGCAGGACGTAAGGTTTTCTTGGATCGGCATAGGCCAGCACTGGAGCATGGGTAAGTTGATATATGATCTCATGAAAAGCAGTCTCACAATCAGGAGTCCAAGCGGCCCCAAATACTTCACTCGGATGAAAATACACTCTTTCAGTCTTGAGGGCGCTGACTTTTGGTATTTTTTGTGGGTTGGGGATACCCTTGAGTAAGATTAAGTAAAGGCGGATCACTCTTGAATAGTCCTTGATGAGCGCCGATAATAACCACAGAATCCCAGGAATCTTTGCAGTTCTTTTAGATTTTTGGGCTGTGGCCAGGTGGTCAAGGCCTCAACTTTACTTGGGTCGGTCTCTATTCCTCGTGGATACTATGTGTCCACATACTTTACTGATGTTTGAAAGAATTGACACTTATCAATGGACAGTTTAAGGCCAAAGTCCTCCAGTCGGTCCAATACCTTAAATAATCTGCTCTCATGTTCCTCCAGTGAGCTGCCAAACACAATAACATCATCTAGGTATACCAGGCACTCTAGTAAGTTCATGTCCCCACTGCGCTCCATCAATCGTTGAAAAGTGGCTGGGGCACCTGAAATCCCTTGAGGCATCCTCATGAATTCATAGAAGCCAAGCGGACAGATAAAGGCCGTCTTCTCACGGTCCTCTGGGGCCATCCGGGATCTGGTAGTACCACTGCGGAGATCAGCACAGAGAACCACTTGCTCCCGTTTAGGCAGTCCAAAGCATCCTGAATGCGGGCATTGTGTACTGATCAGGGATAGTCCGCGGTTTAAGGTGCGATAACCACACACATCCTTACTGTTCCATCTTTTTCCTCACTACCACAATGGGGGAAGCATAAGGGCTTCTGGATTCTTGTATTACACCAGCAGCTAACATCTCTTGCAGATGCCGTCTCACATCATCTATGTCAGCAGGTGCCAGGCGAGACCTCTCACGAAATGGTCTTTAGTCATGCAGCCGGATATTGTGCTCAGCTCCTTGCACGCATCCTACATCCCATTCCTTTAAAGAAACACCTGGTCTCTCTGGGCAAGCTTCTCACTGATCTTCACTTTCCATTCAGCTGGCAGCGAGAGTGCGAAATCAAACAAGTCAGGCGTTACTCTGTCATTCTTCCTTGAACTCTTGCTGCTGGGTAGCACTGCAGTGTCTGCACAATGCACATTAGCCAGGATGCAACCTCTGTTTACTCGAATGTCTCTTTCAGACACATTATGAACTTGGACCATTACCCTTCTGGCATAAGCATGGGCTCTAGCGGGCAAAATACTAGGCTTGACCAGCAGTCCTCTGGCAATTTTCCATCGCCTGGTGCATCCAACATTAATATTTTATTCTTAACATCCTTTCTGATACGGACCTCTCCTGTAAGGTACACTGGGCATTTGGCGCCAGGATCAGAGACTCAGGATCCTTCTTCCATACAATTCCGACCGGTTCCTCTGGTTCTGTTTTTCAGCATCTCTCTGTGCCTCATAGGCCTTCTTAATTAAAGCGGAACTCTTAAAGCTCTACTAGTCTTTGACCCTGTTTTCATAACACAACTGTGCCAGCCTTCCGAACATATGAGCATTTGTTCCAATCAACAAAGGGACACCATCATACAGTCCAGTGGGGACACACTAAGGCTAGGGTCTCTACTTGTTCGGCCACTCCAGCCACGGAGATGGGGAAAGACAGCCAAATTCGGATATACCCGGAATAGGGGTAGGCCTTCTCACTTAACCCCCATACATGCAGTCCTTCTAATGGTTGTAAGGGTACGTCTGACAAATGCTTCTGATACCAATCTTGGAACATAATTGTCACTTGGAGCCACTGTCTAATATAGCTCTTGTAGACACTCCGTTCACCTTTACAGTGGTCTCCATGGAGGGACCCACTATTCTGGACCAGTCTGGAGGCGGTAGTGGGGCCTGGGCAACTGACCTTGCCACAAAGGGCGTGAATTAGCATTTTTGGTGCCCTCACTGGGATCATGTCGTGCACCTCTTAACCACTGATTTCTTCTCCGAGGCTCTCCTTGTAGCCTATATGCAACTTTGTCAGTGTCTTTTGGGGACTGGCATTCCCTTTCATGTGCCCATCTTTCCCACAATTATAGCAAAACATACTTTCTGGAGTTTGAGCTGGCCGGGCGCCACACTGGGAGCCAGGGGGGTATACTAACTGGAAACCTTGGTGCCATCTCTGTCTGCGGCGTGATAAGCATTTGGAGACATCTCGTCAGTTTCTCCACTTCCATGGTCAAGGAATCGAGTTCGAGCTGTTATCAGCAGGAGATACATGGGTGGGTACCCCCACCCCATAGCAGATGCAGTCGGATATAGGTCAGGGCCCGTGCTGCAGGCGTGGCCTTCATAAAGGGACTGTTTTTGAATTCCGGATCTCTCTCAACAGTTCGCCCCATTGTGACATATCTTTTCCTTGTCAGAGCACTCATTGACTGCCAACCTCTGCCCCTGAACTTCACTTGATGGGTCACCCTCAGTCACTCGGTCGTGCCGCAGCTATTGGTGCAGGTCCCTCCGAGGTCGTCTTTCTCAACTCCTCGAATTTCTCTCATTAACTCATCATGGGAGGGTGGGGATTCCAGTCGATCTGCCAGGTGTAACTGAAGCAACAGCAGTTCTGAGAAGGGGCAGACTTAAGGATCCTGTCCAGCCTGGTTGGTCCAGTTCAGTCGCTGGCAAACTACCTTTTCTGAGGCATTCTTGCAACAATTTTCCAGCCGAGATACATACACAGACAACAACTCCCTTGGTACTGTTGTGCATCTCTTACTCTCCACCATAGGTCCTCATCAGAATCTGGGCTCCCATACACATTCTCCAAGGCCTCAAGATAGGCCTGTGCAGTGCTTCAGGGTTACTGGCCCGTTTAGAGCGGATGGTAGCCAGGGCAGGACCTCGGAGCTCTACTAACCCTCTTCGCTTTTCACCTTCCGAGCATTGCCATTCTAGCACTTAGGGGCAACATAGTCTATCCAGGTCTCCCAGTCATCCTCCCCTTGGGGGTGGGAGGAGTGCAGAGAAGATCCTCAACCTCGGTAAGAGTCGTGACTAATGGCAGGTGCAGAAATAGGAGTCTGCATTGGTTCAGACACCATTACGGGCACTGGAGCAGGAGAGGGTGTTGGGGGAGGAACACCCCCAGGTGGCAAGAATAGTTTCTTCAAGTCCTCCACAGTTTTCCCCTCTCCCAGCAACCATTCAGCAAATTTCTCCTCAAAAGTTTCAGATAGTGGTGGGGCTGATTCCCCAGGTCTTTACTGTCCTTAGTTATCACTCTCCAAGCAGTGAGGGCTCCCTCTGGGGTAATGGTCTGTGGCACTTTGGAGCTATCTATGGGATCCTTAAACTCTACTAGGGCCAGGAAAGTGTGGGTGAGCAGATTAGCATGCGACCCACCACCACAGGGTTTTGTAAACCTTCCACCCTGGAAAGTACTCCTGCACAGTGTCCGTATTGATACCCAGGGGATGTCCAGGATAAGCATAGCATTTGGGGTCGATCTCCTCCCAGTACACCACTCCACCAGCGGTGCACAGCCACTTCTGTCGGGTGCCCATTTTTTCTTAACAGTGGTTCTAAATATGGCCACTAGAGGACACACAATCCCAGCGGTGAGCCTCCAAGATGTAACCCCTAGATGGCACTATCCCAGGCTACTACCCCTGCCTGATTTGCCACTAACAGGTTGAGGGGCCTGGATCCAATGGTAGGTGCCTCCACCCAGAGGTCAGGGTTTGCAATAGTTAAACTAACTTGGTCACAGCCCTCTGGGACACTGCAACCCCTTTCTTCCACTAGTGGCCCACACAATATATCAGAATTACCTTCACAGTATACACTTACCCCCAGGTCTGGTTCCGGCACTGGGACCTCCTGTGAAATGAGATACAGTGCAACAATCACAGTACAGTACTTTAACATAGACAAATACCTCAGGCAGTATAACTTTGCTGAAACAAGCAGCTCTGATTTATTTAGGGGATATAACAAGGACAGGGGGAAATCAGGTTAATTAGCTTATCACTCTAATAATCTACCTATGGCTCTGTGCACAGGCCTATCCCTATCAGTTACTGTCCCTGGGTACCCAAGCCCTAGTGGCTAGTCCAAACCGTGGCAGCTGGTAGGCCCCTTTCACTAGAGAAAGGAGAATTAAACAGTCAACAGTACAGTAATTCCATTTGGATTTAATGTGGCAATTCAACAGGAGCAACCCTGAATTAGTACTCACGACCTCCAAATAAGATAGGGTCCTTCAATGTCAGCAGGGCTCACTTGAGGTACACAAACCTCTTCACACATCCATATAAAAGAAAGTACTATACCAGGCAGGCTACATCTGTATCCCGATCGCAATTACTGCACAATACCCGGGAGAACACACAGCAGATTCAGTTCCTGACAGACCGAGTGCAATTTTCAGCAATTCTTCCAGTCTTCTACAGGGTGAGCCTGGTTTCTACTCTTCAGAGATCCTTTGATTCTTTTCACAGGACGGATTCAGTCCTAACAAGCTGTTACACAAGCTGCAGACCGAAACTCTGGGCCTTACACACGTTTTTGACTAAAACTGCACACTGAAAAAGCACAGGTCTTCCTTCTTCTTCACTGCCAAAGCTCAACTGAAGCTCCAACCGACAAAACTGGGCACTTCCTTTGAGTTCCTCCCAGTTCTTGACTGGATTGGCTGTCACTCACAATAGACTGCTGCTGTTGGTCCAAAAGGCACTGAAGTCTAAACTACATCTCCCAGAGTCACTGCCCATACAATCCTCTTGTGGCTGGCTCAGATTATGAGTCCAAGTTCTGATTCGTCCAAGGCACCATTTTAGAGCTAGCTTACCCCACACTGATTGGTCCAGTTCAGCAGTTCAAAACTAGAATGGGAACTAGCAGACACAGTTCTGACTGCAAAGAAAGCAGGTTAGACAAACTGTAATTTCATTATTACTCTAAATAATTTCTGGCAAACAGTTACATCTTTCAGATAGGTTCCTTTGCACTCCTAGTGACTGCAAAATGAAGTAAATTGGCAGCAGTTCAGTGGTACTCAAACAGAGAAGCACACAGTCCCCCCATACAAACTAATTATGTCTGCAAGCAGACAGCTCTTAAAGAGACAGTGCCAGAGGTTCTAAAAACACTCACTGATAAATGGCTTAAACGCCAAACACCATTCAGGCTTGGAGCATTCAAGCAAGCTCCTGGAAGTCTTTTGGGAACCCCCATTTGCAGGGGGGTTACACATAGAAATACAAAATGGTTGAGTATGGTTTCTAAAATATTGTTTTCTGAAGGAACACATCCCTTGTCTCAGTATGTGTCACAGAAACATAGAATTTATAGGCAGAAAAGGACTGCATAGCTCACCTCATCTGCCATAACCCCCCCACAACTGTTTTCACCCCTGCTACCTCTTCCAGGCGGCCACTACTGTTTCAGTGAAGTAATATTTCCTCACATGATCCCAAAATTTCCCCCTTCTAGCTTTGTTGCATGCTGTCTTGTTCTGTTGCATTTCTTCAATTGAAACAGATTCGCCACCTGTATGCTGTTGTGAGGTACTTGTGGGTCTCAATTACATCCCCCTGTTGAGGTGTAATGTTGAGATCCTCAGTCTCTTCTCGTATGGTTTCTCATGCAACCCATGTACCATTTTAGTTGCCCTCTGCCGCAATACCTCTAATCTGTCCATGTCTTGAGATGCTGCCTCCAGAACTGTACAAAATATTCCAGGTGTGGTCACACCAAAGATTTATACAGTGGTAATCTCACCTGCTTCCTTTTGCTTGTGATACCTCTCCTTATGCACCCCAGCATCCTACTGGCCCTGCCCACTGCTTTGTCACACTGCCCTGTGACTTTGAGACAATTAGATATTATAACCTAAAGGTTCCTTTTCTTCTTAGTGACCAACATTACTCCCCCCCCCCCCCATGTCATACTCAGCTCCTGGGTGCAGGATTTTTCACTTTCTGCCATTGAAATCCAGCTGTGATAACCTTGAGTACTTCAGGTTCCTACTCATTCCCCAGTATCCGCTCTATTGCAGATCTTGGTGTTGTCTGCGTCTGCAAGGGCATTTTTTTCTTTTCAAGATCTTCTGCAATGTCATTTATGAAGTTGTTGAAGAGGACTGGTCCCAATACTGTACCCTGTGACGCCCTTCTGGTCACTTTCCATTCAATATAGTTAGTGCCATATACTGCCAACTTCTGCCGCCTATCCATTAACCTTTTTTTTTTTTTACCCAGTTTACCACTTTGACTCTTTCTTATGTGGTACAGTGTCAAAGGCTTTGCTGAAGTCCAAATAGGCCATGCCCACTGCCCTTCCCTGATCTATTTCTCTGGTTACTCAGTCAAAGGAATCAATCAGATTTGTCTGGTATGACCTCCACCTCATGAATCCATGCTGTCTTTGATCTTGTAACCCCCTGGATTCAAGATATTCCAATAGCCATTCTTTTAACAGGGTTTCCATTAATTTCCCCACACCTGATGTGAGACTGACCAATCTATAGCTGCTTGTCTCCTCCCTGCTGCCACTTTGATGGAGCAGAACTATGTCTGCTCTCCTCCAGTCCCCTGGAACCTCTCTTGCTTCCAGTGATATGTTGAATAAGGCTGCCAGTGGTGCCACAAGCTCCTCCCAGAATTCCCTTATCAGCCTTGGATGTATCCCGCCTGGTCCCATGGCTTTGTCTTCCTTCAGGTGTGTAAGTCCCTTCAGGACTCTTCTCTGTAAATGGACTTGTGTTTACCTCCAACCCTACTATTTTCCTGCTGCACTTTGTTAACCTGTCCCCCTCCATCTCCACTATGAAGACTAATTAGAAGTGTCAGTGGGCTTAAATGAATTAGCCAGTTGTACTACTAGAAATTCTAACCCCCGAATATTGAAGGCCCCTGTCACAGACTTCTTCTCTCCCAAAACTCAGTCTGCACTGCTACTAGTTTTCAAAACCCTTCAGACACCTAAATGGTTACCTTGCTATGCTGCCACCAACCAGCTGCAGTCTCATTTAGGGTATCTCTAGGTCTGAGTCCCACTAGAGCCACTACTCACACAGTACAGTGTTCTTTCCCAAAGGGCAAATAGCCCACCCCTGTTGTCATAGCTGAGAACATATCACTTTAGATATGATAAATTTGCAGCCTGTTTCTTTGGAAATGGATCACAGACTTGCCAATTTACCCCAGCTCATCTGTACTTGAAGACTCAATCACGCACAGCACAAAATATATATAAAAATAACATTTAATACTTCACAATATTTAATTATGTTACAGGATAATATACACTAAAGACTTTGGGGAATACAGTAATTCTAGAGATAAAATAAACACTTTTGGAAAGATGGAGGTCACAAGAAAACCCGAACTTAAGCAGACTAAATTCTAAGTAGAAGAAGCGTACCCCTGACTGGGAACTGGTGAGTTATGGCAGGCTCAAATATACAGCAGAAATACCATCATCTGGCTTGCCTACTATCCCTGCATCTCTGGACATGCTCCCAAAAAGCCTATGTTGCAAATTTGGAGGAAAAGTTCCAAAAAATGACTGTGTTACAAGTGTGCATTACGCAGTTTCCATTCACACTCATAAGTTCAAGAATTTTTAATATTTTTCCTCCTGATTGTCAACATTGTCATTTTTTCACACCTCCTTATGAACAGTACAGCTGTCATTTTCCACATCCTGCCCAAAATGTGTTTTTGTACATCTGCTGCACAACGGTACAGTCACTGTGGGAAATCAATGTTCAGGACAGATTAAGAAAATCACAGTGACATTGTTCATGAGCAAAGGTCCCAAAATGCCTATGTTGAAAATTTGGTGACAAACTTTCACAAAATTGCTATGTTATATGAGCATGCATTGCACAGTTTCCACGTACAATTGTAACTTCAAGAATTTTTAATATTTTCACTTCAGATTTTCAACATTTCCATTTTTTGCATACCTCCTTATGAACAGTACAGCTGTAATTTCACATCCTGCCTGAAATGTGGTTTCGCACATGTGGCACACAATAGCGTGGTCGCTGAAGGAAATCAATGTTTGGGACAGATTAAGAAAATCATAGTGACACTGTTCATGAGCAGAGGTCCCAAAATTCCTATGTTAAAAATTTGGTGAAAGAATTCCACAAAATGACTGTGTTATGAGCATGCATTGTGCAGTTTCCACGCAGACTCATAACTTTGAGAATTTTTAGTATGTTCACTCCAGATTTTCAACATTGCCATCTCTTCACACCTCCTTATGAATGGTACAGCTGTCATTTTTCACATCCTGCCTGAACTGTGTTTTCGCACATCTGGCGCAGAATGGCACGGTCTCTGTGCGAAATCAACATTTGGGACAGATTAACAAAATCACAGTGCCACTGTTCATGAGCAGAGGTCCCAAATGCTTTCATGAGGTGGGGTCACAAAAAGGCCATGTTGAAAATTTGGAGTGCAAATATCAACAAACACCCGGGGCGCTAGGATTTCTAACCATAATGTCCCACTCTGTACAGACAGGCATCAGGGATGTGCCTTTGGATTGTCGGCTGTAATGCTTAAGCCATTCCACCCCAACCCCCTCTCTGCAGCCACTGAGAGGCATCAAGGTGTGCCTTGGACTCTTAGACCCCAAAGTTCACACCATTCTCCTATACTGCACCCATCTCAACGTACTTCCTTATGGAATGGGGTGAGCGTAAGGCCCGACAACCCCAAGGCACAATGCGACACTTGTCAGAGTCTGCAGGTAAGGTAAGGCGAAATGGCATGAGTGTTATGGCTGATGACCCAAAGGCACACCTCAATTCCTGTCAGTCTCTGCAGGGTGGGGTGGGTTTGATGTTGCTTCCATACTTCACTCCCATTCCGATTATGCATCTCTAACTCCTGCAATACCAATACCAATGCCAGCAAGACAACATTAGGCATTGACAAATGCTCGTTTTCTAGTGTGCTAATACAGAAATGCTGATGTTTGGACATTTTTGTGACACTACTTTCAATTATGTTGCTGTTTAGTTTTTATTGACCAGGTAAGCACACTAGACAAATACATGCCTATTTTCCGAAGTGACCCAGGAGGTTGCAATGTAGAGAAAGACAGGGTAATTTCACAAGTTACAGCAGTACAGAGATATTTTAAAAAGATAATAAGAACAATTTATAACAAGCAGTCCCCATGCCAGCCAGCCATCCTAACTAGAGTACTGTAAAATGGCAAGCTCCAGTGCTTGATCATGGGGAAATTCAAAGACTGGAGCTCAGCAATTAGAGCTGCCACAAAGCATTTGTCAATGAAGTACACTCGACCGAGTTGTGTCCCTTTGCTAGAACTTTTTCACAACCCAAATACTTTTTTTATTAGCTAGGTTAGCCCCTACTTCACCAGTGAAAAATAGATATGCTGGTAAAACTACGTTTTTCTCTTTGCAGTGCACACACTGTGGTTTTATAATGAGCATTTCATATCCACTGTATGCATCTTAAATTAACACTACAGACCTGTGAGGTGAGTGCTGGTAGTGCAGTAACTTTATACAGACAAATCAACTTCCTTCCAAAGGCAAAGAAAATTGTAGAATCTTTTTTACTGAGCAAAGCTATGTGGACTAGGACACTGGGGCTATCCATTACTCTTTTCACAAGTGCCACAGGATCTTTAACTTTCAACTGGACAATACCAGAACAGCATCAGAAGAAACCTTACTTTATTGTCTCATGTAAAAGTATGCCGTCTCCAGCAGTACAGCATCCTCGGTGATACTGGAGCACTCCGGGCCCCCAATGCATTTACTTTCTGATTTGCAGGTATTACGGTACACTGCCAAAATGATGTTATTTGCTACATTAGGGGTTGCTACATTAGGAGTTGGTATTACGATCCCAAATCAGTTTGCAAGGATTGCTGAGCTCTAAATAAAGATAATAAATAATAATAATATAATAAATAATAAAAGTAAAACATGCAAACACAACATTATTGACTGCTTCAATGGAGTTCAAACAGCCACAATTGGGGGGTGGAGCCCCCCAACAAAAAGAGAAACTTCAAATAAAATAATAAAGATAATAAATAATAAAAGTAAAACATGCAAACACAACATTATTGACTGCTTCCATGGAGTTCAAACAGCCACAATTGGGGGGTGGAGCCCCCCCAACAAAAAGAGAAACTTCAAATAAAATAATAAAGATAATAAGTAATAAAAGTAAAACATGAAAACAGAACACTATTAACTGCTTTTGTGATGTTCAGACAGCCATAGCAGGGGTGGGGGTGGGGAAGAGTGAGGAAAGAGAAACTTAAAGAAAAGAAACTAATAATGATAACAAGTAACAAGTAGGAAAATAATAAAGATATCAAGTAACAGGATACCACTGCTGTCTGACTGTTCGTTCATTTCTCCAGATCAATAATAGGAAGCAATGTAGCCACATCTCTCTTTTCGACATGGTAGATACCATAGCCACATCTCACACTGCTCCACGGTTCCTGGGACAGATAGCTGATAGTTGAGCCCCCCAACGAAAAGAAAAGAGAAACTAAAATTAAGAAAAGTCCAAAAACGCAAAACGGAATGGGGGTGTCACTTAACTGCACTCCTTAGCAAGAAATAAATCACCTTACAGATGCTAATGTTCATATTTCCTTTTATTTTGGTTGAGTTGCGGTGCAGTTATTCAGATTGTTCATAAAGTGCAATGCAATGTTACCAGGCTGAAGCGTCTACGTGAAGACATTGACGTAAGTACTGTATTAGACTAAAAAAAAAGAGTGTGCAGGGGGCCTGGAGTGCTCCGGTAATGCTGCATCCTCCAAGGCCTCAGAGTATCAGCATTAATATATTACTCCAAGTTCACAGTACAATACTCAAACCTATGACCTTCTTGCCCGCTGCTGTCAGTGGACCACATTGATACTATGGACTGGATTTTCAGAGGAAGTGACACAGATACAATTCTCAGTTTTGGGTGCAGCCTGTGTCACTGCCAATGTGCCACCATTAGAGATGCAGCGAATGTAAATTTTGCCAGCGAAGTGAACACGAAGTGGCCACTTCACGTTATCACTCTGCTAAGTGGAGTGGCTAAAGCAAAAAGTTCACTTCGCCTTGTAATTATTACTTCACATTGTCATTCTGCCTTAATGCGAAATAAGGCGGCGTGACAATAATATTGGCAGCCCCTCACATACACACAGTCAGCAGAATTAATGTGCATCCCCAAATTGCTACTGTCGTGTGTCCAGAATGCTCCTCAGTGCTGACAAAGTGAAATGATAGCACAACAAGAAATGCAGTCTCCCAGAATTAATGGAGCACTCCGTCATGTGCGCAGTGGTCACACACAGTCACTAGAATTAATGTGCATCCCCAAAATACTACTGTCTTGTGTCCAGAAAATTCTTCAGTGCTGATGAAGTGAAATAAGAGCATAACAAGAAATGCAAAGTCTCCCAGAATTAATGGTGTACTGCAAACGCACAGACAGATTAAGATTGTGCTACACACTCAAGAAATACAGATGCAAAGGCACAACACCACCTAACTAGTGCTCACAAGTCACAAATCCACATCTGGAAAAGAATAATTTTGCCAGTGGGGGGGTAGTGCACGCAGTAACAGTCCACTACTAGTAAAGATGCCACAAAGCAGTATAAAAAATTAATGCAGGTGCGGTGGATAGCAGGTTCACACTGCTGCAATTACTCTGTGGCACAACAAAAGGTGTCTGATTTAATGGCATGCATTGTGTGCGCGCACACACACACACACACACACACACACACACACACACACACACACACTACAAGTAATGCATAGCAAACTGAAAACCTTTAGTAATATAACCAAATGTTTTAACCAAACTGAAATTATACACTGCTGCACTACAACAATTAGCAAAAAAATTTCAAGACTTACTGAAAATATTACTGTGTACATTAACACAGTTATACAAGAAAAAATAACCAAAACAGAGACTGCCTTTTTCTCCCAGTTAATCTACCTACTGCAAAGATACGCCCCTCCCCCAAAGCACACTTCACAGTACACAGACCGACTGTTCTAAATTAATATTCAAAATCCACATGTAAACAAGAAACACTCAATGATATGAGCACAGGAGGGTTTCCTACAATCGATGTGCTAACTTTTGAGCAAAAAAAAAATAGATCAAAAAGGCTTTTTTAACTGCTTTTAGAGGAATTGAATCACAGAGCTCTGAGAAGAAACCGTCTCCATCTTCCACTACACACACACACACACACACACACACACTACACAGAACTGAGGCTGTGCAGAACAATCTAGAGCCCATATGACCTGCAATCCCATGAAGTACTGCAAAATTCACCTTGGAGCTCAATAACAAGGTGAAGTGATGAGAACTACATTCATTTCAATGTACTTTGCCTTAAAATTGGTGGAGAAGTGGTTTGGGGGATGGTGGAATAATGCAAAGTCATTGGTTTCAATGGACTTCACGTTCCTCATCATGGTGTGAAGCACTCTGCTTCACGTTGCAGAGTACTTCGCGGATTCCACGTTACTCCGCGAATCACTTCGCAGAGCGAATTTTGACCACATCGCCCACCACTAGCCGCCATGTGTGTGTGGGCTACTTTCAAACACTTTGAGACATTTGCAACAAATAACACTTTACAGCAGAAAAATGGCACTCACTTTTTGGGGGCACATACATAATTTTTGCTATGCAACTTGCAGGCACTTGTGGCTTGAAGTTAGACTATTGTTTTGTGATCTAAATGTTATGTCACATGTAGCACAACTGTGCTCCAGAAATGACCAGATTCTTTGAAAATTCAGCTCTGTATTTTCATATGTGCAGTTCCAGTGCTTCTTATGTTTATAGGAGTACTGTGCATTCTATACTGTAGTTCTACAGTAAGAGTGTGAGAATAAGCTGTGAAGCAAAGCTGAGCAGTTCTGGTGCACAAACAACTTGAGAAAAAACTCATATGGCAACTATTAGCATGAGATACCCTCCTTCTGGTTATCAGTACCTGGAATGTTTAGGAAAAAACAGTCCTGACTGGCCAAGAACAATGTCATTATTTAAGAAATTTATAAACAGCTCTGAGTTCAGCAACATACTTTTCACTGTATCATGTAAGCATACTGAAAATCATCCCCTCAATGACAAAGGAAAAACATTCTCTAACACCCAGTTTTTTATCTAAATCATAACTTGATAAAAAAGATTAGATCCATGATTTGAAAGGAATGTTTCAAAGGCATCATTTTGAAATATCATTAGTAACCACCCTTGCATATTATTATTATTACTTATTATAAGACAAGTTTGGATAATTTGTGGTGCCTGTGGTCCAGATGTTATTGTCAGGATGGATAATCAGGTCACTATCTGGTCAAATGATCAGAATAATCTGGGATTATCCACCCAGACATAAATATCTGTGAATGGTGACCTGACCTGGAGAATGTACTGCCCAAGCATCCCTAGTTATTATAGGTAGCATCTGGGATTATCAGCAAACTAGGAATCAAAAGGTTTCATTTGGGGGGATGTCAGCATTAATAAGATTAACAATAATTCACTTTGGTACACTCAGAGGTAGCATTATGGAAAGGCACCTTGGAAGGAGAGTGGTGTGCAGGATGTGAAATTGATAGGTGAAAAGAAATATCCAAATTGCTTGCTTTCTGCATTTTTCTTCATATCACATAAATGAACTTTAAAGCCTTACACCTAGTTCGAAGTATCATGGGTATGCAAATTCTTCAGTGAGGCAGACTGACATCTAAAACACAGTAAACCTTACTGTTTAAACAGGCTTTTACAATTGTTCAAGCCCAGACTAAAAATATCAACCTACCACACATTCATGTGTTTCACCTTAATGAGGCTCCTCAGTGCAGTACAGTCAATAGCTAAGCCACAAACCACATCAGTCCAGACCAAAATCAGGTATTTAGTATACTCAGAAATACTATACCATACTGGAGAGACAGTTTAGAAAAAGAACAATGTGCAGGATCAGAAATGGATGCAGAAAGAGTACAAATATTCAGATTGTTTAGTTTTGCATGTCTCTCCTAACCACATACATACTGTATACTCGAACCCAGTGCAATGTGTTGCAGTATGCAGCTCCTTGTGCGTGAGCAGACTGACAAAGCTTAACTAGAACAAAAGTTACCTTTTAAGCAGTTATTTGTAATGCTTTATCCCAGACTGAGAATGGCAAACTACAGACACATTTCGTCCCATAGGAGCTCTTTGGTGTAGTATAGTCACTATCTAACACAAGTACCAGGTCAGCCCTACAGGATATCTAGTATTTACTACGCTTGAAGATACAGTAGCATGCCATAGAGGTGGTTGTGAAGCATTACGCAAAATGGATACAAGGAGAGAATAAACTGAAATTAGGCAGAGAATTGCACGTATCACCCTAATGCAATGCACCATGGACTATACTGTATATGACAATTAGTACTGAGAAGCTTAGGATGGCTGGTCTTTGTATAGTATTATAAGGGGCCTAAAGGTATCCAAACAGTCTGCAAAAACCAAAACATTTAATTGAATTTGGTTTTCTTTTTATGTTAGCGTGCGTGCGCAGCCAACATCTTGCGGCAGTGGGGATTTGGAGGCGCAGTCGCTGTTCGGCGAATGCAGCGCACGCACCAGTAGGTGCATCCCCGCATTGTCCAATCAGCCTGTATGCCGGCGCCACACCATGTATACATAATGGGGTGATCACATCTAAGAAAAGGTCCGCTGCAATCCGGGCAAAGCTTGTCAGATGCAGCGGTCCTTTACTCTTGCCATGCTCGCCCGTCATTATGTGCATGGTAATGACGGGCAGCACTAAATCTGCCAACTTTGGGGTGCCCAATCCTCCTGTTGGTTAACCCCCATCTTTGTGTGCCGGCCAGAAGTCCACTCCCCATCGGCATAGACCCTCCAATTGTTGAATGCCGAGAGGTGGCCAATCCCCTCGGCTCGTGCCCCCCGCTTTCTTTCTGTGCCGAAGGGGGTGCCCAATCCCCGTCGCCATTACTTCCTCCTCCCCCCCCAGTGTTGTGTGCTGACGAGGGTGCCCAATCCCCCGTCGGCTACTGACACCCTCCCAAAACAGTTGGGTGGCATGCTGGGAGCCCACCCCAGCGTGCCAAATGCCCTGCAAAGGAAAACTGTCCCTCGATGTTTTTTCTGGTTTTTTTTACCTGTAAAACGAAAACAATCCCTCGTAGTCTTGATGCCCACCTCCCCACCCGCACCCACCCACTGCGCACCTGCCTCCCTTCACCCCCCACCCATATTTTCCTCTGGAGCCTGGGCGGCGATCTTCTGTGGACGGGAACACGCCTGCACTCTTCAAAGCCAACTGCGAACTGAGGAAATGCCGGTAAGCTGTATAATGGAATGAATAGGGGGTTTTCAACTTTAATGCATATCTCGGGCATTTTTGGGAATTTTGGCCCCAAATTTTCAACGTGGGTTTTTTGGGACCCCTTCTCATGAATTCTTGCACTGCCATGGCGTTATTTGATCCTGAAAGGTGATTTCACAGTCACTATGCAGAATCACCTTTCAGGACCGAGGAATGAAACGACAGTTCCACTGTTCATGAGAGGGGCTCTCAAAAAGCCTATGTTGCAAGTTTGGTGGGAAAAATCCAAAAAATGACTGTTTTACAAGTGTGCATAGCAACTGTGCAACGCACGCTCGTAAGTTAGCATAGTCGCACTATTTTCATGCCAGATTCTCAACATTGGCATTTTACCACACCTTCTTGTGAACAGTACAGCTGTCGTTTTTCACATCCTTGCTGAAATGTGTTTTCACACTTTTGGCGCACAATAGCGTGTTCGCTGTGCGAAATCAGTGTTCGGGACACATTATGAAAATGACAGTGACACTGTTCATGAGCAGAGGTCCCAAAATGCCTGTGTTGAAAATTTAGTGACAATGCTCCATAAAATGACTGTTACGAGCGTGTGTTGTGCAGTTTGCATGCATGCTCATATGTTCGCCAAACTTCTAATATTCTCACTCCAGATTTTCTACAGTGCCATTGTTCTGCATCTCCTAATGAACAGTACAGCTGTCATTTTACACATCCTGACCAAAATCTGTTTTCACAGTTCTGGCGCAGAATAGCATGGTCGCTGTGGAAAGTCCGTGTTCGAGACACATGATGAAACTGACAGTGACGCTGCTCATTAGCAGATGGCCTAAAATGCCTATGTTGAAAATTTGGGAATGAAAGTCAATAAAATGAGTGTATTATGAGCATGCATTGCACAGTTTGTACGCACGCTCATGACTTTCTGAATTTGTAATACTTTCACTCCAGCTGTTCATCACTGGCTTTTTTCCATACCTCTTTATGAACACTCCAGCTGCCTGAAATGTGTTTTCGCACATCCGGCACAGAATTGCACGGCCGCTGTGCAAAATCAGTTTTTTGGGACAGTTTGAGGAAATGATGGTGACACTATTCATGAGTAGAGGTCCTAAAATGCCTATGTTGAACATTTGGTGCCGAAACTCCATACAATGACTGTGTTGCAAGCATGCATTACGCAGTTTTCACGCACCCTTGTAACTTTGTTAATCTACAATATTTTCATGCCACATTTTCACCACTGGCATTTGTGCATGTCTCCTTATCAACAGTCCAGCTGCCATTTTTCACAGCCTGCCCAAAATGTGTTTCTGCAGCTGTGGTGCACAATGGCATGCTCGCTGTGCAAAATCACCTTTTGAGACACATTCACAAAATCACAGCACTATGCGTCTCTAGCTACTCCACTCCCAATACCAGCGTGACAACATTCGGCATTGACAAATGCTTGTTAAAAATATGTTTAGCTTCCATGTGGAACTCGTGTTTCAGGCCCCATGCACATGTCATCCTTTACTTGTTTCTAACCCAGGGTGACCTCATTGAAGTGAAGCACATACCTAATTTATAACAGGGTCCTGGGGGATGCAAGAACAAAGAGCTGCAGTAGTTGATTCTTCACAAAGAAATCAATCACTCTGCCCCAAGAAATGAAAACTACCTTTGACAGTTTCCATCTCAGTCATTGGTTCTCGTGTGGACATGGTTTTACATCAGCTTGCTTTGTGTTATGTCCTGGTGGTAAACAAAACTCAGACATATATCCAAACAAAAATGAAGAAAGTAGTAAAAAAGAAAAGCATATTCCAATGAAAGCTGTCTGACACATTCAGAACAGACAAAGGGACCATGATTTTCAGACCATAAACCAAATGTATTCCCACCCAATCGGCTGAAAATAGGGTTCTCTAACATTTTCTGTAGAGCTGCATAACCCACCTCAAATTTGATATGGTTCCTTTCTGACTCAGATGTAACTCTACCTCAGACTGGATTTTGGAAAAAGAATCAAGGATCATGGCTCTGAGGATCAGTGTGTGGGGTACGGTACAAAGTGCATTTGATACAGTACAAAGTGCCCTTGAAAAAGTTAAATCCAAACCAAGGATGATTCTTTTTAAACCAAAGTCAGGAAATATTCCTCCAGCACAGAATTAGCCAGTTAGAACATTGATGAATTGCCATGAATTACCATAACAGGGCAAATGACATCAAACAAATCTTTCACATGAGATGGGCAGTACTTGTGACAGATGATAGTCTCCATCACCTGGTAAGACTCTCCTCTGTGTCACATTAAGGAGAGGGGAAAAATGATAGCCAACCATGTGACCATTTGCGTTATAGTCTGCTTTATAGCTGTGGTCATGTGTGGCTGTAAAACCTATCCGCCAACTTTGCTTTTTGCTTTTCATCAACATCCACCACCAAATATCATCCTTTGACCATTCATGGCCACAGCCACTCTTGGAGGACACCTGTGGTGTTTGTGAGCCAGTTCAGGGCTCCCTCACCTACCCCATGCCATGTGTGCCCTTTGTTAGACCATAAGGCAGATGTTGGAGCTGCCACCAGTCAGACTATTTCAAAGCTAGTCAGAGGACTCTGCCAGCCTTTAGAGGTGGGCCTAACTTCCTTTTAGCCAGGACATTCCTACAGTAGCATCCCAGTGTGATAAAACTCCCAGTGTGAATGCCACACAACTGAATGGTGTCTTGAGGGCCACATAGCAGGAGTGCATCTTATCAAGTCACATTGGTATGCATCTGCAGGGCTTGCAGGTCACCTTACCTGACTCATTCCAGTTGTCCTGACTACTACTGTGGCCCATACCAAACTGCTTTTCTGTAGCTTTCCTACCTCTGTAGGTGGGTTGGATTTAATTCCTGTTTGTTACACTGCTGCCTTATACGTCCCTTGGTGAGTTGGGGAATTTTATTTTGATCTCTATTATCTAGTCATCCTATGTGTCAAGGTAAGGTAAAGTGTTTTATTTTATTTTAATTGTTATTATCCTGCCATCTTATTTCTCAAGGTGAGCTGTGGCGAGAGGTGAGGTGTGAGGCGAGAATGTTATTTTATTTTAATTATTGTCCCTGCGACAGTATCCTTTATGCCAATGTGAGCTGGAGTGTTTTATTATGTGCACCGTGTACTTGCACAAGTGAATATTTTGCTATGAGAATGGGCTTTGATAGGTGTGTCACAGTCAGTCCAATGCGGGACAGTCTGCAAGGGACTCATCAGTGTCATGCCAATCATTAGTCAGGCTGATCATGACATTGTTCTGGCTTGCTGGGCAGAATCTTAATGTAGTTCAAAGGAGAGAGCCAGCCCATTCATAGGGCAGCTCTTTTCTTTGATCTGCGTAATGTTGCTCAGCAAGTAGAGCTGACTGCGTCATGATCAGCCTGCAGCAGTCCCTTCCCCCCAACATAAAAGACAATCCACAGAAATCAAAAGGAAATGTAAAATGTAAAAATGTAAAAGCAGTGAACCCACGGCAAGCTGTCAGTCCTTGCTGACTGCGTTTTAGCAGCCAGTGATCTCCCAGTCAGGCAGCTCCTTCTTCCTGTTAACCCTCTTTTATTTATGGTCTTGGAGAACAGGGGTTGATGTGATTGATAAAAGTTTATGACAGCTAAATGTATTATGTCGTTTTCTGATTGAAAAACTTCCCTTTGCTTGATGATTGGCCAGGTCTCTGGAATGTTATGATGACACCACCTAGAATGCCAGATTAAATGTTTTTCCTGGTATTTTATCTGGTATGCTGTTAGAAACATAGACTTTGATGGCAGATAAGGACCGCTTGGTCCACCAAGTCTGCCCATCTCCCTACCTATTGAATAAGCTGCAGATCGTAGCCAACAGCCTACTTCCCCCCCCCACTAGAATTGCTTCATGTCTGTCCCATGCATTCTTGAATTCCCCCACTGTTTTTGACACAGAAACATATACTGTGATGGCAGATAAGGACCGCTTGGTCCACCCAGTCTGCCGATGTAATGTTCAGGTGACTTCAGTCATCTATGACTACAGATCATGGGCTCAGCCCTCTCCCCCACCTCAGCTCAGACCTAATAGCTGTCTTACTATTGATGGGTGCCTTTGTGTATGTCTTTATCTGGGATCCAGGTCAGTGGCTTAGTTTTCATACAAAAATACATATGTAGTAATCGTTTGCCACAACTTGATATCTCGTACATTTTATAACGCAATGTTTTGTATGACTGGTTTTAACTGACACAGTAGCACTGATAATTATTAATGCACTCTCATTGCAACATTTTTGTGCAGTTTTTACTGATCACAGTTTTGATTATCATGTTCACTTGCACTGGATTAATTAAAGGCACTGTGCAAGTGCACATGTTACAACTAGTCACCCCCACCCTCCAAGGTAGCCTCTAGCTGAGACAATACATAGAGGCAGCTGGTCAGTGTTCCCCAGCATCATGTAGTTTAAATAAATTATTATAGTTGCCTACAGCTGTGTGCCTTTTTTGTTTGTTTTGTTTGTTTTGTTTTATTCCTGCCGGTGTGGTGCAGTAATACTTTAAGAAGTCAGAAGTGCTTCTCCATAGTTTTTCTTACTTTCTAGATCAGACTGCACTACGTCTGAGTTTGTGAACAAAAGACTTTGCCTTGCTACTTTTGATTTTGAAAATTCTGTTTAATGAAGACTATCCTTCAGTATTATTGTACAAAAGGAAAACAAAGCATTTTGCATTTAGTAAACCTAAATATATTTAGACAAACCAAATACTCATGTACCTCAAGAGCAGAGTACAGCCCTTTTCTTATTCTTGTATTACATCATTATAAA
Source organism: Neoceratodus forsteri (assembly GCA_016271365.2). Lineage (NCBI taxonomy): Eukaryota > Metazoa > Chordata > Ceratodontiformes > Ceratodontidae > Neoceratodus > Neoceratodus forsteri. The sequence continues at coordinate 1,138,587,392 of CM057455.1, read as the reverse complement.
ACTAATTTTAATTTAAACCATCAACCTTAGTAAAATAAGAAAACAAGCACAGCTCCACTAAGTTGGAGCCACAGAGTGAAAACTGAAATTGACAATAAGATTATTATGGATAGACCCTCATCATCCTGGCAAACTATTCTCAGCAATGTAGAGGCTACAGAGAACTAATACTAGGCAAGAGGTGCTCTGATAAATGCTTTACCACACGGCCTTTGGACCACAAAGCAAAAAAAAAAAAAAAAAGCTGGGGGCAGTACAGGCGAAAACGGAAGGTGCCTTGCAAATTATTCACACAAAATAGTCGTAATTTTAACTTCTCCAATTGCTAGTAAATAAGTGGATAGTTTTTAATTTTTTTTTTTATTTTATTTTAGTCTTTGGTAACCAGGTAAGGCCCACTAGGCATAAGTGCCTGTTTTCAGGGGCAACCTGGAGTTATTCTCCTCTTGTGGGTTGCTAAAGGAAGGAGTTTAAAATGTTTAAATGTTAGTATAACATGGAAGAAAAATTAAAGTACACATTTTATTCCATTGTAAATACAGGACCCTTTTTCAGAACAGGCCTTATGCGTTCACCAACATGGCCAGGGTGCTTACATTCAGATGTGTTAGTGAGACCCTCATTTGCTTAGATGTCAACCATCTGGGAAGGGCCACCAAGAGTTGGTTGTTAAATGTTTAAAAAAAGCAATAATATTCATTAGATTTGTTACATGTCCAAAAATTGACAGATATGTTGTAGACAGTATTGAAAATCATTCCAGTGGTGCTTTGGGGTGTTTATTTAGAAAAGATGTGTTTTTTGGTTTATTTGTTTTTTTTTTAGAGAAGAGTTTTAAGACAAATGAGATGAGTGACTCAGTAGGTAGCACTTTTGCCTCTGACCCAGGAATCTTGTATGGTTGTATGTTCAAATCCTACACCAGTGTCTTGGGACTAACTAGAAAAACTGTGTTGCCCTTTAGCAGAGCACACACATGTATATTCCAAAGCATTCATAGTCCTTCACATAAATAGTGACACCATTAATAATGTTATGTGTTCATTATGATCTTATTTTCCACATGGGGTGATTTTTATTCTCCAATTTTATTAACATTTTAATGACATTTTATTAGAAAAATGTCAACAGTAAAATGCATTTTCTCAAAAATCTACCTACAGTAAGTGAATTTGTTTCACTCAAAGTAGTGTTGGTAAAAATAAATGATTTGATTATCATTTAAATATATATTGCTATTGATAACTTGTTACCAGCACTTATACAATGACTGTTTTAATTTTAAACTTTTGAATAAAAGGTGATTTCATAAAATCTACATATTTAGCAACCATTTACATCATGCTATATTAATATCCTACACATTTTTGAAAACCTTCCAGTGCTTCCTTGTAGGTCTAACTCTATAACACACATTCAGTGCGTTTTCTAGTAGCACTTGACCTGTGAAGGATTTGGAAGATAATAGCCAACACTGAAATGACTGCAGTGCTACACTAGGGGTATGCTGCATTATTTGAGGAGCCAACCTTTGGAAGAGATGTTAAACCAGGATGCCTTCTGCCTATATCTTGCGAATCTCCAGGTGGAAGTTCAAAGATCCCATGGTACTTTTAAAAAGAATAGGAGAGTTGTGCTTGGTGTTCTGGGCAACATTGTGCCTTGCAATAACAAGCATTTGTCAATGCCGAATGTTTGCTTGCTGGCATTGGCAGTGGTACTGTAGAAGTTACAGAGCTGCATAATAGGAATGGCAGTGAAGTATTGAACTGAAGCCAACCCCACCACTACCCTGCAGAGAGTGGCAGGCATTGGGGTGTGTCTTTGGGTCGTCAGGCATAACGGCCATGCCATTTTACCACACCCCACCCTGCAGACACTGATAAGTGTCACGATGTTCCTTGGGGTCTTTGGCCCTTATGCGCACCCCATTCCATTAGGAAATATGGTGAGATGGGTGTGATATAGGAGAATGGGGTGAACTTTGGGGCCAAAGAGTCCAAGGCATACCTCGATGCCTCTCACTAGCTGCAGGGTATGGAATGGTATGAGCATTACAGGCAAGAATCCCAAGTCACACCCCTGATGCCTGTCATTCTCTACAGGGTAGGGTGTTATGGTTGGAAACCCTAATACCTTAGGCATTCGTTGGTATTTTCACTCCAAATTTTCAACATGTTTTTTTTGTGACCCCACCTCATGAACAGGGGGAATATCAGTTTGTTAGCGAAAGCTGCTTATGCACAGCGACTACGGCATTTACTTACCACAGGTGCAAAACATTCTGAACAGGATGTAAAAATGACAGCTGTACTGTTCATGGGGAGGTGTAAAAAATGGCAATGTTGCAAATCTGCAGTAAAAATTAAAAAAAAATGGGTGAAGTCACGCAGCGTACACTTAGAAACTGTACAGCACAGCTGCTTATATCTCTAGTGGGTTGGGGATTTTTTTTACAGCAGATTGTCAACTCAGGCATTTTGGTGCCTCCGATCATGAACAGTGTCACTGTAATTTTCTTTATCCCTCCCGAACAATGATTTCCCACAGAGACCACGCATCTCTGCGCTGAAAGTGTGAAAACACACTTCAGCCATGTTGTGAAAAATGACAGCTAGTAGTACTGTTCATAAGGAAGTGTGGAAAAATGCCACTGGTGAAAATCTGGACTGAAAATATTACAGTCATGAACTTACAAGGGTGCGTGGAAACTGCACAATGCTCACTCATAACACAGTCATTTTATGGACTTTTGTCACCAAATTTTCAACATAGCCATTTTAAGACCTCTGCTCATGAACAGTGTAACTGTGATTTTCTTAATCTGTCCTAAACATTGCTTTCGCACGCCAACAGCACCGTTGTGTGCTACATGTGCGAAAACACATTTTGGGCAACATATGAAAAATGGCAGCTGTACTGTTCATAAGGAAGTGTAATAAAATGGCAATGTTGAAAATCTGGAGTGAAAATATTAAATTTGTAAACTTACGAGCATGCATAGGAACTGCTGCATCGCACGCTCGTAAAACAATCATTTTTAGGAATTTTTTCACCAAATTTTCAACATAGCCATTTTAAGACCTCTGCTCATGAACAGTGTCACTGTGATTTTCTTAATGTGTCCCGTACATTGAGTTCGCACACCGACTGCGCCATTGTGCGCTACATGGGTGGAAACATGTTTTGGGTGAGATGTGAAAAATGACAGCTATACTACTCATAAGAAAGTGTGGTAAAATGACAATGTTGAAAATCTGGAGTGAAAATATTGAAAATTCGCGAACTTACGAGCCTGTGTAGGAACTGCGCAACGCATGCTCGTAAAACAGTCATTTTTTGGAATTTTTCCACCAAATTTTCAAAATAGGCTTCTTGAGAGCCCACCTTATGAATGCTGGCAGTGTCATTTTGTTAATTGGGTCTGAAAGGTGATTTTGTGCAGTGACTGCGAAATCACCCTTCGGGCCCGAATAACGCCATGACAGTGACATCATTCATGAGAAGGGGTCCCAAAAACCCCATGTTGAAAATTTGGTGCAAAAATTCCAAAAAAATGCCTGAGATATGCAACAAAGTTGAAAAAACCCTATCTATCCCATTATACAGCTTACCGGCATTTCCTTAGTTCGCGGTTGGCTTTGAAGAGTGCAGGTGTTCCCAGTCCACGAAGATCGTCGCGCCAAGTCCGGAGGTAAGTAAGGGGTAGGGGTGTGGGGAGGCAGAGTGCGCAATGGGTGGGTGCGGGTTGTGGGGAGGGCAGGAAGACTGCGTGGAACCTTTTTTTTTTTACAGGTATTTAAAAAAAAAGACGACTATAGGACATTTGCCACGCTGGGGTGGGCTCAGCATGGCAGAAGGATGCCTGGGGGCATGGAGCTGACTGGGGATTGGGCACCCATTGGCCATGGCATCTGTTGCCACGCTGGGGTGGGCTCCCAGCATGGCACCCTATACTCGGGTGGGGACAGTGAAGCCAATGGGGGATTTGGCACCCCGTCGGCTATACCATTGAGGAGTTGCCACGTGGGGTAGGCGCAAGCGTGGCATTTAGAAAACTTTGAGGGTGCAGCACAGCCGACGGGTGATTGGGCACCCCCGCCGGGCTATAGAGTGTGTGCGTGGGGAGCACGCAGTATGCGCGGCGCGGGCGCATGCATGTGCGCAGGTGTAGTGTGTAGGGGGGAGCTGCACATGAGCAGGCGATATCTGATCACTGCTCACTGAAGTGTAGCTCCCCCTTTCAACTGTACGCCACTGCATTTTGGAGCTTGTCATAGACAGCTCCAGCAAGCATTGGCGGACAGGGGCCGCACCTGCCAACACACTGACTGAATTGGAAGAGGGGGTGACACACCTCCAAAAACCCGGATGATGGCATTATGTTTCTTGCACATGCGTGCAAGCAAACATAATAAGTTCTGAATAGTGCTGAGCAAAATCAGAAAAAATCCATTTCATACACTTCTCTTGAAATTGTGCCCCTTTTGTGAAACTTCATGCAGTTTATTGAGCTACAGTACAACAGTGTGTTTTGAATGAGCAATTTGGTTGAAATGGTGCATTTTGAAAAAAGTTAAATTTTTAAAAATGTGCACTTTGGAATACAGTAACTGGCACTATTTGCCAAAATTGAACATTTTAATAACTCATATTTTAAAAATGCACAATTTGGGAAGTGCAGCAGCACAATGCGAGACTGTTGTACAATTTTGAAAAAAATTGCGTGAATGCAATATTGGCAATTTCAAGCAATTTTGCAAGCCTAATAAACATTTTGCCCAACATGAGTTGTGATGCAATTTGACTGTGGGTGGAAATAGCATGCCTAATGGCTGCTGCATATATGTATACCACATAGAGCCCCTGTACTATCAATAAACATCTTATTGCTTTGTGCTATAATGTTCTTCAGATATTATGAAAGGCATTATATACAGTAAAACCAAATTCCAAAAGGATTTAAATTAGGGTGGAGAGGCGACATGGCCTACCTAGATTTCAGTAAGAACTTTCAATACCATTCAACATAAAAGGCTAGTAAGCAAGGTGGGTAGCTTAGGAATGGGTCCAAAAGGTGGTAAACTAGATAAGAGATTGGTTAGTGATAGGTGACAGAGGGTGGTGGTAAACAGAGTTCATTCTGAGGAAGGGAGGGTAACCAGCGGGGTGCATCGGGGGTAAGTACTGGAACTGGCCCGGTTTAATGTTGTTATAAGTGATACTGCAGAGGAGATGGAAGAAGAAGAAGGTATGCCTCTTTGTGGATGACACCAGAATCTGCTATATGATGGACATAGCAGTGGGGGTGGAAAGGATGAGCAGAGACCTGAGAAAACTAGAAGAGTGGTCTGGGTTTCAATGCAAAATTAAATGCAAAATACTCCACTTAGGGTACAAAAACCCAGAGGTGGAGTATTTATGACCACCAAGCAAGAAAGAGACCTGGGCTAATCATATCACAAGAACTAATGGTGGCTAGGCAATGCAACAAAGCAAAAGGGAGGGCTACATGGATGCTGGGGCTACATGGATGCTGGGGGTGCATAGGGAGAGATATCACCAGCAGAAAGGAGGAGATGGTGTTGTCTCTCTATAGATTGCTGGTAAGACCCCACCCAGATACCATGTCCAGTTCTGGAGATCACTTCTCTAAAATGAAGCAGACAGACAGAAGGCAGTCCAGAGAAGGGCAACTACAATAGTGCAGGATGTGTAGCACAAGCCCCAAAAGGAGAGACTAAAGGACCTCAATATGTACACCCTGGAACAGGGGAAGGAGAGAGAAGGGATATAACAGAGACCTTTAAATACCTCGAGGGGGTAAATAAGGTATAGGAGGAAGTGTCTTTCAGAAGAAATAGTGCTCAAGAACAAGGGGACACACTATGAAGCTAGAGTGGGGTTGATTCAGGAAAGATGTCAGGAAGTACTTCTTCAAATAATGAGTGGTAGGTTCGTGGAGCAGTCATCTAGTGCAGGTGAGGGTGAAAACAGTTGTGGGATTCAAGAATGCATAGGATAGTCACAAGGGAATCATAGTGGAAAGGAAGGGGAAGGGAGAAAGAGCTGCAGATTGGACACGGTCTGAGGTAATGGTGGAGATAGGGGAAAATGAGCAGAGTGGATGGGCCAAGTGGTCCTTATATGCCGTCAAATTCTACATTTCTGAGTTCTATGCTTCTATGTTTGCAATATAGTATAACAGAAGCTAAAGTCATATGATGAAAGATATTTCCCTTAGGTTTGCTGATCTAGGCAAATTTTAAAATTGCTTTTGCTGAGACATTTTCTTTAATGAAATCCTTCATAGTTTTTTTATAGTCAATTAAAATGTATTAAGATCCTATTCCTCACAATGATTGGGAAACAAATGTACCTATTTTAAATCTACAAGCACCTTTTCACAGAAAAAGTGATGGACAAGTGGAACAAGTTGGCAGAGGAACTGGTACAGGCCAAATCAGTGAGTAACTTCAAACAGGGATTGTACAGGCATATGGGATTAGTTAGAAAGGGGGTGGCAGAAACAAAACGGGGGTGGCCACAATGGCTGGTGCAGAGCATTCAGGTAGGGTGGTCAACTAGTTGAGTCTATTGGCCTTTTTCTGTCATCATTATCTGTGCATTGTTCCTACAGTACGTAAATATTGTAATTTTTTAATGGAACTGAGACTTGTCTAAGGTCTCAAAAAGGCAGATGTTTTAAGACTTTGTTAAGGATATCTGTACAGCAGCAATGTAAACCATCCTGTTGTAAAAAACAGATACTTTAAATCAGAAGTTCAGGTTTAGTTTAAAACGAAAAAACTTTTGTAGTGTAGCTGCCAACATACAAAAATAAGTTAGCGTTGCTTTTCTAAGTGTTTCCTCTATTATACAAAACATTTTCTTCTTTTTTTTTTTTTTTTTTATTTCTTTTTCCTCCGTTACTGACCAGCACCTATCCTCTTGTCCCCCCTGCCTTGTCACCCTGGATTCCACTGGGACTTTCTTACCTCATCTGACTATTCTCCCAGGGCTTGCTCCCCCTCTGGAGGGGTCTATGGAGCCCCCTATAGCCCCACTGAAACAGGATCCATTTTGCTGGAGGTGTCCATCTGGCTGAGTGTGGAGCCTGCGGAGGACATATTTCATCCTACTGGCCAGCAGCTTTTTCTCCACCATTTTCCCCCGGTGTTGCATACATTCCCACATGCAGAATGCCGAGTATCTGCATTGCCTACCTCTCCCCATTGTGAAGCGTCAGTGTGCCAGCTCCCAATCTCCGCTAGGGGCCAGGCTAACACTGACCACTGATCCCCTCCTCCCTCCCTGGAGGAAGAGAGCAGTCCTTGGGACACTCGATTCTCCTCCTCCCCCCCCCCACCCCAGCTGACCCTTTGACTCCTGAGATAGCTCCTGACCTCCAGTCAATGGCACCACAAGCGGTAGCCCTACCGCTGCACTGGCAGGCTGGAACATTTTCTTCCATTTTAATCTTGCTTCTTGATCATGTTCACTTTCACATTTCTAGGCTATCTCATGTGATGTGTGGTTGCTTGTAATCTACAGTAAATAAATAGTACTGCCTGATTAATAGGGTTACCGCCTTTTAAGGAGCCCAAAGGAGGCAGTATAGCACAGTGGTTTAGAGCTCTGAGCTGCAAATCTAGAGACCTGGGTTTGAATCCCACAGCCTCTACTTGCATACTGTGTGATCTTGAGTAAGCCACTTAACTTCCTTGTGCTCCCAGGTCATACCTAGAAACAAGTTCTAGCTTAGTGTTCCTTTCCTGGTTACACTGGGTTATTACACTGGGTATAGAATGGAAGAAGGTCGACATGACCCATTATAACCATCCATCCATCCGCTCAGCGGATCCAAATTCCTCCATTTTCCAGCATCCACTTATCTGTTTTTTAAATGATTCTGGATTCCTACATTCCACCGCTCCTGCTGGTAACCTATTCCACAATCTTGCTGCCCTGTTTGTAAAGAAATAAAATCTCACATTTCTTTTTGCCCTTTCCATAACAATTTGTAGTTTTTGTCCTCTCAAACCATCAGGCTTTTTTGAATTTTTATTCCCATATGTTCTTTAAGCTCTTTATCGTATATGATGTTATGCAAGATCAATGAATCACCTCTTGCTCTTCTCTGTTCCAAACGAAAAAAGTCCCATTCTCTTTCTTCTCTCCTCATACATCGCATTTGCTATACTTTTAACCACCTTGGTTACCCTATGCTGCACCCTTTCTAGTCTGCCCACCTCCCCACTCAAATATGGACTCCAGAGTGGTGCACCATAATCAAGGTGGGGCCTAATATAGGCTCTTTATAGTGACATTATACATGAAGCTGATCGATTTACAAAAGTTATTTTTAAATTTTTTGTCATATAGTTTGTTTTTTGAACCATTTTTATATTATGTTCAACAAAATTCATACCTTGATCTATATAGATCCCAAAGTCCTTTTCTATAGATTTCTTTATTAATGGTGTATTATTTAGTATATATTCGTTTGCTTCATTTTCCCCCTCATGTGTAACACTGTACACTTGTCTTCACTGAAAAGCATACAGTTGTTCCTTGCCCACTTTTCTATTTGTAACAGATCTAATTTTAGTTTGTTGATGTTATCTACTGTATCTACTGGACCACCCAACTTTATGTCATCAGCAGATTTCACTGTCCAACTGTCTACCCCCAGTTGTATGTCACCAATAAAGAGTGCAAACAGCACTGGTCCCAATACAGAAACCTGCGGCACCCCACTAGTGACCCCTCCAGCCTCTGAATACAACCCACATATCCTTACCCTCTGTTCCCGATCTCTCAACCAATCTCTCAAACAACTAACCAGTCTTATATCCACACCAGTCTTAGCCACCTTATTAATCAGTAACTCATGGGGGACTTTATCGAATGCCTTCTGCATATCTAGAAATATTACATCCACTGGAATACAGTATTATTATTGTTTTCATTTACTTTTTCATAAAAACAGAGCTGGTTTGTTACACAAGATCTTTTTTTACAAAACCAATGTTGTTTGACATCCTAGTACCCAATGTTATTAAGATTTTCTTCCAATTTTTTTTTTTTTTACAAAAGTCTCAGCCATTTTACATACTACTGATGTCAAACTGATAGGTCTATAATTTGGTTTATCAGCTATATACTTTTTTTTTTTTTTTTATACAATGGCACCACTGTGGCCATCCTCCAATAATCTGGCACATGGCCTGAGGAAAAAGAAGCATTTAACAAAAAGACTAACAGTTCTGATATTTGTTTTTTTTATTTCCTCCAAAAACCTTGGACACAAAAGATCTGGACCAAATAATTTTTTGACCTTCAGTTTGTCTATAAAATGTTCTACTTCCTTATCACTGATTTCCAGCATTATATCCAAATGATGATGTTCATCAGTTATATTCTTTTGTATCATTCTTTTATTGTATACTGTACAGAAATAATTAAATGTATCTGCCAGACCTTTCAATGTTTTAATTTCTTCCCCATTTTCCACTGTAACTCCTATCTGGTTTCTACTATTTCTATTGTTATTAATATATGCATAAAAGCTTTTACCATTGTCCTTAAGATGCAATATTTTAAATTCCAATTTGTTCATTTCAGTCTTTAACATGTTTTTAAATTTGTAACTTTTTTTATACTCAGCAATATTCTCTTCACTATGTCATTTTTTCATCCTCTCAAATGCCCTTTTTTATTACTTTGTTTTAATATCTTATGCATACACCACATAGGTAGTTTTCCCCTCTTGTTATACATTTCCTTTTCTGGTACAAACTTCTCTAAGTTCAATAAGGTATTTCTAAAAATAGTCCCACATTTGTTGTATATTTTTATTTTGCATATCATTACTCCAACTTTATGTTTCTATTTCTGATCTAATTTTCTGAAAATTTGCCCTATTATAATTTTTTACTACTGTAAAACACTCAACTCTCACTCTTCTTAAACAATTTCCCATTCCAAACTGGGATATCCCTTTCAAAATACTGTGGTACCACAGTGCAAAGACCATTGAATGTGATTCTACCCTACTGTGGTAGAACAATATTCTAGAACTTCTAGAGACTGGTATGGTAAAATGTTATTCATATTACAATATGTACAGGACAATACTCCATTGAGTCACAAGAATCATTTATAAGGAGGTCCATAGTGCAAAGACAATAGTTACACATACAAAAGACAGTCAAACAATTTACAAATTCTTATAAAATAAATCAATTTTAACTTATCAAAGACACATACTGTTTCATTTCACATCTTAAATTATTTAAAAAATGAGCAACACTTCAATATACTTACAAACTAAAGATTCCTTTCTCATTTTACCCCAGCACACGATTCAATAAAGCGCATATTATGTTATACCTATGATGCAACATATTCTTATTTTTAAGTCATATAATGGCACTGAATTTCTTTCTTTAAACAGCATATTCTTGGTTCATACACCAAACTCTCAAACTATTTTTTTTATTGAAGGCAAATGTACAGGGGCATCCACCCACCTCAAATCCAGTGGCAAGGAATTCCAAGTTTTGGGACCCCTATACAGAGGAGATGCCTTTGCCAACTCCAAGTTACATCCTGGTACAACATATTCTATGCCACCGGGAGATCTTAACCCCTTCCTGTGTTCCCCAACCTCAAAATCTCTTATAGTATAACTAGACAATTGTCACCTTCTAAGTTTACTCATAAATGTTACAAAGTGCCAACTCCTCCTATCATCCAAACACCACCAATTTATGGCTCTGTATAAATCACAATGGTGTATGCTTCTGGGAGCATCAAGGACAAAGTAAGCAAACCTATTATAAACATACTAACATACTAAAATGCCAGCAGAATAGGCCTAATGGTCTCTTGAGTCTGCTCGATTTTCAGCACCTGCACTGAGGGCCAATTTTGGTGTCCCTCCTCCCCCTTGGGTTATACTGTCCCCAGTCCCAGACGTTCCACCTGTATTGAGCCTGGTCAGATTTACTCTCCCCCTGTACCTGTCCCATCCCCTCTTAAACCCATCCACAGTCTCCACCTCCACCAGCTCCCTGGGCAGTGCATTCCATGGCTCCACCACCCTTTCAGTGAAATAACATCTCCTTCTGTCCCCTCTGAGCCTGCCTCCTTCCAGCTTACACCTGTGACTGCTTGTTGCCCTGCCCTCCATCCTTTGGAGCACCCTGACTGGGTCTTCTTTATTGATCCTCTTCATGTACTTAAAGACCTCTATCATGTCGCCCCCATCCCTCCTCTCCTCCAGGGTGTACATGTCGAGCTCCTTGAGCCTCTCCTCATAGGTCCTGTCCCCCAGGCACTAGATCATTTTGGTTGCCCTCCTTTGGACCCTCTCTAGGAGTGTAATGTCCCTCTTTAAATGTGGTCTTCAAAATTGTACACAGTACTCGAGGTGTGGCCTAACCAAGCAGTTGTACAGTGGAAGGATCACTTCCCTCTTTCTGGAGGTAATCCCCCTGGCAATGCATCCCAGCATCACATTTGCCCTTGCTGCTGCCCTCCTACAGGTCCCTGAGTTGTTCATTTTGACATCTACCACTACCCCCAGGTCCCTCTCACCCTCCGTGACTTGAATCATGTCTCCTCCCAGGGTATACCCCTGGCCTGGATTTCTGACTCCCAGGTGCAGAACCTTGCACTTCCCCACATTGAATTGTAGTTTCCATTTTTCCGACCACCTTTCCAGAACCTCCAGGTCCTCCTGCAAGGTCTCCTTCCCCTCCTCCCCATCCACCACTGCACCCAGCTTTGAGACATCTGCAAAGATACTCATCTCACTCCTGATCCCCATCCTGATGTCTGAGATATAGGCATTGAACAGGAGTGGCTCCAGCACTGATCCCTGGGGAACCCTACTAGTAACCCACCTTGGGAATGAGGCTATCCCTCCAACCACCACCTTCTGAGTATGCTCAGAGAGCCAATTTCCTATCCATCTTAGCAACGTCTCCCTACCCCCATTTTCTTCAGCTTAGTCAGTAGGCCACTGTGAGGTACCGAATCAAATGCCTTGCTAAAATCCAGAAAGAGGACATCCACTGCCTATCCTGGTCTAAGTCCCTCATCACCCAGTCATAGAACTCAACAAGATTTGTCTGGCATGATCTTCCCATGACAAAGCCATGCTGCCTATTGTCCAAGTACCAAGTTTGCTCCAGTAACCCCCCTAGACTTTCCTTGACAATACCCTCCATCACCTTGCTGACCACCGATATCAGGCTAATGGGCCTGTAATTTCAAGTCTCCTCCCTTGATCCCCCTTGTGGATCAGCACAACATGGGCCACCCTCCAGTCTTGGGGCACCCACCCAGTCCTCAGAGATATGTTAAAAAGCTCTGCTAGAGGGACTTCCAGGACATCCACCAATTCTCTCAGCACTCTAGGATGTATCTCATCTGGCCCAAGTGCTTTCTCGGTCCTAAGGGACCTGAGGGCTTCCCTTACTCTCTCAACTGGGATTTCAGCCTCCACATCCTCCCTCTTTCCACCATGCACTGCTGAGCCCCACCTGTCTGTGGTCCCTTTCCCCAGACCCATCAGGGCCCTTGATCTCTACCGGTCCCACCCCTTGCTCTGGTTTCCCCCCCTCCCCTCACAAGACATAGCCCCTCCATCCCACCATGGTAAAAACTGAAAAAAAGTACTCATTTAGGACTTCTGTCTGTTCCCCCACCTCCTGTGCCCAACCATCCCCTATCCTTATCTTGCTGATCTGCCCCCTTACTTTCCTTTTTCCCCCTATGTATCTAAAGAACCCCTTGTCCCCCCTTGGATCCCACTGGCCAAGGACTGCTCCTTTTTTGCCTTAGCTGCTCTCACCACCCTGGTGACTCTCTTGGCTGTCAGCTCATATTCCTCCTGATCCCTTTCACTTCTTGACCACTTGAAGTGCCCATAGGCTGCCTTCTTTTCCCTCACCACCTCCTGGGTCCACCAGCAGGGTTTTCTGGCCTTACCAAACTTATGCCTTTCCCTTGTGCGAGATCTGGTAACCTCCTGTATTCCCCTCATAATGATCTCCCACCTGCTGTCTGCATCCATATCTGGCCTTATCCTGTCCGGATTATCTTTAAGGATCCTTCCCATCTCCCTGAAGTCTGCAACCCTAAAGTCGGTTACTGCTGTCCTTGTTCACCTTTCCTCCCCACCAGGTCTAGGAAGAATCAGACTGTGGCATGATCACTCCCAGCCAACAGGTCCCTCACCTCTAGGCCCCTAATCTGCTCACTGTCCTCCAGGATGATGTCCAGTGTCCAGGCCTCCCTAGTTGGCTCACCCACCTGATGTGTCAGAAACGCATCCTGAAATACATCCAGCAGCCCCTGCTCTCTGGCCACTGGTGATGTCATAGTCCCCCAATCTGTTCCTAGCATGTTGAGGTCCCCCATTACTATTACCCTTCCCTTTCCTAATCTACAGTATCCCTCAGGATTTGCCAATAAACTTTCTTCTAGGACCTCCGCCAGTGCTGGTGGTCTATATACCACTCTGACATTTACTCTCTTACCCCACTGCATCAACAAGGTGACCCAAATAGCTTCCACATTCCCCTCTGCCTCCTCTACCCTTCCAATACCCACACCATTTCTGACTAACAGTGCTACACCACCACCCCTTCCTTCCCCCCTATCTTTTCTGAACATAGTGCAGCCCTCCAGATTTCGGTCCCACCCATACCGTTGAGTGGCCCAGGTCTCAGTGACTGCTGCCACATCTACCTCCCCCTCAACTAGCATTGCCTGGAGCACAGGCATTTTATTTCTTAAGCTCCTGGCATTTATCAGGACCACTCTCCACCCTTTTTCCCTCCTCTCCTTTCTCCCCCCTGAGCTCCCATTTCTCATCTCCTGCACCCTACCTGGTGACCCATTTCCATATCTCCGTAGCCCCCTAGAGGAGTGGAGACCATGTCCCTTATTTATTGTATATGCTGGCACTGCCCCTTTTATGATCCTTCCCCCTTCACAAGTTTGAATCCCACCTTTCGCTGATGAACCCAGCTAGTTTGAGCTTTAGAATTTCCTTCCCCTCCAAATTAGGGTGAAACCTGTCCCTAGCATACAGCCCTTTATCCTCCCAGGTCTCCCCCAGTCCCCCACCAAGCCATATCTCAATTCTCCACACCACTCTCTAAGCCACTGATTTAAACATCTAATTTTGCCAGCTCCATCCTCAAGGGCCCCCCCCCCCATACACCAAATACCCATAATCCATGCTGGGTAAGATCATAGTTTCCATAGTCCTCTGCCTCACCTCCAGAGTTGTAAAGGGCTTTAATCTATAAAGCATACCCAACTTTCCGCTAAGATTGCCTATCAAATGTTTCAGGTGCTTTTCCCATCTCAATCTATGATCTAACCACACTCCTCAATATTTATAATGAGTTACCTGTTTCATTCCCCCCCCCGTCCTAATATCCAATAACTGATGTTCCTTTGTAGAACCATGAAAGTATACCACTTGTGTCTTTTGTACATTTAGAATTAAATAATTGAAGAAAAAAAAAAAAAAGAATGAAGCTCAAAAAAAGCTGTCTGTAATTTAATATTAATTTTTTTCCTGGGCACTATCCTCCACATAAATCAGAGTATCATCTGCATATATGTGGTATGTCAGGATCTGTAAATGATTATATATGTATATATAATGTTAAAAAGTAGGGGGCCTAGGATAGATCCTTGGGGCACCCCCACTTTAATGAGAAGGGAAAATGATCTATGTGCACCAAGTTCCAGCATTTGTTTCTGCTCCATAAGATAGGAGCTAAACCACTTGTGTTGTAAGCCCTTAACACCCAAATCCCAGAGAGACTGCATGAGTCAGTTTCATTTTGAAAGCAAAAAAACTCAAGAACTCAAAGGGCATATTTCAAACAGTACTATGCACTATAAAAAAATACAGGATGAGTAACTCTATGCGCAACCAGTGTGTTTTGCCACCATCAGGGTTCTGATTCCCATGGACTTCAATCATTGCTCTTGAGGTCAGAGGGACTCAGAACCCCTCTATGGTAGAACACACAGGTTGTGCATAGTTGTCCATCCAGTATTCTCTATGTTATGATTGTCATTACTGCACATCATGAAGAAGGAGCTCCCCCATGCTGGTGCATCAGAAGGGTTACAATTACAACACCGGTGACCTGGGTTCAGGAACGAGCCAGAGACATCAGAAGAACAGCTGCTGAAAGGATGATCAAGCTCTTCTCCTCTGAGGAGGGAGGCTTGTGCAACCTATTGCTTTATAGCCACCTGGATGACCACACCTGGAGGTGCAGATGGAAGCTGGAGGCATGCACAGGGATGGAGGGAGCATGCTACTTGGTGCACATGACTTGTTGGCACCCAGACAGTGTGTTCCCATAGGGTGGGACAAATTGGGGGGAAAATGGCACTTAGTGAGCAGAGAATTCTCTACACAAACCACATCCACCTTGCTCTCCCTCACCCAACTCTAGGAAAAATCCCCTGTGGTTCCCATTACCATGGGAAATTGGATTAGAGAGAGACAAACTGCCAAGGAGCTGTAGACAGACCTCTCCTTGGGGGGCAAGCAGAGATGATCAGTGCAGCCATGTTCTTGGCATCCCTCAAGACCTGGATGGAGGAGTTCTGAAATACAGAAAGTTGACCCCAGCAACAAGCTACAGAATTACCTTTTCAGGGTGCTAGGGAGGTAAAAAAGAAGTCACAAAAAAAAGAAATAAAAAAGGTCTCCTCCTCAAAACATAGATGTGCTTAGCAGTACTGTAACCTGTCCTGAAGCTTGAATAAAAATTAAGATTGTTTGACAGCTGGTGGTGAGCAAGTCCTTGCTTCCAATATCTCAATTTGTGACTGTATTGGAATCAAATCTTCCTGAAGGTTTCTTCCATTTTTACAGGGGCACTGTGGTCACACTGTTGAATTTAACAAGTTATTACCCTGTTATCTTATCTTCTGAGTGCTTTATCTACAATTACTTTTTTCTAACCTCATCTCTATTTATCCTCTACCCTATCTCCTCACCCTATTTACTGCTGCAAGTGACCCTGCCATCTGTTCCCTTGGAAGTCCCTCGTAGATTCTAACTTTTCATCCACATGCTCAGGAATACCACAAATCCTTAGATTTCTTTTTCTGTATACAGTAGCTTGTTATCCTCCACCACCATCCACTGTGTCCTCGAGCATGGGGGCCTATCCTGTGGCAACCACCAGAGCCCCATTCTCTGCTAGATCTCACATACCTTGCATGTAATATGGGATTCACAATGTAGGGCCTGAGACACATGCTGGTGGCATGGTGTTCACACCATTTTTCTCCACCCCACCTCACCTAATGTGTCGTTATGACTTTGTCAGTCTTAAACATCACAGCACACTTGTGCACAAGTGCCACCCCTCACAAGGGAACAATTCCTTCAGCATACTGTGATAGGTCACTGCAAAGCTGGATACTGGGCATCTCGCTCCCCAGGCTGGCTTGTGCTGCATTTGACAGTACTCCCCATCCCTGGCTACACCTGAACCCAGCTTCCTGATTCCAATCTCAAACTTGCCAGTACTGAAGTGTGAAAAACTGTCACTGGGCCAGCAGGTGACCCAATCCTTATATTTTCTCAAATGAACATGGTTTTCCAGGTTTTCAATTTGCCTGTGCAGATGGTAGGCTTTCTTTACTCTTGAAGCATTACTGGCATCTACCGTTTGGAGTCTGTTATTGATTTTCAGTACGGTATCAGACTGAGACTTTCCCAGTGCCTTAACTGAAACCCACTCTTTATCTACTTTCCACCTCTTTTTGCCTAACGGCAGTTTTGCAGTTTTCGGACTTTAGAGCTTCAAAAGACAGCCACTATACTCTGCTCATGTTAAAAGTTTATCTAGTGTATTTCCAATGGAATCAACCATATAGACTCTCAAAACAGAGGCACCTGATTCAATTGGCGGTAAATATTATTGCTATAACTGCAACTGTGATTAACGGACTATTAACAGGGACAGGAGCAGACACAGGGAGTACAAAGCACATCCCAATCTTCACAATCTTTATTCTCTCCTTTTCAGGAGCCAGGCTGTTAGTTTGAGATTGTTCAGACTGTGGTGACATACCAGTCCCTGGGTGAGAATATCTTCCCTGAATGGTAGTGTCCATGGGTGGTCTAGTGCCATTGTCACTGTCATGGCGAACCCTGTTCTCCTGGGCCAATGAGGGGTGATGATTATCACCCAGGTTCTGGTCCTGCATATCTCTTTCAGAACCAGTAGTATCGGTGGTGGTGTAGTAAGCTTACCTCTCTATGGATTAGTTCGAGGTACTGTGGAGAGAAAACAGCATGTCCAAATGACAAGGAAAGTATAGGGGTAAGGAAGAAGTCAGGGTGAGAATGTCTATGAACATAGGCCCAGGGTGGGTAGGGTTTGAGGAGAGACACAAACAACAGAAAATAACTGCTCAAAAAAGTGTAACAGTTTGAACTGCCGGAAAAATCACAAAGTCGGCAAATACGAAAAAAAAACCAAACAGCTAAAAACCTCTCCTGAATAACACAAATAGACACAAGCATATAGTTTAAAAAGCACATTATGATTGCATATAGCAAACAAGAAGGTTACGAATCAATCATAAGGCAGCAGTAGCAGCAGCAGTGTCCAGCATCCAGCCAACATTTCATATGTATTTGTGCTTTATCAAAGTGAGAAGGTAGCTAGGTTGTTGAACCAGGTAGACAGGGTGTTGGACCACACTCTGAATATTATTAAAGTAGACAGCATGAGACAGCAATATTCCAGGGATGGTCAACCCTGAATGGAGTACAAGTCACAGAGGTGCATGAAAGGGAAACAGCTCAAGGCTCAGTGACAGTATCTTAATGGAGGAGGTCCAGCCTGGCTAATGAGGACAGAGAGGCTGCACTCTAGAAGCAACGAAAAAGACTGATCCAAAGTACTGGTAGGTTGTACAGTGAAATGTGGAAAAAGTCTGCTGAGGCTATGCTAAGATAATATGATGCTTTGATAAAATCACAGCTAAGATATAGTATTATAAACAGCTCTTCTTTAGAAAAGTGTTTTAAAATGGGTTAGAAACTTAATGCTTCCTCATTGGCTTAGTTCCGAGACCCATTTCTTAATTTTCTACAATTGCACAGGGTTGAACAAGTTTAGGTAGTGTGATTCTAGAATTTGGGCAACTCACATACAGAATTCATGAGCCACTTCACTCATTCCCAATATCTATCCAAACATGACTTCCACCTTTACTCAAATAAAGATTTTTTTTTAAGCTTTGTTTTACCAGGAGAGACACACTAAACTGAAAGCTTGTTTACAGGTGCAACCTAGGAGCACAAGGAAGTCAAGTGACTTGCTCAGAGTCACACAGTATACAACTGGGGCTATGGGATTCAAACCCAGGTCTCCAGGTTTGCAGCTCAGAGCCTTAAACCACTACGCTATACTGCCTCCTCTATATATAGGCCCAAAAATAAAAGTTCTTCAACTAAACAAAAATAGTAAATAAATGAGTGTTCTTTACACTCATGAGCCACTCCTCTCACACATATACAAATAAAAAAAAAAAACTATTGTTTTTCAGAGTTTTCATTGCTGGTGCTTCTTAGATGACCATGGCAAATCCCTGTCCTACCCTTAACAGTTTGCCAGAGAAATCCCTTCTCCTTACCCTGTAACAGAAGAGTTTGAGGTTCTGACTCCACCGTATGTATATATGTGTAATCATCAAGAATTTTGAATTCCTGTATTCCATGTTACAACTATTCCGTGTGTGTGTGTGTGAGTGTGAGTGTGGCACAAGTGTGTGTGTGTGTGTGTGTGTGTGTGTGTGTGTGTGTGTGTGAGGCAGGAGCCATCTACTACTGAAATAATGAAGAGTTCTGAATTCTTGTATTCCATGGTAAACAATCACACAATGTATTGAATATGTAGAAAGACAGATGACTGACAGGGAAAAACATCTTTTGAGGGACTATTTTACATTATTTACCAACACTTAATTAGACATTTTATGACTTTTAAAACTTTTAGAGTGCTCATTTTTAAAAAGTTGCCTATGGACCGATTTCATAAGTGCAATAAGACTCTTTGGGTGCCCCAGAGAGGCATATTGCACTTATGAAATTATTATACTACCAGGAGACAAAGACACTCAGCCTGCAGCCTCGTGGCTTACTATGCCACTGTGCATGTGGAAAAACCAGCATAACCAATACCTCACCATGCCTTATTGCTTACTTATGACACAAAAAGTACAAAGAACAAGCATCTAAACTGATGTATGTGCTAAAGAGTCTGCAAAAAAAACAATAGGTGAAAATAAATCAATTTTTAGAGTATAGAAGAAAAGGTTTAGTGCCAGTGTTTTTATAAATGTGTAAAATCCAAAGGGATGCTGAAAAGGTTAACCCAAGCTACTTCAGATTCAGCACAGAAGATAGGAGTAGAGACTATAAGGTGAAGGACAAATTCAGACCAGAAGTCAGAAATCTTTTCATTACTCAGAATAATACAGGTACTGAATAATAACCTTCAAAAGGAAATAGTAGTGAATAATGCAGCATTCTAAGACATTAGAAAAAAAAGATTTAGATGATGTACTGCAGATGATTACATACCACAAGAGATGGACAAAGATGCAATAAATGTCCTAATTCAAGATTTTTTATATGTTCTGATATTTTTATTCTACGTTACGGGCACTACTTTCAAAAGGATTTCTCCCATCCAGCAGCTGTGGCCAAGGTCTTTGAACACCACCACCACATTTTAAAGGTGAATGTCTGCACATTAAATTAACAAATGCAAAACAGCAATAACAACGTGTGCCATGTTCCTCTTTGTATGCTGTCTGAACAACGACATTACAGCGGCACAGTAGACGACATTACAGCGGCAATTCGCTGTTGCTGCTGTAATGTGCCCGTGGAATCCCAACACTGCTTTAACTGGGTATTGCACCCTACCCTGAATCAACTCCAACGAAAAAAAGACAGTTTATATGATGGATTTATGCCACCCGCAACTTGCGGTTGGCATAAATAAGTCACTGTAATGTCAGTCGACAACATTGTTATCGAACCGGTGTCCATGTTTCCCTGTCTGCAGCTTTTGGTATTCAGAATTGTGTCTGATGTCAAAACCTAGACATTGTTTCGCCATCAGGTATAATTTTGTTCATGGTATTAGCTTGTGTTATAAAAACTTACAACACTTCCTTTCCTTTAGACATGACACATTTATTCAAACCTTTTTAACAAAATGAAATTGTTAATATTTCACAAACAAGTTGTTTACTGAATCTTACAGAAAGGTTAAAATGGTCGAGTGAGCATTTTCCTTATACCGTTCTAAACTATTACTTACTCTTCCCGTTGATATATCCTTAAATCACAACACAGCAAAACTGAGACTGACTCAATGTGTTTAATCAAGTTAGACTCGAAACGTACTGTAGAGTACTTGTTTTAAGAAATATTTGGTTTGCACATATTTTAACAACTGAATTTATTACATTTATTCTATTGTTTTATGTATTGAACCAGATGTGGATACAGATCACTTTCTGTACAAATCAAATAAAAAAATGTATAGAACTGTACGAAACGGAAGTAACATAAAGAAGCCATATACAGATGCACCCTTACCCTTGACATCATATAGAACTCCATGCAACTTGAAGCTCTGCTCTACTAAGCAAAGCTGAATATTCAGATTTTATTCTAAACATGTCACAGGCAAATAGCACATACTGAATAAAAGGGCATAAGTGGGCACTGCACTTGAAAAGTAGCTCTGGTGAGAGTATTACATTAAAAGACGTACACACAGAGTCGGCCCAGTGGGGAAGAGGGCAGAGTCAACTTGCACCTTACCTTTTCCCACACCAGCGACCCAGGTTTGGGAACAGACTTGGGTGTCAGGTTCGGCTGCGGAGGGAGAGGATCGAGAGTTCAAGGGACCGTTCTCCTCTACCAGAGAAGGGAGGCCT
The DNA here is from genome assembly GCA_016271365.2 of Neoceratodus forsteri. NCBI lineage: Eukaryota > Metazoa > Chordata > Ceratodontiformes > Ceratodontidae > Neoceratodus > Neoceratodus forsteri. Next base: position 1,138,566,359 of record CM057455.1, on the reverse strand, counting down.
GTCAGCCCAGCCTAGGTTGGCCCCAGGTGGAGACCTGGAGGTAGAGCAGTGTTAGGAAGGGAAGTATGGGAAGGAACTGTGGGGGAACATTGGCAATGTGCCTCCATGCACGTGCATGATGCTCCATGGTGGAGTAGGGAGAAGAGAGAGAATGGCATTGGAGGGGCTTAATGAAGCCCAGTGCAGCCCTGTCCACATCATCGCAGGTTACCCCACTGGTCTGCTTTGGATTTGTTGTATGTGGGGGATGATGGCCCTCGCTGCTCAACCCACCATGAGGGGGAAGCTTGTGGGGAAACCCAGACAGTGTAGGTGACCAGGCAGTAGTTAGGTATCCAGTGCAGGGGACAAGGGACTGGACTGATAAGCTGCCCCTCCAGACACAAGGATAAAAAGCACCTTTACGGAAAAAAATACTTGTACATAGATTAGAGCTGAAGAAATTCAAATCAGACCGCCTCTCTGGCCAAAAGTTGCTTTGCTGGTCAGGCCAAACAGAGGACCCTACAGCCCCCCCCCCGCAGTTGAGAGATTTTAGCATAAGGCCTCCATTCTCCTTTCTGTACCCAGATGGGTTCTTATAAATGAAACAGCAGAGTTCCTTTATTTTAAAGGATGCTTATGTATGCTTAAAATGCCCTGATACTTCCCTCAGTGGTTTGCAACATATTTCAAGTGGATTTGACAGTTAAACTGCTAACTGAGGGTTTGTTGAAATACTGCAAGACAAACCATTTTGCCATTTCTACATTACAAAAGCACACCTTCCTTCATTTATTTTTGCAGCCTACCAGAAATGAGTGTTCTAAGAAGTGACCTCACTACCTTGCTCATGCACACAAGGGAACTTGCCATGTTATCATAAAGTCAAATATCAGTGCAGTAGTTGCTGTGCCACCATACAAATGAGTATCAGAAGCTATTTCTGCCCTTGGACCCAATTCTCCAAAGTCATTTTCCAATTTTTCACAATTTTATTTAGTTTTTGTTAGCCAGGAAAGTGCACCAGACATACAATGCCGGTTTTCAGGCATGGCCCAGGAGAGTACAGCCTGCATATCCAGTACAAGATTATAAAATACAGCAAATAAAACTCCTGCAAATGTTATACTTGGGGTGGGGGGGGAGTTAATGTTGAGGTAGGCTCAAGGGACCCGTTGGATAATGATGGGTGGACCCCACAATGCTGCTGTCATCCAACTTCACGGCTGGAATAACCAACAGATGACTGCAGTCTCTAGACACAAATACTGTGCATGTGTGTGTATATTATATGTACTGTCTATGGTTGCAAATTTTGGGATTGAGTGTTACGCAGGTGCTGTAAGCATTACAGGAGTGCATGGATATAAAAATAAATTGATACTATTATTGCTTAAAAATTCCTCATACTGAGGAATGGGCCACTAAAGCAGGGTGACTGAGACAGTCAGTGTTCATACAAAACTGGTGGTTTGTGTGAACACTGCTGAAGTCTATTTATATGACTGTGCAAGGGACAGTGTTGCCTCCACAAGCCATCATATGAGCAAGGCTGAATATGACAGGTGGGCCATGATCATGGCGAAACCCATCCTTACTGTATAGTAAGTAAAGTGGTGTCCAGTGTCAGATTCTGAAATGTGAGATCTCAGGACACTGCTGTCACAATGTCCTCAGATGACTAGTCACAGTGTTTGGAAACACAAACCATTCTAGTCAATTAAGCAATTAGCAAGTGATCACTCTGTCTTTCCTCATCAGTTCTTTACTGAAGGTCCTTACTGACATGACTGAACAAGAAGAAACCTGATATTAGCACCACTGCACACAGCTATAGTCAATGAACTGCTAATCTTGGAAAATGGAAACCCTTCAATTAGGTGGTAAATACCAACCTAACGTTTGACATTTAGCGTATTTTCCGTTTAACTATTCTAATATGTATCAGCAGCACTCTACCACAGCTGGATTCGGATTCGGGAGGGGGGGGGCAGAGTTTCTTGTTGTATATTTGCATGTTATTTGCTAGGTTGTACATTTTGTGGTTTGTTGTTTATAATTCTTATTGCTTTGTTTTGCTTCTGTTGTTTTCTTACTTCTATTTTTGTTAAGATCAATAGTTTATGCAACTTAAAAAAGCAACACTCTACCATACCTATACAGTGCTGCCTTCGATCTGTGATCCAGAGAGAGAGAGAAAGAGATCCCAGGGAGTGTTTTTTATGATCTGTAGGCAAAGAAAATTCCCTAAAAGAAAATATCAAGGAATTGCCATGGAGGCACAAGCTGACAGAGCTAAGCTCTTGATGTACTGAATAGTTGCCCCACCCAATGGGAATACCATATCATTAGCCTTCTCTTTTTTTTCCAGTTAGCAGCTGAGTTGTTTAAAGTTCTTGTCAAAAAAATTGTTTAGAGCTTCATCATTACCCATCTACCAATATTTGTTTTTTACCAGCTACTAGTTAATTTTTTATAAACTCCTAACAAAAAGCATGTTTATAGCTACATTATTTTATCAGGAAAGGGCTCATTACACCTGCTGCATTCTGCCTCCACAACTGACTCCCCCCAGTTAGCAGATGTGGGTATGTTAATACATTTTCTGCTCTCTGGTCCATTTTAAATAATTCCTTTCATCCAGGCTTTGACTGCAGCACCAGGTTTACCCAGCATACCCCCTGCTACCCACAATCCCACTGTTCTCCTTACAGCACAGTATAATCAGAGTATACCGAGTGTTGCACTGGACACAGGACTACATCAAGCTGCATAGGCTGTCAGTCTGTTTTATGACCAACAGTATGAGTTAGGGAGGGCTCATACCTGCCATGCTAACCTCTGTAAGCTTCGCCCTTGATAAGCAGATTCCAGCATGCTGTAGATTTTCTGTTCCTGTTGCAGCACTCCTATGCTGATTGCACTGTGCCTTTAGCATCGCAGCACGAGTGTGGATCGCAGAGCAGATGCTGGATCAAACAGTGTGCTGCAGATGCCCACAGATCAGGGCATGGGTAAAATGAATTAATTAAAATGGACAAGGCAGCAGAATACTTATCAGCAAATCTGAATTTGCTAATCTGGGAGTAAAGCTTGTGGGAGGTAGAAAGCAGCTACAACCTTTTTTTCATTTACTTCCATTTACGTATTGTAACTTTGGTAGTGGTTAATGAACAAATTTATGTGTGTCCTTGTTTATTGGAAAATTTCAATAAATACATTTCACAAAAAAAACAACTTTAACAACTTTGTACAAGTCTTTAAAGAACTAGACAAGTTATCCCCACTTCAAAGTTTGCCACAAGTTGTACTTCTGATGTCAGGACCACCAGCAGCACGATTTCAAGGAGGGAGGTCATGTTAAACAAATCTAATAGAGTTCTTTGATTGGATGACTAGGGAGGTGGAACAGGCTGGGAAGGCAGCAGACGTGGCCTATCTGGATTTCAGCAAGGCCTTTGGCACTGTGCCACACAGGAGGCTAATACAGAAACTTAACAACCTAAAGGTTGAGGTCAAGGTGGTAAACTGGGTATCAAACTGGTTAAAGGACAGGAGACAGAGGGTGGTGGTCAACAGAAGTCATTTGTGGGATGGAACAATGACCAGTGGAGTGCCACAGGGATTGGTACTGGGTTCTGTTCTCCTTAATGTCTTCATAAGTGACATTGCTGAGGAACTGGAGGAGAAGCTGTGTCTCTTTGTGGATGACACAACGCTCTGCAACAGGGTGAACACCCAGGAAGGGGTGGAGAGAACACAAAGGGATCTGGGGAAACCAGAGCTCTGGTCTAGGGATGGCAGTTGGGATTCAATGCCAGAAAGTGCAAAGGCATGCATCTGGTGCTGGGAAACCCAGGAGCTGTATACAAGATGGAGGGGGGGGAGCTACTTACAGTCACCAAGCAAGAGAGGCGCCTTAGGGTAATCATATCTGATGATCTCAATGTGACAGGGAAGTGCAACAAGACAGATGACAAGGCTAGTGGGATGCTGGAGTGCAAAAGGAGGAAGATTTCTTGCAGGAGAAGGGACATAGTGTTACCACTGTATCACTCACTAGTGAAACCCCACCTAGAGAATGGTGTACAGTTCTGGAGGCCACACCTCTGCAAGGACATTGACAGGGTGGAAGCAGTCCAGAGGAGGACTACCAAAATCATGTGGGGGTTGCACAAGAAACCATATGAGGGGGGCTGCGGGAACTCTACATGTACTCCATGGAGGAAAGAAGAGTGAGAGAAGACATGTTCGGACCTTTGAGTACCTCATGAGGGTGAACAAGATGCCAGGGGGGAGTCTCCTTCAGAGGAGAAGGACCATTGGAATTCGGGGGCATGTAATGAAGCTTGAGGGAAGGGCAGAGTTTAAGGGGGATGTGAGAAAATACTTCTTCAAAGAAAGGGTGGTGGATGACCGGAACAGCCTGTCAAAGGAGGTGGTGAGGGCAAAGACAGTGGGAGGCTTCAGGCATGGAATCGGCACATGGGCACAATAAGTAAAGGAAAGGGAGGAGGGAGGGACACCTGAGAATGAATAGGGTCCAGGCAGTAGTAACACGCAAGGAAATAGGGAAGACTAGATAGGCCTACTGCTCCATTTCTGCTGACAAATTCTATGTTTTTATGTTCCTTTTAGATCTAGTATTTGTTTTAGCTAGAGCTTAAGTTGAAAACAGCGTCTTAGGTTCTGAGTGTCAGTCCTGATTTGCATGGTTAGTTTGCTCTGCATACCTGGTGATCCCTGCTTGGTAATTGGAGAGGAGCAGAGCCTGGATTCCATTATGACAATAAATTGCTGTGTTTCTATGTTATTAGATAAGTAGAAGTGTTGTACTGTAGCCTGTGGAGATAGTTTGGCCTAGTGGCTGGAGTGCATAGCTATGAACCTGGCTAGTTGGGTTTGAATCCCACCACTGCTATATACCCTCATTGTGCAAATTCTCTCTTTCATCTAATTTATCTCCAAGTACTCTGAAACCCGCTATATGCTCAAAATGGCAGCAGCATTTTCTCTCCCCTCACCCTCTCCTGGAATATAAAATGCTCTGAGATACTATTTTCGTGAAAGGTGCTGTATAAAACCAAATTGCTCTCATTGTCTTCCTATAAGCAGGAGCTCACAGCTGTGAACCTGGAAACCCATGTTTAAGCCATGTTTAAATTTGACTAGAACCTCTTACTGCTGGACCTTCCATAAGTGACTTAACCTCTTTGATAAATTTCTTCTCTCTCACAAACACAAATACACACACACAGACACTCACACTAAAGCTACCTCACTCTCATCAAAATGTTTTCTTCAACTAGTCATGCCTTGTAAATCACTTTTGGATACAGTGTGTATGAAAAACACTATATAAAATCAAATCTGTTTCCCATTTTTCTTTTGTACACCATTTTGTTTTGCCCAGGATAGACCCATTGATTTTAAACATTTCATTTGCAGTGCTGCCTTGCTTCTACCCAATTTTATACAGGGGATGACTGAATTGATTAGGAGTTCGGGTAACTTACCCAGGGTTATTTTGTCTCCTTCCTTACCCCCAGGAACCTCACTCTTTCAGGCACTTTCATCTGTGTTGCTCCTCTGCCCAGACGACTCACTCTTACCACCACTGCCCACTGCCACTCTGGTGCCTGCTGTCCATCTCCCAGTGGTGTTCTCTGGTGCCTAGGCCAGTTCCATCCCTCTCTGGAGGCCACCTCCCCCCCGGACAATAGTAGAAGAGGGAGAGGCATGCTGCTGAAGCCATTGTACAGGCACCAGGGGCTGGGAAGAGGGTGTGCCACTGATAAGAGCCTGATGACATGAGGGAGTAAGTATGTGGATGCCACCACTCTTTTTTTCTTTTGTAATTGTCTTATTTATTCCCTCCTCTCCCCTCAGCTCTGGTCTCCTCGGTAGCACCAAGGAGTCATCCCCCTGGGGTCCGCTCCTACCTGGTCAGTCCTCTGTTACCATGTAGCCTTGGTTTACCCCCTGGGCAGGGATGAGGTGGGCCCCAACACCCCGACAATTCAGTAGCATCAGTTGGGAGGGTGTCAAGAGGGTGACTGCAAATTGGGGGCAAGCTCTGATGCTCCGTCTCTGCCATAGCCGAGAGGCATTTTCCCTTGTTCTGAGAAGTGGCTGGCACCCTGATGTCAAGTCATTGATTCCGACGTCTGCCACTCCCCCACTCCTTCTACTGCTTCTCAGTGCTTGCTGTGTCTCTGGCTTCTGCCAGAGATCAGCCGAGTGCCGTACAGGGACCCCTGTCCCTCCACGGGAGAGGAGAGCTGTCCTCTGGATGCTCAATCCTCAGAGGCCATCACTCTTAACTGTCTGTCTGGGCTTTTTCCCCTTGATGTCCCTACCCTACCCTCATGGAGGGAGAAATAAAAAGATCTTTGTTATGTTCAGGAAAAGAGGAAAACGAAACAAGAAATGATCAATTAGAAGAGCGGGAGCAGATGTGTGGAGGATGAAAGCAAAAAGGCAGATATCCTGAATGAGTATTTTTGTTTAGTATCTACAGTGAAAGAAGATAGTTACACTCCCAGATTGTGGATTAGGGTCCAAAGAACATATGAAAGTGGACCAGACATAGCAGTGCTATCAGTGGAAAGAGTGCTCAAGTGACACAGGGCCCTGAAAGTGAAAAACAAATCACCATGATCTGACGCATGTACCCTATGGAGATGAAAAAGGTGGATCAAACATGGGTGGCACTACTGACTGATCTGTTTAGCTGCTCCCTGGAAATAGGGATTTCAGGCCAGTAGATTGGAGGGTTGCTAATGTGGTGCCACTCCACAAGAGTGAGGACAGAGATGATCTGGGAAACTAGAGTTCAGTAGGCCTGACCTAAACAGTAGGAAAGCTGCCGAAGACCATGATGAAGCAGTACCTGATGGAGTTCCTGCAGGCTAACAGTCTACAGAGCAAGAGGCAGCATGAGTTTATGGCAGGAAAGTCCTTCCAGACTAACCTAATCAACTGTTTTTATGTTGCTTGCACGCATGTGCAAGAAACATAGTGCCATAATCCGAGTTTTCGAAGGTGTGGCAGCCCTCTTCCAATTCAGTCAGTGTGTTTGCAGGTGGGGCCCCAGTTCTCCAACACCTGCTGGAGCTGTCTATGACAGTCCAAAATGCAGTGGAGTACAGTTGAAAGGGAAGCTATGTTTTCAGTGAACAGCGATAAGATATCACCTGCTCATTTAGCTCCCCTACACACACACACACACACACACACACACACTGCGTGCTGGCCCCCAACACTGTATAGCCGACTGGGTGCCCAATCCCCCATTAACTGACTGCACTCCCCAAACAGAGTTGCACATGCCCGCTGGGTGCCCACCCAGCATGGCAACTCATCGTATAGCCGACGGGGTGCCTAATCCCCCGCCGCTCCACTGTCCCCCAGAGTACACAGTGCCACGCTGGGAGCCCACCCCAGCATGACAAAGCTGTTATGGCCGACGGGGTGCCTAATCCCCTGTTGGCTCCAGTTCCTCAAACAGTTTTTCCAGCTGCCATGCTGGAGCCCACCCAACATGGCAAGCGTCCGATCATCTTTTAAAACAAAAAAACCCTGTAAATAAAAAGGTCCCTCCTAGTCTCCCTGCCCCCCAAACCCGCACCCACCTGCACCTGCCTCCCACACACCCCTCACAAACTTACCTCAGAGCTCGGCGCGGCAGATCATCGGTGGACCAGGAGAGACGTCTGCACTCTTCAAAGCTGACGCTGAACTGAGGAAATGCCGGTAAGCTGTATAATGGGATAGATAGGGTTTTTCAACTTTGTTGCATATCTCAGGCATTTTTGGAATTTTTGCACCAAATTTTCAACTTGGGGTTTTAGGACCATAGTCATGAATTCTTGCACTGTCATGGTGTCCAGGGCCCAAAGGGTGATTCATGATCACTGTGCGAAATCAGCTTTCAACACCGATTAACAAAATGACACTGCCAGTGTTCATAAGGTGGGCTCTCAAAAGCCTATGTTGAAAATTTGGTGAAAAATCCTAAAATGACTGTTTTACTAGCGCAGTGCTATGGATTTCTTTACGCACGCCAGAAGTTTCATGAATTTTCAATACTTCCACTCCATATTTTCAACATTGTCTTTTTACCACACCTCCTTATGAGCAGTACAGCTGTCATTTTTCACATCTCGCCCAAAACGTGTTTCCGCCCATCTAGTGCACAATGGTGCAGTCGGTGTGCGAAATCACTATATGGGACACATTAAGAAAATCACAGTGACACTGTTCATGAGCAGAGGTCTTAAAATGGCTATGTTGAAAATTTGGTGACAAAATTCCTAAAAATGACTGTTTCACGAGCGTGCGTTGCGCAGTTCCTACGCACCCTCATAAGTTTGCAAATTTTCAATATTTGCACTCCACTGACTTCCAAATACCTACACAGCACATACAAGCAAGCAACATTCAGCATTGACAAATGCTTGTTTTGATTAGGTAACAAAGGCAGTGAATGGGGGACAAGCAGACTTCAGCAAGGCTTTTAACTGTGCCACACAGAAGGCTGGCTAGAAAACTGCAGGATGCTGATGTGAGAAACTCACCAGATATATAAATAAATGGTTTAGGGGACTGGACTAAGTAGGCAGTAGTTAAGGGGGAATTCTTGGCGGTGATGGGGGTTACCAGTGGGGTGCCACAGGGATCGGCCCTGGGGATGGTGTTGTTCAGCATCTTTATATGTAGCCTTGCAGAGGATATGAGCAAGATCTCACTTCTGATGATACCAAGATCTCTTGAGGCCGGTGGACACAGAGAGGGAATAAGGGACATAAAAAGGGATCCAGAAAGGCTACCATGAAATGTTATGCATATCGGTAGGAAATACCCACCTAGAACTGTTGGATGGGGCAGTGAAGGTGGTTGAGACTGCTATAGAATGGGATCTAGGAGTCATTATCAGTGACAACCTAAGTCCTCAGCCCAACACAACAAGGCATATGGGACAGTAAGCTGAAAGCTGTATATGTAGTGCATTCACCGGCAGAAGGAAGGAGGTGATACTGCTCCCTACAGGTTCATGGTTAGACACACCTGGAGTGCTTTGCCCAGTTCTGAAGTCCTCATATCAGAAAAAGAGGAACCACTTGAAGAGGGTTCAGATGAAGGCTACAAAAATGATACAAGGGCAGCAGGGAGGACATGAGAAGAAGCTGGTGAACCTGAACATGTACTGTCTCAAGGCCAAAATGAAGAGGAATTACATTATTGGGACCTACACATTTTTGAGGGTTATCAACAGAGTACAAAAGAGGGATTTAGGAAATGAGTGGAGAATGGTTGAGGGAGGAGATTCAAAGGAATGTTAGGAGGTACTTTTTCAAGGAGAGGGTGTTGACTGCCTGACATGGTGTTACAAAGCTGGTGGTAGAAGCCAGATCCGTTACCGAATTTATACATGTATATGACAGACACGTGGAATAGCAGGACCTAATGGGGAGGGCAGGATGGAAGGGAGGGGATAATGGGGCACTGGAAGGGCATGGATTCTTAAACTGAAATCAGACCTTTAGGTCTTTTAACCTAGAATGAATAGGATGTACCCTTCTCTGACCTACATTCATACAGTGGCAAGTAACTGAACCCTGACAATTCACAAGCAAAGTGGGCAAGGCTAATTAGCTATAAAGGAGTTTCTGTTTTTATGTTTGTTTGCACGCATGTGCAAGAAACATAGTGCCTTCATCGGAGATTTCGGAGGTGTGTCACCTCCTCCTCCAATTCAGTCAGTGGGCTGGCAGGCGCGGCCCCTGTAAGCCAATGCATTTTGGAGCTGTGTGTAACCACGCTCCAAAATGCGATGGCAGTCTGAAAGAACGCTACGCTGGCAGTGAGCACCGATAAGATATCAACTGCTCACGCGCCAACTCCCCTCCCCACGCCTGAACAGGCATTAATGCTTGTATAATCAGCGGTGCCCAATCCCCGTGGCGGACTAACGTCCCACCGCCCCAGTTGAGGTGCCATGCTGAGAGCCCACCCCAGCGTGGAAAGCACTGTGCTCCTTTGGCGGCAGGGTGCCCAATCCCGTCGGCTGAACGCCCCCAAGTCCTTGTGCCATGCTGGGAGCCCACCCGCGTGGCAAGCAGTACACCGTGATTTTTGTATTTTGCCGCCAGGGTGCCCAATCCCCGTCGGCTAAGCTCCAAGTCCTGTGCCACGCTGGAGCCCACCCAGCGTGGCAAACGTCCCGCACGTCTTTTTTTTGTTTTTTCCCTGTAAAATAAAAACTGTCCCGCAGCCACCGTCTCCCAACCCCTCCACAACCCGCACCACCCACTGCGCATCAGCCTCCCCACCCCACCCCATGCTTACCTCCGGACTCCGGTAGCGGCGATCTTCGGTGGACCGGGAACACGTCTGCACTCTTCAAAGCCGACCGCGAACTGAGGAAATGCCGGTAAGCTGTATAATGGGTTACATAGGGGGGTTTCAACTTTATTGCATATCTCGGGCATTTTTGGGAATTTTTGCACCAAATTTTCAACATGGGGTTTTTGGGACCCCTTCTCATGAATTATGTCACTGTCATGGCGTTATTCGGGCCCGAAGGGTGATTTCGCGCAGTGACTGCACAGTGACTGTGAAATCACCCTTCAGGCCTGAATACTGCCATGACAGTGACATCATTCATGAGAAGGGTCCCAAAAAACCATGTTAATTTGATCATAAATCAAAAAAATGACTGTTTTCTGAGGGTGCGTTGCAGCGCCGTTCGCAGGCTCGTAAGTTCGAAATTTCAATATTTTCACTCCAGATTTTCAACATTGCCATTTTACCACACCTTCTTATGAGTAGTACAGCTGTCATTTTTCACATCTCACCCAAAATGTGTTTACACCCATGTAGCGCAGAATGGCGCAGTCGGTTTGCGAAATCAATGTACAGGACAAATTAAGAAAATCACAGTGACACTGTTCATGAGCAGAGGTCTTAAAATGGCTATGTTGAAAATTTGGTGAAAAAATTCCTAAAAATGACTGTTTTACGAGCGTGCGTTGCGCAGTTCCTATGCATGCTCGTAAGTTTGCAAATTTAATATTTTCACTCCAGATTTTCAACATTGCCATTTTATTACACTTCCTTATGAACAGTACAGCTGCCATTTTTCATATGTCGCCCAAAATGTGTTTTCACACATGTAGCGCTATGACGGTGCTGTTGGTGTCACGAAAGCAATGTTTAGGACAGATTAAGAAAATCACAGTTACACTGTTCATGAGCAGAGGTCTTAAAATGGCTATGTTGAAAATTTGGTGACAAAGTCCATAAAATGACTGTGCTACAGTGAGCAATCGCAGTTTCCACACCCTCGTAAGTTCATGACTTTGTAATATTTTCAGTCAGATTTTCACCAGTGGCATTTTTCACACTTCCTTATGAACAGTACAGCTGTCATTTTCACAACATGGCTGAAGTGTGTTTTCATACTTTCAGCGCTGAGATGCATAGTAAGCTGTGGGAAATCATTGTTCGGCACAGATAGAAAAAAATCACAGTGACACTGTTCATGATCGGAGGCACCAAAATGCCTGAGTTGACAATCTGCTGTAAAATATCCCCAACCTAATTATATTACGGTGTCGTTGCACAGTTTCTATGTATGCTCATGACTTCACCATTTTTTTAAATATTTTTACTGCAGATTTGCAACATTGCCATTTTTTACACCTCCCCATGAACAGTACAGCTGTCATTTTTTACATCCTGTTCGGAATGTTTTTGCACCTGTGGTGCTAAATGCCGTACTCGCTGTGCATAAGCAGCTTGCGGCTAACAAACTGACATTCCCCCTGTTCATGAGGTGGGGTCACAAAAAAAACATGTTGAAAATTTGGAGTGAAAATACCAACGAATGCCTGAGGTATTAGGGTTTCCAACCATAAAGCCCAACACTGTAGAGAATGACAGGCATCAGGGGTGTGACTTGGGATTCCTGCCTGTAATGCTCATACCATTCCACACCCTGCAGCCAGTGAGAGGCATCGGTATGCCTTGGACTCTTCAGCCCCAAAGTTCACCCCATTCTCCTATATCGTACCCATCTCACCGCATTTCCTAATGAAATGGGGTGCGCATAAGGGCCAAAGACCCCAAGGAACATCGTGACACTTGTCAGTGTCTGCAGGGTGGGGTGTGGTGAAATGGCGAGGCCGTTATGCCTGATGACCCAAATGCACACCCCAATGCCTGTCACTCTCTGCAGGGTGGTGGTGGGGCTGGCTTCAGTTCAGTACTTCACTGCCATTCCTATTACGCAGCTCTGTAACTTCTACATTACCACTGCCAATGCCAGCAAGCAAACATTTGGCATTGACAAATGCTTGTTGTCATTCCTATGCTGATCTTTCAACAACACTTAGAAAATAATCAGTAAAGCAATGCAATCTGATACAAACAGAAACAAAACATTTTGACACACAATAACTAGCTTGAACTGGTCACTGCATTGCTCAGGAGTGGCTAATGCTCGGCATATAACACAGCATAAATCTCACCATCTCAAGGATACCAACATTAGAAGAGTCCACTGTATGTGAACTTTCTGCAGCAAAACATATTATTGCTGCTATATTAGGATGACAAATAAACATCATCTCTAAAGGTTGGTCCCAGTTTCATCTTTCATTTATGCAGTATTATGACTAAATATGATGAAGCAATGTCTGAGTCTCTACATAACTTGAGCATCTAATTAGGGATTTTGACACCAAATAATAGCCTCCCATCATCCACTGGATTATAGTTCCCTCTGACATTAAACACTAAATTCCGCGGTTTCACTTACCTTTCAGATCCCCTGAGGCTCTTTAAACATGTTTCACTTAGTTTCGCTTACCTTTCAGGTCTGCTGAGGCCTCTGATTAAGACTTTGAACAAAGCTACTAGGACTCCTATTATATAGCAGAGCAGCCAGTTTAAAACATAGTTTGCATAGGAGTCAGACCCGGGCTTCTTGAATAAACGTTATTCATCCTCGTACTACTTTTTAAATTCATTTTTGTTTAGTTTGTTTAACCCGGAGGTGGGCGAAGTTACAAACAAATTTTCAGCCATGCCTGACCATGAATATAGTATAATGCATGACTGCACAGGACAATATAATAAATTATAAACTTACAACATAACAACTAATGGAAGACAAGCTGTTCAAAACAGAAAACAATGCTCTGACACAGGGGCACAGCTTGAGAGGGTGCAATGACATTTCAGCTGCTACTCAATGTCTTATTTTTTTTAAGTGTATTTCAGCCCATGCTGGACCTCTCCAGTACCACATCTCATGTGGGACAACCCCTCATTTCATTTCCTCAACAGTATTTTATTTGTCATTTTTGAACACAGCAGGCTCCTAGCATAGCCTTGCAGTCCATGGGCCCAATTCAGAAAACCCCAGCCTTGTGTTGTCCTTGTGAGGAACACTGGTGCACCATGGAGGATGGGGGCTTGCACAGGGGCAGTGCTGTAGAATTCCCATAAATGGGATTCACTAATCCCCCCCACCATGGGACGCATGGTACATGACAGTTAGACCAGCCTGAGGCTCACGTGCCACCCTGGAGCCATCACTGGGTGGAAGGGAATCTGTGCCCCCAGTTGCCACCACTAACCTGCAGTATCCTGGGTCTACAAAGCACCCTGAGACATCAGTGAAGCAGGGCCCTTAGGGCCCCCCCCCATGGTGCCAGGCATTTAGCTACCTCCACTCCCCAAATATGGACCAAACTGTCCCAGTGTCGGTCGTGCACTGTCCCTGTCATGGTCTGTTGCCACCCCTCCCCTATCCCAACCGACTTGCCGTCCATGTCCCCTGTTCCAGTCCCCACAACCCTGCCAGCATCTAAGGTAACAAGCAGGCAGCTCTCAGTCCATGGGCACTGATGCCACCCAACCGCCCTGCATCTTGCCACATTCCCCTCCAGTGCACCTTGATTTTGCCACACAGCAGTGATTGTCACAAACTTCTGGACTTTGGTGCCGGGATCCCTCCCAATAGTTAATTGGGTGCAGGGTCCCTGGCACATTAAAGAGCGATGCAAGATTCTAATTTGCTGCAGCTTGCTTCAATCCAGGGGCTGCTTCGTGAAACCCCCCATACTGAAAAGATATCACAGGGAGGAGTGTGCTCCAAAAATATCTCAAGAACGCAAACCGATTTGGAGCAACAGACTCACTCACCCAGGTTTATAGTTTTTAAATGTTTCTTTTATTTATAGACATTAGATAAAAATGAAGTGCTGTGGAACAATACATCAATGTTTCAAGAAACACTTTCATTTCATTATATGGTGCCACATGTACTTATCTTTCATCTCTTTCTGTTGCTGATGCTTCGATCCTGCTCCTTATACTGGTAATATAGCACCTAATTACAAAGACAGGCTTCCTTAGTCAGATGGCACCCTGTTATTCATCATATCCTGGTTGAAATAGCAGCCTGTCTTGGCTCCCATGGCCTTGAGCAAAGCCTGATCTGCAAGTGGCCCAGGCACTAGCATATGTCTTTGCAACGATGTATAATATTACCTGTATGAGGAGCAGCATTGAAGCATAAGTACCCGTGGCACCCTAATAAAGCAACATAGAAACAGAATTTGATGGTAAATAAGGACCGCTTGGCCCACCTAGCCTGCCCATTTTCCTACCTAATCGATAGGCTGCAGATCCTAGTAAACTAACAGCCTACTTCCTCGTACCCCCCACTAGAATTGCCTTATGTCTGTCCCATGTTGAATTCCCCCACTGTTTTTGACTCCACTGCTTCCTCAGGAATGCTGTTCCATGTATCCACAACCCTTTCCATGAAAAAATACTTCCTCACATTACCTCTGAGCCATCCCCCCCCCCCCATTGTCTTTAAATTGTGTCCCCTTGTTCTTGCACATCTTTTTCTGAAAGATGCTGCCCTCCTGGACTCTGTTGATTCCTTTGATGTGAAGTTTCTATCATGTCCCCCTCTCCCTCCTCTCCTCAAGGGCATACATATTAAAGCGTCTTTAATCTCTCTTTGTATGTCTTCTGGTGCAGAGCCTGCACCATTTTAGTTGCCCTCCTCTGGACAGCCTCCATCCTGTCTATGTCCTTGCCGAGATAGGGTCTCCAGAACTGGACACAGTACTCCAGAAGGGGTCTCACCAACTGTCGGTACAGAGAGATAACAACTTCCTGTTTTCTACTGGTGATGCCTCTCCCTCTGCATCCCAGTATCCCATCCTTGCTGCCTTCTCACACTGCTTGCGCGCCTTAAGGTCATCTGATATGACTACCCCCAGGTCCCTTTCCATTTTTGTTGTTGTTAGTATCTCATCCCCCACTGTGTACTCTTCCCCTGGGTTTTTGTTTCCCAGGTGCACTACTTTGTACTTCTTTGCATTGAATCTATGCTGCCATACATTTGACTATTCCTCCAACCTTGCCATGCCCCTTCTCATCCTTTTGATCCCACCTTCTATATCAAGCCTGTTGCAGATCTTTGTGTCATCTGCAAAGAGACATACTTTTCCTTCCAGTCCCTCTGCAATGTCACTTATAAAGACATTAAAGAGGACTGGTCGCAGTACTGAACCCTGTGGTACCCCTTTCTTCAGAGTGAACTCCATTTACTACTACCCTCTGAATCCTGTTGTCCAGCCAATCTTTTACCCAGGCTACCACTTTGGGGCCCACTCCAAGGCTGGCTAACTTGTATATTAATCTTTTGTGTGAGACTGTGTCAAATGCCTTGCTAACGTCTAGATAGGCCATGTCCACAGCCCCTCCCGGGTCTACTACATTGGTCATCCAGTCAAAGAAATCTATTAGATTCGTCTGACATGACCTTCCTGCTGTGAATCCATGCTGCCTTGGGTCCTGTGCCCCGCTGGCCTCTAGGTACTCAACAATTCTTTCCTTTAGCAGTTTTCACAAAATATTGGGGCATTATTGCATGGAGCTTTATGTTTCATTCAATATTTGCAAATAAAAGAAACATTTAGAAACCAAAACATGGGTGAGTGGGTCATACTGTTTGCCTGTTTGTAATTTTTCATCAGAAACATCTACTGAGCTGTGACAGCTCATTTCCAGGTGCATCCTGGGTAGTGAGTTATATGGACCCTTCTTACTGACAGGAGGGAATGTTGTCTAGTGCACCAGGAAAAATCCACTACTTTTACGGTAAGTGTGGCGTAGTGCTGAACTACAATGTCAGTGCTGGGTATTGACCCAAGTTCCTGAAAGGGGACCCGGTACACACAGCCAGTTGATCTCCTGACCCCAGAAGAAGGCATGACAATTAGTGAGTCACTGACACATTTACCTATCAGACACCATCTTTAGGTGTGCTGTCCTACAATTTATACTAAAACTGTAAAGTAAAAAAAAAATCATAGAAATCTGTTGCTTAATGAACAGCAAGGTTTGTGAATGTGGAACACATACATAACCACAGGGTCTGAACTTCTGAGCAAGATGTTTAAAAGAATCAGTCAAAGATGCATCCAGCACTATTTTCAAAATAAAAAATATACTGTGTCCAGACCATTAGGCCTGATATTAGATTCTCTAATAGCATTCATATGTTGCTCCTAAAAAATATGCAACTGTAGCACTAAAAGGTGCACAAATTTCATTTGCAGCTTTTTTGTTTCACAAATCGTGACTTTTTGTCGCAAAACTGATGCATCTTTTGAAAATAGCAGCAGAGTTGCACGGACACAAACTAGCAGATGCAGACACTGATGCACCATGCATCTGCGTTAATGTTCACTGTCCAAACCTTTTGAAACAAACAAAAGGAACAAAATCAAATGCATCATTCATTATTCAGACTAGCTGACTAACAATCTTGCTCTCTCTCTCCTAATATTGCACTATATTCACTCAGTATCCTAGCTATCCTGGATAATTTGGCATCCCTATGTAGACAACTATAACAGTTTCTACGTAGGGTTTTCAGGAGGTTTAATGCATGACCTGTAGCTAGTGCAGAACACAGCAACATGGCTGATTTGTTTCACGCACTGGTCTGAGCATATCACACCTGTAAAGTGGCATTACCTTACTGTAAGGTGGCATTGCACCTTTAAGAATAGCTTGTACTATACACTGTTTGCGTCAGTGCTACCTACAGAAGCTCCTGTTACCCTGCACCCCATCCCATCCACTCTGCTCTACTATGGCTAACTGGCCATTTCCCAGTCTAGACTAGAGCAGTCAAGAGGGATGGGCATTCACTTCCAATGCTCCTGTAAATAGGACAGTACAGTTACGTAAGAACTTACCGTAACAGTAGATCTTCGAGAGGAGCTCTTGCAGCAGGCTATTACAATCAGGACTATACCGCAGGCACTAGGACCCTCCGGTGAAACTTCTGCCAGCAATACACAGCAGGGACCGTCCCCGACGCCGGCCCCACCCCGACGTCGGTCAGGGTACAAGAGGGGGCGGACCCAGCTCCACCTCAGTTCTCCCGCCAAGACCCAGCAGAAGGCCTGACAAGAGAAGGAGGCGAAGCCTACCATGAAGAGAGTTGGAGAAGAAAAAAGAAAATGGATCTGCATACATCGAGGGGGAAGGCGGGTGAGAAGTAGCTCCTGCTGCAAGATCTCCTCTCGAAGATCTACTGTTATGGTAAGTTGTTACGTAACTGTACTATCTTACTTTGAGTGGGAGCTCTTGCAGCAGGCTATTACAATCAGGATCGAGTCCCAAGCAGTCCCACAACAAGGAGGTAGATGACCCTGGGAGGTGGAATATGCTGACTCCAGAGGCCTTAGGACAAAGACCCTTGTAAAACAGCTAGGCCGAAGCCAGCTCGGCGTCTGGAGATGATATCCACGCTGTAATGCTTGATATAGGTATGCACCGAGTTCCAGGTTGTGGCCACACAAATGTCCTGTATGGTGACATTCCGCAGGGCGGTGAAAGAAGCTGACACTCCATGGTGGAATGACCCCTAACCGGGTCCGGCAGGGGTTTATTGTGATGCTCGTAGCAAAATGAGACACAGTGATCTATCCATTTAGAGATAGTTTGCTTGGACACCGGCTGACCCAAGCAATGTGGTGCAAAAGCCACATATAGCTGCTCTGATTTACGGTGCTGAACCGTCCTTTTGAGGTAATACCTCAGAGTCCTGTAGACATCCAATGTGTGGAGGAGAGCCTCCCCTCTATTGGAAGGGGAAAGAAAATAAACAGGAAGATTAACCGACTGGTTGAGGGTCAATTCTGAGACCACTTTCAGAAGAAACTTAGGATTTGTTCTGAGGGAAACCCTTTCCCTGTGGAAAACCAAATAGGGCTCTTTACACATCAAAGCCTGAAGCTCAGAAACTCTTCGAGCTGAAGTAACAGCAACCAAAAAGCAAACTTTACAAGAAAGGTAAAACAGCTCACAATCCGCTGCTGGCTCAAAAGGAGGGAGGGTGAGTTTCTCCAACACAAAAAGGAGGTCCCAGGGTGGGACAGGGTCCCAAATGGGAGGTCTCATATGAAGAATTCCCCTAAGAAAGGTGCGGGCCACATCCAATTGTGCTAATGCTCTCTCTCCCACGAGAGCATGATAGGCGGACATTGCCCACATGTGCACCTTGATAGAGGGGTAACTCAGGCCCTTATCGTACAAGGAGAGGAAATACTGTAAAGCTGAGTTCACAGGGCAGGTGACGGGATCCAAATGCTGCGGCAATTCCCAAAGACAGAAACGCTTCCACTTCATAGCGTAGGTGGAGCAAGTAGAGGGCTTTCTTGCTGATACTGAGACTGCTGCCACTTCCGGGGAAACCCCGTATCTATGTTGAGCTACGTCTGAAGGAGCCAAGCATGTAGGTATAAGGATCGAAGATCCAGATGGACCAGCGACCCTTGGTCCTGGGACAGTAACTGCGAGCATATGGGCAGCGGGACTGAAGGTTCCATGGATAACCGCTGTAGTAGTGGGAACCAAATCTGCCGAGGCCATTTGGGGGCCACTAGGATCATCTGGGCCCCTTCTGCCTGTAGCTTGAGCAGTACTCTGAATGAGAGGAAAGGGTGGAAAGGCATAGAGAAACCTCCCTGCCCAGCAAAGGGATAACGCATCTGGCCAAAAAACTCCAGGCACGTGCTCTCAGGAGCAGAACGTTGGCAGTTTGGCATTGCATGGTGACGCAAAGAGGTCCAGCTCCGGAAGACCCTACCTGTCGAAGAGCTGGTCCGCTACAGATTGAAGTAGCTCCCACTCATGTGCTCTGGCACACGACCTGCTTAGGCTTTAGCCAGATCATTTAGGATGCCTGGAACGTGCATCGCAGACAGCATGATGCCCCACTCCAGCGGCCGGTACCAGACTCTCATCGTCTCCTTGCTTGTTGATGTAAAAGATGACCGCCATGTTGTCTGTCTGAACTAGAAGAGAACCTGGTACCAGATCCTCTCGAAAAGCCTGGAGGGCGTAGAGGACTGCTCACATTTCCAGTACATTGATGTGGAGGGACTGCTCCTCGGGTGACCAAACCCCCTGCGTTCAATGTGCACCCAGGTGCTCCCCCCATCCCAGGTCCGATGCATCTGTTGTCAGAGTCTGACCTGGTGGCTTCAGACGAAAGCTGACCCCTTTCTCCAGATTGATGGGGTCCATCCACCAAAGCAGAGTTTTCCTGACTGGCTCCAAGATCTTGACCAGGGAGTCTAGATCATCGTAGCTTTGGTTCCACTGCACCCTGAGCATCCACTGCGGGACTCTCATGTGAAGGCGAGCCAAGGGAGTGACAGGAATGGCCACCGCCACGTGCCCCAGTAAACTGAGGAAGTTCCGAGCCGGAACTCGAGAAGTTATAGAGATCCGTTCTGCCATCTCTCACAAGCGAACTCCCCTGTCCTGTGGGAGAAAAGCCATGCCCTGAACAGAATCCAGGATCACTTCTATGAAGGCGAGCTTTTGACTGGGCTCCGGGGATGATTTTTGTAAGTTTAGGGTGATCCCCAGCTCTTGGAACAGAGTATAAGTGTCTTTGAGAGCTCGTAAGAGGCTTCCTCTTGACGGGGCTATAAGTAGCCAATCGTCGAGGTAGGGGAACACATAGTACCCCATCCACCTTAGAGCCACAGCCACCACTGGTAGGCATTTGGTGAAGACTCGCGGAGCGGAAGAGAGGCCGAACTGAAGCACTCGAAACTGAAAATGCTCCCCTTGGAAGTGGAACCTCAGAAACTTCCTGTGGGGAGGAAAGACCCTGATATGCATATATGCATCCTGCATGTCGAGAGAACATAGCCAGTCCCCTTGGTGCAGCAAGGGAAGGAGTCTTTGAAGAGTCACCATTCTGAACCTTTTGTATTCGATAAAGAGGTTTAGAGGGCTGAGATCCAGAATGGGATGAAGGTCCCCAGTCTTTTTTGGAACCAGAAAGAAGTAGGAATACACCCCTTGACCGTGCTGCTGCAAGGGGACCCTCTCTATTGCTCTCTTCTGCAGGAGGGTCTGTATCTCTCCTTCTATTAGTGGGATGTGAGAAGGAGGATAACAGGAGAGCTTTGGCAGAGTATGCAGAGGAAACTCTGTGAACTCTAGTGTGTGTCCTCTCCTTATAATATCCAAGACCCCCTGACAAGTGGCCCCCAACCAGCTCCCCTGGGTCTTCTGGTGGAGGCGGGGTGGAAGGGAGTCATTGGGCAGAGCCGGGAGTGGGAAGAGAGGTCTGGGAGGACTTGGCCCATGGGCAGGAGGTCCACCAGAATGCTGGTTTCCGGATCTCCTGCGGAAGCCTCCTCTCTGCCCCTGTTGGTTGCCACAGGCTGGACCTTGACTGCCTGAGGACCTATGAAAAGGCCATCTATGGTGCTGACGTCGCTGGTCACCACGGTACATCTGGCAGACCGACCAGATCGACTTGTCTGACTCTTGGAGGCGGGAGATCAAAGCCTCCATCTCCTGCCCAAACAGCACAGTACCCTGGAAGGGCAGATCCTGGATACCGACCTGCAGATCCTGGTGAAAGCTTGAGACTTTCAACCAGGCATGGTGCCGGAGGCACACCCCGGAGGCGGCTGCCCTGGCTGCCGTGTCTGCAGTGTCATACTAGGCCTGCAGTACATGGGAGCCTACGTCTGAGCCCAACTGAAGAAGGGCCAGGAGCTCTGTCTTTTTGTCAGAGTCTGGCATAGCCTGTGTCAGCTCCAGTCCCCTTTCCCACAACGCATTCTGGTACTGTACCGTATGCATCAGGAAATTGAGGGAGCGGATGGAACAGGTGGAGGCTGCATATACTTTCTTGCCCACCTGGTCCAGGTAGCGGGACTCCGGGTCGGGAAGCTGAGAGCTGAGGTGCTTCGGTTGCCGAGACTTGTCATGGGCAGCCATGATCACCGAAGAGTCAGCCTGAGGGTGTTCCGCTAGAAAGGGTTCTGCCCTCGGGGCCTTATACAGCCTGTCCGACTTCTTAGGAACTGCCGGGATCGAGGCCGGATGCATCCAGGTAGTTCTAGTAAGATCCTGGAATGTATCCACTAAAGGAGGGATAACCAGAGGCTTTGGCTCCTTTTGCCTCAGGTACCTGGCCAACCTCCAGCATTCCGGATCCAGTTCCTCCCTGTCCCACTCATTGGAAGCCTGGATATGCCTCATGACGTCCATAAAAGTAGGATTGTCCGGAGGTGAGCGAGGCTGGTCCTTCTCTCCCGGAGAGTGCTTGAGGCTGAGAGAGGACAAAGGGTCAATGAAGAGGAGGATCGACTATCCGACTTGGAATAGTCTGACGCCATCCTATGACCATGCCTTCGCTGATGTCGGTAGCTAGGGGACTGAAATCGGTCCGAAGACTGACTCCGGTCCCTGGACCGGCGACAGAGCAATGACCGACGTCGGCCAGAGGACCGACATTGGGAGCGTTCTCGCCTGGACCGAGAAGGGCTCCTGGAGCGTGATCTAGACTGACATCGGTCACTAGAGTCCCTGGAGCGATGTTGGTGGTCCGAGGACCTGGAGCTGGAACGAGCCCTGGAGGAGGGTGAAGGCTGGTGCTCCGGTGACTTCCGCATGGAAGACTCACCCCCCGGCTGTGGTTCTCCCGCAGGGTCCGGTACCAGTGTCTGGGCCGGCGACGGGGAGGACTGCTTGTGGACCTGCCCCCACTAGAAGGAGAAAAGATCCTTGAGCTCATCCTTGGTGAAAATTTCAGCCGCTCGCTTCGGAAAGGAAGTCTCCGGAACATCGGGGCACGAAGGAGAGCTCTTCTGAGGGCTCAGGGGGGAGGAGGACTTGGGCAACGGGGACGTCGGTATCTCCACGACTGACCCTACGTCCTTCACCCCCTTCAACTGGTGTCAGTGTAGGGACCAGAGTGATGCCCAGGGGGCACCGGAGAGTCTTTGGTCTCCGGAGGCACACCTTTAGCAGACGGCATCGGTGTCTTAGCAGGTGGGGCCAAAGCAGGCACCTCTAAGGACTTAGTGATGACCCTAGCAGAGTCACCTTAGGCTTGGCCGGCTTCTCCCGCTATGGGCCAGCCTTAGTCTGAGGAGTCTTCGGAGGTTCTCCAGAACCCGAGGGATGGGCCTTTTTGGGAGAAGGCCGCCAATGCGAGCACGACCGAGACCGGGACCGGTGATGGGACCGACTACGGTCCTTGCTGTGGTGCTTCTTCTCCTTCCTCTTCCCCTCCAGGGAGTGAAGATCCATCTTCTGCACCAGCAGGTAGGCCTTAAGGGCTTTCAGGCAGTGGATGCTGGTCCGGCTGGTAAAGGCCTGTCAAATTGCACAGTTGGCAGTATCATGGTCGGGGCCCAGGCAGAAAACACACCGCCGATGGCCGTCCTTAGCTGGGATCTGCCTCCCGTAGTCACACTTGTTTAGTGTTCTGGTGATGCCGACGTCCAAGAAGACATCGAACCCAGCCGGGTAGGATAACGGCTGACGTCGGTACCTGGAAGCGGCAAGAGCGAGGAAAACAATACTCTAAAGCAGAAAAAAGGAACCAAGCAATGGCAGCGAACTGACGTTGGTACCTGAAAAATGGTAAAAAACGTCTAAAAGGGCAGGAAAATCTTGATAGAAGGTGTTCTTTTCGCTGGATCGCAGACAGAAGCTATGTCTCTCGGCTTCACGTGCGGGTATGTGGCGGGAAAGAACTGAGGTGGAGCTGGGTCTGCCCCCTTTTGTACCTTGCCCGACGTTGGGGCGGGGGTGGTCCCTGCTGTGTATTGCTGGCAGAAGTTTCACTGTAGGGTCCTAGTGCCTGCGGCATAGTCCTGATTGTAATAGCCTGCTGCAAGAGCTCCCACTCAAAGTAAGATCTACTCTAGCAGAGTGGCAATAAGCAAGAACATTGGTGGAGGCATTTACAGCCCACAAAATCTTTCTTACCTAGAAAGATATGTGATATCATTAGCCAAAACCAATAGAAAAGTAATAGTTTTGTGCAATATGTTCTAATTTTTCTATGTATTTATTAATTATGCGTAGTGCCAGAGCCCTTGAGAAGGAGCACTTTATAAATAAAAGTTGTCTTGCTGTGCTTTGCCATTTAAGTATACCATCTTTATTCCCAATGTATGCTATATAATGTTCCTAATTTAAAGTTGACATATTGCAAGCCTATGTATAAAGTAACAAATAAGTATGTACAATACACACAAATATGACTTTCAATAATCAACAACTTGAACAAGGCATGGACAATGTAAAGAAAACATACAAGAATGCAGTACAGTGCAAATGAAGTGCTGTATATGATGTACATAGACAGTGGAGCATAGACAGGTGAGTTCAAGTGGAATTAGAAGACATGCACTCACAGAAGGATAAGGGGAACATTAGCATGGGAGGGGAAAGAAAACCATTTGAACTAGGAGTAGGTGCCACCAACACATGAACACACAGAATGGAGGACAGAGAGGCAAAAGTGATGAAAAACCAATAGGTCGCCAATGTTCAGATATCTACACCACATTTACTGTGAAAAAGAAAGCATAACAAACACCATGATACTTTGGGTAAAAAAAGTGTAATGCTTTTTCAGGGGGCCAAATTCCACAGAGGAAAAATTATTAATGCATATGCACCATAAGTGTAAGGACAAAATAACTGGGTTTTGAGTAGTGCCTTTAATGGCACTGCACATTGTTTCAGTCCTTTAGTATTCATTGTCTGTACTGAGCCCTGAAATACATCAGAAAGGACCCCAACAGAGACCCTTTTAACTCCAGTATTAACCTTAGATGGACACCTTCCAAACCATTGGACTCTCCCAGTTTAACAACCTCCAGATGCTGTACTTGTCCACCAATTCTAGTGTGCTCCACATTGCCTCCTACTCTCTCTGTTGTCCACCGATTCTGGTGTGCTCTGCATTGCCTCCTACTCTGCCTGTTGTCCACTGATTCCAGTGTGCACTGCACTGTCTCCTACTCTGTCTGTTGTCCACACATTTTGGTATGCTCTGCATTGTCTTCTGCTCTGTCTGTTGTCCACCATTTCTAATGTGCTGTGCATTGCCCCCTATTCTGCCTGTTGTCTACTGATTCTGGTGTGTTGCACATTGCCTCCTACTCTGTCTCTTGCCCACCAATTCTGATGTGCTGCGCATTGCAACTACTCTGTCTGTTGCCCACCAATGTTGGTGTGCTCCACATTGCCTCCTACTGTCTGTTCTCCACTGATTCTGGTGTACTCTGCATTGCCTCCTACTTTGTCTATTCACCTCACACAATTTATCTGCCTTTTCCTGGTCATACTTCCTGACTGAACTCTGCCTCAAAGTAGTTATATTGTGCCTCTAACCATCCCACCTGCCCCCATCAGTGGTTCCTGCTCCACAAATACAGTGGACAGAGGACCCAACTTGTCTGCCCTCAGTTGCCTTAGCTGTTGAAACCAGTTCTACCTGGAAACAAAAGGTACATATTGAATTTCATTTTTAATCCTTCTGTTTTTCCTTGGGCTGTCACTCCTATCCCTACCAGGTGAGTATAGCACTTTGTTAATAGCACTGTCAAAATCATGCTTCCACAATAGCATCTGCCTAGATATCTACAGGGACAGAATAGAGCAAGGCAGCTATCACTACCCCTGTAGCCATTTAGGCACATTGTAGGATAAGAGAAGAATCTGGCAGATGGGTACTCTGTTGAGCTGCTCCCGTGCTATAGGGCCAAAGGCTCTGAGCAGCTAAAGCAGGGAATCATACTGGAGACCAGGGTTCTGTTCCTGGTCTCCTGAAGGACCTGCTTGCATCTATCTTCTCTGTACCATTGAACATGCAGAATACCCCACATATTTTTTTATTTACTAAATTTATTCTTTTATTTTAGAACTTTTTTTTTAACTGGGAAATGCACACTGAGCTGAAGTTCATTTTCAGGTGTGACTTAGGAGATGCACAGGGAGGTTAAGTCACTTAAAGTCACAAATGATGTATGCATATGGCACTTGTAACATTCAACCCAGTGTCTACTTGGTATCAGCTCTGTGCTTTACCCCCTTGGCTGTATTGCCTCCCATCGTGACCATTGTCTTTTTTTTTCTACTGAAGTGCTCTAACTGCTTCAATCTCTGCTCATTTCTTCATTCCACAAAGCCTTGATCATCCCAGTTGCTTAGTGCTGAACCTTCTCCAATTATGCCAATTCCTTCTTATAGTTTGGTGCCCACATTCTGTTCCAGCAAACCATTCTGCGCCAAAAAAGGTAGTAGGGGTTAGTACTAGAGGCCCAGGTTTCCAAAATGTTTATGGAAGCAACTTATGAGTATGAGGACATTGATGAGGTGGCTTGCTCCAGCCACCATAGGGAGCGTGTCCTACTAGAAAAGGAGAAAGCCACAGCAGATGAGTCACTTGTTAATGTTTCCTTTTTCCTGCCCAATATTCGCTATTTAATTACATAGACATTTGGGAACCAAGTGACATCAGTTGAGCCGAAACCTTGAACAGAAAGTTTTACTCTAGACTTCTGTTAAACCAATGTGTGTCCTGGAATTACTAAGTGATTAAAAATGGAATGCTTGGTGGGGAAAGAGAAGCATTTATAAGAGATCCAGAGTAAGGAATCATGAGACAGAAGCAGTACACTGAGAATACAGTACCTAACAAAAGACTTCACACATGCTCAATTTTCATATTTTATTGAAAACATAAAAAACAGGGTTAAAGTTCCTTTTCAGAAAAAGAGAGAAGCATGGTAAGCTTTTCTCTCTCTCACACACACACACACACACACACACACACACACACACACACACACACACAGAAATATTGAGGAGATGAAATACAACAAGACAAAAGCACATCTGAATAAAGAGTCCCAAAACTCATTTCAAAGTGACAGGGAACATTGAATGTAGAAACGCAAAATCTGCTGGCAGATAAGGAACATTTGGCCCATGAAGCCTGACATTTTTTTCCTGCCTATGCTGTCAATATAGACCCTACCTGATCTCTTACACAAACACACACTCATTCCTACCAAGACTCTTTCATACCTATCCCATGCATTCTTGAAGCCCCAAACTGTTTTTGCCCCACTACCTCCACTTGAAGACTGTGCCAGGCATCCACCACTCTTTCAGTGAAGAAATACTTCCTCACATCCCTCCTAAATTATCCCTCTTCCAGCTTTATTGCATTCCCCTTGTTCTGGTGCATCTTCTCTGAAAAATACTCTGCTTCTGTGTTTTATTCACCTCCGAGAAGTATTTATACCTGGCACATGTCTCAAAAAGTAAACACATGCACATACGCTGAGAAATATGTTTAATAAACTTTGTGGGTGGTTGTCATTATCTAAGCCTGGTCAGATAGTGTCAGCTGCATTACACAGCTGGTGTTATTTATTTGAAAAGTGGTAAGCGGGAAAGGCACACTGGGCCAAGGTTCATTTCCAGGTGTGTGCCAGTGGAGAAGGAATGGAGAGTACAATACTACAAAAATGTCACCTGCTACCTAGAGGAACTTCTAATCAGTTGTGTGGTACCTTTCTTACATGCAGTATATACAACAAATCAATGCAGATAGAGGAATTTGTGCTGCATGCTGCAGGAGGAGCAGTGGGTGGTGGGGGGGGGCTGGAGGCACTTTAGCAGTTCACCCTTGAGCCATAACCAAGGATAAATATCAATTTCAGCCAGGCAAGGCAGAAGATGCTGACTCAGAAGGGGAATACAGTATGTACATACAAGGGAAGAGACAGGAGGAGGAAGAGGAGAACCAGTATAGCACGCACATGCAAAACAGCTACAAAGTGTGCATTGTACGTGCAGGTTTGAATGTCTCAATCTGCTCTTCTGTTTCCCTGCCCCTTCTGTCATCACACTTGATTCTCAGGTACGTGGGTTAAGAGGAAATAAAATGCTGACAGCAAACCCAGTTAAATCACTTAGAACAAGTCTTGCAAAAAAGATGCATCATTCCAAAGAACTTTTTAAAAACACATTCTAGTTCTTTTATGTAAAACCCAAAGTAAAAATATTAAGTTATTACAAAGTTGAACAGATATTCATCTATTTGTTAAATGATTTTAGGACATTTCCCAAGGGTGTCTGTTTTTCTTAGTTAGGGATTATTAGTGTTTTACAGTCTCTAGACCTTTATTTCTCGGATGTCTTTCAATAAATTGAAGTGAGAAATGAAAGGTCAGTAGTAGTAGTCATAGTAGTAGCAACTTTATTTATATAACATGAAAAGGAATTTGCTTAATTCAGTTGAGGCTTATTTTCAGTGGGTTCCCAAATTCACATACAAAGAAACAAACAATGTAGCAGGTATCAGTTGGGATGGGTTCAGACAGAGGTCACAGAGGAGGAGAAGGACCTAGAGGTGATCATAAAGGGTAACATGAACAACTCAGCTCAGTGCAGGAAGGCAGCAGCTAAGGCCAATGAGATGCTGGGGTGTATTGCGAGAGGAATCTCATCCAGAAATAGGGATGTGATCCTGCCGCTGTACAGGTCACTAGTTCTAGCACCCCTTTCTGAAGAAGGATATCGGATTGCTGGAGGGGGTGCAGTGTAGGGCAACTAAGATGATCCAGGAGCTGGAGGGCAAAACCTATGAGGACAGGCTGACTGAGTTGAATATGTACACCCTGGAAAAGAGGAGGAATCGGGGGTATGATTAAGACCTTCAAATATTTGAAGGGAATTAACAAAACAGGCACAGAAGGGATATTTAAGCCGAGGAGAGGAAGGGACACCAGAAGGCATGGTCTCAGGTTGGAGAGTGGAAGATATCTGACAGAGAGGGTGGTGGAGAATTGGAACACTCTACCCGAGGAGCTGGTATCCTGTAGCACAGTGGGCAGTTTTATAAAAGGGCATGGGACAGGGTGTGAGGGAGGGTAAAGGTGAGGAGGAGAGGAGGCTGGGGCAACTGCAATATAAGGGTGCTAGCTGCACATTCGAACAGACTAAAATGATAGACCGTAAGGCCTGCTTCTGCTGGTAGATTCGTATGTTCATATGTAATAATGTTGCTATTAGGTTAATAGTCTGCATCATCAAATATCTCCCCAGATGCCACCCCTGGTTAACATATTACACAATTACTAACTTGGCCCATTACACATGTACAAACATGTTGTAATCTGCCATTACAAATGGCTGGTTGTAATGGTCGTCATAAATGTTGTTAGCCAAATACAGTCAGTAGTATGACTGTGCTGTGCATGAAAACCACACTTTGTCATTAGCTCAACTCACAAACACAGTTCATTTTTATTAAACGTTCATGTAGTAGCTAAAGATAACCAGCCCACAGGTAACAAAAAAGCCAAAAGCCACATCAGGAGGCGTTGATGGAATTTAGCTGGCTTGACAGCACCTGTATGAAATGGCACTGGCTAAGCAGCTACATAGAAAAGCTTTCTCTGCTTGACAGAGCAGAAGGACTCCATTAAGCTCCACAAGAGAACAGGCAGAACCAAAGGGAGAACATAAGACATAAACAGAAAGCAACCGGCTTCCATTCATTCTACTTAAGATTCTTTGTTTTCATGTCGAAAAGTCAGGGAATATGTAAAATAATGTATAGGTAGGGGTTCTGTAATGAGGTTCTAATAACTGGTGCCAATTTTTTCCCATAGGGACACTGGCTCATAATTTTGTCGTTATAACCACAAACATGCCCCAATTACGATTTTCCTCATCTGTGCCATCTTCTGGGATCCCCATGCTTCTCGCTGGTACAGGTCAGTTCCCTGATGGAAAGAATCAGCACTAGCTTCTTTTTTTTTTTTTTTTAAACAGAAATACAACTGAAACTAGAAACCAAAAACTTTCCCTGTGACATAAAAAAGTAAATGCTGCTTCAGTTCAGCAGCTGCCATGGACCGTGCTGAAACCCCAATGGTCTGTGACTCAGCAACACACTTCCATTTATTTTGTGTAATTGCTGTGGTGAAAAAAAAATCCCCTGCAATTATACAAAATAAAGGATGGGTAGGAGTAATACTTTCAGATTTCACACACTCCCTTGAGGTGGGATGCCTTAATAAACCCATCGAGCTTCGCTCATGGGGTTTATATGGCATCCCATCCATTGGATGGGGTGTAAAATCCTTGTTACAACCCCCTACCCATCAATTGTTCTGTTTTACACACACCTCTGGTGTGTAACTTGCTTTTGTACCCACCCTCAGTAAGGATTGTCACTATAAACCACTCTAGCTTCACTGATTGTTTATGTGCCATTTCACACCTCAGTTGTGTGAAAAAAGGTATGAAAAAACTGATTGCACACCACTCCTCGGCATTATGCTATATACTGTATAATCACTAGTCAGGTCTACTACTACACAGTTTTTTGAGATGCTCAAACTCCATAATACCTGAGTAATAATGCACAGCTCTATAACATAAATGACAATGCATATACTGTATGTATATCAGCCATATATTATTGAGTTTGCCAGATACTCACTGCAATATCTGACTTTCTTCATGCAGACTTTCATCGATCTCCATCAGCAGAGCAGTTTGAGGTAAAATGCACGTATCAAAGGCATAAATTAGCACATTTGTAATTCATCAGTATCTAACTATTGTCCACTCGCCTTATACTGTATCTCGTATGGCTCAAAACTTAATTTTGTTGTACACTTGCTGTATGTAACTGAGCTACCAACTGCCACACGCAATCCTATATGTAGTGGTTTCTGAACCAAATGTTAGTGATCTTCCACAATGTATTCACTTGTCAATCCTGACTTCAAGTGCTTTCTCATACCATACGTACTGTGGTTACCAATTTGTCTCTCTCAAACTACTACTGACATGTAACCAGATCCTAATGTTAATATTTCTCTCACTATGCATTTTCTTGTTTATACTGTAAACTGTCTCCTGTGTTCCCCCGGATGCATCTGCACTGAGCAGTACTCTGCTCAGTATGCCTTCCTGTAAAACGCTTAAATAAATAAACAGTTTTTGTGAAACAAACTTCTGTTCTCTGCAGTCCTTGACCACTGGTACAGAACCTGAGTGGCAGCAGTGACTAAACCAGTGGCACCTGATCATGGTGCCAACCAGCAGAAAACAAAGGTGTTTTTTTTTTTTTTTACTTATGCTTTCATAGCTATGCCAGTCAGCTCCTATGAAAAGTGTCTGCTACAGCAGTATGTGCGAAACAAGCCGTAGCTTCATTCAGGCCTACCAAGAGATGGGAAAGTGGAAATTGTTTAACCCGGAAAGGCACACTAAGCTAGAGCTTGTTTCCAGGTCCAACCTGGGAGCACAAGGAAGTTAACTGACTTGCTCAGGGTCAAACAGAATGTAAGTGGGGGCTGTGCGATTCCAGCCCATCTCTCTAGATTTGTAGCTCCGAGCCCTAAACCACTGCACTATACTGCTTCCTAAAGGCCTACTGAGAGATGGGAGGGAAGTCTGACATAAAATGCTCATCATTATACCTTTTCCCACAGAAATACCCTCAAACCAATAATTATAAAAAACAATTATAAAATATAGGGACTGGTGTTATATTCGTTTTAGTTTTACACACCCTCTGTTCATGCTAGCTACAGAAACCTCTTAAGCTTTTCTGTTGTGGTTTGTTGGTAGCACACACATCGGGTGTATAAAAAAAAACAAAAAAAACAAAAAACAAAACAAAACAAAAAAACACGTAATACACCAGTTCCTATACATTATTCTCTATGTTATTCTTCAGGAGAGTACATGCAGCTAGGATTCTCAGTTTTTATTGAGTACTTCCTTACCTTTTTGGTGTGTTTCTGAATCTTTGTGCTATCTTATGGTGCTAGTATAGCATTTTACTGTACATACAGTAATTAGGCTGATAAGTAAGTGCTGTGTACCTCTCAGCTGAACTAAGGGAACTGCTACAATTATACACCAAAATGAAGACTTTCAAAAATTAAGTTTTGTGTCTGAAACTTCATCCTGGTACTGCTTAACATCTGAGTTACAATGTTGTAAAACAGAGGCAAAGATACTAGCCCCACACCCTTTTATGGTCTGCCGTGGAGGTGTACTGGGAAGTTATGTGAGCATTTTGAAGGCACAGGGTCTTATTACAATACGGCATGCAGGTACATTTTCAGTATTCAATGGAACTGGTTTTATTTGTTCACTTTGAGAGGTTGTTATGACAACCATGTAAACCTTGAGAGCAAAGCTTGAGAGGTTTTTGGTTGTCATACAACCTCTAGCAGTGAACAGCATTTTGTTGTTTACTGTTACCCATCCATTATCCTGTATAGTGCATGGGACAACAGTAAAATCAACACCAGCAACTTTTACACAGTAAAATCAATGGTACACATTGATTTTATGACTTTGACACCCACCGTCCCAACTTAACAAGCTCTGTCCCGAACCCTCCCTCACATTAACTGATCCCCCCCTTCACAGTAACATCTTTTTTTTATATATATAAAACTTGGCCCCTCAGTCTACCATACACATTTTAAATGTAGCTGCTGTCCTTACGTGGAGGGGTTTGCTCCACACTGTACCAATTTGAAGCCAGCACTCACAGCATGGCCATTTCCTGGAGCCCAGTGCACTGAGTGCACACGCACAATGACGATCGATGCTGTTGTACCGTTGATGTGACGAACTCAAGATGGTACAAGAGCATGTTGATGTCACATTGATGGTACAACAGCAGTGTATTTCCATTGATTTTCATACACAATATCCCTTACCCATACACTATACTTCCATAACAATCAGATAATGAGTATTATTATTTTTGGAAAATATGGTGCATCTACAGCATGCTTGCTGTCTAACCAGAAAAGAGAAAGATGTGGCAGTGATTGATGGTTTCCAGTGCAGCGCAGGGTGACCAACCTTTAAACAACAATCAAGGAATAGATGGGCATACTCCAGATGCTATTAAACTTGCAATCACTCAGATCACTAAGTGCACACAAAATGGAAATTTGCAATTGCAAAATAAGATACTTCATCTTTCACCCTACTGGGGTAGAATGTTACAAGAGTTAATATCTCCAAGTGGTGTAAAGTTGTGCTCACGTGGATAAATCCATGCCAAATTGCAGACAATTAATGCAGTCCCCACTACCTGGCAAATACCAAACTGTTTGGAGCTTCACTGTCAAACAGAGTTTCTTTGGGGGCCCTGATAAAGCTCTGGCAGCGAAGTACCAGGGGTGACTAACTACACAGGCAATTTTGGTTATTTATTTCTTTGAATAATTTCCTGCCTGTATCTTTATACCACACATAATACTCTTTGATTTAAGATATAATTTAAATAACATGAATAAGTACAAGCTGAAATATTTGTAGTGCTGGACAAATTTCTGTCAAAAAAGCAGAACACTAATGTGTGGAGGGAGGAAATGACCAGACATTGAATCAGGGCCTGTCACTTCAGTTAAATTAAACTCTTCTTCATCAATTTGAGAAAGTAGTACATCTAGCAACTTTACCTTTCAATCTGTCTACTCATCTAAAAACTAATTTCATTCTGCAACCCACCCCATCAAGTTCCATTCGGTTTACCTAAGCCGAATCAACAAGACTGTTGATAGGGTTCGGCACTGCGAGAACCCAGATGTCAACAGGTTAAATTTTGCCTTTCAGATAGCAATATGTTTTCTATTGGGAGCTGCACCCCCACATGCCCCCTTTCTAATAATTCCAAACTCGGGCGGAGCCATCTGGGGGGGTGACAGTCGATAAGAATAACTTTCACCTTGGTCCCCACAGCGACAATCCTAAAACCTGTTCAGATTATTGCTGTGGGGGATTTTGCGTGTGGGTTTTGCCATGCGGTTGGAATACTGTTCTAATCCTGTACTTATGTACCTCACATACTGCATGCTGAAATCTGTTCTTGGACTATTTTCTAAGACTTTGTGTTCTTTTGCAGAGAACATTTTCCCTTAATATAAATATCACCTGTTAGCACAGTCCCACAGTGTGGGAGCCTAAAGAAGAACTGCACCGAACCTGTAATGTATTGTTTTCATGTAGAAATTATATTTTAAATATAGCTTCTCTTCTGTTATTGTCCATCATTGGAGACATCTGGATTTACACACTCGTGGTAGGAACCGTTTTGCAACTGTATGACGTAGGTTATTGTTCCTTCTGGCCAAGGAGTCCTATATTAGAACACGGAAGCATTTTGCTAACAGTGAAAGAGCTGAGCAAGGACATAAACTATACCATACAGTCCTAAAACTGACCTTACCTGCAGTGTATAAATTAAAAACACCCACTGTGTTCACTAAAAGGCCTGCAAGGATGGAACAATAAAAATGTGAACAGTATTTGAGATTCAGCTTTTACAGAAAACACAAGCTTACAGGTGAAATGCAGTTTTCCTTAAAGTGTGGGGTAAACAAAATGTGACTGAAAGACATTTTTAAATACACAGAATGAGACACATTGAGAAATGATAAAACAAATAAGGAGCTCTGCTCTACACTATATGTGTTGTCATGGTTATTGGCTCAGATTAAACCACCTTATTCAGGCAGACACCATTCCCAAAACCCTCCCGTGAAAGTGAAGCCAACAGGGAGTAGTTTTAAACTAAATAAATAAATGCCTTAAAATTGCTTGTAACATGGCAAAACTAATAGTAGTCCAAACAAGCAACATAATTGGTTCAACTGCATCAGGAGGCACTAGAGCAACAAGACATTATTCCACTAATAATGCTATATTGCTTGTGAAGTACTGAAATGAACCATGGAGCACAAAACAGCAGTGTTTCTGAAGTGCTCACCCAGAATAAGCGGAGATCTCTTGTCTGTCCCACCCACCCACCCAAATGGTCACAGTAGTCTCTCAGGGTGAAATACTTGCGCACGCTTGTATAGCGGAAGGAAATGTGCCTCCGGGGCACATAGAGGGGCATGCCGCCTGACAGCAGAAAATAGTAAATCCAAATGATTTCCACTCTTTTACGGTGCAGGGAACTGTGTACTTCAGTTACTGTGTAGCACGAAATGAAAGCCAGCAGGAACAAAAATGTCTTGGAACCGATAGAAAGAACTGCCAAAAACTAAGTTGCAAAAAATAGTAATTTTACCAATCTTTGTCACATAACAAACGAAGTGAGGGTCACATGATATGCAAATTATGTGCACAATTAGACGCTGACACAAGAAAAGACGCATACTGGAGACCTCCTGAACAGGATACAAGAATAATAGCTGTGTGAAATGCACTGCATGACTCAATAGAATAACATCACGCCATTGCATGTACAATGTGGTCATGGGGTCGATTGGCGTGGTCTGCAAATATGTCTAGTAGATCTGTCTTCTCTATTCCCAGCAGTGAAATTTCCATCTCTGTACTTACAGCTGCTTCTTCCTTCTCTGAGTTTTAACTCTGTATTTCTCACTTCTGTACCCATCTCCCTTTCACCTAATCTGTGCGCTTTATTTTCCTAACCATGTCGCCCTCCCTCTCCCTCCATATTCCCCTCCTGTTTCTCCTACTTGCTTACCTCCCAACCCCCCACAACTCCATCCCTTCACCCCTTCCCCCACAGCTGCCCCTGCCCTGTCTCACCTCATCTGCTCACCCTTTTCTTGCCCCCTCCATCAGCTCCCCCACCTCCCACCTCCCCACAGTCTGCCCCGTGCTTTTCCATCCCTCCCTCCTCCCCTGCCCCACCCAGTGTCCTACCCATCTTACCCTCATTACCCCTTTTTCTCCCATCATCCACCCTTCTCTGCTTCCCTCTCACCTCCTAAACCTTGAGGCCCTCTACCACTGCCTAAACCTCTTCGATCCACACTCCACACATAGTTTAAGCAGATCAAAATACCTCCAGTCCTTCCTCTCCCCCTCCTCCTCCTGCTACTTGCTGGTGACATCCAACACAACCCTAGCACCCCCATGCCCCAATTCACTGCCACCTCAACCACTACCATTCTGGGGTTGTCTGTGTCTCAGGCCTCATCTTTTCTACCTAAGAGTCTACGCATTTTTCATTTCAATGCAAGGAGCCTCCTCCCCAAAATTGATGCCTTCAATGTATGGCTCACCCAATATCACCCTGACATACTCTGCATCTCCAAAACCTGGCTATCTGCCAAAATCCCCAGCTCCTCTCTCACCATTCCAGACTTTAACCTATTCCGGCAAGATAGAGGCAAGCAAGGCGGTGGAGTGGCTTTGTACATTAGGCAGCCAATCTCCAGCTCTGTTATCTTCACAGAATCCAGTCCCTCCTACCACAAACTCATTTTGGCCCACTTATACCTTCCCTCCACCACCCCTCTATATATTGGTGCCCTAAATGCCCTGCCTGACTCCATCATCAAGTTCATCTCCTCAATCTCCACCCTCACCTCCAAAGGAGAATTTTACTCTTAGGCAACTTCAAGCTCCACTGGCTCTCCCCATCAGTCAAGTCTACCACCCTAATGATTAAGGCCCTCAACCTCTCTCAACTTATCCAAGAACCTTACCCACCCTCACTACATCTCTGCCTCGGTCATCCTTTCTGATGTCCTCGGTGATCACTGTATTACCTATTGTATTAGCAAAATCGACACTCCCCACTCCTCTCCCAAATTCATATGGACCAGCCCCCTCCACTCCCTCGACATTATCGCCCCGGAGCACAACCTTCTAAATGCTGACTGGCAACCTTCCTTTAGTGCCACAGATGTTGACCTTGCCTTATCCCACTTCTTACACATCTTTAATCTTATCTGGGACCATCACACACACCCCTTAGAAAAGTCAGGGTGAAATGATACCACCATCCCTGGATTACATCTGATCTTATCACCATGTGTCATACCAGGGATAAAACCTGGAGACTTTACAAAGCATCCCACTCTCCACATGACCTCCTATCTTACAAACAACTCAGAAACAGGTGCATTAACACTATTCACCTGTCTAAGGCCTCCTATTTCAAATCCCAGCTTGAACAGAGCCAAAACTCCCCTGCTTCTTTCTAGAAGGTGAGTCACTCCCTCCTGAATCCCCCTTCCCAACAAGCTTGTCCAGTCCTTAAAATTGATGGCTCCCTTGTCTCGGACCCTGCCACTGTAGCCGATGCATACAACAAGTTCTTTATCTGTTGTGCCCTACCCGACTATACTTCCCCCTCACCTGACTCTTCTCCCTGCCCTCCTAAATCTTCCTCCCCCCACCAGCTTCCTCTTTCCTCCCCTCAATCGTCTTGATGTTTACACTGCACAAATGTCCCCCAACCCCTCCAAATCAAGTCCTGATGGTCTCCACCTTAGACTGCTCCACATATCTGCACCCACAATAACTGTTCCCTTGACACATATACTAAATCTCTCTCTTACCTCAGCTACTATTCCCAAAGCCTGGAAATTGACCAAGTTCCTACCTCTACACAAGGGTGGGGATCCTTCATCCCCTGGTAATTTTAGGCCCATTTCACTCCTTCCCTCCCTTGCCAAAGTCCAGGAATCCCTCATTCTTGCAAAGCTCTCAGACTTCCTCTAATAATTCCCTATCACCTGTGGAATCAGGCTTTCAAAAACAACACTCAATTATCACCTCTCTGTTACGTGTCACTGACTCCATCCTCAGTACAATGAACCAAAGCCAAATCACTGCTGCTGCTGCCTTCACTGATTTGTCAAAAGCTTTCAATTCTGTATTCCACCCTCTCCTTCAAAAACTTCCTTTATTCGGTTTTGCTAAACTCACAGTTGACTGGTTCCATTCTTAACTCCGCTATAGACAACAGTCAGTCCAAATAGGTGATGCACTCTCTACTCCTCTCCCTATCCTTTCCGGGGTCCCTAAAGGTTCCATCCTTGGCCCCATCCTTTTCTATCTCTTTATAAATGATCTTCCTTCTGTCTGTCACTCCTCTAACACGCACTTTCATGCAGATGACACTGTCATATTTGCCCCTCACCCATCCCATGACAACATTCTTCTCAATCTCCAAAATGATTTTGAAAGAGTACTTTCTTGGTTCCAATCAAAACAGTTAAAACTCAACACCAAAAAGATGGTTACCATGTTCTTTGGTTCCAGACAGAAGCTGGCCTCCCTCCCTGCCCCACCAGAGATCACCACCCTGGGCAGCTCACCCCTCGAGAGTTTAGTTTTTTTTTGTTGACTGGGTTAGTGCACTAGACTAATTCTTGCCTATTTTCAGGTATGACCCGGGGAGGGGGGATGGATACAGATGAATGCCAACTGACCTTGAACCAGATAAAGCTGTTAGTAGTATTTTTAGTGAATGGGGGGAAATTTGGCCAGGGCACTTGGGAAATTCCCCTACTCACCAGCAGGGGAACCTCTAGCAAGCAGGATGGCTGACGACTGTCCAGGTAGGAGGTTGGAAGCTGTGGAGCTGGGAGAGCAGGCTCCCTCTCCTATCTCGTCCACACCAGGGGCTCAACAGGTGACAGAAAATGTAACTGGAATTCAAGGACCTATGACAATGGAAAACATCTCCTGAAGACCCTGTAAGAAACCCAGAGGATTTTATACAAATACAAGATGACTCAATGGCTACTGCTCATGATACTGACTCTTCTAATGTTACTGGCTCTGTACAACCAAGCCATGAGAAGGATTCAGCTGAAACCTTGGAGTTAAAGTGTATGTTGAAATCTGAGGAGCGGAAATTCATGATAAAGAAAATGGCACTGCAGCAGAGAATACGAAGGCTACAAACTGATAGCAAGGTTGACGCTTTCTCTACAGTTCAGCTGAGAGCCCAGGATGACTCACCAAAGGAGCCGCCATCTGCCAATGCAAACAGCAAACAGGACACCGCTCATACCTCAGACCACGCTGAAACGCCTACAGTAGATCCAATGTCTGTAAGTAATCTGACATAGACGAATTCAAGTACTGAGTTGTTGTTCACAGATAAAGACAAATGTGCTGCACAAACATGGTCTGTACACACAGCTTTAGCTGGAGCTGGTTGGGAAAAGCATCCTGATTCAAATACTTGAGTTTCAGGAGGGTCCCCGATTCGAACGCCTGTACCAACATACTTCCCTGAGCTTATTCAGACTGCCTCTTCAGTCTCTCCCATGCAAATCGATTCAAATGTTTCTGATCCTCTGGGTGTTCCTGCATAGTTAAACTTAACTCAAAACCCCATTCTG
This sequence comes from Neoceratodus forsteri, assembly GCA_016271365.2. Classification (NCBI taxonomy): domain Eukaryota; kingdom Metazoa; phylum Chordata; order Ceratodontiformes; family Ceratodontidae; genus Neoceratodus; species Neoceratodus forsteri. Next base: position 1,138,527,810 of record CM057455.1, on the reverse strand, counting down.
CACCTCCAGACTATGAATTTAGTTCAGCCGCCAGCTGTTATATTACCTTCTGAGACATCAGTGCAAGTGGCAGCCCCACTGAACAGGAGACCCGATGGACAAAGGAAAACTTTATCTTCCCTCTTTCATCACCCTGTTTTTCCATCCAAATGCTACAATGCAGTTCGATTGACTTACACTAGTGGTATGTTTGAACCCCCTCCCCGGATCGTATTTTTGTGGCTAGGACCTTACTAAAGGATTCAATGAAGTTTTTTGCTCACTAAATATTTGCATTAATCCATATTTCTGGGGAAACTTCCTTTGATGTCAGTTTCAAAACACACATGACTTGGAAAGGTTTTGGTCCAAATATCCCTCCCTCAAAATGACTGCGTTATGGGCTCCATTCTTAGTCACACCTCTCACAAAACCTGCTTATAAAACAATCACCATTTTATTCTGAAATGAAAGTGTAGACATTGCAGATGTCATCTACTGGCTGAAACTACGTTGTACAGTGATTGGTGAACCTGAAGCCATCCTAGACACTGAAAATTTATGGACTGGGGGTGGAAATTTAAAGTGTTACTAAAAACTGCAGACACAGGCATTGTTCATTTACCTAACTGCTTTTTTCTTGGGCGTTACAGGGGGGTGTTGTTCTACCCAGACCAACCTAAGGCCTGTTACAGGTCTGGGGACCCAAATCATTTAAGCTGTGCTTGTGATACTGTAAAATGTAATTTGTGTGGAGAGTTAGGTCATTTAAGCTCAGCCTGCTTAAATGCAAGTAGATGCAACCAGTATGACAAGGTGGTCTATACATTTCAAAACTGTACCTGGGCGGCTGTGACAAGCTGGCCTATGGTATATGGAAAGCAACACGCTGTGTTTCAGTTTCACAGAACAAAATGCACTTTTAGTACTTCAAATGTGAGGTGTTACTCCAGAAAATCATAATCAGTCAGTTCAACTTTTTCAGCCTGGTCAGGTAACATAAAGGTTAACATAAAACAGTTCTTTCAGGCTGACTTGGCAAAGGAATCATTGCACAACTTATGTGGGCCAGCTGTTTGTTCAAAATACAGTCTTAAATGAGGTACAAAACAGGTTCCCCTTTAGCCTTCTTTTCAGGCAGCTTTTAGCAGAATATTCTACTCGCTGTTATTGGCCCAGTTGGCTAAACTAGTTCTTTTCTCTGAGGACCTTCTGCTCCAGGCATGGTCTGGCTGTTTTTCCCCAAAGACTCTCTCTATAACCTAAACATTCTCTTTGGTTTTTAGCTCTGGTTCTTCTCTCACAGGGTAGCAGTTTCCAGCTTCTCTCTCCCTTGCTGAACTCATCTACCTTTTTGCAGTCTCTCTCTAATTGGCCACACCTGTGGAGGCATTCCCTCCCCCCCTTTTGCCTGTTGCAGTCTCTACATTTCCTCAGTCTTAACCTCTTGTTCCCCGGTGTTGTGTTTACCCTGTCACATACCCCCCCCCTTTGTGTGAAGGTACAGGTGGTCGTCCCCTGACCACTCCCCTCCTGGGATAGGAAGTCTGTGTTTCCATTCTGGGTCCCGGCCCGGTGGTGCACCATGAAGGAAAATGGTTGGAGGGCCAAGTACCACCTGGTGATGCGTGGGTTGTCATCCTTCATCACTTGGAGCCACCGCAGAGGGGCATGGTCTATAACCAGCATGAACTGCCGGCCTTGCAGGTAGTAGAGGAGGGCATCCACAGCCCACTTGACTGCGAGACACTCTTTTTCTATCACTGCATAGTTCTTCTCCTGAGGAAAGAGTTTTCGACTAAGGTAGAGGATAGGAAGTTCCTCTCCCTCAAACTCCTGGGAGAGCACGGCTTCTATCCCGACTTCAGAGGCACCAGTTTGCAGGATGAAGGTCCTGTTGAAGTCTGGACTGTGTAACACTGGCTTTTTGCACAATGCCGCTTTAAGTTGTGTGAAGGCCTGGTCACACTCCTCTGACCAGTGGACTTTGTTAGGGGCAGATTTCCAGGTGAGGTCTGTAAGTGGGCTGGCAAGAGTAGAGAAGTGCAGCATGAACTGACGGTAATACCATGCCAGCCCTAAGAAGGCCCTTCCCTGGGTTTTTGTGGTGGGTACCAGGCACTCTGCTACGGCTTGGACCTTACTGATAAAGGGTCTCATCTGTCCATTGCCTATACAGTACCCTAAGTACTTGGTTTCTGCTTTGGCCAAAGCACACTTTGCTGGATTGGCCATAAGCCCTGCCTCTCGGAGGGACTATAGTACATCTGACACCTTGAATACATGGGATTCCCAATCCGTGCTGTGGATCACCACGTCATTCAGGTAAGCAGCTGCATACTGGGCACGGGGTCACAGCAAGTGGTTCATGAGCCTTTGAAAGGTTGCAGGTGCCCCATGTAAGCCAAAGGCATGGTACGGAACTGGTATAGCCCAAAAGGGGTTGCAAATACTGTCTTTTCCTGAGACTTTAGAGTCAAAGGGATTTGCCAGTACCCTTTTGTTAGGTCCAACATCGTGATGTACTTGGCTTTCCCTAGTCTATCCAACAGTTCATCTACCTGAGGCATGGGGTAAGCATCGAACTTTGAGATGGCATTGTCTCTGCGAAAATCAATACAGAAGTGGGTAGCCCCACCTTCTTTCGATACTAACACTATGGGGCTACTCCAGTCACTGCTGGATTCCTCAATCCTTCCCAACTCTAGCATGTCCTGTAACTCCTTCTTAACTGTGTCTTGGACAGCTTCTGGCAATTGATACGGTCGTTGCTGCACTTTTTCCCCTGGTTCTGTTTCTATATAGTGAGCTATCATATGGGTTGTCCCCGGTAGGAAGCAGAAAACATCTAAAAACTGGCTTACCAACTCTCCTAGTTGCTGTTTCTGTTAGCGAGACAGCTGATCTCCCATTGGGACTTGAATCCCCAGATTGTCATCTGTCACTTGGGGTCCCAGATCCACTATGTCTGGTTCAGGGGAAATCAATAGGCTATCCCTCTGGTTCCAGAATTTCAGCAAATTGACATGCTAGATCTGAGTCTCTTTTCTCCTCTCTGCCTGGCAAACTTCATAATCAACTGGGCCCACCCTTCAGGTCACTTCGTAAGGCCCCTTGCATTTGGCTAGAAGCTTATTCTGGCTGCTTGGCAACAAACAACACTAGCACCTGGTCCCCTGGTATATATTCCCTCAACCGGGCTCCCTAATTATAGCAGTACTCTTGTCTTTGTTGAGCTTTCACCAGATTCTCTCAGGCAAATTTCCCCACCCAATCTAATCTGTCCCTCAACTGCAGGACATATTGCACCACATTTTCTGTCTTGGAGTTGGGTTTCTCCCACATCTCCTTTACTACATCAAGAGCACCTCATGGGTGGTGCCCATAGAGGAGTTCAAAAGGAGCAACCCCTGTAGAAGCTTGAGGGACCTCCCACATTGCGAACATCAGTAAGGGAAGTAACCTGTCCCAGTCCCTGACCTCAGCGGTTATTAGTTTTTGAGGCATCGTTTTAAATCTTTTGTTGAATCACTCCACGAGGCCATCCATCTGGGTATGGTAGATTGAGGCCTTTATGGAGCTGATCCCAAATAAAATACAAACCTCCTGATTCAGACGGGACATGAAGTTAGTTCCCTGGTCCGTCAACATTTCCTTCGGTATTCCCATATGACTAAAAACTTTTAACAGCTCCCCAGCTACTATTCTGGCCGAAATGCTTCATAACGGGATGGCCTCGGGATTAGTGGTGGTCGAAGTGGCCCCAATTCGCTCTGCGGAGTGATCCTGCGAGTGAAGGGAATTTGCAGAGTGCTCCATAGCGAAATAGATACTGGCGTTACAAATGGCTAGCATAAAGTCCATTGAAAACAATTACTTTGCATTACTTTTCAAACCACTACTCCACTAATTCTTAAGGAAGTACATTAATAACAATGTACTTGTCTTCTACTACTTTGTTTTATAAGCTCCAAAGGTGAATTTCGCAGTGTTTCATGGGATTTCAGGTCACATGGGCACTAGATTGTTCTGCACAGCCTCAGTTTGGGGTAGTGTGTGTAGGAAGCTGTAGGAGACAATCTGCTTTGAGAGCTCTCTGCAATTCAAACTTTCAAAAAGCAGTTAAAAAAGCCTTTTTGAGTAATTTTTTTTGATGAAACTTTAGTTCATCGATTATAGGAAATCCTCCTGTGCTCATATCATCAAGCGTTTATTGTTTATGTATGGATTTTGAATGTTAATGTACAACATTCAGTCTGTGTACTGAGAGACAATGGAAGTGTGCTTTGGGGGAGGGATGTATCAGTGGTGTAGGTAGATTAACTTGGAGAAAAAGACTGCTTTCTGTTTTGGTGGCATTTTTCTTGTTTAACTGTGTTAATGTACACACAGTAATATTTTCAATATTTCTTGCCTTTTTTTAGCTGATTGTTATGTGCAGTAGTGCATAATTTTAGTTTGTTTAAAATATGTGGTTTTATTACTGAAGTTTTCAATTTGCTATGCATTACTTAGTGTGTGTGTGAGTATGTGTGTGATGCGTGTCATCAAATCAGACACCTTTTATTGTGCCACATAATAATTTCAGCAATGTGAAGCTGCTATCCATTGCAGCTGTGTGATTTTTGTACTTCTTTGTAGTATCTTTACTGGTACTGGTACTAGTACTAGTGACTGTTACTCCAGCAGTACAGTACACTCCCCCCTCCTCGCGGCCCGCCCCAACCGGTAAAGGTATTCTTTCCCAGATTTGAATTTTTGATGGTGAGCACTGGTTAGGTGTTGTGCCTTTGTGTCTGCATCTCTTCAGTGCACAGTGCAATCTTAATCTGTCTGTGCATTTGCATCTCTTTAGGGCCCAATCTCCATCTGTAACTTAAGTCACAGTTGTTTCTTTGGCTTCCCTTCAGACTACAGGACAGGTGTGGTGCTTAATTCTGCATGAACATTGTACTCATTAATATGCATTTTTAAGTCAGGACCATCATCACGAGTCACTCGTGATACAAATCACGTTCTTCATCATCACAGTCACAAATGCAGTCACAAATCAGGATTCACGATCATTCACGTTACTAATCACATTAATTTTTTTTCTAGTTATTTGGATGTATTTTAAGCCTGTTTTGTAGTATCTCTCCAGGCTTCTCCACCCACCATTGTACTCATTGATATGTGTTTTTAAATCTGGGAGTTTTAAGCTACAGCTCATCAGGGAAGTACAGCCGTAGGCTGTAAGCATTCATGTTTCTTCATCATCACGGTCACAAATGCAGTCACAAATCATGATTCACGATCATTCACGTTACGAATCACAACATAAATTTTTTTTTCTAGTTCCTTGGAGGATGTATTGTAAGCCTGTTTTGTAGTATCACTCCAGGCTTCACCACTCCACCATTGTACTCATTGATATGTGTTTTTAAGTCTGGGAGTTTTAAGCTACAGCTCATTGAGGCCCGGGGAAGTACAACCACAAACATTCACGTTTCTTCATCATCATGGTCACAAATGCAGTCACGATTTACGATCATGTCATGAATCACAAAATACATTTTTTTTAATAGTTACTTGGATGTATTGTAAGCCTGCTGGTTACAGTGCTTAACAGGGATGGGATCCACACTTGGGCCTGGGGGGAACAGGCACATCCTGCTCCAGAGGACCTGGTGCTGGACTTGGTGGTGTTGGTGGTGGTTCAACTGCCTCAGAGTCAGGACAGGAGGCGGTGCTGGTCCTGCTTTGGGGGGGGGGCACTCACAAGTTTTGAGCGGTCCGACAGGAATGGACACCCATGCCCTCCACACATGCACATGGTATGATGCTTACCACTACCACGCTCTCCCAAAGCTGCCCCGTCCCAGACATTCCCTCACCCTGGTCCATCTCTGCTACTGAGCTCCCTCAGTCTGAGCAATCACTACTCACACTGTCACACAACACACACACACAGTCACACAGACACAGACAAACAACTAACTACTTATAAAGGTAAGAAAAATAAAATTTACAGAAAGAACAAATGAAGTAAAAAAGTGTACAGAAAAGACAAAAAAATGTAGCTTTTAAGAAAGATGTTGGGTCTAAATCAAAGTTTAAATCTCCTCGCTCTGATCTAAAAGAATCAGCAGTCACAAAACACACTACTCTCTCTCTGTCTGCACAGGAGAAAGTAAAAGTGTCTGCCTGTATGACTTACTTTCTTCCTGCCTAGCTAAAGAGCATGTGATTTACAGTACTGTAAGCCATGTGATGTGTGAGGGGGATGCCAAATCTGAAACACCAAGTGGATCACTTAGAATCCTAATGAGGAATGCGAAGTCCATTAAAAACAAAGACTTTGCCTTACTTCACGCTGCCATTCCGCCTTAATGCGAAGTGGTAATGACAAGGCGAAGTGAGCACTTTGCATTGCCCACTCCATGTAGCGGAGTAGCAACGCAAAGTGCCCACTTCACATTCACTTCGCTGGCGAAATTTAAATTCATTGCATCTCTACTCGGGATACTGGGTAATACAGTCCACAATTACCAGAATGTATTGGTAACCCCCTGCACTCTTTTCTAGGGGTCCCACTATATCAACCCAGATCCAGTCACAAGAAGCCTCCATAACAGGTAAAGGTACTAAAGGGGCCCTAGGACTGTTCTTTGGGACTACTAACTGGCACTCTGGACAGGATGTACAATAATTTTTAACCTGTTGATATATGCCTGGCTAAAAGAATCAGTTTAACAGTCGGGCTAGTGTATTCTGTACCCCACAGTACCTAGCCTCTGGGATAGAGTGGGCAAGGTGGAGTAATTCCCCCTGAAAGACTCGGGAGATTAGCAACTGATGCCGGGTATCCCCCGTTTGGGCCTCTTTACTAATTTGATACAGGATACCTCCTTGTAACTCAAAATGAGGATAGCGTGCTGCCCGATTCTCATCTACCATCTCCCCTTCCCTGACTGCCAACTGGGTGTATATCCGGCTGAGTATACCATCAGCCCTTTGTTCTTTAGCAATGTCAGGGCAGCGCTTTAATACATCTTGATCCTATAGGGATGGCCCTCCTGAACTTTGGTCAATGTTAGGGTCATGCTGTGGGTCTGGACCCACTTATGCCTTTGCTTCACCTCCCTGCTGTGCATCTGCCCCTTTGGGACCTCTTTCCTTTGCTGCCCGATGTTCCGGCTTAGATTGGCTGGTTCTGGTTTGGGAGTTAAAAATCCCTGGGTCTGGGAAAAGAAAAACATCCCCAAGCTGCAGGTGGCTGGCCCCCTTCCCTTCATGATCCTGAGATCGGGTAGTTACCAAAGATAAGTCTGCTATCCATAAGTTGTCAAACCATCTCCGATCTCTCCCCAGTAACACTGGATAGGGTAACCCCGGGGCAACCCCCACCTTTATAGTCTCTGTTTGGCCCCCCCCCCATAGTAAGGTTAACCATCGCACTAGGATAAGCCTTTACATCCTCATGCACACATCGGATAGAGACTGGGTTCTGGTCCTGCCAGCATCAGGGGTTCACTAGGGCCGTCCTGACTAGGGTCTGGTGACTTCCTGAGTCCACCAAAGCCTCCATCTCTATCCCTTCTACCTTGACAGGGATCACAAAATCTTGGGATTCAGGGCCCCAACCCCCACTGTACAGTGAATACCCATCTGTAAATGTACAATCTATGAAGGTACAGTCCATGTGGGGGCAGCTGTTCGCAAATTGACCACTCTGTCCACATGAGAAACATGTCTCTGTGTCTTGGCTATGGGGTGAACCTCCGGGCTTAGGCAGCGGGCTCTCAAGAAATGTCTTCCTGGGCTGCTGGGGTATCATTTTTCCTAGAGACTGACCCTTATTTGGCCCATACACTCCCTCCCTACATGCCCCACATCCCTTCATAGTTCCATCCAATATTCCTTCAGTCTGGCTCCTGGGTCAATTTCCCATCTTCCCCAGTGGCCTTGTAGGCTGCATCACGGGGAGGCAGGAGAGTTCAGCATCCAACACTTGTTCTGCAATCTGCACGGCCTCTGCTAGAGTGGTGATCTTATGTTTGTGGACCCAGCTCTGTATTCCCGGGGCCAGGATGTTCAGAAATTGTTTCAAGATGATTAACTCAGCCACCTCAGGGCCACTGCATCCTTTGGGTTTTAGCCAGCTCTAACACAGGTCCCGTACTTGTTGTCCCACTGCTCTAGATCATGCATTTGCTGCAAATTTGAAGCTCCAGAACCTCCGTCGGTTACTTTCTGCATTGATGCCTGGGCAGTCTAGGATTGCTGCTTTCACCTCTGTGTACTCCTCGGCTGTGGTACTGTCCATAGCTCCATAGGCTGTTTGGACTTTCCAAGTCAGACAGGGGGCAAGGCAGACAGACCATATTACCAGGAAGGCCTTGAGATCATCCTCCGATGTCTATTTGGTCAGAATAGCATTCATCCTAGGAACCCCTGGCCTCATGATAGTCGAACCAGCCCAGCCTCACCAGTAGGATCTTGTTGTGGCTGTTGCACCAGGGACTGCAGGAGCTGCTGCTGTTGTTGTCCCAGTTGTATAAGAAACTGCTGTTGTACCTCCTGTTGCAGCTGAGCCTGCTGGGTGATAATCTGTTCTTGCTAAGCCTATTGTGCCTGTTGTGCCCGCTGTTGCGCCTCCTGCTGCTGCTGCTGCTGCTGAGCCAGCTGGGTGAGAACCTGTTGTTGCTGAGCCTGTTGTGCCTGTTGCACCTGCTGTTGCACCTTCTGCTGATGCTGAGCCAGCTGGGTGAGAACCTGTTGTTGCTGAGCCTGTTGTGCCTGTTGCACCCGCTGTTGCACCTTCTGCTGATGCTGAGCCAGCTGGGTGAGAACCTGTTGTTGCTGAGCCTGTTGTGCCTGTTGCACCCGCTGTTGCATCTTCTGCTGATGCTGAGCCAGCTGGGTGAAAACCTGTTGTTGCTGAGCCTGTTGTGCCTGTTGCACCCGCTGTTGCACCTTCTGCTGATGCTGAGCCAGCTGGATGAGAACCTGTTGTTGCTGAGCCTGTTGTGCCTGTTGCACCCGCTGTTGCACCTTCTGCTGATGCTGAGCCAGCTGGGTGAGAACCTGGTGTTGCTGAGCCTGTTGCGCTTGTTGCTCAGCGAGAAACTTCAGCAGTTGCTCCACATCCATTTTTCCAGAATGTAACTAGTCCTGCTCACTCCAGCAGGGGTTCAAATCCCACAGCTAACACCATGTGTGACAAGCTGGCCTGTGGTATATGGAAAGGCAACACACTGTGTTTCAGGTTCACAGAACAAAATGCACTTTTATTACTTCAAATGTGAGGTGTTACTCCAGAAAATCGTAATCAGTCAGTTCAACTTTCTCAGCCTGGTCTGGTAACATAAAGATTAACATAAAACAGTTCTTTCAAGCTGGCTTGACAAAGGAATCTTTGCACTACTTATGTGGGCCAGCAGTTTGTTCAAAATACAGTCTTAAATGAAGTACAAAACAGGTTCCCCTTTAGCCTTCTTTTCAGGCATCTTTCAGCAGAATATTCTACTCATTGTTATTTTCCCAGCAGGCTAAACTAGTCCTTTTCTCTTAGGACCTTCTGCTTCAGATATGGTCTGGCTGTTTTTCCCCCAAGACTCTCTCTATGACCTAAGCATTCTGTTTGGTTTTTAGCTCTGGTTCTTCTCTCACAGGGTAGCAATTTCCAGCTTCTCTTTCCCTTGCTGAATTCATCTGCCTTTTTGCAGTCTCTCTCTCTAACTGGCCACACCTGTGGAGGCATTCCCCCCCTTACCTGTTGCAGTCTCTACATTTCCTCAGTCTTAACCCCTTGTTTCCAGGTGTTGTGTTTACTCTGTCACAGCAGCCCACAATCAAGACCATCACGAAGAGGGAGCAGATCAACATTTTATGATTTCACAAGCTTCGAAGGCCAAGTTAAGGAACAGGCCTTGTTCAGCACTGACAGCCCAGCCACAAGATAGTTCTTCGGCTATTCAGCTTACCCCTTCTATGCAGGACCTCCTCCAGCAGAATCTATTCCAGAGGAGCCCCCCTCCCCAATCTACTGCCTCTTCCTCCTCTATTAGAAAAAAAAATGTTTCCATAGTCAATTCTGATATGCCACCCCCTAAACAGCCAGTCCAAATAAGTTTCAGGTGCTCTGCTAGGTCTAAGCAGAAAGCTACCCCCTCCTCCGAAGCAACAAGAACATCCCCTACTCAATTGACTAACCAATATGAAATTCTTCATGAAACCTCAGAAGACTTAGGATTCCTCCTCCATTTCTTCCTCACAGCCTGAAGGTACTACAGATACAGAGATCTGTACCAAAGGGAGAGGCTCACAGAAGAGGAAAGCCAAGTCTAAAACAAAGGGGACATCGGTAGGTAGAAAAAAATAATCTTAGTAGGCTCTAAGTATCTCTAGTTCTCTTACCACTCTTACTGCACTATTGAGTGAAACTATCAATGTTCATACTATTAATGTAAATAGTATCAAGTGACTAAGCACGCATTTAAACTAGCCCAGGGGGGAGGCGCTGGAGAGGAGCAGGGAAATCCTATCTGCCCCCCCAAAAATCAGGGTACTAAGTGAGGAAGACACCAACATAGAGATGTTGATAGGGAGAAGTGCAGGGGTAAGTAGAGAAAGAGACAAAAGCAATAAGGACAGGGATTGGGCAAAAAGGGGTAAGGCCATCAAGAAATGGAGGGTAATGAGTACCAATGCCCGTAGTCTGGGCAACAAGCTTCTTGAACTGGGGGCCTTGATGGAAGAGGGGTGCCTGGATATCATAGCAGTCACAGAAACATGGTACACAGAGAATAATGACTGGGATGTTAATATACCAGGGTATGCAACCTACAGGAGAGACAAGGAGGGGAGAAGAAGGGGGATTAGCTCTCTATGTAAGGAAGGGATAAAGGCAACTGAACAAAAGAGTAAATAGGGAGGAAAGGAGGCACTGTGGGTCACCATAGAAACTGGAAATGGCACCACAATCCGCACAGGGGTTGTATACAGACCCCCATGTCAGGGAGAGGGAATGGACAAGAATATGATAGAAGACATACTTAGGATAGCAAAGAAAGGGGAGATACTGTTGATGGAGGACCTTACTATGCCAGATGTTAACTGAAGCACTTTTGCTGTAGCCACATCCAAAAGCAGGGCCATTCTTGATGCCCTTCAACTGGCATGCCTCAGACGGCTTGTTTTGGAACCTACTTGTGAGGGAGCAATCTTAGACCTCGTACTCTGAAATGGTGACAGTGAGAGGATCTCAGATCTAGAAGTAGGTAGCCATTTGGGAACAAGTGACCACCAAACAGTGTGGTTCACTGTAAACTCAGCTACAGAGTCAAGCCATACAAACGTGAGGATTCTGGACTTCAGGAGGCCTGACTTTGGCAAGATGGGAGACTGCCTTAAAAAAGCATTAGCAGGCAGGCTAGAAGGAGGATTGGAGCAACAATGGGGAAACATCAAAACTGCCATCACAGAGGCAACAAGCCTTTGTGTGAAACAAATAAATCAAAACAAAAAAAAGCCACTGTGGTTCTCAAAAGAGGTGGCAGGTAAAGTCAGGGAGAAAAAGATAGTATTCAGGAAGTATAAGAAAACACAGAAGGAGCAGGACAGAGAGCTGTACCAGTTAAGGCAGAAGGAAGCAGGGAGGGAAGTCAGAATAGCAAAGGCCCAAACTGAGGAAAAGATAGCCAACTCGGTTAAGAAGGGGGATAAAACTTTTTATAGGTATATCAGGGAGCGTAGAAAGACAAAGGGAGGGACAGTGAGGCTGAATAGAATGGACGGTGGGTGGGGAGAGAGTGACAGTGAAAAAGCAGGGATAGTGCATGAATACTTCTGTTCAGTATTCACAAAAGAGAAAGTGAGGGAGGTGCCTAATCCAATTAACAGAAGCACTCTGGAGTGGGGAGTCGATCCCAATCCTTTCACAGAAGAGATGGTTCTGAAAGAACTCCTAAAACTGAAAGTGGACAAAGCAATGGGGCCAGATGGAATTCACCCCAGAATTCTAAAAGAATTAAACAGAAAACTAGTGACACCACTGACTACCCTTTTTAACAAATCATGGGAGGATGGTGTGGTACCTGAGGACTGGAAGAAGGCTGATGTGATTCCTCTTCACAAAAGTGGGACCAAGACAGAGGCAGGAAACTACAGACCTGGCAGTTTGACCTCTGTGGTAGGGAAAGTGATGGAATCTCTTCTGAAGGAGAGAATTGTTGAGTACCTGGAGGCCAGCTGGGCACAGGACCCAAGGCAGCATGGGTTCACAGCGGGAAGGTCATGTCAGACGAATCTAATTGATTTATTTGTCTGGGTGACCAACGTAGTAGACCAGGGAGGGGCTGTGGACATGGCCTACCTAGACTTTAGCAAGGCATTTGACACAGTGCCACACAAAAGATTTATAGTCAAATTAACCAGCCTGGGAGTGGGTCCCAGGGTGGTAGCCTGGGTAAAACATTGGCTGGAAAACAGGACACAGAAGGTAATCGTAAATGGAGTTCACTCGGAAGAAAGAGGGGTTACTAGTGGGGTACCGCAGGGTTCAGTACTGGGTCCAGTACTTTTTAATGTCTTTATAAGTGACATTGCAGAGGGACTGGAAGGAAAAGTATGCCTCTTTGCAGATGACACAAAGATCTGCAACAGGGTTGATATACAAGGAGGCATGGAAAGGATGAGAAGGAACTTGGCAAGGTTGAAGAAATGGTCAGAAGTATGGCAGCTTGGATTCAATGCAAAGAAGTGCAAAATAATGCACCTGGGAAACAAAAACCCAGGGGAAGATTACACAATGGGGGGGTAGTAACAACAACAAAAATGGAAAGGGACCTGGGGGTAATCATATCAGATGACCTTAAGGTTGGCAAGCAATGTGAGAAGGCAGTACGGAGGGCTGGCGGGATACTGGGATGTATAGGGAGAGGCATCACCAGCAGAAAACAGGAAGTTGTTATCCCCCTGTACAGACAGTTGGTGAGACCCCATCTGGATTACTGCATCCAGTTCTGGAGACCCCATTTCCACAAGGACATAGACAGGATGGAGGCAGTTCAGAGGAGGGCAACTAAAATGGTGCAGGGTCTGCAAGAGAAGCCATATGAGGAGAGACTAAAGGAACTTAATATGTATACCCTTGAGGAAAGGAGGAATGGGGGGCATGATAGAAACATTTAAGTACCTCAGTGGAATCAACAAAGTCCAAGAGGGTAGCATCTTTCAGAAAAAGAGATGTGAAAGAACAAGGGGACACAATTTGAAGATAGAGGAGGGACGACTCAGGGGCAATGTGAGGAAGTATTTTTTCACAGAGAGGATGGTGAACGCATGGAACAGCCTTCCAGAGGAGGTTGTGGGGTCTAAAACTGTGGGAGAATTCAAGAATGCATGGGACAGACATAAGGCAATTTTTGTGGGGAGTAGGAAGAAATAGGCTGTTGGTTAAATGGGATCTGCAGCTTATCCTCTAGGTAGGGAAATGGGCAGACTAGGTGGCCCAAGCAGTCCTTATCTGCCATCAAAGTCTATGTTTCTAGGGAAACGTCAGGCAGTATTTTCCTTTCTCGCCTCCTTACACCTAGGTATATTTTTCATGCAGGATACCAGACTCCATGCTTCACATGAAATAAAACAGGCTCAGAGGGACTGGCTTCTTGGGCCTTCCTTTTGGTCTATAGGGCAGGACACCTGCTCTGGGGTTGGCATACTGGTTTGCTTGCCTAACTTTAAAGTTCTAAAATGATATGACCTCGTTCCTGGAAGAGTTTTAATACTTGATGTTCTCATCCAGCAGGTAATTTATCGTTTAGTGAATCTCTATGCCCCACAAACCAAAACAGCTCATATAGATCTTTTCTCTCTTATCCAACCATATCTTCACACTGCTAGAAACATCATATTTTCTGGGGACTTCAACTGTGACCTTAGACTTAAGGACAAGAGTACACAGACTAAAACACAAAAACGATTTTGCGATACACAGGCCCTGAAGAAAATATTGCATACAGCCAGATTAAAGGATGCATATTTGGACACTGTAAAACAGCATATTCCTACTTTTCAGAAAGGCTCCTTAACCATAAGGATTGATTACATTTTTGTATCCCAGTCTAGTCTTGTTTCTTCTGCAAAAGTTACCCCTCTTGAATTTTTTGATCATAAAATGGTATCAGTCACTGTTAATAGAAACCCCTAGGAGTGAAAGGCCCTGGCACGTGGAAGTTTAATACTACTTTATTACAGGACAGCAACTTTTTAGATTCTTTAACTCAGTTTTTGGTGACCAGGAAATCTGTCCTGGTTTGTTATGACTGCCCTGTTTACTGGTGGGAAGACACAACATAAGACCTGGTTCACTTTTTAAAACAGATTAGTAAACAAAGAAGTAACGCTGAATATCTAGTATATCTGAATACTGACACCTCTTACAAACTCTGTTTACCATAGCTAACAGCAATGGGCAGGATTTGGGGCAACAAATACATTTAGTGCAGAAAGACATGCTCTCATTCCATAAACAAAAGGCAGCATAATGTTTTAATAAGCATAAATTTGGAACGCACAGCAAAAGCACAAGTAATATGTCCCTTTGATCAAAATTTCCATAGTGTAGGGCAGAAATCCATGCCATATTTGACTGACCAGGCAGGGGTTAAGTACTCTAGCCAGAAGGACATCTTAGACCTAGTTACCCGCTTTTCTATAAACCTCTTTTCACCAATTACATCAGATGTTCAGAAATCTGAAGAATTTCTGTCTGACATCCAGATATCACAGGTTTCTCCTCAGATTATTTCTGGAGTTTGCCAACCCGTATCTTCAGGAAAGGTACTGAATACTGTCCAGCACTCAACAAAACAATATATCCCTAGGGCCTGATGGCCTTCCTAATGAACTATATAAAATTTTGGGAGAACACCTAAGTACAGAGCTTGCGTGCAGTTTTAATACACTATTACAAACAGGGAGCATACCATTGCATTTTAATCAGGGTACCTTGATATACCTTCACAAAAAAGATGAGAAATCAAATTTGAACAACTGGAGACCTATATGTCTGCTGAATACAGATTTCAAACTCCTGACCAAAATACTAACAACTCAACTAATAGACATTGCTGAAGCAGTCATTTCATCAGAACAATCTTGCGCTATTCCACACAGAAACATCCAAGATCACCTCATTCTTTTACAAGAACTTGTAACTACAGGTTATACTGATCCTCTTCCTAGGCAGACTAGGTGGGTCAAGTGGTCCTTATCTGCCATCAAAGTCTCTGCTTCTATGTTTCTTCCAGGGCATGTCATCTCCCTAGACCAAAGGAAGGCCTTCAATTCCATTAGTTATGAGTTTCTTTGGACCACTTTACACCACTATCATGTACCACAGGTTATGATAAACTGGTTGAAATCATTATACAAGACAGCTATAGTTAAACCACTAGTGAATGGCTGGTTGGACCCATTGGTACCTATTAAAAGAGGGGTGAGACAGGGGTGCCCCCTGAGCCCCCTCCTGTATGTATTCTTTATAGATCCCTTGCTGTGGAAGATAAATAGTTGTACAAATATTAAGCACATCTCCAGTTCAGGAACACCAACTGTCCCTAAAGCCATGGCCTATGCAGATGATCTCTGTTTACTAGTGGCAGACAATAATTCAGTATATAACTCCTTGACTCAGTGTACCAGTTTGGTTCCCTTTCTGGTGCTGTGCTGAATCTGCACAAATGTAAAGGCTTCTCTCTCAGCACCCTCCCTGTTACTGATACCATGACTGGCCCAGTCCCATTTACAAATGACCCTGTCTCCATCCTTGGAGTCAAATTTGGACTCCCTGGGTTAGAAAAATTAAACTGGGAGGAGAAATTCGCAATAGGCAAACAGAAAGTTACCCAATGGAATAGGAGTAAAATTGGCAAGAAAAAAATGAGCATTTTTGATTAAAACCTTCTTAATACCCATTTCTTACATCTGAGCTATGTCTTCCCCATCCACAAGCAGTTGGAAACTTCATTTCTGAGTTTATATTTCCAGGCTGTTTGGGGAAGGTAGCCTCTCCATGATTAACCCAATATTGTTTTTTAACAGCATTTTTTTTGTGTCTAAACTGAAACTTCTTTTGGTTAATACGCAGAAAGGCTAGGAGTACTGGTTACATAGTAACTGTAGGCTTTGGTTTCATCAATGGGGAAACAAATGCATACAGACCTATTAGAGCCTATCAGAATACCCCCTCTTACCTAAGTGAAACATTTCTAAGGTTAAAACAATAGAAAATGAGTTCTCAACAAATTATATTGGTTCCGTCACATAAAGCACTATATAAACAGCTCTTGTCAGCTCTGTGTCAGGTCCCAGTACCCTTTAGTAACTGCCCAACTATGTACCTACAGTCTTTGCTAGCACTTTTGAGATCCTCAAGAATTCCGTGTCACATGTGGGATTTTCACTGGCTTTTCGTGCCATGAAAAAAATCAATATAAAACGCAACCAGAAACATAAACAGCTTCCAGAGAGAATATGCAATCACCTTAAATACATTAATGTAATTGAATCTATAGAACACTTGTTTTTTGAATGTGCCAGTATTGTAAACTTTTAGAGATTTTTATCAAGTCAATGGTGGGAACCTCTTTTTTCGAAAGTTACTTAAGGAAACCTGATGTATGGTTACTTTTCTCCACAATGGCAGAAATGGAACCTTAATACGTTGACCCTACTTTTCACAATTACAAAATGGAACATTTGGATGGCTAAGTGTTTGTTCACCCTGCATCAAAAGGATTGTACATATATCGAATTGACGAGGGAAAATTGTTGCAGACTTGCATAATGTTTTGGTTTTACAACAAGCAAAACTGTCAAAGCAAGCTCTATCAGAATTGTGGAAAGAACTTCCTTGGATGACAGATACAGATGCTGCCATTACATGACTGCAACGCACCTTTGTTATTCTGTTTTCCTTTTCTTTTCCCTGTTTGTGATTGCTTTGATTTATGTGATATAATCTGTTTTGGATGTATTCCGATTTTTTTTCAATAAACTTCCCCCTACTCTTTTTGAGAAGTGCCATGGGATCTTTAACATCCACCTGAACTAGCATCAGAACAGGCAGATGGGACCTCGGTTTAATGTCTCATCCATAACACAGCACATCAGGAGTGCAGCACCCCACTCATGCTGCACTGCAGTGTCATTATTGAGATATTAACCCAAGTGCCTGGTGTGAAGATAGAACCCACAGCCTTCTGATCTCCCAGCCTCAGAGGCAAGTGTGCTACCTGCTGAGCCATTGACAGTGAGAGGGTCTCTACCTTCAAATACCTGGGGTGCCTGGCTGGACAGTCACCTCGACTTCTCAATACACATCAATGCCATCTGCACCAAACTTCGAACCAAACTTGCACTCCTCTAACCACAAAGCCAGCCTTCCTCTCCTCACGAGATGTGAATTAGTATTTAAAACAATCTTGCCAGTGTTGCATGACACCAACATAGTCTATGGCACTGTCCCAATCTCATCCCTCTCAAAATTAGACACTCTTATCAACTCCTTCCACTGCTTTTCCACCGCCTCCCTTCCCCTCACCCATCACTGCCTCCTGCATGCTCCACTCTCCCTTACCCCACTATCTCACAGGAGAACAATCCACTGCACCTCCCTAATTGCTGAAGATTGGTTCAGCTCCCTTCCCCCATCTCTCATCCAGTCTTACTCCAGCCAGATCCACAACCTACTCTCTTCGCCACAGAGACCCACGTACCTTCTCCATCCCTCGTCCTCACTCCACTGCTGGTCGGTCCATATTCTTATACTGCCTCCCTCTCCTCTGGAATAATCTACCCTCTGACCTTCACCTTGCTTCCCCATCCTCATCCTTCAAAAGACTTCTCAGACTCCTCCCCTCTCCTCAGTGCCCCCAATGCTCCTAACCACCCCCCCCGCATCTACCTTCTGACCCAGTGCGCATGTCCCCTATCTCTACTGTGACTTCTCTCAAATTCTCCCTCTCGATGTTCACAGGTCTCTGCTGGCCTGTGCTGGTTACCCGCCTGATCTCAAATTCAGCCCCTGCTTACTCCAGATTCACCACAAGGGGCGTCAAAGTGTCTTAGGTTAAACTGTTAGTTTCACTTATGTATTCTTATCTATTATAATTGAGCCTTACCTATCTTCTCTCTGGTGCTTTAAATAAATTTGTAAACATTGTGCCTAAACCACATTTTCCTCTTCTATATATCTGTAAATTTCTGTGAATAACTTATACTGTAACTTTGTTCTACTGTGTTACATTTACCCAGGTCGCACCTGGAAACGAACTTCGGCTCAGTGTGCCTTTTCCATTCACCAATTTTAAATAAATAAATAAATAAAAATATTTCATGATTGCCAACATTGTTTTAGACGTGCTAAATCATTTATAACCAATGATTTTAAGGTGCCTGCTTATTTTATTTTAAACTACTTCCTATGGGCTTCACTTTCATGGGAGGGTTTTGGGATGGTGTGTGCCTGAATAAGGCGGTTTAGGTAGCCTTTAATATTTTAATAATTACTGGATATAGTTGATAGTAACCTAAAACCAGTTGCTGTCAAACTCCATAATAGATGTCTATAGTGTATGTTAGAATGCTATAATCAGTAAAAATCTAACATTTACCAGGGTTGTTGTACCATCGATGTGACGTAGTTTAGCTACTGTACCATCGTCGATACGTCACATCAATGGTACAACAGCATGGAACATCCTCGCACATGCGCGTTAGGAAATGCTCAGCGCCTGTGGAAACGGCCATGGTGGTGAGCTCTATTCTACTCATGATGTGGAAATGGTCACTGCGGTGAGATCTCTGCCGAAAGACATCAGCACTGCTAAAAGGTGCGTGTTCCCATATTTTAAAAAAAAAATCTTGTCTGTTAGAGGGGGAACGTGGATCGAGCGGGCTTCTTCTTGTTGTGGGGGAGAAAGCAGTGCCACAGTGGTCATTTGGTGTGTGGTGTTACTATGATTGCTCCAGAAACATTCAGTGTAGTTTAGTTGATGCTTGCATACACTATACAAGACAATGGATGGGCATCAGTTAAACAACAACATTGTATTAACTTCTTGAGGTTACCTGACAACTGTAAACCTCTCGCGCTTCGCTCTCGAGGTTTACTTTGGTGTCATGGTAACCTCTCGAAGTGAATACAGTGTTGTTGTTAACTGATGCCCAACCATTATCCTCTATGTTGTGTCTCAAAAAATGACAGAGCCCAGCCCCAGGACTCATTCTCCAACACTTACCAAAACATCTCTTCTCCCAAACAGGTAATTAAAACAAATAAAGCACCATATTACCTCTATTAGAAGACACCCCAGTTAGAAGTCATCTCAAGCAGTAGCCACAACACAGGATACAGTTATTAATACAAGACATCCCTTGATTATAAGCTGCAGCTTGTAATAAGAGTGGTTAACTAATCAATGAAAAAAACTAATTCACTAATTTAACTAGTATCTGTATTGGTGTCTCTCTTTACTTCAGTCTACCAGCATTTCACGTGTCAAGAAGAGCTTCCTGATATATGCAATGGAAAGCTGTTTGCCTGCATTTATTGGTGAGTACATGATAGGGAAGAAAGTTTCAAAAACAAAACTTTTACCCACCTGCTTTCATCCACTTTCTCACTTGCTGCAAAATGCAACTGTAACTACAGAGTGAAGATGGCACTTTGGATGTTGATGCAGTTCTGTGCTTGTTCCTGGCTACAAGCACTGCCTCTAAAACCAGCATTTACTTTGGCTGCTTCTGGGTATTGGGGGGTTAGAAAACTAAAAGTGCCATATGGAGGAGCTGCTGCAGAGGGCTGACTTATGAGCATACAAACATATGAATGTGCCAGCAGAAACAGACCACCCGGTCTATTTAAGTCTGCTCGAGTGTGCAGCTAGTACCCCTACTTTACAGCTGCCCCAACCCCCCCCTTTATCATCCCATTGCTACCCTCTCCCCCACCCTCACTCTCCCCTGTTCCCTGTCCCATGCACTTTTGAAGCTGTTCACAGATTTACATGATACCACCCATTCTGGTAGGGCATTCCATTTTGCTACCACCCTCTCTGTGAAATAGTGTCTCCTCATTTCCTTCTTAAATCTTCACCCCTCTATTCTTCGTCCATGCCCCCGGTGACCCTCCAGCTCCTTAACTTAAAGACCCCATCTGCCCCATCCTTATTGATTCCCCTCAGATACTTGAATGTCTCTGTCAAGTCTCCCCGTCCCTTCTATCCTCCAGGGTGTACATATTCAGGTCTCCCAGCCTGCTGTCATGGTCTCTTCTGCCCATTCCACTTATCTTTGTTGTCCTTCTCTGCACCCCTCCAGTAACCTGATATCACGCTTTAGGTATGGCCTCCAAAACTGCACACAATACTCTAAGTGAGGCCTTACCAGTGACCTGTAGAGAGGCAAGATCACCTCTCTTCACCTGGATGAAAATCCCCTAGCTATGCACCCCAGCATTTTGTTCACTTTTGCAGCCACTCTCCTGCACTGGGCAGTGTTGTTCATGGTCCCTGTTATCATTACTCCTAGGTTCTTCTCTTCCTCAGTGATTCTCAACTTAACCCCCCCCCCCCAGCCAGTATTTTCTCCTTGGGTTCTTCACTCCAAAGTGCATAACCTTACACTTCTTTGCATTGAACCCCAGATGACACCTCTCTGACCACTTCTGTAGCTTGCTTAGGTCCCCTGCAGCTGCTTCCATCCCTCATCTCCATCCTCCACTGCTCCGATTTTGGTGTCGTCAGTGAACAGACTTATCTTGCTCACCACCCCATGTGCAATGTCTGATATGAAGAGCCCAAACAATACTGGCCCCAACACAGAGCCCTGTAGCACCCCATTCATCACCGGCCTTGGACTTAAGAGCTCCCCTCTCACCACCACCCGTTGCAGCCTTCCACTCAGCCAGCTTGTAATCCAGTTCATCATTTTTGCCCCTAGCCCTATACCAGTTAACTTCCCCCCAAGCCACTCATGAGGCACAGAATCGAAGGCCTTGCTGAAGTCCAAGTAAAGAACATCCACTGCATGACCCTTATTCCGCTCACCTGTCACCCAGTCATAATATTGTATCAGGTTGGTTTGACATGATTTCCCTGAAATAAACCCATGATGCCTCACATCCTGGAGGCCATTGTCCTCAAGGTACAACACCAGTCTTTGCTTTAGTATTGTTTCCATGAGTTTGCGCACTAAGGAGGTGAGACTTACCAGGTGATAATTACCTGGTTCATCCCTTGGTCCACTCTTGTGTAATGGTACTACACGTGCCATCCTCCAGTCTAGTGGCACACATCCCGACTCCAGTGAGGTGCTTTACAAATCCTCCAGCAGTTCCACCAACTCCTCTGCCATCTCTCTCTGCACCCTGGCGTGGATACCATACGGCCCTGGTGCCTTGTCTACCTTCAGTGCCCTCAGTTCCTCTAGGACTCTATTTGCCTCAATTCTTCTATCTGTTGCCTCCTCTCCCCCTGTCCCCATCCTCCCAGCCCATGGTGAACACTGAGCAAAAGTATTCATTCAGTGCTTCTCCTGCTCCTCCCCCCTTTTCCGTCCACTCCCCACTCCTTTTTATCCTCACTATTGTCTCCTTGCACTTCCTTTTCTCCCTGATGTATCTGAAAAAGTCTTTCTCCCCCCGTTAATTCCCTGTGCTAATCTCAGCTCCCTCTGGGCCTTGGCTGCTCTCACTTTTCTGGTCACCTCCCTGGATCTTGTATACTCTTCCCTGTCCATTTCTTTCCCTGTCCTTCTATACCTCTGGTGCACCTCTCATTTTGCTTTCACCACCTCCACTACCTCGCTGTTCAACCAGCATGGTTTTCTTGCTCTGCTCCTCTTACTCTGTGTCTTGGTGCAGACTTCTGTTGCCTCTGTAATCCCCCATTTAATAATATCCCATTTCTGCTCTGCATCCATCTCCTGCCTTATGCCCTCTAGTTTTCCTTTCAGTACTTCCTACATCCTCCCAAAGTCTGCCCCCCTGAAGTTTACAACCTGAGTAACTGATTTCTCTGGCTCCCCATACATCAAGATATTAAACCACACCATTTGGTGATCGCTGTCAGCTAGTGGGTCCTCCATCTTTATTTTCCTTACTGCCTCCCCATTTGACAACATTAAATCTAAAGTGTTCTTTAGCCTAGGAGGTACACTAACCAACTGTGTCAGGAGACCCTCCTGATCACATCCAGGAGCACTTTCTCCCTAGCACTGGAGGTGACCAGAATGCTCCAGTCAACCCCCAGCAAGTTAAAATTCCCCATGATGACCACCTTCCCTTTTCTACATACCTTTCTGATTTGTCCTGCTAATTCCCTGTCAAGCTCCTCAGACTGAGACAGTGGCCTGTATACCACTCCCAAACCTCAGATTCCTACCCCTTGAGTCTAGGAGCTCCAGCCAGATTGCCTCTGTTCTCCTTTCTTCCCCCTCGTCCCTTGTGCATTTGATCCCATCCCTCACATATACTGCCACCCCCACTGTTCCTCCCTTCCTTACGGTCCTTCCTGTATAATTTGTATCCTGGGATTGCCAGATCCCAGTCCTGGTGCTTGGTTGCCCACGTTTCTATGACAGCTGCAATATCCAGCCTCCACACTGCTAAGTGCCTGTAGCTCAGCTGATTTGTTGCCTAAGCTTCTAGCATTTAGCGAGACCACCCTCCATCCTTCCCCCTTCCCTTCATTGACCTCCATTTCCTTCCTTCTACTCCCTCCTTTTTCAGCCACCCTGAGTCCTTCCCTGCTAGCCTGGGGGGATGGCTGTGACTCCATTCTATCAGATCCCTGACTACCTGCTGTCCACTTGCAACCCCCCCATCTAGTTTAAATCCACCTTTGTCGCAATGTACATCCCCAGTCTTTGCTTTAATACCTCCTTCCCCTCCCCACTCAAGTGTAACCTGTCCCTTGCAAACAGATTGTTATTATCCCAGGTACTGCCCCAGCTGCCCACAACCCCATATCCCTTACTTTGACACCATTCTACCAACCATGTGTTCAACTCCCTAATCCTCTCCTTTCTTACTGTGCTTGTGCAGGGCATTGGGAGCACCTCGGAGAATGCCACAGACTCCCCAGTCTCCATGCAAAACCTTCCCACTTCCTCAGTCCTCTCCTTTGTTACCTCCACTGTGTCCCCCACTAGGTCATTTGTCCCCACATGTACCAAAATATGTGGTTTCCTCCTACCCCTCCTTATGCACCTTAGGATTGCCTGTCCTGCCTTGTCTGCCTTTAATCCTGGTATGGACTCCACTTATATCCAACTGAGCCTCTCTCCCTTGCTGCCCCATCTGATCCCCTTGAATATGGAGTCCCCCAACACCAGCACACCTCCCTCCTCTTTCCTTGTCTAATCGTCACCCCCCTACCCAGATTCTCATTTATGGGGCTATTCAAGATATTGCTTTTACAATGTGTCCCAGTGTCTTCCCTCCTTGCCATTCTCAATTGAGACTCCTTTCCCCCCTCCTGTTTGACTGCCAACCTTCCTCTCCCTCCTTACCTCTCCGAGTATTATCCCTCCCCTGCCATGCCATGCTCAATCTCTCCACTAGTAATGCCCCTCTCTCCCTTCTCTTTGTGAGTACTATCCCTTATTTAAAGGTACCCCAGATTACTATCTGCACTAGATTAGGAGGCATTGCTGAAATCACTAAAAGAAACTTGAAGCCGTGGTTTCTAACTGATAAAATATGGTAATGGACATTAGTGCTGTTCTTGATGTTTGTGCCGCTACTCGATGTGTGTGATACGTTTATAAACCATTCAGTCTTCTCTCTGGCAGTTTGTACAGTATCAAATACCACAGAGTATAAAAAAATATATCATAATGCACTAACATCAGTGCATTATTTTATATTTCATGCTTCACAGTTAGAAGAAAACTACTCTTGTACCTGCTCTGAGCTCACAGTAATTGGCTCTCGGAGGACAATCCAAGTAACACTCTCAAGAAGAGGAGGCGTGGTCAAGGAACCAAGGTAGGTCCAGTAATCCAGGTTAGAAGGAAGCAGAGTTGAGGGGTCAAAGTTGGTGAAGGATGCATGTTGACCCTGAAAAAGACATGTTTGTAAGCAGTGGATTTATTTTCATGACTGTCTTCTTTTTCCCTTTTTTGACTGCAGATACATAGGCTTATTAAATTAAGAACTGTTAAAACAACTTCTAATTCAAGTACAGCTGATATATTCAGCTTTACACCAGTTATAAAATATGACTGTAATCTAAATAGTTCACTCTTTGTAGCACAAATGAAAGTCTGAGCTGTAAACAGCTGCAAAAAGTGGACCTTAATATTGTACTGCATATTAGAGTAACAAGAGGTCAGCCTGTATAATCTATGATGGAATATTATACTGTATGTGCACTTAAACGAAGACGCACTAAAAATCCAAAGAAGATTTATTGTCAAAATTATCTTACATCAGACTGGGACTCCAATCTGAAGCTCAGTTAATACTGGACATTAATATCAATAAGGGAATTTACAGGTACAGTATAATTTGACACTTATGAGTAAAGAATTTCAAATTGTATTAAAGGGGAACAGTCAGCATTAAGAGCCTTACATGCGAGTGTGGGGCTGGTACCAATTTGCACTTTGTGCAAAAACATCTTTTTTTCACTTACTGTTTACTGCTGTGTAGTCCACTGTATCAGAGTACTTTTGTTGACTTCTAAGTTGACATTTTCTGTTACCAGAAATCCCAAAATCCCATGCATCTGACATCATAGGAGGGATGCAGCTGTAGGAGATTTAATAGCCTGCAGTGCATGTCTGAACTTCTATAACCTCAGATCAGATGTTTGCTGGTCTTTCTGTTCCCACATGGCTAAGTACAGTCCTCTGTGACTATATTTAGCCCTGTGAAGAAGAGGGACCAACAAACAAAAGATAAGAACTTTTAAAAACTCTTAACATGCACGGCAGACTATTAAAACTCCCACTACTGTAGCCCTCCTCCAATGTCAGCTACAAGGGATTCTAGGATTTCAGGTTACAGAAAATGGCAGCTTAGAAGTCAGCAAAATTAGTCTAATACTATTTATTATACTGCAGTAAACAATGAACTGCAAAAGCCTGGCACCAAGTTACTGCTACTAAAAACAAAAATACTCACAAAGGCTAATGTGAAAAGTGCTTTATTGCACAAAAACAAGGACTCTGTATCCACAGTTCACCAAAGTGTCATGCTGCAAAAGACTCTGCACTTTATTATCTTGTTTGACACCTTGATACAGTGCAGTCTTTGGCTGCACAAAATGTTGGTGAATTGTGGGTAGAGGGTGCTCGTTTTTGTGCTATAAAGTACTTTTCACAATAACCATTGTTAGTACATCTTTTTCAATAGCAGTAACTTGGTGTCAGGCTTTTCCAGTTCATTGTCAGCACTCTGTGTTAACCATAGGCACAGGTATCCACACGCATACAATTTGGAGTTGATATACAGATACTGCAAAAAACTGTAAGAAAAAAAACGCTTTTGTACACAAAGTGCAAATTGGCACCAACCCCACACGTAGGTGTCTGGCTCTTAGTACTGACCATTCTCCTTAAAAATGAATGTAGGATTAATAGCACACCCCCTGTATTCATATATGCATTAATTAGCATCTAAGTAAGTGTCATGCATTTTTTTTAATGGGAACAATTAAGCTCCACTGAAAGGGAAGCCCAACAGTGCCTCAGTCACTGATCTAAAACATGTGGTAGGGTTGGGTATTCATGTCAATGGACAAATAAAAGGACCAAATCTTAGGCTTTGTTCTCACTAGTGTATTTAAAATGGTTTAACAAGCTTATACCATTTTAAAGATCCCTGGCATGGTTTGCATTAGCACTACACACGCTTACTAATCCATTTTTTAAAACCGTGTTTATACCCTGATAAGAACTAGGCTTAAACACAGTTTTAAAAACATTTTGGGAGTTAAATCAGACTAGCTTGCAATGTGAACACTCTGGCATGGTTCCCTTTCATGAAGCCAGATGTCCCAGATTGGAAACCAGTTGATGGTTAATCCGGTCCTGAGGCAGTAGTACGGATGCTGTAATCCATTTGTAATAACGGTGTACAACATACTACTATCAGTGCGAACACAACAACATGGATGCTACAGCACAGTAATTAATCCATATTAAAAAACGTTTTAAATTACTGTGCTGTAGTGTGAACAAGGCCTTAAAATCAGTGGAAAAAAACCCATCAATCGCCATTCAAACTGGCACTTAACATTGCCTTAAGTCTTAGCTAAACTGAATTCCATGACAAATGTTCATTTAATTTAGGACATTTATGGTTATAGGTTGGTACTAATTTTATGAGACTCATTCTACCTTCCTTAATATGACTGCCCAGCACAGCCATATACACTGATATGAACTGTGATTAATAATATGAATTTCTGTGAATGAAGCAATTCAAGTAATATAAATTGTCCATTTTTTGTACCTCTCTCTCCAAACCACACATATATAAACTATAATGGCATAAACCCAGTGCAAAGCATCACTGGTGGCAACATGCAAACCCTTATGTAAGGTAGAATAGTCGACTTCACCAGGACTTTGAGTTGCCTAAAGCAGGCTTTGAGATTTCATGTCAGTGGCTCAGCAGGCTGTACACTTGCTTCTGAAGCCAGAAGATTAGAATGTTGTGGGGTCTAGCCTCACATGAGAAACTTGGGGCAAAACACAACACTAACACTGTAGTTAAGCATGAGGGGGGTGCTGCAATCCTGAGGTGCCACGTTTTGGATGACACGTGAAACTCAGGTCCTGTGTGCCTGTTCTGGTGCTTGTTCAGGTGCATGTTAAAGATCCCATAGTACTTTTCAAAAGGAGTAGGGAAGTTTTTATTAAAATATAAAAATCAATACATAACAAAAACAACTCCTAACACACATGATGTAATCATAAATCAACACAAAACAAAATTATCCAGAGTCAGTGTCCTGGCCAAATGCCACCCAAATTATTGACACACCAGCAACAGCTTAACCTGATTCAATATGGCAGGTTGCATCTATATCCCACACTCACACCCCAGGAGGAGGATGAATATAAGCAGACATGCCTAGCCCTCCTTTCCTAGTCAAAGTGTCAGATTAGCTCCAAAGGGAAATAGAGATTTAATACACTCAGAAGTAGCAAACAAAATAGGCAGTGTTTAAGAAGAGCAGTGAGTATGAGCTTTGATACAGGGAAAGAAAAAATGTACAAATTGTTTACCTTTTTGTCTCTCTCAAAACCACACACACGTAAGTAATAAGACACTCCAAGACGTTTGTTATGCAGAAATAAACACACACCTAGTGGTGTACTGAGGCATAAAGGTCCCAGGCCAACTACCTTACTGCCCCTTGAAGTGTGTTTATCAACTCATTACCACAACTCCAGGGTATCTTATTGAGTTTATACAGGGATTTGGGCATACATTTATTCAAATTTTGTTTTAAATGTAATATAAAAATATTAATATATTGTTAATTGGGTAGAACATAGTCCCTCCATTGGTGGGAGTCACTGTGGGTGCTATTGTGTCCAGTGGTGTTAATCTTGTGCAGTGTGTATGTTCTTTAGTGTTGTATTGTTGCTTGGAACTGAACTTCTGGTGCTTTTTCAATTTGTTTCATAACTAGTTTTTTTTCTTTGGAGGTAACCATCTGCATGAGGAGAGTGAGCGGGTAAGTGGGGCCTGCTGAGTTGGGAGTGAGCAATACTGTATACAAAGCGGAGGATGAGAAACTAAGAGTAAATATGGGGCATGATTCCATGCTGTCTAGTGTGATTGCGTGAGTGAATGCTGCAGGCCAGCAGGAGAGGGGGACTTATTTGGGGTGGACACTGCAACACTGAGCATTTCCTATATTAAAAACAGTGTCTGGTGTATGGAGTTCATTTTTTATTAATTTACTCTGGAGCAAGAAAAGGGCGAAGGCAAGTGGATAGCAGAGACAAATGGTGGATAAATGAGCTTTTTACAAGTAGATCACTAACATATGGATATGTTTTGCAAACAGGACCATGGGTACTGGCACTTTTTAAATACTCAATATTTTTAAAAACCATGTGGCTGGAAATGCATCTTAGCCAATCACATTGCAAGAATGTCTTTATCTATTTTATAAATACAGTCCAAGTAAAGATGCAGTGAATTTAACTTTCGCTGGTGAAGTGCATGTGCAGTGGGCACATCACACTGTCACTTTGCTACGCGGAGTGGCCAATACAAAAGGCTCACTTCACCTTGTAATTATTACTTCGTGTTGTCATTCCACCTTAACGCAAAGTAAGGTGAAGTGACAACCATATTGGCAGCCCTTCACACACACAGTCACTAGAATTAAGGTGCATCCCCCAAATGCTCATGTCTTGTGTCCAGAAAACTCCCCAGTGCTGCGGTGACAATGTGAAATGAGAGCAGAAGAAATGCAGTCTCCCAGAATTAATGGCGCACTCAGACGTCATGTGTGCAGTAGTCAGACAAAGTCACCAGAATTAATGTGTATCCCCAAAATGCTAGTGTCTTGTGTCCAGAAAATTCCCCAGTGCTGACGAAATGAAATGAGAGTGTAACAAAAAATGCAAAGTCTCCCAGAATTAATGGTGCACTCCATCATGCATGCAGTGGTCACACACAGTCACCAGAATTAATGATCTTCCCCCAAAATGATACTGTCTTGTGTCCGTAAAATTCCCCAGTGCTAATGAAGTGAAATGAGAGGGTAACAAAAAATGCAAAGTCTCCCAGAAATAATGGTGCACTCTGTCATGTACGCAATGGTCACACACAGTCACCAGAATTAATGTGCATCCCCAAAATGCTACTGCCTTGTGTCCATAAAATTCCCCAGTGCTGACAAAGTGAAATGAGAGTGTAACAAGAAATGCAGAGTCTCCCAGAATTAATGGTGCACACCGTCATGCATGCAGTGGTCACACACAGTCACCAGAATTAATGTACATTCCAAAAATTCTACTGTCTTGTGTCCAGAAAATTCCCCAGTGCTGACAAAGTGAAATGAGAGTGTCCAGAAATTCCCCAGTGCTGACAAAGTGAAATGAGAATGTAACAAGAAATGCAAAGTCTCCCAGAATTAATGGTGTACTGCAAAAGCTCAAGAGATGCAGACACAAAGGCACAACTGACATGGAACCTTTGTAAATGAGTTGTATTGCTGAAAGATGTTGTAATCCTAGACTCAATAAATAAATAAAATAAACAACGACACCTAACCAGTGCTCACAAGTCACAAATCCAAATCTGGAAAAGAATACCTTTTGCCGGGTTTGGAGAGGTTAGTGCTTGGCAGTAACAATCCACTACCAGTAAAGATACCACAAAGCAGTATAAAAATTCATGCAGGTGTGGTGGATAGCAGATTCACACTGCTGCAATTACTCTGTGGCACAATAAAAGGTGTCTGATTTAATTAAATGCATCACACACACACACACACTACAAGTAATGCGTGGCAAATTGAAAACTTTTAGTAATATAACCAAATGTTTTAAACAAACTGAAATTATACACTGCTGCACCACAACAATCAGCAAAAAAAAGTCAAGAATTACTGAAAATATTACTGTGTGTACATTAACACAGTTATACAAGAAATATATATAACCAAAACAGACTGCCTTTTTCTCCCAGTTACTCTACTACACCACAGATACGCCCCTCTCCCAAAGCATACGTCACAGTACACAGACTAACTGTTCTAAATTAACATTCAAAATCCACACACAAACAATAAACACTCAATGATATGAGCATAGAAGGGTTTCCTACAATCGATGTACTAAATTGTAAGCAAAAAAATAGATCAAAAAGGCTTTTTAACAGCTTTTAGAGGTTTTAATCACAGAGCTCTGAGGGGAAACTGTCTCCATCTTCCACTACACACAGGCTACACAGAACTGAGGCTGTGCAGAACAATCTAGAGTCCATGTGACCTGCAATCCCATGAAGCACTGCATAATTCACCTTTGGAGCTCAAAAACAAGGCGAAATCAATGTACTTCGCCTTAAAATTGGCGGAGAAGTGGTTTGAGGAAGGCGGAATAATGTGAAGTCATTGTCTTCAATGGACTTCGTGTTCCCCATTATAATGCAAAGTACTCCACTTCACATTTGGGATACTTCTCGGATTCCGCATTACTCCACAAATCACTTCACGGAATGAATTTTGGCCACTGTGCCCACCACTAAGTCCAAGGCATGAACCCAAGGGCCAAAATGGGTTGTCAGTAGAGATGTGAGAAGTTCACAAATTTCACTCCACAGAAAATTTCATGGACTACGCTCAGCACATGAAACACAATCCATGACATTTGCAGATCATGAAGCACAGGATTAAATGTGAAAGTGTGGAATTTTGTGGGTGAAATTTCATACTTTGTGCACAAACTTATCCCAAATTATAAATCCCTGCTGTCTATTGGTTCCGCCTCTCCCCGCCTCCCCCCCCCCGCTGATCACCAGCCACCCCCTCATCACTGGCCAGTCAGCCACAATGTAAACAAACAAAAAGTATATATATGTATATATATATATATATATATATATATATATATATATATATAAATTTTATTAAATCCCTGGTGGCCCCCAACCCCCGTCAATTGTGGGCCATGGTTTAAATAAAGAAATTCGTCCCAGGCCCTCACACACATCCTCTGATCACTGGACAGTCAGCCACAGTGTAAAAATATGAAATACAAAGAAGGCAGCAGAAGAAGGCCATTTGGTCTATCAAGTCTGCTCATACTGCAGGGTTCACAGCTTGAGCTAATGTCCCTGCCCTCGCTCCCCACTCCTCCCATCCTCCCTACCCATGATCCTTACCTTCCCCCATGCCTATCCCAGACTTTCTAAAGCTGCCCACTGTCTTCAATGAGATTACCTCTTCTGGCAGTGCAATCCAAGTGTCAACCACCCTCTCCGTAAAATAGAGCTTCCTGACCTTCCTCCTAAACCTCCCACCCTGCAGCTTAAGACTGTGACCACTCATGTTATGGTTGACACTCAGCTTAAAGAGATTCTCCTTCTCAATCTTGTTTATCCCTTTTAAATACTTGAAGGTCCCAATCATGTCCTCTCTCTCTCTCTCTCTCCTGTCTTCCAGGGAGTACATGTTCTGTGCCCTCAGCCTCAGTCTCTCCTCGTATACCTTACCCTGCTGACCGGCTGTCATCTTTGTAGCCCTCCTCTGGACCTTCTCCAGCAGGTTAATGTCCTTTTGAGGTGTGGGCACCAGTACTGAACTCCATACTCTAAATGTGACCTTACCAGTAACCTGTACAAGGGCAGTGTATCCTCTTCTCTGCTACTACTGATCCCTCTACCTATGCATCCCAGCATCTTATTTGCCTTTGCTGCTGCTTTCTTGCACTGCGTGGCATGCTTCAGGTCACTAGTGATCATCACTCCCAGGTCCTTCTCCTCCTCTGATGCAGCTACTCAGACTCCACCCAGGTAGTACTCTGTCCTGGGATTCTTGGCTCCAATATGCATAACTTTGCATTTCTTAGCATTGAAGCCAAGCTGCCAGGTCCTGGACCACCTCCCCAGCTTTTCCAGATCTTCTTGTAGGTCCTGTATCTCTTCAGCTGTGTCCACTCTCCCACAGAGCTTGGTGTCATCTGCAAATAGGCGCATTTTGCCCTTAATGCCATTCCCAATGTCTTTGATGAAGACATTGAACAACACCGACCCCAGCACTGAGCTCTGTGGGACCCCACGGGTTACCTCTCTTGTGCCAGATAACTCTCTCCCAACAACCACCCTATGGGTTCTATCCCTCAGCCAGTTTTACATCCATCTGGCCATCTTTTCCCCAACCCCAAGATCCACCAACTTCTTGAGCAACCTTTTCTGGGCCACAGAGTCAAAGGCCTTGCTGAAATCAAGATAGAGGATGTCTACCACTTGGCCCTTGTCTATTGTCTTAGTGACACAGTCAAAGAAGTCAATCAGATTTGTTTGACATGACCCCCCCCAATGAACCCGTGCTGCCACTCATGCTGGAGACCATGTTCCTCTAGATATTCCACCAACCTTTCCTTTAGTATGGTCTCCATGAGCTTGCCCACAATGGAGGTCAGACTGACTGGTCTGTAATTTAATGGATCATTCTTGGGACCGCTTTTGTGGAGGGGTACTACATGTGCTGTTCTCCAGTCCTGTGGTACCACACCTGACTCTAGTGAACTATTAAATAGGTCTGTCAGTGGCCCTGCCTGCTCCTCAGCCAGTTCCTTTAGTACCCTTGGATGTTTACAATACATGTTTGTAAATTCAATCCCTGGTGTTTAGTGGACC
Source organism: Neoceratodus forsteri (assembly GCA_016271365.2). Taxonomy (NCBI): domain Eukaryota; kingdom Metazoa; phylum Chordata; order Ceratodontiformes; family Ceratodontidae; genus Neoceratodus; species Neoceratodus forsteri. Next base: position 1,138,495,445 of record CM057455.1, on the reverse strand, counting down.
CCCACCCCCCATAAGGGAGTGCAACATGACCACACCAGTCACAACCCTCTCCCCATCCCAATCCCACCCAGCTGGGTCACTGGCACAGCCCTCCTTTCACTTCCATGTCCAGCAGCCCAACTGAGTTCTTAACAAATGAGTGCATGCTTATACAAGCATGTGCTAATTCATTGACAGCTTACAGTCATTTTAAGGAGCTTTTCAGGGGGTAAGAGAATGGGAAGGGGCTGCTCCAGTCACCAACAGGAAGGCAGGATGGGGAAATAGCATTTGGACCCCCTTATCAGGGTGGGATTGGGATGGGGGAGCGGGGTGGCATGGTGGGCTCTCCATGATGGGGTGGGGGTTCCAGTAGACACCAGGGATTGAATTTACTTAACTATATTTTATATTTTTACATTGGGGCTCACTGGCCAGCAATTGGTGGTTGTGTGAGGGGTCTGAGGTGAGTTTGTTTATTTGAACTGTGGCCCACAATATTTTGTTCTTACATTATGGCTAACTGGCTAGCGATGGTGTGGGGGGTGGCAGGTGATCAGCGGGGGGAGGGGGAATCATTGGACACCAGGGATTTGGGATACCCAATGACTTCTTGGTTTGGGTGTGTTTTAAGTGCAATTTGCAATAAAAAAAGGCAAGGCAAGGTAACAATTTGTGAATTTTCAGTGAAAGCTGCAATTTTGTGAAATGAACAATGGATGAGAAATTTGTGGCTTCGCTGGAAATTCGCCAGTGAAATTAAACTTTGTTGCATCTCTAGTTGTCAGTTACAAGAAATTACATAACTGCTGCTTGGGTTTGTTATGTCCATTTTGGAAGTATATGATTTCTAAAAATAAGGTAAAATATTCCAGAATATGGGGGAGGAAGTATTTGACTTTCAGTGAAGAAAAAGGCAATTCAGAGAAATCCAGTTTTAGAAGCATAGTATAATATTTAAGCAATAAAACATTGCAGGGTGCATGATAATACAAAATGTACAACCCACAGAATATGTAGGACACAAGGTGGTCAAATGCCTTGCACACTGGGAAATGCATCAATTTAGCAATCTCTGTCTTTCTGGAATGTGTAATTGCTTTCATAAAATCACTTGCTATGCTTGAACAAGAAAACAAAACAGAAGCAAAATAAACTTTTAAAGGAAAATATATGGTTGAAATGGAAAATAATTATAACCTTAGTTAAATCATCCCATTTTATCTCTCCCATATAGTAAGTCACATTGTGGAGGACGTGATAGGTTTCTGTATATTTTTATTTTTGCAAATGTTTTTTTTCTTGCTGAGTGAATCCAGTGACAGCCTATACAGTGTTTTGTTCACTAATTTGACTGCAGCCTACAAATAGCATTTTTGCCTGCTGCAGAGGCAGAGTCAGGGTGGTTTATGGTGGCTTGCTTGACAATGATTTTAAATATTGGGCCCAGTTTGAGCCAAGAATGCATGGAAGTTCAGTGAATAGGAGGCTATTTAAATGTAAAAGGGGTCAGAATGATTGTTATGCTGACCTACTTGCTCTGTGAAGTTTTTAAACTGTGCCAGATAGGGCTTGGGAATTGTTGTTGCCTGTCCTTTTGGAAGGTATTTCAATTGAGTAGCAGGGTTGGGGTAGGAAATGTGTTGTGGCTGCCCACTCAATGGGCATTTTAAAAGCTAGGCATGATTTGGGTCAGTAAATTGTGCTGATCTGCCTAGTCACCAGGTATTTTAAAGCAGAGGCCCACTGGGAGCTGCAAATATTCTTAGGTTAAGTCTTAATTTGAAATTTTAAAAGTTGTACCAAATTAAGGCTATAAAAATCTTTTTTTTTATGTTTGCATGGTGAGCAGACAGGTTGCCCATGTTGATGGGACTCCAACTAACTACTAACTGTCAGTCAAACATCTTCCATATAATGATGTATAGAAACAACAGTGAAGAACTGTATCACAATGACCTGTTCATGTTGATCAGACTCCAAGCTTCAATTAAAAGAAAAATAGAAGTTTTAAAGCCTAACAGTTTAAAAGTTTTACTTTTTGAAACATAATTTCAAGCATTATAAAATGACTTATATATATATATATAGTTAGAAATGGTCGGAAGATATTAGCGGTTGTCATCCCATTGAAGAATAAGCCCATTCTTTTCTAGTTTTGAATCTTTAGAACTAATATGCCTAAAATGATTCATGGATTACTTTGATGGTGAGTATCATACATTATTCTTGTTGTCTGATATTTTATATTATAACCTACAAATGGCAGGGCAAGACGTTTCACAGTACTCCATAAAATACGCCCCATGTATGGGAGGTACTGCATGTAATCAGTTTATTTTGCAGAATCCTCAGATACAAAAAAAATGAAAATTTCTGTATGGCAGCCAGAGGACAGTAAATCTCAAATTTCTACAGATCTAAGGAACTAAACTGTCAATTAATCTAGATCTCATGTCCCTTACTTTAACACATCCACACATCTCCAATCAAACCATAATGTATTACCTACATTTGCTTTAATACAATCCAGTGCATCAAGAACTTTCTGCAGATGTGGGTTGTCTTGTCCTACCTGCAATGAAAGAAAAAGATATTAAAAGAAACTGTCATAAAAATATATGGACGCACACAAAATGGATACTGACAAAATAATAACTCAATGGAAAGGAAAAAAGTCATTGATTTACGTTCATGCTAAAATTGGAAACTTATTCTCCCGAGCCAGAAACAGGAAACATTGAAACATAGAAAATGACCATCTGTCCATCCAGTCTGCCCTGTTTTGCTTCATCCTGACCTGGGACCTAAGGTTTAGTTGGGTCATTGTCCTCACCTCCTTGACCCTTGCTCTCTGCCCTAGTGCTTTCCCCTGTATAACTATGACTCAGTTGGCCAAAGCATTGCAGCAGACATCACCTTATCAGTGTTCCCTACCCTTCAGTATGAAGGTAGGCATATAGGTTTTAATTTAGCTCTGGCAGCACTCTTGAAGGAGGAACATCAGGGCTGCCCTCCAGAGCTGCACCTTTGGAAACACTGCAAGTACGGGACAGTAATTCCATGGTATTAATCTTTTATTAGTTTAGTTCCTTAGATTTTGTGTAAAAATAAACTGGCAATTAATATGCATGTCTTCTGGTTACTGGGGCCCTCTTAGGAGGGCTGCTAACAGTTGTAGAACTTGGTCATTCTTTTTATTAAGACAATAGTTGCTTCAATGATAGAGCCAGGTTTAGCAATTCACTTTGCAGCCTCAATTGATATAAGATGGGATATTTTACTGAGAAACACTGGGAGAGCAAAGGAGCCAAGATACTTAAGCACTAAAACTGATAAAACATCTCCTTGTTTAACCACTTGTCTTCGGTCAAATAGAGGGTTTCAACCTATTGCTGCAGAGACCTGGATATGCTCGGCAGATATATCCAATTTGTTATAACAAAAAAAAAACACAAAGGAAGGGAAACAGGCTGTACGTGTTTACTGGCAAAAAAGGGGGACTGTTGGTGCTAAACTGGATGGCCATGACAAAGCCCTTCTCACATGCACCTGGGTTACATGCACAGTCATTAACCATTTCTTTCTTATGGAAGAAGCACTAAACTTCTCTACTTGGACTATATTGTTCACCACCACCCCCACCCAAAGGCAGTTCTACTTTTTTAGGCATAGGATTTAACTGACAACAGGAACTTCCTGTTTAGGAGCAGGAAGTGAGTGATCACAGAGCCACCAAAGACTCACCATCCTAAAAGGGCAAGAGTAGCTCTCCATCCCCCCCTAGCTGCTGGAGGTCTGACTCTGAGCAAGTAAGGAGACTACTGAGAAATATAGGAACTTCTAGTCTCAGAACAGGGAGATCAGGAGCTAAAAGGGCACAGAGGTGTAAGTAGGGACAGAAAGGAAAAAAGAAAAAGAAAAAAACAAACAGAGGAAAGAGTAAGTATTCCAAACAACAATTAGGGGGCCAGAAATAAGACAAGATGGGAGTAGTGCAGTGCAGTGGCTGTGGCACAGCAGTCTTCTGGGAGATGTTCTGGAGGATGCGGTGCTTTCCCATCTGCAGGCACCTCTCTGGGCTGAGAGAAGAGGTTGCTCATCTCCAGGTTGAGTTGGCCAGTATTTGTGGGACCTCCTCTCCCACCCAGGTCACTGCTGTTGCCTCAGAGGTTGCCAAGAAAGAGGAGCGGTTGGACCACAGTGGGCACAGGAAGGGTGAGGGTGGTGGAACAGAGGCACATCCCACCAGTTGTACCTCTCCACAATTTCTATGCCATTCTGGAAAAGTGTGGTTCCTCTATGGAGGCACCACAGTGGAGACCAAGGAGGATGCTGGGAACCTCCATAAAGGAGACCCACAGGAGGGTGGCATGGGACCCCACAGGGGAAGGAAACAACTCCTGGTAGGGGATTCCATTGTTAAGAAGGTAGAACTGGGGGAGGAAGGGGAGAGGGAGGTAAGGTGCCTGCCTGGTGCCATGGTTGGAGGGACTGGGAGTGAATCCTTAGGATCGTGGGAGCAGCTGCACAGGGGAGGGAGCTGGATGTTATTGTCCACCTAGGAACAAATGTCCTGGCTAAGAAAGGGATCAGAGCAGTGCAAGAAGTGTTTGTGAACATGGGGAGGGGCCTTAGACAAATAGCACACAGGGTAACCTTTCTTAGAGGTGCTGCCTGTCTATGGCACAGGTGAGGCTAGGGTGCTCCACACCATGGGATTCAATCATTGGTTGAAAAACTGGTGCAGAGCTCAGGGATTTGGCTTCATTGGTGACTGAGGGTCCACCTGGAGGAATGCAGGCCTATACTGGCATGATAGTCTGCATCTGTCCAGGAGGGGAACCAGGATCCTAGGTGATAGGTTTAAATGCTTCATTGGCAAGCATTTAAACTAGCCAAGGGGAGAGGCACTGGAGAGGAGCAGGGAAATCCTAGCCCCCCCAAAAAAATCAGGGTACTAAGTGAGGTAGACACCAACATAGAGATGTCATTAGGGAGAAGTGCAGGGATAAATTGAGAAAGTGACAAATGCAATAAGGACAGGGATGGGGCAAAAAGGGGTAAGACCAACAAGAAATGCAGGGTAATAAGTACCAATGCCCATAATCTTGGCAACAAGCTCCCTGAACTGGTGGCCTTGATGGAAGAGGGATGCCTGGATATCGTAGCAGTCACAGAAACATGGTACACAGAGAACCACGACTGGGATGTAACATACCAGGGTACACAACCTACAGGAGAGACAGGAAGGGGAGAAGAGGGGGCAGAGTAGCTCTTTATATAAGGGAAGGGATAAAAGCAACTGAACAAAAGAGTAAACAGGGAGAAGAGGAGGCACTGTGGATCACCTTAGAGACTGGAAATGGCACCACAATCCACACAGGGGTTGTATACAGACCCCCTTGTCAGGGGAAGGGAATGGACAAGGATATGATAGAAGGCATACTTAGGATGGCAGAGAAAGGGGAGATACTGTTGATGGGGGAACTTAATATGCTGGATGTCAACTGGAGCACCTTTGCTGCAGCCACATACAAAAGCAGGGCCATTTTCGATGCCCTTCAGGTGGCATGCCACAGACAGCTAGTTTTGGAACCTACTCATGAGGGAGCAATCTTAGACCTTGTACTCTCAAATGGGGACAGTGAGAGGATCTCAGATCTAGAAGTGGGTAGCCATTTGGGAACAAGTGACCACTGAACAGTGTGGTTCACGATAAACTCAGCTACAGAGTCAAGCCATACAAAAGTGAGGGTCTGGACTTCAGGGAGGGCTGACTTTGGCAAGATGGGAGAGTGCCTTAGAAAAGAACTAGCAAACAGGCTAGAAGGAGGGGTGGAGCAACAATGGGGAAATATCAAAACTGCCATCACAGAGGCAACAAGCCTTTGCGTGAAGCAAATAAACAAATCAAAATGAAAGAAAAAGCCACTATGGTTCTCAAAAGAGGTGGCGGTGAAGGTTAGGGAGAAAAAGATAGCATTTAGGAAGTATAAGGAAACACAGAAAAGGCAGGACAGAGAACTGTACCAGTTAAGGCAGAAGGAAGCAGGGAGGTTAGTAAGAATAGCAAAGGCTCAAACTGAGGAAAAGATAGCCAACTCGGTGAAGAAGGGGGATAAAAACTTTTATAGGTATATCAGGGAGCGTAGAAAGACAAAGGGAGGGATAGTGAGGCTGAACAGAATAGACTGTGGGTGGGCAGAGAGGGACAGTGAAAAAGCAGGGATACTGAATGAATACTTCTGTTCAGTATTCACAAAAGAGGAGGTGGGGGAGGTGCCTAATCCAATTAACAGAAGCACTCTGGATGGGGGGGTCAATCCCAGTCCTTTCACAGAAGAAAGGATTCTAAAAGAACTCCTAAAACTGAAGGTGGATAAAGCAATGGGGCCAGATGGAATTCACCCCAGAATTCTATAAGAATTAAGCAGAGAACTAGAGACACCACTGACTACCCTTTTTAACAAATCATGGGAGGATGGTGTGGTACCTGAGGACTGGAGGAAGGCAGATGTAATACCCCTTCACAAAAGTGGGAGCAAGACAGAGGCAGGAAACTACAGACCTGTCAGTTTGACCTCTGTGGTAGGGAAAGTGATGGAATCAATTCTGAAGGAAAGAATTGTTGAGTACCTAGAGGCCAGTGGGGCATAGGACCCAAGGCAGCATGGGTTCAAAACGGGAAGGTCATGTCAGACGAATCTAATTGATTTCTTTGATTGGGTGACCAAGTAGTAGACCAGGAGGGGCTGTGGACATGGCCTACCTAGACTTTAGCAAGGCATTTGACACAGTCCCACACAAACGATTAATAGTCAAATGAACCAGCCTGGGAGTGGGTCCCAGGGTGGTAGCCTGGGTAAAACATTGGCTGGACAACAGGACACAGAAAGTAATTGTAAATGGAGTCCACTCTGAAGAAAGAAGGGTTACTAGTGGGGTACCGCAGGGTTCAGTACTAGGTCCAGTCCTTTTTAATGTCTTTATAAGTGACATTGCAGAGGGACTGGAAGGAAAAGTATGCCTCTTTGCAGATGACGCAAAGATCTGCAACAGGGTTGATACACAAGGAGGTGTGGAATGGATGGGAAGAGACTTGGCAAGGTTGGAAGAATGGTCAGAAGTATGGCAGCTTGGATTCAATGTAAAGAAGTGCAAAATAATGCACCTAGGAAACAAACACCCAGGGGAAGATTATACAGTGGGGGGGGGGTAATAACAACAACAAAAATGGAAAGGGACCTGGGGGTAATCATATCAGATGACCTTAAGATTGGCAAGCAATATGAGAAGGCAGTAGGGAGAGCTGGGGGGATACTGGGATGTATAGGGAGAGGCATCACCAGCAGAAAACAGGAAGTTGTTATCCCCCTGTACAGACAGTTGGTGAGACCCCCCATCTGGAGTACTGCGTCCAGTTCTGGACACCATATCTCTGCAAGGACATAGACAGAATGGAGGCAGTTCAGAGGAAGGCAACTAAAATGATGGTGCAGGGTCTGCAAAAGAAGCCATATGAGAAGAGACTAAAGGAGCTTAATATGTATACCCTTGAGGAAAGGAGGGAGAGGGGGGACATGATAGAAACGTTTAAGTACCTCAGTGGAATCAACAAAGTCCAAGAGGGTAGCATCTTTCAGAAAAAGAGATGTGCAAGAACAAGGGGACACAATTTGAAGATAGAGGGGGGATGGCTCAGGGGCAATGTGAGGAAGTATTTTTTTCACAGAGAGGGTAGTGGATGCATGGAACAGCCTTCCTGAGGAGGTTGTATGGTCCAAAACTGTGGGAGAATTCAAGAATGCATGGGATAGACATAAGGCAATTTTTGTGGGGGGTAGGAAGAAATAGGCTGTTGGTTAAATAGGATCTGCAGCTTATCCTCTAGGTAAGGAAATGGGCAGACTAGGTGGGCCAAGCGGTCCTTATCTGCCATCAAAGTCTATGTGTCTATGTTTCAGCCAGTAACAGCAAGAATTTCACTGTGAATGCAGCAGCAACTGCAGCCTTGGGGAGCAGCTGAGGGCAATGTATGTAAAGATTAGCAGAGAGTGACTGGAAGCCTGCCTGGAGGGGATCAGTACTCTTAAGGGGAAACAGACACCAGAGAAATGAAAGTGGCCAGCTTAACAGACTTATAGCACCTCCAGCTAAGGTACCCCTGAAATCCCAGGTAGATGAGTCCAAACCAGTGGCTTTAGAATTCTCAGATGATGAGTCTAAGAAAATGGTCATACGGGTCCTTGGAGGAGCCCCTCAAGAGGTGCTTCGTCTGACCAAGCCATTGGTGCAGCCCCTCCCTACATGCTGGAACCAGCACCAGTGGACCTGGCACCACTAGGTTGCCCTAGCCAGGCCTTGGCTAAAGCCTCCATCCATGGAGGAGAATCTGGACAGGCTCATGATTTTGCAGCCTCGGTTCAGAAACATAGAAACATAGACTTTGACGGCAGATAGGGACCACTTGGCCCACCCAGTCTGCCCATTTCTCTACCTACTGGATAAGCTGCAGATTCTAGTTAACCAACAGCCTACTTCCTGCCACCCCCCACTACAATTGCCTTATGCCTGTCCCATGCATGTTTGAATTCCCCACTGTTTTAGACCCAACAACCTCCCCAGGAAGGCGGTTCCATGCATCCACCACTCTCTCCGTGAAAAAGAATTTCCTCACATTACCCCTGATCCTTCCCCCCTCTATCTTTAAATTGTGCCCCCTTGTTCTTACACATCTCTTTTTCTGAAAGATGCTACCCTCCTGGACTTTGCTGATTCCTTTGAGGTACTTGAATGTTTCTATCATGTCCCCCCGTCCCTCCTTTTATCAAGGGTATACATATTAAGCTCTCTCTGTCTCTCTTTATATGGTTTCTGATGCAGACCCTGCACCATTTTAGTAGCCCTCCTCTGGACTGCTTCCATCCTGTCTATGTCCTTGCATAGATGAGGTCTCCAAAACTGCACACAGTACTCCAGATGGGGTCTCACTGACTGTCTGTACAGAGGGATAAACACTTCCCTTTTTCTACTTGTGATGCCCCTTCCTATGCATCCCAGTATCCCCCTGGCTCTCCTTACTGACTTCTCACATTGCTTACCAACCTTTAGATCATCTGATATGCTACCCCCAGGTCCCTTTCCATTTTTGTTATTGTTAGTACCTCCCCTGCTATTGTGTACTCTTTTCCTGTGTTTTTGTTTCCCAGGTGCATTACTTTTCACTTCTTTGCATTAAATCTAAGTTGCCATATGTCTGACCATTCCTCCAACCTTGCCAAGTCCCTTCTCATCCTTTTTAACCCCCCTTGTGTATCAATTCTGTTACAGATCTTTGTGTCATCTGCAAAGAGGCATACCTTTCCCTCCAGATCTTCTGCAATGTCACCTATAAAGATGTTAAAGAGGACTGGACCCAGTACTGAGCCCTGATGTACTCCACTAGTAACCCCCCTTTGTTCGGAATGTGTTCCATTCACTGTTACCTTCTGTGTCCTGTTGTGCAGCCAGTTTGCTACCCAGGCTACCACCCTGGGACCCACTCCCAGGCTGGCTAACTTGATTATTAATCTTTTGTGCGGGACAGTGTCAAATGCCTTGCTAAAGTCTAGGTAGGCCATATCAACAGCCCCTCCCTGGTCTATTACTTTGGTCACCCAGTCAAAGAAATCCATTAGATTCATCTTACATGACCTTCTTGCTGTAAATCCATGCTGCTTTGGGTTCTGTGCCCCCCTGCCCTCTAGGTACTCAACAATTCTTTCTTTCAGAAGTGATTCCATCATTTTCCCTACTGCTGAGGTCAAACTTACAGGTCTGTAGTTTCCTGCTTCTGCCTTGCTCCCACTTTTGTGAAGGGGAATCACATCTGCCCTCCTCCAGTCCTCAGGTACCACCCCATCCTCCTATGATTTGTTAAAAATTGTGGTCAGTGATGTCACTAGGTCCTCCCTTAGTTCTTTTAGGATTCTGGGATGAATCCCGTCAGGCCCCATTGCTTTGTCCACCTTAAGTTTTAGGAGTGCTTTCAGGACTCTTTTTTCTGTAAATGGACTGGTGTCAACCCCACTACTCAGAGTGCCTCTATTGTTTGGTTTAGGTAACTCCTCCTCATCTTCTTTTGTGAATACTGAACAAAAGTATTCATTCAGTATCTCTGTCTTTTCACTGTCTCCCTCTGCCCACCTCCCCTCTCCCTTATTAATCTTCACTATTCCTCCCTTAACCTTTCTATGCTCCCTAATGTACCTATAAAAGGTTTTATCCCCCTTCTTAACTGAATTGGCTATTTTTTCCTCGGTTTGGGCTTTTGCTATTCTGACTGCCTTCCCCACTTCTTTCTGCTTTAATTGATACAGTTCCCTGTCGTGCTCCTTCTGTGATTCCTTATACTTTTTGAATGCAGCCTTTTCTCATTAACCTTCCCTGCCACCTTTTGAGAACCATAGTGTTTTTACTCCGCTTTGTTTTCTTTATTTGTTTAACACAAAGGCTTGTTGCCTCTATGATGGCAGTTTTGATTTTTCTCCATTGTTCTTCCACCCCTCCTTTTTGGCCATTTGCTAGTATATTACTCAGGTATTCACCCATTTTGCCAAAGTCAGCCCTTCTAAAGTCCAGTATGCTTGTTTTTGTATGGCTCATCTCCATGGTTGTGCTTATTATGAAGCACACTGTGCAGTGGTCGCTTGTTTCCAGATGTCTACTGACTTCTAAATTTGTGATCCTCTCTCCATTTGAGAGTACCAGGTCTAGTATTGATCCCTCCTGAGTGGGTTCCAACACTAGCTGTCTAAGGTCTGCCCCCTGCAGGGCATCGAGAATGACCCTGCTCTTGGATGTGGCTGCATTATATGTCATCCAGTTAACATCTGGCATATTCAGGTCCCCCATCAACAGTATCTCCCCCTTTTCAGCCATTTTGAGAATGTCCTCTATCATTTTCTTGTCCATTTCCTCTCCTTGAGATGGGGGTCTGTATACAACCCCTGTGCGGATTGTGATGCCATTCCCTGTCTCCAAGGTCACCCAGAGTGCCTCTTGTCCTCCCCCTTTACTTTTTAGTTCTGTAGCTTTGATCCCTTCCATTATGTATAGAGCTACTCCACCTCCTCTTTTCCCCTCCCTGTCCCTTCTGTAGACTGTGTAGCCCAGTATGTTGACATCCCAGTCATGATTCTCCATGTACCATGTTTCTGTGACTGCCACAATATCCAATTGTTCATCTTCCATCAAGGCTACTAGCTCAGGAAGCTTGTTTCCCAGACTACGGGCATTGGTACTAATTGCCCTGCATTTAATGTTGGCTTTATCCTTTTTTTTTACCCCCATGCCTGCTCTTATTGCCCTTGTCTATTTTTTTCCATTTACCCCTGTCCTGCCCTCTGTTGAGCACTGTGCCTCAGTGTTTACCTTACTACCAGCAGCTAGGGGGAGAAATGAGCCAAGGCATCTAGACATGCCACCAATAGTAGTTCAAAATCACAGACAACACCTGCAGCTTCTACCTCGGGTCATTCCATCAGTGTTGTGAACCCAGCAGGTTCCCACATGACAGACAAGATCCAGAAACAGATCTGGGGAAGGGAGTATGTGGATTTGTTCTCTCTTCTTAACTGCTCAGGTGAGCAAGAGGAGAGCAAGGAGAAAAAAATGATCAGGCTAAGAAGGTGAAGGTTGAATACGCCTTTGATTACCAACTACAGTAGCTGGGTTCATAGTGTTTGCCAGTGCAGTAGGTCAGATGGCTCCAGAGAAATACATAGACCTGTTCAATTACTTAAACAGGATCATGCTGGCCCACAGGCAGAAAGGAGGAAATGCTTGGCTTGAATATGATGAATAATTTAGGCAGCACATGCAGTACAACCTGTTGATAGGCTGGTGCATCCTGGACATGCCACTCCTGGTTAAGGTTATGCATAGGGGAAATGTTCTCTACACAGACAGTGGTTTGCCCATCAGTGCACACCAGCAGCAAAGGGCCGAAGGGGGCAAAGTTCCTCCACATCCATGCTTTCAACAAGAATGCATCACTTGTGGACAACAACATCCACTGATGCAGTGTAATCCTTTGAAACACCCAAAGGGAGGCAAGCACTACTTTTGGAAGAAGTTCAAGCCCAACAGATGCAAGCCTTCCCACCCCAATAAGAGTAGACCAACTTAGATTTTGCATGGAATGCTACCTGAACTGCAATGTGGCCCACCTGCTAGAGGAGGGCTTCTATGTGGGTTCAGAATCCTGTACACCAGCCCACATGTAGAGTATGAGGTAGGTAATCTAAAGTCTGTGAGAGATAAGCCACATATGGCTTATGAGAAACTAAAGAAAGAGATAAGGCTAGGGAGGGTGAGCAGCCATTACCCTTTCCTACCCCTGCCAAATCCCAAAGTATGCTAATTAGTTTAGTTCCCAAAAAGGCCTCTGGGGAATTCAACATGATCAATCATCTGTCACACCCAGACGGCGACTCAGTCAATGATCATATTGCCCTCACTTCATGGTAGTGTAGTACACTGTCCTTTGACAGAGCAGTTGAGGCAGTGCAGTCAGTGGGCCCAGGAGCTTTAATGGCCAAGGAGGATACAGAGATGGCTTTTGCTCCTGCCAGTACTCTCAGATGACCAGGACCTACTGAGGATGAAGAGGATGAAGTTTAAAGACCAGTATTACATTGACAATTCCATGCCATATGGTGTTCAGTGGTCTGTGCAGTGTTTGAATGTTTCAGTACCTTCTTACACTCGGTGACTGCCCAAGAGCCGAACAATCAAGGAATAGTCCACTACCTAGACAACTTCTGTTCATATGGCCAGGGCACTCCCTGGTCTCCAAACAGACATTGGACACCTTTGTAGGGCTGTTCAAACTTTTTGGCATACACCTGGCCTCTGGGAAATTCGAGGCTTCAAACTCGGTGATGAAGTTCCTGAGTGTGGAGATCGATACAGCAGAGCAGGAGTGCTGCTTTACTGAGATGCCTTTTGACTAATGCTGTAGTGGCAAAGAAGTTGATTTTACATGACCTCAGCTCATGGGGCACCTCAACTTCATCTGTTGGGCATCCCCATGGGGAGAAGCCTATTTAAAATGTATGGCAAAGTTGGGATCTACAGCTCAGAAACCACACCATCAGATCCAATTGACCAGTGGTTTCCGGAAAGATCTGCAGGTATGGTTGACATTCATAGCACATTTTATTTTTGAAATTAAATATACTTTATTCATTTTAGTCATGTTTACATAGGAAAATAAGGCATAGAAAGAGATTATTACATATATATAAGCACGAGATAAGGCCTTGAGGTTACATCGGCCCACAAATAACAACCACTACAGTTTCCGTTAAAAATAAAAACAAACCTTAACCACTATCCATAGTTCCCCCCTTAACAATAGATACAGTTCATCTGATATTCATCTATCTGGATATTCGTTCCCTGCTTGCAACATTGTATGTCGCTATAACCAGCCAGGTTATTTAGTAATTAATGGCAACGTATACACCTTATTCCACTTCTTGTTGAAACTAGCGGGACAGTGCCTGAGACTCGCTATTATTTTCTCTATTCTTAGGTTATATAAGAACTCATTTAGCCATTCTGAATAGGGTATAAGTTGGGGATCTTTCCAATGCCTTAATACCATCTGCTTTACCGTATGGGAAATTAGAGCCATGGCATATCTTCGCTCTAGAACTGAAATTCGAGAGTAATCCCCTAGAAGACAAATTTCAGGTTCAAAAAAAGGTTCTAGTTTTAGAAGGGGATCCAATTTATTCTAGGTGTTCCATAGGAGTTTAATTGAAGGGCATTCCCACAGCATATGGAAAATAGTACCTTCACTCAAACCACACCTATTACATTTGGGATCTTGCACTTTGCTCATGGCATATAGTTTAACTGGGGTAAAGTAAATATTATGTAAAATATAAAATTGCATAAGGCACAATTTGTCGTTGAAGGTATAAGTGTGTATGGCCTTTCAGATTTTATCCCAGCAGAATTGTCTATCTGGGAACTGGGTAGACCAATATATTGAGTGTCCTTGGATATCTGGATACATAAGTGGATAGAATTCGGCATTTATTCTGGAAACAGCATGTGGACCCCATGCCAGTGTAGAGACCATTTAGAGAAGGTCTTTCTGATCAATATCCCAGACATTAACCCCCACGTGAGCTATTAGAACGTGTCTAATTTGAAACGCTTTAAATATCTGGTTAGGAGGAAGATCCAAATCTTTAAGGATTTCCACTGAAGTCTTAATTCTACCCCGTTCCATTAGATCAGATATCTGAACATCTCATTCAGTAGTCTCCTCATTAGATTTTATATATTGTTTATCAATAGTGAAATTCAGATTCAGTATATAGCCTGGGAAATATCCTTAGTGTTATAGTAGCTGATGGCTTTACATAGTCGGGCATGTACCTTCAGGAACATAGTTACCAATTTGTTTTGTAGTGCCTTTATTCCCAACTTAGGAGTGATATGTAATAAGCTGTTAGGGGAAATACCACTTTTTTTAATAGCTAGGCATTCAATTTGTAGTCATATGGGTTCATATTCCTGTTCTATCCCTACCGAAATTGAGGATTGCCATCGGAAATATTTTGCTATGTGGCTAGCCAAGTAATATTGAATTCATAGCACATTTTAATGGGGTGTCAATGTGGTCAGAAATGGTAGACAGCCAAGAACTGGAACTGTTCAAGGATGAATCGGAGAGGGGCTAGACTTCGGGGCAAATGGTGTGCCATGGATTGTCCCCCCTCATGGGCTGAAGAAGGGCTCACAAGACAATTCAGACTATTAGAATTCCTCTCAGTCATAGTGGCCTTCTTCATATGGGATCCCTGATTGTGTACAAAAAGTTCATATTCCAGTCCGATAACATGGGAGTGGTCCACACCATAAATGGACAGGTAGGAGGGACAGGCCAATGGGTGACTTAATGAGAATATTTGTTTTAAAATGCATGCTACTGAATTTACATTTTAAAGCATGCATGTTTCTAGCATTGAGAATGATATTGCTGATGCTTTATCTTGTTCATAATGTCAGAAATTCAGAGAGTTGGTTCCAGCAGAAGACCAGAATCCATGATCGTTCCAGCTCTGTCTGTGGAAAGCAGTGACTCCTGGGAGTGCATAGGTAATGCCATTGCCCCCCGGATCGGGGCATCCTACTGCTGCAGCATGGAACATTACAATGCCATCTGAGCAGATGTGGGGTCGCCAAACAGCTGGCCCTCCCTGCAGAACAAATATGCAGTTATCTCATGGAAGCCAAATGAGGGGGCCTGATTCCTGACATTGCAGGGCAGCACCTGGCAGGCCTGTCATGGCTTTCCAGGGTTTGGGTTTTCATGGACAACACTTGCTCTTTCAAGGTTCAGAAGTTCCAGGAATGATGGAGCAAGAGGAAACCCAAATGACCAGATCCCAGATGCCCAATCATGCCGACCCTTCTTCAGCAATTATGGGAAGCCCTCCTAGTAATTTGCTGATCTGTCTAAAAGACCTCAGTCTTCAGAATGGCCTTTACTTTGGTGTTCTATGGGACACTCCAGGTGTCAGAAATGGTGTAGATGACACAAATGGGCACCAAGGTGAGCCTGGGGGGAGACAGGTGTTGTGGTGACCCTGGAAAGTGTCTTTGTTCAGTTGCCTCAGAGCAAGATGGACCAAGTGGGCACTGGCTACTGGTGTCTGGTGCAAACTCCAGTATGGGCATCATGAGATATAGTATCACTGGTGACCAACTGCATGGCACTCTGCCCAGGCCTGGTAAAGGCCTTCCTGTGGCATGCAGATGGCAAGCTGCTAACAGCATATCAGTTTAGACATGTTGAGCTTGGCAGTGTGTTGGTTAGGCTTGAATGCTAAACAGTATAACACCCATTCTGTCAGGATTGGGGTGACAACAGCTGCCAGGACTCAGGGGCTCTCAGAAGAAGAGATCTAAGCCATGGGAGAGAGGAGAGAGCCATGGGGAGAGAAAGACAAGAGAGAGAGAAAGAGAGGGGACATGATTGGGACCTTCAGATACTTGAAAGGAATACCTATGGTTGATAAGAAGAGCCTCTTAAGCTGAGTGGCAACCATAACATGAGGGGGAACAGTCTTAAGCTGGAGGGTGGGAGGTTTAGGATGGAGGTCAGGAAGCATTTCTTCACAGAGAGGGTGGTGGACACTTGGAATGCACTGCCGAAAGAGGACATCTTGTTGAAGACAGTGGGCAACTTTAAGAGAGGCTGGGATAGGCATAGGGTGAAGGTAAGGATCATTTGTAGAGAGGATGGGAGGAGTGGGAAGGGAGGGCAGGGACATTAGGTCAAGCTGTGGACCCTACAATATGAGCAGACTTGATAGATCAAATGGCTTTCTTCTGTTGGCTACTTCGTATGTTCATATGTATGTTCTTATGGGACAGTGAAGATCTCAATCATTTTTATGTTATGTCTGCCCTCACTTGCCTTAACTTTGTTTTGCTGCTTTCCAGGTTCTCTTGCTGGTCTCAAAGAAGTGTGGGTCTGCAGGCACTCCATCCACTGGGCATCAGAGTGGGCAGGCCATTGGCCCATGAGAAGGAACTCTCAATTCCAGGGCAGATGCTACATATTCACTGGATGGGCAAGAGAGGAATGTGCTGGGAGGAACTTCTTCCCTGGCTGGTAGAGGAGGCTCAATAAGGATGTCCAGTGGACATCCTGCAGATCCAGCTGGATGAAAATGACCAGGAACTCCAGAATTCCGTGGACCTGCTCTTGAGAATGAAGGAGGATTTGCGATCCAATTGAGTCTTGTGGCCTAGCACCAAGCTTTTGTGGTTCCACATCATCCAACAGCTCCACTGGTGGCATACGATTAACTCTAAAGTCATGGAGAAATCATGCAGATGCATTAATCGAGATATGTGGCCATTTATGGACTCCACTGGGGGAACCATGATCAAGTACCAAGACACTGACAATGCCTGCCAGGGACTTTATTCCAGTGACAGTGTGCTTTTGTGAGACATTGGCTGAGACTTGTTGTTAGACTCTTTTTATCAGGTCTTGGAGAATAGTTTGTCAGACAGTGTCACCCTATGATGGCTTGGGAGTCTCTCAGATCAATGGTATAAGAGGAAAAAGAGGAAAGAGTAAAATTCTTCAAAAGAGTTCATCTCCACTGGTCATCATGGGGTCTGTGGGACTAAAAGACCTGGACGCCATTTCGGAGGGGTTGCGGTCCAACCTCATTAAACTTGGCTGTGAAGAGCAGTGACACCAGTCACAAGTGGTTGTTCACTTCCCTGGCCAAATGATCTCCCCACTCCTGGGCATGAGTACCAACCCAGGAGGTCTATCACTCTCTCAGTCAACACAATGAGGAAGCCCTTCCCTGAACCAAACAAAAGACCCTTACCTACTTAAAGTGATCTTCTCTCTCCTCTCTTCCCCTCAGATTGAAATTGGACCCCCCCTCCCCAACAGCAGGCGGTTGGATGGTCGCGAGAGTCAGGCTCCTGAAGCCCTCCCTCCAGCCTGTTTCTTCTACATGGATCACCTCAGGTACGGACGGCCACTGCAGCGTTAGTGAGCAGGGAGGGACTTTGGCACCTTTTTTCATTTCAAAATGACGAACAAACTTTGAGTGAAGAGTGGAGATAGTCTCCCACACCACAGTTTCTTTATTTCTATACCTTTACGTGCTTTAAATCTTCCACGTTAAATTACATAATTTACTGAATTCTCCTAAATCTGGCAACCAGAATGAATGCATAGGGTTGGCTCATTTTGCTAGGTTGGCGCCTTTTTCCACACTTGCCCCAAGCAAAACCAGCACCTTTGTGGAGACTCGAGTTGCCTAACTGCAGGCAAAGGCTTTTCAGTGAATTCATTTGTGAACCCTGCCTAAATCTGCTGAGGCCCCGCCGACGCTTTGCGTCGGATCCCCACCACCCCCACCTCCACCCTTGGTTGGCTCTCCTTTATGTATTTATTTATTTATTCACAATTCAGATTTACAAACCTTTGAGTCAAAGACTCATTTACAAAGGCACCTCATCACAGGGAGGGGAGACAACACATTTGTGAAGCAAGACAGTGGAGAACAATACAGGTGAGATACAAAAGAGCATACAAAGCAAGGCATTTCAGTGTGCAGTATAGGTGAGATACAGAAGAGCATACAAACTAAGCAATTTCAGTGACACAGTACAGCACGCAGGTTACAGTGCGTGGTGTACAGGTTACAAAAAGCTATTCTAAGTAAACTAGTACATACGTAATACTATAAGAGACAGACTGGTTCAGAACGGTGCTCTCAGAAAGCCCTATAATGGGCATTCACAGCTCCGAGTGTCAGTGAGGTGTTTGCGTAGGCTGATTTTGAAGGGGCTGATTTTGGGGATGTTTGTAATGTGCATGGGGAGAGAGTTATACCAGGAAGGTGCTCTGTGGTGGAAAGACCTTTGAGCGGGCAAGGTCCTAGCTCTCGGCACCTGGAAGGTGGCTTTGGTTGTATTACGGGTGACGACCAAATTGGAGGCCCGTTGAAGGGGTGTGGCATATAGAGGTGCTATAGAGGTGCTAGAAGTGCTCGTGGGTTTTAACCAATCAGCTCACTTTTCCACCTGCAGATTATAGCTTTCTGCCACTTGAGGCAGCTCCACACTTTCTTCAGTTATTTCCACTGCACTTGTACTTTCACTACCTTCATCCCTCTCACTAAATCTGCTAGCTCAGTAAAATAATAACCCACATTTAACACTTCATTATTAATTCTAATTCACTCAAAGTGCTATCCTCATTGGCGGTATAGGCTCTTGTGAATTTATATTTAGTATTCTTTCCTCCTTCTGAAACTTTAGTAAAGCTGCCTCCCTCGCTCTGAAAAAGTTATTTAAGCAGCTGCCAAAACCGAATTCACTTACTGCACTAACAGCTGAGGAGGGAGATGGCAATTTAGTTGATAAATCTGCTCCCACAAACTTACAATTTCTCAATGCCACAACTCAGTAGGGAAACCTGACTTTCAGCTGAAATAGCTGTTCTGATCTTGCCGGGTGCAAAGAATATAGAGCACCTTCAGACAAGAGCACCCAAGTAAAGAGACAATTGTATTAAATCCAGATAGCATAGTCCTCCTCCTCACCCTACCATTTAGCAGACTATATTTTCTTGGCACCTATAGAGCACCTAATATTAATTCCTTTTCTCTCTGGCTCCCAAATCAAACCCTGCCAGCTAGATAAGTCCTGTAGCTCTCATTTCGAGACTTCTTCCCATACATCCCACTTTCAAATGGCACTCTCAATAAATTTCAATATGGCCATAAACATGTGTGCCACATTACTACTAGTCTCTATTCTTTTCAACCTTATATGGCTCCCTTTTTTATATTACCCGCCAAACAGAAGCCATTGCTGCACCCACCCTGATGACAGCAAGCTCTCTGCTTTGAGAAGGCCACTGCACTGGCCATGTGACACCTCCCCACTTCTCATCCCTCAAAAGTTCATCTACCACCTATCATACACCCTGCTTAAATCCCCGGTGCGTAACATCTCCCTGCCCACCCCTTTCATCCATTGTAAGCTATGGTACCTTTTACTCTTAGCTTTAATGTTAGCAGGGGATGTTGAGCTAAACCAAGGGCCCGTAGGTAACCTCCCTTAGAATAATACAAGCTGGAATGACACCAAGGGCCTCTGCATTGTACACATGAATATTGGGAGCCTCCTTCATAACATTGCTGAACTTGAGGCATGGGTTGCTCAGTATCACCCTGATATCCTTTGCCTATCTGAAACATGGCTAAAACCCTCCACCTCTGATCCCCTCTGTTCACTGCCCAACTACAATCTCATCAGATAAGACAGGTCCTCATCAAAACGTGGAGGCGGCTTTGTTATCTTCTATAAACATCACCTGTTGCTATCACAAAATGTCCTGCCTACCCTATCTCACTGTGAAGTGCTCCATGCAACATCACAACTAGGCTCAAAGAAATTACACATAGTTTGCACCTATAACCCTCCTGCTGGTGGTAGCAAGGGTCTTGAAGAACTCCTCTCTCAAGTAGACAGCACCATTGGTCATAATGAAGTCCTTATACTGTGAGACCTAAACCTAAACTAGACTAGTAGTTCAAACCACTCCTCTCACACCTTGGTACAAGGCCACAACTTTCACCAACTTATCACAGACCCAACAAGGGTCATGGCTCTGCCTCAGACCAGTACTCTTATTGACTGGGTCCTTACAAACCACCCTGACAGCATAATAGATGTGGGTACCCTTGCAGATGCTATTAGTGATCACTCCCCAATCTATTGCATTTGGCGTTACCAGTAAACCATCTCCACCTCCAAATCTCCTTACCTTCTGCAATTTGTCCAATTTTAACTTAGCACAGTTCACGTATGATATCTCTTCGATTGATTGGTCTCCCAGCTACACCTCAACAAATGCCCATTCAGCTCTAGACTACTTCTTGTTCCACTATGGTCTGCTCCAAGACACCTATGCTCCCTGTGTCACCCGCCGTATTCGTGGAACCCAGACTAAGTGGTTGACTAAAGTCCTACTCACCCAAATAAGGGCTCATACCCTTCTTCTTACAAAACTATGGTCCCTAGGTTTCGCCACTGATGCAGTGGCCTGGTTCGAAAGTTACCTGTCCGACAGAAAACAAGCAGTAATTTTCAACTCAGCCATATCAGATCTTTCATCTATTCATGTTGGAGTGCCCCAGGGCTCTATACTTGGCTCCTTGCTTTTCTCTATTTTTATTAATGACATCCCATTCCTTGCACCAAACTGCTCATCTCTGCTCTATGCTGATGACCTAGTTATCTACCACAGTGCTAGAACAGTCACAGACTTACACCACCCTCTTGCCTCAGACTTCACAAGTATTCAATCCTGGCTCACTAAGAACAAACTTGTTCTCAACTCTAGCAAGACATACTATACTCCATGCTCTTTGGCTCGTCTGCTAGACTTAAAGCAAATCATAATGCCCTTAGAATCTTATGTGCGGATGACTCCTCACTAAATTAGCACCAAATCCTTTAAATATCTGGGTGTTACTCTTGATGAATCTCTAGACTTTGACCTGCACATTACAACCACCTGTAAATTGGTCAACGCCAAGATAGGAAGTGCCTACCATACTAGCTATGCCCTTACCCCTTCAGCTAGACTAGCTGTGGCACACGGCTTTCTTCTCCCCAGCCCTAGGATACTGCTCAGTCACCTACCTATCAGCCTCTAAATCCTTCCTCCATAAATGGGACACCACCAATAATAGCATCTGCCACTATGCCTCTGCATCCCCATGTTACAAACACCACTGCCAGCTCTATGCTGACTTAAAATGGCCGTGCCCCTCTGCCCACCGACTCCAGTCTTTTGGCTCACTAATTGACTGTGTTGCCAGATCAGGCCTCCCCTATCCCTTGCCTCCCTACTGGACTCACAACCTCTCTCCTATGAGCTACGATTGACTGACCAAGCCCTTCTTCACATTCCCAGATGCAGAACCAATGTGGGTGCACGCGCTTTCTCTCACATGGCTCCAAAATACTGGAACTTCATACCTCAAATTATTCGTCGAGCGACCACCCATGCTAGCTTTAAGAAACTTCACCGCAAGCATCTGCATGATACCAACCCCTGCACTTGCTTTAATCCACCTTAGACTATTGTTGTTTTCCTCTCCTTGCCCTGTTTTTCTCTAGATAATCCACTTCTCTGACACCTATTCCCTGCCTCTCTTAACACCCTCTTTTATGTTCTCTCTCTCATTCCCACCCTTTCTCTCTCTATCCTTTCTACCACTCTCCCTTCTGCTCCCCCCCGTTCTTTAACCTTTAAATTGGGACTTATTAGTATATTGTTTTTATGTATGCCCTCTCTTGCAATGCCTGTTTTCTCACATTGTATTGATCTTGTGTTTACTTGTCCAAACTGTATTGTAACTGCATTATACCGTTAACTTTCTCCTGGTTTGTTGAAGATATGTCTCCCCACATATGAAGTTTTGATTTTACTCTGAACTGTGCTGCTTTTCATGTGCTGCGTTACATGTATAACTATGTATGCTTAGCTGTTTTCTCCTGGGTTGTGTCTGAAAATAGGCATTCATATGCCTAGTGCACTTACCCGGTTACCAAAAGCAAATAAAATAAAAAATAATAAAACAGAGGTGGTTGAAGTTAGTGCTCAAGGTCTCCCAGCTGTGCATGCCACTCTCACTGTGTAATGATCCCTTAATGCATGTGTGAGACTCTGTGTGTGTGTGTGTGTGTGTGTGTGTGTGTGTGTGTGTGTGTGTGTGTGTGTGAAAGAGGACATCTTGTTGAAGACAGTGGGCAGCTTTAAGAGAGGCTGGGATAGGCATAGATGGAAGGTAAGGATCATGTGTAGAGAGGATGGGAGGAGTGGGAAGAGAGAGCAGGGACATTAATTCAAGCTGTGGACCCTGCAATATGAGCAGACTTGATAGATCAAATGGCTTTCTTCTGTTGGCTTCTTTGTATGTTCATATGGGACGGTGGAGATCCCAATCATTTTTATGTTATGTCTGCCCTTGCTTGCCTTAACTTTGTTTTGCTGCTTTCCAGGTTCTCTTGCTGGTCTTAAAGAAGTGTGGGTCTGCAGACATTCCATCCACTGGGCATCAGAGTGGGAAGACCATGGGCCCATGAGAAGGAACTCTCAGTTCCAGGGCAGAAGCTACATATTCACTTGATGGGCAAGAGAGGAATGTGCTGGGAGGAACTTCTTCCATGGCTGGTAGAGGAGGCCCAATAAGAACGTCCAGTGGACATCCTGCAGATCCAGCTATATGAAAATGACCCGAGACTCCAGAAGTCCATGGACCTGCTCTTGAGAATGAAGGAGGATTTGTGATCCAATTGAGTCTTGTGGCCCAGCACTAAGCTTTTGTGGTCCCACATCATTCAACAGCTCCACTGGTGGCATGCAATTGACTCTAAAGTCATGGAGAAATCATGAGATCCAGCAATCGAGATATGTGGCCATTTATGGACTCCACTGGGGGAACCATGGTCAGGTACCAAGACACTGACACTGCCTGCCAGGGAATTTATGACAGTGACAGTGTGCTTTTGCGGGACATTGGCTGAGACTTGTTGTTAGACTCTTTTTATCAGGTCTTGGAGAATAGTTTGTCAGACAGTTTCATCCTATGATGGCGTGGGAGTCTCTCAGATCAATGGTATAAGAGGAAAAAGAGGAAAGATTAAAATTCTTCAAATGAGCTCATCTCCACTAGTCATCATGGAGTCTGTGGGACTAAAATACCTGGACCCCGTTTCGGGGGGGGGGGTTGCGGTCCAACCTCATTAAACTTGGCTGTGAAGAGCAGTGACACCAGTCACAAGTGGTTGTTCGCTTCCCTGGCCAAATGACCTCCCCATTCCTGGGCATGAGTACCAACCCAGGAGGTATATCACTCCCTCAGTCGACACAAGGAGGAACCCCTTTCCTGAAACAGAGGTGGTTGGAGTTAGTGTTCAAGGTCTTCCAGCTGTGCATGCCACTCTAACTGTATAGTGATCCCTTAGTACATGTGTGAGAGAGTCTGTGTGTGTGTGTGTGTGTGTGTGTGTGTGTGTGTGTGTGTGTGTGTGTAGTGTTGCTTGGATAGTGCCAGCGTGGATCCGCCAGTGATCCAGCGGATGGTGGCATTATTCCAGTTGGATCCAGCCCGGGATCCAGCCAGTTACGGAGGTCGGATCCTGTGTTGGATCCTGCGTTATCCAATGAGAGATCCCGGTGCCAGAGCAGGTGATCCAGTGTTGAATCCCTGGATCTGGCTGTCTGTAAATGCAGGATCTGAACAGGGATCTGATGGCTGGATCCACAGGCAGACAGTGGAAGTATCTGGCAGATCTACTATCCTGCTGCAAAGGGCAGGTATCTGGTGGATCCGAATTTGTCCAGATCCATCTGAGCAACACTAGTGAGAGAGAGAGAGTGTGTGTGTGTGTGTGTGTGTGTGTGTGTGTGTGTGTGTGTGAGTGTGTGTGTGTGTGTGTGTCTGTGTATATATGTGTGAGAGTGTGTGCGTAAGAGAATGATAGTGTGTGTGAGAGTGTGCATGTGAGAGTTTGTGTGTGTGCATGCGTGACGTTCTTCAGGAGAAAGGTATGGGGGCTACTAAGACAATAATAAGTCTGCCAAAGCATTCCAGCAAACTTGACCTCATCAATCTCTCCTCCACTGTAGTCTGAAGAAGGCAGGTAGGAATCGTTTAGCCAGGGGTGGTGCTTAGCCCTGGCATCATCCCCTGAGAGGAACCACCAGGGCCACCAACAGGGCATGGCCCACCTGGAGTAGGGTGGAGAGTGAGGGGTTAAAAAAAGCTAGACGCCAACAACTCTCCCACATTCCTGTTCACCTGCTCCAGGTTTCCCACCCACCCTCGGAAAAGCAGGGTTAAGGTTGGCCATGTTAGTGCCTGACACAGTATGAGTGAGTGCAGTAGGAGTCAGGGAGTGAGTTTTCACGGTTTTCTTTCAAAAGGTTTTTTCCAGGTTGTTCACCTCCACCAAAGGGGTTTAATGAGTTAGGCCAGTGTAGGCAATTGTTGCAGTCATGTAACATGGCAGCTTGGGAGTCTCTTAGATCGATGGTACAAGAGAAACAAGGGGCAGGAGATTATTTCTTTTGAAGGGCACATCTCCTCTGGGTGGTATGGAGCCTGTAGGACTGCAAGACCTGGACCCCATTTTGGGGGGTTGTGGTCCATCCCCTTTAGGCTTGCTTGTGTGGGGTGGTGACATCAGATGTCGGTGATTATTTGTTTCCCCACTATGACCTCTGCACTCTTGGGGCTTTGGTACCAACCCAGGAGGTGCAAACTTTCCTCAGCCTGCACAAACAGGAAGCCCTTTACTGGAAGGGAGTGAGTCAGAGTTAGGGTTCACTATCTCACAGCTGCACATGCTAGTACAACTGCATAATATATACAATAATACATGGGGAAAAGTGTATAATGAGAATTTTATGAACATCCGAGGTGTGGAATGCTACATAAACCCTGACAGCGAAGCTCGAGAGGTTTATAAAAGCATCCCACACCGAGGCCGTGCATAGAATTCTCATTATACACTTCTCCCCATGTATCATTTTATGTAATCACTGGTCACTGTTTTTTCACCCTGCTATTAACTGTGAGCTATAATAAATAGGAGTTTGCAAACTAT
This sequence comes from Neoceratodus forsteri, assembly GCA_016271365.2. Classification (NCBI taxonomy): domain Eukaryota; kingdom Metazoa; phylum Chordata; order Ceratodontiformes; family Ceratodontidae; genus Neoceratodus; species Neoceratodus forsteri. Next base: position 1,138,470,230 of record CM057455.1, on the reverse strand, counting down.
TCCTTCTCTGGATACATTTATTTTCCACTACAGGAAATGCAGTGCAGAATACTCATAGGAAAATGGTTAACTGTTTTATTTTGTGAGTGAAGTACAGACCCAATCAGTAGATTCTGTAAAATTGAGGGGAAAAAAAGCTATGAGTTAGATGTGGGTTTGAATCACACTTAGCACTAGTCTGAATTGGCTTAGCTCATGAACTTTACAGTAATAAGTAGTGTAACAGAGAAAAACAGTAAACTCTCAAGCATATAACAATTTCCTTACTTTATAAAAGTCCCGAAATCTCAGTCTGTTTGGTTACCATGAATATCAGTCATGGTCAGGAAATTGGGATTCCATAGTGATATGCAAATGAGGCATTCATTTTAGTGGTTTCTGCAGTTTCTGTGAGCGAAAATCTTGTTTGGGTACAAATGAGGTGAACACAAAATAAAGTCAGAGTCAGAATCAAGATTTTATGCAGAGTTTCATTTTGAATAGCGAGTGACAGCAGAAGTTGTGTCTTTGAGTAGCTTTTACCTCTCGCTGATCAGTCAGCACAAGTGCCTCATAATAAAAGCTGGTATGTGTTTGCCGCTATAACCTACGGGTTATAACTGCTAATTATAATCAGCTTTTACTATGGGAAAAAACAGTGACCAGTTATTACAATTCTTTAATAAACATATGGTTACAGCCATGTCTCCAAGACCTGTGTGTGTGAGTTTCTTCAGGGGAAACGTATAGGGACTACTAAGACAATAATCCTTTCACTCTGTCCCAGCCATGTATGAAATCAATAATGGTTCATGCACCAACCACCTCTACTGGTAGTCTGTTGTTGTTGTTTCATGGCTCAACCATTCTCTCTGAAAACTAAAACTTTCTCAAATCCCTTCTGAATGTTTCCCCCCTGACCCTCCGCCATCTTCAGATCGTGTCCCAGTGTTCATGATTCGCTATTCCTGCTGAATACTTGCTTGCAATCTAACTTGTTTATTTACTTTCAGGAACTTGAAGGTCTCTATCATATCACCCCTCTCCCTTCTGGTCTCCAGCGAGTATATGTTCAGGGCCTTAAGCTGATCCTCATCAGATCTTCCCTGCTGGCCCCAAATCATTTTGGCTATCCTACTTGGTTACCCTACACTGCACCATTTCTAGTCTGCCTTTGTCTTTTCTTAGGTTGGGACTCCAGAACTGGGCACAGTATTCTGAATAAGGCTGAATCAGTATTCTGAATTAGGGATCTACAGAGAGACAGTATTACCTCCTTCCACCTGCTTTGACGTCAAACCCCTTCTCCATACACTCCAACATCCTGGTTGCCTTACTATAGGCTTTTGACTATGGCTAGATTGTTTTAGAAAGTCACTTATTATGACACCCAGGTCCCTCTCTTCAATGATAGTGTCCAACATAATTTCTCCCATCCAAAATTCCATCCTGGGGATCTTGTTCCCTTTGTGCATCACTTTGCAATTTTTGGCATTGAATTTCAACTGCCAAACACTGGTTTACCTCTCTAACCATTGTATGACCATCTGCCATTCTTGAACCATTTCCTCACTGTCTGCACTGCCACAGAGCATAGCATCATTTGCAAAGAGTCACATCTTGCTCTGTATTGCTTCACCTATGACCATGACTGAACCCTGTGGCAACCTAGTCATGGCCTTCCTCTCACCTGACTTGACCCCATTTACCATCACCCTCTGCTGTACCCCACCCAGCCATCTTCCCATCGATCTAGCTGGATACTTTGCTGTTCCCAGATCCTCTAGCTTCTTCAGCAGACTTCTATATGACACAGACTTAAATGTCTTGCTGAAGTCAAAGTAGAGCAAATCCACTCCTTCTCCTTTATCCACTGCCCTAGTTGCCCAGTCAAAGAACAATACCTGGACTTCAGCAAGGCATTTGACTCAGTGTCACATGGGAGACTTCGAACAAAACTCGAAGGCACAGGGGCGGGACCAAAAATGGTGGGATGGGTGACAATCTGCCTTCAGGGAAGGCAGCAGATGGTGGTGGTGGAAGGGGAACTCTCATCCCCAAGGGCAGTAACAAGCAGGGTTCCACAGGGCTCAGTGCTGGGGCCAGTGTTACTTGGGATATTTATTGCAGCTATATCCAAGGGCATCAGGGGCAAAATCAGCCTATTTGCTGAAGACACCAAGATTGGGGCAGTGGTGGATGACATGGAGGGGTGCCAAGTTCTGCAGGAAGATCTGAATAAGCTGGAGTTCTGGTCGGACATTTGGAAGCTGGGGTTCCATGCCAAAAAGTGTAAGGTACTGCACTTTGGAGCAAAAATTCCAAGGAGAAACTACCAACTGGGAGGGGTTCAGCTGGCAGAGACTGAGGAGGAGAAGGATCTGGGGTGGTCATCATGGAATCAGTGAACAACTTGGCACAGTGCAGAAAAGCAGTGACAAGGGCCAACAAAATGTTGGATTGCATTGCAAGGGAATTACATCAAGGGGGGAGGTGATTGTGCCCCTGTATAGAGCACTGCTTAGACCTCATCTCGAGTACTGCGTGCAGTCATGGTGTCTGTACCTAAAAAGGGATATTAAATTACTGGAGGGGGGTGCAGTGAAGAGTGACCAAGATGATCCAGGGGCTGGGGGACTTATCGTATGAGAGTAGACTAAAAGAGTTGAACATGTACTCACTGGAAGAGAGGAGGGACAGAGGGGATATGATTGAGACATTTAAATACATGAGAGGGATAAACAAGACTAGTACAGAGGGGCTATTCAGGGTAAGGGTAGGAAGGGTCACTCAGGGCCATGATGTAAGATTGGAGGGGGAACAGTTCTGGAGGGAGATGAGGAGACACTTTTTTACAGAGAGGGTGGTGGCAGAGTGGAACGCATTACCAGCAGAGATGGTGGCCTGTAGAATGGTGGGCTGCTTCAAAAGGGGCTGGGACAGGGCAAGATGGAGGATAAAGGGAGGGGGAGGTAAGGAGAGAGGGCCAGCTGCAGAATAGGGTTGCTAACTGCAAAATCAATCAGAATCAATAGACCAAAATGGTCTTTTTCTGCTGGCAAATTTCGTATGTTCATAATAGGGAGAACAAAAACATTGGACTCTATGCTAAGTTACAATGACTAGTGAAAAGTGGTCACTGAGCCATACTGCACTAGCCAGGAACTAGAAAATAGATTTGTTACAAGGTCTTACAGGAGGAAGCTATGGAGAAAGCTAAATTGAAAGTTGCTAGTTTAGATAGGAAGAAGCTGCTTAACCAATGAAGAAAACAACTCATGGAAGAGTCATCCCTTACATTCTCAACAGAATATAATTTTGTGACAAATAAAACTGCAACCACAATTAATAGATACTAGCTGATTTTGATGAACAATCTGATATTGAACTCGGTGGTAGGAGATTAGCCATTGATGCTCTACTGGAGACTACACAATGTAAAAGATAAGGTGATGCAGAGAATAGGTTCTCTTAGCTTTCAGTGTTTCCAGAGGGGCTCCTTATCTGCAAAAGGTGCAACCTTTGCAGATATGGAACCTGAAATAAATACTTTGTGCACCTAGAAACAAATCAATCCTATTATGTAAATGAGTTCATAAATTGTGAGATCAAATTCATAATTTACTGCCTGATGTGCTCCTGAAGAATGCTATATGACAGTTACATAGAAACATAGAATTTGACGGCAGATAAGGACCACTTGGCCCACCTAGTCTGCCCATTTTTCTACCTAACAGATAAGCTGCAGATCCTAGTTAACCAACAGCTTACTTCCTCTTACCTGCCACTAGGACTGCCTTATGCCTGTCCCATGCATTCTTGAAGTCCCCCACTGTTCTTGACTCCACGACTTCCTCAGGGAGGCTGTTCCATGCATCCACAACCCTCTCAGTGAAAAATACTTCCTCCACATTACCCCGAGCCATCCCCTATCTTCAAATTGTGCCCCTTGTTCTTGCACATCTCTTTTTCTGGAAGATGCTACCCTCTTGAACTTTGTTAATTCCCTTGAGGTACTTGAAAGTTTCTATCATGTCTCTTCTCTCCCTTCTTTCCTCAAGAGTATAGATATTAAGCTCCTTTAGTCTTTCTTCGTATGTCTTCTGGTGCAGACCCTGCACCATTTTGGTTGCCCTCCTCTGGATAGCGTCCACTCTGTCTATGTCTTTGTGGAGATGGGGTCTCCAGAACTGCACACAGTACTCCAGATGGGGTCTCACCAACTGTCTGTACAGAGGGATAACAACTTCCTGTTTTCTACTATTGATGCCTCTTCCTATGCATCCCAGTATCCCCCAGCCTTCCTTACTGCCTTCTCCATTGCTTGCCCACCTTTAGGTCATCTGATATAATTACCCCCAGGTCCCTTTCTATTTTTACTGTTGTCAGTACCTCACCCCCATTGTGTACGCTTCCCCTGGGTTTTTGTTTCCCATGTGCATTACCTTGCACTTCTTTGCATTGAATCTGAGCTGCCATACATTTGACCATTCCTCCAACCTTGCCAAGTCCCTTCTCATCCTTTCCACTCCATCTTGTGTATCAACCCTGTTGCAGATCTTTGTGTCATCTGCAAAGAGACATACTTTTCCTTCCAGTTCCTCTGCAATGTCACTTAAAAAGACATTAAAAAGGACCGGTCCCAGTACGGAACCCTGCGGTACCCCGCTAGTAACCCTCCTTTCTTCACTGTGTACTCCATTTACTACTACCCTTTGCGTCCTGTTGTCTAGCCAATTTTTAATCCAGGCTACCACCTTGGGACCCACTCCAAGGCTGGCTATCTTGTGTTTTAATCTTTTGTGTGGGAATGTATCAAATGCCTTGCTAAAATCTAGGTAGGCCATCTCCACAGCCCCTTCCTGGTTTACTACTTTGGTCACCCAGTCAAAGAAATCTATTAGATTCATCTGACACAACCTTCCCATCGTGAAGCCATGCTGCCTTGGGTCCTGTGCCCCACTGGCCTCTAGGTACTCAACAATTCTTTCTTTCAGAAGTGATTCCATCATTTTCCCTACCACTGAGGTCAAACTAACTGGTCTGTAGTTTCCTGCCTCTGTCCTGCTCCACTTTTGTGAAGAGGAATCACATCTGCCCTCCTCCAGTCCTCGGGTACCACCCCATCCTCCCATGATTTGTTAAAGAAAGTAGTCAGCGGTGTCACTAGTTCTACCCTTAGTTCTTTTAGAATTCTTGGGTGAATCCCATCAGGCCCCATTGCTTTGTCCACCTTCAATTTTATTAGTTCTTTCAGAACCCTTTCTTCTGTAAATGGACTGGTATTGACCCTGTCTTCAGAGTGTTTCTCTTGTTTGGTTTAGGTAACTCCCCCTCCTCTTCCTTTGTGAATACTGAGCAGAAATATTCGTTCAGTATGCCTGCTTTTTCACTGTCACCCTCTACCCACATTCCCTCCCCTTTATTAAGCTTCAGTATCCCTCGTTTGGTCTTTCTTCGCTCCCTAATGTACCTATAAAAGGTCTTATCCCCCTTCTTAACAGAATTGGCTATCCTTTCCTCGGTTTGGGCCTTTGCTATTCTGACTGCCTTCCCAGCCTCTTTCTGCTTTAACTGATAAACTCTCTGTCCTGCTCCTTCTGTGTTTCCTTATATTTCCTGAATGCTGTCCTTTTCTCCTTAACCTTCCCTGCCACCTCTTTTGTGAACCATAGCGTTTTTTTCCTTCGTTGTGTTTTATTGATTTGCTTTACACAAAGGCTTGTTGCCTCCGTGATGGCTGTTTTGATCACTCCCCATTGTTTCTCCACCCTCCTTCTTGCCTGTTTGCTAGTGCTTTTCTGAGGGCACTCTCTCATTTTCAAAGTCAGCCCTCCTAAAGTCTAGTACTCTTGCTTTTGTATGGCTTGATTGTATGGCTGTGTTTATCATGAACCACACTGTTTGGTGGTCGCTTGTTCCCAGATGGCTACCCACTTCTAAATCTGAGATTCTTTCTCCATCCCCATTTGAAAGTACCAGGTCTAAGATTGCTCCCTCCCGAGTGGGTTCCAATACTAGCTGTCTGAGGCATGCCCCCTGTAGGGCATCAAGAATGACCCTGCTCTTGGATGTGCCTGCAGCAAAGGTGCTCCAGTTAACATCTGGCATATTCAGGTCCCCCATCAACAATATCTCCCCTTTTTCTGCCATTCTAAGAAAGCCTTCTATCATTTCCTTGTCCATTCCCTCCTCCTGAGATGGGGGTCTGTATACAACCCCCATGCGGATTGTGGCGCCATTTCCTGTCTCCAGGGTGACCCAAAGTGACTCATCTGCACCCTGTTTACTCTTTAGTTCTGTTGCTTTGATCCCTTCCTTTACATAGAGAGCTCCTCCTCTTCTTTTACCCTCCCTATCCCTCCTGTAGATTGTGTATCCTGGTATGTTGACATCCCAGTCATGGTTCTCTGTGTACCATGTTTCTGTGACTGCCACAATATCCAGGCAACCCTCTTCCATCAAGGCCACTAGTTCAGGGAGCTTGTTACACAGACTATGGGCATTGGTACTCATCACCCTCCACTTTTTGATAGCCTTGCCCCTTTTAGCCCCATTTCTGTCCTTACTGCAACTTACAGTTGGACAATTCATCCTTTAAACAAGCATTTGTCAATGCCGAGAGTTCGCTGTTGGTATTGCTCTTGTGCCTCCCATATGTTTCTCTGTATATTCCTCTGTCTTGCATTTTAAGGATGAGCATTATGGCAGGAAACCTTAATGCCCTGGGCATTTGTTGGCATTTTTGCTCCAAATTTTCAACATGGGCTTTTTGGGACATCACCTCATGAACAGTGCTAGTATCATTTTGTTACTCAATCCCAAAAGGTGATTTCACACAGCTAGGGTGTCAGTCAGTGCCACAGGTGCAAAAACACATTTTGAGCAGGATGTGAAAAATGACGACTGTACTGTTTATGAGGAGGTGTGAAGAAATGGCAATGTTGAAAATCTGGAGTGAAAATATGAAAACGTGGCAAATTTACAAGTGTGTGTAGAAACTGCACAATGCATGCTCGTAATGCAGTCATTTTTTGGAATGTTTTCACCAAATTTTCAACATGGCCTTTTTGAGACCTCCCCTCATGAACAGCGGCACTGGAATTTTGTAAATCTGTCCTGAAAGTTGATTTTGCACAGCAACCATGCCACTCTGCTCCACAGGTGCAAAAACACATTTTGAGAAGGATACAAAAATGGCAGCTGTACTATTCATAAGGGGATATGAAAAATTGGCAATGTTCGAAATATGGAGTAAAAGTCTTAACAATTGATGACGCTATGAGCGTGCATAGAAACTGCGCAATGGACGCTCATAACACAGTCATGTTCGTAAGTTTTTTCACCAAATTTGCAACAATGGCTTATTGGGATCCCATATTATGAACAGTGGCACTGTCATTTAGTTAATTGGTCCCAAAATGCGATTCTGCGCAGTGACCGTGAAATCACCATTTGGGACTGAGAAACAAAATGACAGTGACTGTGTTCATGAGGTGGGATCCCAAGAATGCCACGTTGAAAATTTGGTACCAAAACTCCCAAAAAATGACTGAGATATCAACCTAAATTGAAAACCCTCCATTCACTGGCATTATAGAACTTACTGATATTTCTTCAGTTTTTGGTCGGCTTTTGAAGAGTGCAGACGTGTTCCCAGTCCACTGAAGATCACTGCTCCTGACCTCCAGAGGTAAGTATGGGTGGGGAGGGGGGTCCGAGGAAGTTGGGTGCACAGAAGGAGGGTGCGGGTTGGGGGAGGGGTGGGGGGCCCGCAGCAAGAATAAGGGACCGTTTTCTGTCTTTTCAGGTTTTAAAACAAAAGACATCATGGGTCTATTTTCTGTTTTTTTACAGGAAAAACAACATATTTTGGCACACTGGGGTGGGCTCCCAGTGTGCAGAGTACTGGAGGCATTAATGCCAACCCGGGGATTGGGTACCCCGAGGTCGGAGGTTATGCGTGTGCGTGGGGGGGGAGATGCAATCGACACTGAGAGTGGGCATCTCAATGTTGAAAAAAATGATTAAATGCTGACCCCGGGGATTGGGCACCCGAGGTCAGAGGTTATGTGTGGGGGGTGCATCTGACATTGAGAGTGGGCATCTTGGTGTCAGAAAAAGAGCAGCATGGAGGAGACAGGCAGGAAAATGCCTCCCCCCAGTCAGTGCAGAGACGTCAGGATGCAGTCAGCTGTTTGCTCTGCAGTGACCTGCAGATAAAGGAAAAAGCCAGCTCCTGATTGGTGCAGCTTTTTCTTTTCATGTGCAGACCACTGAAGGCAAAACAGAGTCAGGACCAGCCTGACTGAGGATTGTTGTGATGCTATTGAGCCCCATGCAGAGCACTCTGCATTGGACAGACAGTGTCACACCCCTTAAAAACTACTCTCCCAAGCAGTTTGAAGCACATGCGTGAACTCAAAAAGTACATACAGGAGCACATTAGGTATATTATTAATATATTATGAAATGCCTCAGATATGTGGGTATGATGATATTATTGATAACATGGTTATTTCCAGGATGCATCTAGAAAAGAGCTGTTATGGGCTCAGTATGTATTTCCTTGTAAAATTTTTGAAACAAATAAATAAATAATTGAAAACCATTCTTACAGTTGGCAAAGAGATGGTCCTATGCAGGAAACACAATAAAGATTGCCAGTACATCATTATGATGTAATGATTCTTATATTTGCTTATGCGCATGCGCAAGAAACATGTTGTGACAGCTTGCTGGAGAAGCAGGTTGTGGAGGTGCAGTCATGCTGTGGCCAATGCCACCACTGCTTTTGGGGGCTTGTCTCTGTGGCACCAATAAATGAACACTGTCTACAACAGCAGCTCAGAAGCATGCCACCAACTTTAAATGATTTCATCACTGCAATGAGGGGCTGCCCCTTCACTGCAGAGCATGCCTTGCCTGGTTTTTACATTTCAATAAACATGGTGGTGGCTGATGGCATCCACCTCTCACAGTCCCATGAATGCTGATGTTGGGGGTGCCCAATCCCCCTGTCGGCATGCCCTCTCCTCAGTTCATTTGCTGATGGGGGAGCCCAAACCCCATCGGCGTAATGTTCCCCCATAATTTGTCTGCTATGGGGGGTGCCCAATCCCCTTCAGCATCATGCCCCCCCCAAACACAGACCCTTTTTCTTTGCTGATTGGTGTCCCAATCCCCATCAGCTCCAGTCCCCACTCCCCAAAAATACAGGTGGCATGCTGGGAGCCCACCCCAGCATGTCAAATGTACCTGTAAAACAAGAAAGCCTTCCTGCAAAGTTATTTTTTTTTTCAAACCTGTAAACAAGAAAATGGTCCCTTGTTGTCTGCATTGCCCCTCCCCAAACCCACACCCACCCCCTGTACACCCACCTCCCCATACTTACCTCCAGAGCCAGCAATGATCTTGGGTGGAGCGGGACACGTCTGCACTCTTCAAAGCTGACCGAACTGAAGAAATGCCGGTAAGCTGTATAATGGCATAAATGTTTTTTTTTTTAACTTAAGTGGATATCTCAGCCATTTTTCTGACTTTTAGCCCCAAATTTTTAACATGGTGTTTTTGGGACCCAACCCCCATGAACTCAATCACTGTCATGTTGTAATTCGGTCCCAAAAGGTGATTTTGTGATCACTGCACGGAATCACCTTCTGGGACTGATTAATGAAACAACAAAGTCATGTTCATGAGATGGGCTCCCAAAAAGCCTAATTAGCAAATTTGGTGAAAAAATTCCAAAAAATGACTGTGTTACATGCATGCATTGTGCAGTTCCCACGCACGCTCGTAACTTCAAGAATTTTTTATATTTTCACTCCAGATTTTCAGCTTTGCCATTTTTAAACACCTCCTTATGAACAGTATAGCTGTCTTTTTTCACAGCAAGCCCAAAATGTGTTTTCACACATGTGGCACACACTGGTCACGGTCGCTGTGCGAAATCAATGTTCAGGACAGATTCAGAAAATCACAGTGACATTGTTCATAAGGAGAGTTCCCAAAAAGCCCATGTTGCAAATCTGGTGAAACAAAATCCCTAAAATGACTGTGTTACCAGTGTGTGTTTCGCAGTTTCTATGCACGCTCTTAACTTCACCAGTTTTTTTATATTTTCACTCCAGATTTTCAACAATGTCATTTTGGCACACTGCCTGATGAACAGTACAGCTGTCATTTTTCACATCATGCCTGAAACATGTATTCGCACCTGTGGTACACAATGGGCGCAGTCGCTGTTCGAAATTAATGTTCTGGACAGATTAAGAAAATCAGTGTCACTGTTCATGAGTGGAGGTCCCAGAATGCCTATGTTGAAAATGTGGTGTAAAAAATCCCCAGAATAACTGCATTACAGGTGTGCATTGTGCAGTTTCTACACACACTCATGACTTCACCAATTTTGTTATATTCTCGGTCGGGTCCACTGGACTGCTAGAGACAATGGCCATCAGGGCAAATATTCACCAAGTAGACCTACCTAGGTGGTCTCTGTTTGTTATACTGAAGCTACCGAGCTCACTAACAGAGAAACATGGAGACATAGACTGACAGCAGAAAAGCACTGGTAGGCCCATCTAGTCTGCTCCTTTTCTTTGCCTATTCCAATATCTCTCACCCTGTTTGGTCACTGGCATCCCTCTCTCCTTCCTTCCTCTACCCAATTTGCCCCTGTGCCTGTCCCACACATGCTTGAAGTGCCCCACAGTCTTTTCCTCCACTACCTCTTCTGGAAGGCTGTTGCAATCATCCACAATACTTTCTGCAAAGAAGTATCTCTCCCATCTCTCCTAACCCCCCACTCCATTAGCCATATTGCATGCCCCTGTGTTCTAGTGCCTTCTTTTCTCTGAAAGAGACACCCCATCTGCACCTTGTTCACCCCTGTGAGATACTTGCAGGTCTCTGTTATGTCTCTATTTGCATCGCTGATGCTATTGAAGTAATAGTAGGCATTTGTTTTTTTTAGCACAGTGTGCAGCAGATTTTGAGATTCTGTAAACTGCTGCCAGTCCTTTACATTGAGCACTTCCTAAGTTTCAGTAGTTTCCTATCTTTTCTTACGATACACCATAGTCATAAAGTAATACAAAGCAAACAATATTGTTTAAGAACTTAAACTAAGAAATGGGGCATTTATTTGTCAAAATGACCAACCTTTAGGAAAACGCCCACAACAGCCAATCCATCCGGCTTTGATGCAGCCTCCACAAAATTCTGGTATTTTTCCACATTCCAGTGAACCAGGTGGAGCTAAAAAGAAAGAAACACAGCCACACAGTTACTTAAGTCCGCACTTTGAGAGAAAATAATATATTTAAACACTGTACATTTCCATTAATATATTATTTAAAATCAACCATATCTAGCTTTGTTCCACCTCCTCACAGACAAGGGAAATATTAGTGTCATTGCAAATCTTAGCTTCATATCACCACCCAGCAAAGAAAGAAATAGTTAATGCATTCAGAGCTTTGATACAACTTACACAGAAACCTAATATAATTGCCGGTCTACATGTTAGCATCTACTTCAGGAAGTACAGTGTTATTTTCGTCTGTTTGCAGCTAGCCTACACCCTTTTTGTTGTTGCTGTTGTTTTGAGGACTTTGAATGCACAGTATGAGTTTGCCCCGCATATTTATTGTGCTGCATTTTATTTTGTGCTTGTGAAAGATGAGTTAACAGTACTGGAGACTGGGGTCCCTTGCCATATCACAAAGCAGATGCTGTGCAGGCTTATATTCCTCTCATAATGCACCTCCACCATGGCCTGAAACAGCTACCCTTCTCTGAAATCAGATACTGGTTATATACTTCCAGCTCTACTGTTCCTTTTCAGAAAAGGACCCTGCACCAGACTGTTTGTGGTGGTCTTCAATATGGACAAACACCCACTGATGTTTTGCCCATATTTACCTAAACTGCGCCATAGCTAGCATTCCTTCCACTGGGCTTCTTGTCAAGGCTGTGGCTTGCTGATGTATGCTACCTGCACAACCCCCCGCTATGTGAATAGTACTTAATCATGAGCAAAGATTGACACACTCAGTGCCATCAACCCCCTGAGGAAGCTCTAGTAGCAATACACTGTTTTTATTTTTGTCTGTTGGCATCTTTAGGGGTAAGACTGAGCTTGCTTTTCTCTATTTAACATGCTTGTACTAATGAAATGCTTTTCTAGTATGCACTATCTAGTCACAGTGCATTGGAAAGGGAAAGGGAACATTGTTTAACCAGGAGTATCACACTAAGCCGAAGCTTGTTTCCATGTAACCCCCCCTACAAATGGGGTTCCTGAAAAGTCTTCCTTGAGCTTGCCTAAATGCTCACTGCCAGTCTGGTGTTCTGCGTTTTAGTAGATTAAATGTATTGCCAGAGAGTGCCTGTATAGCCTCTGTGTACTGTCTCTTTAAGAGCTGCCTGCATTGCAGTCTTAATTAATCTAAAAGGGAGTTCTGTTAGAAGATGTGCTTGTTTGCTGATCATTTGTTTGAGTACCCTGTAGTAATAATATTGCAGTTTGTTCTAACCTGCCTTCTTTGCAGCAAGGACTGTCAGAATGGGCCAATCAGTACTGTTGGGACTCTAAAATGGAGCCTGCCAACAGGGGCTTGGTGGGGTCAAAACTTGTAGGAATTGTAGTTTTTGCATTTTGGCGCCTAAAACAACTTGGAGGGGCAGCCGTTTTTGTGACTGACAGACAGATCAGCCAACCGAATCTTTTGGATCTTGGGGAAATTCCCAAGCTGCTGCAGCTAGTTTCAGTTCTGAGATGGGAAGTGAAGAGATAACAACTTGAATGATTCAAGCAGCAGCCCTGGCATAGATACCAGGGTACCTAACCTACAGGAGAGACAAGGAGGGGAGAAGAGGGGGAGGAGTAGTTCTCTATGTAAAGGAAAGGATAAAAGCAACTGAACAAAAGAGTAAACAGGGAGGAAAGGAGGCACTGTGGGTCACCTTAGAGACTGGAAATGGCACCACAATCCACACAGGGGTAGTATACAGACCCCCATGTCAGGGGAAGGGAATGGACAAGGATATGATAGAAGGCATTCTTAGGATGGCAGAGAAAGGGGAGATACTGTTGATGGGAGACCTGAACATGCCAGATGTTAACTGGAGTATATTTGCTGCAGCCACATCCAAGAGCAGGGCCATTCGATGCCCCACAGGTGGCATGCTTCAGACAGCTAGTTTAAGAACCCACTCATGAGGGAGCAATCTTAGACCTCGTACTCTCAAATGGGGACAGTGAGAGGATCTCAGATTTAGAAGTAGGTTGCCATCTGGGAACAAGTGACCATCAAACAGTGTGGTTCATGATAAACTCAGCTACAGAGTCAAGCCATACAAAAGTCAGGGTACTGGACGGAGGCCTGACTTTGGCAAGATGGGAGAGTGCCTTAGAAAAGAACTAGCAAACAGGCTAGAAGGAGGGGTGGAGCAACAATGGAGAAACATCAAACCTGCCATCACAGAGGCAACAAGCCTTTGTGCGAAACAAATAAACAAATCAAAATGAAAGAAAAAGCCACTATGGTTCTCAAAAGAGGTGGCGGGGAAAGTCAGGGAGAAAAAGATAGCATTCAGGAAGTATAAGAAAACACAGAAGGAGCAGGACAGAGAGCTGTATCAGTTAAGGCAGAAGGAAGCAGGGAGGGAAGTCAGAATAGCAAAGGCCCAAACTGAGGAAAAGATAGCCAACTCGGTTAAGAAGGGGAATAAAACCTTTTATAGGTATATCAGGGAGCGTAGAAAGACAAAGGGAGGGATAGTGAGGCTGAATAGAATGGATGGTAGGTGGACAGACAGGAACAGTGAAAAAGAAGGGATACTGAATGAATATTTCTGCTCATCATTCACAAAAGAGGAGGAGGGGGAGGTGCCTAATCCAATTAACAGAAGCACTCTTGATAAGGGGGTGTCGATCCCAGTCCTTTCACAGAAAAGAGGGTTCTGAAAGAACTCCTAAAACTGAAGGTGGACAAAGCAATGGGGCCTGATGGAATTCACCCCAGAATTCTAAAAGAATTAATGGGAGAACTAGTGACACCATTGACTACCCTTTTTAACAAATCATGGGAGGATGGTGTGGTACCCGAGGACTGGAGGAAGGCAGATGTGATTCCCCTTCACAAAAGTGGGAGCAAGACAGAGGAAGGAAACTACAGACCTGTCAGTTTGACCTCTGTGGTAGGGAAAGCGATGGAATCACTTCTGAAGGAAAGAATTGTTGAGTACCTCAAGTCTTTATTTATTTAACCAGGCGTTCATCGTTGAGCAGAAGCTCATTTGCAAGATGGACCTGGGTGGAGCATGAACAATTGTATATACAGGTCAACACAGGTATTTACAAGGCAATACAGATAATACTCTTTACAGAGAGGAAGAAAAAGAAGTTCATATGTACATAGAATTACACAGATATTGTACAGATTACACAGTATTTACATACATAGAAGTGTCTATAGGAAGATAAAGCAGGTAATCTAAGGTTGCAGGAGGAAGTAACGGAAGAAAAAAATAAAAATAAAAATATACACCAGGTAGAGGTGAAGGTAGGGTGGAAGAGAGGGAGGGAAGTAGGCAAAGAAAGGCTAGGAGGGCACGGTGCACAGAAAGGAGTTGGTAAAGCTGGATGTAGAGAAGGTGGATGGAGAAAAGGAGTATGTGTGAGCCCCGGGATTGAATGCTATAAAGTACGGGGCATGGTAGGATGTTACAACCCAGGGTAGTGAGCTCCTATCCGAGGTTGGGAAAGGAAGAATAAGGGGATGGATGGGCCTAGTGTTGATAAGACAGGGGGATAAGAGAGAGAGAACAATTAGGCTGGTGAGGAGCAAGCTGGGGGGGTCAGTACTTAAAATTGGGTCTAGGCGTGGCTATATACCAGTGCAGACACCGGTACTGGGTCTGAGTGGGCAAAGCAGTTACATGCTTCTCTGATTGTATGGAAATAAAGCATCTTGAAAGCATTTATACCGATTAGAGTGCTTAATTTGAGGGTTTTTTGTAGATCGTTCCATAAGGTAGGTAGCACGAAGCTTATGGCTGCCCTGCTGAAGCGGGATTTTGCTTTGGGTACTTTAAGTGTAATAGCTGAGTAACTTCTTAACGCGTATTTCCCAATTATACTCAGGGGAAGACAGCAGGAGATATAGTAAGGCAGCTTATTAGAGATGGCTCATAAGTCCAGAGCGCGCTTCTGTGGCGCCTGAACTTTAGTGATGTCCATCCCATTGCCGCATATAGGGTGCAGTGATGTGTGTCAAGAGGAGTCCCATTATAAACCCCAGTGCTCGATGGTAGAGTGTGTCCAGTTTAGCCATGTAAGAGTTGGGGCATTGGCTGTAGAGAAGTCAGCGTAATCAACCAATGATAGGAAAATGGATTGGACCAGTTGTTTCTTGGCATCTCTGGTGAGAAATTGGCTGATTCTAAAAACAGTCCAAGCCTTTGCGAAGTCGTTTAGCAAGTTCTCGATATGTTCAATGAAGGAGAGTCTTTGGTCTATCCAAACTCCCAGATACTTGAATTTTTGTAACAAATTCTAGTTTTCACCTAGAACTGTGTAATTTGGGAACTGTCCCACTGGACACAGGGTTAGCTGTACTGGATAAAAGGAGAGGACCATAGCTCTTAGTTTTTGCATTAAGGAGTTTCTTTTTGGAGGAGTTGGCTTTGCAAAAGGTTGAATTCTAACTGTAGGTCATTGCAGGCAGCTTCAGGTGTTGGGCGACTCACGTAGAGAACTGTATCATCTGCAAACAGATGGATGTTGGCTTCTTTTATACAATAGTCGATGTTATTAATGTAGATTGCAAAAAGTAAGGGCCCTAATATAGAACCTTGAGGTACCCCTCTTTGCAGAGTTTTTAAGGGGGACAGGCCTCCTTCAGCTTTAACTTGTTGAAGGCGCCCTGTAAGATAGTCAGTGAACCAACGCAGAGAGGAGGGGTCCACACCTATGGTTTGAAGGGCGGAGAGGAGCAGACTATGGTGGACGGTGTCGAAAGCCTTGCTTAGATCAAGGAAAACAGCACAGATAAAGTTTTTGCTCTCAAGATTACGCTGCCAGTCATTAGTAACTTTGGCGTGGGCTGAGATAGTGCTATGTTTAGCTCTGAATCCAGACTGCATAGGATTTAGCAGTTCCCTAGACTCAAGGTGAGTCCTCAGCTGTGCATTTACAATTTTCTCTAGGAGCTTGGACAAGACCGGAAGGAGGGAAATTGGCCTGTAGTTATTGAGATCACCACGGTCACCTGATTTGAACAGTGGTATGACATGTGCTGTCTTCCATATAGGTGGTAAGGTGCCCTGAGACAGGGATAAGTTAAAAGGTGGGTGACGGGTATTGCTAAGCAGTGGTAGGCAATTTTAGGAAGTAAGGGTCAAGAGTCGGCCCCAGCACTTTTCTAGTATCCAACTGAAGCAAGAGGTCCTCTACCTCTTTCAGTGTGGCAGGTTGAAGTGAGAAAGGCGGCGAAGCTATCGGAGTTTCAGGCAATTGGCTGGCAGTCTGGGAGTGAAGTATGTTTGCAGGGGAGCTATCAAATGCCATGCCTGCAGTAGCAAAGTGGTTATTGAATGCGTCAAGTATATCCATCTTTTCAGTTATAGCCAAGTTGCCAGAGGTAATCTTGGTCGGGAGTGAATTTCCTGGGGAGTGGCCTAGCAGATCACTGATTGTGTTCCAGAGCTTGATTGGGCTCTTTGTGGCAGAGTCGAGTTCGGATTTGAAGAAGGTGGCCTTCGATTCTCTGATTGTTTTGGTACATAAATTTCGTAGTCTCCTAAACTGGTTCCAATCCTCTGCAGTGTTCAGTCTGCGTGCTTTTTCCAGAGCTTATCTCTTTCTAGAAGCAAGGACTTGATCTGAGGGGTGAACCATTTACAGGTTTTGGTCCTAGTTCGAACTTTAATAAGGGGAGCATACTTATTAAGGGCCCTTGATAGAATGTTGTGGAAGATATTGTAAGCTGACGAAATCGTTTTGGCCAGGTAGAAATCTTGCCACTCAGGGGAGTACTTAAGCTCGTTTAGGTAGGCATGTTCATTGAAGTTGCGCCTGGATCTCTTCATAGAGAACTTGCTGATGGGTGCTGGGTTGTTGGTGGATCTTACTCCCGCAATAAAACAATGGTCGCTGGCGTCTGAGAAGAAGACATCAGCGTGGGAGAAGAGATGAGGTTTGCTCACCATTAGCACATCCAAAAGTGTACTTTTACTGGGGTTCTTCACATTTGGGTGTGTTGGTTCAGTAATAAGTTGCGTCAGCCCATGTTCATCAAAGAAGGATGCAAGGGGGGCAGCTGTGTTAGAGAGCCAGTCAAAGTTGAGGTCTCCTAAAATAATAGTTTCTGGCAGCCCCTGTCCCAACTTGTCACTTAGATATGACACAAGCTGTAGACCAGTGGTGGTCTGTAGCATCCTATTATGCAGAGTGCAGTAGTCTGTGTAATTTCCACTTTGAAATTAGGCATTCGATTGGCTGACAGATGAGAGGATAAGCAGGAGGCAGAAAATTTGTCTTTAACGTGAGATAGCTACCCCTCCTCCTCTGGCATGCCTATCAGCTCTGAACAAGGCATAGTTGGGTATGTTTACTTCTCTAACAGTGGTGCTGGGTCTAAGCCAAGTTTCGGAAATCACAAGTATGTCAGGAGGTATAGTTACCCAGGTTGTATTAAGGTTATCTTTTAAAGGAGGCTACATACGTTAATATGCAAGAAGCTTATTCCTTTTAAATTTGCTAGTTCTGCTGGCAAATCAATAGCTTCTGGGGCCAGGGTTGAGTTCTACGTTGCCTGAACAAAGCAGGAGGATAAGTAGGATTTTCTAAGACGCTAATTATAAGCTTGTAATTCCTGCCTTTCTCCTGTCTCAGTAGGTCTGATGTTTTAGGGACTGGAAAGTAGCCACCATAGAAGAGCTGATCTGTTGTAGCAAGAGCTAGTACCCCTACCACAATAGGCGGGAGATAGAAGTCTGCGTGGTGGGAGGTGGGCCTTGTGGTGGGGAGTGTTATAAGTACTACTGGTATGTGTGGTCCAAGAGCAAGGTTGAGGTACTGGTACTTGGAATCACGGAGGCAATTAAAGGATAAGTTGCCATGGTATACAGCACAAAGGTGCCGTTGTAGACCAAACATGATGGTAGTTCAGGTCTCCAATGCTGGGCAGCTGGTATTAGCAGAAGAGGGCAGTAAAAGGAGCCATATAGGGCCCGACATGATGGTACCTCAAAAAGGAGCCACTCAATTAGCCCAGGGGCCAGTGGGGTTGCTGGATTAATGCAGCTTATCAGTAGCTTTCCAATCCAGGTCGATCCAAATTTGATAGGATTAAAGATATTTAGTGGTGAAGGCACAGCCAAGGAGAGCCTATGCGTTTTAGTAAGGCGAGGCACTGAAAGTTGGATCCCGTAGGCTGGATAGAGAAGAGGGGGATCACGAGCTAAGTCTCTATTGGTGGGGCACTGCGCCAGGGGACGTGGACTAATATTTTGGCAGGAGCTACTGCATTTAATAATCAGCGGAGGTGGGGGAGGGGGGCGGTCGAAATAGTTGTAGCAGTTGCCGTACCTTGTAGGGCCTTGGGTCCGTGTCTGCGTCTCGAGCATCTGGCTGAGGGGCGCCTGACTGCCAGTAGCCGGGAATCCCAAGGCTTAGAGCTGGGAGCCTGGGCGACAGTGCTCTTGGCTGAGGGAGAGAAGGAGAGTGAGGGTTAATAAAGTGGATTCACATAAAGGGTTAGACAGAACAGCCGGGAGTCCAAATTTGCAGAACAAAGGCGAGTATGGTACCAGCAATGCCAAAAGAGGTAGTGACTGAGTAGTAGAAGGTGGTTGCACCCCAAGGTAGTTTGTTTGGTATTGCTGGCCTGCTTAACTGCAAGCTGGTTTGTAGTTGAAAGGGTATATAGTCGAATTAGGGTGAGGTCCCTAACAATAGGGCAGGTAGAGCAGTAATTGAGAGGAGTTAGATGGAGTGGCTGGAGAAAAGGTTGAGAGGAAATGTGGGATCCTGTGGGTGGGACTGCTTTAAAAAGGGGCGGTAAGAAAGTGGGTCAAGTCAGGTATTAAAGACAGGGAGGCCAATAGCATGAAAATGTGCAGCAGTGGAGTGACCAATCTGCTGCTAGGCTGAGGAAGGGGTGGAGTAAGGGTCTATTTCAGTCCAGAACAAAGCACAGAAAGAGATTTCCCTGAGACCAGGAAGCACCAGGCGTTGGAAAATCAGCCAAGGAGTACAGCTGCCAGTCAGTGCCTGGTTCCTCCACTGGGCATCCAGTCAAAACAGTGGCATTCAAAACCACGAGTTTCGGAGGTCCGGTGCATACCTGAATCTGTCCGGGGGTCAGTCGGGTGGTCTGTTAGCTGTGGCCTGCTCGGAGAGAGCCAAGGCCACAGGAGCAGCATGGGAAGCCCACAGATGGGCTGTCTGTGGAACAAGGAGGGAAACACAGAGGATTAAATACAGCTAGAGTACAATAGCAAGCTCAGTGGGGGGCAGGCAATGGGGAAAGACAAAGCATGAGGTAAGAGGTGGTAAATGCAGAGCAATTATTTGGAGCTAGAAGAGGAGTTAATGGGGGTCGTCTGTGCTTGGGCACTGGATGTCTGAGGAGGACAGCAGCAGCAGCCGGGGTGGGGAGGTGTAAGGAAAGGGTTTGTAGGTAAGGCAGAGAAGAAAGTAAGGTGTTTAGAGAGACAGCATTACAAGTGGGGCAGAGAAATTAATAACTGGCAGAGTGACCAGTGTGGGGAAGGGGCAGAGTTTGTCAGTAGGGCAGAAATGGAAAACTGCAGCAGTCTTGCTCAGTAGCTAGGTCAAGCAGTCAAACATCAGCTACTATACAATACAGTTTGTCCAGCACTAAGTAACCCTGAGAGGCTAGACTCATGGCTTATAATAGACTAGCTAAGCTGGCAGGTAAAGTAAGGCCAATTGATGCATAACATATGTAGATTACATTAACAAAAATTCAGTCCAGAACAAAGCACAGAAAGAGATTTCCCTGAGACCAGGAAGCACCAGGAGTTGGAAAATCAGCCAAGGAGTACAGCTGCCAGTCAGTGCCTGGTTCCTCCACTGGGTATCCAGTCAAAACAGTGGCATTCAAAACCACGAGTTTCGGAGGTCCGGTGCATACCTGAATCTGTCCGGGGGTCAGTCGGGTGGTCTGTTAGCTGTGACCTGCTCGGAGAGAGCCAAGGCCACAGGAGCAGCTTGGGAAGGCCACAGATGGGCTGTCTGAATCTGTCCAGGGGTCAGTCAGGTGGTCTGTTAGCTGTGGCCTGCTCGGAGAGAGCCAAGGCCACAGGAGCAGCTTGGGAAGCCCACAGATGGGCTGTCTGAATCTGTCCGGGGGTCAGTCGGGTGGTCTGTTAGTTGTGGCCTGCTCCTAGAGTACCTAGAGGCCAGTGGGACACAGGACCCAATGCAGCATGGGTTCACAGGGGGAAGGTCATGTCAGAAGAATCTAATTGATTTCTTTGACTGGGTGACCAAAGTAGTAGACCAGGGAGGGGATGTGGACATGGCCTACCTAGACTTTAGCAAGGCATTTGACACAGTCCCACACAAAAGATTAATTGTCAAATTAACCAGCCTGGGAGTGGATCCCAGGGTGGTAGCCTGATTAAAACATTGGCTGGACAACAGGGCACCGAAGGTAATTGTAAATGGATTCCACTCGGAAGAAAGAGGGGTTACTAGTGGGGTACCATAGGGTTAAGTACTGGGTCCAGTCCTTTTTAATGTCTTTATAAGTGACATTGCAGAGGGACTGGAAGGAAAAGCATGCCGCTTTGCAGATGACACAAACATCTGCAACAGGGTTGATACGCAAGGAGGTGTGGAAAGGATGAGAAGGGACTTGGCAAGGTTGGAGTAATGGTCAGAAGTATGGCAGAGGAAGATTACACAATGGGGGGGTAGTAATAACAACAAAACTGGAAAGGGACCTGGGGGTAATCATATCAGATGACCATAAGGTTAGCAAGCAACGTGAGAAGGCAGTAGGGAGGGCTGGCGGTATACTGGGATGTACAGGGAGAGGCATCACCAGCAGAAAACAGGAAGTTGTTATCCCTCTGTACAGACAGTTGGTGAGACCCCATCTGGAGTACTGCATCCAGTTCTGGAGACCCCATCTCTGCAAGGACATAGACAGGATAGAGGCAGTCCAGAGGAGGGCAACTAAAATGGTACAGGGTCTGCAAGAGAAGCCATATCAGGAGAGACTAAAGGAGCTTAATATGTATACCCTTGAGGAAAGGAGGGAGAGGGGGGACATGATAGAAACTTTTAAGTACCTCAATGGAATCAACAAAGTCCAAGAGGGTAGCATCTTTCAGAAAAAGAGATGTGCAAGAACAAGAGGACCCAATTTAAAGGTGGGGGGGGGGGTTCAAGGGCAATGTGAGGAAGTATTTTTTCACAAAAAAGGTGGTGGACACATGGAACAGCCTTCTTGAGGAGGTTGTGGGGTCTAAAACTGTGGGAGACTTCAAGAATACATGGGACAGACATAAGGCAATTCTTGTGGGTGGTAAGATGAAATAGGCTGTTGCTTAACTAGTATCTGCAGCTTATCATGTAGGTAGGGAATGGACAGACTAGATGGGCCAAGCGGTCCTTATCTGCCATCAAAGTCTATGTTTCTATGTTTCTAGATTTACATGGGAGAACTGTGGAAAGGCCTGAGTTTTGGCCTGCATGCCTGCCTGCTGTCCCTGAGAGGGAACTTGTGCCTTTTTCGGACTGAATCCGAACCTGGAGAGTGAAGTAGGCCATTGAATTGTGACCAGGCTCCTACCTGAAGAAGACCAAAGATTTGCTGAATGCGATCAGCCTGTCTGGACTTCCAGCCACCTCTGAACTCCCGGACTGTGCAGAGACTCTGTAATTGTGACCGGAGAGCCTTTTGCCTGGTACAGTGGAATTTTCTTACATGTGAATGTGTTGTGTGCTTATAGTGGGTCGTGAGTTGGTTCCCCACTGTGGTTTGAATTGTGTTCTGCTTGCTGGAAGCTGCATCCAGCCCCATGGACTGAATCCAAAATCATCTCCACTGGGCCTGGGCCTTGCCACACTGGCCCAGCCCAACTACACGCTGCACAGAGAAAGCCAACAATGAGAGACCGGCCTGGGGATCAGCCCCCTGCTCAACACTTGAACACGAATGATGCCTCAGTGATTCGTGTGGGCCCCGCTTCTCTGGGCACTCCAGCTCAACAACCTGCAGTCTCAATTTCATCCTGTCTGTGTCCAGTATTGGATATCGTGAGTAAACTTCAGGGTAGCTAACTGCAACAACAGCTAAATCAAAAGTGTTGTCATCTGATTGTCTGGTTGCTTTTTCTTTCACGAACAGAGCCCTCCAGCTCCAGATTACAAATAGTGTGTGTTGTACATGTTGCTTTTTTCCATCACAGGGCCCCAACCAGCTGCGACATTCCTGGCTAGCCCATCATCTCCCTACCTGGGTACCCAGAGGTGTGACTGTGTGGGGACTTAAAGCGCATGCATAACTGTTAGATTAATATAACCTTTAAGCCAATCAACCTTATCCCCCTTCTTTGTTCAAGTCCCCTGAATAAATCAGATCTGACTTTTTTGCTGCATTTAACCTGACTGTGGTTCCAGTTTGTGTCAAGAGTACTGTACTGTTGCTATTTACTGTGCATAATTTTACAGGAGGTACCCAGGGTCGAGCCAGAGGAACCAGCCATGGTGGTACGTGCAAACAGTGTGGGTATTGGTGTGGTGTATAAGGGGTACTGTGAAAGTGATTATCGTATATTGCTCAGGCCACTAGAAGGGAAAGAGGGGGGGTTACCATGTCCCAGAAGGCTGTGCTCATGTTAGTTTGACCACTACTAACCCTGACCTCTGGGTGGAGGCACCCTTTTCAGAACTCAGGCCCCTTAACCTGCTACAAGCCACGAAGGCAGGGATAGTAGCCCTTGGTATAGCACCACCAAGGGGTTACATCCAGATGTGACCCACTGTAGGAGCACAAGGAAGTTAAGTGACTTGCTCAGGATCACACAGTATGCACCTAGGTGGCTGTGGGATTCAAACCCAGGTCTCCAGATCTGCAGCTCAGAGACTTAACCCGCTGCACTGTACTGCCTCTTAATTTGAATGTATGTAATGTGCATTGAATGTATTTATCTGCACTAACATTCTGGTAATATCAAAACATTATGCACACGTGAAATAAACTGATATGTGTAACTTGAGCTTTCTGTGGAAATGAGTGCTTCAGTTTTTGAATACGATTAAGTACTGTAGTACCATAGTTGATCCCATTTACCCAGTGCTTGTTCCCACGTATATATAATTATAGTGTTTATTTTGTGTAATAATTGTGTGGCAATGTTGACCTCCAGCAAGCATGTCCCCTGCATCACTGTGCATGGATTTGCATGGCTCTTTGGACATCCGTGTGCCACCTGCACCAGTCCTGGAACAAAGATGGACAAAACTAGCTACTGGTGATGTAAATTAAGTAACGGTGTGAAGACCACCGATTTTACTTTCCTTTTCATTTAACAAGATCCAGCTTAAAGGTATAAAGGCAGCAAAATAGCCACCATCACAAACTGTTACTAGATTCCAAAAATGATCTTTTTCTGCAGATAGTGAACTGCTTATACATACGTCGTAAAGTTGGTTCACATGTTCAGTACTAGAATCTCAAACTGGTATCCTTTAAAGGGTACTTTCTGGTAGGATTTAATATATCTGAGAAAGCGCATTTCAGTTCAAGAATACAGTTTTTGTAAAAATGCATTATAACCAGCATCTCATATGTCATATAAGTAGCAACTTAAGATTGCGATAATAAATAAATCTCTGGAAAAAAGAGAAGATATTTGGGAATGGCTAATGAGTACTTGCTCTAGTAGTTAATTTTAATGGGACTCACCCCACACCTTCTATTTACTGCATGTTATATGTGTGCCAGAGACTGCTGCAAGTACTGCAGATGGCAATAAAATATTTTTTGTGTGTGCTGGCAGCAGCATTTCACGCTCTCCCCACCCCGCTTCAATGTACACTGTTGTTACTGGTCTAGCTGTAGAGGTTTCATGTTTACTGGAGGGGTTGATTTGTTGTGTGCAATCTACAGTCAGGATGTGGAATGGGGAAGTTTAAACAGCAGCTGACACATTCAGGAGAACTTAAACCAAACATAGTATTTCGACACAGTTAAGTTCATATTTCATAGTAGTTCTGTTTTTCTCCTCCCCATCATTTACTAATTAGGTCATTTGCATGAAAACAAGATCTTGTCTCCTGAAGAGTTCATCTATTTCTGTTGCTTTCTCCCTCCTTGAGGTCATAATGCACTGCTTTTGACATCATAGTTACTCCCATGGCAACATATTGTGATGTCACAACAGGGGATTATGACTTGAAGTAGAGAGTAAGCTAGGGGCAGATGAAGTCTAAAGGAACTCTAAGGGTTAAGGATCATGTATTCATGCAAATTTCCTCAGTAATAAATAAAAGGGAGGAAAAATGTATAAACTATATATTTAATACAAGCAGAATTGTGCCTAATTATTTTGTTTTTTAAAGTTTTTTTTAAGGTGTCAGTAGCTCTTTAAGGTACAAGATGTTCTGCAAATGATAAAAGTACACCCAGGGATGTAACTAACTCAAGCCAAAAGAACTGAGCAGCTTTGGACAAGTTCAGTTAGGGCAACCCAAATACTATACCGGTGATCACCTCCCAAGCTAGTTTATATGTATGCCCCAGTCAGATCTGCCGATAGTGCTGTTCACAATGCTGATGTTATACATTTTGTAAACGAATGCAAAAGAGCGGGTCAGGACAGGTGCATGAAAATAGGACTAGCACCCCATACACTTTATCAGCTCTGACTGTTCATCTACAACAGATATCACAAACTCCTGTTTATGGCATCACAATAATTTCTATAGCAACAGACTATGATGTCATAAACAGAACTGTGATGGCAGGTGCAGACACACAGCCAGATCAGATATCTATTTACTTATTTAGCTTTTGTTTACCAGGTAAGCGCACTAGACAGTCAGGTGCCTAAATAGAGTAGAGTAGAGATTCTGTTTTCATACAATCATCCTTATTAATAAATAAATAAGGATTAGAATTACAGAAAAAATATGAAATATAAATTGAATTGTTTCTAAAGATTACATTTATTTCCAAAGTTGTCACAAATGCCATGAGAGGCTCTTCAAATCCTTTCTCTCTGGGTCTCACTACTTTCTGACAGCCTAGTACTATTCCTTTCCCTACATGCCAATTTTTGATTTATCCTCCTTTTATCCACTACTGTGTGTCCGGCATGGCTAGCTACAGT
Organism: Neoceratodus forsteri; assembly: GCA_016271365.2. Classification (NCBI taxonomy): domain Eukaryota; kingdom Metazoa; phylum Chordata; order Ceratodontiformes; family Ceratodontidae; genus Neoceratodus; species Neoceratodus forsteri. The sequence goes on along the minus strand of CM057455.1, from coordinate 1,138,444,871 downwards.
CATGGAACTGACACTCATTCTGATTAGTCATTAGTGGGATTACACTTACAATTAGGACTTATTGGGGGTTCAGTATTTAATACCCTGTCCACCAAACAAAGTTGGGGTGCTGATGGTAGCCTGACATGCTAGCACAAGTCAAAAAGCAGAAAGATTTAGGAAACAAATTAACTAATCATCTTGATCGGTTAAATATGCTCAACAAACATGACTAATAGAAATACAAGTAAATAAAGAGTCAGGTACGGACTGGGCTTACAGGCTCAATATCAACAGTCCCACTTTAATACTCAAAGTGTGAAAAAGAAGAAACAAAAAAACCTCTCAGCAGCACTTAAATGGTGCTATTTCCTTTACCTAATGTTCAGCTCTCAAGTGTTGCTGGGAGTTTCTAACACTTCCCTTTTCTGGCCTCCTAGTGTGATGATGCCTTTCTGAGAGCCCAGATAAAGTGAGAACACAGTCCTCAACACATACTGTATGTGCAAACAAACAGATCACCACAGGCATTTTAACTAGGAAACATTTCTGACTTTTTAAGAATATCAAATCCCATTTAAAACAAAAGTGAATCTATTTTTTTTATTGTGAACTGACGATTTCTATTATTTACAAAAAAAATAAAACGGTCTGGCATACCCTTGTACAATACAGTAAAAGTATTCCGAAATACTGTAAAATGTTTTTCTCCGGTAGAAATAACAGGGTGACATATTTTTCAGGTTCAGTTGTACATTTATCTCGGCACGACAGAGCATGCTGTCGAATACCAAACAGAATTGTGCAAATAGCATTTTTTATTTTATGGGAATGGCACATCTCTAGGAAAATGTGTTTCTTCTAAACTCTGTCTCTTAAGTACCACAAGGATTAAGAAGTATGTGTGAATGCTGAATGTTTGCTGCTAGTACTGCTGTTGTGCCAGGTCTTGCTTCTACTCATTATGTTTGCTTGCACACATGCACAAGAAACATTTTGTGGCAGCTTGCTGGAGTAGCGAATTGTGGAGGTGCATCAGTGTTGTGGCCAATGCCGGCAGTGCTTTTTGGGGCTGGTCTCTGTGGTGCCAATGGAGGAGCACGCTGTCGATGACAGCAGCTTTGAAGCATGCCACCAACCTGAAAGAAATTTGCTGCTGCAGTCAGGGAACACCCCATCATTGCAGAATCAGCTATTTTTCCTGAACACTCTCATGTTGGGAAGGTACCTGATTGCAACAGCAAATACCAGCATGCCTTGTCTGGTGTCACATTTCAATAAACATGATGGTGGCCTTTGCCGTCTGCCTCTCACAGTCCCCATGAAAGCCGACGGGGGTGCCCAATCCCTCTGTTGGCATGCCCCCTTCCAAGTTAATTTGCCAATGGGGGAATCCAATCCCCATCGGCATAATGTCCCCCCATTCATTGTATGCTGAGGGGGGTGCCCAGTCCCCCTTGGCTTATGTGGCCCCCCAAACACATTGTATGTGCCACCAGGGGGCCCAATCCCTGTTGGCTCCAGCCCCCCCAATAAACACCCAGGTGGCATGCTGGGAGCCCACCCCAGAGTGCCCATTGTCCCTGTAAGTAGAAAAACTGTCCCACAAGTTGTTTTTTTTTAAAGTTGTGAAAACAAAACCATCACTCGTGTCCATTGTCCCCTCCCAACCCCCACCCGCACTCTGCGCACCCCGCCTCCCCACACCCCTCTCACCCCATACTTACCTACAGAGCCTGGGGCAATGATCTTTGGTAGAGTGGGAACATGTCTACACTCTTCAAAGCTGTTTGCAAACTGAAGAAACTCTGGTAAGCTGTATAATGGCATAAATGTGTTTTTTTTTAAACTTAGGTGAATATTGTGGCCATTTATGAGAATTTTGCACCAGATTTACAACATGGGGTTCTTGGGACCCCACCTCATGAATTCAGTCACTGTCACCTTGTTATTCAGTCCCAAAAGGTGATTTTGTAGTCACTGCATGGAATCACCTTTCCGGACTGATTAATGAAAGGACAGTGTCATGGTTCATGAGGTAGGCTCCCAAAAAGCCTATATTGCAAATTTGCAGAAAAATTCCAAAAAATGACTGTGTTACGAACACGCGAACACGAACACAGTTTCCATGCACACTCGTAACTTCGAGAATTTGTAATATTTGCACTGAAGATTTTCAACACTGGCATTTTTTCACACCGTCTTATGAACAGAACAGCTGCCATTTTTCATATCCTGGTCAAAATGTGTTTTCAACCATCTGGTGCACAATTGCGCGGTCGCTGTGGGAAATCACTGTTTGGGACAGATTAAGAAAATCACAGTGACACTGTTCATGAGCAGAAGTCACAAAATGCCTATGTTGAAAATTTTATGAAATAATTCCACGAAATGACTGTGTTACGAGTATGCATTGCGTGGTTTCCATGTATGCTTGTAAGTTCAAGAATTTTTAATATTTTCACTCCAGATTTTCAACATTGCCATCTCTTCACACCTCCCTATGAATGATATAGCTGTCATTTTTCACATCAAGCCCAAATTGTTTTTGCACGTCTGGTGCAGAATGGCACAGTCGCTGTAGGAAATCAACATTCGGGAAAGATTAACAAAATCACAGTGCCACTCTTTCATGAGCAGAGGTCCCAAATGCTTTCATAAGGTGGGGGTCACAAAAAGGCCATACAGAAAATCTGTAGTGCAAATACCAACAAACGCCTGGGGCGTTAGGGTTTCTAACCATAGTGTCCCGCCCCCCTATTCAGACTGACAGGTGTGAGGGGTGTGTCTTTGGATTGCCTTCTGTAGTGCTCATGCCATTCCACCCCCACCCTGCAGCCAGTGACAGGCATCAAGGTGTGCCTTGGACTCTTCCACCTCAGAGTTCACCCCATTCTCCTATACTGCACCCATTTCAGCGTATGTCCTTATGGAATGGGGTGACTGTAAAGCCGAACACCCCAAGGCACACCTCAACACTTGTCAATGTCTGCAGGATAAGGTGAGGTGAAATATCAAACTCAACTCAACTCAAACTTTATTTATACAGCACCTTTCATAGCCAAGGTGCTGTACAGAGTATAAAATTACAGTATAAACCATAATATAATAACATTTTAAAAACTGTACAGAGTATAAAATTACAGTATAAATGATAATATAATATTTTAAAAAACAATCAATTAATTTATCATTTAATTAGGGAAGGCCAGAGAAAATAAATGTGTTTTCACCATAGATTTAAAGCTGCTGACAGTCAGGCATTCTCTTAACTGACGAGGCAGAGAATTCCACAGGGTTGGTGCCACAAATGAAAAAGCACGAGCTCCAGATGTTTTAAGACAAACCCTGGGAATCTCTAGCAATTCCTCATTGGAGGATCGGAGAGGGCGATTGGAGGAGTAGGAAGTAGGGAGTCAGAAGATCTTTCAGATACTTGGGTCCCTGTTCATGTAGGGCTTTAAAGGTAAGCAAGCCTACCTTATAGGTGATCCGCCACTGGACTGGCAGCCAATGCAGTTTGCGCAGCACAGGTGTAATGTGACTGGTCCTAGAGGTACCAGTCAACAGCCTGGCCACAGCGTTCTGCACTAGCTGCAGGTGGCGGATATCAATCCCAGACAGCCCTAGGTAGAGGGCATTGCAGTAGTCAAGACGGTAATGAAGACATGTGTAACCCCTGCAAATGGGGTTCCCAAAAGACTTCCAGGAGCTTGCTTGAATGCTCCAAGCCTGAATGGTGTTTGGCATTTAGCCATTTATCAGTGAGTGTTTTAGAGCCTCTGGTACTGTCTCTTTAAGAGCTGTCTGCTTGCAGACATAATTAGTTTGTATGGGGGGACTGTGTGCTTCTCTGAGTACCACCTGAGCTGCTGCCAATTCACTTCACTTTTGCAGTCACTAGAGTGCAAAGGGAACCTATCTGAAAGATGTAACTGTTTGCCAGAAATTATTTAGAGTAATAATGAAATTACAGTTTGTCTAACCTGCTTTCTTTGCAGTCAGAACTGTGTCTGCTAGTTCCCATTCTAGTTTTGAACTGCTGAACTGGACCAATCAGTGTGGGGTAAGCTAGCTCTAAAATGGTGCCTTGGACGAATCAGAACTTGACTCATAATCTGAGCCAGCCACAAGAGGATTGTATGGGCAGTGACTCTGGGAGATGTAGTTTAGACTTCAGTGCCTTTTGGACCAACAGCAGCAGTCTATTGTGAGTGACAGCCAATCCAGTCAAGAACTGGGAGGAACTCAAAGGAAATGCCCGTTTGTCGGTTGGAGTTTGAGTTGAGCTTTGGCAGCTAAGAAGGAAGGAGCCCTGTGCTTTTCAGTGTGCAGTTTTAGTCAAAAAACGTGTGTAAGGCCCAGAGTTCCGGTCTGCAGCTTGTTAGGACTGAATCGTCCTGTGAAAAGAATCAAAGGATCTCTGAAGAGTAGAAACCAGGCTCACCCTGTAGAAGACTGGAAGAATTGCTGAAAATTGCACTCGGTCTGTCAGGAACTGAATCTGCTGTGTGTTCTCCCGGTATTGTGCAGTAATTGCGATCGGATACAGATGCAGCCTGCCTGGTATAGTGCTTTTTTATATAAATGTGTGAAGAGGTTTGTGTACCTCAAGTGAGCCCTGCTGACATTGAAGGACCCTATCTTATTTGGAGGTCGTGAGTACTAATTCAGGGTCGCTCCCTGTTGAATTGCCACATTAAATCCAAATGGAATTACTGTACTGCTGACTGTTTAATTCTTCCTTTTCTGTGTGAAAGGGCCCCTACCAGCTGCCACGGTTTGACTAGCCACTAGGGCTTGGGTACCCAGGGACAGTAACTGATAGGGATAGGCCTGTGCACAGAGCCATAGGTAGATTATTAGAGTGATAAGCTAATTAACCTGATTTCCCTGTCCTTGTTATATCCCCCTAAATAAATCAGAGCTGCTTGTTTCAGCAAAGTTATACTGCCTGAGGTATTTGTCATGTTAAAGTACTGTACTGTGATTGTTGCACTGTATCTCATTTCACAGGAGGTCCCAGTGCCGGAACCAGACCTGGGGGTAAGTGTATACTGTGAAGGTAATTCTGATATATTGTGTGGGCCACTAGTGGGAAGAAAGGGGGGTTGCAGTGTCCCAGAGGGCTGTGACCAAGTTAGTTTAACTATTGCAAACCCTGACCTCTGGGTGGAGGCACCCGCCATTGGATCCAGGCCCCTCAACCTGTTAGTGGCAAATCAGGCAGGGGTAGTAGCCCCTGGGATAGCGCCATCTAGGGGTTACACATGGACCAAAGTTGGTAGGTTGACCGGTGGAATCCAGTGTTTCACCCAGGCAATATTTCTCAATGGTGTGAGCATTATGGGTGACGACCCAAAGGCACACCCCAATGCCTGTCCATCTCTGCAGGGTGGAGGTGGGGTTGCATGAGTTCAATACTTCACTGCCATTCCTATTCTGCATCTGTCTAACCCTGCACTTCCAATGCTAATATCAGCAAGCAAACATTCGACATTGACAAATGCTTGTTTTTACTATATATTTACCCAAGATACAGCAGATGAGATGCAGTGTCTCATTTTCAGTGGTGTCCTGCTTTTTACACAGGATAGGGCAGCTGAGAAGCAATATCTACTTTTAAGTGGGCTCCCAAAATTTGACCTAAAATGTCGAACAGTCTTTTTATGACCTGACATTATCAGCAAGACAGGTGACATTTGTAAAATCTCATCCGAAAGGTGATTCTGTTGTGCAACTGTGGAAACAAGTTTCAGAGGGGATTTGAAAAATTACACCTGCCATGTTCAGGAGGTGATGTAACACAAGGGGCATACTGAATATTAGGACCAAAATCTGCAAAAAATGAAGTATGAGTAAATGTTGGAACAATTTGTTTCCTTATAACCTAGTTGATTTTTCACATTTTTATCCTAGATTTTCAATATCGTCTTTTTTTAGCACTCCTTCTGAGCATGACAGGTGTCATTTATAAAACAATGGCTGGAACGTCATTTTTATGTTGATTGCGTGCATGCGCAAGAAACATATTGCGGCAGCTTTCTCCACAAGCAGGTTGTAGAGGCATGGCACTGTTGTGGCCAATGCTCCCACAGCCTGCAAAGGCTTCTCCAGCATCCCCCAATGCCGTGGCATGCTGCTGCTGACACTAATTCAGCCAGCGTGCCACCAACTTGTAAAAAAACAGTTGCTGCAATCAGGGGCCACCTCATCATTGCAGTGTAAGCCATGCGCTGCAATCAGGGGGCGACCCGTCATTGTAGGGCGGGATCTTCACACACTGATACTGTTTATAAACACGGCATCGGTTTGCTGCCCTGTTCACAAACAATATTAACCCCCCCTCCGTGTTTGCTTGCCGACGGGGGTCCCAATCTCTGTCAGCTTCATTGCCCAAGTGTTTCTGTTGCAGACGGGGGAGCCCACTCCTCGTTGGCATTAGGTAAACCCCCCTCCTCCGCGTATACTGTCTGCCTATGGGGTGCCCAATCCCTGTTGGCATAATATAACAACCACCCCTTTTCTTGTGTGCTGACAGGGGTGCCCAATCCTCATTGGTATAATGTAACAACCTGACCCCCACTTCTTGTGTGCCGACAGAGGTGCTCAATCCCCCATCGGCTACAGTGGCCCCCCCTCCAAAAAAGGCAAGACTCCGTTGGCATGCTGAGAGCCCACCCCAGCGTGCCACTTGCCCCTGTAAAAGAAAAAATGGTCCCGCAATGTATTTTTTTTTTTTTACCCTGTAAAGAAGAAATGGTCCCTCGGTGGTCTCCTGGCCCCTCCCACTACTCGCACCCACCCACCCACTGCTCACCCTGCCTCCCATCCCCCACCCCATACTTACCCTCAGGAGCTCGGGCGATGATCTTCGTGGACCGGGACACGCCTGCACTCTTCAAAGCTGACCGCGAACTGAGGAAATGCCGTAAGCTGTATAATGGAATAAATGTTTTTTTCCAACTTTAATGCATATCTCAGTCATTTTTGGAATTTTGCACCACATTTTCAATATGGGTTTTTGGGACCCTCCTCATGAATTCTGGAACTGTCATGGCATTAACTGGCCCTAAAAGGTGATTTCGCAGTCACTGTGCGGAATCACCTTTTGGGGCTGATTAACAAAATGACAGTGCCAGGGTTCATGAGGTGGGCTCTCAAAAAGCTTATGTTACAAATTTGGTGGAAAAAATCCAAAAAATGACCGTTTTACAAGCGTGCGTTGCGCAGTTGGTATGCATGCCCATAACTTCGCAAATTTGCAATATTTTCATGCCAGATTTTCAACACTGACATTTTTTCACACCTCCTTCTGAACAGTACAGCTGTCATTGTTCACATCCTGGCTGAAATGTGTTTTCGCAGTTCCGGCGCAGAATAGCACAGTTGCTGTGAGAAATTAGTGTCCAGGACAGATAAAGAAAATGACAGTGACATTGTTCATGAGTAGAGGTTCTAAAATGCCTATATTGAAAATTTGGTGATGATACTCCGTAAAATGACTGCGTTACAAGCGTGCATTGTGCAGTTTGCACACACGCTCGTAACTTCGCGAATTTGTATTATTTTCGCTCCAGATTTTCAACATTGCCATTTTCCCACACCTACTTATGAGCAGTACGTTGTCATTTTTCCCATCCTGGCTGAAATGTGTTTTCGCTCTTCCAGTGCAGAATAGGGCGGTCGCTGTGGGAAATCACTGTTTGGGACAGATTAAGAAAATGACACTGATACTGTTCATGAGCAGAGGTCCTAAAATGCCTATGCTGAAAATTTGGTGATGATAGCCCATCAAATGACTGTGTTACAAGTGTGCATTGCGCACTTTCCATGCACCCTTGTAACTTCGCATATTTGTAATATTGTCACACCAGATTTTCAACAGAGGCATTTTTTCACACCTCCTTATGAGCAGTACAGCTGTCATTTTTCACATCCTGACCGAAATGTGTTTTTACAATTCCGGCGCAGAATAATGCGGTCACTGTGGGAAATCGGTGTTTGGGACACATTAAGATAATGACAGTGACACTGTTCATGAGCAGAGGTCCTAAAATCCCTATGTTGAAAATTTGGTGACGAAACTCCATAACAGGACTGTGTTACAAGCGTGCGTTGAACTGTTTCCACACACCCTTGTAACTTCGCAAATTTGTAATATTTTCATGCCACATTTTCAACAGTGGCATTTTTTCACACCTCCTTATGAACAGTACAGCTGTAATTTTCCACATCCTGGCTAAAATATGTTTTTGCACTCCTGCCGGAGAATAGCACGGTCGCTGTGGGAAATCAGTGTTTGGGACAGATTAAGATCGAGTGAGTGAGAGGGGGGAGTGACTGAGGTCAACTGAGCTCTGTCGGGACTGCTGCCGATTTGTTTGTGGGCAGAAAAAGGCCCCAATGCAAGAGCCCAGTACAAAAGGGCAGCCTGCAGCACTAGGAGAAACAGAATGAGACAGCGAGTGAGACAGGGGACTGAGTGAGCGCAACTGAGCTCTATCAGGACTGCTGCAGATTTCTTTGTGGGCAGAAAAAGACGCCAATACAGGCAGGAGCCCTGTACAGAAGGGCAGCTTGCAGCACCAGGACAAACAGAATGAGTGCGTGAGAGAGAGAGACTGAGTGACCTCAATGGAGCTCTGTTGGGACAGCTGCAGATTTCTTTGTGGACAGACAAAGATGCCAATGCAGCCAGGAGCCCTGTACAAAAGCACAGCCTGCAGCGCCAAGAGAAACAGAATAAGTGAGTGACGGATCGATAGTGAACGAGCTCAGCGGAGCTCTATTGTGACTGCTGTGGATTTCTTTGTGGGCAGAAAAAGGCGGCAATGCAGGCAGGGGCCCAGTACAAAAGGCCAGCTTGCAATGCTGGCTGAAACGGAATGAGTGAGTGAGAGAGGGGGAGTGAGCAAGCTCAATGGAGCAGTGTCGGGACTGCTTCAGATTTCTTTGTGGCCAGAAAAAGCCGCCAATGAAGGCAGGAGCCCAGTACAAAAGGGCAGCCTGCAGTGGCGGGAGACATAGACTGAGCGAGTGAAGGAGTGGGAGTGTGTGAGCTCAGTGGAGCTCTGTTGGGACTGCTGCAGATTTGTTTGTGGGCAGAGAAGGGCAGCAATGCACGCAGGGCCCCAATACAAAAGGGCAGCCTGCAGTGGTGGGAAAACCAGAATGAGTGAGTGAGAGGGGGGGGGAGTGAGCGAGCTCAATGGAGCTCTATTGTAACTGCTGCAAATTTCTTTGTGGGCAGAAAATTGCAGCAATGCAGGCAGGAGCCCAGTAGAAAAGGGCAGCCTGCTGCGCTGACAGAAACGGAATGAGCGAGTGAGAGAAGGGGAGTGAGCGAGCTCAGTGGAAATTTGTCGGGACTGCTGTAGATTTCTTTGTGGGCAGAAAAAGGTGCCAACAGAGGCAGAAGCCCAGTACAAATGGGCAGCCTGCAGCGCCAGGAGAAACAGAATGAGTGAGTGAGACAAGGGGAGTGAGCAACCTCAATGGAGCTCTGTCGGGACAGCTGCGGATTTCTCTGTCAGCAGAAAAAGGTGCCAATGCAGGCAGGAGCCCAGTACAAAAGGGCAGCCTGCAGCGCCAGGAGAAACACAATGAGCGAGTGAGATGGGGGAGTGAGCAAGCTCAACTGAACTCTATCATAGATGCTGCAGATTTCTTTGTGGGCAGAAAAAGCCACCAATAGAGACAGGAACCCAGTACAAAAGGGCACCCTGCAGCGCCAGGAGAAACAGAATGAGTGAGTGAGCCATCTCAACAGAGCTCTGTCAGGACAGCTGCAGATTTCTTAGTGGGCAGAAAAAACTGCCAAAGCAGGCAGGAGCCCAGTACAAAACAGCAGCCTGCAGCACCAGGAGAAACAGACTGAGCAAGTGATAGAGGACTAGTGAGCAAGCTCAACAGAGCAACGCAATCAACATTCAGCATTGACAAATGCTTGTTTTAAATGGCAGCTGTCACATTAATAAGCTAGTGTGAAAAAATGGCTATGTTGAAAAGTTGGGGTCAAAATATAAAAAATTACCACAGTTACAAGCATGCATTGAAAAATTGCAATGTAGACTCATAACTTGGTTGTTTCCTTATATTTGTACCCCAGATTTTCAACATAGGCTTCTTATGACCCACGTAGCCTTCATATGAGCCCACCTTATGAACAAGGATGGAGAAAATGTTTAAATCCTGCCCAAAAGTTGATTTCACACCACAAGTGTGGAAAGACATCTTGGCCAGGATTTAAAAAATGACAGCTGTCACATTCATGAGGTGCTGTGATAAAATGGTTATGCTGAAAATTAGGGGTCACAATATTGAAAATTGCCAAAGTTACAGGTCTGTGTTCATTAATTTTAATGCAGGCTGATAACGTCATTGTTTGTTTTTTTAATATTTCCACCCCAAATTTTCTACATAACCTTCTTATGACCCCACCCCATGAACAAGGGTGGAGAAAATGTTCAACTCCTATCCAAAAGGTGATTTTGTGCAATGACTGCAAAACCACCTTTCGGGACACATTTGCTTAATTTCACTGACATTGTTCATGAGATGGGATCCCAAAAAAGGCATATTGAAAATCTGCAGCACAAATATTCAGAAATGACCGAGTAATGCCAGTAAGTTCAAAACCCCATTGAAATACATTGAGCCACATACCTGATTTGCTCAGTTCGCGGTCTAAGATTGAAGATATGTCTGTGGTCCAAAAAGGATTATGGTATTGGACCCTGGTGGGTAAGTAAGGGCTTGGGAGGGTGTTGGGTGGTGGATGCTGAGTAGGAGTGTTGGGTGGGGGGACAGTAATGGCTGCAACACACATCTATGGACTGTTTCTTTTTTTACAAGGTTGATTTAAAAAAAACTATGAGGGATGTTTTTCTTTATTTCAGTTGGCGACACCAGGGAATTGGGCACCCCCAGTGTTGGTGTTATGTTTTGCAGCGCCAGGGGTATGCTCCCGAGTGCTGCAGAAGTAAAATGGTTAAGGTCGGGGGGGAGCAGCCAGTATGGGGGATTGGCACCCCAGTGCCAGAATATTAACATGGGTTGGGCTGGGGGGAGGGCAGTTATGGCGGCAGCAGCAACAGACATCGATGGATGTTTTTCTCTATTGCGGGATGTGTTTAGAAAAAAAACACTACGAGAGATGGTTTTCTTTATTTCAGTTGGTGACACTAGGGGACTGGGCACCTCTAGTGTTAGATTTATATTTGGCAGCACCAGGGTGGACTCCCCGGTGCTACAGAAGTAAAATGGGTAGGGTGGGGGGTGGCAACCAGCACGGGGGATTGGGCACTCCATACCAGAATATGGGTTGGGCTGCAGTGGGGCAGTTAGGGCAGTGGCAGAAACAGACATGGATGGATGGTTTTATCTTTTATAGGTATAGGATGGTTTTGAGTAGGCTGATCATGATAGATGAGCTGTACTTGAAGGGTGGCATTATGCAGATCAAAGGAAAGAGCCACCATATGATTTAGTTGACTCTCTCCTTTGAACTACACAGAGTTTCCACCAAGCAAACCAGAACACTGTCATTACCAGCCTGGCTGATGATTGGTTTGACACTGACAAGCCCCTTGCAGACCACTCTGCATTGGACTTACAGTGTCACACCTTTCAAAAGCAACTCTCATAGCAAGATTTTCGTTGCATGTGTGCACACGCCGAACATAAAAATGGCTCTGTAAGCTGACTGTCATCAAAATTCTTGTGTTGTTAAGCAGCAGATTTCCAGTAACTAATTTTTCTTGCAGAATGTAGTATGCTCGCAACCTCTGTGAATTAAACCTGTAGTCCACATAATGCCATGGACTGCTTTAAGTTCTATTTTTTGCTGCTGCAAATGCAATATCATAAAAACAATAAATAGAACTAAAAATAAATGAAAGAAAGCTCTTAAAAGATGCCTTCCACATGACATTTAATGGTTTCAATAGGAAAGTAAGCAATGGGTGAGGAGGCAGCAGGTACCACGTCTTCAATATGAGTTTCATGCTTCAAAGTAAAGGTATTAATCTTGTGGATGTCAACATATCTGGCAGATACAGTGTTTTCACTCCCCACATTACTTAGTAGTTCAGTAAACTCCTAATGCTTATCCTAATCCATATCCCCAGAACGGAAAAACCAGGGAACATAAACCCAGAAACATAGAAGCTGATGGCAAATAAGGACTGTGTGGCCCACCTAGTCTGCCCATTTTCCCTACCTAATGCAATGCCTAATACGCGACCACTAAACAATAACGTGTACAGTAGAATAACTGACTTTCTATACTTCTGCAACTTCAGACATCAACCATGAAGTTAAGGACTCCTAGTGAAGTCTTTGTCTTGGAAAGAATGATCTGTAGGAATAAGAAGCACCTAGTGTGCAGCAGAGGGCGCTTGCCCTTACAACACCCTATTGCATTGATAAGCACCCTCTGTTGCACATTAGGCCCTTCAGCATTCCAGTAGGTCAACAGGTCATTATTTCCCAGAGAATGACTGAAGCTGTGGTCCTTATTGTTATTATAAACCCCACATTAAAGAAAACTTTTTTACTTTTGAAATTAAAAGTTGTTTTTAAAGTACAAAGATGTGTGTTTTCATGACAAAAGTTCTGTTTAAACCAAAGAAAATTGCTAGTACGATAGTGTTTCGATGAAGCAGAGTAATGTTTATATTAAAGGACATTTAATACTGAAAGAGGGATATGTGGACACAAAGCTTTCCTCTGTGCATTGTAAAACATTCTTTGAGGTTAATATGTAACTTTAGAATTAAACTGTTTAATGGATCTTTTAAATTAACCACTGCTGATTCGTAATGTGCTACCCTCTGTTTTTAAGCAGTTTTTTCAGTATCGCAGTTATTTCTAATTGTTATGGTTCACCTACCTCAGCTGCATATGAGACTCCATTAACAGTGTGCTCAGATCCATGATCATCACTGGATCCCCAGTGGAAATGAAATTGCTTCAGCCTGTAGTATCCGGTGATTGGTCCACCTCTCAGAACTGTGAACAGTAATGCGTGCAAAGTTAGCATTAGTGAAGATACTGCTAGACTGCAATTCTGTTTCCTACATTTTCAACACTTAGGAGTTCTATCCAACAATAACGCTCATGCCATTTCACCCCACCCTACCTTGCAGACTCTGACAAGTGTCACATTGTGCCTAGGGTTCGTCGGTCCTTACGCTCACCACATTCCATGAGGAATGCTTTATTTTTTTACAGTGACTTAAGTGCCTATGAAAGGTACCAGACTGACAATATTGAACACTAAAGCTCTCTGTGTATTCACATAAATTATGGCACAAGCAGGTTCAGCAGAAGCCTGAAAATGAAGTGCACTTCTACCATGGAGTACCTGTACTGGATGAGGGAGTAGAGTTGGTCAGACTCAATGCCTGTCCAGTTTTTTGTCTCTTATGTAAAACTTCCAGCAAGTGTGCCAGCTATTGTCAGTTGAGATGGTGGTTTTGCAATGTTTCCCTGCCCACTAGGATCTCCACCAACATGCACACATCTCAGTGGACAGAAGCAAACATTAAGTTGCTCAGTGCTGGATTTCATGTCTGTCACCACTGACAACATGCCATGACGTTTCAACATTAAGTGTCTGCCTGTAGCAGGGGCAGCGGCTGGAAGGGGACTTCATTGTGGAGCCAATGCTAGTCATCACAAACTCATAGAATGGCAGTGATAGCAACTTGGGCCATGTCATTCTGCACCTCTGTGGGAGATGCTAATCAGCAGGACAGCAGGTGCAAACCTGGTTTGTATCCACCAACATCTTTGCAAATCATTTTTATTGTGATATAGTTGCAGTGGGCAATCATTTCGCTTATTACTATGAACTTCCTGTATGCATACCCACAAAGGGTGGTGGTGCAACTGGATGGTAATGAATGAAATGCATTCTTTTTATATAGTGCCTTTCATACAAACTATCCCAACATCTTTTATAATCAGGAAAGGAAGTAAAGAGACTGCTGGTGTCATTTTCAGTGCACAAGGGTATTCAAGAAGGATAGAGATACAGTGATACCCTGCAGTGATTAATCCAGGTATATGCAGATATTTTGAGATATATCATAGGGAGCCCTTATTCATTTTAATGGGATTTCCTGTGATATGTCCAGATATGTCTACATACATACTTGGACTTATGAACTCTGGTAGAACAGAGAGACTGTACAAAGGTTAAGCATGGAGGATATACAACGGGTCACACAGTGAGGAAGTGGTGGTTGTGGGATTCAAAACCAGATCTTGATGTTCACAGCTCTGCATTCTAACCACCGTGCCAAACTACCTCCAATCAACATCCTTTGTGCATCACCCCAACAGGAGGAGGTGCAACAAGGGTGACTTTTCACCCCCTTGTTTTGTGACTGTACATTTTGTTGCTGTGTTGGCTCCAGGAAAATGGGATTAGCGTCACTGGCTGACTCAGAAGAACTGCAGCATGCCTCCACTTTCACTTTGAGAATGGTAATCTTAATGATTACACAAAAAACACAGGACTTTGACCTTAGGCAGCAACCCCTCCTCCCTCAGCATTCATAGTGAAATAAACCCAATGCATATGATAACTAAATGGATGTGGACTGACTTGTGCAGCTGTGTAACCATCTATACTAAGCCATCAAAGTTCTACAGGGTCTTACGTAAGAGCTGCAGATCCTAGTGTGCTGTCAGCTTGGAAAGCTTAACTACTAAACTGCTTAATTATTGATTTAATGGAGTTAAACACTAATGACTTGTTTGAAGGGGCATTGTGTCAACCCTCTGAGGCATTGATTGTTCTTTTAAACTAACAGGGTATTTCAGTTCCCATTAAGCAAAGTACTTGGTTCTGTGCATGTCTTTTTTATTTGTACCTTTATTTTATTTTTCTGTACTTCCTGTTATGGGGAAAAAACTGCATCTCTAGTACTGTTTACACATTGATAGAGCTGTTGACAGAATGCAACAACTTTTGTTGGGACTCCCAAGAGAAATCCTTTGCAATAACTTCTGGTGGTAGTCCAAGACAAATCCTTTGGAATTATTGTGTTAATGCAGCATGATTTTGGAAACCAGCAACCTAAAATAGACAACCACATTTCTTTCCTAGCAGTTCTGGACTCATGGCAGAGTAGTGCTGGCTATTGGAACAGTCTAGCATACCCTTTAGAATTGATGTTTTTTTCTCTGTTATTCATTTTGGAGGCCTTTTTATGTTGTCTTGCGTACGCACAAGCAATATGTTGTGGTAGCTTGGAATAGCAGGTTTTGGAGGTGCGGTCGTGTTGTGGCCAGTGGCACCACTGCTTTTTCAGGCTGGGCTCTGTGGCATGAATGAAACTGCATGCTGTCTATGACAGCAGTTGAAAAGCGTGCCACCAACTTGAAACAATTTCGCCGCTGCAATGTGGGAGTGACCTATCATTACAGGGTGTGCCTTGCCTAATGCAACATTTTAATAGACATGGCAGTGGCTGTCACCATCTGCCTCTCACAGTGCTGCCTGAAAGCTGACGTCAGAGGTGCCCAATCCCCCTGTCAGCATGCCCCTTCCCCAGCTCATATGCCAATGGAGGAGCCCAATCTCCAGCAGCATAATGTCCCTCTCTTTTAATTTAACTGCCAAGGGGGGGTGCCCAGTGCGCCTTGGCATCATGTGCCCCCCAAACACAGACATGTTTTCTGTGCCAATGGGGGGCTCAGTCCCCATCAGCTTCAGTCCTCCCTCCCAAAAAAACATGAATGGCACACTGGAAGCATACCCCAGTGTACCAAGACAAACTTGTGGGGAAAAAACTTCCTGTGAAGTCTTTTTGTTTGTTTTAAGCTGTAAAAGAGACACCGGTCACTCGTTGTGTCCGGTGTCCCTTCCCCCAACCTGCACCCACCCTTTGTGCACCCCACATCCCTGCACTCCCCCCTCACCCCATACTTACCTCCAGTGCCCAACACGACGATCTTTGGTGGAGTGGGAACACATTTGCATTCTTCAAAGTCGACCGTGAACTGAAAATATGCCGGTAAGCTGTATAATGGCATCAATGGGGAGGTTCAACTTAGGTGGATATCTTGGCCACTTTTGTGACTTTTGGCTCCAAATTTTCAGTGTGAGGTTCTTGAGACCCCATCTCATGAACTCAGTCACTGTCATGTTGTTATTTGGTCCCAAATGGTAATTTCGCAGTCACTGTGTGAAATCACCTTTCCAGCCCAATTAATGAAATGACAGTGTCACTGTGCATGAGGGGGGCTCCCTAAAAGCCTATGTAGCAAATTTGGTGAAAAAATTCCAAAAAATGACTCTGTTATGCCCGTGCATTGCACAGTTTCCACACATGCTCATAAATTCAAGAGTTTTTTATATTTTTACTCCAGATTTTCAACATTGCCATTTTTGCACACCTTCTTATGAACAGTACAGCAGTCATTTTCCACATCCAGCCCAAAATGTGTTTTCTCACATCTGGCACAAAATGGCATGGTCACTGTGAGAAATCAATGTTCGGGACAGATTAAGAAAATCACAGTGACATTGTTCATTAGCAGAGGTCCCAAAATGCCTATGTTGAAAATTTGGTGACAAACTTCTATAAAATGACTATGTTATGCATGTGTGTTGCGCAGTTTCTAAGCATATTCATAACTTAGAGAATTTTTAATATTTTCAGTCCAGATTTTCTACATTGCCATTTTTGAACACCTCCTTATGAATAGTATAGCTGTCATTTTTCACATCCTTCCCAAAATGTGGTTTCGCACATGTGGTGCACAATGGTACAGTTGCTGTGGGAAATCAACATTCGGGACAGATTAAGAAAATCATTGTGACACTGTTCATGAGCAGAGGTACCAAAATGCCTATGTTGAAAATTTGGTGAAAGAATTCCACAAAATGACTGTGTTACGAGCATGCATTGCACAGCTGCCATACACACTTGTAACTTCGAGAATTTTTTATATGTTCACTCCAGATTTTCAACATTACCATCTCTTCACACCTACCTATGAATGGTACAGCTGTCATTTTTCACATCCTGCTCAAACTGTGTTTTCGCAGATCTGGCGCCGTCGCTGTGGGAAATCAATGTTCGGGACAGATTAACAAAATCACAGTGCTACTGTTCATGAGCAGAGGTCCCAAATGCTTTCATGAGGTGGGGTCACAAAATGGCCATGTTGAAAATTTGGAGTGCAATTACTAACAAACACCCTGGGAGTTAAGGTTTCTAACCATACTGTCCCACCCTGTAGAGACTGACAGGCGTCAGGGGTGTGCCTTTGGATTGTCGGCTGTAATGCTTATGCCATTCCAGCCCCACCCCCACCCTGCAGCCACTGATAGGTATAAAGGTGTGCCATGGACTCTTCCGCCCCAAAGTTCACCCCATTCTCCTATACTGCGCCCATCTCAATGTACTTCCTTATGGAATGTGGCGAGAGTAAGGCCTGACGACCCCAAGGCACAATGCGACACTTGTCAGAGTCTGCAAGGTAGGATGAGGTGAAATGGCATGAACGTTATGGCCGATGACCCAAAGGCACACCTTAATGCTTGTCAGTCTCTACAGGGTGAGGTGGGGTTGACATTGGTTCCATACTTCACTGCCATTCCAATTATGCATCTCTGTAACTCCTACACTACCAATGCCAACGCCAGCAAGACAACATTCAACACTGACAAATGTTTGTTCCTAATAGCAATGATCCCCTTATAAGATTGGATCTACTGTTGAACCAATTAACAAAAGTGGCTGCCATAATGGGCTCTCGGTTTTTGGCTCAGAACTCATGACACTCTCTGTAGTCAATTATGTGGTGGTGAAGCCTGAAACCAAGGGGGATATTACACAGTACAGTCTGTGCTTAAAAATAATTAAATACCCACAGTGCTTTAGTCCTGACTGCTGGTTCAGGCTCCTTGCTTCCAGGATATAAAAGGCAACCCCACGATCATTATGATGTGCTTTTTAGAATGTCTAAATAATAAACAGAAATCTTTCAACTGAACTTGAGCTTTTCCTTTCTAACCTGTTTGAGACTACATAAAGTTGATCATTCTATTATTTGCTTAGCAGCCCATTTACAATATATAATGTATTTTCTTTTGCCTGGGACCTGGATATAATAGTACCTTTTTTGTATGCTGGACAGCTCTTGCCTCAAATACATTCTACAGTAGCAACACAATTCATCAGTCCTAACTGTCCTTGCAAGGAAATGGGCATAGTAAGAAAAAGCTGGCAGTATTACACATGTGTAATTTCCACTACTTATTTAACATTAGCTGTAGGCACAGAATGTGTGCCCCACAAACACACATACACACATGAACAGAACTCACACATGCACATTTTGAAAGCAACAGTAGCTAATTTTACACTGTGGCTCAAGCTGGCAATATGCATAGCTGAAACATTATTACATTTGACGTGGGTGCTGCTAATGAGGATTGCCATAGCAGAATTAGATAGGGAAACTGATACGTGCACCGTTGAACCCTCTTACATTCATTTGACCCTAGCAAGAAAGATGACTCAATCTCATCCCAGAACAACCATAGAAATACTTTGTAAGGTGCGTGTGATGGTGGTGGTGGTGGGGGGCAAAGGCATGTCCTAGGAAGAAGCTGGATCTTATCTAAAAAAGACAGTCCAACTTACAAACAAATTGCTGCTGTTCACATTTTTGGAAATGATACATTAGCATAAGTTTATTTTTAACTTCTGCTGGCATCCTTGAGAGAATGTGTCTCAGATTAAATGATCATCTCTCTAGTATCTGCAGAACCCTTTGTGCATAATTATTATGGAGGTCATCTGGGCGCCACACTGGTAACTGCATTAACTCTCATTAAATTAGCCCCTTATGGTATCCCAACTGAATATGCCAACATGGTTAGAACAAGATTTATCCTCAGTGGAGAGAGATCTGAGGCCTCATTCCAGGGAAGTACAGCTAAGCCCCCCCCCCCCCGAATCTTTGCTGCTACGTACCTGAACATGTGCTCCCTAACTTCAAATAGTTACAGAGATGGGAGGAAGCACATTTAAGTGACCACCATGGAAAGACATTTTTTTAGAATTTTGGCCCAGCCAATACAGCAACCCTACTAGCTGCCAAATGGTAGTTGTGCAAGAGATATATAGTATATAGTGGAATGTAATTGTTGTATGGAGTGCTACACACCGGCAAAAGTGATTCTGCTTCAGTAGTGATGTAGCTACTAATGCAGAATGACTTTTCATTTGCGTTAGTAGCCATGGCAGTGCACATGGCAATTCTGGATCTAGTAATGACCAATGGGGCTAGAATCACAGATGTCCAGGTAGAAGGGCAACTGGGATCAAGCAATCACCACATAGTGTGGTTCAGCACGGGGACAGGAACTCAGTTAAATCACACTAGGTCAAAGGTTCTGGATTTCAAAAAGACAGACTTTGCTGAAATGGGGAGAGCTATCAAAATAGCCATGGAGAAAAGGGGAATGGGGGGGGGGTGGAAAAGCAGTGGGAGCACCTAAAAGGAGACATAGAGGAAGTGACAAACCAATGCATCAGATTAGTATCCAAAGGCAAGAGGAGGAGAAAGCCACTATGGTTCTCCAAAAAAGCAGCAGGCAAAGTAAAGGTTAAAAAGGCAGGATTCAGGAAATATAAGGAGACCCAAAGAGAAGAGGACAGGGAGGTGTACCTAGAGTGTCTAAGGGAAGCAGGGAGGACACTAAGGAGATCTAAGGCACAGACTAAGGAAGGATTAGCACAGACAGTAAATAAAGGGGATAAGACATTCTACATGTACATCAACGAAAGAAGGAAAACCGGGGGTGAGAGGTGGGATTGTTAGGCTCAAAGGAGATGAAGGGAGTGCAAGGAGGCAGTCACTGATAAGGCAGAAATACTGAATAAATACTTCTGTCCTGTATTCACAGAAGATGGTGAAGGACAGGGGCCACAGCCAAACAGCAGATGCCAAGGGGTGGGAGAGGTGGACTAGTGTCCATTCAGAGCAGAGAGAGTCCTGCAAGTCCTCACTAAATTGAAAGTGGACAAAGAGATGGGGCCAGATGGCATAAACCTGAGGACATCAAGGGAGCTGCAAGAGAGCTAGCAGACCCTCTGTCAGCCTTGTTCACAGAGTCACTCAACACAGGAGT
Organism: Neoceratodus forsteri; assembly: GCA_016271365.2. NCBI lineage: Eukaryota > Metazoa > Chordata > Ceratodontiformes > Ceratodontidae > Neoceratodus > Neoceratodus forsteri. The sequence goes on along the minus strand of CM057455.1, from coordinate 1,138,424,728 downwards.
GGTACCAAAGAATTGGAAGAGTGCAAATGTGGTCCCTCTATACAAATCTGGCAGTAGGGGTGAGGTGGGGAATTATAAGCGGGTCAGCCTCACCTCAGTAGGGTACCCTGTCAATTGAGTGCTACCAGAATAGTGCCGCACTATGCAACACTTGTCTGAAAAGCACTCACACAGACAGCAACTGGGAATTTACAGCGCTTACTGTAAGTGTTCCCTTGGTCACTGTCCATGGACCTGTAATCGGGACAACCAGGAGCCAGGAGGCTGGCTGAGCTGCCCCTGTGGTGTGGAGGGCTGGGGTGTTGAACAGCTCTCCCAGCAGCAGTGGAGACCAGGGTTCTAATTCTGGCCTCTGACCTTTTGGGACACCTCAGGACTTTTTTTTTGCATGGGGCCATAATGGCTCCATGAAATTTAACTTTCCTCGGGATCCGCTCTCCCTAAGAGTGAGAATACTAAAGACAATGAGTGCAATCAGTGCCATTTTTACTGTAGCAAATGCTATTGTTGTCGGCACTGCTCAGACCCAGTGTCCCTCATTAGTGGGGAAGATCATGGCACACTGTTTAAAGAAAGGATAGTGGGACATCTAGATGCCATCGATGCCCAGGACCCTAGGCAGCATGGTTTTACAGTGGGTAGGTTGTATCAGACAAATCTGATAGATTTCTTTGACTGGATGATGAAGGAAGTAAATTGGGGTGGGGGGGGGAGTGGACATTGCCTACCTTGAGTTCAGTAAAGCCTTTGACACTGTCCCACATAAAAGGCTGGTTAACAACATCACAATGCAACCACCTCCAACAGTACTGTTTATATGACAGGGGGCAGTTGACTCTTCATGTCCACAAGCTGGCCAGCCAGTGGATGTACAGGAAGTGTGGGTCCCCGATGGCAAACACTGCCACAGAACAAGAAAAGTAAGCAATATTTTTGTTTTGGGGTACCATAGGCTGGAGCCCAAATATACAACCTTGCTATTCTCGATACCTTGTTGTTTCCATGACTAAAGGGAAATCGCGAGCTTAGCTCTCGAGGCCCTCGTCATCATGGAAACCACTCGGTATGAGAGCAGTGTGGTTATCTATGGGCTCCCATACTCTATCCTATATATACACACACACTACACACAACATCCCATGTTTTATTTACAAGGGGAAGGCATTGTGATCACATAGTGTTAGCACTGAACAATGAGACAGTTGTTTCCAGGTCTGAATCTCACCATAGCCACTGAGTCCATTTGATTATCAGCAAGTCACTAGAGCTATCAATGCTTCAGCCCACTCACTTATAGAATTAAGAAGCACCAATAACCCCTGCATCCCAATAAGGTTATTCTTGGTATACAGTATAAATTGTAAAACACAATTAAGAGTAATTTTATGTAATTTAAAGTTGTCACTTATGAGAAAGAGGGCACGAAAAAGAAGAGTGTTGGTACCATTGTTATTTTATAGGTTTAAAAGCAATATCACTGAAGTTGCTGTGTGCCATATTACCAGATCTGCAGATGATATAAAGACAGCCAGTTCTTTTAACACTGTGGAGGTGAATGCAAGATTACAGAGTGACATCAAGTGGGACTGGGAAACCAAGGAAAACTGTGGTTTTGCTGTACATGAATAGATGCAGTTATAATGTACATCGGTGAGTCAAAATATCAGCATAGCTATGGATAGTGGCATGCTGACAGGGGCTGCATTTGTTGACTTGATCTATGCCTTTGCTCTAGTTGAACATACCCTACTCTATGACAGAGTCACTGACATTTGTGTTTCACACACTAGCCTGAGTTAGTTTGTTAGCTACCTCCACAACAGGATACAGAAGACCGCAAGTGGAACTGTTGTCTCTGATCAGGCCTGCACTACTGGTGGAAGCACACTCCCCAATATTCTTCTTCATGCACACAATCTGGTTACTGATGGCACTGTCAGATGTCCAATAACCCTGCAGTGACATCTCAGTCAGGATTTTGGCAAGGTTCAGTCCTGGGTTTATATAAACAAACTAGAGCAAAATCCCACAAAAACTAAGGCAATGCTATTTGGGGCAAAGCCCATATTCTGTTAAGATGCCCCTTTCCTTTCTACCTCTTGACTAGATGGTTACCTCCTAGGGTGCTTGACAAGTGTCAGTATCTGGGGTCACATTAGACCCAGACCTTGACTTTGTCCTCCATACAGCCACTACCTATAACAAACATTTGTCAATGCCTAATGTTTGCTTGCTGGTATTAGCATTAGAAATGCAGGAGTTAGACAGATGCAGAATAGGAATGGCAGTGAAGTACTGAATTTCACACATGAACCCCACCTCCATCCTGTAGAGACGGACAGGATTTGGAGAAAGTTTTTGGGTCGTCACCTATGACGGTCAAGCTATGTCACCTCACGCTATTCTGCAGACACTGACACATGTTGAGCTGTGCCTTAGGGTGTTTGGCTTTACAGTCACCCCATTCTAGAAGGACATATGTTGAAATGGGTGCAGCATAGGAGAATGGGGTGAAGTCTTGGGATGAAGAGTCCAAGGTACACCTCGATGCCTGTCAGTGGCTGGGGAGTGGGGGTGGGATGGCATGAGCAGTAAAGTCAGCAATCGAAAAGCACACCCCGATGCCTGTCTGTCTGTACAGGGTAGGACGTTATGGTTAGAAACCATAATGCCTCGGGCGTTCATTGGTATTCACAGTACAAATTTTAAACATGGCCTGTTTGTGACCCCACCTCATGAAAGCATTTGGGACCTCTTGTCATGAACAGTGGCAGTGTGAGTTTGTCAATGTGTCCTGAAAACTGACTTCCAACAGTGACAGTGCCATTCTGCACCACATGTACAAAAACGCAGATCGGGTAGGATGTGAAGAATGACAGCTGTACCATCCATAGGGAGGTATGAAGAGATAGCAATGTTGAAAATGTCTAGTGAGAATATTAAAAATGGCTGCACTTCCGAGCATACGTGGAAACCGTCAACATATGCTCATAACACAGTCATTTTATGGAATTTCATCACCAGATTTTCAACATAGGCATTTAATGACCCGTGCTCATGAACAGTGTTACTGTGATTTTGTTACTGTGTTCTGAACACTGATTTCCCACAGCAACCACGGTATTCTACACCGAAACTGCAAAAACACATTTCGACCACAATGTGAAAAATTACAGCTGTACTGTTCATAAGGAGGTGTGTAAAAATGGCAATGTTGAAAATCTGGAGTGAAAATATTACAAATGTGCAAAGTTATAAGCATGCGTGGAAACTGTGCAATGTACACTCGTAACACAGTCATTTTATGGACTTTCATCACCAAATTTTCAACATAGGCATTTTAGGATCTCTGCTGATGAACAGTGTCACTGTGATTTTTGTAATGTGTCCCAAACAGTGATTTCCCACAGCGACCACACTATTCTGTGCTGGAAGTGTGAAAACACATTTCGGCCAGGATGTAAAAAATGACAGCTGTACTGTTCATAAGGAGGTGCAGAAAAATGGCAATGTTGAAAATATAACACAAAACTATTTCAAATGTGCGAAGTTACGAGCGTGCATGGAAACTACGCAATGCACGCTCATAACACAGTCATTTTATGGCCTTTTGTCACCAAATTTTCAACATGGCCATTTTAGGACCTCTGCTAATGAACAGTGTCAGTATGATTTTCCTAATGTGTCCCGAACATGGATTTCCCACAACAACCACGCTAGTCTGCGCTGGAAGTGTTAAAACACATTTGGTCTGGGATGCGAAAAATGACAGCTGCACTGTTCATAAGGAGATGTGGACAAATGGTACTGTTGACAATCTGGAGTGAAAATATTGCAAATGTGCGAAGGTATGAGCGTGCGTAGAAACCGTGCAATGCACGCTGGTAACACAGTCATTTTATGGACTTTTCTCACCAAATTTTCAACATAGACATTTTAGGACCTCTGCTAATGAACAGAGGCACAGTAATTTTCTTAATCTATCCCAAACATTGATTTTGCACACCAACTGTGCCATTGTGCGCTACATGCACGGAAACACATTTTGGCTGAGATGTGCAAAATTAAAGCTGTACTGCTCATAAGGAGGAGTGTTAAAATGGCATTGTTGAAAATCTGGACTGCAAATATTAAAAAGGCGCACACTTACAAGTGTGCGTAGGAACTGCGCAACGCACGCTCGTAAAACAGTCATTTTTAGGAATTTTTTCACCAAATTTTAAGCATAGCCATTTTAAGACCTCTGCTCATGAACAATGTCACTGTGATTTTCTTTATCTGTCCCAAACATTGATTTCCTTTGACAGCCATAATGCTGCGCTTCTATGCGTAAAGCACATTTTGGGTGAGATGTGAAAATGACAGCTGTACTGTCTATGCGCAGGTGTGGTAAAATGGCACATGAAAATCTGGAGTGCAAATGTTACAAATTGTTAACTTACTTGAGCTGCAAGTGAGGAACTGCGCAACGTAAAACAGTCATTTGGGAATATTTTTTGCACAAATTTGTAACAGGCTTTTGAGAGACCTCCTTTATTAATACTGGCACTGTCATTTCATTACAGTCCTGCAGTGATTGCAGTGACCGCAGAAAATCACCTTTTGAGTCCGCATTAACGCTTAAGACAGTGACAGAGTTCGAGGAGGGGTCCCAAAACCCACGTTGAAAATTTGGTGCAAAAATTCCAAAAATGCCCGAGATATGCAGCAAAGTTGAAAACCCTATTCATTCCATTATACAGCTTACTGGCACTTCTTCAGTTCACGCTCAGCTTTGAAGAGTGCAGACGGTTCCCGTCCCACCAAGATCGCTGCCCGGACTCTGGATGGGCATGGGGTGGGGGTGGGGAGGCAGGGTGTGCAGTGGGTGGGCGGGGTTGCAGGAGGGGTTGCTGGCAGACCGCGAGGGACTGTTTTTCCTTTACAGGGTAAAAAAAATCAGACAACGTGGGACAGTTTTCCATTTTACAGGGGCATTTGGAACACTGGGGTGGGCTCCCTGCATGCTAAGGGAGTCTTTTTGGGAGGGGGCAGCTGTAGCCGATGGGGGATTGGGCACCCCCGTCGGCAGGCTACAAAAGCGGGTGGAACAGGGGGGTCATCATGCCAATGGGGAGTAGGCTCCCCGTTGGCAGACAACAATGGGAGGGGTTACATCATGCTGATTGGGAGTGGGCTCCCCTGTCGGCAAAATAAACATTGGCGCACTGAAGCTGGCGGGGATTGGGGCCCCCATCAGCAAACAAACACCATTTGGAGGGAGGCTCTAATTATGCTGGCTAAAGGTAGCTTAGGAAGGAGCCATCGGGAAAGAGTGATGAGCCACTGGAAGAGGAGTGGTGGATGGTGGGACAATGAAGAAACCGAATGAGGACTGACCCGGAGGAGGGCCTTTTAATGCCTGGTTGGGGGAGTGGTTTGTTGTTCTGCCCATTGAAATCTGGCCAGCATTCAGCCATCAATTTCAATGGGCTTGTGCAACTGGATAAGATGTATACTTGTGTGACTTCGATACACTGTGGCTGTTCGCCTCTCTAGCCATGGGATATACCACCCTATAGGGGGTACAATGCAAGATACCCTAGAGGAGGATCCCCCTCATAGGTGCCACAGGAATAATTCCCTTGGCTAAAGGTAGCTTTGGAAGGAGCCCAAAAAGAATATCCAAAAGTATGTTAAGCAAGAGGTGAGAAGTCAAACTAATCTCAAGAATGGACAATTATTGAGCTATACTGATGGGTAGGATGAGAGAGAGAGAGATGGAAGGCAATGAGAAGTATGTATTAGAATGGAATCTGACATGATGAAGAAGGACAGGACTTCTTAAGCAGAGAGGGAACAGCAGGGCCACCATCCAACTCCATCCAACAGTGGAACGAAACTACGGAACCTAAGGAAACTCCAACCCTATCAAATATTATGACCACTGACATGGAGGAGAGGAAAAAAACCATTTCAGGAGGAAACCTCTGGGATCCAAGGCCAAGGTCACTTTCTGTCCAAGCTGAAGGATGTTTTGATTAGCGATGGTTCAGCTACAGCAATTTAGAGTGGAGATCGAGGGAGGAGGAAAATATTCCAATTTAAAGGAAGATCTCACTCTGTCTTTCTAAATGGACAGCTACTGAGGATTGTGAAGGATGTCGCTGCAACTAGACACTCAAAAGCAAGAGAGGAGAGAGAGAGAGAGAGAGAGAGAGAGATGACTGCTAAGGCACTCAGACGGCCTATGCAAGCCTACAAAACAGACCAGGTGAACCAGAGGCAGTCAGATAGAGAATGGTGTAGGGGGTGTCCCAAACCTACTTGGGCAGTTTAAGGGGCCCTATGATGAGAGGCCAATGCAGCCAGCCCTGAGCCAAGGGGCAATAGACACTGAAGGCATGCCTCCAAGTGGAGAGCAGGTTAAGTCAAGGTAGCATGGACCCGAGAGGGTTATGCTCGAGAGTAGTCAATGTGAAGGAGCAGACCCACAAAGAGGTCAAATGAGCAAGGGAGACCCAATGCAGTCATAGAAGTTGATGTTGACGGCACATAAGGACCGCAAGGCCCATCCAGTCTGCCCATTTATTTTTCTACCTTAAGAATGTGCCATCGGCCTTTGCTCTGTCAATGGCCTATCTATTCATACTCATCTGTATTGCTCCCTTTTGCCTATCCTATGCCTGTTTGAAGCCCTGGACTGTATTCATATCCACCACTTCCTCAGGTAGGCTGTTCCATGCATCCACCACCCTTTCTGTGAAAAAAAACTTCCTCACGTTACCCCTTAATCAGCCTCCCTCTAATCTCATGCTGTGTCCTCTTGTCCTGCTTTTTTCTTATATTGAAACACATTAGATTCTTTCACCTTGTTAATGCCCTTGAGGTGTTTGAATGTTTCAAGCATATCACCTCTCCCCTTTGCTCTAGGGTATACATATTGAGCTCTGTTAATCTGTCCTCATATGCTTTCTGATGCAGTCCCTGCACCATTTTGGTTGCCCTTCTCTGGACTGCCTCAATTTGGTTAATGTGCTTGTGAAAGTGTGGCCTCGAGTACTGCACGCAGTACTCCAGATGGGGCCTTACCAGTGACTTGTAAAGAGGGATTATTACCTCCCGTGTATGACTTGTGATACCCATACTAATACACCCCAACATCCCCCTAGCCTTACCTACTGCTTTAGTGGTCTGCTTGGGTGATTTCAGATCATCTGTGATGATGATGCCCAAGTCTCTTTCTTCCCTTGTGACTGCCAGCAATTCCCCTCCCAACCTATAGATGGCTTCAGGGCTTCTCTTCCCTATGTGCATGATCTTGCACTTCTTTGCGTTAAACCCCAGTTGACACTCTTCCAACCATTTTGCCAGTTTATCCAGATCTCTTCTCGTTCTGCCCACCCCATCTGGATCATCTACTCTGTTGCAGATCTTGGTGTCATCTGCAAACAGACAAACCTTACCCTCCAGTCCATCTGCAATGTCACTGATGAAGATATTGAAGTGGACTGGCCCCAGAACTGATCCCTGAGGTACCCCACTTGTGACTTGCATCTCTTCTGACTGTATACCGTTTATCACAAGTCTCTGTTTTTTGCCCGTCAACCAGTTTTCCACCCAGCTGACCAACTTCTGACCCCCCCAGCCTACCCAGTTTATTAATTAGTTTTCTATGTGAAACAGTATCGAAAGCTTTGCTGAAGTCAAGGTAGGTGACATCAACTGCTCCCCCTTGGTCCACCACTCTAGATACCCAATCAAAGAAATATTTGAGATTATTTTGACAGGACCTTTCTGTTGTAAACCCATGCTGTCTTGGATCCTGTGCTCCTATGGATTCCAGGTGTTGCACTATCCTTTCCTTAAGGAGTGCTTCCATAATCTTGCCCACTACTGAGGTAAGACTGACTGGTCTGTAGTTCCCTGCCTCCTCCCTGTTACCACTCTTGTGAAGCGGCATCACATAAGCCCTTCTCCAGTCTTCTGGGACCTCTCCTGTGCTCAAAGACTCACTAAACAGTTCTGATAGTGGCTCTGCTAGTTCTACCCTTAGCTCCTTTAGTACCCTGGGATGTATGCCATCAGGTCCCATTGCCTTGTCCACCCTGAGCTTATCGAGCTCTTGTAGGACCCTTTCTTTTGTGAAGGGACTAATGCACACCTCCCTCCCCCCTGTGTCCATGCTGATGAGATGTGGGCCCTGTCCTACCTTCTCCTTAGTAAATATTGAGCAGAAGTATCTATTTAGGATAGATGCTTTTACATGGTCCTCCTCCTCACACGCCCCCTTATCCCCTTTGATCATAGCAATACCCCCTCTGGACTTTCTCCTTTCACTAATATATCTATAGAAAGTCTTGTCACCTTCTTTTACTGTTCGTGCTAGTGTTTCCTCAGTTTGGGCCTTTGCCTGCCTTACTGCCTTCCCTGCTTCCCTTAGGGAAGTTTGGTATGCCTCCCTATTTTCATCCCACTGTGTTACCTTATATTTCCTGAAGGCTAGCCTTTTGGCTCTGACCTTTTCTGCTACTGTTTTTGTGAGCCAAAGTAGTTTCCTTCTTCTTTTGCACTTTCTTATCTGTCTAACACAATGGGATGTTGCTTCAAGTATTGCATCCTTAATGCTTGCCCACTTTGCCTGTACCCCCTCACCTGTATTTCTTCTTGCCAGACCTAGCTTAACTTTGTTGGCAATCTCATCAAAGTCAGCTCCTCTGAAGCCCCATATTTTTGCCTTGGAATGGGATGGTTTAGTTCTAGTGGCCAAATTGAACCATACCATGTGATGTTCACTGACCACCAGGTGACCTTCTACCTGGAGATCTGTGATCCTTTCCCTGTTACTCAGTACTAGATCTAGGATAGCCCTGTCTCTTGTGAGTTGTTGTACCAGTTGTTTCAGGCCTTCCCCCTGCAGGGAATCCACTATGTGTCTAGTTCTGGCAGATGTTCCTGCTGGTACTGACCAATCTGTATCTGGCATGTTGAAGTCTCCCATTATCAGAACCTCCCCTTTAGCTGTCATGTTTTGTATATCTTCTAACAGTAATGTGTCTATGTCCTTCCCTTGGTCTGGAGGGCTGTAGATAATCCTAGTTCATATAGCTGTCCCATTTCCTGTGGAGACTGAGACATGAGGAGACTGATGGTAATAATAACCACATGAGTGCAACAGTTTGATGAGGTAGCATAAGACCCAATGAAAGGTATGCTCGATTAATCTATGTGAATGAGTAGACCCTGAGGTCAGACTGAGCGAAGGACAGCCAGACTCAGACACCGGGACAACAGATGGCCAACTAAACACTGGAATTAAAAACTGAATCAGAGTAAAACAGCAAGAGAAAAATAAGTGATTCGGTGCCAACAGCAGGGCTGACGAGTGAGATAAGATAACGATGTAAGAAAGTGCCAGTAGGTAAAACACCAAATGAAACTGAAAGCTGCAAAATGAATGAGGAATGGACATAGGTCCTGCACTGTGGATGAGGATGATTACTAATAACATCACAAGAGATGGGGGACAGTAGGGCAAGCAATAAATGCCAGAAGGACCAAGGCAGGCAAGGCAGAACATTGTGAGGAAAGGGGCGATGGGCTGAGCATGGAGAGCCCAAAAGAAAATGTAAGCAGTCATCAAATGGGGAAGCAAAGAGGACATGACCGAGCAGGCTACCAGGAGGCAGACGGCTGGTCTGCAGAGGCAGAACTCAAAAGGTGCAGGAAAGAGAGAGGTTACCCACAGAAGTGCACTGGGATAAAACAGAAGGGCAGTGGGCCCAAAACGGAATCCAGCAGAGGGGATTGTAGTCCCGGGTGCCAAGCTCAGGGTGGGGTTAGGACCAGGCTCAGACTCTGAGCAACAGCCAGTTTGGGAGACAGGGGCCCATCCCAAAGGACATGTCCTGGGCTCCAAAAGTCATAGATGCAACCTGTATAGCTGATAGAACCTGAGGGGGTCCTGAGTGCAGGACCAGGAGAATGAGAGTGCAAGTATCACATGTGAGGACGAGAGGCCAAGAAACCCCAAAAGAATGGAGGGCCAGGAAGGGAGAGAATAAAACACCAAGTGAGGTGGACCCCGACCTGAGGGGATGATGGACAGTCGAAGCAGTGTGAAGGGAAGACAGCAGAGGAGCCAGACCAGATGAAGACTGACACAGAGGGCAGCAGGCTCTGCAGATAGCTACCACCTCAGAACTGGATTCAGGAACAAAGATGTGAGAACTAGAGCCGAAACACAAGGGAACATCAGAAGACATGAGCCGAGCAGGAGACTGGCCCAGGAAATGAAGTACCAGAATTGGCAGGGGAGGTTGGGATGACAAGCACCAACCAGGAGGAAGAGCAGAAATTGAGAGAAGCCCAGACACACCACTCTCCATTTCACAGGATCGGCCGAGGAGCTCAAAGCACAGGAGATCAGAGTCAAGGTGCATGGCACAGAGCCACACAGGAAACAGCACTAGAGGGCCCCTGTCCCAAAATGGAGGAGTGAGGGGGTGGACAGGTGAAGAAGAAACATGAACTGGCAGTGGCAGCGCCAGTTCTGGAAGCAGGAAAATGAGAAGACGAGGTGGGTCCCGGCAACTGTGCAGGACAGTGGCAGCAACCAGACTTCGCAAGAGAGCACAGGGGAGCTATCAGGGTGGGTGACAACATATCTGGAATGCCTGGTAATGAAACTTGAGTGGTGGCCTGCAAGCGAAAAAATGGCAGTGGAAATGGCAGCAGGAGAAAGGGCTGCAGGACGAGTGAGGCAAGCTAGGCAGAGCAAGCGAGCAGCAGCAGGGGCTGTGAAGGAGGGGGGCGAGCGAAGCACTGGAAAGTAGCCAAAAGGAGGAAGGGGAAAATATGAGGAGAAGGATTTGGCAGCTGGAGGTGGCCTAGGAAAGACGGGTAGAAGCTTGAACAAGGGGAGCGAGGAAGGGTGGCACCTCCGGTCGCAATGAAGAAACAAATCCTAGAACAGTCCAAGAGGAATGGCCTTTTAAGGCCTCATAGGGGAGTGACGTAGTTGCTCCACCCATTGAACCTCAGGCATAGCCCACCTATTAGCAGTGTACCTCATATATTCCAGTCTCCATATAATCACTCAATCATAGCTGAAATCAAATATCAAATCATCAACCTGCTTAAATATAATACTTTGTCTCCTTATACCATTCATAGCTTTTATGCATATTTTATGAACCAGTCCACCACACTTGCCATTTTCTCAGTGTAAAGCAGTTTAGATCATGACTTGGAGTGGGGGATTGGGAAGGTGGGATACAATTAGGGAGTGGAATAGGTTTTAAAAAAAACTGCAGTTGCCCAGGAAGAATGCATCCCATTAAATAGTAAAACAAAAGGTGCTAAAATAGTTTGAATGAGGCTTACATGGAATAAAACAGTTGATAAAGAAAAAAAAGGAGTGGCTTACAAGGTTAGGCATCAGAACCCAGGGGACATGGTGAGATACAAGACATAACAGAATAAATGTAAAGAGTGATCAGGAAAGGAAAATCAGAGCTGTTGATAGGCTAGGGTGGTGGGAATAACAAAACATTGTTTTATAGTTATGTCAAGCAAAAACAAAGTACAAGACTAGGGGTTGGTCTGATTAAGATAGACAATGACCCTGCTATAACTTGAAGATTTCTTAGTCATAGCCAATGTGTTGGGCAATTACTTTTCCTCATTTTTCAATACCAAAGGGACTATGAATGGTAGGGATTTGGTAGAGCACTCACTGGTAGAGATAGTAGGCCAGTTGTTCTCATGAAAAAAGTTAGTATGGAATTAAAGAACTTAGATGGTAGTATATCACAGGGTCTCGTTGGCCTGCACCTATGAATTCTGATAGAGATAGATTTACCATTAACTATATATTTTGTTCACTCATCTCAGAGGCTGTGGTACCAGAAGATTGGCACCAAGCAAACATGGTCACACTACATAGGGGTGACCTGGGAAACTACAAGCCGATGAGCTGATGGTGGTATGCAATGCATTAGAGAGTGTACATAAAACCACATTACATAAGTACATGTATGAAGATAGTCATCTTGGATTTAGAACAGGCAGATCCTGACAGATGAATGTTCCAATCATTATGGATAAGGTGATGAGAAATGTGGACAGGTGGAATCTGGTGGACATGGTCTACTTGAACATCAGCAAGAAGTTTGACAGTGTCGCACGTGATAAGCTGATTTTGAAACTCCACAATCATGGATTGCCTTGCTGTCTCATTAATTCGATACACAACTGGCTCACAGGGAGGAAACAAAGGATGTGCATTATTGGTGATATGATTGATTGGTGCAAGATGATTAGCAGTATTCCACAGGGGTCAGCACCGGGGACTAGACAAGTTAAATGTATATACAAGTGATCTGGAAGTGAGAACAAATAGCTGGTTATCGAAGTTTATAAATGATACTACGACTGACAAAGTGGTGATTACAGGACAAAGCATGGAAGAACTGCAATAGGACCTGGTTACACTAATATGCTTGGGGTATGTCATTTAAGACAAGGAACTATAAAGTGTTACCTTTCGGATATGGGACAAGAATGAGTGAATCTGAATGAAAATATATTGGGAGCAGTGGAAGAAAGATCTGGGAGTTATTATATCTAACAACCTTTGAGGAACAAAACAATGCACCTAGGTTACCAGGATTGCAACTATGTTTCTGGGGAATGCCAAAAGATGGTATTTTTTGAGCTGATTATCTGACGTACTGTAATTTTCCCACTCTTGAACATATGTGGGGCCCCATTTGAAGCATTGTGTGCAAGTCTGGCCTCCCTACTTACGGCGGAATGTGAATGCCACCTTCTTTTAGGGAGGTGACCATTTGTTCCTTGTATACACAGGACAATCAATTTCACCCATGGAATGAAATGCAGTGTTTCAAAATCGCATCTGCATTTGAGCTGATTAGTTGGTAGAAGGTGCAATCTGAAAGAGATGGGAAGGGAACAACTCCTGTCGGCATTCTTGCCTCTTGCAGCAGCAGCCAGGTAGTCTTACTTTGGACAGGTGGCAGAGTCCCATATAGGGCATCAGACATGATCAATACCAGTTCATTGCAGTAGTGTATTCAGAATTCAGTTTCACTTGCACAGAAAGAGCTTCCAGTTTTTCTCTATTTTTGTTTTGAATCTTTTTCCAAAGAAATCTGTTTTCAAGTTATGAGCCTCACAACATCTTTGGTGCCTGTCAGGTAGGAGCATTATCCAATCAATTGAGTGGACCAACAGATCTTAAGTTTTGTGTTTTCGTTCCTGAGGATTTGTTGTACATGTGGAATACAGAGCAAACAGTTCCAATGAAATCTGGAAAGTTTGTGAAAGCAAATGTTATCATGGGGGCCAATCAGATGTTTCAGTGACACGGTCCTCTCGGGGGCTAAGTACAATCACAGAGGACTGAGAGGAAAGCATTACAGCAAACAGCTGATCTGAGCTTTTGAAAGCTCCAACAGGATCAGTCCTTTTAGAACTGTAATTCTAGCAGTCCTGATAGAATCCTGTTAGAATAAAACTGAACCTCCTCTGGCTGCGGTCAGTCTCTGACATCAGCCACAGGGGGATTCTGGGATAGATGATTTAGGGAACTGTCAGGGCAGGAGTAGGCAGGATCAACCAGACAAAATCTAAAACCGCACACAACGGAGTAAGTAAAACAATGTTATATTTTTCAAAATAAAGTGAAAATCGGGACCAGTCACACACTTGGGTGTGGGGCTGCTAATGCAGACTGTTCCCCATGAAGCTATGTCTGTACGTTTGTCATTTAGTCTTGCCTATTCCATGTCTCACTGAATATTATAGAATTTGTAACATATGACTTTGTGTATATAATTGATATGTTTTTAATTCCACTAATACACTATTTAGTTTGTTATATTCTCTCCAGTTTCTGTATTGCCTCCACCTCTTTTGGAAATGAGCCTTAGCTCAGCGTGCCTTTTCTGGTCAACAAAATTCTACAATACATTAATGAATGAATGAAACAATCAATAAATAAAACAATCAATCAATCAATAGATTAGCAGTTTCACTTAGCCTTTTGTTGCCTTGTTCTTGTTCATAGTTGCTTGATATAGATACACAGTCACTGATGGCAGAAAAAGGTCCGTCAGCCCACCCAGCCTTTCCATCCTGCCTAACTGCTCTGCACTGGCCCAAGCAGCCATCCCTCCCTTTTGTTTTTATACCCCTTCTCTAACCAATCCCATATGCCTGACCCATCCCCTGCTTTAAGATAGTCACTGATTTGGCCTGTACCATTTCCTCTGGCAGCCTATTCCACTCATTCACCACTCTTTCAGTAAACAAGTACTTATGGGTGTCCCTTTTTAAATCTCCCCTGTGAGTTTCAGTCAGTTCCCTCTCTTCCCTATAGTTGAGCTAAAGGAGGAAAGTTCCTTGGTGTTCACCTTATTTATCACATTCAAGTACTTATTACATGTCTCAATCATGTCATTCATTTACTACACATTCTCTCCTACCATCAAATATTAAGGAACCTCAATATGCACCTTATGCCAAAATCACCACCCTTTGTGATCAGAGTCTTGGTCAATCCCCACTTTGATGAACTCTGTAGTACTACATTCACTATCAAGGTCCCTGGAATTCTGTGACTCCATGGTTGTGAAATGTTTGGTAGAATTTGCATCATGCTGCAGAATATACATAGTGCCACAGAATTGTTCTTGGTGAATTTTTATTCAAATGTACAGTTTTTCAATAGTGCCCTGCTCCCTTCCCCTGCTCATGTTTATCGGGAAATCCTCTGCTGTGCTCAGCATGTGATGTCATTGATGACATCACATTGTATTTATGCACAGCAATGACTAAATCATGCCACGGAAATCAAGAAATGCTGCTACAGAAGCTTAGGAGGCCTGCAGCAGAAATGAGGACCAAGAGCCACAGAGCACTAGGGTCTCTGATCATGATACACCCTAGGCTTTGTCTCAGTATTAACATCTACTTGCTTCTATGATAACATATATAATATTTATGAGGTATCAGTACTCAAGTCTTTTTTTTAACTTTGTCTTTGTTGCATTTTATAACATTAAATACAACCAGATAAACTGCATACAAGACAAAGTCATTGGTTGATATATTTTAATATCCACAACAATAAATGTAGTTATTGAGAAACACAGGTTTTATTGACACCACTAGAGGGCTAGCTAATATCCAGAAACTCAAATCATTTAGCACATTTGAGCAGTATGCTCAGCCAGTGCACAGACACTTTAAAAATGTTGCATTATAAAGTAAATACTTACCAAGCTAAACTCACTTCTCTAAACAACTCTGAAACCGTTATAACAAACATGAATTAATTTTCTGAATCCATAAGAGCATATAGAAACTGTGGGGAAATTTCCCCCAGGTATTACGTATATGTTCATAGTTCACATTTTCATTAATTAAACATTTTAAATGTGACTGCTAATCTGCATGGGTGTTCATACTGTCTTCCTCAGTGCCTGTACTGGAACAGGGGATGAAAAGCTCTGGGTTGGGAGGGGGTGGCATGCTGTGATAAACAACACCTGGAGCTATGTGCTGTGCCAGTTACTCAGGCTATACCAATATGCTTGTCAAGTCTAATGCTATAGTCTGGACACATAGTGTATTGCATGGTAACAGGGGGTAGTCCCACAAGTGCACTAGGTAAATTTAAGCTGGACACCAGGCTTCCAATAGGATGCCCTAAATGGCCAAAGAGTATCCCTCCTGTTTTTTGCAAGCAAAAGGTTGTAGGATATAGCAGTGTGTTGGAACTGATGTATACCTACAGTATACAATGGAAAAGAGTTTTCTAGTTTTTTAAAAACTATGTAGACACCGTATTGCCCAGCCCTATGAGGCAACAGATGGCTGGGGACCACTACTGTGGAGAGAAGCCTAATCAAGGGCCCCATAACCTCTTGCACCAGCAGCTCAAGAGATACAAAGGAGTTATCTCAGGGGGCCAACTAACCTAGTCTATGTTCCCTCCAAAGGCCTCCACACCACACAGACAATGCTGTGAATGGCTGCACAGTGTCTTCATACCCTTCTAGTGGATCTGAACCTGACTATCCAAACATTTCCATGGATCAGTTCTTGGTTACTATTCCCAAGTGATGAAATTTGATTTGACTATGCACTCCAGTCTCCACATTTGCCGATAGGGGCCTCTCAGTATCATGGGCTGACATATACAACTGGATATGGGTTTAAAGGGCTCTGTGCATCAGCCCCTAAATCATTTTCCTGGCAAAATATAATTTTAATAAGAACAAATAATATTGCTACCAAGTAATTGAAACTTTTCATAGAAACATAGACTTTTGACAGCAGATAAGGACTGCTTGGCCCACCCAGTCTGCCCATTTCCCTACCTATTGGATAAGCTGAAGATCCTAGTTAACCAACAGCCTACTTCTTCCTAACCCCCGCCAGAACTGCATTATGTCTGTCCCATGCATTCTTGAATTCCCCCACTGTTTTTGACCGCATGACCTCCTCAGAAAGGCCATTCCATGCATCCACCTCTCTCTCCATGAAAAAATACTTCCTCATGTTGCTCCTGAGCTGTCCCCCCTCTATCTTTAAATTGTGCCCCCTTGTTCTTGCAGGTATGCCAGCCATATGGAAACACCATTGCAATGAACATGTCAATGCTGACAATATCAGTAGTTCACTGTAATGGTCCAGCCAAGACCCTGGCCTTCTGTTTCCCAGTCCTGCACCCCCTCCCCGTATCAACTCTGACTCAGAATTGGAATCCACTACATTGGGGGTTGCAGGGGGCAGAGCCCCCTACATGGGGGATTGAGGGGATGCCCCCCAATGGAAAAATGACTGTGGTCCCCTGCCTGAATTATGTCAACTGCAACTTGCAGTTGACATAATTCCATCGCTGTGATGTCAGTTGACAACATAGTTGTTGAACTAGCATCACAGAGCCATTCCTGCACATCTCTTTTTTTGAAAGATGCTACCCTCTTGGACTTTGTTGATTCCCTTGAGGTACTTGAAAGTTTCTATCATGTCCCCCCTCTCCCTCCTTTCCTCGAGGGTATACATATCAATTGGCACAATTATGACGATGTCATCATTTGAGGAGTCAGATGAGTTTCATGTTATGCGATGTTGGCATCTATTAATTCAAATAAGAATCTTGAACTCATGATCTCCCTTTGATCTCTTACTCTGTGGTATTGATTTAAAGTTATGTCAATAATTATATAAGCAATAAGCTGCGAGGGGGTGTGGGTTATCGGACGATTTACCATGACTGGAGTGGTTTGACAACGAGGTGCAGCCGAGTGGGTAAATCCCTGCCAGCTGTGGTAAATCCTCCAATAACCCAAATCCCCTGAGTGGCTTATTGCAATTAAACCAAATAGTTTTTTTTTGGGGGGGGGTGTTTTTCTAGTTTAAGTCATGTTTTTAAAGTTTTTTGTTTTGTTTTTGCATTGCAGGGAGCTGCTGTTTTATGCTCTCTGCTTAGCAGGGAAAAAAATGGTGGTCAAGTTCCATGATTTCGGCATCAGATGTTTTTTTTTTTGAAAAATGTGGCTGGCTGGCACCTTTTGCAGTGATTATCAGTAAATTTACAATGGAAGTAAGGTGCCAGCCTGCCCATTTCATTGGTTGTTGTTCGAGGTCCATGGTATAATTAACAATTTCTGCTGCTGATTTTTGTGGATGATGATATCCAAGCAATTTTCTTTTTGGCTATATCAAAGTATTTTAGAAGCATATGGAATTTATTTTGAAGTGAATATCACCCATACGTTTCATCTGTCATTTCAAATAAAATAAGGGACATTTTTGCAGTACAAAAATCATAAGCAACATCAACAGAGAGCAACATATTGAATGTGGTGCTTAAAGATGTATGACGAGAGCATTATCACTGGAGGCTATACACAGGATGGTGTCACTACCCTAATGCAGATCTGGATCTGCTTTGTTTTATTAATTTGGGCCAGAATATATCTGGTTCAACTATCCTCCCCAGTTGGAGAAGATACAGTAGTCTAAATTTACCAAGCAGAGTCTGTATCTGATTTAAAACATAAGTTAAAACATACTATTTTGAATGGGGATGTTTAACCCACTGATGGCTGTCAACAAAATTATGTATCCTCTAAATGAGTGCCAGTAATTGTTGGACTATTGCTCATCTGATTTCAGTGTTCTTATTGACTTATTGTATTTGACATCATCAGACATTGTCTTATGCTTTTTACTTGCATCTCTAAGCACTTATGTTGTCTTTTGTACAGCACTATGATCCTTTAGGGAAAGCACTTTACAAATAAAGTGGATAGGATTAGATTGGCTGGATACTGTTAGGGCAACAATTACTGCTGTATCTGCTATTATTATCTGCTGTGTATCCACTCTGTTTTAACCAGATACTGTAGTCATTGTCAGGATAAAACAGTGGCCATCCTTTCAAATTATCTGAGCACTTGGGAAACTCGTACAGTAGTGGCAGACAACACAACTGGGATAGTCAAAATTGAAATTGGAAAGTGGTGTGGTCTACTGGTTATAGCACACTGAGCCATGTACCAAGTTACTGCAGATTGCAATCCCACCAGAGCCATTATTATACTGTGCAACCTCAGAGGAGTCATTTGATATTCCTGTGTTTCAGTGTCCAGCTGCATTGCATGGTAGAAGCAGGATCCCACTTAAAACAGGGTGTTGCACCTCAGTGTAACAGCTTTCATACCATGTGATATATCACAAATGGAAAACAATGTAACAAATGCATCATTCTCCACTACATCTCATCTTCTCTACCCTTCCAACTCCATCTACTTTGTTGGTATCCTCCCTCTCTTGCTGTCTCACCAGAATTCTTCCTCTACTGTATTGTTATACTCTGCACATTAGGGTGATGACTACTGTAAAGACATACATAATTTAAAGTGTTAGCTTTATTATGTACTGACAGATAGACACCGATTGCTTAGACATTAGTTGTAAGTAATTCCCTGTTGCTGTAACTGCCACACACAGGCCCTCCGGACCCTCATATAAAATAGTCATTTCATATAAATATAGATATCATGGTATATAAAATTCTAAAAAAAATATATATGACAAGGCAGTAATCCAGATACAGCAGAATAACCAAAAAACAAAATGATAAAAATTCTGTACTGATACAACCAATGAACAGGGATTCAGGACTTAAAGTATTTTCACCTTAAAACATTCATGCATGGAAATGCTTTGATCTTTTTGTTTTGAACCCCTATGTTTTTGCTACACCCCCATGCATCCCCCTACATTTCACACAGAACCACTGCTCACAGTATTGTTATGGCTGCAGTATATGGGGTATCACAGAGAGTAAAAGTGACAAACAATATCCTGATAAAACTATCACACTGTGCTCAGTTACAACTAGTTGTAATGCATGACGACACTGGTGTCACTGCTTTTAAAAGCAATAAATATACAGTATATTGTCATCAGCAGGGCTATTAGAGTCAGCAAGTGGTGGTGTACAAAAACAGTACTGAACCTGAGTGCTTAAATAAGATCTGGAAATAGTATAAGAAAAAATGGGATGTCAGACTCTTAGTAGGATATAAGCAACTTAGAAATAAGTGTAAGTCTGCATGTAGTTTAGCTAAACTTAACTTCTACAAAAGAAAACAAACTGATAATTTAATTTACTCAAAACAAAAGTATGGCAAACTTTAAATCAAATGGCAGGTGTGAAGGTTAGTGGGTAGACAGATGCTACAAACACAGGTAAAAGCTGTAGAATGCACTTTACGGTATTTATTTTCCCAAATAAAATAATAAACATACAGAAAAGAAATAGGTGATTAGTTCTTCAGTTCTGCAAAAACAGTGCACAATTCCCTCAGTGCACAACTTCCAGGCTTTGTTCCAGCCAAATAGATTCCTAACACATGAAAACATGCAGGCTTTGTTCTAGCCAAACAGATTCCTAGCACATGAAAACGTTCATGTGCTATGAGAAACAGTACAAAATTCCCCTCAGTGCACAACTTCCAGGCTCTGTTCCAGCCATATAGATTCCTAACACATGAAAACACGCATGTGCTATGAAAAACAGTGCACAATTCCCTCTCTGCACAACTTCCAGGTTTCATTCCAGCCAAATAGATTCCTAGCACATGAAAACTTGCATGTACTATGAAATACTTCCTCCACAACAGTCAGGTCTCCACCGACTGACTCACCTGACTCATCTGTTTTGCATCTCAGGAGGTAGGGTTTTATCCTTGCCTACTGATGATGTCAGCACCATGTGGGCTGTCTGACTCACAGTTCTCTAAGTAAACACAGGCAGGCTGACTCATCCTGAATAAACACATTTCTCTAAGTAAACACATGCAGGCTGACTCATATGACCTTTACATACCTCTGCTTCACCTAGCAAAAAATGTTTTATTTTTGCCTTCTTGCAAACTCAAAGCAGTTTACACAGAATAAAACACTGAGTGCAAGGCTCTATGTTTCAATTATTTTTCATTACTTACATTCCATCTATGTCTGCCTACAGTACAGCACAGGAGAAGGTAAGCAACTTACGTACTGGGGGCAGACTACAAGACTGAAAGTGGCCAGCTTTCAGCTTGTAACTAGAACAGTAAACTTATATGAACAGAACATTGTAAAAAAAATGCAGCAAAAATTCAGACAGTGGCTCTGACCCTGTCACAGCAGGTAGCTCTAAAACACTTCACATATTACTCTGGAGCACAGTGGTGAACTAATCAACTCACCAGTGGAAATATTCCAATCTTTTCAATGACTTCTTTGGTAATCTTGAAGATTACAGAAATAACCGCAAAGACTTAGGGGGACATTTTCAAAGGAGATGTGCCAGCAGCCAAAATGCAGTGATAATATATGCAGTGCATCTCCAGGGGGTATGCCCATGAATATGCGGTACATCTCTCTATTCAGCTGAGATGTGCCGCAAAAAGTTTGGCATGTAAAAAACACACCTAAATGGTAGCCACCCACAGGTGGGCTGCTGTACTGAATACAGCAACACAGCAGCCACCAGTCCCTGGGAGGCTAGTCCCCCAATCCCTGAACCCCAATGGTTTCCGTATAAAGCATAAACCATGTTCTCTGGTATTCTAGTGGTACTCCCTCCCATCCCCGAACCCCGACAAAGTACACCTATTGCCTGATACCCAGTTCCAAATGCATTGTCCCCCCTCCCAGTAGTGATCCTCATTTGCACATTACAGTGCAGCCTGATACCCTGTTCCAAATGTAGTGTCCCCCCTCCCCAAAGTGATCCCCATTTGCATATTAAAGTGCAGCCCGATCCTCCACTTCAAATCATAGTGTCCCCCGTACTGATCCCCATGTAAAAAAGATCCCATTCAAACCCATTTTTTTTAAGTATAGTAGACTCCTCAATACCCCCACCCACTGAGGCACCCACATCCCACCCCACTCCCCCGTCTCAGCATGTCCAGTAAGCCGGGAGGGGTAGCACAGCCCACCGCAAACCTCTATGGCTTCCTGCAGACTGAGCAGTCATTGAATGATGGCTTACTGTTTGCATTACAATCCCATTGGTCAACACTGTTGAACAATGGGCTTGTAGTGTGTACTGTAAGCTTTCATTCACGAAGTTATCTAGACCTATCATTGTATACCATACCTATCATCTGGCTAATCCATTTGGTTGCCCATTTTGGGGTCCTTTCCAACATTACTTTCATTACAAAGCTTCTGTTTTTCTGCATACGATTTCATTGGGAACAATGCCTCACTCAGAAATTATAGGACTTCAGTGTCTTCTTGTGTGTGGGTGAGTGTGTGTGTGGGGGAAGGATTATGTGAATGTGGTGGGTGTGGGGGTTGCTGTTACATTGAGGTGGGCTTATATTCAGGTACATAACATAATGATGTTACAGTGTGTTATTACTCTTAGTTCACACACATAATATAATATTATTTCCTTTTTACTAGTTATCTTCCCTGGGGGTGGAGTTAATTCCATTGGGTCGTACTCAGATTCCATAGCTTGTTACTGTACATATAGAAGTTTTATTATATACTGTCACATTTTTGAACTCTAAACATATTGGGGAACAGTATCTCATTTGCATGGGAGTCCTTGACAGATTAATTACATTGGGCTAATATTGTAGTGATTTGTGGAAATGAAGGTATGTTATGACTCTTGTCTCACATACGAAGTATACATTCACTTCTAACTAGTTATCTTACCCTAGGGAGGGTGGAGGTTTTAATTCATTGTGGTTCTATTTGGAATCCTTGGACTGTTACTGCACATATCATGATATGATTATAAAGTGTCACATTTTTAAACTCTGTACATATTAGGATGCATGTTGTCTTTTACTTGGAGGTTCATGACAAGTTTATTTCCTTTGGCTAACAATTAAAGTGACTGATGTGAATGATGGTACATTAAGATGTGTGTGTGTGTGTGTGTGTGTGTGTTATCTTCCCCGGGGGGGACTTTAATTCCTATGATTTCTTATTCAGATTCCTTAGACATTTTTAGTACATCAAGTTGAAATCTGTACATATCAGATTGCATGGTCTTAGTTTCTTGGTGGTCCTTGACAAGCAGCTTTTTTGTTTGGCTCTTATACTGCCAATTTATATTATCATGTATAAACTCCTGTTACAACACCAAAGGCCTTAAGGTTTATACAGCAGAATAACCAGTTTGACAGTATAGTTGGGTAATGTTTCCATCTTAGTTTTACATTCCATATAGTGTGAAACTATTGCTCACATTAGGTAAACTCTACTTTAAACCCTTTATATGCCATGTATATTTACTTTTTGTAGTTCTATTTTCTGGAGCTTGGTTTCAGTTTACAATTATGTCACATTTCAGCATGTCTTTAATCCGAGTGGGTTGCGACTCAAAATTGAGCTATACAGCTCTATGCTCGAGATGTTATCTTATTCTGAAGGTATCTCTAAGACATTTTAATTTATGTGCAGTGTACTCCCTGCATGTTTTATGTTCTAAGCACATTTGATCTTTAGGCCCTGTCAGCTGAAGCTGAACTGGTACTTTCTGCTTCTCTGATGTGTCTTGTTATTTTTTAAATTAGTATTTTAAGCCAATGGGAATTTTTTTCAGGTTTCTTTTTCTGCATGATTTGGGTGTTAAAAGTATGGGATTTTCTAAATAATTGTCATTAAGCTTCCAAGAAAGGACTGGGTTGGTCTGAAAGCTAAAGCACTTTGTTCTTTTTGTTACATCGATGTTGGTCCAATAATAGGTACCAAATCATTTGCTTCTGGATCTGTTCACTCAGTAATAGAAATTGTTCCTAGAAGTACTCACAAATGTTTTAACCAAATGCAACAAAGATTTGTCTTCTCAGTCCCCCTGTTTATATTTTGGCCAAAGAGCCTTCAAATATAAAGCCATTAGCTTTTACAGCAATTTGCCTGAATTTCTTCTAGGGCGTGAAAATGTGTCTGTATTTAAAACCTGGTTGTATGGTAGGCATTTTGTAGATCCAGATGGCTCATGTTTTAAGTAATGTTGTACATTTGCATGTTTTGTGTTTTACTGTTATTTATGTATACTGGTCGCTTGAAAATGGCAGTTCTGCCAATCTGCTTACCAGTTATAAACAATAAAAAATGTAATGAAATTAAACGTGTGCTTCCACAAGCTCTTTAGCAAGCTGGCTCTAGTAGTTAGCAGGCAAATTGCAAAAAGAGAGGCAAATGCAAAGTGACTGTTCTTAGCAGGTCTTGACTCAATATTCTGATTGATGGGACTAGGCATGGTGGAACCTGATGAAGCGGATGCTGGGCACCACTGTATTTAGGAGAGATTGGAGCTTACTCAGGAGTTATATAGGGAGAGATATAGGGAGAGCCCTCAGGAGGGAAATGCAGCAGTCAACATGGGAGGAAATGAAGATCTGAGAGAGGATATCAGTGGACACAAAGAGTGGCAAACAGGCAGTCAGTGCTCAAGATAAGCTTGGCATTCAAGAGTAATGTACACACCATTTTCAACATTAGGTGAGTAAAATACAGTTCTGTTGAGTAAAAGTGCTTTAAACTTGTTCCATGTCACGACAGCTAAAATAACACAGTGACTCACAAAACAGTGAGTGCAACCTGCTGAAATCCAATTTGGCACACCTCAACAAACACCAAACACCAACTCAGAGAACATTTAAATATTTGTTTTAACAGGGGGTTATACCCCCAACACCCCCATACCTAAATAATCACCTCCGGGGGGGATGGACACTGGAGGAAAAAAGAGGGACTGAGGACTTACAATACACACAGACACCTGCAAAAAAAAAAAAGAAACCATACTGGACAGTAGTAGCCACAGACATTGCCAGCTATTTTCAGATATTTTGTGAAATTTCTAAAGAGTTTCTCCCTGCTGCCCCTACTGTGGAAATGCAGAAAGCAGGAGATTTCCCCAGAAATATCACAGAAATTTCAGGAAATAACTGCCAATGTCTGTGGCTACTACTGTGAGTCTAGTTCTGAACCCAGGACCACCAGCTCTGCAGTTTGTGTCCCTACCCACTACACTAGGTGGATAGCTCAGTGAAGTGATGCTCCACAGACCCATTTAGCCCATTCCACTACTCCCCCCATTCCATCACTGTTCCCCCCTCTAGCCGTTCTTCCTCTCCTCCCTTGCTATTCCCTCCCTATGCTATTCCTTCCCCATTGACAATCTAGAATACAACCAAACTGAAGTGCTCAGTTGTGAGTCTCTCAATTTGGTTTGCTATTATCATGGGATACCCTTTAAACTTGGGGGAAAATCTATTTTTGAAGTATTTAGAGAGCATTTCCAAGGAATGGGATGAGTATTGGCACTCATCAAAAATGGAGTATTTAAAAAAATGGAGAATAAAATAGGCCAGTACCTACCTTATCTGGAGCACTGAAGGCAGTGTTGCAGAGAAAGCAGTAGACAGATTCACAACTCACTGAAATGTGCAAAGCAACTGTGCATTTGAGATTAAGATGAACAACAACATTTCTGACACAATGGGTAAAGGACAAGTCAGAGTCAAGGAAGTAGGTGGCAGTAGTGGCGTTCTGACTAAGGGATTTTTTTTAGGAGACTCAATTTTAGAAACACAAAACTAAAACCAAATTAAGGTGGAGCAAGAATTTCATCTGTGAGTAACAAGCAAAGGAAAAGGGAGGAGCTAGATAAAGAAAAGAGTCATATGAGATACGAAGTTCAATTTCATCTGTAAAGAAATTCTTCAAGAGTCAAAAGATGAGAAAACGAGGTCAGATGTGGAGATACATAAAGAAGAGGAGAGGTAGAGGATGGAACCTTGGGGTGCATAATACAGGAAAGTTCTAAAGGCAAAGGAAGATCAACCACCAGAGAAAAGAACACAGAAACAAAACATGGAACATGTTGGCAGAAAAAGACCATTGGTCCACTTAATCTACTCTGCTTTTACCCTATCCTTGCCTAGTACCTAATGTCTAGTCAGGGGTTATTGCCTCATACCTCCCTTTACACCCTGCCTTAATGATTTCCCCCGTGTAATTATTAAGCCTTTTTGTTGGTCTGAGCCATGTTTGAAACCATTAATGGTTGTTGCACCCATCACCTCTGATGGTATGTCATTCCATAGCTCAACCACTCTCTCAGTAAAATAAAACTTTCTTATATTCCTTCTGAATCTCCCCCTGCCAGCTTCAACTCATGCACCTGTGTTCTTGATTCACTAGTTCTGTTCAATCTTTCTCACAGTCTACTTAGTTCATTCCTTTCAGGAACTTGCCGATCTCTGTTATATCTCCCTGCTAGTCTCCAGCCAGTACATGTTCAGGGCCTTAAGCCGATTCTCATAGCATCTGCCCTGCTGGCCCTGAATCATTTTGTTACCCTATACTGTAATGTCTCTGGCCAGTGTTTGTCTTTCCTTAGATAAGGAGTCCAGACCTGGGCACAGTATTCCAGATGCAGCCTTACCAGTGACCTATAGAGATCACTGGTGAGGCCTCAAACAGTATCACTTCCTTCCTCCTGCTTTCATCCCCTCCCCATGCATCCCAACATCCTGGCTGCCTTGTTGTAGGTCTTGTTACATTGACATTGACTAGATTGCTTTAGGGAGTCATGTACGATGACTCCCAGGTCCCTCTCCTCAATGGTAGTGTACATCTTAAGCCCTCCCATCCAGTATTCTTTCCTGGGATTGTTTTTCCCTTTGTGCATTACCTTGCAGTTTTCTGGTATAGAATTTCAACTGCCACACATTGGACCACCTCTCTAATCTTTGTAGAATTAGAGAAGGAAGAGGTAAGAGTATAACCTCGGCACAGTAACAGAGACCTCAGCATAGCATTCAAGCTAGGCAAGTAGGAAGACATAGTAATGGTACTGAACACATCAATGAGATCAAGGATGAGAGAAAATTGTTATGATAAGTAGTTAAGAAAATGTTGTTAACTAAACAGCAGAAGTCTCAGTACAATGGAAAGTCTGGAAACTCAAGGAGACAGGATAGGAGAGGTTTGTGTCACAAATGTGATTAGTCAGGTGGAACAGAACCCTTTTTTCCGGACGTTTACTAAGTTAAAGGTGGTTGACAATGGGATGGATAAAGAGAGGACAGGGAGCAACAGAACCCAACTGGTGATCTTCAAGAAATATACCATTGGAAATAGATTGATTTATGATTGCTGAAATGATGGGACAAATGGGGGGAGACAAACTGAGAAGAGTTACAATGGAACGGGATGAAAAGAGGAGTTTTATTTTTTTCACAATAAGAAAGATGTAAGGTCATTACTAGAATAGAGTGAAAAAAATACAATAGAGAAAACATGTACAGTATTAGTGCAAAAAGGGGAAGGTGGGAGTGGCGCAAGTCGACGTAGGTAAGTTACCATAGTGCCAGACTACACATCGGTGATGAATGGAGTGGTAGAAGACAAAAAGGGGAAGGTGGGAGTGGCGCAAGCCGATGTGGTAAAGTTACTATAGTGCCAGATCACACATCAAGATGAATGGAGGTAGAAGACAAAAGAGAAAGGTGGAGTGTCACAAGTTCCATGTAGGTAAGTTACCACAGTGCCAGACTACACATCGGTGATGAATGGAGTGGTAGAAGACAAAAAGAGAAAGGTGGGAGTGTCACAAGTCGATGTAGGTAAGTTACCACAGTGCCAGACTACACATTGGTGATGAATGGAGTGGTAGAAGACAAAAAGAGAAAGGTGGGAGTGTCACAAGTCGATGTAGGTAAGTTACCACAGTGCCAGACTACACATTGGTGATGAATGGAGTGGTAGAAGACAATAAGGGGAAGGTGGGAGTGGGGCAAGTCGATGTAGGTAAGTTACCATAGTGCCAGACTACACATTGGTGATGAATGGAGTGGTAGAAGAAAATAAGGGGAAGGTGGGAGTGGCACAAGTCGATGTAGGTAAGTTACCATAGTGCCAGACTACACATCGGTGATGAATGGAGTGGTAGAAGAAAATAAGGGGAAGGTGGGAGTGGCACAAGTCGATGTAGGTAAGTTACCATAGTGCCAGACTACACATCGGTGATGAATGGAGTGGTAGAAGACAATAAGGGGAAGGAACAGGGATGGGAGGAGTAGAGAAAAGTGTTTGCCTATATCCAGAATCCTTATCCATCCGAGGAAGGGCATTATCCAGCACATGTGCTGATCAGCTGACATTATCCAAGTATCTGCAGTAGTACCGTAAGAAATTATTTATAGTAGATGCAATGCCAAAACTGGACCTAATCAGTCTTATAAAACCATCCTATTATGAAGGTCCATCAACAGTGTCATTATATTAATTTCTAAAAAATGTGTTTTGCAAACTATACATTCAACAGTGATGATGATCATAACAGTTGCTGCTATTCTTTTTAAAAAGTCCCCTTAGCCTATTTTCTGTATACCTGTGTAGTTTGTAAGCAAGAACAGTAATTCCTTCTCTTGCATCCCCCTGATGTCGTCCTAGTTTAAATATAAAAGAGGTTGCTTCAGTCTGTTTTGCCCTGGTCTGAAAACCTGTTTGTCACCATTCCAAAGGTCATGACCTCACTCGTGAAAGGCACGATGAGAGTTGATCATGTGTACATGCACAAGCCAGCAGAAGTTATATTCTCCTTGTGTTCTGTTACATGTCTTGTGAAGTCCCTCTATTCTCTAAAAGCATTTTTTTTCTGACTCAGATATTCTTTAAACTACAAAAAACATCAGGGCCCTTACTATGCCATGAGAAGTTTCATGGCCTGCATAAGACAAGAATATAGGGACTGAAGAGACAGCAACAACACTGACCAATACATTATAACTACTGCAGGTTTTAACTCCAAAACATCATAAAATTCCAGGATGCCTTACATGAGTCAGGTCATGACGTTTGCAACGGAGTCAAGAAGTTTTTCACATTAAACTTGTGTACCTTCATTACATTTAAATGCTGATAAAATTAGGAGGGTACAGTAGAGGCAATCATTATGCATACCAACAAACTACACAGGGAAACAGAATAATAGGCTAAGGGGACTTTCCTTTAAAAAGCAATTTAAACCATAACATGTAAAAAAGAAATTATTAAAGATTACCTACTTATCATGCACATAGATATTCTTCATGAGTTCTTGAGTAACAATTTATGAACCCCTTTCCTATGCAAAATCTTTGTTCAGAAATGGATTGTGTGCAATATACATGCCAGAACATAACATTGGGAAATGAGATGCAGAAAGTAATAGCTTGTTGATGAATAAAGCCTTATTTTGAGAAGAATGCAATCATGAAATAAAGCCTGACAATCTGATATAATCATAAGTGGTTGACCTGTGCACTATACACAAAATGTTATACCATTTACATATACATTTAAATGTAAGTGTAAAAAGCAGCAATAAATATTGCTGTAATTTTCACCTTACCATGCAACACATCATGCAAGATGTTTGGGTCTTTTATTCCCATATAAAATCATGGGGCACATAGTGCATAAAGCAGTTGTTGAGCAGAACCCTACTATATTGAAATGAAGTCTAGGACTCAGTGCAACAGAAAGTCATACAGAGTCCTATCCAGCAATACTTTGTACGCACTGCTCATACCCCTTCCACTTTCATTTGATGTTTAGTTTTTATAGTATAAAAGTTTACTCATAAATGCCAAACTGTGATGCAACACCTAATTTTTATTGATCCTGCCTTCACCCAGTTATAGAGCTAGGAGGAATGAAGCCCAGGGAAGCCACATGACTTGCTCAAGGTCAGAGAAAGCGACTGTCTGGATTCAGTTCAGAGAAGACTAACCAAGATGAGCAAGGGCCAGAAGGGAACACCAGACTATAGTGACTGGAGAACTAAGGCATATACTAATTGGAGGCTAGAAGGGGGAGGTGGTATGACAGACTTCTTTACATATCTAAAGGATATTAATAATGTGGACAGTCAAAGACTGTTCATGTTTTTGAGGGCAACATCACATAGGGTGCACAGCTTGAAGTTAGTGAGTGGTAAATTCAGAAAGGACACAAGGAAGTATTTTTTTAAGGAGAGTGTGGTGGACAAATGGAATAACATACCACAGGGGCTTGTTAACTTCCAGATAGTTGATGTATTTAAACATGGATGAAACATATTCATGGGACTTGGGAGGGCAACAGCTAAAAAGGAGCAGATCATGATAACATGGGCACAGTCTCAGAGGAAACTGGCATTGTCTAGGCAGACTGCAGTCTGGCGAATGCTAGACTGGCACATTGACTGACACAGGGTCTGGACAGCCTGGATTGACCTATTGTCTTTATCTGCCCACAACATTTTATGTTTCTAAGGTGAGTTAATGGGTGTGGTGGAACACAAAATTGTTCTGTCCTGTTTTACTATTCAGTACTCTAAGCCCTAGTCTACAGTGATTTTCCTAATTTAAAAAAAGGCACATAAACAGTGAAAACTGCTGTAAGACAGGTCTCATAAAATGCACTACAGTTTTTTATTTGACGTACAGCAATGCTACCATAATTGCACAATTCTGGGCTGGACCATGGAAAGATAATTTACAGCCTGTCATATATATTCTGAGACTAAAAAGAAGGGAAGATTTGTCTAGCAGTGCAGTGTTGATCATTAGCTGTTCACCACTTACTCTGCTCTGTCCCAAATTTCAGACATCTGATTAAAGGAACACTACACCCTCACACATTATAAATTTAAAATTTTTCCCAGCCATCAGTTAAATCAATTTCTTTATCTTTTGGATGTATTCATAATGGGTGCTATGCACTAACAGGCAGGAAGTACCGCACCAGAGGTGCATATCCCATCCACATAGCTCCACACCTGCTAACAGGTGCACACCTGTGGCATTTACAAATGCCAGCCACCTGTCCGTAGCCCTCCCCTGGCATGCAGGGTCATGCGGGGTGGACAGTGGCAGAGCTGCAGACCCAGGATACCCATTCCAGGTCCTACAGTGGATCCCTTACATGGCCAAGCACACTGTTGGCTGTGCACTCCCATGGATATCAGACAGCCGGCGGCCATGGAGGTGTGTGGTTGGCAGTTCCACCAGCTGTCCCATGATGTAGCACTGATGGACCATGTGGGAGGGGGGTGTCAGTGCAACAGGTGTGTGGGGGGTATTCTTGGCCAGTGGCATGTGTGACAGGGACCGGGGCACCACTGTGTCAGTGTGTGTGTGTGGTGGGGGGATTGTACCACCCAAAGCAGGTGCCCACATGGTGGTGCCGTGCGGACCAGGGACTGGTGCAGCCATGTGGTGGGGTGCTGTGCCTCTCTGGCTGCCTTTACTGGTGCAGTGTCAGACTGTGGGCAGCATGAACACAGTGGTACTTCCCTCAGGTGGGGGGGTGCTGCTCTGGGGGGAGATGGGGCAGCACCATGTGTATGGGTTGGGTCAGCCTTCGGGGTGTGGGGATGGGGGCTGGTTTGCTATGTGGCGGTTGCCCACCTGCTGCCAACCTGGAATGAGGACATTCCCTTGTCTGGTTTGCATGGAGCAGGGTACATAGAGGACTTATGGCAGGGTTCTCTCTGGCATAACGACCACCCTCCTATGCACCCCAGTGCTCTACAGTATGTGCCTTTGTGAATGCCATGAAGTGTGGGCACACCACCGGAACTCCCATGTTGCGTTGCTGTCCATGAGGTTGGGGGATCCAGCATATTTCAGATTTATGCACTGCTTGTGAATGCCATGCAGGATCTGCGGCACCCCCGCTGTCTGGCATTCAAGCGTATCTATGCCTTTACACCAAGTTTCCATGTGCATAGGCATAATGCATAGGGCCCATTTTTTTTTATTTTATTTGCATTGTTAAAAGTAGTCATCTCTTAACATCATGCATATTTCACTGCATTCTTATTCCTTCATGCTACTGATCGGATACCTAAATATCCTGCATGCCTCCATTTTCTGATTGTTGAAATCAGTATGCTGCCACCACAGCAAAAACTTTACAGTGATGTCATAGACAGCAACAACAACAACAATAGATCACTGTAAAGTCCGCTCGGGACCCCAGCACAACTTCCCCAGGTTTTGAACCCCCTCCCCAAATCAGCTCTGACTCACAGCTAATTATAATAAAATACAGGGCATGTAGGGGGGCAGAACCCCACAACAAAACAACCCTTTTACTTTCTGGTTTTATGCTGTCTTTGACTACAGTCGGCATAAAGCCGCTACTGTAATGTTGGTCGGCAAATTTTTTGTCGACCGGCTGATATGGAACCATTGAAATCTCATTTGATTCTGGGAGTTGTAAGAGTGAAAATACATTTGATTGGTGACAAGAAAACAGATAGATCAAATTTCCATTGTATGGGTGTTGTGCCCCTTCAAACCAAAGTACCCAGGTCTACATTTTTAGAAATCTTAAGCAACAGAGAAGGGATATAGAGTCCTGCATGAAATAGGTTGAATTGTTTCAGTTGTGCATTGCATATTTCATGATGCATGTGACATTGTATGGGCCTTTTTGGCTTTTTGCAGACTTTATCAGCTGGGGGTCTTTCGGTAATAATCAGTGTGATGTCTTTTAACTTTGTATTTCCTTAAATTAAAATATGCACATTGACCTGGTGTGAGAGCATACATGGTATGTGTGTTCAAGACAGACGTAACACACTTTACAGACCATATACATACTGCACAGGTTCAAGAGCACTCACACATGACAACATATACATTTATCAACAGCACTGTCAGTTACTGAGACATAAGAAGTGCAAATCTTTGTGAGTAAACATCTGACAAGGGTTCACCAGAACAAATATCACCTTTTAAACAGGCTTTCATACTGTATTCGATGATGATGTGACTGAGAGCAAGAAACCATGGACACATGTTTTGTCCTTTTCGAACTCTTCAATGCAGTGCAGTTGTCTCAGAGAAGCAAAGGGTTAGCCTAAAGGAAATCAGGCAACTAACACACTCAGAGGTAGTGTAAGTGAAAAAAGAGCAGTGTGTAGTATCCTTAAAAGGATGTAAGGAAAAAGAGCACCAATATTAAAGATGTTTAATTTCTGTGTCCCTCCAGTTCTCATGATAAATTTATAAACCGGATCAATGGGAAACCTGGTTTAAATGGAATGGTGAATTAATTCTGGTTAAGCCTTGTCAGACTGCTCTGCACAAGGATTGCATACCCATGATCCCTTGCACTGAAACTGAAGCTTTTGAGAGACTCATGGAGATCAAACAATCTGGATATTTTCTTTCTCCTAGCATGCAGATACAGGTCCTATGAACTACTGTTCTTGTAAACTGCTTCTCCAATATTTCCTTTTTAACTGCACTAAATGCAAGATTCTTAGGGCCCGATCCTAACAACAGCATAGTGGTACTGTTCTTCTTTGGAGGGGTGCATAGTAGGGCTAATTGTGCACAGAGGTCCAGTTGTGCACATGCAAAGACCTCTGCTCATCCACAACCCTGGAAGCATGGCCTCTTTTTGCCCATCCTCCAGTCACTTGCACAGCTATGTGGGCAGTTAGATTGGAGTAGACGAGGGAGTAAGGAGCACAAATTTGCCATTCCCCTAATGGACTTCACAGCATGGAGAGCTGGCAGCGGGGGAGCAAGCTATGTAGCCCAATTACCTACCATAGCACTTACATGTCCCCCCTCTGACTGGTGGCACAACATCTCTGGGGGTTCAATCAGCCTCACTACAACCTGTCCACAGCCCTCCTAGCAGATTTTGAGGACTGCGGTACATTCTGGCACAAGCTTTTTTTCCTTGTAGAAAGACTGCCATTTTTTATGCTCCCCGCTTGGTGTGGAATAGGGGAGCTAACCAAGGGCCAACAAGGACATCCAATTGGGTGCCTGATGTTTGGCATTGCTCCACCCAGTGCCGATCCTTGCCCATGTGTGAAGCACTACACTAATGGAGAGTGGTGGGCTGGGGCTGAAGATGCCATCCAGCATGGATGGACATCTGATTGTGCTGCTCTGTAACACGGATATGCACAAACAATTGGATATCTTGACCTTTCAGTGGATGAGGCCCTAAAACAACATTGATTTAATCTGCTTTAAGTATTAACTGTTGCATGTTAAACTATCGCCCACTGGGCTGTAACTGCACAGATACAAAGGACACATTGCTGTCTACTTTGTTGTAATGGAGGAGCACACCCTCAATACCTATCCATCACTACTCAACGGTCATGCACTAAGATGAATGGTGAGCTTAGTAACTGACTAAGTTTCATAATTTTATTTGTCATATAATATTTTAACATTTGATGTGTTTTGTACAGCGCTTTGGTACTAGTTGAATTGCGCTTAATAAATAAAACTATTATTATTATTATTACAGCACCACCACTTTTAGTCATGCATCCCAGTGGCTTTCAAGGGTGTTTGCAGCATTATGTTTACTGAGCACTGATTTTTATGTTGATTGCGCACATACGCAAGAAACATGTTGTGGCAGGTTTCTCCAGAAGCAGGTTGTGGAGGCGTGGCACTGTTGTGCCCAATGCCCCCACAGCATGCAAAGGCTTGTCCCCCATCCTCCAATGCCGTGGCATGCTGCTGCTGACACTAGTTCAGCCAGTGTGCCACAACTTTCTAAAAAATCAGTCGCTGCAATCAGGGGCTGCCTCGTCATTGCAGCGTCAGTCATCGGCTGCAATGAGGGAGCGACCCGTCACTGCAGGGCAGGATGTGGGATCCCTGATATTGTTTGTGAACATGGCAGCAGGTTGCCGCTGTGTTCACAAACAATATACCCCCTCCCCCCCACCGTGTTTACTTGCCAATGGGGAGCCCTCCCTCGGCATTCTGTAACCTCAAGGAATTCCCTGCCAATGGGTGCCCAATCCCCATCGGCATAATAATTATCCCCACCCCTGTTGTTCCTGCCGACGGGGTGCCCCATCCCTGTCAGCATAATGATACTCCCCTCCCTTCCATTGCTGTAGCCAAGGGGGTGCCCAATCCCCCTCAGCTCCTGCAGCTCTCCTCCCCCTTGCCTTGTTTGCCAGCGGGGGTGCCCAATCTGCCATCGGCTAACCCACCCACACAGGTGGCACACTGGGAGCCCACCCCAGTATGCCAAAGCACCTGTTAAATCAGAAAACGGTCCCCCGATGTCTTATTTTTGTTACAACCTGTAAAAAAGGAAACGGTCCCACGCAGTCTCCCTGCCCTCCCACAACCCGCACCCACCCACTGTGCACCCTGCCTCCCCACACCCCCCCTCACCCCATACTTACCTCCGGAGTCCGGCGCGACGATCTGCGGTGGACCAGGAACATGTCTGCACTCTTCAAAGCCGACCGCGAACTGAGGAAATGACAGTAAGCTGCATAATGTAATAAATAGGGTTTTTTCAACTGTAGTGCATATCTCGGGCACTTTGGGGAATTTTTTCACCAAATTTTCAACAAGGGGTTTTTGGGACCCCTCCTCATGAATTCCTGAACTGTCATGGTGTTAATCGGCCCCAAAAGGCGGTTCCGTGGTCGCTGAGAAGAATCACCCTTCGGGGCTGATTAATGAAATGACAGTGCCAGTGTTCATGAGGTGGGCTCTCAAAAGGCCTATGTTGCAAATTTGGTAGAAAAAATCCCAAAAATGACTGTTTTACGAGTGTGCGTTGTGCAGTTGATACATACGCTCATAACTTTGCGAATTTACAATATTTTGATGCCAGATTTTCAACACTGGCATTTTGTCATACCTCCTTGTGAGCAGTATAGCTGTCATTGTTCACATCCTGGCCAAAATGTGTTTTCGCAGTTCTGGTGCAGAATGGCGCAGTTGCTGTGGGAAATCAGTGTTCAGGACAGATTAAGAAAATGACAGTGACACTGTTCATGAGTAGAGGTCCTAAAATGCCTATGTTGAAAATTTGGTAATGATACTCTATAAAATGACTGTGTTTCAAGTGTGCGTTGCACAGTTGGCACGCATGCTCGTAACTTTGCGAATTATAATATTTTCAATCCAGATTTTCAACATTGCCATTTTCCCACACCTACTTATGAACAGTGCAGCTGTCATTTTTCCCATCCTGGTCAAAATATGTTTTCGCACTTCCTGCGCAGAATAGAGCGGTCGCTGTGGGAAATCACTGTCCGGGACAGATTAAGAAAATGACAATGATACTGTTCATGAGCAGAGGTCCTAAAATGCCTATGTTGAAAATTTGGTGATGATAGCACATCAATTGACTGTGTTACAAGTGTGCGTTGCGCACTTTCCACGCACCCTTGTAACTTCGCAGATTTGTAATATTGTCACACCAGATTTTCAACAATGACATTTTTTCACACCTCCTTATAAGTAGTACAGCTGTCATTTTTCACATCCTGACCAAAATGTGTTTTCACAGTTCCAGCAAAGAATAACGTGGTTACTGTGGGAAGTCAGTGTTTGGGACAGAATAAGAAATTGACAGTGGCACTGTTCATGAGCAGAGGTCCTAAAATCCCTATGCTGAAAATTTGCTGACGAAACTCCATAACATGACTGTGTTACATGCGTGCATTGAACTGTTTCCACGCACTCTTGTAACTTCGCAAATTTGTAATACTGTCATGCCGGTGTAACCCCCCTGCAAATGGGGGTTCCCAAAAGACTTCCAGGAGCTTGCTCGAATGCTCCAAGCCTGAATGGTGTTTGGCGTTTAAGCCATTTACCAGTGAGTGTTTTTAGAGCCTCTGGTACTGTATCTTTAAGAGCTGTCTGCTTGCAGACATAATTAGTTTGTATGGGGGGACTGTGTGCTTCTCTGCTTGAGTACCACTCCAGCTGCTGTCAATTCACTCCATTTTGGCAGTCACTAGGAGTGCAAAGGGAACCTATCTGAAAGATGTAACTGTTTGCCAGAAATCATTTAGGGTAATAATGAAAATATAGTTTGTCTGACCTGCTTTCTTTGCAGTCAGAACTGTGTTTACCCTAGTTCCCCATTCTAGTTTTGAACTGCTGAACTGGACCAATCAGTGTGGGTTAAGGTAGCTCTAAAATGGTGCCTTGGACGAATCAGAACTTGGACTGTAATCTGAGCCAGCCACAAGAGGATTGTATGGGTAGTGACTCTGGGAGATGTAGTTTGGACTTCGGCGCCTTTTTGGACCAACAGGGGCAGTCTATTGTGAGTGACAGCCAATCCAGCCAAGAACTGGGAGGAGCTCAAAGGAAGTGCCCGGTTTTGTCTGCTGGATTTTCAGTTGAGCTCTGGCAGTGAAGAGGGAAGGAGCCCTGTGCTTTTTCAGTGTGCAGTTTTAGTCGGGAAACACGTGTAAGGCCCCCGAGTTCCGGTCTGCAGCTTGTGTAACTGCTTGTTAGGACTGAATCCGTCCTGTGAAGAGAATCAAAGGATATCTGAAGAGTAGAAACCAGGCTCACCCTGTAGAAGACTGGAGAAATTGCTGAATTGCACTCGGTCTGTCAGGAACTGAATCTGCTGTGTTCTCCGGGTATTGTGCAGTAATTGCATCGGGATAGAGAAGCAGCCCGCCTGGTATAGTACTTCTTTTTACCATATAAATGTGTGAGGAGGCTTGTGTAGCTCAAGTGAATCCTGCTGCCATAAAAGGACTTTTGCCTGTGACTGTTTACCATATAAATGTGTGAGGAGGCTTGTGTAGCTGAAGTGAATCCTGCTGCCATTAAAGGACTTTTGCCTGTTGCAGTTTGCCATATAGGTGTGTGAGGAGTCTCGTGGAGCTCAGGAGTAGCCCTGCTGACGTTGAAGAACCCTATCTTGTTTGGAGGTCGTGAGTACTAATTCAGGGTCGCTCCCTGTTGAATTGCCACATTAAATCCAAATGGAATTACTGTACTGCTGACTGTTTAACTAATTTTTCTTTTCTCTGTGTGAAAGGGCCCCTACCAGCTGCCACGGTTTGGACTAGCCACTAGGGCTTGGGTACCCAGGGACAGTAACTGGTAGGGATAGGCCTGTGCACAGAGCCATAGGTAGATGAGTAAAGTGATAAGCTAATTAACCTGATTTCCCCCTGTCCTTGTTATATCCCCCTAAATAAATCAGAGCTGCTTGTTTCAGCAAAGTTATACTGCCTGAGGTATTTGTCTATGTTAAAGTATTGTACTGTGATTGTTGCACTGTATCTTATTACTTTACAGGGGGTCCCAGTGCCTGAACCAGTCCTGGGGATAAGTGTATACTGTGAAGGTAATTCTGATATACTGTGTGGGCCACTATTGGGAAGAAAGGGGGGTTGCAGTGTCCCAGAGGGCTGTGACCAAGTTAGTTTAACTATTGCAAACCCTGACCTCTGGGTGGAGGCACCCGCCATCGGATCCAGGCCCCTCAACCTGTTAGTGGCAAATCAGGCAGGGATAGTAGCCCCTGGGATAGCGCCATCTAGGGGTTACACTACATTTTCAACAGTGACATTTTTTCACAACTCCTTATGAACACTACAGCTGTCATTTTTCACATCCTGGCTAAAATATGTTTTTGCACTCCTGCCGGACAATAGCATGGTCACTCTGGAAAATCAGTATTTGGGACAGATTAAGATCGACCGAGTGAGAGGGCAGAGTGACCAAGCTCAACTGAGCTCTGTCGGGACTGCTGCGGATTTGTTTGTGGGCAGACAAAGGCCCCAACACAAGAGCCCAGTACAAAAGGGCAGCCTGCAGCACTGGGAGAAACAGAATGAGAGAGTGAGTGAGGGAGGGGGAGTGAGCAAACTCACCAAAGCGCTGTCAGGACTGATGTGGATTTCTTTGTGGGCAGAAAAAGGCTTCAATACAGGCAGGGGCCCAGTACAAAAGGCCAGCCTGCAGGGTGGGAGAAACAGTATGAGCGAGTGAGACAAGGGGACTTAGTCAGCTCAACGGAGCTCTATCAGGACTGCTCGGATTTCTTTGTGGGCAGAAAAAGGCACCAATGCAGGCAGGAGCCCCGTATAAAAGGGCAGCTTGCAGCACCAGGGCAAACAGAATGAGCGATGAGAGAGGGAGACTGCGTGATCTCAATGGAGCTCTGTCGGGACAGCTGTGGAGTTCTTTGTGGACAGATAAAGGTGCCAACACAGCCAGGAGCCCCATACAAAAGCGCAGTCTGCAGCGCCAAGAGAAACAGAACAAGTAAGTGACAGAGCGGTAGTGAGCAAGCTCAACGGAGCTCTACTGTGACTGCTGCATATTTCTTTGTAGGCAGAAAATGCAGCAACGCAGACAGGAGCCCAGTACAAATGGCCAGCTTGTATCGCCGTCAGAAACGGAATGCGAGAGTGACAGAGGGGGAGTGAGCGAGCTCAGTGGAGCTGTGTTGGGACTGCTTCAGATTTCTTTCTGGCCAGAAAAAGCCACCAATGCAGGCAGGAGCCCTGTACAAAAGGGCAGCCTGCAGCGCCAGGAGACACAGAACGAGCGAGTGAGGGAGGGGGAGTCAGTGAGCTCAAAGGGGCTTTGTTGGGACTGCTGCAGATTTGTTTGGGGGCAGAAAAGGCAGCAATGCATGCAGGCCCAGTACAAAGGGCAGCCTGCAGTGGCAGGAAACCAGAATGAGCGAGTGAGTGAGCTCAACAGAGCTGTATTGTAACTGCTGCAAATTTCTTTGTGGGCATAAGAAGGCAGCAAAGCAGGCAGGAGCCCAGTAGAAAAGGGAAGCCTGCAGCGCCGGCAGAACAGAATGAGCGACTGAGAGAAGGGGAGTGAGCGAGCTCAATGGAGCTTTTTCGGGACTGCCATAACATGACTGTGTTACCAGCGTGCATTGAACTGTTTCCAGTTTTCCACGCAACCTTGTAATTTCACAAATTTCTAATACTGTCATGCCACATTTTCAACAGTGGCATTTTTCCACAACTCCATATGAACACTACAGCTGTCATTTTTCACATCCTGACTACAGTATGTTTTTGCACTCCTGCCAGACAATAGCACGGTCACTCTGGGAAATCAGTGTTTGGGACAGATTAAGATCGACAGAGTCAGAGGGGGAGTGACCGAGCTCAACTGAGCTCTTTCAGGACTGCTGAGATTTGTTTGTGGGCAGACAAAGGCCCCAACACAAGAGCCCAGCACAAAAGGGCAGCCTGCAGCACTAGGAGAAACAGAACGAGAGAGCGAGTGAGGGAGGGGGAGTGAGCGAACTCACCGAAGCACTGTCAGGACTGATGCGGATTTCTTTGTGGGCAGAAAAAGACGTCAATACAGGCAGGGGCCCAGTACAACAGGCCAGCCTGCAGCAGTGGGAGAAACAGTGTGAGCGAGTGAGACAAGGGGACTTAGTCAGCTCAATGGAACTCTATCAGGACTGCTGGGATTTCTTTGTGGGCAGAAAAAGGTGCCAATGCAGGCAGGAGCCCCATTCAAAAGGGCAGCTTGCAGTGCCAGGACAAACAGAATGAGTGATGAGAGAGGAAGACTGCGTGACTTCAACGGACCTCTGTCGGGACAGCTGCGGATTTCTTTGTGGACAGACAAAGGTGTCAATGCAGCCAGGAGCCCCATACAAAAGCACAGTCTGCGGCACCAAGAGAAACAGAATGAGAGAGTGACAGAGCGGTAGTGAGTGAGCTCAACGGAGCTCTAGTGTGACTGCTGCAGATTTCTTTGTGGGCAGAAAATGCGGCAACACAGGCAGGAGCCCAGAACAAATGGCCAGCTTGCAGCTCTGGCAGAAACGGAATGCGAGAGTGACAGAGGGGGAGTGAGCGAGCTCAGTGGAGCTGTGTCGGGACTGCTTCAGATTTCTTTCTGGCCAGAAAAAGCCGCCAATGCAGGCAGAAGCCCAGTACAAAAGGGCAGCCTGCAGCACCAGGAGACACAGAATCAGTGAGTGAGGGAGGGGGAGTCAGTGAGCTCAATGGGGCTTTGTTGGGACAGCTGCAGATTTGTTTGTGGGCAGAAAAAGGCAGCAATGCATGCAGGGGCCCAGTACAAAAGGGCAGCCTGCAGTGACAGGAAAACTAGAATGAGCGAGTGAGTAAGCTCAACAGAGCTGTATTGTAACTCCTGCAAATTTCTTTGTGGGCATAAGAAGGCAGCAACACAGGCAGGAGCCCAGTAGAAAAGGGTAGCCTGCAGCGCCGGCAGAACAGAATGAGCGAGTGAGAGAAGGGGAGTGAGCGAGCTCAACGGAGCTTTGTCAGGACTGCTGCACATTTCTTTGTGGGCAGAAAAAGGTGCCAACAGAGGCAGGAGCACTGTACAAAAGGGCAGCCTGCAGTGCTAGGAGAACCAGAATGAATGAGTGAGACAGGCGGAGTGAGCGACCTTAACGGAGCTCTGTCGGGACAGCTGTGGATTTCTTTGTGGGTAGAAAAAGCCACCAACACAAACAGGAGCCCAGTACAAAAGGGCATCCTGCAGTGCCAGGAGAAACAGAATTAGCGAGTCAGAGAGGGGGAGTGAGCCACCTCAATGGAGCTCTGTCAGGACGGCTGCATATTTCTTCCTCAGCAGAACAAGGTGCCAATGCAGGCAGCAGCCCACTACAAAAGAGCAGCCTGCAGCACTGGGACAAACAGACTGAGCCAGTGACAGAGGGCCACTGAGCGAGCTCAACAGACCAACGCAATCAACATTCAGCATTGACAAATGCTTGTTATGTTAGCTTGCATGCATGTGCAAGAAACATAGTGCCACCATGTGAGTTTTTGTAGGTGTGCCACCCCCACTTTCAATGCCCTGCTCCCTTTTGCAGGTG
This sequence comes from Neoceratodus forsteri, assembly GCA_016271365.2. Lineage (NCBI taxonomy): Eukaryota > Metazoa > Chordata > Ceratodontiformes > Ceratodontidae > Neoceratodus > Neoceratodus forsteri. The sequence continues at coordinate 1,138,383,538 of CM057455.1, read as the reverse complement.
CGGCTGCACACACCAATGAATGTCCGAGCTGTCTGTGACCCATTAAGATGCAGTGCCATACAGTTCTAAGAAAACCACCACTTCAATCAGTGGTGGTAACGTGTAGGCAATTTGCATACTGCCGTCTGGAGGCAATTTGCCATCAGCAGTATGCAAATTGCCTATACGTTGGCACTGCATCTGAACTGTCATATACAGTTCATTTTTATCTGATCCAGTCCCCCCCATGAACACCTAGAATAGCACACTGGGGGCCCACCCCAGCGTGCTCATGCACTCACCTCCACCCCGCACACTGTATGACTGATGGGGGTGCCCAATCCCCTGTCAGCTCCATGCCCCCCCAAAAGCTAGGTAGCATGCTGGAAGCCCACCCCAGCATGCTCATGTGCTCCCCTCCCACCCACACACTGTATGAGTGATGGGGGGGCCCAATCCCCCATCAGCTCCACTGCCCCTCCAAAGCAAACTTCCAGGTTCCACACTGGGCACCCACCCCGGCATGGCAAAAGTCTGTGGCAATACCCCATCGGCTCCACTGCACCCCCAACAAAGTTCCAGGTGCCATGCTGGGAGCCCTCCCCAGCATGGCAAAAGTCCCACGTTTTTATAAAAAAAAAATCTAGAACAAAAGAAAATGGTCCCTCATTGACTGTCTTGACCCTCCCCAACCCAAGCCCACCCTCTGCATACCTCACCTCCCCACACACCCCACCCCATACTTACCCCCGAAGGCTGGTGCGATGATCTTCCGTGGACTGGGAACATGTCTGCATTCTTCAAATCCAACCATGAAATGAAGAAATGCCGGTAAGCTGTATAATGACATAAATGTTTTTTTTTCAACTTTGGTGCATATTTCAGCAATTTTTGGAAATTTTTTCACCAAATTTTCAACATGTGGTTCTTGGGACCCCACCTCATGAACTCAGCCACTGTCATTTTGTTATTCGGTCCCAAAAGGTAATGTCGTGGTCACTTTGCAGAACCACCTTTTGAGACTGAGTAATGAAACAACTGTGTCGCAGTTCATGAAGTAGGTCCCCCAAAACCCTATGTTGAAAATTTGGTAAAATAATTCCCAAAAAGGACTGTTTTATGAGCGCGTATTGTACAGTTCCTATGCACGCTCTCAACTTTGAGAATTTTTACTATTTTAACTCCAGATTTTCAACACTGCCATTTTACCACACCTCCTTATGAGCAGTACAGCTGTCATTTTTCACCTCTTGCCCAAAATGTGTTTTTACGCATGTAGCGCACAATGGTGTGGTCTGTGTGCAAAATCAATGTTTGGGACAGATTAAGAAAATCACAGTGACACTGTTCAAGAGTAGAGGTCTAAAAATGGCTATGTTGAAAATTTGGTGGCAAAAGTCCAAGAGGGCAAATTTCAGAAAAATGGGGGAAATAGTGGAGGGGGCTTTGCAAGGGGTGGAGGAGTTAAAGTGGAGGCAATGTGGGGTAGATAAAAGAAGCTATTGTAGGGGCCAGTGACATCTGTGCCAAAAGTGCAAGAAAAATAAGAGGAGAAGGAAACCTCTGTGGTATACTAGGGAAATAGCAAAAAAGGTAAGGACAAAAAGGAAAGATTTCAGGAAGTTCGAGAAAACACAGGCAGAAGAGGACTGGGTGAAATACCAGGCGAGCCAGACAGAAGCCGGGGCATAGGTAAGGAGGTCAAAGGCACAGACTGAGAAGCGAACAGCTAGAGGGTTCACAAAGGGGGATAAGACTTTCTTTCAGTATGTGAATGAAAAGAGGAAGACTGGGCAGGGAATACTCCAGCTAAAAATAAACGAGGGGGAGATGCTACAGGGGGACAGAGAGAAAGCAGACTTGCTAAACAACTTTTTTTGCTCAGTGTTCAATAGGAAGGAAGAAGATGAGGGCAGCAGGGGGGAAAAGAAATGGCAGGGGAGGGGTTATTGGAGATGAGGCCATTTCTCGTGGAGGAAATTTTGGGGGAACTAGGGTGCACAAAGGTGGACAAGGCAATGGGGCCAGATGGGGTGCACCTAAGGGTGTTAAGGGAACTAAAGGAGATATTGGCAATACCATTGACTGTACTCTTCAATCAGTCCCTAGAGACTGGGGTAGTGCTGGAAGATTGGAGGTGGGCAGATGTCGTCCAGCTGCATAAGGGGGAGGGAGGGAGGAAGTGGGAAACTACAAGCCAGTGAGCTTGACATCGGTGGTAGGAAAGCTAATGGAGAAACTAATAAAAGGCAGGATCACCAGCTGCCTGGAGGAAAGCAGCCTGATAAATCCAAGGCAACATGGTTTTACTACGGGCAGATCCTATCAAACGAATTTGACAGGGTGTTATGACGGGGTCACCAAGGAACTGGATCAGGGAGAGTGGTGGATGTGGCTTATTTGGATTTCAGGAAGGCGTTTGACTCCATGCCCCATGGGATGCTGCTGTGCAAAATGGCAGGACTGGGACTGGGGCAGATGGTAGTTAAATGGGTGGGAAACTGGCTGGGGGACAGGAAGCAGAGGGTCATAATAAATGGGGTGCATCCAGAGAAGGCAGGGTCACAAGTGGGGTCCCTCAGAGATCAGTGCTAGGGCCCCTACTATTCAATATATTTGTAGGGGACATTGGGGAGGGCCTTGAGGGAGGGGTGAGTATGTTTGTGGGTGATATCAAAATCGACAATAGGGTGGACATGCAGGAAGGGATGAAACAGATGCGGAGGGATCTGGGGCAGCATGAAGCATGGTCAAAGAGATGGCAGCTTGCATTCAATTCAGAAAAATGTAAAATCATGCATCTTGGCTACAGAAATCAGAAGGCAGGATTCTGTATGGGAGGAAGAGATTTGGAATAGATGGAACAAGAAAGGGACCTAGGCATTATTATATCCAGGGACCTGAAGGTGGAAAGGCAGTGTGGGAGGGCAGTGGCCAGAGGGAGTGGAATGCTGGGATACATCAGAAGGGGGATTACCAGTAGGAATAGGGAGGTTATAGTACCCTTGTACGTCCATCTAGCTAGACTGCACTTGGAGTACAGAGTCCAGTTCTGGAGGCCATACCTCAGGAAGGATGTGGGGAGGCAAGAGTGGGATTAGAGGAGAGCCAAAAATGGTAAAAGGGTTAAGCCACCTATCCTATGAAGAAAGATTGAGTGATCTGAACATGTACTCCCTGGAACAGGGGAGAGAGAGGGGGGACATGATCAAGACCTTCAAGTACCTTAAGAGTATAAACAGGGTGCTGGGTGGAGCATCTTCAAGATGAAGGGAAACCAGAGGACGAGGCGGCATGGCCTGCAAGTAAAGGGGGGGGCAGTTCAGGGGCAACATTAGGAAATACTATTTCACAGAAAGAGTGGTGGAAAAGTGAAACAAACTCCCATAGGCAGTCATTGGAGAGGAAACAGTGGAGGGATTCAAAATGGCATGGGACAACCACAGGGGTGTGTTAAGGGGGGGGGGCACAGGTCCAAGCAGATAGCTGGACAAATGGGCAGACTTGGTGGGCCTTGTTTTGGTCCTTTTCTGCTGTCACACTTCTATGAATCTATGAATCTATGAAACCTGACTACTTGGGGCTATGTGTGTGGCTCACAGCTCTTGCAGGGTTCCTGGTGCATTCTGCCTGTTGCATCCCTGCAAGACACATGCAAATAGGGCCATACTGACATGTAAATGGCCCCATTGTGCCTTGCATGCCTAATGGCCCCATTTGCGTGTTTGTAGTTGTGAATGGCAAATTTGGGCGCAGTGCATCGTGAGATGCACTGCCCCATTGGTTTCCCTGCCTGACCAGGGGATTGCACCGGTGCATCTTGGGTTGGGTGCAACTGTGGTATTCACAGAGGGGATGCACCAGGAGCATCCCCTGGTGCATCTTCTGTGAATACCACAGTTTGGGCTTGGCGCATGTCAGCTGCACCAGGGCAGCTGAGATGCACCGAGCGCATATGCTTTGAGAATCCTGCCCTAGAAATTCAGACCCTGGATTCAGCCTCATTAGCATCTGAATTCAGTCTCTGTAATTTCAGTCACTACAAAATAGCTAGAAAAAGTGACATTGCAATAGCAGTTTGAATGCACGCCTCTCACCTCGACCTATCAAACCATGACAACTCAACAGCTGACAAACCCAGATGTGGAAAAAAAGGATAATATGTGAGGCACAACATCATATTAAGGAAACAGAAGCTCAAAATACAATAGAAACACTTTTAATTATAATGTTTTTTTGAGCATCTGCCCATGTAGGACATACAGTAGGATGCAGATCCTCCCAGATAAAATTAGTGACATGCTTGAACAGATATATTAAAAAAACTGAAGATTTGCTCCATTTGTAAGTCAGCCTCTGCTTAAATCAAAATAAATATGTGAAATGGTGCAGGCTAATCTAAATAAAAATATTGTGACCTTTGAGGGGTATGAGCTGCGTGCCTACTTATAGAACATTTATATTCTTCATCAACCTGTATAATCTACATTGAAGTCAATGACTGGTCTTTATTATATAATGCTCTCATTACTATACTAAGAGGTGAGGTGATACAATCTGTTATTCATTTATAACCACCATATTCTATCCCCAACACTATCAATTCTTATTCTTTCAGAGTGAGACTCATCATTAAGACCCAGCTCTCACTTCTAAGCGATTTATATGCATTTCAATGGGCATCTTGCTCGAACTTTTTATCTTATTTGTATTTAACCCATTGATTTCCAGTGCATTTTGGTGCAGTCACTCTTTTGATTCTCTACTCTTCTGTAACTCTTGTTAATGTTCTGACTTCTGGCAGCTGACACTCCATGTCTACAATTGCTCTGGTACAGGACTGGCAGTCGGCAATATGTGAAAATCCCCAAGATGATGTACACACATTAGTTAAACATTGCAGCATTGGCAGGTCTGTGCCTCGTACCCGCTACGCCACAATTTACCACCATGGGGGGGTGGTGGCAATAAGCTGCCATTACAGCCACCAGCAGCAGGTGCAGTAGCTACAGCTACACACAGTGGCTGGCTGGCAGCCAGCAGTCTCCTCACTGAACAATCTCCAGGCACAGTGTTTGTAGACACACAAAAACAGCAGCACCTCCCCCCAACACACACACACACACACACACACACACACACACACACTCTCTCTACTTTAATAAGGAAGGTGAACCATCAACACAGATCTCAAGGCTAATAGTACTAAAAACAAGACATTGACTGCTGCACCCACCATGACATCTCTGGGAAGCACAATGCATGCTGTCTGATTGAGACCCTGTGATATTGCAATAAGGCCTCACCCTCTCAGTGTGTGCAGGCATCCCAGGTCGCACTTTCAATTCAATACATTTGTAACAGAGAATGTAACCATTAAGTCAAGATCATCTGCACACTGACCTGAGCTGTCATCGCTGTCGCCATACTCTACACAAAAAGAGTGGCCGTTGTTGGAAATGGTTTGTACCTTGGAGGGGTCGTAGGAGAGGCTGAGCTTCTGCAGGGTCGAGTCCCACTTGGCATGTGTGGTACGGATATCGATGGGTGACTGACGGGGTCCATCATTAGCGATGGGGTACTTGTGGTGCCAGTGAGAGGGTCCTATGGCAACAGGTGAAACACGTAACATTGTCAATCTATACTATTATAAGCATATACTACAGCTCTAAATACAGTGCAAGATGACACGCTTGAATGAAGAACAAAACAAACCCATTCTTAAACACATTAATAGACTAACACTAGTTGCACAGCAAAGTAAGATAGGAAGATTGCCCTACTGCTAACCAGTTAAGTATATGGTGTATACATGTCCTAAATTATAGAGATTCCCTTATTGATTGATTTCATTTATGTAGTTATTTTTTATTGGCAAGGAATGCACATCAGACAAATTCACGCTGGTTTTCAGGTACGAGCCAAGAGGTCACACAGTAAGCAGATTTAAAGTAGTTTTACCATGGAAAATGTGTTGTAGATACATAATTGACTTACAGAAACCATATATGCAGATACTGCTTAATTTACTGAACTGGCTACATTACACACCCTACATACTCAATGGGAACTTTTTTCAGCCATTAATGGTTTGTCATGGTATCACTTTGAAGTGGCTCACCATTTGCATGTCTGATCTCTCACTTTTTAATAATATGGAGCATATTTCCTCGTAGTCACCTGTATTGTATTAAATAGCTTTGTTTACAGACTACCCTTTGTTATGCAATGTAAGAACCACAAACTCTTGATTATATTGTGAAATGCTGGTTAGCTTTTCCTGCACCTGATGAACAGACCCAAGAGGTCTGGAACGCTCCTGTAAAAATGATTCAGTTAGTCTAATAAAAAGGTATTACCACAACAAAGTGTACATGGAAAACAAAATGACTGCACAAGATGAATGGCCCACATTGTGTCTATCCACAAAGGAGGCCCGCAAGAGAAGCCGGGTAACTACAAGCCAGTTAGCCTGAGGTCAGGAGTGGGCAGAGTGATGGAGAGTATCCTGAAGGAAAGGATAGAGGGGGTGATGAGGTCTCAGGGTCACATAGACATTCACCAGCATGGCTTTGTTAATGGCAGATCATGCCAGAGAAATCTGGTGGAGTTCAATGAAGGGGTGACAAGGGCACTGGATCAGAGCAGGTCAGTGGATGTCCTCTTTCTGGACCTCAGCAGGGCTTTTGACTCCTTGCCACATCATGGGCTACTGGAGAAGCTGGAGAGTATGGAGGTGGGGGGGGAGGATGGGCAGATAGATAGGAAACTGGCTGGTGGGGTAGGTACAGAGTGTGAGGGTGGGGGGGAGGTCTCATCCTCAAGGTTAGTCACAAGTGGGGTACCACAGGGGTCAGTGCTGAGTCCACTCTGATTTAATGCCTTTGTCATGAACATCAGAAATGGTATGGTAGGATGAGTCTCTTTGAGGATGACTAAACTGTGGGCAGTGGTGGATGATGAGGAGGAGGAGGAGGAAAAGCTGGACCTCCAGGAAGACCTGGAGACTCTAGGGAGGTGGTCAAGAATCTGGAAACTAAAGTTTAATGCTGTGGAATGCAGGGATCTTCACCTGGGAGCCAAAAACCTGACTCATACATACACCTTGGGGTGAGGCATTGCAGGTTTCAAGGAGGGAAAGAGACCTCGGGGTGGTGGTGGATGCCAAAATGAACAACTCAGAGCAGTGTAGAAGGGCAGCAGTACAAGCAAATAAAATGCTTGGGTGCATAGTCAGAGGGATAACCTCAAGGATTAGTGAGGTACTCCTTCCACTGCACAATAGTCTGGTTAGACCACACCTTGAATACTGTGTGCAGTTTTGGCATCCCTGCTTAAAGAAGGACATTGCATTGCTGGAGAGGGTACAGAGGTAAGCAACTAGGATGGTACTGGGGCTAGGGGAAATGCTCTATGAGGAGTGAGTGGGGTGAGCTCAACCTATACTCATTGGAGGAGAGGAGAGAAGAGACAGGGGGGATATGATAGAGGTTTTTAAGTATCTCAAGGGGGTCAATAGGGTAAGCCTTGAGGGGGTCCTACAGCTAAGAGAATTGGGGGCTACCAGGGGCCACCCCATGAAGCTGGATGGGAGGAGGTTGATGGGGGAAACAAGGAGGTGCTACTTCACTGAGAGAGTGGTGGAGACCTGGAATGCATTGCCCAGAGAGCCGGTGGCTGCTACTACAGTGGAGGAGTTCAAGAAGGGCTTGGAAAGGTGCAGGGGGAGGGTACATCCAGGGGCCCCGCTGGGAAATAGGGGTCCTTGTGTGGATGGGAGGGAGGGCAAAAAATCGCTGCCCGGTATAGGCACTGACCATCGAGCAGACTCGATAGACCATAGGGCATATTCTGCTGGTTTAATAGTATGTTAGTAAAACAATAACAAGTATAGTAAAAGTATAATGAGTAGTGCATTAGCAAGTATAGTACAATTACATGGCGGTAGTACAGTAGCCAGAAGTTGGGTGAAGGCTGTACTGTCTTCCTGTCCATTATCTCCACTGGTAAGCCATTCCATAGGTTGCTATTCCATATTAGGTGTGGGGACCCAGAGAAACTAACAGGAGTGAAATTAAAAGGTTGACTCAGTTCCAGGAGCAAAACTGTGAAGGATTCTTCATGTTTGAAATGCAACACCGGAGATGCCTAAAACGGATTAAATAAAGTGCAAAAATATAGTATATAATGAAGAAACCAGCCCCAAGACCCCTGTCAGGAATGATCAATCCCACATAAAATGTGTTGGATTCCACCCTGAATTTATTTCATGTTCAGCACTGCTCCCAAAAATACCCTTGAATTTACCACCCTGAGACAGTCCATTTTATAAAGTGGTGCCAGTGGGTCCCTGTCTTTAAGGTTGTCAGCATTAAATTTAAGGGGTGGGGTACATCCTGGAGCTCCCCATACTTGTATAAATGCATTGTGTGTGTGTGTGTGTGTGTGAATGGGGAGGGTGTAATGAACCCAGACTTTTAAAGGAGTAGCACACCAAGAATTTGTAAAAACATATGTTGTGCAGTGTTTTGATTTTGTGTGTGAAGTCCTAGTATGTCCTTCCCTCTGTCTGCTATCAGAAGTCTTTCCTAAATTAGCCTGCTAGCTTTATTGTAGTTTTAGGACCCTTGGGATCTCCATCCCAGCAAAGTTTATTGTTTTTCTTGTACCTACAATGCATCCTGTTCCTGTCTCATGTGACAGTGATATAGGGGAGCCCATGGATTCAGCAACAAACACTGCTTTACAACAGCAGAGATGGCTATATTTTAAAAACCATACAAAGTTCAGCTTGGCGACTACCCTCCTTGTAAAGGTCTTTTTGTTGCGACTAATTTTGACACTGGTTGTGTATGTGTATCTTGTATGGCTTTCAACATATTTACATTTGTTTAGCATGTCTACTTGAGTGTTTGTTCACTCTGAGTGAAAAAAAAATCTGCTGTTTGTAAGTGCATCTGCACACTGCACACATGCCAAACAATGATAAATATCTTGAAAACTATATAAGCTACACAAAAACAACAAGTAGCAAAGTTGTTCAGGATAAAACGATTATTACAATGAGGGTAGTCACTAAGCTGAACTCCTTACAGTTCTTAAACTATTTGCCATCCAAAGTGGGAAATTTTGTAAAAGACATGGAAATTTGGTTACTTAGCTGACTATATTTTAAAAACTATATGCGGAGGCCCACTGTTAGCGTTGCATGCTCTGCCTCTGAGAAAATTGGAAAAATGACAGCAATGGTCATGTGACTTGATAGCCATCCACCTAAGGCCCCCATCTTGGAGGGTGCCACCTGCACTGGATCTGGTTTTGGTGGGGAGTTGGGGGCTCCCCACCATGGGGGGTAAGCCATGGGGGTAGCAGGGTGGTGGCCCAATTGGGAGATGGGCATGGACAGACAGTGGCCAGAGGAAGAGGATGCCTGGACTAAGATACCAATTGGGAGCCACCGGGGGAAAAAAACGCAAGGTAAAAAAAAATGTGTTCACAACAAAAAGACCTTTGCAATAAGGGTAGTCACTAAGCTGAACTCTGCATAGTTTTTAAAATATAGCCATCCCTGCAGTTGTATTGTAAAGTAGTGCTTGCTACTGAATCTATGGGCTCCGCTATATCACTGTCACATGAGATAAGATGCATTGTAGGTACAAGAAAAGCAATAAACTTAGCTAAGATGGAGACCCGGGGGGTCCTAAAGCTACCACAAAGCTAGCAGGCTAATTTAGGAAAAACTCCTGATAGAAGACAGAGGGAAGGACACACTAGGACTTCACACACAAATCAAAACACTCTACACAACATATACTTTTACAAATTCTGTGTGTACTACTCATTTAATGATTGGGTTGCCTGGCTGGACCTGTATTTGGAAGAAAAATAATTTCTTAGACAATGACTCCAGTACAGGGAAACTGAAATAAACCTTTCCTAGACCTTTTCATTGGCAACCAGAAAAATTCACCTGCCTTGCAGGGGCAGTAATTAAACAGGAAAAATGTCAAACTGATCTGCGAGTTCTGTATTTCTAAATGTCGGACTGTGAGCACCCTTTTGGAGTGTGGCAGTAAGTACTGTAAGCTGTTTAACGTTGAATGTTCCTTCCCGCTGTTTTAAGTAGTGGCTAGGAACCTAGACGTGTCCCCTTTCATGCTAACATTTTACACACATTTGCTATACATATATATATATATTATTGAAAGGTTACTGTATATAAATCCAAACATGCTCATAACTTTAGAACCTTTTCCAGTTTTGCATGTATTTCCCAGCCAATTACTTTTAAGCCCATAGTTAGCAGGTTTAACTTTAAAAGTGCACAAGACAATCCATAAGCGAGCAAATGTTTTTATTAGTTTGAGTTAATTAACTGTTTGGGGATTTCGAGCTGACACTTCAGGTTCTTATTTAGTAAGCACACATGGCATAAAACCATGTTTCTCTTAATGATCAACCGGTTTTATTACACCCATTATCATCTGCAAGCAACAGTTTCTGTACAGCACAAGTCCAAATCCCATTGCATAATCACCCATATCTTAAATGCCAGTGGGATGGCTAATTGTAGGGAGTGAGTGAAATCATTATTTTAGAACAGAAAGGCGCACTGAATCGAAGCTCCTTTCCTGGGAGCACCTGGAGATGAAGTGACTTGCTCAAGGTCACACAATTTTCAAGTGGTGGTGGTTGTGAGTTTCAAACCCAGGTCTGCTGGGTCCCCAGGTTCACACCTTCTAACCCTTTAGACTTGGACTATCTTGCCTGTAAACCGGCAGATTCTGACAGCTGCAGAATCATAATTCAAAAGAGCATCATAGGGTACCCAGGAGACACTGGTTTGTATAGAAGTGAGATAACAGAGGGGGCTGCTGCTCGATGCAGCCTGAGGCTGCGATGGGTTGCCTCCATCCCTCCTTGTGTAATAAATCGAACCACCTCTGTCGCTGCTGTTCTCCGGTGACAGGCACTGCAAGTGTAATACTGTATAGGGCATATGGAGACGTGCAGATAGTGTCCCCTGCAGTCGCTACTTGTAATGTCACTGGGTTTCCTTTCTCTCTCTCACACACACCATAGGGTAACAGACTCACACCACACATTAGGGTTATCACCTATCCCGATTTTCGCAGCACAGTCCTGATTTGGGCAGCTGTGTCCTGTAAAAAAACATGAAAAATACTACAAGCCCTGACATTATAGTGGAAAAAAATATTTTCTGACTTTCTTTTAAATGTTGCAAAAAAAACAAACAAACTATAATATCTTAACTAAAATACCTCAAAATTATAAAAAAAAACACTAGAAACAACTGAACCACTACAACACTTAGTCTTACTTCTGATTATTTAGAGAAAACAAGTCGGTTGCATTGGTCGAGGTTACATATTGTCCTGCGAAAAATCATGTTTCACTTTGGGCTTTTTAAAATGTGGTAGCCTTAAGTACACACTCCCAATTGATAGCACACTCGCACCATACAGTACACTCCCGATTGATAGCACACTCACACCATGCAGTACACTCCCGATCGGCACCAGGTGTGACGAGCAACTTGCAGCGCTCACCGTTATGGTTCCCATAACCCCAGTCGTGGTGGCCGGACATGCTTGGGGCTGGCTGCTGCTGTCACTTGGAGATGGCTCAGGTATCGGTTGGCTCTGATATGTCCAGTGCAGGGACTTGCTGACACTACAGCTGACTTTCCTTCAGAGGTTTATATAGAGTCCCTCAAACTTCAAGCAGCAGATAAATCAAGTGGGTTTGGCTACTGTATACATGATCTCAGAGGCCGAGGTGGATGCGGGAGGAGCCACGGGCAGAGACCCATTCTTTAAAGCACTGACTGCAAGACGGTTCCTGTTCCTTTTTCTTCATCCGCTATATGGTTGGGATAATGAACAGACACTAAACGCATAAAGCAGAAAGAAGCTGCCAGCGACCAGTCTCACCGAGATCCAATCTTGTTACTGTTGGCTTTTCACTGAGCTCAAACCTTGCTTAATCTGGATTTAGCTAATCTGAAGGTCAGCCTAAATACAGTGACAGGAGTCTCTGCTTGTCTTGCTTTTGAAGATCGTAATAATCGTTGTGGCTAGCATGTTAGGGTATATTTTCCATCCGTAATAAAACAGTAATACATTATTTAAAGGGGGAATATTGAACATGTCTTGCAGTATGTGGAAATGCAAAGTACACTGGATCAACTCTTGCTATAGAATCTCAGAACGCACTAGTTACCGCATTACTTCAGTATGCATTGTTTAAGGTATTACATTAAAAATGCACAGGTGTACTGGGTGATCCACATTGTCCACGATGCACGTCTTATTCTTGTGGGTGGATGTTTTTTTTTTTTAGCTGCAGTCCCATACAGGATATTCTTAGATGAGTTCTGAAGGATCAGTCGAACCGATTGAGCTAATGGGAGGCGGAATGAGCAGAAGCAGAGTTTAAAGAATGGCTGGTACAAAGTGCAGTTGGAACTCTTGGCTCAATATTGCCTTGCTTAACAATGTCTGCAGGGTTCCTCCTGTTAAATATTAAGCAGATGAAGAAGAAACAGTCAGTTGGTCAGTAGTTTAAAAGGCGATAAAATGTAAATGTGCACCTATTAGAAATCCTACCCTAGCTTTTAGTTACAATTACTCTTCAATAATACTCCATTTGAATAGTAAAATAGGGCAAATGCACTGTTGGGCGCACCAGCTAATACTGTAGCAGTCTTGAGTCTTAGTGAGTGACGATCAAGGAACGAAGATGAATATTTTAACAACGGGATATAGGCAAACTGTGCACATGTGAGGGAAGAAACCCCTAACTTTAAACCCCTATGTAGTAAGCCAAAAATAATTTTAGGGTTTGTCCCGATCGTTTATTTAGCAGAGGGCGTGCTTTGCACATAAATACAGAACATTTCAGCCATTACTGCTTGTTGCAAACAACGAGTTTCCCTGGAACAGTTGCCCTTGTCATGCACTTCATGGTCGGCTTAGTGTGGTTTATTTGACCTTGTAATCCACACTTACGGTGGTATTGCTTCTTCATAATAAACGTGCACATTTAATAGTCTTCAGCTCTGTTTACTTGGAGGAAATGAAACCACGATGTACTTACTGCACAATATTAAGTATGCTTTCCTATAAAAAAAAAACAGAAGTCTGTCTGCCTCTAGACCAGGCTAAACAGTAAAGGTACTAAAAGGTAATTTGAATACATTGTGAATATTCAGTCAATACATATAGTCAATACTGTGCCTGAAGTTTTAACATTTTCCATGAAAGAACGGTGGGTTAACATACTAGAATACAAAATAAATGTACATGGTAATACCAATCAATATGTATTCTCCATATATAGAATTTCAAATAAACATATTGTGGGCTAATAGGTAATGTGTATTTCACAAATAAGGTTAAGTCTCTGTTTACAATATAAATAAAATGATAGACAGGAAATTAATAAGTCTAAATTTCCATCAATGATTCTGATTCCATCAGAATGCTGAGATGAGAAATCAGACTTGTTACATATGGAGTTTCTTATCTGTTATTATAATTTTTTTAAATAGTATAAGGTTCTCCCACTCCTAATTTACACACATGCCACCCAAACCCCCAAGAAAAAGTCCCTGAAAGTTTACAGAATTTTCAGAGTTTTTAATTGAATGTGCAAAAAAGCAATATATATGTATTTATTTATTTATAAAATAAATCACTGGTAGTCAAAAAATAATACTATCGCAGGTGGTCAGAAAAAACAAAGAAAATTAAGATCAAAGTGGATAAAGGGAAGTGTGTGGAGGAGGATCAAGGAAAGTATCTATCTTAAACAGATACTTCTGCTCAGTATTTACTGCGGAGAAAGTAGGGCAGGGTCCACAGCTCAGCACCATGGACACAGGGGGGAGTGAGGTGTGCAGAAGTCCCTTCACAAAAGAAATGGTTCTACAAGAGCTCACTAAGCTCAGGATGGACAAGGCAATGGGACATGATGGCATACATCCCAGAGTACTAAATGAGCTAAGAGTGGAACTAGCAGAGCCATTATCAGAACTGTTTAGTGAGTCTCGGAGCACGGGAGAGGTCCCAGAAGACTGGAGAAGGGCTCATGTAATCCCACTTCACAAGAGTGGTAGCAGGGAGGAGGCAGAGAACTACAGACCAGTCAGTCTTACCTCAGTAGTGGGTAAGATTATGGAGGTACTACTTAAGGAAAGGATAGTGCAACACCTGGAATCCACAGGAGCACAGGATCCAAGACAGCATGGGTTTACAACAGGAAGGTCCTGTCAAACTAATCTCATAGATATCTTTGACTGGGTAACTAGAGTGGTGGACCAAGGGGGTGCAGCTGATGTCACCCACCTTGACTTCAGCAAAGCTTTCAATACTGTTCCACATAGAAGATTGGTTAATAAGCTGGGTAGGCTCGGGGTGAGTCAGAAGTTGGTCAGTTGGGTGGCAAACAGGTTGGCGGGCAGAAAACAGAGAGTGGTGGTAAACGGTGTACAGTCAGAAGAGATGCAAGTCACAAGTGGCGTACCTCAGGGATCAGTTCTGGGGTCAGTCCTCTGCAATATCTTCATCAGTGACATTGTAGATTGACTGGAGGGTGAGGTTTGTCTGTTTGCAGATGACACCAAGATCTGCAACAGAGTAGATGATCCAGATGGGGTGGGCAGAATGAGAAGAGATCTGGATAAACTGGCAAAATGGTTGGAAGAGTGGCAACTGGGGTGTAATGCAAAGAAGTGCAAGATCATGCACACAGGGAAGAGAAACCCTGAATCCACCTATAGGCTGGGAGGGAAATTGTTTGCAGTCACAAGGGAAGAAAGAGACCTGGGCATCATCATCACAGATGATCCGAAATCATCCAAGTAGACTAAAGCAGTAGGTAAAGCTAGAGGGCTGTTGGGGTGTATCAGTAGGGGTATCACAATTCACAAGAGGGAGGTAATAACCCCTCTTTACAAGACACTGGTTAGGCCCAATCTGGAGTACTGCATGCAGTACTGGATGCCACATCTGCACAAGGACATTAACAAAATGGAGGCAGTCCAGAGAAGGTCAACCAAAATGGTGCAGGGACTGCATCAGAAAACATATGAGGACAGATTAACGGTGCTCAGTATGTATACCCTAGATCAAAGGAGGGAAAGAGGTGATATGGTCAAAACAGTCAAGCATCTTCAGGGCATTAACAAAGTGAGAGAGTCTAACGTTTCAATATAAGAAACATAGCAAGACAAGAGGACACAGCATGAGATTAGAGGGAGGCTGATTAAGGGGTAATGTGAGGAAGTTATTTTTTACAGAAAGGGTGGTGGATGCACGGAACAGCTTACCTCAGGTAGCGGTGGATATGAATACAGTGCAGGGCTTCAAACAGGCATGGGATAGGCATAAGGGAACAATACAGACAAGTATGAATAGATAGGCCATTGACAGAGTACACCATATGTGGTCTACATATGGTAGAAAAAACGGGCAGACTGGATGGACCTTGAGGTCCTTATCTGCCGTCATCTTCTATGTTTCTATGTAAAAGAAGTGACAATTTTAGAAAGTGCTTCACGAATATTTTCCCAAAATGCTGTTGTACCATTGGTGAGATGTCAGAACAAAAATACAACAGCATAATCACATTGGAACAATGTGGTACAATGTAATTTTGCTGTGGGGAACTACTATTAGTAAGGACACTTAACCATGTACTACTATATGATTGGTTGAGATACTAGAACAAGATGAAACAATAATGCATATGGCATTATTTTACATTACATCTGTTCTATTGATGAGAAATGAGAAGTGACCACACAGGTAAGCATTTCAAATACAATGTCTAGCCATGATTCCAAAGAATTGCCAACATTTCCTGCTGTAACAAGAACTGTACTGTGTTGTCACTATACAGATCATGCCTATGTGTAGCAAGGGGAGGAACAGCTGCATACTAATGGGGTTCAGCCTCAGTGCATACACTTGTTCCACAAAAGTCTCAACCACAAGCAAAAAACTGGCACCGAACTTCAAGAGCTGCTAAATGTCTTTGAAATAAAAGTGCTAAATACAGAAATGCAAATGCAAAAGTGCTACTTAAAGTGCCTCCGTAGCTTAAAATATAATTGCACCTTAATATGGGTGTTCAAAAAGACCACCGACAACCTAACTGGTTTTGCTTGAAGTTTTTTCAAGGGTTCTGGACGCAAGGGGGTGAGCCCCATTTAAGTGCAAGAATTAAAGGTGCAGTGGATAACTATTTCAGTATTTTAAAAAACTAACATCTAGTACTGCTAAAGGAGTAGGCATTGGTTTAAGCAGTAATGTAATCAAAACTAGACAAACTTCTATACAGCAATAGAACACATATTAAATATGTATTCCATGTTAACCACCAAATGAATTTATTTCCAGACAGCCCTGTAATGAGTTCCACCATTCAGTAACATGCCACCCACAACCTTGATGGCGTGCCACTCAGATATCTGAATGTCTAGTCTTGATAGATCAGTAGAAGTCTAGCAAGTAGCAATGCTTCAACTGAGTCATCTACTGTAAGTCTTTCCACTGAACTGGGATATACACATATCTCAAATGCACAGCAACTCACACAATATACACAGTAAACCTTTTTTTTTTGTAATTATTTATGTTTTTGAGAACTCATTGGTTGGGAAATGGTCCATCAATAACTACTGTTGAGAAAAAAAATAAGTTTGTCATGTAAGCAATAAGACACGAGGGGGTGTGCATTAGACTGTTCTAATGCACGGCTAGGGGGTTGTAGTGAGGCACGAGGACACAGGCCGAGTGCATCCAGTCCCCTAGCCGTGCATTAGAACTGTCTAATGCACATCCCCAGAGTGGCTTATTGCACTTATAAAATGGGCCTGTGTATCCTAAATGGGGGGTTCTAGTTTTAGCTGTGCATTAGACACATCTAATGCACGGCTAACAGCCAATCAGATTGCTTGAAATCCTTTGCCCATTTTATAAATCATTTTAACAGTCCTGAGACTACTGTTGAAAATACGTAACAACTTCTGGCTGATACCAACAAGGCTGCTCTTGCATTTTTCACATTGCTATCTTTGTTTATTTTTGTTGCAGGCCTTACTGTAGCACCAGTCTCATTGTTATAAGTATAGTTATACAAAGATCACATCCAACATCAGTTGTATGATTTGTGGTATACAGTGCCTATGGTAAAGGCTTTGACGCAGTGGCACTGCTTTTCATTAATGCTCCGTACACTGTACTCAGTTTTTCAAGTCCACCCAATACCAAGCAGTTTATCCATATGCATTAAAATCATTTATAGCCCTTCCCTACATATCACCATTTTTTTTTTCTGATGGTCTTGGTTGGACGTTGGATCCATCAGGTAGTTAGGGGGACAGGGCTGCATTTCTTTTATTCCCTGATGGGCTTGGTTGGGCACTGGTCACCAGACCTGTCTGGTAATTGGGGGAGCAGGTCAGATGTTCTTAATTCCCTGACGGACCAGGTTGGGCTTCAGACCCTTCACGTTTGAGGGAGGAGACTGTTATTCTCTGACAGGCCAGGTGGGGCTTGGGATTCATCAAGTTGTTGGGGGGGGGGACAGATTATTTTTTATTCTCTGACAGCGTGAGTTTCATCATGGACTCACCAGGTAGTTGGATGGAAGAGGGACAGATTGTTTAATTCTCTAACAGATCATGTTGGACACTTGTTAAGCTAAGTAGTTGGGAAAGGGGGGCAGTCCTCGATAAGTCAAGCTGTGCACCAAACAATCTGCTGTACAGCATTCTTGTTATGTCACTATGATCCCGTTTATCCTTATGTGCATGTTGGGAAGAGTGCAGAGATGATATTGAGCCCCAAGAGAAGAAAAGAGCAAGAGAGGAAGAGTTGAGCAGTGGAGCCAGGATCACTGGCATTTGGGATAATAGGCTTAGAAGTGTGCATCATTTGCCCTCTTTGGTCCACTCTCACATGCTACTATGCTACAGGCCAGAGGAGATGGAGATGCCTGAACAAGCTGGTAGCAGCAGCAGTACAGCAGCAGCCGCAGCCCAAGCCTTCTGTGCACTGTTTCAGCCACTCACTGTGACCTAAGTGGATGGTCATGAGGAGAGCTATGTTTTGCTACTTGCCTATCCCACCTTCTTTTCACTTTGCTGCTGCTCTTCTTTATCTCCATTGGCTTAATACACATATACATAGGTTGGGCACAGAATCCATCAGGCAGTTGAAGGAAGGGGGATATTATATTTTTATTCACTGAAAAGCCATGTTGGGCAGCAGATGAGCAAACTAGTTGGGAGTGAACAGATTTTATTCCCTGACTGGTGGGTTCAGGCATTGGGCCTATTACATTGTTGATCAGATTATTCCTTACTCTTCTACAGGCTGGGTTGAACACCAAACCTGCCAGGTTGTTTGGGAAGGGGTTCAATTTTTTTTTCAATCCCAGATGGATCAGGCTGGGCACTTTACCTGTCAGGAAGTTTGGAGAGGGAGCAGAATTGTTTTATTCCTTGACAGCCCATACTGAGCACTGGATATATCAGGTTGTTGGGAGAGGGGGACATATTTATTTTATTCTCTGATTGGCTGGGTTACATACTGGACCTTTGATGTAGTTTGTGAGAGAGCAGCATATTCTTTCTTTATTCCCTGATGGGTCAGGTTAGGTATCAGACCAGTCAGGTAGTTGGGGGGGCAGATTTTCTTTTATTCCTTAGTGAGTCAGGATGGGCACTGGATCTGTCATGTTGTGTGGGAGGGGGACAGAGTTGTTTTATTTCTTTATGGGTTGGGTTGGGAACTGGACCCATCAGGTCCCTGATAGGCCAGGCTAGTTAGTAGAATTTCTATTGTATTCTACATTCCCTGCGCTACCAGTATGGAACTCCTATGCCTTGTAAAACACTTTTGGATACACTATGTATGAATGTCATTATATAAAACCAAATGGTCCCACAGTTCTTCTATCCTTTGTCTTTTTACATTGCAATAATTCAGTAGCATGAAAGCACTCAGTAAAATAGGGAATTGCATTTTTTAAAGAAAAAAACATAAAGGTTAGCTTTCCATTCACGAACTTGTGCAAACTGAGAGTTTATTAGTTATTCCTCTCTGAGCTCATTCATTGTCATTAGTGTGTGTGTGTGGGGGGCTAGGCTAAACAACCTGAGGCTTCTTCAGTGTTTCACCTAGATCATCTGCACATTCATGTGAGATCCTTTCTGGCCATCTGTGTACCAGCAGCTGTGTGCTGTCATTAGGGCACCAACCAGAGTTACCACCCCTCCCAAGTCCACCCCCGGAGTTGGTATGTTTAGAAAGGGGGTGGGGGCATGGGAGCTGCATCCCCCTGCAAAAACTGGGGTCATCGACTTCAGGACTTGGTGTCCTAGTTACCGGGTGCACTGCCGCTGGCACCCTGAATGGGTGGAACCCCATAAAGTTTCCCACTTCTTCATCAGTCAGCAAATACAAAGTTATCAAAGCATTATAGACAGCTGCAAGGAACAAGAGCAAGGTGCACCACTCACTCATTGACTGCCATCAAAATCATGTCTCAGCCCACCAATGCATTTCATTGGGACAGCAACAAAACACTTCCTGACCTTGAAAACAGTTGAAGCTGGTTTGAGTCCTGCTTATCTGACAGAAAGCAGCAGGCGGCATTGGGGTCTTACATCTCAGAAAGCACTTCTCTCAGTTGTGGAGTGCCTCTGGGTTTTCATCCTGGCTTCCATGTTGTTTGCTGTATATATGCTGTCACTGGGGGAGATTATTTGATGGTATGGGCTGGGTTTTCACAGTTATGCCAGTGATAACCAATTAAATTTGTCCTGTGCTCCAGACTGGGACAATGTGATCACAAGGATCAGCAAGTGCCTAAAGAAAATTCAAGACCTGGTGACTGCCAGCTGGCATAGTCTGGATTCTGCAAAGAAAAAGGTGCTACTGGAGAACCAAGTTGGTGTGTGTCAGCAATGAATGGTGCTGGTGTCACTTTGCCATCTCTAAATGACATTGTGCTGAGAGCCATAGATAGTGCAAGAAATCTGGAGGTCACCACGGATTTCAAGCTGACACTAGACATCAGGTGTCTGTGGTTGGTGGCAGTGACTTTTTCCACCTTTGAAATATCACTGGGATTAAACCTTTTCCTGTGCCAGCTGACTTGGTGACCCTGGTGCATGCCGTCATCATTTCTAGTCTGGACTACTGTAACACTGTTTACCTAAGGCTCTCTGTGAGGTTGGTGCATCACGTGCAGCTGGTGCAGAATGTGGCAGCCCAATGGATTTCTAGGACTTCCCTGTCGAAGCACACCAGTACTCTCTGAACTGCACTGGCTGCTCACTTGGTGGTGCATAAGTTCATAGTGTGTTTGTTAAGTTACAAGGCCCTGCATTGGTGTTGATGCCAGTCCATTTACAGAAGAAAGAGTCCTGAAAGAACTCTTAAAACTCAAGGTGGACAAAGCAATGGGGCCTGACGAGATTCACTCTAGAATCCTAAAAGAGCTAAGGGAGGACCTAGTGACACCACTAACCACACTTTTCAACAAATCATGGGAAGATGGGGTGGTACCTGAGGACTGGAGGAGGGCAGATGCGATTCCCCTTCACAAAAGTGGGAGCAAGGCAGAAGCAGGAAACTATAGACCTGTTAGTTTGACCTCAGTGGTGGGGAAAATGATGGAATCACTTCTGAAAGAAAGAATTGTTCAGTACCTAGAGGCCAGCGGTGCACAGGACCCAAAGCAGCATGGATTCACAGCAGGAAGGTCATGTCAGATGAATCTAATCAATTTCTTTGACTGGATGACCAAAGTAATAGACCAGGGAGGGGCTGTGGATATGGCCTACCTAGACTTTAGCAAGGCATTTGACACAGTCCCGCACAAAAGATTAATAAGCAAGTTAGCCAGCCTGGGAGTGGGACCCAGAGTGGTAGCCTGGGTAGCAAACTGGCTGCACAACAGGACACAGAAGGTAATAGTGAATGGAACACATTCTGAAGAAAGGGGGGTTACTAGTGGAGTACCTCAGGGCTCATTACTGAGTCCAGTCCTCTTTAACGTCTTTATAGGTGACATTGCAGAGGGTCTGGAAGGAAAGATATGCCTCTTTGCATATGACACAAAGATCTGTAACAGAGCTGATACACAAGGGGGGGGTAGAAAGGATGAGAAGGGACTTGGCAAGGTTGGAGGAATGGTCAGACATATGGCAACTTAGATTCAATGCAAAGAAGTGCAAAGTAATGCACCTGGGAAATAAAATCCAGGAAAATGTACACAATAGCAGGAGGTACTAACAACAATAATGGAAAGGGATCTGGGTGTAGTCATATCAGATTACCTAAAGGTGGGTAAGCAATGTGAGAAGTCAGTAAGGAGAGCCAGGGGGATACTGGGATACATAGGGCGGGGCATCACAAGTAGAACAAGCATTTGTCAATGCCGAACGTTCACTTGCAGGTATTTGCAGTGGTGTTTGGCATGTATGGTGCTTTACCCTAATGCCCTGTGTGATTGCTGGTATTTGCACAATAAATTTTCAGCATGACTGTTTTGTTACTCCCATTGTGCGCTACATAGGCGGAAACATGTTTTGGGCAGGATGTGAAAAATGACAGCTGTACTGCTCATAAGGAAGTGTGGCAAAATGGCAATGTTGAAAATCTGGAGTGGAAATATTGAAAATTCGCAAACCTACAAGCGTGCGTGGGAACTGTGCAACGCACGCTCGTAAAACAGTCATTGTTAGGAATTTTTTCAGAAAATTTTCAACATTGGCATTTTAATACCTCTGCTAATGAACAGTGTCACTGTGATT
Organism: Neoceratodus forsteri; assembly: GCA_016271365.2. Taxonomy (NCBI): domain Eukaryota; kingdom Metazoa; phylum Chordata; order Ceratodontiformes; family Ceratodontidae; genus Neoceratodus; species Neoceratodus forsteri. The sequence goes on along the minus strand of CM057455.1, from coordinate 1,138,361,706 downwards.
TTCTTACTGTGTCCCATACGTTGATTTCGCACACCGACTGTGCCATTGTGCACTAGATAGGTGGAAACACGTTTTGGGCAGGATGTGAAAAATGACAGCTGTACTGCTCATAAGGAGGTGTGGTAAAATGGTAATGTTGAAAATCTGGAGTGAAAATATTGAAAATTCGCAAACTTACGAGCGTGCGTAGGAACTACAAGCTGCGCTAGTAAAACAGTTATTTTAGGAATTTGTTCACCAAATTTTCAACATAGCCATTTTAAGATCTCTGCTCATGAACAGTGACACTGTGATTTTCTTAATGTGTCCCATACACTGAGTTAGCACAGTGACTGTGTGCCATTAATGCGCTACATGTGGGCGGAAGCACGTTTTGGGCAAGATGTGAAAAATGACAGCTGCACTGCTCATAAGGAGGTGTGGTAAATGGCAATGTTGAAAATCTCGAATGAAAATATTGAAAATTCCATAGCGTCTGGCGTGCGTAGGAACTGTGCAACGCACGCTCGTAAAACAGTCGTTTTTAGGACTTTTTCCACCAAATTTTCAACATAGCCATTTTAAGGCCTCTGCTCATGAACACTGTCACTGTGATTTTCTTAATGTGTCCAATACATTGATTTCACACACCGATTACGCCATTGTGCGCTACATGGGTGGAAACACGTTTTGGGCAGGATATGAAAAATGACAGCTATACTGCTCATAAGGAGGTGTGGTAAAATGGCAATGTTGAAAATCTGGAGTGAAAATATTGAAAATTCGCGAACTTACGAGCCTGCGTAGGAACTGCGCAACGCACGCTCGTAAAACAGTCATTTTTTGGAATTTTTGCACCAAATTTTCAACATGGGGTTTTTGGGACCCCTTCTCATGAATGATGTCACTGTCATCGCATTATTCAGACCCAAAGGGTGATTTCATGCAGTGACTGCGAAATCACCCTTCGGGCCCCAATAACGCCATGACAGTGAATCATTCATGAGAAGGGGTCCCAAAAACCCCATGTTGAAAATTTGGTGCAAAAATTCCAAAAAATGCCTGAGATATGCAATAAAGTTGAAACCCCCCTATCTAGCCCATTATACAGCTTACTGGCATTTCCTCAGTTCGCGGTCGGCTTTGAAAGAGTGCAGGCGTGTTCCGGTCCACCAAAGATCATCGGCATGACTCAGGAGAGTAAGTATGGGTGAGGGGGGTGTGGGAGGCTGGGTGTGCAGTGGGTGGGTGCGGGTTGTGGGAGGGCGACTGGGAGAAGCGCCGTGGGACCGTTTTGGTTTACAGGTGAAAAAAAAAAAGACTACTTGGGGCGTTTACCATGCTGGGGTGGGCTCCCAGCATGGCAGAAATGACTTGGGGGCGTGGAGATGCAGAGGATTGGGCACCCTGTCAGCAAACAGCGTGGCGTGTCTTGCCAGCTGGGTGGGCTCCCAGCTTGGCATCAAAGATTTGGGGTGGCAAGGACGAGGGGCGGTATGACGCGGTGTTTGTTTTGGATAGCCGTGGTTTTCTTTGAAGCGAAGACCACCGCTGTCATACACAGCTCCCGCACCCATTGGTGCAGGACTGCCACGCCTGCTCATTGGAGCACTGGATTGAAAGGGAGAGGCACACCTCCAAAGTGTGCTACTCTCCCAAAACGTTCTATGCGCATGCGCGCAAGTGAACGTGAAAAGGGAAGTGGTTATCCCTCTGTACAGACAGTTGGTGAGACCCCATCTGGAGTACTGCGTGCAGTTTTGGAGACCTCATCAATGCAAGGACATAGACAGGATGGAAGCAGTCCAGGAGGGCAACTAAAATGGTGTAGGGTCTACATCAGAAACCATATGAAGAGACTGAGAGAGCTTAATATGTATACCCTTGATGAAAGGAGGGACGGAGGACATGATAGAAACGTTCAAGTACCTCAAGGGAATCAACAAAGTCCAGGAGGGTAGCATCTTTCAGAAAAAGAGATGTGTAAGTACAAGGGGGCACAATTTAAAGTTAGAGGGGGGACAGCTCAGGGGTAATGTGAGTAAATTCTTTTTCACAGAGAGAGTGGTGGATGCATGGAACCACCTTCCTGGAGAGGTTGTGGGGTCTAAAACAGTGGAGGAATTCAAACATGCATGGGACAGACATAAGGCAATTATAGTGGGGGGTTGCAGGAAGTAGGCTGTTGGTTAACTAGAATCTGCAGCTTATCCAATAGGTAGGGAAATGGGCAGACTGGGTGGGCCAAGTTGTCCTTATCTGCTGTCAAAGTCTGTTTCTATGTTGCTGGGCCCAGGTTACCTGAAAGATCTGCTGGTACCATATGCTCCCAACTGGTCTCCCTGGTCTGCAGAGGTGAGTCTAAAAGTGTACACATAGGTCCAGGATGAAATCTCTGGGTGATTGTGCATTTGAAAATATTGCAAATTCGCAAAGTTATGAGCGTAGGAACTGCACAACGCACGCTCGTAAAACAGTCATTTTTTGGATTTTTTTCCACCAAATTTGCAACATAGACTTTTTGAGAGCCCACCTCATAAACACTGGCACTGTCATTTCATTAATCGTCCCCAAAAGGTGATTCCGTGCAGTGACCGCAAAATCATCTTTCGGGACAGATTAACGCCATGACAGTTCCAGAATTCATGAGGAGGGGTCTCAAAAAAACCACATTGAAAATTTGGTGCCAATAATCCAAAAAATGACTGAGATAAGCATTAAAGTTGGAAAAAAAACATTTATTCCATTATACAGCTTACCGGCATTTCCTCAGTTTGTGGTAGGCTTTGAAGAGTGCAGATATGTTCCCGGTCCATCGAAGATCGTTGCGCCAAGCTCTGGAAGTAAGTATGGGGTGAGGGTGTGTGTGTGGGGAGGCAGGGTGCACAGTGGGTGGGTGTGGGTTTTGGGAGGGGGCCAGGGAGACCGCCGAGAGACTGTTTCCTTCTTTACAGGGGTGTTAAAAAAAAAAAGACATTGCGGGACTGTTTTTTCTTTTACAGGGGCATGTGGCATGCTGGGGTGGGCTCCCAGCATGCCAACTGAGTCTTGCTGTTTTGGGGGGCACTGTAGCCGACTGGGGATTGGGTACCCCCGTCAGCTCACAAGAAAGGGGGGGTTGTTACATTATGCTGACAGGAATTGGGCACCCGTGGGCATACAGTATGAGTGGGGAAGGGGGGTTTACATAATGCCAACGGGGAGCGGGCTCCCCCATCTGCAAAAGAAACACTGCGGCACTGAAGCCGATGGGGATTGGGGCCCCAGTCAGCAACTAAACACGGTGGAGAGGTGTTAATATTGTTTGTGAACATGGTGGCAAACCACCACCATGTTCACAAACAATATTCAGTGTTTGAAGATCCCGTCCTGCAATGACGGGTCACTCCCTTATTGCAGCAAATGGCTTACGCTGCAATGACGAAGCGGCCCCTGATTTCAGCTGCTGCTTTTTTTACAAGTTGGTGGCACACTGGCTGAACTAGTGTCAGCAGCAGCGTGCCCACGGCATTGAGGATGCTGGACAAGCCTTTGCAGGCTGTGGGGCATTAGCCACAACAGTGCCACGCCTCCTCAACCTGCTTGTGGAGAAAGCTGCCACAATATGTTTCTTACGCATGCACACAATCAACATAAAAAATGCACAAAGTATGAAATCTATGCATACGTCTAAGACCCCTGGACCAGATGGGTTTCCAATTGAATTTTACACCCATGTTAATGAACTGGTCTAGGACAAACTAAAAAGGGTGTTTGAAGAATCCAAGATAGATGAACAACTATCATTTAAGAAAGACCAATCTCTCCTTAATGTGAACTTTAAAACATTTGCACTCGGATTACAGAACACAGTATTTAGGTAATAAATGAAGACTAGGTTAAGGGCCAGCATGGCTGTGACAATCTTAGATGTTTTGTTTTACAATTTGCGGTAGTCATCATCACTCAAACAAACCAGCTATAGCTTTGTCCCTAGACACTGAAAAAGCATTTAATTGCATGGAATGGGCATATCTGAAATAAACTGTTTATGGTTCAGGATTGGAGAAAATTTTATAGACTGGATCAGAGTACTATATAAAAATTAGGGGGCGTATTCTGAGTAATAGCCATTTAGTCTCATATTTTGTCTTGGAAAGAGGATTCCGACAAGGGTGCCCCTTTCACCCACACTTTTGATTCTAGCAGTGGAACCATTATTAAACTTGATAAGAAATTCTGGAGACACTGGGTGCATAAATATTAAAGGGATAGGAAATAAAATTATGGGATGCATAGATGATATACTCCTCTCCCAGAACCTGGCAAATCAATAGAGAAACTGTCTTCCATTCTAGATCATTTGAAACTTATATCAGGGCTGCATATTAAATGTTAAAATACTGAGCTAATGCTGCTGAATGATAAACTTAACACCAGAGACCTATATTCTTGGACCTTAACCTAAAATACAAAGAGAGTGGGATATGGTATTTGGGGATCCAAATTACCTTAAACCCAGCACAAATAATTTCAAACTTTAGTTAGCTGCTGTTGGTCATAAAGACAGACTTGGACAATGGTGTACAGACAGTTGGTGAGACCCCATTTGGAGTACTGTGTCCAGTTTTGGAGACCCCATCTCCGCAAGGACATAGACAGGATGGAGGCAGTTCAGAGGTGGGCAACTACAATAGTGGAGGGTCTGCAAGAGAAGCCATACAAGGAGAGACTAAAGGAGCTTAATATGTATACCCTTGAGGAAAGGAGGGAGAGGGTGGACATGATAGAAACTTTTAAGTACCTCAGTGGAATCAACAAAGTCCAAGAGGGTAGCATCTTTTAGGAGAAGAGATGTGCAAGAACAAGGGGACACAATTTGAAGATAGAGGGGGGACGGCTCAGGGGCAATGTGAGGAAGTATTTTTTCACAGAGAGGGTGGTGGATGCATGGAATAGCCTTTCTGAGGAGGTAGTGGGGTCTAAAACTGTGGGAGAATTCAATAATGCATGGGACAGACATAAGGCAATTTTTGTGGGGGGGGGTTAGGAAGAAATAGGCTGTTGGTTAAATAGGATCTGCAGCTTATCCTCTAGGTAGGGAAATGGGCAGACTAGGTGGGCCAAGTGGTCCTTATCTGCCGTCACAGTCTATTTTTCTATGTTTCTATGTTTTTATGAAATCACAGCTCCACTTTTGTGAATTGCACTTCCTCCAGAGATTAGAAGAGTCCCCTTACTGTACAGTTTTATATGAAAACTCAGAATCCATCTGTTTATGATTCGTTATGGGTCTTGTGACTGAATTTTATAATGTTATTGATTCATGTAAATATATTTTTCTTTTTTATGTCTGTGAGGTGCCCAGAGCGCCTGGGATTGAGCATCATAAAAATAAAGGTGCTTGTCTTGCATTGGTCTGCTATGCACACCAGCTCTAAAAATAAGTTATAACAGCCAGAGGTTCTTGGAGGGCAATGCGAGACTGTTTCCTGAGTCAATGAGTGAGAGAGGTATAGTAATTAAAGAGAATGCAGTTCAAAACCTTGTATAATCTAATCAAGCCATTATAAGTGATTTGAGTGTGGAGAGCCCACTGGGGCAAAGCAAACGTAACACTGAGTTGTAGTATGAATTTGGAAGCTCAGTACTTAAAAAGAATGCTACACCCTCTCAGATTGTACATTTTATTTATTTACTTGTCACCATTGACATCCATTTACGTAGCTGTTCAGGATATAAACTGCTGCTTTAGTTTACTTGTAGTCCACTGTAACTATCTTGGGGCACTCCATTTTCTGGTTTTTGAAATCTCATTGTGCATGAGAGCTATATTAGCATATGAGAACATGTTGTCACAGCATCCATTTACACACCATGTATCTCTATGCTGCAAGTACAAACAACCTGAAAAACATTCTGAAAACATGCAGATTAAATGCAATTTAAAAGAAAAAAAAACCTCTTGACTACAACTCCTAAGCAGTTTTGAAAACTGATGGTAAATACAGCACAGTGTTTCACACCTTACTGTAACTTGTTTTCTGAACTCTTAAGTAAACAGACAGGCATACTGTAGAGCAGTGATAGGCAAACTGAGGCCCACGGGCCACATGCAGCCCTCGATGTGATTTTTGCGGCCCCCATCATCTTCAGCAAAAATAAAATAATTGTCTTTTCTCCATTGCTGTGCCTTTAAATTCTGTCCATGTGCCTTCCGCGTCACTCATCCTGCTTGCTGATGATTGTGCACACCAAGGGTAATGTACTGAGGGAACTGTGGGATCACCTGTAGGACTGGACCCTGGGGTTTTGGGCAGTGAGGTGGACTGCAGTTGTTCCCCGCTTGTTCAGGCGGCTTCGGCGGCGGGCAGGACTGGACCCTGGGGTTTCGGACAGCCCACCTGTTCAGGCAGCTTCGGTGGCAGGATCACCCGCAGGACTGGACCCTGGGGTTTTGGGCAGCGAGGTGAACGGCAGTTGTTCCCCACCTGTACAGGCAGCTTCGGTGGTAGGATAGCCCGCAGGACTGGGAGAAGGTCCCCACTGGGAGAATTACATCTCCAGCATGAATCACTGGGTAGGAGTTTCAGTGCATGCAGGACTGTTGGCACTCTATACCAAGAATAAAGAATCTTATTGTGAATTAGTTTGCTGCGTGTGTCATTAAAAGTCTTATGGCAGAGGACAACATCTATTCCAGTCTTCTTCAGATGTGGTGATTTTTAGCACATGCTTCCATTTTGCTTTGGAGATAAGGGAATGGCTGCATACTTAATCTCTCACTGCCTGATGTATACGGCTGCATACAGTCTACCTTGTTTGTGGCTGAGCCATTTAGCTGTGGGGGGGCCATCCACCACGAGGCTGCAGTGGATTTTAGGAGATGCTGTACTGACCTGTGAATTTGCAGAAAACACCAAAAATAAAATCTAGGGATACCCCATGCACTTTGCATCTCCTGAAATGTAATGACTGGGCGCCCATTATTATAATTGTATGCTGTTTAATACTACATTTTTTTAATGATGCTCAATTAGTATAATACATTTAATAAACAGGTGTTTTTTCTCAAATGCGTCAGTCTTGTTGGGAAAATGTAAAATGTGTTATCCATGCTTATGTGGCCCTTGAGGTGGTTCGAGGGCCACACTTTTGGCCCTCAGTCATTTCCAGGTTGCCCATCTCTGCTGTAGAGCCTAAAGGGGGCTGACACATCATGTTCTCATATGCTGATGCAGCTCTCAGGGACAATGTGATTTCAACAACTAAAAGATGAAGTCTTTCAGGATAGTTAGAGGGGACTAGTATGAATAGTGAAAAATAAACTAAAACAAGTGTAATTATCCACAGCTACAGGAAAAGTGTTGACTTCTGACAAGGAAACAAATACATTTACAAGCTATGACAGTATATTACTCCTTTAAACTCCAACTCATGGTCCTTAACATCAGACAGGAAGATTTTGGCAGTATGGGCGGAGATATGGCGGGCAGGCTGGAGGGAATAAAAGAGTTGCTGCATGGAGAACAAGTAGGTAGTAATCAAAAATGCTGTATTAGGAGCTGGAAGTTTGTCAGGTGTGTTATGATGGGTGAGACATTTGTAGACTATTTGAGTCCCTGATCAGATGAAGACAGCAACTGAGGAATCAATAAGGGCTTTTGCTGTATGTGCTATGAAGAGGACCAGATCAAAGCTGGCAGGATTACAAGAGGAAACTCAGAATACTCCTTAGCTGTTCTCCTATATCTCTGCTCCTCTCCATGACTCACATGCCCTATTAAACCCTCCTCTTCCCCTGAGCCTGCTTCTCAGCACGCTGTCCTCTCCCATCACCGCTTATCCCGTCACTCCTACCTCTAACCTTTTTCTATTACCAACTTGCCCCTGCTTAGTTTTGACCTCTGACAGGGTTTTCAGCTTCCTGGAGGGGTCTAGTACTGGGCAAGCCTCCTCCTTCCCCTTCCCTTTCCCCTCTCTTCTTTCTACCCAACTTGTCCGTTCTTAGCACCCTGGTGATGTCTACTGTCATGTAAGTTTCTTCCCTCCCTCTCTCCTTTTTTTCTTTCCTCTTCTATCCTCCCTATTTCCTCTGCCCAACTTGTTCTATCCCCTGGCAGGGTTCTCTGCATCCTGGAGGGGCTCAGCACTGGGCAATTACTCTTCATTCACTCTCCCCTTCCCCTATATCCTTTCTACCCTACTAGTCCTCACCTGATTCTGTGCTCTGGCAGGGTTCTCAGCATCCCATTAGTGGTCTAGTCTTAGGCATGTTTCTTCTTGCCCCCCTCTTCCCTCCTTTCCCTTCATCCTTTCTTTTCTCTCTTCCCAACTTGTCCTCACCTAGTTCTGCCCCCGGCAGGGTTTTCAGCATCCTGGAGGGGTCCAATACTGGGAAATGACTCTTCCTTCCCTCCCCTTTTCCCTCCATCCTCTCTACCTAACTCGTCCTTGCCTGACTCTACTCTCTGGCAGGGTTCTCAGTATCCTAAAGAGGCCTAGTCTAAGGCAAGTTTCTCTGACCCCTCCTCCTCCTTCCCTTTACCATCCCCTCTACTATCTCTACCCAACTTGTCCTTACCTACTGTTCCCCTTATTCTAAGTCCTCTCCTCATTCTGCCACTAGCAGCAATCTCTGTACTTTGAAGGGGCCACTTCCAGGTATGACTCGTCCTTCCCTTCCCTGTCCCTTACCCCCACCACTCTCCTGCCCCCACTACCCCCTGCACTTAATCAAAGGAATTGGTTTACTTGAGCTAATAATTTGCACTTTTTTTTCTGTTTGTGGTGCTCCCAGATTGCACTAGCACTGTGTTAACTTGACCCTCACAACTGATTTTTTTTTCTCACTTTTCTCCACTAATGTTCCTCCCATCTTTATCCTCTCCATTCCCTAGCTGGTTTCCCCTGTCTACCCCGCTACCCTCCTTGATGTCCCCCCACTGGACCTCATTCATTCAATAATTGCTAAATAATCTGCCTCTTAACCATGATCCATTCCTGCAAGGAGCTGGCTCCAAGGCTACATTATGAGTGGCAACCCCACCATCACAAGCAACTATAGACCGATATCAATCCTACCACCCCTCTCCAAAGTCCTTGAAAAGATAGTATCGGACCAGCTTACTGACTACCTAACCAAACACAACCTACTTTGCCGAGAACAGAATGGAGTCCGGAGGGGCCACAGTACCGTCAACGCCCTTACTGAACTCACCTCGTTCATCCATGAGGCCCTAGACCAAGGCTCCGTGGCTGGGGTTATTTACGTGGATCTGACCAAGGCATTTGACACTGTCAGTCATGAGCTACTGCTCCGTGCCCTTCCACAACTCAGCCTTGTACCTGAGGTCACTGCCTGGTTCAAAGACTACCTCTCAGGTCGGACACAACAAGTCAAGATCAACACAACCCTCTCCTCATTCAAACTAGTATGCTCTGGTGTCGCAGAAATCCATACTTATTTATATACTCACCCTCTTTTAAACTCTCTCTCCCAAGTCTTGCTGTGGTCACCTGCTACTCTATGCTGATGATGCTGTAGTGTTCTGGAAACACCCTCAGCCTAGATCTCTCCAACTAGCCCTGCAGGACTTCTTTAGGGAGCTAGAATCATGGTTCTCCGAACACCGCCTTATTATCAATTACAAAAAAACAAAGTCCATGATCTTTGCACACCGACAAAGCCCCCACTGTCATACGCCCCTACTAGTAAAAAACTCTCATGGCTCCCCTCTAGAACAGGTTTCATGTTTTAAATTTCTTGGAATCACATTAGACACCTCCCTCTCCTACCATAATCACATACAACTTCTCTCCTCCTCTGTCAACTCTAGATTGGGGATCCTTTACAGACTTAAACACTGCTTACCTCCCCAGGCCATGCATCTTGCAGTCTCCTCCTCTATGCTTTCTTTGGTGGACTACGGGATAGTCATTTATGGATCTGCTGATCCAACCGCCCTACGCTGCATCAACACTGCCCTTAACAAAGCTTGCCTCCTAGTCACAGGCTGTGACAGGTTAACACATACCTGTGAGCTTTATACACTGACTGGTTGGCTTAACTTCCAAGGAAGACTAAAGTACCACACCTATTTCCTTGCCAAAAAAATACAACTCCAGCTAGCACCCATAGGCCTCCGCCCAATTATCAGCATAGCCCCCTACAGGCGGACTAAAAGGCTCGCAGCCAATACTTCCCTCCTTGTCCCCCACTGTAGAACATCTCTTGGGCAAAGATCATTCCGCTACCGCTCCCCACTATGGCTTAATAGCCTACTGCCCCCAATCTCCATGACCCATAGTCTCTTCCTATTTAAAACAGGTCTTAAAACTCTACTCTTTGACTCGACATTATGTGACTGTAGATAACCCTCCTTTCTTTTGGGGCCAGCCCTCCCCTCTTGTCTCTTCACTCCTTCTCCCTGCCTAGATATTTGACTCAGGGTCACTCTAGATCCTACGAAACTGCATCCTGCACTTCTCTGATAAGGGACATCTTGTATGCCCCCAGTTACTGTCACCATCTAAATAAGATTAAGCTATGACTGTATAACTCTGTACTGTTACTTTAATACTGTATGTGTATGTTTTTTTTTCATTGCTGTATATATATTTCTTCCATTCTTTGTAACTGACGTGGAGCCTTTGCAAAAGAGTCTATGGCTCAAAGGATTGTAATTCCGATTCTATTCAATAAACAAATAAATAAAAAAAAGATAAACAAATAAACATTCCTGTACTATGTTCCTAGATATGCCACTTGTAATTAAATGTATAATCCACAGGTATGATATATTTAACTGTATGTTATGTCACAAATGCAAGTGTATAATTATTTATGGTAATTGTTTGCTGTATGTTTTGTTACAAATATAATGGAATGTTTAGTTTCTCGAATATGTTAAATGTTAAACTGTATGTTTGAGTCTTCATCCAATTGTACCCCCCCAGGTCGCACCAGTGGGTGAGCAACTTCATGTTCAGTGTGCCTTCCTGGTGAAACATTTCAATAAATAAATAAATAAAATACGTATGGGAGACAAGAGAGATGAGTGAGATCATTGAAAGGGATGATGAAGGAAGGGGACTGTGTGGAAGATGATGTAGGCAATGTAGATATCCTCAATAACATTTTCAGTTTAAAGGGTTATTGGGCTCCTGTGTTGGTATAGTTCAGGACTGAACAGGAAAAATGCATTTGTAATTGCTTGTACAACTTGGTTGTTCTTTGGCTCATCTGCTCTTTGTCCCTGTTACAAGGACTGTACCCTTTTGGGGTGACATAACAGCATAGGGATCTTCAAAAAAGGGTTCCAGCTTCTTGATGTGCCAAAGAGATGAGGTTCCTGAGACCAAAGACACCTTAAGTAAAAAAACAACAACCTCAAGGAGAGAGAGAGACACCACAGGAAGAAGAAGAAGAAGGGAGAATAGTGGTAACAGAATCTAAGAGTCCAGGGGATGCTTGGTCATGCACAGAAGTACCACTCAGAGGATGGCATGGCAAGTGGTGCCTAGTGCACCTCTGAAATGCATGCTCAGCCATTGTTAATTTAAATGGTCATCAGCCTCCTATCTAGGTATGGTTCAGGATCAAACAGAAGCACTAAAGTAGCAGTATGTGACTGCTTGTGCAAATTGTTTGTGATTTGGCTTACACAATGTCTGCCTATTCTACAGGGTCTAATGTGGGATGTCATAAAGACACAGAAACCCATAGGAATGGTTAGATACCCTCATGGTGTTGCCAGAATGAGATCTCTGAAACCAAAGGAACCTTTAGTGTTGATGCCCAAAAGAACAACAGTGCTAGATGAACACAGTTTTCCCAGGGAGAGGAGAGATGTAGCCAAAACCATGCAGACTGAAAACAAAGTGGAACAAAAACCATCCAGCTTCAACATAGAAACATAGAATTTAATGGCAGATAAGGACTGCTTGGCCCTCCAAGTCTGCCTGTTTTTTGCTACATAGTGTATTACCACAGACTCTACTTGATCTCCAGCTCCAGTCCCACTTACCTTACCTCTTAGGTTCTCTTATGCCTATCCCATGCAGTCTCGAACCCCACTACAGTTTTTGCATCTACCACCTCTGCTGGGAGGCTGTTCAAGGCATTCATCACTCTTTCCATGAAGAAGTATTTCCTCACTTCACCCCTGAGTTTCCCCCCTCCAACTTCATAGCATGACCCCTTGCTCTTGAGCATCTTTTTTTTCTGAAAAATGATTCCCTCTCGTACCTTATTTATATCCTTGTGGTATTTGAAAGTCTCTATTATATCCCCCTCCTTCCTTTCCTCCAGGGTGTACATGTTAAGAACCCTCAGCCTCTCCTCTTATAGCTTATTATGCATACTCTGCACCATTTTAGTTGCCGTCCTCGAGACCACTTCCACTCTGTCTGTGTCCCTCTGGACATAGTACTCCAAGTGAGGTCTCACCTGTGATCTATACAGAGGTAACACCACCTCTCTCTTTCTTCCTGCTGGTGAAACCCCTCCCTATGCACCCCAGCATCCCACTATTTCTATCAACTGTTTTATCACACTGCCTGGCCACCTTTAGGTCATCAGATATGATTACTCCCAGTCTCCTTACTGCTTTGTGGTTGCCAGTACCACCCCCCCCCATTTTGTACTCTGCCCCTGGGTTTCTGTGCCGTAAGTGCAGGATTTTGCTTTTTTTTGCATTGAAACTTAGCTGTCATACCCATGACCACTCCTCTAACTTTCTCAGATCTCTACTAATTTTTTCCACCCCACCTGGAGTGTCAACCTATTGCAGGTTTTAGTGTCATCCACAAAAATGCAGACCTACCACTCCAGCCCCTCTGCAATGTCGCTAATACTGTAAATACATTAAAGAAACCAGTCCCAATACTGATCCCTGTGGCAACCCACTGGTCACACTACCTTTCTCAGAGTGAACTCTGTTTATCATCACCCTTTGTCACCTATCCCTTTAACCAATTTCTTGCCCTGTTTACCACCTTTGGACCCACTCCTAGGCTGTTCAACTTGCTTATGAGTCTCTTATGTGGAAAAGTGTCAAAGGCCTAACTGAAATCAAGGTAGCCCACATCCACTGCTCCACCCTGATCCAATTCCCTGGTTAGCCAGTGAAAGAAATCTATCAGATTTGTTTGAAATTACCTTCCCGCTGTGAATCCATGCTACCTCATACCTTGTAAGTCACTGGATTTGAGATAGTCCACAATTCTTTACTTCTGTAGTGATTCCATTAGTTTCCCTACAAAAAAAGTCAGGCTGACTGGTCTGAAGTTGCCAGTGTAATGCTTGGCCAGCTGGTTATGATTGTTCTATGATATCTGTATATAAAATGTGGTATGTGATGGTCTCCATCAGGCAGCTGTGCCATGCCCCCCCTTCAGGTTTTAGTGAGAATAACAGGATATATGTAACTAACCAAGAGATTTCAGTAAGGAAATTAACTTCCTTGAGAAGTTGCATTTTATGGCCTTGTTTATGACCTGTGCTGCTCTGAAGCTGTGAAACTAAAATATGCATTTTATGACTTCAGATAAGCTGATTCCTGTAAAGCTGTATTATACGTAGGTGTGAAAAGTGGTACAATCCTTGACCTGCCAGGGTAACAGGAAACCACACAAGATCAAAGGAAAGGCTTGATTTAAAGACTGTCATAATTTGGGAAATTAGTTTTTGCTGAAGTCACATTATTTAAAATATCTCCTGACAGGAAGAGCATTGTTTGTATATTTTTTATATTCAACAAGGAGGAACCAGATGACACACAGAAGGGGTGGAGAGACACAGTTTAAACTGAATACTGTGGCTGAACTTTGTGACATTTTCTTTGTGGGCTCTTAAGAAACAACATCTAACTCTTAGCACTGTATAGAGGTAATACATTAGATAGAAAAAGTCTAAGTGTATTGTGGTAGGAGTTTTTGTTTGTACTTTTCCTTGCTTTCTTTTAAGTGATTGTATGCTTTGTGTTACAGTGTTCTGTGTTTACATTTTACATATTTTTATCCATTTTTAAGTAAATCTATATTTAAAAAGACTGCCTGGGTGCGTCTTCAAAGTTCTTTCTTTTTGTATGAGACGTATAGATGGTTAAGACTGACTAATAACTGTTCATAAGCTTGATGGTGTTACCAAACTGGGAAGAGGTAAGAATATGCCTAAGGTCTTTTATAGAGTTTTAAGGGTTCATTTTTGGATACCCGGTTAGGTGCCCTTAGATGAAAGATATCTGGCATCCTCCTGAAGAGCAGATTATCTGAGCTTGTACATTTGGGGACGTTAGCATAAGGTTCACAGTCTGAATCCCCTAGAACTTGAGACTAAAGGTGATTTGGACCCACAAGCAGACAGGAGAGTTACCCTGTTTTGTTACCTGTTCACAATACTGCACTCAGAGGTTGGCACTGTGGGAGCAGAGGGCCTGACCTGCTGAGTGAGTTTGTGACAGATTGGTTGGCAGCGGTGTGGATAAATTTGGTAACACAAGCTTTTACTGTTCTGTGTGTCAGCTTAATACTGTACAGGTCACTTGCAAAATAAGACAGTAATTTATTTCTTTTAAAATGGAAACAGAACTATATAATTTTGTTTACAGTCAAGTTTCTACCTGTTTTATTTTTTTTTCGAAAGTGCGAGTTAGAGTAGCTGTAGTTAGGGAAGAAGATGGCTTCCAACTACAGTGAGCACACTGTAGACTACTTGAGGCAGTTGTGCCAGGACAGAGGAGTCCTGTATGAGGGAGGACCTCATGGATGCCCTGATGGCAGCAGATGCCCAGAGCATCAAGTCACTGACTGTGACTGTAAGGGACCAAACCTTGAATGTGGAAGGGCTAGCGGCCAGTGCAGTGTCCAGATCTGGTGAGAATAACAGCAGAGCCAGTGCCAGTGAAGGGCCACAGCAGCAGGGGAAGGTAACCAGCATTTTGGAGCCAGAAGCACTCAGGCTGCAGATTGAGTTGCAGAGAATGGAGCTGGAGTTCCAGGAGAAGAGGGAGCAAGAACAGAGAGAAGCAGAACGAGAGACATGAGCTGCAGAGGAGAAGAGGGAGTGTGAACAGCAAGAGGTGGACCGTGAAGAACATGAGCGCTAGAGGCGACATGAACTGGAGAAGCTATGACCCCAACCACCAGCACCAGAGCAGGTAAGTGACTTGGGTTTAACTGGAACTGCAGGACTGGGTTACAAATTGAATTCCAAATTGATAGCTGAATTTAAAGGAGGGGAGGATATGAATGCCTTTTTAAATTCCTTTGAACAAGATTGCATTCAGGCTAAAATTCCTAGAGGGTCTTGGAGCTTTCAGCTATCTCTGTTACTTACCAGGAAAGCTTGGGATGCATTGGGTCAAGTGGACAAGGTGGACAGTAATGATTATAGCAAACTTAAAGCTGCATTTTTAAAAAAGTTTGATTTAACTGCTGAAACATACGGAGCTAAATTCCATAAGCTCAGGAGAAGCCCTGATATGAGCTTCAAGGAGCTAGCCTCGAAACATCAGTTTTTAAAACGTTGGTGGGAAGGAATTGAAGCAAACTCTGTAGATAAAACTGAAAACGATATTTTGTTAGAACAGTTTTTTTGGGCATGCCCCGCAGAACTGAAAACCTGGCTGGAGGACTGAGATCCTAAAACAGTGCAAGAGGCTGCTGAACTCTCGGACTGCTATCCCAAGAACAGACCTGCTCTGAGAGCGAATGGGGTGGGTGTGGCAGTGCAGAAAGGGAAAAGCACACCTTCAGGGCAGCTAAAACCCTCACTGCCTCCATCAAAACCAGTTAGCTCCAGGTTTCAGAGAAAAGATTTCTCTCAGAAAAGAAGCAAATGTTGGGTCTATAAAGAAACTGTGCATATTGCCAGACAGTATCCCAAAAGGATGAGCAATATGCAACATGGGGCTAGGAAAGAAGTGGGTTGTTTATGTGTCCCTGGAAGCATGCCTGTGAACATGAGGGAACACATGCACCTAGTCATGGTGAATGGAGTGCAGACGCAAGGGTTGAGGGACACAGGGACATCTCTGACATTGATAAAAGGGGATCTGGTAGAGCCTGGTCAGCTTATACCCAATAAATATGTCACTGTACAAGACTTCACTGGTGAGGAGAAAACATTGCAACTCGCTAGTGTTCTCCTAAACTGGGGTGAAACAGGGGGAACTGTGCAAAAGGTGGCTGTAGTCAAAATGTTAGCAGTTGACGTCATCCTTGGCAAGAATCTCAAACTGGGAATGATGTGTGCAGTTACCCGTAGCCAAGCAGAAAGGGGAAATTGTAGTTCCCTGAACCCCACAGAAGCCAGTGTGGAAATCTCTGGGAGTCTGATTCCCCAGGCTGTGTCTCCTGATCTGGAGACTAATAAAAACGGGGTAGATATTACCCCAGTAGCAGTTAACCACACAGCTATGGAGGGTTACTCCGAAGAAGGAGGGGTGACCCATTGTCAGAGGTTTAGGAAGGACACTGATCCTGAGTGCCCTGATGCTAGTGCTAGGGACCCTAGTTTAGAGGCTGAAGGGGACCTGTCCCATGCCTTGGGAATGTGTAAGGAGTTTGCAGCTGTGCAGAAAAGTGACCCTAGTCTAGAGAAGCTGAGAGTTTGGGAAGACTCTGATAGAGCACAGGGAGGTGACGGTAAACATAAGGTTTATTGGGAAAATGGACTGATGTATACTCAGGCTGTGCAGACAGAGGGAGGGGTGATAGGCAGGCAGCTTGTCATTCCTCAGGGGTATCCTGAGCAGTTGCTCAAGACTGCCCATCATATTCCCTTGTCTGGTCGTCTGGAAATTGCATGCACTACACAGCGATTGGCCCAGAATTTCTATTGGCCCAATTTCACCCAGCAGGTGAAGGAGTATTGCAGGTCTTGTCACCGGTGCCAAG
Organism: Neoceratodus forsteri; assembly: GCA_016271365.2. NCBI lineage: Eukaryota > Metazoa > Chordata > Ceratodontiformes > Ceratodontidae > Neoceratodus > Neoceratodus forsteri. Next base: position 1,138,344,846 of record CM057455.1, on the reverse strand, counting down.
AAATAGGGAAGGCAGGTAAGAAAACCCAAGTTGCCCTAATTCCATTGCCCATAGTGGAGGAGCCATTCCAGAGGGTGGGAATGGATATTGTGGGGCCTTTAAATACCCCCAGCTCCTCCAGGAAGAGGTTCATCCTGACTGTGGTGGATTATGTCACCCGGTACCCAGAGGCAGTCACCCTATCCTCGCTGAGGACAGACAAAGTGGTAGATGCCTTACTTGGGATTTTCTCCCATGCTGGGTTTCCGCAGGAGGTTATCACAGATCGAGGGGGTTCCTTCATGTCAGACCTGATGAAATGTTTGTGGGAGAAGTGTTGGGTGCTGCAGAGGCGCACAGCACCTTATCACTCACAAGCCAATGGGCTTGTGGAAAGATTTAATGGTATCCTGAAGTCAATGCTCCAAGCAATTGCTGAACAGCATGGGAGGGACTGGGAAAAATACCTTCCCCACCTGTTTGCATACAGGAAGGTGCACCAAGGGTCAACAGGATTTTCCCCCTTTGAACTCTTATATGGATGCTGGGTATGTGGGCCCCTAGACTTGATCCGGGAGGACTGGGAAGGCAAGCACACCACCAAGGGAACTCCCATAGTGGATTACATCCTTAGGTTTAGGGAAAGGCTGAAGGAGCTTATGGGGACAGCCCAGAGCAACCTGGCAGCTGCCCAACAGAAACAAAAAGTTTGGTACGACCACAGAGCCAGAGCTTGCTCATACATGGTGGGTCAGGAAGTCATGGTCCTTATTCCAGTCTGGAAAGACGAACTGCAGGCTGAGTGGGCAGGACCGTACAAAGTAGTTAGGAAGGTAAATGATGTGAACTATATCATAGAGTTACCTGACGGAAGACAGACAGAAAGGATGATCATGTCAACATGATGAAGTCATATGCTAATAGGGCTGACATGGTGTTTGCAGTATGTAGTCCTGGGGAGGGGACGGACAAAGGGGACCCCCTTCTGGACTTGCTGGAAGAAAGCAAGGGGGAGTCCTCTGTGGAGGCAGTTAAACTGTCTCCCAGCTGGCTCGGACAAGATCCAGGAAGTAAGGGAGGTTTAGTAGACTTTGCCCCCTGTTTAGCGCCAAGCCTGGACTAACCCCTTAGCGATGCACAATGTGGAGACAGGGACACAGACGCCCATACGGCAGACAGCATATCGGGTGTCAGAGGCTGTCCAAAAGTACATTAGGAGGGAGGTGGAGGAAATGCTGGATTTAGGGGTAATCCATAGATCTCAGAGCCCCTGGGCCTCACCCGTAGTCCTTGAGCCCAAGCCAGATGGCTCTACTCATTTCTGTGTGGACTATCACAGTCTCAATGCAGTCATGAAATCAGACGCCCACCCGATGCCCCAGACGGACAAATTCCTGGACAAGTTGGGAGGGGCATCTTTCGTGAATTTGTAATATTTTCACTCCAGATTTTCAACTTTACCATTTTTACACACCTCCTTATGAACTGTACAGCTGCCATTTTTCACATCCTGACCGAAATGTGTTTTTGCACTTCAGGCGCAGAATTGCACAGTCACTGTGGGAAATTAATGTTTGGGACAAATTAAGAAAATTATAGTGACACTGTTTATGAGCAGAGGTCCTAAAATGCCTGTGTTGAAAATTTGTTGAAATAATTCCACTAAATGACTGCGGTACAAGCATGTGTTGCGCAGTTTCCACGTAATCTCGGAATTTCTAGCATTTTTTATATTTTCACTATGGATTTTCAACATTGCCATCTCTTCACACCTCCCTATGGACAGTACAGCTGCCATTCTTCACATCCTGCTTGATCTGTGTTTTCACACATCTGGCACAGAATGGCATGGTCGCTGTGGGAACTCGAAGTTCAGGACACATTAACAAAATCACACTGCCACTGTTCATCAGAAAAGGTCCCAAATGTTTTCATGAGGTGGTGGTTCACAAAAAGGCTATGCTGAAAATTTGTAGTTGCAATACCAACACACACCTGGGGCGTTAGGGTTTCTAACCATAACGTCACACCCTGTACAGACTGACAAACATCAGAGGTGTAACTTTGGATCACTGGCTGTAATGCTTATGCCTCCCCACCTCCACCCTGAAGCCAGTGACAGGCATCGAGGTGTGCCTTACATTCTTCAGCCCCAGACATCACCCCATTCTCCTGTACTGCACCCATTTCAGCATATGTCCTTATGAAATGGGGTGACTGTGAAGCTGAATACCCCAAGGCACACCTCAACACTTGGTGGTGTCTACAGAATTGAGTGAAGTGAAAGGCCGTGAGCATTATGGGCAACAACCCACAGGCACACCCCAATGCCTGTTCATCTCTACAGGGTGGAGGTGGGATAGACGTGAGTTCAATACTTCACTGCCACTCCTATTCTGCATCTGTCTAACTCCTGCACATCTAATGCTAATATCAGCAAGCAAACATTTGGCATTGACAAATGCTTGTTCCTCTTGCTTTTACTCACTTGTCTGATGCAGAGGTTTGTTGCCTTCACTATGTTCCCTTTTAGCTTTGCCCACACTTCCTCCACTCCACTCCACTTCACTCCACCCACTCTAGTGCCCCCACCCAGGGCAACCTGAGGCATTCACCCATCTTTTAAAATCAGCCCTCCTGTTCAGGATTCTCACCCATGTGTGGTTTCATTCTGCCACCATTCTTATATTGAGCCACACTGTACAGTGATCACTGGTCTCCAGGTGGCCTCCCACCATGAGATCTGCAACCATGTCCACATTCCCTGCTCCTAGCTGAAGCTGCAGCTGGAAGGCTTCAATCTACATCTGGCAGATTGAAGCCCCCAACCAGAAGCAACTCTCCCTTATTTGCAATCTTTTTAGACGACTTCCAACAGAATCATATTCAATTCTCTGCCCCCCCCATGCTGGAGGTCTGTAGATCATGCCAGTGTGAACAGCTGCTCCATTCCCCATCTCGAGTGACCCACAGTACCCACCTCCTATTCCCTTCATCTCTGTTGCTGTTGTGCTTTCTCATCATATAAAGCACCACTCCTCCACCTTTCCTTCCCACCCTGACCTTTCTAAACAGAGCATAATCTGGTATGGCTATATGCCAGGCATGGTTCTCAGTGTACCATGATTCAGTAATGGCGACAATACCTATATCAACCTGCGCCATAATGGCCTCTAGGTCTGGAATTTTATTACCCAGACTTCGAGTATTTTCACACATGACCATCCAGATTTGCTAAAAAATATAGAAGCAGCAAAGCAAAGCAAACTTTATTTGTTAAACACTATTCCACACATGATCATAGCGTTGTACATAAAACTTTAAAAACAATATGATCTATAAAAACAGTTCAGTTCAAAAACTAATTTTAAGTGGCCCACTTCATAATTCAAACAAATGCCAGGCTAAATAAATAAGTTTTCAAGGCAGATTTGAAACATAGAAACACAGAAGTTGATGGCAGATAGGGACCACATGGCCCACCTAGTCTGCCAACTTTGCCTACCTATTACTAACTACAGACTCTAGTTGATCTGCAACTCACTCTTTTTTCCTTTCTCTAGGGTACCCTTTTCTTTATCCCATACAGTATTGAACTCCCTAACCATTTTGGCCCCACCACCCCATTTGGGAGGCTGTTCCATGTATCCACTACTCTTTCAGTGAAGAAGTACTCCCTCATGTTGCCTCTGAACCCTCGCCCCCAACTTCATTTCGTGACCCCTGGTTCTTGCACATCTTCTGATTTGAAAGATGCTGCCCTCTTGTACCTTGTTTATACCCCTAAGGTACTTGAAAGTTTCAATCACGTCTCTCCTTGCTCTCATCTTCTCTAGGGAATACATACTGAGTTCCTTCAGCCTTTCTTCATAAGGCTTTTCCTGCATGCCGTTCACCATCTTTGTAGCCGTCCTCTGGACTGCTTCCAGTCTGTCTATGTCCTTCTGAAGATGTGGTCTCCAGAATTGGATGCAGTACTCCAGCTGAGGCCTCATCAGCGATCTGTACAGTGGCCTAACCACCTCCTTCTTTCTGCTGGTGATACCCCTCCCGATGTACCCCAGCATCCTACAGACCTTCTCGTACTGCTTTGTCAGCTTTAGGTCATTTGATATGATTATCCCCAGGTCCTGTTCCTGCTTGGTGGCTACCAGTACCTCCCCCCAATTTTGTATACCTTTCCAGAGTTTCTGCCCGCTGAGTGCATGACTTTGCACTTCTTGGCATTGAATCGAAGTTGCCACATTTCTGACCACTCCTCCAGCCTGGCCAGGTCCCTCCTTATTGCTTCTATCCCTTCTGGAGTGTTAACTCTGTTCTGCCGTGCTTATCAACACCCCCTTTCTCCATTTGGCCCTCTTTTCTTACACATTCTGCTCTCAATCCCATCTTCCTTCATTACTACCATTTTGTTTTTCTTATTAATAGGTACTTTTGGGGATTTTTCTCCCTTATGGGTTTTCCTCCTGACTACTTCATCTTGTGGGGTGAGGACAGTTAATGCCTCCCTGCTTCCTTCCACCACCCCCTTGGCTAGTTTAAATGTTCTTCAAAGTAATATTAAAACCAACACTGAGGACTGTAGTTCCTCAACTGGATGGATGCAGGCCATCTCTTTACAGGCCCTTATCCCTCCAGGTGAGACCCTAGTCCCCAGTGTAGCCAAACCACCCCTCTCTGCACCACTCTTTCAACCATTAGTTGAAGCTCTTGGTAGGGAGTACCCTTTCCTTCCCTCTGTCATAGACAGGCAGCACCTCAGAGAAAGCCACTGAGTGTGTTGCCTGCCTAAAACCTCTCCCCAACTCCCTGAATTCCTCCTGCACTGTACCAGCTTCTTCCCTAACCAGGTCATTTGTCCCCAGGTGAACAATGATAGCCAACTCTCTTTCCCATCCTGCTGCTCTAGCGATCCTCAGGATCTGCCTTCCATCCCTCTGAACCTTGGAGACACTTAGGCACCTAACCTTCCTCTCCTCCTCCCTTCTTGCTCCCAATTCTTTCCCTTTCACAACTGAGTTCACCACCAGGAGTTGTTTCTTCTTCTTCTGGGGTCCTATGCCACCATCCTTGGGGTCCAATATGGAGGACCCCCATATCTTCCCTGGTCACTACCACAGGTGCCTCCATGGGACAGTCCCAACCCACAACAGCAGTGTAGGAATTGTGTAGTGGAAGAACAGGATGGGGAATGTGCATCTGACCCACCACCCTCACCCTCCCAGAGCACACTGTAGTCCAGCTGATCCTCCTCCTTGGCATTCACTGAGGTAACGGTGGCAGATGTTGTGGTCCCTGTGTGGGGGAGGAAGTCCTCTGAATTCTAACCAACTTGGCCTAGAGTCTAGAAACCTCCTCCCTCTGCCCAGAAAGGTGCCTGCAGATAGGGACAGCACTGTAGATTCTGGAAAGTCTCTCTGAAAACTGCTGCCCCACAGTCACTGCACTGCTCCACTCCGAGCATAATTTGTACTCTGGAAATACTTGGTCTCTTTTTCCCTGCTAGGGTTTACCCTGCTCAGATAGTAGTAGCATGTAGTGTTAATGTCCTTTCCCATATCTTCTTCTGCTTTACCTGCTGAGACACTAGCACTTATAGCTCCCAGTAGCCTTACTTCCTGACCTGGATAGGTTTCTAGCTAGTGTCTCCCATCACCCTGTTTGTGTCCTTACCTTAGATAGGGCTTTTTACCTATTCCCATTTATAGTTTACCCCTGACTTTCCACTCACCCTACCCTAGAAAGGGCTTTTCACCTATTCCTATTTATAGTCTAACCCTGACTTTCTACTTACCCTACCCTAGACAGGCTTTTCACCTATTCCCATTATAGCCTACCCCTGACTTTCCACTCAACCTACCCTAGACAGGATTTTCACATATTCCCATTATAGCCTACCCCTGACTTTTCACTCACCCTACCCTAGATAGGTTGCAAACAGGACTCTTACCTCCATTGTCTGGCAGACCTCCTGCTTCCTCCTGAGGATACGTGGTGATGCTAGGTATCTATACCACTCCTACTAGGCTCCACTCACTCACTGCTGAGATACAGAGTGTCTAGCTGCCTCATTGGGCTGACTCTGGTGGGCAGACTTTGCTGTCTTTTTGCGTGGGTCTTGCGTGGGGTTCCACAATGTGGGGTGCAACTTGGAGGCCTAGTCCTTTTGTACCTAGAAAAGGTGGATGAACAGCTGGACAATGTGAGTCTATTCACTGCTAGCCAGGCTGTGGGTGTGTCTGTGGGTGCTGACTGGCTCACCCACTAGCCCCACTGTTCACTGCTGCTGGCCAGAGTCCCCTACATAAGATCAGATCTGTAGTCAGGAGGAGGGAGGGCTCCTAAGAGAGTCACAGCCCCTTCCTTTCACACCACTCCCAGGGCAACTGTTTGCTGGGTGGGAAAGTGTGTGATTTAAATGTCCTGGGCTGCTTCCTGATGCTTGGCCCACCTAATGTTCTGTTGGCTGCTAGGCTGGCTGGGGGCATGTCTGTGGGCACTGACTGGCTCATCCACTAGCCCCACTGCTCAGCTCCAGTGCCGCTGGAGTCCCCTCCATAAGATAAGTTCCTGTAGTTGGGAGAAGGGAGGACTCCTAAGACAGCCTGAGCCCCCTACTTTCACACTGATCCAACAGCGGCTATGACACTCAGTGGAAAACTAAACTAGTGTGACCTTCATCAAGGTGGAGTGGGAAAAAAACCCTTGTGGAGAAAACCTTTGGGGAATTAAGGCCTTGGTCACAATCCTTCCTTGCTAGGTGGCTTGATGGCTCAGCTGCTCCAATTTAGACATCCAATACAGGGGGAAACTTTAGAGGAAGGGCTCTCACTCTGTCCCTTTAATGGAATGACATCTTGTGAGATTGTTGAGTGTTTGCATGAGACTAATAGGTCCCTCTCCCCTTTCAGAGAGGAACTCCACATACAAGAGGATTTGAGGAGGGTAGCAGATGCTGAACAGAGGTCACTTAGCCTGAACACTTCAAGAGCTATCTTTGAATGAAAGCTAAAGGGAAGAAGAAAAGAGGGAGACCAGGTGACTTGTAGGCAAATGCAGGCAGAATTTCTTTGGGATGTGTTTCAGAATTGGGCTGCACAGCTGAAGAGTACCCATAAAGAAGCTCTCACCCTTAGGAAGCAGAAGCCATAAATGCAAACCTGAAGGTATCACTGAGTTGATCTGCATAGCTAAATGCCCCCATCCTCATAATGGGAATACTACGCTCAAGATTCTAAGTAGAGTGGTTGGACTCCAGGAGGTGCCACTGAGTTGATCAGCATGATCAAAAGGATCCCCACTCGGTGAGGGTGCCATACTCAGAGGCAAGCTTCAGTAGTAGCAGCAGGAGCACTTCAGGCCTCCTGGTCAAGGAGTGTGGGAGGGCCTATGAGGGGAGGATAGATGTGCAAACTTTTTTTTTCTATTTTTAGGGCCATATCCCCCTGTTCCTCAGGCTCAATCCGCCCATTGCTACCATGCCCAGGCTTACCCCCTCTGAGTAGGGCTGCTGAGGGGCTTTCCACTCCTGACTGGACATCATGGTCAAGCCCCGGATTACCCCCCTGGGTTGGGGCCATGACAGCAGGACCATCCCCGGTGGGTGTCCGAGACAGTGGGCGGCAGGACAGAATGGGCCTTCAAACCATTGGACTGGCATTTTTCTACTTGCTCCCCAAGGGGAAGGGGACATGCAATGATGACCAGCTTCTGCCTGCCCCCCCTAAGGTATTGGCACAGAGCATTGCAGTGCCCCCCTGCCTCTGCTAGGGGTCCATCAAGTGCCAAACACTCAGCCCCTCCCTCCCTCTGGAGAAGGAATGCAGTGCCAGGGACACTCAATCCTTCTCTCCCACCTAGCCCTCGGACTCCCTGGGTCCATTCCCAAACCCAGGTCACCAACATTGTGAGTGGAAGTCTAACTGCTGCAGTAGCGGGCTGGCCCTAGATGTGCAAGCTTAGTACAGAGGCAGGATAAGCAAGCCACATAGCACAAACTTCAGAAACTAGGTGGAATGAAAATAACAGGTAAAATGGGTAATGGTATGCTGACTGAGGGGTGATGGCCTCATAGAAGAGACTGAGCAGGTCTGAGGCAATCGAGACTAGGATAAACAACCAGGACACTGAGCAGCAATATAAGCAAATAACAACAAGAATGGTGTGGCAGGTATAACAAATGGACCATGGAATGAAACAACAAATATATATATAAGCATTAAGTCAGCATCAATACAGGGACAGGGGAGCTAGGTAATGTGAGGAAGGGGCTTGCCTGTGGACAAACAAAAGAGACCACTGAGTAACAGGCAACCCAGACTACTGTAATGGGTTGCCAGCTGATTCAAAACAAGGGAGACACAGACATACAAGCAGGAAAAAGGGAAAGAGGAAGAAGTGGAAGAACACAACCACAGACAGCTAAGAACACAGTAGCGCCATACACATGGTAGTGGAGTACACAGATTGAAGCAGTGAGGAAGGCACACACAAGAAACCAAACAGGAGCACAAAGCACCAGGACACTGGCAGAAAGCAACTAGGGTCTGTGAATGAGCAGGGTCAGACATGGTAAAAACTCAGTAGAGACAACAGGGACACAAATGAGACAACAAATGGCAGGGATGCACAAGAGCAACCTCGTGGTGAGAGAGGTAAGAGACAGGCAGGAGGTTGTGTCAGACAAATCAGACTGATTTTTTTAATTAATTGGTACAAGCAGGGAACAGGGGCTATGCAGTGGATATCCTTTGCCTCAGTTTCAGTAAGGTCTTCAGTTCCATCCCACACAACAGGTTAGTAAAGAAACTGGGGGATTCAGAGATAGGAGACAGACTAACCAGATGGACAGGGAACTGGTTGGAGGACAGAACCAAGATGGTGGTTCTAAATGGTACTGTGAGTTCTCTGGGTTACAAAAGGTTACTAGCAGTGTACTATAGGGGTCTGTTCTGGTCTCAACCCTCCTCAACATGTACTTTAATGTGCTTGTGCGACTGGTTCCATACTTGTGTAACTTGCATAATCTTTGGCTGTTTGCCTCTCTATCCATGACATATACCACCCTGTAGGGGTACAAAGGCAAAGAACCCTAGGGGAGGGTATATAAACACTACAAACAGGTATCTGCCTCTATCTCTGAAATCAAATAAAGAGGCAGAAGACACTGCAGAGCAGGACACTGCAGCACAGGAGCTAGCACAACAAAACTCACCCAAATCAGGAACCAAAACAAAACAAGCACAAAGGAAATCCAAAAAACTTCTGATCATAGGAGACTCCATGATTCGGGGAGTTGATACCCATCTCCAGCCAGGGGTGATGGTCAGATGTCTCCCAGGTACATCAGCATGGAGAGACACTGACCACATTGCTAAAATTGTTCACAAAGCAGGAGAAAACATTGATGTCCTAGTACACGTAGGGACTAATGATCTAGCCAACCCGGTCAGTTGTGGAGACCAAGGAACACCTGACTAAGCTGGGTGACAAACTATCATCTATTTCGTCTGGCATCTCCTTCTCTGAGATCCTGCCAGTCTGGGAGAAGGAGCAGATGGACGGAAGGTCAGAGAAGGGGAGATAGGGGAGCTAAACACGTGGCTCAAGGACTGGTGCCAGGAAAAAGGACACAGATTTGTAGGGAACTGGCAACAGTTCTGGGAGCGAAAGTTCTTGAAATTTGATGGACTGCATCTGACTAAAGAGGGAGTCAGTGCATTGGGGCAGAAGTTTGACGTCTTTGCAGAATATTTAAACTAGCAAATGGGGAGAGGGGTGCAGCACCCCATACGTCGAATGGGAAGAACACCCTTCCCCCCTCAGCTAGTGGTCAAACAGGAATTCAGCGTGTTTGCCGTTCATTTGCATCACCAGGTAAGAAAAAAGGTTTGTCTCCCTATACAATGCACAGAGGTAATGCCAAACTTCACCCAACAGCTAACACACCAAAATCTGGCCAATGGAAAATCATGTACACAAATGCTCACAGCCTGGGAAATAAGATCCCAGACCTGCAGGCAATAATGTCAGAGGCTAAACTGGACATAGTAGCAATTAGTGAGATGTGGTTTACCAGTAACCACACCTGGAAGACTTCAGTACCTGGCTATGTATTGTTCAGAAGAGACCGAGGTGCAAAAAGGGGGGGAGGAGTGGCCCTGTATGTTAATGAAAATATCAAAGCTACAGAAATTCAGAATACACATAAGGAGCCAGAAGAACTGTGGGTCACCCTGGAAACAGGAAATGGGACAGCCATAAGAACTGGGGTTGTCTACAGGCCCCAGACCAGAGGGAGGACATAGACACATTACTGTTAGAAGATATACAAAACATGACAGCTAAAGGGAGGTTCTGATAATGGGAGACTTCAACATGCCAGATACAGATTGGTCAATACCAGCAGGAACATCTGCCAGAACTAGACACATAGTGGATTCCTGCAGGGAGGGCCTCAAACAACTGGTACAGCAACCCACAAGAGACAGGGCTATCCTAGATCTAGTACTGACTAACAAAGAAGGGATCACAGATCTCCAGGTAGAAGGTCACCTGGGGCCAGTGACCATCACATGGTATGGTTCAATTTGGCTACTACATCTAAATCATCCCATTCCAAGGCAAAAATATGGGACTTCAGAGGAGCTAACTTTGATAAGATGGCCAACAGAGTTAAGCTAGCCCTGGCAAAAGAAACACAGGTGAGGAGGTACAGGCAAAGTGGGCAAGCATTAAGGATACAATACTTGAAGCAACATCCCATTGTGTTGGACAGAAAAGGAAGTGCAAAAGAAGAAGGAAACCACTTTGGTTCTCCAATACAGTAGCAGAAAGGTCAGAGCCAAAGGCTGGCCTTCAGGAAATATAAGGAACACATCGGGATGAAGATAGGAGGCATACCAAACTGCCCTAAGGGAAGCAGGGAAGGCAGTAAGGCAGGCAAAGTCCCAAACTGAGGAAACACTAGCACGAACAGTAAAGAAGGTGACAAGACTTTCTATAGATACATTAGTGAAAGAGAAAGTCCAGAGGGTATTGCTAAGCTTAATGGAGAAAGGGAGCATGTGAGGAGGAGGACCCTGTAAAGGCATCTATCCTAAATAGATACTTTTGCTCAGTATTTACTGAACAGAAGGTAGGGCAGGCCCACAGCTCAGCATCATGGACACAGGGGAGGAGGTGAGCACTACTCCCTTCACAAAAGAAGGGTCCTACAAGAGCTTGCTAAGCTCAGGGTGGATAAGGCAATGGGACCTGATGGCATACATCCAAGGGTACTTAGGAGCTAAAGGAGGAACTAGCAGAGCCATTAGCAGAATTGTTTAGTGAGTCTCTGAGCACAGGAGAGGTCCCAGAAGACTGGAGAAGGGCTCATGTGATCCCGCTCCACAAGAGTGGTAGCAGGGAGGAGGCGGGAACTACAGACCAGTCAGTCTTACCTCAGTAGTGGGCAAGATTATGGAGGCACTCCTTAAGGAAAGGATAGTGCAACACCTGGAATCCATAGGGCACAGGATCCAAGACAGCATGGGTTTACAAAGGAAGGTCCTGTCAAACTAATCTCATAGATTTCTTTGACTGGGTAACCAGAGTGGTGGACCAAGGGGAGCAGTTGATGTCGCCTACCTTGACTTCAGCAAAGCTTTTGACACTGTTCCACATAGAAGATTGATAAATAAGCTAGGTAGGCTCGGGGTGGGTCAGAAGTTGGTCAACTGGGTGGCAAACTGGTTGACTGGCAGAAAACAGAATGGTGGTAAATGGTATACAGTCAGAAAAGATGCAAGTCACAAGTGGGGTACCTCAGGGATCAGTCCTGGGGCCAGTCCTATTCAACATCTTCATTAGTGACCTCGCAGATGGACTAGAGGGTAAGGCTTGTCTGTTTGCAGATGACACCAAGATCTGCAACAGAGTAGATGATCCAGATGGGGTGGGCAGAATGAGAAGAGATCTGGATAAACTAGCAAAATGGTCAGAAGAGTGGCAACTGGGATTTAATGCAAAGAAGTGCAAAATCATGCACATAGGAAGAGAAACCCTGAAGCCACTTATAGGCTGGGAGGAGTTGCTAGCAGTCACAAAGGAAGAAAGAGACTTGGGCATCATCATCACTGATGACCTAAAATCATCAAGCAGACCTCTAAAGCAGTAGGTAAGGCTAGGGGGTGTTAGGGTGTATTAGTAGGGTATCACAAGTCGTAAGAGGAGGTAATAATCCTCTGTACAAGACATTGGTTAGACCCCATCTGGAGTACTGCGTGCAGTATTGGAGGCCACACCTTCACAGGACATTAACCAAATTGAGGCAGTCCAGAGAAGGGCAACCAAAATGGTGCAGGGACTGCATCAGAAGACATATGAGGACAGATTAGCGGGCTCAATATGTATACCCTTGAGCAAAAGGAGGAGAGAGGTGATATGATCGAGAGATTTAAACACCTTAAGGGCATAAACAAGGTGAAAGAGTCTAACATGTTTAAATATAAGAAAATAGCAGGACAAGAGGACACAGCATGAGATTAGAGGAGGCCGATTAAGGGGGAATGTGAGGAAATTCTTTTTCACAGAAAGGGTGGTAGATGCATGGAATGGCTTACCACAAGAAGTGGTGGCTATGAATACAGTGCAGGGCTTCAAACAGGCATGGGATAGGCATAAGGGAGCAATACAAATGACTAAGAATAGATAGGTCACTGACAGAGCAAAGGCCAATGGCACATTTATAAGGTAGAAAAAGAAATGGGCAGACTGGATGGGCCTTGCGGTCCTTATCTGCCGTCAACTTCTATGTTTCTATGTTTCTATGTTTCACCCCTTGAGGTGCCGTAGGAGTGATTCCCGTGACTAAAGGTACCTTAGGAAGAAGCCCACTGGAAAGAGAGGCATGCCACTAAAGGAGGAGTGGTGGATTGATGGGAAACGAAAAATGATTGTGTGTGGAATGAGGAGAGCAGCCCTTAAATAGACCAAAGGGGGTTGTGGCCAGTTGCAATTCCCCCTTGAACTGCAGGCAGTAGCCTTCCAATTCAATGTGTCTGTGCAACTGGTCTCGTGCTTGTGCAATGTAGATAATCTTAAACTGCTCGCCTCTCTATCCATTGGATATACTACACTGTAGGGTAGGGTTCCATCCCTTGCGGTACCGTGGGAGTGATTCTGTTGGTTAAAGGTACCCTAGGAAGAAGCCCAAAATGAGTGTTGAGAAAAGCATTCAAGGTAGTGAACACTTACCGGGATCGAGGACCTGTACACAGGTCAGTTGGTAGTATGGATTCAGTTGGTAGCATGGGTCATTTGGTAGTAATGTTTGAGTAGAGTAAGCAGGAAACAACAGGTGAATAGTAGCTCACTCGAGGTCTGACAGTAAGACGTGGAGGACTGGCTTCCTAAGGAGAGAGAGAGAGAGAGAGAGAGAGAGAGAGAGAGAACAGCCAAAAGGGGGAGACGGAACACTTTCGGGATAGCCATCCACTCCATCGAATAGCAGAAGCCTTCCTAAGTGACCTAAGGATTAGTGCCAAAGGCTAACTAAATAATATGACATGTGGCATGGAAGAGAGAAAAAAAACCTTTGTGGAGGAAATCTCTAGGGATCCAAGGCCTAGGTAGCCTTCCCTCCAGGCATGGGATGTTTTTGATTAGTGACGGCTCTGCTACTGCAATTTGAAAACTCAAAGGGGGTGGAAAATATTCCAGTTTGGAGGAAAGCTGTGCTCTATCCCTTTAATGGGAACACCGTGAAGGGTTGTGCCACTAACTTTTCAATACTGCTTCTCCAAGGTGGGATGAGGAGGAGAATGATGACTGCTGAGGTGCTCAGCTGGACTACCGATCTAAAAACAAACCAGGTGAACCAGAAGCAGACATAGGGAGAATAGCTTTAAAGGGTGCCTCTGAACTAACTTGGGCAGCTAAAGGGGCCCTTCATGAGAGTTCCACCCTTTTGCTGCTGCAGTCTTAATGCTACATCGAGAGGTGCCAACAGTACGGTTGATGACTGAAGGTCCACCCAGAGCGAGGACATTCCCAACTATGGGTCAAGTGAGAAGGACCTCACCCAAAGCTTGGCATGCTCAAGATGCAGACTTTGGGTGCAGAGAGATACCATCAGCAACAGGGCTAGCCCTGAGTCCTGGAGTAATGAATATGGTTGGCATGTCTCCAAAATGTAGAACAGTGAGTTGTAATGAGCATGAGACCCACATATGGGTCTTAGTGGATGATGGCAGGCATGGTGAGACCTGCACATAGGTAAGACTGAGCACTGTGGACCATCTCATGGGTCTTGACTGGATGAGAGCTGACAGGGAGAGACCAGTACATAGGTCAGGCTGAGCAATATGGACCCTCTTGTGGGTCTACATATGGCAAACAGCATTTGTCAACCACAGGAATGCATACCGACCAAGTCCATTAGGAAGCCAAATTGTGAGTGAATTGAATTGTGTGCTAGGAGTAAGAGAACTGGGAGGCCGGGTGAAGTCTGCGGCTGGTGGTTGGAGAGAAGGGGGATATGAAACTGGTTAGGTAGGAGTAGGCTGCAAAGCCAGTATTTTAGGAGATATGGTTTGAGGCAAATAAACATGACATGCTGCCAGACTTGGAAGGGGATGAGCATTGCTGGTAGTGCAATGGACGGGAAGGCTCCAGGTGCGATATATTAGGGAAGGGCTGGTAGAAGGTGGGGTAGAGTCAGAAGCCCTTAGGTAGAGAGTTGCCTGGAATCACTGGTTGCATAGTGCCATGAAGGCTATATGGAGCAGCAGGAGGAGGCCAGGCAAGCCAGGGGTTTACACAATACACAACAAATAGGAAGCTGCTGCTGCTGCCGCTGTCTGGGGCCTTGATGCCCACTGTGACTCCTCAGTCCCCTTGCTGTAGGAAAAACAAAGAAGCCATGAACAGGATGCCAAAGACACCAAGCAGCTAATTAAGTGAGTTAAATATGTGCCAGCCATGAAAGCAGGTTTATGTTATCATCAAAAACAGACTGTGGAGGGTTTGGTAAAATCAAGGTTTGGTAAAAGTGGGAGTAGCAATGAATGAGCAATAAATGAGTCTAAATAACACAAACATAGAAGTGAGGAGTAATGCAGAAGTGAAGGAAACTGCTGAAGCAGGCAGGCGAATGAGACAGAGTGATAGCTGCTTAAGAGAAAAAAATTGAAGGTTGCACGAGGCACTGGATGGTACAAGCAGATGATTGCTATGCTTTCAGTATGAATAGTGAATGGAATGAGAGGAATGATACCTTAAATGCCGACAGAGTTAGGTTATTGCAAGGCAGTAAAACAGGGAGTAGTTGTTAGCTAGGCAGCAGAACCATGAACCAGTGTAATCAATTAAGTGGAGCAAGGCAGCAGACTGCAGTGTGAGCTAAAACATACAATAACAATTGCAGGAACCGAGAATTGTTAGGCAGAAAAGCAGGTTGAGCAAAAGCATATAGAAAACAATGCAGTGAACAGAGGGCTGCAATATCAGGTGAGAAATTAAGCCTGAGAGTACAGGCACAGGGCAGCTGGAGGCAAGAAAACACAGTGCCTAACCTGAAGCAAAGTAGCAACGTGTACACAGAGCACTAGGAAACTAGAAAGCCCAAAAGAAACAATAAAGGCAAACAGAAGGACAGAAGCAGGAAGGAAAAAAAAGCACACACAGAAGCATGGAATAGCCAGAGGCCAGCAATACAAACCAAAAGCAGGAGAACAGAAAAACAAAAGTCCAGCACAAACCAAGCAGAGTCCAAGCATGCATACGGGGGGTGGGGGCAAAGCCCCAGCAGGCCCCAGGAGAGAAGGCTGACCAACAGAGCCTCCAGCTGCAAGGAAAAATGCTTGTGTGTGGAGTGAGAACAGCCCTTAAGTAGGCCAAAGGAGGTGTGGCCAGTTGCACCGCCCTTTTGAACTTCAGGCTGTAGCCTTCCAATATGTATCAGTGGCATAGGCGAAGGGGTACAGGGAAAGGTGTGTCTCTTTGCAGGCAACACGAGACTCTGTGGCAGGGTGGATAGTGTAGAGGGTATAAGGAACATGGAGGGGAGATGTGGAAAGATTGGAAAAATGGCCTAGCATCATTAAAGCTCAAATTCAGTGCCAAGAAGTCCAAGGCCATTCACATTGGTAGCAGCAATCCAAAAATGGTGTACTGTACTGCAACAATGTTGTGTAACGGCTGGGAACCCCTGCATCTGGGGGTATATGGTGGCACCTCTCATCCAGAAGAGAACCCACCTTATCCCATGAAGCACCAGTACTTCTACCTTTAGTTTGTCACCATGGGACAGAGTGAATGGGAACCAGGGGCAACCAATGCACATTTTAGGGGTACCGCAAAAGGGGGACTACTCACAAACCAGTGTCCTCACATGGCAGCTGGGATCAAACAGGATGCATTTTTATTTGCTGAAAGCTGGCACACAGCATTTAAGTACATTACCCTTGCCTTCCTATTTGCAGGCACCACTCTGGTCTGAGGGAGGAGGTTGCCCGTCTCCAGGCTGGCCTGGCTAGGATTCGTGAAACCTCCTCCCCCACCCAGGGACCATGAGGGCCACTGACATTGCCTCAGAGATTGCCAAGAAAAAGTAGTGGTTGGACCAAGGTGGGCTCAGGGAGGGAGAGGGTGCTGGAACAGAGGCTCATCCCTCCAGTTGCACCTCTCCAAAATTCATGTGCCATTCTGGTGTAGAGTAGTTCCTCTATGGAGGCACCTGCAGTGGAGACCAAGCAGGATGATGGGAACCTCCACAAAGGAGACACACAGGAGTGTGGCATGGGACCCCACAGAGGAAGTAAACAACTCCTAGAAGGGGACTCAATCATTAAAAGGGTAGAACTGGGGGAGGAATGGGAGCGGGAGGTAAGGTGAATGCCTGGCGTCATGGCTTGAAGGGACAGGGAGTGAATCCTCAGGACCACAGGAACAGCTGCATGGGGGAGGGAGTTGGATGTCATTGTCCACCTAGGAACAAATGACCTGGCTGGGAATGGGATCAGAGCAGTGCAAGAGGAGTTTGTGGAGTTGGGGAGGGGCCTTAGACAAGTAGCATGTGCGGTAACCTTTTCGGAGGTGCTGCCTGTCTATGGCAAAGGTGATGCTAGGGTACTCTGCACCATGGGATTAAATGAATGGTTGAAAAACTGGTGCAGAGCTCAGAGTTTTGGCTTCATTGGGGACTGGGGTTCCACTTGGAGGGATACAGGCCTATACTGGCATGATGGTCTGCATCTGTTCAGGAGGGGAACCAGGATCCTAGGTGACAGGTTTAAATGCTTCATTGGCAAGCATTTAAACTAGCCAAGGGGGAGGAACTAAAAAAGAGCAGGGAAATCCCAGCCTCCCCCTACAAACTACGGTAGTTAGTGAGGTAAACACCATGGTAGAAAAGTCAAAAGCGAGCAGGACTGGGGTAAATGGAGAAAAAGGCAAAGGTAGTAAGGACAGGGATGGGGCTAAAAGGGGTAATACCATCAAGAAATGGAGGGTGATGAGTACCAATGCCCATAGTCTGTGTAACAAGCTCTCTGAACTAGTGGCCTTGATGGAAGAGGGATGCCTGGGTATCGTGGCAGTCACAGAAACATGGTACACAGAGAACCATGACTGGGGTGTCAACATACCAGGGTACAAAATCTACAGGTGGGACTGGCAGTGTAAAAGAGGAGGAGGAGTAGCTCTCTATGTAAGGGAAGGGATTAAAGCAATGGAACTAAAGGGTAAACAGGAAGTAGAGGCTGCACTGTGAGTCACCCTGGAGACAGAAAATGGCACCACAATCTGCGCAGAGGTTGTATACAGACTCCCATCTCAGGAGGAGGCAATGGACAAGGAAATGATAGAAGGCATCCTTAGAATGGGAGATAAAGAGGAGATATTGTTGATGGGGACCTGAACTGAATATGTCAGATGTTAACTAGAACACCTTTGCTACAGCCACATCCAAGAGCAGGGTTATTCTCGATGCCCTACAGGGGCCATGCCTCAGACAGCTAGTGTTGGAACCCACTCATGAGGGAGCTATCTTAGACCTGGTACTCTCAAAGTGGGATGGAGTGAGAATCTCGGATTTAAAAAGTGGGTAGCCATCTGGAAACAAGAAAACACCTAACAGTGTGGTTCACGATATACATTGCCATAGAGTCAAGCCATACGAAACCAAGAATATTGGACAAAAAAAAGATTGGGGCCTACATTGCAGTGCTATTGTTGGTGGCACTATATTGTATGTGCTCACCTGATTCAGTGCCCTAGTAGGGTACCACTGGGTTCAGTACTGGGACCAGTAGTCTTTAATGTCTTTATAGGTGACATCACAGTGGGACTGGAAGGGAAAATATGCCTCTTTGCAGATTACACAAAGATCTGCAACAGGGTTGATACACAAAAGGGGGTGGAAAGGAAGATAAAGGACTTGGCAAGGTTGGAAGAATGGTCAAAAGTATGGCAGCTTAGATTCAATGCAAAGAAGTGCAAAGTATTGTACCTGGGAAACAAAAACCAAGGGGAAGAGTACACAATGTCGGGGGAGGTACTAACAACAACAAAAATGGAAAGAGACTTGGGGGTAGTCATATCAAATGAGTTAAAGGTAGGTAAGCAATGTGAGAAGGTAGTAAGGAGGGCTGGGGGATACTGGGATGCATAGGGAGAGGCATCACCAGTAGAAAACAGGAAGCTGTTTTCCCTCTGTATAGACAGTTGGTGAGACCCCATCTAGAATACTGCATGCAGTTCTGGAGACCCCATCTCTGCAAGGACATAGACAGGATGGAGGCAGTCCAGAGGAGGGTAACTAAAATGGTGCAGGGTCTGCACCAGAAGCCATACAAAGAGAGAGACTAAAGGAGCATAATATGTATACCCTCAAGGAAAGGAGGGAGAGAGGGACATGATAGAAACATTTAAGTACCTCAAGGGAATCAATAAAGTCCAAGAGGGTAGCATCTTTCAGAAAAAGAGATGTGCAAGAACAAGGGGGCACAATTTGAAGACAGAGGGGAGACAGCTCAGGGGGAATGTAAGGAAGTATTTTTTCACAGGGTGGGTAGTGGATGCATGGAACAGCCTTCCTGAAGAGATTGTGGGGTCAAAAACAGTAGGGGAATTCAAGAATGCATGGCAGAGACATAAAGCAATTCTTGTGGGGGTATGGTTGGAGGAAGTAGGCTGCTGGCTAACTAGGATCTGCAGCTTATCCAATAGGTAGGGAAATGAGCAGACTGGGTGGGCAAAGTGGTCCTTATCTGCTGACAAAGTCTATGTTTCCATGTTTCCCTAGTTTTTTAAATGCTGAGGTGTCATATTCCTTAAAATCAGACATTCCATATGCCAACTATACTACACTGCTCAATACTTAATATCACTTCCAAGCTTTTTTCCCCCTTTGCTTTAAAAGGTTCTTCTGCTACTTCTACTTCATTTATCTCAACCCTATCCCATTTTCAGGGCCCTGGAACTCCTGAGACAACTGGCATGGTGGCACTCTTCAAGGCAGGTGGAGGACTACCTGAGGGAAAGCATACCTGCACTCATCCTTCATGCAAGCAGGTGGCATTCACATTAACATTAAGTACATCAACATTATGATCTACTGTACTCCTAAAAAAGTAGATAGTTGATCTGACCTTGTCTGGCTCCCTCTAGCAATCACGTTGATAGCCCTAGTGACTCAAAGAAACAGACTCAGATGCCCAACCCCATCCGGAGACTTACTGACCCAAACTCTTATCAGGCCCCCCTCCACCTGATGACCATTAATTTGGGGTACCTCAGCAGGAAGTTACATAAATACTGCCTAGGCCATTTATCTCCTACAGAGTAATTTCAGTGACAATTAACTTACATGTTTGCCCCCTCTCTTGTGTACAGATGACATGAGTGGATCCAGGCAACCTCCATTGGGGGTGGTCCTCCTCTGCTCTCTGTGCCATCAGGCTGTGATCTTCCTTTCCTCTGAAGCTATGACATGAGATGCAGTCCATTGGAGAATTCTTCACAGTGGGACCCCGACTGGGTCCCAAACCTCTGGAGACCTCGCTGGATGGGACTAGTGACACCAAGATTGAGGGACCCTGCCACCATCCCCGAGGCTGCAGGCCCCATGTCTCAGTTGCAGTAGGGAAGGCTAGACCCCCCTTACTTTTATTATGTCTTTCTCTTCCCTTCTCTAATTTTCTGGACCTTAAGCTTGCTGTACCCTCTTATAGAGTAAAGGGGAAAGACAGGGCAATGAATATTCATGCCTGAGCTTCATGCTGCTGGCTGAGTCAAGAAGCTCTAGATACAAACTCCAGACACCCTGGGTTCAATTTTCAAAGCCCCATGAATACCACAAGCCCTTGGTGCACTGATCATTTGGCACAGGGCTGCTTTCAGCATTCTACCTGCTGGCGATCAGGATTTTCAATTCCAAGTGCCAAATGCTGCAAGTTAAAACAGCTTTTCCATGGTCTAACTTGTGCCATTTGGGGAACACCTTTTATGGGTCTTGCACCAAATCTTTGGTGCAGGCTGCCATAAATGAAGGAAAGTGTCACAACTCTGCCAGATGTACTAAAACCGGGTGCTTTTGAATCAAAGGTGTTTGGTACAGCTGTGTCACAAATGTGTTTGATGCAGAGCTTCACATGCCCTGAATCACCCTTTGAAAATGTATTCCCATGTCTCAAATCAGGGGCTCATTAGAGAACATTTTGCAAGGTCAGGCTTAATCCTTCATGTACTCTTTAGTAACCAGCATCAAGCTTGGTGAAGACAGAGGCTGATTAGAGTTGCTAAAGTGTGACAGACTAGAAAAAAATGGAATTGGGAATAATCATCAGTGACAGTATGAAAGGCTCCTCCCACTGCATCAATGTTCATGGGAAAGTCAATAGAATGCTGAGGTATACAGGGTGGGGCTTTGCCATTTGCAGGAAAGAGATGATTTTTCAATGGTTTGAGAGACACACCCCAGGAGCGGAAGGACATAAAACCAAAGGCTAATTATCCCTTCACTACTGCAAAGTGCATCTCAAACCCTTTAAACCACAATCTGAAGTGATTTATTACACTTACAAATTGATCCAAATGCCCGCCGTACAACCCTTGTACATACAATGAAGCCCTGAAGGATGAAGCACAGCACTGCAGAGCTCCGCAGTGCAGTAGAGTTACTGCAGTAAATAATGCCATTACAATGGGAGTTAATCCCTTTTGTCATGCAGTAAACCTGTGACACTGTGCTGCATCTTGGACGGTGTATCTGTAGCCGATTTAATAAATAGGTAAACAGTTGTATGAGTGCCATAGAACAGTACATTTATATTTAATAGAGTTGAATTCTAAACTCATTTAAGAGCAATCTAGAATGCTATGTTTGCTAGGGGTACTGATTAGCTCCTGATCCACACCTGTATTCTGCTGTGGGAGTGTAGTGGTGCAGTAGCTGATTAGACAACAAAACATATATTATCAGGAGGAGGGAGGAAAGAGGATTAGAACTGTGCAGAATGTTCCATTCTGTCAGTTGAAATCTGGTGGAATTGCAATCTGCTTCTGAAGTAGATTTTGAAACCTTCATGGTACTTCCATGGAATTTAAAAACAGATAAAATCCACAATCAATACCGCACTAACCACTGGGACGGGTGCAGTAAAGAGGATTGCAAACCCCAATAAATGAAACCAAGTCCACTGAATTACTGCACTCCACAGAATAATTTGCCATGACAAAAAGTATCAGCAAATAGCAAAATTTATTGTTTGACAAAAGCTAAAACTACAACAGTCCCCAGCGCTTCGGCAGTTACACCTTCATCGGTGGTGTGATTACAGAAGCAAGACAACCACTTATTGTACATCATTCAATGACCTCATCAATAACATCATAGTGAAAAAAGGAAAAAGCTCTACATTCTTAAAGTGCAAATACAAGAATTATGTAAATCCCTACTAAACCTTTGATAAAATAAATAGAAAATTACAAATATAACAATATACATAATTTATATCACAGTTCCTTACAGTATACTTTACTTTATGTCATACTTTTATCAAAAGTTTATACATTCTTTATTTTCAGAATTTCAGTCTCCTAAAAAAGGGACATATAATGAATTATGGTACTAAGAAAAAAGTTTTTTAAAAAAAGGAGAAAAATGGTTAAGAGCAAGAAAAAGTATACTAAGGAAAAGTACATCAAAGGAAGGGGGCATCAAAAAAGCACATATTCGAGGTGCAAAAATTGGAACAACATATAGTATAAAATGTAGAGCTTAATAGAAGTGAAAAAAAGAGAAGAAGTAAATAGAGTAGACAAGAAAAAGAGTAGGGCAAAAGGGCTATGACATAAAGAGAGACAGAGAGCAAGAGAATGTGTTTTCTGTAGTACAGAGCAGGGGTGTAGCCAGGGATTTCAGATCTGCACACCAAGTGGACTCATTGCTACCCCACCCCCCCTTGTTAGGGTGAGCGACCACCCCGAGGTGTAGCCAGACAATATACAAATGTACGCCAGGACCGTGTTTGTTTCCTCATTTGGCACAATAAATACAACTTTTGTATCTCATGACAGTGGTTGTTGCCATGTATGGGTAAATACAAATGCCATGCATTGTTCCCTAAGACACCCACATACCAGCCCAGAGCCTGTAAAGTTGTATTGTCCTTGGGATGCAAAGAGAGTATTAGTGACCAGTCCTTCTAGTTTTGACTCCTATGAATTAAATTATAGAAAGGTTCAGTATTTTCTTTGTTAGTTTTCATGGAAAAATGAAGCAGTTCAGAGCCTATTTGCTACCCCCCCCCCCCCAAATAAAATTGTACACCATGGAGTTCTTGGAGTATGCCTGCCTACACCCATGGTACAGAGAGTAAAACATAATTGATAGGCTTGCCTGTAATTATGTGGGGGAAGAGCTCCTCCCCCACAGTCTATTTAAACAAGCAGCTGTCTCCTGCTCTGCTTTGAGTGAGTCGCATTCACTCGCCATCCTCCCTGACACCTCCTCCTTCTGCGGCACTCTTGTCCCACCGGGGGGCTCCATAATTCTAATCCAAGCCTCCTTCCTACTGGTGGGATACAGAGAAAGACCAAAACCATCAAAAATTATCAAACGCCTCAATTCAAGCATCCAAGTACCTAAGCACTTCATTATATGCTGGCCTCCGTATCCAACAACCATCTACATCATTCCACTATATGTTACATAAGCACTGAGCTATGAACCACACATAATAAGGAGATGAATAAATAAATAAAGATAGAAGTGAAATCAAAAAGCTTCCTAAGTGTGATCACCCTATTCAATAGTCAAACAGTAACAACTTTAATCCCAGGGATCTACACGGGCTCTTCTCTTGAAGTCAGGACCTAGAAGAAACATTCAGAAGGAAATGAGAAAATAGCAAATAAACACAATGTAACTATCTTTTCTTTAGGAAGAGTTTTAAATCCCATGAATCATTCAGTCCATCCAGTTTTATGCAACTGAGCCTGAAATCCATTCTCTCTCTCCTTCTCTCTGCAATAGCTCATTCACTCTATCACCTCCAAACTTTAATGGTGGTTGCCAGTTGACACCCATAAACTTAAGTGCAGTAGGGTCCGAGTCATGGTGTAAAGCAAAATGTAGTCCCACTGGGGTATCCCTCTTGTTGTTTTGAATATTTCTCACATGTTCCTGCATTCTTATTTTTAATACTCTGGTTGTTCTTCCTACATAAAACATTTTGCAGCTACACCATAACACATAAACCACAAAAGTGATGTCACAGTTGATAAGGTCATTGATCTTATATCTTGTATTACTGACTGGATGGATCAATTATTTTCATACATTGCAAAACCAGCATGTAATACAGAGATGGCACTTAAACTTCCCTTCTGGTTTCCTATCCAGCCACATTTTGTGAGTTTCAGTTCCCTCTAGTCTGCTCCTTACAAGTTTATCCTTCAAGTTTGGACCCCTAGAAAAAGTCACTCTAGGGCTCTTCCCTATAACATTCCTAAGGTCCCTGTCAGCATGAAGGAGATGCCAATTCCTGTGTATTATGTTTCCTGCTTGGCCTGCCCAGTTATTATATTCTGTGGCAAATGTAATAGGAACAAATTCCAAATCACCATTGGATTTTGCTACTGCTGTGGAAGTGGAAGATGATGGTTACTAGTGGAGTACCACAGGGTTCAGTACTGGGGTTGGTCCTTTTTAATGTCTTTATAAGTGACATTGCAGAGGGACTAGAAGGGAAAGTATGTCTCTTTGCAGATGGCACAAAGATCTGCAACACAGTTGATAAGCAAGGTGGGGTGGAAAGATGAAAAGGGACTTGGCAAGGTTGGAGGAATGGATAAATGTACGACAGCTTAGATTCAGTGCAAAGAAGTGCAAAGTAATGCACCTGGGAAACACAAACCCAGGGGAAGTGTACACAATGTGGGTGAGATACTGACAACAACAAAAATGGAAAGGGACCTGGGGTTAGTCATATCAGATGACCTAAAGGTGGGCCAGCAATGTGAGAAGACAGTAGGGAGGGCTACGGGATACTGGGATGTATAGGGAGAGGCATCACCAATAGAAAACAGGAAGTTGTTGGCCCTCTGTACAGACAGTTGGTAAGACCACATCTGGAGTACTGTGTAGGGTTCTGGAGGCCCCATCTCTGCAAAGACATAGACAGGTTGGAGGCTGTCCAGAGGAAGGCAACCAAAATGGTGCAGGGTCTGCACCAGAAAACATATGAAGAAAGACTAAAGGAGCTTAAAATGCATAGCCTCGAAGAAAAGAGGGAGAGGGGGGACACAATAGAAACTTTCAAATACCTCAAGGGAATCAACAAAGTCCAAGAGGGTAGCATCTTTCAGAAGAAGAGATGTGCAAGAACAAGAGGGCACAATTTGAAGATAGAGAGGGAACGGCTCAGAGGTAATGTGAGGAGGTATTTCTTCACAGAGAGGGTTGTAGATGCATGGAATGGCCTTCCTGAGGAAGTTGTAGAGTCAAAAACAGTGGGGGAATTAAAAAATGCATGGGAAGAACATAAGGCAATTCTAGTGGAGGGTAAGAGGAAGTAGGCTGTTGGTTAACTAGGATCTGCAGCTTATCCGTTAGGTAGGGAACTGGGCAGACTAGGTGGGCCAAGCAGTCCTTATCTGCCATCAAATCCTGTGTTTCTATATTTATATGAGATGAAGATCTAGACTATTTACTTAATTTCATGGACACTAATTTAGAACATTTAGCAGGTAATTTAAGGGGGGATGCAAGTATGGAAAATGTATCTACATTGTTTCAACAAAGGATCCAGATGTAGAGGAAATTCCTATACAATTTATTCTTGAAGGACTAGAATTTGTGTTAACACACAACTTTTTTGAATTTTCTGGTGAATTCTTTCTTCAGAAACGTGGAACTGCTGTGGGGGCATCTATGGCCCCCGCTTATGCAAATTTACTCCTGGGCAGATGGGAGGAGGAAACTATACTCCAGAATGGTAACCTCTTTCTGCCCAGGATTAAATTCTGGAGTCATTTTATAGATGACATACTATTTGTTTGGCAGGGTGACCAATTGAAAATTTCAGAATTTATGGATTGGATTAACACCAATGATTTGAATTTGTCATTTATACATAAATCAGATCCAGAAAGTATTGACTTTCTAGATCTATCCTTAACCAGACCAAAACATGTAAATCTTAAGATTAGCGCAAAGTGCTTTAGAAAACACACTGCCACTGATTCCCTTTTAAGAGCAGACAGTGCCCACCCACACAGGTTAAAGGAGTCCCTTCCATATGAGCAGTTCCTTAGACTAAAGAGAAATTGCTCAGAAGATAATGATTTTTGGGCCCAATCAGAAGAACTCAGTGAAATATTTCAACAGAGAGGTTACTGTCAAAAGGTTGTAGATGAAGCCCTTAGGAGGGCATCCGAGAAAGACAGAGAGGAGTTATTAAAGGGAAAGCAAAGAAATTGTGATTTGGAATTTGTTCCTATTGTATTTGCCACAGAATATAATAACTGGGCAGGCCAGGTAGGAAACATAATACACAGGAATTGGCATCTCCTTCATGAAGACAGAGACCTTAGAAATGTTATAGGGGAGAGCCCTAGAGTGACTTTTTCTAGGGGGGTCCAAACTTGAAGGATAAACTTGTAAGGAGCAGACTAGAGGGAACTGAAACTCAAATAATGTGGCTGGGTAGGAAACCAGAAGGGATGTTTACAGGTAAGTGTCATCACTGCATTACATGCAGGTTTTGCAATGTAGTTGAAGAATTGATCCATCTAGTCAGTAAATAGAGAATAATGGATGGGGAAGGGTTTGATATGAGAATTTAATGCACACCTGAGTTGTGGGATGCTACGTAAACCCTGAGGGCGAAGCCCGAGGGGTTTATCAAAGCATCCCACAATGAGGGTGTGCATTAAATTCTCATATGAAACACCTTCCCCATCTTTTATTTTTTATAATAACAGACCAGCAATTTTTCTCCAGCAGTTTGTGAGACTGTTTGACCCCACCCACTTACAGAATGTTGGCCAATGAGGCAGCAGCATAGTTTGACTGGCATGGCTCATGAATGTCATAACAACCAGCCGGTTGTTATGGAAAATATCAACCTGGTCAGTACATTGAGAAAAACTGCTGACCAGTTATTATTACAAAATATAAAATCAAGGATTTTATCAACCGTGACACCACTTTTGTGGTTTACGTGTTATGGTGCAGCTGCAAAATGTTATATGTAGGAAGAACAACCAGAGCATTAAACATAAGAATGCAGGAACATGTGAGAAATATTCAAAACAACAAGAGGGATACCCCAGTGGGACTACACTTTGCTCTACACCATGACTCGGACCCTACTGCACTTATGTTTATGGGTGTCAACTGACAACCACCATTAAAGTTTGGAGGTGATAGAGTGAATGAGCTATTGCAGAGAGAAGGAGAGAGAGAGAATGGATTTTCAGGCTCAATTGCAAAAAAATTGATGGACTGAATGAGTCATGGGATTTAAAACCCTTCCTAAAGAAAAGATAATTACATTGTGTTTATTTGCTATTTTCTCTTTTCCTTCTGAATGTTTCTTCTAGGTCCTGACTTCAAAAGAAGATGCCCCTGTGTAGATCCCTGGGATTAAAGTTGTTACTATTTGACTCTTGAATAGGGTGATCACACCTAGGGAGCTTTTTGATTTCACTATTAATTTATTCATTCATTCATCTCATTATTATGTTTTATTCTCTGTACAACATAAAACACATTCTCATGCTCTCTGTCTTTTTATGTCATAACCCTTTTGTTCCTCTCTCTTTTTCTTGTTTACTCTCTTTCCTTCTTCTCTTTTTTGTTTTTTCCACTTCAATTGTGCTCTACATTTTATACTATATTTAGTTTCAATTTTTGCACCTCGAATATGTACTTTTTTTGATGCCCATTCCCTTGATGTACTTTTCCTTATTATACTTTTTCTTGCTCTTAACCCTTTTTTCTCCTTTTATTTTTAAATCTTTTTTCTTAGTACCATAAATCCTTTATATGTCCCTTTTTTAGGAGACTGAAATTCTGAAAATAAAGAATGTATAAACTTTTGATAAAAGTATGAAATAAAGTACACTATACTGTAAGGAATCGCGATATAAATTATGCATATTGTTATATTTGTAATTTTCTATTTATTTTATCAAAGGTTTAGTAGGGATTTACATAATTCTTGTGTTGGCACTTTAAGAATGTAAGGTTTTTTCTTTGTTTCACTTCGATGTCATTGATGAGGTCACTGAATGACGTGCAATTTAAGTGGCTGTCTTGCTTCTGTAACCACACCCCCTGATGAAGGCATAACTGCCGAAGCACTGGGGACTGTTGTTGCTTTAGCTTTTGCCAAACAATAAATTTTGCTGTTTGTTGATACTTTTTGTTGTGGCAGATTATTCTGTGGAGTGTAGTAATTCAGTGGACATGAAATTTAAAAACAGTTTCATGGACTTGTCATTGAAACCACGGACTGCAATCCCCTGTTCAGTTTTTTTTTGTCTTATCTTTTTACCACTTTACTCCCAGGCCCCCTCTCACTTGGGCTGTACAACTCCTTCTGCATGCCCACCAGTCACACCTCTGCTGCCATGATCCATCACCAGATCCTGCTGTGCTCTGATGACTGGATGGGGGTCAGGCTCGAACCCTACCAAAAGGGCCCCCCCCTCACCAGGGAGAAGAGTGAGGAAGAGGAGAAGTCTGAACACTGCCCACCTGGAACGTGGGGGACAGAAGTGGTGCACTCTGAGGACTGTGGGGTAGTGAGGGATGAATGCCATCATCTGGCAGTGCTGGACCAGGCCATTTTTCCTTTTTCCTGTCCCACCCACCTCTCGTGTAGGAATGTACGGATATGGTGACCTGGGGTGGGGCCGTATGATGATGCATGATCACTCACATTGTCAAGGATGTCACCACAAGCCCACACCAGGAGCTGCTAGAGAGTGGTGCTGCTCCACCTCCCCACAGGGAGGGAAGCATCCATCGGACACTGGAACTCCCTCCCTGCTGGCTGCTGCTCCTGGCACCCGGGTCAGGGGTACAAACCTGGGCCACCAGTGTGTTGAGTGAACGCCCATCACTCAGCAACACAGGGCTGGCTCCCTTGTTCAGTTTTTGATACCATGATCGTACAATTACAAACTGCTTGAATACCTTCCCACAGATCTAGTGTTAGCATAGGTTTTGGAATTGCTGATTAGTATTGCATGTGCACTTTTTATTGGTGTAAAGTAACAGCGTTGGAATTGCATTCCATGTTTCTTAAAGAGCTGTCTATGTAAACTGCAGAATACAAGTTAATAGGCAGGTTCAAATTCTGCAGTTTCAGCACATGTGCCCACAAGGTTTAGTTTCAGTTTTGAGAGTGTGAGAGCTGAGATAGGGAGCAAGTAATGAAAGTTAATCTCCAGTAATACAGTTAAAATTTGCAAGTTTTGAGATGGCTGTTGCAAGTTTTGAGATGGCTGCTGCAGAGGACAATCAGGCCAGTCAATATAAGGGTTCTGCTACACTCTTCAGTCCACAGGAGAACAACATCGTAGTCTGTGAAGTGAACAAAAATGCAACTCAGCTGCCTGGGTTAAACAGGCTGTTGTTTCTTGAACGAGAAAATATCTGGGTAGTGATCAGCATTGCACTGGGTGTAACTGAGAGAAAGTCCGCATAGCAGTGCTGCCTCCTGCACACTCACTGAACTGACACTGCAGTGTCAAGTTAGTATGTGAGAAAACAAGTGAGTCCAAAGTGTATAGCAAGGCAGAAAACCTGGTAAATTCAGAAGGTAAAGTAGGAAGACTGTATCAAGGTATACCCTCACCCAATAGTGAATAGCAAAGGATAAGAGGAGTCATGTGTCTGTAGTGAGAGGTGTGTGAAGAACACAAACTTTCTTAGGGACCCAGAGATTATTCTGGCTTATGCCTGGGGTCAGGATCTAGCCAGTCTTGCAGTTCTGACAAACAGAGCATTTCAGAGACCATGTTCCCAATCCCAAGTATGAAACTGTAAACATTATATTAGCAACCATGACAACAATCCATGACATGTCAGAGTGATTCATATCTGGTATAACAGAATGGGCACTAATCCTGAGAGAAAGTGGGGAGGCGAGGGTGACCAGCCCTAGTGAGGGTCCCCCCCCCCGGGCACTCTCCATCATCCGTTCCCCACCTGTAACCGAGTGCAGAGGTGCCAGGTGCATTCAGCAGCCCCGGCGGGCCTCCTCAGTGACCTGAGTCAAAGCACTCTGCCATTACCTGAAATGATCGCCGGACCTGCGCAGCGACATACATCTGTACTGGAGCCGTTTTTTCGTTTGGCTGGTGGAGGGAGGCCACGGGGAGACAGAGAGGAGCAACAAAGCCCAAGGACATTTTTTCTGACTTTTAATCTGCTGAACTAACACCGAAAGCACCTGGCTTTCAAATCACAAAATTGAATCTTGGCGCGGAAAGCGCCTGTGCCCATTGGACCCCAGGAGGTGGTGATGCTCCTTCTGTCCTCTACGAAGGGAGAGCCAGTCCCACCGTGTTACCCAGCGCCAGTCCTGAGAGAAAGTGGGGAGGCGAGGGTGACCAGCCCTAGTGAGGTCCCCCCCCCCTCGGGCACTCTCCATCATCTGCTCCCCTCCTGTAACCGAGTGCAGAGGTGCTGGGTGCATTCAGCAGCCCCGGCAGGCCTCCTCGGCGACCTGAGTCAAAGCCATCTGCCATTACCTGCAACGATCACCGACTCATGCAGCGAGATACATCTGTACTGGAGCCGCTTTTTTTCGGCCCAGCCACCCACCCCGTTCCTCCTCCCATTAAATGCTCACTGACCCCCCGTAACTCATCAGTGACAAATCAGATGTCAGGGGTGGGTCAGTACTGTTCATAAGAAGTTTTGCACTCCTCATATTTCATCCTGTGAGCTGACCCTTGTACATATAATCTTGCTGTCATCTGGCACCCTGGTGGTCTGATTATTTTTTGCTGACTCTGAAACAACTCCCAGCTGTCATATTAGTTTTTTCACTAAGCCCCCCCCCCCGACACAAGGTCTATTGGGACTTAATCTGATCGTTAGTCCTGCATTGTAACCACAGTTCCTATTGTTTAACTCCTAGGGACTACTGTACTGTGTTTTTCTATACTCTGTTTGAAGATAGCCTAAACAGGGGAGCATTGTACTGTCCACCAGAGGGAGAAACGTACTGTCTAAAATTGTGCTTAGCTGTAGTCAGTCTAACCAAGGGGAATAATGTACTTTATATGATTGTGCTTAGCTGTAGTCAGTCTAACTAATAACTGTGCTTAGCTGTAGCCAGTCTAACCAAGGGGAGTAATGTACTTTATATAATTGTGCTTAGCCTAGCCCTGGTCAATGGTTAGTCAGCTGCCCCTTACTGCCTTACTGGTTACGCACTGTCCGACTCTGCCCTACTCAGGGGCCTGTACCCTCCTCCTCTAACCAGCAGCTACACCCTCCATCCTCCGCTGGTCCATACCTATTATACTTTTGGTACCCCTGCCCTGGTATGGACAATGTTCCTCCACCTCCAGCCCAAGGAGGATCGGGAGACCCCCCCATAATAGAGTGATGGTAACTGTGTCTGCCATGAATAGGTCACTGTACCTAACCTGCCTTGTATTTGGTCTCACCCTGCTCTACGTTTTCATCACCCCTCAGGCAGCTCTGGGGCACCAGGAGATAGCTTCTCCTCTTGGGGCACCAGATTACACCTTTTCAAACATCCTCGCATCTGCCTATGTCCCCTTCTGTCCCTCCTGCTATCTAAACTTCAGGGGACTAGTGTACACCATCAGAGTCAAACGACTTCGTGCGCGAAATCGCGCGGGATTTACCCCTAGGAGATGTTGTCTCCCCTGGATTTTCCTAGTAATGCTACTACTATCTGGGGATATTGAAATAAACCCAGGGCCCCCTGCCTTGGGTCAAATGACCCCCCCAGGCTGGGGATTGGGTAATGGCATAAAAATGGCTCACCTAAATATAAGAAGCCTACTGCCAAATCATGACAAACTCATTGCGTGGACTGCACTCTACAATCCTGACATCCTTGGAGTTACCGAGACTTGGCTCAAACCCTTGACCCCGAACTCAGCCTGTGCCCTTCCAGGGTATGACTTCATACAGCAGGCTAGAGCAGGGGCTAAAAGGTGGGGTGGCATCCTGATTTACTTCAAGAGTCACCTAAAGGTCTCCCTAGTAGTTCCTCAACAACCTTCAGTATCCCAGTGTGAGGTGCTACATTCTCTCCTGCTAGGCAATACCAAGAAGCTGCACCTGGTTTGTACGTATAACCACCAAAAGGTGGACTCCTGGGCTGACTCATCTTCTTGACCTAGTAGGCCCTAGCATTGGGGACAACGAGCTCATAATCATGGGAGACCTTAATCTTAACTGGAAGGATGGGAATGACAAGCAGATGCAGTCTCTGCTTGCTGGTCTTACCCTGACTCAGTTAATACAGGAGCCAACAAGGCGCTCGCCCGTGGTTCCTCTAGTTCCCTCCTAGATTGGGTTCTATCAAACCGTCCAGATAGAATCTCCTCAGCGGGTACCCTGTCCGATGCCATCTCTGATCACTCCCCGGTATATTGTGTATGGAAAATTCCCTCACCAAAAGTCCCACCCAAGATCTTACAAGTAAGGAACTTCGCCAGGTTTAATCCCGGTGAGTTCCTGGTGGACCTAGGGCTTGTCGACTGGTCTCCCGTGCTGAGATCCAGTGACCCCTCTGCTGCAGCCTCCCACTTTATCAATATTTTTGGGGCCCTGCAAGACAGGCATGCTCCTCTGATAACCCAGAGGGTGAAGGGGTCTGCCACCCTTTGGCAACATGGCAATCTCTTGGCACTAATGCAGGAAAGAGACAGGTGCTGGTCCAAATATAGATCCTCCCTGGATCCTGCCATCCACCAAAAGTACAGACAACTCAGAAATGAGTGCAAAAGAGCAGTCAGAGCTGCTAAAAGTGACTTTTGTAAATCCGCCCTAATCAACTCTGCCTCGGACCCCAGGAGGTTCTGGAGAAACATAAATACACTGGTCGGTGGCTCATCTTGTCAGGATGTATCTGACATGACTATTAATTGGGTCTCCTGTAACAATACCCTTACCATTGCCAACTCCCTAAACTCGCATTTCACCGATCTGATGGCCCTCACTGCGAGTTTCCCACCTGGAGCCCTCATGTCCCCTCCTCCCTCCCCGTCAGAGAGAAGGACCTTCCCTTATGACAATCTTTTAATATCAGAGCAGTATCGTCTCCTGACATCCAGAAACGCCTAGCTGGTCTCTTGCAGTACTCCAGTCCTGGCCTAGACAATCTGGAGCCCAAGCTCCTAAAACTTGGGGCTCCCCATATTGCCTCCCCAGTTGCCCATATTTTCAACCTATCCCTTGCCCAGGGGTCCATCCCAGATATATGGAAAGAGGCGAGAGTTGTCCCTGTCCTAAAGCAGGGCAACTCAAAAATGGCGGACAACTATCAGCCAATCACTATCCTATCGGCACTGGCAAACCCTAGAAAAGTGGTAGCTGAGCAACCTCTGAGCATGTACAGTGCCTAAACTTGCTCTCCCCGCCCAGCATGGCTTCCGTAAGGGGCATAGCACTACCACAGCCCTGATCACTGCTACCTCTAGCATCAGGACGGCTATGGACCAGGACAAACTCACTGGTGCTATATTCATTGACTTGTCTAAAGCCTTCAACCTCGTTGACCACTCACTGCTGTGTCAACAGCTATGGGGACTTGACTTCTCCCCCCAGGCCATGAGATGGTTCTCTGATTACCTATTTGTCAGAACGCAGCGGACCGGCTTCAATAAGGTCCTGTCCGCCCCACTACCAGTCACCACAGGCGTACCCCAAGGCTCCGTCCTGGGTCCGCTTCTTTTTTCCCTTTTCATTAACCAACTGCCTCAGGTGACAACTTATTGCATTCCCACCCTATATGCTGATGACTTGGTACTAATGGCCCACTCCAATGACGTCAACTCTCTTGTCAAATGGCTAACTGATGACTTTAACAAAGTCCAGACCTGGATAATGAGTCACAAACTGGTCCTGAACCTGATGAAAACCCAGACCATGTTATTTGGCTCAACTGCTAAAATCAAAGCCTCTGCACCCACCCTGACCATCACCACTCCAGACGGTCCCTCCCTCCCAACGGTGAGCACAATCAAGTATTTAGGAGTCATCCTTGACCCCCACCTTAATATGGGGAATCACATTGCCAATGTCTGCAAAGCCATGAATTGCAAACTGGGCCTGGCCTATAGGGCCAAGTATAACCTCACTCCAGCAGCCAGACTTGCTCTTGCGAGAGGAGTACTCCTTCCCTCCATTAGCTATGCCTCGCATCTTTTTGCCTTTTCTCCTATGACTCATCTCAGTAGGTGGCACACTGCATACAACAGCATCTGTCGCTTTGCCCTAGCTGCTCCCCACCTTGCTCATCGTTGTGAACTCTACAATCACCTAAATTGGCTCTCCCCGCCAGATACTTAGAATTTGGGGTAGGATGTCTAACGAGTAAGCTGATTAAAATGGGCATTCCTTCGGGTCTGGCCCAGCGCCTACCACCAGCTGACATTTCCCCTTACTCCCTGAGGTCCCAGGCCCAGAGTATGCTCAAAGTACCTGTCACCAGAACTCTCATGGGTGCAAGAGACTTTACCGTGTGTGCCCCCAAACTCTGGAACTCTCTCCCCAGAATTAGTTCACTTTGCCCCTCCCATCACTGCTCAAGACATCCCTGTGGGCTACTTGAAACAAGTCTCAGCATGTCTATGTGCCCAACCACACAGAAATTGAGTTTTGCTCCCTAATTATCAGTGTCTAGTTGCCCTCTCAGGGCCACCTAGCATCTCAGCTGAGTCTTCTACCCCAGGGTCAATGGCCACTGTACTCCTTGTTCAGTCCCAGATACCACATCTTGCTCATAGAAATGTGTCAGCTGTCCTGCTTGCACTTGCTGTAAATGTGACTGTATTGATTTCTGTACCTTTGACTTCTTTGTCCTGTCCTATTCACTACATCTTGCTCACTGAAATGTGTTGAATGACCCAGTTGCACTTGCTGTAAATTTGATTGTATCCTGCACCATTTTGCTTCCTACTGGCTGTAAATCTCTTCCCTGTCCCATTATGTAGACACTCTGTCATAATGTACATTGTACTTATTGTCTTTGTCATATCTTGTTGTACTCTCCCGGGTCGTTCCTGAAAATAGGCATAATACTTGTCTAGTGCACTCACCCGGTTAACAAAAGCTAAATAAATAAATAAATAAATAAAAGCTCACTACAAAGTAAATACTGTAGAAAACAGGTGCAAGGAACAATAACTACTGTAGACAAGGACAGTGTGTAATTACTATATCTGTAACAGGATGCCTCCAGTGAGCAGTTACCACCTACCTTTAGACACAGGTAATTCCCCTCGGGGTATGGCCAACCCCTTGGTCTTTATCTAATGCCAAGAGAGTGTTATCACATGGTGCCAGCCCTCAGCTGAAAGAACAATGACAGCAACCACAGGTGAGTGGGATCCTTGGACTGCTGCCACCTAGTGCAGTAGTGAGGAAACCAGAATAAGGAGAAAGGGTGTGTACATTTACTGTTTTAAGACAATTGTGCAACTAAGCACTGAGGTAGCATTGATTTTCAGGTGGTGAGGTGGTGCCAGTGTATTGTGGCTAGCTGTGATGAAACAGCTGGTAGCTGGCTGGTGATGTTCTATTGCTGCCTTAGTGCCTATTATTTTTGGCTGTTAGAATAGTTATTTTGGCCCTGGTTCTGATCCATGGGCCTCTCTCTGTGCTCCATGGATGTTCCCCAAGTCCAATTCACCACTAACACCACTATCTGTGTCATGGTGGTCAACAACACAGTGCCTGGTTGAAGGCTACACATTATTTGTTGTTATCCTCAGACACTTCCTCATAGCACCTGTTGAGTGGTTGACTGTGGCATCTGACCACTACGTACACAAAACAAAACCTGTGAAGGTCATAGCCATCTCCTGGACCACCTCTAGGCTTTTGCACTGGAAACTGCTTACTGTACATGCTTTGTGCGTTAGGTCTGCCATGTGTCAGTGACTAACCCCTCCCAGCCTTCTCCTGGAATCCAAGGTAGATCAACAAAAAAATGACATAATGTGTAAACCATTTCTCTTTGTATAACAGTTGGACTATTGATACATAATCATAATGTCTTGCTTACGTAATCTTTCTCTTTTGTGTTAGCAGCTGCTTGTCATCAACCAGAGGAGACAAGCAGCACAGAAGGGTCAGAAGGTAGACTAACATGGTCCAGTGGTGACCAGTCTGGAAGAGAACCCACTGCCTAGCCTATAGACACTGGTATAAAATGTATGTACTGTAATACTTCAATGAATAATTTAATTTTAGCTATGAATACAAGGGACTGTAAGGCCATCCTGTCAGGCCATGACACACTTCACAAGTATGGATGAAATATGCGCATTTTGCACACAACTTTTTCTCCATTATCTTGTCCTTTAAAACAAGCATTTGTCAATGCCAAACGTTCGCTTGCAGGTATTTGCAGTGGTATTTGGCACTTGGACATGGCTTAAAAAAATCAGTGACAAAGAAGTACAAGCATTTGTCAATGTCGAATGTTGTTTGCTTCTATGTGCTGTTTAGGTGTTTGGAAGTCATTGGAGCGCAAATATTGAAAATTTTGAACTTACGGCGTGCGTGGAACGCGCTTAATACCGCGCTAAATAAAATAGTCATTTTAGGAATTTTTCACCAAATTTTCAACATAGCCATTTTAAGACCTCTGCTAATGAACAGTGTCACTGTGATTTTCGTAATATCTCCCATACATTGATTTACATACCCGAATCGCCATTGTAATGCTTCTTGGAAAGCAGAAACACGTTTTGGGCAGGATGTGGAAAATTGACAGCTGTACTGCTCATAAGGAGGGGTGTTAAAATGGCAATGTTGAAAATCTGGAGTAAAAATATTAAACATTCGCAAACTTACGAGCGCACGTAGGAACTGCGCAACGCAAGCTCGTAAAACAGTCATTTTTAGGAATTTTCTCACCAAATTTTCAACATAGCCATTTTAAGACCTCTACTAGTGAACAGTGTCACTGTGATTTTCTTAATGTGTCCCATACATTGAGTTTGCACACCGACTGCGCCATTGTGCGCTAAATGGGCGCAAACACGTTTTGGGTGAGATGTGAAAAATGACAGCTGTACTACTCATAAGAAGGTGTGGTAAAATGGCAATGTTGAAAATCTGGAGTGGAAATATTGAAAATTCACAAACCTACGAGTGTGCATAGGAACTGCGCAACGCACGCTCGTAAAAAAGTCATTTTTAGGAATTTTTTCACCAAATTTTCAACATAGCCATTTTAAGACCTCTACTCATGAACAGTGTCACTGTTATTTTCTTAATGTGTCCCATACATTGATTTCACACACCGACTGCGCCATTGTGCGCTACATGGGCGGAAACACATTTTTAGCAGGATGTGAAAAATGACAGCTGTACTGCTCATGAGGAGGTGTGGTAAAATGGCAATGTTGAAAATCTGGAGTGAAAATATTGAAAATTCGCAAACTTACGAGTGTGCGTAAGAACTGCGCAACGCACGTTTGAAAACAGTCATGTTTAGGAATTTTTTCATCAAATTTTCAACATAGCCATTTTAAGACCTCTACTCATGAACAGTGTCACTGTGATTTTCTTAATGTGTCCCATACATTGATTTCGCACACCGACTGCGCCATTGTGTGCTACATGGGAGGAAACACGTTTTGGATGAGATGTGAAAAATGACAGCTGTACTGCTCAAAAGAAGGTGTGGTAAAATGGCAATGTTGAAAATCTGGAGTGAAAATATTCAAAATTTGCGAACTTACGAGCCTGCGTAGGAACTGCACAATGCACACTCGCAAAACGGTCATTTTTAGGAATTTTTCCACCAAATTTTCAAAATAGGCTTTTTGAGAGCCCATCTTATGAACGCTGGCACTGTCGTTTTGTTAATCGGGCCCAAAAGGTGATTTTGTGCAGTGACTGTGAAATCACCCTTCGGGCCCGAATAACGCCATGACAGTGACAGAATTCATCAGAAGGGGTCCCAAAAACCCCATGTTGAAAATTTGGTGCAAAAATTCCAAAAAATGCCTAAGATATGCAACAAAGTTGAAAAACCATCTAGCCCATTATACAGCTTTCTGGCATTTCCTCAGTTCGCGGTCAGCTTTGAAGAGTGCAGATGTGTTCCCGGTCCAGCGATGATCTTCGCGCTGGGCTCCGGAGGTAAGTATGGGGTGGGGGTGGGGGAGGCAGGGTGCACAGGGGGGGTGCGGGTGTTGGGGGCGGGAGACCGCGTGGGACCGCTTAATTTACAGGGGTTTTTTGATGACGCCGACATTTGCCACTTGGGGTGGGCTCCCAGCATGGCAGAAGGATGGCTGGGGGCCGTGGAGCCAATGGTGGATTAGGCACCCCGTCGCGGTAGACGACGAGGACGTTTGCCATGCTGGGTGGGCTCCAGCGTGGCAGCAGGAAAGCTGTTTGGGGAGGTGGAGCCGATAGGATTTGGCACCCCTGCTACAGACGCATTTAGATCGCTTGCCATGCTGGGGTGGACTCCCAGCATGGCACCAAAGATTTTGGGGGTGATGCACTGCAAGCACACAGTGGTGGTTTTCTTTGAAGAGAAGACCACCGCTGTCATGCACAGCACCGCAGCGATTGGTGCAGGACCGCCACGCCTGCTCAATGGAGCAGGGGATTGCACAGGGCAGACACACCTCCAAAGTGTCCCATTCTCCCAAGACGTTCTTTGCGCATGACAATGAGATGAGGACCATTCCTTGCAATCTTATGCTGTCTGTGTTGTATCACCAGTTGTTTATTTAGGTTCATCTACTTCTATGATGATGTGGTTTATCTCATGGACTGCACCCCATTGGACTTAGTTATCTGTCAAGAAGGATGGCTCTTTACCAGGTAGTGAGCTACCACAGACTGCATGCATTGGCCTGATGTCTGTTGATGACTGCACTGTGATTACCAAGCTTGATGTTATGTTTGTGGTCCCATGATACCCTCTTCACTATGGATCCTTTAGTGAACAGTGAAGTCTATGACTGTATGACTGCATCCTCCCTATCACTGTTTTCATTTTTATTATGAAATCATATATTGTGATTTCTGCAACTGGGGGGACACGAATAGATTTAGGGAAATAATGTATCTCACTACAAATGTGACCAGTGGGATTAATAAGTGATGTGCAGTGGGGATGAGTTAAATAAATCATTTATCTGCACAACAGTAGTTGGACCTTGGATAACCTCATGAGTGGCATAAGTCATGAGTGAGGTGTCTGAGGTCAAATTGCTTGAGCCCAGATGAATCATTTATTTAACAAGTTCCCCATTTTATATTCCATGTACAGTATGCAATAGGAACTTGCTTTTTGGTGTAGTTTTTTTCACATTTCATTTAGCAGTTAGGTTTTAACTAATAGAGGGAATTTTTTGTGGTGTTCCCTTTGTTATATTTACATTAGGGCAACTTGGGATGCTAGCACGGTAGCTAGAGCTCCTATGTACCTATGTGTTTAGTGCACCACTTTATTGGCTCCAGTTTTGTGTGTGGGCAAACTAAGGAATTTTCGTAACATGGTGGCAGTAGGGCTCACTTAGTGAGGGAACCGACTTGCCTGTGTGCTTTCTGGTTTTTTTTTTTTTCAATTGGAAGGCTCCTCCTGTGGTTCAATGGACAAGCATCCAGCCACTTCCACTTTCTGAGATATATAAGCAGTTCCCCTCAGCCTCCTTCTGAAGCACTTTTTCTTTGTCAGCCGTAGGCTTTGTCCATTTGTCGCCAACCCCACCTCGCCTTGCTGCTTTTTTCTGCTGGACTTCTGTGTTTTGTTCTTCTACTTCTGATTTGTATTTTGCCTCCAGCTGTGTGCTTCCTTTTGTCACATCCCTGTTTTTTCTGTGTTTGTGTGTCTTAGTTTTGTTTTGTTTTGTTTTGTTTTTGGGTGAACTTGGTTTCTAAGCTCCTACCATTGCTCATTTAGAGTTCGAGCTACTTGCTTTTAGTTACTCACATTGCTACTGCATTCAGTACCTGTGTTCTACTCCAACCAATCTGCTCCTCATGCTATACATCTAATTATTTTCACCTGATTCAGGCTCCCTCTGAACCCTTGCTATGCAGCTCAATCATGCCTTCTCAGCTTAATCTACTTCCCACATGGTAATAGCTGCTTTCAGAGCATTGTGTGCTTCCCTCCATTCTATCACTAAATATGGGATGTGTGCCTAGAGATTGGAGGGAGGTGCACATGGTACCTCTCCACAAAAGTGGGCCCAGGGATGTACCAGGGAACTATAGACCAGTGAGCCTCACCGCAATTGTGGGGAAACTGATGGAATCTATCCTCAAAGAAAGGCTGGTGCAGTTTCTTGTAGATAATGATCTGCAAGACAACAGACAGCATGGGTTTGTCACTGGCAGATCCTGTCAGACAAACTTGGTTGGTTTTTTTGACTGGGTCACTAGGACACTGGATGAGAGTCATGCAGTAGATGTAATCTACCTGGATTTCAGCAAGGCCTTCGATTCAGTGTTACACAGAAGGTTGACCTGCAAGTTGAGGAGTCTTGGTATAGGGTAGAAGCTAGCCCAATGGGTCGCAAACTGGCTGAGGGATAGGCAACAGAGTGTAGTTATGGGGTTGTGGGGGGAGAAGCATCGGAGCCCAGGGCAGTGACAAGTGGTGTCCCACAGGGATCAGTACTGGGACCAGTCCTGTTTAACATTTTCATCGCAGACATAGCGGTTGGGATCAAGAATAAAATCAGCCTCTTCACTGATGACACCAAGATCTGTGCTGAGGTGGATGGGGAGGAGGGTGGCAAATTACTGAAGGAGGACTTGGCAAGACTCGATGAGTGGTTGCACACCTGGCAGCTTGGGTTCAACACCAAGAAGTGCAAGGTGATGCATTTTGGAGCCAAAAACCCAGGATACAGCTACAGGATGGATGGTATCAAACTGTCCACATTCAACGAGGAGAAGGATCTGGGGTTCTAGTGACCGGGGAATTAAACCACTCAGCCCAGTGTAGGAAGGCAGTGGTTAAGGCTAACAGAATGCTTGGGTGCATAGCAAGGGTGATAACATCCAGATGTAGCGAAGTCATATTGCCCCCTACAGGTCCCTGGTGAGGCCGCACTTGGAGTACTGCATGACGTTCTGGCACCCATACTTGAAAACGGATATCAAACTACTGAAGGCAGTGCAGTGAAGAGCAACAAAGATGATCCAGGGGTTGGGGGATAGAACTTACGAGGAAAGACTAAAGAGCTCAACATGTATACCCTATAGGATAGAAGAGAGAAAGGGGGCATGATCAAGACCTTCAAGTACCTGAAGGGGATGAACAGAGTAGGCTGCCAGGGTGGGTTCACTCTCTAGAATGGAAGAAATACCAGAGGGCACTCCCTGAAGTTAAAGGGGCGCAGATTCAGGAGGGAAAGGAGGAGGCACTACTTCACTGAAAGAGTGGTAACAGGGTGGAATGCACTGCCTGAGCAACTCGTATCAGTGCAGACTGTGGGGTGCTTCAAGAGGGGGTGGGACAAATTCAAGGGGAAAGAGCATACGGTGGGGTAGTTGGGGAAGAGTTAATGGAAGGGGGGGCAGCTGCAGTCTAATTGGCTGAAGTCCTGCACACTCATGCATACTAGTTAGACCATATGGCCTGTATCTGCTGGTAGTTTTGTATATTTTGTATGTTAGTATATACTACCACTCATGGTTACTTAATGCTGATGCTATTCCCCATTTGTACGCTGTTATTATACTCATAAGGTCAGCTAAGCCACTGCTGATGCTGTAAACTAGTTTTAATATCTGCATGTGGTTCTCAACCCCTTCCATCACTTTCTTGCTTTTCCTACAGTGGGAACTTGAAAGTGTTTGGGGAGCCGTGGCCCCATGTGGCTAATGACTTATATTCTAAATCCTGCCTCCGCCGCCAAAAATCCTCAACGTATTTGTTACCTTCATTTGACTTTTGAATGCCTGGCTGGCTTGCCTCACTATCATAGTGCTGCTTCTCTCACTTACTTTCATATCCCACCATTGCTACTATGTTTTGCAGACCTACGTGCAGGCCTGACTACTCCTACTGCTTATTGACCTACCTGCAGGACCGACTTTTGTTACCCTGCCCTACTGAACTACCCTGCCTTACTGAACTATGTCCACATCAACTTCTGATTATGTCATCATTGCTCTTTGCTCCCTGCCATCTTCCCTATGCAAGGTCTCAGCACTCATCCCCCATTCAGCTCCTCATCAGTCTCTGGGGCATGCCAGCCATATTATTTAGGCACAGGGTTCCCTTTCAGCCGACGGCCTTGCTTTGCACTTAGAGTCGGCAGCCTGAGCATGCAAAGCTTGGGGTGGGATCCTTCTCACCTGACCCATAGCTGGGAATGTCCTTGCTCCTGGTGGACCTTCAGTCGTCAACTGTACCGACAGCACCTCAAGTTGTAGAAGTTAAGATTTAGTGCTGAAGAGGTGGGGCTCTCATGGGGACCCCTTTAGCTGCCCGAGCAGATCCGTAGGCACCATTCAAAGCTATTCTCCCCATGACTGCCTCTGGTTCACCTGGTTTGAGGGTAGATCGGCAGGCCAGGTGAGTGCCTCAACAATTGTTGCTCTCCTCCTCCCACCTTGGTTGTCCATTGTTGTCGAGTGGGGCCCGCAACCTTCCACAGCATTCCCATTAGAGGGATTAAGTGAGAGCATTCCTCCCAAATTAGAATATTTTCCACCTCCCTTTAATTGGGTTTCCAAAGTGCAGCAGCAGAGCTGTTACTAAATAAAATATCCCACGCCTGGAGGGAAGGCAACCTAGGCCTTGGATCCCCAGAGATTTCCTCTTCAAAGGTTTTTTTTTTCTCTCCTCCATGTCTCAGGTCACAATTGTTAGTTAGTGTAGTGTTCCCTAGTTCTGTAGGCAGGATCCACTGTTGGATGGAGGGGGATGGTGTCCCTACTGCCGTTCCCTCTCTCCTTTGGAGGTTCCCTCATTCTCCCTTGCAACCCATCATACCCATGCCATTGCTAACCTGCGCATCCCATTATGTTATCAAGCTACCTGATGCTTTGTCCATTACCATGTTTCACAACTACTGATTGCTTATATGCTTCATACTACTACTTTCTTTTTGGGGATACTTCCTAAGGTACCTTTAGCCAAGGGAATCATCCTGTGGCACTTCTAGGGGTGGAACCCTCTAGAGGGTTCCTTGCCTTTGTACCCCTACAGGGTGGTAATTCCTCTGAAATAGAGAGTGCGAATAGCCAAAATCTAAGTAACATGGTTGCACAAGCATAACACTATACTGGCTGCGTAGGGCATTGAACTTAAATGAATGACACTTGTATTATCTGGTTGATCCTGCCTGTTGGTTTCAGAGGTGAGAGAGTGTGTTTGTGGATGAAGTCGCGGATGCAGCAAGTGGGTGCATATGCATTGTAGTGCTCACTCACTTGTAATTCACAGTTTTGGCATTTCCTTTAAAAAAGTTTTTTTTTTCCTTTCAGTTGCTTTCTGTGCCATGGAGAGAAGAGCTGAAATGGAGAGGAGGAAGTGGCAGGTGACATGTGGATATAGCATGCAGGCGGGTTACTGGCAGTGGACAGAGCTGGGAGAAAGAACAACATTACATGTAGAACTGATGGGGTAACAGCCATGGACAGAAGAGATTGTGCACTAGTAGGTGTGTGATGACAGTTCAGCAGCAATCAGGATACCAAAAGGTAGTGTATTATTTTCTTTGCAACATGGCGATGCTGACAAACATTTCTGAGAGAGTTTATGATGGTTTGTGAGGGTGGCAGAGTAAATTAAACTGTAGGAAGAAGTGTCAGTGGGGAGACTTGATGGTGACAGTACTGCATGAATAAATCAGTGATGATGACGTACTATACAGATACATTCATGGACAATACATTTATTAGTATAACATTGATGTCATCACCAGTGTATTATGTTGACTTGCATGTGCACGAGCAACATCTTGTGGCAGTGGCAGTTTCAGAGGTGCGTCAATGTTGTGGCCAATGCAGGGGATGCTTTATTAGATGCAATCCTCAGCCGCCAATCAGTGTGCATGCTGGTGATAACAGCAGTTTCAAAGAGAGCCACAGAGTTGAGAGAAATCTGCCGCCCAATGAGGTGCAGTTTTCATTGCAATGGCAGATGACAGTCTCTGGCCATGCGCATTACAGTGCACAGTACTGTGATGCACATGGCCAGAGTTACCAGTGGAGTTGCAGTGTGCCTTTCCTGGTGAAACATTTCAGTAAGTGAAATAGCCTTGGCGTGGCTTTCCACAATGAAGACTACTGCCACCTGACACACAC
The DNA here is from genome assembly GCA_016271365.2 of Neoceratodus forsteri. Taxonomy (NCBI): domain Eukaryota; kingdom Metazoa; phylum Chordata; order Ceratodontiformes; family Ceratodontidae; genus Neoceratodus; species Neoceratodus forsteri. The sequence goes on along the minus strand of CM057455.1, from coordinate 1,138,300,853 downwards.
TCCTTGGAAAGGCAACATTGGGGTGCTCAATCCCCGTGTCAGCATGTCTCCCCCATTATCTGGCACACTGGGAGCCCATCCCAGTGTGCCAAAACATGGTGGCTCCTGCTGCCCACCACACAGTCTCACAAAGCTGACATCGGGAGTGCCTAATCCCCATGTTGGCATGTATCCCCCCCATTAATGTGGCACACTGGGAGCCCACCCCAGTGTGCCAAAATAATTGTTTCTGACATCACGATGCCCACTCCCGGTGTCTGATGCACTGTCCCCCCAACCTGTCTATGTTGTTTGCCAACAATGGGGTGCCCAATCTCCATGTCGGCAATGGCATGCACCCTCCCCACTGTGGCACACCTGGAGCCCACCCCAGTGCGCCTAAATGTTTTTTTTTAATTATTTCTGTAAAGTAGAAAACCGCTCCCATAGTCTTTCTATTTTATTTAACCTGCAAAACCGAAATGGTCCCTGTAGGTCTCCTGCCCTCCCCCAACCTGCAGCCTCCTTCACACCCACCTCCCTGCACTCTACACGTACTCTCTGGAGGTCAGGAGCAGTGATCTCCTACAGTGCTGCACACGTCTGCACTCTTCAAAGGCGACCGTAAACTGAAGAAATAAAGATAAGTTTTATAATGGGGGGGGGGTTCAACTTAGGTTGATATCTCAGCCAATTTTTGAATTTTGGCTCTAAATTTTCAACATGTGGCTCTTGGGACCCCACCTCATGAACATGTCATTGCCATTTTGTTACTCACTTCCATAAGGTGATTTTGTTGTTGTTGCATGGAATCACCTTTCAGGACTGATTAATGAAATGACAGTGCTACTGCTCATGAGGGTAGGTCCCAAAATGCCCATGTTGCAAATTTGGTGAAAGAATTCCAAACAATGGGCCAGATATTCAAAACTTTGCACCGGGCAAAAAACGTTTGTGCAGGTTTAGCGCGGGATTAGCGCGGGTCTGCTATATTCAAAAGGCCAAATAGCGCTGGCAAACTGCATTAGCGCCGGGCAAAATTATAATGTATGCAAGGGGCAAACTGACATGAATACAGGCGCAATGCTATATTCAGCGACTAGTGCCGCGCTAAGTGGTTTTGTGCGACTTAGCGCGACACTTAGCACGGTGCAAATTACTGCCCAGGAAAAGCTTGTCTTAACCCTGGGCAATCAGCTTTGCGCGACACTATGGCTTTGCGCGGTGTTTGCGCGGGTTTAGCGCGGGTTTTGCACGACCCTAACAAATAAATATGACACATAGATAAAGCCAAACATAGAGGAAGCAGGCTGCTAACTGATGGCATCACAATGATGCCATCATCTGCCACCAGTTCCAGCCATGCCAGACAGTAAGTGGTGACCCTGCCACCAGTGGACAGCACGGCAGTGTGCCCATACAGCACACACCTGTGGACCGCACTTCTGTGGACACCAACAGATGCCAGCACACACATGCAGCACTGTAGGCATGGAGGATGTTAAGGGGGAGCATGTATGGGTGACAAAGCTGTGCTACAGACCAGGTGTGGCCACAAGGCTGGGACACATCATGCAGTGTACATGGGCCAGTATTGGGAATACCCCAACATCAGTGTGCCTTTCGGATAATAGATGCCCCCCTGGCCACATACCGCACAGCTGTACAACTGCCATAGCACACAAAGCCAGAAATGTACATGTCACTGTGAGCATCCATGCCACAGGTGCAGCATCAGTGGGTCACACAACAGCATAACAGTAATGTCCAGTGTCAGTAAACACCCACTGGTTGGGCCTCGCACTGTGTATAGTGCAGTCATCATCACTGCCCTACACACCATAGGCATTGCTGTGTCCACACACTACTGGCCTCCTTGCTACTGTAGTGTCTGCTGTGCACTGTAGCATGTCCTACAGTGTGACAGTTGCATGCAGCACCACCACCATCTGTGCCTATGCTGTGTTGTCCCAGTATAGCTGCAGGCAGCAGCACGTAGTAAATGGTGTTCAGAACTGTAATATTCTGGCTAGCCGCGCAGCGCTAACACGCTTATGCGGTTTAGCGAGGGCTAAATAGTTAGCCCGGAGCAAACTGCATGCAAATCAGGACATAATGAGATGCTAATCTGGATGTTTGCCCACAGACTACCTCAGTAGGCTCATTTGCATGTCACTTTTGAATATGGCAAAGTTTAGCGCTGGCAACGTGGTTTGCACCGGGCTAATATTTAGCCCCGGGCGCTTAAACTCACAGAAACGCAGTTAGCTCTGGCGCTAACAGTTCAGGGAATATTTTACAGTTTTGTACACTGTACTTTCACATATGCTGCCGCCACAGCTGTACTGGGTCCACGTATTTGCTGGCACACACATTGGCCACATAGTTCATCTCTACCTATCTTCACATCGCTGTGCACTGTGTTGCTGTTGTGGTTTGCACTTCCTGGTTGCCGTATTCAGAGCTGTCTTATTCCAGGTGTAAGTTTGCCCTGCACTCCCAGCCCAGTTTGCCCGGCCTCATTCCCATGCTATATTCAGAAGCTATTTGCCCCGGGCTATTCCTTTTGAATATGGCTTGTTTTGTGCTCCAGGCTAAGTTTGCCTGCCGGGCAGTGCTAATTTAGCCCCGGGGCAAAGTTTTGAATATCTGGCCCAATGACTGCATTATGAGCATGCATTGCACAGTTTCTATGCACGTTCGTAACTTCGCCAATTTTTTATATTTTCACTCCAGATTTTCAACACTGCCATTTATTCACACCTCCTTATGAACAGTATAGCTGTCATTTTTCACATCCTGCCTGAAACTTGTTTTTACACCGGTGGCACAAAATGGCACGATCGCTGTGGGAAATCAACTTTTGGGACAGATTAACAAAATCACAGTGCCACTGTTCATGAGGAAAGGTCCAAAACTGCCCATGTGAAAAAATTCTAAAAATTTATTGCATTACAGGCATGCATCGTGCAGTTTCTACACACGCTTGTAACGTCACCAATTTTTCATATTTTCACTCCAGATTTTCAATATTGCCATATTTTCACACCACCTCATGAACAGTACAGCTGTCATTTTTCACATCCTGCCTGAAACATGTTTTCGCATCTGTGGCATCAAATTTTGCCATCGCTGTGCAAAATAACTGATAGTGCTACTATTCATGAGGCGGGATCACAAAAAGCCCATGTTGAAAATTTGGAGTGAAAATACTAACAAACGCCTGGGTTGTTAGGGTTTCCAACTGTAACATCCCACCCTATAAAGACTGGTAGGTGTCGGGGGTGTGACTTGGGATCATCAGCTGTAATGCTCATGCCATTCCACCCCCAACCCCCACCCTGCAGCCAGTAACAGGCATCAAGGTGTGCCTTGGAGTCTTCAGCCACAAAATTCACCCCATTCTCCTATACTACACCCATCTCATTGTATTTTCTTATGGAATGGGGTGAGCATAAGGCCTGAAGACACCAAGGCACACCGTAACACCTGTTGGTGCCTGCTGGGTAGGGTGAGGTGAAATGGCATGAGCGTTATGGCTGACGACTCAAAGGCATACCCCCAGTGCCTATCAGTCTCTGCAGGGTGGGGAGGGGTTGGTATCAGTTTAATACTTCACTGCCATTCCTATTATGCATCTGTCTCTCTAACTCCTGCACTACCAATGCCAATGCCAGCAAGCCAAAACATTCGGCATTGACAAACGCTCGTTCACATAGTTGCCCTGATAAACATGTTTATCAGGAGCCTTCAGAGTCCATGCCTATTGCATAAATGCATTTATCTAAACAGTTGTGTTTATCTCAGTAGTTGCCACATCATTCATCACTCCTGCCAGCACTACTTCCATGATAAGGAGCCACTTTCATTTTCCCACAGTAGTGGTGGTTGTACACACACTATCCTTCAAATTGCCACCATGTAAAAAAAGTAGACTAAGTGAACAGAAATCTTTTAGTTACAGATTCCAGTACATTGTACATTTTTCTCTTTTGAACCATGATCTTATTTTTCCTGTTAACCCACACCAAATCCCATTTTGTACATCTCCAGTATAGTAGCATTCCAGCCCCTCCCCGCTAGTCCGCTCCCTGTCAATGCTGATGTGTATACTTATAGTCATGGCTTCCCTAGTCAAATAGGCAATTTAATGATGAACACTTGTTTTACACAAGACTGATACTGCTGAACTCAGTTTATCACATAGTCTTCACATGGCTATTTATTACATATGCCCCAAAATTCACCAAGCTTGTTTATGCACATGTTCAGCATGATGCAATGTCATAGCACAGCGATGCTTGTGTGGCAAGTGGCAGCACAATAAGGTTGGTCCTCTTGAAATTCTCTTTTTCCCCAAATAATCATTTTATGTATAATTCATGCCTTTCATCTGGCATGTAAGCAGTTAGTTTGTGGAGATCTGTGAACAGGCACAATCAGTAAAGGGACATGGAATATCTGTCAAAAAGCTGACAATGTCCCTTTAAGGATAAAGAGGGAAGATGCAGGGTAAATGTCTGGAGGATAGACCAGTCAGGGAAAAAGGAAAGAGAATGCTGATTGTCCAACCAATGACTTGGCATCAGAGAGAAAGAAATGATGGTCAGAGGAACATAAGTAGTAAGAGGAGGGGCAGGGGCAGGAAAGAGTAAAGATAGCAGCACAGAGGAGGGAACCAAACCATAATTTAGAGATGAGGGAGGTGCAGTGGTGGAGCCACCAACCATCAAAGGGGGGGGGGAGAGAGAGAGACAGGGAGTGGAGTAGAGGGTACAGTGGTGGGTGCAAGGAGGACAGCCAAGGGTGCATTGACAGAAGACATGGTAGAGCTGATCTAATCTGTCTGGAATACATTTAACAGCTAGGCCGTATGCCACATCACCATAGTCAAATATTTTTCTTTGCTTATAGAGACACACAGACTCCACATTCTGTCTGAAAGGAACTGAGCAGGCATGAGAGCAAGTCCAAAAACAAATCGGGAAGATGTTTAAGGGCCAGATACAGGAACAGAAGAGGTGGCAAAAAGCCACCTGTGGTCGAACTCCAGCCCATGCACCCCTTCCCTTCAAAGGCTCTAAAAGGGAGGTAAAGGGCTTAGGGCTTGTAAACAAAACCTTCTGTTTGAGGCAGAAATTAGTGAAGAGGCAGCTGAAGGATGTGTTGAGGAAGCTATACGCTCTAGCTGCAAGCCAGCAGTTAGCTGTCCCTGTGGCAACACCCTCCATCCCTCCACCCCACCAGCACAGCATGTTCTGACTGAGTAGGTGACACACTACTGGGCCACCTATTTTTCATGGGCAGTCATCTTTATAAACAGGTTTTACTTGTTTTTGTGAATACTTATTTTTGTACATAGTTACAGTACAATAATAATAATAATAATAATAATAATCTTTATTTTACATAAGCGCCTTTCAGAATACCAAGGCGCTTTACAAAAGATTAAAACAGCAGTAATAAAATCAACAAATACAATACAAAGCAAGTACATTCAGCACCATTAAAGGCCTGGCACCATAAAAAGAGTTTTTAACACCTGCTTAAAACCTCCCACAGTCGTGCACTCCCGCAGCTGATGGGGTAAAGAATTCCAGAGGGTAGGGGCCACGTACATAAATGCACAGACCCCAAAAGATTTCAGAGAGACACCCTTGGAAGCTCCAGCAACCCCTCATCAGCCAAATGGAGCTGTCACTCTGGGCAATAGGGAACAAGAAACTCTTTCAAGTAGTCAGGGCCAAGCCCATGCGGGGGTTTATAAGTCAGTAAACCTACTTTAAAGGTGATCTGCCACCGAATTGGCAGCCAGTACAGACTGTGCAGCACAGAAGTGGTGTGAGAGGCTCGAGAAGTCCCCATCAACAATCATGCTGCAGCATTCTGCACTAGCTGTAGGTGGCAGATATCAATCCCCAGGAAGCCCTAAGGGCAGGGAGTTGCAGTAATCAAGGCACGAGGTCACAAAGGCGTAGACCAATGTTGGTAGAACCCAGATGGAACAAGGTGCTTGATTCTGGTGATATTCCTAAGATGGTAAAAGGAAGACTTGATGACCGCCGACACCTGAGATTGCAAAATCAGCCCATCATCAAGCACCACCCACAGGTCCTTCATCCAGTCAGAAAAAAAGATCTGGGAGCCCTCTAGATAAATTTCAGAGGGCTGACCAGTCCTCAACCCCTCTATCCGGTGACCCAGATCCACAACCATCACCTCAGTCTTTCCCGCGTTCAACTTTAGCCAGCTCGAATTCATCTAATCCTGGATTTCAGCAAGGCAGTTGTTGAATACTGAGAAGGCACTATCCTGGTCAGGTGCAAAAGGCAGGTAGAGCTGGATATCATCAGCATAGCAGTGAAACCTCAGCCCATACCATCTTACAATGTCTCCAAGGGGCAGCATTTACACTGCAAACAGCATGGGGGACAGCACTGAGCCCTGAGGCACCCCACATGACAGAGAGAATGGGTCCAAGAAAAAATCCCAGACACCACTCTCTGAGTTCTGCCACTGAGGAAGGATGTAAACCACCTGAGGACTGTACGTGTCAGGCCACAGATGGACCTCAAGCACCCAATCAATACCCCATGGTCCATAGTGTCAAAGGCTAAAGAGAGATCAAGAAGCATCAAGATGAATCTGCTTCTCTGATCTCTCACCATCAGAAGATCATTGAGCACCTGAACCAGTGCAGTCTCGGTACTATGCCTCTTTCGAAAACTAGACTGGAGAGGTTCGTAGATGCTATGGATGGTCACGTGGTTCTCCAATTGTCCCGCCACTACTTTCTCAATAACCTTCCCTATAAAGGGAATGTTAGAGATTGGTCTGTACTTGCCCAGAGAGTCTGGGCCCAAAGAAGCTTTCTTCAGGAGGGGTGTTACCACCGCCTCCTTCAGGGAGCTTGGGAACTCACCCGAATCAAGGGAGTACTGGACTATCTGTACCAGGACCGGGCTGATAATATCACAGCATCCCATAATCAGGGAGGTCGGACCCGGATCCAAACTACATCACGTAGGATGCATACTCTGGACAATCCATATGACATCCATGAACTCTGGCAGGTCAAAGGAACTCCAGGATGCAAGAAGTGAAGTGACCAGGCTCCAATCAACAGCATACCCCACAGAGCGAGTCAAGAGGATCTCTGACCTGATGTCGACCACCTTATTCACAAAGAATCAAGCAAGCTCATCCCACTCCACTTAGGAAAAAAGGTCTTCAGAGCTGCAGACAGTTTGGTTTGTACAACCTGTCCACAGTTCGGAAGAGCTGAGCAGGTCGATTCTGAGTGGCAGCAATCTCCCTGGACAGAAATTCTGCTTTCTTACAGGAGATTGCTGATTGGTAGGCCTGATAATGCTCTATTAATCTAAGGTGGTTAACCTCCAGGGTAGATATCCACCTATACCTCTCTAACCTACATCCTAGTCACCGCAATTCCCTCAAGGACCCATCAAACCAAGGGGCCTGAGGGCGAAGAGGGAGAGAACAAACACAGACAGGAGCAATCCAGTCCAGGGCCACGGGGATAACCTTATTATAGGCCAAAACCAAAGTCTCTGGACTTATGCTGGCCACAGGAAACTCCAAGAGGTCAATCACCACCACCAGGCCTTCAGGGCTTACCTCCCATAAAGGGCAGTAACTGACCATTTCCATGGGGGCAGGCCTACAGAGGGGGGGTGCAAAAGTTGAACCTCACGGTGTAGTGATCAGACCAACCGACAGGTTCCACCCCAAAACTGGAGGCCTCAATCCCCAGGAGGAAGACCAAATCAAGGGAGTGACCATGTTGATGGGTGGCAGAGGTAACAATCTGTGTAAGGCCCAGCAATGTCATCAGCTGGAGGAAGTGCTGCCAAATTGCGAGAGTTCATCATTGACTCAGGCATTAAAGTCACCCAGAACCATCATTCTGGGTGACTCCAGTGCCATGTCGACCACGAAGTCCACTTCTTCCTGTAGGAATCGCTTCTTGTCCCCAGGTAGATGGTAGACAAGAACTATCCTACAACCTACACTTGCCACCATGGTACACTCAAAGGATTTGACCTCCTCAACTGGTACACTCATGAGGCCCAACTCGGTCTTGAAACAGACTGCCCCCCTTGCAGTTCAGTCTTAAGCAATGTATCACAGAGTACCCAGCCGAAATTTCAGCTTCCAATATGGGGCCAGCATTTTCATCCAGCCAGGTCTCGGTGAGGCAAGTCAGATCAGCTGTTCCAATAAGATCTGCAATAATTGCAGTCTTATTCTTAACAGATCTAGCATTGCATAACACCGCTCGAGTAGGACAGGCTTCGAGGGTCACACCGACTACTTGCCCACCAGAAATGGTGGTGCCCTTGGGTATGGGGACTAGGCATGACGCACCACATTCCAGTCTCCATATCACCCCAGGGCATCTTCTAGACCTAATTACCCTGATGTGAGAGACCCATTCATTTGTCCTCTGATGTCCGAGATCCCCACCCACCCCCTCCTAAGAACAATACCCAGCACTCGACAGAACTAGTAAGTTGACAACATCAGCGGGGGTGCAGGCAGAGGGAACAGAGGGCAGAGAACGAATAGCACACAACCTGGGAGGAGACCTACACATCCTACAGGATAACCAAAAGTAAAATACACAACACCCAAGCATCTGGCTGAGGAGGAAAACCCAAAACAGACAATAATAAAATTACTCAACCCAAACAAAAATACAAAATAAATAAATAAATAAAATACCCACCCAAAACAGATAATAAAACCACAATAAAATAAAACTTTTCCCAACACTGTGTGGATAGTTCAGTCCAACACTTAGCTTATGGAGAACATAAACAAAAGAATAATAACAGTAAATAAAAACAAATCAAAGTAAGATCTCCTGCAGACCCCTCTCACTGGAAATACATAAAATGAGCCCCCCACCCAACCCTCTCACAGCCTAGGAGTAGAAGTCAGGCACCCTCACTGCCCAAAGCTAAAAGTCCAGGATCTGCTCAAAGTAAATCAACACAGTTAGGAGTCCAAAAATCTTCTTTAAAAAGTTAACAGACAAGTAACTAAAATGTGGACCCCCAGGTCCTCTCACCACCAGGGAAAACCATGGAAGAAGGATACTCTCACTGTCCAGAGTACGAAAATAAACCATAAATCCAGAGCTAAATAAGGAAAAAATCCAGGAAGTGCAGGTACTCCAAATGGAGAGTCCAATTCAAGTGGAGACCGGCCCAAAAATTTGGGTCAGCAATAGGCAACAAACCAGGGCCCGTCAAAATCCAGGAAGTGCAGGTAATCCAAATGGAGAGTCCAATTCAAACAGAAACAAGACCAAAAATTAGGGTCAGCAATAGGCAACAAACCAGGGCCCGCCAAACTCCATTTCCAATTACCACAGCCAGAGATATGTACTGTGCTACCTCAATATTCAGGGAATAACCACTCAGTAGCCAAACCCCAAGGATCTAGGAGAACTACAGGCTCGTTGGCCAGTTCTCTGGCTGATCTAGGGCCCTCTCCCCCATGTAGCAGCATATCCAGCTGTTGGACATCAGACAGAGTTGAGCAAATTCATATCGTCAGCTGCCGACCCCATGGATGACAGTTTCAGAGCCCCCACTCAGGCTCTGAACCAGTAGTCGAGCTAGATCACGCCAACAACCTGAAAGATTGCACACTTGGCCAGTCCCCCCCCCCACAGAAGGGTCCTCCAAAGGGCAAACTTCACTCTACACCGCAGTTTCCTCCCAGCAACTCTCGCTTCCTCCCCTCAGCTTTCCAGGTCTTAGACAGCAAAACAATAAAATCACCTCTTATCCACTCCAATGAAGTTGCTCAAAGTTAGATGGGCAAATTTAAAGATATGTCCCCGTTTATATCTGGGCAGTAACGGGGCCATTTGAATGACCCTGGTATACACTGCGAGGCTATTCAGAAGAATCCCAATAACACTCCAAAAACCAGCTACCTCACTCAGAAGGCCTTAACAAATAATTTTTAACTACGTAGGAACAGGAGACACAAGAAACAAGAAATAAAAAGAATAAATAAAGTGGGTAAAGAGTGAGTAGAAATAGTTTTAAGGCTCGGTTGCAGAGAACAACTTGCAGCACGCCTAGCCCAGCGGCCATCTTCCCATCTTAGTTGTGTTGAGTTGTCTGATAGTTGTTGCATATTCTTCTGTTTTCAAATACTAAACATTTGTTCATAGAAACTGAGTGTTTGTTAGGCTAATTGTCATTGTCATTGCACAGGTTTTAGAGACACAAGCAAAAAACAATAGCAGTCCTCAAGCCAAGCCAAGCAGAGTCACAGAATCAAGCAGGAACACACATATTAATCTCCACTCAGGAGATTTATTCTTGAAAGTTCAAGAGTAAAGCAACAGCAATAACAAACATCGGTGACTCAGAAAAGATATGTCTTCCACCAAGCACAGGTGCCCCAGCACTTTGACTAGTGTGACGCTCTGCCCCTGCTTCTGGTTAACTGTATGATATTATTATTATAAATAAATGGTCTGTGTATGACATTTCAATGTGTGAGAGATTTGGCCTTTAAATTACAAGGTCAGCAGCTGAAACCACAGGATGTAATTAAAACTAACAAGGGGAACCAGTTAATTAACTACCTTCCTTCCAGTGGGCAATGTATTACCTTTTATGACCTACTCATGCTTTTGAAGTTGGAAACTAAATGTACATTTTATGATATCAGGAAAGGGATATCATTTAGGCTGATCCTGTATGCTTTTGAGTTAGTGACAGAGCGTGAGATTGTAAAACATGAAAGGGGATGTGTTGATCAAAGACTCATAATTTGGGAAATTATTTTTTGCTGATATTCACATTTATTAAGATACCTCCTGGTAGAATTTGTAGAATTAATTCTAAAAGGAGGAGCCTGCTGACCTCATCCAAAGGGGGCGGGGGAAGATAGAGTAAAAACATGTAACATGGTATATGAATTCCAGATATCATCTTGGACTCTGAAAAAACAAAGTTCTCTCTAACTAAAAAAGCACTTAGAAAGGTCATAGTTGGAAAACAATTACACATTTTGTGGTAGGAGTGTTGTTCTGAAACTTCCTTTTTGTTTTATAAGATTGTAAGCTGTATGATATATTGTTCTGTGTTTAATATTACTTATTTTACTATTTTTAGTAAAATACTGCCTGTGTCTTCCCAGTTTTCTTATTTGCATGTGAAGTGCATGTATTTTTAAGTCTGACACAGTTTAAAAGGCTTGATGGTGTTACTGAGCTTGGAAAAGGTAAAAATATTTCTAAGGTCTCTTACAGAGTTTTAAAGGTTCATTTTGGAAACCTGGCTGGGTGCACCTGGCAAAAGATTGTACTGCAGTCCCAAAGAGGGTATATATCTGAGCCTGTAATTGGGTATGCTAGAATAAGGTGCACAGTTTGAATCCTCCCAGAACTTGAGGCTAAAAGGTGATTTGGACCCAAAGCAGACTGGAGGGTTACCCTGTCTGTAACCTGTTCACACTATTGCATTCTGAGGTTGACATTGGGGTAACAGAGGGACTGACCTATGGAGTGCATTTGTGACAGTTTGGTCTTTGTCATGGGGCGGTTACCTGTCTAAAAAACCCTCCTTTAAGTACTGGCTCACAATAACAGCCAACCAATCATGGTTGTGGCTTTACAGAATGAAAAAGTAAGTAACTATGTGATTAGTAGTTTTAAGGGAGGTGCAGCCCCATTAGCCCCCGAAGTGTATTATATAGTGAATTATTGGTACAAAATTGATTGAACATACACTAACAAGCCCAAAACAACTACAAATAAAAATTTCTCTGGGATAAAAAATGTATACCTGGAAAGGGTGGGCAGGGATCTGAAAAAAACTGGAGGAGCAGTCAAGGGTATGGCAGCTGAGCTTTAATGCAACAAAAGTGCAAAATAATGCACTTGGGCCTTAGAAACCCAGTGGTGGAATACAAAATGGAGGGAGCACTGACAATAACCAAGCAGGAAAGGATCTGGGGGTAATCATATCAGATGACCTAAAAGTGACCAGACAATGTGACAAGGTAGTCAGGAGAGCTAGTCGGATGCTAGGGTACATACTGTAGGTAGGGGTATCACCAGCAGGAAGAGGGAGGAGGTGTTGCCCCTATATAGATTGCCACTAAGGACCCACCTTGAGTATTGTGTGCAGTTCTGGAGACCACATCTCCAGAAAGACATAGGGCCCAATTCCAAAAGTTGTTATGCCTGGGGTAAGGTGATTTATGATGAACCCAATGGCGCACATCGGAACTTACACCAGGCATAAAGCCAGTTGCTATTGCAAAAGGCACCTTGCACCATGCCATATGTGGGTTGTGCCAAACGTGGGTTATGCCACCCACTATGCCTGCAACCCACAGCAGCATGGTGCAAGGGTGGGTTAAAGGAGCAACTGTGCCCTATTCCAAAAGGGTGGCTGCCATAACCCACTTATGCAATTCCAGAAGCCGCACTGGTGCTGCAGAGTTAGACCATCAGGAGGATGGTCTAAGGGGTCCATGCCGGTCAATGGATGCCCACTATGCAGTGCTGCAGTAAAGTAGCAGCAGTGCTCCCCGTGGTCTCCCCAACATATACATGTCCATCACTCCCTTGAATGCCAGGGACCCCCAGTGTCCAATTTGTGAAGTGCCCCCTGGATGCCAGTGCCACCTGTTCAGCCCCCCCATCTCCTGGTGCTTGCGGTGGTGTTCCAGGGTGGGGGGGCTCTGGGGGGCAGTTGACAGTGGGTTGTGACTTGTGGCATTCAGCGCTATGTCCATGGCGCTAATCTGTGCCTGCCGCAAGTCGCAGGTCATAGGTGCCTGGGACCCTTCCTGTCTTAGAATATGGTGCAGGGTCCCTGGCATAGTGCAACTCGCATATGTCTGCAAGTTGTGCCATGCATCTTGGAATAGGGTCCATAGAGTGGAGGCAGTCCAGAAGAGGGCTACCAAAATGGTACAGGGTCTTCATTAAAAGCCCCTTGAGGAGTGATTAAAGGAGCTCAATACGTACACCCTGGAGGAGGGGGAGATATGATAGAGACCTTTAATTTGATCTCTTGCTTTTATATAAAGTATTGCACTCATCAGAACTAATGGATCAATGGACCCTTGCCTTTAGTAATACTAGAGAAAATCTTAGATCCCACTGCTAGAAACTAGTTGTACCTAGGGCACACACATCAAAAAGAGACAATTATTTTACAATAAGGAGCATAAAGGCCTGAAATAGGCTACCTAAGGAGGGAGCTGAAGCATCTAGCTTCCTGAAATTTAAAACATATTGGATAGATTATTTTATTCTAAGTACAAGATGGTGTAAACATACCCACATGTGTGTGGGATAATCCAAATGGGCTTTAAGCCCCCTTTTGTCTGTCTAATCCAAGTAATTCTAGTAAATGCCTCACAGGGGTTAGTAAGGTACAGGTGGGGCAGAGGTATTTTTCAGAGAGAAAAGTGCTCAAGAATAAGGGGACGTGCTGTAAAGCTGTAGGGAGGTAGATTAAGTAGAGATATAAGGAAGTGCTTCTTCACAGAAAGGGTGGTGGATTCCTGGAAGCGCTTTCCAGCAGAGGTAGTGGGGGTGAAAAGAGTGCTGGGGTTCAAAAATGCCTGGGACAGGCACAAGGGAATCCTTGAGGTAAGAAAGGGGAGAACAGACAGTGCTCTAAATCAAGTATGGTCTGCGGCAGAAATGAAGATAATAAAAATAGGCAGATAGGGTGGACCCAGTAGCCTTTATCTGCTGTCAGAAATATATCCATGTATTGTTCCTGGGGTTAAACAGAAAATATTTTCAAAACACTTTTTCAAAATAATTCTCAATATAGTTTTTAAGACTTATCATAGGAACAGTGGAGGTTTGAAGAACAATGTTCAAAGCAAACTTTCTTAAAGGGCCACTGTCCATCTATTTTTGCATCTTGTTATTTCTAGATAAAAAAATAAATATTTTGATTGCTTGTTTTCTCTAAAATTCGTTGGCATTGCTAGTTGTTTTATTTGCTTCATTTCTTAGTAGAACTGAAATGCATGCTAATGGTGTAATTGTACCCAAGCTTGTTTTGTTTCAAAACACTGATCTACTCTCATTATACACTTCTAAAACATTAGGACATCCCCCAAGCCGTGCAGTCACTCGTGATTCAATTGGATCATCTTCTTCCACTGTATTATGAGTGACTAGACTGTGTTGGGGACGTTCCAAGTCCAGGAAAGATGCAGTGGCAGTTTATCAAAAGAATGTAAATGAACATGTTTTTGTGTGGTACCACCAGTATGGTGGGCAGTCTGTTTTTCACTACTGGAAAGGAAAAAAAGAATCAGAATCAAAGTACCATTCAAATACATAATCTCTACAGAATATGACCAATTATAAAATGTGTTTTTTAAACTCAAGACATTTTGATGCCTAAGGGGGTTTATTTATTTAGCTTTTGTTTACCAGGTAGGTGCACTAGCCAAAAAAAATTCTGTTTTCAGGCAGGACCTAGGAAAGTACAATAGCAGGTAGAAACAAGTAAACAAGGATGTACTGTTAAAAAATATACAATAAACAGAAAGTGCAAAAGGTAAAGTTTATACAACAGGTGTGGGTCTGTATTAACAAAGATATTATTGATATCGTTTGGGCCACTAGTGAGATATCAAAGATATCTTCATGCTAGTATGGCACAAAGGTTTTGAACTCATTTATAATGTTCGGCCTCATTAGCAGTAGTAACCATATTAAAAGCCAAATAACTTGAAAATGAAAAAATGATAGCATGGCACTGGGAGCATGAATGTTGCTCAGCACAAAAAGTATCTACAACATGAGTGGTGTTTCATTTATAGATACCTTTTATTTCTTTAAAATTAGCAAAAAATCAGCAGAAAATGTAATTTATTTTTCACTTTTTTGACAAACAAATGCAATAACTTTAAAAATGAAATATTATAGCATGGTACTGTGAGCATGAAATTTGTTCATTACAAAAATATCAACAAAATGAGTGGTGTTTTATTTACAGGCACCTTTTATATTTTTATAAATGGCGAAAAACAGCAGACAATTTTTTTTTCACTTTTTCAACAAACAAATGTGAATAACTTTAAAAGTGAAATATCAAATATATCTTCATGCTGGTATGGCACAGAGGTTTGGAACTCATTTATAATGTTCAGCCTCATTAGCAGTACCAACCATATTAAAAGGCAAATAACTTTTAAATGAAAAAAATGATAGCATGGTACTTGGAGCATGAAAGTTGTTCAGCACAGAAATATCTACACAATGAGTTGTGTTTCATTTATAGCTACCTTTTTTTTAATAATTAGCAAAAAATCAGCAGAAAATTACATGTACTTTTCACTTTTTTGACAAACAAATATGAATAACGTGAAAACAAAAAATGATACTGTGAGCATGACATTTGTTCAGTACAAAAATATCAACAAAATGAGTGGTGTTTTATTTACCAGTACCTTTTATTTTTTTGTAAATGGCAAAAAACAACAGACTTTTTTTTCACTTTTTTGACAAACAAATGTGAATAACTTTAAAAGAAAAAATTATAGCATGGTACTGCGAGCATGAAATGTGTTCAGCACAAAAGGATCTACAAAATGAATGATGTTTCATGTACTAATATCCTTTAGTTATCTTATAATAAGTGAAAAATAGCAGAATGCCCATTTTGTTTACTTTTTGCAACAAATAAATGCAAATAACTTTAAAACAGAAAACAGAGAGACCACACTTGTTGTCATAAGATAGTATATGATGGTGGGAGTGAGTTAACAGATATCTACTTGTCACTGAACTCTTGTATTCCACTCATGGCTTGCCACTCATCGGGATATCAAGAGTTCAGTGACAACTTGTTAAGATATTTGTGCTACCTCACTCCCACCCATGTCATATTTCATATATCTAAGCAACAGCAAACAATTTAGGCAGTAATAAGGTACAAACTAACAAAAATACAGACAATAAGGCATAATCAATGACACAGGTAGTAACAAAAATAATCAAAACAATTAGAAGTCATTACAATAAATAAGTGGATTTGGGCACAGTGAAAAATAAACATGAAACAGCTGTCAGTAAAGGTTGAGAGTATCCCTTTAAGATTAAACCAACATATGCTCAAACATTACTGGAATTTTACCTGGAGCAAGAATTAGTAAAGCTAAAGGTAAATATATAGAGAAAAAAGAGATTATTAACACTCATCTCAGTCCTGTGGTACGGTTCAGATAGCATGACTACACCATTGTAATGCATTTCATTGTTTCCTTAGTAAAGAGGGTACCACTCATTTTGATGAATTAGAGAAAGACAGAACTGAATTTCTATTTGAAGTGATAAATAATAAACCACTTACCCCTAGATAAATTCAGACAGCCCTTCTTGTCTTGAACCTGGGCAAAGCTCCTGGAGGGAATAGATACCAGGCAACTTTTTTCAAACCCCGTCTACCTTAATCACTCCTCTGCTTTCTCAAGAACATACAGAGGCTAAGCAAAAAAGGGCACTGCCACCTGACAATGACAGAAGCCATAATCACTGTCCTCCCCCAAAAAGGGAAAGGTCCCACCCTCCCTGCTTGCTACTGTCTCATCTCTCTCATCAGTGTGGACAATAAGATATATGCAAAGGCCATTGCAGCCAGGCTTGATCCCTACATACCACATCTGGTGCACCCTTCCCAGGTGGGTTATGTCAAGAGCTTGGTTAGCTCAAACCACATCCACTCCCCAATGCATCTCCTGCATGTGACAAAGTCATACGATACTCCAACAGCAGCAATAGTGACAGACTTTGAAAAATCCTTTGATTCAATTCTGTGGAGCTATTTACACCTTGTCCTGGCCTACCTGGGAATGGGCATCCAGTTCCACTCTGGGATCCAAACCCTTTACCCCTCTCCTGTTGCCAGAGTGCTTACTAACTCAGTGATGCCAGAACCCATCCCATTAGCTAAAGGAATGAGCCAGAGATGCCCCATCTCTCCCCTACATAAAAACATAGAAACATAGAATTTGACGGCAGATAAGGACCGCTTGGCCCACCTAGTCTGCCCATTTCCCTAACTGATGGATAAGTTGCACGTTCTAGTTAATCAACAGCTTACTTCCTCCTACCCACCACTAGAATTGCCATATGCCTGTCGCATGCATACTTGAATTCTCCCACTGTTCCTGACTCCACAACCTCCTCAGAAAGGCTGTTCCATGCATCCACAACCC
This sequence comes from Neoceratodus forsteri, assembly GCA_016271365.2. Taxonomy (NCBI): domain Eukaryota; kingdom Metazoa; phylum Chordata; order Ceratodontiformes; family Ceratodontidae; genus Neoceratodus; species Neoceratodus forsteri. The sequence continues at coordinate 1,138,283,621 of CM057455.1, read as the reverse complement.
TCTCTGTGAAAAGAATACTTTCTAACATTACCTCTGAGCCATCCCCCCTCTATCTTCAAATTGTACCCCCTTGCTCTTGCACATCTATTCTTCTGAAAGATACTACCCTTTTGTAATTTGTTAATTCCCTTAAGATACTTGAATGTTTCTATCATGTTCCCCCCTCCCTCCTTTCCTCAAGTGTATACATATTAAGCTGCTTTAGTCTCTCCTTATATGTCTTCTGGTGCAGACACTGCACCTTTTTGGTTGCCCTCCTCTGAACAACCTCCACTCTGTCTATGTTTTTGGTGAGATGAGGTCTCCAGAATTGCATGCAGTACTCCAGATGGGGTCTCACCAACTGTCTGTACAGAGGGATAACAACATCCTGTTTTCTACTGTTGATGCCTCTCCCTATGCATCCCAGTATCCCCCCAGCCCTCCTTACTGCCTTCTCACATTGCTTGCCCACCTTTAGGTCATCTGATATAATTACTCCTAGATCTCTTTTGATTTTTGTTGTTGTTATTAACTTAGCCCCCATTGTGTACTCTTCTCCTGGATTTTTGTTTTCCAGATGCATTACCTTGCACTTCTTTGCACTGAATCAGAGCTGCCATATATTTGACCATTCCTCCAACCTTGCCAAGTCCCTTTTCATCCTTTCCACCCCACCTTGTGTAGTGACCCTGTTGCAGATCTTTGTGTCATCTGCAAAGAAACATACTTTTCCTTCCAGGTGCTCTCCAATGTCACTTATAAAGACAATAAAGAGGACTGGTCCCAGTACCGAACCCTGCAGTACCCCACTAGTTACCCTCCTTTCTTCACTGTGGACTCCGTTTACTATTACCCTTTGCGTCCTGTTGTCCAGCCAGTTTTATATCCAGGCTACCACCTTGGGACCCACTCCAAGGCTGGCTACCTTGTATATTAATATTATTTGTGCTTGCAGTTCAACCCATTGCAGCTGCCATACATCAGCACAAAAGTATCATACTGTAGGTATTACAGTTGACTCTGATATGTATTCCACTAAGCTGTATGCAGATGACTTGCTTGTTTTTCTTTGGGAATACTGATACCTCCCCATACCCCTTTTTAGATCTCTTCACTCGGTTCTGCACCCTATCAGGAGTCAGTCAACCTGAAATGCAATTGCTGCCACATAATTCAAAGTGCTCAGCCCCCACCCCACCCCCATTTGAAGTTGCAAGCCTCACATGGTCTCCTACAGCCATCACATACTGCCATTCTACCTAAAGGACACAACCCAGGTCCTCTATCTATTGAAGGAGTTACAGTTAGAAAATGAGTGGTATTTAGTGTCATTAGATATTGAGGCACTGTAGACTAACATTCCCCACCATGAGGGCATACATACCATGCATTTCTGGTTGGAATCCTACATTGACTTTGACCAGGTCCTGATAGATTTCCTATGTGATGATGCCAAGCTGGTCCTTGAATGCAACACCTTTATGTTCCAGGATGCATACTACCGTCAGGTGAAAGGTACTGCTATGGGGGCTACTTTTGCCCCCAGTTATGCTAATCTGTACCTGGGGTACTGGGAGAAAACAAAAGTCTGTTGCCCTGAGACTAATCCTTTTTTCCATAAGATAGATCTATTGAGGTGTTTTATTGACAACATTTTTTTTGGTTTGGAAATGGGACTTGGCAGAGCTGGAGGTATTCGCAGGTTGGATGGAATTTATCAACTGGAATTTGAGGTTCACAGCACATGCTAGTGTTAATGATGTGCATTTCCTGGATCTGGTAATTATCAAACAGGATGATGGCACCATTAAAAATGTCCTCTATAAAAAGGAAAGTGACAGGAATACTATACTCCATGCTAAGAGTAGCCACCCCCAACATATCACAAAAAACATCCCAAAATCCCAGTACATGTGACTAAAAGGAACTGCAGTTCAGAAGCTGACTACCAGAATAGGAAGGGTGAAATGCTGCACGTTCCAGCTAAGGGGCTATGATCTGGGGGTCTTGGACCTGGTGGAGAGGGAAGTGGAGAATATGACCAGAAGTGATCTCCTGATGTAGACAGAAACCAATGAAACTTCTGAGCCAAAACTGAATTTTGTTTCCACCCATACTGTGCAGTCAGCAAGTGTAAGGGAACTAATTAAAAAGTGGGGGATTATCCGTTCTGATCCTGTACTTAGAAATCATTATCCATCCCCACCGAGATTTAGTTACAGGAGAGTACTAACCCTAGGTGACTCTCTCTCTCACAGTTATCAGAAAAATAATGACCCAAGACCAAGGACATGGTAACCAGCACTACCACTGGGTATTTTTAAATGTGGTCATTGCAAATATTGAGAGGTGATTGAGAAAACTAGTCAGTTTGAAACATGCAGTACTACCAGGGATTTTGCCATAGGTAACTTTATTAATTGTGATACAGTGAATGTTGTATACTTGGCCAGATGTAAATGCTCGGCATTCTATGTGGGCAAAATGACCAGGCCCCTTAAGGAGAGGGCTGGTGTGCATATGCATACCATCGACCATAGGGACACTAGAAACGTGTTAGCGACTCGTGTGGTAGAGGCTTACAACAAAGACTAACACAGCATTACTTTCTGTGGGATAGAAAGAGTCACTCTAGTAAAAAGACACGGGGACCTTAAAACCTTCATTCTGGAAAGGGAAGCACTATGGATTTTCCAGTTGGGTCCGCATATGGCCCCAGGTCTAAATGGTAGACTGCAGGTTATGCCCATCATTAACAGAAGAAGGAGGAACAGGCCACAATAATCCCCCTATAAGCAATAATTTATAGATGATACAATAACAAATGAAATCTGTGTATCGAGTCTTGTAACTTCGCCTCTAATTCTCCATTTTTGCGATATCTCCTTTTTACGTCTGAGTTGTCACTCTGAATGATGTATGCAGAGTTCCACACACTGCAAGTTGCAAGGATGGAAGGAAAGTGGCTTGCCAGAAAGGGGCAGCACCTTCCTCACTAATGCACTTACAAGTATTATTTATGTACTTTTGATACTAGAATTTGACTCTGTCTCATGTCTAGAATCCTGTTTCAGTAATTATTGTGGCATACCTACTGTTTTGTCTTGTGCCTATAAGAAATTCAGTCGGGTTTCATGAATTTGGATATTTTCATCCCATTGCCAGAATATTTATTATTCACTGTGTATTTATTACCTGTTTTTTTGCAATGCATGTAATTATGAAATGAGTGAGTGGCCCAGAAATAAGCTTATAACAATTGCACGAGACAGCAGTAAGCATTTTTAAGGCCAATATGCTTTTGTGTTATAATAAATTATTAGATGTCACTGTTGCACAGGGAGCACTTTAAAATTGCACTGTAAGAGTGTTCTAGGTTTTTGCATCATCTGACCTTGTTGAAATGCTATTTAAGCATACCTATATGTATGATTCCCTTGTCCCTTGAAAAAGCCTCTTAGGTGAAAACAAGTTGGGTCACACCAGCCGTGATTTTTGTCTGCACTTTTGCACAGCGCAGCAATGTATTTGATGTGTATGTAAGCTTTTTGCATTGTATACTGGTGCTGTGCACTTTTGTTTGCTGCATACCCAGGTTTCCAAATTACACCTGACATACTGTATAGCCCATTATTTCCGTGCACCTTTTTTTTATGTTGGCACACTTGCACAGCCGTCATCATGGGACAGTGCAGGTTTGGAGGCAGGGTCACTGTTGGGCGACTGCAGGGCACGCACCAGTAGGTGCATCCCGCATTCCCCAATGAGCATGCATACCAGTGCCACACCATGCATACATAATCTGGCGAGCACATCTAAGAAAAGGTCTGCTACAATCTGACAAAGCTCGTCATATGCAACTGTCCTTTTCTTACCGTGCTCGCCACCATTATGTGCTTGGTCAGCAAGCAGGCGGCCACCTAACTACTGCCGACTTCGGGGTGCCCAGTCCCCCTGTCGGTTAACCCCCCCTGCTTTCTTTGTGTGCCAACAGGGGAGCCCACTTCCCATCAGCATACACCCCCAATTGTTGAATGCCGAGGGGGTGCCCAATCCTCTTTGGCTCACACCCCACTTTCTTTTGTATACAACGGGGTGCCCCATCCCCATCAGCATTACTTCCTCCTCCTCCCATGTTGTGTGCTGATGAGGTGCCCAATCCCCATCGGCTACAGACACCCCAAACAGTTAGGTGGCACGCTGGGAGCCCACCCCAGCGTCCAAATCCCCTGCAAAAAAACTGTCCCGTGATGGGTTTTTTTTCATTTTTTCCTTGTAAAATGAAAACGGTCCCTTGTAGTCTCGATGCCCCTCCCCACCCGCACTCCACCCACTGCGCACCCTGCCTCCTCACCTCCTCACCCCTATACTTACCTCCGGAGTCTGGTGCGCATTTACTCCTGTGGACTGGAACACGCCTGCACTCTTCAAAACCGACTGCGAACTGAAAAAATGCTGGTTAGCTGTATAATGGAATGATTAGGGTTTTTTCAACTTTAATGCATATCTCGGGCATTTTTGTGAATTTTGGCCCCACATTTTCAACATGGGATTTTTGGGACACCTTCTCATGAATTCTTGCACTGTCATGGCATTATTCGGTCCCGAAAGGTGATTTCGCAGTCACTGCGTGGAATCACCTTATGGGACCGAGTAACAAAATGACAGCACCACTGTTCATGAGAGGTGCTCTCAAAAAGCCTATGTTGCAAGTTTGGTGGGAAAAATCAAAAAAATGACTGTTTTAGGAGCGTGCATAGCAACTGCACAATGCACACTCATAAGTTAGCACATTCGCACTATTTTTATGCCAGATTCTCAACATTGGCATTTTGCTACACATTCTTGTGAACCGTACAGCTGTCATTTTTCACATCCTTGCCGAAATGTGTTTTTGCACTTCCGGCACAGAATAGCGCGGTCGCTGTGTGAAATCAATGTTCTGGACACATTATGAAAATGACAGTGACATTGTTCATGAGCAGGGATCCTAAAATGCCTGTGTTGAAAGTTTGGTGACAATACTCCATCAAAAGACTGTTACGAGCAGGGCCCCTGGTGTTCTGCGGCCGAATTTTCTGATTTCTGCGGCAGGGCTCCTTGACTTCTGCGGCAGAACTTTCTGATTTCTGCGGCATGATTTATTCATTTCTCTGGCAGAATTCAGTCCTGTCATTGGCTAAATATGATGTGATGTCATCGATGACATCATATGCTGAGCATAGAGGAGGGGCTTCAGGATAAACGAGGTGGGAAAGAAAGCCTGACACTGCGGAAAAACAGTATATTTATATGAAAATTCACCAAAACAATGAATTCTCCAGCACCATATATATATATATATATATATATATATATATATATATTCTGTGGCATGATGACAAATTCTGCGGCAAATTCGCAACCACAGAACCGCAGAATTCCAGGGGCCTTTGTTACGAGTGTGCGTTGCGCAGATTGCATGCACACTCATAAGTTCGAAAACTTATATTGTCACTCCACATTTTCAACAGTGCCATTATTCTACACCTCCTAATGAACACTGCAGCTGTCATTTTTCACATCCTGACCAAAATCTGTTTTTGCCGTTCCGGCGCACAATTATGCGGTCGCTGTGGAAAGCCCGTGTTCGAGACACATTATGAAAATGGCAGTGACACTTTCATTATCAGATGTCCTAAATTGCCTATGTTGAAAATTTAGGGAGGAAAGTTAATAAAAAGAGTGTTTTATGAGCATGTGTTGTGTAGTTTGCATGCACGCTAGTGACTTTGTGAATTTGTAGAACTTTCACTCTAGCTGTTCATCATTGCCATTTTTCCATACCTCCTTATGAACAGTATAGCTGGCTAAAATGTGTTTTCACACGTCCGGTGCAGAATTACATGGTCACTGTGCAAAATCACTTTTTGGGACTCTTTCAGGAAATGACAGTGATACTATTCATCAGCAGAGGTCCTAAAATGCCTATGTTGAAAATTTGGTGGCGAAAGTCCAGACAATGACTGTGTTGCAAGCATGTATAGCGTAGTTTCCATGCACCCTTGTAACTTTGTCAATCTGCAATATTTTCATGCCACATTTTCACCACTGGCATTTGTGCACACCTCATTATCAACAGTCCAGCTGCAACTTTCCACAGCCTGCCCAAAACACATTTCTGCAGCTCTGCCGCATAGTGGTGTACTTGCTGTGCAAAATCACCTTTTGGGACACATTAACAAACTCACAGTGCTATGCCTCTCCACCTCTGCCACTGCCAATGCCAGCAGGACAACATTCGGCATTGACAAATGCTTGTTTACTTTTTTTTTGCGTGTTCATGGTTTATAGCCATTCACTTGATGTCAGTCAGCTCAGTCAGCTGATGACAATCAGTAGTCTACAAAAACAACAAGGGCACAGTCCTTGTCACTCCTTCTTTGTAGACTACTGATTGCATAATGTCATTATTGTAGTGGTTAAACAAGAAGCCTGCAGTGAAACGGGACCTCTGCAGTGAGCTGCTTAGTGGCAAAACTCTAAGTCAGAGTGCGGCTGTGCTAATTAAAGTGGCTGAATCTGTAGTGACTGAACTGGCAAGTCCTCCAGCTGAAAAGCGCCGCACAGAGTATGCCTCCTATTCTGGCTCTGTTTTGAAGCAGGAAACTATAGCATTGAGAATGACATGATGAATGCCATCCACTTCTACAATTCCAAATACAAACTCACAATAAATTAAAGCATGGGACGTGGCTTTCAAAAGGTCTACCTAGCTAAACTAACAAAGAGAGCAGACCCCAGCTAAATCCCCCTGGAACTTCCCACAAAACCATGAGACAGGTCAGCTCTGCCCCTGGAGGATGTGGAGCAGGAGCTATGAAACATAAAAATCCTGCAGTCAGAGTGGGCCACGGTGAATGCCAGAGTGGTGTCTGCAATAGCTGCTGGCATTGTCAAAGCATGCAGTGCTGACCAGCTATGTGCAAATGGAGGGCAACTTCCCTTCAGCCGCCAATGGTCCTGAAAGCTAATGAGCAGGATGGGGTATTCTAAAAGAAAAGCTACAACAGCTGGTAGAAAAACACCACTGGACTTCCCATAGATGCAGTCCAAATTTCTTATGCAAGACACCACTGCCTGTAGCTAAGAACTGATTCCACCAGTGCTCATAATTAACCTGGATGAGATGGGTGTCCAGCTAGTCCCGTGTAGCCAGGGGATCATGGAAACCACAGGTGCAAAGCAGGTTGATGTAGCAGGCTTGGGTGACAAGCGAGTGTCAGTAGTGCTTGCTTGTACAGAGACCTGCAATCTACTCCCTCCACAAGTGATATACAATGGAAAAACAAACAGCTGCCACACTGCCTGTGCATTTTCTGAAGGGTGGTTGATAAGCCATCCTGACAATCACTGGGCTAGCAGTGGAACCATGGTGCTGTATATCGAGCAGGTGCTTGTACCCTACATTAGCAAAATAAAAGAACAGATAGAGTTGCATGAAAACTAGAGATCCCTGCTCATATTGGGACTCTTCAAGGGGCATACCACTGAAGCTGTGCTTCAAATCACTTGAGAAAAATAGGATTATACCCATCTACATACCAGCATCCTGCACTGACCTGCTTCAACCTCTTGACCTGACAGTGAACAACATCTTTAAAGATGAACTGAAGTCAAAATTTACAACATGGTATGCCAATGCTGTACAAAACATCTTTTGAATGGAAAAGCTGCTGGGGACTTTAATATTGATCTACAGAAATGTGCAGTTTGGCTTGTTAAAAGTGTCGGTAAAATCAAAGAAAGGGAAAAAGATATCCTGAATGGATTCTGGCAGGGTTGGAATCCTATAAGCACACACACAATGTCTGAATTACAACTGACACTGTCTGAAGAATTGCATTATGCCCATTTCTTTTTAAAATGTTTTTCCCCAATACAGTTTTTGGTTTTTAACAATTGCCTTTAGTGGTTGTACTTTAGTTGCTAATACAGTAATTCAATCCCATGCAAACCATTACCCTATGTAGTCAGTCAGCAGTCATGGAAACCTTTGCTTCATCTAGTCAGTGATGGTAACAGAGTACATTTCCGAACATTCAAAACTCATACTGTAACACTGCGAACACAAAGAATGCTGACACACCGACCCCTCATTCACAATAAACAGTAAAGGACCATTCTCAAAATCTATGTGATTTCAGCCTCATAGTTCATGTAGTACTTTTTTGGAGTTTTCTACAGGTGCCGCAAAACAAACTCAGTCAAATGAAACGCCTTGTTCTCATGCTGTGTGGGAGTCTCAATGTGTCTTTGACAACACAGCTGTTTGCTTGATGCAATTGTTTTCCAGCATCTGCAGAAAAATCAGAAAAAGTCCTACATGAATTATGAGGCTAAAATATACTACTTCCTAATTGGATTACAAGGCTGAAAGGTACTTTATTGTTTACTGTGAATGGGGGTGTCGGTGTGTTGGCACAGTAGCACACCGTGGTTCAAATCTTGCTTCTTGTTTCTAAGTTTATGGTGAAATAGTCCATTTATTTTAATGGTGAATTTATTCCCATGGATAACATTTGTTCCTCTAATATAGTGGAAATAAATTTACCATGAAATAAGGGGTTAAGGCTGGCCTGGTGGCACTGATGGTTGAGACGCAGAACGCCACATCTCGCTCAATGCCAGTGACCCGTGCTTGGAAACAAGCTCGGGCCACCAGGGGTCAGCAGGGGTGAGAGAGGATCGAGCATCTGGAGGACTGCTCTCATCTCTCGGGGGGGGGGACTTGTCATCCCGCTTGTTGATTGCTCTCTGGCAGTGGCTGGAGGGCAATATAGGTTGGGAGATGTGTGCCAGCATCACTACATCAATGGAGAGATGGACAGGGAGAAAACAGAAAATTGGAGCCTGGCAGGTTCTGTGATGGCTCCTGCATCCACGGGGGTCAGCCTGGCACATCTAGATTGGGCCTCTGGGAAGGGTGGAGTGTCAGCTCCCCCTTTCTAGGCCCCGCTATGGGGTGTAATCCACGGGAGATGAGCCAGGTTGGTGATACAGGGACACAGGTACACTGAAGAGTGTGTCTGTCCGAAAGGAGAAATCATAGCCAGCTGCCAGGGCTCCCGAAGGGAAAAAAAAAGAAGGGGTTATACAGTACTGTAGGTAAGCTGTATGAGGCTAACCTCTCCACTCTCCTGGCTAAACTCAAAACAGAGTGTGATAGGTGGAAGACCCTACATCTGACATTTAATGGCAAAATCTCAGCATTTAAAATGATCACTGCTCCCAAGCTATTTTACCTACTATCACGCACTCCACTCACACTTCCTCCCAATTGGCTAACCCTTTTGGATAAACTCATAGGGGGATTCCACTGGGAGGGCACCAGGCCACAATATAGCCCCAAAAAAGCTGTGGGCACACTGGTCAGAAGGGGATGAATCTTCACCTGGTTCTCAGGATATTTATGGGCATTCAGAGCTTCCTGGACACTGCACTGGTTTTGCTCCCACTCCTCGGGCATACCTCAGTAGGTGAACAGGGAAAGCAGTCAGCTTCAGGGATGAACATTCATCCCCCTCATTCTCTCGACTTATCCTAAAGACCTCAAGAGTCATTCCAAAAGAGCACCATTATTGGTTCAAAATGCACTAGTGGATAGGCACTAACCCTTAGCCTTTAGCATACACACCTCTTGGGGGTAACCCTAAGATCAAAGTGGGCAAGAAAACCCTTTCCTGGCTCTCATGGAAGGCTGAAGGTCTACTCTTCATGAAGGATATAATGGTAAACAGAAGTGTATCAGGGGAAATAGAGAGAAGCAGGAACAGCAGTAAGGAGTTCAAATGTGCACACTGAAGTGAGAATAACCCAGGAGGTAACGAAAGGGGACAAGACATTTTTTATGTATGTAAGTGAAAAGAAGATGACCAGGGAAGAGATTGTAAGGTTAAAAAGGGAAGTGGGGCAGTGGAGAGGGGGTCCAGGAAAAGGCAGACATCAAATACTTCTGTTCAGTGCTCATAGAGGAAGGAGAAGGGGAGGAGGTCACAAAAAAGTAACAGAAACTTTTGAGGGAGGGAGATGGACACTAGTCCTTTTTTGAAGAAGAGTCCTGAAGAGACTCACAAATCTGAAGGTGGACAAAGCAATGAGGCCAGATGGGGTGCATCCAGGGGTGCTGCAGGAGCTCAGGGAGGTACTGGCTCACCTCTTGCAGTCCAATTTAACAGCTCACTGGAAACAGAAGTGGCTCCAGAGGCTGGAAGAGGTCCCAGTACACAAAAATGGTAGTAGGAAGGAGGCTAGCAATTACAGGCCAGTCAGCCTGACATCTGTGGTGGGAATGTTAATGGAATCACTGCTGAAGGAAAGGATTGTGGCATTTCTTGAATCCAGTGGGGAGGAGTCATATCAAATGAATCTGATAGATTTCTTTGGCTGGATGACAAAGGAATTAGATAAGGGTGGAGCAGTAGATGTGGTCTACCTAGATTTCAGTAAGGCTTTCGAGATCATTCAACACAGGAGACTAGAAAGCAAGCTGGGTAGCTTAGGAGTGAGTCCAACGATGGCAAACTGGATAAGAAATTGGTTAGGGGACAGGCAACAGAGGGTGGTTGTAAATGGAGTTTGCTCTGAGGAAGGGACAGTGACCAGCAGAGTACCTCTAGGATCAGTGCTGGGACCAGTCCTTTTGAATGTCTTTATTGTGACATTGCAGATGAGCTGGAAGGTAAGGTCTGCCTCTTTGTGGATGACACAAAATTCTGCAATGGGGGGGGGGATTAGAATGGATAAGCCGATACCTGAGAAAACTAGAGGAGTGATCAAGGATGTGGTAGCTGCATTTTAATGCAAAAAAAGTGCAAAATAATGCACTCAGCACACAGAAACCCAGGGGCAGAGCTGAAAATGGGTGGAGTTGTATTCATGACTTCCTAACAGAAAAGAGACCTGAAGGGTAATCATATCAGATGACCTAAAAGTGGCCAGGCAATAAAATATAAAAAACAAAAACTGCTCTAGCACTCGGACCAACATATGCAAATGCACACCAGGCAAGGAAGACAGTGAGATGTATTCCACATCTGATTGTGTCACACAGCAATACACTACTAGTAGTGTATTGCTGTGTGACCACAGTCAGGTTGTGGAATAAATTTTCACTGTTTTCCTTGCCTGGCGTGCATTTGCATTTGTTGGTCCGAGTGCTAGAGCAGTTTTTGTTTTTTATTGCTGTGTCTGGGGCAGGCAGCCTCTGTGATATTGCACTGATCCATGAGGGATGCCAATCACAGCGCTACTTTCTGGAGCAGTGAGGCAAGGCAGTTGGGAGGGCAAGTGGGATGCTGTGGAACATATGTAAGGGTATCATTATGAGTGAAGGATGTGGGAGGAGGCAAATCTCTGGGACTGGCTGTGAGAGAGATACCTGAATTAAGTTTCTAAGTTCAGTACAGTGCATTTAGTGCTGCAACATCATGTAGGAGATGAGGGACCATGTGATTTGGTTCAGTTGTTCTGCCCTGGATTTATGGTGATACCATGGAGGGAAAGACCTAGTGACACTGGAGAAAAAAAAGATAGGCCCGTATCTGAAGAGGGACATTAAGTTACTAGAGGGGGGTGCAGTGCAGTGCGACAAAGATGATCAAGGGGCTGGGGGACTTAACATACGAGAGGAGACTGAGGGAGTTGAACATGTACTCGCTGGAGGAGAGGAGTGATGGGGGGACATGATTGAAACCTTAAGTACATGAAAGGAACAAAGAAGACAGATACAGAGGGGCTGTTCAAAGTAAGGGAAGGGAGGGACAGCAGGGGTCATGTTATGAGACTGGAGGGAGGAAGGTTCATGAGGGAGATGAGTAAACACTTTTTTACGGAGAAGGTGGTAGCTGGATGGAATGCGTTACCTACAGAAGTGGTATCCAGTAGAATAGTGGTGGAGAGGAAGAGTGGAAGGGAGGGGAAGCTGCAGAATAAGGGGTGCTAGCTGCACATTTGAGCAGACTTGATAGACCTCTAGGCCTTTATCTGCTGGCAAATTTCGTATGTTTGTAGGACCTGCAAGAGAGGGGGAGACAAAAAATCATAAGAAAACAATTCTGATAGGGATAAAAGGAAAACATTGATCTAACATTGGGCCATGCGCAGTAAAAGGCCTGTGGAAATGAAGTACTTAATAGGTGAATTCTGAATACAAATGATCAGCCCACTGGAGCAAGTGGTAGCACTACTGCTTTGGCACCGATGACCTGGTTCTGGAACAAGCCTGGAACATGGGAGGGTTGGCCAGGGGGAGCAGGGGGAGCATCCAGAAGACTGCTCTCCTCCTCCAGGGTGGGAGGGTCAGGGTATTTGGAAATATTCTGATTCACAGCAGTGGCTAGGGGTCGTACGCAATAGTCTGACCCCTAGCAGTGCCTAGTGGTCAATGCGGCACTGAAACAACCTAAAAGTGTCATTCTCAGCCAGGGCTAATAGGGTGCTATGGTCTCTCCTTATAGGGATCTCCTCCATGAGGGCCAAGTCATGGTCTTTTCAGACCGGGCAGCTGGGAGGAAAGTGTTGGAGTGGAGGGTGGTTGCAGAGACCTGGGTTGATGTTCCCTTACAACCCCACTTTGGCAGAAGTGCAAAAAATGGAGTTAGAAAGTTCTGGTTACAAATAAATACTTTTCACTAAGTAGCACACACATTTGACACTCGCAATGTACTCCTGTAGGACTTGACCTCTCCAGCTCCAATTATCTCTGCCACCAATCTGACAAGACCGCTCCAGGGCAGCTCCCTTCCCCCCCGACACAACCGTCCTTAACCTCCTGCTCAGCCTCCTCCTCCATACACACTACTGCATTAGCCTCTTTGACCTCTACTTTTCCTCCAACATGTACTCCTCATTTCTCTTTCACCTACTCCTTCCCTATGTTGCATAATTGCATTACATACTCCATTTTACTGGTCACTTATTGAACATATTTTCTCTGCTGTGTGACTAGCACTGACTAACTGTTTAACTTGCCCTCCCTGCATTAGTAGGCTGTTAGCAGAAAACCCAAGGTCTGCTGCACTGACTTATCTCTCCTGTTGTATTTATTTGTAAATTTCTATGTACTTGAATGTTTGTATTTGAATTTGTACAAAGCAACATGGAACCTTGTAAACGAGCTTACAGCTCAAAGGTGTTAATTTGAGAATCTAATAAATAATAAATAAAGTCAGAATGTGGCAGGATGCACAGTGTTGACTTGTGATGATAATGCGATGCACAATTTTAATGTGGTAGGTATACCTGGAATGTAGCAAGGACAAACAATAACAGTGTGCATCCCCACTATATCTGAAATTGCCAATCCCTGCCAAATTCCTAGATGTGTTTCCCTGTCACATTATGAGACTGAGTGTCCCACCACATTTTGAGATTGCCCATCCCTTAGAAACATAGAAACTGTTGGCAGATAAGGACCGCCTGGCCCATGTAGTCTGCCCGCAAGCCCTTGTACTGGATTACTGCTTCCAACCCACCCACTGCTGTACCTCTCTATGGTTCCCCATGCTGTTCCAAGCATGCTTGAATCCATCCATGGTGCTCAATCCCACCACCTCCTGAGGCAGACCATTCCATACATCCACCACCTCTCTGTGAAGAAGAACTTCCTCTCATTCCCTCTAACCTCTCACCTTCCAATTTCATGTCATGCCCCTCGTTCTTGTGCTCCTTCTGTACTGGAAAATGTCTCCCCAGTACCTTGTTTATACCCTTGATGTACTTGAATGTTTCTGTCATGTCCCCTCTTTCCTCTTCTCTTCCAGTGAGTACATCTTGAGGTCTCTCAATCTCCCTCATAAGTCTTGGGTTGCAAGCCCTGTACCATCTTAGTCTCCTTCTCCGAACCATCTCCAGCTTGTTACTGTCCTTATGAAACTGTAGCCAGAACTGCACACAGTACCCCATGTGAGGCTTGACCATGGTTTTATATAATGGAATCACTACCTCCCTCTTTCTGTTGGTGATACCCCTGCCTATGCACCTCCTATGCCACTGGCCCTCCCAGATACCTTAGCACTCTACTATGACATTTTCAGGTCATTTGAAATAATAACCCCTAAGTCCCTTTCTTCATTTATGACAGCCAACAACACCCCTCCATCCTGTAGCTTTCCCCAGGGTGTCTGTGTCCCAGATGCATAATTTCGTACTTTTTTTAATTAAACTTCAGTTGCCAGCCTCAGGCCATTTTTCAAGCTTCCCCAGATCCCTCCTCATTTTCTCCAGCCCCTCTATGATATCCACTCTGTTACAGATCTTGGTGTCATCTACAAACAGGTAGAACTTTTCCTCCAGCCCTTCTGCAATGTCGCTAATGAAGACATTGAATAGGACTGGACCCAGGACCAATCCCTGAGGCACGCTGCTGGTCACCGCCCTCTCCACAGACTGCACCCATTTATCACCACCATCTGCCTCCTGTCTGTTACCCAGTTTCTGACCCAGTTTACCACCCTGTCCCCCATGTTCTGCCTACCCAGATTGTTTATTAGCCTCCTATGTGGGACGGTGTAAAAGGCTTCGCTGAAATCAAGGTAAGCAACATCCACTACCCCACCCTGATTTACTTCCTTTGTCACCAGTCGAAGAAATCAACCAGATTTGTCTGACATGACCTCCCCGCTGTGAATTCATGTTGCCTATGGACCTGGTCCAGGGCTCCGATGGCTTCTAGATGACCCACTATCCTTTTTTTAAGCAATGTCTCCATGATCCTCCCCACTACTCAGGTGAGGCTGACCAGCCTATAGTTCCCCACCACCTCTCTGCTGCCGGATTTGTGTAGAGGACCACGGTGCTCTCTTCCAATCATCTGGTACTATCCCGTGTTAAATGACTCGGTGAACATGGTTGCCAGAGGCTCTGCTCTCTCCCTTGCAGTTCTCTTAATATTCTTGAGTGCATGCCATCTGGTCCTATCCCTTGTCTACCTTCAATTTAGTGAGCTTCTGCAGGACTCTTTCTCCTGTGAATGGACTATTGTCCACTCTTTGCCTCCTTGGCAGCTGCTGTATTGCTGTGGCCCCTGTCCCCCCTTCTAGAATACTGAACAGAAATATTTATTCAGTATTTCTGTCATTTCCATGTCACTCTCCTTGCATTCCCCTCCCTCTCCCTTGAGCCTTGCAATGCCCCCGTTTTTTCTTTTTTCGCTAATGTACCTGAATAATGTCTTGTCCCCTTTCTTAACTGACTGTGCTAACTCTTCCTCAGTCCGTGCCTTTGTTCTCCTTACTTCCTTTAGACACTCCAGGTACTCCTCCCTGTCATCCTCCTTTTGGGTCTCCTTATTTTTCCTGAACCCTTTCCTTTTTGCCCTGGTCTTTACCGCCACCTCTCTCAAGAACCACAGTGGCTTTCTCCTTCTCTTGCCTTTGGATACCAATCTGAGGCATTGGTTTGTTACTCCAGTAAGACTTTCTTTAGAAACTTCCATTGTTTTCCACCCCCTCCTGCCCTCTTCTCCCTAGACTCTTTTGATACCCATCCCCATTTCAGCAAAGTCAGCATTTTGAAATCCAAAACCTTGTTCTACTATGACTTGAATGAATCTCTGTCCCTTTGCTGAATCACACAATATTGTGATCGCTGGATCCCAGTTGCCCTTCTACCTGGACATCTGTGATTCGATCCCGCGTTGGTCATTACCAGATCCAGAATTGCCTGTCTCTGGTGGGATCAAGCACAAGCTACCTGAGTCCAGCCTCCTGGTGTGAATCAAGGATGCCTCTGCTTCTGGCTGAAGCAGTACTGGTGTTCCAATCCACGCCTGCTATATTGAATTCCCCATCAGTGGAATTTCACCTTTCATTGCTATCTCGTAGTTCCTCCACTAGCTCCCTGTCCAGTTCCTCTCCCTGTCCTGGAGGCCTGTATATCACCCTGACATATTGCTGTGCCATTTGTGCCAATTCCATGTTGAAGGGTGACCCACAGTGCCTTGGCCTCCCCTGCCTACCCTGTACCTGTGTTGCCATTATACTCTCTGACACGGGCTACTCCCACTCCTTTTACCCCTAACCCTCCTGCATAGAACATATTCTGGCACATTTTTTCCCACTCTTGATTAGCTGTGTATCAGGTTTCAGTTATTGCTACTCTGTCCAGGTCTCCTTCAATTAATAAGGCCTCCATATCAGTGTCAGTGGCTCAGTAGGTAGCGCACTCGCCTCTGAGGCCGGGAGATCAGAGGGCTGTGGGTTCAGTTCCCACATCTGGCACTTGGGTTAATATCCCAGTACTGACACTGTAGTGCAGCATGAGAGGGGTGCTGCACTTCTGAGGTGCCGCCTTTCGGATGAGACGTTAAACCGAGGTCCCATCTTCCTGGATTGGTGGTAGTTCAGATTGGATGTTAAAGATCCCATGGCACTTATCGAAAAGAGTAGGGGAATTTCCCTGGTGCCCTGGCCAAATTTCCCTCATTCACTAAAAATACCACCAACAGCTTAATCTGGTTCAAGGTCAGTTGGCATTCATCTATATTCCCCTCCCCCGGGTCATGCCTGAAAATAGGCAGGATTTGTCTAGTGCACTTACCCGGTCAACAAAAGCTAGATAAATAAAATAAAATATCTGTGACTTTATTTCCCAGGCTGCATGCATTTGTCACCATGACCTTGTAAAAAGAGATTCCAGCCATATTGGTCCTTGCAAAACAGGAGAAGATGGAAGGTTTGATACCTCTTATTGGACGAACAAGTGTCTTGTACAAAGATGGAATTATACACAAGCTTTTGGGGCCACACCGGTCCCTTCTAAAGGTGAATAGCAAAACTGAGCAACTTAAGCAGTATTTATATCCACTGTGGAGCAATTAAAAATCAGGAAGTGAAGTAGGAAGGTGATAAAGGGGACTAGAGATGAACATCTAAGATGAAAAATAAAACATGAGAAGAAATGGGGAGAGGGGCTAAGTAGGAACAGGTCAGTAAGAGATGAAAGGAAGCTAAAGGAAAGACAAAAGCATACAGATAGGATCTGAGATCAGAGGCTGGCTGTAAGGATAGAATAGACAGGAGATGCCTAAGAGATGCATGGAAATCAAGAAATTAGGAAAAACAAAAGAACAAAGACATAGATAAGCAGAGTGTGAGGTAGTATAAACAGAGGTGTGAAAACCAGAGGGAGTGGGTGGGACTGAGCTAAGAATCAGTAGGAGAGGCAGGGAGGATGTGATGTACAGGTAAAGAAAGCAGATCAGGCAGAACTCAGAGAAAAAAATATATATCAATAACAGAAATACAGAACCAAAGTGTGATAAATAAAGACATGATTTAGTACACAATAAAAAAGAATTACAGTTTACCATAGTGTGTCATGAAACTGATATCCCGATTCAGTACCACACATCCTCCCTGCCTCTCCTACTAACTCTTTAGCTTTTCACACCTCTGTTTGTCTTCCCTTTAGCTTCCTTTCTTCTCCTACTGACCTGTTCCTACTTGGCCCCTGTCCCATGTCTTCATGTTTTATTTTGTATCTTAGACTTTCATCCGAGAAGAGTATGCCAGAGTGAGTGATTAGGTGTGGTTTATTAGCCAGTATAATGTCCACCAAGGAGCTTTACTGGGGGTTGTTTTGTTTGGTTGTGTTGCTTCAGAGATAAGCTGGGCCAGCCAAAAGGTATCACACAGGTTTTAAGTGATGTTGAGGTGTCAGAAACCGATCCAAAATGAGGTCTCCGAGGATAATGACCTCAGCCTGTGTGTTGCTTAGAAGTTGGTAAGATGGCTCAGCAGGTGAAGGCCTGCAGAAGGGGGCGATAGCATCCCACAATATACAATGAGGAGGAAGCAAGTTGGTTCTTAATTGTTAAGCTTTCAAATTCCTTTGCAACAGCATGGAAGTCAGTAACAGAGATGGTGTACCTGTCCAGCACATAGATGACAATTCCACCCCCTCTTGTTGGCCTGTCCATATGAAAGATGTTATAGGAGGAAATGTTCACCTCAGTGTCTAGAGTAGAGGGTTTGAGCCAGGATCCCATAATTACCAGGACATCTGGTTTAGTATGTGAGATCCAGGTTTGGATGACATCCAATTTTTTCAATAGACAACACACATTCAAATGAAGAATACGCAGCCCTTTAAGGTGTGCTAAGTCACAAGGGGCTTAAATTGGTAGCTGAGGGCCTAGATTTAGCTTGACTGTTGCTGAACAAAGCAACAGCAACAATAGGTCTAATAAGTGCATTTAGCATCAGTCTAAAGGACCTGGCACATTCCCATTTACGGAAGGACACGGTTCTTGTTTCAGTGTGTCTATATTGTACCCCAATTGAGCAGAGTGTTGCATGGATCATAAACCTGGCATGATAGAGTTGTGGAAACAGAGAAGATGGGGAATACAGCTGGCGTTGAGCCTGGAGGTGAGGATGCCGCAGTCCCTGCATGCCACTGGGGCATTAAATAAGGGTCCAGGGATAACGGAGTATAGAAATTGGCAGATGGCTTGCATGATGGTGTAACAGCTCCCAACTTGGGTGGCCCAGGACAAGGAGTGTGTGAGCAGTACAGGTTACCAACTAAAAGATACAGAAAGTGCAGCCATCATTTCACAATGAGGCATGGTGTTCCTAGAATGTAAGTGAATAATATGGGAAATTCAGATGAAATTATCCTGCCTAATCCTGAAACCCAATTCTAGATTTTTAAGCAGGAGGGAAGAGCCAATGAGGAGGGAGTTCTCCAGAGAAGAAGGGGCAAGAATTTCAGACAAAATCATCCTGCCTAATCCTGAAGTTTGAGTCTAAAGACTTTAGCAGGGAGAGAAGAACCAAAGGAAGGAGGGAGTTATTCCAGTACAGGAGGGACAGAAGAATATTTAAAGAATGTAGAAATTAGTTCAAGTTTGGGGTCAAGGGTACACTCACAGCAGGCTAGGCGTGCCTTCAAGGAGAAGGGGTGGCTTGAAATGCAGGAGGTGGGATCTCTAAGCTTTCTGGAGGGTAGACATGCCTCCACACTCTGGGACCAGTTAGAAAAGACAAGAGGTGGGATTTCAGAGTATTTAATTAAGGTGGGAGGAGGGGTGGGGAGCAGCAGCAGCACACACAGAGAGCTGACAGCAGGCTACACAGGAGTCAGGCCAAGTTCAAAACATGGCCAAGTAACTTGCTTGGGAAATGGTACCTGCACTTGTGGAATTCTGAGTTGGCTCAGTCGGAAGCTGGGGAGGGCAGGAAGGTTCCTTAACCTGCCTTCAGACCCTGAAAGGAAAGAGAGGAGATTTTAATCTTGGGAAGTATTTTATAAGGACAAGCAGGGGGCTGGGCTGAAATGCAGAGCTGGGGATGGATGCAAGGAAGAGTGAGTGCAGGAGAAAGAGAGAGAGAGACATGCAGACAGAGAGGAACCATGGGCTTGGAGGGGTTTGAGGTGAGAATATTGCATGACACCAGCAATTAAATTTAGACCAGCTAAACAATGTAAATAATTATACAATTTGCTAAGCTAGGGCTAAATGCAAAATTCTGAACTTAAAGAGCAACTAAAATCACAGCCAAACGAAAAAAAATTTCAAAGAGCAGCAGCAGTGCACACAGGGAGCTGGGAGCAGACTACACAGGAATCATGCCAAGTTCAAAATCTTGCTTGGGAAATCATACCTGCATTTGTGGAATTTGGCATCGGCTCAGTCGGAAGCTGGGGAGGGCAGGAAGGTTCATTAACCTGCCTTCAGACCCTGCACTTGTAAAATCCAGCATCGGCTCAATCAGAAGGTGGGGAGGGCAGGAAGGTTCACTAACCTGCCTTCAGACCCTGAAGGAAAGAAGGAGGGGCTGCTTATGTTGCTCAGTTTGCTAGTCACCTGAAGAAGGGACTTGTTTGGCCTGAAAGCTTCTGTATAATTTCACCATGTCCTTCCAAGTTTTACTGCCTGACCTGTCTCTCTTCCTGTGTTTGGTCCCCTGCATCTTCCCTCATTCCTGATATTTTCCTCTTATGTTCCCAATTCCTTTCCTACTCCTTTCTGCCAGACCCTGATGACCTTGCTATCAACTCCCCTTCCTGCTCTATTGTTCTGCTTTCTCTGCCATGTGGGGGTGAGCTGCATGAGTATCCCTGCTTCTGTTGCCCCCTAGTTTAAATGCTCATTAGCAAACCATTTAAACTGTCAATTGAGGGCTGCCTTCCTCTTGCTGGGCAGATGCAGTCCATCCCCACTGTACAGGACTACATCACTCCAGGTGGCTCCCCTGTCCCCAATAATGCCATACCCCTTCTGATTCCACCAGCCTTTCAACCATGTGTTGAAGTTACTAACATGCAGATTCCTCTCCCTCGCCCCTGCTGTGGACTGGCAGCACCTCCCAAAATGTCACAGAGCTTGCTACCTTCCCCAGGCATCCTCCCAGCACTAACAAGTCATCCTTCGCCTGCTTCAAGCTTGCTGTATCCTTGGAGAGGTCATTTGTCCCCAAGTGGATAATAACCTCCAGCCCTCCCCTCCTTGCCACAGCTTCAGTGATCCTCTGGATGCTCTCCCCCTCCTTCCAAGCTGTGCCTCCTGGTAGGCACTTTACCTCCCTTTCCTTCTACTATCTGTGCCCAAGTCCATCCCTCTGACAACTGAGTTCCCCAACAGGAGTAATGTCTTCCTATGGGATTCTCTTCCTCCTGCCACTGGGTCTCCTTGCTGAAGGACCCTCACCTCCTCCCTGGTCTCAGCCTTGGCTTCCTTTGCAGGGCTTTCATGTTCCTCCAAAACTGTTCAGGGGTCATGATCTGGACTGTATGGCAGAAGTGTCTCTGCCCCCCCTCCCCTGAACCATCCTGATCCCACCATAGTCCATCCTGCCAGCTCTGCCTGGGTGGTTGCTGTGGCATTGGCTGGGGACCTAGTGGCCTCTGGGTGGGGGCAAAGGTCCCCAGTATTCCTGCCAGCTCTGCCTGGAGACTGGCATCCTCCACCCTCAGCACAGAGAAGTGCCTGCAAACGGGGAAGCACCGCAGTATCCAAAATGTTTTTCTGAAGACTGCTGCACCACAGCTAGAACACTGCACCACTCCCTGCATCATCCTGTGCTTGCTGATATTCCTGTCCTCCTAACCCTTTTTTTCCTTCTTCTGTCTCTGTTTTTTTTCCTTCCATACTGACTTACAGCTTCTGTCTCTTCCTCTTGTATGTGCCTTTGTGGATCTAGTTGCTAGCTGCACTCCTTGTAATTCTACATACATGACAGCTAGACTATTGCTTGTGCTGTGCCACCTAACTGGTCCTGCATCTTAAAGTAAGTGTGGTTTGGCCTTCCACTATAAAGGTAGAGCATCCGGGGGTGGTTGGGGAATGGGGTGGGTGAGGGGGTTGTTACTTTTGTACTTGGTGTCTACAAAAAACAATCAGGTAAAAAAAAAGACTTTCTTCTGTAAACTACAGGTCAAAAACACAGCGCTTTCAAATTACCTTACAGACAAAAAGAAAAACACAAGTTCAGCAAGTTTCTTCACTACTTACCCCACTTATCTTGTTAAAAAAAGATCTCCTTAGGTCCTGTCTGTGAGTAATACCCACAGACTCTGTTTTTATGCAGCATCCACATTCCAAGAGTGCATGTCCATCCCCAACATTCTGAATTTGTGTACCACCTTGACAATCCATGACTTTGTCCAGTGCTGCATTCCAAAATCATCCCCTGCTGGATTCTAAAGTACTGTACCTCATGACACTTGCACACAACCTTGTGTCAGTTATTTTAATGATTACTACAACTACAGGTTCTTAAACTTTGGAGCAATAAGCACTGTAAGGTTGCTGACACAGAGGACTAGGCTGTGAGTTTTGGTTATGACATCATCTGAAGCTCTTCTGGCTTTTTGAACAAGGAATGAAATCAGGGTTACAAAATGGCTTGCAACTTTAAATAAGGTAACTTAAGAGATCTAATTTTTGGTATGAAACTTACTGGGGATATTCTGATTCTAATAATGTAATGTAGCAGTTTTTCTAGCTCCTCTTAGCAACATAAAAATAAAGTCAAGGATGAACAATATATATTACAGTGTTGAATCAATGGAAGAACCAAAGGCAGCTGAAACTAGGTATCATCATCGCTTCATTAAGTGTACAGTCAGTCTTCACATTAAACAAATTCCAGTGTGATGAATGTGTCCCCTTCACCATCATTCACCAGTCCAGGCAAGCCATCCAAATGGGTCATTTCAGTATTGGGCAATTTGTTTATTTATTTAGTTTTTGTTTACCAGGTAAGTGCCATAGCCATTAAATGACTATTATCAGGCATGACCTGGGAGGTTACAAGGATAACATGGAAACAAGGAATTACAAAGATAACATAGTAAACAACAGGCAATAGTACATTGTATACAGAGTAGGTATAATGAGAAAACATTGGTAGCTTGGTGTTCTACTATGAGAATGGATGTTCATATCCGCATCTCATCATCACCATCATCATGGCAGTCTGCATGGCCACAACTGTTGGTCCTTGTCAACCAGAATATCAGTTAGGCTAGGTAATTGCATCTTAATCAGCACATATGTGTTAAAGAAACTTGTCAGCTGCCTAACAACATGAATGAGACATGATGAATGTAATGGTAACAGTCAGCCTTGTGAATGATTTAGTTCAGGGTTGGCTGATGACAGGGGAAGTAACATAATACAGCAATATAATTAGACATCTGTGGCATATATGATTTACTGCTATATGGTTTACCTATTTGTTCACCAAAAAGGCACACTAGTCTCAGGGACTGTTTTCAAGCATGACCTGGGCCAAAAAGATGGCAACAAACAGTAATAGTAGACCCACAGCACAGAAAAAATGTAAAGGCATAAGTAATCACATTACAAGATTGAGGGCAGGATCTTCAAAAGGATCTGCCCATGATGCATCTGTTGCTATTTTCAGAGTAGAAATGCATCCAAACCTTTCTGACCATCTATTAGATAGCCTGACAGTATCCAAAGTGTGTATCCAGAAACAGATGCAAATGCATCCAAAATAGACAGGCTTGCATCTGTGTTCTGCTGCAAATTGTGATGTTTTGTCATAAACAACTTCAGAAAATAGTAGCAGGGCTGCCTAAATGCAAGTGGATAGATGCTGATGATAGTGTAGCCTACATCTGCATCTGCATCTCACCCTTTTGAAAATCCTCCACATAGTATTCACAGTTAAGATTATGGATTCAACAAAATGTAGTTAACACCACTGTGACAGTAAACAGATATAATATGCAGACAATGACCCCCATATTCAAATAGTTAGCATAGCACTAACTGGGCTAGTGCCAGGCTAACTGAGAATAGCACTGGCCAGCAGGTGAGGGCCATATTCAGAGACTCCTGGCACTTAATGCAAATCTGACAGCACAACCATACATACTATACCACTGCTCCTATTCAATGCTGCCAAAACCCTGCTCTTAAGCCCATGCCCCAGTGTGCACCTCCCCATCGTTTCCTGTTCATATTTAACAGAACACGCTCAACCTCGTGGTTTTGTGGACCCCCACCCCTGATCAGTGGACAGTACCGTGTAGTCAATGGACAGCTACAGATATACTATAATCCAAGTGGTCCAGTGTCCACCCACTTCCCAGAGGGTCAACAGCCCCCCCATCTTCCCACCAGCTCAGTGCCCACCTTATAGCTGTTTCTACCTGTCAAATGGTAGCTAGTCACGGCAGAGAGCAGAGGGCTGGGCTGGTTGCCATCTTGACTGAGATAGACCAGAATCAGCAACAGTCTAGTGGGTGCAGGGAAGTGGGTCCTGAGCATAAGGGCAAGAGGGGGTTCATAACCTTCCAGGAGGCAGGGGAATGATGGACTACTGGAATTACTATATAAGTATATCTGTATCTGTCCATTGACTTACTTGGCACTGTCAGCCATCCGAGTGTAGAGGTCCGCTAGACTGACAAGTCAGGAGTATGTTGTAAGCTGCTGATCATGGGTGGGAGATCTGATAAACCACAAGGTCAGGGGTATGTTTAATGCATGGACAGGCTTGCTGATCGGGGTAAGGTGACCACTAGAACACCAGGTTGGGTTGTACTCCAACATGGACAGGACAAGCACTTGGGGGGGGGGTCACGCACTGATCTATACTTGGCATGCTGTTAGCTCCTTAGCATCTTGCATGTCCAATGGACTCATTAGCATTCTATGGCTGAATAAGGCCGGGAAATGTTTCACAATCTAAATTAGGACGTGCTATCACCGATGGGCTTCCTGTGAGCCTATTCTTTCAGAGGCTATGTCAGTCAGTGCATAGTTTCTATGCACTGTACCGGTACAGCCCCATACTCAGACAGTTAGCACACTCTGGCTGAAGAAAACTAACTGTCTGAATATTACCCTTCAGCCATCTGTGTGCTAACCACCATGCAGAGCTTCTGTCCGTGCAACACAAATGTTCAGCTCTGAATATGGGAGCCAATAAATACTAAAAATACATTAAATTGTTTACAAACATTAAACATGGATGCATTAATGCACTATAATGACCAGCTGGGGAAAAGCATGATCAGGGGAAGCATTTCCAAGTTGTGTATCCTTCTAGAGAGATTTAAATAGGGAATTGGATATAACAGAATGTAGGGAGTTGGGTAGCCTATGCTAGAGGCAGGGGGCAGCAATAAGAAAGCCTTTAGTCCCTTACACATAGAGGCATTTTTTTCCAGAAGTAGCTGAGAGATTGACCTGAGGTTGGGAATGCTTTTTCTCGCTTGAGGATTTGTCACTTAGACAGCAAAAATGGTATTCACAATGAGCCTATAGGGAGACACAGTCAAGAGATCAGTATAGGGAGCTGTGATGAGTACAGAAAGGGTCATTAATGCAAACCTGCAGTACAAATATTATGCAATGTATTCAGTCTTGTATAAGATATTAACAGAGATTGTGAAAAATGGGTAAAAGTAGTCCAGCAGGGGAGCATCATATGTTTTGCAATAGCTAGTCTTACTTCAGAGGTCATACATTTTTAAGACTAAATGAATGGAAGATGACATCTGGTCAGGTAGCTGTGTAAACCTGCTGCTCTGACTCTCAGTCAACCTTGATTTAGAACTGAAATATGTGCCTTTCTGTGTTTGGAAATTCCTGATGAGAGATTTCTATGACTGACCTGCATTGGATGAAGCCTGCTTTTATTTTCTTGATGTCTTGAAAGTTGATACAGTAAACAGCAGAACAAGTGAGATCAGGACACTACTACCTCTGCAGCAACTACTGGATTCCCACGTGGAAAGCACAAGCAGTGAAAGGTTGCGAGCAGCAACCGGTCAGTAGCTGTGGCATATTGGAAGGGAAAACAGACAAAGTATACAGTAACCCGAGTTGTCTAAGAGTTGTTAAATAACGTAGTGTATCCTCGTTCTCTGTGATGCCAGGCTGGAAGTGTTTTCTTACATTTGGCACAGAATTTGAGTGGGTCACAGACTGACAGTCAGTGCTTTAAAAACTGCTGGTTATATTCCTTGTGTGACCTTTACACTTATTCAAGAAGCTGATATAAGGTCTGACAATATCAATGGAGTATTAAAATAACTGAGTTTATTTTATTTTGGGCTCTTGAGTTAACTAACAGCTTCAGCATTTGTAAACCCTAAATGCAAAAACTTTTAACTGTGATTGCTCAACTGTTTGAGATTATTATCATCTGCAGTATTTCTAAGATTGAGCTGTTAAAGTTATTACTGGTGAAAGAAGAAAGACTTAGGTATCTACTTGACATGTCTATGGTGGTTATGCCCAAAAGATCAATACAACAGCTGGCAGGGGTTGCAGTACCTTCAAACAAAAAATCTGAGAAACCTGAAAACAGAGAAATCTGATTTAAAATCAAGCAATAAAGAAGATTTAAAGAGAAATGCAACTTGAATATACCATTCATTGGTACCAAAACAGAAAGTTACTAAACTAGAGAATTTAACAGAAAGTACAACTTCTCACCCTGTCTCAATTGAGCATGAACAACTGCAACAAGATATACAGAATTTGAAAGAAGTACTGGCACCAGCTAATCTTCCCTCACAAGAGGTTAGAGAACTGCCTCTTGTGTCAACTCCTAACAAGCATTTGTCAATGTCGAATGTTTCCTTGTTGGCATTAGCAGTGGAAGTGCAGGAGTTGACCCATGCATTATAGGAATGGCATTGACATATTGCACTGACACCAACTCCACCCTTACGCTGCAGAGATGGACAGGCATTGGGCGTGCCTTGGGTCGCCGCCATGACGCCATCATTACATTTCACCTAACCCTACCCTTCAGACACTGACAAGTTTTGAGGTGTGCCTTGGGGTGTTTGGGCTTTACATTCACCTTGTTTCATAAGGAAATAGGCTGAAATGGGTGCAGTATAGGAGAATGGGGTGGAGTCTGGGGCAAAGGGTCCAAGGCACCTCGATGCCTGTCACTGGCTGCAGTGTGGGTGGGGTGGAATGGCATGAGCATTACTATCAACAATCCCAGTCACACCCTGAAGCCTGTCAGAGCCTACAGGGTAGACCTTATAGTTGAAAACTCTAATGCCCTGGGCATTTCTTGGTATTTTTACTCCAAGTTTTCCACATGGGCTTTTTATGACCCCCACTGCATGAACAGTGACACTATCAGTTTGTTAGGCAAAAGGTGATTTTGCACAGTGACTGCGCCATTTGGCGCCACAGCTGCGAAAACACATTTTAAACAGGATGTGAAAAGTGACAGGCATACTGTTCATGAGGAGGTGTAAAAAATGGCATTGTTGAAAATCTGGAGTGAAAATATACAAAAACTGGTGAAGTCACGAGCATGCATAGAAACTGTACAATGTACACCCGTTTTGTAATGAATTTGGAGATTTTTTACAGCAGATTTTCAACTTAGGCATTTTGGGACCTCTGCTCATGAACAGTGTCACTGTGATTTTCTTAATCTGTCCCAAACACTAATTTTCCACAGCGTCCACGCTATTCTGTGCCGGAAGTGCAAAAACATATTTCAGCCAGTATGTAAAAAATGACAGCTGTACTGTTCATAAGGAGGTGTGGAAAATTGTCAATGTTGAAAATGTGGACTGAAAATATTACAAATTTGTGAACTTACAAGGGTGAGTGCAATTTGGGCAATGCACGCTTGTAACAGAGTCATTTTATGGACTTTTGTCACCAAATTTTCAACATAGCCATCTTAATACCTTTGCTCATGAACAGTGTCACTGTGATTTTCTTAATGTGTTCCAAACATTGATTTTGCACACTATCATGCCAATGTAGCTACATGTCTGAAAACACATTTTGGGTGAGATGTGAAAATGGCAGTTGTACTGTTCACAGAGATGTGGTAAAATAGCAGGAAGGTTCATTAACCTGCCTTCAGACCCTGGAAGGATGGAGTGAAAATATTAAAACTCTTAAGTTATGTGTGTGAAGGAATCTTAACACACGCTCATAAATCATAATTTTGAGAATTTTTCAATAAATTTTCAACATAGGTTTTTCGAGGCCTACCTCATGAACTGTGATACCCTCATTTTGTTAATCGGTCCCAAAAGGTTGTTCTGCGCGGTGACCGTGAAATCAACTTTCAGGACCGAATAACAAAATGATAGTGATTGAGTTCATGATGTGGAGTCCCAAGAACCCCATGTTGAAATTTGGTGAAAAATTCCCCAAAATGGCTGAGATATGCACTAAGGTAAAAAAAAAAAAATATTTATGCCATTATACAGCTTACCGGCATTTCTTCAGTTTGCGGTTGGCTTGAAGAGTGCAGACATGTTCCGGTCCACTGAAGTTCAATGCACTAGGCTCCAGAGGTAAGTATGGGGTCGGAGGGTGGGGAGGTGGGTGCAGAGGGTGGATGCCGTTTGGGGAGGGGAGCAAGACAGTCAACGAGGGACCTTTTGTCTTACAGGTGTTGTTTTTTCTTTTTAGGAAGACAACACGGGACATTTTCCACGCTGGGGTGGGCTCCCAGTGGCACCTGGAAGTCTGTTTGGGGGGTGGAGCCGATCAGATTGGCACCCTGTCAGCCATACAGTGTGGGGAGCCGTGATGAGCATGCTGGGCGGCTCCCAGTGTGCTACTTGGGTGTTTGTTGGGGGCAAGAAAAAATGGAGCTGTCTATGAAAGCTGTTATGATGCAGTGCTGATGTGTAGGCACTTTGCATACTGCCGACAACAGTATGTTAATTGCTCGCGGACGGCAGAATGCAAATTGCCTATATGCTACCACCACTGATTGCAGTGGTCTTTTCTTTGAACGGGTATGCCACTGCATACTTAACTGCTGTCATAGACAACTCAGATGTTTATTGGTATGGTGAGGCCATGCCTGCAAGAAGGAGCAGGGTATTGGAAGCAGGGTGGGACACCTACGAAATTCACATGCGGCAAGCTAACATAATAATTACTGGCGACACTGTTTATCACCTGGGTCTTCATTTGTCAGACACCATAACAACCTGCTGAACTGATAACAATTGGTTACCCGGTTATTATGGAGCTCCATAATAACCAGGTTGTTATGAAATAAATACCAGTGTTGCCTTCCTAGTTTGTAAAAATACACTTTCTACTGCTATAAAGTATAAAAAATGTGAAGAAATCGTTCAAGTCTGCTGTATAAAACAATGTCCAGCTATATGCTTCATGTTACCTCCTGCTTGAGATGGCGTGACCCTGCTGCAGCTCTCAGCAGCTCAAATGTGTGGCTTACTGTGACAGTCATTGATTAATAAATCTCTAATTACCAGTAATTATAAATAATAAAATATGTGTGGATGTGTTATTATGTTTTTTTTCCAACCCCTTGGTGTGTAGCCTGCTTGTTGGTGCTGAGGACTGAGGCACTGGACACCACACTGCACTATGCTGGTGACCCAGGTTTGGGAATGGACTCCAGTTGCCCACAGGTCAGCTGGGTGAGAAAGGATTGAGTGCAAGTAAACAGCTCCCCTTCCTCAGAGAGGGGGGATGGTGCAGCTTGCTGTTTGCCTGACACTCAGCAGTGACTGGGTGTCAGCACATGCACTCCACCAGAATGGGGAGGAATTCCATGTCCAGGACATAGGCTGCCTCCATAGATGTGGACACCAGCCACTCTGCCCTTTGCACATTTATGAGCCCAGGGAGTAAAGCAAGTGGAGAAACTGGAGCTGGCGGGCTCCATGATGGCTCGACGCCCCCCCCCCAACAACAAGCCTCCCTGACTTCTGGATAGTGCTCTGAAGGGGGGAGAAAGGCAACACTCCTCAAGCCAGCGCTGCCATGGGGGACAATCTGAGGGGGAACTATGGGGTATGTCTGAGTGTGGGATGGTTAGGCTCGGAGGGTGAGCCCTCTTAGGGAGGGCCACAGCTGCCTGAAGCTCCGTGGAGGCAGAGAAAGTATAAATACAAAAAAAACCTTGGTGTATGATGTCTAGTTAAACCTCTCTAGCTTTGCTTTCAGACTTTATGTGGCATCACACATCTCAGGTGTGTGAAAAAATCATAATACATGTCTGCACATACATTATTCTATATTTGCTGCAATAAAAACAACAGTTGTAAAAGACAGAACTTTGAAAGCAACATTTCAGCAAGTCATTGAGCATAATTGCTGAGCAAAGTAAATCTTGGACAGAAGACAGTTTGCATAAGACACAACAGATGTTAAACTTGGTCACTTAGCAGAAGTGGTAAAATTTGAGCATTCTGCTCCTCTTTGTAAGAAAGATACACAGAATATAGGGATGAATTCAACATCCTTGAATAAACAAACAAGTTTTGCTGGTGAAACTGAGGTGACATAAGCCTACTCTGGTCCACAGATTGTTACTTATTTTCAACAAAAGCCTCTATGCCTACAGGGAGTTATCTATTGGGGTTGAGTACCACCATTTTACCAGCTGAGAAGACACCAGAATGATCTATAGATATATCACTCATTGTGCAGGTTGAAAATAGAGGGGTTCAGAGGGACTCCAAACCTGAAGCAGAGTCAAGAAACTCTGAATGAAGAAAGAGTCAAAGGCTCATTGAATGAGCCACCAAAGGTGTTTTGCTCCTCCCAAAATCACTCTTCTAATTCTTCTCAGGACAATTTTGATAGTGAATACTTTGAAATGGCTAAATCACAGAATTTTAGCAGTACTGCACTCTAGAGTGACCAAAAGGTCTCTTGAAAGAGATGTACATGATTAAACATGAGAAAATGTCTACATAAACAGAGGAAGTAAAACAGATCAAAACTGAATTACAATATGTTTCAGAAAGAATAAAAAACAGAAATCACAAATAACAGAGGGTCAAAGTACAATTTCAAAGTTGGAAGATGGTGAGACCATCACTTGCAGAGCTTTGAAATGCTGTGTGTCTAAAGGCAAAATGCAACAAAATAATACATGAAGTGCTAAGATGAAGGGGAAACAACATAAGGCTGGTGGTAGTCCCAGAGAAGTGAGAGCAAACAAAATATCTGACAGACATTGCTACTGTAATATTTTCAGAATATCTGACAGATACAGGGATAGCTAAAAAGACTGAAGTAGACAGACTCCACTGACCTTTAAAACAGAGGTCAGGCAATTCTTTACCTCCTCATCTAATTATATTAAAATTTTTTACGATCAATGTAAACATTACTTTTGGATGGCTTCTGTGTACAGGAAGAAGTGATTATCTATTGAAGAAGACAACATTTCAGCTTATCATGATTACCTTTGGAGATTGTTGAAGACAAATGAATATTTGGTTTTACAAGGAGAAAGATATGAGACAACTGGTACACACGGGTAATGATGTATTCTGCAAGGATGAACTTGGTGTTGAATGAGCAGACTGTTTTGCAACATCAGAGAAGAGGCAGCAAATGATCTGAAGATTAAATTACTGCGAATATTTTTATGATATGATCTGTACTATTCCAACACTAATAATCTGAATGTTTACTACTGTCCCTAATGGAGATACACATTATATGAGAATGTGTTATATCTATGTGGTGAAGGAATAGGGAGGAGAGACATGATTACTTATGTTTATTATAATGTAGGCAAGAGGGGGAGAGATTAGTAAGACAACAGGTCGTGATAAAACTTGGAGAAAAACAATTGCAATGCATCCTGAATTACAGGTGTTGAAGTAAAAGGCAATTAACCCCTGCAAGTAATGTGGACAAGAAAACTGCACTCGGAAACACAAAAAATAAAACAGAGATGCTGAAAGTTGAAAAGTTAATCAAACACTTTATTTTGAAAAGAGGGCTCTAGGGCTTATCACCCAGTGCTTCAACCTGTGCTAGGTCTTTGTCAGGAGGTTGTCCTTCATTTCAATCCCATAGTCTTTTGAAATGTACTCTTAAAGGCACAGCTCTTTTTAAACAGAATAATTATCAACATTTTGAGTATCCCCAAACCTTTGCACAATTAAGTGTAAACAATTAATTTATAGTAGTAATTAATCATTTCTATTAAATTCAAAATATTTTGAAAAAATGAATGGAAATTGGGTGGGGGAGGAAAGGAAATATCAATACTATTCAAGTACTAACTCTCCTCTGGGTCTCCAAACTTCCTGAATTACTTCACAACCACATCTGACAGGTCTTGGGTCCCACACCAGAGACACTATGAATCTATTGAAGAAATAGGAGTTTTTATATAGTAAAATTAATTTGTTGAGTCACCATAGATGTAACTAGCCTTTGTACCAATATAGACACAGGGCAGGCATAGAAGCAGCTAGGCACTCTGAACAAACTCCGCTATGGTGAGCCCCTGATTGGGCTACCATCTCCACGATCCTGCAGCCATGGCTGGAGAAGCCAGCCGGCCATGCGCCCTTTAGTCTGCCCATCTGGGAGCCCTACAAGCCAGCTCTATGAGCCCATGATTGGGCTACCGTCTCCATGATCCTGAGGCCATGGCTGGAGAAGCCAGCCAGCTGCGTGCCCTTCAGCCTGCCCATCTGGGAGCCCTACAAGCTGGCTCCATAAGCCCCTGATTGGGCTACAGCCTCCACAATCCTGCAGCCATGGCTGGAGAAGCCAGCCAACTGCATGCCCTTCAGCCTGCCTATCTGGGAGCCCTACAAGCCGGCTCCTTGTGCTCCTGATCGGGCTACCACCTCAAAGATCCTGCAGCCATGACTGGAGAAGCCAGCCAGCCATACACCCTTCAGCCTGCTCATCTTGGAGCCCTACAAGCCAGGTAAGCTAGCTCACAGCCTCAGGGAACAGCTTGGAGCCTTAATTGGTCAATGACTTGCTGGGAATCCCTTTGATTGACTGAAATGTTATTGTGACTGTTTATATTTGGGGGATTGTACAATGTGTAGAACTGTTTAAACTTGTGGGACACCAATATTGTTAATTTTGTTTAACCTTGACTGCATCTCTATCTTCTCTTCCTAACCCTCTTGCAGATACTTACTTTCTCTCTCTCTCTCTTTCTCTCTCTCCTTCCCTCCCACTCAACCCTCTAATTCCTTCAAATTAACATATCCCTGGGATAAAGTGGCACTGCTCCAAATTGCATAGCCATCTGGTTCCTTGCCCATTCAGCCCCACTCCTAAATCTGTCTCTTTTCTCTGCAAACTCGCACCCCCACCCCCGATTTACGTCTTTTGTGCTCTGCTGTCTCTTTGTACTGCCTGCCCATAACTAAACCTCCAACTCTGCTCTCTTGCAGCTCCATGAGCCCCTGATTGGGCTACCTCCTCCAAGATCCTGCGGCCGCAGCTGGAGAAGTCAGCCGGCCGCGCACCCTTCAGCCAGCCCGTCTGGGAACCCTACAAGCTGGGTAAGCTAGCTCACAGCCTTGGGGAACAGCTTGGAGCCTTGATTGGTCAATGATTTGCTGAGAATCCTCTGACTGGCTGCCACTGTAAGGCTTTTCCTGTGATTGGCCACCTGGAGATTCTGCTCTCTCAGCTCTTTTCCAAACTTCTCTCTCATTTTTGGTGCCTCCACCATGCTGCTCTAGCCTCCTCTAAAATTTCTTCCCACACCACCCACCCTGACCCCGGCATCTATTAAATGCTCTTCCTGAGAGCAAGCCCAACCTTCTACATACCTATTGGACCAAGCACCATTAGTCACGCCTATCTATGGCCCCTCCCCAGCTAGCCCTCCTTTCACAAGTAGTTTCACACAGATCAGTCCTATCAACCTCACACATGCTATCCCTTCTAGGACATAACTCCCCACTAAAAATGCCACATGGGGATGTTCTCTGCTTAGCTGCCTCACCATGCTAACCTATGCCCCAGTCAGAATTCCAGTTACTAACCTGCATCATGGCCAAAGCTCCTCTTATGATGACTACCAAGCTATGCCCTCTTTTGATAGACTACGGCAACACATAATGGGGATGACTCCCTTTGGTCTTGTCCATCCTCACATCAGGCGTTGACCAGAGAATACATGAGAGCACCCCTGAACCTATCAGCAAAAATAGTAATTTATGCCTTATTTCTAACACATCATGCTGATGTCCATAATCCAGCAACCACGAAACCTTCCCATGCCAGATGAAGCAACAAGAGACTACTCAGCAGGCTAAGACACTACCTCAAGAAACTATTACTGCTTCTCTTACTCTGTTCTGGAAATGTCGAACTTAACCCAGGCCCACCTGTTACACTTAACACCCTTGTAGACCTCCCACAATACAAAGGTATCAGCTTCCTGCGCGTGAATGTCTGTAGTTTACTAAACAAGCTTGACCTAATACAGACTTGGGCCCTACGTGCATCACCTGATTTCTTAATGATATCAGAATCCTGGCTTATGCCCTCAATCCCTGACAAATCCATCAACATACTGGGATACAGCACCCACTGATGCGATAGACCGACCAGAGGAGAGGGCTCATAATATATGTTAAGATATATGTTAAGAGGAAATTCGTTGTCATAGTCATTGATTGCACCTCTAAGGCTAAAGAATTTGAATGCCTGGCACTAAAATTATCCCTCTCCATTGACAAGGCACTCCTTATTGCTGCATGCTACAGACCGCCCTCTGGTGGCATGGCCCTTCAACCGCATCTCCAAAGCCTATTCAACTTGATTATCACAGAGTGTATTCTAATGGGGATCTCTACCATAACTGAAATCATGACAGCTCCAAGAAGTTTAAAGACTTCTGTGATGCAACGACTGGCACAAATGACACCTCACAGTCACAGACCCAACAGAAAAACCCAGAGCGAAGCTCCCTACTGGACCTCATGTTAGTAAACAGACCTCATAACATCTCACACACTGGAGTGTTCTCTAACAACCTAAGTGATCATTATGCCACTGCCTGCTTCAGACATTCTCCCCAAATAAAGTCGGCCCCTAAATTCAAACTGAAAAGATGTCTAAAAAAATATTGCCTGAATGCCTTCCTGAAAGACCTGTGTAATTTCAGTGTCAGTAGCTCAGCAGGTAGCACACTTGCCTCTGAGGCCAGGAGATCAGCAGGCTGTGGGTTCTATCCCCACACCAGGTACTTGGGTTAATATCTGAATATTGACACTGTAGTGCAGCATGAAAGGGGTGCTGCACTCCTGAGGTACCGTCTTTCGGATGAGATGTTAAACCGAGGTCCTATCTGCCTGTTCTGGTGGTAGTTTAGTGGATGTTAAAGATCCCATGGCACGTCTCAAAACAAACAGGGGAATATCCCCAGTGCCCCAGCCAAAATTTCTCCTCATTCACTAAAAATACCACCAACAGCTTAATCTGGTTCAAGGACAGTTGGCATTCATCTGTATCCCCCTCCCCCGGGTTGTGCCTGAAAATAGACAGGATCTGTCTAGTGCACTTACCTGG
Organism: Neoceratodus forsteri; assembly: GCA_016271365.2. Taxonomy (NCBI): domain Eukaryota; kingdom Metazoa; phylum Chordata; order Ceratodontiformes; family Ceratodontidae; genus Neoceratodus; species Neoceratodus forsteri. The sequence continues at coordinate 1,138,248,835 of CM057455.1, read as the reverse complement.
TCAACAAAAACTAAATAAATTAAAAAAAAAAATTAGATGGCAGGACTTCTATCTAGCCCCTTCCCTCAGCGAGGCATTCAATATCTTTCATAGCCTCCTAGAGGGTATAATAAACAAACATGCCCCTCTAAGGCTGATCAAGTCGAAAAAAATACCTCCCAGCTGGTTCTCTCCTATCCAGAAGAAAGCACTCAAGGACAAAGATATCTGGTGGAAAAGAGCAAGGAAATCACACCTGGAGGCCAATTGGCAAGCATTTCATTACTCTAGAAATACTTGCTGCAAACTAATAGGTTCTGAAAAGGCTAAATATTTTCAAGCAGCTTTAGAAGATAAGAATAAGAATAACTACCAAATTCTGGAATATCCTGAGAGAGGTTGAAGGTCGTACTACTGACACCTCCCTTCCAGCCAAAATAGTGTCCAGTGGATCTACCTTCATGGGCAGAGCTCCTATATTAGAACAGCTTAACAAACACTTTGCCACAGCAGGACTGGCCTTTGACACCTTGCCTATCAACAAGCTCAACCCGTTAAGGGACTCCACTACCCTTCCACCTGTAGGCCATGCCCATTCAGTCCTTTTATCAGCTTTCAGCTGGAAGGTACTTTCAATTACCACCCGTTTATACCCTTAAATTATTAGTATGTCCGTCGTGACCCCCCCTCTCTCTCCTCTGATATAGGAAGTACATGTTCATCTATCTCTATGTCCTTCATAAGATAGGTTGCTCAGCTGTTTTACCATCTTCATTCCTCTCCACACTGTGCTCTGATCACAGGCATGATAGCTCATCCAGCAGATGTACTTGGTTATACTGTTAAAATCTGGTATGGTGTTATAATTTACTATCGGCCTAACAACATATCAGATTACCAGAAATATGTTACTCATTGTATAAGTAATAAAGGATTACTGTATGATTATCCTTATCTGTACAGACAATCAGGTTGAAGCTGTTCTATGTTCAGTGTAACAGTATACCTTTCTTATAAAATTTATACTTATGATTAACATAGAGGATAATGTATGGTCTTTGGTTAATAACCACACTGTGAACAGTTTGAGAGGTTGCCAAATATAATATCTGCTGTTGCACAAGTACATAATTTATTAGAGAAAGATGTATGTAACTCTGTAATAAAATTTTTTTTTTAATTTTCTTTCAGATAGTTTTACGCATCTAGAGATTCCAGAGGTAAGCCAACCGCAAATTGAGGAGATCCAATTAATTGTTTCTGGTAAGTAATTATGTTTTTTTTACACACATCTGTTACTTTGCCACACACACACACACACACACATATGTACTCTGTGGGTATAACACTGTCATACATTCCCTTCCTCCCTCCCCAAATGTTGTATTCATTAAAGTAGTTAAAGTAATTTGTTTCATTCTCCGACATCTTTAATTTTAATATAGATCAGCAAGAGGTCCCCAACAATGTTTCAATTGCAAATGGAAGTGTAGAGGATTCACATGATTCATTATATGGTGAGTATGATGTCATTTGTAAAGCAACCTTTGTTTGAAACAATAACCTTATCAGTTATAACTGTATGTAACAATATCAGGCGGGTGCATGGTATGCAAGCAATAATACCTGACAGGGTGGGCAGTATTGGGCAATAATACACCGCCTAGGGACGAATGAGGCCCTTACTGGCTGAAGGTCTGTATTGCCTAATAACACACACTCCTGGATGGTATTATTGAGCTTAGAAAATGGGCCAGTGTACCTTTCATGTTTTAAACATATAACATTTATGTAAATGTCATGAGTCCGTGGTCACAGCATTTTACTAGCTCAGTTTAATAATGAATTGGGGGAATGGGCTACGCCGAGTCGGTGAAGGAGTATGTGTCACAGCACTAAATGCCATGAATAAGCTCAGTAATGGGGCACTCAGAACTTGAACTGCACCACATTACACACCACTCAAGATATGGATATAGCCCCAATGACCCATGCTGCTTTGTAGTGTATGATGGAATGCTGCCTCGTACATGTTTTCCCTCTATCCTAACAAGCTGTGAGTTGTTTTTTTTAAGTTGAACTTGCATAAACATCTGCAGCACACTTACATTAAAAAAATACGCTATTGATGTCATCTGTTTCCAAATCAAAGGTAACTAATCTGAGTAGGGTGATTCCAGTAGCCTTCTGTTAGGGCATGGAAAACAACATCTGACCGCAGAATTGGTAAGTATATCGGTCAGGTTCAGTATGTACCAAATATCGGTCAAGTGTGTGACGGGTAAGGGGGATCCAAAAATCAATACAACGAGTAAACCATGCCAATTAGGTAATCAAACTAGCTATGTATGTTTGATAAAAAATGAATCTATGTTGCTTAAATGTAGGTTAGCTGTTTTGATTTAAAAAAGATTTCATTTGATCTAGGTCCTGGAACAGAGTCAACAGCAACAATTCCAGAGAAGAGTCATAGGAGACATCATTCACCAGATTTGTACACTGAAATATTGCACCTTCAGAAGGAGAACCTTTTGTTGGAAAATGAAAAATTAAAATTAGAAATAAAGAAACTGAAATCTGAGACTGATTTGATACAACTTAAAGCTGATAAGATGATGAAGAAGTAGAACATGTATAAATTATTAAAATAAGCTGTTTAATAAAATCTGATTTAATTTGGATTAAGTACCAGGGAAATACTGTTACAGACTGTGTAATATCTTAATACCTGTTTACTGGTTTTAATTTTGGTGTTCTATGTATGTATTCATGCCATAAATTGCTTAGGTTCTCCTTCATATTTAACTATTTTTAATATTTCACACGTTTGTGAAATTCTGTAATGTATCTTTTTAGTAACTTTCTGAAACGTGACAAATCAAAAAGAAATGCAAGTAATCAGTACTACCACATTAAGAAGTATCTTATTGAATTTTTAGAGTACTTCTCAATTACTTATATATTGTAGTTCTTTCATTCTAGAATCTTACTGTCTCACAGTTCAGTATGTACCAAATAAATTATTTAATTTACAAATTAGTTAAATAATATGTTTCTTTGTGACTCACTATTCTATATCAGGTTAGATTTCCTTACAGTTTGAATTTCCTTTCTGGTTATTTAGCATACATTATGCAAAATAATTAATAAGTCACACAGTAACATGCAAATGATGACACACTCTGTGGTGGGAAGTAATTGGGCAATAGGATAGATACAGTTGCATCTATTTTCCCTTGTGCAGACACGAGTGCTGGCTAGAAAGTCAGCATTACCTGTGTTACTGTTATTGCAGTTTGTGATAAGTAAATGAGTTACAAAAATCAGGCTATGTCAATCAGATGGTTTTATTATGATTTATTTTTAGCTTCTTTATTGAGGAGTACTGCACCTAGACTTCTATTCTCAATAAACTGAGAGAACACATGTAAGTTTTAATTTTTCTTTTGTGTTGTTTGAATAATTTCAGGCTATAACTATTCCAAAATGTAAGCAATAATACCCTCCAGGGTGGGCTTTATTGGAAATATCGGACCGCAGGGGCGTATTGAGGACCGATGCCGCAGGCTGATGGCTTTATAGCCCCTGGAAGGTCCGGTATTTCTCAATAATACCCACCCTGATGGGTATTATTGCTTACTTAGAAAATGACCCAAGCTGAACTGTCAGCACAGCGGTTGGATTTCCACTCGTGACGCTGGCGACCCGGGATCAGGAATGGATCTGTGTCTCTGGATGTCCTGCCGGGGGGAGATTGTTGGAGCATCATCTGCACTGCTCTCCTTCTCCGGGGGAAGAGGGGACAAACATCCATGGCACGGCTCTCTTTGATTTCATAAAGTTGATAACAAAGACAATGCAGGAAAACAATGGTATGGTAGTAGAGACACATGCACATATTGTCATTTACTCTCAAAAAAAGGAATACATCAGAAGAAATGCAGACCAATAACAAGTGTTTTATTAGATATGTCAAATATAGATGAATAGACTGTATAAACATGCAATAACATAATTCTGAGGTTGATGCAATTATAATCGTAGACAGAGTAAAATCAAAGTTGATTGAGGGTCTACTCCACCTGTTGAGAAGGTAACACATTTCACAGTGTTAGACACAGCACGGCAGACTATATCATCAAAATGATTTCAATTGTATGTATTTGAGAAATAACAACTGTGTTTTGATAATAAAGGTTGATGTACACAATAAGCACAACAGTGTGTGGGGTACTAAAGAATTACTCAATGGATTATGAAATCATGTGACCTCAATGATCATAATACATCACATGACCGTGATAAATCATCAATTATACCCACTGTAAAGGTTTTATCTCAGATACATGATTTTCATACCCTATTGTATAATGTTTACATAAACCATAAACTCTCCAAACTGTTTTTCTTACTTACTGAGAAAGGCCTAAATATATTATTTAATTCTGTGCCTGACATAGCAACATAATACTCCAGATGGGGTGTCACCTGCATTCTGTACAGAGGGATTACAACTTCCTGTTGTCTGCTGATGCTGCCTGTCCATATACATCCCCATATCCCCCCAGCCATCCCTACTGCATCTCTGCTGTTATGCTGCACTAGCTATGTTAACATTTCTGTTCCCTGTTGTGTTCTCCAGCTGGTGTTGTGTGATTTTCTATGCAGGATCATCCAGATATTTTGTACTTTAAAAAAAAAGAAAATAAGTGAATGGGCCCAAACCGACACCATCTCGCTTAGTGAGAATTATGACTGCTGTTTTTTAATTTTAAATCCCTCCCACACCAAAATTACAGACAACAGAAGGCTGCTCATTAAAAATGATGCGTCTGTGCCCTAGCAACCACGCATGCCACCCAGCAAGCATGCCCTAACTTGAAGAGAATGAAGGAACGACAAACTTTTATTTTGTATTTTAAAAACTAAAACCATAATTGAAAATGTAGACTACACATTATAAAAAACAGTGCATGGGCAGCCTAATGTGCAACCAGCCTATTGCACCACCTTGGGTTTCTGGTTACTCGCACCTCACTATTCACTGTCGAGTTCTGAGGTCATCAGAACCCATACGAGCTACAATGGGCTGGTTCAGCATGATTGCCCATGCACTATTCTCTATGTTATGCAGTATTATAAAAAGGATCTGAGAAATGGAGCTTTCTGATTGGCTGCATACATTCTAACAGCCTCATGTTAATCTTTTATTAACATACATGTAGAGCTTAACCATATGTTGAACAAGGTTTAACACTGTTTAAAAACATTTTTATTATAATAGCAATAAGACACCCAGGGATTATGTTAATGGTCAGTTAATCACCCTCTAGGGGCATGTGGCACTCAGCTACACCTCGTGCCACAGTACACTCCTAGAAGGTGATTAACAGACCATTAACATAACCCTTGGTCATGCCTTATTGTTTAAATATGTATTAATAACACATGCTGTATTACTCCATTGTACACAAATATAGAACAACGTAATAGGCAGGAACAAGCAATACACATATAGAACTTCTGAATATACCATTACAAACACACTGTTTGTCACAACAGTGCGAGTGGCTGCTGATTCCTCCATTTCATGAGCAATTATTTCGGGCACAGACTGTGAATAGTCAACCAATGCTTCGTCTGGATCAGGAACATTCTTAATCCTGTTCAGAAATCAAAACATAGGTATATGCTAATGATCACTTACAGTATATGGCAGATACACAAATAGTAACATATTTGTTTCTGTATGGAAATTACTGTTAATTATAAAAGAAAATAATGATCACCTATCATTCAAGCAGGTCAACCCAGCAAACAAGCAATGACCAAGATGTGGAATGCCCCAGACTAGTTTGTTCAGAGTTACTACCCACTGAGACATATGTGGAAGCACCCAGACCAAACTACAGCAATATGACCAGTTGAAGAAGACTTTGGGAATGATTGTCAGATAAGGACTCTCTTTTTATTTTCAAGACCTGAATGTATGGGATCTAAAGTGTGTGTGTGCGTATGTGTATGTGTGTGTGTGGATATAGGGAATGGGATAAGGGCAAAATGAGTATACTGGTTTGTAAGAGTGGGTTGATGGGTTAGATTGGTTGGAGGGGAAGTGATGAGCATAGGTTATGCAGTGAGTGGCAGTTGAACTAGGAACATTAAACAGTTTTACATGAAGTATGATATATCCACTGTAAACATGACACTAAATCGACAACTGGTTAATAATGAATTCAGATACATGTTAACGTAAATTAGTTACTAAAACAATTTTCAAGTTTGCCTGACTTCTTGTTTAAGGGAAGTTAGGGACTATAGGGTTAAACAAAGTTAATACACACAATGGCTTTGGTCTCTCTCTCTTCTCTTCCAGGCTGCCACATCATCACACAAAGAAAAATAAATGTGCTGAGAAGCAGGCCAGCGTTAGAAGGAGGAGACTGCATGCACCACAAAGGCAAACACATGAAAATCCATGACACAAGAACATCACCAGGTAGAGTGACATAATGGGAACATCCCAGGACACAGATTGTGATAACACATAATGGACCACAGAAGATAGTACAGTAAAAATCATTAGGCAAAGAAAATGGGGTCAGTTAAGTTAAGTTAAAGCATTATGAGATCGGGAATTTGAGTATGATGGGGGGGGGAGATCACTCATTATAAAAAGTGTCTGAGAAATGGAGCTTTCTGATTGGCTGAAAACATTCTAACAACCTTAGGTTAATCTTTTATTAACATATGTGTGAAGCTTAGTCATATGCTGAATAAGGTTTAACGCTGTTTGAAAACTTTTTCGTCCCACCCGACCAAGCTCCGCCTCGCCTGGCCTTGAGAACCATCAGCCCAGACACTTTTCCTGCTAACAGTCACTGATGCTGCAGGTTCCATCCTTTGCCCCACCAGCTCTGCTAGCTGGTAAGGCTACCCTGACCCGGTCTCTAGCCCGCCACCTCCCGCTGAACTTAGCTGTGCACTTACCCTACCTATCCTTGACCCTCCCTTTTTTGCTACCTAGTGTATTACCACAGACTCTACTTGATCTCAGCTCCAATCCCACTTACCTTAACTCTTAGGTTCCCTTATTCCTATCCCATGCATTCTTGAACCCCACTACAGTTTTTGCATTTACAACCTCTGTTGGTAGGCTGTTCCAGATATCCATCACTCTTTCCATGAAGAAATATTTCCCGACATCACCCATGAGTTTCCCCCTCCAACTTCATAGCATGATCCCTTGCTTTTGAGCATCTTTTTTTCTGAAAAATGATCCCCTCTCATTCCTTATTTATATCCTTGTGGTGCTTGAAAGTCTCTATTGTATCCCCCCTTCTTCCAGGGTGTACATGTTAAGGACCCTCAGCCTCTCCTCTTACAGCTTACTATGCATAACCTGCACCATTTTGGTCACCGTCCTCGAAACTGCTTCCACTCTGTCTGTGTCCCTCTGGACACAGTACTCCAGGTGAGGTCTCACCAGTGATCTATACAGAGGTAACACCACATCTCTCTTTCTTTCTGCTGGTGAAACCCCTCCCTATGCACCCCAGCATCCCACTATCTCTTTCAACTGTCTTATGACACTACCTGGCCACCTTTAGGTCATCAGATATGATTACTCACAGTTTTCTTACTGTTTTGTGGTTGCCAGTACCCCCCACATTTTGTACTCTGCCCCTGGGTTTCTGTGCCCTAAATGCAGAATTTTGCATTGTTTGCATTAAAACTTAGCTGCCATATCCTTGACCACTCCTCTGACTTTCTCAGATCACTACTAATTATTTCCACCCCACCTGGAGTGTCAACCTATTGCAGGTTTTAGTGTCATCCACAAAAATGCAGACCCACCACTCCAGCCCCTCTGTAGTGTTACTAATAAATACATTAAAGAGAACCAGTCCCAATACTGATCCCTGTGGCAAGCCACTGGTCACACTACTTTCCTCAGAGTGAACTCTGTTTATCACCACCCTTTGTCGCCTATCCCTTAACCAATTTTTTGCCCTGTTTACCACCTTTGGACCCACTCCTAGGCTGCTCAGCTTGCTTATGAGTGTCCTATGTGGAAAAGTGTCAAAGGCCTAACTGAAATCAAGGTAGCCCACATCCACTGCTCCATCTTGATCCAATTCCCTGGTTAGCCAGTCAAAGAAATGTATCAGCTTTGTCTGAAATGACTTTCCCACTGTGAATCCATGGTGCCTCATACCTTGTAAGTCACTGGATTTGAGACAGTCCACAATCCCTTCCTTTAGTAGTGATTCTATTAGATTCCCTACCAAAAAAAGTCAGGCTGACTGGTCTGTAGTTACCAGTGTGATGCTTGGCCAGCGGATTATGATGGTTCTATGATTTTTGTATATAGAATGTGGTATGTGATGGTCTCCATCAGGCAACTGTGCCATGCCCCCACCCCCAAGGTTTTAGTGAGAATAACAGGATATATGAAACTAACCAGGAAATTTATGTAAGGAAATTAATTTCCTTGAGAAGTCACATTTTATGGTCTTGTTTATGACCTGTGCTGCTCTGAAGCTGTGAAACTAAAATATACATTTTATGACTTCAGATAAGCTGATTCTTGTAAAGCTGTGTTGTACGTAGGTGTGAAAAGTAGTAAAATCCTTGAACTGCCAGGGTAACAGAAAACCACACAAGATCAAAGGAAAGACTTGATTTAAAGACTGTCATAATTTGAGAAATTAGTTTTTGCTGAAGTTACAGTATTTAAAATATCTCCTGACAGAAAGATCATTGTTTGTATATTTTTTATATTCAACAAGGAGGAACTAGATGACACACAGAGGGGGTGGAGAGACACAGTTTAAACTGAATACTGTGGCTGAACTTAGTGACATTTTCTTTGTGGGCTCTTAAGAAACAACATCTAACTCTAAGCACTGTATAGAGGTAATACATTAGATAGAAAAAGTCTAGGTATATTGTGGTAGGAGTTTTTGTTTGTACTTTTCCTTGTTTTCTTTTAAGTGAGTCTATGTTTTGTGTTATAGTGTTCTGTGTTTACATTTTACATTTTTTTATCCATTGTTAAGTAAATCTATATTTAAAAAGAATGCCTGGGTGTGTCTTCAAAGTTCTGTCTGTTTACATGTGATGTATAGATGGTTAAGACTGACTAATAACTGTTCATAAGCTTGATGGTGTTACCAGACTGGGAAAAGATAAGAATATGCCTAAGGTCTTTTATAGAGTTTTAAGGGTTAATTTTTGGATACCTGGTTAGGTGCCTTTCAGTGAAAGATATCTGTCATCCTCCCAAAGAGCAGATTATCTGAGCTTGTACATTTGGGTATGCTAGCATAAGGTTCACAGTTTGAATCCCCCCAGAACTTGAGACTAAAGGTGATTTGGACCCACAAACAGACAGGAGAGTTACCCTGTTCTGTTACCTGTTCACTATACTGCGCTCAGAGGTTGGCACTGTGGGACCAGAGGGCCTGACCTGCTGAGTGAGTTTGTGACAGATTGGTTGGCAGCGGTGTGGGTAAATTTGGTAACTCAGGCTTTTACTGTTCAGTGTGTCAGCTTAATACTGTACAGCTCACTTGCAAAATAAGACAGTGATTTATTTCTTTAAAAAAGGAAACAGAACTATATCATTTTGCTCACAGTCAAGTTTCTACCTTTTTTTTTTTGAAGTGCGAGTTAGAGTAGCTGTAGTTAGGGAATAAGATGGCTTCCAACTACAGCAATCACACTGTAGATTACTTGAGGCAGTTGTGCCAGGACAGAGGAGTCATGTATGAGGGAGAATCTCATGGATGCCCTGATGGCAGTAGATGCCCAGAGCATCAGGTCACTGACTATGACTGTAAGGAACCAAACCTTGTGCATGGAAGAGCTAGTGGCCAGTGTAGTGTCCAGATCTGGTGAGGATAACAGCAGGGCCAGTGCCAGCATAGGGCTACGGCAGCAGGGGAAGGTCACCAGCATTTTGGAGCCAGAAACACTCAGGCTGCAGATTGAGTTGTGCAGAATGGAGCTGGAGTTCCAGGAAAAGAGGGGGTGAGAACAGCGAGAGGTGGACCATGAGGAGCATGAGTGCCAGATGTGGCATGAACTGGAGAAGCTACGACTCCAACCACCCGAACCAGAGCAGGTTAGTGACTTGGGTTTAACTGGAGCATAGGACTGGGTTACAAACTGAATTCCAAATTGATAGCTAAATTTAAAGAGGGGTAGGATATGAGTGCCTTTTTAAATTCCTTTGAAAAAGATTGTATATGGGCTACAGTTCCTTGAGGGTCTTGGAGCTTCCAGCTATCTCTGCTTCTTACCAAGAAAGCTCGGGATGTATTGGGTCAAATGGACAATGTGGACAGTAATGATTACAGCAAATTTAAAGCTGCACTTTTAAAAAAAAGTTTGATTTAACTGCTGAAGCATACAAAGCTAAAGTCTGTAAGCTCAGGAGAAGCCCTGATATGAGCTTCAAGGAGGTAGCCATGAAACATCAGTTTTTAATACGATGGTGGGAAGGAATTGAAGCAAACTCTGAAGACAAAACTGAAAATGATATTTTGTTAGAACAGTTTTTTGGACATGCCCAGCAGAGCTGAAAACCTGGCTGGATGGCTGAGATCCCAAAACAGTGCAAGAGGCTGCTGAACTCTCTGACTGCTATGCCAAGAACAGACCTGCTCTGAGAGTGAATGTGGTGGGCGTGGCAGCGCAGAAAGGGAAAAGCTCACCTTCAGGGCAGCTAAAACCCTCACTGCCTCCATCAAAACCAGTTAGCTCCAGGTTTCAGAGAAAAGATTTCTGTGAGAAAATAAACAAATGTTGGGTCTGTAAAGAAACTGGGCATATTGCCAGACAGTATCCAAAAGGAACAGCAATACACAACATGGGTCTAGGAAAGAAGTGGGTTGTTTGTGTGTTACTGGAACATGCCTGTGAACATGAGGGAATGCATGCACCCAGTCATGGTGAATGGAGTGCAGACTCAAGGGTTGAGGGACACAGGGGCATCCCTGACATTGGTAAAAGGGGATCTGGTAGAGCCTGGTCAGCTTATACCTAATAAATATGTCACCATACAAGACTTCACTGGTGAGGAGAAAACATTGCTACTTGCTATTGTTCTCCTAAACTGGGGTGAAACAGGGGGAACTGCACAACAGGTGGCTGTAGCCAAAATATTAGCAATTGACGTCATCCTTGGCAACAATCTCAAACTGGGAATGGTGTGTGCAGTTACCCGTAGTCAAGCAGAAAGGGGAAATTGTAGTTCCCTGGACCCCACAGAAGCCAGTGTGGAAACCTCTGGGAGTCTGATTCCCTAGGCTGTGTCTCCTGATCTGGAGACTAATAAGGGGGGTAGATATTACCCCAGTAGCAGTTAACCACACAGCTATGGAGGGTTACTCTGATGAAGGAGGGGTGACCCATTGTCAGAGATTTAGGGAGGACACTGATCCTGAGTGCTCTGATGCTAGTGCTAGGGACCCTAGTTTAGAGGCTGAAGGGGACCTGTCCCATGCCTTGGGAATGTGTAAGGAGTTTGCAGCTGTGCAGAAAAGTGACCCTAGTCTAGAGAAGCTGAGGGTTTGGGCAGACTCTGACAGAGCACAGGGAGGTGACGGTAAACATAAGGTTTATTGGGAAAATGGACTGATGTATACTGAGGCTGTGCAGACAGAGGGAGGGGTGATAGGCAGGCAGCTTTTCATTCCTCAGGGGTATCCTGAGCAGTTGCTCAAGATTGCCCATGATATTCCCTTGTCTGGTCATCTGGAAATCACATGCACTACACAGTGATTGGCCCTGAATTTCTATTGGCCCAATTTCACCCAGCAGGTGAAGGAGTATTGCAGGTCTTGTCACAGGTGCCATGAAATAGGGAAGGCAGGTAAGAAAACCCAAGCTGTCATAATTCCATTGCCCATAGTGGAGGAGCCATTCCAGAGGGTGGGAATAGATATTGTGGGGCCTTTAAATACCTCCAGCTCCTCCAGAAAGAGGTTCATCCTGACTGTGGTGGATTATGCCACCCGCTACCCAGAGGCAGTCGCCCTATCCTCGCTGAGGACAGACAAGTTGTCAGATGCCTTACTTGGGATTTTCTCCTGTGTTGGGTTTCCACAGAAGGTTATCACCGATCAAGGGGGTTCCTTCATGTCTGACCTGATGAAATGTTTGTGGGAGGAGTGTTTGGTTCTGCAGAGGTGCACAACACCTTATCACCCACAAGCCAACGGCTTGTGGAAATATTTAATGGTGTCCTGAAGTCAATGCTCCAAGCATTTGCTGAGTAGCATGGAAGGGACTGGGAGAAATACCTTCCCCACCTGTTTGCATACTGGCAGGTGTACCAAGGGTTGACAGGATTTTCCCCCTTTGAACTCTTATATGGATGCTGGGTATGTGGGCCACTAGACTTGATTCAGGAGGACTGGGAAGGCAAGCACACCACCAAGGGAACTTTTTTTTTGTTTAACCAGGTATAGCACACTAAGCTGAAAGCTTTTTTACAGGAGCGACCTGGGAGCACAAGGAGGTTAAGTGACTTGCTCAGGGTCACACAGTATGCAAGTGGAAGCTGTGGGATTGAAACCCAGGTCTGGTCTGCTGGATGTTACCAGATTTGCAACTCAGAGCCTTAGACCACTGGGCTATACTGCTTCCTTTCTCCTTCCTGACTTCCATGATGGATTACATCCTTAGGTTTAGGGAAAGGCTGAAGGAGCTTATGGTGACAGCCCAGAGCAACCTGGCAGCTGTCCAACAGAAACAAAAAGTGTGGTATGACCACAGAGCCAGAGCTTGCTCATACATGGTGGGTCAGGAAGCCATGGTCCTTATTCCAGTTTGGAAAGGCAAACTGCATGCTGAGTGGCAGGACCATACAAAGTAGTTAGGGAGGTAAATGATGTGAACTATATCACAGTTACCTGACAGAAGACAGACAGAAAGGATGATCATGTCAACATGAATGAAGTCATATGCTAATAGGGCTGACATGGTGTTTGCAGTATGTAGTCCTGGGGAGGGGATGGACAAAGGGGACCCCCTTCTGGACTTGCTGGAAGAAAGCAAGTGGGAGTCCTCTGTGGAGGCAGTTAAACTGTCTCCCTAGCTGGCCCCAGACAAGATCCAGGAAGTACAGTTGGTTTTAATAGACTTTGCCCCCCTGTTTAGTGCCAAGCCTGGACTAACCGCCTTAGCAACGCATGATGTGGAGAAGGGAACACAGACACCCATATGGCAGACAGCATATCGGGTGTCAGAGGTTGTCCAAAAGGACATTAGGAGGGAGGTGGAGGAAATGCTGGATTTAAGGGTAATCCAGAGATCCCACAGCCCCTGGGCCTCACCAGTAGTCCTTGTGCCCAAGCCAGATGGCTTTTTTCATTTCTATGTGGACTATCGTGGACTGAATGCAGTCATGAAGTCAGACACCCACCCGATCCCCCAGATGGACAAATTCCTGGACAAGTTGGGAGGAGCGACCTTCACAAATTTGTAATATTTTCACTCCAGATTTTCAACATTATCATTTTTTCACACCTCCTTATGAACTGTACAGCTGTCATTTTTCACATCCTGACCGAAATGTGTTTTTGTACTTCAGGCGCAGAATTGCACAGTCACTGTGAACAATTAATATTTGGGACAAATTAAGAAAGTCACAGTGACACTGTACATGAGCAGAGGTCCTAAAATGCCTGTGTTGAAAATTTGGTGAAATAATTCCACGAAATGACTGCGGTACAAGCATGTGTTGCGCTGTTTCCACGTAATCTCAGAATTTCTAGCATTTTTTATATTTTCACTACAGATTTTCAACATTGCCATCTCTTTACACTTCCCTATGGATAGTACCACTGTCATTCTTCACATCCTGCCTGATCTGTGTTTTCACACGTCTGGCGCAGAATGGCACGATCCCTGTGGGAACTCAAAGTTTGGGATACAGTAACAAAATCACACTGCCACTGTTCATGAGAAGAGGTCCCAAATGCTTTCATGAGGTGGGGGTTCACAAAAAGGCTGTGTTGAAAATTTGTGAATTTACAATACCAACACACACCTGGGGCGTTAGGGTTTCTAACCATAACGTCACACCCTCTTTCTAGACGACAAACATCAGAGGTGTAACTTTGGATCACCGGCTGTAATGCTTATGCCATCCCACCTCCACCCTGAAGCCAGTGACAGGCATCGAGGTGTGCCTTACATTCTTCAGCCCCAGACATCACCCCATTCTCCTGTACTGCACCCATTTCAGCAAATGCACTTATGAAATGGGGTGACTGTGAAGCCGAATACCCCAAGGCACACCTCAACACTTGTCGGTGTCTACAGAGTTGGGTGACATGAAAGGCCGTGAGCATTATGGGCAACGACCCACAGGCACACCCAGTGCCTGTCCATCTCTACAAGGGTGGAGGTGGGATAGGCGTGAGTTCAATACTTCACTGCCACTCCTATTCTGCATCTAAGTCCTGCACGTCTAATGCTAATATCAGCAAGCAAACATTTGGCATTGACAAATGCTTGTTCCTCTTGCTTTACTCACTTGTCTGATGCAGAGGTTTGTTGCCTTCACTATGTTCCCTTTAGCTTTGCCCACTTCCTTCCTCCTCCAATCCACTCCCACTCCTCCCTCCTCCCTCCACTCTAACCTATTCCCCCTCCCCGGCCAGGGCAACCTGAAGCATTCACCCATCTTTTTAAAATCAGCCCTCCTGTTCAGGACCCTCACCCATGTGTGGTTTCATTCTGCCACCATTCTTATACTGAACCACACTATACAGTGATCAGTGGTCTCCATGTGGCCTCCCGCCATGATATCTGCAACCATGTCCACGTTCCCTGCTCCTAGCTGAAGCTGCAGCTGGAAGGCTTCAATCTACATCTGGCAGATTGAAGCCCCCAACCAGCAGCAACTCTCCCTTATTTGCAATGTTTTTGGATGACTTTCACTAGAGTCATATTCAATTCTCTGCCTCCCCCCCAATGCTGGAGGCTGTAGATCATGCCAGTGTGAACAGCTGCTCCATTCACCATCTCGAGCGACCCACAGTACTCACCCCCTATTCCCTTCATCTCTGTTGCTGTTGTGCTTTCTCATCACATAAAGCACCACTCCTCCACCTTTTCTTCCCACCCCGACCTTTCTAAATAGAGCAAAATCTGGTATGGCTATATCCCAGGCATGGTTCTCAGTGTACCATGACTCAGTAATGGTGACAATATCTATATCAGCCTGTGCCATAATGGTCTCTAGGTCTGGAATTTTATTACCCAGACTTTGAGTATTTTCACACATGACCTTCCAGATTTGCTAAATATAGAAGCAGCAAAGCAAAGCAAACTTTATTTGTTAAATGCTGTTCCACGCATGATCATAGCGTTGTACATAAAACTTTAAAAACAATATAATCTATAAAAACAGTTCAGTTCAAAAACTAATTTTAAGTGGCCTACTTCATAATTCAAATAAATGCCAGACAAAATAAGTTTTCAAGGCAGATCTGAAACATAGAAGTTGATGGCAGATAAGGACCGCATGGCCCACCTAGTCTGCCAACTTTACCTATCTATTACTAACTACAGACCCTATTTGATCTGCAGCTCACTCTTTTTTCCTTTCTCTAAGGTACCGTTTTCTATATCCCATGCAGTATTGAACTCCCTAACCATTTTTGCCCCACCACCCCATTTGGGAGGCTGTTCCATGTATCCACTACTCTTTCAGTGAAGAAGTACTCCCTCATGTTGCCTCTGAACCTCCCCCTCCCAACTTCATTTCGTGACCCCTGGTTCTTGCACATCTTCTGATTTGAAAGTTGTTGCCCTCTTGTACCTTGTTTATACCCCTAAGGTACTTAAAAGTTTCAATCATGTCTCTCCTTGCTCTCATCTCCTCTAGGGAATACATACTGAGTTCCCTCAGCCTTTCTTTGTAAGACTTTTGCTGCATGCCCTGCACCATCTTTGTAGCCCTCCTCTGGACTGCTTCTAGTCTGTCTATGACCTTCTGAAGATGTGGTCTCCAGAACTGGATGCAGTACTCCAGCTGAGGCCTCATCAGCGATCTGTACAGTGGCCTAACCACCTCCTTCTTTCTTGTGGTGATAGCCCTTCCAATGCACCCCAGCATCCTACTGACCTTCTCGTACTGCTTTGTCACCTTTAGGTCATTTGATATGATTATCCCCAGGCCCTGTTCCTTCTTGGTGGCTACCAGTACTCCCCCCCCCCCAATTTTGTATACCTCTCCAGAGTTTCTGCTCCCCAAGAGCATGACTTTGTACTTATTGGCATTGAATCAAAGCTGCCACATTTCTGACCACTCCTCCAGCCTGGCCAGGTCCCTCCTCATTGCTTCTATCCCTTCTGGAGTGTTAACCCAGCTCTGCCATGCTTATCAACACCCCCTTTTCCCATTTTGCCCTCTTTCCTTACACCTTCTGCTCTCAATCCCATCTCCCTTCATTAATACCCTTTTGTTTTTCTTATTAATAGGTACCTTTGGGGATTTCTCTCCCATATGGGTTTTTCTCCTGACTATTTCATCTTGTGGGGTGGGGACAGTTAATGCCTCCCTGCTTCCTTCCACCACCCCCTTGGCTAGTTTAAATGTTCCCCAAAGTAATATTAAAACCAACACTGAGGACTGTAGTTCCCCAATCGGATGGATGCAGGCCATCTCTTTCTGAGCCTTATCCTCCAGCTGGGACCCCAGTCCCCAGTGTAGTCAAACCGCCCCTCTCTGCACCACTCCTTCAACCATTAGTTGAAGCTCCTGGTATGGAGTATCCTTTCCTTCCCCCTGTTGTAGACAGGCAGCACCTCAGAGAAAGTAACTGAGTGTGTTACCCACCTAAGACCTCTCCCCAACTCCGTGAATTCCTCCTGCACTGTACCAGCTTCTTCCCTAACCAGGTCATTTATCCCCAGGTTAACAATGATATCCAACTCTCTCTCTCTCTCCCATTCTACTGCTGTAGTGATCCTCAGGATCTGCCTTCCATCCCTCTGAACCTTGGAGACTTTTAGGCACCTAATCTTCCTCTCCTCCTCCCTTCTTGCTCCCAATTCTTTCCCTCTCACAACTGAGTTCACCACCAGGAGTTGTTTTTTCTTCTTCTTGGGTCCTATGCCACTCTTCTTGGGGTCCAATATGGAGGACCCTCACATCTTCCCTGGTCACTACCACAGGTGCCTCCATGGGACAGTCCCAACCCACAACAGCAGTGTATGAATTGTGTAGCGGAACAGGATGAGGAATGTGCATCTGACCTACCACCCTCACCCTCCCAGAGCACACTATAGTCCAGCTGGTCCTCCTCCTTGGCATTCACTGAGGTGAAGGTGGCAGATGTAGTGGTCCTTGTGTTTGGAAGGAAGTCCCCTGAATTCTAACCAACTTGGCCTAGAGTCTAGAAACCTCCTCCCTCGGCCCAGAAAGGTGCCTGCAAATAGGGACAGCACTGTAGATTCTGGAATGTCTCTCTGAAAACTGCTGCCCCACAGCCACTGCACTGCTCCACTCTGAGCATAATTTGTACTCTGGAAATACTTGGTCTCTTTTTCCCTGCTAGGATTTATGCTGCTCAGATAGTAGTAACCTGTAGTGTTAATGTTCTTTCCCATATCCCCTTCTGCTTTGCCTGCTGAGACACCAGCACTTATAGCTCCCAGTAGCCTTGCTTCCTGACCTGGATAGGTTTCTAGCTAGTGTCTGCCATCACCCTGTTTTTTTTTTAACCTGTTTGTGTCCTTACCTTAGATATGACTTTTTACCTATTCTCATTTATAGTTTATCCCGATTTTCCACTCACCCTACCCTAGATAGGGCTTTTCACCTATTCCTATTTACTGTCTAACCCTTACTTTCTACTTACTCTACCCTACCTAGGCTTTTCACCTATTCCCATTATAGACTACCCCTGACTTTCCACTCACCCTACCCTAGATATGGCATTTTACCTATTCCCAATTTTATCCTACCTCTGACTTTTCACTCACCCTACCCTAGATAGGTTGCAAACAAGACTCTTACCTCCATTGTCTGGCAGACCTCCTGCTTCTTCCTGAGGATACCTGGTGATGCCAGGTATCTATACCACTCCTACTCAGCTCCACTCACTCATTGCTGAGGTATAGAGTGTCTAGCTGCCTCATTGGCTGACTCTGGTGGGCAGACTCTGCTGTCTTTTTGTGTGGGTCTTGCATGGGGTTCCACAATGTGGGGTGCAGCTTGGAGGCCTAGTCCTTTTGTACCTTGAAAAGGTGGATGAACAACTGGACAATGTGAGTCTATTGGCTGCTAGCCAGGCTAGAGGTGTGTCTGTGGGTGCTGAGTGGCTCACCCATTAGCCCTACTGTCCACTGCTGCTGGCCAGAGTCCCCTACATAAGATCAGATCTTTAGTCAGGAGGAGGGAGGGCTCCTAAGAGAGTCAGAGCCCCTTCCTTTCACACCAATCCCAGGCAACTGTTTGCTGGACTGGAAAGAGGTGTTTAAATGTCCCGGGCTGCTTTCTGGTGCTTGGCCTACCTAATGTTCTGTTGGCTGCTAGGCTGGCTGGGGGCAAGTCTGTGGGCACTGAATGGCTCACCCACTAGCCCCACTGTTCAACTCCAGTGCTGCTGGAGTCCCTTCCATAAGATAAGCTCCTTTAGTTAGGAGGAGGGAGGTCTCCTAAGAGAGCCTGAGCCCCCTACTTTCACACCGATCCAACAGCGGCTATGACACCAAGTGGAAAACTAAATTAGTGTGACCTTCATCATGGTGGAGTGGAAAAAAAAAACTTTTGGAGAAAACCTTTGGGGAATGAAGGCCTTGGTCACAATCCTTCCTTGCTAGGTGTCTTGCTGGCTCAGCTGCTCCAATTTAGACAACCAATACAGGAGGAAACTTTAGAGGGAGAGCTCTCACTCTGTCCCTTTAATGGAGTGACATCTTGTGGGACTGTTGAGTGTTTGCACGAGATTAATAGGTCCCTCTCTCCTTTCAAAGAGGAACTCCATATAAAAGAAGATTTGAGGAGGGTAGCCAATGCTGAACAGAGGTCACTTAGCCTGAACACTTCAAGAGCTATCCTTGAATAAAAGCTAAAGAGAAGAAGAAAAGAGGGAGACCAGTGACTTGCAGGCAAATGCAGGCAGAATTTCTTTGGGAAGTGTTTCAGAACTGGGCTGCACAGCTGAAGAGTACCCATAAAGAAGCTCTCACCCTTAGGAAGCAGAAGCCATGAAATGCAAACCTGAAGGTATCACTGAATTGATCTGCATAGCTAAATGCCCCCATCCTCATAATGGGAATACTACACTCAAGATACTAAGTAGAAGGGCTGGACTCCAGGAGGTGCCACTGAGTTGATCAGCATGATCAAAAGGATCTCGACTTGGTGAGGGTGCCATACTCAGAAGCAGGCTTCAATAGTAGCAGCAGGAGCACTTCAGGCCTCCTGGTCTAGGAGTGCAGGAGGGCCTATGAAGGGAGGATAGATGTGCAAATTTTTTTTCTATTTTTGGGTCCATATCCCCCTGTTCCTCAGGCTCAATCCGCCGATTGCCCCCATGCCCTGGCTTATCCCCTCTAAGTAGGGCTGCTGAGGAGCTTTCCACTCCTGACTGAGCCTCATGGTCAAACCCCGGATTACCCCCCTGGGTTGGGGCCATGAGAGCAGGACCGTCACTGGTGGGTGTCGGAGACAGTAGGTGGCAGGATAGAATTGGCCTTCAATATAAATGTATGTATGTATCTATATATATATATATATATATATATATATATATATATATATATAATACATACATACATTAAGTCAGCATAAATACAGGGGCAGGGAGCTAGGTAATGTGAGGAAGAGGGCTTGCCTGTGGAGAAATAAAGAGACCACTGAGCAACCAGCGACCCAGGCTACTATAATGGGTTGCCAGCTGATTTAAAACAAGGGAGACACAGACATACAAGCAGGAAAAAGGGAAAGAGGAAGAAGTGGAAGAACACAACCACAGACAGCTAAGAGCACAGTAGCGCCATACACATGGTAGTGGAGTACAGCAATTGAAGCAGTGAGGAAGGCAGACACAAGAAACCAAACAGGAGCACAATGCACCAGGACATTGGCAGAAAGCAACCAGGGTCTGTGAATGAGCAAGGTCAGACATGGTAAAAACTCAGTAGAGATAACAGGGACACAAATGAGACAACAGATGGCAGGGATGCACAAGAGCAACCTTGTGGTGAGAGAGGTAAGAGACAGGCAGGAGGTTGTAGCAGACAAATCAGATTGATTTTTTTAATTCATTGGTACAAGCAGGTAGCAGGGGCTATGCAGTGGATATCCTTTGCCTCAGTTTCAGTAAGGTCTTCAGTTCCATCCCACACAACAGGTTAGTAAACAAACTGGGGGAAACAGAGATAGGAGACAGACTAACCAGGTGGACAGGGAACTGGTTGGAGGACAGAACCAAGAGGGTGGTTCTAAATGGTACTGCAAGTTTTCTGGGTTACAAAAGGTTACTAGCAGTGTACTATGGGGTCTGTTCTGGTCTCAACCCTCTTCAACATGTACTTCAATGTGCCTGTGCAACTGGTTTCATGCTTGTGTAACATACATAATCTTTGACTGCTTGCCTCTCTATCCATGAGATATACCACCCTGTAGGGATACGAAGGTAAGGAACCCTAGGGGAGGGTTTCACCTCTTGAGGTGCCGCAGGAGTGATTCCCATGACTAAAGGTACCTTAGGAAGAAGCCCACTGGAGAGAGAGAGAGACATGCTACTAAAGGAGGAGTGGTGGATTGGTGGGAAACAAAAATGATTGTGTGTGGAGTGAGGACAGTCCTTAAATAGACCAAAGGAGTTGTGGCCAGTTGCAATGCCCCTTGAACTGCAGGTAGTAGCCTTCCAATTTAGTGTGTCTGATCAACTGGTCTCATGCTTGTGCAATGATCATCTTTAACTGTTTGCCTCTATCCATTGGGTATACTACCCTGTAAGGTAGGGTTCCATCCCTTGAGATGCTGTGGGAGTGATTCTCTTGGCTAAAGATACCCCAAGAAGAAGCACAAAATGAGTGTTGAGAAAAGCATACAAGGTAGTAAACATCACCGGGTCGAGGACCTCACATAAGTTGGTTGGTAGTATGGGTTCAGTTGGTAGCATGGGTCATTTGGTAGTATTGTTTAAGTAGAGTAAGCAGGAAACAACAGGTGAATAGTGGCTCACTCGAGGTCTGACAGTAAGACGTGGAGGACTGGCTTCTGAAGCAGAGAGAGAGAGAGAGAGAGAGAAGAGAACAGCCAAAAGGGGGGAGATGGAACACTTTCAGGATAGCCATCCACTCCATTGAATAGCAGAAGCCTCCCTAAGTGGCCTAAGAATTAGTGCTTAAGGCTAAATAAATTATATGACATGTGTCATGGAAGAGAGAAAAAAAATCTTTGTGGGGTAAATCTCCAGGGATCCAAGGCCTAGGTAGCCTTCCCTCCAGGCGTAGGATGTCTCTGATTAGTGACAGCTCTGCTGCTGCAATTTGAAAACTCAAAGGGAGTGTAAAATATTCCAGTTTGGAGGAAAGCTCTGCTCTATCCTTCTTACAGGAACGCCGTGAAGGGTTGTGCCACTAACTTTGCAACACTGCTCCTCCAAGGTGGGAAGAGGAGGAAAATGATGACTGCTGAGGTGCTCAGCTGGACTACTGATCTAAAAACAAACCAGGTGAACCAGAAGCAGTCATACGGAGAATAACTTTAAAGGGTACCTCCAAACTAATTTGGGCAGCTAAAGGGGCCCTTCGTAAGAGTCCCACCCTTTCACTGCTGCAGTCTTAATGCTACATCGAGAGGTGCCAACAGTACATTTGATGACTGAAGGTTCATCCAGAGTGAGGACATTCCCAACTATGGACCAAGTGAGAAGGACCTCACCCAAAGCTTGTCATGCTCAAGATGCAGACTTTGGGGTGCAGAGAGATACCATCAGCAACAGGGCTAGCCCTGAGTCCTGGAGTAATGAATATGGTTGGCATGTCTCCAAAATGTAGAAGAGTGAGTTGTAATGAGCATGAGACCCACATATGGGTCTTAGTAGATGATGGCAGGCATGGTGAGACCTGTACATAGGTAAGACTGAGCATTGTGGACCATCTCGTTGGTCTTGACTGGATGAGAGCTGATAGGGAGAGACCTGTACTTAGGTCAGGCTGAGCAATATGGACACTCTTGTGGGTCTACATAAGGCAAACAGCATTTGTCACCCACAGGAATGCATACTGACCAAGTCCATTAGGAAGCCAAATTGTGAGTGAATTGAATTGTATATTAGGAGTAAGAGAACTGTTAGGCCGAGTGAAGTCTGCTGCTGATGGTTGGAGAGGAGGGGTGAAACTGGTTAGGTAGGAGGAGGCTGCAAAGCCAGTATGGTAGGAGATATGGTTTGAGACAAGTAAACATGATATGCTGCCAGACTTGGAAGGGATGAGCATTGCTGGAAGTGCAATGGGTGGGAAGGCTCCAGGTGCAGTATATTAGGAAGGGCTGGTAGAAGGTGGGGTACAGTCAGAAGCCCTTAGGTAGAGAATTGTCTGAAATCACTTTTTGCATAGTGCCATGAAGGCTATATGGAGCAGCAGGAGGAGGCAAACCAGGGCTTATAAAATACACAACAAATAGGAAGCTGCTGCCGCTGTCTGGGGCCTTGATGTCCACTGCGTCCCCTGATGTGGGAAAACAAAGAAGCCATGAATGGGATGTCAAAGACACCAAGCAGCTAATTAAATGAGCTAAATATGTGTCAGCTATGAAAGTAGGATTACGTTATCATCAAAAACAGACTGCTGAGAGTTTGGTAAAATCAAGGTTTGGTAAAAGTGGGAGTAGCAATGAATGAGCAATAAATGAGTCTAAATAACACAAACATAGAAGTGAGGAGTAATACAGTAGGGCAGGAAACTGCTGGAACAGGCAGGAGAATAAGACAGAGTGATAGCTGCTTAAGAGAGAAAATTGAAGTTTTTACACAAGGCACTGGATGGTACAAGCAGATGATTGCTATGCTTTCAGTATAAATAGTGAATGGAATGAGAAGCATGATGCCTTAAATGCCTTTAAGGCAGAGTTAGGTTATTGTAAGGCAGTAAAACAGGTAGTAGTTGTTAGCTAGGCAGCAGAACCATGAACCAGGTGTAATCAATTAAGTGGAGCAAGGCAGCAGACTGCGGTGTGAGCTGAAACACACAATAACAATTGCAGAAACTGAGAATTGTTAGGCAGAAAAGCAGGTTGAGCAAAAGCATACAGAAAACAATGCAGTGAACTGAGGGCTGCAATATCAGGTGAGCAATGGAGCATGGGAGTACAGGCACAGAGCAGCTGGAGGCAAGGAAACGCAGTGTGTAACCTGAAGCACAAGTAGCAATGTATATACAGGGCACTAGAAAACTAGAAAGTCCAAAAGAAAAAATGAAGGCAAACACAAAGAGACGAGCAAGAAGGAATCCAGCACACACAGAATCATGGAATAGCTAGAGGCCAGCAATACAAACCAAAAGCAGGAGAACAGAAAAACAAAAGTCCAGCACAAACCAAGCAGAGTCCAAGCACGCACATGGTGGTGGGGGGGGGGCAAAGCCTCAGCAGGCCCCAGGCGAGAAGACTGACAAACAGAGCCTCTGACAACAAAGAAAAATGCTTGTGTGTGGAGTGAAGAGAACAGCCTTTAAATAGGCCAAAGGGGGTATGGCCAGTTGTATCGCCCCCTTGAACTACTGGCTGTAGCCTTCCAATATGTATCAGTGGCATAGGTGAAGGGGTACAGGGAAAAGTGTGCCTCTTTACAGGCAACACCAAACTCTGGCAGGGTGGATAGTGTAGGGGGTGTAAGGAATATGAAGGAAGATGTGGAAAGATTGGAAAAATGGCTAGCATCATTGAAGTTCAAATTCAGTGCCAAGGAGTCCAAGGTCATTCACATGGGTAGCAGCAATTAGAGAAAGGAGTACTGTACTGGAACAATGTTGTGTAAGGACTGGGAACCCTGTATCTAGGGGTATATGGTGGCACTTCTCATCCAGAGGAGCACCCACCTTACCCCATGAAACACCAGTACTTCTTCTGCCTTAGCTTCACCATGGGTCAGTGAATAGGACCAGGGCAACCAATGAACATTTTAAGGGTACCACAAAGGGGACTACTCACAAACCAGTGTCCTCACATGGCAGCTATGATCAAACAGGATGTATTTTTATTTGCTGAAAGCTGGCACACAGCATTTAAGGACATACCCTTGCCTTCCTATTTGCAGGCACCTCTCTGGTCTGAGGGAGAAGGTTGCCCATCTCCAGACTGGCCTGGCTAGGATTTGTGAGACCTCCTCCCCCACCCAGGGACCGTGATGGTCACTGACATTGCCTCAGAGGTTGCCAAGAAAGATGAGTGGTTGGACCAAGGTGGGCTCAGGGAGGGAGAGGGAGCTGGAACAGAGGCTCAACCGTCCAGTTGTACCTCTCCAAAATGCATGCACCATTCTGGTGTAGAGTAGTTCTTCTATAGAGGCACCTGCAGTGGAGACCAAGGAGGATGGAGGGAACCTCCACAAAGGAGACTCACAGGAGGGTGGCACGGGACCCTACAGGGGAAGGAAACAACTCCTAGAGGGGGACTCAATCATTAGAAGGGTAGAACTGGGGGAGGAATGGGAGAGGGAGGTAAGGTGCCTGCCTGACACCATGGCTCGAAGGGACAGGGAGCGAATCCTCAGGACCACAGGAACAGATGCATGGGGGAGGGAGCTGGATGTCATTGTCCACCTAGGGACAAATGACCTGGCTGGGAATGGGATCAGAGCAGTGCAAGAGGAGTTTATGGAGTTGGGGGAGCCTTAGACAAGTAGCACGTATGGTAACCTTTTCAGAGGTGCTGCATGTCTATGGCAAAGGTGATGCTAGGGTGCTATACACCATGGGATTAAATGAATGGCTGAAGGGTGCAGAGCTCAGAGTTTTGGCTTCATTGGGGACTGGGGGTCCACTCGGAGGGATACAGGCCTATACTGGCGTGATGGTCTGCATCTGTTCAGGAGGGGAACTAGGATCCTAGATAATAGGTTTAAATGCTTCATTGGCAAGCATTTAAACTAGCCAAGGGGGAGGCACTAAAAAAGAGCAGGGAAATCCCAGCATCCCCCCACAAACCACAGTAGTTCGTGAGGTAAACACCATGGTAGAAAAGTCAAAATGAGCAGGACTGGGGTAAATGGAGAAAAAGGCAAAGATAGTAAGGACAAGGATGGGGCTAAAAGGGGTAACACCATCAAAAAATGGAGGGTGATGAGTACTAATGCCCATAGTCTGTGTAACAAGCTCCCTGAACTAGTGACCTTGATGGAAGAGGGATGCATGGGTATTGTGGCAGTCACAGAAAAATGGTACACAGAGAACCATGATTGGGATGTCAACATACCAGGGTACAAAATTTACAGGAGGGACTGGCAGTGTAAAGAAGCAGAAGTAGCTCTTTATGTAAGGGAAGGGATCAAGGCAATGGAAGTATAAGGTGAACAAGAAGTAGAGGAGGCACTGGGTCACCCTGGAGACAGGAAATAGCACCACAATTGGCACAGAGGTTGTATACGGACTCAGAGGGAGGCAATGGACAAGGAAATGATAGAAGACATCATTAGAATGGCAGATAAAGGGGAGATATTGTTGATCGGGGACCTGAACTGTAGGTATGGATATATGGAACCCCATGGGTTCACCACAATATATCCAAGACACACTGCCTATAGGGTAGCTGGTCCATTCCACTGGGGTGTCAAACAGACGAGGCATACTGATGAGTCCTGGTAGGACGAAACACGTGTCTATGTCTTCTGTTAGCACCCTTTGCAAACTGTGTGAGAGGCCTTTCGGCACCATGCAATTTTGCTTAAAGTTGGACCAGCATAACATTCTGTGGTGATTTGCATATGCAGCCCATGATGCTTTGCATTGTGGGGGCATGTGTGATTTTGTATTTTCTTGAAACTTGGCTTCCCAGCTGAATGCCCTTTGGGGTAACCCTTGCCTCAGTGTTTAGCACAGAGGTTCTTTGTCTTTTAAATATTTCTGAAGAGTGCAAGGTGCATATTGCTGTCATATCCTCTCTAGCACACTGCACTGACAATATAAGCATACACGTTGATATATATATATATATATATATATAAAATGGGTAAGAAAAAGGAATCAATGGGATCCATAGCATTGGACAAACACCATCACATGATCGCGCATATATCAGAGCGTGACAACACACCTGCACTTTGACCCCCCTCCAAAACAATTTTGACATTTTATAAGAGAGAGATATACCACTCTGAGTGTGCGGTCATGTTCTGATCTATGCTGCGTTCTGATATCACGCACCGAGGCGGTTGGCGCGTCGGCATTGCGGCCTACCGTGCATATATCAGGCGTGACACTTACGTATCTCAAGTGGTATATCTTAATATTACAAACCAATCACACACACACACACAAAAAGAAATGTGGGGAGTAGTGCAATGTAATGGCTGTGGGGCAGCAGTCTTCCGGCAGTCTTTCTGGAGGCTGAGATGCTGCCCTATTTACAGACAACTCTCTGCCCTGAGGGAGGAAGTTGCCCATCTTCAGGCCACACTGGACAGTAGTAAGGGGACCTTCCCCCAGTCCACACTGGATGGTAGGAAGGGAACCTCCCCCATCCAGGGAGCACCAGAGCCACCACCACTACCTCAGAGGTTGTGAAGAAAGCACAACAGTTGGACCACAGTGGGCTCAGGGAGGGTGAGGATGGTGGAACAGAGGCACACCAAGTCAGTTGTTCCACACCACAATCCATACACCATTCTGGGGGAGCATAGTTCCCCTATGGATGCACCCGCAGAGGAGACTAAAGAGGCTGAGGACAACTGTCACAAGGGAGGCCCACAAGAAGGAGGCAGGCACACCACAAGGAAAGGAAGCAGTTTCTGGTGGGGGACTCAATTATTAGGGGGATAAAACTGGGGGGAGCAAGGAAAACTGAAGTAAGGTGCCTGCCTGGTGCCATGGTTTGGAGAGACAGGAAGCGCATCCTCAGGATCACGAGAACAGCTGCATGGGAGTCTGAGCTGGATGTCATTGTCCACCTAGGGACAAATGACTTGGCTAATCATGAGATCAGAGCAGTGCAGAAGGACTTTGTAGAATTGGGGAGGGGCCTAAGACAAGTAGCACGCACAATATCCTTCTCTGAGGTGCTGCCTGTCAATGGCATATGTGAGGCGAGGGTACTTTGCACCATGCAGTTTAATGAATGGTTGAAAAAATGGTGTGGAGCACAGGGGTTTGGCTTCATTGGGGACTGGGGTTCCACCTGGAGGGACACCAGCCTATACTGGCAGGATGGTCTGCATCTGTCCTGGAAGGGAACAAGTCTTTTGAGCAATCGGTTTAAATGCTTCATTGGCAAGCTTTTAAACTAGTCAAGGGGGGAGGCACTGATAAGCAGCAGGAAAATCCCAGCCTCTCCCTACAAAACAGGGTATTAAATGAGAAAAAGACCGAGGTAGACATGTCAGTGGGAGATGATGCAAAAGAAGGTAAAGCCATCAAAAAATGGAGAGCAATGAGTACCAATGCCCGTAGTCTGAGTAACAAGCTTCCTGAATTAGTGGCCTTGATGGAGGAGGAACATCTGGATATCGTGGTAGTCACAAAAACATGGTACACACAAAACCATGACTGGGACATAAACATACCAGGATACACTATCTACAGGAGGGACAGGGAGGGTAAAAGAGGAGGAGGAGTAGCTCTTTATATAAGGGAAGGAATCAAAGCAACAGAACAAAAGGGAAAACAGGGAGGAGGAGAAGCACTGTGGGTAAATTTGGAGACTGGCAATGGCACCACAATCCACACAGGGGTTGTATACAGACCCCCTTCTCAGGGGGAGGAAATGGACAAGGAAATGATAGAAAGAATACTTAGAATGGCAGAAAAAGGGGAGATATTGCTGATGGGTGATCTGAATATGCCAGATGTTAACTGGAGTGCAGTTGCAGCAGCCACTTCAAAGAGTGGGGTTATTCTAGATGCCCTACAGGGGGCATGCCTTAGACAACTAGTATTGCAGCCCACTTGAGAGGGAGCAATCTTAGACCTAGTTCTCTCAAATGGAGATGAAGAGGATCACAGATGTAGAAGTGGGTAGCCATCTGGGAATTAGCGACCATCGAACAGTATGGTTCACAATAAACAGCAATAGAGTCAAGCCATACAAAAGCAAAAGTACTGGACTTTAGGAGGGCTGACTTTGCCAAAATGGGTGAGTGCCTAAGGAATGTACTAGCAAATTGGCAGGAAGGAGGGGTGGAAGAAAAATGGGGAATAATAACAACTGCCATCACAGAGGTAACAAGCCTTTGTGTGAAGCAAATAAACAAAATGAAATGATGTAAGAAACCACTATGGTTCTCAAAGGAAGTGGCAGTGAAGGTTCAAGAGAAAAAGAAAGCATTCAGGAAGTACAAGGAATCACCGAAGGAGCAAGACAGAGAACTGTATCAATTAAAGCAAAAGGAAGCTGGGAAGGCAGTCATAGCAGCAAAGGCCCAAACTGAGGAAAAGACAGCCAACTCAGTTAAGAAGGGGGATAAAACCTTTTATAGGTACATCAGGGAGTGAAGGAAGACCAAGGGAGGGATAGTGAGGCTTAAAAAGGAGAGGGAGGGTGGGCAGAGGGAGACTGTGAAAAGGCAGAGATAGTGAACAAATATTTTTGCTCAGTATTTACAAATGAAGAGGGGGAGGTACATAAAACAAACAGTAGAAACACTCTGGTTACAGAAGTTGATACCAGCCCATTTACAGAAGAAAGGGTTCTGAAAGAACTCTTAAAACTGAAGGTGGACAAAGCAATGGGGCTTGATGGGATTCATCCCAGAATTCTAAAAGAACTAAGGGTAGAACTAGTGACACCACTGACTACCCTCTTTAACAAATCATGGAAGGATGGGGTGGTACCAGAGGACTGGAGAAGGGCAGATGTGATTCCCCTTCACAAAAGTGGATGGAAAGCAGGAGCAGAAAACTACAGACCTGTTAGTTTAACCTCAGTGGTAGGGAAAGTGATGGAATCACTTCTGAAGGAAAGAATTGTTGAGCATCTAGAGGCCAGAGGGGCTCAGGACCCAAGGCAGCATGGATTCACAGCGGGAAGGTCATGACAGACAAATCTGATAGATTTCTTTGACTGGGTGACCAAAGTAGTAGATCAGGGAGGGGCTGTGGACATGGCCTACCTAAACTTTAGCAAGGCATTTGACACAGTCCCACACAAAATATTAATATACAAGCTAGCCAGCCTGGGAGTGGGTCCCAAGATGACAGCCTGGGTAAAGAATTGGCTGGAGAATAGGACACAGAGATTAATAGTAAATGGAGTCCACTCTGAAGAAAGGGGGGTTACTAGTGGGGTACTGCAGGGTTCAGTATTAGGACCGGTCCTCTTCAATGTCTTTATAAGCAACATTGCAGAGGGACTGGAAAGAAAAGTATGTCTCTTTGTAGATGACACAAAGATCTGCAACAGAGTTGATGCACAAGGTGAGGTGGAAAGGATGAGAAGGGACTTGACAAGGTTAAAGGAATGGTCAAATGTATGGCAGCTTAGATTCAATGCTAAGAAGTGCAAGGTAATGCACCTGGGAAACAAAAACCGAGGGGAAGAGTACACAATGGGAGGTGAGATACTAACAACAACAAAAATAGAAGGGACCCGGAGGTAGTCATATCAGATGACCTAAAGGTGGGCAAGCAATGTGAAAGAGCTGCAAAGAGGGCTGGGGGGATACTGGGATGCATACGGAGAGGCATCACAGTAGAAAACAGGAAGCTATTATCCCACTGTACAGACAGTTGGTGAGACCCCATCTGGAGTACTGCGTGCAGTTCTGGAGACCCAATCTCCGTGAAGACATAGACAGGATGGAGGCTGTCCAGAGGATGGCAACTAAAATGGTGCAGGGTCTGCACCAGAAGACATATGAACAGAGACTTATGGAGCTGAATATGTATAGCCATGAGGAAAGGAGGGAGAGGGGGGACATGATAGAAACTTTCAAGTACCTCAAGGGAATCAACAAAGTCCAAGAGGGTAGCATCTTTCAAAAAAAAAGGTGTGCAAGAACAAGGAGGCACAATTTGAAGATAGAAGTGGGGTGGCTCAGAGGTAATTTAAGGAAGTATTTTTTCACAGAGAGGGTTGTGGATGCGTGGAACTGCCTTCCGGAGGAGGTTGTGAAGTCAAAAACAGTGGTGGAATTCAGGTATGCATGGGACAGTCATAAGGCAATTCTAGGGTGTGGGGGTAGGAAAAAGTAGGTTGCTGATTAACTAGGATCTGAAGCTTATCCATTAGGTAGGGAAATGGGCAGACTGGGTGTGCCAAGCGGTCCTTATCTGCCCTCAAAATCTATGTTTCTATGTTTCTAACAGGGATGATACACAAGGGGTTGGGAATGATGAGAAGGGACTTGGCAAGGCTGGAAGAAAGGTCAAAAGTATGGCAGCTAGATTCAATGCAAATAAGTGCAAGGTAATGCACCTGGGAAACAAAAACCAGGGAAGAGTACACAATGTGGGGAGATACTAACAACAACAAATATGGAAAGGTACTTGGGGTAGTCATATCAGATGACTTAAAGGTAGGCAAGCAATGTGAGAAGGTAGTAAGGAGGGCTGGGGGATACTGGGATGCATAGGGAGAGGCATCACCAGTAGAAAACAAGAAGTTGTTATCCCTCTGCACAGACAGTTGGTGAAACCCCATCTAGAGACTGCATGCAGTTCTGGAGACCTCATCTCTGCTAGGACATAGACAGGATGGAGGCAGTCCAGAGGAGGGTAACTAAAATGGTGCAGGGTCTGCACTAGAAGCCATACAAAGAGAGACTAAAGGAGCTTAATATGTATACCCTCGAGGAAAGGAGGGAGAGGGGGACATGATAGAAACATTTAAGTACCTCAAGGGAATCAATAAAGTCCAAGAGGGTATAATCTTTCAGAAAAAGAGATGTGCAAGAACAAGGTGGCACAATTTGAAGACAGAGGAGGGACAGCTCAGGGGGAATGTAAGGAAGTATTTTTTCACAGAGAGGATAGTGGATGCATGGAACAGCCTTTCTGAAGAGGTTATGGGGTCAAAAACAGTGGGGGAATTCAAGAATGCATGGGAGAGACATAAAGCAATTCTTGTGGGGGTACAGTTGGAGGAAGTAGGCTGTTTGTTAAGCAGGATCTGCAACTTATCCAATAGGTAGGGAAATGAGCAGACTGGGTGGGCCAAGTGGTCCTTATCTGCCGACAAAGTCTATGTTTCTATGTTTCCTTAGTTTTTTAAATGCTGAGGTGTCATAGTCCTTAAAATCAGACATTCCATATGCAAACTATACTGCACTGCTCAATACTTAATATAATTTCCAAGCTTTTTTCCCCTTTGCTTTAAAAGGTTCTTCTGCTGCTTCTACTTCATTTATCTCAACTCCATCCCATTTTCAGGGCCCTGGAGCTCCTGAGACCAATGGCCTGGTGGCACCCTTCAAGGCAGGTGGAGGACTACCTGAGGGAAAGCATATCTGCACTCATCCTTCATGCCAGCAGGTGGCATTCACATTAACATTCTGTACATCAATTTTATGATCTATTTTACCCCAAAAAAGTAGACAGTTGATCTGACCTTGTGTGCCTCCCTCTAGCAATCACATTGATAGCCCTTGTGACTCAAAGAAACAGACTCAGATGTTCAACCCCATCCGGAGACTTACTGACCCAAACTTTTATCAGGCCCCCTCCACCTGATGACCATTAATTTGGGGTACCTCAGCAGGAAGTTACATAAATACTGCCTAGGCCATTCATCTCCTACAGAGTAATTTCAGTGACAATTAACTTACATGTTTGCCCCCTCTCTTGTGTACAGATGATGTGAGTGGATCCAGGCAACCTCCATCGGGGGTGGTCCTCCTCTGCTCCCTATGCCATCAGGTTGTGATCTTCCTTTCCTCTGAAGCTATGACATGAGATGCAGTCCACCTCTTCAAAACTCATGCTCTTGGAGAATTCTTCTCCGTGGGCCTGACTGGGTCCCAAGCCTCTGGAGACCTCACCAGATGGGACTAGTGACACCAAGAATGAGGGAGCCAGACACCATCCCTGAGGCTGCAGGCCCCATGCTTCAGTTGCAGTAGCGAAGACTAGACCCCTTTGCTTTTATTATGTATTTCCCTCCTTCTCTAATTTCCTGGACTCTCAGCTTGTCTCACCATCTTATAGAGTAAAGGCAGAAGACAGGACAATGAATATTCACAGCTGAACTTCATGCTGCTGGTTGAGTCAAGAAGCTCTAGATACAAACTCCAGGCACCCTGGGTTTAATTTTCAAAGCCCCATGAATACCACAAGCCCTTGGTGCACTGATCATTTGGCACAGGGCTGCTTTCAGCATTCTATCTGCTGGCGATCAGGATTTTCAATTCCCAGTGCCAAATGCTGCATGTTAAAACAGCTATTCCCTGGTCTAACTTGTGCCATTTGGGGGACACCTTTTATGGGTCTTGCACCACATCTTTGGTGCAGGCTGACATAAATAAAGGAAAGTGTCACAGCTGTGCCAGATGTATTAAAACTAGGTGCTTTTGAATCAAAGGTGTTTGGCGAGCTGTGTCAAAATGTGTTTGATGCAGAGCTTGACATGCCCTGCATCACCCTTTGAAAATTAATTTCCATGTCTCAAATCAGGGGCTCATTAGAGAACATTTTCCAAGGTCAGGCATAATCCTTCTTGTACTCTTTAGTAACTAGCATCAAGCTTGGTGAAGACATAGGCTGGTTAGAGTTGCAAAAGTGTGGCAGTCTAGAAAAAAATGGAATTGGGGCTAATCATCAGTGACAGTATGAAAGGCTCCTCCCACTGCATCAATATTTGTGGGAAAGTCAATAGAATGCTGAGGTATACAGGGTGGGGCTTTGCCATTTGCCGTAAAGAGATGATTTTTCAATGGTTTGAGAGATGCACCCCAGGAGTGGAGGGACACAAAACCAAAGTAATTATCCCTTCACTACTGCAAAGTGCATCTCAAATCCTTTAAACCATAATCTGAAGTGATTTATTACACTTGCAAATTGGTCCAAATGCCCACCGTACAACCCTTGTACATACAATGAAATCCTCAAGGATGAAGCACAGCACTGCAGAATTCTGCAGTAGAGTTACTGCAGTAAATAATGCCATTACAATGGGAGTTAATCCTTTTGTCATGCAGTAAACCTGTGACACTGTGCTGCATCCTGGACAGCGATTCGTAGCCGATTTAATAAATAGGCAAACAGTTGTATGAATGCCATAGAACAGTGCATTTATATTTAATAGAGTTGAATACTAAACTCATTTAAGAGCAATCTAGAATGCTATGTTTGCTAGGGGTACTGATTAGCTCCTGATCCATACCAGTATTCTGGTGGGAGTGCAGTGTGCAGTAGCTGATTAGATGATAAAACATATATTATCAGGAGGAGGGAGGAATTAGAACTGTGTAGAATGTTGTATTCTGCAAGCTGAAATCAGGTGGAATTGCAATCTGCTTCTGAAGTAGATTTTGGAACCTTCATGGTACTTCCATGGAATTTAAAAACAGATAAAATCCACAATCAATGCCGCACTAACCACTGGGATGGGTGCAGTAAAGGGGGTAGCAAACCCCCTGAAATTAAACCAAGTCCGCTGAATTACTGCACTCCACAGAATAATTTGCCATGACAAAAAGTATCAGCAAATAGTCCCCGGGACTTCGGCGGTTATGCTTCATTGGGGGGGGTGATTACAGAAGCAAGACAGCCACTTATTGTACATCATTCAGTGACCTCATCAATGACATCATAGTGAAAAAAGAGAAAACTTTACATTCTTAAAGTGCCAATACAAGAATTATGTAAATCCCTACTAAACCTTTGATAAAATAAATAGAAAATTACAAATATAACAATACGCATAATTTATATCACAATTCCTTACAGTATAATTTACTTTATGTCATACTTTTATCAAAAGTTTATACATTCTTTATTTTCAGAATTTCAGTCTCCTATAAAAGGGACATATAATGAATTATGGTACTAAGAAAAAGGTTTTTTAAAAAAAGAGAAAAAAGGGTTAAGAGCAATAAAAAGTATACTAAGGAAAAGTACATAAATGGAAAGGGGGCATCAAAAAAGCACATATTCGTGGTGCAAAAATTGGAACTACATATAGTATAAAATGTAGAGCATAATAGAAGTGGAAAAAACAAAAAAAGAGAAGAAGGAAGCGAAAAAGATGTTCCAGGACTAGAGGGCATGGGATGAAGTTGGAGGGAGGATGATTCAGAGGAAACATGAGAAAGAATTTCTTCACAGAACGGGTGGTGGACAAGTGGAATACCCTGCCAGAGGAAGTGGTGGGGGCTAAAACAATCACGGGATTTAAGAATGCATGGGATAGACATAAAGGAATTCTGGAGGTCAGGGGTAAGGGGCAACAGACTTCTAGGAAAACAAACTGAACTTACAAGCTCAAATGGGCAGACTGGGTGGGCCATAGGCCCTTATCTGCCGACACTGTCTATGTATCTATGTATCTATAGGAAAGAGAGTAGACAAGAAAAAGACTAGGGCAAAAGGGTTATGACATAGAGAGAGAGAGACAGAGCAAGAGAATGTGTTTTCTGTAGTACAAAAAGTAAAACACAATTAGGAGATGAATAAATGGATAAATAAATAAATAAAGATAGAGGTAGTGAAATCAAAAGCTCCTAAGTGTGATCACCCTATTCAATAGTCAAATAGTAACGACTTTAATCCCAGGGATCTACACAGGGCATTTTCTTGAAGTCAGGACCTAGAAGAAATATTCAGAAGGAAATGAGAAAATAGCAAAAACACAATGTAATTATCTTTTCTTTAGGAGGGTTTTAAATCCCATGAATCATTCAATCCATCCAGTTTTATGCAACTGAGTCTCTCTCTCGCTCTCTTTCTCTCTCTCTCTGCAATAGCTCATTCGCTCTATCACTTCTAACTTTAATAGTGGTTGCCAGTTGACACCCACAAACTTAAATAATAGGGTCTGAGCCATGGTGTAGAGCAAAGTGTAGTCCCACTGGAGTATCTCTCTCTTGTTGTTTTGAATATTTCCCATGTTCCTGCATTCTTATTTTAATACTCTGGTTGTTCTTCCAACATAAAACATTTTGCAGCTGCACCTATAACACATAAACCACAAAAGTGGTGTCACAGTTGATAAAGTCATTGATCTTATATCTTGTATTACAGACTGGATGCATCAATTATTTTCTACATTGCAAAACCTGCATGTAATACAGTGATAGCACTTAAACATTCCTTCTGGTTTCCTACCCTGCCACATTTTGTGAGTTCCTGTCCTCTAGTCTGCTTCTGTTTATCCTTCAAGTTTGGACCCCTAGAAAAAGTCACTCTAGGGCTCTTCCCTATAACATTCCTAAGGCCCCTGTCTGCATGAAGGAGATGTCAATTCCTGTGTATTATGTTTCCTAATTGGCCTGCCCGGTTATTATATTCTGTGGCAAATGTAATAGGAACAAATTCCAAATCACCATTGGATTTTGCTACAGCTGTGGAAGTGGAAGATGGTTACTAGTGGAGTACCACTGGATTCAGTACTGGGGCTGGTCTATTTAATGTCTTTATATGTGACATTGCAGAGGGACTAGAAGGGAAAGTATGTTTCTTTGCAGATGGCACAAAGATCTGCAATAGGGTTGATAAGCAAGGTTGGGTGGGAAGATGAAAAGGGACTTGGCAAGTTTGAAGGAATGGACAAATGTATGGCAGCTTAGATTCAGTGCAAATAAGTGCAAAGTAATGCACCTGGGAAACACAAACCCAGGGAAGAGTACACAGTGGGGGAGATATACTGACAACAACAAAAATGGAAAGGGACCTGGGGTAGTCATATCAGATGACCTAAAGGTGGGCCAGCAATGTGAGAAGACAGTAGGAGGACTACGGATACTGGGATGCATAGGAGAGGCATCACCAATAGAAAATGGAAGTTGTTGCCTCTGTACAGACAGTTGGTAAAGACCACATCAGGAGTACTTGTACAGTTCTGGATATCCCATCTCACAAAGACATAGACAGGGCAGAGGCTGTCCAGAGGAGGGTGTTCAAATGGTGCAGGTTCTGCACCAGAAGACATATGAAGAAAGACTAAAGGAGCTTAAGATGGATAGCCTCGAAGAAAAGGGGGGACATAACAGAAACTTTCAAATACCTCTAGGGAATCAACATAGTCCAACAGGGTATCATCTTTTAGAACAAGAGATGTACAAGAACAATAGGGCACAATTTGAAGATGAGGGAGCTCAGAGGTAATGTGAGGAAGTATTTCTTCACAGAGACTTGTAGTGCATGGAATGGCCTTTCTGAGGAAGTTGTAGAGTCAAAACAGTGGGGATTCAAAATACATGGACAGACATAAGACAATTCTAGTGAAGGGTAGGAGGAAGTAGGCTGTTGGGTAACTAGGATCTACAGCTTATCTGTTAGGTAAGGAAATGGGCAGACTAGGTAGGCAAAGCGATACTGATCTGCCATCAGATTCTATTTTTCTGTGAGATGAAGACCTGGACTATTTACTTAACTTCATGGACACTAATTTAGAACATTTAGCAAGTAATTTAAGGGGGGGGGTGCAAGTATGGAAAATGTATCTACATTGTTTCAACAAAGGAACCAAATGTAGAGGAAATTCCTATACAGTTTATTCTTGAAAGACTAGAATTTGTGTTAACACACAACTTTTTTGAATTTTCTGGTGAATTCTTTCTTCAGAAACATGGAACTGCTGGAAAACATAATAAATTACAATACAATTTCAAAATTTTACAGTACACATTAACTTTCTAAGAAGACCATTCTCCATAAATGTGTTTTCAATTCCTTCTTAAATATCTCTACGGAGGTGCATTCCCATAACCGGCATGGTAGAGAATTCCATAGAGTGG
Organism: Neoceratodus forsteri; assembly: GCA_016271365.2. Lineage (NCBI taxonomy): Eukaryota > Metazoa > Chordata > Ceratodontiformes > Ceratodontidae > Neoceratodus > Neoceratodus forsteri. The sequence continues at coordinate 1,138,211,774 of CM057455.1, read as the reverse complement.
GTGCAGCATGAGAAAATGCTCTGCTGCCAGAGGATTTCAAACTCACTCTTGGAATCTCTAACAACCGATGTCGGCCGAAATGGAGGATCGGCTGGGCAGTAAGGAACCAGTAGGTCTTTCAGATAGGACGGACCCTGATCATGAAGGGCTTTAAAGTCAATAAATGACTTTAAAGGTGATCCGCCACCGTATTAGGAGCCAGTGGAGTTCACGCAGCACCGGGGTAATATGACAGGACCTACTTGTCCCAGTCAAAACCCGGGCTGCCGCATTCTGCACAAGCTGTAGGTGGCAGATTTCAACCCCAGAGAGCCCAAAGTAAAGGGCGTTGCAGTAGTCTAGGTGCGAGGACACAAAGGTGTGGACCAATGTTGACAAGGAGTCAGACGGAACAAGGTGCTTAACCTGGGCAATATTCCTAAGATGGTAAAAGGAAGTCCTGATGACGGCTGACACCTGAGATTGAAAAAGTCAGCATATTGTCAAGAATCACCCCAAAGTCACGCACCCATTCAGAGGCTGGTAGTGACATGCCGCTGGAAAATTCCAAAAGGCGCACCAGCATACGACCTCTCAATCTGACCACTTGGGTCCATGACCAACACCTCAGTTTTCTCCGAGTTCAACTTTAACCAGCTAGAATCCATCCAGTCTTGGATTTCCCCTGGACAGTTATTAAACACCAAGAGAGCTCCATCCTGGCTGGGTGCAAAAGACAGGTATAGCTGGGTATCATCTGCATTGCAGTGAAACCTCAGCCTATACCATCTTATAATGTTTCCGAGGGGCAACATATACACTGCATATAACATGGGTGACAGCACAGAACCCTGAGGCACTCCACACAATAAAGAGACTGGGCCAGAGGAAAAAGTCCCCAACACAACTGTTTGTGATCTCCCAGTGAGGAATGAATTGAACCATTTAAAAATTGTTCCAGACATTCCACAGATTTGCCCCAGGCATGCTAGCAACACCATGTGATCCACAGTGTCAAAAGCTGAAGAGAGATCAAGAAGAACCAAGATGGTACGTCTCCTTTGATCCCTCGTCCTCAGAACATCATTTACCACCTGAACCAGCACAGTCTCTGTACTATGTCTTTTACAAAAACCAGACTGGAAGGGATTCGTAGATACTATGGATGGTTAAATGGTCATCCAGTTGAGCAGCTATGACCTTTTCAATAACCTTCCCAATAAAGGGAAGGTTAGAGATGGGTCTGTAGTTAGAAAAACAGTCTGGGTCCAAGGAAGCTTTCTTCAAGAGAGGTGTCACCACCGCCTCTTTCAGGGAGCTAGGAAACTCACCCAACTCAAAGGAGCACCAGACTATTTGAACCAGAACTGAACCAATGATGTCTACACAACCCAAAATTAGGGTAGTAGGTCCAGGATCCAAGCCGCAGCTTGTAGGGCGCACACTATGGATGATCCTCATAATATCCACGAACTCATGTCGACAAAAGGAACTCCAGGAGGAACAAGGCCCTGTGCTCTCACATACTCCTACCACATCACCCTTAGAGGTTGTCAGACACAAGTCCGCCCTGATGTCAGCCACCTTAGTTGCAAAGTATTGAGCAAGCTCATCACACTCAATTTGCGAAAAGGCTTTCCAAACTTGCAGACAGACTGGGCTGCACAGTCTGTCTACAGTTCGGAACAGCTGAGCCGGTCGATTCTGAGCAACTGCAATCTCCCTGGACAGGAATTCTACCTTCTTATGGGTGATTGAAGATTGATAGCTGGTATAATGTTCAATCAATCTAAGACGGTTGGCATCAAGGGTGGACTTGCACCAGCAATGCTCTAACCTTCACTCTTGTCTCCGCATCTCTTTCAGAGTCCCATCAAACCAAGGGGCCTTGAGGTGACGGGAAAGAGGTGCTCATGAACAGGAGCAATAGAATCCAGGGCAACCATGTTGGTCTCATTATAGGCCAGCACCAGTGCCTCTGGGCTACTGCCCACCAACATGAGGGATGATAGGTCAAGGACCACTGCTAGGCCTTGTGAAGTAAGATTCTGTAATGGGCGGTACCTGACCATCTCCACAGGGGGATGGCCTTCTCGGGGGGGTGCAAAAATTGAACCTCATGATGTGGTGATCAGACCAAATGACTTGTTCCACCCCCCATGTCAGATGCATCAATCCCAAGAAGGAAGACCAAGTCGAGAGAGTGTCCAGATTTGTGTGTGGCAGTGGAAACTACCTGTGTGAGGCCCAAAGAAGGCATTAGTTGGAGGAAGTGATTAACAAATTGTGAGAGTTCATCGTCAACCTAGGTGTTGAAGTCACCCAGCACCATCAATCTGGGTGACTCAAATGACATGTCGATGAGGAAGTCTGCCACTTCCTGTAAGAAACGTTTCCCATCTCTGGGTGGATGGTAGATGAGAACTATTTGAACGCCTACACCAGCTACAACTATGCACTTGAAGGACTCATCCTCACCCACTACCACATTCGAGAGGCCCAATTCAGTCTTAAAACAGACTCAACCTCCCCACCCCTGCAGTCCAATCTCGGGCGGTGTATCACAGAGTACCCGGCCGGAGTCATGGCCTTCACTATAGGGCCAGAATTTTCATCCAGCCAGGTCTTGGTGATGCAAACCACATCAACTGAACCAATAAGGTCAGGAATAATAGCAGTTTTATTCCTAAAAGACCTGGCATTGCATAACACCGCCAGAGCTGGACAAACCTCAGAGGCTGTCAGGCCTATCTGCCTACTGAAATCAGTAGTGCCCATGGGTATGGAGACCAGACAAGGCGGACCCTGATCTAGATTCCATTTCGCCCCAGGGCACCTTCTGGACTTAATAACCCCAACACGATGACCCTGCTCGTTCCTCCTCCCCTGTTCGCACACCCCCGCCTCCTCACCCTCCCACAAGCAATCCCTAACACTCAACAACATTGATAAACCTTGAACTGTAAGGAGGAGGTACAAAAGGTGGAGGGCATGAAGAGAGGAGGAGGAGGAATAACGCACCACCAAGGAGGAAAAAGGCCAGCACACGACGCTGCTTACTAAATTAAACAATAAGAACAAACCCAACACCCAAAATATTCAGATTAACCTACACTAACTATTCAGACTAACTAATAAACAAAATTAAATCAACAAATTATAATAAAATACACAAAAAATAAATTTAAATAAACCCCTCCACCCCAGTCCTCTCACCACTGGGGAGTGGGGGTACAAAGGCACTCTCACTGCCACATTAATAAAAAACATACAAATATTTAAATCCCCCCACCCGTTCTCTCACAATAGGGGGGAAATAAAATTAGTCTTTCTCCCAACCAGGAGAAAGACACACATTATCAAACCAAACAAATAAAACAAATAATTTAATAAACAAAAAATTTGGATCCAGGGTCCTCTCACCACCCCAAGGTCCAAAACAGAGTCAGCAGGAGACAAAAATCAGCAGCTTCTCAAATACGACAGTCCAGGGAAAAGGCAACCACACAAATCCAAAAGGAAAAATTAGTCCAAAAGAAATCCAACAAGTTCAAGAGTCCAGCAAGTTTATATCCACAAAAGATCAAACATACTCTAATCCCATTTACTCTCAGCCGAATGCCACCCTGGGCAATTATTGTCACTCACACTAAAGGGCCATCAGAAGAGCCACTACTGCAGCCCCTTCCATGGTCCAAGGTGGTGAGGTACCCCACCTGTTCCCCGGTTGGAAAATACCCCAACCCCTGTGGAGTAGCAACACCCAGGAGATCGCTGGCCAGAGCAAACAAAAGGCAGAAGTATCACCTACAGATTTCAAAACTCAGAGGGCTCACAGTCTCCAACAGAGCCCCGGTCCAAAGATTTTCCGTCTCCTCTTGTTAGCAATCACAGTATCCAGAGCTCCCCCAAATGCTTCAGGGTCAGCTCCTCACTTTCCCCACAATTGAGCATGCTTCTCCACAAAAAGCCAGGAGACAAAATCACAGAATCCCTGCCTCAAACTGTAGGGGAAAGTGTGAGGGAGAGTACTAACGACTCACGAATAAAAAAATTTGAAATTTCCGAACCCCTCCAGTACCCAAACCAAGGGGAGTAAAACAGAAAAATATAAATGTCAAACAGCCATAAATATCCATCTAGTCTCCCAAATTTCTCCCCAGGATGCTATTCCCACACTCAGCGACCTGCAGAGCATCCTGCGGAGCTTGTAGCCCCCAAAATATACTCTTTCTGCAGGAATCACACTCTCCTCTCAACGTTTTCAGCAAGAATCAAGACAGGACCACTGAAAACTCTAAAAGGAAAGCCAGCTGGCATCTCTCACGGAACGGCAACAGCGAACTGGTACACTAAGTGACCAACACACTCCGGTGATACCGCATAGTGCAAAAGGGATGAAACCGGGACCAAACTGAAAACAAAATAAACAAAATAAACACAAACCAAATCTTAAACACGAGTAAAAATGAAATAAAACTTCTGCAAAGAAGCAGCGACACGCCCAGCCTGAGGCCATCTTGCAATACCATTTATTACGTTTGCCACAGAATATAATAACTGGGCAGGCTAAGTAGGGAAACATAATACACAGGAATTGGCATCTCATTCATGCAGACAGAGACCTTAGGAATGTTATAGGGAATGCTCTAGGGTGATTTTTTCTAGGGAGTTCAAACTTGAAGGATAAACTTATAAGGAACAGACTCGAGGAACTGAAACTCAAAGAATGTGTCTGGGAAGGAAACCAGAAGGGATGTGAGGGAACTGAAACTCAGAGAATGTGTCTAGGAAGGAAACCAGAAGGGATGTGAGGGAACTGAAACTCAGGAATGCGTCTGGGAAGGAAATCAGAAGGGATGTTTAAGTGGCATCACTGCATTACATGCAGATTTTGCAATGTAGTTGAAGAATAGATCCATCCAGTCAGTAATACAAGATATAAAATCAAGGATTTTATCAACTGTGTCACCTCTTTTGTGGTTAATGTGGTATGGTGCAGCTGCAAAATGTCATACATAGGAACAATAACCAGAGCATTAAATATAAGAATGCAGGAACATGTGAGAAATATTCAAAACAAAAAGAGGGATTCTCAGGTGGGACTACACTTTGCTCTACACCGTGACTCGGACCCTACTGCACTTAAGTTTATGGGTGTCAACTAGCAACCACCACTAAAGTTTGAAGGTGATAGAGTGAATGAGCTATTGCAGAGAGAAGGAGGGAGAGAATGGATTTTCAGGCTCAATTGCAAAAAAACTTGATGGACTGAACGATTCATGGGATTTAAAACCCTTCCCAAAGAAAAGATAATTACATAGTGTTTATTTGCTATCCCATTTCCTTCTGAATATTTCTTCTAGGTGCTGACTTCAAGAGAAGATGCCCCTGTGTAGATCCCTGGGATTAAAGTTGTTACTATTTGACTATTGAATAGGGTAATCACACCTAGGGAGCTTTTTGATTTCCTCTGTCATTATTTATTTATTTATTCATTTATTTATCTCCTATTTTTTATTTTCTGTACTACAGAAAACACATTCTCTTGCTCTCTGTCTTTCTATGTCATAGCCCTTTTGTCCCTCTTTTTTTTTGTCTACTCTCTTTCCTTCTTCTCTTTTTTCCACTTCTATTGTGCTCTACATTTTATACTGTATTTAGTTTCAATTTTTGCACCTCAAATATATGCTTTTTTGATGCCCCTTCCCTTGATGTACTTTTCCTTATTATACTTTTTCTTGCTCTTAACCCTTTTCTCTCCTTTTATTTTTAAATCTTTTTCTTATACACGTAAATCCATTATGTCCCTTTTTAGGAAACTGAAATTCTGAAAATAAAGAATGTATAAACTTTTGATAAAAGTATGAAATAAAGTGAATTATACAGTAAGGAATCACAATATAAATTATGCATATTGTTATATTTGTAATTTTCTATTTATTTTATCAAAGGTTTGGTAGGGATTTACATAATTCTTGTGTTGGCACTTTAAGAATGTAACTTTTTTCTTTGTTTCACTGGGATGTCATTGATGAGGTCACTGAATGATGTGCAATTTAAGTGGCTGTCTTGCTTCTGTAACCACACCCCCTGATGAAGGCATAACTGCCGAAGCACTGGGGACTGTTGTAGCTTTGGCTTTGCCAAATAATACATTTTGCAATTTGTTGATACTTTTTGTCATGGCAGATTATTCTGTGGAATGCAGTAATTCAGTGGACATGAAATTTAAAAACAGTTTCATGGACTTGTCATTGAAACCACGTACTGGAATTCCCTGTTCAGTTTTTTTTGTCTAATCTTTTTATCGCCTTACTCCCAGGTCCCCTCTCACTTGGGCTGTACAACTCCTTCTGCATGCCTTCCAGTCACACCTCTGCTGTCAACACCCTTCGCCAGATCCTGCTGTGCTCTGATGACTGGGGGGGGGGAGTTCAGGCTCTAACCCTACCAAAAGGGCCCCTCCCCCACCAGGAAGGAGAGTGAGGAAGAGGAGAAGTCTGAACACTGCCCACCTGGAATGTGGGGGACAAGAGTGGTGCACTCTGAGGACTCTGGCATAGTGAGGGATGAGTGCCATCATCTGGCAGTGCTGGACCAGGCGATTTTTCCTTTTCCTGTCCCACCCACCTCTCATGTAGGAATGTACGGATATGGTGACCTGGGGTGGGGCCGTTGATGATGCATGATCACCACATTGTCGAGGACATCATCACAAGCCCCCAGCAGGAGTTACTAGAGAGTGGTGCTGCTCCACCTCCCCCCAGGGAAGGAAGTATCCATTAGACACTGGAACTCCCTCCCTCCCTCCTGGCCACTGGTCCTGGCACCCGGGCCAGGGGTGCAAACCTGGGTCACCAGCATGCTGAGTGAATGCCCATCACTCAGCAACCCAGAGCTGGCTCCCTTGTTCAGTTTTTGATACCATGATCATACAATTACAAGCTGCTTGAACGCCTTCCCACAGATCTAGTGTTAGCATATGTTTTGGAATTGCTGATTGGAATTGCATGTGCACTTTTTATTGATGTAAAGTGACAGCGCTGGTAATGCATTCTGTGTTTTTTAAAGATCTGTCTATGTAAACTTCAGAATATATGTTAATAGGCAGGTTCAAATTCTGCAGCTTCAGCACGTGCCCACAAGGTGTAGTTTCAGTTTTGAGACTGTGAGAGCTGAGATAGGGAGCAAGTAATGAAAGTTTGTCTCCAGTAATACAGTTAAAATTTGCAGGTTTTGAGATTGCTGCTGCAGAGGACAATCAGGCCAGTCAGAAGAAGAGTTCTGCTACACTTGTCAGGCCACAGAAGAACAACATTGTTGTTTGTGAAGTGAACAAAATGAAACACAGCAGCCTGGGTTGAACAGGCTGTTGTTTCTTAGTGAGAAAGATCTGGGTAGTGATCATCATTGCTCTGGCTGTAACTGAGAGAAAGTCCACAGAGCAGTGTTCTCCTGCACACTAACTGAACTGATGCTGCAGTGTCAAGTTAGTATGTGAGAAAACAAGTGAGTCCAAAGTGTATAGCAAGGTGGGAAACCTGGTAAATTCAGAAGGCAAAGTAGGAAGACTCTGTATCAAGGTATATCCTCACCCAATAGTGAATAGCAAGGGATAAAAGAATCTTCTGGTGGTAGTGAAGGTGTGTAAAGAACACAAACTTTCTTAGGGACCCAGAGATTATTCTGACTTATGTCTGGGGTCAGGATCTAGCCAGTCTTGCAGTTCTGACAAACAGAGCATTTCAGAGACCATGTTCCCAATCCCAAGTATGAAACTGTAAACATTATATTAGCATCCATGACAACAATCCATGACATGTCAGAGTGATTTGTATCTGGTGTAACAGAATGGGCACTAATTAAAAGCTCACTACAAAGTAAATAGAAAACAGGTGCAAGGAACAATAACTACTGTAGACAAGGACAGTGTGTAATTACTGTATCTGTAACAAGATGCCTCCAGTGAGCAGTTACCACCTACCTTTAGACACAGGTAATTCCCTCTGGTATGGCCCACCCTTGGTCTCTACCTAATGCCAAGAGTGTTATCACATGGCGCCAGCCCTCAGCTGAAAAGAACAATGACTGCAGCAGCAGGTGAGTGGGATCCTTGACTGCTGCCACCTACTGCAGTAGTGAGGAAACCAGAATAAGGAGAAAGGGTGTGTGCATTTACTGTTTTAAGACAATTGTGCAACTAAGCACTGAGGTAGCATTGATTTTCAGGTGGTGAGGTGGTGCCGGCATATTGAGGCTAGCTGTGATGAAACAGCTGGTAGCTGGTTGGTGATGTCCAATTGCTGCCTTAGTGCCTCTCTATTATTTTTTGGCCATTAAAATAGTTATTTTGTCCCTGGTTCTGATCCAAGGGCCTCTCTCTGTGCTCCATGGATGTTTCTCAAGTCCAATTCACCACTAACACCACTGTCTGTGTCATGGTGGTCAAGAACGCAATGCCTGGTTGAAGGCTGCATATTATTTGTTGTTATCCTCAGTCACTTCTCCATAGCACCTGTTGAGTGGTTGACTGTGGTGTCAGACCACTACATACACAAAACAAAACCTGTGAAGGTCATAGCCATCTCCTAGACCACCTCTAGGCTTTTGCACTGGAAACTGCTTACTGTACATGCCTCGTGCATTAGGTCTGCCATATGTCAGTGACTAACCCTCCCAGCCTTCTCCTGGAATCCAAGGTAGATCAACAAAAATGACTGCACGTAAACAATTTCTCTTTGTATAGCAGTTGGACTATTGATACATTAACATAATGCCTTGCTTAAGTAATCTTTCTCTTTAGTGTTAGCAGCTGCTTGTCATCAATCAGAGAAGACAAGCAGCACAGAAGGGTCAGAAAGCAGAATAACATGGTCCAGTGGTGGCCAGTCTGGAAGAGAACCCACTGCCTAGCCTATAGACACTGGTATAAAATGCATGTAATATTTCAGTGAATAATTTAATTTTAGCTGTGAATACAAGGGACTGTAAGGTCATCCTGTCAGGCCATGGCACACTTCACAAGTATGGATGAAATATGTGCAATTTGCACACAACTTGTTCTCCATTATCTTGTCCTTTACAATGACATGGAAATGAGGTCCATTCCTTGCAATCTTATGCTGTGTGTGTTGTATCACCAGTTGTTTATTTAGGTTCATCTACTGTGATGATGTGGTTTATCTCTTGCACAGCACTCCAATGGACTTAGTTACCTGTCAAGAAGGATGGCTCTTTACCAGGTAGTGAGCTACCACAGACTGCATGCATTGGCCTGATGTCTGTTGATGACTGCACTGTGATTACCAAGCTTGATGTTATGTTTGTGGCCCCATGATACCCTCTTACAATCGGTCCTTTAGTGAACAATGAAGTCTCTGACTGTAAGACTACATCCTCCCTATCACTGTTTTCATTGTAATTATGAAATCATATATTGTGATTTCTGCAACTGGGGGGGACACAAATAGATTTAGGGAAATAATGTATCTCACTTCAAATGTGACTAGTGGGATTAATAAGTGATGTGCAGTAGGGATGAGTTAAATAAATCATTTATCTGCACAAGAGTAGTTGGACCTTGGATAACTTCACGAGTGGCATACGTCCCGAGTGAGGTGTCTAAAGTCAAACTGCTTGAGCCCAGATAAATCATTTATTTAACAAGTTCCCCATTTCATATTCCATGTATGCAATAGGGACTTGCTTTTTGGTGTAGTTTTTTTTCACATTTTATTTAGCAGTTAGGTTTTAACTAATAGAGGGAATTTTTTGTGGTGTTCCCTTTGTTATATTTTCAGTAAGGTAACTTGGGATGCTAGCATGGTAGCTAGAGCTCCTATGTACCTATGTGTTCAGTGCACCACTTTATTGGCTCCAATTTTGTTTGTAGGCAGACTAAGGAATTTCATAACATGGTGGCAGTAGGTCTCAGTGAGGGAACCGACTTGCCTGTGTGATTTCTGTTTGTTTTTTTTAAATTGGAAGGCTCCGCCTGTGGTTTGGTGGACAAGCACCCAGCCATTTCCAGTTTCTGAGCTATATAAGCAGTTCCCCTCAGCCTCCTTCTGAAGCACTTTTTCTTTGTCAGCTGGAGGCTCTGTCCATTTGTCCCCCCCCCCATGCAGCTTCTTTCTGCTGGACTTCTGTGATTTTTTCTTCTACTTCTGGTTTGTATTTTGCCTCCAGCTGTGTGCTTCCTTTTGTCACATCCCTGTTTTTTTTGTGCTTTTGTTTTATTTTTGAGTGAACTTGGTTTCTAAGCTCCTACCATTGCTCATTTAGAGCTCAAGCTACTTGATTTTAGTTACTCACATTGCTATTGCATTCTGTTCCTGTGTTCTACTCCAACCAATCTGCTCCTCATGCTACATGCCTAATTATTTTCACCTGATTCAGGCTCCCTCTGAACCCTTGCTCTGCAGCTCAATAATGCCTTCTCAGCTTAATCTATGTCCCACATGGTCATAGCTACTTTCAGAGCATTGAGTGCTTCCCTCCATTCTATCACTAAATATGGGATATGTTCCCAGAGATTGGAGGGAGGTGCATGTGGTACCTCTCCACAAAAGTGGGCCCAGGGATGTACCAAGGAACTGTAGACCAGTGACCCTCACCCCAATTGTGGAGAAACTGATGGAATCTGTCAGCAAAGAAAGGCTGGTGCAGTTTCTTGTGGATAATGATCTGCAAGACAACAGACAGCATGGGTTTATCACTGGCAGATCCTGTCAGACAAACTTGGTTGATTTTTTTTGACTGGGTCACTAGGACACTGGACGAGTGTTATGCGGGAGATGTACTCCACCTGGATTTCTGCAAGGCCTTCGATTCAGTGCCACAAAGAAGGTTGACCTGCAAGTTGAGGAGTCTTGGTATAGGGTGGAAGCTAGCCCAATGGGTAGAAAACTGGCTGAGGGACAGGCAACAGAGTGTAGTTGTGGGGGGAGAAACATCAGAGCCCAGGGCAGAGACAAGTGGTGTCCAACAGGGATCAGTACTGGGACCAGTCCTTTTAACATTTTCATCGCAGACATAGAGGTTGGGATCAAGAATAAGATCAGCCTTTTCACCGATGACACCAAGATCTGTGCTGAGGTGGATGGGAAGGAGGGTGGCAAATTACTGAAGCAGGACTTGGCAAGACTGGATGAGTGGTTGCACACCTGACAGCTTGGGTTCAACACCAAGAAGTGCAAGGTGATGCATTTCAGAGCCAAAACCCAGGATACAACTACAGGATGGATGGTATCAAACTGTCCACATCCACCGAGGTGAAGGATCTGGGGGTGCTGGTGACCAGGGAATTAAACCACTCGGCCCAATGTAGGAAGACAGTGGCTAAGGCTAACAGAATGCTAGGGTGCATAGCAAGGGGGTTAACATCTATATGTAGTGAAGTCATATTGCCCTATTCAGGTCCCTGGTGAAGCAGCACTTGGAGTACTGTGTGAGATTCTGGTGCCCATACTTGAAAAGGGATACCAAACTACTGGAGGCAGTGCAGTGAAGAGCAACAAAGATGATCCAGGGGTTCGGGGATAGAACTTAAGAGGAAAGACTAAAGAGCTCAACATGTATACCCTGAAGGATAGAAGAGAGAGAAAGGGGACATGATCAAGACCTTCAAGTACCTGAAGAGGATGAACAGAATAGGCTTTCAGGGTGGATTCACTCTCCAGAATGGAAGAAATACCAGAGGGTACTCCTGAAGTTAAATGTGGGTGCAGATTCAGGAGGGAAAGAAGGAGGCCCTACTTCACTGAAAGAGTAGTAACAGGGTGGAATGCACTGCCTGAGCAACTGGTATCAGTGCAGACTGTGGGGTGCTTCAAGAGAGGGTAGAACAAATTCAAGGGGAAAGTGTATACCGGGGGGGCAGTTGGGAGAGGAAAGAGTTAATGGGAGGGGTAGCTGCAGTCTAATTGGCTGAAGTCCTGCACACTCAAGCAGACTAGATAGATCATATGGTCTGTATCTGCTGGTAGTTTTGTATATTTTGTATGTTAGTATGTACTACCACTCATGGTTACTTAATGCAGATGCTATTCCCTATTTGTACACTGTTATTCTACTCATAAGGTCAGCTAAGCTACTCTTGATGCTGTAAACTAGCTTTAAAATATCTGAATGTAGTTCTTGACCCCTTCCATCACTTTCATGTTATTTCTAAAGTGGGAACTTGGAAGTGTTTTTGGAGCAGTGGCCCCATGTGGCTAATGACTTATTTTATAAATCCTGTCTCCGACGCCAAAAATCCTCAGTGTATTTGTTCCTTCATTTGTCTTTGAATACATGGCTGGCTTGCCCCACTATCATAGTGCTGCTTCTCTCACTTGCTGTACATTCATATCCCACCATTACTACTATGTTTTGCAGACCTATGTGCAGGCCTGACTACTCCTACTGCTTACTGACCTACCTGCAGGTCCAACTATTGTTACTCTGCCCTACTGAACTACTCCTGCCTTTACTGAACTATGTCCACATCAACTTCTGATTATGTCATCATTGCTCTTTGCTCCTGCCATCTGCCCTATGCAAGGTCTCAGCACTCATCCCCCATTCAGCTCCTCATCAGTCTCTGGGGCATGCCAGCCATACTATTTTGGTGCGGGTTCCCTTACAGCTGACAGTCTCGCTCTGCACTTAGAGTCCGCAGCCTGAGCATGCGAAGCTTGGGACGGGATTCTTCTCTCCTGACCCATAGATGGGAATGTCCTTGCTTCTGGTGGATCCTCAGTCATCAACTGTATCAGCAGCACCTCAAGTTGTAGAAGTTAAGATTCAGCACTGAAGGGGTGGGGCTCTCATGGGGACCAGTTTAGCTGCCCGAGTGCATTCGTAGGCACCCTTCAAAGCTATTTTCCCCATGACTGCCTCTGGTTCATCTGGTTTGAGAGTAGATTGGTAGGCCAGGTGAGTGCCTCAACAGTTGTTGCACTCCTCCTCCCACCTTGGTTGTCCATTGTTGTACAGTGGTGCTTGAACCTTCCACAGCATTCCCATTAGAGGGATTGAGTGAGAGCATTCCTCCAAAATTGGAATATTTTCCACCTCCCTTTAATTGGGTTTCCAAAGTGCAGCAGCAGAGCTGTCACTAAATAAAATATCTCAAGCCTGGAGGGAAGGTAAACTAGACCTTGGATCCCCAGAGGTTTCCTCCTCAAAGGTTTTTTTTCTCTCCTCCATGCCTCAGGTCACAATTGTTAGTTAGTATAGTGTTCCCTAGTTCTGTAGGCAGGATCTGCTGTTGGATGGAGGGGGATGGTGTCCCTTCTGCTGTTCCCTCTCTCCTTTGGAGGTCACCTCATTCTCCCTTGCAACCCATCAAACCCATGCCATTGCTAACCTGTGCATCCCATTATGTTATCAAGCTGCCTGATGCTTTATCCATCACCATGTTTCACAACTACTGATTGCTTATATGCTTCATACTACTACTTTCTTTTGGATCCTTCCTAAGGTACCTTTAGCCAGGGATAAGGGATTACCACCCTTTAGGGGTGCGAAGGCAAGGACCCTCTAGAGTTTCACCCCAGAGTGCTGTGGGACAACCCCACGGCACTCTCTAGGGGTGAAACCCCAGAGGGTCCCTTGCTTTCGCACCCCTAAAGGGTGGTAATTCTCTGAATAGAGAGTGAATGGCCAAAACCTAAGTAACATGGTTGCACAAGCATAACACTATACTGGCTGCATGAGGCCATTGAACTTAAAATGAATGACACTTGTATTATCTGGTTGATCCTGCCTGTTGGTTTCAGAGGTGAGAGAATTGGTTTGTGGATGCACTTGGGGATGGATCAAGTGGGTGCACACGCGTTGCAGTGCTCACTCACTTGTTCACAATTCACAATTTTGGCATTTCTTCTAAAAAAAGTTTTATTTTTTAATTTTTCAGGAGCTTTCTGTGCCATGGAGAGAAGAGCTGAAATGGTGAGGAGGAAGCGGCAGGTGACATGTGGATATAGCATGCAGGCTGGTTACTGGCAGTGGGCAGAGCTGGGAGAAAGAACAGCATTACATGTAGAGCTGATGGGGTAACAGCCATGGACAGAAGAGATTGTACACTAGTAGGTGTGGGTTGACAGTTCAGCAGCAATCTGGATGCCAAAAGGTAATGCGTTTTTTTTCTTTGCGACATGGTGATGCTGGCAAAAATTTCTGAAAGAGTTTATGATGGTTTGCGAGGGTGGCAGAGTAAATTAAACTGATAGAAGAAGTGTCAGTGGGGAGATTTGATGGTGACAGTACTGCATGAATAAATCAGTGATGATGACAGTACTATACAGATACATTCGTGGACAACACATTTATCAGTATAACATTGATGCCATCACCAGTGTATTATGTTAACTTGCACGTGTGCACGAGCAACATCTTGTGGCAGTGGCAGTTTCAGAGGTGTATCAATGTTGTGGCCAATGCAGGAGACACTTTATTAGATGCATCCCTCAGCCGCCAATCAGTATGCATGCTGGTGATGACAGCAGTTTCAAAGAGAGCCACAGAGTTGAAAGAAATCTGCCACTCCAATGAGGTGCAGTTTTCTTATTGCAGCGGCAGATGACAAGACTCTGGCCATGTGTATTACAGTGCACAGTACTGTAATGCACATGGCCAGAGTTACCAGTGGAGTTGCAGTGTGCCTTTTCTGGTGAAACATTTCAATAAGTGAAATAGCCATGATGTGGCTTTGCACAGTGAAGACTGCTGCCACCCGACACACACTCCCTGGAAAGCCAACATGGGGGTGCCCATTCCCCGTGTCAGCATGTCTTTCCCATTATCTGGCACACTGGGAGCCCACCCCAGTGTGCCAAAACATGGTGGCTCCTGCTGCCCACCACTCAGTCTCACAAAGTTGACATCGGGGGTGCCCAGTTCCTGTGTTGGCATGTATCCCCCCCCATTAATGTGGAACACTGAGAGCCCACCCCAGTGTGGCGAAATAATTGTTTCTGACATTGCGATGCCCATTCCCGGTGTCTGATGCACTGTCCCCCCAACCTGTCTATGTTATTTGCCAACAACTGGGTGCCCAGTCCCCATGTTGGCAATGGCATGCACTTCCATTGTGGCACACTGGGAGCCCAAATTCTGTATGCCTAAATGTCTTTTTTTATTGTTTTCTCCTGTAAGATAGAAAACCATTCCCGTATTCTTTTTATTTTATTTAACCTGCAAAACAGAAGATGGCCCCTCAATGTCTCCTTTATCTCCCTCCCCCAACCTGCAGCCTCCTTCTGTGCACCCACTTCCCCATACTCCATATTTACCTCTGGAGGTCAAGAGCAGTGATCTCCTACAGTGCTGGACACGTCTGCACTCTTCAAAGGCGACTGTAAACTGAAGAAATAAAGATAAGTTTTATAATGGGGGGTTCAACTTAGGTTGATATCTCAGCCATTTTTTTGAATTTTGGCCCTCAATTTTCAATATGTGATTCTTGGGACCCCAGCTCATGAACATGTCATTGCCATTTTGTTACTAAGTCCCATAAGGTGATTTTGTTGTCATTGCATGGAATCACCTTTCAGGACTGATTAATGAAATGACAGTGCCTCTGCTCATGAGGGGAGGTCCCAAAAAACTCATGTTGCAAATTTGGTGAAAGAATTCCAAACAATGACTGCATTATGAGCATGGATTGCACAGTTTCTATGCATGCTTGCAACTTCGCCAGTTTTTTTATA
Source organism: Neoceratodus forsteri (assembly GCA_016271365.2). Classification (NCBI taxonomy): domain Eukaryota; kingdom Metazoa; phylum Chordata; order Ceratodontiformes; family Ceratodontidae; genus Neoceratodus; species Neoceratodus forsteri. The sequence goes on along the minus strand of CM057455.1, from coordinate 1,138,196,097 downwards.
TTTTCACTCCAGATTTTCAACACTGCCATTTATTCACACCTCTTTATGAACAGTATAGCTGTAATTTTTCACATCCTGCCTGAAATGTGTTTTTACACCGGTGGCACAGAATGGCGCGGTCGCTGTAGGCAATCAACTTTTGGGACAGATTAACAAAATCACAGTGCCACTGTCCATAAGGAGAGGTCCAAAAATGCCCATGTTCAAAATTTATTGAAAAAAATTCAAAAAATGATTGCATTACAGGCATGTGCTGTGCAGTTTCTAGACACTCTTGTAACGTCACCAATTTTCATATTTTCACTCCAGATTTTCAACATTGCCATATTTTCACACCACCTCATGAAAAGTACAGCTGCCATTTTTCACATCCTGCCTGAAACATGTTTTTGCACCTGTGGCATCGAATGTTGCCATTGCTGTGCAAAATAAGTTTCTGGGTAATGAACTGATAGTGCTACTGTTCATAAGGTGAGGTCCCAAAAATCCCATGTTGGAAATTTGGAGTGAAAATACCTACAAACACCTGGGGTGTTAGGGTGTCCAGCTGTGCGTCCACCCTATAGAGACTGACAGGGGGGTGAGACTTGGGATCATCAGCTGTAATGCTTATGCCATTCCATCCCCACCTTCAGCCGGTGACAGGCATCAAGGTGTGCCTTGGAGTCTTCAGCCACAATGTTCACGTCATTCTCCATACTGCACCCATCTCATCATATTTTCTTATGGAATAGGGTGAGTGTATGCCCAAGACCCCAGGCACACTGCAGCACCTGTTGGTGCCTGTTGGTAGGGTGAGATGAAACGGTGTGAGCTTTATGGCCAATGACCCAAAGGCACACCCTCGGTACCTATCTGTCTCTGCAGGGTGGGCAGGGGTTGATGTCAGTTTAATACTTCACTGCCATTCCTATTATCCATCTGTCTCTCTACTCCTGCACTATCAATGCCAATGCCAGCAAGCCAACATTTGGCATTGACAAATGCTCGTTCACATAGCTGCCCTGATAAACATGTTTATCAGGAGCCTTCAGAGTCCATGCCTATTGTATAAATGCATTCATCTAAACAGTTGTGTTTATCTCAATGGTTGCCACATCATTCATCACCCCTGCCAGCACTACTTCCATGACCACGAGCCACTTTCATTTTCCCACAGTGGTGGGGGTTGTACACACACTATCCTTCAAATTGCCACCATGTAAAACAGGTAGACAAAGTGAGCAGAAATCTTCATGGCTTCCCTAGTCAGACAGGCAATTTAATGATTAAACATGTGTTTTACACAAGACATGATATTGCTGAGCTCAGTTTACCACATAGTCTTCACATGGCTATGTATTACATATGCCCCAAAATTCACCAAGCTTGTTTACGCACATGTTCAGCATGATGCAACATCATAGCACAGCAATGCTCGTGCGTCAAGTGGCAGCACAATTAGGTTGGTCCTCTTGAAATTCTCTTTTTCCCCAAATAATCATTTTATGTATAATTATGCCTTTCCTCTGGCATGTAAGCAGTTAGTTTGAAGATCTGTGAACAGGCACAATCAGTAAAGGGATATGGAATATCTGTCAAAAGCTGACAATGTCCCTTGAAGGATAAAGAGGGAAGATGCAGGGTAAATATCTGGAGGATAGACCAGTCAGGAAAAAGGGAAAAGAATGCTGATTGTCCAACCAATGACTTGGCATCAGAGAGAAAGAAACGGTCGTCAGAGGAACATAAGGAGTAAGAGGAAAGAGTAAAGACAGTAGCACAGAGGAGGGAACCAAACCAGAATTTAGAGATGAGGGAGGTGCAGTGGTGGAGCCACCAACCATCAAAAAGAGAGAGAGAGAGAGAGTAGAGTAGAGGGGCAGTGGTGGGTGCAAGGAGGACAGCCAAGGTGCATTGACAGAAGACATGGCAGAGCTGATCTAATCTGTCCAGAAAAGATTTAACAGCTAAGCCATGTGCCACATCACCAGAGTCCAATATTTTCTTTGTTTATAGACACACAGACTCCATTCTGTCTGAAAGGAATTGAGCAGGCATGAGGACAAGTCCTAAAACAAATCGGAAGATGTTTAAGGGCCAGATACAGGAACAGAAGAGGTGGCAAAAAGCCACCTGTGGTCAAACTCAGCCCATGTACCCACCACCCTCAAAGGCTCTAAAAGGAGGTAAAGGGTTTCGGCTTGCCAACACAAACTTCTGTCTGAGGCAGAAATGAGTGGAGAGGTAGCTGGAGGATGTGTTGAGGGCGCTGTAAGCTCTAGCTGCAAGCCAGCAGTTAGCTGTCCCTGTGGCCACCCTCCACCCCACCAGCACAGCATGGTCTGACTGAGTAGGTGACACACTACTGGGCCACCTATTTTCATGGGCAGTCATCTTTATAAACAGTTTTACTTGTTTTGTGAAAACTTATTTTTGTACATAGTTACAATAATAATAATAATAATAATAATAAGCTTTATTTTACATAGGCACCTTTCAGAATACCAAGGCGCTTTACAAAAGATTAAAACTGCAGTAATAAAATCAACAAATACAGTATAAATCAATAACAGTAGTTTGACAGGTTTCACGCATTCAGCACCATTAAAGGCCTGGCACCATAAAAAAAGTTTTAACACCTGCTTAAAACCTTCCACCGTCGTGCACTCCCACAGCCGAAGGGGTAAAGAATTCCAGAGGGTAGGGGCCACGTACATAAATGCACAGACCCCAGAAGATTTCAGACAGACACCCTTGGAAGCTCCAGCATCCCCTCATCAGCCAAATGAAGCTGTCACTCTGGGCGATAGGGAACAAGAAACTCTTTCACGTAGTCAGAGCCAAGCACATGTAGGGCTTCATAAGTCAGTAAACCTACTTTAAAGGTGATCTGCCACCGAATCATCAGCCAGTACAGATTGCGCAGCACAGAAGTGGTATGAGAGGCTCGAGAAGTCCCCATTAACAATCATGCTGTAGCATTCTGCACTAGCTGCAGGCAGTGGATATCAATCCCCAGGAAGCCCTAAGGGCAGGGAGTTGCAGTAATCAAGGCACGAGGTCACAAAGGCATAGACCAATATAGGTAGATCCCAGATGGAACAAGGTGCTTGATTCTGGTGATATTCCTAAAATGTTATTTCTGCTTTTTCTATATAATCTGGTGTTAATAGTATGGGATATTTGAAAAAACTGCCTCAAAGCTTCTGAAGAAGGATCTGGTTGGTTCGAAAGCTAAAGCACTTTGTTCTTTTCTGTAACATCCATGTTGGTCCAATAAAAGGTATCAAATCATTTGTTTCTGGATCTGTTCTTAAAAGGACCAATACGGCACCTACAGCATTTTTTTGTATAATGGAAGATACCGAAATTCGCTGCAGGACATGGCAGTTGCATAACATTAAGAAGAAACTAGCACAGCTAGACAGTGACATCTACTTTTTATCCCTGTGCAAAAGGAATAACATTATCCCTAAAGATCTAGCTATTTGGAATCCACTGAGAAACACAGATAATTCTGCATATGCTGAACAACTTTGTCGTAGGACCTCTGAGAAATTGAGAAATCACAGAATCCACAGCTCATATGCCAAAAAAGCATTTTTGAAGAAACAGTTTAATGAAATAGCTACCACACTGGAGAGGATGTCTGGTGAGCCTATTCCAGACATCTTGCATGAATAGACATGAACTACCAAAGAACCTTAAGAAAAGCCATGCTCATTAAAACAGGAAGTTAGATGCCCTTCAACTTACCATACTTCCTAACAACCATGAAGAACAGAACAGAGTGACTGAACAACTAAGTCACACAGATGGGCACCTTTCAGTTGTTAATTTGTCAACCCACACACTGACTACTGGGGAATTAAATGTACTTTCTAAGGGCCTAAATTTCTGCCTAACTAAACCACTGGACAGAATACAGTTTTGTGGTGAAATGGAGGAATACTTCCGCAGATTAAGTCTCAGGGAATTTTTCGTGGCAGAGAAGACATCACAGACAGGGAAGAAATCACAAACAGTAAAAATACTATGAATAAGAAAAAGAAACCATATGAGTTTACCCCATCAAGTGGCCATAACAAGAAACTGGACAAATACATTAATTGCTTTTGCCAGGGAGTTACTGGTGAGATTCTTAATAGGCAGAAACAGGCCTGCTACAACCTCTCTCCATTGGAACGGAGGGATATACAAACACTAAAATCAAACCATAACATTGTCATAAAAAAAAGCTGATAAAGGCTTGGCAGTGGTGATATTGAATCGGGAAGATTACATTACGGAAGCCAACCGGCAGCTAAGTGACCTTACTTAGTACAAAGTACTGGGAAGTGACCCAACTACAGAATATAAAAGAGAACTACAGAAGTTAATTGAAACATTTCAGAGCATGTCCAAGACAAACCAAAGGACCTCGTCCCCAGTGAACCTAAGCCAGGGACATTCTACATGCTTCTAAAATACATAAGCCTGGTAATCCTGGTAGACCCATAGTCTCTGGTAATGGCATCCTGACAAAGGGATATCAGGTTTGTAAAGCTATTTTCAAACCTCTGGTTAAACAAAGGGATAGTTACATCAAGGACACCACTCACTTCCTGCATAAACTTTCTGGTTTTTAGGACTTACCACCTGATACCCTTTTAGCCATGATGGATGTAACCTCCTTCTACACTAATCACACACAGATGACATTTCAGCCTGCCTCAGATACCTGCATGACAAAGAATTGGACCCCAACATTGACCCTGGAGTTGTGGGTAAGCTCACTGAATTCATTCTGACACATAACAACTTCAGCTTTAAGTAAGCAATAATACCCAACAGGGTGGGCGGTATTGGGCAATACCGGACCGCCCAGGGGCGTAATGAGGCCCGACGCTGCAGGCGGAGGGCCTTATAGCCTCTGGAAGGTCCGGTATTGCCTATACCGCCCACCCTGGAGGGTATTATTGCGCTTTAGAAATGGACACTGAGAAAAAATTTGTTTAATAAAAATGTTAATTAAAATTACTTTCAAATAAATTTTGTCATAAAATAGTTCTCCACCTGCATTTGAATGCTGTTTTTTTTTTAGAAGGAAGACTTTTGTGTTAATACAGCCCCTGCCATAGTTTCCCTCCTCTACCCCCACACACAGGGCTTTTGGGAGCAGCAAGAGTTAGTGTAGCGTTTTATTTTTAATATTTGACACACCATAGACTAGGTTGGGAGACAGAGGTGCTCAGCAAAATTAAGCAAGTGAGCCAGCGAGAAGAGAAACAAGTCTATCTCCCACAACAGCACTACTGTTTGTGACTGACACAAACCCTTCCCTGCTTTCTGTCGCCGATCACAGTAAGCTGTGGAGAGATGGCTTTCGTTACTCTAATAGTTTTTTTTTCTGGCGGGTAGCAGTGTATGGCAGGGAAGCAGCATTGTGCATTTAGCTGCTAAACAGCATCGCGCCGCCCTTTTGAATACAGTATTCCATGCTGACAGAAGCCGATCTGGCTGATGGCTTTCTTTTTCATTTTATCACTGCTTTTTTTGGTGTGTGTGTGTGTGTGTGAATACGGTTTACTCGATTTAAAACTGACTCACTAAGCAGGTTTCAGTTTAAGCAGTTCAGCAGATATTGCTCTCTGGTGTTGTGAGATGCTCTCGTACTGAAGCGAGATTTCCAGGCAGTACAGAGAGTCCACAATGAAGCCAAAAAGGTGAATGTTTATTTATTTATTTTTATTCAAAATACCCTAGGAGGTCAGAGCAACTGCTGGAAGCTATTATTGCGACAGGTGTGGGGTTATACTCGCTTGCTAAAAACACAAAGCTGAGAAAAAAATGTTTTTTCATATGGAACAGTCAGAGTTTCAATACCGTACATTGCGATCGTTGACCACAAGTGAGCGGGTGCGGTGCCGGCAAGTACATTTGTTGATTACGTGAAAAAAAAAAACTGTGGGTTTCAGCCTTTGTGCTAGTTGTATGTGGAGACTGCCCTTGTGGGAATTTTAGTGAAGTGAGTCGGGTCGGGGAGGCTTTCCCTCGCTAACGGAAAAAGAGAACATGGTAGCAGATTTTTTTTTAACATTCTATGAGCACAATAATATTAGAAGGAAATGAGGACACAGAGACTGGGACTTATTATTTCGCGGTCTCTGTTGCCTCATACCCGACCAGCTGGTTGTTGGTTTTAGCCAATCAGCATTAAGAGTTCTCTCCACCCATTTTCTAATGGTAAACATTATGTTCAAACTATGGGAACTGCAATAGGAACCAGGATGGCTCCTCAGTATGCCAATCTTTTTATAGCGAATTTGGAGGAGGATTTTCTAAGGCACTATACACATAAACCACTCGCTTATTTCCGTTACATTGATGATTTGTTTATAATTTGGACAGAGGGCACTAACCCATTCAAAGATTTTCACCAGGAACTTAATAACCTCCACCCAACTATAAAGCTTTCCCTAGAATATTCTGCCACAAGTGTACATTTTCTGGATACCACTGTCACTACTAAGGATAGTACCCTACATACCTGTCTTTACAGAAACCAACAGACAGACAGAGATACTTACACAAGAAAGTAATCACCTGAGCCACACAAAGAAATCTGTTATATATTGTCAAGCACTTCGGTATCACCACGTCTGTTCAAATGAGGAAGACAGAGACACACATCTGGCGATGTTGAAAAACACCTCTATTGAGCAGGGACACTCATCCAGGGAAATTGACAGAGCAGTGGAACGTGCAATACAGGTTCCAAGAGAACAGCTACTGCAATATAAGGAACGGATGACTACCAACAGAATACCCTTAGTAGTCACATACCATCCTGACCTTGAACTCCTACGTAAGATTATTAAGGATCTCCATCCAATAATTAGTGAGGATGAAACCCTTAACTGTATTTTTCAAGAAGTACCACTACTATCTTTTAAACAACCACCTAATTTAGCCAACCTGAGTATTAGGAGTCAACTTGAACCAGAACAGATCATGACATCATATGGTACACGACACTTGTCATCAACGCATATGTAAGACATGTGACCTCATTTCCACTTGAGACTGTGTGATTACATCACAAAACAGACTATTCAGGATACAGGGGAATTATACTTGTACATCAAGTAATGTGGTCTACTTTATCCAATGCAAGAAATGTCCTCGCACAGGTTATGTAGGGGAGACAAGCCGACAACTCCGCACTAGAATGAATTCACACAGACATTCTATTAATCACAAGATGATTGAGAAACCAGTAGCCCAGCACTTCTTCCAGGATGACCACTCAATATCAGATATGTCTGTGATGGTCTTAAAAGGACATTTCAACAGTACACAACAGAGACAGGCTTCTGAAATTAGACTTATTTTATTTCTCAATATGGTGGCGGATGGATTGAACATTGATGTTGGGTACATGACACATTATTCCACTTAAATTTACACAGACCTTTACTTTAAAAGATGGACATAAACACTTTAGTTCTTCACTGGGCCTTTGATTTTGTAAGTTTATGGTTATCTACATTGTTGACTTCTCACCTTAACACTGTGGTGAGTGCGTTTGAATGTGTGTGTGTATACTGATGTATGTATGTATGTGTGTGTTTGTGTGTGCTTGTTGTGTGTTGTGTTGTGTTTTGTGTGTTGTGGGTATGGCGTGTGTGTGTGTGTGTGTGTGTGTGTGTGTTTGTGTTGTGCGTGGTGTGTGTGTGTGAATGTGTTTGTTATATTTGTTGTGTGTTGTGGTTGTGTGGGGTGTGCAGTGTGTGTGTGGGGGTGTGTGGTGTATGTACACACATATGTGGTGTGGAGCATGGCATGGGACAATTGTTATGAGGCTAGGACACTTAGTTTTCACATATAGTGTGCATTTATTTCCTTCTATTAGTTGTCAGTGGTTGGATTACACACTGTCACATTTTAACTGCTCATATTAAGATGCATATTTCATTTACTTGGGGTTCATAAAAGGTGTAATTCCTTTGGTTTTCATTTAGATTGCTTAGACTGATTATGTGCATTTTTGTTATATACAGCATCTTTGTTGAAATCTGCACTTTTCAGGCTCATGGTCTCGCTTTCTTGGGGTCCTTAACAACAATTTTTCTTTTTGGCACTTACACTTACAAGTGATACTTTCATGCATCATGTTTATATGTGTAGGTTAATTTGAGGCTTGATTTCAACTTGCAGTTATACCTAATTTCAGGATTTTGTCTCTCATTATCTGTCCTTTAATATACCAGGACACTTGAAATGTAAGTTGTAAGTTCATCTTACATATATTAGAGAGAATGCCACTCCAAGGTTGTTTTTTATCACTAGAATTCTTTTTGGCATACTGAGACATTTTAAAATTTATGTGACAAGAACTCTCTGGCTGTAGAGAATTCTTGATAACCTTGCCCTTCTGAGTCCTCAGTTAAAGGCATACTGGTGTTAATTAGCTTCTCTGACGTAATCTTCTATTATGTTTTAAATGTATTTGTTAAACCAATGAGAATTATTTCTGCTTTTTCTATATAATCTGGTGTTAATAGTATGGGATATTTGAAAAAACTGCCACAAAGCTTCTGAAGAAGGACTTGGTTGGTTCGAAAGCTAAAGCACTTTGTTCTTTTCTGTAACATCCATGTTGGTCCAATAAAAGGTATCAAATCATTTGCTTCTGGATCTGTTCTTAAAAGGACCAATACGGCACCTACAATATTTTTTTGTAAGATGGTAAAAGGAAGACTTGATGACCGCCGACACCTGAGATCGTAAAGTCAGCCCATCATCAAACACTACCCCCAGATCCTGCATCCAGTCAGAGGAAATGATCTGGGAGCCCCCTAGATAAATCCCAGAGGGCTGACCAGTCCTCAACCCTCTATCCGTGACCCAGATCCACAACCATCACCTTGGTCTTTCCTCAGCGTCAACTTCATCCAGCTCAAATTCATCTAATCCTGGATTTCAGCAAGGCAGTTGTTAAATACTGAGAAGGCACTATCCTGGTCAGGTGCAAAAGGCAGGTAGAGCTGGATATCATCAACATAGCAGTGAAACCTCAGCCCATACCATCTTACAATGTCTCCAAGGGGCAGCATTTACACTGCTAACAACATGGGGGACAGCATTGAGCCCTGAGGCACCCCATATGACAGAGAGAATGGGTCCAAGGAAAAAATCCCAGACACCACTCTCTGAGTTCTGTCACTGAGGAAGGATGTAAACCACCTGAGGACTGTATATCTCAGGCCACAGATGGACCTCAAGTGCCCAATCAATACCCCATGGTCCACAGTGTCAAAAGCTGAAGAGAGATCAAGGAGCACCAAGATGGACCTGCTTCTCTGATCTCTCACCATCAGGGGATCATTGAGCACCTGAACCAACGCAGTCTTTGTACTATGCCTCTTTCAAAAATTAGACTGGAGGGGTTCATAGATGCTATGGATAGTCACGTGGTTCTCCAATTGTCCCGCCACTACTTTCTCAATAACCTTCCCTATAAAGGGAGTGTTAGAGATTGGTCTGTAATTGGTTAGAGAGTCTGGGCCCAAAGAAGCTTTCTTCAGGAGGGATGTTACCACCACCTCTTCAAGGAGCTTGGGAACTCACCTGAATCAAGGGAGTACTGGACTATCTGTACCAGGACTGGGCTGATAATATCACAGCATCCCATAATCAGGGAAGTCGGACCGATCCAAACTACATCAAGTAGGATGCATACTCTGGACAATCCATATGACATCCATGAACTCTGGCAGGTCAAAGGAACTCCAGGAAGCAAGAGGTGAAGTGACCAGGCTCCAATCAACAGCATACCCCACAAAGTGATTCAAGAGGATCTCTGACCTGATGTCGGCCACCTTATTCACAAAGAATCGAGCAAGCTCATCCCACTCCACTTGAGAATAAAGGTCTTCAGAGCTGCAGACAGTTTGGTTTGTACAACCTGTCCACAGTTCAGAAGAGCTGAGCAGGTTGATTCTGAGTGGCAGCAATCTCCCTGGACAGAAATTCTGCTTTCTTACAGGAGATTGCTGATTGGTAGGACTGATAATGCTCTATTAATCTAAGGTGGTTAACTTCCAGGGTAAATATCCACCAATACCCCTCTAACCTACATCCTAGTCACCGCAGTTCCCTCAATGACCCTTCAAACCAAGGGTCCTGAGACGAAGGGGGAGAGAATGATTACAGACAGGAGCAGTCAAGTCCAGGGCCATGGAGATTGCCTTATTATAGGCCAAAACTAAAGTATCTGAACTCATGCAGGCCACAGGAAACTCCAAGAGGTCAATCACCACCACCAGGCCTTCAGGGCTCACCTCCCATAAAGGGCAGTAACTGTTTCCATGGGGGCAGGCCTACAGAGGGGGTGCAAAAGTTGAACCTCATGGTGTAGCGATCGAACAACCAACAGGTTCCACCTCCAAATTGGAGGCCTCAATCCCAGGAGGGAGACCAAACCAAGGGAGTGACCATATTAATGGGTGGCAGAGGTAACATCTGTGTAAGTCCCAGCAATGTTATCAGCTGGAAGAAGTGCTGCCAAATTGCGATAGTTCATCATTGACTCAGGCATTAAAGTCACCCAGAACCATCATTCTAGGTGACTCTAGTGTCATGTCAACCACGAAGTCCTCTTCTTCCCATAGGAATCGCTTCTTGTCCCCAGGTAGATGGTAGACAAAAACTATCCTACAGCCTACACTTGCCACCATGGTACACTCAAAGGATTTGAACTCCTCAACTCGTACACTCATGAGGCCCAACTCAGTCTTGAAACAGACTGCCCCCCCCACAGTTCAATCTCAAGCAATGTATCACAGAGTACCCAGCCGAAATTTCAGCTCCCAGTATGGGGCCAGCATTTTCATCCAGCCAGGTCTTGGTGAGGCAAGTCAGATCAGCTGTTCCAATAAGATCAGCAATAATTGCAGTCTTATTCTTAACAGATCTAGCATTCCATAACAGCGCTCAAGTAGGACAGGCTTCTAGGGTCACACCGACTACTTGCCCACCAGAAATGGTGGTGCCCTTGGGTATGGGGACTAAGCATGGCGCACCACATTCCAGTCTCCATATTGCCCCAGGGCATCTTCTAGACCTAATTACCCTGATGTGAGAGGCCCATTCATTTGTCCTCTGATGTCCACACCCTCACCCCACCCCCCCTCCTAAGAACAATACCCAGCACTCGACAGTGCTGGTAAGTTGACAACATCAGCTGGGGGCAAGCAGAGGGAACAGAGGGCAGAGGATGAATAGCACACAACCAGGAGGAGAGACTACACACCCTACAGGATAACCAAAAATAAAATACACAACACCCAAGCACCTGACCCAGGAGGAAAACCCAAAACAGACAATAATAAAATTACCCAACCCAAGCAAAAATACAAAATAGATAAATAAATAAAATACTCACCCAAAACAGATAGTAAAATCACAATAAAATAAAACTTTTACCAACACTGTGTGGATAGTTCAGTCCAATACTTACAGTAGCTTATAGAGAACATAAACAAAAGGATAATAACAGTAAATAAAACCAAATCAAGGTAAGATCTCCTGCAGACTCCTCTCACTGGAAATGCATAAAATGAGCCCCCTCCACCCAGCCCTCTCACAGCCTGGAAGCAGAAAAAGTCAGGGAACCCTCACTGCCCAAAGTTAAGAGTCCAGGATCTGCTCAAAGTAAATCAACACAGTTAGGAGTCCAAAAATCTTCTTTAAAAAGTTAACAGACAAGTAAATAGAATGTGGACCCCAGGTCCTCTCACAACCAGGAAAACCACAGAAGAAGGACACCCTCACTGTCCAGAGTACGAAAATAAACCATAAATCCAGAGTTAAATAAGAAAAAAGTCCAGGAAGTGCAGGTAATCCAAATGGAGAGTCCAATTCAAGCAGAGACAGGCCCAAAAATTATGGTCAGCAATAGGCAACAAACCAGGGCCCACCAACCTCCATTTCCAATGACCACAGCCAGAGATATGTACTGTGCTACCTCAATATTCAGGGAATAACCACTCAGTAGCCAAACCTGAGGATCTAGGAGAACTACAGGTTCATCGGCCAGATTCCTGGCTGATCTAGAGCCCTTCTCCCATGTAGCAGCATATCTAGCTGTTGGACATCAGATAGAGTTGAGCAAACTCATATCATCAGCAGCTGACCCCATGGAAGACAGTTCAGAGCCTCCACTCAGGCTCTGAACCAGAAGTTGAGCCAGATCATGCCAACAACCCGAAAGATTTCACACTTGGCCAGTCCTCCCTCCCCACAGAAGGATCCCCAAAGGGCAAACTTCACTCCACATCGCAGTTTCTCCCAGCAACTCTCGCCCCCTCTCAGCATTCCAGGTCTTAGGCAGCGAAACAATAGAATCACCCCTTGTCCACTCCAATGAAGTTGCTCAAAGTAAGATGGGCAAATTTAAAGATATGTCCCCATTTATATCTGGGTGGTAGCGGGGCTGTTTGAATTACCCTAGTATACACTGCAAGGCTGTTCAGAAGAATCCCAATAACACTCAGAAAACCAGCTACCTCACTCAGAAGGCCCTAACTAATAACTTTAAACTATGCAGGAACAGGAGACACAAGAAACAAGAAATATAAAGAATAAATAAAGCGGGTAAAGAGTGAGTAGAAACAGTTTTAAGCTTGGTTGCAGAGAACAACTTGCAACATGCCTAGCCCAGTGGCCATCTTCGCATCTTAGTTGTGTTGAGTTGTCTGATAGTTGTTGCATATTCTTCTGTTTTCAAATACTAAACATTTGTTCATAGAAACTGAGTGTAATGTTAGGCTAATTGTCATTGTCATTGCACAGGTTTTAGAGACACAAGCAAAAAACAATAGCAGTCCTCAAGCTAAGCCAAGCAGAGTCACAGAATCAAGCAGGAACACGATGTTAATCTCCACTCAGGAGATTTATTCATGAAAATTCAAGAGTGAAGCAACAGCAACAACAAACATTGGTGACTCAGAAATTATAATGCCTTCTGCCAAGCATAGGTGCCCCAGCACTTTGACAAGTGTGATGCTCTGCCCCTGATTCTGGTTAACTGTATGATATTATTATGATTATAAATAAATGGTCTGTATGAAATTTGAGTGTGGGAGAGATTTGGCCTTTAAATTACAAGGTCAGCAGCTGAAACCACAGGATGTAATTAAAACTAACCAGGGGAACCAGTTAATTAATTACCTTCCTTCCAGTGGGCAATGCATTACCTTTTATGAGCTACTCATGCTTTTGAAGTTGGAAACTAAATGTACATTTTATGATATCAGGAAAGGGATATCATTTAGGCTGATCCTGTATGCTTTTGAGTTGGTGACAGTGTGAGATTGAAAAACATGAAAGGGGATGTGTTGATCAAAGACTCATAATTTGGGAAATTATTGTTTGCTGATGTTCACATTTATTAAGATAACTCCTGGTAGAATTTGTAGAATTAATTCCAAAAGGAGAAGCCTGCTGACCTCATCCAAAGGGGGCAAGGGAAGATAGAGTAAAACATGTAACATGGTATGTGAATTCCAGATATCATCTTGGACTCTTAAAAGACAAAGTTCTTCTAACTAAAAAGCACTTAGATAGGTTATAGTTTGAAAACAATTACGTATTTTGTGGTAGGAGTGTTATTCTGAAACTTCCTTTTGTTTTATAAGATTGTAAGCTGTGTGATATATTGTTCTGTGTTTAATATTACTTATTTTACTATTTTTAGTAAAATACTGCCTGTCTTTCCAGTTTTCTTATTTGCATGTGAAGTGCATGTATTTTAAGTCTGACACAGTTTGAAAGGCTTGATGGTGTTACTGAGCTTGGAAAAGGTAAAAATATCCTCAAGGCCTCTTACAGAGTTTTAAAGGTTCATTTTGAAACCTGGCTGGTGCCCTGGCAAAAGATTGTACTGCAGTCCCAAAGAGGGTTTATATCTGAGCCTGTAATTGGGTATACTAGAATAAGGTGCACAGTTTGAATCCCAGAACTTGAGCTAAAAGGTGATTTGGACCCAAAGCAGACTGGAGGGTTACCCTGTCTGTAACCTGTTCACACTATTGCACTCTGAGGTTGACATCGGGTAACAGAGGGACTGACCTATGGAGTACATTTGTGACAGTTTGGTCTTTGTCATGGGGCAGTTACCTGTGTAAAAACCTCCTTTAAGTACTGGCTCACATTCACAACCAACCAATCATGTTGTGGCTTTACAGAATGAAAAGTAAGTAACTATGTGACTAGTAGTTTTAAGGGAGGTGCAGCTCCACTAACTGCCAAAGTGTATTATATAGTGAATTATTGGTACAAAATTGATTGAACATACACTAACAAGCTCAAAACAACTACAAATAAAAATTTCTCTGAGATAAAAAATGTATCCCTGGAAAGGGTGGGCAGGGATCTGAAAAAACTTGAGGAGCAGTCAAGGGTATGGCAGCTGAGCTTTAATGCAACAAAAGTGCAAAATAATGCACTTGGGCCTTAGAAACCCAGTGGCGGAATACAAAATGGAGGGAGTACTGACAATAACCAAGCAGTAGAGAATCTGGGGTAATCATATCAGATGACCTAAAGGGGGCCAGGCAGCTTGACAAGGTAGTCAGGAGAGCTAGTTGGATGCTAGGGTGCATACTGTAGGTAGGGGTATCACCAGCAGGAAGAGGGAGGAGGTGTTGCCCCTATATAGAATGCCACTAAGGACCCACCTTGAATATTGTGTGCAGTTCTGGAGACCACATCTCCAAAAAGACATAGGGCCCGATTCCAAAAGTTGTAACGCCTGGGGTAAGGTGATTTACAATGAACCCAATGGCACACATCACAACTTATACCAGGCATAAAGCCAGTTGCTATTGCAAAAGGTGCCTTGTGCCATGCCATATGTGGGTTGTGCCAAACGTAGGTTATGCCATCCACTATGCCCACAACCCACAACAGCATGGTGCAAGGGTGGGTTAAAGTAGCAACTGTGCCCCATTTCAATAAGGGTGGCTACCATAACCCACTTATGCAATTCCAGAAGCCGCACTGGTGCTGCAGAGTTAGACCATCAGGAGGGTGGTCTAAGGGGTCCATGCCAGTCGATGAATGCCCACTATGCGGTGCTGCAGTAAAGTAGCAGCAGTGCTACCCATGCTCTCCCCAACATATACATATCCATCACTCCTTGAATGTCAGGGACCTCAGGGTCCAATTTGTAGAAGTGTCCCTGGATGCCAGTGCTACTTGTTCTGCCCCATGTCCCCCTGATGCTTGCAGTGGTGTTCCAGGGTGGGGGGCTGGGGGGCAGTTGACAGTGGGCTGTGACTTGTGACATTCAGTGCTATGTCCATGGTGCTAGCTTGTGCCTGCCACAAGTCACAGGTCATAGGTGCCTGGGACCCTTCCTGTCTTAGAATATGGTGCAGAGTCCCCAGCATAGTGCAAGTCACATATGCCCACAAGTTGTGCCATGCATCTTGGAATCAGGCCCATAGAGTGGAGGCAGTCCAGAATAGGGCTACCAAAATGGTACAGGGTCTGCATTAAAGCCCCATGAGGAGAGATTAAAGGAGCTCAATATGTACACGCGGGTGGATATGATAGAGACTTTAGAGAGCACTGTCAGCTTTGCCCCTTGAGTTTCCTCAGTTTGAAATAATGATTCCACAAGCACATACCCCTACCAATATTAGAGTAAAATGCCTACATAAGCAAAGAATTCAACTGGTTACTGCTTTCATAAAAGCATACTTCAGTTAAATTTCAGCCTGAAGCAAACCCGCTTCACGGAAGATTCGCCTGAGCGCATGTAGTCGGCGCGAGGATCCGTGCATTTTTATCCCCATTAGAACAAATAGATCATTTAGTAGAACTCAGTAATGCAAAGTGCTGCTGATATTTAAAATTTAATCCCAAGCACCGGTTCAGCAGAAAAACACTTTCAAACTATGGCACCGAAATCGCGCGCATGCATAATAGCAGCACGTTCTTACTCATGTGCAAGATCTTTTCCTCCCACTGCTATTGTGCATGCGTGGGATTTCGGTGCCACAGTTTGAAAGTCTTTTTCTGCTAAACCTGTGCTCAGAATTAAATTTTAAATACCAGTAGCACTTTGTATTACAGAGTTCTACTAAATTATCTATTTGTTCTAATGGGGACCATAAAAAATGCACTTCGGCACCGTGTGCCAACTACATGCTCGTTCTCGGCGTGGAATCTTCTTCTGGTGGGGCAGGTTTGCTTTCGGGCCAAAATTTAACTGAAGTAATGCTGTTTTTACAAAAACAGGTAACCAGTTGAGTTTTTTTGCTTATGTAGATGCATTTTACTCTAATATTGGTACAGGTATGTGCTTGTGGAATCATTATTTCAAACTGAGGCAAAACCGAGGGGCAAAGCTGACAGTGTCCCTTTAATTTGATCTCTTGCTTTTATATAAAGTATTGCACTCATCAGAACTAATGGATCAATGCAGCCTTGCCTTTAGTAATACTAGAGAAAATCTTAGATCCCACTGCTAGAAACTAGTTGTACCTAGGGCCAATACATCAAATAGATACCATTATTTTATAATAAGGAGCATAAAGGCCTGTAATAGGCTACCTAAGGTGGGAGCTGAAGCATCTAGCTTCCTGGAATTTAAAAACATATTGGATAGATTATTTTATTCTAAGTACAAGATGGTGTAAACATACCCACATGTGTGGGGGATAATCCAGATGGGCTTTAAGCCCCCTTTTATCCATCTAATTCTAGTAATCCTAGTAAATGTCTGACAGAGGTTAGTAAGGTACAGGTGGGGCAGAGGTATTTTTCAGAGAGAAAAGTGCTCAAGAACAAGGGGATGTGCTGTAGAGCTGTAGGGAGGTAGATTAAGTAGAGCTATAAGGAAGTACTTCTTCACAGAAAGGGTGGTGGATTCCTGGAAGCGCTTTCCAGCAGAGGTAGTGGGGGTGACAACAGTGCTGGGGTTCAAAAATGCCTGGGACAGGCACAAGGGAATCCTTGAGGTAAGGAAGGGGAGAACGGACAGTGCTCTAGATCAAGTGGTCTGTGGCAGAAATGAAGATAATAAAAATGTGCAGATAGGGTGAATCCAGCAGCCTTTATCTGCTGTCAGAAATATATCCATGTATTGTTCCTGGGATTAAACAGAAAATATTTTCAAAACACTTTTTCAAAATAAACCTCAATATAGTTTTTAAGACTTGTCGTAGGAACAGTGGAGGTTTGAAGAACAATGTTCAAAGCAAACTTTCTTAAAGGGCCACCTGTCCATCTATTTTTGCATTTTGTTATTTCTAGATAGAAAATAAACATTTTGATTGCTTGTTTTCTCTAAAATTCATTGGCATTGCTGGTTGTTTTATTTGCTTCATTTCTTAGTAGAACTGAAATGCATGCTAACTGTGTAACTGTACCCAAGCTTGTTTTGTTTCAAAACATTGATCTACTCTCATTATACACTTCCAAAACATTAGGACATCCCCCAAACAGTGAAGTCCCTCATGATTCAATTGTATCATCTCCTTCCACTGTATTATGAGTGACTAGACTATGTTAGAGATGTTCCAAGTCCAGGAAAGATGCAGGGGCAGTTTATCAAAAGAATATAAACAAACATGTTTTTGTGTGGTATCACCAGTATGGTGGGCAGTCTGTTTTTCACTACTAGAAAAGAAAAAAAAAGAATCAGAATCAAAGTGCCATTCGAATACATAATCTCTACAGAATGTGACCAATTATAACATGTGTTTTTAAACTCAAGACATTTCGATGCCTAAGGGGTTTATTTATTTAGCATTTGTTTGCCAGGTAGGTGCACTAGCCAAAAAATCTGTTTTCAGGCAGGACCTAGGAAAGTACAATAGTAGGTAGAAACAAGTAAACAAGGATGTACTGTTAAAACATATACAAGCAACAGAAAGGTAAAGTTTATACAACAGGTGTGGGTCTGTATTAACAAAGATATTATTGATATCTTATGCTACTAGTGAGATATCAAAGATATCTTCATGCTGGTATGGCACAAAGGTTTTGAACTCATTTATAATGTTCGGCCTCATTAGCAGTAGTAACCATATTAGAAGCCAAATAACTTGAAAATGAAAAAATATAGCATGGCACTGAGAGCATGAACGTTGTTCAGCACAAAAAAACTACAACATGAGTGGTGTTTCATTTTAAATACCTTTTATTTCTTTAAAATTAGCAAAACATCAGCAGAAAATGTAATTTCTTGTTCACTTTTTGACAAACAAATGCAATGACTTTAAAATGAAAAATTATAGCATGGTACTGTGATCATGAAATTTGTTCAGAACAAAATATCAACAAAATGAGTGGTGTTTTATGTACAGGCACCATTTATATTTTTATAAATGGCAAAGCAGCAGACAATTTTTTTCACTTTTTCGACAAACAAATGTGAATAACTTTAAAGGTGAGATATCAAATATATCTTCATGCTGGAATGGCATAAAGGTTTGGAACTCATTTATAATGTTTAGCCTCATTAGCAGTACCCACCATATTAAAAGGCAAATAACTTTAAAATGAAAAAAATGATAGCATGGTACTGGGAGCACGAAAGTTGTTCTGCACAAAAATATCTACACAATGAGTTGTGTTTCATTTATAGCTACCTTTTTATGATTATCCAAAAATCAGCAGAAAATTACATGTATTTTTCACTTTTTTGACAAAAAAATATAAATAACTTGAAAACAAAAAAATGATACTGTGAGCATGACATTTGTTCAGTACAAAAATATCAACAACATGAGTGGTGTTTTATTTACTGGTACCTTTCATTTTTTTATAAATGGCAAAAAACAGCAGACTTTTTTTTCACTTTTTTGACAAACAAATGTGAATAACTTTAAAAGAAAAAATGATAGCATGGTACTGTGAGCATGAAATGTGTTCAGCACAAAAGGATTTACAAGATGAGTGATGTTTCATGTACAGATATCTTTTAGTTATCTTATAATAAGTGAAAAATAGCAGAATGCCCATTTTGTTTACTTTTGCAAGAAATAAATGCACATAACTTTAAAACAGAAAATAGAGAGACCACACTTGTTGTACATATAGTAATGATGATGGTGGGAGTGAGTTACACAGATATCTTACTGTCACTGAACTCTTGTATCCCACTCATGGCTTCGCCACTTATCGGGATATCAAGAGTTCAGTGACAACTTGTTAAGATATTTGTGCTACCTCACTCCCACCCATGTCATATTTCATATATCTAAGCAACAGCAAACAATTTAGGCAGTAATAAGGTACAAACTAACAAAAACACAGCCAATAAGGCATAATCAATGACACAGGCAGTAACAAAAATTATCAAAACATTTTTTTTTATTTATTTGTTTAACCAGGTATAGCACACTAAGCTGAAAGCTTTTTTACAGGAGCGACATGGGAGCACATATAGAATTAGAAGTCATTACAATAAATAAGTGGATTGGACCACAGTGAAAAATAAACATGAAACAGCTGTCAGTAAAGGTTAAGAGTATCCCTTTAAACTTAAACCAACATATGCTCAAACATTACTGGAATTTTACCTGGAGCAAGAATTAGTAAAGCTAAGGGTAAATATATAGAGAAAAAAAGAGATAACTAACACTCATCTCAGGCCTGTGATACGGTTCAGATAGCATGACTACACCATTGTAATGCATTTCATTGTTTCCTTAGTAAAGAGGGTGCCACTTATTTTGATGAATTAGAGAAAGACAGAACTGAATTTCTATTTGAAGTGATAAATAATAAACCACTTACCCCTAGAGAAATTCAGACAGCTCCTCTTGTGTTGAACCTGGGCAAAGCTTCTAGAGGGAATAGATACCAGGCTACTTTTTTCAAACCCCGTCTACCTTAATCACTCCTCTGCTTTCTCAAGAACATACAGAGGCTAAGCAAAAAAGGACACTGCCCCTGACAATGAGAGAAGCCATAACCACTGTCCTCCCCCAAAAAGGGAAAGGTCCCACCCTCCCTGCTTGCTACTGTCTCATCTCTCTCATCAGTGTGGGCAATAAGATATACACAAAGGCCATTGCCGCCAGGCTTGATCCCCACATACCACATCTGCTGCACCCTTCCCAGGTGGGTTATGTCAAGAGCTTGGTTAGCTCGAACCACATCCACTCCCAAATGAATCTCCTGCATGTGACAAAGTCATACAATACTCCAGCAGCAGCAATAGTGACAGACTTTGATAAAGCCTTTGATTCAGTTCTGTGGAGCTACTTGCACCTTGTCCTGGCCTACCTGGGAATGGGCATTCAGTTCCAGTCTGGGATCCAAACCCTTTACTACTCTCCTGTCTCCAGAGTGTTTACTAACTCAATGATGCCAGAACCCATCCCATTAGCTAAAGGCATGAGCCAGAGATGCCCCATCTCTCCCCTACATAAAAACACAGAAACATGGAATTTGATGGCAGATAAGGACCGCTTGGCCCACCTAGTTTACCCATTTCCCTAACTGATGGATAAGCTGCAAATTCTAGTTAATCAACAGCTTACTTCCTCCTACCCCCCAATTAGAATTGCCATATGCCTGTCACATGCATTCTTGAATTCTCCCACTGTTTCTGACTCCACAACCTCCTCAGAAAGACTGTTCCATGCATCCACAACCATCTCTGTGAAAAAAAATACTTTCTAACATTACCTCTGAGCCATCCCCCTCTATCTTCAAATTGTACCCCCTTGTTCTTGCATATCTCTTCTTCTGAAAGATACTACCCTCTTGTAATTTGTTAATTCCCTTAAGATACTTGAATTCTGTCATATTCCCCCCTCTATTCCTCAAGTGTATACATATTAAGCTGCTTTAGTCTCTCCTTATATGTCTCTGGTGCAGACCCTGCACCACTTTGGTTGCCCTCCTCTGAACAGCCTCCACTCTGTCTATGTTTTTGGTGAGATGAGGTCTCCAGAATTGCATGCAGTACTCCAGATAGGGTCTCACCAACTGTCTGTACAGAGGGATAACAACGTCCTGTTTTCTACTGTCAATGCCTCTATCTATGCATCCCAGTATCCCCCAGCCCTACTTACTGCCTTCTCACATTGCTTGCCCACCTTTAGGTCATCTGTTATAATTACTCCTAGATCTCTTCTGATTTTTGTTGTTGTTATAAACTCAGCCCCCATTGTGTACTCTTCCCCAGGATTTTTGTTTTCCAGATGCATTACCTTGCACTTCTTTGCATTTAATCAGAGCTGCCATTATTTGACCATTCCTCCAACCTTGCCAAGTCCCTTTTCATCCTTTCCACCCCACCTTGTGTAGCGACCCTGTTGCAGATCTTTGTGTCATCTGCAAAGAAACATATTTTTCCTTTCAGGTGCTCTCCAATGTCGCTTATAAAGACAATAAAGAGGAACTGTCCCAGCCGCATCCTGCAGTACCCCACTAAGTATCCACCTTTCTCACTGTGACTCAGTTTACTATTACCCTTTAAGGCCCTGTTGTCCAGCCAGTTTTTTATCCAGGCTACCACCATGGGACCCACTCCAAGGCTGGCTACCTTGTATATTAATATTATTTGTGCTTGCAGTTCAACCCATTGCAGCTGCTATACATCAGCACAAAAGTATCATACTGTAGGTATTACAGTTGACTCTAATATGTATTCTACTAAGCTGTATGCAGATGACTTGCTTGTTTTTCTTTGGGAATACTGATACCTCCCCATACCACTTTTTAGATCTCTTCACTCAGTTCTGCACCCTATCAGGAGTCAGTCAATCTGAAATGCAATTGCTGCCATATAATTCAAAGTGCTCAGCCCCCACCCCACCCCCATTTGAAGTGGCAAGCCTCACATGGTGTCCTACAGCCATCACATACTGCCATTCTACCTAAAGGACACAACCCAGGTCCTTTGTCTATTGAAGGAGTTACAGTTAGAAAATTAGTGGTATTTAGTGTCATTAGATATTGAGGCACTATAGACTAACATTCCCCACCACGAGGGCATACATGCTATGCATTTCTGGTTGGAATCCTACATTGACTTTGGCCAGGTCCTGCTAGATTTCCTGTGTGATTATGTTAAGCTGGTCCTTGAATGCAACACCTTTATGTTCCAGGATGCGTACTACCGTCAGGTGAAAGGTACTGCTATGGGGGTTATTTTTGCATCCAGTTATGCTAATCTGTACCTGGGGTACTGGAAGAAAACAAAAGTCTGTTGCCCTGAGACTAATCTTTTTTTTCATAGGCTAGATGTCTTGAGGTGTTTTATCGACAACCTTTTTTTTTGGTGTGGAAATGGGACTTGGCAGAGCTGGAGGTATTCACAGGTTGGATGGAATTTACCAACTGGAATTTGAGGTTCACAGCACACTTTAGTGTTAATGATGTGCATTTCCTGGATCTGGTAATTATCAAACAGGATGATAGCACCATTAAAACTGACCTCTATAAAAGAGAAAGTGGCAGGAATACTATACTCCATGCTAAGAGTAGCCACCCCCAACATATCACAAAAAACATCCCAAAATCCCAGTACATGTGATTAAAAAGGAACTGCAGTTCAGAAGCTGACTACCAGAATAGGAAGGGTGAAATGCGTACGAAGTTCCAGCTAAGGGGCTATGATCTGGGGGTCTTGGACCTGGTGGAGAGGGAAGTGGAGAATATGACCAGAAGTGATCTCCTGATGTAGACAGAAACCAATGAAACTTCTGAGCCAAAACTGAATTTTGTTTCCACCCATACTGTGCAGTCAGCAAGTGTAAGGGAACTAATTAAAAAGTGGGGGATTATCCGTTCTGATCCTGTACTTAGAAATCATTATCCATCCCCACCGAGATTTAGTTACAGGAGAGTACTAACCCTAGGTGACTCTCTCTCACAGTTATCAGAAAATAATGACCCAAGACCAAGGACATGGTAACCAGCACTACCACTGGGTGCTTTTAAATGTGGTCATTGCAAATATTGAGAGGTGATTGAGAAAACTACTCAGTTTGAAACATGCAGTACTACCAGGGATTTTGCCATATGTAACTTTATTAACTGTGATACAGTGAATGTTGTATACTTTAAATTCTAGGCATTCTATGTGGGCAAAATGATCAGGCCCCTTAAGGTGAGGGTTGGTGAGCATATGCATGCCATCGACCATAGGGACACCAGGAATGTGTTAGGGACTCACGTGGTAATGGCTTACAACAAAGACTAACACAGCTTTACTTTCTGCAGGATAGAAAGAGTCACTCTAGTAAAAAGACACGGGGACCTTAAAACCTTCATTCTGGAAAGGGAAGCACTACGGATTTTCCAGGTGGGTCCACATATGGCCCCAGGTCTAAATGGTAGACTGCAGGTTATGCCCATCAGTAACAGAAGAAGGAGTTTCAGGCAACGTTAATTCCCCTATAAGCAATAATTTATAGATGATACAATAACAAATGAAATCTGTTTATCGAGTCTTGTAACTGCACCTCTAATTCTCCATTTTTGCAATATCTCCTTTTTAGGTCTGATTTGTCTCTGTGAATGATGTATGCAGAGTTCCACGCACTGTAAGTTGCAAGGATGGAAGTAAAGTGGTTTGCTAGAAAGGGCAGCACCTTCCTCACTAATGCACTTAGAAGTATTATTTATGTAATTTTGAGATTGGAATTTGACCCTGTCTCATGTCTAGAATCCTTTTTCAGTAATTACTGTGGCATACCTACTGTTTTGTCTTGCGCCTATAAGAGATTCAGTTGGGTTTCATGAATTTGGATAGTTTTATTCTATAGCCAGAATATTTATTATTCACTGTGTATTTATTACCTGTCTTTTTGCAATGCATTTAATTATGAATTGAGTGAGTGCCCAGAAATTAACTTATAACAATTGCATGAGGCAGCAGTAAGCATTTTTTAGGCCAGTATGCTTTTGTGTTATAAGTTATTAGATGTCACTGCTGCACAGGGAGCACTTTAAAATTGCACTTTAAGAGTGTTCTAGGTTTTTGCATCATCTGACCTTGTTGAAATGCTATTTAAGCATACCTATATGTATGATTCCCTTGTCCCTTGAAAAAGCCTCTTAGGTGAAAACGGGTCGGGTCACACCAGACGTGATTTTTGTCTGCACTTTTGCACAGCACAGCAATGTATTTGAAGTGTATGTAAGTTTTTTGCACTGTATGCTGGTGCTGTGCACTTTTGTTTGCTACATACCCAGGTTTCCAAATTACACCTGACATACTGTATAGTCCCTTATTTCCATGCACCTTTTTTTTATGTTGGTGCACTTATGCAGCCAACATCATGGGACAGTGCAGCTTTGGAGGCAGGGTTGCTGTTGGGCGACTGCAGAGCACGCACCAGTAGGTGCGTCCTGCATTCCCCAATGAGCATGCATGCCAGCGCCACACCATGCATACATAATCTGGTGAGCACATCTAAGAAAAGGTCCGCTACAATCTGACAAAGCTCGTCATATGCATCTGTCCTTTTCTTACCGTGCTCGACACCATTATGTGCATGGTCAGCGAGAAGGCAGCCACCCAACTACTACCAACTTTGGGGTGCCCAGTCCCCCCATCGGTTAAGCCCTCCACTTTCTTTTGTGTGCTGACAGAGAGGTCCACTTCGTTGGCATAAGCCCCCCAATTGTTGGCTTGAGAGTGCCCAGCTGCTGTCGGCTCACCCCCGCTTTCTTTGTGTGCCAATGGGGATGCAGTGGTGCCCCATCCCCATCAGCATTACTTCCTCTCCTCCTGTGTTGTGTGCCAACGAGGGTGCCCAATCCCCATTGGCTACAGACACCCCCAAACAGTTAGGTGGCATGCCAAATCCCCTGCAAAAAAAAAACAGTCCCGCAATGGTTTTTTTCATTTTCTTTCCTTGTAAAATGAAAATGGTCCCTCGTAGTCTCGATCCCCCACCTGCACCCACCCACTGTGCACCCTGCTCCCTCACCCTCCCACTCCATATTCACCCTCAAGAGTCTGGCACAACAATCTTCTGTGGACCAGGAATACGTCTGCAGTCTTCAAAACTGACCGTGAACTGAAGAAATGCTGGTAAGCTGTATAATGGAATGAATAGGGTTTTTCAACTTTAATGCATATCTTGGGCATTTTTGCGAATTTCGGCCCCACATTTTCAGCATGGAATTTTTGGGACACCTTCTTATGAATTCTTGCACTGTCATGGCATTATTCAGCCCTGAAAGAGGATTTCACAGTTACTGTGCGAAATCATCTTATGGAACCGAGTAACAAAATGACAGTGCCACTGTTCATGAGAGGGGCTCTTAAAAAGCCTATGTTGCAAGTTTGGTGGGAAAAATCCAAAAAATGACTGTTTTAGGAGTGTGCGTAGCACCTGCATAATGCACACTCATAAGTTAGCACATTCACATTATTTTCATGCCAGATTCTTAACATTGGCATTTTGTCTACCTTCTTGTGAACTGTACAGCTGTCATTTTTCACATCCTTGCCGAAATGTGTTTTCGCATTTCCGGCACAGAATAGTGCAGTCGCTGTGTGAAATCACTGTTTGGGACACATTATGAAAATGACAGTGACATTGTTCATGAGCAGGGGTCCTAAAATGCCTGTGTTAAAAAGTTTGTGACAATACTCCATAAAAAGACTGTGTTACTGAGCATGTGTTGCTGAGATTGCATGCATGCTCATAAGTTCGAAAACCTATACTGTCACTCCACATTTTCAACAGTGCCTTTGTTCTACACCTCCTAATGAACAGTGCAGCTGTCATTTTTCACACCCTGACCAAAATCTGTTTTTGCAGTTCCGTGCACAGTTGCGTGGTCGCTGTGAAAAGCCCGTGTTCGAGACACATTATGAAAATGGCAGTGACACTTTCATTAGCAGATGTCCTAAAATGCCTATGTTGAAAATTTAGGGAGGAAAGTCAATAAAAGGAGTGTTTTATGAGCATGTGTTGTGTAGTTTGCATGCATGCTCGTGACTTTGTGAATTTGTAGAACTTTCACTCCAGCTGTTCATCATTGCCATTTTTCCATACCTCCTTATGAACAGTACAGCTGGCTGAAATGTGTTTTCACATGTCCGGTGCAGAATTACATGGTCACTGTGCGAAATCACTTTTTGGGACACTTTCAGGAAATGACAGTGACACTATTCATCAGTAGAGGTCCTAAAATGCCTATGTTGAAAATTTGGTGGCGAAAGTCCAGACAATGACTGTGTTGCAAGCGTGCATTGCGCAGTTTCCACGCACCCTTGTAACTTTGTCAATCTGCAATATTTTCATGCCACATTTTCACCCTTGGCATTTGTGCACACCTCATTATCAACAGTCCAGCTGCCATTTTCCACAGCCTGCCCAAAACACGCTTCTGCAGCTGTGTCGCATGGTGGATATCTTGCTGTGCAAAATCACCTTTTGGGCACATTAACAAACTCACAGTGCTATGCCTCTCACCTCAACCACTGCCAATGCCAGCACAACAACATTCAGCATTGACAAATGCTTGTTTACTTTTTTGCTTGTTCATGGTTTATAGCCATTCACTTGATGTCAGTCAGCTCAGTCAGTTGATGACAATCAGTAGTCTACAAAACAACAAGGGCACAGTCCTTGTCACTCCTTCTTTGTAGACTACTGATTGCATAATGTCATTATTGTAGTGGTTAAACAAGAAGCCTGCAGTGAAACGGGACCTCTGCAGTGAGCTGCTTAGTGGCAAAACTCTAAGTCAGAGTGCGGCTGTGCTAATTAAAGTGGCTGAATCTGTAGTGACTGAACTGGCAAGTCCTCCAGCTGAAAAGCGCCGCACAGAGTATGCCTCCTATTCTGGCTCTGTTTTGAAGCAGGAAACTATAGCATTGAGAATGACATGATGAATGCCATCCACTTCTACAATTCCAAATACAAACTCACAATAAATTAAAGCATGGGACGTGGCTTTCAAAAGGTCTACCTAGCTAAACTAACAAAGAGAGCAGACCCCAGCTAAATCCCCCTGGAACTTCCCACAAAACCATGAGACAGGTCAGCTCTGCCCCTGGAGGATGTGGAGCAGGAGCTATGAAACATAAAAATCCTGCAGTCAGAGTGGGCCACGGTGAATGCCAGAGTGGTGTCTGCAATAGCTGCTGGCATTGTCAAAGCATGCAGTGCTGACCAGCTATGTGCAAATGGAGGGCAACTTCCCTTCAGCCGCCAATGGTCCTGAAAGCTAATGAGCAGGATGGGGTATTCTAAAAGAAAAGCTACAACAGCTGGTAGAAAAACACCACTGGACTTCCCATAGATGCAGTCCAAATTTCTTATGCAAGACACCACTGCCTGTAGCTAAGAACTGATTCCACCAGTGCTCATAATTAACCTGGATGAGATGGGTGTCCAGCTAGTCCCGTGTAGCCAGGGGATCATGGAAACCACAGGTGCAAAGCAGGTTGATGTAGCAGGCTTGGGTGACAAGCGAGTGTCAGTAGTGCTTGCTTGTACAGAGACCTGCAATCTACTCCCTCCACAAGTGATATACAATGGAAAAACAAACAGCTGCCACACTGCCTGTGCATTTTCTGAAGGGTGGTTGATAAGCCATCCTGACAATCACTGGGCTAGCAGTGGAACCATGGTGCTGTATATCGAGCAGGTGCTTGTACCCTACATTAGCAAAATAAAAGAACAGATAGAGTTGCATGAAAACTAGAGATCCCTGCTCATATTGGGACTCTTCAAGGGGCATACCACTGAAGCTGTGCTTCAAATCACTTGAGAAAAATAGGATTATACCCATCTACATACCAGCATCCTGCACTGACCTGCTTCAACCTCTTGACCTGACAGTGAACAACATCTTTAAAGATGAACTGAAGTCAAAATTTACAACATGGTATGCCAATGCTGTACAAAACATCTTTTGAATGGAAAAGCTGCTGGGGACTTTAATATTGATCTACAGAAATGTGCAGTTTGGCTTGTTAAAAGTGTCGGTAAAATCAAAGAAAGGGAAAAAGATATCCTGAATGGATTCTGGCAGGGTTGGAATCCTATAAGCACACACACAATGTCTGAATTACAACTGACACTGTCTGAAGAATTGCATTATGCCCATTTCTTTTTAAAATGTTTTTCCCCAATACAGTTTTTGGTTTTTAACAATTGCCTTTAGTGGTTGTACTTTAGTTGCTAATACAGTAATTCAATCCCATGCAAACCATTACCCTATGTAGTCAGTCAGCAGTCATGGAAACCTTTGCTTCATCTAGTCAGTGATGGTAACAGAGTACATTTCCGAACATTCAAAACTCATACTGTAACACTGCGAACACAAAGAATGCTGACACACCGACCCCTCATTCACAATAAACAGTAAAGGACCATTCTCAAAATCTATGTGATTTCAGCCTCATAGTTCATGTAGTACTTTTTGAGTTTTCTACAGGTGCCGAAAACAAACTCAGTCAAATGAAACGCCTTTGTTCTCATGCTGTGTGGGAGTCTCAATGTGTCTTTGACAACACAGCTGTTTGCTTGATGCAATTGTTTTCCAGCATCTGCAGAAAAATCAGAAAAAGTCCTACATGAATTATGAGGCTAAAATATACTACTTCCTAATTGGATTACAAGGCTGAAAGGTACTTTATTGTTTACTGTGAATGGGGGTGTCGGTGTGTTGGCACAGTAGCACACCGTGGTTCAAATCTTGCTTCTTGTTTCTAAGTTTATGGTGAAATAGTCCATTTATTTTAATGGTGAATTTATTCCCATGGATAACATTTGTTCCTCTAATATAGTGGAAATAAATTTACCATGAAATAAGGGGTTAAGGCTGGCCTGGTGGCACTGATGGTTGAGACGCAGAACGCCACATCTCGCTCAATGCCAGTGACCCGTGCTTGGAAACAAGCTCGGGCCACCAGGGGTCAGCAGGGGTGAGAGAGGATCGAGCATCTGGAGGACTGCTCTCATCTCTCGGGGGGGGGGACTTGTCATCCCGCTTGTTGATTGCTCTCTGGCAGTGGCTGGAGGGCAATATAGGTTGGGAGATGTGTGCCAGCATCACTACATCAATGGAGAGATGGACAGGGAGAAAACAGAAAATTGGAGCCTGGCAGGTTCTGTGATGGCTCCTGCATCCACGGGGGTCAGCCTGGCACATCTAGATTGGGCCTCTGGGAAGGGTGGAGTGTCAGCTCCCCCTTTCTAGGCCCCGCTATGGGGTGTAATCCACGGGAGATGAGCCAGGTTGGTGATACAGGGACACAGGTACACTGAAGAGTGTGTCTGTCCGAAAGGAGAAATCATAGCCAGCTGCCAGGGCTCCCGAAGGGAAAAAAAAAGAAGGGGTTATACAGTACTGTAGGTAAGCTGTATGAGGCTAACCTCTCCACTCTCCTGGCTAAACTCAAAACAGAGTGTGATAGGTGGAAGACCCTACATCTGACATTTAATGGCAAAATCTCAGCATTTAAAATGATCACTGCTCCCAAGCTATTTTACCTACTATCACGCACTCCACTCACACTTCCTCCCAATTGGCTAACCCTTTTGGATAAACTCATAGGGGGATTCCACTGGGAGGGCACCAGGCCACAATATAGCCCCAAAAAAGCTGTGGGCACACTGGTCAGAAGGGGATGAATCTTCACCTGGTTCTCAGGATATTTATGGGCATTCAGAGCTTCCTGGACACTGCACTGGTTTTGCTCCCACTCCTCGGGCATACCTCAGTAGGTGAACAGGGAAAGCAGTCAGCTTCAGGGATGAACATTCATCCCCCTCATTCTCTCGACTTATCCTAAAGACCTCAAGAGTCATTCCAAAAGAGCACCATTATTGGTTCAAAATGCACTAGTGGATAGGCACTAACCCTTAGCCTTTAGCATACACACCTCTTGGGGGTAACCCTAAGATCAAAGTGGGCAAGAAAACCCTTTCCTGGCTCTCATGGAAGGCTGAAGGTCTACTCTTCATGAAGGATATAATGGTAAACAGAAGTGTATCAGGGGAAATAGAGAGAAGCAGGAACAGCAGTAAGGAGTTCAAATGTGCACACTGAAGTGAGAATAACCCAGGAGGTAACGAAAGGGGACAAGACATTTTTTATGTATGTAAGTGAAAAGAAGATGACCAGGGAAGAGATTGTAAGGTTAAAAAGGGAAGTGGGGCAGTGGAGAGGGGGTCCAGGAAAAGGCAGACATCAAATACTTCTGTTCAGTGCTCATAGAGGAAGGAGAAGGGGAGGAGGTCACAAAAAAGTAACAGAAACTTTTGAGGGAGGGAGATGGACACTAGTCCTTTTTTGAAGAAGAGTCCTGAAGAGACTCACAAATCTGAAGGTGGACAAAGCAATGAGGCCAGATGGGGTGCATCCAGGGGTGCTGCAGGAGCTCAGGGAGGTACTGGCTCACCTCTTGCAGTCCAATTTAACAGCTCACTGGAAACAGAAGTGGCTCCAGAGGCTGGAAGAGGTCCCAGTACACAAAAATGGTAGTAGGAAGGAGGCTAGCAATTACAGGCCAGTCAGCCTGACATCTGTGGTGGGAATGTTAATGGAATCACTGCTGAAGGAAAGGATTGTGGCATTTCTTGAATCCAGTGGGGAGGAGTCATATCAAATGAATCTGATAGATTTCTTTGGCTGGATGACAAAGGAATTAGATAAGGGTGGAGCAGTAGATGTGGTCTACCTAGATTTCAGTAAGGCTTTCGAGATCATTCAACACAGGAGACTAGAAAGCAAGCTGGGTAGCTTAGGAGTGAGTCCAACGATGGCAAACTGGATAAGAAATTGGTTAGGGGACAGGCAACAGAGGGTGGTTGTAAATGGAGTTTGCTCTGAGGAAGGGACAGTGACCAGCAGAGTACCTCTAGGATCAGTGCTGGGACCAGTCCTTTTGAATGTCTTTATTGTGACATTGCAGATGAGCTGGAAGGTAAGGTCTGCCTCTTTGTGGATGACACAAAATTCTGCAATGGGGGGGGGGATTAGAATGGATAAGCCGATACCTGAGAAAACTAGAGGAGTGATCAAGGATGTGGTAGCTGCATTTTAATGCAAAAAAAGTGCAAAATAATGCACTCAGCACACAGAAACCCAGGGGCAGAGCTGAAAATGGGTGGAGTTGTATTCATGACTTCCTAACAGAAAAGAGACCTGAAGGGTAATCATATCAGATGACCTAAAAGTGGCCAGGCAATAAAATATAAAAAACAAAAACTGCTCTAGCACTCAGACCAACATATGCAAATGCACACCAGGCAAGGAAGACAGTGAAGATTTATTCCACATCTGATTGTGGTCACACAGCAATACACTACTAGTAGTGTATTGCTGTGTGACCACAGTCAGGTTGTGGAATAAATTTTCACTGTTTTCCTTGCCTGGCGTGCATTTGCATTTGTTGGTCCGAGTGCTAGAGCAGTTTTTGTTTTTTATTGCTGTGTCTGGGGCAGGCAGCCTCTGTGATATTGCACTGATCCATGAGGGATGCCAATCACAGCGCTACTTTCTGGAGCAGTGAGGCAAGGCAGTTGGGAGGGCAAGTGGGATGCTGTGGAACATATGTAAGGGTATCATTATGAGTGAAGGATGTGGGAGGAGGCAAATCTCTGGGACTGGCTGTGAGAGAGATACCTGAATTAAGTTTCTAAGTTCAGTACAGTGCATTTAGTGCTGCAACATCATGTAGGAGATGAGGGACCATGTGATTTGGTTCAGTTGTTCTGCCCTGGATTTATGGTGATACCATGGAGGGAAAGACCTAGTGACACTGGAGAAAAAAAAGATAGGCCCGTATCTGAAGAGGGACATTAAGTTACTAGAGGGGGGTGCAGTGCAGTGCGACAAAGATGATCAAGGGGCTGGGGGACTTAACATACGAGAGGAGACTGAGGGAGTTGAACATGTACTCGCTGGAGGAGAGGAGTGATGGGGGGACATGATTGAAACCTTAAGTACATGAAAGGAACAAAGAAGACAGATACAGAGGGGCTGTTCAAAGTAAGGGAAGGGAGGGACAGCAGGGGTCATGTTATGAGACTGGAGGGAGGAAGGTTCATGAGGGAGATGAGTAAACACTTTTTTACGGAGAAGGTGGTAGCTGGATGGAATGCGTTACCTACAGAAGTGGTATCCAGTAGAATAGTGGTGGAGAGGAAGAGTGGAAGGGAGGGGAAGCTGCAGAATAAGGGGTGCTAGCTGCACATTTGAGCAGACTTGATAGACCTCTAGGCCTTTATCTGCTGGCAAATTTCGTATGTTTGTAGGACCTGCAAGAGAGGGGAGACAAAAATCATAAGAAAACAATTCTGATAGGGATAAAGGAAAACATTGATCTAACATTGGGCCATGCCAGTAAAAGGCCTGTGGAAATGAAGTACTTAATAGGTGAATTCTGAATACAAATGATCAGCCCACTGGAGCAAGTGGTAGCACTACTGCTTTGGCACCGATGACCTGGTTCTGGAACAAGCCTGGAACATGGGAGGGTTGGCCAGGGGAGCAGGGGAGCATCCAGAAGACTGCTCTCCTCCTCCAGGGTGGGAGGTCAGGGTATTTGGAAATATTTGATTCACAGCAGTGGCTAGGGTGTAAGCAATAGTCTGACCCTACAGTGCCTAATGGTCAATCTGGCACTGAAACAACCTAAAAGTGTATCATTCTCAGCCAGGGCTAATAGGGTGCTATGGTCTCTCCTTATAGGGATCTCTCCATGAGGGCTAAGTCATGGTCTTTTCAGACCGGCAGCTGGGAGGAAAGTGTTGGAGTGGAGGGTGGTTGCAGAGACCTGGTTGATGTTCCTTACAACCCCACTTTGGCAGAAGTGCAAAATGGAGTTAGAAAGTTCTGACTTCAAAAAATACTTTTCACTAAGTAGCACACACATTTGACACTCGCAATGTACTCCTGTAGGACTTGACCTCTCCAGCTCCAATTATCTCTGCCACCAATCTGACAAGACCGCTCCAGGGCAGCTCCCTTCCCCCCCGACACAACCGTCCTTAACCTCCTGCTCAGCCCTCCTCCCCTCCGATACACACTACTCGGCATTAGCCTCTTTGACCTCTACTTTTCCTCCAACATGTACTCCCTCATTTCTCTTTCACCTACTCCTTCCCCTATGTTGCATAATTGCATTACATACTCCATTTTACTGGTCACTTATTGAACATATTTTCTCTGCTGTGTGACTAGCACTGACTAACTGTTTAACTTGCCCTCCCTGTGCATTAGTAGGCTGTTAGCAGAAAACCTACAAGGTCTGCTGCACTGACTTATCTCTCCTGTTGTATTTATTTGTAAATTTCTCTATGTACTTGAATGTTTGTATTTGAATTTGTACAAAGCAACATGGAACCTTTGTAAACGAGCTTACAGCTCAAAGGTGTTAATTCTGAGAATCTAATAAATAAATAAATAAACAAGTCAGAATGTGGCAGGGATGCACAGTGTTGACTTGTGATGATAATGCGATGCACAATTTTGGAATGTGGTAGGTATGTACAATTCTGGAATGTGGCAAGGACAAACAATAACAGTGTGCATCCCCACTATATCTGAAATTGCCAATCCCTGCCAAATTCCTAGATGTGTTTCCTGTCACATTATGAGACTGAGTGTCCCACCACATTTTGAGATTGCCCATCCCTTAGAAACATAGAAACTGTTGGCAGATAAGGACCGCCTGGCCCATGTAGTCTGCCCGCAAGCCCTTGTACTGGATTACTGCTTCCAACCCACCCACTGCTGTACCTCTATGGTTCCCCTATGCTGTTCCAAGCATGCTTGAATCCATCCATGGTGCTCAATCCCACCACCTCCTGAGGCAGACCATTCCATACATCCACCACCCTCTCTGTGAAGAAGAACTTCCTCTCATTCCCTCTTAACCTCTCACCTTCCAATTTCATGTCATGCCCCCTCGTTCTTGTGCTCCTTCTGTACTGGAAAATGTCTCCCCCAGTACCTTGTTTATACCCTTGATGTACTTGAATGTTTCTGTCATGTCCCCTCTTTCCCTCTTCTCTTCCAGTGAGTACATCTTGAGGTCTCTCAATCTCTCCTCATAAGTCTTGGGTTGCAAGCCCTGTACCATCTTAGTCTCCCTTCTCCGAACCATCTCCAGCTTGTTACTGTCCTTATGAAACTGTAGCCTCCAGAACTGCACACAGTACCCCATGTGAGGCTTGACCATGGTTTTATATAATGGAATCACTACCTCCCTCTTTCTGTTGGTGATACCCCTGCCTATGCACCTCCTATGCCACTGGCCCTCCCAGATACCTTAGCACTCTACTATGACATTTCAGGTCATTTGAAACAAACCCTAAGTCCCTTTCTTCATTTATGACAGCCAACACCCTCCATCCTGTAGCTTCCCAGGGTGTCTGTGTCCCAGATGCATAATTTCGTACTTTTAATTAAACTTCAGTTGCCAGCCTCAGGCCATTTTTCAAGCTTCCCAGATCCTCCTCATTTTCTCCAGCCCTCTATGATATCCACTCTGTTACAGATCTTGGTGTCATCTACAAACAGGTAGAACTTTTCCTCCAGCCCTTCTGCAATGTCGCTAATGAAGACATTGAATAGGACTGGACCCAGGACCAATCCCTGAGGCACGCTGCTGGTCACCGCCCTCTCCACAGACTGCACCCATTTATCACCACCATCTGCCTCCTGTCTGTTACCCAGTTTCTGACCCAGTTACCACCCTGTCCCCATGTCAGCCTACCCAGATTGTTTATCAGCCTCCTATGTGGGACGGTGTAAAAGGCTTCACTGAAATCAAGATAAGTAACATCCACTGCCCCACCCTGATTTACTTCCTTTGTCACCAGTCGAAGAAATCAACCAGATTTGTCTGACATGACCTCCCCGCTGTGAATTCATGTTGCCTATGGACCTGGTCCAGGGCTCCGATGGCTTCTAGATGACCCACTATCCTTTTTTTAAGCAATGTCTCCATGATCCTCCCCACTACTCAGGTGAGGCTGACCAGCCTATAGTTCCCCACCACCTCTCTGCTGCCGGATTTGTGTAGAGGGACCACGTGTGCCCTCTTCCAATCATCTGGTACTATCCCCGTGTTAAATGACTCGGTGAACATGGTTGCCAGAGGCTCTGCTCTCTCCCTTGGCAGTTCTCTTAATATTCTTGAGTGCATGCCATCTGGTCCTATCCCTTTGTCTACCTTCAATTTAGTGAGCTTCTGCAGGACTCTTTCTCCTGTGAATGGACTATTGTCCACCTCTTTGCCTCCTTGGCAGCTGCTGTATTGCTGTGGCCCCTGTCCCCCCCCCCTTCTGTGAATACTGAACAGAAATATTTATTCAGTATTTCTGTCTTTTCCATTTCACCCTCCTTGCATTCCCCTCCCTTTCCCTTGAGCCTTGCAATGCCCCGGTTTTTTCTTCTTTCACTAATGTACCTGAATAATGTCTTGTCCCCTTTCTTAACTGACTGTGCTAACTCTTCCTCAGTCCGTGCCTTTGTTCTCCTTACTTCCTTTAGACACTCCAGGTACTCCTCCCTGTCATCCTCCTTTTGGGTCTCCTTATTTTTCCTGAACCCTTTCCTTTTTGCCCTGGTCTTTACCGCCACCTCTCTCAAGAACCACAGTGGCTTTCTCCTTCTCTTGCCTTTGGATACCAATCTGAGGCATTGGTTTGTTACTTCCAGTAAGACTTTCTTTAGAAACTTCCATTGTTTTTCCACTCCCCCTCCTGCCCTCATTCTCCCTAGGACTCTTTTGATACCCATCCCCATTTCAGCAAAGTCAGCATTTTTGAAATCCAAAACCTTTGTTCTACTATGACTTGAATGAATCTCTGTCCCTTTGCTGAATCACACAATATTGTGATCGCTGGATCCCAGTTGCCCTTCTACCTGGACATCTGTGATTCGATCCGCGTTGGTCATTACCAGATCCAGAATTGCCCTGTCTCTGGTGGGATCAAGCACAAGCTACCTGAGTCCAGCCTCCTGGTGTGAATCAAGGATGCCTCTGCTTCTGGCTGAAGCAGTACACTGGTGTTCCAATCCACGTCTGCCATATTGAATTCCCCATCAGTGGAATTTCACCTTTCATTGCTATCTCGTGTATTTCCTCCACTAGCTCCCTGTCCAGTTCCTCTCCCTGTCCTGGAGGCCTGTATATCACCCCTGCGCATATTGCTGTGCCATTTGTGCCAATTCCATGTTGAAGGGTGACCCACAGTGCCTTGGCCTCCCCCTGCCTACCCTGTACCTGTGTTGCCATTATACTCTCTCTGACATCCGGGGCTACTCCCACTCCCTTTTAACCCCCCTTAACCCTCCTGCATAGAACATATTCTGGCACATTTTTTTCCCACTCTTGATTAGCTGTGTATCAGGTTTCAGTTATTGCTACTCTGTCCAGGTCTCCTTCAATTAATAAGGCCTCCATATCAGTGTCAGTGGCTCAGTAGGTAGCGCACTCGCCTCTGAGGCCGGGAGATCAGAGGGCTGTGGGTTCAGTTCCCACATCTGGCACTTCTAAGCACATCCCAGTACTGACACTGTAGTGCAGCATGAGAGGGTGCTGCACTTCTGAGGTGCCGCTTCGGATGAGACGTTAAACCGAGGTCCCATCTTCCTGGATTGGTGGTAGTTCAGATTGGATGTTAAAGATCCCATGGCACTTATCAGAAAGAGTGGGAATTTCCTGGTGCCCTGGCCAAATTTCCCTCATTCACTAAAAATACCACCAACAGCTTAATCTGGTTCAAGGTCAGTTGGCATTCATCTATATTCCCCTCCCCCGGGTCATGCCTGAAAATAGGCAGGATTTGTCTAGTGCACTTACCCGGTCAACAAAAGCTAGATAAATAAAATAAAATATCTGTGACTTTATTTCCCAGGCTGCATGCATTTGTCACCATGACCTTGTAAAAAGAGATTCCAGCCATATTGGTCCTTGCAAAACAGGAGAAGATGGAAGGTTTGATACCTCTTATTGGACGAACAAGTGTCTTGTACAAAGATGGAATTATACACAAGCTTTTGGGGCCACACCGGTCCCTTCTAAAGGTGAATAGCAAAACTGAGCAACTTAAGCAGTATTTATATCCACTGTGGAGCAATTAAAAATCAGGAAGTGAAGTAGGAAGGTGATAAAGGGGACTAGAGATGAACATCTAAGATGAAAATAAAACATGAGAAGAAATGGGAGAGGGGCTAATAGGAACAGGTCAGTAAGAGATGAAAGGAAGCTAAAGGAAAGACAAAAGCATACAGATAGGATCTGAGATCAGAGGCTGGCTGTAAGGATAGAATAGACAGGAGATGCCTAAGAGATGCATGGAAATCAAGAAATTAGGAAAACAAAAGAACAAAGACATAGATAAGCAGAGTGAGGTAGTATAAACAGAGGTGTGAAAACCAGAGGAGGGTGGGACTGAGCTAAGAATCAGTAGGAGAGGCAGGAGGATGTGATGTACAGGTAAAGAAAGCAGATCAGGCAGAACTCAGAGAAAAAAATATATATCAATAACAGAAATACAGAACCAAAGTGTGATAAATAAAGACATGATTTAGTACACAATAAAAAAGAATTACAGTTTACCATAGTGTGTCATGAAACTGATATCCCGATTCAGTACCACACATCCTCCCTGCCTCTCCTACTAACTCTTTAGCTTTTCACACCTCTGTTTGTCTTCCCTTTAGCTTCCTTTCTTCTCCTACTGACCTGTTCCTACTTAGCCCCTGTCCCCATGTCTTCTCATGTTTTTATTTTGTATCTTAGACTTTCATCCGAGAAGAGTATGCCAGAGTGAGTGATTAGGTGTGGTTTATTAGCCAGTATAATGTCCACCAGGGAGCTTTTACTGGGGGTTGTTTTGTTTGGTTGTGTTGCTTCAGAGATAAGCTGGGCCAGCCAAAAGGTATCACACAGGTTTTTAAGTGATGTTGAGGTGTCAGAAAACCGATCCAAAATGAGGTCTCCGAGGATAATGACCTCAGCCTGTGTGTTGCTTAGGAAGTTGGTAAGATGGCTCAGCAGGTGAAGGCCTGCAGAAGGGGGCGTATAGCATCCCACAATATACAATGAGGAGGAAGCAAGTTGGTTCTTAATTGTTAAGCTTTCAAATTCCTTTGCAACAGCATGGAAGTCAGTAACAGAGATGGTGTACCTGTCCAGCACATAGATGACAATTCCACCCCCTCTTGTTGGCCTGTCCATATGAAAGATGTTATAGGAGGAAATGTTCACCTCAGTGTCTAGAGTAGAGGGTTTGAGCCAGGATCCCATAATTACCAGGACATCTGGTTTAGTATGTGAGATCCAGGTTTGGATGACATCCAATTTTTTCAATAGACAACACACATTCAAATGAAGAATACGCAGCCCTTTAAGGTGTGCTAAGTCACAAGGGGCTTAAATTGGTAGCTGAGGGCCTAGATTTAGCTTGACTGTTGCTGAACAAAGCAACAGCAACAATAGGCTCCTAATAAGTGCATTTAGCATCAGTCTAAAGGACCTGGCACATTCCCATTTACGGAAGGACACGGTTCTTGTTTCAGTGTGTCTATATTGTACCCCAATTGAGCAGAGTGTTGCATGGATCATAAACCTGGCATGATAGAGTTGTGGGAAACAGAGAAGATGGGGGAATACATAGCTGGCGTTGAGCCTGGAGGTGAGGATGCCGCAGTCCCTGCATGCCACTGGGGCATTAAATAAGGGT
The DNA here is from genome assembly GCA_016271365.2 of Neoceratodus forsteri. Lineage (NCBI taxonomy): Eukaryota > Metazoa > Chordata > Ceratodontiformes > Ceratodontidae > Neoceratodus > Neoceratodus forsteri. Next base: position 1,138,157,422 of record CM057455.1, on the reverse strand, counting down.
CCAGGGATAACGGAGTATAGAAATTGGCAGATGGCTTGCATGATGGTGTAACAGCTCCCAACTTGGGTGGCCCAGGACAAGGAGTGTGTGAGCAGTACAGGTTACCAACTAAAAGATACAGCAAAAGTGCAGCCATCATTTCACAATGAGGCATGGTGTTCCTAGAATGTAAGTGAATAATATGGGAAATTCAGATGAAATTATCCTGCCTAATCCTGAAACCCAATTCTAGATTTTTAAGCAGGGAGGGAAGAGCCAATGAGGAGGGAGTTCTCCAGAGAAGAAGGGGCAAGAATTTCAGACAAAATCATCCTGCCTAATCCTGAAGTTTGAGTCTAAAGACTTTAGCAGGGAGAGAAGAACCAAAGGGAAGGGAGGGAGTTATTCCAGTACAGGAGGGACAGAAGAATATTTAAAAGAATGTAGAAATTAGTTCAAGTTTGGGGTCAAGGGTACACTCACAGCAGGCTAGGCGTGCCTTCAAGGAGAAGGGGGTGGCTTGAAATGCAGGAGGTGGGATCTCTAAGCTTTCTGGAGGGTAGACATGCCTCCACACTTCTGGGACCAGTTAGAAAAGACAAGAGGTGGGATTTCAGAGTATTTAATTAAGGTGGGAGGAGGGGGTGGGGGAGCAGCAGCAGCACACACAGAGAGCTGACAGCAGGCTACACAGGAGTCAGGCCAAGTTCAAAACATGGCCAAGTAACTTGCTTGGGAAATGGTACCTGCACTTGTGGAATTCTGAGTTGGCTCAGTCGGAAGCTGGGAGGGCAGGAAGGTTCCTTAACCTGCCTTCAGACCCTGAAAGGAAAGAGAGGAGATTTTAATCTTGGAAGTATTTTATAAGGACAAGCAGGGGCTGGGCTGAAATGCAGAGCTGGGGATGGATGCAAGGAAGAGTGAGTGCAGGAGAAAGAGAGAGAGACATGCAGACAGAGAGGAACCATGGGCTTGGAGGGGTTTGAGGTGAGAATATTGCATGACACCAGCAATTAAATTTAGACCAGCTAAACAATGTAAATAATTATACAATTTGCTAAGCTGGGCTAAATGCAAAATTCTGAACTTAAAGAGCAACTAAAATCACAGCCAAACGAAAAAAATTTCAAAGAGCAGCAGCAATGCACACAGGAGCTGGGAGCAGACTACAAGGAATCATGCCAAGTTCAAAATCTTGCTTGGGAAATCATACCTGCATTTGTGGAATTTGGCATCGGCTCAGTCGGAAGCTGGGGAGGGCAGGAAGGTTCATTAACCTGCCTTCAGACCCTGCACTTGTAAAATCCAGCATCGGCTCAATCAGAAGGTGGGGAGGGCAGGAAGGTTCACTAACCTGCCTTCAGACCCTGGAAGGAAAGAAGGAGTGGGGCTGCTTATGTTGCTCAGTTTTGCTAGTCACCTGAAGAAGGGACTTGTTTGGCCCTGAAAGCTTCTGTATAATTTCACCATGTCCTTCCAAGTTTTACTGCCTGACCTGTCTCTCTTCCTGTGTTTGGTCCCCTGCATCTTCCCCTCATTCCTGATATTTTCCTCTTATGTTCCCAATTCCTTTCCTACTCCCTTTCTGCCAGACCCTGATGACCTTGCTATCAACTCCCCTTCCTGCTCTATTGTTCTGCTTTCTCTGCCATGTGGGGGTGAGCTGCATGAGTATCCCTGCTTCTGTTGCCCCCTAGTTTAAATGCTCATTAGCAAACCATTTAAACTGTCAATTGAGGGCTGCCTTCCCTCTTGCTGGGCAGATGCAGTCCATCCCCACTGTACAGGACTACATCACTCCAGGTGGCTCCCCTGTCCCCAATAATGCCATACCCCTTCTGATTCCACCAGCCTTTCAACCATGTGTTGAAGTTACTAACATGCAGATTCCTCTCCCTCGCCCCTGCTGTGGACTGGCAGCACCTCCCAAAATGTCACAGAGCTTGCTACCTTCCCCAGGCATCCTCCCAGCACTAACAAGTCATCCTTCGCCTGCTTCAAGCTTGCTGTATCCTTGGAGAGGTCATTTGTCCCCAAGTGGATAATAACCTCCAGCCCTCCCTCCTTGCCACAGCTTCAGTGATCCTCTGGATGCTCTCCCCTCCTTCCAAGCTGTGCCTCCTGGTAGGCACTTACCTCCCTTTCCTTCTATCTGTGCCCAAGTCCATCCCTCTGACAACTGAGTTCCCCAACAGGAGTAATGTCTTCCTATGGGATTCTCTTCCTCCTGCCACTGGGTCTCCTTGCTGAAGGACCCTCACCTCCTCCCTGGTCTCAGCCTTGGCTTCCTTTGCAGGGCTTTCATGTTCCTCCAAAACTGTTCAGGGGTCATGATCTGGACTGTATGGCAGAAGTGTCTCTGCCCCCCCTCCCCTGAACCATCCTGATCCCACCATAGTCCATCCTGCCAGCTCTGCCTGGGTGGTTGCTGTGGCATTGGCTGGGGACCTAGTGGCCTCTGGGTGGGGGCAAAGGTCCCCAGTATTCCTGCCAGCTCTGCCTGGAGACTGGCATCCTCCACCCTCAGCACAGAGAAGTGCCTGCAAACGGGAAGCACCGAGTATCCAAAATGTTTTCTGAAGACTGCTGCACCACAGCTAGAACACTGCACCACTCCTGCATCATCCTGTGCTTGCTGATATTCCTGTCCTCCTAACCCTTTTTTTCCTTCTTCTGTCTCTGTTTTTTTTCCTTCCATACTGACTTACAGCTTCTGTCTCTTCCTCTTGTATGTGCCTTTGTGGATCTAGTTGCTAGCTGCACTCCTTGTAATTCTACATACATGACAGCTAGACTATTGCTTGTGCTGTGCCACCTAACTGGTCCTGCATCTTAAAGTAAGTGTGGTTTGGCCTTCCACTATAAAGGTAGAGCATCCGGGGGTGGTTGGGGAATGGGGTGGGTGAGGGGGTTGTTACTTTTGTACTTGGTGTCTACAAAAAACAATCAGGTAAAAAAAAAGACTTTCTTCTGTAAACTACAGGTCAAAACACAAGCTTTCAAATTACCTACAGACAAAAAAAAACACAAGTTCAGCAAGTTTCTTCACTACTTACCCCACTTATCTTGTTAAAAAATCTCCTTAGGTCCTGTCTGTGAGTAATACCCACAGACTCTGTTTTTATGCAGCATCCACATTCCAAGAGTGCATGTCCATCCCCAACATTCTGAATTTGTGTACCACCTTGACAATCCATGACTTTGTCCAGTGCTGCATTCCAAAATCATCCCCTGCTGGATTCTAAAGTACTGTACCTGCGTACACTTGCACACAACCTTGTGTCAGTTATTTTAATGATTACTACAACTACAGGTTCTTAAACTTTGGAGCAATAAGCACTGTAAGGTTGCTGACACAGAGGACTAGGCTGTGAGTTTTGGTTATGACATCATCTGAAGCTCTTCTGGCTTTTTGAACAAGGAATGAAATCAGGGTTACAAAATGGCTTGCAACTTTTAAATAAGGTAACTTAAGAGATCTAATTTTTTGGTATGAAACTTACTGGGGATATTCTGATTCTAATAATGTAATGTAGCAGTTTTTCCTAGCTCCCTCTTAGCAACATAAAAATAAAGTCAAGGATGAACAATATATATTACAGTGTTGAATCAATGGAAGAACCAAAGGCAGCTGAAACTAGGTATCATCATCGCTTCATTAAGTGTACAGTCAGTCTTCACATTAAACAAATTCCAGTGTGATGAATGTGTCCCCTTCACCATCATTCACCAGTCCAGGCAAGCCATCCAAATGGGTCATTTCAGTATTGGGCAATTTGTTTATTTATTTAGTTTTTGTTTACCAGGTAAGTGCCATAGCATTAAATGACTATTATCAGGCATGACCTGGGAGGTTACAAGGATAACATGGAAACAAGGAATTACAAAGATAACATAGTAAACAACAGGCAATAGTACATTGTATACAGAGTAGGTATAATGAGAAAACATTGGTAGCTTGGTGTTCTACTATGAGAATGGATGTTCATATCCATCTATCATCACCATCATCATGGCAGTCTGCATGCCACAACTGTTGGTCCTTGTCAACCAGAATATCAGTTAGGCTAGGTAATTGCATCTTAATCAGCACATATGTGTTAAAGAAACTTGTCAGCTGCCTAACAACATGAATGAGACATGATGAATGTAATGGTAACAGTCAGCCTTGTGAATGATTTAGTTCAGGGTTGGCTGATGACAGGAAGTAACATAATACAGCAATATAATTAGACATCTGTGGCATATATGATTTACTGCTATATGGTTTACCTATTTGTTCACCAAAAGGCACACTAGTCTCAGGGACTGTTTTCAAGCATGACCTGGGCCAAAAGATGGCAACAAACAGTAATAGTAGACCCACAGCACAGAAAAATGTAAAGGCATAAGTAATCACATTACAAGATTGAGGCAGGATCTTCAAAGGATCTGCCCATGATGCATCTGTTGCTATTTTCAGAGTAGAAATGCATCCAAACCTTTCTGACCATCTATTAGATAGCCTGACAGTATCCAAAGTGTGTATCCAGAAACAGATGCAAATGCATCCAAAATAGACAGGCTTGCATCTGTGTTCTGCTGCAAATTGTGATGTTTTGTCATAAACAACTTCAGAAAATAGTAGCAGGGCTGCCTAAATGCAAGTGGATAGATGCTGATGATAGTGTAGCCTACATCTGCATCTGCATCTCACCCTTTTGAAAATCCTCCACATAGTATTCACAGTTAAGATTATGGATTCAACAAAATGTAGTTAACACCACTGTGACAGTAAACAGATATAATATGCAGACAATGACCCCATATTCAAATAGTTAGCATAGCACTAACTAGGCTAGTGCCAGGCTAACTGAGAATCATGTCCAGCAGGTGAGGGCCATATTCAGAGACTCCTGGCACTTAATGCAAATCTGACAGCACAACCATGCATACTATACCACTGCTTCTATTCAATGCTGCCAAAACCCTGCTCTAACCCCATGCCCCAGTGTGCACCTCCCCATCGCTTCCTGTCCATACTTAACAGAACAACCTCAACCTTCGTGGTTTTGTGGACCCCACCCCTGATCAGTGGACAGTACCGTGTAGTCAATGGACAGCTACAGATATACTATAATCCAAGTGGTCCAGTGTCCACCCACTTCCCAGAGGGTCAACAGCCCCCCCATCTTCCCACCAGCTCAGTGCCCACCTTATAGCTGTTTCTACCTGTCAAATGGTAGCTAGTCACGGCAGAGAGCAGAGGGCTGGGCTGGTTGCCATCTTGACTGAGATAGACCAGAATCAGCAACAGTCTAGTGGGTGCAGGGAAGTGGGTCCTGAGCATAAGGGCAAGAGGGGGTTCATAACCTTCCAGGAGGCAGGGGAATGATGGACTACTGGAATTACTATATAAGTATATCTGTATCTGTCCATTGACTTACTTGGCACTGTCAGCCATCCGAGTGTAGAGGTCCGCTAGACTGACAAGTCAGGAGTATGTTGTAAGCTGCTGATCATGGGTGGAGATCTGATAAACCACAAGGTCAGGGGTATGTTTAATGCATGGACAGGCTTGCTGATAGGGGAAAGGTGACCACTAGAACACCAGGTTGGGTTATACTCCAACATGGACAGGACAAACACTTGGTGAGGGTTCACGCACTGATGTTAATGCATCTATACTTGGTATGCTGTTACCTCCTTAGCATCTTGCATGTCCAATGGACTCATTAGCATTCTATGGCTGAATAAGGCCCACAGGAAACTTTTCACGATCTAAATCAGGATGTGCTATCACAAATGGGCTCCCTGTGAGCCCTATTCATTCTTGGGCTATGTCAGTGCAGTGCATAGTTTCTATGCACTGTACCGGTACAGCCTCATACTCAGACAGTTAGCACACTCTGGCTGAAGAAAACTAACTGTCTGAATATTACCCTTCAGCCATCTGTGTGCTAACCACCATGCAGAGCTTCTGTCCGTGCAACACAAATGTTCAGCTCTGAATATGGGAGCCAATAAATACTAAAAATACATTAAATTGTTTACAAACATTAAACATGGATGCATTAATGCACTATAATGACCAGCTGGGGAAAAGCATGATCAGAAACATTTCAAGTTGTAGTATCCTTCTAGAGATTTAAATAGGAATTGGATATAACAGAATGTAGGGAGTTGGGTAGCTATGCTAGAGGCAGGGGCAGCAATAAGAAAGCCTTTAGTCCCTTACACATAGAGGCATTTTTTTCCAGAAGTAGCTGAGAGATTGACCTGAGGTTGGGAATGCTTTTTTTCGCTTGAGGATTTGTCACTTAGACAGCAAAAATGGTATTCACAATGAGCCTGTAGGGAGACACAGTCAAGAGATCAGTATAGGGAGCTGTGATGAGTACAGAAAGGGTCATTAATGCAAACCTGCAGTACAAATATTATGCAATGTATTCAGTCTTGATAAGATATTAACAGAGATTTGTGAAAAAATGGGGTAAAAGTAGTCCAGCAGGGGAGCATCATATGTTTTGCAATAGCTAGTCTTACTTCAGAGGTCATACATTTTTTAAGACTAAATGAATGGAAGATGACATCTGGTCAGGTAGCTGTGTAAACCTGCTGCTCCTGACTCTCGAGTCAACCTTGATTTAGAACTGAAATATGTGCCTTTCTGTGTTTGGAAATTCCTGATGAGAGATTTCTATGACTGACCTGCATTGGATGAAGCCTGCTTTTATTTTCTTGATGTCTTGAAAGTTGATACAGTAAACAGCAGAACAAGTGAGATCAGGACACTACTACCTCTGCAGCAACTACTGGATTCCACATTGAAAGCACAAACAGTGAAAGGTTGCGAGCAGCAACCGGTCAGTAGCTGTGGCATATTGGAAGGGAAAACAGACAAAGTATACAGTAACCCGAGTTGGCTAAGAGTTGTTAAATAACGTAGTGTATCCTCGTTCTCTGTGATGCCAGGCTGGAAGTGTTTTCTTACATTTGGCACAGAATTTGAGTGGGTCACAGACTGACAGTCAGTGCTTTAAAAACTGCTGGTTATATTCCTTGTGTGACCTTTACACTTATTCAAGAAGCTGATATAAGGTCTGACAATATCAATGGAGTATTAAAATAACTGAGTTTATTTTATTTTGGGCTCTTGAGTTAACTAACAGCTTCAGCATTTGTAAACCCTAAATGCAAAAACTTTTAACTGTGATTGCTCAACTGTTTGAGATTATTATCATCTGCAGTATTTCTAAGATTGAGCTGTTAAAGTTATTACTGGTGAAAGAAGAAAGACTTAGGTATCTACTTGACATGTCTATGGTGGTTATGCCCAAAAGATCAATACAACAGCTGGCAGGGGTTGCAGTACCTTCAAACAAAAATCTGAGAAACCTGAAAACAGAAATCTGATTTAAAATCAAGCAATAAAGAAGATTTAAAGAGAATGCAACTTGAATATACCATTCATTGGTACCAAAACAGAAAGTTACTAAACTAGAGAATTTAACAGAAAGTACAACTTCTCACCCTGTCTCAATTGAGCATGAACAACTGCAACAAGATATACAGAATTTGAAAGAAGTACTGGCACCAGCTAATCTTCCCTCACAAGAGGTTAGAGAACTGCCTCTTGTGTCAACTCCTAACAAGCATTTGTCAATGTCGAATGTTTCCTTGTTGGCATTAGCAGTGGAAGTGCAGGAGTTAGACCCATGCATTATAGGAATGGCATTGACATATTGCACTGACACCAACTCCACCCTTACGCTGCAGAGATGGACAGGCATTGGGGCGTGCCTTTGGGTCGTCGCCCATGACGATCATTACATTTCACCTAACCCTACCCTTCAGACACTGACAAGTTTTGAGGTGTGCCTTGGGGTGTTTGGGCTTTACATTCACCTTGTTTCATAAGGAAATAGGCTGAAATGGGTGCAGTATAGGAGAATGGGGTGGAGTCTGGGAGCAAAGGGTCCAAGGCGCACCTCGATGCCTGTCACTGGCTGCAGTGTGGGGGTGGGGGTGGAATGGCATGAGCATTACTATCAACAATCCCAAGTCACACCCCTGAAGCCTGTCAGTGCCTACAGGGTAGACCTTATAGTTGAAAACTCTAATGCCCTGGGCATTTCTTGGTATTTTTACTCCAAGTTTTCCACATGGGCTTTTTATGACCCCCACTGCATGAACAGTGACACTATCAGTTTGTTAGGCAAAAGGTGATTTTGCACAGTGACGTGCCATTTGGTGCCACAGCATGAAAACACATTTTAAACAGGATGAAAAGTGACAGGCATACTGTTCATGAGGAGGTGTAAAAATGGCATTGTTGAAAATCTGGAGTGAAAATATAAAAACTATTGAAGTCTGACATGCATAGAAACTGTACAATGTACACCCGTTTTGTAATGAATTTGGGGATTTTTTACAGCAGATTTTCAACTTAGGCATTTTGGGACCTCTGCTCATGAACAGTGTCACTGTGATTTTCTTAATCTGTCCCAAACACTAATTTTCCACAGCGTCCACGCTATTCTGTGCCGGAAGTGCAAAAACATATTTCAGCCAGTATGTAAAAAATGACAGCTGTACTGTTCATAAGGAGGTGTGGAAAATTGTCAATGTTGAAAATGTGGACTGAAAATATTACAAATTTGTGAACTTACAAGGGTGAGTGCAATTTGGGCAATGCACGCTTGTAACAGAGTCATTTTATGGACTTTTGTCACCAAATTTTCAACATAGCCATCTTAATACCTTTGCTCATGAACAGTGTCACTGTGATTTTCTTAATGTGTTCCAAACATTGATTTTGCACACCGATCATGCCAATGTGCGTTACATGTCTGAAAACACATTTTGGGTGAGATGTGAAAAATGGCAGTTGTACTGTTCACACAGAGATGTGGTAAAATAGCAGGAAGGTTCATTAACCTGCCTTCAGACCCTGGAAGGATGGAGTGAAAATATTAAAATTCTTAGTTACGAGTGTGTGTAGGAACTAATGCTAAACACATCATTATAAATAAAACATTTAGAATTTTTCAATAAATTTTCAACATAGGTTTTTCGAGGCCTACCTCATGAACTGTGATACCCTCATTTTGTTAATCGGTCCCAAAAGGTTGTTCTTGCGTGACCGTGAAATCAACTTTCAGGACGAATAACAAAATGATAGTGATTGAGTTCATGATGTGGAGTCCAAGAACCCCATGTTGAAATTTGGTGAAAAATTCCCCAAAATGGCTGAGATATGCACTAAGGTAAAAAAATATTTATGCCATTATACAGCTTACCGGCATTTCTTCAGTTTGCGGTTGGCTTGAAGAGTGCAGACATGTTCCGGTCCACTGAAGTTCAATGCACTAGGCTCCAGAGGTAAGTATGGGGTCGGAGGGGTGGGGAGGTGGGTGCGCAGAGGGTGGATGCCGGTTTGGGAAGGGGGAGCAAGACAGTCAACGAGGGACCTTTTTGTCTTACAGGTGTTGTTTTTTTCTTTTTTTAGGAAGACAACACGGGACATTTTCCACGCTGGGGTGGGCTCCCAGTGTGGCACCTGGAAGTCTGTTTGGGGGGGCAGTGGAGCCGACCGGGGATTGGGCACCCCCTGTCAGCCATACAGTGTGTGGGGGAGCCGCATGAGCATGCTGGGGCGGGCTCCCAGTGTGCTACTTGGGTGTTTGTTGGGGGGGGGGCAAGAAAAAAATGGAGCTGTCTATGAAAGCTGTTATGATGCAGTGCTGATGTGTAGGCACTTTGCATACTGCCGACAACAGTATGTTAATTGCCTGCGGACGGCAGAATGCAAATTGCCTATGCGTTACCACCACTGATTGCAGTGGTCTTTTTCTTTGAACGGTATGCCACTGCATACGAACTGCTGTCATAGACAACTCAGATGTTTATTGGTATGGTGAGGCCATGCCTGCAAGAAGGAGCAGGGTATTGGAAGCAGGGTGGGACACCTACGAAAATTCACATGCGTGCAAGCTAACATAATAATTACTGGCGACACTGTTTATCACCTGGGTCTTCATTTTGTCAGACACCATAACAACCTGCTGAACTGATAACAACTGGTTACCCGGTTATTATGGAGCTCCATAATAACCAGGTTGTTATGAAATAAATACCAGTGTTGCCTTCCTAGTTTGTAAAAATACACTTTCTACTGCTATAAAGTATAAAAAATGTGAAGAAATCGTTCAAGTCTGCTGTATAAAACAATGTCCAGCTATATGCTTCATGTTACCTCCTGCTTGAGATGGCGTGACCCTGCTGCAGCTCTCAGCAGCTCAAATGTGTGGCTTACTGTGACAGTCATTGATTAATAAATCTCTAATTACCAGTAATTATAAATAATAAAATATGTGTGGATGTGTTATTATGTTTTTTTTTCCTAACCCCTTGGTGTGTAGCCTGCTTGTTGGTGCTGAGGACTGAGGCACTGGACACCACACCTCGCACTATGCTGGTGACCCAGGTTTGGGAATGGACTCCAGTTGCCCACAGGTCAGCTGGGTGAGAAAGGATTGAGTGCAAGTAAACAGCTCCCCTTCCTCAGAGAGGGGGGATGGTGCAGCTTGCTGTTTGCCTGACACTCAGCAGTGACTGGGTGTCAGCACATGCACTCCACCAGAATGGGGAGGAATTCCATGTCCAGGACATAGGCTGCCTCCATAGATGTGGACACAACCACTCTGCCCTTTGCACATTTATGAGCCCAGGGTAAAGCAAGTGGAGAAACTGGGCCTGGCGGGCTCCATGATGGCTCGACGCCCCAACAACAAGCCTCCTGACTTCTGGATAGTGCTCTGGGGGGAGAAAGGCAACACTCCTCAAGCCAGCTGCCATGGGGACAATCTGAGGGGAACTATGGGGTATGTCTGAGTGTGGGATGGTTAGGCTCGGAGGTGAGCCTCTTAGGAGGGCCACAGCTGCCTGAAGCTCCGTGGAGGCAGAGAAAGTATAAATACAAAAAAAACCTTGGTGTATGATGTCTAGTTAAACCTCTCTAGCTTTGCTTTCAGACTTTATGTGGCATCACACATCTCAGGTGTGTGAAAAAATCATAATACATGTCTGCACATACATTATTCTATATTTGCTGCAATAAAAACAACAGTTGTAAAAGACAGAACTTTGAAAGCAACATTTCAGCAAGTCATTGAGCATAATTAAGCTGAGCAAAGTAAATCTTGGTACAGAAGACAGTTTGCATAAGACACAACAGATGTTAAACTTGGTCACTTTAGCAGAAGTGGTACAAATTTCTGAGCATTCTGCTCCTCTTTGTAAGAAAGATACACAGAATATAGGGATGAATTCAACATCCTTGGAATAAACAAACAAGTTTTGCTGGTGAAACTGAGGTGACATAAGCCTACTCTGGTCCACAGATTGTTACTTATTTTCAACAAAAGCCTCTATGCCTACAGGGGAGTTATCTATTGGGGTTGAGTACCACCATTTTACCAGCTGAGAAGACACCAGAATGATCTATAGATATATCACTCATTGTGCAGGTTGAAAATAGAGGGGTTCAGAGGGACTCCAAACCTGAAGCAGAGTCAAGAAACTCTGAATGAAGAAAGAGTCAAAGGCTCATTGAATGAGCCACCAAAGGTGTTTTGGCTCCCCTCCCAAAATCACTCTTCTAATTCTTCTCAGGACAATTTTGATAGTGAATACTTTGAAATGGCTAAATCACAGAATTTTAGCAGTACTGCACCTCTAGAGTGACCAAAAGGTCTCTTGAAAGAGATGTACATGATTAAACATGAGAAAATGTCTACATAAACAGAGGAAGTAAAACAGATCAAAACTGAATTACAATATGTTTCAGAAAGAATAAAAAACAGAAATCACAAATAACAGAGGGTCAAAGTACAATTTCAAAGTTGGAAGATGGTGAGACCATCACTTGCAGAGCTTTGAAATGCTGTGTGTCTAAAGGCAAAATGCAACAAAATAATACATGAAGTGCTAAGATGAAGGGAAACAACATAAGGCTGGTGGTAGTCCCAGAGAAGTGAGAGCAAACAAAATATCTGACAGACATTGCTACTGTAATATTTTCAGAATATCTGACAGATACAGGATAGCTAAAAGACTGAAGTAGACAGACTCCACTGACCTTTAAAACAGAGTCAGGCAATTCTTTACCTCCTCATCTAATTATATTAAAATTTTCATGATCAATGTAAACATTACTTTTGGATGGCTTCTGTGTACAGGAAGAAGTGATTATCTATTGAAGAAGACAACATTTCAGCTTATCATGATTACCTTTGGAGATTGTTGAAGACAAATGAATATTTGGTTTTACAAGGAGAAAGATATGAGACAACTGGTACACACGGGTAATGATGTATTCTGCAAGGATGAACTTGGTGTTGAATGAGCAGACTGTTTTGCAACATCAGAGAAGAGGCAGCAAATGATCTGAAGATTAAATTACTGCGAATATTTTTATGATATGATCTGTACTATTCCAACACTAATAATCTGAATGTTTACTACTGTCCCTAATGGAGATACACATTATATGAGAATGTGTTATATCTATGTGGTGAAGGAATAGGGAGGCGAGACATGATTACTTATGTTTATTATAATGTAGGCAATAGAGGGTGGAGAGATTAGTAAGACAACAGGTCGTGATAAAACTTGGAGAAAAACAATAGCAATGCATCCTGAATTACAGGTGTTGAAGTAAAAGGCAATTAACCCCGGCAAGTAATGTGGACAAGAAAACTGCACTCGGGAAACACAAAAATAAAAACAGAGATGCTGAAAGTTGAAAAGTTAATCAAACACTTTATTTTGAAAAGAGTGGCCTCTAGGGCTATCACCCCAGTGCTTCAACCTGTGCTAGGTCTTTGTCAGGAGGTTGTCCTTCATTTCAATCCCATAGTCTTTTGAAATGTACTTCTTAAAGGCACAGCGTCTTTTTAAACAGAATAATTATCAACATTTTTGAGTATCCCCAAACCTTTGCACAATTAAGTGTAAACAATTAATTTATAGTAGTAATTAATCATTTCTATTAAATTCAAAAATATTTTGAAAAAAATGAATGGAAATTGGGGTGGGGAGGGAAAGGGAAATATCAATACTATCCAAGTACTAACTCTCCTCTGGGTCTCCAAACTTCCTGAATTACTTCTTACAACCACATCTGACAGGTCTTGGGTCCCACACCAGAGACACTATGAATCTATTGAAGAAATAGGAGTTTTTTATATGGTAAAATTAATATTGTCGAGTCACCATAGATGTAACTAGCCTTTGTACCAATATAGACACAGGGCAGGCATAGAAGCAGCTAGGCACTCTGAACAAACTCCGCTATGGTGAGCCCCTGATTGGGCTACCATCTCCACGATCCTGCAGCCATGGCTGGAGAAGCCAGCCGGCCATGCGCCCTTTAGTCTGCCCATCTGGGAGCCCTACAAGCCAGCTCTATGAGCCCATGATTGGGCTACCGTCTCCATGATCCTGAGGCCATGGCTGGAGAAGCCAGCCAGCTGCGTGCCCTTCAGCCTGCCCATCTGGGAGCCCTACAAGCTGGCTCCATAAGCCCCTGATTGGGCTCAGCCTCCACAATCCTGCAGCCATGGCTGGAGAAGCTAGCCAACTGCATGCCTCTCAGCCTGCCTATCTGGGAGCCTCCTACAAGCCGGCTCCCTTGTGCTCCTGATCGGGCTACCACCAAAGATCCTGCAGCCATGACTGGAGAAGCCAGCCAGCCATACACCCTTCAGCCTGCTCATCTTGGAGCCCTACAAGCCAGGTAAGCTAGCTCACAGCCTCAGGGAACGCTTGGAGCCTTAATTGGTCAATGACTTGCTGGGAATCCCTTTGATTGACTGAAATGTTATTGTGACTGTTTATATTTGGGGATTGTACAATGTGTAGAACTGTTTTAAACTTGTGGGACAGCAATATTTCTTATTTTGTTTAACCTTGACTGCATCTCTGTCTTCTCTTCCTAACCCTCCTGCAGATGATTACTCTTTCTCCCTCCCTCCCACTCAACCTCTAATTCCTTCAAATTAACATATCCCTGGGATAAAGTGGCACTGCTCCAAATTGCATAGCCATCTGGTTCCTTGCCCATTCAGCTCCCTCCTAAATCTGTCTCTTTTCTCTGCAAACTCGCACTCCACCCCGATTTACGTCTTTTGTGCTCTGCTGTCTCTTTGTACTGCCTGCCCATAACTAAACCTCCAACTCTGCTCTCTTGCAGCTCCATGAGCCCCTGATTGGGCTACCTCCTCCAAGATCCTGCGGCCGCAGCTGGAGAAGTCAGCCGGCCGCGCACCCTTCAGCCAGCCCGTCTGGGAACCCTACAAGCTGGGTAAGCTAGCTCACAGCCTTGGGGAACAGCTTGGAGCCTTGATTGGACAACAACTTGCTGAGAATCCTTCCGATTGGCTGCTGCTGTACGGCTTTTCCTGTGATTGGCCTCCTGGAGATTCTGCTCTCTGCGGCTCTTTTCCAAACTTCTCTCTCATTTTTGGTGCCTCCACTCATGCTGCTCTAGCCTCCTCTAAAATTTCTTCCCACACCACCCACCCTGACCCCGGCATCTATTAAATGCTCTTCCCCTGAGAGCAAGCCCAACCTTCTACATACCTATTGGACCAAGCACCATTAGTCACGCCTATCTTATGGCCCCCTCCCCCAGCTAGCCCTCCTTTCACAAAGTAGTTTCACACAGATCAGTCCTATCAACCTCACACATGCTATCCCTTCTAGGACATAACTCCCCACTAAAAATGCCACATGGGGATGTTCTCTTGCTTAGCTGCCTCACCATGCTAACCTATGCCCCAGTCAGAATTCCAGTTACTAACCTGCATCATGGCCAAAGCTCCTCTTATGATGACTACCAAGCTATGCCCTCTTTTGATAGACTACGGCAACACATAATGGGGATGACTCCCTTTGGTCTTGTCCATCCTCACATCAGGCGTTGACCAGAGAATACGTGAGAGCACCCCTGAACCTTTCAGCAAAAACAGTCATTTATGACTTATTTCTAACACATCACGCTGATGTCCATAATCCAGCAATCACAAAACCTTCCCATGCCAGATGAAGCAACAAGAGACTACTCAGCAGGCTAAGACACTACCTCAAGAAACTATTACTGCTTCTCTTACTCTGTTCTGGAAATGTTGAACTTAACCCAGGCCCACCTGTTACACTTAACACCCTTGTAGACCTCCCACAATACAAAGGTATCAGCTTCCTGCGCGTGAATGTCTGTAGTTTACTAAACAAGCTTGACCTAATACAGACTTGGGCCCTCACGTGCATCACCTGATTTCTTAATGATATCAGAATCCTGGCTTATGCCCTCAATCCCTGACAAATCCATCAACATACTGGATACAGCACCCACTGATGCGATAGACCACACAGAGAGAGGGCTCATAATATATGTTAAGATATATGTTAAGAGGAAATTCGTTGTCATAGTCATTGATTGCACCTCTAAGGCTAAAGAATTTGAATGCCTGGCACTAAAATTATCCCTCTCCATTGACAAGGCACTCCTTATTGCTGCATGCTACAGACCGCCCTCTGGTGGCATGGCCCTTCTACCGCATCTCCAAAGCCTATTCAACTTGATTATCACAGAGTGTATTCTAATGGGGGATCTCTACCATAACTGAAATCATGACAGCTCCAAGAAGTTTAAAGACTTCTGTGATGCGAACGGACTGGCACAAATGACACTCACAGTCACAGACCCAACAGAAAAAACCCAGAGCGAAGCTCCCTACTGGACCTCATGTTAGTAAACAGACCTCATAACATCTCACACACTGGAGTGTTCTCTAACAACCTAAGTGATCATTATGCCACTGCCTGCTTCAGACATTCTCCCCAAATAAAGTCGGCCCCTAAATTCAAACTGAAAAGATGTCTAAAAAAATATTGCCTGAATGCCTTCCTGAAAGACCTGTGTAATTTCAGTGTCAGTAGCTCAGCAGGTAGCACACTTTGCCTCTGAGGCCAGGAGATCAGCAGGCTGTGGGTTCTATCCCCACACCAGGTACTTGGGTTAATATCTGAATATTGACACTGTAGTGCAGCATGAAAGGGGTGCTGCACTCTGAGGTACCGCCTTCGGATGAGATGTTAAACCGAGGTCCTATCTGCCTGTTCTGGTGGTAGTTTAGTGGATGTTAAAGATCCCATGCCGTCTCAAAACAAACAGGGAATATCCTAGTGCCCCAGCCAAATTTCTCCTCATTCACTAAAAATACCACCAACAGCTTAATCTGGTTCAAGGACAGTTGGCATTCATCTGTATCCCCTCCCCGGTTGTGCCTGAAAATAGACAGGATCTGTCTAGTGCACTTACCTGGTCAACAAAACTAAATAAATTAAAAAAAAATTAGATGGCAGGACTTCTATCTAGCCCTTCCCTCAGCGAGGCATTCAATATCTTTCATAGCCTCCTAAGGGTATAATAAACAAACATGCCCTCTAAGGCTGATCAAGTCGAAAAAATACCTCCCAGCTGGTTCTCTCCTATCCAGAAGAAAGCACTCAAGGACAAAGATATCTGGTGGAAAAGAGCAAGGAAATCACACCTGGAGGCCAATTGGCAAGCATTTCATTACTCTAGAAATACCTGCTGCAAACTAATAGGTTCTGAAAAGGCTAAATATTTTCAAGCAGCTTTAGAAGATAAGAATAAGAATAACTACCAAATTCTGGAATATCCTGAGAGAGGTTGAAGGTCGTACTACTGACACCTCCCTTCCAGCCAAAATAGTGTCCAGTGGATCTACCTTCATGGGCAGAGCTCCTATATTAGAACAGCTTAACAAACACTTTGCCACAGCAGGACTGGCCTTTGACACCTTGCCTATCAACAAGCTCAACCCGTTAAGGGACTCCACTACCCTTCCACCTGTAGGCCATGCCCATTCAGTCCTTTATCAGCTTTCAGCTGGAAGGTACTTTCAATTACCACCCGGTTTATACCCTTAAATTATTAGTATGTCCCGGTCGTGACCCCCCCTCTCTCTCCTCTGATATAGGAAGTACATGTTCATCTATCTCTATGTCCTTCATAAGATAGGTTGCTCAGCTGTTTTACCATCTTCATTCCTCTCCACACTGTGCTCTGATCACAGGCATGATAGCTCATCCAGCAGATGTACTTGGTTATACTGTTAAAATCTGGTATGGTGTTATAATTTACTATCGGCCTAACATCATATCAGATTACCAGAAATATGTTACTCATTGTATAAGTAATAAAGGATTACTGTATGATTATCCTTATCTGTACAGACAATCAGGTTGAAGCTGTTCTGCGTTCAGTGTAACAGTATACCTTTCTTATAAAATTTATACTTGCGATTAACATAGAGGATAATGTATGGTCTTTGGTTAATAACCACACTGTGAACAGTTTGAGAGGTTGCCAAATATAATATCTGCTGTTGCACAAGTACATAATTTATTAGAGAAAGATGTATGTAACTCTGTAATAAAATTTTTTTTTTAATTTTCTTTCAGATAGTTTTACGCATCTAGAGATTCCAGAGGTAAGCCAACCAAAATTGAGGAGATCCAATTAATTGTTTCTGGTAAGTAATTATGTTTTTACACACATCTGTTACTTTGCCACACACACACACACACACACATATAGTACTCTGTGGGTATAACACTGTCATACATTCCTTCCTCCCTCCCCAAATGTTGTATTCATTAAAGTAGTTAAAGTAATTTGTTTCATTCTCCGACATCTTTAATTTTAATATAGATCAGCAAGAGGTCCCCAACAATGTTTCAATTGCAAATGGAAGTGTAGAGGATTCACATGATTCATTATATGGTGAGTATGATGTCATTTGTAAAGCAACCTTTGTTTGAAACAATAACCTTATCAGTTATAACTGTATGTAACAATATCAGGCGGGGTGCATGGTATGCAAGCAATAATACCTGACAGGGTGGGCAGTATTGGGCAATATCACACCGCCCAGGGACGTAATGAGGCCCGAAGCCGAAGGAAGGTCTGGTATTGCCCAATAACACACACCCTGGATGGTATTATTGAGCTTAGAAAATGGGCCAGTGTACCTTTCATGTTTTAAACATATAACATTTATGTAAAATGTCATGAGTCCGGTGGTCACAGCATTTTACTAGCTCAGTTTAATAATGAATTGGGGGGGGAATGGGGCTACGCTCGAGTCGGTGAAGGAGTATGTGTCACAGCACTAAATGCCATGAATAAGCTCAGTAATGGGGCACTCAGAACTTGAACTGCACCACATTACACACCACTCAAGATATGGATATAGCCCCAATGACCCATGCTGCTTTGTAGTGTATGATGGAATGCTGCCTCGTACATGTTTTCCCTCTATCCTAACAAGCTGTGAGTTGTTTTTAAGTTGAACTTGCATAAACATCTGCAGCACACTTACATTAAAAAAATACTATGATGTCATCTGTTTCAAATCAAAGGTAACTAATCTGAGTAGGGTGATTCCAGTAGCCTTCTGTTAGGGCATGGAAAACAACATCTGACCACAGAATTGGTAAGTATATCAGTCAGGTTCAGTATGTACCAAATATCGGTCAAGTGTGACGGGTAAGGGGATCCAAAAATCAATACAACGAGTAAACCATGCCAATTAGGTAATCAAACTAGCTATGTATGTTTGATAAAAAATGAATCTATGTTGCTTAAATGTAGGTTAGCTGTTTTGATTTAAAAAAGATTTCATTTGATCTAGGTCCTGGAACAGAGTCAACAGCAACAATTCCAGAGAAGAGTCATAGGAGACATCATTCACCAGATTTGTACACTGAAATATTGCACCTTCAGAAGGAGAACCTTTTGTTGGAAAATGAAAAATTAAAATTAGAAATAAAGAAACTGAAATCTGAGACTGATTTGATACAACTTAAAGCTGATAAGATGATGAAGAAGTAGAACATGTATAAATTATTAAAATAAGCTGTTTAATAAAATCTGATTTAATTTGGATTAAGTACCAGGGAAATACTGTTACAGACTGTGTAATATCTTAATACCTGTTTACTGGTTTTAATTTTGGTGTTCTATGTATGTATTCATGCCATAAATTGCTTAGGTTCTCCTTCATATTTAACTATTTTTAATATTTCACACGTTTGTGAAATTCTGTAATGTATCTTTTTAGTAACTTTCTGAAACGTGACAAATCAAAAGAAATGCAAGTAATCAGTACTACCACATTAAGAAGTATCTTATTGAATTTTTAGAGTACTTCTCAATTACTTATATATGGTAGTTCTTTCATTCTAGAATCTTACTGTCTCACAGTTCAGTATGTACCAAATAAATTATTTAATTTACAAATTAGTTAAATAATATGTTTCTTTGTGACTCACTATTCTATATCAGGTTAGATTTCCTTACAGTTTGGAATTTCATTTCTGGTTATTTAGCATACATTATGCAAAATAATTAATAAGGTCACACAGTAACATGCAAATGATGACACACTCTGTGGTGGGAAGTAATTGGGCAATAGGATAGATACAGTTGCATCTATTTTCCCTTGTGCAGACACGAGTGCTGGCTAGAAAGTCAGCATTTACCTGTGTTACTGTTATTGCAGTTTGGTGATAAGTAAATGAGTTACAAAAATCAGGCTATGTCAATCAGATGGTTTTATTATGATTTATTTTTTAGCTTCTTTATTGAGGAGTACTGCACCTAGACTCTATTCTCAATAAACTGAGAGAGAGCACATGTAAGTTTTTAATTTTTCTTTTTGTGTTGTTTGAATAATTTCAGGCTATAACTATTCCAAAATGTAAGCAATAATACCCTCCAGGGTGGGCTTTATTGGGAAATATCGGACCGCCCAGGGACGTATTGAGGACCGATGCCGCAGGCTGATGGCTTTATAGCCCCTGGAAGGTCCGTATTCAATGTAATACCCACCCTGATGGGTATTATTGCTACTTAGAAATGACCCGAAGCTGAACTGTCAGCACAGCGGTTGATTTCCCACGTGGCGCGACCCGGGATCAGGAATGGATCTGTGTCTCTGGATGTCCTGCCGGGGGGAGATTGTTGGAGCATCATCTGCACTGCTCTCCTTCTCCGGGGGAAGAGGGGACAAACATCCATGGCACGGCTCTCTTTGATTTCATAAAGTTGATAACAAAGACAATGCAGGAAAACAATGGTATGGTAGTAGAGACACATGCACATATTGTCATTTACTCTCAAAAAAAGGAATACATCAGAAGAAATGCAGACCAAATAACAGTGTTTTATTAGATATGTCAAATATAGATGAATAGACTGTATAAACATGCAATAACATAATTCTGAGGTTGATGCAATTATAATCGTAGACAGAGTAAAATCAAAGTTGATTGAGGGTCTACTCCACCTGTTGAGAAGGTAACACATTTCACAGTGTTAGACACAGCACGGCAGACTGTATCATCAAAATGATTTCAATTGTATGTATTTGAGAAATAACAACTGTGTTTTGGATAATAAAGGTTGATGTACACAATAAAGCACAACAGTGTGTGGGGTACTAAAGAATTACTCAATGGATTATGAAATCATGTGACCTCAATGATCATAATACATCACATGACCGTGATAAATCATCAATTATACCCACTGTAAAGGTTTTATCTCACGATACATGATTTTCATACCCCATTGTATAATGTTTACATAAACCATAAACTCTCCAAACTGTTTTTCTTACTGTACTGAGAAAGCGCCTAAATATATTATTTAATTCTGTGCCTGACATAGCAACATAATACTCCAGATGGGGTGTCACCTGCATTCTGTACAGAGGGATTACAACTTCCTGTTGTCTGCTGATGCTGCCTGTCCATATACATCCCCATATCCCCCCAGCCATCCCTACTGCATCTCTGCTGTTATGCTGCACTAGCTATGTTAACATTTCTGTTCCCTGTTGTGTTCTCCAGCTGGTGTTGTGTGATTTTCTATGCAGGATCATCCAGATATTTTGTACTTTAAAAAAAAGAAAATAAGTGAATGGGCCCTAAACCGACACCATCTCGCTTAGTGAGAATTATGACTGCTGTTTTTAATTTTAAATCCCTCCCACACCAAAATTACAGACAACAGAAGGCTGCTCATTAAAAATGATGCGTCTGTGCCCTAGCAACCACGCATGCCACCCAGCAAGCATGCCCTAACTTGAAGAGAATGAAGGAACGACAAACTTTTATTTTGTATTTTAAAAACTAAAACCATAATTGAAAATGTAGACTACACATTATAAAAAACAGTGCATGGGCAGCCTAATGTGCAACCAGCCTATTGTACCACCTTGGGTTTCTGGTTACTCGCACCTCACTATTCACTCTCGAGTTCTGAGGTCATCAGAACCCATGTGAGCTACAATGGGCTGGTTCAGCATGATTGCCCATGCACTATTCTCTATGTTATGCAGTATTATAAAAAGGATCTGAGAAATGGAGCTTTCTGATTGGCTGCATACATTCTAACAGCCTCATGTTAATCTTTTATTAACATACATGTAGAGCTTAACCATATGTTGAACAAGGTTTAACACTGTTTAAAAACATTTTTATTATAATAGCAATAAGACACCCAGGGATTATGTTAATGGTCAGTTAATCACCCTCTAGGGGCATGTGGCACTCAGCTACACCTCGTGCCACAGTACACTCCTAGAAGGTGATTAACAGACCATTAACATAACCCTTGGTCATGCCTTATTGTTTAAATATGTATTAATAACACATGCTGTATTACTCCATTGTACACAAATATAGAACAACGTAATAGGCAGGAACAAGCAATACACATATAGAACTTCTGAATATACCATTACAAACACACTGTTTGTCACAACAGTGCGAGTGGCTGCTGATTCCTCCATTTCATGAGCAATTATTTCGGGCACAGACTGTGAATAGTCAACCAATGCTTCGTCTGGATCAGGAACATTCTTAATCCTGTTCAGAAATCAAAACATAGGTATATGCTAATGATCACTTACAGTATATGGCAGATACACAAATAGTAACATATTTGTTTCTGTATGGAAATTACTGTTAATTATAAAAGAAAATAATGATCACCTATCATTCAAGCAGGTCAACCCAGCAAACAAGCAATGACCAAGATGTGGAATGCCCCAGACTAGTTTGTTCAGAGTTACTACCCACTGAGACATATGTGGAAGCACCCAGACCAAACTACAGCAATATGACCAGTTGAAGAAGACTTTGGGAATGATTGTCAGATAAGGACTCTCTTTTTATTTTCAAGACCTGAATGTATGGGATCTAAAGTGTGTGTGTGCGTGTGCGTGTATGTGTGTGTGTGTGGATATAGGGGAATGGGATAAGGGGAAAATGAGGTATACTGGTTTGTAGAGAGTGGGTTGATGGGTTAGATTGGTTGGAGGGGGAAGTGATGAGCATAGGTTATGCAGTGAGTGGCAGTTGAACTAGGAACATTAAACAGTTTTACATGAAGTATGATATATCCACTGTAAACATGACACTAAATCGACAACTGGTTAATAATGAATTCAGATACATGTTAACGTAAATTAGTTACTAAAACAATTTTCAAGTTTGCCTGACTTCTTGTTTAAGGGAAGTGGGGACTATAGGGGTTAAACAAAGTTAATACACACAATGGCTTTGGTTTCTCTCTCTCTTCTCTTCCAGGCTGCACATATCATCACACAAAGAAAAAATAAATGTGCTGAGAAGCAGGCCAGCGTTAGAAGGAGGAGACTGCATGCACCACAAAGGCAAACACATGAAAATCCATGACACAAGAACATCACCAGGTAGAGTGACATAATGGGAACATCCCAGGACACAGATTGTGATAACACATAATGGACCACAGAAGATAGTACAGTAAAAATCATTAGGCAAAGAAAATGGGGTCATGTTAAGTTAAAGCATTATGAGATCGGAATTTGAGTATGATGGGGGGGGGAGATCACTCATTATAAAAAGTGTCTGAGAAATGGAGCTTTCTGATTGGCTGAAAACATTCTAACAACCTTAGGTTAATCTTTTATTAACATATGTGTGAAGCTTAGTCATATGCTGAATAAGGTTTAACGCTGTTTGAAAACTTTTTCTCGTCCCACCCGACCGAAGCTCGCCCCCTCGCCTGGCCTTGAGAACCATCAGCCCAGACACTTTTCCTGCTAACAGTCACTGATGCCGCAGGTTCCATCCTTTGCCCCACCAGCTCTGCTAGCTGGTAAGGCTACCCTGACCCCGGTCTCTAGCCCCGCCACCTCCCGCTGAACTTAGCTGTGCACTTACCCTACCTATCCTTGACCCTCTCCCCTATCATGTCTCCCCCTTTTTTTCTCCCCTACTCTGAAGTCTATCCCAGCACCAGTACCCGCTGTTCTCCCCTGCCTACTTGTAACAATGTCTAATTACTTCAATGCACCTTATCATGTATCTGTCTTATTTGCACTGTACTATTGTATTGTACCTGTACCTCCTGGGTCATGCCTGAAAATAGTCACTTGCTGGCTAGTGCACCTACCCGGTTAACAAAAACTAACTAAATAAATAAATATTTTATAATAGCAATAAGGAACTCCCATGGATTGTGTTAATGGTCAGTTAATCATCCTTTAGGGGCATGTGGCACTCGGCCACACCTTGTGTCACAGTACACCCCTAGAAGGTGATTAACACACCATTAACATAACCCTTGGTGATGCCTTATTGCTCAATTGCACTAATGCTAAACATTGAGTCAAAATTTTAGAAACCATTAGCACTTACCATGAAATGTCATTAACTTACAGATGAAAGACAACACTGCATACTTTGAAAATATGGATGATGTTGTGACAACACAGAAACTTACCACATGCATGTCAAGGACAGTGACCAGATAACGCACAAGTCTGACCAGATAATGCACAAGTCTGACAGGTACATTTCATTATTACTCAGAACTAAAGTAAAGGTTGGTGTTAAGAACAACATTACGCAAGCAATAATACCTGCCAGGGTGGGCAGTTTTGGCCAATACCAGACCACCCAGGGTCATAATGTGGCAGAGGGCCTTATAGCCACTGGAAAGTCCAGTATTGCCCATACCGCCCACCCTGGAGGGTATTATTGCACTTAGAAAATGGGTAGAGTGAAATTTTTTTATAGGATTAGGAAAAAAATAAATTAATTCTATTAAAAATGACTGCATATCAATTGTTTGTAATTTTGTGGTAAAGTACTCCCTTTGCAACTGGCAGTAGAGGGCACTGATATGTTTGTTACTGTGGTGCTTCCGCAAGACACGCACACACATTAATGTGTCTGGTTGTTTGTTTTATCTTTAGACACCATTAATGGAATTTATTTATTTTTGTGAAGTGCTTTCATTGGAAACAAGCTGTGCAAGGGGAATGTTGAATAGAAAGAGAAAACAGATTAATGGAGCGTCTGATCGCAACCGTGTTAAGCTGTGCACAAGGTGTTCAGATGCTGGCAGTTCAGTACAAAGAGGGTGTTTTTTATTTTAAAAATAGAAAGGCACGCTGTTGGGGGGGGCAGATGCTCAAGCTCTTGGCTGTCATCCCTCTCTTCTGTTTGTTCCCCCCATTGCTCCTGCACTTGTTGTCACCCAGGTGGTGGTAGAGCAGCAGTATGAGCAGACTCTGGCCACTCGAGCCCCCCCATCCCCAGCGGCCCTCCAATCTAAATCCGTTCCCAAAACAGGTCACAGGCGCTGCAGGCAATGATTCCACCACTGCGTCAGCAAACCAGCGTAGAATAAACCAACTGCTGAAGTATATTCCTCATTCAAATGCACCTCATTAGCAGACCACACAACCAAATGGTGAATCTGGCTATCTTCCACATCAGTCTGGTCTATTACACCTACTTCTAAACCTATCCATTCTCAGTTACCTTGCAATGTTGTGCAGTACAGCTGTTGCACAAATGATTGAACATACATGTTCGGGCCTCATTCTTACTTCACCATGCAGGCAATGAAACCTTCGCTTCCAGACCCCTATGCATCGTTCAATCGTGTTCCTTGTCTTCATCTGAGATATGTTGTAACGCTCTTGAGCTGAAGTTCTTGGATTTAAATATGGCGTGAGCAGCCATGACTTCAATGGATAGCCACTGTCTCCAAGGAGAAATCCCTTAACATGCCCTCTCTCAAACCCTTCCCAGACTTCACTGTTTTGCAGAATGCATGAATCATGTGTGCTACCGGGACACTTTGCGACAATGTTGGTAAACAGCAAATCTGCATCACAAACCACTTGTTTGTTAATAGAGTGGTATCCTTTTCTGTTAACATATATACTCTCTTGAATTGCAGGAGCTTGAATTCTGATATGAGTTCCATCTACTGCTCCAATCACGTTAGCAAACCCGGCAATGTCAAAAAACTTAGTCTTTGTGTGACGTACCACGGCAGGATCTTGTGGGAATTTAACAAATTTGTTTATCATTCTTTGCAGTGCTAATGAAACTCTTCTAACTATTCTGCTCACAGTAGACTTGTGGATTCCTATGAAGTCACCCACAGCGTTTAGAAATGATCCAGTGGCATAAAATCTAAGAGCCAGACATACCTGCAGCAATGCTGGTATACTGTGATTCCGGCGTGTAGGTGGCTGTATATCTTCTTTCACCAAGTCCACCACATCCAACACATGTTCCTTTCTGAACCTCATTCATTCAAACACTTCTATATTGGACAGGTTTTCCAGTGGATTTGAACGATCATGAAACACTCTTTCTCTACGAAGAGATGATTCATTCAAATAATCAAGAACAATAATCATGTGTCCTGCCATTTTCACACACTGTTTCCCTGAGTTCAAAATATGATCAGTTTAGTTTCTATGGGAACTTAGTCCTAAGCCAATTAATAAGCCTGGTAGCAAGCAGGCTTATAGATAAGTCAGACAATAAGATCAAAAATTCTCAAGCCTTTTTTTTTTGCAACTGACTTAAACAATTTAAGACTAAGTATACATTTTAAGTCAAAAACAAGACTAAAAACTAGTCTTACTACCTTTATGCAACTGGCCACTGGCCCTCACCATTCTATCCTCTCTCCCCTTCTCACATACTCTCTCCTCTTCCCTCTTCCCTCATTTTGATATGTATTATAATTGATGTTACCTATGTACATTCTGTATGTATAGGCCTAAATTATCCTTCACATGTACAATGTCTGGTTTTTGTCCATTTTATTTTGCGAATGTAAATTGTATTGATGTCTAGGACCACTTTGAAAATGAGCTTGCTCAATGATGCTTATGCCTGGTTAAATAAAGTTTGATTGATTGATGGTGAATGGTTCATAAAACTTTCCTCCTACAGGCCCTAGAATTTATTTTGAACAAAAATTATTTTCTGTTCAATAGAGAATTTTATAGGCACATATGTGGCACGGTGGTGGGGGCCTCTATGTGTGCCAATTTTTTTATGGGCCTGTTGGAAAAAAAGTTTATTTTTTACATCAAAGGAAACAAATACCAAAACAAAGTAGTAAGGTGGTACCATTTTATTGATGACATTGTGTGCGTCTGGGGGGGGGGGGCAAGGATCAGGAATTACAAGAGTTCATGTGATATATTAATGACACAGAAAGGAATCTCAAATTCACACATGAACATAATTTTGAGAGAAAATTTCCTGGATGTTGTGCTCAGCGCTTCCCAAGGCTCCACAGTGGCATCATCGGGTTATAGGAAACCAATTGCTGCAAATACAGTTTTGCAGGCCCAAAGTGCCCATCCTAGGAAACTAATACATTCTATCCTTACAGTCAGTACATTAGACTTAGAAGGAATTGTTCAGAGTTGACTGAATTTGACAGACAAGCAAAAGAAATGTCACAGAGGTTTAGAAAAAGAGGGTATAAGGCAACACTTTTAGAGTAAGCAATGGAGAAAGTCAGACTATTAAACAGAGAAACACTACCGGTACTGAGAAACAGAGCACAGGACAAAAGTCCAAATATTACCTTCTCTAGAACTTATTATACTGTCGCGGTAGTGCCAGCATAGTCAGGGTTGAGTGACAGGTTCTATGTTAAACCCCTAACTTTGCACCTTAATAGCTTTGGCAGCATTTGACGAAATTAGCTGAAATGATTCATGCATTGTCTAGTAGACAAGGTCTAAATATGTGGAACATTTTGTGATGACAGCTTGTGCAGCTTGTGAGATACACATGTCATTTTCCTGTAGATATCTTTTTTTTTTCCTGTACTTTATTTATTTTATTTATTGAGATCTCCAAATTACAACGTTTGAATCAGGGAGTCATTTACAAAGGCGCCAAGTCAATAGTGCAAATAGGCACAAACAGTGCAAAATACAACAAAATATACAAGAACAAAGACGAAATACATAAGAATACAATGCAGAGAATACAGTTGACAACTATTTACAAGGCAGTAATAATGGTAAGAAACAGGTTACAGTATGCAGGAGTGTATAAGCAGAGGTAACATGAATGGCGATGACTGATAGTAAAACAAAATGGATAATTACAGAAATTAAGTAGCAACATAATAGCAATTAATACAATAGAGGAATAACAAGGTTTAGTAGGGTACATGGTAGGAAATTAGGCAGCCTAGGAATAAGGGTAACAAAATAACGGACCAAGGTACAAGGTGTGGCATAGAACAAGGGCAAAGAGGTTACATAGAGGAGACTGTTCACCAGACAGAGACTGTCCAAGTGGAGGGTACTACAGTAGCAGAAGAGGGGAGTGGAGTCAGAGAAGCAGGATGAGAAATGGATTGGTGAGGTGGGGGACAAGGGACAGAGGTACAAGGGATAGGGGTAGGAGGGAAGGCCAGAGCTGTTTGAAAAGACAATGTTGTGAGATAATCAATCCAGGGAGGGAAAGTTGGAGCTGTCTGAGAAGACATTGGCATGACAAAAATCATTACGGGGTAGACAGGTGGTATAGGACCGAGAGGGCAGAGGTCAGGCTAAGGACAGACCTAACATGGTTATTTTGTTTTCCTCTCACTTACAGCCTACAGGGAGTGGAATATGTTTCCAAAACATTCAGGGTAGAAGCATGCTTTACCAAGGGAGTGCCTTTGGGAGGTTTCCTGAAAAATTATTAAATGGTTCCAGAGTTCTAAAGATTTTACGTTTTGCTTTTTTGCTGTTCTGAGCATGCTCAGTTGGGGTTTTTGGATAACATTCTGATACAACACAAAAATTCTGTGCCGCAGACCATTTTTGTTTTCTCACCACTTGCTTCTCGGAGCACCCAAAAAAATGTTCCTGTCATGAGGCCTGCCATTTTGTCCCCCCTAACTAAAAAGCATGGAAAATATATAAAAATAGTATAATTTAAAAAACAAACACATGAATCTAGCTAAACAAGACCAATTTAGCTAGATTCTGGTGTTTGTTTTTTAAAACAATGACCAGAATATACCTTTTCTGGGCACCCCAAAATCTAAGATGTACAGCTAAGCAAAATGTGCCATTGGCCCATGCTTTCTGTATGAGAACAGCTGGCCTTCTTGCATGTTGAAGCCACAACTGGAGTTCTGTTGCAGTCTTCAGTTGAAGCAGTGAGCTGGCAATCCCCTGTTCTGTCTGTCTCAAAAAGTTTTATTAAGTGGACCGGGGTTCCCACCCCAGTACCACTTCCTCCCCCCTCTAAGTCACCTACACCTCCTCAATATTTAAGTTATCAGACTGGCGTGCCCACCCCCAGTGCCACTTCTACTGACCCCTTCCCCTCAAGGTCACCCACACCCCATTCTCAATATGTAAATGGTAGCACTGGGGTGTCAACCCCCCATGCCACTGAACAGTAGCCCAACACTGGAGTGCCCAGTCCCCAGTGTCGAAATATCACTGTCCCCTGAAATGAAGAAAACCATCCCTCAATGATTTATTTTTTAACCTGTAAAAAAGAAAATGGTCCCTTGCTGACTTGACCTCCCACAAACACAACATCGCACCCACCCCCATCTCCCTCTCAGAACCCCCAACCTCCCCCCTACACCCTCACTCACCTGAACATGTCCCAAAGTGTAGATATACTCTCTGGTCAAAGACACATCTTGCTGCTGGAACCGGCAACTGCAATATGAGAAAGTTAGGTAAGTGCAGTTTAATGTATTTCAATGGAGTTTGAACTTTTATTCATAACCTTGTCATTTTTGAATATGTTTACACCAGATTTTCAACATGGCCTTTTGGGGACCCTGCCTCGTGACCAGTCATGGCAGAATTATGTAAATCTGGCCCAAAAAGCAATTTTGAGGTTGCTTTTTGAAATCACCTTTTGGCAGGATGTGAAAATGTTCACCACCCTTGTTCCTGAGCTGGGGTCATAAGAAGGCTATGTTGAAAATGTGGGTTCAAAATATGTAAAAAGGACAAAGTTTTTGGCACCAGGAACTAAAACAGAGATAAAATCTTTGATGTGGGTACAAAGGAGAGCCACGGGGATGAAAAGAGACCTCAGGGGCCTAGATTATGAGGAGAGAATGAATAGTCTGGGGTTGTTCTCATTGGAGTATCGGAGATTAAGGGGAGATACGTGACTTTTATATAGGTCACCTACTAAGAACGATCTGTGGGTCTGTTTGGACATAGAAATGAAACACCAGACATACAGCACCAGGTCACACTCATTACAGTTAAAGAGTGAGATACATCATACTAATAAAAGGTAAAATTGGTACACAGAGAATGGTGGCACTTTGCAAACTCATTTCCTGAAGAATTAGTTGGCAGTGGTAGTGTAATGGAGTTTAAGAAAAAATTTGATGAATATTGTGTCTCTAACAATATTAAGAGTTATAGACTTAGAATTTTGGTGAGCTAAATGGACAACAGTCTACTATGATCTGTAGTCACCTAGGTAAGTTACGAGCGCATGTTGACATTTTTCTATGCTTGCTCATAACTTTGATAATTTTCAATATTTTGACCCCAAAATTTCAATATAAATATTTTCTCATGCCACCTCCTGAATGTAACAGCTGTCCTGTTTCAAATCTTGGCAAAATATGCTTTTGCACCTGTGGCCTGGTTTCACAGTGTGGCACGGAATAACATTTTAGCAGGAAGTTGAAATGTTTCACCTACCAGATTCATGAGGTGGGGCAATAAAAAGGCTGCACTGAAAAGTATGTGTACAGATATGGTAAAATGGCCTGGTTATGAGTGAACATTGCAATATTTAAATGTTCACTCGTAACTTCACTAATTTTCAATATTTTAACTACAGACTTTCAACATAGCCATTTTTCTACACCACCTCATAAACATGACAGGTTTAACTTTTTAAATCCTGGACAAAGCATGTTTTCACACTTGTGTTGCGAAATGATGTTTCAGACAATACACTATCAATACCACATGTCATGTTTATAAGAAGAGTAATTAAACTACTATCTTCAACATTTGGGGTCAAAATGAAAATGATAATTATTAAGAAACTTTCTGTGTAGTGCCAGTCTTCACCCCAATTGGTGTATTTGTTGTGATCCTATGCCAGTGAGTTGAAACCAGGGTTGAGCTCAGTGACCCAGCTAGATGGGTGAACATGGGAGGATGGCACTGTTATGCGGCTCTCCCCCCAGCAAGTGAATGGAAGCTTCTGGGCTGCCCACATGGGTCCAGGTACCATATAGTAAAAACAACTCTCCTCTTGGCATAGGGCCAGATGGATTCTTTGCCCTGTGTATCTGTATCTGCTGCCACATGGAAGTGCATGGACTAGAGAGCCCTAGCTTCTGCAACCCATCAGACAGCCCCTTAAATTCTTTTTTTGCATATTCTGGTTCTTCCCTGGAAATGAGTGACAGGTGGCTTCAGATCTCCCCTTGGAGGGTTCTCCATCTGCCCTAGGCCATGCTACTGTCTCCTGACCCCCCCTCACCCAGAAATTGCCCCATGGATTTCTACTCTGTTGTGGCACCAGGGAGGGGAGGGTTGTCCTCCCCCCTCCCTGCACACACAAATCTGGTTTGCCTGGGGCTGTGCTGGGGTCAGGAACATGCTCCAGGTTTCACAGAGCCTATCAACATGTCCCCCATTTTCCCCTGTTCTGGTTGGTTCCCCTCCCATTGCCAGGGTGTGCACATCAGTGTGTGCACAAGGAGGTGTGTACATGCTGCAGAGTCCTGTAGCACCCTCCCGTCCTCTGGTGACCCTGACACATTCTACCACAGGCCTCCACCTGGGGGCAGTCATTTGGTGAGACTATCAGTCCACCTTCCCTGGGAGAGGAGAGCTGTCCTCTGGATACTCAATCCTCTCCCTCTCCAGCCAACCCCTGGTGTCCTACTCGCACCATGAACATGGGGTCACTGGTGTGGCAGGAGGTAAGGCACTGGTTCCTCAGCCCTATATTCATAGGTTGATTCAAGCTTATTAGAATGATGTCCATGGAGCTTGCTATTTAACCAAGTTAGAACCGAATTATTAACTCCCTAAAATACTGGTCTAAATTAGATTTAAAACTATTCATACTGAGGCTGTCAACTACGTTAATAGGAAGTTCGTTACACCGCCCTCTGGCTAAACCAGCTCTTCCATAAATTATGATTCCGTTTTGAACAGAGAAGTTGTTTATTGTGTCTTCTACTGCTACACCAATCAGTCTATGGCTGGATTCCTAGCTCAGTTCATAGCTTGTCGTCTACCATTATCCTATATAACAAACACATATCCCCCCTAAATCTCCTATAATAAAGGCAATAAAGGTTAAGGGATGCTAATCAATCTGTGTATGTTTTGTTATTTAAA
This sequence comes from Neoceratodus forsteri, assembly GCA_016271365.2. Classification (NCBI taxonomy): domain Eukaryota; kingdom Metazoa; phylum Chordata; order Ceratodontiformes; family Ceratodontidae; genus Neoceratodus; species Neoceratodus forsteri. The sequence goes on along the minus strand of CM057455.1, from coordinate 1,138,125,626 downwards.
CCTTTTATAGAACTGGTGAATCTTCTCTGTACTCCCTCTATTCTATTATTGTCCTCCCTATTTTATGGAGACCAGACCTCAGTACAATACTCCAAATGGGGCCTAACCAGTGCTACGTAAAGTGAAGTCAGTATCTTCTTATCCCTGCTAGAAATATGCCGTAGGATACAATTTAGGATCTGATTTGCTTTTTTCACCTGTGTACTACAATGAGGACCAAATTTAAGATCAGCACTAATTTTAATTCCTACAGTAAGTCTCTTTCTTCATTAGTATCTTTAAGATCAGTATTTGCAAGTTTACAAGAAACCATTCTGTTATGTTTGCCTAAATGCATAACCTTATATTTTGCAGTGTTCAAGACCAATTTGTTAGATTATGTTCCCCCAAATATTTCATCAGTTGTACTCTGCAGGGATGCTGCATCTTCTTGGTTATTTATACTGTCCCCACTCTGCAGTCATCTGCAAATTTATAGAGCCAAATGTTTGGATTATTTTTTTGAAGGGAATATATATCAATATTAAAGAGACTTGGACCCAGGACCAAGCCCTGCAGCACCAGTCAGATACTACCCCATTGATGGCTACTCTTTGTTTTCTCCCTTGTTGCCATGCTGATACCCTGCTACAGATGTTTGAATTTAGTTTAAGTTCCTATAATAGGTTTAATAGTTCCATGTGATCAATTTATTAGAAGTCTTTGCAAAATCCAAGAAGACCACATCAACTGGATTCCCAAGATCCAACTCCCTATTAACATTCTCATTGAAGTCCAGAAGATTTGTCTAGCAAGACCTAGATTTTGTTAACCCATGTTGTAAAGGGTACACCAGGCCTTTATTCTCTAAATAATCCAGAATTAAATCTTTGATTATTCCTTCCAGAACCTTTCCTACCAGAGAGCTTAAACTCAAAGGCCTGAAGTTGTCTGGTTTTGTCTTTGGCACTTTTTTCAAAATGGGAATTACTATGGCAACTTTCCAATCCAGGGGTACTTTTCTTGTATTAAGGGAGGCCTGGAAAATACAGGTAAGGGGTAAAGTAAACACATCCGTGAATTTCTGCAGTAATCTCAGGTGTATGTCATCAGGGCCAGGTGACTTACTGGTGTCTAAATTTGTGAGTCAATCAAATACATCTTTGGGATTAATGATTACTTGCCCAGGACTTGACAAACCCTTGCCAGTGTGTGGTATTGGATTACTACTATTGAAAACTGAACAGAAATATGTATTTTGAATGTCAGCCAACTCAGTGGGGGGTAGCTGTCTGACCCAAATCTTTCTTAAAGGAGCTTATCATGCTAGAACCTTTTTCATACTATTGATGTAAGAGTAAAATGATTTTTTACTATCCTTCACCTTAGTTGATAAGGTCACTTCATACTGTGCTTTTACTGTTCTGATTTTGGCTTTAACTTCCTTGATAAATTATCTATAGGCCTTATGGTTTATAGGTGTGTTGTTTTTTTTTAGTTTTTTAAACATTCTGTTCTTCCTATTTATCAGTCTTTTAATGGAAACATTCAGCCATGTGTTTTTTTTTCCTATTGTTATTATATTTTTGGACATTTGGTATGTAGTTTTTAATAAGATTCCTTAATCTAGTAAGCAGCAAATACCACATATCCTGTATGGAATTACCTTTAAAGTAATTTTCCCAGTCCCATAGTGAAAGTTGTTTTATGATGCTGAAACAATCAGCTCTGCTAAAATTTAGCTTATTTGTGTTACCTAATGTATTGATAGATAGAGTTTCCATAATGCTAAAATGGACAGAACTATGATCACTGTTACCTAATGGACTTTTAATCAGGACTTTGTTAACTGAATTACCCATGTTAGTGAGCACTAAATTGAGGATACTAGCTCCTCTGGTACTATCTTGTACTAGTCGTTCTAATCCCATCTGATCAAACATATCCAAGTACTTCTTGCCCATTTTACTGTTTCTCTGTAACATTATTCAATCCATACTAGGCAGATTGAAATCTCCCACCAACATTTTCTATCTGCTGGATCCAGACTGCTTATTACATTTAGTAGTGCCATATCATCAACTGATGACATGGAAGGTGACCTATAAAGTAACCATAGGTTAATTGTGGTACCTTTTTGGGGAAGCAGCTTTACCCATAATAGCTTTAGAACTCCCACATGGCTATATCCCCCCCCCATGAGCCCTGAATTTTGAGAACAGGTTATAACCTAGCACATTTTTCTTCCACTTACCATTATCATCCCACCATGTTTCTGTAATTAGGGCCAAGTAAATATTTTGTGATTGTAGCAACAGTTTAAATTCATCAAATGTTTTCACTAAATGTCTGGCATTAATAAGCATTGCGTTCCATTCCATTCTGGGGACTCCCTGGAAACATTTTTGACATTAATACTACTTTCAATTTCACTTACCAGGTCCTCCCCCTTTCCCCTAGTTTAAATGAAGTTTCATTACTTCAAGAACTATTTTTATCCATAATCCTGATACCTGAATGGTTTAAATGGGTTCTATGTGATAATCATGAGCGCCGAAAGGCAATCCTATTATAGGGACGCCAGGGCAGTGAAAACGTTTTGCCACCCTGACATCCTTTGGCATGGAAGAACAGCACTGGGGATTTAAATGCTTTGCTTTCTCTGTGGAGGGGTTTGCCCCCCACACCCCCACTTAAAGATTCTCAACTCCAGAAGGGTGCATGTCGGGGTGCAAAAGCCAAAACAAGTTTTGGCCCTGGCACAACAAAAATGCAGTAGCACCCGAACCCAGACCTGAACCCAGAACCCCACATACTGCAAGCAGAGGCCAACCCCTGATGCCAGGGTGCAGCTCAGCAGCTGACTGCAGTGCCACCCCTACATCCCCTCCACCCCCTCTCAGGCCACGTTCGCTGTGCTTGCTTCCCCCTCCACACATGTGTACATACAGCGACATTCTGTCGCTACAATCGCACACCCAACCACATCTGGTCGCCTTCCCCTCCCCCCTCGCCATTCAGGCTATTGCCACACATCATGTCACTGTTTCAGATGGCACCATGATTCAGGTGCCCACCTCACGTGCTACCATTTAAATGCAGGCCATCTGGTTTGAAAAGTAGTTTTCTATTAAATGTGACAGAATTGTCCATGAAGCCAGTGTTTTCCTCTTCGCAGAATTGCCTCAGACACTTGTTAATTTGTGAGACTGGCCCATTTTTATGAGACTGATACCCACAAATAGGTAATATACCAGATATTATGATTTCTTCATTCTTGTCCTTAATCCTTTTTGTTATGTCTCTGACGTCAGCTTGGATATCTTCCACCTTACTTCTGATAACATCATTAGTGCCTATGTGTAAAATCACCAGAGGGCTGTTGGTATTTTCAAGAAGATCATCCAGTAAATTTGAGACATTATGAAGTCTTTTCCCAGGGAGTGTGCTAACTGTGGTATGTTCCTTATGCCTGTAACAAACAGCAGTATCTATCCCTCTAATAATTGAGTCACCAATTACCACTATATACCCCTGGGCCAGCTAGCCCAATAAATTCTTGACACCCATCACTGCACAGAAGTGCAGGGCCCACAACAGCAGCAGCAGGGAGGGGCTTAGCATTATGCCAGCCAGTGGGCTGCTGTAACATTTGCACACCTCAACTGACTGGAATGCCTATGGAACCATGGCACCTGTCAGTCACAGACTCATGCCTCCTCAGTACTTCAGTGGGCTGGGTAGTGTGGCAGGCTGCAGAGTACCAATATCTAAAGCTACATAATTTTTATAAATATTTTGGGATCATGGCAGCCTGCATGTGGATCACCATGTCCCATGATTCTCTGCTCCCACACAGCAGGTGATCCACTGTGGGGACCCCATCAGAGATTTTGATCAGAATCCCCTGATCTGGCCCATCAGTCTCCCCTACCTGGCTGGCTCCACCCATAGCACAAAACTATGCTGAAATACTAGGGGCATCCAGGCCTGTCCAGTAGGATATGCATAATGGCCCTATGCATCCAGCAGTGACAATTATGTAGTGCACACTTGAGTGGCCTGGTATGTACCCCTGCTAGAGTGTAACAAGCCTATTAGTGAATAGAGCCCTATGAGAATAATGTAGATCTAGAATTGGCTTTATTAGCAATAGGCACAGCTAAAGCCTTTGACCTACTTCAATGACCATATATGGTAACCTGTTTGGAAGCTTGAGTCATACCAGACAAATTACTGCCCTAAATGAAGTTAATTTATAAAAATCCCAAAATGAGCATCAGAGTTAAAAAAAAAAAACAAATAAAATTTCCTATATAAATATTATTAATGGTGTTAAGCAAGGTTGCCTGCTGTCCACATTATTATTTGTACTATCACTGGAACCCCATTTAAGGGTCATCAGATTGAACATTAACATTCAGGGACTAAAAACTGGATCACAAGTAAAAAAAACTCTGTGCATACGCATATGATGTGCTCACAGTCTTAAATCCAGTTGTTTCTATACATTATTTAATGCATGAAATTAAGGATTTTGCAGTCTTCTCTGGTTATGAGATTAATCCCACCAAAATTTCAAGATTAAGGTTTGAAGGGGAACTGTCATCTTCAGGATTTCTTGGTGTCTGAAAGCCCATAAAAAGCTAATTTAAGTGAGCCATTGTGCTTGCCTGTGAGTCTTAGCAGTCTAGAATTATTCATATGTAAATCAGCCTGTTATTAAGTGCTGGGGGCAGCCATGTGTTTTAGGCTCCTGATAGACAATGATGTCACTGAGGGTCTTAGTCCAGCTTTGACTGTAGATAATCCGACAGGTTAAATTGGAAATCATCTGCTTTATTAAATGTGTTTTAAAGTTTTATTACAACACTTTCTACATTTGTAATTGTTTTGTATGTGCATTGAAATTAGTGAGTTATCGCCTTTACATTTTAAACTGTTAGTAAAAATAATCCAATAGAATTCTAGCATTGTTATGGTAGAAAATCCCATTCCATCCAAAATATTTCAGTAAGAAACTATTATACTTTTAACTTCATCAAAAGAAGTAAAATACTCTTTTAATAATGCATTTCAGGTTATGCATGTTTTAACAATGTTGCCCATCTGTGTGTTTTTGCAATTAATAAACAAGTAATCGTGTCCTATTTTTTTCTTTTCAAATCAAATCTGGATAGAAAGAGAATACTATTTTCAGAATCAAAACACATGCTCAGATTGTTTTTACTGTCTGTGTTCAGGAAAGGTACACAGAGCTACAACTTGTTCCTGAGTGTGTTTTGGGAGTATAGGGAGGTTAAGTGACTTGTTCTTTTTTTTTTTTGTTAAAAGTTTTTATTGTTTTTTGTTAAAACATAACAAAAGAGCAAAAACACAAAAACAGCAGTAACATTAAATTTCGGCTATCTACAGTACAGCAGCATACAATTAACGTATGAAGGTATTACCTAAATTGCATTACATCACAGTTCTAAAGGGAGAGTTACAGAGTACCTGTTAAACAGGAGGCACCTACCTTGAATTTTGCCAAAAATCCAAACCACGAGGAGGTACTACTGCTGAATCAGGCAAGGCTTCATGCATTACGGTAGCCGTACCTTCCTATGGCCGAATCTGAGGGAAAATCTGAAAAAGAGGTGAATATGGTGCCACAAAGTAACTAAGGGTAATTAAAATAATTTCTGGAGAGGTGGGGAGCTAATGTAAATCTCCAAACCATACCTTCTATAAACAGAACACAGAATATAGAAAAAATGTACAGACAGCCTAACAATGACAGTAAATGACAACAATAATAACTATTTACAAAAAATGTCCTCCTAAGCTGAATAAAAGGTAGACAGCGCATACTTAATAAAAAGAAAAAAAAACTAAGCTCAATGATCTGATTACGCAGTACATCATATTAGGGAGTAGAGAATAACAACGGCTACTATAAACCAAGTCAACCTACACCTGCTCTGGAGGCCAAGTAAGCCATGTATGGAGCCCAGCAACAATGGTAAAGAGGCATTCGCCCTTTCATCAGGTGAGAATGTCTATCTAGTTCAGATATGTATGTAAGTGCAGATAGGATCTCTGTTATATTAGGTATATTAGAAGATCTCCAGTTTTTGAGGATAGAACATTTCTCCTGCATGCTTAGGAGCATCAGCCATCTAAATGCGTGAAGACTAAGATTTGGGACTTCAGATTTAAGACCTAGCAGCATAAGGGGAGCACTAAGAGGGATATTACATTGTAGGATTAGGTTTGCTGCACTAAGGACAGACTTCCAAACATCTGCGATAAAAGGGCAGAGCAATAAAATATGATAGAGATTTACTCCGTGTCCATGGCATCTCCAACATTTATCATGAGAGAGCACTTGCATTTTCTTTAACATTACAGGGGTTCTATACCATGAATGCATTATTTTATTTTGGATAAGTCTGCTCCTAGCATCCGTAAGCACTTTATGTCCTACCTGACAGCACTGATTCCACTGAGTTTCAGTCAATGACATTTTTAAGACCTTTTACCACTTGTACCTTGAGGATTGGTTAGGGGTGGGCAAAGTATCTCTAATTAGGGTGTAAATTACACCTGCCGCCCCTTTCTGTAGAGTAAGCCACGAGTGTACTGGGGGTGAAAGGTCCTTAGATGTGTTTGCCTGTTGCAACATTTGTTTCAAGGCATCTCTGATCTGCAAATACTTCCAGAATTCAGAGCTGTATAATTTCCACTTACTTTGTAGTTGTTGGAATGTATCTACCACTATAGAGCCCTTGACCAGTAGATGTTTTACAAATAGGATGCCTTTTCCTTGCCAAGTGGACCAAGACAAAGGCAGACCACCTATGGTGATATTGAGGCTATTCCACAAAAGAGTATACAGTAAGAGGAGGGCTGATATATTAATTTTTTTGTGGAGGATTCACCAGTACTGAACTGAGGGACCAATGGTGGGGTGCAACATAAGCTCCTTAGAGGCCCCAGGCCACAGCAGTGTAGCTGTAACAGGGGATCCTCAGAGGTCTTGTTCTATTGTTGACCATTGGGGCGACTCTTCAGACTGTGGGTTGAACCATTTCAAGGTCTGTGAACATTGATATGCTATTTTGTAGCCCTCTATCCATGGGAGACCCCATCCTCCATATTTCCAGTGTGCTCTAAGTATATTTTTGCCCAAATGGGGTTTAGCTTTACACCATAAAAAATTACCAATGGTTTTTTCGATTTTTTTAATCCATACTGTAGGAAGAGTTAGGGGGATGTGAGATATTAAATAGAAGATTCTAGGAGCAATTGACGTTTTATAAGCTGATATTTTTCCAGCTAGTGTAAGGTTAAGATGAGACCAGGGATCCCGATCAGATCTGCAACTAGATAGTAGAGGGTCTAAGTTGTAGTCCCACCATTTCCCAGTGTCAGCTCCCACTTTGATTCCCAGATATGTAATGGTGTGTTGTGATCATTTAAGGCCAAAGTGGGACATGGTGTGGGGGAGACATTTAGAATTAAGTGGAAGGATCTCTGTTTTTGTCTGATTAATTTTGAGTCCAGAGATATGAGAGAAATGTCCTAATAGGGTAAGAAGAGGTGGGATAGCATTGGGGCATCTCTCAAAATAACCAGCAGGTCATCAGCGTACATAAGAGTAATGGGTTGTGGATGACCTTTAGTAATACCAGCTATAAGAGGATGCTGAAGGATTGTGGCAGCCATGGGTTCCACCACTAGGAGAAACAGCAAAGGAGATAGGGGGCAACCCTGTCTTGTACCTCTGTATAGCTAGAATGTGTCAGATAATACAGAGCTGATGAGAACCCTGGCAAGGGGGGATGTATAGAGAGCTGTTATAGCAGCTCGGAAGTGAGGTCCGAATCCGATGTGTTGAAGAATGGTGTGAAGGTAGTCCCATTCTACTGAGTCAAATGCCTTCTCAAAGTCAATAGCCAGTGCAGCCACAGGTGTCGGAGTGGATTTATCAATGCAAATGAGGTTGAGAAGAGTCCGCAAGTGGTCTGAGCTATACCTGCCATTCACAAATCCTGCTTGGGATGGGTGTATCAAAGAGGGGAGTATAGGGTTTAGCCTATTTTCCAGCACCCTAGCATATACCTTGCTGTCGGTGTTAATCAAGGAGATAGGGCAGTAGCTAGCGGGGTCTTCAGGGGCTTTCCCCTTTTTAGGAAGGACAGTTATAGTGGCCTCTCTTAAGGTTTGAGGTAAGATGCCCTTATCTTCAGCCTCCGTAAAAACCTGACATAACAGAGGGGAAATCATGGGGGATATTAGCTGAAAGAACTCTACAGGGTACCCATCACATCCGGGTGCCTTCCCTGATTTGAGAGTCATCAGTGCAGAATTGACTTCTTGTGGTGTGAGGGGGGCTTCAAGGGCATCAATGTGGGATCGGGAAAGCTTTGGTAGCTTGATAGATTGAAGGAATGCTTGGGTTGCAGAGTTATTTTTAGGTCTGGAGGATGTATAAAGTTGCGAGTAAAAAGACGCCATAATTTCGTTCACACTTTGAGGGTTAGTTTGAACCTTACCGGTAATAGGGTTTTTCAAATCCACTATGTATCGTTGAGATTGCTGCTTGCGGAGTTGGTATGCTAAGATCTTCCCATTTTTGTCCCCCCCTTCCCAATATGTATGGTGAATCTTGAGAAGGGCTAGATCCGCATTCCTGGATAGCAATTCGTTAAGTTTGATACACAATTGTAAAACTTTCCTTCTAAATTCTGAGTGGCGCGATGGGTGGGATAAAGCTTTGTGCTCACGTTCAGGATTGGCAAGCTCACTTTCAAGCTCGGTAAGTTCCTTTTCTTTGCACCTCCTTCTATGGGAGGCATATCCAATGATTTTGCATCGCATAGTAGCTTTGTATGCTTCCCATGTGTTGGAGGCTGAAGTCTCCGACACAGGGTTTTCTTGCAGGAATAACTGAGTTTGTAATTTAGCCCATTCAATAAATTTTTGGTCATGCATGAGGAGGGGGTCCAGTCTCCAGGATGTAGACCGTGGTGTGGGTGGTCCTCATATCAGTGTCAGCTGCACCGGCACGTGGTCTGAAATAACAGAAGACAAGATATTGGTACTTAAAACAGATTGCATCAGAGACTGGGAGACTAACCAAAAATCAAGTCTACTAGAGGAGCCATGTACTTCAGACTGGAAAGTATAGTCCCTGTCTGAGGGATGGACTAGGTGCCAAATATCCACCAACTGGTATTCGGAACTAAGACTAAGTACGGCCTCTGCTCCTCGGGTATGATACTATCTCCCATGACCACTTCTATCTAGTGCAGGGACAAGAGTTAAATTAAAGTCCCCCCCCCCACCAGGATTGGTATATCTGGTTTCAGCATCGTCCCTAATTTAGAGTTGAGTTCCAGAAAAAAGGATGGGATGTCCTCATTTGGTGCGTATATATTAGCTATTAATAGCTGTCCATGTGGAGTATCCAATAAAGCTATCACCCACCTGCCCTGAGGGTCAGTTTTACTCTGTAAAATAGACCAAGGGAGTGATTTGTGCAATAAGATAACTACGCCTTTCTTTTTTGTGGTGGCACTGTCATGAATTTCTAATCCCACCCAGTCCTTCACCAAATATCTGTGATCCTGCTTGGTTAATTTGGTTTCTTGTAAGAGGGCAACCTGGGTTTTGAGCCTCTTTAAATGGGTTAGAACTTGTTTTTGCTTTGAAGGAGAATTCAAACCCCTGACATTCCACGTTATAAAGGTTGTTTCAACCATGGTCAGACCAAAAGTGGAACATGGTAGCTAAGATGACAATATAAGAAAAGATGTTGTCAGGGGAGTGATACTGTGATGGATCCAACATTGTTCCTGGACTCATACTACAGAAGGTGACGGTTGGCAAGTCAAACATAGATAGACATACATTTTGCAGCATGTGTTTTAAGATTAATAACTGGAGATACAGAAGAGACAGTAATAGTGTACAAAAGCACAGTGTGCCAAAACTATATACATATATTGTGCAATGTTGTGTGGCAATACGAGTGGGCATTATGGGCCAAAGGTCTCAGTAACCTTAATAGCCCACCCACCTGCCAGACAGAGGGGGAATAGACTATAGTCCCAGTCACATGGGTAGCCCAGAGCAATAAAAGAAAAAACAAAACGCATTCCCCTGGGAATAATATGGGCAAGGAAAATCACCTGCCTAATAGAATTCCATGTCCTTATACAGTGAAGCCTGGGAAGTATAAAAAACAGCCTATGTGGTTACAGTATAGCTCAAATAGGAGATAGGGGAATTATTACTCGGGAGATATAATGGGCTTAGCTGGATAATCCAGCCTGGAGCATTAAGTTCTTGGTATAACACCCTCTAAACACGAGAAAGAGAAAAAAAGAAAAAAGAAAAACAACAGATCAATTCAGACATACTGTTTCATATATCAGAACAGTAAAACGTTAAAACAATACCCCCTAAATTTAAACTGAGTATAGCAACTATGCATTAGTACCCTAAGTATTTTCCTCCTTTTTTATCCAGTTTTGCTTTTTTAGCTATACAGCCTTGGCAGGGGGTGAGTTGCATGGCCTGAGACGCTAACAGGAGGAAAGAAAATCATTAAACTGGCAGCTAACCCAAGTGCTGCTTTTAACTGCAAACCACCCTCTCAAAATCGATGCCAGGCTGTGTACGCTGAGTGAGGGAAGAAGATGTAGGAGAGAAAAGAACCAGGACACTTATCTAAGTCCAAGTACATTGATCTGCCGTCTGCAGGAGTTCTGGCTCAGAGGGGGCTTGCTGAGACCATTCTTCGGCAGGAGTTGCAGATGACTGGGCTGGAAGGGGCAATATCACATCCGTCATGGAGAGGGGCCTTATCAGGAGATGAAGTTGCAACCGGAGCCTGGATAAGGGCCTCAAGTCCTAGCGGTTTCTTGTGCCATCTCTTCCTCTGGATAAGTGAGAAAGTCAACTGCATTCTCAACCAAGTCCACAGGAGTTAAAACGACAAAACGATTTGGAGTAGAGAAACGCGTTATAATGTCATCTGGATGGTTTAAAGGAGACAGGGGTACCTCTTCACTTCTGTCATGCGGGTGTTCTCATCTTGGGTGGCTCCCAGATTGTTGCTGCTTATGGGTTCTGGCTGGGATAGCTGGTTGGCTGCCATGAAATTGGAAGCTGGGAGATGGGGAAGCCGTGGTGGTTCGGCAGATAGCAGCAGTTATGTTCAGCTGGCCTTGTTCTTTTTCTATCTGACGGCTATTATTCAGATCTGGAGCTGGGTGAGATGGCCAATTAGACTGTAGGTACTGTATTAGGCTGTCTGGTGTAGTGAAGGATATATGAGAGCCGTTTACCTCTAGGCGCATAATTGCTGGGTATCGCAGTGAGAACTTAATCTTAAGCGAGTGCATCAGCTTCCTAGCCTCTGTGTATTCTTTCCATCTGGTGGCCAGCTCCTGAGAATAGTCCTGAAAGATCAGAATTTTGTGCCCTTGCCAGGACAGACCCCCAAGCTCTCGTGCTCTGACAGTGATCCACTCCTTATCTGCGAAGTTTAGGATACAGGCCATGATAGCCCTGGGTCTTTCACCACTCTTCGGAGTCAGGCTGAGCATTCTATGGGCCCTTTCTATTGTAAGCCCAGGAGGAACCTCACATTTTAACAGCTCAGGCAGAATATCATATAAAAAGTCTAAAGAATTGCCGTGTTCCACGCCCTCAGGAAAGCCGAGGAATTGGAGATTATTCCGACGGCTCCTGTTCTCCATGTCATCCATTTTGCTTTGCAGCGATTGAATCGTTCTGCCTTGGTCACTAATTATGGCTGTAAGCTTCCCTATTTCAGCTGAATTTTGATCTGCTTTGTTTTCAGTACGGGTAATTCGAGCCTCAAGCTGTTGAATAGCAGTCGTAGTTTGAGTGGAAGCAAGTGAAACCTCGGCCATTTGATTAAGTAAGGCCGTGCACATTTCGGTAGTTTGCAGCAAGGTTGACTCTGCAGAGGCCTCTGTTTTTTTATACTGAGCCATTACGTTGTTCGAGTAATCCAACCTGGAGTGCAACTGCCGGTGATCAGGACAGATATTGTTGTTCCTGGTAGGTTTAACAATGTTTCCCCAGCTATACCGACATGTCTGGCTGATTTTTAGGCAGTGTAAAACTCGGAGGGAGCCCGGGGTAATAGCGAGCATTTGCTTAAGGCAGCCATTGCATCCGAAGCTAAGCCATGCCCCCCAAGTGACTTGTTCTAGTAACACAATATACAAGTAGAGCATGTTGGAATCAAAACCCATTATGCTAGATAAATGAAGCGTGTTCACAGCTCTTTGCTTTAACTTGTAGGCTGTACTGCCAGCTGATAATCAAAAACTACACATTTCAAGGCTGGCCCCATAATGCCAGATCAGTAGGTAGGAAGCCCCATTTCCATCTTGTAAACCTGAATTTACACTTGAAATTGTAAGAGAAAGGCTGTAAGACAGGAAATGGAAAAAGACAAAAGTTGGTGCTGTAGCACCCGTAGAAATCTGTACTGACATGAGCACAGCCAGGGTTTAGAAATCCTGATATGGATCTCCAATACCTGTTGGCACCATAGAGCCAGCCTCGAGATGTGTAGATTTTGATGATCAGCTGGCAGTATAGCCTAGAGGTTAAAGCAATCCTGAAGATGGATTATTTTTATTAACAGTTTGAAATGTAAAGGCAATAACTCACTAGTTTCAATGCACATACACAACAATTATTATAAATGTAGTAAGTGTTGTAATAACACCTAAAAACACACTTAATAAAACAGATGGTTTCCTATTTAACCTATTGGATTGTCTACAGTCAAAGCAGGGTCAATACCCTCAGTGACATAAATGCCTGTCAGGAGCCTAAAACACATGGCTGCCCCGGCCCCTAATTTCAGGCTGATTTACATATGAATAACTCTGGATTGCAAAGACTCACATATAAACACAATGGCTCACTCAACTTAGCTTTGTATGGGCATTCAGACATTAAAGGGACACTGTCGGTTTTGCTCATAATTTTTCTTTCCAATTTAATCAGTGTGTCTATAGGCACATACTAGTAAAACAGGTACTCTAGAATGCCTCTGTCTCACATAAAAGTAATCTGTTTACATATATTTATAAAGTTTGCCTTATTTTCTTTAGTAGCGGTCCACACTTAATTCCTCCATCCACCAGAAGCATATTGACACTGAGAACATGCCTTTACCATGGAGCACTGTCCCGAAGTTCACTGTTTTACATCCCCATTGAAAAAAAACATGAAATCCAGTAAATTGTGACATCCTGAAGAGTTTGTGGTATCTTTAAATAAAAAACAAGCACTCAGTGATCTTCAAAATGTATTTTAAATCTGGTGCCAAAATCCAGTGCATGCGCAAGCAGAGCAGGAGAAAAGATCCTGCGCATGCGTGAGAATGTGCCGCTCTTGCTCATGCATGGGATTTTGGCACCAGATTTAAAATATATTTTGCAACTCACCGAGTGCTTAGTTTTTATTTAAAGATATGACAATCTCCCAGTATCCTCCAATCTACTGGAATACGTTTTCAATGGGGATGTAAAAAAGTGAACTTCAGGACAGCACTTCATGGTAGAGGTGGGTTCTCGGTGCTGATATGCTTCCGGCGAGCAGGGGATTTAAATGCAGATTGCTACTAAAGAAACATAGAAACACAGAAACATAGAATTTGATACAGATAAGGACCGCTTGGCCCACCTAGTCTGCCTATTTTCCTACCTAACAGATAAGCTGCAGATCCTAGTTAACCAACAACTTACTTCCTCCTACCCCCCCCCCCACTAGGACTGCCTTATGTCTGTCCCATGCATTCTTAAATTTCCCCACTGTTCTTGACTCCATGACCTCCTCAGGGATGTCTGTTCCATGCATCCACAACCCTCTCTGTGAAAAAATACTTCCTCACCTTACCTCTGAGCCGTCCCCCCTCTATCCTCAAATTGTGCCCCTTGTTCTTGCACATCTCTTTTTCTGAAAGATGCTACCCTCTTGGACTTTGTTGATTCCCTTGAGGTACTTGAAAGTTTCTATCATGTCCCCTCTCTCCCTTCTTTCCTCAATGGTATACATATTAAGCTCCTTTAGTCTTTCTTCACATGTCTTCTGGTGCAGACCCTGCACCATTTTAGTTTCCCTCCTCTGGACAGCTTCTACTCTGTCTATGTCTTTGCGGAGATGGGGTCTCCAGAACTGCACACAGTACTCCAGATGGGGTTTCACCAACTGTTTGTATAGAGGAATAACAACTTCCTGTTTTCTACTATTGATGTCTCTCCCTATGCATCCCAGTATCCCCCCAGCCTTCCCTACTGCCTTCTCACATTGCTTGCCCACCTTTAGGTCATCTGATATAATTGCTCCCAGGTGCCTTTCCATTTTTACTGTTGTCAGTATCTCACCCCTCATTGTGTACTCTTCCCCTGGGTTTTTGTTTCCCAGGTGCATTACCTTGCACTTCTTTGCATTAAATCTGAGCTGCCATACATTTGACCATTCCTCCAACCTTGCCAAGTCCCTTTTCCTCATTTCCACTTCATCTTGTGTATCAACCCTGTTGCCGATCTTCATGTCGTTTGCAAAGAGACATACTTTTCCTTCCAGTTCCTCTGCAATGTCATTTATAAAGAGACATTAAAAAGGACCGGTCCCAATACTGAACCCTGCGGTACCCCACTAGTAACCCTCCTTTCTTCACTGTGTACTCCATTTACTACTACCCTTTGCATCCTGTTGTCTAGCCAATTTTTTATCCAGGCTACCACCTTGGGACCCACTCCAAGGCTGGCTAACTTGTGTATTAATCTTTTATGTGGGACTGTATCAAATGCCTCGCTAAGATATAGGTAGGCCATGTCCACAGCTCCTCCCTGGTCTACTACTTTGGTCACCCCATCAAAGAAATCTATTAGATTCATCTGACATGACCTTCCCATCGTGAATCCATGCTGCCTTGGGTCCTGTGCCACACTGGCCTCTAGGTACTCAACAATTCTTTCCTTCAGAAGTGATTCCATCATTTTCCCTACCACTGAGGTCAAACTAACTGGTCTGTAGTTTTCTGCCTCTATCCTACTCCCACTTTTGTGAAGAGGAATCACATCCACCTTCCTCCAGTCCTCAGGTACCACCCCATCCTCCCATGATTTGTTAAAGAGAGTAGTCAGTGGTGTCACTAGTTCTACCCTTAGTTCTTTTTAGAATTCTTGGGTGACTCCCATCAGGCCCCATTGCTTTGTCCACCTTCAATTTTATTAGTTCTTTCAGAACCCCTTCTTCTGCAAATGGACTGGTATCGACCCTCATCTTCAGAGTGTTTCTCTTGTTTGGTTTAGGTATCTCCCCCTCCTCTTTCTTTGTGAATACTGAGCAGAAATATTCATTCAGTATCCCTGCTTTTTCACTGTCACCCTCTACCCACATTCCCTCCCCTTTATTAAGCTTCAGTATCCCTCCTTTGGTCTTTCTTTGCTCCCTAATGTACATATAAAAGGTCTTATCCCCCCCTTCTTAACAGAGTTGGCTATCCTTTCCTCAGTTTGGGCCATTGCTATTCTGACTGCCTTCCCAGCCTCTATCTGCTTTAACTGATAAAGTTATCTGTCCTGCTCCCTCTGTGTTTCCTTATATTTCGTGAATGCTGTCCTTTTCTCCTTAACCTTCCCTGCCACCTCTTTTGAGAACCATAACTTTTTTTCCTTCATTGTGTTTTGTTGATTTGCTTTACACAAAGGCCTGTTGCCTCTGTGATGGCTGTTTTGATTACTTCCCATTGTTCCTCCACCCCCTCCTTCCTGCCTGTTTGCTAATGCTTTTCTGAGGCACTCTCTCATTTTCCCAAAGTTAGCCCTCCTAAAGTCCAATGCTCTTGCTTTTGTATGGTTTGATTGTATGGCTGTGTTTATCATGAACCACACTGTTTGGTGGTCGCTTGTTCCCAGATGGCTACCCACTTCTAAATCTGAGATTCTTTCTCCGTCCCCATTTGAGAGTACCAGATCTAAGATTGTTCCCTCCCAAGTGGGTTCCAGTACTAGCTGTCTGAGGCATGCCCCCTGTAGGGCATCAAGAATGACCCTGCTCTTGGATGTGCCTGCAGCAAAGGTGCTCTAGTTAACATCTGGCATATTCAGGTCCCCCATCAACAATATCTCCCCTTTTTCTGCCATTCTGAAGAAGCCTTCTATCATTTCCTCATCCATTCCTTCCCCCTAAGATGGGGGTCTGTATACAACCCCCCATGCGGATTGTGGTGCCATTTCCTGTCTCCAGGGTGACCCAGAGTGCCTCATCTGCTCCCTGTTTACTATTTAGTTCTGTTGCTTTGATCCCTTCCTTTACATAGAGAGCTAGTCCTCCTCCTCTTTTACCCTCCCTGTCCCTCCTGTAAATTGTATTTCCTGGTATGTTGACATCCCAGTCATGGTTCTCTGTGTACCATGTTTCTGTGACTGCCACAATATCCAGGCAACCCTTATCCATCAAGGCCACTAGTTCAGGGATCTTGTTATACAGACTATGGGCATTGGTACTCATCCCCCTCCACTTTTTGATGTCCTTACCCCTTTTAGCCCCATTCCTGTCCTTACTGCCCTTGTCTTTTTTTTACATTTACCCTCTGTTCTGCTCCCTAATGACTTCTCTACCTTGGTGTTTACCTCAATAATTAACGTGTTTTGTGGGGGAGACTGGGATTTCCCTGCTCCTTTTCAGTGCCTCCCCCCTTGGTTAGTCTAAATGCTTGCCAATGAAGCATTTAACCCTCCCACCTAGGATCCTGGTTCCCCTCTGGACAGATGCAGACCATCGCACCAGTATAGGTCTGCATCCCTCCAGGCAGCTCCCCAGTCCCCAATGAAGCCAAAACCCTGAGCTCCACACCAGTTTTTCAACTATTCATTGAATTCCCTGGTGAGGAGTACCCTAACATCACCCTTGCCATAGACAGGCAGCCCTCTGAGAAGGTTACCGTATGCGCTACTTGTCTAAGACCCTTCCCCAACTCTACAAACTCCTCTTGCACTGCTCTGATCCCATTCCTAGCCAGGTCATTTGTCTCTAGGTGGACAATGACATCCAGCTCCCTCCCTCATGCAGCTACTCCCATGATCCTGAGGATTTGCTTCCTGTCCCTCCAAGCTGAGGCACCAGGCAGACACCTTACCTCCCTCTCCCCTTCCTCCCCAATTTCTACCCCCTAATGATTGAGTCTCCCACCAGGAGTTGTTTCCTTCCCCTGTGGGGTCCCATGCCATTCTCCTGTGGGTCTCCTTTGTGAAGTTTCCCAGCATCATCCTTGGTCTCCACTGCAGGGGCCTCCATAGAGGAACCACTATCCACCAGAAGAGTGAAAGAATTGTGGAGAGGTACAGCTGGAGGGATGCAACTCTGTTCCACCACCCTCTCCCTCCCTGAGCCCACCCTGGTCCAGCTTCTCCTCTTTCTTGGCAACCTCTGATGTAGTGGCATTGGCCCTGGTGGTCCCTGGGTGGGGGAGGAGGTTTCACGAATCCTAGCCAGGTCAGCTTGGAGATGGACAACCTCCTCCCTCAGACCAGAGAGGTGCCTACAAAAATGGCAACATTGCAGCCTTCAGAATGTCTCCTGGAACACTGCCACCCCACAGCCATCCCAATGCACCACTCCCATCATGTCTTATTTTGTGTCCCCTCGCCTGTTTCTCTGTATGCTTACTTTCTCCTCTAGTTACAGCTCTCACCCTTCCTGTTCTGGGACAGCAACTTCCTATATTCTTCAGTAGTCTCCTTCTTCCTTGCTCAGTGTCAGACCACCAGCAGCTGGGGGGGGAGAGTGAACTACTTTTTTCCTTTATGGTTGATAAAACCAATGTTTCTCTATGACCCTTCCCTTCCTACTGCCAAACAGGAAGTTCCTGTTGACAGTCAACTCCAGTGGCTATAAAAGTAGAACTGGCTTACGGTGGATGGGTGGAGGGGTGGGATGGAGGGCAATTAGTAAGGAAAAAGGCTAGCAACAGGAAGTTGTAATTTGAGCCACCTGCTTTTATAGTGTCTAAGCCACATCCCCAATTAAGGACTCTCTCTCCTCCTACTTGTTTAGCAAAATAAGTTAATACAGTACCCTTCCCAGCACAGAACACACTGACTTTCTTTCTTTTCTTCCTTTTTAACCCTAAATAAGAGCCCTTCTACTTCTAATAAAGTATCTGTCTGCTTAATCTCAACAGACACTGACTCCTGCTGAGATATAAGCATTAAATTAATAAGAAAATGTAGCTTCTTTTAGTTAGCTGCTTTCTGCTCTACAAGCAAGGCTAGCAACAGGAAGTTGTAATTTGAGTCACCTGCTTTTATAGTGTCTAAGCCACACCCCCAATTAAGCTCTGTCTCTCTCCTTCTACTGGTTTAGCAGAATACGTCAATACAGTAGCCTTCCCAGCACAGAACACACACTGACTTTCTTTCTTTTCTTTCTTTTTTTAACCCTAAATAAAACCCCTTCTACTTCTAATAAATTATCTGTCTGCTTAATCTCAACAGACACTGACTCCTGCTGAGATATATGTTAAATTAATAAGAAAATGTAGCTTCTTTTAGTTAGCTGCTTTCTGCTCTACAAGCAAGGCTAGCAACAGCTATGCAAAGTACAAATATAGGTAAAGAGATTACCTTTGTGTGAGACAGAGGCATTCTAGAGTACCGTTTTACTAGTATGTGCCTATAGACACACTGATTAAACTGGAAAGAAAAACAAGGGACAAAGCTGATAGTGTCCCTTTAAGAAATCCTGAAGATGACATTTCCCTTTAATAACAAAAATCATGTGATCCCACCTTCCATACTACAGTTTAATATCACTATTGAACTAAAATATTTAGGGGTTTGGATTAGCTCCAAGATTCAACATACCATTAAATTAAATGTAATTTAATAGTGGTTAAGAATTAAACTGATAATTACACTAATAGACTGATTAACTCCACTTATCATTATGGAACTGATTAGAGGCTAAAAAATGATTATTATACCCCACCTATTTATTTTTTGTTTGTTTTATACATTATGGGGGAGAATAGCTTCAGAATGGTTTCATTACATTAGGCATAATTTTGTGAAGTTCTTATGGAGGGGTGCAACCCCAGTGATCACTTGCTGATACTTGATTACATCTACAGTAGTAGTGGAGGCGGGATGCGGTGACCAAACCCCATGGGTTATTACAAAGCTTACAAAATGAAGTCAGTTTACTCTTGGATGGACCTACTAAATAGAACATAGACACAACATAAATTTAAATGTATTACTCAGCATTTAATTAATTTGAAATATGAAAGATGGGCTATCCAAGATGTTACAGCAAATAATTTAAGATCTTAGTGTAATGGATGAGGCTATTAGGGTGGTACTGGATGAAGTTAGTGCTATAAAAGCTAAAAAAAGCTTTTTTCCCCCAATGCTGTTGACTTCTGTTTGGTGGGATGCTGCTTTTAGAAACAAATTGATCAAGAATAGTATAGTGTTAGCAGGATTGCAGGTTTTGAAGTATACAGATTGGCTGGATTTATTAATACACTTTTTTATTCTCTCATGATGATTTTAAAGTAGAATGTCAAGATAAAAAGGAAAAGCTATCGATTTTGTACTACTGGCCCCTTAAGGTTGTTTTTTTACACCATTTCTTAAGAGAAATAATAACACATTTCTAGAAGTAGTAGGATTTTACTGAAAATCTATTTAATTTTGGAGAAGCAAAGAAAATCAAACAGTTTCCACTATTTATGAGGCTTTAATCAAAAGTAAGGATTATAAAGTTTACTTTGAAGAATTAAGCATATACTGGACACAAGGGGGCAGAGTGAGCTTCCAGTTAGGCAGTGGCAACACATTCTATACAATGTCAATAAATATTATTCCAATGCTAAAAATAAGACAATTTGGCATAAAATTAATTTACGATCTTAAGTTAGGCCCGATCATCTATACTGAAGCAATGTACTTCAAAGCCACTGTGCTGGCATAGCTGTGAGGAGACAGCTAATTTAACTCCTATATTACAGAGCTGTTCATTTATAAGATAGTGTGGCAAATGACTATGGAATTGCTGGAGAGCTGTTTTTATGGACTAAGATCCCTAAAGGTTTAAGATTTTCTGTTTTAAATGATTCCTCAGTAATGAGTTTGCACATCCCACAAAAGAAAATCTGCATTAACAACATTGGCTACATAAAGATATATATTAAATCACTGGAATGCACAATGGATACCAAATTTCAATAAACTGCAGTGGGTCAGCAAGTTTAAAGATACATTAGTATATGAAAGACTATTAGACCATCTGTATATGTATATTAGTAGCCTAGATACAACACATAGGATAGTGCATGGGGAACAGTTGACAACAGGGCTATTCTTTCACTGAGTTGGCACTATGACGAGAGATTACCTAGAGAGCGCAGCTCAAGAGGTAATCCTTCATCATAGTGACAACGAGGTGAAAGAATAGATCTGTTGTCAACTGTTCCTAAGCACTTTTCTTTATAGTGTATGGTGGAATGTCATTTTTTGGGGAAAACAAAAAATCACTACAACATGTTTCTGCTTCAAAACATTTTTACTGGGTTACTAGAAGGAAAAAAGAACTTTACATTTTGAATGTTTTCATGCTTGACATTTTAACTGTTTAAGAACTTTACATTTTGAACATTTTAACGCTAAACATTAGTACCGCCGCCAACATTGGTGCTTTCGCTATGTGTCCTGTCTATGGAGTGAGCCCTAACTGTCAAATGCTGCTCAAGGACACAGTGTGCGATGTGCGCAGTGCAGTAGAAAAAATTGTTCTGCTGCACTGCGAACGTCACAAGTGTGTTACTACAAGGTTTCGACAATGATGGATTTCGGTGGAGAATGATGTTCCACCATACACTATATGGAAATAAGTTATTAACCTCCTTCTGCCCCCAGTTCAAATATAAGCAGCAATAATATAAATACAGTATCGATAAAATGGAGCCATTATTTCCACTTGTATGTTTTCCAAGTCCCCTAATATAAATAGTGTCTAATAAAATGTACTTTATTTTGTTCTGCTACCATCATACAGAATGATGGTGTAACATTTTTTAATGGATTAAATTAGTTCTCAGACTTTGTCATAGTGAGCCTGCCACAAGCAGAAAATATCTTGAGCCTCCCCCAAATAGTGAAATAATCTTTGGCCTCCCGGTAGACAATAGCATACTTTGCACAGTATATTAGGAAAATTGTGCAGCTCCTTAGAGTAACTGACTCTAATTTTATTTAGCTTATTGTAAACCTACACACACACATAAACACACACACACACAACCCCATCCTCAAGCCAGCCTTCTTGCTTCACTATTTTGACTCTCAAAGTACTGTTACCCCTTGTTACAATACCTTCATGGGTCAGACTGCTTTCTCTGTCCACTTCCCCTTTGTCTGGAATACCCATCCTACCCTCATCTGCATTTCCCCTCTTACCCTGCTGTTAAGCATCTTCTTAGGGGATCCTTTTGCTCCATCTTGCTTTTGCTCGTAGTACCTCTCTTCCTAAAGAGCTGCTGACATGATTGTACATGTCGAGCAGACAACTCATTCTGGGAAGCTGCCTGCCCGATTAGTTAAATGAACTATTTTTAAAACTTTATTCCCAATGTTAAATACTTAAATTTTAACATAGAATGCCCGGCTCATACCTTCCATGTACAAGCTGAGTTTAGCCCCATACATGTAGAACTGCCAGCAAGATAATGTTGGTACAGTTAGCCCCACTCCCCCAATCCTATTCCTATCCTGTTACTCCCTACATAGAGCACCTGCAGCACCATTCCATACTTCACATCATTAAAAATCTGTTTTTTGGGGTGGGTCTGCAGCTCTCAGATGGCCACTTGGCTTGAAAGTGGAATGTACAAGCCAGGCATTCTAAGTTAAAATTTAAGTATTTAATATAAAAAAAAATGTTTCAGAACTAGTTCTTTTAGTTAAGTGGGCAGGCAACGTCCTGGAATGAGTTGAGTGCCAAATCATGTCAGTAACTCTTGTATTTGGGTTGTTCTGCAAATAGTTTAATTGATCAGTTGTTACCTCATATTATTTGTTCATTGTTCCTGTTTGTTTGCACTACTTTTAATTTTGCATTGCTTGACTGTCTTGTAGTTATGTTTTGAATTGTATTCACTCACTATTCTTCCCTTGGTACCCTTGGTACACCAGGAATGAACAATAGGTCAGTGTTCCTTTCTTGGTCACCAGTTTGTAAATAAATACATAATTCACTTATTATTATCTTCTTTCACTTTTCCTCATCCCTTCACACAAGATATCTAAAATTCAAAATTTAAATACAGTAGTTTTTCAGACTTGATTGAGCCTCCCCTGGCACAGGTTGGGGCTCCTCCATAGAGGCTGGCCTCACCCTTTGAGAAACCTTGGTTTAAATCATATATAATATTCTGTTATTTAATGGAAGGCATGCCCAATATCCAGTCTTGATGACTTTGAGTGTTTATGTGATTTTTTTAATGGTATTGTTATGTCTAGTTGTTTTGGCAAGTGTAAAATGTGTTAATTTGAGGTCTTAAGTCATTGTTTTTAAAGCAATTGTCTTGGCTGTGTTTAACTGTAAAGAACTATAAAAGAATAAGACTGAAAAAATGTCCAGTAAGTGCTGAACAGTTTCTAAACTTAGCTTAAGAGGGATTGAGTTATTTTGATTGATGAGATTTGCTGATTTTAATAAAGGAAAATGATCACTGTTATAAGTATAGTATCAATATTGAGCTTTAAATGTTTGTATATATTGTTATTTCAAATAAGAATTTGATTTGAAAACCAATAGAAAATTGCATGATTTAAAACAATATTTCACAGCTAGTGCCCACTATCTGGTTTACATGCTTGACAGTAAACACAGAGGAGTCCGTTTTCAAAAGCACTGAGAATGCAGCAAGCCCCTGGTGTGCAAAAAACATACAGTGCACGGAGCTTGCGGCCTTATCCTGGGGCCGATCGGGATTTTCACTCCCATACACCAAATACTGCAAATTAGACCAGTCCCCCCTCACAGTCTAAGTTGCAGCATTACACAGACCATTTTTACAGGACTTGTGCCAAATATTTAGCATAAGCTGCTGTAAAGTGTGGAAACTGTTGCAACTGTACCCAATGTACTAAAATTGGGTGGGTACAATTGTGTCAAAGGAGTTTGGTGCAGCGGTGCCAAAAAACAGGTTTGAAACAGGGCTTGATGTATGTCCTGCATCACCCTTTGAAAAATGAGCTCAATGTGTTCAGAAAAGATCAAGGAGGGATTGACAGGGGTAACAACCAGGTACTTGAAAGAGGAGATTTGGTGCTGGATTCTTAAAGCATAACAAAATCCTGCAACTGTAGAAAAAACTCATCTCAGGTGGGTTACCGCTTGCAGAACCAAAGTTTCTCCTGCAGCTATGGTATTCTCAAAAATGGAGTCAGTTTATAACTGGCTCAATGATTTACAGCAGCTTGTTGGTGTTTTTTCACCACAGCTGCAGAAAAATGCTACGGCCAATGGGACCAGGCTTCGCATCTTCCATAGCTGCAGTGGATAAGAATACCAATCTCCACAGCTGCAGAGATTTTTGCTCTTGTTGACATTAACTAAAAGTATATTATTTAGGAACTATCTTTGAGAAGAGCCAAATTCATCAGTAAGGATACAGTACAGGAGTCAGCTGGGAACTGTATGCTGTGGTACAGGATCAGGTCATTCAGAAAAAGTAGCTTATGGCATCCATCACACACCTTACAGAGGGAATCAGTGAATAAGGAAAACAGTATAGGCCCATTAATGTATCCCTGCGGTACCTCACCTGAGACTCCGATAAGTAGTACATAGATACATAGATACATAGACAGTGTCGGCAGATAAGGGCCTATGGCCCACCTAGTCTGCCCATTTGAGCTTGTAAGTTCAGTTTGTTTTCCTAGAAGTCTATTTCCCCTTACCCCTGACCTCTAGAATTCCTTTATGTCTATCCCATGCATTCTTAAATCCCGTGATTGTTTCAGCTCCCACCACTTCCTCTGGCAGGGTGTTCCACTTGTCCACCACCTGTTCTGTGAAGAAATTCTTTCTCATGTTTCCTCTGAATCGTCCTCCCTCCAACTTCATCCCATGCCCTCTAGTCCTGAAACATCTTTTTCGCTTAAAAATAGTGTTTTCCTGCACCCTGTTCCTCCCTGTAAGATACTTGTATGTCTCTATCATATCCCCTCTCTCCCTCCTCTCCTCCAGGGAGTACATGTTCAGTTCCTTGTAACAATATTAGTTTCATTTATATTTGGCTTCCTTCTCCAAAGGCTTAGGGCACCATTACAGATATAAAACAGGATCAATCTCATATATTTATAACCCCCAAATTAATAAATAACATGAAAAAATAAAATATCAGCAATAGTATTCCCTTCTTAATAAATACATTTGGGAATTAAGTTACAGACTGGGACAATAGAAAAGGGGCATTATTCCCCAAACACCTGAACAAACAGGTAAGTTTTCAGACCCTGTTTAAGGTTAAAGATGGACTTCCCAAACAGACCATCAGAGATGTATCTGAGCGGTAGCTTCGAAATCAGGATGCAGTTACGGTGGAAATAACCGTGTGCATTAGTTTAGCCAGTAGATTGTCATGATCCACCAGCTAAAACACTTTTTTTAAATCTACAAAAATGATATCAATCATCTTCCCTTTACCCATATTTTTGATGGTGTGGTCAGTGATTCTAACCTGTGCAGGGTTAGTGCTGCAACCTGTTCTAAAAGCATGTAGTTAAGGACTGAGGAGACTGTACTTGATCACATGATCTATAAGTTCCTGGAAAATGATCCTTTCTAGAAGCTTACTCAGTGAAGCAACAATTGAGATGGGACCATAATTGTCAATAAGGGAAGGGATGCCACTTTAAAATAGGTACAGCCCTTGCCTGCTTCCAGATTGCTGGCGTTGTTGAAGTGGAAAGGGGTAGGTTAAAAATGTTCAATAGAGTTCGCTATAAAACCTCCACTTAATTTAAGGAATCTAGGGTACAAGTCTTCACTGTCCACGCCACCATGGTTGGAGTGGGTGAGGAGTAGTCTACAGATCTCACTAGGGGAGGCTATTTTAAAGTAAAAAAGGGGTGTCAGGACCAATGTAACATATAGAGTATAATTTATTTAGTGCACTGATGTTGCAATTGGCATATAGATGTCAACTCCTTATCTGTCATCATTACAGTACCAACAGAAGGCATGGTCTTAAGTTAAGTTGCCTGCCAGGTGACTTTCATCAAACTCTGCTCTCCACAGCTATGCCCCCAAGCACCCATGTGAAAAGAGTCATATGCCAATATGCACTGCAGTCATTCTTCACACACAGCCTCACTAATATTGTTTGTGGATTTGGTGCAGAATGTTGCCCCCCCCGAAACAGGCCGTGTGGTGAGTAGAAAGAAGTAATACCAGTTATTGCAATTTGAGAAAAGGCACAGCTAGACTTTTTTGTTCTTTTTCCTGGGAGACTTTCTGAGTAATAATGCGTGAAGATGTAAAGTTGCACATTTCTCTTTAAAACAGTACGTGTGCCAGGAACTGAATTAGGACAGAAGTACATCATGAGAGTGATCAAATAACAAATGGCATGGGCAGAAGGATTGTGACATAGGAAAGTGATATCTTAGAGTTGGGATGGGCTTGCAGTGTTAAAAAGAAAATGCCCTTCAGCATGAATTCTTTGAGGGAAGAAACTCAAACTGATAGTATACTGTATATCATCATAGAAGAAAAACATTTGACAGCTGAGAGGATACTACTTCAGTTTTCACAATACATGGCCCGTCCCCTCACCAATTAAGTGCAATGATCTTGTCATTTGGCATGTAGTCCTAAGGATCAGTTTCCCATGCCAAACCTCTAGTACAGCCAGAAGTAAATTGTTGTTATTAGCATTATTATTATTTATCATTATTATTTATCTTGGATAACAACCTTTGAGCTTGGAGCTTATTTACAAAGGTTCCATGTAGGAAACAGGGGAATCATATACCAAAGAAAAAGATATGTGCAATATACAGAAATAATTCAAAGGGGCTGGTTACATAAATACATGATTATTAACAGACCATTTACAGGACAGCTTAATTACACTAACTGGAATGTACAATCTATAATTAGGGAGAAAAGATAAATATCTAGATGCAAAGATGGGAAGAGTGGTATGCAACCAGGAGTTAGCTTTGTCAAGGGGCAGTGGTGTGGCGCAGGGAAACAATAAGGGAGTAGTGTACAGACCATGGAGGGGAAGAGAGGGGGGAAAAGTATAGGGGGGAGAGTAGAGGTAGAAAGGTATTTGTCTGGAAAGGAAGGTGGTAGAGGGAAACATAGAGGGAGGAGGGTAGAGGTAGATAGGTTATTGACAAGAGAGGAAGGTGTTAGAGGTGGGTAGTGGAGGGGCGGGGTTGTCTGGGGGCTATGTGTTAAGCTGGGAGGCTGGGAGGGAGGGAGAGAGTGGTGATAGGTAGAGAGGAGGGGATAACTGGAGTTAGTCAGAGCAGTCACACGGACTTAGGATAGATAGACATTGTCTGAGTTCTTTTTTAAATGGCCCAAGCTTTGAGGAGTTCATAATGCTTGCTGGGCGCTCACTGAGCTATAGTGGAGCCTTACAGAAGAAAAATAGTTGGGCTAGTGCTGTGTGATAACAAATGATGTGTAGGGCATGTCTTACCTTTTCTCTGGTCAGATGTGAATTTAAGGCTGGTTTGAGGAGCATCTGAAGGGATATCGGGGTGAGGCTTAGAATTTTTTTTTTTATGTAGGAGGCAAACTTAATGCTTGATTCTCCCCTGGAGGGTAAGTCACTTTGTCTGTGCATAGAGGTCACAGTTATGTGTGGAGATTGCCTGTAGCTAGAAGCAGCCTGCAGGCCTTGTTTAGAGTTATTGTAACTATTTCCAGGGCAGTATTAGTAGCTGTGCTATACACAACAAAGACATAGCCAATGATGGATAGTATTGAGCTGTTAACTGCAAGTGATAGGGCTTTTGTTGTCATGTGTAGTAATGGTGTCTATAGAGTAAAAACAATTCTGTTGTTGACTGTTTTTACTACATGATCTTTATGCTGGAAGTAGAAGAGGGAGGTGTCAAGGGTGTTGCCTAGATACTTAAAGGTGCTTATTTGCTCAAGTGGTTCATGGCTACTGTTAAATATTGACAGATTGCTGGACTTGTTTTTGTTTTGTGGATTGGAAAATAACATCATGTTGGTTTTCTTTTAGTTTTGAAGGAGTTTGTTTCAATTAAACCATTCCTCTACTGTTGTGAAACTTTCTTGAAGATTGTTATTCAGCTGGTTTAGATGGGGGCTACTAGAAAAGATGGCTGCATTATCCACATATAGAAGGATTTTGACTGGGCAGATCTCAGGAACAAAGTTGAGAAACAGGCTAAACAAGAGGGGTCCCAGGATAGAGCCCTTGGGGACACCTAGCGACACCATCCTGATATCTGAGAGTGTATTATTTATTTTTGCCTGCTGTGTTCTAAGGGCTAGATAGCTCTGAAACCACAGAATGGTGTCTGGTGATATCCCAAAAGCAAGGCAAGTAATTTTTTTAGTAGAATGTGGTGACTGACTGTGTCAAAGACTTTTGTGAGGTCAATAGATATATACACCCCACTAGGTGGCCGGTATCTAGTGCCTCATGGATGTAGTCTGTATATTCTAGAAGTGCAGTAGTAGTACTATGAGGCTTATGAAAACTATGTTGTTGTCAGCATTGGATGTTATATTTATTCAGGTAGTCCAGAAGTTGATCTGAAACTATACGTTCAAGGGCCTTGAACAATAGGGGTAGAATGGATATGGGCCTGTAGTTAGAGTAGATTGCACAATCTCCACTTTTATGAACAGGCATTATTATTGCTGATTTCCACCTCATGGGGAATTGTGCTTGTTTGAGGGATAAGTTTATATTTTTTTGTGATTATTAGGACATCTTCATCAAGTGTGAGGGCACTCATTTTCAAATCTAGGGTGTCATTGCTGTTCTGTGTTTTTCCCAGGGTTCGCTGAAGGTATTTTTTGGATCTGCTTGAAGTACAAAGGAGGTTGTACCAGGTGGGGGCAGATTGTGATCAGATAGAGTATGGTCCCAGTTGCCTGATCTGACACCTAAGAATTCTGGGGGAGATCAGAACTTAAATCAGAGAAGGCGGTATTGAAAATGTTAGCTATGTTTTTGGGATCTTGTGTGATAGTCCTATCTACAAGAATCATGGAGGGGGAGGACTTGCTTTCTTTTCCTGTGGGGTCTTTTAGGTTACTCCAGAATTTTTTTACATCTCCCAAGATTTTACTGAGACAATCTTTATAGTACTGCGCTTTGACTACCCTGCTGTCACAGGTACAACTATTCCTCGCTGCCCTATGTTTCTGAAAGTCTACCAGTTTGCCAGAGGCCTTAGCTCTGTGTCATAGATGATCCTTGGTCGCCATGAGATTGAGGAGTGATTGGGTGATCCAGCCATCATTAGGATTCTTTAGCGTCCACTTTTTTACTGGAGCGAAGTTGTTGCAAACTGCATTGTAGGTGTTGAGAAAGTGATCCAAGCCCTGGTCTACATCCTGAAAAGTGTCAAGGAGGGACCAGTCAAGCTGCTTAAGGTGTGCCTTGAAGAAGCTTAGTTGCCTTTTTTTAGTACCTGACACAGTTATATTCGGGGAAGGTTTCTGAGCTTTATTAGTCCATAGGCAAGTGACAAGGGAATGTTTACTGAGTAAGTCAGGCAGAACTGAGACCTCAGTGATTCTCTCCTGATGATTTGTAAGGACCCAATCAATTAGGGTTTTTGTTCCAGTTCGGTAGTTAATCCTCATCAGAACATCCACCATTTGAGAGAGGCACATGTTGGACAAAGTATTCTTGTAGGGGGCTGCATCCTGGGATAACCAAATAATATTAAAATCACAATTTGCCTCCTAAGTCATCTTCCCCTAAATTTATTGCTGTGGACATACCACCATCATATAAGAAACTTTTGCCAATGTGCACTGCATTCATTCTCCACTTTGCAGAGGTGATGTCGGCAGTTGTCCTGAATGATGCACACCAGAAAAGGCCATGTGTCAATTATAGACAAGTAGTACAAGTCATACAAATTTAAGCATAAACTGCCTACCCAGAGTCTTTCACTAATAATGTCATTGATGAATTATGTACAGAATATCTAACATTATAGCAAACTATAGAGTAAGGGTCACATCAACAACATTGAACAGATAAGAACAGCATTAGCCAGGCATTCAGTATGTTATTAGTGTGTGACAAATTACATCAGAAGGCCATGATCAGCATGGGTTATGGATCACAGAGGGCAAGTGCAGATTTCCTGTAACACAGAAAGATGCCTTGTAGTGACAGAGATGGCCTCACCATGTTTGAAATTAACTTTTGTATTATTTTCATCAGATAAATCATTCAGTACACTGTCCTTTTTATTCCCCAGCTTTGACTGCTCATGCTCATTCCAGAAATGGAATCTGCAGTTATTTTGTGATCAGGTAGAATGTGATGTTTTTCAATTTTGATAAAAGTGAGTATTTCAACATTAAGGTTGAACAAACTAGCTCTCCAGTCAGTGATGATCATCCCTGTTGCACGGAACACTCTTTCAGAGCTCACACTAGCTATTGGGAAGGAGAGAAGTCATATTGTGACAGTAGCCAGCACAGGCCACACCTCAGTCTTTGAAACTCAATGCAGCAGGGATTTATTATCAACCCCTACCTGTTCCAGGCCATCCATGCATGCTTGAATAATGGTGTCTGCAGACTTACACATCTCTGGCTGGGACTGTACTACTTTTCTGGTGGCAACTCCTACTTGGGAAAGAACTGGCCATACAGGATTGGAGCCACTTGCTTGCTTCTGCAGACCCACAGTGGAGGATGTATAGGGTGTTACTGAGGAGGATGAGGGTTTCATGGAGGAACTTGCTGATGTTGCAGACACCCCCTTTTTGGGGCTGGTTGACCTGGGTCATGTTCACTTTGTTTTGCTTGCTGTTTATATTTTGCATGTTGCCTTGTGTTCATGCCTAAGCCTGTCAACACCAAGATGAGCTTATCCAGCTCTGCTATGCCTCCTCTGAGCAGACGGCAGCCCGGCGACACCATCACTGTTGGACACTCTTGATGAAAAAAGCAAATATGCAGGCAGGATAAAATTTCCAACATATTTTATAGTACTGTGCTTTCTCAAGGCCTTGAGAAAGCACAGTTTGTTGCATGAAAATGTTCAGCTGAATTGTGGAGAGGGGCATTTGCTCACCTGTTGCTAGCATTCACAATAAAATATGTTGAAACTTTTATCTGGCCTGCATCATTGCTTTTTGCATCAAGAGGGTCCAACAGTGATGGTGTAGCTGAGCTGTTGTCTGCTCTGAGTACACCTTTTTACTTTGGCTCAATTTTCTTGCTTTGAAAGCCATACACCTTGTTCTTTGAATGCCTCCTTTGAGAACAGATACCACTTCATGCTTGTACTGTGGATCAAGCATGGTTGCAGCCACATTGTTAGTAAGTATGTAAGTAAAAATTTATTTTTTGAGCTCCCAATCCTGGAAGCTCTGGGTGCTTCACAGAGAGGCGCAAACAATTTACAACTTTTTAAAAACAGTCAGTTAGCATTTAAAACACATTCTAAATAATAAATAGTAAAACTCTAAAATCAAGGAGTCAGATTCTAACATGCTGTGCAACTGCTTGTCTGCTGTTCCATGTTCTAGTAGCTACTACATCAGAGCATAGCCAGTAATGTTGACATTCAGTTTTAATTGCTCATTGATGCTCACCAGAGCTTGTTGCAACACAAGACACTATGTGATACAATATGCTCCACTTTTAACGGACTCGGTTGTAGCAGACATTTGGCTGTAATGGACAATTTTCCCTTTCCAAATGCCATTTCCTATTGTCACAATGTTAAATTAAATGGTTTAAATGGACCTGTCATTCCACTTTTAACATCCGCTACAAGCCAAGCCAAGTACATCATGAACACCAGAAAAGGTAAAATTCCATCTAAGGTATGTGGCCAGGCTCTTTGTTAACACTCTGCAGGGTATGATGGAATTTGCATATGCTGAACAAGCCAGGAAGGAATTGCCATCTCTCTCTCCTCATCTTGCAAAAGGCTTGAGATATGTGTGACTTCTTCTGGCTTGAGAACCTGAACCCTATAGATTACTGTGGTCTTTGTTGAAATTTTTAGACTGCTTCACATTCAACTTTGTCGGAGATGTGAGCTGCATTTTGTGTTAACAGGGAGGTGATGTCCTGTTTCTTTAGCCCCTTTCAGTTATAAGCCTATGAGAGCATGGTACAGTGCACAGCATTTTTTTACTTTTATCATTTTTTTTTTTACTAATTTTTGTTTTGCTTTAATAAAGTTTTCACTGGTGTGGCTTACCAGAACAAAAAGGCTAACACTCGAATCGGAATCGAATCAGAAAAGAACTGTAATTCACTGTTCACTGTTGTGTGTTAAGCTGCTGATCGCAACAGTATAGAAATGCTACTGTTAATGTCTAAATGGATGTAGCAGATGCTGGTTGTAACAGACAATTTGTTAATGGACAAATTAGTTTGTTACAAACGGCATATACTGTATTGCCTGGCTGATAATTGCATTTTCAGCACCTGCAGTTTGGGCGGCATGTTCAAATGGCTACAAGATCTGAATGAGGCTATCCATTATCCTCCACTGAGCCAGCATGAAATAGATGGATGCAGGGCTACAGCCATGGTGCATCACAATGTAATCTGTGAGTGTTTTCTATTGCTGAAACAAACATTTGAGAATGTACATGATGGAATTTCTTCTTTCAGACACTGTTTTAGATGGTTTTGGGGAATTACACATCTGAGAGTGTGTTATTTATTTTACTTGCTGTTTTCTAAGGACTAGATGGATCTGAAACTACAGAATTGTGTCTGGTGATATCACAAGAGCAAATAATTTGTATAGTAGAATGTGGTGATTGACAATGTCAAAGACTTTTGTGAGGTCAATATACAATATACTGTATATACACCCCACTAGGTGGCATATATATATATATATATATATATATATATATATATATTAGAGGCTCAGTCATGCCTCTATAGTTAGGGTTGAGTGTGCAGTTTAATGTTAAACCCCAAATTTTGCAACTTAATAACTCTGCAACCAATCAACGGATTTGCATGAAATTTGGTATGCACTGTCCTGTGTGGTAGGTCTCTTGACTTGCCAAGTTTTGTTTTGATAGGATGTGTGAATTTTGCACAGCACGTATGGAAAAAAGTGTGTTTTTTGATTTTTTCATCAATTTTTCCTGAATTGTCCTCATCACCCTACACCCACACCATTTTGAATTTTAGCCTGAAATTTTCAAAGTAGAAAGAGCTTACCATAAGGAACAGATCAGAGCTGGTTTGGTGAAAAAATATTATTTTGATCCAAAGTTATTCAATTTAGAAAATGCGCGTTCTGAGCATGCTCAGTTCAGTCTTTTGGCTAGATGCACAATTGTGAACTAGGATTTTGCCTCATGAACAAGAATTTTGACAGCTCATGAGTGGGAATTCATTAAATCCCCATTCATGAGGAAAACAATCCCAGTTCATGAGCCTCCATCTTGTTTTCACTTTCAGCCCAAAACAAAATGTTGTTACTTGCCCCACAGATTCATTTTGTGAAAATAAATGCATGGGTATTATTTAGGGTGATGCCCTCTACAAAACCATGTGTTTGGTTTCCATAAGATAATTAAAAAAATGGCTATTTTTTCATTTAAAAATCCCCATTTATGACTCACTTCCGATCCCTGTTCATAAGGTGTCCAAATCCCCGTTTGTGATCCAATCCCCATTTGTGAGCTGTCAAAATCACTGTTCTTGAGATTAGCACCAGATGGTCAAGTCTCACGAACGGGGATCAGCTCACTAACTGGGATTTGGACACCTCACAAATGGGAATTCAGCTTGCAAATGGGGATTCTAACACCTCACGATCGGGGATCATAAAAAAAAAAAATTTGTTCGTGAGCTGTCAAAATACCCGTTCGTGAGCTGTCAAAATCCCAGTTCATGAGATAAGGACCAGATGGCTCTATCTAGCAAACAGGGAATCCCAATTCATGAGCTGTCAAAATCCTCATTCTTGAGACGATCTCTGTTCGTGAGCTAGAAAATTCCCCATTCGTGAGATGAAGACCAGATGTCCCTATCTCATGAACGGAGATCTGCTCGCGAACGGGGATTTTGTCACCTCATGAACAGGGATTCACCTCACAAATGGGGATTTTGACAGCTCATAAACAAGGATTTGTAAAACTTTGCCAATTCACTGCTAAGAAACAGTAAGAACCTTTGGCTTGAAGTTTGCAGGGTGCAAAGGGGGTGTTCCACAGATGTGATGTAGGCTGGTTTTGTGTAAAAAATTGCATTGGTTACATACTTATGACATTCCAAAATTGATACATTTCCCATAGGATAACATTACAATGCCCGTGATGCCTTTCGGTGCCCATATCTCGAAAACTAAGTGAGATACAGATTTTTCGCTACCTCCAGCTTCGGTCACCATTAAGTGAACTAAGTTGCAGAAACAAATTTGGAAATCATTGATTACACCAGTAGTGGAATTTGTTTCATATGTGCCACAGTTACAGAGATATTGGCAAATTAGTGTCACAAGGGTTCCAAAGGGTGCCTTTTCAGTGCATTTTGGTGCCCGTATCTCAGAAATGATGCAAGATGCAAAATCAGTTGATTCATGTTGCATGCAGTGCTCATTGTCATGAGATGCATATCATTGTGCAGAAATGGGCAGCTGGTGGGACCAACACATGCTATTTACTACTTATATTATACTTTTTCAAAACATAAGGAAATTCATTGCAAAACACTTTGTTTAATGTATCAGTTAGGGTTAAAGTGACAAAAGTGGGGAAATGAGACATTAGGGTTGAGACCCTAACCTCCCCACCACCTCACCACCCCCATCCTCTACAGACAGACAGATGCCGGACTGTGCCATGGGGTCATGAGGTCTAACTCTCACCCCATTCTCCTTTACTGTAGCATGTCAACCTGTTTACACATGGAATGGGGTGAGAGCTGGGTCTCACAACCCCATGGCACACCCTGGTGTCTGTTGGTCTGTGGAGGATGGGGTGGGGGGTAGGGGCTCAACTCTAATGTCTCATTTCCCCAGTTTTGTCACTTTAACCCTAACTGATGCATTAAATGAATTGTTTGCCATGAATATATATATATATATATATATATATAGCAACAAACTCTGTTTAATGCATCAGTTAGGGTTGTTCCACAGCAACAAAAGCAAGGAAATTCAGCGTTATGGTTACCACCCCTTGCACCCCACCCACCTCCCCCACCAACAGGCATCGGACTGTGCATTGGGGTCATCAGTCTTAACTCTCACCCCATTCTCCTATATTGCACCACCTCAGCTTGTTTACACATGGGATGGGGTGAGAGTTAGGACTGACAACCCCAATGCACACCTCGGTGCCTGTTGGTGGAGGAGTAGTGGGGGTGGGGTGCAAGGGGAGATGGCAACCGTAACATTGAATTTCCTCACTTTTGTCACTGTGAAACAACCCTAATTAATGTATTAAATGGATTTTTATTTTGCCATGAATATATATATCTATATCTATATCTATATCTATATATAGATATAGATATATATATTCATGACAAAAACTCTGTTTAATGCATCAGTTAGGTTGTTCCACAGTGATTAAGAGTGAAATTCAGTGTTAGGGTTCCACTCCTTGCTCCAAGCCCACCCTGTCCTGATAACAGGCATTGGAGTGTGTGTTGGGGTCATCGGTCCTAACTCTCATCCCATCCCATATGTAAACAAGCTGAGGTGGTGCAGCATAGGAGAATGGGGTGAGAGTTAGGACCGATAACCTCAACGCACATCCTGATGCCTGTTGGTGGGGACAGGGTGGGCTTGGGGTACAAGGGGTGGCAACCCTAACACTGAATTTCCTAACTTTTGTCACTGTGGAACAACCCTAACTGATGCATTAAATGGAATGTTTTGCCATGAAGTTCCCTTCTTTTTGAGAATTAGCACTATAAACAGTGACTGGAATGTGGTGGTGGGAGTACGGGGCCCGACCATGTGATTTTTTATCACGTAGTAATGGTAACGCAAGCGCAAGTACAAACGGTAATGCACATGGTGATGCAAACATAAATGGTAATGCAAATGTTAAGAGAAATGCAAGTGGAAAGGGTAACACACACGGTGGCATGGATGGGAACGGTAATGCAAAAGGAAACGCAAATGGTAATGCGCATGGTCATGATACTGCAATAGGAAATGCAAATGCTAACAGTAACAGGAACGATGATGCCAAATTAAATGCAAACGGAAGGACTTACACAAATGTAAATGGTAATGCACACGGTGACGCAAAATGAAACACAAACAAAACCAGTAAAGGAAATGCAAATGTTAGCAGTAATGCAAATGCAAGTGCAAATGAATATGCAAAGGGTAATGCACACAGTGGTGTAGATGGGAATGGTAACACAAATAGAAAGGCAAATGCAAGCATGTGAAGAAACGCAACAGGTAATGTGCACGGTCACAGTACTGCAAGAGGAAATGCAAATGCTAACGATAACAGCAATGATGACACCAAATGAAATGCAAATGCAAACAAAAGCAGGTACGCAAATGCAAATGCTAATGCACATGGTGATGCAAAACGAAATGCAAACAAAAACAGTAGTAGACACATAGACATTACCAGTAATGCAAACACAAGTGCAAACGAAAACGCAAAGGGTAATGCACACGGTGGCATACATGGGAATGGTAATGCAAACAGAAATGCAAGTGCAAGCGCATATGGAAATGCAAATGGTAATGCGCACAGTCACAGTATCTCTATAGGAAACACAAATGCTAACAGTAACAGCATCGATGACGTCAAAGTAAACGCAAATGGAAGCGCGTACACAAATGCAAATGGTAATGCACACAGTGACGCAAAACAAAATGCTAACAGAAACAGTAATGGAAACACAAATGGTAACAGTAATGCAAATGCAAGTGCAAATGAATACGCAAAGGGTAATGCACACGGTGGCGTAGACAGGATTGCTAATGCAAACGGTTACGGAAACGCAAGTGGGAATGCTAACTGTGACAGTAACGAAAGCGCACACCCTTTTTTTCACCAATAGCTGCAGGGAAACACAGTGAGTACAAAGAATGTATGCATAATAATGGGCCTCGGAGCAGAAAATGAGCACTTGGAATATTAAATTGCTTATATCTCAGAAACTGTACGATGTAGAAAAAAAAATTAAATTTCATATAAATTATGACTTTCTTAGCTAGTTTTGCACTTAGCCTCCTAATGGGGGCTAAGCATTTTTCTAATGAAAAGTCTGTATCTCAAAGCATTTCCAAGATATGGGCCCCAAAAGGTGCGGAGGACACCGTA
Source organism: Neoceratodus forsteri (assembly GCA_016271365.2). NCBI lineage: Eukaryota > Metazoa > Chordata > Ceratodontiformes > Ceratodontidae > Neoceratodus > Neoceratodus forsteri. Next base: position 1,138,089,051 of record CM057455.1, on the reverse strand, counting down.
ATGTTAGTCTATGGGAAAAAGCGTCAACTTCGGAGTGCCGTAACTTTGCATCCCTTTAATATTTTGTCACCAAACCATGAAATGTCACATTTGTGGGATGCTGGCTTTCTTCCCTCCAAATTTCAGCCCAAAAGACCAAACCGTTCTTTTGCAGCAGGGTGGCAAAAATTCCTGTTATTTTGGCCATAGTGTCGCAAAGCAGTGTCGCAAATCATGACACTTTCGTAAAAAAAAATCATGAAAGTGTCACAAGTTTGACACTACTTTGTGACACTACAGATTACAAAAATTTGAAAAACATATTTCTGGGGTGTTTAATCCCCCCAAAAAAGACATGGCTAGCATTCTCATGGCTCGACTAGGTGAACACAAAAAGAACTGTGTCCCTAGAGGGTCCCAAATTTAAATGCCAAGCATTTCTGTGACCACTAACTGAAAAAAAAATGGCTGACTCACAACACTACAGGGGTCATTTGTGACACTGAAAACTGCATTTGCAACACTGTCAAACTTTTTGTTAACTTTTCCCATTGACTATAATGGGAAACTTGTTTTTTGAATAAGTTTTGAACCGTTTAATATTTTTTCACAAAATCTTCAAAAGGCACATCAGGCATGTTCTCTGAAGTTTTCGGACCAGTCGCGCAAACCGTGCCACCTGTAGACATGAGCAAAGAATGCACAAAAAAGTGTAAATGTGCTACAGAGTGTTACTTTATAACTCCACAACTGTATGTCCGACTGTAATAAAACTTGGCAGATCCTAAGATCTATGTTACCGCTCCATGCCTGCCAAACTTCAGGCAAATCTGTTATATGGTGGCAAAGTTATTAAGTTGCAAAATTTCACACTGTAACCTTTAAATGGGGTACTCAACCCTAACTATGGTGGCACGGATATATATATATATATATATATATATATATATATATATCTATATTAACTCTATATATATATATATATATATATATAGATCAATATCTATATCTATATCTATATTTAAATATATATACATATATATATATATATATATATATATATATATATATATATATGTATATATTTAATATATATATATATATATATATATATATATATATATATATATATATATATAGTGACCAGGAGTTCCCACAGCTGCAACCTGGCCATTGTGTAATGGTAGAAATGTCTAGACCACATTTTCACCTGGTGATGATCAATATGATGTCAACTTCTTTGTCTGCCATGAGAAAGTCCTGCACGATAATACTAAACATGGCACATGGTAGAAACACCAATCATGAACAGCCTTTACAACATTACCACCACCGTTGCAAGCAATGGACTCAGCTTTTAAGTCTTGTTATGTCAGTTACTCATTGATAGGAATGCTCAGCTCTGCCAAGATGTTTGCAGAATTGTGCTGGCCAGAGTCCATACAAATCAAGCTAAGTATGACCTGCTTTTGTACACCAGTGGGGGGGCTTCAGTATGAGGGTGACTAACATGTCCTCCCAGCATGCATATGGGAGACCTCAGCCTAGTGTGCTATGATACATATGTAGGATGATGCTGGGGCTGGACTACTAGTGTAGTGGCAGTGCTAGCACTCAAGATGCCGGCAACCCAGAAAAGGGAGCGAGCCTGGACTGCCAAAGGGCTGACCACAGAGAGGAGAACTGAACTTCCCCAAAGATGCTTTCCTCCTCCAGGGAGGGAAGGACCTGCATCCCACTGGTATACCATCACAATGGCAAGAAACAAAGGCTGCTCAAGGTAGCACGATGCCAGTGCTAAGAGCGCAGTCCAATGAAACAAGATAAAGCATGGCACTCAGAATATGACTGAAAAATTCCAGATGGGCTACTTAGCTGGTACAAAATCTTCCTTATTGCTCAAGACATACATGGAAAGTGCAAAAGTACTCCGGAACCCAGACAGCTCAATGTTTCAAACTATTACAGAGTTTTGTCAAGGGTACGGGCCCCCTACTGTCTTGCTGAATTTATACATATAAAATGTGAGATTCACATCTACGGTTTAACCTTTATAGGATCGCAGATAGATATATCCATTCAGACCTCAAATACTTTCTAATTCAGTCATCAGCCTAAGGGTTAAAGTGATAGTGTGAAAAACAATTGATATCACTAACACATTAAATGATTTAAAAATGATTTGAAAACAATGGCAGACTGTGTGAAGCAATGCTGCATCCATTCGAATGGTTCAATTTGAGTCAAATTTCACTTAAGTTATACAGAGCAAAATGCAAAAAGCAGGGGATTTAACATTGGTTCCACTCTAAATCCTAAGGTGATTAATACCTGGGAAATTAATTTTACAACTATCAAGTTCTGATAAACAGAGTAGATTTCTTCTTACTGAGAGTCCAAGGAATTAGTTGTTCATTCAGCACCCAAAGCTAATGGAAAAAAATGAAAAAGGACATAAAACAAGATGATTATTTAAAACAGAGAAAATTTCTATTGTTGTTCAGATTATCTATCAAACATGTAAACAAAAATGTCAAAGAATTATTCTATAGCACTGCAGAATGGAGCTATACTTTTTTGTTTTACCATTTTCCCTTAATTACATGGTGGGGACAGTTCCAAATGTTCATTCAACTCCAGCCACTGACATGCCTTTAATTGAAAAATCTAATATGATTCCCTTTTAGCTAGTGAAAGATCTCTGCTACCTCCTTGGGTCTACTTTAATATTTTCTGTCCCAATGAAATGGACCTTGTGATTTTCTGGTGTGGTAGCATGCATAATGTGACCATACAGGCATACTCTTGGTTTCCACCGGCAGTGGTCCACATGTGGTCACCAGTCCTTTCTTTTCACCTTTGTTTTCCATAGAATGTCCCACAAGAGCATGTTGCTATGTAAATAACATAGGTCATGTCACAGGAAATAAAATCTTTAATTTCTACACATTGGTTTGTTGTTGGATTAAGGATGTTCTTACATTAGCAAACAACTTTGCTGTATTTACATTTTTGACAGGTTTTAAATCCTTGTGGGTGGGGGGCAATTTCTTTGTTTTTGTACTGGTTGAACTGAGTGAACTATCTGGTCATTCAAATTTTTTTCCCTTTTGAATACAAAGTGTGGGAACTTTGTGCTACCTCTTATAATCTGGGATCTGATCTTAAAACCTGCCAGTTCTTGTGAAAGTTCCCCTGTACCTTGTTGGCTATTGCTGAATACCACATTATAAAATTAATTCCATGATTTCCTGTGGTAATACTGGTACATAACACACCCTAACGGGAATATTTTGGGGACCGGGAAAATAGTGACTTGGGAGGGGGGCCGCTAGCCCACATGAGCTTCTTATTCATTACTCAGGATTCGAGGATGGGGGATCCAATAGGCCTCTGGGGCATTAAATTACTTATACATGGGGATTGGGACTTAGTGGGATGATAGCCCTGTGGGACATTACAATTAATTATACATGGGGATTGAGACTTAGGGAGATGATAACCCTTTCATTCATTACTATCAAGAAGTGGGACTGGGGGGACCATAACCCAACAGGGAATTTAGATTACTTATTATGGGGAGTGGGATGGGGGTCTGCCTCACCTATGGGGGACTCTGTTAGGGGCACATTTGTGCAACCCTCAGTGGATGCAAAGTACACTTACACCAGCTATTAACTAGTGTAAGTGTACTTTGGCAGATGTCCTCCCGGGGTTGTTATAGAATTCTGACTCGGGATGTGGCAGCCACCCTTTCAGAATAGGGCACAACTGCTGTTGTAAACCCCCTAGTGCCATGTTTCAGGGGCTTTCTGGTGCAACTGGTGGCTCAGGTCTACTTTGGCACAAGCAGCCTGTGACATGTTGCAGGCTGCTTTGCAGAATACCACTTGTCGCAACTCATGGCACAACGTGCTACTTGCACCATTCTCGTTGGTGCAAGTCACTTTGCGACATGCATAATTTTTGAAAATCAGACACCCTGTGCATTCTTCCACCTTTTTGAATATATACCTGTTTGCATAGATAAATTAAAGATCTGCCAGTGTGAACACTATTACAGGAGCTGCATATTTTAACAACAAGGCATGACTCCATCCAACCTTCCTTTTTTGTGTTAATTTTAAGATCTCGTCACAAGCTTGTGTTTTTGTGACCGGTTCAAATTTAAAGATTTTATCAAACTTTTGTGTAACAGTGCAATATTCTGTATTTAATTGGTATTATTTTTTCTCAAGGCACCTTTTCTTATTTTAATGAAGTATTCCTTAAATTATTAGCAACAGACTCATTCAGGGGTGCCTCTTCACCATTTATTTCAAAGTAATTTGGACAGACTAGCTTTAGTTGTCTCTGCAGCCTCCTTAAAATGCTGCAAAATTCCCTTGGATCCATCTTTACATTACCTGCTAAGTTCTTTTTAAAGAACTCTTGCTTTGCTCTTCTCACTTCCTTAGTATAAATATTTCTTATATGTTTGTTTCTATTCCATTCCTGGATGTTATTTGTATTTTTTGCTTTTTTTCATATGTTATCCCTTAATTTTTTCATTTTGTGAAGATGGGAATTGTACCACGGGGAATTATTGTGCTTTATTTTCCTGGTTCTTTCTGGAGCAAATGTATTACAACTGTCTATAAATTCTTGATAAATTATAGACCATGCCTCATCAACATTTGGAATGAACTCAATCCCAATTTTTAGATTCCAAATCCAACATGAAGTTGACATAGTCAAATGTTTTTGTATGATCTACAATAAATTATTTTACAAGGGCAACTGTTCCTGACCATTCTTCTGACACAGAAAATTATTTGGTGGTCTGAAAATAAATCAGGATACACACCATAGGATTTAAAATAATCTGATTTGGGTGTTAGTATTAAATCGCGTAATGCGGAGGTCTGGTGATCTTTACTGTTCAGTCTAGTAAAATCAGTTATAAGTTGTGACATCCCCAGGATCCATTTTAAATCCATTAAACTGTGATTATTGTTCCCCCTAATTAGGAAAATTAATGTTACTCCCCAAATCTCTGGTATTTCTCTGGGCCCTCATCAATACAAACTTTCAGCGTACGCAGACAATGTTTTACTTTATATTACCACCCCTAAGGTTTCTCTACCAGCTGCTCTGGATACAATTACACAATTCAGCAGAATCTCTAATTACAAGTTAAACCTGTCTAAGATGGAAATCATGCCTTTGAATGTGACAGTGATGAGGGCAAGCATAGAACTGTGATTATTTTCAATTGTTAACCAGTCTACATTTAGGTCCCCCAAGAACCAACAACTCATGAGTCTTTAAATATTGTAAGAGATGGTCCTGCAGAATATCAAATACTTCTGTTTTTGCCTTTGGACAGTGGTACATACCAATCAACAAAACTGGTTTGTTAAAGGGTAGACTCAATTCTAGAATCAGCACTTCTGACTTGTTTCAAGTTCTTTAATCTTTAAATATTCTTTGCCAAATATTATAACCCCCCTCCCATTTAGTTCTATCTTTCCTCCATATATTATAACCTGTGATGATAATTTAGCTCTCTGGGATTCTATCAGTTAACCATGATTCTGATATAATCATGATATCTGGACTATATTGTGTAACTCATTCTGTGATATGATCTATTTTATTTCCTATATGTTTCCCATTGAAATGTATTACACTTAATCCTTCTCCCTTCAAAATACCTGTAGAATAATCACAATTTGTTGATAATCTATGACCTGGTTTTGGATGTACATTCCCACACAAGCAAATAAACTATAAGCATGGGAGCAATGTGTCTCAGATTCTCTTCACAGCTCCCACATTTTTTACAAAGCCTAAAACTGTTATTAACTACTCAGTTGTTTATGATTATATTGCCTCTCTGCCTGACTGTAGGGAAGACCATCAGAACCATTGTTTTAATCAGATATTTATCTAAGGAAAAATGTAGCATACTAGGTGAGATTACTCCTTCCTAATATTTTGCTGTGCTGTAATACAGTGGCAAAGTCCCTCTTCCATGCTTCCAATCCATCTGTAGGGTACTTTGGCTAGTATACTGTGTATTTGTTTGTGCACACAGTGCTCATTAAGTGTCTGCAAATTAGATAAAACTCCAACCGAAACATGGTCATCCTAAAAATTATTTAAAATGGAAACAACTACAAACATTTTAAAACTTACTAATTATTCTCCCAAATACACTAATACTAATTAGAACAACTAAAAGAAAATAAAAACAAAAAAAATTAAACAAAAGGCCTCCCTGTAGCCTCCCCCAGGAGGACTCACACAGGGTGACTCACACCACTCCTGCATGAACCACTCATGCATGCAGCTGCTTGCATGGCTGCACCTTTGTAGTGGGCTTGGCTAATCCCCAGTAATGCCTCCAGCACCGCCTCCACCTCTGGTAACCCCCCCACTTATTAGGACATAGTGGGAACTCTGAAACAGCAGCGGTCCAGGTGTGAAAGCTGGCAAGGGGGTCAGGAAACCAAGATGTTTCCCCATTCAACAGTAGCAGCCATAGCTCAGAATAAGTGCTCAAAGCTGCTTATGGTGCTGAAGGTACTGTATGTTCAAAGCTGCTGATGGGTGGCTGGCACAGCTGCACCTTTGTAGTGGGCTTGGCTCACCCCCAGTAATGGCTCTGGTACCACCCCCACTCCTGGTAGCCCCCCCCCCATTTACAAGGACACAGTGGGAACTCTGAAACAGCAGCAGTCCAGATGTGAAAGCTGGAAAGGGGGTCAGGCAACCAAGATGTTTCTTTCCATTTAACAGTAGTAATCATAGCTCAGAATGAGTGTTCAAAGCTGAGTGTTCAAAGCTGCTGATGGTGCTAAAGTTACTGGATCTTCAAATCTGATAATGGTCGGCTGGTGCAGCTGTGTCTTTGTAGTGGCTTGACCCACCCCTAGTAATGTCTATTGCACCGCCTCTACACCTGGTAGCCCCCCCCGCCCACTTACCAAGACATGGTGGGAACACTGAAACAGCAGCAGTCCAGGCATGAAAACTAGCAAAGGGGTCAGGCAGCTAAGCTGTTTCCCCCATTCAACTGTATTAGTCACAGTTCAGAATGAGTGTTCAAAGCTGCTGAAAGTGCTGAAGCTACTGGATGTGCAAAGCTGTCAGAATCTTAGCAAACTCTGTCAGTGATCACTTTCCAGTATATTGTATCTGTAAAAATAGGCATCCCAATGCCCGGCCAAAATTTATAGAAGCTAGGGACCTTTCCCAATTGGAGGAGTCTTCCTTTCTTCACAGTCTGAAAGCAATCAACTGGAGTTTAATAACAGATCCTCCAAATGTGAACCAGGCCCTGGACTATTTCATTAACAACTCCAATAGTGTGGTCAGCAAGCATGCCCCTGTAAAGCAATGTAGGGCCAAAGGTCTATGTGCCAAATGGCTAAACAGCAACCACCAGAAGGCCATGTGACTTTGAGACAAGGCATGGGGCCAATTTAAGAAATCTGGCCTATCAACTCATTGGCATATCTGTAGGAATCTGAGAAATGCCTGCAAATCTAGTCTCAAAAGTACCAAGAAGACTTACCTTGAGTCCTTCCAGACTGAATATTTGTCTAATCCCAAAAGGTCTTGGACTCCAATAAACTGTCTACTTAAAGGCTGGTCCAACATATCTTTTTATGAAATTACAGTTAAAGGATGAGTCCTTTCAGACCATATAGCCACTGCAACAGAGTTTAATAAGTTCTTCACAGGCTTACATCAGTTTAAGATCCCCACCCAGGGGCTACTCTAATAGGCTCTCACTTTCTTGCCAGACACCTACTTCTGTATCTCAGCCTAAGTTTCATTTTACACTAGTTTCCAGGCAGGAAGTTCTCAAGCACCTTAGAAGTATAAAAAGTGAAAGAGCACCTGGATTTGGTAACTTGGAACTCAAGTTTCTCAAAGTTGTATCCCCTATTATCACCAGTCTCTTCAAACATCTTATCAATAAATCTCTTCTCCTGGGTGCTGTTCCTGTAAAATGGAAGGTGGTACTGGTGGTTCCTATCAACAAAGGTGGGCAGAAAGAATTGATTGAAAACTACAGACTCATCTTACTACTCTGCACTCCCTTAGCTTCACCCCTGACACAGGTGCTTCTGCTGCTGCAAGCAGCCTGGTGGGTCCCCACTGTCTCCTGGCTGCCTCCTTGCTCTACTGCCCGCCAATCACCAGACCGAAGCTTCGCGCCTGACATGGATGCTTCTGCTGCTGCAAGCAGCCTGGCAGGTTCCCACTGTCTGCTGGCTGCCTCCTTGCTTCACTGCCCGCCAATCACCAGACTGAAGCTTCACCCCTGACACGGGCACTTCTGCTGCTGCAAGCAGCCCAGTGGGTCCCCACTGTCCACTGGCTGCCTCCTCCTCGCTCTACTGCCCGTCGATCACCAGACCAAAGCTTCACCCCTAACACGGGTGCTTCTGCTGCTGCAAGCAGTCTGGCAGGTCCTCACTGTCCACTGGCTGCTTTCTTTCTCTACTGCCCGCCGATCACCAGACCAAAGGTCTGCTGCTCAAACTTTTGGTGTCTCCATGCCGACTTGCCGGAACCATCGGCTCTCCCTGCTTATTGGCTGCTCCACTTCTTTAATTCTTTACTACTCCCTATCCTTTTGGACTTTAAGCTAATTTTATTTACTGATTCTATACTGATTAAGTTTCACCAGACTGTCCTGTGAATCCTAATTTACATGTGAATCTAAGCCTGTCTACAGCAATTTTGCACTCCAAGGGTAGTTTCAAGTGCAGGATCTCTCAGAGTGCAGGTTTTAGGATATAAAGTATTATACTGTAGCACTCTTTGTTTTTAGCTCCTGTGGTATTTTACCCTAGATCAGAAACTCAGATTAAAGTGATACAGCTTTTTGTGAACACTCCTCTGTTTAGACCAGGTTTCATCTTTGTTACAGTTCTAAGCTATGCCCTGTAACGAATCCCATTTCTGTTTCCCTTTCTCCTTCCAGATTGAATTTTTTCACCCTCCCTCACTCCCACTCCCTCACCCCCAGCCTTTACTAAATACTCTCCTTCCCCCAGCTGCACCGCCCCATGGCAATCTTCATCCTCCCCACTCACTAATATTGCAACTCCTCTCAAAGTTACAGAATGCAGTTATAGGGCCTAAAACTTGACGGTGTTAATCTTATAGTAGCTACTGTGTCTTTGTTACCTGATCCAAAACTACACTCCACTTTCTCTGCAGCTGTCATCTTGCTGGTCTGTAAGAAAGAATTTTTATCATCTGATGATATTAATTTCAAATACAAAAATGTTCTTTCTTGTGTTTTTCATTACGTTATATAGTAGACTTTAGACATTACACTTATTACAACCTAATTAAAATCTATTGCATTCTCCTTTTTTTTTCTCCTTTTCAATGTACCTCCACAGGTGCTCACCCTCCTGTGCCTCTCACGCTTATTAAGTGCTGAAACTGTAAAACAATGGCGCAGCACACCTCATATATGGCTATGCCCTTGCTCCCTGTTATTCTTCTCTGTGCCTTACTCCCTACTACCCATGCACCCCTTCCCGCATAGCCTGGCATCCAAATGTATTGACATCTCCTGCCCACCCTGCAGTCGAACAACCTATTGCTCCCTCAAGATTCCACCAATTGCCCCCCTCCTGCACTCCACCAAACACACAAAACTGCCCTATGGGACCTCCATACTTCCCTACTAGCAGTATTTATGACAGTCTCTCACCTAAAATTCTTGTGTGCATCATTGCTGTTCTACGGTATATGTCCATCCTGCCTGCACTATACAGGTAATTACTTGCCCCCTACTTATCCCCTACGCAGACACCACAAATCCTGCAAAATAAAACTGCTCTGCAGATTGGTCAGCAGCTTAGCCTTCCTGCCACTAATCTGCTCATGTAACACTGAGTTAAATACTGGCCCACTCCAAACCCTAGCCTCAGCTACTACCTTCGCAAGTACAAAAGGTTTGAAATGATTGCACCTTAACATGTGCAGCCTATTAAAGAAGATTGACTTAGTACAGGTCTGGGATTCCCACACTGATACAGACATTCTGGTACTATCTGAAACATGGCTGAAAAATCCATCCCTGACACAGCAGTATCCCTCCCCTCCTTCAACATCTACCGTAGTGATATATCAACAAGGGGTGGGGGGCGACAGCTATCTCTGTTAAAGACAAATTCACAGTGTTCAATATTACGCCTGTTACCTTATCGAAAGAATTTGATTCCATTTTGCTAAATCCCTCCTTATCCCCCATGGAAACCTTAATGGCATAGGCTGCTACAGGCCACCGTCTAGGGGTGTGGAACTCCTAAATCACCTGCACAATATATCTGATTCTAGACACAATAAAATCATTCTTGGTGACTTAAATCTCGATGGACATAAAACCTGCAACAAGTGCCTATTACTTGAAGATTTCTGCGACGAGGCTGACTTCTCCCACCTAGTTTCAGAGTCTACTCGTCCCACCCCCAAACTGCCTTGTAATGGATCACTTATTGATCTCATCCTTACAAACAGACCCCACAAGTACACATACTCAGCAGTTTTTCACAACAATGCCAGTGATGACTGTGCCATGGCCTGTGTCAGAGGCCAGCAAACCCCATAGCCTGCAAATAGTTTCACTTGGTTTAGGAGCCTCCATAAATTCAATCCCTCTCATTACCTATCCAACCTAAAAGACATAGACTGGACCAGCTTTTATACGGCTCCAAACATTAATGACGCGGTCACCCTATTTAATAACATCATAGGAGGAATCATTAACAAACATGCTCCTATGATGAAATATAGAACTTGGAGGATCTCCTGCCCTTTGTTCACAGCTGACCTAAAAACAGCACTGAACAAAAGGGATTGTCTCTGGACTACAGCCAGAAGGACCAAACTCACAGCACACTGGGCAGCTTTCAGAGCATGCCGTAACGAGTGTACAGAAAAAAAATCAGAGCCGCAAAAGCTACACATTTCCTAACTGCGTTTGATGCTGTGAAGGGAAATCCCAGCAAATTTTGACATATCATCAAATCAGCAGAAGGCTATAAATCTTCTCCCACGCTACCTGGCAAAGTCTCCTTCAAGGGACAGATCCTCTCTGACAAGTCAGACATACTACATGGATTTAATGACCACTTCTCCACCACAGGTCTCGCATTTAACACCTCAACAACAGCAAACTTGGTGACCAACTCACCAAGACACTCATCACCACCAACCAATAACATCTTCTCTTATACTCCCTTCCTGTACAAAGAAGTAGAAGACCTCCTTTTACGGTTAGATGTTAATAAAGGCACTGGTGCTGATGGAATAGGTTGATACTTCATTAAACTAGGCTTCAGGTATCTAACTGCACCTATCCTGTATTTGTTTAATATGTCCATCAGCACCAGCACCATACCTGAGCAATGGAAAATTGCCTAGGTACTCCCTCTTTTTATATCAGGTGACTCCATGAACCGGAACAATTATTGTCCCATATCCATCCTACCCCTTCTCTCCAAACTATTAGAGAAGATGGTAAACACACAATTAAGAGATTACCTTGACAAAACCAACCCAATTACCTCTTTGCAGTCTGGATTCAGGCTGGCGCACAGCACTACCTCTGCCCTAGCATCAGTCACAAATGACTGGCTCATAGCAGCAGACAAGTAACAGTTCACAGGAACTGTTTTTGTAGAAGTCATCAAACATTCGACACTGTCGACCATGCTTTGCTCCTGGACATGCTAAACTGGCATGGTATCACCAGGCCTGCATTGTCATGGTTTGACAGCTACCTGTCTAACAGATTGCAACAAGTAAAAGCAGATGGCTCCCTCTCTCTGCTCCTCCCTCTTTTGAGAGGAGTGCAGCAAGGCTCGATACTTGGTCCACTCCTGTTTTTGTTGTATATCAACACCACTGGACACAATATTAATAATGCAATGATACATCTATTCGCAGATGATACAGTAATATACATATCTAAATCACCGATAGCGGAAGTCCATCCAGAACTCCAGTCAGAATTTAATTTCCTCCAGCTCAGTCTTGCACAGGACAAACTTCTAAACACAAAAAAAACAAAGGTCATGTACTTCCACTCCAGTCACCAACTCACCACACAAAGTGGTATAGCTTCTCTTCCCCATAAGAACACTCCTTGACGACAATCTCGAGGTCGTCAACAAATTCAAATATCTTGGGTGTGACCTTGACCAGCACCTATCCTTCTCTGCTCACATCATCTCCCTTATGAAAAAACTGAGACAGAGACTTGGCTTTCTTCATAGGAATACATTTCTCTTTAATAGTGAAGTCAAGCTATCGCTGGTACAGACAACCTTCATGCCACTCCTTGACTATGCAGATATCGTCTATGGCCACTGCCCAGACTCCCTGTTTTACCAACTGGACACACTATACCATTGAGCAATACTTTTTATCTCCAATGCCCATCATTGCACGTATTACTGTGACCTATTTGCCTCCCTTGGCTCGACATCCTTAGCCACCAGATGGTTCTATCACTCCCTGACATGGCTGGACAAAGCCCTCCTGCTTAAACTCCCCCATATATAACTAATCTCTTTCAATATACATCATCCTCTTACACCTTATGCAGCACCACCCACATTATGCTGGAAGTCCCTAGCACCTGCTCCTACTTTGATAGTTTGGCCATAAGCCATGCCCTCCCAGTCGCCTGGAACAAAGCCCAGGTACGCCTCAAGCTTCAACACCTGATCCCCATTTGGCAGCTTTAAACATCTACTTACTAGCAAGTTACATGTCTCCTGTACTTGTTGCTGCTTATAGCATGGAACAATTTAGATGGCTGGCACCACATTCCCCTGTATGAGTGACCCTTTCCTCTCTACGTTCCCTCCCCCTTCACCCACCCCTGTAAGCCTCCAGATCTCTGCATCTTTTTTTTCACCCACCCTTCCCATTGCTCTCACCTCCCTCTTTTCCTGCTCATTGCTCTCCATGCCTTACCACTCCCTCTCTTCAGCATACTATTGATTACCCAAACTCCACTGTCCTGATCTCCTTTCTCTTGAATCCTGCCTATCCTGGTAGATTCCTGGTCTACTTGTAACCCTACTACATACTGTCAGTACTTCCCTGATCTCCTCTCTCCTGAACCCTGCCTATCCTGGTAGATTCCTGGTCTACTTGTAACCCTACTACATACTGTCAGTACTTCCCTGATCTCCTCTCTCCTGAACCCTGCCTCTCCTGGTAGACTCCTGGTCTAGTTGTAACCCTACTACATATTGTCAGTACTTCCCTGATCACCTCTCTCCTGAATCCTGCCTATCCTGGTAGATTCCTGGTCTACTTGTAACCCTAGTACATACTGTCAGTACTTCCCTGATCTCCTCTCTCCTGAACCCTGCCTATGCTGGCAGATGCCTGGTCTACTTGTAATCCTACTACATACTGTCAGTACTTCCCTGATCTCCTCTCTCCTGAACCCTGCCTATCCTGGTAGATTCCTGGTCTACTTGTAACCCTACTACATACTGTCAGTACTTCCCTGATCTCCTCTCTCCTGAGCCCTGCCTATCCTGGTAGATTCCTGGTCTACTTGTAACCCTACTACATACTGTCAGTACTTCCCTGATCTCCTCTCTCCTGAACCCTGCCTCTCCTGGTAGACTCCTGGTCTACTTGTAACCCTACTACATAATGTCAGTACTTCCCTGATCACCTCTCTCCTGAATCCTGCCTATCCTGGTAGATTCCTGGTCTACTTGTAACCCTACTACATACTGTCAGTACTTCCTTGATCTCCTCTCTCCTGAACCTTGCCTATGCTGGCAGATGCCTGGTCTACTTGTAATCCTACTACATACTGTCAGTACTTCCCTGATCTCCTCTCTCCTCTCTCCTGAACCCTGCCTATCCTGGTAGACTATTGGTCTAGTTGTAACCCTACTACATACTGTCAGTTCTTCCCTGATCACCTGACTTACCCTGATATTGTTCCTTATCAGCCACAGTGTTCTACCTTCTGCACATATCTGCACTATGCCAAGACTTTCCTCTCTAGGGATTCTCCTCTGTATGCAGCTACATATATGCATGTACATATATATATATTTTCTACATGTATATATATAAAATATGTTATCTTTTTGCTGTTATTGCTGATTTTGCTCATCATCATGTTATGCTGTGCTACAACTGTATTTGCTCTTTGTATATATTGTTTTGTAAGTGTATTGTCATCTTTGCCTCAGGACCTTCTTGTAAGTAAGCCTGCTCAGCAGAGTTAATTCTTGCCAATAAACTTTGACTTGACTTGACTTGATAAAGTACAGGTGAGGCTGTTGTATAACCAACTCCAGGCCTACCTATAGTACAGTTTACTAGTGTCCAGCATGGTTTTTGCAAAAACCATAGCACTGACGCTAGATTGGTGTGTGTGACTTCAGACATCCTTAATGCCATGGAGTACAGCATGGTTATGGGTGCAATTTCTGTTGACCTTACTAAGGTGTTCATGTTGGTCAATCGCAACCTACTGCTGGCCAAACTAAAGGTAATAGGGCTAGATTACCTTTCCTGCCTCTGATTCTACAGCTACCTGACCAACTGGAAACAAGGGGCCCGATTCCAAGACAGGTTATGCATGCCACAAGGTGACTTGTGCCAAACCCAATGGTGCAAGTCACACCTTGTGACATGCATTATGCCGCCCATGATTCTGAAAGGTGGCCTGCAACATGGCGCAAGCTGTCTGCACCAAACGCGGGCGACACCACTGTCTATGGCAGAAACCCTCTGTGACATGGCACAAGGGGGTTTCCAGCATTGGTTATGGCTGTATTCCAAGTGGTCAGCTGATGGAATGGCAAGTTGCTATTCCAGAAGGGACCCTGGCAGACAATGGTCTAAGTACAGTTAGACCAAACCATATCCTGCGTCCACCGGGGTCACACCTCCATGCCTGCCACCCCTAAAGCAGACCCCATCAGGGTCCCTCATAGGTCCCCACATCCATTGGCAGGACTGCCATCCATGCGCAGCTGGCACCTCCATGCCCCCATCCCTGAGCAGTGCCCCCAGGGCTGTACATGACCCCCACCTGCCCAAGCCCCCCAAGGCATTCTGGTAGTCCCCCACCCCCTCCAAAGCCCTGTGGAGGCATTGCCATGGTGTCCTTATGTGGGGCTTTTGGGGGGGCCATGCCATGCATGGCTTGCACCCTGTGGGTGGGCATCACTGCGTCTTGCAGCAACCAGGTCAGGTGCCCCTTCCCTTGGCACAACCCTATAGCTGCTGAAAGTCATAGGGCATAGGTGCTAGGGACCCTGCCTATTCTGGAACCTGGCACAGGGTCCCCTGCATAGTGGCATATGTCACAACTCGCATCCACCTGCAAGTTGTACCATACATCCTGGAATCAGGTCCAAAGTGTTAAGTGGCAAGGTGATACATCAGATCTTAGGATAATAACGGATGGTGTACTGCAAGACTTCATTTTTTGTTCCTTTCTGTTTTACCTATTCATTAATGACATGCCTCATAATTTCAGAGGAGCTACGTTACAACTCTATGCAGACAATGCTGTTTTGTATAGATCTTCTGCAGACATTAACTGGATAAACAGTAATTTGGATAGTGACTTCCAACAACTATAAAACTTGTTCCTTACAAACAAACCCATACTTAACATTAAAAAAAAACAAAGCTATGCTCTTTGGACACAGGAGGACAGGCACTGAGAGACAACACCTATTCAAGCTGTCCTCCACTGCTGGCACTCACCTCGAAGTGGTGGGGTCACTGAAATATCTAGGGGTTGTGCGTGACCAAGATATGACTTTTGGATCACATGTGGATGCTGTAGTCAAAACACTGCATCAGAAGCTTATTTTCCTCTTCAGTCTTTTCCCCTCTCTTTCTAGGAAGGCACAACTTGCCACTGCAAGCAGCATCCTAATGCCAGTACTCTTTTCAATAGCCCCTGTCCTACAGTCCATTCGAGACTCCAAACTAAGCAGGGTAAAACCCCTCTATAATGGAGGACACTTTGCAGCTGGCACCTAATCCAGGGACCACCATTGCAGAGTGTTCGCAGCTCTTGGTTGGCTCTCATTTGATGCAAGACTGCCTTGCAATGTACTGCCTAACCTTCAAACTTGCGAAACTCACTACACACCCAAGCCTTATGGAAATACTTAAACTTAAGAAAAATGAGATGTTTCTGTGATCTACTGCTAGCCCATTGCTTGAAATCCCTTGAGTACGGTCAGCATCTGGTAGGAGATCCTTCTCATTCATTGCCACACCTCAATGGAACTCACTACCCTGTGAGATCCCAACTGCCCCACTCTTGCACAGTTCAAAAAGAGGCTCAAAGCCTATGCACATGGGGTAATAATAATGATAAATAATAAACTTTATTTATAGAGCGCTTTTCACCAAGTATCAGACCGCTGTACAGTAAAAACAATTAAAACCTTAGAATATTAAAATACAGATAAAATCTGAAATTTTTAACAAAGATCAGTTACCAACAGTCCCAAATGCAAGCTGAAATAAATAAGTCTTTAAGGTGGTCTTAGTGCTCTCCACTGTCAGGCATTTCCGTATCCAGCAAGGCAGAGAATTCTACAGATTAGTAGCAGCAAATGAAAATGCCCTTGATCCAGATGTTTTTAACTTTTCCCTGGGAATCTCCAGCAACCCCATGTTGGTTGAGCAAAATGGTCAGAGAGGGCAGTAAGAATGCAAGAGATCTTGCAGGTAGCTTGGTCCCTGTCTGTGTAGGGCTTTATAGGTTAGCAAACTGACTTTGAAGGTGATCTGCCACTGAGCTGGCAGCCAGCGCAGTTCGTGCAGCACAGGCATAATGTGGCTGGATTGAGATGACCAAGATAGCAACCTGGCCACAGTGTTCTGCACCAGCTGCAAGCAATGGATTTCAACCCCCAGAAGACCTAGCAAAAGGGAATATAGTAGTCAAGGCTTGAAGTCACAAAGGTGTGGATCAGAGTAGGCAAGTCACCAGACAGAACTGGGTGCTTAATCTGGGCAATATTCCTCAGATGAAAGAAAGAGGACTTAACCATGGCCGACACCTGTGAATGAAGTGAAACTGTTGTCAAAAATTACTTCCAGATTTCACACCTGTTCAGAGGTCAGTAACTGGGACCCCCCCCCCCAAACCACAGTTCTGAGGGGCATCCTGTCTGCAACCTCTCTATCTGGTGACCAGGATCCAACAAAAACACCTCAGTCTTGTCCGAATTGAGCTTTTACCAGCTGTTGTTCATCCAGTCCTGGATTTCTACAAGGCAGTTATTAAAAACTGAGAGCACACTATCCTGGTTGGGTGCAAAAGACAGGTAAAGCTGTGTATCATCTGCATAACAGTGAATCCTCAGCCCACTCTGTCTCACAATGTCCCCCAATGGCAGCACGTACACTGCAAACAACATGGGGGACAGAATGGAACCCTGCAGCATGCCACAATGCAGGGGGAAAGCCTCAGAGGAAAAAGCCCCGGAGATAACCCTCTGTGATCTACTGGTGAGGAATGAATGAAACCATCTGAGAACCTTGCCAGGCAGGCTGAAGATGGTCTGCAGGCAATCCAGCAATACCCCATGGTCCACAGTGTGAAAAGCTGAAGAGAGATCAAGAAAAAACAAGATGGTACTGGATCTCTGATCTCTCGCAATTAGGAGATCATTGAGCACCCGAACCAGAGTGGTCTTGGTACTATGCCTTTTACGAAAACCGGACTGGAGAGGATCATAGATGTCATGGCTGGTAAGGTATTTCTGTAACTACAGTTCCACCATCTTCTCAATAACCTTCCCTGCAAAGGGAAGACAAGAGATTGGATGGTAGTTAGCGGAGCAGTCTGGGTCAAGCGATGATTTCCTGAGAAGGGGAGTTACCACTGCCTCCTTCAGGGAGCAAGGGAACTCACCTGTCTCAAGTAAACACCAGACTAATTCTGCAAGCACCAGGCCAATGACATCAATACAGCCTAGTGAAAGGCAAGTGGGGCCCAGATCCAAACTACAACTGGTCAGGCGCACATCTCTGAGAATCCGCATGACATCCTCAATCCCCAGCCACTCAAGCTCCATCCAACAAAGCACAGGAGAAGCAACAATTCTCCGACCACCATCCTTCCCCACAGAATGAGCCACATGGATCTCTGATCTGATGTCAGCAATCTTATCAGCAAAGAACTGAGCAAACTCCTCACACTTTTCTGAACTTGTAGACAGGCTGGATTGCACAGTCTGTCCACAGTTCAGAAGATCTGAGCTGGTCAATTCTGAGCTGCAGCAATCTCTCAGGACAGGAATTCTGCCTTCTTATGGGAGATTGCTGACTGATAGTCTTTAAGATATCCCATCAGTCTAAGTCTGTCAGCATCCAGGATGGTTCTTCGCCAGCTACGATGTAACCTTTGCCCTTCATGTCTCAACTCCCTCAAAGCCCAATCAAACCAAGGGGACCGAGGGTGAAGAGTGTGAGGGAGAACCCAGAGAGGAGCAAGGACATCCAGAGCACCCACCATAGCCCTGTTATAGGTCTGTAGAAGGTTTTCAGGAACCTCATTTGTAACCGGTAATCCCGATAGGTCCAATTCCACCAGAAGACCATCTGGGGTCATGCCCCATAACGGGCAGTATTGAACCATCTCCACAAGGGCAGACTTATAAGGGGGAGCATAGAAATTGAACCTTATGGAGTGATGATCTGACCAACTGATTGGTTCCACCACCAAGTTGGATGTTTCCATCCCCAGGAGGAAAACCAGGTCCAACAAGTGGCCTTTAGTGTGAGTCACAGAGGTAACTACCTGTGTGAAGCCCAACGAAGGCATAAGTTGGAGGAAAGGATGAACCACTGCAAGTGCAAATGATGACTAGTTGTATATTTGGCTAAGGAATCTCTCAGGGATTAGCCCGGCTGACTATCATCCTCCTGATGGAGGCTGTGAATCTGCAGCTGCCTTCCTTCATGAACAATGTGCTGCTATAACTGTGATGCTGAAGCTTGTTACTAAATATATGTTTCATTATGCTCCGATTGTAACTAATCCGATGTACGTTGTATGCATGATTACTCTACTGCTATTTATTTTGTTATAATGGTTATTGCTTATTATTTCTGCTCTGTAGATATTGTGAATTTTTCACTTAATGTATAGTATGTAATTAATTCTGGGTCACCTCTAAAAAGGAGACTTGCATGTCTTAATGGGTCTACTAGGTTATCAAAATTCAAATTAATAATAAACAAAATGTGGTTACTGCTATCTTTTTTTTTATCACTGCTTTATTTTTCCTCTTATGTTGCCACCATTCTGCCTGACATCCAGCCACTGCTACGCTTCCCCCCAATGGCCCCTCGGGGCACCCCCACACACCAGCTGGCATATGCTGCTGTACCCGTGAGAGGGACCCCCCCTAAGTCCCCATGCCAGGCCAGGATCCAATACCGGCATGTCAGGTCACCCCCCCCCAGACCGCCGCCAGGCTCAGGAAGCTGCGACCATCAAGCTGCCATGAGTGGTGCTGCTGGTTTTCTTCCTTGTTCCCTAGGAGTACAGACATGCCATGATGTCACGCACTGATGTGCTGATGTATGCTGCACTCCTCCCTCCGTTGCACCAGCTCTAGCAGTGCCTCCGGGTGTCCCCAGGAGCAGCTGCAGAGCAGTGGAGACCCACAACCCTCGCCAGGATAGGAGAGCAGTCCTCCGGACACTCGATCCTATCCTCACCTACCAACTCCTGACAACCCGGGCTCACGTCTGAACCCGGGTCGCCAGTGTGGCATGAAGTGTGGCGCCCAGCGCCTCAACCCTCAGCACCACCAGGCTGGCTGGTTACTGCCATCTTTTTGCAATATCTTCCCATGGTCATATCATTGCCAATTATAACAACTAAATCACTTTCTGATTCTACCTCCTTTAATATTTTACCTGCTACTGAATAGGTTTTCTTGGGGTTCTTTCATCCCAGATGCATCACTGCACATTTTTCATTAGTAAAGACCATTTTCTTTCTGCCCAGTTACAAGGATTTTTTTTTCTTCTGAATCTACCCCCCCCAGTTTATTGTCATCCACAAACTTTATACTTAGCTTGTAACTTGTACATGCATATCACTAATAAAACGAGAAGAGTATCAGTCTCAATATAGACTCCTGTGGCATTCCATTAATCATTGCTCCCTCCCGGATAATATTCCATTAAGCCTAACTTTCTATGTTCTGCTGGTAAGCCATGATCTAACTCAACTCACCACTTTAGTACCTAATCCTAACTTATCCATCTTATTAAAATTTTCTGCATATCACACTTTATCAAACACCTTTTGAAAATCAAGATAGATAATGTCAGCTGGAATACTGGCATCTAAACTACAGCTTATTTTGTAATAGAAGGTAATTAGGTTAGTTGTGTAGGACCTTCCATGTATAAATCCATGCTAGGCCACATCTCGTAAACCTTTTGCTTCCATCTCCCTATTAAGTTTGTCTCTTATAAGGGTCTCCATCACCTTCCCAAGTACCGTTGTCAGATTAAAGGCCTGTATTTTCCTACAATTTTTTTATTCCCCTTCTTATGAATTGATATCACTGTTGCCTTTCTCCTGTTATCCAGCAATATTCCCTCATTATAAGATTAGCAATATTTGTGGTTACAAAACGTTTTTACTAACTTCGGTATTGAGCCTTGAATGGAGATTGTCCAGTCCTGATTATTTATTTGTATTTAGCTTGTTTAGTACACATTCCGCAACTTTCCTGTTAATATTTTGCAACTCACATCCTTGGTGTTCTGCGGTGACCTACCCACTGGTACCAAATTTAAGTTGCCTATACTAAATACTGAGCATAAATACTTATTTATCTCATCAGCCATTTATGTTGAACTGTTAATTTGTTAACTATCCCTTAGTATCAGTCCTACAGCTCTGTCTGCATATTTACCATTATTTAACAATTATTTGCAATCGTCTTTTGGATGTGCTATTTTGAACTCCGCCTTTTTCCTTTCTCTTTTAATTTTATGTTCAGTTTTCCTTTGCTTGTCTCTGTACCTGTCCTCATTTAGGTCACTAGGATTCTCCTTTGTCCTTTCACATGCCTTTTCTTTGGCCCTAATCTGTTTTCTAACCTTCTTTTGGAACCATACAGGCATTTTTCCCTTTTCTTAAATTTGTTCATTTCTGGCACATGTCATCTTTCTAGATCTAAACATTTGTTTGTAATATGATTCCATATTTTCTCCACGGTTTATTCATTTTGTTCTTCCAATCCAACCTAATTTGGCTCTTATTTTGCCAAAATGTGCTCTACTGTAATTTCTCAAATTTCCAGTTGCCTTGTTCCTTGCCAAAGCTGAATTTATTTAGAAATTATTCCAATTATGGTTGCTTGTTCAAAACGTTCTCTTATTTGCATATTCATTATTTTTATGGTAAGATTTATAAAAGTAAGATCTAAAATATTATTGCCCCAGTTGATTATTTAACAATTTACTGTATCAGAGTACCTGAAGGAAATCTGCAACTGTTATAGGTGACCAATGTGCCCTTAGTCTATGATGTCCCACAAGAATCTTTTGACACTTAAGTAATGCGCAGCTCCCACCCTCCCTAGTAGTGGGGCCCCAGCACTTTGCAACTTCTTTTCTCAACCCCCCCGGCCCACACCACCCTACCTCTTCCCGTCTCCTATACCCTCCTCCACCCTCTCCCTCCCAAGTCCTATATTAGAATACCCATGGTCTACATATACTAGTGAGTGCCCGAGGTCAAATCATTCTAAGTTGTTGACTTATTTTGCTTGTTTGTTTAGTGTGCTAAAATTAACATTTAATTGTGTTATCCTTGACTGTATAGGCCTGACATATCTCTTCCTATGTATAATGTTTTGTTTTGCCTGCCCTATACCTGCCTGTGATTTCTTTTGTTATGTCCAGGACCACTTTGAAAATGAGCTTGCTCAATGGTGTTATGCCTGGTTAAATAAAGTTTGATTGATTGATTTCATTATGGATTAGTTCTTCCATAACTATTACCTCAAAACAGCATTACCAGTCATTACTTCCCAGTCAATTCAAGGTAAATTAAAGTCTCCTACAACAGTTATGTCCCCATACTTAGTGGCCTCAATGACTTCACCCAAAATTGCCTGATTATATTCATTCTATTTTGTCAGTAGTTTGAGCCATAAACTTTCTATATCTTGATTTGTGTTTCTACTGCCATTTAATTCAGTAGACTCTATATCTGTCTTAATACACAAACACACCCCTCCACTTTTTCTGTTTGTCCTATTCTTATAATATAGCCTGTAACCTTGTATATCTTTGCTCCAGTCTTTGGTGTCATACCACCACATTTCAGTGATAGCTACTAAATGTGTACCTTCTTTATGCATTATTATTTCTAGTTCTAATATTCAGGCTACATGCATTAGCAAGTAGTGCATTATATCCACTTGTGTAAATTCTAAGTACGGTAGATATTTTTGTTTCTGAGCCTCCTTTGCTCTTACTTTAAAATGTTTAAGGTTATGTGATCCATTTTTCTCCCAAGGATTCCACTGCCATACTTGTTCAAGTGCAGTCCATCTCAGCGATCATACTAGTAGTTGTATTTGAACTGTTCCCAATTTGTGAAACACCTAAGACCATTTCTAAGTGTCCATTTCTATAACCACTCATTAAAATTTTTTATCTTCCTTTGCCAGGGCTTGCCAGCTCTTGGAACTGGGAGTATTTCCAAGAACACAGTTTCACACCCTCTTTTCTCTAATACATCACTTATTTTAACAAATTATTTCTGAATGTTCTCATTTAGTTGTCCACCTACATTTGTGCCTACACATAATAACACCAATGGCTTAACACTTGTCTCCTTTGGAATATTCATTGCCATTTTTTCAATGTCTTCTGTACATGCCCTGGAGAAACTACTAGCAGTCCTATTCTCTTTATCCATTGCACATATGTACTTATCTGTATACAAAGAAGAAGAACATCTGGATTTTGACTAAACCGCATTCTGTTTTTTTATCCAAATAAGTCCTTGTCACCCATTATTGCTATGTTTGAAAGTCTGGTAACACAAGAAGTACAGAAGATACTCATATAATCTAAACATCAGAGACACTCCAACTTAATTAAAGCAGAGTTACTGGCATTATAAGAACTGGAAAATATGGACCAGATTGTTATTAAACATTTAGATAATAGAGGGCAGGTAGTGGTTATGGCCTGCTCATATTACTTGAAGGAAGCTTTACTGCAGCTGAATTATATTTAGAACTACTGCCTCCTATATCAAGACCAGACACCTATGTTCATCCAATGGTTAAACAACTTCATGGATGACAGTTTGCAGTCTGGGTTTATCAGTAAGGATGAGTTCCTATATTTAATGCAGGAACATTCCTAAGGTCCCTACATTCTACCTAATGCCAAAAATATATAAGGACCTCCAGCTCACCCCATGTGGATCCATTATATTAGGGAGAGGTTCCCTTACTGGAGGTTTATCTAAATTTGCAGATGCTTTTCTATAAACTCTTGTTGTTTGTCTTCACTCTTATTTAAGGGATAAAATGGCATTGCTGGAGGCCCTTTGTGATGTTCAGTGGGATGCAGGTTATGTGTAGCTCACAACTGATGTGATATACCTTTACACCTGCATCCGACATCATTTGGGCCTTAATGCAGTACACTTTTTTATGGCCTTATTTTGATACTAACGCTAGTTTGTCAGATGATTTTGTACTTATGTCGTTAGACTTGATTCTTACCAGCAATTATTTTACTTTTGACGACAGCTATTACATTAAAACATGTGGCCTGCAGAGAAAGATGAAATTCATGCTGGTCATGCAAATCACGCAGAGAAATTGTTTTAAAGATGATTCTCCCTATTTTTGACCATGGTGACTTAGTCTGTAATGGTGCTCCAAAATCCTCCCTTGCCAGACAGTACCCCCCTTTTTCATTCTTTTTGTCATTTTGTTTAGATTTCCCCCCTTGTACTCACCCCTGCTCATGCTACTCTGCCCTTTCTCTCCGCTTTCTTGATGCTAGGCGCCTTTGCCATTGTGTCTCATTTATATCCGAATTCTGGTTTAGCTCTCTTCCCTCCTATCTTAAATCTCTTCTATCCTCTCTCTTTTCTTCCTACTGCCCAACATTTCCCATTCTCTTGCTGTTCCTTCTAGAAAATCTACTGTTGGTCAATCTGCTTTTTCTTGTCACTTTCTCAAACTTTGGTCCTCCCTTCCCCCTTTCAATTTGATCTGCCTCTTCTCCTTCCTCGCTTAAGTCTCTTCTTCATTACTTTTCATCTCCCACAGTACCTACAACTGCCCATGACCCTTTTCCTCTTGTCTTACTCCCCTTCATTAGTTTTGCACCAGTCTTGCTGTTCCAAAATGTTTCCTTTTATACATATAACAATGTGTTTTATTTTCTGCTTGTAACTATTTATTAATTTGCATCTAATATTAATAATTATGCTTCTGTGGAGTGCTGTAGTATTGTATATGACTCCTATTTTTTTTGTATTTTTAGTAGTTTCACTGTTTAGCATTATCCCTTTCCCCTCTCCCTCAGGACACATCTGGAAATGAGCTATTAGCAACTCAATATGTCTTTCCTGATGAAACTTTTGAACTAAATAAATAAATAATTGTGGCACTGCCCTGGGGTCGGCAATACCTCCCTCCTATGGTAACCTTTTCATGGGTTGGTGAGAGGAGGTGGCCATTTATGACCCCAGGTGGAACCCTTACACTGGTAAGATCAAGAACTGGAGCCACTTTATAGATGACATTTATAATATATACAGGATGGTACAGTAGAAGAAACAGGGGAATTTGCTGCTATGATTAACAATAATGAATTGAATTTGAAATTCTGCTCACCCTCAGGAAATGGTATTTCTAGATTTGACCTTAATACGCAATCCAGAAACAGGTCGAATCTTGACTGATCATTATATGAAACCCTCTGCAGAGAATACCATTTTTAGGCCAGAGAGCTCACATTCTTCTCACGTGGTGGAGAACATTTCATATGGCCAGTTCCTTCACCTCAGGTGAAATAGCTCTGAATTCCACACTTATGACAAACAAGCCAGTGACCTGCACAGACAACTGGCAGAAAAAGGCTATAGATTTGAGCCTCTTACTGAAGCAAATATCAAAGCAAGGAATAGAAATAGGGAAGAGCTCCTTACTCCTAAACAGAGACAGGACCTTATACCCAATCAAATTAATTACATCACTGATTATAATACAGTAACTCCTAGGGTAGCAGGGACCATGAAAAGATTCTGGCACATTCTTTCTGCAGATCCCGATCTCAAACATACTGCAGGTGACTGCTCCCAGGTAGTGTTCCAAAGTGGGAAGAGGATTCATGATTTTGCAGCTAAATCCACTTAACACAGATTGGCATGAGTGTTGGAGTCCCATCTCCAGGCTTCAAGAAATGCCATGCTTGTAACATTTGTCAATTTGCTCATGAAGGCACCACTTTTTTGGGTCCCAAAATCAACTATGAGTTTGTGGTTAGACAGTGTATTACTTGCAGAGCCTATGTTGTTTATGCACTATGGTGCCCCTGTGAAAAACTGTATGTGGGACGTACCACACACACCTTGAAAGAGCACATGCAAGAACATGTACAATCTATCCAATATGCTAGATATGACACACCAGTCAGATCACACTGGACATTAGCCCATAACTCTGATGTAAGAACATTCAGCTTTATGGGAATTTAAGAGGTGCCACTGTTGCCCATGGGTCTCACACACCTTGCACCCTCATGCATATGCCAATGACAGATGTTTTATTATTACTGTGATATTGCTGTATTGCACTAACATGTAATAATGGGTATCCACTATACAAGCATAGGTACTAGGGATCATGCTTGCTAAGTATACACACTATACCGTATACCTTTATTTTACACCATTATTTCTAAGTTTTCTGTTATGTGTAATGTTCATTTGCTTATATACGTGCTTTGGGCCTAACCATATCTTTTTACCAAAGTATTCTTGTACAAATATATTTCTGCTGACACTGCTTTGCACCATAATGACCTTGCACCTGCTACAACATCTGTGCCGTCTTTGTTCTAACTAATGTTACGTCTTCTGTATAACGTAATGCTTTTCTTCCTGCTGACTCTACATTTTCTATCCAGCAATGTAATGGTACCACTTGCTTCAGCCAATGAGAACTGTCTCACCTTTTTCCTTATCTCACTATAAGAAGCATGGTTCTAGAAAGGTTTGCTGAGAATTGCTGCATCTAGACATAGGCGAACTTGTTTCTCCCAGTATTTGTTTTACTGCAGGTTGTAAGTCTGTGTTTTTGTAATAAACTTGTTTATTACATGATTTACCACTGTCTGTCATTCCTTCCACTTGTTTATCTCTAACAAGAACATGATGCTGGAGTCCTTTCACTCCCTACATATTGGCGACTGGGAAAAGGAAGAGATTAAATAAGGGAAGCTTCGCCTTCAATTAATCTTGAAGGTTGAGCAGTGCAGTGCAATCTTCATTTTGCCTACTTGGACCTGCTCATACTTACAGTGGTAGCGGGTGTGGCAGACCCACACCCCCTTTGTTCTTGGCTGTGGCAGATCCACACCAAGTCACAGCGAACCTCCCGTGATGACTGATTACCGACCGGGGACCAGAAAGCGGTAGGTGACAGCTCCGGGCTAATTTTCAAGTTTCCCACATGTGCTTGCTTTTATGTTGTTTGTCAGTATATCTACTCCCTACAGAGGTTTAATCAGACTTGTGGTTTACACAATGTCAATAGAAAAATCTGTACTCGGCATTTCTGTCTAGTGTGTACATATGATGCTCTACCAGCATTAGAGGCAAGTCAGCATTTGCTTGCCCTACACAGAGCCTTTCTATCAAAACCATTGGATTTACAGACATCAGCCATACCTCAGAGTAAATGTGAAATGCTGGCAGACCTCCACACAGGCAGCATAAGCAGCATTTTCATTATGCTGGCTATTCAAACACCCAGCACATTGCCATCAGACGTATCGCCTGTTGTTCAATTAGTGGCCAAACAAACAAAGATTTTGGAACGGAAAACTGTCCCATTTGATCCTGGAAGGCCAGCAGCCATTTCTTCTCAAAATGTTATCTGGTAAGTGTTCTTACAGTTCACTCCCTGTTTTTGTGTTTTTGCCTCCGACCTTTTTTTTTATGGTTCAAGAACCACTGCTTACCTTGGGTAAATGTTTAATGCTGCTCTAATGTCATCTGCAACAGTTTGGGTGTGATACAGTATTTATGTTTTTATTCAATTGTTATTGCTATTCACTTTAGGATACATTCAGACTCAATGGTATATACTACGGTTGTTATGTGCTCCGTACCTAATTATTGGTGTGGTTATCCATGTTTCAGGGTCATTGTTAGCTGTTGTTCTTGCTATCTGTGATATCGGGTGTTGTTGTACAAGATTTTTGTTATGGATAGAATCTTGCTGTTACAGCTGATTTCCTAGGCAGAAGTTGTTCAAGATGACAATGAAAGTATTGATTGTTCATGTAGTTGAAGGTGGATGGTGTTTGAGAAAGACGTGCTAGAGACTGCTTTGTTTACAAAGACTAATTGTTTATTAGAATGTGTACTATACTGTGTCTTGAAAGTGTGTTTATTATACTGGTCAACGTTTCTTTTGAATCAACGGACAGTGGTTAATTAAACATTTCATTTTAACTAATGTCTCATTTAAGTTTTCCTTGAGAAGAGCAACTTATCCTTACACACCCACATGTGTCTATCCATTCATGCCAGTTCCTCTGGGCTGACAGCCAAATTACTTAACCCTATTTGTGACTGGATTCAAACTTCTGCAGTCACAGTTTGTGAGGCATAAACACATGTATGTCCATTTTTCTTTGCTCCTGGTGTCATTGTGATGTCCTATTGCAGTGTATTTCATGGAACAGGTAATTTTATCCCTCATTTCCATATTGAGCCATTTTGTAATGCACTCCATATTAATGGCCACTTGGTTCCATGATACAATACTATAACGTTGTCAATTCACATCCTATGTATTCATTTTTGTTCTCTCACAGAAGGTATGTACTGTACCTTAGTGCAGCTCAGTACTTGAATCCACTACTGTTTCAAACATAAATGGCTGTGTTTCATTCCAACAGCCATCATGTTCATACTAGTTGACCTTTAGCAAGTAACTTGACCTTCTTGTGTTTCTACATTCTCTGTCACTACCAGTTCAAACTTGATGTGTGTCCCTACCTAAAGCACCCATTTCCACACAAAATGTATTATTTTCATGGAAATACACCAAGGATGACCCTACAATTTTACCTTTTTTTTACAGTACCTGCACTCTGTCTGATCAAAAAGGACAGACATTTTCTTCTGGGCTTGCAGCCAACACAGCCAACACCCAAGGCCTTCCTCCATGAAGGTTTGGTTGTAGCACATCTCCTTTATTCCTGAACAATATCACATGATTCAAATACTATGCGAGGTGCTTAAGGGAGGGGGGTTACTCAACACCCCCAGTATTTTTATGTCGGTTCACGCTTGCGCGCCAGCCAACATATTGCATTAGTAGCAGATTTGGAGGTGCGGTCACTGTGGGCAAATGCAGGGCACGCATCAGTAGGTGCGTCCCTCATTCCCCAGTACGACAGCTGCAGGCGTTGACACCAGCAACACATAAACTGGCCACCAGATCAAAGAAAAGGTCCACTGCAATGAGAGCCAAGCTTCTCATGCAGTGTGCCTTTCCTGGTGAACCAGTTTACAAAAAAGAAAGCATGGCGGCATGCTGCTGCCGAGTGCCCCGACCACTTCATTTGCCGATGGGGGAGCCCACTCCCTGTTGGCATAATGCAACCCTCCATTTGAAGTGTGTGCTGAGCGGCTGCCCAATCCCCCTTGGCATCATCCCCTCCCCTTACAAGTTTAATTTGCTGAGAGGGGAGCCCACTCCCTGTCGGCATTGCCCCCCCATTTGTTGTGTGCCGATGGGGTGCCCAATCCCCCATTGGCTACAGAACCCCCCCCACACAAAAAACATTCAGGTGGCATGTTGGGAGCCCACCCCAGTGTGCCAAATGTTCCTGTAAAAGAAAAACCATCCCGTGATTGTTTTTTTTTTCTTACACCTGAAAAGCAGAAAATGGTCCCTCATTGACTCTGGTGACCCTCCCCAACCCACGCCCACCCTCTGCACACCCTGTCTCCCCACACACCCCCACCCCATACTTACCTCCAGAGCATGGCGTGATGATCTTCGGTGGACCGGGAACACATCTGCACTCTTCAAAGCCGACTGCAAACTGAAGAAATGCCGGTAAGCTGTATAATGGCATAAATAGGGTTTTTTCAACTTTGGTACATATCTTGGGCATTTTGGGGAATTTTGGCACCAAATTGTCAACATGGAGTTATTTGGATCCCTCCTCATGAACTCAGTCACTGTAATGGCCTTAGTCGGTCCCGAAAGGTGATTTTGCACTCACTGCATGGAATCACCTTTCAGGACTAATTAATGAAATGACAGTGGCACTGTTCATGAGGGGGGATCTCAAAAAGCCTATGTTGCAAATTTGGTGAAAAAAATCAAAAAACTGGCTGTTTTATGAGCGTGCATTGTGCAGTTTCCATGCACGCTCATAACTCTGTGAATCTGTAATATTTTCACTCCAGGTTTTCAAAGTTGACATTTTTCCACACTTCCTTATGAACAGTGCAACTGTCATTTTACATATCCTGGCTGAAATGTGCTTTTGCATGTCCGGTGCAGAATAGCGTGGTCACTGTGCGAAATCAGTTGTGAGGAGGGTTTGAGAAAATGACAGTGACACTGTTCATGAGCAGAGGTCCTAAAATGCCTATGTTGAAAATTTGGTGATGAAACTCCATAAAACGACTGTGTTACAAGCGTGCATTGCCCAGTTTCCACGCACCCTTGTAACTTCGCAAATTTACAATATTTTTTTGCCAGATTTTCAACACTGGCATTTTTTCACATCTCCTTATGAACGGTACAGCTGTCATTTTCCACATCATGACCAGAATGGGTTTTTGCACCTGTAACCCCCGACCCCTGTCTTTTTAGCAAAATGACAGGTGGCATGCTGTTGAAGCTGACAGCAGTACCTGGTGGGGAATGGGTTCGGGGAGGATGAGGTTACTCGGCACAGGGGGCCTAGGTTTGGCTACTCTGCACAGGGGCACCCAAGTAAATCCGAACACAGGAAGCAATAACTGTAATGTCCAGAACCAGGAATGGGATTCTCCAGTGTGGCCTTTATTCACATCCAAGCTGAACAAAGAAAGCATAGATGGATCCCCACGGGGCTACATTCCTGGTAATGCAGATTAGAGACAACAGAACACTTTATCACTATTTCCAGCCCTCAGGCTCTGAACCCACTAGACGCACAGCCCAGACTTGCACGCAGCTTTGGGTACACAGCCTGACTTGTACACTACTTGGATGATTTTCCCCACTGGCCCGGCTCCCCTGCTGGCCACTTGATCCACGGTCCATTTTGGGAAAAGAACCAATTATTCTGTTATGGCTCCCCAAACCACATTAGAGCCTTCGACTCCTAGAGGGAATTTTCCTTCCAATCCCATGTCTGGGTACTTCCCTCATCACTGGCCAAGTGCATAAGGCAAAGTAGAAATCCACAGAGCAAATCCGTAGAGGTGGACCTGGTCACTAAAGATGGGGGGTCTCCCAGCTCCAGCTCCCACAATCCATACCCGGCCATTTCTCTGGAAACTAAACAATTCCTTTACTGAAAGCTTGCAAATGTAGATTCCTGGGTAGACGTATGTCACATCTCCTCTACATATCATTTTGATCCCAATAAGCTCTGGACTTGAACCTACTTTTACTTGTTGGTTAAGTCTATTACTCTAGGTCTCCAACTATTTCAGTAGTTCAATCCCCACATTGTCACACAAGTCCCAGGGTGAAAAACATAGGCCCTTTCAGGAAGAGCAGACACTCACCCTCCGGTTGCAGGTGCCCCACAGGTGATTCACAAGTCTTCTTGTTCCCCAAAAGAACTCTGGAACAGAAAGGCAGCTTCTCCATTACTAGCAGAACTAGGGGGTTGCCCCAGGAATTTGCAGGGAACCCTTTCCTGCCCCCATCCCCGGAGGGAGGGGGCACTGAGACCCGAGAACAGTGGTCTCCACCACTTCAATTATCTTCTGTGTCTCTCTTTTGGTGGAGACACATACCCTTTTTACCTAAAAGTAGCCCTCTGTCAGGGCTGAGGCTCCTAGAGCCTACACTGAGCTGCTGTGCTGCTTTCACAGCAAGCTCCCAACACCAACTGACTACAGACTCTCTTCAAACCTCCCAACATTCTATTCCAACTCCCTTGCTGCAGATTCAATTGTGGCTCATGCAGCTGTGATAGTTCTATTGGTGATGTCATCCCTCAGTCTCTGCTGAGACTGAGAACAGAGTGAGACAGTGTGAAACCCATTTAAGTGGAGTTTCACAAGCTGCCTTCCCTGCCTACCACTAGGTCTTACTGGGATTCTAGTAACCCCTGGTAACAAGGGGGTTACACACCTCTGGCACCCAATGGCGTGGTTGCTGTGAGAAATCAACTTTTGGGACAGATTAACAAAATAACAGTGTCAATGTTCAAGAGGGGAGGTCCCAAAATGCCTATGTTGAAAATGTGGTTAAAAAAATCCCAAAAATAATTGGGTTACAGATGTGTGTTGTGCAGTTTCAATGCCTGCTCATGACTTCACCAATTTTTCATATTTACTAACATACTAAAATGCCAGCAGAATAGGCCTAATGGTCTTTTGTGACTGCTCGTTTGGTCAGCCCCCCACCCTGGGAGCTGACCTTGCTGTCCCCATCTCCCTCTCTGGCTTCTCCCTTCCCAGTCCCGGATATTCTCACTGCACTGGTTTTTGCTTCCAGAACCCTTCCCCAAGCAAAACCCTTCCCCTGTACTTGTCCCACCCACTCTTGAACCCCTCCACCATTTCTGCTTCCACCAGCCCCCTGGGCAGTGCATTCCATGGCTCCACCACCCTCTCAGTGAAGTAGCCCCTCCTCCTTTCTCTCCTGAATCTCCCCCCTCCAGCTTCCACCTTGCCCTCTAGTTGCCCCTCCTCCTCCTTTCTTCAGAGCATCCTGACTGCTCCTCCCCTATTTAACCCCTTCATGTACCTGAAGACCTCTATCATGTCCCCTTCTCTCTTAGCTCTTCGAGCCTCTCCCCATAGGTCATATCCCCCAAGCCCCAAATCATTTTGGTTGCCCTCCTCTGGACCCTCTCTAGGAGTTCAATGTCCCTCTTTAAATGAGGCCTCCAAAACTGCATGCAGTACTCAAGGTGCGGCCTCACCAAACAGTTATACAGTGGGAGTAACACTTCCCTCCTTCTGGAGGTGAGCCCCCTAGAGATGCATCCAAGCATTCTGTTGGCCTTTACTGCTGCCCTCCTACAAGTATCCGAGTTGTTCATCTTGACATTCACCACCACCCCCAGGTCCCTCTCAGCCATCGAGACTTGTAGCATATCCCCCACCCCCGGGTGTACACTTGGCCAGGGTTTCTGGCTCCCAGGAGCAGTACCTTGCATTTCCCTACATTGAACCTCAGCTTCCACTTTCTAGGCCACCATTCCAGAGCTTCCAGGTCCCCCTGTAGGGCCACCTTCCCCTCCTCCCCATCCACCACTACCTCAACTTTGAGCCATCTGCAAAGAGACTCATCTCACTCCTGATACCCTTCCTTATTTCAGAGACATAGGCGTTGAACAGGAGGGGCCCAAAGACCGATCCCTGAGGGACTCCACTAATGACCCTTCTTGGGGATGAGACTATCCCACCAACCACGACCCTCTGGGTCCGGTTCTGGATCCAATTGCCTATCCATCTGATCATCTGGTTCCCCACCCTCATTTCTCCCAGCTTATCCAACAGGCCTCCATGAGGAACAGAGTCAAACGCCTTGCTGAAGTCAAGAAAGAGGACGTCCACTGGTCTACCCAGGTCCAAGGCACTCATCACCCAGTCATAGAACTCCACAAGGTTTGTCTGACATGATTTCCCCAGGATGAATCCATGCTGTCTATCGTCCAGGCACCCCAATGTTTCCATTCCCCCCCAGTCTCTCCTTGACAATGCCCTCCATCACCTTGCACACCACCAATGTCAGGCTGACAGGCCTGTAGTTCCCTGCCACTTCCCTTGACCCCCCTTGTAGATAAGCACTATATGCACCACCTTCCAGTCCTGGGGAACCCACCCTGTCCTCAGAGAGATGCTGAAGAGCTCTGCCAGGGGTTTCACCAGGAAATCCGCCAGTTTCTTCAGCACTCTGGGATGTAATTTATCCGGCCCTGGTGCTTTTTCCATCTTAAGGGACCTGAGGGTTTCCCTCACTCTCTCTGCCATGATTTCCACCTCCGCTACCTCATCCCCCTGCTTTGCCTTCCCCCCACCTGCCAGTGATGCTCCCTCTCCCCAGACCCGCCGATCGGTAAGGGTCCCCCCCCCAGTTTCACCGTCTCCTCCCATGTATGATGTAGCTCCCTCATTTTCCTTGGTGAAAACTGAGGTGAAGTACTCATTTAATAAGTCAGCCTGCTCCCCCGGGTCTTGGGCCCATCCTTCCCCTGTTTTAATCATGTTAATCCACCCCTTCACCCTTCATTTTTTCCCAATGTATCTAAAGAGCCCCTTGTTCCCACTCCTAATTTCCTTGGCCAGATTCTGCTCCTTCCTTGCCTTAGCCACCCTCACCACCCTAGTGGCCCCTCTGGCCATCAGCTCATAAGCTCCTTGGTTCCTTTCACTCCTTGAGCATTTGAAGTGCCTATAGGCCACCTTCTTTTCCCTCACCACCTCCTGAACCTCCTTGGTCCACCAGCAGGGTTTTCGGGCCCCACTGCATTTTTGTCTTACTTTTGCACAGGTGCTGGTAACATCCTGCACCCCTTCCTGATGATTTCCTAACTACTGTCAGCATCTATGTCTGGCCCAATCACATCCAAGTGCTCCTTAAGGATCCTTTCCATTTCCTTGAAATTCGCCCCCTGAAGTCAGTTACCTCTGTCTTTGTGCAGCCTTCTACCCCTCCAAGGTTCAGGCAGAACCAGACCATGGCATGGTCGCTCCCCTCCAATGGGTCCCTTACCTCCAGGCCCCCAATCTGGTCACTGTCTGCCAGAACCACATCTAGTATCCGGTCCTCCCTGGTTAGTTCCCCCACCTGCTGAGTTAGGAATGCATCCTGAAAGACATCTAACAACCTCTATTCCCTGGCCACCGAGGATGTCATAGTCTCCCAGCCTGTTCCTAGCATGTTTAAGTCCCCCAACACCACCACCCTTCCCCTTCCCAATCTGCAGTGTCTCCCAACATCTGCCACCAGACTCTCCTCCAGCTCCTCTGCCAGTGCAGGGGGTCCATACACCCCTCCTATTTTTACTCTCTTCCCCCCCTTGCTATCAGGGTGACTCAAGTCACCTCCACAGTTCCCTCCACTTCCTCCACACCTCCTATGGCAATGCAGTTTTTGACTATTATTGCTACTCCTCCTTCTCCCCCTTCCCTCCTCCCTGTCCTTCCTGAACATGATGCCACCCTCCATGTTCAGGTCCCAGTCATGCCCTGCAGTGGCCCAGGTCTCAGTGACTGCTACCACATCCACCTCTTCCTCAGTTAGCATTGCCTGGAGCTCAGGCATTTTATTGCCCAAGCTCCTGGCATTTAGCAGGACTATCTTCCACCCTTTCCCTATACTTTAATTTCCCCTGCTCATGTGGGGAAACTTGGGGATTCTGTCTTCCCCTGGTCCGCACCTTACCAGTCGGCCTTTTCCTGCATTCCTCCAGCTCCCAAGGGGGGGTGGAGACAGAGTTCCTCATTTATCGGACCCCACCTCGACTGCCTTTTCTCCCATCCTTCTCCCCATCACAAGTTTAAACCAAGTTTCACTCTAGATTTTCACCTTTGCCATTTTTTTACTCCTCCTCATGAATAATACAGTTGTCATTTTTCACATCCTGCCCAAAATGTGTTTTCATGCCTGTGTCGCCAAATGGCATAGTCACTGTGCAAAACCACCATTCAGCTAACAAACTGATAGTGCCACTCTTCATGAGGTGGGGTCACAAAAAGCTCATGTTGAAAATTTGGAGTGAAAATACCAACAAACACCTATGGCATTAGGGTTTCCAACTGTAACATCCCACCATGTAAAGACTGACAGGCATCAGAGGTGTGACTTAGGATCATTGGCTGTAATGCTCATGCCATTGCACCCCCACCCCCCACCCTGCAGCCACGGACAGGCACTGAGGTATGCCTTGCATTGTTCATCCCTAACATTCACTCCATTCTCCTATACTGCACCCATCTCAGCATATTTCCTTATGGAATGGGGTAAGTATAAGGCCCAAAGACCCCAAAGCACACAACGACACTTGTCAGTGTCTACAGGGTAGGGTGAGGTAAAATGGCATGAGCGTTATAACTGATGACTCAAAGGCACACCCCAATGCCTGTCAGTCTCTGCAGGGTGGGGATGTGGTTGGCATTAGTTCAATACTTCACTGCCATTCCCATTATGTATCTCTAACTCCTACACTACCAATGCCAGTGAGACAACATTCGTCACTGACAAATGCTTGTTTTTTATATATACAGTATACTGTTAAAAAGAAATATTACAGCTGTTTTTGAGAGAGTTTACCATCTACAGTTAAAAACAATAGCTTTTGTTTTTATGTGTGACCATGGTGTGATCATTTTTTTCTTTTGAAAATGCATTCTAAGATATATGTACGTACAGTATTACCATCAATCAGCATCTTTTATGAACTCGGCTGACATTTTGTAATGCTTAGGGTAAGGGAACCCAGGGACACTTTGCTTCTTTTATCCTATCAAAATAATCTTGTTTTATTTTCAGGACTGTGTATGTTGTTTCTTTCTTTTCTTTCTTTCTTTCTTTCTTTCTTTCTTTCTTTCTTTCTTTCTTTCTCCCTATCTCCTAGGAAAAGGAAAGTTCCCCATCTTCTGGTAACATATGAAGCCACCGTTCCTAAAATAATTGCAATATAATTGTATTTGGAAAGTAAATGTACTGGGGAAAGCACTGGGACCACACCTTTACCATTTTTCCATTGCACACCTTTTTAAGGTGCTGCATGACTGGCTACTAAAATTGCCAGACCATTTCTGTTTCAGCATCTATGCCACCACCAACAGCTCAACCCTTTTATTGCTACAGTGCTCGAGCTGCCTCTTTTACCACAGTAGGAGCTCGGGGGGGGGGAGGAAGGACCATACTACCCTTCCTTCCAGTGCAACACCCACAAAGGTTGCAAGGTACATCACTGTCTCCCCATGGGGTAAATAAAATGTATATTTGCTAATAACTATTTCTTATTTACAGGTTTTGAAAAGACCCAATGTATTCTAACAATATAACCCAGCTCAGTCCCTCTGCTTTTTCTAGTGCAAACAATTAAACCTCACAACACCTATCATTGGTACAAGGGCTTCTGCCCTCAGCAAGTAATCAGACGAGCTGAAGGAGGAGATTGTGCATGTATTTCCACATATTCATATCTTTTGATTGTCTTTTCAGCTTTCTTATCCTGTCAGACAAATACAAAATAACTTCCCATAGCCTTACAGCAATGGATGCAATAATCTGCCTTCTTTTTTTTTTCTACTCATTTTTTATCCACTCCTACTTTCCCTACCAACCACCACTCCTTCCGTCCTACAAGGAGTGATGACCTCCCAGCCTCTGACGACCAGCTTGGTCTGCCCCTAGAGTGCCACACTGCCATTAGGGGCCTTTGGCGGCCGGATTACCCCGGTGGGCGAGGAAGAGATTCTTCCTTTACCCCCTTTCCCCTGCGGCAGCTGCACATTGGGGTCTTCCCCGATCAGTGGGTGGTGAGGCCGGCTCTGGAGGACTTCATCCAGGCGATTGGAGGGCATTTTCCTTCAAGTAGTTTCCCCCTTAACCCCGCCCCCTGAAACACCGGCGTGGAGAGTCAGTGTGCTGATGCACGCTCCTCTCAAGTGCCTAACGACGTCCCCCCTCCCCGGCTCCAGTAGACGGAGCCACCGAGCCCTTCAAGAGTCGATGCATCCACCGACCCTCTCCAGACGTCAGGCGCTCAAAGCACACCTGGCATCCCACCCCGAGGAAGGAGAGCATCTGTTGGGATGCTTCATCCTCCCTCCCCTGGCCGACCCCCGACGACCCAGGTCCGTTCCCGAACCTGGGTCACCGGCGTAGCGTGAGGTGTGGCGTCCAGCGCCTCAACCCTCAGCGCCACCGGGCCGATAATAATCTGCCTTCTATAAGCACAAACAAGTTTCTATAATTTCAAAGTTCTAAAGCATTGCATACCCTGAAAAAGCCTTACATGTTAACAACAAACAGAGTAGTGGATTGCTCAAATAATTCTTTCAAACAAAACTAAATCATTTTTACCAAGGACTGCAACTTATGAACTTAAACTGTGCCCCACCCTCTGCAACTTATTCCATGGTTGTGCTCAACACAAGTGAATTCACAATGATCTAAGATTCCTGGACTCTGAACTAAACTTGCAGTCTACATTTGTTCTGTTATTTGAAATGTATTTTATGCATTATGTTCAATACTGACATTGATCTATTGCAAAAAAAAAGTTATGTTTTATGTTTATGCTATTATGATTTGATATACATCTTGCTATACTTTATCAAGTGTGTATTCAGAAAACTTCTCCATATTTATCAATGTTTTTAATGCCCATAACCAAACCTAGATACTGGGGTCAGCATTGCTGACCAACCCCTACAATATGTTCCATGCAAAACCCCATACAAATTAATGTTCTATTTGTCTTATCACTCCCAGGTACCCCTGGACAATAAAGTGCACTCTATGCAGGTTTTGTAATTTTAAATCTTAATTATAATATGGTCGAATCTAGATTCTGCTCCAGAACCTATGCTTCAAGGTTCCATATTAGGCCCTTACTCAGTACTTTGGAGTATTTCATTATACAGTGTAAAGAAGGTAGACCCTCTCACTTGTCACAGGTGCAATAGGAACTATTATTAGTTGACATAGGCCAACAATATATATATCTGTCCCAGTATTGCATAGTGTAACAGGCATATTGCCATAAACTATATGTTTGAAGTGTGCTATTATAACATTACAAGATTTTATAATACAGGCCTCAGTTAGGCCTGCCAGCAACACATAGACAGGGAAATCATGTTCATCACTGTCTTAGCCTCTTCTGCAATTTGAAAGCAGGGTGTAACCATGACATTGACATGGATTCATAAATGGTCAAATGGTATTATTGGACCTCGGCCTGGACCCCCAGGTGTGTGGTCGGCGCTCCATTTTTATTTTTCTTCTTCCCACAATTGTCAGAAATTTAGGCTGTCACATCACTCTTAACAAAACAAAAAAGGTTATTGGTATAAACATTGTTATTTACAGTATGTGTTCTTAACTGAGTTTCTAACACACTTTACAAGTTTGCAGGTTTCCATGGTATGGCACACATAACATCTTCACATACAACAGCAGTAACACTTTCATCTAAGCTGCAAAAACCTTCATCTTTTTTCCTGAAAAGAAAACAACTGCCACAGCTTCAATTGCATCACCATATGTGTGCCTGACTGGCTCCATATAAGGACTACTACATGAAACAGGATATTATTATTACCTCTGCAAGTGTAATGTTTTCAGTAAAATTACACCTATTTGTATAACTTTAATTCAACTGAAAAAGATCCAGCCAATTCAGTCTCTACAATCAAGCGTATTGTTTCTGCTTACTATGAAGCTAAGCCTGGGTTAGGGGCAATCCCCTAACTTCAGCAAGAAGATTTTTCTTTAATTGATCTTCAAGCAAGACATCCATTTTTTCCACAACTGCTCTTTCCAAGCCTGGCTGACACCTTATACAGACTGATTGTTACTCATAAACTGTTAATCATTGTGCCAGGGTGTGATCAACTGCCACAACACAAATGCTGCACCAGTGTGGATATTTCATTAAAGGACTCAATGCATAATCTAATGCACCCCCTACCTAGGCCTCTGCCAATCCAGCCATCCAGCAGCTAGCAACATGAACACTGACTTTCTTACTATGATGGTGATGGTGTTTCATCTTTCAATTACTATCTGCATAGCCCATGTGCCTTGTGAGGTTACCACCTTTCTGCAAATGAGGAACTTTATGGACTGTTATTCATATGAATTTTCTAAACTG
This sequence comes from Neoceratodus forsteri, assembly GCA_016271365.2. Taxonomy (NCBI): domain Eukaryota; kingdom Metazoa; phylum Chordata; order Ceratodontiformes; family Ceratodontidae; genus Neoceratodus; species Neoceratodus forsteri. The sequence goes on along the minus strand of CM057455.1, from coordinate 1,138,049,703 downwards.
GTCGTATATGTTTTATAAGGACCTATCTGTCAAGAGACATTATCAACAGATTCTTCAATCAAGCTCCAAGGGTGTGCCACACCTCAACACCAGGTAGCATCTACCTTATCCACTCTCAAAGTGGATTACATGAACTGTTCTTCATCAACAGACATTGTTATGTCATATTGTGTCCTATGTGGTATCACATGTTAACATCTTTTCACAAGTTTAAATTTTGGTGTTGACATCCCTGAGTTCTGCACTATGTTTTACAAACACACCATGTGTGCCACATCTGTGACCACCCTTGTACCAGGTCCTGAACAGGCTCATTTTTGACAGTAACCCTGACTACCTGTCTGCTTTTACAAACTACATAAATTTTTTGTCTTCATTTAGGTTTCAGTCTGTGATTATCATATCACACATGTAACCCTGTTTTATTTTTATCATATATTATTAATACTAATGCTTTACTGTCTGCGGCGTAATATCATGCAATGTTATGATTAACATTCCTTTACAAGGCTTGTACTTCTGGCTTGTAAATGATTCCAACTGCCTCCCTATGGTTGTTTAGCCCCTTTTGAGGCAACAAGGAGGGGAATGTGGCCCATGGGTCACACACCCCTTGCACCCTCATGGACACGCCAATGACAATTGTTTTATTATTACTGTGATATTGCTGTATTGCACTAACATGTTGTAATGGGTATCCACTGTACAAGCGTGGTTACTAGGGATCATTCTTGCTAAGTGTATGCGCTATACAGTATACATTTATTTTACAGCATTATTTCTTAGTTTTCTGTTATATGTAATGTTCATTTGCTTATATACGTGCTTTGGGCCTAGCCATATCTTTTTACCAAAGTATTCTTGTACACATGTATTTCTGCTGACACTGCTTTGGACCATAATGACCTTGCACCTGCTACAACATCTGTGCCATCTTTGTTCTAACTAATGTTACGTCTTCTGTATAACGTAATGCTTTTCTTTCTGTTGATTCTACATTTTCTATCCAGCAATGTAATGGTACCACTTGCTTCAGCCAATGAGAACTGTCACACCTTTTTCCTTATCTCACTATAAGAAGCATGGTTCTAGAAAGGTTTGCTGAAAATTGCTGCGTCTAGACATAGGGAAACTTGTTTCTCCTGGTATTTGTTTTACTGCAGGTTGTAAGTCTGTGTTTTTGTAATACACTTGTTTATGACATGATTTGCCACTGTCTGTCATTCCTTCCACTTGTTTATCTCTAACAAGAACCTGATGCTGGAGTCCTTTCACTCCCTACACCGCCCCTGGTAGAGGGGAGATAGGTTACGTGCACTGTTACAGAAAGAGAATAGGATTATTTACACATTGAGAGCCCTATACCCTGCGGGGCTCAATGATAGATGGGATTTATCCCATTTTCTGTAGATTATTAATTAAAGGTTTAATTGTGTTTATGTGCTGTTAAAAGTTTAACTATTAGATTTTCCTTTTTGTCCTTTTTTTAGGTATTTCTGCTGTGCACCTCTGGAAAAGCTTGAGTCTTCTAAGTGACTGTACAGCTACTCAGCTACTATTTTTGAAATGAACTGATATATAGCACATCATATTTGATTTATCCATTTAGCTTTCTACTTAGAACTTAAGACTCCAGTTTTTTGGCCCCCCAGATCACTTTTACCTTTTTCCCATACTTGCTAATTTCTGTCTTTTTTAACAAAAATATGTTTAAGTATTTACCTTTTTAATTTATATATTATGAACTTGGATTTTGCACTGCACTTTTTCTTATAGTTCATTGGGGGTGGCTTTTGTCATATACTGGGCTACACAAACACTATATTGTAACTGTCTAATGCACATACACTGTACATGCCTTTAACAGCCTCAGCCATTTAAGCAGGCTATGTTGTTATTGTAACCTCTCCTCCTGAGGAAGAACCAACATGGATTCAAAGCACCATTTTATTTTTCTGTGTGCTGTTTCAAGAAAGTCACTCTGCTAGCACTTATGTATTACCTGTTTTGTTGTTTCTGAGTGCGATTGGTTTGGTTTTCTGAATTTGTGGTATTTTGACTGCTGCTCCCTTCTGCCTTGTTATGCTTTAAAACTGAGTTATCAAGTACATCAATTTGACACCTCTCCTTAATTGTGTCCTCACAACTTTCTATCTGCACCTCTTTTCCCATAGTGTTATTTGGGTCCTCCTGGGTGCCAATTTGTACTAGGGGTCAAAGCCATTTTTAAGCTCTACCTCATGTGACATAGTTGTTCTTCCTTTCTTAGCTTTATGATTCTTTGTAAACAAGCACCATTCTTCATTGACTCAATGCCATTTTCTTTGGACCTTTTTTGACTGGCTTGCGAATATGCAAGCAACATCTTGTGGTAGTAGCACATTTCAGAGGTGTGTCAGTGTTGTGGCAAATGCAGGGGATGCTATAGTGGGTGTATCCTTCAGCTGCCAATCAGTGAGCATGCTGGCAATGACAGAAAACTTCAAAGAGAGCCAAAAATTTTAAAGAATATTGCCACTGCAACCAGGTGCAGTTTCATCATTGCAACAGCAGATGACAAGACTCCAGCCATGCGCATTACAGTACACAATAATGCGCTTGGCAGGAGTTACGAGCAAGATGTTTGCTCAGTGTGCCTTTCCTGGTGAAACATTTCAATAAATAATGTAGCCACAGCGTGGCTTTTCACAATGGCAGCTCCTACCATCCACCACAGAGTCCTGCAAAGCTGACATTGGGGGTGCCCAATCCCAGCATCATTATGTATTCTCACCCCCATTAAATGTGACACACTGGGAGCCCACTTCAGTGTGCCAAAACATGGCAGTTCCTGCCACCCACCACACACTCCCAAAAAGCCAACATAGGGGTGCGCAATCCCCATGTTGGTGTGTATCACCCCTCTCCCCATTAATGTGGCACACTTGGAGCCCGCTCCAGTGTGCTGACACTTTTCATTATTTTCTTCCAACACCAGGATGCTCACTTCCAGTGTCAGATGGGCTCCCTCCCCCAAACACTTCTACATGATTTGCTATCATCGGGATGCCCAGTGTCTGTTTTGGCATCCCCCCCACTATTGTGGCACACTGGAGCCCACCCCAGTGTGCCCGCATTAATAAAAAACTTTTCCCTGTGAAAGAAGAAAACCGTCCTTCATTGTTTAATTTTTTTTGTTCCTGTAAAAAAGGGTACAGTCCATTGTTGTGTTGCCGTTCCCCTCCTCCATCCCAACCCTACCTCTGCGCACCCACCTCCTCGCACCACCCCTCACCCCATACTTACCTCCAGAGGTCAGGCGCTTTCATCTTCTGTGGACTGGGGCACGTCTGCACTCTGCTAAGCCGAACTGCAAAATGAAGACTCAAACGTAAGTAGTGTAATGGGAGTCAATGGGGGGGGTTCAACTTAGGTTGATATCTTAGCCATTTTTTTTAATTTTGGCCCCATATTTTCAACATGGGGTTCTTGGAACCCCACCTCATGAACAATGGCACTGTCATTTTGTTTCTCAGTCCCAAAAGGTGATTTTGTAGTCGCTGCATGGAATCACCTTTTGAGACTGAATAACAAAACAACAGTGCCAGTGTTCATAAGGGGAGGTCCCAAAAAGTCCATGTTGCAAATCTAATGAAAAAATTCCAAACAATGACTGCGTTATGAGCGTGTGTTACGCAGTTTCTATGCACATTTGTAACGTCGCCAGTTTTTAATATTTTCACTCCAAATTTTCAGCATTGCCATTTTTTTACACCTCCTTGTGAATAGTACATCTGTAATTTTTCACATCCTTACCAGAACATGTTTTTGCACCTGTGGTGCAGTTGCTATGGGAAATCAACTATTGGGACAGATTGACAAAATCACAGTGTCGCTGTTCATGATGAGAGCTCCCAAAATGCCCATGTTGAATATTTGGTGGAAAATTCCAAAACATGATTGCATTAGAAACATAGAAACATAGAATTTGACGGCAGATAAGGACCGCTTGGCCCACCTAGTCTGCCCATTTCCCTACCTAACAGATAAGCTGGATCCTAGTTAACCAACAGCTTACTTCTTCCTACCCCCCACTAGGACTGCCTTATGTCTGTCCCATGCATTCTTGAATTCCCCCACTGTTCTTGACTCCATGACCTCCTCAGATAGGCTGTTCCATGCATCCACAACCCTCTCTGTGAAAAAATACTTCCTCACATTACCTCTGACCGTCCTCATCTTCAAATTGTGCCCCTTGTTCTTGCACATCTCTCTTCTGAAAGATGCTACCTCTTGGACTTTGTTGATTCCTTGAGGTACTTGAAAGTTTCTATCATGTCCCTCTCCCTTCTCTCCTCAAGGGTATACATATTAAGCTCCTTTAGTCTTTCTTTGTATGTCTTCTGGTGCAGACCTTGCACCATTTTGTTGCCCTCCTCTGGACAGCCTCCACTCTGTCTATGTCTTTGAGATGGGTCTCCAGAACTGCACACAGTACTCCAGATGGGGTCTCACCAACTGTCTGTACAGAGGAATAACAACTTCCTGTTTTCTACTATTGATGCCTCTTCCTATGCATCCCAGTATCCCCCCAGCCTTCCTTACTGCCTTCTCACATTGCTTGCCCACCTTTAGGTCATCTGATATAATTACCCCCAGGTCCCTTTCCATTTTTACTGTTGTCAGTATCTCACCCCCCATTGTGTACGCTTCTCCTGGGTTTTTGTTTCCCATGTGCATTACCTTGCACTTCTTTGCATTGAATATGAGCTGCCATAGATTTGACCATTCCTCCAACCTTGCCAAGTCCCTTCTCATCCTTTCCACTCCATCTTGTGTATCAACCCTGTTGCAGATCTTTGTGTCATCTGCAAAGAGACATACTTTTCCTTCCAGTTTCTCTGCAATGTCACTTATAAAGACATTAAAAAGGGCCGGTCCCAGTACTGAACCCTGCGGTACCCCACTAGTAACCCTCCTTTCTTCACTGTGTACCCATTTACTACTACCCTTTGCATCCTGTTGTCTAGCCAATTTTTATCCAGGCTACCACCTTGGGACCCACCCAAGGCTGGCTAACTTGTGTATTAATCTTTGTGTGGGACTGTATCAAATGCCTTGCTAAAATCTAGGTAGGCCATGTCCACAGCCCACCCTGGTCTACTACTTTGGTCACCCAGTCAAGAAATCTATTAGATTCGTCTGACATGACCTTCCCATCGTGAATCCATGCTGCCTTGGGTCCCAGCCCCACTGGCCTCTAGGTACTCAACAATTCTTTTCCTTCAGAAGTGATTCCATCATTTTCCCTACCACTGAGGTCAAACTAACTGGTCTGTAGTTTCTGCCTCTGTCCTGCTCCCACTTTGTGAAGAGGAGTCACATCTTCCTCCTCCAGTCTCAGGTACCACCCCATCCTCCCATGATTTGTTAAATGGTAGTCAGTGGTGTCACTAGTTCTACCTTAGTTCTTTTTAGAATTCTTGGGTGAATCCCATCAGGCCCCATTGCTTTGTCCACCTTCAATTTTATTAGTTCTTTCAGAACCCTTTCTTCTGTAAATGGACTGGTATCACCCGCCTTCAGAGTGTTTCTCTGTTTGGTTTAGGTACCTCCCCTCCTCTTCCTTTGTGAATACTGAGCAGAAATATTAGTTCAGTATCCCTGTTTTTCACTGTCACCCTCACCCACATTCCTCCCCTTTATTAAGCTCAGTATCCTCCTTTGGTCTTTCTTTGCTCTCTAATGTACCTATAAAAGGTCTTATCCCCCTTCTTAACAGAATTGGCTATCCTTTCCTCAGTTTGGGCCTTTGCTATTCTGACTGCCTTCCCAGCCTCTTTCTGCTTTAACTGATAAAGTTCTCTGTCCTGCTCCTTCTGTGTTTCCTTATATTTCCTGAATGCTATCCTTTTCTCCTTAACCTTCCCTGCCACCTCTTTTGAGAACCATAGCAGTTTTTTCCTTCATTGTGTTTTGTTGATTTGCTTTACACAAAGGCTTGTTGCCTCTGTGATGGCTGTTTTGATTACTCCCCATTGTTCCTCCACCCCTCCTTCTTGCCTGTTTGCTAGTGCTTTTCTGAAGCACTCTCTCATTTTCCCAAAGTCAGCCCTCCTAAAGTCCAATATTCTTGCTTTTGTATGGCTTGATTGTATAGCTGTGTTTATCGTGAACCACACTGTTTGGTGGTCACTTGTTCCCAGATGGCTACCCACTTCTACATCTGAGATTCTTTCTCCATCCCCATTTGAGAGTACCAGGTCTAAGATTGTTCCTTCCCAAGTAGGTTCCAATACTAGCTGTCTGAGGCATGCCCCCTGTAGGGCATCAAGAATGACCCTGCTCTTGGATGTGCCTGCAGCAAAGGTGCTCCAGTTAACATCTGGCATATTCAGGTCCCCATCAGCAATATCTCCCTTTTTCTGCCATTCAAGGAAGCCTTCTATCATTTCCTTGTCCATTCCTCCCTGAGATGGGGTCTGTATACAACCCCATGCGGATTGTGGTGCCATTTCCTGTCTCCAGGGTGACCCAGAGTGCCTCATCTGCCCCTGTTTACTCTTTAGTTCTGTTGCTTTGATCCTTCCTTTACATGAAGAGCTACTCCTCCTCCTCTTTTACTCTCCCTGTCCTCCCTGTAGATTGTGTATCCTGGTATGTTGACATCCCAGTCATGGTTCTCTGTGTACCATGTTTCTGTGACTGCCACAATATCCAGGCAACCCTCTTCCATCAAGGCCACTAGTTCAGGGAGCTTGTTACACAGACTACGGGCATTGGTACTCATCACCCTCCACTTTTTGATAGCCTTACCCCTTTTAGCCTCATTCCTGTCCTTACTGCCTTTGCCTTTTTTTACATTTACCTCTGTTCTGCTCCCTAATAACTTCTCTACCTTGGTGTTTACCTCACTAATTACCATGTTTTGTGGCGGGAGGCTGGGATTTCCCTGCTTCTTTTCAGTTCCTCCCCCCTTGGCTAGTTTAAATGCTTGCCAATGAAGCATATAAACCTCTCACCTAGGATACTGGTTCCTCCCCTGGACAGATGCAGACCATTGCACCAGTATAGATCTGCATCCCTCCAGGTGGCTCCCCAGTCCCCAATGAAGCCAAAACCCTGAGCTCCACACCAGTTTTTCAACCATTGAATTCCCTGGTGAGGAGTGCCCTAGCATCACCCTTGCCATAGACAGGCAGCACATCCGAGAAGGTTACCGTATGCGCTACTTGTCTAAGGCCCCTCCCCAACTCTACAAACTCCTCTTGCACTGTTCTGATCCCATTCCTAGCCAGGTCATTTGTCCCTAGGTGGACAATGACATCCAGCTCCTCCTCATGCAGCTCCTCCCACGATCCTAGGATTTGCTTCCTGTCCTCCAAGCCATGGCTCCAGGAAGGCACCTTACCTCCTCTCCCTTCCTCCCCACTTCTACCCCCTAATGATTGAGTCCCCACCAGGAGTTGTTTCTCCCCTGTGGAGTCCCATGCCACCCTCCTGTGGGTCCCCTCTGAAGGTTCCCAGCATCCTCCTTGGTCTCCACTGCAGGTGCCTCCATAGAGGAACCACTCCACCAGAAGAGAGAATGAATTGTGGAGAGGTACAGCTAGAGGGATGCAACTCTGTTCCACCACCCTCTCCTCCTGAGCTCACCCTGGTCCAGCCACTCCTCTTTCTTGGCAACCTCTGAGGTAGTGGCATTGGCCCTGGTGGTCCCTGGGTGGAGGAGAAGGTTTCACGAATCCTAGCCAGGTCAGCCTGGAGATGGGCAACCTCCTCTCTCAGACCAGAGAGGTGCCTGCAAATAGGGCAGCATCGCAGTCTCCAGAATGTCTCCTGGAACACTGCCACCCCACAGCCATTACATTGCACCACTCCTATCATGTCTTATTTTGTGTCCCCTCTACTGTTTCTCTGTATGCTTACTCTCACCTCTCCTTAGAACTCTCACCCTTCCTGTTCTGGGACAGCAACTTCCTATCTTCTTCAGTAGCTTCCTTCTTCCTTGCTCAATGTCAGACCATCAGCAGCTGGGGGGGAGTGAGCTACTTTTTTTCCTTTAGGGTTGACAAAACCAGTGTTTATCTATGATCCTTTGCTTCCTTCTGCCAAACAGGAAGTTCCTATTGACAGTCAAATCCAGTGGTTATAAAAGTAGAACTGGCTTAGGGTGGGTGGGTGGAGGAGTGGGATGGAGGGCAATTAGTAAGAAAAAAGGATAGCAACAGGAAGTTGTAATTTGAGACACCTGCTTTTATAGTGTCTAAGCCACACCCCAATTAAGCTCTCTTTCCTCCTACTGGTTTAGCAAAGTCAGCTGATACAGTGCCCTTCCCAGCACAGAACACTGACTGCTTTCTTTTCTTTCTTTTTTTAACCCTAAATAAGACTCCTTCTACTTCTAATAAAGTATCTGTCTACTTAATCTCAGCAGACACTGACTCCTGCTGAGATATAAGTTTTAAATTAATAAGAAAATGTAGCTTCTTTTAGTTAGCTGCTTTCTGCTCGACAAGCAAGGCTAGTAACAGCAACTGGCATGCATTGTGCAGTTTCTGTGCACGCTCTTAACTTCACCAATTTTTCATATTTTCACTCCAGATTTTCCACATTGCCATTTTTTCACACCTCCTCATGAACAGTACAGCTGTCATTTTTCACATGCTGCCAGAAATGTGTTTCCACACCTGTGGCACTGAATAGCGCAGTCACTGTGCAAAATCACCTTTCAGGATTGAGTAATGAAATGATAGTGACAGTGTTCATGGGTTGGGGTACCAAAGATCCCTGTGCTGAAAATTTGGAGTAAAAATACCAACAAACAGCCAGGACTTCAGGGTTTACAACTGTAATGCCCCACCCTGTAGGGACTGACAGGCATCGGGGTGTGGCTTGGGTTCGTCTGCCGTAATGCTCATAGCACTCAACCCCCACCCTGCAGCCATTGACAGGCTTTGAAGTATGCCTTGGGGTGTTCGGCCATAATGTTCACCCCATTCTCCTGTATTGCACCCATCTCAGCTTATTTCCTTATGGAATGAAGTGAGTGTAAGGGCCAAAGACCACAAGGCACACCATGACTCCTGTTGCTGTCTGCAGGGTGGTGTGAGGTGGAATGGCGTAAGTGTTATTGCCGATGACCAAAAGCACCCCCAATGCTTTTCAATCTCTCCTGGGGGGATGGCATTAGTTCAATATTTCACTGCCATTCCTATTATGCATCTCTCTTACTCCTCACTACCAATGCCAATGCCAGCAAGTCAACATTCAGCATCGACAAATGCTTGTTCATTATTCTTTCTACTGTGATCTTTTTCATTATCTGTATTTTTTGTTGTTACAACCTATGTTTGTGGGCTCACCTCCTGTTCATGTTGTGTCTCTTCCACTTCTAATCTCAGTAAGATCATGCTTCTCATTCTCCCCAGTTCCATCGCAAGCTCTTATAGTTTTAATTTTAAATCCTTAATTTCATTTTCCCCAGTTCCATCTGAAGCGCTAATAGTTTTAATTTTAAAACCTTAATTTCTTTGCATTGGTTGCATGGGAAGACTCCAAAGTCTGGATTACACTTTAGGCTGAATTTTTTACAGGAGATACACATGGTCCCAATTCTCCTTCTTGCTAGTGTAATAATACCTCTTTCCTTGTCCATTTTACATCAATTTACGATCACCCCCTTCCATATAGGAAATGTCATTTATATTCTTACCTATAATATTTATTTTTCAGAGTGCCTGGTGACCTGGCTGCTCCTTGGCTGAAACTGGCAGACACTGCCTCTGTCAGTATCATTTCTGCTCAGTGCTCGCAGACGCTCACACTGGCACTCAGACTTATAAGGCCAAAACTGAAAGTAGTGCTCATTTTCACATCTAGTTTCAGTGCTCTTTTGAAGTTGTTTATACTCAAGTAAAATGTCTCAATAAGGTTCTGAAGTACTGCTAATGCTCTTACAGGGCTAATACCCGTGAAAATGTTTTGCTGTACAGCATCTCCCAGCCATACAATAAAACAGACCTTCCAATCCTTCCCAGGCAGTCCTCCCAGATACCAAAATGCTCTGCAATTACAAAGATATATTTCAAGAGATATCCTACTTCTGCTGTGTACGTTGTACAGTATGTTTGTAAGTAGATTCATATGAATAAGTTTATAAAGGGGGCTGCCTGTTAAAAAGCAGCCAAGATTTTTCAGTGGTTTCCTGATGAAATGCATGGGGTGAAGGCAGTAAGGAGGAAGAGAGGGGAAGAGAGGAGGGGAGGGCCAGAGTGAGTCTTAGGGAGGCAGGACTGGAAAGAAATTGGCTGGAGCAGGAGGCCAGGGGAGATCTTTAAGGGAGGGATATAAGGAGATGGCAGAAGGAAAAATCTCTTCTTTCTGCTAGTTACCTGACTTGGCTGTTTGAATATCTTGCTCATCAATTGGCTGGTGCAGTTTTGCAGAGTCACATGCAGGATAGTGCTAATCAGGTAATGCAGAGGTGGTCTGGGGTAGACCACCAGCAAGATTTTATTTAGTTTTTGTTAACCGGGTAGGTGCACTAGCCATGAAATGACTATTTTCAGATATGACCTGGGAGAGTACAACAATCAAAGTCAGGTACATAGCATGAGTACAATAAAATTACAATAGCATAGGTCAAAACAGTTAGCAGTAATGAATACATGCAGCCAGAACAATAACAATCAATACAATTCACATAGCATTTTAGTCAGAGAAAACCTACACTTTAGGTGGTAGGTGTTAGAGTTGTTTGGGTAGAGCTTGCATTTGTGAGGCTACAGGAGTTTTGAAGGTGGAAAGCAAAAAGAAAGTAAAAAAAAGGGAAAAGTGGTTGCGGCTAGATGCTGTAGCAGGAGGTGAGTCAGGTGCAAGGATTGAGAGTTGAATTTTGGCTGTGATAAGACTGAGGACTTGGTTCTCATTTATAGGTGTTTTCCTCTGCTCATGTGGCCATGCCTTGGGGATTGGGAAATTTGGGGTTTTGAGTTGGAGGTCCGGGATCATAGACGTGTCTGAGGGACATCAGGAGAGAGACAAAGAGGCAGATGGTAAGGGCTAAGACTGACAGGTGAGCCCCATGGAGTCAATAGGGGGAGAACATGAGGGTAGAGGTAGGCACAAGAGAATGGCGGGGGTTGTTCTCTGAGGTGGGTTTCTGGTAACTGGTGTGACAATGGAACAAGCAGTCAGTCATGGGGAACACACGTAGTTTTGTGGGATGCAGTTACATGGATTAAGTGGGAGTTGTTACATTAGTGTTTTTGTACCTTAGTTGACTGAGGCTGTGAGCAATCAGAAATCCAGGTTTTGTGGTGTATCTGGACGCTGCATGGTTGTGGCCAAAATGGGTCAATTTACTGGTGGTACTCAAAAAAAAAAAGGAAGAAAGGGTGAATGAAGCAGAGAGGTCACAATCTAGGGAGACAAACTGAGCAAAAGTGGTCTGGGTAGATTACAAGGGTACAGCAGTCGGCAACCGCAAATTGAAGCTCATGGGTCAGCGTCTGTTGTCACTGTGGGGGGGCGCCATCTTCGGGAAAGAGAGCAAGGTGGAAAAGAGCATGGAAGAAGGAGGATAAGGGGAAAAAGACCGGGAAGTGGAAGGCACCAGATGGAGATGTAGTAAAGAGAAATGGAGGAAAGCTTCCCAACAAGAGAGAGGCTGAGGAAGCCTAAGGGTAAGGATATGTTGGTGAATTTGACTGTCAAGGGGAGTCTGAAGGAATATTTGGATGGGATCAATGAGGAAAGGGGGAAAGGGCTTGAAGAAATGGAAAAGGCATTACATGAATTGAAGGGGAAAGGGGGGACAGGGCAGGGGCAAGGGGCGTCAAAGGGGGAAGGAGGAATGAAGTGCGGGGTCCCAGGGATGATGCTGGGGGACTAAGTGCCACAATCCATCAAAGAAAAAATATGGAAGAGAGAATATGTTGATATATTTGCACTGGTAGACAAGGAGATGGCCGAAAAGTATGAAGAAAGGCAGACAGTTGGGAAATCAGAGAAGGCAGTGACACTGGCATTAGTGGGGAAGACAATAGAAGACAAAAGCTTCAGGGGCAAGACCATACGCACATGGCAGGAGGATTTCAAGCACTTCAGTGTGACTGCGCTGCAGAAACAGCAGGAGCTGGTCAGTATGCCGACTGGAGATTGACTCCATGACCACGAATACCAGCACAGCAACAGATTCCGCCCAAAATCATCAGATCGCTGTGCTGATCCCTGCAAACAACAGTGGTGCAGCTCCTGGTGTTGTGTCTCCCCCAGGCCAACTCCGACTTGGAGTTGGCTATATAGTAACTGAAGGGTGTGGGGGGCTGAGCCACCCATATGGGGGGTTCGGAGGGTACAGCCCCACGAAGAAAACACATGGGCATCTCCAACAGTACAATGCTGACACTCAGCATTGTGTCTGTTGCTGTTGGGGATGTCAGCATCAGTGCTGTCACAGTGCTATAGTAAAACCAAGATGGCCATACTCCTACTGACCTATTCAATAATCAAATGAGATGCTTACAAGATGAAAGAGGGGTACAGGTGGTTAAAGTACAATGAGAAGTTCAAGCAAAGGATAGCGTCACATGGGAATGTGCAGTGGGACTCCACCCATGCAGATTTGTGGCTCTGAACAATGATGGGGCACACGGGGTGGGGATTGAAGGAGCCTGAGGGGGACTGGGGAGTCAGATAAAAACATTCTGTGGGTATAAAAAGGTGACATGCAACTATGCAAACTGTAAATTCTGCACATATGCTCCAAGTGCGTGGGTCAACACCTGGTATCACATTGTAGGGCCATGGGGAACAAGTTTGGGACTCAGACCTATGGCCTGCAGCCCTTTTGAAGGGGAGCTTCTGGGGGGAGTGAGGTGGGGTTGGGGCAAGGGAGTTGGGGGAGGGGGTTCAGTGGGAGAGGACTTTTGGGGCAGGAGTAGGAGGTCGGTAAGCTGAGGGGAGAGCCTGGTAAGAACAGGAATTTCAGTTTGGCAAGGACACCCATCAGGATGGAAGTAATGATAGAATGGACCATGGGCTATACAGATTTGGAGGTCAGCAGGTTCTGAGGGAAGGTTTTACGGAGGGTTTCAGTCTACGCTATGAAGGGGGAAGGAGGGCAATGAAGGTGAATAACATAAGATCAATATAAGATAATGAGAACATAGTCAAGAGGAAGATAGAGAAAGAGGTCACAGTGAGTAGGGCTGAGGGCCCATTCCAGGAGCCCCCTTTCATGGAATTCATAGTGTCACCATTGGGTCTACTGCCCATGAATCAGCCTGGGGAATATCTGTTGACTGACCACTTATACCCAAAGGGGGATTCTGTCAAAAATTCAATTACAGAGGAACAAAGGACCGTGTTCTATGCAACTCTGGATCAGGCAGTGGAGATGATCGAGGCAGTATGAAGGGTATGGCTGGCCAAGAAGGATATAAAAGCCACTTTCCAGCAACTGCCAGTGAGACTGGAAGATTGGGGTCTGCTGGGAATCAAATACCAATGAGGTGTTCAGTGGCATGCGCCACTTTTGAGACCTCAGCACCTGGCTCCAGTGGGTTTTGGGGGAGAAATATGGGTTTAAAGAAGTGGTACATACCTGGACAATTTTCTGTTCATGTGACAAGGAGATGATGGTGCAGCTGAAATGCTGAAGGGGTTCCAGGAGATGCGTAATACCTTGGTTGTACCTTTAGCAGGCAGGAAGATAAAAGGACCAGCTTGCAAGCTGGAGTTCTGGGAGATCGAGGTGGTTGCAGAAGAAAGAGTATTTGGGCTAAGGTAGCTAGGTTAAATGAGCTGATCAGCCAAGTGAAAGGTACAGTGGGTGGAGGATTCCATTGTCTATACTACAGTAGTTGTTGGGTCACCTAAATTTTGCATGCCGGGCAATTACGCCGGGGAGAGCTTTCACCCAGTGACTGTCGAGGGCCATGGGGAAAGCAAGGCTGCCACATCATAGGGTGGACAATTATTGAAGGGCATATGGCAAAATTTGTAGGTGTGGGAAAAGTTTTTACAACAGTACAATGGCATCACTTTTTAGCAAGAGGACTGGCTATTCAATACACCCCTGGAGTTGTACATAAATGCAGGAGGGGCATCGGGGAATGGGGGCATATTTTAAAGGGGAATTGATAGCGGAGGAATAGCCAGTGGAGTGGGAAAACAAGGGCCTGCTGTGGGGCATCATATTTTTAGAGATTTTTCTGTTATGGGTGGCAGTGATCATTTGGGCAGAACAATTGCGAAATCAGAAGGTAGTTTTCTGGTGCGATAACTGGGCAGTAGTGGAAGCGTTAAACAGGCAAAGAAGTTCCATGGAGACAGTAACCAGGTTCACCAGGCAACTGGTATTAGTGGGGCTTAGGGTGAATCTATCTTTCAAAGTGAGACTATTGAGGGCATAAAAAATGAGGTGGCTGACAGCCTTTCCTGTCTTCAGTTGGACAGGTTCAGGTCATTGGTACCAAAGGCGGCTGCCTGGAGAATGTTGGTCCCATCCCACTTTTGGGAGATTGGATGGAAAGAGTCCAGTTGCTCATAAGGAAAAAGGACCCGCCGGCAGGGAAGAAGTTCACTGTGACACTGGCAATCACAGGAGCAAAACAAGTCACAGAACACTCACACAGCTAAAAAAGGAATGTCCACACTATTGTAGTCCGCTTCCAATATAATTTTACTTGCAGAAAGAAGAAATGCAGATAAAAACAGAAGCCTCTCGGTGAGAGGAACCTCCACCAATGTTTCACCTATATAGACTTTGTTAAAGTGTATGTACCTCTAGGGGGCAAGTGTTATTTATACAAGTAATTCTATTGATTAATTTAATACAAGTGCTAAATCAGATTAGACCTCATTTAAAGTGACAGTGCTTAGTGCTGACATGAAGCAACTATTGTATTCAACAAAGAGGGGCTTCTGTTTTTATCTGCCTGTCTTCTTTCTGCAAATAAAATTATTTTAGAAGCTGAGTACAATAGTGTGGACATTCCTTTTTTAGCTGGGTGAGTGTTCAGTGACTTGTTTTGCTCCTGTGAGATCCCAGTTGCTGTTCAGAAACGTTTGGTCTGCAGGTATATTGAGAATATATGAAGGGGCATGGAAAGTATTCCAAGAGTTTCAATGGCAGTCGGGGATGGAGGTAAGTGGGGCAGTAATGAAAGTCAGGTCATAAGGTTCATGGTGCAGAAGTGGGAAGATGGGATGATGCACTCAACCATGGGCATACCCTTAGCAGGAAATGGGTTGGTATGCAGCCTACAAAGGTAGAGGGAGTCCAGTAGAGCCCTAGTGGTGAGGTGCATGTTACAAGTTTGGCAAAGGTTATAAGGGAAGACATTAGGAGCCCAGTGTCAGAGAAATTGTTAGGTTGGTTATTAGGAACCTTACGAAGCATATGCTTGTCAGGGTATGAGGTCTGTTTGTTAAGGGCAGTTTTTCTAGTAATGTCCCAGTGTGCATTTAGGGTCAGTGAGGAGGTGGCAAAAAACAAGAAGCAGGGGTTGGGGATTTACATTGGGGGGAAGTACAATGGGAAGAGGACAGTACTGTGATATGGTTACATTGGACCAAGATGGCTCAAGCAGGTCAGGGTGCGAAGGTGATATTGAAGAAGGGGCAAGTAAGGGGTTTTTGTGCAGAAAAGGCATTGAAAGAATACAAAGCGATCAGGCTGGCAATGGCGGGCAGATTGTTTGTGCATGGTGATGGGGCCCCAGTCACCTGCTATCAGTTGACCAGGGTACTAAAGAAGGGGATTGATTTTTTGGGCAAGGACATGGGTAGGCTTTCATCCCATTAATTCTGGATGGGTACAGCCTCAGAGTTAGCTGTGAGAGGTGGGTCAGTGGAGGAAATCAAAGAGTTAGGCAGACAGAGGTTGAGCTGCTATAAAAAGATATATTAGGAAATTTAGTAATAATATTTCTCTGTTTTTCCTTCAGATGTAGGGCACAAGTTCAAATGACAACTTCAAAGGAAATGCTGCGACTCGGCCAGGTAAATTCAGTGCTCACTACAAATGAGTGGCCAGCTCGTAACAATAACAAACATCCAGAAGTAGTGTCACTCAGGTCTCTCTTTGTGTAAAAAACTGTAGCTGACACGCCAATTGCAAACGTGTAAATATTTAATGACAAAGAGTACCAACAACAAAAGGAACTCCCTCACCCAGCGCTTCAACTTCTAACAAGTCTTCCTCAGGGGTGAGGTTACAACACAGAATGTCATTCTTTAAATATACCTACTAATACATAATACATGAGATAATGCATTCAATTATCAATTTAAAGAAAACAAATAATAAAACAGTGTTCGAGGTACTAAACAGTGTAGTATCAAAATAAACAAAGTAAACAAATGTCATTTTCTACCAGAGTTGCACTACACTTACAAAAAGCAAATTTGAGCTTATTTGAGCAAATACACAGTTTACTGAAGGCTGCCACAGGCATTCTCCAAAATAATTTTGCTTATACATGTAAGTGAAAAGAAATCCATGTCTATCAATATTTGCAGGAACAGTGCCTTAATTTCTTGTGCTTTCCAGGTAGATGAAAATTATCTAAAACAGGAGAGAAAGGAGAGATTATATATATATATCTCTATGTCTCATTACATGGGTAAACACCAAAACAGTTTGATATAAACCTTTGTTACTTATTCAAAAATGGCTTAAGGTCCCATCTTTCATTTAGACCTTGGGGTTTGACACTGTTGAGTTTGAAGATCCAGAAGCTTTCTCTTTCTAATAATCCATTTGGTCTATCACCCCCTTGTACGAAGGGTGGGATCCATTCCCAAACCCATGAATTTAACATCTTCAGCTTTAGAAGAATGATGTGTTAAGAAGTGCATGCCAACTGGTGTGTCCTGTCTCTTATTGAGTATGGATCTGATATGTTCTTGAATTCTCTGTTTCAAAGGACGAACAGTTTTCCCAATATATACCAACTTGCAGGTACACCAAAGGGCATAGACCACATAACTAGTGTCACATGTAATCAGTTGTCTAATGTCAGCACTAACGTTAGGCTCCATCGGATGTTGGAATGTTTTCCCTGATATAGTGTATTTGCATATATTACATCTAGAGCACTTAAAAAAGCCGCATGATCTTTGAGGCAGCCATGTGGTTGCCATTTCAGTTTGTACAGATTGTAGTCTACTATGGGCTACAAAATCTTTAAGAATTTTAGCTCTACTGAAGGATACCTGAGGAATGGGTCCTACTGCTGTACCTACTGTTTCATCTGAGTGCAGAATATGCCAATTACGGTAAATAATATTACCAATTCTGCCTGCTTTGTGATTGTAGTCTGTGATAAATGTGCACGGTGCTGATTTGGTTAGTAAAGTTTCTGGCTTAACTCTTGTAATGAGTTTAGTTCGTTCTAGATTACTCATTTTCTCCTTTAGTGTTTTTAAAAGGGTATGATCATACTCTCTTTTAAGGAGACTGTTGATTAGTTCCTCAGCCTGTATATGGAATATGTCCTCAGAGCTACAGTTTCTTCTAATTTTTAATAATTGGCTATATGGTATAGAGTCCTTGAGACTTTGGGGATGGGCACTATCGGCATGCAGCACTGAATTCGTGGCTGTGTGTTTACGAAAACCTGATGTATTAATGATTTTGCAATCTTCACTTACTGTAAGGGTCAGATCTAAAAAGTGCAATGTCTTCTTATCAACTTCAAAGGTAAAATGAAGATTTAGATTGTTGTCATTAAGCCACTGCATAAATTCTGGTATTACCTCAGTGCTACTTTGCCAGATGCATAGTACATCGTCAATAAATCTAAACCAATGTTTAATGTGTGGAAGGTATGGGTTTAGTTCTTGGTTAAAAATGACCATCTGTTCCCAATAACCTAGGAAAAGGTTGGCATAACTAGGTGCCATGGCTGCACCCATTGCTGTACCGCATTTCTGTAAGTAGTACTGGCTCTCGAATTTAAAATAGTTATGTCTTAATATCAACTCAAGAGCATCTACCAAGAATTCCCTAGGAATGGTTACATCCCAGATGGTTTTGTCTAGAAAATATTGTACTGCTGTAAGGCCATCATTATGTTTAATAGATGTGTACAAGGATTCAACATCTATACCAAACCATGTCAGATCCTCACTCCAGCCTAAGTCTTTAATCTTGCTTATCAAGTCCTTAGTGTCTTTTATATAGGAATCCAATTCTAAAACACTCTGCTGAAGAAAGAAGTAAATGAACTTGCCTAAATTCTGAGTTAAACTATCAACATCGGAAACTATAGGTCTACCTGGTGGATTTTCTTTGTTTTTGTGTATCTTGGGCAAAATGTAAAAGCTGGGAGTAACAGGGTACTCTGACCCGATATACTGATATTCTGTCTCAGTGATGTCACCTTTGTTTACATAGTATAAAAGGAGATGTTGCAACTCTTTTTTTTAAAACAGTGTAGGATTGGATTTAAGTTTTTCATAATTAGCATCATCCTCTAGTAGTGTTAAAACAATGTTTTTATACTGTTCTCTACTAAGTATAAATATATTTCCTCCCTTATCTGCAGGTTTTATAACAATTGAAGTATTCTTTGACAGCATGTTAATGGCGTCCTGTTCTGCCTGAGAGATGTTGAACTTAGGAGGAACATTTTCATTTAACACAGATTTAACCTGCTGAAAAACTATTTTTTCAAAAGTGCTAATAGCCATATTATGAACATTTGGGCAAAAAGTAGATTTAGGTTTAAATAGAGATCTTCTCAGTTTTAATAAATGTTCTCTAGCACCAAGAATACCTCTATCTGGAATTTGTTGGGAGGTCAAAAGATCAGAATCAGTACGCTGCTCCTGTAATAATGATTCTAATGCATCCAGATCTATAGAAAACTCATTAAAAGAATCAACTTCAGTTACAACAGACAAAATAGGAACATTTTCTTGGTCTACATTTACAGAGGTTAAATTACTTACTAGCTCTTGATCATATTTTACATCTGTAGATCCATTATTAACATGCTGTAAATCCTTAGTCATAAAAACAGTGGCCTCATGTTCAGAGCCTTCAATAAAGCTTAAGGATTCTGTAGGATTCATGAGCCTAGTAGTTTGTAAGGCATCGATCAAAATGTCAAAATCTTCTGAATGTTCAGATGACGCCAAGAAATTAAGGCACTGTTCCTGCAAATATTGATAGAAATGGATTTCTTTTCACTTACATGTATAAGCAAAATTATTTTGGAGAGCATCTGTGGCAGCCTTCAGTAAACTGTGTATTTGCTCAAATAAGCTCAAATTTGCTTTTTGTAAGTGTAGTGCAACTCTGGTAGAAAATGACACTCGTTTACTTTGTTTATTTTGATAATACACTGTTTAGTACCTAGAACACTGTTTTATTATTTGTTTTCTTTAAATTGATAATTGAATGCATTTAGGGTTGCCACCTTTGGATGAGGCAAAAACTGGATCCTAAGCTCTGCCCCTAGCCCCACCCCTTTTCATGACTCATCATGCACTGTTTCTCCAATAAAAGACAACACTTAAAGCAGCAGTTAAATACAAATGTTAAGATACTGTACTGTGCCTGTTAAAATTACTTTCCTGGGTTCTTCTTAATTATTTATTTACTTGTGTATTTATTTATTTATTGGCATTGGTTTACCAGATAAACACACAAAGATAAAAGAAATCTCATTTACAGACGTGATCTGGGGGGAGACAATGGAAATACTGTAAATAGCATACAACAGTATACATGGTATATAATAATACAATAATAAAGAAATTGTTTCCTATAATGTGTACTTTACATCTTTTTCTGCCTCCATTTCCTGTTCTTGTCCACAGTACTATTTCAAAGCCAAAGAAGTGACCATGCTTTTTTCTTGAGGAAAAAAAATAATTTAAAACATGTAAAAATGCCTAAATTCTGTTGGAGATTAAAATGTTTACCAGCAAATGAAAGTGGAAGACAACTGGTTCTGTTACTGTTACAAAAGGTGGAGGCAGCTGTGCTACTATGCCACTTTAAGATGCAGTGGAAAGATTAGGTTAAGTAAGTGCTAATGGTGTTAATGGCCATACTTTACACCTCCCAGGGTGACTGCTTTCACAAACAAAAGACTATGTTGACAACAGAACTTGTTTGTAACCTGGACATGTAGCTGAAACAATGAATGAGATGACAACATTTGTTTCAAAAGTATGTGAGCACTCAAAATGGCTCAAAAACCTGACCAGCACAGAGCAAAACCGGATTACCTGATAGGGACCCTGAAAACCTGATCACCAGGTAAAAAACCTGACAGGTGGCAACCCTAATGCATTATCTCATGTATTATGTATTAGTACTGTAGGTGTATTTAAAGAATGACGTTCTGTGTTGTAACCACACCCCTGAGGAAGACTTGTTAGAAGTCGAAGCACTGGGTGAAGGAGTTCGTTTTGTTTTTGGTACTCTTTGTCATTAAATATTTACACGTTTGCAATTGGCATGTCAGCTACAGTTTTTTACACAAAGAGAGACCCGAGTGACACTACTTCTGGATGTTTTTTTTAGATGTAGGGCAGAAGAAGGAATGTTTGGATTGTGTGGCATTTGTTCATTTATTGTGCAGAGAGACAAGCTGCAGTGAGGCCTGGAGGGCAACAGCTGCAGATGCGGCCAATGAAACCCAAGTACAGTGGAAAGGGGTCCAGAGGAAGAGATGGGCACCTCTGTTGGAGGAACTCAAGCTAAAATGGCCAATGCCAGATTTGATAATATTGCATTTGAGGGGCAATGACTTTGGGGAAATGCTGTGGGGGAATTGTTTCAGGAAAAAAGAAGAGATGTGGAGACAATTAGAGATTTTTGGCTGGGGTCATGTTGGGGTGGTCAGA
Organism: Neoceratodus forsteri; assembly: GCA_016271365.2. Classification (NCBI taxonomy): domain Eukaryota; kingdom Metazoa; phylum Chordata; order Ceratodontiformes; family Ceratodontidae; genus Neoceratodus; species Neoceratodus forsteri. The sequence continues at coordinate 1,138,028,850 of CM057455.1, read as the reverse complement.
GACGATACCAAGGAGAGTATGGTGGCAGGTACGTGATATCAGGGCAATAGAAAAGTTAAGAAAGAGGCTAAACAGGAGGTTAGCAGAGCTTATGACAGAAGTGGGGGTATAGATGTGACACATGAGGAGATGTCATACGGCTGTGCAGGGTACTATAGGCATGAAGGGGTACATCTATCAGATGCTGGCATGGCTTTCTTCAATTTACAGCTGGATGGGGTACTGGAAGATTGGAAAAAGGGAGCAGCCATGGTGGTGGGAAGCCCATCATCCTTTGCAGGAGCAGGAGATGGACTGATGGAAGGAAGGAATAAAAGGTTGGGGGGAGGGGAGGGGGAAGTGGTGCAGGAAGAGGATATAGGGGCACAGGTGGGGTGGGTGAGGGGTGGTAAAATATTAGGCATGGGCCGGGTCTACATCCAGCCATGTCAGGCACCTTGTGGGGTTTTGGCATCCCAGAGGGCCAGAGCTGGGGCTCAGGTGGACATCTAAGCCCAGGAAGGCAATAAAAGGAAAAGAGTAATTGGTCTACATGAAGGCAGGTGTTGGGTTACACATCTGAGCCTGGGAAATCAATACAAGGGATGAATATGGGTTTCTAGGGTATAAGAAAGTGAAAATGTGTGTATATGGGAATGTATTTCAATATCATATTCAGATGTAAATAAACTGTCAATAAAAGAAATAAAGTACTGATTGATTAAGTGATGATGTAAAATGTGAAAGTTTAATAGATAATTGTCAATTGAGCACCCAAGCTGGTTGTATAGTGCTTCATTTCATGGAGGAAATCCATCTGGCAAAGGGGACTTCTTAAAAGACAGGCAGGACCGTCAGGGGTTTCACTGGTGAAATGCCAGGGGAGGTGAAGGCAGTAGGTAGGAAGAGAAGGGGAGGAGGGCCAGGGTGAGTCATAGGGAGAGGGCAGGGCTGGAAAGAGACTGGCCAGAGGAGGATGGGGAGGGCTTTAAGGGAGGGATATATATGGTATTTGAGAGGTGTGTCACTGCCAAGCCAGTTACAGCTGAAACTGCAATGGGCTTGGCAGTGCACACCAATGACCAGCCACTCTGGTCAGGACACAGGTTTAGTTTTACTAATGTTGTGTGTTCTCCACTTAAAAGAAATGAACCGCTCCAGTGAGAGAGCTTCATTTTTTTCTGCAACCCTAACTCTGGGCATGCACATTGCAGCAAACACTAATGCATATGGCCAGAGTTATGGTTACAACTTTCTCCTGCTGCCATGGCGCATCACCGTTCTCAGTTTTTACCCCCCACTAAATATATGCCGCGTGCAGCTTTCAATTTGTGGCACCCACCGCCTGTCTCTCTCTTCAACCACCACCCAGGCTTTACATTTACAGCCCTTCTGGGATCTCACTAATGCCACAGGTGCAACTCTATGTAAAGGCAGCTTCTCATTGTTTCTCCTCCCCTGGCTGCCTTTGTTAAAAAAAAGAGCCCGGTACCCCCCCCCCCAACATATGCTGTGGTGCAGCTTTCTGAATTGGTGGCTCCTGCCACCACCACCACCGCACACTCCATGGTCTTCAGCCCTCTGACCCCCTTGCCCACCATTTCACAAGCCACGGTGCAGCTTTCCACATCCAAACTAGTGAAGTAGTCTCTTCGAGAAGCCACCTGCCTCCTGCTGTGACTTGAGCTGCTTGAGAGTTAGTGCACATTCATCCATCTGCATTTTGTTGTCTTGCCTAATACCTGGTGGACCAAGGTCAGAGTAGAGTTGATAGTCCGGCTGCTGAAACTGAATATCATCAAGCGGCGGGATTGGGAATCAGATTCAGCATCTGCTAACTAGCCTCTGTGGGACTGGACTGAGATGTGGCATTGTGCACCCTTGGAGTACAGTGGAGTGAGTCTTTGGCACGTGCTGGGCTGCCTGCTGCTGAGACGAGGACTCAGGAAGAGAGAGGACCCGGAGTGATCAGGGCAGGGAGCTGGGGAGGGCCATGGATTGCAGCTACTGAGCCACAGTCAGAGAACCTTCAATCTTCTTCAATTCAGATCTGGACTGTCACAAAATTAAGTGCTGCACAAAAACACAGTATCGAATTGTCCATCTGATCGAACTGTCTTGTCGACTCTCTCCAGAGGAGTCTAGGAGGAGATCATGGTTGGTGGCTGTCAGGCTGGGCTGCCTGCCTGGCCAAGGTGGGTGCTTAGTTTCCGGGGGGGGCACCTGCCAACTGTGGGACCGCCTGGTCAACCTCCCAGTGCTGACTGTGTGGGTTAGGCAGGCTTCATTATTCAATGCAAATTTTAATAGGCTTGTAACATGTTTTTTTTTACATGAGGAATGCACAGAAGATTTTTGGACTTTTGCAGACAGGCATAATAAAAACAAGCCAGAATTGCTGTAGTGAAGCAAAAATTTGGGGGCTTGCCTCAGTCACAAATCTATTACTTGCCTTCATAAGCGAGAACGATAATCAGAACTGTAGTCTTCTGCCACAATCAAGTACTGCCTCTTACAGTGCAATCCATTAAAACAAAAAAATGTGTTTAGAGGCAAATTACCTGTGCGTATTAGAGCCCAAGAAATAATTATTGGGGGCTCTTTTTCAAAGATGAGCCTCCTATAATGACATAGTTAAAGGACTACTGCCAGCTACTGGTAGTTCGGGCCTCCAGCCTAGATGTACTTTCTAGCACCTCAAGTTGCATATGTTGCAAAATATTCTACGACAATAAATTATTATTTGGATTGCCACACGCAGCAATAATCATTACATTTCTATGATGTCAGCCTTGGAGGTGGCCAGAAGGGGAGGAGGGACAGGGCAGGGAAGGGATGAGGTGGGGTAGGGGTGGGGCAAGGGCAGGGGTCTGTCCTTATTTTTGAAATACAGTGTTGCCAACAAACCTAACCCCTGCACTCTTTTGAGCCCCGACCTGGATGGACGCTGAGAGGTTTGTAGAAGAAAGACTCCCCATGAGCAGCAGTAATATCCCAGCATGGCAGGCAGAGTGGCTCTCTCTGAAACTCAGCAAGAAGATGGAGAGTGGTACTCTTCATGGGGATAAGCAAGGCCCCTAGAATTCTGTGGCCACAGAATTTTGCGCAGAACTTGCAATCTACCTCAGAACTTCTGCAGTGCCTCAGAATTCACTGTTCTTGGTGATTTCTTTTTAATATTTCTGCTTATCCATAGAATCTGGTTCCCTTCCCCTCTTTTTATATCCAAAACCCCCCTATATGCTCAGAATGTGATGTTATCATTACTATAACATCATACATTAGCTAATGAAATGGCTGCATTCTGCCACAGAAATGTATAGTCACTTATCTACCATAGCTCCCACTGCCAGAGACAGTGGCACAGCACATCAGGCATGGTGATATTTGCTCAACCTGCACTACAGCCTAATACAATTTTCAGTCTTATGTTATTGCACTAAGGCCAACTTAAACAAAGCCTTGTCAATAGCATAGACCTGTTAAGTCCATACCTCACTTTGTACAAACTTATTTGTGCCTTTAAGGTATAGAGATGCCATCCGAAATGAATAACTGGTCAAATGAATTTACCTGTCATTTTTAAGAAAAATAAAGTAATTATGCCCAGAAAAGTGGAATATAATAATGTGTAGACCTGCTGAAAGAACAGACCTGTTAAATAATTGCACTGTACTCATTTTTGCCATGGTTATTGCTTACATATTATCACTGGTTGATAGAGTCTGCCAAACATTACGGAGAAATGTGTTCAGGGCCAGCTCTTGGGCCAGAGGATAGAATGTTGTGCTTCCTTGCTGGCAACTCAGGTTCAGAGATTAGCTCTGGGAGCTGGCTGGGCAGCACAAGGATTGGTGGAACACATCACTGCTCTGAGCCTGGGAAGGTATGGTGCAGTGTTCTGTCACATGGTGGAAACATTGTGATGGGCTGGAGAGCTCTATCTCACAATTAGTTCACATGCAAGTCAGGGCCTGATGGTGTTACTTAATGTGTCAGGGGAAGCATGTTGGCATGAAAAATGAGTTTTGCAGTAACTCCTCTATTCTGTTTATTCCATTTCCAATTGGATTTGTATGAATGAGGGTGCATTCCATAGAAATTTAAAAAAAAAAAATATATATATATATATATATACACACACACACACATATATACAGTATCTCTCTCTCTCTTTCTCTCTCTAACTATATGCACACACACACATATTTGTATTTATGTTACAGATTGCGTATAAATATATAAATGATACACAGTGGGGACCTCATGAGTGGTGTAGCAAGTACATATAACTGTATAAGTGATACACAGTGGAGACCTCATTAGTGGTATAGATACCATTCATATAGAAATACCTTATTTATCACATAAGGTCCCCTCTGCATATTTCATTTATGCAATAGGATAGCACCTTAAGGGAGAGATATTTGTTTTGCATTTTTAGGCATAAAATTGTTTCTGTAAGTCTGTTATTTTTTGAACTAGTGTTACTGTGCTTTCCCCCATCCTGATTAATATAACCACTGTCATGAAAGTGAAGTCAGGATGACAAACTGACACTGCAATATGGTAATTTGTTAGTGCTACAGAATTTCTGCAGAAATTACAAACCACTGCCACAGAAATTCTGCGGCAAATGGTAGTCTTGCCACAGAACTTGGCCCTACTGTGCCGCAGAAAAGTAGGGACCTTGGTGATAAGTGACTCACTTGTTAATGAGAAGAAAGTGAAGGAAAACGGAAGTCAGGAGGGCGCCGTGGTCCCAGACTAGGTGTGCAAGCAAGACCTGGTGGTAGAGGAGCTAGCAAAGAGGGTTAGGGGTGTAGCAGGGGTTAGTTAGCTTGACTGCAATGCAGACTGTCAGCACTGAGTGCAGAGAGCATTTCAGTACGTCCCGGACCCAACCCAGGACAGCTGAGTGGCTCACAACTCTCCCAAAAATTCTGAGACAGACCGTGGTGGTGCCAGGTGTTGAGTGACAATATTCAGTTCATTATGGCTGCAGTGGGGAATGCAATGCTGGAAAGGGATGGGAGTTGAGGGTCAGTGGGACAGATCAATGGGAGGGTGGCATGTGCTGGTGGTCCAGGACCCAGTGGGAAGCATAAACCAATGGTAGGTGGCAGCATGGTATAGCGAGGGCGATGTGGCCTGTGAAAGAGTCAGCTTCTGGGCCGGGGGCAACCAGCATGAGCCAGCCTTGCAATGCAATCTGTGCAGTAGCGCTTTTATCATAGCTTCTTCTAGAGAAGCCAGGCCTAGCCAAGTGGCTTCTCTTCTTAAGTACTTAGTGACAAAAAACAGTTTACAAAATGTCTTTAGATTCAGCAATAAACTGTTGGTATTGATTTAGGAAATAGTTACTGACGAGAGTTCATTTGCACTACTTCAGTTTGTCAGGAGGAAGACCAAGCACATGAATCGAGATCAAAGTGTTTTGGCCATTATTAAATCAAATATTAAAGCAATACATTGTTCTGATGTAAAATTACTCAGCAGATGCAAGTACCTTATGAAGTATACATTTGAGAGTCCCTCTTGGGCTGCTTGGCTGGGCCATCGTTAACCTCGACTCATGGGACTGCTGCTATTGACTGCCAGGCACATTTAGCAAAATAACACCACTTATTTGTGGTACAGTGGTATTTGTTTTATTTGAAGGTGTCTCCTGTAGGATGAATTTTATTGTTGGGTATTGTGTCTTACTAAATTTACCACAGTTTCTGGTTTTAATTACATTTTCCTGCTTCTATATTTTGTTCAGTTTCCTGTACCTTGTACTGCACTTATATAGGAACATAGAAAATTGATGGCAGAAAAGGACCACTGGGCACATCCTGTCTATCCATATGCCCTACCTGTGTCAGTGCCCTATGACCCTACTTGGTCATTGGCTTTAAGTTTAGCCCCTCCTTCACAACTCTAGGTTTCTCTTATGCCTATCCCATGCATGCTTAAATCCCCCCACTGTGTTTGTTCCCACCACCTCCTGGGGTAGACTGTTCCATGCATCCACCTCCATTTCTGTGAAAAAATAATTATTACAGCCCACGATCGGGCATGGAGATAAGTCCACTGGACCACCAGGGAGGTTAATAATTATTATAGCCCGTGATCGGGCATGGAGATAGGTCCACTGGACCACCAGGGAGGTTAATAATTTTTACAGCCAGTGATCAGGCATGGAGATAGGTTCACTGGAACACCAGGGAGTGTGTTTGACATTACAGCCCGTGATTGGGCATGGAGATAGGTACACTGGACCACCAGGGAGTTTATCTATTGATACAGCCCGTGATCAGGCAGTGAGATGGGTCCACTGGAGTACCAGGGATTCTATTATATAAAACAGCCCGCGATCGGGCATGGGAGGGGGGCGTGACGCTGACAGACCCCGGCTCTGGAGCTCAGGTGGCCACCAACAGCTGGCGGCTGCCGTGTTGTGCCCCACAATATGGCTGCTCACCTGTGGGTGGCCAGCTGTTGCTCCTTATTTTTCTAGCTCAACTGTGTGTGGCACAAGTAAGGGATGCACCTGCATGGGCTCAGCACATCCCGGGCTGAATATCGGGATGTGCGGCGTATGCATGGGCACACCCCCCCTACTTGCGCTGCATACATTACTGATGCCCAGTGCATCCAGGATTTGTAGTCGTTACCCCTTTGAATATCTCACTGGGGCGCATCAGTGGGTTGCGCATGGTGAAACTCTGTTGCGCCATGCGCAACCCTTTTGAGTATCCCACCCATGGTATTCAAAATTGGTGACTAGGTTATGTAACCCCACAGTCAAATGCCTTATTATAAACTAAAAATACTTGGTTTCCCATATACTGAACACTTGTGAACTACAGGAGGGGCCCTCAACTCTCATTCCACTCACTGCTCTAAGTATCTTCAGTGTGTGGGCCATTTGAGCTCAAGTACTCAATGGTCTGAAGCATTTTCCTGCTTATTGGGGAGGGGTGTATACCTCCTAAAGCTCATAACATGTATAATCCCACCACATTCTAAGACACAATCTGCAACTCTTATTGCAAAAAGACACAATTCACTGCTCCTGTTGCAAGTTAAAGTTCTACACTGAACTCTAAGATGGACTGTGGTGGTGCTCGTCGGTGGTGAATAAATTTCATTTTCCGTTCATTCTGCAGTGGGGAATGCAATGTTGGAAAGGGGAAATGGGAGTTGGGAGTCAAGTCAGTGGGACAGTTGGGAGGGTGTTGGTGATCCTGGACCCAGTGAACATAACCCTGTGGTGGCATGATGTAGCATGGGCCATGTGACGTGTGAGAGAGTCTGCTTCTGGGTCTGGGTGACCAGCATGAACCAGCCATGCAATCTTTGCTATGCAGTGTTTCTTTTACCATAATAGGATTATTAAGTTGTAAATGGGAATGAACATTGGATTATATCAAGAGTATCATTAAATTCAACTTGATAAAATAACTTCAGTTATCTAAGGCAAAGGAATTCTACTACTGAAAAGTTCAAGTTTGCTGTCCTGAGGCCAAGGAGACAGTGGCAGGCAGTGTCCCCAGTTTTTGCTTTATTGTAGGTTTCCTCTATCTGATTGTAGTGCTCCTCTGGTCATGCTACACCCCATCTATCAGTGAAGGTGAATGTACCCAAGTTGTACTTGTGCTATGGTTCCCTCCCCCCTTAGTTTCAGATGGCTAAAAACCAAGGAATTACATTGAACTGCAGCAGCGGACTGACATTTGAATCTTAGGTGTTGCCAGCAGTCAGATGTGGTGTCTTTCATCTAAAGATATCAATCAATCAATCAATTAAAATCTTTATTTATCCAGGTGGGCACCATTGAGCAAGGCTCATTTGCAAGGTGGACCTGGTCATTAATACATCAAAGCACAGTACAGAAGCATATGCAAAAGCAATAATATACAAGGAAGAAAAAGTATATACAGTGTATACAGTACAGTACAAGGTTGAAATACATTAAAAAAAAATTATTTTACAATTGAAGAAGTCAGCAGATGTACAATCAACCATAGGCATACAGGGGTTATAAGCAGACATCTTTTGAATGAGGCAGCCAGCAACTACACATATAGGGGAAAGAGGCCATGTATGGGGTGGCAGGTTAGATAGGTAAAGAAGAGGAGGGATATATTACCGATGACTGGGAGAAAATTGGGCTAAAACCACAGAAAGTGATGATGGCTGTCGTGTACTTGTTTATTATGATAATGACAGAGGAGGAGGAGTAGATAATTGGGACACTACTACGGATGGGGTAGGACTTTAGCCAGGCTGAAGCAGACAGGGAAGGGTGGGTGCAGCAGGAACAGTTAATAGGGAAACAGTGAGAGCCAGGGGTAGAAACATGGCATACAAATATTGCTAGACTGAAGCCCTGCCCTATCCAATAGCTGAGAATCTGGTTATTTTAAAAACGCATTTATAATGTCAGGCCTTGACTACCACAGTTCTTTATTTGATGTGCTGCCTGCAGCTGCTACACAGTGCAGCAGCCAGGCTGAAAATATTAACAAGCCCCTTGTTCCATAGTTTGCCTGTGCTGCATGAGCTAGGCTGGTTGCCAGGGACCTGGCACATCATCTTCAGTGTTTGCAATTCGACATATAAAGCCCTAAGTGGACTGGGTCCTCATTACCTAAAGAACTTCCTGTGGCTTTATACTGCTGGCTACCCACTGTGGTCCACTAAGTGGAATTTGTCAGTATCCAGGCCCATTTTAAACTCTTAAGGGACAATCCTATGTACAAGTGGACATCCTGCCACTTCACGATCACTCCTGTATATTGTGTAAGGGCAAACTAAAAACATATCTATGGGCAAAGGTCCCCCCATCATGGAATTTATTTCAATACAGTAGTTAAGGTGCAGACAAACAAATGCCATGCACAACTGTATAATTGTTTTGAGCTACTGTCTACGCCTGTTATTTTGCATCCCAGCATCCTGTTTCCCTTTCTGAATGCTAGTCACAGTGCTCCAAGTGCTAAAGGCATACTTGCTAATATTCCACAAGTCCCTCTCCCAAACGAAAGCCAACTTTGCCCACCAACATAGGACATCATTTTTGCCTCTATTTCTAGTTTGAAAGTGCATCACTTTACTTTTGTCGAGATTAAACTGCATTTGCCATTTGACTGACCAGCTGCTTGGTATGTGCCTAAATTATGGAACTCCCTCCCTATGCCCATTCGGTCCGCCTCCACAAGCAGTCACCACAACTCCCTTCTCAAACCTCACTTCTCCTCCAACTGCTCATGTGCCCATGTTAGTTCTTTCCCAATGGTGTACTGCTTGAAGTTCCTATCAGCTTTGCCAACATAAGACTGGTTTAACTCACCAACAATGCTTTATCACTGGTACTTGCCTCACACTTTATCCCTGTTCGCAATTCGGCACGTCTGCTCACCGTACAACTCTTCCAGTCTCTGTAATTTGTTTATACCATGCTGAATGTATCATGTCTACTGAATTTGTTTAAGGTGACCATTTGTTGTACAACTGTCAAGTGTATTTTGCTGTTTATCCCCGGATGCATCTCAAATCAGTAGTAGCCTGCTCAGTGTGCCTTCCTGGCAAAATTTTTAAATAAATAAATTTATTTCCTAGCCTTATCCTCTTACCCTCATTTTCTAGAAGTTTATTGAGCTCAGAGCAGGGCTGTGTTTTCCGGTATTCACTTGCTGGATGAAACCAACCACTTACAGTTAAGACGCATAAATGTAAAACTGACACTGAGTACAAGTCGAGCTGCAAAATTTGTCTCTATCAAGACTTTTTTTTAAATGTTTGCATCTTTACTTCCTGACATAGATGTGGTAGTTTGTCACTTATGGGTATAACTGTGTTACTAGAGGTTCAAACTATCAGTTCAGCATTCAAACTCTGAAAAGGAAGTTGGGGGGGGGGGGGCAAAGGTTTTAAAAACATTTTGCAGCCAGTAGCCAGCAGGGCTAGTGACAGGGAAAATCCATTAGCCCCACAGACTTTTTCCATTGGTCCAGGTAGTGTACTTACTGAAATATTATTTTCCCACAGGGCTAGTTACAGGAAAATGTTACTAGCCTAAAAGAAAATCTACCAGCATTTGGCTAGTGGGCTGCTGCTCATTTCGACCCCTGCTTAAGTTACAACATTATAATGGAGTTTTAATACAACCACCCCCCTTACCTTATGGTGGTGATAATTTTGTAATTCAAGAAATGAATGTATGCAGTGCATCCTGTATGGGAGGGAAGGGATTGGAAATCATGCTGAATGGATACCTAGCCGATCCCATCCACTTCTCCATCTGCCGACCTGTGCTCAGTCGTTTTGTGATGTCTAGCCAGGTAAAGTGTGGTTGCCACACCCTATTGAAGTCTAGGGGCTCATTTTCCAAACATTTTACAAACCTTTCAGTAACCTTTGATTAAAAAAAAATCAAAGCCACCGTTCAGCTATTAGGGACCCTACTTGATGAGTGGTGCATTTCATTTTTATCAAAAGTTGCTTAAACTTCCGTAAAACCATTTTGAAAGTGAGTCCCATAGACTTCAGTGGGGCACGACAGCAGGCCCGGCACACTAGGAAGTGGAAGAGTTCATCTGGCCATCCATTTGGTCGGATTTTCAATCCCTTCTCTCCTGTAGGGGATGTATGCAATAAGCCAACATCCCAATCTCTTCATAGATCAACCTTGTCTCTATCTTAAGGCAGAACATGGCAAGTTACTTCCTTATTTTGTTTACTTGGGGCTGCCAATACTATTGTAAACACACTGTGTTGGGGGCACATAGGCTGTTTTACGAAACTCTTAGCATAGCGCACATTGCACTGCACTACCTTTTCCTGTTTGCATCCTGTTATCTCACAAAAAATCTGTTCAGACAGGGAAAGCATAGTGAAAGCATACGTCTCAATATCTGGAGGTGCCTTGCCAGGACGTTGAGCTTAACCATTGATTTGCTTTCAGAGGGGAACTCTATGCTACCTTTCAGCAATGCAGCTAACAGTGAGGTTTATAAAAACAACACTGGCCTAGCCACCTCGGGAGCTAGCTCACTAGACCACCCGCGCTATTATTAACATTGTGACCCGCCCTGGCACTTTCTAGCCACACTAACCACCAATGACTACTTTATTTTTAACAAAACGGCTATGAGGCCCCCTCCACAATAGACTTCACTAGCCCACCTGGGCTACTACATAAATTACTGACCACATGGCTACCACTAAGGGTAAAGGGTTTTTTAGTGGCACCCCCCCCCCAAACCACACTTCCTTTCCTCTGATTTTTCTCTTTTCTGGTTTTCCTTCTACCTACCCTATTTTCTCTTTTTATTTCTACAGGTCTGACAGGACGAGGGCTCCTACCTTATCAGATAAGTATAACTTTATTTCTATCCTGTCCCTTACACCCTACTGGACCCGCTAAGAGCTGCAGATCCTTTGTGACCCCTTTTTCTATTTTTATTTTACAGGTACATCGGTGTTACATCTTTGGACTCCTACCCTACACCCTGTGGCAGGTAAGTCCCTCTATGTTACACTATTTTTGGTGGACTGGCTGTAATGGGTATACCGTGTTCTCCTTTAGAGATCCCCAGAGAAATGGTTTATATTGAATGTTTTTTTGTTGACTAAAAGTGGATTAATCATGATTAAAAAAAAAAGATTTTCAGGTTTCATTCTTCACATCTTTCATGTGGTCTACTGCTTAAAGCACTGGCTTACAAATCATGAGATTGCAGATTGGAAATTGAACCTTGTTTGAGCCAAATACTTACTGTGTTACCTTTAGCAGGTCATGTAAACTCTCAGTGATCCAATACATGCATCTGCAGAAATGAACAGAAGCAGGATGCCACTACAAAAAAAAAAGAATCTGTTGCATCTTCACTGAGCTGTCACGGGTAAATATTGTAACAAAGTGTTCTTTTGTTCCATGCTACAAACAATATTTTTTTGCTTTACCAATTTGTCAAACTTCATAGCTCTCATGGTCACAGATCTTCAAAACACTCTTCAATCAGCTTTAGCCACATGCTTTGTCTGCCCTTCCTTTTGTTAAAGATGAATCCTGTAGTAGACATGTAACCTACTTTTATTTATTCATTTGAAAACTGGTAACAGGGAAAAGTGCACTGAGCTAAGACTCCTTTCTGGGCACAACATGGAGGGGGCAGCAGTATTCACAGTTAATACGTACAGATAATTTGTGGCAGCTAGTCCATTGGATACAAGATGCCAAGAGCCAACATACAAAGTTAGGAGCTGCAGCTCATGCCGGGCCAGTTCCCCTGCTCCTGGCACACACACACACTGAGGAAACCTTGTTGGTTGAGATCTCGCCACCAGATCAATGCTCATTGGATCACTCTGTAAAACAAATATCTTCAAACGTGGGGTCAGCAAATTGTTTGCCAAGCATCAAACATTTGGCATTGACAAATGCTTGTCTTAAATGCCTCACACATTCTGCAAGACTGTAAGCAACCTAGTGGAGTCATACTGTTTGGAGATTTTGCCTGATAAGCAGCCACTTGGTGTCACTATCTGCAAAATCATTTTCAGTGAAAAGACCTGTTCTATGGAATAGCAGATGCACTCTTGGAAAACAAAACATCATCACAGAAAAACAGTGGAATACAGTTCTGTGATTTACATTGCAGAGTTACTGTAAATGGTGTAACAGACAACAGGCCATGAACCCATCTTAATGGGCCACCAGGCAGGTGTGTAAGGGCCATTAGGAAGCAAGTGGATGCATTTCTTTTTTATATAAATAAATGTTATTAATTTCAAGAATTAATTTGCAGTAACAGTACATTAAAATGTTTCTGGCTCAGGAGAAACCCCCACAGAAATACAGCACTAATCGAAGATTTATTGCACCAACAAAAGAGACAATGTGTCGGAGAGCAATAACAGTAAACAAATATTAACCTAATTGGTATCATTAATTTTAATCAGAAGAATGTTTACGAACTTTTATCTTAGATTCCCTTCCTATGGCCGTGATTCACTGTAGTGAAAATTGTCTACATGCCACATATCTGCGGCATGTAGGCAACCCTATGTGAGGCTGCCATGCAGCAGACCCCCAGCAGCATTCACGGCCACAGTGCATGCCAGTTACAATCCAGATGACCCAACTGCCTGAGTGGCTATGAGCCAGGGGCAGGCCGGGTGTATGCAAGGGGTACACCACATGCTGAGCCCATTACAACAGCACAGCATGCCGTTCCATGGCTGCACCCTGTCCATGGGGGGGAACCTGGCCTACCTCAGTATGCACCCTCACATGTCCACAATGAGACCCTGCAGCCACAGGATCCCCCCATGCCCAGTTGCTAAGGCCTGCTGGGCCACTTGGAAGAGCCAGGGGTAGTTGTTCAGGCAAATGCCTGCTTGTCATGTACAGGATAGTGTGTGCCATCCCAAGACCACCTGCCAATGCATGGGGGGATCCAATATTTGACCTGAGCTGAGCATTCTATTCAATGCCTACAGGCATCCAGAGCTCCGCCCCTGCACTGTAATGATTCTCAGCCATGCGGCTGGATGTGGAGGAGGTGTGGGTTTCGACAGGTGGCCAGAGGTCATCAATGTCAGCTGGTGCACCATAGCGGTGTGGTGCTGCATGGATTGGTTATATGAGTTTTGTGCATGATAACTGCCCGTTGGTGAACTGTGGCCTATGGAGCCTATTCACAATGGTGCAGATTGTCTACGCACCACACATCTTGGATGCATAGGCAGTCCTATGCCTGAATGCCATGCAGCTGACCAGTGGCAGCATTCACAACTGGACCACTAATGACATTCACACTGGATCCCCAAGATGATCATGTGGTGTTGTGTCATGGGAGGTCTGGTGGCATGCCAGTGCTGTGCACATTCGGTACCGCACTTGCACACTGTGCCAGTGGGGTGAAAGCTGTGTGAGGGGGTGCACTGCTGTAACTATTTATTCACCTCCCAAAGGTCACCGGCGAGACTTGTCGGCAGCAAACCCCCCCCTACAAGGCTGCCACAACCCACTGGTCTACCTGGTAGGGCAATGGGTGGCAGTTCGGGCAAACACCCATTGTTTCTTCTGGGCAGGCTTTGTGCCAACCCAAGCTCCCCTGCCCATTTGGGCAGGGGATCCACTATGGGACCAGGGATGGGCATTCCTTGGATGTCTACCCGTGGCCCACATTCCACCCCCATGTTGCCTTGTTCCTCTGCCATTCAGCTGCATGCTGGGGGGGATGGAATCATGTTCTGATGGCCGGCAATCATGCATGCTGGCATACACCAACATGGGCACAGGTGCAGAGCAGCACGGGCAGGATATGCATGATTCTTGTGTACTTCCCACCCATTGGTGAATAGACCACTATATGCGGACATTGAAGGGGCATTGAACCTGCCCCGTTATGATGTTCAAGAAAGTTAATACTTACTTTATTCGTTCAATACCTATTACCCCACTTGTTATAGAATATTGCTGCTGTAGAGATAGACTATAACAGATTTACCATGGACATTTTTGTATAGCAGAGCTTGTATTGCAGTGATAAAATGCACATGAAGTTTCTGACTCATGCAATTGTTCTGAGCAGCTGGAAAAAGAGACAAAAGATAGCTAGATAGTAAGAAGTAGAGAAAAGAGAAAAGGAAATAGGTACCCTGTCCATGTGTTAGGTTTCTGACCTCTTATTTTTAAGGAAGAATGTGTCTTGTGTCCCTGGTCTGCATAATCCAGGCCTAGTAGTTACAAACTGGACATTCAGTGCCTGTGACCCTTGTCACTTAAAGCTATACATCTAAGTCTCGGTAAAGGACTCCCCTGCCCCTACCCATGTCTGAATAGGACCTGTATGTAGGATGCTGTTCTGCTCATCCCCTCTTCCCATTGTGTTAATGAAGATACTTCAGCCTGTTACAATTTCATTACAAGCAGCCACTTTGACTCCAATGCTGCTGAATGAAGAAATACTTTAAAAGGCTTACCAGCTCTATGTATCTCATCTGTGGCTCCCAGTATCCAAAAGAGAGGTGAGTGGGCACATTTCTGATGAAATGCGTTCACTTGATTCCATTTAATTTTTATATAATGATCACAGAATGAGTTCTGTGGAAAAAAACACAGAATGGTGGAATGGAATAATGCTGCTCTGTGACAGAATTCCAACATTCCACTTCAGCCAAAATTCCACAGAATTAGTCAGAATTTTATAAAATTCCATGGAATTTCATTCTGCCAGAATCTGAGAATTCCACACTGTACTAGGGAGGATGTTTTGCTCTGAAGACAGTGGGAGAAATGAAGGAAGCTTGGGTATGAGAGCTGGTGTGGTGATTTTTAACACACATGGCTGGCAGTGAGGTTTACTTTAGAACTACAGTACATATATCATACAGCAGGTTAAACCATTGTCAGTTTATGTGATTTGTCCAATGAAGTTTCTAGATTCTTTCTTGCCATTTCATTATATGGCTTACGTCTTTTTTGGGCTAGATTTATTAAGGTAGCCCTACCCCTGGGTTGCCTTAATGTTATTATATATAGAATAATACATAGGATAATGTACATTACAAAAGCAATAACCCACAACAAGGTATGGCATTGCTGGGGATTAATAAACACCCGGGGTCCATTGTGAGGCATGAGGTTGCAGGCTGAGTGTACTCACAGCACCTGGGGTGTTGATTAATCCCCTATGACCCCATACCCTGGAGTGGGTTATTGCACTTATAACATGGAATATGTTCAAAACAAGGAGAAAACAACATAAAGGTGTTTTTTCCCTGTTTAAAGTAAAAACAAGGGACTGTATCCAGCCACCTGAAAAATAGTCTCGAACAAATAATCCATAGTTCAGTGCTTTTATGCACATACAAATGTCAGAAATACAGTACTAACGTGATTTCTGACCTGTGTTGTGCATAAAACACTTTCTGACACTTGCAACAGCCTGTACTGTGTGCCCTCCCCCTCCCGAGAGACACACAGAAACCACTGGGGATCTCACCATTCAAGAAGCACAAAGACAGACATTCAAGACACAGAAAGACAGACAGGACACTGCAGGAATTGTGCTGTACATGTCCCCATCTTGATGTCACTCTCTTCGGGGGGGGGGGGCAACAATGTTCAGCTCGCTCACCCCTTTCTCTCTCTCCCACATAGACAACCATGCCATTCACGAGAGGAGTACCTCTCTACCCTCACTGTGTCCTGTGTCTCTCTTTCTCTTTCTCTCTGCTGCACACACAACTTTGCTGTTCTTTTCCTTCCCCTCGCATCTCCCTTGCACAGAAGACTGATCCCATACACTGCCAAAGTCATTACAGTGAAGACAGATACAGACAGGCAGAGAGACAAAGAGGAACACAGGACATGGATGGAATTCTGCACTATCTCTCCTCGGCATATTTCATAATAACTCTGGTGAGTAGCCCTGTCTCAAGATAGAACTATGGCAAACTTTTAAACTCATCCTGGATTTGGCAGCAAAGTACAACATGACTCCACTTCTTGTTTCTGCCTATTGAGACAAAGTCAGGCTGCACCCTCATCCGTTGTATGGGTTGGGGCAGCACTTCAGGAGGTGCTGTGGTCCAATGTAGGTGCTGCCGGCTGGCTGTGTCCAGCCTGGTGGGATGGGCCTGGGATAGTTGTGCTGGAGGATGGATCATGGGGAGGCACAGTGATGGCTGCCCCTGTTGTATCGGCCAGACAAGGTAGGGCATTGGCCATGCCACAGTTGGGGACTTGGCATGGCACAGTGTGGCTATGCCAGGGGCTGTGGTAGTCTGCACATCTGTGACCACTGGGCCACATTGGGACAGTGTCTGAGCCCCACTCATATGGAGACTGGCTGGGGTGGACAGCCTCTCCTGGTCTGGGGTGGTCCCTGCCTGTTTCCGGCTCCCAGTGTAGATCTCATCATCATCTTCCTCCATGTCTTCCTCACTGCATTCTGCCGACTGATGCAGATGGGTGGATGGCAAGGGCAGCTGCCCCGCAAGATGGTTCTGGGGTATTCTCTGCTGTGTCCAGTCTGACATGGTGTGCTTTTGGAAGAGGAGAAGGGAGTTATATAGCACTGTACCATACAGAGTCATATTCCTGCTGAAGCAACATGCATGCCCTGTGTATGGTAATATTTCATCCATGCTGTGTGTGCGGAGCACGTCCTATACCTCCCCTGGGTATCTACACATCCCACACCCCTACACCAGTGAGCACACACCCGTTTACCATGGGGCATACAACCAAGCACCAGTGAGCACACACCCCAACAACTGTGTACCTACACAGAGCACCAGTGAGTACACACCCTGGCACCAGTGAACACAAACCAGCACCAGTGGGCATACACCCCACTATCAGTGTACATGCACTCAACACCAGTGGGCACACTCCCCAGAAGCAGTGAGCACACACCCTGTCCCCAGGAAGTGCACACATCCCAGAACTGGTGAGCACAAAGGTAACAACACATGGGGCATTGTCATGGATCTGCACACAATGGCTACACACTGAGTGATGGGGAAACAGTGGTGTGGCCTACATCCAATGTGTCACCCAACACTGATGTATGCATGCACCCACACTTATACTGTATACACCCACATACACACATGGCCAATGGAACGTTGCACTGGCAGCCACACACATGGCTTTGCAGGTCCCACTTGGCTCTTTTAGCTGCCACCTGGCACTCCTGTTACCTCACAGGCAGGTGGGTGGACGTTGTGGCCTCCTCTGCAGGATCAAGGATATGTGCAGTTGCCAATGCCCATGGGCCCCCAACTGTGGCATGCAACACCTGGCACTTTGCTGCTATGACCTCCTTTATCCACCTCCTCATGTCCCTGCAGAGCTTCCTTACTGCTTCCATGGGCTTGTTACAGCCACTGATGGCAATTAACCTTGTCAGTTATCTCTTCTCAATCCCACTGTACCTGGGCATTCATCCTCTTGCTCCAGGACAAGATCTCCTATCTGCCCAAATTTGGTCAGTATTCTCCATTGTACCTGCTGAACAACAGAGTGCAATACAGTGATGAGGGTGTACACACAGCAGCACACAGCTGAACAGGATTGTTCCCCAACCCCTGACCAGGTAGGTGTCATGGAAATGCTGTCTTACCACAGCCCTCAGCCACCTGATACCAGGCTGCCCATGTACAGTCACAGCCATTATGATGGTCACAGACAGACAGATGTGTACATGGACAGGGGCACACGTGGCACTGGACCACCACCACCTATGCATGTATGTGAGGGGGCAGCTCTGCTGACAGTGTGCATCATGTACTATGGAAGGGGGGTGCTTCCAACCAGACACAGTGACACCACCACCACCACCACTAGCTGTGGATGCCATCAGCCACCACCGCCATATGTACAGGGTACCACTGAAGATAGCATACACACAGGGGTTACATTTGACAGGAGTCAGAGAAATTATGTTCAATGACCTCACCAAAGCATGTATGTGGGGCCCACTAGTACTATCATCCTGCTCCATTAAGTACGATAGGCAGGTACCACCACTTACCGTACAATTGACATGTCCACCACCTACAATTCTGGATGTGAGAGTCTCCCACCAAAGCATTTCCAATGTAGCATGGCCCTCAGATGTACAACAATTCCTGTATGTACAGAACAATGGAGACATGTACACGGAACATGCTTTCAAGGTGTTACATTGGCTACCAGGACAACTGACTATATTGTCCTCTGTATTATGTAATGGAAGCTAATGGAACACTGAGGAACCCACCCTGGAGAGACATCAAATATGCCACATGAATCTAGGAGCCATGTTGTAGCCACTGCATAGACACAGTCCAATGCTCACTCATTCCTTTCTAGGCCATTACACAGGACACCTACCTCTGTTTGCCTACAGTTCAGCTGTGAAATCTAGATGGTGCACTGTGCTCCTTTATATGCTCCAGGTGCAATCAGGCATGCTAATGTATGCATACCTTCTAGTAATGACATGCAAATGAGGTTGTCTACCCGCTATACCGATGCCACAGTGACTCCCCTACTGTGAAGACCAACACAGCGACAGGATTTATGCAAAATCCGCATGTCATTGTGATGGTCTCTGCAAGTCCAGGAGACTGCTTAGCAGGGTGTTTTGCCCCCCTTCCCCGGTCCAACTCCAACTCAGAGTTGGAATCTTAGAGACCGGGGGGTGTGGGGGGCAGAGTTCCCCACATGGGGTTCCGGGGGACACAGCCCCCCGATAGAAACATGAAGGCATCACTGACACCGCATTGCCAACACTCGGCACTGCAGCTGTCGCTGTTGGGGATGTCTCCGTACGGAATGTCGCTGCGGCATGGTAAAACCATCTACCCACTGACTGTGAATGCACTATACCTCATTTGCATACCTTGGCTGAATATTGCAGGTTTGCACACTGCACAAACCCCATTTGCACTAGTGCATTGCATTGCACCGTGACTGTTTTTGCATGTCATGTGACCATGGTGCAGTCATGACATCAGTTGCCACCTATGATGTCAACACCTGCGCAGTCCTGTGTGGTAGGCCAGTGTGCACCTGCAGTGCATATACAGAACACAAACATGTTTATCCCATGCATGTGCCACCCAGTGTAGAGCTCATGTTTCTGGTCCAGCCCCCACCCTCAGATGTGTGTGTTATGCAGTGCAATGTACTATAGCTGTCGGCAAATCATTTGTGCAGGTTGTGGTTCAAGGAGAAGCAATCATCTTAGTTTTTAATAGTTAACTTTTTTTTTATTCAAGTAAAAAGCGGAATTACTTCGGCAAAGAATTTGAATGATAGACTGCAAAGGAGTTCACTTTGAAGATAGTTTTTTTCTGAGGGGAGTGGACTTGGGTTAAGCACGTTATTATTATTATTATTATTACCACGGCTGTCTGGTAGGGAGTTTTTATTGTCCTGTGTGACAGCCTTGCTTTAATATATTCTATTACAGTGCATTTCAATGCTATGCAAATAAATGTTTGGAGCCCTCTGGTGTTAGCCTGCGAAAACATATGGATCTGATGGATGCTATTGTATAAGATTCTCGTTAGTGGTTAAAGGAAGGGATATTATCATTGAGGTACACAGTACAAACTATCAATTCCGTTAAAATCACTTCAGCATGAGTCTGACGCCTTTAGAGAGCTGGAGAAAGGCTTTCTCTCTAGTACCTAACACATTTTTATTTCAAAAAAAGAGTTTTTTTGTGCATACCTAGCATGCTCCATTTTCAAAACTACTGTTACATTTTATATTTTTCTTTCACTTAGAGACAGGAGATGAACTGTAAAGATACGTTCTACTGATTGCTTTGTTTAAGATAATTTTTCACAATTTCCCCAGCATGTTTTTCCTATCGGATGGTCTGTTTGGTTATCACCTGATTGAGTCAGCCAGCCTTTCAGATTCCTTTTGCAGGTGGCATTTGCTATGTTTACATGTAGTGGGAATCAATTACAGTAAGATCATGTACCTGATACTGATAATGACTTTAATTCAAGCACAGCAAAGTAATACATTGCACTATGCGATCAAATGATATGCGGGGAAAGATCGCGTCGGGAAATGTGAAGATGGGAAATAGGTCGCGGGATAAACATAGTCGGGGAAATTTAATGGTGGGCAACCATACTAGACCCATAGCGTCATGCTACAATGGCAATGTGCTGCACAACACCCAAATAGGCCAGAAACAGAAGCATTGTGGTAATAGTGAGAATCCAGGTAGTAGGAAGTAAGAGCATAGCAGAGAGACAATGCAGGGCATTTCAGCAGTGGGACCATAGGTGGACAACCTCTGAACTGGCCAGTCTGCTTCACCAAGTGCTGGCCAGAGGGGCCCAACTGATGGGGGGCAGCAGGGGTAGACAGCCCTGCAGTGAGGTATGAGCATCTATGGGGTGGCACCTCACAAGAAGCACTGGAGTCACCCACCCAGGTGAGCAATGCAGCTGTAGATATAATGATCTGCAGAGGACGGAGGAGCACTGCCTTGGGGAAATGAGGTGAGTACAGATGGGTCTATGTACTGTGTGTAATGGCCTATGTGCAGCACTGTGTCATGGTAGTGTGTGATAGGGCTACTACCAGCGAGGCACTGTGCACATTACCTGTGTGCCCTAGTTGTTCCCCTGTGTGCTATGAGACATGCCCCACTGCATGGCCTGTCTGTACATGTGCAGGTGTCTGGGCCCCCTGGCCCACAGGATGTCTCTGTGCCCTGTACATGACAGGATATGCCATGGTTGTCTGAGGCATGCACCTACCTGGTCTACACAGTTGTGGGCCACTACAGTGACATGGCGACAGGGTCAGAATGCAAGACAGGCCTTTGGATAGTGTCATGGCATGTTATTCAGGGTCTGTCAACCAGGCACGGTGATATGGACATGTAATCATCTGTCTCTAAGTACGACCCAGGAGAGGGCCACAGGAGTCCTATATGTAGCTACAAACAGACAAATTTGGCAGCAGAAATAGGCCACCTGGTCTATCAAGTCTGCATGAGTGTGCAGCTAGCACCCTCACCTTGCAGCTGCCCTGCCCCTTCCCCTTCCCAGTTACTCCCCCCTCACCTTGTCCCATCCCCTTTTGAAACTACCCACTGTCTTACAGGCTACCACCTCTTCTAGTAGAGCATTCCATTCTGCCACGACCCTCTCTGTGAAAAAGTGTCTCCTCATTTCCATCCTAAATCTTCTCCCCTCCAATCTAAGGTCATGCCCTCTCGTGTTCCTCCCCCTCCTTAGCCTGAGTATCCCTTCAGTGCCTGCCTTGTTTATCCCCTTTACATACTTAAAAGTCTCAATCATATGCCCCAGTCCCTTCTCTCCTCAAAAGGAGTACATGTTTAACTCTCTCAGCCTCTCCTCGTATGGTCTGTCTTCCAATCCCTGGATTATCCTTGTTGTCCTGCTTTGTACCTCTTCCAGTAATTTCACATCCTTCTTCAGATATGGTTGCCAGAATTCCACATGGTACTTCAGGTGCGGTTTGACCAGTGCCCTGTAGAAAGGCAGGATCACCTCTCTGCTCCTGGAGGAGATCTCTCTGGCGATACAACCCAGCATCCTGTTGATTTTCACTGCTGCCCTCCTATACTGTTCTGTATTGTTCATCTTCCCCATTACAATCACCCCTAGACCCTTCTCCTCCTTGGTGGAACTTAGCTGCATCCCTCCCAGCTGGTAACCCCTCCCTGGGTTCTTTGCTCCAAACTGCAGGACTTTGCACTTTTTCACATTGAACCTCAACTGCCATGTTTCCGACCATTCCACTAGTTTGGTCAGGTTGTCCTGCAGCCCCTGCTAACCTTCTATTTTGTCCACCACCGCCCCCAATTTGATATCATCAGTGAATAGACTGACCTTATTCCTAATGCCATATGAGATGTCCACTATGAATATTCTAAACAGCACTGGCCCCAGTAATGATCCCTGTGGTACCCCGCATGTCACAGCCCTTGGAGATGACAGTCCCCTCACCATCATCACCACTACCCTCTGCTGTCTCCCCCGGAGCCAATTCTCAATCCATTTAACCGTCTTAGCTCCCTCCCCCATGTATCTCAACTTCCATTCCAACCTCACCATGCAACATCAAATCGAAGGCCTTACAGATGTCCAAGTATATGACATCCACCACATGAGCCTTGCCCAATTCCCTCATGACCCAGTCATAATACTCAACTAGGTTCATCTGGCAGGATTTTCCAGAGACAAACCCATGCAGGTGACTGTCCTAGAGCCCATTGTCTTCCATAAAGGTCACCAGTCTTTCCTTAAGTATTGTCGCCATCAGCTTCCCCACTATGGAAGTTAAGCTTACCAGCCTGTAATTACCCCGCTCATCCTTTGCTCCACTTTTATGGATGGGTACCACATGGGCCATCCTCCAGTCATGTGGTATGCATCTTGTGTCCAGGGAGGTATTGAATAGTTCCGCCAGTGGTCCAGCTAGGATCTCGGTCATTTTCTTCAACACCCTGAGGTGTATGCCATCCAGTCCTGGTGCCATTTCCACCCTCAGAGCTCTTAAACCCTCCAATACCCTACCCTCACTGATCACCCCATCTGTTACTCCATCTCCCCCGCCCACCCTTCCATCCCCTGCAGTAGCTGCCCTCCTTTCTCCCTTGTGAATACAGAACAGACATACTCATTCAGTGCTTCTGCCTGAGCTATCCCTTTCTCTGCCCACCCCTGTCCTTCCTTCCTTTCTGTGCTATTAGGCATCACCATCAGTATGTGGATGTGCCCACTGTCTGTGGTATGCACACTGCCTGTCCTATTCCACATGGGCACTAGTACACATCTGCCAGGTACAGCATGGTGTACTACTGTATTGCAGAGTGGGTTATGGACATGTACTGACCACTGTGTACACTTAGATGTGCCAGAACAGGTTGGGCCGCTATGTCCATCACCATACAAATTTCATAGGTGGTAGGGCCTGGCTCTATCTGGTGTTGCAACCATAGCTATGTATTACACTGGTGGAGTCTGCCCTGATACCACAGTGTGTGAGGCACACAGTCTTCCATACATGTTCCATACATGGCACCCTCTCTCTGGCATGCATGTTGTCAGTAGAATTGTGGAAAGTGATGGCCTTAGTCTTGTTGATGGGGTGGGCAGGAGCCATGGCCTGCTAGGTTATGACTCAGTGAGCAGAGTGTACCACTGCATACTACAGGCGTGGCCTGGGTTAAAGGGCACAAGGTGATGCTGTCAGGGTGGTGGTGAGGTACACCAATATTCTACACCTGCTTGAGGCAGCAATATGGTTGTGGATGATCCCAGTCAAGGAGGGGAGGACTTCAACCTTTACAACCTTGGCCATACCACTGTTTACACTCTTCCGCCACCCATGTTTACAGTATACTGCATGCTTCTGTGCCCAGCAATGGAAGGCTCTGTGTGGCCTGCCATGCAGGGTCCATGCCTATGTTGGCCTACCCTCTGTGGTTTTGGTGGGGAACAGTTGCCCCTCACTTGAGGCATTGGCCCACCTGTGCCACTGTGGTCTGTGCAATCTACTGCTGTGAACCTATGTGCAGCTGGCATGGTGTCCTGTGTCAGGCTATTGTATCATGGCATGACTTCCACCAGTGGTGGCGTGCCCCCTGTGATACTGTCCAAGTTCCACAGGGGTCTGGTTGTAGCACTCACAGCCCCAGTTGTGACCCCAACTGTGTTCTGCTGTGCACATCAAGCAGCCTCCATGGCAGTCCACTTACAGTGGTGTCACCTCTGGTACCATATGCACTGTGTGTCTCACCATTGTGGCTCACCAGAGCCCGGCATATGAGACATGGAGTCTGTGTACAGTGGGACCACTGTGGGCGGTGCATATTGTGTATCATATATGATTGCCATTGTTATGCAGATTTGTGGTGTATCACCAACACAGGGATGCCTAGGGTATGATTGCTGCACTGTAGCTGGTAGGGGGGCATACATACATTCAGATGTGACTGAGGCTTTGTAGGGCCAGTGTCCTGCCAGGCACAGTAAGAATGACAGCCCTTTACTTAAGGTGGTGATGCCATCTTCAGGGTGTAGAGGGCACCTCAAGGGAGGGTCTACATACCACACCAGTGGTGTGCCACCCAGAGAGGGTGCATACAGTGCCCCATTCATGTACAACACCACAGAGCTCATGTGGCACTCTGGCTGCTGAACACAGTGTGGCATCCTGGTACCGTCCATGGACAGATGAGCTGTGTGTCACATGTGTGTGACTGAGCCTGACCCTGCAGCTGACAGGGGTGGGTCCTTGCTGTCTGTCATTCTGCACACCTGTCATGGGCTATTTGTAGTATGGCATGTGTACAGGTCACAGAGTGCATGCAGATTCCTGAGTCCCTGGCCATTCCATAGCCTCTTGCACCCTGCCATTCGCCACTGTTGCTTGTGCTGCAGTTCTTATTTTTTTTTTTTTACTTTCTATTTTTGCCTCCTCCCTTGCACCAGAACCCTGCTCAGTCAGGAGATGCTCAGATGCCACCCTGCTTCACCTTCTTACCTGGTTCTGCGGCAGTCCCCCATGGAGCCGTGGTTATACCCCTCAGGTGGGTACAAGCTGGGGCCCAACCACCCCGATGCTTTCTGGTTTCATCGGGTCCCCGTCAGTCCAGGCAGGAGGGAGCCATTAGGGTCTGCAGTGGTGCTCCTTCCCCTCAGCATTCCGGCACTTGTTTTTTCTGGTGTTCTGTGGATGTTACGTGAACCTCTGATGTCAAGGCGCAGAGCGCCGATGTCCACGACGTCCTCCCCTCTCTTGCCTCAGCGCCTGCTGTGCCCCAGACTTCCGTCTGGGGTCAGTCTTGCACCGGGACCTTATACCCCTCCCTCCCTGCAGAAGGTGAGCTGTCCTGGGGACGCTCAAGCCTTCTCCCCCGGCTGGCCCTCCACACCCCCGGGCTCATTCCCAAACCCGGGTCGCTGGCATCAGAAGTGGAAATCCAACTGCTGCACCGGTGGGCTGGCTCATGTTGCAGTTCTACCTGTGGCATGCCCACCTGTGTCGCTTGTGCTTTGCACAGCTGTATCCTTCTGTGTAGCAGCATGGCACATCCATTATATGTACAGTCCTTTACTGTGGGGTCCTCCATGCTGTCTCTGGTATGCCACGCCCATCCTGCTGTGGCATCTGGACACCCTCCTACTATCTGTGGTATGGAAGGCCAGGTTCAGCCATGTGTATCCCTCTGCTGCATGTAATGCCAGTCCAGTGTGTCCCATGGGCTGAGTTCTTTGTCTTGTTTTCCACAGGTGCCTGTTAAGCTGGAGGCCACTACCTGCATGGCGTGGATAAGGAGGGCAGGGACAACCTCCTCCAGAGGCAATTGTGCATCTTCTGGCTCATTGTGAGGCAGGTGAGGAACCTTGCATTAGCAATGCAGCACCATTAACAGCTGCCACTGCCAGCGACATTAGCACTGTGATTTGGGACTGACACCAGATGGGAAACAGGTGTCCCCTTGGCATTGTTTACCCCAACTTTGTTTAAGGGCAGATGCCCCTGTGTTTTTGTTTCCCAACCTCATGTGTTGTTATTGTTGATGTTTTGTGTTGTTTGTTGTATTAAAGTATATTTTTGATACATATGCTGCTGTGCCATGTGTCTGTCATTGGCACCCTCCTCTCCAACCCAGGGCCACCCCCAGTGTATTGCTCTGTACCCAGTGCTCTGGCCCTGCCTGCACCACTGCTTGCCCCCATGTGTTCAGCGCTATTCTCAATGTTATATTCAGAGCTGTGCTGCCGCATTGGGCTGTGCAATCACCTGTCATTTTCGTGATGCTCAGTCTGTCCTATATTCATAGGGTTTAGCAAAGGTGAACTGCCTCTGAATATGGCACGCTAAGGGACCAGCTCAAGTGCAAGCACAGCACAAACATTGCACTTGCATGTACGTCTGAATATCTGGTCCCTGCTGTCTTGTATCTTTGCACCAGGACATGCCTGAAAACAGGACACATGTCCTAGACCACTTTCCAAGTGAACACAGTTGTTAAATATGGAAAGGTCACCGAATCCCATAATACCTTATCAGATTGTTCCAGTTTCTTGCACAGCTAAAAGGCCCTTTCCTACAATCCCAAAGGTTTCTTGGGGCACTTTTTTGTGCTCCCAATAATATAAGTAGATTTGTGCCACGTTACAAACATCTTGTTTTACCATTTGATCAAAAATGATGAGTGGATCGTTTTGATTAAAAAGGAAGCTCATGATAAACAGTTTGAGCTCTTTTATTAAAAATAACTGTAAAAGGAACAGTTTCTGTCAAATGATTGGATTTGGCAATTTCCAGCTGTCCTTTTTACTTTTATAAGGAGTACATTACATATTTAAACTGCCATGATGTAGCAAAACAAAATACCCAACAGACAACAAGGCAATCTAAAGGAACTTTATTTTTGCTGGTATTTAAACTGCTCTTATTTAAACATTTATTTCATTCACGCCATCTATAGTTTCCAGTGTATGATAACATTATTGCTCAGTAGAATTCCTCATTAAAATTCACATATTATTTCCTCAGATACAATAACGGTAGCCCAATAAACTATGTAGTTTAAATTCTTAACAAAATAAAACACCTCTGCCTTTAACATTTATTGCATTAGCTCCATCTATAGTTTCCAGTGCATGATAACATTATTGCTCAGTACAATTCCTCATTAAAATTCACATACTATTTCCTCAGATGCAATAACTGGTGGTCCAATAAACTATATAGTTTAAATTCTTAACAAAATAAAACACCTCTAACTTTAACATGTATTGCATTAGCTCCATCTATAGTTTCCAGTGCATGATAATGTTATTGCTCAGTACAATCCCATTAAAATTCACATACTATTTCCTCAGATGCAATAACTGGTGGTCCAATAAACGATGTAGTTTAAATTCTTAAAACAAACTTCTACCTCATTAAAGTCCTGTAGTCCCATTAAAAACTGAAATACATTTACACAGCACACCTCAGATTGGATTTCAAGAATGCTGTGAGCATTTCAGCTTGCAAAGTTGCATAGTAAATGCAAAAAAAATTTCACCCTTGAATATACATGGATATTTAGCTGGAAAATGAGCCTTCCTCAACAGCACCTTCTTAAGTCCATAACTGCAAATGGAGGTAACCCATATACTGCATAGCTCACTGTGACATGCTGAAAAATGGGACCCAGCTTTAAGAAGGAGTCACTGTAGAAACATAAGATGGGTTTTAATGGTTAAAGCCCTGGTTTTTAAAGTATTCTTTAGTATGTATTTCCATTGGGCAATAGCAGTGGTTGTTACCTATTATGAATCTTGAGTTGTATTGCAGATAACCCTATTTCAAAAGTGTGGGATAAAGGGCAAAAATTCAAATTCATCTGCCCAGTTCTGCCTGTCCAAACAGTTCACAGCAAATAAATACCTGTATCTATCATTCTGGACATGCTACACCATCTTTGAGAGGGACTTGTATATCTATTAGATAGTCTGATTTATGGCTAAATTTGCAGACAAAAAATTGATGCAAATAGAATTCTGACCTTTTAACGCAAATATTCAAAATTAGTACACATGGATGCATTTTTATTTTAAACAGGGCTGGCAGCCACCAGCGTATGCAGGCACAGCACAGTCACATCTGTATCTGCCCTTTTGAAAATCCACTCCCAAGATGCCAGGAAATAGATTCTAAGTCTCAAACATTTACGATGAAAAAGGGGGTACAAAGTATTTGTGCTTCTATGAACAATTATTATACTAAGAAGTTCACATCTGTGATGGGGGGAAGGGGGGCAGAGGCCAACAATGCAAGTGCTTATGTTTAAATGAAGGCCACTAGATTGTATTGTGTGTAAAACTGGTTTGCAAACTTTAATGGCACTGATTACCATCACATACAGGTACGCACGTGGTGTGGTGCAGTGCCATGCACATACAAGTGTGGGTGGGTGTGTGTGTATGTTACCATAGAGAAATTCATCCCCCACCCATCCACTGACCCATACCTCAAGGCACCTGTGTCCCAATGTCTATGTCTGGTCCTGTGTCTCTTGCCACTAGTTTTCCTGGTTGTCCAGTGGGCCCCTAACCTAAACCACAGTTTAATTTTCTCCTTGCAGTCAGTGGTACCCCATCCCTAGTCCCATCCCCACACATGTGGCTGTTAGTGCAAATGGTCTAATGATGTTGTCAGTCCCCTAAGGTCTCTGTTCACCCATGCAGTACTCTGATGACCCCCTTCTGCCAATTTTTACAGGCAGTAAAGGGGGGCCATAGCACATATGCTGCAATTGGTGCACCACGGTAAGCTGAAATTGTGAATTGCAAGGCATGCTGTTTACATGCAAACTCCACTCCTTTCACACACACAGCTCACTTTAATGTAGTCTGGCATGGAAGGGCCCCATGACCCACTCTGGGTACAGCTCAAGGGGCTTGCAGCCTAGGGACTGTCACAAAATTGGTTTGCATGATTTTGCAACAGTCCTTAGAGACCAAAATTGGGCCCAAGCACTGTTTTGTCTGTACCGTGTCCCACATTACCATGGAGTTGGGAACAGTATGCTTCTAAAAATGATACACTCTATCCCCTTTTTACTATAAAGGTATTCTACAATGCCACGTACACAGAACAGTGCTAGAGGCTTGGACCTTTTTAATGGAGTAAGCAGCATCACAAGTTATGCTTCTAGGAAGGTATGGTAGAGACCATTGCTGTACATTGACTGTGTTAAATAATAAAATGTTAGCAAGTTAGTTATATTCTTTCTCTAACACCCCCGTTTCCTTTCACATTTGGAATGAGACCTTCACTATTACCAATAACATGAACTGGACTGTACATACATGGTTGCAGAAGTAGAGTCCAATACTACAGAAAACTGCTGGGACTCCAATTAGCTTCTAGCAGTTTGTTCTTTACAATTAGATTGTGGCACCATACTTCTGAAGCAAAGACCTTCACATAGAATGAGTGATGAGTAGTCATTTTTAAAATGGAGAGCAAGTTTGTCTTGCTACAACTGAAGAACTCTTGAGAAGATATCCATTGCATGACACAGTTTCTTAAAATCCAGTCTTTCAATGTCAATTTTAATGCATTAGAAACAATATTTTCTGTCAGTCTTCAAAAAACATTTGTGCCAGGCACAAAAGTAGCTTACGATATTTTCATTTTTAAGCAAAAATGCAATTTAATCACTATGGAGTGCAACAATTAAAAGTTTGAAAGGTTAATTTAATATATTTTCGTATTCATTCAGCTCAGACATGTTAATTTAACATATTTCCATAATTATGAAAATGCTAAGGGTTTTTGGTCTCCCATTTCTTCCATTAGTGCTTGTAGAAGTCCAAATATTCAATTGCTTAAGCTTGACACAAACTGGCCCCCTCAGAGGGATTAAGTTAAGGGCTGAGTGCTGACTCATTAGCTTCCATATTTAGATTAGGCACTGCCTCCGATAGTTTCATGTCCCATCAGAAACTGCGCGGGCCGTCATATTTCATTAATCCTAAGTCCAGTTGCAGAGACAAAGGAGCACTGGGATCTATAGGGTGAGCTGCTCTGTTACTACACATGTTCCAGGCTGATTAGTGTTTTACTGCAGAGGATGTATGTAATGCTACTGAGGAATCAGTGCTGTGCTTATTGGAAAGAGGCTCTCACCTCCCTGCCCTTTAGATGCTGTGGAGGACGAAAGTTGTTCACCATGCAGCAAGGCCTCTCACCTGGAGCTGAAAAGAGGAGACTTCGGAATATATGCATCTGCAAAAAAAAAAAAAATGTGCATTACTATGATATGCAGCCTCACGTACTGAAAACTACAATCAAATTGCTACCCTTTCAGAATCTTCCTCTATGGAATTTGAATCATACCAAACTAAATTAGAAAAAAAAACAGAACTTTATTCCCCTTAATCACAGAATAATTGGAGCATGTAAGAGTGAAGCATAATCAGACAAAACTATCATTATTACATGTAACATACTATATGTTCCATTTCACATCTAGCCCTAACAAAGTCATCGTCTATAAATCCAATGAACTGATCTGGAATTCAGAAGGTTAGCAGAAATATATTTATAAAATCACACACACACACATACATACATACACACACACACACACACACAACACACACACACATATACATACATTAATTCATACATTAAGTACATACTGCACATACATACTGTGCACATTTAAGGGCAAATAAATATGTTAATTTATCTAGTCTGTTCTGATTTCCTACCAAGAATTACAGACTGCCTCTCACATTCTCAGTACTCATGTAATCCTGTGAGTTCCTAACTATTTCATTGTATCTGTGCCATTTGATCTTGAAGTCTGGGAAAGATCCAACTTTAACCATCTCGGTGAGCGATCTAGTCTACTGGTTCTCTAATCTGTAAGTAAAGAAATACTTTCTCACATCTTTTCTAAACTTTTCCCCTGCCAGTCTGAGATTGTACCCACATAGTTTATTTATCTATTTATTTATTGATATATGTATTTATTGATTAACAGGTTTACAAATTGGTGGTCAGGAAAGGCACACTAAGCTAAGGCTCATTTCCAGGTGCAACCTGGGCCGAAGTCTAAAACACAACAGATACAGTAGTAAAAGGACAGTACAATTCTCAAAAACACAACAGATACAGTAGTAAAAGGACAGTACAATTCTCAAAAAAACAGATACAGTAGTAAAAGAGGACAGTACAATTCTCAAAAATACAGGTAAATAAATAGTTACAGTCCAAAGTGCCAATGGTACAAAAGGAATGCACAGTGCAACTAACAGGCAAACAATATAGAGTACGAAATATAAAATGTTACAAAGGTAACCAACCAGGGTCCCAATATTCAAAAGTCTGCACAGGCAGGATCCCCATATTCAAAAGGGGCTGTTGCATGGGCAAAGATGGTTAACGCCTGTGCAAAACATAGTGTATGTGGGCAGGCAATGGGAGGGGCATGGCTATGATCAGCTGTGCTACTCCATATTCAGTGGCTTGGTGCTGTGCAAAAGGGGTTTAGCGCAGGCCTTTTGCACAGCACAAATGCCGCCAAACAAAACCCTGACTTACTTCAGGCAACCCTAGTGGCTGACGGAGGTAATGCAGCCATCTAGCCAGTTGGCTGCTGGGGGAGCACAACTGCCCCCCTGTGGTCTCTGGCACCCCCCACTCCCACCAATTGCCAGCCCATAATGTACAAATAAAACTACCTGGTCTTAGTTGTCCCCCACCCAAACAATCACTGACTCGTACAGTAGAAAAACAGAAAAAAATCCCTGTAGTAGTCCCCCACCACCACTAATCACCAGCCTGTACTGTTCACCCCATTTCCCGTGTCATACCTCATTGTCTCACTGGGGTCCTTCATCCATGGGTCTTGGTGCTGGTGTGAGACAGACAGCCATCCACCTCTTTTTCCAGTGTTGTGCCAGGGCCAAGCTTTGTCCAAGTATATCCCCCAGAGGCGTGACATGCTCATAATGTCAAGGCGCATACATCAACATCTGTCATGCCTCTCCCTCTTTGAAGATGACTGAGTGCCTGCTGCATCTCTGGCCTCCGCCCAAGGTCAGTAAGGCACCAACCCTCAACCCCCCTCCCTCCCCGGAGAAGGTGAGCAGTCTTCCGATGCTCAAGTCTTCTCCCCCCTGCCGGCCATCCATCTCCTGGGCACATTCCGAAACTCAGGTCAGCTGCATTGTAAGCAGTAGTGCTACCGCTGCACTGGCAAGCCAGCTAACAGATGCCATTTTAACACAGCAGGGGCCCACAATTAAAGGGAGGGGGCAAGTAGCATCAGTGATTTTTTTTCCCACAGTACAGGCTGGTAATCAAAGGAAGATGGCATCACTAGTACCAGGGATGTCATTTTACTACAGTGCAGGCTGGCAATCAAAGGGAGGGGGGCCACTAGCACCAGGAATCATTTTAATTTTTTTACAGTACAGGCCAGTGATCAGAGGGAACAGGGCACCACTAGCACCAGGGATGTAATTTTATAACACTGCATGCTGGTGATTGGAGTGAGGGGGCCAACTAACTCCAGGGATGATTCTTTTGTTACAGTACAGGACAGTGATCAGAGGGAAGAGAACACCACTAGCACCAGGGATGTAATTCTATTACACTACATGCTGGTGCTTGGAGAGAGAGAAGGTCCACTAGCACCAGGGATGTTTTCTTTTTATGGTATGGGCTGGCAATCAGAGGAAGGAGGACCACTAGTACCATAGATGTCATTTCATTACAGTATGGCCCGGCGATCGGAAGGAGAGGGGCCACAGTACTGGTTGGAGATTAGAGGAAGGGGGGACCACTAGCACCAGGGATATCTACATGACTGGGCAATTGGGGGGACAGCACTGTGCTAACCTGCCTTGCTACTCATGCAAATTATCTCATAATGGGCATGCAAATGGCCCCTTAGTGCCTTGCATTCCCAATGGGCTCATTTGCATGGGTCCCTTTGAATATTGCAGATAGCGCTCCAGCGCTATCCACTTTGCCAGCATACTTGGGATGCATTTCAGGACAGCACAACATGACTTAGCGCTGCACCGCCATAGCCCTATATTCTGTTGACTAGTGCCAGTGTGCTATTCAACTGAATATAGCATCCTCCGGCTCCCAGGCAATCGCAAGGCGCAGCACAAGGTTTTGTGCTCCACTTTGCACTCTTTTGAATATCAGGCCCAAGATGGCATAAGGGGAAGGAAATTGAGAAAAAGTGTGAACTAGTGTAAGAGGACCAGAGGGAGAATACCTGAGGAGTAGGATCAAGCACTGGGCTGTTTAAACTGGAATGGGGAAGCCATAAAAAGGGGAGCAGAAGAGACAAAGGCCAGCAAAAAAACAAGGAAAGTAAATCCTTTGGGTGTAGGAGGGGAAGTGGAGAGGAGATGAGGTAGAGATTTTGGTATGGCAGGGAAAGGGGTGGGTAAAGGACCAGCAGGAGGTTAGGCACAGGCACAGGAAGGAGAAATAAATCCCATTAGAACTGCTTAACAGAGAGGTGGGATTGTGAGAGACAGATACAGGTCGGAAAGGAGGAACTCCCTCCCTCTTCCCCAAAGTACATCTGGTTAAGATCCCTCTGGTCACTGAACACAGAGGCTCTACTACGCAACCTGGCTGCTACTGATTGGTCTCCCACACTCAATGCCCCAGACATTGATATGGCACTATCCCTTCTCCATGCATTATTTATTTCTCCCTGGGACAGGCAACTGCATCAGGAAATCCAGGGTCGAATCATCTTACCACCTATGAACCTCCTGTTATCTCATTGACTTGTGCAAGATTCATGCCAAGCCAGGACAAAGTACAAATTATCCTGCTCCCCACAGGACCTCCTCTCCTATGCGGTGTTCAGAAATTCTTGCACCAATGCTGTCCATGCTGCCAAGTCCTT
Source organism: Neoceratodus forsteri (assembly GCA_016271365.2). Classification (NCBI taxonomy): domain Eukaryota; kingdom Metazoa; phylum Chordata; order Ceratodontiformes; family Ceratodontidae; genus Neoceratodus; species Neoceratodus forsteri. The sequence continues at coordinate 1,137,994,915 of CM057455.1, read as the reverse complement.
CTATTTCAAGGTCAATCTCCAGAATAACATTAACTCCCCAGCCAAATTCTGGAAGGTGATTCACTCTCTCTCTTTTTGACCCTCCAGCCTGGTCTGTCCTCCCAATGTTCTTTTTTTGTTATTAAACCAGTTTTATTAATTTAACAATAAGTAAAACAATAGTGAACAATCACATAGATGTCAAGTGCAAAGTACATTAGGTCAAATAATCAAAACAACAAGATCTATCCCCTCCCCGACTATACACTTTATTTGCAAATAGTTTGGCACTCCTGGGTTAGATTCTGTCGTCAAGGCTTCCAGGCTACCAGGAGGGTCTCAAGGGTACTCCAGAGAGATGAGTAGGCCTTAATTCTGCCTTACATGGAAGCTATGTGCCTTTCCAGTTGCAAAGCCAGGGTGCTCTCTCTATACCACTCCATCATAGTGGGAAGCTTATCTCCGGCCCAATGCCTCATGATTATCAATTTAGCTATTGCAGAGATAAGCGTCATATGTGCCCTCCTAACTTTGGTAATGCCACCTGGGAAATAGTTTATTAGACAAGTTTCAGGGGTAAACAGAGCTTCTAAGCCAAGGATAGGGTCTAAAATATTATTAATAGACTGCCAAAAGGCCTGTACATGGGGACATAACCATAACATGTGAAATAGTGTACCATTGTCTTTCTTACATTTACCACACAGCAGTGCATCCAATGTCCCATACTTAAACAGTTGAACTGGCGTGAGGTAAATGTTATGCATAATATTGAAATGGACTAATCTGAGTCTATCTTGTTTTATGAATTTGTACATTGATAGCCAGAGTTTCCTCCATAGATCAGGGTCCTCAGGGATACCTAGCTCCCTTGTCCAGTAACAACAGATCCCCGATGGCAATCTAAAATCCCAAGCCTGAAGAGTTTTATACAAATTAGAAACTAAATGTGGCTGGGAAGTTACCTGTAAGAGGTTAGCTAATTCTCTTTCTCCGGGGTCTGCCAGCGGGACCTGGGAGAAAAAGAAAGTTAGGGCCTTACTGACTTGAAAGTATTTAAATACTTCTTTACCTGAAACTCCAGTGGATTCTTGCAGTTGTTCGAAGGAGAGCGGCTTCCCAGTCGACCAAATATCTGAAACCTTGGAGCGATTTAGCTGAGGCCAGTATATAGGGGATATTGGTGCACCACCGATCTTAAAATGTGGGTTACCGGTGATAGGCTGATCGGACGATTGATACCACCTCGCTACAAGATATTTTTGGATCTGGTGAGAGGCCTTTAGTGACCATCCCATGGGGTTATTTCTAAGGGACTTAGGGATATACGATGGGGAGACATATAGGAGAGCCCTTAACGAGCATTTAACCCGGGCTGCCAAGTATTGTTCTATGTCACGCCACAGAGGGAGATATTCTGAGTGCCCAATCTCTTTATACCAATAGGCCAATTTATTCATGTGTTGTGTTATGTAATAAAAGAAAAAGGACGGGGCCGCCAAGCCTCCTCTGATTTTCGGGGCTGTCAATTTAAGATAGGATCTACGAATACCTTTCTTATTCCATAAAAAAAGGTTCACTTCACTTTGTAGCTTGGAAAACCATACTTTCGGTAGGTAAGTACCCAGCATACCTAATGGATATAGTATCCTTGGTAGAACATTCATTTTAACTATGCTTAGCCTTCCCCATAGGGAAAAAGGAAGTAAGCGCCATCTCTCCATATCCCCAATTATCGTTTTAACTAAATTACCAAGATTATCTTTTATTATGGTGCTAGGTTCCTTAAAAACTTTTATTCCCAGGTATACGACAGACTTTGCTTCCCAAGAAGAGGCGAGAGGGCAGGAGTTGACATATTTACACTACAATTTAGAGGACGGCTTTGTTTGGCCCGATTTAGTTTATAAAATGAAATTTTAGAAAATTCCTCAATCTCAGCTAGAATAGCTGGAATTGAGAGACCTGGCCTCTCAACATGCAATAAAATGTCATCCGCATACACCGAAAAGGCATACTTGGCATTTCCTATTTGAATCCCCTTTATATTGGTATTACCTGCCAGTCTGCAGAGCAATGGCTCTAAATATAGATTAAACAGCAGGTGAGACAAGGGACATCCTTGCCTTGTACCCCGAGCCAGTTTGAAGGGAGGAGACAGTATTCCCTTTCATTTAACTCTAGCTGAAGGAAGAGAATATAAAAGTTGTATCCATCTCCGAAGTTCATTAGGCAAACCAAATGAGGTCAGGGTAGCAAATAGGAAATCCCACGAGACTCTATCAAATGCCTTTTCAGCATCTATCGAGACCAGCACCATTGGTGTACTAGAGTCTCTAGCAATGGTGATAAGGTGTAATAGCTTTCTCATATGATCTTGAGATGACCTACCCACCATAAATCCCACCTGCTCACGGCCTACGAGCTTACCCATTACTTTGGAGAGCCTATTTGCGAGAACTTTGGCCAGAATTTTAACATCTGTATTTAATAAGGAGATGGGGCGGTAGCTACCAAGGTTAAGTGGATCTTTCCCCTGCTTTAGAACTAGAGATATCACAGCTTCCTGAAAATTGGGGTCTGATATCCCATTATCGTACCAGTACGTGAACACATCCTTTAAAATTGGTATTATTACAGATTGGCAAGCCTTATAAAAATTACTAGGAAGTCCGTCCGGCCCGGGGGATTTGTCTGGGGGCATCTGTTGAACCACCTGCTGAATTTCTACTAAGGTTATTGGGGCACCTAAGAAGGCCGCATCTGTGTCCGTAATCTTAGGCAAATTCACAGAACTGAGGTAGGAGTTTATATCGGCTTCAGTGGGTCGTAGGGCTGGGTCTACTGCATATAGCTCTTGAAAATAAGAACCAAAGGCTTTCGCCATTTCTTGAGGGTCAGTACAAACTTGTCCGTCTTGCCCCATGTAGATTCCTGTAATAAATTGTGAGGACTCTAGTTGATGGATACGCATTGCAAGCAACATGCTTGCTATCTCCCCTGTCTCCAAATATTTAAATTTGGTTCTCAGGAGGGCTAGTTCGGCTCTTTGAGATACTAATCCTGCATACTGGGCCTGCAGTTGATAAAGCCTGGCCCAGATCTCTGTCAAAGAGGAGCGAGACAAACTATACTCCAAGTTTTTGATGGATACTAAAAGGGCGTCCATCCGAGCCCTTTGGTGCTGAACCCTTTTGGAAGCCATTTTTATGAATTCACCCCTTAAGGAGCATTTTAAAGCTGCCCAAATTAAATCATATTTAGCCACTGAACCCTGATTACTGTTAAGGAAGAAGGTGATAAAGTCCAAAATGTGCCCCATAGAAGCCTCATCTCGCAATAGCTGGCTATTCAATCGCCATTGAGGGGAGCATTTACTTCCACCTCCTAGCCAGAATTCCATGCTAACAGGCGCATGATCAGATAAAACTCTGGCTGATATATCTGCCTGCATGACCCCGGACATTGCAAAAGAACTTATAAGTATATAATCAATTCACAAATGTGTCCTGTGTGCTGTAGAAAAAAAAGGTATATTGTCGTTCTGATGGATTAAGAACCCTCCAAACATCGACCAACGCCGCACTGTTAACAAGGTCCTTCATTGCTCGCTGTGCTAGGGATAGGCCTCTTCTCTCATGATCAGATCTATCCAGTTCTGTTTGGAGCACTAGGTTCCAATTCCCTCCTAATATAGTAAGCTTTGGTGGGTTAGTCAACACTATATTTAGCAGTTGCACAAAAAAGGTGGGGGAGTCGTTATTTGGACCATATATTGAACCAAGGAGGACTGGGTGAGATTCCAACGAGCCATGTACTATTATATATTGGCCCCCCGGGTCCCAGTTTTCCTGGACTGATTTAAAAGGGAAATTCTTTGCCATAAGTATGGCTACCCCTCCCTTATTCGTGGATACCCCTGCCCCAAAAACTTGTCCCACCCAAGATCTTTTGAAAAGGAGGATATCCTCTTTCTTCAGATGCGTTTCTTGTAAAAAGGCTACTTGTGCTCGCAGTTGTAGTAGGTGCCTCAGAATAATTTGCCTCTTGACCCTATCCTTGGCTCCCTTGAGGTTCCAACTTATAAAACGGTATTGATTGCCCATGCCTCAAGATGATAGTGCATAAGTAGAGGTGCATCCAGCTATTACCTGTAGAGTACAGAATAGTTCCAACTGGAAAGCCAAGGCACATTCTGGCTTAACTATAAACTCCAAATACTGATAGTGTGTAGTCTTATAGCACCCCCCATAATAAAAATCCCATCAATCCCCCCATAATTATCAAACTTATAACCTACAGGTCTAAACTTAAAAAAACAACCCAGTTCAAATTAACTGCACTCCAATTCTTGACATGCCACATGATTAATACAAAAGCAATCCAAACCCAGCAGTCTGCCCCCGAGCTCCCCACCCCCCAGATTATCTGTTTATGCATTTGCCCATGAAAAGTAGTAATTAAATACATGACAATTCTGTAATCATCTCTATCTCTTGTAAAGCTTCTAAGCCCTTTTAATATCAATATTAGTAACTAGTAACACAGCAAGATCAAAAGTTTAAGTCTACATTAACCTAATTAAATTGAAGGGCTTAGTGCTAATAAAACCAACATTTGAATAAGCTAGGGTATACGGTCCTGAGCCATACATAATCATTAAAACATTTTTATCAACGATGCTACAGTAAGTTCAGGTACAGCATTACTTGTGGAACACAGGCAACTACTCCCATCTAATTCTATTGGACAACCCAGCTTGGAATCGGGACTTTCTTGTAAATTGTATCGGGCTTCTAGGACATCTTAAGCCCTTATTGTCTTCACAGTCACAGTCACTCCCTTCTACCCTACGAGCCTCTTCCCGAGGCAGGAGCTCTAGTATTTGAATGGAGCTTACCCTCATCTATGCGCAAAACTGTCGTCCTATTCTGAGCAGAGTGATTGGCGCTGATGTCCCCTTCTTAATGTTAGATGTGCACACTTAAAGATTCGCGAGTCCTATTAGCGGTCCATTTCGAACAGCGACTTTGGTGAAATTAACACACTCGCTGCGTCTAAGTGATAGAAAAGAAAACAGGAAAAGAAAATTATGCTGGGAGGTATCAGTTTTAAACAACACTGCAGAGGTAAATTAAGCATACGCCTCCATGTAGCTTCGGTTACTGCAGTCGCCAAAGTATTTCCCTCTGCATCCACAATGGCTCACAAGTCTCTTCCTAAGGTAGAGTCTCTGTACTTAAGTGCAGCGCCTTCTGATAATGCAGGTGCGATCACTGAGAAGTCACATAAGTACTCCAGGGGCTCGCAGATCCAAAAATGTTTCAAACAATAATTCTCAAGTGTTACCCCCTCCAAAGTGAGTTACGAGAAAGAGCTGTTCGACGTATATTGTTACCAGGCTAAACCACCTCCTGAAACATGAGCACTCTTGCTGATCAAGAGTATGTCACACCAATTTCATTTAAAGAGATCTGGAAAGATTCCTTTTAACTCTTGCAGGGCTTGCACAGGAGAGTTGAAAGAGATCCATTTATCTTCTTGTTTGACCATCAGGATGGCAGGATATTTGACTCTGAAAGGTTTAGATGCTGCCACTAATTTGAAGACTAGCAGGTGAAATTCTTGCTGCCGTGTTCGCACCGAATGGGGCAAATCCTGTGTAATACGTATTTTCCTGCCCTCCCAGGTCACTTCACTAATACCTTTAACTTTGGATAAAATATGTTGTTTGTCCAGGAAATTTAACAGTTTGAATATTATTGGCCTGGGTGGCTGACCTGGGGCTGGCAGAGGGCGCAGAGCCCGGTGGGCTCTCTCAATTATATATTCTCCTCCACTTGGGGGTGAACTGGCTATTTTAATGCAGAATTTTTGCAGAAACGCTATCACCGCATTCCCCTTCTCTTTCTCAGGTGTACCGATGATTATTAAGTTGTTCTGTCTACTACGCCACTCTAGATCCTCCAGTTTGTCTTCCAGTTTCTTCATTCTACGTTTCATATTGACTGTCTCCAATTCGGACTTATCTTGTTTTTTCTCCAGGGAAGCTATTCTTACTTCAGAGTCACCGACTCTCTTTGCTAACGAGTCCACTGAGCCTTTAATTGCTTGCAGATCCTCCGATATAGTGGCTATGGCAGTCTGAAGTGGCTGCATGATTTCCAAGAACTTTACTTCGGAGAGAGCTGCTTCTGCTGCAGGCATCTTTGTCAAGCTAGCGGCTTGCTGCTTAGGCCGTTTCAGCCTTATCCTTCTCCGGAGTGAGCGGAGGAGAATGTCTTGGTGGCGCCTTCTTCATATAGATCTCCATTTGGAAGTCTGTCTTGAGCATCAGAGGCAAGTTAGCTCGCTATTTGAGTAATTTTACAGTAGTTTTAGCTTGCAATCACTGTTTATTTACCAAAAACAAGGAGTAGAGAACGGAGCTCCAGGGGACTGCTGCTTTAGCTCAGGCTGCCATCACGTGACCAACCCTCCCAATGTTCTTGGTAAATGATTCACTAGTATCTGACCCTCCTACTATTGCCACTCATTTTGAGTTTTTCACCACTTGTGCTCTCCCCTCCCTCCTCCTTTTGGCTCCTCCCCTCTTCTCCTTCTCCCCTACCTCAATTTCACCTATTTTTGACTTTTCACCTGTCACTCCTCAGGAGGCCCCTTTTACCCTTTCCTCACTCAACCTTTCCAAATCTTACCCAGACGGTTTGGACCCTAATCTTCTCCATCTGTCAGCTCCAGCCATTGCCTCTCCCTTAAGTAACCTCCTAAACCTCTCCTTCACCCTGTGCACTGTCCCACAGTCTTGGAGGTTTGCCAAGGTTCTCCCCCTCCACAATGAAGGCAATCCCTCCACTGCTGGCAACTTCTCTCTATCCCCATCCTCCTTTCTCTTGCTAAGCTGCAAAATAAACTGGTCTACTCATGACCTCCTCCTCTCCTCAGACTTCCTCTCCCCCTTTCAAGTTGGGGTTTAGGAATGATCACTCCTCCATCACGTACTTAGGGTCACTGATTCGATCCTCTCCGGGATGATGAGAGGCATGTTACTGTGGCCATTTTCATCAATTTGGCCAGAGCATTGAGTCAGTGTCTCTTTGTCTCCTCCTGCATAAGATGAGCACTGCGAGCCTCTCAGTCTGTACTGTCAGCTGGTTTTGATCCTATCTCATGGGCTATCAACAGTTGGTACAGGTAGGAAGCACAATCTCTCCACCACTTCCTAGCCAGGCAGGGGTCCCATAGGGCTCTATCCTTTGTCCTATCCTTTTCTCAAGCTTCCTCAGTTACCTCCCCTTTGCCCCTGTCAGTTCACATATTCATATATATGCAGATGACACAGTCCTCTACACCTCTGGTCCCTCAATTGTCTCTGTGGAAGTCTTGCTCCTGCACGACTTTCACAATGTTCTGCACTGGTTCCAGGCCAATGGATCAACACACAAAAAAACTGTGTTTATGACCTTTAGTATCAGCCAGAAATTGGCCCAGCTCATCTCCCTCTCTTCCTGTTTTCTCCATGCTAGATAGATCCTGACTTGAGGTTGCCTCAACCTTCAAGTACCTTGGTGTGTGTTTAGATAACAGGCTTGACATCTTTGCTCATATCGATGCCATCTATGCCAAACTCCAACTGCAAACTCAATGCCCTGTACTGCAGTTAAGAATGCTTCTCTCCACTGGTCCACTGGGAGTTGGTCACCAAAATGGTTCTCCCAGTCTTTGACTATGCAGATTTGGTCTATGACACTGCCCTATCTACCTCCCTGACCAAACTGGACACCCGCTGCTATGCTGTCTGTTGCTTTGCTGCAAACTCTCCCTTTCACACCCACCACCGCTTCCTTTTTTTCTTCCTATCTGTCCTCCCTCTCCCCCTCTCCAAACCTCAGCAGCTCCACTGTGCTTCCCTTATCTCTAACTACTGGTTTGGGTCTCTCCCCTCCTACTTCTCATCTCATCTCATCTCATCCCCCCCATCTGCTTCTCCTCCTAGTCTTTTCATTCCAGGAACCATGCACTTTCTCCCTTCCCCATCCACACGCCTCAGCTGGGAAATCTGTTTTCTCAGACCTTTCTCCTCCTTTTACAATCAGCTACCCTCCTCCATCTATCTCTGTCCTACCCTTCCCTTATGTAGATGCCAACTAAAACTTCTCCCTTTTGAGGAAGATCCTTCAGCAGACTGGGAGGGGGACGCAAGCTTTGCTGGTTTAAGTACACTTGAGTAAGGTCCTTTTACATGCATGGTCTGGGATCATACGATCAAGTAAAATACATCAATACATAATACATATAAGTACAACAATAGCATCATACAATAGTGATTCAACTATCAAATTTACCATTTAATATGACAGAAGACAAGTGCATTGTTCCTTCATGTAAGTCCTAAGTAAAATGCTTTATCATCAGTAGTTTCTTTCAGAAAGAAAACCAACAGCTATATGTTTGAAGGGTAACTGAATTATTAAATTACTTGAAGACCGGAGATTGTTTTTGTTGGTTGTCATAGTGTTGTCCACTAATAAAGAAGCGGGTTGACCTGTGTGCAATATTTAGCAAAGTAACGTAAGCTGTGCCAGCCTGGGATTTGAGTCTTGGGACAAACAATTCAATTTGTCCAAAACAAGGCAATGATGTATTCATGATGGCAGTGTGGGACAAATCTGCTGATTTTGTTTAAGAGCACATTTCTTTTTATTTAAAGTTGAGTAGGTACCATAGCATGCTGCAGTAGGCTGGTTAGTGTGTACATTCAGATCCCTGTCAGTTTAGATGGTATGCTTTGTGTGTGTTCTTTTGTTTGTATGCAGACCTGTTCCGTACATGCTGTACCTGGACCTCCTATGCTTCCGTGTGTCCATCCTCCAAGATACTCCTTAAGGGAAGCCCAGGCACATTCAGTTACATTTTATTTCATTCAGTTACATTCTGTTTTGTTTGTATGCATTGGCCACAGCGAGTTTGGCCTTCTACACAGTGTGCTCCTTCAGGTAATTGTTGTAAGTCCAAATGGCTTACAAGACCTAAACCCTTGACAGAATTCTGGCTACTTTACATGCTGGTTGTGCTTTTCAGTCTTATTACATTTAATCCGCAAGTGATTGTGCAAGACTTTCAGTACTGTTGTAAGCACCCTTTTACAATGTAATTGCTTTTAAACTGAAACCAATAAAATTCTTAACTACAAAATAAAATTGAGTAGGGATAGCTGGCCCAGTGGTGGCAAGGGTTTAAGTGCTGGATGCCATACCTTCTACAATGCCAATGGGCCATAGTCATCTGTGGACTTGAGTCATCAGTGGTCAGCCAGAGAGGGAGAGGATTGAGCATCCAGAGGACTGTTCTCCTGTCTGGGAAGAGAGGGTTCAGTGCCAGCACTTACCTGGCCCCAAGCATCAGCTAGAGGTGAGGCAGGCTGGGGCTGATGGCATATGGGGGGAGACAGCAGTAGCTGCTGATGCACCACACACAGAAGTGCATATGGGTCATCTGACTGGGCAGCACTGTGTGCCACTTCTCCATGGAGAAAAAGCAGGAAAAATGATGGAGGTTTGAGTCCCTGACCCTGCTGCACTCCACATGAAGGTAAGTCCCATAGGAAAACTGGGGAACAGGTCTGGGGCATCCAGCATCTGGAGGCTGGTTTGGCCTCTGGAGAAAGAGTACTAACAGCAAAAAATAAAACTGTGTATGGACCCCTAACAGCAATAAATACCTGTAATTCAAGACTTTCAGCAGGTTCTGCTGAGCAATTGCCGTCATAGTATCCCTGTCAGAAAATGTTTCAGCCTATATAAAGCTGTCCTAAATGTGAATGAGTTTTTACAGTAATATACAGCAGTGCTCGTGGTGTTTGAAACTTACAGTGGAGTCCAACTGGATTCCCAAATATGGTTTAGATAGTACAATATTTACTATTTGTCCATCAAGAGTAGTTATATTTCAGTCAGAATCTTTCTGGTGCAATCTAGTTGATGTTCCAAATACCATAACTTTGTTTTTTTAATTTAAGAGCAAGTTATTTGTTGCCATTCAACATTGCACTCTCAAGAAATCCACTAATAAGATCCACTGAGGCACAATTATGATACAACACTGCATTATTTGCATATAATATCATATTAACATTGTTGAAAATATTTTGAGAATGGATCTATGTAAAGACTAAAAAAAGGGTTCAAGGACTGATCCTTGTGGAAACCAGCAAAGTACTGATTTCTCTCCAGACATGAGTCCATTGATGTTTGCCATTTGGGTTCTCTGAGATAAATAATCAGAGATCCAGTCTGTGGCCAAATTCCTCATCCCTAATTATATCAGCTTGGCTATCATAATAGGGTGGTCAACAAGGTGAAATGCCTCAGTCGGGTCCATGAAGATTGCGTCCTTTAGCCTTCTGGTGTTCATGGTATTCTACATGTCCCTGTGAGCTTGACCATGGCAGTATCTCTTCTGTATGTGACCCATTCCAAAGCCATTCTGATTTGTCCTGGTTTGTGGTAGTAGAGAGCACCAAATGTGGGACATATATTCTAATGGCATCAATATGTGTGAAGTCTAGGTTTCTGTCTTGCAGCATACAGTGCTTGAACTGTCTAACTCTTCAGTCTGAATATTTCACTGGTGTCTACCACATTACAGTGCAAATCCCATGAATTTCAAGGTCTCTAGCATGTCCTCCTTGTCCCTTCTCATCTTTGAGTACATATAGTATGAAGCTTTCTAGCCTCTCCTGGTAATTTCTCTTCTGCTATCCTTGAATCATCCATATCACTATCCTTTGTATACCCTCCATTTTCTCCTTGTTCTTCTTCAGATAAGGGTCTCAAAATTGTGAACAGCAGTACAGATGCAGTCTAGTCAGTGACCTGTACAGTTGAATGATTATCATTTTACTGTGGCTTGTGAATCCTCACCTGATACAAAATCAGTATTCTGTTTGCTAGTTCATGTGTTGTGTGCTTTGCCACATTGCTAGATGTTTTCAAATTACTGTTTACTATGATGGCTAAATCTCCTTTCCAGGAGGTTTCCACAGTGACCCCAATCAGTAGCATGTGATGTTGGCACCTGAAGTAAGGTGCTGTCCAAAACAGTGACGCGTTGTGGGCAAAAGCGCAAATGGCAATGGGGGAACGGCGGATGTGGTAGGATGGGTGACTGCAGCAACAGGATGTCGCTATATGTACACGAGCGTGGGGGGGGGAGCGAGCATGGTGAGCGTGGGCTGGGAGGAGGTGGAGGGGATGTAGTGGGTGGTGCTGCAGTCAGCTGCTGAGCTGCACTGTGGCATTGGGGGTTGGCCTCTGGTTGTGGTGTGGGAGGTATTGGGTTCGGGTCTTGGTCCAGGTGCTAGTGCAATTTTGTTGGGCCCGGCCCGAAACATGCTTTTTTTTGGTTTTGCCGCCCGACATGCACCCCTCTGGGTTGAGAATCCTTTAGTAGGAGAGGTGCGGGGGAAAAGCCCCCGTGAAGTGGGGTGTGGAGGCTGGCCCCACTGGCTGGCCAAAAGTCCCGGCACCATTCCTCTGTGCACCAAGGATGTCAGAGGGGCAAAAATGTTTTTGCCACTCTGATGTCACAATAACGCGGCTCGCCGTTTGGCAGTCACCATTATCACATAGAACCCTCCAATCTATATTTTAGAAAATTGATAAGATAAATGCTGATCTGTGATTGGCTGACAGTATTCCCTACCTATTCATTTATGAGGCAGTCCAACTTCAAAAAATAGAGCTCAAGCATAACTAGAACTATGTAGACCCAAAGACAATTAGGTGTCTGAGTCAAACCACTTTATTAGGTAAAACTGTTACTCTATAAAACGCCAAATGTTTTTGAGCCTCACCTGGGCTCTTTCTCATGGCATCTTGAGAATGAGCCAATGTGAGGCTCGAAATCGTATGGTATTTTACGGAGTAACAGTTTTAACTAATAAAGTGGTTTTGACTCAGACACCTAATTGTCTTTGGGTCTACATAGTTCCAGTTATGATTGAGCTCTATTTTTTGAAGTTGGACTGTACAAGTATTTAACTGTAGCTCAGCATTGGTTTCTCTGGTTGCCATTCCTAGTGTGAATAGTTTATGAGGCAGAACACCTTATAAGCAAAAAAGAGCTTGTATGTGGATCAAACATCCCTGTTTGCCCAGTTACCTGCCTATTAGTAGTGCCAGCACTGCAGTCCATCTCCTCCTGCCCATTTCTTCTGCCATCACAGCCACTGCTCACAGTGTGCTATTCAGTCATTGTGTATCATGCAACAACCCAACAGAATCCCTTTTCTAAGCATGCTATGAGCTTTAGGGTGTGGGGTGTTGTGTGATACCCACCCTTCCATTGTCTATGAAGACCCTGAAGTTGGTAGGTATTTACCAACACTCGTAATCTGTCAGGTCATATCACTTACAAATTTCATCTGTGGGTTCCTTTTGACTACTATTTCTTCACACTTCTTTGGCATTAAATTTTAACTGCAAAACAGACAAGGCTGCACCACTGATGCACACTCCCTGATGACACTGCAAACAAAACTGCTCAGAGTTGTAGCTGTGTCAAAGCTGGTGTCTCCAAGAGGGGCTGACACAGAAGGTACATGGCATTCTTGCAGTAAATCTGTCTGTGCACCCGATACTGCTGCTGTCGTACCTTTATTTTGGAACAACAGTGGGTGGTACTGGATTATTTTTTGCCTGATTAAATTTCAGCTGCCAGGTACCAGACCACAGTTGAGTTATTCCACATCTTTATACATGTTTTGAATGCCTTCTGTTGTGTCCACCCCCATGCACAGCTTTGTGGCATTAGCAAATACATGATCTTTGCTGCTCAGCCCCTTTCCTATGTTGATGAACATATTGAACAGGATCAGTTCCAGCGCTGACCACTGAGATACCCCCACTCATAACCTTCCTGATTTGTGAGTTTACCATTTAGAACTATCCTTTTTTTTAAATTGATCGTACTTTATGCATCCCAGCTTGGTGATTATTGGCCTGTCTCTCTCTCTCTCTCTCTCCCAGCCACATCACCTGCTCTTCCCGGGACTCACTTCCAACTCATCAGTGCCCCATGGATTACCTCCATGGTAGAGTCTTCCGGGGTCCCCAAGCCCAGTCGGAGTTATAGCTGTGTTGTGGTCAGGATCCCAGTAAGCAGTGTAGGGCCTATGGAGGTGGAGAATGCTTCACTCTGCTGTAGGCCAGGAAGGTATTTGTGGGTTACGTCCCCTCCCTGTGGGTGCTTCATGGGCAAGGAACCAGTGGACAGTGGCATGCAAGCAAGTAAATGTCCAGGCCATGAAGCAGCTGCCTCCCTTTGTGGCTCCACTGTACTGCCTCCTGTGGCCACCCAGGTGGCAGTAGCAATGCAGAGCAGGCATCCCCCCCCTTCTCAGTGAAACAGAGCCTCCACCCCCAGTTGGCCCCCAACATTCTGGACTCATTCCTGAACCTGGACCACCATTGTCATGAGCAGTAGCTCTCCTACTGCACCGATGGGCCAGCTAGATTTATCCTATGAGTTCTGTGACACTACCAGTTGTCTAGCCATAATATTAGTTTCTCTAACCACACCCTTTTGCCTTATTGTCTGTATAAGATACCTCTGCGGCACTGAGTTGAAGGCCTTATTAAAGTCAAGGTAAACATCATCCCGTGCCTTTTTTCTGTCTGCTGTCTAAGTCACTGTACTGAAGAGGTTAATCAGATTAGCTTGCTATACATACCTCCTTGTGGGCCCATGTTGATTTTTGTCTGTAAGTCCATTTTCCTCCAGAAAGTCCACTATTTTCCCTTGATGATTGTTTCTATCATTTCCCCTGTTATTAATGTGAAACTTACTGGCCTACAGTCACCAAGGTTAGCTCTATACCCTCTCTAGTGCAGGAGAACCACATTCATATTCAGTCTCTTGGAACTACCCAGAGGTGGCTGAGTCAGCAACAAAGGACAACACCGTTGGGTGTACCTCATCTGACCCTGGTGGTCTGGTTGTATTTACTGTAGCTCTTAATGTCCTTTCTTAACCACTTGCTCTATAAAGTTCTCAGTGATTATACTGCCATCCTTTTTTCCTTGGCACCTATTCCTGCTCTCAAGTATTGGTCACCCTCTTTCAAATGTGAATACCAAGCTGAAATACTCATTCTGAGTGTTTCCATGTCTATGTCAGTCTGTGAGAAATACTGTGTGACATAACTCTGATCAGTTATTGTAAGAAGTTAAACATATGTTTCCATCATAATCTGACGAACAGTATGACTGCTTTTTACAATTTACTAGAAGTAGTTAAAGATAATCTGTGGAGTTAATATCAAGGGCATGAAAAATGCTACCTCTGTGTTTTGAAAGATTGTCTGACAAGGTACAGTACAACAAACCTTTTCAGTCTCATTTCACCTCACAAGCACCAATATGGGCTCCTTGGACCAAAACTGATAAAGTAAGGTTTCTAAATAGTAATCTGTATCTGCTATAATAAACAGTTCACCAGCCCCCAACTGCACTATACCCCAATTTTAATCTGCCTCACATTACAAGCATTTCACTATAACATAAAAAATCTCTATTGCAAAGGACAACCTTACAGAGGATGCACTCAAACAGGAAACCTTTAGTAATTGATAGCACTAAGAACTTTACCAAAGCAAAATGTATTATAGGAGCATGGAAGGGCCCCTAGTATTAGGGTTATAAATGCTGTTCTATGTTAAACAACCCTGATATTTGTACCCTAATAATACAGCTGTCCTTGGCAGAATAACACATACTTTGGCATGCGCATTCTCAGTGCCTGGATCTCTGGATCCTGAACATGTGGTAATGATTGGTTTCATGGTTTAAAAGTTACAGAAGGTTGAAATTACAAGAAAAAATATTTTTAAAACTTTTATTTGCCCACCAGGGGTGGAAACATGGTTAAAAGTAAAATCCTGAAATCCTCAGGTTGCTTAGTGATTAACTCAAGGATGATTCTTTAATTGTTGTTTTTACTGGGAACTTTGTGGTTGTTCAAGTATTAGGGAAATAAAATTCTGCTTGTGCCCATGTGCAGTTCAGTTTTTCACAAATTCTTCACAAGGTGTTTTTTCACGACAGTGGTGGTTTCCATTATTTATGGCAAAAATATTTTCTTGAGATAAGACTTCAGTTTTCATGGCCAGCCCACTGGTGCAGCGGTAGGCATACTGCTCACAGCACCAGTGACCCGGGTTCGGGAATGGACTTGGGCTGCTGGAGGGTCAGCCGGGGGAGGAGGATTGAGTGCCCAGAGGCCGCTCTCCTCCTCCATGGTGGGCTGGGATGCATGTCCTACCACTCTTCCACCACCTGGGTGACCACAAGTGGAGGTGCAGAGGGACTGCAGAAAGAAGGGAGGGAGAACATTGGCTGGGGGTCGGAGCACTCGCACGTCTTGACGTGTGCTACCCCTAGGCTCCCCTAGCATGCCGACGTTCTGTGGGAGGGATCAGAAACATGGAAAAACCCCACAGTGCTCCCTCTAGATGGAGCTCTAGGCCCCAATCCCTGTGCCCTTGCCAGCGCCTGATGACAGCATCCCCCTGATGAAAGACAGACGTGTCGGGATGGTAAGGGCCCCCCGTCCCGTACCCACCTGGAGGGGGTACAACCAAGGCTCCATGGGGGGATGGACTGCACCAGCACCTGGCATGATGAGCAGGGATGTACAAGGCCCCAAAGGAGTCTCCCAAAGAAAGGGAGGCAAGGCAGTGAGAAGAGGCATAAAGAAATAATAATAAAAAAGACTACTATTTTCATGAGTCTGGGCAGTCATGAAAGCAGTTATAAAATGAGAAAATTTGCATATCAGAAACAAAATAAATACTTACTCTGAAACTTGTGTGGTCAAATAAGTGAGCTGTAACGTTGATTCTTTAGGTCTTTTTTTTTCTTAAGCTAAACTAGTAAGGAAATTAGTCTGTTCCTTATCACAAAAACAGATCCTGCTTTGTAAGTCCTAAATCTGTTTTCATGACTGTTAACTGTTACTGTGAATATGTGGGTAAAATAAGAGAAAACTTTGCAAATTAAAAATAAAACAAAATTTCAGCTAGTTTGCTGGTGCAAGTGGTAGCACTATCACTTTTGACACCAACAACCTGGGTTTGGGAATGAACTCAGAGCATTGGAGAGTCAGCCAGGGAGAAGAGGATCAAACATCCAGCAGATGGCTCTCCTTCTGCTGGGCGGGAGGGCTGTGGTACTTGATGATAGTCTGCTGCTAGTGTTGGCTTGAAGTTGATGAGCCAGAGACTGCAAGAGAAGGGGATTGGGGAAGAGACAGACGTAGGGTGTGTCAGGCATGGGAGGCTGCCTGTCATCACCAGAACATCATTGCACATCCTCTCCTCCAGGGAGCAACAACTTCAAGAAAAAAAGTCCATCTCGTGATTGCAGCATAATAGCTGGGCTGCAGCCACAGTCCTCCCTCCTGAACGATGCCAGCCTAGCTCATTTGGGGACTTCAAGGTTGATCAAGAACTCTCTCCTGCACCCCCCCCCCCCCACGGAACCCTGCCATGAAAGGTAAGTCATGGCTGCTTCCCTGTGAGGGCAGGACTAGTGGGGAGAAGTGCTGGCTGAAGGGGAGGATATGGGGTACACCCCCACCACAGAGAAGGATGCAGAAACAAAATATAATAAATAAATATATGCAAATCTTGGAGCTGCAGTCTGAAACTTCTGTTGTCAACAGAGTGAGGTGTCTAGGTAATTCTACAAGTGTTGTTTTATTGACAAAAAAAATACTTAGTGAAATTAGGTTGTTCATAACATGGTTTTATTTTTTTTGCGATTCAAAAACCTATTTTTGTGATATACAATTTCTGGTTACATGACTGTTTCAAAATGAAAAAATTACAGATGGCTTTGTAGGACCATGTGCAAAGCAAGCTACAGGTCTGTGGCAATTGGTGTGATGATGCAGCTCCTTTGGGAGTGAACTGTGGGGCCACTCACAAAGCAAGCTATAGGTATGGCACAGTGCATGTCATGATGCAGGTTCTTCATGATAACTTCAGGCCCACAAGGAGGTAATGTAGATAATGTCCTGCTAATGTGAGAGTCCTTCTGGCAATATAAGTTGAGACCAGTACAAAAACTAGGCTTGTGTAACCCCACTGCAAATGGGGGTTCCCAAAAGTCTTCAAGGAGCTTGCCTGAATGCTCCAAGCCTGGAGGTGTTCGGTGTCTAAGCCATTTAAATGTGGTTCCAAGTGAGTGCTATTTGAGCTTCCACCTACTGTCTCTTTAAGAGCTGTCTGCTTTGCAGACATAATTAATTTAGAAGGGGGATTGTGTGTTTCAATGCCCGAGTCCTGCCCGGGCTGCTGTCAACTCGCTCTGTTTCTGCCGTCACTAAATGTGCAGAGGGAGCTATTTCGAAAGGTGTAACAATCTGCCAGGAATTGTTTGGAGTAATAATGAAAATACAGTTTGTATAACCTGCTTTTCTTTGCAGTCTGAACTTTTTTTGCCTAGCCCTCCATTCTGGTTTTGAACTGCTGAACTGGACCAATCAGTGTGGGGGGACCTTTAAAATCAAGCCTGCTGCTGGCAAATCAGAACTTGGACTCTCATTGTGGAGCCAGCCACCTATGTACTGTATGGCCAGTGCCTCTGGGAAATGTAGTTTGGACCTTGGAACCTTTTTGCACCAACAGAGGGAGGCCTATTGTGAGTGACAGCCGAACCAGCCAACTGAACTGGGAGGAACTCAAAGGAAATGCCCTGCTCTGTTACTGGAAAGCTGAGATCAGTAGTGACAGTGAAGAGAGAAGGAGCCCTGCTTCTGCTGCAGCGTGTAGTTCACGCAGAAAGCTCATGGGAGGCCCTGAAGCCGGCCAGCAGCCATTTGTAAGTGCTACTTCAGACTGAATCCGAGTTTGTGAAGAGAAGGAAGTAGTGTGTAGAACCAAGCTTGCCCGCAGAAGACCGAAGATTTGCTGAAGTGCGATCGGCCTGCCGGGACTGCTGATGCTGTGTGTGCTCCCGGGTAATTTGCAAGTGTTTGCGATCAGGATCGAGAAGCAGCTGCCTTTTACAGTACTTTCCTTTTACATATAAATGTGCATAGTGCTTGTGGGGGATAGCAATGTTATTTCCCCTTTTTCTGTGAGCTGTGTGCTAAAGCTGGAAGCAGATCCCAGCTTGAGTCAGACTAAATCCGCTTGCTATCAACTGCAGTTGCGTCCAGCCACCAGGACCCTGTCTCCATACCTTGTTTTTCTGGCAATCCAGCAAGAACATCCTCCATCCAGCTTTCAGCTTTGGTATTGTGAGTACAAATCAGGGTATCTCTCTGCAGCCTTTTATCGATTACAAGTGTGTCATCTGATTATTGCTGTTTCATTTCTTCACGAACTGAGCCCCAGGGCTCCAGATTACAATTTGTGTGTGCATGTGTTTTCTATCAAAGGGCCCCAACCGGCTGCACCGAACCTGACTAGCCCCCCACCATCCTGGGTACCCAGAGAGTGACATTTTGGACCCTATATGCATGCACAGTACTGTGATTTAATTATTTCCAAACCAAATCAACCTGATTACCCACTCCTTGTTACTGCCCCCTCTAATAAATCAGATTTGTTGTTATTGAACTATATGCTGTCTGTGGTATCAGTACATGTAGAAAAAGCATTGCATTGTGTTTGTGTACATTGTCTAACCTTGTTTTACAGGGGGTCCTCAGAGACGTGCTGCAAGACATCAGTCATGAGGGTAAGTGTTACTATATGTGTAACAGGTGTGCATTTGTTGGGTATTGGGAAGGTAACTCCCTTGTATTGTGTGGGCCACTAGTGGGAACAAAGGGGGGGGTCACAGTGTCCCAGAGGGCTGTACCCGAGCTAGTTTAACCACTATCAACCCTGACCTCTGGGTGGAGGCACCTGTCATAGAACCTAGGCCTCCCAACCTATCAGTAGCCAAGCAGGCAGGGGTAGTAGCCCTTGGAATAGCGCCACCTAGGGGTTACACTTGGATTAGAAGTTTCAGTGAAGTCCTTTCTAAAGAAGAATGTGTGAGACTTAAGAAATCAAGTGCTTTCAACTCTGGAATTAAGGGAGATGTTAAGTACTGTATGTGATGCAGGCTAAATATTAACAGGATTATTGCCCGCAATAATATGCGAGCATTTATCAAGTATTAATTATTAAGTCTCTGAGGTTCAGATATAAGCTATTTTTAAGATGAAATGATTAAATATATGTAGTCGCGTAAACAAGATTCTGTGCACTATTGGAGAAAAATGGCTTTTGATAAACACATTACGTGAATATAGTATACATTGTGGAGAGACATCATCATTGCTGTATGCTGCTTATAAGTCACATGTCTAGCATTATTTGGGTTCACTAACTGTTTGTATAATGAGACTGTGTGTCCCTTTTCTCATCCCATCCCTTCCTTTTACTTTTCACCCCCACCACACACACACACACACACACACATACACACATACACTTTCACCATTCCCTATCCCCTACAACACTTCTTGTATAGGCCAATTTGGTATTTTGCATTTTTTTTACATATTTTTTATATACATACCAATTAAATGCAATACTTTACATTTACATAGTTTACTGCATTTGCAGTTTGCACATTATGATCTGTTTTACTAATACTCCATACACACCTGGAATGTCACAAGACAAATAAGCAACTGCACTTTTAAGAGAATTAGTATAAAAAGTGTGTATGTGTGCACAGATCTCCCTCTTTTCAGAAAGCACAAGATCAACATAAAACATTGAGGTGTATGCAGGGGGACCTGTATACACTGTTGCTGCTTGATCGTGTTTCAAAACGTCTGTCCAGTAAGTTATATAATTTGTATTTACACAGAAACATAGACTTTGACGGCAGATAAGGACCACTTGGCCCACCCAGTGTGCCCATTTCCTACCTATTGAATAAGCTGCAGATCCTAGTTAACCAATAGCCTTTCTCCTACCCCCCCTACTATGATTGCCTTATGTCTGTCCCATGCGTTCTTGAATTACCCCACTGTTTTTGACTCCACAACCTCCTCAGGAAAGCCGTTCCATGCGTCCACCATCCTCTCTGTGAAAAAATGCTTCCTCATGTTGCCTCTGAGCCATCCCCCTCTATCTTCAAACTGGGGCCCCTTGTTCCTGCACATCTCTTTGTCTAGATGATGCTACCCTCTTGGACTTTGTTGATTCTACTGAGGTACTTAAAAGTTTCTATCATGTTTCTCCACTCCCTCCTTTCCTCTAGGGTATACATATTAAGTTTCTTTAGTCTCTCTTCGTATGGTTTCTGGTGAAGACCCTGCACCATTTTAGTTGCCCTCCTCTGGACTGCCTCCATCCTGTCTACATCCTTGCAGAGATGGAGTCTCCAAAACTGAATGCAGTCCTCCAGATGGGGTCTCACCGACTGTCTGTACAGAGGGATGACAATTTCCTGCTTTCTACTGGTATATGCCTCTGCCTATGCCTCTCCCTATGCATCCCAATATCCTCCCAGCCCTCCTTACTGCCTTCTCACATTACCTGACTACACTTTAGGTCATCTGATATGACTACTGTAAGTCCCTTTCCATTTTTGTTGTTGTTAGTACCCTCCATTGTGTACTATTCCCCTGGGTTTTTGTGTCCCAGATGCATTACTTTGCACTTCTTTGCATTGAATCTAAGCTGCCATACTTTTGATCATTCCTCCAACCTTGCCAAGTCCCTTCTCATCCTTTCCATCCCCTTCTGTGTCAACCCTGTTGTAGCTCTCTGTGTCATCTGCAAAGACGCATACTTTTCCTTCCAGTCCCTCTGCAATGTCACTTATAAAGACATTAAAGAGGATCAGCCCCAATTCTAAACCCTGTGGTACCCCACTAGTAACCCCCTTTCTTCAGAGTGGACTCCATTTACTATTACCCTCTGCATCCTGTAGTACAGCCAATTTTTAACCCAGGCTACCACCCTGGGATCCAATCCCTGGCTGGCTAACATGTTTATTAATCTTTTGTGTGTGACTGTATCACATGTCTTGCTAAAGTCTAGGTAGGCCATGTCCATAGCCCTTCCTTGGTCTACTACTTTGGTCACACAAAGAAATCTATTCGATTCATCTTATATGACCTTCCTGCTGTGAATCCATGCTACCTTGGATCCTGTGCCCCCGCTGGCCTCTAGGTACTCAACAATTCTTTCTTTCAGAAGTGATTCCATTATTTTCCCTACCACTCAGATCAAACTAACATGTCTGTAGTTTCCTGCCTCTGCCTTGCTCCCACTTTTGTGAAGGGGAATCACATCCGTCTTCCTCCAGTCCTCAGGTACCACACCATCCTCCCATGATTTGTTAAAAAGCATAGTCAGTGGTGTCACCAGTTCTCACCTTAGTTTTTTCAGAATTCTTGGGAGAATTCCATTAGGCCCCATTGCCTTGTCCACCTTGAGTTTTAGGAGTTCTTTCAGGACCATTTCTTCTGTCAATAGACTGATATTGACCCCTCAATCCAGAGTGCTTCTATTGTTTGGTTTAGGTACGTCCCTCTTCTCTTCTTTTGTGAATACTGAACAAAAGTATTTGTTCCATATCTCTGCCTTTTCACTGTCACCCTCTGCACACACACACACACACACACACACTCTCCCCTTTATTAAGCCTCACTATCCCTCCCTTGGTCTTTTTTCGCTCACTAATGTACCTAAAAAAGGTTTTATCTCCCTTCTTAACTGAGTTGGTTATCTTTTCCTCAGTTTGGGCCTTTGCTATTCTAACTGCCTTCCTGCTTCCTTCTGCTTTAACTGATAGAGCTCTCTTTCCTACTCCTTCAGTGATTCCTTATACTTTCTGAATGCTATCTTTTTCCCCCTAACCTTCCCCACCACCTCTTTTGAGAACCATAGTGTTTTTTTCCTTCATTTTGTATTGTTTATTTGCTTCACACAAAGGCTTGTTGCCTCTGTAATGGCAGTTTTGATTTTGCCCCATTGTTCCTCCACCCCTCCTTCCTGCCCTTTTGCTAGTGCATTCCTTAGGCACTCTACCATTTGTTCAAAGAAGTATAGACTACAACGTGGATTTTTTTTTATCCTGGATGGGTGAGTGGTAAACCTTTTTGTTGAGCATACCCTACCTAATGCAGTTTTCCCCAATTACTGATGTTATAATAGGCTTCTTGTACTTTATTTGAAAAATGCACCTTGCAAAATGCATCATAGTGAGTGCTGCTGTAGTTTTTCTCCCATATTCACATTATACTACACTGAGGTATACAACTGCAAGGGCAACAAAAGGCTATATATGTACAGTACAATTAGTGTAGCAGCAAACAGAGTTACGGAGCTGTATATTCAAAGATCTCCATTTGTGCTCACAGAAAGTTAGCTCCAGGAGCAAAGTAGGTATATTGGAACATGCCCAAAGTACATAGTGAGTGCTAACGGCATGTTCCTGTATTCCATCCCAGCTGAGCAAAGGCACTATCCTGATGATTCCTGCAAACCACAGCCCTCTACTGGACACAGAAGAAATGTGGCTGATGGGGCAATATGGGGCTTGCAGGAGAAAATGGGCAGTTAGGGCCCGTAAATGGCAATTACACCTGAGCTGCAGTCTGCTGTACTCATTTATATCCATGCAAACAACCCCATAGGGCTGGCAACGCACTATGGGGTCATTTGCATCATATTGCAGCCTCATTAGAGACAGCAAACAGCACCCATCCAAAATGTACAATATAGCCTGTGGCCATCTAATGGCCCTCCACCCCAACTGCCTTTTTCTATAACAGTATCTGTTCCTGGTAGTCTAGTGGTCCCTCTCCCCAACTGCCCATCCATATAATAGTAACTATTCCTTGGTACTCTAGTGAACCCCAACCCCCCATCACCCATTCATATTCTATGAGGTATTCCATGGTGTAAATAATCTAGTGGTCCCCTCACCACCCCAGTTGCTATCAGCCCCTATCAGAATACATCTCACCCACTGACTGCTGTCCTCACTACACCACCCATCTTACTGATGGACCTGTGGCTCCTCACCACTGACTGGTGAGGCCCCCCCATAACAGCAGCCATCACTCCCCCACCACTCACCACCACCAGCTGCTGTTGCCTCCCACTGCCAGTGCTTACTGTTAATCACTGTAGGCATTGGCTGTGTCAGGCAGACAGTGTCCAGCAGTGGTGTTGACCAGTACAGGAGTGCTTGTCTCCATTGGAGAGGGGTGTAAGAGCCACTGAACTGAGGTTGATGAAGGGGGTGGTTTACATTTTGATAGGTGCCGATTATCAGCAATCGGGGAGGTGGGGTCACTAGACTACACCAGGGAGTAACCTACAGTATATGAATGAGTGACTGGGGGCATGAAGATCCATTTGACTACTAGGGAATATATACTTTTACACAAATGGGGGATTGGAGATGAGGGATCACTAGACTACCAAAGAACAGATACTATTATGCAAATGGACATCTAGACTACCAAGGAATAGATACTATTATATGAACAGAAGATTGGTGGGGGGGGACTACTAGACTAGCAGGGTAGGTGAACAGCACAATGGACAGGTGATCAGGGAGGGAGGAACACCAGCCATAAGACCAGGTTTCAGGAGGTGGTAAATAGTATGGCACTAAAGGCTATTTACCACCACTGCAACCCTCTGGATATGCCAGTGTGCCTAAATGCATACTGTAGGTATACTGGTATTAGTTAATGCCTCTCACAAATAGGTTAGTGCCTTGCTAACTGTGCCTTCCACTATGGAACATTTAGTGAGGCCCATGCTTCTTGGGTGTTAATCATAGTTTGAGGTATACGAACCCATTATGCAAGTATTAACTGGCTTCCAATATTCCAGCCATGGTGTAGAAAATTGGGCTTCAATCATATTTGATTTTGTTAGCTCTACACCTATTCAATATTACAAGCACCAGAATGCTAACACTGGGGAATCCACTTTAACAGAAAAGTAGAATGTTGCAATCATCGTGCCCTACAAGTGACTCATGTCATGATTAGACTTAAAAGCTCATGCCTTAGTTGTTCCCATTACTGTACTCTATGCCAGTTTACAATTTGATCTGTCATTGATAAAAGAGAAGGAAGTGTTTTGCAACTCACAGCATGGAGGCAAAAGGCGGGTGGTGGCAAAAGTTTTCCCTCCCCACTATTTGCATGCCATGTGCTAGTATAAAATTAAAGCTATGATCATGGTGATATTTTAAAGTGTTATGGTTAGATGACAGCAAATCTAAAAGCAATTTCAGTAGGATTGATTGATTGATTGATTGATTGATTGACTTCCATGGATTTACCTTGAATCAAATGATCCAGATCAGCACCTTGTGTATTGGGTCAAGGTTTAACACAAAAATAGGCAGTATTTTGTTAAATCACATATTCACAAAACAAGTATGTATGTATGGCTACATACAGTAGATAATAGTAGTAGTAGTAAAACTTTTAGTTTTATACAGGAAGATAACATTTTACACCATTAGATCCAAAGGACCCATTTTCAAGGTGACCCTGTTATACAATTACATTTTTTACAAAAGGTTGCATAAAAAACACTTATCAGACTAACAAAAAATAAATATACAACAGACTCCATAAACGTAGAATATGAGAGAGAGAGAGAGAGAGAGAGAGAGAGAGAGTGAGACAGACAGACAGATAAAAAGTTTGGTGACAGGCATAGGCACACTGAGCTGAAGCTTGTAGCCAGGTGTGACCGAAAGAGGAGGAGGAGGAGGAGGAGCAGGGCACATGATAGAGAAAACAGCAAATCAAGGAAAAATACACAATGTGTAGTAACAACACAAAAGAGTGCAAAATAGTGTACCATAGGTGCGGAGACAAATACGCAGAAACAACGATGTACAAAAATTACAAATGTAACCAAGGTAACAAATTTAAATAATGTACTGCAAGAACCAATAAGCATGGGAAACCAATGCAAACATATACAGCATTTTTAAACAGTTCCTATGAACATTCTTAATGAATTAAATGTAATAGTGGGGTGGGGGTATAGAATCAAATGCAAACTAAGAGTAACTACTGTTGCAGGAGGGGAAGTGATGACAACAAAGGAGAGACCTTATGGATGGAATAGAGGAGGAGAGATGGGTAGGTAGATGGTGGCTATTCCACAGAGTAAGGGGGCAAACAGAGAAAGCAGACTGGCCAGTAAGGTTTTATAGTGAAGGATGGAAAAAGAGCAGTCATCAGAGGAGCAGAGGTAGTAAAAGGGAGGGATGGAGAAGGACAAGAAGCCAGTGCAAATATATACAAATTTTGTTATGCAGTTCTTATGAACATTCTTAGTGAATGAAATTTAATAGTCGGGGGGTATAGAACCAGAGGCAAACTAGGAGTAGCTGCTGTCACAGGAAGGGATGCAATGATCACAAAGGAGAAACCTTGTGGAAGCAATGAAGGAAGAGAGAGGGATAGGTAAATGGTGGCTGTTCCACAGAGTAAGGGGGCAAACGGAGTTAAGCAGACTGGCCAGTAGAGGTTTTATAGTGAAGGATGAAAAAAGTAGACATCAGAGGAGCAGAGGTAGTAAAACTGAGGGATGGAAAAGGACAGAAGGGCAAATAGATAAAAGGGGAAGGGTGAGAGCCAGTAAAAAGATACAAAGATCAGAAACTCAAGGAGTTTAGGAGCAACAGATTGATGTAAACAGAAATGATGAGTAAAAGGAGGGGCATTTAAAACAAAGCAGTAAAAGGGATGAAAAATGGGATCCAGTGAGTTAGATGAGGGGGTTTTGGAAGTGTCATTGTACACCACATCTACTTAGTCAGACATGAGCAGGATAATCTTGAGGATGCTCTCATGGCAGAGTAGGAGAGGCAGGAAGGACTTGTGCCAGTACAGAAAAGGGGAGACAAACTGAGAGAAGTTTGTTGAGAAAAATGAAAGAGAAGATGGGACTCAGAATGGAGCCCTGAGGGACTTCAGAACTGATATGTAGGGGGATGAATAAGGTGTTGCCAACATGGACCAACTCACATGCTAGTCTGAAAGTCAGAAATGAAACCAACCGACTGCAAGGTCCAACAGTCCTGCCTCCTCCTAGCTTATCCAGGAGGATATGTTAGACTACAATATTTAAGACCTTGACTAGGTTTATTAATATGACAGAAGTGATTTGTCCCTGATCCATTCCTGCCATCACAGAGTCAATGACATGGAGGAGGGAAGATATTGTAAAGTGGAATTCTGAAAACCTGACTGGAAGGGGGAGAGGAAACAAGAAATGTGAAAGAAGGGGCTGAGCTGAGCAAGGACTAGATTTTCCTGCACTTTGTCCAGTGTAGGATTGAATGCAATGGGACAGTAATTCTCTGAGGGTGAGGAGTCACTCCCTTTGTGAAAATGGAGGGGGGACTTTGGCCAGCTTCCATGCTTTGGGGACTGTCATAGGATGAAACTACAAGTTGAGTATGGTAGCAACATGAGCAACAATAATGGGGGCTGAGAGATGAAGGAATTTGGGGTCCAATCAATCAGGGCTATGATCTTTAGAGGAACTAGGCATAGAAGGTTGGTGGCGGCATTCTTAGGGGATATGCAGAGGAAAGGCAGACAGAGGAGGTGGAGGTGAGAAGTGAAGGACAGAGGAAATGGTAAAGTGGAGTGCAAAGTTAGAACTTTTAGAGGAGAGCTGAGGAGGAAGGAGAGAGTACAGGATGTGAAGTAGTCTTTAAAAGCAGTGACTACTTCCAAAGGGTAAGAGATCTGAGAGTCTCCCAATTTGAAAACAGAGGTGAACAAATGGATTGGAGGTTGACAATTGTGTGAATTACCTTCCAGAACTTTACGGGAAATTAAGATTGTTCTGAAGGTTTTTAATTAAAAAAAAGTGTCCTCTCTGGTGGCCTTTTTGCTGGCTTTCCTTTACATCTCATTAAGTCTTTGTGTGAGACACAGTTTTGTGAGGGGAGATGGCAGGCAAAATCCTGAGCATTAAACTGGTTTCTAATCTCTGCTGAAATCCAGGGAAGGTGGGAAACTTTAACACAAGAACTTCTGATTCAGGTGTGTTTGTCCCAGGTTGTAATGAATTTGGACTGCAATATGGATACTGCAGCAGGTATACCAATTGATATAGAGGATGAGACTAATCAGTATTGTGAAGATCATCCAGAGGAAGGACAGGTCATGAAACCTGAAGGACCTAGCCCAGATGAACATTGGGGGGGATGTTCTAGTGATGGATCTTTCAGACACAATATACAGTACTATTAAGTGATCACTAAAGGCATTCAGGGGAAACAGCAACAACAATATGAAGGGGGTGAGAGGAAAGGGTCCAACCAGTAAAGGAGTCATTTGTGGAATCAGGGTAAGTGAAAGTGAGCTCAAAGATGAGCTGTGTGAGCTTATGGGTTTCAATTTTCTGGATTTTAAACTGCATTCTACCCCAAGTACATAGGCATGCAAGCATTTTATGAGATAGAAGAAAGAACAATGGTCCATGAAGTCCATCCCCTGCAGTCTTTGCTGCTATGTCCTGTGATGTTATGCCTTTGCAGGGACTTATCTAGCTTGCACCTAAATCACCTGTTGAGTTTGATTACCTTCAAGCTTCAAGCGCGCGCACGCGGCACACACACACACACACACACACACACACACACACACACACACACAGACACACACTTACTTTACAAAAATATTTGAGATTAAATGGCTGTATAAAAAGCAGGATGAGCCCTCCACTGTGCTGGTCAGATGTACAGATATAGTATCGGCACTGGGTCCAAAGAGTGCCGATAAGAATAGTGTCGGCATGGTGTGTATGGTAAAAAAGTGGTCATTTTTATTTTTGCAGGGAGCTTTGCCCCCTACACCCCCTGGAAACATAGAAACATAGAATTTGATGGCAGATAAGCCACTTGACCCACCTAGTCTGCTTATTTCCCTACCTGATAGATAAGCTGCAGATTCTAGTTAATCAACAGCTTACTTCCTCCTACCCCCACTAGAATTGCCTTATGTCTGTCCCAAGAATTCTTGAATTCGCCCACTGTTCCCGACTCCACAACCACCTCAGGAAGGCTGTTCCATGCATCCACAACCCTCTCTGTGACAAAATACTTTCTAACATTGCCTCTGAGCCATCCCCCCTCTATCTTTAAATTGTGCCCCTTTATTCTTGCACATCTCTTTTTCTGAATGATGCTACCCTCTTGAACTTTGTTAATTTCCTTGAGATACTTGAAAGTTTCTATCATGTCCCCCCCCCCCTTTCCTCAAGGGTATACATATTAAGCTGCTTTAGTCTCTCCTTGTATGTCTTCTGGTGCAGACTCTGCACCATTTTGGTTGGACTTAAGGATTCTCACTCTGGAGGGAGTGAACCAGGGGGGAAGTTAAATTTTGTGTGGCCGTGGAATAGTATTTCCACTGCCCCTCATAAAAAAAAAAAAAAAACTAAGTTCCAATGTGGCAAAAGTTAAGAGACCAGGATTAGAACCCTGGTCTCCACTGGCTGAGCTGCTCCATGCCCCAGCCCTCCACACCACAGAAGCAGCTTAGCCAGCCTAATGTTCCTTTCTCCTTTTACAGGACCATGGGCAGTGGTCAGGGGAGTGCTTATAGCAAGCGCTGTAAATCCCCACTCACTGTCCATGTGAGCACTTATCAGACTAGCACTGTGAACTGCAATGCTATTCTGGTAGCGTTCACTTGACCAGGTACCTATAGTATATATGCTACTGTTCTCCTCAAGAAAAACTTTTTAGGTGCATTATAATGAAGTTCAGAATGACTGATAAACTTAACAAAGTAGGACATGCCAAGCAGTGTGCGGTATGACTGGTCAGAAATCTTGAACCAGTAAGACAAAGTTTTGCAATGTTAAGAAGACCCAAGATATTTTTGCTTCTCCTCAACTTAGGCTACCAGTAAATTTAAAATGCATTCTCATTCAAGGCCTGTACAGAAGTGTGCTTGCACAGCAAGGGTTTTCAAAGTAGTGATGAACAACTAGAGCAGTAAAGCATTGTTCACAAATTTTAGCTTTAGGGCTGGAGTTTCAAAACACATGACACAGGCTCAATTCCTGATATTTCATGCAGCAATGATCGTGTCAAATGTGCTGAAAACACTTGCAAGCAATTTTCAAATATTTATACATTTATGACAATTTCTGCCCTTCACCACAAAGAAATGATGCACGTATCATCATTATTTGTAAACTGCATCATTTTCTGTGCATGGCTTACAATACTATGTTAGATTACCCTTTTATTTGGTCAATCAGCTACAGTATGTCACAGAGAATGCAAAACATAGTGTTGAATGGTAAAATAATCTTTTGCAACCTAGCCCAATGTCTCCTGATTGTACAACTTCTATAAATTTAACTAGCACATTAAGAGCAATCCAAATATGCTTCAGTGTTGTGGGGCTGATATTTCAATAAGGGCCTAGTTGCTCCTTCCCTTCTCAGACTGTGACAGCAGCAGATTATAACAAAACAATGGCAGAGCTACAAGTTCTGCAGATAAAAATTAAGACTGGGGGCACAGAAGATAGGTGAAAGAAAATCGGATGTGTAAAAAAACTGGCCAAAGAACAAGAGGAAAAGGTTGAAAGAATGAATGCTGAATGAAGTGATGAATATAAGATCAAAAAGCAGACAGAAGTCCTGCAAGAATCTTAGATGATAATCCTGTATGTTCAGCATAGGCTGGCAACTGCACATGGCGACCGTATGCAATTTCCAGTTAATGAAGAAGACTTGGTTGGAAGAGACAGAAGAGGTACAAGGAAACCCAGGCTAAAGTAGTCTGTGAAACTAGAAGCACAAGTGATTTTTACTGTATATGCCATGTCTTACAGTGTGTACATTATATGCACTGTATCCATTCCATAGTGTGAACCCCGTTTGGAC
The DNA here is from genome assembly GCA_016271365.2 of Neoceratodus forsteri. NCBI lineage: Eukaryota > Metazoa > Chordata > Ceratodontiformes > Ceratodontidae > Neoceratodus > Neoceratodus forsteri. The sequence goes on along the minus strand of CM057455.1, from coordinate 1,137,965,010 downwards.
AGAGTGAATACTGAAGAAGTACCACAAGCACCACAAGCACAGAGGAGTATAATGATGGGCTCCTCTCCCTGAAACTGCATGCTTTTCTTCCCTAGAATTAAGAGAATGTTGACTGACATGATGCAGGATCAAGTAAACAATTAACTTCCAAAAATGACTATTTGTGTCTCCATAACACACAAAAGATAAAAATCTACAGGTCATCAGTTCCTGAGCTTTCATCTCCCAGTACTTTGTGGAAATAATTAAGCCAAAGATATGATGCTTTTATTCCACATGAGATTGCTTTTTATGCCATAGATGTTATCAAACCAGTCCAAAAGTAACTTTCATGTACAGAAGGTTACTTTGCAAGATATGAGTATAATAAATATGGTATTAGCCAATTCTGTTGGTGGTTTCTGAAAGCTGTTTTTGACATAAACTGTGCACAATTTCTAGTGTATGGGTGATGCTTATTGTTAACCTATTTCAATCAAAAGACAGGCTTGTTGGGCCATCCTGGTGGTGTTGAGGGTTGAGGTGCTGGACACCATACCTCGCTCCATGCCCGTGACCCAGGTTTGGTGATGGACTCGGGCCACTGGGTGTCGGCAGGGGGAGAGAGGGATTGAGCACCCAATGGCTGCTCTTCCTGTCTAGGGAGGGTTGATGAACCTAGGATTGGCAGTGCAAGTCGGGACACATAACAGGAGGGGCAGAGTCAGCCGAGAGCCTTGGGAGGAGTTGCGTCTCAATGCTGCCTCCCAATTGGCTCTCCTCGGGTGCTGATGACTGCGGGGTATGGGTTCACCAGAACAAGGAAAAATGGAACCTGTCATTCTTAGGTGATGACCCCTCCAGTGCTGAAGCAGTCACCAGCCGACAACTGGGACAGACTCTGCTGTACACCACCCACTCCACCATTGGTCAAGGGAAGGGAAGGTAAGGGGGACCTCTCCTTGCTCCACCTGGGGGGTTAACTGGGGTACCTAGGGACTTCTGAGTGAGTGGTCACTCCAGAAGCAGACTCCAAGATGCCATGTGGATGCTGTGAGGCTTGAGGGGATCTGAATGAGTGGAGGGATGGGGCAGAAAAAGAAGGGAGTAAAAAAAAAAAGACAGGCTTGTTGTACCATCATTGTGACATCAGAATGCTCTTGTACCATCCTGAGTAAGTCATAACAATGGTGCAACAGCTTGGAATGCCAGCTCATGCCACATTGCCCAAATGCATCAGCGAACGCTCGGTCTGTCCCCATCAATGATCTGTCCTCATCTCCTAACTGGTACCTGACTGCTCGATCTCCAGTACAAGATTCTTTCCATCTGAACTGCACATTGAACTAAGTAGACTGCAGCATCATCGTGACTCTTTGCTCTTGCGTGTCTTGTGACCTGACACCAAACGTTTTTTTCTTTTTTTGTTATTGTGTTAGTGTTTGTGTTTACATACTTATTAGTTATTGAGTAGTTTAATTGCACAGCTGTGATGACAGAGCATCATCTTTTCTGTATTTAAAGTAAGTGGTAAATAATGGGGGGTGGGCGGCACAAAGTGAATAACGAAACTGTGTTTTTTTTCTTTATTGTTGCAAAAAAGTAACCACTTTGTCCCATACTCTATATAAGGTGATGTATGCTAACAGTTAACAACCTCACTGCATACACCTCTCAAGGTTGCCATGACAACCATCTATATGGTTGCCATGGCAACCTCTCAAACTGTACACAGCATGGTTAACTGTTAGCCATACATTAACCTCTATTTTAAAACTTAGACCTATTCAAAATAACTTGGAATGTAAAGAATAGGTTTCCATGGAGACCAGGAAACATCTTTTAAGAAAGCAACTTTTTTCTCATCAAACTTTTCTTATCAATTAACCGTTGCTGTGCCACTTACTGATATATCAGTCCAGAATTCCTATATGTTCTAACTCTGTTGGCAGCCTAAGGAGTAAATGTTATTAATTTTAATAAAAACACAAAATGCTTCTAGTAAGACCATAAAAATAGCATTAGACAATGAAGAAAATTAATACAAAAATCAACATGCAAATAAATTACCCTTATGATAGGTAATGCAATTATTTTGACCTATTACTCAAAAGAAGAACAGAAAGAAGAGAAAAAGATAAGCAAAGAGGAAAAAGGAGAAAACTAAAAAAGAAAAATAGCACAACAAATATAAAAAGAATAGGAAAAGGCTAAGATACACATGAGATGTTGCCTTCTGAGTTATTAATTTGGTGTACATCAGGTTTGATCACTACCTCACGGAACTGATTACATTCTAATTTCTACTTGAGGAAAAAAACATACAGATTGCCATTTAGTATGCAAACCTTTGGTGTTTTCGTTTTAGGCCATGTGCCAGTTTCTCTAAGTTTAAAGATTCTACCAGTTTATGTCTCCATTCAGACATTGTGGGAGGTCTTTTCTGAATCAACACCTCCGAAACTGCATTCTTAGCAAAAATGACTATTAATGCAACGGAGTGTTTACCTTCTTTAGTAATCTCAACAACTGCCCTGCTGGTACTCCTAGGCATGGGCAGGACTGCCCCCACTGTTCAGGAACTCGATAAGGTTTGGTGTTCCATTCATTTTTTTGTGTTTGCAGATAAGATAATTATATATTATAACACACAAAAAATCTCAAGCTGTGAAGAACAGGGCTGCTAGGACACCTCAGGGTTTTAGTGACATCATAGTACCAGTTTTGTGTCGCTCTTGTAATCCTGTGATGTCACAAGCACCGTTCAGTGTTCTAACAATCCTGTTCTTCACACTCAGAGGCTAATTGTTTTATCTGCACTGTAGCAACATTTATGGGATTATGGATGGGGAAACATGCGCAACAGAGGTGTGAATCCATCAAGATATTCAGATGATATTACAAACCAGGAGATTGAAGCGCAGGTGGTCTTATGTCATCGAAATCCCAAGATGGAGTCACAGTTCTGTTGTGCTTCTCCCAGCTAACTTTTTTATAATGTATGATGAAAACATTTTTAACCAAAGTAAATGTAATTTTTTTTTGTGGCCCAGACAGTAAAGGAAAAATAGTTTTCAATTTATCAAGCCATAAAACATGCAAAGTAACTGCAATAAAACACAAAAGAAAAAATACAGTGCTTAACTGTTTCTCACAAATCAATATAACTATTTAGGAGTGATTATAGCTAGCTCTTTAACATTTAGTGACCATATAGAATATATCACTAAGAAAGTTAATAACAGAATAGGGGCACTGTATCGATCTTCTCAAATTGTGACATCAGATGTGGAAAACAATTGCAATACAGTTGATACTGCCAGTACTGGAGTATGGGTACCTGTTTTACAGCTTTGCCAAACAAAAACATTTAGATAAAATTAAAAAAATCATATAACCGATTGGCAAGAATCGTTTTGAAGTGCCCTTTTATGACTCACCATTGTCAAATGTATAAAGAACTGAACTGGGATAGTTTGACGATACAGTTCAAAAAACAATATTTAATACTGATATTTAAGAATAATAAAGGGTTGATTAAGGGAAATTTAAATATCCAATTTGGATGGGAGACACAGCGATATGAGTTGAGGGAAGTAGTACATGGGTATAAAAATTCCAAAATTTAACACAAGGTACAGATGTATAACTTTACAGGTCCAAGCAGCGAAAGTCTGGAATGAGATTCCACCATTAATGAGAAACTTGACAAGATTATCCACTTTTAAATCCAAACTGGAGGAGAGTTTTATCCAAGAATGCACATGTTCATAAATATGATGAAATGTATATTTATGTAGTTTGGTGTATGTGTCTCATGTCATGACTGAATTGGGTGGTATGTTATTAATATTTAGAAACATATGTTGTAATAGGTTAGGTTCGATGATAGTTGTACGTTATGCTAATGTCATATGTATGAAATGTGAATGGTTATTGTATGAATGTTATATGTATGAAATGTGAATTGTTATTGTAACATGTAAGTATTTATGTACAGTACAACTTTGAAAATAGGTCTTCATATCTAAAGTTATATCCTGTCTAAAAATAAAAATTTTAACAAACAAACAATAACTGCTAATTCCAGATTTGTAGAATGTTGATGTTCTGTCAGTTTGTGGAAAACTTTGAAATTCTGATATTCTCTCAATTGTTTGCTGTATGATTTGCATTAAGATGCCCATTCACAACACCAAACCACTCCCATATACAACAAATGACTGGCAGCTGTATACTATGTAAAAGTTAAAATGATCTATCCAGGTGCCATGTATCCTTGTTACTGTTTACTGGGGAGGGGAAGTCTGTCCAGTTCTGGAGGCAAACAACTACAAAACAATAGGACAGCTGTCACTGAATTCTATATATGCAATAACACATGACAGGGTGTATATTATGGGAAACACCACTGCACAGCGGCAGGCAAAACACCAACGTCCCCCACAGCAACACAAGGAGAAAGCCGTAAAGATACCCGATGCACTGCAGACCGACGGCCACTATAGCGACTCTGCACCCGGCACAGACCACATGACAGCCACCAGCATACCTGGCCACAGACCGCAACACCGTGTGTGACCCGGTGACCAGAATGCACAGATGGTGCAGGTGACTAACCCATGACAAGCAGTAGGGTGACACACCAGGCAGCACAAAGACAGAGACGAGGGCATTGTGGCAGGCAGTGCATGGACCGCAGCACACGAACACAGCAGGCAGTGAACCAAAGATGGACACAGAGGTGGATGTTAACAAACAGGAGGGTCCACAAGGCACAGCTGACAGGGACAAGTCAGATGTAGGCAACAGCATGGCCACCAGGTACAGATGATAGTCCCGTAGCACAGTGGAAGTGCGAGCAGAACACCGGTGGCAGCTAGGCAAGGACATATAGGTGGACAATAGCGGTGCCCCCACCCTATCATGGAGGCTACACCTGCAGATTAAAGTTCAGGGCTAGACCCATGAGGTAGTCCCTGTGGCTGCATTGCATGTACTGATCAAAGAGGTCACTGATCCGCTGGGCACTCTCCCTCCACCATCTATGGTAGTGCCCAACAGCCTGGCCGGACAGTGCCTGCTGCAGCTTCACCTCCATCATTCGCAGCTCCCCTCACAGGACATCAATGAACTGCCACAGGGAGGGGTGTGCCACACCCAGCAGGGATCTGAATGCCCTGTGCCAACCCTTGATGGTGTTGTTCGTGGGTGGCATCCCCTCCCCATGGCTGCATGGCAGTTCTACACAGGTATGGGGAACAGTGGCTTGTGTCGGTGGCCACTACGAACAGGCCTGCCAAGCCAGGTGTCTTCAAAGTAGTCAAGGACAGGAGTGATGGCATCTTCATGCTCTGTAAAGTATGGCCAGCTGTGGAGCTCCCCCTAGATGGCACACACATTCCCTGGCGGCACAAATGCCAGGGTGGATAGCATGCAGAGGTGCATAGCTCACACATCATTGCTGACGTACAGGCTCATAATCTCTGCATGCTGCTGTATGTGCCTCCACACACACTGACACAGATGGAAGAAGCAGCCGTGCATGTCATCTTGTGGGAAGACTGCCCACAGTGCCCTGTAGGCAGCCATCTCAAAGTCTATCAGCATGTGGCATGGGCCACCTGCAGGGCACAGTTCTGCCACCATACCAAAGACCTCTGTATACACCGCCACCGTCCTCTTCATCATGTGGACGTATATGGCTGGCAGTACAGTGGCACCATCCACACCATGTATTGTGTAGAGCTGCTGTAATAGGTGTGGGCAGCTCTTAAAGATTCCATCCCCCAGCCAGGAGGGGCTGCAGCAAGGAATTCGAGGTTCCTTCTGGTACTGAACAGCAGGAATCTGTGGTCACTGGCACCCTCCGAATCATGCAGCAGAAATAGCTCTCCATCCTGGGTCATGCGGTACTGCTCCAGGATCGTCAGCTCCACTATGCCATGTGGATCCACCGGTGCACTCCGGATCCTGCACTGCACACATTGGGTAGCTCTCTTTAGGAGGGGTTCTGGTGGTAGGATGCCCCCTACAGCCTCACTCATGCCTGAGCAGCTGGCCACCATGATCTGTTGGCTCATTTTGTCAGTGTTCCTGGCCCGCTGCTTCCCAGCAGTCCGCACCCTCTGGACCCCTACTGCTGCTGTGTAAGGCACATGGTTGTGGCTGCCCGATATGATGGGTGCCCCATCTGTTATGGTAAGTGCACGACCCTTGCAACTGGAGGCTGCGTATTCGCAGCACTTCCAGTACATCCATTCTACAAGTGTCCTTTACCACTGGTATGTATAGCCGCCCACCACCAGCAGTTCATTTCCATTAGTGCTGTCAACATACTCCTCTATTCTCCCCCTTGCAGCGGTTGTGCAGGTGTGTCAGCAGCTGATGCTGGGGGGGGGGTCTGTCTGGTTTACCCATTGCTGTTGTGTCCATTGGGCTTCCTGTGGTCGTGCTTATGGTGTCGCTGTGGTGGTGTCGTTCTGACGCCATGCTTCCGTTTTATGCTAGATTGCCACACACCCCAGGTGCATTGTGAGGCATGAAGCTGAAGCTGAGTACCTTTAACCTCCCAGGAAGTGCAGCAGTCTAGCATAATGCACAGCCTGAAAGGTGTTATTGCACAGATAAAATGGATTTTGTGTAGAAAATAAGTTTAAGATTCAAATTATACATCACTAAATATATCAAAATACAAATATTCATAATAATGTTTGTTGAATGAGTTCTTCTGCTTCTTGGAATTGATTTTAGTTTCCGTTTTGCCTTAGGACATTTGTCCTAATCTGGCTTTTATACTTGTACTTTTGTAGTTTTGTGCAAATGGTCTCCCCAACCCCACCTCCACATTCATATTGAAATTGTTCCTGATATTGACAGAAGAACTGTGTGACCAGCAAAAAAAAAAGCATATAAGATCTGGTGTGCAGAATGTGGTGATGAAAATTCATAGCTATGGTCAATACTGATGAAAATAATGTGTGCGTGGTAGCTAGGGAGAGGAAGTCTGCAATCAGTACCAGTACTCTGAGCAAGAGACAGCATGAGAGAACTCTGTTGCAGTGGTGAATTGGGTAAGCATTTTAGTGTACAGTGAGACAGAAAGAACTGCCAGTGTTCCCAGAGGTCTGTGAAGTTTTTTTTTTTTATTCTGTTTTTTCCTCCAGCCAGTGGAACTCTCTCAGGCATCCTGTAGTACCCCCTGACTCTACCTCCATGCCTGAGAGGCCTCCTGAAACCTGGCACCAGCCCGGCTATCCCCCCAGCTCTGAGCCCCCCGAGGTAGGGCCGCCCTATCCACCCAGGGCCCTCTATCTGGAAATGCGGGCCCGGCTGGGCTCCACCCAGGTAAGGAGTGCCCCCGGCAGCAGAGTGTGGTCCTGGTGGATACAGGTGCCGTCGCCTATCCACTTGGCTGGGTATTTTTGCTTTGTCCCCATCCCCCTTCCCTTGTTACTCCCTCCCTCTCCCTGATGGATTCAGGTGTGCAATGATGCCAGGGAACGTCTTGCCGTAACTCCGCAACCCTCTATTTCTGGCCCTGAGCATTGCGGTACCTCCTGTCTCCACCAGAGGTCACCGCGGTGCCAGGCGGAGAGTCCGTGGCCCCCCAAGGAAGGAGAGCTGTCCTCCGGACTCTCAATCCTTCTTCCCCCAGCCGACCCAGGCTTGCTCCCGAACCCGGCTCGCCGTCGTGGCGGAGGTCTGTGAAGTTGGTTAGGTTTTTCTTTGCTCTTGGTATTCTTTCTGGTGCTGGAACAGCTCCCTCATCAGCCTGGCCCTCTACCTGACCCACGTCAATAGTGGGACCAAGGCGTACCTCTCCCAGTGTTCCTCCCTGGTTTACACTCCAGTGTAGGGCCTCTGGGGCCTTCCCCTTTCCACATCGGATGCCGCATTCAGTGTCCAGGGAGGCAGCTCCAGGCTGGCTGCGCAGAGAAAGTGGCATGAGGTGGGCAGCATTCAGCTCATCTGGCAAGGGTTATTTTCTTTTGGTGACTGTGAGAGGTGTGGCATGCAATGATGCTTCTGACATGAGTAAGCTATGTGTCCAGCACACCTCCCATCTATTTATGGACCACTGGTGGCAGGACATCCTGTGGTCACCCAGGGGCACTGCACTAGGGACACTACCCTTCCCCCCAGAGGTGGAGAGCATGTAGGGGCCACTCAATCCACCTCCTCTCAGCCGGCACTCTAGCCACCCTGGTCCATTCATGAATCTGTATCTCCAGCATCATGAGCTGCAGCACTAACACTGCACTGGCAGGCTGGCTAGATTTTTATCTGTTGAGGACAGAGTCTTAGTGCTGGGGCAGTACACTGTTAGTTTACCTTTGAAACTGCAGCACCAAAATTGCAGAAGTGTGCCACGAACTTCGAATTCTGACAGTGGAGTAAGACCCTAAATGTAACAGCTCAATTTGAAATATGATTCAAGAAAACAAAGCGGAGCAAAGTTATGAAACCATTATATTGAAGGTACTTTTTTTGTGATCTGGGGGGTTAAAATGTGCATATTTAAATTGTTTTTGCTGTCACATTGTCCTCTGGTTTAGCGAGAGAAAAAAATAACTGCCAGACATTTTTTTTTCCAAAATCTTCTACTAGTGAACTGATTTGTGATAAAGCTAGGTATCAGGATGATTATGCCATGAGCAAAATTATTGCATGGTCAGTTAATGGGTCTCCGTCAATCATAAGTCTTTATTTTAGGTCCCCATTTTATATATGATATATTATAATATAATGTATATATGCTGTATGTGGATAGTGTTGTTGTGTATGAAAATCTGGACACTTCCAGATGATGTTGAACCCCAGCAGTGATGTCAGAATGCTATGCCGTTGTACCACAGTAGCTATGTCACTACTGTAGTACAGCAGCATATAATCCTATCTGTTAAGATTCCTCATGCTTTCCTACAATGCCGATTTCTCAAAACAAAGATATCAGCAATTTTGACAACACACAAAGTGAATTGTTTATTAAAAGATGAAGTATTAGAAATGTTGCAAACTCCTGTAGCTATTAAGCAAGCAATAAGACACAATGGGGTGTGCATTATGGTGTGATAACCGCACTCCTAGGGGAATAGTTAGGCATGAGTCTGAGTGCCGGTCATCCCTAGGAGTGCGGTTATCACACTGTAATGCACAACCCCGGAGTGTCTTATTGCGCTTCTAAAATGTCCCTTTATTTTTAGAAGCAGTTTTTCTATTTTTAAATACATTTTTTAAATAAGAAAAAAATGTAAGTGAATCTGTGCTTTTAACATAAAATAGTCCTTGCGCCTATTGGTGCTAGATTAAAGTAATGTTATACAGTGTGTGCCTCCCTGCCCACTTAAGCTTCATATTCCCCTGCCAGCCACAACAATTCACACATGCTGTTTTTCTCAATCTAAGTATGACTCATAGCCCCCTTATTTTATTTCATTCTCCTCACTCTGTAGACAAAACTAAAAGGAAGCCACAACAGAGGCTTCTCAGTTCCCCAGTGCTGCAAGCATGAGCGTGGTTCAAAACAGCCACACTCACTGACAGCATCATGAACTGCTCACTCTGTCCTAAAAGATAAACAGCAGGGTGAGTCATTTACCACCTTTTGTCTTTGTTTATACAGTATTATTGCTTACTTTCTTCATTCTGTTTTTTTCCCTCTGTGTTTCCCCACATTCAAGAAATGAAATGTTTATCATGGAATGTTTACCATGGAATACAGGGATTCAAAATTCTGCTCAGTTCTACTAGCAGAATGTTCCTCTACTAACATACTGTACACACAGACAACAAAGGCCTGTTTTAGAGCCAGAGACTCAATTATCTCACTTGAAAGGGAAAGCAGAAGATATTTCCCTGATGAACAGGTAAAGATAGAAGGCGGTGATTTTTCACTGTTAGCAAACGAACAGTTGCAATGAAAACTATAAACAATACTTAATGTTTCTAATTTGTTTATGTGTGTAAGGAGAGTGTGACGATCTGGTAAACAACATTTAATTAATTTGTTTTATTTTATATTTAAGATAATTTTAATTTTAGGGCCCAGTTGAAGGTTTCTACAGTGTAAAGGTAGCGGCCATGTTTGTGGTGGAAGGTCAGTTCTGGTTGTAGGGAGACTGATGGAAGATAGTTCTGGTTGTAGGAGGACTGATCTACTCATTGTGTAATGTGGTTTAGGACCAGGATGACTGCGTATACAGAGAGTTAATGTATGGTCCGCTGATCTGTCTTGGCCAATGATATTTCTAGATTTTTTCTTGCCATTTTATAAATAACACTATTGTCTGAATCTTTCATCCTGTTGTTTGCTGTTTTTTGTTTATTTGACAATAGTTCAAGACTGAGTTAGAAAGATGGTAAATAAATTAAAATACTATACAAACTCATACTATACAAAATAATGTAAGGGGCAAGCATACTCAATAGGGTGATGTTTCTATCTCAAGGTGAGATGACATGATAGAGACCTCTCGGGCTTTGCTCTCGAGGTCTATAGGGCCATCTCAGCCCAAGATGGAAACACAGCCTTGTTAGGTATGGTTGCCAATATTATTATTCAACATGTTAAGAATGTTACATCATACACTATAACATAATTCAGCAGAGTATAGTATGAGTTGAAACAGAAACAGTTAATGTGATGAAGGTGCTTACTGCACTGAAGCATAGGTCAGATATATGCTTTATTCCTGATGTTTGTGTGTCTTTTTGAAGCTTGAAAGAAAAAAAAGGATTTACAAAGCTAGTATTACCAAAGAACAGCAGACAGAAAAAAAAATGTCATTTGTTTCTAAAAGTAACCAGATGTAACTGTTTATTTCTGAAGTGTATTTGTTGCCTACTATTCATTAGAAAGTGTTCTACCTAAAAGGTGTGTTGTGAGATGCACTATACCTGGAGGCTGATGTAGTTATTTCTATTCCTGTTCATACCTCATCAGCACTGTGATGTCACTAACTGTGACCTTACACATGTCCAGTCTGTTTGCTCTTCTTGGGCAGTTGTGAACATGATGATATAGTCATTAAAGTCATAATGCTGATGATGTATGAAGGGGAACAGAACTAGGTATGTCAGCCTCCAGGTGGAGTACTGAGGCCGGACTGTCAAAGACACTATGGCCGGTATTACCAGGAGTAGCATTCCCTGCTGGTTTGGAAACAAACACAGCGTGTTCCTCCAGGACAAGGGTGCTTAGAGAACCCACAGTCAGACAGCTGCAGGAATGTACAGGCACTCTTGCACAGCACATGTAGCACAACCCAGTGTGTGTACAACAATGTGATGTAATGAAATGAGCACAACTCGGATACCAACAGTTACAAGCCCCCACAGCTGCACCTGCCACTCATGTAAACCACAGGTGGAAAATAGCATGCCCGCCAGTGCAGAGCCTTTTTCTCTCTACACTGGTGGGTTGAGGCACAGGACTTAGTCTCTGTGCCAGTTCAGGCCCTTTAAAAATCCAGCCCTTGTTCCACACATCGCAGCTAGTGCAGTCAGGCAGAACACCTGCTAATTAGCAAAAAAGAAGAAGTATATCAGATCTAAAAGCAATAGTGGATTGCTTTTTAAAAGTTAATATTTATTTCCATCAGCATTCTAGATCATGCAGTTATCACCGAGTCTGCAGCAGTTTTGCAATATACTGGCACCTTGCTTGTTGTACGCAGTCACAAGACTGATTTGTATCCTTTGGCTTTACTTTTGTTCAGTGTGATGACATCCCCTTCCATGTACACCAGTTAACTGTTTGACTTTACCCTTTTGTCTATAATGGTAACATACTGTAGAGTACCCTCCATCAGGCTCAGTCACTCTGTGTGAGATTTTGCCATTTACTGAGTGACATGTTGGAGTAATGCCCACTGGATTACACTGTGCTCCTGCAGTATCCTGCAAGATATCCCAGCAAAATCTCCGACACCATGCTTGATCCTAATGGATGGACCTGTAACAGTACAGGTAGGATCTTCTAAGTGATTTTGGTAAATACTGAAACTGTAAGAACATTGGCAAGTGTATTACAATGTGCAAGGTTCAGCCATGGTTGGTGTCCCTTCACTGTACTGCATGTGATAAATAACTGGCCTCAGCTGAAGCAAATCAAGGCTCTGCAGCAAGGGCTGCTCTTGTGAGATACACCCACAGATACATTAGTGAAAACGTCTTTTGACTGTTTATTAAAGGTGCTTATCTGATTTCTCTGAGGAACTGCCTTTTCAACAGTAAACAGACAAAAAGTTCTACTGGCATAGCATACAGAGTAGGCATTTGCTTCACTGCACACAAAATACAGTTTGGTTGCCTTATTTCTTTTTAACATCAGCTTTTCCAAAAGACAAAGTCCCACACCTTCTCCTTCCCAAATCAAACAGTTACAAGCCCCCACAGCTGCACCTGCCACTCATGTAAACCACAGGTGGAAAATAGCATGCCCGCCAGTGCAGAGCTTTTTTCTCTCTACACTGGTGGGTTGAGGCACAGGACTTAGGGCAGAATTCACGAACATTGGGGAAGGTCCCGCAGCTGCAGGAAAACCTCAGCGCTAGTGGGTTTCCACTTGCCAAGCAGCAGGTCACCTCAGCTGCGGTTATTCACTAAGGTGGAGCCGGAATATGACCAGCTACACAGATTACGGCAGCTTGCAGATGCTTTTGCCAGGGACAGCACTGCAGCTGCGGGAGGCTGCTACGGGCAATGGGATTTGCCGTAGCGCCTTCTGCAACTGCTGCGGCTGAGGATCTGCCACTCTGCAGCTGCATCGATTTCAAAGTGCAACTGGGGTTGCAGAGTGGGACATAGTCACAAAACACTTCGTGAATCTTGCCCTTAGCCTCTGAGCCAGGTCAGGCTCTTTGAAAATTCAGCAAATGTTCCACACATCGCAGCTAGTGCAGTCAGGCAGAACACCTGCTAATTAGCAAAAAAGAAGAAGTATATCAGATCTAAAAGCAATACTGGATTGCTTTTTAAAAGTTAATATTTATTTCCATCAGCATTCTAGATCATGCAGTTATCACCGAGTCTGCAGCAGTTTTGCAATATACTGGCACCTTGCTTGTTGTACGCGGTCACAAGACTGATTTGTTTCCTTTGGCTTTACTTTTGTTCAGTGTGATGACATCCCCTTCCATGCACACCAGTTAACTTTGACTTTACCCTTTTGTCTATAAAGGTAACATACTGTAGAGCACCCTCCATTAGGTTCAGTCACCCTGTGTGTGATTTCACCATTTACTGAGTGGCATATTGGAGCAATACCCACTGGATTACACTGAGCTCCTGCAGTATCCTGCAAGATATCCCAACAAAATCTCAGAAACTGTGCTTGATCCTAATGGACAGACCTGTAACAGTACAGGTAGGATCTTCTAAGTGATTTTGGTAAATACTGAAACTGTAAGAACATTGACAAGTGTATTACAATGTGCAAGGCTCAGCCATGGGAGGTGTCCCTTCACTGTACTTCATGCGATAAATAACTGGTCTCAGCTGAAGCAAATCAAGGCTCTGTAGCAAGGGCTGCTCTTGTGAGATACACCCTCAGATACATTAGTGAAAACGTCTTTTGACTGTTTATTAAAAGTGCTTATCTGATTCCTCTGAGGAACTGCCTTTTCAAAAGTAAACAGCCAAGAAGTTCTATTGGCATAGCATACAGAGTAGGTGTTTGCTTCCCTGCACACAAAATACACTTTGGTTGCTTTGTTTCTTTTTAACATCAGCTTTTCCAAAAGGCAAAGCCCTACTCCTTTTTTCTTCTCCTTCTCCTTCCCCACTCTTTCTCCTTCCCAAATCAAAATGTATTTTTATTTTTGTAAGAGAGAGATATGACAAATATTGCTCAATAAAGAATGCACCATGTACATCTGTGATTAAGGCACGAAATGTAAACTATGCACTTTTTTACGTAAAATGCAATAACAAGAAGCAAGTGAGAAAATGTCTCTTTCAAAACATTGTGACATCTAAATGAAAGGCTTGCCTGTAGTTCAGTGGCCAAGCAGACAGCCATTCCCACTTCCTGAGCTATATAAGCAGTTCCTGTAAGCCTCACTGTGAAGCATTTTTTCTTTGCAGCAGAAGGCTCTGTCAGTTTGTCCTCAGAGCTGGTTAGGCCTCCCTGGCTGGCTGGGGCCTGCCCCGGCCCTCCCGCTCCTGCTTGTCTCTGCTGGGCTTCTGTGTTTATTTTTCTACTTCTGGTTTATATTTTGCCTTTGGCTGTGTGTGCTTCCTTCCTTTTTTTTGGAGGGAGGGGGCTTTGTTTCTAAGCTCCTAGCATACTGCTACTCCAGATCTCATACTGTTTGCTTTTACTTACTCACAACTCTCAAATTACTTGTACAGCAACTCCTAGCATTCTGCTACGCAGAGCTCATGCTACTGCTTTCAGTTACCTACAACTACAGCCACTGCTGCTGACAGTTTACTTTAATTACTATTGTACCCAGTGCCTGTGTTTTACGCTGTGCTCACCACGCTCAAACTACTGCAATGCAACTGCAATTATTATCTGTGTGTTTCATCTCAGCCATAACTGCTTCATGTTGCATACTCAATTCTTTTCACCTGATGCAGTTTACTCAGACCTTGGCTGTGCTGCTCATTACTGCTCTCATTCTGCTTGCAGCTTCATTGCACTGCCTGACTACATCTGCTTTCGAGCATTGTCTCCTGTTTTATTGCACTTACAATGCAACTCTGAGGTCAGCCAACTAAGCTTCTGCTGAGGCTGTTAATATAGTTTTGTTATAAAAATTGCCTCACTGCCAAAAATCCTCAGAAAGTTTGTCGCCTTGATTTGGCTATTCCTTTTTTGGCTGGCTTGCCCCCAATTCAGTGCTATTTAATTGCTATACCATATGTTATGCAGGTCCTCCTATCACTACTACTGCTTATTGACCTATGTGCAGGTCCACTCTGCTTACACAACCGTTGCTCCCTGCTTACGCAAACCATTGTTTCATGCCTACCACCATCCCCTCGGCTTCAGCCTGGGATTCTGCTGCACTCAATCTGCATTCGACCTTGCAAGGTCTCAGCACTCGGTGCTCATTGCAATCTCAGCACGCCATGCTCATTCAGCTCACCAGCTTTTCAGTGCTCGATCACTTTCTGGGGCATGCCAGCCATTCTATTCTGGTGCAGGGTTCCTGCACCAGCAGTCTCGCTCTGCTTTAGTCCGCATCTTAAGCGTGTCCAACTTGGGGCGGGATAATTCTCACCTGGCTCATAGGTGGGAATGTCCTCGCCCCGGGCTTGACTTTAGCTGCCTGTTATGAGACAGCAGCTCCTGGTGTAGAATTTAAGACTAGCGGTGAAGGGTGGTTACAATGATCTCCTTTGGCACTAGTGTTCTACTATAATGGTTAGCCATTGTCTTTAGTGGTTTCCCTAGCGAGGCACTTTCACCGCATCCTCCCTATGAATGACTCTGATTCACCTGGTTTGATTTAGAGTGGGTAGGCCAGGTGAGTGCCTCAGCAGCTGTTGCTCTGCTTCTGCACCTTGGATGCACGTATTGTTGCAGAGTTTTCTCGTAATCTTTCATGGCATTCCCGCTAGAGGGTTTGAGTAATAGCCTTCCTCCAAATTGGAATATTTTCCACCTCCCTTTAATTGGGTTTTCCAAACTGCAGCTAAAGAGCCATCACTAAATAAACTATCCCAAGCCTGGAGGGAAGGTGATCTAGATCTTGGATCCCCAGAGATTTCATTCTCATAGGGTTTTTTTTTCTCTCCTCCATTGCCTCAGGTCATAACACTTAGTTAGCTTAGTTGTTTCCCCTAGTTTCTTTAGGTAGGTTCTGTTGTTGGATGGAGGTGGAGGATGTCCTGCCATTCCCTCTCTCCTTAAGGGATCCCCTACTCTCAAAGCAAATCATCAGTATCATGCTATGCAGACCTGGGCAGTCATTATGACAACTGAGCATCTCATTGCATTATCAAACTGCCTATACTTCTCTGCTACTATGTTACAATTACTACTCCAATGTCACAGTTACTGCTTGCTCATATGCTTCATGTTGCCTCCTTTTTGGGGATGATACTACATTTTTGGGGGGTATTCCTTAGGTACCTTTAGCCACAGGAATCGTCCCATTGCACCTCTAGGGGTGGAGCCCTCTCCAAGGGTTCCTTGCCTTCGTACCCCTACAGGGTGGTAATTCCTCTGGAATAGAGAGTGTGAATGGCCAAAACCAAGCTAACACAGCTACACAAGCATAACACAATACTGGCTGCATAGGCCAGTGAAATGCTGGTTGACTATAAACATTTACATGGGAAACCTTTGGTGGTGAGTTCTTATGGCCTGGGGTATTTCCAAATTTAGAATTGCAAGGCTGTAAGAAACTCTTAACATACCCCACCAAGTGCTGCTTACGTGTATATGCCCTAGCATGCTTCAGATGCTCATTTCTTTGTTGTAACCACACATCTGCTGGTTCATCTGCCCACCCTGCCTGTTCTCCTTCTACCTGAGATTGCACAGCTGTGGTTTGATCCATTCCAGCATTTGTCCTGCTGGCTACTTCAGATGTGTTGTGGCTGTGCAGGTCTAACTGCGTGCTGCCTGTCTGCTTCTGTTTCAGCGAATGATCTACTTTCAAGTTACCATTCATTTCTGTATGTGTCTGTTCTGTCAATTCTGCTATGTGCCCTGCTTCCCCTTCCTGGACCTGCCCACCAAAGTTTTCTCCTGCTTCTCTGTCCTGCTCTTTACTTCTCCCCCCCTCCCCACTTCTGCCATCAGGGGGATGCTGGGGAGCTGTTCCTCATCTGGCTTTGCTTCCATTTGGCTTTGCTTCTGCCCGCCCTCCTTATGATTTTTTTGTAGCGGTAGGCTGTGGCTGTGCTTTGCTTCTTGGGATTTTCTTTGCCTTCGATCAGCTACTGCTTAACAAACACCCACCAGACTGCCCAGGCGGTTGTCTAGTCCTTTCCTCAAGGCTCAACTCACATACCTAATATACCTTTTCTACCATACCTAATATTCCTACTATACTTACCATTGGTATTTGCCATATGCTAGAGACATTTTACTAAGGGCCTTGGTACACATAATTGGGTTTTTTTTTTGCATCATGGAGGTCACCTTAGGACCAAGACGGGGAATTTGGAAGCAGCCCTTTTAAAATGGGAAGCATTTTAGATGTTTACCCTGGGAGGATTAATAGCTCCTGGACTCAGTGATCAGTTTGAAATTTCAATATTTTTATAAGTTGTTGACAGCTTTTATAGATATATTGTACTACAGCTCTGGCTCTTCTTTGCTTTCTGGAGTATTTACCTGTGTATATAATCTGTCTATGCATGCTGTTGTCTTTTAACTAGGAGAAATGAGCACTGGAATGAATTTTAAAATTGTTTGCTAACATATTTCTGTTATCTGTTCTTGTTATTAGGACCCCTTCTGAAAGTGCAATAGTCATCCATCATTTACTATAACATGCAGATGATAAGGCCAACAGAATCTGCACTATATATGTGAAGTACAAGTTTGGGTTCTGCCACACAAAGGACTTTGAAAACCAGTCATCTATGGTCTTTTCGTATAAAATGAATAAAATATTTTCCATCGATTTTTAACAGACTGTTTATGTACTTTATGTTTTTTTCAATTTTCATATAAGCTATAAATTGTATATGTAACATATTGTTTTAATTAATCAACACAGGTCACTTTAACTAAGTAATGGGAAAGTAGTGACGATTTCACATTTTGGAGGCATGTCAAAGAAGTACGTGTAGTACTGTATCATTTGATACCCTCAACAAAGTACCATTAGGGCACAAAATGGAATGGGGTATTTTGTGGCATGCTGTGGGAATTTATCTTTTGCTATAAGTCCAGCACCTCAGCAGTTGTAATTGTGAGTAAAATAAATGTATTTTTATACTTACATTTTGCATTCTGGGTCTGATCTTTTTGCTCAGGTGTTGTGTGTGTGAGGTACCCTTGCTAGTTAGCATTTGCTACATGGCCCAGCAACAATAAGCCCACTCCCAAATGACTACCAGGGACACACCCCAATGACTGTCCCTCACAGGAGCAGCATGCTTTTGCTAGTTCATGGCTTCATACTGCAATGTGTTGTGCCCCTCAAGGGCTTGAGTTATTTCATATATATATATATATATATATATATATATATTATACAACATGTGGTTTAAGATAAATGTAAGGATAAAAAGTAATATCTAAATCAGCCAGTGATGATATCATTGATATCTCCATGTTCCTATACATCATTCTGATATCTTCATGTTCCTATATGTCATACAATGGAAAGTAAAAGTGTTACACTTTCCATTGTGCATCTGTGTCTCCAAGACCTGCACAAACCCCACCCCAGTGCACCACCACACATATGTGCCTGTTTATGGTTGATCTTGCCCTTATCTTTACTATAAATAATAATTTTAAAAACTTATCTGGTTGATCCTGCCACTCTCAGGTCCCATAATCATACCTTAACTTTCACTTTCTTCCAAAAATGTAGCGTGACCGCGCGATATTAACACACACTGTAAATGTGTTCCCAGACCTTCAGAGTAAAGTAGCCTGTACGAGAATACTCAAGAAAACCTTCTTGTTTCAGTAAGTTTAAGTAGTTTTATTCAGAAGAAGATGCCAACTGTGCTGAGATGACAGCGAGCTAGTCAGCACCTTCAGATGAACAGAAGGAAGCGTGAGTGTATGTTACTATAGCAACACACACTCGCGCTTCGCTCTGTTGTTCTGAAGTGGCCGACTAGCTCACTCTCCTCTCAGCACAGTCGGCAGCTTCTTCTGAATAAAACCACTTAAACTTAATGAAACAAGAAGGGTCTCCAAACTTTTGTCTAACAGACTACTTTGCTGTGAAGTGCTGGAAGAGCATTTACAGTCTGTGTTAATACTGCTCGGTCATGCTACATTTCAACAGGAAAGTGAAAGTCAAGCTATGATTACAGGACCTGAGAGTGGCACGATCAACCAGATAGCTTTTTAAAATCATTACTTACAATGAAAATAAGGGCAGGATCAACCACATAACTTACTTTAAATAACTTTAGACTGCGAGGATGAACCAAATACATATATTTTTTTTTTTTCAAAATAACATGTTATCTGTTCAGTTGGTGGGTGTATTGGGGATTGTGTTGGGGGTATTGCAAGTGACTCAAAACCCATGTTGTATAAACAGAACATGACATTGCCTGACTGAAGATATCATATTTATCTTCACTGAGACCAATGACATCAAGATATCTCACTCGTGAGATATCATGATATCATTGTCCTCTCATGAAGATAAATATGATATCTTCGGTCAGGCCATATCATATCCATATATATATATATATATATATATATATATATATATATAGAGAGAGAGAGAGAGAGAGATATATATATATATATATATATGTTTATTTATACAATGGGGTGGATATTCAGACTGCACCAGGCAGGGGTGCAAGCCTGGGTGCAGCACAACTGGGATGAGCCAGGGCATGGTCCGGGTGATATTCAATGGTACTGTGCCATGGCTCAGCACTGTTGAATATGGCACTGAGGGTGCACGCACTATGCATGGTGCAGTGGCACTGCACCAGCGCAAGTGGCAGTAGGGGAGCAGGCGGCTGTGCCAGTGCAAGTGCAGTTGCGCTAGGTGCAGCAACAGCGATATTCAGCTTTGAGCATGCAAATGAGGCCACTATGTATGCAAGATGAAAATGGGGCCATTTGCATGTCATTATGGCCCCATTTGCATGTGGAATGCCAATCCCCAGTGACTTGCGCCTGGCACCCTGTCAGGCTGCAGCCGCCAGGGACCAACGCCTTGCTGCCCCTTGATGGGCTCTGTACCTGAATGCTCATTTGCAGGCATATGTTTAATACCACCCTGGTGGTCCAGTGGACCCTACCCCTTTGCCTGATCATGGGCATATGTGTAATAACACCCTGGTGGTCCAGTGGACCGATCCCTGCCACCCAGTCATGGGCATGGATTGAATAAATCCCTGGTGGTCCAGTGAACCATTATCCTGTGCCTGATTGCAGGCATGTATTAGAAATATCCTTGGTGGTCCAGTGGACCGCTATCCCATGTCTGATTGTGGGCATCTATTGAAAGCAGCCCTGGTGGTCCAGTGGATGGCTATCCCCTGCCTGATGGTGGGCAAGTAATGGAATATTCCCTGGTGGTCTGGTGGACCGATCAGCTTCACCCACTTTCGAACTCCCTGGTTGTCCAGTGGTAACCCCCTCCCGACCCACCAGTCCCCATACCCCTGCACCCCGGTCAGCGGTGGGCGGCAACTCCCCTGCCATAAGCACGCCTGGCCACCCGCCGACCAACATTGTACTGTAGGGCTGTGTGCCTGTTGGTCCACTCGTGGTCAATGGGCATGGACCATAGTACTACATGTCCCAAATGTGAAATGAGCATTCATTCACATATCAGACTGTGTAGTACAGTATGGTGTGTGCATGCCCATTGGCCCACAGTGAACAATAGGTGTACAGCCCTACTGAATGCTGTCAGTCAGCGGGCGGCTGGGTGGCGGCGGAGGTAGCTGCCAACTGCCGCTGACCAGGGGTGCAGGGTGACGAGGGGCTAAGTGGGTGGGTGGGGGGAGGTACCACTGGACCACCAGGGAGTTTGAGAAACACCCGCAAGCAGGTGAAGGTGATCGGTCCACTGGACCACCAGGGAGTTTGACAAACACCCGTGAGCAGGTGAAGGTGATCGGTCCACTGGACCACCATGGATTATTCCATTACATGCCCACGATCAGGCAGGGGATAGTGGTTCACTGGTCCACCAGGGATGTTTTTAATACGTGCCCATGATCTGGTGATGGGGATCAGTCCACTGGACCACCAGGGAGGTCCATTACTGATGCACGCAATCGGGCGACGGAGCAGGAGGGCACTCACTCCCTGAGCAGGGGGCATGGGGCAGTGTTTTGGGAGGCTGGGTGGCGACCAATGGCAGGCAGCTACTGTGTTGTGCCCAGCAATACAGCAGCCCACCTGTGGGTGTCCCCGACTTATTCCCTGTTTGAATGGGCACAACATTGCACCCCCCTGAACGGCGCAAGGCAGGGTTGTGCTGCATATATGCCCTATCCAGGCTGAATATCGGATGTCCGATATACATGGGCACGCCCCACACACTTGTGCTGCATGCATTGCAGGTGCACCCTAGGGTGCATTGAGGTTGCGAGTTAACCCGCCCATTTGAATATCATACTGGGCGGACAGGCTGCGTGATGGTGCAACCCTTGTTGCGTTATGCAACTCCTTGAAAATCCCACCCATGTGTTTTGGGATAAATCTACTGATAAAAGTAGAATCCCAGTCAGCCAGTGAAGATATCACTGATATCTCCATGTGCTTATACGTCATGGTGATATTGCTATGTTCCTATACATCATTGCAAAGAAAGTGAAACTACAGTATTTCACTCTTTTTTACAGTGTCTCTCTCTCTTTTGCCTGCTTCATCCCCCCCCCACACACACACACACACACACACACACACACACACACACACACACACACACCTCTGACATCTATCTGGTTAATCCTGCCATCATTTGTAAATAAATAAAATATTTTAAAAGCTACCTGCTTTATTCTCCCCTTGTGGTAGCGAGAAAAATCCTGTATTCATTTTACTTCCCCCCTCCTGAACTGTAACACGACTGAGCGGTATCTAGAATAACAGATGACTGGTGCCAGATGTTTAAAACAAGTCAGCATGTTTTAGAAAATCCTAGTTTTTAGCTAACAAAACACTCTTTAGTTAAAGGTGATCGAGAGCATCGGTAAGCGAAGTCGTCTCATTAGAACAGGAGAAGGAAGGTGAGAGCATGTGTTTCTATAACAACATACACTCACGCTTCCTTCTCTTGTTCTAAAGCAGACAACTTGCTCACTGTGCTCTCAACAGAGTTGGTCTTTTCTTTTAACTAAAGAGTGTTTTGAGAGCTAAAAACAAAGATTTTCTAAAACATACTCACTTTTTTTACACATCTGGCACCAGTCATCTATTATTCTAGATACTGTTCGGTCACGCTACAGTTCGGGGGTGAAAGTGAAACTAATACATGATTGTCTTGCTATCACAGGGGGAGAATCAACCAGGTACCTTTTATTTATTTACAGATAATGGCAAAAGATAAATCTGTTTTTTAAAAACTGCAAACTGACAGAATCAACCAGATAACTTGTTTTAATAAAATATGACATCTGTAATGTTCCAGGAATATTTTTTTTGGGGTGGGGGGATTTAGTGCTTTGGAGGATTGTGCTGCATAAAGCCCAAAATACTTATTGTATAAACAGAACGTGACATGCCGTAGTGAAGATATCAATTTACCTTCACTCGAGGCCAGTGACATCAAGATATCATTGGCCTCTCATGAAGATAAATATGTATATCTTCACTCAGGCCATGTCATATAATAAATATATATATATATATATATATATATGCCATTTTTCAGAGTAGATTACTACAGCTGTCAAGCCTAAGCAGCTGTTCTTAATGACTTCTTTTCTTGTAGTTTTGCCATGCCCAAGATGCTCCTTCAGCATTCAGGTATAGCTAACATGCACCTCATAGGGGTGCACTGTCCAAAAATGGGACAACTTTGGCTGCAGGACCAAGCCCTGTAACCCATGGGGGGGGTTAGGAGTCCTAGCAAAACAGAAGGAGAAATCATATTTTTCACCTAGATTTCCAGCAGCAAATTGCAGGTTCAGTTGCATGTACTGTATGAGGTTTAATAGTATTGGGACATGCATAGAGGGATGGCGTCCTAAGGCCTTGGATCCCAACAGAGGTCCTCTTCTCCATGTTAAAGGTCATAAAAAGTTAGTTAGTTAGTTAGTTAGTTAGTTAGTTAGTTTTATGTCTGTTGGTTGAGCTGGGATCTTGGATGGTGGTTCACTATTATGGTATCTTTTTTTATTTCGGTCTGTTCAGTGCTGTGGCCTTCAACTATTTTTAATGGAAGTCAGTGTTGTGACCGTTATATTCATGGGTTCCATGTCATAACGGCGATCGCCGAATGCTGATCAACGTTTGGTCAAGTGTACATCACCAAAATAAAATAATGGTGATGTACCCTCGCAGCAACTCCAAATGCGGTAATGGGAATGTGGCAAATGCGGGGGACTGCTACCCCGTCACTCCCTTAACTAAAGATTCTCAACTCCAGGGGGTGCATGTTGGCGTGGGGGAAGTAAAACTTAAAAAAATAAAAAACTCGGCCCCAACGCAAAAAGCAAAGCCTGCCCCAGAACTGAACCCAGCACCCTCACAATCCAAGCCGGCCACCCTCACACCCTTACCCTTACAACACACCACACAGCCAGCTCAGCAGTCGACCGCCAGACTGCCTCCCACAAACCCTCCCTCCACTTCCACTCCTTGTGAGGTGTGGTCCCTCCCCACCCCTGCACACGTGTATACAGCCTGTCACCCTCCTTCGCCCACCATGGTATCCTGTCATTACTCTGGCAGGTAGCCCAGAACTCAAGCACCGTTATTGTCGTCATTTTTGAGGTCACTCAGTTGTGGTCACCATATTCACAGGATACATAGTCTTGCCCTTGGCTCTGACATTTTAGGTTTCTTCCCTATGGTACTTTTAGGAAAAGGGACCTTCGGCTCTGTGGTACCTCTAGGAGGAGAACCTCCTCAGGGGTGTCCCTGTACTGTCAGTATCCGCAAAAGGGTGGTGGTCCTCTTTGGGGACAGAAAGTATAAAATACCACATGTATGTATGATGAACTCACCAACTACCAACAGTCCAATCCACTTACTAACAACATATTAAATAATGTGTATGGGCAACCATTCACAGCAAGATTGTGTTTCCATTGAGTGGTGAGATGACATCATAGACCTCAAGAGTAAAGTTCGAGAGATCTCTATGATGTCATCTTATTCCAAGATGGAAACATCAGACTTGTTAAGGGCAGTTGTCCATATGTTATTTTGTATAGTACATGTCTGTTTTAATTAATTTTCCTTTTTTAACTCTGTCTTGAACTGTGGTAAAATAAAAAGAAACCAGCATAAAACAGAATCAGTCTAAAATATTTAACATGACAAATAAACAACATGAGCTGGTAACATTTCTAGTAGTTCATCTTTTTAACAAACATTTCACTGGAGGTGTTCTCTGTCTTTTTGATATGTTTGTTGTGAGGAATCGTAAGTGTAGGTAAGCATGAGGAATATTAACAACGATGAGATTCTAACCTGCAGCACCACTATAGATATATAGCTTCTTAATCAATAACTTACAGCAGGGTTTATGTTAATATCCAATTAATCACCCTTGTGGGCATGATGAGACATGAGGTGAAGCCGAGTGCCTCATGCCCATGGGGGTGATTAAGTGGAGATGAATATAACCCTCAGAGTACCTTATTGCTATTATTATTTAAACCGATACAAATACTCTTGATCATTAACATTTTTTGAAAACAGTTTCTGCTGTTTTAGACATTTTTAACATAAAATTAGTCCTTCTGTATTAGATTTTTCTTTTTATTTGGATCTATGTACATTAATTTGTTGACAAGTAAAGGGTTAAAAGTCAGTTTCTGAGCAGTAAGTCATGCAAGCCCATTGGTACCAAAAAATAAAAAAACAAGGAGCCCTGGGGAGATTTTCGACATGTCAGAGTAGAGATGCCAAATTAAAAACTGTAAACAGTTTAATTTTATCCACTCTAGATTATGACTGTTTTGTGCATGCTCATGCAAGGAAAAGAGATATGGAAAGCTTAGAATAATCCCTAAGGAAGATGGCACACTTTGTTTTAAAAGCAGACTTCACCACTCACCATTGTGAACTATATCTGTTATGGGCTAGTCGCTTTTGCCCCACGCCCAAATCTTGCCTCTCAAAGTGGGATACAGCCTACAATAATATCTGCCACTTTGCGCTTGGGGCCCCCCCCAACTCATCGATGTGACCTCTACTCACGTTTAGATTGGCTACCCCCTGAGAAACACCACACCTATGTTGTTGGGAACTTCATTGACAACATTGTCAGGGCTGGTACTCCTGCATCCCTTGCCCTCCCCCACCCCGACATCTCCTCCTACTCTCTCCGGTCGAGAGCAGCCCCTGACCTCCTGGTTCCAGAACCCTACCCAGGTGGGTGACCGCGCTTTTGCCGCCTATGCCCCAAAAATCTGGAACTCGCTCCCGGCCTGTACTCAGTCCTCCTCCTCCCATCTTGGCTTCAAATCCTCCCTATGGAGTTACCTGAGGGGTCTCTCCACTTGTTTATGCTTCTCGGTCTAATTCACGCGTTGACATGTTGTGACAGGCCCTCACCTCCTAAGGGGCACTATTAATGTTATCTAACCCTTGGCCCGGGCCCTATAATTGCAACATGCCTCACCTGAGCCTGCTATACCTCGGGTGGTATGGTGCCCCCCGTCGGCACTGTCTGTTGTTTAGATCTACTGTCTGGTATAAGGTCATCTCCCCCATGCACCGACCTGCAATGTGGTTTATCCAAACCTTGTTTCCCCAGTGTACTTACCCTCGGGAACTGTATCTCTGTTATTTTGCACTATAGGTTCTCCTGCACTGCATTGTCTCCACATGTTAAGCTTTTCACGACAGCCCTGTTCAAGCTGTCAAATACTGTTGTAAACCTTAGGTTAAAACTTACTGTTTGTTGCACTCAACTCTCTCTCCCCTGTGTATGCTCATCCCACTTCTCGATGTAAACCTCACTCATGATTGTATGTAAGCTCTCTGTAACCTGTTTTGTAACCCTCCCGGGTCTCACCTGAAAATAGGCACTTGGATGTCTAGTGTGACCTACCCGGTTAACAAAAGCAAATAAATAAATAAATATTCATGTATAGATTGGACCTCGATGTAAACACATAGAAACACAAAATGGTTGAGTATGGTTTCTAAAATACTGTTGTCTGAACGAACACAACCCTTGTCTCAGTATGTGTCATAAAAACATAGAATTTGTAGGCAGAAAAGAAATGCATATCCCACCCAATCTGCCATAACCCCCCCCCCCACAATTGTTTTCACCCCTGCTACCTGTTCCAGGCAGCTGCTATTGTTTTAGTGAAGTAGTATTTCTTCACATCATCCCCAAATTTCCCCCTTCTAGCTTTGTTGCATACCCTTTTGTTCTGTTGCATTTCCTCATTTTAAACAGATTCCCCACCTGTACACTGTTCACGCCTGTGAGGTACTTGTGCGTCTCAATCACGTCCACCTTTTGAGGTGTAATGTTGAGATCCCTCAGTCTCTCCTCATACGGTTTCTCATGCAACCCCTGTACCATTTTAGTTGCCCTCCTCCGGAATTGGAATACCTCTACTCTGTCCATGTCTTTTCTGAGATGCAGCCTCCAGAACTGGACACAATATTCCAGGTGTGGTCACACCAAAGATTTATATGGTGGTAATATCACCTTCTTCCTTTTGCTTGTTATACCTCTCCTTATGCACCCCAACATCCTACTGGCCCTGACCACTGCTTTGTCACAGTGCCCTGTGACTTTGAGACAATTAGATATTATAACCTAAAGGTTCCTTTTCTTCTTAGTGACCAACATCACTCCCGGCCCCCCCCCATTTTATACTCAGCTCCTGGACTTCTATGCCCCAGGTGCAGGATTTTTCACTTTCTGCCATTGGAATTCAGCTGTGATAACCTTGACTACTTCAGGTCCCTACTCACCCCTTCCCCGCAGTATCCACTCCATTACAGATTTTTGTGTCATCTGCAAAAAGGCATTCCTTCCATTCAAGTTGTTCTGCAATGTCACTTATGAAGATGTTGAAGAGGACTGGTCCCAATACAGTACCCTGTAGCACTCTGCTGCCACTTTCTATTCAATAGAGTTAGTGCCATATACTGCCAACCTCTGCCACCTATCCATTAACCATTTGTTTTACCCAGTTTGCCACTTTGGCTCTTTCTTATGTGGTACAGTGTCAAAGGCTTTGCTGAAGTCCAAACAGGCCATGTCCACTGTCCTTCTCTGATCTATTTCTCTGGTCACTCAGTCAAAGAAATCAATCAGATGTGTCTGGCATGACCTCCACCTCATGAATCCATGCTGTCTTTGGTCTTGTAACCCCCTGGATTCAAGATATTCCAATAGCCAATCTTTTAACAGGGTTTCCATTAATTTCCCCACACCTGACGTGAGACTGACCAATCTATAGTTGCTTGTCTCCTTCCTGCCACTGCTTTTATGGAGCAGAACTATGTCTGCTCTCCTCCAGTCCCCTGGAACCTCTCCTGTTTCCAGTGATATGTTGAATAAGGCTGCTAGTGGTGCCACAAGCTCCTTCCAGAATTCCCTTATCAGACGTGGATGTATCTCGCCTGGTCCCATGGCCTTGTCCTCTTTCAGGTGTGTAAGTCCCTTCAGGACTCTTCTCTGTAAATGGACTTGTGTTTACCTCCAACCCTCCTATTTTCCTGCTGCACTTTGTTAACATGTCCCCCTCCCTCTCCACTGTGAAGACTAATTAGAAGTGTCAGTAGGCTTAAATTAATTAGCCAGTTGTACTACTAGAAATTCTAACCCCCGAATGTTGAAGGTCCCTGTCACAGACTGTTTCATTCCCAAAACCCAGTCTGCACTGCTACCAGTTTTCAAAACCCCTCAGACACCTAAATGGTTACCTTGCTATGCTGCCACCTACCAGTTGCAATCTCATTTATGGTATCTCTAGGTCTGAATACCACTAGAGCCACTGTTTGCACAGTATAGTGTTCTTCATCAAAGAGCAAACAGCCCACCCCTGTTGTCGCAGCTGAGAACCAGGGACCCTGGTTTTCCATTTTTACCGGTAACACCGGTAACAATCACGGAATCCTGCTTGGTTTGCGGAATTTGAATTCTTGTACCGGTGCCTCACGGAAATTGCATGTCACTGCATGGAATCGCTAAGATTTCAGTATCTTTTTAATTTTTTTTAATTTTCTCTTTCTATGTCCCCTTCTCAAAGTATCGGTATCCCCTAGCTTCACCCCCAGGTAATGCTCAGGAGCTTCTGTGGGACTGCTTCTATCCTGCCTGGTTGTACCCCCAGGTGGGAAGGAGGGGACCCTAGGTCACCCTCCACACCCCTTAGTGTGTGTCAGACAGCCAGTGGGTCCTCATGGAGCCTGGTTATGAAGTCTGGGGCACCTGGGTCCCTTCTGCCAGTGGTCAATGCGGGGTGATTGTTCTTGGTTTTCTGGTCTTTGTCCCTGAGGGCACTGGCACTAGAGATCCAGGAGGTGGTCACATAGAGACATGCCACTGCTCCAGATCCTGGCTAGCATCCTCACCTCCTGATCACTCTGCAGCACCATTGCACCACCACCCGTGGTCACACTGGTGGTGGTAAGGCAGGACCTGGCAGCCCACCCTCCCGGAGGAGGAGGAGAGCAGTCCCAGGTGCTCGATCCTACCCCTGGCCAGACCTCCAGCAACCGAAGTTTGCTTTTTGACCCTGGGTCACTGGCATTGCAAGAAGCAACAGTGCTACTGCAGTGCCAGCGGCCGACCCAGATTTCAGCATCTTAAAATGAATGCTGCTTGCATTCGCTCTGCTTTGCTGCGATAGAAACAGTAAGGAAATCACCCGCACTGCTTTGTTGTAATCAGCCATTCAGTTTAACCACCCATGCCCAGTGGTTAGAGTAACAAACTGTGATTGAACTGGGTACATTCAGCAGACTTGGGTTTGAGTCCCACAACCTCCACTTGCATCCAAGCAAGTCACTTAACCTCCCAAGTGCTTCTAGGTCACTCCTTAAAACAGACAGTTCTGTCTAGTGAGCCTTGCCTGCTTTACAAAGAATATATAAAAAAATACCAATGTATGTTTACTACATCATAGAATAGTAGTCAGGGTACCATGTAATTTACTTGAGTTTTACTTGGCTGCAATGATTTTGTATAGGTAAAGATAAATATTCAGATATGTTTTATAAGTTTGTTTTCGATTTTAGTCAGGTTTGTATTGTATTCTTTGCATATAAGCATCTAGGTTGTAGATTGCTGAACGCAGGACCACTGTTACCTACTAACTTATTCAAGTTCATAATCTGTAGGGCCATCCAAAATCCTCAGTTGTTTGAATGAAAACTAGTCTGAATGAAAGAATGTTCACAGAGAAGAAACTGCCTTACTACTTATGAAAATACTCACAGTTAGCACCCCATTTAGGTGAATTGGATCACTTGCACCTTTTCTCCCACCTGCTGATTCTGTCTCTGTGACAACAAAATGTTTTCTGATAGACTGCTTCAACAAAAACAAATGTTAAGTATTTAAGAGTACTTAATAAGGTAAGACCCCAGGGCTGTATGATGCTGGTGGGTAGAGTAGTGCTCAATTCACATCTGAACAAAGACATGAAAACTGGGAGACACCCTTTCATGGACACCAAGTAGAAAAAAGCATCCACATGTCTGGGAGATGCATGAATCCATTTGAAGGTCCTCCACTAATCACTTGTGGATTTTTAGGTGAAAATACTTTATTTCAAAGAAGCAAATTCAAGCAGGTTTTTGCTCCTCCTACCCCTGGCCATCCACTCCTTCAGGCCTGCTAAGGCCCCTACCACCACTGCTGAGTCCTGACCACTATCCACTGACCCTTACTGCTGTGCTACCAGATAACCCAAAGTAACCTTCATTGAGTGGGCCCTCACCTCTGGGAGGCTACCAGGGGAGGAGAATTCCCCCAAGGAGCTTCCTGTGTATCCTGGGCATGTCGGGGGTCAGAACGGACACATGTCTGGGGTTTCTAGTGTATGGCAGAACCAGCAGCCATCCTTCAGTTGGCCAGCGGGTGTTTTCTCATTTTCTTTGGAGCGTGATAGGCTACATGATGTCAAGGCATAAGCCGACATCCATCACACTCCTCCCACAGTGAGGACTGATGTGTTGTGCCTCTGGCCTCCACCGTGGGCCAGCAAATGCTGAGCCGTGAACCCACCCTCCCTCTCAGGAGAAGGGGAGTGGTCATTGGACACTCAAGCCTTCACCCACCAGCTGGCCCTCCAACACCCAAGTCTGTTCCCTAACCCTGGTCAGCGGTGTCACAGGCAGATATCCAATTCAGGCAGTTAAATTATAGATAGGAAAAAACAAAGGTAGTCCACTTAGCTGTGATGGTTCAGATTAAATCACATCTGAGTTCTAACAAGCAAAGAGACCAAGACATTTGTAACTTGTGCATGTGGGGTGTGAGTGTTGAAAGGGGATCATAGTGCTGTCACTACTGCCATCACCCCAGAGGATATGTACTGCATTGTTGCTACTGCCATCACACTGAAGGGGGGGCTGTAGTGCTTCTGCCATCACCACTGGTGAATGGGGAATGTAGGCCTGCTGCCTGCCCACCTGAGGGATGGGGCCATAGTGCTGATACTGCCATCACACATGAGGAATGATGACCGTAGTACTGCTGCCATCACACCTAAGGGATGGGGCCATAGTGCTGCTGCTTCCATCACACCTTAGAGATGGGGGTGTAGTGTTGCTGCTGCCATCACATCCTGTACCTAAAATAACTTTAAATTGGTACAAGGATGGAAGGATGTGCAACAGTGGAGGTCAAAATTGCTAAAATGCATGTTAGCAGAGTTAAAAATTGTTAAATAAAGTACACAAAACCAAACACCGGTAAAACCGGATTTTGGCTTAGCAGACACCGGTGACAATACCATTTTTTACAATGTGCAAAACGGAATATGCCCTTTCTCAATCCCGGTAAACCAGTGTCCCTGCTGAGAACACATCACTTTAGAGATGGTAAATCTGCAGCCTGCTTCTTTGGAAATGGATCACACACTTGCCAATTTACCCCTGCTCATTTGTACTTGAAAAGACTCAGTCACGCACAGCATGAAATATGTACAAAAATAACATTTAATACTCCACAATATTTGCATATGTTACAGGATAATATGCACTAAAGAATTTTGGGAATACAGTATTTCTAGAGATAAAAATAAACACTTTTAGAAAGATAGAGATCAGAAGAAAACCCTAACTTAAGTGGACTAAATTCTAAGTAGAAGAAGCTTACCCCAACTGGGAACTGGTGAGTTATAGCAGGCTCAAACATACAGCAGAAATACAGTCCTCTGGCTTGCCTACTATCCCTGCATCTCTGGACAGGCCTCTCTGATATCACACCCTGTCTCTGCTTTTGATCTCTGGGGACCACCTTTTTTCTTAAACTGGACCAAACTGGATCTGAGTATTTACATCAGCTTGCATTGTTACTCTGGCTCTCTATTAAAGCCCTTTGAAGTTTACTCAACATAAAGGGCATTTTAGATCAGAAGACTTCTGCTAACCATATGCATTTCTTCTCCCAGGGACAGAAGATTTTCAAGAAACTGTAATTTTATTTCCCACATGACTTAAAATATTTTGCAAAGAAAATCGTACAATTAAAAAAAAACACAGTTCCTGAGTGTTAAATCTGTTACAGTCCCTAGATTTTGTCTTACTTTAGAGAGATGTGCATTGACCTTCATACCCCTGTGCAGTGGAATAAGTTGAAATCAGGTACAAGATGTTGCAAGACCCTAAAACACTTTCAAAGAACAGCCAACAATGAATATAAATGTGTGCACCTTTTTGTTAAACAATTTTTTGTTCTTATTGTATTGTTTATGTTGTACGTAATTTGTTTGTTACGACATTTGTATAAGTAATTCACAGGAATGCAGTTAAAAATAGGCCTATGGCCCAAGACAGTGTATATAGTTTAAAACATAAAAATGTTACATACTTACTTACGATTGTAGTGAGCTATTGATTGTACTCAGCAGTCTGATTCAATCTTAAGTTGCTTAAGCACTATAAACAACCCTGCACAAGCAATCAATTGCAGTAGTTACTCCATACTAGCTGCCTGCTGAATCTGAGAACTTCAGTGATGGTTCCCTGCAACTGTTTCAGAAAAAGACTAATGTACTTTCATGTGGCATTAGCTGACTGCAACATTTGGCAGACTGCTATTAGTGCTTACTTACAAGTAAAGTCAGCTTTTCCTAGTCATCATGCCAGGTCCAGCTTGTTAGGGCATTTCTCATTTGGAAAAGGACGAACGTCTTTCCCAGGTTATGACAAAAAAGAGCCAGCTGGCTTAAAAATGAAGAAGCCCTATCTCTAGTGGATACCAAGGTGCAGCATCCCTGACGTCTGGCACAATTCCTCATACGGTATACTGCCATCTGGAATAATAAATACACAGACCTTCATGCATATTTAGAAACATCATTTAGTTAACAAATTTTGCAAAAGAACATGCAAAACCATGCTTAAAGGCACTCATATGTATGTCCTGATATGTTACCAAAAAATCACTTGCAGCCAAAGTGGTTTCTTTGGGCCCACACTCCCACTAGGCAACTGTTCTCATTCGGAACATTTGCTGCCTAATGTTATCTTTTTTATCTTTGCTTATTTGAAAGGCTATGCCTGCAGTTCAACGGGCTGGAGCAACCAGCCACACCCCCTGCCTAAGCTATATAAGTAATTTCCAGTCTCACCCAGAAGTACTTTTTATGTTTGCTTGCGTGCATGCACAAGAAACATTATGTAACAGCTTAGGAGAGAAGCAGGGTTTTGGAGGTGCGGCACTGTGGCACCAATGCCCCACTGCATTTAGAGGCATGGCCCCCTTTCTCCAATACAGTGGCATGCTGCTGACACTAGTTCGGCAAGCGTGCCACCAACTTGAAATGAAATTGCCGCTGTAATGAGGGAGCAACCCGTCATTGCTGGGCAGTACTTTGCCTGGTGTAAAATTTCCATTAATATGGTGGCAGCTGTTGCCGTCCACCTGAGTCCCCATGAAAGCCGATGGGGGTGCTCAATCCCCCTGTCAGCATGCCCCCTCCCCATTTCATTTGCTGATGGGGGAGCCCACCCCCCATCGGCATAATGTCCCTGTAGATTTTGTTTGCTGAAGGAGGTGTCCAATCCCTCTCAGCATCATGTTTCCCTCCCTAAACTCAGATCCTTTTTCTTTTTGCTGATGGGGGGCCCAATCCCCATTGGTTCCAGTCCCCTCCACAAGAAACATGCAGGTAGCATGCTGGGAGCCCACCCCAGCGTACCAAATCTACCTGCAAAAAAAGAAAACCTTCCCACGATGGTTTTAATTTGTTTAATTTTACCTGAAAAGTAGAAAACGGTCCCTCGTTGTGTCCGGTGCCCCCTTCAACATCCCCGCACCCCATACTTACCTCCAGAGCCCAGCGCGACAATCTTCGGTGAACCAGGAACATGTCTGCACTCTTCAAAGCCGACTGTGAACTGAAGAAATGCTGGTAAGCTGTACAATAGCATAACGTGTTTTTTTTCAACTTTGGTGCATGTCGCGGCCATTTTTGTGAATTTTGGCACCAGATTTTCAACATGGGGTTCTTGGGACCCCACCTCATGAATTCAGTCACTGTCATCTCAGTATTCAGTCCTGAAAGGTGATTTCGGAGTTACTGCACAGAATCACCTTTCAGGACTGATTAACAAAACAACAGTGTTACTGTTCATGAGGTGGGCTCCCAAAAGGCCTATGTTACAAATTTGGTGAAAAAAATTCCAAAAAATGACAGTGTTACGAGCGTGCATTGCACAGTTTCTACGCATGCTCATAACTCTGAGAATTTTTAATATTTTCACTCCAGATTTTCAGCATTGCCATTTTTTCACACCTGCTTATGAACAGTACAGCTGTCATTTTTCACATCCTGCCCGAAATGTGGTTTCGTACATGTGGCGCTCAATGGTGTGGTCGCTGTGGGAAATCAGCATTCGGGGCATATTAACAAAATCACAGTGACACTGTTCATGAGTGGAAGTCCCAAAATGCCTATGTTGAAAATCTGGCGAGAATATTTCACAAAATGACTGCATTACGAGCATGCATTGCGCAGTTCCCATGCACGCTTGTAGCTTCAAGAATTTTTTATATTTTCACTCCAGATTTTCAACATTGGCATTTTTCCACATCTCCTTTTGAACAGGATAGCTGTCATCTTTCACATCCTGCCCAAACTGTGTTTTCCTACATCTGGCGCAAAATGGCGCTGTTGCTGTAGCAAATTAACATACAAGACAGATTGACCAAATCACAGTGCCACTGTTCATGAACAGAGGTTCCAAATGCTTTCATGAGGTGGGGGTCACAAAAAGGCCATGTTGAAATTTGTAATGCAAATACCTGTGAACACTCAGGGTGTTATGGTTCCTACCCATAATATCCCACCCTGTACAGACTGACAGGCATTAGGGGTATGCCTTTGGATTGCTGGCTGTAATGCTCATGCCATTCCACCCCATCCTGCAGTCAGTGACAGGCATCGAGGTGTGCTTTGGATTCTTCGGCCACAGACTTCACCCATTCTACTATACTGCACCCATTTCAGCGTGTGTGTCCTTATGAAATGGGGTAACTGTAAAGCCAAACACCCCAAGGCACACCTCAACACTTGTCGGTGTCTGCAGGATAAAGTGAGGTGAAATGGCGTGATCATTATGTGTGACAACCCAAAGGCATACCCCAATGCCTGTCCATCTTTGCAGGGTGGAGGCGGGGTTAGTATGAGTTCAATACTTCACTGCCATTCCTATTCTGCCTCTCCCTAACTGCTGCACATCCAAAGCTAATACCATCAAGCAAACATTCGGCATTGACAAATGCTTGTTCTTTGCAGCTGGAGGATCTGCTGCCCCCCCTTTGTATCAAGTGTTTCTCCTCCATTTTCCTGAGCTTTGGACTTCCATTTGGTTTGTGCTGGATTTCTGCTTGTTTATGCCCCTCCGGCTCTTAGGTCAGTATTTTGCTTCCTGCCTCCTGGCTGCGGTTGTGCTTCTCTCTCTGTCTCCTGTTCCTGCTGCTCTCTGTTTTCCCTGTTCCCTGTGCTTTCTCAGTTTGTTTCTTTTTGGGCTTTCTAGTTTTCCCTGCATCCTACCTTCATCAATTGCTTTGCCTTGTGCTATTCAGGCCCCATTTAACTGTTTTTCCCACATCATCTGCAACCTCAGTTCCAACTACAATCCCTGATTGTTTACACCAGGCTTTTAGCTAGGCAGCCACATCCTTCTGTGTTATGTTGTTGTTCCCCAGCAGCCTGCTCTCTCAGTTTTGGTTTCCATTATTCCTGCCGTCTTGCGAGTTTGAATTGTTTATTTTAACTCAGTTCAACAGCAGTGTTTAACTTGGTTCCTGCCTCACACGTACATGCAGGTTACAAAGTAGGCACAGATTTATCCTAGGAGTTTGTGTCCTCACCCTTTGTCTAGATTACAGCTCAATTCTTAACTCAGACCTATGTGAGGGTCTAGAGCATAAGCAAACCAAATTCATCCTCACATTAATTGTTTATATCTATGTGGAGGTGTCAGTATACAAACTTTGACCTATGTGGAGGTCTTGTCTACTCATACTTTCATCACCCAGGCCTATGTGCAGGTCTCCTATATGCAATACCCTCCAACTATTCCACATCAGATGCATGCCAACCACACTCACACCATAATATTTCTCAGGGTTCACTCTGCAGCTGATGGTCTCAGTCTGTACCCATAAAGTCTGCATCTTGAGCGTGTGAACCTTGGGGCAGGGTCCTTCTCACCCAGCCCACCAGTGGGAATGTCCCCATTCTGGGTGAAGCTTTAGTCATGCAGATGAATCAGCAGCACCTCTTGATGTAGAATGTAAGACTTCAGCTGCAGAAGGGTGGGGCCCTTAAGCCCAAGGGGGCTCCTTTTGCTGTGTGGACTGAGTTGGCAGCACCTTCGAGACTTATTCTCCATATAACCGCTTAAGATTCACCTGGTCTCTGTGTCCTCCTCTTCCCTAACTTTCAAATGCTCAGCTTCACTGTTAGGCTTCCCTCGAGGCTGGGTGAGTGTCTGTCAGAAGTTGTTGCTGTCCTCCATCCGACACCTGCCTTGGGGTGAGTGTCTCCTAAGCATCAGTCTCCTTTTGCTACAGAGTCCGCTTGCAGCCCCCCTCATGGCATTCCCATTAGAAGGATAGGGTGAGATCCTTCCTCCAAATTGTTTTCCTTCAAACTGGGTCTCTAAATTGTAGTAGTTGAGCCACAACTAAATGAATCCCAAGCCTGGAGGGAAGGTGATCTAGGCCTTGGATCCCCAGAGGTTTCCTCCACATAGGGTTTTTTCCTGTCCTCCATGCCAAAGGTCATAAAAGCTAGGTAGTCCATATGGTAGTATATTTCTATCAGTTTACATGATAGGTTTCCACTGTTGGATGGAGTTGGATGGTGGCTCTCTTTCTTTGCCATTCCATCTATCCTCTTGAAGTCATGCCTCCTTGCTTCAATTTTGTATCAGCTTTGCATCTCAGTCTGTGTTTGTTTCCACTTGTCACTGGTTGCCATTAATCTGTGCTCCTCAGCCTCCATGGTCAGTGCTTTCTGCTCAGTGCTTTCCTTTTGGGGAGCCTTCTTAAGGTACCTTTAGCCCAAGTGAAAGTACCACACAGTAGGTTTTTAAAGTTATTTCCTGCAAACAATTGTCTCCTAATTTAAGATTTATAGTATTTATAATAGTGACTGTATACTTATAGTTTTAATTAAAGTTCCCTGATAAATTTGTACAAAACATTGATTTAGACCTTGTGTAAATGATCCTGGTGTGTGTCATTGTGACTGTTGTGTGTGCCAATTTACAAGCCTTAAGTACATCTGAGTAATAAATTATAAGTGGCAAAAATACTGGTTTAACATAAAACTGTTAAGGTGCCACTGCACCTCTGTATTACATTGTGTGCGCGTACGTACATGTGCATTTGCATGGGCAGTGGGTACACAGATAATGGCAGAAAGACACAGACTTTTATTATTCTACATGGAGAGATAGATATGTAGATAGAAAGACAGACAGACAAATTCTATAAAATTCATCCGAGCCCATACAAAAAAATATATCTATATATAAATCCCAATTACGCCATCAGAAAATTGAATTGCCACTTTCTTAAAATGCAAATGCTGTCAATCCTCTTCTCACTATTAGCCATTTCCACTTTATACGGATAATGGGTTAGAGGTCCTGACAAAATTGATTTTAATTTACATATCATTCAAACAATAAAAAGAATTTAAACTGATTCTTAAACATCCCCACTGAGACATTCTCTAATTATACTCACAGACCACTATGAATAGTCATTTTTAATGCAGTGTTATGAAATGGGCATCAAAATATAAGGAATTTGATTGGACAATACCTGTATGATAAAGTGTCTAATGCACAGGTACAAGGTCCAGCAGTGCCCAGTGGGCACTGATATTGGTAAAGCTGCCCAGTCCGAATGTTCATAAAATCTAAAGCAGCCATCTTGTTTTGCCAACCTAAATCTGGCTCGCTGTCCTAATCAGCTGCCAACTACAGGTGCGCCATACTTCCTTCCTTTAGGCTCTTAGTTTTTCTATTTTTTTTTTTAACATGGATGCAGGCAGCATATTTAAAAAAAATAACTGTCATGGCTGTCTCTCTCTCTCTCTCTCTCCCTCTCTCTCCTCACCTGCTCGCATGCTCACTCGGCCATCTGCACACTCCCTGTCCTGATCGTAGGTTGACTTGTGAACTGCTGACAACTCCCCTCACAAAGTCTACTAATGTTTCATTATTTTAAAAAACTCTGGTTTATGTTCTCTCTTTAGAAACCTCACCTTCTGTTGTGCCGTTCCTCACTTGACATTCGCTCCCGTTTTAATTTGCTCGCTCGCCCCACTGCTCCCTCGCTCCATCCTCATCATAGGCTGAGTATTGTTACCTGTTACCATAAGGTAGAAAAATTCTAAAAAAAGACAGCGTAATCTCCTGTTCAAACTAAATGAAGTAAGACTACTGCTGGGGGGGGGGGCCATAACAGCTACACATATACAAGTAAGGATACCTTAGCAGCTCAAAAGTCCTGAAATAAAAAAAAAAAAAGCGGAGGAACTATTTTATTAAAAAATAAGACAAACATGTAAGTGTTTCACTATTAAATATTATGTGTTTTAGTTATGACATACATCTGTATTTTAGATAGTCATTTCATAAGCGCAATAAGCCACTCCAGGGTGTGCGTTAGACACTTTAACACACGGCTAGGAGGCTGGACGCACTCAGTCAGTGGCCTCGTGCCTCACTACGCCTCCTAGCCATGTGTTAAAGTGTCTAACACACACCCTGTCGTGGCTTATTGCTTACATAGTGTATGGTGGAATGCAGTTATACATGGAATTCCATGCCTGGAATATGCTTGTTCTGCTGGCTGCAGTACTGACATCATTATGTTGTTCTGCTGCACTGGTGATGTCAGTACTACAGCAGAACAACTTGGAATGCTGACACTTACTTGATTTCCCCAATCCAATTAAGCTGAAAGGTGTGTTATATTTTTTTAACTTGAATTTGCAGAGACATCAGCATCACACTGTCAATAATTTTGGGCCTACCACCACCCCTCAAGTACCCCCCCCAAAAAAAAATAACCAGCAGTTCACTGAAACAGAGTGCAGTGTAAGAAATAGGCATGGATGCCCATACACTATATTGAATAGCGGATGGGCAACTCTATGCACAACTAGTGTGTTGTGCCACCTCAGGAATCTGATTCCCATGGACCCCTCAAGCATCACTTTCAAGGTCACAGGGTATCAGAATCCCTCGGTGCCACAATACACTGGTTATGCATAGTCTCCTAACTCCCATCATCTATCCCATCTATAGTGACAGATTGAATTACTTATTGTACCATGGTGGGCAATGTGTTATTTTTTAGTAGGAGAAAAAACTGCAGTAAATAAAACTTACACTTTCCTGCTTTCCATTGAATGTAAATGGGTTTGAACTTGGGGAATAGGCATCAAATCAGTGGCAAAAAGTTATACAGGCCCTTCATGAAGCTAGCACTAGACTTGGGCACAGGGCTGTAATAACCTCAGTTGCCTTCTGCTGAATGCCTATGCCAATGCCACTATTATGTATGTTTATACAGAGTGACATGGTCTACTGGAAAGCAGCAGTCATAGTGTGTGAATGGAGAAGAATTTAAAAAATAATAGATAAATACATAAGTGTGCCCTGTCCAGCAGTTGTCATAACACTTAACAGTGTGGGAAGGAGGGAGGGAGGAGTAAGAGATCCCAAGAGAGGTTAAAACAGGATGAAGAAAACCTAGGGAAAAATAAGCAAGTTAGTGAAAGGAGACTAAAGACATAAAGAATGGTTTATTCATTTATTTATTTATAAATTCTAACATGACAGTCTCTTGACCAAAATCTCTTTTAAAAGGTAGACCTGACCAAAATAGTCAGAAAGCGTAATGGTCTGAAAGCATAAACACTGTTTTTCTTTTTGTAACATCTGCGTTGGCCCAATAAAAGGTATCACACCACCATTTACTTCTGGATCTACTTCAAACTAAACAACTTAAATCCATTATTGGTCAATGATGTGCTGAATATGAAATACAGAGCATGGGTGCCATTTGTGTTCATTTATACAAAAATGAGGTGACAGCAGCTTGTTTCCAGGTGTGTCCTGGGGGAAAAAAAGAGTTAGATGCATATTTCACAGAAAACTGCACAATCAGTGTGTAATGGGTATGTTTTTAACCCTATTTCTTGTGGAACATGAGTTCGGGTTCAGTTTGCTGTATAACAACACGCAAGTCAGTCATAACTATTCCCACTGTTGACGGGTCTATTTCTCTGTTAAATACAATCATCCTTGTAGATCTGGCATCTGGGAGCACTAGGTTTGAAAGACCAATATAGCATCATTTTCACTCTAGCACCATTTGTTATTTATTTTGTTTTAGTTAACAGATCAGCCACACTAGGCTGAAGACCTATTTTGAGGTGTGCCATCAAAACAGACAATAAACAGTTCACACAGGCTGACACAGCTTATAATAATACTGCCAGTTTATGTACAGATATGTACAAATATGTATATGGCTGAAAATGTGGATTAAAATAATCTTCCACTGACATCTCAGAAATCTAGGGAGCCTTATTTGAATTGGAAGTGATGATGTACAAATGTGTCTATAAAGTGAGCTGGGTATGAAGGAGGCAGCTGTAAGAGTGCTTAGAATGATTAATGGTTCATGTTGTTGTTTACATAGTGTTGCACTTGTTTGTGGTGGCACTGGCAGACAATGGCATGGAATCTGCCTTGCATGTTGGACTGGAGTATGGCACTGATGTGTTCAGGGGTGGTAAATGAAGTTGGCACTCTGCATGACTTGTGTGAGATAAACCACTGTAAGTGGTATAGGGAGCGTTGTTAAAAAGCAGTACCACTATGTCAAAGTTCTCCCTATGGACACCGTTTATAAAAAAAATGAGGTTTGATGTGATTCTCATATTAAAACAATTCAATGTTGGGTGAATAGCGTATAGTGCTTGCGTGCACTGAACTTTGGCCTTTCTCTTTCCCCACCCTTGGTTGAAGAGCCAGGCAGTGATAGGGAATTGAGGACCCAGCAGCAAGGGGAGAAAGCATGTTAGAGAAGGAGCAGTTAGGGAAGTTGGGGAGCATTTGAAAATTCTGTGAGTTGCAGCTGCTGGGAGAGGTTGGCTGATATGTGGCATATGGGAGGAGGAGTCAAATTTCCCAATACTGAATCATGGATAAAAGCCCTGCCATTGTAACTGTTGGGCAGCTGAGTAAAAACAGTGGCATAAAAAAATAATAGTTTCATTGTCAGTACCAGCCAAATCATGCATTATAAATTTTATTGGACCCTCATGTCTTGTACAATAGTGGTGCAGTACACAAGCATTTTGATGCATGGATCACTAGCCAAGAACATCTAATTAAAGCAGCCCCAGTAGTTGAGGATAAACATTAACTAGTGACAAAGATTACGGGGGGAGGGGGGCAACATATAAAAAATGTTTTTTTGCCATAGACATGTCATTGCTAGCATAAGACAAAGAACTTCTGTGCGCAAACACTGAGGCAAGGGTTACCCCAAAGGGCATTTGGCTGGGAAGCCAAGTTTCAAGAAAATACAAAATCACACATGCCTACACAATGCAAAGCATCATGGGCTGCATATACAAATCACCACAGAATGTTATGCTGGTCCAACTTTAAGCAGAATTGCATGGTGCGAAAGGCCTCTCACACAGTTGCAAAGGTGTTAACAGAACACCTTTGCAAACTGTGTGAGAGGCCCGCACCATGCAACTCTGCTTAAAGT
Source organism: Neoceratodus forsteri (assembly GCA_016271365.2). Lineage (NCBI taxonomy): Eukaryota > Metazoa > Chordata > Ceratodontiformes > Ceratodontidae > Neoceratodus > Neoceratodus forsteri. Next base: position 1,137,923,755 of record CM057455.1, on the reverse strand, counting down.
TGGACCAGCATAACATTCTGTGGTGATTTGCATATGCAGCCCATGATGCTTTGCATAGCTAGCATGCTTAATAAAGTCCATGCTGCAGTGCCTTATCAGAAGATGGTAATCAGATGGGTTCACTAAACTGCATACACACAATTCTTTCTCAGAGCCTGCATGGTCTGTGTCATTGCATTCAAATATGCCATGGTCTGAGAGATGAAAAAGACAGATGGAGAAACAACTGGCTGATATTGCTGCCAAGATGCTAAGAAAACTAAATTGCTGGTTTGGGAGTGCCCAGATACCAATATCTTCAGAGCATGCAAGGGACATCGCTGCTGAGAATAATACCACTGACACTGCCACAAGCACTGCAGCTGTCAGCTGTACCAGTATATTAAGTGACAATGTAACTGTGCATACAGCTTCACTGCTAGTGGCTTCGATAGAGTCAAATGTAGCCATGTTTGTTTCAAATGCTGCATCAGTGCCAGAACTGACATGTTCCTTGCCTGATTAGGATTTTCCTGCAGCTGCTATTCCAGTGCCCCGGCTGGTAAGGCCTGCTCTGATACAGAAAACAGAGCTGCAGAGATGTTCCCCATGAACAGCAATAGTGATGGCAACATCATGCATGTCTCTGGGAATACCCAGCTCACAGCAGTTGACCCAGTGCCTGAATCTGCTGTCTCTTTGTCTCTCCCCTCCTGTTCTGAGAATACATGGGTCACTGCAGTTGAAGCAGTGTCAGAATGTGCGGTCTCTTTGTCTCTTCCCTCCTGCTCTGAGAACACCTGGGTAACTGCAGTTGAAGCACCAGTGTCTGAATCTGCTGTCTCTTTGTCTCTCCCCTCCTGCTCTTCTGTTTGTTGCCACAATATTAACAGTGTTTTTCAACCATGAAGTGTTATAGACACGTCCATCAAACAAGTTATTCTGCGAACCAATGGGAGAACTGAAACAAGAACTTGTCAAACACAGTGGTTTTCATCTTTCAGCTGGCTAACCTACTGTGTTTCAAAAGGATGTGTATTCTGCTACTACTGTCAGGCAGCAGTGGAAAGATAACTGATCACAGGCAGTCATTGTGGTGAAACGACCTTCATTGCATCAGGATTTAGTGATTGAAAGAAAACAATTGACAAATTTAAGAAACATCAGACATCATTATTCCACCGTGAAGCTGTTGAGAAGTATACTGCATTCTATAACATAAGGATGAATGTTGGTGCTCAGCTCAGCCAGCATCTTGCACAGGAACAGGCGAGAAACTGAGAAATGTTCCTGAAACAGCTAAATGCAAAACAGTTTCTAGTTCGGCAAGGACTGGCAATTCGTGGCAAAGAAGAAGAGGAAAGCAACCTGAGGCAGGAAATGCTGAGTAGGGCAGTTGACATACCAGAACTACTGAGATGGATCCAGGAAGGAAAATATCAGACTTCAGATATTGTGAATGAAGTCATGGAACTCATGGCAGATCAGCTGCTGAGGAACCTTCTGGAAGAGATACGCAATGAATCAAAGCTGTGTGCAATCATAGCAGATGAATCTTGGGATATTAGCCAACATGAACAGATGACAATATGTATGTGATAGGTTTCCCTGCCCCATTTTGTTATACATGAAGATTTTATTGGGATGTACGAAATGGCAAAGACTGATGCAGAATCCATCACCAGTTCCATTAAGGATGTTTTAGTGAGATGTAATTTACCAATCAACAACATGAGGGGACAGGCGTATGATGGAGCAGCAAATATGAGTGGATGTATTTCTGGAACTGCAACAAGAATTAAGAGCAAAAATCCATTAGCATTGAATGTCCATTGTGTAAATCATTCCTTGGACCTGGTGTTGCAAAACTGTGGTAAAACAAGTGATGCCATTGAAGATGCCCTCAGCTTTGTCCAGAATTTAAGTGTGTTGGTTCAGGGATCACCACAGAGGCTGGCTCTTTATGAAAATATTGCAGTGAATGACAGTGAGGACCCTTACATGATGATAGAAGGCCTGCACTTACTTTGTCCCACAAGATGGACAGCAAGAACAAAGAGCATCAAGTCAGTTCTCAAAAACTATGGAGCACTCTATGAAACCTTAGAGGAGCTGAAACAAGACAAATCTACGGATGTACAAACTAAGGTCAAAGACCTGTTGTCAATGATGAAAAAGTTTCTGACCTATTTTGGACTGGCTGTATCATTCAATATATTCAGCCTATCAGAACAAGTGGCTTCAATCTTGCAAACAAAAACATTGACAGCAGAAAGTACAATGATGAGTGTAAACTCTCTGAAGAAAAATTTACAAAGCCAGTGCAATGACTTTGACCAGGTCTATGAAGGCATCAAACAGAAAGCACAACTACTGAAAAATGTGAAGAAGCCAAAACTTCCCAGACAGCGCTATGTCCCAGCAAGGCTGCAACACAGTAGTGCACTGCATCATCATCCCAAATCTGCTAAGGACTGGTATCGACAAATGTACTATGAAGCCATTGATGCTTGTCTTGTTGAACTAGACCAACATTTTGATCAAGAAACCTACACTTTGCTGTCATCCGTGGAGAATTTGTTGCTTCAAGCAGCCAATACAAAGGCATTTTCAGTAGCTCCTCAGATCACACAGTTGTATGGAGATAAGGACTTGGACATTGACATTCTGAATGCACAACTGAACTTTCTCCCAGGACTTGTGCAGCAGGTTTTGCAGAGGTGAGGGCAGTAACTTCAATCAACACCATTATTGATGCCTTAGTGGGAAAAGACTGCCAGCAGCAGATACTGTATTCAGAAGTAGTGAAGCTCATTCAAATTTACCTCCTCGTCCCAATGAATACAGCAACTGGGGAGAGATCTTTTTCAACACAGTGGAGGATAAAGTCTTATTTAAGAAGCACCATGACAGAGAAGAGGTACAATCACCTAATGCTGTTGAACATTCACAAAGAGGAAACAGACAAGTTGGATTGGACACAAATTGTTCGGGAGTTTGTGCAACGAAATGAAAGACAACGTAACTTTTTCGGAAAAATTTGATACTGAACATCTTTACTTTAGGGAACAATTCATATGGTGGTAAATTGGTTGATTGGATGATTCTGTGGCCACCAGGGCCTGGGAATGACTTATCCAGCATACCAGACTGAAATGGTTACTAGATCATCCAGAGGATTCATTCATGGCAGAAGTATAGATGTGATGGTAAATTGGTTGATTTGGTGGCCACCAGGGCCTAAGAATGACTTGTTCAGCACACCATCATGAAGTGGTGATCAGAGCATCCAGAGATTTCATTCATGGCAGAAGTATAGATGTGGTGGTAAATTGGTTGACTGGGTGAGCTGGTGGCCACCAGGGCCTGGAAATGACTTGTCCAGCATACTAGCCTGAAGTGGTGACCAGCGCATCCAGAGTATTCATTCATGGCAGAAGTGTAGATTTGGTGGTCAATTGGTTGATTGGTTGATTTGGTAGCTACCAGGGCCTAGAAATAGCTTGTACAGGCATACCAGCCTGAAGTGGTGACCAAAGCATTCATGGGGTCATTTGGTGGCCACCATGGCCTGGTAATGGCTTGTACAGTCATACCAGCCTGAAGTGGTGACCAGAGCATCCATGGGATGATTTGGTGGCCACCAGGGCCTGGTAATGGCTTGTACAGGCATACCAGCCTGAAGTGGTGACCACAGCATTCATGTGGTGATGTGATGGCCACCAGGGCCTGGTAATGGCTTGTATAGGCATACCAGCCTGAAGTGGTGACCAGAGCATTCATGGGGTGATTTGGTGGCCACCAGGGCCTGGTAATGGCTTATACAGACATACCAGCCTGAAGTGGTGACCAGAGCATCCAGAGGATTAATTCATGGCAGAAGTATAGATGTGATGGTAAATTGGTTGATTGGGTGAGTCTGTGGTATGCAGTTGCAACAGTACAGGAATGAATGAGCAGATGGCTTTCCTCTATTGAATTCTTAAGGAACAGTGGCCCATTTCCAAATGTATCCTGCTCCTTCATCCAGACTTTGCTGTAAAAACTGTTTTATACCCATATTGTTGTACAATAATATTGTTTACTGTCATTGTATACTATGATTCATTAATAAATACACTTTACATTATACACTGTGATTCATTAATAAATAAGCTGTGTAAACTTAATGGCTCTGTGTCATTATTTCCCCAGCCTCAGGAGTTTACCTTGTCACTGGTGGTTGGGCTTAACTGCTAACTTCTATCCTAAAGTTAGTGGAACCAAAAACACCTAACTCCTTAGTGTGAAGACTGCATGCTTGGGACTGGTGATACACATATTACTATGCCATCTCTCTGTTTCACCTGGTCAACCACTGTAACAGGTTAAGCAATGTATGGTTCAAATGTCATGTGGAGCTATTGGAGGGAATGGGTCGACAGCTGCTCTCTTAATATAGCTGCACACTTGAGCAGACTGAGACAGGGTGGTCTATTTCTGCTAGCACATTCGTATGTCTGTAGTTGCATAAATATTCCTATATGGGACTGCATTCTTAATGTTATGATCATCATATGTGTACATTTATTCTATTTTTGTGTGGCAAAAACTAGTGTAGAAAAAGTGCCCTTTTTACTCACATAAGTGCCCTTCTGAGCCTCCGCCCCCTCAGTTTTTACTATCTTCTGGCACCTATGACCCAGACCATGCAGAAAAAAAACCAGAAAAAAATTCCATTGGTTCAAAATACTCATCCATTTAAAAAATAACAGAAGAAAATGTCAGAGAAGCTGAATAGTACCAGTTCACCTTCAGCTGAAAGGGCCTAAAGGTCAGATGTGCTTAGGGCATAACACCAGACAGGGAGTGCACTACACATAAATTAAGTGTTAGGCATTTTAATTTATGTGCAGTGCACTCTCTGCATGTTGATAAAACTTGATAAAAAAGATTAGATCCACGATTTGAAAGGCATGTTTCAAAGGTATCATTTTGAAATATCATTAGTAACCGCCCTTGCATATTATTATTATTATTACTTATTATAAGACAAGTTTGGATAATTTGTGGTGCCTGTGGTCCAGATGTTATTGTCAGGATGGATAATCAGGTCACTATCTGGTCAAATGATCAGAATAATCTGGAATTATCCACCCAGACATAAACATCTGTGAATGGTGACCTGACCTGGAGAATGCACTGCCCAAGCACCCCTAGTTATTATAGGTAGCATCTGGGATTACCAGCAAACTAAGAATCTAAAGATTTCATTTGGGGGAAAAAATGTGAGCATTAATAAGATTAATAATAATTCACTTTGGTACACTCAGTGGTAGCATTACGGAGAGGCACATTAGAAGGATAGTGGTGTGCATGATATGAAATGGATAGGAGAAAAGAAAATGCCAAATTGTTTGCTTTCTGCATTTTTCTTCATACCACATAAATGAACTTTAAAGTCTTACACCTAGTTCAAAGTATCATGGGTATGCAAATTCTTCCATGAGGCAGGCTGACATGGCTAAAACACCTCAAACCTTACCATTTTAACAGGATTTTACAATTGTTCAAGCCAAGACTAAAAATAACAGCCTACCGCATGGTCATGAGTTTTACTTTATTGAGACTCCTCAGTGCAGTACAGTTAATAGCTAAGCTGCAAATCACATCAGTCCAGACCAAAATCAGGTATTTAGTATACTTAGAAGTACTATACCATACCGGAAAGACAGTTTAGAAAAAGAATAATGTGCAGGATCAGAAATGGTAGTAGAAAGAGTACAAATATTCAGATTGTTTAGTTTTGCATGTCTCTCCTAACCACATACATATACTCTAACCCAGTGCAATGTGTTGCAGTATGCAGCTCCTTGTGCATGAGCAGACTGACAAAGTTTAACCAGAAGAAAAGTTACCTTTTAAGCAGTTCTTTGTAATCCTTCATCCCAGACTGAGAATGGCAAACTACAGACACATTTCATCCCATAGAAGCTCTTTGGTGCAGCATAGTGATTATGAAGAACAAGCATTTGTCAATGCCGAATGTTTGCTTGCTGGTATTAGCATTGTAAATGCAGGAGTTAGGCAGATGCAGAATAGGAATGGCAGTGAAGTACTGAACTTCATGTCAACCCCACCTCCACCCTGCAGAGATAGACAGGCATTGGAGTATGCGTTTGGGTTGTCGCCCATAACGTTCATGCCATTTCACCTTACCCTGTCCTGCAAACACTGACAAGAGTTGAGGTGTGCCTTGGGGTGTTTGGCTTTACAGTGACCCCACTCCATAAGGACATATGCTGAAATGGATGCAATATAGGAGATGGGGTGAACTCTGGGGCCGAAGAATCCAAGGCACACCTTGATGCCTGTGACAGGCTGCAGGGTGGGGGTGGAATGGCATGAGCATTACAGTTGGCAATCCAAAAGCACATCCCTGATGCCTGTCAGTCTGTTCAGGGTGGGACGTTATGGTTAGAAACCCTAACGCCCTGGGCATTTATTGATATTTGCACTATAAATTTTCAGCATGGCCTTTTTGAGACCCACCTCATGACAGCATTTGGGACCTCTTCTCATGAACAGTGGTACTGTGATTTTGACAATGTGACCCGAACTTTGAGTTTCCACAGTGACTGCCATTGTGCACCAGATGTACGAAAACATGGATTGGGCAGGATGTGAAGAATGACAGCTGTACCATTAATAGGGAGGTGCGAAACAACGGCAATGTTGAAAATCTGTAGTGAAAATATTAAAAATGCTCGAAGTTCCAAGCGTATGTGGAAACTGCGTATAACACAGTCATTTAGTGGAATTATTTCACCAAATTTTCAACATAAGCATTTTGTAACCTTTGCTCATGAACACTGTCACTATGATTTTCTTAATCTGTCCCAAGCATTGATTTTTCACAGCAACCATGTTATTCTGCGCCAGATGAGTAAATGCATGTTTAGGGTAGGATGTGAAAAATGACAGCTGTACTGTTCATAAGGAGGTCTGAAAAAATGCCAATGTTGAAAATCTGGAGTGAAAATACTACAAATTTGCGAAATTATGAGGGTGCGTGGAAACTGCACAATGCACACTTGTTGCACAGTCATTTTATGGACATTTGTCACCAAATTTTCAACATAGGCATTTTAGAACCTCTGCTCATGAACAGAGTCACTGTGATTTTACATACGAACATACATGCGAACATATGAAGATACGAATCTGCCAGCAGAACACACCAGTCGGTCTATCTAAGTCTGCCCGAGTGTGCAACTAGCACCCTAGATTGTAGCTGCCCCAGTCTTCTCCCTCTCAGTTCCTTCACCGCTTGTCCCAGCCCCTGCCCCCCCTCACTTTTCCTCTTGCTTTATCCCACTCTTCTTAAAGCTATTGACTGTCCTACATGTTACCACCCCCTCTGGCAGTGCATTCCCACTAGACACCACCCTCTCAGTGAAGTAGTGATTCCTCATTTCCTTCTTGAAACGTCCCCCTTCCAACCTTAGTCTGTGCCCCCTTGTCTCTCTTCCACTCCTCAGTTTAAACACCCCCTCAGTGCTAGGTTTATTTCCCCCTTCAGGTATTTAAATGCTTCAATCAAATCCACCCTATCCCTCCTCTCCTCCAGTGTGTACATGTTCAGCTCCTTCAGCCTAACTTCATATTCCTTTCCTTCCATCCCCTTCAACATTTGTGTTGCCCTCCTTTGCACCCCATTCAGTAACTTTATAACTCTCCCCAGGTATAGCCTCCAGTATTGCACATGATACTCTAGATGTGGTCAGACCAATGATCTGTAGAGAGGTAGGATCACATCCCTGTGTCTGGATGAAAACCCCCTTGCAATGCACCCCAACATCCTGTTTGCCTTCGCTGCTGCTCTCCTACACTGGGCTGAGTTGTTCCTGCTCCCAGTTACCAACACCCTTTGGTTCTTTTCCTCCTCTGTCATCCTCAACCAGTAGTCTCTCTTCTGGTTTTTAGCCCTGAAGTGCATCACCGTACACGTCTTTGCTTTGAATCCTAGCTGCCACTCCACTTACCATATCTCTAGTTTGGTTAGGTCCCCCTGCAGTTTTTCCCATCTGTCCTCTTCGTCCACCACTGCCCCTAATTTGGTATAATCTGAGAACAGACTAACCCTGCCCCCCAATCCATGCGCTATATCAGAGATAAAGAGCCTAAATAGTACCAGGCCCAGCACTGACCCCTGCGGCACCCCACTTGCCACTGCTCTGAGTGCTGAGAGCTCCCCCCCACCACCACCCTCTGCCCCCTCCCTTGTAACCAGTTCTCCATCCATTTAGTCAGCTTTTTTCCCACTCCCACTGCTGTCAGCTTCCCCCTCCAGTCTTCCATGAGGCACTGTATCAAAGGCCTTACTGAAGTCCAAGTACAAGACATGTACCACATGGCCCCTGTCCAACTCCCTTGTCACCCAGTCATAATACTCTATTAGGTTGGTTTGACAAGACCTCCCTGAGATGAACCTGTGTTGCCGCCCATCTTGGAGGCCATTACTCTCTAGGAATGCCACCAGCCTCTCCTCCACAAGCTTACCCACTATGGACGTGAGACTTACCAGCCGATAATTTTCTGACTCCTCCCTAGGCTCACTCTTGTGTATGGGCACCACATGGGCCACCCTCCAGTCCTGGGGCACACACCCCATTTCCAGGAAGGTGTTGAACAGACCTGCCAGTGGCTCAGCCAACAGCTCTGCCATCTCCCTCAGCACCATGGGGTGGATGCCATCAGGACTTGGTGTCTTGTCCACCCTTACTGCCCTCAGTCCCTCTAGCACCCTACTCCCTGTGATCACTTCGTCTGTCACCTCCTCTCCCTCGTTCCCCATCCCCCAGCCCACTTGCTCCTCCCCTTTTCCACCCAATCCCTTCCCCGCTTTATTCTCACAATATGTTCCCTGCATTTCCTCTTTTCCCTGACATACCTAAAAAAGTCCTTTTCTCCTCCCTTTATGCCCTGTGCAGACCTTAATTCCTTGGAGGCCTTAGCATTTTTTCACCTTCCTGGCCACCTCCCTTGACCAACTCAAGAAAGCCTTCTTATCCTCTCCCTTCCCTGTTGTCCTGTACTTCCGGTATACAGCCCTCTTTGCCCTCACCCCTTGCAGCACTTCCTTTTTCAGCTAGGATGGTTTCTTGGCTCTGCTCTTCTTACTCCTGGCCCTGGTGCTGGCTACTATGGCCTCTGTTAGCCCAGTCTTTATGACTCTTCACTTTTGTTCTTCATCCATCCCCAGCCTTATATCCTGGAGTCTCCCTTGCAGTATTGCTCCAATCCCCCAAAGTTCACCCTATTAAAAAGTCCACCACCTTAGTGCCCATGCCCCTTGTCTCCCTGCCCAGTGCGAGAATGAACCACACTGTTTGGTGGTCACTACCTGCTAGTGGGTCTTCCACCTTTACCTGCCTCACCGCCTCCCCATTTGCCATTACTAGGTCCAGAGTGCTACCAATCCTTGTAGGCCCACTTACCAATTGTGTCAGAAGGCCGTCCTGGAATGCATCAAGGAGCATCTGCTCCCTGGTACTGCTAGTGGCCGAGGTGATCCAGTCAACCCATGGTAGGTTAAACTACCCCCCTTCTACACACCCTCCTCATCTGCTCTGCCATCTCCACATCCAGTTCCCTGGATTAGTCTGATGGTCTGTACACCACTCCCAACCTCAGGTTTCTGCCCTTGGAGTCCAGGAGCTGCACCCAAAGTGCATCTGTCCTCTCCTCTTCTCCCTCATCCCTTATGCATTTAATCCCTTCCCTCACATAGAGTGCAACCCCCCCCCCTCCAACCCCACAGTCCCTCTTGTATATCCTGTATCCCAGGATTGCCAAGTCCCAATCATGGTACTCTATGGCCCAAGTCTCTGTCACTGCAGCAATGTCCACCTTCCCCTCTGAAAGGAGCACCTGAAGCTTTGCAGTTTTGTTCCCCAGGCTTCTTGCATTAAGAGAGACCACCTTCTACTCATACCCCTTCTTCTCCTCATTATTCTCCTCCTTGGCCCGTATCCCTCCTCCGAGTAGTCTGCACCCTTTCTCCTCCTTATTCTTAATGGGCGGTGGTGTCTTCTGTATTACACAGAGACCACTCTGCCTGCCGCCTCCCAGGGTTACTATGCCTCCATCTTTATCTATATCTAGGGGAGTGAGCTCATTAGGCTCCCCTGTCCAGACCTTTTTACCAACCTCAGTCTTTTGGCAACCCCCCAGTTTAAATCCACCTTAGTAGAGATATACCCCTCTAATCCTGCCTTTAATACTCCCCTCCCCTTCCTGCTCAAGTGTAGCCTGTTTCCTACGCACAAGTCACTATTCCCCCAGACCCTACCCCAGTTAGTCACTAATCCATAATTTTTGGTGTGGCACAAATACCTCAGCCATTTGTTGAACTCCTCAATCCTCCCTTTCCTCCCCATGCTTGCACATGGTACTGGGAGTACCTCTGAGAATGCCACTGACTCCCCGACCCCCTTACACTGTCTGCCCAGCTACTCGAACCTCCCCTTCACTACTTCCTGAGGAGTACAGATGTGATTCCTCTTCACAAAAGTGGGAGCAGGACAGAGGCAGGAAACTATAGACCAGTTAGTTTGACCTCAGTGGTAGGGAAAATGATGGAATCACTTCTGAAGGAAAGAATTGTTGAGTACCTAGAGGCCAGTGGGGCAGAGGACCCAAGGCAGCATGGATTCACGATGGGAAGGTCATGTCAGATGAATCTAATAGATTTCCTTGACTGGGTGACCAAAGTAGTAGACCAGGAAGGGGCTGTAGACATGGCCTGCCTAGATTTTAGCATAGCATTTGATACAGTCCTACACAAAAGATTAATATACCAGTTAGCCAGCCTTGGAGTGGGTCCCTAGGTGGTAGCCTGGATAAAAATTTGGCTAGACAACAGGACGCAAAGGGTATTAGTAAACAGAGTCCACAGTGATGAAAGGAGGGTTACTAGCTGGGTACCGCAGGGTTCAGTACTGGGACCGGTCCTTTTTAATGTCTTTATAAGTGACATTGCAGAGGAACCGGAAGGAAAAGTATGTCTCTTTGCAGATGACACAAAGATCTGCAACAGGTTTGATACATAAGATGGAGTGGAAAGGATGAGAAGGGACTTAGTATGATTGGAGGAATGGTCAAATGTATGGCAGCTCAGATTCAATGCAAAGAAGTGCAAGGTAATGCACCTGGGAAACAAAAACCCAGGGGAAGAGTACACAATGGGGGGTGAGACACTGACAACAGTAAAAATGGAAAGGGACCTGGGGGTAATAATATCAGATGACCTAAGGGTGGGCAAGCAATGTGAGAAGGCAGTAAGGAAGGCTGGGGGATACTGGGATGCATAGGGAGAGGCACCAATAGTAGAAAACAGGAAGTTGTTATCCCTCTGTACAGACAGTTGGTGAGACCCCATCTGGAGTACTGTGTGCAGTTCTGGAGACCCAATCTCCGCAAAGAGATAGACAGAGTGGAGGCTGTCCAGCGGAGGGCAACCAAAATCGTGCAGGGTCTGCACCAGAAGACATACAAGAAAGACTAAAGGAGCTTAATATGTATACCCTTGAGGAAAGAAGGGAGAGAGGGGACGTGATAGAAACTTTCAAGTACCTCAAGGGAATCAACAGTCCAAGAGGGCAGCATCTTTCAGAAAAAGAGATGTGCAAGAACAAGGGGGCACAATTTGAAGATAGAGGGGGAATGGCTCAGAGGTAATGTGAGGAAGTATTTTTACACTGAGAGGGCTGTGGATGCATGGAACAGCCTCCCTGAGGAGGTCATGGAGTCAGGAACAGTGGGGGAATTCAAGAATGCATGGGACAGACATAAGGCAGTCCTAGTGGGGGATAGGAGGAAGTAAGCTGTTGGTTAACTAGGACCTGCAGCTTATCTGTTAGGTAGGAAAATGGGCAGACTAGGTGGGCCAAGCAGTCCTTATCTGCCGTCAAATTCTATGTTTCTATGGTTCCACAATCTCCCCCGCCAAGTCGTTTGTACCAATATGCAAAACTAAATGAGGTTTCTTCCTCCCTCTCACTGCACACTTGAGCAGTGCCTGCCTTGCCCCTCCTGCAGTCAATCTTGGAATAGCTTCATCCCAAATACGGCTATGCCTTCCCCCCTTCCGCCCCATCTCATCCCTTTCAGTATAGAATCCCCCAGGACGAATACCCCCCCATCCCTTATCCCTCTTTCCCTTCTAATGGCCCTTCCACTGCCTCAGTATTTGTTCTTCCCTGCCCCTTACCCCCACCAGCTGCACCCTCTGTGACTTCTGTATCTGTATCTGTACCCCCTACTTCCACCTCACCTCTTTTCTCTGCCTTATTCCTCCCATCCCCCTTGAACCCCTTCCCAGTCTGACTACTTCCTACTGGGCTTCCCATGTTGACCTCCCCTCCTCCCCTGCTGATTTCCAAACCCTCTCCTATACCTGTTGTTGTCGATTTAGAACCCCATTCCCTTCTATCCCGATAGTGATGCCCCTCCCATCTTTCCCCCTTCTCGTAGCCTACTCTCCTCCAGTCACCCACCCTCCTTCCTTACTAGCCCCCTTCTACCCTTTCGTCTTCACTATCTCTTCCCCTACCTGTTGCCATCCCTCTCATGCCCCGCTTGTCCTCCCCCCTTCAGTATGTTCCTGCTCCTCCTCTCTCTCCCATAGCAGAGGTTCGAATTTATTCCTAGTTGATACCCCTCCTACATCTCTTCCCTCTATCAGTTCCCTCCTCCTACTTGTTTCCCTCCATGCCACCCCTGGTCCCACCCCTGCTCTCTCCCCTGGTATTCCTCGTGGTCTCTTCCTTCCCCATCAGGACCCCCCGCCCTCAGACACCCCTCCCTTCTCCTCTCTTTTTGACTAGTGCCTCTGATACTGGGGTTGGTTTCAGTCCCTAATTATTCTTCCTCCGTCCCCTTGCCATCCCCTATCCCCCCCAGCCAGGATGTCTACCATACTCATCTGCCCAGCCATTTAGACTCCTCCCTAACCTCCACAGTTCCTCCCTCAAACTAGCCAGTTGTCTACAAACCATACACCCCCCCATCCTCCAAGCCCAGTCCAGGATCATGGTGAACCCACACCCTGTACACCCCTCCACCCTTCCAAAGATGCCCGCCCTATTGACATGTGGCACCTGACCCATTTTGGCCCCCATCTTATGCTACGGGCTCTTACTCCCAGTTTCTGTACCCTACTACAACTGTTAGGCCCCTATTTACTCAAGTTCCTGTCCTCCCCACATTAGTCCCCCTATTGCCCCCTTGCCACTCAGGTTAATTCAGTCTCAAATCACATCCATTAGATACTGTATTACTGTAGCAATCCTAAAGCCTCCTTGTCCATTTTTCACCCCTCAGCTACCATACTTTTTGTTCTCAGCTCTCATTTAGTTTCACTTAGCCCAGTTAGAAATCCTACTGCACTCCAAGTATTACTCAGCTCATTTAGAGAAAGAAACAGAACAAATAAATATGTATTATTACAGCAATTTTAACAGTATAGCTCAGTACTTAGCTCAGTTAGAGAAATAAACAGAACAACTAAATCTTATTATAGCAATCCTAAAAGTATCCAATCATTGCTTTGTCTCCATCCCAGAGAACCTGTTGTAATATAGGACCACAGAGGACCATGGGTGGGAGGGTGGGCAACTCTAAAGTCCCAACAGAGCAAGGTTGAGCTCTGCCTCCCTCCCTCTCACTCACTCGTTCTACTTCTCCCGGCGCTGCAGGCTGCCCTTTTGTACTGGGCTCCTGCCTGCATTGGCGCCTTTTTGTGCATCGGGGGTAAGTACTGGGTCTGGTCCTGTTTAACATAGTTATAAGTGACACTGCAGAGGAGCTGGAAGAGGAAGGTCTGCCACTTTGTTAATGACACCAAAATCTGTTATATGATGGACACTGCAGGGGGGTGGAAAGGATGAGCAGAGACCTGACAAAACTAGAAGAGTGGTCAAGGGTATGGCAGTTGGGTTTCAATGCAAAATAAAATGCAAAATACTCCACTTAGGGAACAGAAACCAAGAGGTGGCATATTTATGACCACTAAGCAGGAAAGAGACCTGGGGTAATCATATCAGATGAACTAACGGTGACCAGACAATACAACAAAGCAGAAGGGGGGGTTACTGAGATGCTGGGGTGCATAGGGAGAGATATCACCAGCAGAAAGAAGGATGTGGTATTGCCTCTATATAGACTGCTGGTAAGACCCCACCCAAATACTGTGTCCAGTTCTGGAGATCACATCTCCAAAATGATGCAGACAAAGTGGAGGCAGTCCAGAGGAGGGCAACTAAAATAATGCAGGATCTACATCACAAGCCCCTCAAGGAGAGACTAAAGGACCTCAATATGTACATCCCAGAACAGAGGAGGGAGAGAAAGGATATAATAGAGACCTTTAAATACCTCAAGTGGGTAAATAAGGTATAAAAGAGAAGTTTCTTTCAGAAGAAAAGGTGCTCAAGAACAAGGTGACATGATATGAAGCTAGAGTGGGGTTGATTCAGGAAAGATATCAAGAAGTACTTCTTCGAACAAAGAGTGGTAGATTCCTGGAGCAGTCTTCCAGCGCAGGTGAGGGGTGAAAACAGTTGTGGGGTTCAAGAATGCGTGGGATAATCACAAGGGAATCATAGTGGAAAGGAAGGGGGGGAGGGAGAAAGAGCTGTAGATCGGACACTGTGTGAGGTCATGGTGGAGATAGGGGAAAATGAGCAGAGCGGATGGGCCAAGCAGTCCTTATCTGCCCATCAAATTCTATGTTTCTGTGTTCTGTGCATCTATGTTTGCAGTATAGTATAATGGAAGCTAATGTTTTATAATGTGAGATATTTCCCTTAGGTTTGCTGATCTAGGCATATTCTAAAATTGCTTTTACTGAGACCTTTTTTTTAATGAAATCCTTCATAGTTTTTACAGTCAATTAAAATATATTAAAGTCCTATTCCTCACAATGATTGGGAAAAAATGTACCTATTTTAAATCTGCAAGCACTTTTCCACAGAACAGTTGATGACCAAGTGGAACAAGTTGGCAGAGTAACTGGTACAGGCCAAATTAGTGAGTAACTTCAAACAGGGGTGGTACAGGCATATGGGGTAGTTAGAAAAGGGGTGGCAGAAACAAAACGGGGGTGGCCACAATGGCTGGTGCAGAGTAGTCAGGTAGGGTGGGCAGCTAGTTGAGCCTATGGGCCTTTTTCTGTCATCATTATCTGTGCATTGTTTCTATGTATCTATAGTATGTAAATATTGCGATTTTTTAAAGGAACTGAAACTTCTCTAAGGTCTCAAAAAGACAAATGTTTTAATTGAAGACTTTGTTAAGGATATCTGTACAGCAACAATGTAAAACATCCAGTTTGTAAAAAAAATAAAAAAAATACTTTAATCAGAAGTTCAGGTTTAGTTTAAAACAAAAACCTCTGTACTTTAGTTGCCAACAAATCAAAACAAGTTAGTGTTGCTTTTCTAAGTGTTTCCTCTATTGTGCAAAATCTTTTCTTCCTTTTTTTTAGTTTATTTCTTTTTCCTCCCTTGCTGACCAGCACCTATCCTCTTGTTCCCCCCAGCCTTGTCACCCTGCCATCCACTGGAACTTACTTACCTCATCTGGCTTTTCTCCCAGGGCTTGCTCCTCCTCTGGAGGGGTCAGTGGGCCCCCCTATAACCCCACTGAGACAGGATCCATTTTGTTGGAGGTCCCCAGCTGGCCATGTGTGGAGCCTGCGGAGGACAGGTTTCATCCTACCAGCCAGCAGCTTTTTCTCCCCTGTTTCCTCCCTGGTGTTGTGTACACTCCCATATGCAGCATGCTAAGTATCTGCATTGCCTACGCCTCCCCACTGTGAAGTGTCAGTGTGCCAGCCCCCAACCTCCACTAGAGGCCGGGCTAACACTGACCACTGATCCTCTCCCTCCCTGGAGGAGGAGAGTAGCCCTTGGGACAACTCAATCCTCCTCCCCCCCACCCCAACCAACCCTTCGACTCCCGAGGTCGCTCCCGACCTTCGGTCATTGGCACCACAAGCAGTAGCCCTACGGCTGCACTGGCGGGCTGGCACTTTTTCTTCCTGTTTTAATCTTGCTTCTTGATCATGCCCACTTTCACATTTCTAGGCCATCTCATGTGATGTGTGGTTACTTTTAATCTACGGTAAATAAATAGCACTGCCCTGATTAATAGGGTTACCACCTTTTAAGGAGCCCAAAGGAGGCAGCATAGCACAGTGGTTTAGGGCTCTGAGCACCAAATCTGGAAAACTGGGTTTGAATCCCATAGCCTCCACTTGTGTACTGTGTGATCCTGAGTAAGCCACTTAACTTCCTTGTGCCCCCTCCCAGGCCACACCTAGAAACAAGCTTTAGCTTAGCATTCCTTTCCTGGTTAAACAATTTCACATTCCAAAGTGGGACATGTCTTACTGAAACATAATTTTTCACAGGACAATATGTTACCTCGACCAATGCACCACACTTGTTTTCTCTAAATGATCAGAATTAAGACTGTTGCAGTTTTTTAGTTATTTCTGTTGCTTCTTATCATTTTAAGGTATTTTAGTTAAGGTATTATAGTTGTCTGCAACATTTTGAGAAATGTTAGAAAAACATTTTTCTACTATGAGGTCAGGACATCTAGTATTTTCATGTATTTTGCAGGACTCAGGACTGTCCTGCTAAAAGATGGGCAGGTGGTAACCCTACCTTGATATACCCATGGCATGGACTGCTTGGAAACCAGTGTCAACCAACTGAAAGGGCAATGAGGCAAAGAGATGAAAAACAAAGAAAGAGCATATTTTTTTCTTGAAACTAAATTAATTTAAAACATTTTTTTAAACTTAAATGTTGACAAAATTGAAAAATCATGCCTGCAAAAATATTGGAATGATGTCTATAATACTTTATGATAAAAAAACAGTTGCACTGCTGCTTTGAATCAAAAAATATGGACATTCAAGACTGAAAATGGAACTAAATACCAAACTGGCTAAAAACATAAGTATAGTCATCTGCTTCTCTGACAGCAGTCAGTGGTAGGAGTTAGACAGACTGCCTCTTTGGATGCACTCCTTGGAGCATCAGTGGCTGAAGCTGCTCTTGGAAGACACCTGTTCATGAGCCAGTCAAGGACTTCCACTCCTCTTCCCACGCTGTGTTGCTGTACCAAGTGAAATCGGCTAGAGGTGCACCCAAACTGACTACTTTAAAGCCAATCAGAGGGCTCTGGTGGCAACTGAAGATAGGCTTACTTCCTGAAACTACTTCTGTCAGTGTTTAAGCTCCTCAGAGCACCATCCTTAGAGTAGCTACCACTGCAGCCATTCTTGGAGACCACCTGTGGGGATCATGAGCCAGACAAGGGATCCTCAACCTACTCCCATGCCATGTGGGCTCTTTGTTTGGCCCACAAAGTAGTAGCTGGCACTACTTCCACTCAGATGGCTTCTGAGCCACTTAGTGGGCTTTGATGGCCTTTGAAGCTGGCCAGACTTCTAGGAACTACTCCTGTCCATGTTCCAGTGCCACAAATACCATCCTTTGACCATCCATGGCCGCAGCCACTCTTGGAGGACACCTGTGGCGTTTGTGAGCCAGTTCAGGGCTCCCTCACCTACCTCATGCCATTTGTACCCTTTGTTTGGGCCACAAGGCAGATGTTGGAACTGTCACCAGTCAGACTACTTCAAAGTCAGGTAGAGAACTCTGCCAGCCTTTAGAGGTGGGCCTAACTTCCTTTTAGCCCTGACATTCCTATAGCAACATCCCAGTGTGATAAAACTCCCAATGTGAATGCCACATAGCAGGAGGGCATCTTATCAAGTCACTTTGGTATGCATCTGCAGGGCCTGCAGATCATATTACCTGACTCACTCCAGTTGTCCTGACTACTATTGTGCCCCTTCCCAACCTGCTTTTCTGTAGCTTCCCTACCTCTTTAGGTGAGTTGGATTGAACTGATGTTTGTTACATTGCTGCCTTATATGTTCCTTGGTGAGTTGGGGTATTTTATTTTGATTTCTGTTATCTGGTCATCCTCTGTGTCAAGGTAAGGTAGAGTGTTTTATTTTATTTTAATTGCTATTATCCTGCCATTTTATTTCCCAAGGTGAGCTGAGAATGTTATTTTATTTGAATTATTGTCTCTGCTACAGTATCTTTTATACCAGTGTGAGCTAGGATGTTTTATTATGTTCACCATGCACTTGCACAAGTGAACATTTTGCTATAAGAATGGGTTTTGAGAGGTGGGTCACAGTCAGTCCAATGCAGGACAGTCTACAAGGGACTCATCAGTGTCATGCCAATTATCAGTCAGGCTGATTATGACACAGTTCTGGCTTGCTGGGCAGAATCTTAATGTAGTTCAAAGGAGAGAGACAACCCATTATAGGGCAGCTCTTTTCTTTGATCTGCATAATATTGCTCAGCAAGCAGAGCTGACTGCGTCATGATCAGCCTGCAGCAGTCCCCTTCCCCAATATAAAAACAAAAGGAAATGCAATATGTAAAAATGTAAAAGCAGTATGCCCATGGCAAGCTGTCAGTCCTGGTTGACTGCATTTTAGAAGCCAGCGATCTCACAATCAGGCAGCTCCTTCTTCCTGATAACCATACCTGACCTACCTGTCTTCCAAGACATAGAACAAGGCCTCGGTGCTATGAATCCTGGGAGCAATAACAATAATTTACAGTACACTGGACTCAGTGCTGCTGACTAAAAGCTGTAGACTGCATAGCTCTGATGAAGAGCTACACTTTAGAAGTGAGTTTTAAGATTCCGATCTACAGAAGTTGACAGCAGAGAAGCTGAATCAATTCTGAAATGAAAGTAGTGAAATGAGTTTGGCTTCAATGTACTTGTATTCATTGTTTATCTATCCTCTACATGACAAACCTATGCAACAGACAGCTTACTCCGAATTAAGCATGTGTTAGTAGATAGTAGACTATATGAATGTAGAAAGCCAGTCTACATTTCACTTTGACTGCAATGCAGAACTAGTAGTCACTGTCATTGTTTGTGGACTTCAACTGGCTGAACAGCATGCACATGGGCAATTATCATAGAGCTCCATCTGCATCCTTAGTAACCATGGAATTCTATCAAACAATCCCTCCCACCCTCTGCTAAGTACCCCTTCCACTTCTCATTGCTTGCCCCTTCATATGTTTTTGACACCGGGGTGCCCAATCCCTACTGCCGGCTACTACCCCCCACCCTACCCATTTTCAGTGTGTCACCAAACATATCATTGACACTGGTGTGCCCAGTCCCCAGTGCTGATACTACCTGAAATAAAGAAAACTGTCACCTGTAGTCAATTTTTTAAATATCCTAGAATGAAGAAAGCCATCCATCAGTGCCTGTTACTGCTGCTGGCCTACTGCCACCATTACCCTCCCCCACCTAACCTTCCCACTCAGCAGCACTCAGCATCTCACCCCTCCCACCCTTATTTACCTATTGGTGGTTCAATGCTGTAACTTTTTCTGGATCAGAGACATGTCTTCACTGTTTAATGCCAGACCACG
This sequence comes from Neoceratodus forsteri, assembly GCA_016271365.2. Lineage (NCBI taxonomy): Eukaryota > Metazoa > Chordata > Ceratodontiformes > Ceratodontidae > Neoceratodus > Neoceratodus forsteri. The sequence goes on along the minus strand of CM057455.1, from coordinate 1,137,904,229 downwards.
AATGGAAGAAGTCAGGTACGCAGTTCAATGCATTTCAATGAGTTTTGAAGCTGTCCTCTTAACTTAGTCATTTATTAAGATTTTTCCCCAAAATTTTTAACATAGCTATTTATTTCACACAACCTCATGATTGTGACAGCTGTCATTTTTCAAAACCTGGCCAAAATGTGTTTTTACACTTGTGATGCAAAATCAGCTTTTGGGCAGAATTTTAGCATTTTATCTGTCCTTGTTCATCAGGTGAGGTCATAAGAAGGTTATGTGGGGTCCTAACTGGGCTATGTTGAAAATTTGGGGTAAACATATTAAAATCAACAACATTATGAGTATACATTAACGTTTTTCAATGCATGGCTGCAACTTTGGTAATTTTCAGTATTTTGACCTCAGATTTTCAACATTGTCATTTTTTCACATCACCTCATGAATGTGATGGCTGTCATTTTTCAGATCCTAGCCAAAATGTGTTCTCACACTTGTGGCACAAAATGATTTTTGAGGCACTGTTTTATGAATGACACCTGGCATGTTCAGGAGGAGTGGTCATAAAAAGACTATAGCACCCTTTGCAAACTGTGTGAGAGGCCTTTTGGCACCATGCAATTCTGCTTAAAGTTGAACCAGCATAATATTCTGTGGTGATTTGCATATGCAGCCCATGATGTTTTGCATGGTGTGGGCATGTGTGATTTTGTATTTCCTTGAAACTTGGCCTCCCAGCCAAATGCCCTTTGGGGTAACCATTGCCTCAGTGTTTGCGCACAGAGGTTCTTTGTCTTTTAAATAGCTTTTTGTTTTAATGGGGTTGACCACAACATAACCCAGACAGACTGTCTTAGGGTAGCTGGTTCATTCCACTGGGGTGTCAAACAGACGAGGCATACTGATGAGTCCTGGTAGAACAAAACACGTGTCTATGTCATCTGTCAGCACCCTTTGCAAACTGTGTGAAAGGCCTTACGGCACCATGCAATTCTGCATAAAGTTGAACCAGCATAATATTCTGTGGTGATTTGCATATGCAGCCCATGATGCTTTGCATTGTGTGGGCATGTGTGATTTTGTATTTCCATAAAAAGACTATGATGAAAATGTGGGGTATAAATGTGGAAAAACAACTAAGTTATGAGAAAACGTTAAACTGTTACAGCTTTTACTCATAACTTTATTTTTGCATATTTTGGCCCCTAATGTTCAACATGTCCCTCATGTTACCCTACCTCCTGAACATGACAGGCTTCACTTTTCAACCCCTCCAAACCTTGTTTTTACAGTCACCTTTCACATGAGATTTAAAAATTCCACCTGTCTTGATCATAACATTGGGTCATTAAAAGATTTGGAAATCTGGGGTCAAAATGTGGGAGCCCACTGAAAATTAGATATTGCCTCTCACCTGGCCTCTCCTGGGTAATTAAAATCTAACAATGTGTAAAAGCAAGACACCGCTGAAAATGGGTAAATACATAGTAAAAATGTGTTCAAGCAAGACCCAGTACAACAGCAATGCAAACGGTGAACATTCGGCATTGACAAATGCTTGTTTTAGTTACTGTTACCTTCTACTTAGCCTATTACATTGATGCACCAATGACTCAGCCATGCATGATGATGCAATAAGCATATGTCCACACCCCTAGCTAGTCTGTCTCGGTGTTCACATACCATATAATCAGCAAAAATACTCACATCTCACTTTTGTAAACTGGAAGTCCAGGAGCTACACAGAGGCTCAATTTCTCTGTGATTTTCTACTCTACCTACAGTGTATATTTTAACTTGTCTTATTTCTTGAGCTAATCTGAATGTCAGCATTGTTTACAATCACCTAAAAATCTATGGGAGGGCTTGCTGGAGGTTCAATGTGGGGACTACCTCCTCCCACAACCTCTACATAAGCCCTCCTCTAACACACCTCCCTTGCTTCGGGAGGGTTTTTCATCCACCACCATCCCCTCCTCCTCCTTCTCCAGCGCTCTTCTTACCCTTGTTTATGGGCCTTCTAGTCCCTATAAATTACTACCTACATACCTACTACTCAAGGGTGGGAATAGAGTAAAGCCACAAACAGTACTACAAGTTACGCAAGCACTATATATCCCATTTATCCCTATTGCTATGCCACAAACATTGAATTTCTGTTTAGAGAGAAGCTTTCTGGACCAGAGACATGTCTTCACTCTTTAATGCCAGACCATGAACTGAGAAAATCAGGTGGTTCAGTGCATTTCAACAAGTTTTGAAGTGTGAGACAAGAAATGGGCAGACTAGGTGGGTCAAGCGGTCCTTATCTGCCATCAAATTCTATGTTTCTATTGCTCTCTCTGGGCACAAAATGAGGTAACCTTTACACATTTTTGTTAATTAAAAAGAAGCTGACACCTTCAGGTAAACTTTAGCAAAACATAATCTTTAGACACAATCAAGCTTGTATTGCACATTAGTTCTGCATTTCTCCTCCGCATTATTTATAACTGAGATAATTTGCATGAAAACAGGATCTTTGCTCACGAAGAGTTTGTCTGTTCCTGCTCATTTCTCCCTACCTGAAATAATAATGCATCCCTTGTTATATCACAAGTACTCCCATGACAACAGATTGTGATGTCACAACACAGGATTATGACCTGAAGTAGGGAGTAAGCTATAGAGGCAGATAAAGGTAAAGGAACTCTTAAGGGCTAAAAATCATGTATTCATGCAAATTTCCCCAGTAAGAAATGATGGGGAGGAGAAATATATAGAATATGTATGGAATGCAGGCATAATTATACCTAACTATTTTGTTTTTTAAAGTTTTCTTTGAGGCATCAGTAGCTCTTTACGTTCATCCGTATAGCACTTGACTGTAACATAAAGGATACTGGAGGATTTAGCAATGCCTCCTTTACCTTATATTACAGTTGCATTTTCATCTGCAGCCCAAAGATATAAAACATATGTACCAACATAGCACAAAATGAAAGGCTGTAATAGTATTTTAACTCCTACTGCTACCCCTAGGTTAGCGGTCAAGCCTGACCCAGCCCTTCTACTACTGTACCTCTTTTAGTATGTTTAATAAACTGTGGCCAAATTTTAGAACACTACTGTTGGGTTTTACTGCATATAGTGTATAAAAACAGCCATGTGCAGTATGCATCCAGCTTCTGAGCCTTGTTACCAGTTTACTGTGTAAACATCTTTTACGTGAGCCAGTCAGAAAATCAGCAAATTGGAAATCTGGCTATTTGTAATCACAGTTTTGAATTGAACTGATTTGCCTATCATAAAAAGTGTTGTTAGCACACATAAGAATTGGGCTACCAAAATATGGAGTTGTCTGTTTGCTTATCCCAATATATGGTTTTGCTTCAGAATTATAAAATGACACAAACCTCTTGATTCATCAATTATGTGATCCAGATGGTTCTATATATTTATTTCTGGAGGTATATCAGCAATGGGTTCCTTTTCCTAATCTGATCCTCTTAGGGAAATACCCCCCGGAGGAGGACTGTTATCTTAGAAATAATATAATTAGATCAGTACTGTACATGTATAACCAGTATGAAATTGTTATGATTGTCATTACTGCACATCATGAAGAATGAGCTCCCCCAAGCTGGTGCATCAGAAGGGTTACAATTACAACACCGGTGGCCTGGGTTCAGGAATGAGCCAAAGACATCAGAAGGCCAGCAGCTGAAGGGAGGATCAAGCTCTTCTCCTCTGAGGAGGGAGGCTTGTGCAACCTATTGCTTTACAGCCACCTGGATGACCACACCTGGTGGTGCAGATGGAAGCTAGAGGCATTCGCAGGGATGGAGGGAGCATGCTACTTGGTGCACCTGACGTACTGGCACCCAGGCAGTGTGTTCCCATAGGGTGGGACAAATTGGGGGAAAATGTTTTTTAGTGAGCAGAGAATTGTCTACACAAACCACATCCACCTTGCTCTCCCTCACCCAACTCTAGGAAAAATCCCCTGTGGTTCCCATTACCATGGGAAATTGGATTAGAGAGACTAACTGCCAAGCAGCTGCAGACAGATCTCTCCTCTGGGGGCAAGCAAAGAAGATCAATGCAGCTGTGTTCTGGGCATCCCTCAAGACCTGGATGGAAGAGATCTGAAAGACAGAAAGTTGGCCCCAGCAACAAGCTACAGAATTATCTTTTCAGGTTGCCAGGGAGGTGAAAAAGAAGTCACAAAAGAGAAATAAAAAGGGTCTCCTCCTTAAAACATAGATGTGCTTAGCAGTACTGTAACCTGTGCTGAAGTATGAATAAAAATTAAGATGTTTTGACATCTGGTGGTGAGCAAGTCCTTGCTTCCAATATCTCAGTTTGTGACTGCACTGGAATCAAATCTTCCTGAAGGTTTCTTCCATTTTTACAGGGGCACTGTGGTCACACTGTTGACTTTAGCAAGTTGCTATTACCCTGTTATCGTATCTTCTGAGTGCTTTATCTACAATTACCTTTTTCTAACCTCATCTCTATTTATCCCCTACCCTATCTCCTCACCCTACTTACTGCTGCAAGTGACCCTGCCATCTGTTCCCTCAGAGGTCCCTCATAGATTCTAACTTTTCATCCACATCCTCAGGAATACCACAAATCCTTAGATTTCTTTTTCTGTATACAGCAGCTTGTTATCCTCCACCACCATCCACTCTGTCCTCAGGCATGGGGGCCTATCCTGTGGTAACCATCAGAGCCCCATTCTCTGCTAGATCTCACATAACTTGCATGTAATATGGGATTCGCAATGTAGGGCCTGAGACACATGCTGGTGGCATGGTTTTCACACCATTTTTCTCCACCCACCTCACCTAATGTGTGGTTGTGACTCTGTCAGCCTTAAACATCACAGCACACTTGTGCACAAATGCCATCCCTCACAAACAAACAAGTCCCTCAGCATACTGTGATAGGTCACTGCAAAGCTGGATACTGGGCATTTCGCTCCCCAGGCTGGCTTACGCTGCATTTGACAGTAGTCCCCATCCCTGGCTACACCTGAACCCAGCTCCCTACTCTCGAACTTGTCAGTACTGAAGTGTGACAAGCTTTCATTGGGCCAGCAGGTGGCCTGATCCTTATATTTCTCAAATGAACATGGCTTTCCAGGTTTTCAGTTTGCCTGTGCAGATGGTAGATTTCCTTTACTCTTGAAGCATTAGTTGCAGCTAAAGTCTGGTATTGATTTTCAGTACGGTATCAGACTGAGACTTTCCCAGTGCCTTAACAGAACCCCACTCTTTACTGTCTGCCTCTTTTTGCCTAAAGGCAGTTTTGCAGTTTACGGAGTTTAGAGTTTCAAAATGCAGTTGCTATACTCGGCTCATGTTAAAAGTTTATCTATGCACTTTCAAGGGAATCAATCATATAGACACTCAAAATAGAGGCATCTGATTCAAGTGGCTGTAAATATTATTGCTATAACTGCAACTGTGATTAACAGACTGTTAACAGGGAAAGGAGCAGACACGGGGAGTACTAAGCACATCCCAAGCTTACCTCTCTATGGATTAGTTTGAGGTACTGTGGAGGACTGATGGAGAGGATAATGAGCATTCTAGAGGACAGTTCACCTCTAAGAGAAAACAGCATGTCCAAATGGCAAGGGAAATATAGGGGTATGGAAGAAGTCAGAGTTAGAATGTCTATGAACATAGGCCCGGGGTGGGTAGGGTTTGAGAAGAGAGACTCAAACAACAGAAACGAACTGCTCAAAAAAGTGTAACAGTTTGAACTGCGTGAAAACTCACAAAGTCAGTAAACAAAAAAACATAACAGCTAAAAACCTCTCCTGAACAACACAGACACAAGCATATAGTTTAAAAAGCACATTATGACTGCATATACCAAACAAGAAGGTTACGAATCAATCATAAGGCAGTAGTAGCAACAGCAGCAGTGTCCAGCATCCAGCCAGCATTTCATATGTATTTGTGCTTTATCAAAGTGAGAGGGTAGCTAGGTTGTTGAACCAGGTAGACAGGGTGTTGGACCACACTCTTAATATTATTAAAGCAGACTGCATGAGACAGCAATATTCCAGGGATGGTCAACCCAGAATGGAGTACAAGTCACAGTGGTGCATGAAAGGGAAAGAGCTCAAGGCTCAGTGACAGTGTCTTAATGGAGGAGGTCCAGCCTGGCTAATGAGGACAGAGAGGTTGCACTCTAGAAGCAATGAAAAAGTCTGATCCAAAGTACTGGTAGGTTATACAGCGAAATGTGGAAAAAGTCTGCTGAGGCTATGCTAAGATAATATGATGCTTTGATAATAGCACAGCTAAGATATAGTATTATGAACAGCTCTTATTTAGAAAAGTGTTTTAAAAATGGGATGGAAACTTAATGCTTCCTCATTGGCTTACAAGTTCTGAGACCCATTTCTTAATTTTCTACAGTTGCACAGGTCTGAACAAGTTTAGGTAGTGTGATTCTGGAATTTGGGCAACTCACATACAGAATTCATAAGCCACTTCACTCATTCCCAGTTGCCATCACAAACATGACTTCCACCTTTACTCAAATAAATAAATATATGTATAAGCCCAAAAAATAGAAGTTCTTCAATTAAATATAAAAAATAAATAACTGAGTGTTCTTCACACTCGTGAGACCCTCCTCACTCACATAAACAAATAAAAAAAAAATATTCAGAGTTTCCATTGTCGGTGTTTCTTAGATGACCATGACAAATCCACCTCCTACCCTTAACAGTTTACCAGAGAAATCCCTGCTCCTTACCCTGAAACAGAAGAACTTGAGGTTCTGACTCCACCTGATACATGTGTGTGTGTGTAATTATCAAGAATTTTGAATTCCTGTATTCCGTGTTACCACTATTCCATGTGTGTGTGTATGCGCATGTGTGCGTGTGTGCTTATATAAAGGGAAGCAGGAGTCATCTACTACTGAAATAATGAAGAGTTTTTAATTCTTATATTCCATGGTAAACAATCATGCAATGTACTGATCGTGTGAAAGACAGATTGACAGGGAAAACATCTTTGGAGGGCTATTTTACATTATTTAGCAACATTTTATTAGACGTTTTATGGCTTTTAAAACTTTTAGAGTGCTTGTTTTTAAAAAGTTGCCAATGGACTCATTTTATAAGTGCACTACGTCTCTTTGGGGGACTGGTTATAGCTTGGCAGAAGACACCAAGAGAAAGGACTGCTGTGTGACTGAACTTCTCTGCTGGGACTAAAGTAGAAGAACTTTTGTATTTGGACCTTTAATTTAGGGTAAAAAACTAACATACAAAACAAAAAAAAAAAGTGTGTGTTTGGGTTAACTGAACTGAATGGGTAACTGAAAAGTCATCTAGGTGTAAACTCAGGTGACTGAAAGGACTTAACTGCTGTGAGGTTTAAATTACTTGTAGAAAGATCTGGTAAGTAGGGGAGTGGCTTAGCTAGAAGGAAGCTACATTTAAAGACTGCCTTAGAAAGATTCTGCTAATAGCTTGGCAGAAGACACCAAGAGAAAGGACTGCTGTGTGACTGAACTTCTCTGCTGGGACTATATTGCCCTCCTTCCCCCCACCCAAAGCTAGTTCTATTTTTATAGGCACAGGATTTGACTGACAACAGGAACTTCCTGTTTAGGGGCAGGAAGTGAGTGATCACAGAACCACCAGGACCCACCATCCTAGAAGGGCAAGAGTAGCTCTCGGCCCCATCTAGCTGCTGGAGGTCTGCCTCTGAACAAGCAAGTGGTCTACTGAGAAATATAGGATATTCTTGTCTCAGAACAGGACAATCAGGAGCTTAAAGGGCACATAGGCAGAAAGTAAGGAGAGAGAGAGAAAAAAAACAGACGAAAGAGTAAGGATTGCAAACAGTTAAGGGGTCAGAAATAAGACATGATTGGAGTGGTGCAGTGCAGTGGCTGTGGAGCAGCAGTCTTCCAGGAGATATTCTGGAAGATGCGGTGTTGTCCCATCTGCAGGCACCTCTCTGGGCTGAGGGAGGACATTGCTCATCTCCAGGCTGAGTTGGCCAGGATTTGTGGGACCTCCTCTTCCATCCAGGGACCACCAGTGCCACTGCCGTTGCCTCAGAGGTTGCCAAGAAAGAGGAGTGGTTGGACCACAGTGGGCACAGGGAGGGTGAGGGTGGTGGAACGGAGGCACATCCCTCCAGTTGTACCTCTCCACAATTCCTATGCCATTCTGGCAAAGTGTGGTTCCTCTATGGAGGCACCTACAGTGGAGACCAAGGAGGATGCTGGGAACCTCCACAAAGGAGACCCACAGAAGGGTGGCAGGGGACCCTGCAGGGGAAGGAAACAACTCCTGGTGGGGGACTCCATTGTTAGGAAGGTAGAACTGGGCAAGGAAGGGGAGAGGGAGGTAAGGTGCCTGCCTGGCGCCATGGCTTGGAGGGACAGGGAGCGAATCCTCAGGATTGCTGGAGCAGCTGCACAGGGGAGGGAGCTGGATGTCATTGTCCACCTAGGGACAAATGACCTGGCTAAGAAAGGGATTAGAGAAGTGCAGGAAGAGTTTGTGGAATTGGGGAGGGGCCTTAGTCAAGTAGCACGCACGGTAACCTTCTCGGAGGTGCTACCCATCTATGGCATAGGAGAGGCTAGGGTGTTCCGTACAATGGGTTTAATCAGTGGTTGAAAAACTGGTGTGGAGCTCAGGGATTTGGCTTCATTGGGGACTGGGGGTCCACCTGGAGTGATGCAAGCCTATACTGGCATGATGGGCTGCATCTGTCCGGGACGGGAACCCGGATCCTAGGTGATAGGTTTAAATGCTTCATTGGTAAGCTTTTAAATTAGCCAAGGGGGGAGGCACTGGAAAAGAGCAGGAAAATCCTAGCCCCCCCAAAAAAATCATGGTAGTAAGTGTGGCAAACACCAACATGGAGGTGTCGATAGGGAGAAGGGCAGGGGTAAATGGAGAAAGTGACAAAGGCAAGAAGGACAGGGATGGGGCAAAAGGGGTAAGGCCATCAGGAAATGGAGGGTAATGAGTACCAATGCCGGTAGTCTGGGCAACAAGCTCCCTGAGCTGGTGGCCTTAATGGAAGAGGGATGCCTGGATATCGTAGCAGTCACAGAAACATGGTACACAGAGAACCATGACTGGGATGTTAACATACCAGGGTACATAACCTACAGGAGAGACAAGCAGGGGAGAAGAGGGGGAGGAGTAGCTCTCTATGTAAAGGAAGGGATAAAAGCAACTGAACAAAAGAGTAAACAGGGAGGAGAGGAGGCACTGTGGGTCACCTTGGAGACTGGAAAGGGCACCACAATCCGCACAGGGGTTGTGTACAGACCCCCATGTCAGGGGGAAGGAATGGACAAGGATATGATGGAAGGCATTCTTAGAATGGCAGAGAAAGGGGAGATACTGTTGATGGGAGACCTGAATATGCCAGATGTTAACTGGAGCACATTTGCTGCAGCCACATCCAAGAGCAGGGCCATTCTTGATGCCCTACAGGTGGCAGGCATTAGACAGCTAGTTTCGAACCCACTCGTGAGGGAGCAATCTTAGACCTTGTACTCTCAAACGGGGCAGTGAGAGGATCTCAGATCTAGAAGTAGGTTGCCATCTGGGGACAAGTGACCATCAAACAGTGTGGTTCACGTTAAACTCAGCTACAGAGTCAAGCCATACAAAAGTGAAGGTACTGGACTTTGGGAGGGATGACTTTGTCAAGATGGGAGAGTGCCTCAGAAAGCACTAGCAAACAGGGTAGAAGGAGGTGTGGAGCAACAATGGGAATTATCAAAATGTCATCACAGACGCAACAAGCCTTTGTGTGAAGCAAATAAACAAATCAAAACGAAAGAAAAAGCCACTATGGTTCTCAAGAGAGGTGGCTGTGAAAGTCAGGAAGAAAAGATAGCATTCCGAAGTATAGGAAACACAGAAGGAGCAGGACAGAGAGCTGTACCAGTTAAGACAGAAAGAAGCAGGGAGGGAAGTCAGAATAGCAAAGGCCCAAACTGAGGAAAAGATAGCCAACTCAGTTAAGAAGGGGGATAAAACCTTTTATAGGTACATCAGCGAGCTTAGAAAGACAAAGGGAGGGATAGTGAGGCTGAATAGAATGAACGGTGGGTGGGCAGAGGGGGACAGTGAAAAAGCAGGAATACTGAATGAATATTTCTGCTCAGTATTCACAAAAGAGGAGGGGGAAGTGCCTAATCCAATTAACAGAAGCACTCTTGATAGGGGGGTTGATCCCAGTCCTTTCATAGAAGAAAGGGTTCTGCAAGAACTCCTAAAACTGAAGGTGGACAAAGCAATGGGTCCTGATGGAATTCACTCCAGAATTCTAAAAGAATTAAGGAAGAAACTAGTGAAACCACTGGCTACTCTTTTAATAAATCATGGGAGGATGGTGTGGTACCGAGGACTGGAGGAAGGCGGATGTGATTCCCTTCACAAAAGTGGGACCAAGACAGAGGCAGAAAACTACAGACCTGTCAGTCTGACCTCTGTGGTAGGGAAAGTGATGAGTCACTTCGAAGGAAAGAATAGTTGAGTACCTAGAGGTCAGTGGAGCACAGGATCCAAGGCAGCATGGGTTCACAGCGGAAGGTCATGTCAGACGAATCTAATAGATTTCTTTGACTGGGTGACAAAGTAGTAGACCAGGGAGGGGCTGTGGACATGGCCTACCTAGACTTTAGCAAGGCATTTGACACAGTCCCACACAAAAGATTGATAGTCAAATTAACCAGCCTGGGAGTGGGTCCCAGGGTGGTAGCCTGGTAAAACATTGGCTGGACAACAGGACACAGAAGGTAATTGTAAATGGAGTCCACTCTGAAGAAAGGCGGTTACTAGTGGGTACCGCAGGGTTCAGTATTGGGTCCAGTCCTTTTAATGTCTTCATCAGTGACATTGCAGAGGGACTGAAGGAAAAGTATGCCTTTTGCAGATGACACAAAGATCTGCAACAGGGTTGATACACAAGGAGGCGTGGAAAGGATGAAAAGGGACTTGGCAAGGTTGGAGGAATAGTCAGACGATGGCAGCTAGGATTCAATGCAAAAAGTGCAAATAATGCACCTGGGAAACAAGAACCCAGGGAAGAATACACAATGGGTGGGGAGGTAGTAACAACAACAAAACAGGAAAGGGACCTGGGGTAATCATATACAGATGCCTTAAGGTTAGCAAGCAATGTGAGAAGGCAGTAGGGAGGGCCGGGGGTATACTGGGATGTATAGGGAGAGGCATCAGCAGCAGAAAACAGGAAGTTGTTATCCCTCTGTACAGACAGTTGGTGAGACCCCATCTGGAATACTGTGTCCAGTTCTGGAGACCCCATCTCCGCAAGGACATAGACAGGATAGAGGCAGTTCAGAGGAGGGCAACTAAAATGGTGCAGGGTCTGCAAGAGAAGCAGTATGAGGAGATACTAAAGGAGCTTAATATGTATACCCTTGAGGAAAGAAGGGAGAGGGGGGACATGATAGAAACTTTCAAGTACCTCAAGGGAATCAACAAAGTCCAAGAGGGTAGCATCTTTCAGAAAAAGAGACTTGCAAGAACAAGGGGACACAATTTAAAGATAGAAGGAGGGCGGTTCAGGTTCAATGTGAGGAAGTATTATTTCACAGAGAGGGTAGTGGATGCATGGAACAGCCTTCCTGAGGAAGTTGTGGGGTCTAAAACTGTGGGAGAATTCAAGAATGCATGGGACAGACATAAGGCAATTCTTGTGGGGGGCAGGAAGATAAAGGCTGTTGGTTAACTAGGATCTGCGGCCTATCCTGTAGGTAGGGAAATGGGCAGACTAGATGGGCCTAGCGGTCCTTATCTGCCGTCAAAGTCTATGTTTTTATGTTTCTATGGTTGTGCTGTTTTATTATACTACCAGGGGCCAAAGACACTCATCCTGCAGCCTTGTGCCTTACTATGCCATTGTGCATGTGGAAAAAACAGCATAACCAATGCCTCATCAAGCCTTATTGTTTACTTATGATACGAAAAGTACAAAAAACAAGCAACTAAAGTGATGCATGTGCTAAAGTGTCTGCAAAAAAAGAATAGGTGAAAATAACTGGATTTTTAGAGTATAGAAGAAAAGGTTTAGTGCCAGTGTTTTTACAAATGTATAACATCCAAAGGGTTGCTGAAAAGGTAAAGCTACTACATCAGATTCAGCACAGAAGATAGGAATAGAGACTATAAGCTGAAGCTGAAGGACACATTCAGATCACAAGTCAGAAATCTTTTCATTACTCAGAGAATACTACAGGTACTGAATTATAACCTTCAAAAGGAAATAGTAGTGAATAATGTAGCATTCTAAGACAGTACATAGATACATAGATACATACATAGACAGTGTCGGCAGATAAGGGCCTATGGCCCACCCAGTCTGCCCATTTAAGTTTCTAAGTTCAGTTTATGTTTTCCAAGAAGTCTGTTGCCCCTTACCCCTGACCTCCAGAATTCCTTTATGTCTATCCCATGCATTCTTAAATCCCGTGATTGTTTCAGCCCCCACCACTTCCTCTAAAAGAAAAGAAAGATTTAGATGCTGTACTGCAGATGATTATATACCACAAGAGATGGACTAAGATGAAATAAATGTCCTAATTCCAGATTTTTTATATGTTTTGATATTTTCATTCTACATTTTGGGCACTACTTTCAAAAGGCTTTCTCCCATCCAGCAGCTATGGCCACATGCCTTTGAGCCCCCACTCCCGCCCCCACCACCACCACCATGACAATATTTTAAAGCTGAATGTCTGCACATTATATTAACAAATACAAAACAGCAATAATAATGTATGTCATGTTCCCCTCTGTATGCTGTCTGAACAGCATCAATTGCATAGTGAACGACAATACAGCGGCAATTCACTGTTGCCGCTGTAATGTACCCATGGAACCCCAACACTGCTTTAACTGGGTATTGCACCCTACCCCGAAGCAACTCCAACAAGAAAAACAGTTTACCTGATGGATTTATGCCACCCACAACTTGAAGTCGACATAAATAAGTCACAGTAACGTCGGTTGACAACATTGCTGTCGAACCGGTGTCCATGCTCCCCTCTCTGCAGCTTTTGGTACTTGGAATTGTGTCTGATGTCAAAACCTAGACAATGTTTTACCATCAAACAGAATTTTATTCACTATATTAGCTTGTGTTATAAAAACTTACAACACTTCATTTCCTTTAGACTTGACACATTTATTCAAACCTTTTCAACAAAATGAAATTGTTAATATTTCACAAACAAGTCGTTTACTGAATCTTACAGAAAGGTTAAAATAATCGAGTAAGCATTTTTCTTACACCGTTCTAAACTATTACTTACTCTTCCCGTTGATATATCCTTAAATCACAACACAGCAAAACTGAGGCTGACTCAATGTGTTTAATCAAGTTAGACTCTAAACGTACTGTAGAGTACTTGTTCTAAGAAATATTTGGTTTGCACATATTTTAACAACTGCATTTATTACATTTATGCTATTGTTTTATGTATTGAACCAGATGTGGATACAGATCACTTTCTGCACAAATCAAATAAAAAATGTATAAAACTGTGTGAAACGGAAGTAACATAATGCAGGCATATACAGAGGCATGCATACCCTTGACATCATGTAGAACTCCTTGCAGCTTGAAGCTCTGCTCAGCAAAGTTGAATATTCAGATTTTATTCTAAACATGTCACAGGCAAATAGCACATACTGAATAAAAGGGCATAAGTGGGCACTGCACTTGAACAGTAGCTCTGGTGAGAGTATTACATTAAAAGACGTATGCACAGAGTCGGCCCAGTGGGGAAGAGGGCCGAGTCACCTTGCACCTTACCTTTTCCCACACCAGCGACCCAGGTTTGGGAACAGACTTGGGTGTCAGGTTCGGCTGCGGAGGGAGAGGATCGAGAGTTCAAGGGACCGTTCTCCTCTACCAGAGAAGGGAGGCCTGTCAGCCCAGCCTAGATTGTCCCCAGGTGGAGACCTGGAGGTAGAGCAGTGTTAGGGAGGCAAGTATGGGAAAGAACTGTGGGGGAACACTGGCAATGTTCTTCCATGCATGTGCATGATGCTCCACGTTGGAGTAGGGAGAAGAGAGAATGGCATTGGAGGGGCAGCCCTGTCCACACCACCGCAGGTCACCCCACTGGTCTGCTTTGGATTGGTTGTACGGTGGGGGATGATGGCCCTCCCCGCTCAGCCCTGCCATGAGGGGGAAGCTTGTGGGGAAACCCAGACCAGGTAGGTGCCCAGGCAGTAGTTAGGTATCAGTGCGAGGGACCAGAGACTGGGCTGATAAGCTGCCCCTCCAGACGCAAGGAGGAAAAACACCTGTATGGAAAAAAATACTTATACATAGATCAGACCTGAACAAATTCAAACCAGACTTTGTCTTGCTGGCCAAAAGTTGCTTTGTTGGTCAGGCCAAACAGAAAATCCTACAGCCCCCATGCCACCCCACCCCATGTTTGAAAGATTTTAGCATAAACGCCTCCATTCTCCTTTTTGTGCTGAAATGGGCTCTTATCAATGAAACAACAGAGTTCCATTATTTTAAAGAATGCTTATCTATGCTTAAAATGCCCCGATACTTCCCTCAGTGGTTGGCAACATATTTCAAGTGGATTTGACACTGTTAAACAGCTAGCTGAGGATTTGTTGAAATACTGCAAGACCACAAACCATTTTGTCATTTCTGCATTATTGAAACACACCTTCCTTCACTTATTTTTGCAGCCTACCAGAAACAATTGTTCTAAGAAATGACCACACTGCCTTGCTCATGCACATAAGGGAACTTGCCAAGGTATCATAAAGTCAAATACCAGTGCAGTAATGTGTTGTGCCACCATACAAACAATTATCAGGAACATTATTTCTGCCTTGGACCCAATTCCCCAAAGTCATTTGCCAATTTTTCACACTTTCATTTTTTTTTTCATTTAGTGATTCAGAAAAGACCTTAGAGCACAAGCTCTTTTACAAAGGTTCCACATCATAGATTGCAAAGCAAAGTACAATAGGAGAAAGCAAAGGTACATTACAATGAATGATACAGCTTGGATTCAGAACTTACAGAATAACTCAAAAGATAGGTACAAGTTAAAATAACAAGAAAAACACTTTATAAGGGTGGAGGGGGGAATAAGCAGACACAAAGTGCCTTGTCAGTAGTTCAGAGGGACGGGGATAGCTGGCAGTGAGTTAAAGAAAGGAGGTACGAGAGAGAGAGGTAGGTACTACGGTGAAGGTGAAGGATGAGAGAAGTGCAATAATGTATAAGGAGAAATGGGGGCGTGAGGAGAGGTTGAGTGAAGAAGACATGCTAAAGTAAATGGTGGGGTGTATGGGGGCATAGTGAGGCAGCCTGCATTAGTAGTGACTGTTAGGGAAATTCACGGGACTGGGAGTTGGGGAAGGGGGGAAGATGGGGTGGTAGGTGCCGGAGGAACATGACGCAAACTGATTGCTGAGGCAAGTCATGAGAAGGGACAGAGGGAGGGGTACCTGAGGCCTGCCTGATGCTTGCTGGGGGGGCAGAGAGAGCAGGTGTAGCTGGACTTAGGGGCAGGTGCACTTAAAGAGTGTTATTAGGTGCTGTTTGAGGTCAGTTTTGAATTGGGCCAGTTTTATTAGCCAGGAAAGTGCACTAAACATACAGTGCCTGTTTTCAGGAATGGCCCAGGGGAGTACAGACTGCATGCCCAGTACACGATTATAAAATACAGAAAATAACTCCTGTAAAGATTATACTCGGGGGTGGGGGGTAATGTTAGGGCAGGCTTGAGGTACCAGTTGGATAATGATGGGTGGACCCCACAGTGCTGCTGTCATCCAACTACATGGCTGAAATAACAACCAACAGATAACTGCAGGCTCTAGACACAAATACCATGCATATGTGTGTATATTGCATGTACTGTGTACATTTTACATATGTTATTATGCTACTGCTAGTTTTACTATTTATTATTAGTTTTATGGCTGTGTGTTTCAAGGTTGTAAATTTTGGGACTGAGCGTTGTGCAGGTGCTATAAGCATTACAAGAGTGCATTGATATAAAAATAAATTGCTACTACTATTGCTTAAAAATTCCCCGTACTGAGGAATGGGCCAGTAAAGCAGGGTAACCGAGACAGTCAGTGTTCATACAGAACTGGTGGTTTATGTGAACACAGCTGCATTAGTCTATTTATATGACTGTGCAAGGGACAGTGTTGCCTCCACAAGCCATCATATGAGCAAGGCTGACTATATAACAGGTGGGCCATTGTCATGGCAAAACCCATCCTTACTGTACAGTAAGTAAAGTGGTGTCTAGTGTCAGATTCTGAAATGTGAGATCTCAGGACACTGCTGTCACAACCTCCTCAGATGACTAGTCACAGTGTTTGGAAACACAAACCATTCTAGTCAATTAAGCAATTAGCAAGTGATCACTCTGTCTTTCCGCATCAGTTCTTTACTGAAGGTCCTTACTGACATGACTGAACATGAAGAAACCTGATATTAGCACTACTGCACACAGCTATAATCAACAAACTACTAAACTTGGAAAATGGAACCCTTCAATTAGGAGGTAAATACCAACCTAACGTTTGACATTTAGCGTATTTTCCGTTTAACTATTCTAATATCTGTATCAGCAGCACTCTACCACAGCTTCGGATTCGGATTTGGGGGGGGGGGGGCAGAGTTTCTTGTTGTATATTTGCTAGGTTGTACATTTTGTGGTTTGTTGTTTATAATTCTTATTGTTTTGTTGTGCTTCTGTTGTTTTCTTGCTTGTATTTTTGTTAAAAGATCAATAAAGTTTATTCAACTTAAAAAAGCAACACTACCATACCTATACAGTGCTGCCTTCGATCTGTGATCCCTGAGAGAGAGAGAGAGAGAGAGAGATCCCAGGGAATGTTTTTTATGATCTGTAGGCAAATAAAATTCCCTAAAAGAAAGTATCAAGGAATTGCTATGGAGGCACAAGCTGACAGAGCTAAGCTCTTGATGTACTGTATAGTTGCCCCACCCAATGGGAATACCATATCATTAGCCTTCTCTTTTTATGTTTGCTTGCACGCATGTGCAAGAAACATAGTGCCATCATATGAGTTTTCTAGAGGTGTGTCAGCCTCTTCCAATTCAGTCAGTATTTGCAGGCGCAGTCGCAGTGCGCCAATCACTGCTGCAGCTGTCTATGACAGCAGGAAAATGCAGTGGCATACAGTTGAAAGGGAGAGCTCCACTTCAGTGAGCAGAGATCTCCTCCCCACACACACACACACATATGCAAGCACGCATATTGCATGCTGATCATCCCACCCCCCACGCAGACACTGTGTGGCTGTGAGTGCTCAATCCCGTCGGCTCCAAGCCCCCCAACAACAGCTGTCCAGGTGCCATGCTGGGGCCCACCCCAAGCGTGGCAAGAACTGTCATAGCCAGCAGGGGTGCCCAATCCCCCATCGGCTCCACGGCTGCATGCCCCCAAGCTTTCCATGTGCCACGCTGAGGCCCACCCCAGTGTGGCAAAGCATGTTATGATAGCAACGGGGTGCCCAATCCCCGCCGGCTCCAGCCCCCAAACAGCCTTTTTCCAGCTGCCACACTGGGAGCCCACCCCAGCGTGGAAATGTCCCGGCTGCCTAAAAACCTGTAAAGAAGAAAACCTTCCTCGCAGTCTCCCGCCACCCCCACAACCCGCACTCCACCCACTCACTGCGCACCCTGCCCCCACACCCCCCACCCCATACTTACATCCGAGCTTGGCGCGACGTATCATCGGTGGACCAGGAACACGCTCTGTACTCTTCAAAGCTGACCGCAAACTGAGGAAATGCTGGTAAGCTGTATAATGGAATAAACAGGGTTTTTCAACTTTGTTGCATATCTCAGGCATTTTGGGAATTTAGGCCCCAAATTTTCAACATGGGTTTTGGGACCCCTCCTCCTTGAATTCTTGCACTGTCATTGTGTTAATTGGGCCCGCAGGGTGATTTGTGATCTTTCATAAAATCACCTTTCAGGACCAGTGTACTAAACAATTCTGCCAGTGTTCATAAGGTGGGCTCTCAAAAGCCTATGTTGAAAATTTGTTGAAAAATTCCTAAAAATTACTGTTTTACTTTAGCGCGCTATGCAGTTCCTATGCACGCTAGGTTCGTCTAATTTTCAATATTTTCACTCTAGATTTTCAATATTGCCATTTTACCACACCTCCTTATGAGCAGTACAGCTGTCATTTTTCACACCTCGCCCACAACGTGTTTCCACCCATGTAGCGCACAATGGCGCAGTCTGTGTGCGAAATCAATGTATGGGACACATTAAGAAAATCGCAGTGACACTGTTCATGAGCAGAGGTCTTAAAATGGCTATGTTGAAAATTTGGTGACAAAACTCCATAAAATGACTGATTTAGGAGCATGTGTTGCGCAGTTCCTATGCACGTTCATAAGTTTGCAAATTTTCAATATTTTCACTCCAGATTTTCAACATTGCCATTTTATTGCACCTCCTTATGAGCAGTACAGCTGTCATTTTTCACACCTAGCCCACAATGTGTTTCCGTCCATGTAGTGCACAATGGTGCAGTCGATGTGCGAAATCAATGTATGGGACACATTAAGGAAATCACAGTGACACTGGTCATGAGCAGAAGTGTTAAAATGGCTATGTTGAAAATTTGGTGAAAAATTTTCCAAAAATTACTGTTTTAGGAGCGCACATTGCACAGTTCCTACGCACACTGGCAAGTTTGCGAATTTGTAATATTTGCACACCAGATTTTCAACAGTGCCATTTTACCACACTTCTTTATGAGCAGTACAGCTACCATTATTCACATCTTGCCCAAAATGTGTTTCCGCACATGTAACGCACAATGGTACAGTCAGTGTGCGAAAACAATGTTTGGGACAGATTAAGAAATCACAGTGACACTGGTCATGAGCAGAGGTCTTAAAATGGCTATGTTGAAAATTTGGTGACAAACTCCATAAAATGACTGTGTTACAAGTGAGCATTCGCAATTCCACGCACCTGTAAGTTCATGAATTTGTAATATTTTCAGTCCAGATTTTCACCAGTGGCATTTTTCCACACCTCCTTAGGAACAGTACAGCTGTCATTTTCCACAACATGGCCAAAATGTATTTTCACACTTTCAGCGCAGAAATGCGTGGTTGCTGTGGGAAATCATTGTTCGGGACAGATAAAGAAAATCACACTGACACTGTTCATGATTGGAGGTCCCAAAATGCCTGTGTTAACAATCTGCTGTAAAAAAAGTCCCCAAACTAGTTACATTACGGTGTGCGTTGCACGGTTTCTCACTTATGATTTCTCAATTTTTAAGATTTTCACAGCAGATTTTCAACATTGCCATTTTTACCTCCCCATGAACAGTACTGCTGTCATTTTCACATCCTGTTCGGAATGTGTTTTTGCACCTGTGGTGCCAAATTCCGTAGTCGCTGTGCAAAAACAGTTTTCGTCTAACAAACTGATATTGCCGCTGTTCATGAGGTGGGGGTCACAAAAAAAACATGTTGAAAATTTGGAGTGAAAATACCAATGAATGCCTGAGGCGTTAGGGTTTTCGACCATAACGCACCACCCTGTAGAGAATGACAGGCATCAGGGGTGTGACTTGCGATTCTTGCCTGTAATACTCATACCATTCCACCTCCACCCCCACCCACACCCTGCAGCCAGTGAGAGGCATCAAGGTGTGCCTCGGACTCTTCGGGCCCAAACTTCACCCCATTCTCCTATACTGTACCCATCTCACCATATTTCCTGATGGAATGGGGTGTGCATAAGGGCCAAAGACCCCAAGGAACACCGTGACACTTGTCAGTGTCTGCAGGGTAGGGTGTGGTGAAATGGCATGGTCGTTATGCCTGACGACCCAAAGGCACACCCCAATGCCTGTCGCTCTCTGCAGGGTGGTGGTGGGGTTGGCTTCAGTTCAGTACTTCGCTGTCATTCCTATTATGCAGCTCTGTAATGTCTACACTACCAGGGCCAATGCCAGCAAGCAAGCAAACATTCGGCATTGACAAATGCTTGTTTTACCAGTTAGCAGCTGAGTTGTTTAAAGTTCTTGTCAAAAAGATTGTTTAGAGCTTCATCATTAGCCATCTACCAATATTTGTTTTTACCAGCTACTAGTTAATTTTTTATAAACTCCTAACAAAAAGCATGTTTATAGCTGCATTATTTTATCAGGAAAGGGCTCATTAAACCTGCTGCATTCTGCCTCCACAACTGACTCCCCCCAGTTAGCAGATGTGGGTATGTTAATACATTTTCTGCTCTCTGGTCCATTTTAAATCATTCCTTTTGTCCAGGCTTTGACTGCAGCACCAGGTTTACCCAGCATACTCCCTGCTACCCACAATCCCACTGTTCTCCTTACAGCACAGTATAATCAGAGTATACCGAGTGTTGCACTGGCCACAGGACTACATCAAGCTGCAGAGGCTGTCAGTCTGTTTTATGACCAACAGTATGAGTTAGGGAGGGTTCATACCTGCCATGCTCAACCTCTGTAAGCTTCGCCCTCGATAAGCAGATTCCAGCATGCTGTAGATTTTCTGTACCTGTTGCAGCACTCCTATGCTGATTGCACTGTGCCTTTAGCATAACAGCAAGAGTGTGGATAGCAAAGCAGATGCTGGATCAAACAGTGTGCTGAAGATGCCCACAGATCAGGGCATGGGTAAAATGATGTAATTAAAATGGACAAGGCAGCAGAATGCTTATCAGCAAATCTGAATTTGCTAATCTGGGAGTAAAGCCTGTGGAGGTAGAAAGCAGCAACCACTTTTTTTCATTTACTTCCGTTTACGTATTGTAACTTTGGTAGTGGTTAATGAACAAATTTATGTGTGTCCTTGTTTATTGGAAAATTTCAATAAATACATTTCACAAAAAAAAAACTTTAACAACTTTGTACAAGTCTTTAAAGAACTAGACATGTTATCCCCACTTCACAAAGTTTACCACAAGTTGTACTTCCGGTGTCAGGACCACCAGCAGCACGGGTTCAAAGAGGGAGGTCATGTTAAGCAAATCTAATAGATTTCTCTGATTGGGTGACTAGGGAGGTGGAACAGGCTGGGAAGGCAGCAGACGTAGCCTATCTGGATTTCAGCAAGGCCTTTGACACTGTGTCACACAGGAGGCTAATATAGAAAGTTAGCAACCTAAAGGTTGAGGTCAAGGTGGTAAACTGGGTATCAAACTGGTTAAAGGATAGGAGACAGAGGGTGGTGGTCAACAGAAGTCATTTGTGGGATGGAACAATGACCAGTGGAGTGCCACAGGGATTGGTACTGGGTTCTGTTCTCTTTAATGTCTTCATAAGTGACATTGCTGAGGAACTGGAGGAGAAACTGTGTCTCTTTGTGGATGACACAACACTTTGCAACAGGGTGAACACCCATAAAGGGGTGGAGAGAACACAAAAGGGATCTGGGGAAACTAGAGCTGTGGTCTAGGGATGGCAGCTGGGTTTCAATGCCAGAAAGTGCAAAGGCATGCATTTGGTGCTGGGAAACCCAGGAGCTGGGTATAAAATCAGGTGGAAGCTACCTACAGTCACCAAGCAAGAGAGGTGCCTTAGGGTAATCATATCTGATGATCTCAATGTGACATGGCAGTGCAACAAGGCAGTTGACAAGGCTAGTGGGATGCTGGGGTGATTAAGGAGGGGGATTTCTTGCAGGAGAAGGGACATGGTTTTGCCACAGTATCACTCACTAGTGAAACCCCATCTAGAGTATTGTGTACAGTTTCAGAGACCACACCTCCACAAGGACATTGACAGTGGAAGCAGTCCAGAAGAGGACTACCAAAATCATGTTGGGGTTGCACAAGAAACCATATGAGGGGGGCTGCGGGAACTCCACATGTACTCAATGGAGGAGAGGAGAGTGAGAGAAGACATGTTCGAGACCTTTAAGTACCTCACGGGGGTGAACAAGGTGCCAGGGGAATCTCTTAAAGAGGAGTAGGAGTACTGGAATATGGGGGCATGTAATGAAGCTTGAGGAAGGGGCAGAGTTTAAGAGGGATGTGAGAAAATACTTCTTCAAAGAAAGGTTGGTGGATGACCGGAACAGCCTGTCAAAGGAGGTGGTGAGGGCAAAGACAGTGGGAGGCTTCAGGCATGGGATCAGCACACAGGCACAATAAGTAAAGGAAAGGGAGGAGGAAGGGAGGGACACCTGAGAATGAATAGAATCCAGGGAGTAGTAACAGGCAGGGAAATAGGGAAGACTAGATAGACTTACTGGTCCTTTTCTGCTGACAAATGCTATGTTTTATGTTACTTTTAGATCTAGTATTTGTTTTAGCTAGAGCTTAAGTTGAAAGCAGTGTTTTAGGTTCTGAGTGTCTGTTCTGATTTGCATGGTTAGTTTGCACTGCATACCTGGTGATCCCTGCTTGGTAATTTTGGGGAAGGGGGTCTGGATTCCATTATGACAATAAATTGATGTGTTACTATGTTACTAGATAAGTAGAAGTGTTGTACTGTAGCCTGTGGAGACAGTTTGGCCTAGTGGCTGGAGTGCATAGCTGTGAACCTGGCTACCTGAGTTTGAATCCCACCACTGCTACATACCCTCATTGTGCACATTCTCTCTTTAGCCTAATTTATCTCCAAGTACTCTGAAACCCGCTATGTGCTCAAAATGGCAGCAGCATTTTCTCTTCTTTCACCCTCTCCTGGAATGTAAAGTGCTTTGAGACACTGTTTTTGTGAAAGGCGCTGTATAAAACCTAATTGCTCTCATTGTCTTCCTATACACAGGAGCTCACAGCTATGAACCTGGAAACCCATGTTTAAACCATGTTTTAGTTTGACTAGGACCTCTTACTGCTGGACCTTCCATAAGTGACTTAGTCTCTCTGCTAAATTTCCTCTCACAAACACAAACACACACACACACACACACACTCGAGCTGCCTTGCTCTATCTATCACCAACTGTTTTCTTCAACTAGTCATGCCTTGTAAATCACTTCGGGATACCCTGTGTATGAAAAACACTATATAAAATCAAATCTATTTCCTTTTTTTGTTTTATACGCAGCTTTTTTGCCCAGGATACCCCATTGATTTTAAACATTTCATTTGCAGTGCTGCCTTGCTTCTACCCAGTTTTACTCCGGGGATGACTGAATTGATTAGGAGGTCGGGTAACTTACCCAGGGCCATTTTGTTTCCTTCCTTACCCCCAGGAGCCTCACTCTTTCAGGCACTTTCATCTGTGTTGCTCCTTTGCCCATCAGACTCACTCTTGCCATTACTGCCCACTGCCGCTCTCTGGTGCCTGCTGTCCATCTCCCAGTGGTGTTCTCTGGTGCCTAGGCCAGTTCCATCCCTCTCTGGGGGCCACCCTCCCAGACAATAGTAAGAGAGGGAGAAGCATGCTGCTGAAGCCATTGTACAGGCACCAGGGACTGGGTAGAGAGTGTGCCACTGATAAGGGCCTGATGACATGAGGGAGTAAGCATGTGGAGGTTATCACTCTTAACTGTCTGTCTGGGCTTTTTCCCCTTGATGTCCCTACCCTACCCTCAGGAGGAGAAAAAAAGCTTTATTTTGTTATGTTCAGGAAAAGAGAAAAATGAAACAAGAAATGATCAAATAGAAGTGTGGGGGCAGATGTGTGGAGGATGAAAGCAAAAAGGCAGATATCCTGAATGAATAATTTTTGTTCAGTATCTACAGTGGAAGAAGGTAGTACACACCCAGATTGTGGATTAGGTTCCAAAGATCACAGGAAAGTGAACCAGAGATAGGAGTGCTATCTGTGGAAAGAGTGCTCAAGTGACACAGGGCCCTGAAAGTGAAAAAAAATCACCATGATCTGATGGCATGTACCCTACGGTGCTAAAAAGGTGGGTCAGACATGGGTGGCACTACTGAGCAATCTGTTTAACTGCTATCTGGAAACAGGGGTTTAAGGCCAGTGGATTGGAGGGTAGCTAATATGGTGCTACTCCACAACAGTGGGGACAGAGATGATCTGGGAAAGTAGAGTTTGGCAGGCCCGACCTCAACAGTAGGGAAGCTGCTGAAGACCATGATAAAGCAGTACCTGGTGGAGTTCCTGCAGGCTAACAGTCTGCAGAGCAAGAGGCAGCATGAGTTTATGGCAGGAAGGTCCTTCCAGACTAACCTAATCAACTTTTTTTTTATTAGGTTACAAAGGCAGTGAATGGGGGACAAGCAGACTTGAGCAAGGCTTTTAACTGTGTCACACAGAAGGCTGGCTAGAAAACTGCAGGATGGTGATGTGAAAAACTCACCAGATGTATAAATAAATGGCTTAGGGAGCTGGACTTAGTAGGTAGTAGTTAAGGGGGAATTCTTGGGGGGTGATGGGGGGTTACCAGTGGAGTGCCACAGGGATCGGCCCTGGGGATGGTGTTGTTCAGCATCTTTATATGTAGCCTTGCAGAGGATATGCAGAGCAAAGTCTGCCTTTTCCCTGATGATACCAAGATCTGCGAGAGGGTGGACACAGAGAAGGGAATAAGGGATGTAAAAAGGGATCTAGAAAGGCTGCCATGAAATGTTATGCATATCGGTAGGAAATACCCTAGAACAGGGTTTCTCAAATGGTGAGGCCAGCCTCCCAGGGGAGGCCCCAACCTGTTCCAAGGGAGGCTCAAGCAAGCCTTAAAATGTACTATATTTTAATGACAAGTTTTTGATGCTTTCTGTGAAAGGATGCAGCAAAGTGAAAGTGAATAATGGCATGCAAATTTATGTACAAAATGGTTACAAGGAAAGACACGCTCAACAAACACTTGTTTGCCGGTATGACATGGAGAAAATACAATTCTTGGAAACTATGCAAAACAAAATTCAAAATAATGCAAATGAATAGGAACAAGATAACAACTGACCCATTGTACTGGCTGCAGAAAAGCACAAATACAAAGGCTAAGCAGAGAGATACTAGGAGCAAGAGCAGGAGGGAGCAAAATGGTCCATGAGAAGGTGTTTAAGAGCAGGGTAAAACTGACAAAGAAAGCAATCTGACTCATGGAGGTATTGCAACCAGCGGTAAATAGAGTTCAAAAGTCAGAAATGGAGAGCGAGTAGGCTGACCTGGGGAAGGGGGTTATAGAGAGGGAGAATAATAAGTTCAATAAAATGAGAATAAACTCAACTACTCACATGCACTTCATTGTATTCTTCCTGTAATGTACAAAGTATGATAGCTGTTCTAACTATGGGGAGGCCCTAAATGATTCCTATATTAGGGGGAGGCTCAAGATCTTTTCCAAGGCTTGGGGGAGGCTCACTATGACAAAGTGTGAGAACTCCTGCCCTAGAACTATTGGATGGGGCAGTGAGGGTGGTTGAGCTGCTGTAGAATGGGATCTGGGAGTCATTATCAGCGACAACCTAAGTGCTCAGCCCAACACAATAAGGCATATGGGACAGCAAGCTGAAAGCTGTATATGCAGTGCATGCACCAGCAGAAGGAAGGGTGTGATACTGCCCCCTACAGGTTTACGGTGAGACATACCTGTTGTGCTTTGCTCAATTCTGGAGTCCCCATATCAGAAAAAGAGGAACCACTTGAAGAGGGTTCAAATGAATACTACAAAAATGATACAAGGGCAGCAGGGAGGACATATGAAAAGAGGCTGGTGAACCTGAAGACGTACTTTCTCAAAGCCAAAATGAAGAGGAAGGAAATTATTGGGACCGACAAGTTCTTGAGGATTATCAACAAGGTACAAAAGAGGGATTCAGGAAATGAGTGGAGAATGGTTGAGGGAGGAGATTCAAAGGAATGTTAGGAGGTACTTTTTCAAGGAGAGGGTGGTGGGTGCTGGCATTGTGTAACAAAGCTGGTGGTGGAAACCAGATCAGTTACCAAATTCAAACATGTATATGATAGACACATGGAATAGCAGGATCTAATGGGGAGGGCAGGATGGAAGGGAGAGGATAATGGGTCACTGGAAGGGCATGGTGGATTCTTAAACTGAAATCAGTCTTTTAGGTCTTTTAACCAAGAATGAACAAGATGTACCCTGCTCTGACCTACATTCTTACAGTGGCAAGTAACTGAACCCTGGCAATTCACCAGCAAAGTGGGCAAGGCTAATTAGCAATAAAGGAGTTTCTGTTTCTGTCATTCCTATACTGATCTTTCAACAACACTTAGAAAATAATCAGTAAAGCAATGCAATCTGATACAAACAGATACAAAACAACATTTTAATAATAATAATAATAAGAAGAAGACTTCCGGTTTGGCGAGACAACAAATGGCGGCTGACTAAGCTCTCTCCGCAAACTCCCAGGGGAAAAATATGCCAGATTCCATAACGAGGGGTCCTTAAAATCTCCCCCTTATCCCTGACTTAACATTTTACCTTCTCTATCGTCTTCTGTGGCCAACTGATCAGGAATAACTCAGGGATTCTACAGTTTATTATCAGCAGTAGCGACGAGAGAATGGAACCGCCTCAGGCCGCACTTGGTTAGCTACAGGCCTCGCTGTCAGCGCTCCTCTCGGAGTTTCAAACCTATCGCACCGAGTATAGGGCTGACCAGCAAGCTCTAAAAAATACCTTGTCAGCTCTGGAACAGAAGGCAGCAAAACTTGAAAGTAAAACGAGGGAACATGACCAGAAAATCCACAAACTACACCAAGTTTCTGTTAAGTTGCTCAGAGATAATATTGATCTGCAAGAGAAACTTGAGGACCTGGAAAACCGCTCAAGCAGGTCTAACATTAGAATTTTCAGGGTCCCCAAGGGATTGGAAGCAGGAGACCTTAGAACATATACTGAACACCTCTTTGATGAGGTCTTAGCTCTACAACATCTCCGTCCCTACGATATAGAGTGTGTACATCGGGCTCTTACCCCCCCCCCAAAGACCCCCAAGCAAGACCGCGTTCCATTGTCCTGTGCATGCAGAGTTTTTTTAAAAAGGAAGAGGTCATCAAAAAAGCGTGGAGTCTTAAGAAAATCTTGCTGGATGGTGTCCATAGAATTACCTTCGACCATGACTTTTCCCCGGCTGTGGTGCAGCAACGGAGAGCGATGTACACAACCAAAAAGGAACTGCAGGCACATAACCTAAAAGCTACAATAATCTTTCCGGCTAAATTAAAAATATGGCTTGGGAACTCTATAAAAGTCTTTGATATATCAGACGAGGTGAAGCTATACTTACAACAAAATAAACTGCTCCCTGTGCAGGAGGATATGAAATTAGAGACTACGAGGGAAAAACCTGCTCATCTGTCGCCTAGTAAATTTTCTCTGTCCCCTGCCCACAAGCACAGTAAACAAACTGAGGCTTTAAGGGATATAAGGCCGATACTCCAGGACTATGCATACCATCCTGATAGCTCACCTAAACCAGCAGCGCAGGTCTCTCAGGACTGCGGAGATACCACATTAAAGGTGTAGGGCCTTCTCGTATAGCAGCATCTTCTTGGCTTGTCAGCGGCTTATATGGATTTTTCCGATTTTTCTGATGATTAGGCTCGAGATGGGATTACTCTCTGTTTTGCTCTCTGCTGAGTATCCCGAAGGAGAATGAGAGATGGGGGACGCCGGCACTTTTACACACGCGTCCTGGGCAGCTTGCCTATTCTTTCTTCTGGGTCTACATTTACCCAGGCTTCTCAGCGCTGACTGCCAGGGCAATCTACGATACCCTTGAACTGAGTTCCTGACCTCCTGATACAGGGCTTGCTACGTTGACTACAATCTCCACTATTCTCCACTCTTCTTCTGTTAGAGCATGATGGAGGATGAAATATATACCTGGGCGAATGTTTCTCCACGCATCTCCTTTGTGTGACTATATTATGTGTTATCTTTTGTGCCTGTGGAAGGGTCCTATGCCTCAGATTGACTATATCTATATTACTTATACCCTACTATTTATATCTGATCATCACTGAAGTGGACACACTTAATTCTAATCAGTGGATTGTGTTTTTTTTTTTTTCCCTTTTCTTTCTTCCCCTCCTCCCTATTTTCCTATTCCTTTTTTAAGTTCAACAAAGTTGATTTGCAGCGCTGGATATAATCTCCCCTATTAATTAGATCGGTCTTTACCCCAGATGGGGAAAACCTACTGTATATTGGATTCTTATCCTCTTAGAAGGTGTTTCTATGGGGGGGGGGTTGTCATGCTGACAGGACGAGGGAGGATTGGAATGGTAGTGTGCTGCCATGCAAGATATAGTGGAGAGTATGCTCCTATCTTCTTTCCCCATCCTCCTCTTAATATTACTCTCACACCCAGCCCTTTTTATAGTACTGGGATTTACCTTCACTTCATATACATGCTTAGGACCCCTTTCAAGAGGTAAATAATTACCCCTGAGAAGCGGGCACTTGTTCTCTTATCCTACCTTAATACTTTGAGAACGTGTGATGCCATTTGGTGACTTGTTTTGTTTTTTACCCTTTACTGGAGCTCTCGAACGAGAGTCCAGGGAGTGCCCAGTTAGCCGGAAGGGGGGCCCCCCCCGGATCTGGACTCCTATTTGGAGCACTGCAATAAACTGCTCCCTACGTGAAAGTCATTCTGGTTAAGTTTTATTCATCTTAGTACTAAGTTCATCTATTAGTTTAATGTTGGACTGTTGTCAATTGTGTCAGTTACTATGTGTAGAACTTAATTCTGCAGCTTCATGGTTACAATTGAAATGCAGCCTGGTGGGGGTTGAGGGGGACCGGATATGGCTCCATTAGGAGTTACTGGGGAGGACAGGAAGGCACCACATTGTGGTCCTGAACGTGAATGGTATCACCACCCCCATTGCATAGTTGTGAGTGTTATTCAGAGATATAGGGAGGGTTAACCCCATGTTTGTGTTTCTCCAAGAGACGCACCTTAGCCAGGCTGAACATGCTAAGTTAGGGGGCATAAGAGGATATCAGTTGGTTGGGGCATCCTCATATAATAGGGGTAGAAGACGTGGGGTGGCGATTCTAGTACATTCCAGAATCACGTGGTCGACTTTGAAGGTGGTCCAGGACCCAAAGGAATGTTTTATCTTGGTGTGGGAACACTTGCAGGACGAATCTACACACTGGTATCCTTGTATTTACCACCGAGGACCCAGGCGATGGAGTTGAAAAGATTTTTTAAGGTTTTGGATCAGAACACCCAGGGCTCCCTCATTATTGCTGGGGACCTGAACTTGACGGTTAACCCTTGCTTAGATACAGAATACCCGAATAGAAGCAGATATACCCCCCCTTAGGAAACTCTGGAAAACTGAGATGCGTAAAAGAGACTTGTATGACACATTTAGAACCCTATATCCTAGTGCTAGGGAATATACGAGGTACCCCCAAAATACCCAGTCTGCTGCCTGACTAGACTATGCTTATGTATCCAGGGACTTATAGGATCTGTGTCTGCAGTAACAACCACCCCAACCCTGCTCTCTGATCATAGGCCACTACAGGCCAGTATAGACTTGGGTATCAGCTCGGAATGTTCCCCATGGAGACTAAATGTTATGCACCTTGCATCCCCTGAGGCTTGCAACTTTATTCGGCAACAAATTCAAGATATCCTTGTCCATAACGGCCAGGGACATACCCCAGCAATAATATGGGATGCTATTAAAACTATGCTGAGAGGTGCATTAATTGAATGGTGGACTAGGATAAAGAAGGATAGGAAGCGTACAGAGAAGGAATTGGTACAAGAATTGGACCGTCTCCAGAAGCTCCCTAAGCATATGCAACCATTTTTTCATCAGCAACTTCTCTACATCAAAAGCCAGCTTCAGGGGATACAGGATCAGAAACTCCTAGCCCAACTCTATTATCTCTGTAGTCTAAATCATCAGGGGGGGCCCCGCCTCTATGAGACACATAGCTGGAAGAGTCCGAGGGCAGAGAATTCTTACCAGAATTCCAAAATTATGGTCTGTTACCCATGGTAATTTGGTAAGCCTTCCTTCCCAGATACATGTGGTTTTCCAGGAATATTACTCATGGCTCTACCAGGCCTCTAATATTGCTGATCAAGAGGCGAGGCTGACCTTTCTTTGTCGGTTAGGCCTCTCGACTTTAACTAGGGAGTGCTAAGCAAGTTTGCTGTCTCCAGTTACTAAAGAAGAGTTATCCCAAGCTAGTAAGAGAGGAAAAACTAGAAAAGCACCTGGTTTTGATGGCTATCCCATAGAGTTCTATCAGGTTTTTCGGGAGGAACTTACACCCCACCTATTACAAGTCCTAGTGTCGGTTCAGGAAGGGGAGGATCCACTGCCCTCTTGGAAGACCTCACTGCTAAACCCTATCCCCAAACCTGGAAAGGACCACACCAAACCGAACTCATACCATCCAATTACATTGGTCAACATGGATTATAAGCTGTTTATGCCAATTCTGGCACACAGGTTAGATGAAATAATGCCCTTATTATACACCCTGACCAGGTAGGATTTATCAAGCAGCATCTGGCAGCGGATACTGGACTTTGCTGATACAGCAACTGGCTGTCCACTCTCTGGAGCCCACCCTATTTCTTAGCTTAGATGCCCACCAGGCTTTTGATGCGGTAGAGTGGGCTTTTCTGTGGGATGTCATGAACATTATGGGGTTTCCGCATCAATTCATATATCAACTTAGGTTGATATATGAATCCTCAAAGACATATTGTAAAGTGATGGGAGGGATAAATGCAGGGTATTCCAATCTGCCGAGGGACAAAGCAAGGGTGCCCCCTTTCACCTTATCTTTTTGCCATCTATATCGAACCATTAGCTCAAGCTATTCGGATACATCAGGATATCAAGGGAGTTACTATTCATGGTGCTCCACAGAAGATATCTTTATATGCAGATAATATACTGCTTACCTTGTCTGACCCATATGCCTCACTCCCTGCAGTTTGGGCTCTCCTTTCCAGGTTTGGGGAATTCTCGGGGTATACCCTGAACTCTTATAAAACAGAAACACTCTTGTGCAATTATTCCCCTCCCAGGGATTTAAAATCCAGATACCCGTTCAAATGGTACCAACTTAAATTTTCACACTCCAGTTAGAAAATTTGATTGGTAACTGGAAGCTGAAGGCGGTCCCGATGCAAGAAAGAGTTCTACTGGTCCATTAACAATTACTATCCCAGGAGCTCTATCCGATCCAAACCTTAGCTATACACCCACCTAGTTGTTATATACAGACATGGAATAAACTTACCAGAAGACTCATCTGGCTGGACAGTCCCCCTAGGGTATCATTAAAACAGCTACAAGCTCCAAAAAACAGAGGGGGTCTTAATCTCCCCAATTTTGAGACTTATGTTAAGGCCATGATGCTACGTATAGCTCTTCTCTGGTTCACAGCCCAGATCCATGCAATTTGGCTTGCGATTGAATCCACATTCCTAGGGGATATCATTGACCCAGTCTTAATGGCTGGTGTGTCTCCACCTCAACACCTTCCTGAACCTACCCAAATAATCGGGAAAGGCTGGCGTAGGCTTTCCCCCTCCATGATACCCCCTCGGTATATCTTTCAATTCCGTATTCTCAGGAGTTTGGGTCCCCCGGGGGATAGACAAATGATACAGGCTCTTAAGTTGTGGGAGAGGTTTGGGCTCAAATGGGTTTTTCAGTTATATAGGGAAGAATTACTTAGGGGATTCTCTTACATCCAAAGAATATACAGTGTCCCTGGAAACACATATCGAGAATATGTTCTTATAAGCCTAATTATCGGTGGAATAACTCACCCCCAATACTCTCATATAGAAGAGACCCCGAAGGTAGTCCTTTGGCTGCGAGAGAAACTGTCTGTTCAGAAGTCTAATCTTGTAGTGAGTGAGCTATACCGGTTTCTCCATAACTTAGAGTATTTAGATAAACCACCATGGTTAATTAAATGGGAAAGGGAATATGGATTCCCGCTCCCACTACAACAATGGGTGGCAAGCCTGGACATTATCCCGATGGTATGTAAATCCCCTTGGTGGCATTTATTTGCTTGGAAAGTTATAGTTCACTACTTCCTCACCCCAGAGAGGTCTGCCAGGCGACACCTTCAACCAATTCCCTGCTGGAGAGGGTGTGGAACTCTGAGCCCTAATTTAGCACACATACTTACCCTATGCCCGAAATTAGCAGATTTTTGGGACGAAGTATTATGGGATATTGTTAAAATATGCGGTGAAGAGGAGTGGCTACAACCACATTTCTTCACTACCCTATGCTCAGTGACCCAACTGACCCCCTCTAAGTCCGAACTTCAGAAGGTATTAATATTTTTTCCGCCTACAATGAAAGCTATTACTAGAAAATGGGGTCAGGCCAAGGTCCCTACAATACAGGAATGGTGAAAAACGGTTCACAAATTCTCTGATGATGAGAGAATTGCAGCAAAATATAACAGGGGTCAAAAAAGGTGGGATGATAGATGGAGAAGGTGGTTGATACTCCAGGATATGTTGGATTCTGATTAAGCCCCTCTATGCTCTCTGAATCATTGGATGCTTAGATAACAGTTCAGGGATCTTAATCAGGGACAGTTCTGTTGAGCCTGTAGGTGGTTCTGCCTCCCCACTCCCACCCATGCCCCCTGGATGACTGTGTTCTCTCTTTCTCTCTCTCTCCCCCGCACCTAGCTGACCTCCTAATAATACCTTTTAACAAGGTATAGGGGCCACGTGGGATACTCAGGGTGTCATTTCAGCTGCATAAAATAGGATAACTGACTTGTTCATAGTTAGATAGGTAAACTATCTTCTCCTAGTTAGCCTTATTGCTTCCTTCTTTTTGGAGGCTTTCACTTGTTATTACAATGTAGGATTTGGCAGGTCCACACTTGATAGTTGGGGGTTGGCATTAGATATCAAGGGGCCACCTCTTTAAGACCTGTGAATGCAGGGCAGGATTCTGGATAAACGAGAAAGACCTGTAATGTCAGAGCTTAGCCCCTGAGTGGATGGGATGATATAGGACACTGTTATTCAGATAGGTGTGACGTGCATTGTTCAATATTGGGAAGATGT
Source organism: Neoceratodus forsteri (assembly GCA_016271365.2). Lineage (NCBI taxonomy): Eukaryota > Metazoa > Chordata > Ceratodontiformes > Ceratodontidae > Neoceratodus > Neoceratodus forsteri. The sequence continues at coordinate 1,137,871,209 of CM057455.1, read as the reverse complement.
ACTGGATTATGTGATACTTACTGCTATTTGCCAGCATATAATCTGGCTATTTGTAACACTCTAATGCTATCTATTCTGTATGCTGAAATATCTTCCTGAATAAAAATAAATAAATAAATAATAATAATAAAGCTTTATTTATACCGCGCCTTTCACAAGATCAAGACGCCTTACAATAAATACAAATATAATGAATAAAACATCAATCTATCAATAATCTGAGCTCATAAAATCACATTAATAATTTAAAAAAATCTTAGACCATAAATAGGTCTTCAAAGCTTTTTAAGTTCTTCCATGGACGCACACTGACGAAGCGGATGGGGTAGAGAATTCCAGAGGGTAGGGGCAACATACATAAAAGCACGAGCACCTGAAGATTTCAAAGAAACCCTCGGAATCTCTAGAAACCCCTTGTCCACCAAGCGGAGAGATCGCTTAGGGCAGTAGGGAACTAGAAGCTCTTTCAAGTAGTCCTCGTCCTGTCTGTGTAGGGCTTTGTAAGTTAAAAAACCAACTTTAAAGGTGATCTGCCACTGAATTGGCAGCCAGTGAAGATCAAGCAGAACCAGTGAAATATGACAGGCACGGGACGTACCTGTCAATAACCGGGCCGCAGTATTCTGCACCAGCTGCAAGTGGCAGATATCAACCCCAGAAAGCCCTAGATAAAGGGAGTTGCAATAATCAAGGCGGGAGGTCACAAAAGCGTGGACCAACGTAGGCAGATCGGAGGGCAGAACAAGGTGTTTAATCTTGGCGATGTTTCTAAGATGATAAAAGGAAAGTTTGACAACTGCCGACACCTGAGAACGCAGTCAGCTTATTGTCAAAAATCACCCCCAAGTTCCGCACCTGTTCAGAGGTAGGAAGCTGGACACCCCCAGAAATAAACCTGAGGGTAAACCCGCTCCCATCCCCTCTGCCCTACGACCCGCGTCCACAACCATTACCTCCATCTTCCCCGAGTTCAACTTCAGCCAGCTTGAATTCATCCAGCACTGGATTTCAGCGAGGCAGTTATTAATGACCGAGAGAGCTCTATCCTGGTCGGGTGCAAAAGACAGGTAGAGCTGGGTATCATCAGCATAGCTGTGAAACCTCAGCCCATACCTTCTTATAATGTCTCCGAGTGAGTGGCATATACACTGCTAACAACATGGAGGACAACACTGAGCCCTGGGGAACCCCACATGACAGAGAGACTGGGCGGGAAGAATTTATCCCCGACACCACTCTGAGTTCTGTCAGTGAGGAAAGATCTAAACCAACTGAGGACTGTACCTGACAGGCCACAGATGAAGTCCAGGCACTCAAGAATTACCCCATGGTCCACAGTGTCAAAGGCTGAGGAGAGATCCAGAAGAACCAAGATGGAGTGGCTCTTCTGATCTCTAGCCATCAGGAGATCATTGAGCACCCGAACCAGCACTGTCTCGGTATTATGCCTCTTTTGAAAACCAGACTGGAGTGGTTCATAGATGTCATGAATGGTTAAGTGGTTTTCCAATTGTGCAGCCACTACTTTCTCAATAATCTTCCCTACAAAGGGAAGATTAGAGATCGGCCTGTAGTTAGCATGGCAATCGGGGTCCAAGGAAGCCTTCTTCAGGAGGGGCATCACCACCGCCTCCTTCAGGGATCTAGGAAACTCACCCATATCCAAGGAGCACCAGACTATCCATGCTAAGACTGGGCCAATGATGTCATAACAACCCTTTATCAGGGAAGTGGGGCCCGGGTCCAAACTACAGCAAGTAGGGCACATACTCTGGATAATCCTCATGACATCAATGAACTCAGGCCGGTCAAAGGAACTCCAGAAGAGACTAGAGGCTGCGACCAAATGTTGATCTATAGCTTCTCCCATAGAGGGAGCAGGCTGGAGTACTGCCCTGATGTCAGCCACCTTATCTGCAAAGAAGCGAGCAAGCTCATCACACTCCACTTGTGAAAAAGCTTTCCAAACATTCAGACAGGCTGGGTTGCACAGTCTGTCGACAGTTCGAAAGAGCTGGGCTGGTCAGTTCTGAGCAGCCGCAGTCTCCCCAGACAGGAACTCTGCCTTCTTACGAGAGAGATTGTGGACTGATAGAGTTGGTAATGTTCGATCAGTCTAAGATGGTCGGTATCAAGGGCAGTTCTCCGCCAACAACGCTCTAATCTTCGTCGCTGTCACCGCATCTCCCTCAAAGTCCCATCAAACCAAGGGGACTGAGGTTGAAGGGAGAGAGGACGAACAGGGACAGGAGCAATCAGATCCAGAGCCGAGGAGATGGCCCTATTATAGGCCAGCACTAAGGCATCAGGACCATTGCTCACTCCACAAAACTCCGATAGGTGAAGGACCGCTGCCAGGCCTATAGAGCTAACATCTCACAAAGAGCGGTACCTGACCATCTCCACAGGGGTAGGCCTACGGGGGGGGGTGCGAAAACTGAACCCCACAGTGTAGTGATCGGACCAACCGACAGGTTCCACCTGCACGTCGTGGGCTTCAATCCCCAGGAGGAAAACTAAGTCCAAAGAGTGACCACCCTTATGAGTGGCAGAAGTAACCACTTGTGTAAGACCCAAAGATGCCATTAGTTGGAGGAAGTGTTGTCCAAACTGCGAGAGTTCGTCATCGACCCAGGCGTTAAAGTCATCCAGGACCATCAGCCTGGGTGACTCAAATGCCATGTCGATGACGAAGTCTGCTACTTCCTGCAAAAAATGTTTCTCATCACCTGGTGGATGATAGATGAGAACAATTCTGCAACCCACACCCGCCACGACAATACACTCAAAGGACTCAGTTCCCTCAACTGGTACACTTGTGAGGCCCAGTTCGGTCTTAAAACAGACCGCAGCCCCCCCCCCCGCGGTACAACTTCAGGCAGTGTAACACCGAGTACCCAGCTGGAACTGATGCCTCCAAAACTGGACCAGCATTTTCATCCAGCCAGGTCTCGGTAATGCAAGCCAGATCCACAGACTCAACAAGATCTGCAATAACTGCAGTTTTGTTTCTTATGGATCTGGCATTGCACAACACCGCCCAGATTGGATGGGTCTCTGGAGCGGCACAGACCATTTGCCCAACATCATTAGCGGTGCCCTTGGGTATGGAAACCAGACAAGAGTGACCTCACTCCAGAATCCATTTCGACCAAGGGCGTCTTCTGATTTCCACTACCCCAATATGATGTCCCCGCTCATTCGGCCTCCACTGTCCCCCCCCCAAAACCTCTCCTCCCCCTCCGCTCAATACCCAGTGCTCTACAGCGCTGGTATGTTAACAACTGTAATGGCAAGGGGGAGAAAGGGCGGAGGGCGCGAAGAGTGGATGACGAATAGAGTACAACCATGGTGGCAGGCCTTCTACACATATTAAAATCCACACACACTTACTCCAAAACTCAACAAAACAAAATTATAAAATCAACCTCACATTAAATCAAAATAAAATATAAAGAAAACACAAAACAATTGAAAGGCTTGCCTGTAATTCAGTGGCCAAGCAGCCAGCCACGCCCACTTCCTGAGCTATATAAGCAGTTCCTCTCAGCCTCACTGTGAAGCATTCTGTCTTTGCAGCCGAAGGCTATGTTGGTTTGTCCTCTGAGCTGGCTGGGGCCTACCCCCCCAAGCCTGCTGTTTCTGTGTGTCTCTGCTGGACTTCAGTGTTTGTTTTCCTGCTTCTGGTTTGTATCTTTCCTCCAGCTGTGTGCTTCCCTGTGTTTTGTTTCTTGTTTTTTTGGGGGGCCTTTCCCTGTTTTCTGTTTTGTTGTGTTTTGGTTTTCTCTTTTGGGGGGGCTTTTATTTTTAAAACTCCTAGCATACTGCTACTACAGAGCTCATTCTGCTTGCTTTCAGTTACAACTCTCAATTTACTACACTGCAACTTCAAACCTACTCAGAGCTCATGCTACTGTTTTCAGTTACCTACAACTTCAGCCACTGCTGCTGACTGTTTACTTTAATTACAATTGTACCCAGTGCCTGTGTTTTAACACTGTACTCATTTAACTACTACTTTTCAGGCCCACTTGCTTCCTGCTGCTGCATTGTTTATACCCTGTGAAAGAGTATAAAAAAAAATAAAATAAAATAAAAAAAAATATAGGGAGATAATGGGACCTGGATGTACTGTTGTTCTTGTCGCTTTCTTATTGTTATGTGTTGTTTGTTGGGCTGGCCACCCACTTCGTGCAGTATGTTCTCGTTTTACATATTTGTTGTCTCTGTTTGTCTGCTGTGTTTATATGTTATGTACATTCCAGTTTCTCCCATTGTTAATCAGTATCTCTAAAAACAAAACGAACAAATAAATAACAAATCCCATTATTGTTCTATGCCTTTCAGGTATCCCCTTGTAATATCTGATTAGAATAGTATCGGATAGAACAGCAAAGCGCTTTAAAAAAAATAAACAGAAACTGCATTTTGCAGTTATGGCAGGGCTCTGTCCCTTTAAATGGGGCTTCTGGTTGATTTAGGAAGCTTCCCTGATTTAGATATTCCTTTTTAGTTTCTTTAAGTCCAGGAACTGTTGTATCCTGTAATAGCAGCCCTTGTAAAGAAACTTCTGCAAATGCTGACTGTTGCGATGGAATCATACAGAAATAAGTCGAGAAATGTAATCGCCGGTAAAATTACTGCCATCGTGCACACGGGTCGCTAAGGCATTTAGCCTTTCCTGACTCCAAATTAGTGCGCTTTGGCCTGAAAATCGAGTAAAATGTCTTCCCATACCTGCTAAGGGTGGAATAATGTGGCGGTTGACGCATTTGAGTCCTTTCTATAAACGAGGATTTTCACTGCATGCTGGTTGCTAGGTAAACTCTGCCTGCTATATTACTTGTATGGATATGATCCTTAGGAGCTGGTCGGCCCTTGAACAGCTGAATTTATACATTAGTTAAAAGGGGCGGTTCCTGTTTCAGTTCATTTTAGTGTGTACAACTCCTAAACAATTATTATTTTGTCTGGCATTATAAAAATGTATTCTGTGGTTAAAGTAGAAGTACTGGAGTGTAAAAATTAATTATTTTATTGTACAAAGAAAGAATTTATGTTATAAAAAGGAATCTAGGGGAGGAGTTTGTGGTCACATGTTTTCTAAAGGTATATAAATCACTATGTTTCAGTGCAAAAGAGTTAGTTGACTCCAGGAGTCGGACCTGGAAGTGCTGTCACAAGCCTTCCGAAGTACTAGGGCTTACTAGTACATGGTTTTGTTATGAATATTATGCATCTTATTATTTTTTTTCCTTACGTTCAGTTCGCTCTTTGTTAAAATAAATACTTTAAGTTGAAGTCTACTCCAGCAACTGTCTCTTGGTCCATCATTTATCCCATGGTCCTGTGACAGTTGGTGTCAGCAGTGGGATCTACTGGTGGAGGTTTTGAGCACAAAACCTGTTGGACCTGAATGCAAGACGGTGAGGATACCTGGAGTAGAGTGGCTACCCAGTCCCGAGTGCAACAACTGAAACTACCTCTGTTGGCCGGACTGGAGACTGTAATAAGAAGAAAAAACAGAAGAGGAGAGGAGATGGAAGATAAGAAGGAACCTGTGGAAGAAGCCCAAGCAGCCAGCCCCGAGATGGAAGAAGGCCCCCAAGATCTGAAAGAATTGATACGCTGGCTTTGTACTCGGCAGATGGATATGGAGAGGGAGAATCAAGCGAGATGGGCAGACACACTGAGGGTAATTCAATCCATGGGCATGGCTAGAGCCCTGGTTACCCCAGGGATTGTGCAGAAGGACATTAAATTGGTTAAATTGTCCAACACAGATGATATTGAAGCATTCCTAATGACATTTGAGAGAGTAGCAACGGCGTGTGCGTAGCCCAGAGATCAATGGGTCATTCGCTTGGCTCTCTATTTAACGGGAAAAGCCCAGTTAGCATATAGCCACGTGGAAACCGCTTATATTAATGATTATGGACATGTAAAGCAGGCCATCTTAAAGAGGTATGACATCAGTACAGAAACATATAGACAGCGATTCAGAACCTTGAAGTTCCATGCTACTGATAATCCACAGGATATATACATTCAATTAAAAGACTTAAGTATGAAATGGTTACAACCTGACACTCGGACAAGAGCACAGATGTTGGAAGCTATCGCTTTGGAGCAATTTATAAATATATTGCCACAAGAGGTGCAGTTATGGGTGAAAGAACACCTCGGAGACAGCAGAAGTGGCCATAAGACTAGCAGAAGATTATATAGCTGCAAGACCCACAGACCAGTTCCATTAGAAGTTCCTGGATACCTCCACCTATGGTAAGACCACCTTCTCATGTTTCTATACCCCATACTGCAGACAGTAATATCCTTGGGACTAAAATAAGTCAAAACCTATAAGACCATGTAAACTAGAGATTGTGTGTCATAAATGCAATGCAAAGGACACATAGCAAGATTCTGCCCTAAAAAGACATTAGAAGATGTACATTTGGCTCTAGCTAATAGGGGGCATTATGTAAGACCAGTAAAGATTGGAAATAAAGTGGTAACAGGTCTTATAGATTCTGGCAGTAAGCAAACCTTAGTCCATGCTTCAGTCCTGGATACCAATGTAAAAAAGGAAGAGTCCACAACTGGTGTCATATGTATACATGGGGACGTACATCATTATCCATTGAGAGAGACAGTTGTACAAGTGGATGGTCACAGCCAGAGAATGAAAGTAGGGGAAGTTCCTCAGCTCTGTGCCAGCTATTATTGGACATGACTTTGAAGATTTTGAAGCTCTATTAGCCACTGGTTTTTCTGCTGTAACAACTAGAGCACAGTCTAGGAATGAAGAGACATGGGGACACACATTTCCTTTTGAAGAAAACCTTTTTGAAGTGCCTGGTAAAGATAGGAAGTCAAAGAGGTTTCATCTTGCCCCATTAGGGAAGGAAGTCCTTAAACAGGGGATGGCTTGACTACATACAAGTAAGGTGGGGTTTAAACTTGTGAGGGGGGAAGGGACAAGGAAGGGGCTGACCAGAAGCCCTCTCCTCCAGATGAGGGGAGTAGCCTTCACGCCCAAGGGGGGAAGGGGGGAAACAGATTGGGGATGGAGGTTTCAGGAGGAGCAGAGGGAGGATGGAAGTATAAGGAATCTGGGTGGGGTTCGACAAAGAGAATCAGGGATAAGGGGTGGGGTTGGTGTTAGTAAATGCCAGGAGCTTGGGAAACAAGTTGCCAGAGTTCCAGGCCATGCTGTTCGGGGGTGGATGTGGCTGCGGTCACGTGGCCAACAAAAAATCATGACTGGGACCTAAACGACTGGGGTACACTATGCTTAGGAAGGATAGAAAGGAGGGCAGAGGGTGGAGTGGCTATGTTCATTAGAGATGACATAGAAATTGCTAGGGGTAGAAGAGGCAGAGGGAAACATGGAGGCCTTATGGGTCACTTTACGATCCTCAGCAGGAAATAAGGTCAAGCTGGTGTAGCATATAGGCCCTGGGATGAGTGAGGTTCTAGAGGATGGTTTGCTGGACAACATCATTGCCCAGTGTGGACCAAAAGGGAAGGAGTGGTGTTGATGGGGACCTTAATATGCCAGGTACAAACTGGGAACCATGTCCTCTAAGTGGCCAAGGAGCAGAGGCTGCTGGATGGCTTCAGGATGTTTTCTTAACACAGTGATGGAGCCCACAAGGGAGGGCATGTCCTGGATGTGGTTCTGGCAGATGGGGATCTGGTAAGGGATATGGTTGTACAAGACCCCTGACTGGAAGCGACTACTACTGTCTGGTTTCAAATAAGCATGGGGGAGGGGGTGAGATCTAGGACACTGGCAGTGGACTTCAGGGGCAGACTTCATGGGCATGGGAAATATTCTCAAGGATCACTTGATGGGATTACCTCAAAGTCAAGTGTGGAAAGGAGATGGGAGGTCATAAAACAGGGACTACATGAGGCAGTCAGGATCTGCACTAAGTTGAAGCGTGAGGAGCAAGGTCACATAAACCATGCTGGTGGTCCAGTGAGTACAGGTAGCAGTCAGAGAAAAGAAGGCCTACAAAAATATAAAACAACAAGAGGGATAGGGATAAGGAAATGTACCAGCTTGTATCTAGAAAAGTCACCCGTATGGTGAGGGAGCAAAGTCCAGTAAAGAGAGCGGCTGGCACAGGGGATACATGGAGGGAAAAGGGTTCTTCCGGTACATTGGGGAGCGGAGAAAACTAAGGCCATCTCAGCAGATTGAGATCAGAAGGAGGGTGGGTGGAAAAGGCGAGGACCAGGCAGAGGTATTTAACTTGAGTACTTTGCCTCTGTGTTCACTAGGGAGGGATGGGATATCTACAAAGCAAGACACGAAGGGATAGAAACATCAGTAAGTGGGATCAGGGGAGCAACAAAATGGAGCAAGAGGAGAGAGGCACATAGAGGGGTGTCACATCTGGGTAAAGATAAAAAAGACCAGTAAGGTGGAGGGACGGATGATGCTATCTCTGCCAAAAGGTGTGGTTAGCCCTCAGGCCCTAAAGAAAGACAAATCTCCTGGGCGGATGGCATTCAGCCAAGAGTACTATGGGAATTGGCGGACATACTGGCTGCACCCTGGAGGAGCTTTTCAGCAGGTCACTTGAGACAGGGAGGTACCTAGGGATTGGCGAGGCACATGTGGTACCAATCCATAAAGGGGTCGAGGAAGTACAGTAACTATAGACCCATCAGTTTGACCTCGGTGGTGGAATATTAATGGAGAGTATACTAAAGGAATGATTGGGGTGTACTTGGAGGAGGTGGGAGGTCTGGATAGTCGGCAACATGGGTTTGTGCCAGGTAGATCATGTCAAACCAACCTTGTGGAGTTCTATGAATGGGTAACATCAGAACTGGACAGGGTAAGCCTGTGGATGTATTATTCTTGGACTTCAGCAAGCGTTTGACTCTGTCCCCACAATGGTCTGGTGGAGAAACTGGTGGGGTTAGGAGTAGGCCCTTTGATGGTCAAATGGATTGAAAACTGGCTAGCTGGATGCACTCAGAGAGTAGTGGTCTGTGGGGAGCTCGAACCCCTAGAGAGGTTGGTAGGGGCACCGAGGGGTTCAGTCCTGGGTCCGATCCTGTTTAATGCATACATATCGGACATCAGGGAGGGCATAGGGTGTGAAATGAGTCTCTTCGTGGATGACTCCAAGATGGGAGCAGTAGTTGAGGGAGAAGAGGGGAGGTTGGCCCTGCAAGGGGACCTGGATACCCTGAAAGCTGGGCTCACACATGAAAATTAAATTTCAATATCACCAAGTGCAAGGTGTTGCATCTTGGGCGGGGAAACCCTAAACACAGGTACACCCTGGGAGGGGAGGCGCTGGAGGCCTCAATAGGGGAAAAAGACCTAGGGGTCATGATGGATGCATGTATGAATAACTCTGAGCAGTGCAGGAGAGTGGCTAGCAAGGCAAACAGGATGTTGGGATGCATCGTAAGGGGGATCACCTCTAGGAGCAAGGAAGTGATTCTGCCGCTGTACAATGGACTGGTTAGACCACACCTTGAGTATTGTATACAGTACTGGAGACCACACTTAAAGAGGGACATACAGCTCCTAGAGAGGGTACAGAGGAGGCAACAAAGATGATACGAGGCTAGGGGTTTGACGATGAGGACAGACTTAAGGAGCTCTGCCTGTTTTCACTGGAGAGAGAGAAGAGACAGGGGACATGATTGAGGTCTTCAAGTACCTCAAGGGAATAAATAGGGTAAACATGGAGGGGATCTTTAGACTAAAGCAAGGAGGTATCACCAGAGGGCATGGTTTGAAGTTGGAAGGTGGAAGGGTAAGGGGGAAAAAGAGGAGGAGGTTTTTCACTGAGAGGGTGGTGGACCCTTGGAATGCACTGCCTGGTGAGCTAGTTCAGAGATCCACAGTGGAGGGCTTCAAGAGAGGATGGGACAGACACAGAAAGTGGATGTATCAGATGATGTCCTGTCCCAGCGGGGTGGGGATGGATGATACGGGTTTCTGGAGCACAAGGGATGGGAAGGTCTCGGCACCAACTAAGGATCTAAAGTTCGAGCAGACTCGATAGACCGTAAGGCCTAATCTGCTGGCAAATAGTATGTTAGTCTAAAAAGGAGAGAAAAACAACTCTGGACTAAAACTAAGTTACATTCAGACTCTAAAAACAGCCTGGACTTCAATATGGTGAAACATGAGTCAGACTTTAAAGAAATACAAAGAAATGATGTATCACTAATCCCATTTTTTTCACAGGTGGGACAGGAGGAGAAGTCTAAGGGTCCCGTTTTTAGAATCATAAATGGGTTATTGCATCAAGTTTGCAAGAATACACATACTGGAGAGGTGGTTGAGCAGTTAATGATACCTCAACAATTTAGAGCCCAATTATTAGGACTAGCTCATGATATTCCTATGGACAGACATCTAGGAAGAGACCGGACAGTAAGTCGCCTCTTATATAGGTTTTATTGGCCAGGCATACATGAGCAAGTCGCGGAATATTGTAGAAGTTGTGAGGTCTGTCAAAGGTATCCAAAATTGGGCGACAAGATAAAGTGCCCTTACTACCCATGCCACTTATATCTACCCCCTTTGAAAGAGTGGCCATGGATATAGTAGGTCCTTTACCAAAAAGTTCAAAAGGAAATAGATTCACATTAGTAGTTGTAGACTATGCTACCAAATATCCTGAGGCCATACCATTAAGAACTATAACAGTCCAAAGGATAGCCGATGAGTTAACAAAGATTTTTAGTCAGGTAGGTATACCCAAAGAGATTTTAACAGATCGAGGAACGAATTTTCGATCTGTGCTACTCAAACGGCTATATCAGGCCTTAGGAATAGAGGCATTGTTTACAACGCCATACCATCCACAAACCGATGGTCTGGTAGAGCGGTTTAACCAAACCTTAAAGCAAATGCTAAAGAAATTTGTGACAGATGAGGGCAAGAAATGGGACATGTATCTTCCTTATCTTATGTTTGCATATAGGGAAGTTCCCAAAGCATCTACTGGATTTTCCCCTTTCGAGTTATTGTTTGGTCATAATCCAAGAGGGCCCCTAGACATTGTTAAGGAAGAATGGGAAGAATCAAAAGATGCAAAAGGAACATGCCCCTTAGAGTTCTGGCAAAAGTTACGGGAGCGTTTAATCTCCTACGTTCAAAAAGCATATGACAGTAGCCTACAACAACAATTAAAACAGAAGGTGTATTATGATAAAGGTACAAGACAGAAAGAATTCAGTGAAGGGGATAAAGTTTTACTCTTGTTACCATCTTCCAACATAAGCTATTAATGAAACGGCAGGGCCCTTATGTTGTTACCCAGAGAACTGGCCTGTAACTTATGAAATAGAAATACCAGGCAGTAGGTAAGAAACGATATACCATGCTAACTCTGTTGAAAAATTGGGTAGTCTGCCCAATTCCTAACTAGTTATGTACTCCCTGAATCCAAAAACGAATTGGATATAGCATATCAATGTTTGGAAGATACAGGGACAATTACAGATATACTAATCAATTCTGAGTGGACAGAAATGCAAAGGGCAGACCTAAAAGATGAGTTAGGCAAATTTAAAGACATTTTCACAAGTATTCCTGGGAGAATTAAAAATGTTAGTCATCACATAAAGGTTACTAACAACCAGCCACTTAGACAAAAACCATATAGATTACCTGAAAGAATAAGACATGATGTGATTCAGGAAGTGAAAAGGATGCATAAAATGGGCATCATTGAACCCTCTTATAGTGAGTGGTGTTTTCCTATGGTGGTAGTGAGTAACAAGGAAGGGGGCATACGCATCTGTTTGGATTTTAGGAAGTTAAACGCGGTGTCCCAGTTTGATAGTTACCCAATGCCCCGAATAGATGACATCCTAGATCATCTGGGTAGTGCCACCTATTTTAGCACCCTGGATTTGACCAAAGGATATTGGCAGATCCCATTAGATACAGCTGATAAAGATAAAACTGCATTCAGCACACCTATTGGATTTTCCATTTTACAGTTATGCCTTTTAGGCTACATGGTGCCCCTGCAACGTTTCAAAGAATGATGGACACTCTGCTAACACCTCATACCAGTTATAGTGCGGCCTACCTGGATGATGTTATTATCTTTAGTCCCTCTTGGGAGGAACATTTGAAACATCTTTCTGCGGTATTAACTGAAATCTCCAAGGCTGGCCTCACTATAAACCCACGAAAATGTACGATAGCCATGCAGGAAACCAAATATTTGGGTTTCCATATTGGTAGAGGTTGTGTAAAACCAGAAATAAATAAGGTTACGGCAGTAGCACATAGTCCCACTCCCATCACAAAGAGGGATGTGAGATCTTTTTTGGGACTAGCTAGCTACTATCGTAGATTTATTCCTAATTTTTCAACAATAGCAGGTCCCCTGACAGAGTTAACCAAGAAAAAGAACCCTGAAAGGATCAGATGGACGAAAGAATGCGAAGAAGCATTTCAGGCTATTAAAGCTAGTTTATGCTCTTCACCTGTATTGCGTACTCCTAATTTTTCACAAACATTCATTTTACAGACAGATGCATCACAGTATGGGATTGGGGCTGTACTAACACAGGTTGTAAATGAGGAAGAGCATCCTATAATTTACATTAGTAGGAAGCTCCATGAGAGAGAAACACACTATTCAGTAATTGAAAAGGAGTGTCTAGCCATCAAATGGGCCATAGAGGCCCTTCATTTTTATCTATGGGGCGTAGAATTTGAACTATGGACTGACCATAATCCATTATGTTGGTTATTGGTAATGAAAGATAAAAATACCCGCATAATGTGATGGTATCTCGCTTTACAGCCCTATAGATTTGTTATCAAACACAGAAAGGGAACAGCACATAGTAATGCTGATTATACGTCAAGATATGGAATGGAGAATAAAAGTAGTTCTCATCAGACTTCGGGTTAAAAAGTGAAGTATTGTTATGAAGGAGACAGTATCTCCTAGTTATTTGTTTTGGAATTCTAGAAATTAGGGACCCCGAGGTGGAGCCTTAGGTGAGGGTGGGCTATGGCTCCATCTCTCCTGTTGAGAGATCTGATGACGAATTTACTGTTTAGCCTTAGAGATCCAAAACTGTAGGTTTTGTTTTTAGGTGGGGAGGAATGTGAAAGAGTATTAAAAAAAAAAAATAAAATAAAAAAAAATATAGGGAGATAATGGGACCTGGATGTACTGTTGTTCTTGTCGCGTTCTTATTGTTATGTGTTGTTTGTTGGGCTGGCCACCCACTTCGTGCAGTATGTTCTCGTTTTACATATTTGTTGTCTCTGCTTGTCTGCTGTGTTTATGTTATGTACATTCCAGTTTCTCCCATTGTTAATCAGTATCTCTAAAAACAAAACGAACAAATAAATAACAAATCCCATTATTGTTCTATGCCTTTCAGATATCCCCTTGTAATATCTGGTTAGAATAGTATCGGATAGAACAGCAAAGCGCTTAAAAAAAATAAACAGAAACTGCATTTTGCAGTTATGGCAGGGCTCTGTCCCTTTAAATGGGGCTTCTGGTTGATTTAGGAAGCTTCCCTGATTTAGATATTCCTTTTTAGTTTCTTTAAGTCCAGGAACTGTTGTATCCTGTAATAGTAGCCCTTGTAAAGAAACGCTCTACAAATGCGGCTGTTGTGATGGAATACGCCGCAGAAATAAGTCGAGAAAATGTAATCGCCGGTAAAAATTACCGTGCGAATGTGGGCTCGGTCGTGAAGGCATTTAGCCTTTTCCTGACTCCAAATTAGTGCGTTTTAGCCCAAACTCGAGTAAAATGTCTTCCCCATACCTGCTAAGGGTGGAATAATGTGGCGGTTGACGCATTTGAGTCCTTTCTATAAACGAGGATTTTCACTGCATGCTGGTTGCTAGGTAAACTCTGCCCGCTATATTACTTGTATGGATATGATCCTTAGGAGCTGGCCGGCCCTTGAACAGCTGAATTTATACATTAGTTAAAAGGGGCGGTTCCTGTTTCAGTTCATTTTAGTGTGTACAACTCCTAAACAATTATTATTTTGTCTGGCATTATAAAATGTATTCTGTGGTTAAAGTAAAAGTACTAGAGTGTAAAAATTAATTATTTTATTGTACAAAGAAAGAATTTATGTTATAAAAAGGAATCTAGGGAGGAGTTTGTGGTCACATGTTTTCTAAAGGTATATAAATCACTATGTTTCAGTGCAAAAGAGTTAGTTGACTCCAGGAGTCGGACCTGGAAGTGCTGTCACAAGCCTTCCGAAGTACTAGGGCTTACTAGTACATGGTTTTGTTATGAATATTATGCATCTTATTATTTTTTTTTCTTACGTTCAGTTCGGTCTTTGTTAAAATAAATACTTTAAGTTGAAGTCTACTCCAGCAACTGTCTCTTGGTCCATCATTTATCCCACGGTCCTGTGACACACCCATTCCTATTCTACCTTGTTTACTCTGAGGTTAGTTGAAGCTCCTGCTGGGGCTATTAAACTAGCTTCTATATCTGCATGTGGTTCTCGGCCTTTCATTGCTTCCTTGTTTGTCCTATGGTGGGGACTGGGAGGTGTTTGGGGGGTCATGGCCTATGTGGTTAATTAATTTTGTTCTAAATCCTGTCTTCGCCACTGAAAATCCTCAGAGTTTGTCACCTTGATTTGGCTATTCATGTCTGGCTGGCTTGTCCCTAACTCAGTGCTGTTTACTTGCTATACAGTTGTTATGCAGGTCCACCTATTACTACTTCTGATTACTGACCTATCAGGTCCACACTTGCTTACGCAATTGTTGCTCCTTGCTTACGCAAACTATTGCTTCATGCCTAGTGCCATCCCCTCGGCTTCGGCCTGGGATTCTCCTGCTCTCAATCTGCATTCGACCTTGCAAGGTCTCAGCACTCAATGCTCATTACGATCTTGGCATGCTGTGCTCATTCAGTGCACCAGCTTTGCAGCTCTCAATCAATTCTGGGGCATGCCAGCCATTCTAATCTGGAGCAGGTTCCTGCAGCCAACAGTCTCGCTCTGCATTTAGTCTGCATCATCGAGCATGTCCAACTTAGGGCGAGATCCTTCTCACCTGGCCCATAGCTGGGAACGTCCTCAACCTGGGCTGGCTTTAGCTGCCTGTTACGCAACAGCAGCTCCTGGTGTAGAATTTAAGACTTGCGGTGAAGGGTGGTTACGACGATCTCCTTTGGCTCTAGTGTTCCACTATAACGGTTGGCCATTGACTTTAGTGATTTCCCAGCAAGGCACCTTCACCGTATTCTCCCCACGACTGCCTCTGGTTCACCTGGTTTGATTTAGCGCAGGTAGGCCAGGTGAGTGCCTCAGCAGTTGTTGCTCTCCTCCTGCGCCTTGGATGCTCATATTGTTGCAGAGTTTTCTTGCAACCTTCCACGACGTTCCCGCTAGAGGGTTTGAGTGAGAGCCTTCCTCCAAATTGGAATATTTTCCACTTCCCTTTAATTGGGTTTTCCAAATTTCAGCTGCAGAGCTGTCACTAAATACATTTTCCCAAGCCTGGAGGGAAGGTAACCTAGGCCTTGGATCCCCAGAGATTTCCTCCTCATAGGGTTTTTTTTCTCTCCTCCATTGCCTCAGGTCATAACACTGAGTTAGCATAGTTGTTTCCCCTAGTTTTCTTAGGTAGGTTCCGTTGTTGGATGGAGGTGGAGAATGTCCTGCCATTCTCTCTCTCCTTAGGGGATCCCCTTCTCTAAATGCAAGCCATCACTATTCTTCTCTACTACTATGTTCCAGTTACTGCTTCTACGTCACTGTTACTGCTTGCTCATACGCATCATGTTGCCTCCTTTGGGGATGATACTAAATTTCTTTTGGGGATTCCTAAGGTACCTTTAGCCACGGGAACCATCCCGTGGCACCTCTAGGGGCAGAACCCTCTCCGAGAGTTCCTTGCTTCGTACCCCTACAGGGTGGTAATTCCTCTGGAATAGAGTGCGAACGGCCACAACCAAAACTAACACAGTTACACAAACATAACACTATACTGGCTGCATAGGTCAGTGAATTGAAAGGCTTGCCTGTAGTTCAGTGGCCAAGCAGCCAGCCACTCCCACTTCCTGAGCTATATAAGCAGTTCCTCTCAGCCTCACTGTGAAGCATTTTGTCTTTGTCCCACCATCCTCCCCTCCTCTTCCAGCGGCAGCGCTCTCTCCTTAGGGGGATTCCTAAGGTACCTTTAGCCACAGGAACTGTCCCGTGGCATCTCTAGGGGCAGAACCCTCTCTGAGAGTTCCTTGCTTCGTACCCCTACAGGGTGATAATTCCTCTGGACTAGAGTGTGAACGGCCACAACCAAAACTAACACAGTTACACAAGCATAACACTATACTGGCTGCGTAGGTCAGTGAAATGTAAATCAGAAACAAAAGAAATAAAAATGTCCAAATATCTAATGTCCAAATGTCCAGATGTCCAAAAATCCAATAGATATTTTGAAACAGGAAAGGCTCTCACCCTCTCTCAAATCTAAAAGCAAAATTAGACATTACAAGTCTCATGGTGGTAACAACAGATCAGCGTCTAGGTATAAGAGATATCCTGGGAGATCAAAATGAAGGATTTCTTAGAGAAACGGGAGGGGCTCTCACCCCTTCTCAATTCAAACACCAAAAATTCCTCCAGATGACCAGTTCTTCTCTGACACCTCCTCAGTAACAGCAATCACAGACTCAGACCAAGACACCAAAATTCAGGATCAAACTAAAAGGTTGTGATCAGAAAATATAGGCCCCTGAAAGGGAAGCAGTAGCTCCCTTCACAGAGAATCCTTAGAAAGCCCCCAAGGGACCACCACCATCCATTAAGGCCCCTCTGAGTTCCCTCTAACTCACAAACCAATTTCAGCCACAATCCCTATTCTGGTGCCATGGCCATAAGGCAGGTAGCAACCTTCCCCTCTCGGGAGTGGCAAATCAGCAGTAGTGAGAGGCTGCTCTAGGAGGGGAAACTGAGACCTCAGCCACCCACCAGCTGCAAAAGTCCCCTCACCAACAACCACAGGGGCAAAAACCCTCCAGTCCAAATCCCAGTAGTTCCTCCCCAAACAACCCAAAACCCTGCCAGGTCATCCATTCCAAAAGGAAAGGAACACCTACCTACAAATCCAAAAGGAGAAAATTGCTTCTCTCCATCCTCAGCACTTTGAAATGAAATGTGCTCCCACCACATCCCCATTGACTCAGTGGGAAAGTAAATGTTTCTCTCTGATTCCACCATATGCTGACCAGTAGCCACGGCTGCTCTCACCACCACAGATGTTATATCTCAAACAAGCAGCAGAGAGAAAATCCAAAGCTGGTATCCAGACTTAATGTACTCTCGCTGATTCCACAATGCGCTGTACCTGTAGCCACGGGTGCTCTCACCACCGCCGATGCTAGTTCACAGGCAAACAGCATGGGGAAGACCCAGAGCTATTGTCAGAACTTAATGTGCTCCCACCACACTCCACCAGCGCTGACTCCAGCATAGACAAAAATGAAATCTTGTCCACAATCCACAGTCCCATTAGCACCCCTCAGAAAATGCAGAGGACTCCGAAACCTCAAAATACTCCAAAACTATGCTGGAAACGCTGATCGCTGATCACAATGTTGAATTAATGAATTGGGGGCCACAACACATCAAGCAAACGCCACAGATTTAGCATTTGCACCCCTCTTAAAATCAGTCAGATTTTACGATTTTAAGATTACCAACAAAGGAAATGAGAACAAGCATTTGTCAATGCCAAATGTTGATTGCATTGGTCCATTGAGCTCGCTCACTGGCCCTGTGTCACTCACTCATTCTGTTTCTCCCAGTGCAGCAGGCTGCTCTTTTGTACTGGGCTCCTGCCTGCATAGGCATGTTTGTCTGCCCACAAAGAAATCTGCAGCTGTCCCGACAGAGCTCTGTTGAGGTGGGTCACTCCCCTTCTCTCACTCGCTCACTCTGTTTCTGCTGGTGCTGCAGGCTGCCCTTTTGTACTGGGCTCCCACCTCTGTTGGCAGCTTTTTCTGTCCATGAAGAAATCTGCAGCAGTCCTGACACAGGTCCGTTGAGCTAGCTCCCACTCCCTCTCTCGCTCGTTCCATGTCTGCTGGTGCTGCAGGCTGGCCTTTTGTATGGGGCTCCTGCCTGCGTTGCCACCTTTTTCTGCCCACAAAGTAATAAGTAGCAGTCACGACAGAGGTCTGTTGAGCTTGCTCACTCCCCCTCACAGTTGCTCATTGTGTTTCTCCTGGCACTGCTGGCTGTCCTTTTGTACTGGGCTTCTGCCTGTGTTGGCACCTTTTTCTGCCCACAAAGAAATCTGCAACTGTCCTGACAGAGCTCCGTTGAGGTCGCTCTCTCCACCTGTCTCACTCGCTCATTCTGTTTCTCCTGGTGCTGCAGGCTGCTCTTTTGTACTGGGCTTCTGCCTGCATTGGCACGTTTTGCTGCCCACAAAGAAATCTGCAGCTGTGCCGACAGAGCTCCACTGAGGTGGGACACTCTCCTTCTCTCACTCGCTCATTCTGTTTCTGGTGGTGCTGCAGGCTACCCTTTTGTACTGTGCTCCTGCCTCTGTTGTTGGCTTTTTCTGTCCACAAAGAAATCTGCAGCAGTCCTGACACAGGTCCGTTGAGGTAGCTCACTCCCCCTCTCTCACTCGCTCGTTCCGTTTCTGCCGGCGCTGCAGGCTGGCCTTTTGTACTGGGCTCCTGCCTGCATTGCTGCCTTTTCCAGGCCACAAAGAAATCCACAGCAGCCATGATAGAGCTCCACTGAGCTCGCTCACTCCCCCTCTCTCACTCGCTTGTTGTGCTTTTCCCGGCACTGCAGGCTGCCCTTTTGTACTGGGCTTCTGCCTGCGTTGGCACCTTTTTTCGACCCACAAAGAAATCTGCAGCTGTCCCGACAGAGCTTTGGTGAGGTTGCTCACTCCACCTGTCTCACTCGCTCATTCTATTTCTCCTGGCGCTGCAGGCTGCCATTTTGTAGTGGTCTCCTGCCTCTGTTGGTGCCTTTTTCTGCCCACAAAGAAATCTGCAGCAGTCCCAACAGAGCTCTGTTGAGCTCGTTCACTCCCCCTCTTTCACTCGCTCATTCCATTTCTGTTGGCGCTGCAGGCTACCCTTTTGAACTGGGCTCCTGCCTGTGTTGCTGCCTTCTTCTGACCACAAAGAAATCTGCAGCAGTCATGATAGAGCTCCACTGAGCTAGTTCACTCACTCCTCCCTCTCACTCGTTTGTTCTGTTTCTTCCACTGCTGCAAGCTGCACTTTTGTACTGGGCCCCTGCATGCATTGCTGCCTTTTTCTGCCCACAAAGAATTCTGCAGCAGTCCCAACAGAGCTCAATTGAGCTCACTCACTCCCCCTCCCGCACTCACTTGTTCTGTGTCTCCCGCTGCTGCAGGCTGCCCTTTTGTACTGGGTTCCTGCCTGCGTTGCCAGCTTTGTCTGCCCACAAAGATGTGCAGCAGTCCCAACACAGCTCCATTGAGGTCGCTCACTCCCCCTCTCTCACTCGCTCATTCCGTTTCTGCTGGGCCTGCAGGCTGGCCCTTTGTACTGGGCTCCTGCCTACATTTTCGCTTTTTTCTGCCCACTAAGAAATCCGCAGCAGTCACGATAGACCTCCGTTGAGCTCGCTCACTCTCCCTCTCTCACTCACTCATTCTGTTTCTCCCAGTGCTGCAGGCTGCCCTTTTGTACTGGGCTCCTGCCTGTGTTGGCACCTTTTTCTGCCCACAAAGAAATCCGCAGCTGTCCCGACAGAGCTCCATTGAGGTCGCTCACTCCTCCTGTCTCACTCGCTCATCCTGTTTCTCCTGGCACTGCAGGCTGCCATTTTGTACTGGGCTTCTGCCTCCATTGGCATTTTTTTCTGCCCACAAAGAAATCTGCAACAGTCCCAACAGAGCTCCGTTGGCCTCACTCACTCCCACGACTCACTCACTCATTCCGTTTCTTCTGGCAGTGCAGGCTGTCCTTTTGTACTGGGCTCCTGCTTGTGTTGCCATCCTTTTCTGCCCACAAAGAAATCTGCAGCAGTCACGATACAGCTCCATTGAGCTCGCTCACTCACTTCCCCTCTCTCACTCATTCGTTCTGTTTCTCCCGCCGCTGCAGGCTGCCCTTTTGTACTGGGCCCCTGCGTGCATTGCTGCCTTTTTCTGCCCACAAAGAAATCTGCAGCAGTCCCAACAGAGCTCCGTTGAGCTCGATCACTCCCCCTCTCTCACTCACTCATTTTTCTTTCTCCTGGCACTGCAGGCTTCCCTTTTGTACTGGGCTCCTGCCTGCATTGGCACCTTTTCCTGACCACAAAGAAATCTGCAGCTGTCCTGACAGAGCTCCATTGAAGTTGCTCACTCCCCCTGTCTCACTTGCTCATTCCATTTCTCCTTGCACTGCAGGCTTCCCTTTTGTAATGGGCTCCTGCCTCTGTCAGCATCTTTTTCTGCCCACAAAGAAATCTGCAGCAGTCCCGACAGAGCTCCGTTGGCCTCATTCACTCCCCCTGTCTCACTCGCTCATTCTGTTTCTGCCGGCGCTGTAGGCAGCCCTTCTGTACTGGGCTCCTGCCTACATTGCCACCCTTTTCTGCCCACAAAGAAATCCTCAGCAGTCACGATAGAGCTCGGTTGAGCTTGCTCACTCCCCCTTTGTCACTTGCTTGTTCTATTTCTCCCACCACTGCAGGCTGCCCTTTTGTACTCAGCCCCTGCATGCATTGCTGCCTTTTCCTGCCCAAAAAGAAATCTGCAGCAGTCCCAACAGAGCTCCGTTGAGCTCACTCACTCCCACTCCCTCACTCGCTTGTTCTGTGTCTCCCAGCACTACAGGCTGCCCTTTTGTACTGGGCTCCTGCCTGCGTTGTCACCTTTTCCTGCCCACAAAGAAATCCACAGCAGTCCTGACAGAGCTCAGTTGAGCTCGGTCACTCCCCCCCTCTCTCAGTCGCTCGATGCTAATCTGTCCCAAACACTGATTTCCGACAGCGACTGCGGTATTCAGCGCCAGAAGCGTGGAAACACATTTCGTCCAGGATGTGAAAAATGACAGCTGTACTGTTCATAAGGAAGTGTGAACAAATGCCAGTGTTGAAAATCTGGCATGAAAATATTACTAGTTTGCAAACTTACAAGGGTGTGTGGAACCTGCACAACACACACTTGTAACACAGTCATTTTATGGAGTTTCATCACAAAATTTTCAACATAGGCATTTTAGGACCTCTGCTCATTAACAGTGTCAGTGTGATTTTCTTAATATGTCCCGAACACTGATTTCCCACAGCGACCGCGCAATTGTGTGCTGGAAGAGCGAAAACACATTTTGGCCAGGATGTGAAAAATGACAGCTGCACTGTTCATAAGGAGGTGTGGCAAAATGGCAATGCTGAAAATCTGGAGTGAAAATATTGCAAAGTTACGAGCGTGTGTGGAAACTGCGCAATGCACATTTGTTACACACTCATTTTATGGACTTTCGTCACCAAATTTTCAACATAGGCATTTTAGGACCTCTGCTAATGAACAGTGTCACTGTCATTTTCATAATGTATCCCAAACATGGATTTCCCACAGTGATCACGCTATTCTGCGTCATAACTGCGAAAACACATTTCGGCCAGGATGTGAAAAATGACAGCTATACTGTTCATAAGGAGGTGCAGAACAATGGCAATGTTGAAAATCTGGAGTGAAAATATTATAAATTTGTGAACTTAGGAGCGTGTGGAAACTGCGCAACGCACGCTTGTAACACAGTCATTTTATGGAGTATTGTCACCAAATTTTCAAAATAGGTATTTTAGGACCTCTGCTCATGAACAGTATCACTGTCATTTTTGTAATCTGTCCTGAACACTGATTTCCCACAGTGACCGCGCTATTCTGCGCTGGAAGTGCGAAACACATTTTGGCCAGGGTGTGAAAATGACAGCTATACTGTTCACAAGGAGGTATGAAAAATGCCAATGTTGAAAATCTGGGGTGAAAATATTGCAAATTCGCGGAGTTACGGCCGTACGTAGCAACTGCACAATGCACACTAATAAAACAGTCATTTTTGGATTTTTTCCAACACAGCTTTTGAGAGCCCACCTCATGAACACTGGCACTGTCGTTTCGTTAATCGGTCCCGAAAGGTGATTTAGCACAGTGACCACGAAATCACCTTTCGGGGCAGATTAACGCCATGACAGTGATAGAATTCATGAGGAGGGGTCCCAAAAACCCCATGTTGAAAATTTGCTGCCAAAATTCCAAAAAATGCCTGAGATATGCATCAAAGTTGAAAACACCATTTTTATTCCATTATACAGCTTACCGGCATTTCCTCAGTTCGCAGTCGGCTTTGAAGAGTGCAGACGTGTTCCCGGTCCACCGAAGATCATCGCGCCAGACTCCAGAGGTAAGTATGCAGTGAGGGGGGTGTGGGGAGGCAGGGTGCGCAGTGGGTGGGTGCGGGTTGTGGGGGGAGCAGGGAGACCGCCGAGGGACCGTTTCCTTCTTTACAGGTAAAAAAAAAAAATGGCATCGCGGGACCGTTTTTAATTTCACTGGAATGTGGCATGCTGGGGTGGGCCCCAGCATGCCAATGGAGTCTTCTGTTTGGGGGAGGCAGCTGTAGCTGATGGAGGATTGGCACCCCCGTCGGCACACAAGAAAGGGGTCCGTGTTACGATATGCCGATGGGAGTGGGCACTCCCGGTCGGCTCACAACAAAGGGGGTGACATACCGGCGGGATTGGGCACCCTGTCGGCCGGACAACATGGGGGAGAGTTAGCATGCCGACGGGAGTGGGCTCCCTCCGGCAATATGAATGGCATGGCACCAACGGGATTGGGGCCCCTGTCGGCAACAAACAGTGGGGGGGCACATGCTGCCGAGGATTGGGCACCCCCTCGGTGGAGAGGGGGGTTAATATTGTTTGTGAACACGGTGGCAAGCTGCCGGCATGTTCACAAACAATATCAGTGCTTCGAAAGTTCCACCCTGCAATTACAGGTCGCTCCCTCATTCCAGCGAATGGCTGACACTGCAATGACGAGGCGGCCCCTGATTGTAGCGGCAAATGTTTTACAAGTTGGTGGCACACTGGCTGAACTAGTGTCAGCAACAGTGTGCCACAGCATTGGGGGAAGCGAGCCAAGCCTTTACAGGCTGTGGGGGCATTGGCCACAACAGTGCCGTGCCTCCACAACCTGCTTCTGGAGAAAGCTGCCACAATATGTTTCGTGCGCATGTGCGCAATCAGCATAAAAACGAGACCACGCTTTACTTGCCTTACTGGAAAAAATACACAGCAGGTCTAAATAAATCACTAAAAAACCCTAACTAACAACTAACAAACAATTATAAAACAGAACAAAAAAAATAAATCAAAAACGAACGAACTGAAAAAAAGAAATGAAATTCAGAGCTCAGAAAACTAGCACAGCTCAGGCAGCTCACACACCGCCGCCATCTTTTGGCACACAGTAGCTAGCTTGAACTGGTCACTGCATTGCTCAGGAGTGGCTAATGCTCAGCACATAACACAGCATAAATCTCACCATCTCAAGGATACCAACATTAGAAGAGTCCACTCTATGTGAAGTTCCTGCAGCAAAACATATTATTGCTGCTATTTTAGGATGAGAAATAAACATCATCTCTAAAGGTTGGTCCCAGTTTCATCTTTCATTTATGCAGTATTATGACTAAATATGATGAAGCAATGTCTGAGTCTCTACATAACTTGAGCATCTAATTAGGGATTTTGACACCAAATAATAGCCTCCCATCATCCACTGGATTATAGTTCCCTCTGACATTAAACACTAAATTCTGCTGGTTTCGCTTACCTTTCAGATCCCCTGAGGCCCTTTAAACATGTTTCACTTAGTTTCCCTTACCTTTCAGATCCCCTGAGGCCCTTTAAATAAGTTTCGCTTGGTTTCGCTTACCTGTCAGGTCTGCTGAGGCCCCTAATTAAGACTTTGAACAAAGCTACTAGGACTCCTATAATTTAGTAGAGTAGCCAGTTTGAAACATAGTTTGCATAGGAGTCAGATCCAGGCTTCTTGAGTAAACTTTATTCATCCTCGTACTACTTTTTAAATTCATTTTTGTTTAGTTTGTTTAACCCGGAGGTGGGCTGAGTTAAAAACAAATTTTCAGCCATGCCTGACCATGAATATAGTATAATGCATGACTGCACAGGACAATATAATAAATTATAAATGTACAACATACAGTACAACTAATAGAAGACAAGCTGTTCAAAACAGAAAACAATGCTCTGACATAGGGGCACAGCTTGAGAGGGTGCAATGACATTTCAGCTGCTACTCAATGTTTTCTTTTTTTAAGTGTATTCCAGCCCATGCTGGACCTCTCCAGTGCCATACCCCATGTGGAACAACTCCTTATTTCATTTACTCAACAGTATTTTATTTGTAATTTTTGAACACGGCAGGCTCCTAGCATGGCCTTGCAGTCCATAGGCCCAATTCACAATGCCCCAGGAATGACACAAGGTGCTTGCGTCAAAGAAATATGATGCAAGGGTCTCTCTCTGCCACACCTTGCATCATTCCCAATTCAGGAATGCAACCTGCTGCAGTTGGAGGACCTACTGCGCCAGCCGCGCTTGTGTTGTCCTTGCAATGGACAGACTGGTGCACCATGGTGGATGGGGGCTTGTGCAGGGGCAGTGCTGCAGCATTCCCATAAATGGGAATCACTAATTCTCCCTCCATCCCACCACAGGGTGCATAATCCATGACAGTTAGACCAGCCTGTTCTGGTGTGCTCCGCATTGCCTCCTACTCTGCCTGTTGTCCACCGATTCTGGTGTGCTCCGCATTGCCTCCTACTCTATCTGTTGTCCACGGATTCTGGTGTGTTGCGCATTGTCTCCTACTCTGTCGTCCAACGATTCTGGTGTGCTCCTCATTGCCTCCTACTCTGTCTGTTGTCCACCCATTCTGGTGTGCTCTGCATTGCCTCCTACTCTGCCTGTTGTCCACCTATTCTGGTGTGCTCTGCATTGCCTCCTACTGTGTCTGTTGTCCATTGATTTTGGTGTGCTCCACATTGCCTCCTTCTCTGTCTGTTGTCCACCGATTCTGGTGTGTTCCACTTTGCCTTCTACTCTGTCTGTTGTCCACTGATTTGGGTGTGCTCCACATTGCCTCCTACTCTATCTGTTGTCCACTGATTCTGGTGTGCTGCGCATTGTCTCCTACTCTATCTGTCGTCCAACGATTCTGGTGTGCTCCACATTGCCTCCTACTCTGCCTATTGTCCACTGATTCTGGTGTGCTCTGCATTGCCTCCTGCTCTGTCTGCTCATCTCTCACAATTTATCTGCCTTCTCCTGGCCATACTTCCTGACTGAACTCTGCCTCAAAGTAGTTATATCATGCCTCTAACCATCCCCCCTGCCCCCATCAGTGGTTCCTGCTCCACAAATACAGTGGACAGCTGACCCAACTTGTTTGTCCCCATTGCCATAGCTGTTAAATCCAGTTCTACCTGGAAAGAAAAGGTACGTATTAAATTTCATTTTTAATCCTTCTGTTTTTCCTTGAGCAGTCACTCCTAACCCTACCAGGTGAATATAGCGCTTCATTAATAGTGCTGTCAAAATCGTGCTTCCACAATAGCATCTGCCTAGACAGCTACTGGGATAGAATAGCACAAGGCAGTTACCACTACACCTTAGCTGTTTAGACACATTGCAGGATGAGAGAAGAAAATGGCACTATGGTGCTTTGCCGAGCCGCTCCCATGGTAGAGGGGAAAGGCTCTAAAGCAGGGAATCATCCTGGAGACCAGGGTTCTGTTCCTGATCTCCTGAGGGACCTGCTTCCATCTACCTTCTCTGTACCCTTGAACATGCAGAACACCCCACATATTTTTGTATTTATTAAATTTATTCTTTTATTTTAATTTTTTTTTTTAAACTGGGAAATGCACACTGAGCAGAAGTTCATTTTCAGGTGTGACTTAGGAGATGCACAGAGAGGTTAAGTCACTTAATCAAAGTCACTAAATATGTATGTTTGAATGTATGTGGCACTTGTAACATTCAACCTAATGTCTACTGGGTCTCAGCTCTGTGCTTTACCCCCTAGGCTGTATTGCTTCCCACCATGATCCATGTCTTCTTTTTTCCAGTCAAGTATTCAAACTGCTTCAATCTCTGCTCGTTTTTTCATTCCCCAAAACCTTTGATCATCCCAGTTGCTTAGTGCTGAACCTTCTCCAATTATGCCAATTCCTTCTTATAGTTTGGTGCCCACATTCTGTTCCAGCAAACCATTCCGCCCCAAAAAAGGTAGTAGGGGTTAGTACTAGTGGCCCATGTTTCCAAAATGTTTATGGAAGCAACTTATGAGTATGAGGACATTGATGAGGTGGCTTGCTCCAGCCGCCATAGTGAGCGTGTCCTACTAGAAAAGGAGAAAGCCACAGCAGATGAGTCAGACACTGACAACATAATGATGATGACTTTAACATTTAAAGGAATAATATTTTTTTATATATCTTCTGTAATATAGCTGGAAACTTGGGAAGGCATGAAGTCTTTTCCAGACCTTCAGAAATTGTTTCATGTGTTTATTTTGAAACAGTCATATTTTTTCTTCTTTAGAATCACTTGTTAATGTTTCCTTTTTCCTACCCAATATTCGCTATTTAATTACATAGAAGTTTGGGAACCCAGTGGCATCAGTTGAGCTGAAGTCTTGAATAGAAAGTTTTATTCTAGGCTTCCGCTCAACCAATGTGTGTCCTGTAATTACTAAGTGATTAAAAACTGAATGCTTGGTGGGGAAAGGGAAGCATTTATAAGGGATCCAAAGTAAGTAATCATGAGACAGAAGCAGTACACTGAAAATACAGTACCTAACAGAAGACTTCACACATGCTCAGTTTTCACATTTTATTGAAAATGTAAAAAATAGGGTTCAGAAAAAGAAGAGAGAAGCATGGTAAGTGGTGGTAAATTAAGTAAGCTTTTCTCTAACACACACACACTCACTCAAAGGAATATTGAGGAGAAGAAATGTAACAAGACAAAAACACAGCTGAATTAAAAGTCCCAACAATCATTTCAAAGTGTCAGGGAACATTAATCATTTCAAAGTGTCAGGAAACAGTGACCATAGAAATACAGACTCTGTCAGCAGATAAGGACCATTTGGCCCACGAAGCCTGACAGTTCTTTCCTGCCTATTCTGTAACTGTAGACCCTATCTGATCTCTGGCACCCCCTCTTCCTACCAAGACTACTTTGTACCTATCCCATGTATGCTTGAAGCCCCAAACTGGTTTTGCCCCACTACCTTCACTTGAAGACTGTGCCAGGCATCCACCACTCTTTCAGTGAAAAAATACTTCCTCACATCCTTCCTAAATGATCCCCCTTCCAGCGTTATTGCATTCCCCTTGTTCTGGTGCACCTTCTCTAAAAATACTCCTCTTTTGTACTTTACTCACCCTGGAGAAGTATTTATACATGGCACATGTCCCAAAAAGTAAACACATGCACGTATGCTGAGAAATACGTTTGATAAACTCTGTGGGATGGTTGTCATTATCCAAGCCTGGTCAGATAGTGTCAGCTGCATTATACAGCTGATGTTATTTATTTATTTGAAAACTGGTAAGCAGAAAAGGCACACTGGGCCAAGGTTCATTTCCAGGTGTGAGCCAGGGGAAGAGGGAATGGAGAATACAATACTACAGCAAGCATTTGTCAATGCCGAATGTTGTCGCGCTGGCATTGGCTTTGGCAGTGTAGTGCAGAAACACATTTTGGGCAGGATGTGAAAAATGACAGCTGTACTGTTCATAAGGAGGTGTAAAAAATGGCAGTGTTGAAAATGTGGCATGTAAATATTGAAAATTTGCGAAGTTACAAGGGTGCATGGGAAATGCACAAAGCACGCTTGTAACACAGTCATTTTATGGACTTTAGGCACCAAATTTTCAATATAGGCATTTTAGCACCTCTGCGCATGTACAGTGTCACTGTCATTTCCTCAAACTGTCCCAAAAAGTGATTTCACACAGCAACCACACTATTCTGCACTGGACGTGCGAAAACACATTTCAGGCAGGATATGTAAAATGACAGCTGTATCATTGATCAAGAGGTGTGGAAAAATGGCAATGGTGAAAATCCAGAGTGAAAATATTACAAATGCACGTTATGAGGGTGTGTGCAAACTGCGCAACGCATGCTCGGAACACAGTCATTTTATGGAGTATCGTCACCAAATTTCCAACATAGGCATTTTAGGACCTCTGCTCATGAACAGTGTCACTGTCATTTTCGTAATCTGCCCCGAACACTGATTTCCCACAGCGACCGTGCTATTGTGTGCCAGAAGTGCGGAAACACATTTTGGCCAGGATGTGAAAAATGGCAGAATTTGGCATGAAAATATTGTGAATTCGCGGAGTTATGAGCGTGTGTAGCAACTGCGCAATGCACGCTCGTAACACAGTCATTTTACGGAGTATCATCACCAAATTTTCAACATAGGCGTGTTAGGATGCCTGCTCATGAACAGTGTCTTGTCATTTTTGTTATCTGCCCCAAACACTGATTTCCCACAGTGACCGCGCTATTGTGCGCCAGAAGTGCGGAAACACATTTCGGTCAGGATGTGAAAAGTGACAGCTGTACTGTTCACAAGGAGGTGTAGAAAAATTACAATGTTGAAAATCTGGCATGAAAATATTGTGAATTCGCGAAGTTACGAATGTGCGTAGCAACTGAGCAACTCACGCCCGTAAAACAGTCATTTTTTTGGATTTCTTCCACCAGATTTGCAACATAGGCTTTTTGAGGGCCCACCTCATGAACACTGCTACTGTCCTTGCGTTAATCAGTCCCAAAAGGCGATTCTGCGCTGTGACTGCGAAATCACCTTTCGGGACCGATTAACGTCATAACAGTGACAGAATACATGAGGAGGGGTCCCAAAAACCCCATGTTGAAAATTAGGTGCAAAAATTCTAAAAAATGCCCAAGATATGCATCAAAGTTGAAAAACCCCTATTTATTCCATTATACAACTTACCGGCATTTCCTCAGTTCGCGGTCAGCTTTGAAGAGTGCAGACGTGTTCCCGGTCCACAGAAAATAATTGCACCAGACTCTGGAGGTAAGTATGGGGTGGGGGAGTGTGGGGAGGCAGGATGCGCAGTTGGTGGGTGTGCGTGGTAGGGAGACTATGAGGGACCGTTTTCTGTTTACAGGTGTTAAAAAAAACCCATTGGGACGTTTTCCTTTTTTACAGGTGTTTTTTTGGGGGTTACAGTAGCCGACGGGGGATTAGGCACCCCCATCGACACATAGGGAGTGGGGGACAGATGCCAATGGGGATTGTGCACCCCCTCGGCAACCAAAAAAGGAGAACGGGGGACACATTATGCTGACGGGGAGTGGTATCCCCTGTCGGCACATACAAGAGGGGCAGGGTAAGCTGACCAGAGGATTGGGCACCCCCGAAGTTGGCAGTTTAGCAGCCACTATGCCACCATGTTTGATGCTGGGAAAGCACGTAGGAAGGTCTGCTGCATGTGACAAGCTTTGCTCGCATTGCAGCGGACCATTGCTTAGATGTGCTCACCCAGGTGGTGTGGCGCCAGCATGCAGGGTGATTGGGGAATGAGGGACGCACCTACTGGTGCGTGCCCTGCATTCGCCCAACAGCGACCGCGCCTCCAAATCTCCACTACTGCAAGATGTTGGCTGCGCAAGTGCGCCAACATAAAAATATCACCTGCTACTTAGAAGAAATTTTAATCAGTAGTGCAGTACCTTTCCTACATGTAGTAGACACAACAAATCACTGCAGATAGAGAAATTTGTGTTGTCTGCTGCGGGAGGAGCAGTAGGGGGAGGTGCTGAAGGCACTTCAGCAGTTCACCCTTGAGACAAAAATAAGAATAAATACCAATTTCAGCCAGGCAAGGCAGAAAATGTTGTCGCAGAAGGGGAATACTGTATGTACATACAAGGGAAGAGACAGGAGGAGGAGGAGGAGGAAGAGGAGAACCAGTATAGCACGCACATGCAAAACAGCCACAAAGTGTGCATTGTATGTGCTGACTTGAATGTCTCAATCTGCTCATCTGTTTCCCTGCCCTTTCTGTCATCATGCTTGATTCTCAGGTACTTGGATTAGGAGAAAAAAAAATGCTGACAGCAAACCCAGTCAAATCACATAGAACAAGTCTTGCAAAAAAGACGCATCATTCCAAATAACTTTTTAAAGACACATTCTAGTTCTTTTATGTAAAACCCAAAGTAAAAATATAAAGTGATCACAAAGTTGAACACATACTCATCTGTTTGTTAAATTATTTTAGGACATTTCCCTAGGGTGTCTTTGTTTTTTCTTAGTTAGGGATTATTAGTGTTTTACAGTCTTTACACCTTTATTTCTCTGATGTCTTTCAATAAATTGAAGTGAGAAATGAAAGGTCAGTAGTAGTAGTCTTAGTAGTAGCAACTTTATTCATGTAACATGAAACGGAATTTACTTAATTCAGCTGAGGCTTATTTTCAGTTCCCAAACTCACATACAAAGAAACAAACAATATTGCAGGTGCCAGTTGAGAGGGGTTCAGATAGAGGTCAAAGAGGAGGAGAAGGACCTAGGGCTGATCATAACAGGTAACATGATGAACAACTCAACTCAGTGCAGGAAGGCGGCAGCTAAGGCCAATAAGATGCTGGGGTGTATTGCGAGAGGAATCTCATCCAGAAATAGGGACATGATCCTGCCGCTGTACAGGTCACTAGTCAGGCCACATTTGGAGTACTGTGTGCAGTTCTAGCGTCCCTTTCTGAAGAAGGATATCAGATTGCTGGAGGGGGTGCAGCGTAGGGCAACTAAGATGATCCAGGGGCTGGAGGGCAAAACCTATGAGGACAGGATGACTGAGTTGAATATGCACACCCTGGAGGAGAGGAGGGATCGGGGAGGATCAACAAAACAGGCTCAGAAGGGATATTTAAGCTGAGGAGAGGAAGAGACATCAGAGGACATGGACACAGGTTGGAGGGTGGAAGATATCAGAGAGAGAGATGAGAAGGCATTTTTTCACAGAGAGGGTGGCAGAGAAATTGAACACTCTACCCGAGGAGCTGGTATCCTGTAGTACAGTGGGAAGTTTTAAAAGGGCATGGGACAGGGTGCGAGGGGGGTAAAGGTAAGGGGGGATAGGAGGGTGGGGCAACTACAATGTAACAGTGCTAGCTGTGCATTCGAGCAGACTAACTTGATAGACCGTAAGGCCTGCTTCTGCTGGTAGATTCATATGTTCATAAGTAATAATGTTGCTATTAGGTTAATAGTCTGCATCATCAGAAATCTCTACAGATGCCACCCCTGGTTTAAAATATTACACAGTTACTAACTTGGCCCATTATACATGTACAAACATGTTGTCATCTGCCATTACAAATGGCTGGTTGTAATGGTCGTCACAAATGTTGTTAGTCAAATACAATCAGTAGTGTGAGTGTGCTCAGCACAAAAACCACACTTTGTCTTTAGTTCAACTCACAAACGCAGTTCATTTTTAGTAAACGTTCATGTAGTAGATAACGATAACCAGCCCGCAGGGAACGAAAAAGCCAAAAGCTACATCAGGAGGCTTTGATGGAATTTAGCTGGCTTGACAGTACCTGTATGAAATGGTACTGGCTAGGCAGCTACATAGAAAAGCTTTCTCTGCTTTTCAGAGCAAAAGGATGCCATTAAGCTCCACAAGAGAACAGGCAGAAACAAAGGGAGAAGATAAGATATAAACAGAAAGCAACCGGCTTCCATTCATTCTACTTAGGATTCTTTGTTTTCACGTCAAAAAGTCAGGGAATATGTAAAATAATGTATAGGTAGGGGTTCTGTAATGATGTTCTAATAACTGGTGCCCATTTTTTCCCATAGGCACACCGGGTTATAATTTTGTTGTTATAATCAGCTGGTTAGAATGACAAACTTGCGCCCGTTTTCCCTAGCTGGGCACATGCGCCAACCACGATCTTCCTCATCTGTGCCGTCTTCTGGGATCGCCGTGCTTCTCACTGGTACAGGTCAGCTCCTCGATGGAAAGAATTAGCGCTAACTTTTTTTTTTAAACAAAAATACAACTGGACGCAGTAGAAACAAAACTTTACCTGTGACATAATAAAAAAGTAAACACCCCTTCAGTTAAGCAGCTGCCACAGACTGTGCTGAAACCCCAACAGTCCACGGCTCAACTCAGCAACACGCTTTCATTTGTTTTTGTATAATTGCTGTGATGAAAAAACAATCCCCAGCAATTATACAAAATAACGGATGGGTAGGGGGTAATAACTCAGATTTTACACACACCCTTGGGGTGGGATGCTTTAATAAAATCCTCAGTCTTCGCTTTTGGGGTTTATGTGGCATCTCACTCCTCGGGGGGTATAAAATCCTTGTTATAACCCCCTACCCATCCATTATTCTCTATTTCACATACACCTTTGGTGTGTAACTTGCTTTTATAGACACCATCACTGAGGATTGCCACTACAAATCTCTCTAGCTTCACAGATTGTTTATGTGCCATTTCACACCTCAGTTATGTAAAAAAAGGTATGAAAAAATTGGTTGCACACCACTCCTCATGCATTGTGTTATATACTGTATAATCACTGGTCAGGTCTATTACTACACAGTTTTTTGAGATACTGAAACTCCATAATACATGAGTAATAATGCACAGTTCTATAACATAAATGACAATACATATACTGTATGCATATTATCACCCATGTATTACTGAGTTTGCCACATACTGCAATATCTGGTATTCCTCATGCAGACTTACATCAGTCTCCATCAGCAGAGCAGTTTGAGGAAAACTGCACACATCACAGAGGCAAAAAAAGTTTTCATGAGACAAACTTCTATTCTCTGCAGTACTTGATCACCGGCACTGAACCCAAGCGGCAGCAGTGACTAAACCAGTGGCACCTGATCATGGTGCCAACCAGCAGAAAACAAAGGTGTTTTTTTTTTACTTATGCTTTCATAGCTATGCCAGTCAGCTCCTATGAAAAGTGTCTGCTGCAGCAGTATGTGCAAAACAAGCCCTTGCTTCATCCAGGCCTACCAAGAGACGGGAAAGGGGAAATTGTTTAACCAGGAAAGGCACACTAAGCTGGAGCTTGTTTCCAGGTGCAACCTGGGAGTACAAGGAAGTTAAGTGACTTGCTCAGGGCCGCACGGTATGTAATTGGGGGCTGTAGGATTCAAACCCATCTCTCTAGATTTGCATTTCAGAGCCCTAAACCACTGTGCTATATTGCTTCCTAAAGGCCTACCGAGAGATGGGAGGGGAGTGTGACATAAAATGTCCATCATTATACCTTTCCCCACAGAAATACCCTCAAACCAGTAATTGTAAAAAAATGTAAAATATAGGGACTGGTGTTATATTTCTTTTAGTTTTACACACCCTCTGTTCCTGCTGTCTACAGAAACCTCTTGAGCTTTGCTGTTGTGGTTTGTTGGTAGCACATAAATCAGGTGTATATAAAAAAAAAAAACACGTACTACACCAGTTCCTATACATTATTCTCTATGTTATTCTTCAGGAAAGTATGTGCAGCTAGGGTTCTCAGTTTTTATTGTGTACTTCCTTACCTTTCTGATGTGTTTCTGAATCTTTGTGCTATCTTATGGTGCTAGTATAACATTTTACTGTACATACAGTAATTAGACTGATAAGTAGGTGCTGTGTACCTCTCAGCTGAACTAAGGGAAATGCCACAATTGTACAACCAAATGAAAGGTTTCAAAAATTAAATTTTGTGTCTGAAACTTCATCTTGGTACTGCTTAACACCCGAGTTAGAGTATTATAAAACAGAGGCAGAGATACTAGCCCCACCCCCTTTTTCAGTCCACCGTGGAGGTGTATATGGAAGTTAGGTGAGCATTTTGAAGGCATAGCGTCTTATTACCATACGGTATGCAGATACATTTTCAGTATCTTATGGAACTGGTTTTATTTTGGGAGAAATATTTATTTGTCAGAGAGATTTTTGGTGGGGGGAGGAGTGAGACTGCTGAGTAGTAGTCAAATATTCCCTATCCGATTTTATCTGAGTGAGACACATATGGGGTTCTCAGCTATGAAAATTCTTCACTTTCATCTATTCTGTTGTACAGAACTTATATCCAAACTATTCAAACCCATACAGATACAATCATACAACCTTAATCTATGTACAGTACCATATTCCATCACTCCACACACAAAGATTCATGTTGGGGGTGGTGGAGGAGCAAGTGGGTCAAACAGCCTCCCGAACACAAAAAAGCAATGTCCCTGCCATAAAGGTTTTGGTTTTTCACAATTTATGCTCATTTGGCATAGATGAAATGTATAGGGGATAATGGATGGGCAACAGTGAACAACAACTTTGTTTACTTTGAGAGGTTATTATGATAACCGTGTAAACTTCAAGAGTGAAACTCGAGAGGTTTTTGGTTGTCATACAACCTCAAGAAGTGAACAATATTTTGTTGTTTACTGCTGCCCATCCAATATCCTGTATAGTGCATGGGACAACAGTAAAATAAACACCAGCAACTTTTAAACAGTAAATTCAATGGTCTGTGTTGATTTTAAGACTTGGACACCCACCACCCCAACTCGAGAACAAGTTCTGTCCCGATCCCCCCCTCACATTAACCAATCCCCCCTTCACAGTAACATCTTTTTTTTTTATAAAACTTGGCCGCTCGCTCTACCATACACATTTTAAATGTAGCTGCTGTCCTTACTTGGAGGGGTTTGTTCCGCATGGTTCCAGTTTGAAGCCAGCACTCATGGCGCAGCCGTTTCCTGGAGCCCAGTGCACTGAGTGCACATGTGCAATGACGATCGATGCTGTTGTACCATCAATGTGACGTACTCAAGATGGTACAACAGCATGTTGACATCATATCGATGGTACAACAGCAGTGTATTTCCATCAAGTTTCATACACAGTAGCCCTTACCCATACACTACAGTTCTATAACAATCATATTATTGTTATTATTTTTGGAAAATATGGTACGTCTACAGCATGTCGGATGTCTAACCAGAAAAGAGAAAGATGTGGCTGTGGTTGATGGTTTCCAGTGCAGCGCAGAGTGACCAACCTTTAAACAACAACCAAGGAACAGATGGGCATACTCCAGATGCTATTAAACTTGCAATCATTCAGATCACTAAGTGCACACAAAATGGAAATTTGCAGTTGCAAAAATGTGATACTTAGTCTTTTACCCTATTAGAGAAGAATGTTACAAGAGTTGATATCTCCAAGTAGTGCAAAGTTGTGCTCGTGGATAAATCCATGCCAAATTGCAGACAATTAATGCAGACCACACTACCTAGCAAATACCAGCTGTCAAACAGAATTTCATCAGAGGCCCTGATAAAGCAAAGTATCTGGGGTGACTAAATACACAGGCAATTTTGGTTTTTTATTTCTTTGAATAATTTCCTGCCTGAATCTTTATACCACACATAATACAGTTTGATTTAAGATATAGTTTAAATAACAATATTAAGTACAAGCCGTAACATTTGTAGTGCTGGACAAATTTCTGTCAAAAAAGCAGAACATTATAATCAGTGGACAGAATAAATGATAGAACATGGTGTGTTTTCTATAGGGGGGCTGCGGACCCCCAAGCCCCCCCAAACCCCCACAATGATTCTTAAATCAGAGTCGGAGCTCTCTCAAAGGGGGGGTGACAGTCAGTCAAAGGGCAAAATTTCACCCGCAATCCTCCATACTGACAATCTCAAAACCTGTTGAGATTGTCGCTGTGGGGGATTCTGCCCTGTGGGTTTCACCACCACATGTGGTCGGCATACCATTCTATTCCTGTACTTATGTACCTCACATACTGCATGCTGATACTCAAGAACAAGATCTGTCCCGATCCCCCCTCACATTAACATCTTTTTTTTTTATAAAACTTGGCCCCTCGCTCTACCATACACATTTTAAATGTAGCTGCTGTCCTCACGTGGAGGGGTTTGCTCCACACAGTTCCGATTTGAAGCCAGCACTCACGGCTCAGCCGTTTCCTGGAGTCCAGTGCACTGAGTGCACATGTGCAATGACGATCGATGCTGTTGTACCGTTGATATGACGAATTCAAGATGGTACAACAGCATGTTGATGTCACATTGATGGTACAACAGCATTGTGTTTCCATTGATTTTCATACACAGTAGCCCTTACCCATACACTATACTTCCATAACAATCAGATAATGATTATTATTATTATTATTGGAAAATATGGTACGTCTACAGCATGCTGGCTGTCTAACCAGAAAAGAGAAACATGTGGTTGTGATTGGTGGTTTCCAGTGCAGCTCAGGGTGACCAACCTTTAAACAACAATCAAGGAACAGATGGGCATACTTCAGATACTATTAAACTTGCAATCACTCAGACCACTAAGTGCACACAACATGGAAATTTTCAGTTGCAAAATAAGATACTTAATCTTTCACCCTATTAGGGTAGAATGTTACTTGGTTACTTGGTATTAAGGCAAAAGGAGGCCAAAGCCCATCGTGATCTGCCCCCACATTGTGGGACATTGTACCCCACATTAATTTAACTAAAGAACCAGTTATGTTGGTGAATTTTAAAGGTAGTTAGGTTGGAACAGTCCACTAATTCTTGCAGTAATTTGTTCCACAGTTTCGGGGCTCTGATAGAGAAAAAGTTCAGTCTCTTGTTTGTCCTAGCTTTGCCAACTTTTAAGTGTTTATTGTGCAGTCTTGGTACAATTTTTCTTGTGTCATATGAAATGCCACGTTGATCCATTAGTGTGGGGGATTCAAGGAGTTTAAATATCTGAAGAAGGTCCCCCTCTAACCCTTCTGGTTTCAAGTGAATAAAGGCCTGTTCTTTTTAATCTATTTTCGTAATCGAGATGTGCTAAGTATGGAACAATTTTTGTTGCCCTATGTTGTATCTGCTCGATCCTCTTTATGTCAGAAATCAGATAGGCTCCAAAAGGGGGACCTATAGTCCACATAAGGCTGAATGTGGGATCTATACGAAGTAATTAAACATTGTTCTGTTTTAGAAGTAAAAGTGTGATTAATCCGTCTAAGAAGTGCTAAATTTGTTACTTTATTGCAATGGTCTGCTGATGACAATTTGTGATTATTATTCCCAGATTTTTTCACTGTAAGATGATCTAATAATTTTACTGTTGAGGGTGTATGTTTGTTTGGGGTTGTTTTTGCCCATGTTGATATCTCCAAGTGGTGCAAAGCTGTGCTCACGTGGATAAATCCATGCCAAATTGCAGACAATTAATGCAAACCACACTACCTGGCAAATACCAAACTGTCTGGAGCTTCGCTGTCAAACAGAGTTTCATTTTGGGCCCTGATAAAGCTCTGACAGCAAAGTACCTGGGGTGACTAACTACACAGGTAATTTTGGTTATTTATTTCTTTGAATAATTTCCTGCCTGTATCTTTACACCACACATAATACACTTTGATTTAAGATATAGTTTAAATAACATGAATAAGTACAAGCTGTCCCACTTTTAGACTTTTAGTGCTGGACAAATTTCTGTCAAAAAAGCAGAACATTGGAATGTGTGGAGGGAGTAAATGACCAGACAGTGAATCAGGGCCTGTCACTTCAGTTAATTTAAACTCTTCTCCATCTGTTTGAGAAAATAGTACATGTAGCAGCTCTACCTTCCAATCTGTCTACTTGTCTAAAAACTAATTTCATTCTGCAACCCACCCCATCAAGTTTTATTTGGTTTACCTATGCCAAATCAACAAGACTGTTGTTGAAGTTCAGCACAGCAAGATCCCTGATGTTGACAGCCGAAATTTTGCCTGTCAGACATCAGTGAGTTTTCTATTGGGGGGCTGTGCCCCGCATGCCCCCCCTTCTAATGATTCCTAATTCTGAGTTGGAGTTATCTTGAAGGTGGGGTGACAGTCGACGAAAGGGCAAAATTTCACCTGTGGTCTCCCACAGCAACAATTTTGAAAACTCTAGAGAGTGTCGCTGTGGGGGATTTCAACATGAGGGTTTTGCTGTGCGGTCAGCATACCTTTCTAGTCCTGTACTTATGTACCTCACGTACTGCATGCTGATATGTGTTCTTGGACTATTTTCCAAGACTTTGTGTTCTTTTGCAGAGAACATTTTCCCTTAATATAAATATCACCTGTTAGCACACAGCCCCACAGTGTGGGAGCCTAAAGGAGAACTGCATCGAACCTGTAATGTATTGTTTTCATGTAGAAATTGTGTTTTAAATACAGCTTTTCTTCTGTTATTGTTCATCTCTGGAGGCATTTTAGTGAACACAGTGGGTGTTCTGGATTTACACACTCATGGTAGGAACCATTTTGCAAGTGCATGATGTAGGTTATGTTCCTTCTAGCCAATGAGTTCTATATTAGAACATAGAAGCATTTTGCTAACAGTGAAAGAGCTGAGCAAGGACATAAACTATACCATACAGTCCTAAAACTGGCCTTACCTGCAGTGTATAAATTAAAAACACCCACTGTATTCACTAAAAGGCCTGTAACGATGGAACAATAAAAATATGAACAAGTGCCTTGGACCTTGGTAGACCAGTGGACGTCCTCTTTCTAGACCTCAGCAAGGCATTTGACTCTGTTCCTCACATGGGCCTGTTGGATAAGCTGGGAGAAATGGGGGTGGGGAACCAGATGATCAGATGGATAGGCAATTGGCTCCAGGACCGGACCCAGAGGGTGGTAGTTGCCGGGATAGTCTCATCCCAAAGAGGGTCATTAGTGGGTCCCACAGGATCAGTCCTTGGGCCCTCCTGTTCAACGCCACGCCTCTGACATAAGGACAGGAATCAGGAGTGAGATGAGTCTCTTTGTGGATGACTCAAAACTGGGGGCAGTGGTGGATGGGGAGGAGGGGAGGGTGGCCCTACAGGGGGACCTGGAGGCTCTGGAAAGATGGTCTAGAAAGTGGAAGCTGAGGTTCAATGCAGGGAAATGCAAGGTACTCCACCTGGGGGCCAGAAACCCGGGCCAAGTGTACACCCTGGGGAATGCTACAAGTCTCGATGGCTGAGAAGGACCTGGGGGTGGTGGTGGATGTCAAAATGAACAACTCGGAGATTTGTAGGAGGCAGCAGCCAAGGCCAACAGGATGCTGGGATGCATCGCTAGGGGGATCACCTCCAGAAGGAGGGAAGTGATGCTCCCTCTGTATAACTGCTTGGTGAGGCCACACCTTGAGTACTGCGTGCAGTTTTGGAGGCCACACTTAAAGAGGGACATTAAACTCCTGGAGAGGGTCCAGAGGAGGGCAACCAAAATGATTTGGGGCTTGGGGACAGGACCTAAGGAGGAGAGGCTCAAAGAGCTAAATATGTACACATTGGAAGAGAGAAGGGACCGGGGGACATGATAGAGGTCTTCAAGTACATGAAGAGGGTAAATAGGGGAGGAACAGTCAGGGTGCTTCGAAGGAAGGAGGAGGGGCCACTAGAGGGCATGGGTGGAAGCTGGAGGGGGGAAGATTCAGGGGAGAAAAGAGGAGGCGCTACTTCACTGAGAGGGTGGTGGAGCCATGGAATGCACTGCCTAGGGGGCTGGTGGAGGCAGAGATGGTGGAGGGGTTCAAGAGGGGCTGGGACAGGTACAGGGGAAGGGTTCTGGAAGCAAAATCCAATGCAGCAAGAATATCCGGAACTGGGAAGGGAGAAGCCAGAGAAGGCGAGGGGGGCAGCAAGGTCAGCACCCAGGGTGGGGGCTGACCAATTGAGCAGACTTGAAAGACCGTTAGGCCTATTCTGCTGGCATTTTAGTATGTTAGTATTTGAAATTCGGCTTTTATAGAAAACAGGCTTACAGGTGAAATGCAATTTTCTTTAAAGTGCGAGGGTAAACAAAATGCGACTGAAAAAAGTTTTTAAATACACAGAATGAGATACACTGTGAAATGATAAAACAAATAAGGAGCTCTGCTCTACACTGTATGTGTTGTCATGGTTATTGGCTCAACTTAAACCGCCTTGTTCAGGCATACACCATTCCCCAAACCCTCTGGTGAAAGTGAAGTCCACAGGGAGTAGTTTTAAACTAAATAAGCAAGTGCCTTAAAATTGGTGGTTATATATGTTTTCAACAAGTCTGAAACAGTTTTGGCAATCAGGAAATATTTTATGCTGGCTGCACTGATTGGACCTCATGACCGCACTGTACATGAAACGGGATGATGTCATTCTAGTTAGTCATGGAGTGCATTTTAATGAAACCCTATGGATCCTATTGTTTACTATATAGACAGCATTTTATGTTTAGCTGGTCATCTATACTGATATTTAACTTGTGCATTAGTCTCTTATGTATGAGTTAAATATTGATATAGATGACCAGCTAAACATAAAATGCTAAGACTATACAGTAAACAATAGGCTCCAGAGGGTTTCATTAAAATGCCCTACATGACTCACTAAAATAACATCACCCCATTGTATGTACAATGTGGTCATGGAGTTTGATTGGCATGGCCTGCAAACATATCTAGTAGCTCTGTCTTTTCTCTATTCCCAGCAGTGATACCCCCTTCTCTCTACTGCTGCTTCTTCCTTCTCTGAGTTTTAACTCTGTATTTTCTCACTGCTGTACCCATCTCCCTTTCACCTAATCTGTGTTGCTCTATTCTCCTAACCATGTTACCTTCCCTCTCCATCTCCCTCCAAATCCCTTCCTGTTTCTCCTACTTACTTACCTCCCCACCCACCCACAACCCCTCTCTTGACCCTTCCCCCACAGCTGCCCCTGCCCCGTCTCACCTCATCTGCTTCTCCTTATCTTGCCTACCCTCCATCAGCTCTCCCCACCTTCCCACCTCCCATGGCCTGCCCTCTCACTTTTCTATCCCATCCCTCCTCCACACCCCCACCCAGTGTCCTCCCCATCTTCCTCTCATTCCCCTTTTTCTCCCATCATCCACCCCTCCCTGTTTCCTTTCCACCTCCTAAAACTCGAGGATCTCTACCACTGCCTAAACCTCTCAGATCCACCCCCCACATGTAGCTCAGGAAGAACAAAATACCCTCACTCCTTCCTCTCCCCCTCCCCCTGCTACTCGCTGGTAACATCCAACCCAACCCTGGCCCCCCATGCCCCAATTCACTACCACCTCGACCACTATCTTTTTGGGGTTGTCTGCTTCTCAGGCCTCATCTTCTCTCCCTAGGGGTTTCTGTATTTTTCATCTCAATGCCAGGAGCCTGCTCCCCCAAATTGATACCCTCAATGTATGGTTTACCCAGTATCAGCCTGACATACTCTGCTCATCAAAATCCCCAACTCCTCTCTCGCCATTCCAGACTTTAACCTAGTCCAGCAAGATAGAGGCAAGTGAGGCACTGGAGTAGCTTTGAACATTAGACAATCCATTTCCAGCTCTATTATTTTCAAAGAGTCCAGTCCCTCCTCCCACAGACTCATTTTGGCTGACTTATACCTTCCCTCCTCCACACCCCTATATATTGGTGCCCTAAATGCCTTGTCTAGAGCCCCGCCTGACTCCATCATCAAGGTCATCACCTCAATCTCCAGCGTCAGCACCAAATAGAGAACTTTTGCTCTTAGGCAACTTCAGTCTCGACTGGCTCTCCCAATCTGTCAAACCTACTGCCCTAATGATTAAAGTCCTCAACCTTTCTCAACTGATCCAGGAAACTACCTGTCCTAACCTTTGGTCCCAATACCACTCTCTCCTTGACTGGATTTTATCCTCCCACCCTCACCGCATCTCTGCCTTGGGCATCCTTTCTGATGCCCTCAGCAATCACTGTATTATGTATTGCATTCACAAAATCCCCACTCCCCACTCCCCTCCAAAATTCAAATGGACCCACCCCCTCCACTCCCTCGATGTTATCGCCTTGCAGCACGACCTCCTAAATGCTGACTGGCAATCTTTCTTTAGTGCCACAGATGTTGACCATGCCTCATCCCACTTCCTACACATCTTTAATCTTATCTGGGACTGTCACACACCCTTTAGAAAAGTCAGGGTGAAACGATACTGCCATCCCTGGATTACTTCTGATTGTATTGTCATGTGTCATACTAGGGACAAAGCCTGGAGAATTTACAAAGCATTCCACACCCCACATGACCTCCTATCTTACAAACAACTCAGAAACAGGTGCACCAAGGCTATTCACCTGTCTAAGGCCTCCTATTTCAAATCCCAGCTTGAACAGAGCCAAAACTCCCCTGCTTCTTTCTGGAAGGTGATCCACTCCCTCCTGAATCTCCCTTCCTAACAAGCTTGTCCAGTCCTTAAAATCGATGGCTCCCCTGTCTATGACCCTACCACTGTAGCCAATGCGTTCAGCAAGTTCTTTATCTCTTGTGCCCTACCGACTCCTCTTCCCCTCTCACCAGACTCTTCTGACTGCCCTCCTAAATCTTCCTCCCCCCACCTGCTTCCCCTTTCCTCCCCTCACTCATCTTGAAGTTTACACTGCATTCATGTCCCTCAACATCAACAAATCAAGCCCTGATGATCTCTACCCTAGATTGCTCCACATGTCTGCACCTGCAATAGTCGTCCCCTTGCACAGGTACCAGATCTCTCTCTCATCTCAGCTACCATTCTCAAAGCCTGAAAATTGACCATGTTCCTACCCCTACACAAGGGTGGCAATCCCTCATCCCCAGGTAATTATAGGCCCACTTCGCTCCTTCCCTCCCTTGCTAAAGTCCAGGAATTCCTCATTCTTACAAAGCGGTCTGACTTTATATCCTCTAACAATTCCGTATCACCTGTGGAATCAAGCTTTCAAAAATAACACTCCACTATCAACTCTGTTACGTATCACTGACTCCATCCTCAATGCAATGGACCAAAGCCAAATCACTGCTGCAGTCTTCATTGATTTGTTAAAAGCTTTTGACTCTGTATCCCACCCTCTCCTTCTTCAAAGGCTTCCT
The DNA here is from genome assembly GCA_016271365.2 of Neoceratodus forsteri. Lineage (NCBI taxonomy): Eukaryota > Metazoa > Chordata > Ceratodontiformes > Ceratodontidae > Neoceratodus > Neoceratodus forsteri. The sequence continues at coordinate 1,137,828,168 of CM057455.1, read as the reverse complement.
TTATTCGGCCTTGCAAAACTCACAGTTGACTGGTTCCATTCTTGCCCCCACAATAGACAACAGTAAGTCCAAATAGGTGATGCACTCTCTACTCCTTTCTCTATCCTTTCCGGGGTTCCTCAAGGTTCTATCCTTGGTCCCAAATTTTTTTCTCTCTCTTTATTAATTATCTTCTTTCTGTCGGTCACTCCTCTAACATGCACTTGTATGCAGATGACACTGTTATTTATGCCTCTCATCCATCCCATGACAGCATTCTTCCCAATCTCCAAAATGATTTTGACAGAGTACTGTCTTGGTTTCAATCAAAACAGTTAAAACTGAACACCAAAAAGATGGTTACCATATTCTTTGGTTCCAGACAGAAGCTGGCCTCCCTTCCTGCCCCACCAGAGATCACCACCCTGGGTGAGTCACCTCTTGAGAGGGTCTCTGCCTTCAAATACCTGGGGTGCCTGGCTGGACAGTCACCTTGATTTCTCAACACACATCAGTGCCATCTGCACCAAACTCCGGCCCAAACTTGCAGTCCTCTACCAGAACAAAGCCAGCCTTCCTCTCCCCACTCGATGTGAATTAGTATTTAAAACAATCTTGCCAGTGTTGGATGACACCGACATAGTCTATGGCACTGCCCCAACCTCTTCCCTCTACAAATTAGACACTCTTATCAACTCCTTCCACCACTTTTCCACCGCCTCCCCGCCCCTTACCCATCACTGCCTCCTGTATGCTCCACTCTCCCTTACCCCACTATCTCACAGGAGAACAATCCACTGCACCTCCCTAAATGATAAATATTGGTTCAGCTCCCTTCCTCCCTATCTCCCATCATGTCTTACTACAGCAAATCCACAGCCTCTCTTCACCATAGAGACCTGTGTACCTTCTCCACCCCTCATCCTCACTTTACTGCTGGTCAGTCCACCTTCTTGTACTGCCTCCCTCTCCTCTGGAATACTCTACCCTCTGACTTTCACCTTGCTTCCCCTTTCTCATCTTTCAAAAGACTCCTCAGACTCCTACCCTCTCCTCAGTGCCCCCAATGCTCCAACCCCCCTGCGCCTACCTTCTGACCCAGTGCACACACACACCCTTATCTCTACTGTGACTTCTCTCAAATCCTCCCCTTCTATGTTTACAGGTCTCTGCTGGCCTGTGCTGGTTACCTGACTGATCTCAAATTCAGCCCCTGCTTACTCCAGATTTCCCACAACGAGCCTCAAAGTGTCTTAGGTTAAACTGTTAGTTTCGCTTATATATTCTTACCTATTATAATTGTGCCTGACCTGTCTTCTCTGTGGTGCTTTAAATAAATAAATAAATAAATTTGTATACATTGTGCTTAAACCATATTTTACTCTTGTATATATCTGTAAATTTCTGTAAATAACTTATACTGTAACTTCGTTCTACTGTGTTGTGTTTACCTGGGTCGCACCTGGAAATGAACTTCAGCTCAATCTGCCTTTTCTGGTCACCAGTTTTAAATAAATAAATAAAAATATTTCATGATTGCCAACATTGTTTTAAACTTGATGAAAACATATATAACCAGCGATTTTAAGGTGCCTGCTTATTTTATTTTAAACTACTCCCTGTGGGCTTCATTTTCATGGAAGGGTTTTGGGAATGGTGCGTGCCTGAATAAGGCAGTTTAGGTAGCTTTTAATATTCTAATAATTACTGAAGAAAATTGATGGTAACCTAAAACCAGTTGCTGTCAAACTCCATAATTCTCTGCTGTGTCTCAGACAATTACAGAGCCCAGCCCCAGAAGTCATTCTCCAACACTTACCAAAGCATCTCTTCTCCCAAACTGGTAATTAAAACAAATAAAGCACCATATTACCTCTATTAGGAGACACCCCAAATGGAAGTCACCTCAAACAGTAGCCACAGCATGGAACAAAGTTATTAATATAAGACATCCCTTGATTATAAGCTGCAGCTTGTAATAAGTGAGGTTAACTAATCAACAAAAAAAGTTGTGGCACATTCACTAATTTAACTAGTATCTGTATTGGTGTCTCTTTTTATTTCAGTCTACCAGCATTTCACTCGTGCAGAGCTTCCTGTACTGTTCAGTGGAGATATATGCAATGGAAAGCTGTTTGTCTGCATCTGTTTGTAAGTACATGATAAGGAAGGAAGTTTCAAAAACAAAACATTTACCCACCTGCTTTCACCTGCTTTCTCACTTGCTGCAAAATACAACTGGAACTACAGAGTGAAGAAGGCACTTTGGATGTTGATGCAGTTCTATGCTCGTTCCTGGCTACAAGCACCGCCTCTAAAACCAGCATTTACTTTGGCTGCATCTGGGTATGGGGGGTGTTAGAAAACTGAAGGTGCCATATGCAGGAGCTGCAGCAGAGGCTTCAGTTATTTAAAGGTGCCCCAGTATACTAACTGCCCTAAATTAGGAGACATTGCTGAAATCACTAAAAGAAATTTGAAGCCGTGGCTTCTAACTGATGAAATATGGTAATGGACATTAGTGCTGTTCTTGATGTTTTTACCTCTATTCGATGTGTGTGATACGTTTATAAACCATTCAGTCTTCTGTCTGGTGGTTTATATAGTATAATGTACCACAGTGTATAAAAAAACTCATAATTTTATATTTCATGCTTCACATTGAGAAGAAAACTACCGAATCTCTGTACCTGCTCTGAGCTCACAGTAATTGGCTCTCGGAGGACAATCCAAGTAACACTCTCAAGAAGAGGAGGCGTGGTCAAGGAACCAAGGTAGGTCCAGTAATCCAGGTTAGAAGGAAGCAGAGTTGAGGGGTCAAAGTCGATGAAGGCTTCATGTTGACCCTGAAAAGACATGTTTGTAAGCAGTGGATTAATTTTCGTGACTGTCTTATTTTTCCCTTTTGTGACTTTAGATACATAGGCTTATTAAATTAAGCACTGTTAAAACAACTTCTAATTCAAGCACAGCTGATATATTCAGCTTGACACCAGTTATAAAATATGACTGTAATCTAAATAGTTCACCCTTTGTAGCACAAATAAAAGTCTGAGCTGTAAACAGCTAAAAAAAGTAAACCTTATTATTGTACTGCATGACAGAGTAACAAGAGGTCAGCCTGTATTATCTATAATGGAATATTATACTGTATGTGCACTTAAATGAAGACACACTAAAATCCAAACATGAGTTATTGTCAGAATTACTTTACATCAGACTTGGACAACAATCTGAAGCTCAGTTAACACTGGACATTGATATCAATAAAGGAATTTACAGGTACAGTATAATTTAGCATTTATGAGTAAAGAAATTTAAGTTGTATTAAAAGGGAACAGTCACTGCTAATAGCCTTACATGGGAGTGTGGGGCTGGTACCAATTTGCACTTTGTGTGCAGAAACATTTTTTTTTACTTACTGTTTACTGCTGTGTAGTAGATTGTATCAGACTAATTTTGCTGACTTCTAAGCTGACATTTTCTGTTACCAGAAATCACCAAATCACATGTAGCTGACATCATAAGAGGGATGCAGCTTTAGGAAATTAAATAGCCTGCAGTGCATTTCTAAACTTTTATAACCTCAGATCAGATGTTTGCTGGCCTTTCTGTCCCCACATGGCTAAGTTCAGTCCTCTGTGACTGTATTTAGCCCTGTGAAGAAGAGGGACCTGCAAACAAAAGATTAGAACCAATATTGACACTGTAATGCAGCACGAGGGGGGTGCTGCACTTCTGAGGTGCTGTCTTTCGGATGAGATGTTAAACTGAGGTCCCATCTGCCTGGATTGGTGGTAGTTCAGGTGGATGCCAAAGATCCCATGGCACTTATTGAAAAAGAGTAGGGAGATTTTTTTATTCAAGATCTTCAAATAAAAATACAGAAAAGTATTACAGAACACAAAATCTTAATGAAAAAGAAACAAAAACCAGAAAGAAAACTAGAAGAGTGTCAAAAGGAAAACAAACAAAAAATCACCCACCCAAAAAACCCTCCCTCTCCCCACTAAAAGAGTAGGGGGATTTATTATTCAAAATTTTCAAACAAAAAATGCAGAAAAGTATTACAACATACAAATTATAATAAAAGGAAACAAAAACCAGAAAAAATATCTCAGTATACAAGAATGACAAAAGCATAATAAAAAAAAATCCCCATCCAATAGACTCCCCCCCCCCACACTAAAAGAGTAGGGGAATTCTTCCTACAAGACGTTTAAACAAAAAATATGAAAAAATATTACAGCTGGCAGATCTGAATAAAAGAAAAGAAAACCCAGAAAAAACATCTTAGCATACAAAAATGTCAAAATCATAACAAAAAACTTCCTCACCCAGCAAATATTCATACCTTTGTTTAAAGAGCAGGGAAACAGTTCAGTAAACAAAAATGTGAAATCAAAACCAAAACGTCCCTATGTAGCATGCCCCCCCATTTAAGGAGTAGAGGAATTTTGTATTCAAGTTTGTCAGATACTGCACCAAGAAGAAGTATATCATACAAATCAGGAGAATAAAATAAGGCAATTGAAAACTGTGATAGAAAAGGGGGATCAGAAAAATCCAGGGAAACCTACTGGAGAATCAATCATAATATTCAAGTAATTGGGACATCAGAGTCTGTGACCCATGGAAGATTCCGCCATGTCTGAAAAATCCTGGAAGCAGGGTGAACCTTCAGGTCCTGACGAAAAAGCAATTTTAACCTCCCATGTTATCTTCTCCGCCAGCTCTGACAATGGCACTGATCTTTGCTGCAAGGTGAACCAGCAGCGAGAATTCCAGATATACCATTTCACAACTGTGATAATAACCTGTAAGGTAGAGGCATCCCATGTCTGCCAAGGAGAATCAAAGGAGCCATATTGTAAAGCATGCAACATTATATTTTGGAAAGGAAGCATATGCCACGTAGTCACCAAAATAGACCAGAAACCCAAGATATAAGAACAGGAAAAATATAAATGATGAGTAGTTTCCAGTTGGTTATCACATTGAGGCCTAGAACAAATTCTCTCAGACAACTGTTTATGCTTATGATGTTCCTTAACATTCTGCTGATTGTGACAACCGAGCCAGTGAATGTCCCACATTTTCTCAGAAACCCTTGGGTTATTCAAGAACTGAAGTAAACTAGGTGTCAACGAAGGAGGACAAGAAGGAAAAGTGACTAGTTCTCAAAATTCAGTGGTGAGAATTTGTTAATAGATTAATTTCCTGTGGTGACCACACATCATGGCAGCTGTCAACTACCTACTTTTTAGTTTAACAAAAATATCACGAATATAGGGAGGAGAAATAGTAGAGTTACAGAGCACCCTTAAAGTGGTCGTTTCCCAGTGTGGGAACAAAGAACTACAGGCTGAAATGTATAAGGGGATCCAAGCCCTAGTGACCTTATTTAAAATATACTGGAAATTGACAATCAGATAAAAAACATAAAAAAAAACAACAGGGTGAATCATACCTAGTCTACCTTGAGACTTAGGAAGATATAAAATACTCCTTTTTATGGGATTCAGCTGGCTTCCCCAGACTGCTTGGAAGAAAATATTGAGTAATGAGGTGTCCAGGGAGCTGGGGGGAGGGAACACCCAACTGATGTGCAAAAACAGTGGTAAAAGGAATGTCTTAATGAGATGAACTCGCTCAGTTTACCCATGTGCCAGGAATTCCATTGCTTCAGTAATTGTTGAGCCTGTGAAAGTTCTGAAGACCAATTCTGGACATCCAAGGTGTGGTAACCAAACTGTATACCTAAAATTGTAATTGGGGTTCAGGGACAATGCGACTCCAGCAATGGAAGAGAGAGGGATCGGAGGCTTGCCAAATTGTCTCCCTATACTTTTTGACATATTAAGGGAGGATCCTGAAAAGGATCCAAAGGAGTTGTAGATAGTCATGGCCTGCAATGCAGAAACTCCATCCCTGACCAAAATAATGAGATCATCTGCATAAGCCTGGGCAATATAAGGGATAGAGTAAGTGTCTACTTGCATGTGTGTCAATGAAGGGGCTGAATTCAAAGCCCCCAAAAGCGGGTCAAAACCAAAAACATAAAGGAGGGGTCTGAGAGGACAGCCTTGTTGCACTCCATGGTGTACCGGAATCATTGGGCCCACCTAACCATTAATAAGTGGAGACAGCGTTGCTACTTTATAAATAGATTGCAGCCAAAAAATAAAGGTATCTGGGATACCATAGTGCTTTAGGATGGACCATAGGTAAGCATGTCCAATGGTGTTAAAAGTTTGTCTCTGATCTAAGGAGAGTAGGCATCCAGATAAGCCTTCTGCATTATGTCGTTCAATAAATTCTCGAAGAAGAAGCAGATGATCACTTATCTTTCTTTCTGGTATAGAATATGTTTGAGTGGGGGAGATGAGAAGAACTGCTGCTTGCAATAATCTTAGTATGTACAATTTTGGCTAGTATTTTAAAATCTGTGTTTAAAAGGCTGATGGGCAGGACACTGGAAAATTGCGGACACAATTTTTCCGCAATTTCCACAATTTTCACCCTTCTCCGCACAAAATCCGCAATTTCTTACATTTATGGAATTTTTGACTGAAATTGTATACAAATATTTAAATTATCAAGGAAATCTACTCAGATATGCTAACAATTTAGTACACAGACTTGGATTTGACCAAAACAGTACAGTGTGAGGTGAGAAGGGGTCAAATGTGACTCTGCTTTTATTTGATGCACTTCCCTGCTTTGGTTTCAAAATCCTCTGGTCATGCATATGTAGACTTGAACATTTAAAATCTGTGTTAAAGCAGACTATCAGAGAACCTTTTGCTGAAACAGAGACTGAAACAATGGTTGTGAGAAGAGGTGCAAAGTGCCCCATTCACCTAAATGAAGCATTGATCACAATGCTTGTTTTTGATTGGTAGGGTAGATTTTCCTTGTATAAATACTTTAAATCTGAAAGGATTGTGATTCAAATGTGTCAGGAGTTTGGGTGGCCTTGCTAATTAGAAACTTGAATGTGCTTCTGAGGGGGTTGGTGACAGTGATTCCTTACATGTCAGTCTGCCACAACTGCGTACTCACAAACAAAACCTACAAAAAGCAAACATTTCTGAAAACATGCTGAACAGGTTAGGTATAGTTAAACAGTTACCTTCAAATAGACAAAATAATTGCAACCCAAGTAAAATCACTGCTAACTGAGTAGAACAAAAGTATAATGTATTGAAAACTATTGTATGACTTAATGAAAAGCTACTGGTATTATTTGATACTTTTATCATGTGATTTTAAAATGTACTTATAGTGCTGATTAAGAATAGTAATTATTTTAACAAAATAAACATTTTTCTTACTAAACCTTTATTAGGCACCCTGGCTATCTGTTTATATTTTCTTGCACCAAAGCAAGTAGTTTAAACAGGCTTCATGATGTAACATCTAGAAACTAGCAAAATAGGTTGTTTCAGGATGTATTCAGTACAGCCTAACTGTAAATTACTGAATAAAACCTAGTTAGCACTGCATGACTTAGATGTCTTGATTTTTAGAAGATATGCTACATAATGATTCATTTAAACTGCATTTCAAAAACACATACATTTCTTCATATTAAAAGCATTTACAAGTGGCAACACATTTATCTAACAATTCATGAGATCAATACATGCTGCAGCAAACAATAAAAGATTTATTAGGGGGCAGTGGAGATGTATAGTAAGCCCCCACAATTTTCCTGCAATTTCTACAAAAAAGTCCCCATATTTTGGGGTAAAATTTTCCTCAATTTTTCAGTGACCCTGCTGATGGGCCTCCAATTGGTCAGGTCTGTTTTGTCACCTTTTTTGTAAAAGAAAATTAAAAGAACCCGGGCCATATCCAATGGAACTGAATCAGTATTCAGAAGAAAGGTAAATACTGCTGCCAGTTCCTAAGACAGCAGTGGGCCAAGAAGCTTATATAATTCGAAGGGAAATCCATCTAACCCAGGGACTTTATTAGTAGGCAGGGATCTAATAGCCTGTTCCACTTCTGCAGCCGAAATGTCAGCTGTCAATTCGGTCAGTAAAAAAGGAGGACAAATAGGGACATGAGTAGATGGTAATAAATCTTGAAAAGCAGAATCAGGGCTAGAATAAGTAGAAAACAGAGAAGAGACATGATGAGTTGCTATGCGGAATATGTTCTGTTTGTCCGTATAGACAGAGCTGTCTAAATCCTTAAGGCAATCCATCACCTTATGTTTGATGGAGGTGGAACAATATAGATAAGGGCAGAGGACTGCTGCCTTCCCTTTTATCCCAAAACTATGCTGATACTTCAAGCTTTCTGATTGGCGTAGATGAAAGGCTTTCAAGTCATTTTGAAGTATGTGAATCTGTTCCCTAAAATCATGAGTAGTAGACCTGGATAAAGACTATAGTTTCTGTAACTGTTTCCGGCAGTGAAGGTACTGAAAGTAAGCATTATAATGAACATGTTTACTGTGAGATTTCAGCAATTTTTGTAGATCCAGCGTGACATCTGTCCACCAGAGGGCAGGAGAGTCAAACAAATCAAAGACAGAACTTTTATGAGCTGCACAATATTGAAGATTAAGTATCATAGATGGTTGGGATAAAAGGGAAAAATTCAGTTTCCAATATTCGTGACCCTTAGAAAATGTTCTTGTAGTCCCCAAATAGAGGTGCAAAAGCTTATGATCTGAAAATTCTACTTCTATAATCTTAATGGAGGTAATAAATAAAAATGAGGGAATGAAAAAAAAATCTATTCTAGTAGCCAAATGGCCCTCTGAAATGTAGGATGAGCAGTATTATGAGTAGCCAAATAGGCATTTTTTAAATGTGATAGGGAAATGACATTCTTTAAAGGGGACATATCACAATATACCTTAGAAGTAGTGGTGTTAGCACCCCTGTCGTGTTTGTCAAGTCCACAATTAAAATCCCCACCCAGAATAATAGCCTGGGATGACAATAAATAAGGATGAATGTCTTTAAATAAAGAAACTCTATCTGCCTTTGACTGTGGCGCATAAACATTGATCAACCTGTAATAGGAATTATTTATTCTGGTATCAAGAATTAGTACACATCCTGAAATTAAATCAACAAGTTTGAGAATATGTACTTGCAAACTGGAATGGAACAAAATGCCAACCCCCGAACAAGCTTCTGGGCCTATGGACCAATATGAAGGTCCAGCATACCATAATTTAGTAACCTGTCCTATTTCAGCAATAGTATGCAGTCTAGTATCTTGTAAAAAGACAATCTGTAAGGAACTAGACTAAAAATAGGACAGTACTAAGCATCTACGTTTATGATTTTTTATACTGTTCACATTAAGTGAACCTAAGAGTAGAGAAGACAGTTTGATACGGAGGGGAAAAAATATAGAAAGAGAGTCTTCAGGGAGGTTTTGTCCTCGACCTTTGTGATCTACGATGGGTACTTACAGAAGGAGGATGTAAGTCTGTATCAGAATGTAAATCCATCTGGGAAGATCACAGAGTAGAGCTTTCTGAATCTGCACCAGAAAGGTCAGAGGGTTGAGGGACCTCATATTTGTTGCATAATGTAAGCTCCGAGGTTTTAGACACCTTAGCAGTGGGATGGGCACCCTTTTGAGACCTCTTAGTGGATTGCTTACTAATCTGGGTAGAGGGCATACCTATAGAAGAAGATTCTTCTGAAATCTGTTCAGGAAGGGGGTTGGGCATCACCATCAGGTGGCAAGGGGGGGGAGGGTTAACAGGAAACTGCTGCACTGGCACATGAATAGTGACATCCAAAGGAGGGGTTCAACAGAAACCTCAGGAGGTTTGGGGGGGGAATGTATTTCTCTGAGCCACTGTTATCATTAATCTTTGCTCCTCAACATCAGCAGAGGCAGACTGGTTATACACAGCCCAGGTGCAACTCTGATAAGTATGTCCGGTGGAATCACAAAGATTACACTTCAGTTCATTAAGACAGTTTCCACTAGTATGCCCCAATTCTTGATAAAGATTACATTTAACCTGATCACACAGGCTGCTTACGTGTGTACAGGGACCACACTTATAGCATGCCTTAGGTTGTCCCACATAAAACTGGACGCCACAGTCACGACCTAAAAAAAAACAATTGAGAAGATGACTAAGACCAGTGTCTGTAATGTGGAGCATAACCTTCACCTTCCATCCTCCAGTCCAAATGAGTTCTTCATCAAATATGGCTTCTGGGGAACCAAGAACCGGACATCTTTGTTTTAGCCAGTGGGTCAGGTCCGTGACACTAACCCCTTCATTCCGGAAGACATTAGTGACTGTTTTGTATTCAGGCCTAGTCAGGGGGATAGCCTCAAAGGGGGCCCACAATGGAGAAGATTTCAGGGTTTGAAACTGTGACAAAAAACGTTGTAGCCCAGAATTCAGTTTGAAACTTACATCAAAAGTAGATTCACCAGACACATGAATAAGAATGTAAATTTCATTAGCAAAAAACTTCATAGAGCCTTTTAATAAAGATTTAACCACACATTTTCAATCTGGGAAGTCTGGCATACCTGCTTTGTAGATAAGCCTAATAGCATTATGACGCTTAGCTGGATATATAGGTTGGTGAAAAAGAGAAGCGTAAGGTTTCTTATCTGAAGGCTTTAACATGTTCAGTGGAGCTGCAGGAGGCTGGAATGAAGCAGCAGAAGTAGAGGGAAGAGGTGGTGAAGTTTGTCAGGAGAAATCAGGACCGCCCAAAACAGGAGCAGGAGAGTTGGGAAAATGAAGCTCCTAAGGGAAATGTAATGGAGAGTCAGAGTCTGCAATCGAAGTGTTCGTTAAAAGATGTGGAGAAGGCACAGGGTTGGAAGGAGCATCGGATTTCTGTGGAGCAGGCACTGAGATTGGTAAAGTTAATATTGGAAAGGGGCCTGAAATCCAGTGCTCCTAGTCAGAAAGAATCCATCCTGCTGCTTGCAAGGTGGCCGAGACATCCTCTGGGAACAAGGAGGAGGTGCAGTGAAAGACTGAGAAGCATCAGAAAAGTCTTGTGCCAAATCTGGTCCAGGTTTTACAGGCGGTTGAGACATCCCACACGCTAACACTGCGGTTGAGAGATTCACTACAGGAGAAGACCTAGAACTCGTACAACCCACAGGAACCTCAGCACAGATCTCAACATCAGGCAAATGCTGCAATACGGGTGAGTCCTTCCCGAGTAATTCAGTATGTGAAGTACCCCGAGCAGCTGATTCCATTTGTTGAGCCAAAGTCAGAGCAGTTCGTAGTTCTGTTCTGCGGAGCATGAAACGCTCCTCCTCAGCCTGCATTTGAAGCCTTAGGGAACGAATCTCTGGAGAAGCAGTAGATAGATTCAGGAAATCATGAGAACCATCATCCAGAGTAGAATAGTTCTGTTGTTGGGCAGTAGAAATGTCCATAGAAATCATGTCGGCATCAGGCAAAGGGAAAACTGTAGTATCCATTGGTAAATCAACAGAAGCTGTGGTCTCTAAGCAGGGAGAAACAGGGGAAGAGATCAGTCCACCTGTTCCAGGAGTAGCAAGGACCTCCTTCACCAACTCTGTGGCTGCCATCTTGGATGGAGACCAAGATGACAAGGGTTCCCCCACTGGAGAGTAGGGGAATTTCCCCAGTGTCCTGGCCAAATTTCTCCCATTCACTGAAAATATCACCAACAGCTTAATCTGGTTCAATTTCAGTTGCTTACCATCTATATCCCCTTCTCCCCCCACAGTTGCCCCAGAAAAAGGGACTTCTAGGCCCAGTGGGCTTACCGGGTCAGCAAAATTCAATAAATAAATAAATGAGAACTTATAAAAACTCTTAACATGCACTGCAGTCTATAAAAACTCCCACTACCGCAGCCCTCCTCCAATGTCAGCTACAGGGGATTCTAGGATTTCTGGTTACAGAAAATGTCAACTTAGAAGTCAACAAAATTAGTCTAATACTATTTCAATGTCCTGTGCAGCCAGTATAGTGTTATGCTTCTGCAACTGTGTTAGTTTGGTTTTGGCCATTTGCACTCTCTATTCCAGAGGAATTACCACCCTGTAGGGGTACGAAAGGCAAGGAACCCTCGGATAGGGTTCCACCCCTATAGGTGCCATGGGACAATTCATGTGGCTAAAGGTACCTTAGGAATCCCCAAAAGAAATGTAGACAAACATACCCCAAAAGAATGAGGCAACACGAAGCATATGAGCAAGCAGTAACTGTGATGTAGTAGCAGTAACTGTGATGTAGTAGTAGAGAAGCATAGACAGTTTGATAACGTAATGAGATGCTCAGTTTCTCATAGCATGATTCTAATGGTTTGCATTGAGAATTAAGGGATCTTCTAAGGAGAGAGAGAATGGCAGGACATCCTCCACCTTCTAGCAAATGGGGAGAGGGGTGCAGCACCCCATACGTCGAATGGGAAGAACACCCTTCCCCCCTCAGCTAGTGGTCAAACAGAGATTCAGCATGTTTGCAGTTCATTTGCATCACCAGGTAAGAAAAAAGGTTTGTCTCCCCATATGACACACAGGGGTAATGCCAAACCTCACCCAACAACAAACACCAAAATCTGGCCAATGGAAAATCATGTACACAAATGCTCACAGCCTGGGAAATAAGATCCCAGACCTGCAGGCAATAATGTCAGAGGCTAAACTGGACATAGTAGCAATTAGTGAGACGTGGTTTACCAGTAACCACACTTGGGAGACTTCAGTACCTGGCTATGTATTGTTCAGAAGAGACCGAGGTGCAAAAAGGGGGGGAGGAGTGGCCCTGTATGTCAATGAAAATATCAAAGCTACAGAAATTCAGAATACACATAAGGAACCAGAAGAACTGTGGGTCACCCTGGAAACAGGAAATGGGACAGCCATAAGAACTGGGGTTGTCTACAGGCCCCCAGACCAGGGGGAGGACATAGACACATTACTGTTAGAAGATATACAAAACATGACAGCTAAAGGGGAGGTTCTGATAATGGGAGACTTCAACATGCCGGATACAGATTGGTCAATACCAGCAGGAACATCTGCCAGAACTAGACACATAGTGGATTCCCTGCAGGGGGAGGGCCTCAAACAACTGGTACTGCAACCCACAAGAGACAGGGCTATCCTAGATCTAGTACTGACTAACAAGGAAGGGATCACAGATCTCCAGGTAGAAGGTCACCTGGGGGCCAGTGACCATCACATGGTATGGTTCAATTTGGCTACTACATCTAAATCATCCCATTCCAAGGCAAAAATATGGGACTTCAGAAGAGCTGACTTTGATAAGATGGCCAACAGAGTTAAGCTAGCCCTGGCAAAAGAAACACAGGTGAGGGGTACAGGCAAAGAGGGCAAGCATTAAGGATGCAATACTTGAAGCAACATCCCATTCTGTTAGACAGAAAAGGAAGTGCAAAGAAGAAGGAAACCACTTTGGTTCTCAAATACAGTAGTAGAAAGGTCAGAGCCAAAGGCTGGCCTTCAGGAAATATAAGGGAACACAGTGGGATGAAGATAGGAGGCATACCAAACTGCCCTAAGGGAAGCAGGGAAGGCAGTAAGGCAGGCAAAGTCTGAAACTGAGAAACACTAGCACGAACAGTAAAGAAGGTGACAAGACTTTCTATAGATACATTAGTGAAAGGAGAAAGTCCAGAGGGATATTGCTAAGCTAATGGAGAAAAAGGAGCATGTGAGGAGGAGGACCTGTAAAGGGATCTATCCTAAATAGATACTTTTGCTCAGTATTTACTGAAGAGAAGGTAGGGCAGGGCCCACAGCTCAGCATCATGGACACAGGGGGGAGGGAGGTGAGCACTACTCCCTTCACAAAAGAAAGGGTCCTACATGAGCTTGCTAAGCTCAGGGTGGATAAGGCAATGGGACCCGATGGCATACATCCCAGGGTACTTAAGGAGATAAAGATGGAACTAGCAGAGCCATTAGCAGAACTGTTTAGTGAGTTTCTGAGCACAGAAGAGGTCCCAGAAGACTGGAGAAGGGCTCATGTGATCCGGCTCCACAAGAGTGGTAGCAGGGAGGGGGCGGGGAACTACAGACCAGTCAGTCTGACCTCAGTAGTGGGAAAGATTATGGAGGCACTCCTTAAGGAAAGGATAGTGCAACATCTGGAATCCATAGGGGCACAGGATCCAAGACAGCATGGGTTTACAAAAGGAAGGTCTTGTCAAACTAATCTCATAGATTTCTTTGACTGGGTAACCAGAGTGGTGGACCAAGGGGGAGCAGTTGATGTCGCCTACCTTGACTTCAGCAAAGCTTTTGACGCTGTTCCACATAGAAGTTTGATAAATAAGCTGGGTAGGCTCGGGGTGGGTCAGAAGTTGGTCACCTGGGTGGCAAACTGGTTGACGGGCAGAAAACAGAGAGTGGTGGTAAATGGTATACAGTCAGAAGTGAGGCAAGTCACAAGTGGGGTACCTCAGGGATCAGTCCTGGGGCCAGTCCTCTTCGACATCTTCATTAGTGACCTTGCAGATGGACTAGAGGGTAAGGCTTGTCTGTTTGCAGATGACACCAAGATCTGCAACAGAGTAGATGATCCAGATGGGGTGGGCAGAATGAGAAGAGATCTGGATAAACTAGCAAAATGGTCAGAAGAGTGGCAACTGGGATTTAATGCAAAGAAGTGCAAAATCATGCACATAGGGAAGAAAACCCTGAAGCCACCTATAGGCTGGGAGGGGAGTTGCTAGCAGTCACAAAGGAAGAAAGAGACTTGGGCATCATCATCATCATTGATGACCTGAAATCATCCAAGCAGACCTCTAAAGCAGTAGGTAAGGCTAGGGGTGTGTTAGGGTGTATTAGTAGGGGTATCACAAGTCGTAAGAGAGAGGTAATAATCCCTCTTTACAAGACACTGGTTAGGCCCCATCTGGAGTACTGCGTGCAGTATTGGAGGCCACACCTTCACAAGGACATTAACCAAATTGAGGCAGTCCAGAGAGGGCAACCAAAATGGTGCAGGGACTGCATCAGAAGACATATGAGGACAGATTAACAGAGCTCAATATGTATACCCTTGAGCAAAGGAGGAGAGAGGTGATATGATCGAGGCATTCAAACACCTTAAGGGCATTAACAAGGTGAAAGAGTCTAACATGTTTAAATATAAGAAAATAGCAGGACAAGAGGACACAGCATGAGATTAGAGGGGCCGATTAAGGGGAATGTGAGAAATTCTTTTCACAGAAAGGGTGGTGGATGCATGGAATGGCTTACCACAAGAAGTGGTAGCTATGAATACAGTGCAGAGCTTCAAACAGGCATGGGATAGGCATAAGGGAGCAATACAAATGACTATGAATAGATAGGTCACTGACAGAGCAAAGGCCGATGGCACGTTTATAAGGTAGAAAAAGAAATGGGCAGACTGGATGGGCCTTGCGGTCCTTATCTGCCGTCAACTTCTATGTTTCTATGTTTCTATGTTTCACCCAACAGCGGAATCTACTAAAGAAACTAGGGGACACTGTCCTGTACCACAGAGCGCTACGATTTATAACTGGTCTCCCATCCTCCACACAACACTGCTCTTTATATGCAGCCATAGGGTGGCCTTCCCTTCAATATAGGTGGTGTAGAAATGCAGCACTCTGGACATTCCGAGCCAACAAACTCCCAGATTACATTGTTGCCTGCCTCCCCCTGAGCCCAATCAGTAGCTACACACTAAGAAGCCACTCGCTAATTTATCTGAAAATCCCCAGGATCAGTACCCACTTTGGCAGGGCTGCCATAAGCCATGCTTTGCCTACGCTGTGCAACAGGGTACAAAGATCCTTAAGACTCAGCTCTCCTGTCAGTTTTGCCCTGTTTAGGATCATTTATGACAAAATGTTTGCTGAAATCTGTAAGTGTTTCCATAGTTCCTAGCTGTCCTGCTGACGGTTCACTCCGTATCCTTACCACATCCAGCCACGAACCTAGTTCCTCCCCTCTCTATTTTAATCAAGTCCATTAGTCAGCTGCCATAGTGGCCCTCGGCACCCAAGGCACCACATCTCCCATATTACTCTCCTCTCACCATTTAAGTGGAACATACAGACCTCAGTAGGGGCCCCTATGCAGCCCAGGACCCTCACCCAAGTATGATAAACGGTCACTGAGGGCTGAAATGCAAAGAATTGTACCCTCTGATGGAGGCTAGACTAAGAATGACTAAACATACTACCTCAACTTCTGCATACATGGAGTCTGTAAATACCACAGCAAAGTTGAGTAATGCATGTATGTTCCTACAAGAATGCTTGGAATGTATATCGTGCACCTGCCACTTTTCTGTAAATTTGTTTGTAACTCTTTGCACATGTTGTACTCTGCATTCTCAATCTATGTATGTATAACTGTCTTGGACAACAGCAGGTCCATTTTGTAAATGAGCTTGCTCAATGATGATCACCTGGATAAATAAAGATTTGATTAATTACTATGCTAACTAACAGTTATGACCTGAGGCAATGGAGGAGAGAAAAAAAACCCTATGAGGAGGAAATCTCTGGTGATCCAAGGCTTAAGTTGCCTCCCCTCCAGGCTTTGGATAGTTTATTTAGTGACGGCTCTGCAGCTGCAATTTGGAAAACCCAATTAAAGGGAGGTGGAAAATATTCCAATTTGGAGGAAGGCTCTCACTCAAACCCTCTAGCGGGAATGCCGTGGAAGGCTGTGAGAAAACTCTGCAACAATAATTGTATCCAAGGTGCAGGAGGAGAGCAACAACTGCTGAGGCACTCACCTGGCCTACTCGCCCTAATCTCAAAGCAGGTGAACCAGAGGCAGTAGTAGGGAGAATGCGGTGAAGGTGCCTTGCTAGGGAAACCACTAAAGTCAATGGCTAACCGTTATAGTGGAACACTAGAGACAAAGGAGGTAACTTTTTCCACCCTTCAACACTAGTCTTAATTTCTACACCAGGAGCTGCTGTCGTGTAGCTGGCAGCTAAAGCCAATCCTGGGGTGAGGACATTCCCAGCTATGGGCCAAGTGAGAAGAATCCCACCCCAAGTTGGACATGCTCAAGATGCGGACTAAATGCAGAGCGAGACCACCAGTGCAGTAACCCTGTGCTAGAATAGAATAGCTGGCATTCCCCAAAATTGACTGAGAGCTAAAAAGCAGGTGAGCTGAATGAGCACGATGTGCTGAGATTGAAATGAGCATTGAGTGCTGAGACCTTGCAAGGTCGAATGCAGAATTGAGTGCAGCAGAATCCCAGAGGCTGAAGCCAAGGGGATGGCAGTAGGCATGAAGCAATGATCTGCGTAAGCATAAGCAACGACAGCGTAAACAAGCGTGGACCTGTACCTAGGTCAATAAGCAGCAGTGCTCAGAAAACAAACCAACAGAGCCTCCAGCTGAAAAGGAAATGTGCTTCACAATGAGGATGAGAGGAACTGCTTATATAGCTCAGGAAGTGGGAGTGGCTGGCTGCTTGCTCATTGAACTACTGGCCTAGCCTTCCAATTATCATACTGCAGTAAACAATGAACTGGAAAAGCCTGGCACCATGTTACTGCTACTGAAAAAAAAATACAAAGGCTAATGTGAAAAGTGTTTTATTGCACAAAAACAAGGACTCCTCTACCCAGAGCTCACCAAAGTGTCATGCAGCAAAAGACTCTGCACTTTATCACCTTTTTTGACACCTTGATACAGTGCAGTCTTTGGCTGAGCAAAATGTCGGTGAACTGTGGGTAGAGGGTGCTCATTTTTGTGCAATAAAGTACTTTTCACAATAACCATTGTTAGTATACCTTTTTCAGTAGCAGTAACATGGTGTCAGGCTTTTCCAGTTCGTTGTCAGCACTCTGTTAGCCCTAGGCACAGGTATCTGTACGCATACGATTTGGAATTGCTATACTGCAGAAAACTGTAAGTATAAAAAAAGTTTTTGCACACAAAGTGCAAATTGGAACCAACCCCACACATAGGTGTGAGGCTCATAGTACTGACCATTGCCCTTTAAAATTAATGTAGGATTAACAGCACACACCCTGGATTCACATATGCTTTAATTAGCATCTAAGTAAGTGTCAGGCATTTCTTTTTTAATGGGAACAATTAAGCTCCGCTGAAAGGAAAGCCCAACAGTGCCTTAGTCACTGGTCTAAAACATGTGGTTAGGTTTGGGTATTCATTTCAAGGGACAAATAAAAGGACCAAATCTTAAACTCAGTGGAAAAATAAAACCAACAATCAGCATTCAAACTAGCACCCAATATTGCCGTAAGTCTTATCTAAACTGAATTCTATGACAAATGTTCATTTAAGTTAAGAAATGTATGGTTATAGACTGGTACTAATTTTATGGGACTCATTCTACCTTCATTGATATGACTACCCAACAGAGCTATATACACTGATGTGAACTGTGATTGATTCTCGGGTCGTGCCTGAAAATAGTCAACTTTGGCTAGCTCACCTAACCCGGTTAACAAAAACTAAATAAATAATAATATGAATTCCTCTGAATGAAGCAATTCAAGTAGTATAAATTGCCCAGTTTTTGTATCTCTCACCAAACCACACATATAAACTATAATTGCATAAACCCAGTGCAAAGCTTCACTGGTGAATGGAAAGACTTCACCAGGACTTTGAGTTACCTGAAGCAGGCTTTTACATTTCACGTCAGTAGCTCAGCAGGCTATACACTTGCTTCTGAAGCCAGAAGATTAGAATGTTATGGGATCTAGCCTCACATGAGAAACTTGGGGCAAATCACAACACTAACACTGTAGTTAAGCATGGGGGGGGGTGCTGCACTCCTGAGGTGCCACCTTTCAGATGACACATGAAATTAAAGTCCCATGTGCCTGTTCCGGTGGTTGTTCAGATGCATGTTGAAGATCCCATGGTACTTCTCAAAAAGAGAATAGGAGTTTTTATTAAACAATATAAATCAATACATAACAAAAACAGCTCCTAACACATGATGTAATCATAAATCAATTACAGAACAAAATTATCCAGAGTCAGTGTCCTGGCCAAATGTCCCCCAGTTCATTGACATACCACCAACAGCTTAACCTGATTCAGTATGGCAGGTTGCATCTATATCCCTAGCACACATCCCAGGAGGAGGATGAATATATAGGCAGACGTGCCTAGCCCTCCTTTTTTAGTCAAAGTGTCAGATTAGCTCCAAGGGAAATAGAGATTTAATACACTCAGAAGTAGCATACAAAATAGGCAGTGTTTAAGAAGAGCAGTGAGTATGAGCTTCGATACAGGGAAAGAACAAATGTACAAATTGTTTGCCTTTTTGTCTCTCTCAAAACCACACACACATGAAAGCAATAAGACACTCCAAGGCATTTGTTATGCTGAGATAAACGCACACCTAGTGATGTACTGAGGCATAAAGGTCACAGGCCAACTGCCTTACCACCCCTTGAAGTGTGTTTATCAAAGCATAACCACCACACAGAGTGTCTTATTGAGTTTGTAGAAGGGTTTGGGTATGAAATGTATTTAAATTTTGTTTTAAATGTAATATAAGAATATTACTATATTGTTAATTTGGTAGAACACAGTCCCTCCATTGGTGGGCAGTCACTGTGGGTGCTAGTGTGCCCCGTGACGTTAATCGTGTGTAATGCATATGTTCTTTAGTGTTGTATTGTTGCTGGTGTAACCCCCTTACAAATGGGGGTTCCTAAAAACCTTCCCGGAGCTTGCCTAAATGCTTCCTGCCTAACGGGTGTTCGGCGCAATGCCTCCAGAATGCGGGTGTTGTGAGTGCTTCTAAAGCCTCCAGTACTGTCTCTTTAAGAGCTGACTGCTCACAGGCTCTAGCGGGTTGGTATGGGAGGGGGTGTGTTTCCCCTGCTTGAATCCTGCCTGAGATGCGGTGAACCCGCCCCAATGTTACAGTCGCTGTAAGCGAAAGGGGAGTTCTTCTAATTGGTGTAGCTGCCTGGGGGTAATTGCTTAGAGTATTAGTAAAATTATAGTTTGTTTAACCTGTTTCCATTGCAGATGGACTTTGTGCGCTTGGCCCTTCCATATTGGACCTGGACTGTGTATAGGGTTCCAATAGGAGTCTGAGGGGGTATCTAAAATGGAGTAAAGGGCAGCCAATCGGAATCAGAACTCCAGCAGGGGCCGGCTGGCCAATGAGACCCAACCATGTACTTCTGGGAAGTGAAGCCTGGATTCTGGCACCTTGTTTTGCTCCAATGGGGACAGTGTGAAGTGATTGGCATCTGCAGCCCAGCTATGGAGTCGGGCAGTGCCCGAGTGGAGAGACTGGCCTTAGCTGTTTAGGGGGCAGAGACATTGTGGCTGTGAGCGAGGAAGGAACTCGGGACTCCTGCGCCGTTTGAGTGTTCACGTGGGAAATGCATGTGAGGCCAGTTTGGGTGCTTTGAAACGCAAAAAGTATCGGACTAAATCTGCTGGGCAGCGGCCAGAGGAGGCTGTGCAGGAGCGCAGCTATCTACCAGGCTCACCCTGTAGAGGACTGGAGAATCTGCTGAATCGCGCTCAGTCTGCCAGGAAAAAGTGAAGCTGCGTTGACTCCCTCATTAGCTGTGAGTTCGGTCGGGCACTAGGAGCAGCTGCCTGGTATGGTACCCCTCTGTTGCTTTCTATATAAATGTGTGGAGATATGTCTGAAGTTCAGGCTCAACCCTGCGAGTGATGAGAGAGCGTGTTTCGGCTGGAGTCGTGAGTACAAAATCAGGGTAGCTCCCTGTTAAATGTCTCTAGCAAGGGCAAGATCTTCAGGTTACTTTGCTGTTTACCCTAACTGAGCCTGCTGGCTCCATCTAATCTTCATAGGAATTAAATGCTCATTTGTGTCAGGGCCCCAACCAGCTGCATCGAAGAACTAGCCTTTAGGGCTGGGGTACCCATAGACAGTAACTTATAGGTTAGGCCTGTGCAAAGAGCCCTAGGTAGATACTTATATATTGTAGAGGTAAGCCAATCACTCTGATTCCCCCTGGTCCTTGTTATCACCACTTGAATAAATCAGATTTCTTGTTTTGAAAAAGTACACTGGCTAGTTTGTGTATTAATGGTGAAATACTGTACAGTAAATATTGTGTAACTGTACCTTACTTTACAGGGGGTCCCCAGAGTGAGCTGAGTGGTGCGAGCAGGGGGGTAAGTGTATATGGTAAGGACACTGTAACTGACTTGTGTGGGCCACTAGTGGGAAGAAAGGGGGGTTGCAGCAACCCAGAGGGCTGTGACTGAGTCAACCTCGACTGTTCTAACCCCGACCTCTGGGTGGAGGCACCCGCCAACGGATCTAGGCCCCTCACCCTGTCACAGTTGGGGCAGGCAGGGGTAGTAGCCCCTAGGATAGCGCCCCCTGGGGGTTACACTTGGAACTGAACTTCTGGTGCTTTTTCTATTTGTTTCATAACTAGTTTTTCATTTGTGTCTTTGGAGGTCACCATCTGCATGAGGAGAGTGAGTGGGTGAGTGGGGCCTGCTGAGTTGGGAGTGAGCAATACTGTATACAAAGTGGAGGATGGAAAACTAAGAGTAAATATGAGGCATGATTCCACACTGTCTAGTGTGATTGGAGGAGTGAATGCTGCAGGCCAGCAGGGAGAGGGGGACTTATTTTGGGTGGACACAGCAACACTGAGCATTTTCTATATTAAGAACTATGTCTGGTGTATGGAGTTAATTTTTAATTAATTTACTCTGGAGCAAGAAAAGGGTGAAGGCAAGTGGGTAGCAGAGAAAACGGTGGCTAAATGTGCTTTTTACAAGTAAATCACTAGCATATGGATATGTTTTGCAAACAGGACCATGAGTACTGGCACTTGTTTAAGTGCTCAATATTTTTAAAAACTATATGGCTGGAAATGTGTCTTAGCCAGTCGCACTGAAAGAATGTCTTTACCTATTTTAGAAATACAGTCCAAAGCATAAACCCAAGGGCCAAAATAGGTTGTCAGTAGAGATGGGCGAAGTCCACAAATTTCACTCCACAGAAAATTTCTTGGACTACGCTCAGTACATAAAGCGCAATCCATGAAATTTGTAGATCTGAAGCACAGGATCAGATGTGAAAGTGTGAAATTTTGTGGCTGAAATTCAACACTTTGTGCACAAATTTACCCCAAAATATAAACCCCTGGTGTCTAGTGGTCCTGCACCTGCTCCCCCCACTGATCACCAGCCCCCCCCATCACTGGCCAGTCAGCCACAATGTAAAAAATACATATATATATATATATATATATATATATATATATATAAAAGGATATACAGCGGTTCAGTGTGTGATAATGCATTTATCTTGTACAGTTCCAGTGACCTCGGAACCTCACGAGTGCCAAGGCACGAGTGATAGTTACGAGAGGTCACTGGAAACTGTACAAAATAAATGCATTATCACTCACTGAACCGCTGCATATTCCATTTATGCAACAGGTTTAGATGTTGTGTGAACATTTTGATTTTGGCAGGTGTAAATAATTTGTCAAAAAAGGGAAAAGAAAATTGAATTTTATGCTGTTTTTTGCTAATTATAAAAAAAAAATGGTATCTATAAATGAAACACCACTCATTTTGTAGATATTTTTGAGCTGAACATTTTTCGTCCTCACAGTACCATGCTATCATTTTTTGTTTTAAAGTTATTTATATTTGTTTGTCAAAAAAGTGAACAAAAAATTACATTTTCTTCTGTTTTCTTGCTAACCATATACAATATACAGGGTTTATATAAATGAAACATTATTCATTTTGTAGATAATTTTGTGCTGAACAATTTTTGTGCTCACAGTACCATGTTATCTTTTTTCGTTTTTAAGTTATTGACATTTAAATATGGTTAGTACTGCTTCTGAGGCCGAACATTCTAAATGAATTCTGAAGAGAACTGTGTAGATAAATGAGCTACTGATGTAGTTACTATGTGGATAAATAGAGAATAATGGATGAGAAAGGGTTTGATATGAGAATTTATGAAATGGACATCAGAATTCAGCCATCCTGATTGGTGCTTACCTGTGTGATATTCCTTCTAACGCACAGGAAAAAGTACCAGCAGTGCCCTGTGGGCACCGATCCTAGTAAACATGCCAATTAGAATGTTGGCAAATCTGAAATCAGCCATCTTGTTTAACCAGCTGAAATTGGCACTACCAGTCTATACAATGGCATCTCCTCGCTCTTCAATGTAAAAAACAGAACAGCTGTGGTCTCTTTCTCCCCACCTGCTCGCTCTTAAATATTTTAATTTTCATTAAATCTACCTATCTCCTCATCGGTGCAGCATTTACTAAACGAGAAAAAAAAAAAAGAAATGAATAGCCGCGCTCTCTCTCCCAGCCCACACACTCGCTCTTCAATGTAAAAAACAGAACAGCTGTGCTCTCTTTCTCCCCATCTGCTCGCTCTTAAATGTTTAAATTTTCATAACATCTACCTATCTCCTCATCGGTGCAGCATTTACTAAACGGGAAAAAAAAAAAACGAATAGCCGCGATCTCTGTCTCTCAGCTCGCCCGCTTGTTCAGAATGAACTTCTTCGGGGAAAAAAATAAACGAACAGCCGCGATCTGTCTCCCAGCCACCCACTCATTTAGAATCCACCCAGTCGTTCAGAATCAACTTCTTTTACAAATAATAATAAAAAAAGACATTTTTAATCTTCGTTGTCTCCACACACCATGGGGGGGTGACTACTGCCATGACAACCAGACCTAAACTACAGAAGCTTTTGTAGGACAAAATCCCTTCACTCAAAGAAAAAAAAAAAACACACAACACACTTAGGCGGAGGAACTATTTTATTAAAAGTGACACAATCATTTATGTTTTTTCCTACTTAAAATTGGGAATTTTACCTACAAAATGCAGTTGCATTACAGATGACCATTTCATAAACGCAATAAGCCACTCCAGTGTGAACGTTAGACATTTTACCTGGTAGGAGGACGCACGCTGGGTGGCCCGGTGCCTCACCACGCCTCCTAGCCGTGGTGTTAAAGTGTCTAACGCACACCCTGTCATGGCTTATTGCTTACTTAATGTACACCATGTTGTGGGATGCTACATAAACCCCGAGGGCAAAGCCCGAGGGGTTTATCAAAGCACCACAACGAGGGTGTGCATTAAATTCTCATATGAAACACCCTCCCCATCTTTTATTTTTTACAATAACAGACTAGCAATTTTTCTCCAGCAGTTTGTGAGACTGTTTGGCCCCGCCCACAGAATGTTGGTCAATGAGGCAGCAGCATAGTTTGACTGGCATGGCACATGAATGTCATAACAACCAGCTGGTTGTTATGGAAAATATCAACCTGGTCAGTACATTGAGAGAAATTACTGACCAGTTATTATATAAATTTATTACCATAGTAGCGAAGATAAATGGTTTTATTCTACAGTTTTTATCCTGACCCCTGTTGCATAAATATATATATATATATATATATATATACACACATAGAATTTGATGGCAGATAAGGACAGCTTGGCCCACCTAGTCTACCCATTTCCCTACCTAATGGACAACTGCAGATCCTAGTTAACCAACAGCCTACTTCCGCCTACTCCCCACTAGAATTGCCTTATGTCTGTCCCATGCATTCTTGAATTCCCCAATTTTTTTGACTCCACTACCTCCTCAGGAAGGCCATTCCAAGTATCCACAACCCTCTCCATGAAAAATATTTCCTCACATTACCTCTGAGCATCACCCCTCTATCTTCAAATTGTGCCCCCTTGTTGTTGCACATCTCTTTTTCTAAAAGATGCTACCCTCTTTGACTTTGTCGATTTCTTTGAGGTACTTGAACATTTCTATCATGTCCCACCTCTCTCATTCCTTTCCTTGAGGGTATACATATTAAGCTCCTTTAATCTCTCTCCGTATGTCTTCTGGTGCAGACCCTGCACCATTTTAGTTGCCCTCCTCTGGACAGCCTCCATCCTGTCTATGTCCTTGCAGAGATGGGGTCTCCAGAACTGCACTCAGTACTCCAGATGGGGTCTCACCAACTGTCTGTACAGAGGGATAACAACTTCCTGTTATTTACTGGTGATGCCTCTCCCTATGCATCACAGTATCCTGCCAGCCCTCCTTACTGCCTTCTCACACTGCTTGCCCACCTTTAGGTCATCTGATATGACTACCCCAGGTCCCTTTCAATTTTTGTTGTGGTTAGTATCTCACCCCTCAATGTGTACTCTTCCCTTGGGTTTTTGTTTCCCAGGTGCATTACTCAGCACTTCTTTGCATTGAATCTAAGCTGCCATACATTTGACCATTCCTCCAACCTTGCCAAGTTTCTTCTCATCCTTTCCATCCCACATTCTGTATCGACCCTGTTGCAGATCTTTGTGTCATCTGCAAAGAGACATACTTTTCCTTCCAGTCCTTCTGCAATGTCACTTATAAAGACATTAAAGAGGACCAGTCCCAGTACTGAACCCTGCAGTACCCCACTAGTAATGTGCCGTTCTTCAGAGTGGACTCCATTTACTATTACCCTCTGCATCCCTGTTGTCCAGCCAATTCTTACCCAGGCTACCACCTTGGGACCCACTCCAAGGCTAGCTAATTTGTATATTAATCTTTTGTGTGGGACTGTGTCAAATGCCTTGCTAAAGTCTAGGTAGGCCATGTCCACGCCCCTCCCTGGTCTACTACTTTAGTCATCCAGTCAAAGAAATCTATTAGATTCATCTGATATGACTTTCTTTTTTTTATCATATCACTATTTTTACTCCCTTTGCAGCCAGTGACCTGCCCCGTAATCCAGCCACCGCTTCCACCTTCCACCACTGACCCCCGGAGTTGCACACCCAGCTAGCATATGCAGATATACCTGCGAGAGGGGCACTCCCGATTGCCCTTGCCTTGCACCCGGCAAGGGTCCAATACTGGCATGTGCCTATCCAGGCATCACTGGTTGATGGAAGTAGCAGCCATCAAGCTGCCGTGGTCTGTGCTGCCATTTTTCCTGTGTTTTCTTGAGCCCTGGGAGTGCAGCGTGCAATGACGTCTGGTGCATATGCACCTACGTCTGCCGCACTCCCCTACTTGCCACCATCTCTGGTAGTGCCTCTGGTCATCACCAGGGGCCGCTACAGAGCGGTGGTACCCCGGATCCCTCCCCTGGATAGGAAAGCAGTCCTCCGGATGCTCAATCCTATCTCCCCCCTGCTGACCCCTGACAGCCCAGGCTCGCATCCGAACCTGGGTCATCAGCATGGTGAAAGGTGTGGCATCCAGTGCCTCAACCCTCAGCACCATTGGGCCGGCTTGACATGACTTTCCTGCTGTGAAACCATGTTGCCTTGAGTCCTGTACCCCACTGGCCTCTAGGAACTCAACAATTCTTTCTTTCAGAAGTGATTCCATCATTTTCCCTGCCACTGAGGTCAAACTAACAGGTCTGTAGTTTCCTGTCTCTGTCTTACTCCCACTTTTGTGAAGGGGAATCACATCCACCCTCCTCCAGTCCTCAGGTACCACACCATCCTCCTATGATTTGTTAAAAAGGTTAGTCAGTGGTGTCACTAGTTCTACCCTTAGTTCGTTTAGAATTCTTGGGTGAATCCCATCTGGCCCCATTGCTTTGTCCACCTTCAGTTTTAAGAGTTCTTTCAGAACCCTTTCTTCTGTGAATGGACTGATATCGACCCCCCTATCCAGAGTGCTTCTATTCCTTGGTTTATGTACCACCCCTCCTCTTCTTTTGTGAATACTTAGCACGTGTGTGTGTGTGTATATATATATATATATATATATATATATATAATTAAATCCCACCCCTGCCAATTGCGGGCCATGGTTCAAATAAAAGAAACTCACCCCAGGCCACCACACACATCTGCCAATCACTGGCCTGTCAGCCACAATGTAAAAAGATGAAATACATGTTTGTAAATTCAATCCCTGGTGTCCAGTGGACCTCACACCCTATCAGGGAGTGGATCACGACCACACCAGTCACAACTCACTCCCCTAACCCAATCCAACCCCAACCGAACCACTGGCACAGCCCTCCTTTCACCTCCACAGCCGGCAGCCCAACTGAGCTCTTAATGAATGAGTGCATGCTTGTACAAGCATGTGCTCATTCATTGACAGCTCACGGTCATTTTAAGGAGCTTTTCAGGGGGCTAGAGAATGGGAAGGGAGTGTTCCAGGCACCGGCAGGGGGGGATGGGGGAACAGCATTGTGGACCCCCTTGTCGGGGTGGAATTGGGATGGGGGGAGCGGGGAGTGGTGTGGTGTGGTTGGGCTCTCCCTGATGGAGTGGGGGGTCCACTAGATACCAGGGATTGAATTTACCGAACTGTATTTTACATTTTTACATTGGAGCTGACTGGTCAGTGATCGGCAGGTGTGTGTGGGGGCCTGGGGTGAGTTTCTTTATTGAACTGTGCCTACAATGGCATGGGGGGACCTCCAGGGACTTAATTAAAAAATATTTTTTTCTTTACATTGTGGCCAATCAGCAATGGGGAGCTGGTAATCAGTGGGGGGGGGGAGCCACCAGACACCAGGGATTTGGGATACCCAACTTCTTCTTGCTTTGGGTGTTTTTTAAGTGCAATTTGCATTAAAAAAAACAAAACAAAGCAAGCCAACGTAACAATTTGTGAATTTTCAGTGAAAGCCACAATTTTGTGAAATGATCCGCAGATGTGAAATTTGTGGCTTTGTTGGCGAAATTAAACTTCACTGCATCTCTAGTTGTCAGTTACAAGAAATGACATACTGCTGCTTGGGTTTAGTTAGGTCCATTTTGGAAGTATTTGACTTTTAAAAATAAGGTAAAATATTCCAGAATATGGGGGAGGAAGTATTTTACTTTCAGTGAAGAAAAGACAATTCAGTGATCTTCAGTTTTAGAAGCATTGTATAATATCTAAGCAATGAAACATGACAGGGTATATGATAATGCAAAATGCACAGCCTACAGAAGATGTAGGGCACAGGGTGGTCAAGTGCCTTGCGCACTGGGAAATGTATCGATTTAGCAATCTCTCTCTTTCTGGAATGTGTAATTGATTTCATAAAACTACTTCTTGTGTTTGAACATGAAAACAAAATAGAAGCAAAATAAACTTTAAAAGGAAAAAATACGGTTGAAATGGAAAATAATTGTACCCTTAGTTAAAAAGTCCCATTTTATCTCTTCATACAAGTAACTCACATTGTGGAGGACGTGATAGGTTTCTGTGCATTTTTAGTTTTGTAAATGTTTTTTTTCTTGCTGAGTGAATCCAGTGACAGCATACACAGTGTTTTTGTTCACTAATTTGACTGCAGCCTACAAATAGCATTTTTGCCTGCTGCAGAGGCAGAGTCAGAGTGGGTTATGGTTGCTTGCTTGGTGAGGATTTTAAATATTGGGCCCAGTTTGAGCCAAGAATGCACGGAAGTTCAGCAGATAGGAGGATATTTAAATGTAATTGGGGGTCTGAATTGTTGTTATGCTGACCTACTTGCTCTGTGAAGTTTTTAAACTGCGCCCAATCACGGTTAGGAATTGTTGTTGCCTGTCCTTTTGGAAGGTATTTCAATTGAGTAGCAGGGTTGGGGTAGGAAATGTGTTGTGGCTGCCCACTCAATGGGCATTTTAAAAGCTAGGCATGATTTGGGTCAGTAAATTGTGGTGATCTGCCTAGTCACCAGGTATTTTAAAGCAGAGGCCCACTGGGAGCTGCAAATATTCTTAGGTTAAGTCTTAATTTGAAATGTTAAAAGTTGTACTAAATTAAGGCTATAAAAATCTTTTATATGTTTGCATGGTCAGCAGACAGGTTGCCCATGTTGATGGGACTCCAACTAACTACTAACTGTCAGTCAAACATCTTCCATATAATGATGTATGGAAACAACAGTGAAGAACTGTATCACAATGACCTGTTCATGTTGATCAGACTCCAAGCTTTCATAAAAAAAATGAAGTTTTAAGCTTAACAGTTTAAAAGTTATAGTTTTTGAAATATAATTTCAAGCATTATAAAATGGCCATCATTTTTTTTTGAAATGGTTGGAAGATATTAGCGGTTGTCATCCCATTGAAGAATAATTCCATTCTTTTCTAGCTTTGAATCTTCAGAACTAATATGCCTAAAATGATTCATGAATTACTTTGTTGGTGAGTATCATACATTATTCTTGTTGTCTGCTATTTTATCTTACAAGCTACAAATGGCAGGGCAAGACGTTTCACAGTACTCCGAAAATACGCCCCATGTTTGGGAGGTACTGTATGTAATCTGTTTATTGTGCAGAATCCTCAGACACAAAAAAATGAATGTTTCCGTATAGTAACCAGAGGACAGTAAATCTTTAATTTCTATAGCTCTAAAGAACTAAACTGTCAATTAATCTAGATCTCCTATCCCGTACATTAACACATCCACACACCTCCAATCAAACCATAATGTATTACCTACATTTGCTTTAATACAATCCAGTGCATCAAGAACTTTCTGCAGATATGGGTTGTCTTCTCCTACCTGCAATGAAAGAAAAAGATATTAAAAGAAACTGTCATAAAAATATATGTGATTACTATATGGAAGCACAAGAAATGGATACTGACAAAATAATAACCCAATGGAAAAGAAAAGTCATTGATTTACGTTCATGCTAAAATTGGAAACTTATTCTCCAGACCCAGAAATAGGAAACATACAAACATAGAAATGACCATCTGTCCATCTAGTCTGCCCTGTTTTACCTTATCCTGCCTTGGGACCTAATGTTTAGTTGGGTCATTGTCCTCACCTCCTTGCCCCTTGCTCTCTGCCCTAGTGCTTCCCCCTGTATAACTATGACTCAGTCTGCCAAAAGCACTGCAGTAGACATTACCTTATCAGTGTCCCCTACCCATTAGTCTGAAGGTAGGCAGATAGGTTTTAATTTAGCTCTGGCAGCACTCTTGAAGGAGAAACCACCGAGGCCACCCCCCAGAGTTGCACCTTTGGAAACACTGCAAATAAGGGACAGTAATTCCATGGTATTAATCTTTTATTAGTTGAGTTCTTTAGATTTTATGTGAAAATAAACAGGCAATTAATATGCATGTCTTCTGGTTACTGGGGCCCTCTTAAGGAGGGCTACCAATAGTTGCAGATCATGGTCATTCTTTTTATTAAAACAATAGTTGCTTCAAAGATAAAGCCAGGTTTCCCAATTCACTTTGCAGCCTCAATTGATATAAGATGGGGGTTTTACTGAGAAACACTGGGAGAGAAAAGGAACTAAGATACTTACGCACTAAAACCGATAAAACATCTCCTTTCTTAACCACTTGTCTTCAGTCATATAGAGGGTTTCAACTTATTGCTGCAGAGACCTGGGTATGCTGGGCAGATGTATCCAATTGGTTATAGCAAAAAAAATACAAAGGGAAGGAAACAGGCTATAGGTGTTTACTGGCAAAAAAGGGGGAGTGTTGGTGCTAAACTGGATGGCCATGACAAAGCCCTTCTCCCACACACCTGGGTAACATGCACAGTCATTAACCGTTTCTTCCCTGTGGAAGAAGCAGCAACAGCAAGAATTCCACTGTGAATGCAGCAGCAACTGCAGCCTTGGGGGAGCAGCTGAGGGCAATGTATGCAAAGAATGGCAGAGAGTGACTGGAAGCCTGTTTTGAGGGGATCAGTACTCTGAAGGGGAGGCAGACACCAGAGAAGTGAAAGTGGCCAGCTTAACAGACTGTAGCACTTCCAGCTAAGGTACCCTTGAAATCCCAGGGAGATAAGTCCAAACCAGTGGCTTTAGAATTCTAGAAAATGTTAGAAAATGGTCATAAGGGTCTTTGGTGGAGCCCCACAGGAGGTGCCTCATCAGACCAAGCCATGGGTGCAGCCCCTCCCTACATGCTGGAACCAGGACCAGTGGAGTGGACTTCATCAGGTCACCCTAGCCAGGCCCAGCTAAAGCCTTCCACCATGGAGGAGAATCTGGACAGGCTCATGATTTTAAAGCCTCGGTTCAGCACCAGTAGCTGAGAAGGAATGAGCCAAGGCATCCAGACATGCCACCAATAGTGGCTCAAAATCACAGACAACACCTGCAGCTTCTCCCTCGGGTCATTCCATCAGTGTTGTGAACCCAGCAGGGTCCCACATGACAGACAAGGTCCTGCAACAGATCTGGGGAAGGGAGTATGTGGACTTGTTCTCTCTTCTTGACTGCTCAGGTAAGCAAGAGGAGAACAAGGTGACAAAAATGATCAGGATAAGAAAAAGGTGAAGGTTGAATACGCCTTTGATTACTGGCTAGCTGGGTTCATAGTGTTTGCCAGTGCAGTAGGTCAGATGGCTCCAGAGAAATACACAGACCTATTCAATTACTTAAATAGGGTCATGCTAGCCCACAGGCAGAAAGGAGGGAATGCTTGGCTTGAATATGATGAATAATTTAGTTGGCACATGTAGTGCAACCTGTTGATAGACTGGGGCATTCTGGACATGCCACTCCTGGTTATGGTTATGCATAGGGGGAGATGTTCTCCACATGGACAGTGGTATGCTCATCAGTGCATCCCAGCAGCAAAGGGCCGAAGGGGCAAAGTTCCTCCACATCTATGCTTTAAACAAGAATGCATCACTTGTGGACAACAACATCCACCAATGCAGTGTAATCCCTTGAAACACCCAAAGGGAGGCAAGCACTACTTTTGGAAGAAGTTCAAGCCCAACAGGTGCAAACCTGCCCACCCCGATAAGGGTAGGCCAGCTTAGATTTTGCATGGAATGCTACCTGAACTGCGATGTAGCCCACTTGTTAGAGGAGGGCTTCTATATGGGTTCAGAATCCTGTACACCAGCCCACAGGTAGAGTACGAGGCAGGTAATCTAAAGTCTGTGAGAGATAAGCCACATATGGCTTATGAGAAACTAGAGAAAGAGATAAGGCTAGGGAGGGTGAGCAGCCATTACCCTTTCCTACCCCTGCCAAACCCCAAAGTATGCCAATTAGTTTAGTTCACAAAAAGGCCTCTGGAGAATTCCACATGATCAATCATCTGTCACACCCAGACGGTAACTCATTCAATAATCATATTGACCCCCACTTCATGGCAGTGCAATACACTGTCCTTCGACAGAGCAGTTGAGGCAGTGTAGTCAGTGGGCCCGTGAGCTTTCATGGCCAAGGTGGACATAGTGATGGCTTTTGTTCCTGCCAGTACTCTCAGATGACCAGGATCTACTGGGGACAAAGTTTGAGGGCCAGTATTACATTGACAATTCCATGCCCATATGGTGTTCAGTGACCTGTACAGTTTTTGAAAATTTCAGTACCTTCTTACACTTAGTGATTGCCCAAGAGCTGAACAATCAAGGAATAGTCCACTACCCAGATGACTTTCTGTTCATGGGGCTGGGGCACTACCTGGTCTCTGGACAGACATTGGAGACCTCTGTAGAGGTGTGCAAACTTTTTGGCATTCCCCTGGCCTCTGGGAAAGTTGAGGCTTTGAACTCGGTGATGAAGTTCCTGGGTGTGGAGAGCGATACAACAAAGCAGGTGCGCTGCTTTACTGAGACGCCTTTTGACTAATGCTATAGTGACAAAGAAGTTGACTTTACGTGAACTCAGCTCATGGGGCACCTCAACTTCATCTGTTGGGTCATCCCCATGGGGGGGTAGCCTTTTTGCACTGGATGGTGAAGTTGAGATCTGCAGTTCAGAAACCACACCATCAGATCTGATTGACCAATGGTTTCTGGAAAGATCTGCAGGTGTGGTTGACATTCATAGCACATTTTAATGGTGTGTCAATGTGGTCAGAGATGGTAGACAGCCAAGAGCTGAAACTGTTCAAGGAAGCATTGGGGGGGCTAGACCTCAGGACATACTTCAATGGCAAATGGTGCGTCATGGACTGGCCCCCCTCATGGGCTGAGGAAGGGCTCACAAGACAATTCAGACTGTTAGAATTCTTCCCAATCATGGTGACCCTCTTCATATGGGATCCCTGATTGTGGAACAAAAAGTTAATATTCCAGTCCGATAACATGGGAGCGGTCCACACCATAAACAGACAGGTAGGAAGGACAGGTCAGTGGGTGACTTAATGAGAATATTTGTCTTAAAATGTATCTTACTGAATTTACATTTTAAAGCATGCATGTTTCTAGCATTGAGAATGATATTGCAGATGCTTTATCTTGTTCATAATGTCAGAAATTCAGGGAGTTGGTTCTGGCAAAAGACTAGAATCCATGGCCGTTCCCTCTCTGTCTGTGGAAGGCAGTGACTCCTGGGAGTGCATAGGTAATGCCATTGCCCCCCGGATCAGGGCAGCCTACTGCTGCAGCGTGGAACATTACAATGCTGTCTAAGAAGATATGGGGTCGCCAAACAGCTGACCCATCCCTGCAGAATAAATATGCAGTTATCTCATGGAAGCCAAATGAGGGGACCTGATTCCTGGGGTTGCGGGGCAGCACCTGGCTGGTCTATCATGGCTTTCCAGGGTTTTGTATTTCATGAACAACACTCACTCTTTCAAGGTTCAGAAGTTCCAGAAATGATGGAGCAAGAGGTAAACCAAATGACCTGATCCCAGATGCCCAATCGTTCCGGCCCTTATGTAGCAATTATGGGAAGCCCTCCTAGCAGTCTGCTGGTCTGCCTAAAAGACCTCAGTCTTCAGAATGGACTTTACTTTGGTGTTCTGTGGGACAGTCTAGGTGTCAGAACTGGTGTAGATAACACAAATGGGCATCACGGTGAGCCTGTGGGAGACAGGTGTTGTGGTGACCCTGGAAAGTGTCTTTGTTCAGTTGCATCAAAGCAAGATGGACCAAGTGGGCACTGGATACTGGTGTTTGGTGCAAACTCCAGTAGGGGCATCATGAGATATGGTATCACTGGTGACCAATTGCATGGCACGCTGCCCAGGCCTGGTAGAGGCCTTCCTGTGGCATGCAGATGGCAAGCTGCTAACAGCATATCAGTTTAGACATGTTGTGCTTGGCAGTGTGTTGGTTAGGCTTGAATGCTAAACAGTATAACACCCATTCTGTCAGGATTGGGGTGGCAACAGCTGCCAGGACTCAGGGGCTCTCAGAAGAAGAGATCCAAGCCATGGGAGAGAGGAGAGAGCCATGGTGACAGAAAGACAAGAGAGAGAGAGGGGGGACATGATTGGGATCTTCAGATACTTGAAAGGAATACCTATGGTTGATAAGAAGAGCCTCTTAAGCTGAGTGGCAACCATAACATAAGAGGGCACAGGTCTTAAGCTGGAGGGTGGGAGGTTTAGCAGGGAGGCCAGGAAGCATGTCTTCACAGAGAGGGTGGCAGACACTTGGAATGAACTGCTGAAAGAAGACATCTTGTTGAAGACAGTGGGCAGCATTAAGAGAGGCTGGGATAGGCATAGAGGGAAGGTAGGGATCATGGGTAGAGAGGATGGGAGGAGTGGGAAGGGAGGGCAGGGACATTAGCTTAAGCTGTGGACCCTGCAATATGAGCAGACTTGATAGATCAAATGGCCTTCTTCTGTTGGCTTCTTCGTATGTTCAGATGTATGTTCATATGGGACGGCAGAGATCCCAATCATTTCTATGTTATGTCCGCCCTCACTTGTCTTAATTTTCTTTTGCTGTTTTCCAGGTTCTCTTGCTGGTCCCAAAGAAGTGTGGGTCTGCAGGCACTCCAGCCACTGGGCAGCAGAGTGGGCAGGCCATTGGCCCATGAGAAGGAACTCTTAATTCCAGGGCAGAAGCTACATATTCACTGGATGGGCAAGAGAGGAATGTGCTGGGAGGAACTCCTTCCCTGGCTGGTAGAGGAGGCCCAATAAGGACGTCCAGTGGACATCCTGCAGATCCATCTGGTTGAAAATGACCCGGGACTCCAGAAGTCCGTGGACTTACTCTTGAGAATGAAGGAGAATTTGCAATCCAATTGAGTCTGGTGGCCCAGCACCAAACATTTGTGGTCCCACATCATCCAACAGCTCCACTGGTGGCATGCAATTGACTCTAAAGTCATGGAGAAATCATGCAAATGCATTAATCGAGATATGTGGCCATTTATGGACTCCACTGGTGGAACCATGATCAAGTACCAAGACACAGACACCACCTGCCAGGGACTTTATGCCAGTGACAGTGTGCTTTTGCGGGATATTGGCTGAGACTTGTTGTTAGACTTTTTTTTATCAGGTCTTGGAGAATAGTTTGACAGATAGTGTCATCCTGTGGTGGCTTGGGAGTCTCTCAGATCAATGGTATAAGAGGAGAAAGAGGAAAGAGTAAAATTCTTCTGAAAAGCTAATCTCCACTGGTTGTCATGGGGTCTGTAGGACTAAAAGACCTGGACCCTATTTTGGGAGGGGGGGGTTGCGGTCCAACCTCATTAAACTTGACTGTGAGGAGCAGTGACACCAATCACAAGTGGTTGTTCGCTTCCCTGGCCACATGACCTCCCCACTCCCGGGCATGGGTACCAACCCAGGAGGTATATCACTCCCTCAGTCCACACAAGAGGGAAGCCCTTCCCTGAAACAGAGGTGGTTGGAGTTAGTATTCAAGATCTCCCAGCTGTGCATGCCACTCCAACTGTGTAATGATCCCTTAATGCATGAGTGAGTGTGTGTGTGTGTTAGTGTTGCTCGGATAGTGCCACCTTGGATCCGCCAGTGATCCAGTGGATGGCGGCACTATTCCAGTTGGATCCGGCCCGGGATCCAGCCAGATATGGAGGGCGGATCATGGGTCAGATCCTGCGTTATCCGATGCCAGACCCTGGTGCCAGATCAAGGGATCCAGTGTCGGATCCCTGGATCTGGCTGTCAGATAATGTGGGATCTGAACAGAGATCTGACGGCTGGATCTACAGGCAGACAGTGGAAGTATCTGGCAGATTCACTATCCTGTAGCAAAGGGCAGGTATCTGATGGATCCGGATTTGTCCGGATCCATCTGGTAACTACTAGTGAGTGTGTCTGTGTGCGTGCGTGAGAGAGAGAGGAAGTGCGTGTGTGTGTATGTGTGAGTGTGTGTGTGTGTGTGCGCGCGCGTGCGTGCATACATGTATCTTTCTTCAGGAGAAAAGTATGGGGGCTACTAAGACAATACTAAGTCTACCAAAGCATTCCAGCAAACTTGCCCTTGTCAATCTCTCCTCCCCTGTAGTCTGAAGAAGGCAGGTAGAAATCTTTCAGCCAGGGATGGTGCTTAACCCTGGCATCATCCCCTGAGGAGGAACCACCAGGGCCACCAACAGGGCATAGCCCACCTGGAGTAGGTGGAGAGTGAGGGGTTAAAAAGAGCAAGAACCCAACAAGTCTCCCTCATTCCTGTTCACCTGCTCCAGATCTCTCATCCACCCTTGGAAAAGCAGGGTTAAGGTTGGCCATGGTAGTGCAAGGAACCCTTTGACACAGTATAAGTGAGTGTAGTAGGAGTCAGGGAGTGAGTTTTCATGGTTTTCCTTCAAAAGGCTTTTTCCAGATTTTTCACCTCCTCCAAAGGAGTTTAATGAGTTAGGCCAGTATAGGCAATTGTTGCAGTCATGTAACATGGCCACTTGGGAGTCTCTTAGATCGATGGTACAAGGGAAACAAGGGGCTGGAGATTAATTCTTTTGAAAGGCTCATACCCTCTGGGTGGTATGGAGCCTGTAGGACTACAAGACCTGGACCTCATTTTGGAGGGGTTTGGTCCAAGCCCTTTAGGCTTGCCTGTGTGGGGTGGTGACATCAGATGTGGGTGATCATTTGTTTCCCCACCATGACCTCCGCACTCTTTGGGTTTTGGTACCAACCCAGGAGGTGCATACTTTCTTCAGCCTGCACAAACAGGAAGCCCTTTACTGGAAGAGAGTGAGTCAGAGTCAGAGTTCACTATCTCACAGCTGCACATGCTAGTACAACTGCATAATATATACAATAATGCATGGGGAAAAGTGTATAATGGGAATTTTATGAACACCTAAGGTGTAGAATGCTACATAAACCCTGACAGCGAAGCTCAAGATGTTTATGAAAGCATCCCACGCCGAGGCTGTGCATAAAATTCTTATTATACACTTCTCCCCATGTATCATTTTATGTAATCACTGGTCACTGTTTTTATACCCTGCTATTATCTGTAAGCTATAATAAAGAGGAGTTTGCAAACTATTCCTTGTCTGGATACATTTATTTTCCACTACAGAAAATGCAGTGCAGAATACTCATAGGGAAATGTTTAACTGTTTTATTTTGTGAGTGAAGTACAGACCCAATCAGTAGATTCTGTAAAATTGAGGACAAAAGGTATGCGTAAGATATGGGTTTGAATCGCACTTAGCTCTAGTCTGAAATGGCTTAGCTCATGGAGTTAATAGTAATAAGTAGTGTAACAGGGAAAAAAGCTTATAATAATTTCCTCGCTTTATAAAAGTCCCGAAGTCTCAGTCTGTTTGGTTACCATGAATATCAATCACAGTCAGGAAATCGGGTTTCCATAATGACATGCAAATGAGGCATTCATTTTAGCAGTTTCCACAGTTTCTGTGAGCGAAAATGTTGTTATTCGAGTACAAATGAGGTGAGCACAAAATACTGTACAGTCAGAGTCAGGATCATGATTTTATGCAGAGTTTCATTTTGAATAGCAAGTGACAGCAGCAGTTGTGTCTTCAGGTATCTTTACCACTCTCTGACCAGTCAGCACAAGTGCCCCATAGTAAAAGCTGGCATGTGTTCACCGCTATAACCTACGGGTTATAATGGCTAATTATAACCAGCTTTTGCTATGGGAAAAAACAGTGACCAGTTATCACAATCCCTTAATAAACATACGGTTACAGCCATTTCTCCAAGACCTGTATGTGTGAGTTTCTTCAAGGGAAATGTATAGGGACTACTAAGACAATAAGCCTTTTACTCTGTCCCAGCCATGTATGAAATCAATAATGGTTCGTGCACCCACCACCTCTACTTGTAGTCTGTTGTTGTTGTTCCATGGCTCATCCATTCTCTCTGAAAACAAAAACTTTCTCAAATCCCTCCTGAATGCCCCCCCAACCCTCCGCCATCTTCAGATCGTGTCCTAGTGTTCATGATTCGCTATTCCTGCTGAATACTTCCTTGCAATCTAACTTCAAATCAAATCAAATCAAAATCAAATCAATCTTTATTTATAAAAGGCGCCTTTCCAAAACCAAGGCACCTGTACATAACATGACAAAATCAATAAATAATTAAAACAATATTAGAATTAATCTAAGCAACAGCGTTTAAAACGCATTATACGCTAGGCTAAAAAGATATGTTTTTAAAGCCTCCTTAAAGCTTTGGACAGTCAGGCAATCTCGCAGCTGATGAGGTAGAGAATTCCACAGGGTTGGGGCCATAAAACTAAAAGATCTGGCCCCTGAAGATTTTAAGCGAACCCTGGGAATCTTTAGCAATCCCTTGTCAGTGGATCGGAGAGAGAGCGGGAGGGACAATAGGGACAAAGGAGATCTTTCAGGTAGCCAGGTCCCTGATCGTGTAGGTTCTTATAGGTCAGCAAACTGACCTTGAAGGTGTTTCACCAGCATATTGGCAGCCAGTGCAGTCTGCGGAGCACAGGCATTATATGACTGGACCTAGAAGAACCAGTCAGTAGCCTGGCTGCCACATTCTGCACTAGCTGCAAGCGGCGAATCTCAACCCCCAGTAGCCCAAAATAAAGGGCATTGCAGTAGTCAAGGCAGGAGGTAATGAAAGCGTGGACCAAAGTAGGAAGATCATCAGGAGGAACCAGGTGCTTCACCCGGGCGATGTTCCTCACATGGTAAAAAGATGTTTTGACAACTGCCGACACCTGAGATTTAAGTGTCAAACAGTCATCAAACACAACACCCAGGTTCCACACCCAGTCTGAGGTAGTTAGCTGGACACCCCCAAGCCACAAACCCAAGGGTGATTCCGCCAACAAACCAGCCTCCCGGCAACCCAGGTCCACAACCAACACCTCAGTTTTATCTGGATTCAACTGCAGCCAACTCACATTCATCCAGTCCTGGATTCCGGCCAAACAGTTGTTAAAGACCGAAAAGACAGCATCTTGGCTGGGCGCAAAGGACATGTACAGCTGAGTATCATCTGCATAGCAGAGAAAACTCAGACCGTACTGCCTAATAATTGCTCCTAACGGCAACATGTTCACCGCAAACAACATGGGCGCCAAAATGGAGCCCTACGGCACCCCACAGGATAGAGGGAATGATGCAGAGGAAAAAATCCCAGGCACCACCCTCTGAGTCCTACCCTCGAGGAAAGATCAAAAGCAACTGAGGACTGTACCAGACAGCCCACAGATAAAACGCAAGCGCTCCAATAGCACACCATGGTCCACGGTGTCAAATGCTGCAGAGAGATCAAGAAGGATCAAGATGGAATAAGTCCTTCGATCTCTCACTATTAGGAGGTCATTTAGTACCCAGACAAGAGCTGTCTCAGTACTATGTCTTTTCCTAAATCTGGACTGGAGAGAATCATAGACATTGTGGTTGGTCAAATGATCATCCAGCTGCGTCGCGACCACCTTCTCAATAACCTTACCCACAAAGGGCAGGTTAGAGACAGGCCTGCAGTTAGCCAGACAATCCAGGTCCAAGAAGTGAACCACAGCCTCCTTCAGAGAATTTGGAAAATTCCCCCTCTCCAAAGACCTCCAGACTATCTCAGCAAGGACTGGACCAATTTTATCCACACAGCACACTAGGAGACGTGTGGGGCCCAGGTCCAAACCACAGTAGGTTGGACACAATGATTGGATGACCATCACAATGTCATCGATTGTGGGAAGGTTGAAGTCAGACCACACAAACTGGGTGTCCAACATCTCCTGCCGACCATCACAACTCCCATTAGGAAGGGTCAAGCGGATATCAGACCTGATTGTGGCAACCTTATCTGAAAAGAATTGAGCAAACTCCTCACACCATTCTTGAGAAAAGGCTCTTCTGGGCTGAAGACAGATTGGATTGCACAATCTGTCCACAGTCCGGAAAAGCTGAGCTGGTCTATTCTGTGCAGCAGCAATCTCTCTGGACAGGAATTCTGCCTTCTTACAAGAGGTTGCGGATTGATAGACTACATAGTGGTCCATCAAACTAAGTTTGTCACAATCCAGGCCCGACCTCCGTCAGCGCCTCTCTAACCTTCATCCAACTCTCCTCAACTCCCTCAGAGTCTCATCAAACCAAGGAGAACAATAAACTTGTTTATTTTCTTTCAGGAACTTGAAGGTCTCTATCATATTGCCCCTCTCCCTTCTGGTCTCCAGCGAGTATATGTTCAGGGCCTTAAGCTGTTCCTCATCAGATCTGCCCTGCTGGCCCTGAATCATTTTGGTTATCCTAATTGCTTACCCTGCACTGTGCCATCTTTAGTCTGCCTTTGTCATTTCTTAGGTTGGAACTCCAGAACTGGGCATAGTATTCTGGATAAGGCCTCATCAGTGATCTACAGAGAGACAGTATTACCTCCTTCAACCTGCTGTCAAACCCCTTCTCCATACACTCCAACATCCTGGTTGCCTTACTATAGGCTTTTTACAATGGCTAGATTGTTTTAGGAAGTTGCTTATTGTGACACCCAGGTCCCTCTCTTCAGTGATAGTGTCCAACATAATTTCTCCCATCCACAGTTCCATCATGGGGTTCTTGTTCCCTATGTGCATCAATTTGCAATTTTTGGCATTGAATTTCAACTGCCAAACACTGATTCACCTCTTTAACCATTGCAGGACCCTCTGCTGCTTTTGAACCGTTTCTTCACTGTCTACTCTGTCACAGAGCATAGCATCATTTGTGAAGAATCACATCTTGCCTTGTATTGCTTCACCTATGGCCATGACTGAACCCTGTGGCCACATAGTTGTGGCCTTCCTCTCACCTGACTTGACCCCGTTTACCACCACACTGCTGTACCCCACCCAGCCATCCTCCCATCCATCTAGCTGGATACTTTGCTGTTCCCAGATCCTCTAGCTTCTTCAGCAGACTTCTATATAACACAGACTTAAATGTCTTGCTGAAGTAAAAGTAGAGCAAATCCACTGCTTGTCCTTTATCCACTGCCCTAGTTGCCCAGTCAAAAGAACAATACCTGGACTTCAGCAAGGCATTTGACTCAGTGCCACATGGGAGACTTTGAACAAAACTCGAAGGCACAGGGGCAGAACCAAACATGGTGGGATGGGTGACAAGCTGGCTGCAGGGGAGGCAGCAGAGGGTGGTGGTGGAAGGGGAACTCTCATCCCCAAGGGCAGTAATGAGTGGGGTTCCACAGGGCTCAGTGCTGGGGCCAGTGTTATTTGGGATATTTATTGCAGACTTATCCAAGGGCATCAGAGGCAAGATCAGCCTGTTTGCTGAAGACACCAAGATTGGGGCAGTGGTGGGATGACATGGAGGGGTGGCAAGTTCTGCAGGAAGATCTGAATAAGCTGGAGTCCTGGTTAGACATTTGGCAGCTGGGGTTCCATGCAAAAAAGTGTAAGATACTGCACTTTGGAGCAAAAAATCCAAAGGAGAGCCTGCAAAATGGGAGGGGTTCAGCTGGCAGAGACTGAGGAGGAGAAGGATCTGGGGGTGGTCATCATGGAATCAATGAACAACTCAGCACAGTGTAGGAAAGCAATGACAAGGGCCAACAAAATGTTGGGTTGCATTGCAAGGGGAATAACATCAAGGGGGGGAGGTGATTCTGCCACTGTATAGAGCACTGCTTAGACCTCATCTCAAGTACTGCATGCAGTTCTGGTGCTCTTACTGGAAAACGGACATTAAATTACAGGAAGGGGTGCAGTGAAGAGCGACCAAGATGATCCAGGTGCTGGGGGACTTACCATATGAGAGTAGGCTAAAAGAGTTGAACATGTAAATGGATAGTAATAGAATGGAATGGAACGGAAAAGTAAACAAAGTCCACAGTGAAGAAAGGAGGGTAACTAGTGGGGTATCTCTGGATTCGGTACTGGGACCGGTCCTCTTTAATGTCTTTATAAGTGACACTGGAGAGCACCTGTAAGGAAAGGTATGTCTCTTTGCAGATGACACAAAGATCTGCAACAGGGTTGATACACAAGGTGAGGTGGAAAGGATGAAAAGGGACTTGGCAAGGTTGGAGGGATGGTCAAATATGTGGCAGCTCAGATTCAATGCAATGAAATGGTTAAACAAAAACCCAGGGGAAGAGTACACAATGGGCGGGTAGTAAGTTAATAACAACAACAAAAATTGAAAGAGACCTAGGAGTAATTATATCAGATTACCTAAAGATGGGCAAGCAATGTGAGAAGGCAGTAAAGAGGGCTGGGAGGATACTGGTATGCATAGGGAGAGGCATCAACAGTAGAAAACAGGAAATTGTTATCTCTTTGTACAGACAGTTAGTGAGACCTCATCTGGAGTAATGCATGCAATTCTGG
This sequence comes from Neoceratodus forsteri, assembly GCA_016271365.2. Classification (NCBI taxonomy): domain Eukaryota; kingdom Metazoa; phylum Chordata; order Ceratodontiformes; family Ceratodontidae; genus Neoceratodus; species Neoceratodus forsteri. The sequence goes on along the minus strand of CM057455.1, from coordinate 1,137,785,793 downwards.
ACACCCCATCTCTGCAAAGACATAGACAGAGTGGAGGCTGTTCAGAGGATGGCAACCAAAATGGTGCAGGGTCTGTACCAGAAGACATAGGAGGAGAGACTAAAGAAACTTAATATGTATGCCCTTGAGAAAAGGAGAGAGTGGGGACATGATAGAAACTTTCAAGTATCTCAAGGGAATTAACAAAGTACAAGCGGGTAGAATCTGTCAGAAGAAGAGATGTGCAAGAACAAGGGGCACAATTTGAAGATAGAGGGGGGGACGGCTCAGAGGCAATGTTAGAAAGTATTTTTTCACAGAGAGGGTTGTGGATGTATGGAATAGCTTTCCTGAGGAGTTTGTGGAGTCAGGAATAGTGGGAGAATTCAAGAATGCATGGGACAGGCATAAGGTAATTCTAGTGGGGGGTAGGAGAAAATAAGCTGTTGAATAACTAGAATCTGCAGCTTATCCATCAGGTAGGGAAATGGGCAGACTGGGTGGGCCAAGCGTTCCTTATCTGCCATCAAATTCTATGTTTCTATGTACTTGCTGGAGGAGAGGAAGGACAGGGGATATGATTGAGACATTCAAGTACATGAGAGGGATAAACAAGACTAGCACAAGGGGCTATTCAGGGTTATGGTGGGGAGGTTCACTTGGGGCTATGATATGAGACTGGAGGGGGAAAGGTTCAGGAGGGAGATGAGGAGACACTTTTTTACAGAGAAGGTGGTGGCAGAGTGGAACGCATTACCAGCAGAGGTGGTGGCCTGTAGAATGGTGGGCTGTTTCAAAAGGGGCTGGGACAGGCCGAGAGTAAGGATAAAGGGAGGGGATGAGGAGAGAGTGGCAGCTGCAGAACAAGGTTGCTAGCTGCAAAATCAAGCAGACTTGATAGACCAAAATGGCCTTTTACTGCTGGCAAATTTTGTAAGTTCGTAATATGGGGAAACAAAAACATTGGACTATGTGCTAAGTTGCAATGACTAGTGATAAGTGGTCACTGAGCCATACCGCACTAGCCAGGAACTAGAAAATAGATTTGTTGTAAGGCCTTACAGGGGAAAGCTATGGAGAAAGCTAAATTTAAAGTTGCTAGTTTAGACAGGAAGAAGCTGCTTAACCAATGAAGAAAACAACTCATGGAAGAGTCGCCCCTTCCATCCTCAACAGAATATAATTTTGTGACAAGTAAAACTGCAACCAAAATTCATAGATACCGGCTGATTTTGATGAACAATCTGATACTGAACTCTGTGGTAGGAGATTAGCCATTGATGCCCTTCTGGAGACCACCCAATGTAAAAGATAAGGTGATGCAGAGGATACGTTCTCCTAGCATTCAAAATTTCCAGAGGGGTTCCTGGAACCTGAGATAAATACTTTGTGTACCTAGAAACAAATCAACCCTCCACCCCCACTCCCACCCCCAATTTCATCATCTTTTATTTCTTCTCTTTGCAGACCTAGCCAGCACCTAGCTCGTTGCCTGAATCCCTCCCTACTATCTAAACTCCCATTATTTGTGACAAAGCTTCTTTGTGAATTGCAAAGCAGGATACTGAACATTGTTTTTGGTGCTATATCTAACCCAGCTTGTCCATTCTCCTCAGGCATCCTCACAGCCCTTTGGGCTAACAGCGCCCCAGATGGGGGTCTACATGCCTCCATGGTGAGAAGAGGCTGCTGCCACACTCCCTGAGCCCTTGCTGTCAGGTGCAGCCTGGACAGCGTTCCGGGAACTTGAGGCTGAGTGGCTGTATCTGTAAATTTTCTAAGGGCAATGCCTTTATCTTGGGACTGCTCTTATTGGCTGTCTGTGGAAAACGAGCTCTGTGTTTGGTTCCTCATTCTGCCAGGCATTTCCAAATTTCTCCTGACATGACTATGTCACTACCATCGGCCAGCTTATTTAACCTTTTTTCCCCCAGTCCAGTATTGCCTCTGATAGCTGGCCTGTTTTAATACTCAGTGCTGAATTTCTTCAGTTTAAAGTTGTTTTTTTTTGTTTTTTGTTTTTTGCTGACTTTTCCACTAGCAGATTATATCTTTTAGCCACTAGAGGGCCAGTTATAAGCACACTTACCTAATCCAATCCAATCCTCTTGACTGTCACATCATGTTGTCCTTCCATGCACTGCAGTTTCTGCTTCTCCTACTCTCATCTCTCTTTCCACTTTTCTTCCTCCCTGAAGCTTGCGCCCCTCTTCCCCCTTCAGCATCCTACTTGGCGCTGCTTATCATCATCACTCAGGTACTCTCCATCATGAGCTTGCTCCTCCCTCCCGGGTGCTCCCCTCTGCAAATGGATAGCAGTCCCCTGCCTACCACTGTACACAGGCCCGAACACTCTCATCATTCTCTCACGAGCCATTGCTCTGTGATAATTGCCACCAACCTAATGTAAGTTCCTGCAAAAAACACGGGGATGTAGACTCATGCTCAGGGACTTATGCTGGTGTAACCTGAAGCTTGTGCTCCTCCTCTTGCTGCTGTCAGGAAACATCCATCCTAATCCTGGCCCAATCACCTCCATCTCTATCTACCAGGAAAAACCCTCAGGAGCACTCTCCATAGCATCTCTCAACATCTGTAGTCTACTCCCCAAGCTGGATGCCCCACAAATCTTTACCAATCAGCGCAGCCCAGATATTCTGGCAGTTGTAGAAACCTGGCTTACACCCAAAATCCCCCACCTGGCTAACGTTCTTCCAGGCTACAATGTTTTCAGGCTGGACTGGAAGTCCGGAAGAGGTGGTGGATGTGCACCACCCTAAGATCTGCCACTGGGACACCCCATCACTACCCCTCCCAGCCACTGCTGCGCAGATTCTCCCTTTCAGAATCTTATTAGGTGCCCATAACAAATCTCTCACAGTTGCCTCAGTGTATATCCCCCAAAAGAACAAGGGAATGGCCTTAACAATGTCTTGGAATTAACCAGGTCCCAACCTCCTGACTATGAAATGATTCTGCTTGGAGACTTTAATATAAACTGGCTCGTGTCTGATGTAGGGGTTCATAAGGATGCCATATCATCAGCCAATCTCACCCAGATGGTTGTCTTTCTGACCAGGAAAAACTACAAATCTGGCACCAGCACCCTCATGGATTGGATTCTTACCAGCCACCCAACTCATATCACAAATACCTCAGTCCTCCCTGACTCGCTTAGCGACCATTCCCCTGTCATCTGTGAATGGTCAAATAAATTCCGCAAGACCCCTCCTAATATCATCACTAGTAAAGTCCTACCATGTGGGCAGTTGTCACACCTCAAAACATGCCTCAACCTCCAAGACTGGTCCCCTATCTACAAAGCAACAGATGTAAATACTGCACTGGATTACTTCGTCAACACTTTCAATGCAGCCAATGACTCCTACGCTCCTTTTAAAAAGTGCAAAGTCAAAGCCCTTTACAATCCCTGCCTCTTGGCCAATCTCTTATGTCAACTAAAATCTAGAGATCACCTCTGGGATCTGGCCAGAACCACTGGTAAAGAAACTGACATCCAAAACTATAAACGTGCATGGAATGACTGTACCAAATCTATCCGGCAAAAGAAATCTACCTACTTCAAGAACGCTCTCACGGATACCTGGGGTAACGGGAGGGCATTTTGGAACAATATTATAGAGGTCACTGGGAAGCAGCCAAAAACCCTACCTTGTTCAACATAAATGGGTCAACTAAGCTTGACCCTAAAATCATAGCAAATATCTTCAACACTGCATTCATCAACGTCAGCAGTGTTCTCCCTTCTGACTTTTTCAAGGACTATGACTCTCCCTCTCCTCCCCCCAATGCCTCCTCCTCTTCCTCTAGCCACCTGCCTTTTTATTTCAAAGCAGTCGAGATGCATGATGCTCGCAAATGCATTACCAAGGCCATCACCAAATCCAGATCCAGCAGTGATACACTTAACCTTAAACTGCTGTCCCTCACCCTTGATGAGTTGTTACAGCCACTGACATATATTTTCAACTTCTCACTTAGGCTCAACCAGTTCCCTGACAAATGGAAATCCGCCACTGTCACCCCTGTCCACAAAAATGGTGACAGGGCCACTCATCTGCCCTACTGGAATTCTCTGGCATTCTTTACAGCTTACTGGAAAATGGTCAGTTAATTGGGTCCATCTTTATCGATCTGACTAAGGCGTTCAACACTGTCCATCACCTCCTACTGTTTGTGCAACTTCTGAAAGCTGGGCTCACTCCCGACTCCACTGCCTGGTTCAAAAGCTACTTGGAGAACTGGTGTCAAAAAAGTAAAAATTGCAGATGTCCTCTCTGTTACCAGGCCTATTCTCTCAGGTGTCCCCCAGGGATCCATTCTGAGCCCCCTACTATTCAGCTTGTTCCTGAACTCCCTTCCAAATTGTTGCTCTGAAACAATCATCCTCTATGCAAGTGATGCTGTAATTCTTGCCTCCCACAAGGATCCTAAGCCTCTACAAGACAACCTTCAGCTTGGCTTCACATCTGTTGAAAACTGGATCTCAAATCACTATCTGTTCCTCAATAATAAGAAAACAAAATCTATCATATGATGTTCAGCAGCTCTCATAGCAAGCATAAGCTGCACTCCCTATCCATCAAAACCATTCATGGAGTCATTCTGGAACAGGTTCAAGCCTTTAAGTACCTTGGTATCACTCTAGACCCTCATCTAACTTACAGTACCCATATTGACTCTGTAGCCAAAGTAGCAAATACTCGCTTTGGCCTTCTCTTCTGGCATAGGCAACATCTAGCCCCAGAAGCCCTGACTGTCGCTGTTCAGAGCTCTTTTGTCTCTATTATTGACTATGGGCTTATCATCTATGGCCTTGCCCCCGCTACCACTCTTAGTCGCATATCCACCTCCCTCAATAAGGCCTGCCGACTTCTCTCTGGATCCCACCACCTCACACATACATGCTACCTCTATGCACAAACTGGATGGCTGCAACTCACCAATCGTATAAAGTACCTAACCTGCACCATGGTGAAGAAAATAACTATGGGTCTTGCACCCACTGGATGGTGTGAACTCCTGCACCCTAGCAATAACCCCCGCTCAACCAGGGGGTCTGAATCACAGCTCCTGCAGATTCCACATTGTCATACCTCACAAGGTCAAAGATCTTTTGCCTACAGGGTGCCGAGCTGACTAAATGGTCTAAACAGTTACATCTCCTCCCACTCCTACCCATGGTGCATTTAAATCAAGGTTCCGCCTCTCTCTCACTGCCTCTAGCGCCTGTGACTGCCTCCACTAGCTGACCCCATAAATATTTCCCTAACCTTATGTAGTCCTCTCTCCTATTAGCACTTGGTTACCCCTTAACATGCACTTCCCTATGTCATGTCTATGACAATGCCTCTGGCTGCGCTCCTCCTCTATAGCTCCCCGCCCCCCTCTACTCTTCCTCTCTCTTGTCCTCTAACCTCTCTGCACCTCATCTGCTATCTCCTTGTAATCTAGCCTCCAAAACTTGTTGTTTCTCAGTTGCTTTGTAACTCTGTTTAGCTTACACTTTTGTAACCTTGTCCTATGTACTGAAATTGTAATCTGACTTACATGTCTTATGTTTTGAATTGTAACCTGACATGGAACCTTTGTAAATGAGCCCTGGCTCAAATGTATTGTAATCCAAGACCTAATAAATAAATAAAAAAATAAAAATAAAATCCTATTATGTGAATGAGTTCATAAATTGTGAGAGTGAATTTGTAATGCACTGCCTGATGTGCGTCTATAGAATGCTATATGACAGTTGGACAATTCATCCGTTAAACAAGTATTTGTCAATGCCGAGAGTTCGCTGTTGGTATTGCTCTTGTGCATGCCTCCCATATGTTTCTCTCTATATATTCCTCTGTCTTGAATTGTAAGGGTGGGCATTATGGTTGGAAACCCTAATGCCCCAGGCATTTGTTGGTATTTTTGTTCCAAATTTTCAACATTGGCTTTTTGGGACATCACCTCATGAACAATTCCAGTATAATTTTGTTACTCAATCCCAAAAGGTGATTTCGCACAGCGAGTGTCCCAGTCAGCGCCACAGTTACGAAAACACATTTCGGCAGGATGTGAAAAATGGCAGCTGTACTATTCATGAAGAGGTGTGAAGAAATGGCAATGCTGAAAATCTGGAGTGAAAATATGAAAAAGTGACAAAGTTACAAGTGTGCATAGAAACTTCACAATGCACGCTCATAACGTAGTCATTTTTTGGAATGTTTTCACCAAATTTTCAACATGGCCTTTCAGAGACCTCCCCTCATGAACAGTGGCACTGGAATTTTGTTAATCTGTCCTGAAATTTGATTTCACACAGCAACTGCGCCACTTTGCACCACAGGTGCAAAAACATGTTTTGGGAAGGATACAAAAAATGACACCTGTACTATTCATAAGGGGGTATGAAAAAATGGCAATGTTAGAAATATGGAGTAAAAATCTTAAAAATTGATGATGTTATGAGTGTGCATTGCAACTGCGCAACGGACGCTCTTAACACAGTCATGTTTGTAGGTTTTTTCACCAAATTTGCAACAAGGATTTTTTGGGACCCCATCTTATGAACAGTGGCACTGTCATTTTGTTAATTGGTCCTGAATGGTGATTCCGTGCAATGACCACGAAATCACCTTTCGGGACAGAGAAATTAAATTACAGTGACTGTGTTCATGAAGTGGGGTCCCAAGAACCCCATGTTGAAAATTTGGGACCAAAACTCCAGAAAACGGTTGAGATAGCAACCTAAATTGAACCCCCCCCCCATTCACTGCCATTCTAGAACTTATCAGCATTTCTTCATTTTGCGGTCGGCTTTTGAAGAGTGCAGACGAGTTCCTGGTCTACTACTGCTGACCTCCAGAGGTAAGTATTGGTGGGGTTGTGTGGAGAAGTTGGGTGCACAGAAGGAAGGTGCGGGTTGGGGGAGTGGGTGGGGGCCCGCAGAAACAACGAGGGACCATTTTCTGTCTTTTCAGGTTTAAAGACGAAAGACGTCATGGGTCTGTTTTATGTTTTTTTAAAGGGAAAACAATGGATTTTGGCACACTGGGATGTGCTCCCAGTATGCCAGAGTACTGGGGGCTTCAATGTCGACCCAGGGATTGGGCACCCCAAGGTTGGAGGTTATGTGTGTGCATGGGGGGAGGGGAGATACATTTGGCACTGAGAGTGGGTGTCTCGGTGTAAAAAAAAAAATCAAATGCCGACCCGGGAGTTGGGCTCCTTGAGGTCAGAGGCTACATGTGGGGGGGGGGGGGACACATCCAACACTGAGAGTGGGCATCTCAGTATCGGAAAAACAGCAGCATGAAGGAGGGAGGCAGGCAGGAAAGCACCTCCCCTCAGCCACCATGGAGACTTCAGGATGCAGTCAGCTATATGCTCTGCGGTGACCTGCAGATGAAAGAAAAAAGCCAGCTCCTAATTGGTGCTGCTTTTCCTTTTCATGTGCAAACCACTAAAGGCAAAACAGTGTCAGGACCAGCCTGACTGAGGATTGGTGTGATACTGTTGAGCCCCATGCAGAGCACTCTGTATTGGACAGACAGTGTCAAATCCCTCAAAGCTTACTCTCCCAAGGAGTTCGGCGCACATGCACAAACTCAAAAAGTACATACAGGACCACATTAGGTGTATTATTATTGTGAATAAGGAAACACCAATAGGTCTTTCTTTTAAAAACACACACAATTCCAACCCAATGCATATCTCATTTATGGGATTAGAACACCTTTGACACAGTTTGAGGGGTTAGGGACTTCCTACATTGGCTCCTCCATAAAGAATCACAATGCATCTGGCATTCGAAATGCCTCAGATATGTGGGTATGATGATATTATTAATAACATGGTTATTTCCAGGATGCATCTGGAAATGAGCTGTTATGAGCTCAGTATGTATTTCCTTGTAAAATTTTTGAAACAAATAAATAAATAATTGCAAACCATTCTTACAGTTGACAATGAGATGGTCCTTCAGGGAAAACAATAAAGACTGACAGTACATCATTATGAAATATTGATTCTTATGTTTTCTTATGTGCATGCACAAGAAACATGTTGTGACAGCTTGCTGGAGAAGCAGGTTGTGGAGGGGCAGTCGTGTTGTGGCCAAAGCCACCACAGTTTTTGGGGGCTTGTCTCTGTGGCATCAATAAATGAGCACGCTGTCTATGACAGCAGCTCAGAAGCATGCCACCAACTTGAAACAATTTCACTGCTGCAATGAGGGAGTGCCCCTTCACTGCAGGGTGTGCCTTGCCTGGTGTTACACTTGAATAAACATGGCAGTGGCTGTTGGCATCCGCTTCTCACAGTCCCAGAAAAGCCGATGTTGGGGGTGCCCAATCCCCCTGTCTGCATGCCCCTTCCTCAGTTCATTTGCCGACAGGGGAGCCCAATCTTCATCGGCATAATGACCCCCCATAATTTGTCTGCCAAGGGGGGTGCCCAATCCCCCTTGGCATTATGCCCCCCAGACACAGACCCTTTTTTCTTTGCCAACAGGGTGCCCAATCCCCATTGGCTCCAGTCCCCTCTCCCCAAAAATACAGGTAGCACAATGGGGAGCCCACCGCAGCATGTCAAATGTACTGTACCTGTAAAACAAGAAAACCTTCCAGCAAAGTTTTTTTTTTTTCAAACCTGTAAACAAGAAAACAGTCCCTCTTTGTCTGTGGTGCCCCCTTCCCCAACCTGCACCCACCCCCTGTGCACCCACCTCCCCACCTCATACTTACCTCCAGAGCCCGGCGTGATGATCTTCGGTGGAGTAGGAACACCTCTGCACTCTTCAAAGCTGGCCACGAACTGAAGAAATGCTGGTAAGCTGTATAATGGCATAAATTTTTTTTTTTTTTAACTTGGGTGGATATCTCAGCCATTTTTATGAATTTTAGCCCCAAATTTTCAACATGGGTATTTTTTGGGACCCCACCTCATGAATTCAGTCACTATCATGTCGTTATTTGGTCCCAAAAGGTGATTTTGTGATCACAGCACAGAATCACCTTCTGGGACTGATTAATGGAACAATAGTGTCACTGTTCATGAGGCGGGCTCCCAAAAAGCCTAATTTGCAAATTAGGTGAAAAAATTCCCCAAAATTACTGTGTTATGAACGTGCATTGCACAGTTCTCACACATGCTCGTAACTTCATGAATTTGTAATATTTTCACTACAGATTTTTAGCTCTGCCATTTTTCGACACCTCCTTACGAACAGTACAGCTGCCATTTTTCACATCCAGCCTGAAATGCGTTTTCGCACATGTGGCGCACGATGGGCGCGGTCACTGTGAGAAATCAATGTTCAGGATAGATTAAGAAAATCACAGTGACAATGTTCATAAGGAGAGATCCCAAAAAGCCCATGTTGCAAATTTGGTGAAACAATTCCCCAAAATGACTGTGTTAGCAGCATGTGTTGCACAGTTTCTATGCACGCTCGTAACTCCGCCAGTTTTTATGTTGGCGCGCTTCCGCAGTCAACATCGTGGGACAGTGTAGCTTTGGAGGCGGGGTCACTGTTGGGCGAATGCAGGGCACGCACCAGTAGGTGCCTCCCACATTCCCCAATCAGCCTGCATGCCGGCGCCACACCATGCATACATAATGTGGCAAGCACATCTAAGAAAAGGTCCACTGCAATCTGAGCAAAGTTCATCATATGCAGTGGTCCTTTTCTTGCCATGCTTGCTGCCATTATGTGCATGGTCGGTGAGCAAGCGGGCGGCCGCCTACCTACTGCCAACTTCAGGGGTGCCCAATCCCCTTGTCGGTTAACCCCCCTCGCTTTCTTTGTGTGCCAACGGGGGATCCCACTCCCTATCGGCATAAACCCCCACCTCCAATTGTTGACTGCCGAGGGGGGTGCCCAATCCCCCTCGGCTCGCACCCCCCCCGCTTTCTTTGTGTGCCGATGGGGGTGCCTAATCCCTGTCAGCATTATCTCCCCCAGTGTGTGCGAACGAGGGTGCCCAATCCCCCATCAGCTACAGACAGTTAGGTGGCATGCTGAGGCCCACCCCAGCATGCCAAATGCCCTGCAAAACAAAAACTGCCCCACAATGGATTTTTCTTTTTCCCCTGTAAAATGAAAACGGTCCTTCATAGTCTCAATACCCCCTTCCCCACCCACCCACCCACTGCGCACCCTGCCTCCCCTCACCCCCTTACCCCATACTTACCTGCGGAGTCTGGCGCGACGATCTTTTGTGGACTGGGAACACGTCTGCACTCTTCAAAGCCAACCACGAACTGAAGAAATGCCGGTAAGCTGTATAATGGAATGAATAGGGTTTTTTCAACTTTAATGCATATCTCGGGCATTTTTGCAAATTGTGGCCCCACATTTTCAACATGGGGTTTTTAGGACCCCTTCTCATGAATTCTTGCACTGTCATGGCGCTATTCGGTCCCAAAAGGTGATTTCGCAGTCACTGTGTGAAATCACCTTTCGGGTCTGAGTAATGAAATGACATTGACACTGTTCATGAGAGGGGCTCTCAAAAAGCCTATGTTGCAAGTTTGGTGGGAAAAATCCAAAAAATGACTGTTTTATGAGCATGCATAGCAACTGTGCAATGCATGCTCGTAAGTTAGTGCACTTCGCACTATTTTCATGCCAGATTCTCAATATTGGCATTTTACCACACCTTCTTGTGAACTGTATAGCTGTCATTTTTCACATCCTGCCCAAAATGTGTTTTCACACTTCCAGTGCAGAATAGCGCAGTCGCTGTGCGAAATCACTGTTTGGGACACATTACAAAAATGACAGTGACACTGTTCATGAGCAGAGGTCCTAAAATGCCTGTGTTGAAAATTTGGTGACAATACTCCATAAAATGACTGTTTTACGAGCGTGCATAGCAACTGCGCGACGCACGCTCGTAAGTTAGTGCATTTGCAATATTTCCATGCCGTATTCTCAACATTGTCATTTTACCACACCATCTTGTGAACTGTATAGCTGTCATTTTTCACATCCTTACTGAAATGTGTTTTCACACTTCCGGCGCAGAATAGCGCGGTTGCTGTGCGAAATCACTGTTCGAGACACATTATGAAAATGACAGTGACACTGTTCATGAGCAGAGGTCCTAAAATGCCTGTGTTGAACATTTGGTGACAATTCTCCATAAAATGACTGTGTTACGAGCGTGCGTTGCGCAGTTTGCACACACGCTCGTAAGTTAGCAAACTTATATTTTCACTCCACATTTTCAACAGTACCATTGTTCTACACCTCCTAATGAACAGAACAGCTATCATTTATCACATCCTGACCAAAATCTGTATTCACAGTTCCAGCGCACAATAGCGCGGTCACTGTGGAAAGCCCATGTTCGAGACACATTATGATAATGGCAGTGACACTGTTCATTAGCAGATGTCCCAAAATGCCTATGTTGAAAATTTAGGGATGAATGTCAATAAAATGAGTGTTTTACGAGTGCACATTGTGCAGTTTGCACGCACGCTCGTGACTTTGTGAATTTGTAATACTTTCACTCCAGCTGTTCATCATTGCCATTTTTCCATACCTCCTTATGAACAGTACAGCTGGCTGAAATGTGTTTTTGCACGTCTGGTGCAGAATTGCACAGTCACTGTGCAAAATCACTTTTTGAGACACTTACAGGAAATGACAGTGACACTATTCACCAGCAGAGGTCCTAAAATGCCTATGTTGAAAATTTGGTGGCGAAAGTCCAGACAATGACTGTGTTACAAGCGTGTATTGCGCAGTTTCCACACACCCTTGTAACTTTGTCAATCTGCAATATTTTCATGCCACATTTTCACCACTGGCATTTGTGCACACCTCATTATCAACAGTCCAGCTGCCATTTTTGACAGCCTACCCAAAACGCGTTTCCTCAGCTCTGCCGCACAGTGGCATGCTCGCCGTGCAAAATCACCTTTTGGGACACATTAACAAACTCACAGCACTATGCCTCTTCACCTCCGCCACTGCCAATGCCAGTGTGAAAACATTCGGCATTGACAATTGCTTGTTTTATATTGTTACTCCAGATTTTCAACATTTTGCACACCACTGGATGAACAGTACAGCTGTCATTTTTCACATCCTGCCTGAAACATGTTTTTGCACCTGTGGCACACAATGGGCGCAGTCACTGTACGAAATTTATATTTGGGACAGATTAAGAAAATCACAGTGCCGCTGTTCATGAGCGGCTGTCCCAAAATGCCTATGTTGAAAATCTGGTGTAAAAATTCCCCCAGATAACTGCATTACGGGTGTGTGTTGCACCGTTTCTACGCAAGCTTGTGACTTCACCAGTTTTGTTATATTCTCGGTCAGGTCCACTGGACTGCTAGAGACAGTGACCATCAGGACAACTATTCACACAGTAGGCCTACCTAGGTGGTCTCTGTTTGTTATACTGAAGGCACCCAGCTCACTAACAGAGAAACATAAAGACATAGACGGTCAGCAGAAAAGCACTGGTAGGTCTATCTAGTCTGCTCCTTTTCTTTGCCTATTCCAATATCTCTGACCCTGTTTGGTCACTGACATCCCTCTCTCCTTCCTCTCTCTATCCAATTTGCCCCAGTGCCTGTCCTACACATGCTTGAAGTGCCCCACAGTCTTTTCCTCCCCTACCTCTTCTGGTAGGCTCAGGGCCAGATTAAGTTCCTGGGGGGCCTGGGGCACTTGGACCTCTGGGGGGCCCATGCGTGTGCAGTGTTTATGACATGTAAAATTCCCCAACCCATCTAGGGGGGGTCTGGGGGCATGCCCCCCCAGAAAATTTTGAAAAAAATGGTTGAAAATGGTGCACTTTAGGGGGTTCTTATCGTTTTCTGATTTTTTTTCCTACTGTAAAAGTGACACTTTATGCTGAAAAATACTGTACATGCCACTGCCTCAAATCATATATTGTATGTTTCCATGTTCACATATATGGATAGTACAAATTTGTATGTGCTTTCAGAATATGAATATATAAACATACGGTGAATATTACTACAAATATATATAATATTTGCAAAGTGAGACAAGCGTAGGATAAGGGCAATGTTCAAACTTTGGGGAGGTCTGGTGGGTGCGGGGCTTGAGTCTGGAAGGTGTTTACTACTCCATTCGCAAAGATAGGGTGCTACAACAGCTCGCTAAGTTCAGGGTGGACAAGGCAGTGGGACCTGATGGCATACATCCCAGGGTACTAAAGGAGCTAAGGTTGGAGTTAGGATAGCCATTAGCCATTATCAGAACAGCTCAGTGGTAATTTAAGGAGTATTTTTCACAGAGAGGGTTGTGGATGCATGGAATGGCCTTCGGAGAAGGTTGTGCAGTCAAAAACAGTGGTGGAATTCAAGCATGCATGGGACAGTCATAAGGCAATTCTGGGGGTAGGAAGAAGTAGGCTGCTGGTTAACTAGGATCTGCATCTTATCCACTAGGTAGGGAAATGGGCAGACTGGGTGGACCAGCGGTTCTTATCTGCCATCAAATTCTATGTTTCTGTGTTTCTATATCATCTTTTACAGAGTACAATCCCAGTGTTACTATACAGAAGTTATCCATCAGATGTATCTTCCTATCAATTACTGTCAGTATTTATATGTTATCATGAACACTGCAAACAATACAATAAAAGCTGGTAAACACCAGCAACTGAATGGTCTGTGTCTCCATTATTCTATTCTATGTTCTAGTATTTGTGTTCGTTCTCCCTTATTTTATAAATCCCCATTGGCCCTTTTTCTCCAGTTTCACAGCACCTCAGATCCTCTAGTAGCTTTCACCCACCACCCAAAGTACCCAGATATCTGTCCCAGTCCCTTTCAACTTCTTCCTTTCCCTTCAGGCTATATGTTAGCTTGTCTACTGTTAGTACCATCATAGTAAGTCCTTTCCATTGTTCTAGTGTAGAATCAAAGCTTGTAGTCTGTACATTTTGTATCCCCAACCACCAGGAGCACTCTTATCCATCTAGAGTATAATACCCATTCACCATTGTCTATTCTTTGTATCCCAAAGAGCAATGATTTTTGAGAGAATTCAATAGGTTGTCCTTTAATTGCTGATATTTCATGCGCTATCCCTTTCCAGTGCTTCACAATAATCAGACACCCCCAGTAGTAGTGTATATATGTCCCTCGCACTATTTTACACTTATTGTAATGGGGACACTTCAGCTCAGGAGAGAATCTGTGTACCATATGGGGTGAATTAGTGTAGTTGCTGTATGAATTTATACTGTGCTTCCTTATATTTATTACAAACTAACATATATGTGACTCTAATAATATTTCTCAATTAGATTCAGGATTTCTTCCCCTATACCTCTTTCCCACCTTTTTTGTTCACTTGTGAAGGTTATTTAAAGTATTTTCTATCTAGTTTTATGGCCCACCCCACTAACCCCCTTTCATTCTTAGCTGCTCCCAGAATCTCTCCTTCAAGTTCCGTAGGTGGCCTCTGATCACTTTCTCTCAGTAGCTCCTCTGAAGCCTCCTTGCCTGTTCCTCTCTCTCACAGTCTCGCTCTCCCCCACCCCCCGGGCCTTTAACATAGTTAATTTCACCGTCTGCAAGAATTTAGCCCTGGTACCAGCCCAAGCCTCCCTGCTGGTTACTCTCTACTCCCTGCTCTCCCCTTCCCCGCATTAGCTCATACCCTAGACTTTAGTTAGGAAGCCAGCCTCCTTCCGATGCTTTCTGTGTGCCCCTTTTAACTCTTTGCTTGTTCTTGCCCCCCAGGGTCCCATATCTGTTGGCACTCTCTCCTGCTGGCAGCCTGAAATGGCAGGGAAGAATTCCTGAGGGGCACGGTGCTGTCTGCCCGGCTCCTCCACAGCAAAGGTATATACTGCCAAACATACTTCTCAACGAACTGTCCCTGATTTTCAGGGATGTCCCTGATTTTGCCTCAAAGGTTTCTTCTGTCCCTCGTAAAATGTCTCTTTTTGTGTGACTAAACAAACAGTGGGGACTGTAAGCACAGTTACAGACTTGTTCTTCTTCAGAAAATATTTCCTATACTAATCCCCTTGAAGGTCAGAACACTATAGCTATCAGAGCACTAATGTTCATAATGTTTTTGTATAACTGAGCATAATAGATTATTATGAATTTCTACTTTAAATTCTCAGTGTGGAATGTGGAATATCACTTTCCCATGATGGACAAAGAGTTTCTGAGAGGTAAAATGAGTGACGTACCTCATAATGTGACACTTGAGAGGTATGTATGCCAATATTCCTTGCTAATCTATGATACCCCAAAAAAATCTACAAAATAAAAATTAAACTGTGGATTTACTGTGTAATAAAGATTAGCTCAGTATATAAACTACCAGTTCTCCATTTTAAATTGCTATGTTTCTTTGGTCCAAGAAAACGTGCTGCAAAAAAATAGTTACAGGTCTTGAGAAAAGTGGCTACTACCGGGGGCTACTAAAAGTGAAAAATAAAGAAAACTAAACATCCCAGCTTTGACGCCGCTGCTGCGGGGTTTAACATATTTATTCTGTCAGCTTTTTCAGTGAATATAAATTTTTAAGATCATAAGATGTGTCCCTGATTTGGGTTTTTGTCCCTGATTTTTTTAAGCCTTGTGATTGTCCCTGATTTAAGACTAGTCTAGAGGTTGAGAGGTATGTATGCTGCCAATAAAGGACAAAGTGATTAAGTACCTCCCGAGTCCCACCACACCACCTCCTCGTCACTGATCGCTATCTATCGCTATATTTTTTTTTTCTTCCGTAGGCTGTGTTGTTCACCTCTCTGCTCTCTCTACTAGTCTCCCAGACCCAGTCCCTCCTCTCACTAGTACTTTTAATTTAAATAATAATGTCTAGGGTTTTAGCCGAGGGAGGCCCGTACCAACGTCCAGTTCCAAACACAAGCAAGCAAGAATCAAGATTAGCCCAGGGGCGGGAAGGCGGGAACCCGATCGCGAGACTCAGTCCCCAGCAGCGCCAATACCAGTCCCAACAACACCGTCTGCTCTCAGCTCTAATTTCTCCTACATCTCGTGGTGCATACCAAGGGACAGGAGTTTTGACTTACTGGGTGATGATGCCATCATGCGCAGATGCAGTCGGTCCGGGAAGGGTCAGACGAGAGAGACGAGCACGCAGCGACGATGAGGAAAGAGGCAGTGCGCTGCGACGCGACCTCGGACCACATGACTTCTCTCAAGTTCTCTGCAGCATATCATGTGATCCCGATCCCCCAGCCGTTCCATATTGCAGTGACTCAGAGGCAGCGGCCAGCGCAGCGGCGACACTTCTGGCAAAAAGCAGGAACAGCAGGGGCTGCCGCCAGCAAGGGATTTAAAGCACTGGCAGCCACACGAAACTTGCAGTGTTTTTCCGGGCCCGCGGGGTACCCCCTCATGGTGGGGAGGCCTGGGGCATTTGCCCCATTTGCCCCCCTCTTAATCCGGCCCTGGGTAGGCTGTTCCAATCATCCACAATACTTTCTGCAAAGAAGTATCCCTCCCATCTCTCCTAACCCCCCATTCCATTAGCCATATTGCATGCCCCTGTGTTCTAGTGCCTTTTCTCTGAAAGAGACACCCCACCTGCACCTTGCTCACCCATGTGAGATACTTGCAGGTCTCTGTCATGTCTCTATTTGCATTGCTGATGCTGTTGAAGTGACAGTTGGCATTTTTTTTTGTTTTTTTAGCATGGTATGTAGCAGATTTAGAGATTCTGTGAATTGGCGCCAGTCCTTTACATTGAGCACTTCCTAAGTTTCAGTAGTTTCCCCGTCTTTCTTTACAATATACCATATTCATAAAGTAATACAAAGCAAATAATATTGTTTAAGAAATGAAATTAAAAAATGGGGCATTTATTTGTCGAAATGACCAACCTCTAGGAAAACGCCCACAACAGCCAATCCATCCGGCTCTGATGAAGCCTCTGTGAAATTCTGGTATCTTTCACTATTCCAGTGAACCAGGTGGAGCTAAAAAGAAACACAGCCACACAGTTGCTTAAGTTCACACTTTGAGAGAAAATAATATGATATTTAAACACTGTATATTTCCATTAATATATTATTTAAAATCAACCATATCTAGCTTTGTTCCACCTCCTCACAGACAAGGGAAATATTAGTGTCATTGCAAAGCCTAGCTTCATATCACCACCCAGCTAAGAAAGATATGGTTAATGTATTCAGAGCTTTGATACAAATTACACAGAAACCTAATATAATTGCAGGTCTACATGTTAGCATCTACTACAGGAAGTACAGTGTTATTTTTGTCTATTTATGCTAGCCTACAACCTTTTTGTTGTTGTTGTTGTTTTGAGGGCTTTGAATGCACAGTATGAATTTGCCCCACATATTTATTGTGCTGAATTTTATTTTGTACTTGTGAAAGATGAGTTAACAGTAAGTAAGTAAAATTTTATTTTTAAGTGCTTTTCAAAACCAAAGCACTGTACAGAATTTAAAACTAACACTTTAAAAGACAACAATAATAAAATAAACAGTAATAAAATCATTCTCCAAATGCTTTATAAAACAAAAATGTTTTGAGCTCCAATTTAAAACTCTCAATGGTCAGGCATTCTCATATCTGACGAGGTAGAGAATTCCACAGGGCAGGGGCAGCATAAGAAAACGCACATGCCCCAGATGTCTTCAAACAAACCCTGGGAATCTCTAGCAATCTCTCATCGGCAGATCAGAGTGAACGAGAGCGGCAGTAGGGAGTAAGGAGATCTTGCAGATATTGGGGTCCCTGTTCATGTAGGGCTTTATAGGTCAGTAATCCGACCTTAAAGGTGATCCGCCACTGAACCGGCAGCCAGTGCAATCCGCGCAGCACAAGTGTAATATGACTAGTTCTAGATGTCCCAGTCAAAAGCCTGGCTGCTGCATTCTGCACTAGCTGCAAGCAGTGGATATCAACCCCTGGTAGCCCTAGGTACAGAGCATTGCAGTAATCAAGGTTGGTGGTCATGAAGCCATGGAGAAAAATAGGAAGGTCAGCCAGAGGAACCAGGTGTTTCACCAGGGCGATATTCCTAAGGTGGTAAAAGGACAACTTGACAACGGCAGACACCTGCGATTTCAGGGTCAAACCATCATCAATAATAATGCTCAGATTACGCACCTGGTCTGAGGTCAAGAGCTGGACACCCTCAAGCCATAAGCCTGACGGAACCCCAGCCCTATGACCTACCTCAGGGCGACCCGGGTCCACAACCAACACTTCGGTCTTATCCTGATTTAACCTCAGCCAGCTAGCACTCATCCAGTCTTTGATTTCAGATAGACAGCTGTTAAGCATGGAGATCGCATCATCCTATCCGGGAGTAAAAGACAGATACAGCTGGGTAACATCAGCATAACAGTGAAAACCCAGACTGTATCAACTAATAATGTCTCCTAATAGCAGCATATAAACTGCGAACAACATGGGCATCAAAATGGAGCCCTGCGGCACCCCACAGGACAGAAAGATGGTGTTAGAGGAATAAGTTCTGGTACTGGAGACTGGAGTCCCTTGCCATACCACGAAGCAGATGCTGTGCAGGCTTATATTCCTCTCATAATGCACCTCCACCATGGCCTGAAACAGCTACCCTTCTCTGAAATCAGATACTGGTTATATACTTCCAGCTCTACTGTTCCTTTATAGAAAAGGACCCTGTACCAGACTGTTTGTGGTGGTCTTCAGCATGGACAAACACCCACTGATTTTTTGCCCATATTTATCTGAACTGCGCCATAGCTAGCATTCCTGCATTCCTTCCACTGGGCTTTTTGTCAAGGCTGTGGCTTGCTGATGTATGTCACCTGCACAAGATCCACCCCCCCCCCCGCTATGTGACTGGTACTTAATCATGAGCAAAGACTGACACGCTCACTGCCATCAACCCCCATCAACCCCCTGAGGAAGCTCTAGTAGCAATGCAATGTTTTTATTTTAGTCTATTAACATATTTAGGGGTAAGACTGAGATTGCTTTTCTCTATTTAAAATGCTTGTACTAATGGAATGCCTTTCTAGTATGCACTGTCCAGTCACGCTGCATTGGAAATGAAAAGGGAACATTGTTTAACCAGGAGTAGCACACTAAGCCGAATCTTTTTTCTAGATGCAACCTACTGTAGGAGCACAAGAAAGTTAAGTGACTTGCTCAGGATCACATAGTATGCACCTAGGTGGCTGTGGAATTCAAACCCAGGTCTCCAGATCTGCAGCTCAGAGCCTTAACCCACTATGCTATACTGCCTCTTAATCGGAATGTATTTAATGTGCATTGAATGTATTTATCTGCACTAACATTCTGGTAATATTAAAACATTATGCACACGTGAAATAAACTGATATGTGTAACTTGAGCTTTCTGTGGAAATGAGTGCTTCAGTTTTTTGAACACGATTAAGTACTGCAGTACCATAGTTGATCCCATTTACCCAGTGCTTGTTCCCACTTATATATAATTTTTGGTTTTATTTTGTGTATTAATTTTGTGGCCTAGCTGACCTCCAGCGAACATGTCCCCTGCAACACTACTGCATGTGTAATACCGGACTATGTACTACTGTACTGCTATGTAACCTCTCTCCCTTGTATGTAATACTTGTGACGTGGAACCTTTGTAAATGAGTCCTTGACTCAAAGGTACTTCTGAATCTACAATAAATAAATAAATAAATAAAAATAAAAAACACCGAGCATGAGTTTGTATGTCTCTTTGGACATCTGTGTGCCACCTGCACCAGTCCTGGAGCAAAGATGGACAAAACTAGCTAATGGTGATGTAAATTAAGGGACAGTGTGAAGACCACCAATTTCACCTTCCTTTTCATTTTAACAAGATCCAGCTTAAAGGTGCAAAGGCAGCAAAATAGCCACTATCACAAACTTTTACTAGATTCCAAAAATGATATTTTTCCGCAGATAGTTTAACTGCTTATACATACATCATAAAGTTGGTTCAGATGTCCAGTACTAGAATCTCAAAATGGTATCCTTTAAAGGGTACTTTCTGGTAGGATTTAATATATTTGAGAAAGCTTATTTCTGTTCAAGCACATAGTTTTTGTAAAAATGCATTATAACCAGCATCTCATATGTCATATAAGTAGCAACTTAAGATTGTGATAATAAATAATCCCTGGAAAAAAGAGAAGATATTTGGGAGTGGCTAATGAGTACTTGATCTACAGCTAATTTTAATGGGACTCGCCCAACACCTTCTATTTACAGCATGTTATATGTGTGCCAGGGAGTGTTGCAAGTACTGCAGTTGGCAATAAAATATTTTTTTTGTGTGCTGGCAGCAGCATTTCACGCCCTCCCAACCCCACTCCAATGCACACTGATATTACTGGTCTAGCTGTAGAGGTTTCATGTTTACTGGAGGGGGCTGATTTGTTGTGTGCAATCTACAGTCAGGATGTGGAATGGGGAAGCTTAAACAGCAGCTGACACATTCAGGAGAACTTAAACCAAACATAGTGTTTCAACACAGTTAAGCTCATATTTCACATTAGTTCTGTATTTCTCCTCCCCATCATTTACTAATGAGGCCATTTGCATGAAAACAAGATCTTTTCTCCTGAAGAGTTCATCTATTCCTATTGCTTTCTCCCTCCTTGAGGTCATAACGCACTGCTTGTGACATCATAGTTACTCCCATGGCAACAGATTGTGATGTCACAACAGGAGATTATGACTTGAGGTAGGGAGTAAGCAATAGAGGCAGATGAAGCTCAAAGGAACTCCAAGGGTTAAAGATCATGTATTCATGCAAATTTCCTCAGTAATAAATAAGAGGGAGGAAAAATGTATAGACTATATATGGAATATAAGCAGAATTGTACCTAATTATTTTGTTTTTTAACGTTTTTTTAAGGTGTCAGTAGCTCTTTAAGGTACAAGATGTTCTGCAAATGATAAAAGTACACCCAGGGATGTAACTAACTCAAGCCAAAAGAACTGAGCAGCTTTGGACAAGTTCAGTTAGGGCAACCCAAATACTATACCGGTGATCACCTCCCAAGCTAGTTTATATGTATGCCCCAGTCAGATCTGCTGATAGTGCTGTTCACAATGCTGATGTTATACATTTTGTAAATGAATGCAAAAGAGCGGGTCAGGACAGGTGCATGAAAATAGAATTAGCACCCCCTATCTGCTCTGACTGCTCGTCTACAACAGACATCACAACCCCCTGTTTATAGCATCAAATTAATTTCTACAGCAACAGACTATGATGTCATAAACAGAACTGTGATGGCAGGTGCAGACACAGCCAAATCAGATAGAGCAGAGATTCTGTTTTTATACAATCATCCTTATTAATAAATAAGGATTAGAATTACAGAAAAAATATGAACTATAAATTGAATTGTGTCTAAAGATTACATTTTTTCCAAAGTTGTCACAACACCATGAGAGGCTCTTTAAATTGTTTCTCTCTGGGTCTCACTACTTTCTGACAGCCTAGAACTACTCCCTTCCCTGCATGCCAATTTTTGATTTGTCCTCCTTTTATCCAACTACTGTGTGCCCGGCTTGGCTGGCTATAGTCATGGATCTGATTTGTC
Organism: Neoceratodus forsteri; assembly: GCA_016271365.2. Classification (NCBI taxonomy): domain Eukaryota; kingdom Metazoa; phylum Chordata; order Ceratodontiformes; family Ceratodontidae; genus Neoceratodus; species Neoceratodus forsteri. The sequence continues at coordinate 1,137,764,237 of CM057455.1, read as the reverse complement.
ATTAGTGGGATTACACTTATAATTATTTCTTATTGGGGGTTCAGCAGTTTATTTATTTATTTGCTTTTGTTAACCAGGTAAGCAGGCTAGACACCCAAGTGCCTATTTTCTGGTGCGACCCGGGAGAGTTACAAAGTAATAGAGAGACATGATACATTGTCGAGGCAACATACAGGAGCCACATGCTCCAACAATTGGGTGGTACAGCGTATGGTACAGACAGGCTCAAAGCTGTACTGAGAGCAACCAATTAACAGATAGGCATGACAGCATTGGGAGGTAGAGTAACATCATATAACACCTAGAAATTGGTATCAAAGAACATCTCAAATGGGAGCAACAACAAAAATTGTTAGGAACACACAATGAATGCGGTAGCCTGACCACAGCGCCTATAGTGAGAGAGGAAGAGTGGGACTCAGTGGGACAGGAGGCAGATATTGTTATGAACAATATTGCCACTCCACCAGGGGGCAGTAAGTGCCTCAAAGAGGGTGATCAGCAGAGTTAACAGTGCCAGGAGATACCCTGTCCACCAAATGAGGTCGGGGTGCATCTGATGGTAGCCTGTCATGCTAGCACAAGTCAAAAAGCAGATGGATTTAGGAAACAAATTAACTAATCATCTTGATCGGTTAAATATGCGCAACAAACATGACTGATAGAAATACAAGTAAATAAAGAGTCAGGTACGGACTGGGCTTACAGGCTCAATATCAACAATCCCACTTCAATACTCAAAGTGTGAAAAAGAAGAAACAAAAAAACCTCTCAGCAGCACTTAAACGGTGCTATTTCCTTTACCTAATGTTCAGCTCTCAAGTGTTGCTGAGAGTTTTTAACACTTCTCTTTTCTGGCCTCCTAGTGTGATGATGCCTTTCTGAGAGCCCAGATAAAGTGAGAACACAGTCCTCAACACATACTGTATGTGCAAACAAACAGATCACCACAGGCATTTTAACTAGGAAACATTTCTGACTTTTTAAGAATATCAAATCCCATTTAAAACAAAAGTTAATCTATTTTTTTTATTGTGAACTGAATATTTCTATTATTTACAAAAAAAAAAATCTGGCTTGCCCACATGCAACACAGTAAAAGTATTCCAAAATACTGTAAAATGTTTTTCTCCAGTAGAAACAACAGGGTGACACATTTTTTAGGTTCAGTTGTACATTTTTCTCGGCATGACAGAGCATATTGTTGAACACCAAACAGAATCGTGCAGATAGCATTTTTCATTTTATGAGAGTGGCACATCTCTAGGAAAATGTGTTTCTTCTAAACCTTGTCTCTTAAGTACCACAAGGATTAACAAGTATGAGTGAATGCCGAATGTTTGCCGCTGGTATTGCTGTTGTATCAGGTCTTGATTATACTCATTATGTTGCTTGCGCACATGCGCAAGAAACATGTTGTGGCAGCTTGCTGGAGTAGCGGGTTGTGGAGGTGTGGCAGTATTGTGGCGAATGCCGGCAGTGCTTTGTGGGACTGGTCTCTGTGGTGCCAATGGAGGAGTACGCTGTCAATGACAGCGGTTTTGAAGCATGACACCAACCTGAAAGAAATTTGCTGCCGCAATGAGGGAACATCCTGTCATTGGAGAATCAGCTGTTTTTTCTGAACAGTCTGATGCCGGGGAGGTACCTGATTGCGGCAGCAAATAGCAGCTTGCCTTGTCTGGTGTCACATTTCAATAAACATGGTGGTGGTTGTCACCATCCGCCTCTCACAGTCCCCATGAAAGCCGATGGGGGTGCCCAATCCCCCTGTTGGCAAGACCCTTCCCCAGTTCATTTGCCGATTGGGGAATCCAATCCCCATCAGCATACTGTCCCCCCCATTTGTTGTGTACCAAGGGGGGAGCCCAGTCCCCCTTGGCTTATGCACCTCCCCAAACACATTGTATGTGCCATTGGGGGGCCAAATCCTCGTCGGCTCCAGCCCCCCCAACAAACAATCAGGTGGCATGCTGGGAGCCCACCCCAGCATGCCTATTGTCCCTATAAGTAGAAAAACTGTCCCATGAGTTTGTTTTTTTTTAAACCTGTGAAAACAGAAACCATCACTTGTTGTGTCTGTTGCCCCTCCCCAACCCCTACCCACCCTCTGTGCACCCCACCTCCCCACACACCCCTCACCCATACTTACCTCCGGAGCCTGGATGAAGCGGGAACACATCTGCACTCTTCAAAGTCGACCACAAACTGAAGAAATTCCGGTAAGCTGTATAATGACATAAATGGAGATTTTTCATCTTAGGTTAATATTGTGGCCATTTTTGTGAATTTTGGTACCAAATTTTCAACATGGGGTTCTTGGGACCCGCCTCATGAATTCAGTCACTGTCATCTGGTTTTCGGTCCCAAAGGTAATTTTGCGGTCACTGCGGAATCACCTTTCAGGACCAATTAACAAAAGCGACAGTGTCATGGTTCATGGTGGGCACCAAAAAGCTTATGTTGCAAATTTGTGAAAAAATCAAAATGACTGCAATTAAGACATGCATTGCACAGTTTCCACGCAGACTCATAACCGAGAATTTGTAATATTTGCACTCAAAATTTTCAACATTGGCATTTTTTTACACCTCCTTGTGAACAGTACAGCTGCCATTTTTCACATCCTGGTCAAAATGTGTTTTTGCACATCCGGTGCACAATTTCGCGGTTGCTGTGGGAAATCATTGTTTGTGACAGATTAAGAAAATCACAGTGACACTGTTCATGAGTAGAGGTCACAAAATGCCTATGTTGAAAATATGGTGAAATAATTCCACGAAATGACTGTTATGAGTGTGCATTGCACAGTTTCCACGTATGTTCATAAGTTCGAGATTTTTTAATATTTTCACTCAAGATTTTCAACATTGCCATCTCTTCACACCTCCCTATGAATGATACAGCTGTCATTTTTCACATACTGCCCGAACTATGTTTTCGCACATCTGGTGCAGAATGGTGCGGTCACTGTGGCAAATCAATGTTCGGGACAGATTAACAAAATAACACTGCCACTGTTCATTAGCAGAGGTCCCAAATGCTTTCATGAGGTGGGGTCACAAAAAGGCCATGCTGAAAATTTGTAGTGTAAATACCAACAAATGCCCAGGGTGTTAGGGGTTCTAACCATAAAGTCCCCCCCCCCACCGTACAGACTGACCAGCATCAGGGGTGTGCCTTTGGATTGCCGGCTGTAATGCTCATGCCATTCCACCCCACCCCACCCCTCCACCCTGCAGCCAGTGACAGGCATCAAGGTGTGACTTGGACTCTTCAGCCCCAAAGTTCACTCCATTCTCCTATACTGCACCCATCTCAGCGTATGTCCTTATGGAATGGGGTGACTGTAAAGCCAAACACCCCAAGGCACACCTCAACACTTTTCGGTGTCTGCAGGATAAGGTGAGGTGAAATGGCATGAGCATTATGGGTGATGACCCAAAGGCACACCCTAATGTCTGTCCATCTCTGCAGGGTGGAGGAGGGGTTGGCATGAGTTCAATACTTCACTGCCATTCCTATTCTGCATCTGTCTAACTCCGTACTTCCAATGCTAATACCAGCAAGCAAACATTCAGCATTGACAAATGCTTGTTTTTACTATATATTTTCCCAAGATACAGCAGATGAGATCCAGTGTCTCATTTTCAGTGGTGTCCTGCTTTTTACCCAGGATAGGGCAGCTGAGAGGCAATATCTACTTTTAAGTGGGCTCTCAAAATGTGACCTAAAGTGTCAAACAGTCTTTTTATGACCTAACATTATGAGCAAGACAGGTGACATTTGTAAAATCCCATCTGAAAGGTGATTCTGCTGTGCAACTGTGGAAACAAGTTTCAGAGGGGATTTGAAAAATTACACCTGCTATGTTCAGGAGGTGGGGTAACACAAGGGACATATTGAATATTAGGACTAAAATCTGTAAAAAAATAAAGTTATGAGTAAATGTTGGAACAATTCGTTTCCTTATAACTTTGTTGGTTTTTCACATTTTTACCCTAGATTTTCGACATCATCTTTTTTTTAGCACTCCTTCTGAGCATGATATGTGTCATTTATAAAACAATGGCTGAAATGTCATTTTTTAAATGACAGCTGTCACGTTAATGAGCTAGTGTGAAAAACCGGCTATGTTGAAAAGTTGGGGTCAAAATATAAAAAATTACCACAGTTACATGCATACATTGAAAAATTGCAATGTAGACTCATAACTTGGTTGTTTTTTCATATTTGCACCCCAGATTTTCAACACAGCCTTCTTATGACCCACGTAGCCTTCTTATGAGCCCACCTTATGAACAACGATGGAGAAAATGTTTAAATCCTGCCCAAAAGTTGATTTCGCACCACAAGTGTGGAAAGACATTTTGGCCAGGATTTAAAAAATGACAGCTGACACGTTCATGGGGTGCTGTGATAAAATAGCTATGCTGAAAATGAGGGGTCAAAATATTGCAAATTACCAAAGTTACAAGTCTGTGTCCATAAATTTCAATGCAGGCTGATAACGTCATTGTTTTTTTTAATATTTCTAACCCACATTTTCAACATAGCCTTCTTATGACTCCACACCATGAACAAGGGTGGAGAAAATTTTCAACTCCTGCCCGAAAGGTGATTTCGTGCAGTGACTGCGAAACCACCTTTCGGGACACATTTGCCTAATTTCACTGACATTGTTCATGAGGTGGGATCCCAAAAAAGGCATGTTGAAAATTTGCAGTAAAAATATTCAGAAATGACCGAGCAATGGCAGTAATTTCAAAACCCCATTGAAATACATAGAGGCACATACCTGATTTGCTCAGTTCGTGGTCCGGCGTTTAAGATTGAAGATGTGTCTGTGGTCCAAAAAGGACTATGGCATTGGACCCCCAGTGGGTACGTAAAGGTTTGGGAGGGTGTTGGGTGGTAGATGCTGAGTAGGAGGGTTGGGTGGGGGGACAGTAATGGCTGCAACACACATCTATGGACTGTTTCTTTTTTTACAAGGTTGATTTAAAAAAAAAAAAAAACTACGAGGGACGGTTTTCTTTATTTCAGGTGGCAATACCAGGGGATTGGGCACCCTCAGTGTTGGTGTTATGTTTTGTAGCACCAGGGGTGGGCTCCTGAGTGCTGCAAAAGTAAAATGGTTAAGGTGGGGGGGGGGTAGCAGCCAGTATGGGGGATTGGCACCCCAGCGCCAGAATATTAACATGGGTTGGGCTGGGGGGAGGGCAATTATGGCGGCGGCAGCAACATACATCGATGGATGTTTTTTTCTTTTGCGGGGTATATTTAGAAAAAAACACTATGAGGGATGCTTTATTTTAGTTGGTGACACTAGGGGACTGGGCACCTCTAGTGTTAGATTTATATTTAGCAGCACCAGGGTGGACTCCCCGGTGCTACAGAAGTAAAATGGATAGGGTGGGGATGGCAGCCAGCACGGGGGATTGGGCACCCCATACCAGAATATGGGTTGGGCTGGGGGGGCAGTTAGGGCAGTGGCAGAAACAGACATGGATGGATGGTTTTATCTTTTACAAGTGTAGGATGGTTTTGAGTAGGCTGATCATGACAGATCAGTTGTACTTGATGGGTGGCATTATGTAGATCAAAAAAAGCCAGCTAAAACTTTGTTTTGCTCAGGGCTGCTGTGCCCATTGATTTCTACAGCAAATGGATGAAATTTTGGCCTGCTCAGCCTTGGAGACTGTGTACTCATTTGTTTAGAAATTTACTACTTCCACTGCACGTGTGCTCACGGTGAACATAAAAATGGCTCTATAAACTGACTGTCATCAAAATTCTTGTGTTGTTAAGCAGCAGATTTCCAGTTAACTCATTTTTCTTGCAGAATGAAATATGCTCACAACCTCTGTGAATTAAACCTGGAGTCCACATAATGCCATGGACTGCTCTAAGTTCTATTTTTGCTGCTGCAAATACAATATCATAAAAACAATAAATAGAACTAAAAATAAATGAAAGAAAGCTCTTAAAAGCTGCCTTCCACATGACATTTAGTGATTCCAATAGGAAAGTAAGCAATGGGTGAGGAGGCAGCAGGTACCACGTCTTCAATATGAGATTCATGCTTCAAAGTAAAGGTATTAATCTTGTGGATGCCAACATATCTGGCAGATACAGTGTTTTCACTCCCCACATTACTTAGTAGTTCAGTAAACTCCTAATGCAATCCCATATCCCCAGAACGAAAAATCCGGCGAACATAAACTCAGAAACATAGAAGCTGATGGCAAATAAGGACTGTGTGGCCCACCTAGTCTGCCCATTTTCCCTACCTAATGCAATGCCTAATACGCGACCACTAAACAATAACGTGTACAGTAGAATAACTGACTTTCTATACTTCTGCAACTTCAGACATCAACCATGAAGTTAAGGACTCCTAGTGAAGTCTTTGTCTTGGAAAGAATGATCTGTAGGAATAAGAAGCACCCAGTGTGCAGCAGAGTGCGTTTGCCCTTACAACATCCTGTTGTAATGATAAGCACCCTCTGTTGCACATTAGGCCCTTCATCATTCCAACAGGTCAACAGGCCATTATTTCCCAGAGAATGACTGAAGCTGTGGTCCTTATTTCTATTATAAACCCCACATTAAAGAAAACTTTTTTAGTTTTGAAATTGAAAGTTGTTTTTAAAGTATAAAATTGCTAGTGAGATAGTGTTTCGATGAAGCAGAGTACTGTTTATGTTAAAGGACATTAATAGTGAAAGAGAGACATGTGGACAGACACAATGCTATATGTACTGTAAAACATTCTTTGAGGTTATTATGTAACTTTAGAATTAAACTGTTTAATGGATTTTTTAAATTAAAGACTGTTGATTCGGAATTTGCTACCCTCTGCTTTTAAGCACTTTTTTAGTATCACAAGTCTTTCTAATTGTTATGGTTCACCTACCTCAGCTGCATAGGAGTATCCATCAACAGTGTGCTCAGATCCATGATCATCACTAGATCCCCAGTGGAAATGAAATTGCTTCAGCCTGTAGTCTCCTGTGATTGGTCCACCTCTCAGAACTGTGAACAGTAATGCATGCAAAGTTAGCATTAGTGAAGATACTGCTAGACTGCAATCCTATTTCCTACATTTGCAACACTTAGGAGTTCTATCCAACAACACATGCTTAATTTTTATGATTTCTTGCACGCATGTGCAAGAAACATAGTGCCACCATACGAGTTTTCATAGGTGTGCTACCTTGCTTTCATTGCCCTGCTCCTTCTTGCAGGTGTGGCCTCACCGCAACAATAAATGTTCGAGCTGTCTATGACAGCAGTTCAGATGTAGTGGCATATAGTTGAAAGCAAAACACCACTACAATGAGCGGCGGTAACATGTAGGCAATTTGCATACTGCCATCGGCAGTATGCAAAGTGCCAACACTCAGCACTGCAAGAGAACAGCCGTCATAGACAGATCTGCTTTTTTTCTATCCCCCCAACACACAAAAACACCCATGTAGCATTCTGGGGGCCCACCCCAGCATGCTCATGCACTCCCCCCCCCCACACTGTATTGCCGATGGGGGTGCCCAATCCCTCATTGGCTCCACTGTACCCTCCCAAAACCAGACTTCCAGGTACCATGCTGGGAGCCCACCCCATCATGACAAAAGTTTGTATTGCCGGCGGGGTGTCCAATCCCCCATCGGATCCACTGTATCCCCGAAAACCAGACTTACATGTGCCATGCTGGAGCTCACCCAGTGTGGCAAATGCTATATTGACACAGGTACCCAATCGATCGGCTCCAACTACATTCCCCAAAACCAGACTTCCAGGTGCCGCTGGGAGCCCACCCCAACATGGCAAAGTTCCTATTGCCTACTGGGGTGCCCAATACTCGGTCAGCTCCACTGCCCCCCCAAAAAAAACACTTCCAGCTGCCACACTGGGAGCCCACCCCAGTGTGGCAAAAGTCATGCGTCGTCTTCCTAAATTAAGGGAAAAAACTGTGAAAACAAAAACGGTCCCTCATTGACTGTCTTGCCCCCCTACCCCAACCCGCATCTACCCTATGTGCACCCACCTCCTCACACCCCACAACCCCATACTTACCTCCAGAGCCCAGCGTGATGATCTTCGGTGGACCGGGAACACGTCTACACTCTTCAAAGCCAACAGCGAACTGAAGAAATGCTGGTAAACTGTATAATGGCATTAATGTTTTATTTTTTCAACTTTGGTGCATATCTCGGTCATTTTAGGGAATTTATTCACCAAATTTTCAATATGGGGTTCTTGGGGACCCACCTCATGAAGTCAGTCACTGTCATTTTGTTATGTGGTCCGGAAAGGTGATTTTGCAGTCACTGTGCAGAACCACCTTTCGAGACTGAGTAACGAAATGACAGTTTCAAAGTTCATGAGGTAGGCCCCCCAAAACCCTTTGTTAAAAATTTGGTGAAACAATTCCCAAAAATGATTGTTTTATGAGCGTGCGTTGCGCAGTTCCTATGCACACTCGTAACTTTGATAATTGTTAATATTTTCACTCCAGATTTTCAACATTGCCATTTTACCACACCTCCTTATGAGCAGTACAGCTGTTATTTTTCACATCTTGCCAAAGATGTGTTTTCGCCATGTAGCGCACAATGGCACAGTCGGTGTGCAAAATCAATGTTTAGGACAGATTAAGAAAATCACAGTGACACTGTTCATGAGCAGAGGTCTTAAAATGGCTATGTTGAAAATTTGGTGACAAAACTCCATAAAACGACTGTGTTATGAGCGTGCATGGTGCAGTGTCCATGCACCCTCTTAAGTTCACGAATTTGTAATATTTTCAGTCCAGATTTTCAACACTAAAAAGCCAAAGAAAGTCCTGCACTCCTAGCGCCATTGAAACCCAGAACAATATTTTCATTCAATCCAAGGCTTTATTTTAAGGGTTTCAACTATAACAAAGCGTTTAGCTCCTACAGGCGGCAAACCCACAGTCAAATTTCCTCCCCAGCGCTTCGACCAATAGAATGGTCTTCCCCCATGAGAAAGACCATTCTATTGGTCGAAGCGCTGGGGAGGAGATTTGATTGTGGGTTTGCCGCCTGTAGGAGCTAAATGCTTTGCTATAGTTGAAACCCTTAAAATAAAGCCTTGGATTGAATGAAAATATTGTTCTGGGTTTCAGTGGCACTTGGAGTGCAGGACTTTCTTTGGCTTTCTGGTTACGTATGGAGCAGGGATTAGCAACCCCTTAGCCCTGCACCCAGCTCTTTTCTTGCTGAGCATGCGGTGTCTTGGAGGTCAGATTTTCAACACTGGCATTTTTCCACACCTTCTTATGGACAGTACAACTGTCATTTTTCACACCCTGGCCAAAAAATTTTTTCGCACTTCCAGTGCAGAATAGCACAGTCGCTGTGGGAAATTAGTGTTTGGGACTGATTACAAAAATCACAGTGACACTGTTCATGAGCGAAGGTCCCAAAATACCTGTGTTGAAAATCTGCTGTAAAAAATCCAAAAACTTATTACATTACAGTTGTACATTGCGCAATTTCTAAGCACGCTCGTGACTTCACCAGTTTTTGTATATTTTCACTCCAGATTATCAACAATGCCTTTTTTATACCTCCTCATAAACAGTACACCTGTCACTTTTCACATCCTGTTTAAAATATGTTTTCGCACATGTGGCGCCAAATGCTGCAGTTGCTGTGCAAAATCATCTTTCACCTAACGAACTGATAGTGTCACTGTTCATGCGGTGGGGTCACAATAAGCCCATGTGGAAAACTTGGAGTAAAAATACCAAGAAACACCCAGGGTGTTAGGGTTTTCGACCATAACACCCTACCCTGTAGGAATTGACAAGTGTCAGGGGTGTGACTTGGGATTGTCAACAGTAATGCTCATGTCATTCCACCCCACCCCCACCCCGCAGCCAGTGACAGACATCAAGGTGCGCCTTGGACCCTTTGCCCCCAGAGTTCACCTCATTCTCCTATACTGTGCCCATTTCAGTGTATTTTCTTATGGAATGAGGTGAATGTAAAGCCCAAACACCCCAAGGCACAACTCGACACTTGTCAGTGTCTGAAGGGTAGGGTGAGGTGAAATGTTGTGACCATCATGGGCGTCGATCCAAAGGCACACCCTAATGCCTGTCCATCTCTACAGGGTGAAGGTGGAGTTGGTGTCAGTTCAATACTTCAATGCCATTCCTATACTACATCTGTCTAACTCCTGCACTTCCACTGCTAATGCCAGCAAGCAAATATTTGGCATTGACAAATGCTTGTTTTGCAGTGACTTAAGCACCCATGAAAGGTACCAGACTGACAATATTGGACACTAAAGCTCTCTGTGTATTCCACATAAATTATAGCACAAGCAGGTTCAGCAGAAGTCAGAAAATGCAGTGCACTTCTGACACTGAGTACCTGTAAAGGATGAGAGAGTAGAGTAGGTCAGACTCAATGCCTGTCCAGTTTTTTTGTCTCTTATGTAAAACTGTCAGCAAGTGTGCCAGTTATTGTCAGTCAGGATAGTGGTTTTGTGATGTGTTTCCCTGCCCACTAGGATCTCCACCAACATGCACACATCTCAGTTGACAGAAGCAAAAATTAAGTTGCTCAATGCTGGATTTCATGTCCATCACCACCAACAACATGCCATGACATTTCAACATTAAGTGTCTGCCCATAGCAGGTGCAGTGGCTGGAATGGGACTTCATTGTGGAGTCAATGCTAGTCATCACAAACTCATAGAATGGCAGTGACATGCAACCTGGGCCATGTCATTCTACATCTCCGTGGGAGATGCTAATCAGCAGGACAGCAGGTGCAAACCTGGTTTGTACCCACCAACTCTTGGCAGGTTATTTTTAGTGTGATGTAGTTGCAGTGGGTAATCATTTCACCTATTACTATGAATTTCCCATATGCATACCCACAAAGGATGGTGGTGCAACTGGGTGGTAATGAAAGAAATGCATTCTTTTTATATAGTGCCTTTCATACAAACTATTCCAACATCTTTTATAATCAGGAAATGCAGCAGAGAGACTGCTGGTGTCATTTTCAGTGCACAAGGGTATTCAAGACATATAGAGATACAGTGATAACCTGTAGGGATAAATCCTAGTATATGTAGATATTTTGAGATGTATCACAGGGAGCCCTTATTCATTGTAATGGGATTCCCTGTGGTATGTCCAGATATGTCTAGATACATACTTGCACTTATGAACTCTGGTAGAACAGAGAAACTGTACAAAGGTTAAGCACTGAGGATATACCAAGGGTCAAACAGTGAGGAAGTGGTGGTTGTGGGATTCAAAGCCAGATCCTGATGTTCACAGCTCTGCATTCTAACCACTGTGCCAAACTACCTCCAATCAACATCCTTTGTGCATCACCCCAACAGGTGGAGGTGCAACAAGGGTGACTTTTCACCTCCTTATTTTGTGACTCTACATTTTGTTACTGTGTTGGCGCCAGGAAAACTGGATTAGCGTCACTGGCTGCAGCATGCCTCCACTTTCACTTTGAAAATGGTAATCTTAATGATTTTACAAAAACACAGGACTTTGACCTTGGGCAGCAACCCTTCCTCCCTCAGCATTCATAGTGAAAGAAACCCAATGCATATGATAACTAAATGGATGTGGACTGACTTGTGCAGCTGTGTAACCATCTATACTAAGCCATCAAATTCTACAGGGTCTTACGTAAAGCTGCAGATCCTAGTGCACTGTCAGCTTGGAAAGCCTAACTACTGAACTGTTTAATTATTGATTTAATGGACTTAAACACTAGTGACTTGTTTGAAGGGGCATTGTGTCAACCCTCTGAGGCATTGATTGTTCTTTTAAACTAACAGGGTATTTCAGTTCCATTAAGCAAAATACTTGGTTCTGTGCATCATCTTTTTTATTTGTACCTTTGTTTTATTTTTCTGTACTTCCTGTTATGGAAAAAAAACCTGCACCTCTAGTACTGTTTACACATTGATGGAGCTGTTGACAGAATGCAACAACTTTTGGTGGGACTCCCAAGAGAAATCCTTTGCAATAACTTTTGGTGGTAGTCCAAGAGAAATCCTTTGGAATTACTGTGTTAATGCAGCATGATTTAGGAAACTGGCAACCTGAAATAAGCAACCACATTTCTTTCCCAGCAGTCCTAGACTCATGGCAGAGTAGTGCTGCATACTGGAGCAGTCTAGCATACCCTTTAGAATGGGCGTTTTTTCTCTGTTATTAATTTTGGAGGTCTTTTATGTTGTCTTGAGCCGCTGACAAACATGTTGTAGTAAAGAATATCAGGTTTTGGAGGTGCGGTCGTGTTGTGGCCAGTGGCGCCACTGCTCTTAGGGCTGGGCTCTGTGGCATGAATGAAATCGCACTCTGTCTATGACAGCAGTTGAAAAGTGTGCCATCAACTTGAAACAATTTCACCGCTGCAATGAGGGAGTGACCCGTCATTGCAGGGTGTGCCTTGCCTGATGCAACATTTTAATAAACATGGCGGTGGCTGTCACCATCCGCCTCTCACAGGGCCGCTTGAAAGCCGACATCAGGGGTGCCCAATTCCCCTTGTTGGCATGCCCCTTCCCCAGTTGATTTGTCAGTGGGGGAACCCAATCCCCATCAGCATAATGTCCCCCTCTTTTAATTTGACTGCCGAGGTGGGTGCCCAATGCCCCTCAGCATCATGTGCCCCCCAAACACAGACACATTTTCTGTGCCAACGGGGAGGGGCCCAATCCCCATTGGCTTCAGTCCTCCCTCCTAAAAAATCACAGATGGCACACTGGAAGCCCACCCCATTGTAACAAGACAAACCTGTGGAAAAAAACCTTCCTGTGAAGTCTTTTTGTTTGTTTTAAGCTGTAAATGTGAAAACGGTCACTCGTTGTGTCTGGTGCCCCCTCCCCAACCCGCACCAACCCTCTGCGCACCCCACATCCCTTTACCCCCTTCACCTCATACTTACCTCTGGTGCCTGGCATGACAATCTTTGGTGGAGCGGATACGTTTGCACTCTTCAAACCCGACTCGAAAGGAAAAATGCGGTAAGATGTATAAAGGCATCAATGGAGGGACTTAGGTGGCTATCTCGCCACTTTTGGACTTTGGCTCCATATTTTCAACATGGGGTTTTGGAGACTTCACCTCATGAATTCAGTCACTGTCATGTTGTTATTTGATCCTGAAAGGTGATTTCGCAGTCACTGTGTGGAATCACTTTTCAGGACCAATTAATGAAATAACAGTGTCACTGTTCATGAGGAGGGCTCCCAAAAAGCCTATATGGCAAATTTGGAGAAAAAATTCCAAAAAAGTGACTGCATTACGTTACGAGCGTGCATTGCGCAGTTTCCTCACACGCTCATAAGTTCGAGAATTTTTTATATTTTTACTCCAGATTTTCAACATTGCCATTTTTTCACACTTTCTTATGAACAGTACAGCTGTCATTTTCCACATCGAGTCCAAAATGTGTTTTGCACATCCGGCGCAAAATAGCCTGGTCACTTTGGGAAGTCAATGTTGGGACAGATTAAGAACATCACAGTGACATTGTTCATAAGCAGAGGACCCAAAATGCCTATGTTGAAAATCTGGTGACAAACTTCCACAAAATGACTATATTACATGCATCGTTGTGCAGTTTCTACACACACTTGTAACTTCATTTTAATATTTTCACTCCAGATTTTCAACATTGCCATTTTGCACACCTCCTTATGAACAGTACAGCAGTCATTTTCACATCCTTCCCAAAATGTGGTTTTGCACATGTGGCACACAATGGCAGTCGCTATGGAAATCAACATTCAGGACAGATTAAAAATCATAGTGACACTGTTCATGAGCAGGGTCCCAGAATGCCTACGTTGAAAATTTGGTGAAAGAAGTATTATTATGGAGGTCATCTGGGCGCCACACTGGTAACTGCATTCACTCATTAAAATAGCCCTTATGGTATCCCAACGGAATATGCCAACATGGTTAGAACAAGATTTATCCTCAGCAGAGAGATTTGAGGCCTCATTCCAAGGAAGTACAGCTAAGCCCCCACCGGAATCTCTGCTGCTATGTACCTGAACATGCTCCTTAATTTCAAATAGCTACAGAGATGGGAGGAGCACATTGAAGTGACCACCATGGAAAGACATTTTTTTAGCATTTTGGCCCAGCCAATGCAGCAACCCTACTGGCTGCCAAATGGTAGTTGTGCAAAAGACATATAGTGTATGGTGGAACGTAATTGTTGTATGGAGTTCTATACACTGGCAAAAGCGGTTCTGCTTCAGTAGTGATGAAGCTACTAATGCAGAATGACTTTTCATTCTGCATTAGTAGCCACGGCAGTGCACATGGCAATTCTGGATCTAGTAATGACCAACTGAGATAGAATCACAGATGTCCAGGTAGAAGGCAACTGGGATCCAACAATCATAGTGTGGTTCAGTATGGGGACAGGGACTCAATTAAATCACACTAGGTCAAAGGTTCTGGATTTCAAAAAGGCAGGTTTTGCTAAAATGGGGAGCGCTATCAAAATAGCCATGGAGAAAAGGGGAATGGGGAGGTAGAAGAGCAGTGGGAGCACCTAAAAGGAGCCATAATGGAAGTGACAAACCAATGCATCAGATTAGTATCCAAAGGCAAGAGGGAGGAAGCCACTATGGTTCTCCAAAGTGGCAGCAAAGTAAAAGTTAAAAAGCAGGGTTCAGGAAATATAAGGAGACCCAAAGAGAGAGGACAGGAGGTGTACCTAGAGTGTCTAAGGGAAGCAGGGAGGGCAGTAAGGAGAGCAAAGGCACAGACTGAGTAAGGATTAGCACTGACAGTAAAGAAAGAGGACAAGACATTCTACATGTACATCAGCGAAAGAAGGAAAACTGGGGGGGTTGTTAGGCTCAAAGGAGATGAAGGTAGTGCAAGGAGGCAGCCATTGATAAGACAGAAATATTGAATAAATACTTCTGTTCAGTGTTCACAGAAGATAGTGAAGGACAGGGACCATAGCCAAACAGCAGATGCCAAGGGGCGGGAGAGGTGGAAAAGAGTCCATTCACAGGGGAGAGAGAGTCCTGCAGGAGTTCGCTAAATTGAAAGTGGACAAAGTGATGGGGCCAGATGGCATAAGCCTGAGGATATCAAGGAGCTGCAAAGAGAGCTAGCAGACCTCTGGCAGCCTTGTTCACAGAGTCACACAACACAGGAGTGGTACCAAAGAACTGGAGGTGTGCACATGTGGTCCCTTACACAAATCTGGCATTAGGGGTGAGGTGGGGAACTATAGGCAGGTCAGCCTCACCTCAGTAGGGTACCCATCAATTGAGCACTACCAGAATAGCGCCGCACTATGCAACACTTGTCTGATAAGCATTCACACAGACAGCTACTGGGGATTTACAGCACTTACTGTAAGTGTTCCCTTGGTAACTGTCCATGGACCTGTAATGAGGACAAGAGCACCAGGAGCCAGGAGGCTGGCTGAGCTGCCCCTGTGGTATGGAGGGAAGGGGTGTCAAACAGCTCTGCCAGCAGCAGTGGAGACCAGAGTTCTAATTCTGGTCTCTGACCTTTTTAGGACACCTCAGGACTTTTTTTTTATGTGGGAACATAATGGCTCTATGAAATTTAACTTTTCTCGGGATCTGCTCTCCCTAAGAGTGAGAATACTAAAGATGAGGGGTGCAATCGGTGCCATTTTTACTGTAGCAAATGCTATTGTTGTCGGCACTGTTCAGACCCAGTACCTCTCAGTAGTGGGGAAGATCATGGGGCACTGTTTAAAGAAAGGATAGTGGGACATCTAGATGCCATCGGTGCCCAGGACCCTAGGCAGCATGATTTTACAGTTGTTAGGTCGTATCAGACAAATCTGATAGATTTCTTTGACTGGATGATGAAGGAAGTAAATTGAGGAGGGGTGAACATTGCCTACCTTGAGTTCAGTAAAGCCTTCAACACTGTCACACATAAGAGGCTGGTTAACAACATGGGTTGTCTGGGCATGGGAGACAAGGTGGTAAACTGGGTTAGGAACTGGATAATGGACAGCAGGCAGAGGGTGGCGGTAAATGGGATACAATCTGGGGAGAGGGGGTGACCAGCAGGGTACCTCTGGGATCAGTCCTTGGGCCAATCCTGTTCAATGTCTTCACTAGTGACATTGCAGAGGGGCTGGAAGGAAAGGTTAGCCTGTTTGCAGATGACATCAAGATATGGAACAGGGTGGATACTCTAGAACAGGGGTCTGCAACCTTTTCAGGTCCGGGAGCCACATGCCAACCTGCCACAACAGATCTGGTCACCAGAGAGCCTTATGAGTACATGCATAGCAGATGTCTTTTGTAATGCTAAATTTTACCTAAAATTATCTCCAAGTGTATTTGAGAAATACAAATGTTACTTAATTGGAGCACTACTCAAAGCAAACCACTAAAAAGTGTAACTTATC
The DNA here is from genome assembly GCA_016271365.2 of Neoceratodus forsteri. Taxonomy (NCBI): domain Eukaryota; kingdom Metazoa; phylum Chordata; order Ceratodontiformes; family Ceratodontidae; genus Neoceratodus; species Neoceratodus forsteri. The sequence goes on along the minus strand of CM057455.1, from coordinate 1,137,747,788 downwards.
AATTGTTTTCAACAACAGTGGTGCATTTATCATCCTATGTAAATGTGCAAACATTTCAATTTGCAGGATATGCTAGTTTACAAAGCACAGTTGTACCACCAGTTTGCTCAGAGAGGCCTAAGCTTCTGACTGATTTGGTATGGACTATTATGCTACAGTAGGTGCACAGTCTGTCAGACATTAACAAGTTTATCCATGGATAGCTTCTCATTCTCCAAACCCGCTCCAAGAAAACTGAAAAAGTTTTAGCCATGATCCTGTTACTGCAAGGGTAACTAGTTAATAACTCATCATAATTCCTAATGCATTCAAACAGTAGAATGGATTACAAGTGCCAACTGTGCTGTATAGTATATTTGATAACTATGGGTTCATCAAGCACAAGAGATACAGTAAGTTAACCTCATATCACAAACACGGATAAGAATCCATATTCCACAAAATGTTCTTTGCATGGTTTTTCATGGTCTTGTGTTGAAGAAAAGCCTGTGCCAAATCTAGCATACAGTAAAATTCTGCTCTGTTCCTGAGATCTACAGACAAGTGTAGGCCCATTTTGAAAACTGCATCCTTCGTGACCTCTCCATCTACAAAACTGTTGCCTGTACAAAGCAACTGCAGGGCTCTGTGGAAGCTGGACAGATGCATGCCACGCAGTCTAAGCAATCTTCGCTTGGACCAGTTTATTTTTAAGTGTAGAAAATTGTTTCTTGCATGCCTCTCTTTCATATTTTATGGCATTTGTAGAACGTTTTATTTTGACATGCCTTGTAGTTTAAGTTCTTATTTCTTGTAAAGACTTTCTTGCACATCACATGGAACATATGCCCATCTCTGTTGATGAAACCAAAATCACGCAAGTCAAAAATATCATGTACTATTTCTCTCTTCATTACTGGATGTGACATTTTTATCATAAGCTGTATAGCTGAGTCACTGGTACCAGTGCCATATTATGAAAGCGGGAAAAACTTAAAAAAAAAAAAACACTGTTTCTTGCAGTTTTATGACCCATGTCTTGATTCAGTCCTCCTTCCATCTTGACAATCAACTATCACACAAGGACCCACTGTCTTCTCACATTCCAACCACTGCACATCATCCTGAAGTAACTGTGGTTGTCCCCTCCACCTCCTCCTCACACTCATTGAAACAACTGATGTGGGGCTAGATCCCAGATGATGTGGGGATAACCCAGAAGCATATAGAATGTTCAGCATTTGTTAAGGGGCAAGGAAGAATAATAAAAGAATTGGTGGGACAGTCCTGTATGGCAGATGGTAAGATGTCATCTTGCTGGCCAGTCCAATTACATTTTCTTACCTTTGTCTCAACACTGTCCATCCCACTTGGGGCAAAAATATCTTAGGCAAGTGTGGCTGGGCATGGTCATCCACAAGCCTTGCCTGTTTATATAAACACACCTAACTTGAAGTCTGGTACCTCTGCATCAAATTAAAGGCATCACAATCCCTGCTGACATTTGACAACATGTCCAGCATTGCACCACCCTAACAACATAATCCCTCCCCTTGGGCTACCAGGGAAGCACATGTGTATTCAGGACAGGAAGCATCCAAACTGGATTCTTAATGACATAACTACTTAATGTGTTTTGCCTCAAGTTTTGGTACGAACCTAGGTCACCAAATCGGTGAACAGTAATCCTTACCACTATGTCATCAAGCAGTTCTTCAGCAAGCTTTTAAAAGTTTGCTGGCTCACCTCGTACTGGCCAAGATCTACAATACAGATGGAAATATTGATACAGACTTAAAATATGGGGGCACTGCCAAAAATAGCCTCCCTTATATAACTATACTTGATTACCACTAACTGCCCCAACATCATGCACATCAGTGTGTATGTGATGTCTCATATACATGACCTTAAAAGGTGGCCCTACATAAATACATCTACAAAAAGCCTACAGTCAGGGTCCCAGAACCTTTATTATGGAGCACAGTAGCAGTGATGCTGAGAACCACGAATGGTGGACCTTTGAGGGTGAGGAGCTACTGAGCCACATGAACAAGCAAAGAGCCACATGCGGCTCCCGAGCCTCACGTTGCAGACCTTTGCTCTAGAAGGATTGGAGAAAATGAGAAAGGACCTGGGAAAGCTTGAGAAATGGTCTGAGGGTAGAAACTGAGGTCTAATTCAAAGACATGCAAAATTATGCACCTGAGGCATAGATACCCTGGAGAAAGCTACAGGATTGGGGAGGGGAGTTGCTGAAAGTCATCAAGGAAGAAAGGGACCTGAGTTATTATTTCAGATGACCTGAAAATGTTAAAACAGAGTATAAAGGGAAGCAGGAGGACAGTGGCATGCTGGGTTGCATAAACAGGAGTATCACCAGCATTAGATGGGAGGTAGTGATGCCATTATGTACATCCCTGGTCAGGCCTCACAAGGAGTACTGTGTGCAGTTCTGGGAGCAACACATTTGAAAGGACATTAACAGGCTGGAGGTGGTCCAGAAAAGAGCAACTAAGATGGTACAGGGCTTGCACCACAAAACTTACAAGGAGAGATTAAGGAACCTCAACATGTACTCGCTGGAGGAGAGGAGGGAGAGAGGGGACATGAAAGAAACATTCAAATACCTCAAGGGCATAAGCAAGGTGCAGGGAAGGGGGACATCTTCCAGTATAGGAGAACAAGAATAAGGGGGCATGACATGAAATTGGAAGGTGGCAGGTAAAGAGGGAATGTGAGGAAGTGTTTCTTCACAGAGAGGGTGGTGGATGCATGGAATGGGCTGCCACAAGAGGTGGTGGGAGTGAGCACTGTGGTTGTATTTCAACATGCATAGGACAGGCATAACAGAAACACAGATGTAAAGCAGAGGGAGGGTCAGAAGTCGTAATCAAGTACTGGGCTTATGGGTTGACTGGATGGGCCTAGCGGTCCTTATCAGCTGACAATTTCTTTGTTTCTTTGTTTCCAAATCACAATGCAACTGCCCCAACAGTGCTGTTCATAGAACAGGGAGTGGTTGACTCCTCATGTGCACAAGCTGGCCAGCCAGCGGATGTACAGGAAGTGTGGGTCTCCGACAGCAAACACTGCCACAGAACAAGAAAAGTAAGCAATATTTTTGTTTTGGGGTACCATACACTATAAAGAAAAGTGTATGGAGGCTGGAGCCAAATATACGACCTTGCTATTCTCGATACCTTGTGGTTTCCATGACAGAAGGAAATCGCGAGCTTCACTCTCGAGGCCCTCATCGTCATGGAAACCACTCAATATGAGAACAGTGTGGTTATCTATGGGGTCCCATACACTATGCTATATATACATCCAATACACACACATCCCATGATTTATTTACAAGGGAAGGCGAGTGTGATCACATAGTGTTAGCACTGAACAGTGAGACAGTTGTTTCAGGTCTGAATCTCACCATAGCCACCGAGTGCGTTTGATTATCAGCAAGTCACTAGAGCTATCAATGCTTCAGCCCCTCAGTTATAGAATTGAGAAGCATCAATAACCCTTGCATCCCAATAAGGTTGTTCTTGGTATACAGTATAAATTGTAAAACACAATTAAGAGTAATTTTATGTAATTTAAGGTTGTCACTTATGAAGAAAGATACGAAAAAAAAAGTGCTGGTACCATTGTTATTTTATAGGTTTTAAAGCAATATCACTGAAGCTGCTGTGTGCCATATTATCAGATCTGCAGATGATATAAAGACAGCCAGTTCTTTTAACACTGTGGAGGTGAATGCAAGATTACAGAGTGACATCAAGTGACAAGGGGACTGGGAAATCAAGGAAAACTGTGGATTTGCTGTACATGGATAGATGCAAAGTTATAATGTACACCTGGGAGTCAAAATATCAGCATAGCTATGAATAGTGGCATGCTGACAGGGGCTGCATTTTTTGACTTGATCTATGCCTTTGCTCTAATTGAACATACTGTCCTCTATGACAGAGTCACTGACATTTGCGTTTCACACACTAGCTTGAGTTAATTTGCGAGCTACCTCCACAACAGGAAATAGCAGACCGCAAGTGGAACTGTTGTCTCTGATCAGGCCTGCACTACTGGTGGAAGCACACTCTGCAATATTCTTCTTCATGCACACAATCTGGTTTCTGATGGCACTGTCAGATGTCCACTAACCCTGCAGTGACACCTCAATCAGGATTTTGGTAGGGTTCAGTCCTGGGTTTATCTAAACAAACTAGAGCAAAATCCCACAAAAATAAGGCAATGTTATTTGAGGCTAAGCCCATATTCTGTTAAGATGCCCCTGTCTTTCTACCTCTTGACTAGATGGTTTACCACCTAGGATGCTTGACAAGTATAAGTATCTGGGTTCACATTAGACCCAGAGCTTGACTTGTCCTCCACACAGCCACTACCTATAAAAAAACTGTCAATGTCAAGCTTAGGTTGGTCTACAGGGTCAGGAAGTACCTGACACCCAGGCCTTCCTTTCTAGTGTATAGGGTGTGCTGATGCTTAGACTTACAGAAATGTGATTTATTTTAGCACCTGCAAAGCCTGTTTGTACAAATGGGTGTGGTTTATAACATTATCTGCTGCTTAGCCCTAGTGACTAACTCTTCACCCACCACTATTTTTTATGCTTGGCTGGTTGCTCACCAAAGTCAAGTGCTCATTCATCTTGGGATGCTTTCTGTATATGCCGATCCACTCTGGCATTCCTATTTGTTTATTTTACGTGTTGCTGAGCCCCTTCTGTTCCTTCTGTATGGAGTACTGCAACCAATCACTTGTGCTCAAGTCTAAATGCTCTACAGAAATGGGTCTGCTGGTTTTCACGCTTAAGCCTGAAAATAATGGAACTCCTTACCTCTAACTGATCAGAGTTTAGCTGACCATCAGTACTTCAAAGCCACATTCTGTATAAGGACTTCCCGAGCCATATGAATGCTTCCCCTCGTACTATGCTGTACTTGCCTTGCTGTCTAATTATATTATTGATTTACACAAAATTCATACCTACTAATATGTTTATTGTTGCTGACTTCTTTTACTATAATAGTTCATATCATCATGCTCCCAGGTCGCCCCTAAAAACAGGCACTTGTGCCTAGTGGGCCTTACCTGGTTACCAAAGACTAAAATAAACTAAAAAATATATATACTCATTTGTGGTACATACCTAAATGAATCTTTCCCAGGTCATGTCTAAAAAGAAGTATTTGCATACCTACAGTGCTCTTATCCACTTAAAACAGGAACTAAGAAAAAATTTAAATAGGCTTGCACAACTGGATGAGATATATGCTTGTGTGACTTTTATACATTGTGGATTTTCGCCTCTATGTCCACGGGATATACCACCCTGTACGGGTACAATGCTCAGAATCCTAGAGAAGGGGTTCCCCCCTTATAGATGCCACAGGAATAATTCCCTTGGCTAAAGGTAGCTTAGGAAAGACCCTCAGGAAAGAGAGATGAGCCACTGAAGGAGGAGGAGTGGTGGATGATGGGACAACGAAGAAAGTGAATGAGGACTGACCCAGAGGAGAGCCTTTTAATGCCTGGTTGGGGAAGTGGTTTGTTGCTCTGCCCATTGAACTCTGGACAGCACTCAGTCATGAATTTCAATGGGCTTGTGCAACTGGATGAGATGTATGCTTGTGAGTCTTCGATACATTGTGGCTGTTCGCCTCTCTATCTGTGGGATATACCATCCTATAGGGGTACAATGCAAGGAACCCTAGAGGAGAGTCCCCCCCATAGATGCCAAAGGAATAATTCCCTTGGCTAAGGTAGCTCACGAAGGAGCCCAAAAGAATATCGAAGGGTGTCAAGCAAGAGGCAGAAGTCAAACTAATCTCAAGAACGGACAATTATCGTGCTATACTGATGGGTAGTATGAGAGAGAGAGAGAGAGAGAGAGAGAGAGAGAGATGGGAGGCAATGAGAAGTATGTAGTAGAATGGAATCTGACAGGATGAAGAAAGACAGGACTTCCTAAGGAGAGAGGGATCAGCCAGGCCACCATCCAACTCCACCATCCAACTCCATCCAACAGCAGAACTAAACTACGGAACCTAAGGAAACTCAAACCCTATGTAATATTATAACCATTGGCATGGAGGAGAGGAAAAAAACTTTCATGAGAAACCTCTTGGGATCCAAGGCTGGTCACTTTCCTCAAGCTGAAGGATGTTTTGATTAGCAATGGCTCAGCTACTGCAATTTAGAATCGAGATCGAGGTGGAGGAAAATATTCCAATTTAGAGGAAGCTCTCACTCTGTCCTTTTAAATGGACAGCTGTTGAGGGTAGCGAGAGATGCCTTTGCAGCTAGACACTCAAAAGCAAGACAGGAGAGAGATGACTGCTGAGGCACTCAGATGGCCTATGCAAGCCTACAAAACAGACCTGGTGAACCAGAGGAAGTCAGATAGAGAATAGTGTAGAGGGTGCCACCAAACCTGCTTGGGCAGTTAAAGGGACCCTGTTGATGAAAGGCCAATGCAGCCAGCCCTGAGCCAAGGGGCAATAGACACTGAAGGCATGTCTCCAAGTGGAGAGCAGGTTAAGTTGAGGTAGCATGGACCCAAGAGGGTTATGCTCGAGAGTAGTCAATGTGAAGACCCACAAAAGGTCAGATGAGCAAGGGAGACTCGATGTGGTCATAGAAGTTGAAGCTGACAGCACATAAGGACCGCAAGGCCCAGTCTGACCATTTCTCTTTCTACCTTATGAATGTGCCATCGGCCTTTGCTCTGTCAATGGTCTATCTATTTATACTCATCTGTATTGCTCCTTTATGCCTATCCTATGCCTGTTTGAAGCCTTGCACTGTATTTATATCCACCACTTCCTGAGATAAGCCGTTCCATGCATCCACCACCCTTTCTGTGAAAAAGAACTTCCCCACATTATCCTTTAAACGGCTTCCCTCTACTCTCATGCTGTGTTCTCTTGTTGTGCTATTTTTCTTATATTGAAACATGTTAGACTCTTTCACCTTGTTAATATCCTTAAGGTGTTAGTATGTTTCAATCATATCACCTCTCTCCCTCCTTTGCTCTAGGTTATACATATTGAGCTCAGTTAATCTGTCCTCATATGCTTTCTGATGCAGTCCCTGCACCATTTTGGTTGCCCTTCTCTGGACTGCCTTAATTTGGTTAATGTCCTTGTGAAAGTGTGGCCTCCAGTACTGCACACAGTACTCCAGATGAGGCATAACCAGTGTCTTGTAAAGAGGGATTATCACCTCCTTCTTACAACTTGTGATACCCCTACTAATACACCCCAATATCCCCCTAGCCTTACCTACTGCTTTAGTGGCCTGCTTGGATGATTTCAGGTCATCTGTGATGAGGATGCCCAAGTCTTTTTCTTCCCTTGTGACTTCCAACAACACCTCCCAACCTATAGGTGGCTTGGGTTTCTCTTCCCTATGTGCATGATCATGCACTTCTTTGCATTAAACCCCAGTTGCCACTCTTCTGACCATTTTGCCAGTTTATCCAGATCTCTTCTCATTCTGTCCACCCCATTTGGATCTTCTACTCTGTTGCAGATCTTGGTGTCATCTGCAAATAGACAAACCTTACCCTCCAGTCCATCTGCAATGTCACTGATGAAGATATTGAAAGGGACTGGCCCCAGGACTGATCCCTGAGATATCCCACTTGTGACTTGCATCTCATCTGACTGTATACCGTTTACCTCCACTCTCTGTTTTCTGCCCGCCAACCAGTTTGCCACCCAGTTGACCAACTTCTGACCCGCCCCAAGCCTACCCAGCTTATTAATCAATCTTCTATGCAGAACAGTATCGAAAGCCTTGCTGAAGTCAAGGTAGGTGACATCAACTGCTCCCCTTGGTCCACCGCTCTGGTTACCCAGTCAAAGAAATCTATGAGATTAGTTTAACAGGACCTTCCTGTTGTAAACCCACTGTCTTGGATCCTGTGCTCCTATGGATTCCAGGTGTTGCACTATCCTTTTCTTAGAGAGTGCCTCCATAATCTTGCCCACAACTGAGGTAAGACTGACTGGTCTATAGTTCCCTGCCTTCTCCCTGCTACCACTTTTGTGGAGCGGGATCACATGAGCCCTTCTCCAGTCTTCTGGGACCTCTTCTGTACTCAGAGACTCACTAAACAGTTCTGATAATGGCTCTGCTAGTTCCACCCTTAGCTCCTTTAGTACCCTGGGATGTATGCCATCAGGTCCCATTGACTTGTCCACCCGGTAGCCTGTGATGTGAGTGCATGGAGAAGGGCACTGTCCATAACAGCGATGCCTTCAGAGTGAAATCCCGAATGGCGATGGGGAGGGTAGGGCGACCGGATGTGGGGGTGGGCGAATTGGGCAACAGAATGTCACTATATGTACATGTGCGGGAGGGGAGGCATGGTGGCGTGGGCTGGGAGGGGGCAGAGGGGATGTAGGGGGTGGCACTGCGCTGGGTTGCAGAGCTGTGCCATGGCTGGGGAGGGTGAGGTACTGGGTTCGGGTCCTGGCGCTGGTGCGATTTTATTGCGCCCAGCCTAAACCTTTATTTTTAATGCTTCCCCCTCTCCCCCCTGACATGCACCCCCTAAAGTTGAGAATCCTTTAGTGGGGGGTGCAGGGGGCACAGCCCTCCCACAGAAAGCATTAAAATCTAAGTTCCCAGCGCCGTTGTTCCATGCTCCAAGGGTGTCAGAGTGCCAAAATGTTTCTCACCACTCCTGACTTTGCGATAACAGCTATTGCCTTTAGACAGTCACCGTTATCACATAGAACGTCCACCCTGAGCTTATTGAGCTCTTGTAGGATCCTTTCTTTTTGAAGGACTAGTGCACACCTCCTCCCCGTGTCATGGTGCTGAGCTGCATGCACTGCCATACCTTCTCCTCAGTAAATACTGAGCAGAAGTATCTATTTAGGATAGATGCTTACATGGTCCTCCTCCTCCACCGCCCCCTTGCCCCTTTGATCTTAGTAATACCCCGCTAGACTTGCTCCTTTCACTAATGTATCTAGAAAGTCTTGTCACCTTCTTTACTATTCATGCTAGTGTTTCCTCGGTTTGGGCCTTTGCCTGCCTTACTGCCTTCCCTGCTTCCCTTAGGGAAGTTGGTATGCCTCCTATCTTCATCCGCTGCATTACCTTATATTTGCTGAAGGCCAACCTTTTAGCTCTGACCTTTTATACTATTGTTTTGATGAGAACCAAAGTGGTTTCCTTCTTCTTTTGCACTTCCTTTTCTCTTTAACACAATGGGATGTTGCTTCAAGTATTGCATCCTTAATGCTTGCCCACTTTACCTGTACCCCCTCACCTGTATTTCTTCTTGCCAGGGCTAACTTAACTCTGTTGACCATCTTATCAAAGTCAGCTCCTCTGAAGTCCCATATTTGTGCCTTGAAATGGGATGATTTAGTTCTAGTGGCCAAATTGAGCCATACCATGTCATGATCACTGGCCCCCAGGTGACCTTCTACCTGGAGATCTGTGATCCTTTCCCTGTTACTCAGTACTAGATCTAGGATAGCCCTGTCTCATGTGGGTTGTTGTGCCAGTTGTTTGAGGCCCTCCCCCTGCAGGGAATCCACCATGTGTCTAGTTCTGGCAGATGTTTCTGCTGGTACTGACCAATCTGTATCTGTCATGTTGAAGTCTCCCATTATCAGAACCTCTCCTTTAGCTGTCATGTTTTGTATATCTTCTAACAGTAATGTGTCTATGTCCTCCCCTTGGTCTGCAGGCCAGTAGACAACCCCGGTTCATATGGCTGTCCCATTTCCTGTGGAGACTGAGACATGAGGAGCATGACGGTGATAATAACCACATGATTGCAGCAGTTCGATGAGGTAGCATAAAACCCAATGAGAGGTATGCTTGATTAATCGATGCAAATGAGTAGACCCTGAGGTTGGACTGAGTGAAGGAGAACCAGACTCACAGGACAACAGACAGCCAGCAAACACTGAAATTTAAAGTGAATCAGAGTAAAACACAAGAGAAAAATAAGTGATTCAATGCCAGCCGCATGGAACTGGGCAAGACTGATGAGTGAGATAAATGCTTGATGTAAGAAAGTGCCAGTAGATAAAACACCAAATGAAACTGGAAGCTGCAAAATGAATGAGGAATGGACACAGGTCCTACACATGAGGACGAGATGATTAGTAATAACATCACAAGAGATGAGGGCAGTAGGGCAAGCCATAAATGCCAGAAGGACGAGGCAGGCAAGAAAGAGCATTGTGAGGAAAGGGTGATGGGCTGAGCATGGAAAGCCAAAAGAAAATGTAACAGTCATCAAATGGGGAAGCAAAGAGGCGTATGACCGAGCAGGCTTCAGGAGGCAAAGGTGCAGGAAAGAGAGGTTACACAGAAGTGCACAGGAATAAAACAGAAGGACAATGGGGCACAAAACTTAATCCAGCAGAGGACTGTAGTCCCGGACCCCAAGCTTGGAGTGGATAGGACCAGGCTCAGCCCCAAGCCACAGCCAGTTTGGGAGACAGGGCCCATCCCCAAGGACATGTCCTGGGCCCCAAAAGTCATAGCTGCAACCTGTGTAGCTGATAGAACCTGAGGGGTCCTGAATGCAGGACCAGGAGAATGAGAGTACAAGTACCACATGTGAGGATGAGAGGGCAAGAAACCCCACAGAAATGGAGGGGCAGGAAGGGAGAGAATAAAACACTAAGTGTGGTGGACCCCAACCTGAGTGGGGATGATGGACAGTCGAAGCAGTGTGGGGGGAAGACAGCAGAGGAACCAGACCAGATGAAGACTGACACAGAGAGCAGCAGGCTCTGCAGATAGCTACCGCCTCAGAACTGGATTCAGGAACGGAGATGGGAGAACTGGAGCCGAAACACAGGGGAACATCAGAAGATGTGGGCTGAGCAGGAGACTGACCCAGGAAATGAAGTACCAGAATTGGCAGGGGAGGTTGGAATGACAAGCACCAATCCAGAGGAAGAGCAGAAATCAAAAGAAGCCCAGACACACTGCTCCCCAGTTCACATGATCAGCTGAGGAGCTCAAATCACAGGAGACCAGAGTCAAGGTGCATGGCACAGAGCCACACAGAAAACAGCACTGGAGGTCCCCATCCTGAAATGGAGGAGCGAGGGGGTGGACAGGTGAACTGGCAGTGGGAGCGCCGGTTCCGGGAGCAGGCAAATGAGAAGGCGAGGTGGGTACCGGCAACTGTGCAGGACAGTGGCAGCAACCAGACTAAGCAAGAGAGCACAGGGGAGCTATCAGGGTGGGTGACAACATATCTGGAATGCCTGGCAATGAAACTGAGTGGGGGTCTGCAAGCCAAAAAATGGCAGTGGAATTGGCAGCAGGAGAAAGGGCTGTGGGAGGAGCGAGGCGAGGTAGGAAGAGCAAGCGGGCAGCAGCGGGGGCTGTGAAGGAAGGCGATGAGTGAGGCACTGGAAAAGTAGCCAAAGGGAGGAAGGGGAAAGTTCAAGGAGAAGGATCTGGCAGCTGGAGGTGGCCTAGGAAAGACGGCCAGAAACCTGAACAAGGGGAGCGAGGAAGGTTGGCACCTCCAGCCACAACGAAGAAACAAATCCTGTAACAGTCCAGGATGAATGGCCTTTTGAGGCCTCATGGGGGAGTGACGTAGTTGCTCCACCCATTGAACCTCAGGCATAGCCTTCCTATTAGCAGTATACCTCATATATTCCAGTCTCCATATAATCACTCAGTCATGGCTGAAATCAAATATTAAATCATCAACCTGCTTAAATATAATACTTCGTCTCCTTATACCTTTTTAATAACTTTTGTGCATATTTTGTGAACCAGTCCACCACACTTGCCGTTTTCTCAGTGTAAAGCAGTTTAGGTCATGACTTGGAATGGGGGATTGGGAAGGTGGGATACAATTAGGGAGTGGAATAGGTTTTAAAAAAATTGCAGTTTCCCGGGAAGAATGCATCCCAATAAATAGTAAAACAAAAGGTGCTAAAATATTTTGAATGGGGCTTACATGGAATAAAACAGTTGATAAAGAAAAAACAAAAGAGTGGCTTATAAGGTTAGGCATCAGGACACAGGGGGCATGGTGAGATACAAGACATAACAGAATAAATGTAAAGAGTGATCAGGAAAGGAAAATCAGAGCTATTGATAGGCTAGGGTGGTAAGAATAACAAAACATTGTTTTATAGTTATGCCAAGGGAAAACAAAGTACAAGACTAGGGGTTGGTCTGATTAAGATAGACAATGACCCTGCTATAATTTGAAGATTTCTTAGTCATAGCCAATGTGTTAGGAAATTACTTTTCCTCATTTTTCAATATCATAGGGACTGTAAATGGTAGAGATTTGGTAGAGCACTCACTGGTAGAGATAGTAGGCTAGTTGTTCTCATGAAAAAACAGTTAGTATGGAATTAAAGAACTTAGATGGTAGTACTGTAGATCACAGGGACTATTTGGCCTGCACCTATGAATTCTGACAGAGACATATTTACCATTAATTATATGTATTTTTTATTCATCTCAGAAGCTGTGGTACCAGAAGATTGGCAGCAAGCAAACATGGTTGCACTGCAAAGGAAGAACATAGGGGTCACCTGGGAAACTACAAGTCGATGAGCAGATGGTGGTATGCAATGCATTAGAGAATGTACATAAAACCACATTACATAAGTACATGTATGAGGATAGTCATCTTGGATTTAGAACAGGCAGATCCTGACAGATGAATGTTCAAATCATTATGGACAAGGTTATGAGAAAAGTGGACAGGTGGAATCTGGTGGACATGGTCTACTTGAACATCAGCAAGAAGTTTGACAGTGTCATGAGCGATAAGCTGATTTTAAAACTCCATGATCATGGATTTATTTATTTATTGAATTTTGCTGACCCAGTAAGCCCATTGGGCCTAGAAGTCCCTTTTTCAGGGGAGACTGGGGAAGGGGGGATACAGATGATAAGCAACTGAAATTGAACTAGATTAAGCTGTTGGTGGTATTTTTAGTGACTGGGAGAAATCTGGCCCGAACACAAGGGAAATTCCCCTACTATCACAGTAGGGGGACTGGCTGACTGTGAGTCATGGCCACTTCAGGTGGAGCTCTGGAGCAGCAAGACACCCGGTCAGGAGGACAGACAACCCTCCAAAATGAAGATTTTTCGGAAGAACCAGAAATATTTATGGATGTGGTTTCAGACCCTAACGATTTAAAAACTATAGAGACATTTATTTCAACAGAGGATAAAGGGCTATGAAAGCCTGGTGTTGATTTAACTCCTGAAACTACAACAGATGCTTTATTGCAGAAATCCTTAACGGACTTACTAACTAAGGAAAAAGAGAGGCATTTGATTGAAACGGGGCGTCTGATGGAACAACTCTCCGCTTAGAATAACACCGGCTGTCAGCTCCTGGCTCGCTGTCATTGGACCTTCACCTCAGACTGATGTGACATCTGAAACTCAGCAAGTCAAGTGAGTCAGACCTAATCTCTTTTCACAGACATCTCCTTCAAAAATGAAATATGTCTGGCTGGCAGTCAAAGTACAAAATCATTCATGCCAAGAGCTGCTGTCATAAAACATAACTCGATTTAAGCAGCGATACACCCTGATACTGTGCCAATCAGACATTGCCTCAATGTAATGCAGGCTTCAGGCACCATCAGCATGGGAGTGTTCAGACAGCAACACAGTGCAATTCAAAACTCTCAAAACAGGAGGGTTTGTTTTCTCGCAAAACTAAACCAATATGAACTCAATGAATGGTGAACAAAGATAATTGCAAACATCTACCCACTCCAAAATGAGGTCACTGAATTAAAATTTCAAAAAAAGGAGCACGCCTAAAAACGTTGACAGAAGAAATTAAAGGAAACGCACAGTTGTTGGGCTGCTAACAGACGAACACGTCCGTGTCCAGCCTACCGCAGTACAACAGGTTAATCAGCGGTCTTGATGTTAATCCATCTTGCGTGGAAAAGGCAACTGAAAGGGACTTTAGTGTTAAACAATCTTCAGGTGAACCATGGTCTCCCAAAAAGTGCTAAGTGAACCGGAGGACTCAAAACATACACGAAATAGCTTCCCTGACTGGGATCCAATGCTAATGTCACTAAAACATGCCTGAATGGCACCTCAGTGCCACAACACAGTAGCCAAAGAGCACCATCTACGACCTGTAGAAAAAGAACTTTCAATATCTGAAACATAATCTGGAATTAAACAAGTTAATGAACACCCCTGTACCAAATCCCAGACTTACCCTACTTGAAAATAACAAACAGCCTCTGAGGATTTTCAAAAGCCACTACTTTCTGAACTTTTTCAAAAATCGAAAAACTGCTCCAGATAAATGCTGTTCATAATAGATATAAGGGGGTCTAGCGGTTAGGCCAACAGGCGTTATGTAGGCAAATTGTTATTAAAGACTATGTGCATTTTCCACGAGAAGTGTTACACTATCAACATCTTGGGGAGGATAACTTTGATAGTTTTAGATCTGCTTATGCTCTTGATTTGTTTTGGGAGAGTATAATCAAGTTAGTTCCCCGACATGGACCCCCATAATGATTCCTTTATCAAAACTAATTAATTTATTACAGTAATGTTCAGGAATGAGGGTCCATGAAGAGGACATAACCTATTGGTTAAGCCAAAAATGTGATATCATGAGTCCTCAGAAGCCATAGATACAGAAATGTTTGGACTGGGGATGGCGTTATAAAGTAAGCTTCCTCAAACTGGTCTGGTATGAACATATTTCCCAATTATTCAACAAAGGTCAAGATAGAGTGTTTGTTTGACACTGACAGCCAGGGCCTGTACAAATGTGGATCCAAACACATCTTTCCAGTTCGTAACAGGCAGTGTAACAATTATGAAGAAATTAGGCATATTGCTTTTCAATGTGAAAAGCAACTAAGTGTAATCTTTCTGAAAACACTGGTCAATATTCTGGTGCCCACAGGCAGCAAAAAAAAGCCGTTTAAGTCTAGATCTTCATACCAAACACAGGACTCAATATCCCCATGGGATGCCTTAATCTGACCAAACCTTAAGTTCTTTAAGCCAAATCCCTCTTCTTTCTCTGACCTAATCACCATAGAAAACAAGTAGAACCTGACACTACCTCTCTCCACCCATATCCCTTTAAAGTGCCACCCGATAAGTTAGGTCAGTCTGTTATCACGGACCCATAAAGACACACCATCTTCCCAGTCAGTACCCTTTACACCAGTACAGTAAGATCAGCCAGGAATGTAACAGTCTGGTTACACCTCCCCATGAGCAGACTCAAACCCCTTTGATCTTGTCAACCCAGTGGGAGACATAGAGATGGATCTGGAAGATTCAGACTCCCAGTCTCTACCAACAGAGACACATGTAACACAAACCTCAGTTATAAAGGAAGAAAAGAAAAGAAGGAAAAAGAGCTGAGCCTACTATTTCTAAAATACCCATGGCTTCTTTTAGGGTGGGATCATTGAATGCAGAGCCTCCTGAATTCCAGAAGAGCTGGAACACAATCAAATCCTAGGTCAATGATTGACATCCTTTTTGCAAGAAACATGGATATACTGGCAGTATTGAACAGGCAGAGTTTTCAAAGTGGGTTGGGGACCTTCTATTGGTCATTTGGAACAGCAACAGGTGATGGTATGGGGTTTCTTTTAATTCATTCAACTTTACTCTCATTAAATTAATAGACCTAGTCAGGAAGAGTATTGATCCTAGATGGGTTATAGAAACTACATCAGACTAATAAATGTATATGGTCCCAGATCAAATCTGAAAAGTAGCCTTGTTAAAAATATCGACCTATTGCCACTTCGCTAAAATTTTTCTGTCAGATTTTAACATGGTTGTAAACCTCCTTGGTGGTAAGACACCCCAAGGAAAAAAGTATATTGATTCAATACACTACAGAATTGGTTGACATGATCTTTCACACTACAACACTTATCAGTGCAGGACAAGTTCACATTAGCAAATAAATTACCTCACCATAGATCATGTTTATCTCAAATCCTTGCCATCATTCCACTTTAGAACCATAGCTACAGATTTTCAACCATTTATTATTACTCTGTTTTTCTTAATACCTAGACAATTTGTATGTTAGGCCAAGATGGAACAAATTCTTCCATTCTAGCCAGTCCTGGATCACTGAGTAGTAACAAATTTATTAAAACAAATCTATCTGACACAATTTTGTATGAAATTTGGGGATTGGTGGGCCAAAGAAACTGATTTAAAGGTGTTATAAAACATGGAAAAAAAAGAAAATGATAAATTTCTCGGTATCTGCAGTTGAGACAACAACTAGGACTTATGCTCCACAGCTAACACTTTCAAATTTGATTATATAAATCAAATAAATATATTAAAAACAGAAATGACCAAATTTCAGTATAACGGCACTGACTATGATACTCTGTTACAAATGAACTAAGAATCACAAAGGACGCAAAGCCTTAAAAATTTAAGCATACCCACATAGAATCCTTATTAAATGAGGAGGTAATTGGGTGGCATCAAAAGAGGCACTCAATGAAGCCATAAAAATCTATTTCTCCTCATGCTCCTCAGAACCAATTCAGAGGAGGCCATTAGGCGATTTTTAGTAGATATCAGTACCACCTCCATGGATAACAAAGCCAATTTAACAATACTATCACAGCATTAATCCAACTTGCAGTAAACTTTAAAAATGATCATCCTGGTCCACGGTTTGACAAATGAATTTTATAAAACTTTTTCAAACTTTTGTCACAATCTCTGGAGATATGCATTCTTTTGTATACCTACAACAGTCCAAGTGGTTTGCCAGATTATTAATCTTTCTTTAAATCTGGAGATAAGACTCTATTAATAATGGAGGCCAGTACAGCAAAATACTGATTATAAAATATTAACTAGTTATTAACAATAAACGAAACAATATACAGCGTGGTTTATCCCTTTGCAGTTTGTGGATTACTAATAGACAACAGGCCTTGATAATAATAATAAGGGATCTAATAGATTATGTTTCAAACTGGGAAAACGGGGTATATTTCTGTAGATCAGTGCAAGGCCTTTGATGGGGTCTACCCATTCTGTTTAAACCTGGAAAATATGGGGTTCAATGCCAGTGATAATGTCTTAAATCATTATATTGGCACAATTGCAGTAAGTAGAAACCAAGTTACAAAAGGGTTTCATAAAAACAGTGCAACACGATGCCCCTTAGCCCTTTCTATATTTCTTCTTGACCCTCATCCGTGTTTTAGTGGATGATCCAAAATGGGGATCAGGACCAGATGACAAGACTTACATACATCTTATGCGATGATATTTGTCTATTTTTCTAAATTTAGCAACTATCTCTTTCTTAGATTTAATAAAGATATTCAAAATTTTCTAATACTCGTTAAACAAAGCAAAAATAAAAGGCCAATTGTGGCTCAAGTGGCCTGTCCCACTACTAATGAAAGGATATAATTTCTGCAGACCCTTGAAATTTAATTGTTAACTGCAGAAGCACAGAATACCCTCTTCTAAATAGAATCCACCTTAGCTCAAGTGAACTAAGGTTCAAAGATGGAGCATTGAGAATAACAAAAATAAACAATACATTATTAAGCAATTTATAATTCCTATGATTCTTTATACAGCTATGATTTTTCACTTCACATAAATGGAACTAAAATACATGTGTCCAGATGCTATAGGGCAATAGACTGAACCCCATAAGCAGCAATTCACTAATTACCAAAGAAAAGGAGGATTAGGTAAGTAGACCTGGTATTTTTCCTGTATTTTCTCCAGTAGCTCCTTTTACTCAGGATGAAGAGATTTACAGGTACCGTATTAATCTACACCTGTATATAAACTAAACTATCACAGAGAGTTTCGACAAGTCTTGCAATACTAAAGTTTTATGAACAATTGATGCAAGAGGATAATGCTTTAAATATTGATATACTAGATACCCGCGTATCCTGCTGCTGCAGGACATTGTGTGCTGTACCTCCTCACATTATCAATGCAAACTTTTCTTCTGGGAGCTGTCAACAACCTGCCTCATTACACCAGGCAGATGAACAGAGACCAACATGACTTTTCCACCGGTCCCCTGCAGGAAAGCTGCACTAAAGCAACTGGCTGGCTGAGACTACAAGAAAATCCACATCTTCACAGGACTTATCCACCACCAGGAGATATCTCTGTGGCAAACATTTGCACAAATCCCTCACCTGATGCCGCTTCTTGGGAACCTCTGCAGCTCAGGGTGTTCTGACTCCCACACAACAACAAAGGTCCTTTACCCACAGGATTCTCTCTATGGGAACAACGACAATTGGACTCTTCTTCATCACAGGATGACCTCTCTACTTCACTGGAGACTCATTCCCACAAACAGATATGGGGAACATGGACAAGCCTTTAAAATGGTGATTTGTTACAGTTTGGGGCAGCCTGCTCAGTGATGCAATGCTGAGCTGAAATATTTGGAGATGTGTCCACTGCTCAATCAGGAAAACAGTTCTCCATAGTATGTTGAGCGATATGTTAGGCGTAGTCCATCTGAGCTTTTCATTCATTCATGTTCTTGGGGAACTCACTTATAATATTAGTTCTAAAACTGTGACATTGGAGCATTTGGGCAAAGTATGAGCTAGTGAAAAATTCTCCTTTATGGGCCTTCTTTCTTCTTATTCCTCTCCAAACCTGTAGTAAAATGTATTACATTATTGTTCAAGTGAAAGTTAGCATTGATGTACAATACACATTCGTCAGCGGTGCGATACTGAATACCCGACAATTTTGGATGATGATTTTGTATGGACTGGGTGGAAAATTAAGTCAAACTGCGTCAGAATGAAAAGGCATTATACGTCTCTAGCAGTTTTTATATTGGGAGGGATAAGGGCATCTGTTTCTACAAGGGCAGCCCAAACTTGCCATAAATATGATCTAGGACTCACCTTAGTTATTCTTGTGATAACTTCGCTGTAGCATATTTAGCTTATGGGCACACTAGTGGCCCCTAGCCCCCCTACTGTAATCTTTGTGATGAGCAGAACCATACTTATCAGCAATGCCCATGGGCAGACCAGCAGTTAGTCGGCCCACAAGATCAGGTTGTTCTTCATGTACTCTAGTCACAAGCCCTTAAGCATGGAAAGATGTCTCTCTAACAGTAACCTCAGTCCCATGAGAACCAGAGATACCTGGTACCTCAGCATCTGACCTATTAATTTCACCCTCCCTACCCCTCATTTAACATCTATGGACACAGCACAGGACAACATTCTTGTTTGTAATGAAGTAACCCCAAGAGCAGAAGATGTCTTATAACTTCAGACCATGCTCATATACACCCCCACCCCAACTGCTCAGGTTTAATCCTGGGAAGAGCTCTAGGAGAGGAAGAGGAAGTCAAAGCTCCTACTCCTAGAAACAATCCCTAAACGGAATAAATTTCAGACTTTTATGTAAAAACACAAACAATGGGGATACTGAAGAAGAAGAAGAAGAAGAAGTAGAAGAAGAAGAGAGGACTCTGTGATTCCCCCAGGCGTCTAGTTCTAAATGAAGGTTCCATAGAAAACAGGGCAAAACTCCCAATACTGAGAAGAGACTCCCTCAAAAAGGTGGTTACTTCTTCTCTGTTTTCTGCTAAATCATATGCATACTGCTACTAAATAAGGTCTCCTTTAAATGTATGCAGTAAAGTCCTTTAAAACAACACCACCTACAATTTTATCTGATCTGCCTCATGATATATATTTACTACAGGATACTGGAATGAAAACAAACATTAAATCAATATGCAAATTGAAGCGGTCAGGGCCCTTATTCTGGGCTCTGGTGAGATTATGTGATGGGTTGGCATTCTCCTCTGGATATTATTTCCACGTAACAAAGTCATGAACCTTAGTAATTTTGTTTGTTTTTCTGTATTTTTGTTTAGGTAAAGTGAAATGAGTTGTTAAAATTAGTGTGTTTTTTATTAAATGTTGTAAATAAATAAAGATATTATTAATTTTACTTTATTCTACTTTTGTAGTATTTCTATATAAGTTAAATTAAAATTTTTCTTCTCTTTAAAATGTTTTGTTTTGGCTTTACTAAATTTGCTTTTTAAATTTTTGGCTTATATAGTACTTGATCATTTTTATTTAAATTGCTGTTGGTTTCTACTTTTCTTACTATATTTTTTTTGTACTTTTATCTCAAAGTTGTTAGTGAAAGTTTCTTTTCTGGCTTGTTGTAGTAGTGTTATTTCACTTACTATTTAAAGTATTATTAGCTTTTCTTTTGGTATATTAGTACTTTTAATATTTTCTACTTAGTAGTAGTTATTATATATTTTTCTTATATTTTGTAGTTTTATAATTTTACTTAGTAGTAGTATATTTAAGACTTTGTTTTCATTCTTGTAGTGTTTTTTATTTACTTTCTTTTCATTCAGTTGTATTAAATGTTTTTCATTATTCTTTGCTATATAGCATTGTTATTTTATTTTTCTACTTAGCTATATTTAAGTTATATTTGTATTTTCTACTGTATTTTTTTTATAGTAGTATTATACTTTTTCTTCTACTTGCAGTGATAAATTGCACACGGCATGAAGTGGTGATATATTTTGTTTATAAGCTTTTGTAGTACTTTGTTGTTTTCATTCAAAGTTAATATAATTTTTCTATGTTTATTAGTACTTTTTGTTTACTATTGTAGTTATAAATATGTGTTTACTTTTTGCATGGCCATAGTGCTTGGTAAAGTATTTACTTGTGTTTGGTGTGTTGATTTTTTTGTGTAATGTTGCCAAATTTGCTTGGTTTTTGTATATTAAAATTTTTATGAGAAAGTAAAGATACTCATTTGTCCAGTACATGTTTATCCCATGAAAGTTTTTTTTTGATGAAGCTCAACACTCTTCTGGGAGCAAGTCAGAAAAAATGACTATTTGGGGAAACAATTAACTAAATAAGTGAGGATCCTCAGTTGACTACTAATTAAGGAATCTCACATTCACAAAGTAGCAATGGTGTTGGTTTCAGTGCACTGCACAGATAGCTCAAGAGGTCAGGAAGTGTCTCACCTAGGCCCTGTGGAGGGTGGGAAAGGAGATTAGGGTACTACAAATGCAGAAAGAACTGGTGAATCTCATTAGAGCTAGGGTTAGGCAAAAGGGTCATAGTTTTAAAGTGTTGTCCCAATAATTAGAAGAAGGGTGTTGTTTGCCAGAGTTGGTGACGGGGTGGTCTCAGTGCCAGTCTAATCATTTAGAGTATGGTCACTGTTTGCTGGCACCAAGAATGGGCTCTTTTTGCAGCTCAGCATTTTGTGAGTGTGTGTGTATGTTTTTCAGGGAGGGGAGGTTATTATATGCCAACACTGAGATAGAGCTCCCAGCGATGATACCATTTTTTTCATGGGGTGTCTACATGTTTCTCAGCACTGTGCATGGGCTTCCAATTCTAATTACATTATTTGGATGTGGGGGAGGATCTTTGTTGGGTGTACTGGAGCTAGGCTCCAAGTGCTACAATGATTACTTAGAGGGGGGGCCCTTCTTGAGCCTTTTAAGGTAACAAACAAACCTCAGTGTGACTGCCATCTCAGCCAGAAACTTTCACTACAGTAACAACGTATTTGCAGATGTCCTGAAGGTCATAAACAAAATCTTAAAAGGAAGCTGACACTACTGTTGCTGTTTAGGAGAAGGCATGGATCTCAAGTTGTCTTCATGGAAGTTTACAAAAAGAAAGAAGAATTGAGGAGCACCAGGACTTGTATGGTGCTATACTAATATGTGAATAAGAACAATGAACATACAAGCACCTATACAGCAATGAAACGGACAACAGGCGGAATGTAACCAAAATTTATAAATATGCAGACAAGCACAAGTAAAAAGTGGCTTAAAAGAACACTAACGTTTCACCTGGTACACTGCCAGGCTTCATCAGAAGAACTGTATCAGTGCTCTGCTTGATAAAGAGCATTGTGAAGCTTTGATCTGAGTGCTTCAGTCACAGTTTGTTATTGCTGTTCCTTATTGGCATGTCTTAGTTAACATAGCCACACTCCCTAAAGTTGCTTGGATGGCGACACTGCACACTATACCAGCAGGATATCCAGTGGTTAAACTTATTTGGGTTACAGCAGCTCCCGGGCATACCTACTGAACATGTTCACCCTCCCAAATATATTGATTTATCTCACTATTCTCGCCTCCCTGCTTCATCCCTCCTACCTACCTGGAGCCTGCTACCTCCTCCCTCCTACCTACCAGCTTGATACCCCATGTTGCCACCCAGGCATGCTACACTATGAGCACTACTTCCCCAAGGACCTCTCAGGCCTCTGATTGGCTGCTCCTCATCTCCTCCAGATTCGGGTCATGGAGCCTCCTATCTCCTCTGTCATACATGACATTGCTCTGGGACAAATGCCAGCACTACCACATATGTCATCACAAGCAACAAACCCACAAACTATCCTTCAAGAAACTCCATTCGTGCACAATGAAGCTCCTGCTTCTCCTCCTGCTGATATCAGGAAATGTGCATCCTAACCCAGGCCCATGCACCACTAGTGATGCCTGCTATGCGAAATCTTCAGGGGGGGCTGATCATCGCCATCATTAACATCTGCAGCCTGATCCCCAAGCTTCATGCCGTATGAGTCTTTGTAAACCAACACAGGCCTGACATCCTTACAATTGTTGAAACTTTGCTGATGCCTAAAATTCCGGACTTGGCAATTGAACTACCAGGGTATAATGTGCACAGGCTGGCTCACATGTCCACAAGAGGAGGGGGTTTCACAATCTACATCAAAGACTATCTCATGGGGTTCCCCATCTTAACCCCCCTCTCTATGACTCTGCAGCTCAGATCCTACCAATTAAAATACTTTGAGGGGCACACAGCAAAGCCCTCACAGTTATTGCGGTTTACATCCCACCAAAAGACCAAGGAAAAAGCCTCACAACTGTCCTGGGCTTTATCAAAACCCAACCTAGAGGTGCTGATACTATCATACTAGGCGACTTCAATACGAACTGGCAGGCATCTGAAGCTGCTGTCTCTCAGGATGCTATATCATCAGCTAACCTTTCGCAAATGGTTTTCTCCTCCACGAGCAAAAAAAACTACAAAACATGCACCAGTACCCTTCTGGACTGGATTCTTACCAGTCATCCCTCCCATATCTCCAGCACCTCTGTCCTTCCCGACTCACTAAGCAACCACTCCCCTGTTATCTGTGTGTGGTCAAACAAATTCTGCAAGCCTCTGCTTCAAGTCATCACCAGCAGAGTCCTCCCATGTGGTAAACTAAATCACCTTAAATCCTGTCTCTGCCTGCATGACTGGTCCCCATTTACCAGTTTCTTGGATGTTAACTCAGCTCTCAACTACTTCATCTCCTCCTTCAATGCAGCATGCGACTCCTACACCCTGCTCAAAAATGAAAAGTCAAGACGCTGTACAACCCATGGTTAACTGGTGAGCTTCTAGCACAACTAAAATCCAGGGACCAGCTCTGGGCTCTAGCTAGGGCCTCCGTGCCCAGCACGACATACAGTACTACAAACATGCCCAAAACAACTGCACTAAATCCATTCAACTGCAGAAAAGTGCGTATCACAGAGAAGCTGTTTCCAACACCTGGGAAATGGGTCTGAGTTTTGAAAAACATCAAAGAGGTCACAGGGAAGCAGCCCAAATCCTCCCTAACTATGCTAAAGATTGAGGTCTATCACTCTTGATCCCTGGTCATTGCAAGCACCTTCAATGATGTGTTCACTGACCCAAGCAGCATTCCTCCCCAGACTTTTTCCTAGATACAACCTCCACTACTCCTGTAGCTATCCCACCCCTTCCAATCACCTACCCTTCTACTTCAAAACAGTTGCTGCACGAAGCCTGGAAACACATCACCAAGACAATCTCTGTTAAGAACTAGTGAGGACTCACTAGACTTCATACTGCTATCTTTCACCCTTGAAGAAGTACTATTACCATTAACTCATATTATCAACCTCTCCCTCAGCCTCAGTCAATTCCCCGACAAATAGAAAGCTGCTACAGTTACACCAGTCCACAAAAGAGGGGATAAGACCTTCCATGGGAACTTTTGACCAATTTCGATACTACCTTCTCTCTCCAAGGCTCTCAAACACATAGTGGCTGACCAACTCACTGACTACCTTGAAAAACACAATCTCTTATGTACACAACAGCATGGTTTCAGAAAAGGACACAGTACCTCATCTGCCTTACTGGAATTCACTGGAGCACTACACAGCATATTGGATAAGGGTCATCTAGCAAGGCAGTATTTATCGATCTGACCAAGGCATTTGACACTGCCCACCATGGTTTGTTGATTAAACAACTTCAGTTCACAGGGCTCTCCCCGATGCTGTGAGCGTGGTTCAATAGCTACCTGCAAAATCAGTTGCAAGAGCAGAAATTGCAGATGTCCTCTTAGATCCCAGACCTGTCCTCTCTGAGTAGTCCTCAGGGTCCAACATGGGCCCACTCTCTTCAGCCTTTTCTTTAACATCTTCCCGACATCCTGCCCTGAACAACTCATCCTCTATGCAGATGACACTGTAATCTTCTCCTCCCACAAGGACCCAGTGATCTTACAACTCAATCTTCAGCAAGGCTTTGCCTCTGTGGAAAACTGATTTAGCCAGTCATAAGCTGGTCCTCAACCATAAAAAAACATGGCAATGCTCTTTAACAGCCCTCACAACAGGCATAAACTTCATCACCTCACTATTTCAACTTTCCTTGGAAGCGTCCTTGAACAGGTGCAGTCATTCAAATACCTAGGGCAGCGGTTCTCAAATGGTGAGGCCAGCCTCCCTTGGGAGGCCCCAACCTATTCCAGGGGAGGCTCAAGCAAGTTTGAAAAAGTACTGTATTTAAATTTTGGGTTTTATATATTTTGTGTGAAGAGATGAAGCAAACTGAAGGAGGATAATAATAGTAGGTGAATTTTATGTATTTATTTACTAATAGATGACGAGGAAGGTGAATGAGCCAAGGCTCATTTCAGGTGTACACGGGAAGGGTAGGGAGTGAAAAATGTCAAAAGGTAACTGCAAAACAATCAAGAAATACACAATGAGCAATAGTGCAAATAAATATGAACAATAAATGAATAATGAGTGGTGGTAATTGATCTATTTGTAAACTGATGGCAGAACAGCCCAAATACAAAGGGTTGAGCATAGAAGTGCTAAGAGCAATAGCAGGAAGGAGCAAAGTAATCCTTGAGATGTTGCTTAGGAGCAGAGAAGGAGGGGAGGAAAAGTATGTAGGAAGGTTATTTCATAGAGAAGAAATGGAGGAAGTAGTCGGACCCATGTAGATACTGCAAAAAGGGGTAACAATGGTTCAAGAATGAAAATAGCAGAACAAGTAGGTTGGCCTGTGGGGGGGAGGAGGAGTTACAATAGGCTGAATAATAATATTTGTTTATTTAGCACTGGATCTCTTTTTCAAAAGTTCCAACTCAGTATAAGACAAAGAACTGAATTTGAGCCAGATACTCAAAGGGGTTTCAATTTATTCATGCTGTACTGCACAAATTACAGTACATTATTCTTCTTTGGGGAGGTCCAAGATTATTTCAATTTTTGGGGAGGCTCAAAATCTTTTCCATGGATTTGGGGAGGCTCACTGTGACAAAGTCTGAGAACTATTGACCTAGGGATATCTCTGGACTCAAATATTTCATATGTGGACCACATAGGCGGTGTGGCCAAAGCTGCCAACATGTGTTTAAGCCTGCTATACCATCACAGACAACATCTCAAGGTAGATGTTCTTAAGATCGCCATCCAGTATATGCGGGTAAAGGGGGAGGGTTGGGGTGAAATGGTTGATGTACAGATCTGTATCCAATGCAATGTATCCACAAGTATTTTCTTTTCATCTCCTGTAACATGTACTGCATTGTTGCTGAAAAGCATATTTAATTTCAAGATCGCCGTCCAGAGCTCAGTGGTCTCCATCATTGACTAGGGTCTAATCATCTACGGCTCTGTTTCTGCCACTGCAGACAGGCGAACATTGACATCCCTTAACAAGGCCTGTAGGCTCACCGCTGGCGTCCACTGTCTCACATATACATGTGACCTCTATGCCCAATCTGGATAGCCTCAACTTTCCAACCACATAAAGTAACTAACCTGCATCATGGCAAAGAAAGTCACCATGGGCCTCGCCCTTCCTGGAGTCCAAGCCTTACTGAATCAAAGACTGAATCCTTATACTACCAGGGGCTCTGAATCACAGCTCCTCCATTTCCCCAGCTGTCGAACCTCCCAGGGCCAAAGATCCTTTGCCCACGGAGTGCCCAGCTGGCTAAATGAGCTCAGTCCTGACATCTCCTCCACTACCACTCTTGGATCATTAAAATCTAAGCTCCACCTCCATCTCACTGACTCTAGCTCCTGTAACTGTTACCTATAGTCACCATAGTCCACTCTCTATCCTCCTCCTCCTCCTTAGCACTTATTATCCTCTCTCCCTTTTTCTCCCATGTCCCTCCCTTTCCTGACTCTCCCCTTCCCCTCTCCTACCTCCATAAGCATGTCACCCTGTTATGTTTTTGCTCTGATACTCTGCTCTGTGCTGTTGACAAGGCCATGGCTGCTCTCACCTCCCTTATGTGACCATACTCACTTTGTGTTTTCCTTTTCCCCCTTCCTCCTCTCCACACCATTTCAGTTTTGATACACTGTCTTCCCCTATGTTACTTTACACTAATACTGTTTATCCTGTCTATTGCATTGTTTCTTCCATGGTTACTGGTTCTGCTACCTTACTGTATTATACTGTATTGCACTTACTGTATTGTGTTTTCTGACGTGGAACCTTTGTAAAAGAGCCTTGGCGCAAAGGTATATTGTAATCCTAGACTTAAATAAATAAATAAAAATAAAATAAAATCATTTGTTACTCCATTCAGAATGAATTATCCTTACTGTATCTACACTTATTACTCATTATGGGATGCTCAAATAATTGTAATCTTAAGTATTAATGTTTCTGTCCAGAGAGAATAGTGAGGTATTCTGGTCAGGGCTATCTGTCAAATATTACCCATTATACAATGGTAAGAAAGAATCCTGGTCCCTGATTGGTCAGTGTGAGACTGGATACAGGATGTTATCCCAGAATAACATCCCGGCTCTAGTCCCAGCAGAGTTATGACTGCAGTAAATGTAAAAAAAGAAATCACTCCACAGTCGTCCTTCAGCACTGCTCACTCGCTTGGAATCTCCATTCCCACCGGCAATAAACACACTGAGAATGTGTAATGCTTTTCTTTTGTTTTCCCTAACTGTTCTTTACTTTCTCTCTCCTGGTACAAAACATAAAACAACTGTCCCAGGAGAAACACAAGCACAATTATGCCCAGAATAACAAGCAGAGTGACGCAGGCAGCTGACCGCGCGATTTTCAAAGTGAAAAAAAAAGCGTCACACATACGAACGGGCCAGACAGCTGATTGTGCAACTTTTCACCAGATGTGAAAAATACTAGTTACTCACTTTTTATTGAAATGTTCCTTCAGTGTCCCACTGAAGAAAACAAGGTCACGGTGCGGCCAGAGTGCTGTCAATGAAAGTGGAAACAGGCTGCCACCCTGCCCCCACTCCATGTTAACATTCCATCTGAGCCTAACTGACATTCCCCCAGTACAGTTAGCACATCTTTTGTACCGGGAGAAGAACAAAAGTAACTGAATGTGCCCCTCCCCAAAAAAATAGACCAGTAACTGAAGCGCAGTGTGCATTTCAACACATGCGCTCCAGTCTGTTCAAGATGCCAATTATGGCTGGAACAGCTGAAGCCATTCTCACTGACAGCTTCATGACAATATCCCAGTAACTTTATTAAATGTGAATTTAGTGTGTTCTAGTTCAGTAAGGGTAGATGGTAAAAAATATGGAGGGGTGCAGAATCAAGTGCACACTAAAGAACACGGTGGAAAGCAAGTTAAAGTCAACAAAGCAGCTCCACCTATTGGACAAAACAAGTAATCAGCATTATTTTTCTGTAAGTATTCCTACACTTTCAAAAACTATAGAAAACGTAGCTAGAATGAAGGTTTTAATATTTTTTTCTCTTTTTTTTAAATGAGCCATTGTATAATAGGAATAATGCCTCTCCATGGTGGGTGCTATGCTAGATAACATCTCTTCTCAGGTGTTGGACACCTCGAACTGCAGCCTTGGGCCCAACCACTCAAGGCGGGATGTTGTCCCAGCATAACACCCACCCTGCTGACATTATTCCTTTATTATCTGCAGCCATTCAATTGGATAGGAAGGATAATAGTTAATATCCACTAGGGACATAAACATTTGTGTTGCCCTAGTGTAATGTCCCATTATCCATATTACCAACAAGAGTCAAAAATCATACAGTCTTGGATTATGCAGATATATCAATGGATTATGCACATAACTCCAATACTTACCTCGTCTGGTTGCAACTCAGTTCCCAGGTTTTCCATACACACTTCAAAATTCATCTGCCCTAGCTGGATCATAAGGTCTTATTTTATATATGTGTATCTCATACAATTGTGTGGGTCTCTTTTGACTTATAAAATATTCCAAGTATTTCTAGAGTGTGGCATGTTTGTGTGCTGGGCACTATACAGTCCCATTGTACTACAGTAATATGGTAATCTTACTTTAAAGAGTTGGTTTTCAATTGCAATATGTATCTCTTGATAATAATTCGCTCAGAGTATTATAACGTTTCTTTCTACTGTATATAAACTATTCTGAATTGAGAAAAGCTCTGCCAGAGCACGGTGTGTATCAGCTAGTTCAAGAAATAAATGTTGCTTTTGTTCATCCAGTGCTCCTTGTCTTAGTTTCATTTTGAACTGCCAGATTAAAAATCTGGCACTTATTATCGGTGATGAGATTGGGATAGCAGTGAAAGGGGAACTGATGCACTGAAAAGAATCACATTCCTATTCTGATGACGTGAGAAGCAGCAATCTGAAGAAATGGCTGGTTGAACTGGAAGAGCACTTGAGATGGGCACTGAAGATTGACTAACACGTTAACAGATTGCAGCTGTTTCTCAATGCCAGTGACATCAGTGATGAAATACAAGTACCAGCTTTATTAAGTACAATTTGGACAAAGGCTTGCTTGCACTGTGGTTTGCTATGGAGCATTATGGCTCTTGATAAGCTGACTACTAAATCTTTTCATGAACTAGTAACTATTCTGCAACAGTGCCTCTGTCCAAAATCTCTCGTGACTACAGAACAATTTTGTTTTCCCAAAGGGATCGAGTAGAAGGGGTATCAGTTGTGCAGTGTAATGCTGTTCTGATGAAATGATTAAACCACTGAATTTGGAGTTAATCTGGAGGACTCCCTCAAAAGTCAGTTTCTATGTGGACTACACAATTAGATAAAGTTCACCCTCACTTTTCAGACAGCAGTAGACATTGCAGTTTCAGTGCATGCTGCAACTAAAATCTATGGACCTGAATACATGAAGAAGATAAAGGGGATTACAAAAGGTTTTAGTGTAGTGCCCCTGATTTCATTGTGGTTCATGGCAGCATGTAGCATGAGGAAAAAGACTCCAGACTTCTCAGTGTAGTCTGCATTGAGCACAAGAAACACAGTCATATGCAGAAAGCATGTAGACACACATTCAAACTAAGACTGGGACAGAACACCAGTGCAACTCCCCGTCAGGTTCATCAGCCTTCTTTGTGAAGAAGGGAAGAAAAGTGAAAAATGTGGAGCTGAGAATAACTGCACAGTAAATGCTATGCTGACTTAATGTAGCACTGCATTACCTCAGAGTCTGACTGGACAATCACCTGGGTTTCATTACTCATGTCAACCACATTCACTTCACTCTCTGCCCTAGACATTGGGCCCTTTAGAGAAACTAAGGTTTCCTCTCCCTCCCTGTTCACTGGACCCCCCTCACTAAGACTATCCTGACCCTTTTTGATTATGCCATTGTCATGTGCAGGTCAGCCTCCACATCCACCTCCCCAGGCTGGACATCCTTTTCAATGCCTTCTGTCACTTCACTATGAAAGACCCCACAGAACCCATCATTGCACCATTTTACTCCTCACTATCACTCCCTCTTGCTTCCCAACAAAACCTCCATAATGTCAGCAAAATATTGGTTGGTTCATTCCCCCAACCTAGCCTCCCTCCTATCCCTCCACCCCACACCTCCTATAGTGTTTGTCTCCCATGACTTCTACCTTTGCCCTGCTGTTCCTACTATTACTCTAACGCTGGCAAAGCTGCTCTCTCCTTCCACTTCCCTGTGAGTTGGACTTCCTGAATGTCTCACTACATACGTAGTCATCTCTAAGTCTTTTAAATGTACCCTATACCTCTTCCCTCCTCTGCCTTGCTTTGTGCCCACAACCTGACTAATCCTCAGCTTGGCCCATCTCATCACAGCTCCATCACCACTCAGAGTTCTCCCCACTCCCTCATGTTGCATATGTGTTGTTATCCAAGGTGTTATGTACAATTTGTTGTATTTGCCTGATGCTCTGATTCCATGTACTACCTTTAACCTTACTGTCTCTATGCACTCATGGATTTGTAGTTTGTATTTTTGTACTATTACACTGTATTTTTACCTTCTCTCCACCCTCCCCAGGGTTGCACCTGGAAATGAGCCTCAGCTCAGAGTGCATTTCCTGGTTAACAGTCTTTAAATAAACAAAATAAATAAATGTTCTAGCCATAACAAATGAAGGTGATGCCACTATTCCTGTTGCAGTCAGTACTTAGGAATAGCAATCTGAGATGGAATGAAACATGTAGTTATTTTTATTTTATTTATTGTTGTTTGGAACAACATTGAGCTCAAGATTCCTTTTTTAAAAGTGTCCAAGTCGAGCGAACATAGAAACACAAAAAGAGAATTTGCCAACAGAAAAGGACTGCCTGGCTCTATTCAGTCTGCAGAGATGCTCCTGCCTAATCAGTCTCCACAGACCCTAACTGGTCTCTGGCAACCCTACCTCCTCCATACCATTCACTAATACACCCTTATGACTAACCCACACATGCTTGAAACCTTCCACTGTTTTCACCTCCACCACTTCCACTGGCAGTCTGTTCCAGGTGCCTACCACATGTAACCCCCCTGCAAATGGGGGTTCCCAGGAGACTTCCAGGAGCTTGCTTGAATGCTCCAAGCCTGAATGGTGTTTGGCGTTTAAGCCATTTATCAGTGAGTGTTTTTAGAACCTCTGGTACTGTCTCTTTAAGAGCTGTCTGCTTGCAGACATAATTAGTTTGTATGGGGGACTGTGTGTTTTTTGATTGAGTACCACTCAAGCTGCTGCCAATTCACTCAATTTTGCAGTCACTAGGAGTGCAAAGGGAACCTATCTGAAAGATGTAACTGTTTGCCAGAAACCATTTAGAGTGATAATGAAATTACAGTTTGTCTAACCTGCTTTCTTTGCAGTCAGAACAGTGTCTGCCTAGTTCCCCATTCTGGTTTTGAACTGCTGAACTGGACCAATCAGTGTGGGGTAAGCTAGCTCTAAAATGGTGCCTTGGACGAATCAGAACTTGGACTCATAATCTGAGCCAGCCACAAGAGGATTGTATGGGCAGTGACTCTGGGAGATGTAGTTTAGACTTCAGCGCTTTTTTGGACCAACAGCAGCAGTCTATTGTGAGTGACAGCCAATCCAGTCAAGAACTGGGAGGAACTCAAAGGAAGTGCCCGGTTTTGTCTGTTGGAGTTTCAGTTTAGATCTGGCAGTGAAGGGGAAAGAAACCCTGTACTCCTTCAGTGCACAGTTTCAGTCAAAAAACGTGTGTAAGGCCCAGAGTTCCGGTCTGCAGCTTGTGTAACTGCTTGTTAGGACTGAATCCGTCCTGTGAAAAGAATCAAAGGATCTCTGAAGAGTAGAAACCAGGCTCACCCTGTAGAAGACTGGAGAAATTATTGAATTGCACTCGGTCTGTCAGGAACTGAATCTGCTGTGTGTTCTCCCGGGTATTGTGCAGTGATTGCGATTGGGATAGAGAAGCAGCCTGCCTGGTATGGTACTCTCTTTTTTTTTTACCATATAAATGTGTGAAGAGTCTCTTGGAGCTCAAGAGTAGCCCTGATGATATTGAAGGACCCTATCTTATTTGGAGGTCTTGAGTACTAATTCAGGGTCGCCTCCCTGTTGAACTGCCACATTAAATCCAAATGGAATTACTGTACTGCTGACTGTTTAATTTTCCTTTTCTCTGTGTGAAAGGGCCCCTACCAGCTGCCACGGTTTGGACTAGCCACTAGGGCTTGGGTACCCAGGGACAGTAACTGATAGGGATAGGCCTGTGCACAGAGCCATAGGTAGATTATTAGAGTGATAAGCTAATTAACCTGATTTCCTCTGTCCTTGTTATATCCCCTAAATAAATCAGAGCTGCTTGTTTCAGCAAAGTTATACTGCCTGAGGTATTTGTCTATGTTAAAGTACTGTACTGTGATTGTTGCACTGTATCTCATTTCACAGGAGGTCCCAGTGCCGAACCAGTCCTGGGGTAAGTGTATACTGTGAAGGTAATTCTGATATATTGTGTGGGCCACTAGTGGGAAGAAAGGGGGGTTGCAGTGTCCCAGAGGGCTGTGACCAAGTTAGTTTAACTATTGCAAACCCTGACCTCTGGGTGGAGGTACCCGCCATTGGATCCAGGCCCCTCAACCTGTTAGTGGCAAATCAGGCAGGGGTAGTAGCCCCTGGGATAGCGCCATCTAGGGGTTACACATAGTTTCAACGAAGTAGTATTTTCTCACATCCCTCTTAAACGCCCCTATCAGCTTCATCACATGCCCCCTGGTACTGGTACTCTTTCTCATTTAGAAGAGACTCCCCTCCTGCACCCTGTTTACCCTCGTGAGGTACTTGTAAGCCTCTATCATCTCAGGATTTTTCATGTAGATCAATTTAATGATGTGTATTTATTAGCATTTTTTAAGGTTATTTAGATTTACTGCATAGAGGCCCATAGTGTAAATGGGCTCCCTGCCATTGTTGTATTATTGCTAATGCAGCTTTTTGAAACAAACTGAGATTGGAACAATCAGAAAATGGTGGCACCCAGGAAGGTTACAGAAGATAACCGGTAACAGAAAAGGGTTCTATGTCATAACAGCTATTGTGGAACAGCAATCACCATTAGGGTGAGTGTACATTGCCAAAAATGAATTACGGTGATATACACTCACAGCTACTAGGAAAACCATTGACTGGTTTTCTATGCTATGTGAGGGGCTGTGCACCCTGCACCCCCTGCAC
Organism: Neoceratodus forsteri; assembly: GCA_016271365.2. Lineage (NCBI taxonomy): Eukaryota > Metazoa > Chordata > Ceratodontiformes > Ceratodontidae > Neoceratodus > Neoceratodus forsteri. Next base: position 1,137,714,471 of record CM057455.1, on the reverse strand, counting down.
CCCTCTACTTAAGGATTCTCAACTCCAGGTGGGTGCCTGTCACAGGGAGGGGTGCAAAACTTAAAAACAACCCACAAAACCCTAACCCAATGCAAAAAAACAATCATGGCCAGGCTCGAACCCGGCACCCTCCCAACTTCATCCTGCCACCTACCCGCCACGCCACACAGCCAACTCGGCAGTTGAGCACTGCACACAGCCCACATACCCTCCTCCCTTCTGCCCATTGCATGATGTGGCCTCCCCTGCACGCATGTATATACTGTGACATCCCATCGCTGTAGTCACCTATCCCCTGTATTCAGTCGCTACCCTGCCAGGTTGCCCTGTACACAGGCACCGTGACTGAGTTGCCCTTTTTGTAAGCGCTCAATCACGATAACCTTGTATATGGTATACCACAGAAAAAGTATAATAACGCAAAAGTTTCTATCCCCAACTGCTTCAGAAATCACATGAGCAGCTGGGATTCTATAAAGAACGAGCAAGAGCCTTCATTCATTAGAAGGTATATATGCCATGGAGGAGGGTGGGTTATGCCGGTCAGGTTTTTAGAGTGCTGCTAGTTGAGTACTGGGGGAGTTGAGTGGGTAAGGGAGCTGCCATCATGTGGGAATAGCGGAATTTATGGAATATCACTATATACCGCAAATCACTATTTCTTGTTGAACAACTTAGCCACTGGCTATGTAGATGAATGGGTTGTGCTGGTCATCCATCCTAGGATGAAAAATTCCATGATTCATATTGTGTGGGTGCTGGGGGGGTAGAGGGTGTGATCAGAGCAAACAACAGGCAGGGAGATGAGGGACAGGATACATGTTTAATGGCTGGGAGTGATAGTGAGATAAGCATGGGTGGGGATAGGGTGCTGTTTGTATTTTTTTTTTTTACTTTCAATTGGGAAGGAATAGAAGTTTACAAATACAAATAGTCCCCTGCCATTCATGGTATTTGGGAAATACTATCTAGTCCCTGCACAGCCCCATCATCAGAACCTTGTGCAGAATTGCTTATTGTTTGCCAAGGACAGCTAGGTTGCAGGTAGCAATGCAACTCACAGTATTTTACCTGTACCTGAATATGGATGTATTGTTTACCATTATGCTTGCTGCTGGATAGGGTGTATAACACATTAGCAAGACTTGTTTTGAGATGCCTGTTTGCCTGCTTAGTGTACAAAGCTTAAACTGGAACTCACTTGAAATATTTATTTATTTAGGTTTTGTTAACTGGGTAGGTGCACTAGCCATGAAATTACTATTTTCAGGAATGACCCAGGAGAGTACAACAATCAAAGACAGGTTCATAGCATGAGTACAATGAAATTACAATAGCATAGGTCAAAACAGTTCAGATAATGAATACATGCAGCCAGGACAATAACAATCAATGCAATTCACATAGAAATTTTAGGCAGAGAAAACCTACACAGTCTAGGAAGAGATACCACAACATAGCGGCAAAGAAATATTGTTCAAATTAGTCACAACAATGAAGATTCAAATAGGCAGCAAAACAAGGCAAGGGCAAAAATATGCAGAAAAAAGACTTGGTTAACAGTGCTCTGCAAGATAATTACATTTGTCAGTGTCAGTGGCTCAGTAGGTAGCACACTCGCCTCTGAGGCCGGGAGATCAGAGGGCTGTGGGTTCAGTTCCCACATCTGGCACTTCGGTTAATATCCCAGTACTGACACTGTAATGCAGCATGAGAGGGGTGCTGCATTTCTGAGGTGCCGTCTTTTGATGAGAGGTTAAACCGAGGTCCCATCTGCCTGGATTGGTGGTAGTTCAGGTGGATGTTAAAGATCCCATGGCACTTATCAAAAAGAGTAGGGGAATTTCCCCGGTGTCCTGGCCAAATTTCCTCATTCACTAAAAATACCACCAACAGCTTAATCTGGTTCAAGGACAGTTGGCATTCATCTGTATCTCCCTCCCCCGGGTCGTGCCTGAAAATAGGCAGGATTTGTCTAGTGCACTTACCCGGTCAACAAAAGCTAAATAAATAAATAAAATAAATAAAAATCACCTGCAAATGTAGGCATGCATATTTTAATTTTTTTTTCGTACATTTGTTTATGCTCCTCCCCAAATGGCCCCTATCTGACCAGCTCCCCCAGCTCCACCCCCCGGAATTACTGGGACTTATCTTACACCAGGTCCGGGAGCGGTGCCTGTGGAGAGTCGATCGGCATCCTGCTGCAGGCATGTTTTTCCTCCATTTTCTCCCCGGTTTTTACCTGAGGCTTCCAGGAGAAGGTCGCATGCATGTGGAGGCATGCATGCGCCTTGCAGCCCTGATAAAAACCCTCCTCCGTCCGCCCCATTGGCCCATTGCTGGCACCCTGCTTGTGCAGCCCTTTGGCCTCCACCAGGGTGCAGTCATGAGCGAGGGATGCCATTCCACCTCCCCTGTAGAGGAGAGCTGCCTGTTGGCTTGCTCAGTCTAGCTCTGCCCCCCTGTGCCAAACTCCAATGACCCAGGCTCTCTCCCAAACCCGGGTTGCTGGCGTGCCATGAGGTGAGATGTCCAGCACCTCAGCCCTCTGCGCCACTGGGCTGGCTACATACTTTAATTCTTTGAAAGAAAAATGCATTAATGCATCAGTTAGGGTACAGATTAAGGCAACAAAAGTAGGGAAATGTGATGTTATTCTTTCCAGCACTGACTCCCCACCCCAACCCCAAACCTCCCAAGCAGCAAAAGCAAAAACATTAAAGTAAATCACTGCTGGGGTCTTCCTTGGGGTTCTCAACCCTAAGCTCACCCCATTCTCTGTGACAACAAGGTCAGATGTGCTGTTTGTTCCTCAGGAAGGGAAGACTATATTTTTCAAAGTCTATGTACATTGTTTTATGTGAGAATGTGATGAGCATTAGGGTTGAGAACTCCAAAGAAGACCCCAGCAATGATTCACCATAATGTTTTATGCTTCTGCTGCATGGGGGCAGGGGTGGGGAGTCAGTGCTGGAAACTCCTAACATCACTTTTCCCTACTTTTATCATTTTAATCTGAAACCTAACTGGTGCATTAACACAGTTTTTGTTTAAGAATGTCCTTTCTCTTTGAGATAGTGAATCGTATCCTCATCAATGTGGTTTCTGTTCCTCCATGTCGCAAATTAGTGCATGACAGGTAAAAATGACATATTTTTTCACAAAACTTTCCAAAGGCACACCCTTGGCATGGACCCCTTCAACCCTGAAAATTTCAAGAAAAAATACCACACAATCTAGGCTGCAAGTGAGAGCAAAAAATAGCCAGTGTTAAGTATAGGGAAACCAAATGTGTTTTGTTTTCCATTTTTTCGGTGCTCCATATCCCGAAAACTATTCTGCACAACTTGAAGAATGTTCATCACATGGAAATGTATACAGCAGAGCCAACCATGATGCAGTGCAGTGCCTGCAGTCCCCCAGCCATCCATGCCAGACGCCGTCACTGCAGGATGTCAAGGCGTCATAAGGAAACCAAGGGCTAGAGAAGCAGCTTTCTCCTCCCCTCCACCAAATGCTCCCTGGCCAGCCCTATAAACCTGAGAGCCCTGCTGTGGAAGGCATCCCCTACATGGATTCCAGCCTATTGGGTGGAATTTTTTGACAAAACTCAGCCTCCAAAGCCATACAGTGGCCAGTCAGAAAGCAGTCCTCTATTCCTGGTGAGGAGATGCTCAGGACAAAGAACTGTTGTTCCTCCAGTCATTCTCACCAGATGCCATTGCTACAGGATGCCAAAGGGTCATGAGAAGCCACTAGAGAAGTAGTTTTCTCCCCCTACTAATCACTTTCCTGGCTAGCCCTATGAGTCTGAGAGACCTAGTATGGAAGCTGCTTCCACTATATCAACTCTAGCCAATCAGGTGGTGTTTTTGGCTGAAACCATGCCTCCAAACCACACAGAAGCCAACTGGATCACTTGGTCCACCTGCATCCCTTCACAAGTGACATAGTCCAAGTGAACCTTCTGCTGTAGTCCTCAAGCTAATGACCAAGTGCAAAAACATCACAGAAACAGCTAGACTGCCCAGAGTCATCCACAGAGACAGCCAGAAGCCAGCCATACTGTTTGACCAAATATCGCCTGTAGAAGCAGTCAGTAGCCATCTGAGAACAAGTGACCACAGCACAGTGTGGTTCACAATAAACACAACCATGGAAACAAGCCATACAAAACAAGGATTTTGGACTTTAGAAGGCTGACTTTGGCAAAATGGGTGAATACCTTAGGAATACCCTCGCAAATGGCCAGAAAAGGAGGGGTGGAAGAACAATGGAGAAAAATCTAACCTGCCATCATTAAAGGACATGGTGCCTTTGTGCTAAACAAATAAAGAAAATAAGATTTGACTCATAAACCACTCTGGTGGTTTCAAGAGGTGGCAGGGATAGTTAGGAGAAAAGGCAGCATTCAAAAAGTATGGGAATCACAGAAGGAACACGACAAGGGAACTGTATCAGTTAAAGCAGAAAAAGTGGAAGGCAGTCAGAATAGCAAGGCCCAAACTGAGGAAAAGATAGCCAACTCAGTTAAGAAGTGGGGTAAAACATTTTATAGGTACATTAGGAGCATAGGAAGGTTAAGGGAGGGATAATGAGGATTAATAAAGGAGAGAGGAGGTGGGCAGAGGGAGGCAGTGAAAAGGCAGAGATACTGAATGAATACTTTTGCTTAGTATTCACAAAAGAAGAAAAGGAGGAGTTACCTAAACCAAATATTAGAAGCACTCTGGGTAGGGGGTTTGACACCAGTCCATTTACAGAAGAAAGAGTCGTGAAATAACTCCTAAAATGCAAGGAAGACAAAGCAATGGGGCCTGATGGGATTCACCCCAGAATCCTAAAAGAACTAAGGGGGGACCCAGTGACATCACTGACCACCCTTTTTAACAAATCATGGGAGGAGGGGTGATACCTGAGGACTGGAGGAGGGGAGATGTGATTCCTCTTCACAAAAGTGGGAGCAAGGCAGAAGCAAGAAACTACAGACCTGTTAGTTTGACCTCAGTGGTAGTGAAAATGATGGAATCACTTCTGAAAGAAATAATTATTGAGTACCTAGAGGTCAGCAGGGTGCAGGATTCAAGACAGCATGGATTCACAGCAGGATGGTCATGTCAGACAAATCTGATTGATTTCTTTGACTGGGTGACTAAAGTAATAGACCAGGGAGGGGCTGTGGATATGGCCTACCTAGACTTTAGCAAGGCATTTGACACAGTCCTGCACAAAACATTAATAATCAAGTTAGCCAGCCTGGGAGTGGGTCCCAGGGTAGTAGCCTGGGTGGCAAACTGGCTGCACAACAGGACACAGAAGGTAATAGTGAATGGAACTCAATCTGAAGAAAGGGGGAGGTTACTAGTGGAGTACCTCAGGGTTCAGTACTGGGTCCGGTCCTCTTTAACGTCTTTATAGGTGACATTGCAGAGGGTCTGGAAGGAAAGGTATGCCTCTTTTCAGATGACACAAAGTTCTGTAACAGAGTTGATACCCAAGGGGGTAGAAAGGGTGAGAAGGGACTTGGCAAGGTTGGAGGAATGGTCAGATGTATGGCAACTTAGATTCAATGCAAAGAAGTGCAAAGTAATACACCTGGGAAACAAAACCCAGGAGAAGAAATACACAATGGCAGGGGGTACTAACAACAACAATAATGGAAAGGGACCTAGGGGTAGTCATATCAGATTACCTAAAGGTGGGCAAGCAATGTGAGGATCAGTAAGGAGAGCCGCGGGGATACTGGGATGCATAGGGAGGGTCATCACAAGTAGAAAAAAGGGAGTGGTTATCCATCTGTACAGACAGTAGGTGAGATCCCATCTGGAGTATTGCATGCAGTTTTGGATACCCCATCTCCGCAAGGACATAGACAGGATGGAGTCAGTCCAGAGGAGGGTAACTAAAATGGTGCAGGGTCTGCATCAGAAACCATATGAAGAGAGACTGAGAGGTCTTAATATGTATACCCTTGACGAAAGGAGGGACGGGGGGGACATGATAGAAACTTTCAAGTACCTCAATGGAATCAACAAAGTCCAGGAGGGTAGCATCTTTCAGAAAAAGAGATGTGCAAGAACAAGGGGGCACAATTTAAAGATAGAGGAGGGACGGCTCAGGTTCAATGTAAGGAAGTTTTTTTTCACAATGAGAGTGGTGGACATGAAACCTCCTTCCTAAGGAGGTTGTGGGGTCTAAAACAGTGGGGAATTCACATGCATAGGACAGACATAATGCAATTATAGTAGGGGCGGTGAGAGGAAATAGGCTGTTGGTTAACTGAAACTGCAGCTTATCCAATAGGTAGGAAATGAGCAAACTGAGTGGCCAAGCAGTCCTTACCTGCCATCAAAATCTACGTTTCAGTGTTTCTGTTTCTAATCAATCTGCAATGTAAAAGGAACTCTTGGTCTCCTGGCTATCTCTGAGACTTCTCTTTGTTGTGTTACACTGTGCATTTATTACTGCTCTTGCTCAGTTTGATTAATTGTAAACCCCAATCTGCTTAAATTGTAAACTGTAATGGAAAGTTCCTTGATCCATACTGCTAAATGTTAGTCTCAGTGGCGGAGCCAGGTTTGGGAGCCGGGGGGGACAAGTCAGTCATTTTGGGGGTGCCAAGATGGTAGCGAGTAAAAGTGATCATTTGAAATTGTGACTGTTATGGCCATTAACTGTACATTGAAACATTTCTATCTATTGCATATTGAAACACCTTGCACATGGCAACAAAACATTGTAACATCTCTGCTACAAATGTAAACAACACACCTATTGCATATTGAAACAGCAATGTTACAATGAAACTTGCCTTTTGTCCATTGAAATATGGGGCAGAAATTAAAATCAGGGTCTACAAAATAAAAAGGCATTTGGCTTTTAAACTCTGTTGAAAAAGTAGTACGGTTTTATCATGTCCTCATTTAATGAGAGTTTTGGCATAAAACTAAAGAAGAATGGATGATTGTTCTACAAAAATGTAGACCATGCTGGATGTTGATTCACCATTTGTATTTCTTTTATGCCACAACTGTCTTTAAATGATGACATAATTACACCATATGGTATGGTATTACTTCCTTTCCAACAGAGTTTAAAAGCCAATTAGCCAAATGCATTTTTATTTTGTAGACCCTGACTTTAATTGCTGCCCTATAAAAAGAGGGAAAATCATGTTTGCAACAGCCAGTGACTTGCTGCAGCACCCCAATACATGACAGAATTCTTACATATACACAAGAAAAGATTTCAAATAAAAGTAGAACCACAAATGTGCCATCCAGCCTACCTCACACAAAGTGAGCTCCTCCTGGCTGTGGTGGATCACTGTTCTATCCTGCCTGCCTGCTCTTGTCTTGCTTGTTCTCTATAGTCACACAAGAACAGTCCACCCCACTACCATCATTATATTTCCAGCTAGAATAAACCACAGTTGTACTGAACACTGAATTTATAGCCAAACCATCTAGTTCTTGATGAAAGCTGTCTGAAAATATTGATATGCTTCTTTTTTTTGGAGGGGGGGTGCTCAGAGGCTGTGTCAGCTCAGCACTCAGCTACAGTTCAATATGCAATGTAACTACTTACTCCCTTTCTTTCACAATAACTAAGAAAAAGCCTGCTAAGGACAGCATTCATCTAAAAGTTTCTTAAATTTAACACATTTTAGCAACTTCTAGGTAAACTCCTGGCTCCGTGACCCCTTCCCAACCAATTTTGTATATTTTGATGGAAGCAGTATAGTGTGGTGGTTTAAGGCTCTGAGATGCGAATCTGGACACCTGGGTTTGAATCCCACAGCCGCCACTTGCATACTGTGTGACCCTGAGCAAGTCACTTAACTTCCTTGTGCTCCCAGGTTGCACCTATAAACAAGCTTTCAGCTTTTTTTTTTTTATTTTAGTCTTTTGGTAACCAGGTAAGGCCCACTAGGCACAAGTGCCTGTTTTCAGAGGTAACCTGGGAGCACTGGGCGGTTAAGTGACTTTCCCAGAGTCGTACAGTATGCAAGTGGAGGACGGAGGTTGTGAGAATCAAACTCTGGTCTGGTCTGTTGATGTACCAAGCTCATTCACACCTCGCTCCTCTAACCTCTAGGCTATACTGCCAGCCATATAGTTTAATCAGAGCTTAGTGTATCTCAGCTGGTTAAATAACTGAAAAAAACTGCTAACCCCTAACCCTACAGGCAGGGGCTTACTCCTGAGTGGCACACAAGCATGGGACCTTTGCAAACTTTGTACAGCTTGACCACTGCAAGCCTTACTAGGTAAATAAACACCTTCCTTAAGGGGTTTTTTTTTTTTAAACCCCAATTGGAGGTGGGCAGGGAGCAGCACCCATACAGAAAAATATGTATTTCCCATACATAGTCAAAACTGTCAGTGTCTGTCTTGTCTCAGGTAGCAGGCGGAACAGCTGAGATGGACTCTGGAGCAGGGGGGGATGGCTGGCTGCACTCACTTACAGTGGTCTGGAGCAATTATGGGGCACTAATGAGAAGTGTGTGTGAGTGAGGAAGAGTAGTTGCACTTGTCTGACAAGCCCAAGGGAGCTGAGGAGCTGGAGGGACACATCAGGAGTGGATGGGTGGGGGTCCTGGGACCAATGCATGCCATTAATTATGCCCATTGCCCACCATCCAATCTATCAAAGAAACTGCTTGACAGAACGAAGACAAATAAATTATTACAGCGACTCCGAGGAGCGAGTTGCAAGGCACTCACTCACTTCGCTTGTCACTAGCAGACAGAGTGTGGGCAGTCGGAATCAGATGGATCGCATCGCAAGAAATTTGCAAGATAAGAATCGTATGGTATGTATTTTACAGATAGAAACATCACGAAATAGCGTACAGCACTTATTCTATGGTGTCTGCATTATTACCTTGATTGGTTTCCTGCACAAAATGAATCTGACTGACGAATTCTGGATTTGAAAAAAACCCAGGATATCGCAAACTTTGTCTGGGTGGCTTCTATATTACAAATTCTGACATTAACTTGGTGCTACCCTCTTCTCACCTCAAGTAACTGGCTCTGGCAAGGAGATGAACTAACCTTGGTAAGGCAGATCCCCTTGCAGCCGGCCCACCAGGGCAGTGGCAAAGCGTCTGCTTATGACACCGATATCCTGGGTTTGGGAACAGACTCAGGAGTCAGAGGGCTGGCCGGGGGGAGAAGGACTGAGAATCCTAGGGACAGCACTCCTTTTCCAGGGTGAGGGAGGGTTGAGTGTCTGGAGTTCTCGTGACCCCTGGTGGAGGCTTGGCGATCTGCGCATGACTGGCGCCTTGTTTTGGGGAGGTGGGACAGGTGTCTGACTTGTCCCACTGACATCATTGCACTTTCTGCCTCCTGGGGATTTCAACAGCAGAAAAAAATCCGGTACCCTCTTCATGATGTTCCTCTCCCACTGTCCCCACTGCTAATCATTGCCCACAGGTGGGTCTCACTCTTGTGGCCTCACCCTGGGGCAAGCCAGGGCTCAATACTTCTCTTTCCTCAGGAGGAACCCCATTCTCGAGGGGAGGCACCCACTCAGTGGCACTGCACAGGGGGTAAGCCTGGGCATAGTGGGGACAGCGTGGAGTACAGGACTGAGTTCTCAGGGTGCCAGGCCCAAAAAAAAGGCAGATCCCTTGCAAAAGCAATTATTACTTCACCCCATCCTTCCTAGTCAGACAAGGCATGAGGTGGATCCTCATTGCAAAAGCAATAATTACCACCCTTTCAGATAAGCCTCACCTCACCAAGCTTTCAAGTCAGACACCTAGTGCCTCCGATCTATGATGAGGCTCAACTAGCCTACTCTCCACGTGATGAGCCCCTACAGTGGGAAATGACTGTTATCTGATGACTAGACACCTGGTATTGTCATTTAGCATATGTGCTGTATCAGCCCTCTGTCTGTTAACTAAGCTGTCCCTGTTAATCCTCTTGCTATCAACTGGGGGCAATAAAACAAACCCAGGTCCCCGTCTCTCCAATGCCAGAACTACCTCCCCTTTAGACCCAGGCTGGGCCACTTGTAAGGGTTCAAATTAGTCCATGTGCATATAAGCAGCTTAAAGCCCAAGAGTCATAAACAGGAGGCCAGAGTGAACTTGTACTTCCTGAGCGTACTTTGTGTTTTTGAAACCTGGCTAAAGGCATATATTCAATTGAACTAAATTGACACCTCTGGCTACGTTCTGTTTAGAAAAGACTGGCCTGGCAAAAGAAAAGAGATACAGTTGTCATATATGCCAACACCTCACTCAAATCCCTAAATTACCCCTCCTACATCAATATTATTAAACTACTGCTAGCCATGCCAAGCCCTTGTATGTGGACTGTAACTATACCCCCCCCCCCCAGGAACTAAGACTGCCCTGGACAACCTCCTGGACTGCCTTAGACAGCAAGAGTTTAATGAAGTAATCCAACTAGGGGACTTTAACCTCAAGTGGTCAGAGAAGGGCATCTACACATTTGAAAATATTCTAAGTGACATTAACGTACATCAAATAATTAGTGAGCATATAAGGTTAAATACCAAAACATGGAGCCACACACTAACAGACTGAGTCCTACTCAGCAAAACAGATCAAATACAAGCAACAGGAACCTTTTCAGATTCTTTGAGTGACCACACTCCAGTATATTGCATTTGGCAAAATAATTTGCCTAAAGGCCCCCCCCACCCCCCACAATTATTACTGTCAGAGATTACTCAAGTTTGGATAGCAGGAGTCACTGAAGTTATGATACCTTTATTGGACCAATATTTGTGTTGTACAGAAATGATATAGTACACAAGCTTTCAGGGCCTCACATCTTCATTCATCAGGTGAATATCAAACTGAGCAAAATAAGCAGCATTATATATACTGTGATGCATTGTTTAAAAAAAATAATTATGATATATTAGCTCAGAGGAATTTAACAGGAAGGGTGGGTGGGCAATGGCAGTGAGGGAATGATTAGCGGGAAATGTTAAGATATTCATAAGAGAGGCTGTATAGATGCCTTGAAGTGGTACAGTAATTAGAATGGCATCTTGACAGGGACATAGAATAATAAAGAGACCTAAGATAAACAGAGGACCCGATTTTCAAAGAGCCTTAGAGTAACACAAGTTGCTTCTTGGCTGCAGCAACTCCAGGTGTGCAGGGACCCTGTACCTGATTTTACAAAATTCAGGGTCCCAGCACCAAACTTCTAGGGTTTGCCTTAAGCCAACAGGTGTGCCAAACAGTTGGCACACCTGCTGGTATTGCTGCAGGGATCTGCCCCCCCCCACCTGGCACAGCACTAGAAGGGCCAGGATGGGTGGCAGGGTGGTGGTGGTGATTGTGCTGGGCAGGAAGGGCCTGGGCAGTAAGGGCATAGGAGGTGGCAGAGGGAGAGTTGGGGAGACAGCTGGGCATTAAAAGGAGTGCTGTGGCACCACACAGGGTGCATTTCCTGTTGTATGTATTGTGTATCAGTACCTATTAAAGTACTGCAAAGTCCTGTACATATGAATAATATTGTATGGGGGATGGGGGGTTCCAAGGATAGAATGTGCCATGACACCAGATTGGCACAGCCATGGCAGCTGCATTGTCTGTCCCTGGACCCTCCAGTACAGTATCATTCATATGTACAGTACTTTGTAGTACTCTAGTAGGTATTGATACACAATATAAAAATACATACAACAGAAAAGCACAATGCTTAGTGCCCCAGCACTCCCATTAATGCCCAACTCTCTCCCCGACTCCCCCTCGGCCACCTCCTGTGCCTGTATTACCTCCAGCAGCCCAGTGCTAGACCCCATCCCATTGGTGCACACCACTTAGACCACCTTCTGGCTGGTCTAAGTGGCACCCCTTGCTGCATCTATGGCAGGGCTTGCAAAATTCTGAAAAAAGGGATTGTGCAGCTCTTCTGTGGCACAAGCCCCATATGACTTGTTTCAAGAGTGCTTTTACCACAACGGTGGTGTAGGGCAGGTCATTTGCATGGCATCCTGATTTTGCCATAGCTAGCATTTGAAAACTGGGATCGCTGCAAACTATGATGCAAGGTGCCACTTGCATCATACCCATTAGTGCAGGCACCTTGAGTCATAGTTTAGCTTTTGAAAATTGAGTTCAGAGTGTAAGGTCTATATGCTCGCGATACATTGTTTCAAAGGCCCTGTCCTTTACTGAGATAGTCTGGAGGTCCTTGGAGAATTTTTCAAATCCTCTAAAGAGGCTGTGGTTCAGCCCCTTCTTAAAAGTCCTCCTTGGACCCGGACTGCCTGGCAAACTACAGGCCTGTCTCTAACTTACCCTTTGTGGGTAAAGTTATTGAGAAGGTGGTTGCATTGCAGTTAGATGATCATTTGACCACACAATGTCTACGATTCTCTCAGTCGGTTAGAAAAGACATAGTACCGAGACAGTTCTGGTTCGGGTGCTAAATGACCTCCTAATAGTGAGAGATCGAAGATCTCGTTCCATCTTGGTCCTTCTAGATCTCTCTGCAGCATTTGATACTGTGGACCATGGTGTGCTATTGGAACATTTATGGGTCTATCTGTGGACTGTCTGGCACAATCCTCAGTTGGTTTCGATCTTACCTCGGGGTAGGACTCAGAGAGTGGTGTCCGGGATTTTTCCTCGACATCATTCTCCCTATCCTGTGGGTCTGCAGGGTTCCATTTTGGCACCCATGTTGTTTGCAGTATATATGCTGCCTAGTAGCGATTATTAGCGGTATGGTCTGAGTTTTCACTGCTTATGCAGATGATACTCAGCTGTACATGTCCTTTGTGCCCGCCAAGATGCTGCCTTTTCGGTCTTTAATAACTGTCTTGCTGAAATCCAGGACTGGATGAATGTGAGTTGGCTGAGGTTGAACCCTGATAAAACTGAGGTGTTGGCTGTGGGCCAGGATCGCGGGAGGCAGGTTTATTGTTGGATCACCCTCGGGTCTCTGACTGAGGGTGTCCCGCTAATTACCTCAGACAGGTGCGGAATCTAGGCGTTGTATTTGATGACTGCTTGACATTTAAATCCCAGGTGTCAGCAGTTGTCAAAACCTCTTTACGATCTGAGGAACATCGCCCGAGTGAAGCACCTGGTTCCGTGACGATCTGCCTACATTGGTCCACGCCTCACTCCCCCGCCTTGACTACTGCAACCCCTTTACCTAGGCTTCCTGGGGTTGAGATTCGCCACCTGCAGCTAGTGCAGAATCACGGCAGCCAGGCTGTTGATGGGCTCTTCTAGGTCCAGTCATATAACGCCTGTGCTCCGCGGTCTTCACTGGTTGCCAGTTTGCTGGCGAATCACCTTCAAGGTCAGTTTGCTGACCTATAAGGCCCTACATGATCAGGGACCTGTTTTCCTGAAAGATCTCCTTCACCCCTACTGTCCCTCCCGCTCTCTCCGATCCACTGATGAGGGATTGCTAGAGATTCCCAGGGTTCGTTTAAAAACCTCAGGGGCCAGATCTTTTAGTTTTATGGCCCCAACCCTGTGGAACTCTCTACCTCATCAGGTGCGGTATAGCCCGACTGTCCAAAGTTTTAAAGAATCTTTAAAAACTTACCTCTTTAGCAAAGCATATAATGATTTTTAATACTGTCGCTTAGTTTAATTTTATTTATTGTTTTATCTAGAATTGTACAGGCGCCTTGGTTTTAGAAAGGCACCTTATATAAATAAATAAAGATTGAGATTGAGATTGAAAGTAATTATGATAGGATAGCTGAGAAGAATTTGACAGGAGGGGTGGATGGGAAATGAATAGGAACAGGTCTATAGCTGTGAGGGGATGATTATCAGAAGTGCTAAGATATTCATAAGAAAGGCTGAATGGGTGCCTTGAAGTGGAACGGTAATTGGAAAATATCCATACAGGAAAACAGACTAAAAAGACCTGAGATACACAGTGTGCAAGGGGGGGAGGGGGTCCCAGAAAAGAAGAAAAAATATATATTTGTAAAAAGTAGTATTAGTAGTAAAAGTCTTTATTTTTATACAGGATAAGCTGGAATAAAACAACTTTAGGAAGAAGTCCTATATTATAGATGCTCCTGTTTTGTTACATTTACAAAAGAACTTCCGCCTTCTACACCGGCCATTACCTGGCTTTCACCTCCCAGGGCGAGCCAACTCTTCAGAGCTGATTAAACCTGTTTGCCCACCCACGGAGCCAGCAAAACCACCAATTCAACCCAGAACAGTCTCTCCACTGATTGTGGTGGAACCACCACCCAATCAACCTGTGGGAGGGGCTCCTTCCAAGGAAGATGGACCTGACACTGGGCTTCCTTGGTGATTTGTCAGTCACTGTCACCCCAGACCGCCTTCAGCTGGTTGAAGGTGACCTGGGTGGTCGGCCGTTATACCCGGATTCCTTGGATTCAGATGTCACTGGCTTGCATTCTCATCCAGGGGATGATGAATCAACCATTGGCTTAGAAACAGAGGAAGGTCCCTCGTCTTTCCAAGGGATTCTTCGCCTCACCTCTGAATCTACAGGGATGCCCCTAGAGCCCATCCAGAAAAAGGCGGAGTACCCTCATATGGACATCCTTGAGAGGGGATACACCGACAGAGGCCTTTCCTGTGGCTGAGGCTATTGTCGGCCTGGCCCTGGAGCCTTTATGGCAGCGACCTGCCTCTTGTCCACCTCCATCTGCCCGCATGGCCCACAAGTATAAGGTGCCCATGGGGTCCCTTGCAGGTTCACAGAGCACCCTTAGGCCGAGAGCCTGGTGACCGCCTCTGTGTTCAGGCGTACTGGCAGCTCTGCCGACACTGATCAACCTCCTGATAAAGAGTCCAAGCTCTTGGACCATTCAGCCAGGAAGGTCTATGCGGCTTCCTCCTTGGGCTTTCATCAGGCAAGTTCGGCTGTCATCATGGCACACTTCTCTCACGCCCTTTTAGGGTCGCTGGATGAAGTTCTCTCACATCTCCTCGCGGATATGCAGACCACGGTCAAGCAGGTCCAGGATCAGGGCCGAGCTGTTGCCAAACAGCAGCTTCAGACGACCCTGGGCATCGGGGATTCTTTTTCCCGCTCGATGGCTGCCACGGTTGCCTGCTGTTGCAGGGCTTGGCTGAGGCTGTCCTCCTACCCAGCGGATACCCCGCACAAACTAGCTGATGTGACCTTCCTCGGGACCAACTTGTTCGACCCAGGAGTGGCAGGTCACCTTCAATGCATTGAACAGTCCAGTGCCACCTTGGACGCCACTTCTGCCAAGGGTTCTTCGGGCAAGAACCAGCAGAAAAAAAAGGAGCCTTTTCGTCACTTTTCCCCTGCGGCTCAGCAGTCCTCCTTTCAAGGTGGACAGCAGCACCAGCAACAGCAGCAGGCACAGGCTTGGCACCCTTGGCCCAAGCCCGGACCCCAACAGGCCCATAAAGGAGGCAGAGGTTCAGGTCCTGGATCCTCCTCCTCCTCCAGGCCTGCTTAGTGACTGGATGGGGGCTGTCAACCCCTCTCCCGTCACCTCAGCTCTGGGTTCTCCTGTGGGGGGCCGGCTCCGCCACTTCCTTTCAGCCTGGTCCGTTGTCACCTCGGACAGGTGGGTTCTGGAAGTGGTTGGTGGGGACTGCATCTGGAATTGAGCAGCACCCCCCAAGCCAAGCCCTCGCCCCTCAGGAGAAGAGTATCGCTCAGACCCAATCGACTCTCCGAGGACATTGTTCATCTCCTCCTCAAGGCAGTAGCTCGGTGGCGGATCCTCCAGCAGACCCAGGCTTTGTTTCCAGGTACTCTCTGGCGCCCAAGCAGGCGGGGGCTGGTACCCCATTCTATATCTGCACGACCTGTATCTAATATCTCCATTCACGCACCTTTCAGATGGTCACTCTGTTCCAGATCATACCATCCTTGGAAAACATGTGGTTCTGTTCACTGGATCTGTAGGGCGATTATTTCACGTCCCAATCCGTCCATCCATCAGCGGGTCTCTGCTTCATGGTCGAAGGGAAACTGTATGCGTTCCGAGCCATGTGTCGTTGACCTGTCATCGGCCCGGGTCTTCACCAAATGCATTGCAGTGTGGCAGCCCATCTCAGGCGCTTTGGGGGCAGGATTTAGCCTACCTCGACGTTGGCTTCTGCAGGTTCCACCTACAAGAGGTGGCGAGGTCCAAGGACCTGCTCCCAACTTGGCCTCCTCATCAACGAGGTCAAATCGGAACTCATGCCTTCTCAAGCGATGGACCTAATCCAGGCAGAGCTCGACTTTTGTCAATCCAGAGTTTGGCGCCTAGTGGACAGGACGGAGGTTCTTTCCACCTTTACCCGATCATTTCTGGTTGGGCACTTGCGCCCTGCCCAGAACCTTCTGTGCCTTCTGGTTACATGGTGGTGTGCACCTCAGTGGTCCTTTGGGCCCAGTTGCACATGCGCCCTCTCCAGTGGGAGCTAGCTGCCCAGTGGACTCGGCTCCATGGTCACTTTGACCAGCTGATCACTGTAACTCAGAAGATGTGGGACGCTCTCCAATGGTGGACCGTCTCAGAGCGGTTTTAGGAAGGGATCCCATTTGTCCGCCCCGAGCCGACTGTTGTCCTCACGACCGATGCCTCTCTCATGGGCTGCGGAGCCCATATGGGGGACAAAAGGGCACATGGGCTCTGGACCCCCAAGGAGTCCCGATGCCACATCAACCTGTTGGAGCTCAGAGCAGTCAGACTGGTACTGTCAGCTTTTGCTCCTCAGTTCCGGGGTCAAGTGGTTCAAGTCCAGATGAATAATACCATGACCATGTACTACCTCAACAAATATCGCAGCATGCACTTCCTTCTGCTGTGCAAGGAGGCGCTCCGCATCTGGATCCTCTTGAGTTGATTGGAGGCAGATCTCCTAGCCATCCATGTGGCAGGAGCCTCAAACCATCTGGCGGATGCTCTCAGCCGTTTAGGCCAGACATCCCACGAGTGGTCTCTTCATCCAGAGGTAGCTTACAGCCTGTTCTCCCACTGGAGCAAACCGATAGTGGACCTGTTTGCCTCCAGGAACAACACTAAGCTTGAGGCTCTTCCATGCCCATCCCCCTCAACAGGGCTCTCTGCAGGGGGATGCCTTCCCGAGGCCGTGGACCCCAGGCCGTCTCTACGCCTTCCCTCCATTTTCCTTGATCCACAAGGTGCTCCTTAAGGTGAGGAGGGACAAGGTGAAGGTGAGTCTGATAGCCCCAGACTGGCCGTGCCAGTTCTGGTATCTAGATCTCCTCAGCTCAGCTGCAGGCCCCCGGAGTGGCTTGGCACACACTCAGACCTGATATCACTCAGTCAGGGGAAGGTATTCCATCTGGACCTTCACTCCCAGCACCTCACAGCCTGGTACTTGAGCAGCTAGAGTTCCAGGCTTTGGGTCTTTCCGAGGATGTCTACACCGTGGTGAAGGCATCCAGAAAGGAATCGTCCAGGAAACGTTATGCCTTCAAATTGAAAAGGTTTTCTATTTAGTGTCGGGGCAAGGGCCTGGACCCTCTGTCCTGCCCAGTGGCTAACATTCTCTACTACCTTTGGTCTCGCTCCAAAGGGGGTCTGTGGTCATCGACCCTTAGGGTGCACCTGGCAGCCATCTTTACTTACTGGGCGTGGGCCGGTCAGCCAATGGTGGCCCAGGAGACAGTGGCTGGGCGCTTTTTCAAAGGTGTGGATCACATATCCCCTCTGATGCGTGAATCTCCACCTCCGTGGGATCTACAACTGGTATTGGCAACGCCCATGGGAAAGCCATTTGAACCAATGCACAAGTGTGCCTTGTCACACCTGTTGTGGAAGACTGCCTTCCTGGTGGCTATCATGTCTGCCACAAGGACAGGGGAGCTCCAGGCGCTTTTGGTGTACTCCCCTTATCTGGTCTTCCACAAGGACATGGTTGTCCTATGCCCCAACCCGAAATTCCTTCTGAAGGTGGTATCAGAGTTTCACCTTAACCAGGTGTTGACTGTGCCAGTATACTACTCTAATTATACCTTGGAGGCCGAGGACAGGCTCCATATTTTGGACCTGAGACATGCTCTCTCCTACTATAAGGAGAGGACGGCGTAAATTTGGGGAGAGGTTCGCCAGCTGTTTGTCACCTACGTTGAAGCCGCTTCTGGCAGACCTGCAGCAAAGTAGACCATTGCAAGGTGGATTACATTATGCATAGGTCTGTGCTATGAGTTGGCAGGCAAGGAGCCTCCCAGAGGGATAGAGCTCATTCTACCGCCATACTGCTGCGCCGGTGGCTGCTTCCAGGGACATCCCTATCCAGGAAATCTTTCAGGCTGCTACCTGGAAGTCCGCAAACACTTTCGTCACCCACTACCACATCAACCTTGACTCATAGCGGGATGCTGGTTTTGAGGCCTCTGTTCGCTAAGTAGGGGCTGTGCGCCTTGCCTCCCTCCTCCCGGAGAACTGCTAGGAGTCTGCCAAAGAGTGTGGATGAACAACATATCCACGATCCTAGAAAAACTGGTTACTCACCTGTAACAGTAGATCTTACTCTGAGAGGGCTCGTGCAGTAGGTAATTACATATAGGACTGATGTCGGCAGGCGGCAGGACCCACAGAAAATTTCTAGCTAGCAGTCTCTGGCGGGACCGCCCATCGCCAGGTGACCGCGCCAGATGACGCCGGTATAAAGGGTGTGTCCCAGACGCCCGCCTTCCAGTTCTTTTTCCTGCCATCCAGCTCGTGCAGCACCTCAGGTGAAGTTCATAAAGCTGAGTCCTGTTGCTTCGTCGTTTTTTTCCGAAAAGTATGAGTATTTTGTATTTTCTTTGTCAGGTGAACGTCGGTATATGTCGTCCCCTTCAAAAAATAAGTGCGACTCGTGCGGCACCCAACTGCCTCATGAGGACGGTCACTCCCTCTGCCTTTTCTGTTTAGGCCCCGACCACGCGGTCGACAAGTGTCCGCACTGCCTACATTTCAACGTGGCCACCCACAGACGCAGCCCAGCAGTCTCTTGAAGCCCATCTCCTCAAAAGAAGATGTCGCAATGGAGAAGGAGTTGGAGAACTTCAGCAGTGTCCACCTCCCTGAAGGACACAGAAGCCGGGACAAAGAGCACCAGGAAAGGCCTCCTCCTCTGCGACTCGGCCGGAGCCACGGCAAGGTAGCAGCGCCCTCGAGAGAGTTCGCCTGACGGCAGCCTCGGGCTTTGGGCGTCGACCCACCCGTTGAGTTCGCGCTCGGCCGCCCGGGTGCCTCCAGGCAAAGGAGGCTTCAGCCCCAGTACCGCTGCAGGCTTGCGGCCTACTGGTGAGGCGCCTCCATAAGCAGGGCGTGGCTCCTCCGGCGTCCGCTGGGAAGAGCGCTAAAGCGCCCCGACCCGCTGGGGGCGGCACGCGTAATGTCGCCGGACCGGGCTCTCCCCATCCTCGGCCCGCCTCCGCCGAGGGACCCCAAGTCAGGCGCCGGCTCCTCTGGCGTCCGCCGGACTCGGCCCCTAAGTCGCCGTCGGCTCCTCTGGCGTGCACGACCCTCGGAGCCTACGACAGACCCTGCTCTCACCCCCGTGCAGACTCTGTTGTGATTAGCGCCGCTCACGGCCAGTCAGCGCACCCGAAACATTTGAGCTTGTCTCCCCCGGATAAAGAATCTCACCTTCTGGATCAGTATGGAAGGAAGATCTATGCTTCTTCCACACTGGGGATTAGGGCTCTAAGTTTATGTAGCACATATGGGGGATTACCAGAAGGCTGTCCTTACCCAGGCGGAATCCAAGATTGACTCCTTGCCTAACTCTTAAGTCAAGCAGGAGTTAGCCAACCTGGTCTGTTTCGCTTGTTCGGCCAGTCGTCACATTCTGAGGACGACCTACGACACAGTGGACACCGCAGGACGGAGCTCTGCGTTCGCCGTAAGTCTTCGACGTCACGCATGGCTCCGTGTGTCAGGTCTGGTCCCAGAGGTGCAGTCAGCAATCCAAAGGCGTACCTTTCAAGGGTTCTGTGCTTTTCGGTGGTGATGTCAAGGACATCATCACTGACTTGCAGGAGAAGGGACTGCCCTAAATCTGTTGACTCAATGTACTGTCCTCATCCCCACTCGCCGTCCCTTTTCGCCCAGGCGCCCGGCCTCAGCGGAAACTTCAGGAAGGCGGCCCCACAAATACCCGGGCCCCACAGCTGCCAGGCCCCGCCACCCAAAAAAAGCAGCGGTGCCCCAGCTGCGGCGCTGTCTCCACCACCTGACTCCTTCCCTCTCCCACCGCCTCCGGATGCCCCAGAGGAACTGGTGGAGGAATTCTCCCTCCACCTTCGGGTTGGGAGAGGATAACATCGGATTCATGGGTGCTTCAGATCATTGCAGAGGGGCACTCCATAGAGTTTCTGCAGAAACCTTCATGTCACCCCCCTCTGAACTCCTCTTACTCAAGGGACCATCTTCCTTTTCTCAAGGAAGAAATTTCTGCTCTCCTCGCGAAGCAGGCCATAGAACCCGTCCCCCCTCACCTTCACGGGACAGATTACTATTCCCATTTCTTCCTTGTTCCAAAGAAGACAGGAGATCTCAGACCCATTCTCGATCTCAGCTCCCTGAACCTATATGTGGAATACAAGAGGTTCAGGATGCTCTCCCTCAAACCCTCTTGTCCCTGCTTTGGCCGGGCCAATGGCATTGTGCACTGGACATGCAGGATGCGTCCCTGCACATCCCCATTCACCCTTCGTACCGAAAGTACCTCAGGTTTGCTTTCCAGGGGGACCACTACCAATTCCGGGCACTTCCTTTTGGTCTTTCCTCGGCTCCCTGAGTCTTTACCAAATGCCTGGCAGTGGTAGCGGCCCACTTGCTTACTTTGGGAGTTCAGGTTTTTCCCTACCTGGACGACTGGCTCCTGGCAGCCCCGTCCAGGGAGGAACTCCTGCATTTTCTCTCCCTCACCCAGTAGGTTTTCACTGGCCTGGGTATCACCATCAGCCATTCCAAGTCTCACCTGGCCCCTTCCCAGAGACTCCAGTTCATCGGGGCAGTCCTTGATACGACAATCTGCAGGACCTTCCTGCCTCCGGACAGTGGGGCCTCCCTCCAGTCCCAGATTTCCCTTCTATCGGGACGCAAGAGGGTTCCGGCGAGGTCGGTGCTCCGTTTCCTGGGGCTTATGGCGGCTGCCATCCTGTCGGTTCCGCGCGCGCGCCTCCACATAAGGATCTCTCAGTGGGATCAACTGGTAGACAACCTAGATCATCTGGTACTGATCTCCTCGCCGATCATAAGAGAGAACCTATTCCGGGGGGTCCCCTTTTTTCATCTTCCCCTGCTCAGACTCTGACCACGGATGCATCAGGCGAAGGTTGGGGAGCCCATCTGAGTCCTCACCGAACCCAGGGCTTATGGTCAAAATTGGAGTTAGCTCTCCACATCAATGTGCTCCAGCTTCGAGCAGTGCTGTATGCTCTCCAGGCCCTTCACCAGTACATCCTTCCCGGTCACCTAGCCGTCCAAACAGACAACATGTGCGTGGTGTGGTACATCAACAAGCAGGGAGGACTTGGTCCTACCCGCTGTGCAGGGAAGCGATGAGGGTTTGGGAATGGGCAGCTCTTCACAACCTTCACCTCACGGCGATCCATGTTCCGGGAGTCGACAATGTCCTGGCAGACAAGCTAAGTCGTTCTTCGGCTCTGCCACATGAGTGGGAACTGGACCAAAAAGTTCTAAAAAGCATCTTCCAGACTTGGGGACTCCACAGATGGACCTGTTCGCCTCCTCCCAAAATGCAAAGCTTCCAGTTTTGCTCACTCGCTCCAGGCGAGGTGCTTTCTGGAGTAACGCTCTGTCTCTAAACTGGAAGGACAGATTTGTCTATGCTTTTCCCCCAATTCCTCTGGTCCCTCATGTGCTGCAGAAACTGGCATTGCAAGGAGCGAGAATGATTCTGATCACTCCTTTCTGGCCCAGGCAAATTTGGTTCTCTCTTCTACAACAATACTCAGAGGTTCCTCCTCTTCCTCTGCTTTTATCTCGAGGATTGCTGACCCAGGATCATGGGACCCTGGTCCATCTGGGACTCAAGTCCCTTCAACTTCATGCATGGCTCCTGCAGACCTAGCCCAATCTCGTTTTGGTGTCTCTCCTAAGGTGGCCGAGATTCTGGTGGAGGCTAGAAAACCCTCCACTAGGTCCACCTACACCATGAAATGGAAAAGATTTTCCATTTGGGCTGCCTCCAGGAACTGGAAGCTGCCTTTCTCCTGTCCTGTGGCCATTCTGCTTGATTATCTGTGTCATCTTTACGACCTGGGTCTCAGTCACTCCTCTTTGAAAGTCTGCATGGTGGCTATTTCAGCCTACCATGTACCTTTCGCTGATAAGGCTTTTGCCCACTTGGAGGTATCCAAGACTTTTCTCAGAGGGGTCCTTCATCTCAGACCCCCTGTTCGGACTCCAGCTCCCCCCTGGGACTTGAACTTTGTCCTCAGAAACTTACCTTCCTCCTTTGAGCCTGGGCTCGCGAGACTTGAAGTTCTTATCTGGAAGACCCTCTTCTTGGTGTGCTTCTGCTCGCAGAATTTCAGAGCTCCAGGCCCTTATGTGCAAAATCCCTTTTCTGATTTTTCATGAAGAGAGTAGCTCTTCGTACGAACCCTAAGTTTCTCCCCAAAGTGGTAGCGGAGTCTACCTTAAATCAGTCTATTGAATTACCTGCCTTTTTCACGCAGTATTCCTACCAAGGAGAATACTTGCTCCATACCATGGACGTCCACAGGATTCTGAGATACTACACCGATAGGACGAAGGATCTCAGAAAGACTGATCAGTTGTTCGTCTCTTTTGCTCACAAAAGGGAAGGCAATGCTGTTTCCAAGCAATGCCTGTTGAAGTGGTTGGCTCATTGCATCACTTTCTGTTATGACAAGTACAACAAGTCAGAGGTCACTCCACACGAGGAGTAGCGGCCTCTGCAGCTTGTTTCAAGAATGTGTCTGCGGCAGACATATGCGCTGCCGCCACCTGGACTTCCGTCCGTACCTTTACGAAGCATAACAGTTTGGACATTGCCTCTCTCCGTAGAGCAGGCTTCGGGTTAGCTGTCTTGCAGGGCCTCCTTTCTTGAGGTTCGCAAGCTCTTTTGCTACTTCTTGGAGTAGTTCCTCCTCCGGTGCCCTTTCATTTGTTCCAGACTGCTTGGGATTTTGTCCTATACAGTGGCGTGAAAAGTATTTGCCCCTTCCTGATTTTCTCTATTGTTGCATATTTGTCACACTGGATGTTTTCAGGTCTTTAGACAAAATATAATATTAGATAAAGGGAACCTGAGTGAACAAATAACTTTTTTTTTTTACTTATTTCATTTATTTAATGAAAAAGTTAACCAACACCAACTGGCACTGTGTGAAAAAGTAATTGCCCCTAGTTAAATCAACCCAATTAAAGGGATAATTAGAGTCAGCTGATTGAACACAGCCAGGCTTGATTACAGCCAGCCCTGCTCAATATAAATCTCACTTATTTGGCCCTTACCATCAGAGTCTTGCCAGCAGAAAGATTCAACAAGCACATTATGCCATGATCAAAGGAAGTTCCTGAAAAGATCAGAAAAATTTGTTGCCCTCTGTCAGTCTGGAAAGGGTTACAAAGCTATTTCTAAGGCTCTGGGACTCCATCGAACCACAGTGAGAGCCATAATCTCCAAATGGAGAACACTTGGAACAGTAGTGAACCTTCCCAGGAGGGGGCCTGCCAAAATTACTCCAAGGGCGCAGTGTAAAATCATCCAAGAAGTCTCAAAGGATCCTAAAACAACATCCAAAGAACTGCAGGCTACTCTTGCCTCAGCTAAGGTCAGTGTTCATGACTCCACAATCAGAAAGAGACTGGGCAAAAATGGACTTCATGTGAGAGTAGCAAGGCGGAAACCACTGCTAACCAAGAAGAACATAAATGCTCGTCTCTCATTTGCCAAGAAGCACCTGGATGATCCAAGCTTTTGGGAAAATGTTCTATGGACAGATGAGTCCAAAGTGGAACTTTTGGACAACATGGATCCCATAATGTCTCGCATAAAGCAAACACAGCATTCCACAGTAAGAACACCATACCAACAGTCAAACATGGTGGTGGTAGTGTGATGGTGTGGGGATGCTTCTGCCTAAGGACCTGGATGACTTGCCATAATTAAAGGAACCATGAATTCTGCTCTGTACCAGAAAATTCTTAAGGAGAATGTCCAGTCATCCTTCCGTCAGCTGAAGCTGAAGCGTAGTTGGGTCATGCAGCAAGACAATGATCCAAAACACAAAAGCAAGTCCACATCAGAATGGCTAAAAGAAGTAAAATTAAAGTTTTGGGTGGCCTAGTCAAAGTCCAGACTGAAACCTAATAGAGATGCTGTGGCAGGACCTGAAACAGAGCAGTTCATGCTCGAAAACCTACCAAATGTTACTGAATTAAAGCAGTTCTGCGAGGAAGAGTGGGTTAAAATTCCTCCACAGTGATGTGAAAGACTGATATTGAATTATAGGAAGTGTTTGGTTGCAGTCATTGCAGCTAAATGTGGCATAACCAGTTATTAAGTGTAAAGGGCAATTACTTTTCACAGTGCCAGTTGGTGTTGGTTAACTTTTTCATTAAATAAGTGAAATTAAAAAAACAAGTGTTATTTGTTCACTCAGGTTCCTTTATCTAATATTACATTTTCTAAAGACCTGAAAACATCCAGTGTGACAAATATGCAATAATAGAAAATCAGGAAGGGCAAATACTTTTTCACGCCACTGTATGTAATTACCTACTGCAAAAGCCCTCTCGAAGTAAGATAGTACAGTTACGTAAGAACTTACCGCAACAGTAGATGTTCGAGAGAGGCTCTTGCAGTAGGTAATACCTTCCCACCCTCCATCCCCCTAGGCTTTTTTCAGCTCCTTTTCCATTGAGGAAAATATCTGCTTCTCTCTCGTCCGGGCCTTCCGGGTCTGTGGCAGGAAAGAACTGGAAGACGGGCGTCTGGGACCGCCCCTTTATACTGACGTCGTCTGACGCCGGTCACCTGACATGGGGGCGGTCCCCGCCAGGGACTGTTAGCTAGAAATTTTTCCGTGGGGTCCTGCCGACGCAAGTCCTATATGTGATTACCTACTGCAAGAGCCTCTCTCGAAGATCTACTGTTACGGTAAGTTCTTACATAACTGTACTTTCTAGAAGTGGTATATGTTGTTTATCCACACAGACCCACCCAACTTCCCCGGCTGCGGACGCACACAACCTGGCTTCCAGTGGGCTAAGATCTGGTGTCATGGGGTGGAGCCGAGGTATATACCACCTGGGTGGGTGGGAGGAACAAGCTTGAAGACTTCCAGTGAGATTTAAAGTGGATGGGGACATACCAAAAGAGTGTGGATGAACAACACATACCACTCCTAGAACTACTGTTACAGGTGAGTAACCTGTTTTTCATCCCCTCCTGTCTCTTCTGTTTGTACTCTGCAGCAGTAGACTCATGATGATCCTTTGCAATTTCTTTGGGTCCCAGGCCTCATCTTTATTTAACTTCACCATTGTTTATTTTTTTGGACTCCCAACTGTATTAGTTTCTTTGTTGTCCACAGTTAATCCCATTGTATCATTTAATAAAAATAATAATAATGTTTATTTATAAAGCGCCTTTCATTTTTCAAGGCACTGTACAAGTTAAAACAGTACAATTTGTTGTATAACCTCTGACGTGGAACCTATGGTATTAGTCCTAGATTTCAATAAAAAAATAAAATTACTGGAAGCATGGTAATTGCCATTTTTGTGGCTTGTTTTCATTCAGTCTCGGCAGCTGACAAAGGCTGTGCCTCCACATTTATTTTTTTATTCATTTAATTTTTGTTGACCGGGTAATTGCACTAGACAAATTCTGCCTATTTTCAGGCACGACCCGGGGGAGGGAGATACAGGTAAATGCCAACGGACCTTGAACCAGATTAAGCAGTTCTTTCTGTCAGTTCTTTAACTAAGCAGTACAGTCTGAACCTAATGTCCTGTAGGCAGGCTAGCTTCAACTTGCCATTCTGCAAGGCCTGCTGTCTGCAGGGTCTTATTCCCTTCTGCTGTGTAGTCTTCCTCCTGCTCTACTGTTGTGTTGTGTACTTGTTGAGAATTGCTGCTAATGTGCGACTCTGTGGAGGGAGAGGTCCTCGAAGAAGATACTTTCATTACTTAACAGCAGCAATAGATCTTCAAGAGGATCTCCTCCATGGAGCCACTGCTCACCCTCCCACCTGTCCTTTTTGGTATTTCAGGTACAGCACCATACTCCAGAAGATGAATCTGTTCCTGCAAGTTTGGCCTTATTTTCTGCGACCATCCCTTGAGCACTTTTCTTTTTGGAATCACAACCCTGTCTGTCTATTCGAGGGTCTTGTCTCGTGTTCCTGTCCAGTATGATACAACTGCAAACTTTAATCCAGCAGGAGGTGGTATGGGGCTAATAAGTTATATAGGCAATGCTGACATACATCAGGGTTTTTTTTTTGCCAATTGTTTAACCAGGTGAGACGCACTAAGCTGAAAGCTTGTTTACAGGTGCAACGTGGGAGCACAGGGAAGTTAAGTGACTTGCTCATGGTCACACAGTATGCAAGTGGAAGCTGTGGGATTCAAACCCAGGTCTCCAGATTTGCAGCTCAGAGCCTTAAACTGCTGTGCTATACTGCCTCCCTGTAGGTGGCCCCAGCTAGGCAAAAGTTTCCCAGTTGTCCTGACACCTACGACTTACAGTTTCAAAGTTGTGGCTCTGTGGAGGAGATAGTCTTAAAGGTCTGCTGTTGCTGGTAAGTAAGACAACTTTCTTGCTTATGCTTGTTTTTAGTTGTTTGTATCCTCCTCACATTGTGCAGTGCAGCACTTTACAGTCATTTAATTATTCTGTCAATACTAAAAATGATGTGAAGAATATTCTACTAATTTAGATTAAATTGAGATTAAATTCATTTATGCAGTTCCATCTGTGTGGAGCTCAGTCACTGGATGTCTTCAGGCATAAACAGGAGGCGGCTGAAGTAATCCCCATTAGAGCCAATTCAGGATGGCAGCAGAAACGACAAATAGGTCAGCTTACAAACTCTGGTACAGAAAAAAGAACCACTTTTGACTGTAGGATAATACCCAGCTGTTCGGTTTATTTAAAGCTTAAAAAAAAGGAGGGGGGCAGCCATTGCCTTGAAAAAGCATGTATAAATGTGAAAATGTTTGTCTTGCAGTTGAGCACTACTTTTTTTTACTTTTAAATAAATTGAATAATTTAGTATTATCCTACAGCCAAAAATTGTATTTTTTTTTCTAGATGTCTTCTAACGTAGCTTCTCCCACCTCACTTGGTGTTTGTACTCCAGCTTTGGCCCTTGCGGTTTTACATCTTCATTTCTGCTGGAAGGGACAGACCTTCTTCACAGCCCCTTCTGTATTAGTGTGATCCTCAGTTTTCAAGCACTTTTATTTGGTGACTTAACTTTTCAGTCTTTGACTCATTGTGTGCATTTCATTTTCCAGTTACTGATCTATTGGCGGTTTGAAGATATAACGTAGAAAACTGGGATTCAAGCACTGTGTTTATTACAGACAGAAAATGTCTGCCACAGATAGCCATGACATATGTCTCTGTTGCCTGAGGGCTGACCATGCAGTTGAGCGGTGTCCATGTTGTCCATCTGTATTCATCCCTCCTGGTTGGACCAGTATAGGGCATGCTTCCTCCAGGGTAGGCTTCAAGAAAAGAATGTCTCTATACACGTGTGTTTGGTGGTGCAGGTGCAGGCCATGGAGGAATAGGTGGTGGCAGGGGCGTCAACGGTCCTGGCCTTGGTCCCAGTGGAGCCCGACTGTAGGACATATACTGTTCCATTATTGGCTGGAGTAATAATACAGAATTTTGATGAGAGACCCTCTTATTGAAAGAAGCATAACAAGAAACACCATTACCGTTGATCTCAGGGAGGGGAATATTATCTCTCCTTTAAACTCACCCAACCGGTCGAGCCGTTACTGGTTGAGGAATCTGTTGATTCTTTAACAGTGCCCCCAGTGGAGCAATTGACTTTGGCCGCACCAACCTATCCGGTCGCAGTTGTGCTCAACCCGTTCGACTAGGAGTCTGAAGAGGGCGAGGCTTTGTCATTCTTCAGGACCCTGGAGCTGCAGGGGCATTCTCAGGCTGCGGAGATGGGCTAGACCATGGCCCCGGGTCAACCCTAACCCTGTGCTACTTCCTCCAGTGGTTATTCCTAAGGTCCAGCCCATGGTATCCCCCTCCTTGCTGGTTACCTTGCCTCAGCATGTGGTGTATTCTTCCCCGCTGTTCGTCACTCATTGAGCGCGCTCGGTGACTCAATCTTGATCCCATTCTTGTTGACACCACCACCACAGGCACTTGTTGAGGACATCAGTGGCATTGACTACATAGGTGGTACGAGGATTTCTTGTGGTAAAAGCGAGCCCTGGCAGGTCAGAGGCAGAGTCTGCCTGTGTTTCCGGTCACCTTGACTCCCTCTTGCTTGCATGTGCCATCGCAGCCTGTGGGCAGTGTCTGTTGGTGGTACCCACAGCACAGCTGATCCTCATCAACCCACCTCCTCTGCAGCTGTGGGAAGGTGTTTCTACTAAAGCTTCCATGCCTGAGTCTAGTTTGCCCAGCATTTTATCAGTGGTGGTCTGGTCACTTTTGATAAAGAGGTAGTCCACCCCTCTGAGCACAGGCCCCAGTCCCTGTTCAGTGTCGCTGACTTGGACTCAGATGACTCCTCCATGGCTTCCTCCTCCCAGGGATGGATATAGGCCGATTCGTTCAAAAAGTTCACCTCTGGTGACACAACCTCCTTTGCTGCTGTTCTATAACACGTGCCCACCACTCTGAACATCCCCTAAGAGGAGGTCCAGAAGAGAGAGACCTACCCTCAAATGGATATCCTGAGTCAGGATTCCTCACTGGGTGTGGTGTTCCCAGTGTCTGTTTCTGTCCTGGGCCCAGTAGTCAGGATCGGGCAGCACTCTAGATCTTTTCAGGCCACCCCTTAATGCATGGATAACAAATGTGTGATACCTGTTATGAGGCATTCTGGAGAGACTGTGCTGCCCTCGGCAAAGGGGTTTGTGTCAGATTCTGCTTTTCATAAGATGAAGGTGCAGGGTAATGTGGATGAGCCGCAGAACAGAGAGTCCAGGAACCATGACTTGCTTGTTTGGAAAGTATATGCGGTGGCTACCCTGGGGATCAGTCAGGTCTACTGCATAGCTCTGATGGCCTGTTTAGCCATGAGATTTTTGACAAGCTCGCCAATATGATCCCTCTACTCCCGGATGATAGTCAGGCAGAGGTCTGGGCCTAGTAGAACCTGGGATATTTGCTGTCCTTGCAGCAGCTAAAGAAAGCTTTGGACTTTGTGTGACTGACTGTGCCCGTGCAGAGGCCACCGCGGTGTCCATGCGCAGGAGGGAGGGCCTGGCTACATCTCTTGACTTTTACTGTGGAGACCTTGCACAAGTTGTCAGATGTGTCCTTTCTAAACATTGTTTTTGACCTGGGTGAAAGACCATCTCACCCACTTAGAGAAGTGCGCTGTCACCCATGATTCAGTGACATTGTCCCAGCAGGCTAAGCAGCCTTTCAAGCCCTTGAAAGGCTCCTTTTATGGCTCGAGTATCAATCCAAGCAGCCCCAGCAGAGGCAGCAGTATCAGCACTCTACTGTTTGGCAAAACCCAAGTCCAGCCATCAGGGTCGGGGGGGGGCACAGTGGTGCATCCAAAGGCCAGTCCTCTGTAGCCCCCTTGTGAGTCAAAACGTGATGGGGGTTTTGGGGTGCCATTCCCCCTCTCCCAAGGTCTCTACTGCAGCTTTTGGCTGGGTATCGGCTCCTTCACGACTTTTCACAGTGGTCTGCCATGACATTAGACAGGTGCTTCTGGATGTAGTGGTTTCAGGTCTGGCTCTGGAGTTCATGTCTCTCCCTATGTATCGACCCCACCTGCCAAGGGAGTCCATGGTGTCAGAAGAGACACTAGCCATACTGCAGGATGAGATTACCCAGCTCCTGGAGCACAGTGCTATTGAGGTTGTCACAGATGCCCTGGCCTTGCAGGGATAAATGTCTCACTACTTTTTAGTAACACAACCGACATGGGGCTGACTCTCCATTCTAGACCTACACACCCCGAACAAGTTCATGTGCAGGCAAGAGTTCCGTATGGTCATGCTCAACCAGATTATATCATCTTTGGAACCAGAGGCATGGTTTGTTCCGTGGCCCTCCAGGATTTGCTCCTCTACATCCCCATCCATCCATTTTGATTCACACCTATCATTTACTCAATATAGAACAGCTACTATAAACAAAGTAAATAAGAAAATAGCCTTAAGGAGAACAACCAGCTGTCTAAACAGGGGTGATAGAAATTAACTGAACAATTGATTTTACCTACTTTAAGATATGGGGAGTTTGTATATAGAATGGCTAACAAATCATTGTTAGGCTGTTTAGATAAAACCCATTATCGTATTACCAGATACGTATTGAAGCGTGACCGATGAACACATTGTTTATTACTGACAAGCTTGGAATGGCAATCCCTGGAACTGGGTTACTCTAGACGCTGGCTAACAGTAATAATCCCGTTTCAGAACTTCTTTTTCCATCTAATATCAACCACAAGAGTGCTCTAACAAGATCAGTTTCTTAAAAACAAAATTACTCCTGGGATTAGATCAAATAAATTTGGTGACAGAACCTTAGTTCAAAGGGCAGCTACTGGAATATACTCTTTCTCCCTACCCCGAGCGATTTGTGAAATTCTGTGCTTTCATCATCTAGACACACTATAAATGAATTGATGGTTTTACATGTAATTGTTTTAATACAACCCTATAATTTGAGTGAGTATAATGCAGTAATGTATCTGTTGCTTATATGTTCTTTAGTTATGCTAATATGTATAAATAAATAATATGTCTCTGTTTATTTGTAACTTTTGCAGCTTTGCACAATTTTTTGCATAGGAATGTCTTGTAAACTGGACCTTTGGTCCAAATGACATGTTTCTTCATGTATAAAAATAAAGTTTTTACCTACCTACCATCCCACAGGTGACACCTCAGGTTCTGAGTAGGAGGTGCTTTTACCAGTTTAGTGTTAGGTCATTCTGCCTGTCCTTGGTAGCCAGAGTGTTTTGCCAAGTGTCTATCAGCCACGGCGGACTATCTCAGTTGTAAGGGCACCAGGGTACATCTGTACCTGGGTGACTGGCTCATCACAGGCATCTCCAGGGAAGCCATGGAGTGGTTCACGGATTTGGCCTTTCAGATTTTTCGGGATTTAGGCCTCTTGGTGAACCCCACAAAGTAAGACATGGTCCCCCCAACAGGTGATTCTGCTAATTGGAGCACAGTTGGACCCCCTCCGAGCCAGGGCTTCCTTACCAGAGAACAGAATGGAGGATCTTGCCTCCTTTACCTGATCATTTCAGGTAGGGCATTTGCCTCTGTCTCTTGGGGTTCATGGCTGTCTTGACCAGTGTGGTCTATTGGGGTTCATGCACCTCCTCTAGTGGGAGCTGTGTGCCAGTAGCCTCAGCTTCATGATCACCTGGACCAGCCAGTTAGTGACGTAGCCGACGAGGGACCCCATCAGGTGGTGGCTGTGCCCCAGAACCTTGTGGAGGGAATTCCCTTGTCTGCCCATAGCTGATGCTGACCCTGAGCATGGATGCATCTCTGGGATGGTGGGGGTCACATGTCCGACCGCAGAACCCACAGGTTCTGATCACCGAGCAAGGCCTAATTGCCAAGCAAGGCCTGGCAACATATCGACCTGCTGGAGTTTTGGGCAATGTGGTTGGCACTGACTAAGTTAGCTCTGCTGATTCTGGGTCAGGTCCTGCAGTTCCTGACAGACGTGATCTTGTTCTATCTGAATAAGCAAGTGGAACACACTCCTTTCCCTGTATCAAAGGAACTCTGCACTTGATTCCTGGTATACAGTCTTTCAAGGCCACTCTCGTGCAGTGCACATGGCGGGGGGACAGCCAGTTGGCGGAGCTCTCAGCAGAGTGGGAGAGGCGTCTTACAGGTGATCCCCATCTCTGATTGTGCTTCACTCCCATGCAAACTTCCTGCTCAAGGAAGTCTTAGAGTTTCACCTTAACTAGACAGTATATCTCCATCAACTTTTGGAAGCCTACTTTAGATGCCGAGCATGCACTCCATACTATTGAAGTGTGCCATTCGCTCTTCTACTAAAGGGATCACACAGCAGGGGTTTGCAGTGAGGCTTTCTGGGTATTTGTGACCTGTGCTGAAAATGCTTTAGGCAGACCAGCAGGAAAGCAAATGACTGGCCAGTGGATAACCTCTTGCATTGATCTGTGCTACAGAGTGGCTGGTAGGAGACTGAGCAATGGGTTGAAGGCTGATTTCCTCCTGGCCTGTACTGTTGCCTCTGTTGCTTCTGCCAGGTACATCCCAATTGAGGAGATCTGCAGGGCTGCCACTTCCTTCAGTGTGCATGCATTCAAATCCCTATCTAGCAGACAGCTCTATATGTGGTGGGAGGAGCCAAGTTTGAAGACATCTGGTGACTGAGCTACGCCCAGATGGAACTGCCTAAGTGTGGATGTAAACTGAATAAAAAATAGTAGAATTATGGTCACAAGTAGGTAAACTCTATTTTCTTTCTGGTTATGTGAAGCTGTGAACCTGGTCTTTAAGTTAATTTTTTTTCACTCTGAGAGTATCTTCCTGTTACAGTGTGCAGGAGACATAATAAAATTGTGTTTGCATTTTTCAGGTCCTGCCCGGGTTTCCCGTTCACCGGGAAGCACTTGTCTGTCATGCCAGGGAGAGAGAGAGACTGATTGCTGCACAGCTGCAACATCTGCCAAACGCCCCACACGTCTGAGGTTGGTCATAGGAAAAGGATATTGCTAATGAAAACTGTTAAAATGGTTGCTGGCATAGTGCCATGGTGGCAGCACTTTGCCCTGATCCCTGGGATGCTAGTTAATATTCCTCATTCATTATGTGGGGAAACCCCTAAAGGATGTGTGGTTATAAGGGCATATAGCACCCCTAGGGTGGTTATTCAGCATGAGGCATAGCATTGGGATTGTCTTGTGGCTGTGAACTGAATACAGAGGCCCTGGATTCCATTGCTGCTGTTCGTGTTCGTCCCCTCACTCTTCGCCCTAGGTCTCCTTGGTTTGATGAGGCATTGAGGAGTTGAGGAGAGGGAAGGCTAGAGAGGTGCTGCTGGAAGTCGGCCTGGAGTGTGACAGTCTTAGTTTGGACCACAATACGGTCCATCAATCAGGAATTACCCATAAGAAGGCAGAATTCCTGTCCAGGGAAATTGCTGCTGTGTGAAATTGACCAGCCCAGCTTTTTCCACACTGTGGACAGACTCTGCAATCCACTCTGTCTCCAGCCCGGAAATACTTTTTCACAAGAACGGTGTCAGGAGATTGCTCGATTCTTCACAGATAAGGTTGCCACAATCAGGTCAGATGTCCACCTGACCCTCTCTAATGGGAGTTGCGGTGGTCGGCAGGAGATGTCGAATGCCCAGTTTGTGTGGTGTGACTTCAGCTGGCTCACAATCGGTGACATTGTGATGGTCGTCCCAGTCGTTGCATCCAACTAACTGTAGTTTGTACCCAGGCCCCACATGCCTCCTAGTAGGCTGTGTGGATAAAATCGGCCCAGTCCTTGCTGAGATAGTCTGGATGTCTTTTTGGAGAGGGGGATCTTTCCAGATCCCCTGAAGGAGTTTGTGGTTCGGCCCCTTCTTAAAAAGCCCTCCTTGGACCCGAACTGTATGGCCAACTACAGGCCTGTCCCTAACCTACCCTTTGTGTGTAAGGTTATCGAGAAGGTGGTTGCGTTGCAGCTGGATGACAATTTGACCAACTACAATGTCTGTGATTCTCTCCAGTCCAGCTTTAGGAAGAGATGTAGTACCGAAACAGCCCTTGTTTGGGTACTAAATGATCTAATAGCGAGAGATCGAGAGACCCATTCCATCTTAGTACTTCTTGATCTCTCTGCAGCATTTGACACCATAGACCATGGTGTGCTGTTGGAGCACCTGCGATTCATCTGTGGACTTTCAGGGATGGTCCTCAGATGGTTTTGATCATTTCTCGAGGATAGGACTCAGAGGGTGGTGTCTGGGGTTTTTTTCTCCGCTCCATTCTCCCTATCCTGCGGGGTGCCACAGGGCTCCATCTTGGTGCCCATGTTGTTGTGTTTATGCTGCCGTTGGGAGTGATTATTAGGTGGTATGGCTTGAGTTTTGACTGCTATGCTGATGATACTCAGCTGTACATGTCCTTTGTACCTGGCCAGGATGATGCTGTTTCAGTCTTTAACAGCTGTCTAGCAGAGATCCAGAATTTGATGAATGTGAACCATCTGGTTAAACCCAGAAAAACTGAGGTGTTGATTGTGGACCCAGGTCGTTTTGGGGGCGGGTTTGTTGGTGGGATCACCTTTGGGTCTGTGGTTGGAGGTGTTCAGCTAACCACCTCAGACTGGTGCGGAACCTGGGCGTTATGTTTGGTGACTGCTTGACCCTTAAATTACAGGTGTCGGCAGCTGTCAAAACCTCTTTTTACCATCTGAGGAATATCGCCTGGGTAAAGCACCTGGGTCCCCCTGACGATCTTCCAACTTTAGTCCATGCCTTCGTTACCTCGCACCTTGACTATTACAGTGCCTTCTACGTTGGGCTACTGGGGGTTGATATCCGCTGCTTGCAGCTAGTACAGAATGCGGCAGCCAGGTTTTTGACTGGCATCCCCAGGACTAGTCCTATCATACCTGTGCTCCACGGACTGCATTGGCTGCCGGTACAGTGGCAGATCACCTTCAAGTTCGGTTTGCTGACCTATAAGGCCCTACACGATCAGGAACCTAGTTACCTGTAAGATCTTCTTCACCCTACTGTCCCCTCCACCCGATGAGGGATTGCTAGAATTCACAGGGAGTTCGTTTACAGACTTCTGGGGCAAGGTAATTTGGTTTTATAGCCCCAACCCTGTGGAATTCCTCACCTCTCTGGTGCGAGATTGCCTCGACCGGCTCAAAGTTTTAAAGTTGCCTTGAAAACATATCTTTTAGCCTAGCGCTTTGATTTTTAATGCTGCTGCTATATTTATAATTTTTCATTTTTGTATTTATTGATGTGTTTTAATTGTTGTTGTACAGCACCTTGGTTTTAGAAAGGCACCTTTTTATAAATGATGATAATGAAGAAAATATGTCCGTATGTATGTAACCGGCTGAGAAATGTGTAGTCCATTAAGACTGCACATCTTGGCTTTTATTTGTTAAAAAATATATAGTTCAGGTGAGGCATATGGTTATTGGACTATAATCAATTTATTTGTTTTATTTATTTAGTAATTTGGAAAAGACTTTTGCACGCAACCTCTTTTACAAAGGTTTCATGTTGTAGATTGCAAAACAAAGTACAGCAGGAGAAAGCAAAGGTACATTACAGTGAACGACACAGCTTGGATTCAGAACTTAGAGAATAACTCAAAACATAGGTACCAGTTAAAATAACAAGAAAAAACACTTTATGAGGTTGGAGGTGGGAATAAGCAGCCACAAAGTGCCTTGTCAGTAGTTCAGAGGGACAGGGATAGCTGGCAGTGGGGTGAAAAAAGGAGGCACGAGAGAGAGGTAGGAACTGTGGTGGAGGTGAAGGGTGGATGAAGAAGGGTGAAATGGTATAGGGAAAAATGGGGGATGAGGGAGGCTGAGCGGAGAAGACATGCTAGAGTAAATGGTGGGGTGTGAGGGGCATGGTCAGGCAGCCTGCATAATACTGACTGTTAGGAAACCCCGGACTGGGAGTTGGGGAGGGGTGGCGGGTGCTGAAGGAGCATGGTGCAAACTGATTGCTGAGGCAAGTCATGAGAAGGAACAGAGGGAAGGGTTGCTTGCTGGGGGGCAGAGAAAGCAGGTGTGGCTGGACTTGGGGGCAGGTACACTTAGAGAGTGTTATTAGGTGCTGTTTGAGGTCAGTTTTGAATTGGGCCAGACAGTTGGTGGCCAAGAGGTGCATGGGGAGTTCATTCATCCACAGGAGTGCCCAGTAGGCAAACGCATGTTGCCCAAATGAGATGCGATGGAAGGGGGTAGCCAAGGCCCCTCTAGTCCTCCCTCTGTGACCTGTAACAAGTTGGCCACCTTGATCAAATTGCCTACACAAGGTGGTGTTTTACCCAATAGAGCCTTCTTCCCTAGGATGCAAATCTGAATTTGACCCTGTTTTCTTCATGACAGCCAGTTTGCATGTTCATACAGAGTACAGGTGTGAGTGCCATGCTCAGCATCCAGGGTGAGTCTGCAGGCTTTGTTGAGTGCAGTATGAACCTCTTGAGTGCTGTATCCATTGCCGCCCCATAGGCCACTGTTCATAGTCAATAGTAGATGTAATGGAACTGTGGGCTAAGAGGCAGAGGGCCCCCGGAGAGAGGTATTGCCTGTGCCTGTACAGGACACCAATCTTGGTATTGACTGTCTTGACCAGAGAGTCAATATGGTGAGCAAATGTGAGGGTATCATCTATTATGACCCCCAGATACTTGAACAAGTGGACTTGTTCCAGCAACTCACTGCATGAGTTGGAGATGATGAGGGGGTGGTGCTTATTTTTGTTGTGGGGGCTGGATATAAGCATGGCCTTGGTTTTCTTGTAGTTCAGTAGCAACTTATGACTACAGAACCAGGCCTCGAGTTTGGAGAAGGAGTTCTGCAGCTCAGATTGTAGGGCAGTCTGAGACATGCTGCTGCTCAGGAGCACAGCATCATCTGCATATAGTATGAGTTTGGTGTTGCAGGCTGTGGGAAGGTCATTTAAGAAGAGGCTGAAGAGTAGGGGCCCCCATATTAATCCTTGGGATACCCCTAATGATACCTCGCTTGCACTGGATACTGTTTGCCCAATTTTGACACATTGCTTTCTCCATATCCGGTAGTCTTGGAACCAGCAAAGGGCACTGGGCGCCACACCCATGTTTTGCACTTGTGACGGTAACAGGGGGTAGTTAACTGTATCCGAAAGCTTTGGTGAGGTCAACAAAGACAGACCCCACCAGTTTGCCTTCTTCCAGGGCCTTATGTGCATAGTTTGTGTAGTCCAGCAGGGCAGTGGTGGTACTGTGATTTTTGTCTGAAGCCATGCTGGTTGGGGCATAGTAGATTATACTTAATGAAGTAGTCGATGAGTTGACCCGTCACAATCTTTTTCAGTGCCTTGGATAGGGAGGAGAGGATCGAGGTGGGTCTATATTTGGCTACCAGAGACTTGTCGCCCCTTTATGCACTGATGTAACTAGGGCCTGCTTCCAAACCGCCGGGAATTGAGCGAGGGCCAGTGACTTATTGTACAGCATGGTAATGGGCACTATAAGAATGTCCAGGGTGAGGGATAGATGTTTCGTGTCTATCCCGTCACTGCCCAGTCTGGTCTTACCTAGTACTTTCTTGACCATAGTTAGGGCCTCCTTCACAGTCATCCTTTTAAAGTAGAAGGTTGGGTGAGAACACTCAGTCATGTGACTGGTTTCGACCAGTGAGGTTACAGGATTTTCATGGCCTGGTTTATAATTTAGCATGGTATGCCACCACCCAGTGTTTGTTTACCACCACTGTAAAGTTTATTTACCACTAAACTGTGTCTTTTGCCACCACCCTTTATTTTTGCGTCACCCTATTTTGCTTTTATGAAATCTTCCCAAATTGTCTCTTACCACCATCCTTTATTGCTCTTATTATCGCTGTTTTGATACCAGTGTTCTGTACCTTATTTAAAAATCACCTATGCACATGTATCGGTGCATATAGAAGGTGCATGGAAAACTGCATCGTTGGCCCCACTCACCGCAGCTACCACCCTGTATTCCCAGGCAGTGAGGAATCCAGCCAGTGTTAGAATCCTTGTGTACCACTCAGGAAGTGACTGTGGCTGGGTCAGGCCATGGAGATGAGATGTTTGGCTCCCGGAGAAAGACTGATGAGGTCACCAGACATTTGCCCCTTCCCCCCCCCGGTTAGCCGATCATGGAGTAGCTCCATTTGCTGTGAAGGCAACCACGTGCCTGCTATCTCGGTCAGGAGATTGCGTTTAGGGATATTGGGGTATGAAATTTTGATTGTGACATCTGGCACATGTAATATCACAGTGTTACAGAAGTAACAGTTACACAATAAAGACGTGTCTCAAACTCTTATTGGAAAGAGTTGGCACAGAAGGCACAGGCTCCCCTTAAACTATACAAAACAGTAAGGGCTTGAAAACTGTAGCATGATATTTATTGACTTGTTGATTGGATAAGTACGCTTATCCGAATTACCTTTTTCAGGAATGAGTTGGACCTACATAGGGAAAGACTGAGGGTGGAGATCAAAGATAAAGGGCTATAAACAAGCTGGGAAATGCATTTACAAAATAATAGAAATGGCCTAGGGGTTACAGTAGTTCTTGCATTAGGTGTAAGAGCAGAAGTTAACTTATTCCAACAGTTTGGTCAGTAATGTGAAAACATGAAAAATATACCTACTCAAATGGGTATTTACAGGTGAGGTTTTTAAATTGTACTTTAGTGGGTGACCTTAGTTATGGGAAACTTGCTGTTTCACTGTAAGGCATTGTAAAAATCGCTTGCTCACCCCTTACACCTGAGCACCAGATTCAGAGTGTGTAGCATGATAGCTTCCTATGTTCAGTCAGTAGCAAAGCCAGTCCAGTTGATTAGAAGGTGTGCACCTATAGGTAAGTCTGATGACTGCTAGAAAGTAGCTGTCCAACCTGATAAATAATATGTCCACTTTATCTTGCTACACCTTAGCTGCATGGCCATAAAGAAAGTGTGGTAACACCATAGAAACATAGAATTTTATGACAGAAAAGGGCTGCGTGGCCCTCCCAGTTTTCCCAGATGTTCCCTGCCTAATCTGTCTCCGTAGACCCTAACTCAATTATGATGATCCTCCCTGCCTATTTGCTAACATACTCCTTTGTCTATCCCACATGTACTTGAAGCCCCCTACTGTTTTTAGTTCCACCACTTCCGCTGGTAGTCTGTTCCAGGCGTTTACCACTCTTTCAGTGAAGTAGTACTTCCTCACATTCCTCTTCACCCCCCCCCCCCCAAGCTTCGTCTCGTGCTCCCTGGTCGTGGTGCTCTTTTTCATTTGAGAGACTCCCCATCTGCACCCTTTTGACCCCTGTGAGATACTTGTAGTTCTCTATCATGTTCTCTCTTCCTCTCCTCTCTTCCAGGGTATACTTGTTGAGCGATCCCTCAATCTCTCTCCTTTTAGGTCTCCATGTGAACCTTAGCACCATTTTAGTTTCCCTCCTCTGGACTGCCTCTGTCCTGTCTTTGTCCTTTCTGAGGTGTGCCCTCCAAAACTAGACATAGTACTTCAGCTGGAGACTTACCAGCAAGTGATACAGTGGCAGTACCGTCTCCCTCCTGCTGGAGATACCCCTCCCTATGCACCCTAGTATACCATTAGCCCTACCCACTGCTTTGTCGCATTGCTCAGCCACTTTGAGATTGTTAGTTATGATAACACCAAGAACCCTTTCCTGCTTAGTAAGTCATTACCTCCCTCCATCTTATACTCACCTCCTGGGTTCCTGTGCTCTAGGTGCATGATTTTGCACTTTTTGGTACCGAAGGCCCCAACTGCCATGCTCTTGACCTATCCTCGAGTTTCTCAAGATACGTCACGTTCTCTCCATCCTTCTGGTGTCCACCTTGTCACAGATTTTAGTATCATTTGCAAAAGACATACCTTCCCTTCTAGTTTTTCTGCAGTGTCACTTATGAAGCTGTTGAAAAGGACTAGTCCTAGTACAGAACCCTGCAGCACCCGGCTGATCACTCTTCCATCATTAGAGTGAGTGCCATTAACTGCCACCCTCTGTCTCCTATATCTGTTAACCAGTTTCTAACCCAGTTCACCTCTTTGGATCCCACCCTAGGTTGCTCAGTTTCTTTATCAGTCTCCTGTGTGGCACAATGTCGGAAGGCATTGCTAAAATCAAGGTAGGTCACGTCTTCTGCCCTCCCTGATCTAGTTCCCTGTTATTTCCACGGTCACCCAGTCAAAGAAATCCGTTAGATTTGTCTGGAATGGAACCCCCCTTGAATCCATGCTGTTTATGATCTTGCAGCCGACTGGATTCATGATACTCTAGCAGTCTTTCCATCAGCAGGGATTTTGTTAATTTCCCAACCACTGAAGTAAGACTGACCATCAGATGGCTTCCTTCCTGCTGCAGCTCTTCTGTAGAGGGACCACATCAGCTGTTCTTCAGTCCTCTGGAACTTTGCCTGTTTCAGTGAATTGTTGACTAAGGCTGTCAATGAGGCAGGTAGCACCTCCCTGAGGTTGCTTTAGTATTCTTCCAGTGTATCCTGTCCGGTTCCATAGCTTTGTCTACCTTCAGAGCTGCAAGTCTCTTTGTCTAGAAGAAGAATCAGCATTTTATATAGCACTTTTCGTACACTGTGTATCCCAAAGCGCTTTACAAGCAATGCTAGTCTGGTAGTGAAGTGGCTGAATGTGTAGTGGCAGCCATGTTGAACATCAACATCCACACACAGCCTGGAAAATTGCATGAACCGAGTTATGGGAAGGGGAATGTTGGTCAGGACACTGGGAATTCACCTGATCTTTGCTAAGAATGCCCTGGGTTCTTTTACTTCCACCTGGGTACCCACCAGGACAACACCAGGATGGGTAGAAGGGACCTCTGTTTAACATCTCATCCAAAGGATGGCACACCCCAGCAGTACAGCAGCCCCTAATACTGCACTCAGATGCCATCGTTTTAGGTGCAAGTCCAATCCCGGTGTGGGACAAGAACCCATGACTTTCTGGTCCAGAGGCGGATGTGCTACCAACTGAGCCACGCTCAGCTGGTAGCACATCTTCCTGATGGTCCATTCACACCCCCTCCCAAATGAAGAATCATCAGCCGTACCTGTTCAGGATGGCACTTTTTTCTTGTCCTGTTCTACGCAGTCCCCCCCAAAAAAATAATCCTCACAGTCTCTCCCCTTTCTTTCCTCACTTGTGTATCTGAAGAAAGTCTTATCCCTTTGGTACCTTTGGCTGTCCTTTCATTTGGTTGTGCCTTTGCTCCTTCTCTGCTTTTCCTGCTTCCTCTGTTTTACTTGATATACCTTCCTGTCTTTCTCCTCTGTGTTTCTTGTACCTCCTGAATGTCACCCTTTTTTCCTTACCACCTGGCCACTTGTAGAGAACCATAATGGTCTTTTTTTTTTTTTTTTTCTGCTTTTACTCACTCCTTCACGCAGGAGATAGAGGCTTTAATTTTGCCTCCTTATTTTTCTCCACTGTGCTGTGGACCTTCTTGGCAGTCTTCCCAATCAGTTTGTGATTCAGCTTTCCATTTTTTGAAGTCCACACTTCTAAAGTCTAGGACCCTCTCCCCATGTGGTTTTCTTCTGTTCCTGTCCTTCTTAAACCACACTGTACAATTTTCACTGATACTGAGGCGACGGCCCTCAGTAGTAGTAGTATATTTAGTTATTTCTACATACCCAGTCCCCATTCTCTGGGCGCCTTACACAGTACAAAAAAGAAAAAAAAAATAACAGCAGCATAATAAATTACTATCTATACATACATGATGAGAAACTGGTTAGGAATTGGTGAGAAAGCTGTTATAAAAGACAGTACTTTTGCCCCAACTTAAAACTTTCAGTTGAGGGGGCCTCTCGAAGCTCTCGCAGCAGCTGGTTCCAGAAAACTGGACCAGCCACCACAAAGGAAGGATTCCCCACACAGCTTTAAATGAGGTCTTGGGACCTTCCGGAGGCCCACCTCAGAAGAGTGGAGAGGGCATTCAGGAGCATATGGACACAGGAGCACTTTTAGGTAGCCAGGACCACAGATTGTGTAGGACTTAATATGTTAACAAACCTGTCTTGAAGGAGATGTGCCACCTCACAGGCAGCCAGAGACCATGTTCACAAAGCCAGAGAGTTGCTTGGAGTGCGAAATGCCAGCAGTCACTTTAGCTGTGGGGTTCTGCACCAGCTGCAGGCTGTGCATCAAACCTCCAGACAGCCTGAGATACAGAGCATTATAGTAATCCAGCCTAGATTTCACGAAGGCGTGTACCAGGGAC
Organism: Neoceratodus forsteri; assembly: GCA_016271365.2. Classification (NCBI taxonomy): domain Eukaryota; kingdom Metazoa; phylum Chordata; order Ceratodontiformes; family Ceratodontidae; genus Neoceratodus; species Neoceratodus forsteri. Next base: position 1,137,672,326 of record CM057455.1, on the reverse strand, counting down.
TTATGTGCTGAAGGCTGTGAAAGGGCTTGATCCGGGCGATGTTCCTAAGATCAAAGAAACCACTATGGACCACAGCAGACACCTGATATTCCATAGCCAGGTTGTGGTCCATAATGATGCTCAGATTATTCACCTGTCTGTGGCTGTACTGTAACTGGGCCTGAGATGTAATCCAGCCACCCCTCTACTCAGTTCAGCCACCCTTCAGTTGCCCTAGTCCACCAGTAGTACTTCAGTCTTGTTCTGGGTTCATCCTGAGCCAGCTGGAGGCCATCCAGTCATTGATCACAGATAGGCAGTCATTAAGCATGTCTACTGCATTTGTCTCACATGGGGCAAATGATAGATTAAGCTGCGTACCATCTGTATAAGGGCAAGACTGTAAACTGTACCTCTGTATCACTTCTCCCAGTAGCAGCATATACACTAGAAAGTATGGTAAACAAGATTGAACCCTGAGGGACACCACAGGTCAGGGCAGCTGGCCGAGAGAGAAAATCCCCCCATGCTGCTTGCTGTGCCCTACTGAAAAGGATGGACTCTAACCACCTCAGTGTTCTACCAGGTCCTTCAGTTGAGCTGTCAAAGTCCTATGATCTGCAGTGTCAAATACTGATGAGAGATCAAGGAGAACTAGAATGGAACATTCCCCTCTATCTTTAGCCAGAAGAATATCATTCTGCACCCTAGTAATCACACTTTCCATGCTATGTTACCCTCTGAATCGAGACTGCAATGTATTATCTCCAGCTGTGTCGCCACCACTCTCTCAGTAACCTTTCCCACAGCGGGAAGGTTAGAAATGGACCCGTAATTTGCCAAGACATCCGGGTCCAAAGAAGGCTTCTTGAGGAGGGGTCTCACGACAGCCTTTTTCAAGACTGCCAGAAACACAGCCTATCCTAATGAACACTGGACAATCTCAGCAGTCACCAGACCAATTGACTCCTGATAGTCTGACAAAAGCCGGTTTGGTCCAAGGTCCAGTGAACAGAAGGCGAGATGCAGCTTCACGATCTCCCGGAGAATCTCCCCAGCCAGCACAGGGTGAAATTCCTCCCAGACTGACCGAAGGTCTTCATTAGGCACAGACTGTACCATACTGGGCCTTGGGAGCCCACTTGAGGAGACTGAAGAACAAACAGAGGATAGATACCTTATTAAGGAAAAACTGGCCTAACTCCTTCCATTACTTGTGCGTCATTACTTTTCCAGGCTGTAGGTAGGCTGGATGGTGTACAGTCTGTCCACAGTGCCGAAGAGCTGGGCTGGCCTGTTGACCCCTGCAGCAATCACCTGTGTCAGGAACTCTGCGTTTCACAGAGTGACTACCCCTAATACATCTTATAATGGGTTCTCAGGGTTAGTTTACCCTCCAGCGAGCCTGATCTCTTGCTGAGAATGCTCCAGTCTGCGCCCTTTGGCCATCAAGTGTCTGAGCTCTTCACTTAATTGGGGGAGTTCTGTTGGGAGAGTCTCTGGCATCCACGAAAATATGCAAGTGAGTTGAGAGCTGCAGTAATAGCTGTACTACAGTGGAGGGCCCTCTTAAGTGCACACCCTCAGGATACAATTTTTTTTTGCAGTTAAGCAGGCTGTGCATTTAACCAGAAAATCACTTCCAGGCACATTTCACTGCTTCTGCAATGTACTTTATTAAGTACCAGGGGCCAGATATTCAAAACTTTGCGCTAAGTGCAAACCGTTTGTGCTTGGTTTACCGGTCTGCTATATATTCAAAAGGCCAGATAGCGGCAAACCGTATTAGCGCTGGGCAAACGTATAATATATGCAAGGCGCAAAAAGAGGAGGCGTGTACATGAATACAGGCTCAATATTATATTCAGTGCATTAGCGCCACACAAAGTGCTTTTGCATGACTTAGCATGACACTTTGCACGATGCAAATTACAACCCAGGAAAAGGTAGTACTAACTCTGGGCAAACCAGCTTTGCACGACATAAAACCATGGTTTATGGAACTCTGTAATTCACAAGTGTGAATTATGGTGTTTGTGATGGTCCGCCAGCAGTGGTTTATTGACCCTAACCAGTAAATATTAAACCTAGAAAAAAAAACAGACATAGAAGAAACATGCTGCACACCGATGGCACCTCCTATGTTGTCGTCATCTGCCACCGGTCCCAGCCATGCCAGGCATTAAGTGGTGACCCGGCACCCAGTGGACACCATGTCCATACAGCACACACCTGCAGACCACCCTTTGGTAGACACCCAACAGAATCCAGCACACACATGCAGCACTGGGGGTGTGGAGGGTGTTGAGGGAAGGGTGTATGGGTAGCCAGTCTGCACCCAAAGCCCCTACTTTTCTGCAGCACATTGGGACCAAGTTCTGCGGCAAGATTACCATTTGCCGCAGAACTTCTGTGGCAGTGGTTTGTAATTTCTTCGGAAGTTCTGCGGCACTAATAAACTACCACATCACAGTGTCAGCTTGTCATCCTGACTTCACTTCCATGGCAGTGGTTGTAGCAATCAGATGAGGAAAAGCACAGTAACACTAGTTCAACAAATGACACATACAGAAATAATTTTATGAATAAAAAGGCAAAAAAAAAAAAAAATCTATCCCTTAAGGTCCTAGCCTATTGCATAAATGAAATAGGCAGAGGGGACCTTATGTGATTAACAAGGTATTTCTATATGTGTGTGTATGTGTAATGTGTGAATGGTATTTTTTAATTTCCATGAAATTGTATCCTCATTCATACAGGTCCCTTTGGATATGGAATAAACAGAATAGAGAAGATATTGCAAAACTAATTTTTCATGCCAACCTGCTTCCCCGACACACTACGTAACACCATCAGGCAATGACATGCATGTGAACCCATTGTGAGATAAAACTGTCCAGCCCATCACAATGTGTTCCCCGGATGACAAAACGCTGCACCATACCTTCCCAGGCTCAGAGCAGTGATGTGTTCCCCCAATCCTTGCACTGCCCTGCCAGCTCCCAGAGCTGATCTCTGAACCCAAGTTACTGGCACAGGAACACAACATGCTACCCTCTGGCCGAACAGCTGGCCCTGCACACAACATTTCTCCATAACTTTTAGGTGATTCTATCAACCAGTGACAATATATAATCAATAATGTTGGCAAAATGTGCACAGCGTAGTTATTTTTCAGGTCTATTCTTTCAACAGGTCTACATATTATTATATTCCATTTTCTGGGCATAATTATTTTTCTTAAAATGATAGGTTAATTCATTTTACCAGTTATTCATTTCAGATGGCATCTCAATACCTTAAAGGCAAAAATAAGTTTGTACAAAATAAGGTATGGACTGAACAGGTCTACATTATTGTCAAGGTTTTGTTTAGTTGGCCCTAGTGTAATAACATAAGACCGAAAATTGTATTAGGCTGTAATGCAGGTTGAGCAAATATCACCGTGCCTGATGTGCTATACCACTGCCTCGGCATGGAGCTGTGGTAGATAAGTGACTGTTCATTTCTATGTCAGAGTGCAACAATTTCATTAGCTAATGCATGATGTTATAGCACTGATGACATCACATTTTAAACATAGAGGGGTTCTGGATATAAAAAGAGGGGAAGGGAACCAGGTTCTATGGATAAACAGAAATATTAATAAAGAATCACCAAGAACTGAATTCTGCGGCAGGTTGCAAGTTCTGCGCAAAATTCTGCGGCCGCAGAATTCTAGGGGCCTTACCCATAGTGGATAGCTTACAAAAGTTTCCTTCTGGTCTTAGTGCTAGTTCCATAGGTGAGGCCTGATGAGAGATTCTCTCAAAGATGTCCTGCTACAGTAAGTGTGCATTACGCAACTGTTCTGCACTCAGACCTGTAACTCTGAGATCTTCCACAGAGTGGTCTCTTGAAGCAAGTAATGCACTTGGTCATCGCCAGAGGTCGCTGTGGGGCACAGCAGCTCTTGAGCAGTTCCTTCCAGGGGCCGCCACACATGATGTCAACTTCCTGTTTCCTGTATAAGTGTGGGCGGTCCCTCGGTATCCTCCTGCTCATTTTCACACAGTCTTCAGCTTGCACGCAGCAAGCTAGAGCAGCTTCAGCAGCAGTTACTCCATGAGAATTTGAGAAAATGACGAATGTCCAAAGAATCTTCAAGCAAGATAGCTGTTTCGTTCCTGCTGTTACAAGAAAGATCTACCACTTTGACAACCACACCACTTGTGTAAGGTGTCTGGGACCCACACACGACACCACTTCCTGCATACATTGCCAAGATTTCAACCAGGCAACTCATTGACGACAGCTGCAGGAAATCAAAAACCATTTAATGGAGCAGAAATTGTGTCTCATGGAGAATCAGAGGCTCATCCCTAGAGCTTCCCCTCCACTGATTCTCATAAACGGCACAAAAAGGAGAAGCCCTCCTTAACCTTCGTACTTACGCGCTAGTCAACAGCAACCGTTACAGGTGCCCCACCATTGACAATGCGTTTTTAGACTACCTCCTTGTTGATGGGAGGTTATACCCTTTCCAATGTGTTGACGGCGGTCTGTGATGAACCTCTGGTGGGTTCCTTCATCCCATCAATGGGGGCTTCTCTCCCGTCAATGGGAACATCATTTTCACTTCATAATACCATTTCCCAGGTGGCTCAGTCGATGAGCTGCATTCCACTGGGGAAACCGACTGCATTTGCCATGCATACCGCCTCTCCATCTTCACAGGTGTACACTCAATCAATCAATCAATCAAAATCTTTATTTATTCAGGCGAACATCATTGAGCGTAGCTCATTTACAAGATGGACCTGAGTGGTCATACAAAGAAAGGATACAAGTTTTGTACAAAGAACACTCACAGGGGCCAGGCTGACAGGGATCGGGACCCTGGACTTTACCACCCAGGGGCAAGACCTGCTCAAGCTACATGTCCAGTCCCCTCCACAATCCCCCTGGTTTCCCAGAAACCACCCTCCCTATCCCCCAATTCCCAACTGGATGTTACTTTAGTTGTTCAGCATGTCTTGTATGCCATGCGCCATACTCCAATCCAGGAGTGCTGAGCCACCCATCCTATTCCCTTACTCTTCCGCCCTAAATGCTTCCAGGGTGACGGAGACTCTTCACCGCCTGGTTGCCTCCCTCATAATGCATGACTACCTATCAGATGAGGCTGAGTTTCTGTAGATTTTACCGAAGATCTGGAGGATGAAGAATTCCACGCCATGGATTTCAAGCCCCAGTCTCCCTATTGGAGATGTCCTTCCTAAATGAGGATTTATCCAGGCAGGCAGGTGCCTCTCCTCTAGATGACCCATCCTTCCATGAGATGATGGTCCAAATCTAGAAAATCATGGGTTTCTCTACTATCGAACATGACAAACAATGTAAGGATATAGCAGACTATCTGAAGTTGCCACAGGATCTGGTCTTAGTGGTAAGCCCACTAATCCAAACCTACCAAAATGCTACTAGCTTACAGCCTGGAACCAGACTTCCACTGTTGTGGCTATTCCTCCAAGGCGGATTGCCTCTACCAGGCTCCTCTGGATCATCCCTTTCTATCCACCACTTCAGAGCTGATTCAGTGGTGATTGCTGCTGCTCATGATCATACTATATGACCGAAACACTTGAGCTCCTTACCTCCGGATAAAGATTCCCATAGGATAGACTGTCTGGGGTGGGGGGAGAAGGTATTCCAGGCAGGTACCGTGAATCTCAGAATCCTAAATTATATGGGACACATGGTCAAATACCAGCATATGCTCTGGTCCTCTGTCATTGAATTAGTCAAACTCCCTCCTTTACAGGAAAGGGAACAATTATTGGCTACAGTATCTACAGGCAACTCCATTTCCAGACACCTAATTCGTTCAGGATATGATGCAGTGAATACTTGGGCCCTCATGTCTGCAACCGGCATTACCTTGTGTCGCCATGCTTGTCTTTGCATCTCAGGTTTTACACCTGATGTGCAGCATAGAGTGGTTAATGCCCCCTTTAATGGGTCCAAACTATTCGGTCCAGGTACCTAAACACTGACAGATGATCTCCAGCCTTCAGGAAGAACTCTACACACAGTGCATGGCATGTGCCATACCTCCTAGCCATCATACCATCCTCAATCCTCCTTTTATTCCAAAAGAGGTGGAAAATACAGAGGCTTACATAGAGGTGGGTTCTGAGGTCGTTCCCAGTCTACCAGAACTAACACCTCTGCAGCCCGGCTCCCACTACCACCCTCCTGGTGGGGCTGATAAGCCCGCCTCCTAGTGACAAACTGGGGCTGTGTCCACACTTCCTCGACCAAGTCTCTGAAGCCATGGGTGGTCATTTTGCCCTCCACTCAAGCCTGAAAACTATCACATCGGACAGTGGGTACTTCAGATTATTCAGAGGGGTCACACTCTGGAACTACTTTTCTAGACCTCCCCTCTCCCTCCCCGCTGCTCTGTCCATTTCTCACCCAACCATATTCCTATTCTCCAGGACTAACTGCAGGCTCTTCTAACCAAGAAGGCTGTTTACTGGTACCCCCTACAGAACACCAATAGGGGTTTTACTCCCACTTCTTCCTGATACCCAGCCAAACTGGAGATCTCTGACCAATACCAGACTTCAGACAATTGACCCTATATGTCCAGTACAAAAGGTTCCGCATGGTCATCCTAAATTCCATCATGCCAATGTTGAAACAAGGGAATTGGCTATGTGCCCTAAATATGAAGGATGCCTAGCTACATATCCCTATTTTTCCTACCCACCACAGGTTCCTCCGCTTTTCACCTGTTGGGTCAACACTACCAATTGAACACTCTCGCTCAGCCTCTTGTCCACCCTGAGAGTGTTTACCAAGTGCCTAGCTGGAGTAGCAGCAGCCTCACGACGGGACAGGCACTTTGTTTTCCCATATCTAGAAGATTGGCTCATCAAGGCAGAGTCTAAAACCTCTCTGCTTTTCTCCCTAGAAGCAATCTAACTCTTTTTTCCAAGCTCTAGGATTACGAGCAACTGGCCAAAGTCCAATCCAACCCCTACACAGTTGCTCTAATATATAGGAGCGGTCCTAGACACTGTCTCCGCCGGGGCCTACCTCCCGGCCAACAGACAAGACAAGCTTCTATCTCTGGCATTGCAGATACAAACCCAGAAAGTTGTCACAGCCAGACACATGCTGTGTCGCCTTTAGGTCACATGGCAGCTACCATCCCTATGGTAGCTTTGCTGTCTACATACAAGACCAATCCAGTGGGTTCTCAGAACCAGTGGTCTCAAGAACAGGAAATTTCAAAGACAAAATCAGAGTCACTGCCATGTTGCGGTCCACCCTAGTATGGTGGACCCTCGAGCTCTACTTATGTCAAGGCATGCCCCCAGTCCCCCCCACCCCAACACACGTTGATCATGGATGCATCCCTGGAAGGGTGGGTGCACACCTGGGTCCTTACAGGACACAAGGCAAGTGGATCAGTTTCTCCTCATCCCCACATCAATCTTCTGGGGATGAGGGGCTCTGCTTAACCCTCCAGGCCTTTCAACTTCACATATCTCGGGACCATTGCTGATTCAGTCAGACAACACTGCATAGTATTCTACCTCAACAAACAAGGAAGGTATGAAATCCTGTACTCTATGCAAAGAGACGCTTGCAGTCTGGCAGGAGCCATTTGGCAACATCTTGTATTGACAGCCGTCCATCTACCAGGACATCACAACCTCCTGGTTGACCTTCTCAGTCGCTAGTCATCCACACACGAATAGACATTTCATCACAGAAGTGCTTCAGAAAATCTTTCATCTGTGGGGGACCCCATAACTGGATCTGTTTGCCTTCCCAGTCAACTACCGTCTCCCCAGATACTATTGCATTATCCCGAGCAGAAAGGGACGGTCTATAGATGCGCCCCAAGCGTGGACAGGACACTTCTTATATGCTTCCGTCCCGCTCCTGCAATGGACTCCTACTGAAATTACAAGCTCGAACCTGCTACCATGATTCTCATTGCCCTCTGTGGCCTTGGCAGGTGTGGTTCCCCCTCCTTCAGCAGTTCTCAGTGGAGGAACCCATTCTGTTAACACTCAGACCAGATCTCTTGACTCCGAATCAAGGGACCCTTTTACATCCCAACTTGAAGGCCCTACACCTTCACACTTGGCTCCTGAGGACGCTTTCATAGCATGTTTACAAGTGTCCTCCCCTGTTGCCAGTATATTACTGGTCTTTTCTTCTAGGTTGCTTGTAAGGACCGAGCAAAGAACCTTACTGGAGCAAGGAAAAGGATTAAGGTTTCTTTTGGCTAGGCAGATTTACTGTGTGTTATTATTTTCTTTTGACTTCACAGGGATTGTTACTGTTTGTTGCTAACATTTCATTGCTTTATTTTTCTGATTCATATTGTTGTTGCTGGGTATACCTTCTGCTGCATTATTACAGGGTGTGCCTACAGGTGTTTGTTACAGATTACTGCTGTAATCTTCTGATTCAGATTGTATTTTGCAAGGTATACCTTCTGTTACTGCTTTATTTTCTCTGTAGCAAAGTGTTTCTTAGGGTATATCTTCTGTGAAATTATTACAGATGGTGCTTTACAGTTTCTCCGCTTTATCTATCATTAGGCTAAGCTTTCAAGGCTACTGCATTTGTTGCTGACTGATTGTTTCTGCTTACCTCCTCGTTTCTTTTGTCTGTGGTTCTTCCTTTTGGCAGGGAAGCGACCACCCACCCCCCATCCACCACCCACTCCACACTCCTTTTATAGGGTAGCACAGTCATGACAGTTCCTGTAGCAAAGCAGTAAGGGACGGATCAGAGGGGTATCCACACAGTGACCTTATTTACAGGGGCACAAGTAATTTAACTTGTTATAACAAGTTATACAAAAACAAACAAAACTCAAAATCAAACTTTTGCTTTCATTTTCCTCCTAATTACTCTGACCAGGTTATAAACCCAGCAGCTTATCTGGAATGGATATTATTAACTGCATTTACTAGTGGACACTTTCAAAAGGGCAGTTATAGAGGATTTGGACACTGTCCTACATGCTGGGCCATTGAGATCTAAGGGCTCAGCTCCAGGCAGCATGGGCAGAGATTACGCTCCTCAAATCGCATATTCAGGAGGAAATATATTATAAGAACCATGCTATTTCCCCAATCTCCAACAGTAGCACTCGACCGAGAGGGTAGTTGAGTCCGGGAGGTTGGCAGGTGGTTAGAGGCAAATCGGTGCCCCATCACTTGTGTGCCTCCAACATTTCACCTCCACAAACCATATAAAACTACAAACCGTATCTGCCTCTATCTCTGAAATCAAACAAAGGGTCAGAGGATACTGCAGAGTAGACACTGCAGCACAGAGAGCTAGCACAACAAAACTCGGCCAAAACAGGAACCAAAACAAAAAGGAAATCCAAAACACTTCTGCTCATAGGAGACTCCATGATTCAGGGAGTTGATGCCTATCTCCAGCCAGCGGTAATGGTCAGATGTCTCCCAGGTACATCAGCGTGGAGAGACACTGACTGCATTGCTAAAATTGCACAGGAAGCAGGAGGAAACATCGACGTCCTTGTACTTGTAGGACTAACTATCTAGCCAGCTGGTCAGTTGTGGAGACCAGGAACACCTGACCAGGCTGGGTGATGAATCATCATCCATTTCATCTGGCATTTCCTTCTCTGAGATCCTGCCAGTCCGGGAGAGGGGGCAGATGGACGGAAGGTCAGAGAAGGGAGATAGAGTGAAACATGTGGCTCAAGGATGGTGCCAGGAAAATGACACAAATTTGTAGGCAACTAGCAACAGTTTTGGGAGCAAAAGTTCTTTAAATTTGTTGGCCTGCATCTGACTAAGGAGGGAGTCAGAATATTTAAACTAGTAAATGGGGAGTGGTGCAGCACCTGATACTTAGAATGGAAGAACACCTCCCCTCAGCTAGTGATCAAACAGGAGTTCAGCATGTTTGTAGTTCATTTGCATCACCAGGTAAGGAAAAAGGTCTAGCTCCCCATATGACGCACAGGGGAAATGCCAGACCTCGCCCAACAAACAACGCACCAAAATCTGGCCAATGGAAAATCATGTGCACAAATGCTTGCAGTCTGGGAAACAAGATTCCAGACCTGCAGGCAATAATGACAGAGGCTAAAATGGACATAGTAGCCATTAGCGAGACATGGTTCACCAGTAACCACACTTGGGAGACTTCAGTACCTAGCTATGTACTGTTCAGAAGAGACCAAGGTGCAAAAAAGGGGGGTGGAGTGGCCCTTTATGTCAATGAAAATATCAAAGCTACAGAAATTCAGAATACACGTAAGGAGCCAGAAGAACTGTGGGTCACCCTGGAAAAAGGAAATGGGACAGCTATACAGACTGGGTTGTCTATAGGCTTCCAGACCGGGGGGGAGGACATAGACACATTACTGTTAGAAGATATACGAAACATGACAGCTAAGGGGGAGGTTCTGATAATGGGAGACTTCAACATGCCAGATACAGATTAGTCAACACCAGCAGGAACATCTGCCAGAACTAGACACATAGTGGATTCCCTGCAGGGGGAGGGCTTCAAACAACTGGTACAACAACCCACAAGAGACCGGGCTATCCCTGATCTAGTACTAACAGGGAAAGGATCACAGATCTCCAGATAGGTCACCTGGGAGCCAGTGACCGTCACATGGTATGGTTCAATTTGACCACTAGAACTAAATCATCCCATTCCAAGGCAAAAATATGGGATTTCAGAGGAGCTGACTTTGATAAGATGGCCAATAGAGTTAAGCTAGCCCTGGCAAGAACAAAAAAAAGGTGAGGGGTACAGGCAAAGTGGGCAAGTATTAAGGATGCACTACTTGAAGCAACATCCTATTGTGTTAGAGAGAAAAGGAAGTGGAAAAAAGAAGGAAACCACTTTGGTTCTCAAACAGTAGCAGAAAAGGTCAGAGCCAAAAGGGTGGCCTTCAGGAAATATAAGGAATCTGGCGGAAATCGAAGATAGGGAGGCATACCAACTTCTAAGGGAAACGGGAAGGCAGTAAGGCAGGCAAGGCCCAAACCGAGGAAACTCTAGCACAAACAGTAAAGAAGTGATATGACTTTCTATAGATACATTAGTGAAAGGAGAAAGTCCAGAAGGGTATTGCTAAGATCAAAGGGGATAGGGGCGTGTGAGTAGGAGGACCATGTAAAAACATCTATCCTAAATGGATACTTCTGCTCAGTATTTACTGAGGAGAAGGTAGGGCAGGGCCCACAGCTCAGCACCATGGACATGGGGGAGGGAGGTGTGCATTAGTCCCTTCACAAAAGAAAGGGTCCTACAAGAGCTCGATAAGCTCAGGCTGGAACAGGCAATGGGACCTGATGTCATACATCCCAGGGTACTAAGGGAGCTAAGGGTGGAACTAGCAGAGCCATTATCAGAACTGTTTAGTGAGTCTCTGAGCACAGGAGAGGTCCCAGAAGACTGGAGATCCCGCTCCACAAGAGTGGTAGCAGGGAGGAGGTGGGGAACTGCAGACCAGTCAGTCTTACCTCAGTAGTGGGCAAGATTATAGAGGCACTTCTTAAGGAAAGGATAATGCAACACCTGGGATCCATAGGAGCACAGGATCCAAGACAGCATGAGTTTACAGCGGGAAGGTCCTGTTAAACTAATCTCATAGATTTCTTTGACTGGGTAACCAGAGTAGTGGACTAAGGGGGAGCAGTTGATGTCACCTACCTTGACTTCAACAAAGCTTTCGATACTGTTCCACATAGAAGATTGATTAGTAAGCTGGGTAGGCTCGAGGTGGGTCAGAAGTTGGTCACCTGGGTGGCAAATTGGTTGACGGGCAGAAAATAGAGGTGGTGGTAAACTGTATACAGTCAGAAGAGATGCAAGTTACAAGTGGGTACCTCTGGGATCAGCCCTGGGGCCAGTCCTCTTCAGTATCTTCATCAGTGACATTGCAGATGGACTGAAGGGTAAGGTTTGTCTGTTTGCAGATGACACCAAGATCTGCAACAGAGTAGATGATCCATATGGGGTGGGCAGAATGAGAAGAGATCTGGATAAACTGGCAAAATGGTCAGAAGAGTGGCAACTGGGGTTTAACGCAAAGAAGTGCAAGATCATGGACATAGGGAAGAGAAACCCTGAAGCCACATATAGGTTGTGAGGGGAGTTGCTGGCAGTCACAAGGGAAGAGAGAGACTTGGGCATCCTCATCACAGATGACCTGAAATCATCCAAGCAGACCACTAAAGCAGTAGGTAAGGCTAGGGGGATATTGGGGTGTATTAGTAGGGGTATTACAAGTTGTAAGTGGGAGATAATAATCCCTCTTTACAAGACACTGGTTAGGGCCCCATCTGGAGTACTGCAAGCAGTACTGGAGGCCACACCGTCACAAGGACATTAACCAAATTGAGGCACTCCAGAGAAGGGCAACCAAAATGGTGCAGGGATTGCATCAGAAAACATATGAGGACAGATCAACGGAACTCAATATGTATACCCTGGAGCAAAGGAGGGAGAGAGGTGATACGATTGAAACATTCAAACACCTTAAGGGCATTAACAAGATGAAAGAGTCGAACATGTTTCAATATAAGAAAAGTAGCAGGACAAGAGGACACAGCATGAGATTAGAGGGAGGCCAATTAAGGGGTAATATGAGGAAGTTCTTTTCACAGAAAGGGTGGTGGATGCATGGAATGGCCTACCTCAGGAAGTGGTGGATATGAATACAGTGCAGGTCTTCAGACAGGCATGGGATAGGCATAAGGGAGCAATACAGATAAGTATGAATAGATAGGCCATTGACGAGCCATTGGAGAGCAAATGCCGATGGCACATTCATAAGGTAGAAAAGAAATGGGCAGACTGGATGGGCTCTGCGTCTTCATCTGCCGCCAACTTCTATGTTTCTCATGTAAACCAGTGACCAGGGAAACCTGTAATGTGAAATGGAAACGCTTTTCCATCTGGGTAGCTTCCTATTCCTGTCCACTGACGAAGGTCTTGGATTACCTGGCCTCATTTGCCAAGACAGGATTAAGCTATTCCTCCATCAAAGTCCATTTGTCCTCTATTTCGCCTTCACGAACCTCTGGATGTCAGATTATTGTATCAACATCACCTAGCCAAAATGTTTCTAAGAGGAATATTACATATTAAGCCACTTATCGGAAGACCCACTCCTCCGTGGATCTCAGTTTCTAATAGAGAAATGAACTCTTGAGCCCTCTTAACCGGCAGCCACTTGTGACCTCTATTTATTTGGAAAACAGTATTCTTAGTGCTGTCATTTCAGCTCTGCATATTTCCAAGCCTCATGCTCTCATATGTAGAGAACCTTATTTGATTTTTCACAAAGATAGAGTGGCACTCCGTACCAACCCTTCCTTCCTTCCTACCTGACGTAGTGTCCGAACACACCTTAAATTAGTCCCTGGAGTTAACAGTATATTATCCTGAACACTCCAATTGAGGTGAATACCTCTTACATACTGTAGACATCCATCGTATACTACAATACTATACTAATCGAACTAAATCGATTAGGAAGACTTCTCAACTTTTTGTTACCTTCGCTTCACTCGGGGAAGGTCTCCCGGTCACTGAACGGACCCTCTCCAATTGGCTTGCACACTGTATAACATTTTGTTATTCAAATTACAACATGCCATTACCAGGACCTGTCCAGGCCCATTCTACCAGAGCTATGGCCACCACAGCGGCCTGCTTTAAAGGGGCCTCTATTACGGATATCTGCAACACAGCTACCTGGTCCACAATTCACACTTTCATGAAGCATTACAACTTAGACTTTGCTTCACGCCGTTGGATGGCCTTTGGCCGAGCTGTCCTACAATGCCTCCTGTTATAATTCTACCCTTCTTGCATTTACTGCTTAGGATTCATCCCAAGTGTATTACCTGCTGCAAGAGACCACTCTGTGGAAGATTGTACAGTTATGTAAGTCCTTACCGTAACAGTAGATCTTTGAGGAGTGTCTCTCTGCAGCAGATAATGATCCCACCCTCCATCCCCTCCTTCTCTAGGAGAGCAAATTCTGGTCCAATAACTTTGAGTTAGGATACCTATGGTACTCGCTTTTCTCGGCTCCCATTAGTGAGCTGAATCCAGTGGGGAAACTGAGGGATACCAGGGCCACCCACACTTGTATAGGAAACAGGAAGCTGATGTCATGTGTGGGCGATCCCTGGAAAAGACTGCTAGGAGAGCTGTCATGTGCCACAGCAACCTCTGGCGATGACCTAAGTGTATTACCTGCTGCAAGAGAGACTCCTCAAAGATCTACTGTTACGGTAAGGTCTTAGTAACTGTGCTTTCTGGGAGTGATATAGTTCACATCCATATCACCCACCTGGCTTCCCCTGGCAAGTGGTACATGGATCCCTGCTTTTAGCATGCATGGTCTGACATCATGGGGCTGAGCCGGAGGCTATACCACCTGGATAGTGGATGGGGCTTTGCTTAAAGATGTTCTGATGAATCGGCACTTCCAGTGGAACTGTCAGTGTGTGGATTCGAACTATATACTTCTCCTGAACATGGTTACAGGTGAGTAACCTTTTATGTGGATCATCCTAGCTCCTGCAAAACACATCCTAATCACTAAAACTGTTAAAAATCAACCCTTAATAATCCCATGCCCAAACAAATTCCCAGAACCTACAAACCACCCAAACACAGCCCACCTCCCCCACAAACAACTCACTCACGACCTCGCCACACATCACCCAAACACACCAGTCACTCCCAGCACACAACCAGTAAACGAGCTGAACTAAAACAGTTTAACCCTAACAGTCCCAGCAGGCCCAAACCACTAGTAACTCAAGTCTGGAGTTCAGGACTTTCCTTTCCTTTTCATTTTCCTTTTCCTTCCTTCTGTTTTTTTTTTTGTTAAATAGAGCTTTTTAGCCCTCCAGTGCCACCTTGCACCTTTTGTCGTACCTGGGACACCCAGTCCTGTCAGCTGCCCCCTGTCATCTTGCTGGCAGGGATCCACATGGAGCAGGACCTGAGAGTCCAGAGGGCTGTCCTGTATGGCAACAGGGGTATGTTTTTTTTTCTTCTGTGGGTTCCCCCCTTTAAGTTACTGGGGTCTGAGCGACACAGTTGCACATGCGCCGCAGAAGTGGCAGCCACGCTTCAGTCACCTGGTGTAGTGCCAGTCCCCTGTTTGCTCCACACTACCACTGAACCTCCACTGGGTGGCAGGAAAGAGTCAGGAAGACTCACCTCCCCAGACTAAGCAGCCACTCAGTTCTCTCCCAACCCTTCCCTCGGCCGACCCTTGGCTCACTGAGCTTGTTCCCGAACTCTGGTTGTCAGTGTGGTGGAGGTTAAGGTGTTCAAGGCACCTCGGCCCTCTACATCCCTGGGCCAGCTGAACAAAAAGAATTCTGGAGTTCCAGCTCCTCTACAGCTCCTTTCACCTATAGTCCATGCTCCATTAACATAGGAATTGGTAAATAGACAGAACCACCACTTCTCTGTATAACAGGCCCCTATTAGATCCTCACTTTTACTAGGATCCCAGGGACAAATTCTCATGGATCTGCTGCCCCCATAGTGCTCTCTCGTCTACACCTCAGTCTCAACCTCTCTCACAGACTGGGCAACGTATGGCCACACAGATTTTCCAGATGCAACAGCAACCAGTCAGAAAAGTTTAGGGATTGCAGAGGATAAAGATCCAACTTCTGCACATAGAGCCTACTAGTACCACATGAATCCAAAACAGGATGTGATGGTAAAATAGCACCTGAATCCAAACTGTTGAGGATGATAAAATGTTGGTGGTTCAACGAGGATGATGTCACTAGTGGATGAAACCTACTACCAGAATCCCTTAGATTCTTCCCAACACGCTGTCAGCAGATGAGGACCAGTCAAGCGAAAGGTAAAAGCACTTTGCACCAAATGAAATGCTGGAGTTGGAAAAACCACCTTGTTCACAGTTCTTCAGTGCAGGAAAACGGGGTCAAAACCTAAACTCACACAACCTGGGTTATGGCAGAGTCGCATTTTTACACCGGCAATGCCGCTCTACTAACACAGACACTCCGCAGCTTTAAAATATGCCACAGTAAACATGAAATGACAGTTTTGGGGCAATTTCAGGTGTTACGGCCAGATAACCAGCACTGACACTTCGGCTTTAAAACATGCCGTGGTAGCTTTGGACAGCAGTTTCGACAGTTTCAGGTGTTCTGGCTAGATCATCTCTTCCAGAAGGATGGGGCAATAAAACAAGAGAGCATGCACTGGGAGGTGCCAACAGCTGTGACTTTATGCTCAGCCAAGAAATGGAAAAAGATTACACGACACATGTTTGAAAGTGGCAATGAAATTTAATAGTAAAGTACCATAAAGCAAGTGTCAGTCTGTCCAGTAGAGACTGAACTCATTTACATTTTATCTCATTCTGAGGCTTCTTCATTTTGGGGGTTGTCGGCTGACATTTGCTTTATAAAGCTCAATTCTTAAAGTGGTGTTCCTTGTAGAGATTTAACAGTGATCACTCACAAGAATAATAATGCCATCCAGCTGCTAAGTAATTGTGTAAATGCAGCCCATATTGCGAAGTCCTAAAATCCAGAAACTACTAAGTGAGAATATGAAATAGAAAATTGTAAATGAAACTGTTAGAGAAATGAAATCAAGAGTTTGATTATAAGCTTTTTTTTAAAGAACTAATTAATTCACCTTCCAATATGGTAAAACAAAGGATCAGAAGAGGGTCAGGGAATGAGAGTACTAGTATATGCCATAATGCATGATACACCTGTTGGATGTGGTGATTTACCATTAAATGGGAGTCTCCTCAACCTATTTTCTGCCTACCTGTGTATTTTCTAAGTATGAACAATGATTCCCACTTTGCATCCCCTAATTTCATCCCGATTTAAATATAAATGAGGTTGCTTCACCCTGTTTTGCCCTGTGTGAAAAACTGTTTTTCTTCATTGCAAAGGTCACGACTCCATTAATGCAAGGTATCACGGGAGCTGATGCATGCACACACACTCTCACTCAGTTCTGTTTACATGTCTTGTGAAGTCCCTGTATTCTTGAAAACATTTTTCTTAACTCTGATACACTATAAATTACAGAAAACAGCAGGCACTTACTATGCCTTGAAAAAGTTTCATGGGCAGCATAAGGCAAGAACATAGGGACTGCTGAGGACAGCAACAGCACAGACTTGTACAGTGTAACAACTGCAGGCTTTAGCACCACAACATCATAAAAATCCAGGATGCCTTACATGAGCCGGGTCTTGACCTTTGCAAAGGAGTCAAGCAGGTTTTCACACCAGTTGTAAGTACCTTTCATTTACATTTAAATCCTGATGAAATTAAGGTGCAGTAGAGGTAATCATTGTTCATGCCTACAAACTACACAGGTAAACAAAACAGAAAGGCTGAACTGACCTTCCTTTAATTAAGAATGCGGTAATGACTGATATTGGTAGGGAAGAGGAGGAGATGGATATGTGGCTGGAGAATGCTGTAAATAACTGAGAATGTTGGGTGGAGGCAGTGAAGGGTGGATATGCTTGAACAAAAGTGAGAGTTAAGTAGCCTGCTGGCTAGCCGAAAAGACTGGCATTTTTGTTTTGCAGGTTTTTTTTAGACAATCTAGCCAAAAACAAAACAGATGGTAGATCACCACCTAAACTTTCTGACTCCATTGTCTTTTATTTCCTGTAATTTTATCTCTTCCTAGCATACCGCAGCTGTAGATGAAGTATCAAAATATGACACTGGGTATCCTCTGGAAATGCTAGGTATAAAGCTATGGCCTAGACCTTGCAGTAAGTGGAGTTTTGCATGGGTTCCATGGGTCCATGTGAATATCGCGAAAATAATCACGATCTTCAAAACGGCAATCGCAAAATAGCACTGTCAGCAATAGCCCATGCATGTCACAGCGCCATGCATATTAGTGTGATAGCAATTTAAGCGAATCAGTAGTCGAGCCCTCATCTTGTTAGCTGATGTGAACATAAAACAGCACCCATACTGACACGGACTAGATGTTCTCCCCATCCAGTGCTGCCTGTGTTGTCATCTAAGCAGGCATCCCCTATCCTGTGAAATGCACGGTTCGGCAGTTTTAGGCTGGCTTTGCCCCGTTTACTGATGTCAGAAATTCTCTAGTAATCCTTCATAATAAACCTAACACCTCACATCGCACACTTACACACATCTGTCCAGTCCAAAGAAAGAGTTCAAGTTGTCTCAGTGAGGATGGTACCATGCATGTATTAATCTCGCAGCAGCATGCATCCATTCCACTTGACCTCCTAGTTAATCTGTAATCAAGCAGAAGCTCTGTATTGCTGCTGGATATAATATTTTTTTTTTGTTTTAATGAAGGGATTTTTTTGTCCATTACTGCTTTCATGTTATTTTTTTGTGGGAGAGGGATGGGGAGAACGATTTCTTAATATTTGGAAGGTTCGCTGCTATATGCTTCCCATTAATCCAGACACAGAATGCAGAACACAGTTCATTGCTATCTGCTTCTGCCTTTGCATGGTCACTTTTGTTTACTTTCGCTATACTTTATTGCACAAAAATCACCGATTTGGTTCATCGCTGTAATTATACAGTCACTGTTTAGACATTCGCGGTTCTTGATTCGCTGATATTGACTCACTATTCTTTACTCGCAAAAATCACGGGATCCCATTTTGCATCAGTCTGTGGATTGGCTGTAGTGATGGTCAGCTGTAGGAAATGGATTTGGGCAAATAATTTTAGAAGCTGCAATGACCAGCTGTCTGCAGGATTGGTGTCCAGATACCAGTGGACTAAATTGGTTCCCTTGTACATAAATGGGTGGTCACAAAACTAGATTGTGAGAAGAAACTGAGTTATGGAGAATTCGGGTTCCTGGAGGAGAAGGGGTTGTTTAGGCTGCTTCTAAAAAGCTTTAGTGTTGTCACACAATAACCCATAATTCTTAGGTTACAGACAGTGATTAAATATTTACTTTAGAGGCTGAGTTGTTTGAGAGTTATTTATCTGCATAGGTTTTGCATGTGTAGTTTTATGTAGTGCTCTACAATGACTTGGTTTTTACTAAACTAGGGCAATTTTTCTGCTTTGAGCAATTTTTCTGCTTTGATAGTTGGTTCTTTTTTGTTAATAGAGATTGTTATGCCCCTTTAGTCAGTGACGTTCCCCAATCAACCCTGTCACTCACCTTCTCCCCTGGTTGTTCCTCTGTAGATTGCCCCTAGTGCGTGGGCCATCAGGCTCCTCTGGGGCAAAATCCAGATTGCTCCAAAGGAGGCACCTAGTCAGTGGTGTGGGGCCCGCGAACGCCCAGGGAGCCATCTTGCTTGGTTGCTGTTTTCCGCCATTGTTTTCCCTCACTTGGACCACCTGTGACAAGTCTGGCATTAGGCACTTTCGCCCTAGCGTCCGACGGAGGTCTGCCCTTTGTATGCTGCACCTGCTATACTACACCACAAGTCCTTAAGCTTGATGGCAGGCAGTCGGACCCCCCACAAAAAAAAAAAAAAAAATGAGAGCAGTCCATGGGGTACTTGGCTGTCCTTGCTCCTTTGCTGGTTCCCTGTGACCCGAGGCTGCGTCTGAACAGGGGTTGCCAGCGTGGCATGCAGTAGGGCTACCGCCACTTCTGGGTTGGCTTTTGAAAGGTTTATTTTGTTTGATTGTGCATTTACAATTTCTCTTCCCAAACACAAATCTTGGTAGCTTCTAAGGAGTTGTGCATTAAAGACCAGAAATGTTCTGCAGGTGACTCCAACGTTAACAGGGCACCGAGAGAATTTCTTTTGTTGGCCAGTTGACAGTTTGTCCCACCTACTGTAGATACTATACATAGCTCTCAGTAGTTTTTTTTTACTATAGGGAGTTCAGGACTTAAAATACATAATTGGAGTCCTAGATTGAAATTCTGCTATCATGTATGGTTTGCCACAGCAGGACTGTGTTGTTAGCAGTACTTGTGTTGTGAGTTCTGGTACAAAGTACAGGCAGATATATGCAATGTCTAGTACTCTTTGTCCCGAACAGCTGTGGTACATACTGGATGCCTAGTTCAAGTGCATTTTTCTACCCCTAGGCATTGATCTTAGGTGCCTTGTTGTTCTGTACTCTTCCTGTACAGAATGTTGGCTTGCACATCTGTAATGTTTTGTGGGTTTGCACCCTAATTTGTTTGCAGTACCTGCATTGCCACTACTGTTTTTTATATTGATTATGCACATTATTATATTTACCTATGTCACCCCCTCCCTCTCCATATGGATCTGGAAACGCGCTGTTACCAGCTTAGTATGTCTTTTCCAGGTAAAACGTTTGTAATGAATGAATAAATACCCATGTCCTCTAGAGCACATATATATGCTTACTGATCATGTTATTTGTAGCTCATTTCATACAGCAAGAGCCTAGTGAAACATCAGAATTCCATCCTTTTTTTTTTTTTTGTCCGGCCTCCTTCCCTTTCTGAGGATTGGCCCCTACCCTGCACGCCGCCCCCCCATGCCCAGGCTTATCCCCCAGGGTGGGGCCACTGGACAGGGCCCCCAACTGATAACAGTCTCAAGCCCTGGCTTACCCACAGGAATGGCCACAGGAGTGGGACCTCCTCCCGGCAGATACTGATCACAGTGGGAGTGATGGCAGGCAGGACATCATGGACGGGAATGGATTTTTTGGGGGGGGGATGCTGTGGAGATCCCTGGGGGTGGGGACGTGCAGTGATGGCTAGCGTCCGCCCTCTCCCCATTATGTGAGGTGCCAGAAGTGGTGTTACTGTGACAGGGTTAAATAGGACCCTGTCCCAGTTGTATGGAGAGTTTGAATGCAGGGATCTGTTCTGTGCTTTGCTTTCCTCTCTCAAGTCTGGTTGCGCAACCAAATTTTCCTGTGAGACCTAGGATTTGATCACCCCGACAGTCTTACAGTTTTCTGCCTCTCACTGCCTCTCAATCTTCCCTTGCAGTTTCTGTCTTTTCCCCCTTGCATATCTGCTGGTATAAAAATATATGCAAATCATTATGTGGAAATGTAACCAATATTGGGATCCCTTTGTTTAGAAATTATATAGTGTTACTGTTGAAATGTATATAATTATAGTTTGAGATGATTGCAAAAAGCTATTGGGAACTCAAGGGGTTAACGTGAGAGCAGGTTTTTAAGCCCTTTTCAAAACTGTGGAGAAGGGCCTCCATTCTGGGACATTGTGTTCTTGCTGTCGTTTGCCTGAAATATGCAAACATTTTAGAAAAAACCAGGATGCTTGTTTAAGAAGGGGTTGGAAGGACTTATAAGAGAGAGCAGTATTTTGGGTGACACACAGAGACTGAAGGAAAACTTGGATGGCTTTCTCTGTTTATTCTGCCTGTGTAAATAGTTATACTGAACAAGTTTATTTTTTTATGTTACTGCTAGTACTAGTAAACACTTTTGCGAATTCTACAACTGCTCTAGTTTTTCCTATGCTTCCTGGCCTGCTTCTCTCGACCATTACCCTCAGCCTCTGCCAGAAATTGCAAGTCTCAGACATTCTTCCCCCTCCCCAGAAGTAGCACAGTCTCTAGGATGCTTAGTCCTTCTCCTCCTTGCCGGCCCTCCGATTCCTGAGTCTGTCTCTGAACCCGGGATGTCTGCACGCAAGCGGACACCTTACTGCTGTGCTGGTGGGCTGGCTACATCATAATTTCATCCTTAAGAACTTACTGTTGGTTGCAGCATCGGTAGCATGAACATAACACAGTTAGCATAAAGGAAACGGCCCACTGAGGCAGTCTACCTGTTCTCAAAGTGGTCATAGCCATTATGTTTTTTTATCCGCCAAGTACCATTCTATCTTTTCTTCAGTTCAGAATGTATTTTTCTTGGCCTTCTGCAGCAGTGAGTTCTAGGGCATAATCCCCCAGCCTTCTTTGCTCCATTAGGTTTTAACTGGTCAGGACTAAGGACTACAGTAGTCAGAGCAGCTCTTGGTCTCACTTTTTTTTTTTAACTCATTTTCCCTCGGTCACTGCCCGTGGAGCCTCTCTCAGGTATCCTGCCTGTTCCTGCCCACCTGAGGTCCCCTTGGTCCCGAACCTTCTCTTCCCCCACAGCCAGCACCCCCAGCAACCCCTCTGGAATGGGGCCATCCCTCCCTCTTTGGGGTACTTACAGCATAGACTCTGACTGTAGGTGAGGGCCTGGCGGGGAGGAACTAGCTGAACCGGGTGAGGTGGATCTGACGGTGGGCATGGGCGTCAGGTGCCGTCGCCTACTCCGGCAGTCTAGTCTTTCCGTGTTCTGGTGCCCCTCCTGGTGTTCCCTGACTCAGTGGTAGCACAGCACCTGCCTGTGTCAGCCACACTATTTGATGTGCATCTGACATGCATACCCGATCTCCACGGGAGCTGCTGGTGTGTCGGACAAGCCCAAGTCCCCAAGGGAGGAGAGCAGCCTGAGCGTTTGATCATCGCCCAATCCCTACATCCCTGGCTCAAGCTCGCCTCCCAACTCGAGTTGCCGACGTGGCATGAGGTTTGGCGTCCAGCGCCTCAACCCTCAGCGCCACCGGGCCGGCTCTTCTCTTTGCCTCTTTTGACCCTAATTGAAAGGGAAAGAGCTGTCACAATTGAGTGCATTTCAGCCTGGATTGTAAATTTCCTATGCCACTGCTATGCTATGGCTCAGATGAAACTAGACGGCAAGTTACACGCCGACTCCATCAGAGCGGTCGCCACTTCCTTGGCAGAAATTCGCTCTGTCAGTTGGAGAAATTTGCAGAGCCGCCACTTAGAGCACAATGCATACTTTTACCAAGCACTGTGCCCTGAAGGTCCATGCTAGACAGCAAGCCACCTTTGGCAGGACAGTTCTGAATGAATTACTATTCTGAATGAACCCTGAACTCCAGCCTCCCTAGTCTGGGGCACTTTCTCTGAGCTTGGTACGCTGACCCATTAGTGAGAATCTATGGAGAAGGCTGAGAGTTGAAAGATGTGAAAGTTACCATAACAGTTGTTCATCCTGGATGTCTTTTTCATAGATTACCACACCCGCCCACCATCCCCAAGACTCACTCTGGTATTGTTGTGTTACGGTTATCAGTCACCCCTTGATACTTGATTTGTGCTTTGAAGACACTACGTTACTGGGTTTGGTGGCCCTTTTACAAGGCCACAGGGTATCTTGTGCCCTTGGGTTAAGTAGGTTACCTCGTTGGGTTCATGCTGCTCTACCTCCTCAGTAAAAGGTCTCTGAGACGGTTGAGGGCTGGTGCCACTGTCTGCTAGTGGGCACGTGCAGTGACGTGCACAGGGCTTACATGCACCACCATTCCTCAGAAAAGGTCTGGCTCCCACAGGGTCTTAGCACCTCCAGCTCAGGCCCATTAGTGGTAATCTAGGGGGAAGATGTTCAGGAAGATTAGCGGTTAACGGTAAGTATATAACTTTAATATTCTGCTTTGGAAGCGACTGACACAATCCACCGGGGTTGGGGGGAGACCTGTGTTCCTGTGTCAGAAGTCTACTTCCTGCTTCTACAGAAGTCTGGGAGGTATGATCCCACTGGTATGACAGCCCTGTGTCCAGCAGTCAAAGAAAGGAAATTGCAGTTTTTTTTAAGTTTTTGGTTTTTTTCTGACATTATGATTTGGATCGAGTCCATGATCATGCTACTTCATATGGCTTGCAGTTTCTCTAATTCTTATGGTATACCACTATAATAACTGGTTACAGTTTTTTCACATAGGTAAACCGGGTTATAATTCTAGCGTTATAACGACATTCACGCGCCCGGTTTCCCTTCTTCTGGGCATGTGCCAGCTCGGCGTTCTTAAATCCTCGCGTGTCACTCCACTCATGCTGACCATTCACTGTCATGCTCGCATAGCAACCGTGCTAATAAATATATTGTTTAGTTTTATAAAGGCTGCTTCAAAATAAAAAAAAGTTAAATGTTACTACGAACTACCATTTTAGCCGTGAACTTCCTCTTCTTTGCCCTCCCTTCTGTCATACTCCTCCAGCACTCTACATCCGACTGAAGTAGGAGTAAGTGTTTTTTTTTTTTTTTCAACAAAAACATCTGGGTACAAATCTTTTTCTTTTTTTAGAAATTTGTAAAAGAAAAAAGACATAAACAACACTGCTTTGTCAAGAGCTGAGCCACCACTTTCAAACCCCAACTGCGGCTCAGCTCCGTGGCTACATTTATTTTGTATTATTGATTGGGCGACAAAACGATCCCCAGCAATTATACAAAATAAAAGATGGGTAGCTAGTTAAAACTTGGATTTTGCATACACCCTTGAGGTGGGATGCCTTCATAAATCCTGAGCTTAGCTCTCTGGGGTTTATCGTAGTGTCTCATCCTGGGGGTAAAATCCTCGTTATAACTGGCTACCCATCCACTATTCTCTATTTAATACTGTGTTCTAAGATGTGCCCTCTCATGAGATGAAGCAGGTTGCAGAGTGCATTATTCGACGTATGCAATGTGTATGATGTATTCTGTACTTTGAGCCATGTTTTATGTCAATTGTATGTGCTACATTTGAAAATTAATAGTCTCTAATACACCTTCTGCCCTTCATAACAGTAATGCTCATCAAACTGACCCTGACCTATGCCCATCCTCCTTTTTATTTAAAAATCATCACAGATTGTGAACCATTTGAGAAAAAAATTAATTATACCGCAAGGATGGGACCGGGCAGAGAATTTTACTGCAGAAGGAGAATGGAGGTCCATTTAATTTTCTAGTTGAGATGGTCAGAGAGGAGGTAGCTCTACGACTGTCTAAAATCATTAATCTTTCTTCCGTACTGATCAAATTCTAAACATCTATAAAAAATCTGAGAGCCTGGCAAATAAGTTCAGGGTATTAAATAACTTGTATAGCAGAACAAAATGCTATGCAAAATGGGAGATAATGCTGCCCATTTCCAGACATGTGTAGCAGAAGACTGCTAATCATTTTTTGAGTGGGTTCGTGGCACAGTTGATGGCATTAATAAAACGATATATTTTTATTTATTCTGCTAATCATTCTGTACCAAAGTGCTATGCATTTTCTCCATTGATTAAAGCACTTGCACTCTAAACCTGCTAATTAATTTTTTCAGCTTAATTAATGCCCTGAGTTACTTGGGAAAACTACAGACCAACATCTCAGCTTCTCTCGCATGTCAAACATTCTGGAACTAGTTATTTTGATCAACTATTTGTTTATTTGAGTAAATAATATTGTTACATCATATCAACATAGTTTTCTTCCGGCCACAGGCTTCATACAGCTCTATAAAGTTTAACTGATTTTTTTAACATAATTCTCTCAACTTGTTTTTTTCTGTTGCCTCAGTTTTATTGTTATTAAAGCTTCTGGTTTAGTTAACCACGGTTTGCTTTTGTCAAAATTACAAAACATTGGTCTTGCAGGTTCTGTCTCAGATTGTTTTCTGGTTATTTGATGGTGTGATCCATCTGAGACCAGAGAACTCAATGTGAGGCTCTCATTCTTCTTTAGGCTGTTCAGTATAGGAGTCCCACAGTGCTCCATCCTGGGCTTCCTGTTGTTCAGCCTGTTTATAAATGATCTCCAAGCATCTACAGTGACACAACTATATTCCTGTACGTTGATTATGCTGTTCTGTTCACTAGGGGTGGTAATCTTGAAATTGCAGTAAGATCTTAAGAACGATAAGTGATCATCATGTCGTATTTCTTTTTTTTTTTTTTTATACTTCATCTTTATTGGTAAAAGCACATTACCATACAGATCCAGTGAAGAAACATGTACCAATACAATGTCTACAGTAATGAAAAAACCATTATCTGAGCAAGGCCCATTACAACACAGGGGCCAATCCCAATGGATCTTAAGATCTTTTAACATTATTATTCGGATTCAAATGCCCAGCAATACTACATCTGCTTTGTCCGATATAATAAAAAGAAAAAAAACATGGTATAAACTACGCCTTACCACCAATAGTATAGGATCAGCATACCCTTAAGGGAGGAGAAGGAAGGGGGAAAAGGGAGGAAAGAAAAAAAATAGACTCAACTAAGAATCTATACAAGAACCTAATAAACTTCAGTCTGATAGGAGAGATAAGTGACAGGGGAAAAAGGTAAAAAGTGAAGGGGGAACACCACAGGCCTAAATTCCCTTACTGATGACTTCATTATATATAATGACTTCATATTTTATATATATATATATATATATATATATATATATA
The DNA here is from genome assembly GCA_016271365.2 of Neoceratodus forsteri. Classification (NCBI taxonomy): domain Eukaryota; kingdom Metazoa; phylum Chordata; order Ceratodontiformes; family Ceratodontidae; genus Neoceratodus; species Neoceratodus forsteri. The sequence goes on along the minus strand of CM057455.1, from coordinate 1,137,646,082 downwards.
TATATATATATATATAGGTTCACATTGAATTGAATTAATATCCATTAACCATTGTACCCACAACAGAATTCCACCACGGTGGGGGTGGGGGGAAGCAAGATTCCCAATCCTTCTTTCATCTGAAGCCCTCTAACTAAGTAGTTCCCACCTAGTCCATCTATTTACAAATTGTGGGGTCCCATAAGGCTAGAGAAAGTTATTCTCTCATTGGTTTTAACATTGTTTACTAATTCCTTCCATTCCATCTCAGTGGGTGACAGGGAAGCCATCTCCTAGAAATCACCTTACATGCTCGACCAGAATGTTCCATAAGTATTTAGCTTCCTGGCCTCTTATCTCAAAGGGTATAGGCCCAAAATAACATGTTCTGGTCCCAATGGGGCCAAAATATTAAATATTTCCTGCAGTCGCCTAAGTATGTTACTCCAGTACTGGTTGAGCAAGGGGCACTGCCAGAAAATATGGGCCTGTGACGCTAGAGAGGCACTGCATTCTCGCCAACAGGAGGGTGAAATCTTCGAGTTACATTTAGCCACCTGTTCAGGTACACGAAAGTACCTGCTTCTGAGCTTACACAAAAATTCACGCCATCCTGGAGACGAGAAAGAGCGCCAGGTATTTTTAAAAGACTGCAGCCACCTCTCTGTATTTAGTCTTATTTCAAATTCGTTCTCCCACTTCACCTTAATATACGTTGTTGAATGCTTTAGGTCAGTGATATAATTCTTATAAAGTATAGAGAGCGCCCTCCCCTCCCCCCACCCCCCAGATTCCCTCAAACACTACCGGTTGTAAGATCTCCCAGGGATCTTGGAGGACCAATAAATGCTTAGTTATGTAATCTCTAATCTGGTAGTAGAGAAGGTCTCCTTGTGTCCAGCTAAACTTATCCACAGCCTCTTCAAAAGTTAAGATATAGTCCTTTTAACAATTGCCAAGGGCCCAACCTCGTTTCTCTTTGACGCCTGTACCAGGGATCTCTATAGGCAACGTATGAGATATGCTTTGCAACCAACACTGGTATTTCAGAGGTAGGCCCTTGGCTGCCCACACCCCATCTGCATCCTCAAGGTGCGCCCAGTACCAAAAAACGTTGGGAGAATTATTTGTTATTGGAGCTTGAGCAAATATCTGGGACAACAAAGGGGGGGGGGGAGGAGGGAGCAGCCAAGTCAATTGTCTTCCAGCTGGACTGATAAGTGGGATGTAACAATAAAAGGGCAACCCTCATCTGGGCTGCAACCCAGTACCCCTCTAGGCAAGGCACTCCATATCCCCCCTCCTTCTTAGGGAGAAAGAGTCTGTTTTCTAATTCTGGGGCATTTACCTGACCAAATAAATTTTAGCAGAATCCTCTGCCAAGCATCCAATCTTTCCTTTGTAATTGTACAAGGTACACTGAAACAGAAATAAGAACCTGGGGAGCAGGTTCATCTTAGTTGTCTGTATTCTTGAATGGAATGGAAGAGGGAGCACGGACCACCTTTCTATGTCTGCTTGTATTTGCTTTACTAAAGGGGGGAAATTTAAATCATAAAATTGAGAGTTGTTGGACGATAAGTTTATCCCCAAATATTTCATAGTGAGGAGGTCCCATTTCAGGGGATAGCCCTCTCTAAGAGTTTGAAACGGGGTGTAATTAGGGAGCCCGAGTTTGTAGGACGTACTCTAGTGTAGCTCTCTAATTTGAGCTCCTAATTTCTTTAAAAACTAAAGATTTAAGTACAGGTCAGTGAAATAATCTAAAGCAACTGAAAATGGGACCCATTAAGAACAATATAGGAACCCTCGGAAGGATAGAGTACCAGTACAGGGCAGCGACTGAACATTACAAGCCCTGTCCACGATCCTCAGGCCGCGCTTCAGCGAGAAACAGAGAGACTATGGCATCAATAGGCTAAAGCTACAAGTTTGATTTCTTCAGTCACGGAGATGAATGCTAAACTGGATTCATTCGGCACTAAGTTCACAGTAGAGAAAGCGATGGAGGGCTCCAAACTCAAGTGGTCGATTTAAAAGGCAATCTGACTCAGCTGGCTCTTCTACGCATTGTTGCTGAAGGAAAATACCCCTGAGGGGCTCGACTTGAGGCTAGAGAATCGAAGCGTGCAGCCACATTAGAGTCTTAGGGCTACCCAAAGGAATAGAGGCGATCATCCTCTGATGTTTATACAAGAGTGGCTGAGATAAATTGGCTCTGGAAGACACACAAGTGACTTTTGCCCTCAAAAAGTTTTATCGGATCCTCACGAGGTACGTGAGGACTCTGAGAAACCTCGTACTCTGCTCATTGTAACTGATGGAGTAGAGTACGAGGATAAGATCTACACCTAGCACGTGAAAATTCACCAATTTACAGGACCGAAAACACAATATATATGTTTCCAGATATGTTATGCTACCCGTTTGAAGCATAAACAATTTGATGGGACACGGAAGCATCTGAGGGAAGCCTCGCTGCCACATGCCATGATATTCCCGGCTCGCCTCCGCATTGTACATAACAGTAAGGTCTGGATTTTCTCGGATCCCTCTGAAGCAAACAAGTGGGCCCTCCGTTTTCTGGATGGAAATAGAAGCCAAAGGGAAAGGAGATCGGAGGACAGTGACTCTGAAAGTTGACTCTGAAGTCGGGACGAGGCCTGAAAACACGGTTGAAGAGATAAGAGTTTGCTTTTCTTCTTTAATTATCGAAGCTCCAGCTGGGAAACCTATGTTTTTTCATGGACTTTGTGGGACCCCTATAATTAATGCGATCTAGTGGATCCCAGTTAAAAATATATAATATACCCTACTGCCTTTATTTCTGGACGTTTTACTGTTATTCAGATTTATTTTGGGTAGTTTTGTTAACCTCTTAAGAGAGGTTTTAGCTTGGGATTCCATCTATTGAAATCTCTAGTGCTTAACTGAAGTTTAAGTAAGTACAAATATAGGGGAGTCTGGAGCTTAAGGGAGAATACTTAATACAGTGTGCTTACGTTAGTACATTTATCTTTAGGAGTATAGTGTGATGCCAAGAGTTCCCATCTAGGGACAAGGACTTTAGGATCTAGTATTTTATTAGAATTTTCCCAGTACTGTATTATTCACACTGCTCTTGGGCTTATGAAGCAGCTATTTTGTTTTAATCTCTTTTAGGTTTATTATAGAATTCCCCTCAATGTGGTATCTTAATGTAATGCGCACTTCTATCCTAAGTTTAAAGGGGACATTGTTTCTCTCTCTGGTTTTGTAATACTGGAATTTGGTATGTCTTGCATATGGAATTAATATCTGTAAGATAATGGATAACAATAAAAATAAAGTATTAAAAAAAAAAAACAGGGTGTAATTAAAGGTAATGGCCTCCGTTTTATAGGTATTTAGGGTGTATCCTGAGAGTTCGAAAATTAGTTAGATGTCTAAATAAGTGAGGGACAGAAGACTCCGGTTCCGTGATATAAAGCAAGTTTATATTCTTTCCCTATATTAACCCCTTTTATATCAAGTTCTCTATAATACCCTGTGCTAGAGGCTCCAGGTATAGAGGCGAAAAGAATAGGTGACATAGGACACCCCTATGCGTGTACCCCTGCACAGTGAAAGGAAGTGGAGACATGACCATTAGCCCTAATAAAACCCTTTGGTGTGTTGTATATTTTAAAGATGGCATTAATGAATTGAGCAGGAAAGCCAATTTATCAAGAACTGCCGAAGGAAGGGTCAAGAGACTTTATCAAAAGCCTTTTGACATCGAGACTTAGAAAATGGAGGGTATTTGGGTAAGATTTATATGGTCATTAAGTGGGCAGTCCCTACGAGGTTATCCTCACCTGGCCGGTTGAGGATAAATCCGTCTGATCTAGATTGATCAACTAGTTATAAATTTCTGCATGTACCGGGCAAGAATTGACATGTAGATTTTATAATCAGAATTTAGGATGGAGATAGGATGGTACGAGGGGCAAAGTGTCGGGTTTTTCCCTTGCTTGGGGATTACTGATATAATGGCCTGCTCCCACGAGGATGGGGGGTTTCTTCGGTCTGCAATATCGTGTTGTATACCTTGAGTAACAGGGGTAGCACCTGGCCCTTAAAATGTTTGTAAAACTACCCAGGAAGTCCGTCCGTGCCGGGGCACTTCAAGGACTTCAGATTAGAGACTTCAGTCAGAGCTCTAACTCTGAAATGGGAGCTATCAGGGCCGTTTAGCCTGCTGGGACAAAGAAGGGAGGAGATCTGCCTCAGGTATTCTGTTATGTTATTCTCCCGTGGAAGGGTGCAACATACAAAGAGTGTAGAAGTCTCTAAAAGGCTTCTACTATTTCAGAATCTGGGTGTGTCTTACGCTTGGTAGTGAGGTTGGATTAAAGTTGAGATCACTGATCTAAGCTCTCTGGGATCATAAGCGGGCCATGATGAACAAGTAGCCTTGGACCCCCCCTCCATATTTTGTTTGAAACATGGCCTTTGCTCCACCTGATAATCCAATAGATTGTTTAGTTCAACTTTAAGTTTGCCAGCTTTTATTGATCGCTGCCTCATATTTAATTTTGAGCTGTGATTCACAGGACTCAATCTCCCCTTTCAGCCTTAATTTTTGGGCTAGCTGCTTTTTCTTAAAGGCCGAGATGGAAATAAATTTGCCCGTTATTATAGCCTTAATAGTGTCCCAGAGGAGGCCGGTGTCTCCGGGTCCCATTGTCGGCCACAGCCTGCTTTATTGTTTCTGCAATTGCCCCTTCACCTCAGGTCCTGAAGCAAAGAGCGTGTTAAGTCTCCAGAAAGTTCATTTAATAAAATCCCCCAGGTGAAGCTGGCAAAACACAGGAGCATGGTCTGACAATGCCTATCTCCAATCCAGCTATCTTTATCTGCTTAGACGTATTCTGTTGGAAGTAGAGATGTAGTCCAGACAAGAATGCGACTGGTGGGATGCAGAAAAGAAGGTATAGTCTCTCTGCTTGGCGTGGGTGAGGGCGCCATGCCGTCAGCATAGCCTACTCCTAATAACCCCACAATCTTTTCCATACACCTTGATTACTCCGGGGACTGCAGAGGAGAGTCCAGCATTGGGTTTAAAACTAAATTTAGATCACCACCAATGATCATCCCCTCCGCCCTCCTGCAATCTTAGAAAGATTGGCAATAGACTTGAAACTCTGAACGGGTGGCACATAAATGGATGCCAATGTTAGAATTTACCCCAGAAAACGTCCCTTTAAAAAGGCAAAACATCCCTCCCCATCCACCAGTTGGTCTATTGGCTCAAAGGGCGTCCTAGTTGGAACCAAGACCACCACCCCCCTTCGCCTTCCCTTCCCATATGGAGCGCAAGCCATGGCACAGAAACCAAATTTCCCCAGTTTCTGGTGTTCTTTTATAGAAGGATGCGTCTCCTGTAAGAATAAGAAATCCGCATCAGTCTTTCTAAGAAAGGACAGAATTTTGCTGCGCTTTACAGGGTTGGTCAGCCCATTTACATTAAATGAACAGAAAGTCGTGGGTTTAGCTGCCATTTTAGTAGATCGTGAGACTCCTCCTCTGCGTAACCTCCACACTGTCTATTCCACCTCCCTATCCTAATACCCACACAGTCTGAGTAAATTCCCTTTTAACTCAGATGAGACCTACAGTGTAAAATGATCAGTTAAAGGACAGAAACAAACACCTACCTCTCAATGGGGAAAGGTGAGAGGAGATGAGAGAAAAAAAAGAAGGGGGTATAGTATCATGGTATAGGACAATAGTTTCTTGCGATTATATTAGACTATGAACACTATTCAACAAACCAGAAATGTAGCGGAGTTTTAAACAATAATGACTTCCAAAGTAGGGGATCAAAACCTAGGATCCCTTGCCTTTTCTCTGAGATAGGCCGATGGAATCGGGCAGAGGTAGGGGTTGAAGAGCAGGTATGCCCTGAGTTAACAGAGCCTCTTGAACAAAACTGCTCTCGAGTGGTTTTTGTGAATGACTCACACCACGACAGAATCACTCGGGTCGAATTAACTTTTGAAACCAAACAAATAAACCCAAGACTTGTCCCCAAAGCACCCCAGGAACATTTGAAATCTGACAACTCTGTTATTCTAACAGCTTGAAAAATCCCATTCCTTTTAAGAACATGCTACCAAGATGGTCTAGCCAAAAATGTGCTATGTTGTGGGGTATCTCATTAGCGCTCCATGTCCTACCCCTCCGCATCAACTGTGAGGAGTAGGCCTGAAAATAACCACGGAGCAGCTTCAGTGCTCGAGAGGTAGTTCCCAATTATGATAGCTCAGGTCCCAGTCTCAGAATCCATCCAAGCCCCTCTGCCTCCCAAGCCCATTTTACCAGACAATTCAACCGTTCCCAAGTGTCCATAAACACCGCAGCTCAGAGATGGTCGTCCCAAAGTCCAGCTTTCCATCATCCCTCAAGTGTCAGCGAGGCAGGACTATCGATTTTCCTCAGGCGTTCCCTCGATGTAACAGCTCCCAAGGCTTCTTTCGCTTTCCTCAAGGTTAGCCTCCGCACATATGTCGTCTGGGGCATTGAAAGCACTGGAATCTTATCTTCTGCAATAGATCTGCTTCACAGAGGAATGGAGATTCCTTTTTCTGCAGATCCTCCAATGCCTTTCCCGGGTGAGATATAGCTGGGGCCCTCCTCCCAGAACACAAAGCTTCACTGGGAATGGGTTTGGAGTTTAATGCTTGCTCTCAGAGCTTTTAGAATTGGCACATATAGCTGTCTAGCTTGCTGGACTTCTAGGGCATAATCATGGTCGAGAGAAATCTTAGATGTCAGGTAGGACAGCTCTTTTTTGCTCAAGCCTTCGGAGGATATCTTCCTAGTTTTAAAACTGCTCAGCTAAGATTATGGAGCGTGGGCGGGCTGGTTCCCTATTGGCTTCTGGCTGGCGGGCGATGGCGCTCGATATTAAGGGCATGAATTGGGAGGCAAGTCCAGCACATCTTTTAGCAAATTTTCCAAAAAATGCTGTCATGGGGGGCTCTTCAGCCCCTTCAGGAAGACCATACAGTCTAAGATTGCCGCGTCTAGATCTACCCTCGAGGTCAATGCATTTACTCTGCAGAGCTTGCGCATGTTGAAACAGGGCCCTCTATTGCTGTGCCAAGATGGTATTATTTTCCTCCATTACTTTAATTTTATCTTCCGCAGCGCTGACCTTGGCATCTATATTGGAGATTTGCTGTGTCAGTGCTTGAAATTCTCTCCTAGACTCTGCTCGAGAGTCACGAATTTCCCTTAGGATGTTTTCAAATTTGGTATGAGATAGTAGGTCTGCCTCGGCCTCCGTGTCATAGCTAGAGTCCCTTGTGCTGCTACGTGAGCGGCTTCTGCTGCGATCATAACTAGTCTGGGACATTTCTTCTCTGCCAAGCTCCTTCCTCGGGGTTCTACTTGTTGAGGGTGGTCCCCGGTCCCTTTTACGACCTTCTTTATCCATTTTCACTTGTTAGATCGGTTTAGGAATAGGGAATATTTGTCCCTGGGGAGCACAGGGTCTTCCCTAAGCTGCTGTCTGCTCCGTGGCGGAACGGGAAGTCCATCATGTCATATTTCATTCTAAAAAAGACGAAAGTAATGGAATTTTACTAAATCTAATCAGAAAAAGCACGGTGTTCTGGTTAGCTCTTTTAATTACCCTTGACAACATCCAACTGAATTTCTGCAGCACTTCAGATACCTAAACATTACCCTTGACAGTGCACACTATGGAGTCCACGTTGATTTACTAGTAGAAAACTTTATAAATGTTTAGGTATGCTATATCTATGTAAGGGTGTGTGGTTGGCAGTTTAAGGAGTAGTTGAGTCTTCCTTTTGTATGATTGATCCTTGGCATACTGATCTGTGTCGGCTCACTGGATTCATGTTAGAGTTACAGTTTTAATTAATAAAGGGTAGATTTATTTTGAATTCGAAGAAAAGATCGTACACTGTGAAATACAAGAGTCTTCCATTTGGTTATCGTCGAACAAACCTATTCAGTGCTGTCAAGGACCCATGCTATGGAAATCATTAAGTGGTCTGTCTCCTCCTGCCATTACGGTCCTATTTCATTACCAAAAAGGAAATAGAATGACCAAGTCCATCTCTCAAGCTAAACTTCAGATACCTCTGCATTGGACTACGCATGCTTAAACTGTTTTCTCTTTATAAGCTGTAAAACTGGAATTAACTTTCTCCATCTGTTGTTCCAGCAAGAACTCTTCCATGATTTGAGCATCACTTGAAGCAGCATTTGATGTCTTTTCATTTATGAAATTGCTTTCATTACTTAAGTTTTTATCATGTTCTTGTGTTTAACTGTCTTGTATTGATGATTTTTGTTGGTTTATGTGCTTTTGCACCTGGGTTATCCCTGAAAATGACACTTGTGCTAATATCTGAAGGACGGAAAATTGATTGCGAAACAAATTACACTGCTGCATAAGTTAGGAAAAAGAGTGAGGAAATGCAGTGTTACTGGTTTTTGAAGCTTAACTACCCACCTCATCTAGTAACCTCTGTGAAGCTCACCAAATTAAATGCCAAAATGCAATCCAACAAACAGAGACTCTGCTACCCGTTCTGTTTAATGACAGATATATCCACAAACATACGAATTTGCCCAGCAGATAAGGCCATATGTCTCTCCAGGTCTGCTCGGTGAGCAGGTAGCAACCCTCATACTGCAGCTGCCCTCCTCCTTCCCTCCCTGACCCTCCCTTTTACCCTATCCCATCCCCTGTCGAAGCAGTCCACTGTTCTGCAGGATACCACTTCCTCAGGCAACGCCTTCCACCCAGACACCACTCTCTCTCTTAAAATGTGTCTTCTCATTTCCCTCCTGAACCTCCCCCTCCCAATCTGAGATTGTGACCTTTGTTTATTCCCTTCATGTACTTGAAGGTTTCAATCATATCCCCCCCCCATCTCTCCTCTCCTCCAGTGACTTCATGTTCAACTCCCTCAGCCTGCTCACATAGGGTATGTCCCCTAGTCCCTGAATAATCTTTGTTGTCCCGCGCTGCACCCCCTCCAGCAACTTAATGTCCCTCTTCAGGTATGGGTGCCAATACTGCATGCAGTACTCCAGGTGTGGCCTAACCAGTGACCTATACAATGGCAGGATCACCTCCCCTCTTCTTGAAGATATACTCCTGGCAGTACAGCCCAGCATTTTGTTGGCCTTTGCAGCTGCCTTCCTGCATTGTACTGAGTTGTTCATTGAGCCGTTTATAATCATCCCAGGATCCTTCTCCTCCTCTGCCATGGCTAGCCTGACCCCCAAAGCTGGTAGCTCCTCCTTTTGTTTTTTTGCCCCGAAATGTAGCACCTTGCACTTTTTGGTATTGAACCTCATCTTCCAGGTGTCTGACCAGATCTCCCATTTTGATAGATCATCCTGCAACCCATGCCACCCTCCTAGGTCATCCACTATTGCTCCCATTTTGGTGTCCTCTGCAAACAAACTGATCTTGCTCTTGATGCCCATTGAGATGTCTGCTATGAAAAACCCAAACACCACCAGTCCCAGCAATGAGCCCTGCGGTACTCTGCTTGTTACTGCCCTCGGAGATGACAAGCTACCCTCCCACCACCACCCTCTGCTGCCTTCCCTGTAACCAGTTTACTACTCATCCCACCATTTTCGCCCCTGCACCTGCCAGCTTACTACCCAGCCTCCCATGTGGCAGCATGTCAAATGCTTTACTGAAGTCCAGAAACAGGACATCAACTGCATGGCCCTTGTCCAACTGTCTAGTTACCCAGTCATAGTAATCCACCAGGTTGGTCTGACAGGATCTGCCCATGGCAAACCCATGCTGCCAAATGTCCTGCAGCCCATTGGTCTCCAGAAGAGACACCAGCCTCTCCTTCAGGATTTTCTCCATCAGTTTTCTCACGATGGATGTGAGGCTTACCAGCCTGTTGTTTCCTGGTTCATCTTTGGGACCGCTCTTATGGAGGGGTACCACGTGAGCCATCCTCCAGTCTTAAGGTACACTTCCTGAGACTAGGGAGGATTGAACATTTCTGCCAAAGGCCCTACCAGCTCTCTCTAGTACCCTGGGGTGAATGCCATCCGCCCTGGTGCCTTCAAACAACATGAAGTCTTGCTGTATTCTGACTATGCAGTTAGCCTCAGCACTTGAACTGCTCCAGAGGAAAGGGTTAACAGTATGCAGCAGCATAGAATGTTGAGCTTGAGCTCGGGTTTTCAAACCTCTGCCTCTGGTACATCTCATTGTAACCATCCAATTCTTTACTCTGCCTAACTCTGAAGTCGCTCCGGAGATTTCTCCTTCAGTTGGGTAAAAGTAAACATCGGTCGGTTTTTCCTCAACAGTTTCATTTATTTTCGGTATCAAGTCTCTGTCTATGGTACAGGTAGTGTAAGTACTGTACATACAAACATACGAAGAAGCCAGCAGAAGACCATTTGGTCTATCAAGTCTGCTCGTATTGCAGGGTCCACAGCTTGAGCTAATGTCCCTGCCCCCTCCCCACTCCTCCCATCCTCCCTACCCATGATTCTTATCTTCCCCTATGCCTATCCCAGCCTCTCTTAAAGGTGCTTACTGTCTTTAACAAGATGACCTGTTCCGGCAGCGCATTCCAAGGGTCCACCACCCTTTCTGTGAAGAAGTGCTTTCTGACATCCCTCCTAAACCTCCACCCTCCAGCTTAAGACTGTGCACCCTCGTGATGGTTGTCACTCAGCTTAAATAGACTTTCCTTATCAACATTATTTATCCCTTTCAAGTGCCGAATGTCCCAATCCTGTTCCCCTCTCCTCCTGTCTTCCAGGAGTACATGTTCAGTGCCTCAACCTCTCTCGTATGCCTTTCCTGCTGACCGGCTGTCATCTTTGTAGCCCTCCTCTGTACCTTCTCCAGCAGGTTAATGTCCTTTTGAGGTGTGGGCACCAGTACTGAACTCCATACTCTAGATCGCCTTCAGCCAGTGACCTGTACAAGGGCATTATAACCTCCTCTCTCCTACTACTGATTCCCCCTAGCTATGCATCCCAGCATCTTGTTTGCCTTGATGCTGCTTTCTTGCACTGCGGGAGTGCTTCAGGTCACTAGTGATCATCATTCCCAGGTCCTTCTCCTCCTGTGTGCAGCTACTTGGACTCCACCCAGGTAATACTCTGTCCTGGGATTCTTAGCTCCAATATGCATAACTTTGCATTTTTGGCATTAAAAGGCTGCCAGATCCTGGACCACCTCCCAGCTTTTCCAGATCTTCCTGTGGTCCCGTATCACTTCAGCTGTGTCCATCTCCCACAGAGCTTGGTGTCATCTGCTTATAGGCACGTTTTTGCCTTTAATGCCATCCCAATGTCCTTGATGAGACATTGAAACACCGGCCCCACCACTGAGCCCTGGGGACCCCATGGTTACATCTGTGGTGCCAGATAACTCTCCCCACCACCACCCTCTGGGTTCTGTTCCTCAGCCAGTTTCCACCATCTAGCCATCTTCTCCCCAACTCCAAGATCCACCAACTTCTTGGTCAACCTTTTGTGGGTACAGAGTCAAAGGCCTTACTGAAATCAAGATAGAGGATGTCTACTGCTTGGCCCCTGTCTACGTGACACAGTCAAAGTTGATTAGATTTGTTTGACACAATCTCCCCATGAACCCATGCTGCCTCTCATCCTGGAGACCATTCTCCTAGATATGCCACTAACCTTTCCTTTAGCATGGTCTCCATGAGTTTGCCCACAATGGAGGTCAGACTGACTGGTCTGTAATTCCCTGGATCATCCTTGGGACCACTTTTGTGAAGGGGCACTACATATGCTGTTCTCCAGTCCAGTGGTACCACGCCTGACTCTAGTGAACTATTAAATAGGTCTGCTAGTGGCCTTGCCAGCTCCTCAGCCAGTTACTTTACTACCCTTGGATGTACTCTGTCTGGGCATGGTGATTTGTCCACTTTCAATGCCAGCAGACCCTCCCTTACTTTATCCTCCTCTATCACTATGTCTGTGTTTCCCTCCCCTCTGCTCTTCTTTTCCCTCCTGAAGGCACTGGTCCATCCTTCTCCATGGTGAAGACAGAACAGAAATATTCATTTAGTATCTCTGCTTTTCCTTCATTATCCTCCACCCACTCCACCCCTTTCTTAAGCCTAACAATCCCTTCCTTCTTGTTCCTTTTCTCACTTATATAGTGAAGGAAAGCCTTCTCCCCTTCTTAATTCCTTCAACAGTTTGCAGCTTTTCTGTGCCTTCATGGGACTTCTTACTTGCCTCACTAGCCAACCTTAGGTAATTTTCCCTATCCATCTCTCTCTTGGTCTTCCTGAATTTTCTATAAGCCAACCTCTTTTCCCTTACTGCCTTGGCAAACCCAGAACTGAACCAGCTGGGCACTTTGGCCCTTGTGTTCTTCCTTCTGAGCCTAACACACTCATCTGTGGCAACCAGTATTCCTTCCTTAATGATGGACCACTTTTGGTCCACCCCATATCTGCTCTGATGCCCACCAGATGGCTTCTTAGAACCTCACCCATTTTCCTGAAATCCGCCCTCCTGAAATCAAGATTTTGGTCTTAGTGGTTTGCTTTCCTGCCCATATCCAAATGGAACCACACTATGCAATGGTCACTTCCGCCCAGTGGCTCCCTGACCATTATTTCCCGTACATGCTCCCTATTTGTGAACACCAGTTCAAGAATTGCCTCAGCTCTTGTTGGTTCAGTGATGCCCTGAGTCAGGAAACCACTCTGCAGTCCTTCCAGGATCACCTGACTCTTAGCACATGTTGTGGATGGTATCCTCCAGTCCATCTTGGGCAGGGTGAAGTCCCCCACAATTACCACCTCTCCTTTCCCTGCAGCTTCCAATATTTGTGAGATCAGCTCCCTGTCGCTCTCCTCATCTTGACTGGGTGGTCTGTAAACCACCCCCAACCTCACCTTTCTCCCTCTATTGGACTTTAACTGAATCCATAATGCCTCCACCTCCCCTTCCTCAGACTCCTCCCTCATGCAAGTTATTCCCTCCCTGGTATAAACTGCCACCCCTCCCCCCTTCCCGACTACTCTGTCCCTCCTATATAGCTTATATCCAGTAGGTAAATAGTGGAATATTTTAGGTAGAAATTGTTTATTTTTCGGTTTCCTATCAGTTGGTCCGGTTGGGAACCGAAACAAATTGTGATTTTCTTTTATTCCCTAATTTAGTAGTGGTGCCCGGTTCCTGTCGGTTTCAAAAAATGAATTTTCCTCGCACCCATGACACGGTTGGTAGTGTTACCTGGCTTGAAGGCTGTTAAGGGTAACTTGTTAGTAAAGGCTATGTCTGAGAAACCCAAGAAAAAAATGATCCCACTGGGTTTCAGCACTGTACTGAGTGTGGGGAGGCTTTTGCTAAAGCTGATCCCCACTTCATATGTGTTTTATTGTCTGGGATTTGACCACCTCAAAATGGACTGCCAGGTTTGTAAAAATGTTCCTAAAGCCACTTTAGATAAGAGGTTGAGTAGGCTGAAGGAAAAGGAGGCCGAGAAGTCCACTAACCCGGATGGCCAGCCCAGTTCGGTTTCGGCTGAACCTGAGGAGGTGCCTGCTGACCTGGGCGATACCTCCTCAGGCAAAAGGAGAGCCGATTCTGAGGGATCGGTCCCGTCTGAAAAGAAAAGTAAATCAGCCGGTTTGGATCCCGCACCGCAGATTCCAACCGCTGAAGAAATTGCCAAAGTGATAAGTATAGTTCAGTCGCTTTGTCCGGTTCCTTCCGAACTGACACCCTCTGGACAGCGGTCGGTTCAAGTCGGTTCCAACTCCATCGGATTATGATCCGGATGCTTTTATGATGTGGAATGGGAGGAGCGAAGATTTACGATGGCGATGATTATTGATTATTTTGGTGGCCTAGATGAGCCTATAGAGCCTGACATCTCCCAGACAGGCCTACACTCTCCTCTCCCAGGCTTTCTGGGTCCCTTCCACTTTTTGTTCTGCAAGAAAGTGGCTGAAACTCTCCATCTCCCAACTGTGGAAGCTGCTGAGGAGGAAGAAGAAACTGATTATGTAGAAATGATGGACGTCCCAGAGTCTGGCTGTCCCTCTCCATAAATTTTTAGGGAAACAGACTAAAAAGCTTTTGCAAATGCCTAAATCTATACCGCCTGTGGATAAGAAAATGGACAGGCAGTACATGTTATCAGGTTCTGGTACGGAATTTTTGTACAACCACTGCAGCCATGTTGGGGTAGTGCAGGCTGCAGCCTGTGACAGAGCTAATATTCCTTTGGCATCACACCAACCCTCCCCAGACAAAGATTCCAGGAAGATGGATGCCATGGCCAAGAAACAATACTTGACATCCTCCTTGGGACTCAGGCAGGTGGCTTATATGGCCTATTCAGCCAGATACCAGAAGTCCAGGTGGGATGCAGTTCTGGAACTGGCTAAAAAGGCTTCTCCCCAGCTGGCCAAAAAGCTGGAAGAGGTGGCTGTTGATGGAATTGAGGCATCTAAGGTTCAGTTTCATGCTGCTGTGGACTCTAATGATGTGGCATCTAGGGTCATGGCTACATCCGTCTCCCTCAGGAGATTTGCTTGGCTCAGGTGTACTAGCCTTTCATAGGATACCCAGGCTAGGCCATGGATTTCCTGTTTTGGTAATTCTCTGTTTGGGAGCAGACAGTCTTGCATGAAAAGATGGATGAGTATAGGACCAACTATAGGAGTGCAATGGCCAAAGACAGGCACTACCTCAGAAGCAGCAGTCTAGGGCAGGCAGGGGCAGGCCTTTTCAAATGCCTTTTACCAAGCCCAGGCTTCCTCTTCTTTCCCACAGAGGGGTTCTTTAGAGGAGAGGTAGAAGGGGATGAGCAGGGCTGCATCCTTCAGTCCAAAGCTCCTGCCAAGCAGACAGCCTGATGTGTCAGCTCCGGTCGCTCTCCTTATTCCAGTGGGGGCAGGCTGACTTACTACTCCCAGGCTTGAAAGTCTGTTACTTCAGACAAGTGGTCCTGGAGGTAGTAAGCCAGGGACTGGCTCTCAGTTTCAGAAGATTTCCCAGCTCCACCTGGAGTACAGTGTACAGTTCTGGAGACCATACCTACGTGGGACATAGACAGGGTAGAGAAGGTTCAGAGGAGGGCAACAAAGATGGTGCATGGATTGCATCACAAGTCCTATGAAGACAGGTTGAAGGAACTGAACATGTACTCCCTGGAGGAGAGGAGGAGAGAGGATATGATAGAGACATAAGTATCTTACAGGGAGGAACAGGGTGCAGGAAAACACTATTTTTAAGTGAAAAGATGTTTCAGGACTAGAGGGCATGGGATGAAGTTGGAGGGAGGACGATTCAGAGGAAACATGAGAAAGAATTTCTTCACAGAGCAGGTGGTGGACAGTGGAACACCTGCCAGAGGAAGTGGTGGGGCTGAAACAATCACGGGATTTAAGAATGCATGGGATAGACATAAAGGAATTCTAGAGGTCAGGGGTAAGGGGAAATAGACTTCTAGGAAAACAAACTGAACTTACAAGCTCAAATGGGCAGACTGGGTGGGCCATAGGCCCTTATCTGCCGACACTGTCTATGTATCTATGTATCTATGTATCCTTTCCACCTTCAACTCCATGAGAAACCGTTGCTCTAGAGGCAGAGGTTTCTTCCATACTAGCTCTAAAGGCTGTAGAGAAAGTTCCTCCACAGCACAGGGACAAAGGACTGTATTCCAGGTAAGTCAGGGGAGTGGCGACCCATCCTAGCCTTGAGATATCTGAATAGACGTATCACAAAACCAAAATTCAAAATGGTGACTCTGGGAATAATTCTTCCCTCTCTGAAGCCAGGAGATTGGCTGGCTTCCCTGGACCTCAAAGATGCCTATTTCCATATTCCTGTCAGGTGCTCCCACAGAAAATACCTCGGATTCGAGTTGCCTTCATGTCATTACCAATTCAGAGCCATGCCCTTCGGCCTGACATCGTCCCCAAGGGTGTTCACAAAATGCCTTGCAGTAGTGGTAGCCTTTCTCAGAAGGCAGGGCATCTCAGTCTTCCCATACCTAGATGACTGGCTCGTTGTAGGCCAGTCCTCAGATTAGGTCAAGTCAACTCTAGGGGCCACTCAGAATCTTCTAAGTTCTCTAGGATTCCTTCTCAATCTTTCCACGTCAGTTCTTGAACCAGTACAGCTCCTTACCTTCATAGGGGTAGAGCTGGATACTATTCAGGCAAAGGCCTTCCTCCCATGCTCAAGAGTAGAGGCTCTTACAGATCTGGCTTCTTGTTTTCGACCCCGGTGTCTCGCCCAGCCAGACATTTTCTTCAACTCCTAAGCCACATGGCAGCTTCCACTGCAGTGGTTCAGGGAGCTAGGTTCCAGATGAGGGACATCCAGTTCCACTTAAGGTCCTTTTGGTCTCAGAAGAAAGACTCTCTCGCCAAACTGATTCCAGTGACTCAGACTCTTGTCCAAGCTTTCCAGTGGTGGTTGGATCAGTACAGTCTCAGACAGGATGTCCTATTCCTCAGTTGAGCACCCTCAGTGGTCCTGACCACAGATGCCTCTCTCCTGGGGCGGGAGCCCTTCTAGGGGCTCTCACTGCACAGGGTACTTGGTCACAGCAAGAGTCTCTCCTTCATATCAATCTTCTGGAGCTCAGGGCTGTGTTTCTAGCCCTTCAGGCATTCTCAGAATCAAAGGCAAAGTGATGCAAATCAGGATGGACACCACCACTACAATGTGGTATATAAACAAGCAAGGGGACACTTGGTCCACGGCCTTGTGCACAGAAGCCATGAAGGTATGGTTGCTGGCTTACTCTCTTCAGACTTCCCTGACAGCAGTGCATCTTCCAGGGAAGGACAATGTACTGGCAGTTGCCTTCAGCAGGATATCTGAGGGTCACCACAAGTGGTCTTTGAATCCTCATGTCCTCCAGGTAATTTTCAAGAGATGGGGCACTCAAGAGATAGATCTCTCTGCGGTCCCAAAGAATTATCAGCTCCGTTTTGCTGCAGACCTCCAGTTCTAGGGATTGTTCCTCTAAATGCTCTTCTATTGGATTGGATAAGCAAATTTCTTTATACGTTTCCTCCAATTCCACTGATATTCAGAATACTGATCAAGATCAGGTCTCAGCCCTGCACAGTGATCCTGATGGCTCCAGATTGGGCCAGGCAATCATGGTATCCTCTGTTGCTGTCCCTGACAGTGTCATTTCGCCTAGTTCTTTCCAGGAGGCACGGCCTCCTGACCACCTCTCGGGAGAATTTGCTACCCAAATCTCCAGTCTCTCAGACTCGAAGCTTGGCTCTTGAAGAGCTAGAATATGGAGATTTGCATCTCCCCCAAGGGGTGCTGGATGTCCTTAAGGTTTCGAGAAAACCTTCTACCAGAAAAACTTATAATTCCAAATGGAAGAGATTCAGTATTTGGTGTTCTCAAAGAGATATTCAGCCAGATACTGCAGGCATTGCCACAGCCCTGGACTATCTGGTTCACCTAGATAGTTTGGGCCTTAGGCCTGCTACTCTCAAAGTGCATTTGACAGCTGTCTCTGCTTTCCTCTCTGTGGGGAAGGGCTCTTCCCTTGCTTCTCATCCTGTTTTCTTTTTTTTTTTTTTTTGTTATACTTTTCTTTTTAGCATTTTATCATATATCATGACGGTATATAATACATGTAGTAAACAGACCACATACAGTATATGAGCTACCATTGGGGAAACAACCCCTTAATCAAAGGATACATTAAAGTTTCGCATTCACTACATAGTGTTATAACAATGGAGGGAAACATTAGCAAATCCCGAAATAAGAGTCCCATATTTGCTGTGTTGTCGAGTCCAGGAGCGACATGGCTAATTCAAAAAGGTAAAGGATAGTCCATCACTGTCCAGCCTAATTTAGAGAACATGTCCTCGTAAGGACAACTGGCGCCATGTGTTAGCCTTAATGTGAAAAGAAACATTTCAGATATGACTTTCTGCAGCAGATTTGTGTAAAACAAACAAACTACAAAAGAAATGTGTGCTTTCCACCATAAATCTAGCTGGAGGAACATCATTGAGCAACTCATAAAAAGGAAAACGACTGAGGTTACCCCCCTTATTTGCCCCGGAATCCCCCTTGTACAACAATGTCACAATGGTAAAACAGAGTTAATAAGCCTAAGACTATAGAGTAACTTTAAAGATACAAAAATAGAACCCCACCGCTGTAACAAGCAGCTTACAGAGAGATCATTGCAGAAGGCACACCAATATCAACAACACTATTATTGGTGGAGTACTTAGCTTATAGAAAATGACACAGTTGTAGGGCCAGAAACAAAGTCCTGATATTCGGGTATCTCTGTCCGTTTCTTCCTGTAGAGCAGTCTCTCCTTGATCCCTAGACGCAGCCACCATGCGAGCAGCCCATTTCCTCGCTTAAACTAGGTCAAAAAAGAATACCTTTCCTTGGTGTGTAATCCTAAATCTCGCAGGGAAAATCATGGTATGTGTAATTCCTAATTCCCACAAAGAGCGTCAGACAGAATCAAACTTCTTCCTTCTTTGGCGTGTAGAGTAGCTAATATCCAGGAAAAAAATATACTTGGTTGTCATCCTGCATAATAGGACTGGCTCTCCAGGCACATCGAAAGATTCGGTCGCGAAGACCAACACCAGACATTACCATTAGCATTCGGGGTTCCTTTGAATTTTGGGGTCAGCCTCGGGGTTACACGATATACTTTATGTATATCCCATGTAACATCATCTCCCTCAGGCATCAGCTTCTCAGTCAGCCACTCATGGAGGAACATAATCGGTTGGTCTCCTCACTACCTTCGGGAGACCGATAATCCGAATATTTCCTGACGGGCCTAATTCTCTAAGGCCTCCAGTCTTGCTTCGAGGTGTTGATTTTCCTTGACCATGAGGGCATTAGTGGTCATGTTGGAGTCTGATTGTTTTGGATTTCATGCAATTCTGTCTTCATGCTGTCAACTGTGTTTTCTACTACTAGAACTCACCATTGAAGTCGTCCATCTTCTGATTTAGGGTGGCAACTGAAGCAATCAAGTTCTGGAGTTTGTGTCCCAGAGATGCCATTGTTTCCACGGGTCTGGATTCTACTTCGGCCTGCTGGATGGAAGGCGGTCGCAAGGCCCCACCAGTCTTCTTACTTCTCTCTGCTCCACTCTGTGATTTTTCTCTCCGTGGATAGCCCATTTCCCTCAAGCCAAAGGCGCTTTTTCAGATAAAAGTACTTCAGAGAGGATTCCAATGCTCAAAATTATAGATTTTGACAAATTAAGAGAGATATGATGGAGAGCTTGTACAGTCTGCTACTATTCAGCTCTGGCTCTACAGTGCCCCCCCCCCCCCCAAAAAAAAAATCCTGTTTTCAGTAAGTTTTCCAAAGGTCTGGTTCACATCAATCCTCCCTTCAGGGAGCCCACTCCTGCTTGGGACTTGAATGTCTGTATTGCACAGCTTATGCAGCCTCTCTTCGAACCTTTATCCTCAGCTGAGTTTATGCACTTGACTTGGAAGACTGTGTTCCTGGTAGCCATTACTTCTGCCAGGAGAATTAGTGAATTACAGGTCTTGTCAGTTGAACCTTACTTCATTTCCTCTCATAGGGATAAGGTGGTCCTTAGGACAAATAGAAAGTTTCTTCCTAAAGTGGTTTTGGATTTTCATTTGAACCAATCCATGTCTCTGCCTATCTTTTTCACTGACCATTCTTCTTCAGGAGAGAGAAGATTGCATAGTCTGGATGTAAAGAGTGCACTTAGTTACTATATAGAGCATACTAAGGCCCATAGGAATGATTGTATTCAGTTACAGTGGCGTGAAAAAGTATTTGCCCCCTTCCTGATTTTCTCTATTATTGCATATTTGTCACACTGGATGTTTTCAGGTCTTTAGACAAAATGTAACATTAGATAAAGGGAACCTGAGTGAACAAATAACACTTGTTTTTTTTTAGTTATTTCATTTATTTAATGAAAACAGTTAACCAACACCAACTGGCACTGTGTGAAAAAGTAATTGCCCTCTTACACTTAATAACTGGTTACGTCACCTTTAGCTGCAATGACTGCAACCAAACACTTCCTATAATTCAATATCAGTTTTTCACATTGCTGTGGAGGAATTTTAGCCCACTCTTCCTCGCAGAACTGCTTTAATTCAGTAACATTGGTAGGTTTTCGAGCATGAACTGCTCGTTTCAGGTCCTGCCACAGCATCTCTATTGGGTTTTGGTCTGGACTTTGACTAGGCTACTCCAAAACTTTAATTTTACTTCTTTTCAGCCATTCTGATGTGGACTTGCTTTTGTGTTTTGGATCATTGTCTTGCTGCATGACCCAACTACGCTTCAGCTTCAGCTGACGGACGGACGGATGACCGGACATTCTCCTTAAGAATTTTCTGGTACAGAGCAGAATTCATGGTTCCTTCAATTATGGCAAGTCGTCCAGGTCCTGAGGCAGCAAAGCACCCCCTTGCTCAACCAGCTGGGTTTCTTGGCCCAGCTCTCTTGCTCTGGACATCACACTACCACCACGTTTGACTGTTGGTATGATGTTCTTACTGTGGAATGCTGTGTTTGCTTTACGCCAGACATAATGGGATCCATGTCGTCCAAAAAGTTCTACTTTGGACTCATCTGTCCATAGAACATTTTCCCAAAAGGCTTGTGGATCATCCAGGTGCTTCTTGGCAAATGAGAGACGAGCATTTATGTTCTTCTTGGTTAGCAGTGGTTTCCGCCTTGCTGCTACTCCCATGAAGCCCATTTTTGCCCAGTCTCTTTCTGATTGTGGAGTCGTGAACACTGACCTTAGCTGAGGCAAGAGAAGCCTGCAGTTCTTTGGATGTTGTTTTAGGATCCTTTGAGACATCCTGGATGATTTTACTAGCTCTTGGAGTAATTTTGGTAGGCGCCCACTCCTGGGAAGAATCACTACTGTTCCAAGTGTTCTCCATTTGAGATTATGGCTCTCACTGTGGTTCATGGAGTCCCAGAGCCTTAGAAATAGCTTTGTAACCCTTTCCAGACTGATAGATAGCAACAACTTTTTCTGATCTTTTCAGGAACTTCCTTTGATCGTGGCATAATGTGCTTGTTGAATCTTTGTGCTGGCAAAGTGACTCTGATGGTAAGGGTCAAAATAAGTGAGGTTTATATTGAGCAGGGCTGGCTGTAATCAAGCCTGGCTGTGTTCAATCAGCTGACTCTAATTATCCCTTTAATTGGGTTGATTTAACAAGGGTGCAATTACTTTATCACACAGTGCCAGTTGGTGTTGGTTAACTTTTTTCATTAAATAAATGAAATAAGTAAAAAAAAAAAAAAGTTATTTGTTCACTCAGGTTCCCTTTATCTAATATTACATTTTGTCTAAAGACCTGAAAACATCCAGTGTGACAAATATGCAATAATAGAGAAAATCAGGAAGGGGGTAAATACTTTTTCACGCCACTGTATTTCTCACTGATGGGGAAGTGGGAAAAGGTAGACCTACTACTAAAAGAACTATTGCCAGGTGGTTGTCTCCTGCAATCAATTCTGCTATCAAAGTTGGGCAAAGAGCCTCCCTCAGGCCTGAGTGCTCACTTGACCAGGGGTACAGCTGCCTCCTTGGCAGCTGCTAGAGATATCCCTTTGGTAGAAATTTGTAAAGCAGCCACCTGGAAATCAGTCCATACAGTCACCAAGCATTACTCTCTGGACACCCAGACTAGGAGTGATGCTCGGTTTGGTACAGCAGTATTGCAGAACCTGTTCCCAAAGTAAGGTTCTGTTATTCCCTCTTCAAGGGGGGAACTGCTTGGTAGTCTGCATATAGTCAGAATACAGCAAGACTTCATGTTGTTTGAAGAAAAAATTACCCACCATAGTAATGTTGTTTCTTCTAATGGAGTCTTGCTGTATTCTGACCTCCATTCCTGCCTCCCCTCTCAGAACCTAGTTTTGGGATGTGGGTTGACAGGTACAGTGTTGCACCCCAGAGGTGTACCTTGTTCCCTGCTTTACCAGGTGGTGGTTTTTTTTTTTTTCTTAATTATCTGTGTTTTTATATTGATTGTTCATATCTACATAGATTTTTTTCTTGGGTTCTCGACTTGTCTTTTGGGCCCAAGTTTGTTGCCTATGGCTTAAAGTTTTAAAACAATTTCTATCGCTTTAGTTAGTTAGTATTGCTCATAAGAATCTGACGGTTACACTGAGATGTACCAGAGACAGAGGTTTGAAAACCGAGCTCGAACTCAATGTTCTATGCTGCTGCATAGAGTTAGCCCTTTCCTCTCCGGAGCAGTTAAAGTGCTGGGGCTAACTGCATATAGTCAGAATACAGCAAGACTCCATTAGAAGAAACAACATTACTATGGTGAGTAATTTTTTCTTTTCCACCCTCATTGCCCTCAGGCCCTCCAGTACCCTGCCTCTGTGATTCCCCATCTGTCACTCCTTCCCCTCCCCTCCCCCGTAACACCCCTCCTTTTCCTTGGTGAACACCAAGTAGAAGTATTCGTAATGCTTCTACTTACTCTGCCCCTGTTTCCACCCACCCCCATCCTCTTAATCCTTACTATTTTGTTTCTTCAGCTCCTTTTCTCCTTGATGTGCCTGAATAATTCCTTCTCCCCCTTCTTGATGCCTTGCGCCAGCCTGAGCTGCTTGGCTGCCCTTACTGCCTTCATCACCTCCTTCGATTCCTTCAGGTAGTCTTCTCTGTCCTCCCCCTCTCTGTTTTTTTTTTAACCTTCTAAAGGCGTCTGTCTTATTTCTTACTTTCTCCATTACCCCCTTGCTCAACCAGCTGGGTTTCTTGGCCCAGCTCTCTTGCTCTGGACCCTGATACAGGTTTGGTTGCCTCCTCAATCCCCAGTTTTATGACCTCCCGCCTCTTGTTAGTGTCCATATTAGTTTGGATTCTGGCTAGATACCCTTTAACTACCTCCCCCATCCTCCCGAAGTTGGCCCTCCTGAAGTCCAACACTCTTGTACCTGTTTCTACTCCCTCTTTTACCCATTTTCAATGTGAACCACACTGAGTGGTGGTTTCGTTTCCTGCCAGCGGTTCTTCCACCCCCAGCTCCCTCACAAACTCCCCATTTGCCAGCATGAGGTCTAGGGTGTCCCTAACCTGGTTGAAGGCCTTGAGAAAGTGCCAGTCAGGCACAAAAACGTTTGGCTGTGGGGAGGGGTACCTGCAGGCATGTCTTGCTGGAGGTAATGAAATAAAGATTTGCCTTCTAACCTGATGCATCAACATTTGTGGATATGTTTTTCTTTGAAGCAGAACGGGTAGCCAAGTCTCTTGTTCGTTGCATGCGAGTACACTTCATTAGCTCCGTTGTTTTTGCTTTGAGCCGCCTTCTCTACTACTTAAAAATGCAATCCAGGTTTAAAACCCGTATATACTCGTGTATAAGTCGCCCTCACATATAAGTTGATACCCTTTTTTCTTGTGGTTTAGTAGATTTTTAGATATGTCTCACGTATAGGTTGCCCCATAATATATAACTACTGGTACACCTCAAGACCACCAGGAGTCCTACTTTTTAACAAACTCTTCCTCCTTTTAACATACTCCCTCTGAAAAACAGACAGTGATATTGTTGTTTTTTTTTTTTTGTTAGTTGTTTAACTAGGAGCAACTAAGCTGAAAGCTTTTTACAGGTGTGACCTGGGAGCACAGGGAAGTTAAGCAACTTGCTTAGGGTCACACAGTCTGCAAGTGGGAAGCTATGGGATTCAAACCCAGGTCTGGTCTGCTGGATGGCACCAGATTTGCAGCTCAGAGCCTTAAACCACTGCGCTATACTGCCTCCCTTTAAACATTGCAGTTTACCCTCCCTAACCTACTCTCTCCAGCACAACACACTGGCGCTACCGGTACCACTTTTTCTAACCCACCCTCTCCAGCACAAGTCAATGACGTTCTGTGTCCATATTTCATATTTATTTATTCTATCATTTTTTTTTTTATTTACAAGACATCGATCCACAAACGCTGAAAACACATGGTGCTGATACACTGATCAGCCTCCCTAACCATCCCTAACCCAACCTTACCGACACAAGTCTTGCACAAATTGTCATGTACCTCCTGGATAAACTGTTGTCATGCAAAATCTTACTGCTGTATCTTTGATTCCAAGTATTGCTTGTCGTCCCTCGAATGTTGAGTGAGCATTCCTATCATTGCCTTCACTCTCTCAGGCTGTTGTGAACCTGAACATGAATTTGTGCAAATAAGACAGCAGGGTTCATTGCAAGAAATTAAAAGTGCACATAATTATTTAGTTTTGTAGTATAATAAAGGGCTCTCAAATAGCAGTGAGTTAAGGTTCAGGACGCTCAGAAGAGTGGATGGAAAATGGGCAAGAAACGAAATCTGTTGCAGCTACCGTAAATGTACTGTAATAGTAATGGGCTGTTAAACAGTAGCAGAATCTCTGCAGATAAATCAACCTCATGTATAAGTCAAGTCCCCTTCTTCAGTACTTATTTTTGCCACTGAAAACTCAATTTATGCACGAGTATATACTGTACTTTTGATCATAAATAACATAGTGCGAGGAATACAGGAACACCCCATGACGCACACCACTCTTCCTGTTTATTAAATCTGCTATGTTAGGGATCAAAGAGAGTGCTAATGTGATAAACGGAGGCAGTTTTGCTCCAGTGAGATTAGTGATGCAAGAGAGAATTTCCTTCAAAGATAAAGCAGATCAAGCAAGTGCATCAGTGTAAAATGCTATTTGAATCATAAATGGAGAACTGAGAGTTAACAAGAAAAAGAATTGTAGCATTGTTCTCCCTTTTTCAGTTTAAAAAACATATGCCATGATCTCTAGGAGCTAAATGTTTGCTAGAGCTAACTGAAGTTAATCAAGTATAGAGGGAAGGCAGTGTGTCCTAGTTTATTTTTTTTATTTATTGAAAGGTTTCACCAGGAAAGGCGCACTGAACAATATAAAATTGCTCATCTCACAGAGCGTCCTGAGGAAGGGGAACATAGGAATACGGTAATCAAAAGTACATTTCCATGCAGTATTATATAAAAATATATATACAATACTCAACAGCACATTTCCAAAGGTAATATAAAACAGTGTCTTAGAGCACAGAAATCGGAGATCACACATTCGAGTGCTACCAGTTGCTGATTCGGTGTGTGACCTTAAGCAAGTCACTTGACCTCTCTGTTCAGTCATTTTTTTAGCTACAATATTTGGCAAAAGCAGTATTTGATTGAAAACAAGATAGTGCAACTTAGTTGGAATATACTGAGTAAATACATTATAAGCATAGACCACTGCTAAAATGCATTAATTCAGGAAAATGAATGCAGAGTATTTTAACCCGGTTTAGACAAGTCAACTTTAGATGCTGAGGTAGTGTAAAAAGAACACTCCTAAAGGGATGCACCATACATCTGCATGAGCATTGTCATTTTGTATTTGTATGCTACTGGAATTATAACCCACTTCAGGTCTACAAGCCAGTCAGGAGTTCAGGATTTGAGATATGCACCCTGTTACTTGTCCTTCGGATTGTTCTGCCCTTCAATACTGAAAAGGGGGTACAGTATTTGAATAATTTGACAAACAGTATTTAACCAAACTTTTAATTTATGAAGTAAAACAATGTCTCATTTTCTTGTAATCTGTGATCTTAAATTTCTCTAGTGCCTTAGACTGAAAACTTTGTTGCTGTTTCTGCACCACCACCCCAACCCTTTTGAAATGAGGTGACACACCTAAATGAGGCTATCCTGGGGAGTAACATTCAAAATAAACAAATGGGGGCAGTCAGAGATGGCTCTTATGGGGTTGGCCCATCGGTGCAGTGGTACTGCTACTGCCTGCAGTGCCGTTGCACCGATTAGGGAAGGAGCATGTCAGCAGTTGTTTGCATGTTTGTTCACTATTAGCCACCAGTGTCCTGTGGGAGTGGTACTAAAACCCTGAAAAAAAACATGTCCCTCATTGCATGATCTGTGATCCATGATCCCTGCAGGCTCCACATGGTTTACCTGACTCCTCTGACAAACTTAAATTCAATTTCTGTAGGGACTTGGGGCATCCCTGTGGCTAGACCATGGAGGTCATCGCTTGAGAAACCAAAGAGCGGATAGGTCCTGAGAAGACCGGTGATGATGCTCTTGGGGGGGAGGGATTGAGAATGGGGCAGGTTGAAAAATAGAAACTAAAAAACAAATAGGTGGCTGTTACAGTACAAGAGCAGCATCTTGCATACAGTATTTGCTTTACTTTGTAGTACTTGACACTAATTAAAAAAAATAAAAAAATAAAAAGTCCATGGTTTTCTCTGCTTCCAGAAAATCAGCGCTTTCGACTTTCTCATCTAGGACAATGATGACAACCCCATTGAACGAGTCACAGAGTTTAAATACCTTGGCCTGGTCCTTGACTGTCGCCTGATTTATGAACGCCACATCAGTCAGCTAATCAAGAAAGCACACCAAAGGCTTGGCGTGCTGTATCGAGTCAAACCTTATCTAATCTCTGAATCCAGGATGCTCCTGGCCTCCAGCTTCCTGCTCCCTTTTCTTGACTATGAAGCTCTGCTCTACTACCCCTCCCTTTCCCAAAAGAATTTCAGTAGCCTGCATAGCACCTACCACAATGTCATTTGGTTTGCCACTGACCTCCCCAGACTGACCCACTATTGTGACCTGTACAGATTTGTAAACTGGATCTCCGTTGAAGACCGGCTTGACAGTAAGATCCTGACCTTTCTACACAAAGTTGCTCTTGGTCCTTCCCTGTAAACTCTGTAACCTACTGCTGTTTATCCTAACTGGACACTTGGGAAAACGGGCAATCTTGCTCACATGCCTTTCCAGTATAAAAAATAAACTGAAACAGCTTTGTGGTCCATCTTGCTGAATTTAGAGGAAATTGCACTCTTATACCATAACTGACAATGCCATTAACTATACAGAACGTGTGCTTGTAATCCTTTGAGTTCAGATTCAAGAGGGAGTCTTCATTTCCAAACACCTTAGCCAGCCAGCTGTTATCTAAGCACAAGTGTTACAGAGAAGCTACTGTTTTCAGGACAAATCACTGGGAACAATTTAAGGGGGTTTAAACTTTAACCCTGTTTACACAGGAGCAGCAGCGCTTTACTTACCAGTCCGCTGCTTCCCGCTGCACTGTGACTTGATCCCGCAATTTATGTTTACACTCCCAAACCTCAGCATACATGAGATTGCACCGAGAGGAGTGTCTGTAGACTTGTGAGCAGGGTTCCAGAAATGACATCCCCAGCTGGGAAATAGAGGCTCTCAGCAGATTGAGCGTGATCAGTTGTTCACACCATGGGGTAATGCGCTCGATCCAGTACATGTCCCCATTTTTCGTTGGATCAAAAACAGGAGCAGTGGCACACTTAAGGCAATGCCGAGAGTGTCCACAAAGCCGGTGATGTAAACGGGGCTCACGAATAGAAGTACGGCACACACCCTGCTCTGGTTGCCCCCCACACACACACACACACTTTCAAGGTGTTTCTGTGCTGTGCCTGTGACCTATTACCCTGTTATTTGGTTGCTGACTTGACTGGCTTATAATTACTGGTCAGCCTCAACTCTACATTGGACAGGTTTTCCAATTCCAGCACAAGAATGAATGAGGATTCTGATCTTTAGTTTAAGCAGGATTCTCAAGAGATTTTTTTCAATCCTTGTCACAGTTCACGGCGCTTCTCCCTCCCACTTTACAGTCATCTGCGGGAACATTGTCTCTACTTCTCTTTGGTAAATCCTTCGAGTTCCTTTCTGTCACATCTGGTCTTGCAGGGAAAACAAGCCCTAGTAATAAATTGTGAAAAAAGGCTGCAGTTGTGGCACATTGGTGGAAAATTAGAAGTGGTACTGTCACTATTGAGAACCTTGTGTACAGCAACTTCCAAAGAAAATCTTGATCCAGATGTTGACAGACCACTGAAGAATCACTGTGCAGGCTGTCCTGGAACTGAACCACAATGCCATTGAAGAAAAAGCATTTGTCAATGCCGAATGTTTGCTTGCTGGTATTAGCTTTAGAAATGCAGGAGTTAGACAGATGCAGAATAGGAATGGCAGTGAAGTACTGAACTTCACATGAACCCCACCTCCATCCTGTAGAGACGGAAAGGATTTGGGGTCAGTTTTTGGGTCGTCACCCATGATGGTCAAGCCATGTCACTTCACCCTATTCTGCAGACACCGACACGTGTTGAGCTGTGCCTTAGGGTGTTTGGCTTTACAGTCACCCCATTCCATAAGGACATACGTTGAAATGGGTGCAGCATAGGAGAATGGGGTGATGTCTTGGGACGAAGAGTCCAAGGTACACCTCGATGCCTGTCAGTGGCTGGTGGATGGGGGTGGGATGGCATGAGCAGTACAGTTGTCAATCCAAAGGCACACCCTGATGCCTGTCTGTCTGTCCAGGTAGGACGTTATGGGTACAAACTTTGAACATGGCCTTTTGTGACCCCACCTCATGAAAGCATTTGGGACCTCTTATCATGAACAATGGCAGTGTGATTTTGTCAATGTGTCCTGAAAACTGACTTCCAACAGTGACAGTGGCATTCTGCACCACATGTACGAAAACACAGATCGGGCAGGATGTGAAGAATGACAGCTGTACTATCCATAGAGGTATGAAGAGATGGCAATGTTGAAAATGTGGTGGAATATTAAAATGCTTGCACTTCCGGCACATTTGGAAACTGCCAGAACGATGCGCTGTAATAGTCATTTTATGGAGTTTCATCACCAGATTTTCAACATAGGCATTTAACGCATGTGGTCATTTTGTTTTATTTTTTTTATTTTTATTTATCAAGTCTAGGATTACAAGTGCCTTTGAGTCTTGGCTCTTTTACAAAGGTTCCACATCAGAGAAATACAAATTAGGGGAACATCAAGACAGACATTACAACAATGTGGACATTGCAAACAGAGTACAGATTAATACAATTCAAGGGTAGGATTGTAACAAGGCAGCCAGCGGCATTTGTCAGAGAAAATAGACACAGATAAGAAGTGCCAGAGTCATAGGGAGAGGGAAGAGGGTAGGGGGGGAGAAGGAATGTAGGAAGGGTGGCGAGAGGGTGAAAAGTGCAGCATTGAGTATACCAAGATGTGAGGGTAGAATCCAGTGGGGGACAACTAGAGCAGGAAGGGAAGTGGAGAAACAAGGTTAAGTTGGGCAGTCACAGGAGCTGTTGGTAGTGAGATAGTCCCAGAGCCTAGTTTTAAACATACCAATTGTTGGGGCAGAGGAGATGGTGGAGCTGAGGCCATTGAACCAGAGTGGTGCTCGATAAGCAAAAGAGCGTTGTCCCTGTGAAGTGTGACAGTTGGGGGACTTTCAGTAGCTGTAGTGTGGATCTCCTAAGGCACCATTTGTTAATTCAGTGTTGTAACAGAGTTGAGACCCCAGAATGTGCAAGGCCAAGGTAGATTTTTTTTTTGCCATGGAGCAGGTGAGAAACTTTATGCGGTTTGATAGTTGGAGCCAGCCGGTCTGAGTGTATAGGTTACATGTGTGGGTGAGACGGTGAGCACCAGTGATGAGCTGACATGCCTTATTTAAGGCAGTTGAGAGGCGTCTAAGGGTTGTGGTTGTGACCGAGCCATAAATGATGAGACCATAGTCTATTACAGAACATGAACAGTGTCACTGTGATTTTTGTAATGTGTTCCAAACAGTGATTTCCCACAGTGACTGCGCCATTCTGTGCTGCGGAAGAAAACACATTACGGCGAGGATGTGAAATATGACAGCTGCACTGTTCATAAGGAGAGTGCGGAAAAATGGCAATGTTGACAATCTGGAGTGAGAATATTGCAATGTGGGTGAAGGTACGAAGCCATGTGAACTGCTGAACGCATCGTGAAAAGTCATTTTAGGAATGTTTTCACCAAATTTTCAACATAGCCATTTTAAGACCTCTGCTCATGAACAGTGTCACTGTGATTTTCTTAGTCTGTCCCAAACATTGATTTCACACACCGACTGTGCCATTGTGCACTACCTGCGAAGAAACACATTTTGGGCGAGATGTGAAAAATGACAGCTGTACTGCTCATAAGTAGGTGTGATAACATGGCAATGTTGAAAATCTGGGGTGCAAATGTTACAAATTCGCAAACTTATGAGTGTGCATAGGAACTGCGCAACGCACGCTCGTAAAACAGTCATTTTTAGGAATTTTTTCACCAAATTTGCAACATAGGCTTTTTGAGAGCCCACCTCATGAACACTGGCACTGTCCTTTCATTAATCGGTCCCGAAAGGTGATTCCGCACAGTGACCGCGAAATCACCCTTCAGGCCCGATTAATGCCATGACAGTGACAGAATTCATGAGGAGGGTACCAGAAACCCATGTTGAAAACTTGGTGCCAAAATTCCAAAAAATGCCCAAGATATGCACCAAAGTTGAAAAAACCTATCTATCCCATTATACAGCTTACCGGCATTTCCTCAGTTCGTGTTCGACTTTGAAGAGTGTAGACGTGTTCCCAGTCCACCGAAGATCGTCGCGCCGGACTCCGGAGGTAAGTATGGGGTGAGGGTGTGTGTGGGGAGGCAGGGTGCGCAGAGGGTGGGTGCGGGTTGTGAGCCCCGGAGACCGCGATGGACCGTTTTCTTCTTTTCAGGTACAAAAAAAAAAAAAAGACAACGCTGGACGGTTTTTACTTTACAGCGGCATTTGACACTCTGGGGTGGGCTCCAACTTTCCAAGGAAGTCTTTGGGGGGACAGCTGTAGCCGACAGGGGATTGGGCACCCCGTTGGTGCACAAATAAATGGGGGGCATTATGCCGACAGGGATTGGGCTCCCCGTTGGCTCAAAAGGCGGGCGCGCCATTATGCCGATGGGATTGGGCACCCTGTTGGCACACAACAAAATGGGAGACATCATGCCCGACAGGGAGTGGGCTCCCGTCAGCAGACAACAAAACTGGGGGGGTTACATCGTGCTCAGCGGGGAGTGGGCCTCTGTCTGCATACAAAGAACCGTTTGGGGGCACATGCTGCCGAGATTGGCACCTCGCACTGGGGCCACAGTAATGTCACAATGTTCCAGCTGCCATGTTCAAAACAATATTACAGCAGCAACGTGCGCCCCAGCAATAATGTCGCTCCCTCATTGCAGCAAATCACTGATGCTGCAGTGGCGAGGCAGCAAGTGTTTGCTGCGGCAAGCGTTACAACTTGGTGCAGCTTCTGGAAGCCAGTGTCATCAGCACACTGTGCCTACATTGGTGCACCATGGCCAAGCCCCAAAATGCTGTGCCTCCCTTGGCTGCTACACTGCCGCGCCTCCCTAACCCGCTTATCTCCTAAGCTGTCACATATGCGCAAGCAAACATAAAAAGTTCTCTTTGCATCCAGGACTTAGCCTAGTTATGCCCCTGATGATTTTTGCTTGTTGTAAATACACAAGATCTGCATCGTGTGCTAGTTACGGTGCTTGTTCAAGCACAACTGCTAATTTTTGGCTTGCGCTAGTGTGCGTAGAAAGTATGGAATATCATGACAGAAAAAGACTTATTGGCCCATCCAGTCTGTTCAGCCTGCCTAATATGCACGTGACAGTGCAATCTACACATACAAACTAGGGATAGAAACAGTCCTTGGTTAGTACGTGTACCACAGTTTATGTTGGCTGAAAGTTATTGCACCAGTCCGGTTACATGTACCAGTCAAAAAGGAAACTCTTAACCCCTCCCTCCCTTTTCAGCTTTCAGGCAGTTTCAGCACTCACTACCGTCGCAGACAGTCATAGGTAAGCCTTTCCTGTGTGGCAGGTAAACTGACGCATCTGTCACTGTCTCACACGGCTAAGGGCAAAAAGTCAGTACTGGAATTTAGTGTTATTCCTGTTCCTGGTGCTACTGTCAGAAAGTTTTGTCTCTTCTGGACTTTCTGCTAATATTTGTAGACTACATTACTGCAGTAGTCTTGTCTGCACACGGTACAATTTTTCCTGCATTATTTGGAAAAATTGATTTTGTGGTTCAAACAACATGAAGTCTTGCTATATTATGACATATGCAGTGAGTCCCAACCTTCGAACTGCTCCGGAGGTGAAAGAGTTAACTTTCCATGCCAGGCATGGAACGCTGAGCTCGAGCTCGGTTGAAAACTCTGTCTGTTGTTCTTCAAACTCAAACTGTTAGATTCTTTACTCCGCTTCACTGAACAGTCGCTCCAGAGATTTTCTCCTTCTGCTCGGTTCATTTTGTTGGTTAAAGTATTATTTTCTCGTTTTTGACGAATTTACTGAATATCTGAGATTGCCAGCAGATAAAGGCCTAGAGGTCTATCAAGTCTGCTCGAATGTGCAGCTAGCACCCTATCCTGCAGCTGCCCCTCCTTCCACCCTTCCCCTTCATTAACCGTCCCATCTTCGCTTGAAGCAGTCCACTTGTTCTACTGCATACTACTTCTGCAGGTAACGCATTCCACCCAGCCACCACCTCTCTGTAAAAGTGTCTCCTTATCTCCCTCCTGAACCTTCCTCGCTCCAGTCTCATATCAGCCCCTGGTGGCCCTCTCCTCCTTACTTTGAACAGCCCCTCTGTACTGTCTTGTTTATTCCTTTCATGTATTTAAAGGTTTCAATCATGTCACCCCTGTCTCTCCTCTCTCCAGTGAGTACATGTTCAACTCCTTCAACCTCCTCTCGTGTGATAAGTCCCCAGCCCCTTGATCATCTTTGTCGCTCACGCTACACCCCTCAGTAACCAATGTCCCTCTTCGAATCACGGACGCCCAGTACTGCCGCAGTACTCAGGTGTGGTCTAACTAATGACCTATACAGTGGCAGAATCACCTCCTCCCTCGAGGATATACCCTTGCAATACAACCCAGCATTTTGTTGCTTTGCAGCTGCCTTCCTACATTGTGCGAGTTGTTCATTGACCCTGTAATGAGCACACCCAGATCCTTCTCCTCCTCCTCTGTCTGGGCTAGCTGCACTCTCCTAGCTGGTAACTCCTCCTTGGTTCTTCATCCCAAAATGCAGCACCTTGCACTTTTGGCATTAAACCCCAGTTGCCAGGTGTCTGACCAGGTTTCAAGCTTTGCCAGATCATCCTGCAACCCCTGCCATCCCCCTAGGTCATCCACCACCGCGCCAACCTTGGTATCATCAGCAGACTGACTGATCTTGCTCTTGATGTCCCATGATATGTCTGCAATGAATACCCCAAACAACACTGGTCCTGTGGGACACCGCACATCACTGCCCTTGGGGTGTGGAGCCCCACCCACCACCACCCTCTGTTGCCTTCCCTGCAGCCAGTTTCCTACCCATCTCACCAGCTTTGCACACGCCCTGTGCCTACTAACTTCCTTCCCAGCCTTCCATGTGGCACAGAGTCGAATGCTTACTGAAGTCCAGATACAGGACATCCACTGCTTGGCCTCTCGTCCAGTTGCCTAGTTACCCAGTCATAGAACTCAACCAGGTTGGTTTGGCAGGATCTGCCACGTGATGAAGCCATGCTGTCTGCTGTCCTGTGTCCTTTGGCCTCTAGGGAGGCCACCAGCCTCAGGATAGTCTCCATTAGCTTACCCACGATGGATGTGAGGCTCACTGGTCTGTAGTGTCCCGGTTCATCCTTGGGGCCACTCTTGTGAGGGCACCACATGAGCCATCCTCCAGTCCTGAGGTACACACCCCGAATGTAGTGAGGCATTAAATAGGTCTGCCAAAGGTCCTGCAAGGACCTCTGCCAGCTCCTTCAGTACCCTGGGGTGGATGCCATCTGGGCCTGGCGCCTTGTCCACCCTCGTGCCTTCAAACCCTCTCGAACTCTGCCCTCCATGATTTCCCCATCTGTCACCACTTCCCCCTGCTTCTGCCATTTCTCCCACCTTGGGTGTCACCCCCCTCTTCTCTTTAGTAAATACTGAGCAGAAGTACTCATTTAGTGCTTCTGCCTTATCGTACCTGCTTCCACCCAACTCCCCTCCTTTCTAATCCTTACTATGTGGTCCTTACAGCTCCTTTTCTCCCTGATGTACTTAAAGAAGTCCTTCTCCCCTTCTTAATGCCTTGTGCCAGCCTGAGTTCCGTAGATGCTTTGGCTCCCTTACTGCCCTTGTCACCTCCTTCGATTCTGTGAAGTACTCCTCTGTCTTCCCCTCCCTGTTTTCTTGTACTTCCTAAAGGCAGCTCTTTTCCTCCTTACCTTTCCATGACCTCCTTGCTCAACCAGCTCGGTTTCTTAGCCCTAGCCTTCTTGCTCTGGGCTTGCAGCAGGTTTTGGTTGCCTCCACTATCCCCAGCTTTATGAGCTCCCACCTCTGGTTAGTGTCCATACTAGATTGAATTCTGGCCAGGTACCCTTTTACCACTTCCCCCATCCTCCCAAAGTCGGCCCTCCTGAAGTCCAGCACTCTTGTGCCAGATTCCACTCCTTCCTTGCCCATATCCAATGTGAGCCATACTGAGTGGTGGTCACTCCCTGACAGCGGTTCCTCCACTGTAAGTTCTCTCACAAAGTCCCCATTTGCCAGAACAAGGTCAAGGGTATTCCCTAACCTGGTTGGTTCACTGACCATTTGCAGCAGGAAGCTGTCCTGGAAGGCATCCAGCAGTACCTGCTCCCTTCTGTTCCTGGTTGTTGGGGTGCTCCAGTCTACTCCTGGCATGTTGAAGTCCCCCACAATCACCACACTACCCTTCTCGTGAGGTCCTCCTGATCTGTCCCGCTAGTTCCTGTCTAACTCCTCCGTCTGAGATGGTGGCCTGTACACCACTCCCATTCTAGAATCCTGGATTTGCACCCAAAGTGACTCCGTACTACCCTCCTCCCCTTCCTCCCTTACACACTTCAGTCCTTCCTTCACATATAGTGCCACTCCCCTCCTTTCCCAATCACCCTGTCCCTACGAAATAACCTGTACCCTGGTACAGACAGATCCCAGTCATTATATTGGGTGGCCCATGTTTCCGTGATGGCTGCAATGTCCACCTCTCCCTCTGCCATGAGAACCTGTAACTCTGCAGTTTTCCTCCCAAGGCTCCTAGCATTAAGGGTAACCACCTTCCACCCTTTCCCCCTCCCATCCTGCCCTCCTTTCCTAGCATCACCAATAGCACTTGCCATTTGTCCTTTGTCACTGTTATGGGGGGTAAGCTGATATGATTTCCCAACCTGTGGTCTCTGCATATCTCTTCCCCAACTGCCACCCCCCACTCCTAGTTTAAATTCCCAACTTCCTCTATATACTCTTCCATCCTCTGTTTCAACACTTTCTTTCCCTCCTCACTCAAGTGTAGTCTGTCCTTGGCTTGAATTTAAACCGCAACCGGTCGGTTCAAGCTCTGTCTGTGGTATTTGTAAGTACTAGATAGGTTTTACATTTACTTTTCTGTGTGGAACTTGTAAACGGTTTATCAGTTCGGTTTGAACCGATCAGGTTGTTTAAAATATATTAATCTGTCCTTTAGAGTGTGGTTACCGGTTCTTATCGGTTCTAAAAAAAAAAAACAGATTTTATTACGTTTTTTTCCACGACCCGTGACACGGTTGGGAACCGATAAGAGAGTCTTGCTTGGCGGATTGCCATAAACGGGCAAGTTTGGTTAGGACTGGCACTATGTCTGAGAAACCCAAAAGAAAAACCGGGCCCACTGGGTTTCAACACTGCAGTGTCTGTGGGAAGTCTTTGTTAAGGCTGACCCCACACCACCTTGTTTATTGTCTGGGGTTTGACCACCTCAATGCAGACTGCCAGATTTGCAAAATTTTCCTGCAGCTACCCTGGAAAAAGAGAGTTGGTGGGCTCAGGAAAGGGAGGCCAAAAGTCCGCTGACCCAGATGGCCAGCCGGTTCAGTTTCAACCGAACGGAGGGTGCCCTCTGACCAGGCGAGACTTCCTCGGGCAAAGGAGAGCCGACTGGAGGTCGGTTCCAGCAAAGAACTAGGAAATCAGCTGGTGTGGAGCCAAAACTTTCCTCTCCAACCGCTGAAGAAATAAGCCAAGCGTTAAAATTGTCCAATCGCTTTCCCGGTTCCGGCCGGAACCCGGCACCATCAAGTGTCGTCGCATTGGTCGGGTTCCACCGTTCAAGAGTATGATTTAGAGGAATTTTATGAACCGGAGGAGGGGGAAGAGGAGTATGAGGAGAGTGAATGTGGATTTGAAAGTCTGATGTGCCCATTGAACCGACATCTCCCCAGAGACCTTCAGGAGTGTCTCCTCCCTAGGCTTTCTGAGTCCTTCTCATTTTATGTTTTATAAAAAGTGGCTGAAACCCTCCAGCTCCCTATGGAGGAAGCTGGATGATCAAGAGGAGCCTGACTATGTGGAAATGATGGATATTCCAGAGTCTAGG
Source organism: Neoceratodus forsteri (assembly GCA_016271365.2). Classification (NCBI taxonomy): domain Eukaryota; kingdom Metazoa; phylum Chordata; order Ceratodontiformes; family Ceratodontidae; genus Neoceratodus; species Neoceratodus forsteri. Next base: position 1,137,609,724 of record CM057455.1, on the reverse strand, counting down.
AGACTGTCTATTCCTTGCATAAATCTTTTGGAAGCAGACAGTAAAAATTCTAAAACTCCTCACACTATATCTCCTGTGGATAAGAGAATGGACAAGAGGTACACATTGTCAGGCTCTGATACGGAGTTCCTACATAACAATGCAGCCATGTTAGTAGTAGGCTGCAGCCTGTGACAAGGCAAATATTCCCTTGGCTTCACACCCCTCTGACAAGGACTCCAGGAGGATTGATGCCATGGCAAAGAAACAGTACATGGCAGCATCCTTGGGACTCAGACAGGCAAATTATATAGCTTATGTTGCTAGATACCAGAAATCCAGATGGGATACTGTTATGGCTCTAGCAAACCCAGGACACATCTGGAATCGAGCGGTAGTCTGCTCAGTATGTCTTCCTGGTAAAACTTTTAAATAAATAAAAACAGGTCCCTGGCCAGCTTGCCAAGGAGCTGGAGCAGGTGGCTGCTGATGGTATTGAGGCATCTAAGGTGCAATTCCATGCTGCAGTGGACTCTAATGATGTGTCATCAAGAGTCATGGCTACATCTGTGGCACTTCGCAGAATGGCTTGGCTCAGATGTACTAGCCTGTCACAGGATACCCAGACTAAGGCCATGGATTTTCCTGTTGTGGGTAATTCTCTGTTTGGGGAGCAGACAGAGAATTACATGAAGAAAATGGATGAGTATAGGACCACCTATGGGAGTGCACAGGCCAAGGAAAGGCAGGCCACTCCTCAAGGCAGCCTTCCAGGGGCAGGGGCAGGCCTTTTCATGAGCCTTTTACCAAGCCAGGCCTCCTCTTCAGCTTATACCAGAGGGGTTCTTTAGAGGAGAGGCAGACTGGGTACAAGCAGGCCTGCTTCCACTCCTCAGCCTAAAGCCCCTGCCAAGCAGGCACCCTGATGGGGTGGCCAGGGCCGATTCTCCACTACCTGTAGAGGCAGGCCGGCTTACTTTGTCCAGGACTGAAGTCTCTAACATCAGGCAAATGGGTCCTGGAAGTAGTAAGCCAGGGACTGGTTCTCAGCTTCAAAAATTTCAAAGATGAGAACCAGATCCTTTCCACATGCAAATCCATCAGAGGCACTTGCCTAGAGGCAGAAGTCTCTACCCTCCTGGCTCTCGGAGCCGTGGAAAGGGTTCCACCCCTACACCAGGGCAAAAGATTGTACTCCAGGTACTTCCTTACCTCAAAAAAGACAGGAGAATGGCGGCCCATCCTGGATCTCAGATACCTAAACAAGCACCTTTTAAAACCAAAATTCAAAATGGTGACTCTGGGAATTATTTTACCCTCTCTAAGGCCAGGGGACTGGCTAGCGTCCCTGGACTTCAAGGATGCCTACTTCCATATTCTCATCAGAAGCTCCCATCGAAAGTACCTCAGGTTCGAGAGCTGCCTCAGGCCATTCCCAGTTCAGAGCAATGCCCTTTGGCCTCACCTCTGCTCCAAGGGTATTCACAAAATGCCTGGCAGTAGCAGTTGCCTACCTAAGAAGGCAAAAAATTGCCATCTTTCCTTACCTGGACGACTGGCTCATAGTAGGCCAGTCTCCAGACCAAGTCAAGTTACATCTTCAGATAACTCAGCAACTGCTTTCCTCTCTAGGTTTCCTTCTGAATCTTCCAAAGTCAGTTCTAGAGCCTGTCCAGCTTCTCACCCTCATAGGTGCAGAACTGAACACAGAGGAAGCCAGAGCTTTCTTCCTTTGGACAGGGCAGGACCCTGGTCTCTCTGGCCTCCTCATTCACCCTGCAGGTCTCGACCAGCAAGGCATTTTCTGCAGCTCCTGGGACACATGGCTGCTTCTACAGCAGTAGTGCAAGGAGCCAGATTTCAGATGAGGGACATCCAGTTCCATTTGAGAGCCTTTGGTCTCAAAGAAAGGACCCTCTAGCCAAGTTGATCCCAGTAACTCAACCCTGATCCAAGCCCTACAGTGGTGGCAGGATCAGAGCAACCTGAGACAAGGGGTCCCCTTTGTCACTCAGTCTCACTCTTTAATCCTTACTACAGATGCATCCCTCTTGGGGTGGGGAGCTCGCATGGGCGACCTCACTACCAGGGACTGTGGTCCCCTCAGGAATCTCTGCTCCACATCAATCTGTTGGAGCTCAGAGCAGTTTTTCTAGCACTTCAAGCTTTTTCCAAATCTGTTCAGAACAAAGTTGTACAGGTCAGAACAGACAACACCACTACAATGTGGTACATCAACAAGCAAGGAGGCACTTGGTCTACGGCCTTGTGCACAGAAACAATGAAGTTGTGGTCTCTGGCTTACTCCCTGAACACCTCCCTTATGGCAGTTCACCTCCCAGGCAAGGACAATGTCCTGGCAGATGCTCTCAGCAGGACTTCCCAGGGCCATCACGAATGGTCACTGGATCCCCAGGTCCTGGAGGTAATATTTGCCAGATGGGGCACCCCGCAGATAGATCTTTTTGCAGCCCCAGACAATCACCAACTTCCCCTTTTTTGCTGCAGGCCCCCAGTGTTGGGCTCAGTCCCTCTGGATGCCTTAGTTCTCAATTGGGAAGGGAAGTTTCTCTATGCTTTCCCCCTTCCCTCTCCTGTTCAAAGTGTTAGTCAAAATCAGATCTCAATCCTGCAAAGTGATTCTGATTGCTCCAGATTGGGCCAGACAACCCTGGTATCCACTCCTACTGTCCTTAGCAGTCCATCTTCCCCTGTGTCTTCCCAGGAATCACAATCTGTTAACCTGTGCTCAGGGAAGGGTTTGGTATCCGAACCTCAAATCTCTCAATCTCGAGGCCTGGCTCTTGAAGAGTTAGAGTTTGCTGATCTACACCTCTCCCAAGGTGTAATGGATATATTGAAGGCTTCTAGGAAGCCCTCCACCAGGGCTACTTACAATTCCAAATGGAAGAGGTTTTCCATATGGTGCTCTGGGAAGCATATTTCCCCAGAATCTGCTGATCTACCCACAGTCCTGGATTAAATGGTCCATTTAAACACTTTGGGGCTGAGACCAGCTACCCTAAAGGTGCATTTGGCAGCTGTGTCTGCTTTTATTTCAGCAGGTAAACCCTCTTCTCTTTCAGCTCATCCTGTATTCTCTAAGTTTTTTAAGGGATTGCTTCACTCAAACCCTCCATTCAGGGACCCTGCCCCTGCCTGGGATCTTAATGTTTGCATTGCTCAGCTTATGCAACCTCCCTTGAGCCCTTGTCTTCAGCAGAGCTTAAGTATTTGACTTGGAAGACTGTGTTTCTGGTAGCCATCACTTCTGCCAGACGCATAAGTGAATTACAAGCTTTGTCAGTGGAGCCTGATTTTATCTCCTTTCATACAGATAAGGTGGTCCTCAGGACTAACAGGAAGTTCTTGCCTAAGGTGGTTTCAGATTTGCACCTTAATCAATCTATTTCTCTTTCAGTGTACTTCACTGACCATTCCTCCTCTGGCGAGAGGAGTTGCACAGCTTAGATGTGAAGAGAGTCCCTTAGTTACTACATTGAGCGTACCAAGGGTCACAGGTTTGACTCCTCCAACTGTTCCTCACTTATGGTGAGGTTGGTAAAGGAAACCTGCCACTGAAAGATCCATTGCCAGGTGGATTGTCTCTTGTATCCAATTCTGTTATGAAAAGCTGGGTAGGTTCCTCCCTCAGGCCTGAGGGCTCACTCTACCAGAGTACAGCTGCTTCCCTGGCTGCTGCCAGGGACATCCCATTCTAGAGATATGTCAAGCAGCTACCTGGAAAACAGTTCGCACTTTTACCAAGCATTACTCTCTGGACATCCAGGCTAGGAGTGATGCCTCGGCTTAGCACAGCTGTGCTTCAGAGCCTATTTCCTAAGTAGGTTCTGTCCCTCCTCCAACAGGTACTGCTGTGTAGTCTGTATATAAGTAATATAGCAAGACTTCATGTTGTTTGAAGAAAAATTACTCACCTTAGTAATGTTGTTTCTTCTAATGGAGTCTTGCTATATTATGACCTCCCCGCCCCTCTCAGAACCTCTGTTTTTGGGATGTGGGTGGGCAGTGCAGTGTTGGCACTTAGTAGATGCCCACCTTGTGTTTTCACCCCCACACACACCTTTTTGGGGTGACTGGTGTTGTGTTTTTCATTTTTGGTCTCCTGACTTGAGTCTGTTTTGGGACCAAAAATGTGTTCTTATATTTAGTAGCCAGTTGACTAGTGTAGGTTTACAGCTTCACACAGGACCTTAGTGAGTTTAGCTCGTAAAGATCTGACAGTTTGAGTTTGAAGAACAACAGACAGAGTTTTCAACCGAGCTCGAGCTCAGCGTTCCATGCCTGGCATGGAAAGTTAACTCTTTCACCTCTGGAGCAGTTCGAAGGTTGGGACTCACTGCATATGTCATAATATAGCAAGACTCCATTAGAAGAAACAACATTACTAAGGTGAGTAATTTTTTCTTTCTGCTGCCTGACTACTACTAAATTTGGAGACCACCTACGCAGTTTCCTGCCTAGTTTGCCATCAGAATTATTTTTTTACCTGTTGCTACACACTGCAGCAAGACTGCCTGCCTAATAATATACAACTAAAATTATTTAGAAAGCATCAATGCCCCTCCCACCCACACGTGCGATCTGATGAGTTCTTCTGTGAACTGTATTAGAACTCTGCAGTCTCTCTCATGCCTCTCCTCCTGTCTCTGCTACCACCTTCAAATCAGGACTTTGATTGCTGCTGAAGATCATCTGCCACAGAATGTTAAACCAATCCTGCTCTTTTCAGCTGGGAGAAAAAGGAGATCTCCGATGTCGTGATTGGAAAACCTCAGTTGAATTCTCAACGATCACGTAACCATCTGTTCAGATATCCTGCATATTTGGAGCTATCCTCTGTGCCAGTCTGGTGTCTTGTGATCGCTTCACCCAAGCCTGAAATTCTGGAGACCCCCCCCCACCCATAGGCCAGTGATACCTAGTGTTAATGAAGTGAATGGTGAAGCTAGTATGCAAGCATGAAGTATGGTGACAGACGCCAGTACTTCAGTTTCCATCCCACATTGCCATAAAGGACATGTGCTGCCGCACGGGGCATAAGACTTCCAGTCCAGTTCACTCTCCCAGAGTGAGTACAGACAGTCTTATCATCTTAACAAACAAAAACAGGGCTCCGATCCCAACCCCTCCTCAGGCGCGGACTGCCTGTGAAGCTTGCTTGTGTACCAAGCCCCGAATTATTAATTTAAAAAAATAAATTAAAAAAAACAAAAGCCTGTCCCCTCTGCACTTTGACTTGTTAGCAGTGTAGAGGCCAGGCTTAAGTTTACATGCACTGTGGTGCATGAAGAGGCTAGAACCGGATGCACCAGCCTGTTCCCACGTGGACAGGGAATAGGCTTTGTATGTTGATTTCGATCGCTGATTCAAAGGAAGATGTTTTTTCTCTGTCACATTGTCTGCTACACCAAGGTACTTGTATGAACTGCAGTACTTATGGTAGCTTGAGTAATAAAGCCTGTCAGCCACTACTACTTGCCCCAGAGATAGGTATACTGCCTTAAAGAAGCCGTGCAACAAATCGGATCTTTTACAACAGTTTGTTCCCTGTGCTGTATTGAGCACTTACCTGGTAGTAATGATGATAATAATAATAACTTTATTTATTTAGCGCCTTTCAGATACCAAGGCGCTGTACAAATAAATCATAAAATCAAAATATCCATATAAAATCAACAATTCAAAACAGCATCAATCAGTAAAAGCCTTATTCCATAAAAAAGTCTTAAAATCCCGCTTAAAGGCTTCCACGGTCGCGCATTCTCTAAGCCGGCGAGGCAGAGAGTTCCAGAGGGTAGGGGCCACGAACCCAAAGGCCCTAGCCCCAGAGGACTTCAGTGTAACCCTTGGAACCTCTAGCAGCCCCTCGTCGGCTGAACGGAGCTGTCGCATGGGGCGGTAAGGAACCAGAAGCTCTTTCAAGTAGGGCCGAGTCCGTGCAGGGCTTTGAAGGTCAAAAGACGTTCTTTAAAGGTGATCCGCCACTGTATAGGCAGCCAGTGCAGATCGCGCAGCACAGGGGTGATATGTGTCCTTCTAGTCACCTCTGTCATTAACCTTGCAGCAGCGTTCTGCACTAGCTGCAAGCGGCGGATATCAACCCCAGGAAGCCCCAAGTAAAGGGAGTTGCAATAGTCAAGGCGAGATGTCACAAAGGCATGGACCAACACGGGTAAATCGCTGGACGGAACAAGGTGTTTCACCCTGGCGATATTCCTAAGATGGTAAAATGCGGACTTAACGACTGCTGACACTTGACGATTTAAGGGTCAGCCCGCTGTCAGCTACCACACCCAGGTTACGCACCCGCTCAGAGGAAAGTATCAGATCCCCCCAGCAATACGCCCAGAGGGCTGACCGACCCCAACCCACCTGTCCCATGCCCGGATCCACGCTTTGTACTGGACGCCACAGTGCTTGGTGTCCACTGCCATCATTTAGCTTATTTATTTATGTATTTCACTGAACTGCCCCCCCCAAAGAAAAAACATACCTTGACTGCTGTTCTGATTAAAAGACAAATAATCTCTGCATTCCTGGTCCTCCAGTCCAGCAGTATGATTGAAAAGCTCCCTGAAAAACGTGGCATTTCTATGCTAAAGGCAAGACTGTGGTGTTTGTATGGTGGATGCTGGCAGTGGACACCAAGCTTTTTCCGGAACGATAGTCCAGTGGCAAGAAAGGCTAAGAACTCTGTAGCGGAACCTTTTAAGCAGTGTTCCGAGCACTCCCTTCCACATCACTGCGAGGTTTCCATAGGCTACTAAGGCCGCTTCCCAACTCCTGACTGTGGTGTATGTACATCTTCAAGAGCTGGACAACATGGTTGGGGTGTGTTAAAGGTCATTCGGGTGGAGTTGGGGTTTGGGATATTAAAACAGGGAGGTTTGTTTACACAGTATGGGGTGGGGAGAAGGAGGGAGAGAATTGAAAAACAACCCCGCAATTTTAGAGCAAACGGCTGCAAACTAAATCAGAACCATGCCTGGCCTTGTGGACACCGTCGGTACAAACGCCACGGGGAGTCTGGCTGCAAAACATTAATATCCCTGCGAACACCATCGGGCTGTAAACAAAAATAAAAAAAACACAAGACACCTTGGATTTCAGGACTGATTTATTTATAAATAATGACTATTCACAGAAGTAAGTACAGCGCAAATGTCATAGGTTTTAATATCACATTCCAGCCTAGAAATACGACACCTTTTATTTATTTATTTAGTTTTTGTTTACCGGGTAAGTGCACTAGCCATGGCAATAACTATTGTCAGGCACGACCCGGGAGGGTACAGTATATCAATGCATACAGAACATTACATGATAGGTACAACATATTTTTACAATAGCAAATATTTCAAATACCAGTGAGGCAGGATAAGTAGGAATACACTTTGGGTAGGGGAGAAAACAATAATACAGAGAGACCAAGGTACTCGAATACATGAGCATTTACAGGATAGTTATAGTTCAAATGCAATACAAGGTTAAAATGACAATAACACACTTAAACAGTAAACATTTTGGATATTACGTGTAAATAACAAAAAAAGCTTTTGTGCTAGGATTTTCATTTTATCCTTTTTATCTCTGCTCAGTATCAGCAGCAAGCCAATGTATAAATTACTGCTGATAAGCACTTGTGCCAGTTCTAGGCTGGAGACGTTAATCTCTAGGTTGGTACTCTGTTTCCATGAACATACCCAATGCTGTTTTGGTTAACGGTCTGTAAAGACTTGCCAGTTTATCCTGAGCAAAACATCACTATAAAGTAGTCACCTGTCATCAACATTCAGCATTGAGCTGATAATTATTTTGCAGTTTGGGTTTGTGCTGACTGATTAAGCAATAAGTTTTTTAGTCACAGAGGAATGATTGTTGAAACAGCTCTACGAGTTCTAAGAGAGTTGTTGTTTATTTTTCACAATTTATAGTTGTGTGTTCTCTGTACTACTGATGACCCCATCTGCTGGCTACCACTTAGCACCATCCCTGATTTCACCTGTTACCCTTTTGTTGCCTCATGGCTTGCCTTCCTCCTACCCCATGTTGGGGCTGTCCAGACCAGAGGGTTGGTTGCCTGGAGATCGCTCCAGAATCAGTGACTCCTTGATAGAGCAGACCGGTCATTGTGGGGCCTGACTGTTCCTTGGGTCATCCTGCACATTCTGCATTTCTTGCTTGATCTCTTCCTACTCATAGGATGCTGGCATTCATGGAACTTCAAGTACTTGCATGCTGAGCATGCCAACACATAACCTGGACAGCATCCTCCTAGTATCTCTGCATGCAGTACTCATCCATGGTCGTTGAGGTGACAGTACTACAGCAGAGGTGTAGCGATCATCCCACCCCAAAAGAACAGCATCCTCTGGGATTCTTGATCCACCTTCCTTTGCTGACCCTCTGGTGACTTGGGGCTTATTCATGAACCTGGGCTGCTGGTGTGGTGTTACACACAACTGTAGGTGGGGGTGGCAGTAGTTCGTACTAGGGTCAGTAAAGCTGAGGGACTAAAATCTGAGGAACATACACAAGTTGAAGGCAGAAAGACCCAGATCATCTCCACAGTGGGTCCTTTGATCCTGAATCACTGCCTCTTGGAGCCCCCAACTGTGGTATATGTCCCTTAGGCCAGAGCTATAGTTGTTGGAAGTGAGAACCTGTTCAGAAGATAGAGTGCTATGGAAGACATGAACAAAAAGGCTGTTTGGATCACTGTTTCTGCAGTGTTTCCTGCTGCTTCTGTTTAGGTGACTGCATGCCACTCCATCGCCATGTTCTACCTGAACAAATGGGGCTTTGTTAGCCAGCCTTTGTAAGGAAGCCTGGAGATTTGGAGATGGGCATTGTCACAGGTTACATCTGGGTGTGACAAAATTAGGCAGAAAATATATGTATTTTTTTTAAATCTGTGCTTATTAGTTTCATCAAATCTAACTATGTTGCTCAGTTTACTTGGAGTCATTTGGCCACAGGTTCCATTTTAACCTTCTCTCACTGCATTTAACTGCTATTTCAGAATTACCTTTCACACAATGTTGTCCTAGTTATTTTTAGAAGCTTTGCAGTGCCATTACCTTGGCATCATCCATCTCATTTAGGCTGCCAACAGAATTAGAATTTTATATGAATTCTGGACTGATATATCAGTCTGCGGTACAGCAAGGGTTAAAGCCCCAAAACCAAGTTTGAGAGTTTTCAGGCCTGTTTCAATGTCTGGCATTGTTCTGGCTGACGGGCAGCAATTGGGGGTTGCAGTAGAACAGTGTCTAGGATGACACATTTTTAGGGAAAAGATGAGGACCTCTGTCTAGGTCTTGCTTGAGGTCTGTCATGTACAGAGACCCTTTTACATTTGTCATCCATGGCTACACCTAGATGTGATGTTGATACCGACCATTGTGCTGGCACTTGTTCAAATAGAATCCATGTCGGTTCCAACATGTTACCAGTGCTAGAGACTGGTTCCTTTCAGTCATTCACATTCATACCTTAAAGAACACCTTTCCTCACTGTTTTGCCTCTTCAATTTTAACAAACCGCAGGCTCCCTTACCTGAATGGGAGTTCCTCCATACCAGTTTCAGCACATTAGGATTTGCCCCCTAAGGAAGGGTCATATTTTGCCCCTGAGGGGGCCAGCCGCTCGTTCACTTCCACTTCCTGATCTCTGACGCCATCCCCATGCTTCCTTGTTTTGTGACGTCACTGTAGGATCAGCATGGGGATGTGCTCCAAACAAGTCTATGGGGCATCATTTTAAAAGCTATTTTCCATATTTTAATTGGACTTTTGGTACAAATCGCAGCCAGGATTCAAGTAACAAGATCTTTGTTGATTGTTCGTTCATGCAGCTAACGTAGCACTGAGTATACTCAGAATTTCTCTCATATTTTAGTATAATGTGCCATTTACAGTACTAGGAGTTCTGAGCTGAAATCTGTTTGAGTTTTTTGCCCTGGTGGCAAACTATTTGGCAATAGCGTGTTTTTTCTTCTTTTCCCTTGCAAGGATTAGAGAATTTAGATGTTTTACTGTGGCAGAGAACAGCAAGAGGAAGGACCTGCTGTTGTTGTACTCCCTGAATTCCTGGAGAGGTGGTGGCGAGCTGACGGGGGTCGGACTGTCCCCACTTCTTAAGTGGAGTGATTTGGTGGTGCCCCTGGGTCCCCCATGGGGGGTTTAGAGGTTGGGTAATTGAACCCATTGGAGGTTTTTAACAAGAACACTGTTCGGCTGTTTGGTGCCTATTTGGAAAGTTCTGGACTAGTCGTCCTGTGGATTGTTTTTTCCTGTCAAGGAGTTATGGGACAGGCTGTGAGAGAGCCTTTTCTTTTTGTTTCTTTTAGAAACTATACAATACATAATTCTGCGTAAATGTGGCTGTGAGAGAGCTATGTTTTTTTTTCTAGACAAGTCATTGTAGGGGGGTGGTGAGAGCCCCTCGCTTCAGGTTAATTTTATTTAGTTTTTAAAACTCATTGACTGGAGAATCCATATAGTTTATATGGTTTATATAGTTTGATTTGTTTTTTGTTATTCTTAAAGTTTTTCTTTTTAAATTTTAAGGTTTGGGGTGGGGGCTACTTATATAGTCTGGGTATTTATTGGGTGAATCGACTATTTTAGGGGTCATTTTATAACAAAGTTGGATTTTCCTTTGTGAAGTTTTAGTTTTTTGTTTGTGGTTAATTAGCTTGTGGTATGTGTTTGCCTGTCCCCCCGGTTTTGCGCTATTCGTCCTCCTCTCTCTGCCCGCCTCCCCTGCCTTTTTTTGTTTACCAGCGCTGTTGTGTGCTGGGTATTGCACATAGGAGGGGGGGATGGGGGCGCGGACATTGGAGGACGAATGAGCGGATCTCTCGCATAGGTCTGGTTAGGCATAGAAGATGCCCTGGGGCGAAATGGAGCCTGGAACGTGGTGTTCCATGTCTAGTCCCCATACCCAAGGGCACCATCTCTGTTGATGGGCAACTAGCTGGGACGGCCCATGAACCCTGTCCAACTTGGGCAGTGTTATGCAATGCCATATCTATTAAGAACAAAACTGCTATTATTGCGGATTTTGTGGGAACAGCAGACCTGGCATGCATCATCGAGACCTGACTGGATGAAAATACCAGCCCTATTTTGGCGACAATTCCGGCTGGGTACTTGGATGATTCACTGCCCAAGATTGGACCATGGGGGTGTAGTGGTCTGTTTCAAGACCGAGTTGGGCCTCACTGGTGTACCGGTAGAGGAAACCAAATCCTTTGAATGTACTGTGGTAACTGGTGTGGGTTGTAGGATAGCTCTCGTCTACCATCCACCCAGGGACAAAAAGCGATTCCCGCAGGAAGTAGCGGACTTTGCTGTCGACCTGGCATTGGAATCGCCCAGACTGATGGTTCTGGGTGACTTCAGTGCATGGGTCGACGACGAACTCTCGCCTTTTGGACAGCACTTCCTCCAGAGGATATCACTGGGCTTCACACAAATTGTTACCTCAGCTACCCATAGTCATTGTCATTCTTTGGATCTGGTTTTCCTGGTGGGGATTGAGGCCTCCGATTTGGGGGTGGAACCTGTCAGCTGGTCTGATCACTATACTGTGAGGTTCAACTTTTGTGCCTCCCTGTGTAGGTCTGCCCCTGTGGAGATGGTCAGTTACCGCCCTTTACGGGATGTGAGCCCTGAAGACCTGATGGCGGTGATTGATCTCTGTGTTTCCCGATGCAAGCTCAGGCCCAGAGCCATTGGTCTTGGCCTATAATAAGGCCATCTCCTCGGCACTCGACCTGATTGCTCCTGTCCATGTTCATCCTCTCCCACTTCGCCCTCGGGCCTCTTGATTTGATGGGTCTTTGAGGGAGTTGCGGCAATTAGGACGAAGGTTAGAACATCGTTGGTGGAAATCCGCCCTGGAGGTCGACCATCTTAGTTTGGTAGAGCATTATCAGACCTATCAATCAATGATCTCCCATAAGAAGGCAGAGTTCCTGTCCAGGGAGATTGCTGTCACTCAGAATCTACCAGCTCAGCTCTTCTGAACTGTGGACAGGTCGTGCAACCCAACCTGTCTGCAGCTTCGTCAAGCTTTTTCACAAATGGAGTGTGATGAGCTTGCTCAATTCTTTGCGAATAAGGTGGCCGACATCAGATCGGAGATCCTCTTGACTCGTTCTGTGGGGGATGCCGTTGGTCGGTACTCTGTCACTATACCGTGTACTTCCTGGAGTTCCTTTGCCCTGCCAGAACTCGTGGATATTATGTGGATTGTCCAGGGGATGCGCCCTACGTGCTATGGTTTAGATCCTGGCCCAACTTCCCTGATTTTGGGATGTTGTGGTATCATCGGCCCGGTTCTGGCTCAGATAGTCTGGTGCTCCTTGGAATCGGGTGAGGTTCCAAGCTTCCTGAAGGAGGTGGTGGTGGCACCCCATTTGAAGAAAGCTTCATTGGACCCGGACATTCTAGCCAACTACAGACCTATCTCGAACCTTCCCTTTATAGGAAAGATTATTGAAAAAGTAGTGGCAATTCAACTGGAGAACTATTTGACCATCCATAATGTCTACGAATCTCTCCATTCCAGTTTGTGAAAGAGGCATAGCACTGAGACTGCCCTGGTTCGGGTGCTCAATGATCTCCTGATGGCGAGAGACTGGAGAAACCATTCTGTTCTGGTACTCCTTGATCTCTCTTCAGCTTTTGACACTGTAGACCATGGGGTGCTGCTCGAGTACCTGAAGTTCATCTGTGGCCTGTCAAGTATGGTCCTCAGATGGTTTACATCTTTCCTAATGGGCAGAACACAGAGAGTTGTGTTGGGGATGTTTTCTTCTGACTCACTCCCTTTGTCCTGTGGGGTTCCTCAGGGCTTGGTGCTGTCCCCCATGTTGTTTGCAGTGTATATGCTACCGCTCGGAGACATTGTAAGACAGTATGGGCTGAGGTTTCACTGCTATGCTGATGATACCCAGCTCAACCTGTCTTTTGCTCCTGACCAGGTTAGTGTTGTCTCAGTATTTAATAACTGCCTCACCGAAATCCGGGACTGGATGAATTCAAGCTGGCTAAAGTTGAACTCGGGAAAGATTGAGGTTATGGTTGTGGACTTGGGTCACAGGATTGAGAGGTTGAGGATTGGTCAGTCCTCTGGATTATTTCTGGGGGGGCTCCCAGATTCTTACCTCAGAACGGGTGCGTGACCTGGGAGTGGTGCTTGGTGACGGGCTGACCCTTTGTTATCAGGTGTTAGCAGTGATCAAGTCTGCCTTTATCATCTTAGGAACATTGCCAGGGTCAAACACCTTGTTCCGTCCGGCGATCTACCTGTGTTGGTCCACGCCTTTGTCACCTCGCGCCTTGATTACTGCAGCTGCCTTTACTTAGGGCTTCCTGGGGTTGATATCTGCCGCCTGCAGCTAGTGCAGAACGCTGCTGCTCGATTGTTGACTGGGACGTCTTGGAGGTCCCATATCACTCCCATGCTGCGCGATCTGCACTGGCTGCCGATTCAGTGGCATATCACCTTTAAAGTAGGTCTTTCGCCTTACAAAGCCCTACATGGACTTGGTCTTGACTACTTGAAAGAGCTTCTGATTCCCTACAGGCCTGTGCGACAGCTCCGCTCGGCTGACGAGGGGTTACTGGAGATTCTGAGGGTAATTTTGAAATCTTCTGGGGCCCGTGCGTTTGTTTGTGGCCCCTACCCTCTGGAATTCTCTACCCCATCAGCTCCGGGAATGTGCGACCGTGGGGTGTTTTGAACAGGGACTTAAAACTTTTCTGTGGAGGCGTACCAGTAAACTGTTGTATTATATCTGATTGTTTTAGTTTTATGGAATTATATTTTAGAAATGTAAAGCACCGTGGTATTTGAAAGGTGCTTAAAAATATATTATTATTAGAACTTTACTACTCTCCTGGACTTAAAGAACTAGAACTCTACTACTGAGATCTTCAATTTGGGGTAAAAACAAAACAAAAAAGTGTTAAGTGTGTTTGTCTGAGTTGGGTGAAGGAATTGTTATCTGTGCAGTTAGCTAGGTGAAGAAAGAAATGAATTGGGGGAGTGGCTTAGGCAAAAAGGAAGCCAGATGTTTGCATTTAAAACTGGCCTAGATAGCTTTTGGCAGAGATCAGCAGGAGGAAGGAGCCATGTTAGAACTTTACTGGGACCATATTGCCCTCCATCCCTCCACCCCCGTTTAACGGGTTCTACTTTGTAGGCACATGATTTGACTGACAACAGGAACTTCCTGTTTGGGAGCAAGAAGGGAGTGATCACAGAGGCACAAAAAAGACTCACCATCCTAGAAGGAAAAGAGTAGCTCTCCATCCCCCACTAGCTGTTGGAGGTCTGACTCTGAGCAAATAATAAGGAGACTACTGAGGAATATAGGAACTTTCTGTCCCAGAACAGGAAAATCAGGAGCTTTAAGGGCACGAAGGCAGTAGAAAAGTAGGGAGAAAAAAGAAATTATAAAAAACAGAGAGAGGAAAGAGTAAGTATACAAAACAACAGTTAAGGGGCCACAAATAAGACATGATGGGAGTGGTGCAGTGCGGTGGCTGTGGAGCAGCAGTCTTCTGAGAGACATTCTGGAGGATGCAGTGTTGTCCCATCTGTAGGCACCTCTCTGGGCTGAGGGAGGAGGTTGCTCATCTCCAGGCTGAGTTGGCCAGGATTCGGGGAACCTCCTTTCCCACCCAGGGACCACCAAGGCCACCGCCGCTGTCTCAGAGGTTGCTAAGAAAGAGGAGCGGTTGGACCACAGTAGGCTCAGGAAGGGTGAGGGTGGTGAAACAGAGGCACATCCCTCCAGTTGTACCTCTCCACAATTCATATGCCATTCTGGCAGAGTGTGGTTCCTCTGTGGAGGCACCCGCAGTGGAGACCAAGGAGGATGCTTGGAACCTCCACAGAGGAGACCCACGGGAGGGTGGCATGGGACCCCACAGAGAAAGGAAAAACAACCTGGTGGGGGACTCCATTGTTAGGAGGGTAGAACTGGGGAGGGAGGGAGAGGGAGGTAAGATGCCTGCCTGGTGCCATGGCTTGAAGGGACAGGGAGCGAATCCTCAGGATCGCAGGAGCAGCTGCACGGGAGCTGGATGTCATTGTCCACCTAGTGACAAATGACCTGGCTGGGAAAAGGATCAGAGCAGTGCAGGAGGAGTTTGTGGAGTTGGGGAGGGGCCTTAAACAAGTAGCACACACAGTAACCTTCTCAGAGGTGCTGCCTGTCTATGGCATGGTTGAGGCTAGGGTGCTCCGCACCATGGGATTCAATGAGTGGTTGAAAAAGTGGTGAAGAGCTCAGAGTTGTGGCTTCATTGGGGACTGGGGGTCCACCTGGAGGGATGCAGGCCTATACTGGTGCGATGGTCTGCATCTGTCCAGGAGGGGAACCAGGATCCTAGGTGATAGATTTAAATGCTTCATTGGCAAGCATTTAAACTAGCCAGGGGAGGCACCAAAAGGAGAGAATGAAATCCTATGCCCCTGCCCCTGAAAATGAGGGGTAGTTAGTGAGGTAAACACCAAGATAGAGCAGTTGATAGGAGAAGGACAAGGGTAAATGGAGAAAAAGACAAAGGCAGTAAGGACAGGAATGGGGCCAAAAGGGGTAAGGCCATCAAAAAATGGAGGGTAATGAGTACCAATGCCCGTAGTCTAGGTAACAAGCTCCCTGAACTGGTGGCCTTGATGGAAGAGGGATGCCTGTATATCATGGCAGTCACAGAAACATGGTACATAGAGAACCATGACGGATGTCAACATACCAGGGTACACAGTCTACAGGAGGGGCAGGGAGGGTAGAAGAGGAGGAGGGAGGAGTAGCTCTCTATGTAAGGGAAAGGATCAAAGTAACAGAACTAAAGGGTAAACAGGTAGGAGAGGAGGCACTGTGGGTCACCCTGGAGACTGGAAATGGCACCACAATCTGCACAGGGGTTGTATACAGACACCGTCTCAGGGGTAGGAAATGGACAAGGAAATAATAGAAGGCATCCTTAGGATGGCAGAGAAAGGGGAGATATTGCTGGTGGGGGACCTGAATATGTCAGATGTTAACTGGAGCACCTTTGCTGCAGCCCCACGTCCAAGAGCAGACCCATTCTTGATGCCCTACAGGGGGCATGCCTCAGACAGCTAGTGTTGGAACCGACGTGGGAGGGAGCAGTCTTTGACCTGGTACTCTCAAATGGGGACCGAGAGAGGATCTCTGGTCTAGAAGTGGGTAGACATCTGGGAACAAGTGACCACCAAACAGTGTGGTTCACAATAGACTCAGCTGTAGAGTCAAGACATACAAAAGTGAAGGTACTGGACTTCAGGAGGGCTGATTTTGTCAAAATGGGAGAGTGCCTCAGAAAAGCACTAGCAAACGGTCAAGAAGGAGGGGTGGAGCAGCAATGGGGAAACATCAGAACTGCCATCACAGAGGCAACAAGCCTTTGTGTGACAGAAACAAATCGAAACGAAAGAAAAAAAACGCTATCATTCTCAAAAGAGGTGGCGGGAAAGGTTAGGGAGAAAAAGATAGCATTAAAGAAGTATAACGAAACACAGAAGGAGCAGGACAGAGAACTGTACCAGTTAAGGCAGAAGGAAATGGGGAAGGCAGTCAGAATAGCAAAGGCCCAAACCGAGGAAAATATAGCCAACTTGGTTAAGAAGGGGGATAAAAGGAGGGGCGCTGAGGAGCATTTAACAGGACAGACATGCCTTGCATGGGCTCTGTATACAACAACAATTTATAATAAAAATCATAACTTTATTGGACCAAAAGTTAACTTTCTTGGGACCGATTCTAATCTTAAAGACTCCTAGGTAAAAATGAACCCAAAAAAGCAGCCTTACCACAAGTCGTCAGGGCTTGATTTGTACTTTAGTGGTCAGGGGACCAACGCCTCAACCAATTCTGGAGGCCCATCTTCAGTACCATCACCAGAACTTTCGCATCTTCTTCCACTCCTAAGTAAATTGCAGGAGACTGGTGACAAGACAAACGACTGGCTGTAATGGAGAAAAAGTTTACCGACCTGGACCAGAAGATTACAGAAAACTCCACTGCGATATCCGATCTAACCTCCTCGTAGAGCGGCAGTCAGAAAATAAATACAGGCCTGATTCAAGATGTCAGTTTCCTCTGTTCTAAAGTGGAGACACTGGAGAACGGCCTCAGGCAGAGGAATGTTAGAATAGTAGGATTCCCTCCTCATTTTGCAAGCCATACAGAACTCCCACCAGTACTCAACCGGATGATTTTTCGAGGACCTGAATCTATTAGACTGGGACAATGGGCATTTCTGTTGTGCAAGCCTTCATGATCTCCAAGCGACCTGTCCACTGACAGCGATAATGACATTATCTGCTTCTGAAGGTAGAATTCCTTTGCTGCAGGAGGCTAGGAAAAAGGGGAACATCATCTGGGAGGGGAGTTGACTGGGTTTCTTCCTCGACCTCTCCTCGCAGACGCAGAACAGAAAGACAAAGCTGCAGGAGATGAAGAAGTCACCCCTGGCTAAAGGGGTGAAGGCCCAGATGCTTTTCCCGTCACGCCTCAGCAGAAAACTCATGTATTTACCAACCTAGAGGCTGCATCCAGTTTCACAGAGACATTTCTCCAGTATGGACTCTAGAGCCTCGGACCAAGACTTGGATGGGGAGCTAGAGTGACTGTAGCAGGTCTGTGGTTCTCTAGATGTTACCCAAAGAGGTTTAATAGGCTCCCTTGGACCTAATGTTTAACCCTACCTGTTGTGTGCTCCTTGTATCATGGCTGAATAGGTAGGACGGTTGGTGGTAACATTTTGAATTGTCTTTTTTACTATTGAACCAGATTCCCCATACCTTACATGTTGTTCAAGCTGTTTATACGTTTGGATGCTACTAATCTGGTGTGTTGTAGCATGCCGCTCTGTTTGTGAACTGCATAATGATGGAAAATCTTTCCCCTACATGGTTTCCTTAGGGTGCCTAAAGTGGTGAGTTAAATCTTGGCTTAACTGAGCTCAGACAAACTGTTTAATAAAACTTTGTGTCCTTTTGTATTAGTTCTTCCCGCACTATAAGTTGTTGCCTGTGAGTGGGATGAGAGTTCGGTAAATTGATAGCACCAAACCCTGTGGTGAGAGTGTGAAATCCTACAAACTTATTGTCCTGTAATATCTCTTCTACTGTACTTAAGAGGTAGAGGGCTCATGTCTGAACATTTTAAAACCTGAACAAGCTAAAGACCTGTCTCATGCTTGTACAGACGTTGTGCTACACCTATCCAAATGCTGGAATATGTATGATGTTTATGTACATATTCTCTTTGTACGATGAAAATCAGTAAATAAAGTTTAAAAAAGAAGGGGATAAAATCTTTTATAGGTACATTAGGAGTGAAAAGACAAAGGGAGGGATACTGAAGCTGAATTAAGAGGTGGGTGGGTGGGCAGAGAGGACAGTGACAGTGAAAAGCAGGGATACTGAGCAATACTTCTGCTCAGTATTCACAAAAGAAGAGGAGGGGGCGGTGCCTAATCCAGTCAATAGAAGCACTCTGGATGGGGGGGGGGGTCGATATCAGTCCTTTCACAGAAGAAAGAGTTCTCAAAGAACTCCTAAAACTGAAGGTGGACAAAGCAGTGGGACCTGATAGTATTCGCCCCAGAAGTCTAAAAGAACTAAGGAGAACTAGTAACACCACTGACTATCCTTTTCAACAAATCATGGGAGGATGGTGTAGTACCTAAGGACTGGAGGAGGACAGATGTGATTCCCCTTCACAAAAGTGGGAGCAAGACAGAGGCAGGAAACTACAGACCTGTCAGTCTGAACTCAGTGGTAGGGAAAATGATGGAATCACTTCTGAAAGAAAGAATTAAGTACCCAGAAGCCAGTGGGGCACAGGACCCAAGACAGCATGATTCACAGGAAAGTTCATGACAGATGAATCTAATTGATTTCTTTGACTGGGTGACCAAAGTAGTAGACCAGGGAGGGGTTATGGACATGGCCTACCTAGGCTTTAGCAAGGCATTTGACACAGTTCCACACAAAAGAATAAATAAATAAATTAGCCAGCCTAGGAGTGAGTCTGTGACAGTATAAACACTACACTGGGAAACAAGAGGTTAACATCTTGTTTGAGGCTGAGGAAATACAGGGAATGCAACATAAACAGGCAAGGGGGGTGCCTCCCCAGGTGTTGCTGATTAGAGGGATTGCTAAAAGGCAGAGAGAATCCAGCAAGGAGTCATTTAGAAGCTGGAAACTTTTGCAGGGAGGAGATACTCCTAGACAGAGAACCTTGTAAGATGGAGGGTGGAATGTAAGACAGGAACCAGAGCAGAAAGCCAAGGAGAATGGTTAATTATTGGAGAGAGCCTTTGGTGAGAAGTTGAAACCTGCTGCTGAGAAAGAGACCATTTCTAGATCAGAGAGTCCTGAGGTAAAGGATCAAGCTAGCCAGCTGGGCCAAAAACAGTGAGTGGAATGTACTGCTAATAACAGCCTGCGAATAAGGCTAAAAGAGAAAACTTTGTTTGATTTGAGACTGTGCATTCAAAACTCCTGGCCCACAAATTGTTTGTTTCGTTTGAGACTGTATATTGAAAAACTGCTGGCCCACATAGGTGGTTCAAAGATTCCTTTTGTCAAGTCAGCCTGAAAGAACTGTTTTGTGTTAACCTTTATGATACCTGACCAGGCTGGAGAAGTTGAACTGCCTGATTATGCTTTTCTGAAGCAATAACTTACATTTGGAGCAATAAAAGTACATTTTCTTCTGTGAACTTTAAACCCAGCATGTTGCCTCTCTATCTACCTTAGGCCAGCTTGTCACATGTGGTTTTAGAAGTGGGATTCGAACCCCTGCTGGAGTGAGCAGGACTAGCTACATTCTGGAAAAATGGATATGGAGAAATTGCTGATGTTCCTTGCTGAACAACAGGCTTTCAGGCAGCTGGCTCAGCAGCAGCAGAAGGCGCAACAACAGGCCCAACAAGCACAGCAAGCCCAACAGGAGGCACAACAACGGGCACATCGGGCTCAGCAACAACAGGTTCTCACCCAGCTGGCTCAGCAGCAGCAGGAGGCGCAGCAGCGTGCGCAACAGGAGGCACAACAGCAGTTTGTTATACAGTTGGGTCTACAACAACAGCATCTCCTGCAGTCTCTGGTGCAACAGCCACAACAAGATCATACTGGTGAGGCTGGTCCAGCTATCGTGGGGCCAGGGGTTCCTAGGATGAACGCCATGCTGACCAAAATGATGTCTGAGGATGATCTCGAGGCCTTCCTGGTAACGTTTGAGTGAGTGGCGGAAGCTGCTGGATGGCCCAGACCTCAGTGGGCTGTCTGCCTTGCCCCCATCAGACCAGGGAAGCCCAAGCAGCCTATCGAGCTATGGACATTACCACAGCCGGGGAGTACACAGAGGTGAAAGCAGCAATCCTGGACCACCTAGGCATCAATGCAAAAAGTTACTGACGGAGATTCCGGAGCTTCAAATTTGCAGCAGGTGCATGGCCTAGAGCAGTGGTACAACAATTGCGGGACCTGTGTTGGTGTTGGCTAAAACCCGAAGGATGCAGTGGCCCTGAGGTGGCAGAGTTAATCATCTTGGAACAATTTCTGGACATCCTGCCCCCGGGAATTCAGAGCTGGGTCCGCAAACAGAGGATCACCATGATAGCAGAGGCCATGCAGATCTCAGAACAAGTGTTGGATTCTGAACTCTCCTCCCGCCCTGTGACTCGGCTTACAAGGCCAGCTGGGAAGATGGGGAATCGTCCGGGGAGACAGATTAAAGGAATATTTGCTGGAACTGTGAAGGGACCTTGGGCATGTAGGGAGGGGGGTTGTGGGCCAAATAAGGGTCAGACTCTGGGAAAGACGACAACCCAGCAGCCCAGGGAGACATTTCCTGAGGGCCCGCTGCCTAAACCTGGAGGCTTACCCTGTAGCTGAGACACAGGGGCATGTTTCTCATGTGGACAGAAGGGTCACTTTGCAAAGAACTGCCCCCACATGAACTGTACCTTCATCGACTGCACGTTTACAGATGTGTATTCACTGTACAGCGGGGTGGGGGCTCTGAATCCCCAGATTTTGTGATCCCTGTCGAGGTAGAAGGGATAGAGACAGAGGCTTTGCTGGACTCAGGAAGCTGCCAGACTCTAGTCAGGGCGGCCCTTGTGAACCCCCGATGCTGGCAGGACCAGAACCCCGTCCCTATCTGATGTGTGCATGGGGATGTAAAGGCTTACCCTGGTGCTATGGTTACACTTACTGTGGGGGCCAAACAGAGACTATAAAGGTGGGGGTTGCCCCGGGGTTACACTATCCGGTGTTACTGGGGAGAGATTGGAAATGGTTTGGTGAATTATGGAAAGCAGACTTATCTTTGGTAATTACCCGGTCTCAGGGTCATGAAGGACCTGCAGCTGGGGGAAGTTTTTCCTTTCCCAGACCCAGGGATTTTTAACGCCCAGACAAGAACCCGCAAATCTAAGCAAGAACGTAGGGCAGCAAAGGAAAGGGGTCCCGAAGGGGCAGGTGCACAGGAGGCAGGTGAAGCAAAAGCAAAAGTGGATCCAGTCCCACAGCCTGACCCCAACACTGACCCACCTAACCAAAGTCCCGGAGAGCCGTCCCTATCTGAGCAAGATGTGTTAAAGCACCGCCCAGACATTGCCAAAGAACAACGGGCCGATGGTATACTCAGCCAGATATACACCCAGTTGGCTGTCGGGGAAGGGGAAGTGGTAGATGAGAATCGAGCAGCATGCTATCCTCATTTTGAGTTACAAGGGGGTATCCTGTGTCGAGTTAGTAAGGCGGCCCAGACGGGGGATACCCGGCATCAGTTGCTAATCCCTCGAGTCTTTCAGGGGAAATTACTACGCCTCGCCCACTCTTTTCCTGTGGTAGGGCACCATGGAGTAGAGACTACATTAGCCCGACTGTTGCCCAGATTCTTTTGGCTGGGCATCTATCAACATGTTAAAGATTATTGTGCTTCTTGTCCCGAGTGCCAGTTGGTAGCTCCAAAGAACAGTCCAAGGGCCCCTTTAGTGCCCTTACCTGTTATGGAGGCATCTTTTGACTGGATTGGGGTTGATATAGTGGGACCCCTTGAAAAGAGTGCAGGGGGTACCAATACATTCTGGTGATTGTAGAGTATGCTACCTGGTAACCTGAAGCCATCCCATTACGAAGCATTTCTGCCAAAATTGTAACTGAGGAACTGTTAAAGGTCTTCAGTCATATGAGAATACCGAAGGAAATGTTGACTGACCAGGGAACTAACTTTGTGTCCCGCCTGACTCTGGAGGTTTGTACTTTATTGGGAATCAGCTCCATAAGGACCTCGATCTACCATCCCCAGATGGATGGCCTCATGGAACGATTCAACAAAACCCTTAAAATGATGCTTTGAACGATCATAACCACAGGAGGTCAGGGACTTGGACAAGTTACTTCCCTTACTGATGTTCACAATGCGGGAGGTCCCTCAAGCTTCTACAGGGTCTGCTCCTTTTGAACTCCTCTATGGGCACCACCTACAAGGTGTTCTTGATGTAGTAAAGGAGATGTGGGAGAAACCCGACCCCAAGACTGAAAATGTGGTGCAATGTGTCCTGCAACTGAAGGAAAGATTAGATCAGGTGGGGAAAGTTGCCTGAGAAAATCTGGTGAAGGCTCAACAAAAACAAGAGTACTACTATAATCAGGGAGCCCGTAAACCAGGGGATCAGATACTAGTTTTGTTGCTGAGCAGCTAGAATAAGCTTCTAGCCAAATGGAAGGGGCCTTACGAAATTACCTGGAGGGTGGGCCCAGTTGACTATGGAGTTTGCCAGGCAGAGAGGTGAAAAGAGACTCGGATCTACCATGTCAATTTGATGAAATTCTGGAACCAGAGGGATAGCCTGTTGATTTCCCCTGAACCAGACATAGTGGATCTAGGACCCCAAGTGCTGGATGAGAATCTGGGGATACAAGTCCCAATGGGGAACAGCTGTCTCACAAGCATAAATAGCAACAAGGAGAGTTGGTAAGCCAGTTTTTAGATGTTTTCTCCTTCCTCCCAGGGTCAACCCATATGATAGCTCATCATATAGAAACAGAGCCAGGGGAGAAGGTGCAGCAGCGACCGTATCACTTGCCAGAAGCCGTATGAGACATTGTTAAGAAGGAGTTACAGGACATGCTAGAGTTGGGGGTGAGGGATGAATCCAGCAGTGATTGGTGTAGCCCCATAGTGTTAGTACCAAAAGAAGGTGGAGCCACCCACTTCTGTATTGATTTTCGCAGGGTCAATGTCATCTTGAATTTCGATGCCTACCCCTACGAACTGTCATACAGACATGGGGAAGCCAAGTGCATGATGACTTTGGACCTAACGAAAGGGTACTAGCAATTCCCTTTGACCCCATTGTTTCGGGGACGGGGGAGAGACAGCATTTGCTACCCTCTTTGGGCTATATCAGTTCCGTACCATACCTTTTGGCTTACATGGGGCACCTGCAACCTTTCAAAGGCTCATGAATCGCTTGCTGCGACCCCATGCCCACTATGCAGCTGCTTACCTAGATGTTGTGGTGATCCACAGCACTGATTGGGAGTCCCATGTATCTAAGGTGGCAGCGGTACTACAGCCCTTACGAGAAGCAGGGCTGATGGCCAAGCCAGCGAAGTGTGCTTTGGCCAAAGCTGAAATGAAGTACTTGGGGTACTGTATAGGCAATGGACAGGTAAGACCCATGGTCAGTAAAGTCCAAGCCATAGCTGAGTGCCTGATACCCACCACAAAAACCCAGGTGAGGGCCTTCTTAGGATTGGCAGGGTATTACCGCAGGTTTATACCGCACTTCTCCACCCTTGCCACCCCCATTACAGACCTCACCTGGAAATCTGCCCCTAGAAAGGTCCAGTGGTCAGAAGAGTGTGACCAGGCCTTCACACAACTCAAAGCGACACTGTGCAGAGAGCCAGTGTTACGCAGTCCTGATTTCACCAGGACCTTTATCCTGTAGACGGATGCCTCTGAAGTCGGGTCAGGAACCGTGCTCTCCCAGGAGTTTGAGGGAGAGGAACATCCTTTCCTCTACCTCAGTTGGAAACTCTTTCCCCGGGAGAAAAATTATGTGGTGATGGAGAAAGTGTGTCTAGCAGTCAAGTGGGCTGTGGATGCCCTCTGCTACTATCTGCATGGCCGGCAGTTTATCACGGTCACAGATCATGCCCTTCTGAGATGGCTACAGGTGATGAAGGATGACAACCCCCATATCACCAGGTAGTACTTGGCCCTCCAGCCATTTACCTTTACGGTACACCACCGGGCCGGGAACCAGAATGGAAACGCAGACTTCCTGTCTCGGAAGGGGAATGGTCAGGGGCTGACCAACTGTGCCTTCGCACAAAAGGGGGAGGTATGTGACAGTGTAAATGCTACACTAGGAAACAAGAGGTTAGCATCTTGTTGGAGGCTGAGGAAATGCAGGGAATGCAGAATGAACAGGCAAGGAAGGGGGTGCCTTCCCAGGTGTTGCTGATTAGAGGGATTGCTAAAAGGCAGAGAGAATCCAGCAATGAGTCATTTAGAAGCTGGAAACTGCTGCAGGGAGGAGATACTGCTAGGCAAAGAACCCTGCAAGATGGAGGGTAGAATATAAGACAGGAACCAGAGCAGAAAGTCAAGGAGAATGGTTAATTATTGGAGAGAGCCTTTGGTGAGAAGTTGAAACCTGCTGCTGAGAAAGAGATCATTTCTAGAGCCGAGTGTCCTGAGGTAAAGGATCAGCCTAGCTAGCTGGGCCAAAAACAGTGAGTGGAATGTACTGCTAATAACAGTCTGTGAGTAAGGCTAAAAGGGAAAACTGTTTGTGTTTGATTTGAGACTGTGCAGTCAAAACTGCTGGCCCACAAACCATTTATGTTTGATTTGAGACTGTGCATTCAAAACTGCTGGCCCACAAACTGTTTGTTTTGTTTGAGACTGTATATTGAAAAACTGCTGGCCCACATAGGTGGTTCAGATTCCTTTTGTCAAGTCAGCCTGAAAGAAATGTTTTGTGTTAACCTTTATGTTACCTGACCAGGCTGGAGAAGTTGAACTGCCTGATTATGCTTTTCTGAAGCATTGACTTGCATTTGGAGCAATAAAAGGTACATTTTCTTCTGTGAACTTTAAACCCAGCGTGTTGCCTCTCCATCTACCATAGGCCAGCTTGTCACAGGGTCCCATGGTGGTAGCCTGGGTAAAACATTGGCTGGACAACAGATCACAGAAGGTAATAGTAAACTGAGTCCACTCCGAAGAAAGGGGGGGTTACTAGTGGGGTACTGCAGGGTTCAGTACTGGGTCCGGTCCTTTTTTTTTTTTTGGCTCCCTCCCAGCTCCGGGCCGGCCTCTCTTTCAGGCCACCTATGTCCTCCGTGCCGCACTGCCTCATATCAGCCACGCTTTCACCCCATATTACAACCCCCGGACATAACCCTTGGCTGGGTGGGTCCCTCTCCTCAAAGGGGGAAGGCACCGGTGAGGTGGCCAGTGCAATACTTGCCCTGGGTGCTGCTGGGATGCTGCATGTACTGTCGTCTTACTCACAGCAGTGGGAGCTGACGTCTGTCATCCAGTCGGCTGTGGGGCTCTTTTTCATGTTTGCTCCCCCATGGTGAATGGGATCGCGTTCATTGCCGTCTCCCCAGCCTCCGCTAGGGTCAGCAATTGTCAGGTCATGTCCTTGCCCCCCAAGAGAAGGTGAGCCATCAGCCGACGCCAAGTTTTCTCCTGGCTGGCCCTCCAGCACCTGAATCTGATCCTGAACCTGGGTCGCTGGCCGCAAGTGGAAATCCAACTGCTGCACCGATGGGCCAGCTGTCCGGTTCTTTTAATGTCTTTATAAGAGACATTGCAGAGGGACTGTAAGGAAAAGTATGTCTCTTTGCAGACGACACAAACATCTGCAACAGGGTTGATGCACAAGGTGGGGTGGAAAGGATGAGAAGAGAATTGGCAAGGTTGGAGGAATGGTCAAATGTATGGCAGCTTAGATTCAGTGCAAAGAAGTGCAAAGTAATGCAACTGGGAAACAAACACCCAGGGAAGAAGTACACAATGGGGGTGAGATACTGCAACAAAAATGGAAAGAGACCTGGGGGTAGTTATATCAGATGGCCTAAAGGTGGGCAAGCAATGTGAGAAGACAGTAAGGAGGGCTGGGGGCATACTGGGATGCATAGGGAGAGGCATCACAAGTAGAAAACAGGAAGTTGTTATCCCTCCTGTACAGACAGTTGGTAATACCCCATCTGGAGTACTGCGTGCAGTTCTGGAGACCCCATCTCCGCAAAGACATAGACAGGGTTGAGGCTGTCCAGAAGAGGGCAACCAAAATGGTGCAGGGTTTGCACCAGAAGACCTATGAAGAGAGACTAAAGGAGCTTAATATGTATTCCCTCGAGGAAAGGCGGGAGAGGGGGAACATGATAGAAACTTTCAAGTACCTCAAAGGAATCATCAAAGTCCAAGCGGTAGCATCTTTCAGAAAAGAGATGTGCAAGAACAAGGAGGCACAATTTGAAAGGGGGGAGACAGCTCAAAAGTAATGTGAGGAAGTATTTTTTCATTGTGAGGGTTGTGGATGCATGGAAGAGCCTTCCTGAGGAGGTTGTGGAGTCAAAAACAGTGGGGGAATTCAAGAATGCATTGACAGACATAAGGCAATTCTAGTGGGGGTGGTGGTAGGAGGAAGTAGGCTTTTGGTTAACTAGGATCTGCAGCTTATCCATTAGGAAGGGAAATGCGCAGACTAGGTGGGCCAAGCGGTCCTCGTATGCCATCAAATTCTATGTTTCTAGCCAGTACCACAGATTAACTACTTGCTGCTCATGGACATATCTACACAGCATGTGGACATTAGTTTTATTGTTAAGCACGTTGCTGTGTACCAGTTCATCTCCCCTTAAGGATGTATCATTTTGACATGGCACCACTTTATGTGTACATAAGAGGAGTGGTGCCCTCAGTGAAATAACTGTTTCCTAGTAGCCTTATGCACCATGTCAGCATTTTTACTGTATATTAGTTTTTAAAACTAACAAAGATACAGTTCACAAAAAAATGAACTGCTGCATTTGATCATCCAGTACCAGTCACACAAAAGCTGAATCAGTTGTTGGCTTAATGAAAAGAGATGATCTCAGAGAGGGCTTCCCCTTTCTACATGTGTTTCCCACAAAGGTCCTCATTCCCCTTTCTACATGTGTCTCCCACAAAGGTCCTCACAACAGATGCTTCACTACCGGTGTGGGGAGGACGTTTAGAGGAGAAGACAGTAAGTGGTGTCTGGGACTCGGGAGATCATGGAGCACATAGAGCTTTAAGCAGTGTGCAGTCTTTGTCCTCCCTGTTTCAAGTAGAAATGGTCCAAATGAAGACGAGCAATACAACACAGTGTATGACATAGACAGAGATACCAGATCCACAGAACTTTGTGGCAGTTCAGGTATGGAACCCAGCATACTCCACAGAATCCAGAATAATTGCAGCGTATCTGCTAGGCAATGGCACTGTGCTGGCAGGCTCCCTGAACAGGTTGGTCACTAGATCTGCAAGTTCTGAACTCAAGTTTACAGATGGGGGGGGGTCCAGAAATTGATCTGTTCACCTCATGGGAAAACAGGAAACGAACCAAGTTCTCTCGCAGGCCACCCTCGAGAGGGACGGTCCCAGAGGATGCATTGCCCTTGTACTGGAAAGGAAAGTTTCTCTTTGTCTTTCCTCTGTTACCACTGATACAGAGGGTATTGTTGAAACTGAGGAGGGAGATATCCAACAGTGAATCTGACAGTACCAAACTGGGCCAGGTAGAGCTGGTGCTTACTTCTGTTGACATTGTCACAACAAACCCCAATCTCACTGCCTCCGAGACGCAACCTGTGAATACTGTCACAGAACAGGGTAACCCATCCAGATTTCAGAACACTCTGTGAAAGCTTAGTTTTGGAAAAAAAAAACTAGAGTATTCTAGCTTAAATATGTCCAATTGGATATTGGAAGTTTTGAGTGTTCAGAAAACCAACAACCAGGGAAACGTATTCTTCAAAATGGAAGAGTTTCTCTTCAGTCCACTTGTTGGTCTCCCCACTGGAGGCAGATTTATCTGTGGTTCTGGATTGTACTGTGCCTTGGACGAAAGGCCTCAGCAGATCTCAAGCGTGTAACCTGGAAAACATTTTTTTTTTTTTTATATCTGTGAATTCTGCAAGGAGGGGCAGTGAGCTGCTTGCTCTCTATGCAGAACTAAACTATATTGTCACGTAGAGAGATGTAGTAGTATTGATGACACACAGAAAACTCCTCTCTAAAGTGGTGTCAGAATTCCATGTAAACCAGTGAGTTTCTTTCCCCAAAGCCTCGCACAAATGCAGGTGAGTAGAAGCTTTGTGGCCTAGATGTAAAAAGGGCTTTGAGCTTCTCTCTGGATAGAACAGAGGACCAGAACTTGCAGACACAGCTGCTTGTCACTTACGATGAATTAGGCAAAGGTAAACCAGCAATTAAGAAAACTACCTCTCGTTGAATAGTTTATTGCATTCAGTTCTTTTATGAAACTGTCAATCAGTAGCTTCCTAAGGGTGCACACTACGAGGACTGCTTCTTCCACTGTGGCATCAGTGAGAAGTACCCCCTACAAGAGGTGTGCAATGTAGCTACTTGGTCAACAGTACACACCTTTACACAGCACTACTGTCTGGATATACAGTTCAGAAGGGATGTTAGGTTTGGGACTGTGGTTCTATAGGACCCTTTTCTTAACTAGGTTCTAGAGCCAGTCTCCCAAGATACTGTTAGGAGTCTGAATACCTGTATGACATCACTACTAAACTCCTGTTCGAAGAAAAAAAAATCACTGTTGTAATGATGTTTATTCTAAGGAGTTTACTATTGAGTCTTATGAACCAAACCCTACCTCCCATACTAGAATCTTAGTAAAATGGGGTTCTGCTAAATAATCAGTTGCTAGGTTGCATTTTTATTGCTTGAAATTTTTTTTTTTTTTTTAATTTTCACAATGTTTAAGGTAGCAACATTCTTAGTACAATTTTGCTGATTTAAGAATACTAGGATGAGGGGGGGGCGGAGCCTGCATCTAGAAGAGGAAGATATGATTAGGAGGAGCTCCTGAACTGTCAACATTGTGCAATAACCTAATCTTTTTAAATTAAAGTTTTTGGAGATTAAAGGCAGAGATCCTGTAATACAAATCAAATGCTACTGAAAAATATAATTTTTATTGGAAAAGCAATGGGGAAACCAAAACAAACAGCTGGACGGTTGAACAGGAAGAATGCATCGCAGAAGCAATCTGAGGCTACAGCACGAGGGGAGGAGAGAGTACCGAACACACAGAGGAGCCTACCAATGTGGCCTTATTGCAGGCTAGAAGAGAACTAGATAAAAAAAATGGAATCCTTCAATGGCAGAATTGCTACAGTGGAAGAAAAAATGGATTCAGTTAGCCAAGAAGTAAAATCTGCCAGAGACACTTCAAATGAATCATCATTTGCTGCAATGGGGGTGATCAAAGAAAATAAAGATCTTACTTTGAGATGTAGCTCTTGCAGCAAGCAATAACCATAAAGACTAAGCCGCCAGGTGCCAGGACCCCAAGGAAAAGTTCTATCTAGCAGTCTTCAGCGGGGATCGCCCCTGACGTCGGCCCGCCCCCAGTGTCTGCCAGTGGTATAAAAGGGGTGGTCCCCAGCCCCACCTCAGTTCTTTTCCTGCTGTCGACCCATTCGTATCGGCTCCATGGGCGCCTCCTGCTACAGTTTACCACCATTGGGCATTTACCTGCATTTATTTTTACGTTTTCTCAAAATTTTGATTTTCCTTTTTTCTCTGCATGTCTTCGTCACTGACCTCCGTTGAGCGGCACAAGTCTATGTGCGCATGCAGCAAGCAGCTACCATCGAAAGACAGCCACACGGCCTGTCTTTTCTGCCTGGGCCCAAACCACAACAGAGGGTTGCCAGCACTGCCAGAGCTTTAACCAAAGGACTAGGCTTCGCTGCCAGAAGGCTCTTGAAGCTCACCCTCTAGAGAAGCAACTTGCCGCCATGCAGAAGCAATCTTCAGGGAAAAGTAATTTTTCTTCCTCTTCCTCCATTTTGTGGGCCTTAACATCGTCCATGACTCACCGGGAGAAGAAGGCTTCAGGGCAGCACAAATCCTGGGACAAGGAGAAGACCCAGACATGCTTCTGCTCATGGTCTCCCCATAAAAGAAGACCTCCTCCAGTTCCTCCTCCCATGAGGGATCAGACCATCCTGTCCTCCCCTCCTCCGGGCAACCAGCTGACAAACCTTCCACCTTAGTCTTAACGTCAGGTGGAGGTCCGTCAGGGTCCGGGACTCCAGTCTCAGCCCTGCAGCCCCTGAAGAGAAAGGCCCTCCCAAGGTCCATGGGCTCTTCTTCAGGTGGTGGGGCTTGTACCTCTTTTGGGCGGTGGGTCGGTGCCCGTTATCAGCCCGACCACGGCCGCTCTGTCCTCGAACAAGAGCCACTGGTGCCAGGAGCATGTGCATGCCTCAATGGCCTGTGCGGCACCTCTGCCCGCTCTACAGTGACATCTCCAGGCTCCACCTCAGTCGGTATCATCCATGTCCCCGGACTGGCACCAGCAAACACCTGCTACACCAACGCCTGACAACCCGGCATTGAACCCAGTGACCCTCTGGTCATTGCTGGCATCTCCAGCGTCACCAGTTGATATGCATGCCTTCACTGCACTGACAACTTGAGACGTGATGCCCGTGGCCCACTAATCCTAAGGACCAGACACCCGGTTGTCCGCCAGCTGCACAGACGTCTGCTGCACTGCTGCCCCAGGCGCTCACTGGCCTTTTGGGTGCTCCGATCCCTCTTAGTGAGGTGAAGGACCTCTTCCGCTTCTTTTGGAATGAAATCAAGGGGGATCTTCTCCCACCTAAGCCTTCTGAGCCAGTCATAGTTGAACCTGATCTGGAGCCTACCCCTAAGCCTAAAAGCCCCTCCCCATGCCCTGATGGCAGGTGCAGGGGCCAGTCCAGGCACAGGGGATGTAGGCACAGCCATTCATCTTCACGGTTGTCAGGCCGATGTTGGCATCGCTCCACAAGCGGACGTCTGCATGAGTTCTCCTCTTCCTCTAGTTATGAGAATTCCGAGCCATAGCTCATCTTCTTCCTCCTCCAGAGTCTCTGATCCCAGGGATCGTCCCCCCATGCCAGATAACCAGGACTCCCCTCATTCATGGACATCATGAGGCACATCCAGTGCATCAATGGCTGGGGGACGGAGGACCTGAATCCCAAAAGGCACAGACTCACCAATTACCTGTGCCAGAAGGAACCAAAACCCTTAGTGGTACCCCTGCTGGTGGATACCTTCCAGGATCTTTCTAGGTTAACTTGGAAGCATCCCTCATCTTCATCAGCAGTATCAAAGAAGTTAGACAGGCTCTCTAGGGCACCCAGAGACGAGCCTGTTCTTGCGGAGCATCCAGTGGCCAACTCTGTGTTCATAACCGTGGCCCATGACGGGTCAAAGTTGCCTAAACACTTCAGTAGTCAGTCTCCTGACCAAGAGTCCAGGCATCTGGATCAGCTGGGGCAAGAAGGTATACACCTCAGCTACTTGCTCTATCAGATCTCTGAATTTTCTCACCCACATGGTTCAGTATCAAAACACCCTGTGGGAAAAGAGCATAGAGTTAGTCCAGACCCTGACGGATACACCTCAGAAGATAGAATTCCTGAACTTACTAAAATCTGACTCTGACGTTTGCACACACATTTTACGAGCCTTGTATGATACTGCTGATATGGCTGCCAGGGCAGCAGCTACTGGCGTCTGTATCCAATGACACTCGTGGCTTCAGATCTTGGGTTTCACTCAGGACCTTCAGACTGCAATCATGGACCTTCCTTTCAAAGGCTCTGTCCTCTTCGGGGATGAGGCTGAGAAGCTCATCACTTGCCTCCAAGACTCCAGCGAGGCTATTTGGTCATTGCAGAAAATGTACAAGGCCAACCAGAAGCCATTTAAGAAGTAGACCTTTTGGAGATCCTCTGGACGGCGATCTCAAAACCAGAAGCAGCACAGAGGTAGTTATAAACACAAGGCCACCTCCCAGACTCCTGGAAGTTCCTCTTCCATAGTCACCAAGTCCTCCCAGGCTGCTGTCCCCCAACCCCGGGAACTTCAGCCTGACTCCTTGCCAGACCCCCCCTCCCCCAGAAGAGACTCTGGAAGAGGTGGTAGGGGGTTGCTACTCCCTTTATCTGGAGGGATGGAGCAAAATAACTACCGACCAATGGGTCCTTCAAATCATAGAGTGAGGACATACACTGGAGTTCCTGGAGAGGCCACCGGAAAACCCTCCCACTACCCCCAGTCACAGCCCGGAGGGAAAGGTCCTGGCGGGCCCCAGGCTGGATCCTCCTTCTCCAGGCTGGCGCTGACTGCATTGGCTCCGTTGCTTCGGGGTCAAGTGGTGCAGGTCCAGACATACAATACCATGACCATGTACTATCTCAACAAGCAGGGTGGCATGCACTCCTGGCCTCTGTGCAAGGAAGCTCTCCGCATCTAGACCCTCGTGAGCTGACTGGAGGCAGATCTCCTAGCCATCCATGTGGCAGGAGCCTCAAATCAAGTGGCGGATGCCCTCAGCCGTGTGTGCAAGGCATCCATCGAGTGGTCTCTCCATCCGGAAGTAGTGCAGAGCTTGTTCTCCCAGTGGGGCACCCCTCAGGTTGACCTGTTTGCCTCCAAGGAGAGCACCAAGCTGAGGCTGTTTCATACCCACCCCCCTCAGCAGGGCTTGCTGCAGGGGGATGCCTTCTCAAGTCCATGGACCCCAGACCTCTTCTGTGCCTTCCCTCCGCTGCCCTTGCACACCTTGTGGATCTCCCCAAGCTCAGGAGTGACAAGGAACAGGTGATCCTGGTGGCACCGGACTGGGCTCACCGGTTTTGCTACGTCGATGATCTCTGCCTCAGCAACAGGCATCCGAGGCATCATCCAGCATACCTGGACCAGTCGACCAGGAAGTGCTGTGCCTTCAAATGGAAGAGATTCTTCATTTGGTGTCAGGGCAAGGGCCTGGACCCTTCATTCTGTCTGGTGGCTAGCATCCTTGACTACCTTTGGTCTCTCTCCAAAGGGGGTCTCCGGTCTACGACCCTTAAGGTGCACCTGACAGCCATCTCTGCTTACCGGGCATGAGCCGGTCAGCAGACGGTGGCACAGGAGAAGGTGGTCTGTCATTTCTTTAAAGGCCTCGACCACATTTCCCTTCCAGTGCATGAATCATCACCACCACCATGGGATCTACTGCTGGTACTGGCAGAGCTCATGGGCAAGCCATTCGTACTGATGCACAAGTGTGAGATGTCAAATCTGTCATGGAAGAGTGCCTTCTTGGTGGCTATCGTGTCTGCCAGAAGGACTAGGGAGCTACAGGCACTCTCTGAGTCTCTGTATCTGGTCTTCCACAGGGACAAGGTTGTCCTGCGCCCCAGCCTGTAGTTCCTTCCGAAGGTTGTGTCGGAGTTTCACCTGAATCAGGTGATGACTATGCCAGTGTACTACCCCAGTTACACCTCAGAGGCAGAGTACAGGCTCCATACTTTGAGCCAGAGACGAGTGCTCTTATTACAAGGAGCATACGGCTGATGTTCGGGGAGAGGTTCACCAGCAGTTTGTCACCTGTGCTGAAGCCGCACCTGGCAGACCTGCATCCAAGCAGACGATTGGCAGATGGATTGCATCTTGCATTGATCTCTGTTGGTTGATTGGCAAGAAGCTTCCCAGGCCATAGGGATAAGAGCTCAGTCCACCCTCCATACTGCTGCGTCGGTGGCTGCTTCTAGGGATGTCCCTATCCAGGAATCTGCAGGGCTGCTACCTGGAAGTCGGCAAACACCTTAATTTCCCATTACTGGACCACACTGACACAGTCACACTGGGATGCTGGTTTTGTGGCCTCAGTTCTCCAATCTCTGTTCCCAAAGTAGGGGGTGTGCACCTTGCCTCCCTCCTCCTGGAGAACTGCTAGGAATCTGCCAAACAGTGTGGCTAGAACAACATATTCGCAATACCAGAAAAACAGGTTGCCCATCTGTAACAGTAGATCCTGGAGCATATCTCTTGCAGCAGGTAATACACTTGGGTTATAGCCAGAGGGCGCTCTTCTGCATGGCAGGCTTTCCCAGGAGTCTTTGCCTAGAGGCCGCCCACAGAGTGACCTCATCACTGTCTGACTACACAAGAGTTGGCGGCCCCAGGCATCCTCTGTTCATTTTTTTTGCCATCTTCTTCCTGCATAGCAGCAGTTTCTTTCCAGTGCATGCAGTTCTTAATGACGAGACCTCAACCTAGGAATGGTGTTTTCTCAGCATTTCCACCTTCATCAGCGATTATCCTTCTTCATCAACAAAACTTACTACTTTGTCGTCGACAATATTTGTGACTTAACAGCTATTTTTTTCCCCTTCCAGCAAGACTTGGAGCAGTGCTTCTTGTCTTTTTTAAGGGTTTCTCTCATCGACGGCTACTGTTTACCAATGCACACCGTCGACAGGGCACCATAATCCTCTAGATGTGGAGCAATACTCCTCATCTTCCTCAAGATTGCTGTCTTCAATGGCCACTGTTTTCCAGTGTCCACGGTCGATAGGACACAGTTACATCAGCTGGTTGTGGAGCAATACTCCTCATCTTCCTCGTGGCTGCTGTCATCATCAGCCACTGCTCACTGTACCATCTTCTGGATGTGGAGCAATACTCCTCATATTCCTCATGGTTACTGTCATTGATGGCCACTTTTCCAGTGTTCCCCATCGATGGGGCACCATTACATCAGCTCGATGTGGAGCGATACTCCTCATCCTACTCATGCTTGCTGTCGTTGATGGCCACTGTTACCAGCGCACACAGTCAATGGGGCACTATAACATCATCTTGATGAGGAGCAATACTCCTAATCTTCTTCTTGAATACTCTCATCGACGACCACTGTTTCCAGTGTACACCATCGACAGTGCCATAAAGATACCTTCCTCGTCGATTACACTTACACTTCTGTTGACGTTGTTTGCACTCATCTATGCCACTATTTCCAGTACACTGTCGATAACGCGCCATACTTTCAGCAAGCTGTGGAGCAATAACTCCTCATCCTTTCCAGACTTGCTCTCATCGGTGGCTACTGTTACCATTGCACACTGTCGACGGTGCCCCTCAAGCTGACTTCTTCAACAGTGTTTTCGTTGCTTGCAAGAACTCTCATTTATAATTTACCAGGACTGGACATCATACTCTTCATCCTCCAGATTGCACTCGTCGATGGCCACTAACACTAGTGTAGACCATTGATATTGCACCATAAGATGTCTTCATCAGTTTGGCCTCGCCGGGCTGTGGAGTACTACTCCTCACCCTCCTGGGTGTGTCTCACATCAGTGGCCACTGCTGCTAGTGTACACTATCACCAGCGCCCCTTTTAGCAGTTGTCTCAGCTGATTAGCAGATCCATTGAAGGTTCCTTCTTATAGGACCGTCCTCGGCATCTACTTTGCCGCTGACGATGGCTTCAGGCTCTGTGCCGAAGGATAAAAGCTTTGCCCTTACAGTCATTTGTCCTCCTTTTCAACCGACCATCCATAAGACCACAGCGGACTACTATGACACAGGGATCCTGGTTTATACACCCCAGCCTCTGGACCTCTGCATATGCAGACACTTGCATCATTTTTGATTCCTAGAAGACTGGCAACCCCTGTCACCACATAGTCCCCTATACACATGGCTACTGTCGCTCAGGCAGTTTTTTACAGGTCATGCTAGATACTCAGACCTCCATTCCCAGGGAATCTTTCTAGCGGTCACGCTCTCCTACTTTCCCTCTGACACTTTTCCATTCAGTTTGGGACCGTCCTCCTAATATATCTCCTCATTTTAGGGAGGTAGATTCTTCTTCTTCTGGATGATAACTCTGAAGAAGTGTTAGGAGAGTATTCTCCTTATGATGCTGGTCATCTGCCTCTTCCTGAGGCCTCCTTCTTTACTTTATTACCGAGACACTGCTTACCAGTGAAGTCATACCTGCCTGCAACCACCCTTCAAAGGTCATGCCATACCAAGACAGACAGATCGCCTATACCAAACTCCGGTGGAACATCCCTACTTTGCAAACACCCCGGATGCAGGTTCTATGACTGTCTCTGCCACTAATGATTGTGCTAACAAGCCTTGACATATGAGCTGCTAACCAACTAACACAGCCTCCCGCTGTCTGGCCTACCTTGTCGAACATGGTATACCACATGGGACCAATTAATCTTATGATTCTCAAATTATAAGGGACATATGGTGATATATCAGTATACACTCTGGTCTTTAGCCACAACTCTTGTCAATGGACTCCCTTCTTTCCCATGGCCTAGGACCATTATTGGCTATTATGGCCACTGGTAGTTTTATCTAATGGCACCCCCTCAGAACAGGGTATGATGCCAGTGATACTTCACCCCTGTCCTCGACCACACATATTTTTATCAGACTACATGCATGGCTTGGACTCTCCGATTTTACCTCAGCTGTGCAACTAAAAATTATGACTGTGCCTTTTAATGGCTCAAACTTTGTGATCCTGCCACTCAGAAGATTCTTGATACCCTCCGGACATCTGGTTGATGACTTAGAACAGTCCACGACTGGTATCACTCTGTTCAACTATCAGCTCAGTACCGCTACCGCCTCTGTCATTCCAGTGGGAATGGTTAACAAGTGGGGACCTTACAGAGCCACTGGTTGAGGCCACACTACATCCCAGCAAGCCTCTACTGTCTCTGCCCCATCCTCTATCCTGATGCCTCCTTCGGTTTCAGTTGCTGGTTCAGTGCTACTAGTTCTGAACCCTGCACTTTGGATTATCATCTGCTCCAAGACTGTTTACCACCTGCTTTGCAGCAGTGCCTGCTGCGATCTGGGGTCATACCCACTACATCTTCCCATACCAGGACAATTGGCTTTTCATGGCAGACTCTTAGACCTCGCCCTCTTTCTCCCTGTGAGCCCCTTTGACATTATTTAAAGCCTAGAGGATTATGGTAAATTGGCCTTCTTCCCTTCCGATCCCTACCTGCTGTCTCCAATACACAAGAATAGTCTTGGACACCGCTGCAGGTTAGTGCCTACTTACCAGAGGACAGTCAAACCTCATTTATGTCCCTGGCCATTCAAACTCAAGAGGCACAATATGCATCAGTAAGACAACTACTTTTTAAGACATATAACAATGGGCATCTCAAAGACCGGTACCCACGCAACACTATGCATACGGCTTGACCAATATACACTACAAAGTCAGTGGCATCAAAAATCAAATTCCTTCGAGGCTTGAGTTTGGGTCCCTCTACACCTCTGACCTACCTTTCATTGGTGAGCCTGCCGACCCCACATCTCTCAGGGTGCCCTTTTCAATCCCTGCCTCCATCATAAACATTAATTACTGAGATTTTCCCCAATGGCTGGGCGCACATCTTGGTCCATTCAAAACTCGAGGACAATGAGTCCCAGGCTCCGCCTCATGCCATGTAAATCTATTCAACATGAGAAAAATGTGGCTTCTCGTCTGGGGCCTTCCATCCATTCCCGAAAAATGGGGACATTCTATGGCTGCCCTGTCCCACACTTGGACAGGACTATATTTCTCGGTCATCCCTCCCTTCCCCTTCTGCACAGTATGCTAATTTAAGTTGCTCCTGGAACCAGCCCCAGTGATCCTTATTGCACTCTGTGGCCTGGGTGGGTTTGGCTCCCATTACACTTAATGGTGGCAATCCCACTGCTGTTACCCATCAGACCAGATCTGATACAGGCAGGTTACTCCATCCCACTCCGGATTCCTTCCATCTCCACAAGTGGCTCCTGCAGACACTTTTTATATCTCATCTCCAGGTCTTCTTGCAAATGGTGAACATTCTGCTGACATCTCGCAAACTTTCTACCAGATGAACCTACAACTTAAAATGGTAATTGTTTTTTCCATATGGGCTTCTTCTTGGCCCATTGACTCTTCTTCTTTTTTTTTTTTTTTAATGTCCAGTGCTGCAAGTCTTGGAATGTTTATCCTTGCTCACGGCTACGTGCCTGAGCTACTCTTCCATTGGGGTTCACCTGACCTCCATCCTGGCCTTTCATGAACCGTTTGAAGACCACCTGATTTACCAGCATCACTTGGCAACAATGTTTTCTGGGGGGGATGGGGAATGTTACATCTTCAGCCCCAATTAGACGTCCTACTCCATAGTGGAGCCCTTACTTGTCCTTCTGAACAATTTACTTTGACCAAGTGCGACCTTCGTTTTCTTTCATGGAAACCTCTCTTTATTATGGCGGTGACTTCTGTCACATGACTTTATAATAAACTTCAAATTCTGAGGTACAAATAACTTTACCTTATTTTCTACAGAGACAGAATTTCCTTACGCATCAACCCCTCCTTTTTCTGAAAGTGGTTTTGTAACATCCACTGAGCTACCTGTTATTGCCCTGAACTTTCCGATCCAGGGGTATCACTTATACACACTTTCAATGCATACAGGGTCCTTAGGTGCTACTACTCAAAATATTATGCCACTCAGAATGACAACACACTTCTTTATCTCCTTCGTCCAATCTGGAGAAAGGCTCCCTGTTGCAAAATACTCCCTTTCCATGTGGCTGGCTAATTGCATTATGTTCTACAAGTACGACAGACAACTGCCTGACCATATCTATGTGAACTCTGAGATCCATAGCTGCTACAGTCACTTGCTTTACGGGAGTGTCCATTACAGATATATGTAATGTAGCCATGTGATCCACAATCCATACCTTCACGATAATAGCCTCCCGCCACCACATGGCCTTCGACCTTGTGGTGGGTCCTTTTATTGTACTCATCCACCTTACTGATATTACTGCTTGGGACTCATCCCAAATGTATTACCTGCTGCAAGAGATATGCTCGAAGAAGATAGTACAGTTGTGTACTTACCGTAACAGTATACCTTCAAGAGAATCTCTTGCAGCAGGTATGTTCCTTCCCTTCTTCCCTCTTCCTTCTGTAAGAGAACAAATATTTTACATCCTCACATATGTACAAGGAAAGTTCCTAGAGCACCTTGGTTCCCTTGGTTCGCATAGCAACGAGCTGCAGGCAGCAGAGGAACTGAGGATGCCTGGGGCTGCCCACTATTGTATAGTCACACAGTGATGAGGTCACTCTGTGGGCGGCCCCTAGGCAAAGACTGCTGGGAAAGCCTGCCATGCAGAAGAGTGCCCTCTGGCTATAACCC
Organism: Neoceratodus forsteri; assembly: GCA_016271365.2. Classification (NCBI taxonomy): domain Eukaryota; kingdom Metazoa; phylum Chordata; order Ceratodontiformes; family Ceratodontidae; genus Neoceratodus; species Neoceratodus forsteri. Next base: position 1,137,570,331 of record CM057455.1, on the reverse strand, counting down.
AAGTGTATTACCTGCTACAAGAGATTCTCTTGAAGATCTACTGTTACAGTAAGTACACAACTGTACTTTATAGGAGTGGTATATGCTGTTCATCCACACGAACCCACCTGACCTCCCTGGCTTCAAAGCACAACCATCTGCTTCCAGCAGGTAAGATCTGGCATCAAGGGGCGGAGCCAAGGCATATACCACCTGGGTGGGTGGGAGGAGGAGGCAGCTTTTAGACTTTCTGGCAAGAATCTTAAAGGGAAAGGACATACCAAACAGTGTGGATGAAACATATACCACTCCTAGAGCTACTGTTGCATGTGAGTAACCTGTTTTTCTTTCTCTTACCCAAAAAGACTGGGGATCTTCGCCGTATTCTGGATCTCAGTCATCTGAACAAATATGTTGTGTTCAAGAGGTTCAGAATGGTCATTCTTCCAGGCATACTTCCCCTTCTTCAACAAGGGGACTGGCTCTGCTCCCTAGACATGCGGGATGCATACCTTCTCATCCTGGTGTCCCAGAATGTACCTGCACTTCCTCTTCCAGGGACACCATTACCAGTTCCGAGCCTTGCCATTTGGCCTGTCCTCTGCTCCAAGAGTTCTCACCAAGTACCTAGCGGGGGGGGGCCTCAGGAGGAAAGGCCATTACATCTTTCCCTACCTAGATGACTGGCTCTTGACAGCATCTACGAGGGCTCAGCTGCTAGGACCTCTCACAGTCACCTTTACTCTCTTCAGAGAACTGGGGATCACTCTGAACCTGTCAAAGTCATCCCCACAGCCCAGCCAAAGACTCCAATACATCGGAGTGATTCTGGACACAGCACAGGGCAAGGCTTTCCTCCCTCCAGACAGAGCAGATGTCCTTCTGTCTCAGGCTCAGAAGGTGACCATGTCCAAGCAAACCTCAGCCAGGGCATTCTTATGAATGCTAGGTCGCATGGTGGCTGCCATTCCAACCATTCCCCTGGCTCACTTGCACATGAGGGACCCCCAGTGGACACTTTGTGCAGTAGGACCAACACTCAGATGACCTGGAACTACTGGTCTCTGACTCTGACCCAGTTCGCTGGATCCTGCATTGGTGGATGGACCCTTTCAACTTCTCCATAGGGCCCCCCTTCAGACAGGAGTCCCCACAGCAGACCCTAAAAGATGCCTCAGGGCAGGGCTGGGGCATCCACTCAACAGATCAGCAAACCCAGGGGACCTGGTCCTCCTATAGAGCAGAATTTACATATCAGCATTCTAGAGATGCGAACGGTCCTCTATGCTCTTCAGGTGTTACTGATGGACCTTCATCCAGGCCCTCTTCTTGTCCAGACAGACAGTATGTCAGTGGTCTTTTACATCAACAAGCAAGGGCGAACTCACTCATATCCCTTCTGCAGGGAGACCATGACGGTCTGGTACTGCACCCGGGAACACCACCTAGCGCTCACTGCCGTGCATGTTCCAGGCACCCAAAATGTCTTGGCCAACAGCCTAAGCAGATCTCAGTCTAAAGCCCATGAATAGGAACTACTCCAGTCAGTCACAGAGCAGCTGTTTGACAGATGGGGACGACCAGAGTTGGACCTTTTTGCGTCCTCACTTGATGCCAAACTGCCCAATTTTTGCTTGCTAGATCCAGGGCTTGGTGTTTTCTGGCGATATTCATTGTCCTTCTGTTGGACAGGGTGGTTTCTCTATGCCTTCTCTCCCTTTCCTCTGCTCCAGAGGGTCGTCCTCAAGCTGCAGGCAGAGGGAGCAGAAATGATTCTCATTGCTCCCTACTGGCCTCGTCAAATTTGGTTCCCAAAGGAAGAGAAAGGATAGGAATAACCCAAATAACCTTACAATGGTTCAGATCATATCTGGGAGACCACAAACAATGGGTAGAAGTCACTAACCATTTATCAGACCTGGGCCACCTGAAAAGAGATGTACCCCAAGAGTCAATACTGGGACCGCTGCTGTTCTTGATTTATATAAATGATCTATCTGAACATATTGTAAATTCATGGAGAAGGCTTTACACAGACGATACTGTCTTGCTAGCCACAGCAAAAATTCAAGATCAGTTATTGGAAAAACCTCAGTTAGATTTTAATATCTTGCAGGATTGATTTATTGAATCAGAGTTTGTCATGAGTCGAAAGAAAACACAAGTAATATTTTTTCATAAAAAAGGGAAGAACAGTAGCTGCACCAGTCAGTAGCCAGGGATTGTAACAAGAACGAATCAGATAGTAAAAGTAACTAATCAGTAAAAATATTTAGGGGTGATAATCGATAATTCACTTACATTTAATGCACACTTAAACTACGTAACAGAGTCAATTTTAGGATTGGTGCCTTATGGCAGTCTTCATCGATAATGTCTTATCAGACGAGGGAAAAAATTGCAGAACAATTAATAATTCCAGTGTTAGAATATGGTAATTTGGTCTATGATTTTGCAGAACTAAAACAGTTAAAATTAATAAATCCTACAACTGTCACGCAATATTTGTTCTCCACTGTCTGTTCAAGACACATCATTGCCAGATGTATAATGCTCTTAAATGTGACAGTATAGAAGTACAACTTGGGGAAACAATATTCAATATTTATTTTTAAAATTCAAAAGGGTTTAATAACAGGAAATCTTAATGTACAGCAAAACTGTGGAACACAACGTTATGGAATGAGGGAGGTAGTCCACAGGGGCATAAAAATCCCTAAAATCAACACCCGGTATGGCAGCATGACTTTCCAGTATCATGTGGCCAGAATCTAGAATGAATTATCACCAACAGTCAGAAATTTGACAAAAGTTTCTACTTTCAAATCCCAACTGGACATGAGCATAACACAAGAATGCAACTGTTATTAAAAATGCTGCTTCATCTTGTATGTCACTATTTGTATTTGACTATTAAGTAAGTGTTAAATATCTGCAATATATGTATATTTTATGTTATCATATGAATCTATTGTTTGTTGGTTTTAAGTATATCTTGTATGTATACAGGACAACTTTGTAAATAGGACCTTTGGACCTAAAGTTTCATCCTGTATAAAAATAAAATAACTAACACTACTAAAGCAGTTAGCAGTGGAACCTCTGGTTCCCCTGCCTCTGAACCCGCACCTACTCTCCCAGGACCAGGGCTCTCTAATCCATCCGAATATCAAGTCCTTGCACCTACATTCATGGCTTCTGCAGACCTAGCAGTTGCAAGATTTGGGGTCTCTCCTAGGGTAGCTGATGTCCTAGTGGCCACTAGAAAGCCTTCCACTAGGTCTGCTTGCGTCATGAAATGGAAACGGTTCTGTCTCTGGGCCTCTGCTCACTGCCTCGATCCTTTCACTTGTCCAGTGAGCTCCATTTTAGAGTATCTACTCTGTCTGACTCTGGTCTGAGCTACTCCTATATCAAGGTGCACCTTTCTGCCATCTCTGTGTACCATGCACTAGTAGAGGGCAAGACCCTTGCCTAGTTGGATTTGTCCTGCACCTTTTTGCCTGGGCATCCTTCACCTGAAGCCTTCCATTCGGGACCCTGTCCCTCCCTGGGATCTTTTGTTTATTGAAAAATTTATACACATGCACATTTAGACATATAATGTAGGGAATCTTTTGTTTATATTAGAAAAACTTACCTTGCCTCCCTTTGAACCGGCTGTGGAATGCGAGCTATGCTTTTTGTCATGGAAAGCGTTATTTTTAGTTGCAGTTACTTCTGCTCAAAGGATTTCTGAGCTTCAGGCCCTGATGTGTAAGGAGTCTTATTTTGCTTTTCACAAGGTCAGGGTGTCCTTGCGAACTAATCCTAAATTTCTGCTGAAGGTGGTATCTGAGTTCACCCTGAATCAGGATATCCATCTTCCAGTTTATTATCCAGAGTATTCAGACAAAGGGGAGGCTTTACTCCATGCTCTGGATTTCCACAGGACGCTTCGTTACTACCTCGAATGCACCAGTCCTATCAGAAAGACCGATCAGTTTGTTTCGTTTGCCCCAGATCTGTAGGGGTACTTGTTTCTAAGCAGACGCTGTCTAACTGGTTAGTTAACTTCATCATTTTCTGTTACCGTGGGCTAACGATAAGTCTTCATCGGGTCTGTAAAGGTCACTCTACCAAGGGTATTACCTCCTTTACCTTAAAAGTGTTTCCACAGCAGACATCTGCGCAGTTGCCATCTGGAGTTCTGTTCACAGCTTTGTTAAGCACTACAATTTGGACATTGCTTCCAGAAGCATGACTGGTTTTGGCCTGGTTGGGCTCAAAGGCCTGCTGTCCTGAAGGCTTCTGGTCACTTATGGCCTCCACCTGTGCCTGTCAGTCTCTTCACCTTGAGTGCTTGGGACTCCGTTCTTATGGTTATTGCCTGCTACAAGAGCTCCACCTCGAAGTAAGATAGTACAGTTACGTAAGAACTTATCGTAACATTAGATCTTCGAGAGGAGCCCTTGCAGCAGACGCTGCTTTCTCTCCCTCCTTCCTTCCTCCTGATATTCCTTATGCTCTGCTTTATTATAACTCAAACCTCCTTGGTTCTCCTTTCCTTCTAAGCTCTGGTTCTCTGGCAGGAGAATTGAGGTTGGCTGGGGACTGCCCCTTTTATACCACTGGCCGGTGGGGGGAGGGCCCGACGTCAGAGGCGGTTCCCGCTGAAGACTGCTAGCTAGAGGTTTTCTGTGGGGGCCTGGTGGCTTAGTCCTTATGGTTATTGCCTGCTGCAAGAGCTCCTCTTGAAGATCTACTGTTATGGTAAGTTCTTACGCAACTGTACTTTCTATATAATAGGTTGGAGCAGTTGGAGAATGTTAGAATGTCAAGTGTACGTATTTTGGGGTTCCCAATTGAACGGAAGAAGACAACATAATTAAATTTGTGACTGATCTCCAAGCCGATTTGCTGGGAATAGAATTAAACAATCTTATTTATAAGGCATATCGGATTACTCCAAAGTGACGTCCAAATGACCCTAATCAGCCTAGAACACTTATGGGCATAACACATGATCCACACATCAGGGATATAATTCTGGAGGCAGCGGGATCTAAAGGACCGCTGTCCCTGCAAGATGGCAGTTCAGGGTACTGCTTTTCAGACTTGAGCTATTTGACCAGGCAACGCCACAAGGCATTTGATGCTGTGTGGATGGGACATCGGGCCCTAGGAATATCCCATTCTTTACTACTGGCAGCTAAATTAAGACTTGTGTGGGAAAAACATTTGTTTACAGTGACCCTGTGGATGCTGGCAAAAAGCTAGAAGCGTTACAAACGGATTTTGCTGAGTGAAGTGATAGACCGGGAATCCGACACAGAAGGATGAATACTCTGTTTTGTAATGCATGGTTGTTCTCATCACATTAAGTGCTGATTTGCTTATATTTTGTTAGTTGGGGTATGTTTTTAGGGGAATAGCTCATGGCAGGTAAGGCTAATAAAAAAAGGTACACTGGTGGTAAGACCTTATTTGTTTAGACTAACCATGTGGGGTTACGAGCCATAAAAAGTAATAAAGGTTACAATTTGAAAACCTCTGATGGCTCGGCATGAAATATCATATAGTAAGGCTGATGGCAAGATGGCGACCACCACGTGGAGGAGGCAAGGTGCAAAATGTGCTTGAAAAGCTCACCCACACATAGCCATACGAATATACCTCCTGTCAGCGTAGTCTCCTCTGACTTTTTAATGTCTGTACTGATGCACCTACTGTAATATGTTCTAAGTGTTACTTCTATGCAATGCAGTTTGTACATACACCACAGTTAGGCATGTAAGGCACAGAATGTTTGTCACCAATACATCATATGATAGCATTAAAATGTTCAAGTGGGATACTGGTTGTAATCATTATTTTATTTAAAATAACAGGATCACTAGTTACATCTAAGTGTTAATCCTTGCATGATAGTTTCAGCAGTAAGGACCACTTAATGCAAGACCATGTATTTGGGGTTCGTTTAGCTTACAGTATTTCTTAGCTAGGACACTACCATCCCTTAAGGTGACGTATGAACAAGCTAGGTGCTTGACATTTTGGTAATGGTGTGTATGCAGAATATGCCCAAAACACTGCTGCAATAGGCTATGCAACCCCCACCCAGGTATGCCGTTTCTATCTGACAGCTCCTACCAGGTGTGCTGGGTTCAGGGAGGAATATGTCACTCGGCACATTTGCTAGGTTTGGCTACTCTGCACAGGGGCACTCAAGTAACTCGGACACAGGAAGCAATAACTGTAATGTCCAATACCAGAAGTGGGATTCTAAAGTGTGGCTTTTATTCACTCCAACAGAATAAACAAAGCATAGGTGGACCCCACGGGCTGCACTCCTGTAATGCAGATTAAAGGAGACCAGAACACATCCTCATCAGTTTAGCCCTCAGGCTCTGAAACACACTGGGCACACAGCCAGAACTTGTACACTGCTCTGGCTTTTCCCTGGCTGGGCTCCTTGCCAGCCACTTGGACACTTTCCATATTGGAAACATTTACTGGTGGCTCCCTAAACCACCTATGAGCACTTCTGCTCCTTAAGGGAATCTTCCTCATCAATCCCATCGTCTGGGTACTTTCCTCAGGCACTGGCCAAGTACCTGAGAGAAAGCAACAGGTGTCCCAGAGCAAATCTGTAGAGGTGAATTTGGTTACTACTGATGGGAAGGGGTCTCCCATCTCTACGCTCCCATAATTCATACCCGCCATTTCTCTGGACTGTTAACACCTCATCCTTTAACACACTTTGCTGTATAGATTCTTTTAAATGTATTTAGCATTGTCTACTGTCTTTACATCCCATTTGTGGAGGACTTGAACATATTTAAAAGTGGCTTTGTCCATTACTCTAGACCCCCCCCCAACAGAGTTAAGCAGTCCAATCCCCACATCTTCCAAACTGTACTTGGCTGTCTTTTCCTGACCCCACAGTAACAGTCCCTTTAGTTCCATCTTGATGCAGGTGAAAACACATAGCCCTTTAGCAGAGCGAACTCACCCTTCAGTTGCAGGTGCCCCACAGGCGTTTCCTCCTCAAGGAACTCTCTTCCAGAGCTTCTGGTGCCCATCACGAACTTAAACAGACAGCTTCTTTTCTTTAGCCGGACCAAGGGGGTTGCCCCTGGAAGCAGGCTAATTCCTTCCCCCCCATCCCCACAGGGATGGGGCCCTGAGCCTTTGAGAGCGGTCTCCACCATTTCAATATGCTCGCTTGTGTTCCTCTTCAGGTGGAGAACACACAACTAAAACAAAAGTAGCTCTTGTCAGAGCTTAAAGCTTCGAGGGCCTGCTTATAGCAGAGCACCTCTTTCAGACTGCGCACACTACTGAACTCTTACAGACCCACTTAAAATTCCTCAACGTTCTACTCTACCTTCCAACTGCAACATTCCAGTGTGGCTTATGCAGCTGTGACAGTTCTAAATGATGTCATCTCTCAGTCTCGGCTGAGACTGAGAACAAAGTGAGACAATGTGAAATCCATTTAACTGGAGTTTCACAAGCTGCCTTCCCTGCCTACCACTAGGTCTTACTGGGATTCTAGTAACCCCAGGTAACAGGGGAGGTTACAGTTATATTGTTGACAATTAGATGTACTGAATTTAACTTGGAGTATTTATTCAGTGCAAAACCTAACGTGTTTGACTCCCCACTATGTTGTACCAAAGGACTTAGAGTATCTTCTCCTTGTTACGAAATCACTTGTCTAACTAAAAACATTTCTGTACTTTAAGCCACGATGTTTATAGTATGCATTGTATATACTTGAAACGTAATGGTCGCTGCACTCTTTGGCAAGAAAATCTGCTGTTCGAACTCTAGAGGGGAGCATTACCACAGTGCAGAGTTTCAATTTGCACAGCATTCCAGATTATGCCTCGGAGGCAGTAGCTCGGGTACAAGATGATTGCAGACTTGTATGAATCACTGGTAAACCCCGTAGATGAAACATCATTACTGCCGTAATTATTTTTTTTACTACCATTCAACCAGTTTTTAGCCCATTTTGTCACACACCCCAATTATACATAGGTTCTCTAGCTTATAAACTAGCCTCTTGTGTTGTCCAGTATAAAATTCCTTAACTGAAGTTATATGGCACCCAGGAGGCACTGAGGAGCCCAAGGAAAATGGATACCTGAATTTTGTTCTGCAAACTGAGAGCTATTAACTGTTTCTATCCCCTTTTTGGGTGGTGTTTGCCTACCTTGTTCAACACCATTCAGTAGATCAGCTGGGTCTTACTGCCATGGGAAATCCTCATAAGGATTGTCGTCCTGCAGATCTAACAGAAAGTAAAAATCTCAGAGAAGCTATGGTGGTATGAGGACCAGGCAGTCTGGAAGAACCAACAGCAGGAACTTCATCAGAGGAGACTTCGTAGTCTCTAGACCTCAGATTGCAGTGCAACATCAAGTCTGTGGAATCCCTGAATGATAAATGTGATTGTATTAACACTCAGAAGGTGGTGGTCAAAGCAACAATTGAAGGAGTTAAGTCAGAGCTCGCGGATATAAAGTGTGAGGCTGAGTCAGACTCTGGGACAACCACCATAAATATTGCAGAGAGTAAGCCCTACCAAATGTGCCTAGAGACTTTGGAAAATCAGGTGCGGGCAGCCAGTATATGAGTGATTGGGCTGCCTGAATGGGCTGCAGGAGTCAATTGAAAGCTATTTAAGCAGGACTGATTAAGGGATCAGCTCCGTGATGGCAGTGAGGAAATGTTTTGTGGCACAAAGGTAAATAGAATGATGCCATGTGGTCTGTCTGATGCTGCTGACTGACCAAAGACTGCCTTGCTTGTGTTGTTTTTTTTTATAGTATTTATTTATGCTCCACCCGCACATCTGCAGGTCCATCCTTCGGGCTACCAAGGACTGGTCCCGCCGGCAACCCCCCCAGCCACCCACCACCCCACATCACAGCCCTCCCAGGGTAATGCGATGTATCCCTTGCATTGGGCAGGTTGTCTCCCTATGGAGAGAATGAACCTTACTGGTCTACCCAGTTTGGCCCTAGATGATGCTGAGGTTGGTCTTGGTGGCCCGAGGGCTCCACGGTGGCAAGGGTCCAGGCGGCTGTCATCCAACCGGCTAATGCGCCATTTTCACTTTTTCTCCGCCCCTCCCCACCATGTTCTCAGTCTAGGGCGGGGGCGTGTCGAGGCCGCACATCCCCACAAGCACGTAACCAATCTGCCTGGAGGTGTCAAAGCAGACCCCCCTCTCTCCCCCCCCCCCGAGGGAAGTGTAAAAATGGACGCTGCAATCCCTCCCTGTTGGCCTCCACTCCTGACACGTGGGCTTGGGCGCGAACCTGGGTCACCAGCGTGCTGAGTGAACCCTTTCGCTGGTGCCATGAGCTGGCTTTGCCATGCTTGTTTTAGTTGGAGCTGGCACCCATAACTGCATCCTGTACCTTGCATGTAGAAAAAGATCATTATTATTTAATGGCAACAAAATATACATGTTTCCAGATATGCATCAGCTCCTTCTGTGAGCACAAGAAGCAAATGCTCATTAACTAGCATTAAAAAAGGTATCTTGTGAATGGTGTGACTCAAATAGAGGCACAGTCTGCTAATATAAAGGACAGATACATATGGCATACACTAGTCTAGCCCTCATTGCTCTCTCCTCATCCATCCGGCATCAGTGATGGGCTCACCTTGCTTGCAGAAGGTGCTAGCAGAAACACCTCTTGGCAAAAAACTCTGCGGGTGCCCATCGCCAGACTCACCAAGGGAGGGAGAGTGAGATGTAAAGGGAAAAGTGGTGAGTGCAGAAGGCACAGTTATGGGCAAAGCGACAGAAGGAATAAACTGAAACAGTGGTTTTGAAAAAGTATAGGTGTACTCTATAATGCATAAATGCTTTACAGGAAATGTGATGTAGCTTGTGCCCTCTCCCCAGTTAGTAGTTTTGTGTTGCTTTATGTAACTTGCTGTCACCTCTTGCACAGTACTGGGAAATTTATTTTCTGTTTGGTTGTTCATCAGTTTTAATATATGCATACAGCAATGAGTGACTGCTTCTTGTAAATAATTAAATCATTTAACTTCTTTCTTAGAAGAATGTTAATGTGCAAGGTAGTATCAACTACTGACAGACTTGATGGCCATCTGTGTCCTTCTGTGGTCAGATTCTGCATTTCTCGTGGAGAAAATGAAAATGTCAAATAATTTTATTTAGAGGATCCAAAGACGTGTTGGAAAGAGACTTTTATCCTGTTTGTTTGCATGGTATGGTAATGGACTGGATTTAACCTGTATTTGCAGTAGATGGGAATGGCTGGCTGTAAGAGCTGTTATATATGCACTTTTATTGGTACATATTCCATATAGATGTTTTCCTCTCACTTTCTCTGTTTTTGAAAATGTTTGCATAAGAAACAAAATCGGATCCCTAAGGGGATATTTTACTGTGTGTAATCCATGTAACTGTTGTTGCTGCAACCTATACCATGGATCCCTGTGTTTAGTCATGCCCCGATGTACACTGTTCTGTATAAATCGATAAGTTGTGACTAATACCAAGTACTGTACTTTTATTGTGCTTTATATCTTCATGTAATTATTCTTGTTTTACTTGTTTATTGGACGTGATTTATCCCTGTTTACTCCTGACTCATGGACTTTTTGTCTCAGTGAGCCTACTCGATTACCAAAATCCAGTAAATAAATTGTGCCTCAGTCTTTGCTTCTGCTGCTTGTGATCCTAATTATGTGCTTGTGACATCAGTCTGTTGCTGTGGAAGCAATTACGAAGCCACGTGCAGTGGGTTATCATTTCTGGTATCTACTGATTGCAGGTGCAAATAGTTTAAATATCTTGTAAGAGTCAGTCTCTGTCATAAAATCCCACTCTTAGGTCTTAGAGCAGAGGTAGTAGGACACTGAGGAACCAGAACATTTGGAGGTAGCAATGTTAGTACATGACACAGAGGTACGGTGCGCAACATCAGCATATCAGTGTGGTTTACAATAAACACAGCCATAGAGTCAAGCCATACAAGAGCAGGAGTATTGGACTTTAGGAGGGCTGACTTTGGGAAAATGAGAGAGTGCCTCAGAAAAGCACTAGCAAATGGGCAAGAAGGGGGGTGGAGGAGCAGTGGGGAATAATCAAAATGGCCATCACAGAGGCAACAAGCCTTTGTGTGAAACGAATCGGCAAAACGAAGAAAAACCAACTGGTTCTCAAAAGGTGTGGCAGAGAAGGTTAAGGAGAAAAGGATAGCATTCAGGAAATATAAGGAAACACAGAAGGAGCAGGACAGAGAACTGCACCAGTTAAAGCAGAAGGAAGCAGGAAGGCAGTCAGAATAGCAAAGGCCAAAACCAAGGAAAAGATAGCCAACTCTGTAAGGAAGGGGATAAAACATTTTATAGGTACATTAGGGAGTGAAGAAAGACCAAGGAGGGATACTGAGGCTTAATAACGGGAGGGAATGTGGGCACAGGGTGACAATGAAACGGCAGGGATACTTAATCAATATTTCTGCTCAGTATTCACAACGGAAGAGGAGGGGAGGTACCTAAACCAACAAGAGAAACACTTTGGATAGGGGTCGATACAAGTCCATTCACAGCAGACAGAGTTTGAAAGAACTCTTGAAACTGAGTGGACAGAGTAATGGAGCCTGATGGGATTCACCCAGAATTCTAAAAGAACTAAGGGTAGAACTAGTGACACCACTGACTACTCTCTTTAACAAATCATGGGAGGATGGGGTGGTACCTGAGGACTGGAGGAGGGCAGATGTGATTCCACTTCACAAAAGTGGGAGCAGGGCAGAGGCAGGAAACTACAGACCAGTTTGTTTGACCTAAGTGGTAAGGAAAATGATGGAATCTCTTTTGAAGGAAAGAATTGCTGAGTACCTAGAAGCCAGTGGGGCACAGGACCCAAGGCAGCATGGATTCCCAGCGGGAGGGTCGTGTCTGACGAATCTAATAGAGTTCTTTGTCTGGGTGACCAAAGTAGTAGACCAGGGAGGGGCTGTGGACATGGCCTACCTAGATTTTAGCAAGGCATTTGACGCAGTCCCATTCAAAAAATTAATATACAAGTTAGCCAGCCTTGTAGTGGGTCCCAAGGTGGTAGCCTGGATAACAAATGTGAGAAGGCAGTAAGGAAGGCTGGGGGGATACTGGGACGCATAGGGAGAAGCATCAACAGTAGAAAACAGGAAGTTGTTATCCCTCTGAACAGCCAGTTGGTGAGACCCCATCTGGAGTACTGCGTGCAGTTCTGGAGACCCCATCTCCGCAAAGACAGAGTGCAGGCTGTTCAGAGGAGGGCAACCAAAATGGTGCAGGGTCTGCACCAGAAGACAAAAAAGGAGAGACTAAAGTAGCTTAATATGTATACCATCAAGGAAAGGAGGGAGAGGGGACATGATAGAAACTTTCAGGTACCTCAAGGGAATTAACAAAGTCCAAGAGGGTAGCATCTTTCAGAAAAAGAGATGTGCAAGAACAAGAGGGCACGATTTAAAGTTTTGGGGGCGTGAATGGCTCAGAAGTAATGTTAGAAAGTATTTTTTCACAGAGAGGGTTGTGGAGTAAGAACAGTGGGAGAATTCAAGAATGCATGGGACAGACATAAGGCAATTCTAGTGGGGGGTAGGAGGAAGTAAGCTGTTGGTTGGCTAGGATCTGCAGCTTATCCATCAGGTAGGGAAATGGGCAGACTAGGTGGGCCAAGCGGTCCTTACCTGCCATCAAATTCTGTGTTTCTATGTTTCTATAAAGCAGTGCTGGCTCAAACTGCCTCTGTTCCACATTTCCTGCCATTGCAAAACACTGCATTAGTTCTGAGGTCTGCCTCGTCGGGGACCAGAATTTCTCATTGCTGCAAATATATTTCTTTTCTACTTGTCATAGTTGTGGTCTGTTTTATTTATTTATTTTTTTGCAAAGTAGTTCTTGCTGATTTTATTAGTTTTTCATAAGATCAAACAGGTGCTTGGTTTAACTTCAGGCTCGTTTTGTTCGACCGTTACAACTTTGGTTTCATGACACTCTGGCAGTGTTTTCTATTTCAAGCCTCAGAAGTCAGTTTGTGGGTGTTTACAGGCTTTTACCTTGTTCCAACATTGTGCTGGCCATTGTTTAGGGAATGTGAAGGGTCCAGGAGGAGGAGGATTAGACTAGGTCTCTCTTGAGGTCTGTCTGGTGTAAAAGATCCTCAACATCTGTGTCATCCACGGCCACACTGACATGACTTAAGTTTAGACAGTGGTACCAAAGTCTGTACTGAGGTTGGTACTGACAGCAATGGTACTCTTTAGGCCACATTGCTGGCATCTGAGCTGGGCATGGTACCAGTGTCAATGCCTGTCCAGATGTTGTTGTAAGTGATATTTGGGGTATCAAGACCCCCCCCGTGGAAGCAGTAAAATCAGTATAGTAAAGTACTGACACTGCTGCAACAATAAGAGCAGTTGTATTTGACACGTCACTAAATGGGTGTAATACCCATGAGCACTTGTGCCTGCTCAGTCCGGTCCTGCTTTGCACTTCTGCATTCTGACGAAGGTTTCGGCGCTTTATTAAAATTTACCCTGGATATGAAAAATAAGGATAATTGCAGCCCCGGATTCCTGCAACAGTATTGCAAGGTATGCGAAGATGGGAGGGCTGCGCCACTTTTGCAGGTCACCTTTCAAGAAGAACTACGGTCAAAATTTGCAGAAACCTGTTGTGCAGAGTGTTTTGATTTGTGTTTGTAGGCCTAGTGTTTCTTTCCTTTGTTGGATGTTAGGAGTTTGTCTGAATTTGCCTAATAGTTTCATGGCCCGTGGGAATGTCCACGTTTGAATTGTTCATTGCTTTTCTTTTTTCTATAATGCTTCTTGTCCCATGTAACAACAGTGACATGTTCAGGACCATTGTTTCAGTGAGGGATAGCTGCTGCAGCTGTTAGGAGCCTGATATTCTGGTCTCAATAAAGTAGCTCTTTATAATATAGTCTTTTTGTTTTTGAGTTGTGTCTAGGTCTAGCCAGCAGGAGTAAACGGTTTGTTTTAAAGCTTTCATATCATCAGACTCACACAGCCATAAAAGCACAAAACAACACCGGGGTCATCGGCACTATAATTAGCTAAGAGACTAGCAGTTTCCTTATGGTGCTTGCCAAATTGTAAATGTAGCCTTTATTTGAGCTCACTGGCTAAGGAGAGGCAGCTGTACTACTGGAATCTTGACACTTAAACAGTCTCTACTTAATCCATGGTCATGGATGCATCACTGTTATATGGGACAGGAGAAATGGTAACAAAAAGAAACAAAAATGCAAACAAGCAGTCCCAGGGCTGACAAAGTACTGATGCACAAGTTACAAGGAAGGGGAAAAAAAACCCACACACACTGAACATACAAGGCAAACAACCTTGTACATTGGACCTTGTGTAATACATCACCCGAAGAACTTGAGGTGACATTAAATTGTTTTGGGCTATGAATGCCTCCTGGTTTGAATATTGAGCAACTGAAGTGCTGAAATTAGCCATTGCGATCTATACTGCATCGGGTCTGTAACTGTCTGAATGGAATGTGTGTGTTTTGAATGAATGCCCAAGCAGCAGATTACCTTTCCTTCCCAAGAATTTTGACAGGTGGTGACATTCTATCCTGTAATCCCACCATTATGACATAGTTAAGCAAGGTTTACAGCATACTGATGTCATAATGATGGGATTATCAGTTTATAATGTATGGAGACAGTCGATTAACATGTGTTTTCTGAAGTTTTACAACCTGATAATCCCACCGATGTGACATCAGTTATCTATAAACCCTTCATTACCACGTCACACCGGTGGGATTACAGGAGCGAATGTTGAAACAGAATTTTGATCATGAAAGAATTCAGCTGTCAGAACCGCCCCCAACCCCCGCTTCCCCGAGACAAGCTTTCAAACTACTATAATTCTGTCAGTAACCGCTACTGTCCCGACGCGTTGTAGAGTGCAATGACTCATCAAAACATCCAACCCACACCGCAGCTCAGCCATGAAGCTTTTATCACCGAGCAGGACAACAAGCATACATTTAAAATTACAGAAGTCCATCCATTCTGTCTCAAAGTCCCAGAGGCTCCTCACATGATCTGCTAACAAACTGAAAGACATAAAAGACGTGACGTTCAACAACTTTCCTCAAGGTCACCAATCGGAAGCAGCAGACCAAATTTCACTAAAGACTTTGAACTGCTTTTATTTTTTTACTGCTGCCGTTTTCGTGATCTAGTCTAAATGTAATATTTATTTAATATTAGCCACAAAATGCAGTTTTCCATTATGATTCGGTGTGTCTGAGATTTCTTTTGTAACCTCGTTTTGTTGTACAGCAATAAACCTCGCTGACTGGCCTCGTCTATCTCGATAAGTTTTTTCAGAATTTTTAGAATAATGGATCAGACCCTATTTTCTTGTCCATACACTATAATGAGAATGGCTGGCTAGTGGTGGTCAACCACGGGTGTAATTACCTCTCGTGGTTGCCAGGGCAACTGTAAACCTCTCGAGCTGCGCTCTCGAGGTTTACTGCATTGCCCTGGCAACCACTCGAGGTAATTACATCGTGGTTAACCACCACTAGCCAGCCATTATCCTCTATATAAACTGATTGAAAACGGGTTAATAGACACTGTCCTTGCATTATATTGTTTTATTATGCTATATAGCAAAGCAGTTAAAAATTGATACAGCGGACGGACATGACAAAAAATTTTACTGTTTCACGCCCTAGCTTAGTGTTATTGTCGAGAGAGGGATAAAGAGTAAAGTGCGCTTTTTGTACTTTAATAAACCTCGTGCAAAATGCGAACATATAATTAATTTACGGAAAGTATCATTAACACATACAGTATGCAATTAAACCAGCACTCTTCTAATGCCTTTAATCATATTTCCATGGCAGCAGTGATAACTGTATTGTCTGGTGTTAACCAATGTTCAGTTTCTTCAGGCTGCAACATCTTTGCTCATCCCATCTTTGGTGACATGTCTGTGCTGTTCGTGGTGTCCATATGTTGTCAGGAGGGTTTCCATGGTAGCAGAACACATCTGTATTTTTAAGTATAGAGAGACCTAAACAAAACACCATTACTACATTAAGCACAAAATCACAGGAAAGGTAACAGATCCAAACTTTTATTTAAACCTTTTACCCTTGGTAGCTTTTAATTTAAGGATCCACATAGATTATTTTTGGGGAACTTTTGTATCCATGTCTCCTCCCCTCTGACCCAGAAAAACATATTTTGTCACCATAAAGTGGAGACTGTGGCCATCCCAACACTGCAATACATGCATGGCAAGCGCATTATCAGTGTTCTGTGTTTATTACAGTTCAGATGTTCACAGATTCTCACTTTTAGCTTACGGCAGGCCTTTCCCACGTAAAAGCTCCCTCAGGCTGAATTAGCATTGATACATTACTGCTTCTCAGATACAATTTATAAACTGTCTTACTTGAAACTCTCTCTTTTCCAACTATGTCGTGCCCAAAAGTGCTGCTGCTTTTTATACTGTTGCAGATGTTACAGTGACCACAACTACACTTTCCCATGGGGGGGTGACAGGCATCCACCCAGGTCTTATTTGCTGTGGCACAGATCTCTGGAAGTGAGTGACTGCTTTGTCCTTAATATTCATCCCCTTCTGGAAAAAAATCAAGGGTTTTGTTTAGTACATTCTGGCAAAGTCCTTTCTGACTGTAGTATGTGCCAATGTGATGGTACAGTTCTCTCTATAGCACTAGATTGCAAACTAAATGGCGAGACAGAATTGATACATGGTGATTCCCATCCACCAGAAATATTAGGGACCGCCAAGGCCGCATTTCGGAGGCAGTTACAGCATTTATATCATGCATCAGTTCACTCCTGCCTTTTGTACTCACTTTTTCTTTTGCTATTCTGATAAAGTCCATAGTATATTCCCTCTACTAAAAATGTTGAGCTAAAATCTCAGCCTGTTTGTTATAATCTGTCTCTGTATTGCAGTTTCGTTTAAGATGGTAAAACTGGTTTAAGGGAATATTTTGAATCCGATGTCTTGGATAACAACTTGCATAGTGAAGGACTGAGTTGCAGTCAGTTTGTTTTTTTTGAAGGGGTCTGATTCTAGGTTATCTCTTTCATAAGGTCCGCACCTATGGAACATAAGCCCTTCTTACATAAGCATGGGTAGCCCTGCTTGTCCTCAGTTCTTTTCCTGACATTGCATCGGCCAAGGCTTCGTGCCACAACCCCCCCCCCCCAAAACCATGCATTAATTCCCCAGTAGCAGCCTCCTTTGTTGGGCATTAATGCTTACTTGTTGCCATGGAAATATAATTAGAGGCATTAGAAGTTAAATTAATTACATGTCCACGTCTTGCAAAAAGTTTATTAGAATATAAAATGGATACTTGTGATAAAATTCTATCGACAAAGTGCCAAATGAGCGTGAAACGTTTAGATTTTTTCATGCCCATGGTATAAATTTTTAAACATTTTGCTGTATAGCATAATAAAATAATTAATGTCACCTCAAGTTCTCTTGGTGATGTATTACACAAGGTCCTGAGTGCAGAGTTTGTTTACCTTACATGGAAAAAAAAAATTCAAATACAGTATTGAGATCCCCAGGGACCATGAAACTCGACAAATTTAGAAAAAACTCCTAACAACAGACAGGAAGGGACACACTAGGAGTACATTCGCAAATCAAAACACTATGCATTACATCGTTTTTGTAAATTTCAGCTGTACCCATTTAAAAATTCTCTGGCAATCATGCATATGTACACTTCACAGTGACTTTTCAGCCACCAGTACATTAGAACAGGCTGCCTGGCTCAGCCTCCTATGTCTGTACTGTGTCACTAAATAGCACTAATGCAAATGTGTTCTCTTTTGGTGGGTATGCGGCTAGGTTTTTTGACTCAGTGGCTCGGACCAAAAAACAACTGGATATGTGGTTGTGGTATGCCATTTTGGGCTTTCGCTGATGATGGGTCAAGTTGCAATTTTTTTTTTTTTTTTTAAATGCAAACACTTGCCTCCTGGGTAATTTAGTGTAGTTTAGTTTATTGTTCTAGGAATTAATACCTTGAGCCAAAGGCTCTTTTACAAAGGTTCAATGTCAATTAAGTACAAACAAGTGTAGTTACAAATAAAGGCAAATAAGTTAAGTATTGACAAAAATTTCCAGAAGTGACACATTACCTTAAAATTGACAAAATTAGTATAAGACAGGGAAACAAAATACTTTTTCATATACAAAAGCAAAATGGATTATGGGGAAAAGACTCACGAGAAAATGTACTATTGAGAGAGCAAGAGGAGGTAAGGGAAGCAGTCAATAGTGAGAAAAGAGCCTCACATATGTCTTTGTCAAGAAATGTAATAAGGAAAGAGAAAAATAAAAGAGGAAGTAATTTAATCAAGGCAGTCACAGGAGCTGGAGGCAGTGAGGTGAGAGTGGAGCTGAGATTTGAAGACCTAGGGGTGTGGAGTTTAGTACTGTGGAGGTAAGTACTATGTCTGTCACTGGACGGAGTTAGCGATGTCACAACAATATCAAGGTTTCACAGTGTAACTCAAAATCAGAAGTCCTAGCATTGATCCAACCCCCATTTTCTGATACCATAATAACCCTTGTTCACAATATGCCACATTTTTCAGGTCTTTCATCTAATTTTAGGGGATTTCTTTTTGTATAATTTTACTGATTTTAAAATCAGCCATCAACAGGAGTGACAAGAATGAAAATTACATGTCTACATAGATTTAGACAACTTACTGCATCCAAGAAAACAACCACATCCATGCAATTAATACTGAAAGGTTACAACACATTGCATTTAAATACATTTCAAATCCTGTTCTCACAAGCTCTTCACCTTAAAGGACAAATCTGGTAATTAAGTCCTATCTTGCCGGACTACCTTGGCAGTAAGTTCAATGGGTGATGCCCTTACCTTTAAAATAATCTGCCCCAGGGGATACAGTGGGAAGTCCTGTGGGGTAATTCTGCCTAAACTCCTGCCATATGTGCACATCTTAAAGTACCGATAATGATGTCCCGCTCCAAGTGGCAGTTTTACTTGTAGATCAGTGAAAGGCTTAAGACCCTCCGGATCACATAAATCACCCAGGCACTTAATCCCCTACTCTCCCAATCCCGAATTCCCCATCCTCCAGACCCGGTAAAATTCTGTGTTACTTCTGCTACCAGGGTGAGTAACGATATCTGAGGTAGCTTTACATCTACACAGAACTCACCCCACGTGTCTAAGGTTTGGGGATTTTAGAAACAACTGCTCCTTCTGTGCCATCTCCCTCACACAAGAGTGAGAAGATATTTTTCTTAGAAAAATAACTACTTCATTAATGCTGCAGTGTTCCGATAACCACAGTATTACATGTCAGGGTTATCATATTGTTAAAGTTTGGTACCGTGACATTCCTAGGATGAAGTTGATGAATCACACTACAGCAGAGTTCTTCACTTTCCCTGTATGAGGCCCAGGACTACTTAGTCTTTGTAAAACATGAGACTCATGCCAGTGCATACCATCGAGCCCAGCCACCACAAGTATTTTATACTATGTAGGCCAGTAATCCTTTATTTCAGGGTGTTGCTTTGAGACTACTTTAGCTGGTGGCGCATCTCGGAGGACTCTGGATTCAAGTATTCCCTTACCTGCACGACGGCTAATGCAAAGCCTGGCCACAGCTCAAAAGGAGGGGCAGTTCTGGTAGCCTGCTCTTTCTTGGAAACCATGGGAGTACCCTTGAGTCTGCCAGAGTTTCAGCTAGTCTCTGTTCATAGACTTCCAGAAAATTCTTGGTCTCGGGGCATCTTTTCTGTTTGCTTGCAGGCTCCACAGAATGACTCCTGGTGGACGCTCAGTTGTAAACAGTGGTCTTTCCTTTTATTTCCCACTGCCTCAAGAGTCAGCAGCAGTAGGTTATTCTTCATGTGGTGGGAGCCCACAGCCAGGAGTTCCAAACGGAGGGAACCATGCACTAGCCTACAGTTTCAGCTGTGTAACAGCAGAACTTGCAAGTGATCACAGTCCGATCATATAGTGCAGTCCCTGTCTGACAGAGTCTATTCTGTAAATTAAAATTTACCTCTCAGTGTCTCTCCACAAAATCTGCCACTCTGTTACCTCATAAGACACAAGCGTGGAGCTTTTCTGGCATTTATACATCCATTCTTTAGCGGAGAGGTTGCCTTCTATAAGCCTTTCTCTCATTCCCTCTGACAGTGGGACCCATTGATACTTTTTCCTTGATTGCTAACCCCATCTGGTACTCATCACTTCAGCAGATGGTGACTTGGCCTGCTAAACTTTCTTTGCTGGCTAGATTTGCTGTCCTACTTCCAGGCCATCTTTTGTGCCTGAGCCTTTAGTCTGCAGTTCTGATGTCACTGGATGCAGAGAAAGCTTTGGACAGAGTAGATTGGGAATTTTTATATCGGGTAATGCTTAGGTTTGGCTTCCCTCCTTTCTTTGTGCAATGGGTCCAGGCATTATACTTGACTCCTAGGGCACGCATATACTGCAACCGCACTTTCTCATGCAGCTTCCCCCTTTCTTCAGGCACCAGACAATGTTGCCTCCTCTCCCCATTACTGTTTAATTTATATTTGGATCCCCTCTTAATCCGGATAAAAACTGAGTCTGAAATCCAAGGGATTAAGATTGGGAATCAGGTGCTTAAACTATCAGCGTATGCTGATGATATTTTATTACATTTAGTGAGCCCAGGGGCCTCAATAATTAAAACTCTACAAGTGATTAAAGAATTTGGAGCACCATCTAACTACAAGTTAAATTTGGAAAAAATGAAAATATTCCCTTTAAATATGACATCCCATAAAAGGAATTTGAGGACCATGGGGCACAATGGGAAGGCAAACAACTGAAGTATCTAGATATTAATCCAACAAGGAGCACTAAATCTTCCAGAGAGAGTAATTTAGATAAAATATTAGAAGTCGTAAAGCAAGACCTGGAAAGATGGGACAAACTACCAGTGTCCCTTTGGGGAAGGGTCAACTTAGTTAAAATGAATATGCTACCACGTGTTTTTTACCCCATTAACATGCTAAATCATTCATTGCCCCAAGTATGGTTCACTAAGCTCCACTCCCTGCTGACAAAATTTATTTGGAAAAACAAAACAGTCTTGATTGGCCTACAATAAGATAGCAGCTCCCAATAATAAAGGGGGCTTGAGACTCCCACATTTCAAGATATATTACTAGGCTAGCTAGGCAGCAAAATACATGAAATGGACGAGCCTGAATAGGGACACTGTCAAAACCCAGTACCGCCTATATGGCAACTTCTAGAAAAGGATATGATAGATGCCTCAAAACTCACACGAAGCCCTGCCATACATTCCTCCCAAGTTACTCCCCACACAATCAGGAACAGTCCAATTGGAGCGTCGGTGAGAGTTCACACACAGATGTGCACTGCTTTATCTTACATAAACCCACATGATCAGTACCAACTGTTAGTAGAAACCCAAATCTTAAAATAGGGGGACAAATGATTAGTAATAAGTGGATTCCTCAGTTATCATAGAAAAGGATCATAGACTTGTGGGAGAATAGAAGAACCCACACTATGGCTGACATGAAAAATAACAAACTGGACCCCAAATTCAGCTTTAAAATATCACAACTTAGGCATATGGTAGCTAATCACTGATTCAATATTGGATCGGAAAAAAAACGGGAAGCCCTGAGACAGCTCAACTTACTTATTACAGGCAGGCATGCCATCTCAGGGATATACTCCATTCTTTTGGAGCAAGCTTTCCCAAACATGGTAGGAACCTCTAAATACTGGGAAAAGGTATTTCCAGGTAGAACATTTAATTGACCTAAAATATGGCAAGATGTACACAGATATACTGTACATCCCAAGATAGATAGAGATTAATGCAATATCAAATTATCCACAATACATACTATACACTACAGAAAATGGCCAAAATGGGCAGAGACCTCAATGCACTGTGCAATAGATGCAGGACAGATACAGGGTCATTATACCATATATTTTGGGAGCGTCCCAAAATTGCTCCCCTCTAGGCTGCAATAAAACAAAGGGCTGATCTCTTACTAGGTATAACAGAACATGTTGAGTCATTAGCTTGTCTGCTGGAAGATCACTCCTCTATAGTGGTAACAGAAAGAAGGTTTCATATTAATCTGATGGCCATGTCAGTTAAAAAACTAGTCTTCAGGCACTGGCTGGATAACGAAGTAATCACATACAATGAATGGCTATAGGAACTACTATTCAATTTATCAGTGGAAAAGATTACAGCTAGTGTTAACAACTGTATGTCCAGGCTTGATAAAAGGTGAAGTAAATTACAAACTCTGTATGCATTATGAACATCTTAGAAGGTGAATAAGGTTTAGAGTAATATGTTTAAGCTAAGCCATTGCCAAGAGGTAGGGGGGAAGGGGATGGTTGCATGTGTAATGTAGTGTATTGTATTGTAAGTTGTTGTGCTGTCTTGTACTGTGTATAGTTTCATGTATGGATCTATAACAAAACTGAATAAAACTTTCTAAATATAAAAAAAGGGCTGCAGCTGTGGAATTTGGTGTAAAAATATTGTAAATTACCAAAGTTACAAGTGTGCATTTGCAAAATGTAAGATAAGCTCATAAATGTGTTGGTTTGTAATGTTTTTGAACCAAATTTTCAACATAGCCTTGTTATGACCCTGCCTCATGAGGGGCAGTCAAAATGTTCGACTCCTGGCTAAAAGGTGTTTTTGCACAGGAACTGCGAAATCAACTTTTAGGAAGCAAAAACACATTTTGGGCCAGAGTTGAACAATGAGAGCTGTCACAATCATGAGGTGTTGTAAAGATATGGCTATGCTGTAAATTTGGGGTAAAAATATTGAAAATTACCAGAGTTATGAACCTGTGTTAGCAAAATTCTGCATGGGCTCATAACTTGGTTGTTGTTTAATATTTTTGTACCAAATTTTCAACATGGCCTTCTTATGATCACATTTCATTAACAAGGGCAGAGAAAATTTTCAAATGTTGCCAGAAAGGCCATTTTGCACAGGGACTGCAAAATCACCTTTCAGGATGTGAAAAAACAACATTTTGGACAGGATTTGAAAAATGACAGCTATCACAGTCATGAGGTGCTGTAAAGATATTGCTATGTTGTTAATTTGGAATCAAAATTCCAAAACCTTTATTCAGTTGCACTCCTCATATGCCCTCCTGGTGTGTGTATTTAGTGTAAATGTACTGTTTGTTGCACTGTTCAATCGTTCCTGTGATTTTAAATGCTTGGAGCCCTAGTTCCTATATACAGGAACCAGGAAGAGAGCCAATAGTTCTGTCGGTGTCCATGACGAACTACAAAGCGCCACAAAGCCATTAAAATTTGAGGGGGGGGCATCCATATACTGTATTGCAACCTTTAAACATCTAATGTGCTTATTTGCTACAGTCTTGACTCTATTTTAATAATTTTGAGCAAACTTGTCCATGAGGAGTCCTGTGACTCAGGATTTCTACTTCCAGGTAACTACCTCCTATAAAACATAGCCCTCGGTGAGCAGGGCGGTTTGTTTCCAAAACTTTTATTCAGTTGCACTCCTCATATGCCCTCCGTGTGTGTGTATTTAGTGTAAATGTACTGTTTGTTGCACTTTTGAATCATTTCTGTGATTTTAAATGCCTGGAACCCTAGTTCCTATATACAGGAACCAGGAAGAGAGCCAGTAGTTCTGTTGGTGTCCACGACGAACTACAAAGTGCTACAAAACCATTTACATTTCTTTTGGGTGATCCATATACTGTATTGCAGCCTTTAAACATCTAGTGTGCTTATTTGCTACAGTCTTGGCTCTATTTTAATAATTTTGAGCAAACTTGTCTATGAGGAGTCCTGTGACCCGGGATTTCTACTTCCGGGTCACTACCTCCTATAAAACATAGCCCTCGGAGAGCAGGGCAAGCCGAGCAGGGTAAGCGTGGCATAGCACACATCTCCATGCACAAAGACGTGTGCAAAGACATGCGCATCTGACTGTGTTAGGCATGTCAGGTGAGTAAGGTGAGATATAGGGGAAATGCTGCACATTGGTAAGTAGCTCTGCCAATATCAGACCACAGTTTGTACCCAGTTGAAATTGTTTAAAATAACTTTATTTCTCACCATCTACCACACCCTCTCCCAGTTTCTTGTCACTTTCTGGCTACAGTAAATCAACTATGGATACTATTGTTGAGACAACTAAAGGACACTTCGGCATTCTTTGCCTGTCCTGCAATATGTATATGATAACCCTCGCTTGTCCTTCAATTAATCTGTTTACTTGCTCCAAATGCACTGAAAATGCTGATATGTCAAGCATTATAGCCCAGTTTAACAAAATGCTTGGTGAGATTGAACAAATCCAATTAGATGTGGCTGATCATTTTCAGTTCATCTTCAGGCACACCCAGTACAAAATGAAATAAACTATTCTTGTATTCAGAATTCTCTAGTTAACAATATAACTCTGATAGTACTCTTAGCCATGTATACCCTATTCCGCCAAATAAAAAGGGAAGGGAAGATGAAGATAGTACTAATTCAGAGGATGTTTGGTATCAGGTTCAACACCTAAAACATCCAAAAAAAAGAGAGGCAGAAAAGCAAATCATTTCAGTTTAAATATTTCTAATATGTTTGACCCCTTAGCATACGATGTCACTCAGGAAGAAATAGTGAGTGCATCTATCACTTCTGAGGATCAAATAATATCTCATACACTCATAGCAGTAAACAACTTGACTGAAAATATGGGTGCTAACCTAAAGGAAAACTCCCCAGAGTTACCATTAATAATACTGGACACCACACCCGATACTTCTGGGCCGGTCGATCCTTGCATGTCATGTATAAACATGGAAGTTGAGGTAACCCAACAAAATGAAACTGAAGTTTTTGTCCTATGGGACTCTACTGTTAAAGGACTTGACAGAGCAATCTGTGATAAAGACAAAGCACATAGAACTCTGTCTTGCTTTAGTGGAGCTAAAATATCCAATATAACAAAAATGGTTAATTATATACTTTGCCCAAAAAAACACTAAAAAATATGTGATTATTCATGCTGGGGCTAACAATGTTTTCCATCAGCACCCCCAACAGATAAAGCAGGAAATAGTTAACTTAACCAATAAACTTATACATTTAGGCTGTGACTTTGTATTTTCAGAGATTCTCCCTAGCCCCAGAGCAACATAGCAACAAAAAATGTGTTCTAAAGTTGACCAACAATTGGCTTAAACAGTGGTGCACTAAGTAAAGCATCAGATGTATAACCCATTGGGAAGAATTTGCTCACAATAGCCAACTGCATAGTGGTGATGGACTACACTTAAATACAATGGGAACTCAATTCCTTGGTCAACAGCTGAATAATTACATTGACAGAATTTTAAACTAAGATATGGGGGGTGCACCTAAAGTTTCATCATATCTAAACAAACATTCAAATAATCAAAATAAAATAGCACCCAAATGGAGAAATAATAAAAATAAGATACAAAGGAAAAAGAAAAAAAATAAGTAACACAAATCCAGAACAGAGTAACTTAAATACCATTTCAATTTCTGGTAATAATACAATGGCTGGAAATCCTGTCCTCCCAGACAACCCAAAGGAAATGAAAATGTTATTAACTAATGCCAGAAGTTTAACAAATAAACTGGATGAATTAAGATATATCCTTGATAGCAGAGATATTGACATATGTTGTATTACTGAAACTTGGTTTTCAGATCATGATTGGAATACTGACATATCTGGTTATGCTAAATTCCTCAAAAATAGGCTGAATAACAGAGGTGGTGGCCTGGCATTATATGTATCTAATAAATTTAAGAGTCACAAGATATTCCTAGATGACACCTCTGCAGAAAAATTATGGGCAAAGATTGAGATAAAACAAGAAACTTTAACAGTTGGTCTGTGTTACCAGTCTCCTAATTTAAGTCAAGAAGATAATCTAACTTTTCTGAATCATCTTGAGAAGAAGGTAGTTTATGATAACTTAATGTTACTGGGAGACTTCAATTTTCCAAATATTAATTGGGATACACTTGAGACAAATGGTCACTTAGAGAGGAAATTCATGGAAACTACTTTTAAACTAGGTTTGGAGCAATTGGTTTCTTACCCCACTAGGAATAATAATATTCTGGACCTAATCTTCACAAATAATGCTAACCTGCTTTCATCACCTGTTATATTACCTCCTCTGGGTAACAGTGATCATAACATGATCACATGTAATATCCAAAGACAATTGGATAGTAATAAAGGAATAACCAAACTTAAAAATTACTATAAAGCAGATTATATTAGCATCAGACAGTATTTATCTACCTGGAATTGGGCAAATGACCTGAAAATCCTTGATCTAGAGCAGACATGGGCAAAAATAAAAGTCAAGATAGATTATTGTACTAACACCTGGGTTCCTGACAGAGTCAAATATAATATAAATAATAAACAAAGAGTACCTATGTGGTGGTCTAAGGAAATAAAGCACACTATTAAAAAAAACATAGAGCATACAATAAATATAACAAAAGTCATAAAAATACTGATTGGAACAAATTTAAGAGTCTTGCCAAAAAGACAAAAAAAACTGATAAGAATGGCAAAACAAAAGTTAGAAAAAAACTTAGCCAATGATATCAAAGACAACAAGAAATAATTTTACAACTACATTGGTTCCCTTGAACGAAACCAGATAGGAATTGGACCTTAAAAATAAATGATACATTAATTACCAATGAAAAGAAATAGCTATAGAACTCAACCAGTATTTTGGAAATATATTTAGTCCAAAAGAAGAAATAATTATTGAAAACAATCTACACTTGACTCCCTTCATTATTTAGTGAACATGATATTCTGGATGCTATTAATTTAATTAAATATAATACATCTCCAGCCTTGATTCTCTACATCCTAAATTTTTAAAGGAACTCTCAAAAGAGTTGTCTGGTCCCCTTACCCACTTATTTAATATATCTGTGAAGGAAGGAAATGTATTGCAAACATGGAGAGAGGCTAATATTACTCCTATTCATAAAGGTGGCAATAGACAATTAACAAACAATTACAGGCCTATTAGCCTAACATCACTTATTAGCAAAATTATAGAAAGATTACTACAAAATAAAATCATCAGTCATATTGGGAATACTATATGATTTAATGCAAAGAAGTGCAAGATCATGCACATAGGGAAGAGAAACCCTGAAGCCACCTATAGGCTGGGAGGGAGTTGCTGGCAGTCACAAAGGAAGAAAGAGACTTGGGCATCATCATCACCGATGACCTGAAATCATCCAAGTAGACCTCTAAAGCAGTAGGTAAGGCTAGGGGGATGTTAGGGTGTATTAGTAGGGGTATCACAAGTCGTAAGAGGGAGGTAATAATCCCTCTTTACAAGACTCTGGTTAGGCCCCATCTGGAGTACTGCATGCAGTACTGGAGGCCACACCTTCACAAGGACATTAACCAAATTGAGGCAGACCAGAGAAGGGCAACCAAAGTGGTGCAGGGACTGCATCAGAAAACATATGAGACTGGTTGTATAGATATCTCCCAACATGGATTTACTCCAGGCAGGTCATGTCTAACTAATCTTATCAGTTTCTTTGAACCGGTCAGCGATGCCCTTGATAAAGGTTTGCTAGTGGACATCGTCTCTTTGGATTTTGACACTGTATCTCACAAGATCTTGATTGATCAACTGTTTAATATAAATGTAGACATCAAATTGATCAAATGGATCTCATCATGGCTACATAATAGACAGCAAATGGTGGTCATTCGAGGATGTAAGTCTGACTGGAGTCCAGTCACTAGTGGTATGCCCCAGGGATCAGTTCTTGGTCCCCTCCTTTTTTAATATACTAGTTTCAAGTATGCAAACATCTGACGAGGTTTGGATCAACAAATACCCCAATGATTGCAAACTGGGCTATATAGTTAACAACACATAGTCTGTAGAAATCTTACAAGATATCTTAAACAAATTATTTACTTGGGCAACTTACAACAAAATGAAGTTTTATGTAGCCAAGTGTAATGTGATGCATATGGAGAAAACTATTCCAAGTTCACCTATACAATTAACAATACAAAATTGTTGGTTACTACAGAAGAAAACAGTCTAAGCATTACAATATCTGACAATTTAAAATGCAATACACATATTAATAAAACAGTTAAAAAATATCATATGATTCTTGGTAGCATCTTGAAACATATTAAAAGCAGGGATCCACTAGTTATTTTACCATTATATTCTAGCCTCGTACGTCCACACTTGGACTACTGTGCTCCCTTTTGTGCCCCAACTTGAAGTGGATGTCAAAGTATGACAGAAAGGATACAGTGCAAAGTAACCAAAAGAATTCCCAATATGTCTGATAAAGACTATGGGCCAGATATTCAAAACTTTGCCCCAAGGCTGAATTAGCACTACCCAGCAGGCAAACTTAGCCCGGAGCACAAAACAAGCCATATTCAAAAGGAATAGCCTGGGGCAAACAGCTTCTGAATATAGCATAGGAATGAGGCCGTGCAAACTGGGCTGGGAGTGCAGGGCATACTTAGCCCTGGAATAAGACAGCTCTGAATATGGCAACTAGGAAGTGCAAACCACAACAACAACACGGTACACAGCGATGTGAAGGTAGGTAGAGATGAACTATGTGGCCAATGTGTGTGCCAGCAAATACGTGGAACCAGTACAGCTGCATGCAGCAGTGTATGTGAAAGTACAGTGTGCAAAACTGTAAAATATTCCCCGAACTGTTAGCACAGCACTAACACATTTGCACGGGTTTAGCACAGGGCTAAACTGTTAGCCCAGTGCAAACACATTTGCCTGGTGCTAAACTTTGCCATATTCAAAAGTGACATGCAAATGAGCCTACTGAGGTAGTCTGTGGGCAAACAACCAGATTAGCATCTCATTATGCCCTGATTTGCATACAGTTTGCACAGGGCTAACTGTTTAGCCCTGCGCTAAACCCGCGCAAACATGTTAGCGCTGCACAAACAGCTTAGGGAATATTATACAGTTTTGAACACTACTTTCACATGCACTGCTGCCTGCAGCTGTACTGGGACAACACAGCAGAGGCACAGATGATGGTGGTGCTGCATGCAACTGTCACACTGTAGGTCATGCTACAGTGCACAGCAGATACTACAGTAGCAAGGGGGCCAGCGGTGTGTGGACACAGCAATGCCTATGGTGTGTAGGTCAGTGATGATGACTGCACTATACACAGTGAGAGGCCAAACTTGCAGGTGTTTACTGACAGTGGACATTACTGTTACATTGTTGTGTGACCCACAGATGCTGCACCTGTGGCATGGGATGCTCACAGTGACATGTACATTTCTGGCTTTGTGTGCTGTGGCAGTTGTACAACTGTGCAGTATGTGGCCGGGGGGGCATATATTATCCGAAAGGCACACTGGTGTTGGGGTATTCCCAATACTGGCCCATGTGCACTGCATGATGTGTCCCAGCCTTGTGGCCACACCTGGTCTGTGACACAGCCTCACCACCCATACATGCTCCCTCAACATCCTCCATGCCCACAGTGCTGCATGTGTGCTGGCATCTGTTGGTGTCCACAAGTGTGGTCTGAAGGTGTGTGCTGCATGGCCACACTGCCATGCACAATCCACTGCGGCAGGGTCACCACTTACTGCCTGGCATAGCTGGGACTGGTGGAGATGATGGCATCATTGTGATGCCATCAGTTAACAGCATGCTTGTTCTATGTTTGGCTTTATCTATGTGTCATATTTATTTGTTAGGGTCCACATAAAACCGCGTTAACACGCAAACACAGCAAAAGCCATAGTGTCATGCAAAGCTGATTGTCCAGGGTTAAGCACAAGCTCTTTCCCTGCAGTACGTGCACCGCTGCCAAGTGTCGCTTGTCACGCAAAACCACTTAGCGAGGCACTAGTCGCTGAATATAGCATTGCACCTGTATTCATGTCAGTTTGCCCCTTGCATACATTATAATTTTGCCCAGTGCTAATGCAGTTTGCCCGTGCTATTTGGCCTTTTGAATATAGCAGACCCACGCTAATCCTGTGCTAAACCTGCACAAATGGTTTTTGCCCGGCGCAAAGTTTTGAATATCTGGCCTATGGGTCAAGACTCAAAGCATTACAATTATTTTCTTTAGAATACAGAATTTTAGGAGGTCAAGTCCATAAAAATTAATATATGTTTAATACAATTGGCCTTGAAAAACATTCGGCATACAACAATACAAGATCCAACAACTTTAAGCTTAAAACTTTCCTTTGTAAAACCACAAAGTGCTCTAGATATTTTACCCAGAGGGTGCCTCCTATCTGGAATTCAGTCCCTGAAGATATTGTTAAAAGTGACAATGTTGAACAATTTAAGAAAAGATTAGACTCCTATATGGGTGATAGGAAATTTTCCTTCCACCACTGAATTGCTGGAGGCAAGTTCAAATGGGCAACCACCTCTTGAACTTGTATTCATCTATGAATCTATGAAAATATTGAGAAGTACCAAAGTTAGGAGCCTGCAGTCACAAAATTCAAAGTAGGCTCATAACTTTGTTATTTTCAATATTTTACCAAATCACATAGTTTTCTTATAACACCACCTCATGAACAAGGGCAGAGAATATGTTCAACTTCTGCCAGAAAGGTGATTTTACACAGGACTACAAAATCACCTTTTGGGACAGATCTGCCTAATGACAATGACATTGTTCATGAGGTAGGGTCCCAAACAAGGCATGTTGAAAATGTGGCCCAAAAATATGTAAAAATGCCCTAATTATGGCACCAAGTTCAAAACCACATTGAAATACATTGAACTGCATACCTGTGTTTTCAGTTTGGGGTCCAGCTTTAAAAAGTGACAATATGTCTGTGGTCCAGAGATGATTATGGCGTTGGACCCCCAATGGGTAAGTAAGGGCTTGGATGGGTGTGGGGTGGTGGATGCGGAGTGGGAGGGTTGGGTGGAGGGTAAGGAATGGCTGCAAAAGACATTGATGGACCATTTTAATTTTTACAGGTTAAAAAAAAAAGAGAGACTGATGATCCCTGATCATGACACTGGGGGATTGGGCACCCCCAGTGTCACAGTTATATGGAGGAAGAGCTCTATGGATCATTTTTGTTGGGGCAGAAAAAAAAAGACTGACGATCCCTTTTGCAACACTGGGAGATTGGTCAGCCCCAGCGTCACAAAAAAGACAGATGATCCCCGATCGTGATACTGGGGGATTGGCACCCCTAGTGTCACAGTTATGTTTCTGCTGGGAGGGTGGATGCTCAAGAGGGGTCAGGGGAATTTTGATAATATAAAATGAATAAAGACAGAAATACTTTACACAGTCACAGGGGAACATAGCCACTCTGCTGTGACCAAAATGGCCATCACTTGCTACTGCACATACACGACTGCTAGCACATGCACAGTAGAGTGTGTCACCCATCTTGGACATGACAGAGTGTGCTGTGACCACTGGCACTGTGCACTTTGAAATAGTGCAGTGATGTGGTTAGTAGGAACAACATGGGTGGACTGCTTCACAGATGCAGAGGTGACTGTGACAAAAGTCCAACATGTCATTCATTCAGAAAGAATGCAGAGTGATTTTTCTGATGATTATAAAAGGTCTGTAGGGCTCCGACCACTGCAGCCCTAAAAAGAAAAATGCACTGGGCCTGTTCCTAGGATAGGCAGGATGAGAAAAATTGAAACAAAGAGGTTAAATGGATGGTTGAAGAGATAGTGTGAAAGGAGAATTTTTTTTTGCTGAAAACTGGAAAAGGTTTGAAAATGGACATAACCTCTATGTAACAGATGGGTTACACTTAAACAGACTGAGGACTAGAGTATTTGCTGACAGAATCAACAGAATGATCATCAAGTTTTTAAACTAAAAGAGAGAGGAAGGAGTGTGTAGATTTGGAAGTTTTCAATAGAGAAAATAACATTAAGGACAAAAAAAGTAATGATGAAAAGTGAAAAGCTATAATAATTAATGCCAAGAGTTTAAGAGACAAGGTGGACAAACTTAAAATTATACTAAATAGAGGACATTACAATATGTGCCATAACAGAAACGTGGTGGCAAAATGAGAGCTGGGGAACAAATATCAAAGGATATCAACTCTTCCATAAAGACATAGATACAAAGAATGGTGGGGAGTTGCACTCTATGTAAGCGGAAGTTGCACTCTATGTAAGGCATGGAATAGAGGTTCCACTAATTGATAAATACAAACATATAGAAGTTGAGCAACTTTGGGTTATATTGTTACCATCACAGGAGGAAAAAATAATATTGGATGTCTGTTATAGACCACCGTCCTTACCAGCTAATATGTCAGTACATTTCCAAAACGTTATAAAGGAACAAGACTCCGGTAGCAAATTAATTATAGTGCATGTGTTTAACTATCCTGGTATAAGGTGGAAGGATGGTACAGCCTCTTGTTCAGCTGAGTATGAGTTCCTGGAGACACTGGATTTGTTAAACTTAGAAAACCAAGTGAAGAACACCACAAAGGTTGAACATATTTTGGACCTGACTTTAACTAATTTGGCAGATAACAACAGATTGCAGTTCAAGAGAATCCCTTGCAGGTAGCTATCACAGCATGGTGGAATTTTATATCAAAACTAGGAGTGTTAGACAAATTGGGATAAAAGAGCTCAGATGCTATGATAAAGCAGATTATGAAACATATTTATTTATTGAATTCTCAGATTAAAACCTTTGAGCTAGCAAACTCGTTTACAAAGGCTCCACATCAAAATGGTACAGACAGCTAAATAGACAGTTAACACTTAACAAATACAGGTAATATACAGCAACAAAAATTCTTGCTACGAGTTTGTATATCAACAGTTATGTACTAACAGTTTGTAGGTGAGACAAAGTGCAACATCTGGGAGCAGTATTTAAATTATCTCAAAGGAGGAACTAGTAACAGAGGTTAGTAAGATCTGAGCCTAAGGCTGCTGAGAACAGAAGTGCTCAGTTCAGGTAAAGCTCAAGAGAGGGATAGTTTGTAAGTTAGCGAGAGGGAGGAGGTAGAGATTGAATAACATGGCTGGGAAGTAGTAACAGGAGGGAAATCCACCCAGTGGATTTCATGAGTAGGTAAGGATCGGAAATAGGTTATTGGGTGATAGGGGAGGGGGTGAGAGAAATAAGTGAAGGGGAGCTCTGAAGGGTTATAATAGTGAGGTATCTGTTGAAGGGATGGTCAGGGAGGGACAGGAGGTAAAGAGAGAAACAAAAGGAAAAGAGAGCTAGGGGGTTGGTAATTAAAATATATGAGGGGGATAACAGGGGAGGTGGGGGGGTTCATGGTTATTTGTCGCAGTCACACACACTCAGAGCAGCCAAGTACTTTTGTAATTTGGTTTTAAAGGGGCCTAATATTTGTTCCATGACTAGTTCTTCGCTGAGAGAGTTTAGCCAAAGGGGGGTCCTATACTCAAAGGATTGCTGCCCCTGCAAAGTGTGACAAAAGGGTAAATATGGAAGACCACTTTGCTGGACCCCCTGGTTTGTCTATGGTTGGAGGAATAGTTGAAGAGATTTTGCAGATCTATGGGTGTATGACCAAGTGAGATTTTTTTAGCTAGCAGACAAACCTGGTATTGAATCCTGTTGTTCAGGTTTGGCCATCTGGTGCTACAGTAAAGCTCAAATAAGACACATTCTTATGGAATGGAATTGGAAAGACAAATATAATGTTGATGGTATGTGGAAGAGATTTACATCGGTAATGACTCATACAATTGATAAGTATATCCAAGTCAGAAGGAAATATACCAATAGGGGTAAAATATTACCATGGTTCATTAAATGTGTTAAAAGAGCATTAACGGCAAAGAAAAAAGCATACACTAGGGCAAAGAGTGCAGCAACAGAGGAAGTATAAGATAAATATAAAAAAAGCAATAAAATTAGGTAAAGGAACTTTGAAAGAAAACTGGCACACGGAACTAAGGATAATAAGAAATCCTTTTTTAATTACATTGGGTCCCTAAAGAAAACTAAAACACAGATACAGTATGCCCTATAATCAAAGGCAATACTATAGTAACTCATAATCAGAAGATGGCTGAGGTGTTTAATGAATTCATTCAAAGTGTCTATAAAATCGGTGAGAACATTGATATCAATAAGAAAGTACACAGTAGTTCTACCCACATTAAAGTTTATGTGGACAATGTTATGACTAGATTGCTGAAATTGGACCAAACAAAATCCCCAGATCATGACGGACTACATCCGAGACTACTTAAAGTGTTAGCAAGTGAGATACCAGAGCCCTTGGCAGCAATTTTTCAGAAATCCTTTGATGACCGTAAACTGGTTGAGGACTGGACAGTAACAAATGTAGTGCCCATTTACAAGAAGGGTGTGAAATCAGACTACAGAAAGCAGCTTGACCTCTATAGCTGGTAAAATATTGGAAGCTTAAGGATGAAATAGAACTTTTTTTTTGGACGCAGATAGCCTAAAGGAGCCCTTCCAGCATGAATTCAAAAATAGGTGGATCTTGCCTAACCAACTTCTATACTTATTTGAACCAGTTAGTATGGCCATGGACTTAGACATTCCAGTCGATGTGTTATATGTAAACTTTGCAAAGACCTTTGACACAATGTCACATAGTGAACTGATCAAAACATCAAAGAAATAGGAATAAATGAAAATTAATTACACCGGTTTGACTTTGGCTAGGAGAGAAACAGAGGGTTTGTATAAGGGGTCATTAATCAAATGGGCAGGGGTTGACAGTGGTGTTCCTCAGGGTCAGTTTTGGGTCCAGTTTTGTTTAATATTTTTGTCTCATCAATTCAATATATTGGCACCACTTGGCTAAGTAAATTCACTGATGGCATAAAATTAGGAACTATAATAACAAATCAAGAGGCTGTTGCAAATTTCCTGGAAAATATAAACTCCTTAGCTACATGGGCCAATACAAAAAAAAGTTAGGGCCAGATTTACAAAGAGAGCAAAAAAATTCTGCAAGTGCAGAAAAAAGGCTTGCAAAACTGTGGAAATGCAAGTGCAGCATATTCACAGTCAAAATTTCCACAGGTGTGGAAAATCACAAAACAGGCAAGTTGTTCAAATCTGCAAGTGCTGAAAATCTGCAACATTTTTGCCACAGCTGCAGAAATTATATAAAAGGCCCAAGCAAGCTGGTCCCATGGTGATGGAGGTTGAGGTGCTGGTCGCTGCACCTTGCGCCATGTCAGGCACCCTTGTTCGGGAAACCAACCTGGGCAGGCGGGTGGGAGGAGAGGATTGTGTGTCCAGAAAACTGCTCTCCTCTCTCAGGGGAGGGAGACTAGTTGTCCTGCTCATTGACCACCCCTGGTGGTGGCTGGAGGGCAATGTGGGTCAGAAGACTTGCTCCAATGTCCTCACATTGGAAGGGAAGGGGATGGGCAAACATGGAGGAAAACAAGCCAGGCAGGCTCAATGATGGTCGCCACTCCTGGAAGCTGTCCCGGGTTCAGGGTCTCTTGGGGGCAGCAACCTCCTCCTGGCCCTGCCACAGAGGGCAATCCATGGGGGAACTACTGGGGACTGCATAGCATGGGAGCAGCAGAACCAGAGAGAGAGTCCCTCTGTTTGGAGGGCTGTAGCTGCCTGCCAGGGCTATGGAGGATAAACACATAACAGACAAAAGGCCCAGCAGACAGAACAACAGCAGGTGATCCATAGTAAGTGGAGCAGGACACTTTTACAGTCTTGCAAAAGTTGTAGCAGAACCAGCACTCCCAGTGAGGCAAGCAGTCAGTCCTGCAACTGGGACCATGGTAGCACCACCTGTACCAGCAGGACCTTGCACCTAGTCACAATATGTATCTGTTAGGTGTGTCTCTAAGGTGTTTCTTTCTCCTGCATCTGTAGCACAAACTTCTGGCTGTTACCACCTCTGCCTCTACTACCTGTGGGGCTCCTTTATGGGCTGCACAGGGTCATGTGGTTGTGCTTTGTTGCCTTTCAATAGAAATGAATGCTATGTTTGGTGTGGCAGCTGAGACAACTATATAGCTAGAGATGCAGCGAATTTAAAATCTGCTGGCAAAGTGAATGCAAAGTGGCCACTTCGCGTTGGCACTTCACTACGTGGAGTGCCCCATAGGAAAGGCTCACTTCGCCTTGTTATTATTACTTCACATTGTCATTCTGCCTTAAACGCGAAGTAAGGTGGAGTGACAACAATACTGGATGCATCACACCCACACAGTCACCAGAATGAATTTGCATCCCCAAAGTGCTACTGTCTTGTGTCCAGAAAACTCCCCAGTGCTGATGAAGTGAAATGAGAGTGTAACAAGAAATGCAAAGTCTCCCAGAATTAATGGCTCACTCAGTCAGTCATGTGCGCATTGGTCAGGTCACACACAGAGTCACCAGAATTAATGTGCATCCCCAAAATGCTACTGTCTTGTGTCCAGAAAATTCCCCCAGTGCTGACGAAGTGAAATGAGAGCGTGACAAGAAATGTAGTCTCCCAGAATTCATGGTGCCATGCAAATGCACAGACAGATTAAGACTGTGCTGCACACTCAAGGGATGCATACGAAAAGGCACAACACCACCTAACCAGTGCTCACAAGTCACAAATCCAAATCTGGAAAGGAATACATTTTGCCAGTTGGGGGATTAGTGCATGGCACTAACAATCCACTACCAGTAAAGATACCACAAAGCAGTAGAAAAAATTCATGCAGGTGCGGGGGATAGCAGGTTCACACTGCTGCAATTACTCTGTAACACAATAAAAGGTGTCTGGTTTAATGGCATGCATCACACATACACTCACACACACTACAAGTAATGCGTAGCAAATTGAAAACCTTTAGTAATATAACCAAATGTTTTAAACAAACTGAAATTATACACTGCTGCACCACAACAATCAGCAAAAATATGTCAAGAATTACGGAAAATATTACTGTGTGTACTTTAACACAGTTATACAAGAAAAATATAACCAAAACAGAAAGACTGACTTTTTCTCCCAGTTAATCTATCTACACCACAAATACGCCCCTCCCCAAAGCACACTTCACAGTACACAGACTGACTGTTCTAAATTAACATTCAAAATCTACACACAACAATAAACACACGATGATAAGCACGAAGGGTTTCTACAATAATATACTAAATGTTGAGTAAAAAATATTACTTCAAAAGACATGAAACAGTTGGAGAAACAAGAACAAAACAAAGTCATTGGTTTCAGTGGACTTGGCGTGCCTCATTATGAAGCGAAGTACTCCGCTTCACATTGTGGATTTCTTTCATGATTCCGCGTTACTCAGTGAATCACTTCACGGAGCAAATTTGGGCCTCTTCGCCACCACCACTACTTACAGTACTGTAACTCAGATGTCTGCACGGAAGGAACGCAATGCCTATGGCTCTACTTCCCCGATGAGCTGTAGCACAAACTCTCCAACTTAAAATGCTCATTAATGAGTACAATGGCAGGGTGGTGAAGCCTGGAGAGATACTACAAACATGCTTACAATACATCCAAGTAACAAGTCAAAATATTAGTGTTGTGATTCATGACATGATAGTGAATCATGATTTGTGACTGCATTTGTGACCGTGATAATGAAGAATGTGATTCAGTGTCAGCGGTGTGAGATAAACAATATGGAACTGTATTGGGAACACAAATGCCTATGGCTGTACTTCCCCGATGAGTTGTAGCACAAGCTCCTGACTTAAAATGCTCATTAATGAGTACAATGGTGAGGTGTGAAGCCTGGAGAGATGCTATAAAACATGCTTACAATACATCCAAGCAACTAGTCAAAATATTAGTGTTGTGATTTGTGACGTGATCGTGAATCATGATTTGTGACTGCATTTGTGACTGTGATGATGAAGAACATGATTTGTATCACGAGTGACTCGTGATGATGGTCCTGACTTAAAAATGCATATTAATGAGTACAATGTTCATGCAGAATTATGCACCTCACCTGTCCAGTACTCTGAAGGGAAGCCAAAGAAACAACTGTGACGTAAGTTACAGATGGAGATTGGGCTCTAAAGAGATGCAAATGCACAGACAGATTAAGATTGTGCTGCACACTGAAGAGATGCAGACACAAAAGGCACGACACCTAACCTGTGCTCACCATCAGAAATTCAAATCTGGAAAAGAATACCTTTGCCGGTTGGGGGCGGGCCACAGTGGGGGGGGGGCAGTGTACTGCACTGCTGCAGTAACAGTCACTAGTACTAGTACCAGTACCAGTAAAGATACCACAAAGAAGTACAAAAATCACACAGCTGCAGTGGATAGCAGGTTCACATTGCTGAAATTATTATGTGGCACAATAAAAGGTGTCTGATTTGATGACACGCATCACACTCATACTCACACACACACTAAGTAATGCGTAGCAAATTGAAAACTTCAGTAATATAACCACATATTTTAAATAAACTAAAATTATGCACTGCTGCACCACAACAATCAGCAAAAAAATGGCAAGAATTATTGAAAATATTACTGTGTGTACATTAACACAGTTATACAAGAATAATATCACCAAAGCAGAAAGCACTGTCTTTTTCTCCGAGCTAATCTACCTACACCACAGATACGCCCTCCTCAAAGCACACTTCCACTGTCTCTTAGTAAACATACTGAATATTGTACATTAACATTCAAAATACACACACAAACAATAAACATTCGATGATATGAGCACAGGAGGGTTTCTTATAATCGATGAACTAAAGTATCAGCAAAAAAAAAATGACTCAAAAAGGCTTTTTTAGCAAGTTTCAGAAGGTTTGAATCACAGAGAGCTCTCAGAGCAGATTGTCTCCAGCAGCTTCCTACACACTCTACCCCAAACTGAGGCTGTGCAGA
This sequence comes from Neoceratodus forsteri, assembly GCA_016271365.2. NCBI lineage: Eukaryota > Metazoa > Chordata > Ceratodontiformes > Ceratodontidae > Neoceratodus > Neoceratodus forsteri. Next base: position 1,137,531,303 of record CM057455.1, on the reverse strand, counting down.
GCAATCTAGAGCCCATGTGACCTAAAATCCCATGAATCACTGCAAAATTCACCTTTGGAGCTTAAAAACAAAGCGAAGTGAGGCAAAGTACATTGTTTTCAATGTACTTCGCCTTAGGAATTAGTGGAGTAGTAGTTTGGGAAGGTGGAGTAATGTGAAGTCATTGTTTTCAATGGACTTCTGGTTACCCATCATAACGCGAAGCACTTAGTTCTCACCCGTGAATCACTCACAGAGCTAATTGGGGCCACTACCATCTCTGTATATAGCCCACAGGTTTGCTGTTGTTTGGTGCCTGAGCCCCCACTATGATTGTTTCTTAAGTGTTAGTACACTACCTTTTGTGCAGGTTGAGTTACTCCTTATTCTCCTTGGTGCAGCATGTGCGCAACATTTGTTTTGCAACTGCAGAAAAACAGTGGCTGAGAATAGCCTTTAAGAGGATATGCCATACTTTTCAATGCCATTTTTTGCACAGGAATTTCCACAGCTGCATATTTTCCACAGACCGCCATGTATTTGTTAGTGTCTGTGGCTCAACAGGTTGTACACTCGCCTCTGAGGCCAGAATATCAGAAGACTGGGGGTTCTATCCCATACCAGGGACTTAGGGTTAAATCCTAATACTAATATGGTAGTACAGCATGAGTGGGGTGCTGCACTTCTGAGGTGCCATCTTTCAGATGAGACGTTAAACCAAGGTCCTTTCTGCCTGTTCTGGTGGTTGCTCAGGTGGACGTTAAAGATCCCATGGCACTTCTCGAAAAGAGTAGGGGAAATTTATATTAATATACAAAATCAAATAACTAACTTGTATCAAACTTTTTTTCCAACCATAAATATCAATCATGGTATACAAATTAAAATACAAATTCAGTATTATCATCATCATACAAACCAAAATCAAAACCCTGCAATCTGAAAAGAAAAAAAAAACCTGCTAAATTCAGTATTCAGTTCTATTATTACATCCAAAAGTCCCTTATCGCTGTAGTGGAAACAAATAACCAGAATTCCTCAATGTTCCTATGTTAACCTTCTTTTTCTTGACACCTGAGGCCACGTTTGAGGCATGCCTCCTCTCTACACTCACCAGTTCTTACTGTTATATTATATATTACAACATATACTGTATATTACTCATCTTATAACCATGTCCTTCTACTTCATTTTTTCATGTTCTGCTTCTTCTCATCTGCTATTATAAAATCTATTTTCTTCTTCGTTTGCATTCTGAACACTGTATTTATTAACCTACCTATTCCATCCCTTACCATAATTGATGACATTTCTCCACTTGCAATGTATGCTTCTCATAAGTATAGACAATCAATTTCATCCTGAATTTTAAACAATATAACTTGCATTTCTGCATTTTTGTTGCAAAACCCCGAGGCATCTTACTTGCCAAATAGACCTTTTAATACATGCCAAAATCACAAATGCAGTACTCTTTTTCCATTTTTTCCATTCCTGTGACAGTTGTCCTAAAATCAGCACTTCATAAGAAATACTTGCAAATATCTTCTCGTCCCATAATGCTGGTAAAGACCCCCAAAAAACTTGAATACATGTACATTCAAAAAATAAATGCTGTATTGTTTCTATGTTCCCTAAACAATTTCCTGCCATACACATTCTTTCATCTAGTTTTTTATGTTTTTGGTTTCCCTTCACATTCCGTTTCTGGTGTCCACACAACCATATAACACCCTACATTTTTAAAGGTATCCTAGTTTCAGTAATGCTTTCTAATAGTGGTTTTATCTATATAAGGTTCTACTTTAAAGACAGGCTCTTCCAAATAACATTATTCAACAAAGATCCTATAAAATTTCTGTTTATCTGCATCCACAAATCAGCTTAATTCAATTTTTTACATTCTTATGTATTTTAATGTAATTTGTACATAAGAAAGATTTTCAGAACATGCCACTTCCCTCTCCCCATGCTGCAAAAAAAGCTCCTTCCCATCGTTTCATACATGCTGTACCTAATCCTTCTTTCCCTAGCACTGAAGGCCTAATACTGCTGAAAAATACATTCCCAAATAAATAAAACAACAGTTGCATCATGCTCAACCCTTTTCTTTGCAGTTCCTATATGTTTGTGCACTTTTCACCGTATTCAACCTCCTCCCCCATAAAAATAAAAAAAGAGGCCCATCTTAGTATACATACTAAACTGTAAAGGTTATATGTAAGAAACATATAAAAGTATAGGTGCTATGTATGCTTTTAACAAATGCACTCTTTTTTTCCTAGTCATTTTCCATGATTTGCATATCTGTACCTTTCTATGAGCATCTTCATACACCTGGTCCCATTCTGCCTGTTCTGCATTTCTTGTAGCGAAATGAATGTCCAAAATCTTTACCTCTCCTTTAGTAACCATGACAGGAAAGTCATCCTGTATTGGAACGGTGCCTAGTGCTAAAACTTTACTCTTTCCTGAATTCATTTTTATTCCCATCCTACTAAAGTTTCTAACGTTTGAAGTGTATATCTCCCTGATTCTATATTTTGTACTGTAATGGTGCAATCATCTGCATAGGCCAAAATGCTTTGAAAATATTTCCTGTGTTATTGCAAATAGGTTTAATACATTCTGTTCCCTCTATTAACATTAAGACAGGGTCTATAGCAAAAATGTATAACAGAGGACTCATTGGGCAACCTTGATGTTCAACAATTTTCAAGATAATAGGAATTCCCAAGTGGCCATTTATTAAAGCTGTCACCTGGACATTTCCATATATGTTTTGATTATAGCAATACATTGTTCAGGTATGCCATAATGTTTAACATTTCCCATAAATAATAATGCCTTACGCATCAAATGCAGTTTCTTGATCTAAGGTTAGTATGTACCTTCCAACTCCATTTCTAACCCTTGGTCAACTAGTTCTCTTATAAATATTACATTTTGTTGTATATTTCTTTCTGGGACAGCACACATTTGTTGTGTCATAATTAACTTTTTTGCTACTTTTGCCAACCTAGCAGTCAATATCTTAATTAGAATCTTATAATCTGATGTCAATAAACTTAGTGGCCTCCAATTTTTTATTTCTTGTGGTTTCCCCTTTTTATAAAGAAATATCATGATCCCCTCATTCATACTAGTTATAAGCTTTCCCCTGCTTTATATCTCATGGTACATTACTTGTAACTAGGGTGTCAATTCTTCAATGAACTCTTTATAAATTTCATTCAGTATTCCATCTTTTCCCGGCATTGTACTTATCAACAATTGTTTAATGGCTAACCTAATTTCCTCTGCTTGTATGGGTGCTGTTAATTCCTGCTTTTCCAGTTCTATTAATTCTGGCCTTACTATATTTTCAAATAATGAAGGTTGCTGGAATGAGTCACCTTTCTGAAATGTCTCACATATTTGTGTTTGGATTATCTGCTGTATGCCTTGCTGATTATCCACTATACTACTATCTTGTGTTCTTAATGACATAAGCATCATTCTTTTCACCCTTGTAATTCCACTTCATAAGGATTAACTTTTCCTTCTTTCCTTGTTTTGTAAATTGTTGATGTCTTGCCGTCTCGCCTCTCTTATTTCATGATATTCATACATCTTTTCTTTTATTGAATTTAATTGTGCCATCATATTCTCTCCTGTGGTCCATATTTGCATCAATATCTTTAAATTCTGTGCCTGTAACCTGAGATATTGGATATATTTAGTATTAGCTTTTGTCTTGGTAATTTTATTAACAGATCTCTCAAGTCTCTTTTAGTGTTTTCCCACCACTCTAATGGACTTTCATATAGAAAGCTGATGTCATATCTTACCCTTAATACATTTTTTATCTCCTGTATATGTTATTCTTCCTGTAAAATTGATATGTTCAATTTCCAATAATTCCTCCCTGTAGTAATTTTATGGTAATTACCAATTTGAGCCTGTAATGCCATATGATCCAACGTCTCCAGTGGCATAATATGCACTTTTATCCCCTCCATTCTTTCTTCTTTTTTTTTATTTATTGTAGTTTTTGTTGCTCCCAGCCGCATGGAACCTCCACCCGATCATGCACTCTCACTTCCACCTCCACATTAGATGTGCCCCTTCGATGCTCCCTGGCTTACATCCCAGGGTGGGGTTGTAGCACTGATCCCTCGAGTTGCTGCAAATGATGGGATAGGTCAAAGGGGCCATCCTGGAGGCTGATTGAAGTTGAGGGCAGGCTTCATCTAGGGTGGCCAGTGGCATTGGTTTTTCAGGGTATACAGGGGTGGGGATGTGCAATGACATCCAGCATCTGCCCCAACCCTGAACTTGCTTTTGGTGCCAGTGAATGTGGTACACCCAGCCTCTGCTAGGTGTCCATGTTGCGCCAAACACTGTACCCCCTCCCCCCTGGAGAAGGAGAGCAGTCATTGGACACTCAATCCATCTCCCCGACTGGCTTTGTGATATCCTGGGTCTGTTCCTGAACTGTCGCAGGAAGGCACCCTGCTCCTGTGCCAGCAGGCCAGCTTCTCCTTCATTCTTTCTGAAACAAACCAAAAGTCTATCCTGGTAGAAAGTCTACCTTTATAAAAGCATGCTCCAGAGGAGCATTTATGATGTCATGGATTCCTTTTAGAAAACCTTTATCCAGAATGTTCTGTAACATATTAGTGTCACTGTAAATCTTCTCTGTTTTCCTACCCCAATCTTTAGGTGCCAGTCCACAATTAAAATCCCCCTTCCCTATGTCAATTTAGATGTATACAACAGGGGCTCAATTTTTTTAAATAAAGATGATCTCTCTCTGCTTTCATCTGCAGGGCATACATGTTAATTAATCTATATGCTGTGTTGTGTATGACTATGTCTACCAAAAGAACCCTACCTGGGCAGATGTCCTGGACTTTTAAAATTTTTATCTGTAATCCTGTAAACAAAATACCTGCTCCTGAACATTGTTCTTCCCCCAAGGACCACAGAGAAGGTCACCACCTCCAATCATTCTGGGCATTTCCAACCTCCATCACTGTATGCAGTCTAGTACCTTGCACAAATATTAATTGCCCTCCCACAAAAAATAGGGTGGCAAATGTAAATTTCTGTTTTTCAACAGACTTTATACTATTAACATTCACAGTTGCTAATGTAATGCTAGCATGCATAGATAATATTTATCTTTAAAAGCTAACCGACTACTGTCATTTCATTTCTTCCTCTTCTTGGGTTTAGAGTTCTCCCGTTTCTGTCTCTGTGTTAATCTCAGGTTGAGATGATGCCACTGATGATATGTCTGAGTCTTCTCCTCTTCTTCTTTCTCTAAGTCCTTCAGTACCTTGTAGGTATTAGAAACATAGAAACATAGAATTTGATGGCAGATAAGGACTGCTTGGCTCATCTAGTCCACCCATTTCTCTACCTAATGCATAGGTTGCAGATCCTAGTTAACCAACAGCCTACTTCCTCCTACCCCTCCCCACCAGAATTGCCTTATGTCTGTCCCATGCATTCTTGAATTCCCCCACTGTTTTTGACTCCACTACCTCCTCAGGAAGGCTGTTCCATGCATCCACAACCCTCTCCGTGAAAAAATACTTCCTCACATTGCCGTCCCCCTCTATCTTAAAATTGTGCCCCCTTGTTCTTGCATATCTCTTGTTCTGAAAGATGCTACTGTCCTGGACTCTGTTAATTCCCTTGATGTACTTGAAGGTTTGTATCATGTCCCCCGTCTTCCTCCTCTCCTCGGGTGTATACATATTAAGCTTCTTTAATATCTCTTCATATGTCTTCTGGTGCAGACCCTGCACCATTTTAGTTGCCCTCCTCTGGACAGCCTCCATCCTGTCTATGTCCTTGTGGAGATGGGGTCTCCAGAACTGGATGCAGAACTCCAGATGTGGTCTCACCAACTGTCTGTACAGAGGGATAAAAACTTCCTGTTTTCTGCTGGTGATGTCTCTCCCTATGCATCCCAGTATCCCACTAGCCCTCCTTACTGCCTTCTTAAATTGCTTGCCCACCTTAAGGTCATCTGATATAACTACCCTCAGGTCACTTTCCATTTCTGTTGTTGTTATTATCTTACCCCACACTGTGTACTCTTCCCCTGGATTTTTATTTCCCAGGTGCATTACTTTGCACTTCTTTGCATTAAATCTAAGCTGCCATTCATTTGACCATTCCTCCAACCTTGCCAAGTCCTTTGCATACTCTCCACCCCACCTTCTGTGTCAACCCTGTCTGCAAAGAGACATACTTTTCCTTCCAGTCCCTCTGCAATGTCATTTATAAAGACATTAAAGAGGACCAGTCCCAGTACTGAACCCTGAGATACCCCACTGGTAACCCTCACTTTCTACAGAGTAAACTCTGTTTACTATTACCCTCTGTATCCTGTTGTCCATCCAATTTTTTACCCAGGCTACCACCCTGGGTCCCACTCCAAGGCTAGCTAACTTGTATATTAATCTTTTGTGTGGAAAAATGCCTTGCTAAAATCTAGGTAGGTCATGTCCACAGCCCCTCCCTGGTCTACTACATTAGTCACCCAGTCAAAGAAATCTATTAGATTTGTCTGACATGACCTTCCTGCTGTGAATCCATGCTGCCTTGGGTCCTGTGCCCACTGGCCTCTAGGAACTCAACAATTCTTTCTTTTGAAGTGATTCCATCATTTTCCCTACCACTGAGGTCAAACTAACAGGTCTGTAGTTTCCTGCCTCTGTCTTGCTCCCACTTTTGTGAAGGGGAATCATGTCTGCCCTCCTCCAGTCCTCCAGTACCACGCCATCCTCCCATGATTTGTTAAACAGGGTAGTCAGTGGTGTCACTAGTTCTACCCTTAGTTCTTTAAGAATTCTTGGGTGAATCCCAACAGGTCCCATTGCTTTGTCCACCTTCAGTTTTAAGAGTTCTTTCAGAACCCTTTCTTCTGTGAATGGACTGGTATCGACCTCCCTATCCAGAGTGCTTCTATTATTTGATTTAGGTACCTCTCCCTCCCTTTGTTTTGTGAATACTGAGAAAAGTATTCATTCAGTATCCTTCTTTTCACTGTCATCCTCTGCCCACCTCCCTTCCCTTTAGTAAGCCTCACTATCCCTTCTATCATCTTTCTTTGCTCCCTAATGTACATATAAAAGGTTTTATCCCCCTTCTTAACTGGGTTGGTTATATTTTCCTCACTTTAGGCTTTTGCTGTTCTGACTGCCTTCCCCACTTCCTTCTGCTTTAACTGGTACAGTTCTCTGTCCTGCTCCTTCTGTATTCTGAATCAGTGTTCCATCCAGTCCTAATGTTTGAAACTGTGAAGATGTTATTTTATATACAGTTTTAGATCTCATAATTCTATGAAATGGAGGGTCTTTAACTGTTTCTGGAAAGTAGCATCACTGTTACTATCTTCCTTTCCTCTCGGAGGATCCTCTGTCCTGAATGGACCTTATTCAAGGGTGCGCTGTCTTGCTCTGCATTAGTGGGTTCTGAGTTAGTTCTATTTTCCTTGGAGCCTTCTTCAGTATTTTGCACATCCATGTGCTGTGGGGGAAGGGGTACCTGACTTTTCCTGTACATTTACCCCAGTATTTTCAGGCACAAATTTCCTGGGCTGAACTTCTCTGGGGTTTTGGATCAGATGAATTGGTTTGTGTCATCAATTCATAAGCTCGTAGCTTTTCTTTTTGTTCAGTGGCTACATATACATCTTGTTCTGCTTGTAGTGCCTGGTCCACACTGTTATGTGATGCTCAGACACAGTTTCTAAATGTGTGACCATGTTCCTCACAGAGGTTACATTTAAGTGGGTGCTACACTGGCCCCAATGTGTCCCACTTGTCCATAGAGGCCACATTTTTGTTTTCACAGACATTACTCAAATGCCCTGGCTTCCCACACTTATAACAAGCTCAGGGCTGCCCTGCATAAAATATGACCCCTTTGCTTCTCCTTAAAAAGAAGCAGTTAGTGAGATGTTTCATCATTCCATTTTCTTGTTTCAGGGTGACCTTATATTTCCAGCCCCCGTCCATAGATTTTCTTCATCTAAAATGGGTTCAGGGTGCCCATTTACCACACAGTGTTGTTTAAGCCAGTATGTTATGTTGGCAGCATTCACTCCTTTATTCCAAAAGAGCACCGTTATTCTTTTATACATATATTTAGTCAATGGAATGGCTAAAAAGGTTTTCCAGATAGGTGTATTTTTGAGCAATTGGTATTTTTTCCAGAAGTGCTCTAATCCAGCAGGATGTTTAAAGCAGACGTCATATATCATGTCCCCAGGCATATGAATGAGGGCATATATTTCATACGCATAGTACTTCTTACTGTTTTTCAGTAGTGCTCTACCACAAATAGCCTGTCGGGAATGTCATCCATATCGCCTCTATATTTAAGCCTTCTGCATTTCACCTCGTAGCAGGCTCAGAGGAGTTTCTTTTGTTGTAAGAAAGGATCTTCCTAGTGTTTGCATTCACACATTATTAGTTATGGCACTAGCCCTGCTGGCTCTGCAGGAGGGTTATCTACTGCAGAGATCCATGGTACAGAGTCCCCTTTACTTATAGGGGCCTTTGGAATTTCAGTGTCTTCAGGGGGAGCTTACAACCATTGTCTGAGGCTGTTTTTCCCTTCCATTTCTCTAATAATAACAGTTATTATGTTTACTTGATCATCCTCTGCTTGTTGCTCCATGCAACTATCTGTAGTTTTCTGGCGGGGTTATTTGTGAGATTGAGAACTGATGTCCTGCCCTGTGTGCTCTGTCTGGCATAGTGGCCCAGAATTTTTGTTTAACAACATAGGGATGTTCGCATCCCAACCAGAACCATCTGCTTTTTTAACCCATTCTGCTGCCTCCAGAGATTAAGACATCCATTCCACAGGTTCCACAGAGGGACCAGCTACTGAATCAGATAGCTCTTTACCTGTTTGCAGCACTGTTTGTGTTACACCCTCTGCACTGTATCCCTTACCCTTTTTTCCTTTACTCTGTACATCTTTAGTCTGTATTTTCTTTCCTGTACCTCCTTTTGAGATACCAATAGTAAAATGTATCTGTTTTTCCTGGAGTACTGTGGTTTCTCCTACAATCCTCACATCCACAATGTCCTGTTCTGAGACTGCTCATTAGTGCCACTTGTCAGATTTTTATATTAACTTCAACCCCAATGCCTTTCTTTTTCCTTTTCCCCACTCCCATCCAAGTCCTCTGCCATAGCAACCAATGGTACCTGCATCTTCGGAGAGCTGGCCCGGCAGTTCTGGTTTAATCTTCCATTTTTTTCAGTCATATCAACTCCATGAGAACTTTGGACCATTTCTACTGGTCCAGCTGCAACATCCCTCCATTTCACTTGGTCCATCCTGTTTCTTTTTCCTTGCTCTCAGAGCGCTTTCTCCAGTTTCTGCCTCTCCTCTTTGGCCATAAGCATGTGGATTTCATCAGTCATCTGGTTACTTGCTGCTTCATTTGGATCCTCTTCTTCTATTTCCAGGTTTGTAACATCTTCTTCTCCAATAAATACAGTTCCTTAACATTATTCTCCATTTCCATCGTGGTCTCTTGTGAAACAAAGACTGGGAAAGAGACCCGCCACTCGGTCCCAGAGATGTCCTTCTTCTGCTGCACTCTGAGAGGACTGGCTATCACAGCACCAGTCACAGCCCCCCTTACCGATGAGTAGGGGAATTTTTTATTGAAAATAAAATACATAACATCAGGTAAACAAAACATCCAAAAACAAAAGTGAGGAAAGATCAACAAAATCAAACTGAAATTCAGTTATACACTCAAAGAAATGTTTACATGCACAATGGTTTAGGAATAATAAAAATTAATAAAAACACAATCAATCTGAAAAAATACATCCCCGAAAAAATGGAAGACAAATAACTAACCCAACCAATGCACATGTCACCAGAGATCATTAAACTTCCCTCTATCAAAAACCGTATGTTTCTTTTGCTTAAGCTGGGTCAGGGATGCCTCAACACTGGCTAATAATAGTGATGACAAAGTATTAACATGCTGTAATGAGAACTTACACCGAGCCTGCCATAAATGATATTTGAGGCAGGCAAGTATAACATTCAAAGTACTTGGATGATATTTTCTATAAAAACTGGTATATTTACCTAAAATGAAACATTCAGATTGTAGATGTTGCACAGGACCCCAATTCCACCTGATAGTGCAATCTCTCCAAAATTGTTTCGAAGAAGTGCACAGAATAAAGAAATGTTCCATCGTTTCCTCCTGCCCACTACAATTAGGGCATCAAGCACTGCCTTTCTGATAATGGTTTATGTTTCCAAATGCCTTCACCCCCAATCTACCATGGCAACTCAGCCACTGCACATCCCACATATGTTGCAGAATCCTCTTGTCCTGCAAAAGTTCCAAAGCCATATCCAATTTAGTTGGAAGACATCTAGGAAAGTCAACCATAGGGGTGTGAACTTTGCCATTATTTTGACATACAACACCTTCCTTTGGGTATTAAAATAATCAAATTTATTAAATCCCCATAATCTAAATTTCTTAACAGTAGTGGTTGCAAAACCTGGAAAAAAACTGCCCCACAAAGTTTAGGAACCTCTGTAACCCAAGCTTCCTGAAATGCCTGAAAAAGATGCCTAGTCCAAGGATCCCACAATGCAATAGTGTTCCTCAGTAAAGAACAAAAGCTGAGAATATAAAAAGAATGAAAAAACTACTGGGTTAATCATACCTAAACCACCCGCAAACTGGGAGGTATGTAAAATCTCTTTAACTGGGTTTAACTGACAACCCCAAACCATCTGAAAAAACACACTAAAAAGCCTTGTTTCCAATACACTAGGAACGGGAAAAATAAAAGCCAAATACAAAAAAATTGGAAGTAAAAATTGTTTAATGATCTGAACTCTTTTTTAATTTTCCAAACGCCCAAGACTTCCAGTGTAGCACCTTTTGCTCTCCCAAAAGCAGTTTAGTATTCCAAATATGGAAAGCCATGTCTCCAGCTCCAAAAAAAAACCCAAAAAATCTTCAGAGGCCCCTTTTGCACCTTTATGCCAGCAATAGAATCAATTAGATCATCAGAACCAGTTTGTATTGCATTTCTTTTAGTATAATTCAAACCAGTCCCAGACAACTGAGCGAAACTATCAAAGAGCTGTAAAGCTCGAATACCCAAATGCACATCAGAAACAAAAAGGCACACATCATCTGCATAAGCAGAAAGTTCCAGAGTAGGGATAGTAAGTGAAGGAGACAATCCCACAATAACAGTAGCAGCCAAAATAACTCAAACCAGGGGGTCAAGACTAAAAACATACAACAGGGGGCTGAGGGGACACCCCTGTCGGACCCCTCTCCATAACAAGACCGGAGTACCTAAAACATTTTTACCGGCAGACAAGTAAAAGCTTGAGTGTATAATAGTTTAATCTAGGTGATCAGATTAGGTGGAATACCATAGTTAAATAACACTTCAAACAGGAATACAGGAGAAAAAACAACTATAAATTTTGGTTTCTAAAGCAGTAGGATGACTAAATACTGTACTTAAATAAAGAAATTCAGGAAGCAAAAAAGGTTTTGATCATATAAATCCTTTTCAATTTGGATAATCTCCAAGTATTCCATTTGCCAACTTTATGTTGTGCTTCATCTAACTTTAGTATCCAATTGTAGTATGCCAGATCACCCGCACCAAACAACAACCCCAATATAGTACAAGTCCCATTAATCACTGGAACACCCATTAAATGTGAGGCCTGGACATCGTCTACCTGAAGAGGAATACAATGAAATTTATCCTAATTAATTTTTGTGCCTGTATGAGCCATAAAATCAGACAATACAGTCTCAAAACATTCCACCGATTCTAGGTCACTAACTATAAAACAAATATCATCAGCATATGCTATACACTTGATTTCTGGATCAGTACTAGAAAAGGAAAGACCCCAGATATCCACTCTACAATGTACTTGACATATTAAAGGATCAATCATAAACAAATAAAACAGGCACTCAACGGACACCCTTGTCGAACTCCTTCCATAATCTACATTGTGACCCCAACCAATCATTACAATAAGCTTGTGCCATTGCATTCATGTAACACGACTTAATCCAGCCTATAAAGGATGTCGTATCCCATATAATGCCAAACAATTCCATAGATAATCATGATTTACATTATCAAATGCCTTTGCTTGATCCAAACTAAAAATTAGGCCTGTAAGTTCACCCGTGTGTCCCCTATGTAGTATTTCCCACAACAAAATAAGTCCATTGGTAATCTTTCTTTCTGAATTGAACAAACCTGGGCAACAGGTAATACAGTATTCGTATGTAACATAAGTCTATTATTCAACAATTTTCTTAATAATTTAAACCGAATTAACAAAGTAATAGGTCTCAGTTTTTGAGATCTGCCCAACTTTTCTTATACAAAAAAATCACAAGACCAACAGTCATAATGTCAGGCAATATCCCTGTATCTAAAATTTCCTGTAGAACTGCAGTGAATTCTTGTAATAAAATAGAAAAAAACATTTTTGTAAATTTCATAGGGCATACCATCAATGCCAGGGGCAGAACCAGTTCTAGTCTGTGGAAGAAGAGCAGACACCTCCATAGGAGTAATTTTAGACAGTAATAAATCCTTATCATGGAGATCAAATTGAGGAACTATACACTGAGCCAACCAAGAGTTGCATGCTCTGCTTGGTACTTCAGAAAACCAAACAAAGTAAAAACATGACGATCTATGGCTTGCATGATATCTTTCTTAGTTGTGCAGTATTTCACTAATGAGTCCTTTACTTCTGTCATATATTTTTGTTATCTCTGGTAAGCACAAAAATGATACGGGTCCATAAAGGCTTTACCACCTTGAGAACCAAAATGACATTCAGTGTCAAGGGATTTCAATCGACTATATTGTGAATTATTCATTAATTTTTGTACTTTATCTAATTCCGGGAGGGCCAGTCTATTACCCCATGCAACCTGAAAATGCAACTCCAAAAATCTATGTCTGTAGTTCAAATATGTATCAACTTTAGATTTACCATTTATTTTCCAAATAAGTTGAAAATAGTGTTTGATGTCAAGTTTAGTATCTTCCCACCAATCCTTATGTACATCATAGAGACAGACCACCAATTTCCTAGCATGCAATAAGGCTAGAAAACCATCTTCTACTGAGGGAAGAGTAGGGAGCTCTAAATTCAGTCTCCAATAACCTGGACCTCGATGCATAATCTCATGACTACCTACCAAAACCTCAAGTTTAGCATGGTCTGAAGGAGCAACAGGTAGTGACTGAGCCTTCAGAATCCTTAATGAATCAGACAAAAACCAAAAGTCAATTCTAGTGGCCCTAACGCCTTAAAAAAATGTCTTTTGTAGGTTACCCATTACTTCAAAGGCATCAACTAAACCCGTCTGAATGAGCAGGTCATTTAAACAATTAGCATCACAATATATTTTTTTCATTTTAGACCCCCTATCAACATGATACCTACTACAGTTAAAGTTTCCCCCCAAGAAAGACATACTTAGCAGTAAATAAGTATGGTTGGATCGCTCGAAATACTGCAATCCGTGCAGTTTTAATTTGGGGAGCATAGACATTGATGAATCTACAATGCAAGCTATTAACAACTAGATCCAACAGCAACACATGCCCCGGTACAATATCTATCAGTTGAACTAGTTGAGCAGATGGGTTATTAACAACTATACCCACTCCAGAGCATATATCCTCACCAATTGACCAATAAGACACCCCCCAAGACCATGCCGCCAATGCCTGTTCAATATCAGTGCTAGTATGCAATCTAGTATCCTGAAGGAAAACAACATCCTGGTCACCATTATGAAAAGAGAGAAATCAAAAGTCTTTCTTTCTGACTGGATACTGTTAACATTAAGGGATGCAACACATAATTTATATCGCTGGCTATAAAGCATTAACAAGTACCAGACATATTGTGTCAGCCTTCAAAAGAAGATAACAATCATTTCTTTTTGACCATTTCTGGAACCAAATGGTTTTCTTTTCTTAACAGCCTCCAAATGGTCTAAGGAAAGTTCAACATCCAAGTCCCTCTGGCTGGGAGGAGTGCACAGAAGTGGAATCTGACTCTGTACCAAGATCGTCTTGCAATATTGAAAAGGGATTATTCAAGGAATTGGTCATGTTTAGGGGGACTTTCTCAACAGTCCAGAATCTAAGACTACTATGTCTATTAGAGACAAGGGTAAATGTCTCCTCAAGTGGAAGTGGAGGAGGAACTTAGGTATGTAGTGGAGGTAAGTCTGCAAGGACAGTATCAGCTGTGGAGGTGGCTGGATCTGGTACAGTTGTACTAGGCACCAGAAGAGGTACATCCAAGGCCAAAGGTAGTGACTCTGGGTGTCCTGTACTGGCAACCATCAGGGTCTCCCAATGGGCAGGGTGGGCTGTTTGTCTTTGAGCTGCTCTAACCGCAGTATTTATATAAAAATCTTGGATGCAGAAATCATCATTCATCTTGTTCTGAGCAGCCCAGGGATAATCAACGTAAGAGTGGGCCTCTTCACATAAAGAACACTTAGCAGGGTGGTGACAGTCAGACATTACATGTCCCAATTCCCCACACTGAGTGCATTTTACTATCTCACAAGTCCTGCTTAGGTGCCGTTCAGAGCCACACTTATATCAATGACGTGGTTGCCCCGGGTAAAAAATGAAGCCCTTGTCTCACCCCAAATAAAAGCAGCTTGGCAAGTACTGTAAGCCATCTTCACTTTGAAATAAATTAATCTTATACCACCAGCCCCCATTCCAGAAACCATCAGTATCCAGAATTGGCTCTGGGTTACCCTGAAGGGTACATTTCTGTTCAAGCCAATATGTGATGTCTTCAACGTTAACCGTCTCATTCCGAAAGAGTACCGTGATGACTTTAAAGGACTGTTTTGTAAGGTGGATAGCCTGAAAATGAGATCATGCAGGATTGGTTTTCAACAAAGCATATTTCATCCAAACTTTATTCAGAAGGTCAGGGTTCTGAAGCTGATATCATAAATATTATCACCTGGCAAATGGATCAGGGCATAAACTTCGTTAGGAGAAAAACCAAGCATCTGCTTGATCAGAACTTTACCTACATAAAACTGATCAGGCATATTATAAATGGGACCCAAAAAACAAAGCCTCACAGCATTTTGCTGTTTAGCTAAAGAGACAGGTTTTTGAAACAGACTAGCATAAGAAGGTTTTGGAGGTGAGAGGTGTGGTTGGTCAGCCAAATTGGTCAAAATCTCAGCAGGCCCCAGCGGTGAACTAACAGTTAAAACTGGAGCAGAACCATCTATAACAGAATCAGAGAAAGGAATATTCTGAATAGAGGAAAAAGAGACTTGGTCATGGGAAATATCTTGAGGTCATTCCACCCCTGCCTCTGCCTCCACATCTCCACAATTGATAGTGATCACAGGAACCACATTTTCAACCAGAGCTAAAGGTATCTCATTGCAGGTAGTGAATCTCTCCTGCAACTGTACATGTACCTCCTGTTGTTGGTAGGGAGGTGTTCTAGGCTGCATCTCAGTCTCCCCAGATACCCCCGGGATTGGAATTGCAGGGTCTGCAATCCACTATCCGGACTCTAGTTGCAATCAACCTGCCTTCTCTGATGCAGAATTAGGTGACCAAATAGAATTATCAGCCTCATTGTTGACTGGGGTCTGGGGTGGGGATATTATGACCTTGGGTGTAGAGGTAACAGTGTCCTTAAGAATTTTAATTCCAGTACCTGAAATGCCTACAGGGAATCCATATCAGCTATTTTCATTTTTAAATCCTCCTCAACAGCAAGTTGTGCCGCCTGATAAGCAGCAGTCGCCTTCCCATATCCTCCGTTTTTCAGCTAGGCAGAGCTGGGGTTCCAGAGAAACAGAATCAGAGCCCCAACGATAGTAGGTGGAACGTCGATTAGGTGTGCAGCATTGAGCAATATCCATAATGGCAGTTCCGAGGAAACATCCGCCAAAACATTGGTGAAGCATTCAGCAAAACAACATCCGTGGACAAAACAGAAGACGAGGGGTTGGCATGTTTTGCTGGCCACTACTTGGGTGCATTCCAGCCATACCATACTGCTCGATAAGTGCATTTGATGTAGCAGTACACATATCCATGCCACAATGCCAAAACCCAGAAACTCCATTCAACTGAAGAGCAGGACTAGAAGCAGAGACAGAAACAGATAATTCTCGCCCAGAAGAAAATTCTTGACATTCGTGCTGAAGAGGACCAGTGATGTTAGAATCATGCAAAATACTTTCAGTCATAAGAGGCACAGATTTTGATGGGCATCTGGCTGGAGTGGAGCCCTGTACTCCAGCCACCCACATGTCAGCATTCATCTCCACCTTACTAGCAACTGACTGCTAAGCAGTCAGACATGGAACCCCCCAGTGGAGAGTGAGGGAATTTCCTGGTGTCCTGGCCAAATTTCCTCCATTCACTAAAAGTACCACCAGCAGCTTAATCTGGTTCAATTTCAGTTGGTTACCATCTGTATCCCCACCCCACCCCTGTTCACTCCTGAAAAGGGACTTTAGTTTCAGTGGGCCTCACTGGCCAACAAAATTCAGTAAATAAATAAAATATGTAAATATTGTGTTCCACAGCTGTAGGCTTTTTTGTGTATATGATCATGCACTACTTTTTCCAATTGTGCAAATTTTGGGGACTTCTGCATTTTTTCCCTTTAAATTGTTTTTGAATCACGTAAAATCATGTATTTTGTAAAAAAAATCTGCTGGACAAATACTTCATAAATGGTCAGGAAATTGTATCTGCAGGCATGGAAAAAGATCTCAGAGTATTGGTGACCAATAAGCTGACCTCTGATGAACATTGCTCAAATATAGCTAAAAGGCACAAGCATTTTGGCAAGTATTCAAAGAAATATAAGAAGAAAGGATAGGGAGGTGCTGATGCCCCTTTACGTAGCTCTGGTGAGGCTCCATGTGGAGTACTGTACTCAGTTTTGGGCTCCCTATAAAAAGGAAGAAATAAAGAAACTAGAAAATGTCCAGAGAAGTGCCACCAATCTGGTATCAGATATAAAGCATCTAACCTATAAGGAGAGACACAACAAGCTGGGAATATACTGTACTTCTTAGGTTACAGAAGAGTAAGAGGGGATATGTGCTTGGTTTATATGGCATTTAGAAGTTGAGACTTGTGGGAATGTACTGGACTGGAGGCCAGGGAGAAAATGAGAACAGTAAGGGGACATAATATGTCATTAAAGGATGAAAACTATAAAAGAAACAACTAGATGTGGATGGTTTAATCAACAGGTTGTATCAACATGGAATGGTCTTCTAAGTGGAGTAGTATCTAGCACCACTATTAGTCAATTAAAAAAAAAAATATTTGAATGAAGCTCTGATGCAACAGGTAACTGTGGGTGTGAATCCTATAACATAGGTTGGAAAATAGGTCATAAAAGGCTAATGCTAACTGACCTGGAATAAATCCTATGACTGATCAGAGGATTTCAGAATGTGGAGGTTAACAAATTCATGGGGCTACATGGAATGCAGCCTGGGGTGTTCAATTATTAAATGTTTTATATACCCTGTCGAATGAATGTGTTGCTCTGATGCTCTTATTATACTGTTTAAGTCTAAATGTTATGGAACTGTAAATTTTACTAATTTGATATCCAGGAACACCTTGTAAATGGAATTTGTCCCAATGGTGTATGGCATTCTTTCTGTGGAGCAATAAAGATGTTACTACTACCATTACTACAATGATACAGGCAATTCACTGGTAGATCCCTGGCAGCCTTCTTCACTGAGTCAGCAGATAAGGTCAAGAGGACTGGTGTGTGGAAACATGGTACCCCTGCACAAAAGGGGGTACAGAAGGACCCTGGTAATTACAGATTTGGTGAGTCTAATGTCCATTGTGGGTAAGGTTTTGAGACAATAATTAAAGAAAAATTTGTTGAATTTTAGAGTAAATGGGGCTGAGATAAACCACCCCCAACCACCTGGATATACTAATGCCACTGAACTTTTATTGTTTGTTTTTAGTTTTAAACAACTTGTTTTAAAGTTCCTGCTACCCTGCTGCAGTGCTCAGTATGGGGATATTATAACTTGCTTGAGTTGGTGTTGTACTGTCACGCCTCATGACAAACACATTTAAACAAGCCATTAATAGTTAGCAATGCAAGTCTTTCCTTTATTAAATAGCTTCACATCAAAATCCAAACATAGAACATTGACATTACCACACCTTTCATCCAAAACTCTGTCAGAGCCACCTTGAAGACAAACAGTAATATTGCACTTCAAATAGATACACTTGCTCTTTTACTTGTTCATACGTTGCACTTGATCATACTGCTTGTCCTACTGGCTTCTTATGGAAAACCTGTTTCCTCCTTTGTCCCAACCTTGGATACACAGCCATGTGGGAAAGGAGAAGAGGTGTGCCAATCATGCGTGCATATGGATGGGCTTACGTAACGCCTGAAATCCAGAGCACATAAATTGATACCAATCCTGCTTGGCTACTCACCAGTGAACATACAAATTACAGGCATACAGTATGTAGTTCCACTGGAATTAGGAAGTAATAAAGACATTGACTGTTTACACAGAGAAAATGTGCATTTTCAGACTGTCTCAAAATAGTGATGTCATGTATGTTTTATATTTTGCACTGTTTTCTGAACAGGCTAGAAAGTGATTTAAGTGCTTGTTTGAAGTAATGATGTATTATGTCAAGTGTATAGCTTGCATCGTTAGATTCAGGTTGGTTTGAAACCTTCGTCTCTCCCTCACACCATGTATGCATGTGTGGTGGTGGTAACCAGTCAGGACTGGTATAGATTTATGTGCTCTCTGGTTTTAAGTGTACATAAGGATGTCCATCCTGCATGAGACTGCAGCTCTGATAAAGTCATATTGATGGCAATACATAAGCTTGCCTGTGTGCACATGGGATTGCGCTGTGTCCTCTCCTGCCCTGTATGACTGTTTATCCAAGACTGGAAAAAGAAGGAAACAGGTTTTCTTTAGCCAGTAGGACAAGCAATATAATTAAGTGTAATATATACTGCATGAACAAGTAGAAGAACAATTGCAATCTGTTTAAAGTGCAATACTGGGAAAGCAACTGTAATGGCAGCTACAAGAGTGTGGGTGGTGCTACCAGATAAAATAAATGCAACAGTGGAGGAAAGGAACTGGTGCTACTTACCACATGA
This sequence comes from Neoceratodus forsteri, assembly GCA_016271365.2. NCBI lineage: Eukaryota > Metazoa > Chordata > Ceratodontiformes > Ceratodontidae > Neoceratodus > Neoceratodus forsteri. The sequence goes on along the minus strand of CM057455.1, from coordinate 1,137,512,052 downwards.
AGAATAATATGATAGACACATTTAAGCAGTTGCATAAATATTTAATTCATTAATAGGGTGTACAACAAATGGAACGCACATTACAGATACTGTGGGAGGCATGCACTGACATCCTTGTACCTGTAATGGGTGTTTGTTTCTTGTGCACCCTATTTGTGGATTGAGCTGTTTATGCAACTGCAGAAATGTGTCCAGCCTGGTTATTCTGCATGTGGTGAGTAGTGCCAGTTACCTTTCTTGCAATATTACTGCTTGTTTTCAGAGTGGGTCTGACAGAGTTTTGGCAAAAGGTGGGGTAACGTTCTTAAGAACTGTCACTGATTCATGTTTAGGTTTTGATGTGTGACTATTTAATAAAGGAAAGATTTGCACTGCAAAATATAAATGGCTTCTTTTAAAGTCTTTGCCATGAGGCATGACAGTACAGCGGTACATTGCACAAACTCAAACAGGACAAAAACCACCACTGGGTCATGAGGGTCAGTCTGTGTCAGATTAACCTAACAGAGTTTTCAACACAGTTAAACAATCAACAGGGTCAGGCAGTTGATATCCTGTATCTGGATTACAGTGCAGCCTTTGACTTAGTGCCATATAGGAGATTGCTTAAGAAAGTGAGTGACTTGGATTTAGGGGAAGGACTTATTAGATGGATTGGGAACTTCTCATCAGGAAGAGCCAGGAGGATGTTTCTCTAATTGGTAAACGGTGGTCTCAAAGGGAAAGAAGGCAACCAGTGGCATATCCCAAGGTTCTGTCTTAGTGCCAGTCCTCTTTAATATGTACATTAGAAACACTGGGTTGGGCTGTAGGGAAAAGTGAGTTTATTTGCGATGACATCACAGTCTGCTGGAGGGTGGACAGGAAGGAAAAGATCAGCTGTATGACGAAGGACATGGAGTGACAAGAAAAGGGGTTGGCATGCATGTTGGATGCTGGAATTCATAGACAAAGTACAGGTTAAGTGAAGTTAAAGAGCGAGTAGAACCACAAATAGGAGACAGGAAAATGTTGCAAATTTTATGAAGTAGTCAGTTGTAACTTTTTATTTCTGAAGTATTTTCCTTTGGCTCATTATCACGTTTTCTATGTGACAGTGTTATACTGGATGTGTGGAATAGCACTTTGCCTGGCTTATACTCCTCCCACTACATCCATAGCACTGTAACCTCACTGACAGTGACATGTAGCCCCAGCACCGTATGCTAGTGTGCTACACCCCCTTCCCAGCTGTCCCTGGTACCGGGCAAGGGTCCTAGGTTCTACTAATGATGACAATTGGGGGTTCATTCAAAAGATTGATAATAGTACAGTACTCCACTCAGAGTAAAGTATTAGTGGCCAGGTATCCATTTGTACAGCCCATTCGGATACTGTGCCTACCCACCTCCCCAACCAATCACTCTGCACACTGTGTCCCCAAATACTTTGTTCCACCATAAACCATATATCTCAGCAGTAAGCACATGCAATGAATTCACTAACACAGCAATTTCAACAAACAAATCCACAGCTTTATTCAGAGGGTAAGGAATAGGGGAAGGGATACTGGGACATAAGGTAGCTGTGAAGGAAAAAAGGAAGGTTAGTAAGATGTGCAACAGCAAACATGTGGGCCAGCAGGCCAAGCTTTCCCCCACTGATGTCAGTGTCCCTGTACTGTCCCTAGAGGTACCCACTAGGTGCAGGCCTGATTGGTGCCACAGGATGGCCAGCTGCTGGAGCTCTGAAATTATAGAAACTTGGGTTCTGAGAACAGACAAATTCCCCTTTTCCCCCCTCCCAGGAACCAGGTCCTGGGTACTCACAATTTGTCAATCTCAGCCACGGAAAAATGGAGTTACTTGGATTAGTGCAGCACCACAAGGACAGGATGGGCAGAATTCCTCTGACTGGATGGAACTTGCTCGAGGGTCTTGCAGCTGGTCACCTTCATTGTAGTTCTGGCCACTTGTCACCTTCAGCTGTTTCTGGCCCATTGCAGAGCACTGAGGCAGGACAACACCAGCCCCAGAAGGCCCAAACCCAAGAGTGGCTCTGCAGCCCCACTCATCCTATGGGTTGCAGGTGCTCTAACACCCCACCAAGTGCTGGTGACCTCCTGAGACAGTGAGTCCCACTAGGAAGGGGTTAGCAAGTTCCCTTCCCGGCTCTGAGTGAGGACTCCCAAACAATGGGGGTTCTCCTGCAGTCCCTACACTAAGTTATCAGCAAAGAAAAGTTTTCAGGCAGCTGCTTCAATAAAATCTAGTGCCAATCTAAATGGGTGCTATCCTCTATCTTGATAAGTGTAAGTGCAATGCAGAAGGAGGTGAACTCAGAAACAACACTCCTCTGCATACCAATGCACACTTTCCAGTTCAGACAGTCAGGGGTGTAGCCAGGCATTTCAGATTTGTACACCAACCTGCTACACTTCTACCTCCTTCCCCACTGTTGTTTATGCTGCCCCCACCCCCCACAACTTGAGTCCAAGGTTCCTGGCTCCACTCAGATGATTCCCACACTAGATCTGCTGTCTGTCTGCGCTGCTAATGTGGTGCTCACTGCCTGCTGGCAAATGCCACTGACTACACCATGAGTCCAAGACCACAGCATAAATTTCTTCTCTTTCCCCTGCAGGTAGGCAGATTTGCTCTACTTGCCACTCCACATGAAGTCTTTTTCTTTTAGCTGGCTCGGAGTCTGTTCTTCTGACTGCTGCTCCTCAGTTCTTCTACTGCTTCGCTTGCTCCCAGTACAATTAAACTAATAGTATGGCTTCTAACTTTGCTGGGGCATTTAAACTCACTACTCAAGCCTTGCCACACCTCCTACCAGATGCCACAGGCAATCACTATGCCAGCGGACCATGCAGACCTAATTGAGACCTTCAGCTTCAACGTCCGCGGTCCACTCTGCCACCCCCCCAAAACAAAACTGAAAGAGTAAAGAAAAAGCCTGCGAAGCCAAACAAAGAAATTTAAATGCAATGGACTTTAAATGTGATGGACTAGAGAGGGTAGAGCAATGCTGGCCAGCTTGTTTGCTACACCTTGCTACTAAACTTGGTATGCGTGGCTTACTTGGAGTATCAGTAGCTACACCCTTGCAGACAGTGTCCAAAGCCTTCCTTCAGCTGCAGCTGGTCCTCAGCTCTCAGCCACTTAACCAGTTCACACAGGACACTCACAGCACCTGGCTAGCACACTGATGACCCAGAGATGCTCTGCCTCCTTACACTTTCAATTATAGTCCCACACAAGCAAATGACTTCTCAGCCTGACTGTAGCACTCGGATAATCTGCACAGTCTTCTCAGCAAGTCTAACTTCCCAGTGAAGGGTTTCTGCAGCATTTAGTTTTCCAGCAGCAACAAGCAACTTCTCTATACCTGGGAATCACAGTTCAATATCTTTCTCTCTTTCCCTTCTCAATCTGTCCAGTAGCAATTATGTGGGAATCAAGATCTCAGCTCAGTCTCTCTTCCTTCTTTCTCCTTTCCAATCCACTTTACTAACAGCAAATTTCCAAATGGGGCCTGAGGAAGCCCCTAAGCTCAAGGTCCTGAACAGTCCTGACTCTTACATAGCGTGGGTACAGACTGGCAAAATCCCAGAAGGTCCACACAGTATCAGCCGAAAATCCAGAGTTCTGATTGGCTAATGATGCCTTTCAATAATCGATAACCATAGTGATCAGTATTTCCTGCTTGTTTATTGGGGCATGATCTAGGTGTGAGAATTAGTCCCCTCCTTTTCCCAGGAGTCCCTTGGTCACAGTTTTGGGCACCTAGATCACTGATTGGCTGTAACAAGGGGGTTAAATGTCAAAAACATGTCAGCTCCCATTTGTTTATATGGAGTCCATGCAGTTCCCCTAGATTTTCAGGGCGAGTGAAACCCAACAATAAGGCCTATGTAGCCTAACACCCCAATGGATTGTAGCCCCAAATGTCCCCTGTCCAGCAAGCCCACTTTCATTACAGTGGTCCCCACAGTTTAGCTGTCGCTACCGCCAAAACTCTGTCCCAACCAGGCAGCACTCATCACTATTCATGAGGCTGCTAATATATTCATAAGCCCCTGAGTGGCGCTGCTATTTAAACTGTTACTTTGACCAGCTAGGGGCTTATTCCTGATCCCTTTCTGGTCTCCAGACCCCAAAGACATAGTAGGGGCATCGGGACCACAGACAGACTCCCCTTTGGTGGACCGCAACAGCAGGCGGCAACTTCAAAGTGCCCCTTGCACATATGCAAATGCTGGATGAAATCAGCATGCAGGCAGCTCTCAATGGAGGAATTACACCCTGAAAGGGCAGAGAATACCTCTGGCAGACAGAAGGATGTGAGGAACCAGGAAGCACGGAGAAAGGGACAACAAACAGTAAGCCCCTGGGGTGGGGGTTACAGACATTACAGGTGACTGACCTGACAGTTGCTGAGTGTCTCTTGTGAACAGATGTGATGTCACAGTCAGTGAGGTCACAGTGATGATTAAGAGAAACAGTGCTAGATATGTCAGCTGCCAGGCTAGCGCTAGTCAGCACATCAATCCTATTAACATCAGGAAACATCTTCTAAGTAACCAAAGGAAAAGAAAAAGTACCTCAGATACAAAAAGTAATAGCTGCCTGCTTTTGAAATCTAGTATTAGTTTAAGGCAGTACACCAGCTCTTTAAGGTAGAACACTCCAGGGAGGAAAAGTTCTTGGGAGTAATAATTAGCCACAGTACAAAACCATCCTGTCAGCAAAGCATATGGGAAGCCTTATAGCATATCAGGTTGTGTCAAGCAGGGTTTTGCCAGTTGCAAGAGGGAATGATTCCACTACTCAACAGGTCATTAGTTAGAACATACCTTGAGCACTGTGTGCAGCCCTAGAGCCACACTTGTGGAAGGACTGGGAGAAACTGGAGACATTCTAAGGAACCTACAAGGAAAGACTGAAGGACCTCAGCATGTACTTGCTGGAGGCTACAAGGGATGGTGGTTATAACAGAGACATACTGTATAAATGCACTCAGGGATACAATAGGAACTACACAGAATTGTTCAAAATGAATAATGTTCAACCACTGCAGGGCATAATCTCAGGCTTGCAGGGGGAAGTTTAGTAAAGGTAGCAGGAAGTACTTCTTCATGGAGAGAGTGGAAGACGCAGCCTGCACAGCAATGTAGTTAAACACAGGGGCCCAGATATTCAAACTGCACCCAAAAAGTGTGCAACATCAGGAGCAAGCACAAGTCCATTGTGCCCATGCGCAAGAAGCGTGATATTCAAAAACTGCACAGGCCAAGATGCGCCTATGGCTAATGACTGAATATCGCACCACCTGTGCCATAGCGCAACTAGGGAGGTGAAGTTGAGCATATCTGATGCGCCGTAGTGCAACAAGGGATGTTCAGCTGAGCAGTCCAGATGCGCCATAGCACAACCAGGGACGTCCCTCAGCAGCAGGGCAGCAATGCAACAGCACAACCAGGGATGCAGGGGTCCACCACCCATGCCACAGATGGGCAGAGGAACACACAGCAGAACAGACATCGTCCCCCCACACCCCATGCACTGCACAACTGGGAGGGCTGGAATAACCACTGGCCCATGGAGACCAGCAACCAACCCACAGCCAGGCCATGGTGCCCCATCACACCCCGGCACGCTGTGACCGGCACACAAGGATGGCCGACCACCCCTGCACCACACCATCCCACAAATGCAGACACACCCTGCACCATGATCCCCATACACCCTGCCCAGGAGTAGCACCCAACAGTGCAGGACACCCCATTAATGCCACCACCCCCACTGTGACAATGTAACCCTGAGCACCCTGGAGCCATGCAAGGCAGCCCACCATGGACACCCTGCAGTGGGCGGCAGAGACAGTGATGCAACAGATGCATACACAGTGCCACCCTGCACATCCCCCCGAGGTACAGCTGAGAGACCGACCATGTGTCAGCACACGAGGTACCCCACATGTGACAGGGCATACCCCAGACCCCACCTCCAGTGGTACAGCACCCTGCACACCCTCCCAAGGACACATCCCATCCCAGCACTGGCCACAGCAGCCACCACTGACACACCAGCGGACTGTGTATATCACAGACATGCAAGGGTGTCAGCTGCACAGGCCATGGACGGTCTGACAGGGTGCCATGCACACAGTGCAGGCCCCATGGACCACTGCACACAGGCATCCAGTGCACAGAGTACAACACAAGCCACAGACAGTGACAGATCCTGCCCATATCATAGGTGGTTCACCTGCTACGCACACACACACATGCCATCGTGCACCACCCCTGACGCCATGCACACTACTGCAGCTGAGCACCTGTAGCTTGCTGCAAATCAGAGACCACCACAGTTGTTATAACAAAATGTATGTATTAAAATATAACAACTGTAACATATTTACAAATATATACAAGGGGAAGGGCCACAAACCAGGGGCGGGCATGGGACAGGGTGTAGAAATGGGAGAGGGAAGAAGGGTGTGAGGGTAGATCCAGGGGTATGGTTGTCAGGGGTCATGGAGGGCCTATTCCCTGCCATGCTTTGCACTCCTGTGGTGCCTCTGGATTCTCCTCCTCCGACCCCATGTCTCCAACCTCTCCAAGGCTGCAAGGGACGCCCGTGCCAGCTGCAGGATTTCTTGTATTGCCTGCTCCAGGGTCATCAGCATTGTCCACCTAGGACAGGGAGCAGAGTCAATACGTGTGACTGTCCAGTCCCCTGCAGCAAACCCATTGTGCATGGCATACAGCCATGTGCCACGCCCCTGTGATGGTGTGCGACCACCCACAGTAACCCGTGTCCACAAGACCTGCTTACCCAGGCAGCCACAGCCATGTGGACCACTGCACCACCCACCACCCATGTCCTGCACAGCACCACCATGGCCGTACAGTGACTTGGCTATGTGGTGTGAAGGCAGTGGCACAGCCATGTGCCCGGTGCACGCATGGACCACCATTGACGCACTCCCAGACATGCAGTGCCCCTTGACAGTGCTGACTGTAACAAGTTGCGTGCATGGCAGTGGTGTCAATGGATGGTGGCCATGTCCTGCTGCCCGCCCTGTTACACAGCATGCAATAGTAATCATGGATGTAAGGCACTCACCATCATCAGGCTGGTCCCTGCGCCTCTGCAGACCTTCACCCCTCCCGGCCTGATGGTCGTCCTGCTGGTGCCTCCTCTCCCTCACCAGCCTGCGCTCGTCTGGGCCTAAGGTGCAAACCTGGAGAGAGGAACATCAGTACAATCCTGTAGCAAAGTCCCCCGCCCCCATGTGTGTGCAATCCCACACAACCAGACCCACCACCCACACCCTGATAACACCACCACGGCCAACACCGATGGCCCCCCATGTGTCAGACACATGCAACTGTGATACCATGTAGGAATATAAAAGTGTATGGATGTTGCACTTACCTGGCGTGCACCATGCCCCTCCTGGCATGTGCCTGCAGACTGGCAAGCAGGTCCGAGTCCCTCCGCCTCAGGTCCCCATATCTGTGGCGGCTGCTCTGCCATCCACCCCATACCGTGGCCTCCTCCAGGTCATCGGCCACCTCCTGCCACACCTGACTCCTGGCCCTGTCCAGGGGTGCCTCACCAAATAGTGGGCCAACATGTGGCTCCACTATGGCAACCAAAGTTTGCCAGCGCCACCTGGCTCCACTGTACAGCTCTCCTCCACGCCATCTCTACTGCTCAGTTAAGTCAAAATGGCACTCTGCAGCGTGGTTCTGCCATGTGCAGATGCTGCGCGGTACAGCGCTGCCATTCCCTATCGCACTGTCACCGAACAGCGCGATAGTGGTGCACCCATGCCTGATGCATGGCACTTAGGGGGAAAAGGTCAGGCACAGGGTCAAGGGTCTCTGGTGCATGGACAGCCACAGCGCAATTGGAACCCAATGCATCTAGCGCGATTGGGTGCCTGTGTGCCACCTCCTGTAGCGGCCGACCGCGCTGTTGCCCCAGTGTGCCTACGATGCCCCAGTGCCACAGCACCATATAGGTGAACAGCACTGTATCGCCACTGGCACAATGGTGGCCATGCCCTGCATTGCCTCCCATGCACAGCATGTCAGCAGCGCTGGCAAGCGCCTGCATCATCAACCCGGCATTCGTAGTTAGGTGTGTACTCGCATGTCACAGAACTGCACCCTTGGCTCAGCATGTTCAACATAATTGCGCAAAGCGCAACAGCATGATATTCAGCCGCCATATGCAAATCAGCTAATCAGCCATTCAATGGCGAGTCACTGCATTTGCATCCACTTAAAGATGCCTACCATTTGCATGGGTTGCACTATGTGCGCGCACATTGGTCTGCACTGGCCATAGTCGGTTACTGCAGTCTATTGGTGAGTTGCATGCTGTTTGGGAGTGTGGACTGTGGATTTTGGGACATGCATGGGACTGCACAGTCACAGGTAACACCTGTCATTCTCACAGGCTGAATCATGACCGAGCGAGTTGTGGAGGAAGAGGAACAGAGTTGTGGGAGGAGGAGGAGGCCAAATTTCACGAAGGCTGAGATGGATGCCCTGTTCGAGGCCTACCTAGACCAGGAGCTGCTTCTCAGCGGATGCCAGGGAACACCACAGGCCCGTGCTGCTGCATGGGAGGAGGTGGCGCGTGCTGTAAACCTGCATGACAGCCACCAGTGCTGCAGGCAGGAGTGCAAGAAGAAGATGGGCAAAGACAAGAGGAGGATTAAGGAGAAGGTGGCTGCCATCAGGACAGCATGGTCTGCGACAGGTGGGGGACAGCCGGAGGTGCTATGCCTGACCCCACAGGAGGAGCGAGTTGCTGGCAGCATGCAGCGTTGCGCCATTGAGGGTGTTCCGGGTGGTGGATTCCAGATGGGTGGTAGCCCATCACTGCATGGTAGGTCATGGTCTGTCTATTTGGGGGGACAGGGTAGGTCACATGCAGTAACGCGACTTTGTTTTCCCTTACAGCTCCTGAGCATCTGCATTGGTCAGCGGTGGTGGGCTTCTCCACTGAGGCCGGTCAGATGGAGATGGAGGAGGGCCCATCCACCTCCACAGGAATACGTGGCTCAGGGCAACAGTGGGCCCGCCTGGACATCCAGACTGATGTTGGTGGAGCAGGTGTGGAGGAGGCACTGCCCGTGTCCCAGTGTGCCAGCGTCCATGGATGCCAGCATGCTGGGACTCGGGCTGGTGCCGGGTCCGTCACCGATGATGATGTCGCTAACGTTATGGACAGTGACACGTGTGTGCCACAGGATGGTCACACAGCAGGTAACATCGTGGCCATGGCTGTGGGTGGTGCCGCTGTGGAGGCCTGCATGTCATCACAGTCCCAGCCTGTGCCTGTCAGCACCGGTGGGGCAGCACTGGTGTATGTACAGGACAGTGGGACTGTTGCGGCCACTGCGGTGGCACCATTGAGCTCTGGGGAGTGGCAGCCAGAGGGGCAGCATCAGCAGTCAGCCAATGGGCTTGGGGGTACAGTGTCAAGGGGCAGCATCAGTTCACCACCTGTGGACATGCCCAGAACTGGTCCTGGTGTGCAGCGCCCACCCTCAAGGGGTGATGAGCATCAGGGCTGCGAACATCCTGAGGGACAGCATGCCGATCAGGCAGATGACCTCTTGGATGAGCACACCCACATACTGCAAGCATCAGTCAATCAGCAGATGTGGCTTGTAACAGCGGTGGATGCACTGAGTGCGGCTCTGCACTAGGCAGAGGAGTCACAGCAGAGAAACCACTCTGCTCCTGGTAGGGATGGACCGGATGCGGGAGGATGTGACTGCTGCCATTGACAGGCTGACACATAAAATCACAGCTGCCATGGCCACAGGGAGCACACAGTTATTTACCCATGTGTGGCAGACACCGCGCAGTGCAATGTCCACACCCCATTCCCGGCATATTGCGACACCATCCTTGTCGACAGCGGGTTCAGCTGTGGGCATCCTGAGCACGCCTGGCGCAGGCATGTTTGGTGTGCTGCAGATCCCTGCGCGAGCACGGTCATGTTCATGCAGTGGAATCCCTGGGGGACCATCGGTGCCACCCCATGAGGCAGTGGTCAGCCTGTCACTGCTGGTGGGTCTCGGCAGGGCCACCCATGCATCCGTGGTGGCCTGGGCACTGTGGTGCGTGACTGACCTGTCTCACAGTGCTGCTACTGTCTGATGCTGCCCTGTGAGCATTGTGTTATTCAGCGGGCAATGCACAGGTGGGTACCCGGCCCTGCATGCACACACACACAGTCCATCTGCACACCCTCCTAGCTGCTGTCCGCAGTTGCTTGTGCATGATGATGCCTGCATTGCACTGTACACCAATGTGCAATGGTGCCCAGCGTCTGACACATGCACAATGACAGGCAGTGGGTGTGGTGATCTGTGGACATGTGTGTGGCTAGGGGTGGCGTTCTGGGTTGGTGTGCCTCCTACCCTTTGTGCATGTCTGGTGAGGGGTGTGTGTGTGTGTGTGTCTGTCTGCGTGCCATGTTAGACCTCACCGATCCCTGGCAATGTGTGTGGTTCCATGCCTGGCCACTTCCCTTGATGGCATGCACCCCTGGTGTGTGTCCATGAGTGTTTGTGGGTTGTGCCTTTGTCACTGGTGGTTGCACACATGACCCCATGACTTACCTGGGTTGGCTGAAGTGCTCCTCTGTGATGGTGTCCCAGTGCAGCTGTGCCAGCTGGAGCAGTCGGGGGTCCCGTTGCCCAAGGGGGGGCTGCCCATCACCATTGTCACTGGTGTCCTCATCGTCCCCATTGCTGTCCCCCTCTTCGACCTGTACAGCTATCCTACATTTGTTAGCCATGTTGTGCAGGATGCAACAGGCCAGGAATAGCCCACAGGCCTTTGAGGGGCTGTACTGTAGGGCACTGCCAGAGGTGTCCAGGCAATGGAAATGTGCCTTCAGCATACCGAACACCCGCTCGATGACATTACATGTGGTGGCATATGCCTCATTGTAGCATTGCTGCAATGGGGTTGCAGGTCACTGGTATGGTGTGAGCAGCCAGGGACAGAGTGGGTATCCACTGTCACCTGTGTGTATAGGGTGGAGGTTAGTTTGGTGATCAGCGTCTCCCTGCCCCGGGCCATGTAGGCCACTACCCATGTCACCTCTGACCACGCCCCTCCCAAGCCCTAAGTCTGTCTGTGTAGTTTGCATACTCACCCACTAAGTGGCCAGTGGGGATGTCCCCACTCGAATCTGTGGTACAGTACTGACTGGTGCCAGATGAAGGCATCATGTGCTCCCCAGGGTGCGTGGCACAGACATTGATTATGCACCCCTGCATCGCACACCACCTGGCAGTTGATGCTAACATAGCCCTTGCAATTATCGTATGTGGCCCCTCGGGCCAAGTGGTGTGCAGATGGCCACATGGGTGCAGTCTATTGCCCCTAGCATGCTAGGCATACATGCTACCCTGTGGAACTCCTGTATGTTTGCTGTGCGCTCCGCCGGTGTGCTGGGGAAATGGATGCACTCCGCAGCATGTGGCAGCAGTGCACTGAGGAATTGGGTAAGGTGGCGTGATGCAGCCAACTGGGTTATGCCTGTGGTGTCCTCTGTTGGTCTCTGGAAGGTACCCGTGGTGAGCAAACACATGCAAGCTATCACTTTAGTCTCCACTGACCGAGCATGGCTCCGTCGTGTGGGTGCCTGCATCACATCACTGCACAGCTCACAGAGCCGCCTCAGAATTGCCCGATTCAGGCAGTACTGGCCCATGATCTCAGTATCACTGTACAGCTCGAAGCTGGTGCGGGCTCAGTACTGCCTGTTCGGGGCATACCGCTGACGGGCCCTTCCATGGCCGTGCCCCCATGCTGCCCACCTTCTCACCCCCCTCATTATGCCTCCATCTGTATGGTGGCACTGGCCATGTCCCTGGCTTGTGTTCACCCCCCTGGCAGCAGTTTCTGTGTTCCCCCCGCTGTCCTGGATGCTACTTCCCCTGCACCGGGAACACCTAACTGTGCTGGCCTCAGTGCTGTATGGCACTTCCTCCTTCTGAACTATGGCTGTGGCTCCCCACACCTTCCCTGAGCCTGTGGGTTCCAGGTGCCCTTTCTCTGTCCTGCCCTGTGTGTGTGTGTGTTGCCTGTGTGGCTGGCTATAGTTCAGCAACATGTGCCTTCCCTGTAGCGTTCTTGTGCCTCTCCCTTGTTCTTTTTATTTTGATCATTTCCGCTATCGCTCAACTTCTGCTTGCTCCCCTATTGTGCATAGGCATGTTGTTGAATACCGCACTGCGCCATTTATGCATGGTTCCTCCCCTTCAGTTGCACACTACATTCATTATCATTGTGCTATTGCTCAGTATGATTTGGGAGGCACAACTGCCTCCCGCTGAATATCGCAGAATGGCGCATTTTTGGACTTGCGCTGGTGCAACCCTATTGCGCATGGCGCAACCCGTTTGAATATCTGGGCCAGGTGCTATAAATGGTTTCCAAACACAGTGGGATGACTTTAAGGGGAATCATCAGAAATGGGTGGGTGGGGTAATCATTGGTGGAAGAGCAGTAGAGGGAGGGACTGGTAGTGTTGGGAATGAAGCTGGGCCTAGGGAAGACTCGATGGACTTAAAATTTTCTTCTGTCCTTACTGTCTGTTTTATGTTTTGCTTGCTTTGACAATCAGAACTCAATATAAGCAGTTCTATCTTGTTGGTGTTCAATCAAAGCAATATCATGGCATGCAGTCTTGAACTTCTGCCCCATAATACACAATATGAACAGTCATGGAACTGCCCTCACCAGGAAAATGAAAGATTATTTATTTATTTATTTAGACTTTGGTAACCAGGACAGGTACACTGAGCTAAGGTTCATTTTCAGGTGTGACTCGGGGAGGCACAGGGGAGTAGGAAAAGAAATACAATTCAGTAATGTGGGACATGTTAAAGAATACTATTATAAATAAGTCATTTTATAAGAAGTAGGTAAGTAATTCAGTAACACTTGAAGCATGGTATGATACATCTGCATAGTAATAAAAATCTAGTCAATATGTTGTCTTGGTGGCGAAGAGGGATGAGGATCTCACAGCACCTTACCTTTTCCCACACCAGCAACCTGAGTTCAAGAATGAGCTCAGACCACTGGGAGCTAGTGGGGGCAGAGGGCCAAGAGAGGATCGAGAGTGGACATCAGGAAGCTCTCTTCTCTCGGATTGGGGTGGTGTGCCTTTCTGGCTCTTGGCTGTCACTGGGAGGAGGCCCTGTGGTTGCACTGATGTACAGGAGGTAAGATGTAAGTCTGGTGTCACAGCGTGTGGGAATAAACTTACACAAGGCAAATTTACAGATTTAAAACACACCTTGGTGTGATATTTATTTTTCAAAAGTTCAAAAAATAATAAATGAAAACAAAAAAATTACAAAGAAAATCACTACTTAACATCAGTAGTTTCTCACACAATACATTCCTGGATTCTAGAGCTCCTAAGACCCTTCTCATCTGCATTCAACAGCTTGTCTCTAGTAGCCTCTCTCTCCTCCTCTTTCAGGGCTGAGCCCCCACCTGGCTGAACTCAAGTAAACTCAATGAAGTGGTATTTATATACTTTGGTGGTGGGGGGTCACCTGACTAAGCCCTTTCTCTTTACAAGTCTGGACATGCTGTTTCATGTCTGAACATGTTGTTTCAAAACCAAAGGGAGAGAGGTTATTTCAGGGATTGCCTGGTTCAGTTAAGGTACAGTGTATATCTTCATATATACTGACACTCTCTATATCTCTGATCCACAGTGATGAAACACTTTTATAAAGTGTACCACATTCTCATACATAGAACCTTATACAGCAACATGTCTATAGTGTGAATTTATGAAAATATCTTAAGGATTTCTTATACCTGTACTAATCATGACATTATTATTGTTTTATATGACTTCTGATCATTTTCTTTAAAAGGCTTTACTAACTGTATTCATTCCTATTTAAAATAGCCTTCATACTTTTGTACAAAAATGCACTTATGCACTTTACACAACACCTCTCCAGGTGTTTGGCGTCATTCAGGGACTGGATGGATGGAACTCGAAAAGAATGAAAAGAGAGAACTAGTAGGAAGTTTAGTAGGGAAAGTAAAGAGCTACGCTGGTGGCCAACCTAGGGTAGGTGGGAAAAAGAAGAAAAGCAAAGAGAAAAGTGGTAGCTGTTGCTAGGAAATAAGGAGATAGAAAAGTGGTCCATCAGTCACGGCCGAGGGTGTAGCTTAACTACACTACATCTGGGAGGGTGGAAGGAGCCATGGTTCCGGACTGCATGTGAGCCTCCATGCTCATGCGTGGTCCGTGTTGCCGTGGCTCCAGGGGATAAAAACATAGCTGGAAAATGGGAGCAGATCAAGGGCTTCAAGAAGGTTACCAGGGCACCCTGACCCACCCCTCCACTCCATCTGGCGGGCCATCTGGATATGCGATATGCTTACTCTTGGGGACAGCCTTTCCCATCCTGGTCCCACCACGGGGGTGGGGGGAATCTATGGGAGAATCTGGTCCCCAGCTTGGTGAGAGAAGCGGGGACAGTCAGGTATGCTTGTAGGTATGGGCTGAACAGCCACCCCAGATCTGGCTTAAGAGGACAGACACTTCTATGGGGGGGTAGTCTATTCAGCAGAGCCAGCCATGATGCAAAGCAGTAACTTGCTGTAAAGGACATGTCACAAAATACTGCATGACAAAAGGGCTTAATTGCCATTGAATTACACGGTTCCCTTTCTCTGCAGTATACCGCAGCATTTTGTGATATACTGCAGCATTACTGTATTGCTTCCTGCCAGCTGCTGCTGTACTTTAATATAACTCTACTAGTGGTGGCATTTACATAGCAAACAACAGTGGGTGATGAAATGAAACTCTACTCTTCCTGCTGCAACCTTATCTACAGTTATCACTGATTCTCAGTGCATTATTAATGACTTGAACCATGATAAATCTATCCCAGTAAGTCACCTATAGTACTCCAGCCCATCCACCAACACACAATCATCTACTGTGTCTAATACCACCAAGTGATGGAAGAGAATCAGAACTGATCTCTCACCCCTATCCCAGGCTGATAAGGGCATTCATTACTCTGACCAGGGCTGTTTCTGTGTTGTGGTGAGGCCTGATTCAGGCTAAGGCTCATAGATGTTAGCTTCCTAAAGATGTGATCGAAGATAATCCACCACAACCTTCTCATGCACCTTCCCCAAAAGGGAAGGTAGAGATAAACTGATAGCTAGATAAATACTTAGGACCCATGTAATGCTTCTATAGTAGAGCTCTGACCAAAGCCTTCTTCATGACAGGAGGCAGAAAACCCCTCCCTAAAGAAAGCCTTTGTGATACAGGCAACAATGGATAAGAGTTTCTCCTGTGATATTAAGTTGAACCAAGTGGGACCAAGGTTCAACATACAGCTCAAAGGACACGATACAAAGATAGAAAGAATCTTGCAAGCATTCTCTCCCCAAACCACCTAAATTCCATCCAGACCACAATTTTTCCCCAACACCTCCTTGCCCAGATTATGAAAGCTAATAACTTGCCAGTGGAGAAATGCTTGCCTCTAATGGTCCATCTGTGAAAATAACAAACTGCTCAAACTTTTTATGAGAAAATTCACTAACTGGCTTGTAACATTAAGGATATAATGGCCTAAAAGGGCTGGATGAGCTACTGGACCAAACTATTTCTCACTCTGGGAAAAATGAAGTTCTCCTAGGAGACGTTAACATAAACTGCTTGGGAAACACACAAACGACTTACCTGTCCAGACTACAAAGTTTCAACCTACATCAGCTTATTTCTCTACCCACTATAACTGCCCCTCACTCAAACACCAGCACTCTGCTGGACTGGATTATGACTAACTACCCGGAGAACATAGCTGATGCAGGCGTCCTTTCTGATGCCATCACTGACCACTCCCCCACCTTTTGTATCTGGGGTAAAGGCAGGCCTGAACCAGTGAAGCCCCACTTCATTACTTTCCATGATTATGTGAACTTTGATTCACAGGCTTTCTTGTCTGAAGTTGCTCACACTGATTGGACCTCTCTCTATAGCTCATCTGATGCTCAGTCTGCCTAAATCTATTCTTGACCAAATTCCTTGCCCTACAGTATAACCACTATCATCTTGTTATTAGTTGGGTAAGAAATAAGCAAACCCACTGGTTAAAATCCAACCTAATCTCTAAGATACATCAGAGGGACAAATGTTGGTATCATTTCAAGAAATCGGGTCTCACTGGGGATTTTAACACATACAGAGCCCTGATAAATTCTTGTAAGAAAGAAAGAAATCAAACAGGCAAAAAGCTCTTACTGTAAGGAGTTACTAACAAACTCTCAGGGAGACTCAAAAAAATGTTGGTCCCATATTAAGTTTTTCTTGGGATCCAACCAGTCCTATACACCTAATGACATGTCCCTGAAGGGCGTCCATTGCAATAATCCCCTCACTATCACAAACTTTTTTAATGCACAATTTGCTGACCTTACTCAGTACACCTCCACTTTCCTGACCCCATTGAATCCCATCACTCCAACCAACATCACTGGGCCCACCTACTTCAAACTGCCTCAAAAATGAGGTTCTCAAACTGCTAGAAAACATCTCAGAATATGCAGCCATTGGGTCTGACAACCTTGAACCCAAACTCCTAAAATTAGCTGCTCCTCTCATAGCCGCTCCCCTGGCAAAGATTTTTACCCTCTCTTTGTGTCAAAGCTCTGGCCTAGATATCTGTAAGATGGCTGGAATTACCCCCGTGTTTAAAAAAAGTGACCCGCTTGACCCATCTAACTACAGACCTGTTGCCATCCTATCCATTCTTAGTAAAATCTTTGAGAAAATTGTTGCCATCCAAACCACTGACTTTCTTCTGAAACATGACCTCTTAACCAATGCTCAATATGGCTTCCACAAGGGTCACAGCACCTCAACTGCCCTACTCAAACTAACGTCCAACACCCTAGTGGCCATGGACTCGGGCAGGCTCACAGGGGCCATTTTTATAGACATGACCAAGGCGTTTGATTTTGTAGACCACTCTATTCTCAATGCCACCCTCAGCTGTCTAGGTTTTTCACCCACCATTGTAAACTGGTCTGACAGCTATTTAATGGATAGGTCACAGTTCATGAAATGCAACTTCACCCTCTCCGACAAGGTTACTATTAATATTGGTATACCTCAGGGTTCTATCCTGGCTCCCCTGCTCTTCTTAATTTTCATCAATAATATCACCTCAAACCTCCAGAGTACTTCCTCCGTTATATGCAGATGACATTGGACTGTATACTAGCTCCAAAAGTATTGAGGATATTAATCTACAGCTCTCAAGTGACTTTCAGATCATTCAGCAGTGGCTCACCAATCACAAACTTGTTTTAAATAGATCTAAAACCCAATCTATGTTATTGGGTTCCAGTCTCAAACTAAAATACTCCCAACAATGCTTTAACATCTCCTCCCTTGATGGCACATCCGTTGGGGTTGTAAACTCTTTCAAATATTTGGGTGTAACACTAGACCCATCCCTGAGCTTTGATTCCCACATTCAATCAACCTGTAAGCAGGTAAACTCCAAACTTGGCATTGCCTACCAAACTAGCTATGCATTCACCCCTCAGCTAGGCTTGCCATAGCCCACGGGATATTACTCCCTCTCTTTCTTATGGGATTGCTACATATGCTTCTGCCTGTAATTCAAGTCTACACAAGTGGGATGTTACCTATAATAACATTTGCCACTATGCCTCCTCCTCCCCAAAGCTGAAACATCACTGTCTTCTCTACTCAGATCTGGGATGGCTTCCTCCCCAAGCTTTAAGGTCGTATGCACTTGGTTCTATCACTGACAACATTATCAGATCCCAAATTCCCAAACCATTGGCTTGTTTCTTTCAAAATCAAACAACCAGCTATGGCCTATGCTCTGCTGACAATGCCCCTGTTCACATCCCAAGACATCACACCTTAAATGGTGCTAGTGCCTTTGCCTGTCATGCACCCAGTTTCTGGAATTCACTCCCATTAACTCTACGCCAAGCAGCATCCCATATCTCTTTTAAGAATGCACTACACAACCATCTAATCTCCTCCTACAAATGCTCTTGTTTCAAAGCACCCTAGCCCCTTCCTCCCTAACTCCACTCTTCCTTCATTGGTCTGTTGGGCCCTACTCCAGCATTGCAGCACTTTCCTCTCAAATTCTAATTTTCTAGTATTCATCTTCCATTTCCTACTATATCTTGTTAAGTTATCTGAGTTGGATCTCTACCTGACCACCTACTTTCCAACTCTTCCCTCCTATCCCTCCCTTTCCACAGTTTCCCATACTTATTTCTGCTTGATAGCAAGTTTTGCTCTATTGCTCTCACTGTTCCTTACTCTCCATGGGTTTTAATTTTCTGAATCATTTTATCTTTGCCCTAATTATTTGTTACCTGTAAATTTAATGTTGTGTTGTATATTCTACTTATTTTGTCATTTTACTGCTGTATTCCACCTGCTGATATCCACATGTTATTTTGTATTCTGTACCATAATGTCTCTCAAGTTTGTCTCTGTACTGTCCCGGGTCATGCCTGAAAATAGTAATTTTTTGGCTAGTGCACCTACCCAGTAAACAAAAGCTAAATAAATAAATATAATAGGCTGTCATCATCTTCATCCTTACTCTGCAGCCAGTCAGTTTTTTTTCCTGAGGATATAAAAATTTATTTCCTCTTTGAATCACATATGTCCACCTGACAGCTTGTATAATAATCAACCCAGGCAAGTTCATTGGTCGTACCTCCTGATTTCTTATACTTAAGCTCCAGTCTCTGTCACTGTCCATTGAGCCACTGGAGAGCTCTGTTGAATTATAGCAGTCTCCATAGACAGAGACAGACCAGAAACAGATCACTATCATGTGTTCAATTGCAGAGGAGATAGACATATTTTAATGTTCCAAGAAAATGGGAGAGAGATTGCAGGAAAGATTCAAAAACCTCTGTATGTTCATGGGGGGCAGAAGTTGGTAGTGTTAAGGAGCTGATAATAGATGCTACCGATGACTGTTACAGGACCATAAAAGTCCAAAAACATGCAGAAGACCAATATGGTTGTGTGAGTAGGTAAGGCAGTCTACTAGGGACAAAAGAGGCATTTAGTACTTACAAGAAGGAACAGAATGAGGTAAACACAGAGTGGTATAATAAAAAATTGTGTCTAAGTAAAAGCTTATTAGGGAGGTAAAGATAATGACATAATTAAGGTGATTCTGTGTGATAATAGTGAACAAAAAATGGTGCTGACCAAAAACAGCAAATGCACATCGCCAACAAGCAAAATGATGATGAGCATTACAGCGTCCCCCACAAATAGCGACTGGCACTTCCTTACTCCCTGGGGGAGATGTGAAACTACTTTTGTGTAATGTTCAATATCCATGGCACTCCAGTCATTACCTCATGGGTTGTAGCCCACCTGATAAGCTAATGATGCACATGTGTAATGTAACATTTTGTAGTATAACATTTATTTCAGTATAACTTTTATAATAGTTAAACTGAGTGTTAAAATATAGCCTTTTACAGAATGCTTCAAGTGTAATTTCTTATACTATATAACCAAATGTCTTTACTCAAATAGTTAGCTATGCATTTCTCACAAGACCTAGTTAAAAGTCTTGTGATGCCTGTCTTGTGATGATTACACAACACTTTACCTTATGATTTTATAGTGGTCAGCATTTAGATGTCCTATAGTGAACTTGAACAGGATAGTATGCCCTTATTAGGATGGCATTACCTGTTTAAGGAAGGTTTGCACACAAAGAACCTTCTATAAATGAAGCCAATACTTATGAGATTGTGCAAGAAAATGTGATAAACACCTTGTGATGTTATGAGAGAAATACAGTTATCTCTATGCTTTGACTGTTATTCACCACACCCTAAGATTAATAGGTTATTTTGTTATATGATTGGCCTATACTAGGGAGTCAGTAGATTTTAAGTTAAGAAAACTTTATATAAGCACTGTATAGAATTGAATAAGCAGCACCAAACTTGAAGCCAGAATACATGTATTGAGAAGTTGACCAGAATACTTGTATTGATGTTGATGAAACTCGCAGAAAGAAAATAAACCAGAGGGAAATATTCATTTGGTGTGACTTGAATTATTTGAAGATAGAAAACACGATGCAGCTATCATTTTATCCTTACAATTGGTGCCGTGACTCGGATGTCCGAAGACAGTCTATACGGTTGCTGACGACATCAAACGAACCGAGAAGGAAGCCACTGCGAGGAACGCTTACCATACATGAACTAATTACTCACATATGGAGTGAAGTCGGAGAGACAAACAAGGAAGCTGAGGCAAAGTCAGACGTGATTTACCAGTGAACCTACTGACGTAAGTATGGATGCCATATTACATAAATTTTTAGAGGAGAACCTTAAAGAAGGTCCATACAGCTCTCCTGAACAGCAGGAAGATGCGTACTTATGTTTAACTAAACAATGTATAGACCGTAATGAGAAAAGTAAATCAGACAAAATCAAGTTTGCTAACATATGTCAAATGTATGTACAGTATCAGTTAGAAACAACTGCTAGGACATGTCAGTTGAAGAAAGAAATGTTAGAGAAGATGATGCTCATTGCTTACATATAGCCACACATGTCACTGAGACTAAGAACAGTGAATACAAATTAAATGTTTCTCAAGAAGTATGTGGTTTGATGATTAAGAATAACCAACTGGAAGAAAATATTAAATTTATTAATAAACAGAGTCAAGCCCAGATTAATGAATTATCTCGACAGTTACAACAAGCCATAGAGAGATTAGATTATTCCAATCAAGAGCATGTGCAAGACATAGCATACAAAGAGCAAACTCTGTATACTTTGCAAGCAGAAGCCCAGGCACAATGCCAAATTTCTTTAGAAGTATGGCATCAGGTACAAAAATACAAGCAGCTTCCTATCCAACCACAGCATATGCCTGTTCCATGTGGTTGTTTTGGAAGGTGAACATATACATCAGAGTCAGAGATGGAGTCAGATGACTCTGAGGTAGAAGACATTATTGCATTATGCAGTAAAAAGAAGATGGCTCCTTTTCATACAAAAACCAAAGGAGAAGGAGAAGGAAAAAAAGTGCATCAAGCTAGAGGAAAGCAGTTAAAGAAATTGACATGGAAAAACAGAGTGGAGTTAGAGAAAAACAGAGGAGCTGTTCCAGGCTCATATAAAAGAAATAGAAGAACATTTGGAGAAAGATACAAGCTTGACAGAAAAGGACTCCAACTTTCTAACTGACCAAATGAAATTAAAGTGTGATCAGTTAGAATACAACAAAGGGTTGTGTGAGCAAGATGAGGAAGCTAGAGCACAATCAAAAAGGCCTGAGGAAGCCATAGACGAGGTAGAGGTCCATATGGAACTATCCCAAAGGGATCTCTCCATCCAAGAATCCATGCAGTTAGTGGATCAGTTAGGAAAATGGGAACCAGGTCAAAATCCAGTCCCATATTGTTCTAAATTAAAGACATTAGTAGCAAATTTTAATTTGACCAACAAAGATGCCTGTAAAATAGTAACACTGTCACTTTCTGCAAAGTTGTTACAAAGTTTACCTACCAAGATGACAGGATCTCAGGCACGACCAGAGATTGATAACAACTGGGCAACTGTGGATGAAATCCAAGCTGCATTGTTTTCTATGCACGGAGTCTCACATACTGATTGGAGTAAGATCTATGAGATCACTCTACAACCAGGTGAATCCCCAGTTATGTTTATCAACCATTTGTATGCTGCCTACACAACATATGGAGGCGTGGCAGACCCTAGTAAAGATAAAGAACCCTTTCTCAGTTTAATTGACCGGCAAGCTACTATTGCCCTCGTCAGTTAGTATGCTATGTAAAGAGCAGAACGAGCCGCTGATAAAGAAATGTTACTCACTGATTGGTGGCGTATGCAACAAGATGACAGTCCTGAAAAGGAAAGGACAAGTGAAAGATAGCCACCATAGTCAAAACAGAAGGCAAAGGTGGGTTTACCTTTCACAATTGCAATAAAGTAGGCCACTTTAAGACGTGATTGTTGGGTAAAAGGTGGAGATATGTAAAGAAAGAAGCAGCAAGTCTAAGAGAGAAGACGTGCTCAAAATCCGGATAGTAATGCTAAACCTAGTGGTAAGGCAGACCTACAAAAATGTATTGAAGTACTTAGTAATTTGATTAATACTAAGACAGTTGCAGCGGTTCAAAAGGAATCTACTGCGCCTAGTGATAGTGAAGAAGGAGAGGATGAAGAAGAGCTTCTCGCTAGGGATGAGAAGAAAAAGAAATGACCGGACAAAGCCCCCACCTTCCAAATCCTTGGTCAATTACAAGAGGATTGGGAAGGACATCCAACAATATCAGCAATGGTTAGGGGCTGCCAGACTGTGATATTAGTTGATACTGGTGCTACTGTTAGCATAACAGATAGAGATATGCCTTTAACAACTCACGGGAAACGACAAATTAATTTGCAAGGTTTCACAGAGGGTGTGTTAACAGCATGTTTGACAAACCAGATATGGTTCAGAGAGGTGAACAGCAATTGAAATATATGTTTTGGAAATTTAATACACATGAAGGTACCATCATGGTATGGACATTCTAGCACAACATGGTTTAGTAGTAGATCTTAGTAACATGATTTTATGGAAAGGAAGCACTACTAACCTAGGACCAAATGTGGATGGCTCACATAGTGTGTACACAATAAAGTCATTAAAGATATATCACATGAGTGATTTATGGAAGCAGGTGCCACAATGGATAAAATCTGCTGTACATAGGCATGAACCAATATGGGCTAAAAATGCCGCAGAGTGTGGATGAGTGTCTTATATGGAGGTCCAAATTGAGGGACCAGACCCACCGCCACAAAAGCAATATGCATTTCCAAAGGAAGCACTGGAAGAGGTAGGAATTATTTTAAAACAGTTGCAATTACAAAAGGTAATTCGCCCGATATGTTCAACTTTTAATTCCCCTCTTTGGCGGGTTCATAAAGCGAATGGTACTTGGAGATTGACTATAGACTATAGGATCTTGAATAAGGTAATGCCTTTAGTCACCCCAGTGGTATCTAGACTACTGGACTTAATATCTCGGTTGTCTCCCACTGCCACTATTTATACTGTACTAGATGTGTCAAATGGATTTTGGTCTATCCCTATACATCCAGATAGTCAGTATAAGTTTGCTTTTACCTTTCAGGATAAACAGTACACATTTCAGTGCTTACCCCAAGGTTTTCACTCATCGCCACTTTATTTCACCAATGTTTAGCAGAAATATTATTGGGTTTTAGGACCAGAAGCAATAATACAATACATTGGCGGCATTTTATTGCAGTCTGATACATACCAAGAGCATGTTAGTTTATTGACTGAGTTGTTAACAGTCTTAGGTAAAGGAGGGTTAAAACTGAACCCTAGCAAAGCACAAATTGGACTGTCACAAGGTTACTTTTGGGGAATATGTATTAATAAAGAAGGACAAACTGTAGATCCTGATAAAATCAGGTAATACAGCAGTTACCAAAACCCAAGGAAAGACTGCATTACTACAGTTATTGGGCATGGTAGGATTTTGCAGAGATTTATTAGTTTCTCTAGCATGGCAAAACCTCTGTATAATCTACTGAAGGGAGAAAAGGAAACTGATATTTCCATTGGGAACCAGAACATCAGATAGCTTTTCTGGCTCTAAAGCAAGCACTAAAGACAGCTCCAGCTCTTATTAGTCCTCCTGAATCCTCTGATTTTGTAATACAGGTACGCGACAGATCAGGTAATCAATGCAGTACTGTTACAAAAGAGGCAGGGACTTTATGTCCTGTGGGATATTTTTCTGTATTAACACCTGTGGAAGAGACATATGAGGAATGTGTAAAACATTTGTTAGCTGTGTATTGAGCTATACAAGCCATGGAACATATTGTGGAGTTTAACAAAATTATCCTGCAAACATCCACACTCCAGTGAAATTTCTACTTGAAAGGGATGTGAGAGGTGTGTCTTCACAGCGATTGGTTAAATGGGCTTTAGCTCTACAAGGGAAA
This sequence comes from Neoceratodus forsteri, assembly GCA_016271365.2. Taxonomy (NCBI): domain Eukaryota; kingdom Metazoa; phylum Chordata; order Ceratodontiformes; family Ceratodontidae; genus Neoceratodus; species Neoceratodus forsteri. Next base: position 1,137,487,910 of record CM057455.1, on the reverse strand, counting down.
AATATCACTGTAGAAAAATGTACCTCACCTATGTTAGTTGAATTAATGGCATGGGAGGGAGAGGCACATGATTGTGGAACTGTTATGGGAACCAATTTTTAACCCATTTTTGCTACAGAACCCAGCCCGGAGGCTAGGGATGTGTATGTAGATGGATCTAGACAATGGGATGATGGACATTTCCATACTGGATATGTCATTCGGACACCCAGTACTAATCAAGAAATTTTGGTTAGGTACCCCTCCTCATTTTCAGCACAACGAGCTGAAGTAGAAGCAGTAAGAGAAGCTATTATGACTAACCGGAGAAAATATTAATATCTACTCTGACTCAGCCTTCATAGTTAACTCATTACTTAATTTTCTCCCCATTTGGGCAAAAAGGGGTATAAAAACAGTGAGTGGTGAACCAATACAATATGCACCCATATTGCAACATATATGGGATATTGTTGCTCAGACTCCACTAAGAATAGACATTTGTAAAGTACGAGCTTATCAAAGAAACCCAAAGGATATACATGAGCTAAATAATGGTTATGTGGATAATCTTGCCAAATTGGCTGCCAAACAAACAAACTTATGGGTAGACCCTCTAGGAGGCGACTCTACACAATTATGGGAGATGGACGAATTTGACAAACACCATATTAAATGGATAGCTGCCATCTCACAAGTCCCAAGTTTGGGGCATATCCAAGATACAGATGCTTGGATAGTGGGTTGTTGGAGCCAATGGAAAGACACTGGACAGTGTGCAACCAAGCATGTTACCGTATGGGAAGATATGGTAGTATGGGAATGACAACCTGGGTTTAAGAAGTGGATTCCACCCACTTCATTTAGAAAAGATATTATCATGGATAATCATCGAATTGGGGTCATTGAGGACTCCACAAAACTTGTAAAATGTTGGCACAGAAGTATTGGTGGCCAAAAATGGGAAAAGATGTCAAACAATACCTGAAGGCTTGTCTCATCTGTGAACAGATGAATCCTCCAGTGCCTGATAAGAGGGTTCCATCAGGGCATATACCCTTAGCGGATGGTCCTTGGTCCAGCTTACAAATTGATTATGTGGGGCCCTTGCCTACTGCCAAAGGGGGTTCTGATATTTACTAGTCATTGTTGACATATTTTTCAAATGTGTAGAAGTATTGCCCATACAAAATGATAGTGCTACAGCTACTGCAAAAGCGCTATGGGAACATGTGTTCTCATGATGAGGTTTTCCCAGAATACTTGAACGTGATAGAGGAACTCACTTTACAGTGGAAGTAATGACAGCTTTGTGTGATATTTTGGGTATCACTCAATGTTTGCATTTACCCTAAAATCCACAATCATCCAGAATGGTAGAAAGGTTAAATCACACTCTAAAAAATGCACTAAAAAAGGTAGAGTTGGATACTGGTAAAGGGTGGGTGATGCACTTACCAGGAATCCTAATGGGTATTAGAGGTACAGAAAACAAGAGTACTGGCTATAGCCCATATCAGTTGATGACTGGATGGGATATGAGGTTGTATTATCCATCGGATCCAGATCTATCAACACCAGTGTTGGACCGCATTAAAACTGATGTGTTTTTGCAACAGCTACAAAAACAGTTAGCTGTTTATTTACCCCACGCTGCCAGAAATATGGCACAGACTCACTACAAAAACAGAGACATGACGAAAAAGTGATACTGCCCGTTGAAAGGGGTCATCGTGTCATGGTGAAAAATGTTGGTCAAAAGGGACCATGGGACGCTAATTGGATGGGACCCTATGATGTCATTGATGTTTTGGGACCATGGGTCATTCAGGTCCAACAAATTCGACAAGGGTCTACAGAGACCAAATGGGTCCATGTGGACCAATGTAAATTGTATCAGCCTTTAAATGATAACAACTGATACTGCTCTGTTTCTCCCACTAGGTGAAGTACAATGATGTTTCCTTTACTTGTACTGAGCAGTACCTTACTGATCCTGGTAACTTCCAACAAAAATGGGTGCCCAGGGCACATATGGAACAGTTTATACAACCAAAATTATGCCAATCATACTGTGTCAGGTCTCCCAGTGATGCTGGGAGAACGACATGAACACACTGGATATCTTCTTATCAAATGGTACTTTATTTGTTATGGACAATATCAAAATGTGACATGGGGATGCTCGACAGAAGCCTGGCCTGGCACAGCGATGTGTGTGGTAAACACGACAGCCCAGAAAGGAATTTATATTTGCTCTACTATGGGGGATACAACCAATTTGACAAGAGAAGAACAAGACTTATTTCGATTAGAACTAAAGGACATGTTACATTATCTACCTAATATAACATTGTTAAATGCATCTTATTGGGATATCAATATAACACAATGTAATATGTGGAATTTTTATATAATACATCTATTATAAGAACTAGACAGTAGGGTTAAAGCAATTTTTTGTAGTATTGCCTTTAACAAATATATATTCTCTGTCAGTGTATACTATGAAGCCAAGATGGCCTGGGATGGCCTGCAATGTATCTTTAACTAGTAAATCTGCTGTATGGAACACACAATACCAAAAACAAGGTATAGTAGGGCAAAAATTCTTGCCGCCATCGGATAGTATTATCTTAACACAAAATATATATCCTTTGTATTATCCATGTAAATTGGAATATTATAATGTGTTGCTGCATTTGCCTTTTCCATGATTACCACTTTGCTGCAAGGATCAGGCTTTGGTATTATTGTGGCAACAATATTATAATAATACCTTGAATCAATACCATGCTAGACATAGAGCATGGTCATTTAAAATTCCTGCAGAAGCAACACCAGGCTTATTCCATCGTAAGACAGATGTGTGGGGCTGGTTAGGCTCAGGATTAGGAATTGCTAATGGTATTGATTTTATGGTTTTAAAGGGTCATACTCGCTCTTTGGAAATGACTTTAAAGAATATGGCTACTGGACCATTATAGACTAATGTGAGATTAGCGGCTGAAAATGAAGAAATTGATTGGTTTGCATTTAAAGAAACCTTACAAAATTTTAAATTATTGCTCGGATAGCAGCCAGTTTTTACAACTCACTTTCTAATATGTCTAAAGAAAGCTATATAGAACTGGCTTACTCACAATTAGCTGCTGAAGCACATGCTTATTTAGTTAATGAGTTAAATAGAATTGAAACTAATAGGTTACCTTTAGGAATTGGTAGAACCAATGTGACTAGATTACTAGATCATCCTGATGTAATTCTACCGCCCTTAGCTATGGTAAAAGCATGGAATTCACCCAATCAATATGCACAAGTGTTATGACATGTGATTCCCATACTAGTAATAATACCTGTATGTTTTGAACCACCAAAAATATTGTGGCAAATCAATAATTTGGGAGTATTAATACATGACCAGCTCCTGACACTACAAATACCAGGTGATACCATTATTAAAGTACACAGTGAATATGTTGTCTTACCTAAACAACAGTGTGTACAAGAACATGAAACCTTAACATGTGGGGAAGAGACATCAGCCACCCCATAGTTTCCTGAATAATGTAAATTTCCCCTAACATCTGCAAATCAATACCGCCAAGCTATGAGATGGAACCAATCATGGTGTGAAATTGCAGGTCAACCTTGGAATGTATGGTGGTGTAGTGACAAGACCTGGTGAGTTGCAAATTGACCCTTGGAACGTCCTGCCTATAGCTGAACAAATGTTACCCATATCGATGGTTCCAGTATGGCCTTAGATTTACTCACTGATTTGGCAACTCCACCTCATTTTGACCTACCCAAAATTAATAAAATGACACTTGGTGCCTTGTTGTATAATCAACAAACAAAAGGACTTATTTTGACACAAAAGGCCTCCACTAAAGAGATAAAAAACAGTCACCATATATCCATATTATATCCTGGTGGGATTGAGATCGGCTGTTTTGGGTACTAGTCCAACCCTCATAGTGGTGGGTAGCAGTATTGCAGTGATATGTGTACTTATTATGGTACAATTGTTATTGTATCGTAAAATGAAACACATGGTTTGACAATACAAATGTTACAATGGCAACATTGTCTTGTGTGATCTCCAGGTATAGAGAGTCACAAAGTGGGATATTGTAATGTAACATTTTGTAGTATAACATTTATTTCAGTATAACCTTTATAATAGTTAAACTGAGTGTTAAAGTATAGTCTTTTACAGAATGCTTCAGTATAATTTTTATACTATATAACCAAATGTGTTTACTCAAATAGCTAGCTGTGACAGTTTCTCACAAGACCTAGTTAAAAGTCTTGTGATGCCTGTCTTTGATGACTACACAACACTTTACCTTATGATTTTATAGTGGTCAGCATTTAGATGTCCTATAGTGAACTTGAACAGGATAGTATGCCCTTATTAGGATGGCATTACCTGTTTAAGGAAGGTATGCATACAAAGAACCTTCTATAAATGAAGTTAATACTTATGAGATTGTGCAAGAAAATGTGATAAACACTTTGTGATGTTATGAGAGAAATACAGTTATCGCTATGTTTGACTGTTATTCACCACACCCTAAGATTAATAGGTTATTTTGTCATATGATTGGCCTATACTAGGGAGTTAGTAGTTTTTAAGATAAGAAAACTTTATATAAGCACTGTATAAAATTGAATAAGCAGCACCAAACTTGAAGCCAGAATACATGCATTGAGAAGTTGACCAGAATACTTGTATTGATGTTGATGAAACTCGCAGAAAGAAAATAAACCAGAGGGAAACATTCATTTGGTGTGGCTTGAATTATTTGAAGATGGAAAACACAACGCAGCTATCTTTTATCCTTACAACATGTGACCTAGGATCAAATTTTGCAGTATACCTAGGTCCCAGGAGCACCTGCTTCCCAGTTCTTTTGTGCCTCTGAAAAGGCAACAGCACACCAGGAGTCCCTCTGTGTGATCCTAATTACTCAAGGTAAAGGTAGGCTGTAATTATTTTTGAACTACTGTTTCTTCTCTGTGTAAGCTTGTATTGATATTATAATGAAATTGTATGGCTTTTGATCCTGGATTTTATCTTGGTGGTTTGTGAATTTTGTTAATTTAGGAAGGCCTGAGTGGCTTTCTTCTCATGCTTAAAGTGTTGGTAGGCCCTCCTTCCCTCACTCCTTATGGTTTTTAAATCGCTTGTGGATATATACATTGTGTTTTTTTTTAATCACTTAAATCACTTGTGGATTTATGTCTGTTATTAACATAGCATATCCCATGGTCATTTTATCAGGAGAAATATTGTTGGTTATTCAGTGGTTCGGCGCCTGGCCTGGTTTTAAGTGGCAGGCAGAGGGGGGATCTAGGTAGGCGCTTTCAAGTATTTCAAATGACAGTGTACACTGTCTATGTGGTTCCAGGAGGATGGCATCTTTTTTTGCACCATTTCCAGTGTCCCCCACATGCCTGGCATGCTGATAGGCCTTGGTACTTAGGGCTGCGTAGCAGTGGGCCAATGCCCATGCCCCGTTCCAGCTTCCTGTGCCTCCAATCAGCTTCAGGACTGTTTTTGTGGCCAAAATAAGGAGTTCTTCTCCACCTCTTAAGTGGACAGATGTTCCCATGACCTGACCCTCCTCAAAAGTGGGGTTGGGTGCTTCCTTATGCTCCACTGTGTTGTTGGTCCGCTCAGGTTTTTGGAAGTCTCAGCCCCTACTTAGCGGTTGTGAGCTCCTTTTCTCTGCCAACCAGTTTTACAATATCCATGGCCCCTGTTTAGCAACTGTGACTCCTCCTACTGGTCACAGCAGCCTCACCCTGGTAGGTCCCTCACCTAGTGGCCTCTGGAGGGTTCTTGGCAATATATGGTGTGGTGCCCGTCTACTCCTATCTTAGCAGTTGCAGGGAGTTGTGAGAGTCAGGCAACTCCGCTAGGTTGGGTTGCAGCTTCTGCTTTACAGGCCCCTCTCACAGCAGCCTCTAAAAAGATTGAAATGGGCAAGTATGGCATGGTCCCTGCTCACTCCTCCCTCAGCAGTTTGCAGGGACTCTCACTCCTTCCCTCAGATTGAGAGGTACTGTGGAAGGGGTGTTGCCATGTTGAATGAGGGGTGGTGACTTACCTTTGGCCAGCATCTCCCTATGGGTGGATGAGGTAGAGCTGGCCACATCACCTTCATGGCATCTGCTATTTTAGTTCACCAAGTCCCCTACGTCTTAGTGCATGTATGATATGGAAGGTGGCCATTCTTGTAGTCCAAGGCCTCTGCACATGTGCAAGGCAGTTGATAAGGACCACCATGTTTGTAATTCACATGCTGATGCTGCGTATGTGGATCAGTGATGGCAGCCATATCTGTAGTCCTTTTCCAATTCCTCACATGCTGGAGCAAAATGTGTCTCCCATTAAATGACATATGATACAGGAGCACCTCCACCTCATGTGCACTACAAGTGGTTTACTGAGGTATCTCACTGGTATTTCTGGAAACAAGGTGAGCAAGGTTCTTATTCTGTATCATGGGCAGTTAAGTCTACACATTAGATCCAGGAAATTCAATTTTTTTTTACTGCTTTGAACTGAGTATCCATGGGGTCAAGCTTCTGCTTACCTGGATGCTCTTTCTGGATGGTCTCTAAGTCACCTTCCCTTCTCTCATCCCTAGATGGTGAAGGTGAAGAAATGCACCTCATGAAGTGCCACCTTGATGCCGTACAATTCAGGACCACAATTCCTGGCTTGCTTACATGATGAGGAGGACCTTTCCCTAGACCAGTCACCCATTCTGGATCCCAGTAACCCAGGTATCAGCAGGACCAACTGGGCAAATCTGGGAACTTTACTTCTCCAGAACCAACAGACCACTGTGGCCATGTTGGAAAGTCAGCAAAACTTCATGCTTAAAGTGATGGAAAGGTTGGCAGCCTTAATGCAGTCAAGGCTACCATCCACACCCCAACCCCACCATCACCACCTCTTGAACCTGTCACTCCACCACCTGATGACCAGCCAGAAGAAACCAATTGTCAGGATGTCTAAATCTCACTGTCAGGTTCTTGGCAATAATGGAATGCAAGGAATCACAGACAAGTTGCATAAGAGTAATAAACTGTTTATTACTAACAAAAAGGAGAATTACAGTTGCCCTAAGCAGTTCTTACCAATACGAACTGGAAGCCAAATGCTAAGCATTCCCTATACCTCGAGGATTCTCTGTGTCTCTTGGGGTCACCGAGGTAGAAGACGTAATATCTTACATTATATACCTATGATAATTACTATGGTTACGGTAAGATAGAAACATTTCTAGTTACAGAGATGAACCCTATTGGCTAAATTAGAGGTGGCTCCACAGTCCAAGATAACATTATACAATTTTGTAGTAGTCATCACTTTGTAAGACAAAGAGTACAATGATACATATATCAGAGCAGTAGTACAAAAATGACCAAAAGGTGGCAATGCCTACTTATATATCATAATCATTACAAGGACACAGATGTCCTAATATCCTGTAAGCAAGAAATACATATATGTATTAGAGTAAAGTGTATAACAATAATATGCATGTATATTCTGACTTTTACTCTTATACGGTAGATGCACTTAGCCCTATATGTTAGTATAACATACCTAAGTGATAGCTCTCTACAGTGTACCTCTGGGGATACCAATAAGGGTGCAGGGACCTCATGTAACATTCCCCCCTTTGTTGACTCTCAGGTCAACACAGCAAAATCAGGAAAATGGACAGAGCAGGGGTCATTTACAGACCTGACGTGAGAGTCTTGTAAAGGAATTCCAGCTGCTCACAGTGTTGATCAGTGTGCGCCATAGGCAGCAAAGCATAATAATCAAGAAAATATAAAAATGCTTGTAGTATAACAAAACATTTAAATGTCATCTCTAACCAAGTGTCAGTAAGTGCACTGTCTATATCACCATCGTTAATAAGTGCAAGGACAGCTTCATTAGCTTTAGTTATAGTATTGCTGATGTGGATGAGGTGTGTGTCTTTCCTTTCTAAAAGTGATTTTAATGTCAATGTGAGGGGATCAATGCGTACATTAAAATAGGGTAAATACTCAGGGTAAGCAGATAATTAAGGTTACCAACAATGATATCAGCGTCCATAAGGGAAACGAGGGGTAATAACGGTATGTCCAATAACTGACTTCTGGTGGGGGACAAAACAGAAATTAGGATTATCAATAACACATGTTTGCATGCTATGAACATAAAATTTTATATTAGTCACTACGCAGTATTCACCATCAGAATTATATTGCATTTTAACAGTGGGACGTCTCCATTTTTGCAACTGTACCGGGCAGGTGTAGCTGGTCTTTGAAATCCGTGTTGACAGGCGATGAACCTCCTCTCGATAAGATTGGTAGAGCTTGTCTGGAGCCAATGTTGAGTTCTGAAAGTCTGTGCCATTAGTTCTGATGTTATCATCCATGGAAAAGGACCAATCGATACTGTCTGGGGAATAGCAACATACAGGTTTAATAACATCAAAAATATCACATCAACACAAGTAAATATATTGCATCTTTGCACAGCAATCTGGTGCGGAGCGACCCAGGCATCCAGGATAGGATAGAAGTCCAGTACAGGAGGCAAGTCCAGGTGTTCTCTGTAGATATCTTCATCTAAGTGCCCAACAGAGTGTTCCATTGCAAGTTTGTCAAATAAAGCTGTAGTAGGATCAAAACATGGTAACGAGACAGTGAAAGAGACAAACATTGTATCCTTAATAGAGCATTTCTTAGAAGTAAAACATAGATCAGTGTTAGGATTCTGGTCACGAAACCCAAGTTCCGAGCTGTAGAAAGAGGAATAGTTAAAGTTTGTTGCATGCACATAGCAATACAGCTAGGGGATTTACACTGAGGACAATGCCATTTAGATGTGCATCGGTCATGAATGATATCAGGGATCTTTCCGGATTCTAGGTCATGGAAGAGGTTACTGATGGTAATGATTATATATGAGCTATAGGCAGAACATAGGATCTCACAGGCGATGTATTGCTTATCTGCTTCTTTGTTGTTCTGTGTAATGAGTGCGTTAATCTTATCTTTAGAATCTGTAAATGCCTTAGCAATGTCATGCATATTATATACAGTGCATCTTTCTTCCTGACTAAGGCAATCCACACCATGCAATAATGGGGGTATTATATCATTTACTAAACCAGTTTGGAATTTAGCTGAATGAGATTTGATAGCAACAATGTCTGCCTTATTCCAAATAGACATAGTTGTACCAAAAAGACATGTGACAGTGCCTGTTGCTCCAGTGACATCAGAACTGTCAACTTCACGTGTATTATGTTTATGACTTTGATCATCAGGATTAGGTTTTCTCCTAAAATTGCCTCTATGCTCGGTGGTGTATACCCCGGCAATAGGGTCTTGAGTACGAATCTGAAAAGCTGCTAAACTATCAAGCAATAAAGTACTATAAAATGCTGAAGTGTTAGTAGCATGACACATACCAAATTCTTTCATATTCCAGTAAGTCAAAATTAAACAAAACAGGTATATGCATAAATTGTAAGTTGTTAATAAGTGTACCAGGTAAGGCAGTGGCTGTTAGACCACTACGAGGACCAGGGGTATGCTTTGGACATTCCAAAAGCTGTTTCTCAGTTGGGGGTAACACAGAAAGATACATGGCAGCAGAGGCCATGTTGTATACAGCACAAAATTTCCTGGCAGAGTCCTTAGACAAAGAATTGCAATACGTGAGATCAATTAAGGCAGTGATATTGTATAAACCAGAATGTCTAGAAGCAGTTTGGAGCAAGGACAGAGAACCATTAGAGGATAAGTTGGTGTTGGGCCAACCATGGAAAGTTCCCTTGGAGAGCTTTGCCACAGGAGAATTTGTCCTTGCATGATGTGGTTTGCCACTCAGTTTGTAGGGTAGATTTATCAGGAGCAACAACCGAGGCAGGGAGGTAGGCATCCGAATCTTCCTGGACAGTAATCAAATTGTCGGGTATGGTGATGGAAACTCCCTCTAGGGCAGATGCTGGTGGATCAAGGTGAGGAAGGAGGTGCTTTACCGTGCCTTGGATGCAGGGGATAACTCCTGAGATGAGGAGAAAATGGAACAAGATAGCCATCTTGTCAGTGTATCTGAAAAGTAAAACCAAACATTAGTAGGTTAGTACTATTCCACCCAATGGTGTGAGGAAAAGTCATTATACTCCTTTATACAGTTTCAGCTGGTTTGCATGTAACCACTTGTCAGTCAGTTTGTTGTTTTGCATGAGTCTAACCTGATAGACTGCCAGACTGATCTTGTTGACAATGCGGTAGGGGCCTTCCCACTTATTGGAGAAGGAGTGTGTGGGATGTGCAAATCTGAGAACCATTACCTGATCTCCAACTCACCAATCCACTTCTTGTGCATGTTTGCCAAACTGTTTTTTGACTGTTGCTGGGCCTTGCCCACTCAATTGGCAGCACACAAGTGTGTGTATATGAGGTCTTGTCTGAGTTTTTTCCACATATTGGTCCACAGATACACGGTCTGCTGTGGTGGTACACAGGTCAAACAACAGTTGTTCAGGTAATCTCGTTTGTCTACCAGTAATCACCTCAAAGGGTGTCAACTGGGTGGTGGTTGAGGGTGTGCCCCTAATTGCCATAAGGAGTAATGGCAATAGGGAATCCCAGGTCTTGGGATTGTCCTCAATGAATTTGGAAAACATTTGCTTAATCTATCTGGTGGCTTATTCTACTTGACCTGAAGATTGTGAGTGATAAGGTATGTGGAATTTCTGGTGAACTCCAAGGAGCTCAAGTGCTTCTTTCATCAACTCACCTGTAAAACTGGTTCCTTTATTGAAGTCTACCTTGAGAAGTAGGCCCCACCTGGAGAAAATCTGTTCCACCAGGATTTTGGCAGTGGTTTTAGCAATACATGTCTTAGTGGGGGAAAGCCTCAACCCACTTAGAGAAAAGATCAGTTACCACAAGGGCATATTTATTGTTTCTGCTGGTATTGGTCAAAGGACCAATAAAATCAATCTGTATGGCATGCCAAGGGCCAGAGTGTCTTTGTGGTAGTAGTTTGGCATTTCATTTGGTGGGAATGGGATTGTTTTGTGCACAAACAAGACAGTTATCTATGTCCTATTTGACATCCTTGGTGACACCAGGCCACCAAACGGTGGTCTTTAGCCTTTGGAGAGTATTTTCCGCTCTCTGGTGTCCACCAGTAGGGGTGTTGTGCACTTGGTGCAAAAATTTGGACCTAAGGTTTCAGAGGACCACCCAAAATTTGTTCGGGGTATCATTTGGTTGGTACCAGATGAGCTTGCCATCTGGGGACAAGTGCAACTTACCTTCATACCTTCGGTAGGGGTTATGGATAGGTAGGTTCTCTTCAGTGCTTTTGTCAAGGAATCTGAGCACATCTTTGAGCTCAGAGTCAGCATGTTGGGCTGCTGACAGGTCCAAGGGGGAAAAGGGTTCAGGTTTCTTTCTGACCACTGCTATGTGTACAGCTGCTCTGGCCTCTGGATGGTCCATCATTCAGGTGTCCCCTCCTCGGGTCCCTTCCTTGGCAAGGGTGTCCGCTATATCATTGAAAGCATGATAGGGGTCATGTATGGAATGAGCTTTAACCTCATGTTCATGGAGTTTGTGTGCAAACCTTTGTACCAGTGAGTGTATGTCTATTACCAGATCTTTGTGTTTCACTGGGCTGCCATCAGAGGACAGGAAGGAGTTCTTCTGGCAGAAAGGAAAGAATTCTGTAAGAGAACAACAAACCCAGTTAGAGTCTATGAAGATGATAGTATCCTTGGTCCCATGCTGGATGAACTCGAGGGCACAGGCCACCGCTGCCATCTTGGCATATTGTGATGATGCCACACTGCAACGCTTAGAAATTTTAACAGTGTTACCATAAGGATAAATCACTAAGATACACATCCCTGCAGTCTGTTCTCCCTGATAATAGGAAGCTGAACCATCTGTGAAAATATAACACAATGAGGGTTTCTCAAGTAATTGTGGCATGGCAGGGGAGGAAAGGACATGGATCTGGAAGATCAGGTGGTTGCAGTGTACAGTCATGGGGTTCTCCTTGGAAAATGAGTCCATGTGCCAGCATGGATGGTATTTTGGTTGGGTGAACCTGTATGTCTCTATCCTGGAGAAGGATTGACCAGTGTGTCAGCCTGGTGTTGGAGACTGACCGATCCTTCACTCTGTCTGATAGCAAAAAGGTAGTTGGGGTGTGGTTTGTGTTAATGATCAGAGGAAAGTACCCAATGATATAAAAGAAGTGCTTGACAGCCCAGTAAGTAGCCAGAAGGTTCCTTTCACAAAGGCTGTACTTCTGTTCTACTGAGGTCAAGAACTGTGATGCATATTCAATGGGTCTCAGGGTACCATGAACCTTTTGGGCCAACACTACTGACATAGCTATGTCAGAGGTGGCACACTCCAGATGGAATGGCAATGCTGGATTGGAGTTGACCAGAGCTGAAGCTGAGGCCAAGGCCTGTTTCAGTGACGTCACAGCCTGGGTGTGAATGGGGTCCCAATTCCAAGGAATGTCCTTTTTCAGTAATTCATAAAGAGGAGCAGCCTTCTGGGCAAAATCACAAATAAAATCTCTGGAATAGTTTACCATACCTAGAAATCTCCTAAAAGTGGCCACACTGGTGGACAATGGCAAGTCTTGCAATCCTTGTATCTTCTTTCAGGTAGAGCTTCAGCCTTGATCAGTTATTCTCTGGCCCAAAAGAGTACCTCTTTCTGACATGGTTGTGCTTTTGCTGGGTTGCATTTGAGGCATGCTCTCTGAATGAGAGTCAGTAATTCATCCAAGAGATCCAAGTGTTGTTCCTGTGTGGCTGTGGCCAACAGCAGGTCATCCACATACTGCAAGAGACACTGGGGGGTAGATAAACCCTCAAGGGTGTCCATCATGTACAAATGGAACAGGGAAGGGCTGTTATAGAATCCCTGCGTTAAGCAGGTCCACATGTACTGTCTACCTTCAAAGGTGAAGGCAAACTTATATTGACTCTTGAGGGCCAATGGCAATGACCAGAAACCATTGGAAATGTCCAGGGCACCGAACCATTTTTGGTCAGGGGTCAAAAGTCGTAGCATGTCAGGTGCTGATGCCACAGTTGGAGCACAACTGGGGTGACCTGGTTCAGTCTCCTGTAGTCAATAGTAAGTCTCCAGACACCTGTGGATTTCTTCACAGGCCACACTGGGCAGTTGGCAGTAGAAACATATGTCCTGATTACACTTATTTGAGGAGTGATTTTATTGTTTCTCTAAGAGAAGGCAAGGCCTCTGGTGGAAAAGGATATTGCCATTGCCTCTCATGTGCCGGGTCTGGCACCTCAATGACAGTGTGCATTCTGCCACAGTCATGCTTATTGGTGGCAAATGCCTCCAGATGCCTTTGTAGAATGGGGAGGAGCTTTGGTAAAAGCTCATGGTTTTTGAACAAATCTATGACGTCATACTCTTTATTATTGGCATATATTGTTGCCACCACATGTGAATCAGGGATCATGATGGTGTGATATTGGCCCTGAATCTGTATCAGTAGCATATTAGCTAAGTCCACCACACAGCCGTGTGGTGCTAGGAAGTCAGTTTCTATTATACAAGGATGATCATGCAATATCATTAACTGGAAGGTGTGATAGGCTTTCAGGTTTCCTAACTCTACAGGTAATGGTAGAGAACGGTATGCAGGTAACCTAGTTCCATCTACCCCTGACATGTTGGTCCTCCATCTGGTAGACCAAGGAGATGTGTCTGGGTGGCCATCATGTAACACAGACACAGCTGTGCCTGTATCTAATAGCACTGTCAATAGGTGGCCCCCGACCTCGACCTCAGTGCAGGGCCTTCCGTTTGCATCCAAGACCAACTTGTTTACAATATTGACTGGGGCCTGTAATTGTCAATCTGTACCAGTGGAGACATGGAGAGTTTGGGCCTGGCTCCTTTGAACCACTTCACCATGCTGCACTGATGCTATATAGGGAGCCGCTTCTGGGTTCAAGCCTGTGTGGGCCTGAGGGCCTATACTTCCGGTATCTCCATGGCCTGTTGAGGCCTGCTCTCCCAGTTGTATGACCACAAAGGCCCGAGTGGGAACAGTATCCGCTATGGCACGGACTTGCCCCAGGAGTTCTCTGAGCGTCCAATTTTCCTCGGCTATTTCCCTATTTGAAGGGCCTGTTCTCTGCTGTTGTTTACCCTTGTTATTCTTATGGTGTTTCTTATTCTTATAATATTTCCGGTTCCCACCCCATGGTTGCTGCTGTTGCTACTGTTGTTGAGCCTGCTGGGTGTGTTGGTTGTCTGTGGGGAGGGGCTGTTTGTTTTGGGCCTGCCCTTCCACTGTGTAGTGCATCGTGGTCTCCAGAGTGGTATCCATGGCAGCTACTTTCTTGGAACTGGAGCCCAGATCAAGGATGTAGAGTTGATAAACTCTCTCGGTTTTCTGAAGGATGTCAGCAAACCTTTCCATGATGGGATAAGTGGTTAGCTCTGCCTTTTCTCTTACTGCAGGAAACATGTTCCTAAGGAACAGGGTCTTATACTTGATAAGATCTATGTCCACAGCTTCTTGTGTGATATGCTTTCCTGCACGGTAGGCCATCCAAAGTCTCTGATGATAAGTCGCTGGACTTTCTTTCGCATTCTGCTTTACATGGTATGCGAGCATCACTCCTACTACACCTGGGCTGTGTGCAGAAATGAGTTCAACTGCAACTTCGGCAAAGGTGGTGTGGCCATCCTGGTGGATGGCATTGGGGAGTTTTGCCTACAGTCCAGGATCAATGGTCTGGCGCAGCATCTGGACCCGGTAATCTGCAGCGAGACTAAGCATTTCACATTTAGCACGCACCTTTTCCAAGTGACAGCTGAGGTTGTCAGACGGGCTTATCCGACCAATACTGTCAGCTATTTACTGAACAGAGTAGGCCATTTGTAGGTCATTATTGGGATGATCAGGTAGAGGTAGGTTCCCTCAGGCACTGTCCAGGACTGCCTGAACTGTGGCCTCTGCCATAGTATGAACCATTCCATCCTGAGTAGCAGCTTCCTGCAGCATCTGCCTGATCTGCGTCCAGAGGGTCCGTTTGCTTCTATCGGGTAGGGTTACATGGCCTAAAGCGGCATCTATCATTTTCTCAATCTCTTCCTTATCATCCACTGAAACAGCAGCAACAGGTGGTGCAGTTGGGACTAGGCCTGGGCCTACTCCCCCCCCCCCATCATGGGGGTCACCATGTTGGCATCGCCCATGATGTGCATCATGACGTTGATGACGTATGACATGGGTTGGGTGCAAAGGGTGTCTGCCATGTTGTGGATGGCGGGGTGGTGTATCTGGGCCACAGTAGGGGTGTAACTGGGTGTTGTATTGGGAAACATTGTCATCTGAGACCTCCCCTTCGGATAACATGGTTAAGGCATGGCTGGGCTACGCCTCCCATTGCCTTAACATGTCCAGCCAGAACCTCCCACTGATGGTGCAGTTTCACCATCTTGGATTCACATTCTGCATGAGTCACATTCGCAACATTCATATCAACCTCATCCTGCATTTCTTTCTGCAACACTATAAGCGGCGCTCAATTTGCGATTGTTCCTAGTAGCCACTTCTAAGTCATTACGTACCTGGTTTATCTCATCCTGTATCTCTCCCAACTCCTCACCCAACTGTTTGTTCATTCTACTTAACAAGTCATTCATGTGCAAAGCCTGTCCCTTATCCTGTCTCAAACTTTCACACTCCTGCTTCAACATACAAATTTCCTGCTTGCCTACCTGGGTGGAATGATGCAAAAGTGAATCCTTTTCATTTCGCAGTGTTTGAAGTTCAGACTCTAAATCCTGCTCATATCTAACACATTCCATTTCCTGCAACCCCATCTCTTGCTTAAGAAATGAGATTTGCAGTTCAAGGGTTCAAAACCTCGCTTCGGAGGCTTCCAGTGCAGCATAGAGAGCCACGACCAACAGCCCTTTAGCTTCTCACTTTCTGGTTGTTTGTCTCATCACTGAGTACGGAGTTGAAATCCCCAATATAGGGTTGTCAGATTGACTTGCGTCTCACACGAAGTCAGCCCATCCTCCATGGGAGGCAAGGAAGTTTGAGACGTTGAGTCTCAGTTCTGCGCAGATATTTGATACGGTGACCACTGTGTGGGAGGGAACGAAAAATCAAACTGAAAAAGGTGCCGTGCTGTGTATCAATCCACAGCAGGAGCACTTTATTCACAGTCAGGCTACTGTACACTTGCAAGCTTGCAATTCAGAAATGCTGTGGAGTGAGTCAAGTCGGCATCGACCACACCCAGAAAGCAGCCAGACTCTGCAAGTGATTACAAAGTGGTCAGAAAACGGGAGAAGTGATGTGGGAATGCACACCTACAGTCCCCGTTGGAAAGGGAATAGGTTGTGCAACAAGTGAAACTTTGCAAACACCAAATATTGCCTGCATGCGGTTGTCAATTGTCAGGAGGTCTAAACCTCACTCTCAGGTTCTTGGCAATAATGGGAATGCAAGGAATCACAGACACATTGCATAAAAGTAATAAACTTGTTTATTACTACCAAAAAGGATAATTACAGTTGCCCTAAGCAGTTCTTACCAATACAAACTGGGAGCCAAATGCTAAGCGTTCCCTATACCTCGAGGAGTCTCCGTGTCTCTTAGGGTCTCCAAGGTAGAAGATGCAATATTTTACATTATATACCTATGATAATTACTATGGTTACTGTAAGATAGAAACATTTCTAGTTACAGAGATGAGCCCTATTGGCTAAATTAGAGGTGGCTCCACAGTCCAAGATAACATTATACATTTTTGTAGTAGTCATCACTTTGTAAGACAAAAGAGTACAGTTATACATATATCAGTGTAGTAATACAAATCACCAAAAAGTGTCAATGCTGACTTATGTAGCATAATCATTACAAGGACACAGATGTCCTAACATCTTGTAAGCAAGAAATACATATATGTATTAGAAAGTAAAGTGTATAACAATAATATGCATGTATATCCTGACATCTACTCTTATATGGCAGATGCCCTTAGCCCTATATGTTAGTATAACCTATACCTAAGTGCTAGCTGTCTATGGTGTACCTCTGGGGGTACCAATAAGGGTGCAGGGACCTCGTGAAACACAATGCAGTTCTGGTCCCACTGGTGCCAACTCTGGGGGACAATAATGAAGATGAAGAAATGCCAGATGATGAGGAAGGTGCCAGTTCAGATGGGGGAGAAATGGAATCCACTCATTCCAGCCCCTCACTTACCTCTAAGCTATGTTTGTTTGCTCTAATACCTGGTCTCATGAAAGCCATTAAAGCCACAATGGGGTTCAAGCTGGAACCAACAAAGACTGAATCCAAGCTCGACCCTATGATCCAATAAAATCAGATCATCAAAGAGACCTTTCCTGTCTGCCCTGCGATTGACAACATCTATGTCAATGAATGGGAGTCTACGGATCCAGGGTGTCTGTCCAAAAAGAGGAACCTGGATGGGATGTACCCTGTCCAGGATGACAAATCAAACACTTGGTGGGTGGCTCCTTCCATTGACTCCTAAATTGTGCCTCTGAGTAAGAAGAAGGTCTTACCCTGTGGAACCATTTCATTAAAGGATCCACCAACAAGAAGGGAAAATTTTGAAGAAACTATTTGAGATCACAGGGATAGTGGCAAAAGCTGCGGAACAGCAATATATGCAGCCAGGGCTCAAATCTGTTGGCAGGAGGAACTCTTAGAGAAGGCTGACCCTAATTCCAGGTAAGCCGAATTACTCAAATGCACTGTAGACATTTCTAGATACATGGGGGGACATGGCAGTAGATACACTCAAGCTGGAAGCAAGAGCATCTGCTTTAACCTGCAGAGCCAGAAGGTCATTATGGCTAAAATTATGGGAAGCTGATAACAAATCTAAGACTGTACTACAAAATCCACCCTTAAAAGGAAAGCACATGTTCGGAGAGGGCCTACAGGAATTCTTGAAGCAGAATGAGGAAGGCAAGGGTCTAAACAAGGATAAAACAAGGTCAACATATCTCCCATCTGGTAGATGCCACTTGGGGACAACAAATACCAACAGGGCAGGAGGCAAACCAATTATAAAACAAATTCCTTTCAAGGTAAAGGGTACCTTGCTATAATGGACACAGGACCTCCTACCAGTCCAACAACTACTCTTCCTCATTCAGAGAAAGAAACACCAAATTTGGAGGCAGAGGCAGAGGAGGAAGAGGCAAACAGCAATGACTATTTGACTGCACCTTCCCCCACAACCCCACAGGAGCATCAATATCCTCCAGGGTGAAAAAGACTATCTCCATTCTAAATTCAATGGTGGTGCACAACCTTGGATAGGTGGGTCCTGGACGTAGTGTCTCAGGGGTACTCCATAGTGCTATCTCAAAGGCTAGACAGGCACAGGTTTACTCAGTCCCCACTAACGAAAAGGAAAGCATCTCCTCATCAGGTTCAGCAAGTAGTACAGGACCTGGTACACAACAAGACCATTCAGCTAGTCCCTGATAGCGAACAAGGAATGGGAATTTACTCGGTCTTCTTCCTGGTATCCAAAAAGAATGGGGACCTGTGTCCCATCCTAGAACTAAAGTTTCTGAACAAATCTGTCACCACACACAAATTCAAGATTCAGACATTGAGATCGACCTTCAGGAGTGTCAGGGTAGGTGACTACCTGACCTCCATCGATCAAAAGGATGCCTACCTCCACATCCTAATCAGACCAAGTCATTGGCAATTCCTAAGATTCCACATTCTCAGTCATCACCTTCAACATCAGGTTCTACCATTCAGGCTAGCATCCCACACTGAGACTTTTTACCAAAGTCTCTATCATACTCACAGCACGTCTTCAGGAAAAGGGCATAGACATAATCCCTTACCTGGATGACTGGCTAATTTGAGCCCAGTCAGAGAAAAACGCACAACTTGTCCTTCAAGCCCTAGAGGATAATGGTTGGGTAGTCAACCATGAAAAGAGCTCCCTCGCTCCGTCCCAGGATATAGAACATTGGGGGGCAGAGATCAGTACTTCAGAGGGGGTAGGTGAGACCGTCCCCAAATAGGGTGGAAAACCTCATTGGCCTAGTCCTGGCACTGAAGGCCAACAACCTCCCCATGATTGGGCAAATACCACAAGTCCTGGGTGCATGGCCTCATGCATTGATCTGGTTCCCTGGGCCAGGTGGAACATGAGACCTATCCAGAACTACCTGCTCACACAGGCTTCACCAATGAGTGAGAATCTGGCAACCAAGATCCCCCTTCCAATGGCTGTAAGACAGTCCCTATCCTGATGGACTCTCAGGAGCAACATCACATGAGGCATGCCTCTAGAGATGTCTTATCAGGCCATGCTGGAGACCGATGCCAGCCTGATGGGCTGGGAACATGCCTGGGGTCATTCTCTGCCCAGGTCTGATGGTCAGTATTGGAGTCCAAGTTATCCATCAGTGTTCCAAAGATGAGGGCAGTATACCACGTCCTATGAGCGTTCAAAAAGACCATAACCAGTCTTTCAGTCTTGATATGCACCAACAACCAAGTTACGGTAGCTTGTATTGCCAAACAAGGGGGCACCAGGAGCAAGGCTATGCAGTAGGAGGTATCAAGGATAATGGTCTGGGCCCAAACCCACCTGGTGCACATCAGCGCCATTCACCTGGCAGGTAAGCTCAACATCCGGGTGGACTGGCTCTGCAACCAACAGATGCATCCAGATGAATGGCAAGTGCAACCTGACATTTTCAAGATGATCCAGAAGAGATGCGGTCCCATATCTATGGGCCTTATGGCTTCCAGGGCAAATGTACAAGTGGCCACGTTCTATTCCAGATACAGGGAACACCATCCCAAGGGAGTCAATGCACTGTCTCAGGATTGAGCCTATGTATTCACCCCCCATACCCCTGATCCCACAGGCCCTGGCCAAGATTTGACAGTCTCGAAGGCTCATCATTCTAGTGGCCCCCTACTGGCCATGGAGAGCCTGATTTTCAGCAGCCATGGCCATGGCAGTAGACAGATGGCGTCTACCTTACAGGAGCAACATGCTGATCCAAGGCCTAGTGACTCACCCAGCCCCAGAGACTCTGACGTTATCAGCCTGTCTCCTGAGAGGTAGAGACTGCTGATGGCAGGTTACCACTGCTCTGTCATCTCAACCCTGGTGCAGTCCAGGGTGTTCCACCACCTCCACTTATGGATAGCAGTGGAACATCTTCTCATCATGGTGTAGAGCAAGAGACCTGGAGCCAGAGAAGGTCGACATGTCTATAATCCTGCTGTATTTACAGCAGGGTTTAGACAAGGTCTGTCACCCTCTTCACTCAGAGTACAGTTGCGGCTATAGGAGCAGCACTGGGTCTGGTTGTATACAGCCCAGGGCCCATCCAGATGCTTAAAATTCTGAAAATGGCCAAAGTGATCAGACCCATAAACGACCACTCATAGCACTGTGGGACCTCACACTGGTCCTCAAGGCACTAGCCGCTCCCCATTCAAGCCATTTCATGAAACAGCTGTACTGGGTGGGTCTTAAAACCATTTTTTATAGCTATTTGTTCAGCCCAAAGGATAAGTGAACTAGGAGCACTTTCCTGCAGGGAACCATATACTCATTTTACACCAGAGGGTGTATCCTCAGGACACTACCTGCATTCCAACCAAAGTCTCATCTCTTTTCACAGGAACAAACTCTTAAACTCCCAGCTCTGTGTGAGCAGATGGAGAAAGGAACATCCAAATCCCTCATCACATTGCTGTTAGAATCGTTGGCCCCATACATCTCTAGATCTCAGGCCATATGCAAATCAGAAAAACTATTCATCATTGCACAAGGACATAAACAAGGCATGGCAGCTTCGAAAACCTCCATTGCTGGGTAGTTGAAGTGAATTATTCAGGAGGCTTACAAACTACAGAACTTATCTCCACCTGAAGGCATAAAAGTCCATTCAACAAGAACTGTGACTACCTCTTGGGCAGAAAGAGAGAATGCCTCATTTGATGATATCTGCCGAGCAGCAACATGGACTTCCATTCATACCTTTGCTAGGCATTACAGACTCGATGCGTTATACAAACAGAGAGCCTCCTTTGTGAAAAGTGTTCTTTCATTAGCAGGAGCACATCCTCTACCCACTGATCACTCTGTCCCACCCTGATGGGATTGGTACTGCTGCCTAGAGTAACCCATGAGATAATGACTGGAGTGCCATGGATATTGAACATAACACAATGGGTGTTTACTCAGCTGGTAAAGGTGATTGTGTTAGTTCATATCCATGGCACTCCATGACCCTCCCATGAGAGCGATCAGTGTGTTATAGTGCCCTAACTAAGTGGATATTTCTTGATATGTGGATGTTAAAATGTATTATGATTATGGTGTTATCGGGGGCAGCTACGCATTATGTAGTGTGGGTATTTTCATATACTTATGCATATATACTCAATCATAGTAGTGTATGGATGACCATCAGACACGTTAGGTGGCTGAGGTTTAGAACTGTTTCAGTAGGAATTAAAAAGCTATTGCTTGACTATATTTGTTTCTTTCTCCTACATTCTGTGATTCAATAAGGTAGACCTATTGTAACTAATCGTTTATTTCAGTTATGAAAGAGATCGAACTGGGTAGCTGGGGCTCCTGGGATCTAGCTATACTGTGGAATTTGATCCTAGGTTATATCTGCATCATTAGCCTACTAGGTGGGCTATAACCCATGAGGCAATGACTGGAGTGCCATGGATATAAACTAACACAATCACCTTTACTAGGTGAGTAAACACCCATTTATGCGCATCGTCCCCACAGAATATAATCATCACAGAGGTGGGATGATAATGGGGAACAAGGCAAACTCGGGGGTTACTCAATGGGGGGCAGAAAGTTGGCAGAGGGAGAACGTGGGGAAACCTGTGGGTGGCTGGGGGGGGAACAAAATCGGGAGGGCAGTGGAACAGGAGATCAACAACAGGAAAAGACAAAACATTAAACAACAAAAAAAAAAGTATCTCCCACAGCTAGTCCCAAAACTGGGTCCACCAGCGACAGAGGAGGGGACTGTAACCAGTATATCAGATGCAGTGGCGCAAGTGCTATACAAGAAGTATAGGAACTCAGGCACTGGCAAATATGAAATGCAGAATGAAGAGCCTCAATATGAAGAATAGCTGTGTCAAGACACATCTATCTGTTTTGACACTAGCAGATTCAGTTACAGATATTGAAGTATTTCTAGGAAAATGGCATTGTTGTACCAGTCAAATATTGTTATAGAAACCCTGATTTCAGGTCAGAGGCCCAGAAACTGTAATTATGTTGCTGGTTTAATAATTTCAGTTCCACTGTCAGTGGGAAGAAGTACAGGAACTCCATTCCTGCTGCAAAAAAGATACAGGAACCAAGTTCCTGTGTGTTCCTGTTCACTTTCTTCACCAGCTCAGAACTGGCCTGACAAACAAACCCCCTATATACTCTACAAAATAGTGCTCCGTCAGAAACAAAGGCACTGAACTTACAATGTGCTATTAAGAGCACATGGCTGATTTTACACTCGCTATTTTGATGTTGCCCAAACTGACTCACTGAAAATGACTCGCTATATTCACAGGATACTAATTAAGTCTAGCAGAAATAGTCAAGAACAATAAATCTTTTAGGTACATTAGGGAAAGGGAAAAGGTGAGAGAACACAGAAAGGATAAGGAAGGATGGTATGAATACAAGGACAATGGAAATTAGGTAGGTATTGTACTGTAAATGAATACTTTGGTCACTGTCAATTGAAGGAGGCAGCCCCATGTCAGACAGCAGGAGACAATTCAAAGGTAATTTTGGGAAAGACTGGAGGTGGGGAGGGTCACAACGGAAAACGCACTAAACAACCTGGAGAATATAGAGAATAATGGATAGACAAATGTGTGTTATGAAGTTTTTCTATGCACCCAAGGTGTGTGATGACCCATAAACCTTGAGAGCGAAGCTCAAGAGGTTTATGAGGTCATCATACACAGAAAGTTTGTAAAAAAATTCCTTAACATACACTTACCTATCTATTGTTTTTTATAATTACTGGTGCTGGTATTTTTTTGTTAGAAGAAGCACTGAAGACAGAAAGCAGTTTGAGACACACACACACACACAGGAGCATGTGCTGGACTCTGGACCATGTATGCACGCTCACAACACACACACACACACACCCACACCCACACACACGCCAGCTGTGTGCGACTCTCAGTCTCTCTCTCTCTCTCTGTCCCCATTTCAGACATAATTTATTCTGTTTTATTTTATTCGCACTGTGAAGTGCCCATGAACTGCAGTGAAAATAGTCAATCACTGCTTTCTGTTGCTGAGAAGGGTCGCGGTCTCCTGAAGCTGCCCGCCACGTGAGAAGCAAAACAACAGCAGGAGAAACCAGATATTTTGATTTGAAGTAAAGGCAGGATCAACTAGATCAATGGTAAAACAAATTAATAACTTAATAGCATGTCTGTGTGAAACTTATGTACGGGCGATCAGTGAGGGTCCTTTTAAACTGAGCTGGCATTTTTTTAGGTTTTGGGCCACCCACACACAGACAAAGAGCCAGTCACATGGCCCGGTACAGTTGAGTGACACTACAGTGACAGAAAGTTTTTAGAACGCCATGATAACCAGTTTTTGGGTTATTACGACGTTTGACTATGGCTTGTAAACCAGTTGATAAAGGGAGTCACCAGTAATTATATAAAAATAAATCATCAACGTCAAGTGGGATTTACCCTACAGTTCTGAAAGAAACAAGGCGGGTACTAGCTGAACCACCGATACTCCTCTATGGAGGATCACTAACAACAGTTATAGTGCCACAGGACTGGCATGTAGCAAATGTGGTTCCCTTACAAAACAGGTGGCAATAAGGAAAATCCCGAAAAACACAGGTTGGTGAGCCTGACATTAATAGTGTAGAAACTTCTGGAGACAATTAATTAAAGAGAGAATAGTTGCCATCATACATGAGAATAAAAGGGTTTATGGGAACTCTCATGCATTTACCAAGGGCTGGTCATGTCAGCCTAACCTAATAGACATTTGGAATGTAGTGACACAAACGTCAGTTAAGGCGCAGACAGTGGGTGTACTATACTTGGATTTTAGTGAGGCCTTTGACTTGGTGACATGCAGGAGACTGGTTAAGGAGGTAACTAATCTGGAGGTAGGGGAAGAAATAACTAGTTGGATCAAAAACTGACCAGTAGATAAAACCTACAAAGTGGTTCTAAATATAGGGGGTGTGCAATCGGCTGACTCAGAATATGTAATTTAACTTCAACTGTGAGGAAGCAGGGCCATAACTCATGAATGGCAGAGCCGCAAGTGAGTTACAAAAGTCCTGCCCACTCACAAGTGATGTTAAGTTGCTTATTTTGAGTCAGGCTGTTGTATATTAGTTTACAAGCTCTAGCTTCTAAATCTGCAGTTTGCTTGACAATTTAGTTGTTTTTCTTTGATTTTAACAGCTTCAGTGTTGCACAAGGCATTGTGATGTCATCAGCATTGTAAAAGCTGTTCTCTTATTGGTTAAGCATTCCATGGTTATGACAGTAACCTTAAAAATATCCATTGAGACAACAGTTAACAGTGATAATTTTTTGCATGTTGCTGCTACTGATGTCACTAGTCAAGATATCTTTTTTACATTATCATTTTTGCCCCCTTCCTGTTCTGTGTGATTACTGTGAATCTCTGAGGATAGGACAGTGACTATTGGGGTACCCCAGGGGCCAGTTATGATTTTACTCCTGTTTTATATGCACATCTGTGACATGGTAGAGGCTATCCAGGTCAAGGGGAATTTGTTCACAGATGATAAGCTCTGCAGGATGGTCAACAGTGAAGACAGGACGTGAAGAGATTGGAGAAATGATCCACTATTTGGCAAAAGAAATTCAGCAAACAAAGGAGTGAACCCTCTCATGTTCAACCCTAGATGAGGTTTTATAATGGTCCAGCAAAATACTGCCAAAAGGACTGTAACATCTCAAAAATCAGGATGGATGTACCCACTAGTGAATGCAAAACTTCTACTTGCAGGTTTTCATAAAATTTTATTTTGTTGCTTGGCCACTCTTACTTCTTGATGTTTCACTGATATTTCATCAGCTTTTTCAAGGGATAGTGGTCCTGTATTCAGAAGGTATTCTAAAATGCATGCATTAATATACACGAACATTTAACCATTCGCACCCAAGTTTGTAATATAAGTTTCATAATTCGTAAAGTATTAGCCTTTTTGTTAAATGAATCCTTTCTTTAAACAACCAGCTTTGTGGCTTACTAGATAGTATTTCAGAAACTCCTGTGTTAGATAACTATGGAGCGGCATGCCTGCTCACTGTTAGCTTATACGGTGGCCAGTCGAGTAGGTAAGAGGAGGTCTGGACTGGTCACCATATCGGAACTCCCAACACATCACCAGGCACCCTAAGGGGGAGGTAAGATGGGTGGTGTTCTGTGTACAGATGGGGCAGGTGGGGGGGGGATGCTGGACTGCCAGTGCTTACCATTATGTATGTCAACAGGCACTGTGGGGTGGGGAGTACCACTGGTCACCAGGGCAGTCCATATTGTTGTACATGGGTGCTCAGGGGTGGGGTGGGGGTGCTACTAGATACCAGGGATATGGGCATGGCTGGCCTTAAGGGTAGGCAAACTAAGCAGCCACCTTGGGTGCTCATCAGTATGGAGTGCACAAAACACTATTATTATTATAATTAATTTATTTATTTATTTTGTTTTTTTGCAGACTGTGTGAATCATAAATCATACTGTATATAAATCCAGTGTAATGTATTCATGTATTTGGGTGCAGAGTGGAAGACTCCCGAGTGTGCTGAATCCCATCCCATGCTTGCCTCTGTCAGTGACTAATTTTTATTTTGTTTTTTGGTGCCAACCAAACAGATCCCAGATGCAGAGAGAAGAGACTAGGAGGAGCGACAAACTGTTTTAGCAGTAGCGCTTGCTCAGAAGAGCCACGAAGTTCAAATGGCTCAGAATGGAGTGGACCTAGTAGTGGTGCTGATGGGCAGCTGTGTAATCAGTGAACCTGTGGTCCATCTGATTTTTTCATTAATTACAGCACCAGGCAGTCAAGCAGTCAGACAGAGACGGGCAAAGTGCTGCCTCTCTTCTGGAGGAGAAGGGTGGTTGTGTTCAACGGGAGGCAGGACATGTGAGCCCATCAGCTGCTGAGTCATCATCAGCAGTGCGGGTGGGCGATGGCACTGCACTGACTCTAAGGAATATAAGGAGGATAGTAAAGTCAGCCCCAGGTCCCAGAGAATGAACCAGCATACAGCAGTGGTCTGGGGGTGTCAGGAAATAAGCCAGCCCAGCAGTAGCACTGCAGTAACTCTTGAGGTGACTCAAATGAGCAGTGAGCGAGTTGACAAATAGTTTAAAATTAAGTGAATCCGTTTGTTCTTTTCCCCTCCATCCTGCAAAGAGAGAAAAGAAAAAAATAAGAAATGTATCTCCAGCAGTGCTTCATGTTTATTTATTTATTTAGTTTTTGTTGACCGGGTAAGTGCACTAGACAAATCCAGACTATTTTCAGACATGACCCGGGGGGAGAGAGATACAGATGAATGCAAACTGACCTTGAACCAGATTAAGCTGTTGGTGATATTTTTAGTGAATAAGGAGGAGGAGGAGGAGGAGGCAGAAGGATTCAGCCTCAGTCTGTACCCCACAGGCCACCACCACACAGTTCAGGTGTATCAGTGTGTGCCAGTCCCTAGTGGAAGGTCTTAATGGTTAGCCTAATATAGTTGCCCTGAAACTGTGATTGTAAACACTATCTACTGGCAAAGGAGCCTTTGCCTATAGGGAGACTGCTTCGGCGAGGAACAGACCGGCTCAACTCTTCCACACTGGATGGGCTTTTACATCCTGCCTGTCTCCATGATGGGAGAGCAGGTTCTAGCAATAGGTGTGAGGACCTGTCTGTATTCTTTGCTGCAAGGTGTCCTCTATCAAGGATGAGCTCTCCTCGAGTACCTCTCAAAGGAGATGCAGGGTCCAGCCTGAAATGTGTCGAAACACTCCTCCTGTCTGGGATGAGCTTGAGCTAGTTGGGGTGGAGGAGGTGGTGGAAATAATTTCAAAATTGCGGCCAACCCAATGTGAGCTAGACCCAGGTCCGACCCAACTTTTGGTTGGATGTTTGGACCTGATTGAACCTGTGATTGCTGGGGTCATCTGGAGTTCTTTGAGGAGTAGGATCTTCCCATTGGCCTTGAAAGAGGCCGTGATTAGATCCCTTTTGAAAAAACCCTCTTTGGACCCAGACTGCTTAGCAATTACAGGCTGGTCTCAAACCTCCCATGTTTAGGGAGGGTTATTGAAAAGGTGGTGGCCAGACAGCTTGAGACATCTTGCCTCTTCCTCTGCCTATGAGCCTTTTCGGTCTGGGTTTCATGTGGGGCATAGTCCAGAGACCGCCCTGATGAGGGTGCTTAATTTTAAACTTCAGGTTTTATTCATGGTAAGCATGAAATACAACATAACAGCTCATCTATCATAGCTGAATTCAAGGCATACTTCTCCAAGGTTAACATCTTTTACAATGTTACGATATCTTTATCTGACTTTTACTATTCAAGTTAATCTACATGGCTTACAGAGTCTTAGTATCATAATAATGGTAAAAGTAGGAGTAATACACTGCTTTAAGCCATAGGCTTTGGTTGGGTGGATACAGTTCAACACAGTGTAATTATAGTCTCTGTCACAAAGTCCATGTAAACATTTTTTAGTTGCACACCTGTAAACTAATATAGTGTGTTTCAACAAAGCTCAACGTAACATTAATATAGGATAAAAAGGAAGGAGTGAAAAAAAAAAAACTTGCATAGTAACTGATACTGCTTACAAAGAATATTTCAAAGTTGTACATTTTGCTATGGTTTTCCCTCCTCCTATTCAGGCAAGTAAGCTTGTGAAGATAACTGCAGTTGTTTTTGGATTTCCTGAAACCTCCCCCCAACCCTTCTGGGGGTGCCTCCATAATGTCCAATTTTTTAATCCTATTCGGTGACTCCCACCAGTCCCTCTTCCTCTCCTGGATGTCTTCAGTTTCTCTCCAGACCCGCCAAGGTTGTCAAAGGTCCTGAAATTTCTCTGTGAGGGTGCTTAATTATCTCCTGATGGTGAGGGACAGGAGAGACTGAACCAGCTTGGTCCTCCTGAACCTCTCTGTGGCGTTTGACACCGTGGACCATAAGGTGCTACTTGACTGCCTGCGGTTCCGGAGTGGCCTGTCTGTTAATGTCATCAACTGTTTCAGGTCATGCCTTACAGGCAGAGTACAAAGAGTGACGATGGGGTTAGCCTCATCTAACCTGAAGCCTCTGTGCTGTGGGATTCCCCAGGGTTCGGTCCTGTTGCCTTTGTTGTTCACGGTGTGCAAGCTGCCATTGGGGGACATTATCAGGTGGTACAGGCTGGGTTATCACTTCTATGCAGATGATACCCAGCTGTACTTGTCCTGTGCACCCAATACCCAGGTGTTGGTCTCTGTATTTAACAGCTCTTGATGAGATCCAGTCATGGATGACTCAAAACTGGCTTAAACTTAACTCAGGTAAGACAGAGGTACTGGCTGTGGATCCAGGCTGTCGGGCGGGGGGGTGAGGGGTTACCCCAGCTTAGTATTAGGGGCTGTTCCTCTTGCCCCATCTAGACAGGCGAAAGATTTGGGCCTGATCCTGGATGATGGTTTGACACTTGATGCACAGGTGTTGGCCGTCATCAGGAGTGGATTTTGCCATCTCCAGAATAGCGACTGACTCCAAACCCTGATCCTGCCTGAGGACTTGACCATGCTGGTGCATGCTTTCGTCACTTCCAGGTTGGACTTCCGTAATGCCCTGTACCTAGGGTTATTTGGAGGCAACCTCCATAGGCTGCAGCTGGTGCAGAACGTGGTAGTAAGGTTGTTGACTGGGGTGAGAAGTTGTGAGCATATCACTCCGGTCCTCCACGGACTGCACTGGCTGCCGGTCAGGTGGAGGATTGTCTTCAAGGTAGCGCTCCTGACCTGCAAGACCCTGCATGAAAGGGAACCTGTCTATCTGTAAGATCTCACTGTCCCCTATCATCTGCCCTGGGCACTCTGTTCTGCCGGGGGAGGCCTCCTTGGAGATCCTAGAGTTAGGTTGTGGCACTGTGAGGATAGGGTGTTCCTGGTGGTGGCACCTATACTGTGGAACTTCCTTCCTGGTTATCTAAAGGAGGTACCCTCAGTAGAAGGCTTTATAAAGGGGTTAAAAACATATCTGTTCCAACAAGCCTTTACTAATTGATTAATTATTTTTAAGGGATGGATAGAAGAATTTTAAATCCATTCTAATGATCAACTGTTGTATAAATATTGTTGTGTGATTTTACTGTGTAAAATATCTATCTATCTATCTATCTATCTAAAGCATGAGTATGCGATTTTTGTACACTCTGAAGTTGCAGAAAATGAATCAACATTCACAGAGTTTACTATAAAGGCATCAGTAATTTACTAATAATTTAAGTGGTATAGCCTTTGTCCTGATTAAGTCAAGTCATCTTTATTTATAAGAAGCGTTTTTCTAAAACCAAAGCGCCTGTACAATATATCACAAAACACTACAGGTTAAAATCCTAATTCATAAAACTCCACATTCAGATTAAAATCACATCAAATCAGAAAATGCCAGTTGAAACAAATGGGTCTTCAGTTTGGCCTTAAAAGACTCGGTGGACAGGCATTCTCTCACCCAATGAGGTAGAGAGTTCAACAGGGCTGGGGCCACAAAAGCAAATGCTCTGGCTCCTGAGGTCTCCAAACAGACCCTGGGAACCTCCAGCAATCCCTCATTGGCAGAACAAAGTGGGCAGAGGGGCAGTAGGGACAAGGAGGTTTTGCAAATAACACAGTCCCTGTTCATGTAAGGCCTTATAGGTCAGCAACACAACCTTGAAGGTGATTCTCCACCGCACTGGCAGCCAGTGCAGTTTACGGAGCACAGGCATAATAGGACTGGGTCTTGATGAGCCAGTCAGTCAACAGCCTGGCAGCTGTGTTCTGCATCAGCTGCAGGCAGTGGATATCCACCCCTTGAAGCCCTAGGTGTAAAGCATTGCAATAGTCAACTCATACACCTATTGTGGGAAATCTTCCTTACAGTCGTTAAACAAAACTGTACATATTTTTGCAAAATAACTGCTTGGGGAGAACACTTGGGGTAAATGTACCAAAAAAATAAGAGAGCGGGGGGGGGTAGAGTCAGGAGGGGCCGATGTGAGGATGCCTAGAAGAACAGACAGAGAGAAGGGTGCTCCAAATGAGAACAGGATTAGGAGGAAAGAAGAGGGGCAGCCTAGAGGGGCAGTCGGGAGAACCTCAGGGCTTTTGATGGAGGCTGGCATATACTGTTATAATAAATTCTAGCTGCTAAGCAACCTAGAGGGGAGGAAGAGGTTGGAGAAATTGAGGGAAATGATTCAGAGGCCAGGGGGAGAGAGATGGGTTCCCAGACAGCATCAAAGGTGAGAAATGGACAGGATAGAAATGGCACCAGAGGGAGAAGAGGAAACGTAAATGGTAAGCAGATGGGGAAAAGCAACTTATAGCAGGTGGGGGGGAGAGCTTGAGGTGGGAGAAGCTGGAAGATAAGGAGGAAAGGGGGGCACCCCCCTGACAGGAAGGCAAGGAAAATGAAAGATGAGGAGGAAAATGAGGGGCACCCTGCCAGGAGAAAGGTTCTGACCAAGGATGGGGCCCTAGGTAGCGGGGACCCACAGGGGACCACTGGAGGTGGGGTTAATATCAAGAGGAGGGGAATGATGGTGTAGAAGAAGGGGACCACAGGAGACCACTGGAGGTGGGCTTAATATCTGAGGGGGGGAAATGATGGTGTAGAAGAAGGGGAAATGATCAGGGCCAGGATGGATGACTCGGATGGGGGGGTTAAATGAGACACCCAGACGGGGTTCTGAGGTAAGTGGGCATGACAAAGAAGGCAAGAAGGAAAGAGTGACAAGGGGGTCACAATTGAGAGGGCAGGATGACTCACGTGGAAATGAGTTTACGGATAAAAGGGGCTGGGGGTGAAAGCGCAAAAAAGATAACCCTAAAGATGAAGGGGGTGTTAAGTATTGATTCTGGGAGACTCAATGATTAGGGGTATTCACTGGGAGGGACGGGGGGATCCCATAGACAGGTTAAGGTAGTGAGTATGTGTGGTCTTACAGCGCACAGGGCAAAGGTCATGGTGTATGAACTGGTTAGGGATAGTGGCGGGAAACCAGATTTCCTGGAGCACTTGGAGACAAACGGTTTGCAGGGAAGTAGTGTCTTGGAAATCCAAGCAACATTCTGAGAACTTGCCAGAGTCTGTCGGGACAATGGATGCAACATTTTCTTTTCAGAAATATTGCCGGTGCCAATGGCCTCAGTAGAAAACAAGATAAAGATCATTGAGGTAAATGACTGGTTCAGAAAGTGGGGAGCAGAAAGCGGGACGGGGGTGCTACAGAACTGGAAGGGAGTTTGGGAGGATAAGGGAGTGTATGCCAAGGATAAGCTCCATCTTACCTCATTAGGGAAGGAGGTCCTAAAACAGGGGGTGGAGTACTATATTCAAAAAAAGTGGGATTTAAACTTGTGAGGGAGGGACATGGGAGGGCTGGCCAGTATCCTCCCAAAGATGAGAATTAGTATTAAGGAGGGAGGGAGGAGGGGGTATCAGATAGGGGATGAGTCAGGGGAGGATGGAAGCATTCGGAACCCAGGAGGGGTTCTGCAAAGGGGATCGGGGCAACGAGTGGGGGGTAGTGTTGGTAAATGCCAGGAGCTTGGGAAACAAGATACCAGAGTTCCAGGCCATGCTGTTCGAGGGGTGAGGGTGGAGGCTGAGGCAGTCACGGAAATGTGGGCCAACAAAAACCATGATTGGGTCCTGAAGATGAGGGGGTACACTTTGCTTAGGCAGGACAGAAAGGTGGGCAGAGGGGGAGGAGTGGCTTTGTACATAAGAGATGGCTTAGAAATTGATAGGGTAGGGGAACCAGGGGGAACTGTGGAGGTCTTATGGGTCACTTTACGAACCCCTGCAGGAGGTAAGGTCAAGATGGGAGTAGTATATAGGCCCCCCGGGTTGGGGGATGCACTGGAGCAAGACTTGCTGGACAACATCATAGCCCAGTGTGGACCAAAAGGGGAGAGAGTGGTGTTGATGGGGGACCTTAATATGCCAGGTGCAAACTGGGAAACCATGTCTTCAAAGGCGGACAGGGAGCAGAGGCTGCTGGACTGCTTCCAAGATGTATTTCTAACACAGCATGTGGTGGAGCCCACAAGGTAGGGGCATGTCCTGGATGTGGTTATGGCAGATGAGGACCAGGTAAGGGACCTGGGTGTTGAGGAACCCCTGGCTGAGAGTGACCACAACACCATCTGTTTCAAATTAACATGGGAGGAGGGGGGGAGAGCTCCAGGACACTGATGGTGGACTTCAGGGGGGGCAGATTTCATGGGCATGAGAACCATTCTCAAGGACCACTTGAAGGGGGTTAAAACAAGGACAGATATAGAAAAGAGATGGGAGTTCATTAAATGAGGACTTCATGAGGCAGTCAGGACCTGCACTAAGGTCAAGCGTAAGGGATCTCAGAGACATAAACCGAGCTGGTGGTCTAGGGAGGTTCAGCTAATGGTCAGGGAGAAGAAGGCTGCTTACAAAAAAATACAAATCAATGAGAGGGGAAAGGGAAAAGGAAGCTTACCCTCTTTTCTCTAGAAAAGTCACCCGGATGGTGAGGGGTGCTAAGTCCAGTAAAGAACAGCGATTGGCAAAGGGGATATGGGGAGAGAAAAGGGGTTCTTTAGGTACGTCGGGGAGTAAAGGAAAACCAAGGTCCAGCTTGGTAGATTGAGAACAGAAGGAGGGTGGGTGAAAGAGGCGAGAGACCAGGCGGAGGTATTCAATGAGTACTTTGCCTCTGTGTTCACCTGCAAGAGGGGGGATACTAAAAAAGCAAGACACGGAGGAGATGGTGGGGTAAAGAGGGGGACAGTGGGGGAAACAAATAGGGAGCAGGAAGGCGGGGGAGGTAACCCCGAGGGGTCACATCTGGATATGGTTAAACAGGCCAGTAAGGAGGGGGGAACAGATGATGCTATCTCCACTGAAAGGGTGTGGAAAGCCCTAAAAGACCTAAAGAAAGATAAATCTCCTGAGCCGGATGGCATACACCCAAGAATGCTATGGGAATTGGCGGACCTACTGGCAGCACTCCTGGCAGAGCTCTTCAATGGATCACTCAAGACAGGGAAGGTACCCAGGGATTGGCTACAGGAACATGTGGTGCCTATCCATAAGGGGGGGGGGTCGAGGGAAGTGCTAGGAAACTATAAACCCATCAGTTTGACGTCAGTGGTGGGGAAATTAATGGAGAGTATACTGAAGGAAAGATTGGGGTGTTCCTGGAGAAGGAGGGAGGGAGGGATAGCAGGCAGCATGGTTTTGTGCTTGGCAGATCATGTCAAACTAACCATGTGGAGTTCTATGAATGGGTAACATCTGAACTGGACAGGGGAAGGCCAGTGGATTACTATTTTTAGACCTCAGCAAGGCGTTTGACTCGGTCCCCCACTATGGCATGGTGGGGAAACTGGCAGGGTTGGGGGTGGGCCCACTGATGGTAAGATGGATATGAAACTGGCTAACTGGTCTCACTCAGAAAGTCGTGGTCGGCGGGAAGCTCTTGAGCCCTAGAGGAGTCAGTAGCAGGGTGCCACAGGGTTCGGTCCTGGGTCCGATCCTTTTTAATGCTTACATATCGGACATCATGGAAGAAATAGGGAGTGAAATGAATCTCTTCACTGACGACTCT
Organism: Neoceratodus forsteri; assembly: GCA_016271365.2. Classification (NCBI taxonomy): domain Eukaryota; kingdom Metazoa; phylum Chordata; order Ceratodontiformes; family Ceratodontidae; genus Neoceratodus; species Neoceratodus forsteri. Next base: position 1,137,453,912 of record CM057455.1, on the reverse strand, counting down.
AAGATGGGAGCAGTAGTTGAGGGGAAAGAGGGGAGTTTGGCCCTGCAGGAGGATATAGAGACCCTGGTCAGGTGGGCTCACACCCGGAGATTAAATTTAAATTCCTCCGAATGCAAGGTATTGTACCTAGGGTGGGGAAACCCCAATCATGTATATACCCTGGGGAGGAGACACTGGAGGCCTCTATGGGGGAAAGAGACCTAGGGGTCATGATGGATGTAAGTATGAATAACTCTGAGCAGTGCAGGAGAGTGGCTGCCAAAGCAAACAAAATTTTGGGATGCATAGCAAGGGGTATCACCTCGAGGAACAGGAAAGTGATCCTACTGCTGTGTAATGGGCTGGTTCGACCACACCTGGAGTACTGTGTGCAGTACTGGAGGCTGCATCTAAAGAGGGACATACAGCTCCTGAAGAGGGTCCAGAGTAGGGCTACCAAGATGATATGAGGACTAGGGGATTTGATATACAAGGGTAGACTGGAGGAGCTTGACCTGTTTCACTGGAGGAGAGATGAGACGGGGGGGGGGACATGATCGAGGTCTTCAAGTACCTCGAGGGAATAAACAGGGTTAATATGGAGGTGATGTTTAGAATGAAGGAGGGAGGTATCACCAGAAGACATGATCTGAAGTTGGAAGGTGGAAGGATAAGGGGGGGAAGAGGAGGAGGTTCTTCAGAGGGTGGTGGAACCCTAGAATGCGCTGCCTGGAGAGCTGGTCCAGGCTTCCACAGTAGAAGGTTTTAAGAAAGGATGGAACAGATACAGAAAGGGAAAGTATAAATGGAAGGCCTGGCCTGGGGGGGGGGCGGAGGGATGATAGGCGTTCTGGAACACAAGGGAGGGGGGAAGACCTCGGTCCCCAGCTAGGGATCTGAGGTTTTGAGCAGGCTCGATAGACCGTATGGCCTAATCTGCTGGCAATTAGTATGTTAGATTTCTTTTGTTTAGAATTTGCAACAGGAATTCTGAATAATCTACAAGGATTTTGTTCTGTAGTTAATGAGTACTTAATCCCTCTTGGTTTTAGGAGACCATAATAAACAGAATCCATATCACATGGCATGTACTTGTCTGGAGCTGCAAATGCCTGTACTTCCATTTTTTACTATAAATACCAGCTAATCTGCATCCTCTTTCAACAAATCCAAAAAATAAGGTTCATTCAATATGGAATTGCCAACCTGCCTGGATGCACCATAACTAGAAAGGTGATGTTGGTAATGGTTGCTGACTCCAAACTGGGGTATCGTAACTGCCATATGTAATTTCTTTGGTGGGGAAAGACGATATATAAAAAATAATTTTTGAGGGGTGCCATTTGCAAGTTTGCCTAGAGGTGCCACGTACCCTAAGGCCAGCCCTGGATATGGAACTATACATGAAACAGGTGATCATGGGTGGGGGATGCCACTAGACACCAGAGATAGGAACAAGTACTCAGGATGACTGTTGGGGGTTGGGGTTGTCACTGGACACAAGGGATAGGGCAAAGTATATAGGTCAGCTGTTTACACCAGGGATACCAAACTATACATGTGACAGGTGGTTGGGGGGAGGAGGGTGCACTAGACGCCACAGAGCGGGACAATTGTATGGGACGGGTGTTTGGGGGTAGGAAGTGTCCCATGTCACCAGGGACAGGACAAATATGCAGGATGGCTGATTGGGGGATGGGGGTGCCGCTAGATGCAAGCGATACGGAGCTATACATGAAACAGGTTATCAGGGGTGCGGGTGCCACTAGATAACAGGGATATGAAACTATACATGGTATGAGTGCTCAAGGGTGGAATATGCTACTAGACACAAGGGATATGTAACAGTACATTCCGGCACACACAGGATGGTTGCTAAGGGGTTGCAGCACACCTTGCAAATGAGCCCATAATGGGCATGCAAATGGCCAGTTAGCATCTTGCATGCCCATCTGCATGTTGTAGCTGAATATAAACCACAGGGATTCTGGCACTATCCATGCTATTGAGCACTAGTCCCTGTGAGCTGGATACAGTCCAGGTCCATGTCAGGACAACACAGTGTGCATGATTCTCAAAACTTCCTGAATAGCACAAAAGGATTGCACCACAAGAAATGGCACAAGGTGTGGCATGCACCAAAAGATGCATCGGAAGCAATTCCCAAAAGCAGCCTGTATCAAATGTAGGCTGTGTGCAGCAAAGGGGGGCTTGCGCCATACTCCTTGCAGCACAAAATGGGCTACAGCATGGTGCTAGGGGGCTTGTGGCAGATGCAGACTGCCATATCCTCTAATTAGGGATTCTCTAAACCCTCCCAGAGGGCAAATTTCTAAGTACCTTAAGACTAGCCAGTGCTGGTCTAAGGGTACTAAGAAGTATGTCCTCTGGGAGGCTAGAGACCTTGCGCCATCCCTGCCTCATGAGTGTGATGAGACTCCATTTGACCAGCATTCCCTGGTGGTCTAGCAGACCCCCCTACCTATCCCTGATTTCCCAGTAATAAAACAAATAATATTCCTTGGTGGTCTAGCAGATCCCCCATTCTTGATCTCCCCATAATAAAACAAATAGCATTTCCTGGTGGTCTAGTGGACCCCCTCCCTATCCCCTATCTGCCCATATAAGAAAACAGAACTTTCCCTGGTGGTCTAGTGGACTCCCCCCAACCCGCAGGCAGTGCTTCAACTACCCACTCTCCCTGTCCCATCCCCAAGCCTGTGACCGTCACAGCCCTCCACTCCCCACCGACTGAGCTGTATTGGAGTGTGTACTGTATATGATACATGCTTATTGATTGACAACTCACTGAACTGTCAATCAGTGAGTGCATACTGTATACAGTACATGCTCCTTGACAGTTCAGTTGGCAGCTGGCTGTGGTGGAAAGTGAAAGGCTGTGCCAGTCACCACCTCAGGGATAGGATGGGGGGAGCGGGGTGGTGGGGCACTGACTACAGCAGTGGGGGTTCCACTAGACCACTAGGGAAAGTTAGGTGTTTTCTTGTATGGGCAGATAGAGGATAAGGAGGAAGTGCCCACTAGACCACCAGAGAGTTCTGTTATTGGCATACAGGGGACATTGGGCATGGGGGGAAGGGGACTTCTAGACACTAGTAGCTGTCCATGGGCTCAGCTGCCACCTGAGCACCCCAGGGCTTGCAGCAAACCTCACAGATGCACCATCTGTTTGGCACATGGCCACAGTTGTTGCAAGCTGGGAGACTTCACTGCTGGGACCCTACCCAATAGAAACAGGAAAGTTTGCTAAGATGGGTATTTTTGAAATACTGTTTCATAGACCACAAAGCTGATTGTTTAAAGAAGGGATTCCTATAACAAAGAGGCTAATACTTTACAAATTATAAAATGTATATTATAAAATTGGGTGTGAATGTTGAAATGTTCTTTTATAGTAATTTTGCATACTTTATGAATACAGGACCACTATCCTATGATAAAACTGATGTGAGATATCGGCGAAACATCAGGAGGTAAGGGTGGCCAAGCAAGAAAATAAAATTGAATGGAAAACCTACAAGTAAAAAATTTGTATTCACTGGTGGATACATGCATCCTGGTTTCTGAGTTGAAATGCAGTTTCAAAAATGTTCAGGGTGATGCACATAGGAGGAAAAATCCTGGAACAGTGTACAATTTTGATGGTACTCAAGTAGAGAGCACAGAGGAAGAGAGAGAAAGACACTGGGTGGTGAGTCACTTTTCAGTGAATCAGGGAATGTGGGAATGCTAACAGAATACTGGGGTACATAGGGAAAAGGTTTTATGGTTGCAGAAGAGAGCTGATATTGCATCTGTATAGATCACTAGCGAGACTGCATCTGATATACTGTGTGTATTTTTTGACCCCACATAAAAGTAAGGACAGAGATAGATTAGAGACAGTACTGTGATGGAGCATAAAGATAATATGTGGCCAGCTGGACAAGGTGTATAATGAGAGTCTGAAAAGTCCCAATATATATTTACTGGAGGACAAAAAAAAAGTGGGACATGATAGAGACTTTCAAGTTCATGAAAGGATTTAACAGAGGTGACACAGTAAGTCTGTTCAAACTAAGAAACAGTGCATCCATCAGAGGGCATGCATACAAATTAGGGGAGGTAAGTTCAGAAAGGACACTGTGACGTTTTACTTCATTAAAATGGTGGTAGATGGGTGGAGCAAACCTCCTGTCAAGGTTGTGGATGCAAATGTAATATCAGATTCAAAATGAAGTGCTCTGCATATAATGGGATTGTCGGATAGAATGATGAAGATGGGGAAGGGGAAGACTACGAGGGAAGGATGGAGACTAGAGTGTCTCCGGATAGGAAATTTTAGGACAGACTGGATGGACTATTCAGGTCTTTTTCTGTCACTTTTTCTATTTTTCTATGTAAGATGGTATTAGGGCTCCAAAACCCAAGTTCACATTGTGATGAGCAAACCAGATAATGGGGTCAATCACCATAGTGTCCTCTTAAACCCAACTAAGAAAATAAGATCCAATGTTTGACTTTTAACGTGGGTTTCTGTAGATATTTTGTGCACATGGAAGAGAGCTGTAATAGTATGGAGGAGTTATTTTGCAAGTTCATCTAAAACAGCATTAGTCCTGTTGCTAAAATCCACAAATACCATAAAGCCCTAAGATTCAAAGGTCAGCAGAATTATGAACATGGAGTACCTCCTAGAAAACCCCCTCCCCACCCTGGTGCGCAGTATATGAGGCAAATTATTCACCTCACAGTGTGTCAGCAACGCAGTTCACTACCAAACTCTCAAAAGATGTTTGCTGTTCAGTGAGGGCTGTAGGGAGCCCCAGTCTGTATGTAAAACAGATGGCAGCATCTCACCCCTATGTGCCAGCCTTGGGCAATGCATCATGAAAAAGTCCAACGTAATCAGATGTGATAATATTGGGCCAGCAGATTAATTCATCCACATTTCTGTGATTTATTTATTTATTATTTAAAATTGGTACCCAGGAGAGGTGCACTGAGCTGAGGCTCATTTCCAGGTGTGACCCAAATACATGCCTGACTTGTTTCTTCAATCAGTTCATGAAGAAGGAAGGCACTATTTTCTATGGACATGGTATAGAAACTTAGAAACATAAAATTTGATGGCAGATAAGGACCGCTTGGCCCAACTAATCTGCCCATTTCCCTACCTGATGGATAAGCTGCAGATTCTAGCTAATCAACAGCTTACTTCCTCCTACTCCCCACTAGAATTGCCTTATGCCTGTCCCATGCATTCTTGAATTCTCCCATTGTTCCTGACTCCACAACCTCCTCAGGAAGGCTGTTCCATGCATCCACACCCCTCTCTGTGAAAAAATACTTTCTAACATTACCTCTGAGCTGTCCCCCCTCTATCTTCAAATTGTGCCCCTTTGTTCTTGCACATCTCTTCTTCTGAAGATACTACCCTCTTGTACTTTGTTAATTCCTTGAGATACTTAAAAGTTTCTATCATGTCCCCCTCTCCATCCTTTCCTCAAGGGCATACATATTAAGCTGCTTTAGCCTCTCCTCATATATCTTCTGGTGCAGACCCTACACCATTTGGTTGCCCTCCTCTGAATAGCCTCCACTCTGTCTATGTCTTTGTGGAGATGGGGTGTCCAGAATTGCATGCAGTACTCCAGATGGGGTCTCACTAACTGTACAGAGGGATAACAACTACTTGTTTTCTACTGTTGATGCCTCTCCTTATGCATCCCAGTATCCCCCCAGCCCTTCTTACTGCCTTCTCACATTGCTTACCCACCTTTAGGTCATCTGATATAATTACTCCTAGGTCTCTTTTGATTTTTGTTGTTGTTATTAACTCACCATCCATTGTGCACTCTTCCCCAGGGTTTTTGTTTCCCAGATGCATTACCTTGCACTTCTTTGCATTGAATCTGAGCCGCCACATATTTGACCATTCCTCCAACCTTGCCAAGTCCCTTTTCATTTTTTCCACCCCACCTTGTGTATCAACCCTGTTGCTGATCTTTGTGTCATCTGCAAAGAGACATACATTTCCTTCCAGGTGCTCTCCAATGTCACTTATAAAGACATTAAAGAGGACCAGTCCCAGTACTGAACCCTGCAGTACCCTGCTAGTTACCCTCCTTTCTTCACTATGGACTCCGGTTACTATTAGCCTTTGCGTCCTGTTGTCTAGTCAGTTTTTTATCCAGGCTACCACCTTAGGACCCACTCCAGGGCAGGCTAACGTATATATTAATCTTTTGTGTGAGACTGTGTCAAATACCTTGCTAAAATCTAGGTAGGCCATATCCACAGCCCCTCCCTGGTCTACTTCTTTGGTCACCCAGTCAAAGAAATCTATTAGGTTCATCTGGCATGACCTTCCTGCTGTGAAGCCATGCTGCCTTGGATCCTGTGCCCCACTGGCCTCTAGGTACTCAACAATTCTTTCCTTCAGAAGTGATGCCATCATTTTCCTACCACTGAAGTCAAACTAACTGGTCTGTAGTTTCCTGCCTCTGCCCTGCTCCCACTTTTGTGAAGTGGAATCACATTTGCCCTCCTCCAGTCCTCAGGTACCACCCCATCCTCCCATGATTTGTTAAAAAGAGTAGTCAGTGGTGTTGCTAGTTCTACCCTTAGTTCTTTTAGAATTCTTGGGTGAATCCCATCAGGCCCCATTGCTTTGTCCACCCTCAGTTTCAAGAGTTCTTTCAAAACCCTTTCTTCTGTGAATGGACTGGTATCAACCCCATATTCAGAGTTTCTCTCTTGTTTGGTTTAGGTACCTCCTCCTCCTCTTCCGTTGTGAATATTGAGTGGAACTATTTGTTCAGTATCCCTGCTTTTTCACTGTCAGCCTCTGCCCACATTCCCTCCCCTTATTAAGTCTCTGTATCCCTCCCTTGGTCTTTCTTCACTCCCTAATGTACCTATAAAAGGTTTTATCCCCCTTCTTAACAGAGTTGGCTATCTTTTCCTCAGTTTGTGCCTTTGCTATTCTGACTGCCTTCCCTGCCTCCTTCTGCTTTAACGGATAAAGTTCTCTGTCCTGCTCCTTCTGTGTTTCCTTATATTTCCTGAATGCAATCCTTTTCTCCTTAACCATCCCTGCCACCTCTTTTGAGAACAATAGTGTTTTTTTCCTTCATTTTGTTTTGTTGATTTGCTTCACACAAAGGCTTGTTGCCACTGCGATGACTGTTTGATTGTTCCCATTGTTCCTCCACCTCCTTCTTGCCCGTTTGCTAGTGCTTTTGAGGCACTCTCATTTTCCCAAAGTCAGTCTTCCTAAAGTCCAATACTCTTGTTTTGTGATGGCTTGACTCTATGGCTGTGTTTATTGTGAACCACACTGTTTGGTGGTCACTTGTTCCCAGATGGCTACCCACTTCTAAATCTGAGATCATTTCTCCTTCCCCAATTGAGAGTACCAGGTCTAAGATTGCTCCTTCCCGAGTGGGTTCCAACACTATATTCACCATCATTGCCAGGACTAGAGAACAATAACTCCTAACAACATCCTACCATGCCCTGCACTACTAGGTAGTGCTTGTCTGACCATTGGCTTCATTCTACATGAAGAACCTAATAAAACCTTTTTGGTCTCTTGAAACTGAATCTAAACCTGTTTTTTTCTGATTTTTTTTCTCAAAAGTGGATATAAGAAAACTGTACATTTTAAAGATGATTGCTTTATTTGTTATTCTCCAAGGAACTTCTGTAGTTTGCATTTAATTATGTACTTGACAGTGACGTGACAATGATGAGGAGCAGCTAACAGCCACCTTCAGATGTCATGTTTTCTCCCACCATAACCTATTCTTGGTACGGTAATGATAGGTAGCCATGTAATCTGCCTGTAGACCTTTGACTCACAGCATAGCTACTGATGAAGACATAACATAGGTCCACGTCAAACAGCCTCATCATAGAGACAGTACTTTGAGAGTGAGGCTTGGATCATAAACAACAGAAGTGATTGGTGGCAGCACAGCAAGTGAGTGATATCATTTCTTGTGTTGCTGCCACTCACTTCCTTTGTTTGTATTTCAAGTCTCATATCATAGGCTGTAGGTAATAATGGACCATCGAGGCGTTTTGGCAGCAAAAAATAAAGATATTTATTTACAAAAATATTAACGCAAACTGAAAACTGCAAAATTAAAGAGAAGCAAAACAGTAACAAAAAGGAAAATAAACATAGCTAGAAAACGCTAGCTCTTTAGGATGTTCGCAACATCACATCCAGGTCTGACTGAGTTGAACTGAACAGAACTCCACTCAAGCTCATCTGATCTCATAACTCAACTGACTACCTGTTCTAAAAGTACAGGTGTTATACTCTTCAGGGGTCATGTGATCATCTAACTTCACCCCTGTACCTTTCTGTTAATAACATTTCTTTATTTACACAGTATTTATTTTATTTACAACCTTTAAACATCTTTATTTCAATGCAGCATTTTATGTACATGCATAAAAGTGGTATACAGCCCTTTTGGGGAATTTAAAAGCAAACTCTGGCCTCAGCAAGCACCACCCCTTCCAGCAGCAGCAGCAGCATATATTCAGTCAGGAAATTGCCAGCCAGCTCTTAGTAGACTGCTGGAGCTGAGCTAGGATTCATTCAGGGCTCTGAGATGCCAGGAACAGCAGCAAATACCCTTGTTTTCCAGAGGTCTCCAAAACAGCACCAAACCTCTTTATTTCAACTATGGAGGGTATGTAGGGCTCCTATTGCTGTGTTGCTTACAGGAAACATCACTTTTGGGGAAACTGGAAGGCTAAATGTCTTCTTGACAGTGCACACATTTGAGCAGGTAGTTTTACCGGCGCTTGCACTACCGCACTGTCCTGCAGGAACTCCGCGGCATAACTTTTCACAAAAAGCCGCATTTTACCAGAGCTCTTGCAAAAAGAGCATGACGGTGGACAGACTAATGAACCAGGAGGTTCTTTAATTAGTTTATAAGCCTGAATGGTGCAACCAGCATAACGGGACACAAAAGGCATTTTTAAAGCATAACAGGGCATTTTAAAACAGCGCCTTGACATTTTTACAAAATGGAGGGTTTTCTTTATTCAACCCTCACACAAACGGGCTATAAGCAGGTATTTTAACAAGGGGAAAGCCCACAGAGCAAAAACATCTCCAAACACCATTTTACAAAGGGGGGACCTTTTCCTTTATCTCAAGGAGCATTTTACAGGCTCCAGGCATGCAGTATATAGAGGGACAGGACGCTCTTATAGCAGAGACAGAAAAACAGTCCTGACGTCCTCAATATTTTATTAATCAGCTTTTGTAGGCAGGATAATGGTACTGAAATGTACTGGGAAAAGACACAAGAAGACAAACAATAGAGAAGACTACAATAAACATATAAAACAAAGTGGGTGGCCAGCCCAACAAACAAACATATAACAATTAAGACAGGGACAAAGAACAGAAGTACATCCAGGGCACATTATCTTCCTAGAAAAGGGGGGGGGGGATGACTTCACTCTTTCACACCTCACTTTCAAAGTGCTTGTGACTAGATTCTATGGGTCAGGTAATAAAACAATTGCAACATTTAAGTATATTTTGTGAGAAGTTTGGATTTTTTGACATTTTATCATGCAAATGTTGGATTTGTTTGTATGGCATGGATTTCATTTTGTCTGCTGAATACCCTATCCTCAATGTTCTCCCTCACTCCCATCCCAGTCCCAGCCACACCTTATCCTCCAGCTGGGAGGGTGGGTGAGCAGAGTCAGAGTGGCCCACCTGGACACCAGGAAATTTTCTGGTGGGCCCCAATATCAAGTAAATGCAAAATGCACAGAGACAGTGTACAGTATTTAAATGGAATATAGATATGTATGTCACTCTTGGGCTCTCCCCTAATGATTTTTGGCATGGGGTCATAATGTCGATCACAAAAACAGTGCAGCAATAAATGCCACAAGCAAAACATCGTCCTCTGAAATAAGGTTGGGTAAAACACCAACCGTATAAAAACAGCAAAACACCATACGAAACAATGGCAATCTCTGTCTTTTTTTTGTAGTTTAAACTTTATTGAGTTTAGCAACCATAAGATATTATCAACAGCAGAAAACACAGAGTATCGAATAGCCATACAGACAAACTAATAAAGAACAAACCTCAAAAACAACAAAGAAAGTCCCCCCACACAGATCATACATACCAGCCAGGGAAACAAACATAAAATAAAATAGACAAGGCCCACTCAGGCCGACAAGGTCCCGGGTCATATCAGACTCTGGCTACTCAGGCATCCTCTGTATAGAAAGAAGAGCATGAAACTGCTCACTCCCTGACATGGGAGGGCTTCACCACCCACTCCCCAGACTTAAAATAATCAGTTCTGGGGGTTGTGGACTTCAGGGATGGTGAGAAAATCAGGAGGGGGGAAACATTCCTTTTTTCTAAAAAAAAAAAAAAGTTGCACCACCAGGAGACCTGGGGAGAACTGAACTGTGGTCCCAGGTCTCCAACTCTGCTGTGTGCTGGTGCCTTTGCCACTCCACCACAGGAGCAGCTTAACCAAGCACCACACACACGGCAACTTCATCCCTTACAAGTAACAGTGCAGAATAACTGGGGTAGCAGTAATTCACTATCGCTATTATGCCCCTGTCACTCTAAATTCTTTTGCACTTTACACAGCGCAATTCTTGCAGCGCTCTTCTTGAAGCGCTATATTGACCCGGTACTATGATTTTTCAGGCAGGTCATGAGTATCAAGTTTCCATGCCTGCCCCCGGGCCACAGTCTGAGCCTGTGGAGGAGTGAATGCCTTTACCACATATGCCAATGCCACTATGTGATCAGCTGGCAGCACATGTGGTAAATGCTAGACAGTCTGCACCTCCCTCCCTTGGAGCCAAACTCCATGACATATTTAGCCCTTTGCTAGTCCAAGGGTTGTACACTTGAGTTCACACCCAAACCTGAGGCTTTCAGATAGCAGTACAGAGTTTTGTTGCTAAGCAACTGGGATTATCCCTGTGCAGCTCCAGTGTCACTTTATACATGCTATGTGTCAAACAAAGCCTGAGACAAATGATTAGAATGTAGTCTGATCCTGAGGGATTGTGGAGAGAGCTAGTGTAAAGGGGTTTGCTGTTCAGCAAATATTTACTTCACAAATGTAGGTACTGTTTCTAATGAATCAGTTTTTATGTTTGACTACATTTGTGGAATATATACGTAACCTACTTAAGTTAAACAAACAATGCATGGTTAAAGGGCATGAAAAATAAAGACTTGTATATTGCCTTGAAATTACAGCACCACTTGGTTTTACATACATATAAGTTATACAACACTTTCCTTTCCCCCTTGCCTTACAACATCTGAAATATTAACATTTTGTTCTGCTGGTTCTGCAAATGTAAATGGCTTACATATTCAGAAAAAAAATATCCTTGAAATATTTTTTTATAATGGTTTGTAAGTAGTATCTGAGCGTCCAAGTTATTTTATAATGGTTCTTGAAAGTGACAACCCCTTAGTTTGCAGGAGGATAAAGTAGGTTCTTAAACTCTTAGTCTTGGTGTTGCAGCTAGACATGTGGGGCCTGATTCCAAGATGCATTACGCATGGTGCAAGGCGATTTACACCATACCCCATGGCATAAATTGCAACTTGCACCATGCGTTACGCAAGTCATGATTCCAAGTTGTGACCTGTGCCATGCTGTATGTGGGTTGTGCCAAACGTGGGTTACGCCACCCACTATGCCCGCAACCCACAGTGGCATGGCGCAAGGGCAGGTTATGACATCAACCATGCCCTATTCTAAAAGGGCAGCTGCTGTAACCCACTTACACTATTCCAAAAGCCACAATGGTGCAGTGGAGTTAGACCAGCAGGGAGATGGTCTAAGGGGCATCTGTCTGTACCAATTGACTTTGTAGCACCACGGCATGCACATTGCCAGACTCCTTGTACCACCTCAACACAGACATGACCCCACCCACCCCTGAATGTCGGGGACCCCCGGGGGTCTGTTGCACAAAGTGCCCCCCAAATGCCTGTGCCACCTGGCCAACCCCCCCATACCCCCTGGTGCTTGTGGCTGTGTTCCATGATGGGGGGCTCCAGGGGGCACTTCTCAGCAGGCAGCAACTTGTGGCATCCAGATCTATTGCATCTTTCCTGTGGCGCTAACCTACAGCTACCGCAAGTCGCAGGACGTAGGTGCTGGGCACCCTGCCTGTCTTGGAATGTGGTGCAGGATCCCTGGCATAGCGCTGCATGGTGCAACTTGCATACACCCATGAGTTGTGCCATGTATTCTGGAATTGGGCCCATGATGTAACTGCTCAACTGCAGACCTTCATCTCACAGTACAGATATGTTTAAGGACACAGAGTCACTTGATGTCAGGAGACAACAATGGCCAAATTCAAGCATGCTTTAGCATATGTTCTGGGGTTGTTAGAAATGTTTTGCTAGATAATTATACATGCATACTCATAAAACTCCAAGTGTACCTCTCATTCACTGTGCGTAAAGACATCTCCTCCCCCCAAGAAATGATTACTGTCAGTTGTTCCTGTGGGATGGTAGAGAAAGTTAGTGTAAGGTGGTTTACTGCTCTGCAAATGTTTGCCCACAAAGCATAGGTAATACTTTCAGTATACAGTGACTCTTTCAATGTTTAACTACTTTGTGATATGAAAGTACTCCACTAAAGAAGGGTAAGTAAATAACGTTCAGTTAAAGTGTATAAAAAGAAAAACATTTGTAGAACACTACAGTATCCCCCCAAACTCATTTATAGTTTGCAGATATACAGAAGTAGTTTAGTTACCATATTTGTCTTTGTAAGAACAGATCCAGAAACAAATGGTTTGATTCTTTTATTGGACCAGCAGAGATGTAACAAAAGAAAACAGTGCCAACACTTTCAGATCAACCAAGTCCTTCCTTGGAGGCTTAAGGACTTGACTGGTCAAACTTTGGCACTGTTTTCTTATTATCTATATTAATCAATAAAACATCAAACCATTTGTTTCTGAATCTGTAACTTCAGAATATAAATTCAATTTGTATTTATTGCATATATGGTACATTTGCAGTATTCTGTACTTTATTGTATTTATTTTGAAAACAGCCTGTATTTTATTGTATCTACTGCTATGCAATCACCTCTGTATTCTTGTTGCATTTCTCCACTTCCCCTTCCTGGGTGGCACCTGTAAACAAGTTCTGTCTCAGTGTACCTTTCCTGGTTACCAAAATTTTAAATAAAGAAATATAAAAGGACTATGTATTATGCAACAAGTCCTCAAAATAATAAATATGATGTTAAAGGGGCAATGTTAAGCTTAATGTGCATATGTTGGCCATAGTCATACAGTCTATTTTCTTATGTGAACACAAATGTAAAAAACTGGCATGTTATCAGCACATACAGTATTATATGTGATAATGATATACGTTAAAAAATGGGAGAACAGCTTCTTTCATGTGTGATAACTTTATGTTTCAAAATGCCCTAACAGTAGAGAGGAGATTGAGTATGCCAGTCTCAGAGACACTACCTCATTCTGGAATGGCACCTTTGAACCTGGCATAGACAAAACAGTACAGGCATCACAGCACCAAATAGAATAATCAGCTGTATCACTCATGCTTTTGGGTACACAGTTTTCACTGTTACAGCTCAATTTAAATCTAAAGAAGCCTATGTAAACCATAATTTTAACATGAAAATCTTGCATAACTGCTGTTTCCCCTCCATTCCTTTGTGGATGTATGCCAATTAAGCCCTGTTTGGTTTGGGGGGCAGTTTCTGTTCTTTTTATATCCTACGTCTACCTTCCAAAATCTTTCTTGCACTTTATTTATTTATTTTAGAATTACACTTTCTTTTTACTTTTCTCTTTATAGAACTTGAACCAATGCAATTACACTAGTGAGGACCAGGATAAAAGTACGGTGAATCAGACATTTGTTGCAGGTTAGGTGCAGTGTAGGAACAATAAAAGCCAAACAGATATCATGGAGCACACTCACCAAACTTCTGCCTAGGATACTTGTGTAAAATTGGGTGTCGGACAAGGCAACAGTTACCCTGCAAAAAATTAAAAAAAAAAAGCATCTTATAAAGAAACATAGCAATAACCAAGAACCAAGATTAACTGCAACTATATACATAGAGAGATCCTAACTTGACAATGTTCTTGCTCCATTCATATCCCAGATCTGCCCCATTGAGTTGAAGTGTAAGAGAGTGGGGGTCAAGCTTCACCAAATCTCTGTTTTGGGAGTCATGTACTTAAATAAGGGCAGCCAGCAAGTCTCAAACTCTGCTATTGTGTTCACAGCTATATGGGACAGCCAGTCCATAGAGGCCAGCTGGGTAAGTGATGTTGAATCTCTTGCATAGAGGGAACATAAAGTTGTCTCCATTTACATAGGAGAAGACATTTGAGTTGCATGGATAATAGTACCACCCACCTGAATTCTGACCTTGTCAGGTGGGGAGCTCTGGGCTTTATACCTAGTAGCAGGAGTGGGACTGACACTGGAATACTTTCCCTAGTATTTGGGTGCCTTGCCAGCATAGCTGAGTCCATAGACGCTGCACTTTGGGGCAGGACCATAATATATGTAATACTGTATATCATCTCGTGGGAGCTGACACCTCCATCATAGATCATTTTTTTTAACACACCTGCTTTGTGAAGTACAGCCGGGGTCCTATGCCATGTGTAAAATTTTATTGTGAATTTATGTACTTCTTGCATCTTTGAAGGACCTATGCCCTACCCTCCAGCATTCTCGCCATTGTTTTTCACTGATTGATATTTGTAATACCTGTTTCCATTTGCTCTTGGAGATACCAGATTTTGAGGGGAGGGTATCTCTTATTTGTGAGTAAATTTTGCTGGCCATGTTTTTGGGACTAGATACCCAGCCAGGCACTGGAGAGGTGCTCCCCCATGTACCTTTTGTTTGATATACTGTATGTTTGGATGGTTGCCCCACAGGGGTGTAAGCTTCATCGGGGCAAGGGTTGCATCTATCTTATGACTCAGCTTGGCCCAGTAGTTAATAGAGGGGCCAACTGTGGGGTGGGATAGCCATTCTTTCTTTGGTGGGCTATAGATTAATAGAGGGAGAGAGTGGGTATTGCTCTGTGTGGCTTCCATATACAACCACTGTGACGAGTCTTCCAACCTGGGTTGAAACCACTTTATTGTTTGTGTGACCTAAAATACCCATTTGTAGCCCTCAAACTATGGAAGGCACCAGCCCCCTTCCTTCCAATGGGCACAGAGTTTGTTGCAGCTATAGCGGGGATGCTTGTTCTCCCATAAAAGTGTCTGATCTGTTTGTCTATCTTGAGCCACCAGCTAGCGGGGAACTCAAGAGGGATGTGCTATAGTAAATAAAACAGTTTTAGGGCACTGGTCATTTTGACTGCAACTATCATCCCTGCCAAGCTGAGTTGAATTTTACCCCATCTGGCCATTTCTGTGGAGAGGTCTGCCAGGAGGCAGTATAGTGCAGTGGGTTAAGGCTCTGAGCTGCAGATCTGGAGACCTGGGTTTGAATCCCACAGCTGCCTAGGTGCATACTGTGTGATCCTGAGCAAGTCACTTAACTTCCTTGTGCTCCCAGGTCGTATCTGGAAACAAGCTTCGGCTTAGTGTGCTACTCCTGGTTAAACAATGTTCCCTTCCCTTCCATAAAGGCTGAAGATTTATTTCCCATATCTTTGCCAAGGCAGGGACTATTTTTATACTGAGGTAGGTATTACCCTCTCCCACATATCAGAGTCCTGACTTGATTGCAAGGTTGGCCATGCACTTTTGGTTTAAGGGGAGAATCTTCATTTTGGATTAATTGATTTTGAGCCCCACGTGTCAAGCAAAGTTTAGGAGCAGTTGGAGAAGAGAAGTTGTGGAGGAGGGCAGGTCCAAAGGGTGTCAAGGAGATCATCAACATGCATAAGGGTACCAAATTTCTTCTTCCCAGCCTTGATCCTGTGTATTCCACCATGCTATCTGACTGCAGCGGCCAGTGGTTCTACCACTAATACAAAAAGGGGAGATAAGGGGCACCCTTGTTTGGTGCCTCTACCCAGCTGAAAGGTGTCAGACAATGTGGAGTTAGTCAGAATTTGGGCTGTGGCACAAGTTTATAACACTTGTACTGACACACTACATCCACTTCCTATGCCTGTGTTACAGCATCAGGTGTAGATACAGTAGTCCCATTCTAGGGAATCAAATGCCTTTTCAAAATCTGTCACTACTGCTGCCACTGGTGTGGAGAGGGATTTTGCTGTCTGAATTAGGTTGACAAATGATCTGATGTGATCCGTGCTATATCTGCCCTGCATGAACCCAGCTTGTACAGGGCAGATAAGTTGTGGAAGGAATGGGTTAAGTCTTCAGGCAAGTATTTTTGTATAGATCTTGCTGTCTACATTAATTAAGGAGATTGGCTGATAATAACTGCCTGGAAGGGTGGAATCTTTCCCTGTATTAGGTAATATGGTAATGATGGCTTCTCTTAATGTTTGGGGAAATATACCTAAAGTGTCCACCTCACCATACACCTGTTTTAATATAGATGATATTGACGGGGCCAGGGCCTGCCAGAATTCAACCAAAAATCCATCTTCTCTTGGTACTTTGCATGGGCAGATAGACCTCAATGCCTCTATAGTCTCTTCCGCCATTACTGGGGCATCTAGCATAGCCACTGCCTCAGGGGATGTCTTAGGCAGCTTGATTGAGTTCAAAAAGGCTTTGATAGTACTCAGTTTGGTACCTCTGGATGATGAGTATAACTGTGTGTAATATGACTTCAGGTTACAGGTTACAGTTGACTTGCTCAGTGGCGGTTTACACCTTCCCATTTGTGTCCTTCAAGCCAGCTATGTGCCATTCAGTTTGCTGTTTCCTCAACCTGTAGGCAAGCATCTTATCCCCCTTTACCCCTCCCTCGCAGTATTTACACTTTAGGCACAGGATGGATACTTCTGTCTTCTGTGCCAAGAGTGTATTTATCTCGAGCCGTAGAGCTGTAATTTCTCTACCCGGGGTAGTGTGGGTTGGGATGTGTCAGGGCCTTGAAATGCTGTTCTGCCCCCTTTAACTTCTGTTCTGACTGCTGTAGGTGTTTCTCACATTCTCTGTTTGTGGGAGGACTATCCTATAATCCTGCCCCTCATGGTGACTTTATATGCCTTCCATGTGTTGCCTGCTGTGGTGTCCTGGATGGGATTCTCAGAGAAAAATTCCTTCATCACTTTTTAGGCCCAAGCAAGGAAGTCTGCCTCCTTTATGAGCAGGGGATCTAGTCTTCAGGAAGGGGACGTGGGGTTTGGGGCACCCCATATAAGGTTGAGTTGTACCAGAGCATGATCTGAGGTGATCATTAGAAGGCTATGTTAATCTAGGGTGGTTTTGGTAATCTGTGGTGATGTAAGCCAAAGGTAAATTCTACTGTATGAACCAAGTATGGATGAGTAGAAGAAATAATCCTTGTCCCTGGGATGGAAGACTCGCAATACATCTGTTAGCCCTTGTTCTGTCATGAGCTGCTTTAAGGCCAGCCATCCCTTGGGGTGATTATCTACAGAGTTAGAACTTTGGTGTAAGTTGGGGTCTAATGAGAGGTTGCAGTCACCTCCAAGTATGATAGCTACATTACCTGAAAACAAACTGGTCAGTCTCTGGGACAAGGCATGAAAAAAATCAGGATCATCCCATTGATGGTGTACAGATTGCCTAAAAGTATTTACCCAGTTGGGAGAAGGCTGCTGGTTAACTAGGATCTGCAGCTTATCCATCAGGTAGGGAAATGGGCAGACTGGGTGGGCCAAGCGGTCCTTATCTGCCGTCAAATTCTATGTTTCTATGTTTCTAATACCCATCTTCCTTGTGGGTCATGAGCTTTTTTATGTAGGGACCACCACAGGGATTTGAGGAGGAGTATTGCCACTCCTCTTTTTTTGGTGAGAGCAGAGGAATGATACACTTGCCCCACCCAGTCTCTCATCACAAAGGAGTGATCCTTAGCTATCAGTTTGGTCTCTTGCAGAAATGCCACCACAGATTTGTACTTTTTCAAGTGGGACAGCAGCAGTTCACATTTAATCGATGTGTTTAAGCCTGGGACGTTCCAGGTATGGCACAATAAATCAGCCATATTCCATGTAGGGGTGAGTTGTGGATATTAGGATGTACGGTAGCAGGGGCTGCAAGAGATCCAGGACAATGGCTGTTGGCAGGGGGTCTTGCAGCATACTGAGAAGCTCTGTGCTATATCTGGAGCAGGGAGCCTTGTAGATCTGAAGGAATTTTGCCTCTGGGGCTAGTGTGCAGTTGGAGGGAAACTATACTAGGTCCTCCTGTTTGGCTGCTGTGGGGGCACTTCTAAAGTTAAGATAAACCTTAGCGCCCACCTCTCATGTCTGTTCCCAGTACAACAGCATTTCACACATGTACAAGAGAAAAACACTGGACAGTTTGAAAGGATTTCCATAACAACAACAACTAGAACTTCTAACATCAAACTTATTTACATCTTTATTTACACAGTCATAGGGGAAACCCCATTGGAACTCAAAGGCGAAATGGCCATCATCCATTCGGACAGGGCAGGCCTCACCTTAGGCCCTGGGGGTGTTAACTGTAGGGAGAGCAAGTGTCACCTGGGCTCCAGCAATAGGAGTCTCCCTAGGTGGTCTGCTAGGGTAAAGGTTATGCTAGCTAGTATCAAGGGAGTTGTATGGCTATGTGGCAGTGGGGTCAGTTTACTGCCCACCTTCCTACAGGTCCTTAGTGTGGGAGTACATTGAGGGGTAGGGACCTGTTACAGTGTGGGTTCTACAGATGGACGCAGGAGTCAACAGATAAGGTGCAACCCATGTTGGCTTGTGGGATGTTTATTAATCTTCATAAACAATTTCATCTTTCACCATCCAAATAACAGAAAAGTCAAATGAAGATAACAAAGGAAAAAAAAACAACTGTGTTCAAGCAAAAGAAAAACACAAGTGTAATCCTTACAGCAGGAACCTTCTCTCTCCACTGGTCAGAAGATACTGACCCGATCTAACAGATACAGTACCTGTTCAGGTAGGATTTATATACCCGCCTACCTGTATCAGGTGACACAGCATCATCAAAATAAAAATATCTTCTAATAGCTTCCAAAACTATTTTATACACATTCCTTAGTGCATTACCTGATACAAACAACCTATTTTAAGGTTTATTTCTTAAAAGTATTCTTTGGCAACACTTTACTATGCCATTGAATGTTCTCCAGACAATGATTGACATGTTCTTGTTATAAATGTGGGCCACTAGGGGCCACTGATCCCCTAAAGGAACAGTCAGAATGCAGCAGGCTTTCTCAGTGAACAGACTTCCTGCAAAGCAAGGGCCTTGCTCCAACTACACAGAACCAGAAAAAGTATTTCTACTGGACTGCATTTTTTTCCTTTCTTCCACATTGGCAGAATAAGTTAGCTTTTAAATGGTTGCAGCAACTCATTGTTTAGACTATACAATGTTTATATGGAACCTTTGTAAAAGAGCCAAGGCTCAAAGGTATTTGTAATCCTAGACTTAATTAATAAATAAATAAAATATATATTTACACATATACTTTAACTAGGTGGACAAAACCCAGTTATTTTAGCAGGTTAGAAACAGAAAAACAAGTCTCAGTGCACCAGAACTAAAACAGCAATTTGTACTGCAATGTTAAACTGTTGGCTGCAATTTCCCCAGGAAGGCAGAGGTCTGCTTTTGAATAGCTGCTCCCACCAAACTAAGCTGTTCTGCACTGTGCATTTTAGGAGCAAACATTCCTAGTTGAGCCTACATGCGGCTCCAATCTTAATTTTGGCAAAATTAGTATGTGCTACAACAGGGAGAGTGCTTACAACTGGAAGCCCTGTCCAGAAAACTCTCTCTTGCTTCCAGGACCCCCAAATGAGAATTTACAGTATAACATACAGACTCTAACAAATATTTTATGGGAAATGGAGTCTGCATTTACCCATTACTTCAGGCAGTTAATCTGTTATATCCATAAAAAAAAGAGTACCCAAGGAAAAGAGAAATAAAGCATGAAGAGGCAGTAGCGTAGCAAATTCCCAGAAGGCCTGGGTGTAAGGCAATGTTACTGGGCCCCTTCCTAGTTTTAAATAAACAGAGAAATTATGATTTGGGCCCCTCAAACCTCGTGGGCCCAGGTACCACTGCACCCCTTGCACCCTTGTAGCTACGCCCCTGTGAAGAGGGTAATAGAGATGGGGGGGGGGGCTGTGTAAGGAGGTGGCCTGCCTCCATACAGAAAATACAGGGATAGCCTTAGAAGAGGGGAGGAAAGTGGTTGCAACCAGAGAAAGAAATAAAGGATGGGTACTTTTATTTAGGGGCAGGGACTAACCCTGTCACAGGGCCAATGCCCTTAGTGGTAAGATATTACCCTACCAAGAGTGGGGGGGGTGTGCCCTGTGAGTAATCGTGCTCAGTGGGGTTGCTTCAGACCCCTGTGACTATACGTATGAGGCTTTGCCCAATCTCCCTCCTCCCTCTCACTCTCATTCAGCTCAGAGTAATGTGATCTGGTCAGGGTGTGGGTAGGTTGCACCAGGTTTAGTAATATTGCCTGAAGTTGTGTTGTACTCAGAGGTAGCTCTACAGGTGTGAGTCACTGGTAGAGGTGCTGTGAACCTCACCTGATTATAATGGGATCAGGAGGGCAGAGGGTGGAACCCCCTTCATTGTAGTCTACAGAACCCCATTCATAGAACATAGACTGACGGCAGATAAGGACCGCTTGGCCCATCTAGTCTGCCCATTTCCCTACCTACTGGATAGGCTGCAGATCCTAGTTAACCAACAGCCTATTTCTTCCTACCCTCCACACAAGAATTGCCTTATGTCTGTCCCATGCATTCTTCAATTCTCCCAGTTTTAGACCCCTCAACCTCCTCAGGAAGGCTGTTCCATGCATCCACTACCCTCTCTGTGAAGTAATACTTCCTCACAAAATTCCCTGAACCGTCCCCCCTCTATCTTTAAATTGTGTCCCCTTGTTCTTGCACGTCTCTTTTTCTGAAAGATACTACCCTCTTGGCCTTTGTTGATTCCACTGAAGTACTTAAAAGTTTCTATCATGCCCCCCTCTCCCTTCTTTCCTCAAGGGTATACATATTAAGCTCCTTTAGTCTCTCCTCATACGGCTTCTCTTGCAGACCCTGCACCATTTTAGTTGCCCCTCTGGACTGCCTCTATCCTGTCTATGTCCTTGCGGAGATGGGGTCTCAGAACTGGGCGCAGTACTCAGATGGGGTCTCACCAACTGTCTGTACAGAGGAATAACAACTTCCTGTTTTCTGCTGCTGATGCCTCTCCCTATGCATCCCAGTATACCCCTGTCCTCCCTACTGCCTTCTCACATTGCTTGCTAACCTTAAGGTCATCTGATATGATTACCCCTGGTCCCTTTCCTTTTTGTTGTTGTTACCCCATTGTTTATTCTTCCCTGGGTTCTTGTTTCCCAGGTGCATTATTTTCACACTTCTTTGCATTGAATCTAGCTGCCATATTTCTGACCATTCCTCCAACCTTGCCAAGTCCTTCTCAGCCTTTCCACACCTCCTTGTGTATCAACCCTGTTGCAGATCTTTGTGTCATCTGCAAAGAGGCATACTTCTCCTTCCAGTCCCTCTGCAATGTCACTTATGAAGACATTAAAAAGGACTGGACCCAATACTGAACCCTGCGGTACCCCACTAGTAACCCCTCTTTCTTCAGAGTGGACTCCATTTACAATTACCTTCTGTGTCCTGTTGTCCAGCCAATGTTTTACCCAGGCTATCACCTTGGGACCCACTCCCAGGCTGGTTTAATTTGACTATTAATCTTTTGTGTGGGACTGTCAAATGCCTTGCTAAAGTCTAGGTAGGCCATGTCCACAGCCCCTCTCTGGTCTACTACTTTGGTCACCCAGTCAAAGAAATCTATTAGATTTGTCTGACTTGACCTTCCCACTGTGAACCCATGCTGCCTTGGGTCCTGTGCCCCACTGGCCTCCTAGGTACTCAACTATTCTTTCCTTCAGAAGTGACTCCATCACTTTCCCTACCACAGAGGTCAAACTGACAGGTCTGTAGTTTCCTGCCTCTGTCTTGGTCCCACTTTTGTGAAGGGAATCACATCCGCCTTCTTCCAGTCCTCGGGTACTACACCATCCTCCCATGATTTATTAAAAGAGTAGCCAGTGGTTTCACTTCCCCCTTAATTCTTTTAGAATTCTGGGGTGAATTCCATCAGGCCCCATTGCTTTGTCCACCTTCAGTTTTAGGAGTTCTTGCAGAACCCTTTCTTCTATGAAAGGACTGGGATTGACCCCCTATCAAGAGTGCTTCTGTTAATTGGATTAGCACTTCCCCTCCTCTTTGTGAATACTGAGCAGAAATATTCGTTCAGTATCCCTGCTTTTCACTGTCCCCTCTGCCCACCCACGTTCATTCTATTCAGCCTCACTATCCCTCCCTTTGTCTGATGTACCTATAAAAGGTTTTATCCCCCTTCTTAACCAAGTTGGCTATCTTTTCCTCAGTTTGGGCCTTTGCTATTCCGACTTCCCTCCCTGCTTCCTTCTGCCTTAACTGGTACATCTCTCTGTCCTGCTCCTTCTGTGTTTCCTTATACTTCTGGAATGCTAGCTTTTTCTTCCTGACTTTCACAGCCTCCTTTTTTGAGAACCATAGTGGCTTTTTCTTTCATTTTGATTTGTTTATTTGCTTCACACAAAGGCTTGTTGCCTCAGTGATGGCAATTTTGATGATTCCCCATTGTTGCTCCACACCTCCTTCTAGCCTGTTTGCTAGTGCTTTTCTGAGGCACTCTCCCATCTTGCCAAAGTCAGCCTGCCTAAAGTCCAGTACCCTCACTTTTGTATGGCTTGACTCTGTAGCTGAGTTTAACGTGAACCACACTGTTTGATGGTCACTTGTTCCCAGATGGCAACCCACTTCTAGATCTGAGATCCTCTCACTGCCCCTATTTGAGAGTATGAGGTCTAAGATTGCTCCTCACTAGTGGGTTCGAAACTAGCTGTCTAATGCCTGCCACCTGTAGGGCATCAAGAATGCCCTGCTCTTGGATGTGGCTGCAGCAAATGTGCTCCAGTTAACATCTGGCATATTCAGGTCTCCCATCAACAGTATCTCCCCTTTCACTGCCATTCTAAGAATGCCTTCTATCATATCCTTGTCCATTCCCTCCCCCTGACATGGGGGTCTATACACAACCCCTGTGTGGATTGTGGTGCCCTTTCCAGTCTCCAACGTGACCCACAGTGCCTCCTCTCCTCCCTGTTTACTCTTTTGTTCAGTTGCTTTTATCCCTTCATTTACATGAGAGCTACTCCTCCCTCTTCTCCCCTGCTGTCTCTCTCCTGTAGGTTATGTACCCTGGTATGTTAACATCCCAGTCGTGGTTCTCTGTACCATGTTTCTGTGACTGCTTCGATATCCAGGCATCCCTCTTCCATCAAGGCCACCAGCTCAGGGCTTGTTGCCCAGACTCTGACATTGGTACTCATTACCTTCCATTTCCTAATGGCCTTACTCCTTTGCCCCATCCCTGTCCTTCTTGCCTTTGTCACTTTCTCCATTTACCCTGCCCTTCTCCTATCGATACCTCTATGTTGGTGTTTGCCGCACTTACTACCGTGATTATTTGGGGGGCAAGTTTCCTACTCCTTTCAGTGCTTCCCCCTTGGCTGGTTTAATAGCTTGCCAATGAAGCATTTAAACCTATCACCTAGGATCCTGGTTCCCCTCCTGGACAGATGCAGCCCATCATGCCAGTATAGGCTTGCATCACTCCAGGTGGACCCCCAGTCCCAAATGAAGCCAAATCCCTGAGCTCCACACCAGTTTTTCAACCACTGATTGAATTCCATGGTGCAGAACACTCTAGCCTCTCCTAAGCCATAGATGGGCAGCAAGTCCGAGAAGGTTACCATGCATGCTACTTGTCTAAGGCCCCTCCCCAATTCCACAAACTCTTCCTGCACTTCTCTAATCCCTTTCTTAGCCAGGTCATTTGTCTCTAGGTGGACAATGACATCTAGCTCCCTTCCCTGTGCAGCTGCTTTGGCAATCCTGAGGATTCGCTCCCTGTCCCTCCAAGCCATGGCGCCACGCAGGCACCTTACCTCCCTCTCCCCTTCCTCCCCCGGTTCTACCTTCCTAACAATGGAGTCCCCCACCAGGAGTTGTTTCCTTCCCCTGCGGGGTACCTTGCCGCCCTCATGTGGGTCTCCTTTGTGGAGGTTCCCAGCATCCTCCTTGATCTCCACTGTGGGTCCCTCCATAGAGGAACCACACTTTGCCAGAATGGCATAGGAATTGTGTAGAGGTACAACTGGAGGGATGCGCCTCTGTTCCACCACCCTCCCCCTCCCTGAGCCCACTGTGGTCCAACCTCTCCTCTTTCTTGGCAACCTCTGAGGTAACGGCAGTGGCACTGGTGGTCCCTGGATGGAAGAGGAGGTCCCACAAATCCTGGCCAACTCAGCCTGGAGATGAGTAACCTCCTCCCTCAGCCCAGAAGGTGCCTGCAGATGGAACAATCCGCATCCTCCAGAATGTCTCCCGGAAGACTGCTGCTTCACAGCCACTGCACTGCACCACTCCCATCATGTCTTATTTCTGGCCCCTTAACTGTTTGCAATCCTTACTCTTTCCTCTGTGTTTTTTTTCTCTCTCTCGCCTTCACTTTCTGCCTGTGTGCCCTTTAAGCTCCTGTTGTGTCCTATTCTGAGAGACAAGAATATCCTATATTTCTCAGTAGACCCCTTACTTGCCCGAGGCAGACCTCCAGCAGCTAGAGGGGCCAGAGAGCTACTCTTGCCCTTCTAGGATGTTGGGTCTTTGGTGGCTCTGTGATCACTCACTTCCTGGTCCCAAACAGGAAGTTTCTGTTGTCAGTCAAATCCTGTGCCTATAAAAATAGAACTAGCTTTTGGTGGGAGGGTGGAGGGGAAGGAAGGAGGGCAATATAGTCCCAATAGAGCAGTCCAGTCACACAGCAGTCCTTTCTCCTGGTGTCTTCTGCCAAGCTACTACCAGAATCTTTCTAAGGCAGTCTTTAAATGTAGCTTCCTTATAGCTAAGCCACTCCCCCTACTTACTAGATTTTTCTACAAGTAATTTAAACCTCACAGCTATCGAGTCCTTTCAATCACCTGAGATTTACACCTAGATAACTGTTCAGATAACCATTCAGTTCAGTTAATTCAGACAAACACACACTTTTTTTTTTGTTTGTTAGTTTTTTTTTTTACCCTAAATTAAAGGTCCAAGTACAAGGGTTCTGCTTCTTTAGTCCCAGCAGAGAAGTCCAGTCACACAGCAGTCCCTTCTCCTGGTGTCTTCTGCCAAGCTAGGGGTGCCAGGCAACCGTTACAGCAGCACCCATTCCCAGGATGCAGCTCGTGCTGCACTACGGGACCTACAGGGGACAGCTACCACGTGTCCACACTTCACCCGGTAACGTTACCGAGGCATAACCGGTTTCATAACCGTTGTTGAAACCAACTCATATGTGGTTTCAACAACGGTTACAAAAACACCTTCTGTAATGTTACAGGTGTAAATGCAAACCATTGCGGTAACGGTTTGGGCACTCTGTAACATTACAGAGGCATAGTGTGGACTGGGCCATAGTGGCTAGCAGAGGAAGCTGCTAGAGATCAATAGTGTGAGAGTGTTGAACAGGGAGACCACAGCAATGCATGGAGAGAGGGTAGATAGCCAACGTTACCCTGTCCCAGATGTAACCTTAAGGGATTACTGTGCATCATTCAAGGTATTATCCTAACCCCCATTCCCCAGGTACAAAAACTTGAAAATAAACACTCATCTGGCTTCAGCCTTCAGTCCCACATTTGGAGGAATTCATCAGTGGTTTGACCTCATCTGGGCCCAAGGCACTGGTCACTGAGGTTGGTTGCTTGTTATCCTGTTGCAAAATCCTGGACTTGGCCTCCAGTTGTTTTGATTCCGACTCAATTGTCACCCATGAGGTGTTAGTGGGGGTTTCAGCATCTGCAGTGGGTGAGCCTTGAGACCATTCTGCAAGACTATGGTGAGGCTGCAAGTCATCCAAAAAGGGGATCTGAGAGGGCCATATCTATTCTGTGCCAGGAATGGACCTGAAGCCTCAGTGTCATTGATGGGTTGTGCCTCCCTGCTTTGGCTCCGCTGTCTGTGTCTGCTGCTAAGATGGTCCCATTTGTAGTGAGATGTCTTCCTATTCCTTTTACAGTTCCATCTGGGGAGGCCCCATCCTTCTTCATCATCAGCTGGTCCTTCCATCTCGACAGACTGGTGTTCACTTGTGATTTCTCCATGGATGTAGTGTTAGGGAAGATTAACTTGAGCCCAGAAGGACCCGTGCCTCTTGACTCTTGCAGCCAGTATTTCTTGAAGAAATCCTCCAGTGCATCAGGAGTTGGAAAATTCAGTGTGGTACCATTGTGGGAAACTGTCATCATATCCAAATACCTTAGGGAGAATTTCAGTCCTATTCTATGCATTAGATGCCAATCAGCAGTATAGGCCCTCTGATAAATGGATAAATCTTTGGAGAAATATTGATAGATTTGTATCAGATGGCCTTGCCACTCTAGCCTCCCCAGTTCCCAAGACCTGTCCATAATGTGCTGATGGGTGTTGTAGTTCAGGAATTTTACATGTATGGGATGGGGTTTCTTTCCTTTTTGTGACATAGGCACCAGAGATCTGTGGGAGTGTTCTATATCAAATCTGTAGTCTCCCTTAAGGTGGAGAATGGCAGGGAGAGCATGTTGAAGAAAGCCCATCTTGTCCTTTATTTCTGCTCCTTCTGGAAGCCTAGGAGTCAGAGATTGTTCCTCCTACTCCTATTCTCCAAGTCATCCACCTTTTCTTGTAGGCTTTGGATTATGCTGTTCTGTTCCCGCATGCTGCCATGTAGTTCTTCGATGGCTGCATCATGGAAGGTAAGTCTCCATTCTGTATGGAAAAGTCTGGTTTCAAGCTGTTGTACAGATTGCATCATTTGTTGTGATATGTTGGTTACCCCAGCCATTTGGAGCATTAACCATGAGAACATATCCTTCATGACTGGCGGGTTTTGTGCAGCCATGTTGAGATCGGCCACAGTGCCATACAGTCTGAAGCTTCTCTATATTTGTCAGTCATGAAAGCTGTTCTGCTCTGGTTATTTTGATTTTTATGTAGAGCAGCCTTCTGACTATCAGTAAGCTGGAAAGTTTGTTTAAAAAGTAGTGCCTGTAGATTGCTATGGATGCAGTCCTCGATATACCAGCTTAGTTAATTATGTAACCATCTTGGTCCTGGTGAAGCCACACTCCCCTTTTTCATTTATTGTGAAAGCATACAATACAAAAGAGATACATAAAGTAGTTCAAACAGATGAAGCACATTCCAATAAAAAAAAAAAAATACAATGATCACTCATGTTCATCTAGAAACACTCAGATCATATCAGGAAGTGATTAATGTAACCTAATTTCAAATTTTTAAAATGCTGTATGAAATAATAGGTACTCTGCTAGAGATTGTAATATGGGAAAGTATGGTAAGTTGTAATGTCCAGTTTTGAAGTCATTATATTGGAGTCCACTCTGGACCTGAACTGTCACATTCACTCCTGAAGCTTGAAGATTCATCCACAGAAGTTTGTTCATTGGCTGCAGATGTGTCGTTTTCAGTGTCATCATCTCCTGTACAATCAGTAATTAGCAC
Organism: Neoceratodus forsteri; assembly: GCA_016271365.2. Classification (NCBI taxonomy): domain Eukaryota; kingdom Metazoa; phylum Chordata; order Ceratodontiformes; family Ceratodontidae; genus Neoceratodus; species Neoceratodus forsteri. The sequence continues at coordinate 1,137,426,115 of CM057455.1, read as the reverse complement.
TGTGGTCAAAGGTTTTTGTTTGGTCTTCTGTGTAAGTTTTTGAGGTGTTGACTCACCTTTATTGCCTGCCTCATCTCTGTCAGCTGCACAGTGCTGGTCGGCTAACCTTACGCCCTTTCTTCTATGACATAGGATGTCAGGTAACTGAAACCCAGTGAACCACACAGGTTTCAGCATTTCATCCTGTCATTTCCATCCTGACAAATAAGGGTCAACTTGAGGGGTTTCCAGCTCTGTGCAGTGGCCCCAATAGTAGACTACGAGATTTGCTCTCTTTATGTGCTGACATAGGCTCACTGGGTCTGGTAGCATCATTTGCATAGTCTTCACTTTCAGGTTATTGTATTGCCTTACTCGTGTGTCTCCCTTGATCTTCTTCTCCTGTACCATTGTACAAGCAGTGTTGAATGAAGGTCTTGATGTTTTGTTCAATATCTTGTGAAGCATATGTGCTTTCCCCAATTCCTGAAAGGAGATTTATTCTTTCTTCATCCCTGTGCAAATGTTGAAAGACTAATTTTTTTGATACCTTGTAGAAGTAACTCGCATTGCATCCAGAGACAGCATGGTATGCTGGCAAATTGAGACTTGCAGCGTGTTCAGTGTGGTTGTATATAGAGCCTATGTTTACAAATACATCGGGGTCAATTTGGAGCATTCATGGTGAATCTGGAAGGGTCTTTGTGAAAACATAAACCATCAGGATGAGGATGTCTGTATCTTTGGCTCAGACGACAACTGGGCCTTTCGAAAGAGCACAGTGCAGCACTATCCTCATATCTGCCTCCTCATGGTTACACAAAAACAGGGATTCTTCTGAATCTGGGTATATCAATCAATCAATCAATCAATCAAAATCTTTATTTATTCAGGCGAACATCATTGAGCATAGCTCATTTACAAGATGGACCTGAGTGGTCATAACAAAAAGGTTACAGAGTGTATACAAAAACATGATATTGAATAAGCACAAATACAATCATTTATGAGTGAGATAGATGTACAAATATTTACATATATACAAGGCAAAGGACAGTAAACCAAAAACCTAATAAAGCAAGAAACAAACAGTCTAGTAGGGATAAGGCTTGGATAATGGTACATGGGTGGGCATATATGTTTGAGGTTTGATGTGGAAAGGACCAGAGGAATGATAGAAGAATAGGGAGGAGCTTTAAAAGAGGAGGGGGTGGGAGAGAGAGGGTGGGAGGGGTGGGGGTGTGGGAGGACTAGGCTCTTGTGGAAGCAATTGCACAATCTGGGATTAGGCTGGTGTACAGCTTTTGAAGGATGTAAGGGGAATCAGTGTTTCCATTTTCAATGTCTTTTGATAGAATTCCAGATAAGTGCCAGGGAATAACTGATTGCAGCTCTTCCATACCGGTGCAGGTGATAGGAATCTTCAGCAGGATCAGTTTGTTGATCCTCAAGGTGTAGGGCCTGGATGTGATCTGGTTGAAGCAAGTCTGAGATGTAGGAAGGGAGTTTGTTTGTCAGAGCTTTGTAGATCCAGGTAGCAGCATTTTTCTTCTTCTATGTTGCAGGGATGTCCAGCTGACTGCATTGTAGAGAGAGCAATGATGGGTGCTAGAGGGAAGGTCAGTAATGAATCTAATAGCTCTATGATACAGGGTGTCTAATTTGTTTAGATGGGAGAGGGAGCAATGACCATAGAGGAAGTCAGCATAATCAATGAGGGACATGAATGATGCAAGGATTAATCTTTGTTTGGAATCTTTGGTCAGGTAGTGTTTGATCCTAAAGAATAGACCAAGTCTTTGCCTTAGCTTTTTCAGGAGCTCTTCAACGTGGGTAGTATAGTCTAGTTTATTGTCTATCCATACTCCTAGGTATTTGAATTTGTCAACATATTCCAGATTTTCACCAAGGATGGTAGAGAGTTGTGGGAGGGTGAATGATGGGATAGTGGAAGAACAGTACTTGGTGGCAAAGAACATAGCTTTGGTTTTCTTAGCATTTAGTAACAATTTCTTTCTTAATAGGTTATGCTGGAGGAGGAGAATTGAGACTGTAGAGCTCACAGGCTTTTGATGGTGAGGGATCGCTCACATAAAGTACAGTGTCATCAGCAAAGGTGGATATTAGAAAGAGAGATTGGAGTCAATATTGTTGATGTAAATGGCAAAAGGATGGGACCCAGGATGGAGCCTTCATGGTACACCTCTTAGGAGTGGCTTAGAGGTAGATAGATCACCATCATTCTTTACCAATTGTAGTCTTCAGAGAGATAGCATCTGAACCATTTAAGAGAGAGTGAGTCAAGACCTATGGAGTTCAGTGAGGTGATTAGAAGATCATGATCCACAGTGCCAAAGGCTTTGCTTAGATCCAGAAACACAGCACAGGTATTATTCTTTTGTCTAGGGCAGTTTGCCAGTCATTTGTGACTTTTGCTAGTGCAGAGATGGTGCTATGTATAGATCTAAACCCAGATTGAGCTGGATTTAGGAGATTGTTGGTATCAAGGTAGGCAGTTAACTGAGGTTTACCAGCTTCTCAAGCATCTTGGATAGTATTGGTAAGATGGAGATGGGCCTATAATTATTGAGGTCCATGGGATCACCTGCCTAAGTAATGGAAACACTTGAGCTGTTTTCCATATTGAGGGATAGAACCAGTGGCAAGTGATAGATTGAAGAGGTGTGAGGGGGCGGTTAAGGCATACAGTGCTACTTTTTAGAAAGTAGGGATCCAGGAGTCTGCACCTGCACTTTTGGTGGTATCTAGTTGGAGTAGGAGGTCTTCTACTTCTTTGAACAATATTGGTTTGAATGAGAATGTGGAAGCAACCTTTTGACTCTCAGTAGATTGTAGGTTTAGAGATGATCTTAAAAGGTTTGCAGGAGAGGAGTCGAAGCCAGGCCAGCTGTAGTGAAATGATCATTGAAGGCATTCAAGATATTTTGCTTGTCGGTGATTTCAATATTATTTAATTGAATTTTGGATGGTAAGACAGGGTAGAGGTTTGACCTAGGATGCCCTTTATGGTACCCCAGAACCTGGAAGGGTTGTTATAGGAGGCATCTAGTTCAGCTGTGTAGAAGGTTGCCTTGGCTTTTTCTTACTTGTTTTGTGCAGGAGTTTCTGGCTTTTCTGAATTGGGGCCAGTCATTTGGGTCCTTTGTCTTTCTTGCCCTTTTCCAGAGTTTGTCTCTGGCAAGTCTTGGATTAGGTTGGCAGAGAACCAGCGACAGGATTTGAGTTTGGTTCTGACACTGGTGAGGGGTGCATGTGAATTGAGGGCACTTATGATTATATCATTTAGGATTTGAAGAGCTGTCTCTATTGAGGCTGTGAGATAGAATTCTTGCCAACGTGAGGTGTGGCACAGATCATGGAGATATCCTGTAATATTAAAGTTCTTTTTTGACCTTCGTGGGAGGAATTTTGCAGGATTGGGTGGCTTGATTGTTGATCTAATGGCAGCTATGGGACAGTGGTCACTTATGTCACTGAATAGTACTCCTGCATAGGGATAATGATGAGGTTTATTTACCAATATAATATCCAGGAGTGTGCTGTTGAGAGTATTCTTTGGTTGATCCTTGTTGGTTCTTTGATTAATTGAGAGAATCCATAGGTGTCACAGAAGGTTACCAGGGTGCAGATGCATTAGTCAGCCAATTTAAGTTCATGTCTCCTAAGATGATGGTGTCTTCAGGGCCCAGATTAAGTATAGATCCTAAGTGGGATAGGAGTTTGAGGCCTGCAGAGGGGGGCCTATAGCAACCAATAAGTTGAAAGGATGATGTGTTGGGAAGGGTTATTTTAATTGACAAGCATTCAAATTCCTTTGGTTGTGATGTAGAATTGAGGCAGGATGCAGAGATATTTACTTTGACATAGATGGCTACCCCACCGCCCCTGTATATAGTATATGTGCTTCTGCCATTGCTGATAGTAAGCAGGTATTGTAAGTTTCTTCTGACATCCTCTTTTCTAACATACTCATGGAAGCGCTGTATGAGATCTGTTTTGTTGTTGTTGTTGCTGTGAAGGTACTGCTGATACACTTTTCCCTGCAGCACCTCTTGTGAATCTGTTCCCATATGAAATTGCATTCCTCCTGTTCCTACTGCTTGCTCAGCTCGTTCTTGCTGTTTCACCAAGAACTCCTGATCATCCTTATAATTATCAAAAACGATGATGACTTCTCCTGGGTTTGCTGTAGATGGAGGTGTGAATGTGACAGAAGTGCTTTCAAAGTCTGTCCGATGTACTTTGTGCAGGAACTGCTCTGACCATATGCCATGGTGTCGTATATGTACATGAGCATAATGAAGGAGGAAGAACTTTGAGCTTCTGCTTCATTGATGAGATAATTTCTTAATTCATATTTGGTATCAGGGTTTTAAATAATTGATTAGCAGTTTTTTTCTTGGGACAATACTAACTGTACAGAAAGTATTTATATAGGTTTTCTAGAAGTGTTATGTTTGTTAAACACAGTGAGGCACATGCTCTGCATTTTCACAATGTTTTAGAACTTTTATGAGCAAAACGCTAATCAATTTTTAGAGTTAAATAAAATTCTGGGTATTATGTTTGTAGAGGTTTTTGTCTGGGTTGCTATTGCAAGAGGATATGTTGTGAGTGGATGGGAAAACACATATTTCTTATTGGGCACTTGCAACAATGATACAGAGAATCTGATGGTCTTCTTTCAAGGCTGATTCTGCGTTGGGTTTCTTTTTCTTCTTGTCCATTTCTGTGGAAATTCTGCTTTTAATGGGCTTGAAGAAACCAGTTTTCATTTATAGGAGGTGGTCATTTATAAATACACTCAACATAATTTCCCTGTAGCCTTTGCCTTCAAAGGCCCTCTACTATTGCCAGTGGTATTTCAGTGCCCATTGCGATGTGTCATGCTACACCTTGACATGGATCTGAATATGCTTGAAGTTTTCACTAAGCTCTTTTACTTGACCATCATATTTCTTCATGGCACCGTATGTCAACTTCATGTGTGTGGCTGATGTTTTCAAACAGCATCTTCTCCTTCAGCAACAAACAAATTTTATCGAGCTTGTGGGAATTAAAAACAAAGTCACCAGCAGCTTCCTCAGACATACTGTAACTGTCTCTTATGGGTCCACCCCTCACCTTGACACCTCTGTTGATTGAGACATTAGTCACTTGGTCATCAGGTATCGTGGAAACACCTCATCAGACAGACTATACCCAGTGCCATACTCATGCAGTTCATTGTATGCATTCTCATTGATGGTTTTCAGATTGATGAGGTCTACATGATGCCACATCAAATACAGAAAGTAGTTTTGATGGTTGAATGCAAACAGTAAAGGTGGAATATCTTGTTGAGCCTGCAGATGCAAGTTCAGATTCTTGTCTTTGTATGTGGCTACCTGGGCTAGAAGAGAGCTGGTGTCACCAGTCTATTTTGTCATCCACTGTCCCATGGTGCTAGAAGTTTCTAGCATTCATGACTGCACTTCAGGGAAAGATCATCAAAGAGGACAAGATTCAGGGATTCTGCCAATACAGATTTTCTCATGTTGATGAGCTTTTCTCGTAGTCTGTTTGTTAGTGAGCCATGAATCCCGGATCCCATGAATCACAGGAGAGCCTTGAGGGACTGTTTATGTAACCTCATCAATCTAGAATAGTGGTGTCCTTCCAAGGTCTGGTCAACAGATCCATCCGTTATTATCCCCACCTGAACCCACCAGTCACTAAGTGTCATAGCATCAATTGCTTGTAGAGGATCTTCTACCTCACCATCAGGTCATGAAATCATCCTGTCAGATTAACCACTTTTGTATATTTTTCTTCTTTCCACATTATTTGTGCAATCTTGTAGAAAACTGCATGATCGCTATGGCTGAAGATGTAGTCAATTTGTAGGTCATCCGTTAAATCCATGAGAAAGTCAAGGTAATATTTGCAAACTGCATCATCTGGTTCACATGGTATAATGCACAGGAAATCAGTTTTGGATTTGAAGGTAGTGGTCAATGTTGCTTTTTTATTGAAAGCTGGCCATGATCCTAGGACTGGAAGAGATTCATCTTCTCTGGAAGATTCTATTCTTGCTGCCATAGCCCAAATACAATCTTTGCTTAAAAGAAGATCAAGCTCAGTCATTCTTTCATGCTCATTGTAGGAAGGTATGATCGGTGGGGGTTTTCTCTTTCCTATTTTATAATCCTCATAGTCAATAAGTTCTGAGCTCTCAAAGATTTCCTGGACTTCTCTTGTTGAGCTGCTTGGAATGTTCTGTTCTTGTACTGGCAAATCGCAGATGACAGTAGGACATGAAATTCGGGGTACATAAATGGTTGAGTTAGTGTCATGTGTTGTTGAGACTCCTGTTAATGTCTGTTGCTTACCATCTGAGTTATCAATTGTGACATGAGTTGGCTGTCCAGGTGGAATCGTGTGAGATGCTTTTGTTTTCTCAGATTTACTATCATGGGCCAATTTCTTGTTTTGTCTTCTGACATCTGTGTAAGAAATACCAGTCCCTGAATGATGTAGAAGATTAACTGCTACTTTACTTCTGGTGACTCGATGAGTGACCATGGATAGAACTATTGACTTTGGAGAATGTTTTCCAGTAATGAGGTATTGCCAATCACTAGCAATGGACCATATCTTGGTAGCTTGAATTTCTGTTGGGATGGTCGCATAACCTAGAGCATTAATCTTCTTAGAAAGGCTTATAGAGAGAGGTATCACACTGAAAATTTCTGGAATTAGTTCATAATTAACGAGCTCAGAAAGTAAGTCTTTGTATGCCATAGGAAACTGCAATGACTCAATTTGTTTATCTTTTAATTTCTGACTGATCATCTTTGCAAATGCCTTGGTGAGGTCACTATCTCTGAGCCCAGCTCCTCTCAAAGTTGCCAAAGAATGATCAAGTGGGTTTACTTTTCTCGATTGAAGAATGAGAGGATTCCTGTGTATCCTCTTCCCCACAGTAAAATCTATCTCATCTTCGAATTCATTGCTGATAAGATTCTTTATCTGAAATGCGTGATTTATTCCAGCATCTTGTTCACATCCATGGGACTCATAGAGGTTATGAAGATCCTCTAGTAACTCTGGGAGTAAATAGCAATATTTCTGCTCAACAATATTTCTTCTCATGGTTTGAAGAAACTCCGTTTCAGCACTGTTTGTGTGAATGCTTTCCAATCTGCCTGGTGTTTGCCTGTCTCATTTGCCGATGTAGACGAAAGTTGTAGAGTGTTGTAACAACTTTGTTGGTATTTGACGTCTGCAGAAAAAGATGTCAACATTGGTGGTAGCGACCTTCAAACTTTTGGCTGCACCACACAAAACCGCATCATCGGAATTTTCATTGCGTAACATGCTTTTGAGCAATGTAACCTTTCCATCTTCAAGTTCAACTCTTTGGAGTCTTTTCCATATTTCCTCTCTTTTCCCTTTTCTTAACACAGATGAAGCAGGCCTCATCCTTCTTAAATTACAACGATTTCCTTTTACATCAAGTTACATGGACCTCTCCAGTGATAGTGGATGTCTGTGGGGGGTCGGGTATGCCAGAGAATTTAACTTCAGAAAATTGATCTGAAGAAAGTTGTTTCATTGAGTTGGTGTTTAATTTCCTTTCACTGGTGAAATTTTGGCAACACCTTGTAAGAACAGGTAGGCCTGTTTCTTCAGGGCCAGGGGGAAGTTGGTCATGGATTTTATTCCATACGAGGTTGAAGTTTCTGGCGTACTTGGAAGTTGATTTTGTGACTGACCATTTCTCTGCAAAAGCCTTGATGGTATTCAGCCAATTTTCTCCTAATATTTGTTGCAGTCCATATTTCTAATTTCGTTCTCACAAAGAACACAGGTAGGCAAATCGAATGGATTGACCATTCCAACAGGTACAGCTAGAGGGCTATCCATGTTTCTGAAACAGAAACAGAAATTAAAATTAAAAACTAGAAACTAAAAATACAAACTAAACAGGCATAAAATGTACATGAACATGCCATGCAATCCTGTGAACAAAGTGACAAATTCTCATAGAGTGGATGCAATTTTGGGTCAATGTCACAAACAAGCAGATTGATGCATTATGCATTATTTATACTTATTCTCTATTATATTAATTTAATATGTGATTATATTAAATGTAATAATAATAAACTCTTCATTCATGAATCATTGATAATCAGTATCTTGGAAGCTAGGGATTTGAAATTATTAGTGAATCAAGTATTTACTAGCGATATAGCTGCCATATTGATTTTGACGACCATTTTAGATTTTCTAAGTTGTTCCATCCAACTTTGCATAGCGATAAATGTAGAAAATAACATCTTGGAATTGTAAATCAGGCATTCCTAATGTGATCACCTCCATTATTCAGGATGCCAAGTCATCTGTCGTGTACACCTTTCTCTACAGGTGCAGACGGGGCTGGGCCACAGGATATCACATTGTGAAAGTGTGATCACATCAAAAGACATCACCCTGCAGCCTGGTCACCATGGAAATATACTATTTCCTGAAGGAAATCACTGAAGTGAATGTGTAGTCCCCCTTCTGTAATGGGGTTACCAAAACATAATCTCAGTGATAACAAGCATTTGTCAATGCAGAATGTTTGCTTGCTAGTATTAGCATTGGAAATGCAGGAGTTAGAGTGATGCAGACTAGGAGTGGCAGTGAAGTATTGAACTTCACACCAACCCCACCTCCACCCTGCAGAGATGGACAGGCATTAGGGTATGCGTTTGGGTCATCGCCCATAACGTTCATGCCATTTCACTTCACCCTATCCTGCAGACACTAACACACGTTGAGGTGTGCCTTGGGGTGTTTGGCTATACAGTCACCCCATTCCATAAGGACATACACTGAAATTGGTGCAGTATAGGAGAACGGGGTCAACTCCGGGGCTGAAGAGTTCAAGGCACACCTCGATGCCTGTCACTGGCTGTAGGGTAGTGGGGTGGGGGTGGAATGGCATGAGCATTACAGTCAGCATTCCAAAGGCACACCCCTGATGCCTGTCAATCTGTACAGGGTGGGATGTTATGGTTAGACACCCTAACGCCCCAGGTGTTTTTTGGTATTTGCACTACAGATTTTCAACGTGGCCTTTTTGTGACCCCCACCTCATGAAAGCATTTGGGATCTCTTCTCATGAACAGTGGCACTGTGATTTTGTTAATGTGTCCTGAACTTTGAGTTCCCACAGTGACCGTGCCATTCTGCGCCAGTTATGCGAAAACACAGATCAGGCAGGATGTGAAGAATGACAGCTGTACCATTCAAAGGGAGGTGTGAAGAGATGGCAATGTTGAAAACCTGTAGTGAATATTAAAATACTCAAACTTCAGGCTTGCGTGGAAACTGGGCAACACATGTCCATAACACAGTCATTTAGTGGAATTTTCCAGCAAATTTTAAAATAGGCATTTTGTGACCTCTGCTCATGAACAGTGTCACTATGATTTTCCTAATCTGTTCTGAACATTGATTTCCCACAATGACCGCGCTATTCTGCTCCAGAAGTGTAAATGCATATTTCGGGCAGGATATGAAAAATGACAGCTGTACTGTTCATAAGGAGGTGTGAAAAAATACCAATCTTGAAACTCTGGAGTAAAAATATTACAAATGCGCGTAATTATGAGGGTGCGTGGAAACTGTGCAACGTACGCTCGTAACACAGTCATTTAATGGACTTTTGTCATTAAATTTTCAACACAGGCATTTTAGCAACTCTGCTCATGAACAGTGTCGCTGTGAGTTGTTTTTAATCTGTCTTGAACACTGACTTCTCACAGCTACCATGCTGTTCTGCGCTGGAAGCGCAAAAACACATTTTGGCCAGGATGTGAAAAACGACAGCTGTACTGTCCATAAGGAGATGTGGAAAAATGCCAATGTTGAAAATCTGGAGTGAAAATATTACAAATTCACAATGTTATGAGCGTGTGTGGACACTGCTCAACACTTGCTCATAACACAGTCATTTTACGGACTTTCATCACCAAATTTTCAACATAGGCATTTTAAGACCTCTGCTCATGAACGGTGTCACTGTGATTTTCTTAATGTGTCCCAAACACTGATTTCCCACAGCGACCGTGCTATTCTGTGCCGGAAGTGAAAACACATTTTGGTCAGGATGTGAAAAATGACAACTGTACTGTTCATAAGGAGGAGTGGAAAAATGGCAGTGTTGAAAATATGGAGTGAAAATATTATACATTCACCAAGTTATGAGCGTGCACGGAAACTGTGCAACGCACACTTGTAAAACAGTCATTTTTTGGATTTTTTCACCAAATTTGCAATATAGACTTTTTGAGAGCCCACCTCATGAACACTGCTACTGACATTTTGTTAATCGGTCCCGGAAGGTGATTCTGCACAGTGACCGCAAAATCACCTTTCGGGACAGAATAACGCCATGACAGTGGCTGAATTCATAAGGCCGGGTCCCAATAACCCCATGTTGAAAATTTGGTGCCAAAATTCAAAAAAATGCCTGAGATTTGCAGTTCTGGAGACCCCATCTCCGCAAAGACATAGACAGTGTGGAGGCTGTCCAGAGGAGGGCAACCAAAATGGTGCAGGGTCTGCACCAGAAGACATACGAAGAAAGACTAAAGGAGCTTAATATGTATACCCTTGAGGAAAGAAGGGAGAGAGGGGACATGATAGAAACTTTCAAGTACCTCAAGGGAAACAACAAAGTCCAAGAGGGTGGCATCTTTCAGAAAAGAGATGTGCAAGAACAAGGGGGCACAATTTGAAGATAGAGGGGGGATGGCTCAGAGGTAATGTGAGGAAGTATTTTTTCACAGAGGGTTGTGGATGCATGGAACAGCCTCCCTGAGGAGGTCGTGGAGTCAAGAACAGTGGGGGAATTCAAGAATGCATGGGACAGACATAAGGCAGTCCTAGTGGGGGTAGGAGGAAGTAAGCTGTTGGTTAACTAGGATCTGCAGCTTATCTGTTAGGTAGGAAAATGGGCAGACTAGGTGGGCCAGGCAGTCCTTATCTGCTGTCAAATTCTATGTTTCTATGAGATAAGCACCAAAGTTGAAAAAACTCTATTTATGCCATTATATAGCTTACCAGCATTTCTTCAGTTTGCGGTCAGCTTTGAAGAGTCAGGCGTGTTCTCGGTCCACCGAAGATTTTCGTGCCAGGCTCAGAGAGTAAGTAGGGGTGAGGGAGGTAGGGTGCGCAGTGGGTGGAGTGTGGGTTCTGGGAGTTGACAGCGACGGTGTGGGACAGTTTCCTATATTACTGGGAGAGACAAAAATAAAGAAAGAACATATCATGGAAGGTTTTTTTTTCCCAGGCTTTGCTTTTCAGCACACTGGGGTGGGCTCCCAGTGTGCACCTGACTTTTTTGGGGTGGGGTACTTAAGCCAACGGGGATTGGGCCCCCATCAGCAAAGAATGACTGCTTGGGGGGGCATGATGCCGAAGGGGATTGAGCACCATCTCGGCACACAACAAATGGGGGAGGGGTTACATCATGTTGACTGGGAGTGGGCTCTCCTGTCGACAAATGAACTGGATGGGGGGCTGCCGATAGGGGATTGGCCACCCTGTTCGACTTTTAATGGGGTTGAGGCGCGGCAAGCCACCACCACGCTTACATAAATTGTTACACTAGACAAGGTACCGCCCTGCAGTGTCAGGTTGCTCCCTCATTGCAGCAGAATGACTGATGCTGCAATGACGAGGTGACCCCTCATTGCAACAGCAAAAACATTTCAACTTGGTGGCACTTTTGGAAACCAGTGTCATCAGCACACTGTGCCTCTATTGGTCCTCCAGTGCCAAGCCCCCAAATGCATTGCCTCCGTTGGCTGCCACAGTGCCGCACCTCCACAACCCGCTTCTCTCCTAAGCTGCTGCATGATGTTTCTTGCGCAGGCACACAAGCAAACATAAAAATGGTTATATTAGTGGTGTTAGTCAGATCAGATGGCACATTCTCAATTGAAATGTACAGCTTTGGGCACTCAGGGGAAGATTGGGACAATAGATGCAGGAGAGACAGGAGTACCAGGTTAACTGTATTCAAGGAGAGTGCTGGATTGCGTATGTCAGAAGCTACCCCTCATAATAATGGGAACAAAGTTAAATATATATATATATATATATATATATATATATCACACATATCATGGTAATCCGATATTATTGTGGATGTGTTCAAAAATTGGAAACAAAATAGAATGTGAATTGAAAAAACATTAAGCGGGGCATTAGAATAACCCATACTTCATATATCTTTTAGTATATATATTCTAAAATAACTAAAGTGAAATGTTATATCATTTAAACAAAAAGGTACTGAAATACATAGATTTATGCCAAAAGGTAAAGGTGTTTATATCTAACTGGTATTGAAAATTCTCTCAGCGTCTAAAGCCAATACGGATCCATACAAATTAGTGCAAAGATCCATATTACATTTTTATTAAGTCCATATCTTCCATGATGTGTCCAGACAGTAAAGATTCACCAAGTCTCCCATTTGAGTAATAGGGTACCCACCACCTCCACTGGGAGTCTGTTCCAGATGTCCACCACCCTTTCCGTGAAGAAGAATTTTCTCACATCCCCTCTGAGCCTCTCTCCTTCCAGCCTCCAATCATGACCCCTTGTTGTTGAGCATCTTTTTCTATGTAAAATGTTACCTTCCTGTTCCTATTAATACTCTTTAGGTACTTGAATGTTTCAATCATGTCCCCCTTTCCCTTCTTTCCTCTAGAGAGTACATATTTAATTCTCTTAGTCTTTCCTCATAGGGCTTCAGATGCAGGATATGCAACATTTTGGTTCCCCTGTTCAGTAGCGCCTCCACTCAATCTATGTCCTTCCGGAGGTGGGGCCTCCAGAACTGAACACAGTACTCCAGGAGTGGCTTCACCATTGATCTATACAGCAGTAAACACCCACAAGAAATGATTGTTGTGTCAGTTGTTTCTGTGGGATGGTGGAGACCGACTGAGTCAGTGTAAAGTAGTTTACTGCTCTGCAAATATTTGCCCATTGAAAAAGGTAATACTTCTAATATACAGTAGCTTACATTTCCATGTGTAACTACTTTGCGATAGAAAGGTAATCCACTAAAGTGATCAATGGGCATTTAAAGTCTTTAAAGAAAAAAAATGTGAGCATTACAGTATTTCCTCCAAACTTATAAAACCTAAGCTATGAATATCTCTTTACAGAATATTCATATATGTCAATATATCAATGGAGTGTGTATTATGTAACAATTTACCCCAATACCAAGATGATGTTAAAGGGACAATGTTGGGCTTACTGTGCATAGTTTGGTCATAGTCATCACGGTCTATTTTTATATGTCAATACAAATGTAAACCATTGGCATCTTTTCAGCACATATAGTACAGTACAGCATGTCATAATAACATGTTACCTGATGGAGAAGCAGACCATTAGCATGTTTTTCAGCACATACAGTACTGTACAGTACTATATGTCATAATAACATATGTTTACCTGATGGTCTGTCTACATGTTTGATTACTTTAAGGGGGACAGAGTATTTTATTTTCAGAGAATATGGAATGGTATCTTGGAACCTGGCAGACAAAACAGTGCAGGAGTCTTGGGTCCCAAATGGACTAATCAGCACCATGACTTATACTTTTAGGTACACAGCTTTCACTGTTGCAGCTCAGTTTAACACAGAAAAGACTTTATATAATGGTTGTTACTATATGAATAAACTCTGACAGAGCCACTGTGACTGTAAATGCATTAACTAGATAAGGGTGTTTTGTGGGCTTAAACCTAAACATGAAGTGCTGTTGCATACACTAGCTGAATCAAAGTAAGGTACATTGAGAAAGGGCAGGTATAAAATAATGCCACCATCTGTATTACAGTTACCTATATGTTTCATATTTTATTCTATGCACTGTTATAGCAATTAACTCAACAGAACTGGCCCCTCATATACATGAAAGCACTATACCTTAATTGCAAACACTGCTGAGACAACTATATGTTGTGGCAAGGTGGAAGACAAACACAATGTTGAGACATGTTTTTGAAGTCATTTGATGTGTTTAACTGATTTTTTTAGAGATTCAGTTCACACACAGAATTAGCATAATATAAAAGTGCATATATCCAAATATCAATGTAAATCTGACACGTCATTACAAGTTGTTGTCTTGAAGGAAGATCTTACTGTACAAGGCCTAAAAGTGGGTGTTAGGTAAAAGTAAACTGAGGTAGGTGTGTTATTGAGGGTATTGCATAGATTATCTTTTATTGCTGCTCCACCCCAGGCACACAAAATATGAAAATCAACAACCTCTTGATATGAAACAACAGGAATTAGTTAGTAGGACAGAAACAAGTAGGAGACTAAGTAAGTGGGTAGACAAGCATGAGTATGGTAAGTCAAGTAACATTACAAAAAGTCTCACTATTATAATTAATTTTTTTTTACAAATGCATCTGCACAGTTGACAATTTTTTGTAAAAAAAATAATAACAATGGGAGTTATTCCACATATGTCCACAGGTGCCACATATGCAGCTGGAGGGATTTGAGGCCCAGCTGCACCAGTCTGCCCTGCTCCTGAGTCAGAAGATCATGGCGCAGAGGTACTGGGGAATCCATCGATAGCTGTTGAAGCAGAGAGAACCAATCTAATGAGGCCAAAGAGGGGCTATTAGAATCATGTGAGCCCCTTCCACCTGTAGCTTCAGAAGAACCCTCTGAAGCACTGGGAAGGGAGGAAAGGCATACAAGAACCTCCCTGTCTAGCAAAGAGATGGCGCGTCTCAACAGAAAACACACCTGGGCATGAGCGAGCAAAAATTGGGTAGTTTTCCATTGAATGGGGATGGGGGAGATGAAGATGTCTATCTCTGGCCTACCCCACAGGTTGAATAAACTTTCAACCACCTCTTAATTTAGCTCCCACTCATGAGCCCTGGCAGTGGTGTGGCTGAGGCTGTCTGCCAGGATGTTTCTGACATCCAGCACATGGACAACAGTCAGGCAGAGGACATGCTGGACTGCCCAGTACCACAGTCGAATCACCTCCTAGCATAGAGGGTAGAGGCGAGTGCTTCCCTGTTTGTTCAGGTACAAGATCACAGACATATTGTCAGTCTGAATCAGGAGTGTTCCCAGACGTAGAAAGGCTGGAAAGCCTGGAGGACTACAATACTGCCCTCATTTCTAACACATTGATGTTTAGAGATGCTTCCAACTGAGACCATGTTCCTTGGGTCTGATGGTCTCCTAGGTGGTCTCCCCAGCCTTGACATGAAGCGTCCATTGTAAGGGCCATGGTAGGAGCAGGGGTTGAAGAGGAACCCCTGTGGAGAGATTGGACAACTCCTGCCACCAAAGAGATCCTTCTTCATGTACCCAAACACTAGGACCCTGTGGTCCAGGTTGTCCAGCCACTGATCTCATTGGACACAAAGAGTCCACTGGGTCATCCTCATATGCAGTCTGGCTAGAGGAACTGTAGGGATCACAGCTGCCATCAGCCCACGAAGATGGAGGATTGACCGGGTTGTGGTCCAGTGTGAGTTGGCCACTAATCTGGCCTGTTCCTGCAGGGTCTCTACTATGTCTGATGGGAGGAAAGCCCTGCCCTGGACCATATCGAGCACACCCCAAATGAATTGTAGGCTCTGGGAAGGGAGAGGTGGAACTTGTGATAGTTGCCTGTTATTCCAAGTCTGGAAAAGAGGTCTAGGGTGAAGGAGAGTGACTCCCTCAGACTGCTGTGTGATGGGGCTGATAGAAGCCAATCGCCCAGATACAGGCACAATTAGATCCTTCTGTGGCATTGGGCCACAGCTACCACTACTAGACACTTGGTAAAACCCAAGATGCTGAGAGTAAGCCAAAAGGAAGAGCCTTGAACTGGTAATTTTCCCCCTTGAAGGCAAACCGAAGAAAGTGGTGGTGGGTCTGGAAGATTGGGATGTGCAGGTAAACATCCTGCATGTCCAGTGCACAAAGCCAATGGCTCTTGTGGAGCAGGGGTAGAAGTCCCTGGATGGTGAGCATGTAGAACTTCTTATACTTGATGTACAGGTTGAGCATGCTGAGGTCAAAGATGGGTCTTAGGTCACCCGTCTTTTTGGGCACCAGGAAGAAATGGAAGTAGTACCCTTTTCCTATCTGTGCCGGAGTCATGGGCTGTATGGCTGACTTTTGCAGAAGAGCCTGGATCTCAGCCCCTATCAAAGACAGGTGCATTAGAGGATAATGGGAGAGGCCTGGGGGTTGCCCAGAGACCTGTCTAGTAACTTTATGGTGTGACCTCTTGCTATTAGCTGAAGGACCCAGGAGTCCAGGGTTATGTCCTGTAATCCTGGAAGGTGGAGGGCAAATCTTCCCCCCATTGGTTCTCCTAGAGGATCTGGAGGAGGTGGGGGGGTTCCCCACAAGTCAAGAGGCTGAGGGGAAGGAGTTGACAGCTCCTCTGGGGGCTTCTGCTACTTGGCAGAGGGAGTAGGGGTTCCTGATGCTGGATACCAGCATTTGGCCTGGCATTTGGCAGGGGCCTCTTTGGTCTGGTGTCTCTGTTTATTTATTTATTTATTTTAGTTTACCGGGTAGGTGCACTAGCCATAGAAATGACTATTTTCAGGCACACCTGGGAGGTTACAGAGTGGAAGTACATAAAACACAGAAAAAAACAAGGTTCTGTTGCTGAAGAAAAGACTGTTTGCCTTTGTAACCCCCTCAGTACATGAAGCAGACTTTGTGGATGGATTGACCTTGGTCCTGCAATTCGGTGATAATATCCTTCCTTAGCTTCACTTCCAAATAACACGGATCCCCTGAAAGGGGCATCCAGGATGGAGGTCTGGATGTCTTGTGCCAGGCCAGCAATCCTGAGCCACGGATGTTGCCTAATGCAGACAGCAGTGGCTGTGGCATGAGCAACTGAGTCTACTGTGTCATAAGTGGCCCGAAGGGCATGATGAAAGAAGATCTTAGCCATTCTCACTGTCTTGGCAATCTCTGCCTTAAGCTCCTGGTCCTAGATAGCTTCCATCTTTGACTTGAGTGAGGCCAGGGAAGATATCTGATAGGAAACCATATGAGACACATAATTAAGGGATCTGAGGAAGCAAGTGGCGGAGGAGGAAGGAATGGACCTTGTGACCGAAATTGTTTTGCTGTAGACTCCTTATCAGGAGGAGACATGCTCAAATGTTAGGTTTAGAGGACTGGTCATGGGCAACTGTGATAACAACTGAGTCTGCATTAGGATGGCCAGTAGGTGTGTGACTCCATCTTGGGAGTGGTACACCATGTCTGCCTTTTTGAAATATCCAGAATGGAGGAAGGCTGTTGCCTGATAGTGGATGTCAGGTCTTCATTCGGCCCAGTCCAAGGCAGTATGGGCATAGGAGCTGTGTCAGTCATGCCTAAATGCTCTGCAAGCCTTTTCCAATTTGGATCCTGTTCCTGGATAGGCCAGCCACAGGCATTTTGTATAGTTAAGAGGAGTTCTGTAAAGGAAGGGTCTTCCAGAGGGGACTTCAGGAACTCCTTAGGCTGAGGCTCTACAGGAGTATGCATACCAGAGCTGGATGGCAAGTTGGAGTCAGAGTCCGAAGATTGCCAGCTTGGGGTCTGACCCCTTTTTAGAGGAGTATCTTGGGTTTGATCCCTGACCTGGTGTCTAGAGGAGCCTTCTCCAGAAAGGTGGGAATCCACAGGAGAGGCTTATCTAGGGGTCATAAAGGAAGCTGGTGTAGAGGCCACCACTGGTTTTTGACAGTCAATCTCTGAGGCTAGTTGAGTCCTGTCCTTCTGAATCAAGGTCTGAAACACTGCCTGGATATCAGTCTGAGGCTGCTGTGGAGACAGAGGCTGAGGAGGAGGAGGAGGTGGTGGAAGAGTATAATGGATAGCCTGGTGTCTGATATTGAGGGTATCCATGAGTCTGATAGGAGTAGGGAATGCCAGTAGGAGCATACCCTTGATTAGACATAGCCCAGCATCTGGTACCTTGGTACATAATGGGGTTGAGCAGCGGAACTGGAGTCCAGTTTACCAGCTGTGACCATGCACTCCTCAGTGGGGCTGGGGAGTGACTTATTGACCTGGCTGCTGGTGATAGAACCTGAAGAAGATATGGGCCTAAGGAGCACAATAGGGGTTCCATCATCCAAGAAGAACCCCGACTGCACCATGAGTAAAGCAGGCAGAGAAGCCATGGTCTGATCTACCAGAGCGGTAGGAGACCTGGCAGTAGGGGTACTTACAGAAGTGGAGGACCCTCCTCTGTCAGTGGTGCCCGATGGTTGCTGCCAAGTCAATGGACACCTATCCTGGTCTCAGTGCCTCTCCTTGTCCTTTTTTCTTCTTTTTGGGTTCTGGCATTGGAGAAGAAGATTTTTACCACAGATTCTGCAGCTCCTTTTCCATCAAAGCTAGACATTTCTCCAGAAAATGGACTTCAAGCTTTTTCTGATGCCTAATCTGTGTGACCTGGTTGAAGGATTGGCAGGGCACACAATCCTTGACCTGTGTTTGGGGCCGAGGCAAATCATGCAACAGGAATGCTTATCAGCATCCAGGATCTGGGTGCCACAGGACTTGCACTTCTTTTAGACACATCACCCAACTGTTCATGTTCCTGAATTGTACCTCCAACTATATCTCATGCTGTAAATTTGTCACTGTTATTTATTTGCTTCCCCTTTCTTCTGTATATCCCCTCAAGATCTCTGTATTAGACCTTTTTATACTGTGTTTTACTATGTAACTGTTTGTCCTGGTGTTCTGTTCTCTTTTTACGCTAGACTGGACATTTATGTAAATGGGCATTTTTTTCTCACATACCTTTCAGTATAAAATAAAGATTGATTGATTGAAAACTGGACTGACAGACCTGAACCACAGCAGTTCTGTAAAAATCCAAACTGGCCATACTGGGTGCAACTTGTACAAATACTGCTGAGCCAGTCACTCTGGTTGCACTGTTCAGTCTGACTTTTACATATCTGGTCCACTCCTGGAAGTCTGTTTTTCAGTCTTCCTTGACATGATTGAAAACTGAACCATCAGGACCAGATCATATAGGTAAAAGTCAGACCAGATCATCTGGAGTAAGTGGATCAGCAATATTTGCACAAGCTGTGCCCAGTACAGATTTTGCAGCTCTGGTTCAGGTCTGGTGATCTGATTTTTACACATACCCCATTGCATGTGGCTTAGTGACATACTGTGCAGATGGATGCAGTTTCTAAACCATTGAAGGCTGAAGTTTCAGAAAACCATTCTGCCAAAAATATCAAGATTCACTCCCCCACCTCCAAGTCACACTTAGTTTTCCTCCTAAGTCATGCTTAAATATTAGTGCCTCTATATCCACACCATTAAGCTTTTAATGCCATTATACCTCTTCTGCTGCCATGAGTCTCCCTTCCATGAAGTCCCATTCTGCTTGTCACAGCACCCCCCCCCCCAAAACCAGGTAATTTTCCAGGGAGCAGCTCTTTGTACCACATCAACTAAATTACTGCTGAACTCCTTTTTTAAGCATTTTGTTGAGAAATTTTTGTTTTAGTAAATCCATGGTCAGGAAAAATGAATTTGTAAAAGAAACCAAAACCCACATTTATCAATTCATTTAATCACAGCACAGCTTGTTATGAACTGATCAGATTCTATGCATAACCTAAGTCAAACAAAAATTAGACACACACATGCCTACCTATTTGCAAGTGAAGCAAATGTGGTTACTATCATTCAGGTGTAAACATCTATAGTCCACAAATTGCAGGTTAAGAACATTCAGTAGAATACTGTATATACAGTAGTCCAAAACTACCTGCCTGAGAAAATGAAGTTGGTGTATTCTTTGGAAACAGGTAGCACTGGGACTCTTGCTATAGAATGTCCTGCGGTAGCAGAATGACTGCTCTTAGGGTGGTGGTGTCAAATGGCTTAATGAGATGTTCATAGGGGCTTAGGGGAACAGCAGAGCTTATTTATTATGCAGAAAGCTGCAGGAATTGTTTAACCAATTCTACTTCCAATAGCTTTCTATGATGTCTGTACTATCAACTGGTAATCTGGCACAGAATGACCGCCAGAAGATAATGAGTTAACTTTCTGTGGGCTCAATTAACTCCTTAAGCCAGAGGAAAAGTAATGCTCTACAGCTTCCTATACACATACAGGCAGCATAGTAATGAGGTTCAGTGGAGGAATCTATTTTAACACTCTGTCATGTTGTTTGTTAGCAAAAATGACATCAGCCCTTTTCTGAATGCAAAACGCCTGCTGGGCTACACCCACAGTCATAAAACTAATCTAACTGCTGATTCTCCTCCATGCTATAATTTGTAGATGCAGGCTAATCAGGACCTGCTCTGGAGGGACATTTTCTATTATTTTTAAAATTATATGACAGGCTTTCAAAATGTTTTGTACTTTCTTTTAATTTATTTTACAAAGAGATATATAAAGTAGTTCAAACATATAAAAGACATTCCAATTTTTTTCATAAATACTGTGATTCCTAATGTCCTCATAGAAAAATCCAAATCACATCAAGAAGTGACCAAGCCAAACTCATTTCAGATGTTTATAATAGACTGTTAAATAATGGGTACACTACTAGAAACCACGATAAGGGCAAGGGTAATAAATTTTCTGAAAGCAACTAGACTACAGGACTACAGATAGAATGGGTTCATGTTGGGGGAGGGGGGACTTCCGTAACGTCTTTGATTCAGTGTCATATGGATGGTTGGTTAAGAAGATGCAAGACCTAGGGGTAGGGGACAAAATTACTAGGTGTGGAAACTTAATTATGTGACAGAATGCAGAGGTTGGTAGTACATGAGGAGTTCTTGGGGTCAGGGTTCACCACTCAGGTGTCACATGGATCTAGAAAAATATCCTTGAAATAATATTTTTATTCTAAAGGATTTATAAGTAACATCAGTGTGTCCAGGTTTTCTATTGCTTCTTGATAGTGACAACCCCTTAGTTTGCAACAGGATAAAGTCAGTTTATAAATTCTTAATCTCAGGTAGACATGTGATCTAACTGCAGACTTTCATCTCACAGCTCAGCTACGGTTAAGAATATGGAGTAACTCCATGGTGTCAGGAGAAATACTGCTCATTTCAAGCACGTTTCAGGATACTTTCTGGGGTTGTTTAACATGTTTTGATAACCAATCATATTTAGACATAGAGCTCCAGCTATACATTAAAGAGATTCACCCTTGTTAGTTGACCAGTGCTACGTTTTATTGCCCAGTGGACATTATATTACAAAAACAGGTGTAAAATGATGGCCCATTGAGTTTAATGGGCGCAACCCATGCTGTCACTTGCATCTCATCATCACGTCCCTGAGTGGGGGATGGACCCTGAGTGGCAGAAAAATCAAGAAGTCCTTCGGACCCAGTTTACAGTATTTTATGAAGGCATTTACTTTTTCTGTGCAGCACTTTTTTGGGGGAGATATTCAACCTGAGGATCCTCTGGTGGTAAGGCACCAATATATATGGCACAGGGGCTTCTGTTTATATCTTGGTGAATCTCTCTAAAATGAAAAGGCTAAGACTGTGGTTTGGTGGGTAGGAGCAACCAGCCAGAACAACTCCCTTTCCTGGGCTATATAAACCAATTTCCTTCAGCTTCATTTGGAAGCTCTTTTTCTTTGCTACAGCTGTGGACTTTGTTGGGGCTCTGCCACCCTCTCTCCCTGTGCTTGCTGTTGCTTTTCTTCATTAATTTTGTGACGTTTTGCTTTGTGCTTTCTTTGGGCTTCTGTTGCTATATGCTTTCTGTAGCTCTCTAGTTTAGTTTTTTGTCTCTCTGCTTCTCTGGCTATAGCACTGTGCTTCCTGCTTCTCTAAGGACAGTGACTCATGCTGCTCCCATGACTTCCTTTGACTGTGTCTACCTTAGTGGCATGTGTGATTATTTTAGCTGTTCATTTGTTGATGGGAGGACCCAAACAATAACAGTTGTTACTTATTATTCACCCAGGGTTTGGAGATGAGGGAATCTATCTTATTTCTGAGTTTTGTTATCCATAAACAGAGTAGAGAATCCTTTTAAGAGACACCATTATTTAATTGGTTGGATAAACATCATAGTAAATTCCAAGATTGTATTAAGAGGCCCAGATATTCAAAAAAGTTGAGCCATGTACAATAGGGTTGCGCCTGCGCAAGTCCGAAATTGCGCCATTCTGCAATATTCAGCAGGAGGCAGTTGCACCCCGAAATCATGCTGAGCAACAGCGCAATGATAATGAAGGCATGCACAACTGAAGGGGGAGGAACCATGCATAAATGGCGCAGTGCGATATTCAACAACTTACACCATGCGCAATAGGGGAGCAAGTGGAAGTTGCGCCGTAGCGGAAATGAGCCAAAATAAAAAGGAGCAAGGGAAAGGCACAAGAATGCTACAGGGAAGCCACATGAGGCAGAACTCTAGCCAGACAGGGCAGGAGGGACACACAGGGCAGGCCAGGGAAAGGGCACCCTGAACGCACAGGAACAGGGAAAGTGTGGGGAGCCACAGCCAGTGCAGAAGGGGGAAGTGCCACACAGCACAGAGGCCACCACAGGCAGGTGTTCCCAGTGCAGGGGAAGTAGCAGGGAGGACAGTGGGGAGAATACAGTAACAGCTGCTGGGGGGTGAACACAAGCCAGGGACATGGCCAGTGCCACCTTCCAGATGGAGGCCGTTATGAGGTGGGTGAGAAGGTGGGTGGCAGGGAGGCATGGCCATGGAAGGGTCCATCTGCGGTATGCCCCCAACAGGCAGTACAGAGCCCGCACCAGCTTCAAGCTGTACACTGATACTGAGATTTTGGGCCGGTACTGCCTGAATAGGGCAATTCTGAGGCAGCTCTGTGAGCTGTGCAGTGATGTGATGCAGGCACCCACACAACGGAGCCATGCCCTGGCAGTGGAGACTAAAGTAACAGCCTGCATGTGCTTGCTCACCACAGGTACCATCCAGAGACCAACTGGGGACACCACAGGCATAACCCAGTCAGCCACGTCATGCCACCTCACCCAATTCCTCAGCACACTGCTGCCACATGCTGCGGAGTACATCCACTTCCCCAGCACACTGGCGGAGTACACAGTAAACATACAGGAGTTCCACAGGGTAGCATGTATCCCTGGCATGCTAGGGGCAATAGACTGCACCCATGTGGCCATACGCACACCACCTGGCCCTGAGGGGGCCACATACATCAATTGCAAGGGCTATGCCAGAATCAACTGCCAGGTGGTATGCAATGCCAGGGGGTGCATATTTAATATCTGTGCCACGCACCCTGGGGGAGCACACGATGCCTTCATCTGGCACCAGTTGGCACTGTGCCACAGATTCGAGAGTGGGGACATCCCCACTGGCCACCTAGTGGGTGAGTATGCAAACCACATGGACAATCATAGGGCCTGGGGGGGCATGACCAGAGATGACATGGGTAGTGGCCTACATGGCCCGGGGCAAGACGATGCTGATAACCAAACTAACCTCCACCTTCTGCACACAGGTGACAGTGGATACCCACTCTGTCCCTGGCTGCTCACACCCTACCGGCGGCCCACGACCCCATCGCAGCAATGCTACAATGAGGCACATGCCACCACACATAATGTCATCGAGCAGGTGTTCGGGATGCTGAAGGCATGTTTCCATTGCCTGGACACCTCCGGCGGTGCCCTACAGTACAGCCCCTCAAGGGCCTGCAAGCTATTCCTGGCCTGTTGCATCCTGCACAACATGGCCAACGAATGTGGGATAGTCATACAGGTCAAAGAGGGGGACAGCGATGGGGACGATGAGGATGCCGGTGACGATGGTGATGGGCAGCCCCCCCTTGGGCGACGGGACCCCCAACTGATCCAGCAGGCACAGCTGCACTGGGACACCATCACAGAGGAGCACTTCCAGCCAACCCAGGTAAGTCATGGGGCCATGTGCAACCACGGTGGCTAAGACACAACCCACAACATGCATGGGCTACACCAGGGTGCATGCCATCAAGGGAAGTGGCAGGGCATGGAGCACACACACAGCCAGGGATGGGTGAGGATTAACATGCCACATGGATGGACACACACACTTGCACATACAATGCACCAAACGTGCACAGAGGGCAGGAGGCACACCGACCCAGAATGCCAACCCTTGCAGCACACATGTCCACAAGCCACCACGCCCACTGCCTGTCCATGTGCATGTGCAGATACTGAGCACCATTGCACACTGGTGTACAGTGCAATGCAGGCATCATCATGCACACGCAACTGTGGACAGCAGCCGGGAGGGTGTGCAGGTGGACTGTGTGTCTGCATGCAGGGCCAGGTACCCACCTGTGCACTGCCCACTGAAACACAAAATGCACACAGGGCAGCACCAGACAGTAGCCATGCTGGGAGACAGGTCAGTCACGTGACACAGTGCCCCGGCCACCACAGATGCATGGGTGACCCTGCCGAGATCTGCCAGCACTGACAGGCTGACCACTGGCCTCATGGGGTGGCACCAATGGTCCCCCAAGGGTTCCACTGCGTGAATGTGACCGTGCTCACGCAGGGGTCTGCAGCACACTGAACATGTCTGCACCAGGAGGTGCTCGAGATGTCCACAGCTGAACCTGGTGTTGACAGGGTGGGAGCACGACGCGCTGGGAGGCAGGGGGTGGACAGTGCACTGAGTGGTGTTCACGATGCATGGGCACCTGACTGTGTGCCCATTGTGGCCATGACAGCATTGAATGCCTGTGCATGTCTGTCAATGGCAGTGGTCACATCCTCCTGCAAACGGTCCATCCCTGCCAGGATCAGAGCGGTGTCCCTGCTGTGACACTCCTCTGCCACTCCAGCGCCACACGCAGTGCATCCACTGATGTCATAAGCTGCATCTGCTGCTGGACTGATGCTTGCAGTAGGCAGGTGTGCTTATCCAAGAGGTCATCTGTCTCCTCGGCATCCTGTCCCTCAGGGTGTGCATGGCCCTGATGATCAGCACCCCTTGAGGGAGGGTGCTGCACACCAGGACCAGGTCTGGACATGTCCACAGGTGGTGCACAGATGCCACTGCTGAACCCTGTGCCCCCAAGCCCATTGGCCAACTGCTGATGCTGCCCCTCTGGCTGCCGCTCCCCAGGGCTCAGTGGTGCTGCTGCAGTAGCTGCAACAGTCCCACTTCCTGAACAGACACCAGTGTTGCCCCACTGGTGCTAACAGGCACAGGTTGGGACTGTGCTGACATGCAGGCCTCCACAGCAGCACCACCCAGAGCCATGGGCTCGAAGTGCCCTGCTGTGTGGTCATCCCATGGCACACACGTGTCACAGACCATGAGGTTAGCGACATCATCGGTGACGGACTCTGCACCGGTCCCAGTCACAGCATGCTGGCATCCATGGATGCCAACATGCTGGGACATGGGCAGGGCTTCCTCCGCACCTGTTACAACAACATCAGTGTGGACAGCCATGCGGTCCCACTGTCGCAATGATCCATGTATACCTGTGGAGGTGGATGGGCCCTCCTCCATCTCCAGTTGACTTTCCTCAGTGGACAGGCCAACCACCGCTGACCCATGCAGACACTCAGGATCTGTAAGGAAAGCAAAGTCGC
The DNA here is from genome assembly GCA_016271365.2 of Neoceratodus forsteri. Classification (NCBI taxonomy): domain Eukaryota; kingdom Metazoa; phylum Chordata; order Ceratodontiformes; family Ceratodontidae; genus Neoceratodus; species Neoceratodus forsteri. The sequence goes on along the minus strand of CM057455.1, from coordinate 1,137,400,457 downwards.
TGAATGCATGTGACCTACCCTGCCCCCATAAACAGACCATGACCAATTACGCAGTGATGGGCCACCACCGCCTGGAAGCCACCACCCAGAACACCCTCAATGGCACTGCACCACATGCTTCCAGCAAGCTCTCCTCCTGTGGGGTCAGTGTACCACCTCCAGCTGTCCCCACCTGTTGCAGCTCATGCTACCCTGATGGTAGCCACCTCTTATCCCTTATCCTCCTGTCACTGCCCATCTTCTTCTTACACTCCTGCACAGAGCCCTGTGGCTGCCATGCAGGTTCACAGCACATGCCACCTCCTCCCATGCAGCAGCATGGGCTTGAGGTGTTCCCCGCCATCCACTGAGAAGTGGCTCCTGATCCTGGTAGGCCTCAAACAGGGCTCGTCTCGCCTTGGTAAAGTTAGGTCTCCTCCTCCCACCACTGTGTTCCTCCTTCCAACAACTTGCTCGGTCATTATGTAGCCTGTAAGAATGGCAGCTGTTACCTGTGACTGTGCAGTCCCATGCATGTCCCTAAATCCACAGTCCACACTCCCAAACAGCATGCAACTCACTCAATAGACTGCAGTAACCAACTATGGCCACTGCAGCCCAATGTCGCACTTTTATAGCGCAACCCATGCAAATGAGGCGAGGTGCAACTTTAAGTAGATGCAAATTGCAGTGCTACGCCATTGAATGGCTGATTAGATGATTTGCATATGACGGCTGAATATCGCGCTGTTGCGCTTTCTGCAATTGTGTTGAACATGCTGAGCCAATGCCGCAGTTCTGTGACATGCGTAGTACACATCTCACTTTGCATGTCCGGGTTGCTGACACAGGTGTCTGCCATGCTGATGATGTGCTGTGTGCAGTAGGCAATGCAGGGCACGGCCACCATTGTGCCAGTGGCGCTATAACGATGGTCACTACATGGCGCTGTGGTACTGAGCCATCATAGGCGTACTGGGCCAACTGCACGGTAGGCTGCTAATGGTGGTGGCACACAGGCAGCCAATTGCGCTACATGCATTGGGTTCCAATGGCACTGTGCCTGTCCATGCACCAGAGACCCTTGACCCTGTGCCCGACCTTTGCCCCCTAGGCGCAATGCGTCAGGCATGGGTGCACCTCTATCGCTGTTCAGTGACAGCGCGATAGGGAATGGCAGAGCTGTACTCATGCAGCATCTGCATGTGGGGAGCCGTGATGCAGAGTGCCATATTGCCAAATTGAGCAGCGAGCATGGCACGCAAGGGGGCAGCTCAGTGGTCGGCAATAAAGCTGGCCAACCTAGTGGCCATTGTGGAGCCACACCATGGGCCACTGTTTGGGGAGGCACCCCTTGACAGGTCCAGGACCCAGGTGTGGGAGAAGGTGACCACTGCACTTGAGGAGGCCACAGGATGGGGGAGGAGCACTGAACAGTGCCACCACAGATACGGGGACCTGCAGCGGAGGGAGCCAGAGCTGCTAGCATGCCTGCGGGCACGTGCCAGGAGGGGCATGGTGCCACGGCCAGGTAGGGGTTACGTCAACACACTTTTATCTTCCATATGGGTAACACTGTTGTATGTGTCCAGCACATGGGGAGGAACCGCTGGGTTTGGCTGTGGTGGTGTTATCAGGATGTGGGGTGGGTGGGTCTGGCTGGGTGGAGGGCACACACCTGGGGGCAGGGGGACTTTGCTACAGGATTGTACTGATGTTCCTCTCTCCATGTTTGCCCCACAGGCCCAGAGGAACGCTGCAGTGCCCGTGAACTGTGGCGGCAGGAGGAGCAGAGTGCAGCAAGGTGGGCGATGGCCTCAATGCCTACTGGACGGCCCTGATGAAGGTGAGTGCCATACAGGGTGGGCAGCGGGGCATGGCCACCATCCATCAACACCACTGCCATGCACGTGATTTGTTACCGTCAACACTGTGCAGTGGCAATGCATGTCTGGGAGTGCATCAATGGTGGTCCATGCGTGCACCAGGTACATGGTTGTGCCACTGCCTTTGCACCACATAGCCATGTCACTAAATGGCCATGGTGGTGCTGTGCGTGACTTGGCCGGTGGGTGTGTGCAGTGTTCCACATGGCTGTATGCACCTGTGTGGGCAGGTCATGTGGACGTGATCACTGCGGGTGGTCACACACCATCATAGAGGTATGTTCCACAGCCGTATGCCATGCACAGTGGGGGGGCTGTATGGGGTTGTGCATTCACACCTATTGACTGTGCTCCCTTGTCCTAGGTACACGCCATCTCTGGGAAATAAGGGAGGTGCTGTGGGAGATACTCCAGGTGGCGAGGGCTTCGCTGGACATCCTCCACAGGATAGACAACACCGTGGTCCTGCGGAGGCACAGAGCTCGAGGAGTCGGAGTGGGGAGAGGCACTCCCTCTAGGGATCCATCAGTCCCTGTATTCTCCTTCCCCCTGGACCCACCTCACACCCTCCTTTCCTGTCTCATTTGTCCACCCTGCCCCTACCCACCCCCACCTTGTTTGTGGCCCTCTCCCCAACCTTGTATATATATTTTGTACATAATATTGCAAATAGTTAAATTTTATATGTTTGTTCAATACACAGTTATTTTGATATGAATACTGTGGTGGTCTCTGATTTGCAGCGGGCTATAGGTGCTCTGCTGCAGTGGTGTGCATGGCGTCAGGGGTGTTGTGGTCATGGATATGTGTGTGTGTCCGTATGGAGGTGACTATGGTGTGGGGGTAGCTATCAGTCAGTGTCTGTGGTGTGTGTGTTGTGCCCTGTGCACTGGATGACTGTGCGAGGGGTCCATGAGTGCGTGCTCTGTGTCCATGGCGTACCTATCAGCCCATCCATGGCCTGTGCAGCTGACACACATGCATGTCTGTGACCTGACACGGTCCGCTGGCATGTCAGTGGTGGCAGTTCCTGCAGGGCAGCCACTGTATCCGTCACATTGCTGGGTTGCCTCCTGTCACTGGTGTAGTGCATGTCTGCCTTGGGTGACACTGTGGCTTCCACAGTTGTTGTCCCACCTCCATGCTGTGGCTTGTGTGTGTTGCAGGGGATGTGCACCACTGTCTGTGACATGTGCTCTGGACGAATGATGGTGGTGTACGGGTCCACAGTGCCTGCGCAGGGTGGCTGGCACTCCAGTGCCATGGAGGACTGTGGGTTGTGTGTACACAGTTTACATGGGCCCACACTGGGGCTTGGTTGCCCCACCACTGCGTCCCTGTGTTGTTGTGCCCTTGGGTATGGGTGGGTGTCTGTCCATACACTGTGTGGCATCGTGTAGTGCATGCCTCCACACACCACTGTGGGTGTCTGTGCTGGCTGTTGTGGCCAGTGGTGGGTCGGGTGTGTCACTGGAATACTGTGCAGGGTGCTGTACCACTGGTGGTGGTATCCGGGCAAGCCCTGTCCCATGTGGGTACCTCATGTGCCGACAATGGTTGGTCTCTCAGCAGTACCTCGGGGACTGTGCATGGTGGTACTGTGCCTGCCATTGTTGCATTGATGTCTGCTGTCACCCGCTGATGGGTGCTCGTGGTGGGGTTGGGTTGCATGGTTCTGTGTGCACAGGGTTGCAGTGTCACAGTGGGGTGGTGGCATGCATGGGGTTTCCTGTAGTGGTGGTCACTGCTCATGGGGGGTGCTCTGCATTGGGGGGATGGTGTGGCACGAGGTAGTCAGCCCTCCTTGTGTGCCAGTCACAGCTTGCCGGTAGGTGTGATGGGGCACCATGGCCCAGCTGTGGGTTGTTTGCTTGTCTCCATGGGCCGTGGTTATTCCAGCCCTCCCCAGTTATGCAGTGCATGGGGTGTGGGAGGGACGATGTCTGTTCTGCTGTGTGTTCCTGTGCCCATCTGTGGCATGGGTGGTGGCCCCTACCTCCCTGGTTGTGCAGTTGCATTGCTCTGCTGCTGGGGGGCGTCCCTGGTTGTGCTATGGCGCCTCTGGAATGCTCAGCTGAGCATCCCTTGTTGTGCTATGGTGCATCAGATCTGCTCAGCTTTCCCACCCTAGTTGTGCTATGGCGCAGGTGGTGCGATATTCAGTGTCGGCTGTAGGTGCAGTTTGGCCTGCTCCGTTTTTGAATATCGCGTCTCTTGCGCATGGGCGCAAAAGACTTGCACTTGCTCCTGCTATTGTGCACTTTTTGGGTGCAGTTTGACTATCTGGGCCAGGATCTGTGTTTCTCACAGTTAGTTGAATCCCCTACTACTGTAGGTACTGTACAGTTACAAAACTAGAAATCGTACCTTAATTAACTGGGTATTAACAAAATGTCCCAAATGGTTTAAGAATGTTAACTAGTTGCCAGATTCCAGTAATGATTATTGTGTGATTTATTGCCACTGGTGTGCCTGAAGACCTAGAGTTAGACCTGCTACAATTATAACACACTGTTTGAACCAGCTTAATACTGAAATTCTGAATAATTTGGCATGCATTGACTGGTCTCCTCTTAACTGCATTCCTGGTGCCCAATATTCAAAACCTTGCCTGGGCGCAAATCCCATTGTGCCCATGCAAACCAGGTTTTGCTTGAACTTTCCATATTCAAAAGCTCTGTTAGTGTGGGCAAACAGGCTTTGAACCTGGACAATATTCAGAGGAGGGCACGATGCAAATTAAGGGGCCAAGACCTTTATACTGGTGCAGTCCGATATTCATAGTATGTGTGTTACATAAGGCTGTTTTGCTTGGCCCCCCTTGTGCTGGGCACATACTGCTGATCGAAACCTCCACTTACTCCTGCACAACCCTAGAAGTTGGCAGAGGAAGTGTGATGCCCTGACCCACAACACAGTAGTCCCTGGTATCTAGTGGTGCCCACTGCCAATTGTCAGCTGATGTACATGATAAGTTTTCCTGGTGTCCAGTGCCCCCCCACCAGTTCTTGGTCTGATGTAAATAATAAGCTGTTCCTGGTGTCTAGTGGTCCCCCCACCAATCGCTAGCTTAATGTAAATAATAAACTGTCCCTGGTGTCTAGTTGCCCTGCCCAGCGACTGCTGGCCTGATGTAAATGACACATTTTCCTGGTGTCTAGTGGTCTCTCCCCCACAGATGCCTGGCCTAATGAAAATAAGTTTTCCTTGGTGACTAGTAGTCCCCACCCCACCGATCACTGGCTCAATGTATTTATTTATTTATTTATTTGTACATTGGTTTACAACCTTTGAGCCAGAGGCTCATTTCAAAGGTACCACGTCACATTGAGGACGAACAGAAATAAATTTTGGTTACAGCATAAATGTCACATACTTAGGGTTACATAGAATGGTTCGTACATTTTAAAAATTTGTTAGACATTACAATGATACAGCTGAGAACATGCTGGTAATAACAGAGGCAATAGGCTATGGGGAGAAAGTGGGGGGTGAGTTTGAGTGCTGCCCAAGGGGCGTTGTCAAGTGTGGAGAGATCAAGGTGCCATTTACAGACAGGCACAGCTGCAAGTGCTAAACAGTTGGCTCCGAAGGGCAGTTTTGAAGGTGGAGATTGTGGGGGCTTTGGAGATAGGAGCAGGGAGAGAGTTAAACCAGGATGGACCTCTGTAGCAGAAGGACCTATGACCATGGGTGGTCCTGGATCTGGGGACCAGTAGACTGGTCTTGCTCGAGGTTCAGGTTGTGATAGTGGGTTGGGTGTGGCGTATGGAGGCTGTCACCCCAGAGGGGGATAGCCCGAGTAGAGTTTTCTTTGTGAGGAGGCAGGTTTGATAGCTAGCTGTTCATCTAGGTTTAGCAATTTTGCCTCGTCATGGAGATGACAAGTATGAGTGAGCCTGGGGGCACCAGTAATCAGTCTGCAAGCCTTATTTAGGGTGAGCCAAATTTTGTTGAGGGCGGTAGTGTCAGCTGCACCATAGACTGGCAGGCCATAGTCAACAAGGGACAGTACTGAAGATGTAACTGCCAGCCGGAGGGTGTCAGGTGGGAGGCAGTTTTTATGGCTGTAGAGGATGCCAATCCGTGTGTTAGTGGCATCAATGTGGGTGTGGTAGGTGAGGGCTGAGTCGAAGGTGACCCCAAGGTATTTGTAGGAGCAGACTTGTTCAAGCGGTTGATTGGTACTAGGGAGGATATGGAGTGGGAAGTTGAGGGCTTTGTTTTGGGGGTGGGTGAAAAACATTGTTTTGGTTTTCTTGAGATTAATGACGAGTCTGTGCTCTTTAAACCAGGCCTCGGCGTCATCGTAGGATTGTTGTAGAGTATCCTGGAGGGAGATGGGATTGCGGTGGGTGGCAAAAATGATGGCATCGTCTGCATACTTAAGAATATTGCCAGAGCAGGCATTAGGCAGGGTGTTTAGATAGATAGAGAAGAATAGGGGCCCCAGGATGGAGCCCTGAGGTACCCCTGAGTGGATAGGATGAATTTCGGAGAGTGTTCCATTGATTTTTACACATTGGGAGTGAGCAGATAGATAGCTTGTGCACCAGGCGAGAGGGCCAGCGGAGAAACCAGTGTGGCCTAGGGCATTCAGCAGAAGGAGGTGGGAGACAGTGTCGAAGGCCTTTGAGAAGTCAATGAACACTGCACCAGCTAGTGAGCTAGCATCCAGGGAGGAGTGTAGGAAATTGGAGAACTCAACTAGTGCAGTGCCAGCACTGTGACCAGCATGGAAGCCTGCATGCTCTGGGCATAGGATGTTATGTTTAGTAAGATATTCTGTAACTGAATGGACACCATTTTTCCAGGGCTTTGGAGAGGGAGGAAGGATGGAGATAGGTCGGTAGTTCCCGGCGGAGGGCCTGTCACCCCCTTTATGGATGGGTGTGACTATGACTGTTTTCCATGCAGTGGGGAATTGCCCCAGGCAGAGAGATCAGTTGAGTAAGCTGGTAAGCGGGGCAAGGATTTCATCCAGCACCAGCTGGAGAATACTGGGGTCCAGGAAATCACTGCCGAGACTATTGCCTTTTAATGCTTTAATTAGGAGTGGTCTGGCTTCCTGGGCAGATACCCTATGTAGATGGAAGCTGGGGCATTGGAGATCAGGGGGGAGGTAGGGTAGGGGGAGGGTCAAAGAAATTACTAGGGAGGACAGAGCAAAGGCAGTGTTTAGGTGGTTAGCTATGCAGGCAGGGTCGGTGAAGGTAGAGCCATCAATTGTGAGCTGGGATGGGGGGAGCATGGTTTCCCATTTAGTTGTTTAACATTGTCCCAGAAAGTCCGGGCACACCCCCAGGAGGAGGTGAGGGTGGCCAGGTAATGGTCGGCCTTGGCTTTACGGATGGCCTATGTGCACCTGTTCAGAGCAGCATTGTAGGCCTGTCTATCTGTCATCCGGCCCATTTCAGTGGCAAGGTGCCAGAGGTTCTCTCTATTTCTGAGCATTTGTAGTAGGGCAGGGGTAACCCAGAGTGCATTACGTTTTTTTGGATCGACATCCTTTGAGGGGTGCAAAGAGGTCACAGGCCTTATTAAAGATGTGGGAGAAAAGGCGAGGGCAGAGTCTATGTCGGGTGCATGATGAATGGGGGACCAGTTGATCTGGGTGAGAAATTGTTTGAGTTTCATCAGGCCACCTGGTCGGAGGCACCTGTGGGGTGTGGTCAGGGCTGTGGGTTTGGGAGTAGGGGCTGCCCAAAGGAATAGGATAGGGGAGTGGTCACTTAGTGAGTCTGGGAGGACCTGGATGTTATGAATTTTATTGGGGCGCTTGGTGATAATGACGTCCAGAAGGGTACTGGTACCTCTCCTTGGGTTTACTCTAGTGGGCTGGGAAATGAGTTGTGTCAGGTATAGGGCGGCAAAAGAATCTCGGGTAGTAGAAGAGGAGATGCTGAGCCAGTTCACGTTTAGGTCCCCCACTAGGATTTGTTCCGCCTTGTGGTGGAGGGTGGCAAGATATTCTGTTAAAGCTATCAGTGCCGGGTTCTGGTTCTTTGGGGGAACGTAGGCAGTGGTGAGATATAGAGGGCCCCTGTAGGGGTCAGGAGCAAGTTTGAGCATAAGGGTCTGGGCCCCATTTACAAGAGCTGGGGCAGGGAGCACTTGTCCGATGATTGTGTCCCTGGTATAGATTGCACAGCCACCCCCGCGTTTGCCTACTCAGTCCTTGTGGTATAAGGTATAGCCTGGGAGGGAGACAAAGGAGTCAGGGGTGGATTTGGACAGCCAGGTTTCAACCAGGGTTATGATGTCTGGTTGATGCTGCATCACGCAGCACTGGAGGGCATCAAATTTTTTCATTAGGCTGCATATGTTCATGGAGGCTATGCGGAGACCATTGTACCCAGCTGGTGGGTTGGAGGAGATAGAGCCTGGGTTTGGATGTATATTACCTGATAAGAGTAGTAGGAAGACCAAGGCCCTAATCAGGGGGTGGTAGTATGTAAGCTTCCGGGGGGTACTCAGGAATGGGAGGAGGCCATGGGGAACAAGGAATGGGCAGATTTGAAGGGTTGGGAGGGCAAGGACAAGTAGTGGCCATGTGGGGAGGTTGGGTAGGCAGTGGAAGGGTTTCCAGGGGATGGGTGCCGTGGGCCAGGTACATGGACAGTGTAGGGTGGGATTGGCCAAAGTCAGGAGAGTTGAGGGTGCTGGTACAAGTGGGCCAGGGAGATGTCTGGCTGATGGGATGTGGGTACTAGCATGTAAATGAAGGCGACATTTGAGAAGGAGGTGTACAAACATAGTGCCTAGGTAACAGCAGGGTGGAAAGGTTCAAGTATCTTGGCTGCCCCTCAGAAAGTGTAGATACCACTTTGGAGTAGTGGTAGTGTCACAGACTCTGGTGGACAGGGTACAAGGTTCAAGACCCTGGCAGGGCAGTTGAGATAGGACCTGGCTGAGAGCAGGGATTCAGGTTCTAGGTGATTTAAAGTGGGCTGGGTTTGGGCCAGAAATCAGGGTTGAAATAGTGATTCCTAGTGGTCGCTGGGGTTAATGGCAGGCTGGGTGTGGGTGGGTGATGGGGTCTGGTGGTAGGGCAGGGGGTCAGTGAGTAGGGCTAGCTAGAAGGCTGGATGTGAGGGTGAGGTGTGGGCAGAGGCAGAGATGAGGTAGGAGAGAAGAAGCCTAGAGAGGTTCCAGGAAGTAGGATGGGGAGGGATTCAGGTGGGGAGATGGAGGTGGAATAGTCAGAGGTTCCTCTAGTGGCTAGCAGGTATAACCTGCAAATGGAGAAAGTGGACTCAGTAAAATGACCAACAGGATGTGATGTCACAAGACAGTGCCTATAAAGTAAATGCTGAGCTTGGGTGGGTGATGGGGTCAATGGGCTAACTCTGTTCACAAGGGTGCTGCAACTGGAGGTAGTTTATTACCTCTAAGGCACCCGTGTGGCTGTCCACTCCAGGAGGGAGGGGTATCTTGCTGTCTGGTGGGTTGGGGACTGTTGCAGGCCTATATTGTGAGAGGAGACAAAGGGATCGTATTAGTATGCAGTGGGTGACCGGGGTCGCTACACTTCACTGCGCATGCATGGGCTATTATCCCAATTCTAGCAGCCACTGAAGGAGAAAAAAAAGATGTCACCATTTTGGCACCCACCAACTCCACTGGAAGGCTGTTCCAGGCATCCACCACCTTCTCCGTAAAGAAATATTTCCGCACATTTCCTCTGAGCCTCTCCTCTTCATCTTAATAGCATGATCCCTTGTCCTCAAGCTTCTTTTTCTATGGAAAATGATACCTTCCTGTACCTTATTAATACCTGTTAGGTATCTGTATGTTTCTATCATATCCCCCGTTTCCCTCTTCTCCTCTAGAAAATATATATTCATTCCATTGAGTCTCTCCTCATAGGACTTTTGATGCAGGACCTGCACCATTTTGGTAGCCCTCTTTTGCATCACCTCGGTTTCCCTGGTGTCTAGTGCCCCCCCAGATGATCGCTGGCATGATGTAAAAATAAGTTTTCCCTGGTGTCCAGTGGTTCCACCCGCACCCATGCCTGAAGTCCTTATCTGCCATCAACTTCTATGTTTCTGTGTTTCTATGTTTCTCCATACTCTTATTTTTTGATAGTTTAGCACTTTGAACCCGATACCTTCTATCCTCTGAGCTGATGAATGTATCATCTTCCCTACCTCTTTTCCGATTAGTAACATTGTCTGCTAACTGAGGAAGGAGAGATGCATCTGATGATACAATTATTGGGGATGCTGTAACTGCCATGTCATGTACCATGGTGTCTAAACAACTTTGTCCATTCATTACTTTCATTCTGATGCTATATCTGTCTGCCATTTCCTTTGACTTTGCTCTAAATCAGTAAGTCTTTTATTCAACTATGAAATCTCAGTTGCCATATCTTTATTTTATTTACATTTATTACAGGTATACTCCTGTTTCAACACAGTATCCAAGTCAGAGTTGTACATGCAACATACAATACATTTGAAACCCCTACAACCATCAAGAGTTTCAAGAGTGCTCCCACTGTTATTTAATACAAACACCCCTTGTCCAGATAATACTCTGAAACCTTGGCAAGGTAGAACAGCTCAGTGATCTACCAGTATACAGAGAAATTATAATTAAGCAGCACAAAAGTCCACTGTTGCTGATATAGTTATTGGCCTCACCTTATTTCCCACTAAGCTCTTTATATATCCTGGGTTGGTCCACCCACTACACCCTGCGAAAACATGCAAACATGTGCAGATGCGCCTGTCTTTGTATGATCGACGCACGCCGCCTCACTCACACAGCAGGATCTCTTATAAGAGTGTCTGTAACCCAGGAAGTAGACTCAGGGGTCACAGAACACTCTGTGTGCAAGTAAAGCTTTTAATAAATCCAAACTGTTAAAATGACCACTGAGAAGTGGCTTAACAATACAGGGATGTCCAAACAGTGTTTAAAGTTAAAAAATGCCCCTAATCTGCTGACTTGTAGTCCCCAAGTAACATTCAGGGGAACTACAGTTCCTCTGCCTAGTTCCTGAATAGGTCTGGGGCTCCAGGAACTCACAATAGTGAGCGCTGTCTCACTTAGCTATTTACAAGGCAGTTTCATACAAGTTTCATATAGATTCATTTAAAACACAATGCAAACTGCTGCAGGCATTGTTAGAGGAAGTGCAAACACACAGTACTTACATACAATGTCTTTATTAGGGACATTGTGGAATGGCTAGAAGGGAAAGTATGCATGTTTGCAGATGACACAAAACTCTGTAACAGAGTAAACACACTGGGGGTGGAAAAATGAGAGGTGATTTGAAAAAGTTGGAAAGAATGTGCAAGGGCTTGCAGATGCGTTTCAATGCAGAAAAGTGCAAAATCATGCACTTGGGGCACAGAAACCCGGAGGCTACATACCAATTGGGAGGGGAAGTACTTGTAACCACTAAACAGGAAAGGGACCTGGAGGGTAATCATTTATGATAACCTGAAGGTAGCCAAGCAGTGTGATAAGGCACTGGGGAAGGTTAGCAGGATGCTCAGTTACATAGGGAGGGGTATCACCAGTAGGAAGAAGGATGTAATATTAACCCTATACATATCACTGGTAAGACCCCACCTCGAGTGCTGTGTCCACTTTGGAGGCCCCACCTCTGGAAAGACATTAATAAGGTTGAGGTGGTGCAAAGAAGGCTACAAAATGGTGCAGGTCCTGCATCAAAAGTCCTATGAGGAGAGACTCAATGGAATGAATATATATTTTCTAGAGGAGAAGAGGAAAGGGGATATGATAGAAACATACAGATACCTAACAGGTATTAATAAGGTACAGGAAGGTATCATTTTCCATAGAAAAAAGCTTGAGGACAAGGGTCATGCTATGAAGATGGAGGGAGGCTCAGAGGAAATATGAGGAAATATTTCTTTACGGAGAAGGTGGTGGATGCCTGGAACAGCCTTCCAGTGGAGTTGGTGGGTGCCAAAATGGTGACAGGATTCAAGCATGCATAGGACAGATACGAGGGTACCTTGGCAGGAAGGCAAGGGGAGGAGATGACCGGAGATCAAGTAGGGTCTGCGGTGGCACAGTAGGCAGGGAAAACTGGGGAGACTTGGTGGCCAAGAGGTCCTTATTTGCAAACAGCTTTTATATTTCTATGTTTCTATGTGTGCTAAATACATCATCATGTGGATGCTTCTGATCCAAGCCTCAAAACATGCTGTTAGAGTGTACATTATGCTTGTGTACTACATGTGTTCATGCATGAAATGCATAATACAACATAACAATGCAGAATGAAGTCGATCTATAGCATCACTACCCAACATATGTGCCAACATTATGGTCACTTGGGCCATTGTCTGTGGGACTGACAATTTCTGTCACCAATAGGATATGATACGGTGTGACTGTACATTAGTGTGCTATGTTGTACAATCCACTTACCATACATAGGCCAGCTCCATGCATATAGCAAGTATACATTATGATACTCTAGCAGTTACACAATCAGGTTTGATACACACAATAGTCTGTATTACTAAAGAAGAAGTATGTTGTCCAGTCTGCCAGTGCAGCTGTAGCAGCACTGCTTGCGGTGCCAATACCCAGGGCATGGGAACAAACTCACCCTGCAGGAAGGTCAGCAGGTAGGAAGGAGGATTGAGCAAACCATGGAATGCTCTCCTCTTCTGGGGATCATGGTTGTGCAGAGCTCAGTCTTAGCCTAGCACATGGTGGTGGCCAGATGTACGGTGATGGGACTGTTCAAAAGAGGAAATGATTGCCCCCCGGTAGCACTAAGGGTTGAGGCACTGGATGCCTTATCTCAAGCTATGCCAGTCACCCAGGTTCAAGAATGACCTTGGGGCGTAAGGGCGCCAGCGTGGGGGGTGGGAGGAGGAGCAGCATGATCAAGCAGAGCCAGCAGGCTGCTCTCCTCTCCTGTGTGTGATGGGGGTGGGTTGTCACCCTCACATAGTTCCACTACCACCGGGTGGCAGTCTGGTGGGATTAGTGTAGGTGGAGGGGGCAGCAAGGACAGGAGGGTGGAAGGGGCTGAGCTGGTGCCACAGTATGTGTGCATGCCTCCACAGGCATGTACGGCAGTGTGCTGGGGCCTCAGGTGGGAAAAGTGGGAACTACTAAGGAAACCCATAAAACCTATATTAAAAAAGGGGAATGGAGCATCAGAAAGTCTGATGTTCTATACAGAGGAGCATGAGTGGTGCCTTCAGTTACTCCACTGAATACCAGTCCTTGAGGTGTAAAGAGAATACAGTGGAAAACCCTGGTCAGCTGGATGACTTCTGGACACCCACGCCTCATTATTTCTTTTTTTTTTTTTTTTCATTCTACGGGCTGGCCCCCATCAGCTCTGACCCTCATACAGCCCCATACCTGATGACTAAGCAGCACCATGGACCCAGATCCATCTTGCTATGTGGATGGGTGAGCCCCGCAGCCCCCACCAGAGTAACATCAGCCATGTAGGAACACACTTGCATACTGAGTCCTATAGATGTCGGGGTGACAGGGCTACTGTAGTCAGCACTTAATGGGCTGTCCAGTGGCCAGGTGACAAAAGTCACCAACTGCAAAGAAGAAATATTCGACAGTGACCATTGTGCCAAACAATCACCCACCCAAACCCACTACCACTACATGCACTGTGATGATCCATTTGCCAAATGCATTGACAAGGTTGAAATCAGTATGATGGTAAAGGTTCACCAAGATTTTCCTGTCAGAAAACTCTCTCAGGAATGAGATTTTCCTGTCAGGAATGACATTCTCCTCTCAAGAATGATATTGTTCTGTCAGGAACATTCTGGCACAGTTTTAACCTCTACAGCTAAAGAGCTCCGCTTCATTACTGTGTCAGCTTTGTGGTGTAGTGGAAAAGTCTATAGCCACATAAATAAGAGGTTGTGGATCTGAATCCACACAACATCCCCTCACTTTTCTTCTCTCAGAATTTCACTTGAGTGGTGATCCATGGCAGCGTGGTGTTAGAATAGTAAATCCATATGGAAAAAGGGACTTACATGGCAGAAACAAGAAGTGCACAGGAGTCCTGACGGAAAAATCTCATGGCACCTTTGCTCAGCTTGCATTGAAATCCCACTACTATTATAACACGGGTAATAGTTAGTGATGAAAGGTAAAGATCCATCAGGGAAACAATCATGTCTATAGCCTGGAGTGTGTAACTGGAATTTGCATGCCTAACAGATTTGGGGAAATTATTGCTGTATGGAGAAGTAATTATATTATCCTCAAAGCAATGAATCTGTAACTTCAGAAACTGTAAATGTATGTGCTACTGCAAAAGTAGTATATACATTACAATGTTAACAATTTACAGACACCTGCACTGTATGACTACATTGTATAACAGTACAGTACTACAAATTAATCCAAGAAATGACATCTGATGAAGGACATACCACATGGAAACATGCTTTGAGGTAGGAACTATGTGTAATATCACCTACTAGACTATATAAAGACTGCACATTGGCAAGTGAATGTACAAGGTACATCTGCAGTAATAATATGCAGCAGCAGACATGTTTCAGTTGCTGTGACACAGATGCTAGATGATCGTACATCTGCACTGGCTGAAGCCCTTCAAAAAACCTTTTATCATAGTATCATAGTGTGTTACAAGCTCAGGAGGTATTACCTTTATGTGAGCTCCCCACCCAAAGGTGGAATTATTTTTATAAGTTTTCAAATTTTGTATTGACCATATGTTGGTCTAGCTGATATTTAAATGTATCCATAGTATTGCTTTCAATAATTAATCCTGGAAGCATATTCCATTTGTTAACTATTCGTTGTGTGTACCACTGACTTCTCTTTCTTGTTTTACAGTGGTCCCCTCTTAATTTAAGATTATGAGATCTGGTCCGAGTATTATTAAAATTGGTTTCTAGGCCGAGTGTCTCCAAGAGAACATGATCTTTAATAGCTTTATATGTTAAGCAAAGGTCACCTCTAAGTTGACGGTAGTTCATGAAATGTAAATCTAATTCATGTAATCTTCCACGGTAGATCTTGTTTGGCTTGAACTCCCTCAACTAGTTTCTTATCTCTAATTGTATAGGGAGCACAAAAATGTGCACAGTAATCCAATGTGTGGACATTTTCAAACTTAGTGAAATAGGAAAACTATAAAAATATGAAAGCAAAACAAACTGGTAATATTAAATGCATGCTGAAAATAAAGTTAAAAATCTACACTAACTTTGTTTTTTTGTCTTTTAGATACTTCCTGAAGAAGACCTAAGGTCAAAATGTAGATTTTAACTCTATTTTCTATTTTCAGCATGCATTTAATATTACCGTTTTGTTTTGCTTTCAGACCACATGCTGACACAGCACCTTGTTTTTGTTTTTATAAAAATATGAGATGGGCGTACACATTGCATCTGCACTGTGGTTTGTGATGCAATCCTGAAGCTTGTATAAATGTACTTTTTTATTCCATTGTAGTAAGCAGCACCTCAAACATATCCTCTAATCTGGATTACATAGCATTTAAAGGGATACTGTCAGCTTTGTCCCTCTGTTTTTGACCATTTCTAAGCAGTGTTCCTCTAGGCACATACTAAACAAACTGTTGGTGTACAGTTTCCCTGGATGTGCAAAAAGTAATATTTTTTACCTGTTTTATACTATTTTTCTGTGCGTTCTGTTGGAGCGGTCCAAACATAATTCAGCTGACCACCAGAAGCACATCCATGCCGAGGACACATTTCTGTAACAGAGCGCAGTCACGATGTGCAGTTTTTAACATGCCCTATGAACGAAGCTGCTTAAGCTGCGTATTTCTACATCCTAAATTGAACTATGCCTCTTTTAACAAAAATGAGCACTAACACAGCTACAAAACACACTTGAAAGTAGAGCCAAAATCCAGCGCATGCGCAATGGTAGCATGCTAGTAGTAGCACACAGCATACTCTGCTCCAGACGCTATTGCGCATGTGGTGAGTTTTGGCTCCACTCTTCTAGTGGACCCTACCCACTTACCAAAAGAACAAAATTTAAAAAAAATCAGGTTGCAGCCCCCCATGCACCCACTGTTTTTCTTGGCATAACTTACCAATAACCTGGGTATATGAGCAGATACCAAATTCGGGGATGCAGCTATGCTAATTTGAGAGTTGTCACAATCAAACTACAAATAATTAAAACTATGAGAGAGTCAGCAATATTTGTATACTATGAACAATCAAGTGCATCGAGAAGTAACGTAGTGGATAACGTTTGAACTGGATCATGATGCTTGAAAACAGCAATGGAATGGCAGTCAATTATTTATGTGGCATGACTGTAGAACATAAATCAGTCCAAAGTAATAAGGTAAAATACAATTCAGCAATGATTATGATTCACTTGAATAATTATTTGGACCCTGGTGTGTACCCTCCAGTTCCTTGGTCCACTACCCCCTCTGAGCTCTAGTAAGGGGAATTATCTACCCTGCATGCTTTTCACTTGAGCACTTACCATCCTCAAAATGGGACAAATTGCACATGTATTATTTCCACAAACTATAACTATTGTTTGCTTGTTCTTACCCTTGATGTATATGCTTATCTGTTCATCCTGTACCTGTTTATTTGTGTCATCCTGCTCATTGCTTGTATTTCACATTGTTGTAATTCTCTTACAGTGTTCTGTAAACCATGCTGTTGTAATCTCCCAGGTCATACCTGAAAATAGGCATTCCTCGTCTAGTGTGCTTACCCAGTAAACAAAGCTAATAAATAAATATTTCAAAAATTACAGATAGCTAACCTCACAGAATTCTGAAACAGATTTAAAATATAACACATTTGTAATCTGGACCCTGTGAATGGGGACTTTAGTAAACAGAACTGCCAATATTCACAGCATAGGCACTACGCTTCCAATGGCTATATTTTTGAAGAACTATTATGTTTTTTGGTTCCAGTAATTAAAACAGCTGACTGTCAAAATCACTTGACAACAGATTGCAGCCACTGTGAGTCTTTTTTTGGCGGGCTCGCTGATGAGTGCTGTTCACGTTATGACTTGAGTGATGCAACAGCTCATAGCATCCTCGGACAATACATTGTCCTGATAGTGGACCTATACTGACCTCATATAGATGGTCAAGGTTTAAGGGGAGTTTAATTCCTAGATACTTAAGTTCTTGGAGATCCCACTTAAAGGGAATAATAGTTTCTGGGCTCTGGATGGAGACCAGTGTATACCAAGACCTCAGTTTTTGTAGTGTTCAGCTTGTAAGTCAAGGCTTTGCTGAATACATCTAAAACCTGGAACACCTCCTGTGGACTGTTGTCTGGATTGGATATATTGTATGTAGCAGAACATCATCTGCATACAGTGTGATATGGTGGTCCACACCCCATGCTTATTCCATTAATGGTCAGGTCCTCCTAATAGTTTGCACCAGTGGCTCAATATAAGTGGCAAACAATAATGGGAATATGGGAAGCTCTGTCAGGTTACCCTGTCTAGAAATGACTGAGCAACATGCCTACTTACTATCACGAATGCCTGGAGAGGAGTACAGTCATTGCAGAAGGGCTATAAGTCTATAGGGAGTTCACATTTTCTGAGTATGGCAAATAGATAGGCCAGGAAACCCTATTGAGTGCTTTCTTGGCACTGAGTCAGGCTACTAGAAAGGGGACAGGCTGAGAGTGCACCTCATGGAGGAAGTGTAAGGTACAGTGGGTGTTTTTGCCTGTTTGCTGTGTTCTCATGAAGCCTGTCTGACCTGGGTGGATTAAGATAGCAAGGGATCCAGTCTTTGGGAAAGCACTACCATGAACAATTTATAGTCCATGTTTAAGACTGAGATTGGCCTGTATAAGTGGCATGCACAGGTAATCCTTCACAGTTTGAGAATAATGAAATTGTGGCATTTTACCATGTACTTGAGATATCCCTCCCCCAGGATTTCATTACAGACATACACTAGTTGAGGCATTAGCAATTCACTTTGAGATTTATAAAATTCATATGGTAGCCATTGGTCCAGGGGACTGTCTGGATGTGCCTCTTGTGGAGTGTCTGCTCCAATTCCTGGGCATGAATTGGGTGGGTTAGGTTGTTCACCTGCTCTTGGGTGACTTGTGGTAGTCTGGGGATTTAAAAGACATCTATAGCCTCCATGTCTGGGGTATTTCGGGTGTAGAGAGGGTAATAAGGCAAAACACCTCTGCCATCTCTCCCATGGGCAGGTCCCTTCCTTTGGGGAGGCATTTCCTAACCTGCTGTTCACCTGCTACCTGATAGAAGTCTAGTGGTACCATAGCAGAGGCACTTGTGAGAAGGGACTACTGCTGGACAGTGATAGTGCATGTGCTTGCACCTTTGCATGCCTGAAACCCTGATACTGGGAGGAAAACCATGGTGAAAACTCCTGACTGTCAGCATGATGTTAAGCCCCCTGCAGACCTTGCACTGCTGCCTTGGCATCCAGCGCTAGCACTGGATCCTGACCTTGTCAGGAGAGTTGTGATCCTGAGGACCTGCCCTTGGAGGGCATGTTATGGGGAACAGTAGGCCTGGGGTAAGTACCTAAGATGGGTAGGTGACCAGATTGGAGGGGTTGGCTAGATGGGGGCAGGTCAGAAGTTGAGTGGATAAATTAAGTATTGAAAAAAATACAAATTGTCCCCTGCTGTCATAACAAAAAGAGCACCTAAACTTTCTTATTAAAGAAACCATTTATGCAGGCACGTATGACATTAATAACAGTACATTTAAACCATAATTTATACAAAAATGTCCTGTTTGTTTAGGAGACACCCATGGTTACAGCTAGTTACGTAAAACAAAATACACGTTCCTCCCACAAAGTAAAGATTGTTTAGTTCACAGTCTCTGTGACATACACAGAAATTCTAACATTCAATTACTTTGAACAGAAGTCCAGAATACACTGCTTAACTTGTAGAAAGCCACAAGCAATAGGAGAAAATAATATACCTGACTATTCTACTATAGGAACATTGAATCCTCCATAAATGTCTCTTCTTCTTCTTTGTTGCATTTATTTCCCAAGATGAGCTGGATGAGTTTATCTGTTTAAAAAAAAAAAAAGTAGGTAATACCATTCAAAGTTACCCTGAACTTGGCAAAGTAGAGAACAAAAAAAGAAATACCCAACACTTCTCAAGTGTCCCTGATTTCATCTCACAAGTGTCCATGGTCCTTCCTAAAACTGGCATTTTTTTCACTGAGGATTAGGTATGATGTGGAACTCAGGGAGTTGAATATTAAGGGTAGGAGGTTAGAGAGAGGTTAGAGAGATGTTTGAGGAGCTCTGGCCTGATGGAGAACAAATTGGCCCTGATGTCCCATTAGAAAGACTATCAGGGTTATCTCCTGTAAGAAGGCAGATTTTTTTGTCAAGGGAGATTGCTGCAGCAAGGAACAGATCAACTCAGCTCTCCCACACAGTGGATAGGCTATTATATCTGGTCTGTCTCCGTGTGGGAGGAGCAGGTTCAAGCACAATGTGCAAGGAGTTTGCTCCATTCTTTTTCTACAAGGTGTCCTCAATCAGAACTGAGATCTCCTCCAGCATCACTCACAGGGATTGTGAGGTCCACCCTGAGACATGCTGGAGCACTCCTCCTGTGTGGGTTGAGTCTGACCCAGATGGGGTGGAGGAGGTGGTGGAAGTTGTCTTGAGGTGAGGCCAATACATTGCAATCTGGACCTTAGGCCTGACATGACTTTTGGTTGGATGCATGGACATGATTGGATCTGCTGTGGCCGAGATCATCCCGAGTTCCTTGAAGAGTGTGTCCTTCCCATCAGCTAATGAAAGAGGCCCTGGTTAGGCACCACTCAAGAAACCCTTATTAGTACTGGACTGTCTTAGCAACTACAGACCGGTCTCTAACTTTCTATTTTTGGGGAATGTTATTGAAAAAGTGGTGGCAATCCAGCTTGAGGAGTGACCTGGCTCATCCTCCACCCAAGAGGTTTTCCAGTCTGGGTTTAGGGCTGGGCACAGTATGGAGACCGCCTTGGTGATAGTGCTTAATGATCTCTTACTAGCGAGAGACAGGAAAGAGCATACCATCCTGGTCCTCCTGGATCTCTCAGTGGTGTTTGACACTGTGGATCATGAGGTGCTGCTTGACTGACTGTAGTACTGGTGTGGCCTGTCTGGTAAAGTCATCAGATGGTTCAGGTCATACTTGACAGGCAGAATGCAGATGGTGGTGATGTGGTTAGCCTCATCTAGCCCAAAGCTTCTGACCTGTGGTGTTCCACAGGGGTCAGTCTTGTCGCCCTTCTTGTTTGCAGTGCATATGCTGCCATTGGGAGACATTATCAGGCGGTATAGGGCTGGGTTTTCACTGCTGTACAGATGATACTCAGCTGTACCTGTCCTGTACAGCAAGTGGAGAAAAAAAGTATCTGGAGACCAGCCACTCAGTTCATCATAAGAAATGTAGTTTTATTTTGATATTTTCTTAGAACACCCTGATCCTCTAGGTATGCCCAATATTTCACCCAACACTGGGCTTCCTCAGGGGCTTAGGATCTATAACGGTATACAAATATGAGTATTACTATCATACTAAAATCATTTTGATGACATTTTTTTTTTTTGAAAAAGCATTTCTCATAACTGGAGACAGTGCCAAAGCTGACCACTATATATATTAAGTGCCCAAGATCAATACCACTAAAAATGTGAAATGGCATACCTTATTGTGTGAAGAGCTCCCATGGACTTCTATTAGTCATTAAGAACTATACTAAGATTTCAAAATATTATTTACATAAATTTACACTCATTTATCACAAATATATGGATTCTTTTACCTTGTGTTCCTAAATCAATTCTTTAATTATTGGCTTTAGAACAACTAGTATTCAGTTTCCTGTTTGTCTGCAAATACAATTAATCTTATGTCAATCAGTCCATTTCAAATTACATCATGTTCAGGTTATTACTATATCATCTCATCCCAAGTTATGGCTAGGAATGTTTTCCTAAATGTGGACTTGTATAGTGAAGGTTACACATTTCTGAAGCAGAAAACCTATCTGGTTATTCTTTCTTGGTAACATGATGATTTTCTAGTATTCACTGGCTGTTCTTTTAAACCACTGTAACCTCTGACCCCTTACTATGGCTATCATACCTTAGGTAAAACAGCTAATGTGTTCACCAGCCCCCAATAGGAACATTTGGACTACTTTATACAAAGGGCACCCACCCACATTCTCTTCCTGTGCAGCAAGTAACCAGATGGCGGAGTCCGTATTTAACAATTGCCTGTCAGAAATCCAGACTTGGATGACTCATAATTGGTTGAGACTCAATCCAGAGAAGACTTACGTGCTGGTGGTGGATCTGGGTTGTTGAGGGGGTGAAGGGAGTTTGTGGGATCCCCCTGGTCTTGTACTAGGGGGGTACCACTGATCCCATCTGAGCAGGTGAAGAATCTAGGTGTGATCCTCGACAACAGCCTGACATTTGATGCTCAGGTGTTGGCTGTTATTAAGAGTAGATTTTATCATCTGAGGAAAATTGCCCAGATTCGAACCTGTTACCCCTGAGGACCTCACCTCACTAATACTTGCCTTTGTCACATCCAGGATGGATTAGTTGTAATGCCCTGTACCTAGGGCTATCTGGAGGTAACTTCTGCTGACTGCAGCTGGTGCAGAATGTGGTGGCAAGACTACTGACAGGCACTCATAGTTGTGATCAAATTATGCCTGTCCTCCACGAACTGCACAGGCTACCAGTTAGGTGGAGGATTGCCTTCAAGGTCAGATTACTGACCTATAAAGCCCTAAATGGGGGGGGGTGATCACTCTACCTGCAAGATTTCCTAGTGCCTCACCATCCATTCCGGGCTCTCTGTTCCACTGAGAGTTGCCTCCTTAGTGTTCCCAGGGTTAGGTTGCTTCACGCTGGTGACAGAGCATTTTCGGTGGTTGCACTTACCCTGAGGAACTCTTTGCCTAAACAGCTGTGGGAGGTGCCCTTGGTGGAAACCTTTAAAAAGGGATTAACAACTTTCCTATTTAACCAGGCTTTTAATGGCTAAATATTCTGAATTTGATTTTATTATATAGATAGATAGTTTTGATGCATATTGATGCTTGCTTCAAATCTGTATTGTTAACGAATGTTTTAAAGTTGTTTTATTGTGTTTTAATTGTGAAGTGCTCTGAGTCCTTGGAAAGGATCACTATAAAAATAAAATATCTATCTACTGTATCTGTCTGTCTGTCTGTCTGTCTGTCTATCTATCTATCTATCTATCTATCTATCTATTGGAAACATTACAGTCTAGTTCTCCAACAGAAAATGCTTTTCCCATTAATCCAAATGTTTCAGGTTGTGAAGCTGAAATGGACATTTTTTTGAGATGTGTCCCTGATTTTGAGAATTTGTCCTTGATTTTTTTAATCATTGTTCCTGATTTGTAAGGCAAGATTGTGAGGTATTCAATCCCCATTTATATTAAATCAATCTGTATAGGCAATACATATGTATCTCTTCTGTTTAATAAGGAGCCATCTGGAACAAGTGAAACTTAACTCATTCAGAAGATAATGGTATTTAATCACCTGCAACCTTTGTACTGCTTAGACATTCCTTACAAGTGGTTATCCTCTATCCGTCCTACTGGCGGATGCACAATCATAAATATTTTGGACTGCCAGAGGCCAATCCCCCAGCCATGACAACAGAGTTCAGTTAGAAACTTCCCTAGCAGAGAAAATGATAAACCAAACAACACATCTGAACAGGAAACAAAGAAATGGCCAGCAAACAGCTGTCTCTGTATGGTAAAAGGTCATCTACTGAAAAAAAACAGAAACACCTTGTGGTACAAAGGGTATATATTATAGAAAAAAATTCTGCCATCAGTAATAATGTTGATAAAGTTGATTATATAGAAAAGGATAGTCAGTAATATATGCTGTAGATAACATAATGTAATGACTATGCAGTAACCCTACTTAAATATAATGGAGAGTAATTCTACATGGTTCTGACTGCCTGGGTTCCTTATTCGTCCATAACTGGGAGGGACTCTGAGCACTATAAAGGTTGCGGGTATAATCAGGTGAATAAATACCATTATCCCCTGCAACCTTTCTAGTGCTCAGACATTTCTCACCGGTAGGGCTTTTCCTAGCAAGACCCAGAAAAACAAACCCCCAGGTGGGAAATGAACATCATATTACACTGATTCAGAAGTAGCCTGAAGTACAGCCTTTCCAAACGTAGCTCTACCTGCCAATGCTAAGTCCAGTATGTAATGGTGTACAAATACATGAACAGAAGACCAGGCAGCCACAGCAGAGATATCCTGTATTGAGGCTCCCCCTCTCTCCACTCAAGATGCTGACATTGCCCTGGTAGAATGCACCCTAATACCCCCATGGGATTCCTGGCCCACCCCTTGGTAGGCGTCTACTATAACTGCCCTTATCCATCTAGCAATCATTTTTTTTTTCTTTTCTGAAAGGAAGATTAACAGTCCCTCTGACTTACAAAAACTCTCAGACATAGATAATCCTTAATCAGGGAAACTATGTCCATCTTATGATGAGCTGTGGCAGAGCCATCTCAGTCTGCAAGCATAGACAGCAAGTGAATGGCCTGTTCCTTGTGGAATGGTGATATCACCTTTGGAGTGAAGGATGGAACTGTTATAAGAGACATCCTGTCATTATGGAAAGTGAAAAAATAGCTTGTGACATGAAAGTGCCTGTAACTCGCTCACCCATTCTGAGGGTTGTCCAATAAGGAGAGTCTGGTACAAAGGAGGCTTATGAAGGCCGTTCAGTACCAGATTAAGTTGCCATGGGGGTCACATGGGTCTTGTATGGAGAGAAGCAATCTGTACTTCCCGTAGCAGCCTGACTGCATTGGGGTGTGAACCTACCTGCCCTACTCCAGGAAGAGAGCCCCTTATTGCAGAGATAGCCAAAGTCTATACCCTCAAAGAGGAGTAGGCTAGGCCTTTTTCTGCCCCATCATTGAGAAAATCTAGGATCTGCAGAAGGCCTGCCACTGATGGGGCAAGCCCTTTTCTGTATACCACTTACAGAAGATCTGCCAATGTCTCTGGTAAGTCTTATTTGTCGATTGTGTTCTGGACTACAAAAGTCAATCAACCACTCTGTAGGGATACCCTTTGCTCAACAGTCTTTGCCTTTCAGCAGCCATTAGGTGGAGTACTTTGGGGTTGTGGTGTAGTATTGGTTCTTGGCTGAGAAGATCCGAGCATTGTGGTAGACGGCCAAGGGTGTCGATCAGCACTGCTCTGAGTAGACAGTACTAAGATCTCCATGGCCAGTCTGGAGTCACCATCAGCATAGTCACAATAATGGAACTGATTCTGAGAAGCACCTTCACAATCATTGAAATGGGTGGAAAATGTAAGCTTTTTTGAAAATCCACAATACCACCAGTGTGTTGACCTCTTTGGCCTGATTGTTGAGGAAGCATGAATGGAATCAATGCAGTTGAGTTTTTGGTGGGACACCATCAGATCCACTTGAAAAGGCCCCCATCTCCTGTCAAAAGATTGAAATTCCTCAGGACGCAACTGCCAATTCTGCCAGGTTGAGTGTCACTCGACTGAGTCAGTCTGCCTGCAAGTTTAGCTTGATGGCCAGGTATATCACCGTGATCATTAGCAGGTGCTGTTCCACCCATTTTAATATTTTTAGCATCTCCCTGACCTTTTCTCTGCTCCAGTTCCCCCTTGCTTGTTTATGCACACCATGGTGACCTTGTTGTCGGTTCTGATCAGTACTGCCTGCCCTGTGACCCGAGGAGTGAAGTATGACAGGGCCCTGTATACTGCTGTCATCTCCAGTATGCTTATGGGCAGATGAGCTTCTAATGGTGACCATCTTCCCTGAGTAACATCGTGACCCAGCATGGCTCCCCAGTCAAAGAGACTTGCATCTGTTGTAATTGTTGGCGTCAGCACCATTGACAGTGGAGTGCCACTTGTCATGTGTTTTCTGTTTGCCCACAATTTTAGACTGTGTAGAATGTCTGGTTTTGGAATTATTCTGTATTCAAAGTTCTCAGTAGACTGGTTCCATGTGTCCAGCACATATCTCTGGAGCATGGATGCATGTGTAGTTGAGCCCATGGCACCATGGCTATCATAGACACCATAAGTCCTAGCCACTGCAGACAAATGTGCACTGGTCATTTGAGATATGTTCATATCAGCCTAATGAGCCTGGCTATGTTGCCTACTTTCTTCTTCATTGGGGTTACCAAGCCGAACTCATGTTGATCTTTACGGCAAGGTGGGTGATGTCTTGGGTGGGGATTAGCCGACTTTTGTCCCAGTTGTTGACCCAGCTGTGTTGTTGTAGACACTGAACCACAGAGCCGGTGTCCTTCTGTGTCTGAGTCAGGGACCTTTCTCATATGAGCCAGTCATCCAGGTGTGGAATGATGTGTACCCCCATTTTGCAGAGAGTCTGTCAATGTCAAAGAGCGCATACTGTATTCAGTAGGCACTCACTGAGTGCTCAGTCAGCAGCCAGCCATGGTAGTGAGAGGAGAGCTATGCTGGTCACTGGCTGGGGGTCCATTTGGGGTGAGAGCGGGATAGTACGTTACTCCATTACCAGGTGGAGGGGATGGGGGTCACTTGACCATCAGGGAATTATTTTATCTGCTTCTACAAGGGTCATGATGGGGTTGGGAATGGACACTGGGGTCCATTTCTGTTCTGTATCTGGCAGGTGGGAGGTGGGACTGCTAGTCTACTGGCGATATCACTTTGTTTATACAGGGTGGCGACTGGAACATAGTGGAGAGACCACTAGACCACTGCAGATCTTGTTTTCACATTACGGGGATGGCAATCAGACATCGGGGAAGGCCACTAGACTACTGAGGATCTTTTTTCCACAATACTGGGGTGGTGATCAGACAACATGGGGAGGCCACTAGACTATCAGGAAATATGATTTTCAAGATTGGGAGGATGATCAGGTATCAGGGGACTGGGGAGGGACCATTAGACCAACTGGGTATTTTTTTTTTATATGGGAATGGCAATCAAAGACTGGGATGGACCACTAGACCACCAGTGACTATGGCTGCATTGCAAAGGGGCTGGGTAGGTACACGAGGACACCCACAACCCATGTAAATGAGCCCATAATGAGCATGCAAATTGCCAGCTAGTGCCTTGCATGCCTGATGGGCTAATCTGCTTGGCTGCTTTTGTTAATATCAAATAAGCACTGGCACTATTCATTAAGGTACATTTCAGGGAATGTAGGTCAGGCAGCACTAGTGGTGTTAGAAGTCATAGTAATTAGGTTACCGCCTTTATTTCCTACCTGTATTCACACTCTTATAGTGCCCTACACTATCCGTCTGTAATAACATTTTTACCACCTGGGCAATCGCAAAGAGCAACCCACACATTTGCATGCACTTTGTGATTAGTTGTGAATTTTGCCTCATGATTTAGTAAAAAATACAATGGAGTGAGGTGGACCTGGTCAACTGTGATCATTTTGGGAAGACATGGTCTATATTGTGATACAAAGGAGAGGGAATGAAGTTTATGAAACCTGATCATTAACTGGACAAAGCAGGTCCTGAGTACTTCATCAACATGTATTACTACTATGCGACTGTTTACCAATTGATTGTCCGGAAGTACAGATACAAGATAAGGTACAAAAGCAAAAGCAAAACTTGCCTGGGAAAGCAGTGTGTGTGACTCAAATAATGAAATACCAAACAATGATAAAGATTTATTCATTTATTTTGGTTAGTTTTTGGTTCCCAGGTAAGGGTACTAGACATAGATTTTCCTGTTTTCAGACACAACCCTGCAGTTTACAGTCAGATTGAAAGTGCAGTACAATGACATAATCATTTGAACAACAGAACAAAATATATTGGGATTGGCAGCACAGTACATGATCTAATATAAATTATAGAAATGATGCAAGGTACACAATACATATAATACAAATGTGCAAAAAATAAGCAATTGTAGGCTTAAAGAACAGCATAAAGATCGAACTCATTTAAAGCGAGAACCAGCAATCATATATTTCAGAATCAAGTCCAGGCTAAAAGCAGGAGCAAGAGAATGGACAGGATGTTACAGAGAATTCTGGGAGCTCAGTGCTTGAAGCTGACACTGATCCAAGAAATGGGATTAGTCTGACTCCATCACTGTAACATGGCATTGTACTGATCAGAGACTAGTAACTGACCTCTAAACTTAATTTACAGGAGCTAAACATGGTCACTTGGTGTTCTAGTGCATCATCAAATGGACCAAAGCCAAGGGTTTGCGTGATGAATATGTCTCAAGCACCAGTGTACCAACCTAATGCAAGTCAGATGCCTCGTTATAGTAACATGTTGGAGAGCTTATCAGTTTTCTGAACTCCGCTGCCCAATTTCCTGGTTTACCCATAGTTGAAATAATAACTGCCATTAACAGGGATTCTACCTAATATATTGTTAGGCACACCAAATGGTAGACTGAGAAAAATATGGTTCAAGTTCAGATAATGAACTTGTTAGATTTTGCATAGTGTGTGTTTTCCTTATAAATAGTATTCCCCTGTAAAGGAGGTTTTGGCTCCAAGTCTGCAGATAGGCATTACCTTTACAGCTGCTGAAAACAACAGTCCAGCAGGCCCTTGTATACCCTACCAAGATGCTCAGTGTGGAGGGTCCATCACAGGTCCATTATACACATGAGGAAATCTGGATCACATCCTACTTTATTTTGTGTCATCTTCTTTATCTACCTCTGCTATACTGCTGGCTTACCACTCCATCAGGATGCATCAACATCCCTTATGTCCACCAGTCGATGCTTTGATGCCAAATCCCATCACAGTGTAACATCCCTGGTGTACTTCCTGTGGCTCCCAGAGATCCAGCTTATCCTTGCTGGGGGGGCCTCCTCCTCTTGGAGAGCCGAGTAAGGGAACCATTTCCATATGCTCTGCAAGACCACAAGAGCTTGCAAGAATAAGAGTGGTGTGATGGGGGGACAAGTGGCATGGTGGGACAAGGCAGCCATCATCCAATTCACTGAGAATTGCATTTTCCATTTTTGGGGCTCCACCCACCTCTGACGTTTGCGTGTCTGCAGTGGCATCCTCGGGATATGGGTACTCAGCAGCATGTCATCACCAATGCCACCAAGAGCACCTCCACTAAACCACCACCAGGGGCCGCTCTGAGAACAGAGTGTTACACACCTCACACCCTGGGAAGGAAGCATCCGAAGGAGTCTCTGACTCCCTCCCTCCCTGCTGGCCTCCGCTCCTGACAGTCGAGCTTGGAGTGCGAGCCCAGGCTGCTAGCATGCCAGAGTGATGCCCCATTGGGCCAGGCCAGCTTGTACATTTTAGTCAGTTTTCATCTTTATTTAACATCCCTCAAACAAAGCAGTTGATTTTTCTTGGTATGTATACCACTTCATCAGAACATAGGTGGTTACTAAAAAATGTAATGAACTAAAAAACACGGTGAAAACTTTCATTTTACTTTTTGTACAAATTTGGGTTGCCACAAAATTGCTAAATCATAAGGCTTTTATGTTAATTAAGCAGGAAAATAAACTAATAAAGGGACAACAGAAAAAGGGCAAATTGCTTGCTCTGTATTCACACTGTTTTGTTAAGGTATATGTAAGACACGTGCTACAATGTGTATACTGTCCATCTTCAAACAGACTATGTGGTCCTAAACTTAGTATCTTAGTGCTCTAAATGCACTGCATATGCATAGAATAGTTGTGGGACTACCACAGAGGGGCTAGTCATTCACAAAATAGTTGTGGGTTCTAAAAGGTAGTGGGATAAAGTCAAGGGAAAGGTTAGTGTAACAGAGGAGGGGTATGGAGCAGCTTGTAACGAGTGCAGGAGTTCTGCAACAAGCAGAATTTATGGACTATTTGGGTCTTCATCTGCTGGCATTCTGTATGTTCATAATATAAACTTAGTCAAACCTTTTGAAAGAGTTCTTGTGTGATATAATCTTACTATAACGGCATCAAAAGATGTCAGCTTAGGCATACTGACCTCATTCTCGGTTTCATTTCTGCAAATGATATGAACGCATACTTAACATTTAAAATAGTATTCCATTGTAAATTAGCTTTTGGCTCAAAGTCAACAGATAGATGTTACCTTTAAAAGGATATGCCTGTTAGCAGCATTGAATGATGCACTGGTTCAACTCCTCTTGAAAAGGCAACTTTGGACCTGGATGTTTTGGTGAATTATCGCCGAGTCTCTAACCTGCCTTTTTAGGTAAGGTTACTGAGAAGGTTTTTGTGCTGCAGCTTGAGGCACACCTCTCAGCCAATAACATCTATGAGCCCCTCTAATCTGGTTTCAGAGCTGGGCATAGCACTGAGATGGCATTAAAGTGCATAATGACCTTCCCAGGGCAAGAGACTAGGGTGAACAGTCAGTTCTCGTTCTTCTTGATCTCTCTTCAACCTTTGATGCTGTAGACCATGGGTTATGATGGATCATTTGAGGAAGCACGTTGGACTCACTGGCACTGTCATCTGCTGGTTTGAGTCCTACCTCAGGGACTAGATGCAGAGAGTGGTGATGGGTACTTTCTCATCATCCCCATGGCCCTACCTTGTGGTGTGTCCCAAGATTCGATCCTCTCACCTATGTTGTTTGCAGAGTACATGTTGCCCCTAGGAGGGATAATTTGACAGTAAAACTAGGCTTTCACTGCTATGCAAATGATACCCAGCTGTATTTGTCCTTTGCACCGAGAACATCAGGTGCTGTCAAGGTGCTAAATGGTGCCTGGCTGGAATCCATAAATGAATGGAATCTAGTTGACTGAAGCTTAACTTGGATAAGACTGAGGTGCTGATGACTGAGCTGGGTCAGAAGGGAGGAGCAGAGGTAATCATGCAGGAGACGGTTGAGGCTCTAGTCATCAAGGCTGCTAGCCTCTGCTAAGGTGAAAAATCTGGGGTCATTTTTGATGAATGGCTGACACTGGAGGCTCAGATGTCAGATGTAGTTAAGTGTGGTTTTTACCAGCTGAGGAATATCAAATGGATTAAGTCCCTTAACCTTATCCCTCTTGAAGATCTGCCAACCCTGGTGCATGCGTTCATGGCATCTAGGCTCGATTACCACAATGTACTGTACCTCAGGATTAGTGGAGGTACCCTATAATGCCTGCAGCTGGTGCAAAACACAGCTGCTATTTTGCTGACTAGCCTGTCAAGGTTTAGCAATGCTACCCTGGTGCTGTGCGATTTGCACTGACTGCTGGTTAAGTTGCAAGTTATCCTCAAGGTTTTGTCTTCTAACCTATAAATCCCAGTGTGGGTTGAGTCCTGACTACCTGTTGGAGCTCTTGCATCCTGTCCAGTCCTCAAACCCCCTCTGCTCCTCCTCTGAGAGACTCATTTTAGCCCTAAGGGCCCAGCTGAAATCCTCTGGAGACTATACTTTCGAAGTAGCCAGCCGTTTGTTGTGCAATTCATTGCCTAGGGGTTTGAGAATTAAACACTTTTCTTTTTAACCAGCCTTTAGAGAATGAAGATATATTGTTATTGTCCTGTGTTATCCTATTGCTGCTGTGCTTGTATGTTAGAGTATTATTTAATTGGATGTTCTATTTATTTATTTCATGCCACACGTCACAGTGCTCTAAGCCTTTTGGGAAGGGCACGCTATAAATAGCTACTACTGTACTACTACTACTACTACTACTACTTGAAAACTGCTGGATCTATGAGGGACATCATTCAGGCTCGAGCACTCTGTTTGATCCCTTTTATGAACTGCTGAAAGACTACTGTCCAAGAGTAGATTATTGGATAATAAGCAAGGAGACAGATCCATATGTAAGTCAATTTACTTGTTAGTAATACGTAATAGCACTTTTCTTATTTAAATGTTTACAAATATTTTAAAACTCCATAAAATATGTTAAAATTCCATGTAGTTATTCATAATGAGGAATTTTTACTGAATGCTGCTAACCAGAATTTTATATCAGGGTAAGGGTGACATCATTTTGTTGAGTGGGGTTGTGAGGTACCAAAGAAAGCTCTGAGCATGTATTTCCTTATACTCAGTTGTTTCCCCTGTAATCAGTTTATTCAATAATACACCATTTAGGTCCACTGGGGCTTTGTGGCTACATGCCACATGGGGGAGCTGGTGAGCAGGGCTCGTGCAGTTCTTAATCAATAAAGACTGCCTGCTGAGACTCACCACATGGCCTGAATGTGTCTTATTTCATTTTATTCAGGTAGGTACAAAGCTGTTTCAACCTTTTTAAATAAAATTAGTGTTCTCAATATAATAGTCCTGAGGGTGGTTATTTTCTATGGTTAAGTTAGCA
Organism: Neoceratodus forsteri; assembly: GCA_016271365.2. Lineage (NCBI taxonomy): Eukaryota > Metazoa > Chordata > Ceratodontiformes > Ceratodontidae > Neoceratodus > Neoceratodus forsteri. Next base: position 1,137,369,200 of record CM057455.1, on the reverse strand, counting down.
TTACCTTGCAATTTTTATCAAACTACAATATTAGAACAGCAGCTTAAAGCAAGTTCTGGAACTGGGTGTGTTTCACTATTTGCAATACTGCACGCGTAGGAGAAATATCCATGTTGATAAAATGCAGTTTTATATATATATATATAGGCATTTAGTTTTTGTCATTGTCTGTAAAAATGTATATAATATATTGTTATGTAACCTCTTGCTAAAAGAGAGCAGTGCTTGTACAGTTCTTAATCTGTAATGATTTACTGCTGAGATTGGGCCTTTCTCGAGGGCCTCAAGGTAGAAGGAGGATTGGTGCCTGGGCTGTCCTTTCCCCTGCCAACACCTGACCATCAAGGACAGTGGAGGGGGCCTTGGCCACCTTTAAGTGAGTTGATCGCTACCCCGATATATCACCTGTGGCCCAGGTGGACTAGGGATCGAAACCCAGTTGGCAGGGGGAGGGATCAGAAGGTGGCCCATGTAACCAGTGAAGGGATTGGATGAGCCATGGCAGGGGGAAGAGAGGTGCAAGGAAGGTTAAAAGCAGCAGCAACAGAAGGCAGGGTTACCTTTTCCCTGCACCTATCTGTGGAGAAACCCACCCACCCTCCCACATGTAAAACATAGTGAGAGATCACTGCCCCTACAGGGGCAACCGCCGACAGGGCTTGTAGAGAAATTTTCCCAGGATTTCCCCTAATAGTGAAAGATTTTTCCCTGTTTTTTTTGCCTTCACTGGTACAGATCTCAGTGATTTGACCTGCTGGGTGATGTGGTAGCGTTAATGTCACAGTCTCTTTTGTAAGTGGATAGGGAGCACCTCCAAGGTTCAGGCAGAGTCAGGTCAACCTGGCTCAGAAATAGGAAAGGGGGGGGCACCAGCTCCCAGCACAGTCTAGGGCCTCTCTTATGGGTGATCTCACAGGGGCCATGGTGTGCTCCCAGTATGGACAAAACAAGGTCACTGGGGATGTGCCCCAGGGATGTGCCATGCATGCCTGCTGGGGGATTCACCTCATTGGGCCCAGGGGCTGCTTTCCCCATTGGTGGTCTGTGATCTCCAGTGCCAAATGGGGGGGGGTGCTTAGGGCTTTGCCCAGCATGGACAGCACTGGGCTTCCCTCTCTGCCATTCTGGCACCATGAATAATCGAGTAGCCCACAGTCTTGCTGAGAGGGGCAGGTTGGAGCGGGGTCACAAACCTTGGAAAAACTCCCTTCTGCACATGTTTAGCCTGTGTTAGGAATTTGCTAATAAACATATGGCTATGGCTATTCAAATCCAAACATGGTGTGTTTACTGTCTTGAAGGGAAGGAAGGTGAGGTGGGGGCGTGTGTCCTGGACAACCAATTACCACATGGCCAGTACAGGTGTTTATTTCATTTCATTCAGGTTATAACATCGTAAGAAAGTTTACTGAGAACAACTACAAAATATAAGGTTCACACTCAAATTCCAAACCCTGGTGTTTTGCTTGATAACCTACTGACACACATTATGTACTGCACTAACAAGCTTCACTGAAGTAGTTCAGGATGTGGCTGAAAATAGGAAATGCTTTCCTAGTGTTTTTTTCCCAGTCAAGACAAAAAGCAATACTTCCATCAATAATCATAGACTTAGACATACATATATAGTTCTCACACTTTGTGATAGTGAGCCTCCCCCAAGCCATGGAAAAGATTTCAAGCCTCCCTCAAATTTGAAAAAAAATCTTGGACCTCTGCATAGGAAAAAAATATATCATGCTTTGCACAGTACACCCAGGTATAAAGTCAGATTAATACACCTGACTGAATATATTCTCTTTTTATTCAATTTATTGTTCTCCACCCACAACCCCACACCCCAGGTTGTTCTTGTCACTCCACTTGTCTAACTCTTGGACCCTTGTTACTCTGTTTTCTGCTCTGTCTGGGACAACTAACCTAGCCACTTCATCTCCTCCTCTTACCGTATTAAGTAACTTCCTTTTCCCTTATCCCCAGGCTACACCTGAAACAAGCAGTTGCTCAATGTGCTTTTCCAAGTCACTAATTTGCATATAAACTTCTACTGTAGAAACAAACATTGGCTCAGTGTGCATTTCCCAGTCACTCATTTGTATATAAACACCTACTGTAGAAACAAGCCTTGGGTCAGTCTGCCTTTCCCAGTCACCAATTTATATATATATATATATATATATATATATATATAACACCTACTGTAGAAACAAGCCTTGACTCAGTGTGCCTTCTAGTCACCAATTTACATATAAACATACACCTAGAAACAAGTGTTGGTTCATTGTGCCTTTCCTGGTCACCAGTGTGTGCAGAAGTAAAGAAATTCAGCTGTCGTTATCAATATTTAGTTTGCTTCATCCCATTAAACAAAACATCCAAAACTTAAAATTCAAATACTGTACATTCACAGACTTTGACTGGGCCTCCCCTGGAACAGTTTGGGGCCTCACTTGCGAGGCTAGCCTCACCATTTGAGAACCGCTGACATAGACTAATACATGGGGCTGGTGTATAACAAATGTTTTTTTTTTAAGACACCTGAGGTGTGGGATGATTCATAAACCATGAAAGCAAAGCTGAAGTGGTTTATGTAGTCATCCCACACTGCAGATGAGTGAAAAAACAAATTGCATTTTTACCACTTCATGTCTTAATTTTTTCAGAACTGCTGGTCTTTTCTGTTTAAAACAGCAAGGTTGCTTCTTGAGAACTCTCCCACCTCAAAACTACCTTCCCTTTTTCTTTGTCCCCACTCATGATCAGTTACTGTTATACATTTTTCATCAATAGTTTATGCCCTCAATCTGCTGGTTGGCTGGCACCCCCCTTCCTTTATGACCATCCCAGCCCAATTACCCAGATTCCTTAGGACTTATCTGGCTCCTGGAGAGTCCTCCACAGATTTCCCTTCATGGTGGGGCCAGGGAGTGGTCTGCCTCCTCTGGAGTACAATTCAGAAACCTGAAGCCCTGCCTAGTTGGTCGTACAGGGCCTGTGGAGGATTGGGCAGTTATCAAGCTGGACAGGAATTTTACTCCGGTATTTCTTCCCCCAGGGTCATCCAGCATACAATGATACACCACACATGGAGACATGCCTCCACATGTACGCTCATATCATATTTCATGCAATACATATATGTGTATATCTACTGTACAAATTATAGTTTAATGCTATGTTTAGAATTGTATGGAGCATTTGTTGAAAACAGGGTTTTTCTTTAATGATTATTCCTGTATAAAAATATGAATTTTATATATCTGTCTGTGTGACTGTATGTCTATCTGTCTATCTGTAAGCCTCCTCTCTTTTGGAGAGAGGCTTATGCTCCCTTTAGGGACCCCTTCCCTTGCTATTTTACCCCCCAGAGTTTAGGGATTTTTAGTGCTTTGGGGTACAGTTTCTGTAAGTTGCCTTGTGGTGGCAGCAATAAGCAGGGTTTAGGCCAGGAACTGGAAGTCTGGAGTGAGTTGCTGGGAGAGAGGAAGGAGAGGCAGACAAGGCAGGAGCTCAGCTGCTCGAATTTGGGTGTGGAAGGGGAGGAACTGCCCCCATGTGAGTAGATGGGATTGGTGAGTGCAGTGTCATGGTGCTGGCAAGTTATGAGTACTCCGAGGGAGGCGATCTAGATAGCTTGGTGGCACTGTTTGGGAGATGGGCTTCCTGGGGCAGGGTGGTGAGAGTGCCAGTAGGAGGGAACTGTAGGGCCTTAGGGAGGATCCCATTTCCCATGTCTATGGTGTCTCCTGGGTTGTCAGGGCGGTGGGAATCATGGCAGGGTTATCACAGGGGAGGGGGCAGTGGCAGTGTTTCCTCTCATACCAGGTGTGGCAGGGCCACCCAGGTTGTTGATGGGGTGCAGGAGAGTGTCCACCTGTTTAGGGGCCTGCTTGGAGGGGCAGGTCTCAGGGTGCCATTCATGAAATGTTCGGGTGGGCTGCAGTTCTATTTGTTAACAGGCCCTGGGAGACTTCTCCTGGCCTGATTCTTCGCTCAAGATCTGGAGTATGGTAAAAGGGGATGCAATGGAGGCTCGGGTTGCCATCCTCTCTGTCACCTGAGAGGCACCCAGGGAGTGGAGCACAGCCTGGATAGGCTGTGGGTCTGCCATACCCATGTCTGGGGTAGGCCCCAGGGCATATATATAGTTGGTAGGCCTTTAGGTCTGTTCAGGCTGTGCTTCTGCTCTGGTGAGGGAATTGGAGGGCTGCACAAGGGAGAGGGTCTGGGAAAATGCAAGGCTCTGAATTTCAGCAGTGGTTTGGTCAGGGAAGAGAATATTCCTGGGTTCCCTGAATGTGTTTTCTAGGGCCAGAGACTAGGTTTGGAGAGGCTGCTCACTTCTTCAGTCAGAGGGAGATGCCTGACCAGGGAAAAAATGTGAGGAAAGGAGTAAGTACAGGTGGCTTACCAGTGTCGGAAGTTTCTGGAGCCCTGTGCTTCTGTGGGAAACTGAAGTCCCGTTTCGGGTATATTATCCGAGTTCTGAAATTTTAAAGCTGTGAGCTTTGTGCATTCTGTCTGTAAAATCTGTCTTCTTCCTGTGGTTGCCAGCATTTGTAAGATAGTTATGTCCTCTGGAGCAGGAGTATTTATGGCATGAAGAAGTGATGAACACCTGTGGCCCTCTAAATCATTTGGGCCCAGGAGAAAATAACTTGATTAATTTTGGGGAAGAAATAGTGACTCTTAAACTCGTTTATAAATAGAGAGGAAATTAAATTCAAAATCCTGTTTTAATTCTTTCATAAGTTGATATGTTTCAGGGTGGCCTTCTTGCTGTGTAAGATCCTGAAACTTCTGAGGGTTCGGGGCTTGTGGAGGACTCCAAGGGCCGAAATCATCATGGAGTCCTGGTCCTCCTGTGAGGTTCCTGGGGTGCTCTCTTTATCCGTGAGATGGGAATCTGGTGTCCAGCAGGTAGAAGACACCTGAAGGTAAGCAGTCTTTCTTTTTTGCCTGGGAACTATGCATTTCTGAAGTTTATCTCTGTGTGGTGGGCCCCTTCCCCTGGCATATCTGCAGTTTCACCCTTAGATGTTTGGGGATGGGCTTCGTCTGGGATCTTCCTGCACCCCAAAACCCCTATGGACCCTGAGTTTCCTTTATCTGAGGTGCTAGTAGACCTCCTGCCATGTGAAGGACGTTTGGTGAAGTTTAAAATCATTTGTGGTGGTGTGGAGTCAGGCCTGGTGCAAAGATAGGCCTCAGCTTCTCTGGTATAGTGTGCACGCATGACTGGCTGGTCCCATGATGTTTCAGACATCTCTGATTTATGGATAGCTGCAGGGAGAAGAAAGCAAACTGTAAGCCCAGCACCATGTTGTAGCATCATCAAAAAGAGAGGTAGTATGCCGAGCAAGCCAAACAACTGAGAAAGCCGGATCCAGGAGAGAGACACAAAGAGCATTCCTTCTATCATCCAAGCACTGTGGGAAGGATTGGGAGTGAATTTAGAGGAGATAGTGGGAATAGTCATATGGACTGGCATCGGAGAATGGCAGAAAGAGGATTTAAAGTAGAGGAGGAAGCTTCCCCCAAACAGGAGCCGTTGGCGACAGTTCCTGCCTCTTTGTTAACCTGGCTATGGCAATCCAGAGAGAAAGGATGGTTGGATGAACAGTGCGTGAAGTGTGGATTTTCAGAGGCAGGAATTGTATGACTGCCTGTGTTTGGGATTTGCTCCAGCTGAGCCCCAGGTGACATTTTTGACTGTGCCCCACTAGTCTTTCTCTGGGGTCCCCCTCCAAGTGTTTCAGAGGGATCTCTTATGCTGTAGTCACCAGGCAGTGGGGATTCAAGAGCATTTGTGAGATTTTTCCTGGGATAGAGAACCCTGGGAGAAACAGCACAAGCCAGGGGTACCTCTTCCAATGTGGTTATTGAAGCTAAAGAGGAGGAGGGTGTTGCTGAGGAAGAGCAGTCAGGGATGACGGGGAGCGCAGACATCTGCCTTACTCCCCGGAACCAGTTACCAATTATTCCCATGATAGAGGGAGAGGCAGGGGTTTAAGAAAACCCATGGGAGACCCCCCAGGGCACAGGGGTTCCTGCCTCAATCCTTGTCCAGCAGTAGCCCACTGGCCCTGTCAGTTAAATTGGAGTCCTCAGCTCCAGCCAAGTCCAAAATGTTGAAAGCTAGTGGGGTGGCAGTTTGCCATCTGTGGCACCCAGAGGAACCAGGGAGAGTGCCAAAGCTCTGGAGAACTTGGAGGAAGTGGATGAGAAGAGGTTTTCAGTAACAAAATTCCAATTCTTGGACTGACAAGTGTATAGATCAATTCCCCAACCTTTACACTGCCTGGTGGTCACAACAGCTGACCGCATCCCACAGTTGCCAGTCCGTGCCAGGATCCTCCAGGCCTGGAAGGATGGACTGAACCAGAGTGACCCCCTAAACATCAAATATCAAAGGGGAGTGTGGTTGCCCACAGGACAAACTCGTAGAACCAGTGTTCGAGACTTGCCAGAGTGGAGCCAGGCTGAGAAATGAATTAGGAGAAGATTTCATATCGAGTACCCTCACCTGAATTATCCATATGTGTCTGAGAGGGTATGGGACATCATTGAAGAAATGAGAGAAGAGTGTTTTTTTAAGGAACAACTCAAAAGACTGAAGCATCGACCTGGAAGAGGAAATGCCCTCTCTCAGCAGCTCTTCCAGAAGGCATGGGCAATGTGCCACACTGCACTGTGATCCAAACTTACCCTGTTCTAGAACTTTGTGCTGATGCAGGACTTGGCTGGGACAGACACCAAGTACTATGTGACAGACTGAGACTCATTTGGGGATCTTTTCACCAAGCTGGACCTAGATTTCTATTTCCCGTCTGGTGGAGGACCTGCTACTTAAGCCCCCTGCAAAGGACTCATGGACTATACCAGGAGGACTGCTCATTGGAGCAGGTTATAGTGGCTGTATAATCATTTCAATGAATAATGAAAAAAATGATCATTGCCAACTGTTGATTTAGAGTGTAATGATAGAGAGTTCATAATCTTCATTGCACTTAACATGTTGTGGTTAGTGTGGCTGTGAAAGTGTATGGGTGTGTGCATGATGTGGATGTTAACATTTCTTAATTGTACATAAAGTAACCTGTTATATTACTTGATTCGGGAAGTATAATCAGGGGTAAGGGCTGTAGTAACTGCAAGATCTACCTCAAAATTGTTTAAATGTTCGATGATTATTATTAGAACTGCCTGCAACAAATAATTGTTTTCCTTGTTGGACATCAGTAGTTACGGTTTTGCTCATTTTTAAGTGTGTTGGACCTCCTGGCACTGGTAAACTTTATTTAGTAGGTTTTAAAAAAGTTAGAGTGGGTAGCTTGGGGAGGGTACCCTCTTTCTCTCTCTTCAGCTGGGAACCCTCCAGGGCTCACGGCTCACACACCACAGGAAACCGTGGCCATTGGGCGGTTGGCGCTTCCGAAGCCACCACCCAAGACCACTTGCTTGGACTATGCTCACTGAGAGGTACGGCAAAGCCACAAATTTTCACCCACCGCCAATCCCCCCTCCCTGTACATTTCCTTATAGACTGCCTTGCTCCATCCCTTGCTGTCATTGGTCCACCACTGCCTACCCTTTCTCCTCTCTTAATCTTTCTTACTGGCCTAGTAGTACAACAGTCCTTATTGGGGCGCCGCCCAACATCTTAGCCCTGCTTTCCTAACTTGCCTCAAGGAGTCGTGCCTCCTTTAAAGCCTCCTTACCTGAGTACATACACTGAAACCATGTCGGTGGCACTTTGGCTCCAGCTTTTTATCGCACTATGTATATTACCCTTATTAGGGGAACCACTGGGTAGATCTACCTAAATGGGGAAATACATCCTTCATCACTAGAGTGTGCACATGTCAGGTCATTACTTAATTCTTGCAACACCTCTGCGCCCTTGCACCCCCGCCAAGTCAGGTGGCATATTCAGGCGCCTCTAGAAGCCAGACACCTGTGGGAGGAAATCTACCATTTCCTCCCAGTGATTACACCCCTTGGTGCTTCACAGCAAGGGTTCTATGCTACGTAATGCTAGGACAACATAGTACTAATACTAGGTTCCTGCAAACTTACTCGGATGCTTCATCTAGCCGACAAAGGACAAAAATCTACAAAATATCCCTTGTTACTTTAAGGAAACTTGTACTCCTCCTATTACTCTGTTCAGACAATGTTGAACTCAATCCTGGTCCCACAAAAGACATTACTTCACCTTCAGAGCTCACTAAGTTAAAAGGAATTAGTCTTCTGCATTTCAATCCATGTAGCCTTGTAAAAACATTCTCCTCCATCCAGGCTTGGATTACACACACTGAACCTGATGTGCTTATTATTTCAGAGTCCTGGCTTGGTCATCCACTCCTGACAAGGAGGTCAGCATCCCCAACTATCTGCTATTCAGAACTGATAAACTAGGGGTGGTGGAGTTGCCATCTACATCAAGGACAAATTCACAGTCCCCACTCTTGACTCCTCTTCGCTTGCCAATGCATATGAATACATGTACTTAAAAATTGAAATTACCCCTGTAATAGCCATCCAAATCATTGGCTGCTACATACCACCATCTGCTGGACCGCAGCTCCTGACTCACCTTTCATCTGTTATGGACACTAGTAATCTCGAAACTATTATACTGGGAGACCTTAACTATAACTGGCTGTCCAGTGCTTCACTACCTCTCAAATCCTTCTGCGATTCCCATGGACTTTCACAACTCATTGATGAACCAACATGCCTTAATAAGAAAAACCCATCAAGTAGCATCCTCTTAGATGTCCTACTAGTAAATAAACTGCATTTCTTCTCCCATGCTGGCATCTTCCACGCCGATGTTAGTGACCACTGTTTTATTGCTGGCATGAGAGCAAACCATATGCTTAAATCCACTTCGAAATTCTCTACTAAAAGATCAAAACGAACTTTGACCTGCTGGCCTATATCAACGATCTAAAGGCCTCCCTGCTGTGGCAGAGTTTCTTCCTCGCTAATTCAGTAAACAAAGCATACGCCATCTTCCAGGAAATTTTAACAAATGCTGTCAATACCCACGCTCCTCTGGTCAAAACCCGCATAAAGCCTAGAACATATCACTGGTTTACTGCAGACCTTAAATCCGTATTAGTAAAAAGGGACAAGCTTTGGAAAAATGCTCGCAAATCATAACTTGCCAAAGACTGGTATCTTTTCAGAACTGCCAGGAACTCCTGGACAAAGTTGATCAGCGAGGCCAAGTCTAATTTCTACCACACAGAGCTAGACTCTGCCTCAAAATGCCCAACCAAATTCTAGACCACAATAAAAGACCTTTCTGATCATATGACAGGAAACATGCTCCCATCAAAAATCTCCTCGAACAATGTCATTATCAGCTATAAAAAGGAAATACTTCAAGCCTTCAATAATCATTTTGCCTCAGCTGGACTAGCATTTGACAACTCGCCTGCTTGCAGCTTGTGCTCTCAGATGACTGTTTTGCCTTCTGAGCCAAATTTAACAAATGCCACCTTTTCCTTCTCACCTGCTACCTTGAAAGAGGTTGAAGACCTTCTTCTTCATTTGGATATCAAGAAAAGCGCTGGCGTGGAATTCTCTGGACCCCTACTACCTAAAGATTGCCTGGCATGTCCTGGCTGTGCCTATTACTCATCTGTTTAATCTGCCACTGTCCCAGGGGTCTCTCCCTAATTTATGGAAAACTGCTCACATCATTCCGCTATTTAAATCTGGGGATCCCTGTGACCTAATAATTACAGGCCAATCTCGCTTCTCCCCATACTGTCAAAACTTCTAGAAAAAATAGTGAATGCCCAGCTAAGAGCCTTCCTGGAAAAGACAAACTTTCTAAATCCTATACAATCAGGTTTCTGAACTAACCATAGTATGGTTACGGCGTTGGACAAGGTAACAAATGATTGGCAATATGACCTAGAAAACAAAAAGTTTGTCTGCGCTGTCTTCCTGGACCTCAGCAAGGCATTCAACACTGTCGACCATTGCCTACTTCTTTCTTCATTAAAAGCCTTAGGTCTAGACACTGTTTCTTTGGGCTGGTTCCAAGACTACTTAACTGATAGGCATCAGCATGTTAAGGCAGAAGGGGAGCTCTCGTCCCCTAAACTGCTATTAAGAGGTGTTCCACAAGGCTCCATCCTCGGACCAATACTATTCACTACATATGTTAACAGCATCAACTTCAGCATCAAGGAGGCCAACATTCACCTGTTTGCGGATGACACAGTACTCTACCTTAGCCGGACAACACCTGAAGCTGCCTGTACAGATCTGCAACTTGACTTCAATATCCTACAATACCAGCTTCTCAGCAAAAAGCTGCTCCTCAATGCCAAAAAACTAAGGCAATGATACTCTCACCTGGCCACTGTCTGGCTTACCCTACTATTGGCACTCTACCCCCATTACCACCTTATTGGGAGAAAACTTGGCGTTTGTCACCAAGTTTAAATACCTGAGGGTCTGGCTAGACCACAAACTCTCCTTTGGGGAACACTTGGAGAATATGGTGAAAAAAACTGAGGCACAGACTAGGGCTTTTCTACTGGATAAACCGCCTTCTGACTACAGAGGCAAAAAGGCAGCTTGTCCAGTCCACATTCATCTCCTTAATTCATTACGCTGATTTCATCTATAGTCATTGCAATGCCTCACATCTTGGTAAACTTGACATCCTATATCACAGAGCACTGTGTTTCATTACTGGCCTCCGCTTCTCCACCCATCACTGCTCCTTATACGCTGCAGTGGGATGGACCTCCCCACAATACAGACGCAATAGAAATGCCGCTGTATGGACATTTAAAGCGGTTACAGGCAAATTACCACGTTATATCTTTGATCTACTGCCTCTAAGTGGGCTCCGAAACTATGCCCTAAGGAGCTGCTCCCTAATTTCTCTGAGGATTTCCAGGGTCCACACACATTTTTGGGAAAGAGGCCATAGGCTTCTCATTGCCAACTCTCTGGAATAAGCTACAGAAATCCTTGAAACTAAGATACCCAGTTAGCCTCACAGTGTTCAAGACGTTATATGCAAAAACAATTACAGAAGTATGTCACTGTTTCCACCGCCTATAAACTGCTCCCTCTCTGCATAATATCATCCTCTGCCTTGCACACTATAAAAACAGTACCTCTCAGAAACCTTGCACACTATAAAAACACTACCTTTCAGAAACCTTATACCCTCCTCACCCTTGCCTTGCCATTCCTTCCATTTCCTAAGCCTCTCAACCCTTTGCTCTGACTACGGTCCCTAAGAGCCAATGACCCCACAGGGCTCTCAGCTTAGTCACTGCAGGAAACCATAGTCACCTGGAGGCTGGCACCCTGGAAGCCACCATCCGAGACCACTCAAGCAGGCTATGCTCCCTGAGAGCTGAGAACCCTCCAAGGGCCCCATCCTGAACACTGTAGACAACTGCAGTTACCAGGCAGTCGGTGCTACCGAAGCTGCCGCCTGTATCCATTTGATCATACTCCACTCCCTGAGGCTGAGAGAACCCTTCAGGGCTCCCAACTCAGCACTTGCCAGGAAACCAAGGCCACCAGAGGCGATGGCGACCCTAAGCCTACAACCCTAGACTATAAGCCCTAAGCCATAAGTGAATATTATGTGCAGCACCACGACCCTTGCTCCCACCCCTTTGTGAGGTTCCACTTAATTCCTGACCTTGTGTCCCCCTCTCCATATATAGCCCCCTTACCGCTAACTCCTTTTTCTCATTTTCCTTAAACATGACATGTACATAGTTAGATATATTACAATGTGTGCCTAAATGGACTGTTTGTCTTACTGTTGTTTAGCTTGCTTTATTATGTATTCCTATGTTTTGCCTTAATGCCTGTACATATGTGTAGTGTACCTGACCTTGTGTGATGCAGGTCCACCTTGTATGTGAGCTTGCTCGATGGTGTCCACCTGGGTAAATAAAGATTTGATTGATTGATTGATTGGGCCAAGGTATTGAGGTGGTTCTCTTTCAGGCAGGCTGGGGAGATGTGCATACTCAGTTTGTTGGGGTGAGGTCATCCTGGGACCTCTGCTGTCATTCCTAGGAGGGAATAATTTCCTGGGTGGGGGAAAGTGTAAGCCTCCTTTATTTTGGAGAGAGGCTTATGCTCCCTTTGGAGACCCCTTCTCTTACTATTTTGCCCCCAGCAATTAGGGATTTTTGGTGCTCTGGGGTGCAGTTTCTGTTGGCTGCCATGTTGTGGCAGCAGAGAGCAGGGTTTCAGATATAAATTGGCCAGGAACAGGAAGTTTGGAGTGAGTGGCTGGGAGAGAGAAAGGAGAGGCAGGCAAGGCAGGAGTGCGGCGATCCAGGTTTGGGCCTGGAAGGGGGGACCCCCTCCCAAATGAGTAGATGGGATCGGAGAGCACAGCGTTGTGGCATCAGCAAGTTATGGGTGTTCCAAGGGAGAAGAGCTAGATAGCCTGGTGGTGTCATTTGGGAGATGAGCTTCTCTGGGCAGGGTGGTGAGAGTGCCCAGTAGGAGGGAGTTGTAGGGCCTTTGGGAGGATCCCATTTCCCGGGTTTGTGATGTCTCCTTGATCATCAGGGTGGTGGGAATCATGACAGGCTTCCAAAACGGGAAGGAATAGAGGCAGTATCCCCTCCCATACCTGGCATGACAGGGCAGCCCAGGTTGTTGAGGGAGTACAGGAGAGTGTCCACCCATTTAGGGGCCTGCTTGGATTGGTGTGTCCTGGGGTGCATTCATGAACTGTTTGGACGGTCCGCAGGTCTTTGTGTGGACAGGCCTTGGAAGACTTCTCCTGGCCTGATGCTTAGCTCAAACTCTGGAGTATAATAAAAGGGGATGCACAGAAGGATCAGGTTGCCATCCTGTCTGTCACCTGAGGGGCACCCAGGGAGTGGAGTACGACTTGGTTACTCTGTGAGTCTGCCATACCCGTGCCTGGGGCAGCCAAGGGGCATATATTAAGTTGGTAGGCCTTTAGGCCTGTTTGGGTTGTGGTTCTGCTCTGGTGAGGGAATTGGGAATTGGAGGTCTGCACAACTTAACCTTGTTTCTCTACTTCCCTTTCTGCTCTAGTTGTCCCCCCATTGGATTCTACCCTCACATCTTTGTATACCCAATGCTGCACTTTTCACCCTCTTACCACGCTTCCTACATTCCTTCTCCCCCGCCCTCTTCCCTCTCCCTATGACTCTGGCACTTCTTATCTGTTGTCTGTTTTCTCTGACAAATGCCACTGGCTGCCTTGTTACAATGCTACCCTTGAACTGTATTAATCTGTACTCTGTTTGCAATGTCCACATTGTTGTAATGCCTGTCTTGATGTTCCCCATAATTTGTATTTCTCTAATGTGGAACCTTTGTAAAAGAGCCATGGCTCAAAGGTATTTGTAATCCTAGACTTGATAAATAAATAAATAAACAAACAAACAAGGGGCAAGTGTCTGGAGGAAATGCAAGGCTCCAAATTTCAGAAGTCATCTGGTCAGGGAAGAGAAAATTCCTGGGTTTCCTGAGTGTGTTTTCTAGGGCCAGGGACCAGAATGGGAGAGGCTGCTTGCTTCTCCACTCAGAGGAAGATGCCTGACCAGGGAAGAATTATGAGTAGAAGAGCAAGTAAAGGTGGCTTACCAGTGCCACAGGTTTCTGGAGCCCTGTGCTTCTGTGGGAAACTGAAGTCCCGTTTCGGGTATATCAACCGAGTTCCAAAATTTTAAAACTGTGAGCCTTGTGTGTTCTGTCGGTAAAATCTGTCTCCTTTCTGTTGTCTCCAGCATTTTAAGATAGTTATGCCCTATGGAGTAGGAGTAATTATGGCATGAAGAAGCGATGAACCCCTGTGGCCCTCTAAATCACTTGGGCCCAGGAGAAAATAAAGTGATTCATTTTGGGGAAGAAATAGTGACTTTTGATCTCGTTTGTAAATGGGGAGGAAATGAAATTCAAAATCCTCAGTTTTAATTCCTTCATGAGTTGGTATTTTTCAGGGGACCTTCTTGCTGTGAAAGATTCTACACCTTCTGAGGGTTCAGGGCCTGTGGGGGATGCCAAGGGCCGAAGTCATCGTGGAGTCCTGGTCCTCCTGTGGGGTTCCTGTGGTGCTCTCTTTATCAGTGAGGTGGTGATCTCAGTGTCCAGCAGTTAGAAGACACCTCAAGGCAAGCAGACTTTCTTTGTTTGCCTGGGAACTGATAATTTATGGAGTTAGGGTTACCACCTGTCCCTATTTTCGCAGGACAGTCCTGATTTTGGCAGCTGTGTCCTGCAAAAAAACATGAAAAATACTACATGTCCTGACTTTGTAGCAGTAAAAATATTTTCTAATTTTCCACTAAATGTTGCAGAAAACTATCATATCTTAACTAAAATACCTTAAAATGATAAAAAAAAACAATAGAAGCAACTAAGAAACTACAATACTTAGCCTTAATTCTGATTATATAAAGAAAACACATCTGTTGTATTGGTCGAGGTTACGTACTGTCCTGCGAAAAATCTTGTTTCAGTAAGAAATGTCCCACTTTGGGCTTCTTAAAAGGTGGCAACCCTATATGGAGTGCATCCCTGTGCTGTTGGCCCCCTCCCCCGAAATATCTGTGATTTCACCCCTAGATGTTCAGGGAGGGGGTGGCTACATCTGTCTGTCTGTCTGTCTATCTATTTATCTATCTATCTACCTCAGCATCTAAAGGGTAGCCCTCTGCTTACGGAGGTGACACCTAGTGTGCTACCACCTGGCTTCTGCCAGGTGGCAGGCAGGTAGCAGGACATATTTACCACCCCTCCGAGAGAGGAGAGCTGGCCATAGAATGTTCTATCCTCCCTCACCCAGCTGACTCCAGAGTGTCCAGAGTTCATTGCCAAACATAGGCTGCAGTGTAGAGAGTGACAGCGCTATCACTGCCCTACCAGGCAGGCATCTTATAAAATTTTTGAAACTTATCTGGTTGGTCCTGTTTTTGATAATTTGTAAGAAATTAAAAAAAGGTCATGCTGTGTCAAGTTTTCATAAGTCAGTTATACTATAGTCTCCTTGATAATACTATTAGTGCTCTTAAAACAAGCAGACTAGCTAGTGGAAGCTGTTTTCAATCAGTCAGTCAATCAATCAATCAATCAAAATATTTATTTAACCAGGCAAACACCATTGAGCAAGCTCATTTTTGGGATGGACCTGGGCAAGATACATGAACAATACATAAAGAGGAATACCAACTTACAGAGTCATTACACAGAATAGGGATTACACACAAAAGGTTAATAACAGTACTGGAGTACATTTATAAAATAAGGCATAAAGCTAAATACCATGTGCTACAGAACTTGTACTACAAAAAATACAGGGTAAACCTATACAACCACATATACAGAGTTTTCATAGAGCAGGCTTGGATTCAAGTATTGAGTACGTAGTGGAAAGTGGGACATGGGCGAGGAAGGGGGAGGAACTTGGGAATGAGAGCATAAATGCAGGGGTGCCTGAGGGGCTGTAGAGCACATGCGGCAGGTGGTAATGGTTATAGAGCTAGGTGCAATACATCAGGAACAGGGACTGAGGGTGACATGCTAGGAAGTGTAATATTAGTAGATGCCAGGATGACACAGAGAGGGAGACTCCAACTTAGATTGAGTGGAACTATCAGGTGGGGTACAAATACATACAAACATACTGAGTAGTAGGGCAGGAGTACCAGGAATAGAATGCACCTGACATGCTTAGAAACTGAATCGGGGGATGCTGGGAGGCTGTGACATCAGGAAAGCAGTTACAGGATTCCTTGAATGAATGAGAATATAGTGCTTTGAAGGCTAATAGTTTGATTGGCAATGCCAGTCTCAAGGTTTTTTTGCAGGTTGTTACATAGTGCGGGTAGTGTTTGATTAATGGCAGACCTACCAAAGCATGACTTGAACTTAGGTACTGGAAGCGAGATATAAGTAGAACTCCTTAGGGCATACTTACCTACTGCAGTTAGAGGAAGACAGTCTGATATATATTGGGGCAGTCATTTAGTAATAGTTCTGTAGGTCAAGAGGGCTGCATTTCTCTGTCTACTGTACCCGAGGGAGGACCAACCTACTGTAGCGTAGGGGGAGTAGAGATGAGTAGAATAAGGAAGTCCAGTAATGAATTTCAGAGCTATATGGTATAGTGTGTCAAGTTTGGCCAGAGCAGTAGCAGTGCTTTGGCTATATAGAAAGTCTGCAAAATCCAATAAGGTGAGGAAAGTGGCTTGGACTAATCTCTTTTTTTCCTTGCAATGTTAGTAGGTTTTTGATCCTGTAAAAGAGGCCAAGCCTCTGCCTCAGCTTCTTTATCAGCTTATCAGTGTGATCATTGAAGGAAAGTTTTGGTTTGCCCAGACCCCAGGTATTTGAATTTTGCGACATAGTCCAGTGGTTCACCAAGAAGCGTATGAATCTGAGGTAAGTTACCTTGAATTGCAAGGTTATTAGCATTTGCAAAGGGAAAAAAAAGCATCGCCTTTGTTTCCTTTGCTTTCGAGAGCAGTTTCTGTTGCAAGAATTGTCATTGTAGCAGGCTAAATTCTTGTTGCAGATCCCTGCAAGCTGCTTTCAGGGAGGACCTTTCAACGAAAAGTACCATATAGCTGGCAAAAAGGTGTAAATTAGCAGCTTTGACATAAGCGTCGATTCTGAAAGAGTTACACTTGGGGAAAGCCTGTAAGGAGTGGGAAAACTCTATTCTTGAGGGCAAAAATTACGGTGGCAGTGGATAAAGGCAGCAGTGTTATTGGAGAGTGTTAGACATCAAAACCATGACCTCTGAAACCCGAGAGCGAGAGGCTGATGACAATCAAGCGGCTGTAATTTATACAGTTTTATAAAGCCCTTCTGAGCACTCAGGTACTCCTAATCTGCCCTTTTAAAGGCAGATTAACTGAGTAGCTTTATTAAATTTTAAGTTTCATCCATGAACAGCACCAGAAGAGATCTGTGATGTCACTTCTGGTCTAGCGTTATTAAAACAAGAACCCTAGCAAGTGGCGGTGAGCACTGGGTGGAGATGATGCTGGCAAAAGCAAGCTGCATCTGCCTTCATCTTTTGAGGAAACAGAGGGAGCAATCTGTGATGGGATAACCATTTACTAGCTATGTGTATATAATTTTGTTATAAATTATAATTTTGTTTTCAGATTTCTGCTAATGAGACAGGGCAGGGTCAGCAGGCCCATCTGGAAGACTAGTTGTTAAAGAGGCCTGACCTTTTGACCCCAGAGTAGTTGCTTGCTGTAGCTGAATAGCTAGTTTGCTTTTCTGTGTTGACACATAGTTCCAAGACTTCATGGGAATACAGGGACACCAGGTTATCAAACCATTCATTACTTTGAGATCCAGAAACCAGGATGCATTTTATGACCTGTTTGGATGAAACAATTTCTGAACAGCTACTTGTTACATCTCTCACCACTAGGACAGAAATTGTTGTCAAGAAGATGATCTGAAGATTAAAGAAGAATGCTCTGATCAAAGAGACTGTTATAATTTAAAAGTGCTATCTTTGCAGATTTCAAGCAAGCAGTAAAATGGCACCCTTTTGGAGATTCTTGGTCATGTTACAAATTAATTACAGGACTAGCAGTGACCCCATGAGTTGTGACCTCACAGGATGGGAGGGACATTTTGGCTTATTATCACTCTGGCTGAAAGAAGTGTTATCTTCGGTCTCTGGACTCCTAAGAGAACACACACACACATATATACACACACACACACACACATATATACACACACACTATTCTGGACTAAAAGGCACTTCTGTCAAAATACGTAACACCAAACTGAAACTGAGGTAGAACTAGAAATTCAAGTAAAAGGCATTTTTGGTTTTGTAATTTCCACTCCTTTTGGATAGTAAACATTTATGTATATACATTCTATGTTTTGTATGTATTTACTACTTTTTTTAATTGCAGTAAACTTTTTGCCCTACATGGACTGGGTCCTTGCTACCTGGTGGACCTTCTTACACCCGCTGCCTCGGTCTGGCCCCTTCAATCCTCCCTGAGGGGCCTCCTGGCAATTCCCAGGATGAGGTTGAAAACTGCTGGAGATAGAGCTTGTAGAATTGCTGGATCCGTCCTGTGGAATTCACTTCTGCCATTGGCGAGGGAATTCCCTTTTGTTGAGGCATTCAAAGCCCACCTTAAGTACCATCTGTTCAGTCAGGCATTCTCAGATACTGGATGAGAACACAGACTATCAGCCCTTTTAAAGTAAATAGGGTTATTATTTATATGCAGAATATCACCTAGTTCGATGTATAATTATTTATTATATCATGACTCATGAGACAATGTTTTTTAAGCTTTTTTATATGTTTGTACAGTGCCCAGAGCCTCTGGGATTGGGCACCAGAAAAATAAAATTTGCCTTGCCTTGCCTTGTTTTCCTTAATTCTGCCTGAGTTGTTTCTCATTTTTGCATGTGAATACTGAGACAGTGTTGATAAGCTGACAGAACTGTTAAGGGTTTAAAGCATGTTACCATCTTGCTCTAAGGTAAGAAAATACCAAAATCTTTATTGAGTCAAAAAGGGGAGAACTGTGAACCAGGCTGGGTGCCCACTTTAAGTATTGCACTGCATTTCCCTGAAGAGGGTGTGATATTTGATCCTATCAACTGGGCATGCTAGCGAAACAAGGGTTCATATTTGACCTCAGGACTCAAGACTAGTAGGTGTTTCGGACCCAAATCAGACAGAAGGGTTACACTGTTTGTCTCCTGTCCACATATTGCACTTCGAGGTCTGGCACAGTGGGAGAAGAGGGCCTGACCTATGGAGTGCGTTTGTGACAGATCTGGTTGGCAGTGGTGCAATTTTAAAGATTTGATTTACAGTGCTGCAATCAAAAGGATTTGTTTGCAGACTGTGACATTTTTTGATAACACAAGCATTAACAGTCCAGTGTGTTAGACTGATAACTGTAATAGCTCACACACAAAATAAGGCAGTGACTTAAAAATAAAGAAATATATTATTGTGCTTACAGTCTAAGTTCCCTATATGTTTTATTTTTTCAGGTGCGAGCTAGTGTAGCCGTAGAGTAGGAAAGAAGATGGCTTCCAACTACAGTGAGTACACTGCAGATTACCTAAGGCAGTTGTGCCAGGAGAGCCAGGAGAGAGGGGTCCATGGTGAGGGGAGAAGCAAGCAGCACCTTGTGGAGATTCTTGTGGCAGCTGATGCCAGAGATCTCATATCACAGACAGTGACTGGGAAGGACCAGACCTTGAGCGTGGAGGGTCCAAGGTCCAGTACAGTGTCCACACCCAGGGAGGAGGACAGCAGGACCAGTGTAAGCTGAGAACCACCGCAGCAGGGGAAGGTCATTACCATGCTGGAGCCAGAAGGGATCAGGCTACAGATAGAGTTGAGGAGAAAGGAGCTGGAGTTTGAACAGAGGAAGTGGGAAATGAAGAGAGAGGAGAAGTGAGAGCAGCAACAGGCTGAGTGTGAGAAGAAAGACAGTGACAGCTTCAGAGAGAGGCTGAGCAAGAAGAGCGAGAGCACCAAAAGAAATCTGAACAGGAGAAGCTACAACTCCAAAGACCAGTGCCAGAGCAGGTAAGTGGCATGGCTGCACCTGGAACTCCAGGACTGGGTTACAAATGTAATTCTAAATTAATAGCTGAATTTAAAGAGGGGAAAGATATGGATGCATTTTTAAATTAATTTGAAAAAGTATGCATTCAGGCAAAAACTCCTAGAGAGTCCTGGAGCTTCCACCTATCCCTGCTGCTTACCAGGAAAGCTGGTGATGCATTGGATCAAATGGACAATCAGGACAATACTGATAATGGCAAACTTAAAGCCGCTTTGTAAAAGAAATATGATTTAACAGCAGAGGCATACAGAGTTAAATTCTGTAAGCTCAGGAGAAGCCCTGACATGAGCTATGAGGAGCTATCCACTAAACAACATCAGTCTTTACAATGTTGGTGGGAAGAGATACAAGCAGACTCTGCAGAGAAAATTGAAAATGTACTTTTAGAACAGTTCTTTTGGGCTTGTTGTACTGAGCTGAAAACCTGGCTGGAGGACCGAGATCCAAAAACTGTGAAAAGGCTGCCGAACTCTCGGACCACTATGCCAGGAGAAGACCTGCTCTGAGATGGAGTGGGGTGAGTGTGGCAGTGCAGAAAGGGAAAAGTGTATCTTCAGGGCAGTAAAAACCATCACTGCCTCCAATAAAACCAGGCAGCCCCGGGTTTCAAAGAAAAGATTTGCCTGGTAAAAGAAATGAACATTGAATTTGCAAGCAACCTGGACATATTGCAAGACAGTGTCCAAAAAGACACAGGGCACACAAAGTGGTGCTGGGAAAGAAGTGGGTTGTTTGTGTATCCCTGAAATCATGCCAGAAAACATGAGGGAGCACATATACCCAATTACTGTGAATGGGGTAGAGACCCATGGATTAAGAGACACGGGTCATCCCTGAATTTGGTAAAAGGGGATTTGGTTGAGCCTGAACAGCTTATACCCAATGCATTTGTTACTGTATGAGGATTCACTGGGGAGGAAAAAAATGCTGCCACTTGCTAGTGTTCTCCTGGACTGGAGTGAGACAGGAGACTGTGCAAAAAATTGCAGTAGCAGAGAATCTTGCTCTGGATGTAATTATTGGGAACAATCTCAAAAAGGGGATGGTGTGTGCAGTTACCCACAGACAAGCAACAAAGGTAAACTGTAGTCCCCTGGACCCCATTAAAGCCCCTGTGGAAAACACTGGGAAGCTGGTTCCCCTGCCTGTGTCTCCTGATATAGAGAATAATGAAAGAGGGGGTAGAAATTCCCCAGGTAGCAGTTAACAGAACAACTACAGAAGGTTACCCTGAGGAAGGAGGTGTAGCCAGTAGTCAGAGGGTTAGGGATGGCAATGACCCTGAATGCCCTGATGCTAGAACTAGGGACCCTAGTTTAAAAACTGGAGGGGACCTGTCCCATGCCTTGGGAATGTGTAAATATTTTGTAGCTGCTCAGAAAAATGACCCTAGTTTAGAGAGGCTAAGGGCTTGGGTAGACTCTGATGGAGCACTGGGAGGTGACGGGAAATATAAGGTTTACTGGGAACATGGACTGCTGTATACGCAAGACATAAGGACAGAGGGAGGGTGGATTGACAGCCAGCTTGTCATTCCTCAGGGGTTCCATCAGTGGTTGCTCAAGATTGTTCATAATATTCCCATGTCTGGACATCTGGGAATCACATACACTATGCAGTGATTGGCCCAGAATTTCTATCAGCCCAACTTCACCCAGCAGGTGAAGGAGTATAGCAGGTCTTGTCACCAGTGCCAAAAAATAGGGAAGGCTAGTTGGAAAACCCAAGCTGCCCTAATTCCCTTGCCCATAGTGGAGGAGCGATTCCAGAGGGTAGGAATGGATATTATGGGGTCTTTGAATATCCCCCAGCTCCACCAGGAAGAGGTTTATCTTAATAGTGCTGGATTAATGCACCTGGTACCCAGAGGCAGTCACCCTATACTCACTGAGGACAGACAAATTGGTATATGTCTTGCTAGGGATTTTCTCCAGTGTCGGGTTCTTGCAGGAGGTTATCACCAATCAAGGGGGTTCCTTTATGTCAGACCTGATGAAATGTTTGTGGGAGAAGTGTGGGGTTTTGCAGAGACACACAATGCCTTATCACCCACAAGCCAATGAGCTTGTGGAAAGATTTAATGGTACCCTTAAATCGATGATCCAAGTGTTTGCTGAACAGTGTGGGATGAACTGGGAGAAATTCCTTCCCCACCTGTTGTTTGCATACAGAGAGGTGCCCCAAGAGTTGACAGGGTTTTCCCCTTACACTCTTATATGGACACAGGGAACATGGGCCCCTAGACTTGATCCAGGAGGACTGGGAAGACAAGCATGCCACCCAAGGAGCTCCCATTGGGTATTATGTCCTTAAGTTTAGGGAAAAGCAGACAGAGCTTATGGGAACAGCCTAGAGCAACCTGGCAGCTGCCCAACAAAAACAAAAGGTATGGTATGACTGCAGAGCAAGAGCTCGCTCATACACTGTGGGTCGGGAGGTCATGGTCCTAATCCTGGTCCAGAAAGATAAGCTGCAGGCTGAGTGGGCAGGACTGTACAAAGTAGTCAGACAGGTGAATGATGTAAATTACATTGCAGAACTGCCTGACAGGAGACATACACAAAGAATGTTCCATATCAACATGATGAAACCATATGCAAATAGGGCTGACATGGTCTTTGCAGTGTGTAGTCCTGGGGAAGGGACAGACGAAGCAGATGCCCTTCTGGCCTTGCTGGAAGAAAGAAAGCAGGAGTCCTCTGTGGAGGCAATTAAAATGTCACCCCAGCTAACCCCAGACCAGATTCAATAAGTAAGGGAAGTTTTAGCAGACTTTGCTTCATTGTTTAGCACCAAGCCTGGACTAACTCCCTTAGTGATGCATGATGTAGAGACAGGGATGCAAACGCCCATACGGCAGACAGCATATCGGGTATCAGAGGCCATCCAAAAGGACATTAGGAGGGAGGTGGAGGAAATGCTGGATTTAAGGGTAATCCCACAGCCCTGGGCCTCACCCATAGTCCTTGTTCCCAAGCTAGATGGCTGTACTCATATTTGTGCATACTAACATGGACTCAACACAGTCAGGAAGTTGGATGCCCACCCAATGCCATGGAGAGACAAACTACTATACAAATTGGGAGGGGCAACATTCCTTACCACTTTTGACCTGACAAAAGGGTATTGGTAGGTAGAGTTACCTGTCAGATCTAGGGAGAGGTCAGCCTTCATCACTCTGATAGTATTATTTGAGTTTAAAGTAATTCCTTTTGGAATGAAGAATGCCCCAGCCACCTTCCAAAGGTTGGTAAACCAGGTGTAAAATGGTGCTGAAGAATATGCTGTGACATACCTGGATGACATTGCCATCATCGGTGCCAGGTGGGAGGAACACCTGCCTACTTTAAGGAAGTGCTGGTCAGGATAGAGAAAGCCAGACTTACTGTAAAAGTCAAAAAGTGCCAGGTGGCCATGGCTGAGGTGGCGTACCTCGGGCATATAGTAGGCGGGGGACAGCTCTGTCCTAATCAAGCAAAAATTGAATCAATCAAGGCATGGCCCAGACCTGAAGCACAGAAGCAGGTTTGGAGTTTTCTAGGGACCGAAGAGTACTATAGAAAAGTTGTGCCAAACTACAGTGCCCTGGCTGCTGCCCTATCTGGCCTGTTGAAGAAAAGAATGCATAAAAAACTTACCTGGGAACCAGCCTGTGAACGAGCCTTTACACGACTAAAGGAAGCACTGTGTGGTGCTCCTATATTAGTCAGTCCAGACTATAGTAAACCCTTTGTAGTCTAGACTGATGCCTCACATGTGGGCATTGGGCCAGTACTTAGTTAAACGTCTAACCAAGGGAAAGATCACCCAATAGTGTACCTCATTAAGAAGTTACTTCCCAGGGAGCAGACTTATTCTACAGTGGAGAAAGATTGCCTTGCAGTGGTGTGGGCACTAAAAAAGTTAGAGCCATACCTATACGGGCAGCACTTAGCGGTACAAACAGATCACAACCCCCTGGTTTGACTGACACAAATGGGTAAAAGAAATGGTAGGCTGTTAAGATGGAGCCTTGCCTTGCAGGGTATGACATGACTGTTATTCATAGGCAAGGCCACTGATTTACAGTGATTAAAAGAATGAAATTCCATTTCAAGACTTTAAATTCTGGAAATTGCACCGGTGAGTGTTACTTCAATTCTGTATTTCACCAGGATTCTGCGGTCATTCTTTTAGTATGTGTATAAATAATCAGAATAAAAAAGGCTTGCAATACAAAGCATTAAATAAAGCAAATTGAACATAGTAGAGGAAGCAAATACAAGAAAAATGCAAGTTTTGCAGATTTACTGATCTTGTATAAAACGTTATATTCCATGAAATCTTTACTTTTAACGGTGTTCAGACAGCTCAAATTCCAGAATTTTACCTGTTTTTCCAATAAAAATGAAAACAAATGGCCTTGCTCACAAGGCAGGGGCAGCAAATACAAATGCAGATGGGTTATCATGTCAGTTTGAGCAGTGAACTGAATTTGGGGAATTTATCCCACCCTTAGGAATAGATTTCCCCAAGTTCAGTCTAGGAGGGAGGAGTGTAGGGGATAACCATCTACTAGCTATGTATATATAATTTTGTTATAAATATATGTTTTCAAATGTCTGCTTATAAGACAAGGCAGAGTCGGCAGAGTCAGCCGGCCCATCTGGAAGACTAGCTTTTAAAGAGGTCTGACCTTTTGACCCCAGAGCAGTTGCTTTCTGTAGCTGAATAGCTAGTTTCCTTTTCTGTGTTGACACATAGGCCCAGATATTCAAACTGCACCAGGCTGTGGCGTAAGCCTGGGTGCAGCGAAACTTGGCTGTGCAGGGGCATTGACTGGACGATATTCAATGGAGCTGCATTATGGCACAGCATCATTGAATATCACACCCTGACCACCGCAGTGTGCATGGCACAGTGGCACTGCACCAGCGCAAGTGGCCAGAGTGGAGCAGGGGATACGCTAGAACAAGTTCCGTTGCGCTATGTGCAGCAACCGTGATATTCAAAAGTGCACATGCAAATGGGGCCATAATGTATGCAAGGTGCAAATGGGGCCATTTGCATGCAGGTGCACTGATCCCTGGTGACTAGTGCCTGGTGCCCTGCCAGGCAGCAGCCATCGGGGACTGATGCCCCCTGCCCAGCGTGGCAATGTGTCCCACAACTGGATCATGGACTTCAGTATAAATAATAGGATTTCCTATATTCCTGGTGGTCCAGTGGCCTGATGTCAGCCCGATCGCAGGCTTCAGTATAAATAATAGGATTTCCAATATCCCTGGTGATCCAGTGGACCGCAGTCAGCCCGATTACAGACTTTTGTAATAAATTAAGAATTACGTTCAATATCCCTGGTGGTCTAGCGGTACCCCCCTCCCCACTTGCCCACTGATCCCCACTACCCTGCTCCCCCCACAGTCAGCGGCGGGTGGCAACACCCCAACCACCTGCTGCCCCGCCACCCACTGAGTGACACCATAGGTAGGGCTGTACGCCCATTGGTCCACAGCATGAGCCAAGAGGAGTGCAGCCCATACCGTACTACACATTCCAGATATGTGAATGGACCACATATCTGGAATCTGTAGTATGGTATGGGCTGCAGGCTGATTGACTCATGCTGTGGACCAATGGGCATTCAGCCTACCTATGGTGTCAGTCGTGGGCAGCGGTGGTGAGCAGGTGGTGTCCGCTCACCGCTGACTGGTGGGAGTGGGGTGGTGGGGCTCAGTGGGCAGGTGGGAGGGGGCCTAGACCACCAGGGATATTGGACGTAATTCTTTATTTATTACAAAAGCCTGCGATCAGGCTGACAGTGGTCTACTGGACCACCAAGGATATTGGAAATCCTATTATTTATACTTAAGCCTACAATCAGGCTGACAGTGGTCCAATGGACCACCAGGGATATTGGACATGATTATTTGAACAGATGCCCGCAATCGGGCATGGGGGGTGCTGCCACAGAGGTGCAGCCAGAGCTCAGGTGGCCACCCACAGGTGGCAGCTGCCGTGTTGTGCCATGCAATCGGGCAGCTCACCTGTGGATGGCCAGCCGTTTTTTTTGCTCAACTTTGTGCGGTGCAGTAGGGGTTGCACATGCATGGACTCAGCATATCCCAGGCTGAATATCGGGATGTGCAGAGTGTGCATGGGCACGTTCCCCCCCCACCTGTGCTGCATAAATTACTGATGCACTCCAGTGCATCGGGATTTGTGTCAGGCACAATTCCCATTTGAATATCTCACCGGGGCAAATCAGTGGGTTGCACATGGCATAACACTGTTGCACCATGCACAACCCTTTTAAATATCTGGGCTATAGCTGCAAGACTTAATGGGAATATAGGGACACCAGGTTATCACACATTGTAAACCATTCATTACTTTGAGGTCCAGGAACCAGGATGCACTTTGCGACCTGTTGGGATGAAACAATTTCTGAACAGCTACCTGTTACATCTCTCACCACTAGGACAGAAATTGTTGTCAAGAAGATGATCTGAAGATTAAAGAAGAATGCTCTGATCAAAGAGACTGTTATAATTTAATATTGCTGTCTTGCAGATTTCAAGCAAGCAGTAAAATTACACCCTTTTGGATATACTTGGTCATGTTACAGATTAATTACAGGACTAACAGTGACCTCATGAGCTGTGACCTCACAGGATGGGAGGGACATTTTGGCTTATTATCACTCTGGCTGAAAGGAGTGTGATCTTCTATCTCTGGACTCTTAAGCAAATACACACACTGTGTTCTGAACTAAAAAGCACTTCTGTCAAAATAGGTAACACCAAACTGAAATGAAGGTAGAACTAGAAATTCAAGTACAAGGCGTTTTTGTTTCTGCAATTTCCACTTCTTTTGGACTGTAAACATTTATGCATATATGTTCTATGTTTTGTATGTATTTATTATTTTTTTAATTGTAGTAAACTTTTTGTTTTCCTTAATTCTGCATGAGTCTTTTCTTATTTTTGTATGTGACTACTGAGACAGTGCTGATAAGCTGACATAACTGTTAAGGGCTTAAAGTGTGTTACTATCTTGCTGTAAGATAAAAAATACCCAGTTCTCTATTGAGTCAAAAAGAGGAGAATTGTGAACCAGACTGGGTGCCTACTGGGTTAAGTATTGCACTGCATTTCCTTGAAGAGGGTGTGATATTTGATCCTATCAACTGGATGTGCTAGTGCAAAAGGATTCATATTTGACCTCAGGACTCAAGACTAGTAGGTGTTTCGGACCCAAAACAGACAGGAGGATTACCCTGTTTGTCTCTTGTCCACATATTGCACTTCAAGGTTTGGCACAGTGGGAGCAGAGGGCCTGACCTGTGGAGTGCATTTGTGACATAGGCCAGGAAACTTATCTGAATTATACTGTATATATAAGGGAACCAAATGATCAAAACTAGGGATATTTTAGAATTCATAGTAGGAGAAGGATCTCTTTTAAATGTGATTCATAGGATTCACAGGATCATAGCAGGTTATCAGCTCTTAGCCATAATAACTTGTTTCTCTAGATATTGAAACACCACCCTGCCTTTAGTCTCCAGGACCCTATCTAGTGCTCTCTTCAACTGGGTCATGTCTGGACTCTGAACTACTTCATCTGGTGAGCCATTCCATTCTGCCACCACCCTCTGATTAAACCAGTGACCCCTGGCATTCCCCTTGTAGTCATCACCCTTCAGTTTCAGAGCATGCATGCAGCATGTATGCCTCTTAAAGACATTAACTGTACAAACACTTGTTCTCAGTGTACTTCTGTAGCCTCCGTCCAGGAAGAAACCAAGAGATTAGAATTAGATTTGTGAAAAACCATAGAAATTAATAAAACTAAGCAGTTTGTCCGAAATATGGAACAAGAAACTCTAGACACATACTGTATGCCAAAACAAAAGAGAAGAGAAAAAGAACTCATGAAAATGGGAGTCTAGATGTTAGCCCAAGTCTAGAAAGTCAAGTAAAAAAAAAACTATGAAAATGAAGATCAAGACTGGTGTGTGGCAACCCAGAAAAATATCAAAAAGGGCAGACAAGCTATAGCTCCTAGGGATAGTGCTATACCGCTTCATAACATATACTTTGTACCAAGTAATGAGTCACCCTGTGAAGAAACATCCCAGCCAACAGGTAAAATGGTATCACAAAATCAAAAGACTGATAAGACCAGTAAAGGAACACCACAGCAAACTAATGCAGTACAAAAGGCTGAGATGATGAAAAATCATGACTATACCAATCGGTATGCAACAGAATCAACAATATCACATAAATGGTTATTGGGGATTCTGTAGTTAGATTTAAAGATAGCCATATATGTAGCAAAGACAAATTAAATACAATGGGGATGTGTCTACGGCAGCAAAAATGGCAGACATTGGCAAATGTTTAAACAAACTACAAGTACTTCCTAACACTTCTGCTCTGCCACGTGTGGGTTGTAACGATGCATATTCATGGGCACACCCCCTGGAGATGTGCTGCATACATTATCACTGCACTTTGGTGCAGTCGGAGATGCATGGCACATCTCCACTCTTTCAATATCGCACTATGGTGCATTTCTTGAGATGTGCTAGCGCATCTCCTTTGAAAATGTTCCCCCCTCCCCGAAATTTCAACACTAACATCAGCCAAAAGATACATAAGAAGTCTGACATCTGTAAAATAAATCCCTTTAAATTCATGCTGTTTAATGCAAGAAATGTGTTAAATAAAATAGATGAAATAAAATCATTAGTCAGCATTAGTGATACAGACATAGTAGCCATCTCTGAGACATGGGAGGGTGAAAATCAGAATGGGAATTTAATATCAATGGATTTAACAAATCGTCATATAATAGTTTACAAAGAAAAGGTTGAACAGTGTCATTATTTGTGAAGAACTGTTTTAAATCGGTGAACATTATTGATCGTATTAAAACATACAATGTTGCTACACAGCATATGGATAAAATTACTTAGAAATACTGCTAATCCATTAATAATAGCTTTCTGTTATCACCACCAATTTGTACAAATTATATATGATGGGTTACTAGCTGAAACTGAAATAGCTAGTGAACAAGGGGATTTATTAGCAATGTGTGACTTCAGTTTGCCTGACATCTTATGGGATAATAGCTGTATACAGATAGTGTTTGTGGAAAGAAGTTATTATCAGTCTGTGAAAGAACACAACTAGTCCAGTTCTTAAGGGCGTCTACCAGACGTAATAACATTCTTGATATAGTTTTAGGCACGGACTACTTAGAAGCTGAAAACTGCACAATAAAGCCCCTATTGGTAACAGTGATAATAAAACAATCACATTTACAGTAAAATGTGATGTTGAGGAATACCATGGCAAAACAACTATTTTACAGTGCTGGCAGGACAAATATTGAGAAAATTGCAGAGGAGCATTCAGTGATGAAGTGGGACAGAAAATTACACACTCTGACCACAGAATATACATAGAAAACTATTAAAGAAACAATATTGATACTTGCTAACAAGTATGTTCAAGTTCAAGTTCAAGTTTATTGCAGGAAAACTCCATTGAGCAAGCTCATTCACAAGGAGGTCCTGTGACATAAACACTTAAAGTACAAACACAGATAGGTAATAACAGTATATACATGAAATGCACGTTACATGATACAGGCTGGATATACATACAAGGGTACCACATAGGAGTGACCACCAGGTGGTAAACTTGATGATGAGACAGGGAAGGCGACTTACAGGTTGCATACTGATAAATGAAACATGATGACTAGTGTGTGCAATACATATACAGTATTTTGGCAGCTAGAACAAACAACAGTCTACAACTGATATGGGGGGGAGGAGTGATTTGATAGAGTAGCAGTGGAGCATATGCAAAGATAAAGCCAGGAGTAGAAGGGGAAGGGAAAGCAGTTAATATGACAAATCAACTATACCTTACCAGTGGATAAATATGGCACACATGGGGAAGGAAGAAACTTAATGACAGTTACAGGTGTCTTTTATTTTGGCTGAACTTAGCGAGTTGTAGAAGTTTATTGAAACTGTGCTAGTTAGTTTCAGTACGGTTTGTAATTGGTTCCAAATAGAGGGAAGGGCATATGCAATAGCACGTTTACCAAAGGAAGTCCGCGTCCTTGGTATGTCAAGCATAATAAAGTCAGATTTTCTTAACGAGTATGCGAGTATGCACTATGTGAGATACTAATACGGGAAGAGAGATAGCTTGGTAATTTCTGCAGGAGCAGTTTAAGAGTCCATAGCCCAGCATGGAGCAGGCGTCTAGTAGTAAGGGATGTCCAACCAACAGCTGCATATAAGTCACAGTGGTGCGAGCAGTGAGGGAGTTGGTAATGAACCGTAGCATGCGGTGATAAAGGATGTCCAGTTTACTTAGATTTGCAAGAGTGGTGGAGGAATAGATTACATTGCCATAGTCAAGTAGGGGAGAAAAGTGGCCTGTACAAGCTTGTTTCGAGTTTCAAGGGTGAAAAGGGGCCTATTTCTGTAGAAGAAACCTAACCTTGCTTTTAGCCTTCTAGAGACATCTTCGATGTGGTCGCTGAAAGATAATTTATTGTCGATCCAGATACCTAGATATTTAAATTTGGTTACAACTTCCAGAGGCTCGTTTAGCGTGGTGACAATGAAGTCTTGGGCAAGGGTATTGGGGGGGCCTGAGACAGCACTGCGGGAGAATATCATTGCTTTAGTCTTCTTAGCATTGAGCAGAAGCTTTGCCTTTATTAGATTATGCTCAAGTTGTGTGAAGTCAGCTTGAAGCACTCCCTTGACTTCAGATAACGATGAGCCAGAAGTATACAACACAGTATCATCTGCAAAAAAGTGCAGATTGGACGTAGATATGTTAGCATCTAAGTCATTAATGTACAGAGAAAACAAGATAGGGCCTAAGATGGATCCTTGGGGGACTCCTCTTGCAACTGGCAAGACAGCAGAAAAAAAGCCTCCGCCTTTACTTTTTGGAATCTTCCAGTTAGGTAGCTAGAGAACCACTGGGTGGTATGGTATGTGGCACCCAACTTTGCAAGGCAATTGACTAATAGTTTGTGATCAACAGTATCAAAAGCTTTGCTGAGGTCCAAAAGACTGCACCAGTTATCTTCTTAGCATCTATAGCAGAGATCCAATCATTGGTTACTTTTGCTAGTGCAGTGATTGTGCTATGATTAGCCCAGAAGCCAGATTGAGCTGGGTTAATGAGACAGAAGGTTTCAAGTGAGATTTTAACTGAATATGGATCAGTTTTGAGAACTTTAGAAAGGATAGGCAATATGGAGATAGCCTATAGTTGTTTACATCGCATGGGTCACCAGATTTAAATAGTGGGAGGATATGTGCTGATTTCCAGCAGAGGCGGCACAGTGGCAGATGTAATGGAAAGATTGAAGATGTGGAGAATTGGGGCAGTGAGATGGGTGTAGCCTGACCTTAGGAAAAAGGGTTCCAAGCCATCGTCCCCTGCGCTTTTTTTGGTGTCTAAGTTAAGAAGAGAATCTTCTACTTCTTTATAAGTTATCTCACGCAGTTGGAAGGGGCTGGGTGCAGGACTAGATGTGGCAGGAGGGGTATGCTGGCTCACCGCAGCACCAGCATAAGGTGACGAGTCAAAAGCTAATCCAGCTGTGGCAAAGTGGGAGTTAAGTTCCTCCAGGATTAGGGACTTGTTTTCCACAATCTTACCACTTGCAACTATCTTTGTTGGGACAGAGGGGACCATGGGCCGTCCTTCTATAGCTTTGATAGTCTTCCATATTTTATGAGGGTTACCTTTAGCTTGTTCGAGAGTAGAAATATAATAGTTAGCTTTAGCAGAGCAAAGTTTTTTCACACAGTTATTCCTGGCTGTTCTAAAGGCCTGCCAATCCAAAGATTCTTTGGAATGTCTAGCTTTAGCCAGAGCTTATCTCGAGCTATAAGGGCTGCCTTGAGATCCGAGGTGAACCAGGGGTTGGAATTGTTCCTGCACTTACTTTGATGAAAGGGCATGCTTATTTATTATTGTAGTGAGTTTGTCATTAAGGATGCAAGCTGCCTTGTTGACATCTTTGGCTAGGTAAAGATCTTGCCATCTGATCATGCTC
Organism: Neoceratodus forsteri; assembly: GCA_016271365.2. NCBI lineage: Eukaryota > Metazoa > Chordata > Ceratodontiformes > Ceratodontidae > Neoceratodus > Neoceratodus forsteri. The sequence goes on along the minus strand of CM057455.1, from coordinate 1,137,337,467 downwards.
AGGTCAGATAGGAAGTTTACTGCACTGAATTTGCGAAAGGATCTTTTTGTTATAAAGATGGGTTGCGGACGGGCCTTAATTTCAGATCTTATGCAAGCAACAATTCCATGATCGCTCATGTTGTTGTGAAACACTGCCAAATGAGATATTTTGTGTGGATGGGTGGTTAGTACCACATCTAGAATGGAACTGTTGGCAGTATTTAGAGTGTTGTTCCTAGTAGGTTCACTGACTAATTGCCTAAGACCTAGCTCGTACTAAGGGATTTGAGGCCGTGTGATTTAGGTGACAGCCAGTCCATATTTAGATCTCCTAGAAATATTGTTTCAGTTTTTGCATCTATGAACATGGATTTCAGAAGATTAAGGACTTCATCACCACCAGACAGGGGTCTGTAGCCACCTAGGATAGTGATACATTCTGAGGAGGGAGATGAAGGTTCAATGAAACTAACTCAAATTCCTTGGCTAGAGATTTGCAACTAATATTGGTGACCAAATGCGTAGATTTGGCGTGAGATAATCACACCCGCCTCTAGACTCTCTATCTGCTCTAAATAAATTGTAGCCCTGCAGTGATATTTGTTGATCAGTGTTAGTCTTTTTAACACGACTCAGTAATTATGATAAGGTCTGGGTTAGCGTGTGCAGCCCAGGCTTGCAGCTATACAAGTTTTAGGCAGGCTTAAAATATTGACCATCATCATTTTGAGACCTGTGGCCTCAACAAAATCAATAGGCGAGGTAAGTTGTGGGGGGCAGGGTTGAGCTCCACATTTCCTGAGCAGAGAAGAAAGCAGAAGTATAACTTTCTTTAAGGAGCTTATAGGAATGGAGACTGCTTTTTTATTTCTTCGCGGCAACCCATATCGTGCTGCGCAAGAGGCGGCACCACTGTAATGACAGTTGATCGTGATCAATGTAAGTGCTTTGGTGGACATGGGTGAGGACAGTAGCAAGGGAGTGTAGGCTAACTGGGTGGAATAGGCTAAAAGGGGAGAGGAGAATGACATAGTGTCTGCACGGTAGACTGTTATAACATTAGGTATTGATAAGGTACATTGGAGAACTGAATTGCACTGAGGTACTTCGAATTGCACTGTATTGCTGAAAACTCTGCACCTTAGAGCAATAAAAACACAATAAGGAGCCATGGTCCCAGATTGAGTGGTCTCGTGATTTGTATTAGTGCAATATTTTCTAGGCAAGAAATTTGCCCACCCAGGTACTCACTTAAAACCTAGATGAGAAAATACAGTAGAAGGGGAACAAGGAGAGCAGGAGCAGCTTAGTTAGTGGCCATCCACCCTTCAGACACAAGTCCCCTTGTAGCAGAACCGGGAAAGAAGTAGAATGATAATGCAGGCTATATTGCCCATGAATGAATACAGTGATTTATGTAGAAGACCAAGAATCCCTCTAGTGGCAGGTCTGTATAACCTGCAAATGGAAAACTAGCCACTTAAAGTATAAAAAACATAAACCACCGTGGCTCAATAATAAAATTAAAAGATTACAAAAAAAAGAATAAATTACATAAAAAATACACAAAAACAACATCAGGGGACAAAATGGGATGCTTTTATGAAAATGCAGAAGATACGTAAAAGGAAAATCAGAAGAGCTAAATGAGTCTTTAAGCTAAATTTAGCTTTAAAGGCTAGGAAAGAAAACAGTAAGGGCTTTTTAACAATATAAATTCTTTAAAAAAGGCAGGCAGGTTGAACCCATTCTGCATTGAGATACATTACATCATAATAATTATGAGATGGCTGAAGTATTGAACACAGAGGCCCAGATATTCAAAGGTTGCACATGGTGCAACAGTGTTGCGCCATGTGCAACCCACTGATATGCCTAGCGCGACATTCAAAATGGAAAAGTGCACGACACAAATCCCAATGCACAGAGTGCATCAGTAATGTATGCAGGTGCAGGTGGGCGTGCCATGCCTCACTGCATAGCCGATATTCAGCCTGGGATGTGCAGAACCATGCATATGCAACCCCTACCTGCGCCCAGCACAAAGCTGATCCCAAAAGGAACAACTTTTGGCCACCCACACGTGAGCTGCTGCATTGCAGGGTGCAACACGGCAGCTGCCACCTGTGGACGGCCACCCGAGTTCTGGCTGCACCTGGCGGTGCCCACTGCATGCCTGATCATGGGCGTTTGTAAAAAAAAATAAGAATTCTGTCAAATATTCCTGGTGGTCCAGTGGACCACTGTCTGCTGATTGCGGGCATTTGTAATATATAAAGAAATATATCCCCAAACTCCCTGGTGGTCAAGTGGACTGCTGCCCGCCCAATCGCGGGCAAAGTAAAATAATTCTATCCCCAAAATCCCTGGTGGTCCAGTGGACCTGCCCACCTGATCGCAGGCTAAGTAATAAAATACTATCCCCAAACTCCCTGGTGGTCCAGTGGACCGCTGCCTGCCCGATTGCGGGCATTTATAATGAAAAATATAAATAAGTCCAATATCCCTGGTGGTCCAGTGGACTGCTGCCTGCCTGATCACAGGCATCTGTACATACAAGTAACTATGTCCAATATCCCTGGTGGTCTAGGTACCTCCCCAAGGACCAAGGATGAACCAGGGAACTGCAGACTGATGAGTCTCACCGCAATAGTGGGGAAACTGTTGGAATCTATCCTTGAAGAAAGGCTGGTGCCTTTTCTTGTGGATAATGCTCTGCTAGATGACAGACAGCATGGGTTCATCACTGGCAGATCCTGTCAGACAAACTTGGTTGATTTTTTTGACTGGGTCACAAGGGCACTGGACAAGGGCCATGCGGTAGTTGTAGTCTACCTGGATTTCAGCAAGGCCTTCAATTCAGTGCTACACAGAAGGCTGACCTGCATGTTGAGGAGTCTTAGTATAGGGTGGAAGCTAGTCTGATGGGTAAAAACTTGGGTTCAATGCCAAGAAGTGTAAGATGAGCATTTTGGAGCCAAAATCCAGGATAGAGCCACTGGATGGATGGTATCAAATTGTACACATCCAACAAGGAGAAGGATCTGGGGGTGCTGGTAGCCAGCAAATAAAACCACTCAGCCCAGTGTAGGAAGGCAGCAGCTAAGGTTAACAGGATGCTAGGGTGCATTGCAAGGGGATTACATCCAGATGTAGTGAAGTTATATTGCCCTGTGCAGGTCCCTTGTGAGGCTGCACTTGGAGTACTGAGTGCAGTTCTGGTGCCCATACTTGAAAGGGATATCAAACTTCTGGAGCAGTGCAGCAAAGAGCAACAAAGATGATCTAGGGGTTGGGGGATAGAACTAAAGAGGAAAGACTAAAAGAGCTCAACATGTATACTCTGGAGGATAGAAGAGAGAGAGAGAGAGAGAGAGAGGACATGATTGAGACCTTCAAGTACCTGAAGAGGATGAACAGAGTAGGCCTCCAGGGTGGGTTCATTCTCCAGAATGGAAGAGATACCAGAGGGCACTCCCTGAAGTTAAAAGGGGACAGATTCAGGAGGGAAAGGAGGAGGCACTACTTTACTGAAAGAGTGGTAACAGGGTGGAATGCACTGCCTGAGCAACTAATATCAGTGCAGACTGCGAGGTGCTTCAAGAGGAGTGTGACAAATTCAAGGGAAAGTACATAACAGGGGGCAGTTAGGGACAGAAGAGTTAATGGAAAGGGGCAGCTGTGGTCCAATGGACTGAAGTGCTGCACACCGAACAGACTAGATAGACCATATTTATTTATTTATTGAGTAAATCAGATTTATAACCTTTGAATCAAAGACTCATTTACAAAGGCTCCTCGTCAAAATACAAAACATCAACATAGTACACAGCATAATAATAGCATGTAGAATACAATAATTAAAAGTGGTAAAGAAAACATAGGATATAAACAGTACAATACACCAGTGGGGTAGCTAAAAGCAAGTCCATCTAAGGAGAATATAAGTGACACTATACAATTCACGTAGAGTGTAGGTTGTGGCCTGTACAATTAAGAAGCTATCGGAAGCCGACTTTGTCATCGCACAGTCAGTCTTGTGTTGAGAGTTAGCAGTAGGGTACACGGCACTTTAGCCCAAACCTACTCTATGAGGTGTAGGTGTGCACTGATGGTCTATGTGCACTTGCAGGCACCTGAATCACAGCTCTAATACTGAGACAGGACCTGGCAGGGCTGGCCAGAGCTTGGTAGCCAGGTGTTGGTGGTGCTGAGTCACAGCCCACCTGACCTGTATCTGCTGGCAATTTCGTATGTGCATATGTTCGTATGTATCTTCTTGGACTTCAGTAAGACCTTTGATTTAATGCCACACTGTGCCATCATTAAAAATCTAATAAATTTAGGAATTCACAATTCTCTAATAAAATGGATTGATAGAAGGTTAGCAGACAGGACACAGAGAGTAGTAATTAAAGGAGATATATCTAGTGTGGGTGGGGTGACAAATGGAGTCTCTCAGGGCTCCGTTTTGGGCCCAACTCTATTCCAAATATTCATCTCTAGTATGACAGCTAATGTGTTAAACTGGACTGTGAAGTTTGCTGATGACTTGAAATTAGAAGACCCATGTGACACTGAAGCCAAAACAGATTATATTCAAATGGACCTGGACAAAATCAATGAGTGCGTCGATCAATGGGGCATAAGAATAAACATGGATAAGTGTTAATAAATCTTGGGTACAATACTATATCCTGGGCACAGAAATCAACAGAATGATGATCCAGAAGAGATGGGGTCCCATATCTATGGGCCTTATGGCTTCCAGGGCAAATGTACAAGTGGCCACGTTCTATTCCAGATACAGGAACACCATCCCTAGGGAGTCAATGCACTGTCTCAGGATTAGTCTCAGGATTTAGCCTATGTATTCACCCCCATACCCCTGATCCCACAGGTCCTGGCCAAGATTTGACAGTCTCATCATTCTGGTGGCCCCTACTGGCCATGGAGAGCCTGGTTTTCAGCAGCCATGGCCATGGCAGTAGACAGATGGCGTCTACCTTACAGGAGCAACATGCTGATCCAAGGCCTAGTGACTCACCCAGCCCCAGAGACTCTGACGTTATCAGCCTGTCTCCTGAGAGGTAGAGACTGCTGATGGCAGGTTACCACTGCTCTGTCATCTCAACCCTGGTGCAGTCCAGGAGGTGTTCCACCACCTCCACTTATGGATGGCAGTGGAACATCTTCTCATCATGGTGTAGAGCAAGAGACCTGGAGCCAGAGAAGGTCGACATGTCTATAATCCTGCTGTATTTACAGCAGGGTTTAGATAAAGGTCTGTCACCCTCTTCACTCAGAGTACAGTTAGCGGCTATAGGAGCAGCACTGGGTCTGGTTGGCCAGCACAGCCCCAGGGCCCATCCAGATGCTATAAAATTCCTGAAAATGGCCAAAGTGATCAGACCCCATAAACGACCACTCATAGCACTGTGGGACCTCACACTGGTCCTCAAGGCACTAGCCGCTCCCCCATTCAAGCCATTTCATGAAACAGCTGTACTGGGTGGGTCTTAAAACCATTTTTTTATAGCTATTTGTTCAGCCCAAAGGATAAGTGAACTAGGAGCACTTTCCTGCAGGGAACCATATACCATTTTTACACCAGAGGGTGTATCCCTCAGGACACTACCTGCATTCCAACCAAAAGTCTCATCTCTTTTTCACAGGGAACAAACTCTTAAACTCCCAGCTCTGTATGAGCAGATGGAGAAAGGGAACATCCAAATCCCTCATCACATTGCTGTTAAGAATACGTTGGCCCCATACATCTCTAGATCTCAGGCCATATGCAAATCAGAAAAACTATTCATCATTGCACAAGGACATAAACAAGGCATGGCAGCTTCGAAAACCTCCATTGCTGGGTAGTTGAAGTGAATTATTCAGGAGGCTTACAAACTACAGAACTTATCTCCACCTGAAGGCATAAAAGTCCATTCAACAAGAACTGTGACTACCTCTTGGGCAGAAAGAAGAATGCCTCATTTGATGATATCTGCCGAGCAACAACATGGACTTCATTCATACCTTTGCTAGGCATTACAGACTCGATCGTTATACAAACAGAGCCTCCTTTGTGAAAAGTGTTCTTTCATTAGCAGGAGCACATCCTCTACCCACTGATCACTCTGTGTCCACCCTGATGGGATTGGTACTGCTGCCTAGAGTAACCCATGAGATAATGACTGGAGTGCCATGGATATTGAACATAACACAAGTGGGTGTTTACTCAGCTGGTAAAGGTGATTGTGTTAGTTCATATCCACGCCACTCCATTCCCCTCCATGAGAGCGATCAGTGTGTTATAGTGCCCTAACTAAGTGGATATTTATTAATATGTGGATGTTAAAATGTATTATGATTATGGTGTTATCGGGGGCAGCTACGCATTATGTAGTGTGGGTATTTTCATATACTTATGCATATATACTCAATCATAGTAGTGTATGGATGACCATCAGACACGTTAGGTGGCTGAGGTTTAGAACTGTTTCAGTAGGAATTAAAAAGCTATTGCTTGACTATATTTGTTTCTTTCTCCTACATTCTGTGATTCAATAAGGTAGACCTATTGTAACTAATCGTTTATTTCAGTTATGAAAGAGATCGAACTGGGTAGCTGGGGCTCCTGGGATCTAGCTATACTGTGAAATTTGATCCTAGGTTATATCTGCATCATTAGCCTACTAGGTGGGCTATAACCCATGAGGCAATGACTGGAGTGCCATGGATATAAACTAACACAATCACCTTTACTAGGTGAGTAAACACCCATTTATGCGCATCGTCCCCATACAGAATATAATCATCACAGAGGTGGGATGATAATGGGGAACAAGGCAAAACTCGGGGGGGTTACTCAATGGGGGGCAGAAAGTTGGCAGAGGGAGAACGTGGGGAAACCTGTGGGTGGCTGGGGGAACAAAATCGGAGGGCAGTGGAAACAGGAGATCAACAACAGGAAAAGACAAAACATTAAACAACAAAAAAAAAGTATCTCCCACAGCTAGTCCCAAAACTGGGTCCACCAGCGACAGAGGAGGGACTGTAACCAGTATATCAGATGCAGTGGCACAAGTGCTATACAAAGTATAGGAACTCAGGCACTGGCAAATATGAAATGCAGAATGAAGATCCTCAATATGAAGAATAGCTGTGTCAAGACACATCTATCTGTTTTGACACTAGCAGATTCAGTTACAGATATTGAAGTATTTCTAGGAAAATGGCATTGTTGTACCAGTCAAATATTGTTAGAAACCCTGATTTCAGGTCAGAGGCCCAGAAACTGTAATTATGTTGCTGGTTTAATAATTTCAGTTCCACTGTCAGTGGGAAGAAGTACAGGAACTCCATTCCTGCTGCAAAAGATACAGGAACCAAGTTCCTGTGTGTTCCTATTCACTTTCTTCACCAGCTCAGAACTGGCCTGACAAACAAACCCCTATATACTCTACAAAATAGTGCTCCGTCAGAAACAAAGGCACTGAACTTACAATGTGCTATTAAGAGCACATGGCTGATTTCACTCAGCTATTTTGATGTTGCCCAAACTGACTCTGAAAATGACTCGCTATATTCACAGGATACTAATTAAGTCTAGCAGAAATAGTCAAGAACAATAAATCTTTTAGGTACATTAGGGAAAGGGAAAAGGTGAGAGAACACAGAAAGGATAAGGAAGGATGGTATGAATACAAGGGACAATGGAAATTAGGTAGGTATTGTACTGTAAATGAATACTTTTGGTCACTGTCAATTGAAGGAGGCAGCCCCATGTCAGACAGCAGGAGACAATTCAAAGGTAATTTTGGGAAAGACTGGAGGTGGGGAGGGTCACAACGGAAAACGCACTAAACAACCTGGAGAATATAGAGAATAATGGATAGACAAATGTGTGTTATGAAGTTTTTCTATGCACCCAAGGTGTGTGATGACCCATAAACCTTGAGAGCGAAGCTCAAGAGGTTTATGAGGTCATCATACACAGAAAGTTTGTAAAAAAATTCCTTAACATACACTTACCTATCTATTGTTTTTTATAATTACTGGTGCTGGTATTTTTTTGTTAGAAGAAGCACTGAAGACAGAAAGCAGTTTGAGACACACACACACACACAGGAGCATGTGCTGGACTCTGGACCATGTATGCACGCTCACAACACACACACACACACACCCACACCCACACACACGCCAGCTGTGTGCGACTCTCAGTCTCTCTCTCTCTCTCTGTCCCCATTTCAGACATAATTTATTCTGTTTTATTTTATTCGCACTGTGAAGTGCCCATGAACTGCAGTGAAAATAGTCAATCACTGCTTTCTGTTGCTGAGAAGGGTCGCGGTCTCCTGAAGCTGCCCGCCACGTGAGAAGCAAAACAACAGCAGGAGAAACCAGATATTTTGATTTGAAGTAAAGGCAGGATCAACTAGATCAATGGTAAAACAAATTAATAACTTAATAGCATGTCTGTGTGAAACTTATGTACGGGCGATCAGTGAGGGTCCTTTTAAACTGAGCTGGCATTTTTTTAGGTTTTGGGCCACCCACACACAGACAAAGAGCCAGTCACATGGCCCGGTACAGTTGAGTGACACTACAGTGACAGAAAGTTTTTAGAACGCCATGATAACCAGTTTTTGGGTTATTACGACGTTTGACTATGGCTTGTAAACCAGTTGATAAAGGGAGTCACCAGTAATTATATAAAAATAAATCATCAACGTCAAGTGGGATTTACCCTACAGTTCTGAAAGAAACAAGGCGGGTACTAGCTGAACCACCGATACTCCTCTATGGAGGATCACTAACAACAGTTATAGTGCCACAGGACTGGCATGTAGCAAATGTGGTTCCCTTACAAAACAGGTGGCAATAAGGAAAATCCCGAAAAACACAGGTTGGTGAGCCTGACATTAATAGTGTAGAAACTTCTGGAGACAATTAATTAAAGAGAGAATAGTTGCCATCATACATGAGAATAAAAGGGTTTATGGGAACTCTCATGCATTTACCAAGGGCTGGTCATGTCAGCCTAACCTAATAGACATTTGGAATGTAGTGACACAAGCGTCAGTTAAAGCGACGACAGTGGGTGTACTATACTTGGATTTTAGTGAGGCCTTTGACTTGGTGACATGCAGGAGACTGGTTAAGGAGGTAACTAATCTGGAGGTAGGGGAAGAAATAACTAGTTGGATCAAAAACTGACCAGTAGATAAAACCTACAAAGTGGTTCTAAATATAGGGGGTGTGCAATCGGCTGACTCAGAATATGTAATTTAACTTCAACTGTGAGGAAGCAGGGCCATAACTCATGAATGGCAGAGCCGCAAGTGAGTTACAAAAGTCCTGCCCACTCACAAGTGATGTTAAGTTGCTTATTTTGAGTCAGGCTGTTGTATATTAGTTTACAAGCTCTAGCTTCTAAATCTGCAGTTTGCTTGACAATTTAGTTGTTTTTCTTTGATTTTAACAGCTTCAGTGTTGCACAAGGCATTGTGATGTCATCAGCATTGTAAAAGCTGTTCTCTTATTGGTTAAGCATTCCATGGTTATGACAGTAACCTTAAAAATATCCATTGAGACAACAGTTAACAGTGATAATTTTTTGCATGTTGCTGCTACTGATGTCACTAGTCAAGATATCTTTTTTACATTATCATTTTTGCCCCCTTCCTGTTCTGTGTGATTACTGTGAATCTCTGAGGATAGGACAGTGACTATTGGGGTACCCCAGGGGCCAGTTATGATTTTACTCCTGTTTTATATGCACATCTGTGACATGGTAGAGGCTATCCAGGTCAAGGGGAATTTGTTCACAGATGATAAGCTCTGCAGGATGGTCAACAGTGAAGACAGGACGTGAAGAGATTGGAGAAATGATCCACTATTTGGCAAAAGAAATTCAGCAAACAAAGGAGTGAACCCTCTCATGTTCAACCCTAGATGAGGTTTTATAATGGTCCAGCAAAATACTGCCAAAAGGACTGTAACATCTCAAAAATCAGGATGGATGTACCCACTAGTGAATGCAAAACTTCTACTTGCAGGTTTTCATAAAATTTTATTTTGTTGCTTGGCCACTCTTACTTCTTGATGTTTCACTGATATTTCATCAGCTTTTTCAAGGGATAGTGGTCCTGTATTCAGAAGGTATTCTAAAATGCATGCATTAATATACACGAACATTTAACCATTCGCACCCAAGTTTGTAATATAAGTTTCATAATTCGTAAAGTATTAGCCTTTTTGTTAAATGAATCCTTTCTTTAAACAACCAGCTTTGTGGCTTACTAGATAGTATTTCAGAAACTCCTGTGTTAGATAACTATGGAGCGGCATGCCTGCTCACTGTTAGCTTATACGGTGGCCAGTCGAGTAGGTAAGAGGAGGTCTGGACTGGTCACCATATCGGAACTCCCAACACATCACCAGGCACCCTAAGGGGGAGGTAAGATGGGTGGTGTTCTGTGTACAGATGGGGCAGGTGGGGGGGGGGATGCTGGACTGCCAGTGCTTACCATTATGTATGTCAACAGGCACTGTGGGGTGGGGAGTACCACTGGTCACCAGGGCAGTCCATATTGTTGTATATGGGTGCTCAGGGGTGGGGTGGGGGTGCTACTAGATACCAGGGATATGGGCATGGCTGGCCTTAAGGGTAGGCAAACTAAGCAGCCACCTTGGGTGCTCATCAGTATGGAGTGCACAAAACACTATTATTATTATAATTAATTTATTTATTTATTTTGTTTTTTGCAGACTGTGTGAATCATAAATCATACTGTATATAAATCCAGTGTAATGTATTCATGTATTTGGGTGCAGAGTGGAGAGGCGAAGACTCCCGAGTGTGCTGAATCCCATCCCATGCTTGCCTCTGTCAGTGACTAATTTTTTATTTTGTTTTTTTGGTGCCAACCAAACAGATCCCAGATGCAGAGAGAAGAGACTAGGAGGAGCGACAAACTGTTTTAGCAGTAGTGCTTGTTCAGAAGAGCCACGAAGTTCAAATGGCTCAGAATGGAGTGGACCTAGTAGTGGTGCTGATGGGCAGCTGTGTAATCAGTGAACCTGTGGTCCATCTGATTTTTTCATTAATTACAGCACCAGGCAGTCAAGCAGTCAGACAGAGACGGGCAAAGTGCTGCCTCTCTTCTGGAGGAGAAGGGTGGTTGTGTTCAACGGGAGGCAGGACATGTGAGCCCATCAGCTGCTGAGTCATCATCAGCAGTGCGGGTGGGCGATGGCACTGCACTGACTCTAAGGAATATAAGGAGGATAGTAAAGTCAGCCCCAGGTCCCAGAGAATGAACCAGCATACAGCAGTGGTCTGGGGGTGTCAGGAAATAAGCCAGCCCAGCAGTAGCACTGCAGTAACTCTTGAGGTGACTCAAATGAGCAGTGAGCGAGTTGACAAATAGTTTAAAATTAAGTGAATCCGTTTGTTCTTTTCCCCTCCATCCTGCAAAGAGAGAAAAGAAAAAAATAAGAAATGTATCTCCAGCAGTGCTTCATGTTTATTTATTTATTTAGTTTTTGTTGACCGGGTAAGTGCACTAGACAAATCCAGACTATTTTCAGACATGACCCGGGGGGAGAGAGATACAGATGAATGCAAACTGACCTTGAACCAGATTAAGCTGTTGGTGATATTTTTAGTGAATAAGGAGGAGGAGGAGGAGGAGGCAGAAGGATTCAGCCTCAGTCTGTACCCCACAGGCCACCACCACACAGTTCAGGTGTATCAGTGTGTGCCAGTCCCTAGTGGAAGGTCTTAATGGTTAGCCTAATATAGTTGCCCTGAAACTGTGATTGTAAACACTATCTACTGGCAAAGGAGCCTTTGCCTATAGGGAGACTGCTTCGGCGAGGAACAGACCGGCTCAACTCTTCCACACTGGATGGGCTTTTACATCCTGCCTGTCTCCATGATGGGAGAGCAGGTTCTAGCAATAGGTGTGAGGACCTGTCTGTATTCTTTGCTGCAAGGTGTCCTCTATCAAGGATGAGCTCTCCTCGAGTACCTCTCAAAGGAGATGCAGGGTCCAGCCTGAAATGTGTCGAAACACTCCTCCTGTCTGGGATGAGCTTGAGCTAGTTGGGGTGGAGGAGGTGGTGGAAATAATTTCAAAATTGCGGCCAACCCAATGTGAGCTAGACCCAGGTCCGACCCAACTTTTGGTTGGATGTTTGGACCTGATTGAACCTGTGATTGCTGGGGTCATCTGGAGTTCTTTGAGGAGTAGGATCTTCCCATTGGCCTTGAAAGAGGCCGTGATTAGATCCCTTTTGAAAAAACCCTCTTTGGACCCAGACTGCTTAGCAATTACAGGCTGGTCTCAAACCTCCCATGTTTAGGGAGGGTTATTGAAAAGGTGGTGGCCAGACAGCTTGAGACATCTTGCCTCTTCCTCTGCCTATGAGCCTTTTCGGTCTGGGTTTCATGTGGGGCATAGTCCAGAGACCGCCCTGATGAGGGTGCTTAATTTTAAACTTCAGGTTTTATTCATGGTAAGCATGAAATACAACATAACAGCTCATCTATCATAGCTGAATTCAAGGCATACTTCTCCAAGGTTAACATCTTTTACAATGTTACGATATCTTTATCTGACTTTTACTATTCAAGTTAATCTACATGGCTTACAGAGTCTTAGTATCATAATAATGGTAAAAGTAGGAGTAATACACTGCTTTAAGCCATAGGCTTTGGTTGGGTGGATACAGTTCAACACAGTGTAATTATAGTCTCTGTCACAAAGTCCATGTAAACATTTTTTAGTTGCACACCTGTAAACTAATATAGTGTGTTTCAACAAAGCTCAACGTAACATTAATATAGGATAAAAAGGAAGGAGTGAAAAAAAAAAAACTTGCATAGTAACTGATACTGCTTACAAAGAATATTTCAAAGTTGTACATTTTGCTATGGTTTTCCCTCCTCCTATTCAGGCAAGTAAGCTTGTGAAGATAACTGCAGTTGTTTTTGGATTTCCTGAAACCTCCCCCCAACCCTTCTGGGGGTGCCTCCATAATGTCCAATTTTTTAATCCTATTCGGTGACTCCCACCAGTCCCTCTTCCTCTCCTGGATGTCTTCAGTTTCTCTCCAGACCCGCCAAGGTTGTCAAAGGTCCTGAAATTTCTCTGTGAGGGTGCTTAATTATCTCCTGATGGTGAGGGACAGGAGAGACTGAACCAGCTTGGTCCTCCTGAACCTCTCTGTGGCGTTTGACACCGTGGACCATAAGGTGCTACTTGACTGCCTGCGGTTCCGGAGTGGCCTGTCTGTTAATGTCATCAACTGTTTCAGGTCATGCCTTACAGGCAGAGTACAAAGAGTGACGATGGGGTTAGCCTCATCTAACCTGAAGCCTCTGTGCTGTGGGATTCCCCAGGGTTCGGTCCTGTTGCCTTTGTTGTTCACGGTGTGCAAGCTGCCATTGGGGGACATTATCAGGTGGTACAGGCTGGGTTATCACTTCTATGCAGATGATACCCAGCTGTACTTGTCCTGTGCACCCAATACCCAGGTGTTGGTCTCTGTATTTAACAGCTGCCTTGATGAGATCCAGTCATGGATGACTCAAAACTGGCTTAAACTTAACTCAGGTAAGACAGAGGTACTGGCTGTGGATCCAGGCTGTCGGGGCGGGGGGGTGAGGGGTTACCCCAGCTTAGTATTAGGGGCTGTTCCTCTTGCCCCATCTAGACAGGCGAAAGATTTGGGCCTGATCCTGGATGATGGTTTGACACTTGATGCACAGGTGTTGGCCGTCATCAGGAGTGGATTTTGCCATCTCCAGAATAGCGACTGACTCCAAACCCTGATCCTGCCTGAGGACTTGACCATGCTGGTGCATGCTTTCGTCACTTCCAGGTTGGACTTCCGTAATGCCCTGTACCTAGGGTTATTTGGAGGCAACCTCCATAGGCTGCAGCTGGTGCAGAACGTGGTAGTAAGGTTGTTGACTGGGGTGAGAAGTTGTGAGCATATCACTCCGGTCCTCCACGGACTGCACTGGCTGCCGGTCAGGTGGAGGATTGTCTTCAAGGTAGCGCTCCTGACCTGCAAGACCCTGCATGAAAGGGAACCTGTCTATCTGTAAGATCTCACTGTCCCCTATCATCTGCCCTGGGCACTCTGTTCTGCCGGGGGAGGCCTCCTTGGAGATCCTAGAGTTAGGTTGTGGCACTGTGAGGATAGGGTGTTCCTGGTGGTGGCACCTATACTGTGGAACTTCCTTCCTGGTTATCTAAAGGAGGTACCCTCAGTAGAAGGCTTTATAAAGGGGTTAAAAACATATCTGTTCCAACAAGCCTTTACTAATTGATTAATTATTTTTAAGGGATGGATAGAAGAATTTTAAATCCATTCTAATGATCAACTGTTGTATAAATATTGTTGTGTGATTTTACTGTGTAAAATATCTATCTATCTATCTATCTATCTAAAGCATGAGTATGCGATTTTTGTACACTCTGAAGTTGCAGAAAATGAATCAACATTCACAGAGTTTACTATAAAGGCATCAGTAATTTACTAATAATTTAAGTGGTATAGCCTTTGTCCTGATTAAGTCAAGTCATCTTTATTTATAAGAAGCGTTTTTCTAAAACCAAAGCGCCTGTACAATATATCACAAAACACTACAGGTTAAAATCCTAATTCATAAAACTCCACATTCAGATTAAAATCACATCAAATCAGAAAATGCCAGTTGAAACAAATGGGTCTTCAGTTTGGCCTTAAAAGACTCGGTGGACAGGCATTCTCTCACCCAATGAGGTAGAGAGTTCAACAGGGCTGGGGCCACAAAAGCAAATGCTCTGGCTCCTGAGGTCTCCAAACAGACCCTGGGAACCTCCAGCAATCCCTCATTGGCAGAACAAAGTGGGCAGAGGGGGCAGTAGGGACAAAGGAGGTTTTGCAAATAACACAGTCCCTGTTCATGTAAGGCCTTATAGGTCAGCAACACAACCTTGAAGGTGATTCTCCACCGCACTGGCAGCCAGTGCAGTTTACGGAGCACAGGCATAATAGGACTGGGTCTTGATGAGCCAGTCAGTCAACAGCCTGGCAGCTGTGTTCTGCATCAGCTGCAGGCAGTGGATATCCACCCCTTGAAGCCCTAGGTGTAAAGCATTGCAATAGTCAACTCATACACCTATTGTGGGAAATCTTCCTTACAGTCGTTAAACAAAACTGTACATATTTTTGCAAAATAACTGCTTGGGGAGAACACTTGGGGTAAATGTACCAAAAAAATAAGAGAGCGGGGGGGGGTAGAGTCAGGAGGGGCCGATGTGAGGATGCCTAGAAGAACAGACAGAGAGAAGGGTGCTCCAAATGAGAACAGGATTAGGAGGAAAGAAGAGGGGCAGCCTAGAGGGGCAGTCGGGAGAACCTCAGGGCTTTTGATGGAGGCTGGCATATACTGTTATAATAAATTCTAGCTGCTAAGCAACCTAGAGGGGAGGAAGAGGTTGGAGAAATTGAGGGAAATGATTCAGAGGCCAGGGGGAGAGAGATGGGTTCCCAGACAGCATCAAAGGTGAGAAATGGACAGGATAGAAATGGCACCAGAGGGAGAAGAGGAAACGTAAATGGTAAGCAGATGGGGAAAAGCAACTTATAGCAGGTGGGGGGGAGAGCTTGAGGTGGGAGAAGCTGGAAGATAAGGAGGAAAGGGGGGCACCCCCCTGACAGGAAGGCAAGGAAAATGAAAGATGAGGAGGAAAATGAGGGGCACCCTGCCAGGAGAAAGGTTCTGACCAAGGATGGGGCCCTAGGTAGCGGGGACCCACAGGGGACCACTGGAGGTGGGGTTAATATCAAGAGGAGGGGAATGATGGTGTAGAAGAAGGGGACCACAGGAGACCACTGGAGGTGGGCTTAATATCTGAGGGGGGGAAATGATGGTGTAGAAGAAGGGGAAATGATCAGGGCCAGGATGGATGACTCGGATGGGGGGGTTAAATGAGACACCCAGACGGGGTTCTGAGGTAAGTGGGCATGACAAAGAAGGCAAGAAGGAAAGAGTGACAAGGGGGTCACAATTGAGAGGGCAGGATGACTCACGTGGAAATGAGTTTACGGATAAAAGGGGCTGGGGGTGAAAGCGCAAAAAAGATAACCCTAAAGATGAAGGGGGTGTTAAGTATTGATTCTGGGAGACTCAATGATTAGGGGTATTCACTGGGAGGGACGGGGGGATCCCATAGACAGGTTAAGGTAGTGAGTATGTGTGGTCTTACAGCGCACAGGGCAAAGGTCATGGTGTATGAACTGGTTAGGGATAGTGGCGGGAAACCAGATTTCCTGGAGCACTTGGAGACAAACGGTTTGCAGGGAAGTAGTGTCTTGGAAATCCAAGCAACATTCTGAGAACTTGCCAGAGTCTGTCGGGACAATGGATGCAACATTTTCTTTTCAGAAATATTGCCGGTGCCAATGGCCTCAGTAGAAAACAAGATAAAGATCATTGAGGTAAATGACTGGTTCAGAAAGTGGGGAGCAGAAAGCGGGACGGGGGTGCTACAGAACTGGAAGGGAGTTTGGGAGGATAAGGGAGTGTATGCCAAGGATAAGCTCCATCTTACCTCATTAGGGAAGGAGGTCCTAAAACAGGGGGTGGAGTACTATATTCAAAAAAAGTGGGATTTAAACTTGTGAGGGAGGGACATGGGAGGGCTGGCCAGTATCCTCCCAAAGATGAGAATTAGTATTAAGGAGGGAGGGAGGAGGGGGTATCAGATAGGGGATGAGTCAGGGGAGGATGGAAGCATTCGGAACCCAGGAGGGGTTCTGCAAAGGGGATCGGGGCAACGAGTGGGGGGTAGTGTTGGTAAATGCCAGGAGCTTGGGAAACAAGATACCAGAGTTCCAGGCCATGCTGTTCGAGGGGTGAGGGTGGAGGCTGAGGCAGTCACGGAAATGTGGGCCAACAAAAACCATGATTGGGTCCTGAAGATGAGGGGGTACACTTTGCTTAGGCAGGACAGAAAGGTGGGCAGAGGGGGAGGAGTGGCTTTGTACATAAGAGATGGCTTAGAAATTGATAGGGTAGGGGAACCAGGGGGAACTGTGGAGGTCTTATGGGTCACTTTACGAACCCCTGCAGGAGGTAAGGTCAAGATGGGAGTAGTATATAGGCCCCCCGGGTTGGGGGATGCACTGGAGCAAGACTTGCTGGACAACATCATAGCCCAGTGTGGACCAAAAGGGGAGAGAGTGGTGTTGATGGGGGACCTTAATATGCCAGGTGCAAACTGGGAAACCATGTCTTCAAAGGCGGACAGGGAGCAGAGGCTGCTGGACTGCTTCCAAGATGTATTTCTAACACAGCATGTGGTGGAGCCCACAAGGTAGGGGCATGTCCTGGATGTGGTTATGGCAGAGTGAGGACCAGGTAAGGGACCTGGGTGTTGAGGAACCCCTGGCTGAGAGTGACCACAACACCATCTGTTTCAAATTAACATGGGAGGAGGGGGGGAGAGCTCCAGGACACTGATGGTGGACTTCAGGGGGGGCAGATTTCATGGGCATGAGAACCATTCTCAAGGACCACTTGAAGGGGGTTAAAACAAGGACAGATATAGAAAAGAGATGGGAGTTCATTAAATGAGGACTTCATGAGGCAGTCAGGACCTGCACTAAGGTCAAGCGTAAGGGATCTCAGAGACATAAACCGAGCTGGTGGTCTAGGGAGGTTCAGCTAATGGTCAGGGAGAAGAAGGCTGCTTACAAAAAAATACAAATCAATGAGAGGGGAAAGGGAAAAGGAAGCTTACCCTCTTTTCTCTAGAAAAGTCACCCGGATGGTGAGGGGTGCTAAGTCCAGTAAAGAACAGCGATTGGCAAAGGGGATATGGGGAGAGAAAAGGGGTTCTTTAGGTACGTCGGGGAGTAAAGGAAAACCAAGGTCCAGCTTGGTAGATTGAGAACAGAAGGAGGGTGGGTGAAAGAGGCGAGAGACCAGGCGGAGGTATTCAATGAGTACTTTGCCTCTGTGTTCACCTGCAAGAGGGGGGATACTAAAAAAGCAAGACACGGAGGAGATGGTGGGGTAAAGAGGGGGACAGTGGGGGAAACAAATAGGGAGCAGGAAGGCGGGGGAGGTAACCCCGAGGGGTCACATCTGGATATGGTTAAACAGGCCAGTAAGGAGGGGGGAACAGATGATGCTATCTCCACTGAAAGGGTGTGGAAAGCCCTAAAAGACCTAAAGAAAGATAAATCTCCTGAGCCGGATGGCATACACCCAAGAATGCTATGGGAATTGGCGGACCTACTGGCAGCACTCCTGGCAGAGCTCTTCAATGGATCACTCAAGACAGGGAAGGTACCCAGGGATTGGCTACAGGAACATGTGGTGCCTATCCATAAGGGGGGGGGGGTCGAGGGAAGTGCTAGGAAACTATAAACCCATCAGTTTGACGTCAGTGGTGGGGAAATTAATGGAGAGTATACTGAAGGAAAGATTGGGGTGTTCCTGGAGAAGGAGGGAGGGAGGGATAGCAGGCAGCATGGTTTTGTGCTTGGCAGATCATGTCAAACTAACCATGTGGAGTTCTATGAATGGGTAACATCTGAACTGGACAGGGGAAGGCCAGTGGATTACTATTTTTAGACCTCAGCAAGGCGTTTGACTCGGTCCCCCACTATGGCATGGTGGGGAAACTGGCAGGGTTGGGGGTGGGCCCACTGATGGTAAGATGGATATGAAACTGGCTAACTGGTCTCACTCAGAAAGTCGTGGTCGGCGGGAAGCTCTTGAGCCCTAGAGGAGTCAGTAGCAGGGTGCCACAGGGTTCGGTCCTGGGTCCGATCCTTTTTAATGCTTACATATCGGACATCATGGAAGAAATAGGGAGTGAAATGAATCTCTTCACTGACGACTCTAAGATGGGAGCAGTAGTTGAGGGGAAAGAGGGGAGTTTGGCCCTGCAGGAGGATATAGAGACCCTGGTCAGGTGGGCTCACACCCGGAGATTAAATTTAAATTCCTCCGAATGCAAGGTATTGTACCTAGGGTGGGGAAACCCCAATCATGTATATACCCTGGGGAGGAGACACTGGAGGCCTCTATGGGGGAAAGAGACCTAGGGGTCATGATGGATGTAAGTATGAATAACTCTGAGCAGTGCAGGAGAGTGGCTGCCAAAGCAAACAAAATTTTGGGATGCATAGCAAGGGGTATCACCTCGAGGAACAGGAAAGTGATCCTACTGCTGTGTAATGGGCTGGTTCGACCACACCTGGAGTACTGTGTGCAGTACTGGAGGCTGCATCTAAAGAGGGACATACAGCTCCTGAAGAGGGTCCAGAGTAGGGCTACCAAGATGATATGAGGACTAGGGGATTTGATATACAAGGGTAGACTGGAGGAGCTTGACCTGTTTTCACTGGAGGAGAGATGAGACGGGGGGGGGGACATGATCGAGGTCTTCAAGTACCTCGAGGGAATAAACAGGGTTAATATGGAGGTGATGTTTAGAATGAAGGAGGGAGGTATCACCAGAAGACATGATCTGAAGTTGGAAGGTGGAAGGATAAGGGGGGGAAGAGGAGGAGGTTCTTCAGAGGGTGGTGGAACCTAGAATGCGCTGCCTGGAGAGCTGGTCCAGGCTTCCACAGTAGAAGGTTTAAGAAAGGATGGAACAGATACAGAAAGGGAAAGTATAAATGGAAGGCCTGGCCTGGGGGGGGGGCGGAGGGATGATAGGCGTTCTGGAACACAAGGGGGGGAAGACCTCGGTCCCCAGCTAGGGATCTGAGGTTTTGAGCAGGCTCGATAGACCGTATGGCCTAATCTGCTGGCAATTAGTATGTTAGATTTCTTTTGTTTAGAATTTGCAACAGGAATTCTGAATAATCTACAAGGATTTTGTTCTGTAGTTAATGAGTACTTAATCCCTCTTGGTTTTAGGAGACCATAATAAACAGAATCCATATCACATGGCATGTACTTGTCTGGAGCTGCAAATGCCTGTACTTCCATTTTTTACTATAAATACCAGCTAATCTGCATCCTCTTTCAACAAATCCAAAAAATAAGGTTCATTCAATATGGAATTGCCAACCTGCCTGGATGCACCATAACTAGAAAGGTGATGTTGGTAATGGTTGCTGACTCCAAACTGGGGTATCGTAACTGCCATATGTAATTTCTTTGGTGGGGAAAGACGATATATAAAAAATAATTTTTGAGGGGTGCCATTTGCAAGTTTGCCTAGAGGTGCCACGTACCCTAAGGCCAGCCCTGGATATGGAACTATACATGAAACAGGTGATCATGGGTGGGGGATGCCACTAGACACCAGAGATAGGAACAAGTACTCAGGATGACTGTTGGGGGTTGGGGTTGTCACTGGACACAAGGGATAGGGCAAAGTATATAGGTCAGCTGTTTACACCAGGGATACCAAACTATACATGTGACAGGTGGTTGGGGGGAGGAGGGTGCACTAGACGCCACAGAGCGGGACAATTGTATGGGACGGGTGTTTGGGGGTAGGAAGTGTCCCATGTCACCAGGGACAGGACAAATATGCAGGATGGCTGATTGGGGGATGGGGGTGCCGCTAGATGCAAGCGATACGGAGCTATACATGAAACAGGTTATCAGGGGTGCGGGTGCCACTAGATAACAGGGATATGAAACTATACATGGTATGAGTGCTCAAGGGTGGAATATGCTACTAGACACAAGGGATATGTAACAGTACATTCCGGCACACACAGGATGGTTGCTAAGGGGTTGCAGCACACCTTGCAAATGAGCCCATAATGGGCATGCAAATGGCCAGTTAGCATCTTGCATGCCCATCTGCATGTTGTAGCTGAATATAAACCACAGGGATTCTGGCACTATCCATGCTATTGAGCACTAGTCCCTGTGAGCTGGATACAGTCCAGGTCCATGTCAGGACAACACAGTGTGCATGATTCTCAAAACTTCCTGAATAGCACAAAAGGATTGCACCACAAGAAATGGCACAAGGTGTGGCATGCACCAAAAGATGCATCGGAAGCAATTCCCAAAAGCAGCCTGTATCAAATGTAGGCTGTGTGCAGCAAAGGGGGGCTTGCGCCATACTCCTTGCAGCACAAAATGGGCTACAGCATGGTGCTAGGGGGCTTGTGGCAGATGCAGACTGCCATATCCTCTAATTAGGGATTCTCTAAACCCTCCCAGAGGGCAAATTTCTAAGTACCTTAAGACCAGCCAGTGCTGGTCTAAGGGTACTAAGAAGTATGTCCTCTGGGAGGCTAGAGACCTTGCGCCATCCCTGCCTCATGAGTGTGATGAGACTCCATTTGACCAGCATTCCCTGGTGGTCTAGCAGACCCCCCTACCTATCCCTGATTTCCCAGTAATAAAACAAATAATATTCCTTGGTGGTCTAGCAGATCCCCCATTCTTGATCTCCCCATAATAAAACAAATAGCATTTCCTGGTGGTCTAGTGGACCCCCTCCCTATCCCCTATCTGCCCATATAAGAAAACAGAACTTTCCCTGGTGGTCTAGTGGACTCCCCCCAACCCGCAGGCAGTGCTTCAACTACCCACTCTCCCTGTCCCATCCCCAAGCCTGTGACCGTCACAGCCCTCCACTCCCCACCGACTGAGCTGTATTGGAGTGTGTACTGTATATGATACATGCTTATTGATTGACAACTCACTGAACTGTCAATCAGTGAGTGCATACTGTATACAGTACATGCTCCTTGACAGTTCAGTTGGCAGCTGGCTGTGGTGGAAAGTGAAAGGCTGTGCCAGTCACCACCTCAGGGATAGGATGGGGGGAGCGGGGTGGTGGGGCACTGACTACAGCAGTGGGGGTTCCACTAGACCACTAGGGAAAGTTAGGTGTTTTCTTGTATGGGCAGATAGAGGATAAGGAGGAAGTGCCCACTAGACCACCAGAGAGTTCTGTTATTGGCATACAGGGGACATTGGGCATGGGGGGAAGGGGACTTCTAGACACTAGTAGCTGTCCATGGGCTCAGCTGCCACCTGAGCACCCCAGGGCTTGCAGCAAACCTCACAGATGCACCATCTGTTTGGCACATGGCCACAGTTGTTGCAAGCTGGGAGACTTCACTGCTGGGACCCTACCCAATAGAAACAGGAAAGTTTGCTAAGATGGGTATTTTTGAAATACTGTTTCATAGACCACAAAGCTGATTGTTTAAAGAAGGGATTCCTATAACAAAGAGGCTAATACTTTACAAATTATAAAATGTATATTATAAAATTGGGTGTGAATGTTGAAATGTTCTTTTATAGTAATTTTGCATACTTTATGAATACAGGACCACTATCCTATGATAAAACTGATGTGAGATATCGGCGAAACATCAGGAGGTAAGGGTGGCCAAGCAAGAAAATAAAATTGAATGGAAAACCTACAAGTAAAAAATTTGTATTCACTGGTGGATACATGCATCCTGGTTTCTGAGTTGAAATGCAGTTTCAAAAATGTTCAGGGTGATGCACATAGGAGGAAAAATCCTGGAACAGTGTACAATTTTGATGGTACTCAAGTAGAGAGCACAGAGGAAGAGAGAGAAAGACACTGGGTGGTGAGTCACTTTTCAGTGAATCAGGGAATGTGGGAATGCTAACAGAATACTGGGGTACATAGGGAAAAGGTTTTATGGTTGCAGAAGAGAGCTGATATTGCATCTGTATAGATCACTAGCGAGACTGCATCTGATATACTGTGTGTATTTTTTGACCCCACATAAAAGTAAGGACAGAGATAGATTAGAGACAGTACTGTGATGGAGCATAAAGATAATATGTGGCCAGCTGGACAAGGTGTATAATGAGAGTCTGAAAAGTCCCAATATATATTTACTGGAGGACAAAAAAAAAGTGGGACATGATAGAGACTTTCAAGTTCATGAAAGGATTTAACAGAGGTGACACAGTAAGTCTGTTCAAACTAAGAAACAGTGCATCCATCAGAGGGCATGCATACAAATTAGGGGAGGTAAGTTCAGAAAGGACACTGTGACGTTTTACTTCATTAAAATGGTGGTAGATGGGTGGAGCAAACCTCCTGTCAAGGTTGTGGATGCAAATGTAATATCAGATTCAAAATGAAGTGCTCTGCATATAATGGGATTGTCGGATAGAATGATGAAGATGGGGAAGGGGAAGACTACGAGGGAAGGATGGAGACTAGAGTGTCTCCGGATAGGAAATTTTAGGACAGACTGGATGGACTATTCAGGTCTTTTTCTGTCACTTTTTCTATTTTTCTATGTAAGATGGTATTAGGGCTCCAAAACCCAAGTTCACATTGTGATGAGCAAACCAGATAATGGGGTCAATCACCATAGTGTCCTCTTAAACCCAACTAAGAAAATAAGATCCAATGTTTGACTTTTAACGTGGGTTTCTGTAGATATTTTGTGCACATGGAAGAGAGCTGTAATAGTATGGAGGAGTTATTTTGCAAGTTCATCTAAAACAGCATTAGTCCTGTTGCTAAAATCCACAAATACCATAAAGCCCTAAGATTCAAAGGTCAGCAGAATTATGAACATGGAGTACCTCCTAGAAAACCCCCTCCCCCACCCTGGTGCGCAGTATATGAGGCAAATTATTCACCTCACAGTGTGTCAGCAACGCAGTTCACTACCAAACTCTCAAAAGATGTTTGCTGTTCAGTGAGGGCTGTAGGGAGCCCCAGTCTGTATGTAAAACAGATGGCAGCATCTCACCCCTATGTGCCAGCCTTGGGCAATGCATCATGAAAAAAGTCCAACGTAATCAGATGTGATAATATTGGGCCAGCAGATTAATTCATCCACATTTCTGTGATTTATTTATTTATTATTTAAAATTGGTACCCAGGAGAGGTGCACTGAGCTGAGGCTCATTTCCAGGTGTGACCCAAATACATGCCTGACTTGTTTCTTCAATCAGTTCATGAAGAAGGAAGGCACTATTTTCTATGGACATGGTATAGAAACTTAGAAACATAAAATTTGATGGCAGATAAGGACCGCTTGGCCCAACTAATCTGCCCATTTCCCTACCTGATGGATAAGCTGCAGATTCTAGCTAATCAACAGCTTACTTCCTCCTACTCCCCACTAGAATTGCCTTATGCCTGTCCCATGCATTCTTGAATTCTCCCATTGTTCCTGACTCCACAACCTCCTCAGGAAGGCTGTTCCATGCATCCACAACCCTCTCTGTGAAAAAATACTTTCTAACATTACCTCTGAGCTGTCCCCTCTATCTTCAAATTGTGCCCCCTTGTTCTTGCACATCTCTTCTTCTGAAAGATACTACCCTCTTGTACTTTGTTAATTCCTTGAGATACTTAAAAGTTTCTATCATGTCCCCCTCTCCCTCCTTTCCTCAAGGGCATACATATTAAGCTGCTTTAGCCTCTCCTCATATATCTTCTGGTGCAGACCCTACACCATTTGGTTGCCCTCCTCTGAATAGCCTCCACTCTGTCTATGTCTTTGTGGAGATGGGGTGTCAGAATTGCATGCAGTACTCCAGATGGGGTCTCACTAACTGTACAGAGGGATAACAACTACTTGTTTTCTACTGTTGATGCCTCTCCTTATGCATCCCAGTATCCCCCCAGCCCTTCTTACTGCCTTCTCACATTGCTTACCCACCTTTAGGTCATCTGATATAATTACTCCTAGGTCTCTTTTGATTTTTGTTGTTGTTATTAACTCACCATCCATTGTGCACTCTTCCCCAGGGTTTTTGTTTCCCAGATGCATTACCTTGCACTTCTTTGCATTGAATCTGAGCCGCCACATATTTGACCATTCCTCCAACCTTGCCAAGTCCCTTTTCATTTTTTCCACCCCACCTTGTGTATCAACCCTGTTGCTGATCTTTGTGTCATCTGCAAAGAGACATACATTTCCTTCCAGGTGCTCTCCAATGTCACTTATAAAGACATTAAAGAGGACCAGTCCCAGTACTGAACCCTGCAGTACCCTGCTAGTTACCCTCCTTTCTTCACTATGGACTCCGGTTACTATTAGCCTTTGCGTCCTGTTGTCTAGTCAGTTTTTTATCCAGGCTACCACCTTAGGACCCACTCCAGGGCAGGCTAACGTATATATTAATCTTTTGTGTGAGACTGTGTCAAATACCTTGCTAAAATCTAGGTAGGCCATATCCACAGCCCCTCCCTGGTCTACTTCTTTGGTCACCCAGTCAAAGAAATCTATTAGGTTCATCTGGCATGACCTTCCTGCTGTGAAGCCATGCTGCCTTGGATCCTGTGCCCCACTGGCCTCTAGGTACTCAACAATTCTTTCCTTCAGAAGTGATGCCATCATTTTTCCTACCACTGAAGTCAAACTAACTGGTCTGTAGTTTCCTGCCTCTGCCCTGCTCCCACTTTTGTGAAGTGGAATCACATTTGCCCTCCTCCAGTCCTCAGGTACCACCCCATCCTCCCATGATTTGTTAAAAGAGTAGTCAGTGGTGTTGCTAGTTCTACCCTTAGTTCTTTTAGAATTCTTGGGTGAATCCCATCAGGCCCCATTGCTTTGTCCACCCTCAGTTTCAAGAGTTCTTTCAAAACCCTTTCTTCTGTGAATGGACTGGTATCAACCCCATATTCAGAGTTTCTCTCTTGTTTGGTTTAGGTACCTCCTCCTCCTCTTCCGTTGTGAATATTGAGTGGAACTATTTGTTCAGTATCCCTGCTTTTTCACTGTCAGCCTCTGCCCACATTCCCTCCCCTTATTAAGTCTCTGTATCCCTCCCTTGGTCTTTCTTCACTCCCTAATGTACCTATAAAAGGTTTTATCCCCCTTCTTAACAGAGTTGGCTATCTTTTCCTCAGTTTGTGCCTTTGCTATTCTGACTGCCTTCCCTGCCTCCTTCTGCTTTAACGGATAAAGTTCTCTGTCCTGCTCCTTCTGTGTTTCCTTATATTTCCTGAATGCAATCCTTTTCTCCTTAACCATCCCTGCCACCTCTTTTGAGAACAATAGTGTTTTTTTCCTTCATTTTGTTTTGTTGATTTGCTTCACACAAAGGCTTGTTGCCACTGCGATGACTGTTTGATTGTTCCCATTGTTCCTCCACCTCCTTCTTGCCCGTTTGCTAGTGCTTTTGAGGCACTCTCATTTTCCCAAAGTCAGTCTTCCTAAAGTCCAATACTCTTGTTTTGTGATGGCTTGACTCTATGGCTGTGTTTATTGTGAACCACACTGTTTGGTGGTCACTTGTTCCCAGATGGCTACCCACTTCTAAATCTGAGATCATTTCTCCTTCCCCAATTGAGAGTACCAGGTCTAAGATTGCTCCTTCCCGAGTGGGTTCCAACACTATATTCACCATCATTGCCAGGACTAGAGAACAATAACTCCTAACAACATCCTACCATGCCCTGCACTACTAGGTAGTGCTTGTCTGACCATTGGCTTCATTCTACATGAAGAACCTAATAAAACCTTTTTGGTCTCTTGAAACTGAATCTAAACCTGTTTTTTTCTGATTTTTTTTCTCAAAAGTGGATATAAGAAAACTGTACATTTTAAAGATGATTGCTTTATTTGTTATTCTCCAAGGAACTTCTGTAGTTTGCATTTAATTATGTACTTGACAGTGACGTGACAATGATGAGGAGCAGCTAACAGCCACCTTCAGATGTCATGTTTTCTCCCACCATAACCTATTCTTGGTACGGTAATGATAGGTAGCCATGTAATCTGCCTGTAGACCTTTGACTCACAGCATAGCTACTGATGAAGACATAACATAGGTCCACGTCAAACAGCCTCATCATAGAGACAGTACTTTGAGAGTGAGGCTTGGATCATAAACAACAGAAGTGATTGGTGGCAGCACAGCAAGTGAGTGATATCATTTCTTGTGTTGCTGCCACTCACTTCCTTTGTTTGTATTTCAAGTCTCATATCATAGGCTGTAGGTAATAATGGACCATCGAGGCGTTTTGGCAGCAAAAAATAAAGATATTTATTTACAAAAATATTAACGCAAACTGAAAACTGCAAAATTAAAGAGAAGCAAAACAGTAACAAAAAGGAAAATAAACATAGCTAGAAAACGCTAGCTCTTTAGGATGTTCGCAACATCACATCCAGGTCTGACTGAGTTGAACTGAACAGAACTCCACTCAAGCTCATCTGATCTCATAACTCAACTGACTACCTGTTCTAAAAGTACAGGTGTTATACTCTTCAGGGGTCATGTGATCATCTAACTTCACCCCTGTACCTTTCTGTTAATAACATTTCTTTATTTACACAGTATTTATTTTATTTACAACCTTTAAACATCTTTATTTCAATGCAGCATTTTATGTACATGCATAAAAGTGGTATACAGCCCTTTTGGGGAATTTAAAAGCAAACTCTGGCCTCAGCAAGCACCACCCCTTCCAGCAGCAGCAGCAGCATATATTCAGTCAGGAAATTGCCAGCCAGCTCTTAGTAGACTGCTGGAGCTGAGCTAGGATTCATTCAGGGCTCTGAGATGCCAGGAACAGCAGCAAATACCCTTGTTTTCCAGAGGTCTCCAAAACAGCACCAAACCTCTTTATTTCAACTATGGAGGGTATGTAGGGCTCCTATTGCTGTGTTGCTTACAGGAAACATCACTTTTGGGGAAACTGGAAGGCTAAATGTCTTCTTGACAGTGCACACATTTGAGCAGGTAGTTTTACCGGCGCTTGCACTACCGCACTGTCCTGCAGGAACTCCGCGGCATAACTTTTCACAAAAAGCCGCATTTTACCAGAGCTCTTGCAAAAAGAGCATGACGGTGGACAGACTAATGAACCAGGAGGTTCTTTAATTAGTTTATAAGCCTGAATGGTGCAACCAGCATAACGGGACACAAAAGGCATTTTTAAAGCATAACAGGGCATTTTAAAACAGCGCCTTGACATTTTTACAAAATGGAGGGTTTTCTTTATTCAACCCTCACACAAACGGGCTATAAGCAGGTATTTTAACAAGGGGAAAGCCCACAGAGCAAAAACATCTCCAAACACCATTTTACAAAGGGGGGACCTTTTCCTTTATCTCAAGGAGCATTTTACAGGCTCCAGGCATGCAGTATATAGAGGGACAGGACGCTCTTATAGCAGAGACAGAAAAACAGTCCTGACGTCCTCAATATTTTATTAATCAGCTTTTGTAGGCAGGATAATGGTACTGAAATGTACTGGGAAAAGACACAAGAAGACAAACAATAGAGAAGACTACAATAAACATATAAAACAAAGTGGGTGGCCAGCCCAACAAACAAACATATAACAATTAAGACAGGGACAAAGAACAGAAGTACATCCAGGGCACATTATCTTCCTAGAAAAGGGGGGGGGGGATGACTTCACTCTTTCACACCTCACTTTCAAAGTGCTTGTGACTAGATTCTATGGGTCAGGTAATAAAACAATTGCAACATTTAAGTATATTTTGTGAGAAGTTTGGATTTTTTGACATTTTATCATGCAAATGTTGGATTTGTTTGTATGGCATGGATTTCATTTTGTCTGCTGAATACCCTATCCTCAATGTTCTCCCTCACTCCCATCCCAGTCCCAGCCACACCTTATCCTCCAGCTGGGAGGGTGGGTGAGCAGAGTCAGAGTGGCCCACCTGGACACCAGGAAATTTTCTGGTGGGCCCCAATATCAAGTAAATGCAAAATGCACAGAGACAGTGTACAGTATTTAAATGGAATATAGATATGTATGTCACTCTTGGGCTCTCCCCTAATGATTTTTGGCATGGGGTCATAATGTCGATCACAAAAACAGTGCAGCAATAAATGCCACAAGCAAAACATCGTCCTCTGAAATAAGGTTGGGTAAAACACCAACCGTATAAAAACAGCAAAACACCATACGAAACAATGGCAATCTCTGTCTTTTTTTTGTAGTTTAAACTTTATTGAGTTTAGCAACCATAAGATATTATCAACAGCAGAAAACACAGAGTATCGAATAGCCATACAGACAAACTAATAAAGAACAAACCTCAAAAAAACAACAAAGAAAGTCCCCCCACACAGATCATACATACCAGCCAGGGGAAACAAACATAAAATAAAATAGACAAGGCCCACTCAGGCCGACAAGGTCCCGGGTCATATCAGACTCTGGCTACTCAGGCATCCTCTGTATAGAAAGAAGAGCATGAAACTGCTCACTCCCTGACATGGGAGGGCTTCACCACCCACTCCCCAGACTTAAAATAATCAGTTCTGGGGGTTGTGGACTTCAGGGATGGTGAGAAAATCAGGAGGGGGGAAACATTCCTTTTTTCTTAAAAAAAAAAAAAAAAAGTTGCACCACCAGGAGACCTGGGGAGAACTGAACTGTGGTCCCAGGTCTCCAACTCTGCTGTGTGCTGGTGCCTTTGCCACTCCACCACAGGAGCAGCTTAACCAAGCACCACACACACGGCAACTTCATCCCTTACAAGTAACAGTGCAGAATAACTGGGGTAGCAGTAATTCACTATCGCTATTATGCCCCTGTCACTCTAAATTCTTTTGCACTTTACACAGCGCAATTCTTGCAGCGCTCTTCTTGAAGCGCTATATTGACCCGGTACTATGATTTTTCAGGCAGGTCATGAGTATCAAGTTTCCATGCCTGCCCCCGGGCCACAGTCTGAGCCTGTGGAGGAGTGAATGCCTTTACCACATATGCCAATGCCACTATGTGATCAGCTGGCAGCACATGTGGTAAATGCTAGACAGTCTGCACCTCCCTCCCTTGGAGCCAAACTCCATGACATATTTAGCCCTTTGCTAGTCCAAGGGTTGTACACTTGAGTTCACACCCAAACCTGAGGCTTTCAGATAGCAGTACAGAGTTTTGTTGCTAAGCAACTGGGATTATCCCTGTGCAGCTCCAGTGTCACTTTATACATGCTATGTGTCAAACAAAGCCTGAGACAAATGATTAGAATGTAGTCTGATCCTGAGGGATTGTGGAGAGAGCTAGTGTAAAGGGGTTTGCTGTTCAGCAAATATTTACTTCACAAATGTAGGTACTGTTTCTAATGAATCAGTTTTTATGTTTGACTACATTTGTGGAATATATACGTAACCTACTTAAGTTAAACAAACAATGCATGGTTAAAGGGCATGAAAAATAAAGACTTGTATATTGCCTTGAAATTACAGCACCACTTGGTTTTACATACATATAAGTTATACAACACTTTCCTTTCCCCCTTGCCTTACAACATCTGAAATATTAACATTTTGTTCTGCTGGTTCTGCAAATGTAAATGGCTTACATATTCAGAAAAAAAATATCCTTGAAATATTTTTTTATAATGGTTTGTAAGTAGTATCTGAGCGTCCAAGTTATTTTATAATGGTTCTTGAAAGTGACAACCCCTTAGTTTGCAGGAGGATAAAGTAGGTTCTTAAACTCTTAGTCTTGGTGTTGCAGCTAGACATGTGGGGCCTGATTCCAAGATGCATTACGCATGGTGCAAGGCGATTTACACCATACCCCATGGCATAAATTGCAACTTGCACCATGCGTTACGCAAGTCATGATTCCAAGTTGTGACCTGTGCCATGCTGTATGTGGGTTGTGCCAAACGTGGGTTACGCCACCCACTATGCCCGCAACCCACAGTGGCATGGCGCAAGGGCAGGTTATGACATCAACCATGCCCTATTCTAAAAGGGCAGCTGCTGTAACCCACTTACACTATTCCAAAAGCCACAATGGTGCAGTGGAGTTAGACCAGCAGGGAGATGGTCTAAGGGGCATCTGTCTGTACCAATTGACTTTGTAGCACCACGGCATGCACATTGCCAGACTCCTTGTACCACCTCAACACAGACATGACCCCACCCACCCCTGAATGTCGGGGACCCCCGGGGGTCTGTTGCACAAAGTGCCCCCCAAATGCCTGTGCCACCTGGCCAACCCCCCCATACCCCCTGGTGCTTGTGGCTGTGTTCCATGATGGGGGGCTCCAGGGGGCACTTCTCAGCAGGCAGCAACTTGTGGCATCCAGATCTATTGCATCTTTCCTGTGGCGCTAACCTACAGCTACCGCAAGTCGCAGGACGTAGGTGCTGGGCACCCTGCCTGTCTTGGAATGTGGTGCAGGATCCCTGGCATAGCGCTGCATGGTGCAACTTGCATACACCCATGAGTTGTGCCATGTATTCTGGAATTGGGCCCATGATGTAACTGCTCAACTGCAGACCTTCATCTCACAGTACAGATATGTTTAAGGACACAGAGTCACTTGATGTCAGGAGACAACAATGGCCAAATTCAAGCATGCTTTAGCATATGTTCTGGGGTTGTTAGAAATGTTTTGCTAGATAATTATACATGCATACTCATAAAACTCCAAGTGTACCTCTCATTCACTGTGCGTAAAGACATCTCCTCCCCCCAAGAAATGATTACTGTCAGTTGTTCCTGTGGGATGGTAGAGAAAGTTAGTGTAAGGTGGTTTACTGCTCTGCAAATGTTTGCCCACAAAGCATAGGTAATACTTTCAGTATACAGTGACTCTTTCAATGTTTAACTACTTTGTGATATGAAAGTACTCCACTAAAGAAGGGTAAGTAAATAACGTTCAGTTAAAGTGTATAAAAAGAAAAACATTTGTAGAACACTACAGTATCCCCCCAAACTCATTTATAGTTTGCAGATATACAGAAGTAGTTTAGTTACCATATTTGTCTTTGTAAGAACAGATCCAGAAACAAATGGTTTGATTCTTTTATTGGACCAGCAGAGATGTAACAAAAGAAAACAGTGCCAACACTTTCAGATCAACCAAGTCCTTCCTTGGAGGCTTAAGGACTTGACTGGTCAAACTTTGGCACTGTTTTCTTATTATCTATATTAATCAATAAAACATCAAACCATTTGTTTCTGAATCTGTAACTTCAGATATAAATTCCAATTTGTATTTATTGCATATATGGTACATTTGCAGTATTCTGTACTTTATTGTATTTATTTTGAAAAACAGCCTGTATTTTATTGTATCTACTGCTATGCAATCACCTCTGTATTCTTGTTGCATTTTCTCCACTTCCCCTTCCTGGGTGGCACCTGTAAACAAGTTCTGTCTCAGTGTACCTTTCCTGGTTACCAAAATTTTAAATAAAGAAATATAAAAGGACTATGTATTATGCAACAAGTCCTCAAAATAATAAATATGATGTTAAAGGGGCAATGTTAAGCTTAATGTGCATATGTTGGCCATAGTCATACAGTCTATTTTCTTATGTGAACACAAATGTAAAAAACTGGCATGTTATCAGCACATACAGTATTATATGTGATAATGATATACGTTAAAAAATGGGAGAACAGCTTCTTTCATGTGTGATAACTTTATGTTTCAAAATGCCCTAACAGTAGAGAGGAGATTGAGTATGCCAGTCTCAGAGACACTACCTCATTCTGGAATGGCACCTTTGAACCTGGCATAGACAAAACAGTACAGGCATCACAGCACCAAATAGAATAATCAGCTGTATCACTCATGCTTTTGGGTACACAGTTTTCACTGTTACAGCTCAATTTAAATCTAAAGAAGCCTATGTAAACCATAATTTTAACATGAAAATCTTGCATAACTGCTGTTTCCCCTCCATTCCTTTGTGGATGTATGCCAATTAAGCCCTGTTTGGTTTGGGGGGCAGTTTCTGTTCTTTTTATATCCTACGTCTACCTTCCAAAATCTTTCTTGCACTTTATTTATTTATTTTAGAATTACACTTTCTTTTTACTTTTCTCTTTATAGAACTTGAACCAATGCAATTACACTAGTGAGGACCAGGATAAAAGTACGGTGAATCAGACATTTGTTGCAGGTTAGGTGCAGTGTAGGAACAATAAAAGCCAAACAGATATCATGGAGCACACTCACCAAACTTCTGCCTAGGATACTTGTGTAAAATTGGGTGTCGGACAAGGCAACAGTTACCCTGCAAAAAATTAAAAAAAAAAAGCATCTTATAAAGAAACATAGCAATAACCAAGAACCAAGATTAACTGCAACTATATACATAGAGAGATCCTAACTTGACAATGTTCTTGCTCCATTCATATCCCAGATCTGCCCCATTGAGTTGAAGTGTAAGAGAGTGGGGGTCAAGCTTCACCAAATCTCTGTTTTGGGAGTCATGTACTTAAATAAGGGCAGCCAGCAAGTCTCAAACTCTGCTATTGTGTTCACAGCTATATGGGACAGCCAGTCCATAGAGGCCAGCTGGGTAAGTGATGTTGAATCTCTTGCATAGAGGGAACATAAAGTTGTCTCCATTTACATAGGAGAAGACATTTGAGTTGCATGGATAATAGTACCACCCACCTGAATTCTGACCTTGTCAGGTGGGGAGCTCTGGGCTTTATACCTAGTAGCAGGAGTGGGACTGACACTGGAATACTTTCCCTAGTATTTGGGTGCCTTGCCAGCATAGCTGAGTCCATAGACGCTGCACTTTGGGGCAGGACCATAATATATGTAATACTGTATATCATCTCGTGGGAGCTGACACCTCCATCATAGATCATTTTTTTTAACACACCTGCTTTGTGAAGTACAGCCGGGGTCCTATGCCATGTGTAAAATTTTATTGTGAATTTATGTACTTCTTGCATCTTTGAAGGACCTATGCCCTACCCTCCAGCATTCTCGCCATTGTTTTTCACTGATTGATATTTGTAATACCTGTTTCCATTTGCTCTTGGAGATACCAGATTTTGAGGGGAGGGTATCTCTTATTTGTGAGTAAATTTTGCTGGCCATGTTTTTGGGACTAGATACCCAGCCAGGCACTGGAGAGGTGCTCCCCCATGTACCTTTTGTTTGATATACTGTATGTTTGGATGGTTGCCCCACAGGGGTGTAAGCTTCATCGGGGCAAGGGTTGCATCTATCTTATGACTCAGCTTGGCCCAGTAGTTAATAGAGGGGCCAACTGTGGGGTGGGATAGCCATTCTTTCTTTGGTGGGCTATAGATTAATAGAGGGAGAGAGTGGGTATTGCTCTGTGTGGCTTCCATATACAACCACTGTGACGAGTCTTCCAACCTGGGTTGAAACCACTTTATTGTTTGTGTGACCTAAAATACCCATTTGTAGCCCTCAAACTATGGAAGGCACCAGCCCCCTTCCTTCCAATGGGCACAGAGTTTGTTGCAGCTATAGCGGGGATGCTTGTTCTCCCATAAAAGTGTCTGATCTGTTTGTCTATCTTGAGCCACCAGCTAGCGGGGAACTCAAGAGGGATGTGCTATAGTAAATAAAACAGTTTTAGGGCACTGGTCATTTTGACTGCAACTATCATCCCTGCCAAGCTGAGTTGAATTTTACCCCATCTGGCCATTTCTGTGGAGAGGTCTGCCAGGAGGCAGTATAGTGCAGTGGGTTAAGGCTCTGAGCTGCAGATCTGGAGACCTGGGTTTGAATCCCACAGCTGCCTAGGTGCATACTGTGTGATCCTGAGCAAGTCACTTAACTTCCTTGTGCTCCCAGGTCGTATCTGGAAACAAGCTTCGGCTTAGTGTGCTACTCCTGGTTAAACAATGTTCCCTTCCCTTCCATAAAGGCTGAAGATTTATTTCCCATATCTTTGCCAAGGCAGGGACTATTTTTATACTGAGGTAGGTATTACCCTCTCCCACATATCAGAGTCCTGACTTGATTGCAAGGTTGGCCATGCACTTTTGGTTTAAGGGGAGAATCTTCATTTTGGATTAATTGATTTTGAGCCCCACGTGTCAAGCAAAGTTTAGGAGCAGTTGGAGAAGAGAAGTTGTGGAGGAGGGCAGGTCCAAAGGGTGTCAAGGAGATCATCAACATGCATAAGGGTACCAAATTTCTTCTTCCCAGCCTTGATCCTGTGTATTCCACCATGCTATCTGACTGCAGCGGCCAGTGGTTCTACCACTAATACAAAAAGGGGAGATAAGGGGCACCCTTGTTTGGTGCCTCTACCCAGCTGAAAGGTGTCAGACAATGTGGAGTTAGTCAGAATTTGGGCTGTGGCACAAGTTTATAACACTTGTACTGACACACTACATCCACTTCCTATGCCTGTGTTACAGCATCAGGTGTAGATACAGTAGTCCCATTCTAGGGAATCAAATGCCTTTTCAAAATCTGTCACTACTGCTGCCACTGGTGTGGAGAGGGATTTTGCTGTCTGAATTAGGTTGACAAATGATCTGATGTGATCCGTGCTATATCTGCCCTGCATGAACCCAGCTTGTACAGGGCAGATAAGTTGTGGAAGGAATGGGTTAAGTCTTCAGGCAAGTATTTTTGTATAGATCTTGCTGTCTACATTAATTAAGGAGATTGGCTGATAATAACTGCCTGGAAGGGTGGAATCTTTCCCTGTATTAGGTAATATGGTAATGATGGCTTCTCTTAATGTTTGGGGAAATATACCTAAAGTGTCCACCTCACCATACACCTGTTTTAATATAGATGATATTGACGGGGCCAGGGCCTGCCAGAATTCAACCAAAAATCCATCTTCTCTTGGTACTTTGCATGGGCAGATAGACCTCAATGCCTCTATAGTCTCTTCCGCCATTACTGGGGCATCTAGCATAGCCACTGCCTCAGGGGATGTCTTAGGCAGCTTGATTGAGTTCAAAAAGGCTTTGATAGTACTCAGTTTGGTACCTCTGGATGATGAGTATAACTGTGTGTAATATGACTTCAGGTTACAGGTTACAGTTGACTTGCTCAGTGGCGGTTTACACCTTCCCATTTGTGTCCTTCAAGCCAGCTATGTGCCATTCAGTTTGCTGTTTCCTCAACCTGTAGGCAAGCATCTTATCCCCCTTTACCCCTCCCTCGCAGTATTTACACTTTAGGCACAGGATGGATACTTCTGTCTTCTGTGCCAAGAGTGTATTTATCTCGAGCCGTAGAGCTGTAATTTCTCTACCCGGGGTAGTGTGGGTTGGGATGTGTCAGGGCCTTGAAATGCTGTTCTGCCCCCTTTAACTTCTGTTCTGACTGCTGTAGGTGTTTCTCACATTCTCTGTTTGTGGGAGGACTATCCTATAATCCTGCCCCTCATGGTGACTTTATATGCCTTCCATGTGTTGCCTGCTGTGGTGTCCTGGATGGGATTCTCAGAGAAAAATTCCTTCATCACTTTTTAGGCCCAAGCAAGGAAGTCTGCCTCCTTTATGAGCAGGGGATCTAGTCTTCAGGAAGGGGACGTGGGGTTTGGGGCACCCCATATAAGGTTGAGTTGTACCAGAGCATGATCTGAGGTGATCATTAGAAGGCTATGTTAATCTAGGGTGGTTTTGGTAATCTGTGGTGATGTAAGCCAAAGGTAAATTCTACTGTATGAACCAAGTATGGATGAGTAGAAGAAATAATCCTTGTCCCTGGGATGGAAGACTCGCAATACATCTGTTAGCCCTTGTTCTGTCATGAGCTGCTTTAAGGCCAGCCATCCCTTGGGGTGATTATCTACAGAGTTAGAACTTTGGTGTAAGTTGGGGTCTAATGAGAGGTTGCAGTCACCTCCAAGTATGATAGCTACATTACCTGAAAACAAACTGGTCAGTCTCTGGGACAAGGCATGAAAAAAATCAGGATCATCCCATTGATGGTGTACAGATTGCCTAAAAGTATTTACCCAGTTGGGAGAAGGCTGCTGGTTAACTAGGATCTGCAGCTTATCCATCAGGTAGGGAAATGGGCAGACTGGGTGGGCCAAGCGGTCCTTATCTGCCGTCAAATTCTATGTTTCTATGTTTCTAATACCCATCTTCCTTGTGGGTCATGAGCTTTTTTATGTAGGGACCACCACAGGGATTTGAGGAGGAGTATTGCCACTCCTCTTTTTTTGGTGAGAGCAGAGGAATGATACACTTGCCCCACCCAGTCTCTCATCACAAAGGAGTGATCCTTAGCTATCAGTTTGGTCTCTTGCAGAAATGCCACCACAGATTTGTACTTTTTCAAGTGGGACAGCAGCAGTTCACATTTAATCGATGTGTTTAAGCCTGGGACGTTCCAGGTATGGCACAATAAATCAGCCATATTCCATGTAGGGGTGAGTTGTGGATATTAGGATGTACGGTAGCAGGGGCTGCAAGAGATCCAGGACAATGGCTGTTGGCAGGGGGTCTTGCAGCATACTGAGAAGCTCTGTGCTATATCTGGAGCAGGGAGCCTTGTAGATCTGAAGGAATTTTGCCTCTGGGGCTAGTGTGCAGTTGGAGGGAAACTATACTAGGTCCTCCTGTTTGGCTGCTGTGGGGGCACTTCTAAAGTTAAGATAAACCTTAGCGCCCACCTCTCATGTCTGTTCCCAGTACAACAGCATTTCACACATGTACAAGAGAAAAACACTGGACAGTTTGAAAGGATTTCCATAACAACAACAACTAGAACTTCTAACATCAAACTTATTTACATCTTTATTTACACAGTCATAGGGGAAACCCCATTGGAACTCAAAGGCGAAATGGCCATCATCCATTCGGACAGGGCAGGCCTCACCTTAGGCCCTGGGGGTGTTAACTGTAGGGAGAGCAAGTGTCACCTGGGCTCCAGCAATAGGAGTCTCCCTAGGTGGTCTGCTAGGGTAAAGGTTATGCTAGCTAGTATCAAGGGAGTTGTATGGCTATGTGGCAGTGGGGTCAGTTTACTGCCCACCTTCCTACAGGTCCTTAGTGTGGGAGTACATTGAGGGGTAGGGACCTGTTACAGTGTGGGTTCTACAGATGGACGCAGGAGTCAACAGATAAGGTGCAACCCATGTTGGCTTGTGGGATGTTTATTAATCTTCATAAACAATTTCATCTTTCACCATCCAAATAACAGAAAAGTCAAATGAAGATAACAAAAGGAAAAAAAAAACAACTGTGTTCAAGCAAAAGAAAAACACAAGTGTAATCCTTACAGCAGGAACCTTCTCTCTCCACTGGTCAGAAGATACTGACCCGATCTAACAGATACAGTACCTGTTCAGGTAGGATTTATATACCCGCCTACCTGTATCAGGTGACACAGCATCATCAAAATAAAAATATCTTCTAATAGCTTCCAAAACTATTTTATACACATTCCTTAGTGCATTACCTGATACAAACAACCTATTTTAAGGTTTATTTCTTAAAAGTATTCTTTGGCAACACTTTACTATGCCATTGAATGTTCTCCAGACAATGATTGACATGTTCTTGTTATAAATGTGGGCCACTAGGGGCCACTGATCCCCTAAAGGAACAGTCAGAATGCAGCAGGCTTTCTCAGTGAACAGACTTCCTGCAAAGCAAGGGCCTTGCTCCAACTACACAGAACCAGAAAAAGTATTTCTACTGGACTGCATTTTTTTCCTTTCTTCCACATTGGCAGAATAAGTTAGCTTTTAAATGGTTGCAGCAACTCATTGTTTAGACTATACAATGTTTATATGGAACCTTTGTAAAAGAGCCAAGGCTCAAAGGTATTTGTAATCCTAGACTTAATTAATAAATAAATAAAATATATATTTACACATATACTTTAACTAGGTGGACAAAACCCAGTTATTTTAGCAGGTTAGAAACAGAAAAACAAGTCTCAGTGCACCAGAACTAAAACAGCAATTTGTACTGCAATGTTAAACTGTTGGCTGCAATTTCCCCAGGAAGGCAGAGGTCTGCTTTTGAATAGCTGCTCCCACCAAACTAAGCTGTTCTGCACTGTGCATTTTAGGAGCAAACATTCCTAGTTGAGCCTACATGCGGCTCCAATCTTAATTTTGGCAAAATTAGTATGTGCTACAACAGGGAGAGTGCTTACAACTGGAAGCCCTGTCCAGAAAACTCTCTCTTGCTTCCAGGACCCCCAAATGAGAATTTACAGTATAACATACAGACTCTAACAAATATTTTATGGGAAATGGAGTCTGCATTTACCCATTACTTCAGGCAGTTAATCTGTTATATCCATAAAAAAAAGAGTACCCAAGGAAAAGAGAAATAAAGCATGAAGAGGCAGTAGCGTAGCAAATTCCCAGAAGGCCTGGGTGTAAGGCAATGTTACTGGGCCCCTTCCTAGTTTTAAATAAACAGAGAAATTATGATTTGGGCCCCTCAAACCTCGTGGGCCCAGGTACCACTGCACCCCTTGCACCCTTGTAGCTACGCCCCTGTGAAGAGGGTAATAGAGATGGGGGGGGGGGCTGTGTAAGGAGGTGGCCTGCCTCCATACAGAAAATACAGGGATAGCCTTAGAAGAGGGGAGGAAAGTGGTTGCAACCAGAGAAAGAAATAAAGGATGGGTACTTTTATTTAGGGGCAGGGACTAACCCTGTCACAGGGCCAATGCCCTTAGTGGTAAGATATTACCCTACCAAGAGTGGGGGGGGTGTGCCCTGTGAGTAATCGTGCTCAGTGGGGTTGCTTCAGACCCCTGTGACTATACGTATGAGGCTTTGCCCAATCTCCCTCCTCCCTCTCACTCTCATTCAGCTCAGAGTAATGTGATCTGGTCAGGGTGTGGGTAGGTTGCACCAGGTTTAGTAATATTGCCTGAAGTTGTGTTGTACTCAGAGGTAGCTCTACAGGTGTGAGTCACTGGTAGAGGTGCTGTGAACCTCACCTGATTATAATGGGATCAGGAGGGCAGAGGGTGGAACCCCCTTCATTGTAGTCTACAGAACCCCATTCATAGAACATAGACTGACGGCAGATAAGGACCGCTTGGCCCATCTAGTCTGCCCATTTCCCTACCTACTGGATAGGCTGCAGATCCTAGTTAACCAACAGCCTATTTCTTCCTACCCTCCACACAAGAATTGCCTTATGTCTGTCCCATGCATTCTTCAATTCTCCCAGTTTTAGACCCCTCAACCTCCTCAGGAAGGCTGTTCCATGCATCCACTACCCTCTCTGTGAAGTAATACTTCCTCACAAAATTCCTGAACCGTCCCCCCTCTATCTTTAAATTGTGTCCCCTTGTTCTTGCACGTCTCTTTTTCTGAAAGATACTACCCTCTTGGCCTTTGTTGATTCCACTGAAGTACTTAAAAGTTTCTATCATGCCCCCTCTCCTTCTTTCCTCAAGGGTATACATATTAAGCTCCTTTAGTCTCTCCTCATCGACTTCTCTTGCAGACCCTGCACCATTTTAGTTGCCCCTCTGGACTGCCTCTATCCTGTCTATGTCCTTGCGGAGATGGGGTCTCAGAACTGGGCGCAGTACTCAGATGGGGTCTCACCAACTGTCTGTACAGAGGAATAACAACTTCCTGTTTTCTGCTGCTGATGCCTCTCCCTATGCATCCCAGTATACCCCTGTCCTCCCTACTGCCTTCTCACATTGCTTGCTAACCTTAAGGTCATCTGATATGATTACCCCTGGTCCCTTTCCTTTTTGTTGTTGTTACCCCATTGTTTATTCTTCCCTGGGTTCTTGTTTCCCAGGTGCATTATTTTCACACTTCTTTGCATTGAATCTAGCTGCCATATTTCTGACCATTCCTCCAACCTTGCCAAGTCCTTCTCAGCCTTTCCACACCTCCTTGTGTATCAACCCTGTTGCAGATCTTTGTGTCATCTGCAAAGAGGCATACTTCTCCTTCCAGTCCCTCTGCAATGTCACTTATGAAGACATTAAAAGGACTGGACCAATCATGAACCCTGTGGTACCCCACTAGTAACCCCTCTTTCTTCAGAGTGGACTCCATTTACAATTACCTTCTGTGTCCTGTTGTCCAGCCAATGTTTTACCCAGGCTACCACCCTGGGTCCCACTCCCAGGCTGGTTTAATTTGACTATTAATCTTTTGTGTGGGACTGTCAAATGCCTTGCTAAAGTCTAGGTAGGCCATGTCCACAGTCCCTCCCTGGTCTACTACTTTGGTCACCCAGTCAAAGAAATCTATTAGATTTGTCTGACTTGACCTTCCCACTGTGAACCCATGCTGCCTTGGGTCCTGTGCCCCACTGGCCTCTAGGTACTCAACTATTCTTTCCTTCAGAAGTGACTCCATCACTTTCCCTACCACAGAGGTCAAACTGACAGGTCTGTAGTTTCCTGCCTCTGTCTTGGTCCCACTTTTGTGAAGGGGAATCACATCCGCCTTCTTCCAGTCCTCGGGTACTACACCATCCTCCCATGATTTATTAAAAGAGTAGCCAGTGGTTTCACTTCCCCCTTAATTCTTTTAGAATTCTGGGGTGAATTCCATCAGGCCCCATTGCTTTGTCCACCTTCAGTTTTAGGAGTTCTTGCAGAACCCTTTCTTCTATGAAAGGACTGGGATTGACCCCCTATCAAGAGTGCTTCTGTTAATTGGATTAGCACTTCCCCTCCTCTTTGTGAATACTGAGCAGAAATATTCGTTCAGTATCCCTGCTTTTTCACTGTCCCCCTCTGCCCACCCACCGTTCATTCTATTCAGCCTCACTATCCCTCCCTTTGTCTGATGTACCTATAAAAGGTTTTATCCCCCTTCTTAACCAAGTTGGCTATCTTTTCCTCAGTTTGGGCCTTTGCTATTCCGACTTCCCTCCCTGCTTCCTTCTGCCTTAACTGGTACATCTCTCTGTCCTGCTCCTTCTGTGTTTCCTTATACTTCTGGAATGCTAGCTTTTTCTTCCTGACTTTCACAGCCTCCTTTTTTGAGAACCATAGTGGCTTTTTCTTTCATTTTGATTTGTTTATTTGCTTCACACAAAGGCTTGTTGCCTCAGTGATGGCAATTTTGATGATTCCCCATTGTTGCTCCACACCTCCTTCTAGCCTGTTTGCTAGTGCTTTTCTGAGGCACTCTCCCATCTTGCCAAAGTCAGCCTGCCTAAAGTCCAGTACCCTCACTTTTGTATGGCTTGACTCTGTAGCTGAGTTTAACGTGAACCACACTGTTTGATGGTCACTTGTTCCCAGATGGCAACCCACTTCTAGATCTGAGATCCTCACTGCCCCTATTTGAGAGTATGAGGTCTAAGATTGCTCCTCACTAGTGGGTTCGAAACTAGCTGTCTAATGCCTGCCACCTGTAGGGCATCAAGAATGCCCTGCTCTTGGATGTGGCTGCAGCAAATGTGCTCCAGTTAACATCTGGCATATTCAGGTCTCCATCAACAGTATCTCCCCTTTCACTGCCATTCTAAGAATGCCTTCTATCATATCCTTGTCCATTCCCTCCCTGACATGGGGGTCTATACACAACCCTGTGTGGATTGTGGTGCCTTTCCAGTCTCCAACGTGACCCACAGTGCCTCCTCTCCTCCCTGTTTACTCTTTTGTTCAGTTGCTTTTATCCCTTCATTTACATGAGAGCTACTCCTCCCTCTTCTCCCCTGCTGTCTCTCTCCTGTAGGTTATGTACCCTGGTATGTTAACATCCCAGTCGTGGTTCTCTGTACCATGTTTCTGTGACTGCTTCGATATCCAGGCATCCCTCTTCCATCAAGGCCACCAGCTCAGGGCTTGTTGCCCAGACTCTGACATTGGTACTCATTACCTTCCATTTCCTAATGGCCTTACTCCTTTGCCCCATCCCTGTCCTTCTTGCCTTTGTCACTTTCTCCATTTACCCTGCCCTTCTCCTATCGATACCTCTATGTTGGTGTTTGCCGCACTTACTACCGTGATTATTTGGGGGGCAAGTTTCCTACTCCTTTCAGTGCTTCCCCCTTGGCTGGTTTAATAGCTTGCCAATGAAGCATTTAAACCTATCACCTAGGATCCTGGTTCCCCTCCTGGACAGATGCAGCCCATCATGCCAGTATAGGCTTGCATCACTCCAGGTGGACCCCCAGTCCCAAATGAAGCCAAATCCCTGAGCTCCACACCAGTTTTTCAACCACTGATTGAATTCCATGG
This sequence comes from Neoceratodus forsteri, assembly GCA_016271365.2. Taxonomy (NCBI): domain Eukaryota; kingdom Metazoa; phylum Chordata; order Ceratodontiformes; family Ceratodontidae; genus Neoceratodus; species Neoceratodus forsteri. The sequence goes on along the minus strand of CM057455.1, from coordinate 1,137,294,622 downwards.
TGCAGAACACTCTAGCCTCTCCTAAGCCATAGATGGGCAGCAAGTCCGAGAAGGTTACCATGCATGCTACTTGTCTAAGGCCCCTCCCCAATTCCACAAACTCTTCCTGCACTTCTCTAATCCCTTTCTTAGCCAGGTCATTTGTCTCTAGGTGGACAATGACATCTAGCTCCCTTCCCTGTGCAGCTGCTTTGGCAATCCTGAGGATTCGCTCCCTGTCCCTCCAAGCCATGGCGCCACGCAGGCACCTTACCTCCCTCTCCCCTTCCTCCCCCGGTTCTACCTTCCTAACAATGGAGTCCCCCACCAGGAGTTGTTTCCTTCCCCTGCGGGGTACCTTGCCGCCCTCATGTGGGTCTCCTTTGTGGAGGTTCCCAGCATCCTCCTTGATCTCCACTGTGGGTCCCTCCATAGAGGAACCACACTTTGCCAGAATGGCATAGGAATTGTGTAGAGGTACAACTGAGGGATGCGCTCTGTTCCACCACCCTCCCCTCCCTGAGCCCACTGTGGTCCAACCTCTCCTCTTTCTTGGCAACCTCTGAGGTAACGCAGTGGCACTGGTGGTCCCTGGATGGAAGAGGAGGTCCCACAAATCCTGGCCAACTCAGCCTGGAGATGAGTAACCTCCTCCCTCAGCCCAGAAGGTGCCTGCAGATGGAACAATCCGCATCCTCCAGAATGTCTCCCGGAAGACTGCTGCTTCACAGCCACTGCACTGCACCACTCCCATCATGTCTTATTTCTGGCCCCTTAACTGTTTGCAATCCTTACTCTTTCCTCTGTGTTTTTTTTCTCTCTCTCGCCTTCACTTTCTGCCTGTGTGCCCTTTAAGCTCCTGTTGTGTCCTATTCTGAGAGACAAGAATATCCTATATTTCTCAGTAGACCCCTTACTTGCCCGAGGCAGACCTCCAGCAGCTAGAGGGGGCCAGAGAGCTACTCTTGCCCTTCTAGGATGTTGGGTCTTTGGTGGCTCTGTGATCACTCACTTCCTGGTCCCAAACAGGAAGTTTCTGTTGTCAGTCAAATCCTGTGCCTATAAAAATAGAACTAGCTTTTGGTGGGAGGGTGGAGGGGAAGGAAGGAGGGCAATATAGTCCCAATAGAGCAGTCCAGTCACACAGCAGTCCTTTCTCCTGGTGTCTTCTGCCAAGCTACTACCAGAATCTTTCTAAGGCAGTCTTTAAATGTAGCTTCCTTATAGCTAAGCCACTCCCCCTACTTACTAGATTTTTCTACAAGTAATTTAAACCTCACAGCTATCGAGTCCTTTCAATCACCTGAGATTTACACCTAGATAACTGTTCAGATAACCATTCAGTTCAGTTAATTCAGACAAACACACACTTTTTTTTTGTTTGTTAGTTTTTTTTTTTACCCTAAATTAAAGGTCCAAGTACAAGGGTTCTGCTTCTTTAGTCCCAGCAGAGAAGTCCAGTCACACAGCAGTCCCTTCTCCTGGTGTCTTCTGCCAAGCTAGGGGTGCCAGGCAACCGTTACAGCAGCACCCATTCCCAGGATGCAGCTCGTGCTGCACTACGGGACCTACAGGGGACAGCTACCACGTGTCCACACTTCACCCGGTAACGTTACCGAGGCATAACCGGTTTCATAACCGTTGTTGAAACCAACTCATATGTGGTTTCAACAACGGTTACAAAAACACCTTCTGTAATGTTACAGGTGTAAATGCAAACCATTGCGGTAACGGTTTGGGCACTCTGTAACATTACAGAGGCATAGTGTGGACTGGGCCATAGTGGCTAGCAGAGGAAGCTGCTAGAGATCAATAGTGTGAGAGTGTTGAACAGGGAGACCACAGCAATGCATGGAGAGAGGGTAGATAGCCAACGTTACCCTGTCCCAGATGTAACCTTAAGGGATTACTGTGCATCATTCAAGGTATTATCCTAACCCCCATTCCCCAGGTACAAAAACTTGAAAATAAACACTCATCTGGCTTCAGCCTTCAGTCCCACATTTGGAGGAATTCATCAGTGGTTTGACCTCATCTGGGCCCAAGGCACTGGTCACTGAGGTTGGTTGCTTGTTATCCTGTTGCAAAATCCTGGACTTGGCCTCCAGTTGTTTTGATTCCGACTCAATTGTCACCCATGAGGTGTTAGTGGGGGTTTCAGCATCTGCAGTGGGTGAGCCTTGAGACCATTCTGCAAGACTATGGTGAGGCTGCAAGTCATCCAAAAAGGGGATCTGAGAGGGCCATATCTATTCTGTGCCAGGAATGGACCTGAAGCCTCAGTGTCATTGATGGGTTGTGCCTCCCTGCTTTGGCTCCGCTGTCTGTGTCTGCTGCTAAGATGGTCCCATTTGTAGTGAGATGTCTTCCTATTCCTTTTACAGTTCCATCTGGGGAGGCCCCATCCTTCTTCATCATCAGCTGGTCCTTCCATCTCGACAGACTGGTGTTCACTTGTGATTTCTCCATGGATGTAGTGTTAGGGAAGATTAACTTGAGCCCAGAAGGACCCGTGCCTCTTGACTCTTGCAGCCAGTATTTCTTGAAGAAATCCTCCAGTGCATCAGGAGTTGGAAAATTCAGTGTGGTACCATTGTGGGAAACTGTCATCATATCCAAATACCTTAGGGAGAATTTCAGTCCTATTCTATGCATTAGATGCCAATCAGCAGTATAGGCCCTCTGATAAATGGATAAATCTTTGGAGAAATATTGATAGATTTGTATCAGATGGCCTTGCCACTCTAGCCTCCCCAGTTCCCAAGACCTGTCCATAATGTGCTGATGGGTGTTGTAGTTCAGGAATTTTACATGTATGGGATGGGGTTTCTTTCCTTTTTGTGACATAGGCACCAGAGATCTGTGGGAGTGTTCTATATCAAATCTGTAGTCTCCCTTAAGGTGGAGAATGGCAGGGAGAGCATGTTGAAGAAAGCCCATCTTGTCCTTTATTTCTGCTCCTTCTGGAAGCCTAGGAGTCAGAGATTGTTCCTCCTACTCCTATTCTCCAAGTCATCCACCTTTTCTTGTAGGCTTTGGATTATGCTGTTCTGTTCCCGCATGCTGCCATGTAGTTCTTCGATGGCTGCATCATGGAAGGTAAGTCTCCATTCTGTATGGAAAAGTCTGGTTTCAAGCTGTTGTACAGATTGCATCATTTGTTGTGATATGTTGGTTACCCCAGCCATTTGGAGCATTAACCATGAGAACATATCCTTCATGACTGGCGGGTTTTGTGCAGCCATGTTGAGATCGGCCACAGTGCCATACAGTCTGAAGCTTCTCTATATTTGTCAGTCATGAAAGCTGTTCTGCTCTGGTTATTTTGATTTTTATGTAGAGCAGCCTTCTGACTATCAGTAAGCTGGAAAGTTTGTTTAAAAAGTAGTGCCTGTAGATTGCTATGGATGCAGTCCTCGATATACCAGCTTAGTTAATTATGTAACCATCTTGGTCCTGGTGAAGCCACACTCCCCTTTTTCATTTATTGTGAAAGCATACAATACAAAAGAGATACATAAAGTAGTTCAAACAGATGAAGCACATTCCAATAAAAAAAAAAAAATACAATGATCACTCATGTTCATCTAGAAACACTCAGATCATATCAGGAAGTGATTAATGTAACCTAATTTCAAATTTTTAAAATGCTGTATGAAATAATAGGTACTCTGCTAGAGATTGTAATATGGGAAAGTATGGTAAGTTGTAATGTCCAGTTTTGAAGTCATTATATTGGAGTCCACTCTGGACCTGAACTGTCACATTCACTCCTGAAGCTTGAAGATTCATCCACAGAAGTTTGTTCATTGGCTGCAGATGTGTCGTTTTCAGTGTCATCATCTCCTGTACAATCAGTAATTAGCACTGTGGTCAAAGGTTTTTGTTTGGTCTTCTGTGTAAGTTTTTGAGGTGTTGACTCACCTTTATTGCCTGCCTCATCTCTGTCAGCTGCACAGTGCTGGTCGGCTAACCTTACGCCCTTTCTTCTATGACATAGGATGTCAGGTAACTGAAACCCAGTGAACCACACAGGTTTCAGCATTTCATCCTGTCATTTCCATCCTGACAAATAAGGGTCAACTTGAGGGGTTTCCAGCTCTGTGCAGTGGCCCCAATAGTAGACTACGAGATTTGCTCTCTTTATGTGCTGACATAGGCTCACTGGGTCTGGTAGCATCATTTGCATAGTCTTCACTTTCAGGTTATTGTATTGCCTTACTCGTGTGTCTCCCTTGATCTTCTTCTCCTGTACCATTGTACAAGCAGTGTTGAATGAAGGTCTTGATGTTTTGTTCAATATCTTGTGAAGCATATGTGCTTTCCCCAATTCCTGAAAGGAGATTTATTCTTTCTTCATCCCTGTGCAAATGTTGAAAGACTAATTTTTTTGATACCTTGTAGAAGTAACTCGCATTGCATCCAGAGACAGCATGGTATGCTGGCAAATTGAGACTTGCAGCGTGTTCAGTGTGGTTGTATATAGAGCCTATGTTTACAAATACATCGGGGTCAATTTGGAGCATTCATGGTGAATCTGGAAGGGTCTTTGTGAAAACATAAACCATCAGGATGAGGATGTCTGTATCTTTGGCTCAGACGACAACTGGGCCTTTCGAAAGAGCACAGTGCAGCACTATCCTCATATCTGCCTCCTCATGGTTACACAAAAACAGGGATTCTTCTGAATCTGGGTATATCAATCAATCAATCAATCAATCAAAATCTTTATTTATTCAGGCGAACATCATTGAGCATAGCTCATTTACAAGATGGACCTGAGTGGTCATAACAAAAAAAGGTTACAGAGTGTATACAAAAACATGATATTGAATAAGCACAAATACAATCATTTATGAGTGAGATAGATGTACAAATATTTACATATATACAAGGCAAAGGACAGTAAACCAAAAACCTAATAAAGCAAGAAACAAACAGTCTAGTAGGGATAAGGCTTGGATAATGGTACATGGGTGGGCATATATGTTTGAGGTTTGATGTGGAAAGGACCAGAGGAATGATAGAAGAATAGGGAGGAGCTTTAAAAGAGGAGGGGGTGGGAGAGAGAGGGTGGGAGGGGTGGGGGTGTGGGAGGACTAGGCTCTTGTGGAAGCAATTGCACAATCTGGGATTAGGCTGGTGTACAGCTTTTGAAGGATGTAAGGGGAATCAGTGTTTCCATTTTCAATGTCTTTTGATAGAATTCCAGATAAGTGCCAGGGAATAACTGATTGCAGCTCTTCCATACCGGTGCAGGTGATAGGAATCTTCAGCAGGATCAGTTTGTTGATCCTCAAGGTGTAGGGCCTGGATGTGATCTGGTTGAAGCAAGTCTGAGATGTAGGAAGGGAGTTTGTTTGTCAGAGCTTTGTAGATCCAGGTAGCAGCATTTTTCTTCTTCTATGTTGCAGGGATGTCCAGCTGACTGCATTGTAGAGAGAGCAATGATGGGTGCTAGAGGGAAGGTCAGTAATGAATCTAATAGCTCTATGATACAGGGTGTCTAATTTGTTTAGATGGGAGAGGGAGCAATGACCATAGAGGAAGTCAGCATAATCAATGAGGGACATGAATGATGCAAGGATTAATCTTTGTTTGGAATCTTTGGTCAGGTAGTGTTTGATCCTAAAGAATAGACCAAGTCTTTGCCTTAGCTTTTTCAGGAGCTCTTCAACGTGGGTAGTATAGTCTAGTTTATTGTCTATCCATACTCCTAGGTATTTGAATTTGTCAACATATTCCAGATTTTCACCAAGGATGGTAGAGAGTTGTGGGAGGGTGAATGATGGGATAGTGGAAGAACAGTACTTGGTGGCAAAGAACATAGCTTTGGTTTTCTTAGCATTTAGTAACAATTTCTTTCTTAATAGGTTATGCTGGAGGAGGAGAATTGAGACTGTAGAGCTCACAGGCTTTTGATGGTGAGGGATCGCTCACATAAAGTACAGTGTCATCAGCAAAGGTGGATATTAGAAAGAGAGATTGGAGTCAATATTGTTGATGTAAATGGCAAAAGGATGGGACCCAGGATGGAGCCTTCATGGTACACCTCTTAGGAGTGGCTTAGAGGTAGATAGATCACCATCATTCTTTACCAATTGTAGTCTTCAGAGAGATAGCATCTGAACCATTTAAGAGAGAGTGAGTCAAGACCTATGGAGTTCAGTGAGGTGATTAGAAGATCATGATCCACAGTGCCAAAGGCTTTGCTTAGATCCAGAAACACAGCACAGGTATTATTCTTTTGTCTAGGGCAGTTTGCCAGTCATTTGTGACTTTTGCTAGTGCAGAGATGGTGTTATGTATAGATCTAAACCCAGATTGAGCTGGATTTAGGAGATTGTTGGTATCAAGGTAGGCAGTTAACTGAGGTTTACCAGCTTCTCAAGCATCTTGGATAGTATTGGTAAGATGGAGATGGGCCTATAATTATTGAGGTCCATGGGATCACCTGCCTTAAGTAATGGAAACACTTGAGCTGTTTTCCATATTGAGGGATAGAACCAGTGGCAAGTGATAGATTGAAGAGGGTGAGGGGGGCGGTTAAGGCATACAGTGCTACTTTTAGAAAGTAGGGATCCAGGGAGTCTGCACCTGCACTTTTGGTGGTATCTAGTTGGAGTAGGAGGTCTTCTACTTCTTTGAACAATATTGGTTTGAATGAGAATGTGGAAGCAACCTTTTGACTCTCAGTAGATTGTAGGTTTAGAGATGATCTTAAAAGGTTTGCAGGAGAGGAGTCGAAAGCCAGGCCAGCTGTAGTGAAATGATCATTGAAGGCATTCAAGATATTTTGCTTGTCGGTGATTTCAATATTATTTAATTGAATTTTGGATGGTAAGACAGGGTAGAGGTTTGACCTAGGATGCCCTTTATGGTACCCCAGAACCTGGAAGGGTTGTTATAGGAGGCATCTAGTTCAGCTGTGTAGAAGGTTGCCTTGGCTTTTTCTTACTTGTTTTGTGCAGGAGTTTCTGGCTTTTCTGAATTGGGGCCAGTCATTTGGGTCCTTTGTCTTTCTTGCCCTTTTCCAGAGTTTGTCTCTGGCAAGAAGTGCGGATTTAAGGTTGGCAGAGAACCAGCGACAGGATTTGAGTTTGGTTCTGACACTGGTGAGGGGTGCATGTGAATTGAGGGCACTTATGATTATATCATTTAGGATTTGAAGAGCTGTCTCTATTGAGGCTGTGAGATAGAATTCTTGCCAACGTGAGGTGTGGCACAGATCATGGAGATATCCTGTAATATTAAAGTTCTTTTTTGACCTTCGTGGGAGGAATTTTGCAGGATTGGGTGGCTTGATTGTTGATCTAATGGCAGCTATGGGACAGTGGTCACTTATGTCACTGAATAGTACTCCTGCATAGGGATAATGATGAGGTTTATTTACCAATATAATATCCAGGAGTGTGCTGTTGAGAGTATTCTTTGGGTTGATCCTTGTTGGTTCTTTGATTAATTGAGAGAATCCATAGGTGTCACAGAAGGTTACCAGGGGTGCAGATGCATTAGTCAGCCAATTTAAGTTCATGTCTCCTAAGATGATGGTGTCTTCAGGGCCCAGATTAAGTATAGATCCTAAGTGGGATAGGAGTTTGAGGCCTGCAGAGGGGGGCCTATAGCAACCAATAAGTTGAAAGGATGATGTGTTGGGAAGGGTTATTTTAATTGACAAGCATTCAAATTCCTTTGGTTGTGATGTAGAATTGAGGCAGGATGCAGAGATATTTACTTTGACATAGATGGCTACCCCACTGCCCTGTATATAGTATATGTGCTTCTGCCATTGCTGATAGTAAGCAGGTATTGTAAGTTTCTTCTGACATCCTCTTTTCTAACATACTCATGGAAGCGCTGTATGAGATCTGTTTTGTTGTTGTTGTTGCTGTGAAGGTACTGCTGATACACTTTTCCCTGCAGCACCTCTTGTGAATCTGTTCCCATATGAAATTGCATTCCTCCTGTTCCTACTGCTTGCTCAGCTCGTTCTTGCTGTTTCACCAAGAACTCCTGATCATCCTTATAATTATCAAAAACGATGATGACTTCTCCTGGGTTTGCTGTAGATGGAGGTGTGAATGTGACAAGAAGTGCTTTCCAAAGTCTGTCCGATGTACTTTGTGCAGGAACTGCTCTGACCATAGCCATGGTGTCGTATATGTACACTGAGCATAATGAAGGAGGGGAAGAACTTTGAGCTTCTGCTTCATTGATGAGATAATTTCTTAATTCATATTTGGTATCAGGGTTTTAAATAATTGATTAGCAGTTTTTTTCTTGGGACAATACTAACTGTACAGAAAGTATTTATATAGGTTTTCTAGAAGTGTTATGTTTGTTAAACACAGTGAGGCACATGCTCTGCATTTTCACAATGTTTTAGAACTTTTATGAGCAAAACGCTAATCAATTTTTAGAGTTAAATAAAATTCTGGGTATTATGTTTGTAGAGGTTTTTGTCTGGAGTTGCTATTGCAAGAGGATATGTTGTGAGTGGATGGGAAAACACATATTTCTTATTGGGGCACTTTGCAACAATGATACAGAGAATCTGATGGTCTTCTTTCAAGGCTGATTCTGCGTTGGGTTTCTTTTTCTTCTTGTCCATTTCTGTGGAAATTCTGCTTTTTTAATGGGCTTGAAGAAACCAGTTTTCATTTATAGGAGGTGGTCATTTATAAATACACTCAACATAATTTCCCCTGTAGCCTTTGCCTTCAAAAGGCCCTCTACTATTGCCAGTGGTATTTCAGTGCCCATTGCGATGTGTCATGCTACACCTTGACATGGATCTGAATATGCTTGAAGTTTTTTTCACTAGCTCTTTTACTTGACCATCATATTTCTTCATGGCACCGTATGTCAACTTCATGTGTGTGGCTGATGTTTTCAGAAGCATCTTCTCCTTCAGCAACAAACAAATTTTATCGAGCTTGTGGGAATTAAAAACAAAGTCACCAGCAGCTTCCTCAGACATACTGTAACTGTCTCTTATGGGTCCACCCCCTCACCTTGACACCTCTGTTGATTGAGACATTAGTCACTTGGTCATCAGGTATCGTGGAGAACACCTCATCAGACAGACTATACCCAGTGCCATACTCATGCAGTTCATTGTATGCATTCTCATTGATGGTTTTCAGATTGATGAGGTCTACATGATGCCACATCAAATACAGAAAGTAGTTTTGATGGTTGAATGCAAACAGTAAAGGTGGAATATCTTGTTGAGCCTGCAGATGCAAGTTCAGATTCTTGTCTTTGTATGTGGCTACCTGGGCTAGAAGAGAGCTGGTGTCACCAGTCTATTTTGTCATCCACTGTCCCATGGTGCTAGAAGTTTCTAGCATTCATGACTGCACTTCAGGGAAAGATCATCAAAGAGGACAAGATTCAGGGATTCTGCCAATACAGATTTTCTCATGTTGATGAGCTTTTCTCGTAGTCTGTTTGTTAGTGAGCCATGAATCCCGGATCCCATGAATCACAGGAGAGCCTTGAGGGACTGTTTATGTAACCTCATCAATCTAGAATAGTGGTGTCCTTCCAAGGTCTGGTCAACAGATCCATCCGTTATTATCCCCACCTGAACCCACCAGTCACGAAGTGTCATAGCATCGAATTGCTTGTAGAGGATCTTCTACCTCACCATCAGGTCATGAAATCATCCTGTCAGATTAACCACTTTTGTATATTTTTCTTCTTTCCACATTATTTGTGCAATCTTGTAGAAAACTGCATGATCGCTATGGCTGAAGATGTAGTCAATTTGTAGGTCATCCGTTAAATCCATGAGAAAGTCAAGGTAATATTTGCAAACTGCATCATCTGGTTCACATGGTATAATGCACAGGAAATCAGTTTTGGATTTGAAGGTAGTGGTCAATGTTGCTTTTTATTGAAAGCTGGCCATGATCCTAGGACTGGAAGAGATTCATCTTCTCTGGAAGATTCTATTCTTGCTGCCATAGCCCAAATACAATCTTTGCTTAAAAGAAGATCAAGCTCAGTCATTCTTTCATGCTCATTGTAGGAAGGTATGATCGGTGGGGTTTTCTTTCCTATTTTATAATCCTCATAGTCAATAAGTTCTGAGCTCTCAAAGATTTCCTGGACTTCTCTTGTTGAGCTGCTTGAATGTTCTGTTCTTGTACTGGCAAATCGTGAGATGACAGTAGGACATGAAATTGGGTACATAAATGGTTGAGTTAGTGTCATGTGTTGTTGAGACTCCTGTTAATGTCTGTTGCTTACCATCTGAGTTATCAATTGTGACATGAGTTGGCTGTCCAGGTGGAATCGTGTGCGATGCTTTTGTTTTCTCAGATTTACTATCATGGGCCAATTTCTTGTTTTGTCTTCTGACATCTGTGTAAGAAATACCAGTCCCTGAATGATGTAGAAGATTAACTGCTACTTTACTTCTGGTGACTCGATGAGTGACCATGGATAGAACTATTGACTTTGGAGAATGTTTTCCAGTAATGAGGCATTGCCAATCACTAGCAATGGACCATATCTTGGTAGCTTGAATTTCTGTTGGGATGGTCGCATAACCTAGAGCATTAATCTTCTTAGAAAGGCTTATAGAGAGAGGTATCACACTGAAAATTTCTGGAATTAGTTCATAATTAACGAGCTCAGAAAGTAAGTCTTTGTATGCCATAGGAAACTGCAATGACTCAATTTGTTTATCTTTTAATTTCTGACTGATCATCTTTGCAAATGCCTTGGTGAGGTCACTATCTCTGAGCCCAGCTCCTCTCAAAGTTGCCAAAGAATGATCAAGTGGGTTTACTTTTCTCGATTGAAGAATGAGAGGATTCCTGTGTATCCTCTTCCCCACAGTAAAATCTATCTCATCTTCGAATTCATTGCTGATAAGATTCTTTATCTGAAATGCGTGATTTATTCCAGCATCTTGTTCACATCCATGGGACTCATAGAGGTTATGAAGATCCTCTAGTAACTCTGGGAGTAAATAGCAATATTTCTGCTCAACAATATTTCTTCTCATGGTTTGAAGAAACTCCGTTTCAGCACTGTTTGTGTGAATGCTTTCCAATCTGCCTGGTGTTTGCCTGTCTCATTTGCCGATGTAGACGAAAGTTGTAGAGTGTTGTAACAACTTTGTTGGTATTTGACGTCTGCAGAAAAGATGTCAACATTGGTGGTAGCGACTTCAAACTTTTGGCTGCACCACAAAAACGCATCATCGAATTTTCATTGCGTAACATGCTTTTGAGCAATGTAACCTTTCCATCTTCAAGTTCAACTCTTTGGAGTCTTTTCCATATTTCCTCTCTTTCCTTTTCTTAACACAGATGAAGCAGGCCTCATCCTTCTTAAATTACAACGATTTCCTTTACATCAAGTTACATGGACCTCTCCAGTGATAGTGGATGTCTGTGGGGGTCGGGTATGCCAGAGAATTTAACTTCAGAAAATTGATCTGAAGAAAGTTGTTTCATTGAGTTGGTGTTTAATTTCCTTTCACTGGTGAAATTTTGGCAACACCTTGTAAGAACAGGTAGGCCTGTTTCTTCAGGGCCAGGGGGAAGTTGGTCATGGATTTTATTCCATACGAGGTTGAAGTTTCTGGCGTACTTGGAAGTTGATTTTGTGACTGACCATTTCTCTGCAAAAGCCTTGATGGTATTCAGCCAATTTTCTCCTAATATTTGTTGCAGTCCATATTTCTAATTTCGTTCTCACAAAGAACACAGGTAGGCAAATCGAATGGATTGACCATTCCAACAGGTACAGCTAGAGGATATCCATGTTTCTGAAACAGAAACAGAAATTAAAATTAAAAACTAGAAACTAAAATACAAACTAAACAGGCATAAAATGTACATGAACATGCCATGCAATCCTGTGAACAAAGTGACAAATTCTCATAGAGTGGATGCAATTTTGGGTCAATGTCACAAACAAGCAGATTGATGCATTATGCATTATTTATACTTATTCTCTATTATATTAATTTAATATGTGATTATATTAAATGTAATAATAATAAACTCTTCATTCATGAATCATTGATAATCAGTATCTTGGAAGCTAGGGATTTGGAAATTATTAGTGAATCAAGTATTTACTAGCGATATAGCTGCCATATTGATTTTGACGACCATTTTAGATTTTCTAAGTTGTTCCATCCAACTTTGCATAGCGATAAATGTAGAAAATAACATCTTGGAATTGTAAATCAGGCATTCCTAATGTGATCACCTCCATTATTCAGGATGCCAAGTCATCTGTCGTGTACACCTTTCTCTACAGGTGCAGACGGGGCTGGGCCACAGGATATCACATTGTGAAAGTGTGATCACATCAAAAGACATCACCCTGCAGCCTGGTCACCATGGAAATATACTATTTCCTGAAGGAAATCACTGAAGTGAATGTGTAGTCCCCCTTCTGTAATGGGGTTACCAAAACATAATCTCAGTGATAACAAGCATTTGTCAATGCAGAATGTTTGCTTGCTAGTATTAGCATTGGAAATGCAGGAGTTAGAGTGATGCAGACTAGGAGTGGCAGTGAAGTATTGAACTTCACACCAACCCCACCTCCACCCTGCAGAGATGGACAGGCATTAGGGTATGCGTTTGGGTCATCGCCCATAACGTTCATGCCATTTCACTTCACCCTATCCTGCAGACACTAACACACGTTGAGGTGTGCCTTGGGGTGTTTGGCTATACAGTCACCCCATTCCATAAGGACATACACTGAAATTGGTGCAGTATAGGAGAACGGGGTCAACTCCGGGGCTGAAGAGTTCAAGGCACACCTCGATGCCTGTCACTGGCTGTAGGGTAGTGGGGTGGGGGTGGAATGGCATGAGCATTACAGTCAGCATTCCAAAGGCACACCCCTGATGCCTGTCAATCTGTACAGGGTGGGATGTTATGGTTAGACACCCTAACGCCCCAGGTGTTTTTTGGTATTTGCACTACAGATTTTCAACGTGGCCGTTTTGTGACCCCCACCTCATGAAAGCATTTGGGATCTCTTCTCATGAACAGTGGCACTGTGATTTTGTTAATGTGTCCTGAACTTTGAGTTCCCACAGTGACCGTGCCATTCTGCGCCAGTTGTACGAAAACACAGATCAGGCAGGATGTGAAGAATGACAGCTGTACCATTCAAAGGGAGGTGTGAAGAGATGGCAATGTTGAAAACCTGTAGTGAAAATATTAAAAATACTCAAACTTCCAGGCTTGCGTGGAAACTGGGCAACACATGTCCATAACACAGTCATTTAGTGGAATTTTTCCAGCAAATTTTTAAAATAGGCATTTTGTGACCTCTGCTCATGAACAGTGTCACTATGATTTTCCTAATCTGTTCTGAACATTGATTTCCCACAATGACCGCGCTATTCTGCTCCAGAAGTGTAAATGCATATTTCGGGCAGGATATGAAAAATGACAGCTGTACTGTTCATAAGGAGGTGTGAAAAAATACCAATCTTGAAACTCTGGAGTAAAAATATTACAAATGCGCGTAATTATGAGGGTGCGTGGAAACTGTGCAACGTACGCTCGTAACACAGTCATTTAATGGACTTTTGTCATTAAATTTTCAACACAGGCATTTTAGCAACTCTGCTCATGAACAGTGTCGCTGTGAGTTGTTTTTAATCTGTCTTGAACACTGACTTCTCACAGCTACCATGCTGTTCTGCTGGCTGGAAGCAAAAACACATTTTGGCCAGGATGTGAAAACGACAGCTGTACTGTCCATAAGGAGATGTGGAAAATGCCAATGTTGAAAATCTGGAGTGAAAATATTACAAATTCACAATGTTATGGCGTGTGTGGACACTGCTCAACACTTGCTCATAACACAGTCATTTACGGACTTTCATCACCAAATTTTCAACATAGGCATTTTAAGACCTCTGCTCATGAGCGGTGTACTGTGATTTTCTTAATGTGTCCCAAACACTGATTTCCCACAGCGACCGTGCTATTCTGTGCGGAGTGAAAACACATTTTGGTCAGGATGTGAAAAATGACAACTGTACTGTTCATAAGGAGGAGTGGAAAAATGGCAGTGTTGAAAATATGGAGTGAAAATATTATACATTCACCAAGTTATGGCGTGCGGAAACTGTGCAGCGTACACTTGTAAAACAGTCATTTTTTGGATTTTTTCACCAAATTTGCAATATAGACTTTTTGAGAGCCCACCTCATGAACACTGCTACTGACATTTTGTTAATCGGTCCCGGAAGGTGATTCTGCACAGTGACCGCAAAATCACCTTTCGGGACAGAATAACGCCATGACAGTGGCTGAATTCATAAGGCCGGGTCCCAATAACCCCATGTTGAAAATTTGGTGCCAAAATTCAAAAAAATGCCTGAGATTTGCAGTTCTGGAGACCCCATCTCCATAAAGACATAGACAGTGTGGAGGCTGTCCAGAGGAGGGCAACCAAAATGGTGCAGGGTCTGCACCAGAAGACATCTGAAGAAAGACTAAAGGAGCTTAATATGTATACCCTTGAGGAAAGAAGGAGAGGGGACATGATAGAAACTTTCAAGTACCTCAAGGAAACAACAAAGTCCAAGAGGGTGGCATCTTTCAGAAAAAGAGATGTGCAAGAACAAGGGGCCACAATTTGAAGATGGGGGATGGCTCAGAGGTAATGTGAGGAAGTATTTTTTCACAGAGAGGGTTGTGGATGCATGGAACAGCCTCCCTGAGGAGGTCGTGGAGTCAAGAACAGTGGGGGAATTCAAGAATGCATGGGACAGACATAAGGCAGTCCTAGTGGGGGGTAGGAGGAAGTAAGCTGTTGGTTAACTAGGATCTGCAGCTTATCTGTTAGGTAGGAAAATGGGCAGACTAGGTGGGCCAGGCAGTCCTTATCTGCTGTCAAATTCTATGTTTCTATGAGATAAGCACCAAAGTTGAAAAAACTCTATTTATGCCATTATATAGCTTACCAGCATTTCTTCAGTTTGCGGTCAGCTTTGAAGAGTGCAGACGTGTTCTCGGTCCACCGAAGATTTTCGTGCCAGGCTCCAGAGGTAAGTATGGGGTGAGGGGAGGTAGGGTGCGCAGTGGGTGGGTGTGGGTTCTGGGAGTTGACAGCGACCGGTGTGGGACAGTTTCCTATATTACTGGGAGAGACAAAAATAAAGAAAAAGACATCGCGGGAAGGTTTTTTTTTCCCAGGCTTGCTTTCAGCACACTGGGGTGGGCTCCCAGTGTGCACCTTCCTTTTTTGGGGTGGGGTACTTAAGCCAACGGGGATTGGGCCCCCATCAGCAAAGAATGACTGCTTGGGGGGGCATGATGCCGAGGGGGATTGAGCACCATCTCGGCACACAACAAATGGGGGAGGGGTTACATCATGTTGACTGGGAGTGGGCTCTCCTGTCGACAAATGAACTGGATGGGGGGCTGCCGATAGGGGGATTGGCCACCCCTGTTCGGCTTTTTAATGGGGTTGAGAGGCGGCGGCAAGCCACCACCACGTTTACATAAATTGTTACACTAGACAAGGTACCGCCCTGCAGTGTCAGGTTGCTCCCTCATTGCAGCAGAATGACTGATGCTGCAATGACGAGGTGACCCCTCATTGCAACAGCAAAAACATTTCAACTTGGTGGCACTTTTGGAAACCAGTGTCATCAGCACACTGTGCCTCTATTGGTCCTCCAGTGCCAAGCCCCCAAATGCATTGCCTCCGTTGGCTGCCACAGTGCCGCACCTCCACAACCCGCTTCTCTCCTAAGCTGCTGCATAATGTTTCTTGCGCAGGCACACAAGCAAACATAAAAATGGTTATATTAGTGGTGTTAGTCAGATCAGATGGCACATTCTCAATTGAAATGTACAGCTTTGGGCACTCAGGGGGAAGATTCGGACAATAGATGCAGGAGAGACAGGAGTACCAGGTTAACTGTATTCAAGGAGGAGAGTGCTGGATTGCGTATGTCAGAAGGCTACCCCTCATAATAATGGGAACAAAGTTAAATATATATATGTATATATATATATATATATATATGCACACATATCATGGTAATCCGATATTATTGTGGATGTGTTCAAAAAATTGGAAACAAAATAGAATGTGAATTGAAAAAAACATTAAGCGGGGCATTAAATTGAACCCATACTTCATATATCTTTTAGTATATATATTCTAAAATAACTAAAGTGAAATGTTATATCATTTAAACAAAAAAGGTACTGAAATACATAGATTTATGCCAAAAGGTAAAGGTGTTTATATCTAACTGGTATTGAAAATTCTCTCAGCGTCTAAAGCCAATACGGATCCATACAAATTAGTGCAAAGATCCATATTACATTTTATTAAGTCCATATCTTCCATGATGTGTCCAGACAGTAAAGATTCACCAAGTCTCCCATTTGAGTAATAGGGTACCCACCACCTCCACTGGGAGTCTGTTCCAGATGTCCACCCTTTCCGTGAAGAAGAATTTTCTCACATCCCCTCTGAGCCTCTCTCCTTCCAGCCTCCAATCATGACCCCTTGTTGTTGAGCATCTTTTTCTATGTAAAATGTTACCTTCCTGTTCCTATTAATACTCTTTAGGTACTTGAATGTTTCAATCATGTCCCCCTTTCCCTTCTTTCCTCTAGAGAGTACATATTTAATTCTCTTAGTCTTTCCTCATAGGGCTTCAGATGCAGGATATGCAACATTTTGGTTCCCCTGTTCAGTAGCGCCTCCACTCAATCTATGTCCTTCCGGAGGTGGGGCCTCCAGAACTGAACACAGTACTCCAGGAGTGGCTTCACCATTGATCTATACAGCAGTAAACACCCACAAGAAATGATTGTTGTGTCAGTTGTTTCTGTGGGATGGTGGAGACCGACTGAGTCAGTGTAAAGTAGTTTACTGCTCTGCAAATATTTGCCCATTGAAAAAGGTAATACTTCTAATATACAGTAGCTTACATTTCCATGTGTAACTACTTTGCGATAGAAAGGTAATCCACTAAAAGTGATCAATGGGCATTTAAAGTCTTTAAAAGAAAAAAAAATGTGAGCATTACAGTATTTCCTCCAAACTTATAAAACCTAAGCTATGAATATCTCTTTACAGAATATTCATATATGTCAGTATATCAATGGAGTGTGTATTATGTAACAATTTACCCCAATACCAAGATGATGTTAAAGGGACAATGTTGGGCTTACTGTGCATAGTTTGGTCATAGTCATCACGGTCTATTTTTATATGTCAATACAAATGTAAACCATTGGCATCTTTTCAGCACATATAGTACAGTACAGTATGTCATAATAACATGTTACCTGATGGGAGAGCAGACCATTAGCATGTTTTCAGCACATACAGTACTGTACAGTACTGTATGTCATAATAACATATGTTACCTGATGGTCTGTCTACATGTTTGATAACTTTAAGGGGGGGGGGGCAGAGTATTTTATTTTCAGAGATTATGGAATAGTACCTTGGAACCTGGTGCAGACAAAACAGTGCAGGAGTCTTGGGTCCCAAATGGACTAATCAGCACCATGACTTATACTTTTAGGTACACAGCTTTCACTGTTGCAGCTCAGTTTAACACAGAAGAAGACTTTATATAATGGTTGTTACTATATGAATAAACTCTGACAGAGCCACTGTGACTGTAAATGCATTAACTAGATAAGGGTGTTTTGTGGGCTTAAACCTAAACATGAAGTGCTGTTGCATACACTAGCTGAATCAAAGTAAGGTACATTGAGAAAGGGCAGGTATAAAAATAATGCCACCATCTGTATTACAGTTACCTATATGTTTCATATTTTATTCTATGCACTGTTATAGCAATTAACTCAACAGAACTGGCCCCTCATATACATGAAGGCACTATACCTTAATTGCAAACACTGCTGAGACAACTATATGTTGTGGCAAGGTGGAAGACAAACACAATGTTGAGACATGTTTTTGAAGTCATTTGATGTGTTTAACTGATTTTTAGAGATTCAGTTCACACACAGAATTAATATAATATAAAAGTGCATATCCAAATATCAATGTAAATCTGACACGTCATTACAAGTTGTTGTCTTGAAGGAAGATCTTACTGTACAAGGCCTAAAAGTGGGTGTTAGGTAAAAGTAAACTGAGGTAGGTGTGTTATTGAGGGTATTGCATAGATTATCTTTTATTGCTGCTCCACCCCAGGCACACAAAATATGAAAATCAACAACCTCTTGATATGAAACAACAGGAATTAGTTAGTAGGACAGAAACAAGTAGGAGACTAAGTAAGTGGGTAGACAAGCATGAGTATGGTAAGTCAAGTAACATTACAAAAAGTCTCACTATTATAATTAATTTTTTTTACAAATGCATCTGCACAGTTGACAATTTTTGTAAAAAAAATAATAACAATGGGAGTTATTCCACATATGTCCACAGGTGCCACATATGCAGCTGGAGGGATTTGAGGCCCAGCTGCACCAGTCTGCCCTGCTCCTGAGTCAGAAGATCATGGCGCAGAGGTACTGGGGAATCCATCGATAGCTGTTGAAGCAGAGAGAACCAATCTAATGAGGCCAAAGAGGGGCTATTAGAATCATGTGAGCCCCTTTCACCTGTAGCTTCAGAAGAACCCTCTGAAGCACTGGGAAGGAGGAAGGCATACAAGAACCTCCCTGTCTAGCAAAGAGATGGCGGCTGTCTCAACAGAAAACACACCTGGGCATGAGCGAGCAAAAATTGGGTAGTTTTCCATTGAATGGGGATGGGAGATGAAGATGTCTATCTCTGGCCTACCCCACAGGTTGAATAAACTTTCAACCACCTCTTAATTTAGCTCCCACTCATGAGCCCTGGCAGTGGTGTGGCTGAGGCTGTCTGCCAGGATGTTTCTGACATCCAGCACATGGACAACAGTCAGGCAGAGGACATGCTGGACTGCCCAGTACCACAGTCGAATCACCTCCTAGCATAGAGGGTATGAGCGAGTGCTTCCCTGTTTGTTCAGGTACAAGATCACAGACATATTGTCAGTCTGAATCAGGAGTGTTCCCAGACGTAGAAAAGGCTGGAAAGCCTGGAGGACATACAATACTGCCCTCATTTCTAACACATTGATGTTTAGAGATGCTTCCAACTGAGACCATGTTCCTTGGGTCTGATGGTCTCCTAGGTGGTCTCCCCAGCCTTGACATGAAGCGTCCATTGTAAGGGCCATGGTAGGAGCAGGGGGTTGAAAGGGGAACCCCTGTGGAGAGATTGGACAACTCCTGCCACCAAAGAAGATCCTTCTTCATGTACCCAAACACTAGGACCCTGTAGTCCAGGTTGTCCAGCCACTGATCTCATTGGACACAAAGAGTCCACTGGGTCATCCTCATATGCAGTCTGGCTAGAGGAACTGTAGGGATCACAGCTGCCATCAGCCCACGAAGATGGAGGATTGACCGGGTTGTGGTCCAGTGTGAGTTGGCCACTAATCTGGCCTGTTCCTGCAGGGTCTCTACTATGTCTGATGGGAGGAAAGCCCTGCCCTGGACCATATCGAGCACACCCCAAATGAATTGTAGGCTCTGGGAAGGGAGAGGTGGAACTTGTGATAGTTGCCTGTTATTCCAAGTCTGGAAAAGAGGTCTAGGGTGAAGGAGAGTGACTCCCTCAGACTGCTGTGTGATGGGGCTGATAGAAGCCAATCGCCCAGATACAGGCACAATTAGATCCTTCTGTGGCATTGGGCCACAGCCACCACTGCTAGACACTTGGTAAAAACCTGAGATGCTGAGGATAAGCCAAAAGGAAGAGCCTTGAACTGGTAATTTTCCCCCTTGAAGGCAAACCGAAGAAAGTGGTGGTGGGTCTGGAAGATTGGGATGTGCAGGTAAACATCCTGCATGTCCAGTGCACAAAGCCAATGGCTCTTGTGGAGCAGGGGTAGAAGTCCCTGGATGGTGAGCATGTAGAACTTCTTATACTTGATGTACAGGTTGAGCATGCTGAGGTCAAAGATGGGTCTTAGGTCACCCGTCTTTTTGGGCACCAGGAAGAAATGGAAGTAGTACCCTTTTCCTATCTGTGCCGGAGTCATGGGCTGTATGGCTGACTTTTGCAGAAGAGCCTGGATCTCAGCCCCTATCAAAGACAGGTGCATTAGAGGATAATGGAGAGGCCTGGGGGTTGCCCAGAGACCTGTCTAGTAACTTTATGGTGTGACCTCTTGCTATTAGCTGAAGGACCCAGGAGTCCAGGGTTATGTCCTGTAATCCTGGAAGGTGGAGGGCAAATCTTCCCCCCATTGGTTCTCCTAGAGGATCTGGAGGAGGTGGGGGGGTTCCCCACAAGTCAAGAGGCTGAGGGGAAGGAGTTGACAGCTCCTCTGGGGGCTTCTGCTACTTGGCAGAGGGAGTAGGGGTTCCTGATGCTGGATACCAGCATTTGGCCTGGCATTTGGCAGGGGCCTCTTTGGTCTGGTGTCTCTGTTTATTTATTTATTTATTTTAGTTTACCGGGTAGGTGCACTAGCCATAGAAATGACTATTTTCAGGCACGACCTGGGAGGTTACAGAGTGGAAGTACATAAAACACAGAAAAAAAACAAGGTTCTGTTGCTGAAGAAAAGACTGTTTGCCTTTGTAACCCCCTCAGTACATGAAGCAGACTTTGTGGATGGATTGACCTTGGTCCTGCAATTCGGTGATAATATCCTTCCTTAGCTTCACTTCCAAATAACACGGATCCCCTGAAAGGGGCATCCAGGATGGAGGTCTGGATGTCTTGTGCCAGGCCAGCAATCCTGAGCCACGGATGTTGCTCTAATGCAGACAGCAGTGGCTGTGGCATGAGCAACTGAGTCTACTGTGTCATAAGTGGCTGAAGGGCATGATGAAAGAAGATTTTAGCCATTCTCACTGTCTTGGCAATCTCTGCCTTAAGCTCCTGGTCCTAGATAGCTTCCATCTTTGACTTGAGTGAGGCCAGGGAAGATATCTGATAGGAAACCATATGAGACACATAATTAAGGGATCTGAGGAAGCAAGTGGCGGAGGAGGAGAAGGAATGGACCTTGTGACCGAAATTGTTTTGCTGCTTAGACTCCTTATCAGGAGGAGACATGCTCAAATGTTAGGTTTAGAGGACTGGTCATGGGCAACTGTGATAACAACTGAGTCTGCATTAGGATGGCCAGTAAGGTGTGTGACTCCATCTTGGGAGTGGTACACCATGTCTGCCTTTTTTGAAATATCCAGAATGGAGGAAGGCTGTTGCCTGATAGTGGATGTCAGGTCTTCATTCGGCCCAGTCCAAGGCAGTATGGGCATAGGAGCTGTGTCAGTCATGCCTAAATGCTCTGCAAGCCTTTTCCAATTTGGATCCTGTTCCTGGATAGGCCAGCCACAGGCATTTTGTATAGTTAAGAGGAGTTCTGTAAAGGAAGGGTCTTCCAGAGGGGACTTCAGGAACTCCTTAGGCTGAGGCTCTACAGGAGTATGCATACCAGAGCTGGATGGCAAGTTGGAGTCAGAGTCCAAAGAGTGCCTGCTGGGGGTCTGAACCCTTTTAGAGGAGTGTCTTGGATCTGATCCCTGACCTGGTGTCTAGAGGAGCCTTCTCCAGGAAGATGACAATCCACAGGAGAGGCTTATCTAGGGTCATAAAGGAAGCTGGTGTAGAGGCCACCACTGGTTTTTGACAGTCAACTCTGAGGCTAGTTGAGTCCTGTCCTTCTGAATCAAGGTCTGAAACACTGCCTGGATATCAGTCTGAGGCTGCTGTGGAGACAGAGGCTGAGGAGGAGGAGGAGGTGGTGGAAGAGTATAATGGATAGCCTGGTGTCTGATATTGAGGGTATCCATGAGTCTGATAGGAGTAGGGAATGCCAGTAGGAGCATACCCTTGATTAGACATAGCCCAGCATCTGGTACCTTGGTACATAATGGGGTTGAGCAGCGGAACTGGAGTCCAGTTTACCAGCTGTGACCATGCACTCCTCAGTGGGGCTGGGGGTGACTTATTGACCTGGCTGCTGGTGATAGAACCTGAAGAAGATATGGGCCTAAGGAGCACAATAGGGGTTCCATCATCCAAGAAGAACCCGACTGCACCATGAGTAAAAGCAGGCAGAGAAGCCATGGTCTGATCTACCAGAGCGGTAGGAGACCTGGCAGTAGGGGTACTTACAGAAGTGGAGGACCCTCCTCTGTCAGTGGTGCCCGATGGTTGCTGCCAAGTCAATGGACACCTATCCTGGTCTCAGTGCCTCTCCTTGTCCTTTTTCTTCTTTTTGGGTTCTGGCATTGGAGAAGAAGATTTTACCACAGATTCTGCAGCTCCTTTTCCATCAAAGCTAGACATTTCTCCAGAAAATGGACTTCAAGCTTTTTCTGATGCCTAATCTGTGTGACCTGGTTGAAGGATTGGCAGGGCACACAATCCTTGACCTGTGTTTGGGGCCGAGGCAAATCATGCAACAGGAATGCTTATCAGCATCCAGGATCTGGGTGCCACAGGACTTGCACTTCTTTTAGACACATCACCCAACTGTTCATGTTCCTGAATTGTACCTCCAACTATATCTCATGCTGTAAATTTGTCACTGTTATTTATTTGCTTCCCTTTCTTCTGTATATCCTCAAGATCTCTGTATTATACCTTTTATACTGTGTTTTACTATGTAATTGTTTGTCCTGGTGTTCTGTTCTCTTTTACGCTAGACTGGACATTTATGTAAATGTTCTCACATACCTTTCAGTATAAAATAAAGATTGATTGATTGAAAACTGGACTGACAGACCTGAACCACAGCAGTTCTGTAAAATCCAAACTGGCCATACTGGGTGCAACTTGTACAAATACTGCTGAGCCAGTCACTCTGGTTGCACTGTTCAGTCTGACTTTTTTATATCTGGTCCACTCCTGGAAGTCTGTTTTTCAGTCTTCCTTGACATGATTGAAAACTGAACCATCAGGACCAGATCATATAGGTAAAAGTCAGACCAGATCATCTGGAGTAAGTGGATCAGCAATATTTGCACAAGCTGTGCCAGTACAGATTTTGCAGCTCTGGTTCAGGTCTGGTGATCTGATTTTACACATACCCCATTGCATGTGGCTTAGTGACATACTGTGCAGATGGATGCAGTTTCTAAACCATTGAAGGCTGAAGTTTCAGAAACCATTCTGCCAAAATATCAAGATTCACTCCCCACCTCCAAGTCACACTTAGTCTTCTCCTAAGTCATGCTTAAATATTAGTGCCTCTATATCCACACCATTAAACTTTTAATGCCATTATACCTCTTCTGCTGCCATGAGTCTCCCTCCATGAAGTCCCATTCTGCTTGTGGCAGCACCTCCCCAAAAAATAAAAAGGTAATTTTCCAGGGAGCAGCTCTTGTACCATATCAACTAAATTACTGCTGAACTCCTTTTTTAAGCATTTTGTTGAGAAATTTTTGTTTTAGTAAATCCATGGTCAGGAAAAATGAATTTGTAAAAGAAACCAAAACCCACATTTATCAATTCATTTAATCACAGCACAGCTTGTTATGAACTGATCAGATTCTATGCATAACCTAAGTCAAACAAAAATTAGACACACACATGCCTACCTATTTGCAAGTGAAGCAAATGTGGTTACTATCATTCAGGTGTAAACATCTATAGTCCACAAATTGCAGGTTAAGAACATTCAGTAGAATACTGTATATACAGTAGTCCAGAACTACCTGCCTGAGAAAATGAAGTTGATGTATTCTTTGAAATGGGCAGCACGGAGACTCTGCTATAGAATGTCCTGCAGTAGAATGACTGCTCTTAGGGTGTGGTGGTGTCAAATGGCTTAATGAGATGTTCATAGGGGCTTAGGGGAACAGCAGAGCTTATTTATTATGCAGAAAGCTGCAGGAATTGTTTAACCAATTCTACTTCCAATAGCTTTCTATGATGTCTGTACTATCAACTGGTAATCTGGCACAGAATGACCGCCAGAAGATAATGAGTTAACTTTCTGTGGGCTCAATTAACTCCTTAAGCCAGAGGAAAAGTAATGCTCTACAGCTTCCTATACACATACAGGCAGCATAGTAATGAGGGTTCAGTGGAGGAATCTATTTTTAACACTCTGTCATGTTGTTTGTTAGCAAAAATGACATCAGCCCTTTTCTGAATGCAAAACGCCTGCTGGGCTACACCCACAGTCATAAAAACTAATCTAACTGCTGATTCTCCTCCATGCTATAATTTGTAGATGCAGGCTAATCAGGACCTGCTCTGGGAGGGACATTTTCTATTATTTTTTAAAATTATATGACAGGCTTTCAAAATGTTTTTGTACTTTCTTTTAATTTATTTTACAAAGAGATATATAAAGTAGTTCAAACATATAAAAGACATTCCAATTTTTTTCATAAATACTGTGATTCCTAATGTCCTCATAGAAAAATCCAAATCACATCAAGAAGTGACCAAGCCAAACTCATTTCAGATGTTTATAATAGACTGTTAAATAATGGGTACACTACTAGAAACCACGATAAGGGCAAGGGTAATAAATTTTCTGAAAGCAACTAGACTACAGGACTACAGATAGAATGGGTTCATGTTGGGGAGGGGGACTCCGAAGCCTTTGATTCAGTGTCATATGGATGGTTGGTTAAGAAGATGCAAGACCTAGGGGTAGGGGACAAAATTACTAGGTGTGGAAACTTAATTATGTGACAGAATGCAGAGGTTGGTAGTACATGAGGAGTTCTTGGGGTCAGGGTTCACCACTCAGGTGTCACATGGATCTAGAAAAATATCCTTGAAATAATATTTTTATTCTAAAGGATTTATAAGTAACATCAGTGTGTCCAGGTTTTCTATTGCTTCTTGATAGTGACAACCCCTTAGTTTGCAACAGGATAAAGTCGGTTTATAAATTCTTAATCTCAGGTAGACATGTGATCTAACTGCAGACTTTCATCTCACAGCTCAGCTACGGTTAAGAATATGGAGTAACTCCATGGTGTCAGGAGAGAAATACTGCTCATTTCAAGCACGTTTCAGGATACTTTCTGGGGTTGTTTAACATGTTTTGATAACCAATCATATTTAGACATAGAGCTCCAGCTATACATTAAAGAGATTCACCCTTGTTAGTTGACCAGTGCCCACGTTTTATTGCCCAGTGGACATTATATTACAAAAAACAGGTGTAAAATGATGGCCCATTGAGTTTAATGGAGCGCAACCCATGCTGTCACTTGCATCTCATCATCACGTCCCTGAGTGGGGGGGGGGATGGACCCTGGGTGGCAGAAAAAAATCAAGGAAGTCCTTCGGACCCAGTTTACAGTATTTTATGAAGGCATTTACTTTTTCTGTGCAGCACTTTTTTGGGGGAGATATTCAACCTGAGAATCCTCTGGTGGAAAGGCACCAATATATATATGGTACAGGGGCTTCTGTTTATATTTTGTTGGATCTCTTTAAAATGAAAAGGATAAGCCTGTGATTTGGTGGGTAGGAGCAACAGCCAGAACAGTTCCCTTTCCTGGGCTATATAAACCAATTTCCTTCAGCTTCATTTGGAAGCTCTTTTTCTTGCTGCAGCTGTGGACTTTGCTGGGGCTCTGCCACCTCTCTCCCTGTGCTTGCTGTTGCTTTTCTTCATTAATTTTGTGATGTTTTGCTTTGTGCTTTCTTTGGGCTTCTGTTGCTATATGCTTTCTGTAGCTCTCTAGTTTAGTTTTTTGTCTCTCTGCTTCTCTGGCTATAGCACTGTGCTTCCTGCTTCTCTAAGGACAGTGACTCATGCTGCTCCCATGACTTCCTTTGACTGTGTCTACCTTAGTGGCATGTGTGATTATTTTAGCTGTTCATTTGTTGATGGGAGGACCCAAACAATAACAGTTGTTACTTATTATTCACCCAGGGTTTGGAGATGAGGAATCTATCTTATTTCTGAGTTTTGTTATCCATAAACAGAGTAGAGAATCCTTTTAAGAGACACCATTATTTAATTGGTTGGATAAACATCATAGTAAATTCCAAGATTGTATTAAGAGGCCCAGATATTCAAAAAAGTTGAGCCATGTACAATAGGGTTGCGCCTCATAGTCCAAGTTCGCCATTCTGCAATATTCAGCAGGAGGCAGTTGCACCCAAATCATGCTGAGCAACAGCGCAATGATAATGAAGGCATGCACAACTGAAGGGGAGAGAACCATGCATAAATGGCGCAGTGCGATATTCAACAACTTACACCATGCGCAATAGGGGAGCAAGTGGAAGTTGCGCCGTAGCGGAAATGAGCCAAAATAAAAAGGAGCAAGGGAAAGGCACAAGAATGCTACAGGGAAGCCACATGAGGCAGAACTCTAGCCAGACAGGGCAGGAGGGACACACAGGGCAGGCCAGGGAAAGGGCACCCTGAACGCACAGGAACAGGGAAAGTGTGGGGAGCCACAGCCAGTGCAGAAGGGGGAAGTGCCACACAGCACAGAGGCCACCACAGGCAGGTGTTCCCAGTGCAGGGGAAGTAGCAGGGAGGACAGTGGGGAGAATACAGTAACAGCTGCTGGGGGGTGAACACAAGCCAGGGACATGGCCAGTGCCACCTTCCAGATGGAGGCCGTTATGAGGTGGGTGAGAAGGTGGGTGGCAGGGAGGCATGGCCATGGAAGGGTCCATCTGCGGTATGCCCCCAACAGGCAGTACAGAGCCCGCACCAGCTTCAAGCTGTACACTGATACTGAGATTTTGGGCCGGTACTGCCTGAATAGGGCAATTCTGAGGCAGCTCTGTGAGCTGTGCAGTGATGTGATGCAGGCACCCACACAACGGAGCCATGCCCTGGCAGTGGAGACTAAAGTAACAGCCTGCATGTGCTTGCTCACCACAGGTACCATCCAGAGACCAACTGGGGACACCACAGGCATAACCCAGTCAGCCACGTCATGCCACCTCACCCAATTCCTCAGCACACTGCTGCCACATGCTGCGGAGTACATCCACTTCCCCCAGCACACTGGCGAGTACACAGTAAACATACAGGAGTTCCACAGGTAGCATGTATCCCTGGCATGCTAGGGGCAATAGACTGCACCCATGTGGCCACTCGCACACCACCTGGCCCTGAGGGGCCACATACATCAATTGCAAGGCTATGCCAGAATCAACTGCCAGGTGGTATGCAATGCCAGGGTGCATATTTATCTGTGCCACGCACCCTGGGGAGCACACGATGCCTTCATCTGGCACCAGTTGGCACTGTGCCACAGATTCGAGTGGGGACATCCCACTGGCCACCTAGTGGGTGAGTATGCAAACCACATGGACAATCATAGGGCCTGGGGGCATGACCAGAGATGACATGGGTAGTGGCCTACATGGCCCGGGGCAAGACGATGCTGATAACCAAACTAACCTCCACCTTCTGCACACAGGTGACAGTGGATACCCACTCTGTCCCTGGCTGCTCACACCCTACCGGCGGCCCACGACCCCATCGCAGCAATGCTACAATGAGGCACATGCCACCACACATAATGTCATCGAGCAGGTGTTGGGATGCTGAAGGCATGTTTCCATTGCCTGGACACCTCCGCGGTGCCCTACAGTACAGCCCCCTCAAGGGCCTGCAAGCTATTCCTGGCCTGTTGCATCCTGCACAACATGGCCAGCGAATGTCGGATAGTCATACAGGTCAAAGAGGGGACAGCGACTGGGGACGATGAGGATGCCGGTGACGATGGTGATGGGCAGCCCCCCCTTGGGCGACGGGACCCCCAACTGATCCAGCAGGCACAGCTGCACTGGGACACCATCACAGAGGAGCACTTCAGCCAACCCAGGTAAGTCATGGGGCCATGTGCAACCACCGGTGGCTAAGACACAACCCACAAACATGCATGGGCACACACCAGGGGTGCATGCCATCAAGGGAAGTGGCAGGGCATGGAAGCACACACACAGCCAGGGATGGGTGAGGATTAACATGCCACATGGATGGACACACACACTTGCACACATACAATGCACCAAACGTGCACAGAGGGCAGGAGGCACACCGACCCAGAATGCCAACCCTTGCAGCACACATGTCCACAAGCCACCACGCCCACTGCCTGTCCATGTGCATGTGTCAGATACTGAGCACCATTGCACACTGGTGTACAGTGCAATGCAGGCATCATCATGCACACGCAACTGTGGACAGCAGCCGGGAGGGTGTGCAGGTGGACTGTGTGTCTGCATGCAGGGCCAGGTACCCACCTGTGCACTGCCCACTGAAACACAAAATGCACACAGGGCAGCACCAGACAGTAGCCATGCTGGGAGACAGGTCAGTCACGTGACACAGTGCCCCGGCCACCACAGATGCATGGGTGACCCTGCCGAGATCTGCCAGCACTGACAGGCTGACCACTGGCCTCATGGGGTGGCACCAATGGTCCCCCAGGGGTTCCACTGCGTGAATGTGACCGTGCTCACGCAGGGGTCTGCAGCACACTGAACATGTCTGCACCAGGAGTGCTCGAGATGTCCACAGCTGAACCTGGTGTTGACAGGGTGGGAGTCGCACGACGCCGGGAACGGGGGGTGGACAGTGCACTGAGTGGTGTTCACGATGCATGGGCACCTGACTGTGTGCCCATTGTGGCCATGACAGCATTGAATGCCTGTGCATGTCTGTCAATGGCAGTGGTCACATCCTCCTGCAAACGGTCCATCCCTGCCAGGATCAGAGCGGTGTCCCTGCTGTGACACTCCTCTGCCCACTCCAGCGCCACACGCAGTGCATCCACTGATGTCACAAGCTGCATCTGCTGCTGGACTGATGCTTGCAGTAGGCAGGTGTGCTTATCCAAGAGGTCATCTGTCTCCTCGGCATCCTGTCCCTCAGGGTGTGCATGGCCCTGATGATCAGCACCCCTTGAGGGAGGGTGCTGCACACCAGGACCAGGTCTGGACATGTCCACAGGTGGTGCACAGATGCCACTGCTGAACCCTGTGCCCCCAGCCCATTGGCCAACTGCTGATGCTGCCCCTCTGGCTGCCGCCTCCCCAGGGCTCAGTGGTGCTGCTGCAGTAGCTGCAACAGTCCCACTTCCTGAACAGACACCAGTGTTGCCCCACTGGTGCTAACAGGCACAGGTTGGGACTGTGCTGACATGCAGGCCTCCACAGCAGCACCACCCAGAGCCATGGGCTCAAGTGCCCTGCTGTGTGGTCATCCCATGGCACACACGTGTCACAGACCATGAGGTTAGCGACATCATCGGGTGACGGACTTGCACCGTCCAGTCACAGCATGCTGGCATCCATGGATGCCAACATGCTGGGACATGGGCAGGGCTTCTCCGCACCTGTTACAACAACATCAGTGTGGACAGCCATGCGGTCCCACTGTCGCAATGATCCATGTATACCTGTGGAGGTGGATGGGCCCTCCTCCATCTCCAGTTGACTTTCCTCAGTGGACAGGCCAACCACCGCTGACCCATGCAGACACTCAGGATCTGTAAGGGAAAGCAAAGTCGCGTTAATGCATGTGACCTACCCTGCCCCCCATAAACAGACCATGACTTACCATGCAGTGATGGGCCACCACCCGTCTGGAAGCCACCACCCAGAACACCCTCAATGGCACTGCACTACATGCTTCCAGCAAGCCTCTCCTCCTGTGGGGTCAGCTGTACCACCTCCAGCTGTCCCCCACCTGTTGCAGCTCATGCTACCCTGATGGTAGCCACCTTCTCCTTTATCCTCCTCCTGTCACTGCCCATCTTCTTCTTACACTCCTGCACAGAGCCCTGGTGGCTGCCATGCAGGTTCACAGCACATGCCACCTCCTCCCATGCAGCAGCATGGGCTTGAGGTGTTCCCCGCCATCCACTGAGAAGTGGCTCCTGATCCTGGTAGGCCTCAAACAGGGCTTCGGTTTCGGCCTTGGTAAAGTTAGGTCTCCTCCTCCTCCCACCACTGTGTTCCTCCTCTCCAACAACTTGCTCGGTCATTATGTAGCCTGTAAGAATGGCAGCTGTTACCTGTGACTGTGCAGTCCCATGCATGTCCCTAAATCCACAGTCCACACTCCCAAACAGCATGCAACTCACTCAATAGACTGCAGTAACCAACTATGGCCACTGCAGCCCAATGTCGCACTTTTATAGCGCAACCCATGCAAATGAGGCGAGGTGCAACTTTAAGTAGATGCAAATTGGTAGTGCTACGCCATTGAATGGCTGATTAGATGATTTGCATATGATGGCTGAATATCGCGCTGTTGCGCTTTCTGCAATTGTGTTGAACATGCTGAGCCAATGCCGCAGTTCTGTGGACATGAGTACACATCTCACTTTGCATGTCCGGGTTGCTGACACAGGTGTCTGCCATGCTGATGATGTGCTGTGTGCAGTAGGCAATGCAGGGCACGGCCACCATTGTGCCAGTGGCGCTATAACGATGGTCACTACATGGCGCTGTGGTACTGAGCCATCATAGGCGTACTGGGCCAACTGCACGGTAGGCTGCTAATGGTGGTGGCACACAGGCAGCCAATTGCGCTACATGCATTGGGTTCCAATGGCACTGTGCCTGTCCATGCACCAGAGACCCTTGACCCTGTGCCCGACCTTTGCCCCCTAGGCGCAATGCGTCAGGCATGGGTGCACCTTTATCGCGCTGTTCAGTGACAGCGCGATAGGGAATGGCAGCGCTGTACCATGCAGCATCTGCATGTGGGGAGCCGTATGGTAGAGTGCCATATTGCTAAATTGAGCAGCAGCATGGCACGCAAGGGGGCAGCTCAGTGGTCGGCAATAAAGCTGGCCAACCTAGTGGCTATTGTGGAGCCACACCATGGGCCACTGTTTGGGGAGGCACCCCTTGACAGGTCCAGGACCCAGGTGTGGGAGAAGGTGACCACTGCACTTGAGGAGGCCACAGGATGGGGGAGGAGCACTGAACAGTGCCACCACAGATACGGGGACCTGCAGCGGAGGGAGCCAGAGCTGCTAGCATGCCTGCGGGCACGTGCCAGGAGGGGCATGGTGCCACGGCCAGGTAGGGGTTACGTCAACACACTTTTATCTTCCATATGGGTAACACTGTTGTATGTGTCCAGCACATGGGGAGGAACCGTCTGGGTTTGGCTGTGGTGGTGTTATCAGGATGTGGGGTGGGTGGGTCTGGCTGGGTGGGAGGGCACACACCTGGGGGCAGGGGGACTTTGCTACAGGATTGTACTGATGTTC
Source organism: Neoceratodus forsteri (assembly GCA_016271365.2). Classification (NCBI taxonomy): domain Eukaryota; kingdom Metazoa; phylum Chordata; order Ceratodontiformes; family Ceratodontidae; genus Neoceratodus; species Neoceratodus forsteri. The sequence goes on along the minus strand of CM057455.1, from coordinate 1,137,263,408 downwards.
CTCTCTCCATGTTTGCCCCACAGGCCCAGAGGAACGCTGCAGTGCCCGTGAACTGTGGCGGCAGGAGGAGCAGAGTGCAGCAAGGTGGGGCGATGGCCCTCAATGCCTACTGGACCGGCCCGATGAAGGTGAGTGCCATACAGGGTGGGCAGCGGGGCATGGCCACCATCCATCAACACCACTGCCATGCACGTGATTTGTTACCGTCAACACTGTGCAGTGGCAATGCATGTCTGGGAGTGCATCAATGGTGGTCCATGCGTGCACCAGGTACATGGTTGTGCCACTGCCTTTGCACCACATAGCCATGTCACTAAATGGCCATGGTGGTGCTGTGCGTGACTTGGCCGGTGGGTGTGTGCAGTGTTCCACATGGCTGTATGCACCTGTGTGGGCAGGTCATGTGGACGTGATCACTGCGGGTGGTCACACCATCATAGAGGTATGTTCCACGGCCGTATGCCATGCACAGTGGGGCTGTATGGGGTTGTGCATTCACACCTATTGACTGTGCTCCCTTGTCCTAGGTACACGCCATCTCTGGGAAATAAGGGAGGTGTGGGAGATACTCCAGGTGGCGAGGGCTTCGTGGACATCCTCCACAGGATAGACAACACTGGAACTTCATGGAGGCACAGAGCTCAAGGAGTCGGAGTGGGAGAGGCACCTCTAGGGATCCATCAGTCCCTTATTCTCCTTCCCCCTGGACCTCTCCTCACCCCTCCTTTCCTGTCTCATTTGTCCACCCTGCCCTACCCACCCCCACCTTGTTTGTGGCCCTCTCCCAACCTTGTATATATATTTTGTACATAATATTGCAAATAGTTAAATTTTATATGTTTGTTCAATACACAGTTATTTTGATATGAATACTGTGGTGGTCTCTGATTTGCAGCGGCTATAGGTGCTCTGCTGCAGTGGTGTGCATGGCGTCAGGGGTGTTGTGGTCATGGATATGTGTGTGTGTCCGTATGGAGGTGACTATGGTGTGGGGGTAGCTATCAGTCAGTGTCTGTGGTGTGTGTGTTGTGCCCTGTGCACTGGATGACTGTGTGCAGGGGTCCATGGTGCGTGCTCTGTGTCCATGGCGTACCTATCAGCCCATCCATGGCCTGTGCAGCTGACACACATGCATGTCTGTGACCTGCACGGTCCGCTGGCATGTCAGTGGTGGCAGTTCCTGCAGGGCAGCCACTGTATCCGTCACATTGCTGGGTTGCCTCCTGTCACTGGTGTAGTGCATGTCTGCCTTGGGTGACACTGTGGCTTCCACAGTTGTTGTCCCACCTCCATGCTGTGGCTTGTGTGTGTTGCAGGGGATGTGCACCACTGTCTGTGACATGTGCTCTGGACGAATGATGGTGGTGTACGGGTCCACAGTGCCTGCGCAGGGTGGCTGGCACTCCAGTGCCATGGAGGACTGTGGGTTGTGTGTACACAGTTTACATGGGCCCACACTGGGGGCTTGGTTGCCCCACCACTGCGTCCCTGTGTTGTTGTGCCCTTGGGTATGGGTGGGTGTCTGTCCATACACTGTGTGGCATCCGGTGTAGTGCATGCCTCCACACACCACTGTGGGTGTCTGTGCTGGCTGTTGTGGCCAGTGGTGGGTCGGGGTGTGTCACTGGAATACTGTGCAGGGTGCTGTACCACTGGTGGTGGTATCCGGGGCAAGCCCTGTCCCATGTGGGGTACCTCATGTGCCGACACATGGTTGGTCTCTCAGCAGTACCTCGGGGGGACTGTGCATGGTGGTACTGTGCCTGCCATTGTTGCATTGATGTCTGCTGTCACCCGCTGATGGGTGCTCGTGGTGGGGTTGGGTTGCATGGTTCTGTGGTGCACAGGGTTGCAGTGTCACAGTGGGGGTGGTGGCATGCATGGGGTTTCCTGTAGTGGTGGTCACTGCTCATGGGGGTGCTCTGCATTGGGGGGGATGGTGTGGCACGAGGTAGTCAGCCCTCCTTGTGTGCCAGTCACAGCTTGCCGGTAGGTGTGATGGGGCACCATGGCCCAGCTGTGGGTTGTTTGCTTGTCTCCATGGGCCGGTGGTTATTCCAGCCCTCCCCCAGTTATGCAGTGCATGGGGTGTGGGGAGGGACGATGTCTGTTCTGCTGTGTGTTCCTGTGCCCATCTGTGGCATGGGTGGTGGGCCCCTACCTCCCTGGTTGTGCAGTTGCATTGCTCTGCTGCTGGGGGGGCGTCCCTGGTTGTGCTATGGCGCCTCTGGAATGCTCAGCTGAGCATCCCTTGTTGTGCTATGGTGCATCAGATCTGCTCAGCTTTCCCACCCTAGTTGTGCTATGGCGCAGGTGGTGCGATATTCAGTGTCGGCTGTAGGTGCAGTTTGGCCTGCTCCGTTTTGAATATCGCGTCTCTTGCGCATGGGCGCAAAAGACTTGCACTTGCTCCTGCTATTGTGCACTTTTTGGGTGCAGTTTGACTATCTGGGCCAGGATCTGTGTTTCTCACAGTTAGTTGAATCCCCTACTACTGTAGGTACTGTACAGTTACAAAACTAGAAATCGTACCTTAATTAACTGGGTATTAACAAAATGTCCCAAATGGTTTAAGAATGTTAACTAGTTGCCAGATTCCAGTAATGATTATTGTGTGATTTATTGCCACTGGTGTGCCTGAAGACCTAGAGTTAGACCTGCTACAATTATAACACACTGTTTGAACCAGCTTAATACTGAAATTTGAATAATTTGGCATGCATTGACTGGTCTCCTCTTAACTGCATTCCTGGTGCCCAATATTCAAAACCTTGCCAAGAACCCATTGCCCATGCAAACCAGGTTTTGTTTGAACTTTCCATATTCAAAAGCTCTGTTAGTGTGGGCAAACAGGCTTTGAACCTGGACAATATTCAGAGGAGGGCACGATGCAAATTAAGGGGCGAAGACCTTTATACTGGTGCAGTCCGATATTCATAGTATGTGTGTTACATAAGGCTGTTTTGCTTGGCCCCCCTTGTGCTGGGCACATACTGCTGATCGAAACCTCCACTTACTCCTGCACAACCCTAGAAGTTGGCAGAGGAAGTGTGATGCCCCTGACCCACAACACAGTAGTCCCTGGTATCTAGTGGTGCCCACTGCCAATTGTCAGCTGATGTACATGATAAGTTTTCCCTGGTGTCCAGTGCCCCCCCCCCACCAGTTCTTGGTCTGATGTAAATAATAAGCTGTTCCTGGTGTCTAGTGGTCCCCCACCAATCGCTAGCTTAATGTAAATAATAAACTGTCCCTGGTGTCTAGTTGCCCTGCCCAGCGACTGCTGGCCTGATGTAAATGACACATTTTCCCTGGTGTTCTAGTGGTTCTCCCCCACAGATGCCTGGCCTAATGAAAATAAGTTTTCCTTGGTGACTAGTAGTCCCCACCCCACCGATCACTGGCTCAATGTATTTATTTATTTATTTATTTGTACATTGGTTTACAACCTTTGAGCCAGAGGCTCATTTCCAAAGGTACCACGTCACATTGAGGACGAACAGAAATAAATTTTGGTTACAGCATAAATGTCACATACTTAGGGTTACATAGAATGGTTGCGTACATTTTAAAAAATTTGTTAGACATTACAATGATACAGCTGAGAACATGCTGGTAATAACAGAGGCAATAGGCTATGGGGGAGAAAGTGGGGGGAGGGTGAGTTTGAGTGCTGCCCAAGGGGCGTTGTCAAGTGTGGAGAGATCAAGGTGCCATTTACAGACAGGCACAGCTGCAAGTGCTAAACAGTTGGCTCCGAAGGGCAGTTTTGAAGGTGGAGATTGTGGGGGCTTTGGAGATAGGAGCAGGGAGAGAGTTAAACCAGGATGGACCTCTGTAGCAGAAGGACCTATGACCATGGGTGGTCCTGGATCTGGGGACCAGTAGACTGGTCTTGCTCGAGGTTCAGGTTGTGATAGTGGGTTGGGTGTGGCGTATGGAGGCTGTCACCCCAGGGGGGGATAGCCCGAGTAGAGTTTTCTTTGTGAGGAGGCAGGTTTGATAGCGTAGCTGTTCATCTAGGTTTAGCAATTTTGCCTCGTCATGGAGATGACAAGTATGAGTGAGCCTGGGGGCACCAGTAATCAGTCTGCAAGCCTTATTTAGGGTGAGCCAAATTTTGTTGAGGGCGGTAGTGTCAGCTGCACCATAGACTGGCAGGCCATAGTCAACAAGGGACAGTACTGAAGATGTAACTGCCAGCCGGAGGGTGTCAGGTGGGAGGCAGTTTTTATGGCGGTAGAGGATGCCAATCCGTGTGTTAGTGGCATCAATGTGGGTGTGGTAGGTGAGGGCTGAGTCGAAGGTGACCCCAAGGTATTTGTAGGAGCAGACTTGTTCAAGCGGTTGATTGGTACTAGGGAGGATATGGAGTGGAAGTTATGGGCTTTGTTTTGGGGGTGGGTGAAAAACATTGTTTTGGTTTTCTTGAGATTAATGACGAGTCTGTGCTCTTAAACCAGGCCTCAAGGCCATCGAGGGATTGTTGTAGAGTATCCTGGAGGAGATGGATTCTGTGGTGGCAAAATGATGGCATCAGTCTGCATACTTAAGAATATTGCCAGAGCAGGCATTAGGCAGGGTGTTTAGATAGATAGAGAAGAATAGGGGCCCCAGGATGGAGCCCTGAGGTACTCTGAGTGGATAGGATGAATTTGGGAGAGTGTTCCATTGATTTTACACATTGGGGTGAGCAGATGATAGCTTGTGCACCAGGCGAGGAGGGCCAGCGGAGAAACCAGTGTGGCCTAGGGCATTCAGCAGAAGGAGGTGGGAGACAGTGTCGAAGGCCTTTGAGAAGTCAATGAACACTGCACCAGCTAGTGAGCTAGCATCCAGGGAGGAGTGTAGGAAATTGGAGAACTCAACTAGTGCAGTGCCAGCACTGTGACCAGCATGGAAGCCGTACTGCTCTGGGCATAGGATGTTATGTTTAGTAAGATATTCTGTAACTTGAATGGACACCATTTTTTCCAGGGCTTTGGAGAGGGGAGGAAGGATGGAGATAGGTCGGTAGTTCCCGGCGGAGGGCCTGTCACCCCCTTTATGGATGGGTGTGACTATGACTGTTTTCCATGCAGTGGGGAATTGCCCCAGGCAGAGAGATCAGTTGAGTAAGCTGGTAAGCGGGGCAAGGATTTCATCCAGCACCAGCTGGAGAATACTGGGGTCCAGGAAATCACTGCGAGACTATTGCCTTTAATGCTTTAATTAGGAGTGGTCTGGCTTCCTGGGCAGATACCCTATGTAGATGGAAGCTGGGGCATTGGAGATCAGGGGGAGGTAGGGTAGGGGGAGGTCAAAGAAATTACTAGGAGGACAGAGCAAAGGCAGTGTTTAGTGGTTAGCTATGCAGGCAGGGTCGGTGAAGGTAGAGCCATCAATTGTGAGCTGGGATGGGGGGAGCATGGTTTCCCATTTAGTTGTTTAACATTGTCCCAGAAAGTCCGGGCACACCCCCAGGAGGAGGTGAGGGTGGCCAGGTAATGGTCGGCCTTGGCTTTACGGATGGCCTATGTGCACCTGTTCAGAGCAGCATTGTAGGCCTGTTCATCTGTCATCCGCCCATTTCAGTGGCAAGGTGCCAGAGGTTCTCTATTTCTGAGCATTTAGTAGGCAGGGTAACCCAGAGTGCATTACGTTTTTGGATCGACATCCTTTGAGGGGTGCAAAGAGGTCACAGGCCTTATTAAAGATGTGGGAGAAAAGGCGAGGGCAGAGTCTATGTCGGTGCATGATGAATGGGGACCAGTTGATCTGGGTGAGAAATTGTTTGAGTTTCATCAGGCCACCTGGTCGGAGGCACCTGTGGGGTGTGGTCAGGGCTGTGGGTTTGGGAGTAGGGCTGCCCAAAGGAATAGGATAGGGAGTGGTCACTTAGTGAGTCTGGGAGGACCTGGATGTTATGAATTTTATTGGGGCGCTTGGTGATAATGACGTCCAGAAGGGTACTGGTACCTCTCCTTGGGTTTACTCTAGTGGGCTGGGAAATGAGTTGTGTCAGGTATAGGGCTGCAAAAGAATCTCGGGTAGTAGAAGAGGAGATGCTGAGCCAGTTCACGTTTAGGTCCCCCACTAGGATTTGTTCCGCCTTGTGGTGGAGGGTGGCAAGATATTCTGTTAAAGCTATCAGTGCCGGGTTCTGGTTCTTTGGGGGAACGTAGGCAGTGGTGAGATATAGAGGGCCCCTGTAGGGGTCAGGAGCAAGTTTGAGCATAAGGGTCTGGGCCCCATTTACAAGAGCTGGGGCAGGGAGCACTTGTCCGATGATTGTGTCCCTGGTATAGATTGCACAGCCACCCCCGCGTTTGCCTACTCAGTCCTTGTGGTATAAGGTATAGCCTGGGAGGGAGACAAAGGAGTCAGGGGTGGATTTGGACAGCCAGGTTTCAACCAGGGTTATGATGTCTGGTTGATGCTGCATCACGCAGCACTGGAGGGCATCAAATTTTTTCATTAGGCTGCATATGTTCATGGAGGCTATGCGGAGACCATTGTACCCAGCTGGTGGGTTGGAGGAGATAGAGCCTGGGTTTGGATGTATATTACCTGATAAGAGTAGTAGGAAGACCAAGGCCCTAATCAGGGGGTGGTAGTATGTAAGCTTCCGGGGGGTACTCAGGAATGGGAGGAGGCCATGGGGGAACAAGGAATGGGCAGATTTCGAAGGGTTGGGAGGGCAAGGACAAGTAGTGGCCATGGGGAGGTTGGGTAGGCAGTGGAAGGGTTTCCAGGGGATGGGTGCCGTGGGCCAGGGTACATGGACAGTGTAGGGTGGGATTGGCCAAAGTCAGGGAGAGTTGAGGGTGCTGGTACAAGTGGGCCAGGGGAGATGTCTGGCTGATGGGATGTGGGTACTAGCATGTAAATGAAGGGGCGACATTTGAGAAGGAGGTGTACAAACATAGTGCCTAGGTAACAGCAGGGTGGAAAGGTTCAAGTATCTTGGCTGCCCCTCAGAAAGTGTAGATACCACTTTGGAGTAGTGGTAGTGTCACAGACTCTGGTGGACAGGGTACAAGGTTCAAGACCCTGGCAGGGCAGTTGAGATAGGACCTGGCTGAGAGCAGGGATTCAGGTTCTAGGTGATTTAAAGTGGGCTGGGTTTGGGCCAGAAATCAGGGTTGAAATAGTGATTCCTAGTGGTCGCTGGGGTTAATGGCAGGCTGGGTGTGGGTGGGTGATGGGGTCTGGTGGTAGGGCAGGGGGTCAGTGAGTAGGGCTAGCTAGAAGGCTGGATGTGAGGGTGAGGTGTGGGCAGAGGCAGAGATGAGAGTAGGGAGAGAAGAAGCCTAGAGAGGTTCCAGGAAGTAGGATGGGGAGGGGATTCAGGTGGGGAGATGGAGGTGGAATAGTCAGAGGTTCCCTCTAGTGGCTAGCAGGTATAACCTGCAAATGGAGAAGAGTGGACTCAGTAAAATGACCAACAGGATGTGATGTCACAAGACAGTGCCTATAAAGTAAATGCTGAGCTTGGGTGGGTGATGGGGTCAATGGGCTAACTCTGTTCACAAGGGTGCTGCAACTGGAGGTAGTTTATTACCTCTAAGGCACCCGTGTGGCTGTCCACTCCAGGAGGGAGGGGTATCTTGCTGTCTGGTGGGTTGGGGACTGTTGCAGGCCTATATTGTGAGAGGAGACAAAGGGATCGTATTAGTATGCAGTGGGTGACCGGGTCGCTACACTTCACCGCGCATGCATGGCTATTATCCCAATTCTAGCAGCCACTGAAGGAGAAAAAAGATGTCACCATTTTGGCACCCACCAACTCCACTGGAAGGCTGTTCCAGGCATCCACCACCTTCTCCGTAAAGAAATATTTCCGCACATTTCCTCTGAGCCTCTCCTCTTCATCTTAATAGCATGATCCCTTGTCCTCAAGCTTCTTTTTCTATGGAAAATGATACCTTCCTGTACCTTATTAATACCTGTTAGGTATCTGTATGTTTCTATCATATCCCCCGTTTCCCTCTTCTCCTCTAGAAAATATATATTCATTCCATTGAGTCTCTCCTCATAGGACTTTTGATGCAGGACCTGCACCATTTTGGTAGCCCTCTTTTGCATCACCTCGGTTTCCCTGGTGTCTAGTGCCCCCCCAGATGATCGCTGGCATGATGTAAAAATAAGTTTTCCCTGGTGTCCAGTGGTTCCACCCGCACCCATGCCTGAAGTCCTTATCTGCCATCAACTTCTATGTTTCTGTGTTTCTATGTTTCTCCATACTCTTATTTTTTGATAGTTTAGCACTTTGAACCCGATACCTTCTATCCTCTGAGCTGATGAATGTATCATCTTCCCTACTCTTTTCCGATTAGTAACATTGTCTGCTAACTGAGGAAGGAGAGATGCATCTGATGATACAATTATTGGGGGGGGGGGGATGCTGTAACTGCCATGTCATGTACCATGGTGTCTAAACAACTTTGTCCATTCATTACTTTCATTCTGATGCTATATCTGTCTGCCATTTCCTTTGACTTTGCTCTAAATCAGTAAGTCTTTTATTCAACTATGAAATCTCAGTTGCCATATCTTTATTTTATTTACATTTATTACAGGTATACTCCTGTTTCAACACAGTATCCAAGTCAGAGTTGTACATGCAACATACAATACATTTGAAACCCCTACAACCATCAAGAGTTTCAAGAGTGCTCCCACTGTTATTTAATACAAACACCCCTTGTCCAGATAATACTCTGAAACCTTGGCAAGGTAGAACAGCTCAGTGATCTACCAGTATACAGAGAAATTATAATTAAGCAGCACAAAAGTCCACTGTTGCTGATATAGTTATTGGCCTCACCTTATTTCCCACTAAGCTCTTTATATATCCTGGGTTGGTCACCTCACTACACCCTGCGAAAACATGCAAAACATGTGCAGATGCGCGTGTCTTTGTATGCATCGACGCACGCTCGCCCTACTCACAGCAGGACTTCCTTATAAGAGTGTCTGTAACCCAGGAAGTAGACTCAGGGGTCACAGAACACTCTGTGTGCAAGTAAAGCTTTTAATAAATCCAAACTGTTAAAATGACCACTGAGAAGTGGCTTAACAATACAGGGATGTCCAAACAGTGTTTAAAGTTAAAAATGCCCTAATCTGCTGACTGTAGTCCCCAAGTAACATTCAGGGAACTACAGTTCTCTGCCTAGTTCCTGAATAGGTCTGGGGCTCCAGGAACTCACAATAGTGAGCGCTGTCTCACTTAGCTATTTACAAGGCAGTTTCATACAAGTTTCATATAGATTCATTTAAAACACAATGCAAACTGCTGCAGGCATTGTTAGAGGAAGTGCAAACACACAGTACTTACATACAATGTCTTTATTAGGGACATTGTGGAATGGCTAGAAGGGAAAGTATGCATGTTTGCAGATGACACAAAACTCTGTAACAGAGTAAACACACTGGGGGTGGAAAAATGAGAGGTGATTTGAAAAAGTTGGAAGAATGTGCAAGGGCTTGCAGATGCGTTTTCAATGCAGAAAAGTGCAAAATCATGCACTTGGGGCACAGAAACCCGGAGGCTACATACCAATTGGGAGGGGAAGTACTTGTAACCACTAAACAGGAAAGGGACCTGGAGGGTAATCATTTATGATAACCTGAAGGTAGCCAAGCAGTGTGATAAGGCACTGGGGAAGGTTAGCAGGATGCTCAGTTACATAGGGAGGGGTATCACCAGTAGGAAGAAGGATGTAATATTAACCCTATACATATCACTGGTAAGACCCCACCTCGAGTGCTGTGTCCACTTTTGGAGGCCCCACCTCTGGAAAGACATTAATAAGGTTGAGGTGGTGCAAAAGAAGGCTACCAAAATGGTGCAGGTCCTGCATCAAAAGTCCTATGAGGAGAGACTCAATGGAATGAATATATATTTTCTAGAGGAGAAGAGGGAAAGGGGGGATATGATAGAAACATACAGATACCTAACAGGTATTAATAAGGTACAGGAAGGTATCATTTTCCATAGAAAAAGAAGCTTGAGGACAAGGGGTCATGCTATGAAGATGGAGGGGGGAGGCTCAGAGGAAATATGAGGAAATATTTCTTTACGGAGAAGGTGGTGGATGCCTGGAACAGCCTTCCAGTGGAGTTGGTGGGTGCCAAAATGGTGACAGGATTCAAGCATGCATAGGACAGATACGAGGGTACCTTGGCAGGAAGGCAAGGGGAGGAGATGACCGGAGATCAAGTAGGGTCTGCGGTGGCACAGTAGGCAGGGAAAACTGGGGGAGACTTGGTGGCCAAGAGGTCCTTATTTGCAAACAGCTTTTATATTTCTATGTTTCTATGTGTGCTAAATACATCATCATGTGGATGCTTCTGATCCAAGCCTCAAAACATGCTGTTAGAGTGTACATTATGCTTGTGTACTACATGTGTTCATGCATGAAATGCATAATACAGCATAACAATGCAGAATGAAGTCGATCTGCCAACGTCACTACCCAACATATGTGCCAACATTATGGTCACTTGGGCCATTGTCTGTGGGACTGACAATTTCTGTCACCAATAGGATATGATACGGTGTGACTGTACATTAGTGTGCTATGTTGTACAATCCACTTACCATACATAGGCCAGCTCCATGCATATAGCAAGTATACATTATGATACTCTAGCAGTTACACAATCAGGTTTGATACACACAATAGTCTGTATTACTAAAGAAGAAGTATGTTGTCCAGTCTGCCAGTGCAGCTGTAGCAGCACTGCTTTATGTGCCAATACCCAGGGCATGGGAACAAACTCACCCTGCAGGAAGGTCAGCAGGTAGGAAGGAGGATTGAGCAAACCATGGAATGCTCTCCTCTTCTGGGGATCATGGTTGTGCAGAGCTCAGTCTTAGCCTAGCACATGGTGGTGGCCAGATGTACGGTGATGGGACTGTTCAAAAGAGGAAATGATTGCCCCCCGGTAGCACTAAGGGTTGAGGCACTGGATGCCTTATCTCAAGCTATGCCAGTCACCCAGGTTCAAGAATGACCTTGGGGCGTGAGGGCGCCAGCGTGGGGGGTGGGAGGAGGAGCAGCATGATCAAGCAGAGCCAGCAGGCTGCTCTCCTCTCCTGTGTGTGATGGGGGTGGGTTGTCACCCTCACATAGTTCCACTACCACCGGGTGGCAGTCTGGTGGGATTAGTGTAGGTGGAGGGGGCAGCAAGGACAGGAGGGTGGAAGGGGCTGAGCTGGTGCCACAGTATGTGTGCATGCCTCCACAGGCATGTACGGCAGTGTGCTGGGGCCTCAGGTGGGAAAAGTGGGAACTACTAAGGAAACCCATAAAAACCTATATTAAAAAAAAGAGGGAATGGAGCATCAGAAAGTCTGATGTTCTATACAGAGGAGCATGAGTGGTGCCTTCAGTTACTCCACTGAATACCAGTCCTTGAGGTGTAAAGAGAATACAGTGGAAAACCCTGGTCAGCTGGATGACTTCTGGACACCCACCGGCCTCATTATTTCTTTTTTTTTTTTTTTTTTCATTCTACGGGCTGGCCCCCATCAGCTCTGACCCTCATACAGCCCCATACCTGATGACTAAGCAGCACCATGGACCCAGATCCATCTTGCTATGTGGATGGGTGAGCCCGCAGCCCCACCAGAGTAACATCAGCCATGTAGGAACACACTTGCATACTGAGTCCTATAGATGTCGGGGTGACAGGGCTACTGTAGTCAGCACTTAATGGGCTGTCCAGTGGCCAGGTGACAAAAGTCACCAACTGCAAAGAAGAAATATTCGACAGTGACCATTGTGCCAAACAATCACCCACCCAAACCCACTACCACTACATGCACTGTGATGATCCATTTGCCAAATGCATTGACAAGGTTGAAATCAGTATGATGGTAAAGGTTCACCAAGATTTTCCTGTCAGAAAACTCTCTCAGGAATGAGATTTTCCTGTCAGGAATGACATTCTCCTCTCAAGAATGATATTGTTCTGTCAGGAACATTCTGGCACAGTTTTAACCTCTACAGCTAAAGAGCTCCGCTTCATTACTGTGTCAGCTTTGTGGTGTAGTGGAAAGTCTATAGCCACATAAATAAGAGGTTGTGGATCTGAATCCACACAACATCCCCTCACTTTTCTTCTCTCAGAATTTCACTTGAGTGGTGATCCATGGCAGCGGTGTTAGAATAAGTAAATCCATATGGAAAAAGGGACTTACATGGCAGAAACAAGAAGTGCACAGGAGTCCTGACGAAAATCTCATGGCACCTTTCTCAGCTTGCATTGAAATCATACTATTATAACACGGTAAAGTTAGTGATGAAAGGTAAAGATCCATCAGGGAAACAATCATGTCTATAGCCTGGAGTGTGTAACTGGAATTTGCTATGCCTAATAGATTTTGGGAAATTATTGCTGTATGGAGAAGTAATTATATTATCCTCAAAGCAATGAATCGTAATTTCAGAAACTGTAAATGTATGTGCTACTGCAAAAGTAGTATATACATTACAATGTTAACAATTTACAGACACCTGCACTGTATGACTACATTGTATAACAGTACAGTACTACAAATTAATCCAAGAAATGACATCTGATGAAGGACATACCACATGGAAACATGCTTTGAGGTAGGAACTATGTGTAATATCACCTACTAGACTATATAAAGACTGCACATTGGCAAGTGAATGTACAAGGTACATCTGCAGTAATAATATGCAGCAGCAGACATGTTTCAGTTGTTGTGACACAGATGCTAGATGATCGTGACATCTGCACTGGCTGAAGCCCTTCAAAAACCTTTTATCATAGTATCATAGTGTGTTACAAGCTCAGGAGGTATTACCTTTATGTGAGCTCCCCACCCAAAGGTGGAATTATTTTTATAAGTTTTCAAATTTTGTATTGACCATATGTTGGTCTAGCTGATATTTAAATGTATCCATAGTATTGCTTTCAATAATTAATCCTGGAAGCATATTCCATTTGTTAACTATTCGTTGTGTGTACCACTGACTTCTCTTTCTTGTTTTACAGTGGTCCCCTCTTAATTTAAGATTATGAGATCTGGTCCGAGTATTATTAAAATTGGTTTCTAGGCCGAGTGTCTCCAAGAGAACATGATCTTTAATAGCTTTATATGTTAAGCAAAGGTCACCTCTAAGTTGACGGTAGTTCATGAAATGTAAATCTAATTCATGTAATCTTCCACGGTAGATCTTGTTTGGCTTGAACTCCCTCAACTAGTTTCTTATCTCTAATTGTATAGGAGCACAAAATGTGCACAGTAATCCAATGTGTGGACATTTTCAAACTTAGTGAAATAGAAAACTATAAATATGAAAGAATAAACTGTAATATTAATGCATGCTGAAAATAAAGTTAAAATCTACACTAACTTTGTTTTTGTCTTTTAGATACTTCCTGAAGAAGACCTAAGGTCAAAATGTAGATTTTAACTCTATTTTCTATTTTCAGCATGCATTTAATATTACCGTTTGTTTTGCTTTCAGACCACATGCTGACACAGCACCTTGTTTTTTTTTTATAAAATATGAGATGGATGACACATTGCATCTGCACTGTGGTTTGTGATGCAATCCTGAAGCTTGTATAAATGTACTTTTTATTCCATTGTAGTAAGCAGCACCTCAAACATATCCTCTAATCTGGATTACATAGCATTTAAAGGGATACTGTCAGCTTTGTCCTCTGTTTTTGACCATTTCTAGAGTGTTCCTCTAGGCACATACTAAACAAACTGTTGGTGTACAGTTTCCTGGATGTGCAAAAGTAATATTTTTACCTGTTTTATACTATTTTTCTGTGCGTTCTGTTGGAGCGGTCCAAACATAATTCAGCTGACCACCAGAAGCACATCCATGCCGAGGACACATTTCTGTAACAGAGCGCAGTCACGATGTGCAGTTTTTAACATGCCCTATGAACGAAGCTGCTTAAGCTGCGTATTTCTACATCCTAAATTGAACTATGCCTCTTTTAACAAAAAATGAGCACTAACACAGCTACAAAACACACTTGAAAAGTAGAGCCAAAATCCCGCGCATGCGCAATAGTGGCATGCTATTGTGCTTTCGCATACTCTCTGCTCCAGACCGCTATTGCGCATGTGTGGGATTTTGGCTCCACTCTTCTAGTGGACCTTACCCACTTACCAAAAGAACAAAATTTAAAAAAAAAATCAGGTTGCAGCCCCCCCCCATGCACCCACTGTTTTTTTCTGGCATAACTTACCAATAACCTGGGTATATGAGCAGATACCAAATCTGGGGATGTGCAGCTATGCTAATTTGAGAGTTGTCACAATCAAACTACAAATAATTAAAACTATGAGAGAGTCAGCAATATTTGTATACTATGAACAATCAAGTGCATCGAGAAGTAACGAGTGGATAACGTTTGAACTGGATCATGATGCTTGAAAACAGCAATGGAATGGCAGTCAATTATTTATGTGGCATGACTGTAGAACATAAATCAGTCCAAAGTAATAAGGTAAAATACAATTCAGCAATGATTATGATTCACTTGAATAATTATTTGGACCCTGGTGTGTACCCTCCAGTTCCTTGGTCCACTACCCCCTCTGAGCTCTAGTAAGGGGAATTATCTACCCTGCATGCTTTTCACTTGAGCACTTACCATCCTCAAAATGGGACAAATTGCACATGTATTATTTCCACAAACTATAACTATTGTTTGCTTGTTCTTACCCTTGATGTATATGCTTATCTGTTCATCCTGTACCTGTTTATTTGTGTCATCCTGCTCATTGCTTGTATTTCACATTGTTGTAATTCTCTTACAGTGTTCTGTAAACCATGCTGTTGTAATCTCCCAGGTCATACCTGAAAATAGGCATTCCTCGTCTAGTGTGCTTACCCAGTAAACAAAGCTAATAAATAAATATTTCAAAAATTACAGATAGCTAACCTCACAGAATTCTGAAACAGATTTAAAATATAACACATTTGTAATCTGGACCCTGTGAATGGGGACTTTAGTAAACAGAACTGCCAATATTCACAGCATAGGCACTACACGTTCCAATGGCTATATTTTGAAGAACTATTATGTTTTTTTTGGTTCCAGTAATTAAAACAGCTGACTGTCAAAATCACTTGACAACAGATTGCAGCCACTGTGAGTCTTTTTTTGGCGCCCTCGCTGATGAGTGCTGTTCACGTTATGACTTGAGTGATGCAACAGCTCATAGCATCCTCGGACAATACATTGTCCTGATAGTGGACCTATACTGACCTCATATAGATGGTCAAGGTTTAAGGGGAGTTTAATTCCTAGATACTTAAGTTCTTGGAGATCCCACTTAAAGGGGAATAATAGTTTCTGGGCTCTGGATGGAGACCAGTGTATAGCCAAGACCTCAGTTTTTGTAGTGTTCAGCTTGTAAGTCAAGGCTTTGCTGAATACATCTAAAACCTGGAACACCTCCTGTGGACTGTTGTCTGGATTGGATATATTGTATGTAGCAGAACATCATCTGCATACAGTGTGATATGGTGGTCCACACCCCCATGCTTATTCCATTAATGGTCAGGTCCTCCCTAATAGTTTGCACCAGTGGCTCAATATAAGTGGCAAACAATAATGGGAATATGGGGAAGCTCTGTCAGGTTACCCTGTCTAGAGGAAATGACTGAGCAACATGCCTACTTACTATCACGAATGCCTGGAGAGAGGAGTACAGTCATTGCAGAAGGGCTATAAGTTCTATAGGGAGTTCACATTTTCTGAGTATGGCAAATAGATAGGGCCAGAAAACCCTATTGAATGCTTTCTTGGCACTGAGTCAGGCTACTAGAAAGGGGACAGGCTGAGAGTGCACCTCATGGAGGAAGTGTAAGGTACAGTGGGTGTTTTTGCCTGTTTGCTGTGTTCTCATGAAGCCTGTCTGACCTGGGTGGATTAATAATGATAGCAAGGGATCCAGTCTTTGGGAAAGCACTACCATGAACAATTTATAGTCCATGTTTAAGACTGAGATTGGCCTGTATAAGTGGCATGCACAGGGGAATCCTTCACAGTTTGAGAATAATGGAAATTGTGGCATTTTACCATGTACTTGAGATATCCCCTCCCCCCAGGATTTCATTACAGACATACACTAGTTGAGGCATTAGCAATTCACTTTGAGATTTATAAAATTCCATATGGTAGCCATTGGTCCAGGGGGACTGTCTGGATGTGCCTCTTGTGGAGTGTCTGCTCCAATTCCTGGGCATGAATTGGGTGGGTTAGGTTAGTCACCTGCTCTTGGGTGACTTGTGGTAGTCTGGGGATTTAAAAAGACATCTATAGCCTCCATGTCTGGGGGTATTTCTGGGTGTAGAGAGAGGGGTAATAAAGGCAAAACACCTCTGCCATCTCTCCCATGGGCAGGTCCCTTCCTTTGGGGAGGCATTTCCTAACCTGCTGTTCACCTGCTACCTGATAGAAGTCTAGTGGTACCATAGCAGAGGCACTTGTGAGAAGGGACTACTGCTGGACAGTGATAGTGCATGTGCTTGCACCTTTGCATGCCTGAAACCCTGATACTGGGAGGAAAACCATGGTGAAAACTCCTGACTGTCAGCATGATGTTAAGCCCCCTGCAGACCTTGCACTGCTGCCTTGGCATCCAGCGCAGCACTGGATCCTGACCTTGTCAGGAAAGTTGTGATCCTTGAGGACCTGCCCTCGGATGGGGCATGTTATGGGGGAACTGCAGGCCTGCGGTAAGTACCTAATATGGGTAGGTGACCAGATTGGAGGGGTTGGCTAGATGGGGGCAGGTCAGAAGTTGAGTGGATAAATTAAGTATTGAAAAAAATACAAATTGTCCCCTGCTGTCATAACAAAAAGAGCACCTAAACTTTCTTATTAAAGAAACCATTTATGCAGGCACGTATGACATTAATAACAGTACATTTAAACCATAATTTATACAAAAATGTCCTGTTTGTTTAGGAGACACCCATGGTTACAGCTAGTTACGTAAAACAAAATACACGTTCCTCCCACAAAGTAAAGATTGTTTAGTTCACAGTCTCTGTGACATACACAGAAATTCTAACATTCAATTACTTTGAACAGAAGTCCAGAATACACCTGCTTAACTTGTAGAAAGCCACAAGCAATAGGAGAAAATAATATACCTGACTATTCTACTATAGGAACATTGAATCCTCCATAAATGTCTCTTCTTCTTCTTTGTTGCATTTTATTTCCCCAAGATGAGCTGGATGAGTTTATCTGTTTTAAAAAAAAAAAGTAGGTAATACCATTCAAAGTTACCCTGAACTTGGCAAAGTAGAGAACAAAAAAAAAAAGAAATACCCAACACTTCTCAAGTGTCCCTGATTTCATCTCACAAGTGTCCATGGTCCTTCCTAAAACTGGCATTTTTCACTGAGGATTAGGTATGATGTGGAACTCAGGGAGTTGAATATTAAGGGTAGGAGGTTAGAGAGGTTAGAGATGTTTGAGGAGCTCTGGCCTGATGGAGAATAAATTGGCCCTGATGTCCCATTAGAAAGACTATCAGGTTATCTCCTGTAAGAAGGCAGATTTTTGTCAAGGAGATTGCTGCAGCAAGGAACAGATCAACTCAGCTCTCCCACACAGTGGATAGGCTATTATATCTGGTCTGTCTCCGTGTGGGAGGAGCAGGTTCAAGCACAATGTGCAAGGAGTTTGCTCCATTCTTTTTCTACAAGGTGTCCTCAATCAGAACTGAGATCTCCTCCAGCATCACTCACAGGGATTGTGAGGTCCACCCTGAGACATGCTGGAGCACTCCTCCTGTGTGGGTTGAGTCTGACCCAGTTGGGGTGGAGGAGGTGGTGGAAGTTGTCTTGAGGGTGAGGCCAATACATTGCAATCTGGACCTTAGGCCTGACATGACTTTTGGTTGGATGCATGGACATGATTGGATCTGCTGTGGCCGAGATCATCCCGAGTTCCTTGAAGAGTGTGTCCTTCCCATCAGCTATGAAAGAGGCCCTGGTTAGGCACCACTCAAGAAACCCTTATTAGTACTGGACTGTCTTAGCAACTACAGACCGGTCTCTAACTTTCTATTTTTGGGGAATGTTATTGAAAAAGTGGTGGCAATCCAGCTTGAGGAGTGACCTGGCTCATCCTCCACCCAAGAGGTTTTCCAGTCTGGGTTTAGGGCTGGGCACAGTATGGAGACCGCCTTGGTGATAGTGCTTAATGATCTCTTACTAGCGAGAGACAGGAAAGAGCATACCATCCTGGTCCTCCTGGATCTCTCAGTGGTGTTTGACACTGTGGATCATGAGGTGCTGCTTGACTGACTGTAGTACTGGTGTGGCCTGTCTGGTAAAGTCATCAGATGGTTCAGGTCATACTTGACAGGCAGAATGCAGATGGTGGTGATGTGGTTAGCTTCATCTAGCCCAAAGCTTCTGACCTGTGGTGTTCCACAGGGGTCAGTCTTGTCGCCCTTCTTGTTTGCAGTGCATATGCTGCCATTGGGAGACATTATCAGGCGGTATAGCTGGGTTTTCACTGCTGTACAGATGATACTCAGCTGTACCTGTCCTGTACAGCAAGTGGAGAAAAAGTATCTGGAGACCAGCCACTCAGTTCATCATAAGAAATGTAGTTTTATTTTGATATTTTCTTAGAACACCCTGATCCTCTAGGTATGCCCAATATTTCACCCAACACTGGGCTTCCTCAGGGCTTAGGATCTATAACGGTATACAAATATGAGTATTACTATCATACTAAAATCATTTTGATGACATTTTTTTTGAAAAGCATTTCTCATAACTGGAGACAACAGTGCCAAAGCTGACCACTATATATATTAAGTGCCCAAGATCAATACCACTAAAAATGTGAAATGGCATACCTTATTGTGTGAAGAGCTCCATGGACTTCTATTAGTCATTAAGAACTATACTAAGATTTCAAAATATTATTTACATAAATTTACACTCATTTATCACAAATATATGGATTCTTTTACCTGTGTTCCTAAATCAATTCTTTAATTGGCTTTAGAACAACTAGTATTCAGTTTCCTGTTTGTCTGCAAATACAATTAATCTTATGTCAATCAGTCCATTTCAAATTACATCATGTTCAGGTTATTACTATATCATCTCATCCCAAGTTATGGCTAGGAGTGTTTCCTAAATGTGGACTTGTATAGTGAAGGTTACACATTCTGAAGCAGAAAACCTATCTGGTTATTCTTTCTTGGTAACATGATGATTTTCTAGTATTCACTGGCTGTTCTTTTAAACCACTGTAACCTCTGACCCTTACTATGGCTATCATACCTTAGGTAAAACAGCTAATGTGTTCACCAGCCCCCAATAGGAACATTTGGACTACTTTATACAAAGGGCACCCACCCACATTCTCTTCCTGTGCAGCAAGTAACCAGATGGCGGAGTCCGTATTTAACAATTGCCTGTCAGAAATCCAGACTTGGATGACTCATAATTGGTTGAGACTCAATCCAGAGAAGACTTACGTGCTGGTGGTGGATCTGGGTTGTTGAGGGGGTGAAGGGAGTTTGTGGGATCCCCCTGGTCTTGTACTATGGGGGTACCACTGATCCCATCTGAGCAGGTGAAGAATCTAGGTGTGATCCTCGACAACAGCCTGACATTTGATGCTCAGGTGTTGGCTGTTGTTAAGAGTAGATTTTATCATCTGAGGAAAATTGCCCAGATTCGGAACCTGTTACCCCCTGAGGACCTCACCTCACTAATACTTGCCTTTGTCACATCCAGGATGGATTAGTTGTAATGCCCTGTACCTAGGGCTATCTGGAGGTAACTTCTGCTGACTGCAGCTGGTGCAGAATGTGGTGGCAAGACTACTGACAGGCACTCATAGTTGTGATCAAATTATGCCTGTCCTCCACAACTGCACAGAGCTACCAGTTAGGTGGAGGATGCCTCAAGGTCAGATTACTGACCTATAAAGCCCTAAATGGGGGTGATCACTCTACCTGCAAGATTTCCTAGTGCCTCACCATCCATTCCGGGCTCTCTGTTCCACTGAGAGTTGCCTCCTTAGTGTTCCCAGGGTTAGGTTGCTTCACGCTGGTGACAGAGCATTTTCGGTGGTTGCACTTACCCTGAGGAACTCTTTGCCTAAACAGCTGTGGGAGGTGCCCTTGGTGGAAACCTTTAAAAAGGGATTAACAACTTTCCTATTTAACCAGGCTTTTAATGGCTAAATATTCTGAATTTGATTTTATATATAGATAGATAGTTTTGATGCATATTGATGCTTGCTTCAAATCTGTATTGTTAACGAATGTTTGAAAGTTGTTTTATTGTGTTT
The DNA here is from genome assembly GCA_016271365.2 of Neoceratodus forsteri. NCBI lineage: Eukaryota > Metazoa > Chordata > Ceratodontiformes > Ceratodontidae > Neoceratodus > Neoceratodus forsteri. Next base: position 1,137,243,074 of record CM057455.1, on the reverse strand, counting down.
TAATTGTGAAGTGCTCTGAGTCCTTGAAAGGATCACTATAAAAATAAAATATCTCTACTGTTCTGTCTGTCTGTCTGTCTTCTATCTATCTCTATCTATCAGTATGTATTGGAAACATTACAGTCTAGTTCTCCAACAGAAAATGCTTTTCCCATTAATCTAAATGGTTCAGGTTGTGAAGCTAATATAGACATTTTTTGAGATGTGTCCCTGATTTTGAGAATTTGTCCTTGATTTTTTTAATCATTGTTCCTGATTTGTAAGGCAAGATTGTGAGGTATTCAATCCCCATTTATATTAAATCAATCTGTATAGGCAATACATATGTATCTCTTCTGTTTAATAAGGAGCCATCTGGAACAAGTGAAACTTAACTCATCCAGAAGATAATGGTATTTAATCACCTGGTGAAGGTGATTATATCTGCAACCTTTGTAGTGCTTAGACATTCCTCACAAGTGGTTATCCTCTATCCATCCTACTGGCGGATGCAAAATCATAAATATCTTGGACTGCCAGAGGCCAATCCCCCAGCCATGACAACAGAGTTTGGTGAGAAACTTCCCTAGCAGAGAAAATGATAAAACAAACACCACACCTAAACAGGAAACAACAAAGAAATGACCAGCAAACAGCTGTCTCTGTAATGTAAAAGGTCATCTACTGAAAAAAGCAGAAACACCTTGTGGTACAAAGGGTATATATTATAGAAAAAATTCTGCCATCAGTAATAATGTTGATAAAGTTGATTATACTGTATACTGTAGAAAAGGATAGTCAGTAATATGTGCTGTAGATAACATAATGTAATGGCTATGCAGTAACCATACTTAAATATACTGGGGAGTAATTCTACATGGTTCTGACTGCCTGAGTTCCTTATTCATCCATAATTGGGAGGGACTCTGAGCACTATAAAGGTTGTAGGTATAATCAGATGAGTAAATACCATTATCCCCTGCAACCTTTCTAGTGCTCAGACATTCCTCACAGGCGGGACTTTTCTAGAGGACTCAGAAAAACAAACCCCCAGGTGGGAAATTAACATTATATTACACTGATCCAGAAGCAGCCTGAAGTACAGACTTTCTGAACGTAGATCTACCTGCCATGGCTAAGTCCAGTCTGTAATGGTGTACAAATACATGAACAGAAGACCAGACAGCCACAGCACAGATATCCTGTATTGAGGCTCCCCCTCTCTGCACTCAAGATGCTGACATTGCCCTGGTAGAATGCACCCTAATACCCCCATGGGGTTCCTGGCCCACCCCTTGGTAGGCATCTACTATAACTGCCCTTATCCATCTAGTAATCATTTTTTTTCTTTTCTGAAAAGAAGACAAATAGTCCATCTGACTTACGAAAACTTTCAGACATAGATAAGCCTTAATCAGGGAAACCATGTCCAGCTTATGAGGAGCTGTGGCAGGGCCATCTCGGACTGCAAGCATGGCCAGCAAGTGAATGGCCTGTTCCTTGTGGAATGGTGATATCACCTTTGGAGTGAAGGACGGAACTGTTATAAGAGACATCCTGTCATTATGGAAAGTAAAGAATGGCTTGTGACACGAAAGTGCCTGCAACTCACTCACCCATTGTGAGGGTTGTCCAATAAGGAGAGTCTGGTACAAAGGAGGCTTATGAAGGTCGTCCAGTACCAGATTAAGTTGCCATGGGGGTCACATGGGTCTCGTATGGAGAGATGCGAGCTGCACTGCCCGTAGCAGCCTGACTGCATTGTGGTGTGAACCTACCTGCCCTACCCCTGGAAGAGAGCTCCCTATTGCAGAGATAGCCAAAGTCTATACCCTCAAAGAGGAATAGGCTAGGCCTTTTTCTGCCCCATCATTGAGAAAATCTAGGCTCTGGGGAAGGCCTGTCACTGATGGGGCAAGCCCTTTGCTGTATACCACTTACAGAAGATCTGCCAATGTCTCTGATAAGTCTTATTTGTCAATTCTCTTCTGGACTGCAAGAGTCAATCAACCACTCTGTAGGGATATCACTTGCTCAACAGTCTTTGCCTTTCAGCATCCATGCTATTAGGTGGAGTACTTTGGGGTTGTGATGTAGGATTGACTCTAGGCTGAGAAGATCCGAGCATTGTGGTAGACACCAAGGGGTGTCAATCAACACTGCTCTGAGTAGACAGTACCAAGATCTCCATGGCCAGTCTGGAGCCACCATCAGCACAGTCACATTCATGGGCCTGATTTTGAGGAGCACCTTCACAATCATTGGAATGGGTGGAAAAATGTAAGCTTTTTTGAAAGTCTACAGTACCACCAGTGTGTCGACCTCTTTGGCCTGATTGCTGGGGAAGCATGAATGGAATCAATGCAGTTGAGATCGTGGTGGGACACCATCATATCCACTTGAAAAGGCCCCCATCTCCTGTCAAAAGTTTGAAATACCTGAGGATGCAACTGCCAATTCTGCTAGGTTGAGTGTCACTTGACTGAGTCAGTCTGCCTGCGAATTTAGCTTGATGGCCAGGTATATCACCGTGATCATCAGCAGGTGCTGTTCCACCCATTTTAATATTTTTAGCATCTCCATGAGCTTTTCTCTGCTCCAGTTCCCCCTTGCTTGTTTATGTACACCATGGTGACCTTGTTGTCGGTTCTGATCAGTACTGCCTGCCCTGTGACCTGAGGAGTGAAGTATAACAAGGCCCTGTGTTACACGAGGTCCCTGCAACCTAATTGATACCCTCAGGGATACACCGTAGACAGCTAATGTTTAGGCATAGGCTATACTAATACATAGGGCTAAAGGCATCTACTGTATAAGAGTAGATGTCAGGATATGAATGCATATTATTGTAACCCACTTTGCTTGCTAATGCACACACATTATACCATATATTTTCTGTCTATTTCTTACTTGTCAGATGCCAAGACACCTGTCCTTGAAGTAATTGTAATATGTAAGGCAACACTGCCATCCTTTGGTGATGTGCACCACTTCACCTTGTTATGTAAGACTCTGTATAAGAACGTCTTTGTTCTAAAACTGATGACTTTACAGAATTACATAATGTTATCTTGGACCGTGGAGCCACCTCTAATTTAGCCAATAGGGCTCATCTCTGTAACTAGAAATGTTTCTATCTTTTAGTAACCATAGTAATTATCATAGGTATATAATGTCATGCACAGGCTTTACACCTCGGAGACCCGAGAGATCCCAAGAGACTACAGAGAAACCTAGAGGTGTAGGGAATGCTTAGCACTGGCTCCCGGTTCGTATTGGTAAGAACTGCTTAGGGCAACTGTGATTTATCCCTTTTGTAGTAATAAACTTGTTTATTACTCGAATGCAACCTGTTTGTGATTATTTGCATTCCCAATATTGCCAAGAACCTGAAAGTGAGGTCCAGACCTCTTACAAATTGGCGACCGTATGCAGGTGATATTTAGTGTTTGCAAGTTTTCACTTGTTGCTATATATTTCCCTTTTCCCCACGGGGACTGTAGGTGTACATTCCTGTAACTCCTCTCCCATCTTTTCTACCAGTTTGTAGATACTTGCAAAGTCTGGCTGACTTTTTGGGTGTGGTTGATGCCGTCTCGACCCACTCCATGGCAGCTTTGAATTGCAAGCCTACAACTTATACAGTAGCCCGGCTGTGTTTAAAGTACTCATGTTGTGGATCGATACGCAACATGCGGTCTTTCACAGTTTGAATTTTGTTCCCTCCCACACAATGGCCACAGTATCAGATATCTGCAGAACTGAGATTCGATGTCTCTAACTTCCTTCCTCCATGGAGGATGGGCTGACTTCATGGGATGCAAGTCAATCCAAAACCCTGTACTGGGGATTTCAACCCAGTATGCAGAGATGCGACAATCAACCAATAAGCGTTGCGCTAAAGGGTTGATGGTCACCGCTCTCTATGCTGCTTTGGAAGCCTCTGAAGCGAGGTTTCGTACCCTTGATCTGCAGATCGCATCTCTTAAGCAAGAGATGGGTTTACAGGAAACAGAATGTGTTCAAATACAGCAAAACTTGGAGTCAGAACTCCAATCCCTGCGTAATGAGAATGATTCACTATTGCATCATTCAACATAGGCTGGTGAACAAGAAATGTGTACTCTGAAACAGGAGTGTGAAAGTTTAAGACAGGATAAGAGTCAGGTTGTGCAAATGAATGATTTGTTGAGTGCTGTGAATGCACAGTTGATAGATGAAATGGGTGAGCTTCAGGACGAGATCAACCAGGTACATAAACGATTTAGAAATAGCCTATAGGGACAATCGCGAATTGAGTGCCGCGTACCGTGTTTTACAAAAGCAGAAGCAGGATCAGGTTGATATGGATGTTGCAAGTGTGAATCATGATGAATGTAAAGCTAAGATGGATAAACTGCGCCATCAGTGAGAGGTTTTGGCTGGTCACGTTAAGGCAATGGGAGGCATAGCCCGTGCCTTTCACTCGTCATCGGAAGAGGAGTTATCTGATGATGACGTCTCACAGTACAATGCTCAGTCACACCCCTACTATGGCCCAGATTCCCCACCCAGCCATCCACAGTATGGCGGGTCCCCACCCACTACTCCCCAGGTCACACGTTGATGACGTCGTGACGCTCTTCATGGGAAATGCCATCATGTCGGCGCCCATGATGGGGGGAGCAGGCCCAAGCCTGGTCCCAACGGCACCTCCGGGTAGTCGTTATTAGTGTGGAAGACAGGCAAGAGATTGAAACCATGATTGATAGAGCATTAGGTAATGTTCCTCTTCCTGAAAGAAGTATGAAAGCCATTAAAAGCCAGATCCGACAAATTTTCCAAGAAGCTGGCACTCAGGAAGGTGTTGTTCGTACTGCAGCTGAAGCTGCAGCCCGCGCAGCATTGGATGGTGCACGAGATGCGTTACCTTTGCCTGACCGACCACTGACTAATCCCCTACAAATGGCCTACTCTGTTCAGCAAATTGCTGACAGCATTGGTTGGCTGAGCCTGTCCGACAACCTCAGTTGCCATTTGGAAAATGTGCACTCCAAATGTGAGATGCTTAGCCTCGCCGTAGAATATCAGGTCCAAATACTACGCCAGACCATCGATCCTGGTTTATGGGCCAAACTCCCTGAAGTAGTTCGCCAGGATGGGAACGCTACCTTTGACAAAGTCGCAGCTGAGCTCATCTCCGCTCATAGCCCAGGTATGGTAGGAGTAATGCTGGCATACCCCGTGAAGCAAAATGCGAAAGAAAGCCCAGCAACCTACCACCAGAGACTCTGGATGGCCTACCGAGCAGGGAAGCATCTGGCACAAGAAGCTGCGGATGTAGGTCTTATTGAATATAAGACCTTGTTCCTTAGGAACATGATCCCAGCTGTAAGAGAAAAGGTAGAGCCAACCACATACCCAAATACAGATAGGTTTGCCGATATTCTTCGGAAAACCGAGAGGGTGCATCAACTGTACAGCTGTGATTTGGGTTCCGGTTCCAAGAAGGTTGCCGCCATGGAACCCGCTTCCGGGACCATGACACACTACACTGTGGAAGGGTAGGCCCAGCAACAGCAGCCTAAACATTCATCGGCCCCTCCAGCTAGCACCCAGCAAAATCCCCAACAGTCCCAACAACAACAGTGGGGTGGGAACCGGAATTGGCCTAAAAACAGAAGGCACAAGGGCAGAGGGAAAGCATTACAAAGATCGGGTCCCTCATACAAGGAGATAGCTGAAGAAAAATGTAAATTTCGAGAGCTCCTGGGGCAAGTGTGCTCCATAGCAGATGCTGTTCCCGCACAGACCCTTGCAGCAGTACAACCGGTGACCCATGCCACTACTGGTCATGGAGACACGGGAAGTACGAGCTCTCAGGCCCACACAAGCCTGAACCTGGAAGCTCCTCCCTATATTGCATCAGTGCAACACTGTGAAGTCATCCATGCAAGTCAAGCCCAACCCCTGCATGCCTCCAGCAATACAGATTGACAATTACAGGCCCCAGTCTGCATTGTAAACAAGCTGGTCTTGGATACAAACGGAAGGCCCTGCACCGAGGCCGAGGTCAGGGGCCGCCAACTAATTGTCTTATTAGATACAGGTGCAACTGTATCTGTGTTACATGACAAACACCCGGACATGTCCCCTTGGTCTACTGGATGGAAGACCAATATGTCAGGAGTTGATGGTACTAGGCTACCTGCATACTGTTCTCTACCCCTACTGGTGGAGCTAGGCCATTTGAAGGCCTCACATGCTTTCCAACTAATGGTACTGCATGATCATCCTAGTATCATCGGGATTGACTTCCTTGCACCACATGGCTGTGTGGTAGATCTAGCTAATATGCTGCTGATACAGATCCAGGGTCAATACCATACTGTCTTAATTCCTGACTCACATGCTGTGGCGACAATATCTATCAACAACAAAGAGTATGATGTCATAGATTTGTTCAAGAATCATGAACTTTTCCCAAAACTCTTACCTATTCTGCAACAACATTTGGAAGCATTTGCAGTTAACAAACATGATTGTGGCAGAATGCATACTATTATCGAGGTGCCAGGCCCAGCACATGAGAGACAAAGGCAATACCCGTTTCCCACTGAAGCCTTACCCTCTCTCCGGGAAATGATCAAGTCACTCCTTAAACAAGGAGTAATCAGAACCTGTGTTTCCACTGCCAACTCTCCTGTTTGGCTCGTGAAAAAACCCACAGGCGCCTTGAGACTTACTATTGACTACAGGAAACTGAATCAGGTTACTCCCAGTTGCTCCCCAACTGTGGCGTCGGCACTAGATGTGCTTCGACTTTTAACACCAGATCAGAAATGGTTCAGTGCCCTGGATATCTCCAATGGTTTTTGGTCATTACCACTGGCCCTCAAGAGTCAATATAAGTTTGCCTTCACCTTTGAAGGACGACAATACACGTGGACTTGCTTGCCACAGGGATTCCATAATAGCCCATCCCCTCTTCCATCTCCACATGATGGATGCCCTACAGAGTTTCTCAGCCCCCCAATGTCTCTTACAGTACATAGATGACCTGTTGTTGGCTACTGCCACACAGGAACAACATCTGGATCTCTTGGACGAACTACTGACTCTCATTCAGAGAGCAGGTCTGAAGTGCAACCCAGCAAAAGCACAATTATGTCAGAAAGAAGTACTCTTTCTGGGTTTGAAAATAACTGACCAAGTCTGGAGCCCTACTTGGAAAAAGATTCAGGGATTACAAGACTTGCCATTACCCACCAGTGTGGCAACTCTTCGACGGTTTCTAGGTATGGTAAACTACTCTCGAGAGATTTTATTTGTGATTTTGCTCAGAAAGCCGCTCCTCTGTATGATCTACTCAAAAAGGATGTTCCATGGAATTGGGGCCCTGTTCATGCCCAGGCTGTGACATCACTGAAGCAGGCTTTGGCCTCCGCCCCAGCACTGGTCAACCCCAATCCAGCACTACCATTCCATCTGGAGTGTGTGCCACCTCTGACATCGCTATGTCAGCAGTGCTGGCCCAGAAGGTGCATGGCACCCTGAGACCTATTGCATATGCATTGAAGCTCTTGACCCCAGTGGAACAGAAGTACGGCCTTTGTGAAAGGAACCTTCTGGCCACCTACTGGGCTGTCAAGCACTTCTTGTATATAATTGGGTACTCACCACTGATTCTCAACACTAATCACATGCCAACTACCTTTTTGCTCTCAGATAGAGTGAAGGATGGGTCAGTCTCCAACACCAGGCTGATACACTGGTCACTCCTCCTCCAGAACAGAGATATCCAGGTCCACCAGACCAAAGTCCCATCTCTGCTAGCTCATGGTCTCCTTTTTCAGGGGGGAACCCCATGACTGTACACTACAGCCACCTGACCTCCCAGATCCAGGTCCATTCCTCCCTGCCACACTGGAGATACTGGAAAGTGTCTCTTTGTGCCGTGTTTTCACTGATGGTTCAGCATCATGCTATCAAGGAGAACAGATTGCAGGGATGGGTATTTTGGTGGTGTATCCCTATGGGAACACTGTCAGAATATCTAAACGCTGTAGTGTAGCTTCCTCACAGTATGCAGAGATGGCAGCAGTGGCCTGCACACTTGAGTTCTTCCCAACATGGAACTCAGGATACCATCATTTTTATGGACTCTAATTGGGTGTGTTGCTCCCTTACAGAATTTCTCCCCTTTCTGGCAGAAGAACTCCTTTCTCTCCTCTGATGGAAGTCCAGTGAAATACAAAGATTGGTAATCTACATACACTCATTGGCACAGAAACACCCACACAAACTTTATGTGCACAAGGTTAAAGCTCACTCTCTACATGATCCCTATCATGCATTCAATGACACAGCAGATACCCTTGCTAGGGAAGGGGCCCGAGGGGGGGACGTCTGGATGATGGATCATCCAGAAGCCAATGCAGCTGTACATGTTGCAGCTCTCAAAAAGAAATCTGAATCTTTTTCTCCCCTGGACCTCTCAGCAGCCCAGCATTTGGACACTGAACTCAAGGAAGTGTTCAGATTCCTTGACAAGGGTACTGAAGAAAGAATCCCTACACATAATCCGTATCGGAGGCATGAAGGTAAGTTACACTTATCCACTGATGATAAACTAATTTGGTTCCAACCAGAGGACACTACCACCAAATTGTGGGTAGTCCCCAGACATTTAAGATCTGAATTTTTGCACCAGGTACATGACACTCCTACTGGTGGACACCAGGGAGCAGAAAATACCCTTCAACGCCTCAAGACCACCGCCTGGTGGCCTGGTATTACCAAAGATGTTAAACAATACATTGACAATTGCCTTGTTTGTGCACAAAACAATCCCATACCCACAAAATGAAATGCCAAACTTTTACCACAAAGACACACTGGCCCTTGGTATGCCATCCAAATTGATTTCATTGGTCCTTTGACCAATACCAGCAGAAACAACAAATATGCTCTTGTGGTAACCGACTTATTCTCTAAGTGGGTTGAGGCTTTCCCCACTAAGACACGCACCGCTAAAATGACTGCCAAAATCCTGGTAGAACAGATTTTCTCCAGGTGGGGCCTGCCTCTCAAGGTAGACTCCGACAAAGGAACCAGTTTTACAGGTGAGTTGATGAAAGAGTCCCTTGAACTCATTGGGGTTCAGCAAAAGTTCCACACATCCTATCATCCTCAATCCTCGGGTCAAGTAGAAAGAGGCAACAGACGGATTAAGCAAATGCTTTCCAAATTCATTGAGGACAATCCCAAGACCTGGGATTCCCTATTGCCTTTACTCCTTATGGCAGTTAGGGGTACATCCTCAGCCACCACCCAGCTTACACCCTTTGAGGTGATGACTGGAAGACAAATGAGATTGCCTGAACACTTGCTGTTTGACCTACACACCCCACTGCAGACCAAGTGTCTGTGGATCAGTATGTGGAAAAGCTCAGAAAAGACCTCATACACACACACACTTGTATGCTGCAAACTGCATGGGCAAAGCCCAGCAACAGTCCAAAATACAATTTGACAAATACGCACAAGAAGTGGATTGGCAGGTCGGAGATCAGGTAATGGTACTTCGATTTGCACATCCCACCCACTCCTTGTCCGATAAGTGGGAAGGACCTTACCCCATTGTCAACAAGCTCAGTCCGGCAGTCTATCAAGTTAGACTCCTCCACAACAACAAGTTGACTGACAAATGGTTACATGCAAACCAGCTGAAACTGTACAAAGGAAATTAAACTTACTTTTCCTAACTCCACTTGGCGGAATGGTACTAACGTACTAATCTTTGATCTTCCTTTTCAGATACACTGACAAGATGGCTATCTTGTTCCTATCTCTCCTCCTTGCAGGAGTGATCCCTTTCACCCAAGGCATGGTACCGGACCTCCTTCGACACCTGGATCCTCCAGCACCTCCTACAGAGGGAGTTTCCATCAAAATACCAGATACCATGATTACTGTCCAGGAAGGTTCCGATACATACCTCACTGCCTCGGTTGTTGCTCCTGACAAATCTACCCATCAAATTGAGTGGCAAACTACATCACAAGGACAAATTCTCCCCCGTGGCGAAACTCTCCAAGGGAACTTTTCAGGGTTGGCCCAACACTAAATTATCCCCAAATGGTTCACTGTCCTTGTTATAAACTGCATTAAAACACTCTGGTTTGTACAACATTACTGCTCTGATTGATCCTTCCTATTGTAACTCTCTCTCCCAAGATTCTGCCCACAGATTCTGTGCCATACACCACATGGCCTCTGCAGCCATGTATCTCTCTGTTTTGCCTCACACTGAAAAACAGCTTTTGAAATGTCCAAAACATAACCCTGGTCCCCCGTAGTGGTCTCACAGCCACTGCCCTCCCAGGTTCTTTGATTAATAATTTACAGTTCATGCATATACCTGTTTTGTTTAACCTTACTTACTGGAATATGAAAGAATTTGGTATGTGTCATAATACCAATACATCTGCATTCTATAGTACATTATTGCTTGATAATTTAACTGCATTTCAGATTCGCACTAAGGATCCCTTTACTGGGGTTTATTCTACTGAACATAGAGGTAATTTTAGGAGGAAAACCCCTCCTAGTACTATTAATCAGAAACGTAATAAACGTGAAGTTGACAGTTCTGATGTTACAGGTGCTACAGGTGCTGTCACAGGTCTTTTTGGTACTGCTATGTCCATTTGGAACAAAGCAGACATTGCTGCTATCAAGAGTCATTCTGCTAAGTTCTCCACTGGTTTGGTTAATAATGTTTTACCACCATTATTGCATGGTGTTGATGGCCTTAGTCAGGAAGAAAGATACACTGTATACAACATGCATGACATTGCCAAAGCCTTCACTGATTCAAAAGATAAGATTAACGCGCACCCATACAACAGAACAATAGAGAGGCTGAAAAACAATACATTGGTAGGGAAATACTCTGTTCTGCATATGGTTCATACATCCTCACTGCCATCAACAACCTCTTCCGTGATTTAGAAACTGGAAGAATCCCTGACATAATACACGACAGACACATCTCTAAATGGTATTGTCCTAAATGTAAGCTTTCAACTTGTGTTTCCTTATGTATGCAACCAGACTTTGTCTATTCCTCTCTCCACAGCGAGAAATTTGGGGTTTGTGACCAGACATCCAAATACTGGTCCTTGTTTTTCTACTAAGAAATGTTCCATAACAGATACCATGTTTGTCTCCTTTACTATCTCTTTGCCACATTTTGATCCCACTACAGCTTTGTCCGACAAACTTGCACTGGCACATTCGATTGGGCATTTGGATGACGACATCTACAGAGAACGCCTGGATCTACCACCTGGGTGGGCCATAGGCCCTTATCTGCCGACACTGTCTATGTATCTATGTATCTCTACTGGTCTACCACTCCTTCCTGGATGCCTGGGTGGCACTGCACACAGACTGCTGTGTGAAAAAGCAATATATCTACTTGTGCCGATGTGATGTGTTTGATGTTATATGCCCTGTTTGTGGCTACTCTCCAGACAGCATTGACTGGACTTTCACCATGGATAATGACATCACTGAGAATGGCACCAACTCTTTTGAATCAATGCCGTTACCAGATCAGCTCTACCAGTCCTATCGTGAGGAAGCTCATCGCCTGTCAACATGGATTTCGAAGACGAGCTACACATGTCCTGTCCAGTTGCAAAAATGGAGACTACCTACTGTACGTTCACAGTATAACTCTGACGGAGAGTATTGTATAGTAACCAATTTTAAGTCTTATACATGTGCTTCTGTTACTTGTTCAATTGATTATCCCAACTTTTGTTTTGTTCTCCATCAGAAAACTGTTATTGGACATACCATCATCACCCCTGTCCCCCTTATGGATGCAGTCTTTATTGATGGTAACCCAGATTATTTACTCACACTCTCAGAATATTTACCATACTTTAATGTACACATAGACCCACTTACACTTACACTGAAACCCCATTTAGATAGAAAGGACACACACCTCATCCACATCAGCAATAATATAACCAAAGCCAATGAAGCTGTTCTTGACCTGATCAATGATGGAGACATGAATAATGCATTGACTAACACCTGGTTGGAGATCACGTTTAAAGGTTTTGTTATAATACAAGCATTTTTAATATTCAGTTTGATTATTATGCTTTGCTGCCTATGACGTACACTGCGCCAACACCGTGAGCAGCTTGAGTTCCTTTACAAGGCTCGTGCGTCAGGCTTGTAAATGTCCACTGCTCCTGTCCATTCCCTGGATTTGCCTGTGTTGCCCTTGGAGGCAACAAGGGGGGAAATTGTTACATGAGGTCCCTGCACCCTAATTGATACCCTCAAGGGTACACCGTAGACAGCTAATGTTTAGGCATAGGCTATACTAATACATAGGGCTAAAGGCATCTACCGTATAAGAGAAGATGTCAGGATATGAATGCATATTATTGTAACCCACTTTGCTTGCTAACGCACACACATTATACCATATATTTTCTGTCTATTTCTTACTTGTCAGAAGCCAAGATACCTGTCCTTGAAGTAATTGTAATATGTAAGGCAAAACTGCCATCCTTTGGTGATGTGCACCACTTCTCCTTGTTATGTAAGCCTCTGTATAAGAACATCTTTGTTCTAAAACTGATGACTTTACAGAATTATATAATGTTATCTTGGACCGTGGATCCACCTCTAATTTAACCAATAGGGCTCATCTCTGTAACTAGAAATGTTTCTATCTTTTAGTAACCATAGTAATTATCTTAGGTATATAATGTCAAGCACAGGCTTTACACCTCAGAGACCCGAGAGATCCCAAGAGACTACAGAGAAACCTCGAGGTGTAGGAAATGCTTAGCACTGGCTCCTGGTTCGTATTGGTAAGAACTGCTTAGGGCAACTGTGATTTATCCCTTTTGTAGTAATAAACTTGTTTATTACTTGAATGCAACCTGTTTGTGATTATTTGCGTTCCCAATATTGCCAAGAACCTGAAAGTGAGGTCCAGACCTCTTACACCTGTATACTGCTGTCATCTCCAGTATGTTTATGGGCAGATGAGCTTCTAATGGTGACCATCTGCCCTGAGTAACATCGTGACCCAGCATGGCTCCCCAGTTGAGGAGACTTGCAACTGTTGTAATAGTTGGCATCAGCACCGTTGACAGTGGAGTGCCACTTGCCAGGTGTTTTCTGTTTGCCCACAACTTTAGACTGTAGAATGTCTGGGCCTGGAATTATTCTGTATTCAAAGTTCTCAGTAGACCGGTTCCATGTGTCCAGCACATATCTCTGGAGCATGGATGCATGTGTAGTTGAGCCCATGGCACCATGGCTATCATAGATACCATAAGTCCTAGCTGCTGCAGACAAATGTGCACTGGTCAGTTGAGATGTGTTCATATCAACCTAATGAGCCTGGCTATGCTGCCTACTTTCTCCTTCATTGGAGTTACGAAGCCCAACTCATGTTGATCTTTGTGCCAAGGTGGGTGATGTCTTGGGTGGGGATTAGTTGACTTTTGTCCCAGCTGTTGACCCAGCTGTATTGTTGTAGGCACTGAACCACAGAGCCCATGTCCTTCTGTGTCTGAGTCAGGGACCTTGCTCATATGAGCCAGTCATCCAGGTATGGAATGATGTGTACCCTCATTTTGCAGAGTGTCAGTCAATGTCAATGAGCGCATACTGTGTTCAGTAGGCACTCACTGAGTGCTCAGTCAGCAGCCAGCCATGGTGGTGAGAGGAGGGCTATGCTGGTCACTAGCTGGGGGTCCATTTGGGGTGAAAGCGGGATAGTGGGTTACTCCATTTCCAGGTGGGGGGATGGGGGGCCACTTGACCATTGAGGAATTATTTCATCTGCTTCTACAAGGGTCATGATGGGGGGAATGGACACTGGGGTCTATTTCTGTTCTATATCAGGCAGGTGGGAGGTGGGACTGCTAGACTACTGGTGATATCACTTTGTTTATACAGGGTGGTGACTGGAACAGCGGGGAGAGACCACTAGACCACTGCAGATCTTGCTTTCACAATACGGGGATGGCAATCAGACATCAGGGAGGGCCACTAGACTACCGGGGATCTTTTTTTCACAGTACGGGGATGGTGATCAGACAATGTGGGGAGGCCAATAGACTATCAGAAAATATGATTTTTCAAGAATGGGAGGATGATCCGATATCGGGGGATTAGGGAGGGACCTCTAGACTACCTGGGCATTTTGTTAATATGGGAACGGCGATCAAAGACAGGGATGGACCACTAGATCACCAGTGACTATGGCTGCATTGGGCAGGGGCTGGAGAGGTACACTAGGACACCCACAACCCATGTAAATGTGCCCATAATGGGCATGCAAATTGCAGGCTAGTGCCTTGCATGCCTGATGAGCTAATCTGCTTGGCTGCTTTTGTTAATATCAAATAGAGCACTGGCACTATTCATTACAGGTACATTTCAGGGAATGTAGGTCAGGGCAGCACTAGTGGTGTTAGAAGTCATAGTAATTAGGTTACCGCTCCCTTTACCTACCTGTATTCACACTCTTATAGTGCCCTACACTATCCGTCTGTGAATAACATTTTTACCACCTGGGCAATTGCAAACAGCAACACAAACATTTGTGTGCACTTTGTGATTGTTGTGAATTTTGCCCAATGATTTAGTAAAAAATACAATGGAGTGAGGTGGACCTGGTCAACTGTGATCATTTTGGGAAGACATGGTCTATATTGTGATACAAAGGAGAGGGAATGAAGTTTATGAAACCTGATCATTAACTGGACAAAGCAGGTCTGGAGTACTTCATCAACATGTATTACTACTATGCGACTGTTTACCAATTGATTGTCCGGAAGTACAGATACAAGATAAGGTACAAAAGCAAAAGCAAACTTGCCTGGGAAAGCAGTGTGTGTGACTCAAATAATGAAATACCAAACAATGATAAAGATTTATTCATTTATTTTGGTTAGTTTTTGGTTCCCAGGTATGGGCACTAGACATAGATTTTCCTGTTTTCAGACACAGCCCTGGAGTCTACAGTCAGATTGAAAGTGCAGTACAATGACATAATCATTTGAACAACAGAACAAAATATATTGGGATTGGCAGCACAGTACAGGATATAATATAAATTATAGAAATGATGCAAGGTACACAAAACTTATAATACAAATGTGCAAAGAATAAGCAATTGTAGGTTTAAAGAACAGCATAAAGATCGAGCTCGGGTAAAGCGAGAACCAGTAATCATATATTTCAGAATCAAGCCCAGGCTAAAAGCAGGAGCAAGAGAATGGACAGGATGTTACAGAGAATTCTGGGAGCTCAGTGCTCGAAGCTGACACTGATCCATGAAATGGGATTAGTCTGACTCCATCACTGTAACATGGCACTGTACTGATTAGAGGCAAGTAAATGACCTCTAAACTTAATTTACAGGAACTAAACATGGTCACCTGGCGTTCCAGTGCATCATCAAATGGACCAAAGCCAAGGGTTTGAATGATGAATATGTCTCAAGCACCAGTGTACCAACCTAATGCTAGTCAGATGCCTTGTTATAGTAACGTGTTGGAAAGCTTATCAGTTTTCTGAACTCTGGTGCCCAACTTTCTGGTTTACCCCTAGTTGAAATAATAACTGCCATTAACCGGGATGCTACCTAATATATTCTTAGGCACACCAAATGGTCGACTGAGAAAAATACAGTTCAAATTCAGATAGCAAACTTGTTAGATTTTGCATATTGTGTGTTTTCCTTATAAATAGTATTCTCCTGTAATGGAGTTTTTGGCTCCAAGTCAGCAGATAGGTGTTACCTTTACAGCGGCTGAAAACAACAGTCCAGCAGGCCCTTGTATACCCTACCAAGATGCTTAGTGTGGAGGATCCATCACAGGTCCATTATATACACAAGGATATCTGGATCACATCCTACTTTGTTTTGTATTATCTTCTTTATCCACCTCTGCTATGCTCCCGGCTTACCACTCCATCAGGATGCATCAACATCCCTTATGTCCACCAGTTGATGCTCTGATGCCAAATCCCATCACAGTGTAACATCCCTGGTGCACTTCCTGTGGCTCCCAGGGATCCATCTTATCCCTGCTGGGAGGGTCTCCTCTTCCTGGAGAGCCGAGGAAGGGAACCATTTCCATAGGTGCTGCAAGACCACAGGAGCCTGCAAGAATAAGAGTGGTGTGATGTGGGGCACGTGGCATGGTGGGACAAGGCAGCCATCATCCAATTCACTGAGAGGTTGCATTTTCCATTTTTAGGGCTCCACCCACCTCTGACGTTTGTGCGTCTGCAGTGGCATCCTCGGGATATGGGTGATCGGCAGCATGTCATCACCAATGCCACCAAGAGCACCTCCACTAAACCACCACCAGGGGCCGCTCTGAGAACAGAGTGTTACACACCTCACACCCTGGGAAGGAAGCATCCGAAGGAGTCTCTGACTCCCTCCCTGCCGGCCACCACTCCTGACAGTCAAGCTTGGGGTGCAAGCCCAGGCTGCTAGCATGCCAGAGTGATGCCCCATTGGGGCAGGTCAGCCCCTACTTGTTAGTCAGTTTTCATCTTTATTTAACATCACTCAAACAAAGCAGTTGATTTTTCTTGGTATGTATACCACTTCATCAGAACATAGATGGTTACAAAAAAATTTAATGAACAAAAAACACGATGAAAACTTGCATTTTACTTTTTGTGCAAATTTAGGTTGTCACATAATTACTAAATCATAAGGCTTTTATATTAATTAAGCAGGAAAATAAACTAATAAAGGGACCACAGGAAGAAGGCAAATTACTTGCTCTGTATTCACACTGTTTTGTTAAGATATATGTAAGACACGTGCTACAATGTGTACACTGTCCAACTTCAAACAGACTATGTGGTCCTAAACTTAGTATCTTAGTGCTCTAAATGCACTACGTATGCATGGAATATTTATGGGACTACCCCAGAGGGGCTAGTCATTCACAAAATAGTTGTGGGTTCTGAAAGATAGTGGGATGAAGTCAAGGGAAAGGTAAGTATAACAAGGGAGGGGCACGGAGCAGCTTGTAACGAGTGCATGAGCTCTGCAACAAGCAGAATTTGTGGACTATTTGGGCCTTCTTCTGCTGAGATTCTGCATGTTCATAATATAAACTTAGTCAAACCTTTTGAAAGGGTTCTTGTCTGATATAATCTTACTGTAACGGCATCAAAAGATGTCAGCTTAGACTTACTAAATCACACATGCCCCCACAATGCAAAGCATCATGGGCTGCATATGCAAATCACCACAGAATGTTATGCTGGTCCAACTTTAAGCAGAATTGCATAGTGCCGAAAGGCCTCTCACACAGTTTGAAAAGGGTGCTAACAGAAGACATAGACACGTGTTTCATCCTACCAAGACTCATCAGTATGCCTCGTCTGTTTGACACCCCAGTGGAATGGACCAGCTACCCCTAAGGCAGTGTGCCTGGGATATATTGTGGTGAACCCATTAAAATACAATTGCATATGCAGCCCATGATGCTTTGCATTGTGGGGGCATGTGTGATTTTGTATTTTCTTGAAACTTGGCTTCCCAGCCAAATGCCCTTTGGGGTAACCCTTGCCTCACTGTTTACGCACAGAGGTTCTTTGTCTTTTAAATATTTTTTTATTTTAATGCGTTCACCACAATATATCCCAGGCACACTGCCTTAGGGGTAGCTGGTCATTTCCACTGGGGTGTCAAACAGACGAGGCATACTGATGACTCCTGGTAGGACGAAACACGTGTCTATGTCTCCTGTTAGCACCCTTTGCAAACTGTGTGAGAGGCCTTTCGGCACCATGCAATTCTGCTTAAAGTTGGACCAGCATAACATTCTGTGGTGATTTTCATATGCAGCCCATGATGCTTTGCATTGTGGGGGCATGTGTGATTTTGTATTTTCTTGAAACTTGGCTTCCCAGCCAAGTGCCCTTTGGGGTAACCCTTGCCTCAGTGTTTACGCACAGAGGTTCTTTGTCTTTTAAATAATTTTTATTTTAATGGGTTCACCACAATATATCCCAGGCACACTGCCTTAGGGGTAGCTGGTCCATTCCACTGGGGTGTACAGGGCGAGCATACTGATGAGTCCTGGTAGGACAAAACACGTGTCTATGTCTTCTGTTAGCACCCTTTGCAAACTGTGTGAGTGGCCTTTCGGCACCATGCAATTCTGCTTAAAGTTGGACCAGCATAACATTCTGTGGTGATTTGCATATGCAGCCCATGATGCTTTGCATTGTGGGGGCATGTGTGATTTTGTATTTTCTTGAAACTTGGCTTCCCAGCCAAATGCCCTTTGGGGTAACCCTTGCTTCAGTGTTTATGCACAGAGGTTCTTTGTCTTTTAAATAGTTTTTTTATTTTAATGAGTTCACCACAATATATCCCAGGCACACTGCCTTAGGGGTAGCTGGTCCATTCCACTGGTGTGTCAAACAGACAGGCATACTGATGAGTCCTGGTAGGACGAAACACGTGTCTATGTCTTCTGTTAGCACCCTTTGCAAACTGTGTGAGAGGCCTTTCCGCACCATGCAATTCTGCTTAAAGTTGGACCAGCATAACATTCTGTGGTGATTTGCATATGCAGCCCATGATGCTTTGCATTGTGGGGGCATGTGTGATTTTGTATTTTCTTGAAACTTGGCTTCCCAGCCAAATGCCCTTTGGGGTAACCCTTGCCTCAGTGTTTACGCACAGAGGCTCTTTGTCTTTTAGACATACTGACCTCATTCTCGGTTTCATTTCTGCAAATGATATGAACACTTAATATTTAAAATAGTATTCCATTGTAAATTAGCTTTTGGCTCAAAGTCAACAGATAGAAGTTACCTTTAAAAAGATATGCCTGTTAGCAGCATTGAATGATGCACTAGTTCAACCCCTCTTGAAAAAGCCAACTTTGGACCTGGATGTTTTGGTGAATTATCGCCCAGTCTCTAACCTGCCTTTTTTAGGTAAGGTTAGTGAGAAGGTTTTGGCGCTGCAGCTTGAGGCACACCTCTCAACCAATAACATCTATAAGCCCCTCCAATCTGGTTTCAGATCTGGACATAGCACTGAGATGGCATTAAAGTGCATAATGACCTTCCCAGGGCAAGAGACTAGGGTGAACAGTCAGTTCTCGTTCTTCTTGATCTCTCTTCAACTTTTGATGCTGTAGACCATGGGCTGCTGTTGGATCATCTGAGGGAGCAGGTTGGACTCACTGGTGCTGTCTTCTGCTGGTTTGAGTCCTACCTCGGGACTAGATGCAGAGGGGTGGTGATGGGTACTTTCTCATCATCCCCATGGCCAACCTTGTGGTGTGTCCCAAGGTTCGGTCCTCTCACCTATGTTGTTTGCAGAGTACATATTGCCCCTAGGAGGGATCATTTGACAGTACAAGCTGGGCTTTCACTGCTATGCAGATGATACCCAGCTGTATTTGTCCTTTGCAACAAGAACATCAGGTGCTGTCAAGGTGCTAAATGTGTGCCTGGCTGGAATTCCATAAATGGATGGAATCTAGTTGACTGAAGCTTAACTTGGATAAGACTGAGGTGCTGATGATTGAGCTGGGTCAGAAGGGAGGAGCAGAGGTAATCATGCAGAAGACAGGGTTGAGGCTCTAGTCATCAAGGCTGCTGGCCTCTGCTAAGGTGAAAAATCTGGGGTCATTTTTGATGAATGGCTGACACTGGAGGCTCAGATGTCAGATGTAGTTAAGTGTGGTTTTTACCAGCTGAGGAATATCAAATGGATTAAGTCCCTTAATCTTACCCCTCCTGAAGATCTGCCAACCCTGGTGCATGTGTTCATGACATCTAAGCTTGATTACCACAATGTGCTGTATCTCAGGATTAGTGGAGGTACCCTACAATGCCTGCAGCTGGTGCAAAACGCAGCTGCTATTTTTTGCTGACTAGCCTGTCAAGATTTAGCAATGTGACCCTGGTGCTGCGCAATCTGCACTGGCTGCTGGTTAAGTTGCAAGTTATCCTCAAGGTTTGTCTTCTAACCTATAAATCCCTGTGTGGGTTGAGTCCTGACTACCTGTTGGAGCTCTTGCATCCTATCCAGTCCTCAAGCACCCTCTTCTCCTCCTCTGAGGGACTCCTTTCAGCCCTAAGGGCCCAGCTGAAATCCTCTGGAGACTGTACTTTTGAAGTAGCCAGCCCTTTGTTGTGCAGTTCATTGCCTAGAGGATTGAGGATTAAACACTTTTCTTTTTAACCAGCCTTTGGAGAATGAGGATATATTGTTATTGTCCTGTGTTATCCTATTGCTGCTGTGCTTGTATGTTAGAGTATTATTTAATTGGATGTTTTATTTGTTTATTTTATGCCACACTGCACGGTGTCCTGAGTCTTTTGGGAAGGGCGCCCTATAAATAGCTACTACTACTGCACTACTACTACTACTACTACTACTTGAAAACTGCCAGATCTATGAGAGGACATCATTCAGGCTCGATCACTCTGTTTGATCCCTTTTATGAACTGCTGAAAGACTACTGTCCAAGAGTAGATTATTGGATAATAAGCAAGGAGACAGATCCATATGTAAGTCAATTTACTTGTTAGTAATACGTAATAGCACTTTTCTTACTTAAATGTTTACAAATATTTTAAAACTCCATAAAATATGTTAAAATTCCATGTATTTATTCATAATGAGGAATTTTTTACTGAATGCTGCTAACCAGAATTTTATATCAGGGTAAGGGTGACATCATTTTATTGAGTGGGGTTGTGAGGTACCAAAGAAAGCTCTGAGCACTCATTTCCTCGTACTTAGTTGTTTCCCCTGTAATCAGCTAATTCAATAATACACCGTTTAGGTCCGCTGGGGCTTTGTGGCTACATGCCACATATGAGAGCTGGTGAGCAGGGCTCGTGCAGTTCTTAATCAGTAAAGACTGCCTGCTGAGACTCACCACATGGCCTGAATGTGTCTTATTTCATTTTATTCAGATAGGTACAAAACTGTTTCAACCTTTTTAAATAAAATTAGTGTTATCAATATAGTAGTCCTGAGGGTGATTACTTTCTATGGTTAAGTTAGTATTACCTTGCAATTTTTATTAAACTACAATACTAGAACAGCAGCTTAAAGCAAGTTCTGGAACTAGGTGTGTATCACTATTTGCTATACTGCATGTGTAGGGGAAATATCCATGTTGATAAAATGCAGTTTTATATATATAAGCATTTAGTTTCTGTCATTGTCTGTAAAAATGTATATAATATATTGTTATGGAACCTCTTGCTAAAAGAGAGTAGTGCTTGTACAGTTCTTAATCTGTAAAGATTTACTGCTGAGATTGGGCCTTCCCCAAGGGCCTCAAGGTAGAAGGAGGACTGGTGCCTGGGCTATCCTCTCCCCTGCCAACACCTGACCATCAGGACAGTGGAGGGGGGCTGGGCCACCTTTAAGTGAGTTGATCCCTATCCCGATATATCGCCTGTGATCCAGGTGGACTAGGGATGGAAATCCAGTTGACAGGGGGAGGGATCGGAAGGTGGCCCATGTAACCAGTGAAGGGATTGGATGAGCCATGGCAGGGGATGGAGAGGTGCAGGGAAGGTTAAAAGCAGCAGCAAGAGGAGGCAGGGTTACCTTTTCCCTGCACCTATCTGTGGAAGAAACCCACCCACCCTCCTATGTGTAAAACATAGTGAGAGATCACTGCCCCCTACAGGTGAAACCGCCGACAGGGGTTGCAGAGGAATTTTCCCAGGAATTCCCCTAATAATGAAGGATTTTGTCCCTGGTTTTTTTGCCTTCACTGGTACAGATCTCAGTGATTTGACCAGCTGGGTGAAGTGGTAGCGTTAATATCACAGCCTCTTTTGTAAGTGGATAGGGAGCATCTCCAAGGTTCAGGTAGAGTCAGGTCAACCTGGCTCAGAAATTGGAGGGGGGGGGGCACCAGCTCCCAGCACAGACTGGGGCCTCTCTTATCGAGTGATCTCACAGGGACCACGGTGTGCCCCCAGTATGGACAGAACAAGGTCACTGGGGATGTACCCCAGGGATGTTCCATGCCTGCAGGGGGATTCACCGCATTGAGCCCAGGGGCTGGTTTCCCCATTGGTGGTCTGTGATCTCCAGTGCCAATTGGGGGAAATACTTAGGGCTGTGCCCAGCATGAACAGCACTGGGCTTCCCTCTCTGCCATTCTGGCACCATGAATAATCAAGTAGCCAACAGTCTTACTGAGAGGGGCAGGGTAGAGCGGGGTCACAAACCTTGGAAAAACTCCCTTCTGCACATGTCTAGCCTGTATTAGGAATTTGCTAATAAACATATGGCTATGGCCATTCAAATCCAAACATGGTGTGTTCATTGCCTTGAAGGGAAGGAAGGTGGGGTGGGGGCGTGTGCCCTGGACAACCGATCACCACATGGCCAGTACATGTGTTTATTTCATTTCATTCAGGTTAACATCTTAATAAAGTTTACTGAGAGCAATTACAAAATATAAGGTTCACACTCAAATTCCAAACCCTGGTGTTTTGCTTGATAACCTACTGACACACATTATGTACTGCACTAAAAGCTTCACTGAAGTAGTTCAGGATGTGACTGCAAATAGGAAATGTTTTCCTAGTGGTCTTTTCCCAGTCAAGGAAAAAAAAGCAATACTTACATCAATAAACATAGACCATTAGTTCTCACACTTTGTGATAGTGAGCCTCCCCCAAGCCATGGAAAACATTTCAAGCCTCCCTCAAATTTGAAAAAAATCTTGGGTCTCCCCATAGGAAAAAAATATATCATGCTTTGCTCAGTACACCCAGGTATAAAGTGAGACTAACACAACTGACTGAATATATTCTCTTTTTATTCAACTTATTGTTCTCCACCCACAACCCCACACCCCAGGTTGTTCTTGTCACTCCACTTGTCTAACTCTTGGACCCTTGTTACTCTGTTTTCTGCTCTGTCTGGAACAACTAACCTAGCCACTTCATCTCCTGTCCTCCTCTTACCATATTAAGTAACTTCCTTTAACCTTATCCCCAGGCTACACCTGAAACAAGCATTTGCTCAATGTGCTCTTCCAAGTCACTAATTTGCATATAAACCTCTACTGTAAAAAAAAAAAACACTGGCTCAGTGTGCATTTCCTAGTCACTCATTTGCGTATAAGCACCTACTGTAGAAACAAGCCTTGGGTCAGTTTGCCTTTCCCAGTCACCAATTTATATATAAATAAACACCTACTGTAGAAACAAACCTTTACTCAGTGTGCCTTCTAGTTACCAATTTACATATAAACACACACCTAGAAACAAGCGTTGGTTCATTGTGCTTTTCCTGGTCACCAGTTTGTGTATAAGTAAAGAAATTCAACTGCCATTATCAATATTTAGTTTGCTTCATCTTAGTAAACAAAACATCCAAAACTTAAAATTCAAATACTGTACATTCACAGACTTTGACTGTGCCTCCCCTGGAACAGTTTGGGGCCTCACTTGGGAGGGTAACCTCACCATTTGAGAACCGCTGACATAGACTAATATATGGGGCTGGTGTATAACAAATGTTTTTTTTTTAAGACACCTGAGGTGTGGGATGATTCATAAACCATGAGAGCAAAGCTGAAGTGATTTATGTAGTCATCCCACACCGCTGATGTGTGAAAAACAAATTACATTTTCACCACTTCATGTCTTTATTTTTTTAGAACTGCTGGTCCTTTCTGTTTAAAACAGCAAGGTTGCTTCTTGAGAACTCTCCCATGTCAAAACTACCTTCCCTTTTTCTTTGTCCCTACTCATGATCAGTGACTGTTATACATTTTTCACCAATAGTTTATGCCCTCAATCTGCTGGCTGGCCTCCCCCATCATTTATGACCCTCCCAGCCCAATTACCCAGATTCCTTAGGAATTATCCAGCTCCTGGAGAGTCCTCCACAGATTTCCCTCCATGGTGGGGCCAGGGAGGGGTCTTCCTCCTCTGGAGTACAATTCAGAAACCTGTAGTCCTGCCTAGTTAGTAGTACAGGGCCTGCGGAGGATTGGGCAGTTATCAAGCTGGACAGGAATTTTACTCCGGTATTTCTTCCCCCAGGGTCATCCAGCATACGATGATACACCACACATGGAGACATGCCTCCACATGTACGCTCATATCGTATTTCATGCAATACATATATGTCTATATGTACTGTACAAATTATAGTTTAATGCTATGTTTAGACTTGTATGGGGCATTTGTTGAAAACAGGGTTTTTACCTAATGATTGTTCCTGTATAAAAATATGAATTTTATCTATCTCTCTACCTATCTATCTGTCTGTCTGTCTGTCTATCTATCTATCTATCTATCTATCTGTAAGCCTCCTCTCTTTTGGAGAGAGGCTTATGCTCCCTTTAAGGACCCCTTCCCTTGCTATTTTACCCCCAGAGTTTAGGGATTTTTAGTGCTTTGGGGCACAGTTTCTGTCAGTCGCCTTGTGGTGGCAGGAGAAAGCAGGGTTTAGGCTAGGAACTGGAAGTTTGGAGTGAGTGGCTGGGAGAGAGGAAGGAGAGGTAGACAAGGCAGGAGCTCAGCTGCCCGAGTTTGGGCGTGAAAGGGGAGGAACCCCCCCCAAGTGAGTAGACGGGATTGGTGAGTGCAGTGTCATGGTGCCAGCAAGTTAAGGGTGCTCCGAGGGGGGAGATCTAGATAGCCTGGTGGCATTTTATTTATTTATTTATTTTTATTTATTTATGAATATTCGGAAAAACCTTTGAGCGTGAGCTCTTTTACAAAGGTTCCACGTCAGGGTGGACAAACATAGCAAAACACAAATACAGTGGTTACAGTTTTCGGAACATGTTCAGTTACAAAGGTTCCACGTCACGGAGGACAAATGATACAGAAACACCAGTACAGTAAATACAGATTTCAGGTCATATACAGTTGTTTAGGATTAGCACAAATACAGTGGTTACAGACAACAGAAGGATAAAAACCCTAGATAAAAAAGATAAAATGATAGATTAAAACCCTTCCTAAACAGAGACTCAAAGATGAGGTTAGTCCAGGCCATTTTTCTATCAGTTGTTGACTACGTAGACTTCCTTTATAGTCACTGCCCCATCTCCTACCATCACAAGTTGAATACCTTATACCATAGAGCAATAAGGTTCATTACAGATCTGCCATCTAATACTCATCATTGCTCTCTTTATGCTGCAGTTGGGTGGGGTTCCCTTCACCTCAGAAGGAACAGAAATGCAGCACTATGGATTTATAGAACGTTGTCAAAAAAACTTCCAAATTATATCCTGGACTGCTTCACCCAGACCTCTCCTAGCTCCTATGCCCTAAGAAGCAACAACATCATCCTGCTCAAATTACCCAAATTCAACACCAGGCTAGGGAGGGCAGCAATCAGCTATTCTCTAGCTATAGCATGGAACACCCTACAAAAATCCCTAAAACTGTCCAATATCATTCCATTTGCATCCTTTAAACAGCACTGTACAGTCTTCTTCAAAGAGAAATGCAATTGCTACCACTAGAGCTAGCATTGTCATCTCACAAATCTCCCTTCCAAACCATATATAGCATATTCCTTCCAGACAGACTTATGGCACCCAGTAATACCTTCACCATCCTAGTATTACATTATGTTGAGTGTCTGCCATGCCCCCCCACTGGGATATGTATATACTGTACATACTGTAAATATTAGCTTAACTTTCCTGTAACCATTTTTTATCATGTGAATTTACTGTACATCACTGTGTTTATAAACGTTATTTTCCCCTGTATATATAACTGTCTTATATAAGCGTATGATGTATCTGTTGTGTATCAACTATTGAACCTTGACCTTATCAGGTCCATCTTGTAAATGAGCCTTGCTCAATGATGTTCGTCTGAATAAATAAAGATTTGATGATGATGATGATGATGATGATGATGGATACAGTCATACAGGTTCAGCGCATTAGGCAGTTCAATAGTCACAGTTTCAGTGCTGGGTTTAATGGTGGTAGTGGGAGAGTCTATCAGGTTTTTCCTGGGGGGGGGCACATGCATTGTGAGATAGACTGTAGGTGCAGTTTGAGGCCAGTTTTGAACTGAGGCAGGCTGTGTGTATGTAGTTTCTGCGGGAGTTCATTTAGCCAGAGGGGGGGCTCGGTAGGTGAAGGTATGCTGACCAAGTGAGGTTCGCCGGAATGGGATGGACAGTACTCGTTTTCTTCCCCTGGTGATATGTAGTGAGGATAAGCCTTAGCAGGTTTACTATGCAGGGTGGTGTTTTTTCCAAGGAGAGCCTTTTTACCCAATAGACAGGTTTGGTATTTGAGCCTGTCTTTTAGAGCTCCAGCCAGTTAGTGCTTTTATACAGAGTGCAAGTATAGGTGTAATGGTCTGCACTCAGGGTAGAAATGCCTTATTTAATGCAGTTTGGACCCTGCTGAGTGCAGTGTCAGTGGCAGCTCCATAGATCCACAAAGCCCGTAGTCTATCGTGGGAAGTATTGAGCTGGAGACCGAGAGTTGGAGTGCTTCCGGAGTGAGGGAGTTCTTATGTCTGTAGAGGACCCCGATCTTTGTGTTAACTGACCTGACAAGGGAGTCAATATGGTTTGTATACATGAGAGAGTCATCTAGGATGACCCCATGGTACTAAATGATTGTACCTGCTCAATCTGCTCACCTGCATTATTGAATTATTGAGTGGGGGCCTGCACTTATTGTAATGGCTGGAGTGGATCACTGCCTTGGTTTTCTTGTAGCTCAGTAGCAGCCTTTTCCTGCAGAGCCAGTCCTCGAGTTTGTAGAAGAAGGTTTGTAGTTCTGTTTGTAGTGCTGCCTGGGAGGTGCCACTGCTTAGCAGCACAGCATCATCCGCATACAGGATGAGACTGGTGTCACAGGCCGTGGGCAGTTCATTAACAAAGAGGCTGAAAAGCAAGGGGCCAAGGATTGATCCCTGAGGAACTCCTAGGAGTACCTCTCTGGAGCTGGATAGTGTCTGCCTGATTTTGACTGACTCCTTTGTGATAGGTAATCATTGAGCCAATTTAGGGCATTTGGTGCCACTCCCATTTTTTGGAGCTGGGATATCAGTAGAGGGTGGTTGACAGTATCAAAGGCTTTAGTGAGGTCGATGAAGATGGATTGTTTGGGAGATGGGCTTCCTGGGGCAGGGTGGTGAGAGTGCCCAGTAGGAGGGAGCTGTAGGGCCTTAGGGAGGATCCCATTTCCTGTGTCTATGGTGTCTCCTGGGTTGTCAGAGCAGTGGGAATAATGGCAGGGTTATCACAGGGGAAGGGGCAGTGGCAGTGTTTCCTCTCGTACCAGGTGTGGCAGGGCCACCCAGGTTGTTGATGGGGTGCAGGGTCCACCTGTTTAGGGGCCTGCTTGGAGGGGCAGGTCTCGGGGTGCCATTCATGAACTGTTCGGGCAGACTGCAGTTCTATGTGTGGACAGGCCCTGGAAGACTTCTCCTGGCCTGATGCTTAGCTCAAGATCTGGAGTATGGTAAAAGGGGATGCAATGGAGGCTCGGATTGCCATCCTCTCTGTCACCTGAGAGGTACCCAGGGAGTGGAGCGCAGTCTGGGTACGTTGTGGGTCTGCCATACCCATGTCTGGGGTTGCCCCAGGGCGTATATATAGTTGATAGGCCTTTAGGTCTGTTTAGGCTGTGCTTCTGCTCTGGTGAGGGAATTGGAGGGCTGCATAAGGGAGAGGGTGTGGGAAAATGCAAGGCTCCGAATTTTAGCAGTGGTTGGGTCAGGGAAGAGAAAATTCCTGGGTTCCCTGAGTGTGTTTTCTAGGACGAGAGACTAGGTTTGGAGAGGCTACTCACTTCTTCGCTCAGAGGGAGATGCCTGACCAGGGAAAAAATGTGAGGAAAGGAGTAAGTAAAGGTGGCTTACCAGTGTCGGATGTTTCTGGAGCCCTGTGCTTCTGTGGGAAACTGAAGTCCTGTTTCGGGTATATTATCCAAGTTCTGAAATTTTAAAGCTGTGAGTCTTGTGTATTCTGTCTGTAAAATCTGTCTCCTTCCCGTAATTCCTGCCAGCATTTGTAAGATAGTTATGCCCTATGGAGCAGGAGTATTTATGGCATGAAGAAGCGATGAACCCCTGTGGCCCTCTAAATCATTTGTGCTCAGGAGAAAATAAAATGATTCATTTTGGGGAAGAAATAGTGACTCTTGGTCTCATTTATAAATAGGGAGGAAATGAAATTCAAAATCCTCAGTTTTAATTCTTTCATGAGTTGATATTTTTCAGGGTGGCCTTCTTGCTGTGTAAGATCCTGAAACTTTTGAGGGTTCGGGACCTGTGGGGGACTCCAAGGGCTGAAATCATCATGGAGTCCTGGTCCTCCTGTGGGGTTCCTGGGGTGCTCTCTTTATCCATGAGGTGGTGATCTGGGTGTCCAGCACGGTAGAAGACACCTCAAGGCAAGCAGACTTTCTTTCTTTGCCTGGGAACTATGCATTTCTGAAGTTTATCTCTGTTCAGTGGGCCCCTTCCCCTGGAATATCTGTAGTTTCACCCTTAGGTGTTTGGGGAGGGGGTGGCTACATGTGGGGGCTTCTCTGTGATCTTCCCTGCACCCCAAAACCCCTATGGACCCTGAGCTTCCTGGATCTGAGGTGCTAGTAGACCTCCTGCCATGTGTAGGTCATGTGGCGAAGTTTAAAATCATTTGTGGTGGTATGGAGTCAGGCCTGGTACAAAGATAGGCCTCAGCTCTTCTGGGTGGTGTGTCACACATGACTGGCTGGTCCTGTGATATTTCAGACATCTCTGATTGATGGATGGCTGCTGGGAGAAGAAAGCAATCTGTAAGCCCAGCACCATTTTGTATCATCTTCAAAAAGAGAGGTAGTGTGCTGAACAAGCCAAACAATTGAGAAAACCGGATCCAGGAGAGAAACACTAACAGCATTCCTTCTATCATCCAAGCACTGTGGGGAGGATTGGGAGTGAATTTAGAGGAGATAGAGGGAATGGTCATATGGACTGGCATTGGAGAATGGCAGGCAGGGGATTTAAAGTAGAGGAGGAAGCTTCCCCCCGACAGGAGCCGTTGGCGATGGTTCCTGCCTCTTTGTTAACCTGGCTATGGCAATCCAGAGAGAAAGGACAGTTGGATGAACAGTGCATGAGGTGTGAATTTTGGGGGGCAGAAATTGTACAACTGCCTGTGTTTGGGATTTACTCCAGCTCAGCCCCAGGTGACATTTTGACTGTGCCCCACTAGTCTTTCTCTGGGACCCACTCCAATTGTTTCAGAGGGATCTCTTATGCTGTAGTCACCAGGCAGTGGGGTTTAGCAGCATTTGAGAGACTTTTCCTGGGAGTAGAGAACCCTGGAAGAAACAGCACAAGCCTGGGGCACCTCTTCCAATGTGGTTATTGAAGCTAAAGAGGAGGAGGGTGTTGCTGCGGAAGAGAAGTCAGGGGGTGACGGGGAGCACAGACATCTGCTTTACTCCCCGGCACCAGCTACCAATTATTCCCATGACAGAAGGAGAAGCAGGATTTAAAAAACATGGTAGACCTCTCAGGGCACAGGGGTTCCTGCCTCAATCCTTGTCCTGCAGTAGCCCCTGGCCCTGTCAGTTAAATTGAGTCCTCAGCTC
This sequence comes from Neoceratodus forsteri, assembly GCA_016271365.2. NCBI lineage: Eukaryota > Metazoa > Chordata > Ceratodontiformes > Ceratodontidae > Neoceratodus > Neoceratodus forsteri. The sequence continues at coordinate 1,137,213,438 of CM057455.1, read as the reverse complement.
CAGCCAAGTCCAAAATGTTGAAAGCTAGTGGGGTGGCAGTTTGCCATCTGTGGCACCCAGAGGAACCAGGGAGAGTGCCAAAACTCTGGAGGACTTGGAGGAAGTGGATGAGGAGAGTTTTTTTTGTAATGAAATTCCAATTCTTGGACTACCAAGTGTATAGAGCAATTCCCCAATCTTTACACTGCCTGGTGGTCACTACAATTGACTGCATCCCACAGTTGCCAGTCCATGCCAGGATCCTCCAGACCCGGATGGATGGACTGAACCAGAGTGACCCCCTAAACATCAAATATCAAAGGGGAGTGTGGTTGCCCAAAGGACAAGCTGGTAGGACCAGTGTGTTCAAGACTTGCCAGAGTGGAGCCAGGCTGAGAAATGAATTAGGAGAAGATTTCATATGGAGTCCCCCCACCTAAATTATCCATATGTGTCCGACAAGGTATGGGACATCATCGAAGAGATGAGAGAAGAGTGGGTTTTTAAGCAACAACTCGAAAGACTGAAGCATCAACCTGGAAGAGGAGGTGCCCTCTCTCAGCAGCTCTTCCAGAAGGCATGGGCAATGTGCCACACTGCGCCATGGTCCAAACTTACCCTGTTCAAGAACTTTGTGCTGGTGCAGGACTTGGCTGGGACATACACCAAGTACTATGTGATAGACTGAGACTCATTTAGGGATCTTTTCACCAAGTTGGACCCGGATTTCTATTTCCCGTCTGGTGGAGGACCTGCTACTTAAGCCCCCTGCAAAGGACTCATGGACTGTGCCAGGAGGACTGCTCATTGGAGCAGGTTATGGCGGCTGTATAATCATTTCAGTGAATAATGACAAGACTGATCATTGCCAACCGTTGATTTAGAGTGTAATGATAGAGAGTTCATAATCTTCATTGCACTTAACATGTTGTGGTTAGTGTGGCTGTGAGAGTGTATGGGTGTGTGCATGATGTGGATGTCAACATTTCTTAATTCTACATAAAGTAACCTGTTATATTACTTGATGGGGAACTATAATCAGGGGTAAGGGTTATACTGTAGTAACTGCAAGATCTACCTCAAAATTGTTTAAATGTTTGATGATTATTATTAGAACTGCCTGCAACAAATAATTGTTTTCCTTGTTGGACATCAGTAGTAATGGTTTTGCTCATTTCTAAGTGTGTTGGACCTCCTGGCACTGGTAAACTTTATCTAGTGGGTTTTAAAAAAGGTAGAGTGGGTAGCTTGGGGAGGGTACCCCCTTTCTCTCTTCAGTCAGTAACCCTTCAGGGCTCACAGCTCACACGCCACAGGAAACTGCGGCCACTGGGCAGTCAGCACTTCCGAAGCCGCCGCCCAAGACCACTTGCTTGGACTACACTCACTGACAGGTACGGCAAAGCCACAAATGTTTGCCCACTGCCCATCCCCCCTCCTGTACATTTGTTATAGACCATCTTGCTCCGCCCTTGCTGTCATTGGTCACCACTGCCTACACTTTCTCCTCTCTTTCTTACTGGCCTAGTAGTATGACAGTCCTTATTAGGCGCTGCCCAGCATTATAGTCCTGCTTTCCTAACTTGCCTTAAGGAGTTGTGTCTCCTTACCTGAGTATATACACTGAAACCATGTCGGTGGTGCTTTGGCTCCAGCTTTTTATCCCCTATGTATATTACCCTTATTAGTGGAACTGCTGGGTGGGATCTACCCAAATGGGAAATACATCCTTCATCACTAGTGTGTGCACATATCAGGTCATTACTTAATTCTTGCAACACCTCTGCACCCTTGCACCCCCACCAAGTTGGGTGGCATATTCAGGGTACCTCTAGAAGCCAAATGCCTGTGGGAGGAAATATGCCATTTCCTCCCAGTGATTACACCCCTTGGTGCTTCACAGCAAGGGTTCTATGCTACGTAACGCTAGTACAACATAGTACTAATAATAGGTACTGCAAACTTACTCGGATGCTTCATCTAGCCAGCAAAGGACAAAAATTTCCAAAATATCCCTTGTTGCATTAAGGAAACTTGTACTCCTCCTAGTACTCTGTTCAGGCAACGTTGAACTCAATCCTGGTCCCACAAAATACATTACTTCACCTTCAGAGCTCACTAAATTAAAAGGAAGTAGTTTTATGCATGCCAGTGCATGTAGCCTTGTAAAAAAAATTCTCCTCCATCCAGGCTTGGATTACACACACTGAACCTGATGTGCTTGTTATTTCAGAGTCCTGGCTCCGGCCATCCACTCCTGACAAGGAGGTCAGCATCCCCAACTATCTGCTATTCAGAACTGACAGACAAACTAGGGGTGGTGGGCCATCTACATCAAGGACAAATTCACAGTCTCCACTCTTGACTCCTCTTCGCTTGCCAACGCATATGAATGCATATCCTTAAAAACTGAAATTGCCCCTGTGACAGCCATCCGAATCATCGGCTGCTACAGACCACCATCTGCTGGACTGCAGCTCCTGACTCACCTTTCATCTATTATGGTCACTAGTAATCTCAAAACTATTATACTGGGAGACCTTAACTGTGACTGGCTGTCCAGTGCTTCGCTACCTCTCAAATCCTTCTGCGATTCCCATGGAGTTTTACAACTCATTGATGAACCAACATGCATTAATAAGAAAAACCTATCAAGTAGCACCCTCTTAGATGTCCTACTAGTAAATAAACCACACTTCTTCTCCCATGCTGACATCTTCCGCACGATGTTAGCGACCACTGTTTTATTGATGATGTGAGAACAAAGCATATGCCTAAATCCACTTTGAAATTCTCTACTAAAAGATCAGAACAGAACTTTGACCCACTGGCCTATATCAATGAACTAAAGGCCTCCCTGCTCTGGCAGAGTTTCTTCCTCACTAAATCAGTAAACAAAGCATACGCCATCTTCCAGGAAATGTTAACAAATGCCCTCAATATCCACGCTCCTCTGGTCAAAACCCGCATAAAGCCTAGAATGTATCGTTGGTTTACTGCAGACCTTAAATCTGCATTAGTAACAAGGGACAAGCTTTGGAAAAATGCTCACAAATCATAACTTGCCAAAGACTGATGTCTTTTCAGAACTGCCAGGAACTCCTGCACAAAATTGATCAGATAGGTCAAGTCTAATTTCTACCGCACGGTGCTAGACTCTGCCTCAAAATGCCCAACCAAATTCTGGACCACAATAAAAGACCTTTCTGGTCATATGACAGGAACGAGCTCCCCTCAAAAAATCTCCTAGAACAATGTCATTATCAGCGATAAAAAGGAAATACTTCAAGCCTTCAATAATCATTTTGCCTCAGCTGGACTAGCATTCGACAACTCGCCTGCCTGCAGCTTGTGCTCTCAGATGACTGTTTTGCCTTCTGAGCCAAATTTAACAAATGTCGCCTTTTCCTTCTCACCTGCTACCTTGAAAGAGGTTGAAGACCTTCTCCTTCATTTGGATATCAAGAAATGCTGGCGTAGAATTCTCTGGACCCCTACTAAAGATTGCCTGGCATGTCCTGGCTGTGCCTATTACTCATCTGTTTAATCTGTCACTATCACAGGGTTCTCTCCCTAATTTATGGAAAACTGCTCACATCATCCCGCTATTTAAAACTGGGGATCCCTGTGACCTAAATAATTACAGGCTAATCTCACTTCTTCCCATATTGTCAAAACTTCTAGAAAAAATAGTGAATGCCCAACAAAGAGCCTTCCTGGAAAAGACAAACTTTCTAAATCCTATACAGTCAGGTTTCCGAACTAACCATAGTACAGCTACAGCGTTGGCCAAGGTAGCAAACAATTGGCAATATGACCTAGAAAACAAAAAGTTCATCTGTGCTGTGTTCCTGGACCTCAGCAAGACATTCAACACTGTGGACCATTGCCTACTTCTTTCTTCATTAAAAGCCTTAGGTCTAGACACCATTTCTTTGGGCTGGTTCCAGAACTACATAACAGATAGGCATCAGCAGGCTAAGGCAGAAGGGGAGCTCTCCTCCCCTAAACCACTATTAAGAGGTGTTCCACAAGGCTCCATCCTGGGACCAATACTATTCACTATATATGTTAACAGCATCAACCTCAGCATCAAGGAGGCCAACATTCACCTGTTTGAATGACACAGTACTCTACCTAAGAGCGGACAACACCTGAAGCTGCCTGTAAAGATCTGCAACTTGACTTCAATATCCTACAATACCAGCTTCTCAGCAAAAAGCTGCTCCTCAATGCCAAAAAAACTAAGGCAACGATACTGTCACCTGGCAACCATCTGGCTTACCCTACTATTGGCACTCTACCCCCCATTACCACCTTACTGGGAGAAAACTTGGAGTTTGTCACCAAGTTTAAATACCTGAGGTCTGGCTAGATCACAAACTCTCCTTCGGGGAACACTTGGAGTATATGGTGAAAAAACTGAGGCAGAGACTGGGGCTTTTCTACCGGATAAACCGCCTTCTGACTACAGAGGCAAAAAGGCAGCTTGTCCAGTCCACATTCATCTCCTTAATTCATTACGCTGATTTCATCTATAGTCATTGCAATGCCTCATATCTGGGTAAACTTGACGTCCTATATCACAGAGCACTGCGTTTCATTACTGGCCTCCCCTTCTCCACCCATCACTGCTCCTTATCGCTGCAGTGGGATGGACCTCCCTACAATACAGATGCAACAGAAATGCCACCGTGTGTACATTTAAAGTGGTTACCGGCAAATTACCACAGTATATCTTTGATCTACTGCCTCTAAGGGGCTCGAAACTATGCCCTAAGGAGCTGCTCCCTAATTTCTCTGAGGATTCCCAGGGTCGCATGTGTTTTGAGAGAGTGGTCATAGGATTCTCACTGCCAGCTCTCTAGAATAAGCTACAGAAATCCTTGAAACTAAGATCCCCAGTTAGCCTCACAGTGTTCAAGACATTATATGTAAAAACAATCACAGAAGTATGTCACTGGTTCCACTGCCTATAAACTGCTCTCTCTCTGCATAATATCATCCTCTGCCTTGCACACTATAAAAACACTACCTCTCAGAAACCTTATACCTTTCTCACTCTTGCCCTGCCATTCCTTCCATCTCTCAAGCCTCTCAACCCTTTGCTCTGACTCTGCTCCCTGAGAACCAATGATCCCACAGGGCTCTCAGCTTAGTCACTGCAGGAAACCATGGTCACCAGGTGGTCAGTGCCCCTGAAGCCACCATCCAAGACCACTCGATCGGGCTACACTCCCTGAGAGCTGAGAACCCTCCAGGGGCCCCAGCCTGGACTCCGCAGGCAACTGCAGTTACCGGGTGGTCGGTGCTACCGAAGCCGCCACCTGTATCCATTAGATCATACTCCACTCCCTGAGAGCTGAGAACCCTTCAGGGCTCCCAAATCAGCCGCCGCAGGAAACCAAGGCCACCAGGCGGTCGGCAACCCTGAAGCCTACAACCCTAAGCTATAAGCCCTAAGCCATAAGTGAGTATTCCGTGCAGCACCACGACCCTTGCTCCTGCACCCCCTTATCCTTTGCTACCTACATCTTTGTGAGGTTCCACTTAATTCCTGACCTTGCATCCCCCCTCCATATATAGCCCCCTTACCTCTTACTCCTTTTTCTCATTTTCCTTAAACATGACATGTACATAGTTTGATATATTACAATGTGTACCTAAACTGAATGTTTGTCTTACTGCTACTTAGCTTGCTTTATTATATATTCCCGTGTTTTGCCTTAATGCCTGTACATATGTGTATTGTACCTGACCTTGTGTGATGCAGGTCCACCTTGTAAATGAGCTTGCTCAATCATGTCCACCTGGATAAATAAAGATTTGATTGATTGATTGGGCCAAGATATTGAGGTGGTTCTCTTTCAGGCAGGCTGGGGAGATGTGCATACTCAGTTTGTTGGGGGAGGTCATCCTGGGCCCTCTGCCATCATTCCTAGGAGGGATTATTTCCTGGGTGCGGGACAGTGTAAGCCTCTTTCTTTTGGAGAGACTTATGCTCCTTAGTCCCTTCCCTTGCTATTTTGCCCCAGCAATTAGGGATTTTAGTGCTCTGGAGTGCAGTTTCTGTTGGTCACCATGTGGTGGCAGCAGAAAGCAGGGTTTCAGATATAAATGGCCAGGAGCAGGAAGTTTGGGTGGTGGCTGGGAGAGAGGAAGGAGAGGCAGGCAAGGCAGGGCATGTGATCCAGGTTTGGGCCTGGAAGGGGCCCCCTCCCAAATGAGTAGATGGGATCAGAGGGCACAACGTTGTGGCATCTGCAAGTTATGGATGCTCCAGGGAGAAGAGCTAGATAGCCTGGTGGCATCATTTGGGAGATGAGCTTCCTGGGCAGGGTGGTGAGAGTGCCCAGTAGGAGGGAATTGTAGGGCCTTTGGGAGGATCCCATTTCCCGGGTTTGTGATGCCTCCTTGATCATCAGGGTGGTGGGAATCATGACAGGCTTCCAAAGGGAGAAATAGAGGCAGTGTCCCTCCCATACCCGGCATGATGGGGCAGCCCAGGTTGTTGAGGAGTGCAGGAGGTGGCCACCCATTTAGATGCCTGCTTGGATTGGTGTGTCCTGGGGTGCCATCCATGAACTGTTTGGAAAGTCCATCAGGTCTTTGTGTGGAGAGGCCTTGGAAGGCTTCTCCTGACCTGAGCTCAAGCTGGAGATGAGCACTGGGTGGAGATGATGCTGGCAAATGCAAGCTGTGTCTGCCTTCATCTTTTGAGGAAACAGAGGGAGCAGGCTGTGACGGGATAACCATCTACTAGCTATGTGTATATAATTTTGTTATAAATATCTTTTCAGATTTCTGCTAGTGAGACATGGCAGGGTCAGCAGGCTTATCTGGAAGACTAGTTTTTAAAGAGGCCTGACCTTTTGACCCCAGAGCAGTTGCTTGCTGTAGCTGAATAGCTAGTTTCCTTTTCTGAGTTGACACATAGTTGCAAGACTTCATGGGAATATAGGGACACCAGGTTATCACACATAGTAAACTATTCATTTACTTTGAGATCCAGGAATCAGGATGCATTTACGACCTATTGAGAGGAAACAATTTCTGAACAGTTACCTGTTACATCTCTCACCACTAAGACAAAATTGTTGTCAGGAAGGTGCTATAAAGATTAAAGGGAATGCTCTGATCAAAGAGACCATTATAATTTAATATTGCTGTCTTTGCAGATTTCAAGCAAGTAGTAAAATGGCACCCTTTTGGATATACTTGGTCATGTTACAAATTAATTACAGGACTAACAGTGACCTCATGAGTTGTGACCTCACAGGATGGGAGGGACATTTTGGCTTATTATCAATCTGGCTGAAAGGAGTGTTATCTTCTGTCTCTGGACTCCTAAGAGAACACACACACACACACACTGTTCTGGGCTAAAATGCACTTCTGTCAAAATAGGTAACACCAAACTGAAACTGAGGTAGAACTAGAAATTCAAGTACAAAGGCATTTTTGTTTTGTAATTTCCATTCCTTTTGGACTATAAACATTTATGTATATAAGTTCTATGTTTTGTATGTATTTACTATTTTTTTAAATGCAGTAAACTTTTTGCCCTACATGGACTGGGTCCTTGCTACCTGGTGGACCTTCTTACACCCGCTGCCTCAGTCCACCCCCTTCAGTCCTCCTTGAGGGGTCTCCTGGTGATTCCCAGGACAAGGTTGAAAACTGCCGGTGATAGAGCTTGTAGTATCACTGGCCCCATCCTGTGGAATTCACTTCCACCATCGGTGTGGGAGGCCCCTTCTGTTGAGGCATTCAAAGCCCACCTTAAGTACCATCTGTTCAGTCAGGCATTCTCAGATACTGGATGAGAACACAGACTATCAGCCCTTTTAAAGTAAATAGGGTTATTAATTATACGCAGAATATCACCTATTTTGATGTGTAATTTATTATATTGTGAGATGATGTTTTTTAAACTTTTTTATATGTTTGTACAGTGCCCAGAGCCTCTGGGATTGGGCACCAGAAAAATAAAATTTGCCTTGCCTTGTTTTCCTTAATTCTGCCTGAGTTTTTTTCATTTTTGCATGTGAATACTGAGACAGTATTGATAAGCTGACAGAACTGTTAAGGGCTTAAAGTGTGTTACCATCTTGCTTTAAGGTAAGAAAATACCAAGGTCTTTATTGAGTCAAAAAGGGGAGAATTGTGAACCAGGCTGGGTGCCCACTTTGTTAAGTATTGCACTGCATTTCCCCGAAGAGGGTGTGATATTTGATCCTATCAACTGGGCATGCTAGCGAAAAAAGGGTTCATATTTGACCTCAAGACTCAAGACTAATAGGTGTTTCAGATCCAAAACAGACAGGAGGGTTACACTGTTTGTCTTCTGTCCACATACTGCACTTTGAGATTTGGTACTGTGGGAGCAGAGGGCCTGACCTGTGGAGTGCAATTGTAACAGATCTAGTTGACAGTGGTGCAGTTTTAAAGATTTGATTTACAGTGCTGCAATCAAAAGGATTTGTTTGCAGACTGTGAAATGTTTTGATAACACAAGCATTAACAGTCCAGTGTGTCAGATTGATAACTGTAATAGCTCACACACAAAATAAGGCAGTGACTTACAAATTAAGAAATATATAATTGTGCTTACGGTCTAAGCTCCCTACATGTTTTATTTTTTTCAGGTGTGAGCTAGTGTAGCCATAGAGTAGGAAAGAAGATGGCTTCCAACTACAGCGAGCACACTGCAGACTACCTGAGGCAGTTGTGCCAGGAGAGAGGGGTCCGTGGTGAGGGGAGAAGCAAGCAGCACCTTGTGGAGGTTCTTGTGGCAGCTGATGAAGAGATCTCATGTCACAGTCAGTGACTGGGAAGGACCAGACCTTGAGCGTGGAGGGTCCAAGGTCCAGTACAGTGTCCACACCCAGGAGAGAGGACAGCAGGACCAGTGTAAGCTGACAGTCACCACTGCAGGGGAAGGTCACTACCATGCTGGAGCCAGAAGGGGTCAGGCTACAGACAGAGTTGAGGAGAATGGAGCTGGAGTTTGAACAGTGGAAGTGGGAAATGAAGAGGAGAAGTGAGAGCAGCAACAGGCTGAGTGAGAGAAGAAAGACAGTGACAGCTTCAGAGAGAGGCCGAGTAAGAAGAGCAAGAGCACCAGAGGAAATTCGAACAGAAGAAGCTCGACTCCAAAGACCAGTGCCAGAGCAGGTAAGTGGCATGGATGCACCTGGAACTCCAGAACTGGGTTAAAATGTAATTCTAAATTAATAGCTGAATTTAAAGAGGGGGACGATATGGATGCATTTTTAAATTAATTTGAAAAAGTATGCATTCAGGCAAAAATTCCCAGAGAGTTCTGGAGCTTCCAGCTATCCCTGCCTTACTGGGAAAACTCATGATGCATTGGGTCAAATGGACAATCAGGACAATAATGATAATAGCAAACTTAAAGCCACTTTGTAAAAGAAATATGATTTAACAGAAGAGGCATACAGAGTTAAATTCCGTAGCTCAGGAGAAGCCCTGACATGAGCTATTAGGAGCTAACCACTAAACAATGTCAGTCTTTAAAACATTGGTGGGAAGGGATACAAGCAGACTCTGCAGAGAAAATTGAAAATGTTGTACTTTTAGAACAGTTCTTTTGGAGCTGTGTACAGAGCTGAAAACCTGGCTAGAGGACCGAGATCCAAAAACTGTGCAGAGCTGCCAAACTCTCGGACCACTATGCCAGGAGAAGACCTGCTCTAAGATAGAGTGGGGTGGGTGTGGCAGTGCAGAAAGGGAAAAGCGTGTCTTCAGGGTGATAAAAACCCTCACTGCCTCCAATAAAACCAGGCAGCCCCAGGTTACAAAGAAAAGATTTGCCTGGTAAAAAAAATGAATATTGGATTTGCAAGCAACCTGGACATATTGCAAGACAGTGTCTTAAAAAGGTACAGAGCATGCAAAGTGGTGCTGGGAAAGAAGTGGGTTGTTTGTGTATCCCTGAAAACATGCCAGTAAACATGAGGGAGCACATACACCCAGTTACTGTGAATGGGGTAGAGACCCATGGATTAAGGGACAAGGGGGCATCCCTGACTTTGGTAAAAGGGGATTTGGTTGAGCCTGAACAGCTTATACCCAATACATTTGTTACTGTATGGGGATTCACTGGGGAGGAAAAAATGCTGCCACTTGCTAGTGTTCTCCTGGACTGGAGTGAGACAGGAGAAACTGTGCAAAAAGTTGCAGTAGCAGAGAATCGTGCTCTGGATGTAATTATTGGGAGCAATCTCAAAAAGGGAATGGTGTGTGCAGTTACCCACAGACAAGCAACAAAGGTAAATTGTAGTCCCCTGGACCTCATCAAAGCCCCTGTGGAAAACACTGGGAGGCTGGTTCCCCTGCCTGTGTCTCCTGATATAGAGAATAATGAAAGAGGGGGTAGAAATTCCCCAGGTAGCAGTTAATAGAACAACTACAGAAGGTTACCCTGAGGAAGGAGGTGTAGCATGTAGCCAGTAGTCAGAGGATTAGGGATGGCAATGACCCTGAATGCCCTGATGCTAGAAATAGGGACCCTAGTTTAAAAACTGGAGGGTACCTGTCCCATGCCTTGGGAATGTGTAAAGATTTTGTAGCTGCTCAGAAAAATGAACCTAGTTTAGAGAGGCTGAGGGCTTGGGCAGACTCTAATGGAGCACTGGAAGGTGACAGGAAACATAAGGTTTACTGGGAAAATGGACTGCTGTATAAGCAGGATGTAAGGACAGAGGGAAGGGTGATTGATAGGCAGCTTGTCGTTCCTCAGGGGTACCCTGAGTGGTTGCATAAGATTGCTCATAATATTCCCATGTTTGGACATCTGGAAATCACATACACTATGCAGCTATTGGCCCATAATTTCTATTGGCCCAACTTGACCCAGCAGGTGAAGGAGTATTGCAGGTCTTGTCACCAGTGCCAAGAAATAGGGAAGGCAAGTTGGAAAACCCAAGCTGCCCTAATTCCCTTGCCCATAGTGGAGGAGCCATTCCAGAGGATAGGAATGGATATCATGGGGCCTTTGAATATCCCCCAGCTCTTTCAGAAGAGGTTTATCTTAATAGTGGTGGATTATGCCACCCGGTACCCAGAGGCAGACGCTCTATCGTCACTGAGGACAGACAAATTGGTACATGTCTTGCTAGGGATTTTCTCCAGTGTTGGGTTCTCACGGAGGTTATCATCAATCGAGGGGGGTTCCTTTATGTCAGATCTGATGAAATATTTGTGGGAGAAGTGTGGGGTGCAGCAGAGACACATAACACCTTATCACCCACAAGCCAATGGGCTTGTGGAAAGATTCAATAGTACCCTTAAATCGATGCTCCAAGTGTTTGCTGAATAGCATGGGATGGACTGGGAGAAATACCTTCCCCACTTGTTGTTTTCTTACAGGGAGGTGCCCCAAGAGTTGACAGGGTTTTCCCCTTATACTCTTATATGGAGACAGGGCATGTGGGCCCCTAGACTTGATCCGGGAGGACTGGGAAGGCAAGCATGCCACCCAGGGAGCTCCCATTGGGTATTATGTCCTTAAGTTTAGGGAAAAGCTGAAGGAGCTTATGGGAACAGCCTAGAGCAACCTGGCAGCTGCCCAACAAAAACAAAAGGTATGGTACTACTGCAGAGCCAGAGCTCGCTCATATACTGTGGGTTGGGAGATCATGGTCCTAATCCCAGTCCAGAAGGATAAGCTGCAGGCTGAGTGGGCAGGACTGTACAAAGTAGTCAGACAGGTGAATGATGTAAATTACATTGTAGAACTTCCTGACTGGAGACATACCCAAGGAATGTACCATATCAACATGATGAAACCATATGTAAATAGGGCTGACATGGTCTTTGCAGTGTATAGTCCTGGGGAGGGACAGACAAAGAAGATGCCCTTCTGGACTTGCTGGAAGAAAAGCAGGAGTCCTGTGTGGAGAGCAATTAAAATGTCACCCCAGTTGACCCAGACCAGATGCAGTAAGTAAGGAAGTTTAGCAGACTTTGCCTCATTGTTTAGCACCAAGCCTAGACTAACTCCCTTAGTGATGCATGATGTAGAAACGGGATGCAAATGCCCATACGGCAGATAGCATATCAGGTGTCAGAGGCCAATCCAAAAGGACATTAGAGAGGAGGTGGAGAAATGCTGGATTTAGGGGTAATCCAGAAATCCCACAGTCCTGGGCCTCACCCATAGTCCTTGTTCCCAAGCCAGATGGCTGTACTCATATTTGTGTGTACTAACATGGACTCAACACAGTCAGGAAGTCAGACACCTACCCAATATCATGAACAGATGAACTACTGGACAGGTTGGGAGGGGCAACATTTCTTACCACTATAAAAGGGTATTGGTAGGTAGAGTTAACTGCCAGAGCTAGGGAGAGGTTAGCCTTCATCACTCTGATAGTATTATTTGAGTTTAAAGTAATGACTTTTGGAATGAAGAACACCCCTGCCACCTTCCAAAGGTTGGTGAACCAGGTGTTAAATGGTGCTGAAGTGTATGCTGTGGCATACCTGGATGACATTGCCATAGTCAGTGCCAGCTGGGAGGAACACCTGCCTACCTTAAGGAAGTGCTGGCAGGATACAGAGGGCCAGACTTACTGTAAAAGCTGAAAAGTGCCAGGTGGCCATGGCTGAGGTGGCGTACCTCGGGCATATAGTAGGCCTGGGACAGCTCCATCCTAATCAAGCAAAAATTGAAGCAATCAAGGCATGGCCCAGACCTGAAGCACAGAAGCAGGTTTGGAGTTTTCTAGGGATCGAAGAGTACTATAGAAAAGTTATACCAAACTACAGTGCCCTGGCCACTTCCCTATCTGGCCTGTTAAAGAAAAGAATGCATAAAAGCTTATCTGGGAACCAGCCCGTGAAAAAGCCTTTACACAACTAAAGAAAGCACTGTGTGGTGCCCCTGTATTAGCCAGTCCAGACTATAGTAAACCCTTTGTAGTCCAGACTGATGCCTCAGATGTGGGTATTGGGCCAGTACTTAGCCAGATGTCTAACCAAGGGCAAGATCACCCAATAGTGTACCTCAGTAAGAAGTTACTTCCCAGGGAGCAGGCTTATTGTGCAGTGGAGAGAGAATGCCTTGCAATGGTGTGGGCACTAAAGCAGTTAGAGTCATACCTATACGGGTGGTATTTTGAGGTACAAACAGATCATAACCCCCTGATTTGGCTGACACAAATGGGTAAAACAAATGGTAGGCTATTAAGATGGAGCCTTGCCTTGCAGGGTATGACATGACTGTTACTCATAGGCAAGGCCACTAATTTACAGTGATTAAAAAAATGAAATTCCATTTTCAAGACTTTAAATTCTGGAAATTGCACTGGTAAGTGTTACTTTAATTCTGTATTTTACCAGGATTCTGCGGTCATTCTTTTAGTATATGTATAAATAATCAGAATAAAAGAAGGCTTGCAATACAAAGCATTAAATAAAGCAAATTCAACATAGTAGAGGAAGCAATTGCAAGAAAAATGCAAGTTTTGCAGATTTACTGATCTGGTATAAAATGCCATATTCCATTAACTCTTTGCTTTTACCGGTGTTCAGGCAGCCCAAATTCCAGAATTTTACCTGGTTTTCCAGTAAAAAATGAAAACAAATGGCCTTGCTCATAGGGCAGGGGCAGCAAACACAAATGCAGATGGGTTATCATGTCAGTTTGAGCAGTGAACTGAATTTGGGGAACTCATCCCATGCTTAGGAATAGATTTCCCCAAGTTCAGTCTAGGAGGGAGGAGTGTGCGGGATAACCATCTACTAGCTATGTGTATATAATTTTGTTATAAAATATGTTTTCAAATGTCTGCTTATAAGACAGGGCAGAGTCGGCAGAGACAGCAGGCTCATCTGGAAGACTAGCTTTTAAAGAGGCCTGACCTTTTGACCCCAGAGCAGTTGCTTGCTGTAGCTGAATAGCTAGTTTCCTTTTCTGTGTTGACACATAGTTGCAAGACTTCGTGGGAATATAGGGACACCAGGTTATTACACATTGTAAACCATTCATTTACTTTGAGGTCCAGGAACCAGGATGCATTTTATGACCTATTAGGAGGAAACAATTTCTGAAAAGCTACCTGTTACATCTCTCCCCACTAGGACAGAAATTGTTGTCAAGAAGGTGATCTGAAGATTAAAGGGGAATGCTCTGATCAAAGAGACTGTTATAATTTAATAGTGCTATCTTTGCAGATTTCAAGCAAGCAGTCAAATGACACCCTTTTGGATATACTTGGTCATGTTACAAATTAATTACAAGACTAACAGTGACCTTATGAGCTGTGACCTCACAGGATGGGAGGGACATTTTGGCTTATTATCACTCTGGCTGAAAGGAGTGTGATCTTCTATCTCTGGACTCTTAAGTGAACACACACACACTGTGTTCTGAACTAAAAAGCACTTCTGTCAAAATAGGTAACACCAAACTGAAATGAAGGTAGAACTAGAAATTCAAGTACAAGGCATTTTTGTTTCTGCAATTTCCACTTATTTTGGACTGTAAACCTTTATGTGTATGCGTTCTATGTTTTGTATGTATTTACTATTTTTTTAATTGTAGTAAACTTTTGTTTTCCTTAATTCTGCCTGAGTTTTCTTATTTTGCATATGAATACTGAGACAGTGTTGATAAGCTGACAGAACTGTTAAGGGCTTAAAGTGTGTTACCATCTCGCTGTAAGGTAAGAAAGTACCTAGTTCTCTATTGAGTCAAAAAGAGGCGAATTGTGAACCAGACTGGGTGCCCACTGGGTTAAGTATTGCACTGCATTTCCCTGAAGAGGGTGTGATATTTGATTCTATCAACTGGGCGTGCTAGCGAAAAAGGATTCATATTTGACCTCAGGACTCGAGACTAGTAGGTGTTTCGGACCCAAAACAGACAGGAGGGTTACCCTGTTTGTCTCCTGTCCACATATTGCACTTCAAGGTTTGGAATTGTGGGAGCAGAGGGCCTGACCTGTGGAGTGCGTTTGTGACATAGACCAGGAACCTTATCTGGTTTATACTATATATATATATATATATATATATGAATTGAATAGGTTTCATCCCTTAAGAAACCAAAATGAGCAAAACTAGGGATATTTTAGAATAAATAGTAGGAGAAGGATCTCTTTTAAATGTGATTCATAGGATTCACAGGTTCATATCAAGTCATCAGCTCTTAACCATAATAACTTGTTTCTCTAGATATTGAAACCCCACCCTGCCTGTAGTCTCCATGACCCTGTCTAGTGCTCTGTTCAACTGGGTCATGTCTGGACTCTGAACTACTTCATCTGGTGAGCCATTCCATTCTGTCACCACACTCTGATTAAACCAGTGACCCTGGCATTCCCCTTGTAGTCATCACTCTTCCGTTTCAGAGCATGCATGCAGCATGTATTCCTTGATGCCTCTTAAAGACATTAACTGCACAAATACCTGTTCTCAGTGTACTTCTATAGCCTCTCTCCAGGAAGAAATCAAGAGATTAGAATTAGATTTGTGAAAAACCATAGAAATTAATAAAACTAAGCAGTGTGTCCCAAATATGGAACAAGAAACTCTAGACACATACTGTATGCCAAAACAAAAGAGAAGAGAAAAAGAACTCATGAAAATGGGAGTCTAGATGTTAGCCCAGGACTAGAAAGTCAAGTAAAAAAAAACTATGAAAATGAAGACCAAGACTGGTGTGTGGCAACCCAGAAAAATATCAAAAAGGGCAGACAAGCTATAGCTCCTGGGGATAATGCTATACCACTTCATAACAGATACTCTGTACTAAGTAATGAGTTACCCTGTGGAGAAATATCCCAGCCCACAGGGAAAATGGTATCACAAAATCAAAAGACTGATAAGACTAGTAAAGAAACACCACAGCAAACTAATGCATTACAAAAGGATGAGAGCATGAAAAAGCCTGACTATACCAATCAGTATGCTACAGAAACAACAATATCACATAAAATGGTTATTGGAGATTCTGTAGTTAGATTTAAAGAGAGCCATATATGTAGCAAAGACAAATTAAATACAATGGTGATGTGTCTACGGCAGCAAAAATGGCAGACATCGGCAAATGTTTAAACAAACTACAAGTACTTCCTAACACTTCTGCTCTGCCACGTGTGGGTTGTAACAATGCATATTCATGGGCACACCCCCTGGAGATGCGCTGCATACATTATCACTGCACTTCGGTGCAGTTGGAGATGCATGGCACATCTCCACTCTTTCAGTATTGCACTGTGGTACATTTCTTGAGATGCGCTGACGCATCTCCTTTGAAAATGTTCCCCCCTCCCCGAAATTTCAACACTAACATCAGCCAAAAGATACATATGAAGTCTGACATCTGTAAAATAAATCCCTTTAAATTCATGCTGTTTAATGCAAGAAATGTGTTAAATAAAATGGATGAAATAAAATCATTAGTCAGCATTAGTGATACAGACATAGTAGCCATCTCTGAGACATGGGAGGGTGAAAATCAGATGTGGGAATTTAATATCAATGGATTTAACAAATCTTTATATAATAGTTTACAAAGAAAAGGTTGAACAGTGTCATTATTTGTGAAGAACTGTTTTAAATCGGTAGTCATTATTGATCGTATTAAAACACCCAACGTTGCTACAGAGTATATGGATAAAACTACTCAGAAATACTGCTAATCCATTAATAATAGCTATCTGTTATCGCCCACCAAATTGTACAAATGATATATATGATGGGTTACTAGCTGAAACTGAAATAGCTAGTGAACAAGGGGATTTATTAGCAATGTGTGACTTCAGTTTGCCTGACATATTGTGTGATAATGGTTGTATACAGATAGCGTTTGTGGAAAGAAGTTATTATCAGTCTGTGAAAGAACACAACTAGTCTGGCTCTTAAGAGAGCCTACCAGCAGTAATAACATTCTGGATATAGTTTTAGGCACGGATTACTTAGAAGCTGAAAACTGCACAATAAAGCCCCCTATTGGTAACAGTGATAATAAAACAATCACATTTACAGTAAAATATGATGTTAGGGAATGCCATGGCAAAACAACTATTTTCCAGTATGGCAGGACAAATATTGAGAACATTGCAGAGGAGCGCTCAGTGATAAAGTGGGACAGAAAATTACACACTCTGACCACAGAATATACATAGAAAACTATTAAAGAAACAATACTGATACTTGTTAATAAGTATAGACTTCATAAAAATAAATATCAAAGTAACAAACATAAACCACTATGGCTCAATAATAAAATTAAAAGATTACTAAAAAAGAAGAATAAATTACATTAAAAATACACGAAAACAACATCAGG
Organism: Neoceratodus forsteri; assembly: GCA_016271365.2. Taxonomy (NCBI): domain Eukaryota; kingdom Metazoa; phylum Chordata; order Ceratodontiformes; family Ceratodontidae; genus Neoceratodus; species Neoceratodus forsteri. Next base: position 1,137,196,136 of record CM057455.1, on the reverse strand, counting down.
GGACAAAATGGGATGCTTTTATGAAAATGCAGAAGATACGTAAAAGGGAAATCAGAAGAGCTAAATGAATCTTTGAGCTAAATTTAGTTTTAAAAGCTAGGAAAGAAAACAGTAAGGGCTATTTTAACAAGATAAATTCTTTTAACAAAAAAAGGCAGGCAGGCTTGAACCTATTCTGCATCGAGATACATTACATCATGATAATTATGAGATGGCTGAAGTATTAGACACATATTTTTTTGTGCGCCATATGGCCCTAAAAAAGATAAGACTATCCCAGATGAAAACATAAATATATTTAAAAACATTGGGCGGGATGTACCAAGGGGTTGCCTCCAATGCACCCTGGTGCAATATTCAAAGGGGCAGGTTACTGACTCAAACCTGAAAGCGCCAGGGTGCATTGGTAATGTATGCAGTGCAGATGCAGGGGTGCACCCATTCATGTGCGGCACATCCCAATATTCAGCCCGGGATGTACGCGCATATGCTGGTGCAACCTACGTAAGCTGCACTGGTGCTCAAGTTGAGCCGAAAAAGCGAGCTCAAATGCTGGCCACCCACAGGTGGCGGCTGTATTGCAGGAGCAACACAACAGCCGCCAGCCGTGGGTGGCCACCACCCAGCAGAACACCATCCACAAGCACCCTGAACCCCCATGGTAGTCTAGTGGCCCCTGCCCATACACCTGATTGTGGGCATCTTTAAATGTTACTGAATTACCTGGTGGGCTAGCGGTAGCCCCCATATGCCCAGTCATGGGCTGTTGTAAAAGGAATGAGTTACCTGGTGGTCTAGTGGTACCATCATATGCCTGATCGTGGGCTGCTGTAATATGAAAGAGCTGGATGACCAGAGAGGTAACAGAGAAGGTGGGGGATAAGAGAAGGGCCTTCCAAACCTACAAGAAAACCAGCAGGGCAGAGGATAGGGAGAACTATGTGAAGAAATCCAGGGAAGTGAACAGAGCGGTCAGGACTGAAAAGGTAGCCAGGGAAAGGAAATTAGCACAGGGGATTAAGGAAGGAGAAAAGGATTTTTTCAGGTATATCAGCAAAAAGAGGAAGTGCAAGGATCATATAGTTAGGATCAGGAAAGGCAGTGGGTAGGTAGACAAGGGGGCTGAAAAGGCAGAATTGCTTAATGAGTACTTCTGTTCAGTGTTCACAAGGGAGGATGGGCCTATTCCTGCAGGGAAAGGGCATAACATGGGGGTGAGACAACCACAGACAAGATCATCACAGTGGAAAGGTGCTGGAGGTCCTTGGGTCCTTGAGGGTGAGACAAGGCACCTGGGTCAGATGGGTATATCCCAGGTTGCTGAGGGGAGCTGGCAGAGGTCCTGGCAGAGCCACTGGTGGATCTGTTCAACAACTCGCTAAATACAGGATGTGTGCACAGAGATTGTGGGGAGGCACATGTGGTGGGTCTCCACAAAAGTTGTCCCAAGGATGAACCAGGGAACTACAGACTGGTGAGCCTCACCGCAATAGTGGGGAAACTGATGGAATCTATCCTCAAAGAAAGGCTGGTGCCGTTTCTTGTTGATAATGATCTGCAAGATGACAGACAGCACGGGTTCATCACTGGCAGATCCTGTCAGACAAACTTGGTTGAATTTTTGACTGGGTCACGAGGCACTGGATGACGGCCATCGTTAGTTGTAGTCTACCTGGATTTCAGCAAGGCCTTCAATTCAGTGTCACACAGAAGGTTGACCTGCACATTGAGGAGTCTTAGTATAGGGTGGAAGCTAGCCTGATGGGTAAAATCCTGGCTGAGGGACAGGCAACGGAAGGGTATTTGTGGGGGAGAAGCATTGGAGCCCAGGGCAGTGACAAGTTGTGTCTCACAGGGATCAGTACTGGGACCAGTCCTGTTTAACATTTTCATCACAGACATAGCGGTTGGGATCAAGAATAAGATCAGCCTCTTCGCCGATGACACCAAGATCTCTGCTGAGGTGGATGGGGAGGAGGGTGGCAAATTACTGCAGGAGGACTTGGCAAGACTCAAGGAGTGGTCACACACCTGGCAGCTTGGGTTCAATACCAAGAAGTGCAAGGTGATGCATTTCAGAGCCAAAAATCCAGGATACAGCCACTGGATGGATGGTATCAAATTGTCCACATCCAACGAGGAGAAGGATCTGGAGGTGCTGGTGGCCAGGGAATTAAACCACTCAGCCCAGTGTAGGAAGGCAGCAGCTAAGGCTAACAGGATGCTAGGGTGCATAGCAAGGGGGATTACATCCAGATGTAGAAAAGTTATATTGCCCCTGTGCAGGTCCCTTGTGAGGCCGCACTTGGAATACTGTGTGCAGTTCTGGTGCCCATACTTGAAAGGGATATCAAACTTCTGGAGCAGTGCAGCAAAGAACAACAAAGATGATCCAGGGGTTGGGGGATAGAACTAATGAGGAAAGACTAAAAGAGCTCAACATGTATACCCTGGAGGTTAGAAGAGAGAGGGGACATGATTGAGACCTTCAAGTACCTGAAGGGGATGAACAGAGTAGGCCTCCTGTGTGGGTTCACTCTCCAGAATGGAAGAGATACCAGAGGGCACTCCCTGAAGTTAAAAGGGGGCAGATTCAGGAGGGAAAGGAGGAGGAGGAACTACTTCACTGAAAGAGTGGTAACAGGATGGAATACACTGCTTGAGCAACTCATATCAGTGCAGACTGTGAGGTGCTTCAAGAGGGAATAGGACAAATTCAAGGAGAAAGTACATACCAGGGGGGCAGTTAGGGAAGGAAGAGTTAATGGGAGGGGGCAGCTGCAGTCTAATGGACTGAAATGCTGCACACTTGAACAGACTAGATAGACCATATTTATTTATTTATTTATTGGGTAAATCAGATTTACAACCTTTGAGTCAAAGACTCATTTACAAAGGCTCATCGTCAAAAATACAAAACATCAACATGGTACATAGCATAACAATAGCATGCAGAACACAATAATTCAAAGTGGTAAAGGAAAACATAGGATGTAAACAGTACAATACAACAGTGGGGGGTTGGGGTAGCTAAAACAAGTCCGTCTAAGGAGAATATAAGTGACAATATACAGTTCAGGTAGAGTGTAGGTTGTGGCCTGCACATTTAAGAAGCTATCGGAAGCCAACTTTGTCATTGCACAGTCAGTCTTGTGTTGACAGTTAGCAATAGGGTACAAGGCACTTTAGCCCAAACCTACTCTATGAGGTGCAGGTGTGCACTGATGGTCTATGTGCACTTGCAGGCACCTGCATCACAGCTCTAATACCGAGACAGAACCTGGCAGGGCTGGCCAGAGCTCAGTAGCCAGGTGTTGGTGGTGCTGAGCCGCAGCCCATATGACCTGTATCTGCTGGCAATTTCAGATGTTCATATGTTCATATGTATCTTCTTGGACTTCAGTAAGACCTTTGATTTAATGCCACACTGTGCCATCATTAAAATCTAATAAATTTAGGAATTCACAGTTCTATAATAAAATGGATTGATAGAAGGTTAGCAGACAGGACACAGAGAGTAGTAATTAATGGAGATATGTCCAGTGTGAGGGGGGGTGACAAATGGAGTCTCTCAGGGCTCCGTTTTGGGCCCAACTCTATTCCAAATATTCATCTTTAATATGACAGCTAATATGTTAAACTGGACTGTGAAGTTTGCCGATGACATGAAGTTAGAAGACCCATGTGACACTGAAGCCAAAACAGATTATATTCAAATGGACCTGGACAAAATCAATGAGTGGGTTGATCAATGGGGCATAAGAATAAACATGGATAAGTGTTAGTACATATTGGGTACAATACTATATCCTGGGCACAGAAATCAACAGAATGACTATAGGTTATGTGGTAGAGAACTGCTGATATCCAGTTGTGAACAGGACCTAGGGATTTGTATATCCAAGGAATCTGAAAATAAACAACAAATTAACCAACCAGTCAATAAGACAAGGGAAATTATAGGGGCCATTAAAAAGAATATTCCATCAAGTGACAAACAAGTGTTACTGTCACTATTTAGAGCTGATGGATGACTGCTCCTAGAGTATGCCTCACAGTTGTGGTGCCCTTACAAAATGAGTGAAAGGAAAGCCTTGAGAGTGTACAAAGATGGTATGCTAAATGTATAACCAAAATTAGGAACAGAACATATGAAGAGAGACTAGAATATCCGTAATTGATCTCATTAGAAACAAAAAGAATGAGGGTGACCTACTCTTTTAGTTTGATGTTATAAAGATCTATATTTAATGGTAGAAATGGGCACTGAATTTAAAAACTTTCCCACAGAAACTAGAGGGCACCCTTGCAAATGAAGGGACTGAGTTTTAGAACTAAGAAAACAAAATATTTCTATGCCATACAAATTATTAATCTATGGAATAGTGTACCATTGGATATTGTAATCAGCAAAACAAAGCAGAGTAAAAAAAGATTGGATAAATATATTTTATCTGGTGGGAGGATTCACTATTATGTTGAATGAGGTACCTGGGAGCATGTGTGGGCAAACTGTTTTTGCTCCTGTTTCCATCCTTACTGTAGTATGATCCTTAGTATAACCTGGCTGGTGGGAACTGAGCACAGCATGTTTCACCAATTCTGTTAAAACTTTTCATAGAAATATAGAAACTGATGGCAGATAAGGGCCGCTGAGCCCACCCAATCTACCCATTTGTATTATCTTCATTTTTTGCTGGAAACCCTACTTCATCAATGATACTGTATCCCCCCCCCCTTCCTTATCCCAACAATTCCCTTTTGCCTATCCAGGCAGTTTTGAACCTTACCACTGTTTTTACCCCACTACCTCCACTGCAAAGCTGTTCCAAGAATCTACCACCCTTTCTGTGAAGAAGTACTGGATAAAAAGCTCTATTTTTATACAAGAGTACCTGCCATAAGGTAAAAACCCTATTTACAAGACAGCCCTGTGTAAGATGTTACATCAATTAAAACAGAAGTACAAAAATACATAAACACAAGCATACAAAACATAATAACAATAAACATACACATACAAAAAACTCCTTAATTCGTCAACATCTACAAACAATAGGATAAATATGCTTCAATTCATTTTTAAAATATGTGAATGAAATTGTTGTTCTCATTGAATGAGGAAGTTTGTTCCAAAGTTTAGCAATTTGATAATTTAATGTTTTCTCTCCTCGTCTAGTCCTATATACATTTATTTTTATCTTATTTTCATGTGCAGACCCAGCCAATACTCTAGTTTGTCTCTCTCTTCTTGACTCACAGACAACTGAAATATAATGTTCAGGATAGTTTTTCAAAAATTTATTGAATCAAGCTTAGCAATCTCACATTTCTCCTGGATTCCATTGTTTGCCATCCTACTTCTTTCAACATAATACAATGATGTGTATTAAAACTACAGCCTAGTATAAATCCAGCAAGTCAAAATTGAACTTTATCAATTTTCTCCAGCATAAGTTTGGGTGTAACCCTATAAACAATATTACCATACTCCATGGTGGGTAGGACCATTTGTTCTACTATCTTTTTCCTTGTATTTCTATCTGGCCATTTTGAAACTTATCTTAGTACACCTATTTTTTTTTTACCAACTCCTTTAATCATCTCTGATATGTGTTTTACAAAGGTTAACTCAGCATCAAATGTCACTCCCAAGTAACGCTATTCATTCACCTGCTCAATTATTTTGTTTTCTAACGATAGTATGTTCAGTTTAGGTTTATTTTTTGAGCCGAAATACAGTACTTTTGTTTTCCCTGTATTCATGACAAGCCTCGACCTGGTGAACCAATCCCCCACCCTGTAAAATCTTTTTCAATTTTAATTTCTAGGTCCAAAGTATCCACTCCACTAGTGACCAGTGCTATATCATTAGCAGAGTCTTAATTTTGAAAATGTTGCCACTTGTGGTAGATCATTATTAAATATTAGAAATAACATTGGTCCTAATATGGACCCCTGTGGGACTCCTTGTGTTATCTCTTTACTACTAGACAAAACCTGGGATACTGCCACCCTCTGAGATCATTCCGTCAAATAGGATTTAAACCATTTCCAGGGGCTGTCGGTAATACCCATTTGGCAAATCCTATGCAGTAGTAGGGAGTGGTCCACCAGCTCGAAAGCTTTTGATAAGTCCACAAAGTGGACTGCTGTTTCGAAAACTGCATCCAACAAGGTGGCCACCAAATCATTCAGCTCTGTTAGAGTTGAATCAGTTGAGTAGCAAGTCCTAAAACCTGCCTAGTAAGGTGTCAATAGATTATACTTCTCTAAATATGCCATTATCTGACCATGTACATGTTTCACCAAGCTTTTTGAAAGTACTGATAACAACGCTATTGGGCGATGGTTTCCAGGCTCACAATGAGCTCCCCCCTTGTGAATTGGGATAACTTTACTCTGCTTCCATATATTTGGAAAGTACCTAAATTTGGGCTCCAATTGAACAAGTATGTTACAATTGGTGCAATGTAGATAGCTGCTATTTTAAGAAAATTACCCTCGATTCCATTGAGGCCTGGAATTTGCACTTTTATCTGTCTTAAATTTTTCTTTACTACAGATACACTTAATTTCTTAAATCAAAAGGGTGTATCCATTTTTGTATGTCATATTTTCTAGCACTATAGAGTTTGGTAAAATTTTGAAATCAATCTCAGGTAGATTTATAAGATAGTCATTAAATGTATCTGTGATTTCCTTCATTTTTGTTTTTTATCCCTTCATTAATTATTTGCTTTATTTGTTACTAGTCTTTTTGTCTTGGACTAATAATATCAGTAACTGTCACCAAAAATGTTGGGATCTGCGTTTCTTTCCACAATATTCTAAAAATTACTCTTTGCTTTTCATCTGATTTCTACAATAGTTTCTTTTGATTTAAAATTCTCCCAATCCCTACTTGATTTTGTTTTCTTTTCTTTTTTTTTGACTCCTCCTCGCACCTGGCTGGTCTCTTCTTGGGCCCCCATGAACTTTCCCTCGCGGCTACTCTCTGACCCCTACTCACTCACATCACAGCCAGCCCCCAAGTAACCCTGGTGTATCCCTTCAATGGATGGGTCTCTTACCTCTGTAGGAGAATAGCCCTGGCTGCTAACTAACTATCCTTGGGTGCTGCTGGGATGGCATGTAGAGGTCCAGAAGCTCGGTGGTGAGGGTTCTGGAAGGCCAGCACCTGTTTGGCCTGGCACCATTTTTCCACTTTGTTCCCTGAGAAGTGATGTGCCACTGATGTCAAGGCATACACCGACGTCCGTCACTCCCCTAGTGTAGTGGGGCCAATGTCCTGCTGTACTTCCAGCCTCCACCAGGAGTCAGCAGGCGTCAAGCCACATATTCACCCTTCCCCCTGAGAAGGCAAACCATCATCGGACGCTCATTTCCTTCTCTCCTGGCTGGCCCTCCAGCAACACAAGTCCATTCCTGAACCCGGGTCGCTGGTGTCGCAGGCAGAAATCCAACCACTGCACCGGCAGGCCGGCTGATTTTGTTTTTCTGGTTACTTTCCATAACCTGTTTTTTACTCTTATGGCTTTTATCAATTTATCACTAATCCATGGAGCCTTCACATTCCTCTTTTGTATCTTACATTTTGGTGCATGTTTATTACATAACTCCATAAATGTATCTACAAAATATTCAATAGCCAAATCCAGATTGGGAATCAAACAACATATTTCCCAATTTTCATTTTGGATGTCCTTATTAAATGTGTCTGCAGAAAAAACTCTTAATATTTCTAACCCAACGTGTACTAAGTTCATACTGTTTATACTGAGAGCAATTTACAATAGCAAAAATTAAACTGTGATCTCCAAGGTAAGGTGGCAGTATCCCTACAGATTTTACATCAACATGAGGGGAGGCAAACCTAAGATCTAACGCAGTTCCCTCAGATGAGGCATTTGTAAACCTAGTGGAATTTTTTATATATTGTTTTACTCCCAAAGGTGCCACTAGCTCTTTCAATTTCCTACCTCTAGTTTTGTACCAGTCCGAATTTAAACCCCCCATTAAAATAAGCTTGTTATTCTTTATACTATCAAGTATTATATTTAACACTTGTTCAATTTTTTCCATCTGCATTTTTGGTGAAGAATAAATAATCCCTACGGCCAGTTTCAAATTTTGTAAATATATCACTAAGTATTCTATGCTGTTTAAGCTACCCTTTGTTAAGATTTCTCCTAGTCCCAATGTGTATTTTATATATAATATCACCACCTCCCCTTTTATTTGATCTATCAGATTGAAACAAATGGTAACCTGATATTCCTATTTCACCATTTTCTACCTTCTCTGTGAGCCATGTTTCTGACAACCCTGCTATGCTTGGGTCTTGCTCTTGAAATACAGTCTCTAGCATATATGTTTTGGAAGCTAGACTCCTCACATTATCATGTATATTTTAAAATGTAATTATTTATCATTTCCCTTAGGGCCTGGATTTAATTCAATATCTCCCCTTAACAATAATAAAACTATATATAAATAATTTTCTTCACACAATTTTCGATGCAAATGGTGAGGATCCAATAGTCAAATCAGTGTTTCCAAACAAAACTTCCTCCAATTATTGGAAAACAAGTTTCTCCGGATTTTTACATTTGTGTGTGTTTCCTCCCAATTTATAGCCACTATTTGAGTAAGTAAGAAAGATCCAGTTTCAATTGAAAATTTCAAATTGTAGGTATATAACTAACCAAACAGCATAATAATACCAACCACTTAATCTGAAGAAAATATATAATCACCTCTATTTGTCCTCTTACTGTAATTATATATTTCTTTTTTAAATATATATCTAGGAATCTAATATCAGATTAAGACACAAAGAACACACTTTTTCCAATATATTCACCATATTAAGTGTACTCCAAATAGAACCAAACTGCTTAAAGAATAACACCTATTACACTTCTTACCTATCAACTTACAAAATTAAATATATTCACACTTTGTGTACTCTGATAAAACCAAGCTACTTAGCAAATAGCACCTTTACACTTCTTACCTATCAACTTTCAAATATTTTATATTACTCCCAGTGTACAAGCACTTGGTAATATTTGTTTTAAATTAAAACCCTGAATTAACTGGTACTGTACTCTTATTTAGCTATATTACTCCCAGTGTACAAACACTTGGAATATTTGTTTTAAATTAAAACCCAGAGTTAACTGGTACTATACTCTTATTTAGCTATATTACTCCCAGTGTGCAAACACTTGATAATATTTGTTTTAAATTAAAACCTGTAACTAACTAGTACTATACTCTTATTCATACCCTCATCCACACAAACGACCCCACTATTTCAAACACTTAAGGTAATAAGGGCTTAAGATACCTTCTTTATAAGATGAAAGACTTCAAGACAAAACCAGAGTTATTTTCTGTATCAAGTGGTGCTCAAAGCCACTCACTATCGCCTATGCCACTCAGTATCGCTCATGCTGCACTTCGTCTAGTGTGCAAAGCAGGGTTTTAAATTGGAGTACCCTGCCCTTTACTGTGATCTCAGCAGTCAGCTCTTCCCCAGCCCCCTGCTCACTGAGAGACAAAAGTACTAAATTCAGTGAAAAGCTCACACAGTCCAGAAATTGTCCAGGTACTCTGTCTCTCACCCAGGAATTTGGATCTTCAGAAATGCAGGGACACTTGTAGCTGTAAAGTGCACTGTAGATGGAAAGTGCACCAGGGAACAAATCAAGTCTGCAGCAGGCGCAATGTATTCAGGCAGCAATGCAGAGTTAACAAATTAGCGAGCAGTGCAGGGTTTTAAACTGGAGTACCCCACCCCTTTACTGTGACCTCAGCAGCCGGCTCTTCCCCAGTCCCCTGCTCACTGAGAGACAAAAGTATCAAATTCCGTGAAAAGCTCATGCATTCTTCTCATCTCTCTGAATCTACCTACCCCAACTTCATTCATGTCCCTTGTTCTAGAGAACCTTTTCCTCTGATAAATACCCCCACCTGTACTTTGTTAACCCCATGTGGTATTCAAAGGTCTCTATCATATTCCCCTCCACCTGCTCCTCCAGGGTGTAAATAATGAGCTCCTTTAACTACTCCTTGTAGGGCTTTTGATGCAGACCTTGCACCATTTTGGTAGCCCTCTTCTGGACCACTTTCACTATGTCTATGCCTTTCCTGAGAGATGGTCTCCAAAACTGGACATGGTACTCAAGGTGGGGATTTACCAGTGATCTATATAGGGCAACGCCACCTCCTTGTCACACTGCCAGGCCAACTTTAGGTCATCTGATATGATTATCTTATGGTCTCTTTCCTGCTTGGTCACTGTCAGTATCACTCTCCCCATTTTGTACTCCATCCCTGAGTTTCCATGGTCCAAGTGCATTATTTTGCACTTTTTTACATTAGAACCCAGCTGACAAACCTTTGACCACTCCTCCAGTTTTTTCAGATCTCTGCCCATCCTTTCCAGCCCCCCCCACCAACTGTCCACTCTGTTGCAGATTTTGGTATCATCCACAAAGAGGCACAATTTCCCTTCCAGCTGCTCCACTATGTCACTTATAAGACCATTAAAGATGACTGGTCCCAGCATTGACCACTGAGTTACCCCACTGGTTACCCTCACTTCCTCAAAGCAGACTCTGTTTACCAGTACCCTCTGTCCCCATACCCTAATGAGTTTCTTACCCAGGTTATCACCTTATTGCCCACTCCAAGCTACCCAACTTGCTTACCAGTCTTCTATGTCTAACAGTGTTGAAAGCCTTGCTGAAATCCAAGTACGTCACACCCATCACTCCTCCCTGATCTAACTCCTTGGTCACCCAGTCCAATAAATCTATCAGATTATTCTGGCATGATCTTCTCCCTGTAAATTCATGCTAACCTGGATCCTGTAACCCATTGGATTCAAGATATTTCACAATCCTTTCCTTTAGCAGTGTTTCCATTAACTTACTCCACAACAAAGGTCAGGCTGACAGGCCTATTATTGCCCACCACTTCCTTGCTACCACTTTTGTAAAGTGGCTTTACATCTGCTCCCTTGTCCAGTCTTCCAGCACCACTGCAGTCTCCAGTGAACTGTTAAATAGGGCTGTCATAGAAACATAGACTTTGATGGCAGATAAGGACTGCTTGACCCACCCAGTCTGCCCATTTCCCTACCAATTGGATAAACTGCAGATCCTAGTTTTACCAACAGCCCTATTTCCTCCTACCTCCTACTAGAATTGCCTTATATCTGTCCTATGCATTCTTAAATTCCCCATTGTTGTTGACCCCATAACCTCCTCAGGAAGACTGTTCCATGCCTCCACACCCTCTCCATGAAAACATACTTTCTCATGTTGCCCCTGAGTCATCCCCCCTCTATCTTCAAAATGTGCCCCCTTGTTCTTGTACATCTCTTTTTCTTAAAGAGTCTCCTGTCTTAGACTTTGCCTTGAGGAACTGAATGTTTCTATCATGCCTCCCCTCCTTTCCTCAAGGGTATACGTATTAAGCAATGTTAGATTCTCTTCATATGGCTTCAGGTGCAGACCCTGCACCACTTTAGTTGCCCTCCTCTGGACAGCTTCCATTCTGTCTATGTCCTTGAAGAGGTGGGGTCTCCAGAACTGCATGTAGTGCTCCAGATGGAGTCTCACCAACTGTCTGTACAGAGGGATAACAACTTCCTGTTTTCTACTGGTGATGCCTCTCCCTATGCATCCCAGTATCCCCCCCAGCCCTCCTTACTGCTTTCTCACATTGCTTGCTTATCTTTAAGTCATCTGATATGACTACCCTCAGGTCCCTTTCCATTTTTGTTGTCGTTAATATCCCCCACCCCTGTTGTGTACTCTTCCATGGGTGTTTGTTTCCCAGGTACATTACTTTGCACTTCTTTGCATTGAATCTAAAGCTGCCATACTTTTGACCATTCCTCCAACCTTGCCAAGTCCCTTCTCATCCTTTCCATCCCCTTCTGTGTTAACCCTGTTGTAGCTCTTTGTGTCATCTGCAAAGAGGCATACTTTTCCTTCCAGTCCCTCCACAATGTCACCTATAAAGACATTAAAGAGGACCGGTCCCAGTACTGAACCCTATGGTGCCCTGCTAGTAACCCCCCTTTCCTCAGAGTGGACTCTGTTTACTATTACCATCTGTGTCCTGTTGTCCAGCCAATATTTTACCCAGGTTACCACTCTGGGACCCACTCCAAGGCTGGCTAACTTGTTTGTTAAAGGGAAATGTCCATGTGAAGCAGGGCCCGATTAGGAGTTTAATAAGTACTACAATTATAAACACTTACTGGGCCATATTATATTTTAAATCTTATCTGGTTGATCCTACGCCCTCCCCGCTGGCATTTTACAAACAAGATCCCTCCCTGGTGTGCCCACAACCACCGGCGGCTATCCCCAGTATGACGTTACCTGCAGGGAGTAGCTGAGGCACATCTATAGAACTAATGTATGGCAGTACTTTCAAAAAGCTCTGGTTAGGAGACTACAGTCCCCCACAATATACCTAGAACAGGTACAGACTGCCAGGGTGCCTGTCAGTCTGTGCCTGGTCTGCTATAGCATGGACACATGTAGACTCCAACTGGAGCTATTGAAGGTCACAGCAATATAGATGACTTGATGCTGTACTCAATAGCTCTGGTTTGAGCCTAGGTGTCCTGTAATATCAAACCAAGGACAGACTGACAGGCACCCTGGCAGTCTGTACCTGTTCTAGGTATATCACGGGGAATCGTGAGGCTCCAAACCTGAGCTTTTTGAAAGTACTGCCATACATTAGTTCTATGGATGTGCCTCAGCTACTCCCCGCAGGTAGCATCAACTGGGGATAGCCGTTGGTGGTTGTGGGTGCACTGGGGAGGGCTCTAGTTTGTAAAATGCTAGCAGGGAGGGCGCAGGATCAACCAGATAAGATTTAAAATAAAATATGTCCCGGTAAGTGTTTATAATTGTAATACTTATTAAACTCCTAATCGGGCCCTGCTTCACATGGAGGTGGGTCCCGCAGTGATGTGGAAGTTTCCCTTTAATCTTTTTCGTGGACTGTGTCAAATGCCTTGCTAAAGTCTAGGTAGGTCCGTCCACTGCACCTTCCTGGTCTACCACTTTGGTCACCCAGTCAAAGAAATCTATTAGATTCATCTGACATGGCCTTCCTGCTGTGAACCTATGCTGCCTTGGGTCCTATGCCACGCTGGCCACTAGGTACTCAACAATTCTTTCTTTCAGAATGATTCTATCATTTACCCTACCACTGAGGTCAGACTAACAGGTCTGTAGTTTCCCTGCCTCTGCCTTGCTCCCACTTTTGTGAAGGGGAATCACATCCACCCTCCTCCAGTCCTCAGGTACCATACCATCCCCCCATGATTTGTTAAAAAGGGTAGTCAGTGGTGCTACTAGTTCTCCCCTTAGTTCTTTTAGAATTCTGGGGTAGATCCCATCAGGTCCTATTGCTTTATCCGCCTTCAGTTTTAGGAATTCTTTCAGGACCCTTTCTTCTGTGAATGGACTGGTATTGACCCCCCATCCAGTGTGCTTCTATTGTTTGGGTTAGGTACCTCCCACTCCTCTTCTTTTGTGAATACTGAGCAGACATATTCATTCAGTATCTCTGCTTTGTCACTGTCATCCTCTGCCCACCCTTCTGTCCTTTATTAAGCTTCACTATTCCTCCCCTGGTCTTTCATTGCTCACTGATGCACCTGAAAAAGGCTTTACCCCTCTTCTTAACTGAGCTGGCTATCTTTTCCTCAGTTTAGGCCTTTGCTATTCTGACTGCCTTCCCCACTTCCTTCTGCTTTAACTGGTACAGTTTTCTGTCCTGCTCCTTCTATGTTTTCTTATGCTTCCTTTTTCTCCCTAAACTTCCCTGCCACCTCTTTTGAGAACCATAGTGGGTTTTGCTTTGTTTTGTTGCTTCACACACAAAGGCTTGTTGTCTCTGTGATGGCAGTTTTGATTTTTCCCCATTGTTCCTCCACCCCACCCTCTTGCCCGTTTGCTAGTTCTTTTCTGAGGCACTCCCCCATTTTGTCAAAGTCTGCCCTCCTAAAGTCCAGTACCCTCAACTTTGTCAGAGGTGCAGCTAATATCTCCCTGACCACTCTCAGAACTCTTGGATGCACCCTGTCTAGCCCCACAGCTTTGTCCACCTTCAGGTTAGTGAGAGCTTTCCTGATTTTCTCCACAGAAAAAGGACTAGTGTCCACTTTCTGCCAATCAAAGCTCCCGGTGCCTTTTTGTGGTGCCTCCCCTTCCCCTTCTAGTGTGAACACTGAGCAGAAGTATTTGTTCAAGATGTCTGTTTTTTTGTGATCCCTCTCTGTACTGTCCCCCCTCCCTCTTTAAGCATTCAAGTGTTTGTAAGTGCTCTGGGGAATGCACACCCTTCTAGCATGGATTAGGCCATTGCCCTTTTTACACTGTACAGACCAGAAAAATGTGGGCACTAATATTAAAGGGTCTCTGCTATGTGGGTCTGTAGCAATTTGCCCCTTCATGCTTTTTCAGTGCTGATAAACTCTGCTCCTGTGGGTGCAGCTTTATGGCATACCTCAAAAATATCTAGTCCCCCTTTGATACTGCCTGTGCTGTTCTTTCTTAAGCTTGCACCTTAGCACTCCTTCCTGCTTTCCCTTCCTCTCTCTGTTTTTCCTGATACACTTCCCTATCCTTCCCTCTCTGGGTCTCCTTATACCTTCTGAATGCCTATCTTTAGCCTTTACCTTTTCTGCTACCTCTTTTGAGAACCATAGTGGTCTCCTCTTCCTTTTACTTCTGCTTACCTTCCTGACACAGAGGTTTGTTGCCTTCACTATGCCCTCTTTTAGTTTGGCTCACTATTCTTCCACCCCCCCATGCCATCCCCCTCTGCCAGGTCATTCCTGAGGCGTTCACTCATCTTTATAAAATGAGCCCTTCTGAAGTCCAGGACTCTCACCATTGGGAAGTCCAGGGGTCTCGTAATTGTGTAGTTTCACAAAATTAACTAAATTGTAGGATCAACCAGATACTGCAAGTAAAAACAAGCATTTGTCAATGCCAAATGTTGATTGCATTGGTGTGTTGAGCTCGTTCACTGCCCCTCTGTGACTCGCTCAGTCTGTTTCTCCCAGTGCTGCAGGCTGCTCTTTTGTACTGAGCTCCTGCTTGCGTTGGCACCTTGTTCTGCCCACTAAGAAATCCGCAGCTGTCACGACAGAGCTGCATTGAGGTGACTCACTCCCCATCTCTCACTCACTCATTCTGTTTCTCCTGGCACTGCAGGCTGCTCTTTTGTTCTGGGCTCCTGCCTCTGTTGGTGGCTTTTTCTGGCCACAAAGAAATCTGCAGCAGTCCTGACTCAGGTCTGTTGAGCCTGCTGACTCCCTGTCTGTCACTCACTCATTCCGTTTCTGCCGGGGTTTCAGGCTGGCCTTTTGTACTGGGCTCCTGCCTGTGTTTCCACCTTTTTCTGCTAACAAACAAATCCGCAGCAGTCACGATAGAGCTCTATTGAGCTCACTCACTCACTTTCTGTAACTTGCTTGTTGTGTTTCTCCCGGCGCTGCAGGCTGCCCTTTTGTACTGGGCTCCTGCCTGCGTTGGCACCTTTTTCTGCCCACAAAGAAATCCACAGCTGTCCTGACAGAGCTCTGTTGAAGTTGTTCACTCTCCCTGTGTCACTCCTCATTCTGTTTCCCCTGCTGCAGCCTGCCCTTTGTAAGGGCTCCTGCCTCTATTGGTGCCTTTTCTGCCCACAAAGAATGATGGATACAGTCATACAGGTTCAGCGCATTAGGCAGTTCAATAGTCACAGTTTCAGTGCTGGGTTTAATGGTGGTAGTGGGAGAGTCTATCAGGTTTTTCCTGGGGGGCACATGCATTGTGAGATAGACTGTAGGTGCAGTTTGAGGCCAGTTTTGAACTGAGGCAGGCTGTGTGTATGTAGTTTCTGCGGGAGTTCATTTAGCCAGAGGGGGGGCTCGGTAGGTGAAGGTATGCTGACCAAGTGAGGTTCGCCGGAATGGGATGGACAGTACTCCGTTTTTCTTCCCCCTGGTGATATGTAGTGAGGGATAAGCCTTAGCAGGTTTACTATGCAGGGTGGTGTTTTTTTCCAAGGAGAGCCTTTTTACCCAATAGACAGGTTTGGTATTTGAGCCTGTCTTTTAGGCTCAGCCAGTTAGTGCTTTTATACAGAGTGCAAGTATAGGTGTAATGGTCTGCACTCAGGGTTAGGCGGCATGCCTTATTTAATGCAGTTTGGACCCTGCTGAGTGCAGTGTCAGTGGCAGCTCCATAGATCACAAGCCCGTAGTCTATCGTGGGAAGTATTGAGCTGGAGACCGAGAGTTGGAGTGCTTCCGGAGTGAGGGAGTTCTTATGTCTGTAGAGGACCCCGATCTTTGTGTTAACTGACCTGACAAGGGAGTCAATATGGTTTGTATACATGAGAGAGTCATCTAGGATGACCCCATGGTACTTAAATGATTGTACCTGCTCAATCTGCTCACCTGCATTATTGAATTATTGAGTGGGGGGGCCTGCACTTATTGTAATGGCTGGAGTGGATCACTGCCTTGGTTTTCTTGTAGCTCAGTAGCAGCCTTTTCCTGCAGAGCCAGTCCTCGAGTTTGTAGAAGAAGGTTTGTAGTTCTGTTTGTAGTGCTGCCTGGGAGGTGCCACTGCTTAGCAGCACAGCATCATCCGCATACAGGATGAGACTGGTGTCACAGGCCGTGGGCAGTTCATTAACAAAGAGGCTGAAAAGCAAGGGGCCAAGGATTGATCCCTGAGGAACTCCTAGGAGTACCTCTCTGGAGCTGGATAGTGTCTGCCTGATTTTGACTGACTCCTTTGTGATAGGTAATCATTGAGCCAATTTAGGGCATTTGGTGCCACTCCCATTTTTTGGAGCTGGGATATCAGTAGAGGGTGGTTGACAGTATCAAAGGCTTTAGTGAGGTCGATGAAGATGGATTGTTTGGGAGATGGGCTTCCTGGGGCAGGGTGGTGAGAGTGCCCAGTAGGAGGGAGCTGTAGGGCCTTAGGGAGGATCCCATTTCCTGTGTCTATGGTGTCTCCTGGGTTGTCAGAGCAGTGGGAATAATGGCAGGGTTATCACAGGGGAAGGGGCAGTGGCAGTGTTTCCTCTCGTACCAGGTGTGGCAGGGCCACCCAGGTTGTTGATGGGGTGCAGGGTCCACCTGTTTGGGGCCTGCTTGGAGGGGCAGGTCTCGGGTGCCATTCATGAACTGTTGGCAGACTGCAGTTCTATGTGGACAGGCCCTGGAAGACTTCTCCTGGCCTGATGCTTAGCTCAAGATCTGGAGTATGGTAAAAGGGGATGCAATGGAGGCTCGGATTGCCATCCTCTCTGTCACCTGAGAGGTACCCAGGGAGTGGAGCGCAGTCTGGGTACGTTGTGGGTCTGCCATACCCATGTCTGGGGTTGCCCCAGGGCGTATATATAGTTGATAGGCCTTTAGGTCTGTTTAGGCTGTGCTTCTGCTCTGGTGAGGGAATTGGAGGGCTGCATAAGGGAGAGGGTGTGGGAAAATGCAAGGCTCAATTTTAGCAGTGGTTGGGTCAGGGAAGAAAAATTCCTGGGTTCCCTGAGTGTGTTTTCTAGGACGAGAGAGACTAGGTTTGGAGAGGCTACTCACTTCTTCGCTCAGAGGAGATGCCTGACCAGGGAAAAATGTGAGGAAAGGAGTAAGTAAAGGTGGCTTACCAGTGTCGGATGTTTCTGGAGCCCTGTGCTTCTGTGGGAAACTGAAGTCCTGTTTCGGGTATATTATCCAAGTTCTGAAATTTTAAAGCTGTGAGTCTTGTGTATTCTGTCTGTAAAATCTGTCTCCTTCCCGTAATTCCTGCCAGCATTTGTAAGATAGTTATGCCCTATGGAGCAGGAGTATTTATGGCATGAAGAAGCGATGAACCCCTGTGGCCCTCTAAATCATTTGTGCTCAGGAGAAAATAAAATGATTCATTTTGGGGAAGAAATAGTGACTCTTGGTCTCATTTATAAATAGGAGGAAATGAAATTCAAAATCCTCAGTTTTAATTCTTTCATGAGTTGATATTTTTCAGGTGGCCTTCTTGCTGTGTAAGATCCTGAAACTTTTGAGGGTTCGGGACCTGTGGGGGACTCCAAGGGCTGAAATCATCATGGAGTCCTGGTCCTCCTGTGGGGTTCCTGGGGTGCTCTCTTTATCCATGAGGTGGTGATCTGGGTGTCCAGCACGGTAGAAGACACCTCAAGGCAAGCAGACTTTCTTTCTTTGCCTGGGAACTATGCATTTCTGAAGTTTATCTCTGTTCAGTGGGCCCCTTCCCTGGAATATCTGTAGTTTCACCCTTAGGTGTTTGGGGAGGGGTGGCTACATGTGGGGCTTCTCTGTGATCTTCCCTGCACCCCAAAACCCCTATGGACCCTGAGCTTCCTGGATCTGAGGTGCTAGTAGACCTCCTGCCATGTGTAGGTCATGTGGCGAAGTTTAAAATCATTTGTGGTGGTATGGAGTCAGGCCTGGTACAAAGA
This sequence comes from Neoceratodus forsteri, assembly GCA_016271365.2. NCBI lineage: Eukaryota > Metazoa > Chordata > Ceratodontiformes > Ceratodontidae > Neoceratodus > Neoceratodus forsteri. The sequence continues at coordinate 1,137,177,611 of CM057455.1, read as the reverse complement.
TAGGCCTCAGCTCTTCTGGCGTGGTGTGCACACATGACTGGCTGGTCCTGTGATATTTCAGACATCTCTGATTGATGGATGGCTGCTGGGAGAAGAAAGCAATCTGTAAGCCCAGCACCATTTTGTATCATCTTCAAAAAGAGAGGTAGTGTGCTGAACAAGCCAAACAATTGAGAAAACCGGATCCAGGAGAGAAACACTAACAGCATTCCTTCTATCATCCAAGCACTGTGGGGAGGATTGGGAGTGAATTTAGAGGAGATAGAGGGAATGGTCATATGGACTGGCATTGGAGAATGGCAGGCAGGGGATTTAAAGTAGAGGAGGAAGCTTCCCCCCGACAGGAGCCGTTGGCGATGGTTCCTGCCTCTTTGTTAACCTGGCTATGGCAATCCAGAGAGAAAGGACAGTTGGATGAACAGTGCATGAGGTGTGAATTTTGGGGGGCAGAAATTGTACAACTGCCTGTGTTTGGGATTTACTCCAGCTCAGCCCCAGGTGACATTTTTGACTGTGCCCCACTAGTCTTTCTCTGGGGACCCACTCCAATTGTTTCAGAGGGATCTCTTATGCTGTAGTCACCAGGCAGTGGGGGTTTAGCAGCATTTGAGAGACTTTTCCTGGGGTAGAGAACCCTGGAAGAAACAGCACAAGCCTGGGGCACCTCTTCCAATGTGGTTATTGAAGCTAAAGAGGAGGAGGGTGTTGCTGCGGAAGAGAAGTCAGGGGGTGACGGGGAGCACAGACATCTGCTTTACTCCCCGGCACCAGCTACCAATTATTCCCATGACAGAAGGAGAAGCAGGGATTTAAAAAAAAACATGGTAGACCCCCTCTCAGGGCACAGGGAGTTCCTGCCTCAATCCTTGTCCTGCAGTAGCCCCTGGCCTGTCAGTTAAATTGGAGTCCTCAGCTCCAGCCAAGTCCAAAATGTTGAAAGCTAGTGGGGTGGCAGTTTGCCATCTGTGGCACCCAGAGGAACCAGGGAGAGTGCCAAAACTCTGGAGGACTTGGAGGAAGTGGATGAGGAGAGTTTTTTTTGTAATGAAATTCCAATTCTTGGACTACCAAGTGTATAGAGCAATTCCCCAATCTTTACACTGCCTGGTGGTCACTACAATTGACTGCATCCCACAGTTGCCAGTCCATGCCAGGATCCTCCAGACCCGGATGGATGGACTGAACCAGAGTGACCCCTAAACATCAAATATCAAAGGGGTGTGGTTGCCCAAAGGACAAGCTGGTAGGACCAGTGTGTTCAAGACTTGCCAGAGTGGAGCCAGGCTGAGAAATGAATTAGGAGAAGATTTCATATGAGTCCCCCACCTAAATTATCCATATGTGTCCGACAAGGTATGGGACATCATCGAAGAGATGAGAGAAGAGTGGGTTTTAAGCAACAACTCAAAGACTGAAGCATCAACCTGAAGAGGAGGTGCCCTCTCTCAGCAGCTCTTCCAGAAGGCATGGGCAATGTGCCACACTAGCCATGGTCCAAACTTACCCTGTTCAAGAACTTTGTGCTGGTGCAGGACTTGGCTGGGACATACACCAAGTACTATGTGATAGACTGAGACTCATTTAGGGATCTTTTCACCAAGTTGGACCCGGATTTCTATTTCCCGTCTGGTGGAGGACCTGCTACTTAAGCCCCCTGCAAAGGACTCATGGACTGTGCCAGGAGGACTGCTCATTGGAGCAGGTTATGGCGGCTGTATAATCATTTCAGTGAATAATGACAAGACTGATCATTGCCAACCGTTGATTTAGAGTGTAATGATAGAGAGTTCATAATCTTCATTGCACTTAACATGTTGTGGTTAGTGTGGCTGTGAGAGTGTATGGGTGTGTGCATGATGTGGATGTCAACATTTCTTAATTCTACATAAAGTAACCTGTTATATTACTTGATGGGGAACTATAATCAGGGGTAAGGGTTATACTGTAGTAACTGCAAGATCTACCTCAAAATTGTTTAAATGTTTGATGATTATTATTAGAACTGCCTGCAACAAATAATTGTTTTCCTTGTTGGACATCAGTAGTAATGGTTTTGCTCATTTCTAAGTGTGTTGGACCTCCTGGCACTGGTAAACTTTATCTAGTGGGTTTTAAAAAGGTAGAGTGGGTAGCTTGGGAGGTACCCCTTTCTCTCTTCAGTCAGTAACCCTTCAGGGCTCACAGCTCACACACACAGCACACGTGCCACTGGGCAGTCAGCACTTCGACCGCCGCCCAAGACCACTTGCTTGGACTACACTCACTGACAAGTACAGCAAAGCCACAAATGTTTCCACCTGCCCATCCCCCCTCCCTGTACATTTCTTATAGACCATCTTGCTCCGCCCCTTGCTGTCATTGGTCCACCACTGCCTACACTTTCTCCTCTCTTTCTTACTGGCCTAGTAGTATGACAGTCCTTATTGAGGCGCTGCCCAGCATTATAGTCCTGCTTTCCTAACTTGCCTTAAGGAGTTGTGTCTCCTTACCTGAGTATATACACTGAAACCATGTCGGTGGTGCTTTGGCTCCAGCTTTTTATCGCCCTGTGTATATTACCCTTATTAGTGGAACTGCTGGGTAGGATCTACCCAAATGGGGAAATACATCCTTCATCACTAGTGTGTGCACATATCAGGTCATTACTTAATTCTTGCAACACCTCTGCACCCTTGCACCCCCACCAAGTTGGGTGGCATATTCAGGGTACCTCTAGAAGCCAAATGCCTGTGGGAGGAAATATGCCATTTCCTCCCAGTGATTCCCCCAAGTGCTTCACAGCAAGGGTTCTATGCTACGTAATGCTAGGACAACATAGTACTAATAATAGGTACTGCAAACTTACTGGATGCTTCATCTAGCCAGCAAAGGACAAAAATTTCCAAAATATCCCTTGTTGCATTAAGGAAACTTGTACTCCTCCTAGTACTCTGTTCAGGCAACGTTGAACTCAATCCTGGTCCCACAAAATACATTACTTCACCTTCAGAGCTCACTAAATTAAAGGAAGTAGTTTTATGCATGCCAGTGCATGTAGCCTTGTAAAAAATTCTCCTCCATCCAGGCTTGGATTACACACACTGAACCTGATGTGCTTGTTATTTCAGAGTCCTGGCTCGGCCATCCACTCCTGACAAGGAGGTCAGCATCCCCAACTATCTGCTATTCAGAACTGACAGACAAACTAGGGGTGGTGGGCCATCTACATCAAGGACAAATTCACAGTCTCCACTCTTGACTCCTCTTCGCTTGCCAACGCATATGAATGCATATCCTTAAAAACTGAAATTGCCCCTGTGACAGCCATCCGAATCATCGGCTGCTACAGACCACCATCTGCTGGACTGCAGCTCCTGACTCACCTTTCATCTATTATGGTCACTAGTAATCTCAAAACTATTATACTGGAGACCTTAACTGTGACTGGCTGTCCAGTGCTTCGCTACCTCTCAAATCCTTCTGCGATTCCCATGGAGTTTTACAACTCATTGATGAACCAACATGCATTAATAAGAAAAACCTATCAAGTAGCACCCTCTTAGATGTCCTACTAGTAAATAAACCACACTTCTTCTCCCATGCTGACATCTTCCACGCCGATGTTAGCGACCACTGTTTTATTGATGATGTGAGAACAAAGCATATGCCTAAATCCACTTTGAAATTCTCTACTAAAAGATCAGAACAGAACTTTGACCCACTGGCCTATATCAATGAACTAAAGGCCTCCCTGCTCTGGCAGAGTTTCTTCCTCACTAAATCAGTAAACAAAGCATCGCCATCTTCCAGGAAATGTTAACAAATGCCCTCAATATCACGCTCCTCTGGTCAAAACCCGCATAAAGCCTAGAATGTATCGTTGGTTTACTGCAGACCTTAAATCTGTATTAGTAACAAGGACAAGCTTTGGAAAAATGCTCACAAATCATAACTTGCCAAGACTGATGTCTTTCAGAACTGCCAGGAACTCCTGCACAAAATTGATCAGATAGGTCAAGTCTAATTTCTACCTACAGTGCTAGACTCTGCCTCAAAATGCCCAACCAAATTCTGGACCACAATAAAGACCTTTCTGGTCATATGACGAAACACGCTCCCATCAAAAATCTCCTAGAACAATGTCATTATCAGCGATAAAAGGAAATACTTCAAGCCTTCAATAATCATTTGCCTCAGCTGGACTAGCATTCGACAACTCGCCTGCCTGCAGCTTGTGCTCTCAGATGACTGTTTTGCCTTCTGAGCCAAATTTAACAAATGTCGCCTTTTCCTTCTCACCTGCTACCTTGAAAGAGGTTGAAGACCTTCTCCTTCATTTGGATATCAAGAAATGCGCTGACGCAGATTCTCTGGACCCCTACTACCTAAAGATTGCCTGGCATGTCCTGGCTGTGCCTATTACTCATCTGTTTAATCTGTCACTATCACAGGGTTCTCTCCCTAATTTATGGAAAACTGCTCACATCATCCCGCTATTTAAAACTGGGGATCCCTGTGACCTAAATAATTACAGGCCAATCTCACTTCTTCCCATATTGTCAAAACTTCTAGAAAAAATAGTGAATGCCCAGCTAAGAGCCTTCCTGGAAAGACAACTTTCTAAATCCTATACAATCAGGTTTCTGAGACTAACCATAGTATGTAGTTACGGCGTTGGCCAAGGTAGCAAACAATTGGCAATATGACCTAGAAAACAAAAGTTCATCTGTGCTGTGTTCCTGGACCTCAACAAGACATTCAACACTGTGGACCATTGCCTACTTCTTTCTTCATTAAAAGCCTTAGGTCTAGACACCATTTCTTTGGGCTGGTTCCAGAACTACATAACAGATAGGCATCAGCAGGCTAAGGCAGAAGGGCTCTCCTCCCTAAACCACTATTAAGAGGTGTTCCACAAGGCTCCATCCTGGGACCAATACTATTCACTATATATGTTAACAGCATCAACCTCAGCATCAAGGAGGCCAACATTCACCTGTTTGCGAATGACACAGTACTCTACCTAAGACGGACAACACCTGAAGCTGCCTGTAAAGATCTGCAACTTGACTTCAATATCCTACAATACCAGCTTCTCAGCAAAAAGCTGTTCCTCGATGCCAAAAAAAACTAAGGCAATGATACTGTCACCTGGCCACCATCTGGCTTACCCTACTATTGGCACTCTATCCCCCCATTACCACCTTACTGGGAGAAAACTTGGAGTTTGTCACCAAGTTTAAATACCTGGGGGTCTGGCTAGATCACAAACTCTCCTTCGGGGAACACTTGGAGGATATGGTGAAAAAACTGAGGCAGAGACTGGGGCTTTTCTACCGGATAAACCGCCTTCTGACTACAGAGGCAAAAAGGCAGCTTGTCCAGTCCACATTCATCTCCTTAATTCATTACGCTGATTTCATCTATAGTCATTGCAATGCCTCATATCTGGGTAAACTTGACGTCCTATATCACAGAGCACTGCGTTTCATTACTGGCCTCCCCTTCTCCACCCATCACTGCTCCTTATACGCTGCAGTGGGATGGACCTCCCTACAATACAGATGCAACAGAAATGCCACCGTGTGTACATTTAAAGTGGTTACCGGCAAATTACCACAGTATATCTTTGATCTACTGCCTCTAAGCGGGCTCCGAAACTATGCCCTAAGGAGCTGCTCCCTAATTTCTCTGAGGATTCCCAGGGTCCGCATGTGTTTTGAGAGAGTGGTCATAGGATTCTCACTGCCAGCTCTCTAGAATAAGCTACAGAAATCCTTGAAACTAAGATCCCCAGTTAGCCTCACAGTGTTCAAGACATTATATGTAAAAACAATCACAGAAGTATGTCACTGGTTCCACTGCCTATAAACTGCTCTCTCTCTGCATAATATCATCCTCTGCCTTGCACACTATAAAAACACTACCTCTCAGAAACCTTATACCTTTCTCACTCTTGCCCTGCCATTCCTTCCATCTCTCAAGCCTCTCAACCCTTTGCTCTGACTCTGCTCCCTGAGAACCAATGATCCCACAGGGCTCTCAGCTTAGTCACTGCAGAAACCATAGTCACCTGGGCTGGCACCTGGAGCCACCATCACGAGACCACTCAAGCAGGCTATGCTCCTGAGGCTGAGAACCCTCCAGGGGCCCCAGCCTGGACTCCATGAGCAACTGCAGTTACCGGGTGGTCGGTGCTACGAAGCCGCCACCTGTATCCATTAGATCATACTCCACTCCCTGAGAGCTGAGAACCCTTCAGGGCTCCCAAATCAGATGAAACCAAAACCACCAGGCGGTCGGCAACCCTGAAGCCTACAACCCTAAGCTATAAGCCCTAAGCCATAAGTGAGTATTCCGTGCAGCACCACGACCTTGCTCCTGCACCCCTTATCCTTTGCTACCTACATCTTTGTGAGGTTCCACTTAATTCTGACCTTGCATCCCCTCCATATATAGCCCTCTACCTCTTACTCCTTTTCTCATTTTCCTTAAACATGACATGTACATAGTTTGATATATTACAATGTGTACCTAAACTGAATGTTTGTCTTACTGCTACTTAGCTTGCTTTATTATATATTCCCGTGTTTTGCCTTAATGCCTGTACATATGTGTATTGTACCTGACCTTGTGTGATGCAGGTCCACCTTGTAAATGAGCTTGCTCAATCATGTCCACCTGGATAAATAAAGATTTGATTGATTGATTGGGCCAAGATATTGAGGTGGTTCTCTTTCAGGCAGGCTGGGGAGATGTGCATACTCAGTTTGTTGGGGGGAGGTCATCCTGGGCCCTCTGCCATCATTCCTAGGAGGGAATTATTTCCTGGGTGCGGGACAGTGTAAGCCTCTTTCTTTTGGAGAGAGGCTTATGCTCCCTTTGGAGTCCCCTTCCCTTGCTATTTTGCCCCCAGCAATTAGGGATTTTTAGTGCTCTGGAGTGCAGTTTCTGTTGGTCACCATGTGGTGGCAGCAGAAAGCAGGGTTTCAGATATAAATAGGCCAGGAGCAGGAAGTTTGGAGTGAGTGGCTGGGAGAGAGGAAGGAGAGGCAGGCAAGGCAGGAGCGTGGCAATCCAGGTTTGGGCCTGGAAGGGGGGCCCCCCTCCCAAATGAGTAGATGGGATCAGAGGGCACAACGTTGTGGCATCTGCAAGTTATGGATGCTCCAAGGGAGAAGAGCTAGATAGCCTGGTGGCATCATTTGGGAGATGAGTTTCCCCGGGCAGGGTGGTGAGAGTGCCCAGTAGGAGGGAATTGTAGGGCCTTAGGGAGGATCCCATTTCCCGGGTTTGTGATGCCTCCTTGATCATCAGGGTGGTGGGAATCATGACAGGCTTCCAAAAGGGGAGGAAATAGAGGCAGTGTCCCCTCCCATACCCGGCATGATGGGGCAGCCCAGGTTGTTGAGGGAGTGCAGGAGAGTGGCCACCCATTTAGATGCCTGCTTGGATTGGTGTGTCCTGGGGTGCCATCCATGAACTGTTTGGAAAGTCCGCAGGTCTTTGTGTGGAGAGGCCTTGGAAGGCTTCTCCTGACCTGAGCTCAAGCTGGAGATGAGCACTGGGTGGAGATGATGCTGGCAAATGCAAGCTGTGTCTGCCTTCATCTTTTGAGGAAACAGAGGGAGCAGGCTGTGACGGGATAACCATCTACTAGCTATGTGTATATAATTTTGTTATAAATATCTTTTCAGATTTCTGCTAGTGAGACATGGCAGGGTCAGCAGGCTTATCTGGAAGACTAGTTTTTAAAGAGGCCTGACCTTTTGACCCCAGAGCAGTTGCTTGCTGTAGCTGAATAGCTAGTTTCCTTTTCTGAGTTGACACATAGTTGCAAGACTTCATGGGAATATAGGGACACCAGGTTATCACACATAGTAAACTATTCATTTACTTTGAGATCCAGGAATCAGGATGCATTTTACGACCTATTGAGAGGAAACAATTTCTGAACAGTTACCTGTTACATCTCTCACCACTAAGACAAAAATTGTTGTCAGGAAGGTGCTATAAAGATTAAAGGGGAATGCTCTGATCAAAGAGACCATTATAATTTAATATTGCTGTCTTTGCAGATTTCAAGCAAGTAGTAAAATGGCACCCTTTTGGATATACTTGGTCATGTTACAAATTAATTACAGGACTAACAGTGACCTCATGAGTTGTGACCTCACAGGATGGGAGGGACATTTTGGCTTATTATCAATCTGGCTGAAAGGAGTGTTATCTTCTGTCTCTGGACTCCTAAGAGAACACACACACACACACACACACTGTTCTGGGCTAAAATGCACTTCTGTCAAAATAGGTAACACCAAACTGAAACTGAGGTAGAACTAGAAATTCAAGTACAAGGCATTTTTGTTTTTGTAATTTCCATTCCTTTTGGACTGTAAACATTTATGTATATAAGTTCTATGTTTTGTATGTATTTACTATTTTTTTAAATGCAGTAAACTTTTTGCCCTACATGGACTGGGTCCTTGCTACCTGGTGGACCTTCTTACACCCGCTGCCTCAGTCCACCCCCTTCAGTCCTCCTTGAGGGGTCTCCTGGTGATTCCCAGGACAAGGTTGAAAACTGCCGGTGATAGAGCTTGTGGTATCACTGGCCCCATCCTGTGAATTCACTTCCACCATCGTGTAGGGAGGCCCCTTCTGTTGAGCATTCAAAGCCCACCTTAAGTACCATCTGTTCAGTCAGGCATTCTCCAGATACTGGATGAGAACACAGACTATCAGCCCTTTTAAAGTAAATAGGGTTATTATTTATACGCAGAATATCACCTATTTTGATGTGTAATTTATTATATTGTGAGATGATGTTTTTAAACTTTTTATATGTTTGTACAGTGCCCAGAGCCTCTGGGATTGGGCACCAGAAAATAAAATTTGCCTTGCCTTGTTTTCCTTAATTCTGCCTGAGTTTTTTCATTTTGCATGTGAATACTGAGACAGTATTGATAAGCTGACAGAACTGTTAAGGGCTTAAAGTGTGTTACCATCTTGCTTTAAGGTAAGAAAATACCAAGGTCTTTATTGAGTCAAAGGGAGAATTGTGAACCAGGCTGGGTGCCCACTTTGTTAAGTATTGCACTGCATTTCCCGAAGAGGGTGTGATATTTGATCCTATCAACTGGGCATGCTAGCGAAAAAGGGTTCATATTTGACCTCAAGACTCAAGACTAATAGGTGTTTCAGATCCAAAACAGACAGGAGGGTTACACTGTTTGTCTTCTGTCCACTACTGCACTTTGAGATTTGGTACTGTGGGAGCAGAGGGCCTGACCTGTGGAGTGCAATTGTACAGATCTAGTTGACAGTGGTGCAGTTTTAAAGATTTGATTTACAGTGCTGCAATCAAAAGGATTTGTTTGCAGACTGTGAAATGTTTTGATAACACAAGCATTAACAGTCCAGTGTGTCAGATTGATAACTGTAATAGCTCACACACAAAATAAGGCAGTGACTTACAAATTAAGAAATATATAATTGTGCTTACGGTCTAAGCTCCCTACATGTTTTATTTTTTTCAGGTGTGAGCTAGTGTAGCCATAGAGTAGGAAAGAAGATGGCTTCCAACTACAGCGAGCACACTGCAGACTACCTGAGGCAGTTGTGCCAGGAGAGAGGGGTCCGTGGTGAGGGGAGAAGCAAGCAGCACCTTGTGGAGGTTCTTGTGGCAGCTGATGAAGAGATCTCATGTCACAGTCAGTGACTGGGAAGGACCAGACCTTGAGCGTGGAGGGTCCAAGGTCCAGTACAGTGTCCACACCCAGGGAGAAGGACAGCGGGACCAGTGTAAGCTGACAGTCACCACTGCAGGGGAAGGTCACTACCATGCTGGAGCCAGAAGGGGTCAGGCTACAGACAGAGTTGAGGAGAATGGAGCTGGAGTTTGAACAGTGGAAGTGGGAAATGAAGAGAGAGGAGAAGTGAGAGCAGCAACAGGCTGAGTGAGAGAAGAAAGACAGTGACAGCTTCAGAGAGAGGCCGAGTAAGAAGAGCGAGAGCACCAGAGGAAATTCGAACAGAAGAAGCTCGACTCCAAAGACCAGTGCCAGAGCAGGTAAGTGGCATGGATGTACCTGGAACTCCAGAACTGGGTTAAAATGTAATTCTAAATTAATAGCTGAATTTAAAGAGGGGGACGATATGGATGCATTTTTAAATTAATTTGAAAAAGTATGCATTCAGGCAAAAATTCCCAGAGAGTTCTGGAGCTTCCAGCTATCCCTGCTGCTTACTGGGAAAGCTCATGATGCATTGGGTCAAATGGACAATCAGGACAATAATGATAATGGCAAACTTAAAGCCACTTTGTAAAAGAAATATGATTTAACAGAAGAGGCATACAGAGTTAAATTCCGTAAGCTCAGGAGAAGCCCTGACATGAGCTATTAGGAGCTAGCCACTAAACAATGTCAGTCTTTAAAACATTGGTGGGAAGGGATACAAGCAGACTCTGCAGAGAAAATTGAAAATGTTGTACTTTTAGAACAGTTCTTTTGGGCTTGCTGTACAGAGCTGAAAACCTGGCTAGAGGACCGAGATCCAAAAACTGTGCAGAGGCTGCCAAACTCTCGGACCACTATGCCAGGAGAAGACCTGCTCTAAGATAGAGTGGGGTGGGTGTGGCAGTGCAGAAAGGAAAAGCGTCTTCAGGGTGATAAAACCCTCACTGCCTCAATAAACCAGGCAGCCCAGGTTACAAAGAAAGATTTGCCTGGTAAAAAAAATGAATATTGGATTTGCAAGCAACCTGGACATATTGCAAGACAGTGTCTTAAAGACACAGAGCATGCAAAGTGGTGCTGGAAAGAAGTGGGTTGTTTGTGTATCCCTGAAATCATGCCAGTAAACATGAGGAGCACATACACCCAGTTACTGTGAATGGGGTAGAGACCCATGGATTAAGGGACAAGGGGGCATCCCTGACTTTGGTAAAAGGGGATTTGGTTGAGCCTGAACAGCTTATACCCAATACATTTGTTACTGTATGGGGATTCACTGGGGAGGAAAAAATGCTGCCACTTGCTAGTGTTCTCCTGGACTGGAGTGAGACAGGAGAAACTGTGCAAAAAGTTGCAGTAGCAGAGAATCGTGCTCTGGATGTAATTATTGGGAGCAATCTCAAAAAGGGAATGGTGTGTGCAGTTACCCACAGACAAGCAACAAAGGTAAATTGTAGTCCCCTGGACCTCATCAAAGCCCCTGTGGAAAACACTGGGAGGCTGGTTCCCTGCCTGTGTCTCCTGATATAGAGAATAATGAAAGAGGGGTAGAAATTCCCAGGTAGCAGTTAATAGAACAACTACAGAAGGTTACCTGAGGGAAGGAGGTGTAGCATGTAGCCAGTAGTCAGAGGATTAGGGATGGCAATGACCTGAATGCCCTGATGCTAGAAATAGGGACCTAGTTTAAAAACTGGAGGGTACCTGTCCCATGCCTTGGGAATGTGTAAAGATTTTGTAGCTGCTCAGAAAAATGAACCTAGTTTAGAGAGGCTGAGGGCTTGGGCAGACTCTAATGGAGCACTGGAAGGTGACAGGAAACATAAGGTTTACTGGGAAAATGGACTGCTGTATAAGCAGGATGTAAGGACAGAGGGAAGGGTGATTGATAGGCAGCTTGTCGTTCCTCAGGGGTACCCTGAGTGGTTGCATAAGATTGCTCATAATATTCCCATGTTTGGACATCTGGAAATCACATACACTATGCAGCTATTGGCCCATAATTTCTATTGGCCCAACTTGACCCAGCAGGTGAAGGGTATTGCAGGTCTTGTCACCAGTGCCAAGAAATGGGAAGGCAAGTTGGAAACCCAAGCTGCCCTAATTCCCTTGCCCATAGTGGAGGAGCCATTCAGAGGATAGGAATGGATATCATGGAGCCTTTGAATATCCCCAGCTCTTTCAGAAGAGGTTTATCTTAATAGTGGTGGATTATGCCACCCGGTACCCAGAGGCAGACGCTCTATCGTCACTGAGGACAGACAAATTGGTACATGTCTTGCTAGGGATTTTCTCCAGTGTTGGGTTCTCACGGAGGTTATCATCAATCGAGGGGGGTTCCTTTATGTCAGATCTGATGAAATATTTGTGGGAGAAGTGTGGGGTGCAGCAGAGACACATAACACCTTATCACCCACAAGCCAATGGGCTTGTGGAAAGATTCAATAAGTACCTAAATCGATGCTCCAAGTGTTTGCTGAATAGCATGGGATGGACTGGGAGAAATACCTTCCCACTTGTTGTTTTCTTACAGGGAGGTGCCCCAAGAGTTGACAGGGTTTTCCCCTTATACTCTTATATGGAGACAGGGCATGTGGGCCCCTAGACTTGATCCGGGAGGACTGGGAAGGCAAGCATGCCACCCAGGGAGCTCCCATTGGGTATTATGTCCTTAAGTTTAGGGAAAAGCTGAAGGAGCTTATGGGAACAGCCTAGAGCAACCTGGCAGCTGCCCAACAAAAACAAAAGGTATGGTACTACTGCAGAGCCAGAGCTCGCTCATATACTGTGGGTTGGGAGATCATGGTCCTAATCCCAGTCCAGAAGGATAAGCTGCAGGCTGAGTGGGCAGGACTGTACAAAGTAGTCAGACAGGTGAATGATGTAAATTACATTGTAGAACTTCCTGACTGGAGACATACCCAAGGAATGTACCATATCAACATGATGAAACCATATGTAAATAGGGCTGACATGGTCTTTGCAGTGTATAGTCCTGGGGAGGGGACAGACAAAGAAGATGCCCTTCTGGACTTGCTGGAAGAAAGAAAGCAGGAGTCCTGTGTGGAGGCAATTAAAATGTCACCCCAGTTGACCCCAGACCAGATGCAGTAAGTAAGGGAAGTTTTAGCAGACTTTGCCTCATTGTTTAGCACCAAGCCTAGACTAACTCCCTTAGCAATGCACGATGTAGAGACGGGGATGCAAATGCCCATATGGCAGATAGCATATCAGGTGTCAGAGGCAATCCAAAAGGACATTAAGAGGGAGGTGGAGGAAATGCTGGATTTAGGGGTAATCCAGAAATCCCACAGTCCTGGGCCTCACCCATAGTCCTTGTTCCCAAGCCAGATGGCTGTACTCATATTTGTGTGTACTAACATGGACTCAACACAGTCAGGAAGTCAGACACCTACCCAATATCATGAACAGATGAACTACTGGACAGGTTGGGAGGGGCAACATTTCTTACCACTATAAAAGGGTATTGGTAGGTAGAGTTAACTGCCAGAGCTAGGGAGAGGTTAGCCTTCATCACTCTGATAGTATTATTTGAGTTTAAAGTAATGACTTTTGGAATGAAGAACACCCCTGCCACCTTCCAAAGGTTGGTGAACCAGGTGTTAAATGGTGCTGAAGTGTATGCTGTGGCATACCTGGATGACATTGCCATAGTCAGTGCCAGCTGGGAGGAACACCTGCCTACCTTAAGGAAGTGCTGGCAGGATACAGAGGGCCAGACTTACTGTAAAAGCTGAAAAGTGCCAGGTGGCCATGGCTGGTGGGCGTACCTCGGGCATATAGTAGGCCTGGGACAGCTCCATCCTAATCAAGCAAAAATTGAAGCAATCAAGGCATGGCCCAGACCTGAAGCACAGAAGCAGGTTTGGAGTTTTCTAGGGATCGAAGAGTACTATAGAAAAGTTATACCAAACTACAGTGCCCTGGCCACTTCCCTATCTGGCCTGTTAAAGAAAAGAATGCATAAAAAGCTTATCTGGGAACCAGCCCGTGAAAAAGCCTTTACACAACTAAAGAAAGCACTGTGTGGTGCCCCTGTATTAGCCAGTCCAGACTATAGTAAACCCTTTGTAGTCCAGACTGATGCCTCAGATGTGGGTATTGGGCCAGTACTTAGCCAGATGTCTAACCAAGGGCAAGATCACCCAATAGTGTACCTCAGTAAGAAGTTACTTCCCAGGGAGCAGGCTTATTGTGCAGTGGAGAGAGAATGCCTTGCAATGGTGTGGGCACTAAAGCAGTTAGAGTCATACCTATCTAGGGTGGTATTTTGAGGTACAAACAGATCATAACCCCCTGATTTGGCTGACACAAATGGGTAAAACAAATGGTAGGCTATTAAGATGGAGCCTTGCCTTGCAGGGTATGACATGACTGTTACTCATAGGCAAGGCCACTAATTTACAGTGATTAAAAAAATGAAATTCCATTTTCAAGACTTTAAATTCTGGAAATTGCACTGGTAAGTGTTACTTTAATTCTGTATTTTACCAGGATTCTGCGGTCATTCTTTTAGTATATGTATAAATAATCAGAATAAAAGAAGGCTTGCAATACAAAGCATTAAATAAAGCAAATTCAACATAGTAGAGGAAGCAATTGCAAGAAAAATGCAAGTTTTGCAGATTTACTGATCTGGTATAAAATGCCATATTCCATTAACTCTTTGCTTTTACCGGTGTTCAGGCAGCCCAAATTCCAGAATTTTACCTGGTTTTCCAGTAAAAAATGAAAACAAATGGCCTTGCTCATAGGGCAGGGGCAGCAAACACAAATGCAGATGGGTTATCATGTCAGTTTGAGCAGTGAACTGAATTTGGGGAACTCATCCCATGCTTAGGAATAGATTTCCCCAAGTTCAGTCTAGGAGGGAGGAGTGTGCGGGATAACCATCTACTAGCTATGTGTATATAATTTTGTTATAAAATATGTTTTCAAATGTCTGCTTATAAGACAGGGCAGAGTCGGCAGAGACAGCAGGCTCATCTGGAAGACTAGCTTTTAAAGAGGCCTGACCTTTTGACCCCAGAGCAGTTGCTTGCTGTAGCTGAATAGCTAGTTTCCTTTTCTGTGTTGACACATAGTTGCAAGACTTCGTGGGAATATAGGGACACCAGGTTATTACACATTGAAACCATTCATTTACTTTGAGGTCCAGGAACCAGGATGCATTTTATGACCTATTAGGAGGAAACAATTTCTGAAAAGCTACCTGTTACATCTCTCCCCACTAGGACAGAAATTGTTGTCAAGAAGGTGATCTGAAGATTAAAGGGAATGCTCTGATCAAAGAGACTGTTATAATTTAATAGTGCTATCTTTGCAGATTTCAAGCAAGCAGTCAAATGACACCCTTTTGGATATACTTGGTCATGTTACAAATTAATTACAAGACTAACAGTGACCTTATGAGCTGTGACCTCACAGGATGGGAGGGACATTTTGGCTTATTATCACTCTGGCTGAAAGGAGTGTGATCTTCTATCTCTGGACTCTTAAGTGAACACACACACACTGTGTTCTGAACTAAAAAGCACTTCTGTCAAAATAGGTAACACCAAACTGAAATGAAGGTAGAACTAGAAATTCAAGTACAAGGCATTTTTGTTTCTGCAATTTCCACTTATTTTGGACTGTAAACCTTTATGTGTATGCGTTCTATGTTTTGTATGTATTTACTATTTTTTTAATTGTAGTAAACTTTTTGTTTTCCTTAATTCTGCCTGAGTTTTTCTTATTTTTGCATATGAATACTGAGACAGTGTTGATAAGCTGACAGAACTGTTAAGGGCTTAAAGTGTGTTACCATCTCGCTGTAAGGTAAGAAAGTACCTAGTTCTCTATTGAGTCAAAAAGAGGAGAATTGTGAACCAGACTGGGTGCCCACTGGGTTAAGTATTGCACTGCATTTCCCTGAAGAGGGTGTGATATTTGATTCTATCAACTGGGCGTGCTAGCGAAAAAGGATTCATATTTGACCTCAGGACTCGAGACTAGTAGGTGTTTCGGACCCAAAACAGACAGGAGGGTTACCCTGTTTGTCTCCTGTCCACATATTGCACTTCAAGGTTTGGAATTGTGGGAGCAGAGGCCTGACCTGTGGAGTGCGTTTGTGACATAGACCAGGAACCTTATCTGGTTTATACTATATATATATATATATATATATGAATTGAATAGGTTTCATCCCTTAAGAAACCAAAATGAGCAAAACTAGGGATATTTTAGAATAAATAGTAGGAGAAGGATCTCTTTTAAATGTGATTCATAGGATTCACAGGTTCATATCAAGTCATCAGCTCTTAACCATAATAACTTGTTTCTCTAGATATTGAAACCCCACCCTGCCTGTAGTCTCCATGACCCTGTCTAGTGCTCTGTTCAACTGGGTCATGTCTGGACTCTGAACTACTTCATCTGGTGAGCCATTCCATTCTGTCACCACACTCTGATTAAACCAGTGACCCCTGGCATTCCCCTTGTAGTCATCACTCTTCCGTTTCAGAGCATGCATGCAGCATGTATTCCTTGATGCCTCTTAAAGACATTAACTGCACAAATACCTGTTCTCAGTGTACTTCTATAGCCTCTCTCCAGGAAGAAATCAAGAGATTAGAATTAGATTTGTGAAAACCATAGAAATTAATAAAACTAAGCAGTGTGTCCCAAATATGGAACAAGAACTCTAGACACATACTGTATGCCAAAACAAAGAGAGAAAAAGAACTCATGAAAATGGGAGTCTAGATGTTAGCCCAGGACTAGAAAGTCAAGTAAAAAAAAACTATGAAAATGAAGACCAAGACTGGTGTGTAGCAGAAAAAATATCAAAAGGGCAGACAAGCTATAGCTCCTGGGGATAATGCTATACCACTTCATAAGAATACTCTGTACTAAGTAATAGTTACCCTGTGGAGAAATATCCCAGCCCACAGGAAAATGGTATCACAAAATCAAAAGACTGATAAGACTAGTAAAGAAACACCACAGCAAACTAATGCATTACAAAAGGATGAGAGCATGAAAAAGCCTGACTATACCAATCAGTATGCTACAGAAACAACAATATCACATAAAATGGTTATTGGAGATTCTGTAGTTAATTAAAGAGAGCCATATATGTAGCAAAGACAAATTAAATACAATGGTGATGTGTCTACGGCAGCAAAAATGGCAGACATCGGCAAATGTTTAAACAAACTACAAGTACTTCCTAACACTTCTGCTCTGCCACGTGTGGGTTGTAACAATGCATATTCATGGGCACACCCCCTGGAGATGCGCTGCATACAGTATCACTGCACTTCGGTGCAGTTGGAGATGCATGGCACATCTCCACTCTTTCAGTATTGCACTGTGGTACATTTCTTGAGATGCGTTGGCGCATCTCCTTTGAAAATGTTCCCCGAAATTTCAACACTAACATCAGCCAAAAGATACATATGAAGTCTGACATCTGTAAAATAAATCCCTTTAAATTCATGCTGTTTAATGCAAGAAATGTGTTAAATAAAATGGATGAAATAAAATCATTAGTCAGCATTAGTGATACAGACATAGTAGCCATCTCTAGAGACATGGGAGGTGAAAATCAGATGTAGAATTTAATATCAATGGATTTAACAAATCTTTATATAATAGTTTACAAAGAAAAGGTTGAACAGTGTCATTATTTGTGAAGAACTGTTTTAAATCGGTAGTCATTATTGATCGTATTAAAACACCAACGTTGCTACAGAGTATATGGATAAAACTACTCAGAAATACTGCTAATCCATTAATAATAGCTATCTGTTATCGCCCACCAAATTGTACAAATGATATATATGATGGGTTACTAGCTGAAACTGAAATAGCTAGTGAACAAGGGATTTAATGTAATGTGACTTCAGTTTGCCTGACATATTGTGTGATAATGAGTTGTATACAGATAGCGTTTGTGGAAAAAGTTATTATCAGTCGTGAAAGAACACAACTAGTCTGGCTCTTAAGAGACCTACCAGCAGTAATAACATTCTGATATAGTTTTAGGCACGGATTACTTAGAAGCTGAAAACTGCACAATAAAGCCCCCTATTGGTAACAGTGATAATAAAACAATCACATTTACAGTAAAATATGATGTTAGGGAATGCCATGGCAAAACAACTATTTTCCAGTATGGCAGGACAAATATTGAGAACATTGCAGAGGAGCGCTCAGTGATAAAGTGGGACAGAAAATTACACACTCTGACCACAGAATATACATAGAAAACTATTAAAGAAACAATACTGATACTTGTTAATAAGTATAGACTTCATAAAAATAAATATCAAAGTAACAAACATAAACCACTATGGCTCAATAATAAAATTAAAGATTACTAAAAAGAAGAATAAATTACATTAAAAATACAGAAAACAACATCAGGGGACAAAATGGATGCTTTTATGAAAATGCAGAAGATACGTAAAGGAAATCAGAAGAGCTAAATGAATCTTTGAGCTAAATTTAGTTTTAAAAGCTAGGAAAGAAAACAGTAAGGGCTATTTTAACAAGATAAATTCTTTTAACAAAAAAAAGGCAGGCAGGCTTGAACCTATTCTGCATCGAGATACATTACATCATGATAATTATGAGATGGCTGAAGTATTAGACAATATTTTTTGTCATGCATATGGCCCTAAAAAGATAAGACTATCCCAGATGAAAACATAAATATATTTAAAAACATTAGGTAGGATGTACCAAGGGTTGCCTCAATGCACCCTGATGCAATATTCAAAGGGCAGGTTGCACGGCACAACCCACGAAACGCCAGGGTGCATTGGTAATGTATGCAGTGCAGATGCAGGGGGTGCACCCATTCATATGCGGCACATCCCAATATTCAGCCCGGGATGTGCAGCACATATGCTGGTGCAACCCTACATGCGCTGCACACTGGTGCTCAAGTTGAGCCGAAAAAGCAGAGCTCAATGCTGGCCACCCACAGGGCCAACAGTCAAACACAACAGCCGCCAGCCGTGGGTGGCCACCACCCAGCAGGAACACCATCCACAAGCACCCTGACCCCCATGGTAGTCTAGTGGCCCCCTGCCCATACACCTGATTGTGGGCATCTTTAAATGTTACTGAATTACCTGGTGGGCTAGCGGTAGCCCCCATATGCCCAGTCATGGGCTGTTGTAAAAGGAATGAGTTACCTGGTGGTCTAGTGGTACCATCATATGCCTGATCGTGGGCTGCTGTAATATGAAAGAGCTGGATGACCAGAGAGGTAACAGAGAAGGTGGGGATAAGAAGAAGGCCTTCCAAACCTACAAGAAACCAGCAGGGCAGAGGATAGGGAGAACTATGTGAAGAAATCCAGGAAGTGAACAGAGCGGTCAGGACTGAAAAGGTAGCCAGGAAAGGAAATGGCATAGGGGATTAAGGAAGGAAAAAAGGTTTTTCAGGTATATCAGCAAAAAGAGGAAGTGCAAGGATCATATAGTTAGGATCAGGAAGGCAGTGGGTAGGTGAGACAAGGGGGCTGAAAAGGCAGAATTACTTAATGAGTACTTCTGTTCAGTGTTCACAAGGGAGGGGGATGGGCCTATTCCTGCAGGGAAAGGGGGCATAGACATGGGGGGGGTGAGACAACCACAGACAAGATCATCACAGTGGAAAGGGTGCTGGAGGTCCTTAGGTCCTTGAGGGTAGACAAGGCACCTGGGTCAGATGGGGTATATCCCAGGTTGCTGAGGGAGCTGGCAGAGGTCCTGGCAGAGCCACTGGTGGATCTGTTCAACAACTCGCTAAATACAGGATGTGTGCACAGAGATTGTGGGGAGGCACATGTGGTGGGTCTCCACAAAAGTTGTCCCAAGGATGAACCAGGGAACTACAGACTGGTGAGCCTCACCGCAATAGTGGGGAAACTGATGGAATCTATCCTCAAAGAAAGGCTGGTGCCGTTTCTTGTTGATAATGATCTGCAAGATGACAGACAGCACGGGTTCATCACTGGCAGATCCTGTCAGACAAACTTGGTTGAATTTTTTGACTGGGTCACGAGGGCACTGGATGACGGCCATGCGTTAGTTGTAGTCTACCTGGATTTCAGCAAGGCCTTCAATTCAGTGTCACACAGAAGGTTGACCTGCACATTGAGGAGTCTTAGTATAGGGTGGAAGCTAGCCTGATGGGTAAAATCCTGGCTGAGGGACAGGCAACGGAAGGGTATTTGTGGGGGAGAAGCATTGGAGCCCAGGGCAGTGACAAGTTGTGTCTCACAGGGATCAGTACTGGGACCAGTCCTGTTTAACATTTTCATCACAGACATAGCGGTTGGGATCAAGAATAAGATCAGCCTCTTCGCCGATGACACCAAGATCTGTGCTGAGGTGGATGGGGAGGAGGTGGCAAATGCTGCAGGAGGACTTGGCAAGACTCAAGGAGTGGTCACACACCTGGCAGCTTGGGTTCAATACCAAGAAGTGCAAGGTGATGCATTTCAGAGCCAAAAATCCAGGATACAGCCACTGGATGGATGGTATCAAATTGTCCACATCCAACGAGGAGAAGGATCTGGAGGTGCTGGTGGCCAGGGAATTAAACCACTCAGCCCAGTGTAGGAAGGCAGCAGCTAAGGCTAACAGGATGCTAGGGTGCATAGCAAGGGGGATTACATCCAGATGTAGAAAAGTTATATTGCCCCTGTGCAGGTCCCTTGTGAGGCCGCACTTGGAATACTGTGTGCAGTTCTGGTGCCCATACTTGAAAGGGATATCAAACTTCTGGAGCAGTGCAGCAAGAACAACAAAGATGATCCAGGGGTTGGGGATAGAACTAATGAGGAAAGACTAAAGAGCTCAACATGTATACCCTGGAGGTTAGAGAGAGGGACATGATTGAGACCTTCAAGTACCTGAAGGGGATGAACAGAGTAGGCCTCCTGTGTGGGTTCACTCTCCAGAATGGAAGAGATACCAGAGGGCACTCCTGAAGTTAAAGGGGCAGATTCAGGAGGGAAAGGAGGAGGAGGAACTACTTCACTGAAAGAGTGGTAACAGGATGGAATACACTGTTGAGCAACTCATATCAGTGCAGACTGTGAGGTGCTTCAAGAGGAATAGGACAAATTCAAGGAGAAAGTACATACCAGGGGGCAGTTAGGGAAGGAAGAGTTAATGGGAGGGGCAGCTGCAGTCTAATGGACTGAAATGCTGCACTTGAACAGACTAGATAGACCATATTTATTTATTTATTTATTGGGTAAATCAGATTTACAACCTTTGAGTCAAAGACTCATTTACAAAGGCTCATCGTCAAAAATACAAAACATCAACATGGTACATAGCATAACAATAGCATGCAGAACACAATAATTCAAAGTGGTAAAGGAAAACATAGGATGTAAACAGTACAATACAACAGTGGGGGGTTGGGGTAGCTAAAACAAGTCCGTCTAAGGAGAATATAAGTGACAATATACAGTTCAGGTAGAGTGTAGGTTGTGGCCTGCACATTTAAGAAGCTATCGGGAAGCCAACTTTGTCATTGCACAGTCAGTCTTGTGTTGACAGTTAGCAGCAGTAGGGTACAAGGCACTTTAGCCCAAACCTACTCTATGAGGTGCAGGTGTGCACTGATGGTCTATGTGCACTTGCAGGCACCTGCATCACAGCTCTAATACCGAGACAGAACCTGGCAGGGCTGGCCAGAGCTCAGTAGCCAGGTGTTGGTGGTGCTGAGCCGCAGCCCATATGACCTGTATCTGCTGGCAATTTCGTATGTTCATATGTTCATATGTATCTTCTTGGACTTCAGTAAGACCTTTGATTTAATGCCACACTGTGCCATCATTAAAAATCTAATAAATTTAGGAATTCACAGTTCTATAATAAAATGGATTGATAGAAGGTTAGCAGACAGGACACAGAGAGTAGTAATTAATGGAGATATGTCCAGTGTGAGGGGTGACAAATGGAGTCTCTCAGGGCTCCGTTTTGGGCAACTCTATTCCAAATATTCATCTTTAATATGACAGCTAATATGTTAAACTGGACTGTGAAGTTTGCCGATGACATGAAGTTAGAAGACCCATGTGACACTGAAGCCAAAACAGATTATATTCAAATGGACCTGGACAAAATCAATGAGTGGGTTGATCAATGGGGCATAAGAATAAACATGGATAAGTGTTAGTACATATTGGGTACAATACTATATCCTGGGCACAGAAATCAACAGAATGACTATAGGTTATGTGGTAGAGAACTGCTGATATCCAGTTGTGAACAGGACCTAGGGATTTGTATATCCAAGGAATCTGAAAATAAACAACAAATTAACCAACCAGTCAATAAGACAAGGGAAATTATAGGGGCCATTAAAAAGAATATTCCATCAAGTGACAAACAAGTGTTACTGTCACTATTTAGAGCTGATGGATGACTGCTCCTAGAGTATGCCTCACAGTTGTGGTGCCCTTACAAAATGAGTGAAAGGAAAGCCCTTGAGAGTGTACAAAGATGGTATGCTAAATGTATAACCAAAATTAGGAACAGAACATATGAAGAGAGACTAGAATATCCGTAATTGATCTCATTAGAAACAAAAAGAATGAGGGGTGACCTACTCTTTTAGTTTGATGTTATAAAAGATCTATATTTAATGGTAGAAATGGGCACTGAATTTAAAAACTTTCCCACAGAAACTAGAGGGCACCCCTTGCAAATGAAGGGACTGAGTTTTAGAACTAAGAAACAAAAATATTTCTATGCCATACAAATTATTAATCTATGGAATAGTGTACCATTGGATATTGTAATCAGCAAAACAAAGCAAGAGTAAAAAAAAAAGATTGGATAAATATATTTTATCTGGTGGGAGGATTCACTATTATGTTGAATGAGGTACCTGGGAGCATGTGTGGGCAAACTGTTTTTTTGCTCCTGTTTCCATCCTTACTGTAGTATGATCCTTAGTATAACCTGGCTGGTGGGAACTGAGCACAGCATGTTTCACCAATTCTGTTAAAACTTTTCATAGAAATATAGAAACTGATGGCAGATAAGGGCCGCTGAGCCCACCCAATCTACCCATTTGTATTATCTTCATTTTTGCTGGAAACCCTACTTCATCAATGATACTGTATCCCCCTCTCCTTATCCCAACAATTCCCTTTTGCCTATCCAGGCAGTTTTGAACCTTACCACTGTTTTACCCCTACCTCCACTGCAAAGCTGTTCAAGAATCTACCACCCTTTCTGTGAAGAAGTACTGGATAAAAAGCTCTATTTTTATACAAGAGTACCTGCCATAAGGTAAAAACCCTATTTACAAGACAGCCCTGTGTAGATGTTACATCAATTAAAACAGAAGTACAAAATACATAAACACAAGCATACAAAACATAATAACAATAAACATACACATACAAAACTCCTTAATTAATCAACATCTACAAACAATAGGATAAATATGCTTCAATTCATTTTAAAATATGTGAATGAAATTGTTGTTCTCATTGAATGAGGAAGTTTGTTCCAAAGTTTAGCAATTTGATAATTTAATGTTTTCTCCTCGTCTAGTCCTATATACATTTATTTTTATCTTATTTTCATGTGCAGACCAGCCAATACTCTAGTTTGTCTCTCTTCTTGACTCACAGACAACTGAAATATAATGTTCAGGATAGTTTTTCAAAAATTTATTGAATCAAGCTAGCAATCTCACATTTCTCCTGGATTCCATTGTTTGCCATCCTACTTCTTTCAACATAATACAATGATGTGTATTAAAACTACAGCCTAGTATAAATCCAGCAAGTCAAAATTGAACTTTATCAATTTTCTCCAGCATAAGTTTGGGTGTAACCCTATAAACAATATTACCATACTCCATGGTGGGTAGGACCATTGTTCTACTATCTTTTTCCTTGTATTTCTATCTGGCCATTTTGAAACTTATCTTAGTACACCTATTTTTTTTACCAACTCCTTTAATCATCTCTGATATGTGTTTTACAAAGGTTAACTCAGCATCAAATGTCACTCCCAATAAGCTATTCATTCACCTGCTCAATTATTTTGTTTTCTAACGATAGTATGTTCAGTTTAGGTTTATTTTTGAGCGAAATACAGTACTTTTGTTTTCCTGTATTCATGACAAGCCTCGACCTGGTGAACCAATCCCCACCTGTAAAATCTTTTCAATTTTAATTTCTAGGTCCAAAGTATCCACTCCACTAGTGACCAGTGCTATATCATTAGCAGAGTCTTAATTTTGAAAATGTTGCCACTTGTGGTAGATCATTATTAAATATTAGAAATAACATTGGTCCTAATATGGACCCCTGTGGGACTCCTTGTGTTATCTCTTTACTACTAGACAAAACCTGGGATACTGCCACCCTCTGAGATCATTCCGTCAAATAGGATTTAAACCATTTCCAGGGGCTGTCGGTAATACCCATTTGCCAAATCCTATGCAGTAGTAGGGAGTGGTCCACCAGCTCGAAAGCTTTTGATAAGTCCACAAAGTGGACTGCTGTTTCGAAAACTGCATCCAACAAGGTGGCCACCAAATCATTCAGCTCTGTTAGAGTTGAATCAGTTGAGTAGCAAGTCCTAAAACCTGCCTAGTAAGGTGTCAATAGATTATACTTCTCTAAATATGCCATTATCTGACCATGTACATGTTTCACCAAGCTTTTGAAAGTACTGATAACAACGCTATTGGGCGATGGTTTCCAGGCTCACAATGAGCTCCCCCCTTGTGAATTGGGATAACTTTACTCTGCTTCCATATATTTGGAAAGTACCTAAATTTGGGCTCCAATTGAACAAGTATGTTACAATTGGTGCAATGTAGTTGGCTGCTATTTTAAGAAAATTACCCTCGATTCCATTGAGGCCTGGAGATATTTGCACTTTTATCTGTCTTAAATTTTTCTTTACTACAGATACACTTAATTTCTTAAATCAAAAAGGGTGTATCCATTTTTGTATGTCATATTTTCTAGCACTATAGAGTTTGGTAAAATTTTGAAATCAATCTCAGGTAGATTTATAAGATAGTCATTAAATGTATCTGTGATTTCCTTCATTTTTTTTTGGTTTTTTATCCCTTCATTAATTATTTGCTTTATTTGTTACTAGTCTTTTTGTCTTGGACTAATAATATCAGTAACTGTCCACCAAAAATGTTGGGATCTGCGTTTCTTTCCACAATATTCCTAAAGAAATTACTCTTTGCTTTTTTCATCTGATTTCTACAATAGTTTCTTTTTGATTTAAAATTCTCCCAATCCCTACTTGATTTTGTTTTTCTTTTCTTTTTTTTTTTGACTCCTCCCTCGCACCTGGCTGGTCTCTTCTTCGGGCCCCCACATGAACTTTCCCACTGCGGCTACTCTCTGACCCCTACTCACTCACATCACAGCCAGCCCCCAAGTAACCCTGGTGTATCCCTTCAATGGATGGGTCTCTTACCTCTGTAGGAGAATAGCCCTGGCTGCTAACTAACTATCCTTGGGTGCTGCTGGGATGGCATGTAGAGGTCCAGAAGCTCGGTGGTGAGGGTTCTGGAAGGCCAGCACCTGTTTGGCCTGGCACCATTTTTCCACTTTGTTCCCTGAGAAGTGATGTGCCACTGATGTCAAGGCATACACCGGCGTCCGTCACTCCCCTAGTGTGTGGGGCCAATGTCCTGCTGTGCTTCAGCCTCCACCAGGAGTCAGCAGGCGTCAAGCCACATATTCACCCTTCCCCTGAGAAGGCAAACCATCATCAGAGAGCTCATTTCCTTCTCTCTGGCTGGCCTCCAGCAACACAAGTCCATTCCTCAGACCCGGTCGCTGGTGCTTGAGGCAGAAATCCAACCACTGCACCGGCAGGCAGGCTGATTTTGTTTTTCTGGTTACTTTCCATAACCTGTTTTTTACTCTTATGGCTTTTATCAATTTATCACTAATCCATGGAGCCTTCACATTCCTCTTTTGTATCTTACATTTTGGTGCATGTTTATTACATAACTCCATAAATGTATCTACAAAATATTCAATAGCCAAATCCAGATTGGGAATCAAACAACATATTTCCCAATTTTCATTTTGGATGTCCTTATTAAATGTGTCTGCAGAAAAAACTCTTAATATTTCTAACCCAACGTGTACTAAGTTCATACTGTTTATACTGAGAGCAATTTACAATAGCAAAAATTAAACTGTGATCTCAAGGTAAGGTGGCAGTATCCTACAGATTTTACATCAACATGAGGCAAACCTAAGATCTAGCAGTTCCCTCAGATGAGGCATTTGTAAACCTAGTGGAATTTTTATATATTGTTTTACTCCCAAAGGTGCCACTAGCTCTTTCAATTTCCTACCTCTAGTTTTGTACCAGTCGAATTTAAACCCCCATTAAAATAAACTTGTTATTCTTTATACTATCAAGTATTATATTTAACACTTGTTCAATTTTTTTCCATCTGCATTTTGGTGAAGAATAAATAATCCCTCGACCAGTTTCAAATTTTGTAAATATATCACTAAGTATTCTATGCTGTTTAAGCTACCCTTTGTTAAGATTTCTCCTAGTCCCAATGTGTATTTATATATAATATCACCACCTCCCTTTTATTTGATCTATCAGATTGAAACAAATGGTAACCTGATATTCCTATTTCACCATTTTCTACCTTCTCTGTGAGCCATGTTTCCAACAACCCTGCTATGCTTGGGTCTTGCTCTTGAAATACAGTCTCTAGCATATATGTTTTGGAAGCTAGACTCCTCACATTATCATGTATATTTTAAAATGTAATTATTTATCATTTCCCTTAGGGCCTGGATTTAATTCAATATCTCCCCTTAACAATAATAAAACTATATATAAATAATTTTCTTCACACAATTTTCGATGCAAATGGTGAGGATCCAATAGTCAAATCAGTGTTTCCAAACAAAACTTCCTCCAATTATTGGAAAACAAGTTTCTCCGGATTTTTACATTTGTGTGTGTTTCCTCCCAATTTATAGCCACTATTTGAGTAAGTAAGAAAGATCCAGTTTCAATTGAAAATTTCAAATTGTTAGGTATATAACTAACCAAACAGCATAATAATACCAACCACTTAATCTGAAGAAAATATATAATCACCTCTATTTGTCCTCTTACTGTAATTATATATTCTCTTTTTTTTAAATATATAATACGGAATCTAATATCAGATTAAGACACAAAGAACACACTTTTTCCAATATATTCACATATTAAGTGTACTCCAAATAGAACCAAACTGCTTAAAGAATAACACCTATTACACTTCTTACCTATCAACTTACAAAAATTAAATATATTCACACTTTGTGTACTCCTGATAAAACCAAGCTACTTAGCAAATAGCACCTTTTACACTTCTTACCTATCAACTTTCAAATATTTTATATTACTCCCAGTGTACAAGCACTTGGTAATATTTGTTTTAAATTAAAACCCTGAATTAACTGGTACTGTACTCTTATTTAGCTATATTACTCCCAGTGTACAAACACTTGGAATATTTGTTTTAAATTAAAACCCAGAGTTAACTGGTACTATACTCTTATTTAGCTATATTACTCCCAGTGTGCAAACACTTGATAATATTTGTTTTAAATTAAAACCTGTAACTAACTAGTACTATACTCTTATTCATACCCTCATCCACACAAACGACCCCACTATTTCAAACACTTAAGGTAATAAGGGCTTAAGATACCTTCTTTATAAGATGAAAGACTTCAAGACAAAACCAGAGTTATTTTTCTGTATCAAGTGGTGCTCGCGCCACTCACTATCGCTCATGCCACTCAGTATCGCTCATGCTGCACTCGTGCTAGTGTGCAAAGCAGGGTTTTAAATTGGAGTACCCTGCCCCTTTACTGTGATCTCAGCAGTCAGCTCTTCCCCAGCCCCCTGCTCACTGAGAGACAAAAGTACTAAATTCAGTGAAAAGCTCACACAGTCCAGAAATTGTCCAGGTACTCTGTCTCTCACCCAGGAATTTGGATCTTCAGAAATGCAGGGACACTTGTAGCTGTAAAGTGCACTGTAGATGGAAAGTGCACCAAGGAACAAATCAAGTCTGCAGCAGGCGCAATGTATTCAGGCAGCAATGCAGAGTTAACAAATTAGCGAGCAGTGCAGGGTTTTAAACTGGAGTACCCCACCCCTTTACTGTGACCTCAGCAGCCGGCTCTTCCCCAGTCCCCTGCTCACTGAGAGACAAAAGTATCAAATTCCGTGAAAAGCTCATGCATTCTTCTCATCTCTCCTGAATCTACCTACCCCCAACTTCATTCATGTCCCCTTGTTCTAGAGAACCTTTTCCTCTGATAAATACCCCCCACCTGTACTTTGTTAACCCCCATGTGGTATTCAAAAGGTCTCTATCATATTCCCCTCCACCTGCTCCTCCAGGGTGTAAATAATGAGCTCCTTTAACTACTCCTTGTAGGGCTTTTGATGCAGACCCTGCACCATTTTGGTAGCCCTCTTCTGGACCACTTTCACTATGTCTATGCCTTTCCTGAGAGATGGTCTCCAAAACTGGACATGGTACTCAAGGTGGGGATTTACCAGTGATCTATATAGGGCAACGCCACCTCCTTGTCACACTGCCAGGCCAACTTTAGGTCATCTGATATGATTATCTTATGGTCTCTTTCCTGCTTGGTCACTGTCAGTATCACTCTCCCCATTTTGTACTCCATCCCTGAGTTTCCATGGTCCAAGTGCATTATTTTGCACTTTTTCATTAGAACCCAGCTGACAAACCTTTGACCACTCCTCCAGTTTTTCAGATCTCTGCCCATCCTTTCCAGCCCCCCACCAACTGTCCACTCTGTTGCAGATTTTGGTATCATCCACAAAGAGCACAATTTCCTTCCAGCTGCTCCACTATGTCACTTATAAGACCATTAAGATGACTGGTCCCAGCATTGACCACTGAGTTACCCCACTGGTTACCCTCACTTCCTCAAAGCAGACTCTGTTTACCAGTACCCTCTGTCCCCATACCCTAATGAGTTTCTTACCCAGGTTATCACCTTATTGCCCACTCCAAGCTACCCAACATTACCAGTCTTCTATGTCTAACAGTGTTGAAAGCCTTGCTGAAATCCAAGTACGTCACACCCATCACTCCTCCCTGATCTAACTCCTTGGTCACCCAGTCCAATAAATCTATCAGATTATTCTGGCATGATCTTCTCCCTGTAAATTCATGCTAACCTGGATCCTGTAACCCATTGGATTCAAGATATTTCACAATCCTTTCCTTTAGCAGTGTTTCCATTAACTTACTCACAACAAAGGTCAGGCTGACAGGCCTATTATTGCCCACCACTTCCTTGCTACCACTTTTGTAAAGTGGGCTTACATTTGCCCTTGTCCAGGCCTCCAGCACCACTTCAGTGTCCAGTGAACTGTTAAATAGGGCTGTCATAGAAACATAGACTTTGATGGCAGATAAGGACTACTTGACCCACCCAGTCTGCCCATTTCCCTACCAATTGGATAAACTGCAGATCCTAGTTTTACCAACAGCCTATTTCCCCCTACCTCCTACTAGAATTGCCTTATATCTGTCCTATGCATTCTTAAATTCCCCCATTGTTGTTGACCCCATAACCTCCTCAGGAAGACTGTTCCATGCCTCCACAACCCTCTCCATGAAAACATACTTTCTCATGTTGCCCCTGAGTCATCCCCCCTCTATCTTCAAAATGTGACCCCTTGTTCTTGTACATCTCTTTTTCTTAAAGAGTCTCCTGTCTTAGACTTTGCCTTGAGGAACTGAATGTTTCTATCATGCCTCCCCTCCTTTCCTCAAGGGTATACGTATTAAGCAATGTTAGATTCTCTTCATATGGCTTCAGGTGCAGACCCTGCACCACTTTAGTTGCCCTCCTCTGGACAGCTTCCATTCTGTCTATGTCCTTGAAGAGGTGGGGTCTCCAGAACTGCATGTAGTGCTCCAGATGGAGTCTCACCAACTGTCTGTACAGAGGGATAACAACTTCCTGTTTTCTACTGGTGATGCCTCTCCTATGCATCCCAGTATCCCCCAACCCTCCTTACTGCTTTCTCACATTGCTTGCTTATCTTTAAGTCATCTGATATGACTACCCTCAGGTCCTTTCCATTTTGTTGTAGTTAATATCCCCCACCCTGTTGTGTACTCTTCCATGGGTGTTTGTTTCCCAGGTACATTACTTTGCACTTCTTTGCATTGAATCTAAAGCTGCCATACTTTTGACCATTCCTCCAACCTTGCCAAGTCCTTCTCATCCTTTCCATCCCCTTCTGTGTTAACCCTGTTGTGAGCTCTTTGTGTCATCTGCAAAGGCATACTTTTCCTTCAGTCCCTCCACAATGTCACCTATAAAGACATTAAAGAGGACCGGTCCCAGTACTGAACCCTATGGTGCCCTGCTAGTAACCCCCTTTTCTTCGGAGTGGACTCTGTTTACTATTACCATCTGCATCCTGTTGTCCAGCCAATATTTTACCCAGGTTACCACTCTGGGACCCACTCCAAGAGCTGGCTAACTTGTTTGTTAAAGGGAAATGTCCATGTGAAGCAGGGCCCGATTAGGAGTTTAATAAGTACTACAATTATAAACACTTACTGGGCCATATTATATTTTAAATCTTATCTGGTTGATCCCTCGCCCTCCCGCTGGCATTTCAAACAAGATCCCTCCCTGGTGTGCCCACAACCGCGGCTATCCCCAGTGGCGTTACCTGCAGGGAGTAGCTGAGGCACATCTATAGAACTAATGTATGGCAGTACTTTCAAAAAGCTCTGGTTAGGAGACTACAGTCCCCCACAATATACCTAGAACAGGTACAGACTGCCAGGGTGCCTGTCAGTCTGTGCCTGGTCTCGGTATAGCATGGACACATGTAGACTCCAAACTGGAGCTATTGAAGGTACAGCAATATAGATGACTCTAGTGCTGTACTTTCAAATAGCTCTGGTTTGGAGCCTATGTGTGTCCGTGCTATACTCTAGGCACAGGCAGCAGACTGGCAGGCTGTACAATCTATTCTAAGTATATCAGGGGACCGTAGGCTCAAACCTGAGCTTTGAAAATACTACCATACATTAATTCTAAGATAATGCCTCAGCTACAAACTCAAGCATCAACTAGGGATAGCAGAAGTGAGTGTTAATAATACTGAGGGAGGCTCTGTAAAATGCTTATTTTGAGAAATATAAGGATCAACAGGTAAGACTAAAATAAAATATGTCCCGGTAAAGTGTTTATAATGTAATACTTATTAAACTCCTAATCGGGCCCTGCTTCACATGGAGGAGGGTCCCGCTGTGATGTGGAAGTTTCCCTTTAATCTTTTTCGTGGGACTGTGTCAAATGCCTTGCTAAAGTCTAGGTAGGTCACGTCCACTGCACCTTCCTGGTCTACCACTTTGGTCACCCAGTCAAAGAAATCTATTAGATTCATCTGACATGGCCTTCCTGCTGTGAACCTATGCTGCCTTGGGTCCTATGCCACGCTGGCCACTAGGTACTCAACAATTCTTTCTTTCAGAATGATTCTATCATTTACCCTACCACTGAGGTCAGACTAACAGGTCTGTAGTTTCCCTGCCTCTGCCTTGCTCCCACTTTTGTGAAGGGGAATCACATCCACCCTCCTCCAGTCCTCAGGTACCATACCATCCCCCCATGATTTGTTAAAAGGGTAGTCAGTGGTGCTACTAGTTCTCCCTTAGTTCTTTTAGAATTCTGGGGTAGATCCCATCAGGTCCTATTGCTTTATCCGCCTTCAGTTTTAGGAATTCTTTCAGGACCCTTTCTTCTGTGAATGGACTGGTATTGACCCCCATCCAGTGTGCTTCTATTGTTTGGGTTAGGTACCTCCCACTCCTCTTCTTTTGTGAATACTGAGCAGACATATTCATTCAGTATCTCTGCTTTGTCACTGTCATCCTCTGCCCACCCTTCTGTCCTTTATTAAGCTTCACTATTCCTCCCCTGGTCTTTCATTGCTCACTGATGCACCTGAAAAAGGCTTTACCCCTCTTCTTAACTGAGCTGGCTATCTTTTCCTCAGTTTAGGCCTTTGCTATTCTGACTGCCTTCCCCACTTCCTTCTGCTTTAACTGGTACAGTTTTCTGTCCTGCTCCTTCTATGTTTTCTTATGCTTCCTTTTTCTCCCTAAACTTCCCTGCCACCTCTTTTGAGAACCATAGTGGGTTTTTGCTTTGTTTTAGTTGCTTCACACAAAGGCTTGTTGTCTCTGTGATGGCAGTTTTGATTTTTCCCCATTGTTCCTCCACCCCACCCTCTTGCCCGTTTGCTAGTTCTTTTCTGAGGCACTCCCCCATTTTGTCAAAGTCTGCCCTCCTAAGGTCCAGTACCCTCAACTTTGTCAGAGGTGCAGCTAATATCTCCCTGACCACTCTCAGAACTCTTGGATGCACCCTGTCTAGCCCCACAGCTTTGTCCACCTTCAGGTTAGTGAGAGCTTTCCTGATTTTCTCCACAGAAAAAGGACTAGTGTCCACTTTCTGCCAATCAAAGCTCCCGGTGCCTTTTTGTGGTGCCTCCCCTTCCCCTTCTAGTGTGAACACTGAGCAGAAGTATTTGTTCAAGATGTCTGTTTTTTTGTGATCCCTCTCTGTACTGTCCCCCCTTCCTCTTTAAGCATTCAAGTGTTTGTAAGTGCTCTGGGGAATGCACACCCTTCTAGCATGGATTAGGCCATTGCCCTTTTTACACTGTACAGACCAGGAAAAATGTGGGCACTAATATTAAAGGGTCTCTGCTATGTGGGTCTGTAGCAATTTGCCCCTTCATGCTTTTTCAGTGCTGATAAACTCTGCTCCTGTGGGTGCAGCTTTATGGCATACCTCAAAAATATCTAGTCCCCCTTTGATACTGCCTGTGCTGTTCTTTCTTAAGCTTGCACCTTAGCACTCCTTCCTGCTTTCCCTTCCTCTCTCTGTTTTTCCTGATACACTTCCCTATCCTTCCCTCTCTGGGTCTCCTTATACCTTCTGAATGCCTATCTTTTAGCCTTTACCTTTTCTGCTACCTCTTTTGAGAACCATAGTGGTCTCCTCTTCCTTTTACTTCTGCTTACCTTCCTGACACAGAGGTTTGTTGCCTTCACTATGCCCTCTTTTAGTTTGGCTCACTATTCTTCCACCCCCCCATGCCATCCCCCTCTGCCAGGTCATTCCTGGGCGTTCACTCATCTTTATAAAATGAGCCCTTCTGAAGTCCAGGACTCTCACCATTGGGAAGTCCAGGGGTCTCATAATTGTGTAGTTTCCAAAATTAACTAAATTGTAGGATCAACCAGATACTGCAAGTAAAACAAGCATTTGTCAATGCCAAATGTTGATTGCATTGGTGTGTTGAGCTCGTTCACTGCCCTCTGTGACTCGCTCAGTCTGTTTCTCCCAGTGCTGCAGGCTGCTCTTTTGTACTGAGCTCCTGCTTGCGTTGCACCTTGTTCTGCCCACTAAGAAATCCGCAGCTGTCACGACAGAGCTGCATTGAGGTGGCTCACTCCCATCTCTCACTCACTCATTCTGTTTCTCCTGGCACTGCAGGCTGCCCTTTTGTACTGGGCTCCTGCCTCTGTTGGTGGCTTTTTCTGGCCACAAAGAAATCTGCAGCAGTCCTGACTCAGGTCTGTTGAGCCTGCTGACTCCCTGTCTGTCACTCACTCATTCCGTTTCTGCGGGGTTGCAGGCTGGCCTTTGTACTGGGCTCCTGCCTGTGTTTCCACCTTTTTCTGCTAACAAACAAATCCGCAGCAGTCCAGTAGAGCTCTATTGAGCTCACTCACTCACCCCTTTCTGTAACTTGCTTGTTGTGTTTCTCCCGGCGCTGCAGGCTGCCCTTTTGTACTGGGCTCCTGCCTGCGTTGGCACCTTTTTCTGCCCACAAAGAAATCCACAGCTGTCCTGACAGAGCTCTGTTGAAGTTGTTCACTCTCCCTGTGTCACTCACTCATTCTGTTTCCCCTGGCGCTGCAGCCTGCCCTTTTGTAAAGGGCTCCTGCCTCTATTGGTGCCTTTTTCTGCCCACAAAGAAATCTGCAGCAGTACTGACAATGCTCCATTGATCTCACTCACTCCCCTTCTCTCACTCGCTCATTCCATTTCTGCCTGCGTTGCAGGCAGCCCTTTTGTATTGGGCTCCTGCCTGCGTTGACACCATTTGCAGCAGTTACAATACAGCTCCGTTGAGCTCACTCACTACCCCCCCACTCGCTCATTCTGGTTTTCCTGCCACTGCAGGCTGCCATTTTGCACTGGGCCCCTGCGTGCATTGCTGCCATTTTCTGCCCACAAACAAATTTGTAGCAGTCCCAACAGAGCTTTGTTGAACTCACTCACTTCCCCTCCCTCACTCGCTCATTCTGTTTCTCTTGCTGCTGCAGGCTGCCCTTTTGTACTAGGCTCCTGCCTGCATTGGTGACTTGTTCTGGCCAGAAAGAAATCTGAAGCAGTCCCGACACAGTTCCATTGAGCTGGCTCACTCCTCCTTTCTCACTCACTCATTCCATTTCTGCCCACGCTGCAAGCTGGCCTTTTGTACTGGGCTCCTGCCTGTGTTGCTGCATTTTATGCCCACAAAGAAATCCACAGCAGTCACAATAGATCTCTGTTGAGCTCGCTCACTACTGCTCTGTCACTCACTCATTCTGTTTCTCTTGGCGCTGCAGGCAGCACTTGTGTATGGGACTCCTGGCTGCATTGGCACCTTTGTCTGTCCACAAAGAAATTCGCAGCTGTACCAACAAAGCTCTGTTGAGGTCACTCAGTCTCCCTCTGTCACGTGCTCATTCTGTTTGTCCTGGAGCTGCAAGCAGTCCCTTTATACGGGGCTCCTGCCTGCATTGGTGCCTTTTTCTGCCAACAAAGAAATCCGCAGCAGTCCTGATAGAGCTCCCTTGAGCTCACTCAGTCCCCCTGTCTCACTCACTCATACTGTTTCTCACACCGCTGCAGACTGGCCTTTTCTACTAGGCCCATGCCTGCATTGACACCTTTTCCTGCCCACAAAGAAATCCACAGCAGTCCTGACAGCACTCCGGTGAGTTCGCTCACTCCCTCTCTCTCACTTGCTCTCTCGTTCTGTTTCTTCCAGTGCTGCAGGCTGCCCTTTTGTACTGGCCTTTTGCGTTGGTGCCTTTTTCTGCCCACAAACAAATCTGGAGCAGTCCCGACAGAGCTCAGTTGAGCTCAGTCACTCCCCCCTCTCACTCGTTCCATCTTAATCTGTCCCAAACACTGATGTCCCACAGTGGCCATGCTATTCTCTGTCAGGAGTGCAAAAACATATTTTAGTCAGGATGTGAAAAATGACAGTTATACTATTCATAAGGAGGTGTGAAAGAATGCCACTGTTAAAAATGTGGCGTGAAAATATTACAAATTTGCGAAGTTACAAGGGTGCATGGAAACAGTTGAATGCACGCTTGCAACACAGTCATGTTACGGAGTTTTGTCACCAAATTTT
This sequence comes from Neoceratodus forsteri, assembly GCA_016271365.2. Lineage (NCBI taxonomy): Eukaryota > Metazoa > Chordata > Ceratodontiformes > Ceratodontidae > Neoceratodus > Neoceratodus forsteri. The sequence continues at coordinate 1,137,142,351 of CM057455.1, read as the reverse complement.
CAACATAGGGATTTTAGGAGCTCTGCTCATGAACAGTGTCACTGTCATTTTCTTAATCTGTCCCGAACACTGATTTCCCATGGTGACTGCGTTATTCTGTGCTGCAACTGTGAAACCACATTTCAGTCAGGATGTGAAAAATGACAGCTGTACTGCTCATAAGGAGATGTGAAAAAATGCCATTGTTGAAAATGTGGCATGACAATATTACGAATCTGCAAAGTTACAAAGGTGTGTGGAAAGTGTGCAACACACACTTGTAACACACTCATTTGATGGGCTATCATCACCAAATTTTCAACATAGACATTTTTGGACCTCTGCTCATGAACAGTATCACTGTCATTTTATTAATCTGTCCTGGACAGTGATTTCCCACAGCGACCGCTCTATTCTGGGCTGGAACTGCAAAAACACATTTCAGCCAGGATGGGAGAAATGACAGCTGCACTGTTCATATGTAGGTGTGGGAAAATGGCAATGTTAAAAATCTGAAGTGAAAACATTAAAAATTTGCGGTTATGAGCGTGCATGCAAACTCCGCAACGCACGCTCGTAACACAGTCATTTTATCGAGTATCATTACCAAATTTTCAACATAGCCATTTCAGGACCTCTACTCTTGAACAGTGTAACTGTCATTTCCTTAATCTGTCCTGAACACTGATTTCCAACAGTGACCGTGCTGTTCTGCACCAGAAGTGCGAAAACGCATTTCCGCCAGGATGTGAACAATGACAGCTGTACAGTTCACAGGGAGGTGTGACAAAATGCCAATTTTGAAAATCTGGCATGAAAACATTGCAAATTCATGACATTACGAGTGTGCGTAGCAACTGCGCAGCACATGCTCGTTAAACAGTCATTTTTTGGATTTTTCTCACCAAATTTGCAACATAGGCTTTTTGAGAGCCCACCTCATGAACACTGGCATTGTCGTTTCATTAGTCAGCCCCCAAACATGATTTCGTGCAGTGACCGCGAAATCATCCTTCGGGCCAGAGTAATGCCATGACAGTGACAGTATTCATGTGGAGGGGTCCCAAAAACCCCATGTTGAAAATTTGGTGTCAAAATTCCAAAAAATGCCAGAGATATGCAGCAAAGTTGGAAAAAACCCTATTTATCCCATTATACAGCTTACCTGCATTTCCTTAGTTCGCGGTCAGCTTTGAAGAGTGCAGACATGTTCCCGGTCCACCGAAGATCGTCGCACCCAGCTCTGGAGGTAAGTATGGGGTGGGGGGTGTGGGGAGGCAGAGTGCGCAGTGGATGGGTGAGGGTTGCGGGTTGGGGGGCCGAGATACTACGAGGGACAGTTTCCTTTTTTTCAGGTACAAAAAAAAACACTAAAGACTTTGCAGGACCGTTTTTCCCTTTACACGGCCATGTGGCATGCTGAGGTGGGCTCCCAGTGTGCCACCAATGGCTTTCTTTTTTGGGGCTGGGCCAGCTGAAGCCGATGGGGGATTGGGCACCCCCATCGACAAACAACAAAAGGGGGGGATTCCTTTGTGCTGATGGGGATTGGGCACCCCCGTTGGCAAACAACAAAAGGGGGGGTTCCTTTTTGTTGATGGGGATTGGGCACCCCATCAGCAGACAGTTAAACATGGGGGATTCCTTTGTGCCAACGGGGACTGGGCACCCCCCATCGGCAAACAACAAAATGGGGGGGATTCCTTTTTGCCGACGGGGATTGGGCACTCCGTCGGCAGACAGTTAAACAGGGGGAGGGCTACATTATGTCGACGGGCACTGGGCTCCCCTGTCGGCAGAAAAACATGGTGATGGGGGTTAATATTGTTTGTGAACATGGTGGCAACCTGCTGCCATGTTCACAAACAATATCAGGGTTTTTACATCCCACCCTGCAATGACGGGTCTCTCCCTCATTGCAGTGGATAGCTTACGCTGCAATGATGAGGCGGCCCCTGATTGCAGCAGCTAAATTATCACAAGTTGGTGCAAACGTTCCAAATTTGTGTCACCAGCAGCCTGCCACAGCATAGGGGGAAGTGGGACAAGCCTTTGCAGGCTGTGGGGGCATTGGCCACAACAATGCCCTGCCTCCACAGCCTGCTTCTCAGCAAGCTGTCCCAATATGTTTCTTGCGCTGCACGCAATCAACATAAAAATGATATAACAGGTAGTAGTCATGGGAGGGGAGAGAGAAAAAGTGAGGGTGGATTGAATATTGGGTGTTTTTTTTTTTTTAGAGAAACAACCTTGTTGTTTTAAACAGGAAGATGGAAGGTTACACACCCATCATTGCTCATGGCTATGTATAACTAGAAATTGCACCATGGTTTTCTGCTTATAATCATCATTACCAGTAATTATACAGGGAAATAAATATCATAGAAATCATACATGTCATTAAAGAATTACAAAATGGTAAATCACCAGGCCTAGATTGCTTCACTTAGAAATGATAAACAATTTATTGAGATTATTGCACCATTCATGTATGCATCTTTTTAGTCAAGTATTCTCAGAAGTTGTAGGTCTTCCTCCTTCCTTCAATGAAGCAATTATTTCACTTTTATTAAAACAGAGGTTGATGGAGAGTTTGATACTTTCATTGGATCAACATATACACAAGCTTTTGGGCCATACAGGTCCCTTCATCAGGTGCAATAGCATGTTGGCTCAATAAAAGCTATCAAACTATCTGACTCCAGTCTTTTGATGACCAATACAGCTACAGTCTCTCTTCACTTTTGTTAAAATAAGATAAAGACCCTGAATTATTCAGCTTCTTTCTCTAAATCTTTGGATGTTAATGCAAGGATAGATGCATTTGACGGTCTCCTGGACAATTCAGGTGTAGGGTCAATATGTGATGTGGAGGTTCTACCTAGTAGAAAAGCCAGGGACACCAAACAGCCAGTCAGTTGTAGAGACCAATGAATACCTGACCAGGCTGGGTGACAAACTAACATCCATTTCATCTGGCATCTCCTTCTCTGAGATCCTGCCAGTTTGGGAGAGGGGGGCAGATGGACGGAAGGTCAGAGAAGGAGAGACAGGGGAGCTAAACATGTGGCTCAAGGGCTGTTGCCAGGAAAAAGGACACAAATTTTTAGGGAACTGGCAACAGTTTTGGGAGTGAAAGTTCTTTAAATTTGATGGACTGCATCTGACTAAGGACGGAGTCAGTACACTGGGGCAGAAGTTTGACGTCTTTGCAGAATATTTAAACTAGCAAATGGGGAGGGGGTACAGCACCCGATACGTCAAATGGGAAGAGCACCCTTCCCCCCTCAGCTAGTGGTCAAACAGGAGTTCAGCATGTTTGTAGTTCATTTGCATCACCAGGTAAGAAAAAATGTCTGGCTCCCCATACAACGCACAGGGGAAATGCCAGACCTCGGCCAACAACTAACACACCAAAATCTGGGCAATGGTAAGTTATCTTGTACACAAATGCTCGCAGTCTGGGAAACAAGATCCCAGACCTGCAGGCAATAATGACAGAGGCTAAACTGGACATAGTAGCAATTAGCGAGACATGGTTTACCTGTGACCACACTTGGGAGACTTCAGTACCTGGCTATGTACTGTTCAGAAGAGACCAAGGTGCAAAAAGGGGGAGTGATGGAGTGGCCCTTTATGTCAATGAAAATTTCAAAGCTACAGAAATTTAGAATACACATAAGGAGCCAGAAGAACTGTGGGTCACCCTGGAAACAGGAAATGGGTCAGCCATAAGAACTGGGGTTGTCTACAGGCCACCAGACCAGGGGGAGGACATAGACACATTACTGTTAGAATATATACAAACATGACAGCTAAAGGGGAGGTTCTGATAATGAGAGACTTCAACATGCCAGATACAGATTGGTCAATACCAGCAGGAACATCTGCCAGAACTAGACACATGGTGGATTTCCTGCAGGGGGAGGGCCTCAAACAACTGGTACAACAACCCACAAGAAACAGGGCTATTCTAGATCTAGTACTGACTAACAGTGAAAGGATTACAGATCTCCAGGTAGAATGTCACCTGGGGGCCAGTGACCATCACATGGTATGGTTCAGTTTGGCCACTAGAACTACATCATTCCATTCCAAGGCAAAAATATGGGACTTCGGAGGAGCTGACTTTGATAAGATGGCAAACAGAGTGAAGTTAGCCCTGGCAAAAAGAAATACAGGTGAGGTGGGTACAGGCAAAGTTGGCAAGCATTAAGGATGCAATACTTGAAGCAACATCCCATTGTGTTAGAGAGAAAAGGAAGTGCAAAAGAAGAAGGCAACCACTTTGGTTCTCAAAAACAGTAGCAGAAAAGGTCAGAGCCAAAAGGCTGGCCTTCAGGAAATATAAGGGAATGCAGCAGGATGAAGATAGGGAGGCATACCAAACTTCCCTAAGGGAAGCAGGGAAGGCAGTAAGACAGGCAAAGGCCAAAACCAAAGAAATACTAGCACAAACAGTAAATGAAAAGGTGACAATACTTTCTATATATACATTAGTGAAAGAAGAAAGTCCAGAGGGGGTATTGCTAAGATCAAAGGGGATAAGGGGGCATGTGAAGAGGCAGACCATGTAAAAGCATCTATCCTAAATAGATACTTCTGCTCAGTATTTACTGAAGAGAAGGTAGGGCAGGGCCCACAGCTCAGCACCATGGACAAAGGGGGGAGTGAGCTGTGCACTAGTCCCTTCACAAAAGAAAGGGTCCTAAAAGAGCTTGATAATCTCAGGGTGGACAAGGCAATGGGACCTGATGGCATACATCCCAGGGTACCAAAGGAGCTAAGGGTGGAACTAGCAGAGCCATTATCAAAACTGTTTAGTGAGTCTCTGAGCACAAGAGAGGTCCCAGAAGACTGGAGAAGGGCTCATGTGATCCCACTCCACAAGTGTGGTAGCAGGAAGGAGGCAGGGAACTACACACCAGTCAGTCTTACCTCAGTAGTGGGCAAGATTATGGAGGCACTCCTTAAGGAAAGGACAGCGCAACACCTGGAATCCATAGGAGTACAGGATCCAAGACAGCATGGGTTTACAAAAGGATGGTCCTATCAAACTAATCTCAAAGATTTCTTTGACTGAGTAACCAGAGTGGTGGACCAAGGGTGAGCAGTTGATATCATCTACCTTGACTTCAGCAAAGCTTTCAATACTGTTCCACATAGAAGATTGATTAATAAGCTGGGTAGGCTCGGGGTGGGTCAGATGTTGGTCAACTGGGTGGCAAACTGGTTGACGGGCAGAAAACAGAGAGTGGTGGTAAATGGTATACAGTCAGAAGAGATGCAAGTCACAAGTGGGGTACCTCAAGGATCAGTCCTGGGGCCAGTCCTCTTCAAAATCTTCATCAGTGACATTGCAGATGGACTGGAGGGTAAGGTTTGTCTGTTTGCAGATGACACCAAGATATGCAACAGAGTAGATGATCCAGATGGGGTGGGCAGAATGAGAGGAGATCTGGATAAACTAGTAAAATGGTCAGATGAGTGGCAACTGGGGTTTAAAGCAAAGAAGTGCAAGATCATGCACATAGAGAAAAGAATCCCTGAAGCCACCTATAGGCTGGGAGGGGAGTTGTTGGCAGTCACAAGGGAAGAACGGCACTTGGGCATCATCGTCACCGATGACCTAAAATCATCCAAGCAGACCACTAAAGCAGTAGGTAAGGCTAGGGGGATGTTGGGGTGTATTAGCAGGGGTATCACAAGTCAGAAGAGGGAGGTAATAATCCCTCTTTACAAAACACTGGTTAGGCCCCATCTGGAGTACTGCGTGCAGTACTGGAGGCCACACCTTCACAAGGACATTAACCAAATTGAGGCACTCCAGAGAAGGGCAACCAAAATGGTGCAGGGACTGCATCAGAAAACATATGAGGACAGATCAACAGAGCTCAATATGTATACCCTGGCCTAGAGCAAAGGGGGGAGAGAGGTGATATGATCGAAACAATCAAACACCTTAAGGGCATTAACAAGGTGAAAGAGTCTAACATGTTTCAATATAAGAAAAATAGCAGGGACAAGAGGACACAGCATGAGATTAGGGGAGGCGATTAAGGGATAATGTGAGGAAGCTCTTTTTCACAGAAAGGGTGGTGGATACATGGAACGGCCTACCTCAGGAAGTGGTGGATATGAATACAGTGCAGGGCTTCAAACAGGCATGGGATAGGCATAAGGGAGCAATACAAATGAGTATGAATAGGTAGGCCATTGACAGAGCAAAGGCCTATGGCACATTCATAAGGTAGAAAAAGAAATGGGCAGACTGGATGGGCCTTGTGGTCCTTATCTGCCATCATCTTCTATGTTTCTATTAATAATTTAGGTTTAGGTTTTATTAGATTTATGCAGGAATATCATTTATATCCACTTAATGGAAGATTATCTAGTGGTAAGGGAGGACAGTGGACTTACTTTTCTCCATCAGGTGCATCTACTATTGACTATGCTGTTTGGGATGATCATGTTGAATGCTGGACTACTCTGAATTTGATCAATTGAATTGAAAGCGATCATCTTCATTTGACTATTGTATGGTCATCACATGTGATTTCTACTTTATAAGTTTGTGCCCTAGAATTGTTTTGGTATTGCCCAAAATTCCACAATAAGTTTAATCATTCATATATAGTCACTTTGGCATTGATTCCAGCATCATTTCCAACTTGGCTAGCATCACTTCTGTGACTCTTGATACTGCATTTTAGCTGGGATATCCTGTGTAAATCAACTGATAAAAACAAGTATAAGATCCATTGATTCACACTGCAACAGTTGAAATGGGGGCAATAAAAAACTAAAGCTGTTGCTTCTGCTGCAGAATGACATGGACCTTCTCTTTCCTATCCAGCTGCAGAGCTCCCATTTTGAAGAAGAACATGGGAAAGTGTCAAGTCTCAGATAAGTGAACCATTTGGTTAGGGCAAGATGTCGTGAACAAAGACAGTACTATCACTCCTACCTTAGCAGTCTAGTCTCTCAGCAGCAAAGCATATAACATACCCTCAGTATATACTGTATGTTTTACTGTAAGGGATAACCTTTTGGAATACTGATATGAAAAGATAACTAAACAACATGCTTCTTCCCCACCATTGCTCTCTCTACCTCATTCTATCTCATCCCATGCCTTGAGTCTTGACACCTTCTCCACTGCTCTTCTTTTTTTGCCATAGTCTAGCTCTCCACTCTTCTCCCTGCCACTTTGCTTTTATTTGCCCCTCAATCCTTTCCCCTGATTCCCTTTACTCCTCTGCCACCTGCTCCTTCTCTATTCCTCACTGTAAAACTGATTCTGGTGTATGTGCATTCCCTGTTCACCTGGTTCATCTCTCACATTGCCTCCACCTCTACATTTATCTCTTGTTCACTATCCCTTTCTTCAAATCATTTCTTTTAGCTGATTTTATCCCCCTATAGAGTTGGTTGCTAGTTCCATTTAGCCTTTCCCATCTGCTCATTCTACTTCTTCCCCCTGCTTTTAATTACTTTTCTTGCCCCCTCACTTTCCTATTGCATTCCCATTTACCCCTTTCCTGGCTAATTTTTGTGGCTGCATAGCAACCGCTATGTAACATACTGCTAACAAGAGGAGAGGGTACAGGGCAGAGGAAGTATGCAACAGGAACTGACACATAGTACCTTCTACTTCCTCAGTGGAATCTTATCTCATTGATATGCATGAGATTCCTGCACTTCTGTCTCTGTCTGTGCTCACCACCCCCTCCACTTCCTATTACTAGATCTACTTTATCCATGAATCAAATGTCGTGCCACTTTTCTGTTTTCTATGCCTCTTCTGCAGCTGGAAAAATGCTGCTGACTACACAAAGTATTTACTATGGCAGAGGCAAGTGTCAGCACCTGAAGAAAAATTCTACAATTAACTAATGTAGATCTGACATACTGTAGCAGAAACTATTGTTTTACTTACAGGCATGCATTGAAAGAACAAATGGTGGAGAGGTGGAGACAGGCACAGGTAGTCATTATGCTGATAATGACTCCAATTTACATAGACATACAGAGTGACACTGTAAACTGAAACCTAATTTGAACTATTTTACTGCTACCTTTAGACATCCTCAACATCAAAAATCCCACTACCTAGTTCAACTGGTTAAAGCTGTGGATGCAAAATGTATCAGGTCTGATCACCAAGGAACGCTACCACTTTACAACTAAGGCTGGTCAGTTACAACTGTGATTGCCACATGCCAGATCCCTATCATCAAAGAACTGTACCACTTCAAGACCATGATACAAGTAATTACACTGCTTTGCATCAGAATAGATGAAACACGCATTTGTCAATGCCGAATGTTGTCGCACTGGCATTGGCTTTGGTGGTGCAGTACGGAAACACATTTTGGGCAGGATGTGAAAAATGACAGCTGTACTGTTCATAAGGAGGTGTAAAAAAATGGCAGTGTTGAAAATGTGGCATGCAAATATTGCAAATTTGTGAAGTTACAAGGGTGCGTGGGAAATGCGCAATGCACGCTGGTAATAAAGTCATTTTATGAACTTTTGGGACCAAATTTTCAACATAGGCATTTTAGCACCTCTGCTCATTTACAGTGCGACTGCCATTTCCTCAAACTGTCCCAAAAAGTGATTTCGCACAGCGATCACGCTATTCTCCACCGGACATGTGAAAACACATTTCGGGCAGGATATGTAAAATGACAGCTGTCAAGAGGTGTGGAAAAATGGCAATGGTGAAAATCCAGAGTGAAAATATTGCAAATGCACGTTACGAGCACGTGTGCAAACAGCGCAACGCACGCTCGTAACACAGTCATTTTATGGAGTATCATCACCAAATCTGCAACATAGGCATTTTATGACCTTTGCTCATGAACAGCACCACTGTCATTTTTGTAATCTGCCCCGAACACCAATTTCCCACAGCGACCACACTATTGTGCGCCAGAAGTGTGGAAACACATTTCAGCCAGGATGTGAAAAATGACAGCTGCACTGTTCACAAGGAGGTGTAAAAAATGACAATGTTGAAAATCTGGAGTGAAAATATTGCAATTTCTTGAAGTTAGGCGATGTATTAACAACAGCACAATACACTCGTAACACAGTCATTTTATGGAGTATTGTCACCAAATTTTCAACATAGGCATTTTAGGACCTCTGCTCATGAACAGTGTCACTGTCATTTTATAATCTGCCCCAAACACTGATATTCCACAATGACTGCGCTATTGTCTTAGCCAAAAGTGCGGAAACACATTTTGGCCAGGATGTGAAAAATGACAGCTGTACTTTTCACAAGGTGGTATAGAAAAATGATAATGTTGAAAATTTGGCATGAAAATATTGCAAATTCGCGAAGTTACGAGCGTGTGTAACAACTGCGCAACGCATGCTCATAACACAGCCATTTTTTTGATTTCTTCCACCAGATTTGCAACATAGGCTTTTTGAGAGCCCACCTCATGAACAATGCCACTGTCCTTGTGTTAATTGGTCCTGAAAGGTGATTCTACACAGTGACTGCAAAATCACCTTTCGTGACCGATTAACGTCATAACAGTGACAGAACTCATGAAGAGGGGTCCCAAAAACCCCATGTTGAAAATTTGGTGCAAAAATTCCTAAAAATGCCCAAGATATGCATCAAAGTTGAAAAAACCCTATTTATTACATTATACAGCTTACTGGCATTTCCTCAGTTTGCGGTCAGCTTTGAAGAGTGCAGAGATGTGTTCCCGGTCCACCGGATATCATTGTGCCGGACTCTGGAGGTAAGTATGGGGTGAGGGGGGCATGGAGAGGCAGGGTGCGCAGTTGGTGGGTGCAGGTGGTAGGTAGGGAGACTACAAGAGACCATTTTTGTGTTACAGGATGGAAGAAAAAAATCATCGCGGGACAGGTTTTTTTTTTTTTACAGGGTATTTGGCACTCTGGGATGGGCTCCCAGCATGCCACCTAACTGTTTGGGGGGGTTGCTGCAGCTGACAGGGGACTGGGCATCTCGTCGACACACAACCCGCGGGGGTTAATTATGCAGGCGAGATTGGCACCCTGTCGGCATAAAAGAAAAGCGTGGGGAGTCAGGGGATTGGGCACCTCCCTCGCATATAACAAATGGGAGAGTGCTTTGCGTCGACGCAGGAGTGGCCTCCCCATCGGCACATACATTGGGGCACGGGAAGCCAACAGGGGACTGGGCACCTCAAGTCGGCAGTTGGCAGCTGCCACATACACATCAGAATGTGGCGAAAGCATCCAGAGAAGGTCCGCTGCATCTGACGCAGCTTTGCTCAGATTGCAGCAGACCTTTTCTTAGATGTGCTCACCACATTATGTATGCATGGTTTGGCGCTGGCATGCAGGCTGATTGGGGAATGAGGAACGCACCTACTGGTGCATGCCCTGCATTCGCCCAACAGCGACCGCGCCTCCAAAGCTGCACTACTTGCAAGATGTTGGCTGCACAAGCATTCCAACATAAAAAGTAACACATATGTTGCAGGTGATACCTTTTCCTAAATGAAAATAAATGTTTTTGAGACTAGTGTTCAGGATGTAAACTCCCTTCAATATGTCTGTGATATTGACCTAATGATGGGAGTTTAACTCTCGAAAGCTAGTCTCAAAAATGTTTTTTTTAGTCCAATAAAAGGTATAACCTGCAACATGTTTGTTTTGTTTTCTTCCACAGTACATTATAGACTGGACTAACATGGCTGGCACATTTCTCCAACAGAGTAGATCAGTCTGTTTTGCTCTGCTCCAGTTTAGATACTGATGCTGAAGTAACCCATCACTTGGATCCACACTGCTGTACATATTGTCTTCTGTAGAAATTAGTGGGGGTGGGTAAGATGTGAAAAAAGGAAAAAAGTGAGTCCAATATGTTTGTTGGGAAAGTGCACATGAGCACTTGTTTCTTGATAAAAGCAGAGCAAAACCCAGTTTAACCTGTCACAAAACACCATCATTCCTGATATCGTATGAACCTTGCTCTTAGAGTTACTGCAGCTTGCTTGGATTAACAGTGAGTTAGTGACCTTAGTAGGATTTCAACCTGAATTTGTTGGTTCATGAGACTGTGATCTAATCACTTGTCCTCAGTACCATCCCTCTATTTGATTTTTAAGACTGCTTAGTGAAGCTTAAATCAGGCAGTAGTTAAAATATGAGGCACAGCACTCAACTGCTATGAATTTCATATAACACTATGATTTTTACACTCAAATGTTTTCTTACTCTGTGACGGTGTACTGATGTTTCCCAGATGTTTAGAGCTATTTCTGGACACACTAACTAATGAATCATTGAACTAAATTAATAGAATTATTCCTTAGCACTAAACATATGGGGCTAGATTTTTAAATCCAGAGAATAATGCAAGGTGCTTGCATCAAAAACACATGATGCAAGGAGAAGGTTGCATCAACTCTTACATCAGTTCTGATTTTCAAATGGCGCTTGTGTCAAAAATAAGTCTGTAGGTGCCAGACTGACTTGCTCCATGCCTGTGTTAAAAAAATGCCTGCACCATGTTGGAAGAGATGCTTGTGTCCTGAAATGATGCATCATCCCCTTATTTGAGATTTTTGAAGAATGTGAGTTCTGTCCTTGTGCCTAAAATGCATGTCGCTGATAGACCAACCAGAGCTGGTCTAACGTACATTAGAGCATATAAAGAGGCCCATAACAGGGGGCAGACCTGACTATGGTACTATTAAGGGCAAAATGCCCTGCAGGACTAGTTTACAACATTTTGGGGGCTTAGTCTTGACCGTTTCATCTGCTGTAATTTCTTGACTCAGCTTGCATCATTCTTGTCCTTTACATCATTTTTTTGAGCCAACTTGCACCATTTTTTTGAATTAACTTGTGTCATTCTCATTCCTTGAGTTATTTTTTTGACTAACCTTACACCATTTTCTTGATTCGGTCTGTCTCATTCTCATTCTGAGTCATTTTTTTTTTTGACTCGCCTTGCACTATTTTTTTTTTTTTTACACAGCTTGCATCATTCTCATCCCTTTCATCATTTATTTGAGGCAGTGGACCACTTGCATCAGTTTGGGGGACTTTGCCACAGAGAACACTTTTCTTGCAAAATATGGTGCACAGTATTTGGCGCACCTGGATCTCATGCAGGGTGGTTGTTTGAAGCCCTACATTGATCAAAGAGCCTTTTGAAAATCTGGCCCCTGGAGTACACTATTCTTTAAACTCAGAAAGTGCTACATATTCAGACTAGATGAATTAAGATTTCCTTTGGCTTAAATGTATCTCTGCTAGTCAGCAAGAGAGTATTAACACTGACAGTCTCAACAGCCTTGAAGATTTGGAGTTGTTTCAGTAACAACTTCTGCAGTTTGGCGTAACAAGCCAAGGGCTGCATACAAATGATAAACAGAGGATGGTGCAAGGGAATATGAAAGAAACAGAGAACAGATTGGGAAGATACCATGGAAAGGAGAGAATTGAAATTTTCTGGACTCCAAGTAGATCAGGAGAAAGGAGAGTCTGAGAGGGAAACAGCCTCTGTGTGGAGTTAAGATTCGACCCAGTCCTATCGCAGAGCTGGAATTTTTGGAAAACAGTGAGAGTATGGAGAGGGCGGGGAAAGAGTAAGATGGGTCAAGAGAATGGAAGATGAGAGGATTTAGAGAGCTGATAGGAGTGTGCTGGCAGTTCTCAAAATGTTGAAATGGTAAAATGGTGATTTGGACAAGTACTACTGAAGTACCCTGTGGTTATACAGGACAGGAACAGTGTTCGTGGCAGCGAGGGGACTGTGAAGTTTAATAATACCAGGCAAACTGGAGGGCCTACATCGCTTACTGTAGGGAACTTGGCAGTATGAGTTTTACCAGAACTTCTTAACAGTATGAGTTTGAACTGAACTGTCTGTGAACCATATGTGAATGAATGACAAAGACAGCACCTCTATTTTTAAATTTTAATTTCCAGTACCTTGAGACTATTGGGGCTGACACTGAATATATACAATTGGTAATAATCTCAGTAGAAGGGTAAAGGGGAGTAGTAAGATAACTAACCTGAGTGCTGCTGAGGGGTTTTATTTTCTATGACCAGCTGGGAGACTAATGAGTTTCTTGGCGGTGTACTTTTTAGTGCTATATCTCTTTTAATCTTTTGAATTTTAATATTTCTTTTCTTGCATTGATGTAAAATTGCATGATTTGGTCAACTGATGTTGCAGTTTGGAGCTTACCCTAAGCAGATAAGAGTGAAGCTGTATCAATTACATTAGAACGTATTAAATAGAAACAAACACAACAACAACAACAAAATAGTATTTCCTCTCCCCACCAATACTTTAACTGTAGCAGCAGTAAGGCAGTGTGGGGCTGTAGTTCCTAAGGCTCAGAAAGGAAACTACAGAAAAGAGCAGCAGTTGTAAAACGTTCTTTTTTATGGCTGTGGGCTGAAGCGCAACTGGAAAATGTCTTATCCTGGAACACGTTTTGGACTGTTCAGTGTATCCTTCCACTATGCAAATCACTATGGCATTTGAATTAAATAATCCCCTCGCTGTGTTTAAAAATAACGTACAACACTTTATTTTTTACTGCAAATGGTAGTGTTAATAAAGAAATGTCTTTAAAGCAGTAGCCTAGTTGTTTTTAACCCTCTGCTTAATAAATACTGCAATTGTACATGTTTGTAGCTTTGTTTTCCTCTGACTGCTGTAATTTGTTCCAGATGCTCTGCTAAGCTGGGCTGCCGGTGTCTGCAGAGTCATGACGTCAGTGGGTGGTCTGTGAACATTGCCATCTGTCAGAGATGCTGTTCCAGCTTATTTGCTGGTCAGCAACAGGATACAGTCAGGGCATTTTGGTTTGATTTAATACACTCTCCTTTTCCTTATACTGAGTCCTTTGTAATTTCTTTTAAGTTGTCAGATTTATGTGTCTAGCAGTCTATCATTGCAGTGTTTGTCTGTAATCTGAGTACTGGAGTGGCCTGTGCCAATATTTGACCTGCTTTTAAAATTTATTGTGTTTCCTGACAGTTTAAATAGTACAGCTTAGAGTGGTTTGCTGCCCTATTTACCAATAAAATCATTTTATTTCCCTGCTTTTATAATGCTATCAACTTGTTAACAAAGTTTCTAACAGTATATTTTATTTTTAACTGACTCTAATGTCTGTTTGTGTGGTTACTTTTTGTTCAGTTTTGTTATTTCCAGTTTTAATTTTTTGCTGATATAAAGCACTGCTGTGCCATTGGTTGTAAGAATTGGAAAGGATATGCACACAGTTTCTATCATTTTCCTAAAGATAACCATCAGTGCAAGCAGTAGGCACTTGGTGTTAAATGTTCCTGCTCTTAACCAACTGATTATAATATTTCATGTGCTGGCTGCTTTACAGAAGCTCCATTTACACTTTCACAAACTCTTTTAGATGCTATTGGTTTTACTGCGTCAGTCTTGCTTGAAACCAGATGCATGTCCCACCATTTTTGTCATTTAAACAGGAAAAACCAAATTGCCAGATTATTGTCATTCAGAATAGGAAAAGGATTGAGGGAAGTGATAAATATGATAAGCCATATTGCAACTGTTATATTTTAATTGTTGCTGAATGCTAACTGTGTCGGTGAAAGTGACTGAAAGAGACAGGTATTTATTTTTCTGTTACTGGCAATGTATTGTCTGTGTTTATGGGTTCATGATAGTGTTACAAATGTGTGAATTGCTGTCTGCTTTTGCTGGTTAATATTATTATTATTAAGTTTTTGTTGACCGGGTAAGTGCACTAGACAAATCCTGCCTATTTTCAGGCATGACAGAGGGAAGGGTATACAGATGAATGCCAACTGACCTTGAACCAGATTAAGCTGTTGGCGGTATTTTTAGTGAATGAGAGAAATTTGGCCAGGACACTGGGGAAATTCCTCTACTCTTTTCCATAAGTGCCATGGGATCTTTATCATCCACCTGAACTATCACCAATCCAGGCAGATGGGATCTCGGTTTAACATCTCATCCAAAAGATGGCACCTCAGAAGTGCAGCACCCCTCTCATGCTGCACTACAGTGTCAATACTGGGATATTAACCCAAGTGCCAGATGTGGGAACTGAACCCACAGCCCTCTGATCTCCCAGCCTCAGAGGCGAGTGTGCTACCTACTGAGCCACTGACACTGCAAATTATGTAGGTGAGTATGTGCATGAATTTCTGTGACTGGTGCTTTTACATGTCTCTCTGTTGTTGCAGGGTACTTTTAGATCACTTTTCAAAGTCAGTGGCTCACTACTCTTATGTCAATGTGTGCGTGAATGATATGGCGATATGGATGCATGACAGTTATGCCTTTTTTACAGTGCATTGCTCAGTAATATATCTTTATGGATGCAGTATTCTATTATGGAGGAGTGTATGGGTGAAGGGCAATAGTACAAATGTGCATATGTGTGCAGGGCATTTATGCACTGTTATTTTAGCTCAGGTCATGGTTGCATGCCGTTGTATTGATGCAGAGTACTGTTATGTGTGCCTATGGGTGAAAGACAATGGTTCTAATGCATGTATGGGTGCAGCCGCTTATGTCCTGTTATTGTAGTGCAGAACACAGTTACATACAGTATCTTTGTATGACTGTTGGTTACTGCTACATGACAGTGCATGGGTGAAAAGCCATGGTATAAATCTGTGTATTTGTACAGGACACTGCGATGTCTAGGGTTTTGTTGAAGTTCACTGATATGTATCTATATAAGGTTATTTCATAATGGCGTGTTATTGTGCACTGCTGAGAGGAAATATAGAAAAGCAGAACTTGACTAAAGGGAGACTGAATATTTATCTTACTACTCTGCCCTTGCTATACTAATTCACTCCACTGGCCTACTGCACTGTTGTACTGTACCCCTTCCTCCCACTACCACACCTAAAACCCTTACTGCCCCGTTGGGGACTATGATTCCTCTTGCTCTGTCCCAGTCCCATTTAAACCCTTAAAGGGAACAGACATCCTACCAGACTGCCATTTATTGTGCTTTTACATTTAGTTTGAGCAGGATTTAGGGATTCTAGCAGACAAGTTGGTGGCTGTGTGTTTAAAAGTTGCTGTCTGGCCTGTAAGTGCAGGCATCATATCGCAGAGATTAGTGCAGTTTGAATGTGTTGTGTAACTGCCATCTCAGTTATTCTTCAGTTAGTGGAGAGGAAGAAGGAGGCTTTAGCTGGTGACTGTGTATGTAAGTGGATCTGAAATATTTTCTTAATTGGTATTTCTGTGTGTTTGAAATTGTATTTGAGGGCTGGTCTTAACTGCCATTTATTGTGCTTTTACATTTAGTTTGGGCAGGATAAAGGGATTCTAGCAGACAAGTTGGTGGTTGTGTGTTTAAAAGTTGCTGTCTGGCCTGTAAGTGCAGGCATCATATTACAGGGATTAGTGCAGTTTGAATGTGTTGTGTAACTGCCATCTCAGTTAGTCTTCAGTTAGTGGAGAGAGAGAGAATGAGGCTTTAGCTGGTGGCTGTGTGTGTAAGTGGGTCTGAAATATTTTCTTAGCTGGTATTTCTGTGTGTTTGAAATGGTATTTGAGGGCTTGTCTTAACTGCCATTTATTGTGCTTTTACATTTAGTTTGGGCAGGATTAAGAGATTCTAGCAGATAAGTTGGTGATTGTGTGAGGTGTCACTGGCAGAGGACTCCTTGGCTGATTGTGTTTTGACACAGCCTGTGGGGGGCTCTATTGTCCAGGGAGTGGAGTTAGAGTCATCTAGCAGAGGAGAGAGGGAGGTCAAGTGCCTCCCAGGAAGTGCTGCATGGAGGGATGGGAAGCGGATTCACAGAACTGCTACAGCAATAGCAAGGAGAAAGCAGCTGGATGTCATTGTCCACCTGGGGACCAATGACCTGGCCAGGAGAAGGGCAGAGTTAGGCAGAGTCCAGGATGATTTTAGGAAGCTCAGGGGAAATCTGAAACAGGTAGCATGCTCTGTCCCATTCTCAGAGGTGCTACCCGTCCAGGGCACAGGGGAAATTAGAGCACTCCACATCCGTACCTTCAACTCCTGGTTAAAGGATTGGTGTTGAAGGGAAGGTTTTGGCTTCCTAGGGAACAGGGGCCAGATGTGGGCAGATGCAAACTTATATAAGGACGATGGCTTGCATCTTTCTGAGAACAGGACCTTGATCCTTTGTGAGAAGTTTAAATGCTTCAGCTGTAAGCATTTAAACTGGCCAAGGGGGGAGAGCCAGGAGGCTTAGGAACACCCACCATGAAAACATGCAGGAACATAAGTCGACTATGGGAACAGCAAAAATAGGCAGGGAGGGACAGGCAGATGAAGTATGTATAATGAGTACTATAAGGGCAGTAGGAGAACATAGGAAAAGAAACTGAGGTGCGGGGAAGATGCTGGATAGGGAGAACAAGAGCAGAGGGAGGGCAGATGGTAAAACATGGTAGGTCATGCTAACAAATGCCTGTAGCCTGGCAAATAAGGTTCCAGACCTGGAGACCTTGTTGGCAGATGAAGACCTTGACATAGCAGCAATAACAGAGACATGGTACTCTGCAAATCATGGCTGGGAAGTCAATGTACCAGGCTATACATTGTTCAAGAGGGACAGGGAGGGTAAAAAGGGTGGGGGAGTGGCCCTGTACATCAGAGATGGTAAAAAGGCTACAGAAGTTCAGAGAAGATGGGGGGGTGATGTAATGTGGGTCACCCTGGAGCCAGAGAATGGAACAGTGATATGCACTGGGGTGATCTACAGACCTCCAGCACAGAGGGAGAAAGCAGACAGGGAACTAGTCGAGAACATACATGATATGGCAACTAAAGGCAAAATCCTGCTATTGGGGGATTTGAATATGCTGGATGTGGATTGGGCCACACAGATGGCTGTTTCAGCCAGAAGCACAGCCATCCTAGAATCCCTATAGGGGTTTGGATTCAGGCAGCTGGTGCATGAGCCAACCAGGGACAAGTCACTTCTGGACCTGGTATGGACCAATGGGTACAGAGTCAAGGAAATACAGGTGGAAGGGCAGCTGGGGTCCAGTGACCACTGCATGGTGTGGTTCAGCATGGAGACATGGACTCAATCAAGCCATACAAGGGCAAAAGTATTAGATTTCAGGAGGGCAGATTTCACTGAAATGGATAGATGTATACAAGCAGTCCTAGGGAAGGGAGAGATAGAGGGAGTGGAAAAACAATGGAAGAAACTGAAAGGAGCCATAGTGGATATAACAAACCAGTGCATTAGGATAGTGATCAAAGGGAAAAGAAGAAGGAAACCACTATGGTTATCCAAAGAGGTGAGGGACAAAGTCAGGGCTAAAAAGCTGAGTTTCAGAAAATATAAGGGGAGCCAAAGGGACGAAGACAGGGAGGTGTACCTTGAATGTCTAAGGAAAGCAGGGAAGGCTGTTTGGAGGGTGAAGGAGCAGACAGAAGACAGCTTAGCACAGTCTGTAAACAAAGGGGATAAGGCATTTTAAAGGTACATTAGTGAAAGAAGAAAAACCAAGTGAGGGATTGTGAGACTCAAGGGGGAGGAAGAGTGTAAAGAAGGAGATCTAGACAAGGCAGAAATACTGAACAAATGCTTTTGCTTAGTATTCACTAAGGAGGGGGCAGATCAAGGATCACAGTTGGGGTGCAGAAGCAATGGGAGGGGGAGAAGTGAACACCAGTCCATTTACAGTGGAGAGAGTTCTGGAAGGACTCACAAAGCTGAAGGTGGATAAGGCCATGGGGCCAGACGGCATCCACCCAAGGATATTAAAGGAGCTGAGAAAGGAACTAGCAGCACCTCTAGTGGCCCTGCTCACAGAGTTACTCAACACGGGTGTCATTCCGAGGACTGGAGGAGGGCACATGTAGCCCCACTGCACAAAAGTGGCAGTAGGGAGGAGGTGGGGAACTACAGGCCAGTTAGCTTCACCTCAATGGTGGGAAAGATCATGAAGACACTGCTGAAAGAAAGGACAGTGACACATTTGGAATCGAGTGGTGCACAGGATCTCAGGCAACACAGATTCACAGTAGGAAGGTCATATCAAATGAACCTAATATTTTTTTTTGATTGGGTGACAAGGGAAATTAATCAAGGAGGGGCAGTAGACATCGCCTACTGGGATTTCAGCAAAGCCTTTGACACTGTCCCACATAGAAGGCTGATTAACAAGATGAGTAGTCTGGGCATGGGAGACAAGGTGGTGAACTGGGTTAGGTACTGGTTAACAGACAGGAGACAGAGGGTGGTGGTAAATGGGGTACAATCTGGAGAGATGGGGGTGACCAGTGGGGTACCTCAGGGATCAGTACTAGGACCGGTACTGTTCAATGTCTTCATTGATGACATTGCAGAGGGGTTGGAAGGAAAGGTCTGCCTGTTTTCAGATGACACCAAGATCTGCAACAGGGTAGATGCTCCTGAAGGGGTGCAGAAAATGAAGAGGGACCTGGAGAAGCTTGAAAGATGGTCAGAGATGTGGCAACTGAGGTTTAATTTAAAGAAGTTCAAAATAGTGCACCTGGGGTGGAGGGAACCCTGGGGAGAGCTACAGATTGGGGGAAGAGGAGTTGACCATCACCAAGGAGGAAAGGGACCTATGGGTTATCATCTCTGATGACCTTAAGGTATCAAAGCAGTGCACAAAGGCAGCAGGGATGGCCAGTGGTATGTTGGGGTGCATAGGCAGAGTTATCACTAGTAGGAGGCAGGAGGTGGTGATGCCATTGTATAAAACATTGGTAAGGCTTCACCTAGAGTACTGCATGCAGTTCTGGACACCACACCTGCACAAGGACATAGATAAGGTGGAGACTATGCAGAGAAGGGCAACAAAGATGGTACAGAGCTTACACCACAACACATATGAGGATAGACTAAGGGATCTCAATATGTACTGACTGAAGGAGAGGAGACAGCGGGGGGGGGGGCATGATTGAAACTTTCAAGTACCTTAAGGGCATAAATAAGGTGTAGGCAGGGGAGCTTTTTCAATGTAGAAAAAGTACTAGAACAAGGGGGCACAATATGAAATTGGAGGGAGGTAGATTAAGTGGTAATGTGAGGACATTTTTCTACACAGAAAGGATAGCGCCGACACATGGAATAATCTGCCACAGGAGGTAGTGGGGGCAAGCACCATGGAGGGGCTTAAGCATGCTTGGGACAGGCACAAGGGAAGCCTGAGAGGGGAGGGAGTGATGACAAGCCATTGATCACATAGGATCAGTGGCCACATACAATGCATAAGGCCTATGGGTGGACTGGATGGGCCTAGCGGTCCTTATCTGCCGACAATTTCTATGTTTCTAACCTCCACCCATGCTACTAGTGACTGCATCCTTATTTTGTACAAATAGGACATAACAGTTTACCTTCTTTATGTCACAGACAGACTTGTATGTTTCAGTCATGTACACAGACTCCTTTCTGGATTTCAGTGAATAGATGTTTAGAGCCATAATATGTCTAGGTCTTTCCTCAGGTGAGGTCTCCAGAACTGGTCATAGCATTCCAAGTGAATACTCACTAGGGATCTGTGCAGTGACAGAATCACCTTGCTTTGCCTACTGTGAAAACCATTCCCCTATAAAACCCATCATCTTCAGTTCTTATTGCATTGACTTGTTTGCTGCAGGAAGTCACTGACTATGGCCCACATATCTCTATCCTCTGTGGAAGTGGGCAGTTTAATTCCTACCATCAAGTATTCTGTGCCTGGATTATGCCTACCAAGCGCACTTGTGTCAGGGAACAGGGGAGAATGAGGGTGGGGGAGGTGGGGGTTGGCAGTGGGATGACAAAGGGGAGGGGGATGGGCCAGCTGCAGACTAGGGGTATTGGCTGCACACTTGAGCAGACTTAGATAGACTGGGTGGTTTGTTTCTGCTGGCACATTAGTTTGTTTGTTCGTAAATGGGGAGCATGTACAGGAAATAATGGTTTGGGGAGCCACTGGGTGGAAGTGACCACTGCACAGTGGGGTTCCAGTTAAATATGGGCAGGGAAAGCATCCTAAGACCAAAATCTTGGATTTTAGAAGGTGGACACTGGGGAAATGGGTGAAGGGCTAAAGAAGCACCTGGCAGGCATCAGACCAGATATGGGGGTGGACCAAAGGTAGTTCATTAAGGAAGGAATACTGGTTGCCACGGAGCGTATGTTAGGCTCAGGGCAAGAACACAAGGAGCCAGACTCACAGCTGGTTCATTTCTGGGGTTGTCCAGGTAGTAAGGAAAAGAGGCTGGCCTACAGAAAATTCAGGAAGACCAAGAGAGAGGTGTATAATGAAAATGACCTAAGGCTGGGTAGTAAGGCAAGTAAGGAAGTCCAATGAGCTAAAGCACAGAAGGAGCTGCAGATAGCTGAAGGAATTAAGAAGGGAAGAATTCTTTCTTTAGCTATATGAGTGAAAAAAGAGACTAGAAGGAAGGGATTGTAAGGCTTAAGAAAGGGGAGGAGTGGGTGGAGGATAAAGGGTGGACATAGTGTCAGAAACTGAGACATGGGCATCACTACACCATGACTGGGGCCTTGCAATCCCTGGATATAAACTATACAAAAGGGACAGGGTAGTCGGGAAGGGGGAGAGGTGGCAGTTTATATCAGGAGGTAATAACTTGCATTAAGGAGGAGTCAGAGGAAGGGGAGGTGGAGGCATTATGGTTTCCATTAAAGGAAAGCTGTACAAATAATAGAGATCTCCGTACCCAAAGGCTTACCCCTTGATTAAGCTTTTCACAAAGAAAAGCCTTAATTTTAGAATCAGCTGCTTACTTTATGTTAATTTTGAAAAGGTTAGGAGTCAGAGAGATTTTTTTAGTTTTATTTTTTATTTATCAATTTTGATGACTGCGTAGGCCCACTGAGCCCTGAGGATCCCTTTTTCAGGGGCGACCCAGAAATGTAATTACATGGAGAAATACAGACAGGGAAAAGGTTATAGTGCATACAGATAATTTGAACAGGTTATAGTCATATATGGCATATAATGCTTGCTTGTGTGGTTAGAGACCATGCTGTACTAAGGTTGAGCAGTTGAAGGGGTAAGGGGGGGTGGCCAGTCAGGTGTCATGACAGTGGCAAGTGCTGGCTTCAATCAAGTGTGCCTAAGATCTCAGATGGTGCATGGCTCCATTTAATGTAAAAGTATGGTGCTGCACCTCTCTCTGCAATACATTTTACCGTACGCCATCTTCCTGACTCCTGACCTTTTCAAAATTAAAGTAAAGTAAGTAGCAGCTTCTAAAATTAAGGCTTTTATTTGCAGAAAGCTTAATCATGGGGTAAACCTTTGAGGGGGTGGGGATCTCTATTATTTGGACTACTTTCCTTTAAGATCCAATAGAGGGAGAAAGGTGCGGTTGATGGTGGTGTACAGACCACCCAACCAGGATGACGATAGGGAGAAAGAACTGAGTTCACAAATATTGGAACTGCGGGGAAGGAGAGTTGGTAATTGTGGGGGATTTCAACCTGCACAAGGGGAACTGGAGAATACCATCAATGACATGTGCTAGGAGTCAGGTGATTCTGAAAAGACTGCAGAGTGGGTTCTTGATTCAGGGTGTCTCAGAACCAACAAAAGCAGAGTCTAACTCCAGGATTGGGCTTCTGTACCATCATAAGGACTGCCTTCCCCCTGAGACTGGCCATCACCTCATCTGTCCTGTCTGTAGTGGACTATGGCCTGTCTATCTATGCAGCTGCTGACACCACTCGCTCGCCAAAATCCAGCTCTCCATTGACAAGGCCTGCAGGCTCCAGACCAGAGCTTCTAGGCACACACACACCTGTCTACCATATTCCTCAGCCAACCTGCTCAACCTAGAGGAGATAATCCGCTATCACACTTGTCTGCTAACCAAAAAAATGCTCCTCAGACTCTCCTCTCCTGGGATAACCACCTCCCTTCACTGGTCCACCCCTACAGTCTCCACCCGTAGTGCCTGTAAGGCTACCTTTCTAGTACCAACAGCCAGGACATACCTTGCCCAGAGATCCTTTGCCTACAGAGTGCCCTCCTGGTTCAACACCCTCCCAGCCAATGTCACCAACCTCACTAAAATTGGTTCCTTCAAGACAGCCCTCAAGAGCCACCTCCTCAGCACCCACTGCTGTAAGTGTACTTAAATTCAGTCTCCAGTGCTCCTCTGGACTGCCCCTGTGTGGACTAATCTACCAACCCTAAGCAACTGTCCTGTGTAGGATCATGACAAGGTCCCTTGCACTGCTTTTTCTGCACTTATGCTACTTCACACATCCTCCCCCCTTTGCTCGAATACTACAGTCCCCCTCAGAGCCTAATGCTTGCATCCCTTCCTGCTGTTGTCACCTGGCAACATGTTGTGTTGCACCATTATTCTCACAGCTCTACTAACCAGGGACCATATTTCACTGTACACTGCTTAACTGTTTTGCTGTTCATCTACCACTGAGGTGTTGCCCTCCTGTATAGCCTCTTTCAGTCATGTAACTGTATTCTATTCATGTATCACTGAGGCATTGTCCTCCTGTAACACCTGTTGAAACCGTGTAACTATTTCTTGAAACCCATTTCTTGAAATCTGTAACCTGTAACTATTACTGTGTATTAAACTATGTAACACTGTCTGTCTTTGTACTCCATGATGAGGTGCCTTTGTAAACAAGTCCTTGACTCAAAGGTCTGTAAATTCGATATTCTAAAATAAATAAATAAATGCATGATGTTGTGCTAACAAATAGGGAGCATGTACAGGAAATAGCAGACAGTGAGCCACTGGGTGGGACTGACCATTGCACAGTGTGGTTCCAGTTAGACATGGGATGGGAAAGCATCCTGCCTAAGACCAAAATCTTGGATTTTAGAAGGTTGGACTTCAGAATTATGGGTGAAGTACTAAGGAGCTTCCTGGCTGGCATCAGAGCAGGAATAGGGGTGGGCCACCAGTGGTTCATCAGTAAGGAAGGAATACTGGTTGCTGCAGAGGAATTTGTTAGGCTCGGGGTAAAAACATAAGGACCAAAGCACCCAACTGGTTCAGTTCTAGGGTTGCCCAGGCAATAATGGAAACATGGCTGGCCTATAGAAAAGTCTGGAAGACCAAGACAGAGGTGAATAGGGAAAATTACCTAAGGTTGGCTAGAGAGACAAATAAGGAAGTCCTACAAGCCAAAGCACAGAAGGAGCAGCAGGCAGTTGAAGGAATTAAGAAAGGGGAGAAATCTTTCTTTCACTATAGATGTGAAAAAAGAGACAAGAAGGAAGGGATTATCAGGCTTAGGAAAGTGGAGTAGTGGGTGGAGGATAATATTGAAAAAGCAGAGATACTAAATGAATACTTCTATTCTGTCTTCACCAGGGAAAAGGATGGACCAGTGCCTTCATGAAGGAGCAGAGGAGCAAGGGAAAAATGAAACATTGATGTGATGATAGAGGAGCATAGAGTGAGGGATGGGCTGCTAGCATTAAAGGTGAACAAGTCATGAGGCCCAGACAGAGTACATCCAAGGGTACTAAGGGAACTGGCCAAGGAGCTGGCAGGTCCACTGACAGACCTATTTAATAGTTCACTAGAGTCAGGTGTGGTACTGCAGGATTGGAGAACAGAAAATGTGGTGCCCCTTCACATAAGTGGTCCTAAGAATGGCCCAGGGAATTACAGACCAGTCAGTCTGCCCTCAATTGTGGGCAAGCTCATGGAGACCATACTAAAGGAAAGGTTGGTGGAATAGCTACAGAAGCATGGCCTCCAGGATACGAGGCAGCATGGGTTCATGGCGGGAGGGGGGAAGAGATTGTGTAAAACAAATCTGACTGACTTTGGCTGCATCACTAAGACAGTAGATGGGGCCAAGAAGCAGACATCCTCTATCTGCATTTCAGAAAGGCCTTTGACTGTGTGCCCCACAAAAGGTTGATCAGAAGCTGGTGGATCTCAGGGTTGGGGATAAGATGGCCAGATGGGTGGAACACTGGCTGAGGGACAGAACCCAGAAGGTGGTTGTGGAGGGAGACTTATCTGGCACCGGAAAGGTCACCAATGGGGTACTGCAGGGCTTGGTGCTGTGGTTGGTGTTGTTCAATGTCTTCATCAATGACATTGGGGATGATATAAAGAGCAAAATGTGCCTATTCACTGATGACACCAAACTCTGCGGGAGATCAGGAGAGTGGACACAGTTGAAGGGATACAAGACCAACATGATGACCTGGAAAAGCTGAGTAGGTGGTCCAGGATCTGGCAGCTTGGCTTCAATGCCAAGAAATGCAAAATTATCCATATTGGAACCAAGAATCCCAAAACAGTGAACTACCTTGGTGGAGTCCTGGTATCTGCATCAAAGGAGGAGAGGGACCTGGAAGTAATGATCACTAGTAACCTGAAGCGCTCCACACATTGCAAAAAAGCAGCAGCAAGGGCAAACAAGATGTTGGGATGCTTAGCTAGAGGGATCAGTATTTGGAGAGAAGAGGTTATACTGACTTTGTACAGGTCACTGGCAAGGTCACATCTAGAGTATGAAGTTCAGTACTGGTGCCCACACCTCAAAAAGGACATTAACCTGCAGAAGAAGGTACAGAGGAGGGCTACAAAAATGACAGTGGGTCAGCAGGGCAAGGTATATGAGGAGAGGTTGAGGGCACCGAACATGTACTCCGTGGAGGACAGGAGAGAGGGGAGGGGACTTGATTGGGACTTGAAGTACTTTAAAGGTATAAATAGGGTGGATATGGAGATTCTCTTTTAATTGAATGGCAACCATAACACAAGGGTGCACAGTCTTAAGATGGAGGGTGGGAGGTTTAAGAGGGTGGTCAGGAAGCACTTCTTCACATAGAGGGTGGTAGACACTTGGACTGCAGTGCCAGAAAAGGTGATCTCATTGAACACAGTGGGCAGCTTCAAGAGAGGCTAGGATAAGTGGGGGGGGTGTAAGGATCATGGGTAGGGAGGATGGGAGGATTGGGGATGGGGCAGGGACAGTAGCTCAAGCTCTGGACCCTAAAGTATGAGCAGCCTAGCTAGACTAAATGGCCTTCCTCTGCTGGCTTCTTAGTATGTTAGTATAACTCCTAATGCTCTTCCAAACAGCCTCATTTTTTCTCTCTCTGAGCAAACTCATTAGGAATAATGACAAACAAATGTAAATATCTCAGAAAGTATGCAAGTTACACATACACCACTAGCATGCATGTTGTTCAGGACAAAAAGACAGTTCAAATAAGGGTAGTCACTAAACTGAATTCATTATATATTTTTTAAATATAGCTATCTAAAAGATGAAAATAACGAAGAAAAATGAATATTCAGGTAATCAGATGGCCATATTTTAAATTATAATTAGTGCAGCCTAGTGTATAGACTCATTTGAAATGTCTTTTTATCCTGAACAACTTTCATGCTAGTTGTGTATGTGTAACTTAAATACTTTCCAAGAAAGTTACATTTGTTCTGCATGACTCCTACTGTGTTGGCTATGAGAGAAACAAATGTGCCTGGTAAGAAATTGGTTAGGGGATAGCTGAAAGAGGCTTGTAGTAAATGGAGTTCACTCCAAGGAAGGGAGGGAGGGTGATGGTTGGGGGGGGGTACCTCAAGGATCAGTGCTGGACCCAGTCCTCTTTAATGTCTTTATAAGTGAAACTGCAAAGAAGCATTACGGGAAGGTTTGACTCTGCATGATGATACCATGATCTGCAGCAGGATGGAAAAGTATGAGCAGAGACCTAACAAGACTTGAACAGTGGTCAAGGGTATGGCAGCTAGGTTTCAACACAAGAATGTAAAATAATGCACTAGGGGTGCAGAAACCCAGGGGCAGAATACAAAATGGCTGGAGTGGTACTGACAACATTAAGAAAGCACACAATCAAAGAAAAAACAAGCTTTTACATACAGTAGATTACTGTTTAACAATATTATGCGTATATAGTTGCCACTGTACATCTGATGCAAACCCATAATCATGTTCCTCACTTGAAGCAAAAAGGGGGTGGGGGGGGTGAGGCCATAACTGACTACTTATTTTTGTATTAAAGAGGTCAGATTTTTTTATAGGAAAAACAAGGAAAGGAGTCATTTCTAAAATGTGCATATGTGCATGGGTACCACTTTTACAGACAGTGCCACCACTAGCCGCTATCACTTCAAAACTGCTATTACCCCCACCTACTACAATTAGGGAAAAAACAGTAGTCTAGCAACACTGAGGTCAATATGGTTAAGGCACATTTACCAGAATTACTGCTTATAGAAGAATAAGAAAGTGACTGTGATGACAAGCAAATCCCAAACTAGGGCTCTAGTTTGTTAATAGTCTTCTCCTGTGTCTGATTTTTATGGCTGCATGTGTCAAGCTCCGCAGATGGTATGCCATCATCAGATTTGTATAAGAGCACTTTGGAATCATGTGGCCAGACCTCAGTCTGATATGCTGCCACACTGCTCTGGCACAATTTCCATTGATTCTGTTTGTGCAGCCCTTCCCCTACGCGGGATACATAAACAGCCCCCCTTCCCAGTTTACTACTTCTCTTTTTCGCAACTGCAGAAATAATGACTACTGTGGACAACATAGCGGCACTGACTTAAACTCTGCATGCATGAGTATCATGCATAAGTAGTCATATCAGTGCCACCATGTTGCACATGGCTGACTCCTGGGCAACCTGCACATCTGTGAGTATCACGCATGTGCAGTACTGTAATTGCTGCAGTACTAGTTATGGCTTACTCCAGTGTGGCAAGAGCACCGCATATTCTTTTTAATGCTCTTGCCACTCCTAAAAGCTCTCCACAACCATATCAGCTCAGACCAGAGTTTGTTTATGTGCAGGACTGGTTTTAGTTTTCATGCATTGGAATCCTGGTTCACCAGAAATAAACTGCTACTCAACTACAAAAAGGCAAAGAGCATGCTCTTCAGCACCCCATAGAGCAAGATTCGAGGGTCCTTACTGCATATACTTAGTAGCGAAGGAGAAGTACTACACAAGTCAACACATTCAAGTACTTAGGGATTCACCTTGATGACACCCTCACCTTCACTGCCCATGCTGACCAACTGATAAAAGTCCACGAACATGAAACTTGGCATCACCTCTATGACACCTGCTGCCCTGAAACTTGTTACGTGCTGTTCAGTTCTCTCATCTGTGGATTATAGCCTTGTCATATACAGGGCAGGCACAAAGACAGCGCTTAAACGGGTCAAAACCATCCTTAACAAGGCCTGCTGCCTGGTCCTGGGAATTCATAAAATGATTCACTCTTGTGACCTATACAAGGAAACTGGCTGGCTCCCACTCCACCACAGACACCAATTCCAGGTCTGCCTCCTTGCAAAAAAGTCCCTAATGGGGTCCATGCCTAGTGCTACTCCAGCTCTCTTTGAGCCTGCACAACCATCTAAATGCACAAGGAGTGCCTCCAGGGCTGACTTACTGTGCCCTTCAAATGAACCACCCTTGACTAAAGATCCCTCTCCTACTGTGGGCCTAAATGGTTCAATGATCTGCCTGCAGACCTTGCTGACTCCCCCAGACATGGCCACTTTAAAAATGGGCTTCAGTCTCTTCTTACCAGCAAATCTGACTGCCAGTGTTTCTGTTAACCCACGGCCTCTGACAGCCATTTTCACACCTGTGAAACACTACCCTCTCTCACTCCCACCCTCCTGTTCCACAAGAGCCCACCTCGCCCCCACCTCCCACCACCTACTACCTCCCCTTGACAAAGCCTCACCTTGGCTGCTAAAACTGCATTTCTGCAGACTGGGAGCACCCCGTCTGAACTGTAACATGATTGCTAAACACTGTAGCACACTTAATTAGTGCTGCATTAATATA
This sequence comes from Neoceratodus forsteri, assembly GCA_016271365.2. NCBI lineage: Eukaryota > Metazoa > Chordata > Ceratodontiformes > Ceratodontidae > Neoceratodus > Neoceratodus forsteri. Next base: position 1,137,113,541 of record CM057455.1, on the reverse strand, counting down.
TCTCTGCAAGTGTGGTCCTCATACCTCTCAACTGTCCCTGATTTTCAGGGATGTCCCTGATTTTGCCCTAAAAACTTCCTCTGTCCCTCGTAAAATTTCTGTTTTTGTGACTGAATAGTGTGGATTGTAAGCACAAAATAATGTTAAACATTAAAGTTACAGACTTGTTCTTCTTCAGAAAATGCATCTTACACTACTTCCCTTATTCTGCCAGCTTTCTGAGTGAATATTATCAATTTTTAAGATGTGTCCCTGATTTGGGGTCTTCATCCCTGATTTTTTAAGCCTTGTCCCTGATTTATGAGGTAAGAGGTTGAGAGGTATGGTGGTCCTGTTTCTCCTCACTTGTTGTACCCTGCTAAATGTTGTAACTGCACACTAATACCTCTTGTTAGTTGATGTCTTTCTGTTCTGCAATGTTTCATCACCTGTGAATGTCTTGTATTCCTTGTTGACTTGGAGCCTTTGTAAACGAGACCCCGTTTCAAAGGTATTAATCTGAATTTGAAATAAATAAATAGTTACAGGAACTTACTATTTCTGAACTCACTCCACACAGGAGCTATTTTGTTGATTTTAAACTTGTTTTTATATGGTGTGAAGTTTAGCATTCCCTCACCTAACAGTGCACCACAGTTTCATACTGATAGGGCAGAGTTTAACAGAGGCATCAAGCAAAGTATCTTGGCTTAGCTGATATTTTTGCATGAGCCCTTCATTTTGTAAATCTTGAGCTCCAGTATACAAAGGATGGGATATTCAGACTGCGCCAGGCAGGGGGCGCAAGCCTGGCACAGCGCAACTAGGTTGAGCCAGGGCATGATCCAGGCGATATTCAACAATGCTGCACCATGGCTCAGCACTGATGAATATGGCACTGATGGCACATGCACTGCACATGGTGCATGTGCAAGTGGCAAAAAGGGAACAGGGGGATGCGCCAGCGCAAGTGCAGTTGCGCTAGGTGCATCTACTGTGATATTCAGCACTGGGCATGCAAATGAGGCCATTATGCATGCAAGGCACAAATGGAGCCATTTGCATGTCATTATCGCCCAATTTGCATGTGGTGCACCGATCCCCAGTGACTTGCACATGGTGCCCTGCTAGGCTGCAGCCATCGGGGACCGATGACCCCATGCCCCTCGGTGGGTTCCGCTCCCCTTTGCTCGATCGCAGGCATGTGAAAGTAGAAGCCCTGGTGGTCCAGTGGACCAATCCCCATCGCCCGATCATGGGCATGACCTGAACTACTCCCTGGTGGTCCAGTGGACCGATATACCTTGCCCAATTGCGGGCATGTAATGATAAAAACCCGGGTGGTCCAGTGGACCGCTCTCCTTCACCCACTTGTGGGCATTTGTCTAACACCCTGGTGGTCCAGTGGTACCCCCCTCCCCACCCGTCCACTGAGTCTCCCACCACCCTGCACCCCCCTGGTCAGTGGTGGGTGGCAGCTCCCCGCCCACAAGCCGCCCGGCTGCCCCACTGACTGACAGCATACAGTAGGGCTCATTCACAATTCGGGACTGTGTAGTACAGTATGGTCTGCATACCCATTGGCCCACACTGTGGACCAATAGGCATACAGCCCTACTGTATGCTGTCAGTCGACGGGCAGCCGGGCAACTTGTTGGTGGGGAGCTGCCGCTCGCCGCTGATTGGGGGGTGCAGAGTGGTGGGGGGCTCAGTAGACAGGTGGGGAGGAGGGTACCACTGGACCATCAGGGTGTTAGACATATGCCCGTGAGTGGGTGAAGGAGATCGGTCCACTGGACCACCAGGGACTCTTACATTACATGCCCATGATCTGGCAAGGGATATCAGTCCACTGGACCACCAGGAAGATCCATTACTGATGCTCTCTCGATTGGGTGATGGGGTGGGGGGGCACAACGCTCCCTGGGCAGGGGGCATGGGGTCAGTGTTTTGGGAGGTCGGGTGGCCACCCACGGCAGACAACTGCTGTGTTGCACCCAGCAATACAGCAGCCCACCTGTGGGTGTCCCCGACTTGTTTGCTGCTCGTACGGGCACAACATTGCATCCTCCTGAGTGGCGCAAGGCAGGGTTGTGCCTGCATATGTACTGCACATCCCAGGCTGAATATTGGGATGTGCCACATATGCATGGGCACACCCCCCACACTTGCGCTGCATACTTTGCAGGTGCACCCGGAGCATTGGGGGTTGCGCAGCGCAACCCGCCCATTTGAATATCACGCCGGGGCACATTGATGGGTTGCGCATGGCTCGGCCCTGTTGCACCATGTGCAATTCCTTTGAATATCCCACCCATAGTCTTCCTTATTTAACCAAACACACTGTGGAAGCAGTGGGAATATGTGGGTTTCTTGGCCAGAATATTTCATAAAAGCAGCATTCTGACTAATTGCCAGACAAATTCCCCCACTAAAAAAATTACATCTAGCTCTGGAAACTAGAATTATGCACTTTGAGCACATTTTATAGGTATTATAGCTTCATAACACCACCCCGTGTGGGTCATATTAAACTAATTAATTGCACCAATCAAAAAATAGACTCACCCTTCTTTAAGGTTCTCTCCATCCTTGGTCTGGGATTGTTACCTTGTTGATCTGATTTCTTGAATCAGGTATTCAAAACAAAATCAAGCTAACAAACAAACAAAAAATGGACATGACAAATGAAATATTAGACCTCTTGCTTGCAGAGGAGGCTATCATAAAATGTACAAAATGTGTTATGTTGTCACTTAAACCAATGTAGGAAGTAGTTGTGGATTTTATAGGTGGAACATGTCTGGCATTCTCCATGCTTAGTAAAGAAAGTAGAAAGCATAATGTGTGAACCCAGTTACCAAAATACCTAAAAAAGAAAAAAAAGAATTATAGAACTAAATAAAATTGAGACATGTGTAAAAGAACTTACTACTATGAACTTGCAAGGGCATGTAATTAGGGGTCCCAATCGAAAAAGAGCAAGAGACAAAACTGAGGGCCATGAAAGTCATGATGAATCTGATAGGGCTTCCAAGGCAAAATATAAAACATCACAACTGTGGGGCTCTCAAAACACCTTTGTGTGTCCAGTGCGGTGCCATTAGCTAAATAACCGAAGCAGGGGGAGGGGGGGTTGAAACCACCCAAGCTAATGCACAGGACCAAGAAGCACAGTAATGCTTTTTAAATATAGAACATAGAAATGCTTACTATTCGTAGCAAAATAATTTTTAATGTTCAAAAAAAAAAGCCCAACATCGTATCGCAAACAGTGCAGAACTTACATCCAGACTGCATAAATAAATCCACTGGCTATAAACAAATAAATACATGCAGACACCACAAACGGTGTAACCACAGCAATCTAAGCAGCATGGACTCGAGTGTGTCACATGGCACAACTTGACCAATCAGCTGATGTTTCACCCGTAGGCTTCCTCAGAGCTTATTTGCTCTCTCTCCCTGCACCAAAATTTAAAGTGCAAACCTCATGAATATTTAATATGTAGGTCACTCACTTTCTTTTAAACCTAGCACATTCATTGGAGCTAACCATTCACATTATTGCAATTATCCCCACATTAAGAAGATCGTAGTGCAAAAGGAACGACACATGCAACATACAACACATAAACAGTTTAAAAATATTTCTAGAACTTTGTTAAGTCACTAAAGGTATCATTGTAATGGCAATTCTTCATTCAGTCCCTTCAGGGCTTCCAAGGCATCAGTGCAAAGTGCCAACATAGAAAATCCTGAGTACCAAAAGCCCAATGCCGACATCCCAACAGGAAGGGTGCCTAACAAATGTAAAATCTTGATGATGGACTGCCTGACACTAGAACTTGCACCAACGTGGAGTTGATTATGTTATTTTATGGGGTGTGTGGGGGTGGATCCCCCCTTCCTGCCCACAAAGATAATATAATCAAGACCACCTCAGTGCAAGGCCAGCCCGCCGGTGCAGAGGCAGGGTGTCCATCTGTGACACCAACAATCTGGGTTCAGAAATGGACTCAGGACATCGGAGGGTCAGCCGGGGGGACAAAGATTGAGCATCCTAAAGTCTGCTGTCTTTCTCTGGGGGTGGGTAAAGTGTCCAGCACACAAAGGACACTTGGCAGAGGCTGAGGGGATCCACTGTGCCAGCACCATTACCTGAGGGGGGCAGGGCAGATGCAGGTCATCATTGCACATCCCCACCCCCAAGTACTGCTGTGTTTACTAAATATCCCGGCCCTTGAGCGTGATGCCTGGTACCATCTCTGCTCCTGCTGCCTACAGTGTCTGCCAGAGGGCCCTAATCCCATGGCCCCACCCTGGGGGGTAAGCCAGGGCAGATTACCATGGATCTTGGGGAAGGGTGCCCACCTGGTACCCTGCCCGGGGGGTAAGCCTGGGCATGGGGGGGTGGCATGGGAACAAATTGAGCTCCCTTCAGGGAAAATGGGGGGGCAGACTACAAACCCCCCCAAAAAACCATCATCTCAGAGCAAGTTCTAGTGTAGTGCAGTCCATCTTCAGGATTTTACATTTATTGTATACCTGTCCTGTTTGGATATCGGCACCAAGCTTTTGGTTCTTGGGATTTTCGATCTTGCCATTTTGTACTATGTCCAGCTTCCAAGAACATTAAAGATGATATTAAGTCTAACCCTGACACAAATAACAGTGAATGGTGCCTAGTTTCAGGCCCCCCAAAAATTGTTAAAAAAGGAAGAAGAACCATCTCTATCCCTTCTTACTTAATTGCACTGGCAAATTAATTTAGCCCACTAGAAACAATCTCTGCTGTATCCCCTAAAGCTAACACCACTACGACAAATAAGAAATATAAACTGCTTAAAGGTGACTCAATTGTTAGGTATACTGATTCTATTTTGTGTGGACAAAACATGGAAACGGACACTGTATGCTGCTTACCAGGAGCTAGAAAAAAGGATATTGATTCAAAAATACATAAACTAACTGGTTTCTGTAATAATACACATAGGAACAAATGATGTGGGAAAAAACTACGAGAAAGTCATTTGCCATGAGCTAATGACTTTGGCAAAAATAAAAAAATAAGAATAAGAAATGTCAGGTGGCAGTATCAGGCATACTACCAGTACCCAAGGCCCTCTGTGAAAACAAATCTCACAATATCACACATAAACATTAGACTGGAAAACTGGCACTGTAAAGAAAACATTACATTCGTATACTGTATCACTGGTCTGATTTTTACAACAATCACAGTATATATTCAACTGATGGATTACTCTTAAAGAAGTTAGGCTCAAGAATTCTGGAGAACAAATTAAAGGAAACCCTCAATAAGCTGAGTTTAAACTAAATACTTTGTGGGAAACTGTTAATTAAAAAAAAATATATATATGTATATACTGTATATATATATATATATATATATATATATATATATATTACCTTAAACATTGCGAATGAAACACATGGCATTCAGGCTACTGACACCAGGTGTATCCTAATTAATGCTAGAAGTCTGAAAAATAAGATGGATAAACTCAGTGCTTTAATATTAATAGCGATAAAAGAATACTCTGTTATAGTAATTACAGGAACATGGTGGAGTAAACAGATTATAAGAGGAAAGAGAAGCTGGGTTGCACACTCCTTAGTCAAGACAGAAGTGACAGGATGGGAGGTGATGTAGCTATGTATATTAAGGAAGAGCTAACAGCCAGTGATATAAGCAAGCAAATTAAGAAGCCCAACAGTCAAAATGAGGTAGTGTGGGTCTGGGTTAACACCATCAATAAAACGTTATTTATCATCCTACTGTAGGTTTTTGCTACAGACCTCCAAATATTTAATCAGAAATTAACAATTAGATCCTCACTAAACTGGAAGATGCTTATGAAATAGGGTAGGTAGTGCTTGTTGGTGATATGAATCTTGTGATATTGACTGGGTTAAACAAACTGCCATCAGCACAGCCAGAAAACATTTAATAAATACCTCTCAACAGCTTCATATAAAACAACACGTTTGTCTTCCTACAATGGAAATGAACATTTTATTGTGTTAGCGTCATAAAATATTAATATAAAGAACTATACGGTTAAACTCCCACTACCAAACAGTGACCACAACTCAATGGCATTCACAATATGTTCTAGACTTTCACTAAGCAAGGGGTTCGCTAAAATATTCATTTACAACAGAACCAATATACAGGCAATTAAATCATCACTCATAGACATAAACTGGAAAATGTTATTAACAAATAAAAATGCCAAAGAAATGTGGCTGGAATTTAAAGGCAATAGGAAATTATTTTTACATTGTTAACTGCCCCTCCATCTTCCTTTCCATGCCAGTTATGTATTCTGATATGCTTTGTTGATTTTGTGATAAATAAAAGCTTTTGGGTGCCCTCAGATCTACACGGAGTTCCACTCTCCTCACCAGCTACTGCTCTTGATTTTCACATCTCTAAGACATTCTATGACATCAGTAACTCTTATTCCATGCTATTCATCTGAAAAGCCCGAAATGGTGTTATTGATGTCATGGAATGCCCAGGCATTATGAAAAGAGAGAGCAGCAACTGCTGAGGAGAAAGGGATTCAGGGTAGTTAGAAAGACAACAAAATCAGATTATTAATTTAACAAAAAGGTCAAAAACATATCCGAATACTGGATAGCCAATGAAAGAACAACTGCAGGGCATCTAGAGGTGTAAAAACAGTTTCTTATCACCTTTAAGCACACTGTCCTAACCATTTGTGATACGTTCATGCCAATTATAAATAAATATGGTAACACAGGATTAAGACCTAAATGGTTATCAAAACCAATAAAAAACTGATCAATAGAAAACAAATAAAACCTATAACAAGTATATAAGATATAAAAATGAGTTTTTTCTTAAACTTTATAGAAAACAATTCAAGCATTACAAATCAGCAATAAGAAAAGCTAAAAGGGAAGCAGAACTTAGGTTAACTGCAAATGCAAATAAAAACAGCTCAAAAGAGTTTATAGTTACATTAATAAGAACAAATCGGTCCACCTGAATATAATATCATATTAACCAACCAAAATGGCAAATGTCTTAAATTCATATTTCTGCTCAGTCTATGCCCCCAAGTACAAAATCACCCCTGTATTGACTGACACTCCAGACTTGAAACTTGAAATTTCAGAGAAAGAAATAAGAGATAGAATAAACAAACTTAAAGAAAATTCCTCAGCAGGCCCAGAGGAGATCTCAGGAAAATTCTTCAAGCTGGTAGTCGAATACAATGTGACCCCATTAAAATACATTTATGAGGCATACAATAATACAGGTGAGGTCCCAGCAGACTGGAGGGAAGTCAGTGTCACCACAATGTATAAAAAAGGGGACAAATCAGATCCAAGAACTAAAGCCCCATAAGCCTAACATCGGTTTGTGGAAAAATATTAGAAGGAATTATAATAGAAACATAGACTTTGATGGCAGATAAGGACTGCTTGGCCCACCCAGTCTGCTCATTTCCCTACCTATTGGATAAGCTGCAGATCCTAGTTAACCAACAGCCTACTTCCTCCTACCCCCATCAGAATTGTCTTATGTCTGTCCCATGCATTCTTGAATTCCCCCACTGTTTTTGACCCCATGACCCCCTCAAGAAGGTCGTTCCATGTGTCCACCACCCTCTTCGTGAAAAAGTACTTTCTCATGTTGCCCCTGAGTCATCTCTGCTCTATCTTCAAATTGTGCCCCCTTGTTCTTGCACATCTCTTTTTCTGAAAGATGCTACTCTCTTGGACTTTGTTGATTCTCTTGAGGTACTTGAAAGTCTCTATCATGTCCCCCCTCTCCATTCTTCCCTCGAGGGTATACATATTAAGCTCCTTTAGTCTCTCTTTGTATGGCTTATGATGCAGACCTTGCACCATTTTAGTTGCCCTCCTCTGGACTGCCTCCACCCCGTCTATGTCCTTGCAGAGATAGGGTCTCCAGAACTGTACATAGTACTCCAGATGGGGTCTCACCAACTGTCTGTACAGAGGGATAACTACCTCCTGTTTTCTACTGGTGATGCTTCTCCCTATGCATCCCAGTACCCCCCCAACCCTCCGTACTGCCTTCTCACATTGCTTGCCTACCTTTAGGTCATCTGATATGATGACCCCAAGTCCCTTTCCATTTTTGTTGTTGCTACCCCCCTTCCCATTGTGTACTTTTTCCCTGGGTTTTTGTTTCCCAGGTGCATTACTTTACACTTCTTTGCATTGAGTCTAAGCTACCATACTTTTGACCATTCTTCCAACTTTGCCAAGTCCCTTCTCAAAATTAATATGTATGACCAAAACTTTGATCCTGAACAACATGAATTTACTCAAGAATGATCATGCATAACTAACCTTCTCTGCTTTTATAAGAAGATTAGTAAACTACTAGATGAAAAAATTGCAAGTGATATTTTATTTTTGGATTTAAAAAAAGCCTTTGACTTAGTGCCTCATTGGGCAATTGTTAAAAAGCTTAAGGATGTGGAAGTTGGTATCAGGCTGGTTAATTGGCCCAACAAATGGCTGAGTAATAGAAATTTGAGGGTGCTGACAAACAGTTTCAATTCTGACTCAGGGTCAGTTAGTAGTGGAGTCCCCCAGGGATAAGTACTGGGCCCACTAATATTCCAGATATTCATTTTTGAATGAACAACATGTCTAAACAATTGGTGAACAAAATACGCAGATGACACTAAGCTTGGTGGACCACATGTAACCAAGGAACAGCATGACTCTTTACAACAGGACCTAGATTATATGCATTCCCAGGCTATAAGTTAGGAGATACAATTCAATACTGACAAGTACAGGGTTATGCACCTGGGAAGAAATAATCCATGACAAATATACAAACTTGGCAATATTACATTAACAACCACAACAAACAAAAAAGACTTAGGAGTTACGGTATCACAGGACCTAGAAAGCAGATCACAATGCAAAATTACAATTTCTAAAGCAAATAGCATATTATGGGCAATAAGAAGGAACATAAAATCCCAAGACATACAAGTGATGTTCCCATCATACTACCCATATGTTCACCCTCACCTCAGCTATGCTTCACAGTTTGGTGTCCTTATAAAAAAAGAGAGATTCAGGAAATGGAGATGTTGCAGAGATGTGCCACTAAAACCTTTAATGCACTGACTAATATCACATATCAGAATAGACTGACAAAACTAAACCTTTTGTCTCTGGAGTACAAAGGCGTTGAGGGATTTGTTACTTATTTTTGATGTAATAAAAGATGAATATCTGTTAAAGGAGGTGAACCGTGAATTTAAAAGTACAATTACACCAGAGGGCATCCATTGCAAATCAGTGGTAAAAGGTTCAACTCAAGAAAAAGACAATAGTTTTTTTGCAGTTCTATGTGATAATGGTGCTCTCCAAACGGCGATTGCTGTTAGGGTGAGTGTATATTGCCAAAAATAAAAATGGCGATGTACACTTGCAGTGAACACAATGGGGCACACACATCTTTATGTATGCAGAGGGCTGCACCCCCACCCTCACCCATCCCCATGGGGGGCTTTGCCACCCCGTACCCACTAACTAAAGATTCCCAGCTCTAGGGAGGTGCATGTTGGGGATGGGGTGAAACTTGTAAAACAAATAAATAAATAAATACCGCTGACTACAAAATCACTAGTGCCTCCCCAGTCCTGAACTCTGCACCCTCCCCACCGTAGCCAGCCACCCTCACCACCATGCCACACGGCCAGCTTGGCAGCCTTCTACTGCACTGCCCCCCACATACCTTTCCTCATCTTCTGTTCCCTGCACTGGTTCTGGTCACTTCCTTTTTGCCCACTAGTCACCTTCCTGTTTGCCTGTCACTACCCTTTCAAGGTAGCTCAAAACACAGGCGCTGAGACACAGTTATTCATATTTGAGTCGTTCAAGCTTAGTTGCCCTTTTGACGGCATACCTTTTTTGACCCAACAAATAGTGAAACTGTGGAACTCTTTACCAACAAAGGTAATTATAAGTAAAAATAAATCAGAGTTGAAAAACAGACTAGACAGTTACTTGGGCCAAGGTAACACATTACATTATTACAACTAATGGAGAAATGGGCTATAAGCCGAATAATTCCTACCTTCCTTTGTATATATGAACCTTTTGTATGTATGAAACATTCTGGCCTTTTGCTCTGAATTTTGAAGGCCAGTTCTAAATATTTTAATGCTGAGAGGTTAAAAGGTATGATGGAAGGGAACCCAGGTGAACTCATTTCCAGAGTGAAATTGCAACTGTGTCTCAATCCCAGGAGTAAAATGAGGAAGGACTACTTCTGTGTAAAATGTGCACCCTTAAAGACATAAAACTGACTAAATAAAGTGTAAAGATGCAGTCTACTGTATGATGAATCCACTGCCACACATAACAACGGTAAATCATAGTTCTCGGCCGCAAAAGTGACAGCCCTCTGAAGTAATAATAAAAAAAAAATGGCATTGTCCCGCCCATCCGAACCACTGTCTGAAAGAGCAAAATTCATAGCAGACCAGGAAAACAGCCACACAATAAAAAAAACCGGGAATGATATGCGCATCTTCAAAAGTTACTTAGCTAACAGCAGAGAAATCCGCGACATACATAACATACCAGTAAACGAGTTGGATGAGCTGGTAGCCGACTTCATATTTAAACTAGAAAGATTGGATGGAGAACAATATGAGCCAAGTACTGTTCATGGGATCCTTGGCAGCATAGACAGGTATTTAATCAGGCACAAGTACGGTCACTCAATTTTCCATGGAAACACAGAGGTATTTAGGGAAACTCTTGCCACCTTACAAGCAAAACAAAAATACTTAAAAAAGATGGGAAAGGGTAATAAACCAATGCAATCCGAGGCCCTGTCAGTAACAGAGATAGATAAACTATATGAGTCAGGTGTACTGCGTATGCAAAACCCCACAAGCCTCCTAAACATGTTGTTCTGCAACAACGGCTTATATAATGCCTTACATACTGCAGAGCAGTATGCCCTGTGATGGGGAGACCTCCAGCTTCTCACAGACTCAGCTGGAAAAAATACATCCAATATAACGAGAGGCAAATGAAAACCCGAACAGGAGAAAACCCACGGGACACCTGAGCAATAAAGCCTAGAATGTACCAAAACTCAGAAAACCCTGACCGTGACCCAGCAGCAGCATATTAGAAGTACTCGTCTCAAAGGCCATCTACAATGCTAGCCCCAGACTGCCCATTTTATCTAGCACCAAACATTAACTACAAGCCTGGTGCTTCGTTGTGGTATAGGTCAATGGCAGTGGGTGAAAACAAGATAGGATGCATGCTTCAACACATGAAGTCCCATGCTGGCCTGTCCACCCAAAAGTGAATAACCAACCATTCCACAAGGAAAACTACAGTCCAGCATATTTTTTTTTTTTTTTTAGCAATATAATTTTTATTGAGACTTGGGAAAGTGGTACATAGTATCTAGCATTACATACCAACAAATTTACACTTTGCAAACATAACAGTGTCATAATGCAATACTACAATGTATTATTGTAGGACATTGTGGGAATAGTACACATTGTTACAGCAGTCTATTTATCATGTACGGAGCTACAGACCTGAAATGTTAAAACAACAGTGGGGACTAATATTTAGTCAGTCACCCAAATGTAGTTAAAAGGATCAGCAAGCTTACATTCAGTGCAGAGATTAGGATAGGCAGGGGTTACTGTGCTCTACTGTCCTGTCCTGATTTACATTAATGTAAGGGTGACTTCTTCATGGTGGAAAGAGGCCTGCTTCAACAGCATTAATCAAGGGCCCCAAAAATTTAAGAAGATCTCCCCCTTCCCCAGAGCGTTAAATTGAGCTCTTTCAATTCTCATGCATTGTTTAAGGTTATCAGCCCATTACTGGATACTTGGGAGGGGGGGGCACAATCCAATGTTGTGCTATTGTCTTTCTGGCATTAACTAAGGCTAGAGACCAGAGTGCACTGAGATTTGCCTTCCTAGGATGGTCAGGATCAGCCCCCAAGGGAAATTCAACAGATGTGGCAGGTGGTGTGTAATTCAAGACACGAGTCATTATCTCATGCATTCTACTCCAAAAGGGGGCCACTTTAGGACATACTAAGGCCAGATGTAAAAAGTCCGTATGGGGAGTTTTGCACTTAGGGCATGTATCAGGTTTTAAGGGGTCCATTTGATGTAGTCTTGCTGGGGTAAAATAAGCTTGGTGTAGGAAATTAAATTGTACTTGCTGCAGCTTGTTGCTCCTAGAGCCAGTGGCGGCTCTACACCAGGGCCTGCCAAGGCACGTGCCCCAGTAAAAAAAATGCTGTGCCCCAATTGGTGCCCCATATGATGCAGAGCTTCCCCCATAGTAACAATATATCAGTGCCCTGGCTTCCATCTGTTGTGCCCCACCTGTGCCCTGGTAACCATTTGTGGCTAGAGCTGCTAGTGCCTAGAGCATACCATCAAATGCTTGCTCACCCTTTTCCAAAGGTGCTCATTTACCACTTCCCCTATATCCACTCTCCACTTGCCAATAATTTTAGTAAGGGCAGCCCACTCTCCTCCCCTTAAAGTATGATAGAATGTGTCCATCAGCCCTCTGCTAGGTTATGGAGAGAATAGGCACTCCTTGAATGGGGAGGGGGGAACCCAACCATCCCTAAGGGTCAAGGTGTGGCCGAACAAATTCCTAAGCCGGAGAAATATGAAAAAAAAAAAACCTTAGGTATATTCTACGTAGTGCTAAGATAGGTAAAACTAACTAGATGTTCTCCTTCATACAATTGAGACATCCACTTAAGCCCTTTAGCTCACACTTCTTTTACCTCTGTATCATAGCAACCGTAGGGGTTGTCTTATGCTTCACCGCTTCCAGTATAAGGGTGATTTTGGTAGGGGCAGCCTTCCTTCCAATTAATTGGTGCACATTATACCATGCATCTATGGTTGCAGACATGAAAGGATAAGGGTGTTCTGGTATCGTTCCCAGCCACAGCAACTCTGCCAACAATCCACCTTTAATCTGTCGGTTACAACCTGATTCTTCAATTGCATACCACCCTGTATCATCTCCCTTCAATCCCCTTGGCAGAGCAGCAAGCTGGGCTGCAAGATAGTAGTGCTTAGAATTTGGCAGGACCAGCCCCCCCATTTCTGTGGTAGCTGAAGAATTGTCTTTGGGACCCTGGCTGGTCTCCCCTGCCAAATAAATCTGTGTATAACAGTGTCAACTTTTTTAAAATGAATTTTGGGAGTTTAACCAGAAGGGATTGATACAAATATAATAGCCTGGGAAGACCATCATATTTATTACCCCCACTCTCCCCATCAGTGAAAATGGCAATGCAGCCCATCTCTCACAATCTGCAGCTATTGCCCCTAACAAGGGTCTAAAATTCAAACCATAAATGGCATGGGTCTGACCAGAGATATATATTCCGTGATATTTTATCTTGGTGACCAGTTGCAGGCCATTTAAATGTCAAATCATATCTTGCCTGCCTAGTGTGCCAATTGGCAATACCTTACATTTTGACCAATGAATCTTGTGGCCTGATATTGATCCATATTCCTTTAGGGTCTCATGGACCCTAGGGAGGTCTTCAGCAGGATTCTGGAGGTACAGGAAGAGGTCGTCAGCATACATACCTAGCTTGCACTCACTGTCATTAATCTGAAAGCCTCTAATATCTGCACTCTCTCTCGGATTGCCCCTGCCAGTGGCTCCAATGACAGTATGTATAATAAGGGGGAAAGGGGGCATCCCTGTCTCTTCCCCCTACCCAGAACAAATTTTGGGGTCACTAATCTGTTAACTATTACTTGTGCTGTAGGCTCGGTATATAGGGTTCTAATCCAGGAAATGAACTGCGAGCCAAATCCCAGATTGCTTAAAGTAGTAAAGAGATACCCCCACTCCACCCGATCAAACACCTTCTCAGCATCTAATGCTAAGATGGTGGCCCCATGTTTATTTTTACATTTCTCCCAATAATGAGCAATGTTTAAAGTTCTCCGAATATTATACTTCCCCTGCTGACCCTTAACAAACCCAGTTTGTTCATAGTGTAGTATCTCAGGCAATAAGGGATCGAGTCTGGAGGCCAAGGCCTTAGCCAGAATCTTATAGTCTGCAGTCAACAGTGAAATAGGCCTATAAGAGGCACACCAGGATGGGTCCTTGCCCGGTTTTGGGAGTACAGTTTTGTTAGCAGATCGGGTGGAGGGGGCAGCCTTCCAAGAGCCAGGAACTCAAGCAGCATATCACTTAAAGGCTCCAATAATGAGTCATGGCAACATTTAAAGAGGTCAATCAGCAAACTATTGGGCCCCGGAGCTTTCCCGCCCCTGAGGTTTTTAATAGCCAGACTAATTTCTGCCTAAGAGATTGAAGCCTTCAGTGCTTCAGCCTGCTGCATCGAGAGAGATCTCATGCATGCCTTATTCAGGAAGAAAAAATTACTCACCTTAGTAATTATGTTTCTTCTAATGGAGTCTTGCTGTATTCTGACTATCTGCAGTTAGCTCCAGCCTTTAAACTGCCCCAGAGAACAAAGGGCTAACTTTCTATGCAGTGCATAGAATGCTGAGCTCGAGCTCGGTTGAGGTCTCTGTCTGCAGCCCTTTGAAACCCAACCGTCAGATTCTTACGAGCAAAAACTCACTAACTATACAAGTGGAAATTGTAAAATTTTTAACAAGCCAACTGGCAACAAAGAGTTTTGGATTCCCCAAGAATTCTCAAGTCTGGAAACCCAAAACTAAAAACCAATCCAAAGAGGATAACAATACAATAAAAACACCCAAATAAAAAGGGAGGGTGTGCCAGAAGCACCTCTGGGGTGCAACACTGCACCTGCCCACCCACTTCCCAAAAACCAGGTTCTGAGAGGGGAGGGAGGGAGGTCAGAATACAGCAGGACTCCATTAGAAGAAACACAATTACTAAGGTGAGTATTTTTTTCTTCAAACAACATGAAGTCTTGCTGCATTCTCACTATCTGCAGACTGCCAAGCAGTACCTCCATGGAGGAGGGAGAGAACCTACTTTGGGAATAGGCTCTGAAGTACTGCTGTGCCAAACCGAGCATCACTCCTAGCCTGGATATCCAGACAGTAATGCTTGGCAAAGGTATGGACTGTTTTCCAGGTGGCTGCTTGACAAATTTCTAAGAGAGGGATATCCCTGGCAGCAGCCAGGGAAGCAGCTGTATCTCTGGTAGAGTGAGCCCTCAGGCCTGAGGGTGGAATCTTTCCCAGTTTCTCATAGCAGAATTGTATACAAGACACAACCACCTGACAATAATTCTCTTGGTGGCAGGTTTGCCCTTTCCCACTTCTCCATAAGTGAGGAACAACTGGAGGGAATCAAACCTGTGACCCTTGGTACGCTCTATGTAGTAGCTAAGGGCTCTTTTAACATCTAAATTGTGTAGCCTCCTCTCTCCTGAGGAAGAACGATCAGTGAAGAAGACAGGAAGAGACATTGACTGATTCAAGTGGAAGTCTGAAACCACTTTGGGTAAGAACCTTCTATTGGTTCTAAGGACCACTTTATCTCTATGGAATGAAATAAAATCAGGTTCCACTGACAGGGCTTGCAACTCACCGATACATCTGGCAGAGGTAATGGCTACCAAAAACACAGTTTTCCAAGTCAAGTAACTTAAGCTCTGCTGAGGTCATAGGCTCAAAGGGAGGTTGCATCAGTTGAACAATGCAAACATTCAAGTCCCAGGCAGGGGCAGGATCCCTAAAGGGAGGATTGGTATGAAGCAATCCCTTGAAAATTTTTCAGAACACAGGATGAGATGATAGTGAGGAAGACTTCCCCACTGACAGAAAAGCAGAGACAGCTGACAAGTGTACCTTGAGAGTAGCTAGTCTGAGGCCTAGGCCATTAAGATGGACCATATAATCCAGAACTGTAGGCAATTCAGCAGTGTCTGGGAAAATATGCTTCTTGGAACATCAAATGCTGAATCTTTTCCATTTGGAGTTATAAGTCTTTCTGGTGGAGGGTTTTCTAGAAGCTTTGATAATATCCAGATCCTCCTGAGACAGATGCAAATCTGCAAACTCTAACTCTTCAAGAGCCATGCTCTGAGATTGAGAGATCTAAGATTGGGGTACCAAATCCTCCCCTGAGATGAGGTTAACAGGTTGTAATTCCTGGGAAGAGACAGGGGAAGTTGGACTGCTAGAGACAGCTACGGGGGTACCAAGGCTGTCTGGCCCAGTCTGGAGCAATCAGAATCACCTTGCAAGGTTGTGACCTTATTTTGACTAGAACTTTGAACAAAAGAGGAAAGGGAGGGAAGGCATACAGAAATTTCCCTTCCCAGTTCAGAATCCGAGCATCCAGAGGGACTGAACCCAAGACTAGGGGGTTGCAACAAAACAGAGGAAGTTGGTGATTGTCTGGGGCTGCAAAGAGATCTATCTCTGGAGTGCCCAACTTTGAAAAAATCACTTTCAACACCAGGGGGTCCAGGGACCATCCATGATGGCCCTGAGAGATCCTGCTCAGTGCATCTGTCAGCACATTGTCCTTTCCTGGAAGGTGGACTGCTATCAGAGAGGTCTGTAAGGAATAAGCCAGGGACCACAATTCCATGGCTTCCGTGCACAAGGCCATAGACCAAGTGCCTCCCTGCTTGTTGATGTACCACATGGTTGTGGTGTTGTCTGTTCTGACCTGAACCACCTTGTTCTGCACAGTCTGAGAAAAGGCTTGCAGGGCCAGAAAAACTGCCCTGAGTTCCAGGAGATTGATATGAAGAAGGGACTCCTGAGGGGACCACAGTCCCTGGGCTGTAAGAGCTCTCAGATGAGCTCCCCACCCCAATAGGGAAGCATCTATGGTAAGGACCACTGAATGAGACTGAGTGACAAATGGGACCCATTGGCTTAAGTTGTGCTGATCCTGCCACAATTGGAGGGCTTGGAACAGCGTCTGAGTCACTGGAATCAGTTTGGTAAGAGGGTCCTTCTTTTGGGACCAAAAAGCCCTCAGATGGAACTGAATGTCCCTCATCTGAAATCTTGCCCCTTGGACCGCTGCTGTAGAAGCTGCCATGTGGCACAAGAGCTGAAGGAATTGCCTTGTTGGTCAAGACACCTGAAGGCTGATGGAAGAAATCAGTTCCACAAGAACTCTTGCCCTTTCCAGGGGAAGAAAGGCTTTTGTTTTGACAGTATCTAGCTCTGCCCCTATAAAGGTAAGGAGCTGCACTGGTTCGAGGACTGGCTTGGGAAGGTTGAGAAGAAACCCCAGGGAATATAGTACTTGCTGGGTCACTAGCAGGTCTGACTTGACTTGGTTTGGGGACTGATCCATTATGAGCCAGTCATCCAGATATAGAAAGATGGAAATCTTCTGCTGCCTTAAAAAGGCCACTACTACTGCCAGGCACTTTGTAAAAACCCTTGGAGCTGATGTTAGGCTGAAAGGCATTGCTTTGAACTGATAATGACCTGAGGGCAACTTGAACCTGAGGTACTTTCTGTGGGAGCACCTGATGGGAATGTGAAAGTAGGCATCTTTGAAGTCCAGGGAGGCTAGCCAGTCCCCTGGCCTTAGAGAGGGAAGAATTATTCCCAGAGCTACCATCTTGAACCTTGGTTGTAAAAGATGTTTGTTCAGGTATCTTAGATCTAGGATGGGTCACCACTCCCCTGTCTTTTTTGGGGTAAGGAAGTATGTGGAGTACAGACCTTTGCCCCAATGTAGGGTAGGAACTCTTTCTATGGCCCCTAGGGCCAGAAGAGATGAAACCTTTGCCTCTAGGGCAAGGGTTTCGGAGAGACTTGCAGGTGGAAAAGATCTGGCTCTCATCTTCGGAAATTTTTTTAAGCTGAGAACCAGTCCCTGGCTTACCACTTCCAGGACCCACTTGTCTGAAGTAACAAACACCCAGTCCTGGATGAAGTAAGCCAGCCTGCCCCTTACAGGGATAGGAGAGTTGACCCGAGCAGACCCATCATGCTTGGCAGGGGCCTTAGGCTGAGGAGTGGATGCAGCCCTGCTCATCTCCCTTCTGCCTCTCCCTCTGAAGAATCCCCTCTGTGAAAAGGGAGAAGAGGCCTGTGCTTGGTAGAAAGGCCTATGAAAAGGCCTGCCCCTTCCCCTAGAATGCTGCCTTTGAGGAGTTGCCTGCCTCTCCTTGGCCTGTGCACTCCTATAAGTGGTCCTATATAGCACTGTCAGTGGCTCAGTAGGTAGCACACTTGCCTCTGAGGCTGGGAGATCAGAGGGCTGTGGGTTCAGTTCCCACATCTGGCACTTGGGTTAATATCCCAGTACTGACACTGTAGTGCAGCATGAGAGGGGTGCTGCACTTCTAAGGTGCCGTCTTTGGGATGAGATGTTAAACCGAGGTCCCATCTGCCTGGATTGGTGGTAGTTCAGATGGATGTTAAAGATCCCATGGCACTTATCGAAAAGAGTAGAGGAATTTTTATTAAAGTTGGAAAGGAACATACAATCAAAAAAAGTACAAAACCTAAAGCAATTTATACAAATCAATATACAGATACCAAATGTCAAAATAAAACCAAACAGTGTTAAGTCACACAATAATTTTAACTAAACCATATGTTTAAACACAATCACATAATTTATAGGTATATTCATATAACTCAAATCCTAAATTATTTATTCTAGATCATGCTTAAATATAATTGGCATATATACTTACTATAGATACTCATTTTACTTATATCTATTATAATCCCCCCTATATCTAGCCCCGCTCCTAGCCCTTTTCAACTGCGTGAGATAAATTTTAAAGAAATAGAAGATTCTCTCCTTAATCTAGATATTAAAAAAAGTGCAGAGGATGATGGCTTGGAACCCTTCTTCCTAAGGTTAGGATATGCCCACCTCGCTGCCCCAATTCTTCATATCTTCAATCTCTCCATTACATCTGCTACTGTACCGTCCTGCTGGAAATCAGCACACATCCTCCCTCTGTTCAAATCTGGTGACCTGTGCGGTGTAAATAACTACAGGCCTATTTCCATCTTGCCTATCCTTTCTAAAGTTTTTGAAAAACTGATCCACAATCAGTTAAAATCTCATTTGGAAACCTTCTCTCTCATTAACCCAGCTCAGTCTGGCTTTCCGGGCAAATCACAGCACAATCTCTGCTTTAGCAAAAGTAACCGATGACTGGATTTCTGCTATAGATGCAAAGAAGGTAACTGGAGCAGTCTTTTTGGATCTTAGCAAAGCTTTTGATACTGTTGATCACAACCTATTAGTCAATTGCCTCACTAATATGGGCGCCACGCACCATACTACCCAGTGGTTCTCTAGTTACCTAACTGGGAGATCCCAGAAAGTAAAAGCAGATGGCCTTTTCTCTGCTTCCTTGCCAGTTGTTAGAGGTGTCTCCCAAGGATCCATCCTAGGCCCTATCTTGTTTTCATTATACATTAATGATCTTGATTCCAATATATCCGCGTCCAACCTGCATTTCTTCGCGGATGACACTGTGCTGTATACTTCTGGCTCAACGCTATCCGAAGTTAAGAAAGTGCTTCAAGCGGACTTTGCCCAACTGGAACATAATTTAATAAAGGCAAAGCTCCTGCTTAATGCAAAGAAGATCAAAGCTATGATATTCTCTCGTAGTGCCGCCATAGGTACCTCCAATACACCGCCCAAAGACTTTATTGTTACCACGTTAAACGAACCACTGGAAGTCGTCACCAAATTCAAATATCTGGGCATCTGGATTGACAACAAACTCTCCTTCAGTGACCATATCGAGGACGTCTCTGGAAGGCTTAAAGCCAGATTAGATTTCTTCTTTAGAAATAGGTCCCTCTTCCCCCTTGAAACTCGAATTAAGCTTGTCCAGGCCACTTTTCTCCCCCTTCTTGACTATGGCGATGTAATCTACTCCTCTACTACTCTCTCAAACCTAAGTAAATTGGACATCCTTTATCACCGTATGTTACGGTTCATTACTAACTCCCCGTACCGTTCACACCACTGTGACCTATATGCAGCTATTGGATGGACATCTCTCACTATTAGACGCCTGCTCCATGCTGGCCTATGGACCCTTAAGCTGCTCCTGCACAAACTGCTGAGCTATCTTTCATCTCTCATTAGTATTTTGTATAGTGCATACTCTTTAAAGAAATCTGATTACATTCTGCTTGACATACCTAGGACACGGACCTCGTTTGGTAAACGTGCTATTGCACATGCCCTTCCATCTATTTGGAACCAATTACAAACCATGCTGAAACTAACTAGCGCAGTTTCAATTAACTTCTATAAAGTGCTAAGCTCAACCAAGATAAAAGATATCTGCAACTGTCATTAAGCCCCTTCTTATCCCTATGTGTGCGCTATGCTTATTTCGTGTAAGATCTTAATTGCCTTGTATATGTTAACTTTTTATTGTCGCACTATCATTTAATCCAAGACACTATTTCATTCTCCGGCTCCTGACTTATATCTACTACCTTTGCTACAGCAATCCCATTCCTGCTTTCCTTCCCTTTCCTACTCCTGGCTCTGTCTACATATATACTACTCCGCTCACTCTACCAAGCCATGAATACCTCCCCTACCCTATTTTTTTCTGTTGCTGATCAATTTGCTAAAATGTATGTATTGCAAATACCAGTTACCATGTCGTCAATCGTTAGTATACTATCTAGAAATGTTCATCTTTTGTACCACTTGTTTTGCTTACCACCTATTGTTATCCGATGTGGTGTCCTTGTATGTAATATCTGCTTGTATTATATGATCACATGCATTCATGTATATTATTGTTTATCAATTATTTATTTATGTATGTTCACTATAAGTGTACATGTCACAGGACCTCCTTGTGAATGAGCTTGCTCAATGGAGTTTTCCTCCTATAAACTTGAACTTGAACTTGAACATAACCAATCAATAGAGGCCCATCTTCCTTGAAAGGTTGTTGACTGGATTGAATTATAATCTTGCAACCTGATGTCTTTAATTGCTGTTTCTACCATAAAAAACAACTCGTCAGAAGTAAAATGTAGTTGTTGAATAGTCAATCTGCACCGGACAAACCATATATAAAATTTAAAACAAACAAGAAATAACCATAGTGTTACTCTATCATGTTTCGTCCACAGAAAAGGCAAAATACTAAGGCATAATATTTCTAAAGTCATAAAATCAAACAGAGATGTAGGCCAGTGACATTGAATTGATTGCCAAAATCCTTGAATAAAAGGGCACTCTAGGAATAAATGCTGCATTGTCTCAAGTTACATCTGGACATATTCCTCTAGGACAATATCTCTCCGACACCTGTCTATGCTTTAGATTTCCTCTTACATTTAGGTGACCATGCAAGGCCAGCCAAGTTACATCCCACATCAAAGTAGGAATACGAGGGGAAATCAGCATTTCACCTATCAGTAATCTATCTGGCAAAGAACAAGAATCAAAGCTTGCTGTCTCTTGAAAATATTTTAAAATCAAAGATTCATACAAGTTTTTCCAAGTATAAGAAAGGAGATGCTCTTTGGAAATACCCCATAGTTTTATTTTAGCAAAGCAAGTTCTCATTGGATCAGGTAAATAAGAAATCAAAATTTGTCGAGGAAGGTTATCATACATGGGCCAAATAGAGAAAATAGGTCCCAAGGAATCTAAGACCCAAGGGGACCATCTATTAATTTTTTGAGCTACCAAGGGGAATAAATTAGCATATAAATATATGGTGGAAACAAAATACCACAGGTTGTATCATCTTCAACCCTCCATTTATTTTTTCTCTCAATAGTAAGCTTCTTTTAATTGGATTTAAATGGTTTCCCCAGCTACAGGAAAAAAACAACTATATATTCTGGTTTCTAAAGTTGACGGTAAGCTATATACTGTACTTAAATATAAAAATATGGGTAACAAAAAGGTTCTTGTCATGTAGATTCACTTTAATTTAGCTAAACGCCAAGTATTCCAAAGAGTAACCTTATTTTGTGCTTCATTCAATTTAAGTATCCAATTCTGATAAGCCAACTCTCCAGAACCAAATAAGATCCCTAAAATAGGGGCTGTCCCTTTTATTACTGGTACCCCAATTATTGTATCATCTGTGACGTCTTCAGCATTAAGAGGAAGGCAACAAGATTTCTAGTAATTTATTTGCGCTCCAGTATGAGTCGTAAAATTAGTTAAAATTATTCCCCGATTATGTGCTGATGGGATATTTCCTATTATAAAACAAATGTCATCTGCATATGCAATGCTCTTTATTTCAGGGTCTTCACAGGAAAAGGATACACCCTGTATACCTCTAGTTTTATCCACCATTCTAAGTAGCGGATCAATGGTAAATAAATATAGTAAAGCACTCAGAGGGCAACCTTGCATACTCCCTTTAAAACAGTACACCTACGACCTATCCACCCATTACAAAAGGTTTTAGCAGAGGCAGACGTATAACATGTTTTAATCCAATTAATAAACACTTCAGGAATGCCATATGTAGCCCAACAACTCCATAAGTACTCATGATTAACATTATCGAAAGCCTTAGCTTGATCCAGACTAAAAATAAGACCTGTAAGCTCACCAGTATTACCTCTATGAAATATTTCTCTAAGTAATATTAAACCATTAGAAATCTTTCTTCCTGGTATTGAACATGCCTGAGAACTGTGTAATAGAAAATCAGCCATTGGTATAAGTCAATTATGTAACAGTTTTGTAAATATTTTAAAATTTGTATTAAGCAGGGTAATTGGCCTCCAATTTGATAACTTAGTTCTATCTCCTTTTTTGTACATAAATACCACTAAACCAGCTGACATACTATTTGGTAATAATCCTGTAATCAGAATTTCCCTTAAGACCTTCACAAATTCTTGTAATAATATTGCAAAAATTATTTTATATCTCTCATATGGCAAACCATCACTCCCTGGGGCAGTACCTGCCTTTGTTAATGAAAAACTAGCCGATACTTCTAAAGATGTTATATCAACAAGCAACATGTTTCTGCTATGTTTATCAAGCATAGGTGGAATCACTTGAGCTAACCATAATGAATGTGGGGAACCAGAAACAGTAGCATATCCAAATAATTGCTATATATGATTATCTAAAGCATTCATAATATCTTTCCTGGTCGTACATTTTTTACCTGTAGAGTCACAAACCTCTGCCATATATTTTTGATGTCTTTGTTCAGCACAAAACTGATAGGGGTCTATAAAGGCTTTACCTCCTTGGGAAACAAATCTTCTTTCTACATCTAAGGATTTATATCTACTATATTGTGTTGAATTTAATAATTTTCAAATTCTATCTAATTCAGATAAGGCTGTATAATCCCCTTGTGCAACTATAAAATGTAAGACTAAAAACTGTTGTCGAGTTTTTAGATATGTATCTTTATTAAATTTATTTAATTTATTAAATTTCCCATTAATCTTGCCAATTATTTGGAAATACTGTCTTATGTCTATTTTTGTATCTTCCCACCAATCTCTATGCGAATCATAGAGGCTAACCACTGATTTTCTTGCCTGTAGTACTGCCAAAATACCTTCTTCAACAGTTGGTAACTTAAGTAATTCCAGGTTAAGACGCCAATATCCTGGTCCTCTATGCATTATTTTATAACTACCTATTGTAATCTCAAGTATCACACGATCAGAAGGTGCAATTGGTATAGTTTGAGTTTTTTGTATTGTTAAAGTATCTGAAATAAACCAGAAATCTATCCTTGTTGCTTTAGTACCTTGAAAAAATGTTTTTTGTGGTTTACCTAATAAATTAAAAACATCAACCACTCCTGACTGTGTCAATAAATCATTAAGACACTTAGTATCACAAAATAACTTTGTGGATCGTATACCTCTATCCGTATGATAACAGCTACAATTAAAATCTCCACCTAAAAGCACAAATCTAGAAGTGAACAAATAGGGCAATAAAGTCTTAAATAATGCTATGCACAGGGGTAGATATAGCAGTTAATAATCCTACAGCACACCTAGTTCAACTTATAGATGTTTTGCCGGGTCGCATATTATTGTTAGATATGATACTTAATTATTTACACTGTAGATTTATTAATGTTTTATTATTTCTTTTTTGTAGATTTTCTCTCCCAGGTTGACCCTTTTTTTTATTTTTCACTGTATCCATAACATCAGCAGATGGTTCTGGATCAGAAGATCCTTCAGGTTGTGAAGAATGGACCAAGGTGAAATCTGACTCAGTACCTATGTCTTCCTGTAATACCGAAAATGCATTCTGGAGGGGTATCAAACCTTGTTCAGATATAGGTATTTTAGAGGTCCTGGATCTTAAACTGTAATGTCTAGCAGTAATGAGGTTAAAAGATTCTTCAGGTGGAAGGGGGGAGGCATAGTATTAGGAATAACATGGCCCGCAACAGAATCTGTAAGAATCACCATTTTAGTAGATATTAAGTTCTCCTTTTCCTGGGAGGGAGTAGTTGATACAATTTCCAAAATGTCTGCCCATTCCATATTAGGTATGGCTTCAGGTTTACTTGGGGGGGTGGAGGTACAGGTTTTTCCTCTGAACCACATGTACTGCTGTATTTAGGTAAAAATCCTGTATGCAAAACTCTCCATTTTTTTTATTTTGGGTAGCCCAAGGACAGTCAGTAAATACATGGGGTTCTTCACAAAGTGAGCATTTAGCTGGATGATGAAAATTTGACATTGTATGGCCCAATTCTTCACACTGGACACATTTGATGACTTCACAATTCCTGCTAAGGTGTCTACCAGAATCACATTTATAACAGTGACGGGCTGTCCTGGATAAAAGATAAATCCTTTATCCCTTCCCAAATAAAAGCAACTGGGAAGACATTGTAAACCTTCTTCGGTTTGGTTTAAATTAACTTTAAATCTCCAACCACCATTCCAAAATCCTTCTGTATCAAGAATGGGCTCTGGGTTTCCCTTCAGGGTACACTTTTCTCCAACCAATAGAGATATCCTCCACATTAACCCCTTCATTACGGAACAATAGAGTAATAACTCTTGAATGTCTGTTTGGTTAATGGTATGGCCTGAAAATGGACCCATGCAGGATTAGTCTTTAATAATGTGTATTTCATCCAAAATCTGTTTAACATATCTGGTGTACAAAAACTAATGTCATATGTATTGTCCCCTGGTGTATGAATCAAGGCATACACCTCACTGGGCGTTAAACCCAGCATTTGGTTAAGTAAGACTTTCCCCACATAGAATCTGTCAGGAATGGTATCAGTGGGTCCCAAAAATCTCAGCCTTACAGCATTTCATCTTTTAGTCAAGGAAACAGGTTTATGAAAAAGGTTAGCATAGGAGGTAGTTGGTGTTGTAAGACGTGGTAGGGTATTTTGATCAATATCAGGCCCTATATCATTAGCAGCTTTATTTTGTTTGGCATTTCCCTCCAAATCCCTACTTTGGCATTGTTGAGGTGATTTTGATCCTAGTTTAGGACTAACTGGCTGGTTGTGGTTAACCACAGCACCTGGATCCATTAAAGGCCTGTTTATGTCAGATAATTCTACATTCTGTATTATAGAACCAGGGTCTAAACTACCCTCAGACCTAGCTGCAGGAACACTAGTCTCAGAATTGGGCCCATCTAAAACTGCAAGAGGGGTATGATCCATACCTGGAATTGGTATGGCAGGGTCCGCGATCCACTGATCCGAATCTAACAGCAACCACCCCGCCCTTTTCAGGGCGATATCTGGGGACCAAGCAGAGGAAGGTTCTACTTCTATATCCCCTGAAATCTTCGGTGAACAAGCTTGTTTCCCCTCAGGGCTGTTTGCACCTTTATGTACTTTCAAGTCGGTACCTGTATGACCTGAGGGTGACTCTACCTCGGGTCTCTTCCGTTTCTGAATCTCTTCTTCTGCTGAGCAGTTTGATAATCCATAGCAGCCTTCTCCCAAAGGCAATGTTTCTCTTTGAATATAGTGAGAGCTTGTTGATCTTCCGAAGCATCATCGGCTGTCTCGGCATTTAGAAGTCACACTTACAGGTTTGGATTTAAAGTCGACGTGCTCTTGCAATTAAAGCTAGACATACTCCTTGTATGTGCTGGAATTGAGGTGTATTTTTCACCTTCCAGCTGAAAACTGTGTTTTGAGGGGTTAGTTAGGCACGTTTTGCTGGCCACCACTCGGGTGCATTCCAGCCGTATCGTTCCCCTCTACTCTGGGTAAAGCCCGCGAGCTCTCCTGCATCTGAGCTCCTCCACTGTCGTCGGCCATCCTGAGACCGTTCCTCTCTCCCAACAGTCTCACAGCGCCACCACTGTCCACAAGAGATATTGGAACAGAAAGGGATTCCTTGTTTTCTGTCTCTCCTGTATGCAGTCCTCCTCCACCAGGATCCATGGGAGCCGCCATCTTGGTCCCACAGGAAGCAAGAGTAGGGGAACTTCCCCAGTGTCCTGGCCAAATTTCCCTCATTCACTAAAGATACCACCAACAGCTTTATCTGGTTCAAGATCAGTTGGCATTCATCTATATCCCCCTCCCCCGGGTTGTGCCTGAAAATAGGCAGGATTTTCTAGTGCACTTACCCGGTCAACAAAAACGAAATAAAAAATAAATAAAAATAAATATTCCTCCATTTTCTTCATGTAATTCTCTGTCTGCTCCCCAAACAGAGAATTACCTTCAACAGGGAAATCCATGGCTTTAGCCTGGGTGTCCTGTGAGAGGCTAGTACATCTGAGCCAAGCCATTCTCCAAAGAGCAACAGATGTAGCCATGACTCTTCATGACACATCATTGGAGTCCACAGCAGCATGAAACTGTAACTTAGATGCCTCAATCCCATCCGCAGCCACCTCCTCCAGCTCCTTGGCCAGCTGGGGTGAGGCCTGTTTAGCCAGTGCCAGTACACAGTCCCACCTGGACTTCTGGTACCTGGCTGTATAGGCCATATAATTAGCCTGCCTGAGTCCCAAAGAGGATGCCATGTACTGCTTATTTGCCAAGGCATCCATCCTCCTGGAGTCTTTATTTGGGTGTGTGAAGCCAAGGGGACATTAGCCCTGTCACAGGCTGCAGCCTGCATGACCCCAACATGGCTGCATTGTTGGTAGAAAAACTCCATTTCTGAGCCTGATAAGGTGTACCTCCTATCCATCCTTCTATCAACAGGAGGTACAGAATTAGACTTTAATATTTTTTGAGTCTGTTTACCAAAAGGTTTGTGCAAGGGAATAGACATCCTCCTGGACTCTGGGATGTCCATCATCTCTACAAAATTAGGCTCCTCTTGATCCTCTGTAGCTTCCTCCATAGGAAGCTGAAGAGTTTCAGCCACTTTCCTGTAAAACAAATAGTGGGGAAGGGACTCAGAGAGCCTAGGGCAGGAAACACCAGAAGGTCTGTCTGGGGAGATGTCCGGTTCAATGGGCACATTCAGACTTTCTGCTCCATCATAATCATTATCTTGTTCAAAATCCCCCTCCTCCTCAAATTTCGGTTCATAAAAATCTTCAGGGGCACACTCCTGAACCGATGGAACTGACCGAACCGAGCCCCTAGCTAACGGAGCCGAATTGGACGGAACTGGGTGAAGCGATTCAACAATCTGAATCACTCAGGCAATCTCCTCAGCAGTCGAAACATGAACCTCTGGATCCAAACCGGCTGGCTTGTCCTTTCTTTTTCTTTTTGTTGGAACCGATCCCTCAGGATCAGCTCTCCTAATGCCCAAAAAAGTATCACCCTGGTCAGAGGGCACTCCTTCTGGTTCGGTCGGAACTGAACCAGACTGGCTATCCAGGTCAGCGGACTTCTCGGCTTCCTTTTCCCAAAGTCTACCTAATCTCTTTTCTAAGGTAGTTTTAGGAAATTTTTTACAAATTTGGCAGTCTGTATCGAGGTGTTCAAACCCCAGGCAATAAACACATGTGGTGTGGGGGTTGGCCTTGGCAAAGACTTCCCCACACTGACTGCAGTGTTGAAACCCAGTGGGCCTGTTTTTTTTCCTTGGGTTTCTCAGACATGGCCAACCTACTCAAACTTATCCTTTTTTCAGCAACCACCAGTCAAGACTCCCTTATCGGTTCCTAACCGTGTCACGGGTGTTGGAAAAAAAATGTCTAAACTATGTTTTTTTTAGAACCGATAAGGACTGGTAACCACCCACTAAAGTAAAGCACAGAAAATCAATATAAAGGATCGGTTCAGCAGAACCGATCGAATAAACTTACAATTTCCACACAATAATCAGAAACTACTATCTAGTGCTCATGATACCGCAGACAGAGCCTGAATTGACTATGCGGATTAAATTCGGACTAATTTCAGCTTAAAACTGACACTTTAACCAACTTTTGAACCAAGCTGAAGGAGAAATCTCCAGAGCGACTGTTCAGTGAGGCGGAGTAAAGAATCTGACGGTTGCGTTTCAAAGGGCTGCAGACAGAGACCTCAACCGAGCTCGAGCTCAGCATTCTATGCACTGCATAGAAAGTTAACCCTTTGTTCTCTGGGGCAGTTTGAAGGCTGGAGCTAACTGCAGATAGTCAGAATACAGCAAGACTTCATGTTGTTTGTATACACATATTTGCTCTGGGAAGGGGGAACCTCAGAAGTATACAGCTGTCTATAATAATCTCCAAAGGCCTGTCCCACCTCATCAGGGTTATTCAGCAAGATACCAGCTGAGATATGTATTTGATTTACTGCCTTTTCACCATCTTTCCTTCGTAGTTGCCAGGCTAATAGCTTCCCCACACGATCCCCATCATAGTACTGACCAGCCTGTGAGAGTAAAATTGCTCTTTCCAAACAGGCCCCACACACTGCATTATATTGCCATTTCATCTTCTGCAATGAATTATATAGTGTTTGGTTAGGGTTCACTCTGTGCGTTTCTCAGTGATCTCTATCTGTGACCTTAACACCTCTTCCTCTCTAGCCATATTCCGGGCCTTATATGCTGTATAGGAAATGGTTTGGCCATGTATATATGCTTTTAACATCTCCCATCTAGTTATATTGGAGGTATCCCCTTTCCTGTTAAATGTGAGGAATTCTTTAATGGAATTGTTTATATGTCTCACATATGCCTGATCTTTCAACAGCAATGGGTCAAACCTCCATGGCCTGTTCCCAGTAGCTACATTTCCCATGGATAAATCCATTGTTGGCTCCTTTGGTCCTGTAGACACCATGTGGTGTCAGAACCATCCATTGCAGAACCGGAGTCTAAATGACCGCCGGGAGAGAATGAGTTAATGTCGCATGGTCTGAGATTAGGATGGGTGAATAACTGGCCCCTTGAAGATGTGGTAAAAAAACTGGACTAATCAATATTCCGTCTATCCGGGAATAAGATTTGTGAGTGTTGGAATAAAAACTATAATCTCTGCCGGAAGGAAATATGTGATGTCATGCATCAATCAGGCCCACATCTCTCTCCAGTACCCCCAGGGCTCTAGCATTTTTAGAGATCTTGGCAGAGGTATTTGCTGGACCTATCCAGAATAACATCCTGTACACAGTTCAAATCTCCTCCAATCACCCACAGGCCTGGCCATACGACTAGTTCTAGAGAGAGTTGCTGAAAAAACTGAGGGTCATCAACATTTGGAGCATATATTGAGCCCACATTAAAAGTGCCAGTTCCTGGGAGCATCACTCTAGCCAAGGCATATCTACCTAATGGGTCCACTTGACTATCGACCTCTGTAGCTTGGGATCCCCTCGGTATCCATATTACAGCATCTCGAGCCTTAGTTGCGAAGTTGGCCGATATCCATTTCCTCCCCATAAACACTTCTGTCCTGGAGGCTTCCTCCCAAGACATATGTGTCTCTTGCAATAAGACCATTTGCCACTTAGCTTTTTTAACCTCTGTCAGGATGTTTTTCCTTTTTATAACTGACTTCATCCCATTAACATTCCAAGTAGCCACCTTTAATGTATTAGCCATAACCTGATGTTAAAAGTCCCATTCCGCCCACACCCTCCAGCAGCAAATCTTTCAATCCATTTACAATTCCCTGTCTCATTTTTATACTATACATCCCACCTCCCCTGCCTTCTAACTACAAATTCTCCCACTTGGGGAACCTCCACAAGTATCCCAGCAGGCACCAGACCAGTACAGCCCAATCGGTCAAGCCCCACCAGAATACTACTTCAGGGATCTTTCCCAACTTCCTCCCTCACACCATACAACATTCTGTAACCCCCACAAAACCATAGCAAGAAATCTTCCTCCCCCTTAAGGCCAAGAGTGGCCATCCCAAAAGCCCCTGCAAACAAGTGGAGAACATTTTATAAAGCACTCTAATTTGTAATGCACTCCATTAAACAAGACACTTACTTAGGAGTACTAAAATTAACACTTTAAACAACGAGATTCCTAGAGTTACCCTTAAGGCAAGCAGTAAATATCTCTAGCAAAACATTAGTCAAGTATAACAAGTTGAGCAACCATTCCGAAGTCCCCTTCCCTCCATCCCCCCCAATAGCGCCCATCTCCAAGATCAACACGACAATAACATGGCAATTACAATATAGAGTTATTGAATAACTTGGAGGTGTTCCGTAGGTGATCTCGAGTCCAATAACACAAGTTGCTGCCTCTCGCTGATACCCTGAACCCAAGCCCAGGTCGAGAGCAGAAAAAAGTCAGCTTCTGCAGCATTACAGCCCGTATCAGGCCCAAGCCCCGGGTGCAGCAGTATGACCTCCGCAGGTGCTCACAAATTCAATTACAGGCCTCATACTGAACAAGTCACTGTCTAAATCAGAGCACACAGTGCAAGACCTGATCCAGGGCCCCCGGGGAAGCAGAAGGAAACTTAAGAGGCAAACCCCATAAGTAACTTCTGGCCCAACCAGTCACCCCACTCACCTTACATCAGGCAATGTGGAGTAGTGGAGAAAGAGCAAAGAATCCATGCCTTCACTGCTCCTCTAATTCTCAATGCTGTGGTGAGTTCACTCCATCTCCACTTCTAGCAATGCCTTCCACCCATTTCATCACCACTCTAGGACAGGAGAAGAACTGCAGTGCACCCCCAGGCTGATCAATTTTGAGCTTCACTGGATACAATAATGCAAAGGACCATCCCGTTTTATATAAACTTCTGCCTCCTCATTTGAATTGTTGTTTACTATAGTCCTGAAATATGAACATTTTTTGATTACCAATAACAATTGGGCCCTTCTCCTTAGCTTTACGTAGTATAGCTTCTTTATCCACATATCTAAGATACTTTATTAAGCAATACCTTGGACAAGAGTCCGGTGCTTTTGGGCCAACTCTGTGCACTCTCTCCACCTCACAGTGCTGTAGGCTTGGGGGGAGACTTAAGTGTTTGACCAGCCAGGCGTGTAACATTCTTTCTGGATTGTTCCCCTTGATCCCCTCCAGGAGAACCAATAATTCGAAGGTTGGAACATCGCGACCTATTCTCCTGGTAGTCTATCTTTTCAGTGAGTTCCTCCACCATTTTTTTTAATGATTGTTTGTCACTGGTTACCGCAGCTAACGAATCCTCCAGTATGCCAACCCAATTCTCCAGCTCCACAATTTGGGTTGTATGGGTAGCTGAGGTCTCTGACAGTCCAGTCATTATGGATTGAAGATGGGATATTTGTGAGGTTATATTATCAAATCCAGTTTTCATGTCATGTTGTATGAGAGCCAATGTGGCTGGGATCGTGGCCAGGGATCTCTCGAGTTCAGAAGTTCCATCCTGTACCATTGATGAGTTTGCGGGGTTATCCACCTCTACTGGGCTGCGGTGTTGCTGTTTGGGTTGCTCTGTATTCCCGAACGAAAACTTAGACTGCTTATTTTTACCTCTATTGGAAGCCATCAACTCCGCAGACATTCCCCATTGCACAGAGTATTTTTAACCATGTGGTACTCCTATTTCCTTATAGATTAGGCTGAGTGCATACAAGAGCTAAGCTAAGCTGTGTCCGCCATAGTCAGCTACAAGCCACGTCCCCTGCAGTCCAGCGTCTTGTGGACCAAGGTGTACCCCCAAATGAAGTCCAGCAAGTTTCCGGACACTGCTCTTTACAGTCCATAAACAACTACAGCACACTCTCAGATAACAAGCAGGAAAGAAACTCAAAGTTACTAGGACATTCATCCAATTCATTGTGTTCAGCCACAGTTATAACATCCAGCCCAGAGATACAGTGCCAGCCACCCCCAAAGTGCAAAGTACCTTTCAGCGATGGTTCCCAAGTAAATATTTTCGGACCAAATTGTATCTTCCAGCACCCATTCATGGTGAACATCATCCATAACTACGGCCAGCAGAAAAGGAAGAAGCATGTGACCATGAATAGAGACGGGAGCAGTTCAGATGATGAATAAGGCTAGTACTCGGCCACCCGGCTTCCTGAAACTAGGTAAAAGAGTGATCGCGTAATGTGCCTGGTGGAACTTGAGAAATCTAACGTGTTTTTATTTTTTTTTCTCTCGCCCGCTCAGTGTGTATTGGCAACACAGAAGAAGCTCACCCGACAGACGTAAGCAATGCAAAGTATCCGCAGGATACTGTGGACCCAATCGAAACAGAAAAATCAAAATGGACAATTTCTTTTCTCAGATAAGCCACTGTCTTCTATGTAGAGCCAGTAGATAGAAATGTGCTAATGCGCCGTTTATTTGAATAGTAGCAAGGGAATTTGTTTCCTGTGTGCCTGCTTGTTATTGTACTTCTCAAGTGAAAAAAAATGTTTGCCATCACACTGCGTCCATTTTTTTCATTGCGACTCCCCATACACTATAAAAGATTGTCTATAAGGAGTTTTGCACAACAAGGGTTTTCATTAATCTTGAGGTATCCATGGCATCGTGAAACCTCTCGAGCTATGCTCTCAAGGTTTCATGTTGCCATGGATACCTCTCAATTGAGAATATCCTTGTTGTGCATGCCTCCCCATAGACAATCCTCTATATCCTCAGACCCCTGTCAGATATGTTTTACACTAGATCAAAGGTGATGGATTCCCTCAGTGAATTTATTCAATTTCCAACACTGAAAGCAGATTTCTGGTTAGTGGTCCACTGGGCATGTCCAAAACTGAAAAAGGTGAACTTTGCTGTTTGAATACCTCTGAGGGAAAAGGTCAGCTGGGTGCCAAGCAAAGCACAGCTGCAATACCCTGCTGTAGATTGCATAGGAATCTAGACCATTTCATACCAGTTGCTTGACCTTCCACTTCAAGTAGTTACCCAAAGGTAGCTGAATCTGTGTCCCATAAACTTATAATACATAATAATACAGCTAGCAAATTACAACTAAGTAACATTTTATTCTATATACCTTTTCAGGATAACACATTAGAAGCCATGTTGTCTCTGATCAGAGGTTGTTTTTATTATATCGTCTCTCTCTGTTACTGTCAGCCTACCACACCCTTGTTGGAATAAGATATGTTTGTTGTATGTGAGCACATGTTTGCACTATGTGACTTTCTGTGTTATGTGTACTATTCATATTTTGATTATTTTTCATTTTTATTGCTTTTTATTGCTATTGGCTCTCTCCTCTCCCTTTTGTACCGCTACCCTTGGTTCACACTTGGACATGAACTTCAGCTCAGGATGCCTATTTTGGTCACCAGATTTTAAATAAGTAACTAAATTAAAAATAAAGTACTGTACCTGTCTTCTACCTTTTACCCACAAATCAACATGTAATGTTACAAATATCTAAAATTGTGTGCAGCACAACTTCTGAACGGAGGTGACACACCATGTCCCAAAACACTGAAGGCTCGTTGAAAGTTAACTGTGACAGCTTTGGTGTACGTTCAGAGTTCACTTGACAACTGAATTGCTTAGAAAGCAGAGGGTGGGGGAGTTATTACCGTTACTGAGGATTATGTAATGATTCTGACTAAAAGACTTAATCAAACTGTTCAGTCAAGTAACAACACACAGGTCCTGCACTATCAGTGCTGGAATTTATGTGGGTTGGCAAACAGAGGTTCCATAGCTCTGAAGTGAGCCTCAGTGGTGCATGCAGAATTGCCATGTACTTATATAATGGGTAGAGGGCTGGGTGTAAGGATATTGACAGTTCCTACAGCTCATAATGTGTTATTCCAATACATTATTTTACAATTACTTTTCTGTTGTTTGTGTTGCATTTCTTGGTATGCAATTATTACTACTTGTATATTTATGTTTTCATATTCAGTTTGTAAAGTGATTTGTGATGCATTAAGTTGTAAGAAAAAGATGCTATATGAAAACATATATTGTATTATAAAACAATGGCTTAAATGAAGCACTCTGATTGGCCGACTGCATTCTAAAGGTGCTATGTAACTGACTGGAAACCCTCATGTACCAGACAATTATTAAAATGTTAACTATAAAAACATTATAGTTGCCAGCCCAGTGGTGTAGAGGGCTGAGGTACTGGTGCCTCACCTCTTACCACGCTAATGACCTGGGGTCAGGAGCGACCTCGGGTATTGGAGGGTCAGCTGAGGGGAGGAGGATTGAGCATCCCATGGATTGCTCTCCTCCTCCAGGAGGGTGGGAGGGGACGACTGCTGAGGTACTGGTCCTGGTGGTGGCTGGGGGCTGGTGCAAGCTCGAGGTTAACAGTGTGGGTTGGCTTGGGCTGACGTC
Source organism: Neoceratodus forsteri (assembly GCA_016271365.2). Classification (NCBI taxonomy): domain Eukaryota; kingdom Metazoa; phylum Chordata; order Ceratodontiformes; family Ceratodontidae; genus Neoceratodus; species Neoceratodus forsteri. The sequence continues at coordinate 1,137,078,889 of CM057455.1, read as the reverse complement.
AGATGTACAGTGCACAGAAGCATACACAGCAGCATCCCTGATGTCATTGCACGCCTACGCTGTGGGGGAGGCAATCATGAAAAGATAGTCTGGCATACTTGATGACTGGCCCCAACAGCACCACACTACTATCACTCAGGCTGCTCCTCCTGGATCCTGACCCTGGGCTTTCCACATTGGTTGGGTAAGTATCCACCGTGATGTCTGCTTTTTATTCATAAACAAATTTATTTAATAAAAATAACTTAACAGTAATGCTTGCCTGAAGTGCCATGTCTTCATTTATTACCCACCGTGATGTAGCCTGTGAGAGGAACAGAGGAGAGTGTCAAGCACAAGCACTGGGGGTGGTGCAGTGCCACGAGTCCTGTTGGACAAGGGGGAACCATAGATAACACCCACCCCCACCAAGGAGGGAATAAAGAAACGATAATTAAAAAAAAATTATAGTTGACTAATAACTAGCCATCAACTTTTTCAATTGTATCAGTGGCTCAGCAGGTTGTACACTCACCTCTGAAACTGGAAGATTGAAAGGTTGTGGGTTCTAGCCCCACACCAGGCATTTGGGTAAATCCCAATACTGACACTGTAGTGCATCATGAGGGGGATGATGCACTTCTGAGATGCTATCTTTCAGATGAGACATTAAACCTATGTCCCATCTGCCTATTCTGGTGGTTGTTCAGGTGGATGTTAAATATCCCATGGCAATTCTTGAAAAGAGTAGGGGAATTTTTTTATTATAACTTAAAAGCAAATACATACAAAATAGTGTTACTGCACACAAAATCATAAGAAAAGAAAAGAGAAACATAAATAACTATTTCGTCATACATCAAAAATAAAATTGCTTATTTATAACTTCAAAAATTAAGCAGTAAATACTGAAACCAAAACCTCTCCCCCCACCAAAAAAATAGGAGAGTTTTGTTATTAGGACTGCACAAAACAAATGTAAAAATGGTGTTAATTCACAAGAAGAAGAATAATAATAATAACATAAACAGAAAGAAGAAAAAATGAAATACATAGTTTAGTCATCACAGTAAAGTAAAGGAAAAAAAACAAACAATAAAGACTGTGATGAAACTCAAGCAGGAAAGACCTAGGCGCCTCTCTAGACCTCCTCAAGTTAGTCCATATGCTTCCACCAAGAGAGATAACTAATTTGGGAGGTAGACAGTCCCTCTTTATGTTTAATCTCTAAAACAGCCCAATGAATAATCCAAAACAATTGTTCAGCATTACGTACTTTTTTATAAAGAGTAAATTAGCAGCGGACATGCCAAATATGATATTTTATTAAGAGGAGAATCAACTGTATAGTCCCTATGTCATATTTGCCCCATGCTTAAGGTAGTAATCCCAGGAATAAAATATCTTTCATCAATAATTTAAAAGGTGATTTTGCCCATTTAGAATATAGGGAAGTCCAAAGAGAAAAAGTAAAAGGGCATTCAAAATAAAGATGTTCCATCGTTTCTAAAATTGCAGAACAACAATCACCCCTTGGGCAGATTTTTTCGAAAACATCTTTATGCTTCATATTATTTTTAACATTGAGCTTTTCATAAGCACACAACCATAATACATCCCACATCCTACCTCGGAGTCAATAATTTATCAACATGGATCCTATCTGCTTAGATACTTCTGATTCCCGATCCCAATACCTAGGATATTCCAAAAAAAAAAAACCTTCAGGATATGTGCATATAGGTTTTTCCTGGCATAATCTAGAAGCATATGTTTAGTAATTGCCCATACTTTTAATTTACCAAAAATATACATCTTATAAGAAGGTAAACCCTGCAAAGATTTTTGCTTGGGTATGGGAGAGGTGAGGTTCCAGGAATGTAACCAGGGTTCTACCTAATCAAGAACTCAAGGATGCCAAATATGCCCAGCAAGCTGAAATAAGGGTCTCATGTTAGTATATAAAAACATAGTAAAGAAAAAAACAATAGGGTGAAACATATTCAGACCCCCATATCTGAGAGGCAAATATGTAACTTCCCTCTTAATGGGATTCAAGTGGTTCCCCATACACACTGAAAGAAACAACTTTACAATGTGGTTTCTAACTGTTTTGAAGAGGGGAACACCACACAAAGATGTAAAAACACTGGCAAAAGAAACGCCTTAATCATGTAGATTCTTTTAAGTTTAACCATATGCCAGGAATTCCATTGACAAATTTTTATAAGGCTGTCTTGCAATAAGAAATTCCAATTATAAGCACACATATCACCTTTTCCAAAAAATACTCCTAATATTCTGATGGGTCCTGGCTTCACAGGGACATTGAGGAATTCCAGAATAGGCCCTAACACCTGTCTTATGGGTATACATTTACATTTTGTAAGATTCATTTCAGATTTTGTAACTGACAAAAAAGTCTGAACAATTTCCCCAGCTGTTTTGCTAGATGCCTGATCTGCAAGCAACAGGAACACATCGTCAGCATAAGAAATAGACTATTTTCTGATCCTCACTATGCACTGACAGAGTCCAGACCAATAGCATCTTCACACTTTTGTAACCGATATAATAAAGGGTTAAGTGTTAGAAAGTATAATGAGGAACTAAGAGGACAACCCTGTCTTACTCTCTGAGAAACTGGACAAGTGCTTCCCACCCAGCTATTCACATATGGTCGAACCACCGTCTGTTAATAATACAATTTAATCCAAGAAATGAATTTATCCAGAAATCCATAAGTCTGTAAACACATCCATAAATACTCATGACTCATCTTGTCAAAAGCCTTTGCTTGATCCAAGCTGATCAAGCATCCCTGTGTCTCCCCTGAATTCCCTTTTTCTATACTTTCTCTAAGATGAATCAAAGCTTCATGTATTTTCATTCCTGGTACAGCACAAAACTGAGAAGGGAAAATAATATCATACAAAACTATAGCCAGCCTGTTACATAGTAGTTTATCCAGAATTTTACAATCTACATTCAAAAGGGTAATAAGTATCCAGTTATTTAGCAAAGTCCTGTCACTTGTTTTATACAAGAAAATAATGAAACCTTCATACATGCTCTGAGGGATCGTAGTAGCCCATAAAAAGCATGAATAAACTTGTACCAATTCTTTGGACAATACTGAAAAAATCTTTTGATAAAATTTGTTAGAGAGCCCATCTGGACATGGGGCTGACCCTATCTCTGTCTGAAAATTAGTAATCACAGTATGAAGTTCTAATTTTGAAACATCAGCTGTAAAAGATCACAACAAAGACTCCAGGACTTGCAGTACTGCACAGGAGGTCAACCATTCTTTGATTTCTGACACAGAAACTGGGTCATCATGAAATGTTGAAGTGACATAACTTTCTATTTCAGTTAAACTCTCAGACTTTGAATGCACCTCCCTCCCATCAAAAGTTATTAAAGAAAAAATCATTTTACTGTGCCTTTGCTTGTCACAAGTATCAAAGAGGTTAACTGTACCCTGTTTCCCCATTTGCCCAAACCATTGTTCTGTTTCCAGAGTCTTCATTCTATTGTATTGTAAGTCAATCATTTCAGCCTTTATAACTCTGCAAGTAAAACCCCGGTATCCTGTTGTGTTTGCAATAACACAAATAATTGGTGACGTAACCCAAAATATTTATCTTTTTTCTGCTTCCCATTTAAGCATCCCATAAATTGGAAATATTCCCAAAAATAATTTTTACTATCCTCCCACCAATCATCCAGCAAATTATATAAAAATAGAACAGATTTCCTGGCTTCAAGAAGTTACTGAACACTCTGTAATATGTCTGGGTTTTCTAATAAACCTGTATTTAATTTCCAATAGTCTTTCCCTCTGGAGATACCCTCAAAATCTGAGATTGTCACTATCAGAAGGCAATGATAAAAAGAAGCTACTGGTATAACCTCCTTATACCTAATAGGTAGTATTTGAGAGATAAATGAGAAATCAATCCTGGTGGAAGTTGAACCCCTAAAATAAGTACAAGGGGTTGCATCAGTATAACTTTCAAACATATCGACAAGTCTGGTGGTTCATAAAACATCATACATTTTTAAGGGTTGTAGACCTCTATCTTGCAAGAAATGACTGATGTTAAAATCCCCTCCAAAGAGGATGTTTGTAGAAGTAAAGAGGAAAGGTAATTTTTTTTAAACAACTAAATGCGGGCAGATTTCTGTTGAGGAGCATATACATTAATTAAGCAAAAATCAATACCCTGGAATTGAACATTCAATAACAATGCCCTACCAGGGTCAGTCTCCATTAAATGATTAACTGGAATACCATGCTCCATAAAACAAATCCCAACCCCACTACAGGTGTCTGTACCTCCTGACCAAAAACTAGAACCCCACATCCATGAAGTGCTGGTGGCTGTTATATCTGAAGGCAGTGATAGCTGTGTGTCTTGTAAAAACACTACATCATAAGAAAAGTCAGAGAATAAAGAAAAAGTTGCCAATTGCTTTTTCTTGGATAGGATACTATTAGTATTAAGAGATGCAAGCTTCTCTTCATAATGGCTCATTTTAATCAAAGATTATCTAAGTCAGGTCTCAAGGAACTTTTCTGGAAGTGGCTCTAGTACCCATCCTCCTGCCCCTCATTTTAGTTGGGACCAAGGTATCAGTATCAGACTGCCCAGCAGCTATGGACGAAGTCCATGAAGTAGTGTCAGAATCCCTGTCTTCCTCTGAAATTCCTTCTTGAAGAATAGAAAAAGGATTATGTACTGGTAAAGGGTGCACTGGAATGGCAGTTACCCCTTTGGAAGCTTTTTTTTCCCTTTTTTGGGAGGCACAGTTTTGAACTTACTGGGAGCATCCCCTGCAGCCTGGTGAGGAGGAGGAGGCTCCATGACTTCCAATACAGGCGACTCCAGTGGCACAACTGTGACAGGTTCAGAGTGGACAACCTGTGAAGATGCTGGAGAAATTTCAGGAGGAACAATAGGGGTCCCCTCCGGTGTAATAGTAGAAGGTGGGGACCCAGAGAAAGGAGGAGGCCTAGGGATCCTAAAACCTGACGCAGCTTTAGATTTAAGAATATAGAAATCCTGGATCCCATAGTCAGCATCCTCAGTATTATGGGATGCCCATGGGCAGTCAGTAAAGGAGTGCCCCTCCTCATCACACAAGTTACATCGTTGGGTATTACGACAGTGAAATCCAGAATGGCCCACTTCCCCACATTGAGTACACTTCAGTACATCACAATTGGGACTGATATGTCTGGCTGACCTGCACTTAAAGCATCTACGGGGTTGGCCAGGATAAAATATGAACCCCTTATCCCTGCCAATGTACATGCAGTTCAGCAGATGTTTCAAGTCAGTACCTTCATACAGAAGTTTAATTTTTATGTACCACCCACCATTCCAAAACCCCTCACTATCCAATGTTGGCTCTGGAGTTCCTTGAGTGTGGCTCAGTTGGTAGTACATCTGCCTCTGGACTAGAAGGTTGTGGGTTCTCGTCCCACACCGGGATTGAACCTGCACCTAAAATGTTGGCATCTGAGTTCAGTAGTAGAGGGTGCTGTACTGCTGGGGAGTGCTGTCCTTCGGATGAGACGTTAAACTGAGGTCCCTTCTACCCATCCTGATGTAGTCCTGGTGGGTGTCCAGGTGGAAGTAAAAGAACCCAGGGCACTGTTTGCAAAGAGTAGGGAACATTCCTAGTGTCCTGGCCAACATTCCCCTTCCCATAAAACTGGATCATGCAATTGTCCAGGCTGTGTGTGGGTGTTGATGTGTGATATGGCCGCCACCACACATTCAGTCACTTCACTACCATTCTAGCATTGCTTGTAAAGTGCTTTGGGATGCACTGTGTATGAAAAGCACTATACAAATGCTGATTATTCTTCTTCTTCTTCTTTGGTGCACTTCTTCTCCAACCAATACAAAATGTCAACTATATTAACCCCCTCATTACAGAAAAGAACCATAATGATTCAAAAGATTGTTTTGTAAGTGGGATTACCTGAAATGGTATCCACAATGGATTAGTTTTAAGTGACATATGTTTTCCTCATAATCTTTCAAGTAGGTCAGGGGTTCTGAAACTGACACCAAATGTAAACTCACCCAGGGCATGTTTTAATGCATACACATCTGTGGGTGAAAATCCCAAAGACTACTTAAGTAAAATTTTACCCACATGGGCCTGGATATTCAAAAGGGTTGCGCCATGCGCAACAGGGTTGCGCGTGCGTAACTCCAAAAATGTGCCATTCTGCGATATTCAGAAGGGGCCAGTTGCGCCACCGAAAACATGCTGAGCAACAGCTCAATGGAAATGAAGGCATGCGCAACCGAAAGGGGCGGGTCCATGCATAAAGTGCGCAATGCGATATCCGAACACTTGCGCAATGCGCAAGAGTGGCTCAGCCGGAAGTTGCGCAGTACCGGATTTGAGCCAAAATAAAAAGGCTCAAGGAAGCGGCGCAAGAACCCTAGCAGGCCGCAAACTGGGGGAGAGAGACAGAGAGAGAGAGAGAGAGAGACAGGAGCTGGAAGGGCAGAGAGGGACAGTGGGTCCAGGAGGACAGAGAGGCCAGTGGGGTGCCCGTGCAGTGGAAGCAGCAGTGGGGGCAGCGGGTAACACAGGAACAGCAGCCGGGGGCAGGAGCCAGGAGATGGATAGTGTCAGCCTCCACATGGAAGCTGTAATGAGGGGGTGAGACACCATGCTGCAGGGGACATGGTCAGCGGAGGGGCCCGCTCGCTGTATGCCCCGACAGGCGGTATCGTGGCGCCGCATCAGCTTCCGAGCTGTACACAGACGCCGAGATTGTGGCCCGCACCGCCTAAACAGGGCAATATTGAGACGGCTCTGCGAGCTGTGCAGTGATGTGATGCAGGCACCTCACGACGGAGTCATGCTCTGTCCGTGGAGACCAGGGTGACAGCCTGCATGTGCCTGCTCGCCACGGGCACCTTCCAGAGGCCGACAGGGGACACCACAGGCATTACACAGTCAGCTACGCCACGCATCCTCACCCACCTCAGCGCACTGCCGCCACATGCCGCGGAGTACATCCATTTCCCAGCACCGCGGGCAGAGCGTGACAGCAAACATGCAGGAGTTCCACAGGGTAGCACGGTGCCTGGCGGCGTAGGGGCCATAGACTGCACCCATGTGGCCATTCGCATGCCACCTGGCCCCGACGGCCAGGCTTATCGGAACCGAAAGGGCTTTTCCAGTGTCAACTGCCAGGTGGTGTGTGATGTCACTGGGTGCATTATCAATGTCTGTGCCACACACCCTGGTGGAGCACATGATGCCTTCATATGGCACCAGTCTGCACTGTGCCATCGATTCGAGAGTGGGAACATCCTCACGGGTCATCTAGTGGGTGAGTACACATGTATGGAATGCAAACCCTGGGCAAGGGTGGGAATGACACAGGTGCCATGGTAGTGGCACACAAGGATATGGCCAATATGGACCTGACATGACACTGATCTCCACTATCTCTACACAGGTGACTCGCGGATACCCACTCCGTCCCTGGCTGCTCACACCGCATCGGGCGCCCACGAATCCCCGCGCAGCTATGTTTCAATGAGGCACATGCCGCAACACGTAACATCATAGAGCGGGTGTTTGGGATGCTCTAGGCACGCCTCGATGCCTGGACACCTCCGGGCGGAGCTCTTCACAGTACAGCCCCCAAAAGGCCTGTGGGATATTCCTGGCCTGTTGCATTCTGCACAACATGGCCAAAGACCATGGGATAGCTGCACAGGTCCAAGAGGGGGGACAGTGGGGGACGCCAGTGGCGCTGGTGATGTGGTGATGAGCAGCCCCCTAGGACGGAGGGACCCCGACTGACCCGGCAGGCCCAGCTGCACTGGGACACCATTGCAGAAGAGCACTCACGCCCAACACAGGGCAAGCGGACATGTGCAGGCAACCTGTCCATGCGCAAACCACAGGCACACAGGGGAACACACCTGCATGAAGGTCAAGGGAGGTGAAGGTTCCAGGCATACCAACACACCAGCAGAGGGTGAGCACACATATGGAGACACACACACACCAGGCAGCATACATGGGCAGCAGCACAGCACTGTGAAATGACATTGCCAACACACAGCACCACCTACCACCCCACCTCCTGGACTGTCCACGACATGTGTCAGGACCTGGGCACCTTGCACCTTGGTGTACAGTGCAATGCAGGCATCATCATGCACACGTCCTGTGGACAGCAGTTGGGAGAGTGTGCAGGTGGTCCGGGTGTCAGCTTGGTGAGCAGAGCACCCAGCAGTGCACCGCCCACTATGACACACATTGCACACAGGGCAGCACCAGACAGGGCCTGCACTGGGAGACAGCTCAGTCAGGTAGCACTGTCCCACGCCACCACGGATGCGAGGCAGCCCTGCCGTGGCCCAGCAGCACTGGCAGGCTGAGCAGGGCTACATCGGGTGGTGCTGGTGCACCACCAGGGGTCCCACTGCGCGAACGCCGACCTTGCCCGACAGGGGTCTGCATCCTGCTCAAACAAACTTGCACCAGGGGTGCTCGGATGCCCACAGCAGAACCCGCGCCGACAGGCCTGGTGTGCGCACGACGCCGGAACGGGAAGTGGAGAGTGCACTGTGTGGGGTGTACAGGGCACCTGACAGTGTGGCCAATGCGTCCGCGACAGAGACCACCGCCTGGGTCAGCCTGTCAATGGCAGTGGTCACATCCGTCCGCAAATAAGGACCAGCTCGGCTCGGTCCCGAGCACACCCCTGCTATGCTGCTCTACGGACACAGACAGTGCTCCACGACTTTGCAACCCCGCCCCTGCAGCTGTACCGACTCCTGCAGGCGGGTGCGCGCTCCAATGGGTACTGTGCCCCAATGGCATCGTGACCCCAGGGTGTGGATGGTCCTGCTGCACAGCACCCTTGAGGGTGGGCGCTGCAGGGACCAGGTATGGGCAGATCAAAGAGCGTGGACATGTGCCACTGCTTGACACTGTACCCCCAGACCTGGTGTGCGACTGCTGCTGCCGCCCCTCCAACTGCTGAGCCCCCAGGTCCACCTGTTCCACCTCCATGCTGACAACAGTTCCAGACACCTGCACAGCCACTGGTGCTGCCCCACCGGTGCTGACAGGCACAGCCTGGGACTGTGCCAGCATGCTGGTACACAGGTGTGAACCAGGAAGGCCCAGGGGCACGTGCTGGCCTGCCATGTGTCCGTCATGGGACACACACCTATCACTGCCCATTGCAGGCCTGCTATTAATCAATGGTGCAGGTGTGCCACTGCCATAGGCACAGCATGCTGGCATACCTGCATGCCAGACTGCTGTGACACAGGCTGTGCACCCCTGCACCCGTATCACTGACACTGGAGTTGTCGGCCCAGCCTGCATGCTGCTGCAGTGCCTGCAGGCTGGTGGCGGAGGTGGATGGTATCTCTCCACGTCCAGCAGGTCTGCCTCACTGTCTGGACCCACCACCACCACCGCCTCCTGCAGACGAACAGGATCTGTAACAGAAAGAGAGTACATGAGTGCATGTGAACAACAGCCCCCCAACAACACCACCATGTCATACCGCAGTGATGGGCTTCCACCTGTCTGGAATCCTCCGCCAGGTACGCCCGCAATGGCACTCGGCCGCATGGCCGCGACCAGTGTCTCCTCTGTAGGGGTGAGCTGCAACACCACTGGTGGGCCCCCACCAGTGCCAGCATCGCGCGCCTGAAGGCTGCCACCTTCTCCTTCAGCCTCCCTGGCAGTCCCCATCTTCTTCCTGCATTCCTGCATGGAGCGCTGGTGGCTTCTGTGCAGGTTGACGGCCTGAGCTACCCCCTCCCATGCAGCTGCACGCTCCTGAGGGGTGCCCCTCCGTCCACTCAATAGTGGCTCATCCTCCAGGTAGGCCTGGAAGAGGGCCTCTGTCTCTGCTGCGGTGAAGTTCGGCCTCCTCCTACGCCCGCCGTCCACACCCTCAGCTTTGCTCTGGTCAGTCATGGTGATCTGTATGGGTGGAAGTGGACACCTGTCACTGTGCAGTCAACAGCATTACCCCATGAGCATAGCTGCCAGCCCGGGGTGCGGAAGCCCCCCCCGTTTCCTCTCCGCATGGCAGATACTGATAGAAAGGGTGCCCTTTGTCCCTTTCTAAGTGCCCATTTCATGCTCAGCCCCCTCAGCCTTTATCATCCTCCGCCCATGAGCATTGTCCTGAGCATCACACAGCATGTAACTCACCTCTCACCTGCAGTAACCAAATCTGGCCAGCACAACCCACTGTCGCATTTTTATAGCGCAACACATGCAAATGAGGTGTGGCTCAACTTTAATGACATGCTAATCATGCCACTGTGCCTTTGAATGGCTGATCGGATGATTTGCATATGTCGGCTGAATATCGCGTATTTGCGCTTTGCGCAATACGGAAGGTCCGGCTGAGCCAATGGCGCAGGTTTGTGGCTGCGTGCCACACTGCATTGCGCATGCCCAGACAGCTTACGCATGCGTCTATCGCGCTGCAGACCTGCTGAGTGTGATAGGCAATTCAGGCCATGGCCACCATTGTGCCAGTGGCGCTACAGCACTGGGCACTATATGGCACTGTGGCACTACTGCGCGATAGTCCACTGTGGCTGGTGCATATCTCTGCAGTCGCGCAGGATGCCTATATGACCGGTGGCGCTGTGCGTAGCCTTGCGTCATTGCCGTGACCTTGTGTATGGCCTCTGACCCCTGGCGCTGTTCGCATGCCATGTGTACGTCCCTATTGCGCTGTCCGGTGACAACGCTATGTACAGTGACGGCCCTGCTCAAACAGCGATTGAGCCTGTGGTGGTCTATTGCGCAACAACCCACGTAAGCTACGGTGCAGCGGGCGCCATATTGCCTGCTGTAAAGTTGGTGCCATGGCACGGAGAAGGGCAGTGTCCTGGAGACAGCTGGAGGTGGCCAACCTGGTGGCCCTGGTGGAGCCCCACTGTGAGGCACTGTATGGTGAGGCCCCCCTCACCATGCCAAGGACACACATGTGGCAGCAAGTGGCCACTGACCTGGTGGAGGTCACTGGCCAGGGCCAGTCAGCTAAGCAGTGCCGGCACCGGTACAGTGACCTCCGCCGGAGGGAGCTGGAACTTTTGACGCGGCTGCGGTCGCGTGCCAGGCGGGGCGTAGTCCCTAGGCCAGGTGAGTGTACCATCTATACACCTATATTCTCTGTAGGAGTGTGTGTGTGTGCTTGGGTGGCTGTGCATAGGTGCCGGCTCGGACACGGTTGGCTGTGTCAGTGTGTGCAGCTGTGCGATGGATGGTTATGGCTCTGTGGGCAGGCACTCTCACTGGGGCAGGGGGCACTCTGCTTTTGAGTCACACTGATGTTTGTCTCAACATATGTCTCCCACAGGGCGGATTTTGAGGACGCCGGGTGAGGGTGTGGTGGGCCGTGCCAGGGCCCCGGTGCCAGGGGGTGTTGTGCCCCAACCACAGCAGCAGCAGCAGCAGCGGCAGCAGCAGCGGCAGACCCAGCTGCTGGAGCAGTGTGAGTATCATTACTTCATGGATGCTATTGCATGCTGGGGGGGGGCAAGACCACCAGCCATGCACAACACAACCAAAGGGGAGGTCATACTTCCACTATACAAGACACTAGTGAGGCCCCACACTGGAGTACAGTGTACAGTTCAGGAGACCATACCTACGTATGGACATGGACTGGGTAGAGAGGGTTCAGAGGAGGGCAACACGGATGGTGCATGGATTGCAGCACAAGTCCGATGAAGACAGGTTGAAGGAACTGAACATGTACTCCCTGGAGGAGGGAGGGAGAGGGGGATATGATGGGGACATACAAGTATCTTACAGGGGGGAACAGAGTGCATGACAACACTATTTTTCAGCGTAAAAGACGTTCCAGGACTAGTGAGCATGGGATGATGTTGGAGGGGGGACGATTCGGAGGACACATGAGAATGTATTTCTTCACAGAATGGGTGGTGGACAAGTGGAACACCCTGCCAGAGGAAGTGGTGGGGGCTGACTTGGTCACGGGATATAAGAATGCATGGGATAGCTATACAGGAATTCTGGAGGTCAGGGGTAAGGTGCAACAGACTTATAGGAAAACAGAGTGAACTTACAAGGTCAAATGGGCAGACTGGGTGGCCCATAGGCCCTTATCTGCCGACACTGTCTATGTATTTATGTATGCAGGCACGACAGGTGACATGCATCACAGTGCAGTAGCACAGCACGTCTGTGTATGCGTCACTGGTGATCCAGGCATGCACTGGGCACATAGCTGTAACTGGCATCGCACCATGTTGCCACGCCACTTGCCAGCCTAGTTTGTACTGTGATTGATGTGGGCAGTGTGTGGGCGGTGGTGCACATCGCTGGTGCCGCCTGTTTGTGATGGCCATGTGCATGTTCACTGTGGGTGGGTGTATGCCATCACAGGTGCGGACATTGGGCTATATGGCTTGCAGGTTGGGTGGTGTTCAGGGTTGTGGTCAGTCACAGCCATTGACTGTGTTCCCATTTTCCTAGGCCTCGAGGTTCTCAGGAGGTTGTCGCCACGATGCTCAGGCACCTCGCACAGGTCAGCGTTGAGAACCAGGAGATCCTGCAGGCCATCCGCGACATGGACGCCGGCAGGGCGGCACAGGACGGTGCGCCAGCAGGGGGAGGACCAGGAGCCGGCTGGGCCGTAGCCGTCATCACCCATCCCACTTCTCCCATCCCTACCACCCTGCCTTCCCTCTCCAAGTTTTTAATCCCTCCCCCTTGAACACCCCTTCCTTGTACCCGTCCCCCCCTTGTAAATAGTTTTTATCGTTGTTGTTGCACTATGTTCAATATACATTTCTATTTTGATATATGAATACTGTGTCGGTCTCTGATTTGCAGCTGGCTATAGGTGCTCAGTTGCAGGTGTGTACATGCCATCTGGGCTGGTATGGTCCTGTATGTGTGTGTGTGTGTGTGTGCATGTGTGTGCATGGGGAGGTATCTCCAGCATGGCAGTGACTTTCGGTTGGTCTTGCCATCTGCTGCCACCCACTGCTGGGTGCACAGGTGTGTCTGGCTTGTAGGCTTCTGTGTTGCACGGGCTGATGTGTGCTGGGGGACTGCATGGTTTCCTGCAGTGCCAGTCACTCACATGGGTGGTGTCTTGGGGTCACAGTGCAGGTGTGCTGTGCATGCGGGGCTGCTGTGCACTGTGGTTGTCAACCCCTGTGTGTGGCACTCTCCGCCTGCCAGTGGTTGTGCTGGGGTGTCAGGGCTCTGCTATGCTGTGTTGGCTTTTCCCCATGGGCACGTGGATCATCCGTCCCACCCCAGTGATGCTGTGCTTGGGGTGCGGTGTGGTGTGGGTTCTGCAGTGTGTTCCTGTGCCCATGTGTGGCATGGCTGGCGGTGGGCCCCAGCCTGCCTCCCTGGATGTGCAGTTCCATTGCTCTGGGGGGGCTGTGCTTGCGCTATGGCAGCTCTGGACTGCTCAGCTGAGCTTCCCTGGTTGCGCCATAGTGCAACATATTCGCTCAGCTTCTCCTTCCTGGTTGCGCGATGCCGCAGTATGTGCAATATTGAGACGTTGGTTGCTTGCGCAATTTGCTGTGCTCCATGTTTGAATATCGCACCTGTTGCGCATTTGCGCAACTGGTTTGCGCTTGCTCCTGCTGTTGCGCCAGTTTTGAGCGCAGTTTGAATATCCAGGCCATAGAATCTATTTGGAGGAGTATCCATATCTCCCAGATACCATAGATGCACTGTATTTCATCTTTTTGCCAACTCAACTGGCTTTCTAAACAGGCTGGCATAAGTGGGTGCAGTATCATCCTTTGGGGTGTCTGTGTGTGATGCATCTTATGTGGCCTCCTGATCAGGAACTCCATTCCCTGATGTCTGGGCCCCATCTAGCTCCTCAGGAGCAGTAAGTGCTGGAGAAAAAGTGATAGTACCTGAAGCCACTGCCTGTGGCTGCATTGATGTGAGCGTGACTTCCATCTGGTCCCCTGGTTGCCCCCCTTCATCACTGTCATTGGCAAGAGAGGCTTGCTCAGGCACCAGGGCATCAAAGTCCGGGTCTGGAATCCACGTTCCAGAAGGATTTTGTGTCCATCCGGCCCCTTGAAGTGCATGCTCCGGTGACCAGCCAGTGGTGTCACTCTGCTACGGCAAAGAACTAGCAGCTCTCGGTGAGACAGAAACCAATATGGGTTCCAAAGGTAGGTAGACACTAGGAATGAAAATTTTATTTGTAGTTACAGTACCTGAACCAGGGGCCCCTCAGATAGGCACATGTGTTTCCTTTCATTGCCGGTTTTTGCAGCTGCAAGTTTTTGTTCCACACATATCAGTTCCTGTTGTAAAATGGTACATTTTTCATCCAAAGACAGGTTCACTGATGTGGATGACGTACTAGTCAAAGTGGTTCTCGCTAAATCTGGGGTCACCATAAGTTCCTCACAAACCTCTCCTGAAGCATCAACAAACACTTCCAAAGAGTCTTCAACTTCCATAATGGCATTAACAGCACTCAAAGTCTGAGCAGGCCCACAACCTGCTTCCACAGCATTCACTCCCAGACTGGAGTCTTTCTTCTCCGCAATAGTGGTTCCCCATACTCGGAAATAGGCGAATTTCCCCTGTGCCCTGGCCAAATTTCCCCCATTCACTAAAAATACCACCAACAGCTTAAGCTGGTTCAATTTCAGTTAGTTACCATCTGTATCCCCTCCCCTGGGTCACCGCTGAGAAAGGAACTTCTAATCTCAGTGGGCCTACCCAGTCAACAAAATGCAATAAACAAATAGTTATTATTTGCCATAATAATGGGCTGGTTATTATGGCAAACACATGCCAACAGTCACACAGCAGCTGCACTCGAGACTTGCTGAGTGTTTCTGTCTCAGACACAGCAGTACCTAAAATAGTGTCTTTTCCTTTCATTGACAGAAACACTGATTTAGCGACAACTGTAGTGAAGAATTTCATAATTATACAAACCAAATTGAAAACAACTTCCAAAACCTCCCTGCTACATTTATAAAGAAATCTGATTGCTCAATGTTGTTTTGTTTTTAAAAATTAAAATGGCCATGGCTGATATTGCAGCTGATAACTGCGATGGTGCTTCAGGGCTGCCAAAAAACATCTATTGAAACTAAAAATAATGGGGGGCGTGGCTTGGCTCATTTCTACTGTCCCTGGATACTCCAGTAATCATCATCAATCCTTAACAATCCAGGCATCTTTTGTGTGTGGGATCTAACTCTAGAGAGACCACAGAGACGCTCTGGTAAAGTATTTTACCATTATCATCCAGCTATAATTTGGACTTTTTTATTCTACATTACCAACACTCTCTGAGGCCTACCAAAATGGCCTCCCAAGCTATGAATGCAAGCTCTCTCACAAAGATTGAATCAATGTTTCAGCAACTAATATCTGAAATTAATGATTTAAAAGTTGCAACACAGCAAAATATATCCAACATACAAATGTTGGACATCCGACTTACAGCTGCTGAAGCCAAGACAATGCAAAATGAAACTTCAATTCAGGATCTACATGCAACTATAAGAGACCAGGACAGAGTAATTAAAAGCTTACAAGCCAAAATGGATGATATTGAAAAGAGAAACCATAGGAATAATCTTAGATTTCTCAGTTTTCCTGAAGGCTCCAAACTCCGAGATACCAGTGCTTAATTACATCATGTCTTACCTGCATTACTGAAATTACCTCCCGATCAGCTACTTACCATCGAGCGGTCTCACAGATCCTAGGCCCTCGACCAGGCCCAACACAAAAACCACGACCTATAATTGCCAGATTTCTGAACTATTCTTATACAGAGCTAATTCTAAAAAGAGCCACAGAAATATGAGCTCTCATATGGCAGGAGAACAAAATTTTAATTTTCAGAGACTTTTCTAAAGAGCTCACCAACAAGAGAAAAAGCCTTTACCCCCCATCAATCCTTACGTTACACCAGAGATGAATTAAATTCACACTTAGCTATCCTGCTGTAATGCACATATTCATTAATAACTCATTCAAAGATTTCGGCTCACCCGAAGCATAATCGGAATACCTCAACATTAATATCACAGAATCAGCCACTTCAAATAAAAACGCTGCAACTCAATCAATGGTCGTCCCTGAATCTCCTCAGATGGCATCGCAAGAGGCTTACCTTAACAAAGGCAAAGTCAATTCTGGAGTCTCTGCTTCTGAGAGTGCTGATGTTGCCCTTCCTTCCAGATCCTTGGCCCATATTCAGGCAAAACATTCCCAGGGCCCCCATCCAGCCCTGAATGCTTGTTGCTTAGGAAAGGATTCAACAGTGATCCTGTGCACCCTGGAGTGCCACACTAACTTCTTGTCCCCTATCTACCTCTCAAACAAATTTGCCCTGCTCGAAGTGGACTTACATTCATCGCAGGAAGATGTTCAAAGATAAGAGTCAGAGCCTATGCAGTCTATCACCAACAATTTGCCAACAGGTCCTCTATCGGCAGATTCTTCATGGGCTGAGTTAGTTGCAAGCTCGCCAATAATGCCATTTGAGCCTCCCAAAAAGAAGTGCAAGGGGAAGCTCAAACACAAACTACTCTCTAGCTCACAAAGAGCTCACAAAGTTAATTCCATCTGAATCCTTTGCCATCTATTATCCTTAACAGTTTATTAATTAACAAGATGGTACCCTTAGCATGCTCAATGAGAGTCAAATTACCCGCAACTCTGTTTGTGATGTACAATACTCATCCAGCTTAATTACCATCGCTCCCAACAGGTTATGAATTGTTAAGGCTGCACATCGCGGTTACCAATTTGGATGCGATGGGTCCAATTTAAAACCCATGTTAAAGCTGGCTTTACATACCCCCAATAATTAATACATAGGGGCAGTCTAATAGCTCATTAACCATTTACTAAGCTAGGATTTTAGAGCTAATTTCTGCTGCTAGCTGTAACGGATTGTGATTTCCTAATGGCGCTATATAATAAGTTTCCTTTTTTCTTTATTGACTTAGAGTGAGCAAATCTGTTCTTCACTGCAATGGTATTGTGCAACTCTCTCCCACAGCCCAATATTACTATCGTTAAAAACTGTAAATGGCAAGCTGTGTGTTCTGATTGTAAGTTTCTCTGTTGCAATGTTTCAATTAAGGTTTCACAGGCTGGGGATGGCATTATAGCCTTCACTGTATAAAAAAATGTGGGTTGTTTACAAAGAGCCAAATATACTATTTCTGATTTTGAACTCCTATTTTTTGAGGTACCAACGGTATCCCATTACTTGACCTTTCCCCCTTTATTTTTAGGCTTTATTGTGTCAACAAGCTACTCCTTCTTGATCTGTAATACTTAAATATCCCACTACAGAGTTCAGCACTTATCCTTATTATACACCTAACCCTGACCATTCTTATAAAGACATAGACATAAGTTATGGACCCATTTTAGTCTCACCTTTCTAAGAGATCTGTACATCCAGCATATTGCAGGCTATGTTCGAGACCATGATGCCCACAAAAACAATCTTAGCACTTAGCATACATTATCATGGTGTTTACTTCAAGCTTGAAGCCAATAATAAAAATGATTAATGATGTGTTGAATAAACATAGCTGGGGTTTACTGAGGCTGCACATAGCCCCAGTATCCACACTATATATTCATATCCTTAACATGCCAATTTTTGAGCTAAGAGTTAATATACCTTTTTTCTTTGTAGATGCTAGTAAGGGTGTCATTTTGAGCCTCAAAGCCTGATTTACCAGGAATTCCACCTTATATAAAATTAATTGCTGGACATGCCATACTTTGTTAATCCATCCTCCTTTCATTATCATATACAAACTTTCCTACTCCCTATCGCTAGACTAATAACCAATATGGCACCTCATTAAGTTACAAGGGCTACTCAATTTAAGTATCTGTGTTTCTTTAAATACCCTTTTTCATTTATATATTTCTTTTTGATGTACAGTGGTGGATGTAAGGGATTCATCATCTTGTGTAAACCTACTTTACACTCACACACCATAGTATAACCTGTTATATTTGGTTGGCAATACTACTTTATTTTCGAACTGAGCTTACGTCTTTGTTCGATTTCTGTTACTATTACCTGGATTTGTATATACAATCTGAAACATCTTAATTGCTTTGAAGTGATGATTCTGGTCCCTCAAAGGGAATTTAAACAATCATTTAAACAACAGTTACTAAAGTTCTTAGTATATTGTTGTATACAGTGTGTAGCTTAAGATTATAGACACTCATTTCTTAACATATTACCTATATCTTTGGACTCGCTTACTACCTATTCACACGGGTGTGAGGCGGGAGAGTCTTAAGCATTTCTGCTGACTCTTATCCTTCCATGCATCTTAAGTGTTTAAACTACAGTTTATTATTATAGTAAGTTAAGTTTCCTTTCAATTAGTGATAATGTTTATAAAGTTTAAATCTACCTTTCTATCTTGCTTCTCAAAGAGACACACTGGCTGTTACTATATTAATCTCTATAGTCCATATAGCTTAATGGTCCTGCCTGCCTCTATTTGCTTTCAGTATCTTCATCTTGAGTCTATGTCATCCTTGATTTTAATTAACTGAAGTCCTTTATAACTCTCCCTGTAAGCATAAGCAATTCCTTACTTATCTCAAAAAACACAAAGTGCATATTGCTTTCTTACAGGAAGCTAAATTGATGTCTGAGGATGTCATTAGACTCAAGAGAGACTGAGTCGGTCAAATATATGCATCTTCATTTTCGTCAAAAAAATGAGGGGTGGCTATCTTGTTGCATAAAAACCTTAATTGGACTCACATCCAAACTATTACTGATGATGAATGCAGATGTGTAATAGCTATATTAAATACCCCTAATGGTCCCATTATGCTAATCAATGTCTACACCCCCAACTCCGATACCCCAGATTTTTTCCACAAGCCAGCACAACAAATTATGTTAAATAATAAACATAACTCCCCAATATTGATAGGTGGTGATTTCAACCTTGCATTAGAACCCCTTTTAGATAGAAGTAATTCCTCACTTGACACTCACCCAAGAAGTATCAATGCCCTATCAATGTTAATGAAAGACTTTGGTCTATGTGACATGTGGAGGCTCTATCACCCTAGAGATAGAGATTATACCTTTTATTCCTCTTGTCATAAATCCTACAGTAGAATTGATTATTGGTTTACATCTCTGTCTATTACAGATATAACAATTAAAACTTCCATTCTCCCAATTTCATTATCTGACCACTCTCCTGTTCAATTACATTTACTGTGGGGCCCCCCTACACCCAAGTCTCCATCTTGGCATCTCAATCCTCTTCTACTTAGAGATCCTGAATTTCTTCCCTGGGTTAGAAACCAAATCTAAGAATTTCTCTCTTTCAATAAATACCCTGACACCACCATGAGCACTATTTGGGAAGCACTAAAAACCACAATTAGAGGCAAGATTATTAGTTATACCACATATCGAAAGAAAGTAAGAGAGCAAGAATTGTCAGAGCTAGAAAAACAACTTAAAGATAGTCAATATTTCAAAATTCATAAACCTAACCCCAACTCTCATTTACATCTTGAAATTCTGCAACTAAGAATTAAAATTAATTATCTTATATCCTGCAAAGCAGAACTAGCATTCTTTAGACTCAAACATAACTATTGGGAACAAGGAGATAAATGTGGAAAGCTGCTTTCTTACAAGATAAAAGCTCAGCAAATGGATAAGCATATTGCAGTCTTGAAAGATCATTCAGGCCAAATCCATACGGATAACCCCTCTATTAACCATAGCATGAAATCTTTTTATAAACAATTGTTTTCACAACAAAACACTGCCCATAATGAACAAATACAGCAATTCTGGGGAAATTTGCAGCTCCCTCATCTTTCTGTACAAGATCTGGCAAGTCTGGATGAGCCCTTCACCCTTCAGAAGATCCAGAAAGCATTAGAATCTTTAAAATCTGGTAACTCTCCAGGAGGAGATGGTTTCCCAGTTGATTTCTATAAATCTCTCAGATACTCTCTGTCCTCTTCTATATAATGTTTTTCTAGAATCAACAACTAAAGGTAAACTCCCTCCCACAATGACTGAAGCTATCATCACTGTCCTACCAAAAAAAGATAAAGATCTCTCTGTCCCATCCAACTACAGACCAATTTAATTACTTAACACAGATGGCAAAATTTTAGCAAAATTATTAACTCTCTACTTACAGCCACTTATCTCAAAACTTGCCCATACCTCTCAAGTGGGGTTTATCAAAAACAGATCCAGTTCTGACCACCTGCACTCCCTATTTAATTTAATCCACAAAGCAAAATCTCTTCATTCTCCAGCAGCTGCCATTGCTACTGATTTTGAAAAAGCATTTGATTCATTAAGTTGGAATTATTTATATCTTGTACCGACACACTTTGGTTTTACCAATAATTTCTGTGACTGCATTAAATTGTTGTATACCTAACCCTCAGCAAAAATCCTTACTAACTCCAATCTTTCCTCCTCCTCCTTTTTGATGGCTAGGGGCACTAGATAAGGCTGTCCTTTATCACCGTCACTGATCATTCTTGCCATGGAACCTCTATCCACTTGTCTTCATAAATCAAGAGAAATTAGAGGCATACACATCAGCAATTCCTGTTATACCGCTCTCTCTTATGCAGATGACCTCCCTATTTTGCTAGAAAATCTGGAATCATCAGGTCAATCTCTAATTCAATTACTTATATAATTCACTTCACTTTCTGGCCTAGCACTAAATTATAACAAATCTGAAACATTACCTCTAAACATATATTATAAACCCTTTATGAATACTCTTCTTGGTTTCCACTGGGCACCTCAAGGCATCACTTATCTTGGTATGCAAATCACTTCTAAATTAGATAAATTATGGGATATAAACCTTACCCTCCTGTTAGCCTCTATCAAATCTACACTGGATGGATGGGAGTTACTTAACCTCTCGTTTAATGGGAAAATATCCTCTATCAAAATGTCAGTTTCACCAAAAATTCTATATCTCTTTGCCAACATTCATCTAATCCTCTCCTCCAACATATTAATAAAAATTGACAACTAATTGGCAATTTGCTATGGGAAGGGAAAATTCCTAGATTCAGTAATATTAAACTTCACTCTTATTGGTCGAGAGGTGGCTTTGGACTCCCATGGTTCCAAGCCTACCTGTGGGTTTTCTGGGTGACACAAACTATCAAATGGTTTTGTAAACCATCCACAAATTTACCATTATGGGTCAATATGGAGGCCTCTCTTTGCCCTGGAAATGTTCTCAATTCCTATGTTTATAATAAGCTTCCCTACAATCTAAAATCCCATCCTACTATTGCACCATCAGTATTTTATTGGAAACTGTTACATAAACATCTCAGGTCTAATTGAACCCCCATTGCCTATGCTCCAATTTTGGGTAACCATGATATTCTTCTCGAGAGTCATCCAATTTTCTGCAGAAACTGGAAAAATAGGGGCATTTTCTTTCTAGCTGATATACTTGAACCTCATGACTTAAAACGCAAAACGTTTTCTAATCTTTGTACTCAATGGAATCTTCCTAAACAAGATTTCTGGAAATATCTCCAACTTTGTACTGTGTGTAATTCATTCTTCCACCATTTGTCTTCTCAATCCCTCTTTGACCAACACATCTCACACTGGATAAAAACAACATCTCATCTAAGTAGTATTATTTACAAAAGTATTAAAGACATTTTCCCAGACCAATCTCTTAAAGCTAAGAATAAATGGAGTACACTACTGAAGTATAACATAACACGAATCTGAGTGGCAGAAATGTTGGTTACCATGTCATAAAACATTTAAGGACATACGGAGCTCTCTTATACAAACCAAAATCCTCCACTCATGATATAGGACCCCAGTGGTATTACAACATATGGGTCTAAGGAATACCAATAACTGCTGGTGTTGTAATTCTCCTAACAGGGATCTACTCCAAATTTTATGGTACTGTCCACCTATAATGGAACTTTGGCTACTGTCCAATTTTTTGTATCTAAACTGATAGGTCAACCACTTTGACTAGAACCCAAACATATCTTATTAGGTAGTCTCAACCATTATGGCAATTTCACAGTCTCTCGTGCCCAAAATAGATGGCTAACCATAGTGTTTATCCAAGTTAAATGCCTCATTCTTATTCACTGGAAATCTGTTATCATTCCCAACCTTACGGACATTCTAAAAAGGTTATCTCAATATGCCTCTCTGGATCGTATCTCACATATCTCTTCTGGCCAACTTAATGTATACAATAGTTGCTGGCAGGATTATTTTAATTATCTAGAATCTGCTAAGCTTCCTAGCAATTAATGTATGGACTATTCCTCATATGATAATCTTACTGCTTGCAGTATTACATCTTTCATGTGTTGTCTCTCTTTCCCCTTTCTCCTTCTCTTTATTCTTTACTCTTTCTCATCTTTGCTTCCCTTTATGGACATCTTCTACATGTTATGCCACTCTTTATATTTCCTCTGCCTTTTTTACTTGACATAGGGCATCATAGAATTTGCTATTTGACTACAATGATTATAACTAGTTCTTTCTACACTGCCTTGCTCATTGGTTAAGCTCCAAGGTAAACTTTTGAATGTTCTACCTTATCATAATTAATGTTATATTATCAGTATACCTTATAACACAATATGTAGAATCCAACCTATGCTACTTAAGCTATTGCATATCTTAAGATGCTATTACTGATGTACAATTATGTCAATTCATACTTGTTGCCCATAAATGGAAGGTATTGTTCTCTTTTCTAATATACTAATAAAAAGATTAACTGTAAAAAAGAAACTAAAAATAATAGAAGAATATTTCTGACTGAATGTCAGTGCCTCAAAAAGGAACAGGAGAACCTGCAAATAGAAATAGTATATATACAGTATATTTTTTGTGGGGAGAAAGAAAAAAAAATGATTTAAAGTGATTATATAAAATAAAGCATGGGGTGGTGTAATTACTCAAATTTAATACACACCCTTGGTATGTGATGCTTGAATAAACCCCCTGAATTTGGTTCTCAGGGTTTATGTAGCATCACAGACCTTAGGTGTGTATTAACATGGGTCGGGGAGAATGACCAATTCAATTGGCTGAGCCACTCTGTGTGCCCGTGGATTAAGTTAGCATTAATTCATGGTTGCATAGAGTGACTCGGGAGATTCTCCTCCAGGTCTTCTTCTTTTTATAGGGTACCACAGTTGTGACATTTCCTGTGGCAGAGCAGGAAGGGGCGGATCAGTGGGGCCTCCACAAGGTGATCTCATTTACAGGGCACTAGTAATTTAACTTGTTATAACAAGTTAAACAAAGCACAATTAAACCATTACTTGCATTTTTTTTCTTCCTTCTAATTACTCTGACTAGGTTACAAACCCAGCAACTTATTTGGAATGGATTTCATTAACTGCAGGTACTGTGGAACAATTTTCAGAAGGACAGTCTTACAGGATTTAGGACACTGTCCTACATGCTGGGCCTTTGGAGATCTTAGGTCTCAGCTCCGGGCAGCATGGGCAGAGATTGCATGCCTCAAATTTCATATTGAAGAGGAAATACATTATAAGAACCACCCGCCATTTCCCCAGCATCCAACAGAAAAACCTCGACCGCAGAGGGTAGTTGGTCCAGGAGGTTGGAAGGTGGTTAGGAGGAGCAAATCAGGTGCCCCATCACTCTCTGCTCTCCAACACATTACCTCCAAAAACCATATAAACACTACAAACAGGTATCTGCCTCTATCTCTGAAATCAAATAAAGAGGCAGAAGACACTGCAGAGCAGGACACTGCGGCACAGGAGCTAGCACAACAATACTCACCCAAATCAGGAACCAAAACTAAACAAGCACAAAGGAAATCCAAAAAACTTCTGATCATAGGAGACTCCATGATTCGGGGAGTTGATACCCATCTCCAGCCAGGGGTGATGGTCAGATGTCTCCCAGGTACATCAGCATGGAGAGACACTGACCGCATTGCTAAAATTGTTCACAAAGCAGGAGAAAACATTGATGTCCTAGTACACATAGGGACTAATGATCTCGCCAGCCGGTCAGTTGTGGAGACCAAGGAACACCTGACTAGGCTGGGTGACAAACTATCATCTAGTTCGTCCGGCATCTCCTTCTCTGAGATCCTGCCAGTCTGGGAGAAGGGAGCAGATGGACGGAAGGTCAGAGAAGGGGAGATAGGGGAGCTAAACACGTAGCTCAAGGACTGGTGCCAGGAAAAAGGACACAGATTTGTAGGGAACTGGCAACAGTTCTGGGAGCGAAAGTTCTTTAAATTTGATGGACTGCATCTGACTAAAGAGGGAGTAAGTGCATTGGGGCAGAAGTTTGACGTCTTTGCAGAATATTTAAACTAGCAAATGGGGAGAGGGGTGCAGCACCCCATACGTCGAATGGGAAGAACACCCTCCCCTCAGCTAGTAGTCAAACAGGAATTCAGCGTGTTTGCCGTTCATTTGCATCACCAGGTAAGAAAAAAGGTTTGTCTCCCATACGATGCACAGGGTAATGCCAAACTTCACCCAACAACTAACACACCAAAATCTGGCCAATGGAAAATCATGTACACAATGCTCACAGCCTGGGAAATAAGATCCCAGACCTGCAGGCAATAATGTCAGAGGCTAAACTGGACATAGTAGCAATTAGTGAGACGTGGTTTACCAGTAACCACACTTGGGAGACTTCAGTGTACCTGGCTATGTATTGTTCAGAAGAGACCGAGGTGCAAAAAGGGGGAGGAGTGGCCCTGTATGTTAATGAAAATATCAAAGCTACAGAAATTCAGAATACACATAAGGAGCCAGAAGAACTGTGGGTCACCCTGGAAACAGGAAATGGGACAGCCATAAGAACTGGGGTTGTCTACAGGCCCCCAGACCAGAGGGAGACATAGACACATTACTGTTAGAAGATATACAAAACATGACAGCTAAAGGGAGGTTCTGATAATGGGAGACTTCAACATGCCAGATACAGATTGGTCAATACCAGCAGGAACATCTGCCAGAACTAGACTCATAGTGGATTCCCTGCAGGGGAGGGCCTCAAACAACTGGTACAGCAACCCACAAGAGACATGGCTATCCTAGATCTAGTACTGACTAACAAAGAGGATCACAGATCTCAGGTAGAAGGTCACCTGGGGGCCAGTGACCATCACATGGTATGGTTCAATTTGGTTACTACATCTAAATCATCCCATTCCAAGGCAAAAATATGGGACTTCAGAGGAGCTGACTTTGATAAGATGGCCAACAGAGTTAAGCTAGCCCTGGCAAAAAGAAACACAGGTGAGGAGGTACAGGCAAAGTGGGCAAGCATTAAGGATACAATACTTGAAGCAACATCCCATTGTGTTAGACAGAAAAGGAAGTGCAAAAGAAGAAGGAAACCACTTTGGTTCTCAAATACAGTAGCAGAAAGGTCAGAGCCAAAGGCTGGCCTTCAGAAAATATAAGGGAACACAGCGGGATTAAGATAGGAGGCATACCAAACTGCCCTAAGGAAGCAGGTAAGGCAGTAAGGCAGGCAAAGTCCCAAACTGAGGAAACACTACTACGAACAGTAAAAGAAGGTGACAAGACTTTCTATGGATACATTAGTGAAAAGAAAGTCCAGAGGGGTATTGCTAAGCTTAATGGAGAAAAGGGAGCATGTGAGGAGGAGGACCTGTAAAGGCATCTATCCTAAATAGATACTTTTGCTCAGTATTTACTGAAGAGAAGGTAGGGCAGGGCCCACAGCTCAGCATCATGGACACAGGGGAGGGAGGTGAGCACTACTCCCTTCACAAAAGAAAGGGTCCTACAAGCTTGCTAAGCTCAGGTGGATAAGGCAATGGGACCTGATGGCATACATCCCAGGGTACTTAAGGAGCTAAGGAGGAACTAGCAGCCATTAGCAGAATTGTTTAGTGAGTCTCTGAGCACAGGAGAGGTCCCCAAGACTGGAGAAGGGCTCATGTGATCCCCTCCACAAGAGTGGTAGCAGGAGGAGGAGGCGGGGAACTACAGACCGGTCAGTCTTACCTCAGTAGTGGGCAAGATTATGGAGGCACCTTAAGGAAAGAATAGTGCAACACCTGGAATCCATAGGGGCACAGGATCCAAGACAGCATGGGTTTACAAAGGAAGGTCTTGTCAAACTAATCTCATAGATTTCTTTGACTGGGTAACCAGAGTGGTGGACCAAGGGGAGCAGTTGATGTCGCCTACCTTGACTTCAGCAAAGCTTTTGACACTGTTCCACATAGAAGATTGATAAATAAGCTAGGTAGGCTCGGGGTGGGTCGAAGTTGGTCAACTGGGTGGCAAACTGGTTGACGGGCAGAAAACAGAGAGTGGTGGTAAATGGTATACAGTCAGAAGAGATGCAAGTCACAAGTGGGGTACCTCAGGATCAGTCCTGGGGCCAGTCCTATTCAACATCTTCATTAGTGACCTCGCAGATGGACTAGAGGGTAAGGGCTTGTCTGTTTGCAGATGACACCAAGATCTGCAACAGAGTAGATGATCCAGATGGGGTGGGCAGAATGAGAAGAGATCTGGATAAACTAGCAGAATGGTCAGAAGAGTGGCAACTGGGATTTAATGCAAAGAAGTGCAAAATCATGCAAATAGGGAAGAGAAACCCTGAAGCCACTTATAGGCTGGGAGGGGAGTTGCTAGCAGTCACAAAGGAAGAAAGAAACTTGGGCATCATCATCACTGATGACCTAAAATCATCCAAGCAGACCTCTAAAGCAGTAGGTAAGGCTAGGGGTGTTAGGGTGTATTAGTAGGGTATCACAAGTCGTAAGAGGGAGGTAATAATCCCTCTGTACAAGACATTGGTTAGGCCCCATCTGAGTACTCATGGCAGTATTGGAGGCCACACCTTCACAAGGACATTAACCAAATTGAGGCAGTCCAGAGAAGGGCAACCAAAATGGTGCAGGGACTGCATCAGAAGACATATGAGGACAGATTAACGGAGCTCAATATGTATACCCTTGAGCAAAGGAGGGAGAGAGGTGATATGATCGAGACATTTAAACACCTTAAGGGCATAAACAAGGTGAAAGAGTCTAACATGTTTAAATATAAGAAAAATAGCAGGACAAGAGGACACAGCATGAGATTAGAGGGAGGCCGATTAAGGGGGAACGTGAGGAAATTCTTTTTCACAGAAAGGGTGGTAGATGCATGGAATGGCTTACCACAAGAAGTGGTGGCTACGAATACAGTGCAGGGCTTCAAACAGGCATGGGATAGGCATAAGGGAGCAATACAAATGACTATGAATAGATAGGTCACTGGCAGAGCAAAGGCCGATGGCACATTTATAAGGTAGAAAAAGAAATGGGCAGACTGGATGGGCCTTGCGGTCCTTATCTGCCGTCAACTTCTATGTTTCTATGTTCTTTGGAGTCCAAAGCAAACTGTACTGGTAGCCATTAAACATCCTGAGTAAACTATAAGGAATGTGATATGTGTCCTGTACATTTTGCCAGCAGCACTTCTTTTACCTTGTTTAAAACATTGTGCAGTGAAAGGCAGGCAGGTGTCGACTACAAACCATGCTGACCTGTAGATGCTCCCATTGTCACGACAGTAATGTCCAGTGGGATTGGTCTTACTTGTGGGTCCTTGGTGTTATGTTATCCTTCTGTCCCCCTGATAGTGGTAGTAGCTTGTCTAGGAGAGAGAGAGAGAGAGAGAGAGAGCACCACCACTGAACTGTAGTGATGGTAGTCTCTCTCTGTCAGCAGCAGTGTAGGGAGAAGTGGAGTCCCATTGTACTTTCCTGTCAATTCCACAGAGAGTTTAAATTAAATTGTGCCCCCCACACACACACAGCTGTAAGCACTGTAGTAGTATTGATTCAATACCCTCCCCATATAGTCACGGCTATGGGGTACAGATGTTTGCCATAGACAGAGAGTCAGGGCTACTCACCAGAGTTATTATGAAATGGGTGGGGAGCAGCAATGCAGAATTATGTCAGTGTCCTGTCTCTCTCTCTCTCTCTCTTTCTGCCTCTCCGTGTATGTCTTCACTGTGATGAGTGCTGTCATTTTGTGGGATCATAGAAACATAGAAACACTGAGTCTGATGGCGGATAGGACTGCTTGGCCCACCCAGTCTGCCCATTTTGCTACCTAATGGATCAGCTGTAGAGCCTAGTTAACTAGCAGCCTACTTTCACCTACCCCCACTAGAATTGTCTTTATGTCTGTCCCATTCATTCTTGAATTCCCCCACTGTTTTTGACTCCACTACCTCTTCAGGAAGGCCATTCCATATATCCACAACCCTCTCAGTGAAAAATACTTCCCCACATTACCTCTGCGCCGTCCCCCACTATCTTCAAATTGTGCCCCCTGTTCTTGCACAGCTCTTTTTCTGAAAGATGCTACCTTCTTGGACTTTGTTGATTTCCTTGAGGAACGTGAAAGTTTCAATCATGCCCCCCTCTTCTTCCTTTCCTCTTCAGTCTTCTGTGCAAGGGAAATGCGAGGGAAGAATCAGAATGACAAAGTTGTGTGTGCAGTAGAGAGAGAGAGAAAGAGACACACACACACACACAGGACACAGTGAGAGAAGAAAGTTAGTCCTCTCGCAAGTGGCATGGTTGTCTGTGCAGGACAGGAAGAAAGGGGTGAGCGAGAGAGTGAGCTGAACCTTGTGCCCCTCCCATGGAGAGAATGACAGCAAGATCAGCAGCAGTGTAGGGAGAAGTGGAGTCACGTTGTAATTTACTGCCAAATCCAGGATGAGTATAAAAGTTTATCATAGTTCTATCTTGAGACAGGGCTACTCACCAAAGTTATTATGAAATGTGCCGAGGAGCGATAGTGCAGAATTCCGGCAGTGTCCTGTGTTTCTTTCTGTCTCTCTGCCTCTCCGTGTCTGTCTTCACTGTAATGACTTTGACAGTGTGTGGGATCGGTCTTCTGTGCAAGACAGATGTGAGGGGAGGAAGTAGAACAGCAAAGTTTTGTGTGCAGCAGAGAGAGAGAGACACACACACCGGACACAGTGAGAGCAGAGAGGTACTCCTCTCATGAATGGCATGGTTGTCTGTGCGGGAGAGGGAGAAAGGGGTGAGTGAGCTGAACATTGTTGCCCCCCCTCCTGGAAAGAGTGACAGCAAGATGGGGACATGTGCACAATTCCTGCAATATCCTGTCTGTCTTTCTGTGTCTTGAATGTCTGTCTTTGTGATTCTTGAATAACAAGATCCCCAGTGGTCTCTGTGTGTCTCGCAGTGGGGGGCGCACGGCACAGGCCGTTACAAGTGTCAGAAAGTGTTTTATGCACAACACAGGTCAGAAATCATGTTAGTACTGTATTTCTGACATATGTATGTGCATAAAAGCACTGAGCTATGGATTATTTGTCTGGGACTATTTTTCCAGGTGGCAGGATACAGTCCCTTTTTTAACTTTAAACAGGGAGAAAACACCTTTATGTTGTTTTCTTCTTGTTTTGAACCTAATCCATGTTGTAAGTGCAATAGCCCACTCCAAGGTATGGGGTTATAGGGGATTAATCAACACACCAGGTGCTGTGAGTACACTCGGCCTGCAGCCTCATGCCTCACAACAGACTCAGGGTGTTGATTAATCCTCAATAACCCCATACCTTGTCATGGGTTATTTCTTACGTAGTGTACATCATCCTGGTATTATTCTATATATAATAACATTAAGGGAACCCAGGGGTAGGGCTACCTTAATAAATCTAGCCCAAAAAGACGTAAGCCATATAATGAAATGGCAAGAAAGTATCTAGAAACTTCATTGGACAAAACACATAAACTGACAATGGTTTAACCTGCTGTATGATATACGTACTGTAGTTCTAAAGTAAACCTCACTGCCAGCCATGGGAGTTAAAAATCATGACACCAGCTCTCATACCCATGCTTCCTGCATTTCTCACTGTCTTTGGAGCAACACATCCTCCCTAGTACTGTGTGGAATTTTCAGATTCTGGCAGAATGAAATTCTATGGAATTTTATAAAATTCTGACTAATTCTGTGGAATTTTGGTAGAAGTAGAATGGTAATCATGTGGTCAATAATTTATGTAGTAGCCCAGGTGGGTTAGTGAAGGCTATTGTGGGGGGAGGGGGGGCTTGTAGCCCTTTTGTTCAAAATAGAGTAGTCATTGGTGGTTAGTGTGGCTAGAAAGTGCTGGGGGGCCACAATGTTAATAATAGTGCTGGTGGTCTAGTGGGCTAGCTCCCGAGGTGGCTAGGCCAGTGTTGTTTTTACAAACCTCACTGTTAGCTGCATTGCTGAAAGGGAGCAGAGAGTTCCCCTTTGAAAGCAAATCAATGGTTAAGCTCAGTGCCCTGGCAAGGCACCTCCAGAGATTGAGACCTGTGCTTTCCCTGTCTGAACATTTTTTTTTGAGATAACAGGATGCAAACAGGAAAAGTTAGTACAGTGCAATGTGGGCTATGCTAAGAGTTTCCTAAAATAGCCTATGTGCCCCCAACACAGTGTGGTTACAATAGTATTGGCAGCCCCAAGTAAACAAAATAAGGAGGTAACTCGTCATGTTCTGCCTTAAGATAGAGACAAGGTTGATCTATGATGAAATTGGGATGTTGGCTTATTGCATACATCCCCTACCGGAGGGAAGGGATTGAAAATCAGACCAAACGGATGGCCAGACGATCTCTTCCTCTTCCCAGTGTGCCAGCCCTGCTGTTGTGCCCCATTGAAGTCTATGGGGCTCATTTTCAAAATGGTTTTACAGACGTTTAAGCAACTTTTGATAAAAATGAAATGCACCACTCATCTAATAGGGTCCCTAATAGCTGAACGGTGGCTTTGATTTTTTTTTTAATCAAAGGTTACTACTGAAAGTTCCGTAAAATGTTTGGAAAATGAGCCCCTAGACTTCAATGGGGTGTGACAACCATACTTTCCCTGGGTAGATGTCACAAAATAGCTGAGCACTGGTGTGGCAGATGGGGAAGTGGAAGGGATCGGCTGGCTATCCATTCAGCATGATTTTCAATCCCTTCTGTCCCATAGGGGATGCACTGCATACATTTATTGCACTGCATACATTCATTGTACTGCATAAATTCATTGCACTGCATACATTCATTGCACTGCATACATTCACTGTACTGCATACATTCATTTCTTGAATTACAAGATTATCACCACCACAAGGTAAGGGGGGTTTGTATTAAAACTCCATTATAATATTGAACTTAAGCAGGGGTCAAAATTAGCAGCAGCCCACTAGCCCAATATTGGTAGATCTTCTTTTAGGCTAGTAAGATTTTCCTGTAACTAGCCCTGTGGGAAAATAATATTTCAGTAAGTACACTGCCTGGACCAATGGAAAAAGTCAGTGGGGTTAATGGATTTTCCCTGTCATTAGCCCTGCAGGCTACTGGCTGCAAAATGTTTTTAACCCCTCCCCCCAACTTCCTTCTGCAAAGTTTGAATGCTAAAGTGATAGTTCGAACCTCTTGTAACAGTTATAGCCATAAGTGACAAACTACCACATCTATATCAGGAAGTAAAGATGCAAACATTTAAAAAAAAGTCTGATAGAGACAAATTTTGCAGCTTGACTTGTCCTCAGTGTCAGTTTTGCATTTATGCTTCTCAACTGTAAGTGGTTGGTTTCATCCAGCTAGTGAATACTAGAAAACACATCCCTGCCCTGAGCTCAATAAACTTCTAGAAAATTAGGGTGAGAGGATAAGGTTAGGAAATAAATGTATTTATTTAAAAGTTTTGCCAGGAAGGCATACTGAGCAAGCTACTAGTCGATTCCAGATGCGTCGGGGATAAACAGCAAAAAAACTTGACAATTGTACAACAAATGATCACCTTAAACAAATTCAGTAGACATGATACATTCAGCATAGCATAAACAAATTACAGAGACTGGAAGAGCTGTACAGTGAGCAGACATGCCAAATTGTGTACAGGGATAAAGTGTGAGACGAGGACCAGTGATAAAGCATTGTTGGTGAGTTAAACCAGTCTTAAGCTGGCAAGAATGATAGGAATTTCAAGAAGTGCAGTGATTAAACCATGGGGCAAAAACTAACATGGGCACACAAGCAGTTGAAGGAGAATTGAGGTGTGGTGACTACTTGTGGAGGCTGACCGAATGGGCACAGGAAGGGAGTTCCATAATTTAGGCACATAACGAGAAGCTGGTCAGTCAAATGGCAAATGCAGTTTAATCTTGACAAAAGTAAAGTGATGCACTTTCAAACTAGAAATAGGGGCAAAAATTATGTCCTAAGTTGGTGGGCAAAGGTGGCTTTAGTTTGGGAGAGGGACTTGTGGAATATTAGCAGGGATGCCTGTAGTGCTTTGAGCACTGTGACTAGCATTCAGAAAGGGAAACAGGATGCTAGGATGCATAATAACAGGTGTAGACAGTATCTCAAAACAATTGTACAATTGTGCATGGTACAGCACCTTAACTACTGTATTGAAATAAATTTCATGATGGGGGGACCTTTGTCCATAGATATGTTTTTAGTTTGCCCTTATACACAATATACAGGAGTGACAGTGAAGTGGCAGGATGTCCACTTCTCATGCATAGGATTGTCCCTTAAGAGTTTAAAATGGGCCTGGATACTGACAAATTCCACTTAGCGGACCACAGTGGGTAACCAACAGCATAAAGACACAGGAAGTTCTTTAGATAACAAGGACCCAGTCCATTCAGGGCTTTATATGTCGAATGGCAAACACTGAAGATGATGTGCCAGGTCCCTGGCAACCAGCCTAGTTCATGCAGCACAGGCAAACTATGGGACAAGGGGCTTGTTAGTATTTTCAGTCTGGCTACTGCACTCTGCAGCAGCTACAGGCAGCACATCAAATAAAGAACTGTGGTAGTCAAGGCCTGACATTATAAATGCATTTTTAAAATAACCAGATTCTCAGCTATTGGATAGGGCTGGGCTTCAGTCTGGCGATATTTGTATTTTTGCAGATGAAAAACACCACATCTGACTGCTGGCAACATCTAAGATTCAAATGTCAGCATGCTGCTGCAGTCCAGTGTAATTCCTTGGTTTTTAGCCATCTAAAACTAAGGGGGGAGGGAACCATAGCACAAGTGCAACTTGCATACATTCGCCTTCACTGATAGATGGGGTGTAGCATGAGCAGAGGAGCACTACAGTCAGATAGAGGAAACCTACAATAAAGCAAAAACTGGGGACACTGCCTGCCGCTGTCCCCTTGCCTCAGGACAGCAAACTTGAACTTTTCAGTAGTGGAATTCCTTTGCCTTAGATAACTGAAGTTATTTTACCAAGTTGAATTTAATGATACTCTTGATATAATCCAATGTTCATTCCCATTTGGGTCTGTTCATGAAAAGGGGTTACCAATGCCCACCATACAGTGCATACCACATTTTTTAAAAATCAAGAACTGTCAGGCACATGTTTTTGACTAAATCTGAATGCTGGCTTTATGGGCAGATAAATTACATAACTATAGAATTCTAGAGCATCCATATTTTTTTATGGGGTATCCTGCTCCATTTTGCTGCCTTTTTTACCTGAAAAAGTGTGACATGCAAAAACACATGTTTTACTAATTGTTTTTGCAAGCTTTATTTACTGTTTTCCATTATTAAAGTAAGTCCACTCACTAATCTGGAGTTGTGTTTTTTATTATCTGTACTCTTTAGCCCATTGTAATGCTCCATTTTTAATTTATGCAGCTTTGTGTTTAGTGTGGTGAATGTAACAGTTGGTGTCACAAGTGTGTTACATTCACCCACATGGCCCCCAAATCTGATATTCTGCTATTATCACTTTAAAAGATTTTCTGGCTTCTCTCCTAGTTTTCCTTCTTGTGATAACTGACTGTGTTACTTCCTGATCTATCTTTCCCACAGAAGGGACAGCAACCTTTGACCCTCACTCTACTTGGGGTCACATCAAGCTCAATGTTTACCTGTCAGTCTGTGACAGCTGCAAAGTCATAACCTGCCCGTCAGAACCAAGGAGCAACCATAGAGGGAGGTGCTGAGTTGTGGTTTAAAACCTATTGTTTGCACATGGCTCCTCCATTTGTAGGGCTACATTCCATGAAGATAAGCACTGCATGCAACAACAAGGGTTGCAGTTACATTCACCACAGGTAGACTTTGGTTACCATCATTCACTGATTGCTGGGCACATTTTCAGAGAGCATATTTCAGTGACAACTGCATGTCTAAGGAAAGTGTTGGGCATAAATTGTAATAGTGATTATTCAGTGTATATGGGGTGGAGAATTAAAATGGATTTTCTTTGTGGTGTCACTCGTTACATTCACCACTATATGTGGTGTCAACCATCATACCTGCCCGTACTGTTATTACTGTCAAATTCCTCCAGGTTTTGTAACACTATGTCAGTTATTAGTAGTGGCATGATAGCCACGAGGCATGTTTAATAAATTTTTTTAAACTTGAAACAAATGTGTGGTGTCACTTGTTACATTCACTACATTATATGGTGTTAAACATCACATTTGCAGCAATGTAATTGTTGATTTTTTTCATGTTTTATAGCAGTATGTCAGTCAGTAATAGTAGTATGTTAGTTGTTAGGCAAGCTTAGTACAGTTTTAGTAAGTCAAACATAAGTATGGTGTCACTTGTTACATTCACCACAGTATGTGGTATCAAACATCACACCTGTCACTATTGAAATTATTGTTAGATTTCTCCAGGTTTTGTAGCACTGTGTAAGCTATTATTAGTAGCATGTTAGCCATTAGGCATGTTCACTAAACTTTGTAAAACTGAAACAAATGTGTGGTGCCACTCGTTACATTCACCACGGTATGTGGTGTTAAGCATCACACTTTCCAGTAATGTAATTGTCAATTTTTTTCATGTTCTATAGTAGTATGTCAGTCAGTAGCAGTAGTATGTTAGTTGTTAGGCACGTTTAGTATAGCTTTAGTAAGTGAAACATAAATGTGGTGTCACTTGTTACATTCACCACGGTACGTGGTGCAAAACATCACATTTGCAATTAATGCAATATAATTCTTAGAAATATTTGTTTCTCATGTTTTAATATAACTCATGTTTATTAAAGTTTTTACTACTAAAACAAATGTTTTGTGTCAAGTGCTACATTCACCACGGTGTGTGGTGTCACTTATTACACTCACGACAATACAGTTCTTTTATCTCAGGAACCTGTGGGGCTTTTATCTCCCAATATGTTTATTTTTTCATACTTGGGTCATAATATCTTGAAATGCATCACAAATGTAATCTAGAAATAATTTGAAAATTTGACCCTCATGTCACACTTTGGTAACCCCTTTTCGTGAACAGATCCATTTACAACATAATAATCCTGTTTTGGTAAAAGAAACACTGCATAGCAAAGATTGCATGGCTGGCTCATGCTGGTCACCCAGACCCAGAAGCAGACTCTCTCACACGCCACATGGCCCATGCTACACCATGCCACCACAGGGTTATGTTCACTGGGTCCAGGATCACCAGCACCCTCCCATCTGTCCCACTGACTTGACTCCCAACTCCCATTTCCCCTTTCCAACATTGCATTCCCCACTGCAGAATGAATGGAAAATGAAAGTAATTCACCATCGACGAGAACCACCATGGTCCATGTCAGAGTTCAATGTAGAACTTTAACTTACAACAAGAGCAGTGGATTGTGTCTTTTTGCAACAAGAGTTGCAGATTGTGTCTCAGAATGTGGTGGGACTACACATGTTATGGGCTTTAGGAGGTATACACCCCTCCCCCATAAGTAGGAATGCTTCAGACCATTGAGTACTTGAGCTCAAATGGCCCACACACTGAATATATTTAGAGTAGTGAGTGGAATGAGAGTTGAGGGCCCCTCCTGTAGTTCACAAGTATTCAGTATATGGGAAACCAAGTATTGCAGTTTATAATAAAGCATCTGACCATGGGGTTACATAACCTAGTCACCAATTTTGAATATCATGAATACATTTCTTAACTGAAAAATCTGAGGCATGGATATTTAAGTTTACTACAAAGGTACCTGTACATTGCAAATGTAGGCACACACAGACACAAAAAAAAGGAGCGTTACTGTACAAGAACAAGGAATCACAATGTGAGATTGGGGGGGCAGTTAACGGGCAAGGTGAGGATGTTTTTTTCCACAGAAATGGAGGTGGATGCATGGAACAATCTACGCCATGAGGTGGTGGGGACAAGCACAGTGGGGGGATTCAAACATGCATGGGATAGGCATAAGAGAATCCTAGAGTTGTGAAGGAGGGGCTAAACTTAAAGCCAATGGCCAAGTAGGGTCAGCGGGCACTGACTCAGGTATGGTATAAGGGTAGACTGGATGGGCCCAGTGGTCCTTTTCTGCCATCAATTTTCTATGTTCCTATATAAGTGCAGTACAAGGCACAGAGATTTGAACAAAATGCAGAAGCAGGAAAATGTAATTAAAATCAGAAGCTGTTGTAAATTTAGTAAGACACAATACCCAACAATAAAATTCATCCTACAGGAGACACCTTAAAATAAAACAAATACTACTGTACCACAAATAAGTGGTGTTATTTTGCTATGTGCCTGGCAGTCAATAGCAGCAGTCCCATGAGTCGAGGTTAGTGATGACCAAGCCAAGCAGCCCAAGAGGGCCTCTCAAATGTATACTTCATAAGATACTCACATCTGCTTAGTAATTTTACATCAGAACAATGTATATTTTTAATATTTGATTTAATAATGACCAAAACACTTTGATCTCGATTCAAGTGCTTTGCCTTCCTCCTGGCAAACTGAAGTAGTGCAAATAAACTCTCGCCAGTAACTATTTCCTAAATCAGTACCAGCAGTTTATTGCTGAATCTAAAGACATTTGTAAATTGTTTTTTGTCACTAAGTACTTAAGAAGAGGAGCCGCTTGGCTAGGCCTGGCTTCTCTAGAAGAAGCTATGGTAAAAGCGCTGCTGCACAGATTGCATTGCAAGGCTGGCTCATGCTGGTCACCCCTGGCCCAGAAGCTGACTCCCTCACAGGCCACGTCGCCCTCGCTATACCATGCTGCCACCTACCATTGGTTTATGCTGCCCACTGGGTCCTGGACCACCAGCACATGCCACTCTCCCATTGATCTGTCCCACTGACTCTCAATGTCCCTTTCCAGCATTGCATTCCCCACTGCAGCCATAATGAACTGAATATTTTCACTCAACACCTGGCACCACCACGCTCTGTCTCAGAATTTTCGGGAGAGTCGTGAGCCACTCAGCTACCCTGGGTTGGGTCAGGGACATATTGAAATGCTCTCTGCTGCTCAGTGCTGACAGTCTGCAGTGCAGTCAAGTTACCTAACCCTTGCTTCACCCCTAACCCTCTTTGCCAGCTCCTTCACAACCAGGTCATGCTTGCACACCTGGTTCGGGACCACGGCGCCCTCCTGACTACCATTTTCCTTTCGCTTTCTACACATTAACGAGTGACTCACTCACCACCATGAACAGTACCACTCTCCATCTTCTTGCTGAGTTTCATGGAGAGCCACTCCGCCTGCCATGCTGGGATTCTACTGCTGCTCACTGGGAGCCTTTCTTCTTCCAACCTATTAGCGTCCATTCGGGTCTGGGCTCAAAAGAGTGCCTGGGTTAGGGTTTGTTGCCAGCACTGGATTTCAAAAATAAGGGACATACCCCCCTGCCCCTTGCCCCACCCCTACCCTACCTCATCCCTTCCCTTCCCCACCCCCTGCCTCTCCTCCCCTCCCCTCCTGGCCACTTCCAAGGCTGACATCATGGAAAGGTATTGATTATTGTTGGGTATGGCAATCCAAATAATAATTTGTTGTCATAGAAAATTTTACAACATATGCAATTTGAGGTGCTTGAAAGTACGTCTAGGCTGGAGGCCCGAACTACCAGTATCTGGCAGTAGTCCTTTAACTATGTAATTATAGGTGGCTCATCTTTGAAAAAAAAAAAGCCCTCAATAATTATTTCTTGGGCTCTAGAAAGCACAGGCAGTTTGCCTATAAACACATTTTTGTTTTGTTTTAATGGATTGTACTATAAGAGGCAGTGTTTGCTTGTGGCAGAAGACTGCAGTTGTGATTATCATTCTTGCTTATGCAGGCAAGTAATGGATTTGTGAGTGAGGCAAGCCCCCAAATCTTTGCTTCACCACAGCAACTCTGGCTTGTTTTTATTATGCCTGTCTGCCAAAGCCCAAAAATCTTCTGCATCTTCTTCATGTAAAAAACAAACAAATGTTACAAGCCCATTAAAATTTGCATTGAATTACAAGGCCTACCTAATCCACACAGTTAGCACTGGGAAGCCAGTGGGTGGTCCCACAGTTGGCAGGTGCCCCCACCCCCAGAAACTAAGCACCCATCTGGGCCAGGCAGGCAGCCCAGCCTGGCAGCAGCCAGCCATGATCTCCTCCTAGACTCTTCTGGAGAGAGTCGACAACACAGTTCGTTCAGATGGACAATTCAATACTGTGTGTTTTTGTGCAGCACTTACTTTTTTTGTGACAGTCCGGTTCTGAATTGAAGAAGACTGAAGACTCTCTGACTGTGAACCAGCAGCTGTAGTCCATGGCCATTCCCGGCTCCCTGCCCTGATCACTCCAGGTCCTCTCTCTCTTTTTGAGTCCTCGTCTCAGCAGTAGGCAACCCAGCACAGGCCAAAGACTCACTCCACTCCACTCAAAGTCCAAGGGTGCACAACGCCACATCTTGGTCCAGTCCCACAGAGGCTAGTTAGCAGATGCTGAATCCGATTCCCAATCCCGTCACTTGATGATATTCGGTTTCAGCTGCAGGACCATCAACTCTACTCTGACCTTGGTCCACCAGGTATTAGGTAAGACAACAAAATGTGGATGGATGAACGTGCACTCACTCGCAAGCAGCTTCAGTCACAGCAGGAGTTAGGTGGCTTCTCAACAAGACTACTTCACTAGTTAGGACATGGAAAGCCACACTGTGGCTTGTCAAATGGTGAGCGGGGAGGGATAAGAGGACTGAAGACCGTGGAGTGTGCGGTGGTGGTGGTGGCAGGATCCGCTAATTCGGAAAGCTGCACCATGACATATGTTAAAGGGGGAGTACGGGCTCTTTTTTTTAAAGAAGGCAGCCAGGGGGAAGAGTATCACTGAGAAGCTACCTTTACATGGAGCTGCACCTGTGGCATTAGTGAGATCCCAGAGGGCTGTAAATGTAAAGCCTGGGGGTTGAGAGAGAGACAGGCGGTGGGTGCCACAAATAGAAAGCCACACATGGTGAATGTTGAGGGGGGGAGTCAGAGGACTGAAGATCAGGGAGTGTGCAGCCGTGGCAGGAAGAGCAGCCAATTCGAAAGCCGCATCACAATTTATGTTGAAGCGGGGGTCAAAGAACTGAAGACCAGCAAGTGATGCCATAGCAGCAGGAGAAAGTTGTAACCACACTCTGGCCATGCGCATTAGTGTTTGCTGCAATGTGCATGCCTGGAGTTAGGGCTACAGAAAGAAATGAAGCACTCTCATTGGAGTGGTTCATTTCTTTTAAGTGGAGAACATACCACATCAGTAAAACTAAACTTGTGTCCTGACCAGAGTGGCTGGTCATTGGTGTACACTTCCAAGCCCATTGCAGTTTTAGCTGTAACTGGCTTGGCAGTGACACACCTCTTAAATGCCATATAGTCCCAAAATGTTTGCTGTGCAAGCGCATCAAACATAAAAAAAGGATGTCTGGAGCTGCTGCACTTTTGTTGTGGAAAGCTGCCACAAATCTTGTTGTCAGATGGATTTCCTTCATGAAATGAAACACCATACAACCTGCTTGGGAGCTCAGTTGGCAGTTATTTATTAAACTTTCACATTTTACATCATCACTTTATCAATCAGTACTTTATTTCATTTTTTTAACAGTTTATTTACATCCAAATATGATATTGAAATACTTTCCCATATACACACATTTTCACTTTCTATACCCAAAAACCATATTTGCCCCTTGCTTGATTTCCCAGGCTCGGATGTGTAACCTGACATGCACCTTTGTGTAGAACAATCACTCCTTTCCTTGTATTGCCTTCCTGGGCTCGGATGTCCACCCAACACCCAGCTCTGGCCCTCTTGGATGCCAAAACCCCAAAGGTGCCTGACATGGCTAGATGTAGACCCAACCCATGCCTAATATTTTACCATCCTGACCCCATCCCACCTGTGCCCCTACATCCTCTCCCTGCACCTCTTCTCCCCTCTCCCTCCCCCACCATCTTTCTCTTCCTTCGAATAGTCCCAACTCATCCCCTTGTTTGATCTTACCCTAAACTCAAGGTTCCCCCCAATGCTCCATGTTGCCTTCTTCAGGCAACCCACGTCCACCTCCTATAGCTCCTTCCCCTGTCCATCCTTGCCCATTGCCCACATCTGGCAACCCTTTCTCTTTCTGAGCCACATCTTTGTTGAATTTGCTGCTCTCTGCTGGCAATCCAGAATGTGGCCTTCTCCCTTGCCCTGCGTTGCCCTCTTTCGGCAACCCTTTTCATTCTGACCTATTCCCTCCATCGCCCTCTTCCAGCAACCCATTTGTTCTCCCTCTGTTCCTTCACTCCTTCCATCTTATGACCACTTCTCACCTTGCCTTAAGGGCGGTGGGTGACGTCAGATAACTATCAAAAGAAGGGATTTTTCATTCTGCCATCCCCTTTTATCCCTCCCTTATAGCCCTCCCCTGTCCCCCTTTGGCCAGTCTCTTTCCAGCCCTGCCCTTTCCCTATGACTCACTCTGGTCCTCCTCCCCTTCTCTTCCTACCTACTGCCTTCACCTCCCCTGTCATTTCATCAGGAAAACCCCTGACAGTCCTGGCTGCCTTTTAACAAGTATTCGCCTTTGTCAGATTGATTTCCTCCATGAAATGAAACACCATACAACCAGATTGGGTGCTCAATTGACAGTTATCTACTAAACATTCACATTTTACATCACCATTTTATCAATCAGTACTTTATTTCATTTATTGACAGTTTATTTACATCCGAATATGATATTGAAATACATTCCCATGTACACACATTTTCACTTTCTTATACCCCAAAAACCCATCTTCATACCTTGTATTGATTTCCCAGGCTTAGATGTGTAACCTGACACCTGCTTTCATGTAGACCAATCACTCTTTTCCTTTTATTGCCTTCCTGGGCTCAGATGTCCACCTGAGCCCCAGTTCTGGTCCTCTGGGATGCCAAAATCCCACAAGGTGCCTGACATGGCTGGATGTAGACCCAGCCCATGCCTAATAGTTTACCACTCATCACCTGCCCCACCTGTGCCCCCTGCATCCTCTTCCTGCACCACTTCCCCCTCCCCCCACCTTCTATCTCTTCCTTCCATCAGTCTATCTCCTGCTGCTGCAATGGATGTTGGGCTTCCCCCCATCATGGCCACTCCCTTTTTCCAATCTTCCAGTACCCCCTGCAGCTGTAAATTGAAGAAAGCCATACCAACATCTGATAGATGTACCCCATCATACCTATAGTACCCTGCGCAGCCATATGAAATCTCCTTATGTGTCTCATATATACCCCCACTTCTGTCATAAGTTCTGCTACCCTCCTATTAGCCTCTTTCTTAACTTTTCTATTGCCCTGATATCACGTGCCTGCCACCATACTCTCCTTGGTATTATTTCTGACCACTCCAACATGACCCCCAGCCACCAATCTCTAATTGTCTCCACATCTCTTTTTATTTCCTGAAACAGTTCTCCCCACGGCATTTCCCCAAAGTCGTTGCCCCCCAAATGCAATATTATCAAATCCAACATGGGCCATTTTAGCTTGAGTTCCTCCAACAGAGGCAACAGCTGTGCCCATCTTTTCCTCTGGACCCCTTTCCACTGTACTCGGGTTTCGTTGGCCACTTCTGCAGCTGTTGCCCTCCAGGCCTCACTGCAGCTTGTCTCTCTGCCCAATAAATGAAAAAATGCCCCACAATCCAAACATTCCTTCTGTGCCCTGCATCTGCTGGAAAAACAGGCAAATATTATTACTTAATTTCCTAATATATCTTTTACAGCAGCTCGACCTCCGTCTGCCTAACTCTTTGATTTCCTCCACTGACCCGGCTCTCACAGCTAACTCTGAGGCCATGCCTATCTGGAATGAATGGGCTGAAAACCTACCCACGTCCTCGCCCAAAAAATCAATCACATTCTTTTGTACCCTGGTCAACTGACAGCAGGTGACTGGGGCCCCATCACCATGCACAAACAATCTGCTCGCCATTGCTGGCCTGATCTCTCTGTATTCATTCACTGCTTTTTCTGCACACAAGCCCCTTGCTTGCCCCTTCTTCAATATCACCTTAGTGCCCTGAACTGCTTGATCTATCTTGGACCGACATAACCATATCACAGTACTGTCCTCTCCCCATTGTACTTCCCACCAATGTAAATCCCCAACCCCTGCTTCTTGTTTTTTGCCACCACCTCGCTGACCTTGAATGCACACCCAGACATTACTAGAAAAACTGCCCTTAACAAACAGACCTCATACCCTGACAAGCATATGCTTTTTAAGGTTCTTAATAACCTACCCAATGATTCTGCTGCCACTGGGCTCCTAATGTCTTCCCTTATAACCTTTGCCAACCTTGTAACATGCGCCTCACCACCGGGGCTCTACTGGACTCCCTCTACCTTTGTAGGCTGCATACCAACCCATTTCCCGCTAAGTGTATGCCCATGGTTGAGTGCACCATCCCATCTTCCCACTTCTGCACCATGAACCTTATGACCTGACTTTCATTACTGCCCCACTTACCTCCATCCCTGACTGCCGTCGAAACTCTTGGAATACTTTCCATGCCCCTTCGTATATCCTCAATGTACCCACAGAACAAAAGTTTCTGAACAGCAACTGGGCTCTCACAGGAGCAAAACAAGTCACTGAACACTCACCCAGCTAAAAAAGGAATGTCCGCACTATTGTAGTCAGCTTCTAATATAATTTTACTTGCAGAAAGAAGGCATGCAGATAAAAACAGAAGCCCCTCTTTGTTGAATACAATAGTCACATTAAACGAGGTCTAATCTGAATTAGCACTTGTATTAAATTAATCAATAGAATTACTTGTATAAATAACACTTGCCCCTAGGGGTACATACACTTTGACAAAGCCTATACAGGTGAAACATTAGTGGAGGTTCCTCTCACCGAGAGGCTTCTGTTTTTATCTGCATTTCTTCTTTCTGCAAGTAAAATTATATTGGAAGTGGACTACAATAGCGTGGACATTCCTTTTTTAGCTGTGTGAGTGTTCTGTGACTTGTTTTGCTCCTGTGATTGCCAGTGTCACAGTGAACTTCTTCCCTGCCGGTGACTCCTTTATTCTTACAAGCAACTGGGCTCTTTCCATCCAATTTCCCAAAAGTGGGATGGGACCAACATTTTCCAGGCAGCCGCCTTTGGTACCAATTACCTGAACCTGTCCAACTGAAGACAGGAAAGGCTATCAGCCACCTCATTGTTTATGCCCTCAATATGTCTCACTTTGAAAGAGAGATTTAACCTAAGCCCCTCTAATACCAGTTGCCTGGTGAACCTGGCTACTGTCTCCATGGAACCTCTTTGCCTGTTTAACACTTCCACCACTGCCCAGTTATCGCATCAGAAAACTACCTTCTGATTTCACAGTTGTTCTGCCCAAATGATCACCGCTACCCATATCAGAAAAATATCTAAAGATGTGATGTCCCACAGCAGGCCCCTGTTTTCCACTCCACTGGCTATTCCTCCACTATCCATTCCCCTTTAAAATATGCCCCCATCCCAGATGCCCCCACTGCATTGATGTACAACTCCAGGTGTGTATTGAATAGCCAGTCCTCTTGCTAAAAAGTGATGCAATTGTACTGTTGTAAAAACTGTTCCCATACCTCCAAATTTTGTCTTATGCCCTTTGATATTTGTCCACCCAATGATGTGGCGGCCTTGCTTTCCCCATGGCCCTCGACAGTCATTGGGTGAAAGTTCTTCACGGCGTAATCGCCCGGCATGCAAAATTTAGGTGACCCAACAACTGCTGTAGTATAGACAATGGAATCCTTCGTTCACTGTACCTTTCACTTGGCTGATCAGCTCTTTTAACCTAGCTACCTTAGCCTAAATACTCTTTCTTCTGCA
Source organism: Neoceratodus forsteri (assembly GCA_016271365.2). Classification (NCBI taxonomy): domain Eukaryota; kingdom Metazoa; phylum Chordata; order Ceratodontiformes; family Ceratodontidae; genus Neoceratodus; species Neoceratodus forsteri. Next base: position 1,137,034,633 of record CM057455.1, on the reverse strand, counting down.
CCCACCTCGATCCCCAGGAACTCCAGCTTGCGAGATGGCCCTTCCAACTTCGAGCCTGCTAAAGGTACATCCAAGGTATTGCACATCTCCTGGAACTCCTTCAGCATTTCAGCTGCTCCTTCATCTCCTTTTCCCATGAACAGAAAATTGTCCAGGTATGTACCACTTCTTTAAACCAATATTTCTCCCCAAAAACTCACCGGAGACAGGTGCTGAGATCTCAAAAGTGGTGCATGTCACTGCGCACCTCATTGGCATTGCCATATCAAAATAATACCTGCTCTTAAATTTGATTCCCAGCAGGCCCCACTCTTCCAGTCTCACTGGCAGTTGCTGGAAAGTGGCTTCTATATTCTTCTTGGCCAGCCATGCCCTTCGTACTGCCTCGATCATCTCCACTGCCTGATCCAAAGTTGCATAGGACACGGTCCTTTGTTCCTCTGTAATCAAATCATTGACAGAATCCCCCTCTGGGTATAAGTGGTCAATCAACTGATATTCCCTGGGCTGCTTCATGTGCAGTAGACACAATGGTGACACTCTGAATTCCAGGAAAGGGGACTCCTCGAATGGGCCCTCAGCCCTACCCACTATGACCTCTTTCTCTATCTTCCTCTCGACTATGTTCTCATTATCTTATACTGGTTTCAAGTTATTTGCCCTCATTGCCCTTCCTCTCCCTTCACAGTGTAGACTGAAACCCTTCGTAAAACCTTCCCTCAGAACTTGCTGACCTCCATATCGATATAGCCAATGGTCCATTCCATCAGTACTTCTATCCTGATGAGTGTCCTTGCCAAACTGAAATTCCTCTTCTTACCAGGCTCCCCCCCCTCAGCTTACTGACCTCCTGCTCCTGCCCCCAAAAGCCCCTCTCCCACTGAAACCCATCCCCCTACTCCCTTGCCCCAACCCCATCTCATCCCCCCAGAAGCTGCCCCAAAAGGGCTGCAGGCCATAGGTCTGAGTCCCAAACCTGTTCCCATGGCCCTACAATGTGATACCAAGTGTTGGCCCACACACTTGGAACATATGTGCCAGAATTTACAATTTGCATAGTTGCATGTCACCTTTTTATACCCCCAGAATGTTTTTATCTGACTCCCCAGTAACCCTCAGGCTCCTTCATCCCCCCTCTCCCCATGTGCAACATCATTGTTCAGAGCCACAAATCTGCATGGGTGGAGTCCAACTGCACATTCCCATGTGACGCTGTCCTTTGCTTGAACTTCTCATTGTACTTTAACCACCTGTACCCCTCTTTCATCCTGTAAGCATCTCATATGATTATTGAATAGGTCAGTATGGGTATGGCCATCTTGGTTTTACTATAACGCTGCGACAGCACTGATGCCGACATCCCCACCAGTGACAGACATGATGCTGAGTGTTAGCATTGTACTGTTGGGGATGCCAGTGTGTTTTCTTTGTGGGGCTGCGCCCCCCAAACCCCCCATAAGGGGGGGTTCAGCACCACACCCTCTGGTTACTATATATCTAACTACAAGTTGGAGTTGGCCTGGGGGGGGGGACGCAACACTGGGAGCTGCACCACCAGTGTCTGCAGGGACCAGCACAGTGACCTGATGATTTTGGGCAGAATCTGTTGCTGTGCTGGTCTTTGTGGTCGTGGAGTCAACCTCCTGTCGCCATACCGACCAGCTCCTGCTGTTTCTACAGCACAGTCACACTGAAGTGCTTGAAACCCTCCTGCCATGTGCATATGGTCTTGCCCCTGAAGCTCTCGTCCTCTATTGTCTTCCCAACTAATGCTAGTGCCACTGCCTTCTCTGATTTCCCAACTGTCTCCCTTTCTTCATACTTTTTGCCATCTCCTTGTCTACCAGTGCAAATATATCAACATATTCTCTCTTCCATATTTTTCCTTTGATGGATTGTGGCATATGGTCCCCCAGCATCATCCCTGGGACCCTGCACTACATTCCACTTCCCCCCCTTCGACACCCCTTGCCCTAGCCCTGTCCCCCCTTCCCCTTTAATTCACGTATTGCCTTCTCCATTTCATAAGGCCCTTCCCCCTTTCCTCAATGATCCCATCCAAATATTCAGACTCCTGTTGACAGTCAAATCCACCAACGTATCCTTACCCTTAGGCTTCTTCAGCTCCTCGGGCTCTCTCTTGTTGGGCTGCTTTCCTCTGTTTCTCTTTATTCCATCTCCATCCGGTGCCTTCCACTTCCTGGTCTTTTTCCCCCTTATCCTTCTCCTTCTTCCATGCTCTTTTTCCCCTTGCTCTCTTTCCTGAAGATGGTGTTCACCCACGGTGACAACAGATGCTGACCCACAAGCTTCAGTTTCGGTCGCTGACTGCTGTACTCTTGTAACCCACCCAGATCACTTTTGCTCAGTTTGTCTCCCTAGATTGTGGCCTCTCTGCTTCATTCACCCTTTCTTTTTTCTTTTTTTTCTTTGAGTACCACCAGTGAATTGACCCATTTTGGCCACAGCCATGCAGCATCCAGATACACCACAAAACCTGGATTTCTGATTGCTCACAGCCTCAGCCAGCTGAGGTACAAAAACACCAACACAGCAACTCCTTTAAAAGAAGGAGGACCACGCTTAGTCCATGGAACTGCATCTCACAAAACTACATGTGTTCCCCATGGCCAGCTGCTTGTTCCAGTGTCCCACCGGTTACCAGAAACCAACCTCAGAGAACAACCACCCCAATTCTCTTGTGCCCACCTCTACCCTCATGTTCTCCCCCTATTAACTCCATGGGGTTCACCCATCAGTCTTGGCCCTTACCATCTGCCCCTTTGTCTCTTTCCCGATGTCCCTCAGCCTTATCTATGATCCCGGACCTCCAACTCAAAACCCCAAATTTCCCAATCCCCAAGTCATGGCCGCATGAGCAGAGGGAAACACCTATAAATGAGAAACAAGTCCTCAATCTTATCAGAGCCAAAATTTGACTCTCAGTCCTTGCACCTGACTCACCTCCTGCTACAGCATCTAGCCACAACCACCTTTTCCCTTTTTTTTACTTCCGTTTTGCTTTCCACCTTCAAAACTCCTATAGCCTCACAAATGCAAGATTTACCCAAACAATTCTAAAACCTACTACCTTAATCTTGCTGATGGTCTACCCCAGACCACCTCTGCATTACCTGATTAGCATTGTCCTGCATGTGTCTCTGCAAAACTGCACCAGCCAATTGATGAGCTAGATATCCAAACAGTAACTCAGGTAACTAGCAGAAAGAAGGGATTTTTTCTTCTGCCATCCCCTTATATCCTTCCCTCCCTTAAAGCTCTCCCCTGGCCCCCTCCTCTGGCCAATCTCTTTCCAGCCCTGCCCCTCCCTAACACTCACTCTGGCCCCCCTCCCTCCTCCCCCTCTCTTCCTGCTTACTGCCTTCGCCCCCTGACATTTCATCAGGGAAACCTCTGAAAATCTTGGTTGCTTTATAACAGGTAGCCCCCCTTTATAAACTTATTCATATGAATCTACTTACAAACATACAACTCACCCAGCAGAAGTAGGATATCTCTTGAAATCTATCTTTGTAATTGCAGAGCATTTTGGTATCTGGGAGGACTGCCTGGGGATGACTGGAAGGTCCATTTTATTGTATGGCTGGGAGAGGCTATACAGTAAAACATTTTTATGGGTTTTAGCCCTGTAAGAGCATAGCAGTACTTCAGAGCCTTATTGAGACATTTTACTTGAGTTTGAACAACTTCAAAAGAGCACTGAAACTAGAAGTGAAAACGAGCACTACTTTCTGTTTTGAGAAAATACAAAATCACACGTGCCCACACAATGCAAAGCATCATGGGCTGCATATGCAAATCACCACAGAATGTTATGCTGGTCCAACTTTAAGCAGAATTGCATGGTGCCGAAAGACCTCTCACACAGTTTGCAAAGGGTACTAACAGATGACATAGACACGTGTTTCATCCTACCAGGACTCATCAGTATGCCTCGTCTGTTTGACACCCCAGTGGAATGGACCAGCTACCCTAAGACAGTGTGTCTTGATATGTTGTGGTGAACCCATTAAAATAAAAACATTTAAAAGACAAAGAACCTCTGTGCGCAAACACTGAGGCAAGGATTACCCCAAAGGGCATTTGGCTGGGAAGCCAAGTTTCAAGAAAATACAAAATCACACATGCCCACACATTGCAAAGCATCATGGGCTGCATATGCAAATCACCACAGAATGTTATGCTGGTCCAACTTTAAGCAGAATTGCATGGTGCCGAAAGGCCTCTCACACAGTTTGCAAAGGGTACTAACAGATGACATAGACACGTGTTTCGTCCTACCAGGACTCATCAGTATGCCTCGTCTGTTTGACACCCCAGTGGAATGGACCAGCTACCCTAAGACAGTGTGTCTTGGATATGTTGTGGTGAACCCATTAAAATAAAAAACATTTAAAAGACAAAGAACCTCTGTGCGCAAACACTGAGGCAAGGGTTACCCCAAAGGGCATTTGGCTGGGAAGCCAAGTTTCAAGAAAATACAAAATCACACATGCCCACACAATGCAAAGCATCATGGGCTGCATATGCAAATCACCACAGAATGTTATGCTGGTCCAACTTTAAGCAGAATTGCATGGTGCCGAAAGGCCTCTCACACAGTTTGCAAAGGGTACTAACAGATGACATAGACACGTGTTTCGTCCTACCAGGACTCATCAGTATGCCCTGTTTTGGCCTTATAAGTCTGACTGCCAGTGTAAGCATCTGTGAGCACTGAGCAGCAGTGATACTGGCTGAGGCAGTGTCTTCCAGTTTCAGCCAAGGAGCAGCCAGGTCACCAGGCACTCTGAAAAATAAATATTATAGGTAAGAATATACATTACATTTCCTATATGGAAGGGGGTGATAGCAAATTGATGTAAAATGGACAAGAAAAGAGGTATTATCACACTAGCAAGAGGGAGAATTGGGACCATGTGTATCTCCTGCAAAAAATTCAGCCTAAAGTGTAATCCAGACTTTGGAGTCTTCACATGCAACCAATGCAAAGAAGTTAAGGATTTAAAATTAAAACTATTAGAGCTTGAGATGGAACTGGGGTGAATGAGAAGCATGATCTTACTGAGATTAGAAGTGGAAGAGACACACCATGAAGAGGGAGAGAGCCCACAAACAAAGGGTATAAAAAAAATACAGATAATGAAAAAAATCACAGTAGAAAGAATAATAAACAAGCATTTCTAAATGATGAATGTGAGCTTGCTGACATTGGCATTGGTAGTGCAGGAGTTAGAGAGATGCATAATAGGAATGGCAGTGAAATATTGAACTAATGCCACCCCCCCCCCGGCAAAGACTGAAAAGCATTGGGGGGTGCCTTTGGTCATTGGCCATAACACTTATGCCATTCCACCTCACCCCACCCTGCAGACAGCAACAGGTGTCATGGTGTGCCTTGGGGTCTTTGGCCCGTACACTCACTTCATTCCATAAGGAAATAAGCTGAGATTGGTGCAATAAAGGAGAATGGGGTGAACATTATGGATGAAGACCCCAAGGCACACTTCAAAGCCTGTCAATGGCTGCAGGGAGGGGGTTGAATGCTATGAGCATTATGGCAGATGAACCCAAGTCATACCCCCGATGCCTTTCTTTACTACAGGGTGGGGCATTACAGTTGGAAACCCTAAAGCCCTGGCCGTTTGTTGCCATTTTCCCTCCAAATTTTCAACACAGGGGTTTTTGGTACCCCACCCCATGAACACTGTCACTATCATTTCATTACTCAATCCTGAAAGGTGATTTTGCACAGTGACAGCGCTATTCAGTGCCACAGGCATTGAAACACATTTCTGGCAGGATGTGAAAAATGACAGCTGTACTGTTCATGAGAAGGTGTGAAAAAAATGTCAATGTTGAAAATCTGGAGTGAAAATATGAAAAATTGGTGAAGTTAAGAGCGTGCATAGAAACTGCACAATGCATGCCAGTATTGCAATCATGTTTTGGAATTTTCCACCAAATTTTCAACATGGGCATTTTGGGAGCTGTCATCATGAGCAGTGACACTGTGATTGTGTTAATCTGTCCCAAAAGTTGATTTCCCACGGCGACTGTGCCATTCTGTGTCACAGGTGTGAAAACATGTTTTGGTAAGGATGTGAAAAATGACAGATGTACTATTCATAAGGAGGTGTGAAAAAACGGCAATGCTAAAAATTTGGAGTGAAAATATAAAAAATTGGTGAAGTTACACATGTGCATAGAAACTGCTCAACACACGCTCATAATGCAGTCATTGGTTGGAATTTTTTTACCAGATTTGCAACATGGTCTTTTTGGGACCTCCCCTTATGAGCACTGGCACTGTTGTTTTGTTATTCAGTCCCAAAAGGTGATTCCATGCAGCAGCTACGAAATCACCTTTTGGGACTGAGAAACTAAATGACAGTGCCAGTGTTCATGAGGTGGGGTCCCATGAACCCCATATTGAAAATGTGGGGCCAAAATTCCAAAATATGGCTGAGATATCAACCCAAGTTGACCCCCCATTAACTCCCATTACACGGCTTACCTTCGATTCCTTCATTTTGCGGTTCAGCTAAGCAGAGTGCAGACGTGTCCCAGTCCACAGAAGATGAAAGCGCCTGACCTCTGGAGGTAAGTATGGGGTTGGGGTGGTGCGGGGAGGTGGGTGTGCAGGGGGGTTGGGATGGGGAGGGGGACGGTGACACAACGATGGACTGTATCCTTTTTTACAGGTACAAAAAAATTAAATCGTGAATGATGGTTTTCTTCCTTCACAGGGAGATTTTTTTATTTATTAATGTGGGCACACTGGGGTGGGCTCCCAGTCTGCCACAATAGTGTGGGTGGGGGTATGCCGAAACAGAGATTGGGCACCCTGATGTCAGCAAATCATGTAAAAGTGTTTGGGGGGAGGAAGCCCATCCGACAGCGGGAGTGAGCATCCTGGTGTTGGAAGAAAATAACAAAACATGTAGGCACACTGGGGTGGGCTCCCAGTGTGCCACATTAATGGGGGGAAGGGTGATACATGCCAACACAGGGATTGGGCACCCCGATGTTGGCTTTTTGGGAGTGTGTGGTGGGCAGCAGGAGCCACCATGTTTTGGCACACTGGGGGGGCTCCCAGTATGCCACATTTAATAGCGGGGAATACATGATGATATGGGAATTGGGCACCCCCGTTGCTGGCTTTGCAGAACTGTCTGCTGGGTGGTAGGAGCTGCCATTGTGAAAAGCCACTCTGTGGCTACATTATTTATTGAAATGTTTCACCAGGAAAGGCACACTGAGCAAACATGTTGCTCATAACTCCAGCCATGCGCATTACTGTGCACTGTAATGCGTATGGCTGGAGTCTTGTCATCTGCTGTTGTGATGATGAAACTGCACCTGATTGCAGTGGCAGATTTCTTTCAACTTTCTGGCTCTCTTTGAAGTTTTCTGTCATTGCCAGCATGCTCACTGATTGGCAGCTGAGGGATGCACCCACTATAGCATCCCGTCAATTTGCCACAACACTGACACACCTCTGAAATGTGCTACTACCACAAGATGTTACATACACTTTTGCAAGCCAGTCAAAAAAGGCCCCCCAAAATAGGATGGAGTCAATGAAGAATGGTGCTTGTTTACAAAGAATTATAAAGCTAAGAAAGGAAGAAGAACTATGTCACATGAGGTAGAGCTTAAAAATGGTTTTGACCCCAGTACAAATTGGCACCCAGGAGGACCCAAATAACACTATGGGAAAAGAGGTGCAGACAGAAAGTTGTGTGGACACAATTAAGGAGAAGTGTCAAATTGATGTACTTGATAATTCAGTTTTAAAGCATAACAAGGCAGCAGGGAGCAGCAGTCAAAATACCACAAATTCAGAAAACCAAACCAATCGCACTCACAAACAACAAAAAAGGTACTTACATAAGTGCTAGCAGAGTGGCTTTCTTGAAACAGCGCACAGAAAAATAAAATGGTGCTTTGAATCCATGTGGGTTCTTCCTCAGGAGGAGAGGTTACAATAGCAACATAGCCTGCTTAAATGGCTGAGGCTGTTAAAGGCATGTACAGTATATGTGCATGAGACAGTTACAATATAGTGGTTGTGTAGCCCAGTATAAGACAAAAGCCACCCCCAATGAACAATAAAGAAACGTGCAGTGCAAAATACAAGTTCATAATATATAAATTAATAAGGTAAATACTTAAACATATTTTTGTTAAATAGGCAACAATTAGCAAGTATGGGAAAAAGGTAAATGTGATCTGGGGGGCAACAAAACTGGAGTCTTAAGTTCTAAGTAGCAAAGCTGAAAGGATAAATAAAATATGGTGCACTATATATCAGTTCATTTCAAAAATAGTAGCTGAGTAGCTGTACAGTCACTTAGAAGACTCAAGCTTTTCAGAGGTGCACAGCAGAAATACCTAAAAAAAGGACAAAAAGAAAAATCTAATAGTTAAACTTTTAACAGCACATAAACACAATTAAACCTTTAATCAATAATCTACAGAAAAGGGGATACATCCCATCTATCATTGAGCCCCTCAGGGTATAGGGCACTTAATGTGTAAATAATGCTATTCTCTTTCTGTAACAGTGCACGTAACCTATCTCCCCTCTACCAGGGGTCGTGTAGGGAGTGAAAGGACTCCAGCATCAGGTTCTTGTTAGAGATAAACAAGTGGAAGGAACGACAGCCAGTGGGAATCATGTAATAAACAACCTTATTACAAAAATACAGACTTACAGCCTGCAGTAAAACAAATACTGGGAGAAACAAGTTCCGCTACGTCTAGATGCAGTAATTTTCAGCAAACCTTTCTAGAACTATGCTTCTTCTAGTGAGATAAGGAAAAAGATGTGACAGTTTTCACTGGCTGAAGCAAGTGGTACCATTACATTGCTGGACAGAAAATGTAGAATCACCAGGAAGAAAAGCATTACATGATACAGAAGACGTAACATTAGTTAGAACAAAGATGGCACAGACGTTGTAGCAGGTGCAAGGTCATTATGGTGCAAAGCAGTGTCAGCAGAAATACATGTGTACAAGAATACTTTGGTAAAAAGTTATGGTTAGGCCCAAAGCACGTGTATAAGCAAATGAACATTACATATAACAGAAAACTAAGAAATAATGCTGCAAAATAAATGTATACTGTATAGTGTATACACTTAGCAAGCATGATCCCTAGTACCCACACTTGTACAGTGGATACCCATTACTACATGTTAGTGCAATACAGCAATATCACAGTAATAATAAAACATCTGTCATTGGCATGTGCATGAGGGTGCAAGGGGTGTGGGACCCATGGGAAGCATTTCCCTCCTTGTTGCCTCAAAAGGGACAACACAACCATTGGGAAGTAGTTGGAATCATTACAAGCCTGAAGCACGAGCCTTGTAAATTAATGTTAATCATCATATTGCATGATAGTATGCCACAGAGAGTAAAGCATTAGTATTAATAGTATATGATAAAAATAAAACATGGTTACTTGTGTGATACAATAATCATAGACTGAAACCTAAATGGAGACAAAAATTTATGTAGTTTGCAAAAAGCAGACAGATAGTCAGGGTTACTGTCAAAAACGGGCCTGTTCAGGACTTGGTACAGGGGTGGTCACAGATGGAGCACAAATGGTGTGTTTGTAAAACATAGTGCAGAACTGAGGGATGTCAACACCACAATTGAAACGTGTGAAAAGATGTTAACATGTGATATCACATAGAACACAATATGACATAATGTCTGTTGATGAAGAAGAGTTCATGGAATCCACTTTGAGAGTCGATAAGGTAGATGCTGCCTGGTGTTGAGGTGTGGCACACCCTTGGAGTTTGATTGAAGAATCTGTTGATAATGTCTCTTGACAGATAGGTCCTTATAAAACACATAAGACCAGTTTAAAAAGTTCATATGAATAACAGTCCATAGAGTTCCTCATTTGCAGAAAGATGGTAACCCCACAAGGCGCATGGGCTATGCAGATGGTAATTGAAAGATGAAACACCATCACCTTCACCATCATTACACAATTATTTATTTTGATTATTATTTTGTTTTGTTTTTATTACTTTTCTTTCCATACTCTGTGAGAGAGAGAGAGTGGAAAGTGTTTAATTTAATATTGTTATTAAGATTAGATTTATTATTTTATTTGGGGCAGGTTTGATTGTGGTTTAATTGGTTTTATTACAATGTGTTGGGGAGGTTTAGTGATGGTTGGGCATTATTCTCCTACCAGGCTCAGGGAATTACATCCTTTTATATGACCCCCATTGTCATCTGACATTTATTTTGGATGCCATGCTCTGGGCATTCTTAGAAAGTGTAAAAAAAGGAGGGGAGCTAGGCCTGGTTGGGGACAGGAAAGGGGAAGGCGGATTGGAGTTGTGAGGTCCAGGAGATGCCCTGGGACGAAATGGAGTCAGGACAGAGGTTATCCCTGTCTTGTCTCCATACCCAAGGGTTCCGACGTGAGCGGGCAGGTGCCAAGTTCTTCTCCGACAACTCATCCCACCTTGGCGGTGTTATGCAATGCCAAATCTATTAAAAACAAGACAGCTATTATAGCTGATCTTGCTGGAACAACTGATCTGGATTGCATCACCGAGACCTGGCTGGATGAAAATGCAGGCCCTGTATTGGCCTTGGCAACTCCAGCTGGGTTCTCAGTGATACACCATCCAAGGTTAGATCGTAGGGGTGGGGGTGTGGCCATTATGTTTAAAACTGAGCTTGGCCTTGTGGATGTGCCATTGGGAGATGCTAGATCCTTCGAATATATCCTGGGAGAGGGTGTAGGCTGCGGGATTCTCATCATCTACCGTCCACCAGGAGACGGTGAGAATTCCTGCTGGAGATAGTAGACTTCATCGTCGACATGGTGTTGAGGTCCCCCAGATGGATAGTTCTGGGGGACTTCAATGCCTGGGTCAACTGTGAACTCTCGCATTTTGGTCAAAATCACCTCCAGCTGATGATGATGCTGGGCCTTACACAGGTAGTTACCTCCTTAACCCATATAGGGGGTCATTTGTTGGATCTGATATTTCTTATGGGTATGGAGATTGCTGATTTGGGGGTGGAACCAGTCAGCTGGTCTGACCATCACACCATAAGGTTCAGCCTCAGGATTCCCCCTAATAGGTCTGCTCCTACGGAGATGGTTCAGTAACTCCCTTTAAGGGATGTTAGTCCCAGTGATCTATCGGCAGTGCTGGACCTATTGGGTTTGTTGGATGAATGCATGAGTCCAGACGATCTTGTAATAGCCTATAATAAGGCTGTGGGAGATGCTCTGGTCAAGATTGCTCCTGTTCGTGTTCGGCCTCTCACCCTTCACCCAAGGAGTCCTTGGTTTGATGGTTCCTTGAAGGAGTTGAGGCCAGTTGGCCGAAGGATGGAGAGAGCTTGGAGGAAATCCGGCCTTGATGCTGATAGGCTTAGGTTGATGGCACATTATGATGGCTATCAATCAGAAATCACCCATAAGTAGGCAGAATTCCTGTCCAGGGAGATTTCTGCTACACAGAATCGACCGGCTCGGCTCTTCCAGACTGTTGACAGATTGTGCAATCCAATCTGTCTCCAGCCCAGAGGATTTTTTTCTCAGCTTTGATGCGAGGAATTCACTCAATTCTTTGCAGATAAGGTTGCTAGCATCAGGTCTGGCATCGGTCCGACCTTTCCTATGAGGGATTGCAGTGGTCGACAGGAAGTGGCATGCACTCAGTCTGTCTGATCAGATTTCCACCGGCTAGAGTTCGCTAACATTGTGAAGATCGTCCAGACATTGCGTCCAACCAGTTGTAGTTTGGATCTGGGCCCTACACCTCTCCTAGTTGGATGTGTAGATGTTACCTGTCCGATCCTTGCTGACATTTCTGGAAATCCTTGGAGAGGGGTGTCTTTTCTGACACCCTCAAGGAGGCGGTCGTTTGACCACTCCTTAAAAAACCCTCTTTGGATCCAGACTGTCTAGCTAACTACCGGCCTATCTCTAACCTGTCATTTGTTGGTAAGGTTATTGAAAAGGTGGTTGCTCTGCAGTTGGATGATCATCTTGCAACTCACAACGTCTGCGATACTCTCCAGTCTGGTTTCAGGAAGAAGCATAGCACGGAGACTGCTCTTGTTCGGGTATTGAATGACCTCCTAATGGCTAGTGATCAAAAGGCACGTACCATTCTGGTCCTTCTTGATTTCTCTGCAGCATTTGACACTGTGGACCATGGTGAGCTATTTGTGCACCTGCGGCTCTTTTGTGGGCTGTCTGGTACAGTCCTTAAATGGTTTCATTCATACCTCACTGGCAGGTTTCAGAGAGCTGCCACTGGAATTTATTCCTGTGGTGCTCACTTCCCACCTTTGTGGGGTGCTGCAGGGCTCCATTTTGGCCCCTATGTTGTTTACAGTGTACATGCTGCCATTGGGAGATATCATCAGGCGATACAGTTTGAGTTTTCACTGCTATGCAGATGATACTCCGCTGTATATGTCCTTTCTGCCAGGACAAAATGATGCACTCTCCGTGCTAAATAATTGCCTTGCTGAGATCAGTTCTTGGATGAGTTCCAGCTGGCTGAGACTGAATCCAGATAAGACCGAAGTGTTGGTAGTGGATCCAGATCATCCGGGGGGTGGGGGTGGGGGTTGGACAACCATCAGGTTTATTACTTGGCGGCATGTCACTCACTACCTCAGATCGGGTGCATAACCTGGGTGTTATATTTGATGATGGTTTGACTCTAAAATCTCAGGTGTCAACTGTCGTCAAATCCTCCTTTTTATCATCTGAGGAATATCACCTGGGTGAAACACCTGGTCCCTCCGGATGATCTTCAAACATTGGTCCATGCCTTTGTCACTTCCCGTCTTGATTACTGCAATTCCCTCTACCTAGGGCTACCAGGGGTTGATATCCACCGCTTGCAGCTGGTGCAGAACGCAACAGCTAGGCTACTGATTGGGACTTCTAGAACCAGTCATATTATGCCTGTGCTCTGTGAACTGCACTGGCTACCGGTTCAGTGGCAGATCACCTTTAAGGTTGGCTTGCTAACCTTTAAAGCCCTACATGATCAGGGACCTGGTTACCTGCAAGATCTTCTGGTACCTTACCGCCCCCTCTGTCCTCGCCGATCCACCGATGAAGGATTGCTGGAGATTTCCAAGGTATGTTTAAAGACATCTGGTTGTCATGCCTTCTCTTTTTCAAGTTCAAGTTCAAGTTCAAGTTTATTGCAGGAAAACTCCATTGAGCAAGCTCATTCACAAGGAGGTCCTGTGACATAAACACTTAAAGTACAAACACAGATAGGTAATAACAGTATATACATGAAATACACGTTACATGATGCAGGCTGGATATACATACAAGGGTACCACATAGGGTGACCGCAGGTGGTAAACATTGATATGAGACAGGGAAGTGACTTATAGGTCACATACTGATAAATGAAACATGATGACTGGTGTGATTTGATTTAATCAAATCAAATCAAATCAAATATACAGTATTTTGGCAGCTAGAACAAACAACAGTCTACAACTGATATGGGAGGGAGGAGAGATTTGATAGAGTAGCAGTGGAGCGTAAGCAAAGATAAAGCCAGGAGTAGAAGGGGAAGGGAAAGCAGTTAATATGACAAATCAATTTCAGCTTCAACCCTGTGGAACTCTCTACCTCGTCGGCTAAAAGAATGCTCAACCGACGGTAGATTTAAAATTGAATTAAAGGCATATTTATTTGATCTAGCCTTCCCTAGTTATGGATGATATGATGTTCTGTTTTAAATGCGTATTTAACTTTATTTATATTTGATGTATCTGTTTTTATGTTCAGCACCTTGGCTTTGAAAGGCACTATAAAAATAAAGCTGATTTGATTTGATTTGATTTAGTAAGAAAGTCAGTGTTCGTGTTGCTGGTTGCTGGATGGCTGGATTGGCAGAGTCCTTGGTAGGGGGTGCATTAGATTGTGCATTGAGTCCTTTAATGAAATATCCACACACACTGGCATAGCGTTTCTGATGTGGTAGTTGATCACATCCTGTCACAAAAATTAACAGTTTATAAGTAACAATCAGTCTGTATAAGGTGTCAGCCAGGCTTGGAAAGAGCAGCTGTGGAGAAAATGGATGTCTTGCTTGAAGATCAGTTGAAGAAAAATCTTATTGCTGAAGTTAGGGGATTGTCCCTACCCCAGGCTTAGCTCCATAGTAAGCAGAAACAATAAGCTTGATTGTAGAGACTGAATTGGCTGGACCTTTTTCAGTTGATTTAAAGTTATACAAACAGGTGTAATTTTGCTGAAAACATTACACTTGCAGAGGTAATAATATCCTGTTTCATGTAGTAGTCCTTATATGGAGCCAGTCAGGCACAAATATGGTGATGCCATTGAAGCTGTGGCAGTTGTTTTCTTTTCAGGAAAAAGATGAAGGTTTTTGCAGCTTAGATGAAAATGTTACTGCTGTTGTACATGGAGATGTCGTGTGTGCCACACCATGGAAACCTGCAAACTTGTAAAGTGTGTTAGAAACTCAGTTAAGAAAACATAAATAACAATGGTTATGCCAAGGACCTTTTTTGTTTTGTAAAGAGTGGTGTGACAGAGCCTAAATGTCTGACAATTGTGGAAAGAGAAAAATAAAAATGGGCATTGACCACACACCTGGGGCTGCAGGCCGAGGTCCAATAATACCATTTGACCGCTTGTGAATCCATGACAATATCATGGTTACACCCTGCTTTCAAATCGCAGAAGAGGCTATGACAGTGATAAATATGATTACCCTGTCTATGTGTTGCTGGTAGGCTTAACTGAGGCCTGTGTTATAAAATCTTGTAATGTTATAATAACACACTTCAAACATATGGTTTATGGCAATATGCCTGTTACACTATGCAATACTGGGACAAATATATATATTGTTGGCCTGTGCCAACTAATAATAGTGCCTATTGCACCTGCGATAAGTGAAAGGGTCTACTTTCTTTACACTGTATAATGAAATACTCCAAAGTACCGAGTGAAGTAAGGCCTACTATGAAACCTTGAAGAGTAGGTTCTGGAGCAGAACCTATATTTTGCCATATTATAATTAAGATTTAAAATTACAAAACCTGCATAGAATGTACTTTATTGTCCAGGGGTACCTGGGAGTGATGAGACAAACAGAGCATTAATTTGTCTGGGGTTTTGCTTGGAACATATCGTAGGGGTAGGTCAGCAATGCTGGCCCCAGTATCTAGGTTTGGTTATGGGCATTAAAAACATTGATAAATGTGAAACACTTTTCTGAATACACACTTGATAAAGTGTAGCAAAATGTATATCAAATCATATTAGCATAAACATAAAACATAACTTATTTTGCAATAGATCAATGCTAGTATTGAGCATAATGCATAAAATACATTCATTTCAAGCAACAGAACAAATGTAGACTACTCTAACTACCACTCCATTCTACCCCCATTGTCCAAGGCCCTTGAATGTATAGTTTCAGATCAACTTCTGGACTACCTAAATAAATATAACATCCAATAAATACAACATCCAATGCTGACAACAACACAGTTTTCGTAAGCCACATATATATAGATATATATATATATATATATATATATATATATATATAGTGGTGTGACAGAGCCCAAATGTCTCCCAAGAACAAGTAATTTTTTTGGTAGAATGTGGTGATTGACTGTGTCAAAGACTTTTTTGAGGTCTATATATATATATATATATATATACAGTATATATACACAGTATATATATATATATATATATATATATATATTATAGGCACTGTCTTGTGCCATCATTTCCTGAATGTCATTTTACTAAGTCCCCACTTTTCCATTTGCAGGTTATACCTGCTAGCCACTAGAGGGAACCTCTGTCTCTCCACCTGAATTTCCCTCCTCCCACTACTTCCTGGAACCCTCTACCTACATACACCACTTCTCTCCCCTACTCGCATCTCTGCTTCTGCCCACACCTCACCCACACCCCCAGCCTCCTAGCTAGCCATACATACTGACCACTGCCCAACCACAGAACCTTCACCCAGCCTGCCACTAACCCCCAGTGACGACTAGGAGTCACTATTTCCAACCTGAATTTTGGCCCAAAACCCAGCCTGTTTTGAGTCCCCAAGAACCTGGATCCCCGCTCTCACCCACGTCCTATTACAACTGCCCGGGTCTTGAACCTTGTACCCTGTCCACCAGAGTCCATGACACTACCACTACTCCAAAGTGGTATCTACACTTTCTGAGGGGCAGCCAAGATACTTGAACCTTTCTGCCCTGCTGCTACCTCAGGCATTATGTTTGGACACCTCCTACTCAAATATCTACCCCTCATTTACATGCTAGTACCCACATCCAATCAGCCAGACATCTCCCCTGGCCCACTTGTACAAGCACCCACAACTCTCCCTGACTCTCTCCAATCCCACCCCACACTGACTATGTACCCTGGCCTGCAGCATCCACCCCCTGGATGCCCCCCTGCTGCCTACCCTGGCTCCCCATGGTTGCTACTCATCCTCGCCCTCCCGACCCTTCGTACCCTGCCCATTCCTTGCTCCTCTATGGCCTCTTCCCCATCCCAGCGTACCCCCAGAAGTTGACATACTACCACCCCCTGGTCAGAGCCTTGATCTTCCTACTACTCCTGTCAGGTAATATACATCCAAACCCAGGCCCTGCCCCCCCAGCCCACCAGCTGGGTCCACCGGTCTCCACATAGCCTCCATGAACATATGCAGCCTACTGGAAAAATTTGATGACCTCCAGTGCTGGGCCATGCTACATCAACCAGGCATCATAGCCCTGGTTGAAACCTGGCTGTCCAAATCCACCCCGACTCCTTTGTCTCCCTCCCAGACTATACTCTATACCAAGAGGACCGAGTAGGAAAATGCGGGGGTGGCTGTGCAATCTATACCAGGGACACAATCATCGGACAAGTGCTCCCTGCCCCTGCTCTTGTAAATGGAGCACAGGCCCTTACCCTCAAACTTACCCTCAAACTGGCCCCTGACCCCTCCAGGGGCCCTCTATATCTCACCACTGCCTACGTTCCCCTAAAGAACCAGAACCCAACACTGATATCTTTAACAGAATATCTTCTGCACCGCTCTATGTAACCACTATGTACACTCGGACTGTACCTGCACTGCTTTTCATATGTAATTAACTCCGGGTCACCCCTGAAAAAGGGACCTCCGGGGCCCAGCGAGCTTACCCAGTTAACAAAATTTAATAAATAAATAAACAAATCTTGCCACCCTCCACCACAAGGTGGAACAAATCCCAATGGGGGACCTTAACATGAACTGGCTCAGCGCCTCCTCTTCCACTACCCGAGATTCTTTCGCTGCCCTAGACCTGACACAACTCATTTCCCAGCCCACTAGAATAAACCCAAAGAGAGGAACCAGTACCCTTCTGGATGTAATTATCACCAACTGCCCCAACAAAATCCATAACATCCAGGTCCTCCCAGACTCAGTAAATGACCACTCCCCTATCCTATTCCTTTGGGTGGCCCTCACTCCCAAACCCTCAGCCCTGACCACACTCTGCAGGTGCCTCCGACCTGGTGGGCTGATAAAACTCAAACAATTTCTCACCCAGATTAACTGGTCCCCCATCCATCATGCACCTGACATAGACACCGCCCTTGCCTTTTTCTTCCAAACCTTTAACAAAGCCTGTGACCTCTCTGCACCCCTCACAAGAATTTGATCCAAAAAATGCAATACACCCTGGATTACCCCTGCCCTACTACAAATGATCAGAAATAGGGATAACCTCTGGCACCTTGCCATGGAAACAGGCCGGATGTCTGATAGACAAGCCTACAATGCTGCGGGAATAGGTGCTCATGGGCCATCCGTAAAGCCAAGGCTGACCATTACCAGGCCACCCTCACCTCCTGCTGGTGGTGTGCCAGGACTTTCTGGGACAATGTTAAACAACTAAATGGGAAATAGCGCTCTCCCTTCCCCCATCCCAGCTCACTATTGATGGCTCTACCTCCACCAACCCTGCCTGAATAGCAAACTGCCTTAACACCTCCTTTACTGACCTTATCTCTGTCCTCCCCAGTAATTTCTTTGACCCTCCCCCACCCTACCTCCCCCTGTCCTGCAATGCCCCAGCTTCCACCTATGTAAAGTATCTGCCCAGGAAGCCAGACCGCTCCTAATCAAAGCACTAAATAGAAATAGTCCCGGCAGCGACTCTCTGGACCCCAGTATCCTCTGGCTGGTGCTGGATGAAGTCCTTGCCCCACTCACCAGCCTACTTAACCGATCCCTCTGTCTGGGGCAATTCCCCACTGCATGGAAAACAGCCATAGTCACACCCATTCATAAAGGGGGCGACAGGTCCACCGCCGGGAACTACTGACCAATCTCCATCCTCCCCCCCCTCTCCAAAGCCCTAGAAAAAATGGTGGCCATCCCAAATCACCGAATATCTGACTAAGCATAACATCTTATGCCTGGAGCAGCATGGTTTCCTTGCAGTTCATAGTACCGGCACTGCACTGGTTGAGTTCTCCAATTTCCTTCACTCCTCCATGGACGCCAGCTCCCTAGCTGGTGCAGTGTTCGTTGACCTCTCAAAGGCCTTCGATACTGTCTCCCACCCTCTTCTGCTAGATGCCCTCTGCCACACTGGTTTCTCTGCTGGCCCTCTCACCTGGTGCACTAGCTATCTATCCACTCACTCCCAATGTGTAAAAGTCAATGGGACACTCTCCAAAACTCGTCCTATCCGCTCAGGGGTACCACAGGGCTCCATCCAGGGCCCCCTACTCTTCTCACTCTATCTAAATACCCTGCCCAGTGCATGCTGTGGAAAAATTCTTATGTATGCAGACAATGCTGTCATCTTTGCCACCCACCGCAATCCCATCTCCCTCCAGGACACCCTGCAACAATCCTACAATGATGCCAAAGCCTGGTTTAAGGAGCACAGACTCGTCATTATTCTCAAAAAAAACAAAACAATGCTTTTTGCCCACCCCCAAAACAAAGCCTGCAACTTCCCACTCCATATCCTCCCTAGTACCAAACAACCACTAGAACAAGTCTGCTCCTACAAATACCTTGGGGTTACTTTCGTTTCAGCCCTCACCTACCACACCCAGATTGATTCCCTTGCATCTGCCAGTAATACACAACGTGGCATCCTCTACTGCTATAAAAACTGCCCCCCCAATGCTTTTCGATTTGCTTTTACGTCTTCAGTACTATCCCTTGTTGACTATGGCCTGCCAGTTTATGGTGCTGCTGACACTACCGCCCTCAACAAAATTTGCCTCACCCTAAACAAGGCCTGCAGGCTGATTACAGGTGCCCCCAGGCTCACACATACTTGTCAACTCTATGATGAGGCAAAACTACTTAACCTAGATGAACGGCTACGTTATCAAACCTGCCTCCTCACAAAAAAAACTCTACTTGGACTATCCCCTTCCGGGGTGACAGCCTCCATCCGACACACCCAACCCACTATCACAACCCAAACCTCCAACAAGACCACTCTACTGGTCCACAGATCCAGGACCACCCATGGTCAGAGGTCTTTCTGCTACAGAGCTCCATCTTGGTTTAACTCTCTCCCTGCTCCCATCTCCAATGCCCCCACAATCTCCAACTTCAAACCACCCTTTGGAGCCAACTGTTTAACACTCACAGCTGCTTCTGTCTCTAAATGGGGCCTCAATCTTCTCCACACTTGACATCGCCCACTGGGTGGCACTCCATTTTCACCCCCCCCCCGCTTTCTCCCCCATTGTTTATTGTCTCTGTTAATACCAGCATGTGCTCAGCTGTGTTCTTTGTAATTGCTACTAAATTGTATAAATGTATTGAAACCATACTGTGTAACTTTAAGTCAGTAGGCTTTTATGCTGTAACCTGAACTCTGTTCTTGTCTTGTCTCAATGTGATGAGGTACCTTTGGAAATGAGCCTCTGGCTCAAAGGTTGTAAACCGATGTACAAATAAATAAAAATAAATAAATAATATTGCCTTTGAAATAATTAGAATAACTCTAAACAAGACCTGCAGGCTGGTTCTAGGTACAGGCAATCTCACACATAACTGTGACCTCTATGGCCAGACAAAGTGACTTTACCTTCAGGGGAGCATCAACTATTACGTGTGCCTCCTACATAAAAAACCTTCTAGGCCTCACCCCGATATCCCTTCAGATTCTCCTCAAACCAGCCTTAAATTCACATCTGACCAGAGGAAAGGTGAGACATGCCCTACACATCCTTTTTCATCACACAGCACTATGGCTCAGTGAGCTCCCAACAAGCCATACGAACTCCTCAAAGCACGGGCCGTTTAAAAAAAGAACTCAAACAATGTCTATCTGCCCTATATCTGTGTGACCGTTCTGACTAATTCCTATTATCCCCTCCTCTCTACCTATCCCCACTCTGTCCCTCCCTCCCCGTCTCCTAGCTTGACACCTAGTCCCCGACCAACCCTCCCCCCCACTACCACCCCTAACACCTTCCTCTCATGAAAATAACCTATCTACCTCTACCCTCCTCCTCTACTTCTCCCTCTATCACCTCCTTTCCTGATGAATACCTTTCACTCTCACTCTCCCCCACTTCCTTTCCTCTCTCTCTCTTCCCTCCATGGTCTGTACACTGCTCCTTACTGTTTCCTTACTGTTACTTCTCCTCTATCACCTTCCTTTCCTGATGAATACCTTTCTACCTCTCTCCCCCCACTTCTCTTCTTTCTCCTTCTCTCTTCCCTCCATGGTCTGTACACTACTCCCTTACTGTTTCCCTGCTCCACATCACTGCCCTTGACAGTGCTAACTCCTGGCTGTATACCACTCTTCCCATCTTTGCTTCTAGATATTTATCTTTTCTCCCTAATTATAGATTGCACATTCCTCTAAGTATAATTAAGCTCTCCTGTAAATGATCTGTTAATAATCATGTATTTATGTAACCAGCCACTTTGAATTCTTTCTGTATATTGCGCTTGTCTTTTTATTTGGTGTATGATTTCCCTGTTTCTGACATGGAACCTTTGTAAATAAGCTACAAGCTCAAAGGTTGTTATCCAAGATAAATAATAATAATAAATAATAATAATAATTTTAATAACAATTTACTTCAGGCTGTACTAGAGGTTTGGCATGGGAAACTGATCCTTAGGACTACATGCCAAATGACAAGATCATTGCACTTAATGGGTGAGGGGACGGGCCACGTATTGTGAAAACTGAAGTAGTATCCTCTCAGCTGTCAAATGTTTTTCTTCTAAGATGATATACAGCATATTATCAGTTTGAGTTCCTTCCCACAAAGAATACATGCTGAAGGGCATTTTCTAACACTGTGAGCCCATCCCAGCTCTCAGATATCCCTTTTCTATGTCACAATCCTTCTGCCCATGCCATTTTTTATTTGATCACTCTCATGATATACTTCTGTCCTAATTCAGTTCCTGGCACACATACTGTTTTAAAGAGAAATGCACAACTTTACATCTTCATGCATTATTATTCAGAAAGTCTCCCAGGAAAAAGAGCAAAAATGTCCAGCTGTGTCTTTTCTCAAATTGCAATAACTGGTACTACTTATCTTTACTCACCACACGGCCTGTTTTGGGGGACAATATTCTGCACCACATCCACAAACAACATTAGTGAGGCTATGTGTGAAGAACGAATGTAGTACATACTGGCATACGGTTCTTTTCACATGGGTGCTTGGGGGCATAGCAGTAGAGAGTAGATTGAGATGAAAGTCACCTGGCAGGCAACTTTACTTAAGACCATGCCTTCTGTTGGTACTGTAATGATGGCAGATAAGGAGTTGACATCTATATTCCAATTGCAACATCAGTGCACTAAATAAATTATACTCTATATGCTACATTGGTCCTGACACCCTTTTTTTACTTTAAAATAGCCTCCCCTAGTGAGATCTGTAGACTACTCCTCACCCACTCCAACCATGGCGGTGTAGGTAGTGAAGACTTGTACCCTAGATTTCTTAAATTAAGTGGAAGCTTTATAGCAAACTCTATTGACATTTTTTAACCTGTCCCTTTCCACTTCAACAATACCAGCAATCTGGAAACAGGAAAGGGTTGTACCTATTTTTAAAGTGGCATCCCTTCTCTTATTGACAATTATGGTCCCATCTCAATTGTTGCTTCGCTGAGTAAGCTCCTGGAAAGGATCATTTTCCTGGAACTTATAGATCATGTGATCAAGTACAATCTCCTCTGTCCCCAACTACATGATTTTCAAACAAGTTGCAGCACTAACCCTGCACTGGTCAGAGTCACTGACCACACCATCAAAAATATGGCTAAAGGGAAGAAGACTGATATCATTTTTGTAGATTTAAAAAAAGTGTTTTAGCTGGTGGATCATGACAATCTACTGGCTAAACTAAAACACACTGGTATTTCCACCATAGCTGCATCCTGATTTCGAAGCCACCGCTCAGACACATTTCCGATGGCCTGTTTGGGGAGTCCATCTTTAACCTTAAACAGGGTCTGAAAATGCATCTGTTTGTTCAGGTGTTTGGGGAATAATGCCCCTTTTCTATTGTCCCAGTCTGTAGCTTAATTACCATATTTATTTATTAAGAAGGGAATACTGTTGCTGATATTTTATTTATTTATTGTATTTTTTTTTTTTTTTTAATTTGGGGGTTTATAAATATGTGAGGTTGATCATGTTTTATATCTGTAATGGTGCCCTGAGCTTTTGGAAAAGGGAGCCAAATATAAATGAAACTAATATTACTACTACTTATAAGAGTCTCAGGTGAGGTACTGCAGGGATACATTAATGGGCCTATACTGTTTTCCTTATTCACTGATTCCCTCCCTAAGGTGTGTGGTGGATGTCATAAGCTACTTTATCTGAATGACCTGATCCTGTACCACAGCATACAGTTCCCAGCTGACTCTTGTACTGTGTCCTTACTGATGAATTTGGCTCTTCTCAAAGATAGTTTCTAAATAATATACTTTTAGTTAATGTCAACAAGAGCAAAAATCTCTTCAGCTGTGGAGATTGGTATTCTTATCCACTGCAGCTATGGAAGATGCGAAGCCTGGTCCAACGGCCGTAGTATTTTTCTGCAGCTGTGCTGAAAAACTGCCCACAAGCTGCTGTAAATCATTAAGCTAATTGTAAACTGACTCCACTTTTGAGAATGCCATAGCTGCAGGAGAAACTGTGGTTCTGCAAGTGGTAAACCACTTGTAACAAGTTTTTTCTGCAGTTGCAGGATTTTGTTATGCTTTAAGAATCCAGCCACAAATCTCCTTTTTCAAGTACCTGGTTGTTACCCCTGTCAATCCCTCCTTGATCTTTTCTGAACACATTGCGCTCAATTTTCAAAGGGTGATGCAGGACATACATCAAGCCCTGCTTCATACCTGTTTTTTGGCACAGTTGCACCAAACTCCTTTGACGCAATTGCACCCACCTGATTTTAGTACATTGGGTACAGTTGCGACAGTTTCCACATTTTACAGCAGCTTATGCTAAATATTTGGTACAAGTCCTGTAAAAATTGTCTACATAATGCTGCAAGTTAGACCAGGGGAGCTGGTCTAATTTGCAGTATTTGGTGTATGGGAGTGAAAATCCCAATAGGCCCCAGGAGAAAGTCGCAAGCCCCATGCACCATATGTTTGGCACACCAGGGGCTTGCTGCATTCTCAGGGCTTTTGAAAACTGAACCCATTGGGCAGGATTCACAAAAGAGATGTGCTGAGTGCATCTCAGATGCACCAGTGCAAAAAAGATGTGCCGAGCACAGTCACAGCTATTCACAGAGGCATGTGTAATGGGATGCGCCAAGCACAGCCCCACTGTGAATCACTCAGAAACAGTACAGCACAACTGGAGATGCACCAGTGCATCCCAGATGCCCTGAGCCACACAGAGGAGCAACTCAGAGCAAGTGGAGCAAGCCAGCAGGACAATATGGAGCAACAAGGAAGCTGGAACATGAAACCACACAGACACAAGTACTGAGGTCAACAAGTGTATAAAAGTAGAAAAGCAGATAAAAGAAGCTGTACAACAAAAAAGTAGAATATCAAACAACAGCAACTAAAAAAAATGGGGCAGGGTGGGAATGGCAGGGAACAGAAGGAAGACAGGAAGGGGACAGTAACAGGGGGCTATATATACAAAGGGTGGCCCCTAAAAAAGGCAGGGGGCCACTACCGTGGCCATTCACACCCACACAAAACCCTCACATGGCCACAGACAGGCAGGAGCTGCAGGACACCCTGCAGGGCAGCTGTCAGTCTTTGCGCTGTATTAGACAGTGGCCTCAGAGCCACGTGAATGGCCACATGGATCCTCCGGTCCAGTTTTTATAGAGCAGCACCCCTGACCACAGTATGACGATCCTGAAGACCTACAGCAATGACAGAGAAAACACACACTGAGGGCTGTAACGTGGACAACACCCCCTCCTAGCTGTAACCCAGAGCAACAGTAATTCAGCAACAGCAGAATGCACCACTCACCTGCCCCCACATAGGAACCATGCCTGGCACCTGTGATCCTCCTCCTCCACACTTCAGTGGCCTCTGTGACCCTCTGCCTGACCTCTGGCCCTGCAAAACACAATAGACAGAGAGCGCCAAGAGTCAACACAGCAGTGCCAGAAACACACCACAACACCCGGATGCACAGGCGGTGTAGGGACAGCCAGACACTGCCACTGTGCTGGATGCACATCCACAGTGCTCACCCCCCAGACACCAGCCAGTGTGCGTACAGCACACAGTGGTATCCAGCCGTGCAATCCCCAGTGGCCTGCATGCATACACATCACTGCCTATTGCCCCCCCATGACACACATGATATGGTTACACTGGGCATGTGCATCCACAGCCATGTGTGCAGGATGGTTGTGACCCATGTGGGTGCCCCATGAAGGCAGAGACACACACACACCTAGTACGTGCTACAAAAGCAGTCAGATAAGTAACACCTACTTGGCCATGGCAGTGCACCCCTGCATGCATGACGATGCAGCAGCTGCAGTCTTTCAGGGTCCCACCTCTGGAGGTCACCAGAGCGATGCGTACACTGCTTCCCTGTGCGTGGCATCCCTGTATGCCACACAAGTCTATGGGCAATGGAGGTCCATGCCTCAGTCCTGGGCACATGGAGGTCCTCCTGCCCAAAGACCTGCCCCTCCACAGACATCACCAGTGCTACCAGGTGCAGCAGCTCCACCTGGGACCAGTTCATGGCCCTAGGTGTCAGTCTCCTTGCCCTAAGCATTTTGAAACAGATTAACACTGTACAATGGGGCAACATGGTAATGTGCATTGTAGGCCGCGATATGCACCACATGAGACAGTGTGAGGCACATGCAGTACACCGCGCACTGTGCGTGAAGTGTGATAGGTATGAGGCAACACGGCCGCGCATGCGCAATGACCACTGCAAAGGCTTGGCAAGGTCACGTCAGGGTTGTGCATGCGTGATGCGCATGCGGCTGCCATGTTGTGCATGGCATGCACTATGGATGCTTATCGTGCACACTGCGTGATCTATGGCCACTAGTAGCACCTGTTGCTGCGTGTATCACGCATATAGAAGCACACTGTGCAATAGAGTGCACAGATCAATGCCCAGCAGCCCTGCAGCTGTGCATCGGATAGTATCATAGCTGCACATATTGGGTGGATGCGTCATTGAACACGGTGATGGCGCATGCATGACATGTGTACCGTGTAGACTGCCCTGATTCAGGAACATGCACCCAATCCTATGTGCATGAGCCAGAGATGCGCTGTAATGTAATAGGCGCAAATTAGAGATGCTCCTTGTGAAGTGAGATAAGCTGGGGGCAATTTTGCAATCCACAGAGAATGCACCTGAAACAGCCTCATTCCACATGCATGAGCATCTCAGCTGATTAGCATCTCATTACCAGAGGCCCAGGTCTCATTTACATGCCCTGAGCAATAAATGCTCTCAATTCAGCAAGCTGAGTCTAGGTGACTGAGAGGAGACAGAACCTTGAAGGTGAGTACACAGCTATACTTACAAGGTCAGTGGCTCAGTAGGTAGCACACTCGCCTCTGAGGCCGGGAGATCAGAGGGCTGTGGGTTCAGTTCCCACATCTGGCACTTGGGTTAATATCCCAGTACTGACACTGTAGTGCAGCATGAGAGGAGTGCTGCACTTCTGAGGTGCCGTCTTTCGGATGAGACGTTAAACCGAGGTCCCATCTGCCTGGATTGGTGGTAGTTCAGGTGGATGTTAAAGATCCCATGGCACTTATCGAAAAGAGTAGGGGAATTTCCCTGGTATTCTGGCTAAATTTCCCTCATTCACTAAAAAATACCACCAACAGCTTAATCTGGTTCAAGGTCAGTTGGCATTCATCTGTATCCCCCTCCCCCGGGTCTTGCCTGAAAATAGGCAGGATTTTTCTAGTGTACTTACCCGATCAACAAAAACAAAATAAAAAATAAATAAAAATAAAGGTCTACAGCACTTACTGGGGGGATTTAACATGTGAATGAGTGTCACTGGCCATGTGTGGTGGACGTAGAGTTGTGCTACAGGTCTGTCTGAAGCACACAGCAGTGCCTGTGCAGGCACAATGACAGTTTTGCTATGCCACACACTGCAGCCAGCTGAACCATGGTCTGTAGCTGCTTGTCCTGTGCCTCCCTGCCCCCCACTGCCACACAGGTGTACCAAGGGCGATACCCGGGATGGACAAGGTACCAAGGCAGGAACACACATGCTGTTGAGGTAATAGTGCATGTCCATGGCAGACTGCACCACATGCCTCCCTAGGGCAGCAGCAATGTTGCCCCAGCCGTGGACTGGTGGCCATACATGGCAAGTGCACCATCCCCAATGTACCATGTTCCATGAGGCACTGCCACCTGTGCCAGGTCACGCACCTACCCAGCACACCAGCTGCTGGGATCCTGGTGGAGGTCAACACACAGAGCCAGGCAGTTGCAGGAACATGTGTACCCTACAGGCATGACTAACAGCTGGATGCTTCCCCCCACAGAAGCCAACATGTCAGAAGGCATGAATGCTGCCACCAGGTGGTGACCCAACTTTACTAAGGATGAAGAGAGGGTGCTGATAAAGGCATGCAACCTGTGCTTGGATGTCGTCACCGGCAGGGGCTGCAGCTGGACTGCACGGGCAGAGGGATGGGAGGAGGTGGCCCAGCAGGTAAACACTGTAGTCCCCTATAACCACACAGTGCAGGAGTGCTGCAAACACTGGAACTATGGTTGCAGGATGGCCAAGGAGATGGTGGCCAGCATCCAGGTATCCCTGTGGCAGACTGGTGGTGGTCCGAGCACATAGGTCCAGCTCAGCCAAAATGAGGCTTTACTGGCTGCCAGCATCACCAGGACCATGGTGCAGGGTGTCCCAGGTGGTGGGTTCCAGACTGGTGGTAGCTCATCACGGCATTGTGAATAGCTGTGTGCCCTTGGTGTGCCTGGGCCCACATGTGTCATGGCTGCCATGCCTGTCCCTA
Source organism: Neoceratodus forsteri (assembly GCA_016271365.2). Classification (NCBI taxonomy): domain Eukaryota; kingdom Metazoa; phylum Chordata; order Ceratodontiformes; family Ceratodontidae; genus Neoceratodus; species Neoceratodus forsteri. The sequence continues at coordinate 1,137,007,041 of CM057455.1, read as the reverse complement.
TGTGCTGTGCACTGTCACTGTGTACCCAGGCACTGCACCATGTGGACAGTCGCCCCTAGCCAGAAGCAACATGCCTAGTGGTGCCACAGCAACCATGCTACTGCACAAGGGGGCATGTGTCTGCTATGCAGCTGTGTGGCATGTGCCACCTATGCCATGCAGTGTGCATTATGGGACAGTGATGGGTGCACCAATGCCATGACCTGTGTAGCATTGGTATGTCATGGCCCAGCTGTGGACAGGCTTGCGCAGCCTTGGTGCCATGTGGATGGCCATGTTCTGGTGTGCAACACTGATGTGACGTATGTGTACTGTGCATTAACCATGTTCTCCCTTCTTCTTTCCACAGCACCATGATGCCTCGCGGGTGCAGCCATGGCCACGACTGCATGTGACACCCTTGCAGGTAATGATGCAGGTCCATCACACAGGGCCGATAACACCACTGTGGATGACTCCACTCCTGGACTGTCCACTGCCTGTGGCACAGCCGTCACGGCCCCAGCACAGGTGGGCCCTATGGACACCTCGGCCATTGCTGACAAGACTGCCAATGGGGACATCTCATGGCTGGGGTGCCTGTCTGGGTTATCTGACAGTGACCCCGATGATGCAGTGGACATTGCTGATGCCCTCCTCATGCTCGCCAGTGATGTACGAGGGGGGGCCTTGGCACCACCACTGTCATCACTGCCACCACCTCTAGAACGGACATAGCTGACTGAGGGTTCACACAGCATGCAGGTGCCTGTGAATGTGGCTCTGGTTGACACTGATGTCCCCACTGTACATGGTGTGGCTGCAGATGTGACACAGCTGCCTGCTGCTGTGGGTGCTATGCCCCTTGCACCAATGCCATGTGCAGTGTTGGCGACATCGGTGGCATCCGGGCAGGCTGCCATGGTGCACACAGCTGCTCCATCGGGCTGGCAGCACATCAGCCATGGGCAGTCAGTGGCAGTGCACGGTCATGGCCTGCCCATGTCGCAGCCCGCCAGGGTGCAACCACTGCCTGTGGATGCACCGGGACAGGCTGTTCCATCCCCTGCTCATCGGCAATGCCACCATGAAGCATCACCAGCTGACAACATGGGGCTTACCTCGCCCTCCTGCGGGTGACTGTGTAGGGGTAGGAGGCCCTCCATGTGGAGTTCCATAGCCACAGGACTGTGATGGTCCAGGAGCATGAGTCCGCAGCTGCTTGGCATGCACAGATGTTGGCAGAGGCACGCCTCATGCGGGTGGGCATGACTGCAGCACTGGAGTGGATTGCAGCTGCTGCAGAGGCAGCAGCTGGCTCCATGTCATGCCATGGACATTAGGCGTCCAGTCGGACACCCAGGAGCACGTCCCACACACCCCGGCGGTGGACCCCCTGCTGCTGACATCATCACCGCTGGCCTCCACACCCAGCGTCCTTGACTTAGATGTTGGCCAAGGGTCAGCAACATCATTGAGCACCCATTCACGGTCTAGGTGCAGCACCCCTGCTGGGTCACTGGCTACTCTCCCTGTGGCCGGTGGTGGCACACCTGCCACCACCTGTCACGGCAGAGGCCAGCCCCATGTCTGTGGAGGCCGGGGTGCCACCCTGTGATGCCCATGTCCCTGGTCCTGTGGTAGAGGCATGTCACACCTGCGTGTACCGGACACCCTGCTGCTGGTGCCTGGGTTGGTGTGTGTGGCAGGCACCCACCCCACTGCAGCCCTGGCACCACCCTGTGCTATCTGTGCAGGTCCACCTGTGTGTTTGTGTGTGCCACTGTTGTGCCATGTGTCATGGGAATGATGCATGCATTCTAGTGTCTGCTGTGCCTTGCGCAGGCTGCAGTGCTCACTGACCCATGACATTTGTGCCATGGACTGGGTGGTACAAGGTTGTTGCATGCCTGCCATGTATATATGTGTGTGTGTGTGTGTCCATGTCTGTGTGTCTTTCACCATGAGTGTGCCTGTGTGTGCCACTGTGTAGTGTCTAGTGTCCACTGTGCCCATGACAATCCATGTCCACACCTTGGTGTACACCCTGAATACATACATACATACCTGGGCACTCATCTGCACTCCCCAAAGTTTTCCTCCACCACACACCTGCGGTGTTCCCTTGGGTCTCTCCGGCCCTGCATGGCATCACTGCCCTGGCCCTGTGGCAGTGCTCTGTCCCCCCTTCCCCCACCCTCTCCTCCTCCCCAGAACTGTTGTCCTCACTGGCCTCGACAGGTATTCCACAGTCTAGGGCCATGTTCTGTAGCATGCAACAGACCATGAATATGCCACATGCCTTCTCAGGGCTATTCTGTAGGGCACCATCTGACTGACACAGACACCTGAAATGCATCTTCAGCATGCCAAAGACATGCTCTATGGTGGCGCATATGTGCCTCATTGTACTGCTCCTCTGCCTCTGTTCTGGGTCATCAGAATGGTGTGAGGAGCCAGGACCTCATCAGATATGCAGTGTCTCCTGTGGGGGAAGATGTGTGTCCATTAGTACATTGGTTACCACTTTGGCATGCACCCTGTCCTCAACCCTGGCCTCAGTGGTGTGTGCACCTGTCCTGCTCTACCACCCATGCATCCCCTTTTCAGGCAGTCCTGCATCCCTACACCTGTTGCACCTGCATGCCCCCATGTGTCGTGTGGTGCACAATGATCATAAAACCTGTGTCTGGCTGTGTACTCTTGTATCACCCTGCTATCCCAGTGCCCATGCACTGCATTCACTGGGCAGGTTGCCCATGGCCCATCCCATGTGTCCTACCCTTGGTGCCCCCTTGTGCTGTTGGGTCCATGTCACACACACCTAATAGATGGCCACTTGGTATGTCCCCTGTCTCAAACCTCCTGCAGAGTGCCGACTGATGTCATATGAATGAGTCATGTACGCTCCCAGGGGGTGTGTGGTGCAAACATTAGTGATGCATCCTGTGGCATTGCACACCACCTGGCAGTTCACCGAATGGTAGCCCTTCTGGTTGATGTAGATGATGACGTCTTCACCCGGTGGTGAGTGGATTGCCACATGGGTGCAATCAATGGCTCCTATGACACCTGGCATGCATGCCACCCTGTAGAACCCCTGTATTTCTTCTGTCTGCTCTGCCTGCGAGCAGGGGAAATGGATGTATTCCAAAGCATGCTGTAGCAGTGCGGTGAGGAACTGCATGAGGAGACGGGATGTTGAGGCCTGTGATATGCCAGTGGTGTCCCCTGTGGGCCTCTGGAAGGTTCCCGTGGTGAGTGGACACATGACTGTTGTCACCTTGGTCTCCACCGAGATTGCATGACCTCGTGCAGTGGGTGCCTGCATCACATCATGGCACGGCTCACAGAGCTGCCTCAATATGGCCCTGTTCAGGCAGTTTCAGCCTACTGTCTCCACATCTGTGAGCTGCTCAACTGACAGCCTGGCATGATACCGCCATGGGGCCGGCCGCCTACGGTGACTACCACTGTCCTTCCTCTTCCTCCTCCTCATTAGTACACCAATGATGGCTACTGCTGCTGGGTCCATCCTGTTGGTGTATTGCTTGGCTCTCAGTGGCTTTCTGGCTCAGTGGCTCACTGTCTCCCAGTGTCTCAGTCTCTCTGGCTGTCTGTATCTCTTTCTGTCTCTCTCACTCTCCCCCTGTCTCTGGCAGTGTGCTGCTGATGCTGTTCAGTGAATGACCTGCAGGTAGATTGGACTTAAGTCTACTTCTTTATACTTATCTTTCTATGATGCATCTTGCCTTTGCGCTGGAGATGCCCCATAGTTGTGCAGTTGTTTTGCACTGTGAATCGCATTGCGCTGTGTATGCATGGGTACACTCCCTGTATTTGCGCCACATTTCATTATGTTGCACCTATGGCACATCTTGTTTGGTGCAGGGCATCTCGGTTGCCCTGGCGCATTCACCCTGTTTGTGAATCATTCTACGGCACATTTTTGCATTGCACCGACGCATCTGAGATGCACTCAGCACATCTCTTTTGTGAATCCTGCCCTCTGTGTTTACTGCTGTCACATGTAAACCAGATAGTGGACACTGGCTGTAAAATATATTTTTTAAATCATACAATTTTAATTGTTTTTCAGATTAAATTCTTATATGAAATAAAAATACATACAAACATTTAAAGCTCAATACTGATACTATACTTATAACAGTGATTATTTTCCTTTATTAACATCAGCAAATCTCATCAATCAAAATAACTCAATCCCTCTTAAGCTAAGTTTAGAAACAGTTCAGCACTTACCATATATTTTTTCAGTATTATTCTTTTATAGTTCTTTATAATTAAACACAGTCAAGACAATTGCTCTCAAAACAATGCCTTAAGACCTCAAATTAACAAGCTTTAGACTTGCTGAAACAACTGGACATAACAATAAAATTAAAAAAATTACATAAGCACTCAAAGTCATCAAGACTGAATATTGGGCATGCCTTCTATTAAATAACAGAATATTATATATGATTTAAACCAAGGTTTCTCAAAGGGTGAGGCCAGCCTCTATGGGGAGCCCCAACCTGTTCCAGGGGAGGTTCAATTAAGTCTGTATTTAAATTTTGAATTTTAGATATCTTGTGTGAAGGGATGAGGAAAATTGAAAGAAGATAATAATAAGTGAATTATGTATTTATTTACAAACGGGTAACCAAGAAAGGTACACTGACCTATTGTTCATTCCTGGTGTACCAGGGGAAGGGTAATGAGTGAATACAATTCAAAAGATAATTGCAAAACAGTCAAGCAATGCAAAATTAAAAATAGTGTGGCTTGTACAGATCACGTTCAAGCCTAGTGTTCATCTGAGTGCTGCAGCCCCACCCCAAAAAACAGCTTTTTGATGATGTGATGTATGGAATGAGGGCTGCAGCTGCTCTATGTAGGGAGTAATAGGATGGGAACAGGAACGAGGGAGGGGGCTGTCTAACTGTACTAACATTATCTTTGCTGGTAGTTCTACATGTATGGGGCTAATATCACAGTTCCATACATGTAGAACTTCCAGCAAAGATAATGTTAGTACAGTTAGACAGTCCCCTCCCCTGATCCTATTCCCATCCTGTTACTCTCTACATAGAGCACCTGCAGCCCCATTCCATACATCACATCATCAAAAAGCTGTTTTTTGGAGGACCACTCAGTGTGTACATGGAAGGTATGAGACGGGCATTCTAAGTTAAAATTTAAGTATTTAACATTGTGAGTAAAGTTTTAAAAATAGTTCATTTGACTAATCAGGTAGGCAGCTTCCCAGAATGAGTTGCCTGCTTGACATGTGCAATCATGCCAGCAGCTCTTCAAGAATAGAGGTATTATGAGCAAAAGCAAGATGGATCAAAAGGATCCCCTAAGAAGATGCTTAACAGCAGGGTAAGAGGGGGAATGCAGATGTGGGTAGGATGGGTATTCCAGACAGAGGTGAAGCAGACAGAGAAAGCAGTCTGACCCATGAAGTTATTGCAACAAGGGTTAACAATAGTTTGAGAGTCAAAATAGTAAAGCAAGTAGTCTGGCCTGAGGATGGGGTTACAATTTTGTGTGTGTGGGAGAGGGGAGGTTTACAATAAGCTAAATAAATTTAGGTCAGCTACTCAAAGGAGTTAACCAATTTTCCTAATATACTGTGCAAAGTATGCTATTGTCTATGGGGAGGCCAAAGATTATTTCAGTATTTGGGGAGGCTCAAGATATTTTCTGACTTGTGGCAGGCTCACTATGGCAAAGTCTGAGAACTAATAATTTAATCCATTAAAAAAATTACACCATCATTCTGTATGATCATAGTAGAACAAAATAAAGTAAATTTTATTAGACACTATTTATGTTAGGGGAATTGGAGAACATACATGTGGAAAGAATAGCTCCATTTTATCAATATTGTATTTATATTCTTTCTGCTTATATTCGAACTGGGGGCAAAAGGAGGTTAATAACTTCTTTCCATGTTGTATCTAGGTTACTAATATACATGTACAGATGGTCTAATAGTCTTTCATATACTAATGTATCTTTAAACTGCTGTTTATTGAAATTTGGTATCCATTATGATTCCAATGATTTATATATATCATTATGTAGCCAGTGTTGCTAATGCAGATTTTCTTTCGTGGGATGTGCAAACTCATTACTGAGGAATCATTTAAAACAGAAAATCTTAAACCCTTAGGGATCTTAGTCCATAAAAAAGCTCTCCAGCAATTCAATAGTCATTTGCCACACTAACTTATAAAAGAACAGCTCTGTAATATAGGAGTTACATTAGCTGTCTTCTCACAGTTATGCCAGCACAGTGGCTTTGAAGTACATTGCTTCAATATAGATGATCGGGCCTAACTTAATATCGTAAATTCAGTTTATGCCAAGTTGTCTTATTTTTAGCATTGGAATAATATTTATTGGCATTGTATAAAATGTGTTGCCACTGTCTAACTGGCAGTTCACTCTGCCCCTGTTATGTTCAGTATATACTTAATTCTTCAATGTAAACTTTATAATCCTTACTTTTGATTAAAGCTTTGTAAATAGTGGAAACTGTTTAATTTTCTTTGCTTCTCCAAAATCAAATATATTTTGAGTAAAATCCTACTACTTCTAGAAATGTGTTATTATTTCTCTTAAGAAATGGTGTAAAAAAAAACCTTAATGGGCCAGTAGGACAAAATGAATAGCTTTTCCTTTTAATCCTGAAATTCTACTTTAAAATCATCATGAGAGATTTAAAAAGTGTATTACTAAATCCAGCCAATCTGTATACTTCAGAACCTGCAGTCCTGCTAACACTGTATTATTCTTGACCAATTTATTTCTAAAATCAGTTTCCCACCAAATAGAAGTCAACAGCATCAGGGAAAAAGCTTTTTTAGCTTTCCTAACACTTATACCCTCATCCGTTACACTAAGATTTTAAATTATTTGCTGTAACATCTTGGATAGCCCATCTTTCATCTTTCAAATTAATGAAATGCTGAGTAATACATTCAAATTTATGTTGTGTCTAATATTCTATTTAGCAGGTCTATCCAAGAGTAAACTGACTTCATTTTGTAAGCTTTGTAATAACTCATGGGGTTTGGTCACCCCATCCCTCCTCTACTACTACTGTAGATGTAATCAAGTATCAGCAAGTGATCACTGGGGTTGCACCCCTCCATAAGAACTTCACAAAAATATGCCTAATGTTATGAAACCATTCTGAAGCTATTCTCCCCAATAATGTATAAAACAAACAAAAAATAAATAGGTGGGATATAATAATAATTTTTAGCCTCTAGTCAATCCCATAACAATAAATGGAATTAATCAGTCTATTAGTATAATTATCAGTTTCATTCTTAACCACTATAAAATTTTATTTAATTTAATGGTATCTTGAATCTTGGAGATAATCCAAACCCCTAAATATTTTAGTTCAATAATGATATTAAACTGTAGCATGGAAGATGGGATCACATAATTTTTGTTATTAAAGGGGAACTGTCACCTTCAGGATTTCTTAAAGGGATACTGTCAACTTTGACCCTTGTTTTTCTTTCCAATTTAATCAGTGGCCCAGATATTCAAACTGTGCCAGGCTGTGGTGCAAGCATGGGTGCAGCTCAACTTGGCTGCACAGGGGTGTGAACTGGGCAATATTCAACGTAGCTGTGCCATGGCTCCGCAGCATTGAATATTACACCCTGGCCACCCGTAGTGTGCATGGCGCAGTGGCACTGCACCAGCGCAAGTGGCCAGAGTGGAGCATGGGGATGCACTAGCACAAGTTCCATTGCGCTATGCATAGCAACTGCGATATTCAAAGCTTGACATGCAAATGGGGCCATAATGTATGCAAGGTGCAAATGAGGCCATTTGCATGTCATTATGGCTCATTTGCGTGCAGGTGCACTGATCCCCTATGACTTGCACCTGGCGCCCTGCCAGGCAGCAGCCATCAGGGACTGATGCCCCCTGCAGCTGCCAATGTGCTCCACAGCCAGATCACGGGAATTTGTTAAAAAAGAAGAACTATGTGCAATATCCCTGGTGGTCCAGTGGACCGCTGACTGCCCAATTGCAGACATTTGAAATAAAATAAAGAAGAATTATGTCCAATATCCCTGGTGGTCCAGTGGACCGCTATGTGCCCGATCACGGGAATTTGAAATAAAACAAAGAAGAATTATGTCCAATATCCCTGGTGGTCCAGTGGACTGTTATGTGACCGATTGCAGGCATTTGAAATAAAATAAAGAAGAATTATGTCCAAAATCCCTGATGGTCCAGTGGACCACTATGTGCCCAATCGCGGGCATTTGAAATAAAATAAAGAAGAATTATGTCCAATATCCCTGGTGGTCCAGTGGACTGCTATGTGCCCGATCCTGGGCATTTGAAATAAAATAAAGAAGAATTATGTCCAATATCCCTGGTGGTCCAGTAGACTGCTATGTGCCCGATCGCAGGCATTTGTATGAAAAACAGATGACTTATGTCCAATATCCCTGGTGGTCCAGTGAACCACTGTGTGCCCGATTACAGGCATTTGTAATAATAACTACAAATATCCCCAAACTCCCTGGTGGTCCAGTGGACTGCTGTGTGCCCGATTGCGGGCATTAGTAATAAAAACTAATAATATGTCAATATCTGTGGTGGCCTAGGGTTTCCCCTTTCCCACCCACTGAGCCCCACCGCCCCTGCTCCTACCTCTGGTCAGCTGGTGGACGGCAGCACCCACCTGTGCCAGTTACTGCACATTTCACCGACCGACACCGCTAGGTTATGCCTATTGGTTCCCGGCGCGAGAGTTACCGGGCGGCAGCCTATACCAGACATGACATCTCGGGATATGTGAATGGAATCATTCACATATCTGAATGTGTATATTGAAACAGACGCCCATTGGCTCACACTGTGAACCAATGGGTGTACAGACCCACCGATGGTGTCAGTCGGTGAGCGGGCAGCAGTCGGGTGGGTGCTGCCACCACGGCTGACTGGGGGAGGTAGGGCTCAGTGGGCTGGTTGGAGGGGGTACCTCTAGACCACCACAGATATTGACATATTATTAGTTTGTTACTAATGCCCTGATCAAGCAAACAGCTGTCCACTGGACCACCAGGGATATTGGACATAATTTTCTTTATTTTATTTCAAATGCCCACGATCAGGCATGGGGGGCACCGCCAGGTGCAGCCAGAGCCCGGGTGGCCACCCACAGGTGTCAGCTGCCGTGTTGTGCCCTGCAATGTGGCAGCTCACCTGTGGGTGACCATCAATTGTTCCTTTTTTTTGGATCAGCTTTGTGCTGGCACAGGTAGGGGTTGCGCATGCATGGCTCTGCACATCCCGGGCTGAATATCGGGCTGTGCAGAGTATTCATGGGCACGCCCCCTCCTCCTGCACCTGCATACATTACTGATGCACTCCGACATCGGGATTGTGCTGCGCACTTTTCCTTTGACTATCGCGTCAAGCAGTTAGTATGCATGGCGCAACACTGTTACGCCATGTGCAACCTCCTTTTGAATATCTGGGTTAGTGTGTCTATAGGCACATACTAGAAAAAGTATCTGAATGCTCTGTCTCACACAAAAACAATCTGTTTACGTGTATTTGTAAAGTTTACATTATTTTCTTTAGTAGCAATCTGCATTTAAATCCCCTGTCCACTGGAAGCATATTGATGCCGAGAACCTGCTCTACCATGAAGCGCTGTTCTGAAGTTCACTTTTTTACATCCCCATTGAAAAAACATGTATTCCAGTAGACTGTGGCATACTAGGAGTTTGTGGTATCTTTAAATAAAAACCAAGCACTCAGTGAGCTGCAAAATGTGTTTTAAATCTGGTGCCAAAATCCCACACATGTGCAAAAGTGGCACATGCGCAGGATCTTTTCTCCTGCTGTGCTTGTGCATGCACTGGATTTTGATACTAGATTTAAAATGCATTTTGCAGATCACTGAATGCTCATTTATTATTTAAAGATACCACAAACTCTTCAGTATGTCACAATCTGCTGGATTTCATGTTTTTTTCAATGGGGATGTAAAACAGGGAACTTCGGGACAGTGCTTCATGGTAGAGGCATGTTTTCAGTGCTGATATGCTTCCAGTGGGTGGATGATTTAAGTGTGGACTGCTACTAAAGAAAATAAGGCAAACTTTACAAATATATATAAACAGATTACTTTTATGTGAGACAGGGGCATTCTAGAGTACCTGTTTTACTAGTATGTGCCTATAGACACACTGATTAAATTGGAAAGAAAAATGAGGGGCAAAACCGACAGTGTCCCTTTAATGTCTGAAAGCCCATACAAAGCTAAGCTGAGTGAGCCATTGGCCCAGATATTCAAAAGGGTTGCGCATGGCACAACAGTGTTGCGCCATGCACAACCCACTGATGTGCCCCGTTGCGATATTCAAAAGGGAAAAGTGAGCCGTACAAATCCCGATGCGCCGGAGCACATCAGTAATGTATACAGGCACAGGTGGGCGTGCCCATGCATAACCTGCACAGCCTGATATTCAGCCCAGGATGTGTAGAGCCATGCATGTGCAACCCCTACTTGCACCTGCACAGTTAAGCCAAAAAAAAAGGAACAAATGATGGCCACCCACAGGTGAGCTGCCGCACTGCAGGGTGAAAAACTGCAGCTGCCACCTGCGGGTGGCCACCCAAGTTCCTGCCGCACCTGGCGGCACCCCCCCATGCCCCATCGCAGGCATCTGTTTAAATAAACCCCCCTCCAATATCCCTGGTGGTCCAGTGGACTGCTATGTTCCCGATCACGGGCATCTGGTTAAATAAACCCTCCCCCCATATCCCTGGTGGTCCAGTGGACCGCTATGTTCCTGATCGCAGGCATTTGTCTAAAACAAAATCCTCGTCTAATATTCCTGATGGTCCAGTGGACCGCTATGTGCCCAATTGCAAGCATTGGTATAATAATCCCCACGTCCAATATCCCTGGTGGTCCAGTGGACTGATCGTTTCCCGATCGCGGGCATCTGTAAATCATAAAAACTTCCTACTACCTGGTGGTCTAAGTGCCCCCCTCCCACCCACCCACTGAGCCCCACCGCCCCGCCCCCAGGTCAGTCGGTGGGCAGCAGCACCCCACCGCCTGTCACCCGCTTCCCGACTGACAAGCAGAAGTTGCACGCCATTAGTTGTCACAGCGAGCCACTGGGCATGCAGCTCATACCGCACATAGTCCAGATATGTGAATGAATCATTCACATATCTGAAATGTAGTACGGGAGGGCTGCATGCCCATTAGCTCACACCAGGAACCAATGGGCATGCAGCCTCCCTCGAGCTGTCAGTCAGTGGGCGCAGGTGGTGGGTGCGCCGCCCGCCAGCTGACTGGGGAGCGGGGCAGTGGCCAGTGGGCGGTGGGGAGGGGTACCTTTAGACCACCAGGGTAATAGGACGCTTTTTATGATTTATAGATGCCCGCCATTGACAGCAATCAGTCCACTGGGCCACCAGGGATATTGGACAGGGCGGTCTATTATACCGATGCCCGTGATCGGGCACATAGCGGTCCACTGGACCACCAGGAATATAGGAAGGGGGTTTTCTTATTTAACCAGATGCCTGCGATCAGGCAGCACTCGGGCCACTGGACCACCAGGGATATTGGATGGGGGGGTTATTATACCGATGCCTACGATCAGGCACATAGCAGTCCACTGAACCACCAGGGATATTAGACAAGGATTTTGTTTTTTAGACAAATGCCTGTGATAGGGCTGCAGGAGGTGGCTGCTGCCTGGCAGGGCGCCAGGCACAAGTCGTCGGGGATCGGCGCACCTGCATGCTAATGGGATGCAAATGGGGCCATAATGACATGCAAATGGCCCCATGTGTGCCTTGCATAAATTATGGCCCCATTGCATGTCCTGTTTTGAATATCACAGGTGCTGTGAATGGCGCAATGGCACTTGCTTGAATGCATCTCCATGCTGCACTCTGGCCACTTGCGCTGGCACAGCGCGCCACTGCGCCATGCACAGTGGGGGTGGCCAGGGTGCGATATTCAAAGCTGCTGAGCCATAGTGCAGCTCCGTTGAATATCACCCTGGCCACACCCCTGCGCAACCATGTTGAGCTGCGCCCAGGCTTGCACCACAGCCTGGTGCAGTTTGAATATCTGGGCCATTGTGTTTATGTATGAGTCTTTGTAGTAAGTTATTCATATGTAAATCAGCCTGAAACTAAGGGCTGGGGGCAGCCATGCGTTTTAGGCTCCTGACAGGCAATTATGTCACCGAGGGTATTGGCCCTGCTTTGACTGTAGACAATCCAATAGGTTAAATAGGAAATCATCTGTTTTATTAAGTGTGTTTTAAGGTGTTATTACAACACTTTCTACATTTATAATAACTGTTTTGTATGTGTAGTGAAACTAGTGAGTTATCACCTTTACATTTCAAACTGTTAATAAAAATAATCCATCTTCAGGATTGCTTTAACCTCTATGCTATACTGCCAGCTGATCATCAAAATCTACACATCTTGAGGCTGGCTTTATGGTGCCAACAGGCATTGGAGACCCATATCAGGATTTCTAAACCCTGGCTGTGCTCATGTCAGTACAGATTTCTGGGGCTGCTACAACACCAACTTCTGCCTTTTTCCATTCCCTCTTTTATAGCCTTTCTCTTACAATTTCAAGTGTAAATTCGGGTTTACAAGATGCAAATGTGACTCCCTACCTACTGACCTGGCATTATGGGGCCAGCATTGAAATGTGTAGTTTTTGATTATCAGCTGGCAGTACAGCCTACAAGTTAAAGCAAAGAGCTGTGAACAACCTTCATTCATCTAGCACAGGGGTTCTCAAATGGTGAGGCCAGCCTCCCTTGGGAGGCCCCAACCTGTTCCAGGGGAGGCTCAAGCAAGTCTTGAAAAAGTATTATATTTCAAATTTGAACTTTATAGATTTTGTGTGAAGGGATAAGGCAAACTGAAAGAAGATAACAGTAGGTGAATTTATGTATTTATTCACAAGTCTATGACCAGGGCAGGTACTGTATACTGAGCCATGGCTTATTTCAGTGTACCCAGGAAGGGTAGTGAGAGAATACAATTCAATGTAACTGCAAAACACTTAAGCAATACAAATGAATAAGTGCAAACAAATTAAGAACAATAAACTAACAATGCGAGAACACTTGATCAATTAGACTGGCAGCAGAACTGTCTAAATACAAGAGTTAACCATACAGGTACTAGGACTAAGAGTAGGAGGGAGCAAAATGATCCCTGAGAAGTTGCTAAGAGCAGGGGAGGGGAGAGGCAGAGGTCAGCAGGAAGGTCACTCTAGTAAGAGGAAACAGAAAAAGCAGTCTGACCCATGAAGGTATGACAGTAATGGGTAACACTGGTTCGAGGAGTCAAAATATTGGAGCAAGTAGGTTGTCCTGTGGGGGGGGGTTACAATAAGCTTAATAACGTGAAAGCCAGCTATGCAAAGAGGTTTCAATTTATTCCTGATGTACTGTGAAAAGTAGGTCATTTTTCTATGGGGAGGCCCAAAAATATTTCAGTATTTTGGGGGAGGCTCAACATCTTTTCCATGGCTTAGGGGAGGCTCACTATGACAAAGTTTGAGAACTGTTGATCTAGCATAATGGGTTTTGATTCCAACATGCTCTACTTGTATATTGTGTGACCAGAACAAGTTACTTAACCTCCCTATACTCCCAAAACACACTCAGGAACAAGTTGTAGCTCAGTGTGCCTCTCCTGAACAAAGAAAGTAAAAACAATCTGAGGATGTGTTTTGATTCTGAAAATAGTATTCTCTTTCTATCCAGATTTGATTTGAAAAGAAAAAAACAGGACACAATTACTTGTTTATTAATTGCAAAAACACACAGATGGACAACATTGTTAAAAGATGCATAACCTGAAATGCATTATTAAAAGAGTATTTTATTTCTTTTAATGAAGTTAAAAGTATAACAGTTTCTTACTGAAATACTTTGGATGGAATGGGATTTTCTACCATAATAATGCTCGAGTTCTATTGGATTATTTTTACTAACAGTTTGAAATGTAAAGGAGATAACTCACTAATGTCAATGCACATACAAAACAATTATAAATGTAGAAAGTGTTGTAATAACACTTTAAAACACATTTAATAAAACAGATGATTTCCTATTTAACCTGTTGGATTATCTACAGTCAAAGCAGGACTAAGACCCTCAGTGACATCATTGTCTGTTAGAAGCCTAAAACACATGGCTGCCCCCAGCACTTAATAACAGGCTGGTTTACATATGAATAATTCTAGACTGCTAAGACTCACAGGCAAGCACAATGGCTCACTCAAGTTAGCTTTTTATGGGCTTTCAGACACCAAGAAATCCTAAAGATGACAGTTCCCCTTCAAGCCTTAATCTTGAAATTTTGGTGGGATTAATCTCATAACCAGAGAAGACTGCAAAATCCTTAATTTCATGCACTGAATAATGCATAGAAACAACTGGATTTGTTAAGACTGTGAGCACATCATATGTGTATGCACAGAGTTTTTTTACTTGTGATCCAGTTTTTAGTCCTTGAATGTTAATGCTCAATCTGATGACCCTTAAAAGGGGTTCCAGTGATAGTACAAATAATAATGCAGACAACAGGCAACCTTGCTTAACACCATTACTAATATTTATATATGAAATTTTAGTTGTCATTTTTTTAACTGATGCTCATTTGGGGATTTTTATAAATGAACTTCATTTAGGGCAGTAATTTGTCTGGTATGACTCAAGCTTCCAAACATGTTATCATATCTGGTCATTGAAGCAGGTCAAAGGCTTTATTTATTTATTACATTTTAGTGATCGGGTAGGCCCACTGAGCCCAGGAGGTCCCTTTTTCAGGGGTGAACCAGGATTACATGGTATAATAGGAATACAGTAATAGTACAATAAATGAGTCATAGCAGTTGATACACCTCATAGCAATAGCATATTATGTAACAGGTTTCAGATTTAGCAATATTTCTATCAGTGAGAAAAACAAGACAGAGAATACCTGCTGAGTATGCCTTCCTGGTAAAACTTTTGATCTGCATAGAATAAATAAATGATGACACTAAGGATGTCAGGCAACATAGAACATCTGTAAAATAGAGAGCCCCGGAAAGGAAAAGGTGCATTAAATTTGGAGCACCTGACTATCGGTTGGTTGAGGCATATACATGGATGGGTGAGATGAAGGTATGTACATGGATGGGTGAGATGAGGAGGCATCAGGTACCATGGCATAGACATGTGCTGGCAGCGTGCATGTGGCCCTTGAGCCTTGTGTGGAAAGTCTTGATTGAGGGGGCTTCCTGCACCCAAGGTGGAAGTTTGTTTCACAGGGAAGGGGTGGTGTAGTTGTGTCTATTGCTAATAAAGCCAATTCTATAGCTACATTATTCACATAGGGCTCTATTCACTAATAGGCTTGTTACACTGTGGCTGGGGTACATACCAGGCCGCTCAAGTCTGCACCACATAATTGGTCCCACTGGAAGCATAGGGCCATTATGCATATCCCACTAGACAGACCTGGATGCCCCTAGCATGGCAGCATAGCTTTGTGCTATGGGTGGAGCCAGCTGGGGAGGAGAGACTTATGAGCAGATCAGGGGATTCTGATCAAAATCTCTGATGGGGTCCCACAGTGGATCACCTGCTGTGTGGGAGCAGAGAATCATGAGACATGGTGACCCACATGCAGGCTGCCATGACCCCAACAGATTTATAAAAATTATATAGTTTTAAATATCAGTACTCTGTAGCCTGTCACATTACCCAGCCCACTGTGGCACTGAGGAGTCATGAGTCTGTGACTGAGAGATGCAATGGTTCCATAGGAGTTCCAGTCAGTTGAGGTGTGCAAATGTTACAGCAGCCCACTGGCTGGCATAATGCTAAGCCCCTCCCTGCTGCTGCTGTTGTGGTCCCTGCACTTCTGTGCAGTGATGGGTGTCAAGAATTTATTGGGCTAGCTGGCCCTGGGGCACATAGTGGTAATCGGTGGCTCAATTATTAGAGGGATAGATACTGCTGTTTGTTACGGGCACAAGGAACTTACCAAAGTTAACACACTCCCTGGGGCAAGACTTCCTAATGTCTTAAATTTACTGGATGAGCTTCTTGAAAACACCGACAGCCCTCTGGTGATTTTACACATAGGCACTAATGATGTTATCAGAAGCAAGGTGGAAGATATCCAAGCTGACATCAGAGACATAACAAAAAGGATTAAGAACAAGAATGGAGAAATCATAATATCTGGTATAAACCTACTTATGGATATCAGTCTCACAAAAATGGGCCAATCTCACAAATTAAAAAGTGGCTGAGGCAATTCTGCAAAAAGGAAAACATTGGCTTCATGGACAATTCTGTCACATTTAATAGAAAGCTACTTTTCAAGCCAGACAGCCTGCATTTAAACCATTCAGGTACTAGGATTCTGGATAAAAAAGTTCTTGAAGTAATGAAATTTCATCTAAACTGGAGAAGGGGGGGGGGACTTGGTAAGTGACATTAACAGTAGTATTAATGTCAATAATGCTTCCAAGGAGTCCCCAGAATGGAATGCAGTGCTTATTAATGCCAAGAGTTTAGTGAATAAATTTGGCAAATTTAAACTGTTGCTATAATCACAAAATATTCCCTTGGCCCTAATTACAGAAACATGGTGGGATGATAATGGTAAGTGGGAGAAAAATGTGCTAGGTTATAACCTGTTCTCAAAATTCAGGGCTCATAAAAGGGGGGAGATATAGCCATGTATATACATGAATCTATAAAATGTGAAGAGCTACAGTGGGGTGGGAGTTCTAGAGCTAGTATGGGTAAAACAGCTTCTCAAAAAGGTACCACAATTAACCTAGGTTTACTTTATAGGTCACCTTCCACATCATCAGTTGATGATATGGCACTACTAAATGTAATAAGCAATCTAGATCCAGTGGATAAAACATGTTGGTGGGAGATTTCAATCTGCTTAGTACAGATTGAACGACTTTACAAGGACATAATAAAATGGACAAGAAGTACTTGGATACGTTTGATCAGATGGGATTAGAACAACTAGTACAAGATAGTACCATAGGAACTAGTATCCTCGATTTAGTGCTCACTAACATGGGTAATTCAGTTAACAAAGTCCAGGTTAAAAGTCCATTAGGTAACAGCGATCACTGTTCTGTCCATTTTAGCATTTTGGAAACTCTTATCAAAACATTAGGTAACACAACTAGTTACATTTTAGCAGAGCTGATTTTTAGGCATCAGAAAACAACTTTCACTATGGGACTGGGAAAATTACTTTAAAGTAATTCCAAACAGGATATGTGGAATTTGTTGATTACTAGATTAAGGAATCTTATTAAAAACTACATACCAAGAGTCCTAAAATATAATAACAATAGGGAAAAAAACACCTGGCTGAATGTTTCCATTAAAAGACTGATAAATAGGAAGAATAGAATGTTTAGAAAACTGAAAATAAAAAAAAACACACCTATAAACCATAAGGCTTATAGAGAATTTGTCAAAGAAGTTAAAGTCAAAATCAGAAAAGCAAAAGCACAGTATGAAGTGACCTTGGTGAAGGATAGTAAAAAATAATTTTACTCTTACATCAATAGTATGAAAAAGGTAATAGCATGATAAGCCCCTTTAAGAACAATTTGGGTCAGACAACTACCCCCATTGAGTTGGCTGATAGTCAAAATACATATTTCTGTTCAGTTTTCAATAGTAGTAATCCAATACCACACACTGGCAAGGGTTTGCCAAGTCCCGGGCAAGTAATCATTAATCTCAAAGATGTATTTGATTGACTCACAAATTTAGACACCAGTAAATCACCTGGCCCTGTTGACATACATCTGAGAGTACTGCAGGAATTAGTGGATGTACTTACTTTACCCCATACCTGTATTTTCTAGGTCTCCTTATTGCAGGAAAAGTACCCCTGGATTGGAAAGTTGCTATAGTAATTCCCATTTTGAAAAAAGGCCAAAAGACAAAACCAGACAACTTCAGCCTTGTGAGTTTAACCTCTTTGGTAGGAAAGGTTCTGGAAGGTATAATCAAAGATTCAATTCTGGATTATTTAGAGAATCAAAGCCTGGTGTACCCTTTACAGCATGGGTTCACAAAATCTAGGTCCTGCTAGACAAATATTTTGGCCTTCTATGTGAATGTTAATAGGAGTTAGATCTTGGAACCAGTTGATGTGGTCTACATGGATTTCACAAAGGCTTTTGATAAATTGATTACATGGAACTATTAAACCTTTTATAGGAACTTTAAACTGAATTCAAACATCTGTAACTGGGTATCAGCATGGCTACAAGAGCACCAATCACTAGTGGGGTTCTGCAGGGCTTGATCCTGGGTCCAAGTCTCTTTAATATTTATATATCTTCCCTTCAAACAAATAATCCAAAAATTTGGCTCTATAAGTTTGCAGATGATTGCAGAGTGGGGACAGTAGTAAATAACCAAGAAGATGCGGCATCCCTGCAGAGTACAACTGATGAAATATTTGGGTGGACAGAATCTAACAAATTGGTCTTGAACACTGCAAAATGTAAGGTTATGCATTTAGGCAAACAAAACAGAATGGTTTCTTGTGAACTTGCAAATACTGAACTTAAAGATACTAATGAAGAAAGAAACTTAGGAATTAAAATTAGTGCGGATCTTGAATTTGGTCCTCATTGTAGCACACAGGTGAAAAAAGCAAAAAGCAAATCAGATCCTAAATTGTATCCTACGGCATATTTCTAGCCAGGATGAAAAGATATTGACTCCACTTTACGTAATAATAATAATAATAATTTTATTTATAAAGCTCCTATCCAATTCCAAGGTGCCTAACAATTTAAAAGCAGTTAATATAAAATCAATAACAAAACAGTACAACTGAAAATCATGAACAATTCGATAAAAACTTCAATTATCAAAAAGCTTTTGCCACACATAAAGGTTTTAAGCCTTCTTAAATACCTCCACAGCTGTGCACTCCCATAACTTATGGGTAGAATTCCAAAGGGTGGAAGCTGCATAAGCAAAAGCAAAGCTCTTGAACCAGATGATTTCAGATTCATCCTTGGAATCTCTAACAACCCCTCATCGGTCGAAGCAGAGTAATCGACCAAGGCAGTAAGGAACCAGAGCTCTTTCAGATAGTCTGGGCCCTGTCCATGCAGGGCTTTAAAAGTCAGTAAACCAACTTTAAAGGTGATCTGCCACCGATTGGCAGCCAGTGCAGTTTGCGCAGCACTGGGATAATATGGCAGGAATGACTAGAACCTGTCAAAAGCCGGGCTGCTGCGTTCTGCACCAGCTGCAGGTGATGGACTTCAACCCCAGAAAGCCCTAGATAAAGGGAGTTGCAGTAATCCAAGCCACGATTAAAAGTCATGGACCAAGGTCAGAAGTTCATCAGACAGAGCCAGATGCTTAACCCTAGTGATATTCCTAAGATGGTAAAGGAAGTCTTGATGACAGCCGACACCTGTGAATGTAGGTCAGGCCATCATCAAAACTACCCCAGGGTATGCACCCATTCAGAGGTTGGGAGAGATGCCTAAGATTAAATCTGAGGCGCACTAACACCTGAGCCCCTATCTGGAGACCCGGTCCACAACCAGTACCTCAGTTTTTCTGAGTTCAACTTTAGACAGCTAGAATCCATCCATTCCTGGACTTCTTTCAGACAGTTGTTAAAGACCGAAAGAGCTCCATCCTGGTCAGGTGCAAAGAGAGGTAGTGCTGGGTATCATCTGTGTAACAGTGAAACCTCAGCCCATACCTTCTTACAATGTCTCCGAAGGGTAGCATATACACCGCGAATAACATGGGTGACAGCACAGAACCCTGAGGCACCCCACATGACAAAGCAGTTGG
This sequence comes from Neoceratodus forsteri, assembly GCA_016271365.2. NCBI lineage: Eukaryota > Metazoa > Chordata > Ceratodontiformes > Ceratodontidae > Neoceratodus > Neoceratodus forsteri. Next base: position 1,136,987,122 of record CM057455.1, on the reverse strand, counting down.
GCCTGAAGAAAAAAACCCAGATACAACTCTTTGTGTTCTCCCCATGAGAAATGATGTAAATCATCTGAGGACTGTCCCCGACATTCCACAGATATGCCTCAGGCGTCCTATCAACACCATGTGATCCACGGTGTCAAAAGCAGAAGAAAGATCCAGAAGAACCAGGATGGAATGGCTCTTCTGATCTCTCGCCATCAGAAGATCATTGAGCACCCGAACCAGCACCGTCTCAGTACTATATCTCTTATGAAAACCAGACTGGAGGGGTTCATAGATGTCATGGATGGTCAAATAGTCCTCCAGCTGTGCTGCCACTACTTTCCCAATCACCTTCCCAACAAAGGGAAGGTTAGAGATAGGTCTGTAGTTACTGAAATAGTCTGGGTCCAAGGTAGCTTTCTTCAAGAGTGGTGTCACCACCTCCTCCTTCAGGAGCTAGGAAACTCTCCTGATTCCAGGGAGCACCAGACTATCTGCACCAGGACTGGACTGATGATATCACTACAACCCAAAATTAGGCGGTCAGTCCAGGGTCCAAACCACAGCTCAGAGGGCCCCGCCTGGATAATCCTCATGACATCCATGAACCCCAGTCGACTGAAGGTACTCCAGGAAAACTGAGGTACGGTGATCCCAGACTGATCAGCAGCAACCCCTCACAGTGTGCTGGCTGCAGTACCACCCTGATGTCAGCCACCTTATTTGCAAAGAATTGAGCAAGCTCGTTGCATTCTAATTGCGAAAAGGCTTTCGAACATGCAGGCAGGCTGGGTTGCACAGTCTGTCCACAGTTGAAATAGCTGAGCTGGTTGATTCTGAGCAGCCGCAATCTCCCGGACAGGAATTCTGCCTTTCATAGTGACTGTAGATTGATAGACTGAATAATGGTCCATCAATCTAATGCGGTCGGCATCAAGGGTGGACTTTGCCTGCAACGCCTAACCTTCGCCTCTGTCTCCACATCTCCTCAAAGTCCCATCGAACCACAGGGACTTGGGAAGAAGGAGAGAGGGTGAACACAGACTGAGCAATGGAATCCAGAGCCACCACAACAGCTGTATTATAAGCTGACACGAGGTCTCAGGATCATTGCTTGCCAATGGGATGAGAGGTCAAGGACCACCGCAAGGCCATGGGAATTAATATCCTGTAAAGGGGTACCTAATCATCTCTCAGGGTAGACCTTCTAGGGGTGCTAAAGCTAAACCTCACAGTGTAGTGATTGGACCACCCAAATGGTTCCACCACCACATCAAATGTTTCGATCCCAGGAGGAAGATTAAGTCCAATGAGTGTCCATGTTTATGAGTAGCAGTGGAAACCATCTGTGTAAGGCCCAGAGATGTCATTAACTGGAGGAAGTGTTGCCTAAATTGCGAGAGTTCGTCATCGACCCAGGCGTTGAAGTCACCTGGAACCATCAATCTGGGCGAATCAAGCGCTATGTCAACGACGAAGTCCGCCACTTCTTGAAGGAATCGCTTCTCATCACCGGGTGGACGGTAGATGAGAGCGATTCGATAACCTACACCTGCTGCTACTGTACACTCAAAGAACTCAACCTCCTCAACTAATACCCCCGTGACCCGTAGTTCAGTCTTGAAACAGACCGCAACCCCCCCCCCCCGCGATCCAATCTGGGGCGGTGTATCACCGAATACCCAGCTGGAGTCATAGCCTCCACAATGGAGCCAAAATTTTCATCCAGCCAGATCTCGGTGATGCAGGCCAGGTCCACCATACCAACAAGATCTGCAATAATTGCAGTCTTATTCTTAATGGACCTGGCGTTGCACAACACATCCCGAGCTGGACTAACCTTGCGGGCCTCCCAGGCCATCTGGCTACCACATTCAGTAGTGCCCTTGGGTATGGGCATCGCACATGGTGGACCACGCCTAGATTCCATTTCACCCCAGGGTGTCTTCTGGATCCAACCACCCCAATTCAGTGCCCCACACATCCTCCACTGTTCATGACCCTGCCTCCTCCCTCGTCCCACGCCAGTAATGCCCAGTGCCTGCAACGCCAGGCTCCAGACTAGAGAGGGGGGAGTATAAAAAGGGTGATGGGGATGAAGGGTAGAGATGAGTAGCACACAACTGTGGGGTTGGAATCTAACACATTCTTCAGTGACAAAAACAAATTATAAATACACTAAACAAACCCAATCGTATTATCACCCAACCCCACCCAAAACAATAATATCCAAAAATTCACAGCAATAAAACAAATTAAAATAAGTCAAAACAAACCACAGCACTGATTAGGACCCATTTGGAGTATTGTGCTCAGGTCTGGTCTCCACAAAATAGGGAGGACAATAATAGAATAGAGGGAGTGCAGAGAAGATTCACCAGATCTATAAAAGGTATAAATAACAAAACATACACAGATAGATTAGCATCCCTTAACCTTTATAGCCTTTATCATAGGAGATTTAGGGGGATATGTGTTTGTTATATAATAATAATGAGGTTTATTTTTATGATGCCTTTCAAGAACCAAGGCACCTAACAAAGCTTAAAAACACATCAGACAACTCAGTGTCTTAAAAATATAAAAACAACTGATACAGTTAGAGAAAGGAAATTAACCACCAAATGCTTGACTCTACAAATATGTTTTCAGGGCCTGTTTAAATCCCTCCATGGTCGCACACTCCTGTAACTGATGAGGTAGAGAATTCCAGAGGGTAGGGGCCGCATGCATAAATGCCCATGCCCCAGAAGATTTTAAGCACACCCTCAGGATCTCTAGCAACCCATCCTCAGGTGAGTGGAGCGATTGTCTAGGACAGTAGGGGACCAGGAGCTCTTTCAAGTAGTCCAGGCCAAGTCCATGTAGGGCTTTAAATGTCAGAAGACTGACTTTAAAGGTGATCTGCCACTGTACTGGCAGCCAGTGCAGTCCATGCAGCACCGTCGAGATATAACTGGACCGAGAAGTTCCTGCCAAAAGCCGGACTGCTGCATTCTGCACCAGCTGCAGGTGGTGGATTTCCACCCCAGGTAGCCCTAGGTGAAGGGAATTGCAATAATCCAAGTGTGAGGACACAAAGGCATGGACCAACGTAGGAAGACAGCTGGATGGAACAAGGTACTTGATCCTGGAGATATTCCTCCAGTGATAAAAAGAGGACTTTATGACGGCAATCACCTGCGAATGCAGAGTTAGCCCTTCATCAAAAATTACCCCCAGGTTCTGCACCTGTTAAGAGGTCAGGCATGATAAGCCCCTCAAGGTAAAGCCCAGAGGGCTTAACCAACCCTGCCCCTTTATCCGGCGTGCCGGATCCACAACCAGCACCTCACTCTTATCTGAGGTCAGCTTCAGCCAACCTGAGTCCATCCATTTCTGGATTTTGCCAGGCAGTTATTAAAGACCGAGAGAGCTCCATCCTGGTATGGTGCAAAAGAAAGGTAGAGCTGGGTACCATCAGCATAGCAGTGAAACCTCAGTCCATACCTTCTTACAATGTCTCCAAGGGGCAACATGTACACTGCGAACAACATAGGGACAACACTGAACCCTGAGGAACCCCACAAGACAGAGAAACTAGGTCTGAGGAATAAACCCCAGACACCACTCCTGAGTTCTTCCAGTGAGGTAAATGTAAACCACCTGAGGACTACACCCGATAATCCACAGATGAACCTCAGATGATTAAGTAGGACCCCATGGTCCACAGTGTCAAATGCTGATGAAAGATCTAGAAGAACCAAGACGGAATGGCTCTACCAATCCCTAGCCACCAGGTAGGGTTACCACCTTTTAGGAAGCCCAAAGTAGGACATTTCTTAGTGAAACATGATTTTTCGCAGCACAGTACGTAACCTCGACCAATGCAACAGACTTGTTTTCTCTATATAATCATAATTAAGGGTAAGTATTGTAGTTTCTTAGTTACTTCTATTGTTTCTTATCATTTTAAGGTATTTTAGTTAAGGTATTGTAGTTTTCTACAACATTTAGTGGAAAGTTAGAAAATATTTTTTCTACTATAAAATCAGGGCATGTAGTATTTTTCACCTTTTTTGCAGGATACAGCTGCCCAAATCAGGACTGTCCTGCGAAAATCAGGACAGGTAGTAACCTACCACCAGGAGATCATTGAGCACCCAAACCAGCACTGTCTCAGTACTATGCCTCTTTCAAAAACCTGACTGGAGGGTTCATAGATATCATGGATGGTCAAATGGTTCTCCAGCTGTATGGCCACTACTTTCTCAATCATCTTCCCTAAAAAGGGAAGGTTTGAGATTGGTCTGTAGTTCGCATGGCAGTCAGCGTCCAAAGAAGCTTTCATCAAGAGGGGTGTTACCACTGCCTCGTTCAGGAAGCTGGGAAATTTGCCTGTTTCCAAGGTGCACCAGACTATCTGTGCAAGGACCGGACTGATGTCCAAACTACAGCACATAGGGCGCGTACTCTAGACAATCCGCATGAGATCCATGAACTCCGGTCGGTCGAAGGTACTCCAGGAAAGCTGAGGACCAGAAGCCACATGCTGATCCAGAGCAACACTCTTAGAGTGTGCTGGGTGGAGTGCCGGCCCAATGTCAGTCACCTTATTTGCAAAGAATCTAGCACGTTCATCGCACTCTACTTGCGGAAAGACTTTTCGAACTTATAGGCAGGCTGGGTTGCACAGTCTGTCTACAGTGCGAAACAGCTGAGCTGGTCGATTCTGAGCAGCTGCAGTCTCCCTAGACAGGAACTCTGCCTTCTTACAGGTGATTGCAGATTGATAGGCTTGATAATACTCCATCAATTTAAGGTGGTCAGCATCAAGGGGGGATCTCTGCCAGCAATGCTCTAACCTTCGTCCTACTCGCTGCATCTCTTTCAAGGTCCCATCAAACCATGGGGATTGAGGGCGAAGGGAGAGAGGATGAACACAGAGAGGAGCAACGTCATCCAGGGCCACTGAAACAGCCATATTATAGGCTACCCCGAGGGCCTCTGGGTTACTGTTTGCCACTGGAAGGGACGATAGGTCAAGTACCGCCACCAGGCCTTCAGAGCTAACATCTCATAAAGGGCGATACCTGACCATCTTCACAGGGGTAGGCCTATGAAGGGGGGCACTAAAACTAAACCCCACGGTGTAGTGAGCAGACCATCCAACTGATTCCATCCCCAGATCAGAGGCCTCGATCCCCAGGAGGAACACTAAGTCACGGGAGTAACCATATTTATGGGTAGCAGTGGTAACTATCTGTGTAAGGCCCAGGGATGACATCAGCTGGAGGAAGTGTTGTCCAAACTGAGAGAATTCATCATCGACCCAGGCACTGAAGCCACCCAGAACCATCAGTCTGGGTGACTACCACCATGTCAATGATGAAGTCCTACACTTCCAGGGAACCGCTTCTCATCTCCAGGTGGACAGTAGATGAGAGCGATCCTACATCCTACACCTGCTACCATGGTACACTCGAATGACTCAGTCTCCTCAACTGGTACACTCGTGAGGTTAAGTTCGGTCTTAAAACAGACCGCAACCCCTCCCCCCCATGAGCCAATCTTGAGTGGTGAATCACTGAGTACCCGGCTGGAGTTAAAGCCTCCAAAATAGGGCCAGAGTTCTCATCCAGCCAGGTCTCAGTGATGCAAGCCAGATCCATCATTCCTACAAGATCTGCAATAATTGCAGTCTTGTTTTTAATGGACCTGGCATTGCATAGCACTGCCCGAGTTGGATGAACCTCCAGGGCTGCCCGAACCACCTGCCCACCTATATTGGTAGTGCCCTTGGGTATGGAAACCAGACATGGTGAGCCACGTTCTTGGTTCCATTTTTCCCCCGGGCATCTTCTGGATCTCATGACTTTGATGTGATGGACCAGCTCATTCACCCTCCACTGTTTGCACCCCCCCTCGCCTTATGAGCAATACCCAGTGCCCTATAGCACTGGTATGTTGTAAACTGAAATGGGAGGAAATAAATGGATGGAGAGCACAGACAGCAGAGGGTGAATAGCACATGACCGTGGTGGAAGACCTATGACACATTCTGGAGATCAATTTATCAGACGACTCACTAAACTAACCAACAAAACAAAATAAAAATAAAAGAAACACAAAATAACATGAATCACAACAAAATATAAAACCCACAACACTTAATTAAAAGATAAATAACACAAAACACCTATCCCCTGTCATAACATAAATAACCCTCAATTAACCCTCCCCAAGCATAAAATACTAGAAAAAATTAACATATAAGCAGTTCAATGTCTTGGGCTGGGGTAGATCTGCTTAGAACAGATTTCAGTTATGAATAAATAATAAATCTCTGGTATTGTAAATAAAATTCAGATACAGAAAACAAATCAAGTGAGAATAACCAGTATCATCAGTGAGTACCTTCAGCTCCCTGGGCCCTCTCACTGCCTCGGGGAAAAACACAGGCACTGTCACTGTCTGCCAAAGGATAATACTGAAGTCAACGTTTCCAGTTCCCGGGCCCTCTCATGCCCTGGGGAACCAGTAAAAAAATACAGGCACTCTCACTGCCTGCCAAACAATAAAAATCAAACAAAATAATAAAGATTTGAGGTCAGACCATGTGCAGGTAGGCAGGAGATCTTTAAAACAGGTGTCCTCAGTTCTCAACCCGTGTAGCAGAAGGCAAAATCTCATACAGGGGACCGCAGCTGGAAGATATCCGCAGCCGCTCCCTCAGCTCACTGACAGCACCAGCCCACCAGCTGCCCCCCAGAGAACCTAAGGGAACCAGAGGCCCATTCCACAGGTTACCCAACAAAACTATGGCCCAGCTGCCCGAGTAGCCCTGAATTCCAGCCGCTGATCACCCGCAGGGTCGGGACTGTCTAATCCAGTAGAAAACCATCTCCTGCACCCTCCGAGAGCGCCAGTTATAAAATGGTCCACCACGGAGTTCAAATTAGGTAGAACAAGAACCCGCTCAATATCGGTCCCACAAATGGTTCCAAATAGTCCACACCACTCCTCAATTCCGCTCCCCTCCTTAGCACTTCCTTCCCCACACCAGCCTGGAAACAGCCCGGAACAGAATCACGACCACAAAAACAATATGTCCTGATGAAAGAGAATATGATCAAATAAATTCCAGTAGACAGGGTAACAGAATTCTTCGAATATGCAGGACGACAACGGGCCCAGGCGAATGGCCCCGGTGCACACTGTGAGGTCATTGGTAGTGACCCAGTGTAACTCTACCAATTAACGGCACATGAAAAGCCAACCAGCTGACCAGCAAGAACAGTCAAAACAGTCAAAGCAAACAGGCGAGTAAATAAAAATGAAACAGGGAAAGTGAGGTCAAAATCTTGGTTAAAAATCTTAATCTAACTGGAAAAGCTACGACAGCAGTCTTTCAGCATGCCCAGCTTGGTGGCCATTTTTTAAGCAAACACTTATCAGGATAATAAGGGTACGCTATCACATGTAGGATAATGGGCTATGACAAGCTACTTAACTGAGCTAGGAATCCAGCCAAAGGTTGACTGGTGTAGCAGTAGAAGACACAATGATGTACACACCCTTGCAATGGGAGGGAACCAACCAGAACAGAGGAAAATGGGGGACATGCTGGCAGGCTCTGTGAAACCTGGAGCACATTCCCGACTCCAGCTCAACCCCTGGCAACCAGATTTGTGTGTGGGGGGGGGCAACCCTCCCCTCCCTAGCCCCACCACAGAGTAGAAATCCATGGGGGACTCTCTGGGGGAAGGAGTAGGGAGAGAGTGGCATGGCCACGGGTGGATGGAGAACCCTCCAAGGGGAGAACTGAAGCCATCTGTCACTCATTCCCAGGGGAGAACCAGAATATGAAAAAAAAAGGAAATGAATTTATGGGGATGTCTGATGGGCTGCAGAAACTAGGGCTCTCTAATCCATGCACTTCCATGTGACCACAGATACAGATGCACAGGGCAAAGAATCCATCTAGCCCTATGTCAACAGGAGAGTTGTTTTCACTATATGGTACCTGGACCCGTGGGGGCAGCCCAGAAGCTTCCATTCACTTGCTGGGGGGAGGGTCGCATATCGGTGCCATCCTCCTACCTTCACCCATGTAGCAGGCTCACTGAGCTCACCCCTGGTGTTAACTCACTGGCACAGAAGCACAACAAATATACCCAATGTTGTGAAGACTTGCACTACACAGAAAGTTTCTTAATAATTATAATTTTCATTTTGACCTCAAAGTTTGAAGATAGTAGTTTAATGACTCTTCTTATAAACATGACATGTGGCATTGATAGTGTATTGTCTGAAATGTCATTTCACAACACAAGAGTGAAAACATGCTTTGTAAAGGATTTAAAAAGTTAAACCTGTCATGTTTATGAGGTGATGTAGAAAAATGGCTATGTTGAAAGTCTGTAGTTAAAATATTGAAAATTAGTGAAGTTATGAGTGAATGTTTAAATATTGCAATGTTCACTCATAACCTGGCCATTTTACCATATCTGTACACATACTTTTCAGCATAGCCTTTTTATTGCCCCACCTCATGAAGCCGGTAGGTGAAAAATGTCAACTCCCTGCCAAAATGTCATTCCATGCCACATGTGAAACCAGGCCACAGGTGCAAAGCATATTTGCCAGGATTTGAAACAGGACAGCTGTTAAATTCATGAGGTGGCATGAGAAAATATTTATATTGAAAATTTGGGATCAAAATATTGAAAATTATCAACGTTATGAGCAAGCATAGAAAATGTCAACATGCTCGTAACTTACATAGGTGATTACAGGGCATAGTAGACTGTTGTCCATTTAGCTCACAAAAACTGAATGTCTATAACTCTTAATATTGTTAGGACACAATATTCATCTAATTTTTCCTAAACTCCATTATCCTCCACTGCCAACTAATTCTTCAGGAAAGAGTTTGCAAAGTGCCACCACTCTCTGAGTGTACCAATTTTACCTTTCATTAGTATGGCGTGTCTCACCCTTTAACTGTAATGAGTGTGACCTGGTGCTGTATGTCTGGTGTTTCATTTCTAGACCCAAACAGTCCCACAGATTGTTCTTAGTTGGTGCCCTATATAAAAGGCACATGTCTCCCTTAATCTCTGATACTCCAATGAGAGCAACCCCAGACTATTCATTCTGTCCTCATAATCTAGGCCCATGAGGTCTGTTATCATCCCTGTGGCTCTCCTTTGTAACCACTTCAAAGATTGTATCTCTGTTTTTGTTTCTGGTGCCAAAACCTTGTCCTTTTGCATATTTTGACCACAAATTTTCAACATAGCCTTCTTATGACCCCACCTCATGAGCAAGGGTGGTGAAAATTTTCACATCCTACCCAAAGGTGATTTCAAAAAGCAAACTCAAAATTGCTTTTGGGCCAGATTTACATAATTCCACCATTACTGGTCATGAGGCAGGGTCCCAAAAGGCCATGTTGAAAATCTGGTGTAAACATATTCAAAAATGACAAACTTTTGAATAAAAGTTCAAATTCCATTGAAATACATTAAACTGCACTTACTTAACTTTCTCATATTGCAGTTGCCGGTTCCAGCAGCAAGATGTGTCTTTGGCCAGAGAGTGTATCTACACTTTGGGACACATTCAGGTGACTGAGGGTGTGGGGGGTTGGGGGTGTTGGGTGCTGAGTGGGGGTGGGGTGCATGGGGTGTTGTGTTAGTGGGAGGTCAAGTCAGCAAGGACCATTTTCTTTTTTTATCTTACTGTGCTTTTTCCTGCCAGCACCCCTAACCCTGCGTGTGAGGCTCGCTGTGGGCTCGTGACCCAGACCCAGACCAAGTGGGGCCTCCGAGAGGAGGAACTGAAGGTGGCTGGAGGGTGGGCACCGAGCCCTGGCTCATACGCTGGGGCCAGAGGAATTTTACAGTGAGTCCCTTTGGAGCTGGGGATGTACAATGATGCTAGAGTCTTACGGCAGTGTCTGTCACAGCTCCACCCATGTTGTGGTGTGGCGCCGTACTCCTGGCCTCAGCCAGGGGGTGAACGATGCCAGAACCAGTTCCCTTACCCTCCCGGAGAAGGAGAGCTGTCCTCCGGATGCTCGATGCTTCTCCTCCCCTGCAAACCCCGCGGTCCATGCCCATTCCCGAACATGGGTCACCGGCATGGCGCAAGGTGTGGCGTCCAGCACCTCAACCCTCAGCGCCACCGGGCTGGCTGGCAAGGAACTATTTTCTTTTTTACAGGTTAAAAAAGAAATCATTGAGGGATGGTTTTCTTCATTTCAGGGAACAGTGATATTTCAACACTGGGGATTGGGCACCCCTGTGTTGGGCTACTGTTCACTGGCATGGGGGGTGGACAGCCCAGTGCCACCATTTACATATTGAGAATGGGGTGTGGGTGACCTGGAGGGGAGGGGGTCAGTAGAAGTGGCACTGGGGGTGGGTATGCCAATCCACTAACATAAATATTGAGGGGGTGTAGGTGACTTAGAGGGGGGAAGATGTGGTACTGGGGTGGGAACCCTGGTCCACTTAATCAAACTTTTTGAGATAGATAGACAGACAGACAGAACAGGGGATTGTCAGCTTATTGCTTCAACTGAAGACTGCAACAGAACTCCAGCTGTGGCTTCAACATGCAAGAAGGCCAGCTGCTCTCATACAGAAAGCATGGGTCAATGGCACATTTTGCTAAACTGTGCGCCTTGGATTTTGGGGTGCCCAGAAAAGGTATATTCTGGTCATTGTTTTAAAAAACAAACACCAGAATCTAGCTAAATGTGTCCTGTTATAGCTAGGTTCATGTGTTTGTTTTTAAAATTATACTATTTTTATATATTTTCCATGCTTTTTAGTTGGTGGGACAAAATGGTGGCCCTCATGACAGGAGCATTTTTTGGGGGTGCTCTGAGAAGCAAGTAGTGAGAAAACAAAAATGGTCTGCGACACAGAATTTTTGTGTTGTATCAGAATGTTATCCAAAAAACCCTACTGAGCTGCTCAGAACAGCAAAAAAGCAAACTTAAAATCTTTTTAACTCTGGAACCATTTAATAATTTTTCAGGAAACCTCACAAAGGCACTACCTTGGTAAAGCATGCTGCTACCCTGAATGTTTTAGAAAAATGTTCCATTCCCTGTAGACTGTAGGTGATAGAAAAACCATATATCCATGTTAAGTCTGTCCTTAGCCCAACCTCTACCCTCTCGCAGGGGTGTAGCCAGGGATTTCAGATCTGCACACCAAGTGGACTCACTGCTACCCCTCCCCCTCCTTGTTTGGGTGAGCTACCCCAGGGTGTAGCCAGACAATATACAAATGTACACCAGGACCGTGTTTGTTGCCTCATTTGGCACAATAAATGCAACTTTTGTATCTCATGACAACAGTTGTTGCCATGCATGGGTAAATACAAATGCCACGCATTGCTCCCTAAGACACCCACATACCAGCCCAGAGCCTGTAAAGTTGTATTGTCCTTGGGATGCAAAGACAGTATTAGTGACCAGACCTTCTAGTTTTGACTCCTATGAATAAAATTACAGAAAGGTTCAGAATTTTTATCGAAAAAGGAAACAGTTCCGAGCCTATTTGCTACCCTCTTAAATAAAATTGCACACCCTGGAGTACTTGGAGTATGCCTGCCTACACCCATGCCCTCTCAGTCCTATGCCACCTGTCTACCCCATAATGATTTTTCTCATGACAATGTCTTCTCAGACAGCTCCAACTTTCCCTCCCCGAATTGATTATCTCACAACAATGTCTTCTCAGACAGGTCTGGCCTTCCCTCCTACCCCTATCCCTTGTACCCCTGTCCTTTGTCCCCCACCTCACCCATCCATTTTTCATCCTGCTTCTTTGACTCCACTCCCCCCTTCTGCTACTGTAGTACCCTCCACTTGGACAGTCTCTGTCTGATGAACAGTTTCCTCTATGTAACCTCTTTGCCCTTGTTCTATGCTACACCATGTACCTTGGTCCCTTATTTTGTTACCCTTATTCCTAGGCTGCCTAATTTCCTACCATGTAGCCTACTAAGCCTTTGTTATTCTTCTGTTGTATTAATTGCTAATATGTTGCTACTTAGTTTCTGTAATTATCCATGTTGTATTAATATCAGTCATCATCATTCATGTTACCTCTGCTTATAAGCTCCTGCATACTGTAGCCTGTTTCTTATCATTATTACTGCCTTGTAAATAGTCAACTGTATTTTCTGCATTGTATTCTTATGTCATTCTCCTTTGTTCTTGTATATTTTGTTGTATTTTGCACTGTTTGTGCCTATTCGCACTATTGATGTGGAGCCTTTGTAAATGACTCTGATTCAAATGTTGTAATTCAGAGATCTCAATAAATAAAATAAAGGAAAAAATTAAATATCTACAGGAAAATGACATTTGTATCTCAGAAGCTGCACAAGCTGCCATCACAAAACTTTCCACATATTTAGACCTTGTCTACTAGACAATGCATGAAACATTTCAGCTAATTTTGTCAAATGCTGCCAAAGCTATTAAGATACAAAGTTAGGGGTTTTACATAGAATCTGTCACTCAACCCTAACTATGCTGGCATTACCGAGCCAGTATAATAAGTTCTAGAGAAGGTAATAGTTGAACTTTTGTCCTGTGCTCTGTTTCTCAGTACTGGTAGTGTTTCTCTGTCTAATAGTCTGACTTTCTCCATTGCTTACTCTAAAAGAGCTGCCTCATAGCCTCTTTTTCTAAACCTCTGTGACATTTCTTTTGCTTGTCTGTCAAATACAGTCAACTCTGAACAATTCCTTCCAAGTCATAGATACATACATAGATACATAGACAGTGTCAGCAGATAAGGGCCTATGGCCCACCCAGTCTGCCCATTTGAGCTTGTAAGTTCAGTTTATGTTTTCCAAGAAGTCTGTTGCCCCTTACCCCTGACCTCCAGAATTCCTTTATGTCTATCTCATACATTCTTAAATCCTGTGATTGTTTCGGCCCCCACCACTTCCTCTGGCAGGGTGTTCCACTTGTCCACCACCCGTTCTGTGAAGAAATTCTTCCTCACGTTTCCTCTGAATCGTCCTCTCTCCAACTTCATCCCATGCCCTCTAGTCCTGGAACATCTTTTTCGCTTAAAAATAGTGTATTCCTGCACCCTGTTCCTCCCCATAAGACACTTGTATGTCTCTATCATATCCCCTCTCTCCCTCCTCTCCTCCAGGGAGTACATGTTCAGTTCCTTCAACCTGTCCTCATAGGACTTGTGATGCAATCCATTTACCATCTTTGTTGCCCTCCTCTGAACCTTCTCTACCCTGTCTATGTCCTTACGTAGTTAAGGTCTCCAGAACTGTACAGTGTACTCCAGGTGGGGCCTCACTAGTGTCTTGTATAGTGGAATTATGACCTCCCTTTTCCTGTTGGTGATGCCCCTGCCTATGCATCCCAGCATCCTATTTGCTTTACCTGCTGCCTTGTCACACTGTTTCCCGCCTTGGAGGTCATCAGAGATGATAACCCCAAGATCCCTTTTCTGCTTGGTGCATGCTATATACTCACCCCCAACTGATATATTGTGCCAGGGTTTTTGTGCCCCATATGCACTATCTTGCACTTTCTTGCATTGAATTTCAACTGCCAAACCCCTGACCATTCTTCAAGTTTCTGCAGGTCCTTTCTCATTCTGTCTACACCCTCTGGTGTGTCTACTCTGTTACAGAGCTTTGTGTCATCAGCGAACAGTGAAATTTTGCCTTCTAGGTCCTGCGCAATGTCGCTGATAAAGATATTGAATAGGACTGGTCCCAGCACTGATCCCTGTGGTACCCCACTGGTCACTCTTCCCTCTGTGGAGTGACAGCCATTTACCACCACCCTCTGTGTCCTGCCGCCCAGCCAGTTACCTACCCACCACACTACTGTCCTGCCCACACCCATATTCCCCAGTTTGTGCAATAGTCTTCTATGTGGCACAGTGTCAAAGGCCTTGCTGAAGTCCAGATAGGCCATGTCCACTGCCCTCCCTGATCCACCTCCCTAGTCAGCCAGTCAAAATTCAATGAGGTTGGTCTGACATGACCTCCCCTGGTGAAACCATGCTGCCTTGGGTCCTGTAGTCCATTGACAACCAGATGTTCCACCAATCTCTCCTTCAGTAGTGCTTCCATGATCTTTCCCACTACCGAGGTGAGGCTGACTGGTCTGTAGTTCCCCGCCTCTCTTTGTTCCCACTTTTGTATAAGGGGACTACATCTGCTATCCTCCAGTCTTTGGGTACCTCCCTGTTTCCAGTGATCGGCTAAACAGGATAGCCAGAGGTTCAGCCACCACCTCTCTTAGTTCTTTAAGGACCCTGGGGTGATTCCCATCTGGCCCCATTGCTTTATCAACTCTATTACTTTCAGTTCCTTCAGGATCCTTTCTCGTAAAGGGACTTGTGTCCATTTCTGCACCATTCTCACCCCTTGTACTCCGTTCAGACCCATTACCCTCCTCCTCCTCAGTAAAGACTGAGCAGAAATACCTGTTCAATATGTCCGCTTTACTTTTGTCATCCTCCACACAGCCCCCATCCTCCCCCCTTCAGTCTCACTATCCCTCCCTTTGTCTTTCTTTTTTCACTTATGTACCTGTAAAAGGTTTTGTCCCCTCTACCCACTGATTTTGCAATGTGTTCTTCTGTCTGAGCTCTGGCTTCCCTTACTGATCTCCCTGCCTCCCTTTGCTTCTCCTGGTACTTCTCCCTATCCCTTCTGCCTGTGTATTTTTGTATTGCCTGAATGCAATCTTTTTGGCTTTCACTTTCTTTGCTACCTCTTTGGAAAACCATAATGGTCTCCTCTTCCTTTTCCTCTTGCTAACCTGCTTAATACATAATTCTGTTGCTCTTGTAATCCCCATTTTAAATACTGCTCACTGTTCCTCAACCCCTGATTCCTGCCCCATTCCCCTTAATGCCTCTTTCAAGTATCTCCCCATTTTCCCAAAGTCTGCCCCCCTAAAATCCAGGATACGTGTTTTTGTGTGGTTTGGTTCTTCTCTTTCTGTGATTTCAAACCACAGTGAGTGGTGGTCACTGTTCCCCAGGTGCTCCCCCACTGTTACCCCCATCACACTGTCCCTGTTTGTGAGCACAAGGTCCAGTACTGCCTTCTGCCGAGTTGGTTCCATGACTAGTTGCATGAGGAAGGCACCCTGAAGGAGTCCAGGATAAATCTGCTCCTAGTTGATGCTGCTGCTGGGATGCTCCAGTCCATGTCTGGAATATTGAAGTCTCCAACCAGTACTACCTCACCTTGTCTGCCATCCTTTGGATGGCTAGCATCAACTCCTATCTGTTTCTTCCTCCTGGGCTGGTGGTCTATAGACCACACCTGTGCTGGATGGCTGGCCCCATTTTCCTTTCCAGCTTAACCCACAGTACCTCTCCCCATTTGTTCCTCCTGGATCTCTGTGGCCCTTATGTCATTTTTTCGTACAGTGCCACTCCTCCCCTTCCTGCCTGCCCTGTGTCTTCTGAATATGTTGTAGCCAGGTATGGCCATCTCCCAAGTCATGGTTATCATTACACCAGGTTTCAGTGATGGCCCCAATGTCCAGGTCTGACTGCACCATGACAGCCTTCAGATCTTCCATCTTGTTGCTAAGGCTCCTGGCATTTTCACATGGCTTTCCATGATTTGACCTCCCTAGACTGTTTTGCTGTCTAATGTATTGACTGTAAGGATAGAATATATTAGTTTCCTAGGATGGGCACTTTGGGCCTGCAAAACTGTATTTGCAGCAATCGGTTTCCTATAACCTGATGATGCCACTGTGGGGCCTTGGAAGGCATGAGCACAACATCCAGGAAATTGTCTCAAAATTACATTAATTTGTCAATTTGAGAGTCCTTTCTGTGTCATTAAAGCTGCACTGTCAGATTTTTGATAAATTGGTATTTGCACTCACCGTTTCACCTGGAGTGTAAGTTCAGCTCCCGTTTACTCCTCCACTCTTTGCTCATATTTTTATTTCTTTTATTGTAAAATAAACCCAAAATTGTGCGTTTTGTTTTGTCTGTAACCTCGACTTTGTTCCCAAGCCACCCTTTGAAATCAACATGCACGTTCACACTCCTAGGTTGACTTTGATGGGGATGTGCAAGACCATGGCCAATAAACAATAGCTGCTTCCTTCCTGCCCTTCCTCCACTAGTCTCTTTAAATTTCAGTCCCCATCTGTCTCTGTCATTATTTGCCTCTCCCTGGTTCTACCTGCTCTTACAGCTGTCATCACGAACACCTCGTTGTCATCCTAAGAATGCCTTGCCGATTGGTAATATTCCTTTAATTTTCCTTTCCTCTTTTGTCCCTTGCTACCACACATTGGGCTGTCTAATTCTTGTCCAGCTGTGTAAAATTAAATTTTAGCTGTGCCAATATATTTTATTTTAATTGATTGACCCTGTTGTGGAAGCCCTTGTTTTTCTATTACCCGAATCGCATTAGTCCCGGAGTGTCCTTTTTTATCATTTCACTATGGTTGTAGTGCTGGTATCCCACTGTTTCATCTGGTGTGGTGAGAGTGAGACAGGTGTCAGTGCTCTTGCTCTCTTGCTGTCTATATCTGTCACTGTGGCATGGGGGTTGGAGCACACATTCGAGACAGACAAAGCGAGTGCGGCTCGTGGGCGGCATCATGATGTGTAACAGTTGTTTCCCTAGCTGGTTTCCCATAGAGCAGTAGGTTTTGGTGGCAAACCGTGTCAATGAAACAAGGTGGGACAGTGAGTGGGGGGAGGGTGAGAGGGAGAGAGAGAGAGAGAGAGAGAGAGAGAGACTCTGCATGTACATAGACAGTTTTATTATTTTTCCTATTTTGCTTTTCTATTACCCGAATGGCATTTGTCCTGGAGTGTCCTGTTTTATCATCTCACTATGGTTGTAGTGCTCAAATCCCACTGTTTCATCTTGCTTTACTTTTTAGAACTGTGATCCTTACTGGAGCCCTCTGCAATTTCCATAATCCTTGTTTTCTGTTCAGACTGCTATGTCGGCATACAGTATAGCAGTCTGAACTGAAACTAGATTTCATGCCTACTACATTGCATTGCTGTTGTAACCATCAGTGTCTCACTAATTCATTCATTTTGGCCTTTTTGTTTCTACTGCCCCTCATCACAAGTGCCTGTTGCTCTTTTCTCACCATTGGAGTATACTCCTTTTTTTCAGTCATCCCGCAGGTAACATCTTTTTAATAATGTTTCCACTAGTCTCTGCATATGTAACTTTCTCCTGCTAAACAGTATCACACACCTACTGTTTAAATAATTTGGCAACTAGAATCTCATATCAGGACCCCAAGCCACTATATGTGAGGTGCATGCTTTGATACAGCTGCCCGATGTCAGCAAGGGCTCTCAAGGTTGTGACTGTCTAGTAACACATTTGTCCAATGGGATTGTTTAATTTGATTATTTATACACAACAGTGGTGGCAAAGCAAGGATATTAATACAGATTAAGGTGGCAAAATAAAAATATAGATGTTAATCCCAATTTAAATTCTCAGTAGCCCCCACCAAATTAAATCATAGACTGGCAACTACCCATCCCTGTCACATCACAGCCTGCAGTTGTGCTACATGGTCTTCTGCTTGAGTTGGAACTGTAAAGCCAAATACCTACTGATAACATGCCATGTCAGGCCAATTAGCATTACATCTTGCATTCCTTTTCAAAAGTGTTATTTGGTTTCAGTATGATATTTGCTCTGTCCCTGCCAACTTCTCAGTGTCATGGTTGCACCTGTCTACAGTCTGTCAAAAGCTTGACATTCACAGCCTGTGTAGAAGATTTTTTTTTTTTTTTTAATAACAGATATTCGTAAGTCACATATTCCTGACATATTTCGAAACCAAATACCATTTAAAATGTATTTTGGTGAAAAGCTCACTTCGGGATGCCTGCTCCCAGAAAAGCTGGGAAACAAACATGGTCAGCTGTTCACTTTGCTCCCATGGAGATGGTATGTTTCCCACTTCTCTTCCTAACCCCTGGGTGGTGGTGGTGGGGAGGTGGCAGAAGACCATGTATCATAGCAGTGAGGTGACAGGGCTTAGTAGTTGCCAGGCTAGGATTTAATGTGTGGGGGGAGGAGGCTGTACTGTGATATTAAATCTGGATTAACATCTATAATTTTATTTTGCCACCTTCCACTTGTTTCCTAACCTTGTTTTGACATCACTGTTCTGTAAACTTAATTCCATCAAAACACATCTGCTGTTTTTATTTCCACAGTGTTGAAAGTAGGGACAGCTTTTCACAGCTAAACTTCTATCAGTCTTGTCTGACATGTTCTGACAGTGACAAATTCATGCTGTCTGCTGTCCTGCATCCTATTGGTCTCCAGATGAGACACCATTCTCTCTTTCATGATTGTCTCCATCAGCATTCCCATGATGGCCATCTCATCCTTGGTGCCACTCTTATGGAGGGTATCATGTGAGCCATCCTTCTATTCCTGAGTTACACACCCTTACTTCAATGAGTCGCGAAACAGGTCTGCCCGTGGCACTGCTATGCCCTATCACATTTCGTTCAGTATCATGGGGTGGATGCCATCCATGCATGGTGCCTTGTCCACCCTCAGCACTCTCAGGACCTACAGCTCTCTAACTTCTGTGATACCCACTCTGTGACTCCATCCACATCTGTTCCTGACCCCCCCACTCCCCAACAGTGAGCACTCCGCCCTCTTTCTGGTTAATATGAAGCAGGTGTTTTCATTTGGTGCTTCTGCCTTTTCTCCTCACTTATCTATCTACCCACCATCTGTCTTAATCATTGCTCTCTCTTCTTTCAGGCTGCTTTTCTCCCTGATGTACCTGAAGAAGCTCTTCTTCACCTCCCTAATGCATTGAGCAAGCCATGGTGCCTGTGTGGTTTGTTTGGCTCATACTGCCCTAGTCTCCTTCATTGCCTCCATCAAGGGATCCTCCTCCAGTCCCCTCTTCAGAGTACCTGTGACTCCTAAATGCAACCCTTTTTTCTAATTAGCTTTTCCGTAAGTCCCCTGCTCATCCAGCTAGTCCTTAACTCACTTTCCTTTGTACTAAAAGTTCTGCTACAGGACTTGGTAGCCTCTATTATCCCCCTTCTCTATGGGCTCCGATCTCTGGGTCAAGTCCACACTAGGCTGTGTTCTGACCGGTTACCCTCTCACTACCTCAACCATCCTTGCAAAACCACCACTCCTGAATCCAGTGTCCCTCTTTGCCCATATATACCATGAACCATACTGAGTGATGATTACTCAGCACTAGTTATTTGTCCACCCTGACATCCCCATAATTTGCCATTTGTAGCCGCTAGGTCAAGTATGCCCCCACAACCACCAGTTGTTTCTTCACAGAAAGGTCTCAATCATTAACTTCTCCCTTTTGCTGTATAATTCTGTTTTTTCAGAAGTTCATTCCATGCAGTTGAAGTCCCACAGTACCTCCACACTCCCCTTCCACCATGACCTTCTTATCTGTTCCTCAATATTCTTGGCTAGCTCCCCAATCTGGGAGGGCAGTGTGTACAATGTTCCCAACCGTAGAGTCCTAGTTCTTGAATCCTGGATTTGAAACTATAATGACCCTGATCCTCCCTCATCCTCCTTCTCTCTTACACACTTAGACCCTTCCCTCACATACAATGCCACTGCCCCTCTCGTTTCCCTCTCACAGGGAAATGTTCTGTACCCTGTTACCATTTTGCAGTCATGGTATTGGGTGTCAGATTTTTAGGTGCTGTCTGTGAGGTCCGCCTCTATCCACACCATGACAGTCTATAAGTCATTCATTTTACTCACTGTGCTTCCAGCATTCATGGTGACCACCGTCCATCCCTTTACCTCCTCCTCCTCCCCATCACTTTGCACAAACCTTTTCTAGCATCCATTTTGGTACTTTTGCCTGATCCATTGCCCATATTCTTGTTTCTAGTGTGTAGGATCAAGCGGCTTCCCAATTCTTGGCCTCTGTCTGCTCTGTCTATCCACCTGTACCCAGCAACCCCACACAGGTGGCTCCGAGTCCAGATATCCTGCTATCTCAGTATGCTCCTCTAGCTACCATTTCAGTACATGCTTACCATCATCACTTAAGTGTTTTCTAGCCTTATTGTATATGCTACTGTCCTCCCCATTCATGCCCCACTCTCCCACTAAGCTATACCCTTTGGTGCAACCCCATTCTCCTAGCCATTCATTGAATTCCCTGATCCTCCATTTGCTAGCTGTGCTTTGCTGGTGCATCATAGCTCCTGTAGAAAAGCTATGCATCTGCAAGATCTGCCTGCCCCATCACATAACTTTCCAAGAACATCAAACGCTCTGTACTACATCTAAAGTCCTATCTGTCAGGTCTTTTGTCCGTAGATGTCAAATTAATGAGTTCTCTACCTTCCCTTCTAGCATTTTTCATGGCTGATTGCCACCATTTCAGCTGTTATCCCTTGCATGGCCTCCACTCACATATATGTATATTTCTTTCCTCACTTGCAACCCCACTTGACCCCACCCTTAGTATTGCACCCCCACTCAGTTTCCCGCATAGTTCCATCTGGCTGCTTCAACTCTTTGGTACCTCTCATGTCCAACTCAATCTTGTTGTTCTGTGTAATTTCCCTTCTATCCATGTTGCCTTCCTACAAATGGTGTTTTCCCCACTCAATTTACATCACCCCTGCTTCCTACTTTACTTACTCTCATGTCGGCCAACACTTATCCTCCTGCATGCAAATCGCCTTTGCCCATGTCACCTTTTCCACTTCATTAGTTCCCTGGTCGATATTTACAGTTATTTTCCACTTTTCCTACTATACACGTACCCCCACTTCTATTGAACTGTGCCTTTCTCCCTTCTGAACACATTCAGTACAGAATCTACCAGCACTACCCCTCCATCTTCTTGTCACCTCGTGTTTTATATTATTAGCTTGTCTATTGCAATATTCAAATACTTTTGAATACAACTATTCTGGAATTTACGGCTGCTCTTTTCACTGACTCTTGCTGTTGCTCCATGTTAGCCAATTTAATTTACATTATTTTCACAATGGTGTCTCATTAATCATACTACACTGATTTTAGCCGGAAATTATAATCATAGCTTTAGCTAATGGTTTACCGCAACTGTTGTGACTGTCAAAGTGTCATTTTATGTCAGCGTCCCTGACTGTTGTTCACTAAATGCTATACATACTGTGCTGACAAATATAACACTGTACACTGCATTGACTCCTACAAAAGCACAAAACTTGTGAAAATAACAATAAATCAAGATAAGAAGGTTATCAACACATAGCTTGCCAAAGTCTTACGATTGTATAACAAATATCATTGAGCGTGATAGTGGTGAACTCGTGCAAATACACAGCTCACTCTACATATGTTATCTGGCAACATGAACTTAGCATTGATTTCAATACAGTTACTTGTATGGACGTGTAGTGTTTGGTTGTTTATGTCTGTGCACAACATTCAAATGTGCAGTCCACCACCACTACATAACTCATAGATTCATTTCTTCATAGACATGTGTCAGCAGAAAAGACCCTTGCATGCTAATCATGGTCACTGACTCCACCACTCTACTATCTCGCATGACCCATACCAGTCAATCCCCCAGGTGACCAGTTAATTGCATTCTCATAATGTCATGCTGTGTCTTCCTGCTTCCCCATTTAGAGTGCTTCTATTGGTTGCTTTAGTTAACTCCTCTTCTTCTTCTTTTGTGAACATTGAGCAGTCATTTCCATGTATTATATTGCCCCCCACATCCTTCACTCATAGTGATACCCTTACATATGTTCCGCAGCATCCCACTTGCCCTCCCAACTGCCTTATCCCACTGGCATCCCCGTGGATCAGTGCAGCACATCACAGAGGTGGCCTGCCCCAGACACAGCACAGTGTAAGGGCAACAGCAGAAATGCAATGAAGACAATATTCCACACTCAATTGTGGTCATACAGCAAAACACTACTAGTAGTGTATTGCTGTGTGACCACAGTCGATGTGGAATCGCATTTTCACCGCTCCTTACTTGCCTGGCATGCATTTGCATATGTTGGTCCAAGTGCTATAGCAGTTTTTGCTTTTGTACTTTATTACCTGCCCACTTTTAGGTCGCCTGATAGATTACCCTCCAGGTGACTTTTCTGATTGGAAGTCATGAATACAACTCCACCCATTTTCAACTCTGCCTCAGGGTTTCTGTGTGCTGAGTGCATAATTTGCACTTTTGCATTAAAATGCAGCTGCCACATCCTTGATCACTCTCTAGTTTTCTCAGGTATCTGCTTATCCATTCTACCCCTCCCACCCTATTGCAGAATTTTGTGTCATCCACAGAGGCAGACCTTACCTTCCAGCTCATCTGTAATGTCACAAATAAAGACATTAAAGAGAACTGGTCCCTGCATCGATCCTAGAGGTACTCTGCTGGTTGCCGTCCCTTCCTCAGAGCAAACTTCATTGATGACCATCCTCTTTGCCTGTCCCTAACCAATTTCTTATCCGGTTTACCATCTTTGGACCCACCCTAAGCTACCCAGCTTGCTTTCTAGTGTCCTATGTTGAATGATCTCGAAAACCTTACTGAAATCTAGGTAGACCACATCTACTGCTCCACCCTTATCTAATTCCTTTGTCATCCAGCCAAATAAATCCATCAGATTCATTTGACATGACCCCTCCCCATCAGATTCAAGATATGCTACAATCCTTTCCTTCAGCAGTGATTCCATTAACATTCCCACCACAGATGTCAGGCTGACTGGCCTATAATTGCTAGCCTCCTTCCTACTACCATTCTTGTGTACTGGGACCTCCTCCAGCCTCTGGAACCACTTCTGTTTCCACTGAGCTGTTAAATTGGACTGCCAGAAGTGAGCCAGGACCTCCCTGAGCTCCTGCAATACCCCTGGATGCACCCCATCTGACCTCATTGCTTTTTCCACCTTCAAATTAATGAGTCTCTTTAGGACTCTCCTTCAAAAAAGTACTAGTGCCCATCACCCCTCAAAGGTTTCTGTTACTTTTTTGGGATCCCCTTCCCTTCTGCTTCCTATATGAGCACTGAACAGAAATATTTGATGTCTGCCTTTTCCTGGGCCCCCTCTCCACTGCTCCCTTCCCTTTTTAACCTTACTATCTCTTCCCTGGTGTTCCTCTTTTCACTTACATACGTAAAAAATGTCTTGTCCCCTTTCGTTACCTCCTGGGTTATTCTCTCTTCAGTGCGCACATTTGAACTCCTTACTGCTGTCCCTGCTTCCCTCTATTTCCCCTGATACACTTCTATTTACCATTATATCCTTCATGAATAGTAGACCTTTGGCCTTCCATGAAAGCCAGGAAAGGGTTTTCTTGCCCACTTTGATTTCAGGGTTACCCCCATGAGATGTGTGTGCTAAAGGCTAAGAGTTAGCATGTAAGAATAACTGAGCAGTGCAGGAGAGCGGCTAGCAAGGCAAACAGGTTGTTGGGATGCATCGTAAGGGGGATCACCTCTAGGAGCAGGGAAGTGATTCTGCCGCTGTACAATGGACTGGTTAGACCACACCTTGAATACTGTGTACAGTACTGAGACCACACTTGAAGAGGGACATACAGCTCCTGGACAGGGTACTGAGGAGGGCAACTAAGATGATACAAGGACTAGGGATTTGACGATTAGGACAGACTTGAGGAGCTCTGCCTGTTTTCATTGGAGGAGAGGAGAGACAGAGGGAATGATTGAGGTCTTCAAGTACCTCAAGGGAATAAATAGGGTAAACATGGAGGAATCTTTAGACTAAAGGATGGAGGTATCACCAGAGGGCATGGTTTGAAGTTGCAAGGTGGAAGGATGAGGGGAAAGGAGGAGTTTTTCACTGAGAGGGTGGTGGACCTTGGAATGCATTGCCTGGTGAGCTGGTTCAGTGATCCACAGTGGAGGGCTTCAAAAGAGGTGGGACAGACACAGAAAGTGGATGTATCAGATGATGACTTGCCCAGGGGGTGGAGTGGATGATAGGGTTTCTGGAACACAAGTGGGAGAGGGCCTTGGCACCCAACTAGGGTTATGAGGTTCGAGCAGACTCAATAGACCGAAGGCCTAATCTGCTGGCAATTAGTATGATAGTGCCTATCCACTTGTGCATTTTGAACCAATAATGATGTTATTTTGGAATGACTCTTGAGGTCTTTGGGATAAGTCAAAAGGATGAGGGAGATGAATGTTCATCCCTGAAGCTGAGTGCTTTCCATGTCCACCCACTGAGGTGTGCCTGAGGTGGGAGCAAACCAGTGCAGTGTCCAGGGGCTCTGAATGCCCATAAATATCCTGAGAACCAGGGGAAGTTCCACCCCCTTCTGACCAGTGTGCCCACAGCTTTTTTTGCTATATTGTGAACTGGTGCCCTACCAGGGGAATCCCCCTATAAGTTTTTCCAAAAGAGTTAGCCAATTGGGAAGAAGTGTGAGTGGAGTGTGTGATAGTAGGTAAAATAGCTTGGGAGCAGTGACCATTTCAAATGCTGAGATTTTGCCAGTAAATGTCAGGTGCAGGGTCTTCCACCTATCACACTCTGTTTTGAGTTTAGCCAGGAGAGTGGAGAGGTGAGCCTCATACAGCTTACCTACAGCACTGTATAACCCCTTCTTTTTTTTTTCTGTATAGCTTTTTTTTCCTTCAGGAGACCTGGCAGGTGGCTGTGATCTCTCCTTTCGGACAGACACACTCTCCGGTGTACCTGTGTCCCTGTATCACCAACCTGGCTCATCCCCCATGGATTGCACCCCACCGTGGGGCCTAGAGAGAGGGAGCCAGCACTCCACCCCCCCGAGACCCAATCCAGATGTGCCAGGCTGACCCATGTGGATGTAGGAGCCATCAAGAAACCTGCCAGGCTTTGATTTTCTGTTTTCTCCCTGTCCCCTCCCCAGTGGCGTAGTGATGCTGGCACATGTCTCCCGGTCCGTATTCCCTCCAGCCCTGCCAGAGAGCAATCAATGAGCGGGACGACAAGTCTCCTCCCGAGAGAGGAGAGCAGTCCTCTGGATGCTCAATCCTCTCTCACCACTGCTGACCCCTGATGGCCTGAGCTTGTTTCAGTCCTGGGTCACCAGCATGGCACTGAGGTGTGGCGCTCAGCACCTCAACCCTCAGTGCCACCGAGCAGCCCATAACCCCTTATTTTCATGGTAACTTTATTTCCACTATATTAGAGGGACAAATGTTATCCATGGAAATAAATTCACCATTGAAATAAATGGACCATTTCACCATAAAGACAGAAACAAGAAGCAAGATTTGAACCATGGTCTGCTACTATGCCGACACACTGACCCCCCATTCACAGTAAACAATAAAGTACCTTTCAGCCTTGTAATCCAATTAGGAAGTAGTACATTTTAGCCTCATAATTCATGTAGGACTTTTTCTGATTTTTCTGCAGATGCTGCAAAACAAATTAAATCAAACAAACCGTTATTTTTGTCAAAGACAGACTGAGACTTCTACACAACATGAGAACATGGTGTTTCATTTAATTGAGTTTGTTTTGAGGCATCTGTAGAAAACCCCAAAAAAGTCCTTCATGGACTATGAGGCTGAAATATACTACTTCCTAAATCCGACATAGATTTTGAGAATGGTACTTTACCTTTTACTGTGAATGAGGGGTCAGCGTGTCTGCATTCTTGGTGTTTGCAGTGTTACAGTATGAGCTTTGAATGTTCGGAAATGTACTCTGTTACCATTACCGACTACATGAGGCAAAGGTTTCGATGACTGCTGACTGACTACATAGGGTAACGGTTTGCATGGGTTTGGATTACTGTATTGGCAACTAATGTACAGCCACTAAAGGCAACTGTTAAAAACAGAAAACTGTATTGAGGGAAAACATTTTAAAAAGAAAAGACATAATGCAATTCTTCAGACAGTGTCAGCTGTAATTCAGACATTGTGTGTGTGCTTATGGATTCCAACCTGCCAGAATCCATTCAGGATATCTTCTTCTCTTTCTTTGATTTTACCGACACTTTTAACAAGCCACTCTGTACATTTCTGTAGATCAATATTAATGTCCCCAGCAGCTTTTCCATTCAGCAGATGTTTTGTATGGCATTGGCATACTGTGCTGTAAATATTTGCTTCAATTCATTTTTAAAGATGTTGTTCACTGTCAGGTCAAGAAGTTGAAGCATGTCAGTTCAGGATACTGGTATGTAGATGGGTATAATCTCATTTTTCTCCAGTGATTTGAAGCACATTCTCAGTGGTATGCCCCATGAAGAGACCCAATATGAGCAGGGATCTCTGGTCTTCATGCAGCTCTATCTGTTCCTTTATTTTGCTAATGTAGGGATGTAGGTACAAGCACCTGCTCAATATACAGCAGCATGGTCTCACTGCTTGCCCAGTGATTGTCATGATGGTTTGTCAGCCACCCTTCAGGAAATGCAAAAGCAGGATGGGAGCTGTCCATTTTTCCCTTATATATCACTTGCGGAGGGAGTAGATCGCAGGTCATTGAACAAGCAAGCACTACTGACACTTGTTGCTTGTCACCCAAGCCTGCTACATCGACCTGCTTAGCACCTGTGGTTTCCATGGTCCATTGGCTACAAGGGACTAGCTGGACACCCATCTCATCCAGGCTAATTATGAGCACTGGTGGAATCAGTTCTTAGCTGCAGACAGTGGTGTCTTGCATAAGAAATGTGGACTGCAGCTGTGGGAAATCCAGTGGCATTTTTCACCAGCTGTTGTAGCTTTCTTTAGAATACCCATCCTGCTCATTAGCTTTCAGGACCACTAGCGGCTGAAGGAAGTTGCCCTCCATTTGCACATAGCTGCTCAGCATTGTATGCTTTGACAATGCCAGCAGCTATTGCAGACACCACTCTGGCATTCACCATGGCCCACTCTGACTGCAGGCTTTTTATGTTTCATATCTCCTGCTCCACATCCTCCAGGAACAGAGCTGGCCTGTCTCATGGTTTTGTGGGAAGTTCCAGGGGGATTTGGCTGGGTTCTGATGTCTTTGTTAGTTTAGCTAGGTAGACCTTTTTAAAGCCACATCCCATGCTTTAATTTATTCTGAGTTTGTATTTGGAATTGTAGAAGCGGATGGCATTCATCATGTCAATCTCAATGCTATACTTTCCTGCTTCAAAACAGATCCAGAATAGGAGGCATACTCTGTGCGGCGCTCTTCAGCTGGAGGACTTGCCAGTTCAGTCACTACAGATTCAGCCACTTTAATTAGCACAGCTGCACTCTGACTTAGAGTTTTGCCACTAAGCAGCTCACTGCAGAGGTCCCGTTTCACTGCAGGCTTCTTGTTTAACCACGACAGTAATGACATTATGCAATCGGTAGTCTACAAAGATGGAGTGACAAGCACTGTGCCCTTGTTGTTTTTGTAGACTACTGATTGTCATCAGCTGATTGACATCAAGTGAATGGCTATAAACCATGAACACGCCAATATAAGTTTGAGCAAAACTGTCCAGCTACCCTGACCACACACAAAAAAAGTGAATGGAAATAAGGCTATACAGTATGTCAGGTGTAATTTGGAAACCTGGGTATGTCACAAACAAAAATGCACAACACCAGTATACAGTGCAAAAAGCTTACATACACTTCAAATACATTGCTGCACTGTGCAAACGTGCAGACAAAAATCAAGGCTGGTGTGACCCGACCTGTTTTACCTAAGAGGCTCTTTCAAGGGACGAGGGAATCATACATATGGGTAAGCTTAGATGTTATATCAACGAGGTCAGATGATGCAAAAACCTAGAACAATCTTACAGTGCAATTTTAAAGTGCTCCCTGTGCAGCAGTGACATCTAATAACTTATTATAACACAAAAGCATATTGGCCTTAAAAATGCTTACTGCTGTCTCATGCAATTGTTATAAGTCAATTTCTGGGCCACTCACTCAATTCATAATTAAATGCATTGCAAAAAGCCAGGTAATAAATACATAGTGAATAATAAATATTCTGGCTATAGAATAAAAATATCCAAATTCGTGAAACCTAATTGAATTTCTTATAAGCACAAAGACAAAACAGTAGGTACACCGCAATAATTACTGAAACAGGATTCTAGACATGAAACAGGGTCAAATTCCAATATCAAAATTACATAAATATTACTTGTAAGTGCATTAGTGAGGCAGGTGCTGCCCTTTTCTGGCAAGCCACTTTCTTTCCATCCTTACAACTTGCAGTGCGAGGAACTCTGCATACATCATTCACAGTGACAAATCAGACCTAAAAACCACAGACCACAAAAATGGAGAATTAGAGGTGAAGTTACAAGACTCGATACACAGATTTCATTTGCTATTGTATCATCTATAAATTATTGCTTATAGGGAAATTAACGTTGCCAGAAACTCCTTCTTCTGTTAATGATGGGCATAACCTGCAGTCTACCATTTAGACCTGGGGCCATATGCGGACACAACTGGAAAATCCATAGTGCTTCCCTTTCCAGAATGAAGGTTTTAAGGTCCCCATGTCTTTTTCCTAGAGTGACTCTTTCTATCCCAAAGAAAGTAAAGCTGTGTTTGTCTTTGTTGTAAGCCTCTACCACATGAGTCACTAACACATTTCTAGAATACCTATGGTCGATGGCATGCACATGCTCACCAACCCTCACCTTAAGGGGCCTGGCCGGTTTGCCCACATAGAATGCCGAGCATTTACTGTACATCTGGCCAAGTATACAACATTCACTGTATCACAGTTAAAAAAGTTACATATGGCAATATCCCTGGTAGTACTACATGTTTCAAACTGAGTAGTTTTCTCAATCGCCTCACAATATTTGCAATGACCACATTTAAAAGTACCCAGTGGTAGTGCTGGTAACCATGTCCTCGATCTTGAGTCATTATTTTTCTGATAACTGTGGTAGAGAGAGTCACCTCTAGAGATCTATCCTATGGAAAAAGGATTAGTCTCAGGGCAACAGACTTTGTTTTCTCCCAGTACCTCAGGTACAGATTAGCATAAATGGGGAAAAAGTAGCCCTCATAGCAATACCTTTTACTTGACGGTAGTATGCATCCTGGAACATAAAGGTGTTGCATTCAAGGACCAGTTTGGCACCATCACATAGGAAATCTATCAGGACCTGGTCAAAGTCAATGTAGGATTCCAACCAGAAATGCGGAATGTTAGCATATGGTGCCTCAATATCTAATGACACTAAATACCACTCTTTTTCTAACTGTAACTCCTCCAATAGACAAATGACCTGGGTTGTGTCCTTTAGGTAGAATGGTAGTATGTGATGGCCGTAGGAGACCATGTGAGGCTTACCACTTCAAATGGGGGTGGGGTGAGGGCTGAGCACTTCAAATTATGTGGCAGCAATTCCATTTCAGATTGATTGACTCTGAGTCCTGATAGGGCGCAGAACCGAGTGAAGAGATCTAAAAAGGGGTATGGGGAGGTATCAGTATTCCCAAAGAAAAACAAGCAAGTCATCTGCATACAGCATAGTGGAATACATATTAGAGACAACTGTAATACCTACAGTATGATACTTTTGTGTTGATGTATGGCAGCTGCAAAGGGTTGAACAGCAAGCACAAATAAGGGGGAGAGATGGGGCATCTCTGCCTCATTCCTTTAGCTAATGGGAAGGGTTCTGGTATCAGGGAGTTAGTGAGCACTCTGGCAACAGGAGAGGGGTAAAGGGTTTGGATCCTGGAATGGAACTGGATGCCCATTCCCAGGTAGGTCAGGACAGGGTGCAAGTAGCTCCACAGAACTGAATCAAAGTCTTTATCAAAGTCTGTCACTATTGCTGCTGCTGGAGTATTGTATGACACTGTCACATGCAGGAGATTCATTAGGGAGTGGATGTGGTTCAAGCTAACTAAGCTCTTGACATAGCCCACCTGGGAAGGGTGCACCAGATGTGGTATGTGGGGATCAAGCCTGGCTGCAATGGCCTTTGCATATATCTTATTGTCCACACTGATGAGAGAAATGAGACAGTAGCAAGCAGGGAGGGTGGGGCCATTCCCTTTTTGGGGGAAGACAGTGATTATGGCTTCTCTCATTGTCAGGGGCAGTGCCCTTTTTTGCTCAACCTCTGTATGTTCTTGAGAAAGCAGAGGAGTGATTAAGATAGACAGGGGTTTGAAAAAAGTTGCCTGGTATTTATACCCTCCAGGAGCTTTGCCCAGGTTCAAGATGAGATGGGCTGTCTGAATTTCTCTAGGGGTAAGTGGTTTACTATTTATCACTTCAAATAGAAACTCAGTTCTGTCTTTCTCTAATTCATTGAAATGAGTGGTACCCAATTTACTAAGGAAACAATTAAATGCATTACAATGGTGTAGTCATGCTATCTGAACCATACCACAGGACCAAGATGAGTATTAGTTATCTCTTTTTTTCTCTATATATTTACGTTTAGCTTTACTAATTCTTGCTCCAGGTAAAATTCCTGTAATGTTTGAGCATATGTTGGTTTAAGCTTAAAGGGATACTCTCAACCTTTACTGACAGCTATTTTATGTTTATTTTTCACTGTGCCCTAATCCCTTATTTATTGTAATGACCACTAATTGTTTTGATTATTTTTTTTACTGCCTGTGACATTGATTATGCCTTATTGTCTGTATTTTTGTTAGTTTGTACCTTATTACAACCTAAATTGTTTGCTGTTGCTTAGATATATGAGATATGACATGGGTGGGAGTGAGTTAGCACAAATATCTTCACGAGCTGTCACTGAAGTCTTGATACCCCACAAGTGGCGAAGCCATGGTGGGATAGAAGAGTTCAGTGACAGGTGAGTGAAATATCTGTGTTCTCACCTCCACCCATGTCATACTTGTTATGTACAACAACTGTGGGTCTCTCTGTTTTCTGTTTTAAAGTTATTTGCATTTTTTTGTTGCAAAAAGTAAAAAAAAGGGCATTCTGCTATTTTTTGCTAATTATAAAAATAACTAAAAGGTATCTGCACATGAAACGTCACTCATTTTGTATATCCTTTTGTGCTGAACACATTTCGTGCTCAAAGTACCGTGCTATAATTTTTTCTTTTAAAGTTATTTACGTTTGTGTGTCAAAAAAGTGAAAAATAATTGTCTACTTTTTTGACATTTATAAAAAAAAGATACCTGTAAATAAAACACCACTCATTTTGTTGATATTTTTGTACTGAACAAATTTCATGCTCACAGTACCATGCTATCATTTTATGTTTGAAAGTTATTTGCATTTGTTTGTTGAAAAAGTAAAAAATAATTGTCATGCTCTGCTGATTTTTTGCTAATTATAAAAAAAGATAGCTATAAATGAAACACCACTCATTTTGTAGATATTTTTGTGCTGAACAACTTTCTCGGCTCCCAGTACCGTACATAATTTTTTGTTTAAAAGTTATTTGCCATTTAATATGGTTAGTACTGCTAATGAGGCTGAACATTATAAATGAGTTCCAAACCTTTATTTATTTATTAAAATTGATAACCGGGAAAGGCTCACTGTGTAAAGCTCATTTCCAGGTGCGACCTGGATACAGAGCATACACATAAATGAGAAAAGTTACACAGAGTAATTTCAAAAGGCACAGTATACACAACCATATTTCATACAGTACATGAGATTTTGCATTCACAATAAAGTCAGCCAGTATATGGAAATAATGTTCTGGACTGCTGCAATAATTCTATATTTAAGTTACAGGACTTAGGGGGCGTTCTGGGAAATATTGGGACACTTGGGGTGGGGGGTAGGGAGAAGCCTGAGGAGTTTTTGTGGATGAAAGAGAGACGCTTGCACAGATTGAGGGAAGGCTGTTCCAGAGAAGGGGAGATGGTACAAAAAGGCAGCTTGACCGGTAACATTTTGTGGTGAGGATGTGAAAAGTGCATAAGTCCCTGTATCAGAGAGGGCAGTCAAGGGAGTTTGCTGGGTTCAGGTGGGAAGTAAGGTGGGGGAGGAACCAAACCAGAATTTTGCTATGAGAGAGATGCTGTGGATGGTTCTTCTGTGGGAGAGTGGGGCAAGGGAGAGTGGAGTGTAGAGGTGCAGTGGTGAGTGCTTGCTGGGAGGCAGTGGCAAGAGGCAGAAGGAATTGAGTAGAATGTCCAGTTTGGAGAGAGATGAGGCTGGGGCCATTCCATAAACAATATTGGTGTGTCCAACACTAGCAAGATTGCTTTATCAAAGTTTGCACCAGGTGGGAAGGGATAGGCTGGCTTTGTGCTGATGAGAGGATCATTGTCTGGCCAAAGTTTGGCACAGATAGTCTCAATGTGAGTGAAGAAACTGAGGTGGCTGTCCAGCCAGACACCCAGTACTTGAATGATGGGACTAATTCAAGGGCAGAGCTGTCCAGGGTGGTGATCACGGGGCAGAGAGGGAGACAAGCTTCTGTATTGATCCAAAAACCATGGTGACAGTTTTATTGGTATTTAGTTTTAGCTGGTTTTCCAGGAACCAGGACTGGACTCGGTTGAAGTCAGCCTGGAGATTGGGAAAGATGCTGTCGTAGGAGTGACCGGAGGCAAAGATGATAGTGTCATCTGCATAAAGATGCACATTAGAGGAGAGGCAGGCAGAGGGAAGCTCATTTATGAAAAGAGAGAAGAGGATGGGGCCGAGGATAGAGCAATGGGGGACACCAGATAGGCTAGGGAGAGAAGGAGAGAGGGTGTCGCCTATTTAAACTGACTGTAGTCTATTTAGGAAGTATGAGCAGAACCAGTCAACAGCGGGTTGGGTTATGCCAAAGGAGTTGAGTTTATGGAGTAGCAGTGGGTGGGAGATGGAGTCGAAGGCTTTTGCCAAGTCGATAAAGATGGCAATAGAGGTATGGCTATGATCCATGTCTGAGAGGATGGAGTCGGTAATGTGCAGCAGAGAGGTGATGGTGGAGTGGTGCTTTCTGAATTCTGACTGCACAGGTGAGAGAGAGTTGTTGGAGGAGAGAAAGTCTGACAGTTTGGACAAAATTAGGGATTCCAGGCCCTTCATAAGGGAGGGGAGGAGTGAGATGGGCCTGTAGTTTCCTGGTAAAGCAGGATTTCCACTTTTGTGGAGAGGGATGATCTTGTACAGTTTCCAGGCTACTGGAACAGTGGCTGTGGAGAGAGAGAGAGATTTATTATGTGTGTCAAGGGGGCAACTATGGCAGTGGCAGATATACGGAGCAGTCTGGGGTGCAAACCATCTGAGCTGGATTTAGATTGGTTTATAGCGGTGATTGCATTGAATACTTCCCGTGGCATGAAAGGAGGAAAAAAGAAACCAGGGGGTAGGGGAGGTAGGTTCAGTAGGGTTGTGGATGGGTGAGGTGGGGACGGGCATGGGAGGGGGGAGTCGGGCACAGCACAGGAGATGAGGAATTTATTGAAAAGTTCTGCTACAGACTCTGGATTCGAGACCGACCTGCCCTCAAAGTTCAGGACAGGACATGCTTGCTTAGACGGGGGGTTGAGAAGGGAGTTGATCAACTTCCAGAAGGATGCAGGGGAGTTATGAAAGTTGTGCTTTAAAGTAAGAGGATTTTGATTGACAGATGGCCTTCATGCAGCAATTTCTGAGATGTTTGCAGGACTGGAGATCACGTGTAGCATGGGTGGTCTCGTACAGCCTCCATGCCTTGCCTCTGGAATGACACAAAGCAATAAGATTGGGTGAGATCCAAGGATGGTGGTAGCATTTAACTCTAAGTTTCCTGAGGAGTGCATGGAGGTCCTAGATGCACTGAAGATGTCGCAGTAGTGGGATAAGGCAATGTCAACATCTGACACCGAAAGGATTGGTGACCAGTCAGCATTTGTTAGGTCTCGGAGCAGGGTGGGTTCGTTGAGGAGGTGCAAGGAGCGAGATCAGATAAATTTTGAATGGGAGCATGCCATACCAGCATGAAGATATCTTTGATATCTCACTTTTAAAGTTATTCGCATTTGTTTGTCGAAAAAGTGGGAAAAAAAATTGTCTGCTGGTTTTTGCCATTTCTAAAAAAATAAAAGGTGCCTGTAAATAAAACACCACTCCTTTCGTAGATATTTTTGTGCTGAACAACGTTCTTGCTCCCAGTACCGTACGTACAATCATTTTTTCATTTTCAGGTTATTTGCCTTTTAATATGGTTATTACTGCTAATAAGGCCGAACATTATAAATGAGTTCCATGCCTTTTTGCCATACCAGCATGAAGATATCTTTGATATCTCACTAATGGCCCATGATATAGCAATAATATCTTCATTGATACAGACCCACAACTGTTGTATAAACTTTGTTACCTTTTGCACTTTCTGTTGATTGTATATTTTTTAACTATACATCCTTGATTACTTGTTTCTACCTGCTATTGTACTTTCCCAGGCCCTGCCTGAAAATAGACATTTTTTGTGTAGTGCACCTACCTGATAAACAAAAGCTAAATAAATAAATAAACCCACTTAGGCATCAAAATGTCTTGAGTTTAAAAAACATATTTTATAATTGGTCACATTCTGTAAAGACTATTTATGTGAATGATA
Organism: Neoceratodus forsteri; assembly: GCA_016271365.2. NCBI lineage: Eukaryota > Metazoa > Chordata > Ceratodontiformes > Ceratodontidae > Neoceratodus > Neoceratodus forsteri. The sequence continues at coordinate 1,136,952,628 of CM057455.1, read as the reverse complement.
CTTTGATTCTGATTCTTTTTTTTTTCTTTCCAGTAGTGAAAAACTGTCTGCCCACCATACCGGTGGTACCACACAAAAACATGTTCATTTACATTATTTTGATAAACTGCCACTGCATCTTTCCTGGACTTGGAACATCCTCAACATAGTCTAGTCACTCATAATACAGTGGAAGGAGATGATCCTATTGAATCATGAGTGACTACATGGTTTGGGGGATGTCCTAATGTTTTGGAAGTGTATAATGAGAGTAGATCAATGTTTTGAAACAAAAAAAGCTTGGGTACAATTACACCATTAGCATGCATTTCAGTTCTACTAAGAAATGAAGCAGATAAAACAACTAGCAATGCCAATGAATTTTAGAGAAAACAAGCAATCAAAATATTTATTTTTTTATCTAGAAATAACAAAATGCAAAAATAGATGGACAGTGGTCCTTTAAGAAAGTTTGCTTTGAACATTGTTCTTCAAAACTCCACTGTTCCTATGACAAGTCTTAAAAACTATATTGAGATTTATTTTGACAAAGTGTTTTAAAAATATTTTCTGTTTAACCTCAGGAACAATACATGGATCCATTTCTAAAGGCAGAGAAAAGCTGCTGGGTCCACCCTATCTGCCCATTTTTATCTTCTTCACACTTATGCCGTAGACCATACTTGATCTACGGCACTGTCTGTTCTCCCCTTCCTTACCTCAAGGATTCCCTTGTGCCTGTCCCAGGCATTTTTGAACCCCAGCACTCTTTTCACCCCCACCACCTCTGCTGGAAGGCTTTTCCAGGAATCCACCACCCTTTCTGTAAAGAAGTACTTCCTTATATCTCTACCTAATCTACCTCCCTCCAGCTTCACAGCATGCCCCTTGTTCTTGAGCACTTTTCTCTCTGAAAAATACCTCTGCCCCACCTGTACCTTATTAACCTCGTGAGGCATTTACTAGGATTACTAGGATTAGATGGGCAAAAGGGGGCTTAAACCCCATTTGGATTGCCCCCCCACACATGTGGGTATGCTTACACCATCTTGTACTTAGAATAAAATAATCTATCCAATATGTTTTAAAATTCCAGAAAGCTAGATGCTTCAGCTGCCTCCTTAGGTAGCCTATTCCAGGCCTTTATGCTCCTTATTGTAAAATAATGGTATCTTTTTGATGTGTAGGCCCTAGATACAGCTAGTTTCTTTCAGTGGGATCTAAGATTTTCTCTAGTATTACTAAAGGCAAGGGTGCATTGCATAATGGGTGGCATAACCCACGTTTTGCACAACCCCATATGGCATGGTGCAAGGCACCTTTTGGAATAGCAACTGGCTTTATGCCTGGTGTAAGTTGCAATTTACACCATTGGGTACAGCATAAATCACCTTGCACCAGGCATAATGCCTTTAGAATCGGGCCCTATGTCATTCTGGAGATGTAGTCTCCAGAACTGCATCTGATACTCAAGGTGGGTCCTTACTGGCAATCTATAAGGGCAACACTTCCTCCCTCTTCCTGATGGTGATACCCCTACCTATAGTATGCACTCTAGCATCTGACTAGCTCTCCTGACTACCTTGTCACACTGCCTGGCCACCTTTAGGTCATCCGATATGATTACCCCCAGATCCTTTCCTGCTTGGTTTTTGTTAGTACTCCCTCCATTTTGTATTCCGCCAATGGGTTTCTATGACCCAAGTGCAATTTTTTGCACTTTTTTTGCATTAAAACTCAGCTGCCATACCCTTGACTGCCCCTCCAGTTTTTTTTTCAGATCCCTGCCCACCCTTTCCAGTGATACATTTTTATCTCAGAGAAATTTTTATTTGTAGTTGTTTTGGGTTTGTTAGTATATGGTTAATCAATCTTGTACCAATAATTCACTATATAATACACTTTGGCAGTTAGTGGAGCCGTACCTCCCTTAAAACTACTAATCACATATCTACTTACTTTTTCATTCTATAATGCTACAACCATGATTGGTTGGATGTGAATGTGAGCCAGTATTTAAAGGAGGGTTTTTTACACAGGTAACTGCCCCATGACAAATACCCAACTGTCACAAACGCACTCCACAGGATACACTCCACAGGTCAGGCCTTCTGTTCCCACAGTGCCAACCTCAGAGTGCAATAGTGTGAGCAAGTAACAGACAGGGTAACCTCCTGTCTGCTTTGGGTCCAAATCACCTTTTAGCCTCAAGTTCACAGGGGATTCAAACTGTGAACCTTAAGCTAACATATCCAATTACAGGCTCAGATATGTACTCTCTTCAGGACTGCAGTAAATCTTTCACTAGGGACACCCAGCCAGGTTTCCAAAATGAACCCTTTATTTATTTAGTTTTTGTTGACGGTATGTGCACTAGACAAATCCTGCCTATTTTCAGGCATGACCTGGGGAGGGGTTACAGATGAATGCCAACTGACCTTGAACCAGATTAAGCTGTTGGTATTTTTGTGAATGAAGGAAATTTGGCCAGAACACCGGGAAATTTCCTACTTTTCAATAAGTGTCATGGGATCTTTAACATCCTCCTAAACTACCACCAATCCAGGCAGATGGGACCTTGGTTTAATGTCTCATCCGAAAGATGGCACCTCAGAATTGCAGCACCCTCTCATGCTGCAATACAGTGTCAGTACTGGGATATTAACCCAGAGTGCCAGATGTGGGAACTGAACCCACAGCCCTCTGATGTCCAGCCTCAGAGGCGAATGTACTACCTACTGAGCCACTGACACTCACAACCCTTATATTCTATAACAGACCTTAGGATATGCTTACCTTTTCCAAGCTCAGTAACACCATCAAGCCTTTTAAACTGTGTCAGATTTAAAATACAGGCACTTCACATGCAAAAAGAAAACTGGGAAGACATGAAGGTATTTCAAGAAAATGGTATTTTACTAAAATTGTAAAATAAGTAATATTAAACACAGAACAATGTATCATATAGCTTACAATCTTTTCAAACAAAAGGAAGTTTCAGAACAACACTCCTACTACAAAAGACGTAATTGCTTTCTAACTATTATATAGAAACATAGACAATGACGGCAGAAAAAGACCAAAGGTCCATCCAGTCTGCCCAAGTTCCCTATAAATCCTGGAACCTACTGTTCCTCCAGGGTACTAACCCTCCCCATCATCTCTCTGTATTCTCCTTACTGGTCCTGTGGCCCCCAGTAACCATTATTCCCTCTATTATGTCACAGCCCTGCTTGAACACCTGACTGTTTTCATACCTACCACCTCAGCAGTCAAACTGTTCCAAGGTTCCACTACCCTTTCTATAAAGTATTACTTCCTCCCATCTCTCCTGAACATACCTCCTGTTAATTTCCATTCATGTCCATGTGACCATGAATTGGTATCAGGGTAAATAGTATTATCTTTCTACCTTACCTTTCTAAGTGCTCTTTTAGTTAGAGAGAACTTTGTTTCTTCAGAGCCCAAGATGATATCTGGAATTCAAATACCATGTTACATGTTTTTACTTTATCTGCCCCTGCCCCCTTTTGGATGAGGTCAGCAGGCTCCTCCTTTTAGAATTAATTTTACAAATTCTACCAGGAGGTATCTTAATAAATGTGAACATCAGCAAAAAGTCATTTCCCAAATTATGAGTCTTTGATCAACACATCCCCTTTCATGTTTTACAATCTCAGGCTCTGTCACCAACTCAAAAGCATACAGGATCAGTGTAAATGATGTCCCATTCCTGATATCATAAAATGTACATTTAGTTTCCAACTTAAAAAGCATTAGTAGGTCATGAAAGGTAATACAATGCCTACTGGAAGGAAGATAGTTAATTAACTGGTTCCCCTGGTCAGTTTTAATTATATCCTGTGGTTTCAGCTGCTGACCTTGTAATTTAAAAACCAAATCTCTCACACACTGAAATTTCATACACAGACCATTTATTTATAATAATAATAATATCATACAGGTAACCAGAAGCAGGGGCAGAGTGTCACACTAGTCAAAGCGCTGGGGCGCCTATGCTTGGTGGAAGGCATATAATTTCTGAGTCACCGATGTCTGCATTAAAGATGCAATACTTGAAGCAACATCCCACTGTGTTTGTGAGAAAAGGAAGTGCAAAAGAAGAAGGAAACCACCTTGGTTCTCAAATACAGTTGCAGAAAAGGTCAGAGCCAAAAGGCTGACCTTCAGGAAATATAAGGGAACTCAGCAGGATGAAGAAATGGAGGCATACCAAACTTCCCTAAGGGAAGCAGGGAAGGCAGTAAGGCAGGCAAAGGCCCAAACTGAGGAAACACTAGCACTGGACAGTGAAAGAATGACAAGACTTTCTATAGATACATTAGTGAAAGGAGAAAGTTCAGAGGGGTTATTGCTAAGATCAAGAGGATAAGGTGTGTGTGAGGAAGAGGACCATGTAAAGCATCTATCCTAAATAGATACTTCTGCTCAGTATTTACTGAATAGAAGGTAGGGCAGGGTCCACAGCTTTGCATCATGGACACAGGGGGGAGGGAGGTGCGCACTAGTCCCTTCTCAAAAGAAAGGGTCCTACAAGAGCTTGATAAGCTGAAGGTGGACAAGGCAATGGGACCTGCTGGCATACATCCCAGGGTACTAAAGGAGCTAAGGGTGCAACAGCAGAGTCATTATCAGAACTGTTTAGTGAGTCTCTGAGTACAGGAGAGGTCCCAGAAGACTGGAGAAGGGCTCATATGATCCCGCTCCACAAGAGTGGTAGCAGGGAAGAAGCAGGGAACTACAGACCAGTCGTTCTTACCTCAGTAGTGGGCAAGATTATGGAGACACTCCTTAAGGAAAGGATAGTGCAACACCTGGAATCCATAGGAGCACAGGATCCAAGACAGCATGGGTTTACAAAAGGAAGGTCCTATCAAACTAATCTCATAGATTTCTTTGACTAGGTAACCAGAGTGGGGGACTAAGGGGGAGCAGTTGATGTTGCCTACCTTGACTTCAGCAAAGCTTTCAATACTGTTCCACATAGAAGATTGATTAATAAGTCGGATAGGCTCAGGGTGGTCAGACATTGGTCAACTGGGTAGCAAACTGGTTGACAGGCAGAAACAGAGAGTGGTGGTAAACAGTATACAGTCAGAAGAGATGCAAGTCACAAGTGTGGTACCTCAGGGATCAGTCCTGGGGCCAGTCCTCTTCAATATCTTTATCAGTGACATTGCAGATGGAATGGAGGGTAAGGTTTGTCTGTTTGCAGATGACACCAAGATGTGCAACAGAGTAAATGATCCAGATGGGGTGGGCAAAAGGAGAAGAGATCTAAATAAACTGGCAAAATGGTCGGAAGAGTGGCAACTGGGGTTTAATGCAAAGAAGTGCAATATCATGCACATAGGAAAAGAAACCCTGAAGCCACCTATAGGCTGGGAGGAGTTGCTGGCAGTCACAAGGGAAGAACAGCACTTGGGCATCATCATCACCGATGACCTGAAATCATCCAAGCAGATCTCTAAAGCAGTAGGTAAGGCTAGAGGGATGTTGGGGTGTATTAGTAAGGGTATCACAAGTCATAAGAGGGAGGTAATAATCCCTCTTTACAAGACACTGGTTAGACCCCATCTGGAGTACTGCATGCAGTACTGGAGGCCACACCTTCACAAGGACATTAACCAAATTGAGGCAGTCCGGAGAAGAGCAATCCAAAATGGGACAGGGACTGCATCAGAAAACACATGAGGACAGATTAACTGGACTCAGTATGTATACCCTAGAGCAAAGGAGGGAAAGAGGTGATATGATTAAAACATTCAGACACCTTAAGGGCATTAACAAGATGAAAGAGTCTAACATTTTTCTATATAAGGAAAATAGCAGGACAAGAGGACACTGCATGAGATTAAGGGGAGGCCGATTAAGGGGTAATGTGAGGAAGTTCTTTTTAACAGAAAGGGTGGTGGATGCATGGAACAGTCATCCTCAGGAAGTGGTGGATATGAATACAGTGCAGGGCTTCAAACAGGCATGGGATAGGCATAAAGGAGCATACAGATGAGTATGAATAGATAGGCCATTGACAGAGCAAAGCCCCATGGCACATTCATAAAGGCAGAAAAGAAATGGGCAGACTGGATGGGACTTGTGGTCCTTATCTGCCATCAACTTCTATGTTTCTATGTTTCGATATCTGTTATTGCTGTTGCTGCACTCTTGAATTTTCAAGAATAAATTTCCTGAGTGAATATTAGCACATGCTGAAAGAGAGGATCAAGATGGCTGCACACTAGGAGGTTGTGGAGAAGCCTCGTAAGCAGGGACAGAGAGAAGCATTTTTTTTTAAGTAAAGGTATGCTACCATTGCCTATTCATTTTTAAAACTCTCTGTTCTTTCCAGCCTGTTCTGTGCTATCTGGTCCCTGTGTTTTTCTCTTCTTCTTTGCTCTTTTTCCTCACAGTGAATAAGTGTGGAGTCCCAGTGGTGGGCAGGGATCCCTGATACTGCGGCAGGTGAGCTGCCCTGCAGAGGGTCAAAGAATTGAGGAAGACACTCAAGGGAAGTCTCCTGTTCTGCCAGACTGTCCTACCAGTATGAGGTGGAAAAAAGGAACAAAAATATTTTGCATCCTGGATGAGCTGTTTACCATGTGGGTTTTGTATTGTATAAGCTATTACTGAGCTATCAGCTGTTGTGTGACTATATGTTTTATGTGACCTTTGATTTGGAAAGAAAATGTTTAAAGAAATTTGGCTACGAGTAAAAAAAAAAGTTTCCCAGTAGAACTTGGAAAGTCCGAAGACTGTGGCTTGAAGCCTGAAGTCTGTGAAGCTTCTGAAGTTCATGGTGCAAGGACAGTCTTGGTTTTAATCATCCAGAGGTATACGAGAATATGAGCTGAGAATATGAGCTGAATCTGGGTTGATTTTGTGAGCATGAAGTAGGGGACTGAGGACGGAAAGATGTTATAAAAGTTGCCTACTCACTTTGCTGAACCTAGAAGAAACGCTGAGTGAGTTGTAGAGAAAAGGTTGTGTGGAAAAGACATGAAAAGACTCTGAAAAGACTGAAAAGACTGAAAAAGTGTGCTGGGAATTTTGGTGAACTTTAAGAGCTGTTTGAGAGTGTTTTTATTTTTAATTTTTACTGTGAATGCTCTGCTCTGCTCAGTATATTAATACACAAGCAATTTTATTTACTCAGTTGGCAGCTCAACTAGTAGGTTGTATGGTGTTTCTGATACTGTATAATCCTGGATGTAACTTTTATTTAATATTATGCAGTTTTAAATTTATTATTTACATTGTTTTACATTGTTTTTTTTTTCACGCCACTTCTTTGGATAGATAAGAGAGTTGTGGGTTGGCTGCTCTTCTCACGTGTCTTTTAGTGATTTAAGGCGCTTGCGCCAAGTGAGGGGTATCAGTTGTGCTTTAGTTGTAGCTCGGGTTAGCTCAGGTTAGCATTATATCTATGCTTGGCTATATTGCAAATTCAGGCTCTTTTGGATTTCAAATTCTAAGTGAAAAGCGAAAAGCGAAAATTGTTGACAGTAATTCTATATCTGAACTATCTCTGATTGAGTTTGAGCATGAGTTTGATCAAATCATTTGTTTGAATAACTGTTTAATGTTAATGATAAGTTAAGTGCTGTATGCCGTGTGCTAAGCGTATCTTCCAATTCTTTCTTCCATATCCTTTGTTGTTACTTTTTAGAGTGCTGTCTGGATTAAGATAAGAAAGGCATCATTTTCCTTTTGGTTCCCTGGCTTCTGCCTTCAGTACATGAGTGCTGCTTCGTGCTGATTCTAGTGAATTATTGCTGGTCGTATCGTTTATTGGGATCATGATGGCTATGTAAGTTTTAGAGTTGCTGTTTTATATGGTAAAAGCATTGGTCTTGATATGGAGTGATATGGTGTGATGTTATGGGTGCTGATCCTACATATTTTGCTTTTTATTAGATTTTTTGGATTTTATTAGATTTTATTAAGTTTCCTTTTTTGGGGGGGATTTATTTTAGAGTGTTTGGTTTCCGCCCAAAGCCTTTTGTTGCAGCTGCTGTGGATTTAGTGGTGAAGTGGTCAGTGGTCAGTGGTGAAGCAATTGAAAGAACCCTACAACAGAATTTTAACCTTACTGTGTAGAGTGGAGCATTAAGAATCAAGGAGATACAAGGAGTCTACATAAGAAGCTGAAGTGGAATTGTGATATTTTTTTTTTGAAATATGGTGGTTACTACAGCACAATCAATAGGCAATGTGAGACAATGTTTAGGGGGTTTTAAATCCAGAGGCAACCCCTTTCTTTCCCTCTCCATCACTTAGGAAAAAACGGGATTTAAAGATTAAAAATAAAAAAAGGAAAAATGATTAGATCAAAAAAATAAAGAAGTGAATCCCAAATAACAAAAAAAGAGGGAGAATCTAATGGGAGCAATAATGATATTATGGAGCCTTGTCCTTGGAACTTTTAAATCCATTAACATCAGCATTACACCCGGGACATACTGTTTTTAGTCCTAGGTCTAGGACTATGTCAGTTAAAGACCTTAGCAATGTTAAACTGACCAAGCAAACATGTATTGTGGCTCACTGTGTGGCTAAACCAAACAGGGAGCCTAAAAATAGTAACGTAAATAATGACTATTTGGGTATTTCACAAAGGGGGGATTTAGATTTAGATTTGGTAGACTCTTTGACATCAAAAGGTCTGGTTTCCTATGTTTCTGTAGACTCTAAAATTTGTGTTAAAACAGATCATTTAACCTGGATGGACCAGGAGTGTTTAAAACTAGATGATATGAATCTTGTTAACAACTGTATAAATCCTCAGACCTATGTTGATGCTGAAGCTTTAACAGATGAAAAGGGGGTAGGTACACAGACTTTATATAATATTAATCAGATGGTACTAGATAACCCCTTGATTAACCCCTTGGACGGAGACTCTGAAAAATCTTTGTTGGATTCTGTTAAGACTCATTGGTTGCAATCTGGATTTGAAATGAATATGAATGACAATCTCCAAAATTCTGATAATTCTTTTACTGATACTTCTGCCATTATTAATACCTCTATGAAAGATAAATCTGCTCCCAATGATAGTCTAGGGGATATATTGACAGATCTGCAGCATACAATATTGGGTTTAAAGTCATTAAGAGCTGAGTTTAACCCCAAGGATACGCCACATGTGAAGTTAGTGTGCCAGGATAATCATATTCCCAGGATAATTGATTCAGTTACTCCTGAAAACTCCTATGGAGAGTGTCCAAAGACCTCAATGATGTATTATCCTATGGCGCTTAGTCAGAACATAATAGATATCTTGAAAAATCAACATGCAGCTAATTTGATAACATTGGAACAATTTGTGGTGGTGAGAGAAGAATTGGAGAATTTAAAAATAAATCTAGCAGCTAATGGTGTTAAACTGGACAATTTAACTGGCATTCTTAACAATAATCATTCAACAAGAGATACAATTTCGGTTTCTATGATTTATGCAGAAGAGCCAGATAGCCTTGTGAATGTGAGTAGTCCTGTTCTAAATGAAGTTAAGTTTGATAGTCAAGACCCCTTGCCAATTAGTGAAGATGGAATATCTAACCAGGTTCTTCAAGCTGAAACAAATAATAGAGAAATTGTTAAAAAGGGGAAGGGTAAAGGGAAACAAGGACAAATAACATGCAAAATGCAACACAGTACATTACATAAAAAATTTAATAAAAAAGATATTTATAGTCCTTCTAAGAATGATAACAAAAGAAACAAGAAATGTAGGAATAAAAAGAAAAGGTTTCACCCTGAGAATTTGTCATCTATGGATGAAAATAAAATACCTGGCTCAGACATTATTGAATGCCATGAACAAACTGGTATGAAAGAGGATTTACCATTTGGAAATACACAAATTAACATTTTGGGAAATGAGAAAAATGACAAACAGGATGTTGAAGTAATAAATGGGATAAATCTGTGTCAGGAAGTCTCTAAAGAGAATAATGAAGTTTATGATGCTAGTAGTAGTAGATTTCAGAATTGTAAGAGTCATATCAGAATACTGGGCCTCCATTTGGAAGATCAGGGGTTGGATGAATTCTTAAAGAATCATGTATTGTCTGTTCTTAGAGACATAGTTGGTCTATCTGTGGAGCATGATGAACTCTTTGTTTCTAGAGTTACATCCTCCAGTGAGAAAACAACAGTGATTAAGGTTTTTAGTCATCACAAAGGGGTACTTTATTATATCTGGAGAAATGTTGAGGGGTTATCCATTGGGAATTTGAACTTTGAGCTAGTAGATGATTGTGCTGGATCTATGAATTCGAGGGATGCGGGATGCAGCCCTGTCTCACTCACATTTTTGGGTCTGAGATGTGTATATATATATATAGAGAGAGAGAGAGAGAGAGAACTAGAGATAAGCTAAAATTCTCACTGTGTAATTTTCTTTCCAATATTATTGGGAATAAGCTGGGAAGAAATGGAATATTGGATGTCTATAGACATCCCAGTTTAAATCAATACTCTCAGGTGGATGTGTTATGTTTCAATAAGGAAGTCAGCAAAAATATTCTGGCAAAATCATTACTTCTTGATAGTTTGGGAATTCATGCTGTTGCATCTTCAGTGATCCTTGATGAGCACGTTTTGGTTAAAAATAATCATGCTATTAAAACTCAGGGACAGTCTGGTACTGATAAAGAAATGCAAAAGCTTATTGAATAAAGTGATGGGACTGACCTAAAACTTGATAATAAATGCAGGTTATTGAAAGATTTAGACGATTGACAAAATGCAAAACACATAATTACCTCTAGTGATTTAAATATTAAATCACCAAGTGGCCAGATTAAAGATTCTTATAGCTATTTAAATATTCTATCATGGAATATTGCGGACTTAGGGCCAAATTTGTAGACAAAGATTTTGTTGAATATTTATCTGGTTTCTCTGTGATTTGTTTACAAGAAACTTGGTATGCACTGGATGATGATATAAAACTGGATGGTTTTCAAACTTTTCAGTATCCAGGCAGCAAGATGTCCAATTTGGGTAGGAGAGCTGGAGGGTTAATTATTTATGTTAAAATTAACGTTTTTACACATTGTTCTATGATTGAGCTAAATAGGCACTCTGAGATAATTAGACTACTAGAGGTTGGGTTTTCAATAAGTTTATGTAACATTTATGTTCCACCTAGGACTTCAACATTTTTGATAAAGAAATTTGGTTTAAATTAGAGGGTCAAATTACTCAAATTGCAGAAGATTTTCTGGATGACCAACTACTATTAATTGGTGATTTAAACTCCAGAATAGAGAATTATGATGGGCTAGCTGATGACACTATATTAGGCTTTATTTATCCTGAGGCTGTTAGTTTTCCCAGGAGTTCCAAGGATCTGGTTATTAATAATAATGGTAAAAGGTTAATTGAATTGTTAAAATCTAATGGTATATTTCCATTAAATGGTATACTTTTTGGTGATACTGATAGGGAGTTTAAATTTCATACTGCTGTTGCAGAATCAGTTATAGATTTGGCATTTTGGAGAGGTCTTTTGAATTTCTGGCAGACATTCAAAATTGATGATAGGGTTGAGAGTGACCACTATCCAGTCAATTTGACTGCTAATATTAAAATAATGAGTAATAATTCTCTAATTCCATTAATAATTAATAAAATCAATGTAGAGGTTCGTGGTAGGAAAAGATTAATTTGGACTTGTATAACAGATCTAGATTCCTGCTCAGATCTAGAATTATTGTTTGATAAATATCATAAAATTATTAGCACAGACTTTGGAGTCAAAAATAAAAATGTGTATGAAATTTTGGGTAAGATTCAACAGGGTATTTATATTGAGGCATTTAATAATAAAAAAAATCAGAAAAGCTGGTTTGATAATGAATGCTATACCCGGAAGCACTTATTGAGAGTACAATTAAAGAAGTATAAGCATATACCTACTCCAGATAACTTGGTTAAATTGAGATTGGAAAGAAATTTATATAGGAAACTATTAGTTGATAAAAAGAAGCTATATTATCTACATCAATAGGAATTAATGAATCAGGCAATTAGAGACAGAGATGACAGTACTTTTTGGCAACTGATAGCTTATGGATGTAAGTGGGTCTCTAATCACATTGAGAGTGCAATTGGTGACAGTGATTGGTGTAATTATTATACACAGATTATTTTTCAAGAGTCACATGTGTATATTTCATTTAATCAAGAGGCAGTATCACAGCTTACTATCTTAAAGATGGAAGTAGTGAGGCAATAGATGGTTTGAAAAATAATAAAGCTCCCGTCCAGACTTAATTCCCACTGAAGTTTATAAAAAGTTGAAAATAAAATGGGTTGAGTTGCTGGTAGATTTTTATAATACATGTTTAGTTACTAATCAAATTCCGTATTCATGGTGGGGTTCTGTGATTGTCCCCATTTTCAAGAAAGGAGATATTGAGAATTTGGCACATTATCATCCTATAAGCTATGGAAAAAATATTCTCAAAAATTCTGCTTAATCGACTAATTCTGAATATACAAAAATTGGGTGGTTTGTCTCAGAGTCAGGCTGGTTTTTGTGAGCCTTTCTCAACACTTGATAACCTATATATATTACAACATTTACAAGCAAAATATGTTAGACTGAGAAGTCAGAAGTTATTTATGGCATTTATTGACTTCACGTCAGCCTTTGACACCATAAATAGAGAACTATTGTGGTATACCATGAGAAATCATGGAATTGATTCAGAACTCATAAATGCCATTAAATTGTTATTCACTGATACGTGGGCTCAGGTTAGAAATACTGGGGGGAGCTTAACAGAGCGTTTTAGTACCAATTGTGGAGTGAGACAGGGCTGTATCCTTGCTCCCTCACTTTTTTCAATTTATACAGATAATTTTTTAGTTAATATAAATAATTTAAAATCTGATTCCTCAAAAATTGGAAGTGATCAATGTGGAATACTTGCTTATGTGGATGACTTATTAATGTTGTCATTATCCCCTAAGGGACTTCAAGTCAAGTTAGATGAGTTGGCCAGATCTGCAGACCAGAACTTCTTGAAAATCAATTTGACTAAATCAAAGATCATGGTCCTGGGAGGCTCTTTGTGCAAGTATAAATGGTATATAAATTCTGAGAGATTGGAACTTGTGAATGAATACCAGTATTTAGGAGTTGTAATATCATCTTCCTTCCAAGTGGAATAAACACTCTGAGGGTGTTTCATCTAAAACCGAAAGAACTATTGAAGCCATAAGTAGGTTTAAGTATAAATATGGTGGCAATTCATTGGTTCCAATTTTGAGATCACTAGATACAAAATATAATTCTCAAATCCTTTATGGATGTGAGATATGGGATCATAAACATACCTCTAAATTGGAAAAACCAGCAATTAGAGTGCTAAAAAGAGCTACTGGTTTTCCTAGAACAACTCCTGCACAGTTTGTCAGAGCTGAACTAGGCCTCTCTAATCTCATTGCTTTGGCAGAATCACGTGTGATAAATTTATGGATTAGGATTACTTTATTATTAGACCAGCGTTTTTCAAAAAAACGTTTGATGGAAAAAATGAAATGGGAACTTCTGGACTGCAAAAAGTCGAATTGGCTGACTTGTGTAAAAAAGATTTTAAGTTCAGTGGGGTATCTGAATTTGTTTGTATTGACTACTCAAGGTATCTGTATTGCTAAAAGTTATGGGTCATTTTTTAAACAGTTGATTATGCAGAAATATAGGATCCATGATCTTTATTATATACAGAATTCAAAGTTTGCAATTTGGTACAATCAAAATGACTGCTATCATTATTTTTGCTACTATTTAGAATATTTGGAACATCCTGACATGTGTCAGACTTATGCAACATTTTGGATAGGTTTTTTTCTGTCCAATGTGCTCAAGTGTAAGTTTAATAAGATTTATGACCAATAATTCTCCAATTGCTATTGTGGATCTAATGAGAAGAAAGATCTAGAAAATGTTATTCTAAAATGTCAGTGGTATAGAGCAGCTAGACAGAGATGGTTGTGTCCAGTTATTGATTCCTTCATAGATTGTATAAATGAGATAATAATAAGGACTCTTTTTACTCCAGAAGATGGGGATATTATTAGAAATACTGCTCTTTATTTATGCAATATACAGAAAATAAGGAAAAGAATGAGTGGTACAATTCAGAGATAGTCATTTTGGAATTATAGGCTGTTTTGTATGACATTTTTGTAATTTATAAGTAAAATGTAATGTTTATTGTGTATAAATTTGTTGTAATGATCTTTTTTATGATTGAACAAATAAAATGAATATACATACATACTTGTGTTCCTGCTTGATTTTGTGACTCTGCTTGGCTTGGCTTGAGGACTGCCATTGTTTTTTGCTTGTGTCTCTAAAACCTGTGCAATGACAATGACAATTAGCCTAACAAACACTCAGTTTCTATGAACAAATGTTTAGCATTTGAAAACAGAAGAATATGCAATAACTATCAGACAACTCAACACTACTATGTACAAAAATAAGTATTCACAAAAAACAGTAAAAACTGTTTATAAAGATAATTGCCCATGAAAAATAGGTGGCCCAGTAGTGTGTCACCTACTCAGTCAGAACATGCTGTGCTGGTGGGATGGAGGGTGTGGCCACAGGGCCAGCTAACTGCTGGCTTGTAGCTAGAGCTTACAGCTTCCTTGACACATCCTTTAGCTGCCTCTCCACTCATTTCTGCCTCAAACAGAAGTTTTTGTTGACAAGCCCTAAGCCCTTTACCTCCCTTTTAGAGCCTTTGGGGGGGTACATGGGCTGGAGTTCGACCACAGGTGGTCTTCTGTTCCTGTATCTGGCCCTTAAACATCTTCCTGATTTGTTTTAGGACTTGCCGTCATGCTTGCTCAGCTCCTTTCAGACAGAATGTGGGGTCTGTGTGTCTCTATAAACAAAGAAAAATATTTGACTTTGGTGATGTGGCATACGGCCTAGCTCTTAAATCTGTTCTGGACAGATTAGATCAGCTCTGCCATGACTTCTGTCAATGCACCCTTAGCTGCCCTCCTTGCACCCACCACTGCACCCTCTACTCCACTCTCTCTCTCTCTCCCCTCTTTTGATGGTTGGTGGCTCTACCACTGCACCTCCCCCATCTCTAAATTCTGGTTTGGTTCCCTCCTCTGTGCTGCTATCTTTAGTCTTTCCTGCCCCTGCTCCTCCTCTTACTCCTTATGTTCCTCTGACCACCATTTCTTCTTTCTCTCTGATGCCAAGTCATTGGTTGGACAATCAGCATTCTCTTTCCTTTTTCCCTGACTGGTCTATCCCACCAGACATTTACCCTGCATTTTCCCTCTTTGCCCTTAAAGGGACATTGTCAGCTTTTTGACAGATATTTCATGCTCCTTTATTGATTGTGCCTGTTCACAGATCTCCACAAACTAACTGCTTACAAGACAGATGAAAGGCATGAATTGGGGGCACTGCTGAGCAGCCTAGCAGGAGGCAGAAAATAAATCTATAGCTGGGGTAATCCTGTATGGCTTATTTGCTTCTAGTAGTTCGTGTATCTAAGATCTCTTTAGCTTGTTTTATCTTTTTTGATATTGGGGGATTCACTTAGACTGATACAGTCAATATGGTAATAAGGAATTTGTTGTATTACACATCCTTTGTATGAATCCCATTTGGACTTCCTGGCTGCATTCAATTCTAAACACAACTGAATATAAGTTGTATCTGTTGTTACTGCCCCCTATGATGTATCGCTGGAGGGGGTGTCTCATTAGTACTTTATAAGAGTGCAGTATCATCTTAAATATGTATAATGCTATCCTCCTGTGTGTACTTGAGATGTGAGTCTTGCTTGCAAAATCAATAAAAATATAATACAAAAAAAAGGCATGAATTAAACATAAAATGGTTGGATGGATGGTTCAACGGCTATCTGCAAAACAGATCTCAACCAGTCAAAATTGCTGGGACACTCTCGGACCTCAGACTGGTCCGATCTGGATTCCCTCAGGGATCCATTCTGGGTCCATTACTCTTCAGCCTTTTTCTTAACACACTCCTGAAATCTTGCACTGAACAGATTATCCTCTATCCTGATGACGCTGTTATCTTCTCCTCCCACAAGGACCCATGCTCCTGCAGACTAATCTTCAGCAAGGCTTTGCCACAGTGGAAAACTGGTTCATTCATCATAAGCTTGTCCTCAATCATGAAAAAAAACAAAGTAATGCTCTTTAACAGCTCTCAAAACAAGCATAGATCTCACCCCCTAGCTATCTCTACCAGCAGTGGCAACACCCTTGAGCAAGTGCAGTTGTTCAAATACCTAGGGTTATCCCTGGACTCAAATCTCTCCTATGGGGCACACATAGACAATGTTGCCAAATCAGCAAACATGCACCTAGGCCTACCTTACCGATATAGACAACACCTTACTGCAGAAGCACTGAAGATTGCCATCCAAAGCTCGGTGGTCTCCATCATTGATTATGGTTCTATAATCAATGGCTCTGCCTCTGCCACTGCCCTGAGATGAATTTCAACATCACTTAACAAGGCCTGCAGGCTTATCTCTGGTGCTCATCGTCTCACTCATACATGTGACCTGTATGCCCGATCTGGCTGGCTTCAACTTTCAAATCGCATAAAATACCAAACCTGCATTATGGCAAAGAAAGTAACCATGGGCCTCACTCTGCCAGGAGTCCAAGCACTGCTTAGTTCTAGACTAAAGCCACGTAACACCAGGGGCTCTGAATACCAGCTCCTTTAGGTTCCCCGTCGTCACACCTCTCAGGGCCAAAGATCCTTTGCCTTCAGAGTGCCTAGCTGGTTAAATACACTCAAGTCTGACATCTCCTCCACTACCACCCTTGGCTCATTCAAACATAAACTCCACCTCCACCTTACTGAGTCTAGCTCCTGTGAATGCTACCTATAATCTCCTCAGCCCTCTCTTTTTTGTTCCCTCCAACTATCACCTACCACATCTCCACCCCCTCCTTTCCCTCTATGTTACTTTTTTATTTCTTCTTTCTTTTCACCACTCCTTACTCTCCCCTTCACCCCCCACCTCTTCTGAGCCCTCAATGATCTTTCCTTTTTTGTTGACTAGTTTCAGCCTGCTCCCAGTTGATGACCACAGCCTCTGGCTGCAATTCCTGCCTCTCCAACTTCACTCCTCACGTTTATCTTCATCTTCCACCCTCCCTGCTACTTATCCTTCTGTTACTCTGTGTTCTACTTATTCTAGCTATTGTATTGATCTACCATTGTAACCTAATATGCCGACCAATTTATTGTTCTGTTCCTATTTCTGCAACTTGTATTGTATTTGTTCTCTGATGCAGAATCTTTGTAAAAGATCTTGGCTCAAAGGTACTTGTAATCCTAGTTGTAATAAAATAAATAAAAATAAATAAAAATAAAATGATTATTTGGGGAAAAAGAGAATTTCAAGAGGACCAACCTTATGTGCTGCCACTTGCAGCACAAGCATTGCTGTGCTATGATGTTGCATCATGCTGAACATGTGCGTAAACAAGCTTGGTGAACTTTGGGGCATATGTAATACATAGCCATGTGAAGACTATGTGATAAACTGAGCTCAGCAATATCAGTCTTGTGTAAAACAAGTGTTTAATCATTAAATTGCCTATTTGAACAGGGAAGCCATGACTATAAGTATACACATCAGCATTGACAGGTGAGCGGACTAGCGGGGGGAAGGCTGGAATGCTACTATACTGGAGAGGTACAAAATAGGATTTGGTGTGGGTTAACAGGAAGAAGAAACTCATGGTTCAAAAGAGAAAAATGTACAATGTACTGGAATCTGTAACTAAAATATTTCTGTTCACTTAGTCTACTTTTTTTACATGGTGGCAATTTGAAGGATAGTGTGTGTACAACCACCACTACTGTGGGAAAATGAAAGTGGCTCCTAGTCATGGAAGTAGTGCTGGCAGGGGTGATGAATGATGTGGCAACTATTGAGATAAACACAACTGTTTAGATGAATGCATTTATGCAATAGGCATGGACTCTGAAGGCTCCTGATAAACATGTTTATCAGGGCAACTATGTGAACGAGCATTTGTCAATGCCGATTGTTGGCTTGCTGGCATTGGCATTGGTAGTGCAGGAGTTAGAGAGACAGATGCATAATAGGAATGGCAGGGAAGTATTGAACTGATGCCAACCCCACCCCTACACTGCAGAGACTGACAGTCATTGGGGTGTGCCTTTGGGTCATCAGCCATAACGCTCATGCCATTTCACCTCACCCTACCCTGCAGACACTGACAGGTGTTGCAGTGTACCTTTGGGTCTTCAGGCCTTATGCTCACCCCATTCCATAAGAAAACATGATGAGATGGGTGCAGTATAGGAGAATGGAGTGAACTTTTGGGCTGAAGACGCCAAGGCACACCTTGATGTCTGACACTGGCTGCAGGGTATGTGTGGGGTGGAATGGCATGAGCATTGCAGCCGATGATTCCAAGTCACACCCCAACACCTGTCAGTCTCTATAGAGTGGGATGTTACAGTTGGAAACCCTAACACCCCGGGCATTTGTTGGTATTTTCACTCCAGATTTTCAACATGGGCTTTTTGTGACCCCACCTCATGAACAGTGGCACTATCAGTTCATTACCCAAAAAGTTATTTTGCACAGCGAAGGTGACATTTGATGCCACAGGTGCGAAAACACATTTCAAGCAGGATGTGAAAAATGACAGCTGTACTGTTCATGAGATGGTGTGAAAATATGGCAATGTTGAAAATCTGGAGTGAAAATATGAAAAACTGGTGACATTACAAGCATGTGTAGAAACTGCACAATGCACACCTGTGATGCAATCATTTTTTTTACATTTTTTCACCAAATTTTCAACATGGGGATTTTTGGACCTCTCTTCATGAACAGCTGCACTGTGATTTTGTTAATCTGTCCCAAAAGTTGATTTCCCACAGTGACCGCACCATTCTGTGCCACCGGTGTAAAACATGTTTCAGGAAGGATGTGAAAAATGACAGCTGTACTGTTCTTAAGGAGGTGTGAATAAATGACATTGTTGAAAATCTGCAGTGAATATATAAAAAATTGATGAAGTTACGAGCATACGTAGAAACTGCTCAATGCATGCTCATGATGCAGCCATTGTTTGGAATTTTATCACCAAATTTGCAACATGGGCTTTTTGGGACCTCCCCTCGTGAACAGTGGCATTGTCATTTCATTAATCAGTCCTGAAAGGTGATTCAATGAAGCGACCACGAAATCACCTTTTGGGACTGAGTAACAAAATGGCAATGACATGTTCATGAGGTGGGGTCCCAAGAACCCCATGTTGAAAATTTGGAGCCAAAATTAAATAAATGGCTGAAATATCAACCTAAGTTGAACCCCCCCATTATAAAACTTATCTTTATTTCTTCAGTTTACGGTTGCCTTTGAAGAGTGCAGACGTGTGCAGCACTGTAGGAGATCACTGCTCCTGACCTCCAGAGGTACGTTGGGGTACGGGGAGGTGGGTGCGCAGAAGGAGGCTGCAGGTTGGGGGAGGGGGACAGGGGAGACCACGAGGGACCATTTTCGGTTTTGCAGGTTAAATAAAATAGAAAGAATATGGGGAACGGTTTTTCTATCTTACAGGGGAAACAATTAAAAAAAAAACATTTAGGCGCACTGGGGTGGGCTCCCAGTGTGCCACAGTAGGGGGGTGCATGCCATTGCCGACATGGGGATTCGGCACTCTGTTGTCAGCAAACAACATAGACAGGTTGGGGGGGTTGTGCATCTGACACCAGGAATGGGCATCCCGGTGTCAGAAGCAATTATTTCGGTACACTGCGGTGGGCTCCCAGTGTGCCACATTAATGGGGGGGTACATGCTAACACAGGGACTGGGCACCCCTGATGTCAGCTTTGTGAGACTGTGTGGTGGGCAGCAGGAGCCGCCATGTTTTGGCACACTGGGGTGAGCTCTCAGTGTGCCAGATAATGGGGGAGACATGCTGACACGGGGATTGGGCACCCCGGTGTTGGCTTTCCAGGGAGTGTGTATAGGGTGGGAGGAGTCTTCATTGTGGAAAGCCATGCCGCAGCTATTTCACTTATTGAAATGTTTCACCAGGAAAGGCACACTGCAACTCCGCTGGTAACTCTGGCCATGCACATTACTGTGCACTGTAATGCGCATGGCCAGAGACTTGTCATCTGCCATTGCAATGAGGAAACTGCACCTCATTGGAGCGGCAGATTTCTCTCAACTCTGTGGCTCTCATTGAAACTGCTGTCATCACCAGCATGCACACTGATTGGCGCCTGAGGGATGCACCTAATAAAGTGTCCCCTGCATTGGCCACAACACTGACACACCTCTGAAAGTGCCACTACTGCAAGATGTTGCTTGTGCAAGTGCAAGCCAACTTAATACACTGGTGATGACATCAGTGCTATACTAATAAGTGTGTAGTCCACAAATGTATCAGTACAGTACTGTCATCATCACTGATTTATTTATGCAGTACTGTCGCCATCAAGTCTCCCCCACTGATACGTCTTTCTACAGTTTAATTTACTCTGCCACCCTCACAAACTATCACAGACTCTCTCAGAAATGTTTGTCAGCATCACCTTGTCCCAAAGAAAAAAAAAACACTAACCTTTTGGTATCCTGATTGCTGCTGAACTGTCATCCCACACCTACTAGTGCACAATCTCTTCAGTCCATGGTTGTTACCATCAGCTCTACATGTAATGCTGCTCTTTCTCCCTGCTCTGTCCACTGCCAGTAACCCACCTGCAAGCTAATTCCACATGTCGCCTGCCGCTTCCTCCTCACCATTTCAGCTCTTCTCTCCACGGGACAGTAAGTAACCGAAAGAAAAAAAAAACTTCTTTTAAAAGAAATGCCAAAATTGTGAATTGTGAACAAGTGAGGAGCACTACGATGCATGTGCCCACTTGCTCCATCCCCGACTGCATCCACAAACACACTGTCTCACCTCTGAAACAAAAGGCAGGATCAACCAGATAATACAAGTGTCATTCATTTAAGTTCAATGGCCTATGCAGCCAGTATAGTGTTATGCTTGTGCAACTGTGTTACTTAGGTTTTGGCCGTTCACACTCTCTATTCCAAAGGAATTACCACCCTGTAGGGTACAAAGGCATGGAACCCTCTAGAGGTTTCCACCCCTAGAGGTGCCATGGGATGATTCCCTTGGCTAAAGGTACCTTAGGAAGGATCCCCAGAGAGAAGCGCTGCCACTGGAGGAGGAGGGGAGGATGGCAGGGCAAAGAAAAAGTGCTTCAGAAGGAGGCTGAGGGGAACTGCCTATATAGCTCAGGAAGTGTGAGAGGCTGGCTGGTTGTCCATCAAACCACAGGCAGAGCCTTCCAATTCAATGGCCTACACAGCCAGTATAGTGTTATGCTTGTGCAACTGTGTTACTTAGGTTTTGGCCATTCACACTCTCTATTCTAGAGGAATTACCGCCCTGTAGGGATACGAAGGTAAGGAACCCTCTAGAGGGTTCCACCTCTAGGGGTGCAGCGGAATGATTCCCTTGGCAACAGGTACCTTAGGAAGGATCCCTAAAAGAAAGTGGTAGTATGAATCATATAAGCAATCAGTAGTTTTGAAACATAGTAATGGATAAAGCATCAGGTAGCTTGATAACATAATGGGATGCGCAGGTTAGCAATGGCATGGTTTGATGGGTTGCAAGAGAGAATGAGGGGACCTCCTAAGGAGAGAGGGAATGGCAGAAAGGACACCATCCCCCTCCTTACAACAGTGGATCCTGCCTACAGAACTAGGGAATACTATGCTAACTAACAATTATGACCTGAGACATGGAGGAGAGGAAAAAAAAAACCTTTGAGTAAGAAATATCTGGGGATCCAAGGCCTAGGTCGCCTTTCCTCCAGGCTTGGGGTATTTTATTTAGTGACAGCTCTGCTGCTGCGCTTTGGAAACCCAATTAAAGGGAGGTGGAAAATATTCCAATTTTGGAGGAAAGCTCTCAATCCCTCTAACAGGAATTCTGTGGAAGGTTGCGAGTGCCACTCTACAACAATGGACAACCAAGGTGGGAGGAGGAGGAAGAGAGCAACGACTGCTGAGGCACTCACCTGGCTCACCAATCTACCCTCAGACCAGGTGAGCTAGAGGTAGTCATGGGGAGACTAGCTTTGAAGGGTGCCTCTGAATCTGCTAGGGTAGCTAAGGGGTCCACGTGAGAGCCCCACCCCTTCAGTGCTGAGTCTTAACATCTACAACTTGAGGTGCTGTTGGTGCGGTTGACTACTGAAGGTCCACCAGGAGAAAGGACATTCCCAGCTATTGGTCAAGTGAGAACATGAGTTAGGAAACCTGAAAGCCTATCACACCTTCCAGTTAATGATATTGCATGATCATCCTTGTATAATAGAAACTGACTTCCTAGCACCACACGGCTGTGTGGTGACTTAGCTAATATGCTACTGATACAGATTCAGGGCCAATATCACACCATCATGATCCCTGATTCACATGTGGTGGCAACAATATATGCCAATAATAAAGAGTAGGCGTCATAGATTTGTTCAAAAACCATGAGCTTTACCAAAGCTCCTCCCCATTCTACAAAGGCATCTGGAGGCATTTGCCACCAATAAGCATGACTGTGGCAGAATGCACACTGTCATTGAGGTGCCAGACCCGGCACATGAGAGGCAATGGCAATATCCTTTTCCACCAGAGGCCTTGCCTTCTCTTAGAGAAACAATAAAATCACTCCTCAAATAAGGTGTAATCAGGACATATGTTTCTACTGCCAACTGCCCAGTGTGGCCTGTGAAGAAATCCACAGGTGTCTGGAGACTTACTATTGACTACAGGAGACTGAACCAGGTCACCCCAGTTGTGCTCCAACTGTGGCATCAGCACCTGACATGCTACGACTTTTGACCCCTGACCAAAAATGGTTCGGTGCCCTGGACATTTCCAATGGTTTCTGGTCATTGCCATTGGCCCTCAAGAGTCAATATAAGTTTGCCTTCACCTTTGAAGGTAGACAGTAGCATGTGACCTGCTTAACGAGGATTCTATAACAGCCCTTCCCTGTTCCATTTGTACATGATGGACACCCTTGAGGGTTTATCTACCCCCCAGTGTCTCTTGCAGTATGTGGATGACCTGCTGTTGGCCACAGCCACACAGGAACAACACTTGGATCTCTTGGATGAATTACTGACTCTCATTCAGAGAGCATGCCTCAAATGCAACCCAGCAAAAGCACAACCATGTCAGAAAGAGGTACTCTTTGTGGGCCAGAGAATAACTGATCAAGGCTGAAGCTCTACCTGAAAGAAGATACAAGGATTGCAAGACTTGCCATTGTCCACCAGTGTGGCCACTTTTAGGAGATTTCTAGGTATGGTAAACTATTCCAGAGATTTTATTTGTGATTTTGCCCAGAAGGCTGCTCCTCTTTATGAATTACTGAAAAAGGACATTCCCTGGAAGTGGGACCCCATTCACACCCAGGCTGTGACGTCACTGAAACAGGCCTTGGCCTCAGCTTCAGCTCTGGTCAACTCCAATCCAGCATTGCCATTCCATCTGGAGTGTGCCACCTCTGACATAGCTATGTCAGTAGTGTTGCATTAAGGTTCATGGTGCCCTGAGACCCATTGAATATGCATCACAGTTCTTGACCTCCAGTAGAACAGAAGTACAGCCTTTGTGAAAGGAACCTTCTGCTACTTACTGGGCTGTCAAGCACTTCTTTTATATCATTGGGTACTTTCCTCTGATCATTAACACAAACCACACCCCAACCACCTTTTGCTATCAGACAGAGTGAAGGATCGGTCAGTCTCCAACACCAGGCTGACACACTGGTCAATCTCTTCTCCAGGATAGAGACATACAGGTTCACCCAACCAAATACCATCCATGCTGGCACATGGACTCATTTTCCAAGGAGAACCTCTATGACTGTACACTGCAACCACCTGATCTTCCAGATCCATGTCCTTTCCTCCTGCCATGCCACACATTACTTGAGAAACCCCATTGTGTTATATTTTCACAGATGGTTCAGCTTCCTATTATCAGGAGAATCAGACTGCAGGGATGTGTCTTAGTGATTTATCCTTATGGTAACACTGTTAAAATTTCTAAGCGTCTGCAGTGGCATCATCACAATATGCCAAGATGGCAGCGGTGGCCTTAGTGCCCTCGAGTTCATCCAGCATGGGACCAAGGATACTATCATCTTCATAGACTCTAACTGGGTTTGTTGTTCTCTTACAGAATTCTTTCCTTTCTGCCAGAAGAACTCCTTCCTGTCCTCTGATGGCAGCCCAGTGAAACACAAAGATCTGGTAATAGACATACACTCACTGGTACAAAGGTTTGCACACAAACTCCATGAACATGAGGTTAAAGCTCATTCCATACATGACCCCTATCATGCTTTCAATGATATAGCGGACACCCTTGCCAAGGAAGGGACCCGAGGAGGGGACACCTGAATGATGGACCATCCAGAGGCCAGAGCAGCTGTACACATAGCAGTGGTCAGAAAGAAACCTGAACCCTTTTCCCCCTTGGACCTGTCAGCAGCCCAACATGCTGACTCTGAGCTCAAAGATGTGCTCAGATTCCTTGACAAAAGCACTGAAGAGAACCTACCTATCCATAACCCCCACCGAAGGTATGAAGGTAAGTTGCACTTGTCCCCAGATGGCTAAGCTTATCTGGTACCAACCAAATGATACCCCGAACAAATTTTGGGTGGTCCTCTGAAACCTTAGGTCCAAATTTTTGCACTAAGTAATAACACCCCTACTGGTGGACACCAGAGAGCGGAAAATACTCCAAAGGCTAAAGACCACCGTTTGGTGGCCTGGTGTCACCAAGGATGTCAAATAGGACATAGATAACTGTCTTGTTTGTGCACAAAACAATCCCATTCCCACCAAATGAAATGCCAAACTACTACCACAAAGACACTCTGGCCCTTGGCATGCCATATAGATTGATTTTATTGGTCCTTGACCAATACCAGCAGAAACAATAAATATGCCCTTGTGGTAACTGATCTTTTCTCTAAGTGGGTTGAGGCTTTCCCCACTAAGACATGTATTGCTAAAACCACTGCCAAAATCCTGGTGGAACAGATTTTCTTCAAGGTGGGGCCTACTTCTCAAGGTAGACTTCGAATAAAGGAACCAGTTTTACAGGTGAGTTGATGAAAGAAGCACTTGAACTCCTTGAGTTCACCAAAATTCCACATACCTTATCACCCACAATCTTCAGGTCAAGTAGAATGAGCCACCAGATGGATTAAGCAAATGCTTTACAAATTCATTGAGGACAATCCCAAGACCTGGGATTCCCTATTGCCATTACTCCTTATGGCAATTAGGGGCATACCCTCAACCACCACCCAGTTGACACCCTTTGAGGTGATTACTGGTAGACAAACGAGATTACCTGAACAACTGTTGTTTGACCTGTGTACCACCACAGCAGACCGTGTATCTGTGGACCAATATGTGGAAAAACTCAGACAAGACCTCATATCACACACTTGTTGTTGCCAATTAGTGGGCAAGGCCCAGCAACAGTCAAAATACAGTTTGACAAACATGCACAAAAGTGGATTGGTGAGTTGGAGATCAGGTAATGGTTCTCAGATTTGCACATCCCACACACTCCTTCTCCAATAAGTGGGAAGGCCCTACCCCATTGTCAATGAGCTCAGTCCTGCAGTCTATCAGGTTAGACTCTTGCAACAACAAACTGACTGACAAGTGGTTACATGCAAACCAGCTGAAACTGTATAAAGGAGTATAATGACTTTTCCTTACCCATTGGGTGGAATAGTACTAACCTACTAATGTTTGGTTTTCTTTTAGATACACTGACAAGATAGCTATCTTGTTCCATTTCTCCTCATCTCAGGAGTTATCCCTGCATCCAAGGCACGGTAAAGCACCTCCTTCCTCACCTTGATCCACCAGCATCTGTCCCAGAGGGAGTTTCCATCACCATACCCGACAATTTGATTACTGTCCAGGAAGATTCGGATGCCTACCTCCCTGCCTCGGTTGTTGCTCCTGATAAATCTACCCTACAAACTGAGTGGCAAACCACATTGCAAGGACAAATTCTCCCTGTGGCAAAGCTCTCCAAGGGAACTTTCCATGGTTGGCCCAACACCAACTTATCCTCTAATGGTTCTCTGTCCTTGCTCCAAACTGCTTCTAGACATTCTGGTTTATACAATATCACTGCCTTAATTGATCTCACGTATTGCAATTCTTTGTCTAAGGACTCTGCCAGGAAATTTTGTGCTGTATACAACATGGCCTCTGCTGCCATGTATCTTTCTGTGTTACCCCCAACTGAGAAACAGCTTTTGGAATGTCCAAAGCATACCCCTGGTCCTCGTAGTGGTCTAACAGCCACTGCCTTACCTGGTACACTTATTAACAACTTACAATTTATGCATATACCTGTTTTGTTTAATTTGACTTACTGGAATATGAAAGAATTTGGTATGTGTCATGCTACTAACACTTCAGCATTTTATAGTACTTTATTGCTTGATAGTTTAGCAGCTTTTCAGATTCGTACTCAAGACCCTATTGCCGGGGTATACACCACCGAGCATAGAGGCAATTTTAGGAGAAAACCTATATCTGATTATCAAAGTCATAAACATAATACGTGAAGTTGACAGTTCTGATGTTCACTGGCGCAACAGGCACTGTCACATGTCTTTTGGTACAACTATGTCTATTTGGAATAAGGCAGACATTGTTGCTATCAAATCTCATTCAGCTAAATTCCAAACTGGTTTAGTAAATGATATAATACCCCCATTATTGCATGGTGTGGATTGCCTTAGTCAGGAAGAAAGATGCACTGTATATAATATGCATGACATTGCTAAGGCATTTACAGATTCTAAAGATAAGATTAACGCACTCATTGCACAGAACAACAAAGAAGCAGATAAGCAATACATTGCCCGTGAGATCCTATGCTCAGCCTATGGCTCGTACATAATGACTACCATCAGTAACCTCTTCCATGACCTAGAATCCGGAAAGATCCCTGATATCATTCATGACCGATGCACATCTAAATGGCATTGTCCTCAGTGTAAATCCCCTAGCTGTATTGCTATGTGCATGCAACAAACTTTAACTATTCCTCTTTCTACAGCTCGGAACTTGGGTTTCGTGACCAGAATCCTAACACTGATCTATGTTTTACTTCTAAGAAATGCTCTATTAAGGATACAATGTTTGTCTCTTTCACTGTCTCGTTACCATGTTTTGATCCTACTACAGCTTTATTTGACAAACTTGCAATGGAACACTCTGTTGGGCACTTAGATGAAGATATCTACAGAGAACACCTGGACTTGCCTCCTGTACTGGACTTCTATCCTATCCTGGATGCCTGGGTCGCTCCGCACCAGATTGCTGTGCAAAGATGCAATATATTTACTTGTGTTGATGTGATATTTTTGATGTTATTAAACCTGTATGTTGCTATTCCCCAGACAGTATCGATTGGTCCTTTTCCATGGATGATAACATCAGAACTAATGGCACAGACTTTCAGAACTCAACATTGGCTCCAGACAAGCTCTACCAATCTTATCGAGAGGAGGTTCATCGCCTGTCAACACGGATTTCAAAGACCAGCTACACCTGCCCGGTACAGTTGCAAAAATGGAGACGTCCCACTGTTAAAATGCAATATAATTCTGATGGTGAATACTGCGTAGTGACTAATATAAAATTTTATGTTCATAGCATGCAAACATGTGTTATTGATAATCCTAATTTCTGTTTTGTCCCCCACCAGAAGTTAGTTATAGGACATACTGTTATTACTCCTCATCCTCCCTTATGGATGCTGATATCATTGTTGGTAACCTGATTATCTGCTTACCTCTGAGTATTTACCCTATTTTAATGTACGCATTGATCCCCTCACATTGACATTAAAATCACTTTTAGAAAGGAAAGACACACACCTCATCCACATCAGCAATACTATAACTAAAGCTAATGAAGCTGTCCTTGCACTTATTAACGATGGTGATATAGACAGTGCACTTACTGACACTTGGTTAGAGATGACATTTAAATGTTTTGTTATCATACAAGCATTTTTTATATTTTTCTTGATTATTATGCTTTGCTGCCTATGGCGCACACTGCATCAACACTGTGAGCAGCTGGAATTCCTTTACAAGACTCTCACGTCAGGTCTGTAAATGACCCCTGCTCTCTGTCCATTTCCCTGATTTTGCTGTGTTGACCTGAGAGTCAACAAAGGGGGGAATGTTACATGAGGTCCCTGCACCCTTATTGGTATCCCCAGAGGTACACTGTAGAGAGCTATCACTTAGGTATGTTATACTAACATATAGGGCTAAGTGCATCTACCGTATAAGAGTAAAAGTCAGAATATACATGCATATTATTGTTATACACTTTACTTTCTAATACATGTATGTATTTCTTGCTTACAGGCTATTAGGACATCTGTGTCCTTGTAATGATTATGATATATAAGTCGGCATTGCCACCTTTTGGTCATTTGTACTACTGCTCTGATATATGTATCATTGTACTCTTTTGTCTTACAAAGTGATGACTACTACAAAATTGTATAATGTTATCTTGGACTGTGGAGCCACCTCTAATTTAGCCAATAGGGTTCATCTCTGTAACTAGAAATGTTTCTATCTTACCGTAACCATAGTAATTATCATAGGTATATAATGTAAGATATTACGTCTTCTACCTCGGTGACCCCAAGAGACACAGAGAATCCTCGAGGTATAGGGAATGCTTAGCATTTGGCTTCCAGTTCGTATTGGTAAGAACTGCTTAGGGCAACTGTAATTCTCCTTTTTGTTAGTAATAAACAAGTTTATTACTCTTATGCAACTTGTCTGTGATTCCTTGCATTCCCATTATTGCCAAGAACCTGACAGTGAGATTTAGACATCCTGACAATTGGTTTCTTCTGGCTGGTCATCAGGTGGTGGAGTGACAGGTTCAAGAGGTGGTGATGGTGGGGGTGGGGTGTGGATGGTAGCCTTGACTGCATTAAGGCTGCCAACCTTTCCATCACTTTAAGCATGAAGTTTTGCTGACTTTCCAACATGGCCACAGTGGTCTGTTGGTTCTGGAGAAGTAAAGTTCCCAGATTTGCCCAGTTGGTCCTGCTGATACCTGGGTTACTGGGATCCAGAATGGGTGACTGGTCTAGGGAAGGTCCTCCTCATCATGTAAGCAAGCCAGGCATTGTGGTCCTGAATTGTACGGCATCAAGGTGGCACTTCATGAGGTGCATTTCTTCACCTTCACCATCTAGGGATGAGAGAAGGGAAGGTGACTTAGAGACCATCCAGAAAGAGCATCCAGGTAAGCAGAAGCTTGACCCCATGGATACTCAGTTCAAAGCAGTAAAAAAAAATTGAATTTCCTGGATCTAATGTGTAGACTTAACTGCCCATGATACAGAATAAGAACCTTGCTCACCTTGTTTCCAGAAATACCAGTGAGATACCTCAGTAAACCACTTGTAGTGCACATGAGGTGGAGGTGCTCCTGTATCATATGTCATTTAATGGGAGACACATTTTTGGTCCGCGCATGTGAGGAATTGGAAAAGGACTACAGATATGGCTGCCATCACTGATCCACACATACGCAGCATCAGCATGTGAATTACAAACATGGTGGTCCTTATCAACTGCCTTGCACATGTGCAGAGGCCTTGGACTACAAGAATGGCCACCTTCCATATCATACATGCACTAAGACGTAGGGGGACTTGGTGAACTAAAATAGCAGATGCCATGAAGGTGATGTGGCCAGCTCTACCTCATCCACCCATAGGGAGATGCTGGCTCAAAAGGTAAGTCACCACCCTCATTCAACATGGCAACACCCCCTTCCACAGTACCTCTCAATCTGAGGGAAGGAGTGAGAGTCCCTGCAAACTGCTGAGGGAGGAGTGAGCAGGGACCATGCCATACTTGCCCATTTCAATCTTTTTAGAGGCTGCTGTGAGAGGGGCCTGTAAAGCAGAAGCTGCAACCCAACCTAGCGGAGTTGCCTGACTCTCACAACTCCCTGCAACTGCTAAGATAGGAGTAGACGGGCACCACACCATATATTGCCAAGAACCCTCCAGAGGCCACTAGGTGAGGGACCTACCAGGGTGAGGCTGCTGTGACCAGTAGGAGGAGTCACAGTTGCTAAACAGGGCCATGGATATTGTAAAACTGGTTGGCAGAGAAAAGGAGCTCACAACCGCAAGTAGGGGCTGAGACTTCCAAAACCTGAGCGGACCAACAACACAGTGGAGCATAAGGAAGCACCCAACCCCACTTTTGAGGAGGGTCAGGTCATGGGAACATCTGTCCACTTAAGAGGTGGAGAAGAACTCCTTATTTTGGCCACAAAAACAGTCCTGAAGCTGATTGGAGGCACAGGAAGCTGGAACGGGCATGGGCATTGGCCACTGCTACGCAGCCCTAAGTACCAAGGCCTCATCAGCATGCCAGGCATGTGGGGGGCACTGGAAATGGTGCAAAAAGATGCCATCCTCCTGAACCACATAGACAGTGTACACTGTCATTTGAAATACTTGAAAGCGCCTACCTAGATCCCCCTCTGCCTGCCACTTAAAACCAGGCCAGGCGCCGAACCACTGAATAACCAACAATATTTCTCTGATAAAATGACCATGGGATATGCTATGTTAATAACAGACATAAATCCACAAGTGATTTAAGTGATTAAAAAAACCACAATGTATATATCCACAAGCGATTTAAAACCATAAGGAGTGAGGGAAGGAGGGCTACCAACACTTTAAGCATGAGAAGAAAGCCACTCAGGCCTTCCTAAATTAACAAAATTCACAAACCACCAAGATAAAATCCAGGATCAAAAGCCATACAATTTCATTATAATATCAATACAAGCTTACACAGAGAAGAAACAGTAGTTCAAAAATAATTACAGCCTACCTTTACCTTGAGTAATTAGGATCACACAGAGGGACTCCTGGTGTGCTGTTGCCTTTTCAGAGGCACAAAAAGAACTGGGAAGCAGGTGCTCCTGGGACCTAGGTATACTGCAAAATTTGATCCTAGGTCACATGTTGTAAGGATAAAAAGATAGCTGCGTTGTGTTTTCCATCTTCAAATAATTCAAGCCACACCAAATGAATGTTTCCCTCTGGTTTATTTTCTTTCTACGAGTTTCATCAACATCAATACAAGTATTCTGGTCAACTTCTCAATGCATGTATTCTGGCTTCAAGTTTGGTGCTGCTTATTCAATTTTATACAGTGCTTATATAAAGTTTTCTTATCTTAAAAACTACTAACTCCCTAGTATAGGCCAATCATATAACAAAATAACCTATTAATCTTAGGGTGTGGTGAATAACAGTCAAACATAGCGATAACTGTATTTCTCTCATAACATCACAAAGTGTTTATCACATTTTCTTGCACAATCTCATAAGTATTAACTTCATTTATAGAAGGTTCTTTGTATGCATACCTTCCTTAAACAGGTAATGCCATCCTAATAAGGGCATACTATCCTGTTCAAGTTCACTATAGGACATCTAAATGCTGACCACTATAAAATCATAAGGTAAAGTGTTGTGTAGTCATCAAAAGACAGGCATCACAAGACTTTTAACTAGGTCTTGTGAGAAACTGTCACAGCTAGCTATTTGAGTAAACACATTTGGTTATATAGTATAAAAAATTATACTGAAGCATTCTGTAAAAGACTATACTTTAACACTCAGTTTAACTATTATAAAAGGTTATACTGAAATAAATGTTATACTACAAAATGTTACATTACAATATCCCCTTTGTGACTCTCTATACCTGGAGATCACACAAGACAATGTTGCCATTGTAACATTTGTATTTGTCAAACCATGTGTTTCATTTTACGATACAATAACAATTGTACCATAATAAGTACACATATCACTGCAATACTGCTACCCACCACTATGAGGGTTGGACTAGTACCCAAAACAGCCGATCTCAATCCCACCAGGATATAATATGGATATATGGTGACTGTTTCTTTATCTCTTTAGTGGAGGCCTTTTGTGTCAAAATAAGTCCTTTTGTTTGTTGACGTTACAACAAGGCACCAAGTGTCATTTTATTAATTTTGGGTAGGTCAAAATGAGGTGGAGTTGCCAAATCAGTGAGTAAATCTAAGGCCATACTGGAACCATCGATATGGGTAACATTTGTTCAGCTATAGGCAGGACGTTCCCGAAGGGTCCAATTTGCAACTCACCAGGTCTTGTCACTACACCACCATACATTCCAAGGTTGACCTGCAATTTCACACCATGATTGGTTCCATCTCATAGCTTGGCGGTATTGATTTGCAGATGTTAGGGGAAATTTACATTATTCAGGAAACTATGGGGTGGCTGATGTCTCTTCCCCACATGTTAAGGTTTCATGTTCTTGTACACACTGTTGTTTAGGTAAGACAACATATTCACTGTGTACTTTAATAATGGTATCACCTGGTATTTGTAGTGTCAGGAGCTGGTCATGTATTAATACTCCCAAATTATTGATTTGCCACAATATTTTTGGTGGTTCAAAACATACAGGTATTATTACTAGTATGGGAATCACATGTCGCAACACTTGTGCATATTGATTGGGTGAATTCCATGCTTTTACCATAGCTAAGGGCTGTAGAATTACATCAGGATGATCTAGTAATCTAGTCACATTGGTTCTACCAATTCCTAAAGGTAACCTATTAGTTTCAATTCTATTTAACTCATTAACTAAATAAGCATGTGCTTCAGCAGCTAATTGTGAGTAAGCCAGTTCTATATAGCTTTCTTTAGACATATTAGAAAGTGAGTTGTAAAACTGGCTGCTATCCGAGCAATAATTTAAAATTTTGTAAGGTTTCTTTAAATGCAAACCAATCAATTTCTTCATTTTCAGCCGCTAATCTCACATTAGTCTATAATGGTCCAGTAGCCATATTCTTTAAGTCATTTCCAAAGAGCTTAGTATGACCCTTTAAAACCATAAAATCAATACCATTAGCAATTCCTAATCCTGAGCCTAACCAGCCCCACACATCTGTCTTACGATGGAATAAGCCTGGTGTTGCTTCTGCAGGAATTTTAAATGACCATGCTCTATGTCTAGCATGGTATTGATTCAAGGTATTATAATATTGTTGCCACAATAATACCAAAGCCTGATCCTTGCAGCAAAGTGGTAATCATGGAAAAGGCAAATGCAGCAACACATTATAATATTCCAATTTACATGGATAATACAAAGGATATATATATTTTGTGTTAAGATAATACTATCCGATGGCGGCAAGAATTTTTGCCCTACTATACCTTGTTTTTGGTATTGTGTGTTCCATACAGCAGATTTACTAGTTAAAGATACATTGCAGGCCATCCCAGGCCATCTTGGCTTCATAGTATACACTGACAGAGAATATATATTTGTTAAAGGCAATACTACAAAAAATTGCTTTAACCCTACTGTCTAGTTCTGTATAATAGATGTATTATATAAAAAAATTCCACATATTACATTGTGTTATATTGATATCCCAATAAGATGCATTTAACAATGTTATATTAGGTAGATAATGTAACATGTCCTTTAGTTCTAATCGAAATAAGTCTTGTTCTTCTCTTGTCAAATTGGTTGTATCCCCCATAGTAGAGCAAATATAAATTCCTTTCTGGGCTGTCGTGTTTACCACACACATCGCTGTGCCAGGCCAGGCTTCTGTGAGCATCCCATGTCACATTTGATATTGTCCATAACAAATAAAGTACCATTTGATAAGAAGATATCCAGTGTGTTCATGTCGTTCTCCCAGCATCACTGGGAGACCTGACACATATGATTGGCATAATTTTGGTTGTATAAACTGTTCCATATGTGCCCTGGGCACCCATTTTGTTGGAAGTTACCAGGATCAGTAAGGTACTGCTCAGTACAAGTAAAGGAAACATCATTGTACTTCACCTAGTGGGAGAAACAGAGCAGTATCAGTTGTTATCATTTAAAGGCTGATACAATTTACATTGGTCCACATGGACCCATTTGGTCTCTGTAGACCCTTGTCGAATTTGTTGGACCTGAATGACCCATGGTCCCAAAACATCAATGACATCATAGGGTCCCATCCAATTAGCGTCCCATGGTCCCTTTTGACCAACATTTTTCACCATGACACGATGACCCTTCAACGGGCAGTATCACTTTTTCGTCATGTCTCTGTTTTTGTAGTGAGTCTGTGCCATATTTCTGGCAGCGTGGGGTAAATAAACAGCTAACTGTTTTTGTAGCTGTTGCAAAAACACATCAGTTTTAATGCGGTCCAACACTGGTGTTGATAGATCTGGATCCGATGGATAATACAACCTCATATCCCATCCAGTCATCAACTGATATGGGCTATAGCCAGTACTCTTGTTTTCTGTACCTCTAATACCCATTAGGATTCCTGGTAAGTGCATCACCCACCCTTTACCAGTATCCAACTCTACCTTTTTTAGTGCATTTTTTAGAGTGTGATTTAACCTTTCTACCATTCTGGATGATTGTGGATTTTAGGGTAAATGCAAACATTGAGTGATACCCAAAATATCACACAAAGCTGTCATTACTTCCACTGTAAAGTGAGTTCCTCTATCACGTTCAAGTATTCTGGGAAAACCTCATCATGAGAACACATGTTCCCATAGCGCTTTTGCAGTAGCTGTAGCACTATCATTTTGTATGGGCAATACTTCTACACATTTGAAAAATATGTCAACAATGACTAGTAAATATCAGAACCCCCTTTGGCAGTAGGCAAGGGCCCCATAATCAATTTGTAAGCTGGACCAAGGACCATCCGCTAAGGGTATATGCCCTGATGGAACCCTCTTATCAGGCACTGGAGGATTCATCTGTTCACAGATGAGACAAGCCTTCAGGTATTGTTTGACATCTTTTCCCATTTTTGGCCACCAATACTTCTGTGCCAACATTTTACAAGTTTTGTGGAGTCCTCAATGACCCCCAATTCGATGATTATCCATGATAATATCTTTTCTAAATGAAGTGGGTGGAATCCACTTCTTAAACCCAGGTTGTCATTCCCATACTACCATATCTTCCCATACGGTAACATGCTTGGTTGCACACTGTCCAGTGTCTTTCCATTGGCTCCAACAACCCACTATCCAAGCATCTGTATCTTGGATATGCCCCAAACTTGGGACTTGAGATGGCAGCTATCCATTTAATATGGTGTTTGTCAAATTGTCCATCTCCATAATTGTGTAGAGTCCCTCCTAGAGGGTCTACCCATAAGTTTGTTTGTTTGGCAGCCAATTTGGCAAGATTATCCACATAACCATTATTTAGCTCATGTATATCCTTTGGGTTTCTTTGATAAGCTCGTACTTTACAAATGTCTATTCTTAGTGGAGTCTGAGCAACAATATCCCATATATGTTGCAATATGGGTGCATATTGTATTGGTTCACCACTCACTGTTTTTATACCCCTTTTTGCCCAAATGGGGAGAAAATTAAGTAATGAGTTAACTATGAAGGCTGAGTCAGAGTAGATATTAATATTTTTCTCCGGGTTAGTCATAATAGCTTCTCTTACTGCTTCTACTTCAGCTCGTTGTGCTGAAAATGAGGAGGGGTACCTAACCAAAATTTCTTGATTAGTACTGGGTGTCCGAATGACATATCCAGTATGGAAATGTCCATCATCCCATTGTCTAGATCCATCTACATACACATCCCTAGCCTCCGGGCTGGGTTCTGTAGCAAAAATGGGTTAAAAATTGGTTCCCATAACAGTTCCACAATCATGTGCCTCTCCCTCCCATGCCATTAATTCAACTAACATAGGTGAGGTACATTTTTCTACAGTGATATTTTTCCCTTGTAGAGCTAAAGCCCATTTAACCAATCGCTGTGAAGACACACCTCTCACATCCCTTTCAAGTAGAAATTTCACTGGAGTGTGGATGTTTGCAGGATAATTTTGTTAAACTCCACAATATGTTCCATGGCTTGTATAGCTCAATACACAGCTAACAAATGTTTTACACATTCCTCATATGTCTCTTCCACAGGTGTTAATACACGAGAAAAATATCCCACAGGACATAAAGTCCCTGCTCTCTTTTGTAACAGTACTGCATTGATTACCTGATCTGTCGCGTGTACCTGTATTACAAAATCAGAGGATTCAGGAGGACTAATAAGAGCTGGAGCTGTCTTTAGTGCTTGCTTTAGAGCCAGAAAAGCTATCTGATGTTCTGGTTCCCAATGGAGAATATCAGTTTCCTTTTCTCCCTTCAGTAGATTATACAGAGGTTTTGCCATGCTAGAGAAGGCTTCAATAAAATCTCTGCAAAATCCTACCATGCCCAATAACTGTCGTAATGCAGTCTTTCCCTTGGGTTTTGGTAACTGCTGTATTACCTGATTTTTATCAGGATCTACAGTTTGTCCTTCTTTATTAATACATATTCCCCAAAAAGTAACTTGTGACAGTCCAATTTGTGCTTTGCTAGGGTTCAGTTTTAACCCTCCTTTACCTAAGACTGTTAACAACTCAGTCAATAAACTAACATGCTCTTGGTATGTATCAGACTGCAATAAAATGCCGTCAATGTATTGTATTATTGCTTCTGGTCCTAAAAAACCCAATAATATTTCTGCTAAACATTGGTGAAATAAAGTGGCGATGAGTGAAAACCTTGGGGTAAGCACTGAAATGTGTACTGTTTATCCTGAAAGGTAAAAGCAAACTTATACTGACTATCTGGATGTATAGGGATAGACCAAAATCCATTTGACACATCTAGTACAGTATAAATAGTGGCAGTGGGAGACAACCGAGATATTAAGTCCAGTAGTCTAGATACCACTGGGGTGACTAAAGGCATTACCTTATTCAAGATCCTATAGTCTATAGTCAATCTCCAAGTACCATTCGCTTATGAACCCGCCAAAGAGGGAATTAAAAGTTGAACATATCAGGCGATTACCTTTTGTAATTGCAACTGTTTTAAAATAATTCCTACCTCTTCCAGTGCTTCCTTTGGAAATGCATATTGCTTTTGTGGCGGTGGGTCTGGTCCCTCAATTTGGACCTCCATATAAGACACTCATCCACACTCTGTGCATTTTAGCCATATTGGTTCATGCCTATGTACAGCAGATTTTATCCATTGTGGCACCTGCTTCCATAAATCACTCATGTGATATATCTTTAATGACTTTATTGTGTACACACTATGTGAGCCATCCACATTTGGTCCTAGGTTAGTAGTGCTTCCTTTCCATAAAATCATGTTACTAAGATCTACTACTAAACCATGCTGTGCTAGAATGTCCATACCCATGATGGTACCTTCATGTGTATTAAATTTCCAAAACATATATTTCAATTGCTGTTCACCTCTCTGAACCATATCTGGTTTTGTCAAACATGCTGTTAACACACCCTCTGTGAAACCTTGCAAATTAATTTGTCGTTTCCCGTGAGTTGTTAAAGGCATATCTCTATCTGTTATGCTAACAGTAGCACCAGTATCAACTAATATCACAGTCTGGCAGCCCCTAACCATTGCTGATATTGTTGGATGTCCTTCCCAATCCTCTTGTAATTGACCAAGGATTTGGAAGGTGGGGGCTTTGTCCCGTCATTTCTTTTTCTTCTCATCCCTAGCGAGAAGCTCTTCTTCATCCTCTCCTTCTTCACTATCACTAGGCGCAGTAGATTCCTTTTGAACCGCTGCAACTGTCTTAGTATTAATCAAATTACTAAGTACTTCAATACATTTTTGTAGGTCTGCCTTACCACTAGGTTTAGCATTACTATCCGGATTTTGAGCACGTCTTCTCTCTTAGACTTGCTGCTTCTTTCTTTACATATCTCCACCTTTTACCCAACAATCACGTTTAAAGTGGCCTACTTTATTGCAATTGTGAAAGGTAAACCCACCTTTGCCTTCTGTTTTGACTATGGTGGCTATCTTTCACTTGTCCTTTCCTTTTTCAGGACTGTCATCTTGTTGCATACGCCACCAATCAGTGAGTAACATTTCTTTATCAGCGGCTCGTTCTGCTCTTTTACATAGCATACGAACTGACGCAGGGCAATAGTAGCTTGCCGGTCAATTAAACTGAGAAAGGGTTCTTTATCTTTACTAGGGTCTGCCACGCCTCCATATGTTGTGTAGGCAGCATACAAATGGTTGATAAACATAACTGGGGATTCACCTGGTTGTAGAGTGATCTCATAGATCTTACTCCAATCAGTATGTGAGACTCCGTGCATAGAAAACAATGCAGCTTGGATTTCATCCACAGTTGCCCAGTTGTTATCAATCTCTGGTCGTGCCTGAGATCCTGTCATCTTGGTAGGTAAACTTTGTAACAACTTTGCAGAAAGTGACAGTGTTACTATTTTACAGGCATCTTTGTTGGTCAAATTAAAATTTGCTACTAATGTCTTTAATTTAGAACAATATGGGACTGGATTTTGACCTGGTTCCCATTTTCCTAACTGATCCACTAACTGCATGGATTCTTGGATGGAGAGATCCTTTGGGATAGTTCCATATGGACCTCTACCTGTCTATGGCTTCCTCAGGCCTTTTTGATTGTGCTCTAGCTTCCTCATCTTGCTCACACAACCTTTGTTGTATTCTAACTGATCACACTTTAATTTCATTTGGTCAGTTAGAAAGTTGGAGTCCTTTTCTGTCAAGCTTGTATCTTTCTCCAAATGTTCTTCTATTTCTTTTTATATGAGCCTGGAACAGCTCCTCTGTTTTCTCAACTCCACTCTGTTTTTCCATGTCAATTTCTTTAACTGCTTTCCTCTAGCTTGATGCACTTTTTTTCCTTCTCCTTCTCCTTTGGTTTTGTATGAAAAGGAGCCATCTTCTTTTACTGCATAATGCAATAATGTCTTCTACCTCAGAGTCATCTGACTCCATCTCTGACTCTGATGTATATGTTCACCTTCCAAAACAACCACATGGAACAGGCATATGCTGTGGTTGGATAGGAAGCTTCTTGTATTTTGTACCTGATGCCATACTTCTAAAGAAATTTGGCATTGTCCTGGGCTTCTGCTTGCAAAGTATACAGAGTTTGCTCTTTGTATGCTATGTCTTGCACATGCTCTTGATTGAATAATCTAATCTCTCTATGGCTTGTTGTAACTGTCGAGATAATTCATTAATCTGGGCTTGACTCTGTTTATTAATAAATTTAATATTTTCTTCCAGTTGGTTATTCTTAATCATCAAACCACATACTTCTTGAGAAACATTTAATTTGTATTCACTGTTCTTAGTCTCAGTGACATGTGTGGCTATATGTAAGCAATGAGCATCATCTTTCTCTAACATTTCTTTCTTCAACTGACATGTCCTAGCAGTTGTTTCTAACTGATACTGTACATACATTTGACATATGTTAGCAAACTTGATTTTGTCTGATTTACTTTTCTCATTACGGTCTATACATTGTTTAGTTAAACATAAGTACGCATCTTCCTGCTGTTCAGGAGAGCTGTATGGACCTTCTTTAAGGTTCTCTCTAAAAATTTATGTAATATGGCATCCATACTTACGTCCAGTAGGTTCACTGGTAAATCACGTCTGACTTTGCCTCAGCTTCCTTGTTTGTCTCTCGACTTCACTCCATATGTGAGTAATTAGTTCATGTATGGTAGCGTCTCGCAGTGGCTTCCTTCTCGTTCGCTTGATGTCGTCAGCAAACTGTGATAGACTGTCTTCTGACATCCGGAAATACGCACCAATTGTAAGGATAAAATGATAGCTGCATCGTGTTTTCTATCTTCAAATAATTCAAGTCACACCAAATGAATATTTCCTCTGGTTTATTTTCTTTCTTCATAGTTTCATCAACATCAATACAAGTATTCTGGTCAACTTCTCAATACATGTATTCTGGCTTCAAGTTTGGTGCTGCTTATTCAATTCTATACAGTGCTTATATAAAGTTTCTTAATCTTAAAATCTACTGACTCCCTAGTATAGGCCAATCATATAACAAAATAACCTATTAATCTTAGGGTGTGGTGAATAACAGTCAAAGCATAGAGATAACTGTATTTCTCTCATAACATCACAAGGTGTTTATCACATTTTCTTGCACAATCTCATAAGTATTGGCTTCATTTATAGAAGGTTCTTTGTGTGCAAACCTTCCTTAAACAGGTAATGCCATCCTAATAAGGGCATACTATCCTGTTCAAGTTCACTATAGGACATCTAAATGCTGACCACTATAAAATCATAAGGTAAAGTGTTGTGTAATCATCACAAGACAGGCATCACAAGACTTTTAACTAGGTCTTGTGAGAAACTGCCATAGCTAACTATTTGAGTAAAGACATTTGGTTATATAGTATAAGAAATTACACTGAAGCATTCTGTAAAAGGCTATACTTTAACACTCAGTTTAACTATTATAAAAAGTTATACTGAAATAAATGTTATACTACAAAATGTTACATTACACATGTGCATCATTAGCTTATCAGGTGGGCTACAACCCATGAGGTAATGACTGGAGTGCCATGGATATTGAACATTACACAAAAGTAGTTTCACATCTCCCCAGGCAGTAAGGAAGTGCCAGTCGCTTTTTGTGGGGACGCTGTAATGCTCATCATCATTTTGCTTGTTGGCGATGTGCATTTGCTGTTTTTGGTCAGCACCATTTTTTGTTCACTATTATCACACAGAATCACCTTAATTATGTCATTATCTTTACCTCCCTAATAAGCTTTTACTTAGACACAATTTTTTATTATACCACTCTGTGTTTACCTCATTCTGTTCCTTCTTGTAAGTACTAAATGCCTCCTTTTTGTCCCTAGTAGACTGCCTTACCTACTCACACAACCATATTGGTCTTCTGCATGTTTTTGGACTTTTTATGGTCCTGTAACAGTCATCGGTAGCATCTATTATCAGCTCCCTTAACACTACCAACTTCTGCCCCCCATGAACATACAGAGGTTTTTGAATCTTTCCTGCAATCTCTCTCCCATTTTCTTGGAACATTAAAATATGTCTATCTCCTCTGCAATTGAACACATGATAGTGATCTGTTTCTGGTCTGTCTCTGTCTATGGAGACTGCTATAATTCAACAGAGCTCTCCAGTGGCTCAATGGACAGTGACAGAGACTGGAGCTTAAGTATAAGAAATCAGGAGGTACGACCAATGAACTTGCCTGGGTTGATTATTATACAAGCTGTCAGGTGGACATATGTGATTCAAAGAGGAAATAAATTTTATATCCTCAGGAAAAAAACTGACTGGCTGCAGAGTAAGGATGAAGATGATGACAGCCTATTATATTTATTTATTTAGCTTTTGTTTACTGGGTAGGTGCACTAGCCAAAAAATTACTATTTTCAGGCATGACCCGGGACAGTACAGAGACAAACTTCGAGAGACATTATGGTACAGAATACAAAATAACATGTGGATATCAGCAGGTGGAATACAGCAGTAAAATGACAAAATAGAAGTAGAATATACAACACAACATTAAATTTACAGGTAACAACAATTAGGGCAAAGATAAAATGATTCAGAAAATTAAAACCCATGGAGAGTAAGGAACAGTGAGAGCAATAGAGCAAAACTTGCTATCAAGCAGAAATAAGTATGGGGAAACTGTGGAAAGGGAGGGATAGGAGGGGAAGAGTTGGAAAGGCGGTGGTCAGGTAGAGATCCAACTCAGATAACTTAACAAGATATAGTAGGAAATGGAAGATGAATACTAGAAAATTAGAATTTGAGAGGAAAGTGCTGCAATGCTGGAGTAGGGCCCAACAGACCAATGAAGGAAGAGTGGAGTTAGGGAGGAAGGGGCTAGGGTGCTTTGAAACAAGAGCATTTGT
This sequence comes from Neoceratodus forsteri, assembly GCA_016271365.2. Lineage (NCBI taxonomy): Eukaryota > Metazoa > Chordata > Ceratodontiformes > Ceratodontidae > Neoceratodus > Neoceratodus forsteri. Next base: position 1,136,910,570 of record CM057455.1, on the reverse strand, counting down.
AGGAGGAGATTAGATGGTTGTGTAGTGCATTCTTAAAAGAGATATGGGATGCTGCTTGGCGTAGAGTTAATGGGAGTGAATTCCAGAAACTGGGTGCATGACAGGCAAAGGCACTAGCACCATTTAAGGTGTGATGTCTTGGGATGTGAACAGGGGCATTGTCAGCAGAGCATAGGCCATAGCTGGTTGTTTGATTTTGAAAGAAACAAGCCAATGGTTTGGGAATTTGGGATCTGATAATGTTGTCAGTGATAGAACCAAGTGCATACGACCTTAAAGCTTGGGGAGGAAGCCATCCCAGATCTGAGTAGAGAAGACAGTGATGTTTCAGCTTTGGGGAGGAGGAGGCATAGTGGCAAATGTTATTATAGGTAACATCCCACTTGTGTAGACTTGAATTACAGGCAGAAGCATATGTAGCAATCCCATAAGAAAGAGAGGGGAGTAATATCCCGTGGGCTATGGCAAGCCTAGCTGAGGGGTGAATGCATAGCTAGTTTGGTAGGCAATGCCAAGTTTGGAGTTTACCTGCTTACAGGTTGATTGAATGTGGGAATCAAAGCTCAGGGATGGGTCTAGTGTTACACCCAAATATTTGAAAGAGTTTACAACCCCAACGGATGTGCCATCAAGGGAGGAGATGTTAAAGCATTGTTGGGAGTATTTTAGTTTGAGACTGGAACCCAATAACATAGATTGGGTTTTAGATCTATTTAAAACAAGTTTGTGATTGGTGAGCCACTGCTGAATGATCTGAAAGTCACTTGAGAGCTGTAGATTAATATCCTCAATACTTTTGGAGCTAGTATACAGTCCAATGTCATCTGCATATAACGGAGGAAGTACTCTGGAGGTTTGAGGTGATATTATTGATGAAAATTAAGAAGAGCAGGGGAGCCAGGATAGAACCCTGAGGTATACCAATATTAATAGTAACCTTGTCGGAGAGGGTGAAGTTGCATTTCATGAACTGTGACCTATCCATTAAATAGCTGTCAGACCAGTTTACAATGGTGGGTGAAAACCTAGACAGCTGAGGGTGGCATTGAGAATAGAGTGGTCTACAAAATCAAACGCCTTGGTCATGTCTATAAAATGGCCCTGTGAGCCTGCCGAGTCCATGGCCACTAGGGTGTTGGGCGTTAGTTTGAGTAGGGCAGTTGAGGTGCTGTGACCCTTGTGCTTGCCATATTGAGCATTGGTTAAGAGGTCATGTTTCAGAAGAAAGTCAGTGGTTTGGATGGCAACAATTTTCTCAAAGATTTTACTAAGAATGGATAGGATGGCAACAGGTCTGTAGTTAGATGGGTCAAGCGGGTCACTTTTTTAAACACGGGGGTAATTCCAGCCATCTTACAGATATCTAGGCCAGAGCTTTGACACAAAGAGAGGGTAAAAATCTTTGCCAGGGGAGCGGCTATGAGAGGAGCAGCTAATTTTAGGAGTTTGGGTTCAAGGTTGTCAGACCCAATGGCTGCATATTCTGAGATGTTTTCTAGCAGTTTGAGAACCTCATTTTTTGAGGCAGTTTGAAGTACAAGGTGGGCCCAGTGATGTTGGTTGGAGTGATGGGATTCAATGGGGTCAGGAAAGTGGAGGTGTACTGAGTAAGGTCAGCAAATTGTGCATTAAAAAAGTTTGTGATAGTGAGGGGATTATTGCAATGGACGCCCTTCAGGGACATGTCATTAGGTGTATAGGACTGGTTGGATCCCAAGAAAAACTTAATATGGGACCAACATTTTTTTGAGTCTCCCTGAGAGTTTGTTAGTAACTCCTTACAGTAAGAGCTTTTTGCCTGTTTGATTTCTTTCTTTCTTACAAGAATTTCTCAGGGCTCTGTAGGTGTTAAAATCCCCAGTGAGACCCGATTTCTTGAAATGATACCAACTTTTGTCCCTCTGACGTATCTTAGCGATTAGGTTGGATTTTAACCAGTGGGTTTGCTTATTTCTTACCCAACTAATAACAAGATGATAGCGGTTATACTGTAGGGCAAGGAATTTGGCCAAGAATAGATTTAGGGCAGACTGAGCATCAGATGAGCTATAGAGAGAGAGATCCAATCAGTGTGAGCGACTTCAGACAAGAAAGCCTGTGAATCAAAGTTCACATAATCATGGAAAGTAATGAAGTGGGGCTTCACTGGTTCAGGCCTGCCTTTACCCCAGATACAAAAGGTGGGGGAGTGGTCAGTGATGGCATCAGAAAGGACGCCTGCATCAGCTATGTTCTCCGGGTAGTTAGTCATAATCCAGTCCAGCAGAGTGCTGGTGTTTGAGTGAGGGGCCGTTATAGTGGGTAGAGAAATAAGCTGATGTAGGTTGAAACTTTGTAGTCTGGACAGGTAAGTCGTTTGTGTGTTTCCCAAGCAGTTTATGTTAACGTCTCCTAGGAGAACTTCATTTTTCCCAGAGTGAGAAATAGTTTGGTCCAGTAGCTCATCCAGCCCTTTTAGGCCATTATATCCTTAATGTTACAAGCCAGTTAGTGAATTTTCTCATAAAAAGTTTGAGCAGTTTGTTATTTTCACAGATGGACCATTAGAGGCAAGCATTTCTCCACTGGCAAGTTATTAGCTTTCATAATCTGGGCAAGGAGGTGTTGGGGAAAATTGTGGTCTGATGGAATTTAGGTGGTTTGGGGAGAATGCTTGCAAGATTCTTTCTATCTTTGTATCGTGTCCTTTGAGCTGTATGTTGAACCTTGGTCCCACTTGGTTCAACTTAATATCACAGGAGAAACTCTTATCCATTGTTGCCTGTATCACAAAGGCTTTCTTTAGGGAGGGGTTTTCTGCCTCCTGTCATGAAGAAGGCTTTGGTCAGAGCTCTACTATAGAAGCATTACATGGGTCCTAAGTATTTATCTAGCTATCAGTTTATCTCTACCTTCCCTTTTGGGGAAGGTGCATGAGAAGGTTGTGGTGGATTATCTTCGATCACATCTTTAGGAAGCTAACATCTATGAGCCTTAGCCTGAATCAGGCCTCACCACAACACAGAAACAGCCCTGGTCAGAGTAATGAATGCCCTTATCAGCCTGGGATAGGGTGAGATATCAGTTCTGATTCTCTTCCATCACTTGGTGGTATTAGACACAGTAGATGATTGTGTGTTGGTGGATGGGCTGGAGTACTATAGGTGACTTACTGGGATAGATTTATCATGGTTCAAGTCATTAATAATGCACTGAGAATCAGTGATAACTGTAGATAAGGTTGCAGCAGGAAGAGTAGAGTTTCATTTCATCACCACTGTTGTTTGCTATGTAAATGCCACCACTAGTAGAGTTATATTAAAGTACAGCAGCAGCTGGCAGGAAGCAATACAGTAATGCTGCAGTATATCACAAAATGCTGCGGTATACTGCAGAGAAAGGGAACTGTGTAATTCAATGGCAATTAAGCCCTTTGTCATGCAGTATTTTGTGACATGTCCTTTACAGCAAGTTACTGCTTTGCATCATGGCTGGCTCTGCTGAATAGACTACCCCCCATAGAAGTGTCTGTCCTCTAGCCAGATCTGGGGTGGCTGTTCAGCCCATACCTACAAGCATACCTGACTGTCCCCGCTTCTCTCACCAAGCTGGGGACCAGATTCTCCATAGATTCCCCACCCCGTGGTGGGACCAGGATGGGAAAGGCTGTCCCAAGAGTAAGCATATCGGATATCCAGATGGCCCTGCCAGATGGAGTGGAGGGTGGGTCAGTGCCCTGGTAACCTTCTTGAAGCCCTTGATCTGCTCCCATTTTCCAGCTATGTTTTTATCCCCTGGAGCCACGGCAACACGGACCACGCATGAGCATGGAGGCTCACATGCAGTCCGGAACCATGGCTCCTTCCACCCTTCCAGATGTAGTGTAGTTAAGCTACACCCTCGGCCGTGACTGATGGACCACTTTTCTATCTCCTTATTTCCTAGCAACAGCTACCACTTTTCTCTTTGCTTTTCTTCTTTTTCCCACCTACCCTAGGTTGGCCACCTAGCGTAGCTCTTTACTTTCCCTACTAAACTTCCTACTAGTTCTCTCTTTTCATTCTTTTTCGAGTTCCATCCATCCAGTCCCTGGAATGACGCCAAACACCTGGAGAGGTGTTGTGTAAAGTGCATAAGTGCATTTTGTGTACAAAAAGTATGAAGGCTATTTTAAATAGGAATGAATACAGTTAGTAAAGCCTTTTTAAAGAAAAATGATCAGAAGTCATATAAAACAATAATAATGTCATGATTAGTACAGGTATAAGAAATCCTTAAGATATTTTCATAAATTCACACTATAGACATGTTGCTGTATAAGGTTCTATGTATGAGAATGTGGTACACTTTATAAAAGTGCTTCGTCACTGTGGATCAGAGATATAGAGAGTGTCAGTATATATGAAGATATACGCTGTACCTTTAACTGAACCAGGCAATCCCCTGAAATAACCTCTCTCCCTTTGGTTTTGAAACAACATGTTCAGACATGAAACAGCATGTCCAGACTTGTAAAGAGAAAGGGCTTAGTCAGGTGACCCCCCACCACCAAAGTATATAAATACCACTTCATTGAGTTTACTTGAGTTCAGCCAGGTGGGGGCTCAGCCCTGAAAGAGGAGGAGAGAGAGGCTACTACAGACAAGCTGTTGAATGCAGATGAGAAGGGTCTTAGGAGCTCTAGAATCCAGGAATGTATTGTGTGAGAAACTACTGATGTTAAGTAGTGATTTTCTTTGTAATTTTTTTGTTTTCATTTATTATTTTTTGAACTTTTGAAAAATAAATATCACACCAAGGTGTGTTTTAAATCTGTAAATTTGCCTTGTGTGAAGTTTATTCCCACACGCTGTGACACCAGACTTACATCTTACCTCCTGTACATCAGTGCAACCACAGGGCCTCCTCCCAGTGACAGCCAAGAGCCAGAAAGGCACACCACCCCAATCCGAGAGAAGAGAGCTTCCTGATGTCCACTCTCGATCCTCTCTTGGCCCTCTGCCCCCACTAGCTCCCAGTGGTCTGAGCTCATTCTTGAACTCAGGTTGCTGGTGTGGGAAAGGTGCTGTGAGATCCTCATCCTCTTCGCCACCAAGACAACATATTGACTAGATTTTTTTACTATGCAGATGTATCATACCATGCTTCAAGTGTTACTGAATTACTTACCTACTTCTTATAAATGACTTATTTATAATAGTATTCTTTAACATGTCCCACATTACTGAATTGTATTTCTTTTCCACTCCCTGTGCCTCCCCCGAGTCACACCTGAAAATGAACCTTAGCTCAGTGTACCTGTCCTGGTTACCAAAGTCTAAATAAATAAATAAATAATCTTTCATTTTTCCTGGTGAGGGCAGTTCCATGACTGTTCATATTGTGTATTATGGGGCAGAAGTTCAAGACTGCATGCCATGATATTGCTTTGATTGAACACCAACAAGATAGAACTGCTTATATTGAGTTCTGATTGTCAAAGCAAGCAAAACATAGAAACAGACAGTAAGGACAGAAGAAAACTTTAAGTCCATCGAGTCTTCCCTAGGGCCCTAGCTTCATTCCCAACACTACCAGTCCCCCTTCCCTCTACTGCTCTTCCACCAATGATTACCCCACCCACCCATTTCTGATGATTCCCCTTAAAGTCATCCCACTGTGTTTGGAAACCATTTATAGCACCTGGCCCAGATATTCAAACGGGTTGCGCCATGCGCAATAGGGTTGCACCAGCGCAAGTCCAAAAATGCGCCATTCTGCGATATTCAGCGGGAGGCAGTTGTGCCTCCCAAATCATACTGAGCAATAGCACAATGATAATGAATGTATGTGCAACTGAAGGGGGAGGAACCATGCATAAATGGCGCAGTGCGGTATTCAACAACATGCGCCATGCACAATAGGGGAGCAAGCAGAAGTTGAGCGATAGCGGAAATGATCAAAATAAAAAGAACAAGGGAGAGGCACAAGAACGCTACAGGGAAGGCACATGTTGCTGAACTATAGCCAGCCACACAGGCAACACACACACACACAGGGCAGGACAGAGAAAGGGCACCTGGAACCCACAGGCTCAGGGAAGGTGTGGGGAGCCACAGCCATAGTTCAGAGGAGGAAGTGCCATACAGCACTGAGGCACAGTTAGGTGTTCCCGGTGCAGGGGAAGTAGCATCCAGGACAGCGGGGGGAACACAGAAACTGCTGCCAGGGGGGTGAACACAAGCCAGGGACATGGCCAGTGCCACCATACAGATGGAGGCATAATGAGGGGGGTGAGAAGGTGGGCAGCATGGGGGCACGGCCATGGAAGGGCCCGTCAGCGGTATGCCCCGAACAGGCAGTACTGAGCCCGCACCAGCTTCGAGCTGTACAGTGATACTGAGATCATGGGCCAGTACTGCCTGAATCGGGCAATTCTGAGGCGGCTCTGTGAGCTGTGCAGTGATGTGATGCAGGCACCCACACGACGGAGCCATGCTCGGTCAGTGGAGACTAAAGTGATAGCTTGCATGTGTTTGCTCACCACGGGTACCTTCCAGAGACCAACAGAGGACACCACAGGCATAACCCAGTTGGCTGCATCACGCCACCTTACCCAATTCCTCAGTGCACTGCTGCCACATGCTGCGGAGTGCATCCATTTCCCCAGCACACCGGCGGAGCGCACAGCAAACATACAGGAGTTCCACAGGGTAGCATGTATGCCTAGCATGCTAGGGGCAATAGACTGCACCCATGTGGCCATCTGCACACCACTTGGCCCCGAGGGGGCCACATACATTAATTGCAAGGGCTATGTTAGCATCAACTGCCAGGTGGTGTGCGATGCCAGGGGGTGCATAATCAATGTCTGTGCCACGCACCCTGGGGGAGCACATGATGCCTTCATCTGGCACCAGTCAGTACTGTACCACAGATTCGAGAGTGGGGACATCCCCACTGGCCACTTAGTGGGTGAGTATGCAAACTACACAGACAGACTTAGGGCTTGGGAGGGGCGTGGTCAGAGGTGACATGGGTAGTGGCCTACATGGCCCGGGGCAGGGAGACGCTGATCACCAAACTAACCTCCACCCTATACACACAGGTGACAGTGGATACCCACTCTGTCCCTGGCTGCTCACACCATACCAGTGACCTGCAACCCCATTGCAGCAATGCTACAATGAGGCATATGCCACCACATGTAATGTCATCGAGCGGGTGTTCGGTATGCTGAAGGCACATTTCCATTGCCTGGACACCTCTGGCAGTGCCCTACAGTACAGCCCCTCAAAGGCCTGTGGGCTATTCCTGGCCTGTTGCATCCTGCACAACATGGCTAACAAATGTAGGATAGCTGTACAGGTCGAAGAGGGGGACAGCAATGGGGACGATGAGGACACCAGTGACAATGGTGATGGGCAGCCCCCCCTTGGGCAACGGGACCCCCGACTGCTCCAGCTGGCACAGCTGCACTGGGACACCATCACAGAGGAGCACTTCAGCCAACCCAGGTAAGTCATGGGGTCATGTCAACCACCAGTGACAAAGGCACAACCCACAAACACTCATGGACACACACCAGGGTGCATGCCATCAAGGGAATGGCCAGGCATGGAACCACACACATTGCAGGGATCGGTGAGGGTCTAACATGGCACGCAGACAGACACACACACACACACCCCTCACCAGACATGCACAAAGGTAGGAGGCACACCAACCCAGAACGCCACCTCTAGCCACACATGTCCACAGATCACCACGCCCACTGCCTGTCATTGTGCATGTGTCAGACGCTGGGCACCATTGCACATTGGTGTACAGTGCAATGCAGGCATCATCATGCACATGCAACTGCGGACAGCAGCTAGGAGGGTGTGCAGATGGACTGTGTGTGTGCGTGCAGGGCCAGGTACCCACCTGTGCATTGCCCGCTGAATAACACAATGCTCACAGGGCAGCATCAGACAGTAGCAGCACTGTGAGACAGGTCACGCACCACAGTGCCCAGGCCACCACGGATGCATGGTGGCCCGCGAGACCCACCAGCAGTGACAGGCTGACCACTGCCTCATGGGGTGGCACCGATGGTCCCCAGGGTTCCACTGCATGAACATGACCGTGCTCGCGCGGGATCTGCAGCACACCAAACATGCCTGCGCCAGGCGTGCTCAGGATGCCCACAGCTGAACCCGCTGTCGACAAGGATGGTGTCGCAATATGCCGGGAATGGGGTGTGGACATTGCACTGCGCGGTGTCTGCCACACATGGGTAAATAACTGTGTGCTCCCTGTGGCCATGGCAGCTGTGATTTTATGTGTCAGCCTGTCAATGGCAGCAGTCACATCCTCCCGCATCCGGTCCATCCCTACCAGGAGCAGAGTGGTTTCTCTGCTGTGACGCTCCTCTGCCTAGTGCAGAGCCGCACTCAGTGCATCCACCGCTGTTACAAGCCACATCTGCTGATTGACTGATGCTTGCAGTATGTGGGTGTGCTCATCCAAGAGGTCATCTGCCTGATCGGCATGCTGTCCCTCAGGATGTTCGCAGCCCTGATGCTCATCACCCCTTGAGGGTGGGCGCTGCACACCAGGACCAGTTCTGGGCATGTCCACAGGTGGTGAACTGATGCTGCCCCTTGACACTGTACCCCCAAGCCCATTGGCTGACTGCTGATGCTGCCCCTCTGGCTGCCACTCCCCAGAGCTCAATGGTGCCACCGCAGTGTCGCAAGTCCCACTGTCCTGCATACACCAGTGCTGCCCACCGGTGCTGACAGGCACAGGCTGGGACTGTGATGACATGCAGGCCTCCACAGCGGCACCACCCACAGCCATGGCCATTTATGTTACCTGCTGTGTGACCATCCTGTGGCACACACGTGTCACTGTCCATAACGTTAGCGACATCATCATCGGTGACGGACCCGGCACCAGCCCGAGTCCCAGCATGCTGGCATCCATGGACGCTGGCACACTGGGACACGGGCAGTGCCTCCTCCACACCTGCTCCACCAACATCAGTCTGGATGTCCAGGCGGGCCCACTGTTGCCCTGAGCCACGTATTCCTGTGGAGGTGGATGGGCCCTCCTCCATCTCCATCTGACCGGCCTCAGTGGAGAAGCCCACCACCGCTGACCAATGCAGATGCTCAGGAGCTGTAAGGGAAAACAAAGTCGCTACTGCATGTGACCCACCCTGTCCCCCAAATAGACAGACCATGACCTACCATGCAGTGATGGGCTACCACCCATCTGGAATCCACCACCGGAACACCCTCAATGGCGCAACGCTGCATGCTGCCAGCAACTCGCTCCTCCTGTGGGGTCAGGCATAGCACCTCCGGCTGTCCCCCACCTGTCGCAGACCATGCTGTCCTGATGGCAGCCACCTTCTCCTTAATCCTCCTCTTGTCTTTGCCCATCTTCTTCTTGCACTCCTGCCTGCAGCACTGGTGGCTGTCATGCAGGTTTACAGCACGCGCCACCTCCTCCCATGCAGCAGCACGGGCCTGTGGTGTTCCCTGGCATCCGCTGAGAAGCAGCTCCTGGTCTAGGTAGGCCTCGAACAGGGCATCCATCTCAGCCTTCGTGAAATTTGGCCTCCTCCTCCTCCCACAACTCTGTTCCTCTTCCTCCACAACTCGCTGGTCATGATTCAGCCTGTGAGAATGACAGGTGTTACCTGTGACTGTGCAGTCCCATGCATGTCCCAAAATCCACAGTCCACACTCCCAAACAGCATGCAACTCACCAATAGACTGCAGTAACCGACTATGGCCAGTGCAGACCAATGTCGCACTTTTATAGTGCAACCCATGCAAATGAGGCGAGGCGCATCTTTAAGTGGATGCAAATGCAGTGACTGCGCCATTGAATGGCTGATTAGCTGATTTGCATATGACGGCTGAATATCATGCTGTTGCGCTTTGCGCAATTATGTTGAACATGCTGAGCCAAGGGTGCAGTTCTGTGACATGCGCAGTACACACCTAACTGCGAATGCCCGGGTTGATGATGCAGGCGCTTGCCACGCTGCTGACATGCTGTGCATGGGAGGCAATGCAGGGCATGGCCACCATTGTGCCAGTGGCGATACAGTGCTGTTCACCTATATGGTGCTGTGGCACTGGGGCATCGTAGGCACACTGGGGCAACAGCGCGGTCGGCCGCTACAGGAGGTGGCACACAGGCACCCAATCGCGCTAGATGCATTGGGTTCCAATTGCGCTGTGGCTGTCCATGCACCAGAGACCCTTGACCCTGTGCCTGACCTTTTCCCCCTAAGTGCCATGCATCAGGCATGGGTGCACCACTATCGCGCTGTTCGGTGACAGTGCGATAGGGAATGGCAGCGCTGTACCGCGCAGCATCTGCACATGGCAGAACCACGCTGCAGAGTGCCATTTTGACTTAACTGAGCAGTAGAGATGGCGTGGAGGAGAGCTGTACAGTGGAGCCAGGTGGCGCTGGCAAACTTTGGTTGCCATAGTGGAGCCACATGTTGGCCCACTATTTGGTGAGGCACCCCTGGACAGGGCCAGGAGTCAGGTGTGGCAGGAGGTGGCCGATGACCTGGAGGAGGCCACCGGTATGGGGTGGATGGCAGAGCAGTGCCGCCACAGATATGGGGACCTGAGGCGGAGGGACTCGGACCTGCTTGCCAGTCTGCAGGCACATGCCAGGAGGGGCATGGTGCTACGGCCAGGTAAGTGCAACATCCATACACTTTTATATTCCATACGGGTATCACAGTTGCATGTGTCTGACACATGGGGGGGCCATCCGGTGTTGGCCGTGGTGGTGTTATCAGGGTGTGGGGTGGGTGGGTCTGGTTGTGTGGGATTGCACACACATGGGGCGGGGGGACTTTGCTACAGGATTGTACTGATGTTCCTCTCTCCAGGTTTGCACCTTAGGCCCAGACGAGCGCAGGCTGGTGAGGGAGAGGAGGCACCAGCAGGACGACCATCAGGCCGGGAGGGGTGAAGGTCTGCAGAGGCGCAGGGACCAGCCTGATGATGGTGAGTGCCTTACATCCATGATTACTATTGCATGCTGTGTAACAGGGCGGGCAGCAGGACATGGCCACCATCCATTGACACCACTGCCATGCACGCAACTTGTTACAGTCAGCACTGTCAAGGGGCACTGCATGTCTGGGAGTGCGTCAATGGTGGTCCATGCGTGCACCGGGCACATGGCTGTGCCACTGCCTTCACACCACATAGCCAAGTCACTGTACGGCCATGGTGGTGCTGTGCAGGACATGGGTGGTGGGTGTGTGCAGTGGTCCACATGGCTGTGGCTGCCTGGGTAAGCAGGTCTTGTGGACACGGTTACTGTGGGTGGTCGCACACCATCACAGGGGCGTGGCACATGGCTGTATGCCATGCACAATGGGTTTGCTGCAGGGGACTGGACAGTCACACGTATTGACTCTGCTCCCTTGTCCTAGGTGGACAATGCTGGATGACCCTGGAGCAGGCAATACAAGAAATCCTGCAGCTGGCACGGGCGTCCCTTGCAGCCTTGGAGAGGTTGGAGAGACATGGGGTCGGAGGAGGAGAATCCAGAGGCACCACAGGAGTGCAAAGCATGGCAGGGAATAGGCCCTCCATGACCCCTGACAACCATACCCCTGGATCTCCCTCACACCTTCTTCCTCTCCCATTTCTACACCCTGTCCCATGCCCGCCCCTGGTTTGTGGCCCTTCCCCTTGTATATATTTGTAAATATGTTACATAGTTGTTATATTTTAATACATACATTTTGTTATAACAACTGTGGTGGTCTCTGATTTGCAGCAAGCTACAGGTGCTCAGCTGCAGTAGTGTGCATGGCGTCAGGGGTGGTGCACGCATGGGCATGTGTGTGTGCGTGTGCAGAGGTGAACCACCTATGATATGGGCAGGGGGATCTGTCACTGTCTGTGGCTTGTGTGTTGTACTCTGTGCACTGGATGCCTGTGTGCAGTGGTCCATGGGGCCTGCACTGTGTGCATGGCACCCCTGTCAGACCGTCCATGGCCTGTGCAGCTGACACCCTTGCATGTCTGTGATATACACAGTCCGCTGGTGTGTCAGTGGTGGCTGCTGTGGCCAGTGCTGGGATGGGATGTGTCCTTGGGAGGGTGTGCAGGGTGCTGTACCACTGGAGGTGGGGTCTGGGGTATGCCCTGTCACATGTGGGGTACCTCGTGTGCTGACACATGGTCGGTCTCTCAGCTGTACCTCGGGGGGATGTGCAGGGTGGCACTGTGTATGCATCTGTTGCATCACTGTCTGCTGCCGCCCACTGCAGGGTGTCCATGGTGGGGCTGCCTTGCATGGCTCCAGGGTGCTCAGGGTTACATTGTCACAGTGGGGGTGGTGGCATTAATGGGGTGTCCTGCACTGTTGGGTGCTACTCCTGGGCAGGGTGTATGGGGATCATGGTGCAGGGTGTGCTCTGCATTTGTGGGATGGTGTGGTACGGGGTGGTCGGCCATCCTTGTGTGCCGGTCACAGCGTGCCGGGGGTGTGATGGGGCACCATGGCCTGGCTGTGGGTTGGTTGCTGGTCTCCATGGGCCAGTGGTTATTCCAGCCCTCCCCCAGTTGTGCAGTGCATGGGGTGTGGGGGGACGATGTCTGTTCTGCTGTGTGTTCCTCTGCCCATCTGTGGCATGGGTGGTGGACCCCTGCATCCCTGGTTGTGCTGTTGCATTGCTGCCCTGCTGCTGAGGGACGTCCCTGGTTGTGCTATGGCGCATCTGGACTGCTCAGCTGAACATCCCTTGTTGCACTACGGCGCATCAGATATGCTCAACTTCACCTCCCTAGTTGCGCTATGGCACAGGTGGTGCGATATTCAGTCATTAGCCATAGGCGCATCTTGGCCTGCGCAGTTTTTGAATATCACGCTTCTTGCGCATGGGCACAATGGACTTGTGCTTGCTCCTGATGTTGCACACTTTTTGGGTGCAGTTTGAATATCTGGGCCCCTGTGTTTAACTACATTGCTGTGCAGGCTGCGTTTTCCACTCTCTCCATGAAGAAGTACTTCCTGCTACCTTTACTAAACTTCCCCCTGCAAGCCTGAGATTATGCCCTGCAGTGGTTGAACATTATTCATTTTGAACAATTCTGTGTAGTTCCTATTGTATCCCTGAGTGCATTTATACAGTATGTCTCTGTTATAACCACCATCCCTTGTAGCCTCCAGCAAGTACATGCTGAGGTCCTTCAGTCTTTCCTTGTAGGTTCCTTAGAATGTCTCCAGTTTCTCCCAGTCCTTCCACAAGTGTGGCTTCTAGGGCTGCACACAGTGCTCAAGGTATGTTCTAACTAATGACCTGTTGAGTAGTGGAATCATTCCCTCTTGCAACTGGCAAAACCCTGCTTGACACAACCTGATATGCTATAAGGCTTCCCATATGCTTTGCTGACAGGATGGTTTTGTACTGTGGCTAATTATTACTCCCAAGAACTTTTCCTCCCTGGAGTGTTCTACCTTAAAGAGCTGGTGTACTGCCTTAAACTAATACTAGATTTCAAAAGCAGGCAGCTATTACTTTTTGTATCTGAGGTACTTTTTTCCTTTTCCTTTGGTTACTTAGAAGATGTTTCCCTGATGTTAATAGGATTGATGTGCTGACTAGCGCTAGCCTGGCAGCTGACATATCTAGCACTGTTTCTCTTAATCATCACTGTGACCTCACTGACTGTGACATCACATCTGTTCACAAAGAGACACTCAGCAACTGTCAGGTCAGTCACCTGTAATGTCTGTAACCCCCCAACCCAGGGGCTTACTGTTTGTTGTCCCTTTTCTCCCGTGCTTCCTGGTTCCCTCACATCCTTCTGTCTGCCAGAGTGTATTCTCTGCCCTTTCAGGGTGTAATTCCTCCATTGAGAGCTGCCTGCATGCTGATTTCATCCAGCATTTGCATATGTGCAAGGGGCACTTTGAAGTTGCCGCCTGCTGTTGCGGTCCACCAAAGGGGAGTCTGTCTGTGGTCCCGATGCCCCTACTATGTCTTTGGGGTCTGGAGACCAGAAAGGGATCAGGAATAAGCCCCTAGCTGGTCAAAGTAACAGTTTAAATAGCAGCGCCACTCAGGGGCTTATGAATATATTAGCAGCCTCATGAATAGTGATGAGTGCTGCCTGGTTGGGACAGAGTTTTGGCGGTAGCGACAGCTAAACTGTGGGGACCACTGTAATGAAAGTGGGCTTGCTGGACAGGGGACATTTGGGGCTACAATCCATTGGGGTGTTAGGCTACATAGGCCTTATTGTTGGGTTTCACTCGCCCTGAAAATCTAAGGGAACTGCATGGACTCCATATAAACAAATGGGAGCTGACATGTTTTTGACATTTAACCCCCTTGTTACAGCCAATCAGTGATCTAGGTGCCCAAAACTGTGACCAAGGGACTCCTGGGAAAAGGAGGGGACTAATTCTCACACCTAGATCATGCCCCAATAAACAAGCAGGAAATACTGATCACTATGGTTATCGATTATTGAAAGGCATCATTAGCCAATCAGAACTCTGGATTTTCGGCTGATACTGTGTGGACCTTCTGGGATTTCGTCAGTCTGTACCCACGCTATGTAAGAGTCAGGACTGTTCAGGACCTTGAGCTTCAGGGGCTTCCTCAGGCCCCCATTTGGAAATTTGCCTGTTAGTAAAAGTGGATTGGAAAGGAGAAAGAAGGAAGAGAGACTGAGCTGAGATCTTGATTCCCCACATAATTGCTACTGGACAGATTGAGAAGGGGAAAGAGAGAAAGATATTGAACTGTGATTCCCCAGGTATAGAGAAGTTGCTTGTTGCTGCTGGAAAAACTAAATGCTGCAGAAACCCTTCACTGGGAAGTTAGACTTGCTGAGAAGACTGTGCAGATTATCCGAGTGCTACAGTCAGGGCTGAGAAGTCATTTGCTTGTGTGGGACTATAATTGAAAGTGTAAGGAGGCAGAGCATCTCTGGGTCATCGGTGTGCTAGCCAGGTGCTGTGAGTGTCCTGTGTGAACTGGTTAAAGTGGCTGAGAGCTGAGGACCAGCTGCAGCTGAAGGGAAGGCTTTGGACACTGTCTGCAAGGGTGTAGCTACTGATACTCCAAGTAAGCCACGGCATACCAAGTTTAGTAGCAAGGTGTAGCAAACAAGCTGGCCAGCATTGCTCTACCCTCTCTAGTCCATCACATTTAAAGTCCATTGCATTTAAATTTCTTTGTTTGGCTTCGCAGGCTTTTTCTTTACTCTTTCAGTTTTGTTTTGGGGGGGTGGCAGAGTGGACCACGGACGTTGAAGCTGAAGGTCTCAATTAGGTCTGCATGGTCCGGGCATAGTGATTGCCTGTGGCATCTGGTAGGAGGTGTGGCAAGGCTTGAGTAGTGAGTTTAAATGCCCCAGCAAAGTTAGAAGCCATACTATTAGTTTAATTGTACTGGGAGCAAGCGAAGCAGTAGAAGAACTGAGGAGCAGCAGTCAGAAGAACAGACTCCGAGCCAGCTAAAAGAAAAAGACTTCATGTGGAGTGGCAAGTAGAGCAAATCTGCCTACCTGCAGGGAAAGAGAAGAAATTTATGCTGTGGTCTTGGACTCATGGTGTAGTCAGTGGCATTTGCCAGCAGGCAGTGAGCACCACATTAGCATGGACAGACAGCAGATCTAGTGTGGGAATCATCTGAGTGGAACCAGGAACCTTGGACTCAAGTTGTGGGGGGTGGGGGCAGCATAAACAACAGTGGGGAAGGAGGTAGAAGTGTAGCAGGTTGGTGTACAAATCTGAAATGCCTGGCTACACCCCTGACTGTCTGAACTGGAAAGTGTGCATTGGTATGCAGAGGAGTGTTGTTTCTGAGTTCACCTCCTTCTGCATTGCACTTACACTTATCAAGATAGAGGATAGCACCCATTTAGATTGGCACTAGATTTTATTGAAGCAGCTGCCTGAAAACTTTTCTTTGCTGATAACTTAGTGTAGGGACTGCAGGAGAACCCCCATTGTTTGGGAGTCCTCACTCAGAGCCGGGGAAGGAACTTGCTAACCCCTTCCTAGTGGGACTCACTGTCTCAGGAGGTCACCAGCACTTGGTGGGGTGTTAGAGCACCTGCAACCCATAGGATGAGTGGGGCTGCAGAGCCACTCTTGGGTTTGGGCCTTCTGGGGCTGGTGTTGTCCTGCCTCAGTGCTCTGCAATGGGCCAGAAACAGCTGAAGGTGACAAGTGGCCAGAACTACAATGAAGGTGACCAGCTGCAAGACCCTCGAGCAAGTTCCATCCAGTCAGAGGAATTCTGCCCATCCTGTCCTTGTGGTGCTGCACTAATCCAAGTAACTCCATTTTTCCCGTGGCTGAGATTGACAAATTGTGAGTACCCAGGACCTGGTTCCTGGGAGGGGGGAAAAGGGGAATTTGTCTGTTCTCAGAACCCAAGTTTCTATAATTTCAGAGCTCCAGCAGCTGGCCATCCTGTGGCACCAATCAGGCCTGCACCTAGTGGGTACCTCTAGGGACAGTACAGGGACACTGACATCAGTGGGGGAAAGCTTGGCCTGCTGGCCCACATGTTTGCTGTTGCACATCTTACTAACCTTCCTTTTTCCTTCACAGCTACCTTATGTCCCAGTATCCCTCCCTATTCCTTACCCTCTGAATAAAGCTGTGGATTTGTTTGTTGAAATTGCTGTGTTAGTGAATTCATTGCATGTGCTTACTGCTGAGATATATGGTTTATGGTGGAACAAAGTATTTGGGGACACAGTGTGCAGAGTGATTGGTTGGGGAGGTGGGTAGGCACAGTATCCGAATGGGCTGTACAAATGGATACCTGGCCCACTAATACTTTACTCTGAGTGGAGGTACTGTACTATTATCAATCTTTTGGGAATGAACCCCCAATTGTCATCGTAGTAGAACCTAGGACCCTTGCCCGGTACCAGGGACAGCTGGGAAGGGGGTGTAGCACACTAGCATACGGTGCTGGGGCTACATGTCACTGTCAGTGAGGTTACAGTGCTATGGATGTAGTGGGAGGAGTATAAGCCAGGCAAAGTGCTATTCCACACATCCAGTATAACACTGTCACATAGAAAACGTGATAATGAGCCAAAGGAAAATACTTCAGAAATAAAAAGTTACAACTGACTACTTCATAAAATTTGCAACATTTTCCTGTCTCCTATTTGTGGTTCTACTCGCTCTTTAACTTCACTTAACCTGTACTTTGTCTATGAATTCCAGCATCCAACATGCATGCCAACCCCCTTTTCTTGTCACTCCATGTCCTTCGTCATACAGCTGATCTTTTCCTTCCTGTCCACCCTCCAGCAGACTGTGATGTCATCTGCAAATAAACTCACTTTTCCCTACAGCCCAACCCAGTGTTTCTAATGTACATATTAAAGAGGACTGGCACTAAGACAGAACCTTGGGATATGCCACTGGTTGCCTTCTTTCCCTTTGAGACCACCGTTTACCAATTAGAGAAACATCCTCCTGGCTCTTCCTGATGAGAAGTTCCCAATCCATCTAATAAGTCCTTCCCTAAATCCAAGTCACTCACTTTCTTAAGCAATCTCCTATATGGCACTAAGTCAAAGGCTGCACTGTAATCCAGATACAGGATATCAACTGCCTGACCCTGTTGATTGTTTAACTGTGTTGAAAACTCTGTTAGGTTAATCTGACACAGACTGACCCTCATGACCCAGTGGTGGTTTTTTGTCCTGTTTGAGTTTGTGCAATGTACCGCTGTACTGTCATGCCTATTTGTGGATTAAAAATGTTTATGCAACTGTAGAAATGTGTCTATCCTGATTATTCTTCATGTGGTGAGTAGCACCAGTTCCTTTTCCTCCACTGTTGCATTTATTTTATCTGGTAGCACCACCCACACTCTTGTAGCTGCCATTACAGTTGCTTTCCCAGTAGTATTGCACTTTAAACAGATTGCAATTGTTCTTCTACTTGTTCATGCAGTATATATTACACTTAATTATATTGCTTGTCCTACTGGCTACTTAAAGAAAACCTGTTTCCTTCTTTTTTCCAGTCTTGGATAAACAGTCATACAGGGCAGGAGAGGACACGCGTGCGTCAATCCCATGTGCACACAGGCAAGCTTATGTATTGCCATCAATATGACTTTATCAGAGCTGCAGTCTCATGCAGGATGGACATCCTTATGTACACTTAAAACCAGAGAGCACATAAATCTATACCAGTCCTGACTGGTTACCCACCACCACACATGCATACATGGTGTGAGGGTAGAGACGAAGGTTTCAAACCAACCTGAATCTAACGATGCAAGCTATACACTTGACATAATACATCATTACTTCAAACAAGCACTTAAATCACTTTCTAGCCTGTTCAGAAAACAGTGCAAAAATATAAAACATACATGACATCACTATTTTGAGACAGTCTGAAAATGCACACTTTTTCTCTGTGTAAACAGTCAATGTCTTTATTACTTCCTAATTCCAGTGGAACTACATACTGTATGCCTGTAATTTGTATGTTCACTGGTGAGTAGCCAAGCAGGATTGGTATCAATTTATGTGCTCTGGATTTCAGGCGTCACGTAAGCCCATCCATATGCACGCATGATTGGCACACCTCTTCTCCTTTCCCACATGGCTGTGTATCCAAGGTTGGGACAAAGGAGGAAACAGGTTTTCCATAAGAAGCTGAGTAGGACAAGCAGTATGATCAAGTGCAACGTATGAACAAGTAAAAGAGCAAGTGTATCTATTTGAAGTGCAATATTACTGTTTGTCTTCAAGGTGGCTCTGACAGAGTTTTGATGAAAGGTGTGGTAATGTCAATGTTCTATGTTTGGATTTTGATGTGAAGCTATTTAATAAAGGAAAGACTTGCATTGCTAACTATTAATGGCTTGTTTAAATGTGTTTGTCATGAGGCGTGACAGTACAACACCAACTCAAGCAAGTTATAATATCCCCATACTGAGCACTGCAGCAGGGTAGCAGGAACTTTAAAACAAGTTGTTTAAAACTAAAAAAACAAACAATAAAAGTTCAGTGGCATTAGTATATCCAGGTGGTTGGGGGGTGGTTTATCTCAGCCCCATTTACTCTAAAAATTCAACAAATTTTTTCTTTAATTATTGTCTCCAAAACCTTACCCACAATGGACATTAGACTCACCAAATCTGTAATTACCAGGGTCCTTCTGTACCCCCTTTTGTGCAGGGGTACCATGTTTTCCACACACCAGTCCTCTTGAACCTTATCTGCTGACTCAGTGAAGAAGGCTGCCAGGGGATCTACCAGTGAATTGCCTGTATCATTGTAGTAATGGTAGTAGTAACATCTTTATTGCTCCACAGAAAAGAATGCCATACACCATTGGGACAAAATTCCATTTACAAGGTGTTCCTGGATATCAAATTAGTAAAATTTACAGTTCCATAACATTTAGACTTAAACAGTATAATAAGAGCATCAGAGCAACACATTCATTCGACAGGGTATATAAAACATTTAATAATTGAACACCCCAGGCTGCATTCCATGTAGCCCCATGAATTTGTTAACTCCACATTCTGAAATCCTCTGATCAGTCATAGGATTTATTCCAGGTCAGTTAGCATTAGCCTTTTATGACCTATTTTCCAACCTATGTTATAGGATTCACACCCACAGTTACCTGTTGCATCAGAGCTTCATTCAAATATTTTTTTTTAATTGACTAATAGTGGTGCTAGATACTACTCCACTTAGAAGACCATTCCATGTTGATACAACCTGTTGATTAAACCATCCACATCTAGTTGTTTCTTTTATAGTTTTCATCCTTTAATGACATATTATGTCCCCTTACTGTTCTCATTTTCTCCCTGGCCTCCAGTCCAGTACATTCCCACAAGTCTCAACTTCTAAATGCCATATAAACCAAGCACATATCCCTCTACTCTTCTGTAACCTAAGAAGTACAGTATATTCCCAGCTTGTTGTGTCTCTCCTTATAGGTTGATGCTTTTATATCTGATACCAGATTGGTGGCACTTCTCTGGACATTTTCTAGTTTCTTTATTTCTTCCTTTTATAGGGAGCCCAAAACTGAGTACAGTACTCACATGGAGCCTCACCAGAGCTACGTAAAGGGCATCAGCACCTCCCTATCCTTTCTTCTTATATTTCTTTGAATACTTGCCAAAATGCTTGTGCCTTTTAGCTATATTTGAGCAATGTTCATCAGAGGTCAGCTTATTGGTCACCAATACTCTGAGATCTTTTTCCATGCCTGCAGATACAATTTCCTGACCATTTATGAAGTATTTGTCCAGCAGATTTTTTTTACAAAATACATGATTTTGCGTGATTCAAAAAACAATTTAAAGGGGAAAAAATGCAGAAGTCCCCAAAATTTGCACAATTACGGAAAAAAGGGGTAATTGCACTGTGTCATATACACAAAAAGCCTACAGCTGTGGAACACAATATTTACATATTTTATTTATTTACTGAATTTTGTTGGCCCGGTAGGCCCACTGAAACTAGAAGTCCCTTTTTCAGGAGTGAACAGGGGGTTGGGTGGGGATACAGATGGTAACCAACTGAAATTGAACCAGATTAAGCTGCTGGTGGTACTTTTAGTGAATGGGGGAAATTTGGCCAGGACACCAGGGAAATTCCCTCACTCTCCACTGGGGGGTTCCATGTCTGACTGCTTAGCAGTCAGTTGCTTGTAAGGTGGAGATGAATGCTGACATGTGGGTGGCTGGAGTACAGGGCTCCACTCCAGCCAGATGCCCATCAAAATCTGTGCCTCTTATGACTGAAAGTATTTTGCATGATTCTAACATCACTGGTCCTCTTCAGCACGAATGTCAAGAATTTTCTTCTGGGCGAGAATTATCTGTTTCTGTCTCTGCTTCTAGTCCTGCTCTTCAGTTGAATGGAGTTTCTGGGTTTTGGCATTGTGGCGTAGATATGAGTACTGCTACATCAAACGCACTTATTGAGGGGTACGGTATGGCTGGAATGCACCCGAGCAGTGGCCAGCAAAACATGCCAACCCCCTCGTCTTCTGTTTTGTCCACGGATGTTGTTTTGCTGAATGCTTCACCAATGTTTTGAGCGGATGTTTCCTACGGAACTGCCATTATGGATATTGCTCAATGCTGCACACCTAATCCCGACGTTCCACCTACTATCGTTCGGGGCTCTGATTCTGTTTCTCTGGAACCCCAGCTCTGCCTAGCTGAAAAACGGAGGATATGGGAAGAGGCGACTGCTGCTTATCAGGCGGCACAACTTGCTGTTGAGGAGGATTTAAAAAAATGAAAATGGCCTGATATGGATTCCCCTGTAGGCATTTCAGGTACTGGAATTAAAATTCTTAAGGACACTGTTACCTCTACACCCAAGGTCATAATATCCCCACCCCAGACCCCAGTCAACAATGAGGCTGATAATTCTATTTGGTCACCTAATTCTGCATCAGAGAAGGCAGGTTGATTGCAACTAGAGTCCGGATAGTGGATTGCAGACCCTGCAATTCCAATCCCGGGGTATCTGGGGAGACTGAGATGCAGCCTAGAACACCTCCCTACCAACAACAGGAGGTAAATGTACAGTTGCAGAGAGATTCACTACCTGCAATGAGATACCTTAGCTCTGGTTGAAAATGTGGTTCCTGTGATCACTATCAATTGTGGAGATGTGGAGGCAGAGGCAGGGGTGGAATGACCTCAAGATATTTCCATGACCAAGTCTCTTTTTCCTCTATTCAGAATATTCCTTTCTCTGATTCTGTTATAGATGGTTCTGCTCCAGTTTTAACTGTTAGTTCACCGCTGGGGCCTGCTGAGATTTTGACCATTTGGTGACCACACCTCTCACCTCCAAAACCTTCTTATGCTAGTCTGTTTCAAAAACCTGTCTCTTTAGCTAAACAGCAAAATGCTGTGAGGCTTTGTTTTTTGGGTCCCATTTATAATATGCCTGATCAGTTTTATGTAGGTAAAGTTCTGATCAAGCAGATGCTTGGTTTTTCTCCTAACGAAGTTTATGCCCTGATCCATTTGCCAGGTGATAATATTTATGATATCAGCTTCAGAACCCCTGACCTTCTGAATAAAGTTTGGATGAAATATGCTTTGTTGAAAACCAATCCTGCATGATCTCATTTTCAGGCTATCCACCTTACAAAACAGTCCTTTAAAGTCATCACGGTACTCTTTCGGAATGAGACGGTTAACGTTGAAGACATCACATATTGGCTTGAACAGAAATGTACCCTTCAGGGTAACCCAGAGCCAATTCTGGATACTGATGGTTTCTGGAATGGGGGCTGGTGGTATAAGATTAATTTATTTCAAAGTGAAGATGGCTTACAGTACTTGCCAAGCTGCTTTTATTTGGGGTGAGACAAGGGCTTCATTTTTTACCCGGGGCAACCACGTCATTGATATAAGTGTGGCTCTGAACGGCACCTAAGCAGGACTTGTGAGATAGTAAAATGCACTCAGTGTGGGGAATTGGGACATGTAATGTCTGACTGTCACCACCCTGCTAAGTGTTCTTTATGTGAAGAGGCCCACTCTTACGTTGATTATCCCTGGGCTGCTCAGAACAAGATGAATGATGATTTCTGCATCCAAGATTTTTATATAAATACTGCGGTTAGAGCAGCTCAAAGACAAACAGCCCCACCCCTGCCCATTGGGAGACCCCTGATGGTTGCCAGTACAGGACACCCAGAGTCACTACCTTTGGCCTTGGATGTACCTCTTCTGGTGCCTAGTACAACTGTACCAGATCCAGCCACCTCCACAGCTGATACTGTCCTTGCAGACTTACCTCCACTACATACCTAAGTTCCTCCTCCACTTCCACTTGAGGAGACATTTACCCTTGTCTCTAATAGACATAGTAGTCTTAGATTCTGGACTGTTGAGAAAGTCCCCCCTAAACATGACCAATTCCCCTTGAATAATCCCTTTTCAATATTGCAAGACGATCTTGGTACAGAGTCAGATTCCACTTCTGTGCACTCCTCCCAGCCAGAGGGGACTTCGGATGTTGAACTTTCCTTAGACCATTTGGAGGCTGTTAAGAAAAAGAAAAACCATTTGGGTACCCAGAAATGGTCAAAAAAGAAATGATTGTTATCTTCTTTTTGAAGGCTGACACAATATGTCTGGTACTTGTTAATGCTTTGCATAGCCCAGCGATATAAATTATGTGTTGCATCCCTTAATGTTAACAGTATCCAGTCAGAAAGAAAGAGACTTTTGATTTCCTCTCTTTTTCATAATGGTGACCAGGATGTTGTTTTCCTTCAGGATACTAGATTGCATACTAGCACTGATATTGAACAGGCATTGGCGGCATGGTCTTGGGGGGTGTCTTATTGGTCAATTGGTGAGGATATATGCTCTGGAGTGGGTATAGTTGTTAATAACCCATCTGCTCAACTAGTTCAACTGATAGATATTGTACCGGGGCATGTGTTGCTGTTGGATCTAGTTGTTAATAGCTTGCATTGTAGATTCATCAATGTCTATGCTCCCCAAATTAAAACTGCACGGATTGCAGTATTTCGAGCGATCCAACCATACTTATTTACTGCTAAGTATGTCTTTCTTGGGGAAACTTTAACTGTAGTAGGTATCATGTTGATAGGGGTCTAAAATGAAAAAATATATTGTGATGCTAATTGTTTAAATGACCTGCTCATTCAGGCGGGTTTAGTTGATGCCTTTGAAGTAATGGGTAACCTACAAAGACATTTTTTAAGGCGTTAGGGCCACTAGAATTGACTTTTGGTTTTGTCTGATTCATTAAGGATTCTGAAGGCTCAGTCACTACCTGTTGCTCCTTCAGACCATGCTAAACTTGAGGTTTTGGTAGGTAGTCATGAGATTATGCATCGAGGTCCAGGTTATTGGAGACTGAATTTAGAGCTCCCTACTCTTCCCTCAGTAGAAGATGGTTTTCTAGCCTTATTGCATGCTAGGAAATTGGTGGTCTGTCTCTATGATGTACATAAGGATTGGTGGGAAGATACTAAACTTGACATCAAACACTATTTTCAACTTATTTGGAAAATAAATGGTAAATCTAAAGTTGATACATATTTGAACTACAGACATAGATTTTGGAGTTGCATTTTCAGGTTGCATGGGGTAATAGACTGGCCCTTCCGGAATTAGATAAAGTACAAAAATTAATGAATAATTCACAATATAGTCGATTGAAATCCCTTGACACTGAATGTCATTTTGGTTCTCAAGGTGGTAAAGCCTTTATGGACCCGTATCATTTTTGTGCTTACCAGAGATAACAAAAATATATGACAGAAGTAAAGGACTCATTAGTGAAATACTGCACAACTAAGAAAGATATCATGCAAGCCATAGATCGTCATGTTTTACTTTGTTTGGTTTTTCTGAAGTACCAAGCAGAGCATGCAACTCTTGGTTGGCTCAGTGTATAGTTCCGCAATTTGATCTCCATGATAAGGATTTATTACTGTCTAAAATTACTCCTATGGAGGTGTCTGCTCTTCTTCCACAGACTAGAACTGGTTCTGCCCCTGGCATTGATGGTATGCCCTATGAAATTTACAAAAATGTTTTTTTCTATTTTATTACAAGAATTCACTGCAGTTCTACAGGAAATTTTAGATACAGGGATATTGCCTGACATTATGACTGTTGGTCTTGTGATTTTTTTGTATAAGAAAAGGATTGGGCAGATCTCAAAAACTGGGAGACCTATTACTTTGCTTAATTCGGATTTTAAATTATTAAGAAAATTGTTGAATAATAGACTTATGTTACATGCGAATACTGTATTACCTGTTGCCCAGGTTTGTTCAATTCCAGAAAGAAAGATTACCAATGGACTTATTTTGTTGTGGGAAATACTACATAGGGGACACACGGGTGAACTTACAGGCCTAATTTTTAGTTTGGATCAAGCAAAGGCATTTGATAATGTAAATCATGATTATCTATGGAATTGTTTGGCATTATATGGGATACCGACATCCTTTATAGGCTGGATTAAGTCGTGTTACATGAATGCAATGGCACAAGCTTATTGTAATGATTGGTTGGGGTCACAATGTAGATTATGGAAGGGAGTTCGACAAGGGTGTCCGTTGAGTGCCTGTTTTATTTGTTTATGATTGATCCTTTAATATGTCAAGTACATTGTAGAGTGGATATCTGGGGTCTTTCCTTTTCTAGTACTGATCCAGAAATCAAGTGTATAGCATATGCTGATGATATTTGTTTTATAGTTAGTGACCTAGAATCGGTGGAATGTTTTGAGACTGTATTGTCTGATTTTATGGCTCATACAGGCACAAAAATTAATTAGGATAAATTTCATTGTATTCCTCTTCAGGTAGACGATGTCCAGGCCTCACATTTAATGGGTGTTCCAGTGATTAATGGGACTTGTACTATATTGGGGTTGTTGTTTGGTGCGGGTGATCTGGCATACTACAATTGGATACTAAAGTTAGATGAAGCACAACATAAAGTTGGCAAATGGAATACTTGGAGATTATCCAAATTGAAAAGGATTTATATGATCAAAACCTTTTTTGCTTCCTGAATTTCTTTATTTAAGTACAGTATTTAGTCATCCTACTGCTTTAGAAACCAAAATTTATAGTTGTTTTTTCTCCTGTATTCCTGTTTGAAGTGTTATTTAACTATGGTATTCCACCTAATCTGATCACCTAGATTAAACTATTATACACTCAAGCTTTTACTTGTCTGCCGGTAAAAATGTTTTAGGTACTCCGGTCTTGTTATGGAGAGGGGTCCGACAGGGGTGTCCCCTCAGCCCCCTGTTGTATGTTTTTAGTCTTGACCCCCTGGTTTGAGTTATTTTGGCTGCTACTGTTATTGTGGGATTGTCTCCTTCACTTACTATCCCTACTCTGGAACTTTCTGCTTATGCAGATGATGTGTGCCTTTTTGTTTCTGATGTGCATTTGGGTATTCGAGCTTTACAGCTCTTTGATAGTTTCGCTCAGTTGTCTGGGACTGGTTTGAATTATACTAAAAGAAATGCAATACAAACTGGTTCTGATGATCTAATTGATTCTATTGCTGGCATAAAGGTGCAAAAGGGGCCTCTGAAGATTTTTTGGGGTTTTTTTTGGAGCTGGAGACATGGCTTTCCATATTTGGAATACTAAACTGCTTTTGGGAGAGCAAAAGGTGCTACACTGGAAGTCTTGGGCGTTTGGAAAATTAAAAAAGAGTTCAGATCATTAAACAATTTTTACTTCCAATTTTTTTGTATTTGGCTTTTATTTTTCCCGTTCCTAGTGTATTGGAAACAAGGCTTTTTAGTGTGTTTTTTCAGATGGTTTGGGGTTGTCAGTTAAACCCAGTTAAAAGAGATTTTACATACCTCCCAGTTTGCGGGGTGGTTTAGGTATGATTAACCCAGTAGTTTTTTTCATTCTTTTTTTATATTCTCAGCTTTTGGTTCTTTACTGAGGAACACTATTGCATTGTGGGATCCTTGGACTAGGCATCTTTTTCAGGCATTTCAGGAAGCTTGGGTTACAGAGGTTCCTAAACTTTGTGGGGCAGTTTCTTTTCCAGGTTTTGCAACCACTACTGTTAAGAAATTTAGATTATGGGGATTTAATAAATTTGATTATTTTAATACCCAAAGGAAGGTGTTGTATGTCAAAATAATGGCAAAAGTTCACACCCCTATGGTTGACTTTCCTAGATGTCTTCCAACTAAATTGGATATGGCTTTGGAACTTTTGCAGGACAAGAGGATTCTGCAACATATGTGGGATGTGCAGTGGCTGAGTTGCCATGGTAGATTGGGGGTGAAGGGCATTTGGAAACATAAACCATTATCAGAAAGGCAGTGCTTGATGCCTAATTGTAGTGGGCAGGAGGAAACGATGGAACATTTCTTTATTCTGTGCACTTCTACGAAACAATTTTGGAGAGATTGCACTATCAGGTGGAATTGGGGTCCTGTGCAACATCTACAATCTGAATGTTTCATTTTAGGTAAATATACCAGTTTTTATAGAAAATATCATCCAAGTACTTTGAATGTTATACTTGCCTGCCTCAAATATCATTTATGGCAGGCTCGGTGTAAGTTCTCATTACAGCATGTTAATACTTTGTCATCACTATTATTAGCCAGTGTTGAGGCATCCCTGACCCAGCTTAAGCAAAAGAAACATACGGTTTTTGATAGAGGGAAGTTTAATGATCTCTGGTGACATGTGCATTGGTTGGGTTAGTTATTTGTCTTCCATTTTTTCGGGATGTATTTTTCAGATTGATTGTGTTTTATTAATTTTATTATTCCTAAACCATTGTGCATGTAAACATTTCTTTGAGTGTATAACTGAATTTCAGTTTGATTTTGTTGATCTTTCCTCACTTTTGTTTTGGATGTTTTGTTTACCTGATGTTATGTATTTTATTTTCAATAAAAATTCCCCTACTCATCGGTAAGGGGCTGTGACTGGTGCTGTGATAGCCAGTCCTCTCAGAGTGCAGCAGAAGAAGGACATCTCTGGGACCGAGTGGCAGGTCTCTTTCCCAGTCTTTGTTTCACAAGAGACCACGATGGAAATGGAGAATAATGTTAAGGAACTGTATTTATTGGAGAAGAAGATGTTACAAACCTGGAAATAGAAGAAGAGGATCCAAATGAAGCAGCAAGTAACCAGATGACTGATGAAATCCACATGCTTATGGCCAAAGAGGAGAGGCAGAAACTGGAGAAAGCGCTCTGAGAGCAAGGAAAAAGAAACAGGATGGACCAAGTGAAATGGAGGGATGTTGCAGCTGGACCAGTAGAAATGGTCCAAAGTTCTCATGGAGTTGATATGACTGAAAAAAATGGAAGATTAAACCAGAACTGCCGGGCCAGCTCTCCGAAGATGCAGGTACCATTGGTTGCTATGGCAGAGGACTTGGATGGGAGTGGGGAAAAAGGAAAAAGAAAAAAGGCATTGGGGTTGAAGTTAATACTAAAAATCTGACAAGTGGCACTAATGAGCAGTCTCAGAACAGGACATTGTGGATGTGAGGATTGTAGGAGAAACCACAGTACTCCAGGAAAAACAGATACATTTTACTATTGGTATCTCAAAAGGAGGTACAGGAAAGAAAATACAGACTAAAGATGTACAGAGTAAAGGAAAAAAGGGTAAGGGATACAGTGCAGAGGGTGTAACACAAACAGTGCTGCAAACAGGTAAAGAGCTATCTGATTCAGTAGCTGGTCCCTCTGTGGAACCTGTGGAATGGATGTCTTAATCTCTGGAGGCAGCAGAATGGGTTAAAAAAGCAGATGGTTCTGGTTGGGATGCGAACATCCCTATGTTGTTAAACAAAAATTCTGGGCCACTATGCCAGACAGAGCACACAGGGCAGGACATCAGTTCTCAATCCTCACAAATAACCCCGGCCAGAAAACTACAGATAGTTGCATGGAGCAACAAGCAGAGGATGATCAAGTAAACATAATAACTGTTATTATTAGAGAAATGGAAGGGGAAAAACAGCCTCAGACAATGGTTGTAAGCTCCCCCTGAAGACACTGAAATTCCAAAGGCCCCTATAAGTAAAGGGGACTCTGTACCATGGATCTCTGCAGTAGATAACCCTCCTGCAGAGCCAGCAGGGGCTAGTGCCATAACTAATAATGTGTGGAATGCAAACACTAGGGAAGATCCTTTCTTTACAACAAAAGAAACTCCTCTGAGCCTGCTACGAGGTGAAATGCAGTAAGGCTTAAATATAGAGGCGATATGGATGACATTCCTGACAGGCTATTTGTGGGTAGAGCACTACTGAAAAACAGTAAGAAGTACTATGCGTATGAAATATATGCCCTCATTCATATGCCTGGGGACATGATATATGACGTCTGCTTTAAACATCCTGCTGGATTAGAGCACTTCTGGAAAAAATACCAATTGCTCAAAAATACACCTATCTGGAAAACCTTTTTAGCCATTCCATTGACTAAATATATGTATAAAAGAATAACGGTGCTCTTGGAATAAAGGAGTGAATGCTGCCAACATAACATACTGGCTTAAACAACACTGTGTGGTAAATGGGCACCCTGAACCCATTTTAGATGAAGAAAATCTATGGACGGGGCTGGAAATATAAGGTCACCCTGAAACAAGAAAATGGAATGATGAAACATCTCACTAACTGCTTCTTTTTAAGGAGAAGCAAAGGGGTCATATTTTATGCAGGGCAGCCCTGAGCTTGTTATAAGTGTGGGAAGCCAGGGCATTTGAGTAATGTCTGTGAAAAACAAAAATGTGGCCTCTATGGACAAGTGGGACACATTGGGGCACAGTGTAGGCACCCACTTAAATGTAACCTCTGTGAGGAACATGGTCACACATTTAGAAACTGTGTCTGAGCATCACATAACAGTGTGGACCAGGCACTACAAGCAGAACAAGATGTATATGTAGCCACTGAACAAAAAGAAAAGCTACGAGCTTATGAATTGATGACACAAACCAATTCATCTGATCCAAAACCCAGAGAAGTTCAGCCCAGGAAATTTGTGCCTGAAAATACTGGGGTAAATGTACAGGAAAAGTCAGGTACCCTCCCCACAGCACATGGATGTGCAAAATACTGAAGAAGGCTCCAAGGAAAATAGAACTAACTCAGAACCCACTAATGCAGAGCAAGACAGCGCACCCTTGAATAAGGTCCATTCAGGACAGAGGATCCTCCGAGAGGAAAGGAAGATAGTAACAGTGATGCCACCCCCAGAAACAGTTAAAGACCCTCCATTTCATAGAATTATGAGATCTAAAACTGCATATAAAATAACATCTTCACAGTTTCAAACATTAGGACTGGATGGAACACTGATTCAGAATACAGAAGGAGCAGGACAGAGAACTGTACCAGTTAAAGCAGAAGGAAGTGGGGAAGGCAGTCAGAACAGCAAAAGCCTAAAGTGAGGAAAAATATAACCAACCCAGTTAAGAAGGGGGATAAAACCTTTATATGTACATTAGGGAGCAAAGAAAGATGATAGAAGGGATAGTGAGGCTTACTAAAGGGAAGGGAGGGTGGGCAGAGGATGACAGTGAAAAAGAAGGGATACTGAATGAATACTTCTTCTCAGTATTCACAAAACAAAGGGAGGGAGAGGTACCTAAATCAAATAATAGAAGCACTCTGGATAGGGAGGTCGATACCAGTCCATTCACAGAAGAAAGGGTTCTGAAAGAACTCTTAAAACTGAAGGTGGACAAAGCAATGGGACCTGTTGGGATTCACCCAAGAATTCTTAAAGAACTAAGGGTAGAACTAGTGACACCACTGACTACCCTGTTTAACAAATCATGGGAGGATGGCGTGGTACTGGAGGACTGGAGGAGGGCAGACATGATTCCCCTTCACAAAAGTGGGAGCAAGACAGAGGCAGGGAACTACAGACCTGTTAGTTTGACCTCAGTGGTAGGGAAAATGATGGAATCACTTCAAAAAGAAAGAATTGTTGAGTTCCTAGAGGCCAGTGGGGCACAGGACCCAAGGCAGCATGGATTCACAGCAGGAAGGTCATGTCAGACAAATCTAATAGATTTCTTTGACTGGGTGACTAATGTAGTAGACCAGGGAGGGGCTGTGGACATGACCTACCTAGATTTTAGCAAGGCATTTTTCCACACAAAAGATTAATATACAAGTTAGCTAGCCTTGGAGTGGGACCCAGGGTGGTAGCCTGGGTAAAAAATTGGATGGACAACAGGATACAGAGGGTAATAGTAAACAGAGTTTACTCTGTAGAAAGTGAGGTTACCAGTGGGTATCTCAGGGTTCAGTATTGGGACTGGTCCTCTTTAATGTCTTTATAAATGACATTGCAGAGGGACTGGAAGGAAAAGTATGTCTCTTTGCAGACAGGGTTGACACAGAAGGTGGGGTGGAGAGTATGCAAAGGGACTTGGCAAGGTTGGAGGAATGGTCAAATGAATGGCAGCTTAGATTTAATGCAAAGAAGTGCAAAGTAATGCACCTGGGAAATAAAAATCCAAGGGAAGAGTACACAGTGTGGGGTAAGATAATAACAACAACAGAAATGGAAAGTGACCTGAGGGTAGTTATATCAGATGACCTTAAGGTGGGCAAGCAATTTAAGAAGGCAGTAAGGAGGGCTAGTGGGATACTGGGATGCATAGGGAGAGACATCA
The DNA here is from genome assembly GCA_016271365.2 of Neoceratodus forsteri. Lineage (NCBI taxonomy): Eukaryota > Metazoa > Chordata > Ceratodontiformes > Ceratodontidae > Neoceratodus > Neoceratodus forsteri. The sequence continues at coordinate 1,136,879,379 of CM057455.1, read as the reverse complement.
CCAGCAGAAAACAGGAAGTTTTTATCCCTCTGTACAGACAGTTGGTGAGACCACATCTGGAGTTCTGCATCCAGTTCTGGAGACCCCATCTCCACAAGGACATAGACAGGATGGAGGCTGTCCAGAGGAGGGCAACTAAAATGGTGCAGGGTCTGCACCAGAAGACATATGAAGAGATATTAAAGAAGCTTAATATGTATACACCCGAGGAGAGGAGGAAGACGGGGGACATGATACAAACCTTCAAGTACATCAAGGAATTAACAGAGTCCAGGACAGTAGCATCTTTCAGAACAAGAGATATGCAAGAACAAGGGGGCACAATTTTAAGATAGAGGGGGACGGCAATGTGAGGAAGTATTTTTTCACGGAGAGGGTTGTGGATGCATGGAACAGCCTTCCTGAGGAGGTAGTGGAGTCAAAAACAGTGGGGGAATTCAAGAATGCATGGGACAGACATAAGGCAATTCTGGTGGGGAGGGGTAGGAGGAAGTAGGCTGTTGGTTAACTAGGATCTGCAACCTATGCATTAGGTAGAGAAATGGGTGGACTAGATGAGCCAAGCAGTCCTTATCTGCCATCAAATTCTATGTTTCTATGTTTCTAATACCTACAAGGTACTGAAGGACTTAGAGAAAGAAGAAGAGGAGAAGACTCAGACATATCATCAGTGGCATCATCTCAACCTGAGATTAACACAGAGACAGAAACGGGGAGAACTCTAAACCCAAGAAGAGGAAGAAATGGAAATGACAGTAGTCGGTTAGCTTTTAAAGATAAATATTATCTATGCATGCTAGCATTACATTAGCAACTGTGAATGTTAATAGTATAAAGTCTGTTGAAAAACAGAAATTTACATTTGCCACCCTATTTTTTGTGGGAGGGCAATTAATATTTGTGCAAGGTACTAGACTGCATACAGTGATGGAGGTTGGAAATGCCCAGAATGATTGGAGGTGGTGACCTTCTCTGTGGTCCTTGGGGGAAGAACAATGTTCAGGAGCAGGTATTTTGTTTACAGGATTACAGATAAAAATTTTAAAAGTCCAGGACATCTGCCCAGGTAGGGTTCTTTTGTTGAGACATAGTCATACACAACACAGCATATAGATTAATTAACATGTATGCCCTGCAGATGAAAGCAGAGAGATCATCTTTATTTAAAAAATTGAGCCCTGTTGTATACATCTAAATTGACATAGGGGAGGGGGATTTTAATTGTGGACTGGCACCTAAAGATTGGGGTAGGAAAACAGAGAAGATTTACAGTGACACTAATATGTTACAGAACATTCTGGATAAAGGTTTTCTAAAAGGAATCCATGACATCATAAATGCTCCTCTGGAGCATGCTTTTTATAAAGGTAGACTTTCTACCAGGATAGACTTTTGGTTTGTTTCAGAAAGAATGAAGGAGAAGCTGGCCTGCTGGCACAGGAGCAGGGTGCCTTCCTGCGACAGTTCAGGAACAGACCCAGGATATCACAAAGCCAGTCGGGGAGATGGATTGAGTGTCCAATGACTGCTCTCCTTCTCCAGGGGGGAAGGGGTACAGTGTTTGGCGCAACATGGACACCTAGCAGAGGCTGGGTGTACCACATTCACTGGCACCAAAAGCAAGTTCAGGGTGGGCAGATGCTGGATGTCATTGCACATCCCCACCCCTGTATACCCTGAAAACCAATGCCACTGGCCACCCTAGATGAAGCCTGCCCTCAACTTCAATCAGCCTCAGGATGGCCCTTTGACCTATCCCATCATTTGCAGCAACTCGAGGGATCAGTGCTTACAACCCCACCCTGGGATGTAAGCCAGGGAGCATCAAGGGCACATCTAATGTGGAGGTGGAAGTGAGTGCATGATCGGTGGAGGTTCCATGTGGGAGCAACAAAACTACAATAAATAAAAAAAGAAAGAAAGAATGGAGGGGATAAAGTGCATATTATGCCACTGGAGACGTTGGATCATATGGCATTACAGGCTCAAATTGGTAATTACCATAAAATTACTACAGGGAGGAATTATTGGAAATTGAACATATCAATTTTACAGGAAGAATAACATATACAGGAGATAAAAAATGTATTAAGGGTAAGATATGACATCAGCTTTCTATATGAAAGTCCATTAGAGTGGTGGGAAAACACTAAAAGAGACTTGAGAGATCTGTTAATAAAAATTACCAAGACAAAAGCTAATACTAAATATATCCAATATCTCAGGTTACAGGCACAGAATTTAAAGATATTGATGCAAATATGGACCACAGGAGAGAATATGATGGCACAATTAAATTCAATAAAAGAAAAGATGTATGAATATCATGAAATAAGAGAGGGCGAGACGGCAAGACATCAACAATTTACAAAACAAGGAAAGAAGGAAAAAGTTAATCCTTATGAAGTGGAATTACAAGGCGTGAAAAGAATGATGCTTATGTCATTAAGAACACAAGATAGTAGTATAGTGGATAATCAGCAAGGCATACAGCAGATAATCCAAACACAAATATGTGAGACATTTCAGAAAGGTGACTCATTCCAGCAACCTTCATTATTTGAAAATATAGTAAGGCCAGAATTAATAGAACTGGAAAAGCAGGAATTAACAGCACCCATACAAGCAGAGGAAATTAGGTTAGCCATTAAACAATTGTTGATAAGTACAATGCCGGGAAAAGATGGAATACTGAATGAAATTTATAAAGAGTTCATTGAAGAATTGACACCCTAGTTACAAGTAATGTACCATGAGATATAAAGCAGGGGAAAGCTTATAACTAGTATGAATGAGGGGATCATGATATTTCTTTATAAAAAGGGGAAACCACAAGAAATAAAAAATTGGAGGCCACTAAGTTTATTGACATCAGATTATAAGATTCTAATTAAGATATTGACTGCTAGGTTGGCAAAAGTAGCAAAAAAGTTAATTATGACACAACAAATGTGTGCTGTCCCAGAAAGAAATATACAACAAAATGTAATATTTATAAGAGAACTAGTTGACCAAGGGTTAGAAATGGAGTTGGAAGGTACATACTAACCTTAGATCAAGAAACTGCATTTGATGCGGTAAGGCATTATTATTTATGGGAAATGTTAAAACATTATGGCATACCTGAACAATGTATTGCTATAATCAAAACCATATATGGAAATGTCCAGGTGACAGCTTTAATAAATGGCCACTTGGGAATTCCTATTATCTTGAAAATTGTTGAACATCAAGGTTGCCCAATGAGTCCTCTGTTATACATTTTTGCTATAGACCCTGTCTTAATGTTAATAGAGGGAACAGAATGTATTAAACCTATTTGCAATAACACAGGAAATATTTTCAAAGCATTTTGGCCTATGCAGATGATTGCACCATTACAGTACAAAATATAGAATCAGGGAGATATACACTTCAAACGTTAGAAACTTTAGTAGGATGGGAATAAAAATGAATTCAGGAAAGAGTAAAGTTTTAGCACTAGGCACCGTTCCAATACAGGATGACTTTCCTGTCATGGTTACTAAAGGAGAGGTAAAGATTTTGGACATTCATTTCGGTACAAGAAATGCAGAACAGGCAGAATGGGACCAGGTGTATGAAGATGCTCATAGAAAGGTACAGATATGCAAATCATGGAAAATGACTAGGAAAAAAAGAGTGCATTTGTTAAAAGCATACATAGCACCTATACTTTTATATGTTTCTTACATATAACCTTTACAGTTTAGTATGTATACTAAGATGGGCCTTTTTTATTTTTATGGGGAGGAGGTTGAATACGTGAAAAGTGCACAAACATATAGGAACTGCAAAGAAAAGGGTTGAGCATGATGCAACTGTTGTTTTATTTATTTGGGAATGTATTTTTCAGCAGTATTAGGCCTTCAGTGCTAGGGAAAGAAGGATTAGGTACAGCATGTATGAAACGATGGGAAGGAGCTTTTTTTGCAGCATGGGGGAGAGGGAAGTGGCATGTATCTGAAAAATCTTTACATTCTTATGTACAAATTACATTAAAATACATAAGAATGTAAAAAATTGAATTAAGCTGATTTGTGGATGCAGATAAACAGAAATTTTATAGGATCTTTGTTGAATAATGTTATTTGGAAGAGCCTGTCTTTAAAGTAGAACCTTATATAGATAAAACCACTATTAGAAAGCATTACTGAAACTAGGATACCTTTAAAAATGTAGGGTGTTATATGGTTGTGTGGACACCAGAAACGAATGTGAAGGGAAACCAAAACATAAAAACTAGATGAAAGAATGTATGGCAGGAAATTGTTTAGGAACATAGAAACAATACAGCATTTATTTTTGAATGTACATGTATTCAAGTTTTTGGGGGTCTTTACCAGCATTATGGGACGAGAAGATATTTGCAAGTATTTCTTATGAAGTGCTGATTTTAGGACAACTGTCACAGGAATGGAAAAAATGGAAAAAGAGTACTGCATTTGTGATTTTGGCATGTATTAAAAGGTCTATTTGGCAAGTAAGATGCCTCGGGGTTTTGCAACAAAAATGCAGAAATGCAAGTTATATTGTTTAAAATTCAGGATGAAATTGATTGTCTATACTTATGAGAAGCATACATTGCAAGTGGAGAAATGTCATCAATTATGGTAAGGGATGGAATAGGTAGGTTAATAAATACAGTGTTCAGAATGCAAACAAGAAGAAAATAGATTTTATAATAGCAGATGAGAAGAAGCAGAACATGAAAATGAAGTAGAAGGACATGGTTATAAGATGAGTAATATACAGTATATGTTGTAATATATAATATAACAGTAAGAACTGGTGAGTGTAGAGAGGAGGCATGCCTCAAACGTGGCCTCAGGTGTCAAGAAAAGAAGGTTAACATAGGAACATTGAGGAATTCTGGTTATTTGTTTCACTACAGCGATAAGGGACTTTTGGATGTAATAATAGAACTGAATACTGAATTTAGCAGGTTTTTTTTTTCTTTCAGATTGCAGGGTTTTGATTTTGGTTTGTATGATGATGATAATACTGAATTTGTATTTTAATTTGTATACCATGATTGATATTTATGGTTGGAAAAAAGTTTGATACAAGTTAGTTATTTGATTTTGTATATTAATATAAATTTCCCCTACTCTTTTCGAGAAGTGCCATGGGATCTTTAACGTCCACCTGAGCAACCACCAGAACAGGCAGAAAGGACCTTGGTTTAACGTCTCATCTGAAAGATGGCACCTCAGAAGTGCAGCACCCCACTCATGCTGTACTACCATATTAGTATTAGGATTTAACCCAAGTCCCTGGTATGGGGATAGAACCCCCAGTCTTCTGATATTCTGGCCTCAGAGGCGAGTGTACAACCTGTTGAGCCACAGACACTAACAAATACATGGCGGTCTGTGGAAAATATGCAGCTGTGGAAATTCCTGTGCAAAAAATGGCATTGAAAAGTATGGCATATCCTCTTAAAGGCTATTCTCAGCCACTGTTTTTCTGCAGTTGCAAAACAATGTTACATACATGCTGCACCAAGGAGAATAAGGAGTAACTCAACCTGCACAAAAGGTAGTGTACTAACACTTAAGAAACAATCATAGTGGGGGCTCAGGCACCAAACAACAGCAAACCTGTGGGCTATATACAGAGATGGGCCAAGTGGCCCCAATTCGCTCTGTGAAGTGATTCACGGAGTGAAGGCGAATTCGAGGAGTACTTCGCGTTATGATGGGTAACGAGAAGTCCATTGAAAACAATGACTTCACATTACTCCACCTTCCCAAACTACTACTCCACCAATTCCTAAGGCGAAGTACATTGAAAACAATGTACTTTGCCTCACTTCGCTTTGTTTTTAAGCTCCAAAGGTGAATTTTGCAGTGATTCATGGGATTTTAGGTCACATGGGCTCTAGATTGCTCTGCACAGCCTCAGTTTGGGGTAGAGTGTAGGAAGCTGCTGGAGACAATCTGCTCTGAGAGCTCTCTGTGATTCAAACCTTCTGAAACTTGCTAAAAAAGCCTTTTTGAGTCATTTTTTTTTTGCTGATACTTTAGTTCATCGATTATAAGAAACCCTCCTGTGCTCATATCATCGAATGTTTATTGTTTGTGTGTGTATTTTGAATGTTAATGTACAATATTCAGTATGTTTACTAAGAGACAGTGGAAGTGTGCTTTGAGGGAGGGGCGTATCTGTGGTGTAGGTAGATTAGCTCGGAGAAAAAGACAGTGCTTTCTGCTTTGGTGATATTATTCTTGTATAACTGTGTTAATGTACACACAGTAATATTTTCAATAATTCTTGCCATTTTTTTGCTGATTGTTGTGGTGCAGCAGTGCATAATTTTAGTTTATTTAAAATATGTGGTTATATTACTGAAGTTTTCAATTTGCTACGCATTACTTAGTGTGTGTGTGAGTATGAGTGTGATGCGTGTCATCAAATCAGACACCTTTATTGTGCCACAATAATTTCAGCAATGTGAACCTGCTATCCACTGCAGCTGTGTGATTTTTGTACTTCTTTGTGGTATCTTTACTGGTACTGGTACTAGTACTAGTGACTGTTACTGCAGCAGTGCAGTACACTGCCCCCCACTGTGGCCTCCCTCAACCGGCAAAGGTATTCTTTTCCAGATTTGAATTCTGATGGTGAGCACAGGTTAGGTGTCGGCCTTGTGTCTGCATCTCTTCAGTGTGCAGCACAATCTTAATCTGTCTGTGCATTTGCATCTCTTTAGAGCCCAATCTCCATCTGTAACTTACGTCACAGTTGTTTCTTTGGCTTCCCTTCAGAGTACTGGACAGGTGAGGTGCATAATTCTGCATGAACATTGTACTCATTAATATGCATTTTTAAGTCAGGACCATCATCACGAGTCACTCGTGATACAAATCATGTTCTTCATCATCACAGTCACAAATGCAGTCACAAATCATGATTCACGATCACGTCACAAATCACAACACTAATATTTTGACTAGTTGCTTGGATGTATTGTAAGCATGTTTTATAGCATCTCTCCAGGCTTCGTCACCTCACCATTGTACTCATTAATGAGCATTTTTAAGTCAGGGAGCTTGTGCTACAACTCATCGGGGAAGTACAGCCATAGGCATTTGTGTTCCCAATACAGTTCCATATTGTTTATCTCACACCGTTGACACCGAATCACATTCTTCATTATCACGGTCACAAATGCAGTCACAAATCATGATTCACTATCATGTCATGAATCACAACACTAATATTTTGACTTGTTACTTGGATGTATTGTAAGCATGTTTTGTAGTATCTCTCCAGGCTTCACCACCCTGCCATTGTACTCATTAATGAGCATTTTTAAGTTGGAGAGTTTGTGCTACAGCTCATCGGGGAAGTAGAGCCATAGGCATTCGCGTTCCTTCCCGTACAGCATCTGAGTTACAGTACTGTAAGTAGTGGTGGGCGAAGAGGCCCAAATTTGCTCCGTGAAGTGATTCACTGAGTAACGCGGAATCCGCGAAAGAAATCCACAATGTGAAGCGGAGTACTTCGCTTCATAATGAGGTACGCGAAGTCCACTGAAACCAATGACTTTGCATTATTCCTCCTTCCCCAAACCACTTCTCCACCAATTTTATAAGCACATTGAAATCAATGTAATTCGCCTCATTTCACCCTGTAATTGAGCTCCAAATGAAAATGTTGCAGTTATTCAATGGGATTGCAGGTCACATGAGCTCTAGATTGTTCGGCACAGCCTCAGTTCTGACCTGGGTAGTGTGTGTGCAGTGGTAGCTGGAGATAGTTTGCTCTCAGAGCTCTGAGATTCAAAACCTCTAAAAGCTGTTTAAAATGTCTTTTGAGTAATATTTTTGCTCAAAATTTAGTACATTGATTGTAGGAAACCCTTCTGTGCTTATATCATCGTGTGTTTATTGTTGTGTGTAGATTTTGAATGTTAATTTAGAACAGTCAGTCTGTGTACTGTGAAGTGTGCTTTGGGGGGGCGTATTTGTGGTGTAGATAGATTAACTGGGAGAAAAAGTCAGTCTTTCTGTTTTGGTTATATTTTTCTTGTATAACTGTGTTAAAGTACACACAGTAATATTTTCCATAATTCTTGACATATTTTTGCTGATTGTTGTGGTGCAGCAGTGTATAATTTCAGTTTGTTTAAAACATTTGGTTATATTACTAAAGGTTTTCAATTTGCTACGCATTACTTGTAGTGTGTGTGAGTGTATGTGTGATGCATGCCATTAAACCAGACACCTTTTATTGTGTTACAGAGTAATTGCAGCAGTGTGAACCTGCTATCCCCCGCACCTGCATGAATTTTTTCTACTGCTTTGTGGTATCTTTACTGGTAGTGGATTGTTAGTGCCATGCACTAATCCCCCAACTGGCAAAATGTATTCCTTTCCAGATTTGGATTTGTGACTTGTGAGCACTGGTTAGGTGGTGTTGTGCCTTTTCGTATGCATCCCTTGAGTGTGCAGCACAGTCTTAATCTGTCTGTGCATTTGCATGGCACCATGAATTCTGGGAGACTACATTTCTTGTCACGCTCTCATTTCACTTCGTCAGCACTGGGGAATTTTCTGGACACAAGACAGTAGCATTTTGGGGATGCACATTAATTCTGGTGACTCTGTGTGACCTGACCAATGCACATGACTGACTGAGTGAGCCATTAATTCTGGGAGACTTTGCATTTCTTGTTACACTCTCATTTCACTTCATCAGCACTGGGGAGTTTTCTGGACACAAGACAGTAGCACTTTGGGGATGCAAATTCATTCTGGTGACTGTGTGGGTGTGATGCATCCAGTATTGTTGTCACTCCACCTTACTTCGCGTTTAAGGCAGAATGACAATGTGAAGTAATAATAACAAGGCGAAGTGAGCCTTTCCTATGGGGCACTCCACGTAGTGAAGTGCCAACGCGAAGTGGCCACTTTGCATTCACTTTGCCAGCAGATTTTAAATTCGCTGCATCTCTAGCTATATAGTTGTCTCAGCTGCCACACCAAACATAGCATTCATTTCTATTGAAGGCAACAAAGCACAACCACATGACCCTGTGCAGCCCATAAAGGAGCCCCACAGGTAGTAGAGGCAGAGGTGGTAACAGCCAGAAGTTTGTGCTACAGATGCAGGAGAAAGAAACACCTTAGAGACACACCTAACAGATACATATTGTGACTAGGTGCAAGGTCCTGCTGGTACAGGTGGTGCTACCATGGTCCCAGTTGCAGGACTGACTGCTTGCCTCACTGGGAGTGCTGGTTCTGCTACAACTTTTGCAAGACTGTAAAAGTGTCCTGCTCCACTTACTATGGATCACCTGCTGTTGTTCTGTCTGCTGGGCCTTTTTGTTCTGTTATGTGTTTATCCTCCATAGCCCTGGCAGGCAGCTACAGCCCTCCAAACAGAGGGACTCTCTCTCTGGTTCTGCTGCTCCCATGCTATGCAGTCCCCAGTAGTTCCCCCATGGATTGCCCTCTGTGGCAGGGCCAGGAGGAGGTTGCTGCCCCCCCCCAAGAGACCCTGAACCCGGGGACAGCTTCCAGGAGTGGCGGACCATCATTGAGCCTGCCTGGCTTGTTTTCCTCCATGTTTGCCCATCCCCCTTCCCTTCCAATGTGAGGACATTGGAGCAAGTCTTCTGACCCACATTGCCCTCCAGCCACCACCAGGGGGTGGTCAATGAGCAGGACAACTAGTCTCCCTCCCCCTGAGAGAGGAGAGCAGTTTTCTGGACACACAATCCTCTCCTCCCACCCGCCTGCCCAGGTTCGTTCCCGAACAAGGGTCGCCGGCATGGCGCAAGGTGCAGCGACCAGCACCTCAACCTCCATCACCATGGGACCAGCTTGCTGGGCCTTTTATATAATTTCTGCAGCTGTGGCAAAAATGTTGCAGATTTTCAGCACTTGCAGATTTGAACAACTTGCCTGTTTTGTGATTTTCCACACCTGTGGAAATTTTGACTGTGAATATGCTGCACTTGCATTTCCACAGTTTTGCAAGCCTTTTTTCTGCACTTGCAGAATTTTTTTGCTCTCTTTGTAAATCTGGCCCTAACTTTTTTTTGTATTGGCCCATGTAGCTAAGGAGTTTATATTTTCCAGGAAATTTGCAACAGCCTCTTGATTTGTTATTATAGTTCCTAATTTTATGCCATCAGTGAATTTACTTAGCCAAGTGGTGCCAATATATTGAATTGATGAGACAAAAATATTAAACAAAACTGGACCCAAAACTGACCCCTGAGGAACACCACTGTCAACCCCTGCCCATTTCGATTAATGACCCCTTATACAAACCCTCTGTTTTCTCCTCGCTAGCCAAAGTCAAACCGGTGTAATTAATTTTTCATTTATTCCTATTTCCTTTGATGTTTTGATCAGTTCACTATGTGACATTGTGTCAAAGGTCTTTGCAAAGTTTACATATAACACATCGACTGGAATGTCTAAGTCCATGGCCATACTAACTGGTTCAAATAAGTATAGAAAGTTGGTTAGGCAAGATCCACCTATTTTTGAATTCATGCTGGAAGGGCTCCTTTAGGCTATCTGCGTCCAAAAAAAAAGTTCTATTTCATCCTTAAGCTTCCAATATTTTACCAGCTATAGAGGTCAAGCTGCTTTCTGTAGTCTGATTTCACACCCTTCTTGTAAATGGGCACTACATTTGTTACTGTCCAGTCCTCAACCAGTTCACGGTCATCAAAGTTTCTGAAAAATTGCTGCCAAGAGGCTCTGGTATCTCACTTGCTAACACTTTAAGTAGTCTCGGATGTAGTCCGTCATGATCTAGGAGTTTTGTTTGGTCCAATTTCAGCAATCTAGTCATAACATTGTCCACATAAACTTTAATGTGGGTAGAACTACTGTGTACTTTCTTATTGATATCAATGTTCTCACCGATTTTATAGACACTTTGAATGAATTCATTAAACACCTCAGCCATCTTCTGATTATGAGTTACTATAGTATTGCCTTTGATTATAGGGCATACTGTATCTGTGTTTTAGTTTTCTTTAGGGACCCAATGTAATTAAAAAAGGATTTCTTATTATCCTTAGTTCCGTGTGCCAGTTTTCTTTCAAAGTTCCTTTACCTAATTTTATTGCTTTTTTTATATTTATCTTATACTTCCTCTGTTGCTGCACTCTTTGCCCTAGTGTATGCTTTTTTCTTTGCCGTTAATGCTCTTTTAACACATTTAATGAACCATGGTAATATTTTACCCCTATTGGTATATTTCCTTCTGACTTGGATATACTTATCAATTGTATGAGTCATTACCGATGTAAATCTCTTCCACATACCATCAACATTATATTTGTCTTTCCAATTCCATTCCATAAGAATGTGTCTTATTTGAGCTTTACTGTAGCACCAGATGGCCAAACCTGAACAACAGGATTCAATACCAGGTTTGTCTGCTAGCTAAAAATCTCACTTGGTCATACACCCATAGATCTGCAAAATCTCTTCAACTATTCCTCCAACCATAGACAAACCAGGGGGTCCAGCAAAGTGGTCTTCCATATTTACCCTTTTGTCACACTTTGCAGGGGCAGCAATCCTTTGAGTATAGGACCCCCCTTTGGCTAAACTCTCTCAGCGAAGAACTAGTCATGGAACAAATATTAGGCCCCTTTAAAACCAAATTACAAAAGTACTTGGCTGCTCTGAGTGTGTGTGACTGCGACAAATAACCATGAACCCCCCCACCTCCCCTGTTATCCCCCTCATATATTTTAATTACCAACCCCCTAGCTCTCTTTTCCTTTTGTTTCTCTCTCTTTACCTCCTGTCCCTCCCTGACCATCCCTTCAACAGATACCTCACTATTATAACCCTTCAGAGCTCCCCCTTCACTTATTTCTCTCACCCCCTCCCCTATCACCCAATAACCTATTTCCGATCCTTACCTACTCATGAAATCCACTGGGTGGATTTCCTCCTAATACTACTTCCCAGCCATGTTATTCAATCTCTACCTCCTCCCTAGCTAACTACAAACTATCCCTCTCTTGAGCTTTACCTGAACTGAGCACTTCTGTTTCAACAGCCTTAGGCTCAGATCTTACTAACCTCTGTTACTAGTTCCTCCTTTGAGATAATTTAAATACTGCTCCCAGATGTTGCACTTTGTCTCACCTACAAACTGTTAGTACATAACTGTTGATATACAAACTCGTAGCAAGAATTTTTGTTGCTGTATATTACCTGTATTTGTTAAGTGTTAACTGTCTATTTAGCTGTCTGTACCATTTTGATGTGGAGCCTTTGTAAACGAGTTTGCTAGCTCAAAGGTTTTAATCTGAGAATTCAATAAATAAATATGTTTCATAATCTGCTTTATCATAGCATCTGAGCTCTTTTATCCCAATTTGTCTAACACTCCTAGTTTTGATATAAAATTCCACCATGCTGTGATAGCTACCTGCAAGGGATTCTCTTGAACTGCAATCTGTTGTTATCTGCCAAATTAGTTAAAGTCAGGTCCAAAATATGTTCAACCTTTGTGGTGTTCTTCACTTGGTTTTCTAAGTTTAACAAATCCAGTGTCTCCAGGAACTCATACTCAGCTGAACAAGAGGCTGTACCATCCTTCCACCTTATACCAGGATAGTTAAACACATGCACTATAATTAATTTGCTACCGGAGTCTTGTTCCTTTATAACGTTTTGGAAATGTACTGACATATTAGCTGGTAAGGACGGTGGTCTATAACAGACATCCAATATTATTTTTTCCTCCTGTGATGGTAACAATATAACCCAAAGTTGCTCAACTTCTATATGTTTGTATTTATCAATTAGTGGAACCTCTATTCCATGCCTTACATAGAGTGCAACTTCCCGCCTTACATAGAGTGCAACTCCCCCACCATTCTTTGTATCTATGTCTTTATGGAAGAGTTGATATCCTTTGATATTTGTTCCCCAGCTCTCATTTTGCCACCACGTTTCTGTTATGGCACATATTGTAATGTCCTCTCTATTTAGTATAATTTTAAGTTTGTCCACCTTGTCTCTTAAACTCTTGGCATTAATTATTATAGCTTTTCACTTTTCATCATTACTTTTTTTGTCCTTAATGTTATTTTCTCTATTGAAAACTTCCAAATCTACACACTCCTTCCTCTCTCTTTTAGTTTAAAAACTTGATGATCATTCTGTTGATTCTGTCAGCAAATACTCTAGTCCTCAGTCTGTTTAAGTGTAACCCATCTGTTACATAGAGGTTATGTCCATTTTCAAACCTTTTCCAGTTTTCAGCAAAAAAAAAAAAATTCTCCCTTTCACACTATCTCTTCAACCATCCATTTAACCTCTTTGTTTCAATTTTTCTCATCCTGCCTATCCTAGGAACAGGCCCAGTGCATTTTTCTTTTTAGGGCTGCAGTGGTCGGAGCCCTACAGACCTTTTATAATCATCAGAAAAATCACTCTGCATTCTTTCTGAATGAATGACATGTTGGACTTTGTCACAGTCACCTCTGCATCTGTGAAGCAGTCCACCCATGTTGTTCCTACTAACCACATCACTGCACTATTTCAAAGTGCACAGTGCCAGTGGTCACAGCACACTCTGTCATGTCCAAGATGGGTGACACACTCTACTGTGCATGTGCTAGCAGTCGTGTATGTGCAGTAGCAAGTGATGGCCATTTTGGTCACAGCAGAGTGGCCATGTTCCCCTGTGACTGTGTAAAGTATTTCTGTCTTTATTCATTTTATATTATCAAAATTCCCCTGACCCCTCTTGAGCATCCACCCTCCCAGCAGAAACATAACTGTGACACTAGGGGTGCCAATCCCCCAGTATCACGATCGGGGATCATCTGTCTTTTTTGTGACGCTGGGGCTGACCAATCTCCCAGTGTTGCAAAAGGGATCGTCAGTCTTTTTTTTTGCCCCAACAAAATGATCCATAGAGCTCTTCCTCCATATAACTGTGACACTGGGGTGCCCAATCCCCAGTGTCATGATCAGGATCATCAGTCTCTCTTTTTTTTAACCTGTAAAAATAAAATGGTCCATCAATGTCTTTTGCAGCCATTCCTTACCCTCCACCCAACCCTCCTCCGCATCCACCACCCCACACCCATCCAAGCCCTTACTTACCCATTGGGGTCCAACGCCATAATCATCTCTGGACCACAGACATATTGTCACTTTTTAAAGCTGGACCCCAAACTGAAAACACAGGTATGCAGTTCAATGTATTTCAATGTGGTTTTGAACTTGGTGCCATAATTAGGGCATTTTTACATATTTTTGGGCCACATTTTCAACATGCCTTGTTTGGGACCCTACCTCATGAACAATGTCATTGTCATTAGGCAGATCTGTCCCAAAAGGTGATTTTGTAGTCCCTGTGTAAAAATCACCTTTCTGGCAGAAGTTGAACATATTCTCTGCCCTTGTTCATGAGGTGGTGTTATAAGAAAACTATGTGAAAATTTGGTGTAAAAATATTGAAAAATAACAAAGTTATGAGCCTACTTTGAATTTTGTGACTGCAGGCTCCTAACTTTGGTACTTCTCAATATTTTCATAGATTCATAGATGAATACAAGTTCAAGAGGTGGTTGCCCATTTGAACTTGCCTCCAGCAATTCAGTGGTGGAAGGAAAATTTCCTATCACCCATATAGGAGTCTAATCTTTTCTTAAATTGTTCAACATTGTCACTTTTAACAATATCTTCAGGGACTGAATTCCAGATAGGAGGCACCCTCTGGGTAAAATATCTAGAGCACTTTGTGGTTTTACAAAGGAAAGTTTTAAGCTTAAAGTTGTTGGATCTTGTATTGTTGTATGCCGAATGTTTTTCAAGGCCAATTGTATTAAACATATATTAATTTTTATGGACTTGACCTCCTAAAATTCTGTATTCTAAAGAAAATAATTGTATAGCTTTGAGTCTTGACCCATAGGCCAGATATTCAAAACTTTGCGCCGGGCAAAAACCATTTGTGCAGGTTTAGCACAGGATTAGCGTGGGTCTGCTATATTCAAAAGGCCAAATAGCACGGGCAAACTGCATTAGCACTGGGCAAAATTATAATGTATGCAAGGGGCAAACTGACATGAATACAGGTGCAATGCTATATTCAGCGACTAGTGCCTCGCTAAGTGGTTTTGCGTGACTTAGAGCGACACTTCGCGCGGTGCACATTACCACCCAGGAAAAGCTTGTCTTAACCCTGGACAATCAGCTTTGCATGACACTATGGCTTTGCGCGGTGTTTGCGTGGGTTAACGCGGGTTTTGCGTGACCCTAACAAATAAATATGACACATAGATAAAGCCAAACATAGAACAAGCATGCTGCTAACTGATGGCATCACAATGATGCCATCATCTGCCACCAGTCCCAGCTATGCCAGGCAGTAAGTGGTGACCCTGCCGCCAGTGGACAGCATGGCAGTGTGGCCATGCAGCACACACCTTCAGACCACACTTCTGTGGACACCAACAGATGCCAGCACACACATGCAGCACTGTGGGCATGGAGGATGTTGAGGGGAGCATGTATGGGTGGTGAGGCTGTGTCACAGACCAGGTGTGGCCACAAGGCTGGGACACATCATGCAGTGCACATGGGCCAGTATTGGGAATACCCCAACACCAGTGTGCCTTTCGGATAATATATGCCCCCCCGGCCACATACTGCACAGTTGTACAACTGCCACAGCACACAAAGCCAGAAATGTACATGTCACTGTGAGCATCCCATGCCACAGGTGCAGCATCTGTGGTCACACAACAATGTAACAGTAATGTCCACTGTCAGTAAACACCTGCAAGTTTGGCCTCTCACTGTGTATAGTGCAGTCATCATCACTGACCTACACACCATAGGCATTGCTGTGTCCACACACCGCTGGCCCCTTGCTACTGTAGTATCTGCTGTGCACTGAGCATGACCTACAGTGTGACAGTTGCATGCAGCACCACCATCATCTGTGCCTCTGCTGTGTTGTCCCAGTACAGCTGCAGGCAGCAGTGCATGAAGTAGTGTTCAAAACTGTATAATATTCACTGTTTTGTGCAGCTAACATGTTTGCGCTGTTTAGCGAGTATTAGAAACAGTTAGCCCCAGTGCAAACTGTATGCAAATCAGGGCACAATGAGATGCTAATCTGGTTGTTTGCCCACAGACTACCCTCAGTAGGCTCATTTGCATGTCACTTTTGAATATGGCAAGTTTAGCACCAGGCAAATGTGTTTGCACTGGGCTAACAGTTTAACCCTGTGCTAAACCCGTGCAAATGTGTTAGTGCTGTGCTAACAGTTCGGGAATATTTTCAGTTTTGCACACTGTACTTTCACATACACTGCTGCATGCAGCTGTACTGTTCCACGTATTTGCTGACACACATTGGCCACATAGTTCATCTCTACCTACCTTCACATCGCTGTGTACCGTGTTGTTGTTGTGGTTTGCACTTCCTAGTTGCCATATTCAGAGCTGTCTTATTCCAGGGCTAAGTATGCCTGCACTCCCAGCCAGTTTGCACGGCCTCATTCCTATGCTATATTCAGAAGCTGTTTGCCCCAGGCTATTCCTTTTGAATATGGCTTGTTTTGTGCTCGGGCTAAGTTTTGCCTGCTGGTAGTGCTAATTCAGCCTTGGGGCAAAGTTTTGAATATCTGGCCCATAGTCTTTATCAGACATATTGGGAATTCTTTTGGTTACTTTGCACTGTATCCTTTCTGTCATACTTTGACATCCACTTCAAGTTGGGGCACAAAGGAGCACAGTAGTCCAAGTGTGGACGTACGAGGCTAGAATATAATGGTAAAATAACTAGTGGATCCCTGCTTTTAATATGTTTCAAGATGCTACCAAGAATCATATGATATTTTTTAACTGTTTTATTAATATGTGTATTGCATTTTAAATTGTCAGATATTGTAATGCTTAGACTGTTTTCTTCTGTAGTAACCAACAATTTTGTATTGTTAATTGTATAGGTGAACTTGGAATAGTTTTTCTCCATATGCATCACATTACACTTGGCTACATAAAACTTCATTTTGTTGTAAGTTGCCCAAGTAAATAATTTGTTTAAGATATCTTGTAAGATTTCTACAGACTATGTGTTGTTAACTATATAGCCCAGTTTGCAATCATTGGCGTATTTGTTGATCCAAACCTCGTCAGATGTTTGCATACTTGAAACTAGTATATTAAAAAAGGAGGGGACCAAGAACTGATCCCTGGGGCATACCACTAGTGACTGGACTCCAGTCAGACTTACATCCTCGAATGACCACCATTTGCTGTCTATTATGTAGCCATGATGAGATCCATTTGATCAATTTGATGTCTACATTTATATTAAACAGTTGATCAATCAAGATCTTGTGAGATACAGTGTCAAAATCAAAGAGGCGATGTCCACTAGCAAACCTTTATCAAGGGCATCGCTGACGGTTCAAAGAAACTGATAAGATTAGTTAGACATGACCTGCCTGGAGTAAATCCATGTTGGGAGATATCTATACAACCAGTCTCATATGTTTTCGATGCAGTCCCTGCACCACTTTGGTTGCCCTTCTCTGGTCTGCCTCAATTTGGTTAATGTCCTTGTGAAGGTGTGGCCTCCAGTACTGCATGCAGTACTCCAGATGGACCTAACCAGAGTCTTGTAAAGAGGTTATTACCTCCTCTTACGACTTGTGATACCCTACTAATACACCCTAACATCCCCCTAGCCTTACCTACTGCTTTAGAGGTCTACTTGGATGATTTCAGGTCATCGGTGATGATGATGCCCAAGTCTCTTTCTTCCTTTGTGACTGCCAGCAACTCCCCTCCCAGCCTATAGGTGGCTTCAGGGTTTCTCTTCCCTATGTGCATGATCTTGCACTTCTTTGCATTAAATCATATAGTATTCCCAATATGACTGATGATTTTATTTTGTAGTAATCTTTCTATAATTTTGCTAATAAGTGATGTTAGGCTAATAGGCCTGTAATTGTTTGTTAATTGTCTATTGCCACCTTTATGAATAGGAGTAATATTAGCCTCTCTCCATGTTTGCAATACATTTCCTTCCTTCACAGATATATTAAATAAGTGGGTAAGGGGACCAGACAACTCTTTTGAGAGTTCCTTTAAAAATTTAGGATGTAGAGAATCAAGGCCGGGAGATGTATTATATTTAATTAAATTAATAGCATCCAGAATATCATGTTCACTAAATAATGAAGGGGAGTCAAGTGTAGATTGTTTTTCAATAATTATTTCTTCTTTTGGACTAAATATATTTCCAAAATACTGGTTGAGTTCTATAGCTATTTCTTTTTCATTGGTAATTAATGTATCATTTATTTTTAAAGGTCCAATTCCTATCTGGTTTCGTTCAAGGGAACCAATGTAGTTGTAAAATTATTTCTTGTTGTCTTTGATATCATTGGCTAAGTTTTTTTCTAACTTTTGTTTTGCCATTCTTATCAGTTTTTTTTGTCTTTTGGCAAGACTCTTAAATTTGTTCCAATCAGTATTTTTATGACTTTTGTTATATTTATTGTATGCTCTATGTTTTTTTAATAGTGTGCTTTATTTCCTTAGACCACCACATAGGTACTCTTTGTTTATTATTTATATTATATTTGACTCTGTCAGGAACCCAGGTGTTAGTACAATAATCTATCTTGACTTTTATTTTTGCCCATGTCTGCTCTAGATCAAGGATTTTCAGGTCATTTGCCCAATTCCAGGTAGATAAATACTGTCTGATGCTAATATAATCTGCTTTATAGTAATTTTAAGTTTGGTTATTCCTTTATTACTATCCAATTGTCTTTGGATATTACATGTGATCATGTTATGATCACTGTTACAGAGGAGGTAATATAACAGGTGATGAAAGCAGGTTAGCATTATTTGTGAAGATTAGGTCAGAATATTATTATTCCTAGTGGGTAAGAAACCAATTGCTCCAAACCTAGTTTAAAAGTAGTTTCCATGAATTTCCTCTCTAAGTGACCATTTGTCTCAAGTGTATCCCAATTAATATTTGGAAAATTGAAGTCTCCCAGTAACATTAAGTTATCATAAACTACCTTCTTCTCAAGATGATTCAGAAAAGTTAGATTATCTTCTTGACTTAAATTAGGAGACTGGTAACACAGACCAACTGTTAAAGTTTCTTGTTTTATCTCAATCTTTGC
Organism: Neoceratodus forsteri; assembly: GCA_016271365.2. Taxonomy (NCBI): domain Eukaryota; kingdom Metazoa; phylum Chordata; order Ceratodontiformes; family Ceratodontidae; genus Neoceratodus; species Neoceratodus forsteri. The sequence continues at coordinate 1,136,860,187 of CM057455.1, read as the reverse complement.
CCATAATTTTTCTGCAGAGGTGTCATCTAGGAATATCTTGTGACTCTTAAATTTATTAGATACATATAATGCCAGGCCACCACCTCTGTTATTCAGCCTATTTTGAGGAATTTAGCATAACCAGATATGTCAGTATTCCAATCATGATCTGAAAACCAAGTTTCAGTAATACAACATATGTCAATATCTCTGCTATCAAGGATATATCTTAATTCATCCAGTTTATTTGTTAAACTTCTGGCATTAGTTAATAACATTTTCATTTCCTTTGGGTTGTCTGGGAGGACAGGATTTCCAGCCATTGTATTATTACCAGAAATTGAAATGGTATTTAAGTTACTCTGTTCTGGATTTGTGTTACTTATTTTTTTTCTTTTTCCTTTGTATCTTATTTTTATTATTTCTCCATTTGGTGCTATTTTATTTTGATTATTTGAATGTTTGTTTAGATATGATGAAACTTTAGGTGCACCCCATATCTTTAGTTTAAAATTCTGTCAATGTAATTATTCAGCTGTTGACCAAGGAATTGAGTTCCCATTGTATTTAAGTGTAGTCCATCACCACTATGCAGTTGGCTATTGTGAGCAAATTCTTCCCAATGGGTTATACATCTGATGCTTTACTTAGTGCACCACTGTTTAAGCCAATTGTTGGTCAACTTTAGAACACATTTTTGTTGCTATGTTGCTCTGGGGCTAGGGAGAATCTCTGAAAATACAAAGTCACAGCCTAAATGTATAAGTTTATTGGTTAAGTTAACTATTTCCTGCTTTATCTGTTGGGGGTGCTGATGGAAAACATTGTTAGCCCCAGCATGAATAATCACATATTTTTTAGTGTTTTTTGGGCAAAGTATATAATTAACCATTTTTGTTATATTGGATATTTTAGCTCCACTAAAGCAAGACAGAGTTCTATGTGCTTTGTCTTTATCACAGATTGCTCTGTCAAGTCCTTTAACAGTAGAGTCCATAGGACAAAAACTTCAGTTTCATTTTGTTGGGTTACCTCAACTTCCATGTTTATACATGACATGCAAGGATCGACCGGCCCAGAAGTATCGGTGTGGTGTCCAGTATTATTAATGGTAACTCTGGGGAGTTTTCCTTTAGGTTAGCACCATATTTTCAGTCAAGTTGTTTACTGCTATGAGTGTATGAGATATTATTTGATCCTCAGAGTGATAGATGCACTCACTATTTCTTCCTGAGTGACATCGTATGCTAAGGGGTCAAACATATTAGAAATATTTAAACTGAAATGATTTGCTTTTCTGCCTCTCTTTTTTTTGGATGTTTTAGGTGTTGAACCTGATACCAAACATCCTCTGAATTAGTACTATCTTCATCTTCCCTTCCCCTTTTTTATTTGGCGGAATAGGGTATACATGGCTAAGAGTACTATCAGAAGTTATATTGTTAACTAGAGAATTCTGAATACAAGAATAGTTTATTTCATTTTGTACTGGGTGTGCCTGAAGATGAACTGAAAATGATCAGCCACATCTAATTGGATTTGTTCAATCTCACCAAGCATTTTGTTAAACTGGGCTATAATGCTTGACATATCAGCATTTTCAGTGCATTTGGAGCAAGTAAACAGATTAATTGAAGGACAAGCGAGGTTATCATATACATATTGCAGGACAGGCAAAGAATGCCGAAGTGTCCTTTAGTTGTCTCAACAATAGTATCCATAGTTGATTTACTGTAGCCAGAAAGTGACAAGAAACTGGGAGAGGGTGTGGTAGATGGTGAGAAATAAAGTTATTTTAAACAATTTCAACTGGGTACAAACTGTGGTCTGATATTGGCAGAGCTACTTACCAATGTGCAGCATTTCCCCTATATCTCACCTTACTCACCTGACATGCCTAACACAGTCAGATGCGCATGTCTTTGCACACGTCTTTGTGCATGGAGATGTGTGCTATGCCACGCTTACCCTGCTCGGCTTGCCCTGCTCTCCGAGGGCTATGTTTTATAGGAGGTAGTGACCCGGAAGTAGAAATCCCGGGTCACAGGACTCCTCATAGACAAGTTTGCTCAAAATTATTAAAATAGAGCCAAGACTGTAGCAAATAAGCACACTAGATGTTTAAAGGCTGCAATACAGTATATGGATCACCCAAAAGAAATGTAAATGGTTTTGTAGCACTTTGTAGTTCGTCGTGGACACCAACAGAACTACTGGCTCTCTTCCTGGTTCCTGTATATAGGAACTAGGGTTCCAGGCATTTAAAATCACAGAAATGATTCAAAAGTGCAACAAACAGTACATTTACACTAAATACACACACACACGGAGGGCATATGAGGAGTGCAACTGAATAAAAGTTTTGAAACAAACCGCCCTGCTCACCGAGGGCTATGTTTTATAGGAGGTAGTTACCTGGAAGTAGAAATCCTGAGTCACAGGACTCCTCATGGACAAGTTTGCTCAAAATTATTAAAATAGAGTCAAGACTGTAGCAAATAAGCACATTAGATGTTTAAAGGTTGCAATACAGTATATGGATGCCCCCCCCTCAAATTTTAATGGCTTTGTGGCGCTTTGTAGTTCGTCATGGACACCGACAGAACTATTGGCTCTCTTCCTGGTTCCTGTATATAGGAACTAGGGCTCCAAGCATTTAAAATCACAGGAACGATTGAACAGTGCAACAAACAGTACATTTACACTAAATACACACACCAGGAGGGCATATGAGGAGTGCAACTGAATAAAGGTTTTGGAATTTTGATTCCAAATTAACAACATAGCAATATCTTTACAGCACCTCATGACTGTGATAGCTGTCATTTTTCAAATCCTGTCCAAAATGTTGTTTTCACATCCTGAAAGGTGATTTTGCAGTCCCTGTGCAAATGGCCTTTCTGGCAACATTTGAAAATTTTCTCTGCCCTTGTTAATGAAATGTGATCATAAGAAGGCCATGTTGAAAATTTGGTACAAAAATATAAACAACAACCAAGTTATGAGCCCATGCAGAATTTTGCTAACACAGGTTCATAACTCTGGTAATTTTCAATATTTTACCCCAAATTTACAGCATAGCCATATCTTTACAACACCTCATGATTGTGACAGCTCTCATTGTTCAACTCTGGCCCAAAATGTGTTTTGCTTCCTAAAAGTTGATTTCACAGTTCCTGTGCAAAAACACCTTTTAGCCAGGAGTCGAACATTTGACTGCCCCTCATGAGGCAGGGTCTCTAACAAGGCTATGTTGAAAATTTGGTTCAAAAACATTACAAACCAACACATTTATGAGCTTATCTTACATTTTGCAAATGCACACTTGTAACTTTGGTAATTTACAATATTTTTACACCAAATTCCACAGCTGCAGCCCTTTTTATATTTAGAAAGTTTTATTCAGTTTTGTTATAGATCCATACATGAAACTATACACAGTACAAGACAGCACAACAACTTACAATACAATACACTACATTACACATGCAACCATCCCCTCCCCTACCTCTTGGCAATGGCTTAGCTAAACATATTACTCTAAACCTTATTCACCTTCTAAGATGTTCATAATGCATACAGAGTTTGTAATTTACTTCACCTTTATCAAGCCTGGACATACAGTTGTTAACACTAGCTGTAATCTTTCCACTGATAAATTGAATAGTAGTTCCTATAGCCATTCATTGTATGTGATTACTTGTTATCCAGCCAGTGCCTGAAGACTAGTTTTTAACTGACATGGCCATCAGATTAATATGAAACCTTCTTTCTGTTACCACTATAGAGGAGTGATCTTCCAGCAGACAAGCTAATGACTCAACATGTTCTGTTATACCTAGTAAGAGATCAGCCCTTTGTTTTATTGCAGCCTAGAGGGGAGCAATTTGGGACGCCCCAAAATATATGGTATAATGACCCTGTATCTGTCCTGCATCTATTGCACAGTGCATTGAGGTCTCTGCCCATTTTGGCCATTTTCTGTAGTGTATAGTATGTATTGTGGATAATTTGATATTGCATTAATCTCTATCTATCTTGGGATGTACAGTATATCTGTGTACATCTTGCCATATTTTAGGTCAATTAAATGTTCTACCTGGAAATACCTTTTCCCAGTATTTAGAGGTTCCTACCATGTTTGGGAAAGCTTGCTCCAAAAGAATGGAGTATATCCTGAGATGGCATGCCTGCCTGTAATAAGTAAGTTGAGCTGTCTCAGGGCTTCCCGTTTTTCGATCAATATTGAATCAGTGATTAGCTACCATATGCCTAAGTTGTGATATTTTAAAGCTGAATTTGGGGTCCAGTTTGTTATTTTTCATGTCAGCCATAGTGTGGGTTCTTCTATTCTCCCACAAGTCTATGATCCTTTTCTATGATAACTGAGGAATCCACTTATTACTAATCATTTGTCCCCCTATTTTAAGATTTGGGTTTCCTACTAACAGTTGGTACTGATCATGTGGGTTTATGTAAGATAAAGCAGTGCACATCTGTGTGTGAACTCTTACCGACGTTCCAATTGGACTGTTCCTGATTGTGTGGGGGAGTAACTTGGGAGGAATGTATGGCAGGGCTTCCGGTGTGAGTTTTGAGGCATCTATCATATCCTTTTCTAGAAGTTGCCATATAGGCGTGTACTGGGTTTTGACAGTGTCCCTATTCAGGCTCGTCCATTTCATGTATTTTGCTGCCTAGCTAGCCTAGTAATATATCTTGAAATGTGGGAGTCTCAAGCCCCCTTTATTATTGGGAGCTGCTATCTTATTGTAGGCCAATCAAGACTGTTTTGTTTTTCCAAATAAATTTTGTCAGCAGGGAGTGGAGCTTAGTGAACCATACTTGGGGCAATGAATGATTTAGCATGTTAATGGGGTAAAAACACGTGGTAGCATATTCATTTTAACTAAGTTGACCTTCCCCAAAGGACACTGGTAGTTTGTCCCATCTTTCCAGGTCTTGCTTTACTGACTTCTAATATTTTATCTAAATTACTCTCTCTGGAAGATTTAGTGCTCCTTGTTGGATTAATATCTAGATACTTCAGTTGTTTGCCTTCCCATTGTGCCCCATGGTCCTCAAATTCCTTTTATGGGATGTCATATTTAAAGGAATATTTTCATTTTTCCAAATTTAACTTGTAGTTAGATGGTGCTCCAAATTCTTTAATCACTTGTAGAGTTTTAATTATTGAGGCCCTGGGCTCACTAAATGTAATAAAATATCATCAGCATATACGCTGATAGTTTAAGCACCTGATTCCCAATCTTAATCCTTGGATTTCAGACTCAGTTTTTATCCGGATTAAGAGGGATCCAAATATAAATTAAACAGTAATGGGGAGAGGAGGCACATTGTCTGGTGCCTGAAGAAAGGGGAAGCTGCATGAGAAAGTGCGGTTGCAGTATATGCGTGCCCTAGGAGTCAAGTATAATGCCTGGACCCATTGCACAAAGAAAGGAGGGAAGCCAAACCTAAGCATTACCCGATATAAAAATTCCCAATCTACTCTGTCCAAAGCTTTCTCTGCATCCAGTGACATCAGAACTGCCTTTATATTATTATCCTTGGCAAAAGAGAATATATTATCTAATTTTCTGAGATGGTCAGAGGATGACCTTCCTTCCATAAACCCTACTTGTTCTGCACAAATGAGGCTGGGCATTACCTGGTTCAGTATAGTGGCTAAGATTTTTGCCAGTATCTTAAAATCATAGTTTAGTAGTGAAATTGGTCTGTAGTTTGATACTAGTTCTGGGTCCCTCCCCTCCTTGTGCAATACCACAATCAGGGCTTCGAATAATTGGGGGTCACTGCATTCTCCTTCCAATATGCTGTGAAATAAACTGAGCAACCATGGAGACAGTTCCTTCCCCAGTTCCTTGTAGAAGTTGGGGGAGAATCCATCTGGCCCAGGTGCTGTATATAATGGCAGTGTATTAATTGCTCCTAGTATCTCCTGTTCTGAGATGGGGATGATATTTTCAGTTTCTGCTCTTTGGTCAGACTGGGAAGAGATAGCTCAGATAAGTAAGAGTCAATGGTTGCTATCATTGGGGGGTCTGACCTAGCCCTATAGAGCTCTGAGTAGAATTCCTGGAATTCTGTTGCAATGTCCTTAGGGTTCATTTTGAGAGTGCCACCTACTCTAGATTGTATTGCTGTAACCCCCTTGATGCTTCCTGTTGCTTTACCCACAGGGCAAGAAGTTTCCCTGCCTTTTCTCCCTGATCTATATATTTGGATTTGGTTTTTATAATGGCATATTCTGCTTTCTCACTCAATAGGTCATTGTAGCTTGCTCGAGGGTGGATTAGTTCCTGCTTTTGTATGTCACTGGTTAAAGGACTTAAGTTTTTTTTTCCAACTCTCTAATACTTTCCAATAAAGACAGTAAGTGTTTTTCACTATTTCTCTTGCATCTAGAGGCTATTTTTATTAACTCTACCCAAAGGAAACATTTTAAACCTCCCTATTCCATAGCAATGTGAGCCGTGGTTCCCTGATTGTAGAGTGTGTAGTGTTCGATACCCTCCTTTATTTTCTCTAATATGTTTTTATCTTTCAGAAAGCGGTTATTTAATTTCCAGACTGTATCGACATTCTTATTGGGGCACCAAACTACCATGCAGAGCACTGAAGAGTGGACTGATATTACCTCTGGAGAGATCTGACATTCCATCAGGTCTGGTATAATATGGGTACTGAGCACATAATAGTCAATACAAGAAGAAGTTCCGTGTATTGCTGACCTAAAAGTGTATTCCCTTCCCTTCGGGCGCAAAACCCTCCAAAGGTCACATAGCCCTAACTTGTCTGACATATCTCTAATGACCCTCTGAGCCAGGGATAACCCAGCTTTTATTTTGCCTGTTCTATCCACAGCTGGTGTAAATGGCAAGTTCCAGTTCCCCCCAGTATCGATATATATGACAGAAAGGGTAGCAATATATTCAGTATGTGCATAAAAAAGGAAGGGGTGTCCATGTTAGGACCATATATGGATGCCAACACAATGTCCGATCTCTCCAGTGTGCTGCATACTACCACATATCTCCCAAGTGGATCCCTGATGCACTGGTTGCATTGGAATCCCACATTCCATGCCATCAGAATTGCTACTCCTTTACTCTGGCTGGATGACCCGGCTGAGAACACTTGACCTATCTGCATCCTACGTAGCAGGTTTGCTTCTGTGTCTAATAGGTGTGTTTCTTGCAAAAAAAATATTTGGCCCTTAATCAGTTACAAGTGTTTCAGAACTCTATATTGTTTATTTTTATTTCTTAACCCTTTTACAGTCCATGCATTAACATAATCCAATTAGCCATCTCGATGTCTGAAAGTGCATAGAGAGTGGCAGAAAAATAAATCACAACACATTCCTTTTGTTAGTCATTGTCAAGGTGTCCCACCCCTCTCCCCCCATGTTCCTCTTATATACAAGCACATTCCACTCTGGTCCCTCCTTAATCCCCCCCTTACCCCAATGTTTTCCCTTCACCAACATGTTTTCCATGTGTACTTGTTTCCTTTGAACCTGTAAATATCTAAAAGATTCCTTAGCCCTTCCCTTCTTGAGTGACCTAAATACTTTTTGCTTTGGTGAATAAAGGAACCCCTTCCTCAATATGGTAGATGATGCTGCCAGTCTCCACTAGCCTCAGATCTCCCACTTCCCCCACTCCACTGGGGGTGCCCCCCTCCGTTGTAACATCCTTGTTTGCCAACTTGAAAATAAGTAGAAAGCAATAAAGAATAACACATGTTGTGTGTTTGGAAAAAACTGGAAGAGAGGGAACCCCCCCAAAAGAAAAATTAAAACCCCTTTGATAGGTCTGCCTCTATAGAAGCACATACTTCTCCTCCCGTTTGTCTTTCTGCTTTTCTTCTAAGATCTAAACTGATACTATACCCCTCCTGACGTTGCCTTAAAAATAGAAACATCCTGTCTTCCCAAATCCAACATTTATTATAGCCTAATTCGGCTTTCCTGATAAGTTCCATGGAATTAGTATTCATTCCTTCTAAATTGTGAATCTCGCATATCCTTGTGATCAGTCTTATTGTTTCCCTTAAACCCCCTGGAGATGTAGACCCCACAGACTCTTTTTGGAATCTCCAAGGTCTGAAACCTATTTAGTTCTGAAAAACTATCTATGCTAACTTGCTCTTCTAATTTAACCTATAGTAAACTTATCCCTTAGTTCCTCCATTTGGTGCTATGCGCCTATCTTGGCCATTGCAGCACTTAACTTGTCACCCTTAAAGACAATAGCCACTACAGCCTAAAAAAGAAGAGATAGATAACAATAGAAAACAAATAAAGTCACATAGTTTTGATAACTGGAGTCCCCTGGAACTCATTTTCTTCACTGAGAGGAATCCACATAACTTTTGCCCTGCAGTTCTGCACACAGCCGTGTGGCCTGTTCTGCGACCTGTACCTCCTCTGCATCACCACAAACGTGCAAACCCTTGAAAGGTTGCAGGCACTGTGTAAACCGATCACACAAAACCGCCAGACACGGTTCTCCATTTACTGGGGCTGACAAATGTTCCCCAATGTGAAAATGATCCCTTCTTAATAGTATGGATTCCAAGTACGAAATCATATCACTTCAACAGTTACACATGATACAAATCGCTGTATCACTCCCAGGCCCCCCTTGCCACTAAGCAATGAAGTTCTGCTTGCATGCCAGCCATATTAGTACTGTAAACCCAATTATATGTCAGGCAAACAGCCTCAGTTGCTTTTTATTTATCCACTTCACTAGAAGCTAGACTTCCATTCCCTTTCTATTCCACATGCTTACATTCCTCCTGTGAGTGACTTACACTTTGAACAGGTCTGGAAGGAGTTTCTGTAGGTCTTGTACCGCTTGTTCATTGGTTTCATATGAGTGCCATTTGTCTTGGATTTTAACTTGTAGTAGAGCCGGGTATAACATTTTAAATCTCGCTCCTGCCGGTATGAGCCGAGAGATAGTGGCATGGAAGGAACCCCGTTTTTGCCTGAATGAAGTTGGTAGATCCTGTGCGATATGTATCTTGGTTCCCTCCCACATCACAGCTTGTTCTTCCCTGAGTTTTATTATAATATGTTGCTTGTCCAAGAAATTCAGGGGTTTCAGGAGGAAAGGTCGGGGTGGTGAACCTGGGTCTGGTTTAGGACGCAATGCCCTGTGAGAACACTTCACCACGTAGGATGGGCTGTTGGGAGATGGCCCAGCTATTTTTTCTAAGAGCTTTTGTGCAAATATGATGGGAGAAGATCCTTCCTCCCCCTCAGGGAGTCCGATGACTACCAGGTTGTTGTGACGGCTCCGTCCTTCTAGGTCTTCTAACTTTGATTCCATCTTAGTGAGATGTCTCTTTATTACTATCAGTTCTAGATCTGTTACTTCTCTACACTTCTCCAGTGAAATTGATCTCACTTCTGTGTCCTTTACTTGTTTTGGATACTTCCGCTACATTGGATTTCAATGAGGTTATTTCCTTAGTTAGAACAGCTATAGCTTCTTGAAGGGGTTTCATCTCCAATAGGAAGCGCTCTTCAGAAAGTGGGGTTGGTGCCACTTTGCCAAGCACTGACAAGGCCGCTTTAGAACTCTGCTGCTTAGGTTTCTTTGCGGCCTTGTCTGGCGCGATGCGGGAGGAGTGTGTCGGGACAGTTCTTGCCGCATAGCGACCTCCATTCTGATAATTTTTAGGTTCCACCACAAGTGGACCCTTTCAATGCCCTCCAGGTATATTTCTTATCAGGTTTGCTGTTGAAATATGACATTTTTAAGTGTAAATGTGGAGTCGGAGAGTCGGTGAAACACCGAGGCGCTGCTTGCGACTAGCCAGACATCACGTGACCCCTCCACAGCTGCAGCCCTATCGGCTCTGTCCAGAATTTGTTTTAAATCCATGCCCACCTATTCAAAGTGACTTTGGATTTCTGTTACGTTTTTCCTTCCTACATCATTGGTGCCTATATGCAATACCACCAATGAGTCCTTACAGTTTTCGAGGAAGCCATGAAATGTGTTCCTTGTATCTTTTTGATTCCTGCCTCGATACACTACAAACCACATCTGTGTCTTTTCCTGTACTCAAAATCATAATTATCTCCATTTTTGTCCCTCACAAGTCACTCAAATTTAATTCTACTGTCAGAAATGGGATCTAAAGCTTCTATTATGAATATAAAACAAAAACACTCATTTAGGACATTTGCCTTCCCCACATTGTCTGTCTCCTTTTCCTGATGTATCCGAAAAGGGTCTTGCAGTTTTCTGTAACTCCTTCCATTATCCTTAGTTCAACATCAGTGTTTGCCTTCCTAATGAACTGTTTGCTTATCTCCAATTTTTCCTTGTACAACTTCCAAGTGGCCTCTGATTGTTCCCCCTTGTAGGTCTTAAAAACTCGCTTTTTTATTGTCTCCCTCACCTGGCTGTTACACCAAAAAGGTCTGTTCTGTGTGTTAGACTTTAACATCCATAAATCAGTCCTGGGATGCCCTTAGTACCACAGCTTTTATGACTGCACATTTGTTGTCTTCCACCCTTTATATCATCTATATCCATCAGTTTATCAGTGAATAATTCTCCCATTCTAGCAGTCTGTTTTACTAAATTCAAGGACCATGGTACTAGAGTTAATCCATTAGGCCTCCAGCACAATGCTGAATTTTATAGAATTATGGTCATTCAATTCTAAATGATCTTCCTCCCTAATGTCACAGACTTTTTCCTGATTGGTCTTAATGAGTTCCAAGGTGTTTCCATCTCTTGTTGTCACTCTTACCCCATTGGTTGAGACAGAAGTCCTGTGTAGCTTCCATAAACCTCTAGCTCTTAAAACTTTTAACCACTGGAATGTTCCATGCTATGTCTGGGAAATTCAAAATCTACCATGAATAAATACCTTTCAAAGCCTGCCTTCTTTATTTTTCTTTCCAAGGCTGCATCCATACTATAGCTAGGTGGTCTGTAGATCACTGTCATCCTAAGCTTTTGTCCCCTTACCTCTGTTTTAAGAAGCCACAGTGGCTGTACTCCCTTCCCCTCAGAAATTAACTTTTTTTAACACTGCTTTAGACTCCTTTACACATAGCATACTGTCACTCTTAGGCAACCTTAGATTGCCATCCCTGAATGGGGTGCAATTAGAAACATTGAGACATAGAAATGTAGACTATGATGGCAAAACAAGACTGGTTGTCCATCCAGTCTGCTTATATTACGTTATCATTCTCCAGGATCTGTTGTCTTTGTGGAGCTTCTCTTACACTGTTCTCCCTTTTGTTAATAGTGTTTCGGCCTCCACTTTCTGCTGAGTAGTTAATATCACCTTGACTCTGCCCCAGCCATGTTTGAGGCCATTTATGGTGTTGTCACCCATTACCTCTACTGGTGAACCATTTTATTGCTCAGCCACTCTTTCTGCTTGCTTGTTTATTGTTTGACTCAAAGAGCCTTTAACAGATACAATTCTAAAATACCTTCAAGTTATAATAAATACATACGACATTTACATCACATATAAAACATATATAATACACCAGAATAGACAGTATTATATGAGATTCCTTACTTCATATATTTTGCATCCTTGTTTCCTAACTAGTACAAATAATCTATTGTGCATCTAACCAGATTATTGCACTTGTTACTTAATAAATATAACAATTAATAACATAACACTCAAGCTCCATATAGTGTATCATTGATACTCTGTTTCTTTTTACTAATTGCCTTAAAATAATTCACCAGTCTTTGAATGGACCAGCTATCCTCAGTCTGCAATATAATAGAGGTCAGTGTTTCTAGATCGAGCTCATATTTAGCATCCATAAAGGGTGTTAACCAGTACTTCCATTCATTTAAATACCAAGTATAGTGCCACATGACATGTAACAAATCCTCACATTCTCCCCTTGAACAACTACATTTTTCATCAACTGATTTTTTGATATCTAAATCTCAACAAATTATCATCAAACTGTTCAAATTTGTACTTTACAAATAGTTTCCGAACTTCCGGATCACTGAGTACATCCAAATAGCTTTTGTAACCAAATTTTTCATTGTCTTAGCAAACCATCTTGAATACCGGGAAGTTTTTATTTCTTTTAAATCTTGGTTTTGCCAAAAAGCTTTGATTTTTGAGAACAAATATTTATTATACTTGTGGCTCAGTTGAATATTCCTCTCTGTGTATTTTATTAACACATTAAATTTATATTTATTTATTATTGAGTATATTTTTGAGTACCACAAATTATTCCTGTATCCTAATTTGTACCAATTCTGTTTCTCCTTTAGACACTGAGAGGACATTCGAGTTTGTGAGATCCTTGTTAATCTTAACCAAAAGCCTAGTTGTTTACATTCAAAAAGTGCATTTATGTTTGTAATTCCCAGTTCAGATCTTATATATGTGGAGGGGCACAAATATCCTATCCCCATTATTTTTCTCAACATTTTAAATAATGGGACTACTAACTTTTCTCTGTACTTCACATCCCATATTTCTACTCCATATAAGAGTTGAGATTCTACTTTCACTTTTATCACATCAATTAAAGGTTTGATACTTGCCCCAGCAAATCTATAATTAAATCTTGACAATGCCAAAACTGTTTTTTCATGGTTTGAAGAGTTATTTGGAACTTTGTATTCCAATTTCTATTGTCATTGAATTCTACTCCAAGGTACACATAAGTTTCAACTCTGTCTACTTTTCCTTTAGCAATTCTCCAATTTCCACTCCTATTACATCCTTTGGGTCCAAATATTACCACTTTGGTTTTATTCAAATTAATTTTTAACTGTAATTCTTTTGAACCACTATCCAGCTTATTCAGCATATTCTGTAAACCTTTCCTTGTTAAAGAAAATAAAACCAAATCATTGGTGTATGCCATCACAGCCCACCTTTTCTCATTTATTTTTGGAGAATCGAGCTCAAGAATTCCAAGCTCATTTAAAAGGTCATCAATATACAGGGAAAAAAGTGTAGGTGCAAAGACACAGCCTTGTCATACACCTCTCTTCATTTCAAAATCATTAGTCATCTGACCTTCTTTTCCCATTCTAACCTGAGCCCAGGTATCCTGGTACAAGCTGGCCATCATTTTTACCAGTGCCTCATCTACTCCCTTCTTTAACAAGATTTCCCATAAAAGTTTTCTAGAAATAGTATCAAAAGCTGCAGAGTAGTCCACAAAAGCCACATATATTCTTTGACCTCTTATCATTGCATATTTCTCAATTAAGTGGTCCAAAATGAACACGTTGTCAAGAGTAGAATAATTTCTTTGGAAACCAACTTGGTATGGGGATAAGCCCCCCAGTTTGTCTATTTCTTCCTTAAGTCTATTTAATACAATCTTGGAAAACATTTTTAGATTTATGTCTAATAAAATAATAGGGCAATACATGGCTGGGTTTGTTAAACTTCCTTTTTTGTGAATTGGTATTATATAAGCTCCTTTCCATGTGGTGGGATAATTATTTTCTTGTATACATTTATTAAATAGTGCTACTAATAATTTTGTCCAAAGACCAGTTTGACATTTATAAACTTCTGCTGGTATATTATCTGGTCCTGTTGCTTTATGGTTCTTTAATGAGCTAATAGCTAGCATGACTTCACAGTTATCTATAACAATATTATTCCTTACTTTTCTTTTAGCTATTTCTAACTGAGTTCTTTCCTCTTCATTAGTCATTGAAAATCTGTGAAAAATAATCAATCCATACTAGTTCTGCGATATAAGCATCAGACTCCTCTTTGTAGAAACTGGTGCCCTTTGCCACCAGTCTCCAGAACCCTTTCTGGTCCCTATTATTCACTACTTCACTCATTTCCTCCCATTGCTTTTTATAAAATTGTTTACATTTTTCTTTAATAAGAATCTTGTATTCCTTCCTTTTATTATTTATACTTTTTAGTAATTCTCTACTTTTATGTTTCATACACTGCTTATATATTTTCCTTAGTGTTTTTTTTTTGTCTTTTAAATTCATCATTAAACCATTCTCCTTTCCATTTTACAATTTTTACTATGTTTTTACCTAATTTGTCTAGAATTCGTTGAAAAATTGAATATAAAGTTTCAATCATTTGGTCACTATTAAGTTTTAAAAAGTGAGCTTGACTCTCTTTAGTAATTTCACTCATTAAAATATTAGTTAAGCAATTATCCAATTCAGGTCACCACATATTTTTTTTTATTAGATATAATTTTCATCTCCAAGGATTGTATTATCCTTGGCTTCTCTACACCACTTTTCTTAGTCTGTGTCAACACTATAGGGAAGTGATCACTTTCTGAGCGAGGTATAATTTCTATTTTTTCCCATTCTTCTAAAATACCAGACCATAATGCTAGATCTATTACTGGGGATCCTTTAGTGGAAATAAATGTACACTCACCCATTATGTCTCCATTTAGACATCCATTTAATGCATATAAATTACACTCTTTCATAATCAAGGTCAATTGCTTACCCCCCTTTTTTGTCATGTGATCCTTTGTTTCTCTTTGTTTCCATGTACATGGACTAATAGCACTTGTAAAGAATGAGTTATCTCCTAAACCATCATATTTGCCAATGTGTGCATTAAAATCCCCCACTAATAAAATATCTTGCTCTGGATATAGATACATAATTTCAATAAGTACTATATTAAGTTGCCCCCACACTGACTCCTTATAAAATTTCAAGCTTGCAGGAGGAATATATCCATTTATCACTGTAAAGCACTGACCTTCATTTTTAATTGAGACAAGGATACAGTTCTCTATTTTCTTAGTTAGTGATACCTGGGCAAAACTACCTATTCTAATAAAAATCACTACTCTACCAGATTTTCTACCCTTAACTTTGTCCTTACTACCTATCTGATGATAACACTCATTCCCATTAATTTCAATAAAATCTTCTGCACCATGTCACGTCTCTTGCAAACATATTACATCAAAACTTGATATATATTTCATCCATTTTTCATCAGCTTGTTTTTCTCTCAATCCTGCAATGTTCCAGGAAACAATTTGTATCCCCTTACATTTAGAGCTAGCTTCATCTGGGATTTCAACAGCAATTGATGTACTATTATGGCTTACCTCTATGTTTTCTGATTGTCATTTGTCATAGCCAGACAATAACTGGAATTTATTTCTAAGTGAAATTTGACTTTCTTTATCATTTACATTGTAAGTACCCTTAAAATTTCTAGTCTTTACAGTTATTTCCTCTAACTCCACCAAATTTAATCCCATCGCATCTAGGACCATAATTTTTTCTAAAATTCGATTGGCCGCTATTCCGTTTTTCACCACAATATTACTTTTATTTATTTTAGTTTTTGTTGACTGGGTAAGTGCACTAGACAAATCCTGCCTATTTTCAGGCACAACCTGGGAGAGGGGATATAGATGAATGCCAACTGACCTTGAACCAGATTAATCTGTTCATGGTATTTTAGTGAATGGGGGGAAATTTGGCCAGGGCAATGAGGAAAGTCCCCTACTCTCCTCTAGGTGGATGGGCTGTCTTGCTCTGAGATGGCCACTTTGGGAGAGACTTCAGAGGTGAAGGATGCTAGCTTAGTGGTGGGGAAGGCCTCACTGCTAACTGATCATCTAAATGCTTGAAAATCAGGAACTGAGGGAGAAGAAATATTTCATGAAGCTATTTCTACACCAGATATTTTTTTACCTTTCAAAAACATTGTCAATATGATGGATACTAGAGCTACTGATGGAATGAGTGCTTTCAAAGCTGATCAACAAGCAGAGGTTCATTCGGCTCAAGAAGGAATGTCAGGTCCAAACCAGAGCACTGCGCTAATCAGAGCTGCAGCTGATTCACCTGACAGACTGAGACAACAAACTGACAGCAACAACAATGACATGGCCAAAAAGAAGCTTCTCCCGCTAGAGGGTGAGTGGTTATTTTCAAACAAAGCTACTCTGTCTACTAGTGACTGTGTTTCGGTTGGCAGCTCTTTCGCTAACTTTAGCGAGTGCCAAGAGCCTGAAGCAATGCCGACAAATGGAAAAAATGGTTGCAAGAGCGTTGCCCCATTAACAAACAGCAGCATTAACCGGCTTCCAGCTGTCTTGTTCAAAGTTTCCTTTGTGGGGAAGGCACAACTTCCAAAGAAGCAGGGTTCATATTTAAACCACCGCCCAGTGGGGAATGAATACAAGGCATCTGAACTGATTAAATATCAAACTGATGGAAATAGTAAAAAAAGTGTGACTGAATTTAGTTTTCGGTGCCCGCTAGGTCCAAAAGTCCTGCCAATAAATACAGAAGCCACGAAAGCTACAGTAAGGGAGCAGCAAGCAATGAGTGGGAATGCTAATGCAACTCAAACAGCATCTACTTCTCAAAGGCAGGAATCAGTAAACACAGGAGAACATGATGAACACTGGTCTCCTCAGAAGGTGCTCATTGAAGCGGGCTGGGAAAAATCTGCCACAGGGGTTTGATCTCCAGATACTGTATGGGATACTACCTTTAATTTACAAGCAGATTCCCCTGAGTGGAAACCTAGAATTTTACAAATCCATTCATCAGGGAGAAATGATGCTGGGCTGGTTCCTGCAGACAAAAATGCAAGCCCTGTAGCAAACATGACTGTACAACCTAATAATGTGAAACCACCTATAAAACCAATAACTGTCTCCACTCTTCACAAAAAACAAGCAAGGATGAACAAAGTTTTTCAGCCTCTACAAACAAACCTTTAATGTCAGAACTTTTCTCTCATGCAAAAAGAGAAGCAGCACCAAGGTGTAAAGCAGTTAGTATCTGTTACAAGAGAGGCCTGGGGGAAAGGCCTGGCAGACATTATGTAGGGAAATGGCTTATTAAAGAACCATTACATTTCTCTCCTAGAGATGTATTTGTGTTCATTAATATTTCTGGGGAGGATAACTTTGATATAAGTTTTCGAATGTCTTATGCTTTAGACTTATTTTGGGAGAGGTATGGGCAAGTTAAATTTTCCTCCACATGGACCCCCTTTTTTAGTAATTCCACTAACTAAACCACTAATTAAAAATGTTACTGTAATGTTTAGAAATGAGGGGGTCCATGTGGAAGACATAACATACTGGTTATCTCAAAAGTGTGAAATACAAAGTGAACCTGAGCCCATTTTGGATTCAGAACAATTCTGGACAGGGGGTTGGAAGTACAAAGTTAAATTAAGGCAATCTGACACAGGGATTGAGCATATCCCCAATGCTTTCCTATTGGGCAGAGATAGAGGGGTATGTTTTTACAGTGGTCAACCTAGGGCTTGCTACAAGTGAGGGTCAAAAACTCACCTTCCTAGTATTTGTGACCAACCCAGGTGTGACAACTGTGCAGAAGTGGGTCATGTAACTGTGCAATGTGCCAACCACACCAAGTGTGACCTTTGTGAGGAATATGGGCATGCATTTAAAGAGTGCCCTTGGGCAGCAAAAAATAAAGCCTCATGTGGGAGTCCTGATTTATTGATTCAGCAAGCCCAAGATGCCATGGCTAAACAGGCTGAGACATTATCATAGAAGTCCACAACACCCCCTATTCAAAAATCAGAAGTTGTAGCTTTGGCCAAAAGTACCCCCCCTCACGGCACCCCCCGGTCCACTGGGGTAACCCACAGGAATTGAAAAAATAGAAAGGAACACAGAGCAGTTTGAGCCAGTATGTTATAAAGACCCAGATGATACTGAATCTCTTGGTATAGAAAGTACCTCACTGTCCCCCTTACCCCCCAGAAGATCTATCAGAAACATGAGAGCAAAAACTGCATCTCAAAATAAGTCAATAGAATCCCCAAATTCCTATGCTGCCTTATTCACCAATTGGGGTTACTCTGAAATGGAGGTAGGGGATTCAGACTCCCAAAAATCATTTCAGGAAAATGTAGGAGCTCCAATAGAGGACTATAAAGAAAAGAAGAAAAAAGGAGAAAGAAATAACATAAACCCATCATGAAACAGGAATAATGACGGTGAACATATGGGGTTCATTAAACACACATAGCGTATTAAATAATATAAGAAGACAAGCAGTATTTCAATTTCTTCATGACAATAATATTGCAGTAAGCTTTGTGCAGGAAACATGGATGTTTTCATTTGAGCAGATAGCCTCCTTTAAAAGAGATTGGCCATGGGGTACTTCTTACTGGTTGTTCGGTAGAGACTGTGCAAATGGGATAGGAATTTTATTTAATTCTTTTCACTTTGTATTACATAAATTAATAGATTTACTACCTGGCAGAATCTTAATCATAGATGGGAATTGGCATTCCATGAATTGTAGTTTCATCAACACTTTTACTCCTCAGACCAAGGCACTTAGAACCGAATGTATGAAAGCAATCCAACCCTATCTGATAACCTCTCTTAATATCTTTTGGGGTGGAGATTTTAATTGCAGTCTAAATTCAAAATAGAATATCAGATAAGAAAGTTTATTGTGATTCAAACTGTCTTGAATCTATCACAAAAACAGCAGATTTATATAACTGTAATCACTTATTATCTACAGGTCCTAGTTGTACCTTTTTTAAAGGGAAAGTAGGCTCAACAATTGACTATTTATTCATGTCAAAAGCAGTCACAGTAGGTAAGTTTAAAATTGTACCAGTTTAATTTTCTGATCACTTGCTTGTACAAGTCAAAATTGGGGATGGGCCTGCTAAGTTATGTAAGAAAACTAGAAGGAAATTAAATGCTTCCATTCTCCTAGACACTCTAGTAAAAAATTCAATATTATTTATTCTACAAGCCAGATTGTCAGTGGCATTTTTATACCCAGACCTAGGTGCCTGGTGGTTGGAAACAAAAAAAGACTGCACTACCTGGCTCAAAAAATATGGAATTCGTAAGACGAATTCAATTTTTTTTTTCTCATTTGAAACTTAGAACACAGTTACAGCACCTAATTTCAATAGCAAATTCTTCTAGATTAGACTTTTCAACTCAAATTAATAATATTAAAAATCAGATGAAAGTCTTTCAATACAATAGAACCAGAACTCTTCAGGCTCTTTTAGCTAATCATTCAAAGAAAACTGTAGTAGGAGACCCTTTTGAACTATGTAAAAAAATTAAGGAGTCGACAGCCATGGAATATTTAGACTATAATAAAATTAGAGTTGAAGATGAAATTTCCATTAATTCTATTATAGAAACCCATTTTAATAACCTTCAACCTGAGATCTTTCCTTCAACAATAGAAATAAGAAATTGTCTGGGCCCTCCCTCCTTTAGCTTAGATTCTCAGGAAACTAAAGCCATGATAGAACCTTTTTCTTGCAAAGAAATAGAAATGGTCATTCAAAACCTAAAAGATAATGTTACACCAGGGTTGGATGGACTTCCCAACTTATTTTATAAAACCTTTCAGTCAGAAATCATTGCTTGTCTAAATTTAGTATTACAGTTCTTTATGTCAGGTAGTTCGATTCCAGTTGCATTTGCAGAGGGCCTTATGATATATATTTTCAAATCAGGGGAAAAAGGAGACATTAGAAACTGGAGACCCATTACAATTTTAAACTTGGATTATAAAATATTTATTACTTTATTAAATAATAGATTAAAAAATCTGGCAAATAAAGTGATTTTGCTACTACAATATTGTGGCCTACCAGATAGGCGAATACAATCAGCTCTAATAATTATAAAAGACTTGATTGAATCCTTATCTCTAGAAGGAAGATCAGGATGCTTACTTTCAATAGATTTAGAGAAAGCTTTCGATAGGATCAATCACATGTATTTGTTTATGGTATTAGAATTTTTTGGGATTCCCAGTTCAATAATTAAGATTGTTAAATCATTATATAATTCCGCTAAGGTATACCCAGTCATAAAGGGAACAGTAACAAAAAGTATTGAAATACACACAGGGGTACGTCAAGGTTGCCTTCTAAGCTCCTTGTTGTATATTTTTTCATTCGAACCCCTAATAAGAGCATTAACTATTTTACCTAAATGGGAAGGGTTACAAACCCCACAGTCCAATATTCAGTTGATTGTGCAAGCCTATGCAGACGATGTTTGTCTATTTTTTAAGAACTATGAGCAAATGGAGGAGTTTTTTAAGGAGTTCCAGTTATTTTCAACAGTTTCCAATGCCAAATTAAATCAATCAAAATCTAGAGGGCTAATGATGGGGATTAGGAATCAATCTATTATTAAACTAAACAACATCATGATATCAGCAGAACCCCTTTCTATCCTGGGCATACAGTTTGGGTCTCAGAATCTTCCTGAAGACAACTGGGACTGGGTATTGAAAATTGTTGAAAGAAAAGTGACTAGTTGGAAACAGTTTAAATTTTCAAAACAAAAAAGAATTCAAATTCTTAAACAATTTATCATGCCATGTTTACAATATGTTGCTATCATATTTTCTTTACCTTCTCATTATGAGACAAGATTATATAGTTGTGTTTTCCAAATGTTGTGGGGAAATAGACTGAACCCATTTAAGAGATGTTGCACCTATCTAGAGAAAGAGAAGGGAAGGCTAGGAATGATCGATCCAGTCATTTTCTGCCATGTCCTCTTTTTTATTCATACAATCAAACGAAGGTTGCTTCATCCAGATAGTAGTGATGGGTTATGGATTGGAAGTACTCTAGGATGTTATTTGAAAGCTTGGCTCATTAGTGCTGCAAAAATTAATCCACATATTCACATTCCACAATATATTAGACCAGCAGCACCGAAATTGTATAAATGGCAGGTTTCAAAATTACAGATTAGTTCTAATTCCACGAAATCACTCTATCAGGCTATTATAACTCAAATCTATCCTACAAGTCCCAGTTTCAAGAATTGTCCTACAGCTATGAACTGCAGGATATTAGACCAACTAAACAATCCCAGACGTCCAGAATTTATGTGGGAAACACAGTGGCTCACTATGTATGGTCAGTTAAACATAAGAGGTACAGCTAAATATAAAGCAAAGGAAGAAAGAAACTGTCCGTATCCAGAATGTATAAACCAGGAAGAAACTATGGAACATTTTTTTCTATACTGCTCTTTTGTTAAACCTTTATGGATTTATGCTGCAAAAAAATGGAATTTGCAATGGTTATTAAAACTAAATTATGACATTTTAGTAATTGGAATTGTACCACCTAGTTTAAAAACTTTTGATTATAGAACACTGATAGTCTTTTTTGCATGTTTCAGATTTTATTTATGGCAGGTGAGATGCCAATGGGTTATTTATCAGAAAAAAGTCACGTATGAAGGATTTTGTCAATATGTAATGAATGAATTACAGAAAGTATATTTGAAAGCTAGGCAACTATATAATGTAGATAAAGTGAACATTTGGTGGAAGAGTTTTTCTCATATGATTAAATATTAATAGGTAATTTTTTTTTGGTTGTAAGGGAGGTAGGTAATCCCTTTGTGTTAATAGTTTAATTGTTTGGTTCCTTTCTTTTCCAATATTGTATGTACTATATTCAAGTTATTTTGTATTATCATATTTATGCACTATTGTAAATAAAAACACCCCTACTTTCTTCGAGAAGTGCCATGGGATATTTAACATCCTCCTGAACTACCACCGGAACAGGCAGATGGGACCTCAGTTTAACATCTCATCTGAAAGACGGCATCTCAGGAGTGCAGCACCCCCTCATGCTGCACTAGTGTCAGTATTGGGATATTAAACCAAGTGCCTGGTGTGAGGATAGAACCCACAGCCTTCTGATCTCCCAGCTCCAGAGGTGAGTGTGCTACCTGCTGAGCCACTGACACTGCTGAGCCACTGAGCCACTGACAGATATTAATCTGTGTATCCTGTCCTTTCCCAAGCCACTCCACTACTTCTATTTCATTCCATCCAAATTGGATGTTCAAAAAAATTCTTAACAGATTATATATTTCCCTTGTTAATTTGGCATTTGTTTCTCTATATAACTGTTTCATCCTGAATAGGGCTAGCTCAGCTTTCTTTTCCACTGACTCACATTTCTCTTCATCCAACTTTGTGATTTGCTGTCTGTTTGGGAACATTATAGTAACATCTTTACATTTCATTTGCACTACATTCAACCATACATAATTAGCAATTCTGGGTGAGTTAAAATATATATCAATAATAGTTGACAGGTCAACCTGCGTGTTCCTGATCTCAAGAATATCCTTATCACTAATTCTTATATCTAATTCAGTATTTAGTCTTTCTACTACTAAATGTGGTACAATTACACTTTCTTTCGATATCCATTCCTGAGGGCTCACAATCCTTATCATTGGCACACACACATTCTTTCCCTTTCACCACTGTTTAAGTCACTATTTGATTAAGTTTTTTCTTTTGACAAGATTGTGTCCTTGTAGTTGGCCTTCCCAACCATTTCACTTTCTTCCTTTTGATCATCTATTACCATGCTAATTTTGTGATGGAATTCCCCAGTGTCTTACTCTACTTTTAATTTGATTATTTAAATCCAATATCTCCCTCTCCAGAAACTTCAGATGGCTCTTTCTTTCTGTAAAATAATACTTCCTTACATCCTTTTTAAAACTTCCACCATTATCCTTCACTCATAACCTCTTGAACTGTCTTCTGTGTTCCTGGTAAATAGCTCCTCACAGTCCACCTTGTAAATTCCTTTCAGGAACTTGAAGGTCTCTATCATATCCCCACTTTTTCTTCTGGTTTCCAGTGAATACATGTTCAGTGCCTTTTGTCATTCTTCATAATCTGTCCTCCTAGCCCTGAGTCATCTTGCCACCCTACTTTGTACTTTCTCTAGCCTGTCCCTGTCTTTGTAGGAAGGGACTCCAGAAGTGGGTACAGTACTCAAGATGTGGCCTCACCAATGACTTACTGTATACAATGGTAACAGTATCTCCTACCTTCTACTTTCAGACCTTCTCTTGATGCACCCCAGCATCCTGCTGGACTTGCTGAAGGACTTGTTATGATGGATGGTTTGCTTATGAGAGTCACTAATGATTACTCCTGGGTCCCTTTCCTCAGATGTTGTGTCCAGCTTAACATCCTCCCATACAATACTCTGCTCTGGGGTTTTTGTTCCCTTGGTGCATAACTTTGTACTTCTTGAGATTGAATTTCAGCTGCCAGACTGTGAACCAATTTTTCAGCCTTTTCAGGTCTCTCTCTGCAACTCCTGTATACCCTCCACATTGTCAACCCAACCACAGAGGTTACTGTCATCTGCAGAGAGACACAACCTGCTCTGGATTTCCTCTCCCATGTCACTGATGAACATATTTAAGAGGACTGTCATGTCAGATGAATCTAATAGATTTCTTTGACTGGGTGACCAAAGTAGTAGACCAGGGAGGGGCTGTGGACATGGCCTACCTAGACTTTAGCAAGGCATTTGACACAGTCCCACACAAAAGATTAATAGTCAAATTAACCAGCCTGGGATGGGTCCCAGGGTGGTAGCCTAGTAAACATTGGCTGCACAACAGGACACAGAAGGTAATTGTAAATGGAATCCACTGTGAAGAAAAAGGGGTTACTAGTGGGGTACCGCAGGGTTCAGTATTGGGTCCAGTCCTTTTTAATGTCTTCATCAGTGACGTTGCAGAGGGACTGGAAGGAAAAGTATGCCTTTTTGCAGATGACACAAAGATCTGCAACAGGGTTGATACACAAGGAGGTGTGGAAGGATGAAAAGGGACTTGGCAAGGTTGGAGGAATGGTCAGAAGTATGGCAGCTAGGATTCAATGCAAAAGTGCAAAATAATGCACCTGGGAAACAAGAACCAGGGAAGAATACACAATGGGTGGGGAGGTAGTAACAACAACAAAAAGGAAAGGGACCTGGGGTAATCATATCAGATGACCTCAAGGTTAGCAAGCAATGTGAGAAGGCAGTAGGGAGGGCTGGGGTATACTGGGATGTATAGGAGAGGCATCAGCAGCAGAAAACAGGAAGTTGTTATCCCTCTGTACAGACAGTTGGTGAGACCCCATCTGGAGTACGTGTCCAGTTCTGGAGACCCCATCTCCGTAAGGACATAGACAGGATAGAGGTAGTCAGAGGAGGCAACTAAAATGGTGCAGAGTCTGCAAGAGAAGCCGTATGAGGAGAGACTAAAGGAGCTTAATATGTATACCCTTGAGGAAAGAAGGGAGGGGGATGTGATAGAAACTTTTAAGTACCTCAGTGGAATCAACAAAGTCCAAGAGGGTAGCATCTTTCAGAAAAAAAGACTTGCAAGAACAAGGGGACACAATTTAAAGATAGATGGAGGGCAGTTCAGGGGCAATGTGAGGAAGTATTATTTCACAGAGAGGGTAATGGATGCATGGAACAGCCTTGGTTGTGGGGTCTAAAACTGTGGGAGAATTCAAGAATGCATGGGACAGACATAAGGCAATTCTTGTGGGGGGTAGGAAGAAATAGGCTGTTGGTTAACTAGGATCTACGGCCTATCCTGTAGGTAGGGAAATGGGAAGACTAGATGGGCCTAGCGGTACTTATCTGCTGTCAAAATCTATGTTTCTATGTTTCTATGTTGTGCTGCACTAATAATTTCTCTTTCCTCTGATCTGACCCCATTCACCACAACTCTCTACTGACTTCCCTGCAATCAACTCCCTACCCACCTTACTATTTCCTTAGCTGTTCCCAACTCCACCATCTTCTTCAGTACCTTCAATGTGGTACAGAGTTGGTCACCTGCCAAAGTCAATGAATCTACAGCATGGCCCTTATCAACTACCTTGGTTACCAAGCCAAAGAATACTATCAAGTTGGTCTGACAAGACCTCCCTGTCAGAAATCCATAGTGCTTACCATTTTGAAGTCCAATAGAAATTAGATATTGTGGGTTTGATTTTCAAATGGCCCTCCAGATCGGCAAACCCCTGCTTGTGGCAAAGCTGGGTGTGCCAGGGACCCTGTGCCAGATTTTTGTACAACATGGGTCCCAGTGCCAAAGTCACCATGGTTGTGGCCTAATACCTTCCTTCACCTTTCTCCTTCCATTTATGCTCTTGAAGAAGGCTTTAGCATTGTCCACAGCTTCTACCACCATCCTGGCTTCCAGCATCTCCATGGTTTTCTTGATTCTAGTCTTGCAGTCTATCAGTGCTACCCTGTACTCTTCACAAACTTAGAGGACACATGTCTCAGTCACTCATAGATCTTCTTTTTGTTCACGATCGGTTGCCTATGTCCCTCTTTTGTAAAGGGGGCTACTTATTGGCCCTTTTTACCCCTTCTACATTTAGGGATAGAGATGCCCATAGCTGCAACAAGCACATTCTGCAATGATTATCACATAGGCTTTGCATTACCTCATGTAGCTGCTTCAGACAACAGGTACTTCATCTTGGCAAAGTCCACCTTTCTGAAGTTTCAGGTCATAGTACCTATGGCCTGGCTGATCTTCTCTGTAACCATGTGGAAAGTTAACTGGTTTTGTTCAGTGCCTCCTTTAAGTTCCTTGATTTCAACACTGCCTATGACCCTTATACCCACTGCTGAAAATAAGGTCAAGTCCCCTGTTAACTAGAAATTTGTGAAGTTGCTGCACTTCCCTCTGTGGAGTTCTTCACACTGTTTCCACACTTTACATAGTTTTGTGCTTTTAGAAGTGTACACATCATGGAAGTAAAGATAAGAAGCATGGATTGTTGTGAAAATTGCAGGATAACTCCAAATTATCCAAAGTTGGCAATTTATGTAATATTGAGTAATTTCCATGGAAAAATACTTCTCAAAAACTCTGAGAAACTTGAAGTGCCCACTTCTTGGGAATGTATCCCATAATTTAAAAATCTGTGACACATCTACAGTTGACATGCACTTCTAAGAAGCAATCCTTAAAGCTGGACAGGATCTCTGCCACAGCAATACTGTTAGCTTTCTCAAGATGCCAGCCTATGCCCAGGAGACTGACGTTTTCTTGATTCATCTGTTACCTAGAGATGTACAGAGTGGCCACTCTTCAATTACATGTAGTTAAGTGTTTTTGCAGTTTTCACCCTTCAGTGAGTCCTTTTTACTTTAAGAAGTGTGCACTTTGTGAGAAAAAGTTAGAAAGTGTGGATTTTTAGCAGTTACACTTGATCTCTGTTGCTGTGCTGTTCTAGGAAGCAGTCCTTGAAAGTGGGCAAGAACCAAGTCTTATTCCTTCCATTAGCCTTCTCAAGATGCCAGCGTATACTAGGAGATTGAAGTCCCCTGGAATCACTTACTGACTACAGCATTTTACAGAGTTTTTTCCTTTGAAAAATGTTCACTTCACAGAAAAGATATGTAACGAAGATATTTTTTTTTTTTTTAGAGTTGCCACATCTCTACTATTGACATGCTGTTGTAGAAAAAATCCTTGAAGGTTGTCAGCAACTCAGTCTCAGCCTTGCCAATAGCCTTCTGAGGATATCAGTCTATGCCCAGAAGATTGAAGTTCCCCAAGATTACCCGCTGTTTCTGATTTGGTTGCTCTTGTGATTTCCCCTGTAAACTAAACATCATGCTTCACTGAGCTGTTTAGGGTCTGTAGCAACCCCCAGGTGATGCTTTTCCCCTCCTTTTCCCCCAACCTGAATGTAAATGGGCTCTGTGGCAGTGTTTTCATCCCTCTCCCCCGACCCAGTGTCTTTCTTGTCCTCCACAGTGAGTATCTCAGTTAAGAAGTGAGCCACATCTCCTCCTTTCCTGTCCGGCTAATCTCTTTGCAATAATCTATATCCATTCGGCCCTGGTTTTCCAGTAATTTTCTTCCCCCAACAGGTCTCTGCAAGTGCTGCTAAGTGCTGGCCTTCTAAGTGCATCAAGCCTTCAAGCTCACTCATTTTGCTCAGTGGGATCCTCAGATTGGCTTGCATGCAAATGAAGACAGTTGCTCCCATACCTCTCAATGCAAACAATGCTTAAGAAATCAAGGACAAAGGACCAAAACTGGGGACACGTCTTTAAAAGTGACAATATCAGCCTAAGCATCTTTTACAATATGTGAGTTTGTGATAAAAGCATTTTCTGAAGGAAAACTAAAGCATAAAATTAACATCTGATATAATGTTATGAATAGAGTCTTGACTCTAATGTAATAAAAATTACAAATTTAGGAGGGACAGAGAAAATGTCTGAGTCAGAGTCAGAGATGCCCCAGAAAATCATGGACAGTTGCGAAGTACAGTATGGTTGCTCCACTATGAATCGTGCCCCCCCCCAATTCTCCTTTCCTGGCTCTTCCCATCTCTGCTGGCCTTCCCCCAGTTATCCCCTGTGTCTGCTACCCATACTTGGCTATCACTTCCCTGCAAGGGCCTCCTCTGCTCTGTCCTGTAAGTTAGTCCCCCCTTCCCCCAAATGCCCTTGTCCAATCTTCAGGCTAATGCTCCAGTCAATTCTGGCTAAGGGGCAGCCCTTCCTGGGAATACAGGTATATCTTGCCCCAAAAGACTCTTCTTTTGATTAGTAAAGACCCTCCCTCTTGCACCAGACTCTTAGCCATGTAATAGCCCACCAAATAGCTTGCTGCTGCTCCTCCCTAACCCCCAGGACTGAACTGTTTTCCACAAGGATCACCCTGGATATCTTTTCTTTCAGGATCACCCCTAGTTTTGTCAATCACAACCTCATGTCTTTGGGGCATTTGCTTCCAATATCATTCATGCTGACATAGATGATGACAGTCTTCTCCTTTGACCAGCTGCATTGCATACTTACAGCACTTGGTTGACGTTGCTCCAGGCAAGCAAACAGCCAATTACAGAGGAATGCCACATCCCCTGTATCTCTACACATTATATTTCAAATCCCAATTATAAACCAAATATGTCCAGACTAATTTTATAACATGTTCTATTCCAATTGCACAGGTACCACAGTTAAAAAGGAGGTGGCTACTTATACATTTTCAGTTTTCAAATAGGACCAAGTATACTTGCATACATCATACTGTATGCAGCAGAAAAAGCAGCAAAAATGTGCAAGGAGTTCATTGTACTGGGCATGCAGATGTATTTCTAAGATTTCACAAGGGTGCCTCTTTTTTTTTTTTTTAATTTTTTATTCATATTTTCTTTAGGCACATGAAGAGTACATACAGTACATAGTATAGCAAGGGTTACATCCAGATTGTTAAGTATTAAAATCTACTTTAGGTAGTCATTCTCAATAACTCAATACAAAACGTGGTTATTTAGTCTGCATTCTAAATGAAGAAGATACATGAGAATTCATCCCTACTCTGGGAGGATAAACGAGCACCCATGTTTATGTTTTAACCCCCCTCCCCCCGGTCTAATCCTTTTAACCAAAAATGTTATTTTCTACCAATTATTTCCTCCAGAATGGGGAGAATGCTATTACAGGCTGGCCGACCTCTGCCCACTGAAACAGGAGCATGTTAAGAAACAAGAAGCCTCAAAATACCCCCATCCTTCATGCCAGCTCCCTAGGGTACAATGTCTGGTCGTTTCTCCAAAATCAAAAGAAGCCAAGGGGTCCATCTGTTCATTAAAACTAGGATTTTGTTTTGTAGCCTGGCTGTAAGATACTCCATCTTATATATTTCATATACAATATGGTGCATTCCCAATGTGAGATTGCTGGTGGAGTAGATGTTAGCCATAGATGAGTAATAATTTTCTTTGCTGTGGCCAGTAGAATGGTGAGCAGATATAATTGTTGTTTACCCCATGTCTGTCAATGAATATTTATTTATTTCTTGGATTACATATACCTTTGACCCAGATACTCTTTTACAAAGGTTCCACATCAGAATGAACAATATATTGACAACAATGGATGAATTGAGTAACCTAGCAACTATTAAATGAAAGACAATACACATATCAGGGTAACAGTATAGAAAGTGGATTGAGTGGGTACACATCAAGTGTGGACAGTAGTTTAACAGCATAGGACACAGTGATTGAATGCAGCAACAAACTGATGTGAAAAATTACAACTTTCAGGGTTAACAAGTTAATATATTTATCCATTGGGTACCTGTAGAACCCGAGGGCACAGACAGTGAGATCAGGAAGTGGCCTTTGTACGTTTATGGAACCAGTGGGTACATGTGGAACTAGAGGCACAGACAGTGAATAAATGTAGCAGCATTTGTGCAGTCAGTAAGATATCATTATCAAACAGAATAAATGGTACAGATTCCAATTAAACAAATGCAAGCATCAATCAAGGTTACAATGAAAAGGTGACAGCAGTAGCAGGTAGGTAGATACTATAATATTGCATTACAGATTACAGGTAGGTGCAACTAGGATTACAATGACCTTTCAACTGGAGGTTCTTTCGCAAAGATTCTGCATTGAGATAGGGAGAGGTACAACAAATCAGGGTACAAACATGGTCATTGCAAGATGCAGAGACTTTGGTTAGAGTAGCAAACACAAAGTTTCATTAACAAATAAGTTGCAAATACAAAGCAGTCAGAGGTTAGGCTTAGTTGAGATAAGTGCAGGTGGAGGGTTTAAGTGCTGTGCTGGGGGAAGGAAATGGGAGAGCAGGAAAATGTGCAGGGAGTGGTTGAGTAGGATGCTAGTGAGAAGAGGGTCAGAAGGATGAGGAGAAGGGTGATGCAGAGATAAGAGAATGGGGTCAAGGGACTGGAGATGACACGGGAACAACAGGGAGAAGACGGGACTCGAGCCGCAGTTGGAGGGGTGGGGCAGGGGAGGCAGAAGAGGGAGAAGAGGAGGTAGTAGAGGGTGAAGGGAGGGCAAGAATCAGACCACGTTAAATGGAGGGAGGGATGGAAGAGATTAAGCAGTGGGAGTAGAGAAGGATGAAAAGGTAGGGGAAAGGTGAGGGGGAAGAAAGGGAAAGCAGGGGGTGAATAAGGTAGGGTGGAAGAGAGCAAGCAGTGGGAGGGGAAGACAGGAGAGAAACACAGAAACATAGACGTTGATGACAGAAGGGTCCCATCTGGCTCATCTAGCCTGCCCATGATCCTACCCCCCCCCA
Source organism: Neoceratodus forsteri (assembly GCA_016271365.2). Classification (NCBI taxonomy): domain Eukaryota; kingdom Metazoa; phylum Chordata; order Ceratodontiformes; family Ceratodontidae; genus Neoceratodus; species Neoceratodus forsteri. The sequence continues at coordinate 1,136,830,226 of CM057455.1, read as the reverse complement.
TTAACTGCTATTCAGTGTTATTTTGCCCTTGAACCTATCCCACGTATGCTTAAATGATTCCACTGATTCTGCCTCCACCACCTCCATTGAAAGTAAGGTCCATGCATTCACCACCCTCTCAGTATAGAAGAATTTTCATGTGTTGCTTCTAAATTGGCTGTCCTCCAACCTCATACCATGCCCCCTTGTTTGTGAGTTTTTCTTGCTTTGGAACAGGTCCTTCACCCGTACCTTGTTTACACCTTTTAGGAATTTGAAAATCTCTATCATGTTTACCCTCTCCCTCCGCTGCTCCAGAGAGTATATGTTTTAGTTGTGCAAGCATTCTTCATAGCATTTGTTGTGCATCCCATGTATCATTTTTGTTGCTCTCCTCTGTATTGTCTCCAGTCTGTTTATATCTTTTTTTAAGGTGGGGTCTCCAGAACTGCACACTGTACTCCAGGTGCGGCCTCACCAGTTGTCTATAGAGTGGCAGGATGACCTCTCTTTTCCTGCTGGTAATCCCCCTGCCTATGCATCCCAACATCCCATTTGCTCTCAGCATTGCCTTCTCACATTGTTTTGACATCTTGAGATCATTTGTTATGAGGATTCCCAGATCTCTTTCTTGTATGGATGTTTCTATTTTCAGTCGTTCCAGGTAGTACTCTTCTCCAGGATTTGTTCTACCAATGTGCATGACTTTGCACTTCTTGACATTGAAACTCAGTTGCCATGTTTTTGACCATTTTTCTTAGGCTGTAATGTCTGCCTTCATTTTTTCTACTCCATCTGGAGTATCCACTCTGTTTCCTACCTTTACGTCATCTGCAAACAGTCTTACTTTCCCCTCTAGTCCTTCTGAAATATCGCTAATAAAGGTATTGAACAACAATAGTTCCAGCATTGATCCTTGAGGTACTCCACTAGTTACGTCCCTTTCCTGTGATAGTGATCCATTTACCAGAACCCTCTGGATCCTTCCTATAAGACAGCTCTTTACCCAATTTACCACCTGCTTTCCTATTCCCATGCAGTCTAACTTGTTTAGTAACCTTCTCTGTGGTACAGAATCAAATGCCTTACTGAAGTCAAGGTATAGCATGTCTACCACTCTTCCTTGGTCCACTATTTTTGTTACCCAGTTAAAGAAGTCTATGAGATTTATTTGGCATAACTTTCACTTAGTAAAGCCATGTTGTTTCATGTCTGATTTGCTGTTTACCTCGAGAAAGGATACAATCCTCTCTTTAAGGAGTTTTTCCATAATTTTTCAAATTATAGAGGTGTGGCTTACTGGTCTGTAGTTGCATGTGCTTTCCTTGCTCCCAGTCTTATGTAGTGGTATAACTGTATTCTGTTTCTAATCCTGCAGGACTTTGCCCATTTTTAGAGTTAAGTTGAAAAGGCCAGCCAGCAGAGCAGCCAACTCCTCCCTCAGCTTTTTAAACAACCTGGGATGAGGAAGATGAAAAAGGTAGGGAAAAGGTGAGGGGGGGAGTAACGAAAAGAGTGGAGTAGAAAGTGGGCCTTGGCATCGTGTGGCCTAGGTAAAGCAATCACATTGGCTTTGAGCAGTTAGGTGTTGTCAAAGCTTCTGTTTATAGGCCCCCAGTTTGGGTTCAGAAACAGTGTCAGGGGGAGACAATTAAGGAGAGTCAGAGCTCTGTAAGCAAAAGTCTGTTGGGCAAGAGTGGTCCTGGCAAAGAGGACGGTGTAGGCAAGCTTGGTGGAGCTCTAAGTTTACTTAGTTTTAGGTGCTGGCCAAATAAAGGACTCCAAGGAAGGGGGGGGATGAGCCTCAGACTGATTTTTTTGAGTGAGCAGGCAGGTTTGGTAGGTGACCCTAGCCTTGAGAGGGAGCCAGCTTGTTCTCTCAGAGTTCACAGGTATCGGTCCAACTGCCAGAACTGGAGATCAGCCAGCAAGATTTGTTAAGCACAATTGAGGCTCTTTTTAGGGATGTGTCCAAGGCTGCTCCATAGATAATTAAGCAATAGTCAACTACAGAAAGGACTGAGCTGGTGATCGCAAGCCTCCGAGCATCAGGGGTCATGTAATGATGATGTTGATTGAGAATCCCTATCTTGGAGTTAACATCTTTGGCTAGATGGTTAATATGAAGATTGTATGATAGAGTAGTGTCCAGTGTTATTCCAAGGTATTTAAATGATTGAACTTATTCAGGGAGTTGGTTAAGGTTGTTACGGATGAATAGACAGAGTGCCTTGTGAATGTTGTGGGAGTTGGTGAAAAGCACGACCTTGGTCTTTTTGTAATTCATGAGCAGTTTGTGTTGCTCAAACCAGGTCTCCACCAAATATGTAGCAGATGGGCCAATTCTGGAGTCAGAGTGTTCAATGTTGGGAAAAGCATGGTTAAAACATTGCCCACATGGACCGGTGGTGCTGAGGGTTGAGGCGCTGGATGCCACACCTCATGCCACACTGGTGACCCGGGTTCGGGAATGAGCCCAGGCCACTGAGGGCCAGCAGGGGGGGGAAGAGACTGAGTGTCCATGGGACTGCTCTCTTCCGGGAGGCCTGGAAGTGATCACTCCTGGGCGGCCTCTGGCAGCAGTCGGGCGTAAGCGTGGCGTCTGTGAAGCATGGGACAAAGTTGCAGCATAATGTTGCCTTGCCAAGCCACACTCCAAGGGGAAGGATGAGCAACCATAAAGCAAAAAAAAAACAAAACTCGCCTGCATGCAGAGTGAGGGCCACCGATGGACGACCTAATCTAGTGAGCCAAACAAAGCCCGACGAGGATTCAGGGTAATGAGGTCTCCTCCCCCGGTTCCTGGCTGCCGGGGGTGGCCCCGCCATAGGGGGCAAGCTGAGGTCCTCCTCACTCTGGCTGTCATGCAGAGGTTGGCTCCACCTAGGGGTTAGTTGAGCATCTGCGTGCAAGGCTTGATGGGGGGTAAGTATACCCCCACTGCAGTGAGAGTATAAAGAAAATTATTAAAAAGAAACAAACCTTTACCCACCTCAGCCCAGAGTGGAGTTAACACTGGACAAAACCAAAAATTTGTGAATGTGTGGCCACCTCACAATCACATCCCCTCCAACAGGAAGAAACACCTTTAGCAGAATATTTGGCTGTGATCTGTAGTGTAAGGAAAAAAAAAACGTACTGCCATCTTCCAGGAGAGTTTCCTCCATAGATACGAATTTGTCACTTGATGTTGGTGATGCCAGATAAATAACCAGTCTTGTGGGTTTAAATCAATCATTAATTCAGCTTCCCAGTTAATCTGGACATTGTCCATTTCACTGGAAGAAGTACTAAGTAGAGCTTTATTAAATCTGGACACTGGATGTCAAAGAGACCTTTCCCCCATCAGCTGTATGAGCAGAAGAAACAAAGGAGGGGGAGTAAGATCCGACATGTCCAATCCCAATTCCATATGTAAAAAATGATGTCTTTGTAAAAATGAAAGAAGTCCTGTTTTGGGAGGGAGAACTCCACCTGAAGGTGTTAAAATGTTCTAATTACACCTTTATCATAAAATAGAAATGTATGTATAAGCCACGGCCCCCTCCATCTCTCAAACTCCTTGTATCCATGTGCAGGAAGAAATTCTGGATTACACCCTGGGATACCCACCCATTTGGCCCCCACACAATTTACTGCACATTTTAAAAACTGGACCCAATGTCGCAGCAACTATTTTGTAAACATGGAACACTTATCCATGGAGGACACCCCTCTGGGTTGGAATACAATGGTGCCTCTTAATTGAGAAATTAGTTATGGGGAATAGAGCAACTGTGACTAATATTCTGCAGACCACTTGACTATCAGGAGTGTGAAGGGTTTAGAAAGAATTATCATACAAAAAGTATATGGGAGAAAAAAAATGTTCATGGGAGATTTGTTTGGTAGGAGGCCAGATGTCTGAGTGAATTTATTCCAAGCCTTCCATCTTCCAGTAAAATGAATTAATTTCAGCTCATGGCATATTTCAGTCATGACAGGAAGGAACTCAAATACCTTTTGCTGGAAAATGAGCACTTCAACTAAATTCAGGTTGGTTCTATTCTAAATATGATGACGATAATAATACTAAAAAAAAGAAAAGGTCCATTTATGCTAAAAGGGAAAGCCTTTTACAATCAGAAAGGCTGGGAGCAGTGGAACCATGACAAGCTACTTCCCCATGACTTTTAGCCAACTTGCTGGCCTGTTATATTTTCTACTGAGCCTTCATTGGGTCCACTAAAACTGATAACCTCTCTTGCACATCTACTGACAATCATGGGAACAATGGCAATAAAATTATTTACTTAACCTCACTCAGCAGACAACTCAACCAAGGGCCTTACAATGATGTTATTGATTGATTGATTTCAAAAGTTTTATCAGGAAACACATACTGGGCTAATAAAGCTAATTTCCAGATGTGTCCTAGGGGAGAGGGGGCAGAACAGTTCAAGAAAAATGAATCCTAACAATGGATTTTACACAAGGCCCCAGTTTTTCTTTGGCAATTTTGGTCCAAGTTATGCTTCAAGTCCCTCTGCTTCCACAGAACGCCTGCGGCATTAGTTTCCTATTTCTGCAGAAATTCTGCAGCACCAGTTTGGGGTTTCAGTAGCAGCCAGCAACCCCTCCTGCCCAAGCACCCAGGTGGGGGAAAAATGTTAGTTTTTGGGATGAACCAACAAACCAGAGAAGACTTATCAATTAACACCCAAGTTCTTAGTATTAGAAAGTGAAAAATCCACCTTGTCCATCTCAGCCCCATCACCCTTCCCACCCCAGCCTTAAAGTCCCAAGGGCCACCAAATTTGAATGAATAATATTTTTAGCAGCTACCACACTGCACAGTAGTCCTCATCATTCTAGTTTTACCACTAGGCCAGAATGCCAGTTTTTCATTCGAGTAGTGCTTTGTGTGGCTGTGCTCAGAGCACTTCTGGGACAAGAAACCAGAATTCATGCCTGGTGTGGAAATCAGAAGGATGAGGATTGCAGCACAGTATTTGACTTGATTAAAATATTTCTACATCAAATAAAGGGACTCAAGGAGGTTCTCAGGGTGGGGTAGGGAGGGTGGTGGAGCTGAGCTGGATGGGGGAGAGTGTTATCTAATTTGATTTTTAAGGTAAAGCCCTAGCAGTCAAACTAATAGGCAGGGGCTGTTTCAAAATGCTTTTCAGATTTTTTTTTTAAATTCCACAGAATTCCAAAAAGTATTTTGCAGAATTTAATATAAACTGCAGAATATTTGTTCTGGGGTTTATATGATACAAGAAATAACCACAGTTTATATGATCCATGGAATAATTTTCCTAGATCAGAGTCAATTTAAACTGCAGATTTGTTTTACTTACAGTTTATTCAGACACTTTTTTTTCCTTTTTTTTTTTTATTATGTTTTATGTCCTCATCTACTGGCTCCCATAGGTCTGATATACATATGCTCAGCCCTGCTACACACCCCAGAACTTACCTCACTCCCAAACACCCCACCCCCAGCTTATCCACCAGGGGCAAGGCTGCTGGGGGGTCCCTTCCCCCTACAAAGACCGAACAGTAGAATGGGAGTGAGAGACGATTGGTGGTGCTGGGTCTGCAACATGGGGGCAGACGTCATCGTGCAGTGGTGAAATCTCCATTTTCCCATTTTCTTCCTAGGAGGCATGTTGTGCAATGATGATGGGATGGCACACCAAATATCTGACACACCTCCCAAATGTAGTCTGTCGTGGCTGTTGTATCACAGGATACCACGATGGGTTATCAGAACACTGGTGACTCCCCCCCCCCGGAGGAGGAGGAGGAGAGCAGTCCACAGGACACTTGATCCTCCTCCACCGGCTGGCTCTCCAACTTCTTAGCTTGTGCCTGAACCCAGGTCATCAGCGTCACCAGTGGTAACACTGCACCAGTGGGCCAGCTAAATAATAATACTTCAGTATAAACTGAAGAATAATATTCCGCTGTTCCTGTAAACCACGGAAAAATATTCCACAATTCATGTAAACCGAAGAATAATATTCCACAGTTCATGTAAACCGCAGAATAATATTCTGTAGTTCATGTAAATTGTCAAATTATATTCCACATTTTTTCCACATATACATTAAATTCTATGGCAATCTTCTCAGCCACAGAATTGCAGAAAAATTGGGGCCTTCATTTTACAGTACATGAGACTAGACAATGACAATAACAATAGAGAACAATCAGAAAAATAAAATTCTATAATGCATTGAACCGAGCATTAACAATAGGTAATTCATGGAAGGAATGGGTGGGGGCTTGCCCAATGGGATAAAGGAGATACATTACAAAGTGTGGTGGCAACACAGGGCTGGTTAATGTAGGATAGGGAAGGAAATGAAAGGAGGGGGTAAAACAGGTGTAGAACGGGGGGAGGGAGGAGGAAAAAGGGAGAGGTAAATGAGAGGAGGAGGAAGGACCTGCATTGGGAGCAGCTGCAGGAGTGATAGGTGAGATCATGAAAAAGGGAGGGGGGGGGAGAGAGAGCATTGGGGTGAGAAGTGAACTGTTAGGGGGAGAGAATTTCATAGTTTGGGGAAGTGGTAGAAGAAAGCAGCCTAGCAGGTGAGGAATCTCATTGAAGGTAGAGAGAAGGAATGATAGCTAGAGTTATGAAGTGAGTAAGAGGAAAGTGGGGTGGGAGAGGAGAGAGGCAAGCAAGAATTTTGAGATAAAGGTGGCACAATAAGTGATGCATCTAGCTTCAAGGGAGGAAAGGAGAGGGAGGAGTATAGGAAACAGTGGTGGGTGTGAGGTGGGCAGTTCAAGGCAAAATGGCAGAAGAAGTAAAAGAGGGGGTCCAATCTGTCCAAGGTGGTCATTGGTGCTGCACTGTTTACAAAGTTGCCATAGTCAAAAATGTGGAGAATCATTTTCTGGATAATAGCTTGGTGTGCAGGAAGAGAGGATGCAGCTTTTGTTCCTGTATAGTGTGCTGAGTTTAGGGTGGAGTTTTTTGTGGATGGCATCCACATGTTCAGAGAATTCGGGGTGCCAGTCAAGCCAGACTCCCAGGTACTTAAATAAGAGAACATCATCGATAAGAGGCCCTGTACCATCACATTGCTTAAAACTAACTTGCAGAAAAAAAAAAAACACTTTTGTTCACAAAGGGAACAACACACACTGAAAACAAACAGGCCTTCATGTGTTCAGTTCTGTGTTCACAGACTCTTTAGTTCAGACAACTTGTTAGATAGGGGAGTACAATGTCCACAGGCTGGACCAGATATCCAAAAAACGCAGTGGTTGCGCAATCTATATCAAAGACTCCCTCTCTTGGCACCCTGTAGCAACTCCATCACTTTCTGCCTCAGCCCAGATTCTGCCAATAAAAATCGTCCTAGGTCCCAACCATAAAGCCCTGACTATTGTCTCCATATACATCCCGCCCAGGACCCTAAACATGGATTCAATGATGTCCTAAACTTTATCAACTCTCATCCTCCCGAAGCTGAACTTATTCTACTAGGGGATTTCAACATAAACTGGTTAGCATCGAGTGCCAGTGCCTATAAAGACTCCATCTCAGCTGCTAACCTCACGCAAATGGTAAACTCCCCTACTAGGATTAACTACAAGACTGGCACCAGTACCCTCTTGGATTGGGTCCTCACCACTCAGCCCACAAGGATTTCTCGTACGACCATTCTCCCAGACCCACTCAGTGACCACTCCCAGTCATGTGTGCATGGTCTAACAAATTCCTTAAGCCCCCTCCCAAAATTATCGCTAGCAGAGTCCTTCCTCATGAAAAACTTCCACATCTCAAACAACACCTGCTTCTACAAGACTGGCTACCCATCTATGAAGCAACAGATGTTAACGTGGCTCTTGATCACTTCATCTCAATTTTCAACAAAGCCTGCGACCTCTTTGCCCCTGCTAAAAGGTGCAAAACAAAATCTCTCTTTAACCCATGGGTCACCGTGGCTCTTCTCTCACAGCTAAAACTAAGGGATCACCTCTGGGCAGTTGCCAGGGCCACTGGCAAACAACTGGACATCCAAAATTACAAACAAGCACGAAATGCCTGCACGAAAGCCATACTGCTAACGAAATCCACCTATTGCAAAGATGCTCTCACCAATACATGGGGAAATGGTCGTGCTTTCTGGGACAATATCAAGGATGTCACAGGGAAGCAGCCAAAAACCTCTCCAGCCATGTTAATGGTTGATGGATCCTCAACCCTTGACCCAAGGTGATCGCAAACATCTTTAACACGGCCTTTTCAGACCTTAGTGCTGTTCTACCCCATGACTTTTTCGAAAACAGGGCCTACTCCCCAAATACCTCAGCCCCTCAGTCTAACCAACCCCTCTTCTACTTCAGGAAGGTAAGGCTGAATGAAGCTCGCCGCTATATTACTGCAGCTATCTCTAAATCTAGATCTAGTAGCGACACCCTGGACCTTAAGCTTCTGTTGCTCACCCTCAATGAGGTAATTCATCCATTAACAAAAATCCTAAACCTCTCTCTCAGCTGTGGAAAATTCCCAGACCTATGGAAAACAGCCACCGTGACACCCGTCCATAAAAGTGGGGACAAGACGATTCTCTCAAATTATCGCCCTATCTCCATACTGCCCCCACTCTCTAAGGCACTTGAGCGCATCGTGGCTGATCAACTTACCGACCATTTGGATAAATACAATATACCTTGTCCACAACAACACAGCTTCCGGAAAGGTCACAGCACAACCACAGCCCTTCTTGAGTTCACTGGAGCTTTGCACAAATCCCTTGACAACAGCCTTCTCACAGGGGCCATTTTCGTCGACCTCTCCAAGGCCTTCGATACAGTATACCATGGACTACCTAATACACCAACTACTGAATGCCGGGCTATCACCTGACTCTTCTCTCTGGGTTAAAAGCTACTTAGAAAACCGGTCACAGAGAGTAAAAATTGTGGACGCTCTTTCTAACACCCTGCCTGTTCGCTCGGGTGTCCCACATGGTTTCATACTGGGACCCCTCCTTTTTAGCCTTTTCTTAAACTTCCTCCCTTACCACTGCTCTGAGCAGATCATACTATATGCCAATGATGCTGTTGTATTCTCCACTCACAAAGATCCTGCAACTCTTCAACACAACCTTCAACTTGGTTTCAGTTCTGTAGAGACATGGTTTCTTAATCATAAACTGGTCCTCAATGACAAGAAAACCAAATCTATGCTCTTCTGCAGCTCTCATAACCCACATAAGCTACACCACTTGGCTATCTCCACCACCCAGGGGAACACTCTAGATCAGGTGGGGTCCTTCAAATACTTAGGGGTACAGCTTGACCCTAATCTCTCCTATGGACTTCATGTAGATAATGTAGCTAGAGCTGCTAATACACAGCTTGGTCTCCTCTACTAACACAGACCACACCTCACGCCAGAAGCTTTGAAGGTTGCAGTCCTGAGCTCTGTGATCTCTGTAATAGACTATGGTCTCATCATTTATGGCTTGGCCACAACCACAACCCTTAGGTGCCTCTCAACTGCCTTAAATAAAGCATGTCAGCTCATCACTGGTGCTCACCGTTTCACCCACACATGTGACCTGTACACTCAGACTGGCTGGCTCCAACTATCAAACTGCATAAAATTTCTCACCTGCTCCATGGTCAAAAAAAATCTACCTTGGCCTTGCACCTTCTGGGGTCTCAACTCTGTTACAACAACGAATTAACAAATGATGCCTTAGGAGATCCGTGCTACAGCTACTGAAAGTCCCCCACTGTCACACTTCACAGGGACAACGCTCTTTTGCTTATTGAGCACCACTCTGGTTCAGTGGCCTCAGCCCAACCATCTCCTCTGCCTCAACTATTGGTATGTTTAAAACTAGGCTCTGGGACTATCTCACTACCAACAGCTCCTGTGACTGCCCAACTTAACCTTGTTTCTCCACTTCCCTTTCTGCTGTAGTTGTCCCCTTCCCCCCCTCCTCACTGGATTCTACCCTCACATCTTGGTATACCCAATGCTGCACTTTTCACCCTCTCGCCACCCTTCCTACATTCCTTCTCCTCCCCCTACCCTCTTCCCTCTCCCTATGACTCTGGCACTTCTTATCTGTTATCTATTTTCTCTGACAAATGCCGCTGGCTGCTTTGTTACAATGCCACCCTTGAACTGTATTAATCTGTACTCTGTTTGCAATGTCCACATTGTTGTAATGCCTGTCTTGATGTTCCCCATAATTTGTATTTCTCTGACATGGAACCTTTGTAAAAGAGCCATGGCTCAAAGGTATTTATAATTATAGACTTGATAAATAAATAAAATAACTAAAAACTGTTTGCTATCTAGGACAAAGGCTATTAGGCTACTTAATATCCTAAAGCTTGGAAATGTACTTTCAGTTACTCACAATGATACCTTAAAACAATAGCAATCATTTGATAAACTACTGCTATTGATTTTATAAGTAATCATACCACACACCTTCCTTCTTAGCTAATTATCATTATTCAAAGACATGAAATGCAATCTAAAATAACACATATTTTTTAAAACCTTAAACAAACATAATTTAAGTTCACTGGGTACCTGATCACTGATGCATTCATGTGGTGTAGTGCTTATGTAACATACCTTTGGCTTATTCTCCATTATTTCCACTCTGTTAGAGGTGCCTCAGGCAGAGGCCTACAGGTAAAGGAAATGGGAGTTCTCAGGTAAGGAGCCCATGAGACTCAGAAAAATGCCAGAGTTTGGGGTGGGGGTACTGGCATAAGCCCTGAGAAGTGGCTCCAGCTGGTTTAAGTAGTGCCTAGGGTGAAGTGATCGCAGCAAATTCACTGGATATCTGATCTCTGATAGGTTGGTGTAGTGTAGTGCTTATTTCCCGTACCTGTGGTTTATTCTTCATTAATTCCACCTAGTTCGGGGTGCCATATGCGAAGATCTATAGCTAAAGGAAATGGGAATTCCTGGGCAAAGAGCCAAAAATGTCAGAAGAATTAAACCACATATCCCTGTCCTTTCAACTCTCTGAAATATTTTATTTATTGGCATGGAGGAAACATCTCATATGGAGAAAACCTCTGGGGATCCAAGGTCTTGGGTATGTCTCCCTCCAGGCATTGCCAGTGATGAACATCAGACTAACCTAGCTGACAGTCAACAGGATCCAGGAGGCTTGAGTCATTATGGGAGAAGTGCTGCACAAACTGATTTGGCTGGATCCCATTTAGGTTACAGTGGATCTTGTTTATTCAAGCACAGCAGCTGAATGAACTAAGGGTTAGGTAGGACTCTGCCAGCTAGAGTAGCGATGTGATATATCCTAGTCACAATCTTCTGACTTTGTTTGAAGACAGTGGTGTAAGGGTCATGTTCTCATGTAAGTTACTTCATATTAAAGTGCCTCTGGCAAGTCAGGTGTTGTTCAAGTCTACCACTTGCATATTTTCAGCAGAGGTTAACAAGCACAGAAATCCTGAGGAGTTCACCTGTTAGGTAATGGGTGGTCAGATCGTAGGTCACAGATAAAGTAGTAAAGCAACAGGCTGCAGGTTCTGCTGGAAGCCAGAACTGTAACTGCTCCGAAAAGGTGTTTCCTGGAAAAGTAGAAGGCTGACACAGTTGTTGGAGTAGATTAGTGACTCCTGGTTATGACTGACAAGTCATTTGAGCAAAAAGATGTGGATCCTTTAAGGAGCATAGTTAGTAGTAGGTGAAACATTATGAGACCCTGCCTGTAGCTGTTGATGGGCAATGCTGGTGGTACAAAACCAAGGAGGCAAACATCTACTGAGTCCTGGATGGCAGAGCATAGATGCCAGCTGAACAATTGATGGAGAGTGTTGCACAAACCAGGAGAGGTGAAATTGTACTTTGTCTTTGATGGGCAGTGCATATACTTTATTTATTTTATTTAGTTTTTGTTGACCGGGTAAGTGCACAAGACAAATCCTGCCTATTTTCAGGCACGACCCGGGGGAGGGGGATACAGATGAATGCCAACCAACCTTGAACCAGATAAGCTGTTGGTGGTATTTTTAGTGAATGAGGGAAATTTGGCCAGGACACCAGGGAAATTCCCCTACTCTTTTCGATAAGTGCCATGGGATCTTTAACATCCACCTGAACTACCACCAATCCAGGCAGATGGGACCTCGGTTTAACGTCTCATCCGAAAGACGGCACCTCAGAAGTGCAGCACCCCTCTCATGCTGCACTACAGTGTCAGTACTAGGATATTAACCAAAGTGCCAGATGTGGGAACTGAACCCACAGCCCTCTGATCTCCCGGCCTCAGAGGCGAGTGTGCTACCTACTGAGCCACTGACACTATATGAGGCTGGACAGCTGTAGGACTGATGTCTGCTGTTGTTGTCAGTGGGCATTAGCCTGCAGTACAAAGCCATAGGAGGTAAAAGCATACTGTGCTCTTCTAGACGAAGAATGGGTGACAGTCCTGCTGATGAAAGGCCAGTTTCGTTTTCTTGTTGGTGGCATTGCCAACAGTATGAAGCCATAGGAGGCACAGGCATACTGAGTCTCCGAGGCAGAGCAGAGAAATGCTAACTGAGGGAGGGCTGCTGTTTGTTGCTGTTGATTGTGTTGGCCATGGTACAAAGCAATAGAAGGCAAATGTGTATTGTGTCTTGGACAAGCAGAATGTCGGTGAGCTTCAGTGAATGGAGGACTGGTGGACATTGTTGTCAGTGGGTACTGCCTGCAGTATAAAGTTATAGAAGGCAAAAGCACTCTTAATGCAGAGTGGGTGACAGCCAAACTGATGGAAGGTTGATATCAGTTTCATTGCTGGCGTTGCCAGCAGTACAAGCCATAGGAGTCTAAAACGTGTTGAATCTTCAAGAGGTAGGGATGGATGAAGCGCCACTGCCAGTGGACTGATGTGTATTGTTGCTGAGTATTGCCAGCAGAACAATGCAATAGGGGGCAAAAGCATACAATGCTCTTGGTGGCATAGCAAGCAGAGCCCAACTGTTGAAAGGCATTTCATAAATGCTGGGCATGAGTCCATTGTCATCAAGTGTGAGGTAGAGCCTGTGGATAGTAAGTTCAGTGGACAAGAAGTCAGAGATAGGGTCAGTTGGCCTGGAGGAGTGCTTGATTAGCAGTCCTGATGGAAGTGGAAGCAAAGCCATATTGTTCTTACTAGGAGAACTGAATGTCTAAAACAGAATGAGCACTAGCAGTGGTGTAGTAACAAGAGTCTAGGCATAAGGATATTCTGTAACCAGCCTGTCTGTGACATTAGAAACAGCACTGTCAGCAAAGCGGGGAGATAACAAGGGAGTATCTTTTTCAAATAATGGGAAGTGGACTATAAGAATGGATGAGGGCTCATTCTCTACTTCACACTGTGTAGGTAAGGCCCCTTCTAGCCAAAGAAGTGTGTGCTGTAGAGTCACTAAAGGGAGGTCAAGTGACTGTGGAACCAGACTAGCAATCAAGCAGGAGTACTAGGGTAGCTCCTTCACCACAGGTCTGGCACAAGGTCCAAGATGCTGGGGGTAAGTATCAATCTGTAGGAGATGCTGACGCAGGTCTTGGGGAACCCTAGCCAAATTAATTGACAATCTATTGCTTAACTACAGAAACAGAGAATTAGGTTCAGCGGGGTTTGACAGACTTTGAAGAAGGATCCATTGCCTTAACAGTGACAATATTGGTTGGTTCCAAGCAGATATTAACATGTTTGACTATTGTGCACCAAATAGTTTGCAGCCTATGGGGAGACTGCTATGGGTGATCATCCTCCACAACACAACACTGAGCAGACTTTCAGGGCACAACGGAGCAAATCAGAGGCAGTGGAGCAATTAGGGAATGCCCTTGGGTGGCGGCATGGAACACAGCTAGACTGTAGAATGCAGAGATAAATAAGGTTTCGAACACAATCAGCTTCTAGAACTATGCTAAAAATGGTTGAAAGTTCTGAGTGAGGTGCAAAGCCTGAGGGAGGCTGCCAGCCTTGGTTTTAGACAATGAAAAGTCTGGATGATAGTACTGGGTAGAGAGGGCACAGCCAGAGGTCAGGATGGCTTCAGAGGTCAAGAAGAGAGAAGGAGTCCAGACGTGGATGTAGAGGCAGGAGTAGAGGGAGGTTTCATCCTGTTTTCTAGGTTTCTAATTTGGTTCAGGTTCAGTAGGGTATAGTTCCAGTTTGGTTCATTTTGGTTTGATAAGTAGAAGTTTGAGTTCAAGTTCAGTTTGGGTCAAGGTTTTTTTGTGTTATTTTTCAGTCTGAATTTGAGTTAGGTGTCACCCTACTGCCTCCACATGGGTTCTCCTCATCTCACATTGTCTGAGTTCGAGTTCGGTTTGCGTTCATTTTTTTTTTAGGGTTCAAATTTATTTCAGAGTGAGCAAATGTCTTAAAGTTCAGGTTCAGTTTGGGTTTGGTTCATGGAAAAAACCCTCCCTCTTGGTAGGAGTACCTATAGTACCTGCCTGGGCTTTGCTGCACTGAGAGTATAAGTTTAGCAGACTGTAGCAAAGAGAGGGGATACAATTTGTGCTGAAGTAGCACAGAGCAGAACCAGATGTAGGCTGAGAACCTGTCCTATAGTTCAATACAGAATGGCTCACTTGAAGGGTGACTGCACTAGGTGGAAAGTACACAGCCAGAGGTCAGGATGGGATGGCAGTAACTAGAGGGGCAATAGTCAGAAGTCAGGATGATGGGTGATGGCACGGGGTGGAGGAGCCATGGCCCAAAGTCAGGAAGAAAGGATGAGTCTAAAAGAGTAGTAAAGGAAGGAGTACCTATTGGGCCTGTCCTGGCTTTGACATTGTGCAATGGACAGCTGTTGTAGAGGAAAATAAGTCATGCTACAGAAGCTTATGGTCAACCCAACATCTAAATGGTGATAGTACTGGGTGGAAGGGCTACAGCCAGAGGTCAGGATAAATGATGACACTGTGTGGAGGGGCCACAACCAAAGGTCAGGATGGGTGTCTGCTCTGGCTGGAGGGAACACAGCTAGAGGCCAGGAGAAAGAGTGATGACACTGGATTAAGAGGCTACAGCCAAAGGTAGAATAAAAACAGGACTGGAGGATGAGTCAAGACATAGTAGTAGAGGCAGGAGTACCTGAGGATGCTGGTAAGGCATAGGAGCAGAAAGGTATAGGTGCAGTAGGAGGCAGCTGCAGCATGAAGACACAGTTCTGAGGCATTAGTGGTGAGCAGGGCCAGTAACAATATGCATATCAGCTGACTTCCAGAAATAAGTTAAGGAGCTCACCTCCTTTTGGTGCCGTTCTGATGGCATGCAGCTGCAAGGCAGTGTAGAGGTCCAAAGTTCTGCTGGTCTCTGTGCAGCATGGATTGCCTGCTTCCTTGCACTGCCACAGAAGGCGCCATAATGTCAGCAAATGAGAGTGCACTACTTTGGAGCCCGCAACATGCTTAGACACCATAGAGTCAGCCCCCAGGACATGTCTGCTGTGAGGTCCTGCAGTTCTGAGCCACTCCAGTTGGTTGAGGCACTGACTGGGGAAAAGTTGTTGATCGCCTGACCACTGAACCCCAGCAAGCTGCCAGTTATCTCTTTATTCCCGTCCCATCACTCCCTGGTTAGGAGCTTGTGTCTAGAGTGCATATCTGGTAACAAGTAGGAAAGTCCTTGAGGCACGCAGAACCTACAAATCAGTGGCAATAGTTCAGTAGAAATATGGCAAAGCTGACAGTCACTTCAAGAAGAGGGGGTTACACCATAATGGTAATTTTCTGGGTCTAGTTTGAACATCTGGCCATTTCAGAAATATAGGTGTGCTGTGTACATCCAGAATGCATGCCACATGCTTAATTGTGCAATGTTAGCATGTGGTTCGCATACACAAAGTGAACCTGTGTGAACCAGGTCTAAAAAGCAAATCAGGTTCGCATGCTGCAAGCTTGACACGTGTGCAGCAGGTAAGCTGGTGTGAACATCTTCTAAAAAGTACATCAGGTTTGTGTGTTGCACACCTGATGTGAGTGCAGCAGTTAAGCTAGTGTGAACATCATTTAAACATCACATCAGGTTCACATGCTGCATGCTTGCCATGTGTGCAGCAGCTAAGCTGGTGCAAATCTCACCTAAAAAAGCACATCAGTTTCTGTTTCTTATACTACTGCTAGCAGTTAGAGTCATTAATACATTTTGATTTGAATTTCCATAAAAATTAGGTAAATTCATTAATTCTGATCCTTTTGCAAGTTGTTTAATGGCTTTTGATGTTTGTCATTAAATCATATTCAATTTCTAAAGTATTATTTGCTTACTGCATTAAATGCCTTGGATATAGCCAGTCAACATCCCATTCCAGATGTACAAAAAGGGACATCTGTTTTGTGAAGCCTATCCTTTTTGTTTTGGACCATGCAAATCCCTTATGCATACGTAGTGCTACAAATTTTATTTATTTATTTAACTAAATGTTTCACCAGGAAGACATACTGAACAACAAGTTGCTTGTCTCATGGTGTGACCTGGGGGGAAGGGTTACACAGGGTTGTGAAGGATGATCAGTTATAATAGTATGTGCATAGTACAAATGTAACCTCCGCCCACTGGCCCCCTTTTTTTCTCTGTCAGCAGGGCTGCTCCTCTCACATCTAGGTACAACCGAGAGGGGTGGGGGTAGTTACTACAAATTTATCTTTTACAGAACTCTGTGTGGACCCATTACTTCTACCACTGAGCCTGCCATCCTTCAGACAGGCAAACCAAGCGTGGCATCTACCTGGCTCACACCTGGGGGGACCATTTAGCATGGCCATCAACCTGGGTCCCTGGGAGAAAACTGTTGCTCAGCATTGTGCTAGGTTTGTACTTCTGGTCAGGGACACCCAAATAAATCTGGACACTGGAAGCAATAACTAAAATGTCCAAACCAGGAATAGGATTCTAGAGTGTGGCTTTTATTCACATAACACAGAGAATAACAAAGCAAAGATGGATCCCCACAGGGCTACACTTGCTTGTAATGCAGATTACTGAGGTACAGAGCACACTTCCTCTCCTCACTACAAACCCTCAGGTTCTGAATGGATCTGGGCACACAGCCCAAGCTGGTACTCATCTCTTCTATTCCTTGACATGGCACCCTGGCCAGTACTAGGACACTTGTCCATATGGCATGGAGGTTGATGTTGGCTCCCTAAACCACCCATGAGCACTTTCTAGCTCTAAGGGAAAAATCCACAATCCCACGTCTGGGTGCTTTCTTCAGATACTGGCCAAGTGCCTGAGAGAAAACCATGGGTGCCCAAACTGAACCTGGAAAGGTAAACCTGGTTACTCCAGATGGGGGTCTCCCACCTCTTGCTCCCAAATATGTACTCGGTCATTCATTTGGATACAACACCTTTCTAAGAAACACTATTTGTAGATGTTCTCTCAAAATGTTTTACACATTTAACATTCTACATCTCTGGAGGTGTCCCGACTTTAAAAGTACTGTAAGTGGCTATGTCTTTAACTAGATCCCCACTGTTGCAGATGTTTCCAAGCCATACACAAACTAAAAGTTCTGTACTTGGCAAGTCTTCCCTTTGACCCCACAGTAGGCACACACTTTTACTCTAAACTCTGTCTCATTGAACATAGTCTCTATTTCAGAATAAACTCACCAGGGTATGCAGGTGCTCCAGGGCTTCTTCCCACAAATGTCTCAGGTACTCACAAACAACTCAATTCTCTGGCAGCTTCTTCTTGTCCAGACTTGCACAGGGGATTGCCCCTGAAATCCTGGAATTCCCCCCATCCCTCTGGGATGGGGCACTGGAACAGCTCTAGAACGGTCTCTACCACTTCCTTCTGGTCTCTTCTGTGCTCCTCTCTATGGTGAGGACACACAACCCCTTCTTTCTCTGGTAGCTCTATATCACAGCTTGGCTCCAAGGAGCTGCACACTGCAGCACACTGCAGCACTCCTCTCTCTCTCTCTCTCTCTCTCTCTCTCTCTCTCTTGAATCTCACTTGAAACTCCCTTGAATTCCTCAACATTCTACAGCTAACCCTTGCAGTTAGCATTCCATTGTGGCTTATGCTGCTGCAGGAATTCTATGGTGACATTATCACTCCAGCTCAGCTGAAACTGAAAACAGAGTGAGACAGTGTGAAACCCATTTAACTGGCATCTCACAAGCTGCCTTTCCCTGCCTGCCACTGGTTCTAAGTGGGATTCTAGTAACCCCTGGGAACAAGGGGATTACACAAGGTAATACAACATTGTAAGATTGTGCAACAGTTGGAACACAAGGTATTGTACAATAAACAGTAGTGGAACATTGGGTAAATTACAATACATGTCCAAATTCTTATAAAAGAACATATGAACGTACAAAACAGTAACAATGTGATAGAACTGTTTATAGTACATGAGCGTACCAGGAGCACGCTCAAGGTAGTATGCAAGTGCGGTTGGAGTAAAAAGGATGTGGTTAGATTGTGCACTCTGGTGACCCAGAAGGGCAGGTGGAGAAGAGAGGGGGGAAAGGCAAGAACTGAATACAGAAGAGAAGGGGTAGCCACTTCCTGATTTCCCCCTTGAGGATGTTGAGAACCCTGCTGGGGGGGTGGTTATGGTAGGAAGGCAGAAACTGGGAATAGGTGTAAAGGTGGGTTAAAGCAGGAACAGCTGATGGAAAGGTAATTGTGTATGGCATTGGTAAGGGAGTAGTTGGAAGAGGAGTGTCGTATTTCATATGTCGTTTTCGTATGTCGTATGTGTTTCTCCATGACTGTTTCATCTCACTTACTTTCCCTTTGTCATTCTGTATTGAGCATATACACTATGGCCTTGCTCTGCACTCTTTGTGCTGAGTAGGGTCTTCGAAGCATGCACCATACCTCACATTTTGTCACTGAAATCAGGGACACGTACACTCAAAATGAGGGACAATGAGGGACACTTATCCACATGATGAGGACACATCATGAAACATAGAGATACATTACCTTAGAACACAGTGGAAACCATTGCATTAGCGCTTGATAATGAATTTCTACCATTAAACAGGGGTACCATTTAGGTAGGACAGGGGGGCAGTTGACCCCCCCATATGTGTGTGTCTTGATTGTTCTTATGGTGTGGCAATAATGGCTTTAAATTTGGATTTAATCTTTTGTACAATACGTGCCCATCTGGCCTGTGTATGCTCACACTGTAGGTACTCTCCAGACTAGATTGTGTCTGTGTTGTGTTGTCCACTCTCTCCACCTATTACTGGCCACACAATAACATGTGATGCGGATGAGTTAAAGCCAAGAAAGAGCACATGAGCCTTGCAAGTGCGACACTGTCTTTTTCACCACAGAGTAGACAGATTGCACACTATAACTTGGAGGAGTCAGTGAGCACTGAACTCTCAATAGTAGTGTTGTGACAGCATATTTTTGTTGTGCTACTCTAAGTGAGTATCTGTCTCCCTTGGTGGCTGTATGGGCAGAGGGCGAGAGAGACGCTAACTGAAGACTAGGCAAGGCAAGGCAAATTTTATTTAAAAAGACGCCCATCCCAGAGGCTCTGGGCACCGTACATTAATCAAATAAATACAACACAACACCATACAATCAATAAAATATACAACTCCAAACAATTAAAACCTTATTTTACTACAAAATTTGTTTCCTTATTAAGAATTAAACAATATAAACTATAAAACATAGTCAGGAAATGCCTGATCAAATAAAAATGTTTTTAGTCAGGCCTTAAAAACCTCAGACGGGCCTCCCTCTCAACTATAGGAAGCGACTTCCACAGGACGGGAGCAGCGACACTAAATGCTCTGTCACCTGCAGTTCTTAACCTCTTCCTGGGAATCGCAAGGAGGCCCCGAGAAGTGGAACGCAGGGAACGGACCAAGACAGCAGGTGTAAGAAGGTCATTCAGGTAGCCAGGGCCCAGGCCGTGTAAGGCCTTAAAGGTGAGCAAACCCACCTTAAAGAGGACCCTCCACCTAACCGGCAGCCAGTGCAGATGACGTAGCACTGGGGTTATGTGACAGTATTTAGATTGTCCTGTCAACAACCTCGCCGCCGAATTCTGCACTAACTGCAGTCGGTGAAGGGTACCCCCAGAGACCCCGAGATAGAGTGCATTACAGTAGTCAAGCCTGGACATCACAAAGGCATGTACCAAAGTGGGGAAGTCCAGAGACGAAACTAAGGGCTTGATCCTGGCGATATTCCTCAGATGATAAAAACTAGTACGTACAATGGAAGACACCTGAAATTCAAGTGTCAAACCGCTGTCAAGAATAACACCCAGATCATGCACCCTAGAGGAGACCTTCAATGGTACAGAGCCAAGGCAAAGTCCTGTCTCTGCACCAGAGGCCAACCTATCACGACCTCTGTTTGACTCCACCACCAGTACCTTGGTCTTACTGGGGTTAAGTCGCAACCAACTGGAGGCCATCCAGTCATTGATTTCAGCAAGGCAGCTGTTAAGCACTTCTACTGCACAAGATGTTCCAGGGGCAAAGGAAAAGTACAGCTGGGTATCATCAGCATAGCAATGAAAACCCAAGCTGTACTTCCTAATGAGCTCTCCCAGGGGTAGCATGTACACGGCAAATAACATCGGTGACAAGACCGAACTCTGGGGAACTCCGCACAACAGGTGGTCAGGGGAGGAGGAGAAATTCCCCATCACTACCCTCTGCCTCCTGTTGGGTAAAAAAGACTCAAACCAGCAGATGACAGAGCCAGCAAGTCCACAGAATTCCCTCAGGTGGTCAAGTAACACTTGATGATCCACTGTGTCAAATGCTGAAGAGAGATCGAGGAGAACAAGAATTGTCCCCTTCCCTCGATCTCTAGCACTAAAGAGGTCATTGTGCACCCGAACTAGTGCAGTTTCCATGCTATGCCTTGCACGAAACCCCGACTGGAATAGTTCATAAAGATTATGGGCCATGAGATGCTCCTCAAGCTGAAGCGCCACCACCTTCTCAACAATCTTACCTAAAAATGGAAGATTGGAGATAGGACGGTAATTTGCCTTGATGTCAGGGTCCAACGATGTTTTTTTCAGAAGGGCCCTCACCAATGCCTCCTTCAAGACATCAGGGAAGATCCCCTCCAACAAGGAACACTGGACAATCAAGGCAAACACCGGGCCAACAGAGTCAACACATCTCATTAAGAAACGAGTTGGCACCAGGTCCAGTTCACAAAAGGTGTGCCGAAGCCTAGAAACAATCTCAATAACCTCAGCCACCTCCACCAGTCTAAACTCACCCCAAACAGGCGGAGTGCTCTTCAGAAGCCCAAGGTGACCACTGTCAACCAGATTCTGATCCACTGGCGGAACCCCCCCGCCTGATGGCAGACACCCTGTCCGAGAAAAAACAAGCAAATCCATCACACAGTGCCTTCGAGAAAGCTACCTTCAGCTGTAGACAGGCAGGATGAAGAAGCCTGTCCACAGTCCGAAAGAGCACAGTTGGTCGGTTCCTCCCAGCAGCAATCTCCCTAGATAGGAATTCTGCCTTCTTACGGTTGATTGCCCCCTGGTATGCACCATAGTGCATACACAGGGCCAGTTTGTCTGCCTCCAGGCCAGACTTCCACCAGCAGTGCTCTAATCTCTGACCCAGAGTGTTCATCTCCTTGAGCTCCCCATCAAACCAAGGGGACCTCAAGTGAGAAGACCTGGGTCATACATGGACTGGTGCGAGGGAGTCAAGTGCACCAGAAAGTGCACTATTATAGGCATCCACTACTGTGCACACACCCCCCCACATGTGTTGTCCACTCTAGATAGGTCAGTCACCACCAAAAAACCCTCGGGGATAATCCCCCTCAAAGGGCGGTAGCTGACCATCTCTGCAAGGGAAAAACTACCAGGGAGGGCCCTGAACCAGAACTTCACTGTGCAATGATTGGACCAAATGACCCTATCAACACTGAGACCATTTATCCTAGCGAGACCACCAATATTCAGCATGTGGTCACCCTGATGAGCCGCTGAAGATACTCCCTGCATGAACCCCAGAGAGGACATCATCTGGAGGAAATTATAACCTAGCTGAGATGATTTATCCTCAGCCCAAACATTGAAGTTCCCCAGCACTAAACATCTGGGGGCCTCCAATGTTTCACCGATGATGAAATCGGCCACTTCATGAAAGAAATCTCCCAACGCCCCAGCAGGGTGATAAATCAGGAGGACCAAGCAACCTGCTCCTGGTCCCCCACGGATGGCCACACACTCTAAAGAACATGGTGTTCTCATTGGGTGCAAGGTGAAGCCCAGCTCAGATCTAAAACAAATGGCTACCCCCCGACCCATGCGTTCCACTCTGGGGCAGTGCACTACAGTATACCCGGACGGGATAGCAGCCTCTAAAACTGGGCCAGCATCATCACCAATCCAGGTTTCTGTAATGTAAGCCAGAGCGGCTAGAGAAACCAAGTCCGCTATAATTGCAGTCTTGTTTCTGACTGATCTGGCATTGCAAAGCACTGCCCTCAGGGGATTAGTAGACAATGCAGCCCTACTGGCTACCTGCCCCCTCGATCTAGTGGGAACCCTGGTGACAGGAACTAAACACATTGTGCCTCTTCCCAAGTCTGGTCTAATCCCAGGGTGCCTTCTACACCCCACCACCTTGATCTTTCCACCCATAGTGCATGGGGCACCCAGCCCCAGTCGAGTCTTATGGCTCCTCCCAATTCCAACCTCCCTACAGTGCCTAGCTATAGCATCTGATACAGGAAGACTGAAAAAGATCAAACAGCTGAGATGCCCCATACACTATCCTGGCCCGACCGAAGTTAATGTGCATTCCCAGACACATCCTCCCCAATTACGTAATCTCAATCAAAAACCAAACACACACACACACACTCACACACACTCAAAACACACATACACACAAATCAAACACCAAAACCCCCCCAAACAATCCCCTAAAACAAAACTCTAAATAAAATTTACAAAAGAAATTCAAAAAACTACAAATCGAATAAAATGCCAATACACAGAATGGCACAGTCACTTTCTACTCAAAATTTTCAAAATCTTTCGACAGTCAAATTCCCAAGAAAAGTCCACAATATAATCCTCAAGAAGCCCCGGCACTGCTCTCACCAGCCGATGGTACCTCTAAAAGGATCCCAGAGATTTCTTAGGCCCCACAATCAATAAGTCCATGGGAGCCCCAAGTCCCAAAAAGCAGTCTGCAGATGAATATCCGAAAGGCACTCTCACTACCAATAGGAGGATCCTTCAATCAGTCATTAAAACCACAGAGGTTCTCTCACTAACTCTGAGGTAAAAATTCAATTCATATGCAGAAATGCAATTCCCAATAAAATATTTATTTAGAAATCAAAACTTGCTATCGGGAAGTCAGGGCAGAAAGAAAAAACCCTCCACCACTCACCCCACGAAGGAAATACCCTGCGCTATGGAGCCGCAACCTTGGACCCCAGCTGGAGCCTGCTAACAAGAAGGCTCCCCTGAGAGACCCATAGGCCGACGATAGCACATCCACTCTTCATTAGATGTGCATCGGCACCCCCTGTAGTGGCCCTAATCACATGCAGGCACCCCTCAAAGGACGAGTATGAAGTGGAATACTAAATGCCCAGATCGTCCTCACTTCAGTGAAGCATCACAAATCCATTAATTAAAAAATAAACTCACCAACATAACATGCCAGCAGTTCCTTGAAGCAATTCACATACACTACTGTCCAACAATCACAGAGTACTTATCTCCCAGTGTGACTCCTCAAAGTTTATCCTCCTCCAATGGAATAACTTCCTGGTTCACTTTCTGAGCTCACTTTCTGGGCTATACAGATGTTCAACTCAAAATCAGTAGTCTCCTCTTTGGTCCCATCAGTCCAAAAACAGTAGCAGCACCCCAAACACAGCGCACAGTCCAATACAGCGCAAAGTCTGCAGCACAAACCAGCCTGACACAACAAACACCCGAGCAGGGATGCAGATCCAGTCACGCCTGCCCTCCAGGTCCAAACAACTGGCACTGCTCCTCTCTGGTCTCCCGACCCTGCCGACAGGACCACAGCAACCCCCAAACTGGATAACGCAGGCAGAATAAAACAGGGTTCATTAAAATTCCAAGAATAGCCCCAGTCTCAGTACAGGACCGATGTCCAGAACTGGAATTTAACAGACAGATGGACGCAACTGCCAAAACTGACTACAAATAAATGCAGACTGCAAACAAATAAAGCGGAACTCCAACTGACTGCTGGAAAGAAAAGAAACAAAACTAAATACAAGCTCAGCGAACTTAGCAAGATTAAACACAAAATAAAAGCAAAACGAAATGCGAAAAAGAGCTATACAGACAGTAAGCCCAGCGTGGCCGCCATCTTAGCATCTTAGCAAACACCTTAGCCAAGTCTAGGCTACCTAGTTACTTTACTAAGCTCAGTTGCCTTGCAAAAAAAAAAAAAAACAGCACAGACCCCCACAGCAGCAAGTTAGGCTTAGCAGCAGTAGTGACAGTGGTGTGGGTGGCCATCATAGGCCTTGATCAGTGCAGTGTGGCAGCAGCCAAAGTAGCAACCAAGCAAGAAGCAAGCAACCCAGGTTGGGTGGGCTCAGATGGTGAGGTGACTTGGACACAGACCACGTTGGGGACCTGTGATAGTCTGTTCTAGCACCCAGCTTCAGGCAGAAGGAGAGAGGGGGAGTGGACTGAAAACTGGGCTGGTAGCACTATACTAGGTTGCAGGTTCTGGCCAGATTGCCGAGTAAGTCAAGGTAAATCATTTTCTTTTTTACAGGGGGCTTGAGGAAGGAGGAATGACTGAAATACTGATGTGTTTTTCATGTTTTTTACCTTTAGGCAGCTTCATGACCCATAGGGGATGGGTATTGAATGGAATGCAGTTAGGAAGAAAAATCAGGACAAAGTTCTTTTTTTGGGGGGGGGGGCAGAACTTCAGCCAGGAAACAAACTGGTTAGTAATTGGATGGTTTTAAGCCCAAATGTGATGCACTGCTCCAGGGTATATACAGATGAATCTTAAACATTTGAATTTTTCCTGATTTGCATATCACTTTTCAGTCAAACCAAATAAGTTGTATCTTTTTGAGATGTTACAGACATTCTAGAACTGTCCCTTGCATTCAAGGACAGTTGAGCGGTATGGTATGCACAGACTATTGGAAAACTGCCATAGTCAGGCTTATGCCCCCCCCCCCGTGAAGCAGACCTCCACATCCCCAAGCTCAGGCACATTGTGACAAAGGGCAAAGGAGACTGCAGGGGTGTGCACCATTGAAATGAATGGGGGTATTTTTTAATTACTATTTTATACATTATTGATGGAGAGTTGGAGATTGACTAATAAGGGTGTTGTTAATAGAACAGTTGCCTTCATTAGTCTCCAACTCACCATCATAACATATAAAATACTACTAGAAAATAACTCCATTAATTTCAAGGGGGTACGCCCCAGCACTCTGACCCATGAACATCTCTTAAAGACTTCTGCCTCTGGCTCCCTAGTACTCAGGTAAGAGACGTTTTACTTATATCTGTACTTGGTGGATTGTCCGTAGCAGCATGGTCATACCTGCTACAATGTATGGACATGGGGAATGGACTGGCCATGTGGGTGTGTGTGTCGAGTTATTTCTACTTTTGTGTTTGCATCTTAGTGTCTGTTTGCATGGAAGCATTCAAAACTATGAGACAAAATAGTAGGAGTACAGGCCAGGCAGAAGTAAGTAAGTGGTTTTGTGGGTAAGTTTGTGTATTGGGGTGTAAAAAAAACACATGTGTTTCCATTGGTATGTGTGCTGAAGTTCAGCTGTGAAAATGAGATGTGGGACAGAAGAAAACTGAAAAGCATAACAGTGGCTACAGGCAGCTGCATGCATGCAGATGTATTCAGATACAGTATGTATTGAAGTACAAGTGAGCCATAAGTGTACAGACAGTATGGCTTAGTGGTTAAAGACACTGAACTGCAAGCCAAGAGACTTAGAGGCATGAAGACCTGGGTTTGAATCTCATCAACCCCCCAATTGTGTACGGTGTGATCCTGAGCAAGTCACTTAACTTTTACATGTGCAGTTATCAGTGACCACTTGCTTTTTTGCATGCATACCACATGTATGCAGTCTTTCCCAATTTAACATAAAAATCATGGTTTTCACACTTGCTTGCTGCACACATGCCATATGCATGCAATCGCTTCCAATTTCACATTTAAATCATACTTGCAGCACACATATCACTTAGGTAGTTTTATGTGTAAAGCATGAAAACATTTCATATAATTATTTCTGTAAGGGGGGGTACTACATTATACTGCAACATTATTTTCTGTTTGAGTGCTATTTAGTCCTATTAGGGAAAGTATGAACAATGGCATCCTTCCTCTTACTCTGCCCAACTACCCATTGCTTTAATGAGCTTACACAACTACAGTACAATGTAGAGCAATGCTTGTACAACTTAGCAGCTAAAGGCAAGGAGTTGTACGGCAAGACGTTGACTGTCATTTGGAACTACTTTGACCAGTCATACTCTCTCTCTGTCCCATGAGGCACTACTACCCTGTTGTGGTACCAGGAAAGCAAAGGAGCCCTCTAGAGGAGGGTTCCACTCTTAGAGGTGCTATGGGAATGTGATTCCTTTGGCTGAAGATACCTTACAAAGGAGCCCAAAGAAATTAGCTACTGGAAGTGGAGGGTTGTACTGTAGGAGCAAAGAAAAGGAGCTTCTCAGTGAGGATGAGGAAAGCTGATTTATATAGGCCAGGAAGGGGGAGTAGGTGGTTGCTCCTGCCCATCAAACCACAGGGCACGGGGCCATTATGTCACAAGACGTAATGCTGCATGGCATAGTCGCACTGCACGATTAATGCCATGAGGCATTATGTCATTGTTCTGTGGAAGGTTATGCCCCCACACCTCCTTTTATGGGGGCTGTGCCCCCAGACCCCCACTAAAGATTCTCAACTCCGGGGAGCCAACTCAGGTAGCACTCAGGTCCAGGTTCATCATAATGCAGCACGCTATCAAGCGTGCTACATTATGACCCGGTACGAAACCACAGGCATAGCTTTTTCATTTAATGGGCATATGTAACCACAATGCAAGGCAACTGACTTGTAGTGACTAAAGCAATAAGATTCTGTTTCAAGATTTAAAATTCCTGGATTGCACTGGTGATTGTTAGTCTGATTTATGAATCATACTGGGATTCTATTCTCAATGTTTTAGTATGTGTAGAAATAAGAAGAATAACAGAAGGCCAAATATACAGCAAATCAAATAAAGCAAAATGAAAACGGTAAATGAAGCAATTTAAAGAAAAATACAAGCTCTGTTGATTCACTCACTGATCTGGTATATGGTTCCAGATTCTGTGAGAGTTGTTGTTTTTACCACTGATCAAACAGTCCAGATTTTGGAACTTTCCTGGGTTTGCTAATGGCATAATGCTTGTGCAACTTGTTGACAGCCAAAGGCTAGTTGCATGTTGGATGTTGACTGTCATTTGTAACTACTTTGGCAATTCACAATCTCTGTCCCAAGAAACTACCATCCTGTCAGAATACTGGGAAAGCAAAGGAACCCTTTTGAGGATGGCTTTCCCCAGAGGTATCATAGGAATGCGATTCCTTTTGCTTAAGGTACCTTTGGAAGGAACCCAAAAGAACTGCAAAGCAAGAATACATGGGATAAACATAGGGGAACACCAGTGAAAGGAAAGAGAGTAACGTCACAGATCAAGTAGGGACTGTGGTATTTGCAGCAGGTAGAGATAATGGGCAGACTGTGTGGGCATAGCAGTCCTTATCTGCCATCAGTTTCTATGTTTTCTATGTTTCAAGAGCTGCAGAAACAGAAGAACAACGTGCTGGCAAAAACAGCTGATAGCTGGTAATGAGTGATAACAAACTGAGGCATGACTTCCAGAGCTCAGGTACAGTAATTGTGGGATTGCAGGAGAAAGCAAGCCACCATCTGACCCCAACTCAACAGAAATTCTTATGCTGGGTAAAATTGTGCTGGATAACTGCTTTATGGCCTCTAGCACTCAGGAGAGTAAAAAATCCAAGTGGAGGAATCTCTAAGGATCCAAAGTAAGTGAATCTGTAGGGATCCATGGCCTCGTATGCCATCCCTCCTGGCATGAGTACTATTTTTAGACTCACTGTGTTAATTTGGATATCCAGTTCTTGGTAATTGTTGAATGGCTACCCTTCACTCTATCCTCTAGTGGGATATCACTGTGGGAGTGCCATGAGTAGATCTCAGAACCTTTTTAGGAGGTACTTTATGGAAGGCAGCCGCCCTAAACATGGACTGAGAGGAGAGCAATTAGTGAAAACCTAGCACCCAGACTTGAGACCATAGGCTTAATTTTCAAATGTTGATGCAGGGCTTGTGTCAACCCTGCTTCAGCCCTGTTCTTTGGTGCAACTGCGCCAAACTCCTTTGACGTAACTGCACCCAATTTTAATACATCAGTTGCAATAGTAATAGTTTTCACACCATACGGCAGCTTGTGACAGATATTTGGCACAAGAACCATAAAAATGGTCCCCCAAATGGCACAAGTTAGACCAGGGAAAATCTGGTCTAACTTGCAGCATTTGGCCCTCGGGATTGAAAATCCTGATGGGAAGCTAGGAGAATGCCGCAATCCCTGTGCACCAAACAAACAATCAGTGCACCAGTGACTTGCAGCATTCTCAGAACTCTGAAAATCAAGCCCCATGGGAAGGCTTAACCTTGACTAGAAACTAAAGAAACTGAATACAGAACGAGGCTAGGTTGCCCTCAGGCAGATGCAAGGAGAGTAGCTTTCAGAGGTGCAGCTAACATGGTCTACACACCTAAAGGAACTCATGGAAGCTAAGGGCCCCAAAAATCCTCTTCACCATGGAAACATTCATTAAAGAATACTCTAAATGAGGGGTGCTCACAATAAAACCATCAACAATCCCAAACCAAAAAACTGGAGCACATATATATTGATTGGAGCAGTGTAAAGCTTCACTTTTTACTTAATTTTAGTCATAATATACAAACTTGCAAGTCCAAGTTCAGGTCCAAGAAACTGAATTCAGTCCAGCTTGTAACACCTCAGTTCACAAAATAGTTTCAAGAGGCAAACTGAAATGGCTGAGCTGAATTTAGTCTCAAAGAAGGGAAGCTAATTGCTGCTATTTAATTTCCAAATGTGCAAAACAGCAGAGGTGGAGGAAAATTCACCCAGCGCTTTGTGATGTAAGTAGTGCTTTTTCAGCTCAGCTGTTTGAATTTGCCTCTTGATACTGTTTTGTGAATTGAAGTGTTATGAGCTGTACAGTACTTAATACACCTACTTGGACTTTTAAGACTGTATTTCATGACTTTAAAATAAAAAGTGAATCTTTACATTGCTCCAATCAAGATGTGCTCCAGGTTTAGTGCCCCATCCTCCAGCAGCTAAAGTCTTAAATACTACATAATAGGTGCCGCTAACCATGGGTCTGCAAGGCAGAAGCTTGTACCTGAGCGCTAGACCTTCTCACCACCCTGTGGGACTGCTAGGAGGTGCTGTAGGAGACAGGCAGCTGAAAAAGGACCCCCTGCCCAGCAAGTGACTCACTCTCAAGGTGTGGACTTTAAGGGAAGTGAGTGAGCAGGAAAGGGGAATATGATAATGGCTGGTAGGAATGTACTCATAGAGCCAGATGGTATGATGCAGAAATGGACTAACTGCATGATGATGAAGAGGAAACAAAAGATAAATTGGATTGGACTGAATTAACACTGGTGAGGAATGAGAGGTATGACAGTAAATGAACTGAATGACATTGTACTGGAAATAAAAATGCATATTAAGGGCCATTATCATAGTGAACACCCAGCCATGAGCAGGAGTTGCAGGAAGATGTAGTACAACTATGACTGTAGTGAAAATATTGAAGCAGACTGACTGAGTGATGGCTGAATGGTTGAGAAAGAAAAAGGAATGGCTGATAAGGGAAGGAGAACTGGATGGGTTAAGTTGTTGCAGCCACTGACTGGAATACAAAGCTTGCAGAGAGACTGCAGCAAAAAGGTTGTTTGGGCTGGTTATAAACTGCATGTAAAACAGGCTCAGAAACTGGTGACAAATACAACCACATGACAGAGACAGGACATAGAATCGAGTCAGGACACTGAAAACACTGCAGGTAAGCAAGGGAGTAAAATGAAGACATGAGAACAGCAGGAGGGGCTTCCCTAGAGAAGACAGAGAGCTCAAAGCCGCAGCCAGAGAAAGCAAAACATGGGAATGGTAAAGTTGTTTAACCAGAAAAGGCACACTAAGCCTGAACTTGTTTCCAGGTGTGACCTGGGAGCACAAGAAAGTGAAATGATTTGCTCAGGGTCACACAGCATCCAAGTGGGGGCTAATGTGATTCATACCCAGGTCTCCAGGTTTGTAGCTCAATGCCCTTAACCACTACTTTATACTTCTTCCAAGCAAACATACTAACCAGAGTACTGGCAGTAACAAAATCAGGCAAGCACCAAGGAGCTATGTGGAGCTATATTAATTTCACAGAATTAGGAATGCAAGCAATATAGAGCACCCACAGGAAAAAAAAAACTGTCAAAAGGCAAAAAAGCAGGCTTACCAGTTTATTCATTTCACTTATGCAGACATGTGCACACAAAATAACAAGTCTCACTATGAGCTAATCGGACAAACTAGGCTGGGCAGAAACTGATGACATGATGGGAAGTGTTTAATGTTTCACAGGACACTGCCAGGCTTCATGACAGACAAACTGACTCCCTAGGCACACTTTTAAACTGAGCCCTTAAAGTGATACATGTAATTAACAAACATTAAAATTAGAACAGCTGGGGGGGGGGAGCCAGCAGCCCAGCCAGCAACAGCAACTTTTTAGAGCTCCCAATCTGAGGCATAATGTTCAAAAGAAAAGCTGTGATTTACCAAAAGAAACACCTAGCTGTGCACATACATTGATAGAGGAGGACTTGCTGCACCTAGAGACCTAAAATCAAATGAAGATGGGTCAAAATAAAACCGCGAAGCAAGATTTCTTTCTACCACACGCTTCTAGCTCAAAACCTCCAGACAAGGCGACAGGCCCCATGCAAGCTACGAGTTCCAATTCGGAGGGTGCTACTTTGAAAACTCTACAGGCTACAGTAAATGCCTTAACTAAAATGATACAACAAATGGATCAGAAACTAGACTGTTTCACTGAAAAATTTCAGATCATGGAAAATAGACTGAATGCCATGGGTGAGACTACGAAGACGGTTGAAGCTACGGCAGGAAAGGCCCTAGCTGCTACAGCTATGTCCTTAAAAGAACAAGCAGCTTTGCGTACTCGAGTCGAACAGTTGGAGAACACAGTGAGGGCTACAAATGTAAGGGTTCTCGGCCACCCAGAGCAAATGGAAGGAGAGGCTCTACTCTCTTACCTTCAAAACTGGCTGGAGGACATATCGGGAATTACAGACTTCCAAATAACAAGAGCCTACAGGATCACTCCCAGAAGAGTCCAGAGTGACATGGACAACCCTCGCATGATCCTAGTCACCCTCCAGTCCCCGGGAGAATGGAATAGGCTGCTCAGAGCCTTAAGAAATAGGGGCCCCGTAGATATGCAAGAGGCTCGTATCTTGTTCTTCCCAGATGTCGCTTATGCCACACGTATCAGAAGAAAGGCATTTGATGGAGTTCAAAACAGGCTCAAAGAACTAGGTATCTCATTTATCCTGGCTTTTCCGGCCCGACTTTGCTTCATGGAGGGTTGCAGACAATACCGCTTCACAGACCCGAAAGAAGCTGGATCCTGCGTTGAGAGAATTGCAGCTAAAAGACAGCGAGAGAGAAGCACTTTGGATGAAGAAGATCTAGAAGGAGACTGAAGCTTTTATTTGTGAGACTAAAGTACTTTATATCTTGTATTTCTATCTCCCTTAATGAGCCAGTAGTTCCCCACACTACAGGGACTCTCGTGGTTAGTTCCCCTCGAAGGAATTTAAGTCTGCAGGCTAAAAGCCCATTTAATGAAGTCTTTTTTTTTATATATATAAACTGGTTGCATTGGAGAACTGAGACTTTAAAAGACTTTCTGTTGGTGGTTTCCTTTTCTTTCTTCTTATTATCTAGGCAGCTTCTCCTTTAAAAATAACTGGTAATGTAAACAATTGCTCATTTAGTTTTTCAAACAGGAGGGAATACAATTAAGTATAGCCTGCCTAGTTGTAGACTGTTTGTTGCAGCTAGTTAATATTTCTCAGGAAACTCGGGAGATCTGAACTCCTCTTTCTTTATTTGGGTGACTCAACATATTTTAATAGAAGCATAAACTGATCTGGCAGATTGCTATATATTTTTTATTTTTCTTCCAGAGAATATAAAGTTAGCTTACTAGAAGTATTCACCCACTTAGCCTATGAGAGCTCTAGAGTGGAGACTTACTAAAATATTGTTGTGCAACACTAATATAGACCTCATAAGGTCAGTTTGAAAACTTTTCTTGTTGTTAAAAATTTCTAACTGGAAATTAAGGCTTTGGCAGCATAAGGCTCCTGAGCTGAAGTTGAATATTTTGAGGTGAATTATGTAACCTTGGTCACCCCCTGTGCTGTACCAACCGAACAGATAGTCCACATCCTATGTTATGTCTTTCTAGACAGTCGAATAGTTATACCTGCTCAGTATGAAAGTATTTGTATGCTTAATGTACAAAATGCTATAAATAAAAAATTAAAAAAAAAAAAATTAGAACAATTAAAAACATGTTGGACAATTATATTCAAATCAAGGCACCAAAACTTAAAAAAAGCAGTGTTCATAAATGTGTAGGCAACCTGTTGAACCTCCTATTTATATATATTTGGACCTTATATTGACACAAGGTATTAGGCCCCAAGGTTAAAGGCACACTTTAAATACATAATAGAAATGATGTGCCCTAAGCCTTCTTATGGATGCCATCAGAGGACAGGACAAAGCCCATCTGATAGGTCTCATATATAGGGCCGTAAGAGGACACTGGCCTGAATCCACAAGAGATATATTAAATACTTGGAATTTAGAATCAAATACACATATACTGTCATATACTGTCATATGAGAAGTGGTTTGAACCAATTTTACCTTCCATGAAAATCTCCCAGGCTCCATACTGGTTTGAATTTATTTGGAAGTGCAGACTCCACTTTTTTAATACACTTAATAAGTTAATTAAGTTCTTACCAGCGAATTATGGTGCATGCTGGAGGGGCTGTGGAGAACCACTGCCTAACACGACTCACATTTTTGGGGCCTGCCCAAAGATAGTTCAATACTGGTGAGATAATGAAAAAAGCTTAAGACAACTAGTGGGTAACGATTTTACTTTATCACAACAATTTATGTTGCTTTATGTTGGGGAAGATGACTCAATACCACCTAGTAAAAGTAGAATATATTTATACTTTGCCACAGCAAAGAAAATTATTACCCACCTTTGGCGAACCAGTACAATTCCCACACTGGCTTTGTGGCACACAGTGGTGTCCAAAATTTATTATTTGGAACAGACAATAGCCAAGAGGCAGGAAGAGCTAAACAGTTCAGACTGGCATGGAGACCTTGGGTGTTTTACATCGTCCCGATAGATGAATCCTTTGTCCCCTGAATAGCTTAAAGAAACACATTAATAAGGCTGATGACATACAATGAAATATACGATGTACCTCACTACTGCTGTGTCTCGGACCTGTATGTCTTATACTGCTGCACTAAGCCATATGAATTGAGGAATGTTTTAAGCACTATCAATTAAGTAGGCTGTGTCCCTGCTGCCGTGATGAAAAAATAAAAATAAAGGAAAAAAAAAAAAGAAATGTTGTGCCCAACGCTGTCATGTAATAATTAAATCATCATCATGGCTAAAAACATATAAAGCTGGCCACAATCTATTTGTTGACACTTGGCCAAAGTATTAACACTAGTAAGACTAATGTTTGGCCCTTCTGATTTATATATACTTTTTCGTTATTTTTGGAAATGGTGCTATGTGAGGCTTTAGGTAAATCTCTGGCACAGAGTTGTTTTTCAAAATTGAATATTTTTTGTGTGGAGACAAACTATTAAATTATGTCCATCTGTACTTAAGTATGGGAGTCTTAATATCAGCTCAGAAGTATGTTTTGATGGAATCTGCTAATAGTTAACCTGCAAGTAAAAGCACTTGAAAAGAGCAGGCTATAGGCTAAGAGTAGGCCCTAATGAAAAGTTTTCCATTGCAAACTTACAGAAACTTTCCCTGTGTGCTTGCACCAACATATTTTGCTTTAAAAATCTAATGTTAAGAGTTTGCTACAAACGCAACACATGAAGAGAACACATAGTTTTAAAATACATACTAATTCCTTACCTGGGAGTTGTAAGCTGTATGTTTATATGGTCTCTCTAATGGCTGCCGACCCACAAACTCAACTTTTTATACTCTTTCAGAGAGTGATGCCACAGTAGAAGGTGGAGCTAGACCCCTTCATTGTTACTTATTTCATATGTACATAGAAATAAAGTGTTTCTTTCATGGGTATAGTATAGAAAAAGGATATTGTGTAAATATTATCTGCATTTGTCTCTAATTCATGTTACTTGATAAAAAGCAATAATAGTAAAGAAGTTATAAACATTTTTCTAAAAAGGGGTGGATCACATGTCTGTGATGTCACGCCATGCTGTGTATATAAATCCTCCACTAGGACAGAACACATCAGTTTTGCCTTCAGTTCAGTGAAGTCAGTCGCCTGCTGACTGTGAGATGAGTTTTCAGTTCACTGCAGTTTGCCTGAGAGAGAAGTTACTGGGAGATTGTGTTTGCTTTCATGTCTCCTATTAACACTGATGCCAAGTTTGTTTATCCTGACAAAGAAAACTGCTGGAACCAACTAACCTTGAAGATTTTTATTTCCTGTACAAGTAATTTTTTTCTTTTTTTTCTGTTTTGGATTACCTAAATACAAATAACAATGCATATCCTGTGTTTTTATGCACCTTGTCTACTGTTTTTGTGTCTGTCTATTCCCACACCTTCACAGTGCAGAACACACACCAAAAAAGTGAAATACAAACAAAAAAGTAAAGCAAAAAAACAATAACAAAAAAAGAAATCTAGAGTCTGGTGCCATAAAATACTAAAGTAACAAAACAAAAGTAAATGTGAAGTATTTAAAAGTGAATACAAGCAAAGAAGGTCAGCACAACTAAAAAGTAAATGTACATAAAAAACAGCACCACTAAAAAGTGAATCAAACCAAAAAGCACAGCACCACTAACAAGTGATTGCGAACAAAAACCCACAGCATATTAACAAACTCTGGTCAGAGCCGATATGGCTATGGAAAGCGTTTAGGAGTGGCAAGAGCATTGAAAAGAATAAGCGGTGCTCTCGCTGCACAGGAGTCAGCCATAACTAGTACTGCAGCAATTACAGTACTGCACATGTGTGATATGCACATGCAGTTTGCCCAGGAGTCAGCCTTGTGCAACTTGGCGGTACTGACATGACTACTTATGCACGATATTCGTGCACATGCAGTTTAAGTCAGTGCCGCCATGTTCTCCATGGCGGTCGTCACTTCCTCAGATATGGAAAGGAGAAGTGGTGCACCTGGAAGGGGGGTGTTTATACGGCCTGTGGAGGGGAAAGGCTGCATAAACAGAATCATTGGAAATTATGCCGGAGCACAGTGGTAGCACATCAGACAGCGGTCTGGTCACATGATTCCAAAGTGCTCATATACAAATCTGATGATGGCATAATATCTGTGGAGCTTGGTCCATGCAGTCATAAAAATCAGACTCCAGAGGAGACTATTAACATACTAGAGATCTTGTCTGGGTCTTGCTTGTCGTCACGGTCACTTTTTCATTCTTTTCTAAGCAGTCATTTCTGGTAAATGTGCCTTAACCATATTGATCTCAGTGCTGCTAGACTACTTCTGGTTTTCCCCTGATTGTAGTAGGTGGGGGTAAAAGTATCCTTGAAGTGGTAGCTGCTGGTGGTGGCACTGTCTGATTAAAAGTGGTACCCATGCTCGTGTGCACATTTTAGGAATGAACCCTTTCCTTGTTTTTGCTGTAAAAAATCTGACCCCTTTAATACAAAAAGAAGGAGTCACTTATGGACTCCACCCCCCCCCTTTCGCTTAAAGTGAGGAACACAATTATGGGTTTGTATCAGATGTATAGTGGCAGCCATAGACACATAATATTGTTAAACAGTAATCAACTATATGTAAAAGCTTAGGGTTCTTTTTTTGTTTTGTTTTTTGAAAGTGTGCTTTCTTAATGTTGTCAATACCACTCCACCTATTTTGTACTCTGCCCCTGGATTTCTGCACCCCAAGTGCATTATTTTACATTTTTGTGTTGAAACTTAGCTGCCGTACCCTTGACCACTGTTCAAGTCTTCTAAGGCCTCTGCTCATACTTTTTCATCCTGTAGCAGATCTTGGTATCATCATGCAGAGTCAAACTTTCCCTTCCTGCTTCTTTGCAATTTCACTTATAAAGACATTAAAGAGGACTGGATCCAGCACTGATCCCTGAGGTACCTCCATCACCCTCCCTTCCTTGGAGTGAACTCCATTTACTACTAACCTCTGTCAGCTATCCCCTAACCAATTTCTTACCAAACAGCCACATTTTTTTCTCTCTGAGCCAACACAGTAGGAGCCATGCAGAACAAATGTAACTTTCTCAGAAAGTATTTAAGTTACACACACACACACACACACACACACACACACACACACACACACCAACTAGCATGAAAGTTGTTCAGGACAAAAAGACCTTTCAAATTAGCCTGTTCACTAAGCTTTACTAATTATATTTTTTAAAATATGGCCATCTGATTACCTGAATTTTAATTTTTCTTCATTATTTTCACCTTTTGGATGGCTATATTTTATAAAAACATCATGAATTCAGTTTAGTGACTACCCTCATTTGAAAAGCCTTTTTGTCCTAAACAACATACATGCTAGTGGTGTATGTGTAACTTGTATACTTTCTGAGATATTTACATTTGTTTGGCATTACTCCTAATGTGTTCGCTCAGAGAAAAAAAATGAGGCTGTTTGGAAGTGCAGTAGGAGTCATGGTGAAATACTAAGAAGCCAGCAGAGGAAGGCCATTTAGTCTATCTAGTCTGCTCATATTGCAGGGTCCAGAGCTTGAGCTACTGTCCCTGCCCCCCTCCCCACTCCTTCCATCCTCCCTACCCATGATCCTTACATTCCCCCTTTGCCTATCCCAGCATCTTGAAGCTGCCCACTGTGTGCAATGAGATCACCTCTTCTGGCAATGCATTCCAAGTGTCTACCACTCTCTCTGTGAAGAAGTGCTTCCTGACCACCCTCTTAAACCTCCCATCCTCCATCTTAAGATTGTGCCCCCTTGTGTTATGGTTACCACTCAATTAAAAGACACCCTCCTTATCCACCTTATTTATACCTTTAAAGTACTTCAAATCTCAATCATGTCCCCTCTCTCTCTCCTGTCCTCCATGGAGTACATGTTCAGTGCCCTCAAATTCTCCTTATATACCTTGCCCTGCTGACCCGCTGTCATCTTTATAGCCCTCCTCTGTACCTTCTCCAGCAGGTTAATATCCTTTTTGATGTGTGGGCACCAGTACTGAAGTCCATACTCTAGATGTGGCCTTACCAGTGACCTGTACAAGGGCAGTATCACCTCCTCTCTCCTTCTACTGATCCCTCTAGCTATGCATCCCAGCATCTTGTTTGCCTTTGCTGCTGTTTTCTTGCACTGTGTGGAGTGCTTCAGGTCACTAGTGATCATCACTCCCAGGTCCTTCCCTTCCTCTGATGCAGATACCAGAACTCCACCCAGGTAGTACTCTGTCTTGGGATTCTTGGTTCCAATAGGCATAACTTTGCATTTCTTGCCATTGAAGCAAAGCTGACAAATCCTGGACCATCTCCCCAGCTTTTCCAGATCATCATGTAGGTCCTGTATCCCTTCAGCTGTGTCCACTCTCCTGCAGATCTTGATGTCATCAATGAAGAGGCACATTTTGCCCTTAATGCAATCCCCAATGTCATTGATGAAGACACTGAAAAACACTGGCACTAGCACTGAGCCCTCTGGTACCCTACTGGTGACTTTCTGGTGCCAGATAACTCTTCCCCTCACAACCACCCTCTGGGTTCTGTCCCTTAGCCAGTTTTCCACCCATCTGGCCATCTAATCCCCAGCCCTGAGATCCACCAACTTCCTGATCAACCTTTTGTGAGGCACAGAGTCAAAGGCCTTACTGAAATTCAGATAGAGGATGTCTACTGCTTGGCCCCTGTCTACTGTGTTAGTGACGCAGTCAAAGAAGTCAATCAGGTTTGTTTTACACAATCTTTCTCCCCCCCCCATGAATCCATGCTGCCTCGAATCCTGGAGACCATGCTGTTCTAGATATTAGACCAACCTTTCCTTTAGCATGGTCTCCATGAGCTTGCCCACAATTCAGGTCAGACGGACTGGTCTGTAATTCCCTGGGTCATTCTTGGTACCACTTATGAGAAGGGGCACCATATGTTCTGTTCTCCAGTCCTACGGTACCATGCCCGACTCTAGTGAACTATTAATTAGGTCTGTCAGTGGCCCTGCCAGCTCCTTGGCCAGTTCCTTTGGAACCCTTGGATGTACTCTGTCTGGACCTGGTGATTTGTCCACCTTTAATGCTATCAGCCCATCCCTCACTCTATCCTCCTCTATCACTACATCTATGTTCCCCCTCTCCCCCTGCTCCTCTTCTCCCTCCTGAAGGCACAGGTCTGTCCTTCTCCCTGGCGAAGATGGAACAGAAGTATTCATTTAGTATCTCTGCTTTTCCACCATTATCCTCCACCCACTCCTCCTCTTTCTTAAGCCTAACAATCCCTTCTTTCTTGTCTCTTTTTTCACTTATATAGCAAAAGAAAGATTTCTTCCCTTCTTAATTCTTTCAGCTGTCTGCAGCTCCTTCTGTGCTTTAGCTTACAGGACTTCCTTACTTGCCTCACTAGACAGCCATAGGTAATTTTCCCTATCCACCTATGTCTTGGTCTTCCTGAATTTTCTATAGGCCAACCTCTTTTCCGTTACTGCATAGGGAACCCCAGAACTGAACCAACTGGGCACTTTAGCCCTTGTGTTTTTTACCCCTGAGCCTAACACACTCCTCTGTGGCAACCAATATTCCTTCCTTAATGATGAACCACCTTTGGTCCACCCTATATCTGCTCTGATACCCACTAGGAGGCTCCTTAGTACTTCACTCATATTCCTGAAGTCCGGCCTTCTAAAATTCAAGATTTTCATCTTAGTCAGGATGGTTTCCCTTCTCATATCTAACTGAAACCACACTGTGCAATGGTCACTCTCACCCAATGGCTCTCTGACTGTTATTTCCTGTACATGCTCCCTGTTTGTGAGCACAAGATCAAGCATTGCCTCTGCTCTTGTTGGTTCTGTGACACTCTTAGTCAGGAACCTACTCTGTAGTCCTTTTAGGATCACCTGATCCTAGCACATGTTGTTGATGGTATTTTCCATTCCACCTTGTGCAGGTTGAAATCCCCTACAATTACCACCTCTCCTCCCCCGGAGCTTCTAATATTTGTGAACTCAGTTCTCTGTCTCTCTCCTCATCCTGGTTGAGTGGTCTATACACCACCACCAGCCTCACCTTTCTCCCTCTTTTGGACCTTAATTGAACCCATAATGCCTCCACCTCCCCTTCCTAGACTCCTCCCTCATGCAAGTTATTTCCTCCCTGATATAAACTGCCACTCCTCCCCCTTCCTGACTACCCTGTTGCTTTTGTATAGTTTATATCCTGGGATTGCAAGGCCCCAGTCATGGTGTAGTGATGCCCAAGTCTCGGTTACTAGCACTATGTTCACCCATTTTCCTCCACCCATTCCTCCCCTTTCTTAAACCTAACAATAACTCACTAGCCAACCTTAAGTAATTTTCCCTATCGACCTCTCTCTCGGTCTTCCTGAATTTTCCATAGGCCAGGCTCTTTCCCCCATATGACCTGGGCAACCCCAGAACTGAACCAGCTGGGCACTTTGGTCTTTGTGTTCTTACCCCTGAACCTAACACACTGCTCTGTGGCAACCAGTATTACTTCCTAAATGATGAACCACCTTTGGTCCACCCCTATATCTGCTCTGATGCTTGCCAGGTGCCTCTTTGGTACTTCACCCATTTTCCTGAAGTCTGCCCTTCTAAAATCCAAGATTTTTGTCTTGGTCAGGATGAATTCCATGCCCATATCTAATTGGAACCACACTCTGAAGTGCTCACTCCCATCCAATGGCTCCCTGACCATTATTTCCTGTATATGCTCACCATTTGTGAGCACAAGTGCACTTTGATTGGCATAATCCATGCACAGAATACTTGATGGTAGGAATTAGACTGCCCACTTCCACAGAGGATAGAGATATGTGGGCCATAGTCAGTGACTCCCCACAGCAAACAAGTCAATACAATAAAGTGTACAAAAAGGCACTGAAGATTATGGGTTTTGTAGGGAATGGTTTTCACAGTAGGCAAAGCAAGGTGATTCTGTCACTGCACAGATCCCTAGTGAGGCTTCACCTGGAATGCTATGACCAGTTCTGGAGACCTCACCTGAGGAAAGACCTAGACAGACTATGGCTCTAAACATCTATTCACTGAAATCCAAAAGGGATTGTGGGTACATAATTGAAACATACAAGTTTCTTTGTGATATAAAGAAGGTAAATTGTTATGCCCTATTTGTACAAAATAAGGATGCAGTCACTAGTAGCATGAGTGGAGGTTGGTAGGATGCAAATTCCCTTCAAGGGTTTAAATGGGACTGGAACAGAGCAAGAGGAATCATAGTCCCCAAGAGGGGCAGTAAGGGCTCAAGGTGTGGTAGTGGGGGGGAAGGGGTTCTCTACAACAGTGCAGTAGGCCAGTGAAAAGAGTTAGTATAGCAAGGGCAGAATAGATAGATATTCAGTCTCCCTTTAGTCAAGTTCTAACATACTAACATACTATTTGCCAGCAGATTAGGCCTTACGGTCTATTGAGTCTGCTCGAACCTTAGATCCTTAGTTGGGTGCCGAGACCCTCATATCCCTTGTGCTCCAGAAAAACCCTGTATCATCCATCCCCACCCCCCTGGGACAGGCCATCATCTGATACATCCACTTTCTGTGTCTGTCCCAACCTCTCTTGAAGTTCTCCACTGTGGATCTCTGAACCAGCTCACCAGGCAGTGCATTCCAAGGGTCCACCACCCTCTCAGTGAAAAACCTCCTCCTCTTTTCCCCCTCACCCTTCCACCTTCCAACTTCAAACCATGCCCTCTGGTGATACCTCCTGCTTTAGTCTAAAGATCCCTCCATGTTTACCCCTATTTATTCCTTGAGGTACTTGAAGACCTCAATCATGTCCCCCTGTCTCTCCTCTCCTCCAAAGAAAACAGGCAGAGCTCCTTAAGTCTGTCCTCATACGTCAAATCCCCTAGCCCTCGTGATCATCTTTGTTGCCCTCCCTGTACCCTCTCCAGGAGCTGTATGTCCCTCTTCAAGGTGGTCTCCAGTACTGTACACAGTACTCAAGGTGTGGTCTAACCAGTCCATTGTACAGTGGCAGAATCAC
The DNA here is from genome assembly GCA_016271365.2 of Neoceratodus forsteri. Classification (NCBI taxonomy): domain Eukaryota; kingdom Metazoa; phylum Chordata; order Ceratodontiformes; family Ceratodontidae; genus Neoceratodus; species Neoceratodus forsteri. Next base: position 1,136,788,592 of record CM057455.1, on the reverse strand, counting down.
TTCCTTGCTCCTAGAGGTGATCCCCTACGATGCATCCCAACATCCTGTTTGCCTTGCTAGCCGCCTCCTGCACTGCTCAGAGTTATTCATACATGCATGCATCCACCATGACCCCTAGGTCTTTTTCCCTATTGAGGCCTCCAGCCTCCCCCCAGGGTGTACCTGTGTTTAGGGTTTCCCCGACCAAGATGCAACACCTTGCACTTGGTGATATTGAAATTTAATTTCCATGTGTGAGCCCAGCTTTCCAGGGTGTCAAGGTCCCCTTGCAGGGCCAACTTCCCTCTTCTCCCTCAACTACTGCTCCCATCTTGGAGTCATCCGCGAAGAGACTCATTTCACACCCTATACCCTCCCTGATGTCTGATATGTATGCATTAAACAGGATCAGACCCAGGACCGAGCCCTGCGGTACCCCACTACCAACCTCTCTAGGGTTCGAGAGCTCCCCACAGACCACTACTCTCTGAGTGCGTCCAGCTAGCCAGTTTTCAATCCATCTGACCATCAAAGGGCCTACTCCTAACCCCATCAGTTTCTCCACCAGACCATTGTGGGGGACAGAGTCAAACGCCTTGCTGAAGTCCAAGAATAATACATCCACAGGCTTACCCCTGTCCAGTTCTGATGTTACCCATTCATAGAACTCCACAAGGTTGGTTTGACATGATCTACCTGGCACAAACCCATGTTGCCGACTATCCAGACCTCCCACTTCCTCCAAGTACACCCCCAATCATTCCTTTAGTATACTTTCCATTAATTTTCCCACCACCGAGGTCAAACTGATGGGTCTATAGTTACCTGGTACTTCCTCGACCCCCTTTATGGATTGGTACCACATGTGCCTCTCGCCAATCCCTAGGTACCCTCCCTGTCTCAAGTAACCTGCTGAAAAGCTCCTAATAGGTGCAGCCAGTATGTCCGCCATTCCCATAGTACTTCGGATGAATGCCATCCGCCCAGGAGATTTGTTCTTTTAGGGTCTTGAGGGCTAACCACACCCTTTGGCGGAGATAGCATCATCCATCCCTCCACCTTACTGGCCTTTTATCCTTACCCAGATGTGACACCCTGGGGTACCTCTCCCTCCCTCTTGCTCCATTTCTGTTGCTCCTGATCCCACTTACTGACGTTTCTATCCCCTTCATGCCTTGCTTTGTAGATATCCCATCCCCCTCCCTAGTGAACACAGAGGCAAAGTACTCGTTAAATACCTCTGCCTGGTCCCTCGCCTCTTCCACCCACCCTCCTTCTGATCTCAATCTGCTGAGATGGCCCTTAGTTTTTTCTCCACTCCCCAATGTACCAGAAGAACCCCTTTTCCCCTCCATGTATCCCCTGTGCCAGCCGCTGCTCTTTACTGGACTTTGCTCCCCTCACCATAAGGGTGACTTTTCTAGATGCAAGATGGTACATTTCCTTATCCCTATCCCCTCTTGTTGTTTTATATTTTTTGTAGGCCGCCTTCTTTTCTCTGACTGCTACCTGTACCTCACTGGACCACCAGCATGGTTTATGTGACCTTGCTCCCTTATGTTTCAACTTAGCGCAGATCCTGACTGCCTCATGAAGTCCCTGTTTTATGACCTCCTATCTCCTTTCCACACTTGTCATTGAGGTAATCCCCTTCAAGTGATCCTTGAGAATATTTCCCATGCCCATAAAGTCTGCCCCCCTGAAGTCCACTGCCAGTGTCCTAGATCTCCGCCCCCATGCTTATTTGAAACCAGACAGTATTGTGGTCGCTCCCAGTCAGGGGGTCTTGTACAAACATGTCCCTTACCAGATCCCCATCTGCCAGAACCACATCCAGGACATGCCCCTCTCTTGTGGGCTCCATCACGTGCTGTGTTAAGAACACATCCTGGAAGCCATCCAGCAGCCTCTGCTCCTTGGCCACCTTAGAGGACATGGTTCCCCAGTTTGTACCTGGCATATTAAGGTCCCCCATCAACACCACTCCTTCCCTTTTGGTCCACACTGGGCAATGATGTTGTCCAGCAAACCATCCTCTAGAACATCACTCATCCCGGGGCCTATATGCTACACCCAGCTTGACCTTATCTCCTGCTGGGGATCGTAAGGTGACCCATAAGGCCTCCACGTTTCCCTCTGCCTCTTCTACCCTAGCAATTTCTATGACATCTGTAATGAACATAGCCACTTCACCCCCTCTGCCCTCCTTTTTATCCTTCCTAAGCATAGTGTACCCCCGTACATTTAGGTCCCAGTCATGGTTTTTGTTGGCCCACATTTCCGTGACCGCCGCCACATCCACCCCCCCTCGAACAACATGGCCTGGAACTCTGGCAACTTGTTTCCCAAGCTCCTGGCATTTACCAACACCAACCCCCACCCTTTATCCCTGATCCTCTTTGTCAAACCCCACCCAGATTCCTTATACTTCCATCCTGCCTCTGTTCCTCCTGAAACCTCCACCCCCAATCTGTTTCCCCCCTCTCCCCCTTGGGCTTGAGGCTACTCCTCTCATCTGGAGGAGAGGGCTTCTGATCAGCCCCTTCCTTATCCCTTCCCCCCCTCTCAAGTTTAAACCCCACCTTTCTTGTATGTAGTCAGCCATCCCCTGTTTAAGGACTTCCTTCCCTAATGGGGCAAGATGAAACCTGTCCTTGGCATATAGTCCCTTATCCTCCCAAACTCCATTCCAGTTCCAGTTCTGTGTTTCTATATTTCGTCTCAGCAATGCACAATAACACACCATTACCAAAAACCCTTATAGAGATACATATCAATGCGCTTCAACAAATCCCTAAACATCGCAGTGTACTTCACACATACACAGAGTTATACCATATCCTTTCACCGATGCACAGTCATGTAGTAGTAACCCACAGTCATACAAATATATCAACTGTGTTCTGCACTGCAAAAAACCAGACATAAGTGTGCTGTTCCCATGCACACATTAGTACCATTGCCTTCCACCCATAGACACATATAGACACACATAACAGTACCCTGCATCAATACAAAGATATGCAACCATGACCTGCACTAAAATAACAGTACTTAAGTACCCTGCTCACATATGCACATTTGTACCACTGCCCTGTTCCTATACACACCCCTATAATAGCACTGTGCACCCATGCAGACATTCACAAGAATGCTGGGCACAAAAATCAGTACAGATAACAGTGTCCTTCAACTTTAGACATTTGTACTATTGCCCTTCACCCATACACTCCTCCATAATAGAATAATTCATCCATAAATATATATTACTCAGCAGTGCACTATAAACCAAGCATAACTGTCATGCACCCTTATTGCCATATCATTCACCCATACACACTGACGTAACAGTAGTGAGCCACTGACTTTGAAAAGTGATCTAAAAGTACCCTGCAACAACACAGAGACATGAAAGAGCACAAGTCACAGAAATCCATGCACATGATAATGTACTACAGACATACACACCTACATAATATTAAACAGCAAAAGCAGACAGCAATGCACACATTTGTAACACTATCATGAACCCATAAACACAGACACTACATTGCCAGTAACAGTAAAATAAATACCTGTCTCTTTCAGTCACTTTTACAGAAACACTGTTAGCATTCAGCAGCAAGTCAGATAAAACAGCTGTAATATGGCTTATCATATTTGTCACTTGCCTCAATCCTTTTCCTATTCTGAATGACATTATTCAGGCATTTAGATTTTTCCTGTTTAAATGAAAAATGGTGACACATGCATCTGGTTTCAAGCAACACTGACAGAGTAAAACCAATAGTATCTAAAAGAGTTTGTGAAATTATAAATTGAGCTTCTGTAAAGTAGCCAGCACATAAAACACTATGATCAGTTTGTTCCTAGCAGGCACACTGGGTCGGATTGGCCCACAGGGCTACAGGGAAAATTTCCTGGGGGCCCCACCCCTTAAGGGGCTCCTGTGACTGCCCAGCACTTTTTAATTTGAGGGTAAACCTTAAGTTTTAAGTTTTCCCTGGCCCATGGGTGACTGGTAGGAAATTAAAAAATAATAGAAAAAATAATCTGTACACTTTATCTTTATTTTTTTTATCCCCCCAGCCATGGCCATGCCACAGTACTGTGCCCTAGTCTAATCCCTTGCTCGCTCAAGAGTTGTCATCATGCACTTTGCATGTGTGTCACAACACTTACTTCCAGCTTCCCTGAACATTACCCGAACCATGTGTGGAAATGTGCCTGGTATTTGTGTTCATATGCTGACTGTTTTCTATAATGAAGTCTACTGCAGTAGCGTATCTGTCTTCTCTACTTTTTCTCTTTCTGTAGTGCCCCGAATTCAGGTTGGCCACCTGAGCGCAAAACGAGTGCTGCTTTACTCTATTCTTCACTTTCTAGCAGTCTGGCACTTTAATTTCCCTTTTCTGCTCTGCATAGTAACAAATACCAGCCTTCCCCTGTCTTGTTTACTGAGGTATGGTGTGTTTCAAAATCATAGCTTAAGAGCAGGAACTTGGGCTGGAGCTATTCGAACCTACGCATGAAACCGCGGGTGTAGCCGACGGTCTTATTGTGTTTTGTGTCTGTTTAGAAAGCCCTGCTCCTAGACTATTAAATAAAGCACTCGAGGATAAGGTCTGGGAACAGGTAGTTAAGCGTAAGAACCATTAAAAAGTATAGTAGTTTGAGTGCTTGAAGTATAGGTACACCACAGCCAATCCTGTCTGCTATTGTTTCAGTGTGCAGCGCTGTACAGAGCTCCTTGGACACTTTGACTCAGTCTTGGGTGTACAGTCCCTTTGTAAATAGCTCAAATGCAAATGTTATAAAGGGGTTTTAAAGTCACTGTGTTGAAAATTTCAGTTGTGGTTATAAAAAGATATGAGTACACTTTTTAGAGTTTAGAGCATGATGTTTACAGCATGAAGCACCTTACTGGGCAGTTAGAATTCAGAAGTTGTGTGCTCCATGCTGCAAGACTGCTAAATATTGCACACTCTGAGACATTGTGTGAGAGAGTCTGCAATATGATCCCCAAAGCTCATGCTGTCTGTGGTTTTGGTTAGTTAGCATAAGATAGTTTTTTTCCTTTTTATTTTACGGTTGCTCCCATTGTAAACAAACAGCCTTTCACACTATTAGAACCTGAAGTACACTCTTACTTGAAAACACAGGGACTGGGTGTGGTGCTCTCACTGAGGCTGTTGTTTCTGCTGTCTCCTTAGGAGGCAGCCGGCCCTTTCCTTCTCTTAGTTATAGTTGGGGGGAAGGGGAGGAGCCACCTGTTCCTGCAGCAAAGCTGTTTTTCTGTTATATTGTTTTATTTTATGAACTTTAACATTAGAAAACATGTATAAAGGTAATTCATTCAGTTGAGCTCATGGTATTAAAATAATAAAATGATTGTGGGCTTTTTACTGTAATAGTTGGCTTGAGGGAAGAGTCAGCAATAGTCACATGTTCATACTTTACAATTTATTTATTTATTTATTTAACAAATCAGAAAGACCTGTGAGCCAAGGGCTCTTTTACAGAGGTTCCACATCAAGTAAATACTTGATTACTTGTTCCATGTCACTATAAATGAGGTATCCTTTCTAGGAGACCTCAGATTCATCTTGGGATCAGCCAGTTACTGACCCCTCTGTTTAGGTCTGCTCCTTTTCAGACCTGTAGCCAACTCTATGTGCTGGTAAGGTGACTATTGCTGCCTGTACCTCAAGAAATCAGGAGCTGAATACTATTTGATGTTATTTTTGTTCCTTTTCTATTTTATTTGCCAAAATGCAATTGATTTTGATGGCTTTTCAAGTTCTTTTTGTCTGCAATAAATTTCTGGTCAGGCAATTGCCTTTCCAACACCTTACATCTCTGTGTCAGTGTCCATCAGTACACCCGCAAACCATGACACCACGCATGTGCACACGCCCAGCAGCAGTCCTTCTGGCTGAGTAAGATTTGGCACCTGTTGCCACCATTTCCATTTGCTGCTGCCACTGGCACTTTGGAGGAGTGCACAGTGGGCTATAGGCTGGCTTCTCTTAATTATTGGGCTAGCTGCTAGCAGACAGTGTCATGACTCGAGTAGTCAATGTAGGATTCGATCAGAAGGAGTCAGAAGATGAACAGGCCAGGCCCGGGAACTTAGGGTGTTGAGTCGGGAGAAGAATTGTGAAGTGAGATGGATGGTCGGTTGAGGCGAGGCAGTTGGGGAATTTTTTTTAGTGTACCCCAGCAGACCAGGCCCCCAGCAGTGATGCTGATGACAGCGAGAGGCTCCACTCAAAGAGGCGAGCTAGGCCAGCCATCAGTGGTGCCAGTTCTGAATGATGGCTCATCAGCTCTCCTCTGGGCTTTTCTTTGAATTACACCCTGGCTGGTGGCCTACCCTGTTTGCGGACAGTTGGAGGACTGATGGGGAGTGTCTTGTGAGAGAGAGACACAACAGCCAGCCCAGGGGGGCCTGGGGACTCGGAGTGGGTCAGGGTCAGTCAGAGACTCTCTCTCAGTGGCTGAAGAAGCTACTACTACAGCACACTGCACACCCCAGAGGAGTCTGAGGAGTAAATTAAGTAGACTGCTTTTTAAAGCTAACCCCCACAAAGAAGGACTTTTAGGGCAATGAACAAATTTTGACAAAAAAAAAAACTCTATTCTCAGCAGTAGCGGTGGAAAAGGATTGGAAACCAATTAGCCAGCATGTATGCTAGAGCGCAGAGCAGGTTAGGGAGAGTGATTGATGCTGTTGACATGGGAATCGAACACAAGTAAAAAAAATTCCTGTAATTAAAAAGCATGCTATCTATTGCCATACATTTAGGGTCTTATCACTGGCATAATGCACAACTTGGGCAATTAAATTACCCTCAGGGCATTTGCAAATGGCCCTAATGCCATTATGCCAAGCCATTTCCAGGTTGTACTCCAACAGCAATAATCTCTGACTCAGCCCTAACATAAATGTATGGGAAGGAGTAGGCCACCACTGGGTGAATGTGTCTCAATGGCACTTATAACGGGTCATGGAAAACCATCTGGGAAGGAAATATATGCATACATATTTGAAAATGGGCAAGGTATGGCTTACATAGTACAGGTCCAGTATTTTAAATAACTTCTACTTTACAGCCCATAGGTTCTACAAAATAGGGCATTTTGACACCCCTAGATGTATAAGATGTGAAGACCATGAAGAATCCCTCCTGCATATATTAAGGGAGTACTCAAAGGTGTGGTCAGTAATTCAAGCAAGCTTAGCCCCCTTGCTGGAACTGCAAGATGTGTTAACACTTGAAATCCCTTAAAATTTGTTTGCAAGGGAACTATGGAGATGTACTGGTTCTTGGTATGCAAAAATACTATGTGGCTATGGTGGAAACTGTAGGCAAGCAGAATTCGCAAGATACTGGCTGGACTGAGAGGTCCTTTTGTACAGGTAGTGGTACAATGAAATGCTGGATACTCTGAAAATAGAAACAGTTATTGCCAGTGTCAATAATAGGTACAAGATATATTTTGAAAGATGGGGGAGGTTACATATGTTAAGTTCAGTGGAATAGTATGGTAGGGGATCGCCAGTATTAGAGGGGAGATAAACTTCCACTTATTGCACTAAAATTATTTGGAAAGGCTTTGCCTGGAGTTCAATGGCCAAGCAGCCAGCCACTCCCACTTCCTGAGCTATATAAGCAGTTTCTCTCAGTCTCATTGTGAAGCACTTTTTCTTTACAGCCAAAGGCTCTGTCCTCTGTTCTGGTTGGGCCCCCCCTTGTTGCTCCTGCTTGTCTGCTGGATTTCTGTGTCTCTTTCCTGCTTCTGGTTTGTATTTTGCCTTCAGCTGTGTGTGCTTCTTCTGTCTTTCTTCCCTGTTTTCTGTGTTTGTGTGTCTTTGGTTTTATCTTTCTGGGGGGCTTTGTTTCTAAACTCCTAGCATATTGCTCCAGAGCTCCTATCACTTGCTTTCAGTTACTCACAACTCTCAAATTACTTGTACTGCAACTACAACCATTATCCGCGTGTTTCAGCTCAGTCATAGTTGCTTCCATGTTGCTTACTTAATAATTTTCACCTGACAGGCTTACTCAGAACCCTAGCTATGCAGCTCATATCATGCTCTCTCAACTCATTCTAATTACCTCATTGCAGCAGTTTCAATGCATTGCCTGGTGTACAGAGCTTCAGAGCATTGTGCCTCCTTTTATTTTGTTTATTGCGGTTACAACTCAGTGTACGCAATTGTTTTCACTACTGCTGCTACAGGTCTAATTTCTTACTACTACTGCTTTGTTAACTCTCTTTGCTATTGTACCTTGTTCTACTCTGAGGTCAGCTAAAAAGCTACTGCTGAGGTTGTTAAACTAGATTTAATATCTGCATGTGGTTCTTGGCCCTTCCATCACTTTCTTGTTTGTCCTGTGGCAGGGACTGGGAAGTGTTTAGGAAGTCGTGGCCCAATGTGGCTAATTATTTCTGTTCTAAATCCTGCCTTAGCCACCGAAAATCCTCAGAGTATTTGTCACCTTGATTTGGCTTTTATATGTCTGGCTGGATTGCCCCACTATTCAGTGCTGTTTCATTGCTACTACATTATGCAGACCTACGTGAAGGTCCACTTATTACTACTCTGTTTACTGACCTACATACAGGTCCACGCTTGCTTACACAATTGATTGCTCATGCCTACTGCATCTTCTCAACTTCAGCCTCTGGGATGTCTGCTGCACTCAATCTGCTTTCGACCTTGCAAGGTCTCAGCACTCACTGCTCATTACAGTCAGCACACCAGTGCCCAATCAGCTTGACAGCTTCTCAGCTCTCAAGTCTAGTTCTGGGGCATGCTAGCCATTCTGTTCTCATGCAGGGTTCCTGCAACAGATGGTCTCGCTCTGCATTTAGTCCGCATCTTGAGCATTTCCAACTTGGGGTGGGATCCTTCTCACCTGACCCATAGCTGAGAATGTCCTTGCCCCGGGCTTGGCTTTAGCTGCCTGCTACATGACAGCAGCTCCTGGTGTAGAATTTAAGATCAGTGATGATGGGTGGTTACGATGCTCTCCTTTGGCTCTAGAGTTCCACTATAATGGTTGTCTATTGACTTTATTGGTTTCTCTAGTAAGGCACCTTTACCACATTCTCTCTATGACTGCCTCTAGTTCACCTGGTTTGAGTTTAGGGTGGGTAGGCCAGGTGAGTGCCTCAGCAGTTGTTGCTCTCCTCCTCCTCCACCTTGGTTGCATATATTGTTGCAGAGTTTACTCGCAACCTTCCACGACGTTCCCGCTAGAGGGTTTGAGTGAGAGCCTTCCTCCAAATTGGAATATTTTCCACCTCCCTTTAATTGGGTTTTCCAAATTGCAGCTGCAGATCTGTCACTAAATAAACTATCCCACACCTGGAGGGAAGATGACCTAGGCCTTGGATCCCCAGAGATTTCCTCCTCATAGGGTTTTTTTTTCTCTCCTCCATTGCCTCAGGTCATAATTCTTAGTTACCATAGCAGTGTCCCCTAGTTTCTTTAGGTAGGTTCCACTGTTGGATGGAGGTGGAGGATGTCCTGTCATTTCCTCTCTCCTTAGATAATCCCCTCATTCTCAACGCAAACCATCAGTATCATGTTACGCAAACCTGGGCATTTCATTATGTTATCAAACTGAGCATCTCATTACGTTATCAAACTGTCTATGCTTCTTTACTACTACGTTACAGTTACTGCTCCTACGTCACAGTTACTGCTTGCTTATAAGCTTCATGTCACCTCATTCTTTGGGATATGATTACACTAAATTTTTTTGGGGTGATTCCTAAGGTTCCTTTAGCCATGGGAATCACCCCGTGGCACCGCTAGGAGTGGAACCCTCTCCGAGGGATCCTTGTCTTTCATACCCCTACAGGGTGGTAATTCCTCTGGAACAGAGAGTGCGAACAGCCAAAACCAAACTAACACAGTTGCACAAGCATAATACTATAGTGGCTGTGCAGGACATTGAAATGTAAAATAGTGCTTAGTCTCACCTTTTGGGCTTGAATGTTTTACCTGATGGCTGCTTCCTGTGTATTTGAAACTAGAAGTAGCACTGTTGTTTTTTATGTATTTTGCATGAATTAACTGCCTGTAAATCCGCTATCACTGGCCTAGAATGCAATATTTCATTATTACATAGAAACATAGATTTTGACGGCAGATACGGACTGCTTGGCCCACCCAGTCTCTCCATTTCCCTACCTATCGGATAAGCTGCAGATCCTAGTTAACCAGCAGCCTACTTCTTCCTACCCCCAACCCCTAGAATTGCCTTATGACTGTCCCATGCATGCTTGAATTCCACCACTGTTTTGACTCCACAACCTCCTCCTCCGGAAGTCCGTTCCATGCATCCACAACCCTCTCTGTGAAAAATACTTCCTTAAATTACCTCTGAGCCACCCCTCTATCTTCAAATTGTGCCCCCTTGTTCTTGCACACCTCTTTTTTTGAAAGATGCTACCCTCTTGGACTTTGTTGATTCCCTTGAGATACTTGAAAGTTTCTATCAAGTCCCCCCTCTCCCTCCTTTCCTCGAGGCTATACATATTCAGCTCCTTAAGTCTCTCTTCATATGTCTTCCGGTGCAGACCCTGCACCATATTAGTTGCCCTCCTCTGGACAGCCTCCATCCTGTCTATGTCCTTGTGGAGATTGGGTCTCCAGAACTGCACACAGTACTCCAGATGGGGCCTCCCAGCTGTCTGTACAGAGGTATAACAACTTCCTGTTTTCTACTGGTGATGCCTCTCCCTATGCATCCCAGTATCCCCCCAGCCCTCCTTGCTGCCCTCTCACATTGCTTGCCCACCTTTAGGTCATCTGATATGACTAGCCCCAGGTCCCTTTCCATTTTTGTTGTTGTTAGTATCTCACCCCCCATTGTGTACTCTTCCCCTGGGTTTTTGTTTCCCAGGTGCATTACCTTGCACTTCTTAACACTGAATCTAAGCTGCCATACATTTGACCATTCCTCTAACCTTGCCAAGTCCCTTCTCATCCTTTCCACCCCACCTTGTGCATCAACTCTGTTGCAGATCTTTGTGTCATCTGCAAAGAGACATACTTTTCCTTCCAGTCCCTCTGCAATGTTGCTTATAAAGACATTGAAGAGGACTGGTCCTAATACTGAACCCTGCAGTACCCCACTAGTAACCCCCTTTCTTCAGAGTGGACTCCATTTACTATTACTCTGTGTCCTATTCCCAGCCAATTCTTTACCCAGGCTGTCATCTTGGGACCCACTCCCAGGCTGGCTAACTTGTATATTAATCTTTTGTGTGGGACTGTGTCAAATGCCTTGCTAAAGTCTAGGTAGGCCATGTCCACAGCCCCTCCCTGATCTACTACTTTGGTCACCCAGTCAAAGAAATCAATCAGATTTGTCTGGCATGACCTTCCTGCTGTGAATCCATGCTGCCTTGGGTCCTGAGCCCCTCTGGCCTCTAGATACTCAACAATTCTTTCCTTCAGAAGTGATTCCATCATTTTCCCTACCACTGAGGTTAAACTAACAGGTCTGTAGTTTTCTGCTTCTGCTTTGCTCCCACTTTTGTGAAGGGGAATCATATCTTCCCTCCTCCAGTCCTCGGGTACCACCCCATCCTCCCATGATTTGTTAAAGAGGGTAGTCAGTTGTGTCACTAGTTCTACCCTTAGTTCTTTTAGAATTCTGGGATGAATCCCATCAGGCCCAATTGCTTTGTCCACCTTCAGTTTTAAGAGTTCTTTCAGAACCCTTTCTTCTGTAAATGGGCTGGTATCAACTTCTGTATCCAGAGTGTTTCTACTGTTTGTTTTAGGTACCTCCCCCACTTCCTTTGTACATACTGAGCAAAAATAATTGTTTAGTATCTCTGCCTTTTCACAGTCACCCTCTGCCCACCCTCCCTCCTCTTTATTGCCTCACTAGCCCTTCCTTGGTCTTCCTTCGCTCCCTGATGTACCTATAAAAGGTTTTATCCCCCTTTTTAATTGAGTTGGCTATCTTTTCCTTGGTTTGGGCCTTTGCTGTTCTGACTGCCTTCCCAGCTTCCTTTTGCTTTAACTGATACAGTTCCCTGTCCTGATCCTTCTGTGATTCCTTGTACTTCCTGAATGCTTTCTTTTTCTCTTGAACCTTCACTGCCACTTCCTTTGAGAACCATAGTGGTTTCTTACAACATTTCATTGTGTTAATTTGCTTCACACAAAGGCTTGTTACCTCTGTGATGGCAGTTTTTATTATTCCCCATTGTTCTTCCACCCCTCCTTCCTGCCCATTTGCGAGTGCATTCCTTAGGCACTCACCCATTTTGGCAAAGTCAGCCCTCCTAAAGTCCAGTACTTTTGCCTTTGTATGGCTTGACTTTATTGCTGTGTTTATTGTGAACCATACTGTTCGATGGTCACTAGTTCCCAGATGGCTACCCACTTCTACATCTGTGATCCTCTCTTCTCCATTTGAGAGAACCAGGTCTAAGATTGCTCCCTCTCGAGTGGGCTCCAATACTAGTTGTCTAAGGCATGCCTCTTGTAGGGCATCTAGAATAACCCCACTCTTTGAAGTGGCTGCTGCAACTGCATTCCAGTTAACATCTGGCATATTCAGATCACCCATCAGCAATATCTCCCCTTTTTCTGCCATTCTAAGTATTCTTTCTATCATTTCCTTGTCCATTTCCTCCCCCTGAGAAGGGGGTCTGTATACAACCCCTGTGCGGATTGTGGTGCCATTGCCAGTCTCCAAATTTACCCACAGTGCTTCTTCTCCTCCCTGTTTTCCATTTTGTTCTGTTGCTTTGATTCCTTCCCTTATGTAAAGAGCTACTCCTCCTCCTCTTTTACCCTCCCTGTCCCTCCTGTAGATAGTGTATCCTGGTATGTTTATGTCCCAGTCATGGTTTTGTTGTACCATGTTTCTGTGACTGCCACGATATCCAGATGTTCTTCCTCCATCAAGGCCACTAATTCAGGAAGCTTGTTACTCAGACTATGGGCATTGGTACTCATTGCTCTCCATTTTTGATGGCTTTACCTTCTTTTGCAGCATCCCCACTGACCTGTCTACCTCGGTCTTTTTCTCATTTAGTACCCTGTTTTGTAGGGAGAGGCTGGGATTTTCCTGCTGCTTATCAGTGCCTCCCTTGACTAGTTTAAAAGCTTGCCAATGAAGCATTTAAACTGATTGCTCAAAGACTTGTTCCCTTCCTGGACAGATGCAGACCATCCTTCCAGTATAGGCTGGTGTCCTCCAGGTGGAACCCCAGTCCCCAATGAAGCCAAACCCTGTGCTCCACACCATTTTTTCAACCATTCATTAAACTGCATGGTGCAAAGTACCTCGCCTCACTCATGCCATTGACAGGCAGCACCTCAGAGAAGGATATTGTGTGTGCTACTTGTCTTAGGCCCCTCCCAATTCTACAAAGTCCTTCTGCACTGCTCTAATCTCATGATTAGCCAAGTCATTTGTCCCTAGGTGGACAATGATGTCCAGCTCAGACTCCCATGCAGCTGTTCTCGTGATCCTGAGGATGCGCTTCCTGTCTCTCCAAGCCATGGCACCAATCAGGCACCTTACTTCAGTTTTCCCTGCTCCCCCCAGTTCTATCCCCCTAATTATTGAGTTCCCCACCAGGAGCTGCTTCCTTTCCTTGTGGTGTCCTCTGCCTCCTTCCTGTGGGCCTCCCTTCTTCCCCACTGATATTAGATTATATGTGCTGTGCTGCTGGTTTGTTTATACATTTAATGTTGTCCTATTCCCTCCAATCAGGAGGTACTGATAGTGTGTGTGGGGGAAGGGGTGCTACACTACGCTAGTATTTTATTTCAAGACAGGCCACAGGAAGCCTAGGTAGGCATAGGCTGGTGCTACCTAGTAGCCTGCTGTGTACTGTTGTTTGTATTTTTCCTCCTAGCCTATGTCACTGTGTGGAGACTAGAGACAGTTGACTGTTTTTTTGGGGGGGCTTGTGGGATTGTTATTGAGTTGTTGCAATTTTAAATAATGTTTAGCTTTACAGTTCCTGTTGTTCCTCATACCTACTCCCAGGCCAGCACTTGACTTTAGTCTTTACTTTAAAATGGCACAGTGTGGCTGACCCAGTGGCATGGAAGGCTGAGGCATAGCTGACTTACTTCATGCCACACTGGCAACCCGTGTTAGTGGTGCAAGCTGGTCACTTGGGGTTGGCCGGGGAGGGGAGAGGATTAAGCATCCAGAGGACAGCTCTCCTCTCCCGGGGAGGGTGAGTTGGTTGGCAGTCCCACTGAATGACTGCCCCTAGGTGGAGGCCTGTGGGCTGAACAGGACAGGGATGCCAGTAGAAGAGAGGGTGCTGTGGGAGTCTGGGACTCTGCAATGTGCATGCGCCTCTTAATGCACATGTAGGATTTTTGCATCTTCCATTTTTTTTAAATTCGACTTTTATTGTTTTTCATTATAAACCACACACATGGAGATGTAGACAAGAAAAACAGTACCACTCATGTCACCTAACTAATCCCCTCCCACCCCCTCCCTGTCCCTCCCCAGAGTATGTCTTTACTAAATGTTAATATAAAGGACAGGATTGATTAAACTTATTAATTCACAAGATAATACAAAAGGAGAGTTAGAAATAAAGTATCTTCTTAATGTAAATATAAGGCATAGAATTTACCCCAATTTTTGTCAAAAGCTCGTAGTTTGTTGTTAGAGCTTGCTATGAGATGTTCAGTTCGGAAACAAGTAGAGAGTTCCTTTAGCCATTCGTTGTATGAAATTGTGAGCTGGTCCATCCAGTGGCATAACACTAATTTCTTGACCACAATTGAAATTAAGGCCATGTGGTATCTTCTTTCTTTAATTCTGATTGCCTTGTAAACACCTAGAATACAAACATCAATGTTAAAGAGACCATCTAGGCCTAGCAGAGGGTCCAGATTGGATTGAATGGTCTGCCACAAAGGGGCTACTTTTTCACAATGCCACAGAATGTGCAATATGTTCCCTTCTGAGATGCCACATCTCAAACACAAGGAATAAGGGAGATGATTAATTTTGGCAAGTTTAACAGGAGTATAATACATATCATTTAGAATATGAAATTGTGTGAGTCTAAGTCTGTCTTGAGGGATATAGATATGTAGGTCTTTCCAAATCTGAGTCCAGTTTAGCATCATGTCAGGTGCCAGGTTATTCCAGATTTTAGAACCTTGGAGTGGTTGGGGTATTTTAGAGCTAAGAAGTAGGAGTATAATAAGGAAATTCCATGCGGTCTGTTGACTATGTCTTTTAATTGAGTTAGGATAGGAGATATATTGGAAGGTTTGGGAGCAGGCCCGAATAGTTGTCCTATTAAGTGTCTTAGCTGAAAAATCTTTAAAATATTTATTTGAGGTATTTGAAATTTCTGGATAATATCCTGAGAGTCAAGAAGAGAATCCGAGAAATATAGTTGAGCAACCGTAAATTCTCTTAGTTGTGGCAGCCAACCTGGTGTTAGGCAGGAACCATCTAACTTAATATTTGGGTTAGAAATACGAGTTTGGGAGGGGTCTTTCTGAGGATGAATCTTGAAAAAGGAGCAAAACTGAAAGAAAACTCTAATGGAGGTACAAATTGGTGTATTTTTGAGGGGAGTTAGTAGGTTCCTCCAGGGTAAGTGGAAAATAATAGGAGTAGATAAGTTGTGTGTATGAAGAAGTTGTTCCAGTTGCTACCATGCGGGAAGATATTCTTTATTAGTACTCAGCAACCATTGTCCCATTTTAATAAAATGACTGAACCAGTAACACCAAAAGATGTTTGGCAGACGGAGGCCACCCAAATCCTTGGGGAGACTGAGTTTGAAGTAGGTACGTCTGGGATGTTTATTCATCCAGATAAAACTGGTTATGAGAGTATGAATATGGTGGAAGAAAGTCAACGGTAGCCAGATATTTAACATGCTCAAAGGATAGAAAATTCTAGGCAGAAAATTCATTTTAGTAATATTTATTCTACCCCATAGAGAAATTGGTAGAGACTCCAATCTCTTAAGATCTTGTTGAATAGTAGACACCAGGTTATCCAAATTAAGCTTCTTGGTGAGAGCAGAATCTTTTGTTAACATAATCCCCAGGTATCTGAGTGAATGAGAAGACCATTTCATGCCAAAGGATGAGAAGTCTGCCTTATGAGTGTGAAAATTGAGGGGGAAGATCTCAGTTTTAGTCAGGTTTAACTTGTAATTAGAGAGGTGGCTAAATTGAGAGATAATGTCAAGAGCGTTCTTTAGCGATATAGTAGGTAGTTGCAAATGTAGGAGAATATCATCCACATACACTGATAGTGTGAACCTAGAGCTTGATATCTGGATTCCTTGAATTTGAGGTGATAAATTAATATGTCTGATGAGAAGTTCTAGATAAAGATTAAAGAGAAAAGGTGAAAGGGGGCAGCCTCGCCTAGTACTGGTAAAGAGAGGAAAATGGGAAGAAAAAAAAACATACAATATATCTTAGCAGTGAGGGGGAAGAGTATATGTTTTGAATCCAATGCATAAAACTAGAGAGGAAGCCCATAGATCGAAGAGTGGACCAGAGGAAATCCCAATCCACTCTGTTGAAGGCCTTTTTGGTGTCTAGGGAAACAAGTGCCATAGGGGAGGGAGAGGATTGGGCTACCTGAAAGATATGATCTAGTTTCCTAATATGATCAGCTGAGGATCTTTCAGGTATGAAACCTACTTGTTCTGGGCTCAACAGGAGTGTCCAGATTTTCCTGATGCGCATGGAGAGAATTTTTGTAAGAATTTTTATGTCGCAGTTTAAAAGGGAGATGGGACGATAACTAGATGGTTTAGTAGCTGGCTTATCTGGTTTGAGAATAAGAATTATAGTAGCTTCAAAGAGGGATGTGCCCAGAGTGTCTGCCTGAATTATATATTCATATAACTGTAGTAATAAAGGGGATAAATCTTTGAAGAAGATCTTATAAAAGTTGAAGGGATAGCCGTCTGGGCCTGGTGCTTTGTCCAGAGCTAAATTATTAATAGCTTCACTCACTTCAGTAAGAGAGATGGGGAAAGAAAGGGTAGTGTGGTGATGTTCCAGAAGACATGGAAGGTGAGCAGAAATCAAATATTCTTCAATGGCGTGAGCCTCCGGGGCTGAAGGATTTTTACCATATAGCTCATGATAATAATTTTCAAAGACTAAGGCTATGTCACGGGATGTAGTCTTTGTAGAGCCGTCTGGAGCAATAATCAAGGAAATCAGCCTGGAACTTTCAAGTTTCCTTAGGTGGAGAGCTAGAAGTCTGCCAACTTTTTCCTGTTGGTCTATATATTTAGAACGTGTTTTTAAGAGGGAGTATTCAGCTTTCTCTCTAAGAATGTCTGCGTGTTTATTTCTCAGTGAGAGTAGAGTAGTTAGTGAAGTAGGTGAGGTAGAAGCAGAAAGCGATAATTCAGTGGCTCTGATTTGAGATAAAAGTGTTAATGCCTCTTGCTCTCTCGATTTTTTCCTGTAAGAGGACATCGTAATAAGTTCTCCCCAAAGGTAACATTTAAGTGCACACCATTCAATATCTGCTGTTGTGACTGAACCTCTATTATGTGCAATAAAAGATTGAATAAGGGAATAGATCTTCTCGGAGTAAGATTTGTCTTTTAGGAGCTGGGTATTTAGCTTCCACACGGAATCTTTTTGTATATTAGAATCAGGGGATATGACTATCCAGGCTACAGAATTGTCTGATAGGACGATTGATTCTATTCTGGTTGGCATAAGCCAGATAGTAAGGGAAGGCTGATCAATATGTAGTCAAGCCTGGACCAAGAATGATGGATGGGCGAGTAAAAGGCGTAAAGTTGATGAAAGGAATTAAGGATACTCCATGGGTCGCGTAGCCCTAGCATGTCACTGAAATCACTTAGGGCTCTTTGAGGTTGAAAGGGGGGTTTCAAGGGTAGGTATGAACAATCTAGATCTTGTGTGGGTGGGACATTCCAATCACCACCCAATATGAAGGGGGTGAGAAGTAATGAGGCTAGTTTGTTCACAAGTTCCATAAAGAACTGCGCACCTCCTCCAACCGGTCCATAAAGACACCCTAGGACTAACTCAGTATGATGAATGATTCCCTTAACCAGGATGTATCTGCCTTCAGGGTCAGAAACAGTCAATGCAGATTGAAATAGGACATTATTCATAATCAGGATGGCTACACCTCTACTTGAGGAAGAAGTGCCGGAGGCAAAAATTTGAGTTACTCCTTGCCTGCGTAGCCATGTGGTCTCCCTAACAATGAGATGAGTTTCTTGCAAGAAAATTATATTAGCATGTATCAAGGCACAGTGCTTTAGGATTTGATAACATTTGGTGGGGTCTCTAATACCCCTAACATTCCACGTCATAATTTTAAAGGTTGTACTCCCCAATTTTTATAAACAATATAAACACAACGCGAAACAGGTATCGCCTGCCTTTGTGAACCATAGGACACACTCCGTCCCTCCCCCCAACCCCTTTATAAAACAGTCTAATAGACCCCCATATATCTTTGTAGATATAAAAAACAACAGTTAACTTTCTGAACTGTGAACTCCAGTCATTTATCAACGTGTTACCTTGTGAGTAGGGGTCAATGGTTGAAATTTGAGTGTATACTATTCTATCCCCTTCCCTTGAGGATATAGATAAGGTTATTCTGTTCAGAAACAGTAACGCAGTCCACAATTCTATCCCTTCTCCCAACTATTTAAACTATTTACAGTGTCCTCCTCCAGAGATTTATATCTATCATAAGTGTAGAAAACCAACACTAGAGGAGGAGTAACCCTCTTGTACTTGGTTCCATTCACTGTAGCAGGGTGATTAAGAGTAATAAAATCAAATTGTTTAATGCACTCAGTGAATAGGAGCAAGCACAACCCCCCCTTAATCCAGTTTGTGGCACCACGCAAGACCAAAGCGTTCCTCTCGCTCATCCCCCCCTCCTTTCCTGCAATATTATGAAAGATGAAACATTCTGGGGACCCTAGAGATAGGATGAGCGATAGCTTACCCGCCCATCACTATTTTGTGCAGGTGGGTGTCAAAGGGGCTAGAAGTTCCTGCGATCTGTACCCTGGGTCCATCATATAGATAAAATTAACCTGGCAGAGGAAAACTAAGGAAAAACACCTTCTCTGGTGAAATGGTACCGCTCAATTAAATCTGGTATCTACCGCCACTTAGCCTGAAGACTTGGGTGTTTGGTTTAATTTAAAGAGGCTATCAGAACATATTAGCGGTGATGAAGTAAACAAAATTAGCCAGCAAAAACAAATTATCTCGCTCCTTACTTCGAAGCATGCTGGGGGAAACAGTTAAGGCCGACACTGGTGTTCGACTGTTCCTGCCCTCTGGAAACTACAACTAAAGATTAAGTTCCCTGTGGGTGGATTACTAAGACATGGTTGGGGTTAAATGCCAGCTTCCAGTCTCCTATAGGAGAGGCACTCATGGCTAACTTAAATCTAGAAAAATCAGGATGGACATCACTAACCTCTGTGGACCATTATAACACCTTTCCCTAATTTTCAGGAGGTGAGTGATCCCTTGGTAATACAAATTAACACCTCGTTAGATAAAGAGTTTAAGCAGTTATACAGACACCATATTAACAGGAGTTCAGGTAGAACTAAAGAGGTCAGGAAGTTTCAGTTTTAGGTCTTGTTTTGCTGCTTCAGGAGTGTCATATGAGTGCCAGCTATCATTTATACATATCTGAAGACGAGCTGGGTATGACATTTTAAACTTCAATCCGGCAGCTATTATCTTCAAGACAATAGGATGAAAGGCAATTCTTTTTTGGCGTGTTTCCAGGGGTAGATCTTGAGTAATCCATAGAGGTTTATCTTCCTAAAGTATAGCCTGAAGCTCTCGAGCTTTGGACAACACATGTTGTTTCTCCAGATAACTGAGAAATTTAAGGATCATGGGCCTTGGAGGTGCTCCTACTGGGGGTCAAGGTCTCAGCGATCTGTATGCTAGTTCAGTTTGGTAGCCTGGGTTAAATGGAGATGGGCCTGCTATTTTGGCTAGTCATTTTTGAATGAAGGCGATAACATTAATACCTTCCTCCGATTCGGGCAGACCAAAGATAAGGATGTTGTTTCTTTGACTCCTACCCTCTCGATCTTCTGTTTTTAATTGGAGTTTTGCCACTTGTTGTTGGAGCTTAACCATCTCCAGGTCCGTTCACTCCTTCCAAGCCTCTAGTGATGAGGCCCTAGCATTCACGTCTTCTATTTTCCTACCCATGTCACTCATGTTGGATCGCAAAGATTTCAGCTCTGTCGAGATGTCTTCTAGAGTCTCCCAAAATGGGAGCAGCTCTTGCAAGAATCTATCCTCTGTTAAAGGAGTAGCTGTTGAAATTTGTGATGTTGCTCGAACCGGCTGGCTCTCTTGAGCTTTTGCTTTTTTCAACGCTTTTAGCGGCGAGGCTGGTGGCGTGTGATGTGGTGGGGCCTGTTTCGTCTCTAAGTCCATCGCAGCAGTGTTACCACCAATAGTGACGTAAAATGTAGATATTATTGGTTGTTGGTATATCAGGCTCCAGTAAAAGTCAATTAAGTTGTGGAATTCCCCCTTTGAAGTACTATTTAGGCAAGTTATAGGAGAGGGAGACTAGAACTCTTCTTAGGGTCTGCTTCTCAGTCTGCAGGCATCACGTGACTCCTGCATCTGCCATTGTGAGGGAAGCCCATTGTCTACACCTTCCCCCGGGGCCCTTACATGACCAGTCCAACCCTGCAGGAACATTTAACACCAAGTGCCCACTGCTTGCACTGATAGTTATTTTTAGGAAAGTGATAGAAGCTGTGTGTATACCCTTTCCCATTCTTACAACCAATGGCACAGCAATGCTTCATATCAGCAAAAAATTAAAACAGGAAACAACAAAACTGAATAAAAAGTAACCACACAGACAGACATTAAAGTCAGTTAAAAATAAAATATACTGTAACAAACTGTGTTAAGTTGATATCAGTATAAAAGCAGGGAAATAAAAAGATTATATTGGTAGATAGGGCAGTGGAACTCACACTGTTTGTTGCAAAGCCACTGTCAGCAGTACTATTTAAACTGTCAGGAAACGAGATAAATTTTGAGAGTAGGTCAAACACTGGCACAGGCCACTCCAGTACTCAGATTACAGACAAACACTGCAATGATATACTGTTAGAAACATAAATCTGACAATTTAAAAGAAATTATGAAGGACTCAGTATAAGGATAAGGAGAGTGTGTTAAATCAAAACAAAATGCCCTGACTGCATCCTGTTGCTGACCAGGAAATAAGCTGGAACTGATGTCATGACTCTGCAGACGCTGGCAGCCCAGCTTAGCAGAGCATCAGGAACAAATTACAGCAGTCAGAGGAAAACAGAGCTAAGAACATGAAAGCACAATTACAGTATTTATTAAGCAGAGTGGTAAAAACTAGGGCACTGCTTTAAAGGCATTTCTTCAGGGACACTGGTTTACCGGGATTGAGAAAGGGCATATTCCACTTTGCACATTGTAAAAAACGGTATTGTCACCGGTGTCTGCTAAGCCAAAATCCGGTTTTACTGGTGTTTAGTTTTCTGTACTTTATTTAACAATTTTTAACTCTGCTAGCATGCATTTTAGCAATTTTGACCTCCACTATTACACATCCTTCCATCCTTGTACCAATTTAAAGTTATTTTAGGTACAAGATGTGATGGCAGCAGCAACACTACAGCCCCCGTCCCTAAGGTGTGATGGAAGCAGCACTACAGCCCCCATCCCTCTGGTGTGACAGAAGCAGCAGCACTATGGCCCCCATTCCTTAGGTGTGATGGCAGCAGTACTATGGTCATCATTCCTCATGTGTGATGGCAGTATCAGCACTATGGCCCCCATCCCTCAGGTGGGACGGCAGCAGGCCTACATACCCCATCCACCAGTGGTGATGGCTGAAGCACTACAGCCCCCACCCTTCAGTGTGAAGGCAGTAGCAACAATGCAGTCCTCATCCCTCTGGGGTGATGGTAGTAGTGACAGCACTATGATCCCCTTGCAACACTCACACCCCACATGCATAAGTTACAAATGACTTGGTCTCTTTGCGTGTTAGAACTCAGATGTGAATTAATCTGAACCATCACCGCTAAGGTGGACTACCTTTGTTTTTTCCTCTCTATAATTTAACTGCCTGAATTGGATATCTGCCTGTGATACCACTGACCAGGGTTAGGGAACAGACTTGGGTGTTGGTGGGCCAGCTGGTGGGTGAAGGCTTGAGTGTCCAACGACCACTCCCCTTCTCCTGAGAGGGAGAGTGGGTTCATGACTCAGCATTTGCTGGCCCATGGTGGAGGCCAGAGGCACGACAACACGTCAGTCCTCACAGCGGGAGGAGTGTGACAGAGTCGGCTTGTGCCTTGACATCATGTAGCCTGTCACACTCCCAAGAAAATGGGAAAACACCTGCTGGCCCATCGAAGGCTGCTGGTTCTGGCATACACCAGAAGCCCCAGACATGTGTCAATTCTGACTCCCAACATGCCCAGGATACACAGGAAGCTCTTTGGGGCAACTCTCCTCTCCTGGTAGCCTCCCACAGGGGTAGGAGCCCACTCAATGAAGGGTTACTTTGGGTTACCTGGTAGCACAGCAGTAAGGGTCAGTGGATAGTGGTCAGGACTCAGCAGTGGTGGTAGGGGGGCTTGACAGGCCTGAAGGAGTGGATGGCCAGGGGGTAGGAGGAGCAAAAAAAAAACTGCTTGAATTTGCTTCTTTGAAATAAAGTGTTTTCACCTAAAAAATCCACAAGTGATTAGTGGAGGACTTTCAAATGGATTCATGCATCTCCCAGACATGTGGGTGCTTTTTTTTCTACTTGGTGTCCATGAAAAGAGTGTCTCCAAGTTTTCATGTCTTTGTTCAGATGTGAATTGAGCACTACTCTGCCCACCAGCATCATGGGGTCTTACCTTAAGTACTCTTAAATACTTAACATTTGCTTTTTGTTGAAGCAGTCTATCAGAAAACATTTTGTTGTCACAGAGACAGAACCAGCAGGTGGGAGAAAAGGTACAAATGATCCAATTCACCTAAATGGGGTGCTAACCGTGAAGTCTTTTCATAAGTAGTAAGGCAGTGTCTTCTTTGTGAACACACTTTCATTCAGACTAGTTTTCATTCAAACAACTGAGGATTTTGGATGACCCTACTGATTATAAACTTGAATAAGTTAGTTGGTAACAGTGATCCTGCGTTTAGCAATCTACAACCTAGATGCTTATATGCAAAGAATACAATAAAAACCTGACTAAAATCTAAAATCAAGCTTATAAAACATATCTGAATATTTATCTTTACATATACAAAATCATTGCAACCCAAGTAAAACTCAAGTAAATTACATGGTACCCTGACTACTATTCTATGATGTAGTAAACATATATTGGTATTTTTCTTTTATATTTCTTTGTAAAGCAGGTAAGGCCCACTAGGCAGAACTGTCTGTTTTAAGGAGTGACCTAGAAGCACTTGAGAGGTTAAGTGACTTGCTTGGATGCAAGTGGAGGTTGTGGGACTCAAACCCAAGTCTGCTGGATGTACCCAGTTCAATCACCATTTGTTACTCTAACCACTAGGCATGGGTGGTTAAACTGAATGGCTGATTACAACAAAGCAGTGCAGGTGATTTCCTTACTGTTTCTAAATGCAGCAAAGCAGAAAGAATGCAAAACACAGCAGCATTTATTGTAAGATGCTGAAATCGGGTCAGCCCGCTGGCGCTGCAGTAGCACTATTGCTTGCAATGCCAGTGACCCAGGGTCAGAAGCAAACTCGGGTTGCTGGAGGTCTGGCCAGGGGAGTAGGATATAGCACCTGGGGGACTGCTCTCCTCCTCCGGGGAGGGTGGGCTGCAGGTCTTGCTTCTTTACCACCACCGGTGCGACCACAAGTGGTGGTGCAATGGTGCTGCAGAGTGATCAGGAGGGGAGGACACTAGCCAGGATCTGGAGCAGTGGCATGTCTCTATGTGACCTACCTCCTTGGATCTCTAGTGTTGGTGCCCTCAGGGAAAGAGACCAGAAAGCCAGGAACAATCACCCCACATCAGCCACTGGCAGAAGGGACCCAGGTGCCCCAGACTTCATAACCAGGCTCCAGGAGAGACCCACTGGGCTGCCTGACACACACCAAGGGAGTGTGGAGGGGGTGACCTAGGGTTCCCTCCCTTCCCACCTGGGGGGATAAAACCTGGGCAGGATAGGGGCAGGCCCACAGGAGCTCCTGAGCATTATCTGGGGGTGAAGCTAGGGGATACCGATGCTGTGAGAAGGGGACATAGAAAGAGAAAATTAAAAAAATGTAAAAAGATACTGAAATCTTAGAGATTCTGTGCAGTGACATGCAATTTCCGTGAGGCACCGGTACAAGAATTCAAAATCCGCATACCAAGCAGGATTCCGTGATTGTAACCGGTGTTACCGGTAAAAATGGAAAACCAGGGTCCCTGCATTTCTTTATTAACACTACCATTTGCAGTGAAAAATAAAGTGTTGCACATGATCTTTAAACTGAAAGAATGGATTATTTAATTCAAATAACAGTGATTTGCATTAGTGGAAGGACACACAGAAAAGTCCAAAACATGTGTTCCACGATAAGCCATTTTCCAGCTGTGCTTCAGCAAGACAGCTGTAGGCTCCGCCCACAGCCATAAAAAGTGAATGTAAACCAGAAAGTACAGTGCAACAACAAGTAAATGCAAACAAAGAAGTGTAGAACTAAAAATAGCTGGCATCATCAATTGCTGCTCTGAAAGATTAATTGCAGGTGAATGCATACACTGTTAAGCATTTCCTGAGGTCCACTAGCACCCTCCTCTTTTACCCAGTCCCTTGTTAAAGACTACCTTCTTGCCAAGTACTCTCTAATGTCCAGAGACAATCCATTCCTGTCTCATGCTAATCATTTACTGGTGTTCTGTGGCACTCCCCCCTTTCCCCCCACCAACTACATGACAAGCAATTCTTGATGCCCAGTGGCATCCTCTTACCACATCTCTATCCTGCATCAGTCAGTTCCTGATGTTAAGTAATATCATCACCCTCTTTGTATCCTCTGCCAAGCATTCCATGGAAGTCCAAGGGCTTCTCCCTCACCTTGTTCTAAGCCAAGCACACCTTGGTGTCTGGTGGCAACCTGCTCCCTCACAATATCTTGAGCCAAGCAGTCCATGGTGTCCAGTGTCACTGCCTTTGCTCACCCTACACCATGCTAAGCATTCCATAGTTTCCAATTTCACCTCCTCCCCCATCCTAAGCCAACCAGTCTGTCCAATGGCACTGTCATTGATCACCCTATACCATATCAAGCATTCCATGGTTTCCCATGGCAATTACTCCCCATCCCTATCCTACACCAAGCACTCCATGGTGTCCAGCGGAATCCCTTTTCTCACCTTGCCAATGCCATGAATTCTAGTGCCTGGTGGCATCCCTTCCTTTACTCTATCCAGGGTTAACCACTCCCGGGTATCCAAGGGTAACCCTCCTATGCCAAGCACTCCCTGGTGTCCAGTATCACCCCTCCTTCAAACAGTTTAATTCAAAGTACACCGTGGTGTCCAGTAACACCTCCTTTCTTTTTCCATCCCTTGTTCAACCCTCTCTGGTATCCAGTAGCACCTCCCTTACTCTGACCAGTGCTAAGCACTCCAGGTATCCAATTGAATCCTCTTGGTCACTCTGTTCCTAATTTCCAGTGGTCCCTAATGTCCACTGGCTCCCTTCCCTCACCCCTTCCTATTCCAAGCACACCATGATGTTGTGGGACATGTCCTTCCCTTAACTCAAGTGCAATCATTATCCTTCATCTATTCCTTTCAAAGTATTACTTGATGTCCAGTGGTACTCTCCATCTCACACAAAATATAATGGAACTGTACAGTCTAAGAACTCTTTTCACACATGATGTGAGCATAGCTAGCATATGGTTCTGTCTCACACATAAACCTCTCACACAGAGAACAGCTGTCAAACAAGTCATTACACTCGGTCATACAAAACATACCTTACAAAATGACACTTCAAAGATTTGACCTTCATTCTAGCATAGGCAAGAAGTGGCAGCCATCAGCTTTTTTAATGTATGACATTGAGTCTCAGGGGAAGAGTACACTCACTCAGTGACTGAGTGACTGACTGACTCACTCACCCACCCATTCACTCACAGACCAGCCTACTCCCACACTCAGTCACAGATTGACTGACTCACGCTTGCATTCAGTTGCAGACTGACCCACTAACACACTCAGTCACACACTCACTCACTCCCTCACTCACTCGTCCCTGCTCTCAGTAATAGTTAAAGCATGTATCTGACCATAGTACCATGTTCAACCATTGCTGAAAGTGGTCAAACGTGATTTGACTGTGGTTATTGACTATTATGGTAAACCACTGCCAGCTTAGCCTGGTCAAAGCATGGTCCACAATGCTCATCATAGAATTATATTTAACCCATGATTGTCCATACTCATGTCACTGAATCTCTCATTATCTGGCAGCTAGAAATAGAACAAACTGGAATGATTAAAACCACACATGAAGGATTAGTTTGTTTACTTTACTTCAGCAACTTCAGCAAATGCCTCAAAACAGTCTGCACATTCTGCTCTGGGCTCAGCATACACAGCAAAAGTGCACACAGCATACTAATGCTGAGTAGCTCACATTCCCCTTCTTAATGCAACAGTACTGCATTTCCTTACAGCTCCACTTGTAAGCTTAATCTTATAAGCATTATAATAGATAAGTACTTGTAAATAACATTCTAGATACTCTCTATTAAATTTAGTTGATATATGTATATTTCGGAACTATTAGCAGTCAATACAATTCAGTCCTTCAGATATCTTGCTGGCTTTCTCATCACACGGCTGTTAACATGGCTCATTTCAGGGGAAAGTTCACAGGCTATTAGCCTGCGACTTGTGCACAGCGAGGGCACCAGTGCCGATGTTAGTAAATTATTTAACAGTGGAGTGTCTGAAGAAGTGTCAACCACTTCTCCATTTGGGGCAGACTCCTCTTTGTCCATGGTGGTCGGCATCTCCGGTGCTTCAAGCAGTACTCTTGTCGATGAGTCAGGTAATTGCAGTAAATCCCTTCGGTTTCTTCTATGTTAATCTCTGCAATGTATGATCGGGGTTCCTTGGCAGGTGTGACAACAACAGCGGGCATCCACTCATTTTACTTAGTTCTCAGCTATATGTCCCGCTGTCCAGGAGAAAGGCTGGAAAGTGGTTTTGTGTGTTGATTGTAGTAGAATTTTTGCTTTTCTTGTTTCTGTTTGAGATTGGCTTGTACAGTAGAAGCTGCTTAAAGGGGACGCCTCCATGGAAGGCTAATAGTCCCCTTTAAGCGACCATCTCCAATAACAGAAGAGCCAAAAATGGACATTGAGAAAACAAAAACGATGAAACCAAATGGCGCTATGATACAGAAACACACAGAGATGTACAGCGACAGAGACAGACTGAAATATATAGCACATATAGTGATTGCAGCTATTTCCTGCAGTTGTGCCGTTTGTCTGTGCCACACTTATCTGTCTGGAGAAGTCCACACTTGAAGAAATCAGTAATTTTGCTGCTGCTGGATCTGCAGAATTAAAATTCTGCAGCCATGCTCTAAAGTAAATGGGGGAAACTGTACTCATCTTTCACAGCAGGAGAAGTCCGCACTTGAAGAAATCAGTTATTTTGCTGCTGATGGATCTGCTGGATTAATATTCTGCAGCCATGCTCTAAAGTAATTGGGGGAAACCGTACTCGTCTTTCACAGCAGGAGACCAAAGAAGCAGGCTCCATTACACAAGCCATAGCAAGTCCTTACCAAATGATTGTGCAAGAATTGCCAAACTTGCAAAGCACTCACCCGATTTAAAAGTCCAGTTAGCTCCCCAAACTAGTTCTGATGGCTAATCAAGAACTAGCATGAGCTAAAATGTGTTTGGTGTTTAGAGTTTCAATGTTGACGAAGCACGGGAATTCGGCGGAGGTCAGATTCCTCGGCACGGGAACATCTGTAAGGGGATTATCAGTGGTAGGGACTGCAACAGCACCCTCTCCAATAGCCAATACAGTATATGCTAAACATTTGAAAAGCGTTCATACTCAGTAGGTGTTCATTTTTAAATTGTTAATCATTTAGCAGCTACTGATCACCAGATTACTGATTACTGAGGTGATATTTCAGAGTATATCCAGCCACAAATCATCCACAATAACAGGATTACTATGTCCCCTTTAAAGGTGTGAGGGTTCCATTGAATTGCATAGCCACTTAATCGGTGTCCGGAGCATCTTCCCCTTTAAGCAAACATCCCCATTAAGCACGTCCTGATTAAGTGGCTTCGACTGTATTTCTTTGTCTGTCAGTCTTGGTCTGAGCAAAGCAGGTCATGTGGGCATCAGAGTTCTTGTTCTCCTGACTATCAGCAACTGAGTGGGCAATCCCAGG
Source organism: Neoceratodus forsteri (assembly GCA_016271365.2). Lineage (NCBI taxonomy): Eukaryota > Metazoa > Chordata > Ceratodontiformes > Ceratodontidae > Neoceratodus > Neoceratodus forsteri. The sequence continues at coordinate 1,136,760,095 of CM057455.1, read as the reverse complement.
CCCCTTGTCAGTGTGTTACTTAGGTCCATTAAGGCAAGATACGGGTCTTTATGATCACACTGGGCTGCTTTGAGCAGCCTCTTTGGGGTCTGAATGGCTCTTTCCACCAATCCATTAGTTTGTGAATACTTTGGCAGTGATGTGATGTGCTCAAATTCATAACTCTTAGCAAAGTTCACAAATTCAGCACTTGAATATTGTTGCCCATTGTCTATAATAAGGACTTCTGGTATGCCATGATAAGCATACTGTGATTTGATGTGGTTAATTACTGTCTCACTGTAGTGTTTTGCAGCCATGAAATCTCTGAATTTAGAGTAGTCAATCTGCTCCTACCTTCTGCCATGGTCTGTTTGGGAAGTTCCTGACCCTGCATCGGTTCCTCTGATTAAGCCTTCCTGTTGTAATTGCAGAAATTACACTTGGTGATCAGGTCACTTATATGGCTATTCATGCCTAGCCAGAATAGAATGTCTCTAGCACTTCTTTTGCACTTTTCAATGCCTAAGTGGCTACTATGTAGTTTTACTAGCATTTCTTTTCTCAGTGATACTGGTACAATTAGCCTTTCTTGTTTCAGTAAGAGTCTATTCTCTATTGTAATTTCTTCTCAAAACAGCCAATACTGTCAGAGGTCTGGGTTGAGCTTGGCTTGCTCTTTAGGCCTCCCATGTAGTACAACATCTTTCAGTTTCTACAGAACCAAGTCATTGTGTGTTTCAGTGTGAAACAGACAGCTTCTTACTACTGATGGGTAACTTTTCAATTGTGTGCACCTCATACTTATCTATATTACTTTCCTGGAATGCTGAGTTGCTGACTGCTCTGCTGAGTATGTCTGTGATGTGGAGTTCTTTCCCTGTGTTATAGTGCACCTTCAGATCATATCTCCTCAGCTTCAACATTATACACTGGATTCTAGGTGGAGCTGTAGACAGCGGCTTCTTGAAGAGGCTTTCCAACAGCTTGTGATCTGATTCTACATGTACATTTTCTCTGCCATAGATGTACTGGTGGAATATGAGACAGTCAAAAACAATGGCCAGCATTTCCTTTTCAATCTGGGCATAATTTCTTTCAGCACTGTAGGGATTGTGATGCAGATGCAACCGGTTGCCCTTCTTGTAAGAGACCTGCTCCCAGCCCTTCAGAGGATACGTCTACTAAGAGTACGTGTTGCTGACTGTTTTTTACTGAAGTGTTAGACTTGTATGCTACTCTCATTTATGAAACATAATGTATTGAGTGTAACTTTGGATGCTTTGTTATAAAAACACTTGATAAAAATTGAACTACTGTACACCTCGTAATCTCAGGAGGTCTGGAGCCCTAGACATCCTAGGCAGAGGAGAGTAGTTTGGAGAGGACAATCCCTAACTACTTCTCGTTTTTTGTTATTTTATTCTTGACAGAAGCACTGTAAAGGGGGTAATCCTCTATTATAAGTCTCTCCCAAGGGTTTCCCAGATAAAATAAAATCAAACTTTGGAGTAGCGAGGATACCCAGGAAGTGCGAGTTACTTCTGGGTGTCACTCGCTATTTAGATAGCCCTGCAGCGAGCAGAGCGAGTGCGGGCAGGGTGAGTGCGCGCTTGCATGCGCGAAGATGCGTGCAAAGACATGCGTGCTGCGTGTCACGCGTGTCAAGTGTGGCATGTGTGGCAGTGTAATTGAGTGAGGTGGACACACGTTCTCCTGTCTGTAAGTAAAGCAACCATTTCGGGAATATCGATTTAAGAGTAAGTTTATAGGTCATGGCTGACTTAATAACCTTGGAGCCCACCTCTGATCTGTGTGTAGATCAAATAATAATAGACAAAACTAATGTGAGGGATATAATAATCACTTTGGATGGTGAAACTGGTATTAAATGTAATGCCTGCTCGATGTACGCACTATTTACCTCCCTTCCCCAGACTACCCTCTTTATATGTGATAAATGTACTAGCAACAGTGTACTGAGGGAAGATATAGAAAATTTTTATAAAAGACTGGCAGTGATTGAAAAATGTCAGGAAAATCAAACAATCTCACTAAGGAATCTCCCTCATAACAGTACTAGAAACAATGAGGAAACACACAATGGTGAACATGTTACTCTATCTAGAAATTATACGGGGATTTATGAGAAAAGAAAGAGATGTGAATCAAATGAAACTAGTTTAAATAGTGAAGCTGACGCTGAGGAGTGGACTACTGTGATTCCTGGTCATAAATCTAAATCCAGAAGAAGGGCTATTGGAAACAATATTAAACTGTCAAATAGATATGACCCTTTAATTAGCCTGGATAACACAGATGCCTTAGTCGAGATGACACAAGATGTTATTCCCCAAAATCAAAACTTGAGGGTGACTGGACATAATTCTAGACCTGATATAATAGCAAAGGAGACTAGTTCAAATATCCAGGCTCCTTTATCTGACCCAATGCTTGAAACAGTACCTAATGAAAGTAATGAACATGATGAAGAGTCTACATCTGCCTCTGGCCATACTCAAAATCAACATAATACAAGAGATGGTGTTTTACTAAATCCTGAAAAAATTTACCCTTTAAATGAAGGAAATACCTTGAGTAGACAATTTTATGTCTTGGGGGATTCGATAGTTAAATATACAGACAAAATAGTGTGTAGAACTGACAAGCATAATATAACTTGCTCTACCTTCCGAGGAGCTGGTATTAAAGATATAAACAAAATGTGCCTGGTTATTTTGCAAAATTCTGGTCAACATCCATTGGTTATCCTACATGTAGGGACAAATGATATAAGAAAATTATCTATTGACGAGATCAAGCAGGAATTTATTAATATTAGTGAAACCCTGGACAAACTTCAGTGCGAAATATGGTTCTCTGAAATCCTCCCTGTTCCTAGAGCAAATTTTCACACAACATGTAAAATTAAAGTCGTTAATGAATGGATAAGAAAATGGACACTCAAGTCAGGCTATAAATCTATACCCCATTGGGAAAATTTTCATGATAACCCTTCTTTATTTAGTTGGGATGGGCTGCACTTGAGTAGACAAGGAGCCTACAAATTAGGTAGGACTTTCGAAAACATCATCAAATCCAATTTAAACTTCTAAACAGGGGGGATGAGGGTTTAAAGGAAAAACCCAAGTTAAAGCTCGGCTCCAATTTCTTGCAACCGACAAGTTTAAAAAATAAAAGCATATGTAGACTGAAAATCTGGAATGTAAATGCATGAAGCTTAGGTAATAACAAATTAAGTGAACTGAAATTAAGAATACAGTAGGAAAACATTAATATTATCTGTGTGACAGAAACCTGGTGGGATGAATCAAACAACTGCTTCTAACAATATTGATGGATTCCATCTATTCAACAAAAAACGTATTGGGAGAAAGGAAGGTGGAGTATGCTGTTATATTTCCGACTTCATACAATGTCAAGAAATTAAAATAAGTGACTTTTCAGACAATACTCCTGAAACTTTATGGATAAGCATACTTTTTCCACACTTACCTAAGTTGAATCTAGGGATCTGTTATAGACCCCCAACAGTAACAATATTTATAATAATAACTTACTAGAAGAATTGATTCAAATTTCAAGCTTTGGAGTTTTCCTGATGATGGGCGATTTTAATGCCCCTTGAATCAACTGGTTGGAGCATACTGCAACAACTGCCTTTGAGAAAACATTCCTGGACATCATGACATCCCAAGGTTACCAACAAATGGTCAATACTCCTACCAGAGGAAAGAGTACCTTGGATTTGATTATCTCAAATAGTATTGACAAGATCTCTAGGATAGACATACTGCCACATCTATGTAATAGTGACCATAATATTGTCGAATGTTCACTTAACATTAGAAATATCAAAATTAAAAATGATATACAATCTTTAAATTATAAAAAAGCAGATTGGAACAAAATTATTGATGTTTTCAATAAACTGGAGTGGGGGCAATCATTCCACAGTTTAGGGGTTAATCTTATGTGGGACAAGTTGAAATATGCAATACTAGAAACAATTGTAAATCACATTCCTATGCGTAAAACTGTTAATAGTAAAGGCTATATCCCTCACTGGTTTAACATCGACATAAAGAGACAGATTAGAAGGAAGAATAAAGCTTTTAAGAAGTATAAAATAAACCCCATGGAAATAAATAATATAAACTACAAGAAACAGCAGAAATTGCTTAAAACTATTATAAAAAAATGCAAAATTAAATTTGAAAATAATCTCGCAACAAACAAAAATCAAAAAGCCTGTTTTGCCTATATAAATGGTAATAAACGAGTTTAAAAAAAAATTACCTCAGTAACGGTTAATGGGGAAACTATTACAAACAATAAAGATATAGCCGAAAATTTTAATGAATATTTTATATCAATATATCAGGCACAAAATACCAACATTAGTATTACTGAGGAAAAAAAAAGAATCTCCTATTAATATTAGTCAAGAAGCTGTTAAACAAGAACTATTAAAATTAAAAATATCCTCCTCTTCTGGACCTGAAAATATTGACACAATTGTATGGAAAGAACTTGCAGATATATTAATTGATCCTCTTACAAAGTTGTTTAATAAATCTTTGGAAACTGGTGCGGTCCCGTTGGATTGGAAAAGGGCTATAGTGGTGCCTATTCACAAAACAGGCAATAAATCCTGTGTAAAAAACTATAGACCAATCAGTTTGACGTCAGTTTGCTGTAAATTGTTAGAAAGGCTAATTAAAAATAGTATTGACAATGATATCTTAAGATTGGGGTTGCAGGATACTACTCAGCATGGTTTCAGATGTGGTCTCTCTTGTAACACCAACATCTTAGCCTTTTATAACCATATCAGCCGTAAATTAGATAGTGGTAGACCGATGGATGTGATCCTTCTGGACCTGGGGAAGGCGTTTGATACAGTTCCACGTGATCAGTTGATAGACAAACTACTCAAACTTGGATTAAACACAAACACTATTAGATGGATCGGCAATTGGCTGGCAAACCGTACCCAGAGGGTTCGCAATAACACTATTTTATCAGATGAGGGGTGTGTTACCAGTGGAGTCCCCCAGGGTTCTGTACTGGGCCCCCTGTTGTTCAGCCTTTATATTAGTGATATGAGAGTGGGTGCTAAATCCCTTATAACCAAATTTGCTGACGATACTAAATTAGGGGGTGAGGTTACAACTCTTAGTGATCATATGGAATTAACAAATAGTTTAAATCAAATAGAAGAATGGGGAAAATGTAATGGTATGAAATTTAATGAAGATAAATGTGCTGTAATTCATCTTGGAAAAAACAACCCAAAATATTCATATTACCTAAATACTAAAAAAATAAAACATAGCAATAGTGAAAAAGATCTGGGTGTTTGGATAAACTCTAGACTATCATCTAATACACACATCTCCAAATTAATAGGTAAATGTAATAGCGTAATGTATGCTATAAATAAAGCTTTCATATCAAGGAATAGTGAGTGTATACTCAAATTATATAAGACCTATGTACTCCCTAATCTTGACTATGGTTCACCCTTATGGAGTCCTTACCTAAAGAAAAACATACTTAGAGTGGAAAAGATTCAAAAACGTTTGACAAAGTCCATAAAAGGTTTGCAGAATGTGGAATATGTGGATAGACTTTCTAAACTCAATCTGTACCTCTTGGAATTAAGACGTATAAGGGGGGATTTGTTACTTTTATATCGTATCCTGGAGAATAATACCTTGATGTCCCAATGTAGCATAATTTGGAATCCCAAAAACCTAAATTCAAGATCTCATGATAAACAAATTTTTATAAATAGAGCAAGATCGAACAGGCATTTGAATTTTTATAACATACGAGCTCCTTTAATTTGGAATAGTTTACCAAGGAATGTAGTAGAGAAAATGACTTTTAGTACATTTAAAATGGAATTAGACAAATTTTTGCTTACAAATATTAAGAAATATATCCATATATAGGCCCACTATGAGTGGGAGACAATTAAATGGGCCTCGGCCTACTTTGTCTAAAATTACCAAGTTACCAAGTTATGTTTACTCAAGTCAAAGTATACCATAACAGGTGGATTAGTAAGAACTGTTTTTTTACAGTAGTTCTTGAAACACTTCATTGTGGAGGGCTTCCCAGTACCACGCAATGTCTTTTTCAAGTACAGTAGTTCTCGTAAGGGCTTGTTCAGTGTGGACAAGTTAGGGATGAACTTTGCTAAATAATTCACCATTCCCATGAATTTTTGCAAGTCTGTCTTACACTGTGGTGTTGGCATGTCCACAGTGGGTTTAACTGTGTCTTCATAGGCTATAAACCCATCTTTGTTCAGCTTTTGGCTAATGTATGGAACTTCTCTCAGTCCAGTTTTAGACTTTTTAAGTTCAGTGTTAAATGTCATTTTCCAGGCTGTTTAGGACCCTTTTAGGTCATTCATTATGTTCTTTGATGTCTGTGCTGCAGATCAGAATTTCATCTATTATAACTTCTGTGCCTTCTAGACCTTCAAACATCTTGGAAATTTTTCTTTGAAACACTTCTGGTACTGAACAAATGCCAAATGACATGCATTTAGACTTGTAGCATCCAAATGGTATGTTGAAGGTCACCAGTTCTGAACTGAGTTCATCCAATTTGATCTGCCAGAATGCATGTCCTGCATCAAGCACTGAAAAAATAATTGCTCCTGTGAGCTTTGCAGCAACCTCCTCCACTGTTTTCATGGGACAGTGCTCCTGTTTGATTGCTTTATTCAAGTTGTGTGAGACAATGCAAATTCTTATTTTTAGGGTTTTTCAATAACTACCATAGAACTGACCCAGCTTGTAGGCTTTGCAACTTTTTCTATCACACCAGGCTTCCCCATGTTCTCAATCTCTGCTTTCTCTTTGTCTTTTAGTGCAAATGGAATCTTCCTGGGTGGGTAAATTACCGGACACACAGACTTATCAATCTTGGTGGGATGCTCTCTTTCTAAGGCAACTTAGGCCATCAAAAACATCTGAAAACTCTGACAATATATATTCTGTGCTGTCCACTGGCTTGTCACTAGTAGTAGTCACAGAAAACATCTTCTTCACTAGCTTAATTTCTAAACAGGTCAAACCCCGTAGTATTGGTATGACATTAGCCTCCACTAGTTGGAATATGACAAAATGATACTTATTTTTAAAACATGCAGGTAAAATTGCTTTGTTCTGGACTTTCAACTTGTGTCCCGAGTATGAAAGTCTCATTCATGATCGCTGAACTGGCTCCTTGGATAGCAGTTCATACATGTTCAGTGGTAATACATTGCATTGTGCCCTGTGCCTATATTTCGGTGAAGAAAGGTGCAGAGGTATGCCCTACTTCAACTTAACTATGCTGAGCCCCCTCCCACATTTAATAGTATATTTATGATCCCCCTCTTTCCATTTTAAAACACACTGTAATCATCCCCTCTACTGCATTTTAAATATACTGTCCCCCACCCTTTTTTTACTTTTGCTAACCATAGGCAACTCAAATCATATTGCTGTCAGTACAGGAGGCTAGTGCAGACCAATAAAAGCATCATTTCAGCTGACTTCATGGCATAGAACACAGAGGCACCTGCTCAGCATACTGGCGACCTGGGTTTGTACCCAAGCCCAGAACATCAGAAGCGGAGGCCAGGAGGGAGAAGGACAGACCACTGGTGTGGATGTTCTCTTCCAAGGGTAGGGTCCAAGCACCATCTGCTCTTGAAGTCGCTCCTGGTGGTTGACCTGAGATAGTGCTGATGATGTGGGTCACCATATGTAGAGCGCAGTCCCACCTCAGGATACCACGATGGACATGACATAGGAAGGTATTTAAGGCCACAGAAAAGCAGGAAAAAGGCATGCTTGGCTTCTGCAGATGAAAGACTCCATGCACCTGAGCCCCTAAACCACCAAACCCTGCTTGGAAATGCACATGCTCCACAGCCCTGGACTCAAAGAATTCAAGGAGCTTCTGCTGCATCTTCAGTGCTACAGAGGGGTTGGGGACCCCTGGGAAGGGATAAACCCAGGACAGGAGTAACACTGAGAGTCAGGAGGCATGCATCAGTGTCAGCAGTGAGCCCAGTGGGCAGAGCCATGGACCCATAGAAGACCATAAGGAAAGCAACACCTGGTACCACAGGAAAAAAGCATCCATTTCTCAAAATTTATTGTGGTATTAAACAGTTGAATAGAACTATGCCAGCTTGTCGCCTGTTTGCTCATCAAGCTCACAAGGATAAAAAAATGTAAAAAAAATATCTATATATCTATATGTCACGAGGGCAGGACAACACAGCCGTCCCCCACAGCTTCCACCTCAATTTAAGATATGAATCCACATCCAGGAGCAAGCAGGAACTCCAGGCACTTGGCTGGAACTAACGGCTAGGAGAGCCCTGCCGACGCTCTGCGTCGGCTGCCATGCCACCTCCACCATCACCCTTGGTGGACTCAGAGCTTTATAGCTGTAGTCACATTGATACATAGATACATAGACAGTGTCGGCAGATAAGGGCCTATGGCCCACCTAGTCTGCCCATTTGAGCTTGTAAGTTCAGTTTGTTTTCCTAGAAGTCTATTTCCCCTTACCCCTGACCTCTAGAATTCCTTTATGTCTATCCCATGCATTCTTAAATCCCGTGATTGTTTCAGCCCCCACCACTTCCTCTGGCAGGGTGTTCCACTTGTCCACCACCCGTTCTGTGAAGAAATTCTTTCTCATGTTTCCTCTGAATCGTCCTCCCTCCAACTTCATCCCATGCCCTCTAGTCCTGAAACATCTTTTTCGCTTAAAAATAGTGTTTTCCTGCACCCTGTTCCTCCCTGTAAGATACTTGTATGTCTCTATCATATCCCCTCTCTCCCTCCTCTCCTCCAGGAGTACATGTTCAGTTCCTTCAACCTGTCTTCATAGGACTTGTGATGCAACCCATGCACCATCTTTTGCCCTCCTCTGAACCTTCTCTACCCTGTCTATGTCCTTACGTAGGTATGGTCTCCAGAACTGTACACTGTACTCCAGGTGGGGCCTCACTAGTGTCTTGTATAGCGGAATTATGACCTCCCTTTTCCTGCTGGTGATGCCCTGCCTATACATCCCAGCATCCTATTTGCTTTACCTGATGCCTTGTCACACTGTTTCCCTACCTTGGAGGTCATCAGAGATGACAACCCCAAGATCCCTTTCCTGCTTGGTGCATGCTATATCCTCACCCCAACTGATATATTGTGCCAGGGTTTTGTGCCCCATATGCATTATCTTGCACTTCTTTGCATTGAATTTCAACTGCCAAACCCTTGACCATTCTTCAAGTTTCTGCAGGTCCTTCTCATTCTGTCTACACCCTCTGGTGTGTCTCTCTGTTACAGAGCTTTGTGTCATCAGCAAACAGTGAAATTCTGCCTTCTATATCCTGTGCAATGTCACTGATGAAGATGTTGAATAGGACCAGTCCCAGCACTGATCCCTGTGGTACCCCTCTGGTCACTCTTCCCTCTGTGGAGTGACAAGCCATTTACCACCACCCTCTGTGTCCTGCCACCCAGCCAGTTACCTACCCACCACACTACTGTCCTGCCCACACCCATATTTCCCAGTTTGTGTAATAGTCTTCTATGTGGCACAGTGTCAAAGGCCTTGCTGAAGTCCAGATAGGCCATGTCCACTGCCCTCCCTGATCCACCTCCCTAGTCACCCAGTCAAAAAATTCAATGAGGTTGGTCTGACATGACCTCCCCCTGGTGAAACCATGCTGCCTTGGGTCCTGTAGTCCATTGACAACCAGATGTTCCACCAATCTCTCCTTCAGTAGTGCTTCCATGATCTTTCCCACTACCGAGGTGAGGCTGACTGGTCTGTAGTTCCCTGCTTCCTCTTTGTTCCCACTTTTGTATAAGGGACTACATCTGCTGTCCTCCAGTCTTTGGGTACCTCCTGTTTCCAGTGATTGGCTGAACAGGATAGCCAGAGGTTCAGCCACCACCTCTCTTAGTTCTTTAGGACCTGGGGTGCACCCCATCTGGCCCCATTGCTTTATCAGCTCTTATTACTTCCAGTTCCTTCAGGACCCTTTTCTGTAAAGGGACTTGTGTCCATTTCTGCACCATTCTCACCCCTTGTACTCCTTCAGACCCATTACCCCTCTTCCTTAGTAAAGACTGAGCAGAATACCTATTCAATATGTCAGCTTTACTGTTGTTATCCTCCACGCGGCTCCCATCCTCCCCTTCAGTCTCACTATCCTCCCTTGTCCTTCTTTTTCACTTATGTACCTGTAAAGGTTTTGTCCCCTTTAACCACTGATTTTGCAATGTGTTCTTCTGTCTGAGCTTTGGCTTCCCTTACTGACTTCCTGCCTCCCTTTGTTTCTCCTGGTACTTCTCCCTATCTCCTTCTGCCTGTGTCTTTTTGTATTGCCTGAATGCAGTCTTTTGGCTTTCACTTTCTTTGCTACCTCTTTGGAAAACCATAATGGTCTCCCTTTCTTTTCCTCTTGCTAACCTGCTTAATGCATAATTCTGTTGTTCTTATAATCCCCATTTTAAATACTGCCCACTGTTCCTCAATCCCTGATTCCTGTCCCATTCCCCTTAATGCCTCTTTCAAGCATCTCCCCATTTTCCCAAAGTCTGCCCCCTAAAATCCAGGATCGTGTTTTGTGTGGTTTGGTTCTGCTCTTTTGTGATTTCAAACCACAATGACTGGTGGTCACTGTTACCCAGGTGCTCCCCACTGTTACTCCCATCACACTGTCCCTGTTTGTGAGCACAAGGTCCAGTATTGCCTTCTGCCGAGTTGGTTCCATGACCAGTTGCTTGAGGAGGGCACCCTGAAGGAGTCCAGGATAAATCTGCCCTAGTTGATGCTGCTGCTGGGATGCTCCAGTCCACGTCTGGTATATTGAAGTCTCCAACCAGTACTACCTCACCTTCTTGTCTGCCATCCTTTGGATGGCTAGCATCAGCTCCCTATCTGTTTCTTCCTCCTGGGCTGGTGGTCTATAGACCACACCTGTGCGGATAGGCTGGCCCCATTTTCCTTTCCAGCTTAACCCACAGTATCTCCCCATTTTGTTCCTCCTGGATCTGTGTGGCCCTTATGTCATTTTTCACATACAGTGCCACCTCCTCCCTTCCTGCCTGCTCTGTCTCTTCTGAATATGTTGTAGCCAGGTATGGCCATCTCCCAGTCATGGTTATCATTACACCAGGTTTCAGTGATGGCCACAATGTCCAGGTCTGACTGTACCATGACAGCCTCCAGATCTTCCATCTTGTTGCTAAGGCTCTGGCATTTGCACACATGGCTTTCCATGATTTGACCTCCTAGACTGCTTCACTGTTCTACTCCAGCCCCTTCCTTGGTTGTCATTTATCCCTGGTTCTCCTTGCTGTCTGCCCTTCTGCTGAATTTTGCCCTTTTCTGCTTATCCACCTTTGGACACTAATCTCCAACTTTTGCACACTGCTTTGCAGAGATAGCCACCTCTGGTTCACTGGTTCCATTACTAGCTGTGGGGGTGAGCAAGTAGGTACCATCCTTGCTGGCCTGCCACCCCCTTTGCTAGTTTAAATGCTTGTCAATGTAGCATTTAAACTTATCATTGAGTGCTTGATTCCCTCAGGATGGATGCAGGTCGTCAGGCTTGAACAAACCTCCATCCTCCAGATGGGTCCCCAGTCACCAATGAATCCAAACCCTTCCTCACAGCACCAGTTCTTCAACCATGAGTTAAAGTTCCTGGTGCATGCACTCATGCTCTCCCTGCCTCTCACAGGTAGTACTTGAGAAAGTGACAGAAGTAGCTACTTGCTTGAGACCTCTCCCCAGTTTCCTAAACTCTTCCTGAACTTCCTTTGGCTCCCGTTTGCCAAGTCATTAGTACCTAGGTGGATAATGACATCCAGCTCACCCTTCTGTCTTGCCTTCCCAGTGATCCCAGTATCTTCCTTCCATCCCTCCATGCCGTGGCACCTGGTAGGCACCTCACCTCCCTGTCCTCCCCCTCCTGTGTTCCTAGCTGGATCCCTCTTATGATGGAGTCCCCCACCAGGATTTGCTTCCTCCTCCTCTGGGGACCACTGCTTTCCCCACTGAGGTCACCTCCTTGCCTAACCTCCACATCCTTTCCTTCTACTTCCCTGGGTACCTCTATTTGGTTGTCCTCATTTGCCAGTGTGGCATATGAGTTCTTGAGAGGAATAGGCTCTGGGATGTGCCTCTGCCTGACTGCTCTAACCCTCCCTGAGCCCACTGTCATCCAAGTGCTCCTCGTTCTCGGCATCCTTTGAGGCAGCTGCATTGGACTGGGTGGTTCCTGGACAGGGTGATGGTACTCCTGACCCAGTTTACTTCCACTCTGAGTCTGGCTACCTCATCCCTCAGTCCCGAGAGATGCATGCAGATAGGCAGCACCTCAGTGTCCAGAAGGTCTGCCTGAATATGGCTGCCCCAGCCACTGCATTGCACCACTCCCCACATTATACTGCAATTCCACTACTTATCTGCTACTGAAGCTCTCTTAGTTCTCTTTTATTTATTTACAGTACTAAAATCCTGTAACTGATCCTCAGATATATATTTTTAAGGAAAAGAAACCAATAAATAAATAAATGAGTCAAAACACTTGTCGTTGCTGAGGGTGGTCTTCTTCCCCTTATGCCCCTCCTACTTCACACCTCTTACTATACCCTGTGTTTAGTTCCTGTCAATCAGATTTATCAGGGCATATAATTAAGAGTTGGGGAAGGTGGGGGAAGTAAATTCAGCAATTAAAGACAGCACAGAATTACACCACCACTATTTTTTAAATTTTCAACAGCCCAAAACAATTATAAGTAAAGACAACACAGAAAGAAAGTATAGTGTCACTACAAGCCTACAATCTAAGTTTAAAAGAAAATACCAGTTACCAGTTACTCTGAAGCACTGAATTGAATATGTTTCCTTCCTTCACCTTCTGGCTTCTTCTGAGAAGATGAACTTCTGTTTGCTGCTTTAACTGTGACTAAGCCCACCTCCAGTTATCACGTAGCTGAGGTCAGAGGCCAGACAATTAACACCTTCACCCAGCTACAGGACAGTCAGACAAGCCAAGATAAAATTTGCAGCAATTAAAGACAGCACAGAATTACACCACCACTATTTTTTAAATTTTCAACAGCCCAAAAACAATTATAAGTAAAGACAACACAGAAAGAAAGTATAGTGTCACTACAAGCCTACAATCTAAGTTTAAAAGAAAAATACCAGTTACCAGTTACTCTGAAGCACTGAATTGAATATGTTTCCTTCCTTCACCTTCTGGCTTCTTCTTCTTCATCACGTGTCAGGAAAAACCTATCAGGCACTTTCCTCATTTGCAGATTATCTTCTCTTGTCTCTAGTGGCCGCTAGCACTCTAATCCAGCATTAACGTAGATTCCTTCTCTGCAGCTTGCCTTCTCGTGCCCCTAGTGGCCACTACTGCAACAACACACAGCTGCATTACTTTGCACTAGCTGAAGCCAAGACGCAGGCGCTTCTACTAATATGCTTTCTCTTACAAACAACCCTTGTCTCAGAACCTGCACCACCCCTTATTAATACTCCTGTTGCTAACCTCTCCCCCCGCCCTACAATCCTCCATCCCCACCGCTCCCCTGGAGCCACCCCATCCCTCCACCGCTATTTCTGCCCCATACTAACTGCTCTCCCTTCCCCCATTCTCCCCTCCTTCTCTCCCCCATCCACCCTTTCCTACCCTCTCCATCCACTCACTCCTCTCTGCTCCACTCCCACCTCCTCAACCTGGAGGCTCTATTACGATGCCTGAACCTCCACACCCCTCCATCCAATCGTTGCTCCAGAGCATCCAAACACTCCCCTCTCCTCACATGCTGCATTCTCCTCTTGCTTCTGAGGGGTGGCATGCATCCCAACCCTGGCCCTACTGTGTCCAAGCAAATCCCTAACTCACCCCCCACCTCCTTTGGTCTGCACGCTCGCCCCTCTCCTGACTCACTCCCTAAGGGCCTCCACATTTTCCACCCCAATACCAGGAGCCTCCTTCTGAAATTGGATGCCCTAACTGTATGGGTTGCCCAGTACTGCCCAGACATTCTCTGCATCACAGAATCATGGCTATCTGCCAAGATCCCTAACTCCTCTATTGCTATTCCTGACTACAACTCATTTCGCCAGGACAGAGGCAAGTGAGGAGGGGGCATGGCTCTTTACGTCAGGCAATCCCTCTAGTGCTCTATCATTTTTAGTGAATCCAGCCACTCTTCCCACAAATTTATTGTTGCACACCTATTCTTCCCCTCCTCCACCTCCTCTACATTGGACCTTTTTACGCTCCACCAAAGACTTCACCTGACTCAGTCATTAATGCCATCTCGTCGATCTCCTCCAGAACATCGAATGGCAAACTTGTGCTTCTCGGTGATTTCAATCTTGACTGGCTGTCCACCTTCGTCAAACATACTACCCTAAAAATCGAAGCCCTGAACCTCTGTCAGCAAATCCGGGAACCTACCTGCCTAAACCATCGGTCCCAAAACCACGCGCTTCTGGATTGGATCTTATCCTTCCATCCCCACCATATATCTGCCACAGGAATTTTCCCCGATGCCCTTAGTGACCACTGTGTAACTTACTGTGTCCGCAAAATCCACTCCCCTCTCTCCCATCCCAAATTTCTCTGGTCTCGCCCTCTACACCTCCTAAATGAATATGCCCTGCAGCACAACCTCTCTAATGCAGATTGGCTACCAGTCCTCTCCATGTCTGATGTAGACATCGCTCTTTCCCAGTTCTGCTGTATCTTCCAGCATATCTGGGACCTACATGCACCCTCCAGGAAGGTCAGGGTAAAACACCACCACCACCCATGGATTACACCCGACCTTATCTCCCTGTGTCACACCAGGGACAAGGCATGGAAACTATACAAAGCCTACCATATCTCACAGGACCTACAATCCTACAGACATCTTGGAAATAAATGTACTAAGGCCATCTGGCAATCCAAATCTTCTTACTTCAAAGAACAATTCATGCTGAACCAGAACCCCCATGCATCCTTCTGGAAGATGATTAACTCCCTACTTGACCCCCCTACTAAACAGGCATGACCTGCCCTTAACATAGACGGGAGCACCAGTTCAGACCCTGCCTCCATGGCAGAGCTCCTTAATATGTTCTTCATCTCATGTGCCCTCCCTCGCTCCCCCCTCCCTCCCCTAACTTGGCTGAGCCATCTTCTCCATCCTCCAGCTTCCTCTTTCCTCCTCTCACACCACAGGAAGTCTACCATGCACTATCCTCACTTAACACGACCAAAACCAGCCCCGACGGTATTCACCCCAAACTACTCCATATCTCTGCCACCACTATTGTACCCCCTTGACTCACATATTAAATCTCACTCTCTATATGCACAGCCACTCTCT
Organism: Neoceratodus forsteri; assembly: GCA_016271365.2. NCBI lineage: Eukaryota > Metazoa > Chordata > Ceratodontiformes > Ceratodontidae > Neoceratodus > Neoceratodus forsteri. The sequence continues at coordinate 1,136,744,661 of CM057455.1, read as the reverse complement.
CAAAAGCCAGGAAATTGGCCATAATCATCCTTTGGTACAAAGGTGATGACCCTTCCCTTCTGGGAAATTACAGGCCTATTTCACTCCTCCCCTCCCTTGCCAAAGTCCAGGAATCCCTCATTTTGTCCAAACTGTCAGCCTTTCTCTCCTCCAACAGCTAGCTCTAATCCATACAGTTAGGATTCAGAAAGCACCACTCCACCATCACCACCCTTCTAAGCATAACCAGCTCCATCCTCTCTGCCATGGACAGACAAACCACAGCAGCCATATTCATAGACCTGGCTAAAGCTTTCGACTCTGTCTCCCACCTGCTGCTTTTCCATAAACTTAGTTCTTTCGGCATCACCCAACCTGCTATTGCCTGGTTCCATTCATAGCTTCATGATAGACAACACGCTGTTCAAGTAGGCAACGCTATCTCCACTCCTCTCCCTTTCTTACCAGGTGTCCCCCAAGGCTCTATACTTGGCTCCATCCTCTTCTCTCTCTCTTCATTAACGACCTTCCCTCCACCTGCCTCTCCTAAAATGTGCATCTATATGCAGATGACACTATCATCTTTGCCTCGGGCCCCTCCAATGACTCTGTCCTCCCCAACCCCAACTTGATTTCAATAGAGTTCAGGTCTGGTTTCTCGACAACCTGCTCACAATCAATGCAAAAAAAATTGTCACCACAGTCTTTGGCTCCAGGCAAAAATGTTCTACCCAACCTGCCCCCCCCCCAGTGATCACCACCCTGGATGACTCACTGCTGGAGCTAGTCCCAGCCCTCAAGTATCTGGGTGTTTGACTGGACAGCCACCTTAACTACTCCACTCACATCGAGGTCATCTACTTCAAACTCTGGCCCAAACTCACCAACTTCTATGGTCACAAAACCTGCTTGCCTATCCCCACCCGTTGCGAGCTTGTACACAAAACAATCCTGCGCATCATAGACAATGCTGACATTATCTACAGAATTTCCCCAGCATCCTCCCTCTCCAGACTAGATATCCTTCTTAACTCTTTCTGCTGTTTCTCCACTGCCACTCCCCACTCACTCACCCCTGCCTACTCTACGCTGCACTGGCCCTTGCTCCACTCTCTCACAGGCGAGCCATCCACAGCACCTCCTTCATAGCAAAATTTTGGTTTGACTCCCTACCTCCTTACCTCACTTTCCACCTCACATCAGCCACTTTCCACCTCACATCATCCACTTTCCTAAACTACTCTCTTCACCACAGGGACCCATGCACTTTCCACCTGCCCCGACCTCATACTCTCATCGGCCACGCTGCCTTTTCTTACCATCTCACCCTTCTCTGGAACAATCTCCCCTCCAATCTCCGCCTGGCCACCACTCATTCGGCCTTTTCCCAACTTCTCATGCTCCTACCCACCCCACATTGCCTGTATTGTACTAATGGTCCCAGCACACAGCAGAGACCCCTCACAGTCTCTATTCACCCTCCCTAGCTCCCCGTCTGCAACCCTACCCCTATCTGCTCATCTACTCTGCTCACTTACAGCTCGTTTTAATTTAGATAATGTATTATATTCCTTGTAAAAATGTCTGTACATACCGATTGTATTCTTCACCATTTGTTTACTCCTTTTTCTTTGCTGTACACTTTGTACCCAGGTCGCACCTGGAAAAGAGCCTCAGCTCAGTGTGCTTTTCCCGGTCATCAAAATTTTAAATAAATAAATAAAAATAAATATCTCTTTCTCTCTATCTATATATCTATATATCTATATACACACACACACACATACATATATATATATATAACATATATCATACATACATACATATATACACATATATATATATATATATATATATATATATATATATACATACATACATATATACATACATATATACATACACTATATATATATATATATACATATATATATATACATACATATATACACATATATATATATATATATATATATATATATATATATATATATATATATAAAGACAAAGAACCTCTGTACGTAAACACTGAGGCAAGGGTTACCCCAAAGGGCATTTGGCTGGAAGCCAAGTTTCAAGAAAATACAAAATCACACATGCCCCCACAATGCAACACATCATGGGCTGCATATGCAAATCACCACAGAATGTTATGCTGGTCCTATATATATATATATATATATATATATATATATATATATACACACATATACACATATACACATATACACATATACACACATACATACATATACACACACACACACACACACACACCGGTGTATGGCTTCTTAGGAATTGGCAGTACTGCCAGAAATTTTCACCTAACCGCTCTCCTGAGAATCATTTCCGAGATGGTGTTCAAATAGCTTTTCTTGAGGTTTTGTGACATTCCCAGTTAGTCCATTCTGCCCACTCCCCATATCCTAAGCACTTCCTGCCATCCGGTGAAACTCCCCCTCCTAGCCACAGGTCCCTCAATGTGGGGTCTGCCAACTGCTTGGATTCATCCCTTAACAGATAGTAATTAACAGTTTGCAACTCTGTGGCACCATCACTTGTCTAATGTTTTGTTTATTTGAACCTGTACTACATGCCTATTTCACAGGTTAGAAACACAGAAACATAGAATTTTTTTGGCAGAAAAGGACTGCTTGGCCCATCCAGTATGCCTAGATGTATCTGCAGACCCTATCTGATTTCTAGCAACACTCCTACCTCCTTGCCCCTTTTCTTTCTAAACTTTGTTTATTCATTTTTCAATAAACATGCAAGTACATACACTTGATTCCAGATATAGGATATGTTATAGTACTATTACAGTAGCTAACAAAAAAAACATCACTCATTGGTACTACACTGATGGCGTTCTGAAATGTCCCATAATGAGTTCAAAATGTACACAGAGAAAAGTCTTTGCAACAGGACCATGGACAACCATCCAGTAACAGTTTTTGAAAAAATCCACTGGAAAAAAACCTTCAATATAGACGGGCCCTTGTCTACGAACTGGCCCTGGAGTCCATGTAATGTATGATTGCTGAGAATCATCCCTTTCATAAATTGGAACACACCTCAAGTGACCCCCTCACCCCAAGCATAGCAGACAAATTACTTTGTGTAGAAGATTAATTGTAAACAGCAATACAAATAGTCTTCCAAACCTCAAATTGATGAGAAAAACAGACATACAGTAAGAACTGGTATACAACTGACAGATGCTGTATTGCTACAGAATGTTACTACAAATTAACATCCTCATGGTGGTACAGCAGATAATTGATACCTAAAATAACCATATGCACAAAGAAAGCCTTAAAATAAACAGTTCACCCTCATCTTGCCCCCAGAGGAAATTAAGAAAGGGGATTTACTCCCTCCAATGACAGGAGCTTATCTGACCATCTGTTTAAACATTCAAACAGAGCCCTCTTTAGCCACGCTTAATGATTCTGGTGTAGAAGGCTATGTCTACCATCCTCCACTATCAGGTACATAAGTGAGAAAAGGAAAGCAAGGGGAGTGATAGCGAGTCATTTCTGCCTGTTGTCTTGCAGCCCATTGGATTCAAGATACTGTACCTCTCAATCCTTCAGAAGAGTTTCCATTAATTTCCCCTCCACTGAAGTACTAAAAGACTGACCAGCCAAGAGGTGCTAGCCTCCTCCCTGCTACAGTTGTTATGTAGAGGGACCAATCAACCCTTCTCCAGTCCTCTGAAATGACACCCGTTTCCAGTAAGCTGTTGAACAAGGCCATCAGTGGGGCAACTAGCACCTTCTTGAGTTTGTTCAGTACCCTGGGGTGTATTCCATCTGGTACCATAGCCTTGTCCACCATCAGGGCTACACATCCTTTCAATACACTTTCTTCAGAAAATGGACTTGTGTAGGTTGAAGGTAACTTTTCCAACACTTCAAACCAGCAGGGCAAGTGTCTTGGAAAATCCACTAGCCTCATGGCCATTCCACTAGCCCCACTGATTATTTAAATATCCCTCCCTCTAGTACATGCCAGCTGGGCTAGTGAAAGGAAGTCTTTATTAGCCCAATAAAATTGCTGGTGGGCTTATGTCAGTTGTGATCCCTACTACCTAAATGGACTCCATCTGCCCCGGCTCACCAGTAATTTGAGAATAGCAATGATGCTAAATATTATTTTAGGGTGATCACTTTTAAACTAAATGGGATTGCAACATTTTCTGGAAAGTAATTATTTGTGTCTTATTTGTACTCAAGCAAATATTGAAACAAATTTAGTTAAAAGAAAATGGATACAATAATTTAGTTAATATCAAGGAGTCTGTTTGTTTCTCACATCCAGTCTGATTTTTGTACTGGATATTTAGCCTTTGCATCTTGTCTGCTGTAAATTATAAAGTAAATGATAGTGATTGTAAAGTAAATGATATTGATTCAAAGTGCAAGGGCTTTTACCTTCCTTTCTCTGCTTCCCGATTTGCATATTTAAATGTAATCTACTAACCCACAGTGGTTTAGTTGCCATTCGGAAGGAAGCATAAAAGAGACATGAGAAACAGGAGCCTGCTCCCTGTTAGAAGTTCCAGCAAACGGAGCACTGGAGTACCTTTTCTCCATGTCCACTGATGGTTTACCTGTGCCTGAATAAATGAGCATACTTTTTGCAGCATTTTGGATTCCAGTCTGATTTCATTCAGCCACAGATTTTGGCTTCTGGAGTGTGCCAATTTGTCTGTATGTCTCTGGGAAGTTAACACCTCCCAGAGTTCTTTTAGCACCCTGGAGTGTATCCCATCTGGTATCATAGACTTGTCCACCATCAGGACTACAAGTCCCTTCTAGACACTGTCTTCTGAAAATGGACTTGTGTGGGTTGAAGTCAAGTTCTGCAACACTTCAAACCAGCAGGGCAAGTATCTTGGAAAATCCATTAGCCCTGTGGCCATTCTACTAGCCCCACTGATGTATTTATTTAAATATCCCTTCCTCAAATACTGTACATGCTACCTGGCTTAATGAAAGGATATTTTTTACTAGCCCAATAAAAAAGAAGTCTACCAGTATATGACTATAGAAACATAGAAACATAAAAGTTGACAGCAGATAAGGACCACAAGGCCCATCCAGTCTGCCCATTTCTTTTTCTGCTTTATGAATGTGACATCGGCCTTTGCTCTGTCAATGGCCTATCTATTCATACTCATCTATATTGCTCCTTTATGCCTATCCCATGCCTGTTTGAAGCCCTGCACTGTATTCATATCCACCACTTCCTGAGGTAGGCCATTCCATGCATCCACCACCCTTTCTGTGAAAAAGAACTTCCTCACATTACCCCTTAATCAGCCTCCCTCTAATCTCATACTGTGTCCTCTTGTCCTGCTATTTTTCTTATATTGAAACATGTTAGACTCTTTCACCTTGTTAATGCCCTTAAGGTGTTTGAATGATCTGATCATATCACCTCTATCCCTCCTTTGCTCTAGGGTATACATATTGAGCTCCATTAATCTGTCTCATATGTTTTCTGATTCAGTCCCTGCAACATTTTGGTTGCCCTTCTCTGGACTGCCTCAATTTGGTTAATGTCCTTGTGAAGGTTTTGCCTCCAGTACTGCATGCAGTACTCCAGATGGGGCCTAACCAGTGTCTTGTAAAGAGGGATTATTACTTCCCTCTTCTGACTAGTGATACCCCTGCTATTATACCCCAACATCCCTCTCACCTTACCTACTGCTTTAGTGGTCTGCTTGGATGATTTCAGGTCACTTGCAGGTAATGCACACCTACCAGCACATATTGGGTGTCTTTGTACATTGGGCCCATAACTCATATACAGTAATGCACAGATAATATAAAACATTATGTGAAGACACATCCACAGTCACAAGCACCTGATCCTGCTACCTAATAAAGTTCTTAATATTTGTTTATATTTAGTGCCTGAGCATATCATTATTAAAGTGATACAGATTGCATTTGTGGGGAAATACTGTCATATTGCACTAATCCATGGGTGGGAGTGATCCTGTGGGAAGTTGGGGAAGTGCTGCATTCCAGAGACTTGTATCATAATTACACCAGGCCCACTTTAAATGTCTCTTAGTGGAGACACCGTACAATTACTTAAATTTTGGCTACACCTCCCCCAGTCAGGAATGTAACAACCCGGACCCCTCGTGCTTGCTTGAGCCCACAAGACAGGGGTATAACCATCACTGCCCATGGTGACCAGATTACATCAGCACAATAAGAGATTTCACAGGTGTATAATTATGCTCAATAATTACTCTTTCTTCTTGTGCAAGTGCCTCATGCTTAAGAACACACTCAAGGTGTGCGATTATTGACCTATAATTACATACGTATACAGGGTTGGCAGGTTAGCACAGTGGCAGTGTTGCTACTTGCCATTCAGGTGACCTGGGATCAGACCTAAGCCCTGGAGGTCAGAAGCAGACCCATATCCCTTCACAACCACAGCTAATTGCTGTTAATGTTGAAACAGCAGCTTTCATACAAGTGGTATCGCAAAGCACTTTACAAACAGCAGAGAGATAGATTAGAGAGAAGTTCAGAACAGAGAGGTTAAATAACAGTAACGTAGTAATTTAACTTCAGAAGGGACTCTAGGTCCATCATGCCCTGCCACAGCTTCACAAGCAGGGATGAAGTAAGTATGCTTTGCAAACATGGACCAATTCATAGTGACTTGCTTAGAGTTACTCAGTGAGTGTCAGTGATGGGATTCAAACCCAGGTCTTCAGGTTCAGAGCTTTGTGCTATTAACCACTAAGCTAAAACCCAGTTTCCTCTACACCAACACAAACAATCCCCCACCACATAATCAGCCACACACTCATACACCCTTATTTGTCCATACGTTTCAGGGGCACGACCACGTGTGTCATTCATCCATCCTGTGGTAGTGGCCATGGCTCCTACTTACATCATGTGGGAGGGGCAGTGGCTGTCTGTGACACCATCTTATTTTTAATAAACTGGATGCCTGTGGGTCACATAAGGACATAGAGGGGAATGTGGTGGGTTGAGGTGGGTGGGGTGGGTCTTTCAGACATGATATCAGGAGAAGCAGAAGGAAGGGCTAGCCTTCTGAAGGGAAAACAACTACTTGGTCCCTTCCCAACAGCCCTGATTATTTCAGATAGCAAAAAATGATTGACAGCAGTAGTGAATTAAAATTTTTTAGCAACTTATTTATTTGTCAGCCCAATGGGGCTGAGATAACATAGTGCCAACACTTACCTAAGCTCTTCCATTTCCAAACTTATCTCCTTTGAAAGGAATTGTGAAGGATGTGCCAGAGTGTCTGCATGATGAATCAATCCCCCTTCACATGCATCACTGTCAATGGGATAGTCTGACATGAGATAAATGAATTGTGGCACAGAGGGGCACACCAGTGAACCAATACTTGGGGCAAAGAGTGACAGACTGAGGAGACAGTCAAAATGAGCTGATATCAGGGGCACAGAGTGGCAAAGATACTAAACACACCTGAAGGTTCCATCCCAACAGGGGCATGGAGAGATAGACTGATTGGCAGGAGTGACTGACAGATATGAACCAGTAAGGAGCACCTGTGTACAAAAACACTGCAGCCAGGGTCAGCAGGAGATAGGAGAATCCTGACAAGGAGGGTAAACACTGCCTGTTACCTGGATGTGGAGGCAATTGCTGTCCATTAATTGACAGACAGTGCAAGGGTGGTCACCCAACATAAAGTACTATAACTATCCCAGAGTATTAGATAAATTAGGAATCTGTAACCTTTAAAGAACTGCTGATATATTCTTCTTATTGGGGCATTTAGTTTATGGCAAGAAGCTGCTACTCCAGGACCTAAATAAGCCAAACAATTTACTTTTTAAAGTAAGGATTATTAAGTAATTTACTTTAGTCTAATCATGATCTCACTTCCTAATTTTAAGTCAGCTGCCATGCACCTGCCACAGCCCCACCCACAAAGCCGCATTTTAATGACACAAAGTAGGGAACAGGCTGTAGGACTATAGACAGCATTGTAATGCTATTGGGGCAACATACGTGTATTAGCTCAGTTAACATGTACAATTGCCTATAAAGAGTACACGTATCAACTAAAGGCTGCCACTGCCCCCAATCGCATTACAATGCTATCAATAGCCTTGCAGCTACTTCCCTACTCTGCACCATTTTCTTTTTTGACTTTATTTCCCTCCGATCGCAGCCCTGTCGAACCTCTCTTGGGCATCCTAGTCCTCAGTCCTGCCCGCCTAAGGCCCTCCCAATCTGTGCCTCCTCTCTCCCCCTCCCTTCAGTCAGTACCCCCGGTTTAACCCGCCTGGGGTGGGTCGCCCCTCCTCTTGAGCTCTTGCAAGTCAGACTCTGGCTGCAGGGCAGGGGTCGGCTGGAGGACCTGAAAGGCCAGTCAGGGATGGCCCGGCAAAGGGCATGGGGGACAGGTGCCATCGCCTGTCCACAGCACTGGGTTTTTCCATTTTCTGTGCGTTACCCCCAACCCCCCCCTTGCATGGTGCACGTCGACACACTGGCACACTGCAACCTGCTGGCATCAGCCACACTAGTTACATGCTTGCTTGGCATGTTTCAGGGCTCCCACTGTCCACCGGGGGCCGCTGGTATGCTGGAGCAAGCCACCCTTCCTTGATGGGGAGGAGAGCAGCATGAGGGCACTCATCCTCAACCCTTCCCCTGCCGACCCCCGGCGTCCGAGCTTGCTCCCGAACCCGGGTCGCCGGCATAGCGCGAGGTGTGGCATCCAGCGCCTCAACCCTCAGTGCCACCAGGCCGGCTACCTACTTTGCATCATTAAAATGTGGTTTTGAGGGTGGGGCTGTGGCGATCACTTGATAGCTGACTTAAAACTAGGAAGTGGGATTTTAGTTATGCTAAAGTAAATAATAATCCTTGCCTTAAAAAAAATCATTCTTTGGCTTATTTAGGTCCTAGGGCAGGGAGATACTTGCCATAAGCTGCCTGCCCCTATGGTGTTAGCTGCTCTTTAAAGAAAATATTCCTGTAACTGCAGGTGTTGTCATACTAACTGCTTTGCTTTCTATTCCTGCAGCTCCACTCTTTACCATTCTGTTACCTGGTCACCTCTGTGCAAGAGACTGTAGATATCGTCTAACTGACCTTGCTATTTATCCCCACAGTTCCAGTTCCCTTTGTGTCTTTTCTTTTACTTGGCCACTTAAGGGATTCTCTGTCAGATATTTGAAGATGAGGGAAGAGAGCTTTTTAATGGATACAATGACATCATTACAACTTATGCCACCTAGTACAGGATAGTGTACTACAGCATAGTATAGTACAGTATACTACAGCATAGTATAGTATAGTATAGTATACTACAGCGCATAGTATAGTATAGTATTCTACAGTATAGTATAGTATAGTATACTACAGCATAGTATAGTATACTGCAGCATTGTATAGTATAGTATAGTATACTACAGCGCATAGTATAGTATAGTATTCTACAGCATAGTATACTACAGCATAGTATACTACAGCATAGTATACTGAGCATAGCTCTGGCTGGTGCTTTCCAGGGTTTTGTCACTCCACAGGGGGCTGGGGTACTTTCTAGTTAGGGAACTGAGTGGAGTGCCCCGCTCCCTTGGACCCTGGGAATTGCTGCTATGGTGGCTCTTTCATTGGGTCCTTTGGTGTGAGTGACATAATTTGCCCTGGTGTGTACCTGATAGGGAGCTTGTGGGGCTGAAATTATGCTTTGGATAACCCTCGGACCTCTTATTCCTACTACATAGAGCCTTTGTGGACCTTCTCCAGATTGTTTCCTTTCGAGTTATGTGATTGTCCTTTGAACTTGGGTCCTTGAACTTAAGTGGATTTATTGGATCTACTGTAAGAGACTGTGGATCGTCATCATTTTTGGATTCTGTTTGACTCTTTGGTGGTGAGAGGACCCTGGGTCTAAAATTTTTTATTTGTTTGTTTTATTCTTTGTTTATTTTATAGTTTGAGTTCTTCTCCTAATCAGAGAGAAAGACTGATATTATTTTCCCCAGTTGTGAGAGAACTGGGGGAGTTTATTTTTATGTTGTTCTGGCAGTGAGAGTGCCAGTGTATTCGCTTCCCCGGTAGTGAGAGGACCGGGAGGAGGGATTATACAGAACTTCATCATTTGTTTTGTTTTTATATGTTTACTGAAATTGTATAAGTCAATTTAGTTTTAAGTTTTGGTTTATTTTTGTTTTATTTTAGTCAAGCAGCGTCATGTGCTGGCCTCTATCTCACATAGCGATGCGCTATTCATCCTCCTCTCTGCGCACCCTCCGGCCCTTTTGTACTCCTCCCCTGCAACCTGATGTTTATCTGTGATGTAGAGCACTGGGGATTGCTCCCGGGAGAGTGGGGAGGGCCGGGGTGTGCGAACAGGGGAGGATGAACGAGCGGGGCCATTGTATCGGGGTTATAAAGTCCAGAAGGCGCCCTGGGGCGAAATGGAATCCTGATCGGGGTTCGCCCTGTCTGGTATCCATACCCAATGGGCACTACTGATTTTAGTAGGCAGATAGGCCTGACAACCTCCGAGGTTTGTCCAACTCAGGCAGTGTTATGCAATGCCAGGTCTGTTAGGAATAAGACTGCTATTATTGCCGACCTTGTTGGTTCGGCTGACCTGGCTTGCATTACTGAGACCTGGCTGGATGAAAATTCTGGCCCTATAGTAGAGGCCATGACTCCCGCCGGGTACTCAGTAATACACCGCCCGAGATTGGACCGCAGGGGAGGGGGGGTTGCAGTCTGTTTTAAGACTGAATTGGGTCTCACGAGTGTGGTAGTAGGAGAGGCTGAGTCCTTTGAATGTTCAGTCGTAGCAGGTGTAGGCGTTTGAATCGTTCTCATTTACCGTCCACCCGGTGATGGGAAACGCTTCTTACAGGAAATAGCAGACTTCCTCGTCGACATGTTGTTTGAGTCGCCCAGATTGATGGTGCTGGGTGACTTCAACGCCTGGGTCGATGATGAACTCTCACAATTTGGTAGTTACTTCCTCCAATTAATGTCTTCTTTGGGCCTCATACAGGTAGTTTTCGCTGCTACGCATAAATCTGGGCACTCTTTGGACTTAGTTTTCCTTCTAGGGATTGATGCATCCATCATGGGGGTGGAACCAGTCACTTGGTCTGACCACTACACCGTGAGGTTCGATTTTTGCACCCCCCTTAGGAGGCCATCCCCTGTGGAGATGGTCAGGTACCGCCCCTTACAGAATGTTACTTCACAAGGCCTGGTGGCGGTTCTTGACCTCTCATCCCCCGTGTTGGTGAGCAGTAATCCAGAGGCACTGGTGGTGGCCTACAATAAGGCCATCACGGTTACCCTGGATTCTATTGCTCCTGTTCGCGAACGCCCTTTTTCACTGCACCCCAGGGCCCCTTGGTTTGATGGGACTCTGAGGGAGATGCGGAGGAAAGGGCGAAGGTTAGAGCGTTGTTGGCGTAGATCGGCCCTTGATGCCGACCGCCTTAGATTGACAGAACATTATGCTAGCTACCAATCTGCAATCACCCATAAGAAGGCAGAGTTCCTGTCCAGGGAGATTGCAGTTGCTCAGAATCGACTGGCTCAGCTGTTTCGAACTGTAGATAGACTGTGCAACCCAGCCTGTCTGCAAGTTCGGAAAGCCTTTACACAAATAGAGTGCGATGAGCTCACTCGTTACTTTGCAACTAAGATGGCTAACATCAGGGCTGATCTGTGTCTGACAACCTCTAAGGGTGATGTTGTGGGGATGTGCGAGAACGCAGTGCCTTGTTTCTCTTGGAGTTCTTTTTATCGACCTGAGTTCGTGGATATTATGAGGTTTATCCATAGTGTGCGCCCTACTTATTGTAGCTTGGATCCTGGACCGACTACCCTAATTTTAGGTTGTATTGATATCATCGGTCCAGTTTTGGCACAAATAGTCTGGTGGTCTCTGGAGTCAGGTGAGTTTCCTAGCTCCCTGAAGGAGGCGGTGGTGACACCTCTCTTGAAGAAAGCTTCCTTAGACCCAGACTGTTTTTCTAGCTACAGACCTATCTCTAACCTTCCCTTTATTGGAAAGGTTATTGAAAAGGTTGTAGCTATTCAATTGGATGACCATTTAACCATCCATAGTATCTACGAGTCCTTCCAGTTTGGTTTCCATAAAAGACATAGTACCGAGACTGCGCTGGTTCGGGTGCTAAATGATCTTCTGAGGGCGAGGGATCAAAAGAGACATTCCATTCTGGTTCTCCTTGATCTCTCCTCAGCAATTGACACTGTGGATCACGTGGTATTGTTGGCACACCTGAGGCAAATTTGTGGAATGTCGGGGAACCGTTCTGCAATGGTTCACGTCATTCCTTACCAGGAGATCACAAAGGGTTGTGTCGGGGATTTTTTCCTCTGGCCCAGTCTCTTTGTTGTGCAGAGTGTCTCAGGGTTCTGTGCTGTCACCCATGTTGTTTGCAGTGTATATGCTGCTCCTCGGAAACATTATAAGACGGTATGGGCTGAGGTTTCACTGCTATGCAGATGATACCCAGCTATACCTGTCTTTTGCACCCGACCAGGATGGAGCTTTCTTGATGTTCAACAACTGTCTGGGGGAAATCCAAGACTGGATGGATTCTAGTTGGTTAAAATTGAACTCGGAGAAGACTGAGGTGTTGGTGGTGGATCCAGGTGGTCATATTGAGAGGTCGTTGTATTGGCACGCCTTCTGGAATTTTTCTTGGCGGCGTGTCACTGCCGGCCTCTGAACGGGTGCGTAACCTTGGGGTGATTTTTGACGACAAGCTGACTTTACAATCTCAGGTGTCAGCTGTCATCAGTACTTCCTTTTACCACCTTAGGAATATTGCCAGGGTTAGGCACCTCGTTCCGTCTGACTCTTTGCCAACGTTGGTCCATGCTTTTGTGTCCTCCCACTTGGACTACTGCAAAGCTCTTTACTTTGGGCTTTCTAGGGTTGAAATCCGCCGCCTGCAGCTGGTGCAGAATGCTGCTGCCCGGGTTTTGACTGGGACAAGTAGGTCCTGTCATATTACCCCGGTGCTGCGCGAACTGCACTGGTTGCCTGTTCGGTGGCGGATCACTTTAAAGTCATTTTATTGACTTTCAAAGCCCTTCACGATCAGGGTCCATCCTATCTGAAAGACCTTCTGGTTCACTATTGCCCTGGCCGATCGCTCCGCTCGGCCGACATGGGGTTGCTGGAGATTCCAAGAGTGAGTTTAAAAACCTCTGGCAGCAGAGCTTTTTCTCATGCTGCCCCCACTCTTTGGAATTCTCTACCACGCCGGTTACGGGAGTGCACCTCCGTGGAGATTTTTAAGAAAGAATTAAAAACCTTTTTATGGAAAAAGGCCTTTGTGGAGGATTAAAGTGTCAGTATCTGACTGGATTTTATTGTAATTTATTAAGTCCTTTGATGTATTTATGATGCGCTTTTATAAGTCTATGTGTGAATGGCTATGTGTATTGTTGTTATTAACTTGTTCGGCGCCTTGATAATTTGAAAGGCGCTATACAAATAAAATTATTATTATTATTATTATTATTACTACAGCACAGTATAGTATAGTATAGTATAGTATAGTACAGTACAGTATAGTACAGTACAGTACAGTACAGTACATCATGGTTACCTGATCCTAGGTAAGACTCTGGTAAGGGTCTCGAGGCATGTAGAGTGGGTATCTGTAAAATAAAAATAAAGCAGGGGTTACAAAGGATACCTTGTTCATGGAAAGAAAAATAGAACAAATAGGTAATGAACAGATAGAAAACCATATGTTTCTAATAGGCAGTGTCATCAACATTCAGTTAGACCTGGAGAAATAAGGGGAAAACTGGATAAATAAGTAGACAGTTCTAGCAATGTGTAGGGAAAAAAAACAGCATAGAGGGCAAGAAAATGAAGAAAACATTAGAATAAGACAGCAGAAATGAAAAAGAAATTCAAAATAGAAGGGGGAAACTAAGAAGGGAAAATAAAAAATGAGGTAAAGTGCCACTTGTAGGGGGTCAATAATTGGCCTCAGTACCTAGTGATGTGTAAGAATAACTACAGAATAAAAACAGATCCCTGGTAGCCAGGTGGATTATGGTGCCACCTTAATATGCAGCATTGGTGCTGTATTCTTTTCTCTGCATTGTGTTTTTGCCTGCACTGGGCATAGTGACTTATAGGACCAGTTCTCCATACTTTTTTCCCGATGCAGGGAAGTAACAGACTAGTGAGGACAAGGGGCAGCACAGCAGTATACCATCATAAAACAAGCATTTGTCAATGCCGAATGTTGGCTTGCTGGCATTGGCATTTATACTGCAGGAGTTAGAGAGATGCATAATAGGAATGGCAGTGAAGTATTGAGCTAAGGCCAACCCCCCCCCCCCCAGCAGAGACTGAAAGGCATTGGGAGTGTGGCTTTGGGTCATCAGCCATAATGCTTACACCATTCCACCTCACCCCACCCTGAAGACACCGACAGGTGTCGTGGTGTGCCTTTGGGTCTTCAGCCCTTATGCTCACCCAATTCATTAAGGAAATAAGCTGAGATGGGTGCAGTATAGGAGAATGGGGTGAATGTTAGGGCAACAAACCCCAAGGCACACCTCGATGTCTGTCAGTGGCTGTAGGGTGGGGGTAGAATGCCATGAACATTACAGCTGATGAACCCAAGTTATGCTGCCGACGCCCATCAGTCTCTACAGGGTGGGTATATGGTTAGAAACCTTAATGCCCCAGGAGTTTGTTGGTATTTTCCTTCCAAAGTTTCAACATGGGCTTTTTGGGACACCACCTCATGAACAATGGCACTATCATTTCGTTATTCAATCCTAAAAGGTGATTTCGCACAGCAACTGCGCCATTCGGAGCCACAGGTGCAGAAACACAGTTTGGGAAGCATGCAAAAAATGACAGCTATACTGTTCATGAGGAGGTGTGAAAAAATGGCAGTGTTGAAAATCTGGATAGAAAATATGAAAAATGTGCAAACTTATAAGCGTGCGTAGAAACTGTGTAACGCATGCCCGTAACATGGTCATTTTTTGGAATTTTTTCAACAAAGTTTCAACATGGGCATTTTGGGACTGCTCCTCATGAACAGTGGCACTGTGATTTTGTTAATCTGTCCCAAAAGTTGATTTCGCACAGTGACTGTGCCCATTCTCTGCCACAGGTGCGAAAACACGTTTTGGGCAGGATATGAAAAATAACAGCAGTACTGTTGATAAGGAGGTGTGAAAAAATGGCAACGTTGAAAAGCTGGAGTAAAAAATATTAAAAAGTGGTAAAGTTACGAGCATGCATAGAAACTGTGCAACGCACGATTGTAACGCAGTCATTTTTTGGAATTTTTCCACCAAATTTGCAACATGGGCTTTTTAGGATCCCACCTCATGAACAGTGACAGTACCATTTTGTTAAATTGGTCCCAAAAGGTGATTCTGTGCAGCGACCACGAAATCATCTTTCAAGATTAAGAAATGAAATGACAGTGACAAGTTCAAGAGGTGGGGTTCCAAGAACCCCATGTTGAAAATTTGGGGCCAAAATTCCAAAACATGTCTGAGATATTAACCTAAGTTGACCCCCCCATTGCTTCCTATTATAAAGCTTACCATCATTTCTTCACATCGCAGTTCGGTTTTGAAGAGTGCAGACACGTCCCAGTTCAGAGAAGATCATGGCTTCTGACCTCTGGAGGGTAAGCAAGGGTGAGGGGGATTGCGTGGAGGTGGGTGCATAGAGGAAGGGTGGGGATGGGGGAGACATCGGTGGACTGTTTTTTTGTTTGTAGGGAAAAAATTAAAAAAAAAAAAAACACAAGGGAAGGTTTTCTGCATTTACAGGTTATGAAACAAAAAAAAAAATAGGCACACTGAGGCCCCACCTCCTTGTGTGCTACAATTCTGGGGGAAACAGAGGGAACGGGAAGGGCAGCAGCAGTGGGGGTTATTTCTGTCGGAGGACAGGAACAGAGGGAGCGGGAGGAGGGAGGGAGGCAGCAGTGGAAGGTTGCAGTGAGGCGGGCAGCAGGTGCTGCGAACATGCCAACATGGGGACTGGGCACCCCGATGTCGGCTTCCTGCAGATTGTGTGGTGGACGGCAGGATCCACCATTTTTACTGAAATGTTTCACCAGGCAAAGCATGTAACGGAGCCTTGTCATCTGACACTTCATTGAAGAAACTGCACCTCATTGGAGCAGCAGATTTCTTTCAACTCTGTGGCTCTCTTTGAAACTGCTGTCATCGGCAGTATGCTCACTCGTTAGGGGCTGAGGAATGCACCCACTAAAGCGTCCTCTGCATTCGCCAACACTGACACACCTCTGCATTTCTGCTACCACCACAAGATGTTGCTTACACGTGTGTGCAAGCCAACATAAAAAGAAATAACATGTAACATTTAGAGTAGGCAGGTTGAGAACAGGTGAGAGATCCAATGCATAGGGTAGGAAAAGTGCAGCTCTAAATGGAAAACTGTATTGACAGGGTCACCAGTTGATCCCATGACATCATATCCGCTTGCTTTGCAGCTCACCAGTCCTGCTGAAAGTTGCCTCACATTGATCAACTGGATTCTCCAAGGTGCACTTTTCCATTCGGCACTCTACCTTTTCCATTGCATGCTGTATGAAGGCCAAGGGCCTGCATAGCATATTGGTATGCAGGACTGAGTTGCTGGTAGTAAGTAGTGTGAACCCCTCTCAGTTTCTCCCCATTGTGCATAATGCTGGACTACATTTTGCTGCGATAAGATTATAACTCTTTGCTCATTATAAATATTCCTAACATGATTAACGTGGGATTAATGCACTATATTAGAAATAACATATACTATATAATATATTATACAATAGGTACCTCTTGTCAGCCAATCAGAAAACAGAAAAAAAACTGTCATGTAATACCCTACAAACTATTACAGCTACATTTTGGACACACCCACAGTAGGTTATCCACTTTTCAAACACGCCCACAGTAGGATACACAGCAGGGCCTTTCCATATCAAACTAACCTCCTACAAAGAGGTTCTCTAAATTTTGAGAAACCTCAAGGAACATGGTTCTCCTGGCCATGACTCTCTTGAGCCCTGATATTTAAAATGAGGATCCCCTGCACTGTCCTTCCCCGGTCAGGGATTTGATCAACAGACCATTCCTAGAGGGAATAGTCCCCACCAAATGGAAGTCAGCCCTAGTCATCGCAATTCAAAAGGGGGGGGGGATTAGCCTCACCAATTGAAAATTATAGACCTATATATTGCTAAAGTACTAGAATGAATTTACAACCAGTTACATTACTACCTAGGGTAATACCAACTTCTGTCCCTGTGCCAACATGGTTTCCATAAAAATCACAGCACTCTTTCTGCTCTCATTAAAGTCACCTCAGACATTCAACTCTCCTTCGATCAGGGTCAAGCAACAGGGGCCATCTTTGTGGACCTCACTAAAGCCTTTGATTTGGTGAACCACGAATAGCTAATACAGAAACTATTTTAATTCAGGCTAGAAAGATCAACATTCCACAACCTAGATTCAAGACTACCTCACAGGCCACTCCCAAAGTGTTAGATGATCCAACTGCCACTCTTCCTTCAGACGCATTTCCCTTGGCATTCCCCAGGATTCAATCCTGGGGAGACCTGCTCCACCAAATAAAATTATTGATCTTTGTTTTACACCTTGCTCAGTCTGACCCTGGGCAACATATTTACACTGTACATTACTGTGTATATTTTACTGCTGTCTGCAACTGTTTTTGGCAATTGCACCCTGTGTGGACACACATATACATGTGGACACTGTACTATAACTCTGTTACTTGATTAGTATTCGATGTATTGTTTTAATCTTATGTTGTATCATCTTTTATACTGTCTTTGATACCATGACATGGAGCTTTGCAAAGGAGTCTCTGACTCAAAGGTTTGTAATTCTGATCTGTTCTAGATAAACTACTCTTCTCGTTATTCATCAATGAGCTGCCTAGTTCCTGCAGTGTAGCATCTGTCCAGGTTTAAGCAGACGATGCCATCATATACAGGTCCTCTGCTGACTTCTCATGGTTCAGTCAACATATGAACTCTGACTTCCATCAACTGGAGGCATGGTTCTTGGCTAATAAATTGCTACTGAACACTAAAAAATGAAATCTATGCTTTCCCTCCAGCACACCTACAGAACCGATCGCTCACCCCAATTCTCCATCATCATTCACAATGGAGAACCCCTAGAATTGGTACACTCTTTTAAATATCTCAGCATCCTGCTTGACCCGTTCCTCTCCTTTGAGACCCATGTCAACAAAGCCATCACAACTCTTCACCAAAAGCTGGACCTGCTCTAACAGCTCCACCCCCTACTATCTAGAGCATCTTGCTTAAAAATTGCCACTGACTCTCTCCTTCCTCTACTTTTCTAAGACCCCCCTATTCTTATCACTTAAGTCCTCCTTTATGAACCAACTAAAGCAATTATATCATAGGATAGGATGATTTGCCTCTGGAGCTGCCCCCCCGACAGCATCACTGCACTGTACTAACATCTCTGGGTTAGCTACAAATGGAACACAAATTTCAGTATACCTCCCTCTGCCTTACCTATAAGCTCACTCTCCTATACACTCTGTCGAGTCTATCTAATATTGTTGTAAGAAAATCAGCCTGCTGAACCATCTGCTCCTCCTCTCTCCCACTGTTACCAGTGCCGGAGACACTCCTAACTGCAAGCAGGAGATCCTTTGCCTACGCTGCCCCTTGAGCTTGGAACTCCCTCCCTCCATCCATAATCTCTTGCACTTTCCCCAGTTTCAAACGTGTTCTATGCAACCACCTACAGTATATGATTTGGGGACGTTATCCTACTTTACCTAAATAACCCTGCATATTTCTGTACTCGTGCCTTCTCATCCTGACGAGCCTACCCCTACTCTGCATGGTATAGCCTGTCTTTTTAGATCTGAAATGTACACCTGTCCTGCGCTATTTTTGTACAACTGATGTACATAAAGTAGTCCTAATTGCCAGAATCTGCTTTGTACTTCACCACCCATTCCCCTTCCCCCTAAAATCACTGTTTTACTTGGTGTGCATTGTGTAATGTTTCACACTGTACTAGGCATTGGGTTCTTTATTTTTGTATTCCTTTTTATAGCAGTGCTTTTACTGCATGTCCAGGGATTTGCTTATATTCTAGTATTCCTCTTTATTTTGTATTCCTTCGGTACCATTGCTTTTGTATTATATGTACATGACTTTGTTTATATTTTTTTCTATTCCTTATCCTCTGTATCCTCCCCCGGGTTGCCCTTGAAAAAGGGACTGCATGGTCTCAGTGGGCTTACCTGGTTACCGAAATTCAAATAAATAAATAAGGATAGCCACATTACAAACAGACCCGCAGTAGTTTATCCATTTAGTCCACAGAAAAAGGCATGTTCCACTTGAACTACCACAGAACTTTAAAAATGCTGGGTTCAAACCTCCTACTCGTATAACAGTAATAACGTTCGGTTAGCTGGAGCATACTGAGAATAACTGGCTTCTGCAGTTAAGTAAACCCACCACCATCAGCCAGTTATTCCTTCATATTTGCTGGCTAGCTTCATGTTATCATTCAAGTAAAAATTAAAAAAAAACGTTGCTATATTTTGTGTCAACTGAATTAACATTATTACTATCATCCTTTTTTCTAAAGAAATCATTTTTGAAGATTTTTCTTTGGGAAAACAAAAGCTCTAGGCCAGCCTGTTGGTGGGGCAGTAGCTTTACCAATTGAAAAGCCAGTGACCCTGGTTCGGAAGCAATTCTGGGTTGTTGGCGACCTACTGTGGGGAGGAGGTTCTAGCAACCCAGCAGACTCCTCCTCCAGGGAGGAACAGCAGTCATCTCCGATGCTCTACTGGCATCTAGGTGACCACAGGTGGCAGTGCATGTGGAGCCACTTGGAGAGTGACAGGAGTGCTGGCAGTGACATGCTCTGCACACTCGTGTGCATGAGCTTGGGTGCCTTGCATGCAGACATCCCAGCTGATCAAGGACAGAAAATTAGTAAATCCCCAGGTCTACAGGATGATGAAACAATCCCCCATAGGCCCAGCAATGGTGATGAAGACCTCCTTCAAATTTGGATCCTGACCTGTGGCAGGAGTTAGGGAGCCTGGCCACCCTTGCCACAGGAGGTAAACCATGGGGAAATCTGAACTGAGGTAAGTCCTTGTCAACCCAGGGGATGAGGCGGGGGGGCCCAACTCAAAGGGGGCATGAAAGGAGTTCTGGTGCAGAAAAAAATTAATGTCTGAAAAAAAACCTAGGCTTTACTATATTTACAGTTCCCTAATGGGCAGGATGACTGACGGTTTCTGTCTGAGACAATCCACGATACCTGGTATAGCCATTCTCTCTTTTGCAGTTTGTATATTATAGATTGTGTCAATCTGTCTCCACATATACTGCCTTAAAGAAAAATGCGAGGTGTGCAACAGAGGGTAACTATATTGAATTGGGCAAGTAACTTAAATTATTAGTGTTTCAATCCACCCAGCTACAGAAATGGGTAGAAGTAGGACTCTAGTGGAAATTAGATGTTGTGTCTCAGCTGGGCTAGCCATGGTAAATTAATTGTGTAAAAAACAAAAAGCTAGAGCATGAACCTCTACCACTGTAAGGTCTTCTAAAGTAATAAAGCTGTAAAATGATGTCCCAACCTTAACACTTATGTCCTGCATGCAACTTAATGAAGTCCTTTAAACCCTCTGAAATGCCCCCTTCCTCACCCATTGTAACACCCCCTACTTTGGCTGATTCCCCCTGACAAAACAGAATGCACATCCCATTCCAAAATGATCCCAGGTATCCACTGGAACCTGCTTCCTTACTCCATCCAGTGTCCTCCTCTCATTACATACCATGTCAATATTATACATGTGTCCAGTGACTCCCATACCCCTTCCCAATGGCAACATGGCCCCTGACATTCATTGGAAACCTTCACCCCACCCCATCCCATATAAACGTGATCCCCGACATCCAGAGGCATCCTGTCCCTACCTCTATCTGATGGTAACATGATTCCTGATGTCCACTGGCATTTCCAATTCCATCCTGTCCTACATGATCCCTGGTTCCCAGTGACACCCATCCCTTACCCTGTCCCATGCCAGCGTGCTCCCTGATGCCTTTTGGCACCCTGTACCATCACTCAGTCCTATGTAAGCATGGTACCTAGTGTCCAGTTTTACCCCTCCCAAAAGATGACCAGTACAGCCTCCCCATTTCTACCACACTCCATCCCATGCAATAGTCCACAACCCTGACCATGTGAATAGGGCAAAAGTAGCCAAACCAAGATCCTGAAAGGGAAAAGATGGCAGAGCACTGAAAGTAGCAGGTCCAAAAAAGTCCATTAGGGATCTATCACCAAAAGCAAGTCCCAGGAAGAACTAGTCAAAGGAACAGGGGAGATGTATGTGCCAATGAATATAGCATTAAAGGCCTGCAGAGAAGCATACATATGCACCTCACATATCCAGAGCAGAGTGGAGTGTACAGCGGGAGTATGTGAAATGCCAGTAGGCTACATGCCTGTGGACAGTCTAAAACCAGGACAAGATGGCAGCCTACTTCAACTCTGGGCACAGAAGGACCACAGAAGGAAAATACCAGTGATTGTACTGAACCCAGTGCCATGCTACCACAGGAGCAGTCCGTCCCTCAAAAAAAGAGAAAATTGCAAGGACCTCCAAGCAGTTAGATCAACAGCCAGAAGAGGCCAGAGCAGCTATGGAAAGCAGCATGTGCATAGGTAAGTATGGTAGTATGCAAGTGGTGGGAGTGTGTGCACGGTTATATGTGGCAGAAAGCAATGTTTGGGAGTGTGTTCATGGGTATATGTAGCAGCAGGCAATGTGTGGGAGGTGTGCATGGGTATATGTGGCAGCAGGTAATGTGTGGGAGTGTGTCATGGGTATATGTGCAGCAGGCAATGTGGGTGTATGCATGGGTATGTGGCAGCAGGCAATGTGTGGGAGTTGTGCATGGGTATATGTGGCAGCAGGCAATGTGTGGGAGTGTGTGTGCATGGGTATATGGGGCAGCAGGCAATGTGTGGGAGTGTGTGCATGGGTATATGTGGCAGCAGGCAATGTGTGGGAGTGTGTGCATAGGTATATGTGGCAGCAGGCAATGTGTGGGAGTGTGTTCATGGGTATATGTAGCAGCAGACAATGTATGGGAATGTGTGCATGGGTATATGTGGCAGCAGACAATGTGTGGGAGTGAGTGCATAGGTATATGTGGCCGCAGGCAATGTGTGGGAGTGTGTGCATGGGTATATGTGGCAGCAGGCAATGTGTGGAAGTGTGTGCATGGGTATATGTTGTAGTAGGTGATGGGTGCGGGTGCAGGGCTCCAAATAAAGTGAGTAAAAGCTTATTTTATGCATCTTTTTTAAAGAAATACTCTTCAGTTTTCTAATGAGTACAAATACTCATCCCCACCCAGAAAATGCTCCATACCCAGCAAAAAGGAACCTTATACACTATTACTGCTTCAACTGAGCATTTTTCTTTGAGATTTGAAGCTCTTTTATTCAGCAAAAGTTAATTTTACTCATCAAACTTAACGGGGAGTAAATTACTCTTACCTGCCAAAATTATCTGTAGCAGTGGGTGAGAGTATGTGCATGGAATGTATGGCAACAGTCAAGGAGTGGGAGTGTGTGCATGTGTACATGTAGAAGCAGGTGATGGCTGGGAGTGTACACATAGGTACTGTATGTTAGCAGGTGATGGCTGGGACTGTGTGCATGTGTACGTGTAGCAGCAGACGATGGGTGGGAGTGTGAACGTGGGTATGTATTGTAGCAGGTGAGGGGTGGGAGTGTGTACATGCGTACATGTAGCAGCAGGCAATGGGTGGGAGTGTGGGCATGTGTACCTGTAGTAGCAGGCGATGGGTGGGAGTGTGAGCATGTGTATGTATGGTAGCAGGTGGAGGTGGGAGTGTGTGCATGCATACATGTAGCAGCAGGCGATGGGTGGGAGTGGGCACATCAGTATGTATGGTAGCAGTTTAGGGGTGGGAGTGTGTGCATGTGTACATGTAGAAGCAGGTGATGGCTGGGAGTGTGCATGTAGGTACTGTATGTTAGCAGGCCATGGCGGGGACTGTGTGCATGTGTACGTGTAGCAGCAGGCAATGGGTGGGAGTGTGAACGTGGGTATGTATGGTAGCAAGTGAGGGGTGGGAGTGTGTGCATGCATGTAGCAGCAGGCGATGGGTGGGAGTATGAGCATGTGTATATATGGTTGCAGGCAAGGGGTGGGAGTGTGTGCATGTGTACGTGTAGCAGCAGGCAATGGGTGGGAATGTGAGTGTGGGTATGTATGGTAGCAGGCGAGGGGTGGGTGTGTGTGCTCATGGGTAGGTGTAGCAGCAGGCAATGGGTTGGAGTTTGCATGTGGGTATATATGGTAACAGGTGAGGTGTGGGAGCACGTGCATGGGTGTGAGTGGCACCATGTGATGGGTGAGAGTGTGCATGGGTATGAATGCAGTAAAAGAGGGGTGGAAGTGTGTGAATGGATACTCTGGTAGTTGGCGAGGTGCAGAAGTGTAGGAATATGTATGTAAGGCAGCAGATGATGGGGTGGGAGTGTGAGCATGTATATGTGTGGCAACAGGCAATGGTCAGGAATGTGTGCATGGGTTTGTATGGTAACAAGGGAGTGTGGGAGAAAGTGCATGGGTATTTGTGGCAGGTGATGGGGTGGGAGCATGTGCAAAGGTATTTGTGTCAGTAGGGGAAGGTGAGAGTCAGTGCATGGGTATGTGTATGTGTCAGCAGGTGATGGGTGGGAGTGTGTGCATGAACGCGTGTGGCAACAGAGGGTTAGGAGTGAGCATATAGGTAGGTGTGTGCATAATCTCACAGAGGACCTACCTTAGTCATGTTCATACACACAGGACCATCTCAGTTGTGTGCATACAAAGAAGTCTCAGCACAGGCGTTTGCACACTCACAGATAGTCTGGCTCAGGTATGATCAGAATCTCTGCATAGGCCCTGTTCAGACACGTGCACACAGACTGGCATGGCTGGGAGTTCATGCATATGCAGATATTCACCTTGTGAATGTAAACACACATGACTCGGCCCCAGCATCTGAATATACACTCAGAGGACACAGTTCCAGCATGCACACGTACAGAGGAATATGTCATAGTTGAGTTCTTGCACACTATAAACATTAAGGAGAAAAGAGAAAAGGTGAAAGGGAAGGGAAGGGGAGAGTGCATTAGAAGCAGAAGCTGAAACAACAGATATAGTTTTGGTGTAGGTCTTTAAAGTATAGAGATATAAATATAGGGTTCCATGTGATAACGGTCACCGTGTAATAGCGATCGCAATCTGCATCGCCAAAAATAAATTTCAGTGATGTAGACTAGCAGTGAACAGCAAGATAGCACTGGAGACTTAAATTTTATTGTTTTATGCTGGGGTGCACCCCACACACACACACACTAAAGGATTCTCAACTCCAGGGCGGTGCTGTCGGGGAGAGGGTGCAAATATAAAAAAAAAAAAAAAAAAATGTGACCCGGAGCAAAAAAACTAGTGTGCCCAGAACTGAACCCGCACCCTTCCAACCCCAGCCTCCACCAACCCACCACAGCACACGCCTAGCTAGGCAGCCCACCACTGCACTACCCTCACAACCCTCCCTTCCCTTCTGCCCATTGCACACCATGGTCCCCCTGTGTGTGTGTGTGTGTGTGTGTGTGTGTGTGTACATAGCAACATCTTGTCACTATAGTTGCCGAACCCCCTATCCGGTCGCCCTCCCTGCCCAGTAGCCCAGTGTAAAAGCGTCTTGATTGAGTCACCCTTTTTGAAAGTGCTCAGTCGTGGTTGTCTAATACACAGGATACCAAAGATGGTGAGTGGAAGTCAGAGGAGCATACAGAGTAGGAGAAAGGAAGGGGATAGGACCAAAAGAATCTATTGCAGGAGGTGAGAAAGTAATTTGAGAATTTAGAGAGAAAGGACACATCATTATTACTATTATTATTATTATTACTATTAGAGAGAGCACTGGCTGTGTGAGTTGGCACCTCATCACCCTGAGGGAAAGCACAAGGTACATGCATGAGATGACCCTCAGGGTGCTGTTCTGCAAGAAAATTGGACATATGACCACGAGGCTGTGGTTTCAGGGGTTTGTTTCAGCACAGGCTATCAACCTGATGTTGAAATGTGATGGGCAAAAGCTGGAAAAAAGGAAAGCTCTTAAAAAAATGTAACATTGGGCCAGGCATCTCCAGTGAGTGAACAGAGCAA
This sequence comes from Neoceratodus forsteri, assembly GCA_016271365.2. Classification (NCBI taxonomy): domain Eukaryota; kingdom Metazoa; phylum Chordata; order Ceratodontiformes; family Ceratodontidae; genus Neoceratodus; species Neoceratodus forsteri. The sequence continues at coordinate 1,136,719,320 of CM057455.1, read as the reverse complement.
AGATCATGTAAAATAATTATAAAATGGATATACTAGGAGAACTCCTGTACTGATTGGATGAATAAGTCTTTGACCCATGGTGACACTCACATACTGTGATAACTGTGGTTCGCAGTACACTGTAGTTTTCAGGCCTTTCTATTTCTTTTAATTGCTTTATGAACTGTCCCTTCTGTGCCAATTCTTCTGATGTAGATTTTGTGGAAGAAAGGAAAGTCTGGGAGCTTGAAGGGTGATCCAGCAATAGGCAGTGTTGTTGGTTGGGGAGGGGGCTAGTCTGAGGGCTGGACTGGTGGTAGTCTGGGAAACGGAAGGGACGACCAGCTGCAGTGTGGATTTTTGGTAATGTTTATGGTCCCAGACTTGAGGGGTGGTTCAGCTTTCCGCAGGGCAGTGGGATGGGGGATGCTGGTCCAGGGGACGGGGGCAAATTGCAGAGAGGTTGGTCTGCTGAGCGGAGGCTTGTCTGGGTGCCTGGGGTACATCCACCAGGAAGGAGGTTGCTTGGTATGGGTTTGCAAGCAGGCACTTATTTATTTATTTATGTAGTTAGTTTTTGTTGACCAGGAAAGGAGGACTAGGCAATTCTGCTTATTTTCATTACTGTCCTGGAGGAGAGGGGGAAGATACAGATGAAAACTGACATACAGAACCAGATTAAGCTGTTGGTGGTATTTTAGTGAATACAGGAAGATACAGGAAGGGTAGTCGGCTGGAGGGGAGAGCCTGGGACTGGAAAGGTGATCCAGTGGTAGAGAAGGTGGCTGGCCATGTGGTGTGGCTGATCCTGGCTGTGCGGGGGAGGGGTCAGATCAGATTTGTTTCAGGATATACTGGGAAACCTTGACTCCTCAGGATGAACTTTTGAATACCAGTAGTTCATAACTACCAATATTTAATAGTTCATCCATCATGATCACTATTTTCCCACTTAGCCTCTGCTGCTGCCTCCATCTCAGGGGAGTAGCCACCTTCATTATACAAATAACTCTGTACTGTATAACACAAGTGACTGTACTTGTGTGATGGCAGTGGCCAGCTATGAAGGGTGTCAGCTGCCATCTCATGGAAGGATGGTGAAATGTAAGAGATACCGGCACCAGGTGGAGGATGTGACCACTGGACTACCAGGATTTCATTTAATCTGTGTTTCAGAGGTGGAGTGGCCAGTGTGAGTAATAATCTTACACAAACCACCAACCTGCCCATCCAGTTAGTAGAGTGTGCCGTAGCTCCACTTTTTGAACAGAATAAACAAAAATCATGTGTGCCTATTAAATGTATCCCACCCCAACTCTGAGCATCTGTTGTATGACTTCTTTATCAAATTGGCTGCTGCTGTTTAAATAAAAATCTGTAGCCTTATGTCAGAACCAGAACACAAAAACAAAAATTACTGACATCCCCAGGTCCCAACCGCATCTGTACACATGGCACTGATAAGTGACCTCAGGGGGGCAGGAAGTGGGTTTGATTCACTTATTCTTTGCAGGATGCATAAAGCAGAACTAGGTGCACAGAGGCAGTTGACACCCAAGCACACCACGTCCCACAGAGAGGTGCATAATAGATGAGCCCCCTTTTGCAGCGAGCCACATGACAACTTTGCCCACACCTGCAGAGAGACTTATGACAGTTCATCCCCCCATGCAGTGAGGCACATGACAATTGAGCTCCCCCATACAGTGAGACACACAACAGCCAAGCCCCCATGCAGTGAAGCACATGAAAGCTGAGCCCCCCTCTGCAGACAGAGATACATGACAGCTGAGCCACTCCATGCACTGAAGTACATGACAGCTGAGTCCCTCTCCCTTGCAGAGACATATGACAACCACACACCCCACTTGGAGAGAGAGACATAAGAGCCAAGCCCCCCCACCACCCCACCACCATGCATTAGTGCCATGACAATAGGTATCTCCTCAATATACTTCCAGGCAGTTAAAATCCAGCACTTCATGACAACCAACATTAAGATATAAACAGAGAGAGAGGGAGAGAGAGAGAGAGAGAGAGATATCAAGAACATCACTCCTTTCTCTGGCCAACAGATTTGGGCAGCAGTAGCAGGTTCTCACAAATACGGTGTGCTCAGAATTCCTGCATGCTTCCCAGTTTACTCGAAATGGGAGGTTGGGCAGGGGATTCGGAAACTAAAACAAAAAACAAAACAAACAAAAAAACAAAGAAATCTTTGGAGGAGTGCTGATAGTGCTTGGGTGAGGTTGCTGGTGCTGAGTGCTTAGTACTCAGAGTACCTTACTTCAGCAGTTCCCGATCCTCCAGAGTGGTGAGCCTAGTCACAGATGTGTTGGGAGTGGACTGGCCTGGTCAACACTCTCCACCTTGGCAACTCAGTTCCAGACCATCACATCAAAGTCAGCAGGGCACCATTCAAGTAACAAGTATAACATGAAAGGGTTCAAGGGCACTCAGGACTATACAACTGTAAAGACAGACAATGTGGCCCCCTTCCTCCCCCAGCTGATGATCAGACATCATGGGCAGGAACTCCAGGAAGCCCAGCACTTATCAGCCCGCTCCCCTCAGTACCTGTAGTTTGGAGACTGTTGGCAGGGGACAATGTCTCTCCCTTCTTGTCTAGGCACTGTAATTTGGATGGAATGATATACCCAAGGCATTTGTGAAAAACTGTCACACCAAAATATGAATATGGTTTCTCTGTTTATCCTTGTAACTTGGCTAGTATCCTAAGTAAGTGATTGGTAGACGAAGGTTTACCTTGAAATTACAGAGATCAGGGCAGATACAAACCACAACGAGAGCTTTAGCACTATTATTGCTAGCTTCTTTCCTCACTTCTGACTATTGTACATGAGGTCATTTCCGTTTGAAGGGCACTTCCATCTGCAATTTTATTTGAGGGGGACATATTTTTTTTTTTCTGGTGTTCGCCTACTGATTTTTGTCTATGTTATGTTTTTGTTTTTGCTTTACTATTCTTTGTTTGGGATTTACAATTTTTTAGGTTGTACCTTTGCTGTTTTTCTTGCTTCGTACTGTACTTTTTGATTTCCTTTTTTGTTCTTGCTGTTTCACTTTAATATATTTAATCTGGCTTGATTTTTGATTGTTGCTTTATTTTACTAGTTTGTGTGTGATGCAATTTATTTATTTGATTGGTGTGCATATATTTGTTTGCATTCCTTATTTTTGGTTTGTGTTATTTTACATTATACAATAGCAAGAAAGAATCCTGAACTCTGATTGGTCAGTGTGTGCCTGAGAGTGGACAGTGATGATATCTCAGTATAATATCACTGTATTGATTTGCCAATTATTTGTTTGCTTTTCTCTTAAGAAACAAAGATATACTGCCTCACTAAAAAATCTACTAAAAACATTTTTTAATTTTATGTTGTATAAAGTTGAGCCACTGAATAACTGCAATAAGGCACTCCAAAGTGTGAGTTATTGTGTAATAACGTTACTCCTGGGGTGATGGAAGCACTTGGCCTTGCCTCATGCTTCAACCCACCCCGGGAGTGATGTTATTACACAATAACACACACCTTGTCATGCCTTATTGCTTAATTAGTATATTTAATTTGGCTTCATTGTTGGTTGTTGCTTTTTGTGTGTGTGTGTTGCAATTTATTTAATTTGTGTGCATATTTTTTGTTTGTGTTTTGCACTTCAAGCTCACTATAGTAAACAGCCATATACTGTACATTGCTGAAGTACTGCAGCTGATTAAGCACCTTGTGTCAAACCATTTCCCAGTATGTTTGTCAATGAAACTGTTGCCAGTCTCCATGTGACAACAAAACTTACCACGGCTACAACAATAAGTACCAGAGGGTGATAGGTTTCTGTGTGGCTGTTATCCATTAAAAAACATTCCATTGCAACTGCAAAACTTGATAAAGAAAGTGCCTTATCTATGTGAGTTTGTTGGGAGAACAGAAAACAAAATGATGCCTGAAATATTGAATGTTTGGTAATGCTGATAATACTGTGTGAAACTTATAACCGTTAACAACAATAAATACCAGAGGGTGATGATGTATATGTGTCTGTCAGCCATTGTAAAGCATTCCACTGCAATTGCAGAACTTGATAAAGAAAATGCCTCATCTATGCATGTTTATTGGGAGAACTAAAAACAAAAAGATGCCTGAAATATTGAATGTTTGGTGATGCTGATAATACTGTCTAATGAGAAATGTAATTATGACAGCAACTGTTTCTTTAGCCATAGATGGCACTATTTATTAAGCCTAAAAATACTTTTTTTTTTTTTTTAAGTCTATGAAAATAATGGACTGCATGTATTTCACAATCAGTAAGAGGAGAGGACATTATGCATATTTACTTTTTTTAATGCGCTGTACTTTCTTCTTGTAGTCCCTTTCTTGGGTCGGTCCTTGAGTCCGAACCTTTTTAATTTTTTTGCCTTTCCCCCACTTCCCCCTTTTCCCTTCATTTCTTGTTTAGTATTAACTGACTTTCTTCCTTTTTACCAACCCCCTTCCCATTTTTATGTTTGTTTGCATGCATGTGCAAGAAACAAAGTGCCATCATCCGAGTTTTCCAGAGGTGTGTCAGCCTCTTCCAATTCTGTCAGTGTGTTTGCAGGCACGGTCGCAGTGCACCAATCACTGCTTCAGCTGTCTATGACAGCTGAAAATGCAGTGGAATACAGTTGAAAGGGAAAGCTCCTCTTCAGTGAGCAGAGCTCCCCAACACGCATGCATGCATATTGCTTGCTGACTGCTCCCCACGCACATACAGTATAGCCAGACGGGGTGTCCAATGCCCGTTGGCTCCATGCTGCCCCCCCAAAAAAAAAAAAAGCTTTTCTGGTGCCATGTTGGGAGCCCACCCCAGTGTGGCACACATACATATGGCTGATGGGGGTGCCCAATCCCCCGTCGGCTCCAGCCCCCCCAAACAGCCTTACAGCTGCCACGCTGGGAGCCCACCCCAGCATGGCACTAGCCCGTATGGCTGATGGGGGGTGCCCAATCCCCCGTCGGCTCCAGGCCCCCCCAAACATCCTTTCCAGCTGCCATGCTGGGAGCCCACCCCAGCGTGGCAAACGTCCCGCATCATCTTAATAATTAAAAAAAAAAACTGTAAATTAAAAAATGGTCCCTCGCAGTCTCCCTGTCCCCACCGCACCCTCCACTGTGCACCTGCCTCCCCACACCCCCTCACCCCATACTTACCTCTGGAGTCTGGCACCACGATCTTCGGTGGATAGGAACACGCCTGCACTCTTCAAAGCCGACTACTTAACTGAGGAAATGCCGTAAGCTGTATAATGTAATAGATAGTTTTTCAACTTTGACGATATCTCGGCATTTTTGAATTTTGCACCAAGTTTTCAACATGGGGTTTTTGGGACCCCTTCTCATGAGTGCTGTCACTGTCATGGCGTTATTCGGGCCTGAAGGGTGATTTCGCAGTCACTGCATGAAATCACCTTTCTGGACTGATTAATGAAACGACACTGCCAGTGTTCATAAGGTGGGCTCTCAAGAAGCCTATTTTGAAAATTTGGTGGAAATATTCCAAAAAATGACTGTTTTACGAGCATGCATTGTGCAGTTCCTACGCACGCTTGTAAGTTCGCTAATTTTCAATATTTTCACTCCAGATTTTCAACATTGCCATTTTACCACACCTCCTTATGAGCAGTACAGCTGTCATTTTTCACATCTCACCCAAAACATGTTTCCGCCCATGTAGCACACAATGGCGCAGTCAGTGTGTGAAATTAATATATGGGACACATTAAGAAAAATCACAGTGACACTGGTCATGAGCAGAGGTCTTAAAATGGCTATGTTGAAAATTTGGTGAAAAATTCCTTAAAATGACTGTTTTAGGCGCGCACATTGCGCAGTTCCTACGCACGCTCTCAAGTTTGCAAATTTGTAATATTTGCACACCAGATTTTCAACAGTGCCATTTTACCACACTTCCTTATGAGCAGTACAGCTACCATTTTTCACATCTCGCCCAAAATTTGTTTCCGCACATGTAGCGCACAATGGTACACAGTCGGTGTGCGAAAACAATGTTTGGGACAGATTAAGAAAATCACAGTGACACTGGTCATGAGCAGAGGTCTTAAAATGGCTATGTTGAAAATTTGGTGACAAACTCCATAAAATGACTGTGTTACGAGTGAGCATTATGCAGTTTCCACGCACCCTCGTAAGTTCATGAATTTGTAATATTTTCAGTCCAGATTTTCACCAGTGGCATTTCCCACACCTCCTTATGAACAGTACGGCTGTCATTTTCCACAACATGGCCGAAATGTGTTTTCACACTTTCAGCGCAGAAATGTATGGTCACTGTGGGAAATCATTGTTCGGGACAGACAAAGAAAATCACACTGACACTGTTCATGATTGGAGGTCCCAAAATGCCTGTGTTAACAATCTGCTGTAAAAAATCCCCAAACTAGTTACATTATGGGTGTGCGTTGCACAGTTTCTATGCACGCTCGTGACTTTACCAGTTTTTTTAAGATTTTCACACCAGATTTTCAACATTGCCATTTTTAACCTCCCATGAACAGTACCGCTGTCATTTTCACATCCTGTTTGAATGTGTTTTGCACCTGTGGTGCTAAATGCCATAGTCACTGTGCAAAAGCAGTTTTCAGCTAACAAACTGATATTGCCACTGTTCATGAGGGGGGTCACAAAAACCATGTTGAAAATTTGGAGTGAAAATACCAATGAATGCCTGAGGCGTTAGGGTTTCCGACCATAACGCCCCACTCTGTAGAGAATGACAGGCATCAGGGGTGTGACTTGGGATTCTTGCCTGTAATGCTCATACCATTCCACCCCCACCCACACCCTGCAGCCAGTGAGAGGCATCAAGGTATGCCTCAGACTCTTCGGGCCCAAACGTTACCCCATTCTCCTATACTGCACCCATTACACCGTATTTCCTGATGGAATGGGGTGTACATAAGGGCCAAAGACCCCAAGGCACACCGTGACACTTGTCAGTGTCTGCAGGGTAGGGTGTGGTAAAATGGCATGGTCGTTATGCCTGACGACCCAAAGGCACACCCCACTGCCTGTCACTCTCTGCAGGGTGGTGGAGGGGTTGGCTTCAGTTCAATACTTCGCTGCCATTCCTATTATGCAGCTCTGTAACTTCTACACTACCAATGCCAATGCCAGCAAGCAAACATTCAGCATTGACAAATGCTTGTTTTCTTCCTTATGTTGAGTGGTTCACACAAGCCATGTATTATCTGCGCTGGACTCTTCATTCTGGTGCATAGATGAATTCTGTGGTGTTTCAGTAATTTTTGAATGTAGTGATTTAAGTTTGCACTTGTTATAGTGAGCACAATTTTTCACACAGCTACTTTAAATGGTACGTATTTATACATGAACTCTACTGATGATGCCAGCCTTGACAAAATGCATGTCAGCAAGTGCAAAACATTGGCAGTTGGGAGTCCATGTTGTTATTTAGGTTTGTAAGCCAAGCTCCTGTGTCCACAATAATTTCATTTTGAATAGAATAATAGATAGATGAGGGTGTATTACAAGGCAGTAAGATCATCAAGAGGTTTTGGGGACTTTGAACCTCGAGAGCGAAGCTCGAGAGGTTCAACTCCAAATCCCTCGAATATATATAGCTACCCTCATCTATTATGTCTTTGTAATATATGGAGCCATGTAAAAATTCTCTTCCTGTGGGATGTCCGACTTTGCGCTGTGCTGACCGGCTGAAGGCTCTGTCTCACTTGTTCATCCCCCACCCCTCCGTGTGTCTGTTACATTTAAATTTGGCATTTTTTGTTCTGAAGCAGTAAGTACTATCTTTCCCTTTTGTCGTCCTTCGGTGAATGGAGGACGAAGCAGATAATTCAGTGATTAAATAGAAAAGCAAAGAAATATGGGTGACTGTCCACAAAGCGTGGGGAAACAGCTGCCATGTTTTAAAAGTTGATCTGCCCACCCCAGAGGAAAGCTGTCAATAAGAATACACGGAGTCGCTTCAGAAACATGGCACCTTGGCAACTGGTCTGTGTGGCAGGCAGAGTGGGACATGAGCAGTGTCATTTCTGTGATAATATCATTCAGAGCTGAAACTATGGTATTATCACCTCTGAAGGATAGTATTATCAGGGAGCAACAATGGTATTATCACTTTGGCTACTGTTGTATTACTAGGATTTTTGTATGGGATGCTATAGTGTTATTTGGCCATCTCCACATATTACAAACCTGTTATAGTTTATCATGGAATGCAGGCACTCACACATAATCTCTGTGCCAACTTTAGAACATTGCTTCATACACTATGTCCTACATCCTTCATTCATGATGCTGTTTCATGAAGTCCATTACCCACAGGCAAATGTATGGATATCTGTACACCCACAACTCCTGTACCTTCTTCTCCACCTCTCTCAGCATGTGTGGTCCAGGCAATAGGACTTACTAGGGACAACCCATTGGTATGACTCACTGTGCAAATCCCTGGTGTCCCAAGGCCCATACAGTCAATAGACCAATTCCAGAGAGGGCCTCTCCACTTCTCCTTCCCTTGTCCTCAGAGCCCTTTTGTAGGTTAAAAAGTACTGCCTGACTGAGGATAGTACAAAAGGTGTCTTTTCTTTCAGTTTAAATGGAGCTTGCTCTTTATCAGTGTCATCTTCAGAGGGAACCGGAGAAAGACGTGTTTGGGCCACCCAAATCAACAGTTTAAGCAGCTTAAGTAGCTGCTCTGTGCATTTAACAGTCTCCCTCAAGTCCTGCTGTGGTTCTGCAGGCCCTGAAACCTCCCCCATTACTTCTGCCTTGGCCATTGACAAACGTTAATCCAGTCCTTCCTCCAACAACAATCTCCTCCTCCTCTTCCTTGACCATGACATCTGGCATCTCTCTGGGTTTGAAGATCTCCTCAACCTTCTTATCTCAAACACCAGCAGGAGATGGCTAGGTGATGGCACTGGCTCAATCACTTTCTCTGGTGTCACCTCAGCAGGTCTGCCATCCCTCTCAGATGAAGTAATTGTAGAGGCTGATGACTGCGCAGTTGGTGAAAGCAACAGTAAGGCTGTGATGGGGCTCCAGTGGTGAGGGCAGAAACCACCTGCTCCCCAACAGCAGGTCAACTTGATGAATATTGAAGATACTGCCCCTACTCCCTGAAGAGAGACAAATGGCACAATCTGGTAGTTTGCTGCAGGCATCCATGCAGAGTGCTGGCTTTTCTTCTTGGTAATGGTCTTCCCCTTCACTAATCCAGGGAAACCAGGATTCAGACCTGGAGGTCATCCCTGATGTCCGGATATCTAAGAGCACACACATAGGGGATTTACCACAGTGAGCAACTCATGACGGCCAAAACATCTATTCCTGGTAGCTCACATGCCCTACGGAAGACTTGCATTACCATACCTATCTCTTCTGTGACAAACCGTAATCATCCCAAGGCTAAGGTGCTGGGATACCTAAAAAGAGCAGAGAACAGAGCAGCTGACCTACACCAAAAAATGTATTTTATTTAATTCTTAAAATGGCAGTGTGGGTGAGTAGGTAGTGGCAAGTGCTTTTCAGTGTTTTGCTTCAGTGGTTGCTTATCTTGTAGTGGAGGGCAGCATGGACAAATAGGTAGAGTCCTATGTAGGTACTCAGAGGCCGGATGTGAAGTGGAGGTTTTCCACATTGTGGGGCACTAGGAAGTATATAAAGACACTTCCCACAAGTGTAGTGTTGGGGGTGTCAACAGGATTCCAAAAGTGGGGGGCACATACTCCTATAGTGACTTTCTCCAAAAAGGGTTGTTCAGAGGGTTTTGCTCTCAAAATATTTTTAGAAGAATTTGGTGCAAAACGGTACATTTAAGAATCACATAGAAACATAGAAATCTGATGGCAGAAAAGGACCCCTTGACTCATCAAGTCTGCCCTACATCCCTCTCCATATTTAACCCAAGACTCACTCATTTCTCCCCTCTCCTGCCCCCCACCCACTTGATGGAGACTCCAGTCTCATCCCCCTTCCTCCACTGGTAAGTCCTCTGTGTCTATCCCATGACCTCTTAAATTCCCCTTACCATCTTGGCTGCTATCACCTCCTCCAGTAGTCTGTTCCAGGGGTTCACCACCCTCTCCATGAAGAACTTCCACTCACATTACCTCTAAACTTTCTCCCTTCCAACCTCCAACTCTGCCCCTTGGTTTTTGGACTTACTTGAAGGGGTAAACAGGGTGAGGGAAGGGAGCTTATTATGGAGGAAAGTATTTAAACATCTCAGTCATGTCTCTCTCTCTCTCTCTGTCTCCCATTTCCAGTGGATACAGATCAAGTTCCTACATTCTCTCCTCATAGGGCTTCTGAAGCATGCCATGCACCATTTTGGTTGCACTCCTCTGGACACTCTCTCCACCCTATCTATATCCTTACATAGGTGAGGTCTCCAGAACTGGACCCCATACTCTAGGTGTGGGCCAGTAGAGGGGCATCAACATTTCCCTCCTTCTGCTTGTTATACCCCTCCCTATGCACGTCAGCATTCTATTTGCCTAGCCTACCACTTTATTGCACTGTTTGTCATTTTTTAGGTTGTCTGAAATGATAATCCCAAGATCCCTATCCTGGTCCGTTGCCATAATTCCTCTCCCACATACATACCCTGCAGTATGTACTTGGCCTGCAGGTTATCGTGCCCTATGTGCATTATTCTGCACTTCTTTGCATTAAATCCTAATTGTCAACTGTCTGACCACCCCTACAGCTTTGTCAGACCCTCTCTCATTGTTTCCACCCCCCACTGGTGTGTCCACCCTATAGCAAATTTTCGTATCGTCTGCAAATAGGCACAACTTCCCCATCAGACTTTCCACAATGTCTCCTGTGTAGGCATTGAAGAGGATGGGCCCCAGTACTGAACCTTGGCACACCCACTTGTCACCCTTTCCTCATTAGAGTGCTTCCCATTTACCACCACCCTCTGGCATCTGTTGCTAAGCCAGCTCTCCACCCATTTCTTTATTGTTGGCCCCAGCCCTAAACTGTCCAACTTATTTACCAGCCTCTTGTGAGGGACAGTGTCAAAGGCCTTACTAAGTCCAGCTATGCCATGTCCATGGCACCTCCCTGATCTACCACCCCCGTCACCCTGTCAAAAAATTAAATCAAGTTCATCTAGCAACACCTCCACTCTGTGAACCCATGCTATCTGTCATCTTGGAGATCTCTGGCTGCAAGGTAGTTGATAATTCTTTCTTTCAGGAGTGCTTCCATAACTTTACCCACCACTGATGTAAGGCTGACTGGACAATAATTTCGTGCCTCTTCCCTGCTGCTGCTCTTAAGTAACAGCACCACATCTGCCCTTTTCCAGTCACTTGGAACCCTCCCCATGTCCAGCAACAGATTAAACAGACTAGTCAATGGTGCTGCCAGTTCCTCCCTTAGCTCCAGGAACACTCTAGAATATATCTACCCTCAACTTTCCCAGTTCCTTCCTTACCCTGTCTTCTTAGAATGGACTAAAGTCAACTCCCTACCCTTTGTTCCCTTCCACTGCAACTCTGGTCCCTTACCCTCCTTTTCTTCCATAAAAACTGAACAAAAATACATATTTAGTAAGTCTACCTTCTCAAGGTCACCCTCTACAGGGACTCCCCCCTTCCCTCTAAGTCTCACTGTGCCCTGCTTAGATTTCCTTCTGTCACTGACATACCCGTAAAATGTCTTATCCCCCTTCTGACCTCCCTTGCTATCCTGTCCTCCGTGTCTGCCTTCGCCCTCCTAATTGTCTGTCCTGCCACCCTCAGCTTCTCTCTGTATGCCTCTCTATCTTTGTTCCTTTGCATTCTTTTATATGTCCTGAATGTTTTTTTCCTCTAACTTATTGCCCTTACCACCTCTCTGGTAAACCAGAGTGACCTTTTTTTTTTTTGCTCACCTTTCCAATGTAGTGATCAGTGGCTCTTAATACTCTCCCCTTTATTACCCCCCACATTTCCTCCATGTCCCCCATCTCCTCTTTGTTCTCCATAGCTTCCCTTAAGATCTCCATCATTTTGTTGAAGTATGCCTGCCTGAAGTCCATTACCCTTGTGGTGGTTCGACTCACTTGCGTCACTGTCCTTATCCTGAACCTTACAGCTCTGTGGTCGCTTGTCCCCAGACTGTCCCTCATGGATATATCTTCTACACTATCCCCATTTACTAATGCTAATTCTAGTTTTGTCCCTTCTTTAGTAGGCTCCCTGACCAGCTAATGAAAACACTCCCTATAGTGACTCTAGCAACTCCCTGCTGTACTTCTTGCTGATGTCGCTGATGGGATGTCCCAGTCCATATCAGGAAGGTTAAAGTCTTCCACCAGCAAATGTTCCCCCTTGTGTGCCAAGTTTTGCAACACCTGCATTAACTCCTTTATTTATTTATTTTATTTGTTTATGTATTTATTTATGACTTTGATAACCGGGTAAATACACTCAATCAATCAATCATTTATTTACAAAATAGCGCTATTCCAAAACCATAATACTAGTACAACCATAAAATACATAAAAACAATTAGGCACATAAAAACATCTGCAACAGATCAAATAAAATCAGGAAACGCCAAAGTAAATAAATTAGTTTTTAATGCAGATTTAAAGCTCTCCACCATCAGGCACTGACAAATCTGATGAGGTAGAGAATTCCACAGGGATGGGGCCACAAATTCAAATGCACGGGCCTCAGATGACTTCAGATGAACCCTGGGAATCTCTAGCAATCCCTCTTCGGTGGAAAGAAGTGGCTGGGAGCGGCAATAGGGATGAAATAGATCTTGCAGATAACTCGGTCCCTGTCTGTGTAGGGCCTTATAGGTCAGTAAACCAACCTTAAAGGTGATCCGCCACTGAATAGGCAGCCAGTGCAGATTGTGCAGCACCGGCATGACATGACAGCTATGAGGTAGCCCAGTCAACAGCCTAGCTACTGCGTTCTGCACCAGCTACAAGTGGCGGATATCAACCCCTGATAGCCCTAGGTAAAGGGCATTACAGTAATCAAGGTGAAAATTTGCAAAGGCGTGAACCAAAACTGGTAGGTCATCGGGTGGAACTAGGTGCTTGATACGGGCTACATTCCTTAGATGGTAAAAGGCAGTTTTGACAATGGGTGACACCTGATGTGTAAGTGGCAATCCTTCATCAAGAATCACACCCAGATCCCGCACCTGTTCAGAGGTCATCAGCTGGCAACCACCAAGCCAAAGCCCTGAGGCTCGCCCCTCCAATGGCCCCTCTATCCAATGGCCCAGGTCCACCACCAAAACCTCAGTCTTATCCGAATTCAACCTCAGCCAGCTGGCACTCATCCAGTCCTCAATCTCAGAAAGGCAGTCGTTAAAACTCGAGATAGCTCCCCCTTGATCAGGCACAAAGGACAGGTAGAGCTGAGTATCATCTGCATAACAGTGGAAACTCAGCCCATACCACCTTACAATGTCTCCCAAAGGCAGCATACACACTGCGAACAACATGGGGGACAGTACAGAGCCCTGTGGAACCCCACATGGCAGGAAAACCTTGTCAGAGGACTAAACCCCACAGACAACTCTCTGAAACCTGCCAGTGAGGAAAGAATGAAACCATCTGATGACTGTACCAGACAGTCCACAGATTGACCACAAGCACCCGACCAGCACCCCATCGTCCACAGTGTCAAATGCTGCTGAGAGATCAAGAAGAACCAAGATGGAACGGCTCCTCTGATCTCTTGCTGTTAGATCACTGAAAACCCGAACAAGGGCAGTCTCAGTACTATGCCATTTCCGGAAACTGGACTGGAGAGGATCATAGATGTCGTGGATGGTCAAATGATCCTCCAGCTGCAGCGTGACCACCTTCTCAATAACTTTACTCAGAAAGGGAAGGTTAGAGATGGGTCTGTAGTTAGCAAGACAATCTAGGTCGAGAGATGGTTTAAGAAGGGGTACCCCTACCACCTCCTTCAGGGTGTCCGGAAACACCCCAGATTCTAATGAACACCAGACTATCTCAGCAAGGACCGGGCCGATAGTCTTAACACATCTCACAAGGAGGCGTGTTGGGCCCGGGTCCAAACAACAGCAGGTCAACCACAAAGACTGGATAATCTTCATGACATCCCTGATCGCCGGCCGAAGTCAGACCAGGCAGACTGAGGAGCTGCCACCTCCCACCAATCACCATCCGCCCTGTTGGGGCATCCCGTGCGAACCTCAGACCTGATGTCAGCAACCTTATCGGCAAAAAAGCGAGCAAATTCATCACATTTCCCTTGCAAGAATGCTCTCTGAGAGGACCATTTACAGGTACGACTTGGGCCAGATAGACACAAGTAGCAGGAACAAAAAAATAACTTAAGGATAACAAACAAATCTAGCACAAAATAGTGGTTAAATAACAATAGGTGGGTACAAAAGCATAACAGTTCAGTAGTGAAATAACATGGAAGATGAGATACCCAACAGTTCTAAAGCAGGTAGACATGGGTACAAAGGGAACAACAGTACAATATCATCAGACTAGCTACTAGATAGACCACCCACACCTACAGAGGAGGGTTCTCAAGGAGGCCTAGTTGCAACAGGAGCATAGAGGATGAGGAGAAACAAAGTTACCTGACTGGGAATGAGATGGACAGATGGGTAGGGGAGCTAGCGGGCAGGGCAGTTGCAGCTGTATTGGTCTAGCAGCCAAGATCTGAGGTTGTGTTTGAAATTACTACGAGTGTTGGAAGATCGAAGTGGGATGGGCAGGCCATTCCACAGAGAGGGGGCTGCAACTGAAAGAGTTTTTCCACTCATATTAGTGGCAGTTCTAGTTACTATGAGGGTGAGAACAGCAGTGGAATGGAAGTTCCTAGTCAGGGTTTTAAAACTGAAGAGGGTGGAAAGAGGAGTTATTAAAGCTTCTAAGGGTGGCTTCCACGAGACAGCCAAGAGTAGAGTCAAAGTGCCCTTGCAAAGAGAGACAGCCTAGGGAGTGGTACAGGTCACAGTGGTGTGTAGAGTAAGGAGCTGATAGGGCAAAGCGACAAGCATTGTTATACGCTACTGAGAGTGTAGTCCAAAGGGTGGTTGAGACTCTCGAGTAGATAGAGGAGCAATAGTAAAAGATAGGGAGAATGATTGCCCATGACGATAGCAAGGCAGGCTTCCTTGGTAAAAGAGCTTTAAATGATACGCAGCACCCAACTTCTGATTAATCCTGCCCATGTCCTTCCCTTGAGTAGGAGTACTGTAGATCACATCTAGTCATACTGCTGCACCTGACTGCTTTTCCAGCATGACCCACAGGACCTCTGCCTTCCCTTGTTTTTACTGTCCTTCTGTTGCCATGATATTGTCCTTCACGTAAAGTGTAACCCTGCCCCCCCACCACCATTCCTGTCTTTTCTAAAAAGTCTATACCTGGGATAACCAATTCCCAGTCCTGGTGCACCATCCACCTGGTCTCCATTATGGCCACCAGGTCCAATCCCCTATGCACCATCATGGCTTCTAAGTCCACCAGTTCATTTCCCATACTCCTGGCATTGGTGGACATTCCCCTCCACCATGTTCCCCCCTCCTTATTTTGCCCGATCCCTACCTCCCCTGCCCCCTCCTGCGGGGGAGTGCTGGCATGTCCAGGCCCTTTGGTTGTGTCCACATTCCTTTCCCTTGCCTCGCACTTCCCTACCCGTAGTTTAAACCCCCTCCTAAGAATATATATATATATATATATATATATATATATATATATATACACACACACACACACACACACACACACACACACATATACTGTATATACATATATCCTTGTAGTCTTCAGCTCAGTGCCCTAGCTCATTCCATCAAATCTTCTGCAAGACAAGCATAATTAAGCAGCTAATTTTATGAGTGGTAAAACACACATTGCTGATTTTTATATTCAGTTCTGAATATACATTTGAAGTACAATGATGTTAATAATGAAAATAATGTGTTTTTCAGTGGTAAAAAAGAATTTTACAGCTGGAATACTGCAGATGACGTCAGTCAGGGAAAATATGTAATCTAGATTTGTTTTGTTGCCTCACTGTGATTTAGTCAAGTCCTCCCCAAACCTAAACTTCACACAAACAGCGAATGAAAACAGGCTAATGAACTGGAAAATGCACACTGAGAGACTAGAAGGAAGTTTGAAGAATGTGGTAGAAAATGATAAATTTTAGAAGAATATTCTACAAAACCTTCAGCAAGACAAACAGAATCTACCAGCTAATGTGATCCCTATTTCAATGAGCTTTGCTGGTTTTTATATCCAGTACTGAATATACATTGGAGGTACAGTGATGACAGCAATGAAAAATAATGTGTTGTTCAGTGGTAGTAAGGGATTTTACTAGTTGGATTACAGCAGGTGTCTTGAGCCTTGGAAAATATTCCATCTAGGTCTGTTTTGCTGTCTCACTGTTTTAATTAGGTCCCCAAACCAAACTGTAAAAAAAAAAAAAAAAAAAAAAAGAGAGAGAGAATGACAACAGACTGATGAAATATCTTTGTAAATGTGTATGTTGTAATCTGGGTGCAATAGACAGAGCAAAAATAATTCATCCCCTGAAAATGGAAAATGCTTCATGAGAGACATTAGAGCTTAGATCTGATTTCATCTCAAAGTTCAAAAAAGGCTCACCACAACTACACTTATTTACTCCTGCTGTTTAATTTAGGAATTGTCTCTCTGAAGTGCTGGCAGAAGGAAGGAAAATATCAATACATCTGTTTGACAATTTGGCAGATAAGTCAGTAACATCTTCTGGATTTATCAGTTTTGTTGCCTTACCTGCTATGGCTAATGCGGCAAGACCACTTAGTCTGTCCTAACCGTTTGTGTTTCTCAGGTGTGTTTTTATTTGTTTTAGGACACTGAATGACTACTGACAAGAACATGCAGTAACTGGCATTCTGTAGGAAGTGCAACAGTACACAATTTGCGAATACCAGGGAATGAAGCCCTCCTTACCTCACCACTTCTCTCTCGACCTCACCCCCTCCTCCTCACTTCCTCAGATCTACTGACACTCATATTTTGGTGGTCCCCTGCAGCTCCACACTCATGGGACAGTGGCTTTTTCTATCACTTCCCTAAAGTCTGGAACTCCCTCCCCCCAACCCTCAAATACACCACTTCTCCTACTACTACTCCCTTGGATCTTCCCTACACAACTACCTGTCCTCTCGCTGCTCCTGCTTTAATCCACCTTAACTTCCTCCATAACTCTGCTCCAGTTTATTTCACCTCAAATCTCACATCCCTCAGATTTTATCACCATTGCCTGTATCCCTCTTCTCTGTTACCTACCCTTACTTTCTTCCTCCCTACCTATTATCGTCTCTCCCTCCTCTACCTTTGCCTTGTTCCACCCCCGGCAGGGTTCTCAGCATCCTGAAGGGGTCAGATCTTGGCATGCCTCTTACCTTCTATTATCTTCTCTCCTCCACCTCTGTATTTGCCTTGTTCTGACCCCTGGCAGGGTTCTCAGCATCCTGAAAGGGTCAGATCTTGGTATGCCTGTCACCTCCCTTCCCCTCTCTTTCTTCCCCCTCCTACTCCCCCATCTCCCTCCTCATCCTCTCCACTACTCTGTACTAAACTACTTGCCCCTAAATCTCCTTTGCACTTGTTGAACATTCGCACTTTTGTTGTACCGAAGCTAATTGTACTGTTGGTTGCCTCTACAAACCAACTTACCTTAGACCAATCTGTTTGTATCCCATTGTTTACTTATACTGCCTACGTGTTTCATGTTGTACGCAATCAATTGTGAATTTTGTGTCATTGTATCAATCTCTGTAATCTATCCTCATTTTCCCTCCCAGGTCGCACCGTGAGACGAGCAACTTGTTTTTCAGTGTGCCCTCCTGGTGAAACATTTCAATAAAATAAATGCAATGATTCAAGCAATGAATAGATGTTCCGAGGACATTTTTTCAGCAGGCAGATATTCAATAAATGTTAGTACTGCAATGAGTTCTTCTTCAGGAAGCTGTACTCTATAGTGATTACACATCATATTTGGGCTGGGATACTGGATGAGCATTTGTGTGCACTAAACAAGTTAGTGACTAGCTAACACCACTTTGTGGGTCCGAAGTAGAGAGGGAACACAAAATACCATATTGAATGGCATGGTTAGTATGTAATTAACCATTTGCATCCAGCCCTAAAATATGCCAATGTGCCTCTGCAAAGCAGCTGATAATGCCATGCATATAGGTGCACTGCCATATTGGTAGGTTTGGACAGGTGGTAAGTAGCCATCAGTGCAGCACTATTTACTGCCTCTCCAAACCATGTCTTATGACCTGTCCCCATAATCGTGGTCTCCAATCCCCGAACACTCAAGTGTATAGTAGTTGTAAATATCCCTGGCCTCCAGTAGTCCCCACCCCCCAACCCCTGGGTTCAACTCCCTCCTGTCAATATAAACCCAAACATTCCCACCTGTCTAGTGGTCCCCCTCTCCTCACAAGTTTGAATCCATCCAGTCTCCATGCACCCCAAGGTTAGACTCCCAGAACCACCTGCCTTTCCCTAGCATGCCCCTCACCCCTTGGCAAC
The DNA here is from genome assembly GCA_016271365.2 of Neoceratodus forsteri. Classification (NCBI taxonomy): domain Eukaryota; kingdom Metazoa; phylum Chordata; order Ceratodontiformes; family Ceratodontidae; genus Neoceratodus; species Neoceratodus forsteri. The sequence continues at coordinate 1,136,700,719 of CM057455.1, read as the reverse complement.
CAGCACAGACCTTCTGCTGGCCTCTAGGGCCAGCTGCTAACTAACATTTCATGATTGCACACCAACTGTAATCAGCTGTGAGTACAGTAGGAGTGCAATCACGAAATGTCAGTCAGTTTGCCGACCCTGGAGGTGAGCAAAGGGTCTGTTCTGGTTAAGAATTGGGGCAGGCAGGGATGAAGTGAGGGGATTTTAAACCCATGGGGAGCAGGAGGAACCAAAAGACACAGGGAATAATTGGATTTGTATTGGGGGGCGAGTTAAAACTGTGAGGCAGGAGGGACCATTGGACACCAGGGATATTAATATCTTTACAGTCAGAGGTATACAGGGGAGTGGGAGGGACCACTGGATGCCAGCCAGGCAGTCAATGTGTTGTATCTAGATTTATTAAGATCTTTGACTCAATCACTGTTTCCAGATGAGCCCTGGAGACTGATGCTCAGTGTGGAGCAAGCTGCCCTCTACTTAGTTGGAGTCAATGCCCCAGGTCTGGCATGCCCCACTGGCAGTTCACTGTTGCAGCTGAGGTGCCCCTGCACTATTCTCACTCTGGCTGGTTTCTCTTCCTCCCAAAATCCTCTTCTTCTTTCTCTGGTGTCCCCTCTATACTCCCCACTCTGGCCACCAGTCCTGTCTAACCTGTCTGTCAGCCATTCCCCATGTAGAATGATTGAATGAGCATAATCCTCCAGTAACTATTTGCATGGAATGTATAACCTGTCACCTAGGCTCCAGCCTTTTTTCTTATCATCAGAAAATAACCATTTTTTTTATTTCTCCCATTAAATAATTTATTTCAAAATAGGTTAGGCCCACTAGTCTGACTGAAAAGCCCTAACTTTTAGCTTTAAGCAAAATTTGATCCGTCAAAACAGGACCTTGGGAATTCCTTTCTACCTCTCAGGGCCTACAGTAAGGCAAACAAGATGCTGGGGTGTATAGGAATGGGTACTGACAGCAGAAGGAAGGAGGGATTACTACCTTTCTATAGAGAACTGGTGAGGCCCCACCTGAAATACTGTGCCCAGTTCTGGTGTTTTATCCTGAGGAAAGATAAGTTAGGCTGGAAACAGTGCAACGTATGGTGACAAAAATGATTCAGGGCCAGCAAGGCAGATCTTATGAGGATTAACTCAAGTTACTAAACATGTACTCGCTAGAGGCCAGATGAGGGGGGGAGATAATGATAGAGACCTTCAAGTTCCTGAAAGGAATGAACATGGTAAATTGTAATGAACTATTTAGCATCCATAGCAGATCAAAAATATGGGGGCATGAGTAGAAACTGATGGGTGGGTTCAAGGGGACATAAGAAAGTTTTATTTTACAGAAAGAGTGTTGAAGCCATGGAACAATCTGCCAGCTGATGTGGTGGGTCCCAAAACTATCAATGGTTTCAGACTTGGCTGGGATAAAGTGAAGGGCTTAGTGGTTGCTCAGGGTGGTAGCAGTAGGGCACGGAACATTATGGTGGATAGCATGGGTTAGAACCCTGTATGGACAATAGATCTTGGGTTTGTTAGGGTTTTATGGGCAGACTAGATGGACCAACAGTCTTTTTCTGCCATCATTGTCTATGTTTCTATGTCTTGCCTTATAGATTTCCATGTACTCTGACTCCACACTCAGCTGTGAACTGTTTCACACCAACTCCTCACACAATCTAACAAAATAGCCATTGGCATACGCTGTGCCTTCTGCTTGTTTTTAGTAAGCATCATTCTCTGCCTCCTCCCTGATTTTCCTGTATCCTGCATTTGGCCCATATGAACACTTGGGAGTGAGACCCTTCATGTCCTGCCTCCTCCTTTACTTTGACTCCATACCTCTTATCCTCTCAGCATTAGGAGTAGCATTGGCCTTTAATATGCAGAGCAAATGGTCAGACCGTATAGCATGTTTTCAGTTTAAAGAATAAGTTTAAGAATAGTGAACTCCATACAGTATGTTTAGTGTTAAGGACTGTTTCTATCTAGTTAGTTTACACATGTGTAATAGTTTATATGTCCAGCAATTGTTACAATGTTACAAAAAACACCCGTAAATCTTCACACATGGCAAGAGTAAATCTGAGTGTAGGATGCATGGCATTATGTGAAATGCATAGCAGCTGAGAGTTACCGTATGCTTGCTACCATTGTGGCTCTTTATGAACAGCAGTAAGGCTGTATTTGTCCTGCCACTTCCTATGGTCTTTTATTTAATACTTAAAGTGGCGGTTTGGGTGGGTCAATAGAAGTAAGTACTTTTCCTTTGTTTTCTGCAGATCTCTCTCCTGTTTTAGAGTGTTTTTCTGTTATACTTTTTATGCCATATTTTCAGGTTCACTCACCTAGATTTTTGTTCTGTGTGCTCTATCATTCTGAATTGAATTCAACTGAAGTTGCAGTGTGGGTGGATAGCTAGAGGCACGTGCTTTCATTCAGTGTTTTTGGGAAGTTCTTTAAACATCATTTGTGTTAGTCGAGAGTGATGGAACTAACTGGGCAGAATATTGCAGCATCTTGTGGGTTGAGTGATTCATTGCGTCCTGGGAAACAGATGTCTTACTGGGGGGTTGGAGGGCTGACTAAGGCATGTGTAAGATAGAAGATTTAAGGGGCTAGTTAACTATCAGCCATAAATTGAAAGCCAGAATGAAAGAGAGATTAGTGCACCTAACCAACTTCAAATAAGAAGGGATTAACCCACGACAGGGTATGGGTTTACTGAGCATTAATCCAAGCCAGGGCGGAGTTGGAGTCACAAGGCAAAGTCAAATGACTTCAACCACCCAGGCGTGGATTAATGCTCAGTAAACCCATACCCTGGAGTGGGTTAATCCTCTTATAAGATGGGTAATGTTATGTCAGAGTTTTACCTAAGGAAATAATAAAAAATAAAGCCCTGTGAACATGCAGCTGTGGGTATATCAGGGATTAATCAATGGTCAGGTGACCTGTTTGGATGAATCAGAAGACAGTATTTTGAAACCCATGTTATAAAGTCTTTTATTTACTACTTAAAGTGGCAGTGTGGGTGGGTAGGTAGAGGGCAGTGTTTTTCAGTGTTTTGTTATTGCTTCAGTGGTTGTTTATCTTGTAGTAGAGGGGAGCATTGTCCAAGCAGAGGCCCAGTAGGTGGGGTCTTACATAATATAGGTGTTCAGAGGCGGAGAATGAGAGAGTACTTCCAGGCTGTGAGGCACAAGGAAGTATAGGAGGGTGCTTCCTACAGGTCTAGTAAGTCATGTACAGGGGGCATGCCACCCAGGTCAAATTAAGAGACACATCAAAACCAGTAGGGTGAAATAGGTCATAAGTGCATCATACTCCATAATCAAGCTCATCAGTAGCACACATGAGCACCATTTTGTTGGGGGGAGCAGATGGGAGGGAAAGCTGCTCAGTTGCAGATGGTGTGGTGTTATTGTCTTCCAGACACTGCTGTGGATGCATGTGGGATGCATGGTGGTTAGAAGAATTGAGGCTTTTACTGATGAGGTTGCAGCCCTCAGGGGTGAATGAGGTTCCTGAAGGGCACCTTAGGGCAAGGGGCCATGGACGCTATAGCTCCATTACCCCACTGACACCCAGGATCAATGCAGATGAATGGACTGTAGAGAGATAGGGTGAGAGGAAGGAAGGGGGTACTACGTTGTCGGGGACTTCTATGGTAGAGATCAGGATCTGATTTGTGCCACTGACAGAACCAGATCAAGCTGCTTAACACAAAAGGGAAGCAGCACTGGAATTCCCAGGACAACACTGTAAAAGTATGTGCAAAAAGGGGTGGGACATTGCAGGATCAAGAGGAGGATTCTAGTACTGGGAGACTCTATAGGCAGAGGAAAGTGGAGGCTGGTCTGCACAAATGGCTGGGATGAAAGAACTATCACCTGCTTGCTAGGGACAATGATGAGCAGGGTGCTTCTTCTGCTGGAGAAGCTCATAAAGGATGACAAGCCAGATTTGGTGATTCATTCAGTGGCAGCATAGATAGGGTAAAGAACAGCTTCCTAAAACTATGCAAAAGATTGAGAGTAGTAGCAGAGATAGTAACTTTCTCAGAGGTCCTACCAGTGCCATGTGAGAGTTAGGAAAAACAGGAGAAAACTAAGGAGTTCAACACAGGGCTAAGGGGATAGTGTGGGAAAGAGGGAATTTTCTTTCTGGGGGACTGTGTAATGTTATGGCAGAAGCAATGATTATTTGCTAGGTGTGTAGACATCTAAGCAGGGAAGGCATGAGCATTCTGCAGTAGAAGACAGATGTGGGAATTAGCAAGTACTTAGAGAAGGGAAGCAGTATTGACAAGCAGGTCTTGAAGCCACACACACACACACACACACACACACACACATGCATGCAATGGCTCCCAGCACACACATGTGAACAGTATCTCTCCCTTGAGCAGTGTCAGACATGGAAGGAAGTTAAGGAGAGGACATGAAAATAGTAGAGAGAAGGAGAGGACAGGAAGAGGCAGCAATTAAGGAGGGAAAGACAATCTTAGTTTGTGGAAGGTGGTTTTAATTAAAGCTAGGAGTCACAGGAACAAAATAGAGGCCATTCAGGTAGTGGTGGCAGAAGCCCAAATGGAGTTGATTGCAGTCACAGAAACATGAACAATGCAGAACCATGACTAGGACCTCACTATCTGGGATATACCCTATTAAGAAGGAACAGGGGTACTGGCAGGCAGAGAGGAGGCACTTTAATATCTGGGACAGCATTAAGGTAATGGAAGTCAATCACCTGGAAGAGGGACAGAAACAGTGTGGTTGCAGCTGGTTGTTGCAAATGGGAAGTACCTCAGCATGGGGTAGGCCCATAGGCTGCCAAACTAATCTGAGGAGGGGAACAGGGAGCTGGGGGAGCAGATAAGAAAGGCTACCACCTTAGGGAACATATTACTTCTAGGAGATCACAATCTCCCAGATAAGGGATGGGAAACTATTAACAGCTAGGATTGCAAGGAGCCAGGAACTTGTAGGTTCATTAGAAGAGGGATTCCTTGTACAGTGGGTGAAAGAATCTACCTGGAAGAGAGCCATCCTTGGCCTGGTTCAATTGAACCATGACAGAGTAGATGGATTTGGGGTATAGGAGCGCCTGGGGATGATTTGTCACAGCTTGGTTTTATTCACCATTGCCCTAGAAGACAGAAGGATAAAGTCCATCAATGATCTTATACTGCAAAAGAGCAAATTTGGGGAGAATGGTCAAAAACCTCTGAAGCAAACTGAAGGGGTGGAGGGGATAGGAGGCATGGAAAAAATATGGGAACTCATTAAGAGCAATCAAACCACAAGGCAAAGCACCCATTAATATGATGCAAGGAAGACATTTTTGCAAAGGATAGGCAATAAAAAAGTATTCACATGCTGCTGGTTCCCAACAGCAGCTCAAAATTCCCCCAACACTATACATACAGCTTTGTGCTTTTTCATGAGATTTACTTTTAAGAGTTGCTTACTAGAGGTTACTAAAACCTGTCTGAAGGAAGGAAGACAAACACACAAGCCTCTCTGGTTCTCCAGGAAAGAGGGAGAAGAATCCAGGGCAAAGAGGGCTTCATTCAAGACATGTAAGGGGATCAATACAATGATAATAGAGAGGCATACTGTACTTTGTGAAAATGAAAGAGGTAAGCAGAGTGATAAGGAGAGCAAAGGCAGAGACAAACCTGAGGATAGCGAAGGTGTAAAAGGAAATGACAAGCCCTTTTTTTGGATATATCGGAAAAATGAGGGAAACTAAGAGGAGTATAGTGAGACTAAAATCAGGAAATGATTGAGTTAAGGAGGATGGGAAGAAGGCAGACATTCTCAATTAGTACTTTTTTCCACTAATAACAATAGCGGCAGGGGGCCCACTCCTAGACTGTGGAAAGCGGGTTAAGGGTGGGCGGCAGGAACTGAATTAAACTGATAAAGATACAGGAGGATAAGGTACTTAATAGACTAAGGGCACTCAGGGTGGCTTAGTCACTGGGGCCAGATGGATGACACCCTGGAGTAATGAGAGAATTGGGGTAAGAACTAGCAGGGCCTCTGTTAGTCCCAGAGGACTGAAGAAGAGCAGATGTGGTCCTCCTTCACAATAGTGGAAGCAGGGAGACACAGGAAACATTAGTCCAGTTTGTTTGACCTCTGTAGCAGGTAAGCTTCTGGAAAGTATTGTATACATCCCCTTCAGGGAGTGCTTACTAATGTGGTCTTCTCCTCCCACTTCTATATTTGGGCCTGGGGGGCTGGCCACCTGTGGGGCAGGTGGAGTTAGTCCGAGCCCCCAGGGTATTTGTTTGCTGGTTTTTGGCATGTAGGAGAAGGCAGGTGGGAGAGAGACACAGGTTAACAGTAGGCCAGAGCTTTTGCTCTGGCCTGGGATTTGGGCCTTGGCAACTCGACGACAGGTTTCTGCTCAGGAATTGGAAGGGTAGTGTAGGGCTCTGCAGCTATGCCAGACTGGGTCAGTGTAGTGGGATATGCAACCTGGAGAGGATCTGGTGGCCCACCTTGTGCTCTGCAGCACCAAGGCAGGAAGAGGCCTAGTCCCAATGTGTGAGGCCTGGATTTGAACAGTGGGGACACTACAGTGGTGATAGTCTGTAGTGTGGGGCTAAGAGGTGGTGGCAGGCCGCCTGCCCCTTTACCTGGTGTGGCATTCCATTAAATGCAAAGGCAGCCTGCGGGGGGGGAGAGAGAGAGAGAGAGAGAGAGAGAGAGAGAGAGAGAGAACAGTCCAGTGAGTCTCTTGGATCACCCGTGTTTATGCTAGGTCCGGGGATGCTGGGGGCCCGGCTCCATTGCCTATGTTGCAGGTGGAAAGGGTCCTTTGGAAGTAAGTGCTGCAGCCTGTGTGTCCACCACTCATGAGATTGTGTTAGAGCGGTGCAGGGAGACGAAATGCGATTTGCATAGGCCATGGTGTGTGAGTTGTGCTTCCTGTGGCCTACACTTGTTGCTACTGCCCAACTATAGAGCCCCTCAGCTTCAGTAAAGTCCAGCTCCTAGGCTAGTTCAGCCGAAGGTGAGTGCCGTGACTTTTTACCACTGATTATGCTGCCTTTCTCCATGTTGTACCCCCAGCTCCTGGGAGCTGCTGTTTAAATGTTTTAAACACATTAATTTTGTTTATTCTTTTAATCAAGTTTGGCCTTTTGCTGTTAATGAATTTTCACTGCCTGCTAACATCGATTGCCCCTACTGTTGGAGTCTCAGCTTGCAGTCCTCCTCCCTTCAGGCTTCTTGGTTGATCAAGAAGCTAAAGAAGAAAACCAAACCCTGTTGTGTCATCAGACAGGTATGTGCCATCAGTTGTACTTTAAGCTGGATGGACTACTGCAATGTGGGGTGCACGTCCCCATCCCTTTTCCACCAGGCCCCTAGACATGGATGGGGAGGGAGTTTTACACTATCATTAATGAGCAACTGGTGGCATTTCTTAAAACAAAAGAACTCCGAGACTGGAGACAGCATGGTTTTGTAAAGGGAAGCTAGTGCCATACTAACCTGAGTGTGTTTTTGACTCTGTGATGAGGGCAGCTAATGGACAAGCATTAGGCAATTGATGTGCTGCAGCTAGATTTCAGTAAGACCTTCAGTTTAGTTCACTCATAGAAGGCTTATCAAGAAAATGGGAGATCTGGCATTGGGGCAACTCCAACAAAGTGGGTAGAAAATTGACTAGCAGAAAGGACCCAAAGAGTGGTAGTAAACGGGGACCATTCAGAGGTCAGAGAGGGCACAAGTGGGGTACCAGAAGGATCAGGACCAGTACTGTTTAATATGTTCACCTGCAAAATGTGGGAAGGAATCAAGGGAAAATTTGCCTCTTTGCAGATGATACTAAATTCTGTGGCAGGTTACATTCTGGGGGGTCAAGGGCAGGACCTAGGGGGACCTACAAGAGTTTGGAGGAGTGCTCCAAGGTAATATTTTAAACAAAACATTTTATAAACATTTTAAAAGACCACGCACAACTACAAATATTAAAAGATTACATGCATTTACAAATAATCATTATCTGTTTATTCCTTTTTACAGGTCCAGTCTGTCCCAGCCACATTTTTGCCTGGTAGTCACCCTCTCCTGCCCTCAGATTGACAAGTGCTAACTTATTTTACAGTAAGTACTATGGGTCTAAGTATAACAGGGGGCAACCAGTCCCCATTGTAGTTGCTGAACACAAACTTATCTGTAGGAATCCAAAACAGCTAAACCAAATATATAGAGAATATAGTTAGGGTTGAGTAAGGCGCTTAATGTTAAACCTAACTTACAAACCTTAATAACTTTGGCAGTGATTGATGAAATTGCCCAAGATGTGGCATGCGTTGTCTTGGAAGCACCTTCAAGATCTGAGAAGTGTCATGATATCAGCTTGTGTGGTTTCTGAGATACAGAATGTTAATTTTTTTAATGAAAAGGAATGTTTTTTGCAGCACTTATTACACATCTGTTTGCTCTCTCCTACTGCCTAGACAGTGCAGAACTGTTTTCTAAAACTTTTAGGGTAAAAGCAGCCTGTGCCAAGGCAGTACCTTTCAAAGGTTTCATGAAAAAAAAACAAACAAAAAAAAAAATAATTGGCTCCAGAGTTAAAGGATTTAAAGGTTTGTTTTTTTTCTGAGCATGCTTAGTAGTTTTTTTGGATTACCCTGTGATACAACAAGAAAATGTTCATGTAGCGAAACTATTTTGCTGTCGCACCACTTAGTTGTCACAACACAAAGAAGTTTTTTGTGTTGTGACAGGTGCCATCCTTTTAACTAAAAAACATGGAAAATACCTAAAATTGTGCATTTAAAAAAAAAACAAACTTTAGAGGTTTGTGGTGCACTGTAGTGAAGACTCTTGGAGCCAAGGATATACATAGAAACATAGAATTTGATGGCAGATAAGGACCGTTTGGCCCACCCAGTCTGCCCATTTCCCTACCTATTAGATAAGCTGCAGATTCTAGTTAACCAACAGCCTACCTCCTTCTACCCTCCCTCCCAGTATAATTGCCTTATGTCTGTCCCATGCATTTTTGAATTCCCCTACTGTTTTTGACCCCATGACATCCTCAGGAAGGTAGTTCCATGTGTCCACCACCATCTCCGTGAAAAAATATATATAATACTTTTTCACTTCTTATGTAACATTTATTGCCAAAAATAAAATAAGGCAACAGCAGAACAGACTAGATATGACAAAATAGCAAAAAAAATGCTGTCAAACAGGAACAAAGTTTCTTTCTAATACCTGGAGTAGCCCCTGGATGAATCAAGCCATAGTGTCCAGAAGCAGAGCTGTATCTCCTGTGCCAGCTAGAGGTACACTGCAGTGCTGCTGGCAGAAACCATCCTTATATATGCCTGGCTAGAATCTCATTGGTCCATCCCAGTGATGTGTTAGCATCTCATTGGTCCACCTCAGTGACGTGTGTGCATATGTTTGCATATTTAGCATATTTTAACAGAACATTAATATATTAAAACTACATAGGCCTCACAACAGCACATATATACAAAACATTACCCACACAAAACAGTAGTTCCCTTTTTTACAATATCAGTTGGTGAAATATATGAACATATGAACATACAAAAGAGTCAGCAGAAGAAGGACATTGGTCTAGCAAGTCTGTTCATTATTGCAGGGTCCATAGCTTATACCACTGACCCTGACCCCTGGTCTTCCCATCCTCCCTATCTGCCACCCCTTCCCATGGTCCCATGGTTTCCCCCTTATACCTATCCCAGGCTCCCTTAAAGCCAACCACTGCCTTCTCTGAGACCACTTCTTCTGGCAGTGCATTCCATGTGGCCATCACCCTCTCCATAAAGAAATGCTTTCTAACATCCCTCCTGCACCTCCCCCCCACCAAACTTAAACTGTGCCACCTCATGGTTTGTTGTCTCCGAGCTTGAAGAGACCTTCTCTATCTATTCTACTTTTCCCCTTCAAGTATTTGAAGGTCTCTGTCATATCCTCTCTCTCTCTCTCTCTCTCTCTCACTCTCTCACTCTTTCCTTTCCTCTCATCTTCTCCAGGAACTACATTCTCAGGATTCCCAGCCTTTCCTCATAAGACTTCCCCTGCTGACCCACAATCACTTTGGTTGCCCTCCTTTGGACTTTCGCTAGCAAGCTGATGTCCTTCTTTGGGTTTATTCACCAGTACCTTACCCCATATTCTAGATGCAGTCTCACCAGCAACCTGTACAAGGGCAGTATAACCTAACTCCGCCTGCTGCTGATTCCCCTGGCTATACATCCAACATCCTGTTTGCATTTGCTGGCTTGCTGCTGCCTTTTTGCACTGCAAGGAGTGCTTCAGGTCACTAGTAATCACCACCCCAGATGCTTTTCTTCCTCCTTTGTTGATACCTGGACCCCCCCCAGGTAGTACTCGGTCCTAGAATTTCTGGCTCCAGTGTGCATAACTTTGCACTTCTTGACATTAAAGCCAAGTTGCAAGATCCCCGACCATCTCTCAAGTTTTCAGAGGTCTTCCCATGGGTCCTGTATCCCTTCCACTGTGTCCACCCTCCCACAGAATTTGTTGTCATCCACAAACAGGCACATCTTGCCTTTAATGCCCTCCCCAGTGTTATTTATGAAGATATTGAACAACACCTGCCCCAGCACCAAACCCTAAAGGACCCTGCTGGTGACTTCCCTGGTGCTGAATAATCCTCCCCCCACAACCACTTTCTGGGTTCTGTTCCTCAGCCAGCTTTCTACCCACCTGGTCATTTTCTCCCAAACACCTAGATCCACCAGTTTCCTGATCAGCCTCCTATGGGGCACTGAATTGAAGATCTTGCTGAAGTCGAGGTAAATGATGTCCACTGCCCTGGTGACCAGTCAAAGAAGTCAATCAAGTTCATTTGGCATGATCTTCCTCCCACAAATCCATGCTGCCTCTCATTCTGGAAACCATTCTGTTCCATGTACCTTACCAGCCTCTCTTTAAGCATGGTCTTCATGAGTTTTCACACGATTGAGGTCAGACTGACTGGCCTATAGATTCCAAGGTCATCCCTGGGTCCGCTGTTGTGGAGAGACACTAGGTGTGCCTATCTTCAATCCTGTGGTACCATGCCCAATTCCAGAGAACTATTGAAGAGACCTGCCAGTGGCCCTACAACCTGCTCCACAAGCTTCTTTAACACCCTTGGGTGTATGCCATCTCGTCCTGGGGACTTGTCCTCTGATTTCAGTACCAGCAGCCCCTCCCTCACTCTATCCATTTCTATAACTATGTCTGTGCTCCCTCCCCCTTTTTGCCTTCTTCCCCTATTTGGTACTGGCCCTTCATTTTCCCTAGTAAAGACAGAGTAGAGGTAATAATTCAATGCCTCTGCTGTGCTACCTTCTTCCTCCACCCATTCATCACCCTTCTTGAGCCTAACTATCCTATCCTTCTTGTCTATCTTCTCGCTTATGTAGTAAAAGAAGTCCTTCCCTCCCCTCTTTATCCTTTTAGCTATTTCTCATTCCTTCTGTGTCGTAGGTGGTGCACCACTTTTCCTGCTACTTTAGCCAACTTCAGATATTATTCCTTATCTGCTTCACTCACAGTCCTCCTGTATCTCCTGTAGACCGCCCTTTTCTCCCTCACTGGCCTGGCAACCTCAAAGTTGAACCAGATGGGTGATTTGGTCCCAGATGTCTTCCACTTAAAAATAACACACTCCACTGTGGCAGCCAGTATTTCATCCTTGACGAGGGTCCATTTTTGGTCCACCCCCATGTCCACTCTGATGCCCTCTAGGTGCAACCTTAGCACCTCCCCCATCTTTTTAAAATGTGCCCTCATGAAATCCAGGATTTTGGTCTCGGTGGAGATGCTTTCCCTGTCCGTGTCCAAACTGAACCACACTGTACTGTGTTTGTTACACCTCAGGGGTTCCTTGACCATTTTCTCTTGTACATATTCCCCGTTTGTGAACACTAGATCAAGGATTGCCCCCTCTCTGGTGGGCTCAGTAACACCCTGGTCAGAAACCTGGCCCTTGTCGCATCCAAGATCACTTGATTCTTGGCACAGGACATGGCCAGTATACCCAGTCCACCTTGGGCAGATTAAAGTCCCCCACAACAACCACCTCCCCCTTTTCTGATGCTTCCAGCAATTGTGAATACAGCTCTGTCTCTTCCCTTCTTCTGTTTGGGCAGCTGTAAACCACCCCGACCTGATCTTCCTCCCTTCCTCTATTGGTTTGGAGCTGAATCCACAGCATTTCCACGTTCACCTTTTCATTCTCCTCCATCGTGCGTGTTAGCCACTCCCTGATGTAAGCCACCCCCCCACACACCCACACACCCTTTGCCTAATACCCTGTCTCTTCTGTATAACTTGTATCCCAGGATTGAAAGGTCTCAGTCATGGTGTGGTGTAGTCCAGGTCTCGGTAGTTGCTGGTATGTCTACCTTCCCCTTCACTAAGAGGGCATGCATGTCTGGTATCTTGTTACCAAGACTGCGAGCACTGAGTGACACAACCCTCCACCCCATCTCTTTACCTCCCTGCTTGCATTTTGTACCTTTCCAGACCTGCCTTTCCCCTGCATTCTCCCCTTCACCCCCTGTACTTGGTTGCATCCCTTTGCCTCCTTGCCACCCTCCCAATTACTACTGCTGGTGTGGGGGGTACACAGACCTCTATATTCCAAAGTTTCTGGGCCTGTTGGCACCCCCCCCCAGCAGTTTAAACTCAGATTGTTGTGTAAGTATTCCCCCAGTTTATCTATCTACTGAATACAGCCTCTTGTCTGACCACGTGCTCCCCGCAGCCCCAAACACATTTGAACCCTTCTTCCCTGCACCAGCTCCTTAGCCAGTCATTAAAATCCTCTGTTCTCTTTTTTATGACTGTACTAGCTAAGGGGATTAGAATCACTTCAGAAAAGAACAAAGAGCTCACTATGTACCCTACAGTCCCTTGTCAACTCTTTAAACCTACCCTGCACCAACCCCACCTCTTCCCCTGCTAAGTTGTTGGTTCCCAGGGAGATGACTAAAGTTAGGTTTCCCACCAATCTCCCTTACAACGTCCCTTATTCTTGGTTCTGCCCTCCCCGCTACCATCCCCAGCATACAAACCACCATTCCTCTTTTCTTTGGGTCCCCCTTCCTCCCCCAATGGATACTTTTAACTATGGAGTCCCCAATGATTACCACTCTTCCATATCATGCCAGCGTATTTACTGACCACTTATCTATATCTAGTATACCGGCTGCCTCCCCACTTAGCCACTTCCTATCTGTTCTGGCTATCTTCCTGCCATCAGCATCACTATCCCCTTCCTCTGCTTCTTCAGCCCCCGGGCCTCTTGATCCCATTCCTCTCTGGCTAACCTTGCTTGCTGCCACCCTTCTCTTCCTATCCCATACTCTTAACTCCTCCCTCACCCCATCTGTTACTTCAGCCTGAGTACCTATTCCTCCCTGCCTCCCGAAGCTACTCACTTTACTCCTCCCCTTACCTCCAGCTTTTGCCTCTGGCTCTCCTCGATCATCCACCCCACCACCTCCCACATCCCTTAAGCTGGCCAGTATTGTATACCTGTTTGATGAGGGCACCCCAACGCCAGATCTCACCCCTGTTCTTTCTTTCTCAGTCCCTCCCCTTCCCTCCTATGCTGCACCTCTTACCCTCCTTCCATTTCCTCTTACCACCTACCATTCCCCAAGGTCTTGGAGGAGGAGGACATGTCCCTGAACACTGTGGTAACCTTCCTGCACCCAACCTGTACCTGCCATCCACTACCCCCAGGGCTGCCCCTTCCTGCCCCTTCCTACACTGCTCTGCCTCCCTGCCCTCCCTTTCTAGCTCCCATCTGAGCATTCTTACCTCTGTCCTGATTTGTTCTGGACTCCTACACATTGGACAACCTCCCACCCTCCTCACTGTCACCAGGAAGGACTGTGGACCCACATCCATTACAGCTTACCATCCTCTCTTCACCATCCTGACTCCTGAACATTCTTGCAGTCCTCCACCTCCGCCTTTCCCAGCTGCTCTGCTGCCTGTACCAGTTCCTATTCCCCCACGTCCTCCCTATTCAACCTATCCCAGCCCAGCTATGTATCTCTGCTGTTCCCCAGTCAGCACTGTTTAATTTGCAGTTTTCCCTAAGCTCCCTTTTTATTCACTAACCCTCTTGCCTTATTACCATATTACAAATGAGGCCTGAAGCGAGATGGGGATCAGCTGCTTTCCCCTACTCACCTTGCTTTGTACCTCCAAGTTCCCTTCCTTGTCACACTGTACAAATGTAGGTGGACCTTGTTCTCCTGCAGCTCCATACTCTTCTGCAGTGTATGGATTCTACCACCCCTGTCCCCTTCCTTGCTTACTATGGCCAACATGGCCTGTGGTCTGTCCTACGGACTCCCCTAGGACAGACGCCATACTCCTGCTTTGTGGCAATCATGCTTCAGGGTCTCTCACATGAGGGGTCACCTGGACCATCGGGTACTATATAGAGACTCCTGCTGCCCTATTAACTGGCTGTAGTCACAAGGACTGTTGGGACCCCGAATGGCACTGTGCAATGACTACCAATCTCCCACCCTCAGCCCGCCCTCTGGTGCATCCACCCTCCTCCCAGCAGTCTGCAATCCCCGTTCCCCTAGTTCACTCCAGCATTGATTGCCTTTGTTTTAAAATGAAACAATACAGGACTCAACCCCACTGCACTTGCATACACAAACTACACAACACTTAGCTTGAAGTCCAGATGCCACACCTTCGCTCCTGCTGGCATCCTCCATATGCTCTGTACTCCGCTGTCCTACTCTATTTAACCCTGAGAACTACAGCTGCCTTTTTTTCTGGCTGTAGTCGCGAGATCAGTTGGGACCGACAATGATGCCATGCAATGGCCGCTGATCTTCTGTCCTCATCCCACCCTCTGGTGCGTCCCCCCTCCTCCCAGCAGTCTGCAATCCCCATTCCCCCAGTACACTCCAGCATTGATCTTCTTTGTTTTAAAATGAAACAGTGCAGGACTCAAGCCCCGCTCCACTTGCACACGCAAACCCCACAACACTTAGCTTGAAGTCTGGACACCACTCATCTGCTACCGCTGGTATCCTCCATTTTAAAAACGTTGAGCCCAATTCACAAAGCTCCCAGAAGGATGTAAGGTGCTTTCATCAAACATAAATGATGCAAGGGGTGCCTTGCACCAAAAGATGCCCCTGGAGCTATTCAGAAAGGCAGCCTGTGTCAAACGCAGGCTGCCTGCGCCAAAGGGGGCTAGCGCTTGCCTTGTGCCACTAAACTGATGGTGGCATGGTGCTAGGGGGCATGCAACTGACGCAAGCTGCCACATCCCCTAAAATGTAATTCACAAAACTGATCCTTAGGGCACATTTCTAAGTATTATTAGACCAGCCAGGCTGGTTTAAGGGTACTTAAAATATGTCCCCCTGGGACAGTTGGGCAATCTTTTGCATTGTTCCACTGTCCCCCCGATCCCCAATATCATCAGTTTCTGTGTTAATATATAATTTGTCCTGTCCTGGTGGTCTAGTGGCCCCCCTCACTGATCCCAAATATTGCACATTTCTAAGATAATAATTAATTTACCCCATCCTAGTGGTCTAATTGGACCCCTCCCCAATCCCCGATGCCCTCATAATGAGCGAGTACATTCTACAGTAGGCGATCACTCATAGTTCACTCTGGCAGCTGACTGTGGAGGTGAGAAGTGGGTTCTGACAGTCGCCGGCTATGTTTTGGGATTAGAAGGAGCGAGGTGGTGGGCACTACCTGCTTGGGTGAGGGACCACTAGACCACCAGGGCAGGGCACATTACCTGGTATCATAGAAATGGGTGATATCAGGGATCAAGAAGGGGGGACCACTAGACCACCAGGATGGGGCAAATTAATTATTATCTTAGAAATGGGCGATATCAGAGATTGAGGAGGGGGACCATTAGACTACCACAAGGATGGGGCAAATTAATTATTTATTCATTCTTTGGTAATCAGGTGAAGCCCACTAGGCACAACTGCCTGTTTTCAGGGGTGACCTAGGAGCAAGGATGAGATTAAGTGACTTGCTCAGAGTCACACAGTATGCAAGTGGAGGTTGTGGGAATCAAACCCAGGTCTGCTGGATGTATTAAGCTCATTCACTGTTCATTATTTTAACCTTTGGGCTATACTGCCAGCCCCAATTATTATCTTTGAAATGGGCAATATCAGGAATCAGGTAAGGGGGACCACTAGACCACCACTACAGGGCAAATTATATATTTTAATACAAATGGGTGATATCGAGGATCAGGGATGGAGGGCCGCAAGACCACGAGGGAAGGGGTGAAGGATGCTTGCCTTTGTGGCAGGGGCTTGCAGCAAACTCCTCCAATGTGCCAGGTGTTTTTCGCATGTGAGAGGTTGCTGCAAGTGTGGGGACTTATGTGCTGGGATCTGTCCTGTACCTGAATCTGATGCAGGGTCCCTGGCGCACCGGGCTTCAGTGTAAGCTGCTGATTGCCACAGCTTGGACTGACCTAAGCTCCTTTTGTGAACTGGGCCCTGTATATTTTAAAATTTACAGTTTTACACACTGGTATTTTTTTTTTATACTGGGGCAGAAGGGAGAATAATGAATTGCCCTCCCCTGACTCCGCCTCCCTGCAGTAATCTGCCCCCTCAGGTGGTAGTATTTAAATGCTAACAGAAAGGCCAGCCAGCCCCAAAGGAGAATAGAAAAGGGAGCAGAGAGGGGAATAGATGCAGACCCCAGTCCTTGATAAGTAAGTGCAATATTGAAGAACAAATGGGCTGTTAGGAATTGGTAATAGTTTTGAAAACAAAACAAAAAAAAATGTCTTTGCCCTTAACAACAGGGCAGTTTTTGTCAAAGCAGAGCAGCTGACTCCAACTCAGCCACTGACATGCTGCAACAGCAGCACAGCATATTAACATACTAACATACCAGCAGATTAGGCCTTGCGGTCTATTGAGCCTGCTTGAACCTCAGATCCCTAGTTGGGTGCCGAGACCCTCCCCCCTCCCTTGTGTTCCAGAAACCCCTATCATCTATCCCCACCCCACTGGGCCAGGCCATTATCTGATACATCCACTTTCTGTGTCTGTCCCACCCTCTCTTGAAGCCCTCCACTGTGGATCTCTGAACCTGCTCGCCAGGCAATGCATTCCAAGGGTCCACCACCCTCTCAGTGAAAAACCTCCTCCTCTTTTCCCCCCTCACCCTTCCACCTTCCAACTTCAAACCATGCCCTCTGGTGATACCTCCCTACTTTAGTCTAAAGATCCCCTCCATGTTTACCCTATTTATTCCCTTGAGGTACTTAAAGACCTCAATCATGTCCCCTGTCTCTCCTCTGCTCCAATGAAAACAGGTAGAGCTCTTCAAGTCTGTCCTCATACGTCAAATCCCTAGTCCTCGTGATCATCTTAGTTGCCTTCCTCTGTACCCTCTCCAGGAGCTGTATGTCCCTCTTCAAGTGTGGTCTCCAGTACTGTACACTGTACTCAAGGTGTGGTCTAACCAGTCCATTGTACAGTGGCAGAATCACTTCCCTGCTCCTAGAGGTGATCCCCTTACGATGCATCCCAGCTGCTGTCCTGCATTGCTCAGATTATTCATACATGCATCCACCATGACCCCTAGGTCTTTTTCCTCTATTGAGGCCTCAAGCGCCTCCTCTCCCAGAGCTGTACCTGTGTTTAGGGTTTCCCTGCCCAAGATGTAACACCTTGCACTTGGTGATAGTTGAAATTTAATTTCCATGTGTGAGCCCAGCTTTCCAGGGTGTCCAGGTCCCTTTGCAGGCCAACCTCCCTCTTCCCCTCAACTACTGCTCCCATCTTGGAGTCATCAGCGAAGAGACTCATTTCACACCCCTATACCCTCCCTGATGTCCGATATGTATGCATTAAACAGGATCGGACCCAGGACCGAGCCCTGCGGTACCTCACTACCGTCCTCTCTAAGGTTCGAGAGCTCCCCACCAACCACTACTCTCTGGGTGCATCCAGCTAGCCAGTTTTCAATCCATCTGACCATCAAAGGGCCTACACCCAACCCCATCAGTTTCTCCATCAGACCATTGTGGGGGACAGAGTCAAACGCCTTGCTGAAGTCCAAGAATAATACATTCACAGGCTTTCCCCTGTCCAGTTCTGATGTTACCCATTCGTAGAACTCCACAAGATTGGTTTGACATGATCTACCTGGCACAAACCCATGTTGCCGACTATCCAGACCTCCCACCACCTCCAAGTACACCCCCAATTGTTCCTTTAGTATACTCTCCATTAATTTTCCCACCACCAAGGTCAAACTGATGGGTCTATAGTTACCTGGTACTTCCCTCGACCCCCCTTAATGGATTGGCAGCACATGTGCCTCTTGCCAATCCCTAAGTATCCTCCCTGTCTCAAGTGACCTGTTGAAGAGCTCCACCAGGGGTGCAGACAGTATGTCTGCCAATTCCCATAGTACTCTCAGATGAATGCTATCCGGCCCAGGAGATCTGACTTTCTTTAGGGCCTTGAGGGCTAACCACACCCTTTCGGTGGAGATAGCATCATCCGTCCCCTCCACCTTACTGGCCTTTTTATGCTTATCCTGATGTGACACCCCTGGGGTACCTCTCCCTCCTTCTTGCTCCATTTCTGTTGCTCCCCTGATCCCACTCACTGCCGCTACTATCCCCAGCGTGCCTTGCTTTGTAGATATCCTATCCCCATCCCTAGTGAACAAAGGCGAAGTACTAGTTTAATACCTCTGCCTGGTCCCTCGCCTCTTCCACCCACCCTCCTTCTGATCTCAATCTGCTGAGATGGCCCTTAGTTTTTCTCTGCTCCCCAATGTACCGGAAGAAACCCTTTTCCCCTCTATGTATCCCCTGTGCCAGCCTCTGCTCTTTACTGGACTTTGCCCCCCTCACCATCCAGGTGACTTTTCTAGATGCAAGATGGTACATTTCCTTATCCCTATCCCCTCTTGTTGTTTTATATTTTTTGTAGGCTGCCTTCTTTTCACTGACCGCTACCTGAACCTCACTGGACCACCAGGATGGTTTATGTGACCTTGCTCCCTTACGTTTCACCTTAGCGCAGGTCCTGACTGCCTCATGAAATCCCCGTTTTATGACCTCCCATCTCTTTTCCACATTTGTCCGTCAGGGGTGCAGCCAGTATGTCCGCCACTTCCCATAGTACTCTCGGATGAATGCCATCTGGCCAAGGAGATCTGTCTTTCTTTAGGGCCTTGAGGGCTAACTACACCCTTTCGGTGGAGATAGCATCATCCGTCCCCTCCACCTTACTGGCCTTTTTATCCTTATCCTGATGTGACACCCCTGGGGTACCTCTCCCTCCCTCTTGCTCCATTTCTGTTGCTCCCCTGATCCCACTCACTGCTGCTTCTATCCCCATCGTGTCTTGCTTTGTAGATATCCCATCCCCCTCCCTAGTGAACACAGAGGCGAAGTACTCATTTAATACCTCTGCCTGGTCCCTCGCCTCTTCCAACCACCCTCCTTCTGATCTCAATCTGCTGAGATGGCCCTTAGTTTTTCCCTGCTCCCCAATGTACCGGAAGAAACCCTTTTCCCCTCCATGTATCCCTGTGCCAGCCTCTGCTCTTTACTGGACTTTGCCCCCCTCACCATCCGGGTGACTTTACTAGATGCAAGATGGTACATTTCCTTATCCCTATCCCCTCTCGTTGTTTTATATTTTTTGTAGGCTGCCTTCTTTTCACTGACCGCTACTTGAACCTCACTGGACCACCAAGATGGTTTATGTGACCTTGCTTCCTTACGTTTCACCTTAGCGCAGGTCCTGACTGCCTCATGAAGTCCCCGTTTTATGACCTCCCATCTCTTTTCCACTTTTGTCATTGATGTAATCCCCTTCAAGTGATCTCTGACAATATTTCCCATGCCCACAAAGTCTGCCCCCCTGAAGTCCACTGCCAGTGTCCTAGATCTCCCCCCCCCATGCTTGTTTGAAACCAGACAGTATTGTGGTCGCTCCCAGTCAGGGGATCCTCTGCAACCAGGTCCCTTACCAGATCCCCATCTGCCAGAAGCACGTCCAGGACATGCCCCACCCTTGTGGGCTACATCACATGCTGTGTTAAGAACATATCCTGGAAGCCGTCCAGCAGCCTCTGCTCCATGGCCACCTTAGAGGACATGGTTCCCCAGTTTGTATCTGGCATATTAAGGTCCCCCATCAACACCACTCCTTCCCGTTTTGGTCCACACTGGGCAATGATGTTGTCCAGCAAACCATCCTCCAGAACATCACCCATTCTGGGGGGCCTATATACTACACCCAGCTTGACCTTACCTCCTGCTGGGGTTCATAAGGTGACCCATAAGACCTCCACATTTCCCTCTGCCTCTTCTACCCTAGCAATTTCTATGTCATCTCTAATGAACATGGCCACTCCACCCCCTCTGCCCTCCTTTCTACCCTTCCTAAGCATAGTGCACCCCGGCACGTTTAGGTCCCAGTCATGGTTTTTGTTGGCCCACGTTTCCGTGACCACCGCCACATCCACCCTCCTCAAACAGCATGGTCTGAACCCTGAAACTTGTTCTCAAGCTCTAAGTATTTACTAACACCACCCCACCCCTTATCCCTGATCCCCTTTGTCAACCTCACCCAGGTTCCTTATACTTCCATCCTCCCTCTGCTCCTCCTGAAACCTCCTCCCCAGTCTGTTCCTCCCCTTGATTTGAAGGCTACTCCTCATCTGGAGGAGAGGGCTTCTAGTCAGCCCCTCCCTTATCCCTCCCCCCCAGCATGTAGTTAGTGTTTTTACATTTTTCCAGTTAACAGGTGTTACACATCATCAGGCAGTCTTCTTGAATTCCCTTCTAGGACAACACTTTACATTTTAAAAAGCAAAGCATAAGAGATGTTCCCAGTGCTTCTACCATGTACAGACATACCCTGCATCTCCATGAGAGCTTGTGCCGCTAACTTAAAAAAAATGGATCCCAGCACTGCAAAATGGGTTTCCTGCTAATGCACTATTCTTCTGTATTTCTATTAATGACCAAATAAAATTAAATAATAACTTCAAAACAGACCAACACTGCACTATGTGAGAGAGAGAGAGAGAGAGAGAGAGAGAGAGAGAGGAGAAAAGAAAGTGGAAAAAAACAAAGGGGTAGAAAAATAAAAAGGTATACTGGGGCATATACCAAGGCCTGGCCCCATTCTAGCAATGCATTGTGGGGGGGGGGCTCTTATTATTGCACACTGAAGGTTGGTATTTTACTTGCATCCCTCCCCTTCACCTATCTCCCTCCTTTTTTTGGGGAGAGCCTGTAGGTTATCTCAACACCCCCATTGTGGTGGGGATCTCAGACCACATTCCCCAGAGATCTCACCACAGAGACCCTAAACATGCAAAACATACAGGTTGAGCACTAGACAGACTCAATCATTTCCCTGGGGATAGAACAAAACAAAGGTCAATGAACGTAATGACATCTGTGCAACAAACCATAAACATCAAACACTGTTATTTTGGTACGAATTAATCCAGTCCCATAA
This sequence comes from Neoceratodus forsteri, assembly GCA_016271365.2. NCBI lineage: Eukaryota > Metazoa > Chordata > Ceratodontiformes > Ceratodontidae > Neoceratodus > Neoceratodus forsteri. The sequence goes on along the minus strand of CM057455.1, from coordinate 1,136,679,173 downwards.
AACAATAACTTTGTTAATCAATACCTAACCCATACCTTGATAAAAAAAAAATCAGCATTAACATGTTGGGTACCAGGTTTCTGGCTGATCTAGAATTTACATTGCTATTTACGGGGATTACGCTTCAGCAGACAAAAGTACTGTTGTAATTTGTGTATCCTTCAGTATGCAACTGTGCAAGACTTCTGCAGACAGAAGTACTGTTGCAACTTCAGTATTATGGATTTTGTGGCACCTGTTCTTCTGCAGCCAGAAGGCTGTGTGTATGTTTTACACCTGCAGCTACAGAAGCACAGGCACCTCAGGGGCTTGCACTTTTGCAGACAGAACTGTATGTCTTATAGTGTGGATGAATAAAGTTGTGGCTACAGGAGAGCTGGGAACCTGTACTTTTGCAGACAAAAGAACTCATATAATTAGGGTATCACAGATTTGTGTCTGTTGCTGAAAAGGCCTATGCTTCTGCACACAGAAGTGGTGTTGTCATTTGAGTATTGTAGATTTCCATCTGCAGCCAGAAGTGAGTATGTGTTGTGGTGTACTTGCCACCAATACAAATCCATGAAGGTAGCACATCAGTGCTACTGCATCTTTGTCATCTGGAAACAGTTCTATCTTGTAGGTCTTACCTGATATTGTCTGCCTGTGGTTGCTTGTGTGGTCTTGGTCCTTTTGGCTTGGGGCGGGGGTATTAGGGTTGGAAACCATAATGCCACATTTCCACTTTTGTGGCATTGAGCTGAACATTAGCTGGTGCATTAAAGCTATTTTTTGCAAAGAATATATATATATGCATCTCATTAAATTGGCTAAAGATATACCTAGTGTTTCAAAATCAAGCACATTGGCACAAGGAGGGAACCTATGTATATATACTATATATATATAAATATATATATATATATATATATATATATATATATATACACTACCGGACAAAAGTTTTAGAACACCCCATTTTTCCAGTTTTATTGAAATTTACGCAGTTTAATGTCTCAATGTACTCTGAAATTAAAGCATAGAACAAATAAACAGTTGGAGATAAAAATAAATCATAGAATCATTTTGTTTAACAAAATTTAATCTAAATTTTTGACTCATCAAAGTAGCCACCTTTGCAGATATAACACTTAACACACTCGTGGCATTCTTCCTACAATGGAGATCAAATATTGTTCGGAAGTTCTTCCCAACACTGTTGCAGAAGTTCCTACAAATGTATTGCACTTGTAGGTTGCTTTGCTTTCACCCTTCTGTCCAGTTCATCCCAAACCAGCTCGATGGGGTTTAAGTCTGGAGACTGTGCTGGCCATTCCATGATTTGAAGCCTATTGTCTTGTTCTTTTCCTCGAAGGTAGTTCTGACATAGCCTGGAGGTATGTTTTGGGTCATTATCTTGCTGTAGGATGAACCCCTGACCAACTAGGCGTAGACCAGAGGGTATTGCAATGGCGCTGCAAAATGCTGTGGTAGCCCTTTTGGTTCAGGGTGCCAGTCACTCTGTGCAAGTCACCGACTCTGGATCCAGCAAAAGAGCCCCAGACCATCACGCTTCCTCCTCCATGTTTGACAGTTGGTGTCACACACTGAGGAACCATCCTTTGCCTACTCGAATGATGCAAAAAACCCTGCGTGATGAACCGAAGATTTCAAATTTTGATTCATCGGTCCAGTCTTCAGTAGTCCACTGGCGGTGCTTCATGGCCCAGGCAAGCCTTTTTTCTTATTTTGCCATCTTAGCAATGGCTTTCTTACTGCCACTCGACCTGTCAAACCTGCAGCTCAAGTCTTCTCTTCACAGTTGAAACTGAGGCTTGCTTACTTCGACCAGTGTTAAGCTGTGCTTGAAGCTGTTGTCCTGTGAGCCGCCTATCACGCAAGCTGTTGACTCTTAGAAACTTGTCTTCTGATTCTGTTGTGGCTTTGGGTCTGCCAGACCTCTTCCTGTCAGAGTTTCCTCCAGTTTCCAAATGCCTTTTGATGGTGTAGGAAACTGTACTCACTGACACCTTGGCTTTCTTTGCAATTTCTCTAAAGGAAAGACCTACACTTTTAAGGGTTATAATGGTCTGTCTGTCTTCCTTTGTTAATTGCTTTTTTCTCGCCATTATGATAGCAATATACTACTTCCTGCAGTGCAATATTGTTCAAATAATGCTTCAGAGGGTGTAATAACAGTCTGTTCCAACACTGCTTTTATACATACAGGGGGTTTGTAATCAAGTAATCAACAAAAGTTGGGACACCTGTAGGAATTGTTTGCATCAACTTTCAAGGCTTAATTTACTTCCATTGCTGCAGAACAGCTGTAAGTTATTAACCCATTACTTGTTCCCTGAAGAAGGCCTTTTTTTATAACTCTGAAATTTACATTATTTTTCAGTTTTTGCTAACCTAAACTTTTTTTTTTAACCTCTAGCAGTTTACCGCTTACCTTTGTACCATTTCAGGTTATTCACTGGACTTGAATTGCTTAAATTTCAATAAAACTGGAAAAATGGGGTGTTCTAAAACTTTGTCCGGTAGTGTATATATATATATATATATATATATATATATATATATATATATATATGATTTATGTGGGGGCTATGCCTGCATTCCTATATATAAATAATCAACTCCAGGGAGGTGTGGACACTAGAGGACAGAGGAAAACATGAGAGGGGGCAATTCCATGGGGTTAGTAGTATGCAGGGGAAGAATATTGGAGGGAACCTGCGGGCAGTGGGGAAACAAAGTCAGGGAAATGGGACTTCCTCAACAAAAACAAATAAATGAAACAATGCAACAATGACAACAACAAAAAAATTCTAGTCCCGAACTCCGGTCCACCAGCATCACAGACAGTGACCTTAACCACCACACCAGATGGCTAGTAGGAATCAGTTCTCCCAAACAAAGCCCTGTAACCTTCTCTCACTGGTTCTCCCTTGCTGTTCACTTCCTAGATGTCTTTGACATTCACTATCATTCCTGCCTGCTCTTTACTCACACTCGCTTTTTGTACAGGTGCTCATATTGAGTTGCTCAAATGGGGTTTCTCAATTTGAGTCGCCCATATCACGGCATACCATTTTAGCTTCAGTGTTAGTTAGCAGACTTGACAAGATTGTTACAACATACAGTGGATAAACATATGAACTGCTTAGGAAATACCTCCTGCAGATATTCATCACATATGTTAAGCAGTGCAAGACGTATGGGCTAACCAAAATTAAAGTACAGGATACTGTATGACTATAACCCTTTATATTTACTATCCCCATAAAGATGAAGATCTGTTTTTGGAATCAATTAGGCTTCAGTCAAAAATCCCCTCCTCAACTTCAGCCTCACAAACCCATCATTACAAATATTTTAACAACAACAATTATAAACATTCAGTTGTTTCATTATTGTCCAAAGCACTTTACTTGATGGCTACTACCTCTGGAGTCCATGAAAACATCCAGGATTTACGCGTGCATTCTGAAATGGCTTGAGATCACCACCACTCATGGACTCCAAGACTGCGATCTCGTGGTATCCCTTCCCCCATATCAAGCCACTTTAACATGTAGCCAGCACCATTTCAGTTGCACCTACCAGACAGCAGATTTAACTGTATAACATATTTGCTATATTTATCTCAGCCCTGATCAGTAAATGACCAACTTACTGAAAACAAACTTAAGTAACAATCAATTTTGAAACAATCACGGGATTTAAGAATGCATGGGATAGACATAAAGGAATTTTGGAGGTCAGGAGTAAGGGGCAACAGACTTCTAGGAAAACAAACTGAACTTACAAGCTCAAATGGGCAGACTGGGTGGGCCATAGGCCCTTATCTGCCGACACTGTCTATGTGTCTATGTATGTATGTATCTATGAGGAGAGACAAAAGGAGCTTAATATGTATACCCTTGAGGAAAGAAGGGAGAGGGGGGACATGATAGAAACTTTTAAGTACCTCAGTGGAATCAACAAAGTCCAAGAGGGTAGCATCTTTCAGAAAAAGAGACTTGCAAGAACAAGGGACACAATTTAAAGATAGAAGGAGGCGGTTCAGGGGCAATGTAGAGTATTATTTCACAGAGGGTAGTGGATGCATGGAACAGCCTTCCTGAGGAGGTTGTGGGGTCTAAAACTGTGGGAGAATTCAAGAATGCATGGGACAGACATAACGCAATTCTTGTGGGGGGTAGGAAGAAATAGGCTGTTGGTTAACTAGGATCTGCGGCCTATCCTGTAGGTAGAGAAATGGGCAGACTAGATGGGCCTAGCGGTCCTTATCTGCCATCAAAGTCTATGTTTCTATGTTAAGTAGTAGTTTAAAATGGAAACAATGTGTTCCTCAGTTTCAGTTCCAATCAACAGCAAACAAAACAGTCCATGTGGAAGTGAGCTTTTACTCACTCTCCACCATCTTGCCAGACCCAGGCTTCTCCTTCTTTCCTGTCAGACACTCAGTAAACTCCGTGGCAGTCTTTAGATCGCACTTGCTGGCCTCCTTTGGTTTCTGAATTGGTAGGCCTTGCCCCAGTAAATAACTTGGAGTCATGCTGACACTACCAGAGCATGCGTGATCGCGTGGCTCCAGAGTAGTTGTCTCACCCCATCAAGCTACTTGTGTTTAGTGCAGGTTGCATAGGCTCAGTCCAGAAATAAATGACATCCTGACTTTCCTCATGATGAATAGGGAGATGGTCTGTGCTGCTTTCACTATTGCTTTCACTATTAAGTTTTTTTGACTCTGTCGCTGAGGTAACAAGGGTAATGGTCAGTGGGAGGGTCTATAGCTCTGTGACTGATCATTAATATTATTAAATCATAGTCTTGCTGAAATCTAGATAAAGCACATCAATTGTCTTGCCCTTGTCCACTAGCTGCCCTCATTACAAACAGTATGATAAATCAGCCAAGTTAGCTAGAGGGATTTATAACGTAGAAAACCATCATAATAATGCTCCTCTTTCATATGGTTTCACAACACTGCATGGTGACAGTTGTGCAGGACACAATGTGTTGTCATTCTGGATGCTGATTGGATAACAGTTACCTTAGATAGATACCAGTGAATGTATTCCTCCCTCAGTTGACAGAGCACTTATTTCAGATACACTGTAGAGTATAGATACTGTCAACAGATAAAGACCTGGTGGTCCATCCAGTCTGCCTAACATGCCTAGTATTGGAAATTGTCCCTAGCAGACATTCTCCTCCTCTCCCTCCTCCTGCTGCTTCACTCATACCCTTGCCACGTGTCTGTCCCAGCCTTAAACCCCCACCCCCAGTGTTTCAGCATGTACAATTTCCTGGGGGTGTTTGTTACATTTTTCTATCCCCTTTGCATAAAGTAATATTTTCTGACTGCCTTCCTGGACCCCCCCCCCAACCAACTTCATGGAGTTTCCCCATGAACAAAATCCTGCTCTCTTTCTCAGTTTATCTCATGGAGGTACCTGAATGTCTCATACAAACATACAAAATTTGCCAGCAGATAAAGGCCTAGAGGTCTATCAAGTCTGCTCGAATGTGCAGCTAGCATCCCTTATTCTGCAGCTGCCCCTTCCCTCCCTTCCACCCTTCCCCTTCATTAACCCTCCCCCTTGTCCTGTCCCATCCTCATTTGAAGCAGTCCACTGTTCTACTGCATATCACTTCAGCAGGCAACGCATTCCACCCAGCCACCACAATCTCTGTAAAAAAGTGTCTCCTCATCTCCCTCCTGAACCTTCCTTGCTCCAGTCTCATATCATGGCCCCTGGTAGTCCTCCCCTCCCTTACTTTGAACAGCCCCTCTGTACCTGTCTTGTTTGTTCCTTTCATGTATTTAAAGGTTTCAATCATGTCACCCCTGTCTCTCCTCTCCTCCGGTGAGAACATGTTCAACTCCTTCAACCTCCTCTCATATGATAAGTCCCCCAGCCCCTTGATCATCTTTGTCGCTCTGCTGCACCCCTCCAGTAACCTTGTCCCTCTTCTGAATCACAGGACGCCAGTACTGCCGCAGTACTCAGGTACGTGGTCTAACCAATGACCTATACGGTGGCAGAATCACCTCCCTCCCTCCTGAGGATGTACCCCTTGCAATACAACCCAGCATTTTGTTGGCCTTTGCAGCTGCCTTCCACATTGTGCGAGTTGTTCATTGACCCCTGTGAGGCACACCCAGATCCTTCTCCTCCTCTTTCTGGGCTAGCTGCACTCCCCTAGCTGGTAACTCCTCCTTGGGTTCTTCATCCCAAAATGCAGCGCCTTGCACTTTTGGCATTAAAGCCAGTTTCCAGGTGTCTGACCAGGTTTCAAGCTTTGCCAGATCATCCTGCAACCCTGTCATCCCCCTAGGTCATCCACCACCGCGCCTACCTTGGTATCATCAGCAAACAGACTGATCTTGCTCTTGATGTCCCATGATATGTCTGCAATGAATATCCCAAACAACACTGGTCCCAACACTGAGCCCTGTGGAACACCGCTCGTCACTGCCCTTGGGTGTGAGAGCTCTCTACCCACCACCACCCTCTGTTGCCTTCCCTGCAGCCAGTTTCCTACCCATCTCACCAGCTTTGCACCCCCGTGCCTACTAACTTCCTTCCAGCCTTCCATGTGCACTGGGTCTAATGCCTTACTGAGTCCAGATACAGGACATCCACTGCATGGCCCCTGTCCAGTTGCCTAGTTACGCAGTCATAGAACTCGACCAGGTTGGTTTGGCAGGATCTGCCATGTGTAGACCATGCTGTCTGCTGTCCTGTGGTCTTTGTGGCCTCTAGGAGGGCCACCAGCCTCTCCTTCAGGATAGTCTCCATTAGCTTACCCACGATGGATGTGAGGCTCACTGGTCTGTAGTTTCCCGGTTCATCCTTGAGGGCCACTTTTGTGAGAGGGGCACCACATGAGCCATCCTCCAGTCCTGATGGTACACCCCAGATGTAGTGAGGCATTAACAGGGTCTGCTAAAGGTCTGCCAAGGACCTCTGCCAGCTCTTCGTACCCTGGGGTGGATGCCATCTGGGCCTGGAGCCTTGTCCACCCTCAGTGCCTTCAAACCCTCTCGAACTCTGCTCTCCATGATTTTCCCATCTGTCACCACTTCCTCCCTGCTTCTGCCAGTTCTCCCACCTTGGGTGTCACCCCCCTCTTCTCTTTAGTAAATACTGAGCAGAAGTACTCATTTAGTGCTTCCGCCTTATCGCACCCTGCTTCCACCCAACCCCCCTCCTTCCTAATCCTTACTATGTGGTCCTTACAGCTCCTTTTCTCCCTGATGTACTTAAAGAAGTCCTTCTTCCCCTTCTTAATGCCTTGTGCCAGCCTGAGTTCCGTAGATGCTTTGGCTCCCCTTACTGCCCTTGTCACCTCCTTCGATTCTGTCAAGTACTCCTCCCTGTCCTCCCCCTCCCTGTTTTCTTGTACTTCCTAAAGGCAGCTCTTTTCCTCCTTACCTTTTCCATGACCTCCTTGCTCAACCAGATCAGTTTCTTAGCCCTAGCTTTCTTGCTCTGGGCTTTGCAGCAGGTTTTGGTTGCCTCCACTATCCCCAGCTTTATGAGCTCCCACTTCTGGTTAGTGTCCATACTAGATTGAATTCTGGCCAGGTACCCTTTTACCACTTCCCCCATCCTCCCAAAGTCGTCCCTCCTGAAGTCCAGCACTATTGTGCCAGATTCCACTCCTTCCTTGCCCATATCCAATGTGAGCCATACTGAGGCGGTGGTCACTCCTGACAGCAGTTCCTCCACTGTAAGTTCTCTCACAAAGTTCCCATTTGCCAGCACAAGGTCAAGGGTATTTCCTAACCTGGTTGGTTCACTGACCATTTGCAGCAGGACGCTGTCATGGAAGGCATCCAGCACTACCTGCTCCCTTCTGTTCCTGGTTGTTGGGGTGCTCCAGTCCACTCCTGGCATGTTGAAGTCCCCCACAATCACCACACTACCCTTCTCTCAGGTCCTCCTGATCTGTCCCGCTAGTTCCTCCATCTGAGATGGTGGCCTGTACACCACTCCCATTCTAAGAATCCTATTCTTGGAATCCTGGATTTGCATCCAAAGTGACTCTGTACTACCCTCCTCCCCTTCCTCCCTTACACACTACAGTCCTTCCTTCACATATAGTGCCACCCCCCCTCCTTTCCCAATCACCCTGTCCCTACGAAATAACCTGTACCCTAGTACAGACAGGTCCCAGTCATTGTATTGGGTGGCCCATGTTTCCGTGATGGCTGCAATGTCCACCTCTCACCTGCGGGAACCTGTAGCTCTGCAGTTTTCCTCCCAAGGCTCCTAGCATTAAAAGGGTAACCACCTTCCACCCTCCTCCCCCATCCTTCCCTCCTTTCCTAGCATCACCAACAGTACTTGCCATTTGTCCTTTGTCACTGTTATGAGGGGTAGCTCATATGGTTTCCCAACCTGTGGTCTCTGCATATCTCTTCCCAACTGCCACCCCCAACTCCTAGTTTAAATTCCCAACTTCCTCTATGTACTCCTCCATCCTCTGTTTCAACACTTTCTTTCCTCCTCACTCAAGTGTAGTCTGTCCTTGGCATAGAGACTACTGTCCTCCCAGGTCCCTCCCACCCCCAACAGCCCATACCCTTTAGCACAACACCAGGTTCTTAGCCATCTGTTAAATTCCTCTATTCTCAGCTTTCTTGTTGTGCTTGCCTTTTGGCATAGGAAGTATCTCTGAAAAGTTACTGATCTTCCTGCCCCTCACATAATTGTGCTAGTTCCTCAAACCTCCTCTGGACTGTATCTACTGTCTTGTCAGCCAGGTCGTTTGTCCCAAGATGTATAATTAAATGAGGCTTGTCCCTACCCCTTCTAGCATATTTCAGAACAGACTGTCCCACCCTTTCCTCTGTCATTCCTGGCATGGCCTCCACCCAAATGCGACTATGCCTCTCCCCCTTGCTACCCCACCTAACTAGAAGGAACTAGAAGGGGGACAAGATCAGATCTACAGTATAGTAGCTTCTTGTTGTTTTACATTGTTTTCTTGTGGATTCTACTTGGTAGAAGGTTATTTCTTTTCTTTCTTACTACTAAGGGGCTAGCAGGGTATTGTTTGGGGCTGTTGGAATTTTGAAACCTGTTTTGGTAGCTATAAGTGGGCTCATTTGTTTGATTCACTGTGTGGCAGGCTGCATTTGTAGAAGCCTATTTCTTCTGTTTTAAAACATAATTGGTGTGATTTAACTGTGTCTGTTTCTTTGAATTGGAGACATATATCTTCTAATTCCAAGCCTATTTTGATGTGTTGTTGGTGAAGCTGTTTGAATTGGAGTCCTGTTTCTTTGGGTAGCAAACCTATTTTGGGGGCTTTGAGTAGAATTGTGATTCATTGTTGCTGGCTTCACTAGCTGCAAAGTTTGAATGCAGAGTGGGGGAAGGGTGCTAATGATCTGACCAGAGGAATCAGCTACCTGATTGTTTCTGGAAGACTTGGGCTGGTCCCACCCTTGGTCCATTATTTCCTTTATACCAGGGGTTCTGACATCACTTCCTCAAACAGACAAAGGATATGCACCTGTCATGTCCCTCCCCCTGTATCCCCTGTGTCCTGTCCTCCACCACGTGGATATTGAGGTCCCCTAACTGGTCCCATATGACTTCCCTTGCTATCCCTGGATCATTTTGGTTCCACTACTCTACAGTGACTCCCATGTTTCTCTGTCCTTCCTCAAATGTGGGCTACACATCTTTACAAAGTATTCTAAGTGCAGTCAAACCAGGGATCTGTATAAGGGCAGTGTCACCTCCCTTCTCCTGCTAGTGATCCCACTCCCTATGCATTCCAGCATCCCATTTGCTCTGTCCACAGCCCTCATACACTATGCCAATGCTTTCACATTCTCCTTTATTAAAGGAAAATGGAAAAGCACAATTTTCTCCAGCTACTACAAAAACACCCAATTAGATCTTTTGGATATAACATTACTTTTTTAAACTACCCCTGAATGCTTTTTAATGATTTAAACTGCGACTTGTAGCTTCCACATCCCTAGCTTGCAGCCCCCATCTCACAAGTGGATGCAAGCTTCCCTAGTTCACTTTATGCTAATATGTCCTGCTGACCCATGGCTGAGGTCAGCAAGACATATTAGTATAGAGAGAGCTAGGAAAGCATATGCCTACTAATTAGATGGTGATTGCCAGCTAGAAAGTGGAAGTTGCAGGTTGCTGTTTAAATAATTAAAAAAGCATTCAGAGGTAATTTAGAAAAATTTCATTACTGTTCGAAATTGTTAATCAGGCATTTTTGCAGTGGCTGGTAAAAGCTGTGCCTTTTCCAATGTTTTCTTTTAACACATCCAGGACCCTTTCTTCCTTTGTTCTCTCCACCACTGCCCTACCCATCCTATATTTTGTTGTTGGATTATTTACCCCATGATGCATTACTTGTAATTTTGGCATTAATTTTCAGCTGCCACACCTGGGACAACCTCTCCAGTCTTTCCAGATCCTCCTTCATTGCTCTTACCCCTCTTAACTGTCTACCCTTCCAGAGATCTTAGTATCACCAGCAAAAGAGACATATCTTCCCATGGAATTTCTCTTCCTCTAGGCCATATATAAATATGTTAAAGAACACTGGTCCCTAAACTGATTCCAGATGCACTCCATTTGTGACCTCCCTCATATCTACATGCTCCATATTTAGGACAACCCTTTGGGTCCCTCACTCAGCCAATTTTTCACCGACTCAATTATTTTTTCTTCCACTCCAAGGTTGTTCAGTTTCTTAACCAACTGTCTGTGCAGGAGAGTCAAAGGCCTTGCTGAAACAGAGATACAGTAGAAGGCATCCTCTGCCTGACTCTTGTCCACATTCCTTACCACCCAATGGCAGAGCGCAATCAGGTTTGTTTGGCATGACCTCTCACTGGTAAACCCATGCTGCCTGGTGTCTTGTAGACCATTTACCTACAGGAACTCTACCAGCCTCACCTTTATTATTGATTCCAATAGTTTCCCCACTATATAGGTCAGACTGACCACTATATAACTCCCTGGCTTGTTTTACCTCCCACTTTTGTGCCAGGGTCCACATCTGCTGTCCCCCAATCCCCAGGCACTTCCACTATTTTGTAAGGAGCAGCTGAAGAGATCTGCCAACAGCCTGCTATTAATCAACACCCTCAGATGCATCCAGTCTGGGCTCACTGATGTAGCCACTTTCAGCACCTTCAACAGCCTTTCCTCCATGATGGGCTCCACTTGGCATGTACTTATGATCTCCTACCAGATATAATGCTACATTTCTGTAGCTGGTTATTGTGTCTTCCACCATGAACACATTCTAACATACTTATTTATTTTTAAAGTTTTATCAGGAAAGACATACTGAGATGATATCAGCTCATTTCCAGATATGTCCTGGGGGGAGAAGAAGAGGAGAAAAGAGCAGATACAAAGTACAATGTATAAAATGCAACAAAATGGAAATAGGTATGTCAAAATAGACAGTTCAAGGACACTTAAAGAATAAATTATCAAATGCTAAATTGGCTGCCGGCCCAGTGGCGCTGAAGGCTGAGGCACTGGATGTCACACCTCGTGCTATGCTGGTGACCCTGGTTCGGGAATTAGCCTGGATCATCAGGGGTAAGCCAGGGAGGGAGCTGATTAAGCATCTATAGACTGCTCTCCTCTCCTCTCCCTGGGATGGGTTCTGGGCTTGCACCATGCTGCTGTGGCCCCTGATGGACATCAGGAGTTACACAGTCATGGTTCATCTAGCGGGAGGAGTACAGTGGACATCAGCACATTGTGCATAGACATCATTGCGCATCCCTACTCCTAAGAGGAGAAAAATACAGTGGATAATAGTGATCAGTCATGGTAGCTTAATAGTCGTGCCTCTGCACACCCTCAGACCTGTGTGGAATCGCACCTTGGTATTAGATCCAGGCTCGGCATTCTGGATTAGGGTCCCACCACGGGTACTATGCATGCTAGCCCTGTGCGAGTGAGCTGCCGGGGATCACATGGGGTGCAGAGGATGGTGGCCAGATGATGGCAGACTGAGCTGTGGGGAGAAACAGTGTTGTGATAAAAAAAAAAAAAAACAGTAAATTGTGGAACAGGTGAAAGAACATTAAACAGTACACAACACAACCAAATACTGAAAAGTAGAAATGACTGATACTAGGTGAATGGGGCAGTGCTGGTGTTACTGTTACGTGTGTTGCAGTTGAATAGACATCCAACCCAATTAAGAATCAACTGTAATAACAGCGTATAAAACTATATCCATTACTGCTATTTTACAATATTTATATTTAGAACTTAAAAATACAGGAAAAATTGATAACAGCATACAAATAACTCAAGAGCAATTACTTCAAAACTAAAAGGAGAGGATGGTTCACAGAGAGGGTGGTGGATGCATGGAACGGCTTACCAAAGGAAGTAGTCAATAGTGGAAATTTAAGTAGCTTCAGCAAGCTTGATAAATACCTGCTGAGGGTAGGCTTCAATGGTATTTTCCATTAATATGCTGATCAAGCTCAACAGGCTCACGCCTACTTTTGATTATAGAACCTATGAACACTGAACGGAAATATTTGTTCAGTAAGTTTTCCTTCGCCTTCTAAATCTCCCCCACCCATCATGCGCATCTGAAGTGGGAATACATTTGTTCACTGGGACAGGTGTCACCTTGTTCATCCTCTGGTTTAGATCTTATACTCAGAGCATTCAATTCAGAAAGATTTTTCATCTTAGCCTATAGTTCCCTAACTAGGATTATCCTCTGCAAATTTCTCACCAATATACTACGTTGTACTCTTCAAGTGTACGTTATTAAAGTTCTTGGCAGCATCATAATCAGAGAAGGCATACTGACAGGCCTTATAAGTAAACACAGGCTTAGCTGCATTATATAGCTTGTCAGTGACACCGAATCTAGCCAGTGCCAATCTCAAAAAGTTAAGCCTTTTCCAATCCTGTGGCATTTGTGAAGAGACATCACAATAAATCAAGACTTAGAGCCACAATAAAGGAGAGCTCTTGTTTCTAATCTGGTTGAAACAGTGTCTCTCATGTTCAGTAACAAAACCCAAGATTATTTAAAAGGGGCTTAGAGAGTTTTTATGCTTTGTGACCCACGCAAAATACAGTCAAGATGACAGTATTGTTGACCCAAGTCTAAGTGCTGTATCAAAACAACCTGCACTGACTCCAAAAGCATAAGCAAGTTGTCTAAGACTTTATTTTTGCCTCACAACTGATTTTCCAAAGTTTTGTTTTTGCTCTTTAAAGCTATAGCACTAGGGCCCCTTAGTTGCAGTTGATGATGGTGCAATTTTGAGGTTTAAACATGCTCTCTGTTGGGTAACCACCAAAATCTGCTACATACAACAGAGTGCCTTAGTAGCCAGTGAGATTTCTCTCCTCTCACCCCATGACTAAGGCAATAATGCAAATGTGGCTGCCAGAGGTTTTGGTGGTACAAACACAGTCTGTGCCACTGAAAACAACTAATTATATTACAAATGGAAGACTTTGTATGGCATAGCACCAATTGCAAAGTACTATGCTATTTATTTATTTAGTTTTTGTTGACCGGGTAAGTGCACTAGACAAGTCCTGCCTATTTTCAGGCATGAGCCGGGGGAGGGGGATACAGATGAATGCCAACTGACCTTGAACCAGATGAATCTGTTGGTGGTATTTTTAGTGAATGAGGGAAATTTGGCCAGGGCACCGGGGAAATTCCCCTTCTCTTTTCGATAAGAGCCATGGGATCTTTAACATCCACCTGAACTACCACCAATCCAGGCAGATGGGACCTCAGTTTAACGTCTCATCTGAAAGACAGCACCTCAGAAATGCAGCACTCCTCTCATGCTGCACTACAGTGTCAGTACTGGGATATTAACCCAAGTGCCGGATGTGGGAACTGAACCCACAGCCCTCTGATCTCCCAGCCTGAGAGGCGAGTGTGCTACCTACTGAGCCACTGACACTGATATGCGTAGTACCCTTTGTACACAATGCTTCTTCTGCAGTCTATCCCCTTACACTCAACACATAACTTTGGGTCCACTTCTGGGTCACTGTAATTTTCCTTTGTCCATCAATCATCACTTGTAGTTCAGTGGCCTCCTCCCTAACCTGCCCCCATAAATAGTTCCTGGCATTCAGTGGAGTCACCCTTCCTTACCAATTCACCTGCACCATCCATTTTTAAGTGAGGACCCTTGCCTATCTCCATTCCTGCATGGAGATATTTCATTGGTGTTGCATGCCTGCATCCTACTCTAGAGTTGCTTGAAGCAGTTCTACAGCATGTGTAGTGTTTTGGCATGCAATATGGCATGTGATGGCTGTGTGCAACCGACTATAGCTCAGTGCACAATCTTCATGCCTGCCCCCACATTAACATGATCATCTCTGCCTCTTTTCCTGCTTAATCACAGTAACCTGTGCAGTAACACAAGAAAAGGTTTGTGACCCAGCTGTGCACAACACAGTGGAATATGGGTGCAATGTTGAAGAGTGGTATAAAGTGGTAATTCCAACCACACTGAGCCACACATTTGCTTCTGTGTATAAAGCCCTTGCAGTCAAGGTGTGTGTTTGAGCTCTGTTGTATGATATCTAGTGCTTGCTCTTACCTTTATGTTGATTGACTGATTGATTTGAAAATTGGTGACCAGGAAAGGCACACTGAGCCAAGGCTCATTTCCAGGCATGACCCGGGGGAAGGGGACAAGAGGATAGATTCGAGCAAGCATAATGACAACTACAACCAAACACAGTTGTGGGAAAGGCTACAACTGATAACTACAATATACAGTAGGCTACAACTCTGGCACAACGATATTTAAGCAACATGGCATGTCCTCATAAAGGGGTGATGCAGTAAACAGATAACCTCATACAACTGAGCACAATAAATTGTACTAGATGACAAATAAGTAAACAGAGCAAACTAGGACTGCAAAGAGAGAAAAAGTGAACAAGTGCAAACAAGGTCAGAGAACAGCTAGGTGAGGGCAAGACCAAGAGAGAACAAAATGAGACTGTAAGAGTGGTTTGCAAGAGAGGTAAGAGTAATACATACTGTATTGAATTTAGACTTTGCTGTCTTACTTTAGGTCTCAGTATCTATTATTTAATGAAAAGATCTACATTGGCTTCAATTTTCTGGAATCTCAAATCCATTTAACCATCTTCCCTCCCACTCATAGCTTTCTCAGACTGCTTTCAACACAACTGAATTAGGCAATGCAAGTAACTGTTGGTGTGGTGTTTCTAACATGCTTGAGGGAACAGCAGCCTGCTGTGTGTGTTGACTCCTAGGAACCAGCCAATATTGATAATATGAGAATATTCCCTCAGCAGTCATTCTTTTTGACATGTTTCAGAGAGGTTTTCAGCCACCTAGAAAATGAGTGCATTTGTTAAAAAATTAAATGGTACTGTATTTGCCATATAGACAAATCGGTCTCAAGGGCTATAAAAATCTTGTCTGACTCTGCTGTAATCAAGATCCACAGCACCCGTTCCTCAAATAAAAAAATATACTCATATTGTATAATTAAAACAAATCTTCATTTTTATTGGTTTTGAGATAACAAGAACATAGTCAGAACATTTGTTCCTCAGTGCCAGAGATACAAAATAAAAGCAAGCAAGGATATATAACAAACATACCAGGCAGTGGATGTGACCTATACCAGGCAGTGGATGTGACCTACAGTATCTGGACTTCAGCAAAGCCTTTGACATTGTGCCACACAGGAGGCTAATAAGGAAAGTTAGCAATCTGGGGGTTGGGGAGAAGGTGTTAATCTGGGTATCAAAACTGGTTACGGGATAGGAGACAGATGGTGGAGGTAAACGGAAGTCACATGGGAGATGGGACAGTGACCAGTGGAGTGTCACAGGGATTGTTACTGTGTCCTGTCCTCTTCAATATCTTCATAAGTGACATTGCTGAGGAACTGGAGGATAAGGTATATCACTTTGTGGATTACACAAAAATCTGCAAAAGGGTGGACACCCAGGAAGGGGAGGAGAAATGCAAAGGGACCTTGGGAAACTAGACGAGTGGGTAAAAGTGGTGGCAGCTGGATTACAATGCCAAAAAGTGCAAAGTCATGCACCTGGGATGGGGAAACCTGGGGGATGTGTATAAGATGGGGGAGGTACTTACAGTTACGAAGCAAGAGAGGAACCTAGGGGTAATCTTATCTGATGATCTCAAGGTGGCAGGGCAGAGCAACAAGGTAGTTGGCAAGGCTAGTGAGATGAAGCAGTGCACATGGAGGGGAATTTCTAACAGGTAGAGAGAGGAAGTGTTGCCATTGTATTGCTCATTAGCTAGACCCCACTTAGAGTACTGTGTACAGGTCTGAAGGCCACAGCTCCACAAGGACAGTGACAAGGTAGAAGTGATCCAGAGGAGGGCTACCAAAAATGGTACAGGGCTTGCATGAGAAACCATATGAGGAGAGTCTGTGGGAACTCAACATGTTCTCCCTGGAGGAGAGGAGAGGAGAGGAGAGGAGAGGAGAGGAGAGGAGAGGAGACATGATTCAGATCTATAACTATCTCACGAAGTGAACAAGGTGCAGGAGGGGAGTTTCTTTGAGATGAGGAGGAGCACCAGAACACAGAGGCATGCCATGAAGCTTGGGGGAAGGGTTTAAGAGGGATGTGAGGAAATACTTCTTTACTGAAAGGCTGTTGGACACCAAGAACAGCCTGCCAGAGGAGGTGGTGGGTGTGAAGACAGTGGGGTGGGGAGAGGGGGGCTTCAAGCATCCATAGGATAGGCACATGGGCATACTAAGCAGACAAAGGGGAGAAGGGACACGCAAGACCATATACTGTTTGAGGAGTAGAAATAGGCAGGGAAATATAGGGCTGACTAGATGGGCCTACCAGTCCTCTTCAGCCAACAAATACTGTTTCTAAATATACAAACAAACTACCACATTCATTCTAAGACTGTTAGCTGCAAAGTCTGATTTATTGATACCAACTGCCAGGAAACATTAGACAATAAAATAATTTTTCCTGGCAGTTTGCAGCAATGAAGCAGCCCTTTGCAACTAACAGTGTGCACTGCAATATTTTGTATGTATAAGACAGGATATAACACATCTGTTGCATGTTCATATAAAAGCATATATGAGAGATATGTATGCAAACTCAGAGCAGCCTTTCCATCTCCCAGTATCTGAGGCCTCAGCCATATTCTCACCCAGGCTGGAACAGTACCTCCTTTGCCACCACTGTAATGCCCCAGCACCTGGTGCTTACATAAGAGCACCACACAGCCAGTTTGGGAAGGTCCCTATGCAGCCTCCACAGCCCTTAGTCCCAAAGGCCCCCTAATACAGTAAGTAGGGATCATTTAGTTAAGAAATGGGTCCCCCGATGTGCAGGTGGGCATCTACTCTGCAAGGTGCCCTAAGCAAGAGTTATTTATTTACAGCAACCAGATTTTCTTTTATGCTACAGACTGCCAGCATCCACACTCCCCATGCAGTTTCCCAGCACAGATAAAACCTTTAATCCCCCCTGATGCCAGCATTCTTATTTTTAAAGGCCAGCTGGTAGTAGCTGTTTGTTTGCCCCATGTTACCAGAGACTCATTGTCCTGAATTTTTGGGGACTACAAGTAGGAGCAAGTGGTGGGAACAGCAATAGTGAAGTGCCATCAAGTGCAGACAAAAAGCTGAAGAGCAGAGTAACAACTGTTGTGGTCAGGATGTTAGTGTGCATGGCCTGAAGGAGAGACGAGACACGGAGTACCAGTTAAAAGTAGAAAAGGGCTTATCAGTAACAGTGGTCCCTATGGTGCTCCTCTTGTCCCTCCTATTTCGATGACCTTCCCCCCCATCCGGCATCAGCTCTCCAGTGACAGCAGTGTTTGACCACCTCCTCCCCTCTCTATTTAGCAGTTGATCCTTCCCAGCAGCAAATTTGGTCGGCATAGCAAAATCTGAGTAAGTTTGGATGTTTGCAGCAGCAGTATCCAGGCTGCGGTGCAGATAGAATCCCAGCAGAACAGAGCCACAACAACAGTAGTGCAGTGTCAGTGCATCTTATGAGGGCTATCAGCCCCAAACAACCAAGGACAAACAATAATAGTTTGCACTCAAGGAATTAAATTCAGGCACCATGAAATGCTGAAAACTATGTTTTTCAATAAGCATTCAAGTCCATTACAACAGTTCCCAGGTCAGCAATTTGTAGCAGTACTGACAAAGAGAAAATGCAGGAACACATCACAGGCCTGACACCAGCCAGTCTAGCACTCAACACTAATGCCCAGTGCTTCATTTTAAAGAGCTTCATCAGGGGCAGAGCTAATGGGGAGATGCCTATTCATTTATACTGAATGACGTGATGATGTCACCACTCTGGAAATAGCCTTATTGCAAAAAAAAAAAAAAATCAAAGAACACTAATTCTGATAAATAAAAGTACTAATATACATAATACTGAATGATAGTGTTGCCAACATATTACAGAAGTATACAAAATTATACAGTCTTGATCACCTGCTGTAAATTTGTGCTAATATTACTGTATCTTAATGCGAAATAAAATAAATCATTTAACAAATTCTAATACATGTTCGGCAGACACAATGACCAATTCTGCACACACTGGCTGGTTACATGAAGCTCACCACAAAGTACAAGAGTTTAAAAGATAACGGTAGAAAAGCATGGATTTGTCATGCTGTAACCCCTTTTAAAACTGCGTAAATTCCTGTACTGGAAATCAGAATGGGAGCCACAAGTTGTCCTTCTTCAGGGAAATGGTGGTAGGGAGACAGAGAGGTATATAAGGGACACCTATAGAAAAATTAAAAAGAAATTAGCAAAACATGAAAAAAAAATGTAAGTGGTAGCCGTACCATGGCCCTCGGTGTTCCCCTCTACACTTCTTCCGAAGAACCCGGCCTGTGTTCCCTAGGGAGTTGCTACACTGGCCTAATGTGATGTGGTGCCTCCACCTTGGGTAGTGATATGGAGTACGTGGCTGCTGAAACACAAGGCTGCCCCCCCCCCGAAGAAACAATTCACAGACTGCCCATACAGTCCCTCCCCCAAAGCAGGAGACACCGTAAGTAATGACAATTCCTAAATCATAAAATGCAAGTTAAAACCAATAATGTACTCAAAATAAGGGGTATAAAAAGAACAAGTGGCAGCAAGGATAAATGGATGAAATGGTGGTAGTAATATCTCTATATGCAATCAAGGCAATAAACAATTCAATACTTTGCTCACAATTCTGCCCACCCCCAAGCAGTCCTCAACCCCAGTGCTGGTACACCTGTCTTAATTCTCCCGAAGGCCATGGATGAGAGATCTCTCAGTGGTTGCTGTGGGTACCACACTGGGGACACTGATGCTACTAGTTGTGTGGAGTTTGGTGGTGCACTTCAAACAATTGAAGGACACTGTCGCTGAACACAAACTGTGAACTGGTATAACACTTAAAAAGGGGGCCCTTGTTTGTAATCCAAAAGGATTTTGTGACAAGACGGCTAAGGCTGCCACCGTTGAATGAGGTGAAGGTCCAGATACCAAACCACACCCCAAACTCAGCCACCAAGCGAAGGCAGAGTCGCGGAGTGATGGCAAATTCACGGAGTGCCCCGCAACTCGAAGCGGAGTACTTTGCGTTATAATGGATAACAAGAAGTCCATTGAAAACAATGACTTCGCGTTACTCTGCCTTCCCAAATCACTACTCCACCAATTCTTAAGGTGAAGTACATTGAAAACAATGTACTTCACCTCACTTCACCTTCTTTTTAAGCTCCAAAGGTGAATTTTGCAGTGATTCATGGGATTTACGGTCACATGGGCTCTAGATTGTTCTACACAGCCTTAGATCGGCGTAGTGTGTGTAGGAAGCTGTAGGAGACAATCTGCTCTGAGAGCTTTCTGTGATTCAAACCGTCTAAAAGCTATGACAAAGGCCTTTTTGAGTAATTTTTTTGCTGAAACTTTAGTTCATCGATTGTAGGAAACTATCCTGTGCTCATATCATCGGGCGTTTATTGTTTGTGTATGGATTTTGAATGTTAATATATGACATTCAGTCTGTGTACTGAGAGACAGTGGAAGTGTGCTTTTGGGGAGGGGCATATCTGTGGTGTAGGTAGATTAACTTGTTGAAAAAGACAGTTCTTTCTGTTTTGGTGATATTTTTCTTGTATAACTGTTAATGTACACACAGTAATATTTTCAATAATTCTTGCCATTTTTTAGCTGATTGGTTGTGGTGCAGCAGTGCATAATTTTAGTTTGTTTAAAATATGAGGTTATATTACTGAAGTTTTCAATTTGTTATGATTTACTTAGCGTCTGTGTGAGTATGTGTGTGACACGTGTCATCAAATAAGACACCTTTTATTGTGACACATAGTAATTTCAGCAATGTGAACCTGCTATCCACTGCAGCTGCATGATTGTTGTACTTCTTTGTGGTATCTTTACTGGTACTAGTACAAGTGACTGTTACTGCAGTACACTGCCCCCACCCCAGCGCGGCCCACCCCAACCGGCAAAGGTATTCTTTTCAAGATTTTAATTTCTGATGGTGAGCACTGGTTAGGTGTTGTGCCTTTGCATCTGTATCTCTTCAGTGCGTGGTGCAATCTTAATCTGTCTGTGCATTTGCATCTCTTTAGGGCCCAATCTCCATCTCTAACTTAAATCAAAGTTGTTTCTTTGGCTTCCCTTCAGAGCACTGGACTGGTGTGGTGCTTAATTCTGCATCAACATTGTACTCATTAATATGCATTTTTAAGTCAGGACCATCATCATGAGACACTCGTGATACAAATCACATTCTTCATCATCATGGTCACAAATGCAGTCACAAATCACGATTCACGATCACGTCACGATTCACAAAATTAACTTTTTTACTGGTTACTTGGATGTATTGTAAGCCTGTTTTGTAGTATCTCCCCAGGCTTCACCACCCCACCACTGTACTCATTAATAAGAGTTTTTAAGTTGGGGAGTTTTGTGCTACAGATCATCTTGGAAGTACAGCCATAGACATTCGCGTTCCCAATACAATTCTATATTGGATATTTCACACCATCTACACCAGATCACGTTCTTAATCATCGCAGTCACAAATGCAGTCACAAATCACGATCCACGATCACATCACAAATCACAAAATTAATTTTTTTGCTAGTTACTTGGATGTATTGTAAGCCTGTTTTGTAGTATCTCTCCAGGCTTCACCACCCCACTACTGTACTCATTAATAAGAGTTTTTAAATTAGGGAGTTTTATGATACAGGCTCAGCTCATCAGGGAAGTACAGCCATAGACATTCACATTCCTTCCTGTACAGCATGTGCATTACAGTACTGTGGTAGTGGTGTGCAAAGTGGCCCCAATTCTCTCCATGAAGTGATTCATGGAGTAACGCAGAATCCGCGGAGTACTCCACAATGTGAAGCAGAGTACTTTGCTTCATAATGAGGAATGCGATGTCCATTGAAACCAATGACCAATGACTTTGCGTTATTCTGCCTTACCCAAACCACTTCGCCACCAATTGTAAGGCAAAGTACATTGAAATCAATGTAATTCGCCTAACTTCACCTTGTAATTGAGCTCCAAATGAAATTCTGCAGTGATTCATGGGATTGCAGGCCACATGGGCTCTAGATTGTTCTACACAGCCTCAGTTCTGGCCTGGGTAGTGTATGTGTGTAGTGGTAGCTAGAGACAGTTTGCTCTCAGAACTCTGTGATTCAGAACCTCTAAAAGCTGTTTAAAATGCCTTTTTGAGTCTTTTTTTTTTCTCAAAATTTAGTACATCAATTGTAGGAAACCCTTCTGTGCTCATATCATCGAGTGTTTATTTTTGTGTGTGGATTTTGAATGTTAATTTAGAACAGTCAGTCTGTGTATTATGAAGTGTGCTTTGGGGAGGGGCATATTTGTGGTGTAGGTAGATTAACTGGGAGAAAAAGGCAGTCTTTCTGTTTTGGTTATATTTTTCTTGTATAACTGTGTTATTGTACACACGGTAATATTTTCTGTAATTCTTGACATTTTTTTGCTGATTGTTGTGATGCAGCAGTGTATAATTTGTCTGTTTAAAACATTTGGTTATATTACTAAAGGTTTTCAATTTGCTACGCATTACATGTAGTGTGTGTGCGATGCATGCCATTAAATCAGACACCTTTTATTGTGCCACAGAGTAATCACAGCAGTGTGAACCTGCTATCCACAGCACCTGTATGAATTTTTTATACTGCTTTGTGGTATCTTTACTGGTAGTGGATTGTTACTGCCGTGCACTAATCCCCCAACTGGCAAAAGGTATTCCTTTCCAGATTTGGATTTGTGACTTGTGAGCACTGGTTAGGTGTTATTGTGCCTTTTCGTATGCATCCCTTGAGTGTGCAGCACAGTCTTAATCTGTCTGTGCATTTGCAGTGCACCATTAATTCTGGGAGACTGCATTTCTTGTTAAGCTCTCATTTCACTTCATCAGCACTGGGTAGTTTTCTGGACACAAGACAGTAGCACTTTGGGGATGCACATTAATTCTGGTGACTGTGGGTGTGGTGCTGCCAGTATTGTTGTCACTCCGCCTTACTTCACTTTTAAGGCAAAATGACAACATGAAGTAATAATAACAAGGTGAAGTGAGCCTTCCCTATGGAGGCACTCTGCGTAGCAAAGTGCCAACGCGAAGTGCCCACTTCACCAGTGGAATTTAAGTATGCTGCATCTCTAAACACAATCACCTTGTATCTCCAGACATGAAACTACATACAGGCCCAAGAGCTCTTAATGTAATGAGCATGAATTAAAAAAATAAAATCCTGTTTTATTACTACCTCAACAGACATGGGCCCTTCTCTGATCTGAAGAGTTTCTCTTATTGCATGTTTGTGACACAATATCTTTTGAGAAAGACTCAACATTTTTTATGCATTAGCTTAGCAGATTTGAACAGTATGCAGAGTATCTGGACTATAAAAACTGTACTAATTCACAGAAACTTACAACATAAACTTTGAATATTGTATTTTCATTTTTTGTACCTCAGTTTGTCAAGAGATGTGTTTAATTCCGATTGTAAATGAATAATATTTTTAAGTATTATGCCCTTCAGGTGTTTAGAGATCTTAAACATCAACAGATGTAATAGTAACTTTCACCTAATACTATTCATCAGGTAGCCAAGGCTTTCATATGATCATAATTATGATTTTCTAAGTACCGTTTTGCACAAAAATATAAAAGTTGTACTATGTATTTAACCTTGAAATCAGTTTTGGGTTTGGTAATTTTATTTTTACACGGCTGGAATGGTTTTGAGTTAATGTAAGTGTAAAATTGAATAGTCCCTTTATTTTGATTTATAGGTTGCCTTTACAACAGTAAGTACCATTACTGCTATGTGCCTTCCTGGATGACATGAAATCAGCCTTTAATAATTATATACAGGGACAGAAATTGCATACTTCCTTGTGCACACACACACACAACTTTGTGTACATTGGCAAAGGAAGCATGGTCTGGTGATTAGACTACAGCCTAGGGAATCAAGAGACACATGTTCAGATCCCGCCACATATTCAGCGTGGCCTTGGGCACTCAGTATGCAGCACTTTAAAACAGGTAAAAGAACCCCCCCCCAAAAAAAATAGACCAACTGTAACTCAGCTGGGTTGAATCCCCCACACATAAAAAGTAACCAACCCTAGTTTCTGAAATGATACTCAGTGTCGAAGTCTACCATTTTGGGTAGTATCATCCAGCCACTGGTCCAGCTGAAAGTGCCAGTGGCAGTGAGTTTTATGTGGTTCATGGGGTGGGGGGCTGGCGAGATATGGAGCTGTGGGTAGGAGTAGGTCAAGGTGGTGGTAGGATGCTATCTGGCCAGAGCCACCACTGCCAAGTAAGTATATATGGGGTGCCCATAGACAGCCTGTGTGGCAGGGATCCCTGCTCCTCCCTGATGGTGCAGCCCAACAATGCCTGGGTGATGATGATTGCTGGTCATCAAAAAGCCCAGGAGGCTGGGCATGAGCCTGCAGGCAATGATCCACACAGTGGGTGAAGTCTGACTAGGGAGGCAGTCTGCTGATCATGGAACGAGAGGAGACTCCCCATGGTGACGCAGATGAGGATGAGAGGGATGTCACCAGTGCCAGAGGAGATGTCAGAACTTTGAGAGGATTAACAGCCAGCAAAGCATTGATTCAGAAGTTTTTTGGGGATTTTTCCATTAAGTTTCTTCTTTTTTCTTTTAAGTCCACCAAATCCACAGATCAGTGTATGAGGGCAGCAGCATCTAGCACTTTCCCAGCAGAAGATATTGTTTCTACAGTTTGGTTTCATCTTATTCTGTTTCATTTAGTATTTTGAAATAAATTGACCCATTCTGTATATTCACAAATATCATTCCGAGTCAGAAATTGCAGTTTATATTTATGGGTTAATATCTTCACATGTTCAGGATTGTTTGTCCCTCAAACTATTATTTTACATTTATCTTTAAATATAGGTTTTGTTTATAGAGCATTTCCATAATATTTTGGGGTCTGAATGCACGTTGATTGGCAAGAAAGGTGCGCATTAAGCATCCTATTGAATGCATGGTCACGCACAAAAGAATGATAACATCATTAAAGTATAGGAGATTTTTTAAAAATTGTTTTCCCTAGTAGTCTGCAAAGGCTAGGCAGATTTGAATTCCCAAGCAGAGACTCACCATTTGACCCATTCCCAAAAGAAAACTGTGACAGCTTCTTATTTTAATTCTATGGGACGCTACAGAATGTCCACTCTATACATTTATTTAGCTGTTTGATAGAAACAAAAAATGAAAACACAAAAATTGGCTGAGTGAGTGAGAAAAAAAAAACATGTTGCTTCATGATGCATTGTCAAATTATCAGAAGTCAGTGGACCAAGCTATTTAATCACTGTGGGAACCCTTCAGCGACATGACTATACAGTAAAAAAAAAAAACACAGGGACAATATAACACCAACAATAGTGATGGATTAAAAGATGCTTTTAAGCACTATTATAGCATACCTCTTCTCACATGTAACAGAAGTTGTTCTTAATTTGCTTGCTCTGTAAAGCTACTGACATATTTCATATTGTCTTCAGGTTTATAAGGAGTTACTTTAAAGTTTACTTTTGAAAGCAAAATAAAATTACACCAAAAATGGAATTCTTTTATTGTGCGGGATTGTTCCTGATATAACTGTCATTCCTTTAGGCAATAATATATATTATTTTGAAATAATTCCCTGACCTTCCCAGTGCTTATGTCTTTCATGCCAGAGTAATTGGCTAAACATTAGTGGTGGACAATACATGAAGCAGATAACAGTAAATATTTTATTTATTTATTTATTTGAATTTTGATAACTGGGTAGGCCCACTGGAACAGACATGTACCTTTTTCAGGGGTGACCTGGGGAATAAAGACAGTCTATATACATAGAATATAATACACTAAATATAACGTGGCTAGAGCCTAAGTACATTGATACAGCAATAGTGACAAATCAGGTGAGAACAAGAATAACATAAGTACATCAGTCAATTGCAGATTAATCTGGGTAGTAGAATAAGGTGCAAGTACATAGCAAACTTAGTCAATAAAGCAGTGGCAACTAATAGAATTAGTACATTACAATATATTACTTGTAAACATGCAGGTGGAGAGGTGAGATCAAGAGAGGGGGAGGTGTGGAGAAGACAGAGTATCAGGGTGAGGGGTGGCAAGACTAGATGGGGAAAAGGAAGGAAGGAAGACAAAGGTTGGCAGGAGCTGATTAGGTGCAGTTGATGTTACATATAGTAAGTGAGAAGAAGATTTCCTTGAAGAGTCTCTTGAACAGGGGAAGAGACACACACAAAAGTAGACTGAGAGGGAGGTTGTTCCATTTATCAGGTGCTGTGGAACAGAATGATATTTTACATATGGGTAGATGGGTTCTGGGTATGCTTAGTAAGGGGAGGTGGGAGGATCAGAGGGTCCTAGGGGAAGGTTTTAGAGTGAGCAGATTGGAGAGGATGAGTGGGGAGGGAAGGTGGATAAGTTTGAAGATGGTGCTAAGTACAGGGAAGTCCATTTTGGCCTCAAAGGACAGCCTGTTCAGGGTGTTGATTACATTGCAGAGATGGGCGCGGGCTGGCGCTTTGGCCACAAAGTGTGCAATTCTGTGATAGGCCTGTTTTAGTTTTGCCAAAATAGAGGTTTTGACAGAGTGGGTTATGGGGCCCCATAGAATAGTCCTGGGAGAAGGGTAGCTGATGCAGTGGTCTTCCGGGGATGGGGTGTGAGGTAGGGGGCGGTACGGTATAGGAGGACACGTTTTTGATTAGTTGCTTTTATAACAATTGTTGCATGCTCTTCAAGAGACAGATGCTCATCAAGAGTCATGCCCAGATATTTGAAGGAGCCCACACCTTCTAAAGGGATCCTAGAGGAGGTAATGACTACTAGGGCAGGCTGGGAAGTCATGTTGAAGGAGGTATGGTGGAACAGCATGGTTTTCATTTTCTTGGTATTCAAAACTAGCAGGTTATCCTTGAACCAGGATTCCAACTGCTGGAAGTCTTTTTCCAGGTCAGATTTAATAGAGGAGATGTCAGTGTTGGATCTGTATTGATTGGTATCATCAGCATAAAGCTGAACTGATGCCTCCCCACAGTTCAGCAGCACTTCATTAATGAAGATGGAGAATAATAGGGGCCCCAGGTTTGAACCCTGGGGCATCCTGTCAGTGACTGGAGATAGGGACGAGTGGACACCAGCCCATTTCACAAACTGGAATCGGTTTGATAAAGTAGGTAGTTAGTGAACCATTTTAGAGAGTTAGAGTCAATGCAAAGGCAATGGAGCTTGGAGATGAGGAGTGGATAATTTACAAGGTCGAAGGCCTTTGTGAGGTCTATGACAACAGCCCCATTTACACGTCCTTGATCCATGGCCTGAAAGATACCTGAGGTGACTCTCAGTAGAGCAGATACAGTCTCATGTGATTTCCAGAAACCATGCTGATCCCTGGTAAGGGCATCGGCCTGCTCTAGAAAGAAATAAAACTGATTGTACAATAAATATCCTTTCCTGGATTTTTGCAATAGGACATAAAATGGATACTGGACTGCAGTTTTTAATGAGGTTAGTCGGGCCATTTTTATGTATTGGGACAATGACTGCAGTTTTCCATTTATCGGGGATGGTCTGTGTGAGGAATGATCGGTTAATTAACTGTGCGATTGGGTGAGCAAACACATGGGCTCCTATCCTAATTAAATATTGACACACTGCATGTCATATTCCAGTGGCAAATGCATTTGACAGAAACTCAAGTGCAATATTGTTATCACAGGCTGACGCACTAAACTCTGGATAGACAACATTAGGGTTATTGAGCGTTTAATTTGTCTCTGCACTCCTGGCCGGGGGTGGGGGTCATTTCTTCTAGCCAGGGAATTATTTCCACCATTTTTTACAGCAATGAACTACAGTGCCAAAGCTGTCCACAGTCAATTATATTTGCTGCATTGGAACCTGAATGGCCAATGCCTAACTGCAACAACTATACACTAGCTAAGGGTGAGGGAATGCAAATTTACACTTGATACGAATATTGCATTTCTGAAGGACTTTTAATCATTCTCTTATTTGCACATGATTCCACGTGAACCAATTAGAGACCCAACTTTCTGTCCCTACACTGCCATATATCTTTTACAGTCCAGAGTGCACTTTACCGTGTCCATTTTTAAGTAGACATGAAGAAAAAAACATTTACTGTTTTTCCTTGTATATAATTTGCAATGCAGTTGCCCTTGAACCAATACACTGCTTATGAAATTGCACTTTTATGGAAGGGATTAAGGGCAGAGTATAACCACATGGTTGTAAAATTGACTCTGTGGATCACATATCTAACCACAACAATAGGACGTAGGTAGTAGTCGTTCACATTGATTTGTTACTACATGATAGTGGAATTGTTTGCTTAGAACTGCTTTGATGTCAAGGTAAGTATTTCATCACAAAATGGAAATGTAGCTAGCTGCAGGCTTTCTCATAAGCATAACAAAAAAAAAATATCACAGCATGGTTTTACTGTTGATATGAATACATCTGGGAGGCTGACAGCCTTTTGATGTAAGATTGACTACATGTAGTGATGATACTACAGTGTCACCAGCTAACAAATGGGGGGGGGGGGAACAACCTCACTTTCAAAAGAAGTACAGTGTTTCTCCCTCATGTGATCATGTCTTGAAGTTTTACATTTCAGATATACATTAATACAACTTATAAAATGGGCAAAGGATTTCAAGCAATCTGATTGGTTGTTAGACGTGCATTAAATATGTGTAATGCACAGCTAAAACTGGAACTCTCATTTAGAATACACAGGCCCATTTGGCTGGAAATGGACCATCTGATTGACTGACTTGTTTACTAAAGGGTAATATTAATGTCTGGAAACCCTTATGTACAATAAACTTATTAGAATCTAAACTAGAAAATCATTCATGGGGCAGCTCTGGGGATAACTCAGAAAATAGGGCAGACTAGATGGGCCATTGGGGTTCTTTTCTGCCATCAGATTTCTGTGATTCTGTGATTCATGTAAAAAAGTAAACCATGTAAGTTTAATAATAGCATTAGGGCACTCTAGGATGTGGCTCACCTTCTTTGATCCTTGGAGCATAAGGTACTCAGCTTTTCCTCATGACTTCCTCAAGGTTAATTTCATTCACTGCAACCCAGCCCCTACATATGCCATAATGTTTCACTATAAAATGGCTGTCTCATAAATAGTGTTTCAATTAGGCATTCATATTTCTGTCTGAAGGCGACTTCACATCAGGACTTACTCACACCTCAGTAACACTCTGCATTCAGACAGATTAATATTTATGGCACTACGAGGTATGTACTGTCTTTCAAAATCACTTTTTCCATGCATCTCCCTAACTAGTAGTAGGATAGTGATGTGCAAAGTTGGAAAATTTTGCTCCACAGATGAATTCACAGATTTGCCTCATTTTGTGGAGTTAGTCCGCTATGTGAATTCCAAAATTGCAGAAAGCTGACAACTCTGCTAAATGCAAAGTTGGCAATTTCACCTGCAGAGTCTGTCACAGAGATGAGGATTGGCAAAAATGCAAAGTCTCAACTTCGCTGGTGAAGTTTGGTGCAGAGGTGAAGTTTGCAATGTACTGTGGGATTGCAGGTTACATGTTGCTGAAACAAGCCTGTATGTCTTCACTGCAGTCTTCTGAAGAGTGAGTAGGAGAGAAGCCTGTTTGTAATATGGCAAAATTAGAGATCAAAACAGGAGCACTGATTAGAGGAAAGGTATCACATGTGATAGTTTTGAGTCGGCATTCATTTTACAATAATGCCGTCTCCAAACTGAAGTTTGAACTGAACTGCCACACACACACCAAAAATAATAAAATATCGGACCAAAAGCCACAGAATGGAAGTCCTTACCTGTCCCACTCACCCACCAGATTCCCCGAGACCATGGTGCTGAAGACAGTAGTCAAACCAGCATGAAAACCTCACCGGCTCACACAGCAGCAATGCAATCAGCAACACTACAAAGACTGAAACCATTCAGCTGTAAGTGAGTCACCGTTGATATTGGAGTAAAATGTCAGCATGGTATGCACATAGATTTGAATTGTAAATAAAATAACTATTCTGCCAAGCAAAGAATGGCGTCTATAATGCCATGGAGTATACTGGACCACTAACAGCAGCACATTATGCACGTTGGTAAATATGTAAATCACTTCCTAGAGACTGTGCATTTGACATCGTAGCAGCAACAGAATCAACAAAGTTAGACCTCCTAAGCAGTGTACTAAACTAACCACCATTAGAAATCTTAAAACAACTGTAAAAAAAAAGTCTAGGAATATTCAATAGTAGCAGATGTCTGCTTTGTTATGCACAACATCAGTTGTTGAATAGATGTATATAGGTGGATAAAAAAAAGTGCATTGAACATATTTGAACGTAATAACCTGAATCTTTTCCTTATTTAGTCAGCAATACACATAACATCCTTGAAACATTATATAATATATCACAATGTTACAACAGCATTAAACCACTCCAAAGGTGGCATCTAATGGGGAATTAATGCATGGTTGGGCCAGTGTAGGCACTCAGCCTTCGGCCTCGAGCCACAACCCTCCCAACCATGCATTAATTCCCCATTAGATGCCACCTTCGTCATGGCTTAATGCTTATGTGTGTTTGACTGACAAAAAAACTTTTATATACATCTCAAAACCGAGCTTAAACTAGAAACATAGACTTTGATGGCAGATAAGGACTGCTTGGCCCACCTAGTCTGCCCATTTCCCTACCTACTGGATAAGTTGCAGATCCTAGTTAACCAACAACCTAATTCTTCCTACCCCCCCACAAGAATTGCCTTATGTCTGTCCCATGCATTCTTGAATTCCCCCACTGTTTTTGACCCCATGACCTCCTCAGGAAGGCTGTTCCATGCGTCCACCACCCAGTCTGTGAAAAAATACTTCCTCATATTGCCCCTGAGCCATCTCCCCTCTATCTTCAAATTGTGTCCCCTTGCTTCTGCACATCTCTTTTTCTGAAAGATGCTACCCTCTTGGACTTTGTTGATTTCCTTGAGGTACTTAAAAGTTTCTGTTATGTCCCCCCTCTCCCTCCTTTCCTCAAGGGTATACATGTTCAGCTCCTTTAGTTTCTCTTAGTATGGCTTCTGATGCAGACCCTGCAGCATTTTAGTTACCCTCCTTTGGACTGCCTCCATCCTGTCTATGTCCTTGCAGAGATGGGGTCTCCAGAACTGGACGCAGTACTCCAGATGCGATCTCTCACCAACTGTCTGTACAGAGGGATGACACATTCTTGTTTTCTACTGGTGATGCCTCTCCCTATACATCCCAGTACCCCCCAGCCATCCCTGCTGCCTTCTCACATTGCTTGCTAGCCTTTAGATCATCTGACATGACTACCCCCAGGTCCCTTTCCGTTTTTGTTGCTATTACTACCCCCCCCATTGTGTACTCTTCCCCTGGGTTTTTGTTTCCCAGATGCATTACTTTGCACTTCTTTGAATTGAATCTGTGCTGCCATACTTCTGACCATTTCTCCAACCTTGCCAAGTCCCTTTGCATCCTTTCCACCCCCCCAATGTATCAACCCTGTTGCAGATCTTTGTGTCATCTGCAAAGAGGCATACTTTTCCTTCCAGTCCCTCTGCAATGTCACTTATAAAGACATTAAAAAGGACCAGACCCAGTACTGAACCTTGCGGTACCCCACTAGTAACCCCCCTTTCTTTGAAGGAGACTCCGTTTACTATTGCCTTCTGTGTCCTGTTGTCCAGCCAATGTTTTACCCAGGCTACCACCCTGGGACCCACTCCCAGGCTAGCTACAGTAATTTGTTTATTAATCATTTGTGTGGGACTGTGTCAAATGCCTTGCTAAAGTCTCGGTAGGTAGCTTTTTGACTCCAAATTGCTCACAAATTGTTCTAGAGAGCCTTGTAAATGGAAAGGGACCTGGGGGTAGTCATATCAGATGACCTAAAGGTGGGCAAGCAATGTGAGAGGGCAGCAAGGAGGGCTGAGGGGATACTGGGATGCATAGGGAGAGGCATCACCAGCAGAAAACAGGAAGTTATTATCCCTCTGTACAGACAGTTGGTGAGACCTCATCTGGAGTACTCCGTGCAGTTCTGGAGACCCAATCTCTGCAAGGATATAGACAGGATGGAGGCTGTCCAGAGGAGGGCAACTAAAATGGTGCAGAGGCCTGCACCGGAAGACATATGAAGAGAAACTTAAGGAGCTGAATATGTATAGCCTCGAGGAAAGGAGAGAGAGGGACATGATAGAAACTTTCAAGTATCTCAAGGAATCAACAAAGTCCAAGAGGGTAGCATCTTTCAAAAAGAGTGTGCAAGAACAAGGGCACAATGTGAAGATAGAAGGGGTGGCTCAGAGTAATTTAAGAAGTATTTTTTCACAGAGGGTTGTGGATGCATGGAATGGCCTTCTGGAGCAGGTTGTGGAGTCAAAAACAGTGGTGGAATTCAAAGCATGCATGGGACAGTCATAGGAAACATTCTAGGGGTGGGGTAGGAAGAAGTAGGCTGCTGGTTAACAAGGATCTGCAGCTTATCCAATAGGTAGGGAAATGGGCAGATTGGGCGGGCCAAGCGGTCCTTATCTGCCGTCAAAATCTATGTTTCTATGTTTCTTGTGCAGCTAAAGTTGTGTTTTTCTTTTGTTTGTTTGTTTATTTTATTTCAGAGAATATTTACTTTAAAGTACTGGTTTCTGTTTTGTCAGTCTGTGAAGCAGTGGTGTGGGGGAGGGTAGGTGTACTGTAACGCAAGGAAGCCCAGAAAGATCCAGAGCTTTTTTGTCTAAGCAGGAGATTTGTGTAATATTTCGGTTTTCTCACTGTTTCTTTTTCATCATTTTTGATCTGTAGTGAATAATTTCTCATCTTTATTTCTGTGGTTTACTTGGGTGCATTTAAGTAGAGTACTTTGTCAGTGTCTTTCTATGGCAAGCCGTTAGGGACATAATTCAGAATCTCTGGCTGTATAGTAAAACACGCACTATATGGTGAAATACATACATCATATAGTGAAATATATACATTATATAATGAGATACATACACAATGTAGTGAACCACATACAGTATCTACTGAAATATATACATCGTATAGTGAAATACATATACTGTATACTGAAATACATATATTATATAGTGAAACACATACACTATATAGTGAAATGCTTACATTGCATAGTGAAATACATACACTATCTACTGAAATCCACATACTGAATACTGAAAATCCACATACACTATATACTGAAACAAATGTACTATGTACTGAAACATATAGACTACCTATTGAGATACATACACTACAGACTGAAACATCCACATAAACTATCTACTGAAACAAATACTCTATAGATTGTAACATACACACTATATATTGAGAAAAACTGCATACTATATACTGAAATAAATACACTATATATTGAAATACATACACTACACACTGAAAAGCATATACATATATACTGAAACAAATACACTATATATTGAAACATCTACACTTTATATTGAAATACATACACTATCTATTGAAATAAATACACTATGCACTGAAAATCTGCATACACTATATATTGAAACAAATACACTGTATATTGAAATACATACACTATCTATTGAAATGCATATAATACACACTGAAAAATGCACATACACTATATACTGAAACAAATACACTATATATTGAAACATCTTCACTTTATATTGAAATACATACACTATCTGTTGAAATAAATACACTATGCACTGAAAAATCTGCATACATTATATACTGAAACAAATACACTACATGGTGAAACACATACACTATGCATTGAAACACATACATTGTAGACTGAAAAATTCACATACTCTATATACTGAAACAAATAAACTATATACTGAAATGGACTATGTTCTGAAACTACCCATCCCTCTGCCCCTCCCCCATGAATGTCCTAGAGTTGAACTCATTGCCTGCTGCATTCAGTTAGCTGCTAGCTTGATGAGAGGATCTCTGAAACTGCAGAGCTGAGGTAAACAAAACAGGGCTATCTCTTATTCTACTTCTTTATGGGGGTTTTCCTTTTGTTTTGCTTGCACACCTTTAGTCAAATATCAGACCATTGTGATGTGACAAGAAACTTTTAAAACTAATTTAAATGCTGTAGTTTATTCTTTTAAATAAGTGCTGCCTTCATTTACTGTCAGACAACACATTTGTATAGGAAGCTAATACAGGATATTCCTAACATACCTGTATACATAGGGAGCTGCATGCATTTTTCCAAGTTAAAGTGTTGATTTGTTTTATGTGTAATTAATTACTGTGTAAGTCCAGCAACTTATCTGAGTTGAATGCTTGGGAAGCACTTCAAGAGCTGTGGAAGTGTAAGCCAAAATCATTGCTAGTTTGTACTCTATGGACTATGTTTTGATTAAGTTTTTATTTTAATGTTTTGTTTAATAAACGTTTCTTGGTTAAGAAACAAAAATATATATTTTTGCTGCAATCTCTCAGCATTCAATTCTCATCAGGAGTTTAGCTGGCATATGCATATAATTTGCATTGTTTTACTAAATAACTTTACTGTGAATCCTCACTGGAGGCATGCACAGTCTGTTTTGGGGTTTGAGCTTCTCAAACTGTGTTGTATTTCTTTTTTTTTCCCATAGAGATTTTTATCTCCTTAGTCGCCCTGCTACCCCTTTGCCCACTGACATCTCCAGCCCAATCACTTACCATCCACAGGACTTATTTGCTCTGAGATCCCCCCACTCACATCCCGTGTTGGGGCCAGGAGGAGGAAGGCCATTGACAAGGAGAGACATATTCCGATATGAGCAGAGCTTGGTTAGCAGTGCAAAATCTGCAGCAGGTTGTTGGATCATTTTGCCATTAGGGGGTTTCTACCTTTTGTTTCATCCCCTGGGCAGCCAAGCATGGAATTATGCAATTGCATATAAAGACACATGCTTGCTTTGTGCCTGCCTGAGACCTCCCCCTTATGCAGCTCCACTGCCCTGCCAGCCCTCCTCAGCTAGGTGGATGTTGAAGAGCGGGGTGGTCAGACTTCCCATCACTGGGAGGAGAGCATTCCCCGAAATGCTCAATCATATCTCCCCCCCCAGCTAACCCCTGTGCAACTCAATTCCACCCCCAAAACTGGGCCACTGGCATGGGAGGCAGTGCAATCACCACCAAGCTGCTAGGCCAGCCCACCAGACTGTGTTTCTATAAGTAAATAAAGACAGCATAGGTAAAAGAAGAAAACAACTGTATTTTAACTAGTCTGTTATAAACATTTTAAGTCACATTGCAATGTTTTGAAATTGGATAAAGGTTTGCAAGCAAAATCGATAAAACAATACATAAAGAGATAGATAAGATAAACCTTTTATGTTTACCTTCTGCATCTTAGGAGGCATCGACCAGGATTTTAGTCAATTGGGGCCCCATTTTCAGAAGGTTAGTGTGCAGAGCTAAACATTACACTGTGGGAACAGCATGGTTGGATCGGTGTCGTATTCAGCATCACTTGATGCTACCCTGATCATGTGCATGTGCATATATACTACTACGGCCATGTAAATGAGCAATCCTCTCCTGCATACAGAGCACAGTGTTGTATAAAAGGTTTCCTTAATGACCATAAGTACCTCCCTCTACATGTTATACTCAGCCTCTAGGCTTCTAGTACCTAGATGCTTGATTTTGCACTTTTTGGCTTTGAACCCGAACTGCCACGTCCCATAGCACTCCTTAAGTTTTCTAATGTCCCCACTCATTCTCCATCTGCACTATCAGCGCTATTACAGATTGTGGTGTCATCTACAAAAGGCAGATCTCCCTTCCAGTTTTCTGTTATGCCACTTATAAAGACACTGAAGAGGATGTGTCCCATTACTGAACCCTCCAGCACCCTACTGGTCACTCTCTCCTCACTGGAGGAGTGCCATTCCACCACCTTCTGTGCTGTCGCTATCTCAGGTGCAGCACTTAGGAGTGCACAACACT
The DNA here is from genome assembly GCA_016271365.2 of Neoceratodus forsteri. Lineage (NCBI taxonomy): Eukaryota > Metazoa > Chordata > Ceratodontiformes > Ceratodontidae > Neoceratodus > Neoceratodus forsteri. The sequence goes on along the minus strand of CM057455.1, from coordinate 1,136,643,502 downwards.
AATCTGAAAATGGGGGCCCACATACCACTGTAACAGGACTAGCACTGCATTGTGATAAGCATGGTCGATACTATTTTAAAAAGCATTCCTCTGTGCAGTGCTAACCTGTTAATGTGGCACTATTTTTTTTTTGCATAGGATTACTAATTGCAACCAGGTGCTCATACAACTGGGGGTTACTCTAAAGCATATAAGGTGTACAGGTATATTAAATGCTTTCTTGAAGTGTCAACACACTGCGTGGTTAGTGCTGAGTTAATGATTCTGTGAATCGTGGTTTAACTGCACACACGCAGACCTACCATCAACCCCACACACATACACACAGTCAGTTCTGGACACAATAAAAAAACAAGCATTTGTCAATGCTGAATGTCGATGCGTTGGTCCATTAAGCTAGCTCACTGGCCCTCTGTCACTCGCTTGTTCTGTTTCTCCTGGTGCTGCAGGCTGCTGTTTTGTGCTGAGCTCCTTCCTGCATTGGCACCTTTTCTCACAAAAAAGAAATCTGCAGATGGCCTGACAGAGCTCTGTCTGAGATGAGGTCACTCCCCCTCTGACTCCCTCATTCTGTTTCTCCCTTACGCTGCAGGCTGACCTTTGTACTGAGGCTCATGTGTGCATTGCTGCCTTTTTCTGCCCACAAAGAAATGTGCAGCAGTCACGATAGAGCTCCATTGAGCTTGCTCACTCCCCCTCTCTCACTCGCTCATTTCTGGTTTCCCACCACTGCAGGCTGCCCTTTTGTACTGGGCCCCAGCGTACATTGCTATCTTTTCTGCCACAAACAAATCTGCAGCAGTCCCAACAAGCTCCGTTGTGCTCCTCACTCCCTCTCCCTCACTCACCTAATTCTGTGTCTCCTGCGCTGCAGGTTGCCCTGTGCACTGGGCTCCTGCCCATTAAGCGGCTTATTCTACGAAAAGAAATCGGAAGCAGTCCTGACACAGCTCCATTGAGCTCACTCTCCCCTCTCGCTCACTCATTCCATTTCTCCCGTGCTGCAAGCTGGCCTTTTGTACTGGGGCCCTGCCTGCATTGCCACATTTCTGCTCACAAAGAAATCTGCAGCAGTCACAATACAGATCTGTTGAGCTTGCTATACCCATCTATCACTCACTCATTCTGTTTCTCTTGGAGCTGCAGACTGCACTTGTGTCTGAGGCTCCTGGCTGCATTGGCACGTTGTCTGTCCACAAAAGAATGCAGCTGTCCAGACAGAGCTCCGTTGAGGTGGCTCAGTTCTCCCTCTGTCATCAGCTCATTCTGTTTGTCCTGGCGCTGTAAGCAGCCCATCAGATGGTGCTCCTGCCTGCATTGGTGCCTTTTCTGCCCACAAAGAAATCCACAGCAGTCCTGCTTGAGCTCTGTTGAGGTTCATTCAGTCCCCCGTCTCACTCACTCATACTGTTTCTCCCACCGCTGCAGGCTAGCCTTTTCTACTGGGCCCCTGCCTGCTTTGACACCTTTTTCTGCCCACAAAGAAATCTGCATCAGTCCTGACAACGCTCCGGAGAGTTCACTCACTCACCTTCCTTCACTCACCCTCTCATTCTGTTTCTCCCAGTGCTGCAAACTGCCCTTCTGTACTGGGCTCTTGCGCTGGGGCCTTTTCGCCCACAAACAATCCAAGAACAGTCTCGACGCGGATTCTATTTAGCCTCGGTCACCCCCTCACACTTGTCTGATCTTAATCTGTCCCAAACAGTGATTTCCCACAGCGACGTGCTATTCTCCAGCAGGAGTGCAAAACATATTTAGACGGATGTAAAGAAGCTGTACTTCATAAGGAGGTGTGAAAAAGTGCCACTGTTGAAAATGTGCTGTAAAATATTACAAATGTCGCGAGAGTTACAAGGTGCGTGAAACAGTTCATCACACACTTGTAACACAGTCATGTTATGGAGTTTCGTCACCAAATTTTCAACACAGGGCTTTAGGACCTCTGTTCATGAGCTGTGCCACTGTCATTTTTCTTAATCTGTCCTGAACACTGATTTCCCACAGCGACCGCATTATTGTGTGCGTCAACTGTGAAACCCATTTCAGTCAGGATGTGAAAATGACAGCCATACTGCTCGTAGTAGTGAAAAATACCACTTTTGAAAATCTGGCATGACAATATTACAAATCTGTGAGATTACAAGGTGTGTGGAAAGTGTGCAATGCACACTTGTAATACGATCATTGCTGGTCTATCATCACCAAATTTTCAACATAGGCATTTGGGACCTCTGCTCATAACAGTATCACTGTCATTTTCTTAATCTAGTCCTGGACAGTGATTTCCACAGTGACTGTATTCTGGCCTGAAGCGAAACACATTTCGCCAGGATAGGAAAAATGACGATGCACTGTTTATAAGTAGGTGTGGGAAAATGGCAATGTTGAAAATCTGGAGTGAAAATATAAATTCATGAACTTACGAGCGTGTGTGCAAACTGTGCAACACATGCTCGTAACACAGTCATTTTACGGAGTATCATTAGCAGATTTTCAACACAGCCATTTCAGGACCTCTACTCATGAAAAGTGTCACTGTCATTTTCTTAATCTGTCCCGAACACTGATTTCCCACAGCAACTACTCTATTCTGCGCCAGAAGTGCGAAAACACATTTCCGCCAGGATGTGAACAATGACAGCTGTACTGTTCACAAGGAGGTGTGAAAAAATGGCAATGTTGAAAATCTGGCATGAAAATATTGCAAATTCATGAAGTTACGAGCGTGGGTAGCAACTGCGCTGCGCACGCTTGTAAAGCAGTAATTTTTTGCATTTTCCACGAAATTTGCAACATAGGCTTTCAGACCCACCTCATGAACACTGGCACTGTCATTTTCGTTAATCGGCCCTGAAGATGATTCCACGCGGTGACCGAAATCTCCTTTTGGGGCCGATTAACGCCAATATACATTCAAAATATGAGGAGGGTCCAAAAACTCTATGTTGAAATTTAGTGAAAAAAATCCCAAAAATGCCAGAGATATGTACTAAGGTTGAAAAAACACTATTTATTATGTTATACAGCTTACCGGCATTTTCACTCAGTTCATGGTTGATTTGAAGGTGCAAGGCGTGTTCCAGTCCAGAAGATCGTTGTGCTAGCTCTGGAGAGTAAATATGGCGTGATGGGGTGTGTGGGGAGGCAGGGTATGCAGCAGTGGGTTGGTCGCGGGTTGCAGGTGGAGGCCAGGGACACTACGAAACCGTTTCCTTTTGCAGGTAAAAAAATAAAATAGCGCGGGACCATTTTCCCTTTACAGGGCATGTGGCATGCTGGGATGGGCACCAGCGTGCACCAATAGCTTTCTTTTGGGGGGCAGCAGTAGCCAACAGGGATTGGGCATCCGTCGGCCAGGAATAAAAAGCGGGGGGTTACAGAATGCCGGCGGGAGTGGGATCCCCGTTGGCACTAAAACTAATGGGCACGAGGCCGACGGGATTTGGGGACCCCGTTAGCTATAAACATAATTGGGGGGTTATATTGTTTGTGAACATGGTGGCAACCTGCGCCCGTGTTCACAAACAATATCCAGATTACATCCCCACCCTACTGTGCGGGTCCTCCACATTGCAGCAGATGGCTGATACTGCAATGTGAGGCGGCCCCTGATTGCTGCTGACAAAATTTTCAACAGTTGGTGCAAATATTCCAAACCACTGTCACCCAGCAGCCTGCAATGGCATTGGGAAGCAGCACGAGCACTGCAGGCTGTGGGGCATTGGCCACATCGGTGCCATGCCTCCACAGCTTGCTAATGAGAAAGCTGCCGCAATATGTTATTGCGCTGTCTTGCCAAACAACGTAAAATGGTACATCTAATCTGCCCATTTCCCATATTAAAGCCTCAGAACCTACTGTTCATGCGGGTAATAGCCTCACTATCCACTCCATGAACCCTCCCTACTACTATCAGCCTGAGTAACTATTATACCCTTCACTTTGTCAGCCATTCTTGAAACCATTTATGGTTTGGTGCCACTCATCTCGGTTGGCAAACTAGTCACATTCCACCACCATTTCTGGAAAATAAAACTTTCCAATATCCCTCTCGAACCTCCCTTCCATCAGTCTCTACTTGTGCCCCCATAACCTTGAACTGTTACTCATGCTAAGTAGTTCTCCATTCACTTTGTTTATTCCTTACAGGAACGTGAAGGTCTCTATCATATCATTCCTTTCTTGTCTGGTCTCCAGTGAAGACATGTTCAGTGCCTTGAGCAGATCCTCATACGATCTGTCCTGTCAGCTCTGAATCATCCTGATCACCCTTTGTCTTTATCTTTCCTGAGGTGAGGTCTTCAGAGTTCAGAACTCTGAACATATGCAAGTGCAACCTCACCAATGATCAATAAAGAGGCAGTAAACCTCTTTTCTTCTACTATCAGAACCCCTTCTGGCATCATCTAGTATCTATTTGCCTGACTAGATGCCTCACTGTACTAGCTTGATTGTTTAAGGTCACTAATGACGAATACTAGGTCTCTTCTCTCAGCTGTAGTGCTCAGCTCTACCCCTCCTATCAGTACTCTGTCCTGGGGTTCTTGTTCCCTAAGTGAATCACCTTGCACTTTTTGGCATTTAATTTCAACTGCCAAACTTTGAAACACCTCCTAATCTTTACATGTCAGTCTGCAGTTTCTCTTCCCATCACTATCCTCCTCCATGGATTGGTGTCATCTTCAAAGAGACAGCCCCAGATTCATTTTCAAACATTGTTAATGAGCATATTGAAGAGAACAAGAGTCAGGATGGATCCCTGTGGCATTCCACTCTTGACTTCCCTCTTTTCTGATCTGACACCATAATCACAACCCTCTGATGCCTTTCATTCAACTAAAGCCCCCTCACCACCATCAAAATACTGCTTATATTTTCCTTCAAATCCTGGGACCTCACCCCCTTGCGCCGTGACCTAAGTCACTCTGATTGGTTTCCTATCTCATTGGTCTGCTCCACTGATTCCATGCTAACATATTTCAAAACAAAATTACTCTAAATACATATATATATTTTTTAGTTGTTTAACCAGGAGTAACACACTAAGCTTAAAGCTTTTTTACAGGAGCAACCTGGGAGCACAGGGAAGTTAAGTGACTTGCTCAGAGTCACACAGTATGCAAGTGGAAGCTGTGGGATTCAAACCCAGGTCTGGTCTGCTGGATGTCACCAGATTTGCAGCTCAGAGCCTTAAACCACTGCGCTATACTACCTGCCCTTTATGGGACTGCCATGCCCCCCCAGAGCAGGACATGAGAAGGTTATACCACCTCCCAGATCATGGCTGACCTCATAAGCTACTTGCAAGTGCATGATTTGGCCTGGTCAAAAAATAAGCGTAACACATCCCCCATAGATTCAGAGGGTATCAACATCTCCACAACACCTGTACCATGGTAATAAGCTTGCCAAAGGTGAGAATTTTACATCTAACTAGTACCAACATTGGTTACCTGTCTAAATTTTGATAGGCTGCCACAATCTCTTCTCCCTCACTCCTTTGCTTGTCCTCAGAGTCAGTGACACCCTTGTCTCTAACCTCTCCTTCATCACCTATGAGATGTAATTCCTTATCATTACCTGTACCTCTCTCTTCTCTCCTCCTCTGCCTTCCTCACCTCCTCTCACCCCTGCCAGCCTGCATGATTGTCATCTCCTTCATTCCCTACTGTTTTCTCTCGAAACTCCATCCTTTATCCCCGACACACTTCCGTGTAATCCTTCCAGGGTAGAGCCCAGATGACTGGGATAGCAAGCTCCTCCATCTGACTGCTTCTGCAATCTCCTCCCCATTGGATGACCTCCCTAACCTCTCTTTCTGGTGTTCCTCCATCCCTGCTGACTGGAAGGCTGCCACTGTTACTCCTCCTCCTCCTCCTACAAAAGATGGTGACCCGTCAGGTACAAACAGCCACTGACTCATTTCTCTCCTCCCTTCAAATTACAGGAACAACTTATCTTGTTACAGCTCTCTCCCTTTCTGGACTCCTCTTCCTTTTTCACCCAATACAAGTCTGACTTCTGCAAAAATCACTCCACCACCTGCTCAGGCTCGCTAAATCCATCCATAATGCTATGGATTACAGCCTATTCACTTCTGCTATCTTTGATCGATCTAGCAAAGCATTTCAAGCCCTGTCTACCACCCAATTATTAGCCAAACTCCAGGCTGCAGGCTCTCTGACTTAACCATCAGCTGTTTCACTCCTACAGGGTGAGTCCCAAGCAGTCAAAGTGGTGACCCCTCTCTCCTCCTGCCTGTATCACTTGGGTCCCACAAGGTCTGTGTTAAGACCACTACTTTCTCCATTTTCATTAATCTTCCCTCTATGTGCTTGTCTGCATCCATTCATGTACATGGATGACCACGGTCCTCTTCACAGCAGGCCCGCAGACTCAGCTGGACTTGATCAAGTTCAGCCCTGACCACACACAAATCAGCTTTTCCTCAATGTCAAGAAGGCTGTCTCCATGTTCTTTGGCACAGGCACCAGACTCTCCGGCTCCTCCCTTCCTACTTCCATACCTGGATGGCTCACTGTGGAGGATGTCACCACCTTTAGTTATCTTGGTATCTGGCCAGACCAGCACTAAATGTTTCTGAACAAGTGGATGCTATAGTCAAAAAGCTGCACCACAATTTGGTGCACTTTACAGGAACTGCGACTGTATCCCATCTCCAGCATACCATGCTATTATCCAGAGAATGATCCTCCAAATCTCTGACTATGGTGAGTTGGTCTACAGCGTAGCCTCCTTCACTATCCTTATCAGACTGGACACACTCTTCAACTATTTCTGCCATTACACTCTTGATTATCCTTCTTGGACTCCCCATTGTTCTATATATAAATCTCTCTCCTTTTCTTTTCTTGCGGACAGATACCATGCCCACTGTGCCAGCAGTGTGGGCAAATCCAGTTGTTTCCCACCCTATCTCTCCACGATGGCCCTGTTATAGCCGCCACCATCAAACTGAAATATTCAAACCCTAGCAGTCCTTCGGTTTCCACAACCATCAGCAAAAGTCCGTTCAGCCACGCTGCCTAAATCTGGAACTCCCTCACCCCAGCCATTCACCAATCTCCTTCCATGGATTCTTACAAACCACTTCAGTGGTCTCACCTCCCTCCTGCACTTGCTCTAGGTTTTCCCTCTTGCTCTCCATTACTTGTTTCCAGTTTAGGTACAGCTAAAATTTGGCACTAATACTTCCTCTAGGCATTATGCAAATGTTTATAGTTAATGTTGAGTAAAGCCTCTCAGCCCCTTTGCATATCAGTTGTGCAGATGGAGCTCCCTCTTAACTGTGAACTCCATCAAATACCTTGGGGTGACACTTGTTCCAGTTGGATTACAAAGTCATATCCTAAATGTCTGTAGAACAGTGAACTGTAAATTGGGTCTGGCCTATAGGGCAAAATAACCCTGTACACCTGCTGCTCATCTGGCACTTGATGGGGTGTACTACTTCCCTCCCTTAGCTATGGTCTCCATCAATTTGCCTGTACATAAAGCTCTTCTTACTTTCGGTGGCACAACATACAATAACATCATCACTTTGCACTGGCTGCCCCGTCTCACCGCAGGTATGAGCTTTATGATAAACTAGATTGGCTTTCCTGACCAATCACCTGAACTTTGGGCTGGGATGCCTCGTGAGATAAAGTGATCAGAACCGGCACCCCTGGGGCTGGCACAGCGTCTGTCTCCTGACCCCACCTCTTACCCACTCAGGTCCCAGGGTCTGGGATGCTAAAATACCCTCACCCGAACCCTTATGGGTGACAGAACTTTGTTGCATGTGCTCCTAGGCTCTGGAACTCCTTTCCTGACCATGTTAATTCTGCCTCCTCCATCAGTGCTTCCAGGAGTCCTGGCAAGGCATCTGAAGCTAGCCTCAGCATCTAGAATGTCCCAAGCCTCCCTAGCCTAATTGTGCCAGGGTCCAAGCTGTTCTGAGGACCTGCCAATGATCTTTTGGTCATTCTCATTATCCAGTTAGCTCTCCTAGGCATCTGACTGCACTATGTATGCTCTAGACTATGTATTGCTGATTATATGTACTTTATCAATTTCTGTCATAGCAGTTCCGCCATGCCTTACGTTTTGTGACTCAATGCATTTGTTACTCTATACTTGCTTTACTGTTATGTTCTGATGTATCTGTATTACCCATGTTGGCTCTCCGGAAAGTTCTGAAAATAGGCATATAACTTGTCTAGTGTACCTACCCGGTTAACAAAAGCTAAATAAATAAATAAATAAAACTGCTCTGTATTTGATTGCCAGACATAGGTTTGTGGCTCCTGACTGTACTATATATGCATTGTCGATTGTTTGCTTATCCTCAAGTTCTCACATCTTGCATAGATTATTCCAATATAGTTTGTGGTTGTATTACCTCTACTCCATATATGTTATGTATTTTGAACTATTGTTACCTAAGACCCACTTGTTACAAGTTCCCTTTCCCCAGGATGCACATCTCTGAAATAGGCTCAAGCTTAATATTCCTGGGTGGGAAGCACTAGACACCAAGGATCATTTACTATAATATTGGAGCCACTTAAACTCACGATCAGGGGTATAGAACCTTTACATGCCAAGGATCATTTTGATATACTACTTGGGAGCATCATAATGGTGACTACAGGTAGGGTCACAATATGCACCACTGTGTACTCAAATTCATTTATTTATTGAAAAAGTTTCTGGGGAAGGTACACTGAACAACAAGTTGCTCATCTCCGGTATGACCTGGGGAAGAGAGGTGGTGAAGGTTACCAGTAACAATGAGTACACACAAATACACAATATCATACAAAAACATAGGTTACAACTGAATTACACTAGCAGAAAGCAAATAAATACAAAGGGAGAGAAGTGAAAACCAGTACAGTGAACTTGGTGAGACAGAGAGAGAGAGAGGCGTAAAATGTAGTAAGTGTGAACCAATGGCCTGCACTACACAGACTAAGAAATAGCACAGGGTGGCAAGTGAAGTGAGTCAGCAGGGCATCAAACAGGATGTAGGACAAGAAAGGGGAGCTAGAGGCAGGTGCAATTTACAGAGAGGAAATTATGAACTTGATTTAATGAGCCAGGCGAGGAAGAGGATCGGATATGTGTGGGTGAACATTCCACATTTGGAGGAGCGATAGGAATGGAGGCCTGTCCACTAGTGGTGGATCTCCAAGGAACAGACAGAGTTCTATAGCCATGGGCTCTTAGAAGTTGAGAGGGAGTGGGTGGGGAGATTAGGGAATTTAGGTAGGGAGGGAGTGTGCCAAGCCAGTACTTAGAGATGAGATTTGTGCAATGATGCAGTTGCCTATTTGTTAGGGATGGGAAGGCTAAAGCTCGGTACAAGTGGCAGCGGTGGGTAAGGTGACATGCATCCAGAGCAAACCGACAGAATGAGTTGAAAAGAGTATCCAGGTTGGCTAAGGAGGTGGCAGGAGCAGAGCAATAAACAACATCGCAATAGCCAAAAACGGAGGATCAGTTTTGGATCAGTTAAGCGTCTTGCCTGTGGCCGGAGGCAGGGCGGTTTCTAAATAAAGGCGCGCGAGTTTGGGATGAGCTTTTATTATGGCATCTACATGGGCGAGAAGGTGAGATGTTTATCAATAGCCCAGATACCTGAAAGACCCGGTAGCAATTACAGTTGCTCTGTCGAGGTAATGAAAGTAGGGGCAGAAGGGGCCTTGACAGCTTCTGACATGTGCCAAAAAGTCATGGACATAGTTTTCTTGGCATTTAGAAAGTTGGTGAGATTGAAACCAACTCTAGGCATTATTGAAATCAGCGTTGGAGCCTGGAGGTGACATCCAAAGGTGAGGGCCCAGAGGAGAATAGGAACCACATCATCAGCATACATATGTATAGAGATGGTACAGATGGATGGAGATATTCAAAATGAGAAAAGTGGGCCTAGTGGACCCTTGGGACACAGTATGGGTAGAGGAGGAGTGTAGTGGATATTTTAGACTATGAGCAGTCATGAGATTTGACCCATTTAATGGCATGACAGACAGCCCAGCAGTGAGAGGGCAAAGAGGAGGGTGGAAACCATGTCAAAGCTATAAATCAATAAAAATGCAGTGGTTATGTGACGCAATCCTGTCAGGATCGCATAATGATTCAAGCAGCGGTAGTATAGAGTGATGTTTGGAACCAGATTGATATTGGGTGAAGAAAATTCTGTCTGAAAGTGCGAGGATAGTTTGTCAAGGACTGATGTTCTTGTATAACCTATAATGAGGTTCCCAAAACTCGGATCTTGTTTAAGTGCTCCATGCTTGGCTGGTAGGCGTTAGCGTTTAAATATTAGACTGGTGGCTTTTAAAGCCTCCATTATACTATATATTGGACACCTGTCCACCAGATCATAGCTCATGAAATGGGAGGCGTGGTCTATGCTGGTCTGCCTGGGCTGCTGGTAAGCGCTCATTCTCGCCACTAGATGTGTCAAGGAGTTCTCTGAAGGATGTAACTATTTGCTGGGATAGCTTGGTAATGATAATGTAGTTGTTCTAACCTGGCTTTGCAGCAAACTATTTGATTATTTCCTCCATGTTCCCGAACTGCGACTTGGACCAATCAGTACCTCAAGTTCTGAGGAACTGTCTGACCAATAGAGACTGCTTGTAACTTTGGAAAGGCATTATGGGCTATAGCTTCTTTCGGCCACTGAGACGGAGTAATCGACTGACAGGTAGCGTCAGCCAATGGAATCGGGTAGCACCAGCCAGTGGGAAGTGCCCCATGCTGCTAGGGGCAGATTTGCTGTGGCCGGTGAAGGAGAAGGGGCTCCCAGCTTCTGGCGTTTAGTGTTCTGCGGGGCTGCGTGAAGGCCTGAGTCACCGTTTTGCCTGTCAAGTGCTTGGTTAAATCCGCCCGCGTGCAGTTAGAGGAGGCTGTGTGGGACAGCTACTTACCAGCTTTACCTGAAGGCTGGAATCTGCTAGTGCGGCAGTCCATTAGGACGGTTGGGTGGCTACTACTGCCAGTGGTTGTGAGTTCATTGGTCCAACCACTGCCTGGTATGGCCCTCTGTTTCATATAAATGTGAGGAGGCTCTGTCTCCCCTTTCAGCCGGCCCTGCCTCAAGCACCCAGTGACCGTGGGGTTCCGAGCCGCCAGCTGGCGGGCAGGACCGTTAAGGCGAAAGGAAACAGGAGTAATGAGAGACAGCCAGAAAGGTAAGGAGAGTCATGATCCAAACGGAAGGTGACCGCCAGCTGAGCCTTGCTTTCCTGATTGGTACGCCTTCCCAATGACTTTTGCTTTTGCTTTGTACCCTCCAAAACTGGTGGTGATTCCTGCTCTTTTATAGCAAAATCACAAAAGAGCTTGTTTTGCCTTTTATTTTGTGTAAATAAAATGTCTGACTGATTACTGTTTTCGTTGGATTACAGTTCATTGGTGGGAATTGTGTGCTAGAAGCATAGGGCCGACCCCCACCCAGTCTTTGTTGTGCAAATCTTTTAGCACCAGTTGCAGAATCTTTTGATTGCTGCAATCTAAGTGTTTTTCTGACTGCCCTCTCCTGTGTCTCCTCCTTTCCAGCCGGCCTTCCATCCAGCACCCAGTGACCGAGGGGGGTTCGATCCAGAGGGCTGGCGGCGACCGCTTGCCGTAAAGGGAACCAGGAGGTTGGGAGAGACAGCCAGAAAGGTACGGGAGAGCTGCAATTCAATCGGAAGGCGACCGCCAGCTGAGAGCCTTTGCATCTGATTGCGCCTTTCCCATTGACTTTTGCTTTTGCTTTTTTGCACCTCCAAAACTGGCCGGGATTCCTGCTCTTTATAGCAATTTCTTCAAAAAGAGCTGTTTTTTCTTTATTCATTGTTTAAAATTGTAAAACTTTTGACTGATTACTGTTTTTCGTGATTACAGTCTTGGTGGACTTGTGTTGGTTAGACGCATGGTACCGCACTTCCAGACTTTGTAGTGCAAACCTTTTAGCACCAGTTGCTGAATATTTTGATTGCTGCAATTTGTGCTTTTCTGACTGCCCTCTCCCTCTGTCTCCTCATTTCCAGCCGGGCCCGCCTCGAGCACCCAGTGACCGAGCCCGAGCCGCCAGCGATGGCGACCGCTTAAGCTGTGTGCGAACCAGGAGGCAGGAGAGACAGCCAGAAAGGTACGAGTCGCATCCAATCGGAAGGTGACCGCCAGCTTGTTTCGTTTGATTGCGCGCCTTCCCCATTGACTTTGCTTTGCTTGCACCTCCAAACTGGCTTGATTCCTGCTCTTTTATTGCAAAATTCTCCAAAAGAGCTGTTTTGCCTTTATGTTGTGTAAAATTGTAAAAATGTTTGACTGATTACTGTTTTTCATGATTACCGCCCTTTGCGGGACTTAGGTTAAAGTTAGACGACAGGCGCCCGACTTCCACACTGTAGTCTTTGTTGTGCAAATCTTTTTTAGCACCAGTTGCAGAATCTTTTACTGCTGCAATCTAAGTGCTTTTCTGACTGCTCTCTCTCCTGGTCAACCTTCCACCTGGCCCCTGCCTCGAAAGGCCCAGACAGTAGGGGCCCGAGCTGCCTGTGGGCGGGTGGTGACCGCTAAGCTGAAAAGGGAACCTGGAGGCCGGTAGAGAAAGCCAGAAAGGTACGGGAGAGCCGCATCCAGTCGGAAGGTGATCGCCAGCTGATCCTTGCTTCTGATTGGTGTGCCTTCCCCATTGACTTTTGCTTTGCTTGCACTTCCTAAACTGGCCAGCATTCCTGCTCTTTTATAGCAAAATTCTCCAAAAAAGAGCTGTTTTTGCCTTTATTTTGTGTAAAATTCAAAAAATGTTTGACTGATTACTGTTTTTCGTGATTACAGTACTTTGGTGGGACTTGTGCTGGGTTAGACGCATAGGCGCCGACCCCAGCCCCAGTCTTTGTTGTGCAAATCTTTTTTAGCACCAGTTGTAGAATATTTTGATTGCTGCAATCTAAGTGCTTTTTCTGACTGCCCTCTCCTCTGCCTCCTCCTTTCCAGCCTGCCCTCTCCTCGAGCACCCAGTGACCATGGGGCTCCGAGCCGCGGTGGACGGGCGGCGACCGCTTCGTCGAAAGGGAACAGGAGGCCTGGAGAGACACCCAGAAAGGTACGGGAGAGCCGCATCCAATCGGAAGGCAACCGCCATCTGAGCCTTGCTTCTGATTGGTGCGCCTTCTACATTGACTTTTGTTTTTCTTGCACCTCCAAAACTGGCCTGGATTCCTGCTCTTTTATAGCAAAATTCTCCAAAAAAAGAGCTGTTTTTGCCTTTATTTTGTGTAAAATTGTAAAAATGTTTGACGGATTACTGTTTTTCGTGATTACAGTCATTTGGTGGGACATGTGCTGGGTTAGACGCATAGGCGCCGACCCCCACCCAGTCTTTGATGTGCAAATCTTTTTTAGCACCAGTTGCAGAATCTTTTGAATGTTGCAATCTAAGTTCTTTTTCTGACTGCCTGTCTCTCTCTGTCTCCCTTTCCAGCCGGCCCCTGCCTCGTTAGCACCCAGTGACAGTAGGGGTTCCGAGCCGCCAGAGTGCGGTGGTGACTGCTAAGTCAGAAAGGGAACCAGGCAGGGAGAGACAGCCAAGAAAGGTACAGGAAGAGATGCATCCAATCGGGAGGAGTGAACGCATCTGAGCCTTGCTTCTGATTGGTGCGCCTTCCACATTGAATTTTGTTTTGCTTGCACCTCCAGAACTGGCCTGGATTCCTGCTCTTTTAAAGCAAAATTCTCTAAAAAAGAGCTGTTTTTGCCTTTATTTTGTGTAAAATTGTAAAAATGTTTGACTGATTACTGTTTTTCGTGATTACAGTCCTTTGGTGGGAATTGTCCTGGGTTAGACGCATAGGCGTTGACCCCCCAGTCTTTGTTGTGCAAATATTTTTTAGCACCAGTTGTAGAATCTTTTGAGTGCTAAAATTTAAGTGCTTTTTCTGACTGCCCTCTCCTCTGCCTCCTCCTTTCCAGCCGGCCCTGCCCTCGAGCACCCAGTGACCGTATGGGCTCCGAGCCGCCAGTGGGCGGGCGGTGACCGCTATGCTGAAAAGGGAACAAGGAGGCCGGGAGAGACAGCCAGAAAGGTACGGGAGAGCCGCATCCAATCGGAAGGCGACCGCCAGCTGAGCCTTGCTTCTGATTGGTGCGCCTTCCGCATTGACTTTTGCTTTGCTTGCACCTCCAAAACTGGCCTGGATTCCTCCTCTTTAATACCAAAATTCTCCAAAAAAGAGCTGTTTTTTCCTTTATTTTGTGTAAAATTGTAAAAATGTTTGACTGATTACTGTTTTTCGTGATTACAGTCCTTTGGGGTACTTGTGCTGGGTTAGGCGATAGGCGCCGCTAATTTCCAGTCTTTGTTGTGCAAATCTTTTTAGCTCCAGTTGCAGAATCTTTTGATTTCTGCAATCCAGTGCATTTTCTGACTGCCCTCTCCTCTGTCTCCTTCTTGCAGCTGGCCTGCCATCCAGCACCAAGTGACCGTGGCTCCGGCACCCGCCAGCCGGGCCGGTGGTGACCGCTAAGCCAAAAGGGAACCGAGAGCTGGAGAGACAGCCAGAAAGGCACGGGAGAGCGCATCCAATCGGTTGGCGAGCACGCCACCTGAGCTTGCATCTGATTGTTGCGCCTTCCCCATGTGTCTTTTGCTTTGCTTTGCACCTCCAAAACTGGCCTGGATTCCTCCTCTTATACCAAAATTCTCCAAAAGAGCTGTTTTGCAGTATTTTTGTAAAATTGTAAAATGTTCGAGAGATTACTGTTTTCATGATTACAGTCCTTTGGTGGGACTTGTGCTGGGTTAGAGCGCAGCGCCCGACTCCAAAGTTTCGTTGTGCAAATCTTTTTTAGCACCAGTTGCAGAATCTTTTGATTGCTGCAATCTAAATGCTTTTTCTGACTGCCCTCTCCTCTGTCTCCTCCTTTCCAGCCGGCCCTGCCCTCGAGCACCCAGTGACCGTAGGGGCTCCGTGCCACCAGCGGGTGGGTGGCGACCGCTAAGCTGAAAAGGGAACCAGTAGGCCGGGTGAGACTGCCAGAAAGGTACGGGAGAGCCGCCTCCAATCGGAAAGTGACCGCCAGCTGAGCGTTGCTTCTGATTGGTGTGCCATCCCCATTTACTTTTGCTTTGCTTGCACCTCCAAAACTGGCAGGGATTCCTGCTCTTTTATAGCAAAATTCTCCAAAAAAGAGCTGTTTTTGCCTTTATTTTGTGTAAAATTGTAAAAATGTCGGACTGATTACTGTTTTTCGTGATTACAGTCTTTTGGTGGGAATTGTGCTGTGTTAGAAGCATATCGCTCCCACCCCCAGTCTTTTGTTGTGCAAATGTTTTTAGCACCAGTTGCAGAATCTTTTGATTGTTGCATTCTAAGTGCTTTTTCTGGATTGTCTCCTCTGTTCTGTCTCTTTCTTTCCAGCCGGGTTCTGACCTCGGGATCACCCAGTGACCGTAGGGGCCCGAGTCAGCCCGCGGGTGGGCGGTGACCACTGTCGGGTGGAACTCCAGAGGCTGGGAGAAAGCCAGAAAGGTACGGGAGAGCCGCATCCAGTCGGAAGGCGACCGGCTGATCCTTGCTTCTGATTGGAGTGCCTTCCCCATTGACTTTTGCTTTGCTTGCACTTCCTAAATTGGCCAGCATTCCTGCTCTTTTATAGCAAAATTCTCCAAAAAAGAGCTGTTTTTGCCTTTATTTTGTGTAAAATTCTAAAAATGTTTGACTGATTACTGTTTTTCGTGATTACAGTCCTTTGGTGGGACTTGTGCTGGGTTAGACGCTTAGGCGCCTACCCAACCCCAGTCTTTGTTGTGCAAATCTTTTTTAGCACCAGTTGCAAAATCTGTTGATTGCTGCAATCTAAGTGCTTTTTCTGACTGCCCTCTCCTCTGTCTCCCCCTTTCCAGCCGGCGCTGCCCTCGAGCACCCAGTGACCGTAGGGGTTCCAAGCCGCCAGAGTGCGGGTTGTGACCGCTAAGTCGAAAAGGGAACCAGGAGGCCGGAAGAGACAGCCAGAAAGGTAGGGGAGAGCCACATCCAATCGGAATGCGACCGCCATCTGAGCCTTGCTTCTGATTGGTGCGCCTTCCCCATTGACTTTTGCATTGCTTGCACCTCCAAAACTGGCCGGGATTCCTGCTCTTTTACAGCAAAATTCTCCAAAAAAGAGCTGTTTTTGCCTTTACTTTGTGTAAAATTGTAAAAATATTTGACTGATTACTGTTTTTCGTGATTACAGTCCTTTGGGGCTACTTGTGCTGTGTTAGACGAATAGGCGCCGACCCCCCCCAGTCTTTGTTGTGCAGATCTTTTTTAGCACCAGTTGCAGAATCTTTTGATTGCTGCAATCTAAGTGCTTTTTCTGACTGCCCTCTCCTCTGTCTCCTCCTTTCCAACCTGCCCTGCCTTCGAGCACCCAGTGACTGTACGGGCTCCGATCCTCCAGGGGTCGGGCGGAGACCGCTAAGCAGAAAAGGCAACCAGGAGGCCGGGAGTGACAGCCAGAAAGGTACGGGAGAGCCGCATCCAATCGGAAGGCGACCGCCAGATGAGCCTTGCTTCTGATTGGTGCGCCTTCCCCATTGACTTTTGCTTTGCTTGCACCTCCAAAACTGGCCGGGATTCCTGCTCTTTTATAGCAAAATTCTCCCAAAAAGACCTGTTTTTGCCTTTATTTTGTGTAAAATTGTAAAAATGTTTGACTGATTACTGTTTTTCATGATTACAGTCCTTTGGTGGGACTTGTGCTGTGTTAGACGCATAGGCGCCGACCCTGCCACCAGTCTTTGTTGTGCAAATCTTTTTTAGCACCAGATGCAGAATCTTTTGATTGCTGCAATCTATGTGCTTTTTCTGACTGCCCTCTCCTCTGTCTCCTCCTTTCCTGCTGGCCCTGCCCTCGAGCACCCAGTGACCGTAGGGGCTACGAGCCACCAGCTGGCGGGTGGCGACCGCTAAGCCGAAAAGGATCCAGGAGGCCGGGGGAGACAGACAGAAAGGTACGGGAGAGCCGCATCCAATCGGAAGGTGACCGCCAGCTGAGCCTTGCTTCTGATTGGTGCGCCTTGCCATTGACTTTTGTTTTGCTTGCACCTCCAAAACTGGCCGGGATTCCTGCTCTTTTATAGCAAAATTCTCCCAAAAAGAGCTGTTTTTGCCTTTATTTTGTGTAAAATTGTAAAAATGTTTGACTGATTACTGATTTCGTGATTACAGTCCTTTGGTGGGACTTGTGCTGGGTTAGACGCATAGGCGCCAACCCCGCCCCCAGTCTTTGTTGTGCAAATCTTTTTTAGCACCAGATGCAGAATCTTTTGATTGCAGCAATCTAAGTGCTTTTTCTGACTGCCCTCTCCCCTGTCTCCTCCATTCCAGCCTGCCCTGAACTCGAGCAAACAGTGACCGCAGGAGCTCCGAGCCGCCAGCGGGCGGCGGCGACTGCTAAGCCGAAAATGGAACCAGGAGGCCGGGAGAGACAGCAAGAAAGGTACGGTAGAGCCGCATCCAGTCGGAAGGCGACCAGCAGCTGAGCCTTGCTTCTGATTGGTGCGCCTTCTCCATTGACTTTTGCTTACCTTGCACCTGAAAAACTGGCCTGGATTCCTGCTCTTTTATAGCAAAAATTCCAAAAAGAGCTGTTTTTGCCTTTATTTTGGGTAAAATTGTAAAAATGTTTGACTGATTACTGTTTTTCGTTATTACAGTCCTTTGGTGGGACTTGTGCTGGGTTAGACGCATAGGCGCCGAACCCCCAACCCAGTCTTTGTTGTGCAAATCTTTTTTAGCAGCAATTGCAGAATCTTTTGATTGCTGCAATCTAAGTGCTTTTTCTGACAGCTCTCTCCTCTGTCTCCCCCTTTCCAGCCGGCCCTGCCCTCGAAGCACCCAGTGACCGTAGGGTCTCCGAGCCGCCAGCGGGCGGGCAGTGACCACTAAGCCGAAAAGGGAAACAGGAGGCCGGGAGAGACAGCCAGAAAGGTAAGGGAGAGCCGCATCCAAACGGAAGGTGACCGCCAGCTGAGCCTTGCTTCTGATTGGTACGCCTTCCCCAATGACTTTTGCTTTGCTTGTACCTCCAAAACTGGCAGGGATTCCTGCTCTTTTATAGCAAAATTCTCCAAAAAAGAGCTGTTTTTGCCTTTATTTTGTGTAAAATTGTAAAAATGTCTGAATGATTACTGTTTTTCATGATTACAGTCCATTGGTGGGAATTGTGCTGGGTTAGAAGCATAGGCGCCAACCCCCCACCCAGTCTTTGTTGTGCAAATCTTTTTTAGCACCAGTTGCAGAATCTTTTGATTGCTGCAATCTAAGTCCTTTTTCTGACTGCCCTCTCCTGTGTCTCCTCCTTTCCAACCGGCCCTGCCTCGAGCACCGAGTGACCGTAGGGGCTCCGAGCCGCCAGTTGGCGGGTGGCGACCGCTAAGCCGAAAAGTGAACCAGGAAGCGGGGAGAGACAGCCAGAAAGGTACGAGAGAGCCACATCCAATCGGAATGCGACCGCCAGCTGAGCCTTGCTTCTGATTGGTGCGTCTTCCCCATTGCCTTTTGCTTTGCTTGCACCTCCAAAACTTACCAGGATTCCTGCTCTCTAATAGCAAAATTCTCCAAAAAAGAGCTGTTTTTGCCTTTATTTTGTGTAAAATTGTAAAAATGTTTGACCGACTACTGTTTTCGTGATTACAGTCCTTGGGTGGGACTTGTGCTGGGTTAGACGCATACTCGCCGACCCCCCAAGTCTTTGTTGTGCAAATCTTTTTTAGCACCAGTTGCAGAATCTTTCAATTGCTGCAATATAAGTGCTTTTTCTGACTGCCCTCTCCTCTGTCTCCTCCTTTCCAGCCGGCCCTGCCCTCAAGCACCCAGTGACCGTAGGGGCTCCGAGCCGCCAGCATGCTGGCGGCGACCGCTAAGCAGATAAAGGGAACCAGGAGGCCGGGAGAGACAGCCAGAAAGGTACGGGAGAGCCGCATCAAATTGGAAGTGACCACCAGCTGAGCCTTGTTTCGATTGGTGCGATTTCCCCATTGACTTTTGCTTTGCTTGCACCTCCAAAACTGGCCGGGATTCCTGCTCTTTTAAATCAAAATTCTCCAAAAAAGAGCTGTTTTTGCCTTTATTTTGTGTAAAATTGTAAAATGTTTGACAGATTACAGTTTTTCATGATTATAGTCCTTTGGTGGGACTTGTGCTGAGATAGACGCATAGGTGCTGACCCTCCCAGTCTTTGTTGTGCAAATCTCTTTTAGCACCAGTTGCAGAATCTTTTGATTGCTGCAATCTAAGTGCTTTTTCTGACTGCCCTCTCCTCTGTCTCCTCCTTTCCAGCCGGCCCTGCCATCCAGCACCAAGTGACCGTAGGGGCTCCGAGCCGCCAGAGGGCTGGCGATGACCGCTAAGCCAAAAAGGGAACCAGGAGGCTGGGAGAGACAGCCAGAAAGGTACGGGAGAGCCGCAACCAATCGGAAGGCGACCGCCAGATGAGCCTTGCATCTGATTGTTGCGCCTTCCCCATTGACTTTTGCTTTGCTTGCACCTCCAAAACTGGCCGGATTCCTGCTCTTTTATAGCAAAATTCTCCAAAAAAGAGTTGTTTTTGCCTTTATTTTGTTTAAAATTGTAAAACTTTTGACTGATTACTGTTTTTCGTGATTACAGTCCTTTGGTGGGACTTGTGCTGGGTTTGACGCATAGGCGCTGACCCCCCCCAGACTTTGTAGTGCAAACCTTTTTTAGCACCAGTTGCAGAATCTTTTGATTGTTCAATCTAAGTTCTTTTTCTGACTGCCCTGTCCTCTGTCTCCCCCTTTCCAGCCGGCCCTGCCCTCGAGCACCCAGTGACAGTAGGGGTTCCGAGCCGCCACAGTGCGGGTGGCGACTGCTAAGCCGAAAAGGGAACCAGGAGGCCGGGAGAGACAGCCAGAAAGGTACGGGAGAGATGCATCCAATCGGAGGGTGAATGCCATCTGAGCCTTGCTTCTGATTGGTGCGCCTTCCACATTGACTTTTGTTTTGCTTGCACCTCCAGAACTGGCCTGGATTCCTGCTCTTTTAAAGCAAAATTCTCTAAAAAAGAGCTGTTTTTGCCTTTATTTTGTGTAAAATTGGAAAAATGTTTGACTGATTACTGTTTTTCGTGATTACAGTACTTTGGTGGGAATTGTCCTGGGTTAGATGCATAGACGTCGACCCCCCCCCAATCTTTGTTGTGCAAATCTTTTTTAGCACCAGTTGTAGAATCTTTTGAGTGCTGAAATTTAAGTGCTTTTTCTGACTGCCCTCTCCTCTGCCTCCTCCTTTCCAGCCGGCCCTGCCCTCGAGCACCCAGTGACCGTATGGGCTCCGAGCCACCAGTGGGCGGGCGGTGACCGCTATGCTGAAAAGGGAACAAGGAGGCCGGGAGAGACAGCCAGAAAGGTACGGGAGAGCTGCATCCAATCGGAATGCGACCGCCAGCTGCGTCTTGCTTCTGATTGGTGCGCCTTCCCCATTGACTTTTGCTTTGCTTGCACCTCCAAAACTGGCCTGGATTCCTGCTCTTTAATAGCAAAATTCTCCAAAAAAGAGCTGTTTTTGCCTTTATTTTGTGTAAAATTGTAAAAATGTTTGACTGATTACTGTTTTTCGTGATTACAGTCCTTTGGGCTACTTGTGCTGGGTTAGACGCATAGGCGCCGCCCCCCCAGTCTTTGTTGTGCAAATCTTTTTTAGCACCAGTTGCAGAATCTTTTGATTGCTGCAATCCAAGTGCATTTTCTGACTGCCCTCTCCTCTGTCTCCTTCTTTGCAGCTGGCTCTGCCATCCTGCACCAAGTGACCGGAGGGGCTCCTACCCGCCAGCGGGCCGGTGGTGACCGCTAAGCCAAAAAGGGAACCAGGAGGCTGGGAGAGACAGCCAGAAAGGTACGGGAGAGCCGCATCAAATCGGTTGGCGACCGCCACCTGAGCCTTGCATCTGATTGTTGTGCCTTTCCCATTGACTTTTGCTTTGCTTGCACCTCCAAAACTGGCCTGGATTCCTCCTCTTTTATAGCAAAATTCTCCAAAAAAGAGCTGTTTTTGCCTTTATTTTGTGTAAAATTGTAAAAATGTTCGAGAGATTACTGTTTTTCATGATTACAGTCCTTTGGTGGGACTTGTGCTGGGTTAGATGCATAGGCGCCGACCCCCAAAGTCTTCGTTGTGCAAATCTTTTTTAGCACCAGTTGCAGAATCTTTTGATTGCTGTAATCTAAGTGCTTTTTCTGACTGCCCTCTCCTCAGTCTCCTCCTTTCCAGCCGGCCCTGCCCTCGAGCACCCAGTGACCGTAGGGGCTCCGAGCCACTAGCGGGTGGGCAGTGACCACTAAGCTGAAAAGGGAACCAGGAGGCCGGGTGAGACTGCCAGAAAGCTACGGGAGAGCCGCCTCCAATCGGAAGGTGACCGCCAGCTGAGCTGTTGCTTCTGATTGGTGTGCCATCCCCATTTACTTTTGCTTTGCTTGCACCTCCAAAACTGGCAGGGATTCCTGCTCTTTTATAGCAAAATTCTCCAAAAAAGAGCTGTTTTTGCCTTTATTTTGTGTAAAATTGTAAAAATGTCGGACTGATTACTGTTTTTCGTGATTACAGTCTTTTGGTGGGAATTGTGCTGTGTTAGAAGCATATGCGCCGACCCCCCCCAGTCTTTGTTGTGCAAATGTTTTTTAGCACCAGTTGCAGAATCTTTTGATTGCTGCATTCTAAGTGCTTTTTCTGACTGCCCTCTCCTCTGTCTCCTTCTTTCCAGCCGGCCCTGACCTCGATCACCCAGTGACCGTAGGGGCTCCGAGCCGCCTGCGGGTGGGCGGTGACCACTAAGCCGAAAAGTGAACCTAGAGGCTGGGAGAGAAAGCCAGAAAGGTACGGGAGAGCCGCATCCAGTCGGAAGGCGATCGCCGGCTGATCCTTGCTTCTGATTGGAGTGCCTTCCCCATTGACTTTTGCTTTGCTTGCACTTCCTAAATTGGCCAGCATTCCTGCTCTTTTATAGCAAAATTCTCCAAAAAAGAGCTGTTTTTGCCTTTATTTTGTGTAAAATTCTAAAAATGTTTGACTGATTACTGTTTTTAGTGATTACAGTCCTTTGGTGGGACTTGTGCTGGGTTAGACGCTTAGGCGCCTACCCAACCCCAGTCTTTGTTGTGCAAATCTTTTTAGCACCAGTTGCAAAATCTGTTGATTGCTGCAATCTAAGTGCTTTTTCTGACTGCCCTCTCCTCTGTCTCCCCCTTTCCAGCCGGCGCTGCCCTCGAGCACCCAGTGACCGTAGGGGTTCCAAGCCGCCAGAGTGCGGGTGGTGACCGCTAAGCCGAAAAGGGAACCAGGAGGCGGAAGAGACAGCCAGAAAGGTAGGGGAGAGCCACATCCAATCGGAATGCGACCGCCATCTGAGCCTTGCTTCTGATTGGTGCGCCTTCCCCATTGACTTTTGCATTGCTTGCACCTCCAAAACTGGCCGGGATTCCTGCTCTTTTACAGCAAAATTCTCCAAAAAAGAGCTGTTTTTGCCTTTACTTTGTGTAAAATTGTAAAAATATTTGACTGATTACTGTTTTTCATGATTACAGTCCTTTGGGGCTACTTGTGCTGTGTTAGATGAATAGGCGCCGACCCCCCCCAGTCTTTGTTGTGCAAATCTTTTTTAGCACCAGTTGCAGAATCTTTTGATTGCTGCAATCTAAGTGCTTTTTCTGACTGCCCTCTCCTCTGTCTCCTCCTTTCCAACCTGCCCTGCCTTCGAGCACCCAGTGACTGTACGGGCTCCGATCCTCCAGGGGTCGGGCGGAGACCGCTAAGCAGAAAAGGCAACCAGGAGGCCGGGAGTGACAGCCAGAAAGGTACGGGAGAGCCGCATCCAATCGGAAGGCGACCGCCAGATGAGCCTTGCTTCTGATTGGTGCGCCTTCCCCATTGACTTTTGCTTTGCTTGCACCTCCAAAACTGGCCGGGATTCCTGCTCTTTTATAGCAAAATTCTCCCAAAAAGACCTATTTTTGCCTCTATTTTGTGTAAAATTGTAAAAATGTTTGACTGATTACTGTTTTTCATGATTACAGTCCTTTGGTGGGACTTGTGCTGTGTTAGACGCATAGGCGCCGACCCTGCCACCAGTCTTTGTTGTGCAAATCTTTTTTAGCACCAGATGCAGAATCTTTTGATTGCTGCAATCTATGTGCTTTTTCTGACTGCCCTCTCCTCTGTCTCCTCCTTTCCTGCTGGCCCTGCCCTCGAGCACCCAGTGACCGTAGGGGCTACGAGCCACCAGCTGGTGGGTGGCGACCGCTAGTGAAAAGGATCCAGGAGGCCGGAGACAGACAGAAAGGCACGGGAGAGTCAGATCCAATCGAAGGCGACCGGCATCAGCTGAGCTTTGCTTGATTGGTGCGCCTTCCCATTGACTTTTGTTTTGCTTGCACCTCCAAAACTGGCCGGGATTCCTGCTCTTTTATAGCAAAATTCTCCCAAAAAGAGCTGTTTTTGCCTTTATTTTGTGTAAAATTGTAAAAATGTTTGACTGATTACTGTTTTTCTTTATTACAGTCCTTTGGTGGGACTTGTGCTGGGTTAGACGCATAGGCGCCAGCCTCCCCCCAGTCTTTGTTTTGCAAATCTTTTTTAGCACCAGTTGCAGAATCTTTTGATTGCTGCAATCTAAGTCCTTTTTCTGACTGCCCTCTCCTCTGTCTCCTCCTTTCCAGCCGGCCCTGCCCTCGACAACCCAGTGACCATAGGGGCTCCGAGCCGCCAGCGGGCGGGCGGCGACCGCTAAACCGAAAAGGGAACCAGTTGGCTGGGAGAGAGTGCCAGAAACGTACGGGAGAGCCACACCAATCGGAAGGTGACCGCCAGCTGAGCCTTGCTTCTGATTGGTGCGCCTTCCCCATTGACTTTTGCTTTGCTTGCACTTCCAAAGCTGGCCATGATTCCTGCTCTTTTATAGCAAAATTCTCCAAAAAAGAGCTGTTTTTGCCTTTATTTTGTGTAAAATTGTAAAAATGTTTGGCTGATTACTGTTTTTCGTGATTACAGTCCTTTGGTGGGACTTGTGCTGGGTTAGACGCATAGGCGCTGACTCCCCCCCCAGTCTTTGTTGTGCAAATCTTTTTTAGCAATAGTTGCAGAATCTTTTGATTGCTGCAATCTAAGTGCTTTTTCTGACTGCCCTCTCCTCTGTCTCCTCCTTTCCAGCCGGCCCTGCCCTCGAGCACCCAGTGACCGTAGGGGCTCCGAGCCGCCAGCGGTCGGACGGAGACCGCTATGCCGAAAAGGGTACCAGGAGGCCGGGAGAGACAGCCAGAAAGGTACAGGAGAGCTGCATCCAATCGGAAGGCGACCGCCCACTGAGCCTTGCTTCTGATTGGTGCACCTTCCCCATTGACTTTTGCTTTGCTTGCACCTCCAAAACTGGCCGGGATTCCTGCTCTTTTATAGCAAAATTCTCCAAAAAAGAGCTGTTTTTGCCTTTATTTTGTGTAAAATTGTAAAAATGTTTGACTGATTACTGTTTTTCGTGATTACAGTCCTTTGGTGGGACTTGTGCTGGGTTAGACGACAGGGCGCCCACTTCAGTCTTTGTTGTGCAAATCTTTTAGCACCAGTTGCAGAATCTTTTGATTGCTGCAATCTAAGTGCTTTTCCCACTGCCTCTCCTCTGTCTCCTCCTTTCCAGCCGGCCCTGCCTCGAGCACCCAGTGACCGGGGCTCCGACGCCAGCGGGCAGGCGGTGACCGTTAGTCGAAAGGGAACCAGGAGGCTGGGAGAGACAGCCAAAAGGTATCGGAAAGCCGCAGTGCTTTTGCCCACCCTCCCTCCTGGGTGCTTCTTTTTCATACACTTTCCTGCTTGAATTCCCGATCTCCGCCTAGCTAATTCCTAGCCAATACCGAGCTCCACTACTCATACCACCATTAGTATTTTAACCCCTAGCTACCTTCCACCATGCTGCTGTTACTTTTAATGCTGCTCTGCCCCTCACCTTCCTCATATCCTGAGAAGGAGACTGAAACAGCCCATGCCCTGGTGTTCAAGGCTTCTATTCAAGCTAGCCCCCCTCTTTTCTCCATAGTGGATGTCTTCCAATTCCTCAAGTATGCACTACTGCTTCTACACTATAATCCCTGGGATATCCCACAAAAAGGCTCACATCCAGTTCTGTACTTCATAAGCCCCCAAGTCCATTCTTGGCAGTACAGAGCCCCCCATACCTGTCCATCAAGCTGGTATTATTTGACAATTTACCTAATCACACAGCAGGCTCAAGACCCTCTAAATACTGGACCCCAAGCAAGAAGAGAAAATCTTCTGGTTATTCCTTCCTTCTATCACTTGAAGCCCTCATTAAATTAATTTTCTTTCTGTTGATCTGTGCTGGCACTGTTGAAATCAATCCTGGACCCATAGAAAGCTCTATCTCCCCAGCTGATTTAGCCACCATGAAAGGCCTAAGTTTTCTTCATATCAACGTCTGCAGCCTCCTAAAAAGTTCTCATTAATACAGGCCTGGGTTGCACACACCTTACCTGACTTTCTGGTAATCTCAAAACATGGCTCAAATCTGCAACAAAATGACAGAGAAATAAATCTTCCCAACTATCAGCTCTTCAGATCTGATCGTCCATCCAGGGGCGTGTGGAGTGGCTATTATGTTAAAGCAAATATCTCTGCTTCCAGCCTCAATATTACATCACAGCCAAAGGAATTCAATGCTTATCCCTTAAAAATATCTCTTCCCAATATGTCAGCTTTTCAATTGATTGCTTGCTATAGGCCCCTCAGCAGGCCTAAAACTCCTATCCCACCTGGACACTATAATTAAATTAGGCCCAGAAGACACCATTATTTTAGGCGACCTGAATTTAAATTGGCTAGCCAATGCATCCGCACCCCTAGTATCTTTTTGTGACACTCATGGTTTCACACAATTAATTAAAGAACCAACAAGGATTAACCCAAAAAACAAAAGTAACAGCACACTTCTGGACATTATATTGGTTAATAAGCCTCATCTGTATTCCCATGCTGGAGTGCTATTTAGTGATATAAGTGATCATTGTCCCATAGTTGGTATAAGATCATCATTCAAGCCATCCAACCCAGCAAAATTTCTCCCAAGAAGGTCTAAAAAGAACCTTAATATCACAGGATACCTCCATGATCTGTGTCACACCACACACTGGCAAGATTTCTATCTCACAGCTTCTGTAGAGATAGCTCTACAGGTCTTAAATGACATTATCACAAGTGCCCTCAACATACATGCACCTCTCTCCAGTGTCAGAACCAAGCTCAAATCTTGTTGCTGGTTCTCTTCTCTGCTGACCTTAAATCCGCATTGCTTGCTAGAGACAAGCTCTGGAAAAGGGCAAGAAAGACCAAGGACCCAAATGATTGGCTTCAATTCAGAAAAGCCAGAAACTCCTGCACAAAAAAAGTGAGAAATGCCAAGGCTGCCTTCTATACAGCTGAACTGGATGCCTCCTACCATAACCCTGCCAGATTCTGGGGGACCATAAAGGGGATCTTAGGACAAGATTCTACCCTGTCTTACCACCCAAAGTGCACCTAAACAATGTGGATATCACTGACAAGCAAGAAATCTTGAATGCCTTCAACAATCATTTCACTACAGCCGGCCTAGCATTTGACTCCTCTCCAGCAAATCTAATACGGTCACAATTAAACTTCCAGTCTATTGAGGGACAAAAGGCTGCTTCCACATTTTCCTTCAAGCCAATACTACTAAAACAAGTAGAAGACCTACTACTCCATTTGGATACAACTAAAAGCGCAGATGCAAACTCTCTGGACCCCTATTTTCTAAAAGTTGCACTGCACGCCTTAGCAGCCCCCCTAACTTACCTTTTCAATTTGTCCCTAGCCACTGGATCTATTCCTACAATATGGAAAACAGCTCAATGTTTCCTACTCAAGCAGGGTGGACCCCATGGACCCAATAACTATAGACCCCTATCCATCTTACCAGTATTGTCCAAAATGCTTGAAAAATTAGTGAACAGCCAATTAAGTGCCTCCTTGACACCAATAATCTCCTTAACCCAGCTCAATCTGGGTTTGACCCATGCACAGCACATCTCTGCCCTAGCAAAAGTTACTAATGATTGGCAGACTGATTTAGACAAAAAGAATAATATCTGTGCTGTATTTCTGGATTTAAGCAAAGCCTTTGATACTGTGGACCATGAACTACTAATCCTCTCTACATTCCATAGGCCTCGACTCAGTCTCTCTTCAATGGTTCAGATGCTACCTCTCGGTAGACTACAGCATGTAAAAAATGAAGGTGACCTATCTACCTCAAACCACTCCTAAGAGGTGTACCACAAGGCTCCATCTTGGGCCCTATCCTCTTTGCCATTTATATCAATAATATTGACCCAATCTCACCAAATCTAATATTCACCTTTTTGCAGATGATACTGTCCTATATGTCAGTAATCCCACACCATCAAAAGCCTGTGAACTTTTACAATCTGAGTTTCTCTGCTGCAGCACAAATTACTAGAAAAGAAACCCTACTGAATGCCAAGAAACGAAAGCCATGTTCTTCTCCTCCAAGAACTTCTCTTCACTCTCATACCAAACACCCTTCCCCAATTATCTGCCATCCTTGGTGAAAGTCTGGACTATGTGGATAAATTTAAATATCTTGGGGTTTGGATTGACAATAGACTTGACTACACTAGCCACACTGAAGATCTCCTGAAGAAGCTCAGACAGAGACTTGGCCTATTTTATAGAATAAAACATTACCTAACCAGAGATTCTAAACAAAGATTAATCCTGGCATCATTCCTATCCCTCATTGATTATGCTGATTTCCTATATAGTCACTGCTCCCTTTCCCACTTAAACAAACTGATACCTTGTATCATAGAGCTCTTAGATTCATTACAGACCTTCCTTTCAGCACCCACCATTGCTCTCTATACTGCAGTCGACTGGACATCCCTACATCATAGAAGAAACAAAAATGCTGCTCTATGGATCTACAAAGCTCTAACAAACAAATTACCATCCTACATTTCAGATTGTTTTACCCAGGTCATATCCAGACCATATGCCCTAAGAAATAATAAACTCATCATGCTGAAGATACCTATTACCTGTACCAGGCATGGGACGGCTGCAATCAGCTACTCTCTAGCACTTATTTGGAACTCTCTTCAAAAGATCCTGAAGTTGAATACCCTCATTCCAATAGCATCCTTCAAAAAACTATACACTAGTCTCTTTCCAGAGCCATGTAACTGTTTCCACAAGGCCTAGTCCTATCACAACCCCCCCTTTCTCCCACACCCCTTTTTTTGCACTTCCACCCTTAATTTGTTTTGTAGCTTTCACCCACTTAACTCATACCTGACCTTATTCCCAAAATCCCATCACCCTTGCTTTAATCTTTCATTACTGTCTTATTGTGTTCTTTTTTATTATAACCCAGTTTCTTTGGCTCATTGCTTTGTATATATGTGAATATCCTTGCATCTGTTCATTTATAATGTCTTTGTTTTCTGTATTCAATCTGTATCTTGTATTTGTGTAAAAATTGTACCTTTATATTGTTATGACCAATCAGGTCCATCTTGTAAATGAGCTATGCTCAATGATGCTTGCCTGAATAAATAAAGATTTTGATTGATTGATTGATTGATTTTAAAGCCAGCCTACAGAGCAACCTTAATTCCCCTGCTAAATTATGGCACTTAATCCACTCCCTTTTGACCCCTTCCCCACCCAGTCTGCTCCTCCTGTCCTAATGGTTAAATGGTCCACCTGTGTCAGGCCCATCTTCTGTTGTCACTCACTTCAATGCATTTTTCACCACATGTGCACTCCACCTTCTGCTCCAGACTCCTCTCCCCCCACCCATTCCCACTTCCTCTCATACTTCACTGGCCTTCCACTTTCCTCCCATTTCCACTCATGAAACCATGATTACTTAAACATTTAACTTACAAAGCCATTGGCAACACTTCCTAGTTTCCCCGAGTTGCTAGCCACCTGTTGCAGCCCCTCATCTAAAAACCCCATAATGATGATGCAGAGTAGTGAAGAGGCTGCAGTGATACTACAGTACAAGCCACTTAATCGGGACATGGTTTAGTGGTATGTTCAGATAATTTGGACGTTTCTCTGGTGACTGATTCTGTCCCCATGTTAACCGATGCATAGCTGTTTCAACTGGGTGGGAATGACCTTCCACCTTATAGGGATTTCTGGACATCATATGGGGTTGCTGGGGCTTTTTTAATTGCACAGGTGTTTGTTTTATGGAATGGTATGATTGGTTAGGCACATATATTTAAAGTACCTGCTTGTTCTATGTGAATATATCTGATGAAGCACAGCAGCAGCACTTGCGAAACATAAGGGTTTTATTTCAGTGTTACCTGCCATTATATTGGTGTTTTAGCCAGGAGGTCATTTTTGAGCACTTGAGCACAGTTTTGTAATAACATGTTCTAAAATATATGTCCTTCGTTTTGGTGTTGTATTCTTTGTGTGTTGTACTTCTGTTTTATGTTGCACCAAACCTTTTTCCCAGTGCAGCTTTTCTGCTTGTGTAACCCCTAGGTGGTGCTATCCCAAGGGCTACTACCCCTGCCTGCTTGGCTACTAACAGGTTGAGGGGCCTAGGTCTAATGGCAGGTGCCTCCACCCAGAGGTCAGGGTTTGTAGTGGTTAGACTAGCTTGGTCACAGCCCTCTGGGACACTGAGACCCCCTTTTATTCCCTCTAGTGGCTCACACAGTACACAGGAGTTATAGTCCCAATACCTCACATATACACACTGTTCACGCATAAGGTACCACTTACCCTCAAGACTGATTCTGCTGCACGTCTCTGAGGACCCCCTTTAAAATAAGGTTAAACAACATACACAGAGAAATACAATACTGTTTCCATAAGTACCAACACCGCAGACAGTATATAGTATAACAACAAATCTGATTTATTTAGGGGACAGTAACACGGAAGGGGGAAATCAGGTTAATTGGTGGCATTAAATCACAGTACTGTGAACACATACAGGGTCTGAAAAGTCACACTCTGGGTACCCAGGTTGGCGGGGGCTAGCCAGGTCCGTTGCCTGGGGTTGGCCGGCAGGTGCAGATGGATAGGGCCCTGTAGAAGAAAATACATGCACAAAACCCAATTGTAATCAGTCCATGAAGCAGTGAAACAACAAGAATTAGATGACACACTTGTGACTGAAAACAGGCTGCAGGGGAATACCCTGATTTGTATTCATAATACCCAAGCTGAGGACTGGATGGTGGATGTTCTTCTGGATTGCCAGAATAACAGGGCATTGAGACAAGGTCCTTGTGACTGGACCCCACTGCAGTTGATAGCAAATGGATTTAGTCCAAGACAAGCTGGGGTTTGCTTCCAGCTTCAACACACAGCACAGGGGTTGGAAACAGCGATTCCCCACAAGCAGTACACACATTCATATGTAAAAGGAAAGTACTATACCAGGCAGTCTGCTCCTCAATCCCAATCACAATTACTGCAAAATACCGGGAGCACACACAGCAGCTTCAGTTCCTGACAGACCTAGCGCGATTCAACAATTTCTCCAGTCTTCTGCAGGGTGAGCCTGGTTTCCACTCTTCAGACTTCCTTCTTTCTTCTCACAAATTGGATTCAGTCTGAACTGGCACTTACAACGGCTGCAGGATGAACCTCAGGACCTCACACGCGCTTCCCGGGCAAAACTATACACCGCAGAAGCACAGAGCTCCTTCTCTCTTCACTGTCACAACTGATCTGAGCTTTCCAGTAAGCAGCAGGTATGTGCCATATTTTCTTGGAGGCCACGATGGTGGGTAATGCTACAGGTGGGTTTCCCGAGCTTGGTAAGCCCGCAGGTGGGAATGAAAAGGAGGAAGCATGCAGGAGTCCCATCAGTTCTCGTTCCATTTCCACCCACTGTGGGCCCTTCCCCCAGGGAACACCAAACCACTTAGCAGTTTGGCCAGATTGGAAAGCCCATTTGTATCCCTCCGTCCAGGGCAAGTTCCAGCCCACCCAGGACCAGTGTGCCCAGATCTTGTTGTGACTGAACTTGGGTTTGGACCACTCCCACAGGAGGTCTCCAATTATTTTGTCAATAGGCTGGGTCCAGTACTTGGGTGGTAAGATTGGTAAATGGAAAAGTAGGTAGAAAAATCTCAGGGCCATCACCATCTTAATGGTCACGATCTTCCCAGCAAGAGTAAGCCAGAGTAGTTTCCATTTCTCAAATTTCAGTTTGGTGTTGACCAATAGCAGAGGTATGTTAGCTCCCCAGATATCCTCCAATTTTGTGGTCACCACAATACCCAGGTAAGTGATCCCAGATGAGGTCCACAGTAAACCCATCTCCAATGCGGTCTGTTGAATGTAGTGCATATTTAGGGGCATCATCTCTGTTTTGGATTGATTCAGTTTGAGCCCTGAGATCTTGGCAAATGAGTCAAGGAGAAGCAGGAGAGGGGATACTGGAAGGGGAGCATCTGCCAGAGGGAGCAGCAGCTCATTGGCATACATAAGGGTTGGTTAAGATCTGTGTCCTACTGTTATACCCCAAATGTCAGGGTGGTGCCTAATCATCGCGGCTAGGGGTTCAACCACCAGTACAAATAGGATAGGGGAGAAAGGGCAGCCTTGTCATGTTCCCCTCTCTAGGGGGAACAGGGAGAAATAATTTGATTAGTGGTGACCCTATCTGCTGGTTTGTTGTAGATGGCCTGGACTTTGCTCCGGAAGCCATCACCTATACCCAGGAGGGCAAGGGCTGCATCCAAGTAGTCCCACTCAAGGGAGTTGAAGTCTTTTTTGAAGTCGACTGCAATGGCAGCAGCCTATGTAGACATCCACCTTGCCACATGCATCAGATTCAGCAGGGCTGTCAGGTGGTCCAAGCTATGATGGCCTGGTATAAAGCCCACCTGGGAGGGATGTGTCAAGGTGGGTAACAAGGGGCTCAGCCAAGAGGCAAGTGCTTTTGCATACAACTTGCTATCCACATTGATAAGGGAGATTGGGTGGTAGCTTCCTAGGCTGGTCAGGTCCTTGCCTTTCTTGGGAATGACTATGATATTGGCCTCACAGAGGGTAGGGGGCAGTATACTGGTAGCTTTGGCCTCCCTAAAGACCTCAGTCAGCAGAGGGGCCAGATGTTGGCAGAGGACTTGGTAGACGTCCACCGTGAATCCATTCCCACCCAGAGATTTCCTTCCCTTAAGGCCTGTAATGGCTGTTTCGACCTCTACCACCGAGATAGGTATATCCAGCTCTCTGGCCTGTTCGGCTGAGAGGTTAGGGATGGGGTTCTTATTCAAGAAAGGCTGAATCTCTGATGGGGGGGGGTGGGATAGGAGGAATGGTAGAGACTGAAATAGAAGGCGGCCATGACCGTATTTATATCCAATGAGTTGGTACCAGTGACCCACTCCCATCCCTCAGTCCTGGGATATGGCTGGTGCATGCTGTTTTCTGAGCTGGTATGTCAGTACCTTGCTGCTCTTGTCCCCTACCTCTCAGAACGTGTGACAAAGCTGGAGAACGGCAACTTCAGTGTTCTTGTTTAGGAGCTGGTTGATATCAAAGAGGAGTCCCAGAATTTTTCAGCCAGTGGGAGAGGAGGGAGGGTGGGAGGGCAAGGCCTTATATGTGGCCTCTGCTAGCTCGAGTTGAGATTCCGGGTCCACCAGCTTCTGCTCCCGTTCTCTCCTTTTGGCTGCCACATACCCCATTATGCTTCTTCTCATGGTGGCTTTGAAGTCCTCCCAGGTGTTTCCTGGGGAAGTGTTTAAGATGGGATTAGTCTGGAGAAAAAGGGAGGCCTCTGTTCTGGCCCAGAGGATGAAATCTGAGTCTCGCATGAAGAGTGGATCCAGTTTCCAGGAGCGGGAGGGCCCCAAGTTAGTATAAGTTGAACTGATTGTGATCGGAGATAGTCCTGGGGAGTATGATCGAATCCATAACGAGCAGCAGAAGGGTTTGCGATGCGAGCCAAAAATCCAGCCTACTATGGGAAGAGTTGACTTCTGAGTGGAAAGTGTAATTCTGGACTCGGGGGATGTAAGATTCCCCATATGTCTGTGAGACCCATACCTTACAAATTCGACTCTCAGCAAATGATACAGTAAGACAATAATGTAGAACTAACCTAAAATTATCTGTGGGTCTTGGTCTGGACTATAGCCGGCTGTGGCTACAGCCAGCGGCTGGTCCGGCCTAACCTGAGGAGTTGCTTAGTCCTGCAAAGTGGCCACGGTTGCTGTATAAGTTAACACAGGGTGTCAGAACTATACCCAGCTACAACCAAACACAAACACGTATTGGGAGATCAGCCTCCCAGAGCTGTGGGGTACATCTTAAACCTGAAGGCCCTCAAACAAGGCCTGTCAATGAGGACATACTCCTGCAAGCTCCCTACTACCCATGTCCCCTCCAGACAACATGAAGTGGACCCATCTGGACCTGCTGGAGAGCCAAATAGCAGGTTCTCAGCCTGATGGGGCAGGGAATGTGTCTCAGCTAACCGCACCAACTGCAGGATCTAATGTGTAGTGTTTGAAGGGGTGGGGGACTGGGGCGATAAGGGACAGACCAGCATGGGCAGGTGATTTTTACCTCACCCAAGATACATATGGGGTGGTATTAGGGACACCCCACTCCCATGAACATGGTGTGGCCTACTCCCATAGGGCATCCGTTGAGTTCTCCTGCATCTCCCCTCTGTTGGGGGGCACAAGAAAGATGTGGCTAGTAGGCATTCTAGCCCAAGCCCTGATTTGAATGCTGGAGGCCCAGCATGATGGGAGGAGGGAAAGGAGCTACACACTCACTAGGAGAACTTAGCTGCCCCCCCCCCACTGGGGATTGGGACATGCGGCCTGTTCAGGAGCAGCAGGCTTCGTACTGCCCCCCACCTATGGGCTAAGCATCCTGAAGTCCTGTGGCAGCTGCTTGGAAAATAGTGTTCAAGGTAGTAGGTGGGCCCAAGGCTTGCTAATCAGAGGTGCGTCATGTTTCCCATAAGGAAGATGAGAGTGAGGACCACCTTGGCCAGGAGGCCTAAGGGGCCTCTTCTGTAGTGGGGTGATGGATAAGGGGAATGGGATGGTGGGGCAGAGGGCCAGCGTAATGCATCTATCCCCTCTAGCCTGAAATAGGGGACACTTAGGAGATGCCACCATGCAAAGCACTACAGTTAAACAGAACTGCGCCCTCCCCAGACCCACCCTAAGCACAAAAATAGTAGTACAATAATTCTGCCAGGCAACGATCTCAGAGAAGGGGACAAGGAGGAATTATATCCTGCCCATCACCAGACCCTCACTAGCTAAGAGGAGCGGGAAGATAGGAGCGAGTAACTGCAGTCTAAAGATAACCGCTTGACTCCCCACAGCATCCTCTCCAATACTTATGCTCAATTTCCCCCATTACTTTCCTTTGACACCCCACAAAAATGTTGCACTTGTCTGAAACTCCTAACTAGGGAGCACAGCCTCAGGAGTTGTTCACCTGTCTTCGATCCTCTGGCTGCTGATCCGCCCATGTGGTCATCTCTCCAGGCCTGCTGCAGTTCCGAGGGCCTCATGAGCTTGGGTCAGCTCAGGAGAGTCCACAACATCTGGCCAGGCTTGCTCCCATAAAATTGGGTTCTTCAGGGGCTCCCTCCAGGGCACCGGGGGCTATCTACTGCAGGTCGGCAGCTTCATTGGGCAGGGTGACCTGCGCTAGTGGACAGTATCTGTTTTTTGTAAAGTACGGGCTGGTCACCTCGAGACCCACCTGTTCCTTGTGTCAGATTGAAGAGTTTTGCTACGGGCTCCAACCTGCTTGCTCCTGTGGGTGATTTATTTTGTTGTGGGCCTCCTGTTGCAGCCACTTCTTTTGGCTTTGAGGCCTTGGCTCCCATAACATCCACTGCAGCTGGGATACAGTCAAGGGGGCCTGTGGGTCCCATTTGAGTGGGAAGTGCCAATCAGCATAGACTCTGGTGTGAGCTGAGGAGGTGCAGAGTTCAGGGCCGAGCCTCCAGTTGTTGCTTGGGCTGGTAAATGTACTGTCCAAAAAGTCAGCTGCAGTCTCCGGTGTGGAGAACTGCAAGGAGGAATTATGATGGGAGAACTTCAGTGTTGCTGGATATCTGAGTGAGAAAGGAATGGCCAGGTCATGAAGCCTTTTCCTGGTACTGGTGAAGCCCTTTCTACTGGCCACCAGGTCCTTGGAATAGTCCTGGAATAACATTATCCAGTTTCCCTGCCAGTCCAGAGCACCCAGCTCTCTCACCCTGGACTGGATGATCTCCTTCTCTGCAAAATTCAGTAGTCGTGTGCCAGAATAGACCGAGGTCTCTCTCCAGTTGTGGGTCACTCTTGCAGGGTTTGATGGGCCTGCTCTATGGTGATTCTGGTGCTGGGGGGCAGTTTCAGTATATCAGGGAGTGCCCATTGGAAGAACTGGGTAGCTGGTCCCTCCTTACACCCTTCCAGGAATCCAGGCAGCCATAGATTGTTTCTACAGCTCCTGTTCTGTAGGTCATCAAGTTTCTCCTGCATCTCCCAGATCTGAGCTGCCAGCTCATGCAACATCGTGCAGTGTCCTTGTATGATGTCCTCTTGGCTAATTGCTTTTTGTTTCGCCAGTCCCATATGTGAGTCGAGATTAACCAGTGTGCCAGCAGTGTTGCTGCTGGTGATTGTGAGCTCATCCATCCTACTGAGGATAGATGAGAACATCTCCTGCACTGAAGGCTCGTGGCCTTCCTTGCTGCTACATGCCATGTGGTGAGTCAGGACCTTCAGGCTTCTATGGCTGACAGGTGAAGTCCGTGACCAAAATTGGCACAACTCACTGAGGGCAGGTAGGAGGTAGGCAGATGTCCTCTGACTGTTCTTACAGTTCTTAAGCCTTGAGGAAACATGGGTAAAAAATGGGTAAAGAGCTCCAATCGGCCACTGCTAACGATCTAAGTGGCCATCTTAGTTGATGGCCAAGCCACGCCCCCCCCCTTTGCCAATACTTTGACAAGAGTACACTCTAAGCGATGTGTACAATGCAGGTGGCACTGGGGTTTATTACAAGAGTTATCCTGATCAGGGGCATGTACACAAAGAAACTGAACTCTTAGAGGAAAGAAAGCAAAGGACTGAGTGTCCACTCTGTGTTGTGCGAATATGGATGGGAGTGATAAACATACCCTGCTCCTAATTGGGAAGAGCAAATGCCCCTGATGCCTTTCTAAAAATCTGTCAACAATGCCAGTCTCTAGGCTGGCCTAGTAGCACTGAGGGTTGAGGTGCTGGATGCCACACCTCGTGCTATGCCGGTGACCCAAGTTTGGGAGTGAGCTCAGGTGCCGGGGGCCGGCAGGGGAGGGCACGGATTGAGCATCCATAGAACAGCTCTCCTCTCCCAGGGGGAGGGCTATAGGGCTGTCCAATGTCCCAGCGACCCTCAATGGAGCTCGGAGGTGCTGCAGAACATGGACCAATGACGTGGCAATGTGGCTGACACTGGCAAGTTGCCGTGCGCCATGCCTGCGCGTCA
Organism: Neoceratodus forsteri; assembly: GCA_016271365.2. NCBI lineage: Eukaryota > Metazoa > Chordata > Ceratodontiformes > Ceratodontidae > Neoceratodus > Neoceratodus forsteri. Next base: position 1,136,606,906 of record CM057455.1, on the reverse strand, counting down.
TTGCATATGCTCAGAGGAAAACAAGTGCACCAGAACAAGGAAAAACCAGGCTCTGTGGGGCAGGTGATGACACCTGCCCCCATGCCCACCGCCAGATCCCGCCAACCCGGCCTTCCAGTTTTTCCACCCAGGCCCCCACTTGCAGCCTGACCAGTTTCCAAAAGTGTCCAAAGAGGAGGGGCTGTCCCATCCTGGAGGTGTCAAGCTGGGGGTACTGGCTGCAGGAGGAGGGGGGAGAGAGGAGGTTCAGGCTGGGAGGACCTCAGACAGGCAGGATCAGGCAGGGTGCCTGAGAGAGGCTCTGCAGACCATGACAAGATGGAAAAAGAGCGGTTAAAAAAATCAAAAAACAATGCCAGTCTCCTATTACAGGTCCTCAAACACCTGGTTGACTGGGTGGATTTTCATGGACTGGCTGAGGGCTCTGTCCACTCCCAAGAAAATGTTGGAATGTACCCCCACATCAAAATTGTGTTCCTGCAGCTGAACACAATGAGCCCATCCAGTCCATGTACATGAGAGTCAGGAACTTCAAAGGTCACTACAGAGCCCTGATGTCTACAGGTATTGTTGGTGTGATTGATGAGGGAGGTTTAGAACAATCTCCTGCAATTGCCAAGGCAGTTAACATAATGGATGCAATTTACATGATTGCTGAAGCCTGGCAGTCTGTTACACCAATGACCATCAGTAACTGTTTCAAGAAGGCAAGCTTCACAGCTGACCGAAATGCCAGAAATGAGCACTTTTAAAGTAACCAATCCCAGTCTGACTTTCAGGATGACATTGTCAGACCAGAGTTGATGACAGCTGAATGACTATCCCAGTTTCCTTGCCCCAGGCCTCTCTGATCCCTGACTGTCATGGCCCTGCCGTTGGACCACAACAGTTACTCATGCCCTCCCAGGTTGCTCTGCACAACCAAGTAGGGAAAATGATTTTGTTTTCAGTGGAAAACACCAGTAAGAAAAGGAATTTGTCATTTTTAAACCAGAACTTGGGAGTCATTTTTTCATGAAAATCCTCACTTTACACCAGCTTTTTGGGCAACCCCCTTCATTTTGAGTTGCATTTTTGCACAAAACATGATGATTTGCCCTCATTTTATGGGAAAAATGGATTTTAAGATTTTGCCAAATGGAACTGGTCATTTTTGAAAATGGAAAACCATTTCCTCTAACCCGCCTTGCTTCTGGACCACACTACCTCACTTCAGCAAGAGCTTTGACACTGTAGTGCATGCAAAGCTTTTGGTCAACATACATCAGTGCCATACACAGTGAAAGAGACAGACACTGACACTCTGGGACATGGGTCCTTGAATGTGAAACACTGACACTCAGACACCTGGTACCTAAATAATGTGAGGCACTGATTCTCTGGGACATGGGCCCTCATATAATGTGACACACTAACATTCTGCAACATGGGCCCGCATACAATATGAGACACCAAACTCTGAGATGGGACCCTCATATAATGTGAGACACTGACACTCTGAGACAGGGGCCCTCCTGGACTGTGAAAAACTAAACTCTGAGATGGGACTCTCATATAATGTGAGACACCGACACTTTGAGCCATGGGCCCTCATATGATGTGAGACACTGTCACTCTGCGATAGGGGCCCCCATATAATGTGAGACACTGACACTCTGAGACAGGGGTCCTCATACAATGTGAGACATTGACACTGAGACAGGGGCCCTCCTGGAATGTGAAACACTGACACTCTGAGACAGGGGCCCTCCTGGAATGTGAAACACTGACACTTGGACATGGGCCCTCTTATAATGGGGGACACTGACACTCTGAGACATGGACCCTCGTATAATGTGAGACACTGTCACTCTTCGATAGGGGCCCCCATATAATGTGTGACACTGACATTGAGACATGGGCCCTCATATAATGTGAGACACTGACACTCTGAGACAGGGACCCTTGTATGATGTGAGACACTGGCACTCTGCGATAGGGCCCCCATATAATGTGAGACACTGATACTTTGAGACATGTGCTGTCATATAATGTGAGACACTAAACTCTGAGACAGGGGCCTTCATATAATGGGGGACACTGACACTCTGAGACATGGGCCCTCTTATACTGTGAGACACTGGCACTCTGAGACATGGTCCCTCATAGAATGGGAGATACTGACACTCTGAGACATGGGGCCTCATATAATGTGAGACACTGACACTCTGAGACATGGGCCCTCCTATGATGTGAGACACTGACACTATGCGACAAGGGCCATCATATAATGTGAGACACTGATATTCTGAGATGTGGGCCCTCCTGTAATGTGAGACACTGGCATTCTTTTTTTTTAATAAAAATATGCTTTATTTATTTTAGTCATGCTTACACAGGTATAGAAGGCATAGAAATATTGTTACATGTATGTGAACACAAGGTAACGCCTTAAGGTTACATTGGCCCACAAATAACAACTACTATAATTACAACTAATGCTTAAAAAAGAAACTAATCACTATCCTAATGTTCCCACCTTCCCCCCCTCCCACCTTTTGGTACATAGACACAATTCTACCTGACTTCTTCCATATGAATGACCCTTACCTACCTAATAGCTATAACCTGCCAGATTTTATTTAGTAATTGAGGTCAATGTAAACACCTTGTTCCACTTCTTGTCAAAACTAGCGGGGCCATGCCTGAGACTTGCTATCATTTTCTCTATTCTTAAACTATGCAAGAACTCATTAAGCCATTCTGAATAGGACATAAGTTGGGAGTCTTTCCAATGCCTTAGTACCAACTGTTTAACTGTATGAGAGATTAGAGCCATGGCATATCTGCGCTCAAGAACTGAAATTCGAGAGTAATCCCCTAAAAGACAAATTTCAGGTTCAAAAAGGGATTCTAATCCTAAAAGGGATCCAGTTTATTCTTGATTGTGGTCCATAGGGGTTTAATTGAAGGGCAATCCCACAGCATATGGAAAATAGTGCCTTCACTTAAACCACACCTATTGCATTTGGGATCTTGCAATTTGCCCATGGCATATAGTTTTGCTGGGGTAAAATAAATATTATGTATAATATAGAATTGCATAAGGTGCAATTTATCATTGGAGGTATAGGTATATATGTCCCTCCAGATTTTGTACCAGCAGAATTGACTATTTGGAAATTGGGCTGACCAATATATTGACTGTCCTTGGATATCCGAATGAATAAGTGGATAGAGTTCAGCTTTTAATCTGGAGACAGCATGCGGACCCCACACTAGTGTAGAGAGCTTATTAAGAAGATCTTTTTGATTTGTGTCCCAGATATTTGTGCCCATATGGGCTTATAGGAGGTGTCTAACTTGAAAGACTTTAAATACCTGGTTAGGAGGAAGACCCAAGGCTTTAAGGATTTTGGTTGAGAGACACTGACATTCTGTGACAAGGGCCGCCATATAAAGTGAGACGCTGACATTCTGAGACATGGTCCCTCAATTACTGTAAGAATTTGACATTCTGAGACATATTCCCTCATGTAATGTGAGCTACTGACACTCAGTCACGTGTCCTCAAATAATGTAAGACACTGACATGGACCATTATATAATGTGGGACACTGATATTCTGAGACATGGTCTCATATAATGTAAGACACTGACACTCTGAAACATAGATACTCATAATGTAAGACACTGACACACTGCAACTCAGGTGCTCATATAATGTGAGACACTGACACTCTGAGACATTGCCCGTTATATGATGTGAGAGCGTTGCACTCTGAGACATGGACCCTTGTAGTGGGAGACACAGACACTCTGAGACATGGGTCTTTATATAACCTGAGACACTGACACTCTGAGACATGGGTCTTTATATAACGTGAGACACTGGCACTCTGAGACATGGGTCTTTATATAACGTGAGACACTGACACTCTGAGACATTGCCCGTTATATGATGTGAGAGTTGCACTCTGAGACATGGGTCTTTATATAATGTGAGACACTGACACTCTGAGACATGGGTCTTTATATAACATGAGACACTGACACTCTGAGACATGGACCCTTGTAGTGGGAGACACAGACACTCTGAGACATGGATCTTTATATAACCTGAGACACTGACACTCTGATACATGGGTCTTTATATAACATGAGACACTGACACTCTGAGACATGGGTCTTTATATAATTTGAGACACTGACACTCTGAGACATGGACCCTTGTAGTGGGAGACACAAACACTCTGAGACATGGGTCTTTATATAATGTGAGACACTGACACTCTGAGACATGGACCATTGTAGTGGGAGACACAAACACTCCGAGACATGGGACTTTATATAATGTGAGACACTGACACTCTGAGACATGGACCCTTGTAGTGGGAGACACAGACACTCTGGGACATGGGTCTTTATATAACGTGAGACACTGACACTCTGAGACATGGACCCTGATATAATATGAGACATTGACAGTCTGAGACATTGGCCATTATATAATGTGAGACACTGGCCCTCTGAGACATGGACCCTTGTAGAATGTGTGACACTAATACTCTGAGACACTGGCCTCATAAAATATGAGGCATTGACACTCTGAGACATGGGCCCTCATAATGTGAGTCACTAGTACTCTGAGACTTACACCCTCATGTTATATGACACACTGATACTCAGAGGCATGGGTCCTCAAATAATGTGAGACACTGACACTCTGAGACATGAGCTGTTGTAATGTGAGACACTTGCACTCTGGGACATTGGCTGTCACATAATTTGAGACACAGGCACTCTGAGACATGGGCCCTTGTATAATGTGAGACACTTGACACTCTGAGACATGGGCCTTAGTATACTGTGAGATACTGGCACTCTGGGACATGGACCATCATATAATGTGAGACTCTGGCACTTTGGGACATGGAGCATCATATAATGTGAAACACCGGACATACAAAATTTGGTATGATGACTTTAACAAGGTCCATACCGAAGTGTACCAAGTTTCAGATATTTTCTTTAAAAGTAGCTGTATTATGAGCCTCCAGACTTTCAGAAATTTTACAATTACAATTCGCAATGATGTAAAATGTGGAATTTTATGCCCTTATACCTTTAAACCTAGAGAACAGAATTTCACCAATTTTGTTAGGTTCATTGATGCTAAATATTAAAGACTGAGGCCACCCTTCCCATGGCCCAGCAGCAGAGTGTTGTGTTGCCATACTGCCATGCTGATGGCTCCAGTTCAGAAGCAAGCCCTGGAAGTCACATCAGCAGGCAGGCCACGGCCAAGACAGTTGACGCTCTGCAGTTCATATCAGTCAGGGAGGGTTAGCAGCAGGTACCATGAACATAGCGACCCCTGGGCTGGTCCAAGGAGCTTGCTTCTGCTGCAATGGAAGCTGTGGCTGTGCAAGGGTAACAGAGGCACTGCCGCCACCAGGGGTGAGGGAAGGGAGAAAATGGAGAAAAACCCAGTGGCCAACTGAATGATAGCTGGGTTCTGCCTGATTAGGGTATATCCCTGTGAACAGGGCATATCCCTGTGAGGCAAGCTGTTGGCCAGTAGAAAAAAACAATATAGAAAAAAGAGTCTGTTTGTGTCAATTCTCTAATCTCTCGCTGAATGTCTGGTTAAGTTATTAGCAGCCAAACATTCCAAAATAACATCAGTAATTAAAGTTGAATTGCATGAGCTTTTGTGAAATTTTGGAATGTTGTGATACTTTTGTTGAAGCCACGTGCATGTCTTTTTCCCAGTCATACACTTGAGTTGCGATTGTAGAGGAAGGTAAAAGCTGGGTAGAGTGACACTAAGGTAGCATTCATAGGAGACTTCATAGTAAAAGTATAGTGGTGCCAAGTGTCACGTCACCATCTTGAGTGACAAACCAGTAAGAATAGACTTGTTCCAATATGCCAGATAACTACTAGAGCTCACTGATTTAATGACTTGTGGAAGCACATGCACGTTCAGCATTGTTTCTGTACATTGCTGCCTGCTGACTCTTTAACCACCTTGTAAATAACGATGTATACTTCTACTACTTGGAAACAGTGGCACCAAGTGATGCCAAGCCTCAAGCTTTACAACTAATTGCAACTTAGGCCATTGTGTGAGAAGTATTTGGATATCTTTAGACATAATGGAGCATGATACTGGGCATCATAGTCACTGGAGTGTTGGAAGGGTATTGCAGGGCTATAATGCTAGTGCAGGTCCATGATACTAGTGTATGTAAGGTGATTAAGTGATGATAACTACTTTGTGAAAGTTACATCCCCAAAGTGGAATTCTAGTGGCATTACTTGAATTTAAGAGCACATTTTTCCAATTAGGTAATTTCTAAAGTATCCACTATAACTTTCAACCTACTAAAACACATTTATCCAGCTTAATTAGGTTCCAGGACATACTTACTTTGGTATGCACTCCAAATCCTGAGTGTATACCTGCAATAGCAGTGGAGCTATAAACATCCTTGAACATTTTTACACAATTTAATAATAATTAAATTGTCAAATGTTGAACTCCTGTAACTAACAACGTACACAAGCAATTATAACTCTATTTAGCAGTTTCTATGACTCTTTCAAGAAAATACATGTATACATTTTTAATTATCTTGCTCCATAGATGGCTAAGGTATAAGCATACAAATATGTTCATGAATGTTCATATTAACAATACATTGCCAGAATTTGAGCCTCTGTAACATCCTTGCCCCTCATTCAAAATTCATGAAAGTTGGCATACATTTATGGTCCCTTGCAAACAATTCACTTGCCAGATTTCTGACTGAGTAATGACTCCAGCAATGACTGGAAATGTATACAACTTTTCTTAAATGTTACTAAGGGATCATACTAAGGAAGTGAATGGAGCAGAAAGGCATATAGCCCATGTAGCACCTCAGACTACATATAGTAAGTCATGTACTTATTTGTTAATAAAACTCTATCCAATGTTTTTATTCTTACTGATAACAACTAACATTGGTAGTATATTCCATGGGTTTACTATTCTTTGTGAAAGATGTAATGCTCTTTTCCTAGATCTAAATTGCACAGAATTTTGTGAAAATGCCACAAAACTGGAATGTGCTAATTTTGCCCAGCCCTAACTCTGAGACATGGGCCCTCGTATAATGTGAGACACTGACACTTTGAGACATGGGCCCTCATATAATGTGAGATTCTGACACTTTAAGACATGGGCACTTGTATAGTGTGAGACACTGACTCTCTGAGAAATGGGCCCTCATATAATGTGAGACACTGACATTCTGAGACATGGGCCCTCATATAATGTGTGACACTGACACTCTGAGACATGGGCCCTCGTATAATGTGAGACATTGACATTCTGAGACATGGGCCCTCATATAATGTGAGATTCTGACACTTTAAGACATGGGCACTTGTATAGTGTGAGACACTGACTCTCTGAGAAATGGGCCCTCATATAATGTGAGACACTGACATTCTGAGACATGGGACCTCGTATAATGTGAGATTCTGACATTTTAAGACATGGGCACTTTTATGATGTGAGACACTGATAATCTGAGACATGGTGGCACGAGTCCCTTATTCATGGTCAGATCCTCTACTCCGAGGAGACCCCGCCTTTAATGAAGCTTGTGACTTTGATTGTTGAGCAGGAGGGCTTCCTCTCCTTCTATCCAAGGTGCCTATTTCTAATTTTCAGTATTGTAGCAAGTGGTCTACTTATGTGAGTCACCAGTCTGAACAAACCTTCTTTTTCCCCGAAAATAATACACCCAGCAATAGACCCAGGCAGAGTTGTTAAAAATATGGTAAAAGTTTACTTTATTAAAGTCATTACAATATTCTACACAACATGTAAGTATTGAGTTGCAGACAATAATTCTAAAATAAAATGGAATAAACAGAAAAAAACCTATACTGTTATAATTCTAATAAAGTCTACCTGCGGTGTTCAGTGTCCAAGATAAGCAAAGAGCAAGTCTGTTGAAAAATCTCCTTTTCCTGTTGAGATGAAAATGTCCAAAAGACAAGGTGATTTTTGTTCTCTGATCTACTTCCCAGTAGAACAGGGCTTAAGATCTGTTACAGAAGATTCTGTATCTCTTTGAAAGAAAACAACTAGCCAGTCCCTTCTCATGTGTGGAAAAATCTTTCCACACACACAGCTATTCCATTTAATGTGTCAGACTTAACACAAAGGTAACTGCTGAACGTTCAACAAAATAGCAACTTTTCTCTCCTCACTGGTTTTTATATGGTCTGTGAGGTCAGTCCAGCCTTTCTCCTGATTGACTGGTCTCTTAAAACTTTAAGATTGAGATGTTCAGCTTCAGGCCTGCAGTTATCTCTCTTGCTCTTTCCCAAATTCTCCAAAGTTTGACAAAGTAAAACAAATATCAGAAATGGGTTTTGAACACTGCATTAACTCCCTGGGTAGTCTGGCCATAACAAGATTGCAAACGCTGCAACAGATGGCAGCAGACGTAGTTTGTCTGGGGCCATTCTCCCCTGGACTGGGAAGGAAGAGGGAAGGGAGACAATAGAGATGGTCCTGGGGGGATTTGGGTTAGGCAGGATTGATCTGGGACCACCAGGGGCCTCCCACTTGGCAAGGGGGTCACATCCTGTAAGGGCAGAGAGAGGAGGAACTTACTGGGACAGAGTCAGATATCCATGCTTTTTCTCCTGTGCCCCTCCAGGGATCAAAACATTGGCAGGACAGCAAGGTAAGGTCTTCCTAGGCCTGGGTGCTGTCCTGCAGGCATTTAGATTTTCAGCCTAGGAGTTGGGTGGGGTCAGGACTAGGAGAGAGAGGGTTGGCTATAGACAAGTGCCTGACCATGCACAGTGGGGTTTCCTCTCAAAATAAACCAAACACTGGCATTGGGTAACAGATTCCCCGTGTTGAATAATGCATGAGCGCTAGGACGCTGGTCCCTGACTTAGCTCTCTGCATCCTAGCATGGCGATCTCCATCTCCTTTCTCAGATAAGACCAGGCCAGTGTCTCTGTGTGTTGTGATGGTGAGAGGCTCTGCTTCGATTCCTGCAGTAAATGTTGCTGCCCAGTGCATGTGGGTGATCCTGGGCTGGTCAGTGGCTTCCTGGTGCCTCAAGGTGGGATTTTTGACTGTTTAGAGCTTGGTAGGACTCCTGGCTAGCGATGCATTCCTGGTGCCTCAAGGTGGGATTTCTCTGCATGCTTGGGGGGAGGAACTTGCTGGCAAGGAATGGGTGTTGATGGCAGCAGTGCAGCCAGGTGGTGCATCCATGGGCTGGGGGGGGCCTTCAGGGTGCAGCTGCTCTCAGGGATGGCGCCGCTCTTGTTTTTTTGTGGGCTTCATTGCTGGCTGTTCCATGGTGGTTGCAAAGCATTCAGGGCAGGGGTGGAGTGGGTTCATTCATTGCAGGCTTTGTATAGAGCCCCTGCAGATCTCGTATTGCTCTCACGAGAGCATGGCAGCCATCTTGACTGGAACTGTTCTCCTCGGTGGGGCCTTGTGGCCATGCTGCATAGGCCAGCCCCAAATCTCATCACTTCCTGTGGGAGATAAGGCAGCCATCTTTCCTGGGTCTGCCACTGGAGCCCTTAGGCAGGGGGCTTTCTGCAGTAGGGCAAACCCGCAAGACTAGCAAGGGGGGGCCTACAATTACCAGGGTATTGGAATGGGGGGCAGAAGAGGGGAATCTTCCACTGATAGAAAAAAATAGAGGTATATATATTTGCATACCTACACAGTTACAGATAACAATATAATGAAGTGTGTAATCAACTCCAGCTCGCCCCTGAAAAAGGGACCTCTGGTTGCATAGGGTTCACCCAGTTACCAAATGGCAAAAAATAAATAAAACTACATACATATATATAAAAAAAAGAAAAGGAAAAGGCAGGTACAAATTTCAATACCACAGGGCTTTTCCCGGCCTCCCAGCGAGTACCCAGAGCAGGCGTCAGAGTAGCTTTGTGGCCTGAATGATGGGGCCGTGGGGGGGGGGGTATGGCGCAGGTTCAGGGGGACACTCATTTTCTTGGTTCCCTCCTTACTTACTTACTGCTTGCAGAAGATACAGTCTGCTTGGGCATGCAGCTGGCACCCCACTTTACGGCTGCCTCTCCACCCTTCACGGTCTGGAACAAATGAAGGTCAAGTAAGACTGAACCAGATTAAGCTGTTTGTGGTGTTGTCAGTGAATGGGGGAGGCTTGGTGGTGACACTGGGGGAAAAAAAACACTCTTTTTGATGGGTGCCATATGGGATCTTTGTCATCCAACTAGGCTGCCACCAAGCCAGGTAGATGGGACCTTGGTTTGATGTCTCATCTGAGGGATGGCACCTCAGAAGTGTAGTACCCTCCACATGCTGCACTACAGTGTCAGTATTGGGATAATAACCCAAGTGCCAGGTGTGTGAACTGAACCCATAGCCCTCTGATCTCCCGGCCTCAGAAGCAACAGTGCCACATGCTGAGCCAATGACACTAACTCTTGCCACAACCCAGGATGGTTTGGGGGCATGGGAGAGGCTGTGGCTCCCAGTGTTCACCAGTTTTCTAGAGGAGAGTGGTTTATTGCTCTGACTATTCCCTGGGGAGGGGGATTCTACTGTGTTGCAAATAAGATGCCAGTCTGCCAGAGGAAGACCACAGAGGGCTTGGAGGCACAACTGCAGGAGGTGTATCTGACGAGGGCGGCTGCATGGCTAGAAGCCTGCCTGGAGGGTCTGGAAGGCCTCTTGATGCCAGCGGATGCAAGGGCTCCATCAAAGAAGCGCTCTGTCAAGGGGTGGGCGGTGCCACAAGCGAACAAGTGCCGAGGACTTGGGAAGGAGGTAAGCAAGGTGAAAGGGTAGGCTGCTTGAAAGATTTTGACATGCTTTAGGCCCTCAGTACAGCCCAAGAGGGTGGGGAAAGGGACTTTGGTGAGCCCGAGGTTTGAGGCAGCAAAGAAGCTGAGGTTCAGGCTGAGGCATCAATTACTGGGTTGCTGGATACCCCACCAGGGGGTTGTACCCAAGGGGATTCCCTGGAGAGTAGCCTAAGGCAAGTGTGGTTGAGTCAGAAGATTTGGCACATTTGCATGGTTTGTGGGCAGCAGCACCCCTTCATTCTATGCACCACCCTGCATGCCCCACGTGGGGGGTTCAGCAGCACAGCCTGGAAGCCAGGGAAGCCACAGGGCAACACTCCTGAAAATTCCAGCAGGAGTGGATAGGATATTAACACAGTGAGTCAGCTGCAGGATGGGGAGCCCAGGATGCAGTGATCGGCTACAAGTGCTTGGAGTGGGGGTCATGATGAAGGAATGGTGGCTGGCATGGGTTTGGGATTAATTGAGCCTTCCGGTTCAGTCTCTTTCGGTGGTGACCACCGGATGGGCATCTGGGGGAAAAAAGAAGGGCAGACGTGTTGGACACTGCAACCTGTCAGGGCAGACAGTGTGGGGGGTGGGGCTGAATGCACATTTGTAATTGTCATATGGTTAATACGGTTGGTATGGCCATGCACATGTCCACGGTACACAATGGAATTGCTGATGCTTGGTCTCATTCCAAGAGGCAATGCTTTTGGGAGCAGGTTCCAGCAATGGAGCAGTGGCTATGGACAGTATCCTCCCGCAGGGGGAGGGTAGCAATATCTCGACCTGGAAGTGCATCAGCCATTCCATTGCTCCAAAGACAAGGGAACTGTGCAGAAAGGGGGTAATCCACTATTTAAGGGTTTGGGCACAGCAGGGCTGGCTGGAGGATTGGCCCATTCAGGTCAAGCAGCTGGGCACACATATCATGCTATCCAGAAAAGTTGGGACATGTCTGGGGTGGTGGGCAGGCATCTTGCTGGCCTGCCATAGTTCTCCAGAGCCCTGGTGGTCAGCACCAAAAAAATTTTAAGGTGCGTAAGGGCTGGAAGGGTAGGGGAAGTCATTAGCTTCCCACCAGGACATGAGGCGCACCATCACCACAGCAATCCTGGAGAGCATTTAGGTGGCTCTCCCCAGGGTCTGCTGGACACTGTTTGAGGCACGACTGTTCAACACCATGTTTCTGTTGGCCTTTTGGGGGGCCTTCAGGGGATCAGAGCTATCACAGTCCTACCGGTTTTGGGAGGCCATTGGGCTGGGCCTAGTGGATACAGTTACAACTGACGAGGGTGTGTGGGTATGGCTGCACAGAAGTAAGGCTGACCAGAAGCAGAAGTGCCACTGGTGCCTGGTGCAGGCTCCGCTGGGTGCACCCTGGAGGGTTCAGTATAGAGTGCAGGATTACGCAGCAATGAACCCCAGAAATGGTAAGGCTTTTCCCAACATGAGGATGGTAGGCAGGTCATTGCCTACCAGTTTAGAGCAGTCCTGACCTGGACCCTACAGGAGTTGGGTCTAAATCCTAAGGAGTTCAGTACACACACTCTTTCAGGATTGTGGCAGCCATGAATGCGAGGAGTTGGGGGTGGATAGATGTGAAAATACAGACGCTGGGGCATTGGGGGTCCCAGGCATTCTTGAGGTACAGTACGTGCACCCTCACTTGCAATAATGGTTTTGTTTCTTCCTGGGTCCCCCGAAAGAAATGGTTTGAGTTAGATTTGTAGTCAGGCTTTCTTACAGCAGGTGGAGGCAGCAGTGGAAGCTGGGATAGGGAGGCTGCTACATACCAAGGGTCTGCGGATGATTCAGATTTGATGATGGGGTCCAAAGGCGTGCACTGGGAAGAGCTGATCCCCCTGCTTTTGAGTGGAGGAGAGGAGCCAGCAGGTCCTGGAAATATGGTGGTCCACCTTGGAGGAGAGGACCTGGGGTGCTGGCAGATGGTGGATTTGCTGCTGGCCATGAGCAAGGACCTTCGAACCATTTAGGATTGGTGGCCAAAGACCATCATCATCTGGTCCCAGCTAATCCAAAGGCCAAGATGGCCTGGCACAGATGTGGTGGCTCCTCACAATAGGGCTTGCACCTGGATCAGTCAGGAGATGAGGGTGGTAATGCAGGCAGTAGGGGGGACCATGGTGATGCAGATTCAGACCATTGGGTCAGATCACAGTGACCAAGATGGGGCATCAGACTGAGCGGGGCCTGAAGAGGTGGTTAGGCATGCTGGATAAGGTCTTGGAGGAAGGGATGAGCAAGTGGCTTGGGGGTTTGACATTATCTGTCTTGTGGCATCTCAGAAGGATCACTAAGACATGGCACAGTGAAAAGGGGAGGTGATGAGCCGAGTTCTTCTGAAGGGCTTGTGACACTCTCTGGTTTTGCATGGAGGTGGACCAAGCAACCTAACCTAGGGAAGGGGTCATGGTTCACCTGCAGCAGATATAGCTATACTGCAAGGAAAATGGCACCTGACAGGGGGGTGACTGAACAGCCTTGGCCCAGTACAACCACAGGGGTGTTTGATCCTCCTAGGGGTGCTCGCTGCAAGTAATACTGGAACGTTATTTAATAAACGCATGGCTGCGGCCATTTCCTCCAAGATGGGAAAGGGGATATGGAGGACTATCAAACAATGCAGAGGCTACAACAGATGGCAGCAGCTGTAGTTTGTCTGGGGTCACCCTCCCCTGGACCAGGAAGGAGGAGGGAAGGGGGAATGATAGAGGTGGTCGCAGGGGGATTTGGGTTAGGCAGGATTGTCTGGGATTACCAGGGGCCTCCCAATTGGGAAGGGGGTGGCACATACTGTAGGGGCAGGGAAAGGATGAACTTATTGGGACAGAGCCAGCTGTCCATCCTCTTTCTTCTCTGCTCCTCCAAAGGTCACCCACCAGCCCACCCTCGTAAAAGCAGGGTAGTGGGGATCAGGGATCTAGGGCACTTCTTTTGACCCAGTATGTGTGACTGCACTAGGGGTTGGGTAGTGTTTTTTCCTGGTTTCCCTGTAGCAGGGTTTTTCTGGGTTTTTCACCTCCTCCAAAAGGGAGATAAAACCAAGGTAGCAGTGGTTTAATCTAAATAGGTGAGATTAAATAGTCAGGAATGGTAAATGCTAATTTGTCGCAGTCATGGTGGCAGTGTCTCGGAAGGATCACTAAGAGATGGCATAGTAAAAAGAGGGATGTGATGAGCCAAGTTCTTTTGAAGGGCTTGTGACACCCTCTGTTTTGGCATGGAGGCGGACCAAGCAACCTGACCTGGGGGAGGGGTCATGGTCCACCTGCAGCAGGTATATCTGTACAGCAAGGAAAACGGTGTCTGATGGGGGCAGCTGAACAGCCTTGGCCCAGTACAATCACAGGGGTAGTTGATCCTCCAGGGGGTGCTTGCTGCTATTAATATTGGAACATTATTCAATAAATGCATGGCTGTGGCCATTTCCTCCAAGACATGTGTCGGTGTGTTTCTTTACGGGAAAGGGGGTATGGAGTGCTACCAGACAATAACTCAGCATTTTACATAAAAATGAGCAATTAAATTCTGAAATGGTTCTCCTTTGTCTGACAAGGCTCTGATCTGGGGATACACAAAAGAACGTCAGACATCTCAAGTCCAAGAACTTGGCCTCAGCTTTTGAACTATTCAAACACAAATGAATCTTCTTCCAGCCATCCTAGACCAATTAATCACCTTTGTTTTGCACATGAATCTCCAGCTGAAACAGAGATATGGGCTCATGATACCCTTATAAGCTAAACCTTATGTCATTGTCTTTTAGTAAATTAAACATAAAGAAAATTACAGAGAAATATGACAACACATATGACAGAAGTGGCCAATTTGCCACACACAGGCCCTTGTATGATGTGTGACATTGACACTCTGAGACATGGGCCCCCTTGTATGATGAGAGACACTGACACTCTGAGACATGGGCCCCCTTGTATAATGTGAGACACTGACACTCTGAGACATGTGCCCTTGTATAATGTGAGACACTGACATTCTGAGACATGGGCCCTTGTATAATGTGGGACACTGACAATCTTAGACATGGGCTTTCGTATAATCTGAGTCACTGACACTTTGAGACATGGGCCCTCATAATGTTAGATACTGACATTCTGAGACATGGTTCCTCTTGTATAGTGAGACAATGACTCTGAAACATGTACTGTACCCTCATATAACGTGAGACACTGACACTCTAAAATATGGGCCCTCATGTAATATGTGACACTCACACTCTGCGACACGGGCTCTCATATAATGTTTGACACCCATACTCCGAGTCATGACCCACATATAATGTGAGACACTGACACTCTGAGACATGGTCCCTCTTATAATGTTTGACACCGATACTCAGCATCATGGATCCTCATACAATGTGAAACACTGACACTCTGAGACATGAGTTGTTTTATGTCCACAGCTGCTCCCTTTATACATAAACAACTGGCTTCCCTCCATGGCAGATTAATGTACCATACCTGTCTGCTCGCTGAAAAGCACTTTTGTGCTTTATCCACTTGGCTATTCAACATTTTTATTCAGCCTGTTAACAGCCAGTACACCACCAGGAGTATAACTCAGAATGCCATAGAAATACCATTCAATGGAATTAATTTGTGTAAGTGCTTCCTTTACTATAAAGGTATCTTTGTGGCTGAAGGAACTGCCAGAAACCCTGGTAAGTCTTCCTAAAATTTCCCTTTTGAAGAACATGCTGAGAAATGAACTCACAACAGGTTACAAATGGTTGTGTTTCAGTTGAGATGAACACCTAGCTTGCACTATATCGCCTTTATTGCTGATGACATTTATATTGTTCCAGTCTCGCACCGAAGGCTTCCTATTGCTTGCTGCTGACTACACTCCTCTGGAGCTGCTGTTTCTAGTTTCTGTACTGTTTACTGTTATGTGTGTCCTCTCTTCTTGTCTCAGACTTGTAACCTTTGTAAATAATCAGTTGTGCTCAAAGCCATTTTCTGAACGACTACATAAATCAATCAATTAAGCAATCAATCAGTCAATCAATCAATCAATAAATACCTAATGTGAGACACTGATTCTCTGAAACATGGGTAATCATACAGGGCTCTACTCAGAAACCTACGAGTTGTACATGCGATTTGCATGTACAGAGCCCGCACAGCTCCATGCGCTGGGACAGGTGTTCACTGGCTGGTATTCACCATCGCTGGTCACCTGTCCATGCCCAATGCACCCCTGGTGCATAGCTGCATGGTGAAAGCAAGCAAGCAAACTTTATCTATTCACACAAAGACCATAGTGCTAGCACAATAAATCATAAAACTGCAGCTAAACACCAGCCCGGTGTCGCTGAGGGCAGAGGCACTGGTCGCAGCACCTCGGACCATGCTGACGACCCGGGTTTGGGACCAAGCATGGGTTACTGGGGGCTGGCAGGGGAGGAGAGGGATTGAGCATCTGATGGACTGCTCTCCCTCTCTGGGGAGGGGGCTCCACGACAGTCAGTTTTGACTGCCTCCTGATGGAGGCTGGTGGGCGGAGATGCATGCCGTACTCAGGGCAGGAGTCGGGGGCTGACACCAGGATGGGGGCACATGTAGATGTGTGTGTGCTCAAGCCCTCTGGTGTCATTGCACGCCCACCGACTCAGGGAATCGGTAAAACAAGAAAAAGTGGCACCTCCGGTGGCTTGATGGCCGTCCGCGAGTGTTCGTCATGATGCTGGCACCCGAGCTGGATCTGTACTGGGTGGGGAGTTAGTGGGCTGTCTGCCACCCGGCTGCGGGGAGTAAGCCACAGGGGCTATAGGGTGCCAGTGGTCCCAGACGAAAGGGACGGTGGCCGGATCCCTGGTGACATGGATGAGAGAGACCAACGGGGGTGCAGTGAGGCTGCCACAGGAGGATAAATAACAATTACAAAAAAAAATACAACTGCAGCTAAAATCCATAAATACTTAACAAATATCAGCATCAAGAAATATACAGAGTCAGGAAAAGTGAGACTGAACAAGTATGTTTTCAATGCAGATTTGAAGCTCTCCACCATCAGGCACATTCTTATCCAATGAGGTAGAGAATTCCACAGGGTGGGGGCCACAAATTCAAATGCTCGGGCCCCAGAAGTCTTCAAATGAACCCTAGGAATCTCTAGCAATCCGTCGTTGGTGGTGCAGAGTGGTGGAGGGGCAGTAAGGGTGAAGAAGCTCTGCAGATAGCACAGCCCCTGTCCATATAGGGCCTTGTAGGTCAGCAAACCTATCTTGAAGTTGATCCACCACTGAATAGGCAGCCAGTTCAGGCCATGCAGCACAGGCATGACATGGCAAGCTTGAGGTAGCCCAGTCAGCAGACTAGCTGCCACATTGTGCACTAGTTGCAGGTGGCAGATATCAACCGCCAGTAGCCCTAGGTAAAGGGAATTACAGTAGTCAAGGCAGGAGGTCACAAAGGCATGAACCAAAGTTGGAAGGTCATCGGGTGGAACAAGATGCTTAATCCAGGTGGTATTCCTCAGATGGTAAAAGGCAGTCTTGATAATGGACAACACCTGGAATATAAGCGTCAGTCCTTCATCAGGAATAATGCCCAGATCTCACACCCATTCAGAGGTCATCAGCTGGCAGCCACCAAGCCAAAGCCCAGATGGCCATCCAGCCAATCGCCCCTCTACCCAGGTTCACCACCAGAACCTTGGTTTTGTCCACATTCAGCATCAACCAGTTAGCACTCATCCACTCTTGAATCTCAGAGAGGCAGTTATTGAAGCTTGTGACAGCTCCCACCCGCTCGGGCAAAAAGGACATGTAGAGCTAAGCCAAGTATCATCTGCATAGCAGTGTAAACTCAGCCTATGCCACCTTACAATGTCCCCCAATGGCAGCATATACACCGTGAACAGCATGGGTGATAGCAAAGAGCCCTGCGGCACCCCACTCAACAGGGAGAGCTTGTCAGAGGAAAACATTCCTGAAACAACTCTTTGAAACCTGCCAGTGAGAAAAGATTGAAACCATCTGAGGATCATACCTGATGGTCCACAGATCAGCCTCAGGTGCTCCAGCAACATACCACAGTCCACGGTGTAAAATGCTGCAGAGAGATCAAGAAGAACCAAGATGGAATGGTTCTTCTGATCTCTTGCTATCAGGAGATCACTGAGGACCTGAACAAAGGCTGTCTCAGTGCTATGCCTTTTCTGAAATCTGGACTGGAGAGGATCTTAGATGTCATGGATGGTAAGATGATCCTGCAGCTGCAGTGCAACCACCTTCTCAATAACCTTACCCACAAAGGGAAAGTTAGAGATGGGTCTGTAGTTAGTAAGATAGTCTGGGTCGAGAGAGGGTTTCTTAAGGAGAGGTATCAGCACCGCCTCCTTCAGGGTGCCTGGGATCAAACCTAACTTTAATGAACACCAGACAATCTCAGCAGGGACTGGGTCGATGACCTCAACGCACCCCACAGGGAGGTGAGCTGGGCCTGGGTCCAAACTACAGTAGGTCAGCTGCATGCTCTGGATAATCCTCACGACATCCTCATTGCCAGCCGGCTGAGGTCAGACCAGACAAACTGAGGAACTGCAACCTCCCGCAGACCACCGCCATCCCCATTGGAGCGAGCTGCACAGATCTCAGACCTGATGTCAGCAAACTTATCTGCAAAGAATTGAGCAAACTCACCACATTTCTCTTGTGACAATGCTCTCCAAGTCTGTAGAATGGCTGGATTGCACAGTCTGTCCACAGTTCGAAAGACAATCCAAAAGAACCAGTGCAGACCCCCCCACACACAACTACACACATATAAACTTTCCACTGCTAAAATTGAGCTAGATTTACTTGAAGCTCCATGTGAGGAGTGGGTCCTCTTAGTTTCAGACTGGAATTCCAATGTGAGCAAGCTAAATATAGTAAATATAGCCAATGTTGGCAGTGGAAAGTTTAAATCTGCTATGTTGTGTGTAGGGGGTGGGGTTGAGTGCTGGCACTTTTGGATTTCTTGCTCTATGCCACAACCCAGCAGCACCCCTTAGAAGAAATGTAAATTCTAGTATGTGAAGCAACATAAAAGGTTTGAGCATGCTTATTTTGGATTTATTCGAAATAGCTGAGCTGGTCAGTTCTGTGCAATGGCAATTTCCCTGGACCAGACTCTGCCTTCTTATGGGAAATAGCCAATTGATAGTCCTTATAATGGGCCATCAATCTAAGTCTGTTGGCATCAAGGCCTTATTTCCACCAGCAGTGCTTCATCCTTCGTCCCACTCTCCTCAGCTCCCTCAAAGTCCCATCAAATTAAGGGAACTGAGGGCACAGGGTGAGGAGGTGAACCCAGACAAGAGTGATGAAATCCAGAGCCTCAGTCACAGTCCTATTATAGGCCTGTACCAGAGCATCTGAACCACTGCTTGCACTTGATAAATCTGTTAGGTCCAGTATTGCAGCCAGGCCGTCTGGGGTCAAACCCCTTAAAGGGCAGTACCAGACCATCTCTGTAGGGGCAGGCCTATGAGGGGAACCTGGAAATTAAACCTTATAGTGTGATGGTCAGAGCATCTGACTGGCTCCACCACCAGGTTGCAGGTCTCCACACCCAGAAGGAAGACCAGGTCCAGTGAATAACCAAGATTATGGGCTGCAGAGGCAATCACCTGTGTGAAGCAAAACAAATTCATAAGTTGAAGGAAGTCTTGATCAAACTGCAAGAGTTCATCATCAACCCAAGCACTGAAGTCCACCAGAACCATCCATCAAGGGGACTTCAACACCAAGTCAACAATGAAGTCCATGACTTCCTGCAGGAATTGCTTCTCACCCCTGGATGGATGGTAGACAAGACAAATCCTGCAACCCACACCTGCATCCATGATGCATTCAAAGGACCAGGTCTCCCCAACTAGCACATCTACAAGGCCAATTTTCATTCTAAATCATATGGCTACACCCCTGCCCCTACAATCCATCCTCAGACGGTGATCACCAATAACCCATCCAGAACAGCTGACTCAAGAACTGGGCCAGAATTTTCATCCAGCCAGGTCTCAGTGATGCATGCCAGATCCGATGACCCAACAAGATCAGCAATTACTGCCATCTTGTTTTTAATCAACCTGGCATTGCACAACACTGCCTGAGTAGGATGG
Source organism: Neoceratodus forsteri (assembly GCA_016271365.2). Taxonomy (NCBI): domain Eukaryota; kingdom Metazoa; phylum Chordata; order Ceratodontiformes; family Ceratodontidae; genus Neoceratodus; species Neoceratodus forsteri. Next base: position 1,136,586,896 of record CM057455.1, on the reverse strand, counting down.
GATCCTGAGGCTGGCCATGTCATCTGCCCACTCACACTTTTTTAATTTAAACTTTATTAATACATTTTCCAATATAAAGGGCAGTTACAGTAAGCAACATGTGACACAACCACTTGTGAGAATAGAACTGCCCAACCCACCCTCCCACCCATCCTCCCCTTATAGCAGTAACTACTCCGTGTATCCACTATGTGCAATGCTCATTCCCAGAGGGCCTATGAGAGAATTTGAGATATGACATAATTGCTAATGAGACAATGAAATTAGAGAGTGAAGGGGATCCCATATTTTGTTATAAACTGCAGGTCTGTTATGAAGACTTGCAATCGCCTTCCCTGTTTGAAGATTAGCAAGAATTTCATACAACCACTCTTGGAAAGATGGGGTGGATTTGTCTTTCCAGTGACGTAAGATAAGTTTCTTAACAGATAAAGCAATCATGGAAATATGAAATTTCCTTACTTTGACCCTGACATAGGACAGATCCCCTAAAATACATATATCAGGAATGAAATACTGCTGAAGGCCCAGTAAGGGATCCAGGGAAATCCTGATTGAATCCCATAAAAGGGAAACTTTGGGACAGGACCAGAACTTATGAAGAAGTGTTCCTTCTTCTCGCTTGCACTTAATACAGGTACTAGAATCCGAAAAAAACAATTTCTTTAGTTTTACCTGAGTACAATACATATTATGTAATATATGATATTGCATAAGGTGCAGTCTATCTTGGGTAACATATTTATGGCAAGATCTCCATAAAGATTGCCAATCCAACTGATACTGAGGAAGGAGCGAGTTCCAGAATCTAGTAGGTCCAAAAAAGTCCCCATATCTTTTATGAAACAACACTCTATATAGTTTAGATACAGCACTTGAAGATCCAGTCAATGAGGAGACCTCAGGTATCAGGGCTGAAACCATCTGGGAAGGGGAGATATTCCCCAAGGCTATTGTGAGTAGCTTTCTTAACTGCATAACTTTGAAGTGAGAGGAAACTGGGATGAGGAATTTTTTGGAAATATCACCTGGGGACAACCAGTGTCCCTCATCATCCACCAAAGAGTACAGTTTCCCATCTCCCAGTTGGGGCAACCAATTACAGGAAATCTGCTTCTTATTGATAGTGAAGGATGGGGAATTCCAAATGGATTGAGCTAAATCAGTCTGGGGGAAATAATGTAGAAATGAACATAACTGTGCGTATACTCTTAGTGAGATGCCTACTGTTGGACAAGCATCTAAACATACCTGAGATATTTTAAGGTAAAATAAGGTTAGGGGGTCCAGGTTCTTAGATTTAATTGCATCTAATTTGATCCTAAGCCATACCAGTTGTTCCTTTTCATGACCTGGGATACCCATCTCAAGCATTTTACTAAGTGACTGGCCCAGTAGTATATATAGCCATGTGGGGAATCCGTGGTCCTCCTCAAATTTTGAAGCAGATAGTTTGTAATAGACCAGATGGGGATATTTATCAGCCCAAATAAATCTAGTAATATACCATGTAATTTTTAAACCAGCGTGAGGATAAAAGCATTGAGAAGAGATAAGGGATAAAAATTCTAGGAAAACATTCATCTTGATTATGTTAATCCTGCAACATAGTGATATGGAAGTTTAGACCATCTGTCAAGGTCGTGAATAATAAGCTGTGAGAGGAATCAAGGTTATCCTTAAACCATGTTATAGGGATTACGGATAGCTTAATGCCCAAATACTTACATGACCTGGGAGTTCAACATAAACCAAAAGGACTAATATCGTTCATGAATACCTTGTGGTTTAATGGAAAGAATAAATATTTACTGGCATTCAGCTTGTAATTGGATAACTCACTAAATCTAGCTATTTCATTCAGTAAGGCCGGTACAGGTTATACCGGGTGGGATGATGTATCAACAAATCATCCGCATACACAGTGACTTTAACTTCATGGCGCCCAACCCAAATGCCTTGTATAGAAATACTATTGAGAATATTTTGAATAAGAGGTTCCAAATATAAATTAAATAACAAAAGCGATAGGGGACAGCCCTGCCTAGTCCCTGAATGGAGTGGGAAGGATTTAGAGAAGGCCCCGTTTGCTGAAATTCTTGCTGTAGGGGTTTTATATAGTGCAGCAACCCAAAATATAAATACAAGAGGGAATTCGAAGGCATCCATAACCTTGAACAAAAGCTCCAATTTACCTGATCAAATGCCTTCTTAGCATCCAGAGAGACCAAGCCTGCGGGGAACTCGGCGTCTCTGGTAGCTGAGAAGACATGAGATAATGTACGCAGGTGGTCAGCTGATGAGTGTCCTTTCATAAATCCTACCTGATTCATATCTATTAACTCAGGGAGTACAACAGTTAGCCTATTAGCTAAAATCTTCAAAATAATTTTGATGTCTTGATTTAGGAGAGATATGGGTCTATAACTTTGAATGACCTCTGGATCTTTGTCTGGTTTGGGGAGAAGTACAATCAAGGCATCAAAGAGGTGAGAATCAACCTCTGCCCCAGAAAGGATATATTGGAATAATCGATTAAGTACTGGTAGTAAGAGATCTTGAAACGTCTTATAAAAAAGAGAAGAGAATCCATCAGGACCGGGAGCTTTATCTGAGGGTAATCCATTGATGACCTCAGCAATTTCCACCTGTGATATAAGAGAGACTAGAAAGTTCCTGTGATGTGCTGAAAGGGAGGGCAAAGGAATCCATCAGATACTTCTCCACAGTCTCAGGACTGGGGTGCTCCATATGTCACTGTACAGCGTTTTATAGTATAGGGCAAATTCTTGAACTATCTCAGTAGGAGATATTTTCAGAGACCCATCAGCTGATGCCCTAATTGGAGGATGAATCAGATTCTTATTGCTTGCTACGGAGTGCCAGTAGAGACCCGCTTCTCTCCCTGATCTGTATAATTAGCTCTAGTACATATGATAGCTAACTCTGCCTTTCCAGAGCGACTCTAAATATCTATATCTCAGCAATAAGAGCTTCCTCCTGTCTTCTTCTGGAGCATTAACGAAATGTTAATTTCAAGTACCGAATTTGAGATAGTAATGATAATAGTTCCTTCTCCTAGCTCCTTTTCCTACTCACTGCCATACTAATAAGGATCCTCTCATGCAGGCCTTAAAGGCCCCCATATGATATTCGGTTTTGCACTGTCTAATGGATTGGACAGAAAAGGCCTCAATTTGTTCCCTTATGAGCTTGCAGTATTTGGGATCTTTAAGCAGTTGGTCATTAAGTTTCCATCTTGTTTCCCTATTTGAAAAGTCCTGGAATGCCAGTTTACATAACACCAATGAATGGTCAGAGACAGGACCAGGTTGGATTGAGGAAGACCTAACCCCAGGCAAGAGATCCAGAGAAGTAAGAATGTAATCGATGCGGGATTGCGAGCCGTGTGCCAATGACCTGTAGGTAAACTCCTTAGAGTCCGGATATAAGAGGCGCCAGACATCACAGAGCCCACATTGATCCAATAGGTCTCTGAGAGCCCTCTGTCCTGGAGAAATCCCCCCGACTCACTACCTGACCTGTCAAGATTAGAATCTATGACTTGATTAAAGTCACCTCCCAAAATAATCCTTATAGGAAGCAAAGACAGGATTATGTTTATAAGTCTCATAAAATACCCTGGATCATTCACATTGGGACCATATATACTACCAAGTAGCAGTGGAACTGACCAGAGAGTACCTTTAACTAAAACAAACCTATCCTCGGGATCCTTGATAACTTGTGTAGAAACAAAGGGAATGCCCCTGTTAATAATAAGCATGACCCTGCAGCTATTGGTGGAGCCTAGAGCCTCGTACACCGTCCCCACCTGTTGTCTCCTCAACTGTGAAGCTTCCACTTCTAATAAATGAGATTCCTGTAGAAAAGTTATCTGTGAGCGTAGTAGGCTTAGGTGTTTAAGAACCTGATATTGTTTAGATTTTTCCCTGATCCCTTAACGCCCACATTGCAAAAGTCACCTCCTGGCCACCTAATAGTAATTACTAGGTTTAATTAGATTTGGCCCTGCACTCAGGGTATAAAATCGTGTGACCTACCCCTACCAGTTGCTGCTGTAAGGCCCTCCACCACCCTAGCCCCCACCATTAACCCTTTTTAACCACCCTGTACACCCCCACCTTCAACGAAAACCCATACTCTCCCCAACCCCCAATCTGTCACAAGCAACGTTTAGCACAGTACTGGTCATTTTCTCCCTCCCCGCCCGATAATATTCATCTGCTAATGAGAACCCACTTATATCTCAAGATGCAAATGTAAGTTACAAACAGTTTTAGCTGGGCCCTCTAACACCTGTGGAGCGGTCTCGAGCTTCCAGAGCCTATGGGCACATGATTATGAATTAAAATAGGACTAGGGAAAATGAAACAAGCTATCAAAAACGTGAATATGACAGGTAGCCACATAACCCCAGAGTGAGAGTTAGGGGTTGCCTGTCCCCAGTGGAGAACTGCACCAAGACCAGAACCAGAGGTAAAATTAATAATGAGGGACAACCTCAGTCACAAGCTGAGAGCAAGAAATGAGATAGCAACTGAAATGAGACCCTGAAAAGAGAAAACTGCAAAATGTGACTACACAGGGGCTGCCAGCCCCTAATTCTAAGTACTCCCTAAAAGGCTGGAGTAACACAAAAGCTGAGAGCGATCCTTCTCGAATTCACAACCACGAAGGCATGTATTAATTAGGTGAGCTGCGCCTCTTATGGTCCAACAGGTATGTCAGAATGGCAATGAAAACCAAACCGCTCTGGAGCCTACCAAACTAATACATAAGAACTAGTCAAAAAGCCAACAATCCAAAGCTTTCCCAAGTGCAACTCCCAGAAACTGAGAGTATAACAATCTCCCAACTCCCTTCTGGTAAGCCATCACCAGAACCCTAAAGGGCTTCACCCTGAACCAGAATTAACTCAAGGAAGCCAGGGCTTGGCAAATTGTTAACATTTAGGCCATATAACGGGTAGCCCAGTTCCAGATGAGAAAACAAACAAGTCTAATCTCAGTTAGTGTAAAATGCTTTTTCCAAAAGGAAAAGGAATAACAGTTCCAACAGCAGCTCTCAATAAATCCCGATACTTTAGAGGAGATCTCAGGTCATCCGGAATAAATCTGGCAGCATAGATTTAAGGCTTGACAATGCAGCTTCAGGATCTTCATAATTAAGCCAGGAACCGTTCACTGAGACTTGTAACCTAGCTGGATACCCCATCCTGAATTTTAAACCTGCTGCAATAATCTTAGATACAATGGGGTGAAACGCTTTCCGCTTCAGATGGACCGAGCCAGGGAGATCTTGTGCAATTCTCAACTTTGCCTTCTCCCAACGAACGCCTTGTAAGGCCCTGACTTTCTGCAGAAAATGCTGCTTTTCCAAATAATTCAGGAAACGGCAGATAATGGGACAGGTGGAGCATCTGAGGGGGCTTTGGTCGCAGGGACCGATGTGCTCGCTCTATCATGGACACTGGACCAAAGGGAGAGGGACCAGTAACCCGTCCACCAACTTCTGTACAAAAACTACAGCATGCTGGCCTCTTCCCCTTCTGGGATCCCGAGTATTATAACGCTATTTCTGCGGCCACGGCCTCCAAATCTTCAAGTTTAGCTTCCAGTGAGATAATTTCAGTCTCATTGACAGCAATTCAGGATCCAGGCTTCCCAGTTTCCTCTCCATCGAGACTATTGGAGCAGTATTGTCAGAGACCGTGAGAGAAACTTCATCCAATTTTCTGGAGAGGGATTTCAAATCAGTCGCCATATCTTTCATCTCTTCTCAAAAGGCTTAAATTCTTCCAAGAACCTATTAAGAGCTAAAGGCTCTTGTTCCCAGCTTGACACTAAGGATCAGGCTTGTCTGGGCCACTCCAGGCTTGGGATTTCTTTGAGGTCTTTCAGAAGTGGCGGGGGGGTATGTTTCAGCGGGGATTTCTTCAAATAAGCCTCCATCTACCACACTAATGCCCAAAACTGGAGCAAAGGATGCTTAAGCAATGGAAGAATTCGTAAGCAGAGGAATTAGTTAGATTTGAATGTTTAAAAGGGCAAATTTATATTCGGGAGGCAGGAGGTTAGAGGAGGAGCTTCTACTCAGCACTCTGCATCATGTGATCTCCCCCCAAGACATCTTCTGGTCCCCACAACCCGGTCCATACACCCGGCTCCACTCTCCCTCCAGGTCCATGGCCCCTGCCCCTTTGCTTCCTTCTTGCAATCCCAAAGTTCGGCATCGCCCTTATACCTCAGCTGGTAAATGTGGACAGTCAAGGGAGGAGGCCACAGAGCTCAGAGGGAGAGTAGCACCTGACATGGGAGATCTCTGCCAACACATAACTAAAATAATTCACACCAGCAAGCAGCAACAAAAAACAGGACAAAATAAACTAAGATGAAACAAGACCAAAAAAAATAAATACAAATAATAAAACCTTTACCCACAAACCCCCTCTCCCCCCAAAGAAACTACTCCTCATAACAGTACAAAACTGAATTTACAAATGAGTATCAGTAAATGAATCAAAAATGGAGCTAAGCAAGCCAGTACTTCAGAGTCAGAATTTGGAATGGATGGGTCTTTCACCCCCACCACAGCCAATAAAGGTCAAGTCCAAGCTGCTGTCCTCTCACTATACCAGACAATGTGTGCAAAAGTAAATGAGATATTATAGTCTAGAGGCCTCTCTCACAGCCTTACCAGTCATACACTGATTGAACCTTCCAGTTTACTGAAGACACTCCACCTCTCCCTGTATCGACAGTATCTTCACAAACAACACCTCTGATCCAAAACTGAGGAAACCAGGCAGTCCACTGTAAGTTTTCAAGCAATCGAACTGAGGCTGGGACCCCAAGACAGGACCTGGATTTCAGCTGACTCAGTCTGAGCCCCCAGAATCAGGGCCCCAGAGCTGGAACCATCCTTTGGCTACCCTCTGAATAGCCCCCAAGGCAGACAGGGCGTTACACCCACCAGTAAGTGCCTCCTCTGTCTCCACCATGCGGGAAGCATAGCTGAACTGCCCTCCCAGTTCAAATCACAGGGCCCCGGCAGAGTCTATCTCTGATTCCCAGTGGAAAACATCAGACAAGAGGCAAGAAGGTTCAGTACACCCAAACCAGGAAGGTTTACTGCCTCCCTCTCTGACCTGGTGGCGTTCAGATGACTCTGCAGGACCCTAAGCAACTCTTCAAAAACAAACTCCCAGGAACTCCTCTAAAGGTCCAGACATGCTGGGGTCACAGTCTTGACAAACTCAGCGGTGACCTCCAGGTGAATTCAGGGGAGGTGATCATTATCCTCGGCAAGCAACGTTCAACAAGTAAACAGCAAGTAATCCAGCATAAGGACCAAAATCCAGAGAACAGCAAAAACAAAACTGGATGGTCACTCAAATTAACACTACAGCAAGGGTGATTAAAACATGCAGCGCTAGCGATAATGACAATCAAAACACTTGGGCAATAGCTCCAAAGTTAAATGGCTACAGACAGTCACACAATAATAGCTCCCAGCTGTTAATTGCTAAAGTCCCATACCAATTCCGAAAATGCTCTACCTCACTAGCCTTGCTTACTTGAAAAACCCTAACTAAAAATAACTAAACAAATGAATAAACAACTAATTAAACAAAAAAGATGTTCTATGTTGCTGCAGTAGCTGCTAGGACAGATCCATATCTTTCACCATCTTGCATACCAGCTGACCTAGCAAGTGCGGCTACATGAGAGTGGAGTGTGGGACTCAAGCACCCATCCTGGGTCCTGAAGTGGATCCCCTGCTGCACCCATACAGAGGATCCTGTGAATGGGCAGACCCCGGTGAGCAAACACTGATGGATGAATGTCCCAAAGGCTGCCCCCAGCCCTCCCTGTCATCCTGGTGGGGAAGGACAGCAGTATGGAGGGGTGGGTCCTGTTGCCATCGTGGCCAGCAGTTGCCCTTTGGAGGGGCACATAAAAGTTATGTCAGGGCACCCGGACATAACACAACCCAGCTCTTAGTGAATGGTACCAGCATGTCCTGGGACTTCCTTGGCACATAGCTGAATGGGTGACTGGGGACCTGGTGCACAAGGGGCTGTCTCACCTTTAGTGAATGTGCTGGGGGTCTGCTGGACATCCACCCGTAGTATTCACACACAGGATTGCCTACATGCCTCAGATACATGTTGACTAGGCAACCCGACTCATTCATGAACATTACCCATAATGTGAGGTACTGACACTCCGAAACATGAGCAATCGTATAATGTAAGACACTGACACTCTGAGACATAAGTGCTCATATAATGTGAGACCCAAACACTCTAAAACATGGGCCCTCATATAATGTAAGACACAGACACTCTGAGACATGGGCCTCATAATGTCAGATACTGACACTCTGAGACATGGGACCTCAAAATGTGAGAAACTGACAATCCAAAACATGTGCCATCATATAACATGAGACACTGACACTCTGACACATGGACCATCGGATTATATGAGACACTGACACCCTGAGACATGGGACCTCCGAATGTGAGAGACTGACACTCTAGGATATGGGCGCTCACATAATGTGAGACACTGACACTGCAACATGAGCTCTCATGTAAAGTTTGTAAAGTAAGTCACTGAAACTATGAGACATGTGTCCTCATATAATGTGAGACACTGACATTTTAAGACATGGGCCCTCATATAATGTCAGACACTGACACTCTGGGACATTGGTTCTCATATAATGTCAGACACTGACATTCTAAGACATGAGTCCTCATATAATGTCAGACACTGACACTCTGGGATATGGGCCTCACAAAATGAGAGACACTAACACACTGAGACAGTATCCAGTGATATGGGCTACTCAAATTGAGAGACTCAGTATGAGTTACTCAGTTTGAGTGCTTGTAAGAAGATGGGTTGGTATAGCATAGTGAGAGGCGGTAAGAGCTCCATTTACAGGACAAAACAGTGAAAGGATGAATGCTAGGGAGTTCATTTGTGGCAGGATATGGGAGAACATTTGGTCAGGCACTGCCAAGCTGGCTGTGTGGTGTAGTGGAATCAGTGGATGCCTGTGGTGCAGCAGGGGCCGGGTGGGAAGCAATACTATTTTTGGTTTTCTGTTGCAGTACTTTTATTTTTTTACGGATTGCATTACTCAAGCTCCGTAATGGCCCCCTCCTGACTATTCCCCTGTACCCCTGTGTCAGGCCTCACCATCAGAGTTGATTATTTTTATAACGGGGGTGTAGGCAGAAACCCCACATAAAAATAATAGCAATTTTGTCCCATAGTAGCCTATTGTTGCCCACCGCTGTTGTTGGTTTCAGCATAGTGCACTCACCATTATTGTAGTCGCTCACAAATCCTCACTGTTATGATGTGAAACCCTTTGAGACACAGTCCCTCATATTATGTGAGACAGAGACACTGTGAGACACAGGCCCTCATATGAGACACAGACATGGGCCCTCATATAATGTCAGACACTGACACTCTGAGACATGGACCCTCATAATGGTAGACACACTCCTTGACATGAGACCTCATACTGTGATACACTGAAACTATGTCATAGCCCCTCATAATGTGAAACACTGACAGTCTGTGACATGTGCCCTCGCAAATATTGTGTGACACTAACACTGTCAGACATGGGCCCTTATTCAATGTAAGACACTGACACTGTGAGACATGTCAAATGGGCCTTTATATATTGTTAGATACTGATGCTCCGAGACATGCACCCTCATAGTGTGAGACACTGACACTCTGAGACTTGGGCCCTTATATAATGGGATTCATGAACACCCTGAGATTTGGGCCTCATATAATGTGAGAAACTGACACTCTGAGACATGGGTCTCATATAATGTTAGACACTGACACTCTGAGACATGGGACTCAAATAATGTTTAAAACTGTTACACGAGGTCTCTGCACCCTGATTGGTACCCCCAGAGGTACACCGTAGACAGCTAGTGCTTAGGCATATGTTATACTAACATATAGGGCTAAGGACATCTACCATACAAGAGTAGATGCCAGGATATGTATGGTTCAGCTTCCTATTACTAGGAAGAACAAATTGCAGGGATGGGTATTTTAGTGATTTACCCTATGGTAACACTGTTAAAATTTCTAAGCGTTGCAGTGTATCATCACAGTATGCAGAGATGGCAGTGTGGCCTGTGCTCGAGTTCATCCAGCATGGGACTGAGGATGCTATCATTATGTTGCTTGCATGCATGTGCAAGAAACATAGTGCCATCATCCGAGTTTTCGGAGGTGTGGCAGCCCTCTTCCAATTCAGTCAGTGTGTTTTTCAGGCGCTGCTGTTCTCCAATGGCTGCTGGAGCTGTCTATGACAGCTCAAAATGCAGTGGCGATACAGTTGAAAGGGTAGCTATGCTTCAGTGAGCAGCGATAAGACACCGCCTGCCTGCGCCACTCCCCACACACACACACACACACACACACACACACACACACACACACACACATACTGGCATACTGCCTGCTCACCCCACACTCTGTATAGTATATACAGTATATAAAACATCAGAAATATTCGGCACTAGGACTGCAGCATATTCTCACCTCAGAAATCAGGGATGAGCCCTGCAAATCAGGGATATCAATGACCAAAATCGGCGATTCTGCAGAAAAGATCAATATCAATGTAACACTAAAGGTCAGCATTATTTTTTTAAATTGAAATCTGTACCCTTCACTGACAGAGCTACCACATTTCAGAAAATTTCCGAGGCAGAATCGGGGACATCCCTGACACTTGGAATCAGTTGAGGGTGTGCAGAGAATGTATCCTAAATTAAAATATTCAAGCAGCAAGTCATAATATCCTAATACTAACTCAAAACAAAGAGTGTACAAGTGAAAGCAACGGTTTAGACAGTGTTCTGAGCTTGCTTGTATCTCCATGTTTGAGGATTGGTCCCTTGTTATGAGGGTCTGTGTCTCTCATTTCGAGTATCCAGAAATGCCCCCCATTTCAGTGACAAAAAGGTGAGGTATGCTGGTCCCTCCCTCCTGGAAAAGATGCTGCCCACACAGAGAATGTGTTCAAAATTCTGACTTTGAAGCAGAAATTGATGCTATTCTGAGATGTTAAATCAAAACACTTTGCACAAGACATTTTTCCACGGTGTTCTGAGCTTATATTTTCATCTTTCAGGATCGTCCCTCATTTCAGTGGAAAAAAGTTGGAGATATGGGACTCCTGACTGGTAGCTGCATTAGGAGTGTGCGGGGGGGGGGACAGCCAGATTTCTTTTCCCCCACGAGTATGAGTGTTTTATATTTGTAATAAATGCACAATTTGTGTGCCTTTAAATTGGGTGGTAGTGGAGGATCACGTACTCTGCACTGCAACTTCAGCATTATGGTAGTGTCCTGTGTGTACCCATGTCCCGCGAATGTTTCTCCGTCCCTATTACTAAGTAAAGGAGAGTCATCTTTCTTTAGTATGTATGCTCCCTTTCCAAATAAATCAGCTCCCTTTCCAAATATCAGCTATAATCTAGCTATATCATGGAACACGATTCAAAAGTCCTTGAAGCTGATCAACCGGGTATCCTTAGCATCCTTCAAGCATCTATACCTAAGTCTCTTCCCTGAAAAATGCAATTGCTTCCACAAGTTCTAGTTTATTCGCAGTTCTTTCCTTCCCCCTCTCAGGCTGCCATCATATCATGGCAATTCACTTCCCTAGAATTCATCTCCACAGATACCTCACCCCCTGGCTATAATCTTCTCCCATTAACTCCAGGCTCCTACCTTAGCCCTTATCACTGCCTTTCACCTCCCAGTTCTAGCACCAGCCCCTGCTCTAGTCATGCACTCTTCCTACCATGTCACTTGTCTCAGTCTATGACCACCTCTTCAGTCATCCAATCACTATTTCTCTTTGTCCATATTGACTTCCTTGGATCTTTGGAATCTTGGGTATATCATGTTGAATGTATGCCATGTTTACTGCCAATGTTGATATGTATATACTGGTTTACCTAGAGTGCATCTCATATGTTCCTACCATATCCTGTTATGTTTAAACAATTTCTGTTCTTGATTTCTGTATATAAGTGTTTTAATTATTCATGTATATATACCAATTATTGAACCTTGATTACTGTATATAAGTATATACATGTTTTAAATCTTCCTATACATGTACCAATTATTGAACCTCGACCTTATCAGGTCCATCTTGCAAATGAGCTGTGCTCAATGATGTTCGCCTGAATAAATAAAGATTTGATTGATTTGATTTGATTGATAAAAAGAAAGAAGGTATATTATGTTTTGCAAAGGTTCAGCAATTCTGGAAAAAACACTTTTTGTCCTGATTATTGGGAGGGGGGGTTGTAATGACAGTAATAATGAAAATAAAAAGTTAAAAGGTATATTATAATGTTTTGCAGTCTGGAGTCATCGTTTTATTCTATATTACTGACGCCTTTTGTTTTTCCATTGGTGAGCCCCCCCCACCAGAAATTCTGACTTTGAAGCAGAAATTGATGCTATTCTGAGTATATATATAAAATATCAGAAATATTCGGCACCAGTACTGCAGCACATGTCTCTCACCTCAGAAATCAGGGATGAGCCCTAAAAATCAGGGATATCAATGACCAAAATCGGCGATTCTGCAGAAAAGATCAATATCAGCTCAATAAGCTGTGTTTGTATGCTGCTTTAGTGTAAATTAGGTTTTTCTTGATGAGAACTGGACTGTAACACTAAAGGCCAGCATTATTTTTTTTAAATTGAAATCTGTACCTTCACTGACAGAGCTACCACATTTCAGAAAATTTCGAGAGAATCGGGGACATCTCTGACACTTGGGATCAGTTGAGGGTGTGCAGAGAATGTATCCTAAATTAAAATATTCAAGCAGCAAGTCATAATATCCTAATGCTAACTCAAAACAAAGAGTATACAAGTAAAGCAGCAGTTTAGACAGTGTTCTGAGCTTGCTTGTATCTCCATGTTTGAGGATCGGTCCTTATTATGAGGGTCTGTGTCTCTCATTTGAGTATCCAGAAATGCCCCTCCTCATTTCAGTGACAAAAGGTGAGGTATGCTCGCCTCCCTCTGAAAAGATGCTGCCCACACAGAGAATGTGTTGGTAATTCTGACTTTGAAGCAGAAATTTGATGCTTTTCTGAGATGTTAAATCAAAAACACTTTGCACATTTTTTCCACGGTGTTCTGAGTTTATATTTTCATCTTTGAGGATGCATCCCTCATTTCAGTGGAAAAAGTTAGGAGATATGGGACTCTGACTGGTAGCTGCGTTAGGGGTGTGCGTAGGGGCATTGCAGATTTCTTTTCCCCTGATATATAAGAGCTTTTATATTTGTAAAAAGCGACAATTTATGTTCATTTAAATTGGGTGGTAGTGGAGGATCCCGGACTCTGCACTGCAACTTCAGCATTATGGTAGTGCCCTGTGTGTACCCATGTCCCGCCAATGTTTCTCTGTCCCTATTACTAAGTAAACGAGAGTCATCTTTCTTGGTATGTACGCCCGCTTCCAAATATAATGTAAGAAGGTATAATATGTTTTGCAAAGGTTCAGCAGTTCTGGAAAAGAAAAAAACTTTTGTCCTGATTATTGCAGGGTGGGGGTGTGGGGGTTGTAATGACAGTAACAATGAAAATAAAAAGATAGAAGATGTATTATAATGTTTTGCAGTCTGGAGTCATCATTTTATTCTGTATTACTGCTGGCTTTTGTTTTTCCACTGGTTAGCCCCCACCAGTATTATTTTGTTGTGTAGTTCTAGTTTGTGTAGTTTGCTGAAACGTTGTATCTCTATGTTCTTACTGTCATCGGGAGCCTGACCCCAACCCCCCCCCACAGTAATCAGCAGAAAGTGTGCTTTGTTTTTTATGTTGCTTGCACGCATGTGCAAGAAACATAATGTCATCATCCGAGTTTTCGGAGGTGTGGTAGCCCTCTTCTAATTCAGTCAGTGTGTTTGCAGGCAGGGCCGCAGTTCTCCAATGGCTGCTGGAGCTGTCTATGACAGCAGTCGAAAATGCAGTGGAGTACAGTTGAAAGGGGAAGCTATGCTTCAGTGAGCAGTGAAAAGATATCGCCTGCTCATGCGTGCTCCCCCTACACACAAACACACACACATACGCACGCATACTGCTTGCTTGTCCCCCATGCACACATTGTATAGCCGACATAGGTGCCCAATCCCCCGTCAGCTCCACTGTTCCCCTCCCCAGAGAGTACAGGGTGCCACACTGGGAGCCCACCTCAGCGTGGCAACAGATGCTATCAGTGATGGGGTGCCCAATCCCCCATTGGCTCCACACCCCCCAAACAGCCGTCCTTGTGCCACGCTGGGAGCCCACCCCAGTGTGGCAAACATCCCGTGTCATTGTCCTTTTTAAAAAAAAAAACTCTGAAACACAAAACGGTCCCTCCCTGTCTCTGCCCCCACCTGCACCCACCCACTGCGCACCCTGCCTCCCAACTCCCCCCTCACCCCATACTTACCTCCAGACTCTGGCACGATGATCTTCGGTGGACCGGGAACACATCTGCACTCTTCAAAACCGACCGCAAACTGAGGAAATGCCGGTAAGCTGTATAATGTAATAAATAGGTTTTTTTCAACTTTGCTGCATATCTCAGGCATTTATTGGAATTTTTGCACCAATTTTCAACATGGGTTTTGGGACCCTTTCTCATGAATGCTGTCACTGTCATGGCATTAATCAGGCCCGAAGGGTGATTTCACAGTCACTGCACGAAATCACCTTTTGGCACCAATTAACGAAACAACACTGCCAGTGTTCATAAGATGGGCTCTCAAAAAGCCTATGTTGAAAATTTAGTGGAAAAAGTCCTAAAAATGACTGTTTTACGAGCGTGCATTGCACAGTTCCTACGCACGCTTGTAAGTTCACGAATTTTCAGTATTTTCACTCCAGATTTTCAACATTGTCATTTTACCACACCTCCTTATGAGCAGTACAGCTGTCATTTCTCAAATCTCACCCAAAATGTGTTTCCGTACATGTAGCTGCTGTATAGTCGGGTAAGAGTGAAAATCACTGTATGGAACACATTAAGAAAATCACAGTGACATTGTTCATGACCAGAGGTCTTAAAATGGCTATGTTGAAAATTCGTGAAAAATATTCTAAAATGACTGTTTTACGAGCCTGTGTTATGCAGTTCCCACACGCTGCTTTTCAATATTTGCACGCCACTGACTTCCAAATACCTACACAGAAGATACAAGCAAGCAACATTCGGCATTGACAAATGCTTGTTTTTATAGACTCTAACTGGGTTTGTTGTTCTCTTACAGAATTTCTTCCTTTCTGGCAGAAGAACTCCTTTCTCTCTTCTGATGGCAGTCCAGTGAAGTACAAAGAACTGGTAATATACATACATTCACTGGCGCAGAGGTTTGCACACAAACTCTATGTGCACAAAGTCAAAGCTCATTCCCTGAATGACCCCTGTCATGCCTTCAATGACACAGCAGATACCCTTGCCAAGGAAGGGGCCCAGAGGGGTGGGACACATGGATGATGGATCATACAGAGGCCAATGCTGCCACACACATTGCAGCAGTCAGGAAGAAACCTGAACCCTTTTCCCCCTTGGACATCTCAGCAGCCCAACACACTGACACCAAACTCAAAGAAGTGTTCAGATTCCTTGACAAAGGTACAGAAGAGAAATTTCCCACACACAATCCCTACTGGAGGCATGAAGGTAAGTTACACTTGTCACCAGATGACAAGCTCATCTGGTATCAACAAGATGATTCCACCACCAAGTTGTGGGTGGTCCCCAGACACCTTAGGTCCGAATTCTTGCACCAAGTGCATGATACACCCACTGGTGGACACCAGGGAGTGGAAAATACCCTCCAGAGGCTTAAGACCACTGCCTGGAGGCCTGGTGTCACCAAAGATGTTAAACAGTACATAGATAACTGCCTTGTTTGTGTGCAAAACAACCCCATCCCCACCAAACAAAATGCCAAACTCCTACCACAAAGACATTCCGGTCCTTGGCGTGCCATACAGATTGATTTTATTGGTCCTCTGACCAATACTAGCAGAAACAACAAGTATGCTCTTGTGGTAACTGAGCTTTTCTCTAAGTGGGTTGAAGCTCCCCCCCAAGACGTGTACTGCTAAAACTACTGCCAAAATCCTGGTGGAACAAATTTTCTCCAGGTGGGGCCTACCTCTTAAGGTAGACTCAGATAAAAGAACCAGTTTTACAGGTGAGTTGATGAAAGAATCCCTTGAACTCCTTGGAGTTCAACAGAAGTTCCACATACCGTATCGCCCCTAATCTTCAGGTCAAGTAGAGAGAGCCAACAGACGGATTAAGCAATGATTTCTAAATTTATTGAGGACAATCCCAAAACTTGGGATTCCCTATTGCCATTACTCCTTATGGCAATCAGGGGCACCCCCCCCACTGCAGACCATGTGTCTGTAGACCAACATGTGGAAAAACTCAGAAAAGACCTCATACACCCACACTTGTATGTTGCCAATTGCATGGGCAAAGCCCAGCAATGGTCCAAAATACAGTTTGACAAGCACGCACAAGAAGTGGATTGGCAGGTTGGAGATCAAGTGATGGTCCTTCGATTTGCACATCCCACATACTCCTTCTCCAATAAGTGGGAATGCCCTTACCCCATTGTCAACAAGCTCAGTCTGGCAGTCTATCAAGTTAGACTATTGCAAAACAATAAACTGACTGACAAATGGTTACATGCAAACCAACTGAAACTGTATAAAGGAGCATAATTGCTTTTCCTCACCCCATTGGGCGGGATAGTACTAACCTACTAATGTTTGATTCTGCTTTTCAGATACACTGACAAGATGGCTATCTTGATCCATTTTCTCCTCATCTCAGGAGTTTTCCTCTGCATTCAAGGCATGGTACTGAACCTCCTACCACACCTTGATCATCCAGCATCTGGTCCAGAGGGAGTATCCATCAAAATACCCGATAGTTTGATTACTGTCCAGGAAGGTTCAGATGCTTACCTCATTGCCTCGGTTGTTGCTCCTCATAAATCTACCCTACAAATTGAGTGGCAAACCACATCGCAAAGACAAATTCTTCCTGTAGCCAAAGTCTCCAAAGGAGCTTTCCAGGGTTGGCCCAATGCTAAATTATTCCCAAATGGCTCTCTGTCCTTGCTACAAACTGCTCTTAGACATTCTGGTTTATACAATATCACAGCTTTAACTAACCCTGCATATTGTAATTATTTATCTAAGGATTCTGCTTGAAAATGTGCTGTGCACAACATGACCTCTGCTGCCATGTACCTTTCTGTGTTACCACCCACTGACAAACAGCTTTTGGAATGTCCAAACCACACCCCTGGTCCCCGCAGTGACCTAACAGCTACTGCCCTGCCTGGTACACTGATTAACAATTTACAATTTATGCATATACCTGTTTTGTTTAACCTTACTTACTGGAATATGAAAGAATTTGGTATGTGTCATAATACTAACACTTCAGCATTTTATAGTATGTTATTGCTTGATAGTTTAGCAGCATTTCAGATTTGTACTCAAGACCCTATCGCCTGGGTACACACCACTGAGCATAGAGGCAACTTCAGGAGACAACCCAATCCTGATGATCAAAGTCATAAACGTAATACATGTGAAGTTGACAGTTCTGATGTCACTGGTGCAACAGGCACTGTCACAGGTCTCTTTGGTATGGCTATGTCTATCTGGAATAAGGCAGACATTGCTGCTATCAAATCTCATTCAGCCAAATTTCAGACTGGTTTGATTAATAATATATTATCCCCATTATTACATGGTGTGGATGGCCTTACTCAGGAAGAAAGATACACTGTTTACAATATACACAACATTGGTAAGGCATTTTCTGACTCTAAAAAGATTAACTCAGTCATTGTCCAGAACAACAAAGAAGCAGATAAATAATACATTGCTAAAGAACTCTTATTCTCAGCCTATGGCTCATATTTTATCACTACCATCAACAATCTCTTCCGTGATCTAGAAACTGGAAGAATCCCTGATATAACACATGACAGACTTATTTCTAAATGGTATTGTCCATGATGTAAAACCCTTGGCTGTATTGCTATGTGTATGCAACAATCTCTAACTATTCCTCTTTCTTCATCTAGGAATTTGGGGTTTGTGACCAGACAACCTAATACTGGTCCCTGTTTTACTTCTAAGAAATGTTCCATCAGAGATACAATGTTTGTTTCTTTTACTGTCTCTTTACCAAGCTTTGATTCCACTACAGCTTTGTTCAACAAGCCAGCATCAGTCCACTCTATCGGGCACCTTGATGATATCTACAGAGCGCCTGACTTACCGCCTCTGCTGGTCTACCATCCTTTCCTGGACACCTGGATCACTCCGCACATAGACTGCTATGTGAAGAAACAGTATATCTACTTGTGTCAGTGTGACGTATTTGATGTTATTAAACCTGTATGTGGTTATTCTCCAGATAGCATTGATTGGCCTTTTTCCATGGTCGATGACATCACCACGAATGACACTGCTTTTCTGGACTCAACATTGGCTCCAGACAAACTTTCTAATCTTATCGAAGAGGTTCATCGCCTGTCAACATGAATTTCCAAGACAACCTACACCTGCCTGGTACAGTTGCAAAAATGGAGGCTCCCTACTGTAAAAAAGCAATACAGTTCTCACGGGGAGTACTGCGAGGTCACAAACTATAAGTCATACACATAAGGAATGGTAACATGAGTTATTGATTTTCCTAATTTCTGTTTTGTTCCCCACCAGAAGCCTGTCATTGGACATACCGCTATTACCCCCATCCCTCTTAAGGATGCAGACATTATTGATGGTAACCCCGATTATCTGCTTACCCTTTCTGAATAGTTACCATATTTTAATGTACACATAGATCCACAATCACTTACATTAAAATCACTTTTAGAGAGAAAAGACACACACCTCATCCACATTAGCAATAATATTACCAAAACTAATGAAGCTATCCTTTCCTTGATTAATGATGGTGCTATGAATGTTGCACTGACTAACAAATGGTTAGAGATAACTTTTAAAGGTTTTGTTATTATAGAAGCATTTTTGATATTTTTCTTGGTTATTATGCTATGCTGCCTACAGCGCACACTGCGCCAACACTGTGAGCAGCTGGAGTTCCTTTACAAAGCTCACAAGATCGGGTTTGTAAATGGCCTCACTCCCTGACTTTTCCTTAGATTAGCCTGTATGCCCTTTGAGGCAACAAGGGGGGAATGTTACACGAGGTCCCTGCACCCTGACTGGTCCCCCAGAGGTACAATCGTAGACAGCTAGTGCTTAGGCATATGTTATACTAACATAGGCTAAGGACATCTACTGTACAAGAGTAGATGTCAGGATATGTATGCATATTATTGTTTTACACTTTGCTTGCTAATACATATATATTTTCGTGTATTTCTTACTTGCAAGATGTAAGAACATCTGTGTCCTTGTAATAATTATGATATATATATATATATATATATATATATATATATATGGCATTGCCACCTTTTGGTGATTTGTACTACTACACTGAGTTATGTAAGACTCTGTATACTGTACTCTTTTGTTTTACAAACTGATGACTACTACAAAATTGTATAATGTTATCTTGGACTGTGGAGCCACCTCTAATTTAGCCAATAGGGTTCATCTCTGTAACAAGAAATGTTTCAATCTTACAGTAACCATGGTAATTATCATAGGTATATAATGTGAGACACTGAGTCTTACACCTTGGAGACCCCAAGAGACACGGAGAAACCTCGAGGTATAGGGAACGCTTAGCATTGGCTCCCAGTTCGTATTGATAAGAACTGCTTAGGGCAACTGTGGTTTATCCTTTTGGTAGTAATAAACAAGTTTATTACTCTTATGCAACGTGTTTATCATTCCTTGCATTTCCAATATTGCCAAGAACCTGAGAGTGAGGTTTAGACCTCCTGACAAAACTAACAGTCTGATACATGGGCCCTCATTTAATGTGAGACACTGACACATCGAGACATGGGCCCTAATATAATGTGAGACACTGACACTCTGAAACATGGGCACTCAAATAATGTAGGAAAGTGACAGTCTCACATATGAGCCCTTATTTAATGTGAGACATCGACACACTGAAACATGAGCCCTAATATAATGTGAGACACTGACGCTGTGAGACATGGCCCTTGTATAATGTGAGACACTGACATTATGAGATATTTGCCCTCATATAATGTGAGATACTGACATCCTGAGACATGGGTCCTCATGTAATGTGAGACACTGACACTCAGGGATGTGGGCTCTCATACAGTGTGAGACACTGACACTCTGAGACGTGGACACTCATATAATGTGAGACACTGATGTTCTATATTGTGGGTCAGTACAGAACAGAATCATACATGGTATGTCAGTTAGTGGTCATCTTTTATTTATTATACTCAGAGATAGTGGTCTTGCATCACTGGACATGCACAAAGTAAGGCTTACTGTGCATGACAGGAACTTACATGTATAATGGACTACAATACCCACATGTATAAACTACAACTCTAATCAACTTCCTACCACATGTACCCATGTATATACTACCATACATATCCTTGAATATACTGCAGTACACTCCTCCTCCTTAGACAGAAACTTGTCTAAAATACTTAAACAGTAACATTCCTAACTTATGGGCTGAAGTAGACTTTTCAGTACCCAGAAACAAGTTCAGGGGATTATTCTGCCCCTTGGGTAGAACTTGTCAGTAACTAAGTAACAGTACAAGTAAGAATTCATTTACACAGAGGGACAAGTTCATTACATGACATTAAAGGTCAAGTCTTTGTGGTGGTCTTCAGTGCCCCTGGGGATATCTGTGGGTTGGAATAACCATTGCTGATGGAACAGCAGATTCATTATTATTTGGCACCAGCTCCAGTGAAACTTCACGGGTAGGAGCAAAGTCCTCTGTGTCACTGTCCTCAGATGAAGTGACGTCTTCTGCTACATTTTCTGAAACCTTGGAATGCAGCAGGTGATCCACATGTACGTGAATAAGTCGCTGACCCGCGTGAACTGCATATGTTAAAGATCCACGTATTTCAATCACCACTCCAGGAATCCAAGAACCCTTGGGATGTCTACAGTCTCGAACAATCACCCTCTCCCCAGGATGAAAAATCTGTACTAACTTGGTAGACTTGTCATTACCTTTTTGCTGTTGTAGTTGTTGCTTTGCGACAGTGTCAGCCAAGTCTGGCTTGAGCAATGACAAATGGGTTCGAGTTCGCATTTTAGGAACAGTTTAGCAGGTGTTCACTCTGTGACTGTGTGAGGAGTGCTTCTGTAAGCAAACAGAAAAAGAGCCAGCCTTTGAGCTGTAGTTAGTTGTCATGAATCAGATTTATTCCAAGCATTTTTGAATGCCTGCACAGCTCTCTCGGCTGCACCATTTGATGCTATATGATAAGGAGGAGTCAAAATATATCAGACGCCATTCTGCTTTAAGAACAGTTTAAAGACATGGGAAGAAAACTGGGGACCATTGTCCAACACTAACTCCCATGGTAGTCCATAAGAGGTGAAAATTTGTATCAAAAGGTCTATAGTCTTTTCAGTAGTTGTGACTTGTGTGGGTAGTACTTCCAGCCATTTGGAGTGGACATCAGTGACTACCAAGAAGTGTTGCTTGTCTACTTCAACATAGGCAACATGGATGTGATCCCACAGTGTGGTTGCCCAGGACCAAGGATGCAGGGGTGCAGTAGAAGGTTGGTTGCGGACAGCCACACATGGTGCACATTGGTTGACAAAATGTTGGATATCTTGATCAAGACCTGGCCACCAGAGGTATCCTTTGGCCAATGCCTTCATTCAAGAGATTCCAGGATGACTGTCATGTAAGTCAGAAAGAAATCTCATGTGGAACTTTTGAGGTATTACAACTCAAGCTCTCCACAGAACACAGCTTTGCTCTGTGGACAACTGGTCCTTCTTGTCTAAGAAATGTTGGAGGGTTGGGTCTCTCTTGAAGTTAGGCCAACCATTTAAGGTGAAATCTAGGACTTAGGAGGACAGGATCTCACTGTGTCTCTGCTGTGACATCTTGTGAAGCAATTGGTAAGTCTTCAAGATGTGAAAGATGGAATACTGTTGCATCATCTTCCTTTGCTGTAGCATCCTTGCATGGCAGTTTTGGCAATGCATCTGCATTTGCATGATCTTGAGAATGTTGGTATTCAATGTCATAGTCATATGCTAACAAAATCAGGGCCCATCGCTGCATCCGGAGAGAGCTGCAAGAGTTGGTATTGTGGCCTTTGGCCCCAGAATTGCTAGTAGAGGTTTGTGATCTGGTAGCAGAGTGAATTTCCATTCATACAAGTACTTATGGAACTTCTTGACACCAAAAATTATGCCCAAGGCTTCTTTCTTGATCTGAGCATAGTTTCTCTTGTTTGAGGACAATGTCCAGGAAGCAAAAGCAAATGGGTGTTCTTCTCCAGAAGGTAACACATGTGAGATGACAGCCTCCACTCCATATGGTGATGAATCGCATGGCAGCTTCAGAGGCTTGGCTGGGTCATAGTGTGCTAATGATTTGCTGCCTAGAAGATGTTTCTTGCAAGCCTGGAATGTTTCCTCACACTGTGGGGACCAATTCCATTGAACTTCTTTCTGTAGCAAGTCAGAAAGTGGTTGCAAACAATGGGGACAGATGAGAAAGGAACCATCCATAGTAGTTCAAGAGTCCTAAGAATGATCTTAACTCTGTCACATTTGTTGGTGCAGGTGCCTTGACTATAGTATCCACCTTGCTGTCTGTTGGATATAGGCCTTGGGCGTCGATCCGGTGACCTAGGTACTTTGCAGAAACTGGCATTTTTTCTAGTTTTGCCTTCAGTCCATACCATTGCAGTCTGGTCAGAACGTGGTCCAGGATTGTCAGATGCTCTTTCACTGTGGGTGCAGTTACCAAACTATCATCCATAAAACATACTACATGGTACAGTCCACACAATATCCAGTCCACTGTGTTTTGGAAAATTGCTGGCGCTGTGGAAACTCCATATGCCAAGCGACGATGCTGGCAAAGTCCCTTGTAGATGTTAATGGTAAGATATGATTCTGACTCTGGTTCCAGTTCTAGTTGCTGGTATGCAAAGGATACGTTCAACTTGCTAAAGAACTTGCCACCTGACAATGTAGCAAACAAGTCCTCTGCATTGGGTAATGGGTATGGATCTTACTATATGCAACAGTTTACTGTAACATTGCAGTCACCACACAACCTAACTGCTTTGCCTCATTTTGGTACCACAACAATAGGGGCAATCCAGTTGCTCCTCTCTACTCATGAGATGATACCATGGCTTTCAAGATGGTCCAGTTTCTTCACTACTCCTTCCCTTAAAGCATATGGTACTAGTCGAGGCTTATCGAAAATTGGAATGGCTCCGTTGCACTTGGATGTTTGCCTCGGAATCCCGGATCATGCCGTAACCGTCCTGGAAAATAGGATCATGTTTGTCCAGTATTTTCTTTAGCACATCTTGCAGTGCTTTGGTCACTGTATTCAAGTTGAAGATCTTTTCCCAGTTCAGTTTGATCTGCATGAGCCAGTCTCTGCCTAGTAATGTAGGTCTTTCTCCTTGTACCCCCACCAGAGGCAAGTTCCACTTTCCTCCCTCATAGGTAAGTGGCACTTGAATTTCACCTAGCATGGGGATTTGCTCTCCAATGTATGTCAAGAGCTGAATAGATGATGGTTACAATGGGCACTGCTGAAGTTCCTTTCTGTAGATATTCTCTGGCACAAGAGATACTGAGGCTCCGGTGCCTAGATGCATGCTCACAGGGTTGTCTGGTAGCTCAAGCTGTAGGTAAATTTCCTTTCTGGTTGCCCGTGTTGCTTAAACCATGAACATGTACAATGCCCCATCCTCTCTTTCAGTGGTTGCATTGCCATCTGTGACATTCTGTGCAGTAGCAGTCTGTGATGTACTTTTGCATACCCTTTGTATAATGTGATCCACTTTTCTGGAGCTGCAGCATTTCTCATATCAAAAGCAGCACGTGCCTTGCTGGTGGTTACCTCCACATTAGTAACACAGGTTTGACTTTATGGAAGTGCCTGTGGTGCTGGCTTCCTAAATGTTTGGGGTTACTGATGAGCATGTGATGGACCACTGTGTGGTGTGGCATGTCCCTTTTGTTCTAGAGTATGGGTAACCTTATGAACTTCATTTCTTTGGGGTTCTGAATGTCTCACCAGTGCTTGGGAGCCTTTTTGAGTGAGCTCCATAGTGATTGCAATGTCACAAACTGTCTTAAAATCTAGTTTATTTTCTTGCAAAAGCCTTTTTCTGTGGGCTTCACCTCTCAGACCACATACAAAGCGATCCTAGAGGGCATCATCTAGGGACTGGCCAAACTCACAAGTGTGTGCTAGATGCGTTCATGCATTGATGAAGTCAGCAATAGGTTCCCCTTCCCCTTGGTTGCAGTGGTAGAAGGTGTGCGTTCAGCAATGAGAAGGGGCTGGGATTTGAAATGCTTTGCAAGTGTCTCAATGATTTGTGCATATGTCAGGGTCAGGATGTCAGCTGGGGCTGTTAAATTCCGTAGAAGGGCACAAATCTGTGGTTGTAAGACTGCTAAGAAAACATCTACTTGTTCATCTTCTACTGTTTTGTTTGCCTTAAGCCAGTGTTGGAAACCCTCTAGATATAAATCAAATGTTTCCTTAGATTCATAAATTCAGGTACTCTGCCAATTGTAATCATGATGTCTTTGGCTACAAGTAGGTGCTTAGTAGCTGCAGTGTCTACACACAAAAACAAAAAGTGTGTGATATAGTTTCTGTGGTGTGCTTCAAGAGGCTTATGCTTTGCTACTGTTGTCAGTGTCTGAGGACATACACTAGCTGAGATGATGCAAAGGAGTGTTAGGTTTCAGGTTGAAGCCATAATTCATGTGTCTCTTGTAGACATGCTATTAGCTGTGTTGTCTGTTTTTCAATACATCAAAGTAGCAAATAGCTCTTTAGGTTTCTATTTTACCAGTCTGTAGATAAATCTGTACCTAGAGTTTTGCATCTATGCAATTTAAATAGGTTTTCAGTTGCCAGGCAGAGAGGGACAGATAAGCAAGCCCGATGGAACAGAATTTAGACACAAGGAGCTGGAAAGATTTACTATGCAATTTAAATTAAAAAAAACATGCATTAGTTTACATGACCCTTCAGTTGCACTCGTAGGAGTTCTGGTGTTGATCCTTATTGCCAATGTGATATATTGTGGGTCAGTACAGAAGAGTCTCATACACAGTATGTCAATTCAGTGGCCATCTTTTATTCTACTCAGAGATAGTGGTCTTGCATCACTGGACATACACAAAGAAAGGCTTACTGTGCATGACAGGAACTTACATATATAATGGACTACAATACCCACATGTACAAACTACAACTCTAATCAACTTCCTACCATATACACCCATGTATATACTACCATACATATGCATGCATATATTACAACTGACACTCTGAGACATGGGTCTTCATATAATGCGAGACATTTTGTCATGACCGTCAGTACTTGTTGGAACCTTAAAAGGAAGCAATTGACCACGTGACCGAAACTATTCCAATGTACACAGCAAAAATATTGGAATGTGGCTGGGAGGACAGGTGAGTGACTATAACACAGACAGCTCATAGTTGCATAACTTTTGAAGAACAGATAGATTGGATAAAATAGCAACAGAAAGAAGTATAGCATAAACAAAATATATTATATTTCACCAGTTTAGTAACAGATAAACACATTCTTCTTCTAAGATACTGTACAATGGATTTAGTTAAGGCTTTTTGTAATATGGGTTGCTAAAAGTGTGCAGACCCATTGGAGGAATCCCTCTGCATGGACATGCATTAAATTCTCTTTTTATGCATGGTTCCATGGAGGGACTCTGGGCAAGAGCTGTTGACTCTGGGACAGGGGCAACCATGACTGATAGTGGAGAAGTGAGAGAGCTACACCCTGACACCATTGAGAGGCACATATATTACAGTGGTTTGTGTGTCTGGAGTGCTCACTGTATTGCCACCCTCTTCTGTCGCTACCTGCAGGTGTTCTTCTGTTTATGTCATGTTACTCATGACCGTGGGGCGGCACACAGATCATCAATAGCCAACCAGGACCATATATTTTAAACAGGACCAGAGACACGGCTATGTCCCTGTCACTGACTGAACACTAAACAAATACATACAGGAAACAGGACACTGCACCACTAGTGTATTAAATGTCCTGATGTCTCTCTCTCTCTCTCTCTCTCTGACACTGTACAGGTCTCTGTCTTGCACTCTCCCTGTCACTGTTACTCTCTCTCTTCTCTCCCAGGCACAGCTCACTGTCAGACATACCGTATGGGGCAAATCTGAGGAACGCGGACACCATTGCCATAACCATCATGGCACTTTCCCCACCTTGTGTACTGCTTCTGGCAAAGTTGAACAGAAAGAGTTTGACACAGACAGAAAGAGACACACAAGTGCAACATTGTGGTATTACATGATCCCAACCTCTCTCATTGTGCAGGTGTAAGACAGAGAGAGTTGGGGTCATGTAATACACAAGTGCTTCAGTTGTCTGTCTCTCTCTGTCTGTCTTGAAGTCTTTCTGTTCAAGTTCCTTGGAATGGCAACAGTGCCCACTTTCCTGAGTTTTGCCTCATACTGGTAGCTCCAACAGTGAGTCATGGACCAAGACAGAGAGAGTAACAGTGACAGGGAGCGTGCAAGAGGGACCTGTACAGAGACGAGAGAGAGAGAGAGAGAGAGACAATTGGGCATGTAGTACAGTAGTGATGTGGTGCCCTGTCTCCTTTCTGTCAGACAAAATTGTCAGTTACCTGTCCTGGTCCTGCTGTCCCTGTCCCACTGTGTCACCAAATCTGCCTGCTACATGCTTCTGTGTGCCGCTCTCTGTATCTGGCTGTCAACTCCACTGGACAGTAACAACTTCCACAATAATGTCAGCCTGTTTCTTGCTTCCTATTGAGACCTGTGCTGCAACAAGCCGCTGCAGTGCCAGCAATATCAGTGAGCAGCACCCCTGCATATACAGAAAGAGAGAGAGAGGATACAACAGCACATTGTCAGGAGACCTCTCTCTCTTCATCTGCGTACAATGGCCGATCGCCATGGATTGTGAGAGATAGGTCATGTCCACACTACACCCTGTAACGTTACAGAGTGCCCAAACCGTTACTGCCTGTAACGCTACAAGTGCCAAACCGTTACTGCAACAGTTTGCGTTTACACCTGTAGCGTTACGAAGAAGCATTCGTAACCCGTTATTTAAGAAACCACATATGAGGTGGTTTCAACAATGGTTATGAAACCAGTTATGCCTTGCAACATTACCGGGCTAAGTGTGATGATGCGGGTAATGGTCTCTGTAGGCTCATAGCGCAGCGCTTAGCTCTATCCTGGGAACGGGTGCTGCCGTAACGGTTGCCCGGCACCCCTAGTGTGGACCAGCGGTACCGGTCCCATAACGGACACCACCGCAATATGGACACACTGCACCACTCCCCGGCCATAATGGATTGCATCCGTTACCGGGCCGGAGCGGTGTAGAGTGGACAGGGCCATAGAAAGGCTCAATGCGCCTGCTCCACCAGGGAATACCACTGAGTCTTGCAGCACTTTGCTGTCTGGTGCAGTGTTCTGTGAGAGACAGAAGGACATTGAGATGAGGAGGTACTGGAGGAGTGGGCTATTGCTTACTTAAGATAGAGAGAAAGAGAGAGAGCAAGTGAGAGAGAGAAAGAGCAAGAGAAAGAGTCTCTGAACCAGCCCCGCTGTAAGTAAAGAGAGAATGCTGTGAAAGAAAGTGATCGGCAACAGGTGTCCTAACCAGAGAGAGATGACACACACTGGCAGTTCGATGTGGGGACTGCCAAATTATGACAGAGTGTGTGTGTGTGTCTCTCTCTCGATGTCTGTTACTTTGTATGTCTGTCTCTGTGTCTATGTCATGCAGTCATTCCCGAGAGTAAAGCTGGCTTACCAGTAACTGCAGGGGGTGGGCTTGGGGGGCTAAAATTAAGTTGATAGGCAAGATAACAACAGTATTAGGCACAAGAAATGTCACAAATCATCTGAGTAGGGTATTTGTGACTGGAAATGCAGTATGCATCATTTTTCAGGGTCTATTTTGCAAGGTGGCAGGATATAGTACATTTTTAGCTATTTAAATAGAGGAAAAAACCCTTTGTGTGGGTTTGTCCTTTGTTTAAACATAGCCCATGTTATAAGTGCAATAGCCCACTCCAGGATATGGGGTTATGGGGATATAATAACCGCCTTCCCCTTTTTCCCATAGGGAAATTGAGGCATAATTTGCGTTATAAAGGAGTGTTTATAATGGCAAACATGCGCACGAGTCCTCTTGCTGTGCACATGCTCAGGCAGCAGCGCAGACCAGTTGAGACCGCTGAACGCTTCTGTCTCGCCCGAAACCAAACCGCCAGAAGAACTCGGCGGTAAGTTCTTTTCTTTTTCCCCACATACATTGTAAACACATAAATACCTGCTCAAAGGAAGAAAACTGTTTTTAAAATATGGCAAATCTCAGCACGGGCTAAAACTAAACCGAACGAGGGCGCACTGGTTGCTGTTTGTACATATAATTGCTGAGGTGAAAAAACCAACAATTATATAAAATAAAATATGGGTTGGATGTGAAACTCAAAGTTTACACCTCGGGTTAGATAAAGGTCATAAACCCCTCAAGCCTCACTGGGTTTATGGCATCTAATCCTTGGGTGTGTGTAACCTTCTCAAGCACCTTGCGCCATACTTTATCCTATATTTATTGCATGAATGCAGTACTGTGAAGTCACTCCGGCCTGCAGCCTTGAGGCTCACACACACCCAGCTGTGCATTAAATCCACATAACACCAAACCCTGCCATGGGTTATTGCTTACTGAACAAGTCAATTTTCATGGTGTTCAAAAGCAGGTATACCTGAAATGCATCTGAAGTAACTGGGATTAATATGATAGCAATAATTAGTTTGAGTATTGTTACACAAAAAAGAGGACAAATTTAAACATTTTAAGATACAGCTAGACTTGTTTTAGTCAAAGACAAAGAAATCCTATTGGATTACATTTGGTTGCATACAGTTTAAATATGAACAGAGGTTTTGTTTATAGTTAGAGTTTTTCTTTAGAAAGAGTCTATTTACATTGTAAATGAAGTAAATCCATGGATAATGCATTTACAATGTAAATAGAATCTTTCTAAAAAGAAACCCAAATGTAAGCAAAACCTGCTCATTTACATATTTCACTGCTTATGCAGCCAAACGTAGACCATAATTAATCCATTAGGATTTCTTTTGGCTTAAAACATAATACAGGTACATGTATTTAACATTTATTAAAAATCCAAAAGTAATCCAGGATTTAAATTTTCATATTTAGTTTGGAAAAAAGTCCAAAATAAGCACAACTAAATATATTCAGAAGAAGCATTTTTTTATTTTCTTCAGCTGCAAAAAAAAGGATTAAAAATTAGCATATTTTGTTGCGGATGCAGCCAAAAGTAAGACTATTAAAATAAGAAATTACCGTAATACCTTTTATGGATTAAATTCAATTTCAAGTGAATTTAAAGGAATTTAAATCTGAAGAAAAGGTAAAAGTAAGTCAATGTCAATCAACAATTTTAGGTAGAGACTGATTCTAGGTGATGGGTCTCATATATTGTGAGACAGCGACACTCTGAGACACAGCCCTCATATAATGTGAGACACTGACATTTCTGGCCAGAGGCTTCATACAATGTGAAACTGTGGTACTCCGGACATAGTCCTCATATAATGTGAGTCACTGACACTCTGAGACATGGGTTGTCATACAACGATTAAACAATGATTTTCTGAAGACGTAGTCCCTCATAAAATCTAAGACACTGACATTCTGTGACATGGAACCTCGTATAATGTGCAGTAGTGACAAGCTGAGTCATGGGTTCTTACTGTATATACTGTGAAACACTGACACTTGGAGACATAAGCCCTAACATAACATGAGGCACTGACACTTTGGGATATGGGTCATTATAAAGTAAAACATTAACACTCTGAGGCATGGGCCCTCATATAACATGAGACACTGACGCTTGCAGACATGAACCCTAATATAATCTGAGACACTGACACTCTGAAAAATGAGCCGTCTTATAATGTGAGATACTGACACTCTGGGAGATGGCTGTCTATAATGTTTAACGCTGACACTTTGAGACATGAACCTTCATATAATGTGAGATACTGACACTCTGGGAGATGTGCCCTATAATGGAAACACTAACATGACACTCTGGAGATGGGCTGTTATAATGTTTAATGCTGACACTTTGAGACATGAACCTTCATATAATGTGAGATACTGACACTCTGGGACATGGGACCTCATGATGGAAGACACTGACACATGTGACACAAGCATGTCCTGGGTCTGGTCATGTACTTTATTTTTAAATTGGACTACAAAGGTACGCCTGTTTCTTGGATAGATGGCTAGTGATACTGCAGACAGGGGATACCCAACTGGCAGGGGTTGCCCAATACTCCCTAACAGGCTTCACACAGGTTGCAGTTGCATTGCAATGCACTGCATCTGCCCACTTGCTGCAAGCTGAGCAGTCAGACCCCCTTACAAGCTTCAGCCCTCATCTGCACCTACACACACCCACCTTCCCACCTGCCCACACACACGCCCACACCCACCCACCCACCCACACTCATCCCTACAAGTGCAGCATGCACTCCACCACCAGCGTGCACACACACGCACACTTTGTTTTAAAAACATTTTTCATCATACTATTTTCATCCCCACACACCATCTCTCTCTCTTTGTTTTTCTCTGTCTTTTATTTTAGTCTGTATTCTTATATATTTTAATCTTAATTTACTCTTTACTTCTTTCTAATCTTTTTCTCTTCTGTTCTGAAGCTCTTTTTATCTCTGTAGACTGCAGCAGAGACAGCTTTCTGGGTCCCTCAGCTGCCCTCCACCCACAAACAGTCTCTTTTTTTTATGTTGGCTGATGAGTGTGCGCCAGCCAACATATTGCAGTAGTAGCAGATTTGAAGGTGCGGTCACTGTGGGCAAATGCAGGGCATGCATCAGTAGGTGCACCTCTCATTCCCCAATAAGGCAGCTGCAGATGCTGACACCAGCAACACGTAAACTGTCCACCAGAACTAAGAAAAGGTCCATCGCAGTGAGAGCCAAGCTTGTCATTGCAGTGTCACGTCTTTCCTGGTGAAGCAGTTTAATAAACATGGCAGCACTGACTGCCGCAGCACAGAGTGCCCCAACCCACTTAATTTGTTGATGGGGGAGCCCACTCCCCATCAGCATAATGCCCCCCTCCCATTTAAAGTGTATGCTGAGGGCGTGCCCAATCCCCCTCAGCATCATGCACTTCCAAACAGTCTTTCTCTGCCAAGGGGGGCCCAATCCCCGTTGGCTTCAATTCCCCCTTCCCAATTTATTTTGCTGATGGAGGAGCCCACTCCCCATTGGCATAATGTCCCACTCTCATTTAAAGTGTATGCTGAGGGGGTGCCCAATCCCCCTCGGCATCATGTATCCCCAAACAGTCTTTCTTTGCTGAGCGGGGGCCCAATCCCCATCAGCTTCAGTCCCCCCTTCCCTATTTATTTTGCCAATAGGGAGCCCACTCACCATTGGCATAATGATTCCGCCGCTTTTGTTGTGTGCTGAGTGGGGTGCCCAATCCCCCTCGGCTCTTGTCCCCTCCTTTGGTATGTGCCAAAGGGGGTGCCCAATCCCCCGTCGGCTACAGCACCCCCACAAAACAGTCAGGTGGCATGCTGGGAGTCCACCCCAGCATGCCAAATGCCCCAGTAAAACAAAAACTGTCCTGCAAATTTTTTTTTTTTTAAACCTGCAAACCAGAAAATGGTCCCTGGTTAACTCCGGTGGCCCTCCCACAACCCACGTCCACCCTCTGCACATCCTTTCTCCTGACACCCCCCCTTACCACATACTTACCTCTGGAGAATGGTGCGATGATCTTCGGTGGACCGGGAATACGTCTGCACTCTTCAAAACCGACCGCGAACTGAAGAAATGCCGGTAAGCTGTATAATGGCATAAATAGGGGTTTGTCAACTTTGGTGCATATCTTGGGCATTTTGGGGAATTGTGGCACAAAATTTTCAACATGGGATTATTTGGACCCCTCCTCGTGAATTTAGTCACTGTCAGGGCGTTATTTGGTCCTGATAGGTAATTTTGTGGTTGCTGCACAGAATCACCTTTCAGGACAGATTAATGAAATGATAGTGCCACTGTTCATGAGAGGGGCTCTCAAAAAGCCTATGTTTAAAATTTGGTGAAAAAAATCCAAAAATTGCTGTTTTACGAGCATGCATTGTGCAGTTTCCGTGCACATGCCTAACTTCATGAATTTGTAATATTTCCCTCCAGATTTTCAAAATTGGCATTTTTCCATGCCTCCTAATGAACAGTATAGCTGTCATTTTCCATATCTTGCCAAAATGTGTTTCGCACATCCAGCACAGAGTAGCGTGGTTGCTGTGCGAAATCAGTCTTAGGGACAGTTTGAGAAAATGAAGGTGACACTGTTCATGAGCAGAGGTCCTAAAATGCCTATGTTGAAAATCTGGTGATGAAAGTCCATAAAATGACTGTGTTAAAAGTGTGCATTGCACAGTTTCCACGCACCCTTGTAACTTTGTAAATTTTCATGCCAGATTTTTAACAATGGCATTTTTTCACACCTCCTTATGAACAGTAAAGCTGTCATTTTTCACATCCTGCCCAAAATGTGTTTTTGCACCTGTGGTGCACAATGGCGTGGTGGCTGTGGGAAATCAACTTTTGGGACAGATTAACAAAATCACAGTGCCACTGTTCATGACGGGAAATCCCAAAATGCCTATGTTGAAAATGTGGTTAAAAAAATCCCCAAAATAATTGGGTTACGGACGTGTGTTGCTCAGTTTCTATGCCTGCACATGGCTTCACTAATTTTTTATATTTTCACTCCAGATTTTCAACATTGCCATTTTTTACACAGCCTCATGAACATTACAGTTGTCGTTTTTCACATCCTGCCCAAAATGTGATTTCATGCCTGTGTCGCCAAATGGCATAGGCGCTGTGCAAAACCACCTTTCATCTAACAACTGATAGCGGCACTCTTCATGAGGTGGGGTCACAAAAAGCCTATGTTGAAAATGTGGAATGAAAATACCAACAAACACCTACGGCATTAGGGTTTCCAACTGTAACATCCCACCCTGTAGAGACGGACAGGTGTCAGAGGTGTGACTTGGGATCATTGGCTGTAATGCTCATGCCATTTCACCCCCATCCCCCCACCCTGCAGCCAGTGACAGGCATTGAGGTGTGCCTTGGAGTGTTCAGCCCTAAAGTTCACCCCATTCTCCTATACTGAACTCATCTCAGCTTATCTCCTTATGGAATGTGGTAAGTATAAGGCCCAAAGACCCCACAGAACACCACTACACTTGTCAGTGTCTACAGGGTAGGGTGAGGTTAAATGGCATGAGCATTATAGCTGATGACCCAAAGGCACACCCCAATGTCTGTCAGTCTCTGCATGGTGAGGGTGGGGTTGGCATCAATTCAATACTTCACTGCCATTCCTATTATGCATCTCTAACTCCTGCACTACCAATGCCAGGGAGACAACATTCGGCATTGACAGATGCTTGTTCTCTATTCTTTTTATTGTAATTTCAGTTTGCTCATTACTTCTATCTTAAACTATTTTCTCTTCTGTTCTGGTACTATTTTTATTCCTGCAGACTGCAGTGTAATCTCTTTGGGCACCCTGTCCCACCTCCATGTACAGCCTCCTTTCAAAGTTTTGTTTTTCTTCTTTCCCTCTATTTTTTCTAGTACTTTACCCCTCCTGTCCTGTCTGTCCCCAACTCCCTTTTCCCACACACTTGTTGTTTTGGCCTGTTGATGGCTGCAGAGTGAGCTGAACTGAATAGACAATCATGGCCTCACTGTGCAAAAGAACCCCTTTCCTCCTCTGGCTGAGCTGTAATGCCACAAAGAATGGAGCCTCTGGCTATA
This sequence comes from Neoceratodus forsteri, assembly GCA_016271365.2. Taxonomy (NCBI): domain Eukaryota; kingdom Metazoa; phylum Chordata; order Ceratodontiformes; family Ceratodontidae; genus Neoceratodus; species Neoceratodus forsteri. The sequence goes on along the minus strand of CM057455.1, from coordinate 1,136,552,606 downwards.
TAAGTATATATACACTGGTCTGTGCATGTGAAACAAGCATATCTATGCCATGTGCACTCCACTCTGGCAGCTTGAGACCTCTCCTCAGCCTCCTCAGCTTGTTACATGGCAGGCATTCCAGCTGGAGGCTGAGAATGCTGAAAAAACCTTCCTGAGCAGCATATGTTTGGGTTGGCTTGGTTTTGTATATAAAGTTTCTGCACACTCAGGTTTTTATATATCGATATATATATATGGAAGGTGTAGTGACATCATGCATCAAAGTATACATGGGAGGTAGTATAGCATAGACTATATATATATATATATATATATATATATATATATATATATATACAATAGGAGTGAGCTATATTTTCCTCTGATAAAAGCATGTATTACTACCACAGTGAGATGATCCAAGCCCAGGATAACACAGTGATGATAAATGCTGTTTATACATACTGTGCTTACCTCACCAGCATTTATTCTCACTGTGGTGATGTCACAGACAAGCCCATTAACTCCCCCTCAGTGCTGCAACTTGTTTCAGCTCATTAAAACAAATGAAATTCACCTGCTTTCAAGTACCTGATGTCCCAACAACAGGTTTACTGCATTCAGTCTCACAGACACTCACATGCCGAGAAGATCTCTAATGTTCCTACTAGATGGAAAAAGAAGAAAGTGCACTGACTACTAAATGCATCAAACCATGCAGACTCAAAGCAGCAAGCATACTTGGATACAACTGAACTATACTGGAAGAATAAATAAATTCTCCTTAGAGAAAAAACAAACCAATGAATGTGGAAGAAGTTTTTCTATCTTGCACACAGTTTGAAAACAACCTAGAACCACTTTAGAAATGCCTATTGTATAATTGCACACATGATGTGCAGATTGTAGGATATTGAAATATTCACTCATGAACAGTGACCACTGGATAGTTTCACTTGTGCATTCAGCACTTGTGAGTATCCAGAGGTCACTGTTCACTCATGAAGATATTTCACATAGCACACTCATGCCCATCATGTAGCCCATCATGTATTCCATATATATATATATATATATATATATATATATATATATTTATACAATGGGGTGAAGGATAAATGAGTGTGATAAAAACAGGTATCTTAACCAGAGTGAGATAAATGTAAAGGCTGACATTTATGTCATGGCTCAGAGTGTGATAAATGTAAGAACTGACATGTATCTCATGGCTGAGAGTGAGATGACTCACTGCTGCCTGCAGCCAACTCAGTTACCATGGAAAAATATTCTCAGGTGTTTCCGATACTCTGACTCACTCTCAACCCATTGCTGCGATACTCTCAGCTTGACTGCAGCCAGAATTCTAAAACAGACAGCTTCACAAAACAGTTTCTGTCTCACAGCTGCCTGAAGCTAACTTACTTAGCATTGTAAAACACACTCAGCTTTTCACACAGAGTTTGAAACACTGCCAGCCCATTCAGAAAATTTCATACACAGAAACAGCAAACGCAGAAACAGCAACAGAACACAAAAAATCATAACAATACTTCAGAAACTCATGCCCCATTGTATAAATCGAACACATGATGTGCAGATTGTGTGCTATGGAAAATATCTTCACTCCTGCATTGTGAGCTCTGCAGGAGTGAAGATATTTTTCATATCACACTCCTACCCATCATGTATACCCTATATATATAACTCTGCAGTGTGCTACAGCAGAGTTACTGTGGAAAACAATGTCATTTCAATTTCAATTAGTCCTTTTGTCATTCAGGAAACTGTGACATTTACTTCATACTGACAGTGTCACATTTTCCTGCATGACAAAAGGGATTCATTCCCATTGGAATTACATTGTTTACTGCAGTAACTCTGCTACAGCATGCTGCAGAATACCTTAGAAGTGTGATTCATCCAGGTGAGCATCACTGTAGATACATATGTATATATATACAGAATCACACATGCCCCCACAATTCAAAGCATCATGGGCTACATATGCAAATCACCACAGAATGTTATGCTGGTCCAACTTTAAGCAGAATTGCATGGTGCCGAAAGGCCTCTCACACAGTTTGCAAAGGGTGCTAACAGAAGACATAGACACGTGTTTCATCCTATCAGGACTCATCAGTATGCCTCATCTGTTTGACACCCCAGTGGAATGGACCAGCTACCCTTAAGGCAGTGTGCCTTGGATACATTGTGGTGAACCCATTAAAATAAAAAACTGTTTAAAAGACAAAGAACCTCTGTGTGCAAACACTGAGGCAAGGGTTACCCCAAAGGGCATTTGGCTGGGAAGCCAAGTTTCAAGAAAATACAAAATCACACATGCCCCCACAATGCAAAGCATCATGGGCTACATATGCAAATCACCACAGAATGTTATGCTGGTCCAACTTTAAGCAGAATTGCATGGTGCCGAAAGGCCTCTTAAGGCTGGTCCATTCCACTGGGGTGTCAAACAGATGAGGCATACTGATGAGTCCTGGTAGGATGAAACACGTGTCTATGTCTTCTGTTAGCACCCTTTGCAAACTGTGTGAGAGGCCTTTTGGCACCATGCAATTCTGCTTAAAGTTGGACCAGCATAACATTCTGTGGTGATTTGCATATGTAGCCCATGATGCTTTGCATTGTGGGGGCATGTGTGATTTTGCATTTTCTTGAAACTTGGCTTCCCAGCCAAATGCCCTTTGGGGTAACCCTTGCCTCAGTGTTTGAGCACAGAGGTTCTTTGTCTTTTAAACAGTTTTTTATTTTAATGGGTTCACCACAATATATCCAAGGCACACTGCCTTAAGGGTAGCTGGTCCATTCCACTGGGGGTGTCAAACAGATGAGGCATACTGATGAGTCCTGGTAGGACGAAACATGCATCTATGTCTTCTGTTAGCACTCTTTGCAAACTGTGTGAGAGGCCTTTCGGCACCATGAAATTCTGCTTAAAGCTGGACCAGCATAACATTCTGTGGTGATTTGCATCTGTAGTCCATGATGCGTTGCATTGTGGGGGCATGTGTAATTTTGTATTTTCTTGAAACTTGGCTTCCCAGCCAAATGCCCTTTGGGGTAACACTTACCTCAGTGTTTGCGCACAGAGGTTCTTTGTCTTTTAAATAGTTTTTTATTTTAATGGGTTCACCACAATATATCCAAGGCACACTGCCTTAAGGGTAGCTGGTCCATTCCACTGGGGTGTGAAACAGATGAGGCATACTGATGAGTCCTGGTAGGACGAAACACGTGTCTATGTCTTCTGTTAGCAGCCTTTGCAAACTGTGTGAGAGGCCTTTCGGCACCATGTAATTCTGCTTAAAGTTGGACCAGCATAATATTCTGTGGTGATTTGCATATGTAGCCCATGATGTTTTTCATTGTGGGGGCATGTGTGATTTTGTATTTTCTTGAAACTTGGCTTCCCAGCCAAATGCCCTTTGGGGTAACCCTTGCCTCAGTGTTTGCGCACAGAGGTTCTTTTCCTTTTATATATATATATAGATATAGAGATATATCTATATATATATCTATATATATATCTATATATATATAGATATAGATATATATATATATATATAGGGATCTGACAGACCTGCCTGAAAATATCATATTTATCTTCACGAGAGGCCAGTGATATCATGATATCGCACAAGTGGCGAAGCCACGAGTGAGATATCTTGATGTCAGTGGCCTCGAGTGAAGATAAAAATGATATCTTCAGTCAGGCCATGTCATGTTCTGTTTAAAGAACATATGTTTTGCTCCCCCAACACAGCCCACCACGTGCCCCTCTCAATGCAATGGGCGACATAAAGGTGATGGCCCTAGCAATACAGCTCCCCTTACAGAAACGTTATGAAAACAACAGATGTCATTTGTTGTTTAACAAATTACTGGTGGATCCTGGCATTTATGGTTATTTTTTTAAAAGAGTTATCTGGTTTATCCTGCCATGCCCCACCCCCCACAGAGCTCCCCATCTCCCACAACAGAGCTCCCCGGGCCCCCCCAATACAACAGATTATATAGGATATTCAAATATCTGGTTGATCCTCCGTTTAAACTTTTTGTGGAATATCTGCTGATCCTTCTTATTTAAAATTAGAGTAAGATTCTGTTGATTTTGTTATTGAGTATTTTTCTCTCTGTATGTAGCGTGTGCGCATTGTGTATACTGCTGGGAAGATTGATGGTTTGCAGAACAGATGTTTGGAGGCATTTTGAGTTTAAAATCTGAACGGCTGTGTTATTATCTTCGTAGTTTTTTGTTGAAAAGCTGTGATTGCACACAGATTGCACAGTGAGTCAGCGGTTTAGAATAGAGGGAAGTTGTTGAGCGTCTGTTGCTAGGCAACAGTTGCTCACACTTCCCTCTACTGTTCTGAAGCCGCTGACTCACTTGTTGCAGTCTGTGTGCAGTCAGCAGCTTTTTTTCAACAAAGAACACTAAGATGTGCATAACGCACAGCGTTTTCTGAGTTTTTGAACTCAAGGTGCCTCTAGAAAACATCTGACAATATAACAACCATCAGTGTACATAGTGCGCAGCCACGCTACATACAGAGGGAAAGAGAAAGTGCTCAGAGTGGCAGGATCAACCAGATAAGCATTTAAAATACTATTTTTTCGAAAATAATGGCAGGATCAACCAGATAATTTCACAGATGACCTGAGAGCTGCATGGGGGGGGTTGGGGTAGAGAGACACCCACGGGCAGTAGATCAAGAGTTGGAAATTCTTTCAGTTTCATTAGGATGATGTATAGGAATGTGGAGGTATCAGTGATATCTTCACATGTGAAGATATCACTAATATCTCCACGACCTGGCCAAGATATCACTTTTTATCCCCGCATTTATACAAAAACATAAGTTGTATAAATATACATACACACACACACACACACACACACACACACACACACACACACATATATAGATAGAGGGATATAGATATATCTATATATATATAGATATAGATATATAGAGATATATATATATATATATATATATATATGTATACACACACACACACACACGCGCAACATATGTTTTGGGATTAAAGGTACTATCTAAGCCAGGCAGTGCAGATATCTTCATGTTCCAATACATCATAGTTATATCTCCACATTCCTATACATCATACTGTTATCCCCATGTTCCTATATGTCATATTTTTATGTTGATTGCGTGCATGCACAAGAAACATATTGCGGCAGCTTTCCTCGAAAAGCAGGTTGTGGAGGTGTGGCACTGTTGTGGCCAATGCCCCCACAGCCTGTAAAGGCTTGGCCCACTTCCCCCAATGCCATGGCACGGTGCTGCTGACACTAGTTCAGCCAGCGTGCCACAACTTTCTAACATTTTAGCCACTGCAATCAGGGGCTGCCTCATCATTGCAGTGTCAGCCATTCGCTGCAATGAGAGAGCGACCTGTCATTGCTGGGCGGAACGTTGCTACTGTAATATTGTTCATGAACATGGTGGCACATTGCCGCCATGTTCACAAGCAATATTAATTAGCTCCCAGTGCCAAGGGGGTGCCCAATCCCCCTTGGCATGCATGTGCCTCTCCCCACAGCAGCTTGTTTTTGCCGATGGGGGCCCCAATACCCGTCGGCTTCCATCCCCAGTGCTACGACTTGCCAATGGGGGAGCCCACTCCCCGTTGGCATTATGTCTCCCCTCCCACTTTGATGTGCCAACAGGGGAGCCCACTCCCCATCGGCATACGTTCCTCCCCAAAACAGTAGCAGGAGGATTGTGCTTGAAGGGGTGCCCAATCCCCCTCTTCTCTTGCACCCCACCGCTTTTGTGCTGACGGGGGTGTCCAATCCACCATTGGCTACAGCTGGCCCCCCCAATAGTCAGTTGGCATGCTGGGAGCCCACCCCAGCATGCCAAATGTCCAGAAATGCCCCTGTAAAAAAAAAAAAAGTCCCTGAATGCTCTTTTTGTACCTGTAAAGCAAAAAACAGTCCCTCGTCAAGTCCGGCAACCCCTCCAACCCGCCCCACCCTCTCGCACCTGCCTCCCCACACCCCCACCCCTCACTTACCTCTGGAGCCCAGTCGAGAGACATCTTTGGTGGACCGGAACACGCCTGCACTCTTCAAAGCCGACCGTGAACTGAGGAAATGCCGGTAAACTGTATAATGGTATAAATAGGGTTTTTTCAACTTTGATGCATATCTCTGGTATTTTTGGGAATTTTTGCACCAAATTTTCAATATGGGGTTTTTGGGACCCCTCCTCATGAATTCTGGCACTGTCGTGGCGTTAATCTGCCCGGAAAGGTGATTTTGTAGTCACGGCGCAGAATCACCTTTCAGGGCTGATTAATGAAACAACAGTACCAGTGTTCATGAGGTGGGCTATCAAAAAGCCTATACTGCAAATTTGGTTGGAAAAATCAAAAAAATGACTGTTGTATGAGTGTGCATTGCGCAGTTGCTATGCACGCTCGTAACTTTGTGAATTTGCAATATTTTCATGCCAGATTTTCAACATTGGCATTTTTTCAGACCTCCTTATGAACAGCACAGCTGTCATTTTCCACATCCTGGCCAAAATGTGTTTTCACACTTCCAGTGCAGAATAGCACAGTCGCTGTGGGAAATCAGTGTTCATGACAGATTAAGAAAATGGCAGTGGCACTGTTCATGAGCAGAGGTCCTAAAATGCCTATGTTGAAAATTTGGTGACGATACTCCATAAAATGACTGTGTTACAAGTGTGCGTTACGCAGCTTGCATGCAAGCTCATAACTTCACGAATTAATAATATTTTCACCCAGATTTTCAACATTGCCATTCTTCTGCACCTCCTTATGAACAGTACAGCTGTCATTTTTCACATCCTGGCTGAAATGTGTTTTCGCAGTTCCGGTGCAGAATAGCATGGTCGCTGTGGGAAATCCATGTTTGGGACAAATTATGAAAATTACAGTGACACTGTTCATTAGCAGAGGTCCTAAAATGCCTATGCTGAAAATTTGGTGATGAAAGTCCATAAAATGAGTGTGTTACGAATGTGCATTGCGCAGTTTCCATGCACGCTCATACCTTCGCAACTTTGCAATATTTTCACTCCAGATTGTCAGCATTGCCATTTTACCACACCTCCTTATGAACAATGCAGCTGTCATTTTTCACATCCTGGCCGAAATGTGTTTTCGCTCTTCCGGCGCACAATAGCGTGGTCGCTGTGGGAAATCAGTGTTCGGGACATATTAAGAAAATCACGCTGACACTGTTCATGAGCAGAGGTCCTAAAAAGCCTATGTTGAAAATTTTGTGATGAAACTCCAGAAAATGACTGTTACGAGTGTGTGTTGTGCAGTTTCCATGCACCCTTGTAAGTTTGCAAATGAGTAATATTTTCACTTCAGATTTTCAACACTGGCATTTGTTCACACCTCCTTATGAACAGTACAGCTGTCATTTTTCACATCCTGGCCGAAATGTGTTTCCGCGCTTCCGGCACAGAATACTGCAGTCGCTGTCGGAAATCAGTGTTTGGGACAGATTAGGATTGAGCGACTGAGGGGGGTAGGGGGAGTGACCAAACTCAACTGAGTTCTTTCGGGACTGCTGTGGATTTCTTTGTGGGTGGGAAAAGGCGACAATGCAGGCAGGAGCCCAGTACAAAAAGGCAGCCTGCAGTGCCGGGAGACACAGAACGAGCGAGTGAGGGAGGGGGAGTGAATGAGCTCAATGGAGCTCTGTTGGGACTGCTGCGGATTTCTTTGTGGGCAGGAAAAGGCAGCAATGCATTCAGGGGCTGAGTACAAAAGGGCTGCCTGCAGTGGTGGGAGAAACAGAATGAGTGAGTGAGAGAGGGGGAGTGAGCGAGCTCAACGGAGCTCTATCATGACTGCTGTGGATTTCTTTGTGGGCAGAAAAGGGTGGCAATGCAGGCAGGAGCCCAGTACAGAAGGGCAGCCTGCAGCACCGGCAGAAATGGAATGAGCGAGTGAGATGGGGGAGTGAGTGAGTGAGGCCAACGGAGCTCTGTTGAGACTGCTGCAGATTTCTTTGTGGGCAGAAAGAGATGCAAACAGAGGCAGGAGCCCAGTACAAAAGGGCAGCCTGCAGTGCCAGGAGAAATAGAATGAGCGAGTGAGACAGGGGGAGTGAGCGACTTCAGTGGAGCTCTGTCAGGACAGCTGCGGATTTCTTTGTGAGCATGAAAAGGTGCCAAGGCAGGCAGGAGCCCAGTACAAAAGGGAAGCCTGCAGCACCGGGAGAAACAGAACAAGTGAGTGAGAGAGGGGGATTGAGCAAGCTCAAAGGAGGTGTATCTTGACTAGTGCGGATTTCTTTGGGGGCAGGAAAAAGGCGTACAAATGCAGGCAGGAGCCCAGTACAAAAGGCCAGCCTGCAGCAGCGGGAGACACAGAACGAGCGAGGGAGGGGGAATGAGTGAGCTCAACGGAGCTCTGTTGAAATGCTGCAGATTTCTTTGTGGGCAGGAAAAGGCAGCAATGCATTCAGGGGCTGAGTACAAAAGGGCTGCCTGCAGTGGTGGGAGAAACAGAATGAGTGAGTGAGAGAGGGGGAGTGAGCGAGCTCAACGGAGCTCTATCATGACTGCTGTGGATTTCTTTGTGGGCAGAAAAGGGTGGCAATGCAGGCAGGAGCCCAGTACAGAAGGGCAGCCTGCAGCACCGGCAGAAATGGAATGAGCGAGTGAGATGGGGGAGTGAGTGAGTGAGGCCAACGGAGCTCTGTTGAGACTGCTGCAGATTTCTTTGTGGGCAGAAAGAGATGCAAACAGAGGCAGGAGCCCAGTACAAAAGGGCAGCCTGCAGTGCCAGGAGAAATAGAATGAGCGAAAGTGAGACAGGGGAGTGAGCTGACTTCAGTGGAGCTCTGTCAGACAGCTATGGATTTCTTTGTGAGCATGAAAGGTGCCAAGGCAGGCAGGAGCCCAGTACAAAAGGGAAGCCTGCAGCACCGGGAGAAACAGAACAAGTGAGTGAGAGAGGGGGATTGAGCAAGCTCAACGGAGGTGTATCTTGACTAGTGCGGATTTCTTTGGGGGCAGGAAAAGGCGGCAATGCAGGCAGGAGCCCAGTACAAAAGGCCAGCCTGCAGCAGCGGGAGACACAGAACGAGCGAGGGAGGGGGAATGAGTGAGCTCAACGGAGCTCTGTTGAAATGCTGCAGATTTCTTTGTGGGCAGGAAAAGGCAGCAATGCACCCAGGGCCCAGTACAAAGGGCAGCCTGCAGCAGTGGGAGAAACAGAACAAACAAGTGAGAGAGGGGGAGTGAGGAGCTCAATGGAGCCCCATTGTGACTGCTGCAGATTTCTTTGTGGGCAGAAAAGGGTGGTACCTAAGGCAGGAGCCCAGTACAAAGGGGCAGCCTGCAGCGTTGGCAGAAATGAAATGAGTGAGTGAGACAGGGGGAGTGAGTGAGGCCAATGGAGCTCTGTTGGGACTGCTGCAGATTTATTTGCGGGCAGAAAAAAATGCCAACAGAGGTAGAAGCCCAGTACAAAAGGGCAGCCTGCAGTGCCAGGAGAAACAGAATGAGCAAGTAAGAGGGTGAGTGAGCGACCTCAACGGAGCTCTGTCGGGACAGCTACGGATTTCTTTGTGGGCAGGAAAAGGTGCCAACACAGGCAGGAGCCCAGTACAAAGGGCAACCTGCAGCGCTGGGAAAACAGACGCAGCGAAAGGAGAGAGGGGGGAGTGAGCAAGCTCAAAGGAGGTCCATCGTGACTGTGGGATTTGTTTGTGGGCAAGAAGAGGTGGTCAATTCAGGCAGCCAAGGCCAAAAGGCCAGTCTGCAGCCCACAGAAACGGAATGAGCGAAAGGAGAGAGGGGGAGTGAGCAAACCCTCAAAGGAGCTGTGCTGGGACCGCAGCAGACTTTGTGGGCAGAAAGGGGCAGCAATGCACTCAGGGGCCCAGTACAAAGGGCAGCCTGCAGCAGCAGGAGACACAGAATGAACAAGTGAGAGGAGGGGAGTGAGTGAGCGTGTAATGGAACTCTATCATGACTGCTGCAGATTTCTTTGTGGCCAGAAGAACTGGGTAATACGCAGGCAGGAGCCCAGTGGCAAAAGCTGGGCAGCCTGCAGTGCTGACAGAAACGGAATGAGTGAATGAGAGAGGGGAGGAGCAGCTCAACAGAGCTCTGCTGGGGACTGCTGCAGATTTTAGGGCAGAAAGGCACCAACAGAGGCAGGCTGAATTACTACAGCAGCCTGCAGTGCCAGGAGAAACAGAATGAGTGAAACAGGCAGAGTGAGTAACCTCAACAGAGCTCTGTCGGGATGATGGCGTGATTTCTTTGTGGGCAGAAAAAGGTGCCAATGCAGGCAGAAGCCCAGTACTTTGGGACAGGACCAGAACTTATGAAGAAGTGTTCCTTCTTCTAGCTTGCACTAATACAGGTACTAAGTCGAAAAACAATTTCTTTAGTTTTACCTGAGTACAATACATATTATGTAATATATGATATTGCATAAGGTGCAGTCTATCTTGGGTAACATATTTATGGCAAGATCTCCATAAAGATTGCCAATCCAACTGATACTGAGGAAGGAGCGAGTTCCAGAATCTAGTAGGTCCAAAAAAGTCCCCATATCTTTTATGAAACAACACTCTATATAGTTTAGATACAGCACTTGAAGATCCAGTCAATGAGGAGACCTCAGGTATCAGGGCTGAAACCATCTGGGAAGGGGAGATATTCCCCAAGGCTATTGTGAGTAGCTTTCTTAACTGCATAACTTTGAAGTGAGAGGAAACTGGGATGAGGAAATTTTTGGAAATATCACCTGGGACAACCAGTGTCCCTCATCATCCACCAAAGAGTACAGTTTCCCATCTCCCAGTTGGGGCAACCAATTACAGGAAATCTGCTTCTTATTGATAGTGAAGGATGGGGAATTCCAAATGGATTGAGCATAAATCAGTCTGGGGAATAATGTAGAAATGAACATAACTGTGCATATACTCTTAGTGAGATGCCTACTGTTGGACAAGCATCTAAACATACCTGAGATATTTTAAGGTAAAATAAGGTTAGGGGGTCCAGGTTCTTAGATTTAATTGCATCTAATTTGATCCTAAGCCATACCAGTTGTTCCTTTTCATGACCTGGGGATACCCATCTCAAGCATTTTACTAAATGACTGGCCCAGTAGTATATAGCCACGTGGGGAATCCGCAGGTCCTCCTCAAATTTTGAAGCAGATAGTTTGTAATAGACCAGATGGGGATATTTATCAGCCCAAATAAATCTAGTAAATATACCACGTAATTTTTTAAACCAGCGTAGGGGATAAAAGCATTGAGAAGAGATAAGGGATAAAAAATTCTAGGGAAAACATTCATCTTGATTATGTTAATCCTGCAACATAGTGATATGGGAAGTCTAGACCATCTGTAAAGGTCGTGAATAATAAGCTGTGAGAGGGAATCAAGGTTATCCTTAAACCATGTTAAGGGATTACGGGATAGCTTAATGCCCAAATACTTACATGACCTGGGAGTTCAACATAAACCAAAAGGACTAATATCGTTCATGAATACCTTGTGGTTTAATGGAAAGAATAAATATTTACTGGCATTCAGCTTGTAATTGGATAACTCACTAAATCTAGCTATTTCATTCAGTAAGGCCGGTACAGGTTATACCGGGTGGGATGATGTATCAACAAATCATCCACATACACAGTGACTTTAACTTCATGGCATCAACCCAAATGCCTTGTATAGAAATACTATTGAGAATATTTTGAATAAGAGGTTCCAAATATAAATTAAATAACAAAAGCGATAGAGGGCAGCCTGCCTAGTCCCTGAATGGAGTGGGAAGGATTTAGAGAAAGCCCCGTTTGCTGAAATTCTTGCTGTAGGGGTTTTATATAGTGCAGCAACCCAAAATATAATACAAGAGGAATTGAAGGCATCCATAACCTTGAACAAAAAGCTCCAATTTACCTGATCAAATGCCTTCTTGGCATCCAGAGAGACCAAGCCTGCGGGGAACTCGGCGTCTCTGGTAGCTGAGAAGACATGAGATAATGTACGCAGGTGGTCAGCTGATGAGTGTCCTTTCATAAATCCTACCTGATTCATATCTATTAACTCAGGGAGTACAACAGTTAGCCTATTAGCTAAAATCTTCAAAATAATTTTGATGTCTTGATTTAGGAGATATGGGTCTATAACTTTGAATGACCTCTGGATCTTTGTCTGGTTTGGGAGAAGTACAATCAAGGCATCAAAGAGGTGAGAATCAACCTCTGCCCCAGAAAGGATATATTGGAATAATCGATTAAGTACTGGTAGTAAGAGATCTTGAAACGTCTTATAAAAAAGAGAAGAGAATCCATCAGGACCGGGAGCTTTATCTGAGGGTAATCCATTGATGACCTCAGCAATTTCCACCTGTGATATAAGAGAGACTAGAAAGTTCCTGTGATGTGCTGAAAGGGAGGGCAAAAGGGAATCCATCAGATACTTCTCCACAGTCTCAGGACTGGGGGGGGGGGTGCTCCATGTCACTGTACAGCGTTTTATAGTATAGGGCAAATTCTTGAACTATCTCAGTAGGAGATATTTTCAGAGACCCATCAGCTGATGCCCTAATTGGAGGGATGAATCTCGCAGATTCTTATTGCTTGCTACGGAGTGCCAGTAGGAGACCCGCCTTCTCTCCCTGATCTGTATAATTAGCTCTAGTACATATGATAGCTAACTCTGCCTTTTCCCAGAGCGACTCTAAATATCTATATCTCAGCAATAAGAGCTTCCTCCTGTCTTCTTCTGGAGCATTAACCGAAATGTTAATTTCAAGTACCCGAATTTGAGATAGTAATGATAATAGTTCCTTCTCCCTAGCCCTTTTCCTACTCACTGCCATACTAATAAGGATCCCTCTCATGCAGGCCTTAAAGGCCCCCCATATGATATTCGGTTTTGCACTGTCTAATGGATTGGACAAGAAAAAGGCCTCAATTTGTTCCCTTATGAGCTTGCAGTATTTGGGATCTTTAAGCAGTTGGTCATTAAGTTTCCATCTTGTTTCCCTATTTGAAAAGTCCTGGAATGCCAGTTTACATAACACCAATGAATGGTCAGAGACAGGACCAGGTTGGATTGAGGAAGACCTAACCCCAGGCAAGAGATCCAGAGAAGTAAGAATGTAATCGATGCTGGGATTGCGAGCCGTGTGCCAATGACCTGTAGGTAAACTCCTTAGAGTCCGGATATAAGAGGCGCCAGACATCACAGAGCCCACATTGATCCAATAGGTCTCTGAGAGCCCTCTGTCCTGGAGAAATCCCCCCGACTCACTACCTGACCTGTCAAGATTAGAATCTATGACTTGATTAAAGTCACCTCCCAAAATAATCCTTATAGGAAGCAAAGACAGGATTATGTTTATAAGTCTCATAAAATACCCTGGATCATTCACATTGGGACCATATATACTACCAAGTAGCAGTGGAACTGACCAGAGAGTACCTTTAACTAAAACAAACCTATCCTCGGGATCCTTGATAACTTGTGTAGAAACAAAGGGAATGCCCCTGTTAATAATAAGCATGACCCTGCAGCTATTGGTGGAGCCTAGAGCCTCGTACACCGTCCCCACCTGTTGTCTCCTCAACTGTGAAGCTTCCACTTCTAATAAATGAGATTCCTGTAGAAAAGTTATCTGTGAGCGTAGTAGGCTTAGGTGTTTAAGAACCTGATATTGTTTAGATTTTTCCCCTGATCCCCTTAACGTTCCACATTGCAAAAGTCACCTCCTTGGCCACCTAATAGTAATTACTAGGTTTAATAGATTTGGCCCTGCACTCAGGGTATAAAATACGTGTGACCTACCCCTACCAGTTGCTGCTGTAAGGCCCTCCCACCACCCTAGCCCCCCCCACCATTAACCCCTTTTTAAGCCACCCTGTACACCCCACCCCCAACGAAAACCCATACCTCCCCAACCCCCAAACTGTCAAAAGCAACGCTTTAGCACAGTACTGGGTCATTTTCTCCCTCCCCGCCCCGATAATATTCATCTGCTAATGAGAACCCACTTATATCTCAAGATGCAAATGTAAGTTACAAACAGTTTTAGCTGGCCCCTAACACCTGTGGAGCGGTCTCGAGCTTCCAGAGCCTATGGGCACATGATTATGAATTAAAATAGGACTAGGGAAAATGAAACAAGCTATCAAAAACGTGAATATGACAGGTAGCCACATAACCCCAGAGTGAGAGTTAGGGGTTGCCTGTCCCCAGTGGAGAACTGCACCAAGACCAGAACCAGAGGTAAAATTAATAATGAGGGACAACCTCAGTCACAAGCTGAGAGCAAGAAATGAGATAGCAACTGAAATGAGACCCTGAAAAGAGAAAACTGCAAAATGTGACTACACAGGGGCTGCCAGCCCCTAATTCCTAAGTACTCCCTGAAAAGGCTGGAGTAACACAAAAGCTGAGAGCGATCCTTCTCGAATTCACAACCACGAAGGCATGTATTAATTAGGTGAGCTGCGCCCTCTTATGGTCCAACAGGTATGTCAGAATGGCAATGAAAACCCGAAACCGCTCTGGAGCCTACCAAACTAATACATAAGAACTAGTCAAAAAGCCAACAATCCAAAGCTTTCCCCCAAGTGCAACTCCCAGAAACTGAGAGTATAACAATCTCCCAACTCCCCTTCTGGGTAAGCCATCACCAGAACCCTAAAGGGCTTCACCCTGAACCAGAATTAACTCAAGGAAGCCAGGGCTTGGCAAATTGTTAACATTTAGGCCATATAACGGGTAGCCCAGTTCCAGATGAGAAAACAAACAAGTCTAATCTCAGTTAGTGTAAAATGCTTTTTCCAAAAGGAAAAGGAATAACAGTTCCAACAGCAGCTCTCAATAAATCCCGATACTTTAGAGGAGATCTCAGGTCATCCGGAATAAATCTGGCAGCATAGATTTAAGGCTTGACAATGCAGCTTCAGGATCTTCATAATTAAGCCAGGAACCGTTCACTGAGACTTGTAACCTAGCTGGATACCCCATCCTGAATTTTAAACCTGCTGCAATAATCTTAGATACAATGGGGTGAAACGCTTTCCGCTTCAGATGGACCGAGCCAGGGAGATCTTGTGCAATTCTCAACTTTGCCTTCTCCCAACGAACGTCTTGTAAGGCCCTGACTTTCTGCAGAAAATGCTGCTTTTCCAAATAATTCAGGAAACGGCAGATAATGGGACAGGGTGGAGCATCTGGAGGGGGCTTTGGTCGCAGGGACCGATGTGCTCGCTCTATCATGGACACTGGACCAAAGGGAGAGGGACCAGTAACCCGGTCCACCAACTTCTGTACAAAAACTACAGCATGCTGGCCTTCTTCCCCTTCTGGGATCCCGAGTATTATAACGCTATTTCTGCGGCTACGGCCCTCCAAATCTTCAAGTTTAGCTTCCAAGTGAGATAATTTCAGTCTCATTGACAGCAATTCAGGATCCAGGCTTCCCAGTTTCCTCTCCATCGAGACTATTGGAGCAGTATTGTCAGAGACCGTGAGAGAAACTTCATCCAATTTTCTGGAGAGGGATTTCAAATCAGTCGCCATATCTTTCATCTCTTCTCGAAAAGGCTTAAATTCTTCCAAGAACCTATTAAGAGCTAAAGGCTCTTGTTCCCCAGCTTGACACTAAGGATCAGGCTTGTCTGGGCCACTCCAGGCTTGGGATTTCTTTGAGGTCTTTTCAGAAGTGGCGGGGGGGTATGTTTCAGCGGGGATTTCTTCAAATAAGCCTCCATCTACCACACTAATGCCCAAAACTGGAGCAAAGGATGCTTAAGCAATGGAAGACTTTGTAAGCAGAGGAATTAGTTAGATTTGAATGTTTAAAAGACAAATTTATATTCGGGAGGCAGGAGGTTAGAGGAGGAGCTTCTACTCAGCACTCTGCATCATGTGATCTCCCCCCAAGACATCTTCTGGTCCCCACAACCCGGTCCATACACCCGGCTCCACTCTCCCTCCAGGTCCATGGCCCCTGCCCCTTTGCTTCCTTCTTGCAATCCCCAAAGTTCGGCATCGCCCTTATACCTCAGCTGGTAAATGTGGACAGTCAAAGGGGAGGAGGCCACAGAGCTCAGAGGGAGAGTAGCACCTGACATGGGGAGATCTCTGCCAACACATAACTAAAATAATTCACACCAGCAAGCAGCAACAAAAAACAGGACAAAATAAACTAAGATGAAACAAGACCAAAAAAAATAAATACAAATAATAAAACCTTTACCCACAAACCCCCTCTCCCCCCAAAGAAACTACTCCTCATAACAGTACAAAACTGAATTTACAAATGAGTATCAGTAAATGAATCAAAAATGGAGCTAAGCAAGCCAGTACTTCAGAGTCAGAATTTGGAATGGATGGGTCTTTCACCCCCACCACAGCCAATAAAGGAGTCCAAGCTGCTGTCCTCTCACTATACCAGACAATGTGTGCAAAAAAAGTAAATGAGATATTATAGTCTAGAGGCCCTCTCACAGCCTTACCAGTCATACACTGATTGAACCTTCCAGTTTACTGAAGACACTCCACCTCTCCCTGTATCGACAGTATCTTCACAAAACAACACCTCTGATCCAAAACTGAGGAAACCAGGCAGTCCACTGTAAGTTTTCAAGCAATCGAACTGAGGCTGGGGACCCCAAGACAGGACCTGGATTTCAGCTGACTCAGTCTGAGCCCCCCCCCCAGAATCAGGGCCCCAGAGCTGGAACCATCCTTTGGCTACCCTCTGAATAGCCCCCCCAAGGCAGACAGGAGTGCTACACCCACCAGTAAGTGCTCCTCTGTTCCCCCCCCCCACCATGCGGGAAGCACAAGCTGAACTGCCCCTCCCCAGTTCAAATCACAGGGCCCCGGCAGAGTCTATCTCTGATTCCCAGTGGAAAACATCAGACAAGAGGCAAGAAGGTTCAGTACACCCAAACCAGGAAGGTTTACTGCCTCCTCTCTCTGACCTGGTGGCGTTCAGATGACTCTGCAGGACCCTAAGCAACTCTTCCAAAAACAAACTCCCAGGAACTCCTCTAAAGGTCCAGACATGCTGGGGTCACAGTCTTGACAAACTCAGCGGTGACCTCCAGGTGAATTCAGGGGAGGTGGAAATCATTATCCTCGGCAAGCAACGTTCAACAAGTAAACAGCAAGTAATCCAGCATAAGGACCAAAATCCAGAGAACAGCAAAAACAAAACTGGATGGTCACTCAAATTAGCACTACAGCAAGGGTGATTAAAACATGCAGCGCTAGCGATAATGACAATCAAAACACTTGGGCAATAGCTCCAAAGTTAAATGGCTACAGACAGCAGTCACACAATAATAGCTCCCAGCTGTTATTACTAAAGTCCCATACCAATTCCGAAAAATGCTCTACCTCACTAGCCTTGCTTACTTGAAAAAACCCTAACTAAAAATAACTAAACAAATGAATAAACAACTAATTAAACAAAAAAGATGTTCTATGTTGCTGCAGTAGCTGCTAGGACAGATCCATATCTTTCACCATCTTGCATACCAGCTGACCTAGCAAGTGCGGCTACATGAGAGTGGAGTGTGGGACTCAAGCACCCATCCTGGGTCCTGAAGTGGATCCCCTGCTGCACCCATACAGAGGATCCTGTGAATGGGCAGACCCCGGTGAGCAAACACTGATGGATGAATGTCCCAAAGGCTGCCCCCAGCCCTCCCTGTCATCCTGGTGGGGAAGGACAGCAGTATGGAGGGGTGGGTCCTGTTGCCATCGTGGCCAGCAGTTGCCCTTTGGAGGGGGCACATAAAAGTTATGTCAGGGCACCCCGGACATAACTTACAACCCCCAGCTCTTAGTGAATGGTACCAGCATGTCCTGGGACTTCCCTTGGCACATAGCTGAATGGGTGACTGGGGACCTGGTGCACAAGGGGCTGTCTCACCTTTAGTGAATGTGCTGGGGGTCTGCTGGACATCCACCCGTAGTATTCACACACAGGATTGCCTACATGCCTCAGATACATGTTGACTAGGCAACCCGACTCATTCATGAACATTACCCATAATGTGAGGTACTGACACTCCGAAACATGAGCAATCGTATAATGTAAGACACTGACACTCTGAGACATAAGTGCTCATATAATGTGAGACCCAAACACTCTAAAACATGGGCCCTCATATAATGTAAGACACAGACACTCTGAGACATGGGCCTCATAATGTCAGATACTGACACTCTGAGACATGGGACCTCAAAATGTGAGAAACTGACAATCCGAAACATGTGCCATCATATAACATGAGACACTGACACTCTGACACATGGACCATCGTATTATATGAGACACTGACACCCTGAGACATGGGACCTCCGAATGTGAGAGACTGACACTCTAGGATATGGGCGCTCACATAATGTGAGACACTGACACTGCAACATGAGCTCTCATGTAAAGTTTGTAAAGTAAGTCACTGAAACTATGAGACATGTGTCCTCATATAATGTGAGACACTGACATTTTAAGACATGGGCCCTCATATAATGTCAGACACTGACACTCTGGGACATTGGTTCTCATATAATGTCAGACACTGACATTCTAAGACATGAGTCCTCATATAATGTCAGACACTGACACTCTGGGATATGGGCCTCACAAAATGAGAGACACTAACACACTGAGACAGTATCCAGTGATATGGGCTACTCAAATTGAGAGACTCAGTATGAGTTACTCAGTTTGAGTGCTTATGAAAGATGGGTTGGTATAGCATAGTGAGAGGCGGTAAGAGCTCCATTTACAGGACAAAACAGTGAAAGGATGAATGCTAGGAGTTCATTTGTGGCAGGATATGGGAGAACATTTGGTCAGGCACTGCCAAGCTGGCTGTGTGGTGTAGTGGAATCAGTGGATGCCTGTGGTGCAGCAGGGGCCGGGTGGGAAGCAATACTATTTTTGGTTTTCTGTTGCAGTACTTTTATTTTTTTACGGATTGCATTACTCAAGCTCCGTAATGGCCCCCTCCTGACTATTCCCCTGTACCCCTGTGTCAGGCCTCACCATCAGAGTTGATTATTTTTATAACGGGGGTGTGGAGGGCAGAAACCCCCACATAAAAATAATAGCAATTTTGTCCCATAGTAGCCTATTGTTGCCCACCGCTGTTGTTGGTTTCAGCATAGTGCACTCACCATTATTGTAGTCGCTCACAAATCCTCACTGTTATGATGTGAAACCCTTTGAGACACAGTCCCTCATATTATGTGAGACAGAGACACTGTGAGACACAGGCCCTCATATGAGACACAGACATGGGCCCTCATATAATGTCAGACACTGACACTCTGAGACATGGACCCTCATAATGGTAGACACACTCCTTGACATGAGACCTCATGCTGTGATACACTGAAACTATGTCATAGCCCCTCATAATGTGAAACACTGACAGTCTGTGACATGTGCCCTCATAAATATTGTGTGACACTAACACTGTCAGACATGGGCCCTTATTCAATGTAAGACACTGACACTGTGAGACATGTCAAATGGGCCTTTATATATTGTTAGATACTGATGCTCCGAGACATGCACCCTCATAGTGTGAGACACTGACACTCTGAGACTTGGGCCCTTATATAATGGGATTCATGAACACCCTGAGATTTGGGCCTCATATAATGTGAGAAACTGACACTCTGAGACATGGGTCTCATATAATGTTAGACACTGACACTCTGAGACATGGGACTCAAATAATGTTTAAAACTGCTACACGAGGTCCCTGCACCCTGATTGGTACCCCCAGAGGTACACCGTAGACAGCTAGTGCTTAGGCATACGTTATACTAACATATAGGGCTAAGGACATCTACCATACAAGAGTAGATGCCAGGATATGTATGGTTCAGCTTCCTATTACTAGGAAGAACAAATTGCAGGGATGGGTATTTTAGTGATTTACCCCTATGGTAACACTGTTAAAATTTCTAAGCGTTGCAGTGTAGCATCATCACAGTATGCAGAGATGGCAGCGGTGGCCTGTGCCCTCGAGTTCATCCAGCATGGGACTGAGGATGCTATCATTATGTTGCTTGCATGCATGTGCAAGAAACATAGTGCCATCATCCGAGTTTTCGGAGGTGTGGCAGCCCTCTTCCAATTCAGTCAGTGTGTTTTCAGGCGCGGCTGCTGTTCTCCAATGGCTGCTGGAGCTGTCTATGACAGCTCCAAAATGCAGTGGCGTACAGTTGAAAGGGGTAGCTATGCTTCAGTGAGCAGCGATAAGACATCGCCTGCTCATGCGCGCTCCTACACACACACACACACACACACACACACACACACACACACATACTGGCATACTGCCTGCTCACCCCCCCCCACACTCTGTATAGTATATACAGTATATAAAACATCAGAAATATTCGGCACTAGGACTGCAGCACATATCTCTCACCTCAGAAATCAGGGATGAGCCCTGCAAATCAGGGATATCAATGACCAAAATCGGCGATTCTGCAGAAAAAGATCAATATCAATGTAACACTAAAGGTCAGCATTATTTTTTTTTTAAATTGAAATCTGTACCCTTCACTGACAGAGCTACCACATTTCAGAAAATTTCCGAGGCAGAATCGGGGACATCCCTGACACTTGGAATCAGTTGAGGGGTGTGCAGAGAATGTATCCTAAATTAAAATATTCAAGCAGCAAGTCATAATATCCTAATACTAACTCAAAACAAAGAGTGTACAAGTGAAAGCAACGGTTTAGACAGTGTTCTGAGCTTGCTTGTATCTCCATGTTTGAGGATTGGTCCCTTGTTATGAGGTCTGTGTCTCTCATTTCAGTATCAGAAATGCCCCCCATTTCAGTGACAAAAGGTGAGGTATGCTGGTCCCTCCCTCCTGGAAAAGATGCTGCCCACACAGAGAATGTGTTCAAAATTCTGACTTTGAAGCAGAAATTGATGCTATTCTGAGATGTTAAATCAAAAACACTTTGCACAAGACATTTTTTCCACGGTGTTCTGAGCTTATATTTTCATCTTTCAGGATCGTCCCTCATTTCAGTGGAAAAAAGTTAGGAGATATGGGACTCTGACTGGTAGCTGCATTAGGGTGTCTTGGCGAGGGGGACAGCCAGATTTCTTCCCCACGGTATGAGTGTTTTATATTTGTAATAAATGCACAATTTGTGTGCCTTTAAATTGGGTGGTAGTGGAGGATCACGTACTCTGCACTGCAACTTCAGCATTATGGTAGTGTCCTGTGTGTACCCATGTCCCGCGAATGTTTCTCCGTCCCTATTACTAAGTAAAGGAGAGTCATCTTTCTTTAGTATGTATGCTCCCTTTCCAAATAAATCAGCTCCCTTTCCAAATATCAGCTATAATCTAGCTATATCATGGAACCACGATTCAAAAGTCCTTGAAGCTGATCAACCGGGTATCCTTAGCATCCTTCAAGCATCTATACCTAAGTCTCTTCCCTGAAAAATGCAATTGCTTCCACAAGTTCTAGTTTATTCGCAGTTCTTTCCTTCCCCCTCTCAGGCTGCCATCATATCATGGCAATTCACTTCCCTAGAATTCATCTCCACAGATACCTCACCCCCTGGCTATAATCTTCTCCCATTAACTCCAGGCTCCTACCTTAGCCCTTATCACTGCCTTTCACCTCCCAGTTCTAGCACCAGCCCCTGCTCTAGTCATGCGTACCCCTTCCTACCATGTCACTTGTCTCAGTCTATGACCACCTCTTTCAGTCATCCAATCACTATTTCTCTTTGTCCATATTGACTTCCCTTGGATCTTTGGAATCTTGGGTATATCATGTTGAATGTATGCCATGTTTACTGCCAATGTTGATATGTATATACTGGTTTACCTAGAGTGCATCTCATATGTTCCTACCATATCCTGTTATGTTTAAACAATTTCTGTTCTTGATTTCTGTATATAAGTGTTTTAATTATTCATGTATATATACCAATTATTGAACCTTGATTACTGTATATAAGTATATACATGTTTTAAATCTTCCTATACATGTACCAATTATTGAACCTCGACCTTATCAGGTCCATCTTGCAAATGAGCTGTGCTCAATGATGTTCGCCTGAATAAATAAAGATTTGATTGATTTGATTTGATTGATAAAAAGAAAGAAGGTATATTATGTTTTGCAAAGGTTCAGCAATTCTGGAAAAAAAACCTTTTGTCCTGATTATTGGGAGGGGGGGTTGTAATGACAGTAATAATGAAAATAAAAAGTTAAAAGGTATATTATAATGTTTTGCAGTCTGGAGTCATCGTTTTATTCTATATTACTGACGCCTTTTGTTTTTCCATTGGTGAGCCCCCCCCAACAGAAATTCTGACTTTGAAGCAGAAATTGATGCTATTCTGAGTATATATATAAAATATCAGAAATATTCGGCACCAGTACTGCAGCACATGTCTCTCACCTCAGAAATCAGGGATGAGCCCTAAAAATCAGGGATATCAATGACCAAAATCAGCGATTCTGCAGAAAAAGATCAATATCAGCTCAATAAGCTGTGTTTTGTATGCCGCTTTAGTGTAAATTAGGTTTTCTTGATGAGAACTGGACTGTAACACTAAAGGCCAGCATTATTTTTTTTTTAAATTGAAATCTGTACCCTTCACTGACAGAGCTACCACATTTCAGAAAATTTCCGAGGTAGAATCGGGGACATCTCTGACACTTGGGATCAGTTGAGGGGTGTGCAGAGAATGTATCCTAAATTAAAATATTCAAGCAGCAAGTCATAATATCCTAATGCTAACTCAAAACAAAGAGTGTACAAGTAAAAGCAGCAGTTTAGACAGTGTTCTGAGCTTGCTTGTATCTCCATGTTTGAGGATCGGTCCCTTATTATGAGGGTCTGTGTCTCTCATTTTGAGTATCCAGAAATGCCCCCTCCCTCATTTCAGTGACAAAAAGGTGAGGTATGCTCGTCCCTCCCTCTTGGAAAAGATGCTGCCCACACAGAGAATGTGTTGGTAATTCTGACTTTGAAGCAGAAATTTGATGCTTTTCTGAGATGTTAAATCAAAAACACTTTGCACATTTTTTCCACGGTGTTCTGAGTTTATATTTTCATCTTTGAGGATGCATCCCTCATTTCAGTGGAAAAAAAAGTTAGGAGATATGGGACTCCCGACTGGTAGCTGCGTTAGGGGTGTGCGCAGGGGGCAGCCAGATTTCTTTTCCCCCATAAGTATAAGAGCTTTTTATATTTGTAAAAAGCGCACAATTTATGTTCATTTAAATTGGGTGGTAGTGGAGGATCCCGGACTCTGCACTGCAACTTCAGCATTATGGTAGTGCCCTGTGTGTACCCATGTCCCGCCAATGTTTCTCTGTCCCTATTACTAAGTAAACGAGAGTCATCTTTCTTTGGTATGTACGCTCCGTTTCCAAATATAATGTAAGAAGGTATAATATGTTTTGCAAAGGTTCAGCAGTTCTGGAAAAGAAAAAAACTTTTTGTCCTGATTATTGCAGGGTGGGGGTGGGGGGTTGTAATGACAGTAACAATGAAAATAAAAGATAGAAGATGTATTATAATGTTTTGCAGTCTGGAGTCATCATTTTATTCTGTATTACTGCTGGCTTTTGTTTTTCCACTGGTTAGCCCCCACCAGTATTATTGTTGTGTAGTTCTAGTTTGTGTAGTTTGCTGAAACGTTGTATCTCTATGTTCTTACTGTCATCGGGACCTGACCACTTCACAGTAATCAGCAGAAAGTGCTTTTGTTTTTTTATGTTGCTTGCACGCATAGTGCAAGAAACATAGTGCCATCATCCGAGTTTTCGGAGGTGTGGTAGCCCTCTTCTAATTCAGTCAGTGTGTTTGCAGGCAGGGCCGCAGTTCTCCAATGGCTGCTGAGCTGTCTATGACAGCAGTCGAAAATGCAGTGGAGTACAGTTGAAGGGAAGCTATGCTTCAGTGAGCAGTGAAAGATATCGCCTGCTCATGCGTGCTCCCCTACACACAAACACACACCATACATACGCATGCACACACGCTTGTCCCCATGCATCACATGTATAGCCGACATGGTGCCCAATCCCCGTCCAGCTCCACTGTTCCCCTCCCAGAGAGTACAGAGTGCCACACTGGGAGTCCCACCTCAGCGTGGCAACAGATGCTATCAGTGATGGGGTGCCCAATCCCCATTGGCTCCACCCCCCAAACAGCCGTCACTGTGCCCACGCTGAGGAGCCCACCCATGAGGCAAACATCCGTGTCATTGTCCTTTTAAAAAAAAAAAACACTGAAACACAAAACGGTCCCTCCCTGTCTCTGCCCCCATGCACCCACCCACTAGCACTGCGCCCCCGCCCCCTCACCCCATACTTACCTCCAGACTCTGGCACGATGATCTTGATTGGACCGGGAACACATCTGCACTCTTCAAAGCCGACCACAAACTGAGGAAATGCCGGTAAGCTGTATAATGTAATAAATAGGGTTTTTTCAACTTTGCTGCATATCTCAGGCATTTATTGGAATTTTTGTACCAAATTTTCAACATGGGGTTTTTGGGACCCCTTCTCATGAATGCTGTCACTGTCATGGCATTAATCAGGCCCGAAGGGTGATTTCGCAGTCACTGCACGAAATCACCTTTTGGCACCAATTAACGAAACAACACTGCCAATGTTCATAAGATGGGCTCTCAAAAGCCTATTAAAAAATTTAGTGGAAAAAGTCTAAAAATGACTTTATTTTACGAGCATTGCACAGTTCTACGCACCTGTAAGTTCCACGAATTTTCAATATTTTCACTCCAGATTTTCAACATTGTCATTTTACCACACCTCCTTATGAGCAGTACAGCTGTCATTTCTCGAAATCTCACCCAAAGCGTGTTTCCGCCTATAGCGCACAATGGGCGCGGTCGGTGTACCAAAATCACTGTATGGGACACATTAAGAAAATCACAGTGACACACTGTTCATGACCAGAGGGTCCCTAAAAGTAGCTATGTTGAAAGAAATTAGTGAAAATATTCTAAAAATGACTGTTTTACGAGCCTGTGTTATGCAAAATTAATCCCACCATCCCAGCTGAAGCTCCCTCCCTCTTAGCTGCATTATCTGTGAGATAAGGGCAGCTGGCAGATAAATCCTTTTGAAAGTTGACAAACAGAAATACATAAGAATGGACTTACAGCAAAACAGCAAGACTGGCAGTGCAAGCTACAGCGCACAAGGACGAAGGAAGAGACCGACTCTGAACACAGAGGATCTCACTCTCCAGGGTTAACTCCTCCAGCGGTGCTGCTTGTTGGAGGTGTTTTTTCTTTCATGCTTCCTCTACTTTTCTTCTTCAGGTGTAGTACTCCGTTGTCTGGTGGAGTTTAGGCCGATCCTACTATTCTGGATTATGATTTAGGCTCTTTGCTCTGTTAATCTCTGCATCCGAGTGATTCCCTTGGCTCTGCCTTCGGCTTTTACTGCTGTCGAGTTTGTGACCGGCACCACATGACCTCTGCTAGGTACAGCTCAGGGTGTTGCAGCCCACAGCTTTGTAGTGTGTGTGTGTGTGTGTGTGTGTGTGTGTTGTTGGCAACCTTGAAGAATCCCAAATCAGGACATTTTACAACTTTACTTGAACAATATGTAAACATGACCAATACAGCATATTGCTTTTCTTTAAATAATCAAAACTAAACTGGTTGTTTTACTCTTTTGCGTGCTTATATTCATTTTCATTTCCTTCATTAGCAATAGTAATTTTACTTAAGTGCCCAATCCCAGAGGGTCTGTGTGTTGCTCATATTCTAATTACTTCATACATCTTTAAGCCTCTACCTCTCGCAAATCTATAAAATTAATTCTGAAGTGTTTTATTCAAGGTATGTAAATGAGTGGTGTGCAGAAATTAATATGTGTTCTCAAGTGCAGTAATGAACTACGTGTATTACTTCTTATATCTGAGTTTTGTTTGTTTATCCCCTTTGCTTATTAGGATATTTAATACCCGAGAATTCTTGGTATGATGTGTGAAACACTATTCTACCTGGAGTACTGCTGGTTCTATTCCTTCATCAAACTAGGACTGTTCCAATAAGGGGTGTATGTGTGTGTGTGTTAGTTGCTGGGCCATAGTGAGAGAGCAGTGACCCTGTCTATGGTACTGCCTCGTACACTTGTGCCCCTACCTTGTACAGCTCTGATGTACCTGTATTTGTACAAAACTCCTTGTACTGGGGCAGTGAATACTGCATCAGGGATTGGGGTTGACACCTGGCACTCGCTCGCTAATAGGTGTGTGTGTGTGTGTGTGTGTGTGTGTGTGTGGGGTCAGTGCCCACAATGTGATACAGCAAATAGTGAGTACAGCAGCAAGAACTAAGGCTAGCTTTTTGTAATTGTCTTCACCAATTCCTGCTGGTATATGGCCATGGGTATGGGTCAGGCTTGTCTCTGTCCACAAGTCTGCATAGAAGATACAAATCATTTACTGTACCAAGGGAGAGGGCATTGAACTGCATTTTACCATGTTTTCCACTGTGCACAGCCTGTGTGTGTGTGTGGGGGGGGGAGCAGAAAGCGAGAGTCCACAGTTACTACTCCAGGAGCATTAACTTTGGAATTATATTGTTGGTGCTGTGTGGGAGGGTGCTGTATGTTTGTTTATTTTTAAACTGAGCCCCATCACTCCTTTATAAATAAATGGTAGTTGTGTATGGAGGCTCATGTTAGAGATGGGGTGCGGGCATAGCCCTCAGTGCCCTGAATAATTCTAACACTGGTGGTCCTTTGTCTATATTACCACTGCATGCGCTTATCTTGCATTTAACTGATGTCCACTGCTGGCGCTTATATGGCGCTAAACTCATGTTCACTGCATGTGCTTATAGTTGCTAAACTGACAGCCACTGCATGTACTGAAACTGGATTAAGCTGACACCCACTGTACGTGTTTATACTGCATTAAACTGATAGCTCTGCATGTACTTATATTGCAGTAAACGGACAGCCACTGTATCGTTTATATTACATTAAACCTGAAACCAATACACTGACTGATATTGTGTTACACTTGCAACTAATGCATGTGCTTATATTGATCTAAACTGACAGCCACTGCATGCTTATATTGTATTGACCTGACAGCTACAGCATGTGCTTATATTGGGTTGAACTGACAGCTGCTGCATGCGGTAATATTGCTTAAATTGGCAGTCACTGCATATGTTTATAGTGTGTTAAACTGACAGTCACTGCATGTGTTCAGATTGTGTTAAACTAACAGCTGTACTTTATCTGCTCATAATTTATATTGTCAGACTTATTGGCACTGCATGCATTTACATTGTGTTACAGTTATAATCATAGTATATATCTATCTATATGTCTTGTTAAACTGATAGCTACTGCCAGCGTTTAGATATTTTGTTCCACGGTAATTACTGCTTTACTTCTATTAATCTTGGATTCGCTGCAAACGAGTCATGGTCAGTTAGTAAGTGGCCTACAGTATAGGAAAAAAAAATCTTTAGCTAAGCGGGCAGGCGTGAGAGGGATGATACCAACTTTCAAATGCTGTTCCCCGGCTTTCTAAGCTTTTCATGGGCGCCTTTCAGGAACAGAAGTTTAAAAATATTGGAAAATAAAATGTTTCTTTGCAGCGCTTACGATTATTGGCCTAAACATATAAGGAACTGTCACACACTGGTGACAATCTTTTAAAACTTGGAGAATTAAATTTCTCTATTGCTGTATCCTTATTCTTGAAAGTATTTTCCCTATACAGAGTGTTTGCAATACTATATTAAATGTGTTCCAAAACTGAGCTGGAAAAGTACTGTGCAATTGCTAAAGCTTTAAAAATTTACACACTTTCGTGAGCATGAAAGTACTTTGCGAAATAATTTTTCCAGAAATTTAAAACTTATTTCTGGGGTGTTTTACCACAAAATAAAGACATGGCAAGCATCCTCAGGCTCCGACTAGGTGAATACAAAAATAATTAGGTTGTTAGAGGGTCCCAAATTTAAATGCCAACCATTTTCTGATCACCAACTGAAAACAAAATGGCTGATTTGCGAAAGTAACAGGACCATTGAAAGTAAAAATGCATTTGCGACACTGTCAAACTTTTCTTAACTTTTCCCATTGACTTATAATGGAAATTGTTTTGAATAACTTTTGAACCGTTTAATATTTTTAACCCAATCTTTGAAAGGCACATCGGGAACCCTGGCGCACATTCCTTGAAGATTGTGGGCGGTGGCATAAACCGTCTGCGACCTGTACGTATGACCGTAAAATTCCAGAAAAGTGTAAACGACATGCAAATCATGCTTAATAACTCCACAGCCGTGTATCTGACTGGTACAAAACTTGGCAGATGCCAAGGCCTATAGTTCTTGATCATGTATTCCAAATTTCAGCCAAATCTGTCATACGGTTCCAAAGTTATTAAGGTGCAAAGTTTGGGGTTTAACATAGAAATGGCTCCTCAACCTAACTATGGTAACACTACGTGCTACCATAATATATATATATATATGTATATGTATATACATATATGATGTAAACATAGCCTGAGTGTGAAGATATCATATATTTATCTTCATGAGAGGCCAAAAGATATCTTGATGTCATTGGCCTTGGTGAAGATCAATATATATCTTCACTATAACCATATCACATTCTGTTTATACAATATGGCCCAGATATTCAAAAGAAGTTGCGCCATGCACAATAGGGTTACGCCATTCCAGTCCAAAAATCGCCATTCTGCGATATTCAGTAGGAGGCAGTTGCACCCCAAATCATGCTGAGCAGCAGCGCGATGATAATGAATGTATGCGTAACTGAGGGAGGAACCATGCATAAATGGCACAGTGCGATATTCAACAACATGTGCCATGTGCAATAGGAGCCAGCGGAAGTTGCGCCATAGTGAAATGAGCCAAAATAAAAGGAGCAAGGAAGAGGTGCAAGAACACTACAGGAAGCCACAAATTGCTGAACTATAGCCAGTCACACAGGCAGCACACACACACAGGGCAGGGCAGTGAAAGGGCACCTGGAACCCACAGGTTCAGGGGAAGGTGTGGGGAGCCACAATGCAGGAGGGAGAAGTGCCACACAGCAGTGAGGCCAGCACAGTCAGGTGTTCCTGGTGCAGGAAGTAGCAGCCAGGACAGCAGAGGGAACACAGAAACAGATGCGGGGGTGAACTCAAACCATGGACATGGCCAGTGCCACCATCCAGATGGAGGCAGTAATGAGGAATGAGGGGTGAGAAAGCAGGCAGCAGGGGACACATCTGTGGAAGGGCCCATCAGCGGTATGCCCCCAACAGGCAGTACCGAGCCCACACCAGCTTTGAGCTGTATAGTGATTTGGATATACGTAGGCTGGTACTGCCTGAATCAAGCAATGCTGAGGTGGCTCTGTGAGGCTGTGCAGTGATGTGATGCAGGCACCCACACGGCGAGGCCATGCTCTCTCAGTGGAGACTAAAGTGACAGCTTGCATGTGCTTGCTATACAGGTACCTTCAGAGACCAACTGAGGATACCACAGGCATAACCCAGTTGGCCACATCATGCCACCTCACCCAATTCCTCATTGCACAGCTGCCACATGTTGCAGAGTACATCCATTTCCCCAGCACACCGGCGAAGCACACAGCAAACATACAGGAGTTCCACAGGGTAGCATGTATGCCTGGCATGCTAAGAGGCAATAGACTGCACCCATGTGGCCATCCACACAACACCTGGCCCTGAAGGGGTCGCACACAAATCACAAGGGCTATACTAGCATCAACTGCCAGGTGGTGACGTGCCTGGGGCACATAATCTGTGTCTGTGCCACGCACCCTGGGGGCACATGATGCCTTCATCTGGTACCAGTTGGCACTGTGCCAGAGATTTGAGATGGGGACATCCCCACTGGCCACCTTGTGGTGAGTATGCAAACCACATGGACAAACATAGGGCTTGGGAGGGACATCGTCAGAGGTGACATGGGTAGTGGCCTACATGGCCTGGGGCAGGGCAATTCTGATAACCAAACTAACCTCCACCCTCTACACAGAGCGACAGTGGATCACACTCTGTCCCTGGCTGCTCACACCTACCAGCGGCCTGTGACCCCATCGCAGCAACGCTACAGTGAGGCACATGCCACCACATGTAATGTCATTGAGCAGATGTTCAGGATGCTGAAGGCATGTTTCTGTTGCCTGGACACCTCCGGCGGTGCCTACAGTACAATCCTCAAAGGCCTGCTGGCTATTCCTGGCCTGTTGCATCCTGCACAACATGGCCAACAAATGTGGGATAGCTGTACAGGTCGAAGAGGGGACAGCGATAGGGGCGATGAGGATGCCAGTGACAGTGGTGATGGACAGCCCCTGGGCGATGGGACTCCCGACTGCTCTGGCTGGCACAGCTACACCAGGACACCATCATGGAGGAGCACTTCAGCCAACCCAGATAAGTCATGGGGCCATGTGCAACCACCAGTGGTTAAGGCACAACCCACAAACATGCATGGACACACACCAGGGGTGCATGCCATCAAGGGAAGTAGCCAGGCATGGAACCACACACACCACCAGGGATGGGTGAGGTCTAACATGGCAAGCAGACAGACAGACAGACACACACACACACACACACACACACACACACAATGCACCAGACAGGCACAAAGGGTAGGAGGCACACCAACCCAGAATGCCACACCCTACACACACATGTCCACAGACCACCACACCCTCTGCCTGTCATTGTGCATGTGTCAGATGCTGGGCACCATTGCACATTGGTGTACAGTGCAATGCAGGCATCATCATGCACAAGCAACTGCAGGCAACAGCCAGGAGGGTGTGCAAATGGGCTGTGTCTGTGTGCAGGGCTGAGTACCACCCGTGCATTGCCAGCTGAATGACGCCAATGCACACAGGGCAGCATGAGACAGCAAGCCACGTTGGGAGACAGGTCAGTCATGTGTCAAAGTGCCCGCCACCACGGATGCATGAGGTGCTCCGCCGAGACCTGGCAGCACTGACAGGCTGACCACTGGCCTCATGGGTGGCACGATGGTCCCCAGGGTTCCACTGCATTAACGCGATTGTGCTCGCGCAGGAGTCTGCAGCACACTAAACATGCCTGCTCCAGACATGCTCGGGATGCCCACAGTTGAACCTGGTGTCGTCAAGGAGGGTGTCATCACGCCGGAATGGGGAGCTGACATTGCACTGTGCAGTGTCTGCGCGCATAGGCAAATAACTGTGTTCCCCTGTGGCCATGGCAGCTGTGATTGTATATGTCAGCCTGTCAATGGCAGCAGTCACATCTTCCGCATCTGGTCCATCCCTGCCAGGAGGAGTTTCTCTGCTGCAATGCTCCTCTGCCCACTCCAGAGCCACACTCAGTGCATCCGCCCGCCATCACAAGCCGCATCTGCTGATTGATTGATGCTTGCAGTATGTGGGTGTGCTCATCTAAGAGGTCATCTGCCTGATTGGCATTCTGTCCAGAGGGTGTTCACGGCCCTGATGCTCAGCAGCCCTTGAGGGTGGGCGCTGCACCAGGACCAGGCCTGTGCATGTCCACAGGTGGTGCAATGATGCCACCCCTGACACTGTACCCCCAAGCCCATTGGCCGACTGCTGATGCTGCCCTCTGGCTGCTGTCCTCATGGCTCACTGGTGCTGCTGCGAGTGGCCACAACAGTCCCACTGTCCTGTACACACACCAGTGCTGCCCCACTGGTGCTGACAGGCACAGGCTGGGACTGTGATGACACACAGAGCCTCTACAGCGGCACCACCCACAGCCATGGCTGCACAGTTACCGCTGTGTGGCCATCCTGTGGCACACACGTGTAACTGCTCATGATGTTAGCGACATCATCATCGGTGACGGACCCAGCACCAGCAGTCACAGCATGCTGGCATCCATGGATGCTGGGACACGAGGCAGGGTGTTCTCCACACCTGTTCCAACAACATCAGTCTGGACATCCAGGCAGGCCTACTGTCTCACTGAGCCACATATTCCTGTGGAGGCAGATGGGCCCTCCTCCATTTCCATCTGACTGGCCTCAATGGAGAGGCCCATCACTGCTGACCCATGCAGACGCTTCAGGAGCTGTAAGGAAAAGAAAGTTGCATTGCTACATGTGACCCATCACTGCTGACCCATGCAGATGCTCAGGAGCTGTAAGGAAAAGAAAGTTGCATTGCTACATGTGACCTACCCTGTCCCCCAATAGACAGACCATGACCTACCATGCAGTGACGGGCTACCACCTGTCTGGAATCCACCACCTGGAACACGCTCAATGGCGCAATGCTGCATGCTGCCAGCATTCCTCCTCCTGTGGGGTCAGGTGTAGCACCTCGGCTGTCCCCACTTGTCTCAGATCATGCTGCCCTGATGGCAGCCACCCTTCATAATCCTCCTCCTGTCTGTGCCCATCTTCTTCTTGCACTCCTGCACGAAGCACTGGTGGATGCCATGCAGGTTCACAGCACCGCCACTTCCTCCCATGCAGCAGCATGGGCCTGTGGTTTCCTGGCACCTCTGAGAAGTGGCTCCTGGTCCAATTAGGCCTCAAACAGGCATCCATCTTGATCTTTGTGAAATTTGGCCTCTTTCTTCTCCCACAACTCTGTTCCTCTTCTCCTACAACTTGCTCGGTCATGATTAAGCCTGTGAGATGACAGTTGTTGCCTGTGACTGTGCAGTCCCATGCAAGTCCCAAAATCCACAGACCACACTCCCAAATAGCATGCAACTCACCAATAGACTGCAGTAACTGACTATGGCCAGTACAATCCAGTGTCACACTTTTATAGCGCAACCTATGCAAATGAGGTGAAGCACAACTTTAAGTGGATGCAAATTGCAGTGCTGCGCCATTGAATGGCTGATTAGCTGATTTGCATATGACGGCTGAATATTGCGCTTTGCACTTTGTGCAGTTGTGATGAACGTGCTCAGCCAAGGGCACGGTCTGTGACATCACGCGCAGTACACATCTGGCGCGCATGCCGGGTTGATCACGCGCTGCCACTGCTGACTTGCTGTGTGTGGGAGGCAATGCAGGGCATGGCCACCATTGTGCCAGTGGTGCTACAGCACTGTTCACCTATATGGCGCTGTGGCACTGGGGTGTCATAGGAGCACTGGGGCAACAACGCAGTAGGCTGATGCTTTTATTTATTTATTTTTATTTATTTAGTTGTTTAACCAGGTATAGCACACTAAGCTGAAAGCTTTTTACAGGAGCGACCTGGGAGCACAAGGAGGTTAAGTGACTTGCTCAGGGTCACACAGTATGCAAGTGGAAGCTGTGGGATTCAAACCCAGGTCTGGTCTGCTGGATGTCACCAGATTTGCAGCTCAGAGCCTTAGACCACTGTGCTATACTGCCTCATGCTACTGGAGGTGGCATACAGGCACCCAATCGTGCTACACACATTGGGTTCCAATCATGCTGTGGTTGTTCTGCGCCAGGACCCTTGACCCTGTGCCCGACCTTTGCCTCCTAGGAGCTATGGATCAGGCATGGGGTGCACCACCATCATGCTGTTTGGTGACAGATGATAGGGAATGGCAGCACTGTACCTCGCAGCATCTGCATGTGGTAGAACCGCGCTGCAGAGTGCCATTTGACCCTACCGAGCAACAAAGATGGCATGGAGGAGAGCTGCCCAGTGGAGCCAGATAGAAATAGCAAACTTGTTTGCCATTGTGGAGACACTTGTTGGTCCACTGTTTGGTGAGGCACCCCTGGACAGGTCCAGGAGTCAGGTGTGGCAGGAGGTGGCCGACGCCCTGGAGGAGGCCACAAGAATGGGTGGATGGCCGAGCAGTGCCACCACAGATATAGGGACCTGAGGCAGAGGACCTGACCTGCTTGCCCCCTGTGGGCATGTGACAGGAGGGGCCTGGTGCCACACGGCCAGGTAGGTGTAACGTCCATACACTTTTATCTTCCATATAGGTACCACAGTTGCATGTGTCCAGAACATGTGGGGGGCATCCGGTGTTAGCTGTGGTGGTGTTACATGGTGTAGGTGGGTGGGTCTGGCTGTGTTTTTTCACACAATAGGGGCAGGGGACTTTGCTACAGGATTGTACTGATGTTCCTCTCTCCATGTTTGCACCTAGGCCTAAGACGGAGCGATGGCTGGTGAGGAGAGGAGGTACCAGCAGGAAGACCATCATCCCAGGAGGGGCGAAGGTCCACAGAGGCAGAGGGACCAGCCTGATGATGGTGAGTGCCTTACATCCATGATTACTATTGCATGCTGTGTAACAAGGCGTGCTGTGGGCATAGCCACCATCCATTGACACCACTGCCATGCATGCAACTTGTTACAGTCAGCACTGTCCAGTGGCACTGCATGTCTGGGAGTGCATCAATGGTGGTCCATGTATGCACTGGGTACATGGCTGTACCACTGCCTTCGTACTCACATAGTCATGTCACTTAACAGCCACGGTGGTGCTGAGTAGGACTTGGCCGGTGGGTGTGTGCAGCGGTCCACATGGCTGTGTGCTCCTGGATGGACAGGTCTTGTGGACACGATCACTGTGGGTGGTCACACACCATCACATGTCATGTCTCATGGCCGAATGCCATGCACAGTGGGTGGGCTGTATGGGGCTGTGCATTCATACCTATTGAATCTGCTCCCTCATCCTAGGTGGATGGCAGCTGCAGGCGATCAGGAGGCGCTCGGGAGATACTAAATGTTGCCAGGGTGTCACTGGAAGTCCTGCAGAAGATCAACAGGCTGGGTGTCAGGCAGCGACATGGCAGGAGGAGCAGCCGGAGTGGGAGCAGGTCTCTCACTGAGCTTAACAATGCCCCTGATTTCCCTATCCCCTGGACCCACCTTCACACCACTTCTTCCCTCTACAGTTTGTTCACCTCTGCCCTTACCCACCCCAACCTTGTTTGTGGCCCTCCTCCAAACTTTTGTAAATATTTGTACTTAGTTTTGTTTGATATTTTTAAATACATTTCTTTTGATATGACTACTGTGGTGGTCTCTGATTTGCAGCAGGCTATAGGTGCTCAGCTGCAGTGGTGTGCATGGCGTCAGGGGTGGTGTAGTCATGTGGGTGTGTGTGGCCATGGGGAAGTGACTATAGTGTGGAGTAGCTATCAGTCATTGTCAGTGGTGTGTGTGTTGTTCTCTGTGCACTGGATGACTGTGTGCAGTGGCCATGGTGCATGCTGTATGTCCATGGCGCACCTGTCAGCCCATCCATGGCCTGTGCAGCTGACACCCTTGCATGTCTGCAACCTGCACGGTCTGCTGGCATGTCAGTGGTGGCTGTCCATGCAGGACAGCCACTGTACCCATCACAATGCTGGGTTGCCTCCTGTCACTGGTGTGGTGCATGTCTGCTTGGGTGACACTGTGGCCTCCACTGTTGTTGTCCCACCTCCATGCTGTGGCTTGTGTGCATTGCAGGGATGTGTACCACTGTCTGTCACTTGTGGTCCGGGCAGATGCTGGTGGCATACAGCTTCACAGTGCCTGGCAAGAGGGTGCTGGCTGCACTCCTGTGCTATGGAGGAGTGCTTGTAATGTGTACAAGATTTCCATGGCTAAACACTGGGGCCTGTTTGCCCTGCTACTGCATCTCTGTGTTGGTGTGCCCTTGGGTATGGGTGGGTGTTTGTCCATGCACTGTGTTGATTACTGTGGTGCATGCTTCCATGCACCACTGTGGGTATCTACGCTGGCTGTTGTGGGCAGTGCTGGGTCAGGATGTCCTTGGGAGGGTGTGCAGGGTGCTGTACCACTGGTGGTGGGGTCCAGGGCACTCCCTATCATGTGGGGTACCTTGTGTGCCGATGCATGGCCAGTCTCTCAGCTGTACTCCAGGAGGTCTGTGCATGGTGGCACTGTGTATGCAGTTGTTGCATTGCTGTGTGCTGCCACCCGCTTTATGGGTGCTCATGGTGGGGCTGCCTTGCATGGTTCTGTGGTGCACATGGTTGCATTGTCACAGTAGGGGTGTTGGCATGCATGGGGTATCCTGCACTTTGGATGCTGCCCTGGGCAGGGTGTCTGGGGGTCAAGGTGCAGGGTGTGCTACATTGGTGGGATGGTGTGGTACGGGTGGTCAGCCCCCTGTGCCAGTCACAGCTTGCCAGGGAGTGTGATGGGGTACCATGGCCCAGCTGTGGGTAGGTTGCTGGTCTCCATGGGCCAGTGCTTATTCCAGCCCTCTCCCAGTTGTGCAGTGCATGGGATGTGGGTGGACGATGTCTGTTCTGCTGTGTGTTCCTCTGTCCATCTGTGGCATGGGTGGTGGGCCCTTGCATCCCTGGTTGTGCTGTTGCATTGCTGCCCTGCTGCTGGGGGCATCCCTGTTTGCGCTATGGCGCACATGGACTGCTCAGCTGAACATCCCTATTGCACTATGGCTCATCAGATATGCTCAGCTTCCTCCCTAGTTGCACTATGGTGCAGGCCAGCGACATTCAGTCGTTGGCTCTAGGCGCATCTTGGCCAGTGCAGTTTTTGAATATCATGCCTATTGCGCATGGGAGCCATGGACTTGCTCTTGCTCCCTGCTGTTGCACACTTTTGGGTGCAGTTTTGAATATCTGGGCCTATGTGTTTTGGGCTTTATGCAGCACAATGCTCCAAAGCACTAACCCCTCTCAAAAAAAATCCAGGAACATTACAGATGCCATATTTTATTAAAACAAGTTATCTGGTTGATTCTGTTAGTTTATAGTCTAAAAAATAGATTTATCTTTTACCATCGTCTGTAAATAAATAAAAGGTACCTGATTGATTCTCCCTGTGGTAGCAAGAAAAATCATGTATTAGTTTTACTTTCACCCTGAACTGTAGCGTGACAGAGGGGTATCTAGAATAATAGATGACTGATGCCAGATGTTTAAAGTAAGTGAGTGTGTTTAGAGAACCTTATTTTCAGTTCTCCAAACACTCTTTAGTTAAAAGAAGGTACTGACTCTGCCAGAAGGGAAGAAAGGAAACATATTCAATTCAGTGCTTTAGAGTAACTGGTAATTGCTATTTTTCTTTAAATTTAGATTGTGGGCTTTTAGTGACACTGTACTTTCTTTGTGTCTTTACTTAGAATTGTTTTGGCTGTTGAAAATGTAAAATGTAGTGGTGGTTTAATTCTGTGCTGTCTTTAATTGCCCCTCCTCCCTTCCCCCAACTCTTAATTACATGCCCTGTTAAATCTGATTGATAGGAGCTAAACACAGGGTATAGTAAGGGTGTGAAGTAGGAGGGGCATAAGGGGAAGAAGCCCACCCTCAACACACTAGTGTTTTGACTCATTTATTTACTTATTGTTTTTTTTTTTTAAAGAAAATTATCTGAGGATCAGTAGCAGGATTTTAGGACAGTAAATTAATAAAAGGGAACTAGGAGAGCTTCAGTAGCAGACAAGTAGTGGAAAAGCAGTATAATTGCAGTATAATGTGGGGAGTGGTGCAATGCAGTGGCTGTGGGGCAGCCATATTCAGGCAGACCTTCTGACACTATGGTGCTGCCTAGGGTCTTAAATAATTGTTAGCAGTTTTTCTTGGGACAATGCTAACTGTACAGAAAGTATTCATACAGGTTTTCTAAAAGTGTTATGTTTGTTAAACACAGTGAGGCAAGTGCTATGCATTTTCACAATGTTTTAGAACTTTTATGAGCAAAAAGCTAATCAATTTTGAGAGTTAAATAAAACCCTACTGCCCTATCTGCATGCATCTCTCTGGACTGCGGGATGAGGTAGCCAGACTCAGAGTGGAAGTAAACTGGGTCAGGTACCATCACCCTATCCAGAGACCACCCAGTCCATGCAACTGCCTCAAAGGATGCCGAGACGAGGAGCACTTGGATGACAGTGGGCTCAGGGAGGTTAGGCGGTCGGACAGAGGCACATCCCAGATCCTATTCCACTCAAGAACTCATATGCCACACTGGCAAATGAGGACAACAAATAGAGGCACCCAGAGAAGTGGAAGGAAAGGATGTGGAGGTTAGCTAAGGAGATGACCTCAGCGGGAAAAGCAGTGGACCCCAGAGGAGGAGAAGAATCCTGGTGGGGGACTCCATCATAAGAGGGATCAAGCTAGGAAACACAGGAGGGAGGACAGGGAGGTGAGGTGCCTACCAGGTGCCACAGCATGGAGGGATGGAAGGAGATCCTGGGGATCACTGGGAATGCAAGACAGGAGGGTGAGCTGGATGTCATTATCCACCTAGGTACTAATGACCTGGCAAATGGGGAGCCAAAGGAAGTTCAGGAAGAGTTTAGGAAATTAGGAGAGGTCTCAAGCAAGTAGCTAATTCTGTCACTTTCTCAGAGGTACCACTGAGAGAGGCAAGGAGAGTATAGGAGTGCATGCACCAGGAGCTTTAACTCTTGGTTGAAGAACTGGTGCTGTGAGAAAAGGTTTGGATTCATTGGTGACTGGGGACCTACCTGGAGGATGGAGTTTTGTTCAAGCCTGACGGCCTGCATCTATCCTGGAGGAATCCAAGCACTCAATGATAAGTTTAAATGCTACATTGACAAGCATTTAAACTAGCAAAGGGGTGGCAGGCCAGCAAGGAAGGTTACCTACTTGCTCACCCCCACAGCTAACAGTGGAACCAGTGAATCAGAGGAGTGGCTATCTCTTCAAAGCAGTGTGCAAAAGATGGAGATTAGTGCCCAAGAGGTGGATAGGCAGAAAAGGGCAAAATTCAGCAGAAGGGCAAACAGCAAGGAGAACCAGGGATAAAGGACAACCAAGGAAGGGGCTGGAGTAGAATAGTGAAACAGTCTAGGGAGGTCAAATCATGGAAAGCGATGTGCAAACGCCAGGAGCCTTAGCAACAAGATGGAAGATCTGGAGGCTGTCATGGTGCAGTCAGACCTGGACATTGTGGCCATCACTGAAACCTGGTGTAATGATAACCATGACTGGGAGATGGCCATATCTGGCTACAGCTAGACCAGATTGGTGGAACATCTGGTTGTCAATGGGCTACAGGACCGAAGGCAGCATGGTTTCACCAGGGAGGTCATGTCAGACCAACCTTGTTGAATTTTTGACTGGGTGACTGGGAGGTGGATCAGGAGAGGGCAGTGGACATGGCCTATCTGGATTTCAGTAAGGCCTTTGACACTGTGCCACATGAAGACTATTACACAAACTGGGAATATGGGTGTGGGTAGGACAGTAGTGTGGTGGGTAGGTAACTGGCTGGGTGGCAGGACACAGAGGGTGGTGGTAAATGGCTGTCAATCCACAGAGGGAAGAGTGACCAGTGGGGTACCACAGGGATCAGTGCTGGGACGGTCCTATTCAACATCTTCATCAGTGACATTGCAGGGACCCAGAAGGCAGAATTTCACTGCTCGCTGATGACACAAAGCTCTGTAACAGAGTAGACACACCAGAGGGTGTAGACAGAATGAGAAGCGACCTGCAGAAACTTGAAGAATGGTCAGGGGTTTGGCAGTTGAAATTCAATGCAAGAAGTGAAGATAATGCATATGGGGCACAAAACCCTGGCACAATATATCAGTTGGGGGTGAGGATATAGCATGCACCAAGCAGGAAAGGATCTTGGGGTTATCATCTCTGATGACCTCAAGGTGGGAAACAGTGTGACAAGGCAGCAGGTAAAGCAAATAGGATGCTGGGATGTATAGGCAGGAGCATCACCAGCAGGAAAAGGGAGGTCATAATTCCTCTATACAAGACACTAGTGAGGCCCCACCTGGAGTACAGTGTACAGTTCTGGAGACCATACCTATGTAAGGACATAGACAGGTAGAGAAGGTTCAGAGAAGGGCAACAAAGATGGTGCATGGATCGCATCACAAGTCCTATGAAGACAGGTTGAAGGAACTGAACATGTACTCCCTGGAGGAGAGGAGGGAGAGAGGATATGATAGAAGACATACAAGTATCTTACAGGAGGAACAGGGTGCATGAAAACACTATTTTTAAGTGAAAAAGATGTTCCAGGACCAGCGGGCATGGGATGAAGTTGGAGGGAGGATGATTCAGAGGAAACATGAGAAAGAATTTCTTCACAGAACGGGTGGTGGACAAGTGGAACACCATGCCAGAGGAAGTGGTGGGGCTGAATCAATCACGGATTTAAGAATGAATGGGATAGACATATAGGAATTCCTGGAGGTCAGGGGTAAGGGGCAACAGACTTCTAGGAAAACAAACTGAACCTACAAGCTCAAATGGCAGACTGGGTGGGCCATAGGCCCTATCTGCTGACACTGTCTAAGTATCTATGTATCTATGTAACATATTCAGAAGAGACAGAGCAGGCAGGAAGGGAGGAGGTAGGCATTGTATGTGAAAAATGACATAAGGGTGACAGAGATCCAGGAGGAACAAAATGAGGAGAGATACTGTGGGTAAAGGTTGGAAAGGAAAATGGGGACAGCCATCCGCACAGGTGTGGTCTATAGACCACCAGCCCAGGAGGAAGAAACAGATAGGGAGCTGATGCTAGCCATCCAAAGGATGGTAGACAAGGGTGAGGTAGTACTGGTTGGTGACTTCAATATTTCGGACATGGACTGGAGCATCCCTGCAGCAGCATCAACTAGGAGCAGATTTATCCTGGAATCCCTTCAGGTGCCTTCCTCAAACAACTGATCATGGAACCAACTTGGCGAAGGCAACACTGGACCTTGTGCTCACAAACAGGGACAGTGTGATGGGAGTACTGAGTGGAGCACCTGGGGAACAGTGACCACCAGTCATTGTAGTTTGAAATCACAGAAAGAGACGAACCAAACCACACAAAACATGTATCCTGGATTTTAGGGGCAGACTTGAAAATGGGGAGTTACTTGAAAGTGGCATTAAGGGAATGGGACAGGAATCAGGGGTTGAGGAACAGTGGGCAGTGTTTAAAATGGGATTACAAGAACAACATAATTATGCATTAAGCAGGTTAGCAAGAGGAAAAGGAA
The DNA here is from genome assembly GCA_016271365.2 of Neoceratodus forsteri. Classification (NCBI taxonomy): domain Eukaryota; kingdom Metazoa; phylum Chordata; order Ceratodontiformes; family Ceratodontidae; genus Neoceratodus; species Neoceratodus forsteri. Next base: position 1,136,511,582 of record CM057455.1, on the reverse strand, counting down.
GAAGGGACCATTATGGTTTTCCAAAGAGGTAGCAAAAGAAAGTGAAAGCCAAAAAGATTGCATTCAGGCAATAAAAAAGACACAGAAGATGGGATAGGGAGAAGTACCAGGAGAAGCAAAGGGAGGCAGAGAGATCAGTAAGGGAAGCCAAAGCTCAGACAGAAGAACACATTTGTAAAATCAGTGGGGGGGGATAAAACCTTTTACAGGTACATAAGTGAAAAAGAAGAGAAAGGAGGGATAGTGAGACTGAAAGGGAGGATGGGGCCTCGTGGAGGATGACAACAGTAAAGCTGACATATTGAGCAGGTATTTCTGCTCAGTCTTTACTGAGGAAGAGGAGGTAATGGGTCTGAAGGGAGTACAAGGGGTGAGAATGGTGCAGAAATGGACACAAGTCCCTTTACGAAAGGGTCCTGAAGGAACTGGAAGTAATAGAGTTGATGAAAACAATGGGGCCAGATAGGTGCACCCCAGGGTCCTTAAGAACTAAGAGAAGTTTGTGGCTGAACCTCAGCTATCACTGTTTAGCCGATCACTGGAAACAGGGGGTACCCAAAGACTGGAGGACAGCAGATGTAGTCCTCTTATACAAAAGCGTCAAACAAAGAGGAAGCAGGAACTACAGACCAGTCAGCCTCACCTCGGTAGTGGTGGAAGATCATGGAAGCACTACTGAATGAGAGATTGGTGGAACATCTGGTTGTCAATGAACTACGAGACCAAGGCAGCATGGTTTCACCAGGGGAGGTCATGTCAGACCAACCTCGTTGAATTTTTGACTGGGTGACTAGGGAGGTGGATCAGGGAGGGCAGTGGACATGGCCTATCTGGACTTCAGCAAGGCCTTTGACACCGTGCCGCATAGAAGACTACTACACAAGCTGGGGAATATGGGTGGGCAGGACAGTAGGTGTGGTGGGTAGGTAACTGGCTGAGTGGCAGGACACAGAGGGTGATGGTAAATGGCTGTCACTCCACAGAGGAAGAGTGACCAGTGGGGTACCACAGGGATCAGTGCTGGGACGGTCCTATTCAACATCTTCATCAGTGACATTGTGCAGGACTTAGAAGGCAGAATTTCACTGTTCGCTGATGACACAAAGCTCTGTAACAGAATGGACACACCAGAGGTGTAGACAGAATGAGAAGGACCTGCAAACTTGAAGAATGGTCAGGGGTTTTGGCAGTTGAAATTCAATGCGAAGAAGTACAAGATAATGCATATGAGGCTAGCCCCCTAGCACAGTATATCAGTTGGGGCATGATTATAGCATGCACCAAACAGGAAAAGGGATCTTGGGTTATCATCTCTGATGACCTCAGGTAGAGGAAACAGTGTGACAAGGCAGCAGGTGAAGCAAATAGGATGGTAGGATGTATAGGCAGGGCCATCACCAGCAGGGAAAGGAGAGGTCATAATTCGCTATACAAGACACTAGTGAGGCCCCACCTGGAGTACAGTGTACAGTTCTGGAGACCATACCACGTATGGACAATAGGGTAGAGAAGGTTCAGAGGAGGGCAACAAAGATGGTGCCTGGATTGCATCACAAGTCCTATGAAGACAGGCTAAAGGAACTGAGCATGTACTCCCTGGAGGAGAGGGAGAGAGAGAAAGGATTTGATAGAGACATACAAGTATCTCACAGGGAGGAACAGGGTATAGGAATACACTATTTTCAAGCGAAAAAGATGTACCAGGACTAGAGGGCATAGGATGAAGTCGGAGGGAGGATGATTCAGAGGAAACATGAGGAAGAATTTCTTCACAGAACGGTGGTGGACAAGTGGAATACCTACCAGAGGAAGTGGTGGGGCTGAAACAATCCGCGGATTTAAGAATGCATGGGATAGACATAATGGAATTCTGGAGGTCAGGGTAAGGGGCAACAGACTTCTAGGAAAACATAAACTGAACTTACAACCTCAAATGGGCAGACTGGGTGGGCCATAGGCCCTTATCTGCTGACACTGTCTATGTATCTATGTTGACAGCACAGTGAGCAAGTTGTCAGCTTTAGAACAGGAGAAGGAAGCGAGTGTATGTTGCTATAGAAACACATGCTCACACTTCCTTCTGCTCTGAAGCGGATGACTCGTTTGCTGTGCTCTTGATAGAAGTTGGTCCTTCTTTTAATTAAAGAGTGTTTTAGTTAGCTAAAAACTAGGATTTTCTAAAACATACTCACTTATTTTAAACATCTGGCACCAGTCATCTATTATTCTAGATACCACTCAGTCGCATTACAGTTTGGGAGGGAAGTAAAACTAATACAGGATTTTCTTGTTACCACAGGGGAGAATCAACAGGTAGCTTTTGAAATATTTTATTTATTTATAAATTATAGCAGGATTAACCAGACAGATGTCAGAGGTGTGCGTGTGTGTGTGTATTTTGGGGGTGGGGAGGATGAAGCAGACACTAGGGAGACACTGTAAAGAGAATGAAATACTGTAGTTTCACTTTCTTTGCAATGATGTACAGGAACATAGAGATATCACCATGATGTATAGGAACATGGAGATATCAGTGATATCTTCAGTGGCTGACTGGGATTCTACTTTTATCAGTAGATTTATCCCAAAACACATGGGGTGGGATATTCAAAGGGTGTGCATGGCACAACAAGGTTGCACCATGTGCAGCCCACCAATCGCCCCAGCATGATATTAAAACAGGCGGGTTGCACTGCACAACTCCCCCCAATGCACCCCGGGTGCACCTGTAACGTATGTGGCACAGTGCGCTGGGCTGCCCATGCATATGCACATCCCAGTATTCTCAGCCTGGATATGCAGCACATATGCAGACACAGCCTCACCTTGTGCCACTCAGGAGTGCAGTATTGTGCCCATTCAAACAGGGACAAGTCGGGGACACCCAGAGGTGGGCTGCTGTACTGCTGGGCGCAACACAGCAGCCTCCTGCCATGGGTGAGTTACCCAACCTCCCAAAACACTGCTCCCATGCCCCTGCCCAGTGTCGTGTGCCTCCGCCCCATCGCCCGATCATTGGGCATCAGTAATGGACCTCCTTGGTGGTCCAGTGGACCTATCCCCATTGCCTGATCATGGGTATGTACTAAAGACATCCCTGGTGGACCAGTGAACCGCTATTCCCTGCCTGATCATGGCATGCAATGGAATAATCCCTGGTGGTCCAGTGGACCGATCACTTTCACCTGCTCGCGGGCATTTGTCAAACTCCTGGTGGTCCAGAGGTAACCCCTCCTCCCACCCACTTAGTCCCCACCATCCTGCACCCCCAGTCAGCGGCTGGTAGCATCTCCCCACTCTAAAGCCACCAGCTGCCCACGCGACTGACAGGCGTTTTATTTATTTTGTGATTGTCGACCCGGTAAGTGCACTAGACAAATCCCGCCTATTTTCAGGCACGCACCGGGAGGGGATACAGATGAATGCCAACTGACCTTGAACCAGATTAAGCTGATGGTGGTATTTTTTTAGTGAATGAGGGGGATTTGCCAGGACACGGGAAATTCCCTACTCTTTTGATAAGTGCCATGGGGATCTTAACATCCACCTGAACTACCACCAATCCAGGCAGATGGGACCTCGGTTTAACGCTCTCATCCGAAAGACGGCACCTCAGAAGTGCAACACCCCTCTCATGCTGCACTACAGTGTCAGTACTGGGATATTAACCAAGTGCCAGATGTGGGAACTGAACCCACAGCCCTCTGATCTCCGGCCTCAGAGAAGTGTGCTACCTACTGAGCCACTGACCATGACAAATGCACTGTGGAATGCCAGCGTTCAGTAGGGTTGTACAACTATTGGTATACTGTGTGGGCCAATGGGTACAGAGCCATACTGTACTACACAGTCCTGATATGTGAATGAATGCTCATTCACATTTCTGAACTGTGTGGTACTACTCAGCTGCATGCCCATTGGCCGCAGGGACCAATAGGCATACAGCCCTACAGTATGCTGTCGGTTGGCGGGCGGCTGGGTGACTTGCAGGCAGAGAGCTGCCACCTGCCGCTGACTGGGGATGCAGTGTGGCAGGGGACTAAGTAGGAGGGTGGGAAGGGGGAACAACTGGACCACTATGGAGTTTCAAAAGTGGGTGAAGGGGATCAGTCCACTGGACCACCAGAGAGTATTCCATTACATGCCCAGATCAGGCAGGGATAGCCATCCACTGGACCACCAGGGCTGTTTTAATAGATACTCGCAATCAGGCATGGGATAGCAGTCCACTGGACCACCAGGGATATTTCTGATACATGCCCACAATCAGGCATGGGATAACAGGCCACTGGACCACCAGGAATTTATTCAATCCATGCCCGTGATTGGGCGACACAGGATTGGTCCACTGGACCACCAGGGTGTTATTACACATATGCCCAAGATTAGGCAGAGGGAAGAGTCCATTGGACCACTAAGGTGATATTAAGCATATGACTGCAAATGGGCATTCAGGTGCAGAGCCCATCGAGTGGCAGCAAGGTAACGGTCCCCGACAGCTGTAGCCTGGCAGGCGCCAGGCGCATATCACCAGGCATCAGCACACCGCATGCAAATGAGGCCATAATGACATGCAAATAACCCCATTTGCACCTTGCATACATAATAGCCTCATTTACATGCTCACAGCTGAATATCACTGTTGCTGCACCTTGCGCAACCGCACTTGCACTGGCAAAACCACCTGCTCCCTGCTGCCACTTGCGCTGGTGCAGTGTGACTGCACCATGCATAGTGTGTGCGCCCTCAGTGCCATATTTAATAATGCTGACCCATGGCACAGAACCATTGAATGTTGCCGAAGCGTGCTCTGGCTCATCCCAATTCGCTGACCTAAGCTTACACCCTGCCTGGCGCAGTCTAAATATCCACTTCTCAGGTCTGACCGAAGATATTGTATTTATCTTCACCGAGACCAATAACATCAAGATATTTCATGAAGATAAATATGATGTCTTCTGTCAGGCCATGTCATGTTCTGTTTATACAACATGGGTTTTGAGTCAAATGTAACCTCCCAACACAATCCCCAATACACCTACCAACTGAACAGATTACATGTTATTTGGAAAATATATATATATATATTTGGTTCATCCTCGCAGTTTAAAATTATTTAAAGTAAGTTATATGGTTGATACTGCCCTTATTTTCATTATAAATAATGATTTTAAAAAGCTATCTGGTTGATCATGCCACTCTCAGGTCCTGTAATCATAGCTTGACTTTTACTTTCCTGTTGAAATGTAGCGTGACTGAGCAGTATTAACACAGACTGTAAATGCTCTCCCAGCACTTCACAGTAAAGTAGTTTGTTAGACAAAGTTTGGAGACCCTTCTTGTTTCATTACGTTTAAGTGGTTTTATTCAGAAGAAGCTGCTGACTCTGGGAGGAGGCGAGCTAGTTGGCAACTTCAGAACAATAGAAGGAAGCGCAAGTGTGTTACTATAGTAACATACACTGCCTTCCTTCTGTTCATCTGAAGGTGCCAACTAGCTCACTCTCATCTAGCACACAGTCAGCAGCTTCTTCTGAATAAAAATCACTTTAAACTTTCTGAAATAATATATAGATATATATAGTATATATATAGTATATAGTATAAATATATAGTGCAGATTCTGTTGGCCTTATCATCTGCACATTATAGAAAACGATGGATGACTATTGCACATTCAGAAAGGATCCTAATATTAAGAACAGATAGCAGAAATATGTTAGCAAACAATTTTAAAATTCATTGCAGTGCTTTTACTCCTAGTTAAAGGACAATAGCATGCATACAATGATGATATACACTGGTAAAGACTCCAGAAAGCAAAGAAGAGACAGAGCTGAAGTACTATGTATCTATAAAAGCTGTTAACAACTTATAAAATTACTGAAATTTCAATCTGATCACTGAGTCCAGGAGCTATTAATCCTTCCAGGGTAAAGATCTGAAATGCTTCTCGTTTAAAGGGCTGCATCCAAATTCCCTGTCTTGGTCCTAAGGTGACCTCCATGATACCAAAATAAAACCCAATTATGTGTATCAAGGCCCTTGGTAAAATGTCTCTGGATATGGCAAATACCAGTGGTAGGTATAGTAGGAATATTAGGTGTGGTAGAAAAGGTGTATTAGGAATGTGAGCTGAGCCCTGAGGAGAGGAGAGGACTAGACAACCGTGTGGGCAGTCTGGTGGGTATTTGTTAAACAGTAGCTGGTCAAAGGCCAAAAACCAAGAAGCAAAGCATGGCCACAGCCTACAGCTACAAAAATCATAAGGAGGGCAGGCAGAAGCAAAGCCAAATGGAAGCAAAGCCAGATGAGGAACAGCTCCCAGCATCCCTGAAGAAAGAAGCAGGGGTGGGATGGCAGAAGTAAAGAGCAGGACAGAGAAGTAGGAGAAAACTTTGGAGGCAGGCCCAGGAAGGTGAAGTAGGGCACACTGCAGAATTGGCAGAACAGACAAATACAGAAATGAGTGGTAACTTGAAGTAGACCATTCACTGAAACAGAAGCAGACAGGCAGCACGAGTTAGAACTGCACAGCCACAACACATCTGAAGTAGCCAGCAAGACAAATGCTGAAATGGATCAAACCACAGCTGTCAATCTCAGGTAGGAGGAGGACAGGCAGGGTGGGCAGATGAACCAGCAGATGTGTGGTTACAACAAAGAAATGAGCATCTGAAGCATGCTAGGGCATATACACCTAAGCAGCACTTGGTGGGGTATGATAAGGTCTCTTACAGCCTTGAAATTCAAAGTTTGGAAATACTCCAGGCCATAAGACTCACCACCAAAGGTTTCCCATATAAATGTTTATATTCAACCAGTATTCACTGGCCTATGCAGCCAGTATAGTGTTATCTTGTGCAACTGTGTTAGTTTGGCTTTGGCTGTTCGCACTCTCTATTCAAAGGAATTACCACCTTGTAGGGGTACAAAGGCAAGGAACCCTTGGAGAGGTTCCACCCCTAGAGGTGCAACAGAGGAAGGTTCCCATGGCTAAGGTACCTTAGTAATCCCGCTAAGGATGGTGTCCTGCCACTGGAGGAGGAGAGAAGGATGGTTGTCACACTGAACTACAGGCAAGCCTTTCATTTCATTGGCCTATGCAGCCAGTATAGTGTTATGCTTCTACAACTGTGTTAGTTTGGTTTTGGCCATTTACACTCTTTCCAGAGGAATTACCACCCTGTAGGAAAATGAAGGCAAGTAATCCTCAGAGAGGTTCCACCCCAGAGGTGCAAGGGAACGGTTCCTGTGGTTAAAGGTACCTTAGGAATCCCCCAAAATATAGTATCATCCCAAAAAGGAGGCAACATGAATCATATGAGCAAGCAGTAACTGTGACATAGAGTAGTAATTGTAACGATGTAGCAGAGAAGTACAGGCAGTTTGATAATGCAATGAGATACTCAGTTGTCGTAATGACTGCCCAGGTCTGTGTAGTGTGACTGTGATGGTTTGCTTTGAGAGCAGGAACCCCCAAAGAGAGAGGGAATGGCAGGACATCCTCCATCTCCATCCAACAATGGAACCTACCAAAAACTAGGGAAACAACTAAGCTAACTAAGTGTTATGACCTAAGGTAATGGAGGAGAGAAAAACCCTATGAGGATGAAATCTCTGGGGATCCCAGGCCTAGGTCACCTTCCCTCCAGGCTTGGGATAGTTTATTTAGTGACAGCTCTGAGGTTGCAGTTTGAAAAGCCAATTAAAGGGAGGTGGAAAATATTCCAATTTGGAGGAAGGCTCTCGTCTCAAGCCCTCTAGTGGGAATGCCATGGAAGGTTATGAAAACTCTGCAACAATACATGCATCCAAGGCACAGGAGGAGAGCAACAACAGCTGAGGCACTCACCTGGTGTACCGCCCTAAATCAAACCAGGTGAATCAGAGGTAGTCATAGGGAGGATGCGGTGAAGGTGCCTCGCTAGAGAAACCACTAAAGACAATGGCTAACCATTATAGTGGAACACTAGAGCCAAAGGAGATCATCATAACCACCCTTCACTACTAGTCTTAAATTCTACATCAGAGCTGCTGTCGCATAGCAGGCAGCTAAAGTCAAGCCCAGGGCAAGGACATTCCACCTATGGGCCAAGTGAGAATTATCCCACCCCAAGTTGGACACACTCAAAATGTGGACTAAAGCAAAGCGAGACCAGCCGGGTTGCAGGAGCCCAGCACAAGAACAGAATGTCTGGCATGCCCAGAAAGTGATCAAGAGCTGAAAAGCTGGTGAGCTGAATGAGCACGGTGTGCTGAGATTGCAATGAGCATTGAGTGCTGAGACCTTGCAAGGTCGAATGCAGATTGAGTGCAGCAGAATCCCAGGCCAAAGTTGAGGGATGGTGGTAGGCATGAAACAATGGTTTATGCAAGCAAGGCACAATGGTTGTGTAAGCAGAGTGGACCTGCACATAGGTCAGTAAGCAGTAGTAGCAATAGGAGGAAGTGCATAACATATGGTATAGCAATTAAACAGCACTGAATTGGGGCAAGCCAGCCAAAAGGAATGGCCAAATCAAGGTGACAAACACTCTGAGGATTTTTGGCAGTGAGGCAATTTTTATAACAAAACTATATTAACAGCCTCAGCAGGAGATTAGTTGGCTGACCTCAGAGTTGTACTGTAAGTGCAATAAAACAGGAGACAATGCTTGAAAGCAGGGTAGCCAGGCAGTGCAATGAAGCTGCAAGCAGAATGAGAGCAGTGAAGATCAGCACAGCCAAGGTCAGAGTAAACTGTGTCAGGTGAAAAGAACTGAGTATGCAACATCGAGCAGCAATGGCTGAGCTGAAACACACAGATAATTGTAGTTGCATTGCAGTAGTTTGAGCACAGTGAGCACAGCGCAAAACACATGCACTGGGTACAATAGTAATTAAAATAAACAGTCAGCAGCAGTGGCTGTAGTTGTAGGTAACTGAAAGCAGTAGCATGATGCAGAATGCTAGGAGTTGCTGTACAAGTAATTTGAGAGTTGTAAGTAAGTAAAAGTAAGCAGTATGAGCTCTGGGTAGCAGTATGCTAAGAGCTTAGAAAACAAAGCCCCAAAAAGGAAGGAAACACACGCAGCCAAAGGCAAAATATAAACCAGAAGCAGAAAATAAGAAGCCCAGCAGAGACAAGCAGAAGCTGGGAGGCAAGCCCTAGCCAGCCATGGAGGCCTAACCAGCTCTGAGGACAAACTGACAGAGCTTTCTGCTGCGAATAAAAAATGCTTCACAGTGAGGCTTAGAGAAACTGCTTATATAGCTAAGGAAGTGGGAATGGCTGGCTACTTGGCCACCAAACTACAGGCAAGCCTTTCATTTAGATGTCATGTTTTGAAAGAGACATTTTCTCACTTGCCTCTTGTTATTGCATTTACATAAAAAGTACATAGTTTACATTCCATGCCTTAATCACAGATGTACATGGTGCATTCTTTATTGAGCAATATTTGTCATATCTCTCTCTTACAAAAATAAAAATACATTTTGATTTGGGAAGGAGAAAGAGTGAGAAGGAGAAGAAAAAGGAGTAGGGCTTTGCCTTTTGGAAAACTGAAGTTAAAAGAGACAAAGCAACCAAAGTGTATTTTTGTGCAGGAAAGCAAATGCCTACTCTGTATGCTATGCCAGCAGAACTTCTTGGCTGTTTACTTTTGAAAATGCAGTTCCTCAGAGAAATCAGATAAACAGCTTTAATAAACAGTCAAAATATGTTTTCACTTATGTATCTGTGGGTGTATCTCACGAGCAGCCCTTGCTGCAGAGCCTTGATTCGCTTCAGCTGAGGCCAGTTATTTATCACATGCAGTACAGTGAAGGGACATCTCCCATGGCTGAGCCTTTCACACTGTAATACACTTGCCAATGTTCTTACACTTTCAGTATTTACAAAATCACTTATAAGATCCTACCTGTACTGTTACAGGTCCATCCATTAGGATCAAGCACAGTTTCAGAGATTTTGCAGGATATCTTACAGGATACTGCAGGAGCTCAGTGTAATCCAGTGGTATTGCTCCAATATGCTACTCAGTAAATGGTGAAATCGCACAAAGAGCGACTGAGCTCAATGGAGGGTACTCTGCAGTATGTTACCTTTATAGACAAAAGGTAAAGTCAAAGTTAACTGGTGTGCATGGTAGGGATGTCATCACACTGAACAAAAGTAAAGCCAAAGGAAACTAATCATTCTTGTGACAGCATACAACAACCAAGGTGCCAGTATATTGCAAAACTGCTGCAGACTCGGTGATAACTGCGTGATCTAGTATCCTGACAGAAATAAATATTAACTTTTAAAAAAGCAATCCACTGTTGCTTTTAGATCTGAGATACTGTTCCTTTTTGCTAATTAGCAGGTGTTCTGCCTGACTGCACTAGCTGCAAATATGTGGAACATGGGCTTTATTTTCAAAGGGCCTGACCTGACTCAGAGACTAAGGGCAGGATTCACAAAGTGTTTTGGGACTAAGTCCCACTCCAGCAACCCCAGTTGCGCTTTAAAATTGATGCAGCTACAGAAGAGCAGATCCACAGCCACAGCAGTTGTGGAAGGCATTACAGCAAGTCCTATTGTCCATAGCAATCTCCCGCAGCTGCAGTGCTGCTCCCTGGCAACAGCACCCACAGCTGCCATAATCTGTGGAGCTGGTCATACTCTGCTCCACCTTATTGAATCCTGCAGCTGTGGGTGACCTGCTGCTTGGCAAGTGGAATCTCACTAGCGCGAGGTTTTCCCACAGCTGGGACCTTCCCCAATGTTTATGAATCCTTCCCTAATTCCTGTGCCTCAACCCACCAGTGTAGAGAGAAAAAAGCTCTGCACTGGCGAAGCATCTCCTTTAGACTTGTGATTTACATGAGTGGCAGGTGCAGGTGTGGGGTTTGTGACTGTTGATAGCTGAGTTGCCTCATTTCATTATATCACATTGTTGTACACACATTGGGTTGTGCTACATGTGCTGTGCAAGAGTGCCTGTACAATCCTGCAGCTGTCTGACTGTGGGTTCTCTAAGCACCCTAGTCCTGGAGGAGCACGCTGTGTTTGTTTCGAACCAGCAGGGAATGCTACTCCTGGTAATACCGGCCATAGTGTCTTTGACAGTCTGGTCTCCGTACTCCACCTGGAGGCTGACATACCTAGTTCTGTTCCCTTCACACATCAACAGCATTATGACTTTAATAACTATGACTTCACAACCGCCAAGAAAAGCCACTTTCCTGCTAACAAACTGGACACGTGTAAGGTCACAGTCAGTGACATCACAATGCTGATGAGGTATGAACAGGAATGGAAATAACTATGTCAGCCTCCAGGTATAGTGCCTGTCACATCACACCTGTTAGGTAGAACACTTTCTAATGAATAATTGGCAACAAATACACTTCAGAAATGAACGGTTAACATCTGGTTACTTTTAGAAATGAATAAACCACATTACACAATGAGCAGATCAGTCATCCTATAACCAGAACTATCTTCCATCAGTCTCCCTACAACTAGAACTGATCTTCCACCACAAACATGGCCACTACCTTTACACTGTAGAAACTTTCAACTGGGCCCTAAAATTAAAATGATCTTAAATATAAAAAAAAAAAAAATTAATTAAATGTTGTTTACCAGATCTCAATCTCCTTACACACATAAACATATATATAAAAATGGGGACCTAAAATAAAGACTTATGAATTGTGGAGACTCATTACCCGACTATGCAATAATTTTGCTTATGGCATAATCATCCTGATACTTTGCCTCATCACAAATCCGTTCACTAGTAGAAGATTTTGGAAAAAAACGTTTGGCAGTTATTTTTCTCTCTCAAACCAGAGGACAATGTGAAAGCAAAAACAATTTAAATATGCACATTTTAACCCCCAGATCACAAAAAAGTACCTTCAACATAATGGTTTCACAACTTTGCTCCGCTTTTATTTCTTTTGAATCATATTTCAAATTGAGCTGTTACATTTAGGGTTTTACTCCGCTAACAGAATTCTAAGCCAGTGGCACACTTCTGCAATATTGGTGCTGCAGTTCAAAGGTAAACTAACAGTGTACTGCCCTCAGCACTAAGACTCTGTCCTCAACAGATAAAACTCTAGCCAGCTTGTCAGTGCAGTGATAGTGCTACAACCGTGATGCTGTTTGCCCTTTGATGAAGAACACTATATTGTGCAAACAGTGGCTCTAGTGGGATTCAGACCTAGAGATACCATAAATGAGATTGCAACTTGTAGATGACAGCATAGCGAGGTAACCATTTAGGTGTCTGAAGGGTTTTGAAATCTGGTAGCAGTGCAGACTGAGTTTTGGGAGTGAAGCAGTCTGTGACAGTGTCCTTCAACATTCAGGGGTTAGAATTTCTAGTAGTACAACTGGATAATTAATTCAAGCCCACTGACACTTCTAATTAGTCTTCACAGTGGAGAGGGAGGGTACAAGTTAACAAAGTGTAGCAGGAAAATATGAGGGTTAGAGGTAAACACAATTCCATTTACAGAGAAGAATCCTGAAGGGACTTACACACCTGACAGAGGACAAGGCCATGGGACCAGGCGAGATACATCCAGGTCTGATAAGGGAATTCTGGGAGGAGCTTGTGGCACCATTGGCAGGCAGCTATTCAACATATCACTGGAAACAGGAGAGGTTCCAGGGACTGGAGGAGAGCAAAGTGGCAGCAGGTAGGAGACAAGCAGCTATAGATTGGTCAGTCTCACATCAGGTGTGGAATTAATGGAAACCCTGTTAAAGGAATAGCTATTGGAGTATTTTGAATCCAGGGGTTACAAGACCAAAGACAGCATGGATTCATGAGGTGGAGGTTATGCCAGACAAATCTGATTGATTTCTTTGAATGAGTGACCAGAGAACTAGATCAGGGAATGACAGGGGACATGGCCTATTTGGACTTCAGCAAGGCATTTGACACTGTACCACATAAGAAAGAGCCAAAGAGATAAACTGGGTAAAACAAATGGTTAATGGATAGGTGGCAGAGGTTGGTAATATATGACTCTAACTGTATTGAATAGAAAGTGACAGCAGGGTGCTACAGGGACTACCGTATTGAGACCAGTCCTCTTAACATCTTCATAAGTGACATTGCAAACAGCTTGAACGGATGGAATGCCTTTTGCAGATGACACAAAGATCTGTAATGGAGTAGATACTGGGAGGAGGGGTGAGTAGGGACCTGAAGTAGTTAAGGTTATCAGAGCTGAAGTTCAATGGCAGAAAGTGAAAAATCCTGCCCTGGGGCATAGAAGTCCAGGATCTGTGTATAAAATTGGGGGGGATAACGTTGGTCACTAAGAAGAAAAGGAACCTCTAGGTTATAATATTTAATTGTCTCAAAGTCACAGAGCACTGTGACAAAGCAGTGGGGAGGGCCAGTACGATGTTGGGGTGCATAAGGAGAGGTATCACAAGCAAAAGGAAGCAAATTATATTACCACTGTATAAATCTTTGGTGTGACCACACCTGGAATATTGTGTCCAGTTCTGGAGGCCGCATCTCAGAAAAGACATGGACAGAGTAGAGGTATTCCAATTCCAGAGGAGGGCAACTAAAATGGTATATGGGTTGCATGAGAAAGCGTTATGAGGAGCGACTGAGGATCTCAACATTACACCTCAAAAGGTGGGCATGATTGAGACGACAAGCACCTCACAGGCATGAATAGTGTACAGGTGGGGAATCTGTTTAAAATGAGGAAATGCAACAGAACAAAAGGGCATGCAACAAAGCTATAAGGGAAATTTTGGGATGATGTGAAGAAATACTACTTCACTAAAACAATAGTGGCTGCCTGGAACAGGTAGCATGGGTGAAAATAATTGGGGGTATGGCAGATGGGGGCTCTGTGTTCCTTTTCTGCCTACAATTCTATGTTTCTATGACACATACTGAGACAATGGATGTGTTCATTCAGACAACAATATTTTAGAAATCATACTCAACCATTTTGTATTTCTATGTGTTTACATCGAGGTCCAATCTATACATGAATACAGTTCACAACAATGAGTGGTGAAGCCTGCTTTTAAAACAAAGTGTGCCATCTTCCTTAGGGATTTTTCTAAGCTTTCCATATCTCTTTTCCTTGCTTGAGCATACACAAAACAGTCATAATCTAGAGTGGATAAAATTAAACTGTTTACAGTTTTAATTTGGCATCTCTACTCTGCATGTCAAAATCCTCAGAGCCCCTTGTTTCTGATTTTTGGGACCAATGGGCTTGCATGACTAACTGCTCATAATCTGAGTTTTATCCCTTTACTTGTCAACGATTAATGTACATAGATCCAAATAAAAAGAAAAATGTAATGAAGAAAGACTCCTTTTATGTTAAAAATGTCTAAAATAGCAGAAACTGTTTTCAAAAACATGTTACCTATCACAAGTATTTGTATCAGTTTAAATAATAATAGCAATAAGGTAATCTGAGGTTATATTAATGTCCACTTAATCACCCCCACATTGGCATGAGGCACAGCTTCCCTCATGTCTCATCATGCCCACAAGGGTGTTTAATTGGACATTAATATAAACCTTGCTGTAAGTTATTGATTAAGTAGCTATATACCTATAGTGGTGCTGCAGGTTAGAATCTCATCTCTGTTACTATTCCTCATGCTTACCTACACTTACAACGTCTCACAACAAACATATCAAAAGACAGAGAACACTCCAGTGAACTGTTTGTTAAAAGATGAACTACTAGAAATGTTACCTGCTCATGTTGTTTATTTGTCATGTTAAATATCTTAGACTGATTCTGTTTTATGCTGGTTACTTTTTATTTGACCGCAGTTCAAGACAGAGTTAAAAACATTTGTCAATGCTGAATGTTTGCTTGCTGGCATTGGCAGTGGTATTGTGTAGAAGTTACAGAGCTGAGTAATAGGAATGGCAGTGAAGTATTGAACTGAAGCCAACCCCACCACCACCCTGCAGAGACTGACAGGCATTGGGGTGAGCCTTTGGGTCGTCAGGCATAACAGCCACGCCATTTTACCACACACCACCCTGCAGACACTGGCAAGTGTCATGGTGTTCCTTAGGGTCTTTGGCCTTATACGCCCCATTCCATTAGGAAATACAGTGAGATGGGTGCGATATAGGAGAATGGGGTGAACATTGGGGCTGAAGAGTCCAAGGCATACCTCGATGCCTCTCACTGGCTGCAGGTGTGGAATGGTATGAGCATTACAGGCAAGAATCCCAAGTCACACCCCTGATGCCTGTCAATCTCTACAGGGTTAGGCGTTATGGTTGGAAGCCTAATACCTCAGGCATTCGTGTTGGTATTTTCACTCCAAATGTTCAACATGTTTTTGTGACCCCATCTCATGAACAGGGGAATATCAGTTTGTTAGCCAAAAGCTGCTTATGCACAGTAACTACAGCATTTAGCACCACAGGTGCAAAAACACATTCGAACAGGATGTGAAAATGACAGCTGTACTGTTCATGGGGAGGTGTAAAACTGGCAATGTTGCAAATCTGCAGTAAAATATATAAAAAATGGTGAAGTCACGGTACATAGAAACTGTGCAACACACACCCGTAATATAATTAGGTTGGGATTTTTTACAGCAGATTGTCAACTCAGGCATTTGGTGCCTCCGATCATGAACAGTGTCATGTGTTTTCTTTATCTGTCCCGAACAATGATTTCCCACAGCAACCACGCATATCTGGGCTGAAAGTGTGAAACACACTTCGCCATGTTGTGAAAAATGACAGCTGTACTGTAAATAAGGAAGTGTGGAAAAATGCAACTGGTGAAAATCTGGACTTAAAATATTACAAAATCATGAACTTACCAGGGTGCGTGGAAACTGCTAATGCTCCTCATAACACAATCATTTTATGGACTTTTGTCACCAAATTTTCAACATAGCCATTTTAAGACCTCTGCTCATGAACAGCATAACTGATTTTCTTAATCTGTCCCAAACATTGTTTTAACACAACAGCACCATTGATGGCTACATGTGCAAAAACACATTTTAAGAAGCAATATGAAAATGGCAGCTGTGCTGTTCATAAGGAAGGTAATAAAATGACAATGTTGAAAATCTGGAGTGAAAATATTAAATTCGCAAACTTATGAGCATGCATAGGAACTGTGCAACGCACGTCAGAAACAGTCATTTTTAGGAATTTTTTCACCAAATTTTCAACATAGCCATTTTAAGACCTCTGCTCATGAACAGTGTCACTGTGATTTTCTTAATTTGTCCTGTACATTGATTTCGCACACGGCTGCGTCACTGTGCGCTACATGGTGAAACTCATTTTAGGTGAGATGTGAAAATGACAGCTGTACTACTCATAAGAAGGTGTGGTAAAATGGCAATGTTGAAAATCTGGAGTGAAAATATTGGAAATTACTTGAAACTTACGGCTGCGTGGAACTGCATAGCGCGTGCTCATAAAACAGTCTTTTTGAATTTTCCACAAATTTTCAAAATAGGCTTCTTGAGAGCCACCTTATGAACACTGGCAGTGTCATTTCGTTAATCAGTCCCGAAGGTGATTTCGCACAGTGACTGCGAAATTACTCTTCAGGCCGAATAACGCCATGACAGTGACAGCATTCATGAGAAGGGGTCCCTGAAACCCCATGTTGAAAATTTGGTGCAAAAATTCTAAAAATGCCTGAGATATGCAACAATGTTAAAAACAATATCTAGCCATTATACAGCTTACTGGCATTTTCTCAGTTCGCATTCGACTTTGAAGAGTGCAGGCGTGTTCCAGTCCACGAAGATCATCTCGCCGAGATCCGGAGGTACGGGGTATGGCGAGGGTGTGGGCAGGCAGGTTCGCAGTGGGTGGGTGCGGGTTGTGGGGGCAGGAAGACTGCATGGGACCGTTTTGTTTACAGGTTAAAAAAAAAAAGGGCGCGGGATTTTGCCACACTGGGGTGGGCTTCCAGCGTAGCAGAAGAAGACGGCTGGGGGCGTGGAGTCGATGGGGGATTGGGCACTCCCGCCGGCCATTGCATTGTTGCCATGCTGGGGTGGGCTCCCAGCATTGCATTTGTACTCGAGGGAGAGTGAAGCCCGGCGGGGTTTGGGCACCCGTCGGTTACCTATCGAGTTGCATACGCTGGGGTGGGCACCCAGCGTGGCATTTGAAAACTTTGGGGGAAGCGCAGCATAGCTGATGGGGACTGGGCACCCCTTTGGCTATAAGTATGTGTGGGGGCAGCATGCGGTATGCGATGGCGGCGTGTGTGTGTGTGTAGGGAAGCTGCGCGTGAGCAGGCGATATCTTATCGCTGCTCACTGAAGTGTAGCTCCCATTTTGTACTGTATGCCACTGCATTTGGAGCTTGTCATAGACAGCTCCAGCATGCGATTGGCTTACAAGAGCTGTGCCTGCCAACACACTGACTGAATTGGAAGAGGTGACACACCTCGAAATCTCGGATGATGGCACTATGTTTCTTGCACAAGCGTGCAAGCAAACATAAAAGGAACTGAATTAAAACTGACATGTACTACACAAAATAACATATGGACAACTGCCCTTAACAAGTCTGATGTTTCCATCTTGGAATAAGATGACATCATAGAGATCTCTTGAACTTTACTCTTGAGGTCTATGGTGTCATCTCGCCACTCAGTGGAAACACAATCTTGCTGTGAATGGTTGCCCATACACATTATTCAATATGTTGTTAGTAAGTGGATTGGACTGTTGGTAGCTGGTGAGTTCATCATACATACATGTGGTCTCTTTATACTTTTGTCCCCAAAGAGGACCACCACTCTTTCAGGTACTGACAGTACAAAGACACCCCTGAGGAGGTTCTCCTCCTAGAGGTACCACAGAGCTGAAGGTCCCTTTTCCTAAAGGTACCATAGGAAAGAAACCTGAAATTTTAGCACCAAGGGAATGACTAGGTATCCTGTGAATATGGTGACTACAACTGAGTTACCTCAGAAATGGCGACAATCATGGTGCTTACGTTCTGGGCTACCTGCCAGTGAAATGACAGGATACCATGGTGGGCAAAGGAGGGTGGCAGGATGTACACATGTGTGTGGAGGGACCACACCTTACAGGGAGTGGAATGGGAGGGAGGGTTTGTGGGAGGCAGTCTGGCAGTTAGCTGCTGAGCTAGCTGTGTGGTGTTGTGTGAGGGTAAGGGTGTGAGGGTGGCCAGCTTGGATTGGGAGGGTGCTGGGTTCAGTTCTGGGACAGGCTTTGCTTTTGCGTTGGGGCCAAGTTTGTTATTTTTCAAGTTTTACCTCCCCCCACCGACATGCACCACCTGGAGTTCAGAATCTTTAGTTAAGGGAGTGCGGCGTAACAGCCCCCACATTTGCCACATTCCCATTACCGTTAGACGCGTGAGGGCACATTACCATTATTTTGTTTTGGCAATGTACACTTGGCCAAATGGTGATCACCATTCGGCGACTGCCGTTATGACATGGAACCCGTGGATATAATGGTCACAACACTGACTTCCATTAAAAATAGTTGAAAGCCACAGCACTGAACAGACCCAAATAAAAAAGATACCATATGAGTGAACCACCATCCAAGAGCCCAGTTGAACCAACAGACATAAAACTAACTAACTTAACTAACTAACTAACTGTTTTATAACCTTTAACATGGAGAAGAGGACCCTCTTGGGATACAAAGCCTTAGGGACGCCATCCCTCTATGCATGTCCCAATACTATTAAACCTCATACATGCGATTGAACCTGCAATTTGCTGCTGGAAATCTAGGTGAAAATATGATTTCTCCTTCTGTTTTGCTAGGACTCCTAACCCCCTACATGGGTTACAGGACT
Source organism: Neoceratodus forsteri (assembly GCA_016271365.2). Lineage (NCBI taxonomy): Eukaryota > Metazoa > Chordata > Ceratodontiformes > Ceratodontidae > Neoceratodus > Neoceratodus forsteri. The sequence goes on along the minus strand of CM057455.1, from coordinate 1,136,492,755 downwards.
TGGTCCCACAGCCAAAGTTGTCCCATTTTTGGACAGTGCACCCTATGAGGTGCATGGAAGCTAAACCTGAATGCTGAAGTAGCATCTTGGGCATGGCAAAAATCCAAAGAAAAGAAGCCATTAGGAACAGCTGCTTATGCCTGACAGATGTAGTAATCTACTCTGAAAAACATGGTGTGTATATATATCTATATCTATATCTATATATATCTATATCTATATATATATATATATATATATATATATATATATATGATATGACATGGCCTGAGTGAAGATATTATATATTTATCTTCATGAGAGGCCAATGATATCTTGATGTCATTGGCCCTCGGTGAAGGTAAATATGATATCTTCACTTATGATCATGTACATTCTGTTTATACAATATGTGTTTGGGCTTTATGCAGCACAGTCCTCCAAGCATTAAACCCTCCCTCCAAAAAAAAAGATATGCCAGGAACATTACAGAAGCCATATTTTATTAAAACAAGTTATCTGGTTGATTCTGTCAGCTTACAGTTTTAAAAAATAGATTTATCTTTTGCCATTATCTGTAAATAAATAAAGGTACGGGGTGATTCTCCCCTGTGGTAGCAAGAAAATCATGTATTAGTTTCACTTTCACCCCAGAGTGTAGCGTGACGAGGATATCTAGAATAATAGATGACTGGTGCCAGATGTTTAAAATAAGTGAGTGTGTTTTACAGAATCCTTTTTGCTCTCAAACAGTCTTTAGTTAAAGAAGGACCAACTCTGTTGAGAGCACAATGAGCAAGTTGTCTGCTTTAGAACAGGAGAAGGAAGCACTAGTGAATGTTGCTATAGAAGCACATGCTCACACTTCCTCCTCCTGTTCTGAAGCGGACGACTCGCTTGCTGTGCTGTCAACAGAAGTTGGTCCCTTCTTTTAACTAAAGAGTGTTTTTGTTAGCTAAAAACTAGGATTTTCTAAAACATACTGACTTATTTTAAACATGTGTGCACCAGTCATCTGTTATTCTAGATACGCCAGTCGTATAAGTAACTAGGAGGGGGGAAGTAAAATGAATACAGATTTTTCATAACACAAGGGGAGAATAAAGCAGGTAGCTTTTAAAATATTTATTTATTTACAAATGATAACAGGATTAACCAGACAGATGTCGGAGGTGTGTGTGTATGTATTTGGGGGTGGAGGGTGAAGCAGGCACTAGGAAGACACTGTAAAAGAGAGTGAAATACTGTAGCTTCACTTTCTTTGTGATGATGTACAGAAACATAGAGATGTTACCATGATGTATAGGAACATGGAGATATCAGTGATATCTTCACTGGCTGACTGGGATTCTACTTTTATCAGTAGATTTATCCCAAAACACATGGGGTGGGATATTCAAAGGGTTGCGATGACACATCAAGGTTGCACCATGTGCAGCCCACCAATGTGCCCCAGCATGATATTCAAACAGGCGGGTTGCGCTGCGCAACCCCGTGATCCCAGGTGCACCTGCAATGCATGCAGTGCAAGTGCGGGGTGTGCCCTGCATATGCAGCACATCTCGATATTCAGCCTGGGATGTGCGTGCATATGCAGGCACAAACCTGCCTTGTGCCACTCAGGGGGGGCAAGGTTGTTTCCATTCAAACAGAGAACAAGTCAGGGACACCCATAGGTGAGCTGCTGTATTGCTAGGTGCAACACAGCAGCCACCTGCCATGGGTCACCAACTAGCCTCCCAAAACACTGCCCCATGCCCCCTGCCCAGGGAGCATGGCCTCTGCCCCATCACCCAATTAGGGCATCAGTAATGGACCTCCCTGGTGGTACAGTGGACGATACCTTTGCCTGATCATGGAAATGTACTAAAACATCCCTGGTGCACCAGTGAACCGCTATTCCATGCCTGATTGTGGGTATGTAATGGAATAATCCCTGGTGGTCCAGTGGACCAATCACCTTCACCTGCTCGCAGGTGTTTGTCAAACTTCCTGGTGGTCCAGTGGTAACACCCTCCCACCCACCCACTTAGTTCCCTGCCACCCTGCACCACCCTGTCAGTGGCAGGTAGAAGCTCCACCGAAAGCCACCCAGCGCAAGTTACCAGGGTCAGCACACCTTATGCAAATGAGGCCATAATGACATGCAAATGGACCTTTTGCACCTTGCATACATAATGGCTTCACTTGCATGCTCACAACTGAATATCACTGTTGCTGCACCTAGCGCAGCCTCACTTGCACTGGCACAGCCCCCCTGCTCTCCTGCTGCCACTTCACTGGTGCAGTGCCACTGCACCATGCGTGTGTGCACCCTCAAAGCCATATTAACAGTGCTGAGCCATGGCACAGAACCATTGAATGTCTCCCAAACCACGCCTTGCTCATCCCAGTTGTGCTGCACCCAGGCTTGACCCCTGCCTGGCAGTCTGAATATCCCAACCCCATTGTGAGTGTGTGTGTGTGTGTGTGTGTGTGTGTGTGTAGATATGATATGGTCTGACTGAAGATATATTTATCTTCATGAAAGGCCAATGATATCATGATATCTCATGGTGGCAAAGCCACGAGTGAAATATCTTGATGTCATTGGCCTCAAGTGAATAAATATGATATCTTCGGTCAGGCCATGTCATGTTCTGTTTATACAACATGGGTTTTGAGTCACTTGCAACCCCCAACACAATCCCCAATTCACCCACCAACTGAACAGATTACATGTTATTTAAACAAACAAAAAAAAAATATATATATATATATATATATATATATATATATATATATATATATATATATATATATATATATATATGTATTTGGTTCATCTTCATAGTTTAAAGTTATTTAACGTAAGTTATGTGGTTGATACTGCCCTTATTTTCATTGTAAGTAATGATTTTAAAAGCTATCTGATTGATCGTTACCTCTCAGGTCCTATAATCATAACTAGCTTTCACTTTCCTGTTGAAATGTAATGTGACTGAGCAGTATTAATACAGACTGTAAATGTTCTCCCAGCACTTCACAGTAAAGTAGTCTGTTAGACAAAAGTTTAGAGACCCTTCTTGTTTCATTAAGTTCAAGTGGTTTATTCAGAAGAAGCTGCTGACTGTGCTGTGCTGGGAGGCGAGCTGGTTGGCAGCTTCAGAACAACAGAAGGAAGCACGAGTGTGTGTTGCTATAGTAATATACACTCGCTTCCTTCTGTTCATCTGAAGGTGCCGACTAGCTCACTTTCATCTCAGCACAGTCAGCAGCTTCTTCTGAATAAAACTACTTAAACTTACTGAAACAAGGTTTTCCTGAGTATTATCGAGAGGCTACTTTACTCTGAAGGGCTGGGAGTGCATTTAGAGTGTGTGTTAATACCGCTGGGTCAGGCTACATTTTTGGAGGAAAGTGAAATGTAAGTTATGATTACTGGACCAGAGAGTGGCAGGATCAACCAGATTAGTTTTTAAAATTATTATTTATAGTAAAGGTAAGTGCAGGATCAATGATAAGCAGGCACATATGTGTGGTGGTGCAGTGGGTGAGGTTTGTGCAGGTCTTGGAGACACAGATGCGCAGTGGAAAGTGTTACACTTTTACTTTCTATTGTATGATGTATGGGAATATGAAGATATCAGAATGATGTATAGGAACATGGAGATATCAATGATATCTTCACTGGCTGATTTAGATATTACATTTTATCCTTACATTTATCTTAAACCACATGTATAATATATATGTGCATATATATATATATATCTATATGCAATGGGGTGGAATATATTCAGTGTGATAAATCATTTATCTGAGTCACTGTATGTATAAATAAATTTATACATGCAGTGACCATTTATACACACAGTTACTATGTCACAAATCGTCAATTATTTTAGAATGTTACGCTCAGAAGCAGTACTAAGCATATTCAAATAGGAATTAACTTTAAAATGAAAAAGATAGCATGGTACTGTGAGCACAAAATTGTTCAGCACAAAATTATCTACAAAATGAGTGATGTTTCATATTTATATATATACCATATAGATTTTTTACAATTAACAAAAAGCAGAAGAAAATTTAATTTTTGTTCTTTTTGACAAACAAATGTGAATAACTTTAAAACAAAAGATGATATCGTGGTACGTAGAGCACAAAAATGTTCAGCACAAAACATCTACAAAATGAGTGGTGTTTCATTTATAGATACCTTTTAGTTATTTTAAAATTAGCAAAAATAGCATAACATTTAATTTTCTTTTCCTTTTTGACATACAAATGTGAATAACTTTAAAATGAAAAAGGTAGCATAGTACTGTGAGCATGACATTTGTTCAGCAAGAAGGTTTTCTCCAAAATGAGTGGTGTTTCATTTAATAACAAACCACTATGCTAGGCAGACATACTCTACGTAAAGTTAACCAAAACTCCCAGAAATTATAATTTAAAATAAAGATAAGCAGTCAAAACCAAATGTTCCTGCACTGATAGAAAGCATCCATATTGTATAAATGTAATATACAATGGTGAGCTGTCAGATAAATGAGTTATCTACACTTGTGCTGTTTGACCTTGGACACCTCACTCGTGACTTACGCCACTCATGAGAGGTTACTCAAGGTCAAACAGCACTTGTGTAGATAAATCATTTATCTGACGGCTCACCATTGTATCCTAGTATGTATATATATATATATATATATGAAATAACTCTGCCCCTTGTGGGGCACAACATATTGCAGTATGAAGCCATGAAATGGCAAAAGCATACTGAGCCCCTGAGGGACAGTCATTGTGGTGTGTCCTTGGTAGCCATTTGAAGTGGGCCTATTGTTGCTGGGGCATGTAGCAAATGCTAACTAGCAAGGGTACTTCACACACACAATACTGAGCAAAAAGATCAGACCCAGAATGCAAAATAAAAGTATAAAAATACATTTATTTTACTCGCAATCACAACTGCTGAGGTGCTGGACTCATAGTAAAAGTACATTCCCACAGCATGCCACAAAATACCCATGTCATTTTGTGCCCTTACGGCACTTTGTTGAGGGTAACAAATGATACAGTACTACACGCATTTTGACATGCCTCTAAAGTGTGAAATCTCACTACTTTCCTATTACTTAGTTAAAGTGACCTGTATTGATTAATTAAAACAATATGTTATATATGCAATTTATAGCTTATATGAAAATCAAAAAACATAAAGTACAGAAACAGTCTGTTAAAAATCGATTGAAAATATTTAATTCATTTTATAACGAAAAGACCATAGATGACTGGTTTTCAAAGTCCTTTGTGTGGCAGAACTCAAACTTGTACTTCACATATATAGTGCAGATTCTGTTGGCCTTATCATCTGCATGTTATAGTAAACGATGGATGACTATTGCACATTCAGAAGGGGTCTTAATAATAAGAACAGGTAACAGAAATATGTTAGCAAACAATTTTAAAATTCATTCCAATGCTCTTCTCTCCTAGTTAAAGGACAATAGTATGCATAGACAGATTTTATACACGGAAAAGACTCCAGAAAGCAAAGAAGAGCCAGAGCTGAAGTACTATGTATCTATAAAAGCTGTTAACAACTTATAAAATACTGAAATTTCAATCTGATCACTGAGTCTAGGAGGTATTAATCCTCCCAGGGCAAAGATCTAAAATGCTTCCTGCTTTCAAAGGGCTGCATCCAAATTCCTGTCTTGGTCCTAAGGTGACCACCATAATACCAAAATAAAACCCAATTATGTGTACCAAGGCCTTTAGTAAAATGTCTCTGGCATATGGCAAATACCAGTGGTAGATATAGTAGGAATATTAGGTTTGGTAGAAAAGGTGTATTAGGTATGTGAGTTGAGCCCTGAGGAGAGGACTAGACAGCCGCCTGGGCAGTCTGGTGGGTATTTGTTAAGCAGTAGCTGATCAAAGGCCAAAAACCCCAAGAAGCAAAGCACGGTCACAGCCTATAGCTAAAAAAAAAATGGGAGGGCAGGCAGAAGCAAAACCAAATGTAAGCAAGCCAGATGAGGAACAGCTCCCCAGCATCCTCCTGAAGGCAGAAGCAGGGTGGGGGGCAGAAGTATAGAGCAAGACAGATAAGTAGGAGAAAACTTTGAGGGCAGGTCCAGGAAGGGGAAGTAGGCACACAGTAGAATTGGCAGAACAGACACATACAGAAATGAGTGGCAACTTGGACATAGACCATTCACTGAAACAGAAGCAGACAGGCAGTGTGCAGTTAGACCTGCACAGCCACAACACATCTGAAGCAGCCAATAGGACAAATGCTGGAATGGATCAAACCACAGCTGTGCAATCTCAGGTAGGAGGAGGACAGGCAGGGTGGGCAGATGTGTGGTTACAACAAAGAAATGAGCATCTGAAGCATGCTAGGGCATATACACCTAAGCAGCACTTGGTGGGGTATGTTAAGAGTCTCCTACAGCCTTGAAATTCTAAGTTTGGAAATACTCCGGGCCATAAGGACTCAACACCAAAGGTTTCCATATAAATGTTTATATTCAACCAGTATTTCACTGGCCTATGCAGCCAGTATAGTGTTACACTTGTGCAAATGTGTTAGTTTGGTTTTGGCTGCTCCACTCTGTATTCCAGAGGAATTACCACCCGTTAGGGGTACAAAGGCAAGGAACTCTTTAGAGGGTTCCACCCCTAGAGGTGCAACAGGATGGTTCCCATGGTTAAGGTACCTTAGGAATCCCTAAGGAGGGAGTCCTACTGCTGGAGGAGGAGAGGAGGATGGTCGGGCAAAGAAAACTGCTTCACAGTGATGCTAGAGGAACTGCTTATATAGCTCAGGAAGTGGGAGTGGCTGGCTGCTTGGCCACTGAACTACAGGCAAGCTTTTCATTTCACTGGCCTACACAGCCAGTATAGAGTTATGTTGTGCAACTGTGTTAGTTTGGATTTGGCCATTCGCACTCTCTATTCCAGAGGAATTACCACCCTGTAGGAGAATGAAGGCAAGGAACCCTCGAAAGGGTTCCACCCTAGAGGTGCAACGGTATGGTTCCTGTGGCTAAAGGTACCTTAGGAATCCCCCAAAAATGTAGTATCATCCCCAAAAAGGGCAACATTAATCATATGAGCAAGCAGTAACTGTGACATAGGAGTAGTAATTGTAATGTAGTAGTAGAGAAGTATAGGCAGTTTGATAATGCAATGAGAATGAGATGCTCAGTTGTCATATTGACTGCCCAGGTCTGCATAGCATGACAGTGATGGTTTGCTTTGAGAGTAGGGGATCCCCTAAGGAGAGAGGAATGGCAGGACATCCTCCACCTCCATCCAATAACGGAATCTATCTAAAGAAACTAGGGAAACAACTAAGCTAACTAAGTGTTATGACCTGAGGCAATGGAGGAGAGAAAAAACTTATGAGGATGAAACTCTGGGATCCAAGCCCTATGTCACCTTCCCTCCAGGCTTGGATAGTTTATTTAGTGACGGTTCTGTAGCTGCAATTTGAAAACCAATTAATGGGAGGTGGAAAATATTCCAATTTTGAGGAAAGCTCTCACTCAAACCCTCTAGCGGAACACCGTGGAATGTTGCAAGAAAACTCTACAACAATTCACGATCCAAGGCGCAGGAGGAGAGTGACAACTGCTGAGGCACTCACCTGGCCTACCCACTCTAAATCAAAACAGGTGAATCAGAGGTAGTCATAGGGAGGATGCGGTGAAGGTGCCTTGCTAAGGAAACCACTAAAGTCAATGGCTAACCATTATAGTGGAACACTAGAGCCAAAGGAGATCATCGTAACCACCCTCACCGCTAGTCTTAAATTCTACATCAGCAGCTGCCGTCATGTAGCTGGCAGCAAAGTCAAGCCTGGTGCAAGGACATTCCCATCTAAGGGCCAGGTGAGAATTATACCACCCCAAGTTGGACACGCCAAGATGCGGACTAAAGCAAAGTGAGACCGACAGCTGCAAGAACCCTGCACCAGAATAGAATGGCTGGCATGCCCCAGAAAGTGATCAAGAGCTGAAAAGCTGGTGAGATGAATGAGCACGGCGTGTTGAGATTGCAATGAGCATTGAGTGCTGAGACTTGCCAGGTTGAATGCAGATTCAGTGCAGCAGAATCCCAGACTGAAGTCAAGGGGATGGTGGTAGGCATGAAACAATGGTTTGTGTAAGCAAGGAGCAAAGCAGTAGTAGTGATAGGAGAACCTGCATAACATATGGTACAGCAATTAAACAGCACTGAATTGGGGCAAAGCAAGCCAAAAAGGAATAACCAAATCAAGGTGATAAACATTCTGAAGATTTTGGCAGTGAGGCAATTTTTATAACAAACTATATTAACAGCCTCAGCAGGAGCTTAGTTGGCTGACTTCAGAATTGTACTGTAAGTGCAATAAAACAGGAGACAATGCTTGAAAGCAGGGGTAGTCAGGCAGTGCAATGAAGCTGCTAGCAGAATGAGAGCAGTAATGATCAGCATAGCCAATGTCAGAGTAAACTGCATCAGGTGAAAAGAATTGAGTATGCAACATGGAGCAGCTATGGCTGAGCTGAAACACACAGATAATAATTTTAGTTGCATTGCAGTAGTTTGAGTGTGGTGAGCACAGCGTAAAACACAGGCACTGGGTACAAAAGTAATTAAAGTAACAGCCAGCAGCGGTGGCTGTAGTTGTAGGTAAGTGAAAACAGTAGCATGATGCAGAATACTAGGAGTTGCTGTACAAGTAATTTGAGAGTTGTGAGTAAGTAAAAGCAATCAGTATGAACTCCGAGTAGCAGTATGCTAGTAGCTTAGAAACAAAGCCCCCTCCCAAAAAGAAGGAAGCACACACAGTCAAAGGCTAAATATAAACCAGAAGTAGAAAAATAAACACAGACGCCTAGCAGAGACAAGAAGAAGTGGGGGGCAGGCCACTGCCATCCAGGGAGGCCTAACCAGCTCTGAGGACAAACTGACAGAGCTTTCTGCTGCAAAGAAAAATGCTTCACAGTGAGGCTTAGAGGAACTGCTTATATAGCTCAGGAAGTGGGAATGGCTGGCTACTTGGCCACCAAACTATAGGCAAGCTTTTCATTTAGATGTCACAATGTTTAGAAAGAGACATTTTCTCACTTGCTTCTTGTCATTGCATTTTACATAAAATTGCATAGTTTACATTCATGCCTCAATCACAGATGTACATGGTGCATTCTTTATTGAGCAATATTTGTCATACCTCTCTCTTACAAAAATAAAATACATTTTGATTTGGGAAGGAAAAAGTGGGAAATAGAAGAAAAGGAGTAGGGCTTTGCCTTTTGGAAAAGCTGAAGTTAAAAAGAAACAAAGCAACCAAAGTGTATTTTGTGTGTAGGAAGCAAATGCCCACGCTGTATGCTATGCCAGCAGAACTTCACGGCTGTTTGCTTTTGAAAAGCAGTTCCTCAGAGAAATCAGATAAGCACCTTTAATAAACAGTCAAAAGATGTTTTCACTAATGTATCTGTGGGTGTATCTCACGAGGCGACCCTTGCTGCAGAGCCTTGATTCGCTTCAACTGAGGCTGGTTATTTATCACATGCAGTACAGTGAAGGACACCTCCCATGAGTGAGCCTTGCACATTGTAATACACTTGCCAATGTTCTTACATTTTTAGTATTTACAAAAATCACTTATAAGATCCTACCTGTACTGTTACAGGTCCATCCATTAGGATCAAGCACAGTTTCAGAGATTTTGCTGGGATATCTTGCAGGATACTGCAGGAGCTCAGTGTAATCCAGTGGGTATTGCTCCAATATGCCACTCAGTAAATGGTGAAATCGCACACAGAGCGACTGGAGCCTAATGGAGGGTGCTCTACAGTATGTTACCTTTATAGACAAAAGGTAAAGTCAAAGTTAACTGGTGTGCATGGAAGGGATGTCATCACACTGAACAAAAGTAAAGCCAAAGGAAACTAATCATTCTTATGACAGCGTACAACAAGCAAGGTGCCAGTATATTGCAAAACTGCTGCAGACTCGGTGATAACTGCATGATCTAGTATGTTGACTGAAATAAATATTAACTTTTAAAAAGCAACCCACTGTTGCTTTTAGATCTGAGAGACTGTTACTTTTTGCTAATTAGCAGGTGTTCTGCCCGACTGCACTAGCTGTGATGTGTGGAACATGGGCTGAATTTTCAAAGGGCCTGACCTGGCTCAGAGACAAAGGGCAGGATTCACAAAGTGTTTTGGGACTAAGTCCCACCGCAACCCAAGTTGTGCTTTAAAATTGATGCAGCTGCAGAATAGCAGATCCACAGCCACAGCAGTTGTGGAAGGCGTTACAGCAAGTCCTATTGTCCATAGCAATCTCCCTCAGCTGCAGTGCTCCCTGGCAACAGCACCCACAAGGCTGCCATAATCTGTGGAGCTGGTCATACTCGGCTCCACCTTATTGAATACCTGCAGCTGTGGGTGACCTGCTGCTTGGCAAGTGGAATCTCACTGGCGAAGTTTTCCCACAGCCGCGGACCTTCCCAGTGTTCATGAATCCTGCCCTAATTCCTCTGCCTCAACCCACCAGTGTAGAGAGAAAAAGCTCTGCACTGGAGAGCATACTCCTTTCCACTTGTGATTTACATGAGTGGCAGGTGCAGGTGTGGGGTTTGTGACTGTTGATAGCTGAGTTGTGCTCATTTCATTATATCACATTGTTCTACACACATTGGGTTGTGCTACACATGCTGTGCAAGAGTGCCTGCACATTCCTGCAGCTGTCTGACTGTGGGTTCTCTACACCCTAGTCCTGGAGGAGCACGCTGTGTTTGTTTCTGAACCAGCAGGGAATGCTATTCCTGGTAATACCGCCATAGTGTCTTTGACAGTCTGGTCTCAGTACTCCTTCTGGAGGCTGACATACCTTGTTCTGTTCCCCTCACACAGCAACAGCATTATGACTTTAATAACTATGACTTCACAACTACCCAGAAGAGCTACTTTCCCTGCTAACAAACTGGACACGTGTAAGGTCACAGTCAGTGACATCACAATGCTGATGAGGTACGAACAGAAATAGAAATAACTATGTCAGCCTCCAGGTATAGTGCATCTCACATCATACCTTTTAGGTAGAACACTTTCTAATGAATAGTAGGCAACAAATACACTTCAGAAATAAACAGTTAACATCTGGTTACTTTTAGAAATGAATAAACATTTTTTTCTGTCTGCTGTTCTTGGTGATACTGGCTTTGTAAATCATTTTTTCGTTCAAGCTTCAAAAGACACAGACATCAGGAATAAAGCATATATCTGACCCATGGTTTTAGTGCAATAAGCACCTTCATCACATTAACCGCTTCTGTTTCAACTCATACTACACTCGGCTGAATTATGTTATAGTGTATGATGGAACATTCTTAACATATTGAATAATAATATTGGCAACCATATCTAACAAGGCTGTGTTTCCATCTTGGGCTGACATGACCTTGTAGACTCTGAGAGCAAAGCCCGAGAGATCTCGATGATGTCATCTCACATCGAGATAGAAACATTGGCCTTATTGAGTATGCATGCCCCTTAAATTATTTTGTATAGTACGAGTTTGTATAGTATTTTAATTTATTTACCATCTTTCTAACTCAGTCTGGAACTATTGTCAAATAAACAGAACACAGCATACAACCGATGGAAGATTCAGACAATATAGTTATTTTTAAAATCACAAGAAAAATATACACATATCATTGGCCAAGACAGATCAGTGGACCGTACATTAATTCTCTGTATCTGAACAGTCATCCTGGTCCTAAACCACATTACACAATGAGCAGATCAGTCCTCTTACAACCAGAACTGTCTTCCATCAGTCCCCTACAACCAGAACTGATCTTCCACCACAAACATGGCCGCTACCTTTACACTGTAGAAACCTTCAACTGGGCTCTAAACTTAAAATGATCTTAAATATAAAATAAAACAAATTAATTAAATGTTGTTTACCAGATCGTCACAATCTCCTTACACACATAAACAAATTAGAAACATTAAGTATTGTCTATAGTTTTCATTACAACCATTTGTTTGCTAACAGTGTAAAATTCCCTTTCTATCTTTACCTGTTCATCAGGAAATCTCTTCTGCTTTCCTTACAAGTGAGATAATTGGGTCTCTGGCTCTAAAACATGCCTTTTTTGTCTGTGTGTACAGTATGTTAGTAGAGGAACATTCTGCTAGTAGAACTGAGCAGAATTTTGAATCCCTGAATTCCATGGTAAACATTCCATGATAAACATTCCATTTCTTGAATGGGGAAACACAGAGGGAAAAAACAGAATGAAGAAAGTAAGCAATAATAGTATAAAAACAAAGAGAAAATGTGGTAAATGACTCACCCTGCTGTTTATCTTTTAGGAGAGAGTGAGCAGTTCACGATGCTGTCAGTGAGTGTGGCAGTTTTGAACTGCACTCATGCTTGCAGCACTGGGGAACTGAGATGCCTCTGTTATGGCTTCCTTTTAGTTTTGTCTACAGAGTGAGGAGAATGAAATAAAATAATGGGACTATGAGTCATACTTAGAATGAGAAAACAGCATTTGTGAATTGTTGTGGCTGGCAGGGGAATATGAAGCTTAAGTGGGCAGGAGGCACACACTGTAGTACAATACTTTAATCTAGCACCAACAGGCGGAAGGACTATTTTATGTTAAAAGCACAGATTCACTTACATTTTACTTATTTAAAATGTGTTTAAAAATAAAAAATTGCTTCTAAAAATAAAGTGACATTTTATAGTGCAATAAGACATCTGGGTGTCAGACAGGTGATAACCGCACTCTAGGGACAAACGGCACTCAGCCTCATGCCTAACTATACCTCTAGGAGTGCGGGTTATCACACCATAATACACACCCCATCATGTCTTATTGCTTACTTAACAGCTACAGGAGTTTGCAACATTTATAATACTTCACCTTTAATACACAATTCACTTTGTGTGTTCTCACAATTGCTGATATCTTTGTTTTAAGAAATTGGCATTGTAGGAAAGCATGAGGAATCTTAACAGATAGGATTTTATGCTGCTGTACTACAGTAGTGACATAGATACTGTGGTACAACAGCATAGCATTCTGACATCACTGCTGGGGTTCAACATCATCTGGAAGTATTCAGATTCTCATACACAACAACACTATCCACATACAGAACATATACATTATATTATATTATATATAAAATGGGGACCTAAAATAAAGACTTATGATTGGCGGAACCCATTAACTGACCATGCAATAATTTTGGCATAATCATCCTGATACTTAGCTTCATCATAAATCAGTTCACTAGCAGAAGATTTTGGAAAAAATGTTTGGCAGTTATTTTTTCTCTCGCAAACCAGAGGACAATGTGAAAGCAAAAACAATTTAAATATGCACATTTAACCCCGGATCACAAAAAATACCTTCAACGTAATGGTTTCATAAGTTTGCTCCGCTTTTATTTTCTTGAATCATATTTCAAATTGAGCTGTTACATTTAGGGTCTTGCTCCACTGTCTGAATTCAGCATGGCACACTTCTGCAACATTGGTGCCGCAGTTTCAAAGGTAAACTAACAGTACTGCCCCAGCACTAAGACTCTGTCCTCAACAGATAAAACTCTAGCCAGCTTGTCAGTGCAGTGATAGTGCTACAACTCGTGATGCTGTTTGCCCTTTGATGAAGAAACACTATATTGTGCAAACAGTGGCTCTAGTGGGATTCAGACCTAGAGATACCATAAATTAGATTGCAACTGGTAGAAGGCAGCATAGCAAGGTAACCATTTAGGTGTCTGAAGGGTTTTGAAAACTGGTAGCAGTGCAGACTGAGTTTTGGGAGTGAAGCAGTCTGTGACAGGGACCTTCAACATTCGGGGTTAGAATTTCTAGTAGTACAACCGGCTAACTAATTTAAGCCTACTGACACTTCTAATTAGTTTTCACAGTCGAGAGGAAGGGGAAAAGGTTAACAAAGTGTAGCAGGAAAATATGAGGTTAGAGGTAAACACAATTCCATTTACAGAGAAGAATCCTGAAGGGACTTACACACCTGACAGAGGACAAGGCCATGGGACCAGGTGAGATACATCCAGGTCTGATAAGGGAATTCTGGGAGGAGCTTGTGGCACCACTGGCAGACTTATTCAACATATCACTGGAAACAGGAGAGGTTCCAGGGGACTGGAGGAGAGCAGACATAGTTCTGCTCCATCAAAGTGGCAGCAGGGAAGAGACAAGCAACTATAGATTGGTCAGTCTCACATCAGGTGTGGGGAAAATAATGGAAGCCCTGTTAAAGGAATGTCTATTGGAGTATCTTGAATCCAGGGGTTACAAGACCAAAGACAGCATGGATTCATGAGGTGGAGGTTATGCCAGACAAATCTGCTTGATTTCTTTGACTGAGTGACCAGAGAAATAAATCGGGAATGACAGGGACATGGCCTATTTGGACTTCAGCAAAGCCTCTGACACTGTACCACATAAGAAAGAGCTAAGGTGGTAAACTGGGTAAAACAAATGGTTAATGGATAGGCGGCAGAGGTTGGTAGTATATGGCACTAACTCTATTGAATAGAAAGTGGCAGCAGGGTGCTACAGGGTACCGTGTGGGACCAGTCCTCTTCAACATCTTCATAAATGACATTGCAGAAGCGCTTGAATGGAAGGAATGCTTTTGCAGATGACACAAAGATCTGTAATGAAGTGGATACTTGGGTGAGGGGTGAGTAGGGACCTGAAGTAGTCAAGATTATCAGAGCTGAAGTTCAATGGCAGAAAGTGAAAAATCCTGCCCTGGGGCATAGAAGTCCAGGAGCGGAGTATAAAATTGGGGGGCATAAAGTTGGTCACTAAGAAGAAAGGAACCTCTAGGTTATTATAGCTAATTGTCTCAAAGTCACAGAGCACTGTGACAAAGCAGTGGGCTGGGCCAGTAGGATGTTGGGGTGCATAAGGAGAGGTATCACAAGCAAAAGGAAGAGGGTGATATTACCACTGTATAAATCTTTGTGTGACCACACCTGGAATATTGTGTCCAGTTCTGGAGGCTGCATCTCAGAAAAGACATGGACAGAGTAGAGGTATTCTAATTCCAGTGGAGGGCAACTAAAATGGTACATGGGTTGCATGAGAAACCTTTTGAAGAGTGACTGAGGATCTCAACATTACACCTCAAAAGGTGGACGTAATTGAGATGCACAAGTACCTTACAGGCTAGAACAGTGTACAGGTGTGGAATCTGTTTAAAATGAGGAAATACAACAGAACAAAAGGCCATGCAACAAAACTAGAAGGGGACATTTTGGGATGATTTAAAGAAATATTACTTCACTAAAACAATAGTGGCTGCCTAGAACAGGTAGAAGGGGTGAAAATAATTGGGGTTATGGCAGATGGGGGCTATGTGTTCCTTTTCTGCCTACAAAGTCTATGTTTCTGTGACACATACTGAGACAAGGGATGTGTTCCTTCAGAAAACATTATTTTAGAAACCATATTCAACCATTTTGTATTTCTATGTGTTTACATTGAGGTCCAATCTATACATGAATACTGTTCACAACGATGAGTGGTGAAGCCTGCTTTTAAAAACAAAGTGTGCCATCTTCCTTAGGGATTTTTCTAAGCTTTCTATATCTCTTTTTCTTGCTTGAGCATACACAAAACAGTCATAATCTAAAGTGGATCAAATTAAACAGTTTATAGCTTTTAATTTGGCATCTCTACTCTTGCATGTCGAAAATCTCCTCAGAGCCCTTGTTTTTGATTTTTGGTACCAATGGGCTTGCATGACTTACTGCTCATAACCTAAGTTTTATCCCTTTACTTGTCAACCAATTAATGTACATAGATCCAAATAAAAAGAAAAATGTAATGCAGAAAGACTCCTTGTATGTTAAAATGCTAAAATAGCAGAAACTGTTTTCAAAAACATGTTCATGATCTAGAGTATTGTATCAGTTTAAATAATAACAGCAATAAGGTACTCTGAAGGTTATGTTAATCTCCATTTAATCACCCCCATGGGCATGAGACACTCAGCTTTACCTCATGTTTCATCATGCCCACTAGGGTAATTAATTGGACATTATTATAAACCCTGCTGTAAGGTATTGATTAAGTAGCTATATACCTATAGGGGTGCTGCAGGATACAATCTAGCCTCTGTTACTAACATACTAACATACTAAAATGCCAGCAGAATAGGCCTAATGGTCTTTCGTGTCTGCTCGCTTGGTCAGCCCCACCCTGGGTGATGACCTTGCTGCCCCGCCTTCTCTGGCTTCTCCTTCCCAGTTCTGGATATTCTTGCTGCATTGGATTTTGCTTACAGAACCCTTCCCACGCACTGTCCCACCCTCTTGAACCTGGCCCACTGTCTATGCCTCCACCAGCCCCCAGGCAGTGCATTCCATGGCTCCACCACCCTCTCAGTGAAGTAGCACCTCCTCTTTCTCCCTGAATCTTCCCCTCCAGCTTCCACCCATGCCTTCTAGTGGCCCCTCCTTCTTCCTTCAAGCACCCTGACTGTTCCTCCCTTATTTACCCTCTTCATGTACCTGAAGACCTCTATCATGTCCCCCGGTCTCCTCTCTCTTCCAATGTGTACATATTTAGCTCTTGAGCCTCCTCATAGGTCCTGTCCCCAAGCCCCAAATCATTTTGGTTGCCCTCCTCTGGACCCTCTCCAGGAGGTTAATGTTCCTCATGCTTACCTACACTTACGATGCCTCACAACAAACATATCAAAAGATAGAGAACACCTCCAGTGAACTGTTTGTTAAAAAGATGAACCACTAGAAATGTTACCAGCTCATGTTGTTTATTTGTCATGTTAAATATTTTAGATTGATTCTGTTTTATGCTGGTTTGTTTTTATTTTGCCACAGGTCAAGACAGAGTTAAAAAAGGAAAATTAATTAAAACTGACATGAACTATACAAAATAACATATGGACAACTGCCTTAATAAGTCTGATGTTTCCATCTTGGAATAAGATGACATCATAGAGATCTTTGAACTTTACTCTTGAGGTCTATGATGTCATCTCACCACTCAGTGGAAACACAATCTTGCTATGAATGGTTGCCCATACACACTATTTAATATGTTGTTAGTAAGTGGATTGGACTGTTGGTAGTTGGTGAGTTCATCATACATACATGTGGTCTTTATACTTTCTTTCCCAGAGAGGACCACCACCCTTTCAGGGTACTGATGGTACAGGGACACCCTGAGGAGGTTCTCCCTAGAGGCTCCACAGGGTCAAGGTCTTTTCCTAAAGGTACCATAGGGAAGAAACCTAAAATGTCAGAGCCAACGGCATGACTAGGTATCCTGTGAATATGTGACCACAACTGAGTGGCCTCAAAATCACGACAATCACAGAGCTTGTGTTCTGATCTACCTGCAGAGTAATGACAGGATACCATGGTGGGTGAAGGAGGGTGACAGGCTGTATACACATGTGTGGGGGTGGAGGGACCACACTTCACAAGGAGTGGAAGGGAAGGGAGGGTTTGTGGGAGGCAGTCTGGCGTTGGTTGCTGAGCTGGCTGTGTGGTATGCTGTGAAGGTAAGGGTGTGAGGTGGCTGGCTTGGACTGGGAGGTGCTGGGTTCAGTTCTGGGGCAGGTTTTGCTTTTTGTGTTGGGGCCGAGTTATTTTTTTAAGATTTACTCCCCGACATGCACCCTGGAGCTGAGAATCTTTAGTTAAGGGAGTGCAGGGTAGCAGTCCCCCACATTTGCCACATTCCTGTTGCCGCATTTGGAGTCACCACGGTACATCACCACTATTTTGTTTTGGCGATGTACTTTGGCCAAACAGTGATCACCATTCGTCAACCGCTGCTATGAAATGGAACCATGAATACAATGGTCACAACACTGACTTCCTTTAAAAATAGTTGAAGGCTCAGCACTGAGCAGACCCAAATAAAAAGATACCATATGAGTGAACCACCATCCAAGATCCCAGCTCAACCAACAGACATAAAGCTAACTAGCTAAATAACTAACTAACTAACCCTTTATGACCTTTAACATGGAGAAGAGGGAAAACTCCCTTGTGGAGGACCCTTCTTGGGATCCAAGGCCTTAGGATGCCATCCCTCTATGCATGTCCCAATACTATTAAACCCCATACATGCAACTGAACCTGCAATTTGCTGCCGGAAATCTAGGTGAAAAATATGATTTCTCCTTCTGTTTTGCTAGGATTCATAACCCCCCATGGGTTACAGGGGGTTGGTCCTGCAGCCAAAGTTGTCCCATTTTTGGACAGTGCATCCCTATGAGGTGCATGGAAGCTAAGCCTGAATGCTGAAGGAGCATCTTGGGGATGGCAAAAATCCAAAGAAAAGAAGTCATTAGGAACAAATGCTTGGGCTTGACAGCCGTAGTAATCTACTCTGAAAAACATGGCGTGTCTATGTATATATATATATGTATGTATGTATATACATATATGATATGATGGCCTGAGTGAAGGTATCATATATTTATCTTCATGAGAGGCCAATGATATCTTGATGTCATTGGCCCTCGAGTGAAGGTAAATATGATATCTTCACTTACGCATGTCACATTCTGTTTACACAATAGGTGTTTTGGGCTTTATGCAGCACAGTCCTCCAAAGCACTAAACCCCTTCCCACCAAAAAAAAATGCCAGAACATTACAGATGCCATATTTTATTAAAACAAGTTATTTGGTTGATTCTGTCAGTTTACAGTTTTAAAAAATAGATTTATCTTTTGCCCTTATCTTTCAATAAATAAAGGTTACCAATTTGATTCTCCCTGTGGTAGCAAGAAAATCATGTATCAGTTTCACTTTCACCCCGAACTGTGGCGTGACTGAGCAGTATCTAGAATAATAGATGACTGGTGCCAGATGTTTAAAAACAAGTGAGTGTTTTAGAAAATCCTTGTTTTAGCTCTCAAACCTCTTTAGTTAAAGAGGGACCAATCTGTTGATAGCACAGTGAGCAAGTTGTCTGCTTTAGAACAGGAGAAGGAAGTGCAAGGGTATGCTGCTGTAGAAACACATGCTCCACTTCTCCCTCCTGTTCTGAAGCGGACGACTCGCTTGGTTGTGCTGTCAACAGAAGTTGGTCCCTTCTTTTAACTAAAGAGTGTTTTTGTTAGCTAAAAACTAGGATTTTCTAAAACATACTGACTTACTTTAAACATCTGGCACCAGTCATCTGTTATTCTAGTTACCGCCGGTCAAGCTACAGTTCGGAAAGGGAAGTGAAACTAATACAGGATTTTTCTCACTACCACAGGGGGAGAATCAAGCAGGTAGCTTTTAAAATATTTTATTTATTTACAAATGATGGCAGGATTAACCAGGTAGATGTTGGAGGTGGGTGTGTGTGTAAGCTGGGGAGAAGCAGGCACAAGAGACACTGTAAAATAGAGTGAAATACTGTAGTTTCACTTTTCTTTGCAATAATGTACAGGAACATAGAGATATCACCATGACATATAGGAACATGGAGATATCAGTGATATCTTCATTGGCTGACTGGGATTCTACTTTTATCAGTAGATTTATCCCAAAACACATGGGGTGGGATATTCAAAGAGCTGCGCATGGTGGAACAAGGTTGCACCATGCACAGCTAATCTTTACCCAAGCACGATATTCAAATGGGCGGGTTGCACTGCGCAACCCCAATGCACCCTGGGTACTGCAATGGCGCGTGCAAGTGTGGGGCATGCCCATGTTCACGTGGCACATCCCGATATTCAGCCTGGGATGTGCGGTGGTATATACAGGCACAAACCTGCCTTGTGCCACCAGGGGGTGCAAGGTTGTTTCCATTCAAACAGAGAACAAGTCAGGGACACCCATAGGTTGGCTAATGTATTGCTGAGTGCAACACAGCAGCCGCCTGCTGTGGGTGGTCACCAAGCTCCCAAAACACTGCCCCATGCCCCTGCCCCCGCCCAGGGAGCGTGCCCCTGCCCTGTCATCCAATCATGGGCATCGGTAATGGACCTCCCTGGTGATCCAATGGACTGATCTCCACTACCAGATCATGGGCATGTATTAAAAACATCCCTGGTAGACCAGTGAACTGCTATCCCCTGCCTGATCATGGGCATGTAATGGAATAATCCTTGGTGGTCCAGTGGAGCGATCACCTTCACCAGCTAAGTGGGTGTTCATCAAACTCAGTGGTGGTCAGTGGTACCCCCCACCCACCACTTGGCCCCTTGCCACCCTGCACCCCTCCTGGTCAGCGGTGGGTGGCAGCTCCCAGTCCACAAAACACCAGCCACCCGCCAACTGGCAGCGTTCAGTAAGGCTGTACATCTATTGTTCCACTAGGTGTAGTGCGTTGTAATGCAGCTGCAGTGGGGATGTGTCCATTTGGTGTACATGGCCTAAGTTTTGCTGTTGATCTCCGCTGAGCATGCAGTACCTGGTCAGTGGGTGGGATGTTCGTAGCACATTTAGACAATTTGTCTTATTTCTGTCACCTGCTGCTGGTTGTCTGTCATTGCTCGTGTTGCCTTGGTCCTCCCCATACTTGCATATGTGTGTGTGTGTGTGTCTGTGTGTGTGTGGTGCTGGGGGTATGAATTGAGTTAGGGTTTTCAACCTAACACTGAATTTCTCACTTTTGTCGCTGTAGAACAACCCTAACTGATGCATTAAACAGAGTTTTTTGCTATGAATTTCCTTCTTTTTGAGAATGGTAAGTATAAGTGGTAAATACAGACATGGCACTGCAGTCACACAATGGCAACAAATCATTCACAGTATGAATGCAGATGTGGTACCATGGACCTTTTGCTCCTACGGTCTCAAGAAATCATTTGTTATATCTATACTGTTCTGTCAGTGTACAACCTACAAGTCATATAGTGACAGTATCTGAGTTAGCATATACATATGGTGGTAGAGGGACAGGCCCTTCAAGATGTACAGTATCACTGCATGATCACCTGCATGACTACAGTGCTGCTACTGCCTAACCTTCTGCTGTCAGACTCCCACCACATAATCTGGTGTATGAGTCCAGTGGTAATATAGAAATAGTTTACATACCCCACAGTACCAGCAGCAGAAGTATAGAGAATGAGGTGAGAGTTAGGACCCATGATCCCAATGCGCACCCCAATGCGGTTGGGGGGTGGGCGAGGGGGTTCAAGAAGTTTTCAACTCTAACACTGAATTTCCTCACTTTTGTCACTGTGGAACAAACCTAACTAATGCATTAAACAGAGTTTTTTGCCTCTAATTGCCCTGGTGCTGGGGGTGGGGTGAATTCGTAGTTAGAGTTTTCAACCCTAACAGTGAATTTCCTCACTTTTGTTGCTGTAGAACAACCTAACTAATGCATTAAACAGAGTTTTTTGCCTCTAATATATATTTATATATATATATTATGGTAGCACGGTAGTGCTACCATAGTTACGGGTTGAGGAGCCATTTCTACGTTAAACCCTTAAAATTTGCACCTTAATAACTTTGCAACTGTTTGATGGATTTGGCTGAAATTTGGAATTCACAATCAAGATCCATAGGCCTTGAGATCTGCCAAGTTTCGTACTGGTGGGATATACGGCTGCGGAGTTATTAAGCGTGATCTGTGCACACGTTACACTTTTTCTGGAATTCTGCAGATTCGCTCCTACAGGTCGTATGGTTTTGTGCGACTGGCCCGACATCTTCAGGGAACGCGGCCGGGTCCCCAATGTGTTTTTCGAAGATTTGGTGAAAAATATCAAAAGGTTCAAAAGTTATTCAAAATACAGTTTCCCATTATAAGTCAATGGGAAAAGTTAAATAAAAGTTCGACAGTGTTGCAAATGCATTTTTACTTTCACAAATGGGTCTGTTACTTTGTAAATCCACCATTTTGATTTCAGTTGGTGATCAGAAAAATGGTTGGTATTTAAATTTGGGACCCTCTAGCAACTTAATTCTTTTTGTAGTCACCTAGTCGGGCCCTAAGGATGCTTGCCATGTTCTTTATTTTGTGGTAAAACACCCCAGATATATGTTTTTCAAATTTCTGGAAAAGTACTTTCGCAAATTACTTTCATGCTCACGAAAGTGTCGAACTTTTTGCCAAAGCTTTATAGAATTGAGACAGTAATTTTCTAGTCTGTGAGAAAATGACAGCAATTCTTTGCACTGCACTACAAAAGAACCGTTGGGATTTTTGGGCTGAAATTTGAGAGGAACGCAGCTGACATCTCACAGAAATGCCTTTCAGTGTTGTATTGAAAAATATTACATGGCAGCAAAGTTACGCACAAAGTTAACATTTTTCTATTAGGATAACATTACGGGCGCCAAAGCATTACAGGAATCCTTTGGCACCCTGCTGCAAAATAACGGTTTGGTCTTTTTCCTGAAATTTGGAGGAGGACACCAACAGCCCACAGATGTGCCTTTCAGTGGTTTGGTGGAAAAATATTAGTGGAGAGCAAAGTTATGGCACTCCGAAATTCTCTTTTTCCCCATAGGATAACATTATGGCGTTAGCGCGTCTTTCAGGGCCCGTATCTGGAAACGGTGCGAGATGCGAACTTTCTTTAAAAAATAAGTACAAAATTAGCCAGGACAGTTGTAAACTATATGAGTTTTAAATTTTTTTCTATGTCGTCTGACGGTTCCTGAGATATAATCTATTTAGTATTCCAATTCTCATTTTCGCTCCGATACTCATTATTATGTATACATTATTTGTAATTACTGTCTTACTCTATGCAGGTTTTGGGAAAACCAGCCTGTGCACTTACATTACTGTTACTGTTGCCCTTTCTACTTGCGGTTCCATACCTGTTTCACTTACCTTTGGCGTTTAGCCACCGTGTGTGTTATCATAGGCGTTTTCATTTTAGGTTGCGTTCTGTTATTTTTGCCATTTTGTGTCTACAGTACTGTTTCTGTTTTGTTTGCCTCACCAAGCCCATTGAAATTTCCATTTGCAGGCAAAATGTTACTATGTGACAACACATCACGTGGCAGACTGTTCCATCTACTCACGTTAATGCGTTACCTTTTCTGTTCTCATTAGCACTTGTGTTACCATGTGCACCACTGTTAACACTTCTGTTTTGCGTTACTGTTTCATTGCCTGCCAAAAAGACATCACGAGTCCAGAAGCGGGGCGAAGTGCCCCATGCTCAACCCGCCCACGATACGTTGAGGCGCGGGGCCAAAAATGAGCCTGTGTGCTTACATTACTATTACTGTTGCCCTTTCTGCTTGTGGTTCCATACCGTTTCACTTACCGTTGACGTTTACGCCACTGTTGCGTTATCCTGGCATTTTCATTTTCGGTTGTGTTTCTGTTATTTTTAGCCATTTGTGTCTACAGTACTGTTTCTGTTTAGTTTGCATCACCAAGCCCATTGAAATTTCCGTTTGCAGGCAAAATGTTGCTGTGTGACAACACATCATGTGGCAGACCATTCCGCTCTCGCCACGATATCGTTACCCTTTCTGTTCTCATTCAGCGCTTGCGTTACCATGTGCGCCACTGTTAGTGCTTCTGTTTGCGTTGCTGTTGCTGTTACTATGCTTCAAGATATCACGTCGGGGGCGTGGGGCCCATCCCCACCACATTACGTAGGAGCCCGTGCTCTCTGCCACTGCATTACATTCACTATTTCTGTTATCATTCTCAAAGAAGGAAATTGAGGCAAAAACTCCGTTTAATGTATTAGTTAGGGTTGTTCCACAGCGACAAAAGTGAGGAAATTCACTGTTAGGGTTGAAAACCTAACTCCGAATTCATTATCCCAGCACCACACACACACACACACACACACACACACACACATGCAAGTATGGGTGGAGGTCCAAGTCAACACAACCAATGACAGACATCCAGGTGACAGAAATAACAAACAATTGTCTAAATGTACTATGAGACATCCCACCCACTTGACCAGGTACTGCATGCTCAGTGGAGATCAACAGCAAAACTGAGGCCATATACACCAAACCTCACATCCCTGATTGCAGCTGCACAGCGTACCACACTTAGTAGTTGCATGGCCTTACCTACCGATGCCCACCACACCACAACTGGTACTGTGCCGTTAGTTAATATAAATGCTGAAGGTGCATGATGACAGTTGTAGAAAGGTTTAACACTAGTGAGTATACATTAATTAAGAGAAGTACATAAATTAACTACAAGACACTAGCATGCTCAAGATAAAAATAGCGTTACATTTAGTATGTGATTTACATAGTAGTACATTTACTGCAGCGGTTTACTCAAGACAGAGAGGGCTGATGTAAGCGTATGGAAAAGCATTGCCTGTTCAACGGCTGAGAAAATTCATTACTGCCAGTATCAGATGCATTCTTACTGATGAAGGTGTACTGCTGATGTACATACATAGACCTTCAGTGTGTTTCAATACTAAAGATGCAGTAAGTATTCTTTGTAAAAACAGTGCAATTGCATGGATCAGGCCAAGCAACTTGTAAATATCATACCACTACTGAGCCAACAATGACGTACCTGTATCGGAGATGTATACAGGACAGATTTTCCTGTACACACTTACTGAGTATGTTGTACCTGATAAAGACAATCTCATTGCATCTGTGATGACTAACTTATTCAAATAGTAATACATTTACTATTGTTGCAATGAGTGATCTATGCCACTTATGGACACAGTGTAATTTTTTTTAACAGTTGTTTCATACTGGGCTGTATGCCTAGTGTTTGTGTTTGCCACACTTCTGTCACTGATGTTATCAAAGTGATAACTATGTTAATTGTGGTACAACAGGAATCAAGTAGGTATGGTGTAGATATAAACAGAATGCCTTTTAGTATTGATTTAACTCACAATGGGGTAAGTGTACTAGGACAGCAGGGTTATTCTCATCACTGACTCTGTCAGTTATAATCACACTAAGGTTTCAATGACTGTAATCATCAAGTTACACTGTTCATCTTCATGAGTTCATATTCACAGCCATTCTCCAGTAACTAGGCAGTGTGGTAGCAAGTAACTGGGTGGACACTGTGTTGCAAAGCTGCTGCAGTGCCTAGCAGAGGAGAGTATCTACTCTATAAACACAATTAACAATAAGGCATGACCAACAGTTATGTTAAATGGTCTGTTAATCACCCCGTGAGGGGTTTAATGTTTAATGAGGCATAGAATGCCATATGTCGCAAGACAGTGATAAACTGACCATTAACATAATACCTGGGAGTAGCTTATGCTCATAATAAAACTGTTTTTAAACAACATTAAACCATGTTCATCATATAGGTTAGGCTCTACATGTATGTTAATAAAAACTAAACATAAGGCTGTTACAATGTTTACAGTCAATTAGAAGCTGCATTTCTCAAACCCTTGTTATAATCAGAGATATTATACCTGTACAACTCCTTGGCTTTGCTGAACTCTGTTGCTCAGGTGGCCCCACAAGTGGTGTGGTCTGGTGAGAAGGCATCGGTAGGTAAAGGCCATGCAACTACTAAGTGTGAGTACGTTATGTGCAGCTGCAATAAAGGGATGTGTACATTTGGTGTACATGGCCTCAGTTTTGCTGTTGATCTCCACTGAGCATGCAGTACCTGGTCAGGTGGGTGGGGATGTCGCGTGGTACATTTAAGACAATTGTTTTGTTATTTCTGTCACCTGCTGCTGGATGTCTGTCATTGGTTGTGTTGACTTGGTCTCCACCCATACTTGTGTGTGTGTGTGTGTGTGTGTGTGTGTGTGTGTGCATATGCGTGTGTGTGGTGCGGGGGTGAGTAATAGTAACCCTAACAGCGAATTTCACTCTTTTGTCGGCTGTGGAACAACCTAACTAATGCATTAAAGGGAGTTTTGCCTCTAAATTATAGTGGCACGGTAGTGCCACTATGAATTAGGAGTTGAGGAGCCATTTCTATGTTAAACCCTAAAACTTTGCACCTTAATAACTTTGAACCGTTAAACAGATTTGGCTGAAATTTGAAATACATGATCAAGAACCATAGGCCTTGGTATCTGCCAGTTTCATGCTGGTCAGGATATCTTGTGCTGCAGAGTTATTAAGGCGTGATCTTGTGCACATTTACGCTTTTTCCAGAATTCTCCGATCGGCGCCTACAGGTCGTTACAGTTTTACGCGACCGGCCCAAAATCTTCAGGAACATGCGGCTGGGGTCCTTGATGTGCCTTTCAATGATTTGGTGAAAAATATTAAGCGGTTCAAAAAGCTATTCAAAAACAATTTCCCAATATAAGTCAATGGGAAAAGTTAACAAAAAGTTTGACAGTTATCGCAAATGCATTTTACTTTAGCCAATGGGCCTATTACTTTCGCCGTCGGCCATTTGTTTCAGTTGGTGATCAGAAAAATGGATTTGGCATTTAAATTTGGGACCCTCTAGCAACCTAATTCTTTGCTATTCACCTAGTCGGGCCCCTGAGGATGCTTGCCATGTCTTTATTTTGTGGTAAAGCACCCAGAAATAAGTTTTTCAAATTTCTTGAAAAGTACTTCTCATAAATTACTTTCCTGCTCATGAAAGTGTTGAACTTTTTTGTAGCTTTCTCAAATTGCTTGACATGACCAATTTTTCTAGTCTGTGGGAAAATGACAGCAATTCTTTGGCACACTGCACTGCAAAAGAGCAGTTGGGGCGTTTGGGGCTGTTGGAGAGGAACACAGCTGACATCTCACAGATATGCACCGATCACTGTTGTGAAAAATATTACATAGCAGCAAAGTTACGGCACTCAAAGTTGACAGTTTTCCCATAGGATAACAATACGACTCAACGCATTACAAGAATCCTTTGGCACCCTGCTGCAAAATAATGGTTTGCTCTTTTTTCCTGAAATTTGGAGGGAAGACAGCAAGCAGCCCACAGATGTGCCCTTTCAGTGGTTTGGGTGAAAAAATATTGAGTGGCAGGCAAAGTTATGGCACTCGAACTACTCTTTTTTTCCCCATGGGATAACATTACAGCATGCTGCACGTCTTTCAGGGCCCGATATCTCAAAGCGATCACGAGATCACGGACTTTTAGATGAAAAATGCTTAGTCCCTAACAGGGGCTAAGTACAAAATTAGCCAGGACAGTTGTAAATCATAAGACTTTTAAATTTTGTTTCTGCGTAAATGCGGTTCCTGACATATCAGCGTATTTAAATATTCCAAGTTCTCATTTTCTGCTCTGATACTCATTATTCATGCTACATTATTTGTGCTCACTGTGTTTCTCTATGCAGGTTTGGAGAAAACCAGCCTGTGCGTTTACATTACTGTTACTGTTGCCATTTCCGCTTTAACGATTTCGGTACCGTTCACCCAGTTGGCGTCTGCACCACCATGTTTATTATCCTTTGGGTTTCATTTTGCGCTTGTGTTTGTGTTATTTTTGCCATTTCTGTCTACAGTACTGTTTATCTTTCTGTTTCATTTGGCGTCACCATGCCCATTGACATTTCGATTTGCAGGCACCATGTTACTATGTGACAACACATCCGTGGCAGACCGTTCCCTCTATGCCACCATGCATTACCCTTTCTGTTCTCATTCGCTCTTGTGTTACCATAAGCGCCACTGTTAACACTTCTGTTTGCATTGCAGTTCCTGTTACCTGCCACAAGACAACATGTAAGACCCCGGACTCCGTTGCTGCATTACATTCACTATTTCTCATTATCATTCTCAAAAGAAGAAAATTAGAGGCAAAAACTCTGTTTAATGCATTCGTTAGTGTTCTTCACAGCGACAAAAGTGAAATTACTGTATTGGGTGAAAACCACCCTTGGACCCCCTCCCCACCCCCAACTGGCATTGGGGTGCGCATTTTGATCGTGGGTCCTAACTCTCCACCATTCTCCTATACTTCTGTTGCTTTACACATCGCGGGAGGAAGTTGGGACGTGGCAGTCCAATCACCCCCACTACAAGTGAAGCAGTGGCTCTATCGAGGAGAACTCAACTGTAAGCCTCACTGTCGCTAAGCGAATAACAAAGCATTAAACAGGATACTCTCTATATATATATATATATATATATATATATATATATATATATATTTATATACTATGGTAGAAGAGCCATTTCTATATTAAACCCAAAATTTTGCCCTTAATAACTTTGCAACCATTTGACAGATTTGCCTGAAATTTGGAATACCTACCAAGGCCTTAGGATCTGCCAAGTTTCGTACCAGTTGGATATCTGACTGCGGGTTATTAAAGCGTGATCTATCTTGTTCGTTACACTTTTTCTGGAATTTAATGGTCATGCCTACCAAGGTCGTATGGTTTACGCGACTGGCCAAAATCTTTCAGAAGAACATGCGGTCAGGGTCCCGATGTGCCTTCAGAAGATTTGGTGAAAAATAAGCAGTTCAAAAGTTATTCAAAAATCAGTTTCCCGTTATAAGTCAATGGGAAAGAGATCAACAAAAGTTCAAGACTTTCGCAAATGCATTTTACTTTTGCAAATGGGCCTGTTACTTTCGCAAATCCGCTATTTTGTTTTCAGTTGGTGATCAGAGAAATGGTTGGCATTTAAATTTGGGACCCTGTAGCAACCTAATTCTTTTTACTCAACTAGTCGGACACTAGGGGTGCTTGTCATGTGTTTATTTTGTGGTAAAACACTCAAGAAATATGTTTTTCAATTTCTTGAAAAAGTACTTTGCAATTACTTTCATGCTCAAAAAGAGTCGAACTTTTGTAGCTTTTGCATAAATGCGACAGTAGTTTTCCATCTGTGGGACAGTGACAGTGATTCTTTGGCACTGCGCTGCAAAAGAACCGTTGGGTGTTTTGGGCTGAAATTTGGAGGCAGCAGCCAACATCTCACAGATGTGCCCTTCAGTGTTGTAATGAAAAAAATATTACCACGGCAGCAAAGTTCCGGCACTCAAAGTTGGACGTTTTCCGTTGGGAAAACATTACGGCGCCGACTCATTACAGAAATCTTTGGATCCCTGCTGCAAAATAAAAGTTTGGTCTTTTTCCTGACTTTCAGGGCCAATATATCTCAGAAGCGGTGGGAATCGAGTACTTTTCGTCGGAAAAATTCTTAGCCTCTAACAAGGGCTAAGTACCAAATTAACCAGGACAGTTGTAAATAATATGACTTTTAAATTTTTTCTATGTCATACAGTTCCTGAGATATAATGTATTTAGTATTCCAAGTTCTCATTTTCTGCGCCAATACTCATTATTATGCATATATTATTTATACTCACTGTCTTTCTCTGTGCAGGTTTTGGGAAATCCAGCCTGTGTGCTTACATTACTGTTACTGTTGCCCTTTCTGCTTGTGGTTTCCTGCCATTTCACTTACCGTTGGCGTCTGTGCCACCATGTGCGTTATCCTTTGCGTTTTCATTTGCGCTTGAGTTTCTGTTATTTTTGCCATTTCTGTCTACAGTACTGTTTATCTTTCTGTTTCCTTCGTCACCATGCCCATTGACATTTCTGTTTGCAGGCACCATGTTACTATGTGACAACACATCCGATGACGAACCCGTTCCCGTCTCACGCCACCATGTGCGTTACCCTTTCTGTTCTCATTGCGCTTGTGTTACCATGTGTGCCACTGTTAGCATTTCTGTTTGCGTTGCTGTCCCTGTTAGTATGCCTTGGGCTCCGTGCTCCGCCACCGCATTATGCAGTGGGCCAGCGAGACTAGAGATTCCCCACCACTGCATTACATTCACTATTTCTCATTATCATTCTCAAAAAGAGAAATTAGAGGCAAAACTCCATTTAATGCATTAGTTAGGGTTGTTCCACAGCGACAAAGTGAGAAATACGCTGTTGAGGGTTGAAAACCCCCTTGGACCCCGCCCACCCCCAACCCGGCATTGGGTGCGCATTAGATCATGAGTCCTAACTCTCACCTACTTCCTTCCTATACTTCTGCTGCTTTACACATGTCATGGGGTGAGAGTTAGGGCTGACGATCCAACGCACACTAATGCGGTTGGGAGTAGGTGAGGGGGTCCAAGGGAGTTTTCAACCCTAACAGCGAATTTCTCACTTTTGTCACTGTGAAACAACCCTAACTAATGCATTAAATGGAGTTTTTTTCCTTTCTAATTATCGTAGTACCTGTAGTGCTACCTGATAGTTAGGGTTGAGGAGCCATTTCTATGTTAAACCCAAATTTTGCACCTTAATAACTTTGCAACTGTTTGATAGATTTGGCTGAAATTTGAAATGCATGATCAAGAGCCATAGGCCTTGGGATCTGCCAAGTTAGCGTATCGGTCGGATATACAGCTGCGGAGTTATTAAGCGTGATCTGCTTCATTCACGCTTTTTGTGGAATTATGCGATCAGCGCCTACAGGTCGTATGGTTTGCCCAAC
The DNA here is from genome assembly GCA_016271365.2 of Neoceratodus forsteri. Lineage (NCBI taxonomy): Eukaryota > Metazoa > Chordata > Ceratodontiformes > Ceratodontidae > Neoceratodus > Neoceratodus forsteri. Next base: position 1,136,462,421 of record CM057455.1, on the reverse strand, counting down.
TGACCTGAAATCTTCAGGGATCATGCGCCAGTGTCCCTAATGTGCCTTTAGAAGACTTGGTGAAAAAATATTAAAGCGGTTCAAAAGTTATTCAAAAACAGTTTCCCATTATAAGTCAATGGGAAAAGTTAACAAAAGGTCGACAGTGTCATAAATCCATTCTTACTTTCACAAAGCGGGCCTGTTACTTTCGCCAAATCAGCCATTTTGTTTTCAGTTGGTGATCAGAGGAAATGGATTTGGCATTTAAATTTGGGACCCTCTAGCAACTTAATTCTTTTTTGTATTTAGCTAGTGGGCCCTGAGGATGGTTGCCATGTCTTTATTTTGTGGTAAACACCCCAGAAATATGTTTTCAAATTTCTTGAAAAAGTACTTTAGCAGATTATTTTCGTGCTCACGAAAGTTTCGAACTTTTGCGAAGCTTTCGCAAGATGCGACATTAATTTTCTAGTCTGTGGGAAAATGACAGCAATTCTTTGGCACCGCACTGCAAAAGAACGGTTGGGAGTTTTGGGCTGAAATTTGGAGGGAATGGAGCCAACATCTCACAGATGTGCCTTTCAGTGTTGTATTGAAAAATATTACACAGCGGCAAGATTCACGCACTCAAAGTTGACAGTTTTCCCATAGGATAACATTACGAGTGCCCAACTCATTACAGAAATCCTTTGGATCCTGCTGCAAAATAATGGTTTGGTCTTTTTCCTGAAATTTGGAGGAAGACAGCCAACAGCCCACAGATGTGCCTCTCAGTGGTTTGTTGAAAAACATTACAGGAGGCAAAGTTATGGCACTCTGAACTTTCTTTTTTTTCCCATAAGATAACATTACCTGATTACCTGGCGCCTTTTCAGGGCCCGATCTGATTCGGAAACGGTACGAGATAACGGACTTTCCATCAGAAATTCTTAGCCCTCTAACAGGGGCCAAGTACCAAATTAGCCAGGACAGTTGTAAATAATATAACTTTAAAATGTTTTTCTCACGTCAGACAGTTCCTGAGATATAATGTATTTAGTATTCCAAGTTCTCATTTTCTGCTCGATACTCATTATTATGCATACATTATTTGTACTACTGTCTTTCTCTATGCAGGTTTTGGGAAAACCAGCCTGTGTGCTTACAATACTGTTACTGTTGCCATTTCTGCTTACGGCTCCCCACCCGTTTCACTTGCCGTTGGCGCTCCTGCCACCATATGCGTTATCCTTTCGTTTTCATTTGCGCTTGTGTTTCTGTTATTTTTGCCATTTCTGTCTAAAGTACTGTTTATCTTTTGTTTCACTTTCGTCACCATGCCCTTTGACATTTCTGTTTGCAGGCACCATGTTACTATGTGACTACACATCACGTGCAGACCGTTCCGTCTACGCCACCATGTGCGTTACCCTTTCTGTTCTCATTCGCGCTTGTCTTACCATGTGTGCCACTGTTAACATTTCTGTTTGCATTGCTGTTCCCGGTTAGTATGCCACAAGACATCATGTTCGGCCCGCACTCCCGCCGCTGCATTACATTCACTATTTCTTGTTATCATTCTCAAAGAAGGAAATTAGAGGCAAAAAACTCCATTTAATGCATTAGTTAGGGTTGTTCCACAGCAACAAAGTGAAAATTCACTGTTAGGGTTGAAAACCCCCTTGGACCCCATACCCCCAACTGGCATTGGGGTGCACATTGGGATCATGGTCCTACTCTCACCCATTCTCCTATCCTTCTGCTGCTTTAACATGTCACGGGGTGAGAGTTGGGGCTGGCAATCCCAATGCTGGTTGGGGTGGGGTGGTCCAAGGGGTTTTCAACCCTAACAGCATATTTCTTCACTTTTGTCGCTGTGGAACAACCCTAACTAATGCATTAAATGGAGTTTTTGCCTAATATATAGGTAGTACGGTAGGGTTGAGGAGTCATTTATATGTTAAACCCCAAATTTGCACCTTAATAACTTTTGCAACTGTTTAATAGATTTGCCTGAAATTTGGAATACATGATCAAAACCCATACACTTTGGGATCTGCCAAGTTTTGTAATGGTTGGATACATGGCTGTGGAGTTAATAAGCATGATCTGTGTGTGCATTTACACTTTTCTGGAATTCTATGAGTCGGCGCCTACAGGTTGCCTGGTTTGCGCAACCAGCCAAAATATTCAGGGAATGTGTGACCAGGGTCCTCGATGTGCCTTTCAAGATTTTGTGAAAAATATTAAACTGTTCAAATGTTTGGCAGTCCGAACTTCTGTTTTTTCCCATAGGATAACATTACGGCATGCTTAGCGTGCCTTTGAGGCCCATATCTTGAAAATGAGTGCGAGACACGGAGTTTTGTCAAAAATAGGGGTACATATAAAACTAGCCAGGAGAGTGATAATACATATGACTTTTAAATTTTTTTTCTATGTCATATGTTTACTGAGATAAAAGCAATTTACTTTTATAACTACTGATTTTTGTGTTCGAGAGTCATTATTTTGCATACATTCTTTCTACTCACTGTCTTTCTCTATATAGCTTTTGGGAAAACCAGCCTGTGGGCATTACTCTCACCATTACTGTTTCTGCTTGTAGTTCCGTACCGTTTCACTTACCATTCACTTTTACGCCACCATATGCGTTACCCATTCGTTTTCATTTGTGGTTGAATTTCCATTGTTTTAACATTTCTTTCTACAGTACTGTTCCGCTTTCTGTTTTGCTTTGCATCACCATGTGCATTGCAATTTGCGTTATGACCACAATGTTACAATGTGACAAGACATCACCCCTGCACTGCCGCTGCTGCATTACATTCACTATTTCTCATTATCATTCTCAAAAGAAGGAAATTAGAAGCAAAAACTCTGTTTAATGCATCAGTTAGGGTTGTTCCACAGCGACAAAGCAAGGAAATTCTATGTTAGGGTTGAAACCCCTTTGCACCCCTCCAGCCCACCCCCCAACTGGAATCGGGTGTACATTGGGGTCATCGGTCCTAACTGTCACCCCATTCTCCTATTCCTCAGCTTCTTTCCACATGTGATGGGGTGACACTTAGGGCCAATGACCCCAATGTGCACCCCAATTCCAGTTGGGGGTTGGGCTGAGGGTGCAAAGGGGTTTCAACCCTAACATTGAATTTCCTCACTTTTGTCACTGTGGAACAACCCTAACTGATGCATTAAATGGAGTTTTTTCCTTAAAATATATATATATATATATATATGTGTGCGTATTTGGTTCATCCTCGCAGTTTAAAGTTTTTTAAGGTAAGTTATGTGGTTGATCCTGCTCTTATTTTCATTGTAAGTAATGATTTTAAAAGCTATCTGGTTGATCACGCCACCTCAGGTCCTGTAATCATAGTTTGACTTTCACTTTCCTGTTGAAATGTAGCGTGACCGAGCAGTATTAACACAGACTGTAAATGCTCTCCCAGCGCTTCACAGGAAAGTAGTCTGTTAGACAAAAGTTTGGATACCCTTCTTGTTTCATTAAGCTTAAGTAGTTTTATTCAGAAGAAGCTGCTGACTGTGCTGAGAGGAGAGCAAGCTAATGGGCAGCTTCAGAACAACAGTAGAAAGTGTGAGTGTGTGTTGCTATGGTAACATACATTTCGCTTCCTTCTGTTAGTCTGAAGGTACCACTAACTCGCTCTCATCTTCACACTGTCGGCAACTCTTCTGGATAAAACCACTTAAACTTATTGAAACAAGAAGGTTTTCTGAGTTTTATCATACAGACTACTTTACTCGGAAGGACTGGGAACACATTTAGAGTACGTGTTAATACTGCTCAGTTACGCTTACATTTTTGGAGGAAAGGAAAGTTGTTATAATTACGGGACCGAGTGGCAGGATCAACCAGATACGTTTTAAAATTATTATTTATAGTAAAGATAAGGGCGGGATCAACCATAAACAAGCACATATATGTGGTGGTACAGTGGGTGGGGTTTGTGCAGGTCTTGGAGACCCAGATGCACAATGGGAAGTGTAACACTTTAACTTTCCATTGTATGAAGTATAGGAACATGAAGATATCAGAATGATGTATAGGAACATGAAGATATCAATGATATCTTCACTGGCTGATTTAGATATTACTTTTATCCTTACATTTATCTTAAACCACATGTTGTATAAATACATATATATATGAAATAACTCAGCTTTTGAGTTGCACAACACATTGCAGCCCTGAGGACTGTCATTGGGGTGTGTCCCTGGTAGTCATTTGGGAGTGGACTTATTGTTGTTGGGGCATGTAGCAAATGCTAACTAGCAAGGGTACCTCACACACACAATACCTGAGCAAAAAGATCAGACACAGAATGCAAAATGTAAGTATAAAAATGCATTTATTTTAATTGCAATCACAACTGCTGAGGTGCTGGGCTTATAGCAGAAGGTACATCTCCACAGCATGTCACAAAATACACCATTCCATTTGTGCCCTTATGGTACTTTGCTGAGGTAACAAATGATACAGTACTACATGTACTTCTTTAACATGCCTCCAAAGTGTGACATCGTCGCTATGAAAGCTGTTAACAACTTTTAAAAATACTGAAATTTCAAACTGATCACTGAGTCCAGGAGCTATTAATCCTCCCAGGGTAAAGATCTAAAATGCTTCCTTTTAAAGGGCTGCTTCCAAATTCCTGTCTTGGTCCTAAGGCGACCTCCATGATTAAAAAAAAACACAATTATGTGTACCAAGGCTCAGTTCAAGGAAAAGAAAAAGCAGCACACTGGTGAGGGGGTGCTCTCTGCAGGGTTGCAAAACCCATAGATTCAATAGTCCTAGAAGTGAGAGACACCACAAATCTTCAGCTTAGTAGCTCAGTTTATTGCCAAAGTGTTCACAACCAGGAACCCAAGATTTGTAGTGTGCTCTCACTTCTTGGACTATATTACTAAGGGCCTTAGTAAAATGTCTCTGGCATATGACAAATACCAATGGTAAATATAGTAGGAATATTAGGTATGGTAGAAAAGGTATATTAGGTATGAGTTGAGCCCTGAGAGAGGACTAGACAACCGCCTGGGCAGTCTGTGGGTGTTGTTAAGCAGTAGCTGATCAAAGGCCAAAAATCCCAAGAAGCAAAAGCATGGCCACAGCCTACAGCTACAAAACATCATAGGGGAGGGCAGGCAGAAGCAGAGCCAAATGGAAGCAAAGCCAGATGAGGAACAGCTCCCCAGCATCCCCCTGATGGCAGAAGCAGGGGTGGGGGCAGAAGTAAAGAGCAGGACAGAGAAGTAGGAGAAAACTTTGAGGGCAGGCCCAGGAAGGGGAAGCAGGGCACACAGCAGAATTGACTGAGCAGACACATACAGAAATGAGTGGTAACTTGGAAGCAGACCATTCACTGAAACAGAAGCAGACAGGCAGCATGCAGTTAGACCCACACAGCCACAACACATCTGAAGTAGCCAGCAGGACAAATGTTGGAATGGATCAAACCACAACTGTGCAATCTGAGGTAGGAGGAGGACAGGCAGGGTGGGCAGATGAACCAGAAGATGTATGTTTACAACAAAGAATGAGCATCTGAAGCATGCTAGGGCATATACACATAAGCAGCACTTGGTGGAGTATGTTAACAGTCTCTTACAGCCTTGCAATTCTAAATTTGGAAATACCACAGGCCATAAGGACTCACTACCAAAGATTTCCCATATAAATGTTTATATTTAATCAGCATTTCACTGGCCTATGCAGCCAGTGTAGTGTTACTCTTGTGCAACTGTGTTAGTTTGGTTTTGGCTGTTTGCACTCTCTATTCCAGAGGAATTACCACCCTGTAGGGGTACAAAGGCAAGGAACTCTTGAGAGGGTTCCACCCCTAGATGTGCAATGGAATAATTCCCATGACTAATGGTACTTTAGGAATCCCCTAAGGGGTGAGTGCTGCTGCTGGAGGAGGAAGGGAGGATGGTGGGGCAGAGAAAAAATGCTTCATGGTGAGGCTTAGAGGAACTACTTATATAGCCCAGGAAGTGGGAGTGGCTAGCTGCTTGGCCACTGAACTACAGGCAAGCCTTTCATTTCACTGGCCTACACAGCCAGTATTGTGTTATGCTTGTGCAACTGTGTTAGTTTGATTTTGGCTGTTTGCACTCTCTATTCCAGAGGAATTACCACCCTGTGGGGGTACAAAGACAAGGAACTCTTGAGAGGGTTCCACCCCTAGATGTGCAATGGAATAATTCCATGACTAATGGTACTTTAGGAATCCCCTAAGGGGTGAGTGCTGCTGCTGGAGGAGGAAGGAGGATGGTGGGGCAGAGAAAAAATGCTTCATGGTGAGGCTTAGAGGAACTGCTTATATAGCCCAGGAAGTGGGAGTGGCTAGCTGCTTGGCCACTGAACCACAGGCAAGCCTTTCATTTCACTGGCCTACACAGCCAGTATTGTGTTATGCTTGTGTTTGGTTTTAGCCATTCGCACTCTCTATTCCAGAGGAATTACTACCCTGTAGGGGAACGAAAACAAGGAACCTCAGAGAGGGTTCCACCCTAGAGGTGCAACGACAGTTCCCGTGGCTAAAGGTAGCTTAGGAATCCCCAAAAATGTAGTATCATCCCGAAAAAGGAGGCAACATGAAGCATATGAGCAAGCAGTAACTGTGACATAGTAATTGTAGTAATTGTAACGTAGTAGTAGAGAAGTATAGGCAGTTTGATAATGCAATGAGATGCTCAGTTGTTGTAAAGACTGCCCAGGTCTGTGTAGCATGATACTGATGGTTTGCTTTGAGAGTAGGGGACCCCCAGGAGAGAGGGAATGGCAGACATCCTCCACCTCCATGCAACAACGAACCAACCTAAAGAATCTAGGGAAACAACTAAGCTAACTAAGTGTTATGACCTGAGGCAATGGAGGAGAGAAAAAACCCTATGAGGATGAAATCTCTGGGGATCCAAGGCCCAGGTCACCTTCCTTCCAGGCTTGGATAGTTTATTTAGTGACAGTCTCTGCAGCTGCAGTTTGGAAAACCCAATTAAAGGGAGGTGGAAAATATTCAAATTTTGAAGGAAGGCTCTTACTCAAACCTCTAGCGGCAACACCATGGAAGGTTGTGAGAAACTCTGGAACAACATGTGCATCCAAGGTGCAGGAGGAGAGCAAGAACTGCTGAGGCACTTATCTGGCTTACCCACCCTAAATCAAACTAGGTGAACTTATCTGGCCTACCCACCCTAAATCAAACTAGGTGAATCAGAGACAGTCATAGGGAGGATGCAGTGAAGGTGCCTCGCTAGGAAACCACTAAAGACAATGGCTAACCATTATAGTGGAACACAAAGGAGATTGTTGTAACACACCATTCACTGTTAGTCTTAAATTGTACACCAGGAGCTGCTATCATGTAACAGGCACCTAAAGAGTCAAGCCCAGGTGAGGACATTCCCACCTATGGGCCAAATGAGAATTATCCTCACTAAGTTGGACATGCTAAAGATGCGGACTAAAGCAGAGCGAGACTGTCTGCTGCAGGAACCCTGCACCAGAATAGAATTGCTGGCATGCCCTAGAAAGTGATTGAGAGCTGAAAAGCTGGTGAGCTGAATGAGCATGGCATGCTGAGATTGCAATGAGCATTTAGTGCTGAGACCTGCAGATCGAATGCAGATTGAGTGCAGCAGAATCCCAGGCTGAAGCCAAGGGATGGTGGTAGGCATGAAACAATGGTTTATGTAAGCAAGGAGTAACAGTTGTGTAAGCAGATTGGACCTGCACATAGGTCAATAAGCAGTAGTAGTGATAGGAGGACCTGCATAACAAATGGTATAGCAATTAAACAGCACTGAACTGGGGCATGCCAGCCAAAAAGGAATGGCCAAATCAAGGTGACAAGCTTCTGAGGATTTTCGGCAGTGAGGCAATTTTCATAACAAAACTATATTAACAGCCTCAGCTAAAGCTAAGTTGGCTGACCTGAGAGTTGTACTGTAAGTGCAATAAAACAGGAGACAATGCTTGAAAGCAGGTGTAGTCAGACAGTGCAATGAAGCTGCAAGCAGAATGAGAGCAGTAATGAGCAGCACAGCCAAGGTCAGAGTAAACTGCATCAGGTGAAAAGAATTGAGTATGCAACATGGAGCAGCTATGGCTGAGATGAAACACACAGATAATAATTGCAGTTGCATTGCAGTAGTTGTAGCGAGTGAGCACAGCGCAAAACACAGGCACTGGGTACAATAGTAATAAAGTAAACAGTCAGCAGCAGTGGCTGTAGTTGTAGGTAACTGAAAGCAGTAGCATGAGCTCTACATAGCAGAATACTAGGAGTTGCTGTACAAGTAATTTGAGAGTTGTGAGTTAGTAAAGCAAACAATACGAGCCCTGGAGTAGCAGTATGCTAGGAGCTTAGAAACAAAGCCCTCTCCTCCAAAAAATAAGGAAGGAAGCACACACAGCCAAAGGCAAAATATAAATCAGAAGTTGAAAATAAACACAGAAGTCCGCAGAGACAAGCAGGAGCGGGGGGCAGGCCCTGGCCAGCAAGGGAGGACTAACCAGCTCCGAGGACAAACTGACAGAGCCTTCTGCCACAAAGAAAAAATGCTTCACAGTGAGGCTTAGAGAAACTGCTTATATAGCTCAGGAAGTGGAATGGCTATCTGTTTGGCCATTGAACTACAGGCAAGCCTTTCATTTAGATGTCATAATGTTTTGAAAGAGACATTTTCTCACTTGTTTTTGTTATTGCATTTTTATAAAAAAATGCATAGTTTACATTCTGTGCTTTAATCACAGATGTAGATGGTGCATTCTTTATTGAGCAATATTTGTCATATCTCTCTTACAAAAATAAAATACATTTTGATTTGGGAAGGAGAAAGAGGGGAAGGAGAAGGAGAAGGAGAATAAAGGAGTAGGGCTTTTGCTCTGAAAAGCTGAAGTTAAAAAGAGACAAAGCAACCAAAGTGTATTTTGTGTGTAGGAAGCAAACGCCTACTCTGTATGCTATGCCAGCAGAACTTCTAGGCTGTTTACTTTGAAAAGGCAGTTCCTCAGAGAAATTAGATAAGCACCTTCAATAAACAGTCAAAAGACGTTTTCATTAATGTATCTGTGGGTGTATCTCACAAGAGCAGCCCTTGCTGCAGAGCCTTGATTCGCTTCAGCTGAGGTCAGTTATTTATCACATGAAGTACAGTGAAGGGACACCTCCCATGGCTTAGCCTTTCACACTGCTAATACACTTGCCAATGTTCTTACAGTTTCAGTATTTACCAAATCATTAGAAGATCCTACCTGTACTGTTACAGGTCCGTCCATTAGGATCAAGCACAGTTTCAGAGAGTTTTGCTTGGATATCTTGCAGGATACTGCAGGAGCTCAGTGTAATCCAGTGGGTATTGCTCCAATATGCCACTCTAGTAAATGGTGAAATCGCACACAGAGCGATACTGGAGCCTAATGGAGGGTGCTCTGCAGTAGTTACCTTTATAGACAAAAGGTAGAGTCAAAGTTAGCTGGTGTGCATGGAAGGGGATGTCGTCACACTGAACAAAAGTAAAGCCAAAGGAAACTAATCATTCTTGTGACAGCATACAACAACCAAGGTGCCAGTATATTGCAAAACTGCTGCAGACTCGGTGATAACTGCGTGATCTAGTATGCTGACTGAAATAAATATTAACTTTTAAAAGCAACCCACTGTTGCTTTTAGATCTGAGATACTTTTCCTTTTTGTTAATTTGCAGGTGTTCTGCCTGACTGCACTAGCTGTGATGTGGAATATGGGCTGAATTTTCAAAGGCCTGACCTGGCTCAGAGACTAAGGGCAGAATTCACAAAGTGTTTTGGGCTAAAGTCCCACCGCAACCCAAGTTGGCGCTTTAAAATTGATGCAGCTGCAGAGTGGCAGATACACAGCCACAGCAGTTTTGAATGGCATTATAGCAAGTCCCATCGCCTGTAGTAACCTCCTGCAGCTGCAGTGTTGTCCCTGGCAACAGCACCCACAAGCTGCCGTAATCTGTGGAGCTGGTCATATTCGCCCACCTTATTGAATACCGCAGCCGGGGTGACCTGCTGCTCGGCAAGTGGAATCCCACTCAGCGCCAGGTTTTCCTCACAGCTGCAGGACCTTTCCCAGTGTTCATGAATCCTGCCCTAAGTCCTGTGCTCAAACCCACCAGTGTAGAGAGAAAAAGCTCTGCACTGGTGAGCATGCTCCTTTCCACTTGCGATTTACATGAGTGGCAGGTGCAGCTGTGGGGGTTTGTAACTGTTGATAGCTGAGTTGTGCTCATTTCATTATATCACATTGTTGTACACACATTGGGGTGTGATACATGTGCTGTGCAAGATTCCCTGTACATTCCTGCAGCTGTCTGACTGTGGGTTCTCTAAGCACCCTAGTCCTGGAGGATCATGCTGTGTTTGTTTCAAACCAGCAGGGAATGCTACTCCTGGTAATACCGCCATAGTGTCTTTGACAGTCTGGTCTCAGTACTCCACCTGGAGGCTGACATTTTGTTCTGTTCCCTTCACACATCAACAGCATTATGACTTTAATAACTATGACTTCACAACCACCCAAGAAGAGCCACTTTCCTGCTAACAAACTGGATACTGTAAGGTCACAGTCCGTGACATCACAATGCTGATGAGATATGAACAGGAATAGAAATAACTATGTCAGCCTCCAGGTATAGTGCATTTCACATTACACCTGTTAGGTAGAACACTTTCTAATGAATAATTGGCAACAAATACACTTCAGAAATAAACAGTTAACATCTGGTTACTTTTAGAAATGAATAAACATTTTTATTCTGTTTGCTGTTCTTTGTGATGCTAGCTTTGTAAATCATTTTTTTCTTTCAAGCTTCAAAAGACACACAGACATCAGGAATAAAGTACATATCTGACCCATGTTTCAGTGCAATAAGTACCTTCATCACATTAACTGTTTCTTTTCAACTCATACTACACTTGGTTGAATTACGTTATTGTGTATGATGGAACATTCTTAACATATTGAATAATAATATTGGCAACACTATATCTAACAAGGCTGTGTTTCCATCTTGGGCTGAGATGACTTTGTAGACCTTGAGAGCAAAGCCCGAGAGGTATCTCTGATGTCTTCACATTGAGATAGAAACATCAGCCTTATTGAGTATGCTTGCCCTTTACATTATTTTGTATAGTATTTTAATGTATTTACCATCTTTCTAACTCAGTTTTGAACTATTGTCAAATAAACTGAAAACAGCAAACAACAGGATTTAAGATGCAGACGATAGTGTTAATTATAAATTGCAAGAAAAATCTAGAAATCTCATTGGCCAAGACAGATCAGCAGATCGCACATTAATTCTCTGTATACACAGTCATTCTGGTCCTAAACCACATTACACAATGAGCAGATCAGTCCTCCTACAACCAGAACTATCTTCCATCAGTCTCCTTACAACCAGAACTGATCTTCCACCACAAACATGGCCGCCACTTTACACAGTAGAAACCTTCAACTGGGCCCTAAAATTAAAATGATCTTAAATATAAAATAAAACAAATTAATTAAATGTTGTTTACTAGATCGTCACACTCACCTTACACACATAAACAAATTAGAAACATTAAGTATTGTTTATAGTTTTCATTACAACTGTTTGTTTGCTAACAGTGAAAATCCTCCTTCTATCTTTACTCTGTTCATCAGGGAAATCTCTTCTGCTTTCCTTACAAGTGAGATAATTGAGTCTCTGGCTCTAAACAGGCCGTTGTTGTCTGTGTGTACAGTATGTTAGTAGAGGAACATTCTGCTAGTAGAACTGAGCAGAATTGTGAATCCCTGTATTCCATTGTAAATATTCCATGATAAACATTCAATTTCTTGAATGTGGGAAACACAGAGGGGAAAAACAGAATAAAAAAGTAAGCAATAATAGTATAAACAAAGAGAAAAGGTGCTAAATGACTCACCTTCTGTTTATCTTTTAGGACAGCGTAGCAGTTCATGATTCTGTCAGTGAGTGTGGCTGTTTTGAACCACGCTCATGCTTGCAGCACTGGGGAACTGAGAAGTCTCTGATATGGCTTCCTTTAGTTTTGTCTACAGAGTGAGGAGAATGAAATAAAATAATGGGCTATGAGTCATACTTAGATTGAGAAACAGCATTTGTGAATTATTGTGGCTGGACAGAGGAATATGAAGCTTAAGTGGGCAGGAGGCACACACTGTAGTACAATACTTTAATTTAGCACCAATAGGCGAAGGACTATTTTATGTTAAAAGCACAGATTCACTTACATTTTTACTTATTTAAAAATGTGTTTAAAAATAAAATAAATGCTTCTAAAAATAAAGGACATTTTAGAGTGCAATAAGACTCTCGGGTTGTGCAACAGTGTGATAACCGCACTTAGGGACAACCGCACTCAGCCTCATGCCTAACTATTCCCCTAGGAGTGCGGTTATCACACCATAATGCACACCCCATCATGTCTTATTGCTTACTTAATAGCTACAGGCTTTTGCAATCATTTTTAATACTTCATCTTTTAATAAACAATTCACTTTGTGTGTTCTCAAAATTGCTGATATTATTTTGAGAAATTGGCATTGTAGGAAAGCATGAGGAATCTTAACAGATAGGATTATATGCTGCTGTACTACAGTAGTGACATAGATACTGTGGTACAACAGCATAGCATTCTGACATCATTGCTGGGTTCAACATCATCTGGAAGTGTCCGATTTTCATACACGACAACACTATCCACATACAGAATATATACATTATTTTATAATATATACATATATAAATAGGGACCTAAAATAAAGACTTATGATTGGCAGTGACCAATTAACTGACCATGCAATAATTTGCTCATGGCATAATCATCCTGATACTTAGCTTTATCACAAATCAGTTCACTAGTAGAAGATTTTGGAAAAAAATGGCTGGCAGTTATTTTTTCTCTCGCTAAACCAGAGGACAATGTGAAAAGAAAAAATTTAAATATGCACATTTTAACCCCCAGATCACAAAAAAGTACCTTCAATGTAATGGTTTCATAACTTTGCTCCGCTTTGTTTTCTTGAATCATATTTCAAATTGAGCTGTTACATTTAGGGTCTTGCTCCACTGTCTGAATTTGAAGCACGTGGCACACTTCTGCAACATTGGTGCCGCAGTTTCAAAGGTAAACTAACAGTGTACTGCCCCAGCATTAAGACTCTGTCCTCAACAGATAAAAATCTAGCCAGCCTGCCAGTGCAGTGTTAGTGCTGCAGCTCATGAAGCTGGAGATACAGATTCATGAATGGACCAGGGTGGCTAGAGTGCCGGCTGAGAGGAGGTGGATTGAGTGGCCCCTGCATGCCTCGTGGGAGGGGTAGTATCCCTAGTGCAGTGCCCTGGGTGACCACAGGATATCCTGCCACCGGTGGCCCAGAAATAGATGGAAGAATACTGGGCATTTAGCTGTACTCATGTCACAAGTATCATTGTACACCACACCTCCCACAGTCACCAAATGAAAAAACCTTACCAGATTAGATGAATGCTGCCTGCCTCATGCACTTCCCCTGTGCAGTCAGCCAGGAGCTGCCTCCCTGGACACTGAATTTGGCATCCAATGGGAAAGGGAAGGCCCAAGAGACCCCTACCCTGGAGTGGTAAACCAGGGAGGAACACTGGGAGAGATATGCCTTGAACCTACTGTTGACACGGGTTGAGTAGAGGCCAGGCTGATGGGGAGCTGTTCCAGCACCATAAAAATACCAAGAACAAAGAAAACCCTAACCAACTTCACAGACATCCGCCATGCCAGCAACCCAGGTTTGGGAGTGAGCCTAGGTCCCAGGGGGTCGGGGAAGGAAGGATTGAGCATCCGGAGGACAGATCTCCTTCCTTGGGGGCCAGAGACACTCCGCCTAGCACTACAGCGACCTCTGGTGGAGACCAGAGGTACTGCAATGCTCAGGGCCAGAAATAGAGGGTTGTGGTTTACGGCAAGACATTCCCTGGCATCATTGCACGCCGGATCCATCAGAGAGAGGGAGGGAGTAATGAGGAGGGAGGGAGGTGGGAGAAAGCCAAAATAGCTAGCTAAGTGGATAGGCAATGGCACCTGTATCCACCAGGACCACATTCCATCACCAGGGCACTCCTTACCTGGTCCGAGCCCAGCCGGCCCAAATTTGCAGATAGAGTACCCTGGGTGGATAGGGCAGCCCTTCTTCAAGGTGCTCAGAGCCGGGGGTTAGCTGGCTGGTGACAGGTTTCAGGAGGTCTCTCAGTCACGGAGGTAGATTCAGGGGGCACTACAGGATGCCTGAGAGAGTTCCACTGGCTGGAGAGAAAAACACAATTATAAAAAACAACTTTACAGACCTCTGGGAACACTGGCAGCTCTTTCTGTCTCACTGTACACTAAAATGTTTACCCAATTCACCACTGCAACAGAGTTCTTTCATGCTGTCTCTTGCTCAGAGTACTAGTACTGATTGCAGACTTCTCTCCCTAGCTACCACACACACATTATTTTCATCAGTATTGAGCATAGCTATGAATTTTCATCACCACATTCTGCATACCAAATCTTATATGCTTTTTTTTTTTTTGCTGGTCACACAGTTCTTCTGTCAATATCAGGAAAATTTCAATATGAATGTGGAAGTGGGGATGGGAGACCACTGGCACAAAACTACAAAAGTACAAGTATAAAGCCAGATTAGGACAAACGTCCTAAGGCAAAACGAACTAAAATCAATTCCAAGAAGCAGAAGAACTCATTCAACAAACATTATTATGCATATTTGTATTTTGATATATTTAGAGTTGTATATTTTGAGTCTTAAACTTATTTTCTACACAAAACCCATTTTATCTGTGCAATAACACCTTTCAGGCTTGTGCATTATGCTAGACTGCTGCACTTCCTGGAGGTTAAAGGCACTCAGCTCAGCTTCATGCCTACACACTGCATCTGGGGTGTGTGGCAATCTAACATAAAATGGAAGCATGGTGTCAGATCGACACCACCACCACAACGTTTACCGTAAGTACGACCACTGGAAACCCAGTGGACACAACAGCAATGGGTAAACTGGATGGACATCCCCGCAGCATCAGCAGGTGCATCGGCAGAAACTACAAAAGAAGCTGGCACACCTACACAACCACTGCAAGAGGGAGAATACAGGAGTATGTCGACAGCACTAAGGGAAATAAACTGCTGGTGGTGGGCGGCTACACATACCAGTGGTAAAAGACTCTTGTAGAATGGATGTACAGGAAATGCTGTGAATATGCAGCCTCTAGGTGCAAGGGCCATGCACTTACCATAACAGATGGGGCACCCATCTTATCAGGCAGCTACAACCATGTGCCTGACACAGCAGCAGTGGAGGTCCAGAGGCTGCGGACTGCTGGGAAGCAGTGGGCCAGGAACACTGACAAAATGAACCAACAGATCATGGTGGCCAGCTGCTTGGGCATGAGTGAGGCTGTAGGGGCATCCCACCACAGAACCCCTCCTAAAGAGAGCTACCCAATGTGTGTGGTGCAGGATTCGGAGTGCACCAGTGGATCCACAAGGCATAGTGGAGCTGACGATCCTGGAGCAGTACCACATGACCCAGGATGGAGAGCTATTTCTGCTGCATGATTCGAAGGGTGTCAGCAACCACAGGTTCCTGCTATTCAGGACCAGCAGGAACCTTGAATTCCTTGCTGCAGCCCCTCCTGGTTGGGGATGGACCCTTTAAGAGCTACCCACACCTATTATGGCAGCTCCACAAACATGGTGTAGATGGTGCCACTGTACTGCCAGCCGAGACGTCCTCATGATGAAGAGGATGGTGGTGGCATACACAGAGGTCTTCGGCAAGGTGGCAGAACTGTGCCCTGCAGGTGGCCCATGCCACATGCTGATAGACTTTGAGATGGCTACTTACAGGCACTGTGTGCAGTCTTCCCACAAGCTGACATGCACGGCTGCTTCTTCCATCTGTGTCAGTGTGTGTGGAGGCACATACAGCAGCATGCGGAGATTATGCGCCTACATCAGCAATAACGTGGAGCTATGCACCTCCACATGTTGCCTATCCTGGCATTTGTGCCTCCAGGAATGTAGGAGGAGCTCCACAGCTGGCCATACTTTACAGAGCATGAAGATGCCCTCACTCCTGTCCTGACTACTTTGAAGACACCTGGCTGGGCAGGCCTGTCTCGTAGTGGCCACCGCCACAAGCCACTGTTCCCTATACCTGTGTGGAACTGCCATGCAGCAATAGGGAGGGATGCCATCCACATACAACACCATCAGGGGTTGGCACTGGGCATTCAGCTCCCTGCTAGGTGTGGCACACCCTCCTGTGGCAGTTCATCGATGTCCTGTGGGGCGAGCCACAGATGATGGAGGTGAAACTGCAGCAGGCACTGTCCAGCTAGGCTGTTGGGCACCCCATAAGTGGTGGAGGAGAATGCCCAGTGTATCAGTGACCTCTTTGATCAGTACACATGTAACCCCCAGGTGGCACTATCCCAAGGTTACTACCCTGCCTGCTTAACTACTAACAGGGCAGGGGCCTAGGTCCAATGGCGAGTGACTCCACTCAGAGGTCAGGGTCTGTAGTAGTTAAACTAACTTGGTCACAGCCCTCTGGGACACTGTAACCCTTCCTTCCTCTAGTAGCCCATACAATGCATTAGGAATATCTTCACAATGTACACTTACCCCAGGACTGGCTCTGTTGACTGGACTCTGGGACCCCTGTAAAACAAGATGATACAGTGCAAAAACCACAATACAATACTTTAACATAAATGAATACCTTAGTCAGTGTAACTGTGCTGGAACAAACAGATCTGATTTATTTAAGGAGCTGTAACAAGGATGGGGAAATCAGATTAATTAGGTCAAACACATTAATAATCACAATACTGTGTACATTTTCAGAGTCTCAAATTGTCACTTTCACTGGGTACCCAGGATGGGGGGCTAGCCAGGATTGGTGCAGCTGGTTTGGAGCCCTGTGATGGGAAAACGCTGCACAATACCCAAATTGTAATCGGAGCCGGTTGGCTTAGTTCATGAAGAAATGAAAAAGCAACAATTAGATGACACACTTGCAATTCGATAAACAGATGGCAGGGAACTACCCTGCTTTTTACTCACAGACTCAATGCTGGGAACTGGATGGAAGGCAGATTGTCTTGGATTGCCAGGAGAAGCAGACCATGTGGACACGGTCCTTGTGACTGGACCCGACTGCAGTGTAGAGCAAATGGATGTAGTCTGGATTAAGCTGGGGTTTACTTCCAGCTTCATGCACTCAATTCACTGTACAGGGATTTGAAAGCGATTCCCCACAAGCACTACACACATTTATATGTGAAAGGAAAGTACTATACCAGGCAGGCTGCTCTCATCCTGATCACATTATACACAATACCCAGGAGAACACACAGCAGATTCAGTTCCTGACAGACCGAGCGAATTCAGCAATTTCTCTAGTCTTCTACAGGGTGAGCGGTTTCTACTCTTCAGATCTCCTTGATTCTCTTCACAGGTCAGATTCAGTCCAAGCAGGCACTTGCACAGGCTGCAGACTGAAACTCAGGACCTTACACGATTTCGTAGCTAAACTACACACAGAAGAAGCACACTGCTCTTTGTCTCTTCACTGCCCAAACTGATCTAATCTTTTCAGTAGACAGAGCTGGCATTTCCTTTCAGTTCCTCCCAGTTCAGTTGGCTGGTCTGGCTGTCACCACAATAAACTCCCTATTGGTACAAAAAGGTGCCAAAGTCCAAACTACAATTCCCAGAGGCATCTGCCACACAGTCCCATTGTGGCTGGCTCAGCTTAAGAGTCCAAGCTCTGATTTACCAGCAGCAGGCTCCATTTCAAAGGTCCCCACACTGATTGGTCCAGTTCAGCAGTTCAAAACAAGAATGGCAGGCTAGGCAAACACAGTTCCGACTGCAAATAAAAGTAGGTTAGACAAACTGTATTTTCATTATTACTCTAAATGCTTTCTGGCAAACAGTTACATCTTTGAAAAGTGCTCACTCTGCCCACTTAACGACGGCAGAAACGGAGCAACTTGGCAGCAGCTCGAGTGGGACTCAAGCAGGAAACACACAGTTCTCCCCATAGAAATTAATTATGTCTGCAAGCAGACAGCTCTTAAAGAGACAGTACCAGATGCTCTAAAAGTACTCACAGATAAATGACTTAAACGCCAAACACCATTCAGGCTTGGAGCATTCAAAGCAAGCTCCTGCAAGACTTTTGGGAACCCCTATTTACATGGGGTTACACACAATGCAGCCACACGGACTACCTCATGGGTCTAGTTCTGAACTCTTAGTCTGCAGGTGCAGCCTCCATGATGGGAGGGGCACCGCTATTGTCCACCCATATGTCCCTGCCTAGCTGCCACCGTGTTCTGCTTGTGCCTCCACTGTGCTACAGGACCATCGCCTGTACCCAGTGGCCATGCTGTTGCCTACATCTGACTTGTCCCTGCCAGCTGTACCTCGTGGTCCCTCTTGTTTGTTAACATCCACCTCTGTGTCCATCTATGGTTCACTGCCTGCTGTGTTCATGTGCTGCAGGCTATGCACTACCTGCCACAGTGCGCCTCGTCTCTGTCCTTGTTCTGCATGGTATGTCACCCTACTGTTTGTCATGGTTAGTCACCTGCACCATATGTGCATTCTGGTCACCGGTCGCACATGGTGCCGTGGTCTGTGGCTGGATATGCTGGTGGCTGTCATGTGGTTTGTGCCAGGTGCAGAGCCACTATAGTGGCCGCCGGTCTACAGTGCATCGGGTATCTTACTGGCTTTCTCCTTGTGTCCCTGTGGGGACATTGATGTTTTGCCTAACACTGTGCAGTGGTGCTTCCCATAATATACACCCTGTCATATGTTATTGCATATATAGAATTCAGTAACAGCTGTCCTGTTGTTTTGTAGTTGTTTGTCTCCAGAACTGGACAGACTTCCCTCCTCAGTAAATGGTAACAAGGATACATGGCACCTGGACAGATCATTTTAACTTTTACATAGTATACAGCTGCCAGTCATTTGTTGTATATGGGAGTGGTTTGGTGTTGTGAATGGGCATCTTAATGCAAATCATAAGCAAACAATTGAGAGAATGTCAGAATTTCAAAGTTTCCCACAAACTGACAGAACATCAACATTCTACAAATCTGGAATTAGCAGTTATTGTTTGTTAAAATTTGTATTTTTAGACAGGATATAACTTTAGATACAAAGACTTATTTTCAAAGTTGTACTGTACATAAATACATGTTACAATAATAATTCACATTTCATACATATGACATTAGCATAATGTACAACTATCATCGAACCTAACCTATTACAACACATGTTTCTAAATATTAATAACATACTACCCAATTCAATCATGACATGAGACACATACACCAAACTACATAAATAAACATTTCATCAAATTTATAAACATGTGCATTCTTGGATAAAACTCTCCTCCAGGTTGGATTTAAAAGTGGATAATCTTGTCGAGTTTCTTATTAATGGTGGCATCCCATTCCAGATCTTTCGCTGCTTGGACTTGTAAAGTCATACATCTGAACCTTGTGTTAAATTTTGGAATTTTAATACTTATGTACTACTTCCAGTCAACTCATATTGCTGTGTCTCACATCCAAATTGGATATTTAAATTTCCTTAATCAACCTTTATTAATCTTATATATAAATATTAAATGTTGTTTTTTGAACGGTATCATCAGACTATCCCAGTTCAGTGCTTTATACATTTGACACTGATGAGTCGTAAGGGCACTTCAAAACGAATCTTGCCAATTGTATATGATTTTTTAATGTTATCTAAATGTTTTTGTTTGGCAAAGCTGTAAAACAGGTACCCATACTCCAGTACTGGCAGTATCAACTGTATTGCAATTGTTTTCCACATCTGATGTCACAATTTGAGAAGATCGATACAGTGCCCCTATTCTGTTATTAACTTTCTTAGTGATATATTCTATATGGTCACTAAATGTTAAAGAGCTAGCTATAATCACTCCTAAATAGTTATATTGATTTGTGAGAAACAGTTAAGCACTGTATTTTTTCCTTTGTGTTTTATTGCAGTTACTTTGCATGTTTTATGTCTTGATAAATTGAAAACTATTTTTCCTTTACTGTCTGAGCCACAAAACAATTACATTTACTTTGGTTAAAATGTTTCATCATACATTATAAAGAATTAGCTGGGAAGCACAGCAGAACTGTGATTCCATCTTGAAATTTTGATGGCTTAAGACCACCTGAAGTTCAATCTCCTGGTTTGTGATATCATCGGAATATCTTGATGCACATGTTTCCCATCTGTAATCTTATAAATGTTGCTACAGTGCAGATAAAACAATCAGCCTCTGAGTGTGAAAACAGGATTGTTAAACATTGAATAGTGCTTGTGACATCACAGGATCACAAGAGCGACACAAAACTAGTACTATGATGTCACTAAAACCCTAAGGTGTCCTAGCAACCCTGTTCTTCACAGGCTTGAGATTTTTGTGTGTTATAATATATAATTATCTTATCTGCAAACACAAAAATGAATGAAACGCCAAACCTTATCGAGTTCCTGAACAGTGGGTGGTGAGGGCAGTCCTGCCCATGCCTAGGAGTACCAGCAGGGCAGTTGTTGAGATTACTAATGAAGGTAAACACTCAGTTGCATTAATAGTCATTTTGCTAAGAATGCAGTCTCGGAGGTGTTGATTCAGAAAAGACCTCCCACAACATCTGATTGGAGACATAAACTGGTGTAATCTTTAAATTTAGAGAAACTAGCACATGGCCTGAAAGGAAAACACCAAAGGTTCCCATACTAAATGGCAATCTGTATGTTGTTTTCCTCAAGTAGTAATTAGAATGTCATCAGTTCTGTGAGGTGGTTATCACACCTGATGTACGCCAATTAATAACTCAGAAGGCAACATCTCTTTGTGTGTCTTAGCCTTTTCTTATTCTTTTTATATTTTTATGATGTTTTTCTTTTTAGTTTTCTCCTTTTCCTCTTTGCTTATCTTTTTCTCTTCTTTATGTTTTTCTTTTGAGTAATAGGTCAAAATAATTGCATTACCTATCATGAGGGTAATTTATTTGCATGTTGATTTTTGTATTAATTTTTTCATTGTCTAATGCTATTTTTATGGTCTTACTAGAAGTATTTTGTGTTTTTATTAAAATTAATAACATTTAATCCTTAGACTGCCAACAGAGTTAGAACATATAAGAATTCTGAACTGATATATCAGTAAGTGGCACAGCAAGGGTTAATGGATAAGAAAAGTTAGATGAGAAAAAAGTTGCTCTTAAAAGATGTTTACTGGTCTCCATGGAAACCTATTCTTTACATTCAAGTTATTTTGAATAGGTCTAAGTTTTAAAATAGAGGTTAATGTATGGCTAACAGTTAACCACTGTGTTACTGCTGCATACATTTTGAGAGGTTGCCATGGCAACCAGATAGATGGTTGTCATGGCAACCTTGAGAAATATATGCAGCAAGGTTGTTAACTGTTAGCCATACATTATCTTGTATAGCGTATGGACAAAGTGGTTTCTTTTGCAACTATAAAGAAAAACACAGTTTCAGTTATTCACTTTGTGCCAGCCCACTCCCCATCCCCATTATTTACCCCTTACTTTAAATACAGAAAAGAGGAGATGCTCTGTCATCACAGCTGTGCAATTAAACTACTCAATAACTATAAGTATGTAAACAGAAACACTAACACAACAACAAAAAAGAAAAACGGTTGGTGTCAGGTCATATGACACTCAAGGGCAAAGAGTCACGATGATGCTGCAATCTGCTTAGTTTAATGTGCAGTTCAGTGGAAAGAATCTCATACTGGAGATCAAGCAGTCCGTACCAGTTAGTAGATGAGAACAGATCATTGATGGGGACAGACTGAGCAATCGCTGATGCGTTTGGGCAGTGTTGCATGAGCTGGCATTCCAAGCTGTTGCACCATTGTTATGACATACTCAGGATGGTACAACAGCATTCTGATGCCACAATGATGGTACAACAAGCCTGTCTTTTTTTTTTCTCCCTCTTTTTCTGCCTTACTGCCTCATCCATCCACTCATTCAGATCCCCTCAAGCCTCACAGCATCCCCGTGGCATCTTAGGAGTCTGCTTCTAGAGTGACCACTCACTCAGAAGTCCCTAGGTACCCCAGTTAACCCCCAGGTGGAGCGAGGAGAGGTCCCCTTACCTTCTCTTCCCTTGACCAATGGTGGAGTGGGTGGAGCACAGTGGAGTCTGCCCAGTTGTCGGCTGGTGACTGGTTCGGCACTGGAGGGTCACTCATAAGAGTGACAGGTTCCATTTTTCTTTGTTCTGTGAACCCATACTCCTGCAGTTGTCAGCACTCAAGGACAGCCAATTGGGAGGCAGCATTGAGACGCAACTCCTCCCAAGGCTCTCGGCTGACTCTGCCCCTCCTATTATGTGTCCTGACTTGCACTGCTAATCCCAAGTTCCTCAACCTCCCCAGAGGAAGAGCAGCCATTGGGTGCTCAATCCTTCTCTCCCTGCTGACATTCAGTGGCTCGAATCCATCACCGCACCTGGTTCACGGGCATGGAGCGAGGTGTGATGTCCAGCACCTCAACCCTCAGCACCACCAGAATGGCCCAACAAGCCTGTCTTTGATTGAAATAGGTTAACAATAAGCATTACCCATACACTAGAAAAGTAATTGTGCACAGTTTATGTCAAAAACAGCTTTCAGAAACCACCAACAGAATTGGCTAATACCATATTTATTATACTCTTATCTTGCAAAGTAACTTTCTAACATGAAAGTTACTTTTGGACTGATTGATAACATCCATGGCATCAAAGCTATCTCCTGTGGAATAAAAGCATCATATCTTTGGCTTTATTATTTCCACAACAAAGTACTGGGAGATGAAAGCTCAGAACTGCTGCCCTGTAGATTTTTATCTTTTGTGTGTTATTGAGACAAAACAGCCATTTTTGAAGTTAATTGTTTACTTGATCCTGCATCATGTCAGTCAACATTCTCTTAATTCTAGGGAACAAAAGCATGCAGTTTCAGGAGAGGAGCCCATCATTATACTTCTCTGTGCTTGTGGTACTTCTTCAGTATTCACTCTGTCCAAACAGGGTTCACACTATGGAATGGATACAGTGCGTATAACGTATACACTGTAAGACATGGCATATGCAAAAAGCACTTGTGCTTCTAGTTTCACAGACTATTTTAGCCTGAGTTTCTTGTACTCTTCTGTCCCTTCCAACCAACTCTTCTTCATTAACTGGAAATTGCATAAGGTCGCCATGTGCAGTTGCCAACCTATGCAGAACATACAGGATCATCGTCTAAGATTCTTGCAGGACTTCTGCCTGCTTTTTGATCTTATATTCATCACTTCATTCAGCATTCATTCTTTCAAGCCTTTTCCTCTTGTTCTCTGGCCAGTTTTTTCACACATCAGATTTTCTTTCACCTATCTTCTGTGCCCCTAGTCTTAATTTTTACCTGCAGAAACTGTAGCTCTGCCATTGTTCTTTGTTATAATCTGCTGCTGTCACAGTCTGAGAAGGAAAGAGCAACTAGGCCCTTATAGAAATATCAGCCCCACAACACTGAAGCATATTTGGATTGCTCTTAATGTGCTAGGTAAATTTACAGAAGTTGTGGGAGTCACGTGATGAGCTGAATCGACAGATGTCTCCTGTGCTGCTCCGAGGCCCCACAGTGAATAATAAGATATTAAATCCTCAGAGACTGGCCTAAATTGATTAATAGCATCCAGAAAAGGCTTGTGAAGTGGTGCAGGTGCGTGTCTTAAGGAGATCGCTAAAGACCGAGACAAGAGAAGGGAGGCGACCTCAAGAACAGCGAGTGTTCAGCTGTAAAATTAGGCCGTGCCACAGCACCAAGATGGAAGCGATGGTCAGAAGTATGGCAGCTAGATTCAATGCAAAGAAGTGCAAATAATGCACCTGGGAAACAAGAACCCAGGGAAGAATACACAATGGGTGGGGAGGTAGTAACAACAACAAAAAGGAAAGGGACCTGGGGTAATCATATCAGACGACCTTAAGGTTAGCAAGCAATGTGAGAAGGCAGTAGGGAGGGCTAGTACTGGGATGTATAGAGAGAGGCATCATGCAGGAAACAGGAAGTTGTTATCCCATTGTACAGAGAGTTGGTGAGACCCCATCTGAGTACTGTGTCCAGTTCTGGAGACCCCATCTCCGCAAGGACATAGACAGGATAGAGGCAGTCCAGAGGAGGGCAACTAAAATGGTGCAGGGTCTGCAAGAGAAGCCGTATGAGGAGAGACTAAAGGAGCTTAACATGTATACCCTTGAGGAAAGAAGGGAGAGGGGGATGATGAGAAACTTTAAGTACCTCAGTGGAATCAACAAAGTCCAAGAGGGTAGCATCTTTCAGAAAAGAGACTTGCAAGAACAAGGGGACACAATTTAAAGATAGAAGGAGGGCGATCTAGGGGCAATGTGAGGAAGTATTATTTCACAGAGAGGGTAGTGGATGCATGGAACAGCCTTCCTGAGGAGGTTGTGGGGTCTAAAACTGTGGAGAATTCAAGAATGCATGGGACAGACATAAGGCAATTCTTGTGGGGGTAGGAAGAAATAGGCTGTTGGTTAACTAGAATCATGCCTATCCTGTAGGTAGGGAAATGGGCAGACTAGATGGGCTCAGTCATTCCTTATCTGCCAAAGTCTATGTTTCTATGTTTCTAAGCGGAACTCCGCGGAGCCCTTGGCAGGGCAAGCTCCAGCTACCAAGAGGCTGAAACCTCATTGCCTACCTTGAATGAACAAGATGAGGAGCCAGGGAAGGAGGGGGGCTCAAGCTCGACTACAGATGACATCCTGAAGTTAAGGCAATGCTGTAAGGGCTGGTGATCGACTTTGCAGCAGTAAAACCAGCATTACATTCACTGGCACAGAGAATGGTGGATGCAGAGGCTCGAATTTCCGCAGGAGAGGAAGATATCTGTGATGGATCAGGAGATGGTGTTGGTTAGAAAACAGGTCAAGAAATTAGAGGAGAGGATGGAGAACCAAGAATCGAGAAATCGAGAAATAATTTGATACTAGCAGGGCTACCAGAGAGGGCTGAAGGGCCAGACTGTGTCTCTTTTATGCTGGATTTGTTACTGAAGGTGCTGGACCCTACCCCATTCGGAGAAGCGCATAATTTGGAAAGAGCCCATAGGGCACTCAGAGAGATGCTTGCCGGGGCGGAGACCCCGGTGATACTTATGCACTTTCTTAACTATAAAGTCCCATGTGCTATTTACCGCTAGGCAAAATAAGACTTTCAATGGAATGGTGCTTTTCTGGTTGTTTCAGGACCAAACACCCGTGGTTAGAGAGAAGCAGAAGGCATATGCAGAAATTAAGAAAAGCTATATCTGGCAGGAATCAAGTTTCACTACAGTTTCCCGAGTTCTGGTGGTACATCTTCAAGCCGGAGAGAAGAGGTTCCTTACAGCAAAAATGCTTTAGAGGGTTGCGGCTGAGCTCCTGAATTATTCAATGCTTTAACCTGAGTGTGTTCTGAGAAGAAGAAGAAGGTTGTGTCAACCTAAAAGGCTGCGACTGACGATAATTAAAAGACTTAAAAGTTCATATTGCCTGCTGGTTTAACTGTTCACTGTTAAATATGTTACATTTAAGGGTATGCCTAGGTTATGGGGTATAGAGGGCTGCCTCTGGGATGGGAAACCTGGGTTTCAATTCACTGCAATCAGGGATGAATAGGGCAAGTGGTAAACTGTTATCCAGGGAGAGGGATATAGTTACTGAGCTTGGAAATAGAGGGATCTAGGAGGAATAACATTGCTAGGCTCTTAAAGGTGACCCTCCTTGTAGAGGTTAGATAGGAATTTAGGGGGGAATGGGAGTGTAGTCAGATAGCATAGATACCGGGAGGGGGAAGGATTCAGGGGATGCAAGATGACCGAATGGCTGCGAGGTGGTGGTTATAGGATATAGTAAATCTTGTACTAGAGGGAAGAAGGGGTTGGAATGGGATTTGCTGAGAGAGTATGGACAAAGGCGCCCTGTGTGCAGAGCCTAGGAACCTTTTATTTGAGATATCAGGGCTAAAGTACAGTCTCGTAGAGATTGGAGTGTTTTGAGGAGTTGTAATATGGGATGGTCAGGGAATATTATTTCAAAGGGGAACACAGCTCATATTATAGCCGCTAGAGGACACTGTTTCCCATTTGTGCTGATGGATACTGTGAATTTCGTGAGGTGAGGTACTGGATATCTCCCTGCTATTATTGAGACAGAAATGGGGGAGTATCTAAAGGATTAAGGTTCAAGTTTCTAGGTAGCACTGGGAACTTATGGGGATCTCCTGGGATGTAAGAAAAGCAAAGAGGGGTTGTTCTGATCTGATATTCGGTCTATAAGTGAGAGCTTGGAGAAGGTTTACTAATGACATCTATGGGGAAATAAAAGGAGGTGAGTCCTGGGAAAGGAGGGTGAATGATATAAGGGGATGGAGGGTTTGTACGCTTTGGTCTCTATTGGGGCTATGGGCTAGGTCCCAGAGCTGTATTAACATGGGGTGGGGCTGGAGGGTGGTACTGGAACAGGTTCTTCCATAACTCAATATCTGATAGGTGGACAATCTAAGGATCGGGGTTGAGGGAGGAGGAGAGGTTATTGGGCTGTGAAAGAGAGAAAGTCCAAGTTTGGGAGTAGCAAGGATGCAGACCTCGAAAGGGCACAATGTTTGGGCCTATGCAAAACAATCTTGATGGTTATTAATGTCATGTGTTAAAATAATTTCCTGGAATGTTAAAGGACTCAGGGTAGACACAAAAGAATGGTCATTTTGTGACACATTGAGCAATTGGGGCTCACATTGCTGCGTTACAAGAGACACATCTTTTGACAGAGGAACTGAGTGGTCTCAGGAGGCAATGGGTGGGACAAGTCTACGGTGGGAAGGGATAGAGCCTGGGGTGTGGTGATTTTAATAAAGAAACCTGCCCATATGAGGTGGTACAGGTGTTTGCAAGAGAAGACAGTAGTGGATTTATCTTTGGGTATTTTGTTTGGTAAAGCAATTTCGTTGCCTCTATATATGGGCCAACTCCTCTGATCCTGATTTTTGCTTCAATAGTGAGGAATATAGCCATTCTCTCATCACACTCTCTTATTCTGGCAGGCAACTGAAACACCTATCTCAGTAACCAGGAGGACAGGCTACCACCATCCAGCTGGTCGCTGACTATGGCCCAGCTGGCCCTGAGTAGGCTTTTGGAGGTTACAGCACTGGTTGATTCAATTAGGACCCATTCCGAGAGGGGTAGTAACATGACATTTTATTTGGCAGCCCATAAGAGCCATTCTCGAACTGATTTTTTTTTGGTGAACAGAGAGGCACTCAGGAGTTCAGGGAAGTGTTAACAGAGGATAGAACCATCTCAGATCACTCTCTCATCCAGTTGTTGTGGGAACTAAGACCTACACCTCCTCGACTGCACTGATGGAGGTTAAATGACTCTTTGATAGAATCCACAGTACGGGTGGTGGCTTTACAGGAGATCATCAGGCTGCAAGTACCTACGCTGCAAAAATAAAAGGCTGGCCTGGCCTACCTGTAAGGTGCTGTATGCGGGTAGCACAGGGTCTTGCAGCGAGGGCAATAGGTTGAGAAGGGCAAGAGGAATTTCTGTTGGGGCATAGAAACATAGAAACATAGAATTTGATGGCAGATAAGGACCGCTTGGCCCACCCTAGTCTGCCTATTTTCCTACTTAACAGATAAGCTGCAAATCCTAGTTAACCAACAGCTTACTTCCTCCTACCCCCACTAGGACTGCCTTATGCCTGTCCCATGCATTCTTGAAGGCCCCAACTGTTCTTGACTCCACAACTCCTCAGGAGGCTGTTCCATGCATCCACAACCTCTCAGTGAAAAATACTTTCACATTACCTCTGAGCCGTCCCCCTCTATTTTCAAATTGTGCCCCTTGTTCTTGCACATCTCTTTTCTGGAAGATGCTACCCTCTTGGACTTTATTTATTCCCTTAGAGGTACTTGAAAGTTTCTATCATGTCCCTCTCTCCTCCTTTCCTCTAGGGTATACATATTAAGTTCCTTTAGTCTTTCTTCAGATGTCTTCTGGTGCAGACCCTGCACCATTTTGTTGCCCTCCTCTGGACAGCTTCCACTCTGTCTATGTCTTTGTAGAGATGGGGTTCCAGAACTGCACACAGTACTCCAGATGGGGTCTCACCAACTGTTTGTACAGAGGGATAACAACTTCCTGTTTTCTACTATTGATGCCTCTTCCTATGCATTCCAGTATCCCCTGCCTTCCTTACTGCCTCTCACATTGCTTGCCCACCTTTAGGTCATCTGATATAATTACCCCAGGTCCCTTTCTGTGTTTACTGTTGTCAGTATCTCACCCTACCCCCATTGTGTACACTTCCTCTGGTTTTGTTTCCCATGTGCATTACCTTGCACTTCTTTGCATTGAATCTGAGCTGCCATACATTTGACCATTCCTCCAACCTTCCAAGTCCTTCTCATCCTTTCCACTCCATCTTGTGTATCAACCCTGTTGCAGAACTTTGTGTCATCTGCAAAGAGACATACTTTTCCTTCCAGTTCCTCTGCAATGTCACTTATAAAGACATTAAAAGGACTGGTCCCAGTACTGAACCCTGCAGTACCCCACTAGTAACCCTCCTTTCTTCACTGTGTATTCCATTTACTACTACCCTTTAAGGCCCTGTTGTCTAGCCAATTTTTATCCAGGCTACTACCTGGGACCCACTCCAAGGCTGGCTATCTTGTGAATTAATCTTTGTGTGGACTGTATCAAATGCCTTGCTAAAATCTAGGTAGGCCATGTCTACAGCCCTCCCTGGTCTACTACTTTGGTCACCCAGTCAAAGAAATCTATTAGATTCATCTGACACGACCTTCCCATCGTGAATCCATGCTGCCTTGGGTCCCAGCCCCACTGGCCTCTAGGTACTCAACAATTCTTTCCTTCAGAAGTGATTCCATCATTTTCCTACCACTGAGGTCAAACTAGCTGGTCTGTAGTTTCCTGCCTCTGTCCTGCTCCCACTTTTGTGAAGAGGAATCACATCTGCCTCCTCCAGTTCTCGGTACCACCCCATCCTCCCATGATTTGTTAAAGAGAGTAGTCAGTGGTGTCACTAGTTCTACCTTAGTTCTTTTGGAATTCTTGGGTGAATCCCATCAGGCCCCATTGCTTTGTCCATCTTCAATTTTATCAGTTCTTTCAGAACCCTTCTTCTGTAAATGGACTGGTATCGACTTCGCCTTCGGAGTGTTTCTCTTGTTTGGTTTAGGTAACTCCTTCTCTTCCTTTGTGAACACTGGAGCAGAAATATTCGTTCAGTATCCCTGCTTTTTCACTGTCACCCTCACCCACATTCCCTCCCTTTATTAAGCTTCAATATCCCTCCTTTGGTCTTTCTTCGCCACTAATGTACCTATAAAAGGTCTTATCCTCTTCTTAACAGAATTGGCTATCCTTTCCTCGGTTTGGGCCTTTGCTATTCTGACTGCCTTCCCAGCTTCTTTTCTGCTTTAACTGATAAAGTTCTCTGTCCTGCTCCTTCTGTGTTTCCTTATATTTCCTGAATGCTGTCCTTTTCTCCTTAACCTTCCCTGCCACCTCTTTTGAGAACCATAGCATTTTTTTCCTTCATTGTGTTTTATTGATTTGCTTTACACAAAGGCTTGTTGCCTCTGTGATGGCTGTTTTGATTACTCCCATTGTTCTTCCACCCTCCTTCTGCCTGTTTGCTAGCGCTTTTCTGAGGCACTCTCTCATTTTCCCAAAGTCGGCCCTCTTAAAGCCTCAGTACTCTTGCCTTTGTATGGCTTGATTGTATGGCTGTGTTTATCGTGAACCACACTGTTTGGTGGTCGCTTGTTCTCAGATGGCTACCCACTTCTAAATCTGTGATTCTTTCTCCATCCCCATTTGGGGCAATCAATTCCTGTCACAGTTGGAAGGGTCCTCCGGGAAATAGATGCGAACTCAAAAGCTTGAGAAGGAACTGGCAGATATTGTTTATGGAAAAGTAGAATTCTGGTTGAATAAGATTAAC
The DNA here is from genome assembly GCA_016271365.2 of Neoceratodus forsteri. Lineage (NCBI taxonomy): Eukaryota > Metazoa > Chordata > Ceratodontiformes > Ceratodontidae > Neoceratodus > Neoceratodus forsteri. The sequence continues at coordinate 1,136,432,246 of CM057455.1, read as the reverse complement.
GCTAAATTCCTGCTGCAGGGTGATGTCGCATGGTCTTGGTGGCAAGAATCAAGGAGTGGAAAGCAAGTAGAACTATCACATCTATTCAGTTTGAAGGAAGCTTCTAACAGATCCCCAAGAGATGGCGGAGGCACTTTCATCATATTTTAAAGAAATACACCAGGCTAGATTTGGCAGGGGATGAGGAATCCAATCATTTTCTAGAGGGAATTCCATTACCAGTTTTGGACCCAATACAAGCTAGGAGTTAGAAGCTCCAATAAGAGCATCTGAGATTATTGAGGTGGTGCAACTCTTCCTGCAGGTAAATTACTAGGGCCCGGCGGCCTTTACTGCCACCCACCAGGCGATATTCAGACTATACTCCTATGTCCAAGAACTTTTAATACCATAATGCAAGAGGGGTTCCTCATCCTCCATTATATCAGGCATATGTTACTCTAATCCCTAAACCAGACAATCTGAGGGATGCACTAGGCAGTTACAGGCCTATAACTTCAATGAACCAAGACATCAAGATTCTTACAAGAATTTTGGCAAATAGAATTTTGAGTATTGCCTCCAGTCTAGTTAGTCAGGAACAAGTAGGATTTATGCCTGGGAGGGAGCACAAGATGCTCTTAGAAAATATACCATATTTTAAATTTTGCCCCGATTCTCAAATACCTTAGCCTTGATTTCTTTAGATGCAGAAAGCTTTTGATCGGGTTTCCCATTCCTTTATTTTTGCTACAATGGAGAAGATGGGATTCCTGGAAGGTCTCCTTAGGGTATTAAGAATTTATATGCTGCGCCAATGGCCAGAGTATTATGCAATGGTTATGTCTTGTGGGAATTCCAGTTGGAGAATGGGACCCATCAAGCATGCCTCTCTCACCGATGTTATTTAATATTTATTTAGAACCCTCCTGAGAGCCATCAATAGGGATGTAAATGTTAAGGGATTAGGATAGGGGACTGGAGTTAAAATTCTCAGTTTTCACAGATGACATACTTCTCCATCTACAGGACCCAGCACCTAGTTTTGAGAGAACAAGAGAATTAAGAGGATGTTTTTCTAAGGTTTCCAATTATAAGTTGAATCTGACAAAGACACAAATTCTCCTTTGACACCTTATGTTTACAGGGCAGATTTTGCATCACTCAGATTGCAATGGAGGACAGATAAAATTAAGTATTTAGGCATTTGGATTACAGCAAATTTGGAGATGGGGCGGAAATAAATATGGGGGACTATATGCAGGTCAAGGGGATATATTAAGGTGGAATAAGGTTACCTTGAAATTTATGGCACAAATTGGCCTTACTAAGATGAATATATTATTTAGACTGCTGTATCCGGTTCTTTTAGCCCCATGTAGTATCCCCTAATAAGTGGTTCAGTATAAGCAGGAGGTTAATCTTGGGATTCCTATGGAATGAGAAACCACCTAGGATAAAACATAATGTGTTATGCTTTGACGATACATAGAGGGTGGATCAGGCTGCCTGATCTCCATATTTATTATGTGGTGGTCAGCTGGGCCTTATGGTCTGATGGGCGGAGAATGTTGAGGGAGAAAGTTATTCACCAATCTGGTTGCAAATAGAGAAACAAATGCTTGCAAACTCTGGCCTTACTCTAGAATCGTTGTTGTATGCTAGACTGGGAAAAAGTTTTTACAACATGGTATGGGAATCCAATTGTGAGAATCGCAGAAGCCTGGTGGTCATTTCTTATTCCTGTACAAAACAGAATCAAATGAAGGCCAGAGATCAGCTCTATACTAGGTAACCTTAACTTGGTAATTGGGGGTCGGTAATTAGTTACTGGTGGGCTAACCAGTTATGGTGTCTAAGGCTTAGGATGTTATTTGGGTGATAGGTAGCCCTTCCACCACGATGTGATGGAATGTCTTTTTTCAAAGGCTACAACTCAAACGAATGTTGGCAAGAAATATGAGGGGATTGGGAGATTCCACAGACAACTCCTTCTCGTGAGAGATTAAGGAAGTTAATCTGAGATCTAACCCCTCTTACAAATATATGAAATCCTCCTGGACTTTCTCAGCCCGAGTTCTCCTATAAGAATTTTCATATTGGGACAAAGTGATGACCCACAGAAACCTTACTTGGTTAAATATTTGGAAAAGCAGCAAATATATTGTGATACCCAAGTATAGGAGTATGCAATTTTGTTGTCTCTAATATTTATTTTACCCTGTGAAACTACATGATAGAAGCCTGAGACAGACAGACCTGTGTTTTAGATGGAGATGGGAGGGTAACCTCCTGCATGTAATGTGGGATGTAGTCAAATTTTACCTACATGGAGAGAAATTAAGAGGCGATGGATCCAATGCTGGACTATTCCAATTTATAATGCCAGAGGTATGTGTTTTGGGCGACTTCTCCCAAATTTTAGGTGTTGCACCCAAATACCACCTCTCTTTAATGGCGGCGCAGTTAAGGCTTTTCTTGTAAAACATCAGAAGGATGACCAGGTTTATGCCTATGATCAGTGGGTGAGAGAATTAATGGGGTTCTGAGCAAGATAAAGAGGCACCTATATTCTGAGGGGAGAAAATAGGTATATATTAAAAGATGGGTGGCATTAGATGCGATCTACCCCAGCAGGTTACGAGCATTTAAATACAGGCCTGTCTGTCAGATTGCAAATAGCAAAAGAAAATATGCTGGAATGTTAATTTTTTGTTTTCTTTTTCTTTTTATCTCTGGTATTAGTTTGGTTTAAATGATTTTTAGATAGCGGTGGTGGGATTGTATTTGGCCTTTTCATCAGGATAACAATGGGATAGTACTGGTCTTCATGGTCTTAAGGGATGGGGACTCTCTCGCTCTTTCCAGGGGACACAGAAGGAAACTGCTTGGTAAGAGAAAGGCTCCTTATGGGGCCATGAATAGAATCTGCTCATGAGTTGGTAGCTATAAGGGATCTGTGTTATTGAAGGATGGGGATTATATATATACCTGCAAGCTTATTTTATTAAGGTATTATCGAACTTTGGAGCCTGATCAGAGTTTGGGGCAGTTTCCTTCTGTGCTTGTATGTATGGGGATGTATACAGTTCACACAGTCAGTTTGGTTGTGTACCTGGCTATGCCAGGTATGTGTGTGTTTGTTTGTTTGTTAATTGGAAAATGAATAAAGATGGTTTACAAAAAAAAAAATTTACAGAAGTTGTACAATCAGGAGACACTGGGCTAGGTTGTAGAAGATTATTTTACCATTCAGCTCTATGTTTTGCATTCTCTGTGACATGCTGTTGCTGATTGACCAAATAAAAGGGTAATCTAACATAGAGTTGTAAGTCATACACAGAAAATGATGCAGTTTAAAAATAATGATGATGCATGCATCATTTCTTTGTGTGAAGGGCAGAAATTGTTATAAATGTATAAATATTTGAAAATTGCTTGCAAGTGTTTTCAGCACATTTGACATGACATTGAAGGCCATCCCACTGCTTCCTCCCTTCCCACCAATATTTTGGCTAAAGACGGGATGGTTGAAAATAAACTGCGAATCCTCAAGAACTTCACCTTCACTTTGCCACTGCCAGGTTGGCATTTGACTCCTCCCCATACGCTAGCTGAGTGAATAACAACACTAGCCCAGATTCTACATGCTACTCCACCTCATCCCTTCCAGTTGTGCCTGTTTAGCTAGAAAGAAGTCGAAGACATAATTCTAGCCTTGACACAAAGAAAAGTGCAGGGACGATGGCCTTGAATCATTTTCCTTGTGGCTAGGCTATGCCCAGCCACAACCCCATCCTTCACATCTTCAGCCTCTCTATTACCACAGCCACTGTTCCATCCTGCTGGAAATCTGCCCATGTTCTTCCTCTCTTCAAATCAGGAGATCCTTGTGACTTAAACAACTACTGTCCTATCTCTATCTTGCCCGTTCTCTCCAAAGAGCTGGAAACACTTATATACAAGCAACTAAAAATCACCTTAAGCGCACTCACTCCTAAACCTGGCCAATCTGGCTTCGGTCGAGCACAGTACCATCTCAGCCTTGGCTAAAGTCTCTAATGACTGGATCCATGCCATGGACACCAAGAAGGTTACTGGTGCAGTCTTTCTAGACCTTAGTAAGGCCTTCGACACTGTAGACCATCACCTCCTAATCACCTGTCTTGCCTACATAGATGCCACTCCACTTACCTTACAGTGGTTTAACAGTTAACCATGGGAAGGGTACAAAAGTCAAAGCTGATGGCCTACTATCTGCCCCTTCCAATTGCCAAAGGAGTACTTCAAAGCTCCATTCTAGGACCATTCCTTTTTCCCTGTACATCAACAACCTTGACTCCCACATAAAGAACTCTAGCATACATTTCTTTGCAGATGATATGGTTTTGTATGCATCAGGCTCATCCTTAACTGAAGTCAGGAAGCACTCCAAGCTGACTTTATCCAGTTAGAAAGCAACCTTATCAATGCCAAGCTTCTCTTAAATGCCAAAAACCAAGACAATGATTTTCTTGAGACTTGCCTTGTCTGGTGCCCTACCTACCCCACCTAAAACCTTCCTAATTACCTCTGTAGGTGAATCCTTGGAAGTCGTACCTAAATTTAAATATCTAGGTATGTGGATAGACAACAAGCTTTCCTTCAATGGCTACATTGAGGATCTATCAAAGAGGCTTAAAGCATGCTTGGGTTTCTTCTTTAGAAATAGAACCCTCTTTTTCTCCACCCACACAAGACTTGTCCAAGCAACATTCCTTCCCTCGCTTGACTACAGAGACATTATCTTTATCTCCTTCCCAACCTTGAGCCTATCTAAACTGGACGCATTTATCACCGTGCTCTTCGCTTCATTACTAACTCCGGCACAGGACCCACCACTGTGATCTTTATGCAGCAGTTAGGTGGACCTCTCTGCCACCAGACACCTCCTGCATGCTGGCATTTGACCGTCAAATTACTGCTCCACAAACTGCCTGTCTATTTAATGTCTCTCATACACATCTTGCATAGCCTACTCCCTAAGGAAATCTGACCTTCTCCTACTAGATGTTCCCAGGACACGTACCAGAGCTGGCCAAAGAGCTGTCTCATACGCCTCCCAAAGATTTGGAACCAACTACAAGCCATGCTGAAGCTAACCAGCATCGTATCAATTAACTACTACAAAATACCAGCTATCTCTAAATTAAAAGACATATGTAGGTGCTACTTGGCCTCCAACGCCAAGTCAACTTCCTAGGTACCAACTGGCCTCTACTTATTAAGCTGAAATGTGTTGCATAACTTAGGCAAGGTTAAAGCTGGAATGTACTGCATATATAGCATAAGGAATTCTATTGTGTATACCTCTTGTATTATATATTTTTCTTTGTTGTTATACATTTTTATCTCCTGTCTATGTAATTTGAACTGTATGTGTATGTGCCTCAGGACCTCCTTGTGAATGAGCTTGCTCAACGGAGTCTTTCCTGCAATAAACTTGAACTTGAACCTTGATCATTGTTGCGCGAAATATCAGGAATTGAGACGGTGTCATGTGTTTTGAAACTTCAGCCCTAAAGCTAAAATTTATGAACAATGCTTTAGTGCTCTAGTTGTTCATCACTACTTTAAAACCCTTGCTGTGCTGCACACTTCTGTACAGGCCTTGAATGCCAATGCATTTCATATTTACTGGTAGCCTAAGTTGAGGAGAAGCAAAAATATCTTGGGTCTTCTTAACATTGCAAAACTTTGTCTTACTGGTTCAAGATTTCTGACCAGTCATACTGCACACTGCTTGGCATGTCCTACTTTGTTAAGTTTATCAGTCATTCTGAACTTCATTATAAAGCACCTAAAAGTTTTTCTTGAGGAGAGCAGTAGCATATATATACTATAGGTACCCAGTCAAGTGAACGCTACCAGAACAGCATGGCAGTTCACAGCGCTAGCCTGATAAGTGCTCACATGGACAGTGAGTGGGGATTTACAGTGCTTGCTGTAAGCACTCCACTGGCCGCTGCCCATGGTCTTGTAAAAGGAGAAAGGAACATTAGGCTGGCTAAGCTGCTTCTGTGGTGTGGAGGGCTGGGGCATGGAGCAGCTCAGCCAGTGGAGACCAGGGTTCTAATCCTGGTCTCTTAACTTTGCCACATTGGAACTTAGTTTTTTTTTTTTATGAGGGCAGTGGAAATACTATTCCACAGCCCCACAAATTTAACTTCACCCTGGTTCACTCCCCAAAGTAAGAATCCTTAAATCTAACCAAAATGGTGCAGGGGCTGCAACAGAAGACAAACAAGGAGAGACTAAAGCAGCTTAATATGTATACCCTTGAGGAAAGGGGGAGGGAGGGCATGACAGAAACTTTCAAGTATCTCAAGGGAATTAACAAAGTACAAGAGGGCAGCATATTTCAGGAAAAGAGATGTGAAAGAACAAAGGGGCACAATTTGAAGATTGAGGGGATGGCTCAGAGGCAATGTTAGAAAGTATTTTGTCACATAGAGGGTTGTGGATGAATGGAACAGCCTTCCTGAGGTGGTTGTGGAGTCAGGAACAGTGGGAGAATTCAAGAATGCATGGGACAGACATAAAGCAATTCTAGTGGGGGGTAGGAGGAAGTAAGCTGTTGATTAGCTAGAATCTGCAACTTAGCTGTCAGGTAGGAAATGAGCAGACTAGGTGGGCCAAGTGGTCCATATCTTCCATCAAATTCTATGTTTCTATGTTTCCAGGGGGTGCAGAGGGCAAAAGATCCCTGCAAAAATAAAATGACCACTTTTTACCATACACCATGCCAACACTATTCTTATCGCCACTCTTTTCACCCAGTGCCGATACTATATCTGTACATCTGACCAGCACAGTCGAGGGCTCATCCTGTTTTTTATACAGCCATTTAATCTCAAATATTTTTATCAAATAAGTGTGTGTGTGTGTTGGCACTGCACATGCATGTGTGTGTAACTGAAGCTTGGAGGTAATTAAACTCAACAGATGATTTAGGTGCAAGCTAGATAAGTCCTGCAAAGGAATAACATCACAGGACATAGCAGGAAGACTACAGGGATGGACTTGATGGACCATTGCTCTTTCTTCTATCTCATTAAATGCCTGCATGCCTATGTACTTGGGGTAGAATGCAGTTTAAAATCCAGAAAACTGAAACCCATAAGCTCACACAGCTCATCTTTGAGCTCACTTCCACTAACCCTGATTCCTCAAGTGACTCCTTTACTGGCTGGACCCTTTCTCTCACCCCTTCATATTGTTGTTGCTGTTTCCTGAATGCCTTAAGGATCACTTAATAGTATATTGTGTCCAAAGATCCATCACTTGAACATCCCCCCAATGTTCATCTGGGCTAGGTCCTTCAGGTTTCATGACCTGTCCTTCCTCTGGATGATCTTCACAATACTGATTAGTCTCATCCTCTATATCAATTGGTATACCTGCTGCAGTATCCATATTGCAGTCCAAATTCATTAGAACCTGGGACAAACACACCTGAATCAGAAGTTCTTGTGTTAAAGTTTCCCATCTTCCTGGATTTCAGCAGAGATTAGAAACCAGTTTAATGCTCAGGATTTGCCTGCCATCTCCTCACAAAACTGTGTCTCACAAAGACTTAATGAGATGTAAAGGAAAGCCAGCAAAAGGCTACCAGAGAGGACACTTTTTTAATTAAAAACCTTCAGAACAATCTTAATTCCTGAAAGTTCTGGAAGGTAATTCACACAATTGTCAACCTCCAACCCATTTGTTCACCTCTGTTTTCAAAGTGGGAGACTCTCAGATCTTTTACCCTTTGGAAGTAGTCACTGCTTTAAAGACTACTTCACATCCTGTGCTCTCTCCTTCCTCATCAGCTCTCCTCTAAAAGTTCTAACTTTGCTCTCCACTCTGCCATTTCCTCTGTCCTTCACTGCTCACCTCCACCTCCTCTGTCTTCCTTTCCTCTGCATATCCCCTAAGAATGCCCCCACCAACCTTCTATGCCTAGTTCCTCTAAAGATCATAGCCTTGATTGATTGGACGCCACATTCTTTAATCTCTCAGCCCCATTATTGTTGCTCATGTTGTTACTATACTCAACTTGTAGTTTCATCCTATGACAGTCCCAAAGGCATTGAAGCTGGCCAAAGTCCCCTCCATTTTCACAAAGGGAGTGACTCTCATCCTCAGAGAATTGCTATCCCATCTCACTCAATCCTACACTGGACAAAGTGCAGGAAAATCTAGTCCTTGCTCAGCTCAGCCCTTCTTTCACATTTCCTGTTTCTCTCCCCTTCCAGTCAGGTTTTCAGAATTCCACTTTACAATATCCTCCTTCCTCCATGTCACTGACTCTATGATGGCAGGAATGGATCAGGGACAGATCACTTCTGTCATAATAATAAACCTAGCCAAGGTCTTAAATATTGTAGTCTAACATATCCTCCTGGATAAGCTAGGAGGGGCAGGACTGTTGGACCTTGCAGTCGGTTGGTTTCATTTCTGACTTTTGGACTGGCATGTGAGTTGGTCCATGTTGGCAACACTATCCTTCCCCTGCATATCAGTTCTGAAGTCCCTCAGGGCTCCATTCTGAGTCCCATCTTCTCTTTCATTTTTCTCAACAACCTTCTCTCAATTTGTCTCTCTTTTCTGTACTGGTACAAGTCCTGCCTGCCTTTCCTACTCTGCCATGAGGAGCCTCGTCAGGATTATCCTGCTAGTGTCTAACTATGCAGACGTGCCATACAATGACACTTCCAAAACCCCCATCCAACTCACGGGATCCCATTTTTCATCCCTTTTACTGCTTTGTTTTAAATGCCCTCCTTTACTCATCACTTCTGTTTACATCAACCTGTTGCTCCCAACTCCTTGAGTTTCTGCTCTTGTATCTTTTATTGGCTCTCCTCCTTCCCTTTTATCTACTGTATCTGCCCTTCTGTCCTTTTCCATCCCTCTGTTTTACTACCTCTGCTCCTCTGATGTCTGCTTTTTCCATCCTTCATTATAAAACCTTTGCTAGCCAGTCTGCTTAACTCCATTTGCCCCTTACTCTGTGGAACAGCAACCATCTACCTGTCCTCTCTCTTCTTTCATTTCTTCCACAAGGTTTCTCCTTTGTGATCATTGCATCCCTTCCTGTGACAGCAGCTACTCCTAGTTTGCCTCTGGTTCTATAACCCCCGACTATTACATTTCATTCATTAAGAATGTTCATAGGAACTGCATAACACAATTTGTATATATTTGCCCTGGATTCCGGTTCTTCTCCATCCCTCCTTTTACTACCTCTGCTCCTCTGATGTCTGCTCTTTTTCTGTCCTTCACTATAAAACCTTACTAGCCAGTCTGCTTTCTCCGTTTGCCCTTTACTCTCGGAACAGCCATCTACCTACTGATCTCTCCTCCTCTATTCCATCCATAAGGTCTCTCCTTTGTTGTCATTACTTCCCTCCTGCAACAGCAGTTACTCTCAGTTTGCATTTGATTCTATACCCCACCCCACTATTACATTTAATTCAATAAGAATGGTCATAGGAACTGTTTAAAATGTTTGTATATATTTGCACTGGTTTCATGCTTATTGGTTCTTGCACTACATTATTTAAATTTTTACCTGGTTACATTTATAATTTTGTACATTGTTGTTTCTGTGTATTTGTCTCCAACCTATGGTACATTGTTTTGTACTCTTTTGTGTTTTTACTACACATTGCATATTTTTCCTTGATTTACTGTTTCTCTATCATGTGCCCTGCTCCTCTTCCTCTTTGGGTCACACCTGGAAACAAGCTTCAGCTCAGTGTGCCTTTGCCTGTCACCAAATGTTTTTCTCTGTCTGTCTGTCTCTCTCTCTCATGTTCTAAGTTTATGGAGTCTGTTGTATAGTTATTTTTTTTAGTCTGATAAGTGTTTTTAAGCAACCCTTTGTAAGAAATGTAATTGTATAACAGGGTCACCTTGAAAATGGGTCCTTTGGATCCAATGGTGTAAAATGTTATCTTCCTCTATAAAACTAAAGGTTTTACTACTACTACTATTATCTACTGTATGTAGCCGTATATACATACTTGTTTTGTGAATATGTGATTTAACAAAATGCTGCCTATTTTTGTGTTAAACCTTGACCCAACATACACAAGGTGCTGATCTGGATCATTTGATTCAGTTAAATCCATGGAAGTCAATCACTCAGTCAATCAATCAATCAATCAATCAATCCTACTGAAATTGCTTTTAGATTTGCTGTCATCTAACCATAACACTTTAAAATATCACCATGATCGTAGCTTTATTTTTATACTAGCACATGGCATGCAAATAGTGGGAGGAAAACTTTGCCACCTTTTGCCGCCATGCTGTGAGTTGCAAAACACTTCCTTCTCTTTTATCAATGACAGATCAAATTATAAACTGGCATAGAGTACAGTAATGGGAACAACTAAGGCATGAGCTTTTAAGTATAATCGTGACATGAGTCACTTGTAGGGCATGATGATTGCAACAGTCTACTTTTCTGTTAAAGTGGAATCTCGAGTGTTAGCATGCTGGTGCTTGTAATATTGAATAGGTGTAGAGCTAATTAAATCAAATATGATTAAAGCCCAATTTTCTACACCATGGCTGGAATATTGGAAGCCAGTTAGTACTTGCATAGTGTTTTGTACCTCTCAAACTATGATTAGCACCCAAGAAGCATGGGCCTCACTAAATGTTCTTTAGTGGAAGGCACAGTTAGCAAGGCACTAACCTGTTTGTGAGAGGCATTAACTAATACCAATATACCTACAGTATGCATTTAGGCAAACAAGATATCCAGAGGTTTGCAGAGGAGGTAAATAGCCTTTAGTGCCATACTATTTACCACCTCCTGAAACCTGGTCTTATGGCTGGTGTTCCTCCTTCCTAATCACCTGTCCATTTTGCTGTTCACCTACCCTGCTAGTCTAGTAGTCCCCCCACCAATCTTCAGTTTATATAATAATATCTATTCCTTGGTAGTCTAGATGCCCATTTGCATAATAGTTTCTGTTCTTTGGTAGTCTAGTGATCCCTCATCTCCAATCCCCCATTTGAGTAAAAGTATATATTCCTAGTAGACAAATGGATCTCATGCCCATTCATATACTGTAGGTTATTCCCTGGTGTAGTCTAGTGACCCCACCTCCCGATTGCTGATAATTGGTGCCTATCAAAATGTAAACCATCCCCTTTGTTAACCGCAGTTCAGTGGCTCTTTCACCCTCTCCAATGGAGACAAGCACTCCTGTACTGGTCAACACCACTGCTGGACACTGTCTGCCTCTTACAGCCAATGCCTACAGTGATTAACAGTAAGAACTGGTAGTGGGAGGCAACAGCAGCTGGTGGTGGTGAGTGGTGGGGGAGTGATGGCTGCTGTTATGGGGGGCCTCACCAGTCAGTGGTGAGGAGCCACAGGTCCATCAGTAGGATGGGTGCTGTAGTGAGGACAGCAGTCAGTGGCTGAGATGCATTCTGATAGGGGCTGATAGCAACTGGGATGGTGAGGGGACCACTAGATTATTTACACCATGGAATACCTCATAGAATATGAATGGGTGATGGAGGGTGGGGTTCACTAGAGTACCAAGGAATAGTTACTATTATGTGGATGGGCAGTTGGGGAGAAGGACCACTATACCAGGTCTGCACCGGAAGACATATGAAGAGAGATGAAAGGAGCTTAATATGTATAGCCTCAAGGAAAGGAGGGAGAGGGGGACATGATAGAAACATTCAAGTACCTCAAGGAATCAACAAAGTCCAAGAGGGTAGCATCTTTCAAAAAGAGTGTGCAAGAACAAGAGGGCACAATTTGAAGATGGGGGCAACTCAGAGGTAATTTAAGGAACTATTTTTTCACAGAGAGGGTTGTGGATGCCTGGAACGGCCTTCCAGAGGAGGTTGTAGAGTCAAAATCAGTGGTGGAATTCAAGCATGCATGGGACAGTCATAAGGCCATTCTAGCAGGTGGGGGTAGGAAGAAGTAGGCTGCTGGTTAACTAGGATCTGCAGGTTATCCAGTAGGTAGGGAAATGGGCAGACTAGGTGGGCCAAGTGGTCCTTATCTGCCATCAAATTCTATGTTTCTATGTATACTACCAGGAACAGATACTGTTATAGAAAAGGCAGTTGGGGTGGAGAGCCATTAGATGTCCACAGGTAATATTGTGAATTTTGATGGGTGCTGTTTGCTGTCTCTAATGAGGTTGCAACATGATGCAATGACCCCATAGTGCTTTGCCAGCCTTATGGGGCTCTTTTGCATGGATATAAATGAGTTCAGCAGATTGCAGCTCAAGTATAATTGCCATTTGCGGACCCTAATGGCCCATTTTCTCCTGCAAGCCCTATATTGCCCCATCAGCCAAATTCCTTCTGTGTCCAGTAGAGGGCTGTGGTTTGCAGGAGTCATCAGGATAATGTCTTTGCTCAGCTGGGATGGAATACAGGAACATGGCGTTAGCATTCACTGTGTACTTTGGGCATGTTCCAATACACCTACTTTGCTCCTGCAGCTAACTTTCTGTGAGCACAAATGGAGATCTTTGAATATACAGCTCCATAACTCTGTTTGCTGCTACACTAATTGTACTGTATATACATATAGTATTTTGTTGTCCTCGAGTTGTACACCTCAGTGCAGTATAATGTGAATATGGGAGAAAAACTACAGCAGCATTCACTATGATGCATTTTACAGGGTGCATTTTTCAAGTAAAGTACCAGGAGTCTATTATAACATCAGTAATTGGAGAAAACTGCATTAGGTAGGGTATCCTCAACAAAAGGTTTACCACTCACCCTCAGGATCAAAAAAATCCATGTTGTCGTCCATACAGGTACTTCATTAAACAAATGGTAGAGTGCCTAAGGAATGCACTAGCAAAAGGGCAGGAAGGAGGGTGGAGGAACAATGGGGCAAAATCGAAACTGCCATTACAGAGGCAACAAGCCTTTGTGTGAAGCAAATAAACAATACAAAATGAAGGAAAAACACTATGGTTCTCAAAAGAGGTGGTGGGGAAGGTTGGGGAGAAGTTAGCATTCAGAAAGTATAAGGAATCACAGAAGGAGTAGGAAAGAGAGCTCTATCAGTTAAAGCAGAAGGAAGGGAAGGCAGTTAGAATAGCAAAGGCCCAAACTGAGGAAAAGATAGCCAACTCTGTTCAATCAAATTAATCAATCAATCAATCAATCAATCAAAACTTTATTTGTAAAAAGGCGCCTTTCTAGAACCAAGGCACCTGTACATCACATAATAAAACAATATTACTAAAACAATAAAATTTATCCAAACCTAATAACATTTAAAAATCATTGTATGCATGTTTAAAAAGATATGTTTTAAGTACTCATAAAAGGTTTGAATGATCCAGGCAGTCTCGTACCTGGCAGAGGTAGAAAATTCCACAGGAGTCGGGGCCATAAAGCTAAAGATCTGGCCCCAGAGGTCTTCAAACTGACCTGGGAATTCTAGCAATCCCTCAGTCAGTGGATTGGAGAGAGCCGAGGGACAGTAGAGCCAAAGGAGATCTTCAGGTAGCCAGGTCCCTGATCATGTAGGGCCTTATAGGTCATAAAACTGACCTTGGAAGGTGATACCGTCAGCATATTGGCAGCCAATGCAGTCCGTGAAGCACAGGTATGTTATATGACTGGATCTAGAGGAACCAGTCAATAGCCTGGCTGCCACATTCTGTACTAGTTGCAAGTGGCTAATATCAACCCCAGTAGCCCAAGATAAAGGGAATTGCAGTAGTCAAGACGGCGGTAGCGAAGGCATGGACCAGAGTAGGAAGATTGTCAGGAGGAACCAGATGCTTCACCCCGCGATGTTCCTCAGGTGGTAAAAGAGGCTTTGACAACTGCCAGCACCTGTCATTTAACTGTTAAACAGCTATCAAATACAACGCCCAGATTCCGCACCTGGTCTGAGGTAGTTAGCTGAATACCCCTGAGCCATAAACCCGAGGAAGATCCCGCCAACAAGCCTGCCTCCTGGTGACCTGGGTCCAAGACCAACACCTCAGTTTTTCTGGATTCAACTGCACCCAACTTGCATTCATCCAGTCCTGGATTTTGGCAAGACAGTTGTTAAAAACTGAAAAGGCAGCATCTTGGCCAGGTAGGAAGGACATGTACAGTTGAGTATCATCTGCATAGCAGTGAAAACTCAAACCGTATCACGCTAATGATCATTCCGAATGGCAGCATGTACACTGCAAACAACATGGGTGCCAAAATGGAGCCCTGCAGCACCCCACAGGATAGGGGAATGATGTAGAGGAAAAATCCCAGACACCACCCTCTGAGCTCTACCTCGAGGAAGGATTGAAACCAACTGAGGACTGCACCAGACAGCCCATAGATAAACCACAGGTGCTCCAACAGCACACTATGGTCCATGGTGTCAAATGCCACAGAGAGATCAAGAAGGACCAAGATAGAACAGGTCCTTCAATCTCTCACTATTAGGAGATCATTTAGTACCTGGACCAGAGCTGTCTCAGTACTATGTCTCTTCCTAAATCTGGACTGGAGGAATCATAGACATCATGGCTGGTTAAATGATCATCCAACTGTGACGCACCACATTCTCAATAACCTTTCCCACAAAGGGCAGGTTAGAGCAGGTCCATAGTTAGCCAGACAGTCTGTGTCTAGAAGGGCTTTTAAGAAGGGGCTTAACCGTAGCCTCTTTCAGAGGATTTTGAAAAATCCCTCTCCAAAGACCTCAGACTATCTCAAGCCAGGACCAGACCAATCTTATCTACACAGCCCACTAGGAGACATGTAGGGCCTGGGTCCAAACCATAGTTGGTCGGATGCAATAATCGGATGACCATCACAATGTCATTGATTGTGGAAGGCTGAAGTCAGACCACACAAAACAGGTGTCTGACATCTCCTGTCGACCATCACAACTCCCACTATAGAGAGTCAAGCGGACATCGGACCTGATTGTTTCAACCTTATCTGAAAAGAATTGAGCAAGCTCCTCACACCATTCTTGAGAAAGGCTCTTCTGGGTTGAAGACAGATTGGATTGCACAATCTGTCCACAGTCCGAAAAGCTGAGTTGATCTGTTCTATGCAGCAGCAATCTCTCTGGACAGGAATTCTGCCTTCTTATGAGAGATCGCTGATTGATAGACCACATAATGGTCCATCAAACTAAGTTTGTCACAATCCAGGCCCGACCTCCACCAGCTGCCTCTAATCTTCGTCCAACTCTCCTCAACTACCTTAGAGTCTCATCAAACCAAGGAGACCTAGGGGAAGAGTGAGGGGACGAACACTAACATGAGCAATCGGAATCCAGGGCCCCTGTTACTGCCTTTATTATAGGCAAGTACCAAGTCCCTGGGTCCATGCAATCACTCAGTAAACCCGATAGGTCCAGCACTGCCATCAGGTCATCTGGGGAAATACCCTCAAAGAGTGATACTGGACCATCTCCATAGGGGCTGGCCTATTAGGAGTGGCTCCCAAAACTGAACCCAATAGAATGATGGTCAGATCTTCCTACTGGTTCCACCACCAGATCGGATATCTCCAGCCCCAGTAGGAATACACAAATCCAATGAATGACCAACAATATGGGTCAGGAGGAAATAACCTGTGTGAAGCCTAGTGAATTCATTAACTGACAGAAGTCTTGACCAACTGCGAGAGTTCATCGTCAACCCAGGCATTGAAATCCCCAGAACCAACCATCTGGGGATCCCAGTGTCAGGTCGACAATGAAGTGTGTGACTTCCTGCAGGAAAGCATTCCCATCACCTGGTGGATGGTAGCTGAGAAGAATCCTGCCCTCCACACCCTTGCTCATGATACATTCAAAGGAATTGGTAGTTTCACTGATATTTCCACTGGCCCAGTTCTGATCTAAAACAAATGGTAACACCTCCACCCCCACGATCCATCCTAGGCGTGTGTACCACCAAGTACCCAGCTGGAATTGATAAAGCAAAAACTGGGCCAGTATTTTCATCCAGCCAGGTCTCGTGATGCACGCCAGGTTTGATGTTCCAACAAAACCGCTATAATAGTGGTCTTGTTTTTAATAGACCTGGCATTTCATACCACCACCCGAGTAGGATGAGCTTCCGAGGATGACCATGCTACCTGCTGACTACCAGCAGAACCCTTGGGTATGGGAATCAGCCAGGAGAACCCTTCCTGGGCCAATTTCACCCCAGGGCATCTCCTTTTCCCAATATCCCTATCCGCCCATTCCTTTCTGATCCTCTCCAGGCCCAGCCCTCGTCCTCCCTCCCTTCCTAGTAATCCCCAGAGCCCCACACTGACTATACACCTCTGGTGACGGGGGACAAAAAGAATGGACAGAGGTCTCTGAGCCTGGAGGAGGAGTAATACCATCCTAACACATGTTTGCATGCGCTAACCAAACCCCCAATAAATAAACAATCCGTTAGCTACAAATTTAGCACAAATCCAAACCCAGACATACAATAATCAACTATTTCAAACCCATAAAATCAAATAAATTCCAATCACCTACCCTCACAAAAGAAAAATATAAATAATCAAATTTGAACAAAATTTTGACTGTAACTTAAGTCCAAAATATGAAATTTATGATGAACAATATAAAATAAAAACAATTCTTCATTCACAAAGCCCTCTCCAGCCTAGGTCAATAGAGCACATGTACTCTCACTCCTGAGCCCAAGAACTTTTATTTTTAATTTATCATTCAACCCCGAGCAGTCTCACTACTAGGGGAACCAAAGAGGCACTCTTACTGCCATTCAGATGTAAACAAAAGAAAAATAGAATTATTTTCTTTGTCTTGAAGTTTAGTGGGACTGTTTAAAAGGACTGGTCTCAGTACAAGTTAATTGGAGGAAGCAGAAAGATCCTGAAGATGGGCCAGGAATATACACAAGCAGACCAGCAGAGAGTGAGGACTCCCATCCACACCCCAAACTGCCTAATCAGGCTACCACACACAGGACTCACACAGCCACAGATACCCAGAGACCAGGCTGAATAAGGCCAACCTCAGAATGCCCTAAGAGTACCCCAAAAACCTCTAGCTCCCAGAGGCAAAGTGAGAAATTCCTTCCATGTCCCGGGCAGCATAGTCCACGATCACCCAGGCACAAATGGGGGGTAGGAGCCTCCTTCAACCAATACACCATACAAGGCCTCTTTCCACTAATTCAATGCTGGACACTCCAAGTTAGAAAATATAGTCAAAATAAAATCCCAAAACGGAGGGCAACTGATCAATGAATTGGTACCCCCACTCACAGCACTTGGAGCGATATCAGCAATTCAATCCATCAGTCTCCTGGCTCTTCGGTCCCAGGCAACCTTGTCAGGTCCTCCAATCGATACCTCCCCTTAAAATACCAGCAGATGATTATCCAGGTATTGAAGGTCAAAAGTAGTGAGATAAAACCTTTTATAGGTACATTAGTGAGCGAAAAAAGACCAAGGGAGGGACAGTGAGGCTTAATAAAGGGAGTGTGTGTGTGTGTGCAGCGGGTGACAGCGAAAAGCAGAGATACTGAACAAATACTTTTGCTCAGTATTCACAAAAGAAGAGAAGTGGGATGTACTTAAACCAAACAGTAGAAGCACTCTGGATTGGGGGTCAATATCAGTCCATTCACAGAAGAAATCGTCCTGAAGGAACTCCTAAAACTCAAGGTGGACAAGGCAATGGGGCCTAATGGAATTCTCCCAAGAATTCTGAAAAACTAAGGTGAGAACTAGTGACACCACTGACTACCTTTTAACAAATCATGGGAGGATGGTGTGGTACCTGAGGACTGGATGAAGACTGATGATTCCCTTCACAAAAGTGGGAGCAAGGCAGAAGCAGGAAACTACAGACATGTTAGTTTGACCTGAGTGGTAGGGAAAATAATGGAATCACTTCTGAAAGAAAGAATTGTTGAGTACCTAGAGGCTGAAGGGCACAGGATCCAAGGTAGCATGATTCACAGCAGGAAGGTCATATAAGATGAATCTAATAGATTTCTTTGTATGACCAAAGTAGTAGATCAGGAGAGGGCTATGGACATGGCCTACCTAGACTTTAGCAAGGCATGTGATACAGTCACACACAAAAGATTAATAAACATGTTAGCCAGCTAGGAGATTGGACCCCAAGGTGGTAGCCTGGATTAAAAATGGCTATACTACAGGATGCAGAGGGTAATAGTAAATGGAGTCCATTCCAAAGAAAGGGGTTACTAGTGGGGTACCACAGGGTTCAGAATTTAGGCTGATCCTCTTAATGTCTTTATAAGTGATATTGCAGAGGACTAGAAGGAAAAGTATGCCCTTTGCAGATGACACAAAGATCTGCAACAGGGATGATACACAAGGGGTAGGAAAGGATGTGAAGGGACTTGGCAAGGTTGGAGGAATGATCAAATGTATGGCAGCTTAGATTCAATGCAAAGAAGTGCAAAGTAATGCATCTGGGACACAAAAACCCAGGGAATAGTACACAATGGAGGGTACTAACAACAACAAAATGGAAAGGACTTACAGTAGTCATATCAGATGACCTAAAGTGTAGTCAGGCAATGTGAGAAGGCAGTAAGGAGGGCTGGGAGGATACTGGAATGCATAGGGAGAGGCATAGGAGAGGTGTCACCAGTAGAAAACAGGAAATTGTCATCCTCTGTAACAGACAGTCGGTGAGACCTCATCTGGAGTATTGCATTCAGTTTTGGAGACTCCATCTCTGCAAGGACATAGACAGGATGGAGGCAGTCCAGAGGAGGGCAACTAAAATGGTGCAGGGTCTTCACCAGAAACCATACGAAGAGAGACTAAAGAAACTTAATATGTATACCCTGGAAGAAAGGAGGAGAGGAGAAACATGATAGAAACTTTAGTACCTCAGTAGAATCAACAAAGTCCAAGAGGGTAGCATCATCTAGACAAAGAGATGTGCAGGAACAAGGGGCCCCAGTTTGAAGATAGAGGGGATGGCTCAGAGGCAACATGAGGAAGCATTTTTTCACAGAGAGGATGGTGGACGATGGAACGGCTTTCCTGAGGAGGTTGTGGAGTCAAAACAGTGGGGTAATTCAAGAATGCATGGGACAGACATAAGGCAATCATAGTGGGGGGATAGGAGAAAGTAGGCTGTTGGTTAACTAGGATCTGCAGCTTATCCAGTTGGTAGGAAATGGTCACACTGGGTGGCCAAGCGGTCCTTATCTGCCATCAAAGTCTATGTTTCTGTAAATACAAATTGTATAACTTACTGGACAGACGTTTTGAAACACGCTCAAGCAGCAACAGTGTATACAGGTCCCCTGCATACACCTCAATGTTTTATGTTGATCTTGTGCTTTCTGAAAGAGGAGATCTGTGCACACATACACACTTTTATACTAATTTTCTTAAAAGTGCAGTGGCTTATTTGTCTTGTGACATTCCAGGTGTGTATGGAGTATTAGTAAAACAGATCATAATGTGCAAACTGCAAATGCAGTAAACTATGTAAATGTAAAGTATTGCATTTAATTGGTATGTATATAAAAATATGTAAAATGCAAATACCAAATTGGCCTATACAAGAAGTGTTGTAGGATAGGGAATGGTGAAAGTGTGTGTGTGTGGTGGGGTGTAAAGTAAAAGGAAGGATGGATGAGAAAAGGGACACACAGTCTCATTATACAAACATTTAGTGAACCCAAATAATGCTAGACATGTGACTTATAAACAGCATACAGCAATGATGTTGTCTCTCCACAATGTGTACTATATTCACGTAATGTGTTTATCAAAAGCCATTTTCTCCAACAATGCACAGAATCCTATTTATCGACTACATATATTTAGTCATTTCATCTTAAAATAGCTTATATCTGAGCCTCAGAGACTTAATAATTAATATTTAATAAATGCCCGATATTGCGGCAATAATCCTCTTAATATTTAGCCTGCATTACATACCTATAGTACTTAACATCTCGCTTAATTCCAGAGTTGAATGCACTTGATTTCTTAAGTCTCACACATTCTTCTTTAGAAAGGACTTCACTGAAACTTCTAATCCAAGTGTAACCCCTAGGTGGCGCTATTCAAGGGCTACTACCCCTGCCTGCTTGGCTACTGATAGGTTGGGAGGCCTAGGTTCTATGATGAGTGCTCTACCCAGAGGTCAGGGTTGATAGAGGTTAAACTAGTTCGGTACAGCCCTCTGGGACACTGTGACCCCCCTTGTTCCCACTAGTGGCCCACAAAATACACGGGAGTTACCTTCCCAATACCCCACAAATGCATTAATTTTACTCATAATAGTAACACTTACCCTCAGGACTGATGTCTTGCAGCACGCCTCTGAGGACCCCTGTAAAACAAGGTTAGAGCAATGTACACAAACACAGTGCAATGCTTTTTCACATGTACTGACACCACAGACAGCATATAGTTCAATAACAACAAATCTGATTTATTAGAGGGCAGTAACAAGGAGGGATTATCAGGTTGTTTTGGTTTGGAAATAATCAAATCACAGTACTGTTCATGCATATAGGGTCCAAAATGTCACTGTCTCGGTACCCAGGATGGTGGGGAGCTAGACAGGTTGGTGCAGCTGGTTGGGGCCCTTGATGGAAAACACATGCACACACAAATTGTAATCTAGAGCCCTGGGGCTCAGTTCGAGAATAAATGAAACAGCAATAATCAGATGACACACTTGTAATCGATTATAGGCTGCAGAGAGATACCCTGATTTGTACTCACAATACCAAAGCTGAAAGCTGGATGGAGGATGTTCTAGCTGGATTGCCAGAAAAACAAGGTATGGGGACAGGGTCCTGGTGGCTGGACCAACTGCAGTTGATAGCAAGCTGATTTAGTCCAACTCAAGCTGGGATCTGCTCCAGCTTTAGCACACAGCTCACAGAAAAGGGGAAATAACATTGCTATCCCCCACAAGCACTATGCACATTATATGTAAAAGGAAAGTACTGTATACAGGCAGTTGCTTCTCGATCCTGATCGCAAACACTTGCAAATTACCCGGAGCACACACAGCATCAGCAGCCCTCGACAGGCCGATTGCACTTCAGCAAATCTCCGGTCTTCTGTGCGCAAGCCTGGTTCTACCTATTGCTTCCTTCTCTTCACAAACTCAGATTCAGTCTGAACTAGCACTTATAAACGGCTGCAGGCTGGCTTCAGGGCCTCCCACGAGCTTCCCACGTGTGAACTACATGCTGCAGCAGAAGCAGGACTCCTTCTGTCTTCACTGTCACTACTGATCTGAGCTTTCCAGTAACAGAACAGGGCATTTCCTTTGAGTTCCTCCCAGTTCAGTTGGCTGGTTCGGCTGTCACTCACAATAGGCCTCCCTCTGTTGGTGCAAAAAGGTTCCAAGGTCCAAACTACATTTCCCAGAGGCACTGGCCATACAGTACATAGGTGGCTGGCTCCACAATGAGAGTCCAAGTTCTGATTTGCCAGCAGCAGGCTCCATTTTAAAGGATTGATTGGTCCAGTTCAGCAGTTCAAAACCAGAATGGAGGGCTAGGCAAAAACAGTTCAGACTGCAAAGAAAAGCAGGTTAGACAAACTGTATTTTCATTATTACTCAAACAATTCCTGGCAGATTGTTACACTTTTGAAATAGCTCTCTGCACATTTAGTGACTGCAGAAACGGAGGAGTTGACAGCAGCCCAGGTGGGACTCAGGCATTGAAACACACAATCCCTTCTAAATTAATTATGTCTGCAAAACAGACAGCTCTAAAGAGACAGTACGTGGAGGCTCAAATAGTACTCACTTGAATCACATTTAAACGGCTTAGACGCCGAACACCTCCAGGCTTTGAGCTTCAGGCAAGCTCCTGGAAGACTTTTTGGGAAACCCCATTTGCAGGGGTTACACAAACCTAGTTTTCGTACTGGTCTCAACTTATATTGCCAGAAGGAGTCTCACATTAGCAGGACATTATCTACATTACCTCCTTGTGGGCCTGAAGTTATCATGAAGAACCTGCATCATGACATGCACTGTGCCATACCTATAGCTTGCTTTGTGAGTGGCCCACATTTCACTCCCAAAGGAGCTGCATAATCACACCAATTGCCCAGACCTGTAGCTTGCTTTTGCACATGCTCCTGCAAAGCCATCTATAATTTTTAATTTTGAAACAGTCATGTAACCAGAAATTGTATGTCACAAAATGGGTTTTGAGTCGCAAAAAATAAAACATGTTATGAACAACCTAATTTCACTGAGTATTTTTTGTCAATAAAACAACACTTGTAGAATTACCTAGACACCTCACTCTGTTGACAGCAGAAGTTTCAGACTACAGCTCCAAGAATTGCATATATTTATTTATTACATTTTATTTCTGCATCCTTCTCTGTGGTGGGTGTACCCCATATCCTCCCTTCAGCCAGCACTTCCTCCCCACTCGGCATCTCACACTCCTGCCCTCACAGGGAAGCACCCATGACTTACCTCTCATGGCAGGGTTCCCGGGGGTAGGATAAAGTTTTTGATCAACCTTGAAGTCCCCAAATGAGCTAGACTGGCGCCATTCAGGAGGGAGGACTGTGGCTGCAGCCCAGCTATTATGCTGCAATCATGAGATGGACTTTTTCTTGAAGTTGTTGCTCCCTGGAGGAGAGGATGTGCAATGATGTTCTGGTGATGACAGGCAGCCTCCCATGCCTGACACACCTATGTCTGTCTCCTCCCTATCCCCTTCTGTTGTAGTCTCTTGCTCAACAACTTCCAGCCAACACTAGCGGCAGACTATCATCAAGTACCACAGCCCTCCCGCCAGCAGAAGGACAGCCATCTGCTGGAAGTTTGATCCTCTCTCCCCAGTTGACTCTCTGATGCTCTGAGTTCATTCCCAAACCCAGGTTGTTGGTGTCATAAGTGATAGTGCTACCGCTTGCACCAGCAGACTGCCTGAAATTTTGTTTTATTTTTAATGTGCCAAGTGTTCTTTATTTTACCCGAGATATTCACAATAACAGTTAATAGTCATGAAAACAGGTTTAGGACTTACCAAACAGAATTGTTTTTGTGAGAAGGAACAGACTAATTTCCTTACTTGTTTAGCTAAGAAAAAAAAGACCTAAAGAATCAACATTACAGCTACTTATTTGACCACACAAGTTTCAGACTATAGCTCTAAGTATTTATTTTGTTTATGATACACAAATTTTCCTATTTTATAACTGCTTTCATGACTGCCTAGACTCATGAAACCAGAAGTCTTTTTTTATTCTTTCTTTATGCCCCTTCTCACCACCTTGCTTCCTTTCTTTGGGAGACTCCTTTGTGGCCTTGTACATCCCTGCTCGTCATGCCAGGTGCTGGTGCAGTCCACCCCCACAGAGCCTTGGTTGTACCCCCCAGGCAGGTACAGGACAGGATCCCCTACCATCCTGATGTGTCTGTCTTTTGTCGGGGATGCTCTCATCAGATGCTGGCAAGGGCACAGGGATCGGGGCCTGAGCTCCATCTAGAGGGAGCACTGTGGGGTTTTCCCATTTTTCTGATCCCTCCCACAGAACGCTATATGATAGGGGAACCTAGGGGTATGCACGCCCAGACATGCGAGCGCTCTGACCCCCAGCCAGTGTTCCCTCCTTCTTTCTGCAGTCCCTCTGCACCTCCATTTGTGGTCACCCAGGTGGTGGAAGAGTGGTAGGACATGCATCCCGCCCACCCTGGAGGAGGACAGCAGCCTCTGGGCACTCAATCCTCCTCCCCTGCTGACCCTCCAGCAGCCCAAGTCCATTCCCGAACCGGGTCACTGGTGCTGTGAGCAGTATGCCTACCGCTGCACCAGTGGGCTGGCCATGAAAACAGTAAGTCTTATCTCAAGAAAATATTTTTGCCATAAATAATGGAAACCACCATTGTCATGAAAAACACCTTGTGAAAAATTTGTGAAAACTGAACTGCACATGGGCACAAGCAGAATTTTATTTCCCTAATACTTGAACAACCACAAAGTTCCCAGTAAAAACAACAATTAAAGAATCATCCTTGAGTTAATCACTAAGCAACCTGAGGATTTCAGGATTTAACTTTAGCTATGTTTCCACCCCTGGTGGCAAATAAAAGTTTAAAATATTTCTTCATGTAATTTCAACCTTCTGTTACTTTTAAACCATGAAACCAATCATTACCACGTGTTCAGGATCCAGAGATCCAGGCACTGAGAACGTGAGTGCCAAAGTGTGTGTCATTCTGCCAAGGACAGCTGTATTATTAGGTTACAAATATCAGGGTTGTTTAACATAGAATAGCATTTATAACCCTAATACTATGAGCCCTCCCATGCCCCTATAATACATTTTGCTTTGGTAAAGTTCTTAATGCTACCAGTTACTAAAGATTTCCTGTTTGAGTGCATCCTCTGTAAGGTTGTCCTTTGCAAAAGAGAGTATTTATGTTGTAGTGAAATGCTTGTAATGTGAGGCAGATTAAAATTGGGGTATAGTGTAGTTGGGGTCGGTGAACTGTTTATTATAGCAGATACAGATTAATATTTAGAAACCTTACTTTATCAGTTTTGTTCCAAGGAGCCCATATTGGTGTGTGTGAAGTGAAATGAGACTGAGAGGGTTTTTGTACAGCACCTTGCCAGATAATCTTTCAAAACACAGAGGTAGCATTTTCATGCCCTTGACATTAACTCCACAGATTATCATTAACTACTTCTAGTAAATTGTAAAATCAGTCATACTGTTCATCAGATTATGATGGAAACATGTTTAAATTCCTACAATAACTGATCGGAGTTATGTCACACAGTATTTCTCAGACTGACATAGACATGGAAACACTCAGAATGAGTATTTCAGCTTGGTATTCACAGTTGAAAGTGGGTGACCAATACTTGAGAGCAGGAATAGGTGCCAGGAAAAAGGAAGGCAGCATAATCACTGAGAACTTTATAGAGTAAGTGGTTAAGAAAGGACATTAAGAGCTACAGTAAATACAACCAGATCACCAGGGTCAGATGAGGTACACCCAATGGTGTTGCCCTTTGTCACTGACTCAGCCACCTCTGTGTAGTTCCAAGAGACTGAATATGAATATGGTCCTCCTGCACTAGAGAGGGTATAGAGCTAACCCTGTGACTGTAGGCAGTAAGTTTCACATTAATAATAGGGAAATGATAGAAACAATCATCATGGAAAAATAGTAACCTTTCTGGAGGAAATGGACTTACAGACAAAAATCAACATGGGCCCACAAGGAGGTATTTATAGCAAGCTAATCTGATTAACTTCTTCAGCACAGTGACTTAGACAGCGACAAAAAAGGCAAGGGATGTTGTTTACCCTGACTTTAATAAGGCCTTCAACTCAGTGCCACAGAGGTATCTTATACAGACAATAAGGCAAAAGGTGTGGTTAGAGTAACTAATATTATGGCTAGACAACTGGTAGTGTCACAGAACTCATAGGATAATTCTAGCTGGCCCATCGGTGCAGCAGGAGAGCTACTGTCTCATGACAATGGTGGTCCAGGTTCAGGAATGAGTCCAGAATGTTGGGGCCAACTGGGGTGGAGGCTCTGTTTCACTGAGAAGGGGATGCCTGCTCTGCATTGTTACTGCCACCTGGGTGACCACAGGTGGCAGTACAGTGGAGCCACAAAAGGAGGCAGCTGCTGCATGGCTTGGACATTTACTTGCTTTCATGCCACCATCCACTGGGTCCATGCCCATGAAACACCCACAGGGGAGGAAGTAACCCATAAATACCTTCCTGGCCTATAGCAGAGTGAAGCCTTCTCCCCTCCACAGGCCCGACACTGCTTACTGGGCTCCTGACCACAACATAGCTATAACTCTGACCGGCTTGGGAGACTCTGAAGACTTTACCATGGAGGTATTCCATGGGCACTGATGAGTTGGAGGTTAGTCCCGGAAGAGGGGTGATGTGGCTGGAGAGAGAGAAAGAGAGAGACAGGCCAATAATCACCAAGCTGGGATGCATAAAGTACAATCAATTTAAAAAAGGATAGTTCTAAATGGTAAACTCTCAAATCAGGAAGGTTATGGAGTGGGGTATCTCAGTGGTCCACGCTGGAACTGATCCTGTTCAGTATGTTCAGCTCATAGGAAAGGGGCTGAGCGGCAAAGATCATGTATTTGCTAATGCCGCAAAGCTGTACATGAGTAATGCCACAAAGCTGTGCATGGGGTGGACACAACAGAAGGAATTCAAAACGTGTAGTATAAAGATGTGGAATAACTCAACTGTGGTCTGGTACCTGGCAGTTGAAATTTAATCAGGCAAAAATAATCCAGTACCATCCACTGTTGTTCCAAAATAAAGGTACGACAGCAGCAGTATCGGTGCACAGACATATTTACTGTAAGAATGCCATGTACCTTCTGTGTCAGCCCCTCTTGGAGACACCGGCTTTGACACAGCTACAACTCTGAGCAGTTTCGTTGCAGTGTCATCAGGAGTGCGCATCAGTGTGCGCCTTGTCTGTTTTGCTAAAGTTAAAATTGAATGCCAAAGAAGTGTGAAGAAATAGTAGTCAGAACGAACCCACAGATGAAATTTGTAAGGATATGCCCTGACAGATTATGTGTGTTGGTAAATACCTACCATCTTCAGGGCCTTCATAGACAATGGAAGGTGGTATCACACAACACCCCACACCCTAAAGCTCTAGCATGCTTAGAAAAGGGATTCTGTTGGGTTGTTGCATGATACACAATGACTGAATAGCACAGTGTGAGCAGTGGCTGTGATGGCAGAAGAAATGGGCAGGAGGAGATGGAATGCAGTGCTGGCACTACTAAGAGGCAGATAACTGGGTAAACAGGGATGTTTGATCTACATACAAGCTCTTTTTGCTTCTAGGGTGTTCTGCCTCATAAACTATTCACACTAGGAATGGCAACCAGAGAAACTAATGCTGAGCTACAGCTAAACACTTGTACAGTCCAACTTCAAAAACATAGCTCAAGTATAACTGGAACTATGCAGACCCAAAGACAATTAGGTGTCTGAGTCAAAACCACTTTATTGGTTAAAACTGTTACTCCATAAAACACCATACGATTTCAAGCCTCACATTAGCTCGTTCTCAAGACACCATGAGAAAGAGCCCAGGTGAGGCTCAAAACATTGGTCACGCCGATGGTCAAGCTCACAGCGACATGTAGAATACTATGAACACCATGAACACCAGAAGGCTAAAGGACGAATCTTCATGGACCCAACTGAGGTATTTCACCTTGTTGACCACCCTGTTATGACAGCCAGGCTGATATACTGTAATTAGGGATGAGGAATTTGGCCACAGACTGGATCTCTGATTATTTATCTCCGAGAACCCAAATGGCAAACATCAATGGACTCTGGTCTGGAGAGAAATCAGTACTTTGCTGGTTTCTACAAAGATCAGTCCTTGAACCCTTTTTTTTGTCTTTTCATAGATCCATTCTCAAAATATTTTCAATAATGTCAACATGATATTATATGTAAATGATGCAGTGTTGTATCATAATTGTGCCTCAGTGGATCTTATTAGTGGATTTCTTCAGACTGCAATGCTGAATGGCAACAAATAACTTGCTCTTAAATTAAAAAAGCAAAGTTATGGTATTTGGAACATCAACTAGATTGTACCAGAAAGATTTTGACTGAAATATCACTACTCTTGATGGACAAATAGTAAATATTGTACTATCTAAACCATATTTGGGAATCCAGTTGGATTCCACTGTAAGTTTCAAACACCACGAGCACTGCTGTATATTACTGCAAAAACTCATTCACATTTAGGACAGCTTCATATAGGCTGAAACATTTTCTGACAGGGATACTATGAAGGCAATTGCTCAGCAGATCCTGCTGAAAGTCTTGAATTACAAGTAATTATTGCTGTTAGGGATCCCTACACAGTTTTATTTTTACTGTTAGTACTCTTTCCCCAGAGGCCAAACCAGCCTCCAGGTGCTGGACGCCCAGACCTGTCCCCAGTTTTCCTATGGACTTACCTTCACGTGGAGTGCAGCAGGGTCAGGGACTCAAACCTCCATCATTTTCTTGCTTTTCTCCTTGGAGAAGTGGCACATAGTGCTGCCCAGTCAGATGACCCATATGCACTTCTGTGTGTGGTGCATCAGCAGCTACTGCTGTCTCCCCATATGCCATCAGCCCCAGCCTGCCTCACCTCTAGCTGATGCTTGGGGCCAGGTAAGTGCTGGCACTGAACCCCGTCTTCCCAGACAGGAGAACAGTCCTCTGGATGCTCAATCTCTCCTCTCTGGCTGACCACTGATGACTCAAGTCCACAGATGACTATGGCCCATTGGCATTGTAGAAGGTATGGCATCCAGCACTTAAACCCTTGCCACCACTGGGCCAGCTATCCCTACTAATTTTATTTTGTAGTTAAGAATTTTATTAGTTTCAGTTTAAAAGCAATTACATTGTAAAAGGGTGCTTACAACAGTACTGAAAGTCTTGCACAATCACTAGCTGATTAAATGTAATAAGACTGAAAAGCACAACCAGCATGTAAAGTAGCCAGAATTCTGTCAAGATTTAGGTTTTGTAAGCCATGTGGACTTACAACAATTGCCTGAAGGGGCACACTGTGTAGAAGGTCGAACTCGCTGTTGCCAATGCATACAAACAAAACAAAATGTAACTGAATGAAACAGAATGTAACTGAATGTGCCTGGGCTTCCTTAAGGAGTATCTTGGAGGATGGACACACAGAAGCGTAAGAGGTCCAGGTACAGCATGTATGGAACAGGTCTGCATACAAACAAAAGAACACACAGAAAGCATACCATCTAAACTGACAGGGATCTGAATGTACACACTAACCAGCCTACTGCAGCATGCTGTAGTACCTACTCAATTTAAATAAAAAGAAATGTGCTCTTAAACAAAATCAGCAGATTTGTCCCACACTGCTATCTTGAATACATCATTGCCTTGTTTTGGACACATTGAATTGGTTGTCCCAAGACTCAGATCCCAGGCTGGCACAGCTTACGCTATTTTGCTAAATATTGCACACAGTTCAACCCGCTTTATTAGTGGGCAACACTATGACAACCAACAAAAACAGTCTCAGATCTTCAAGTAATTTAATAATTCAGTTACCCTTCAAACATATAGCTGTTGGTTTTCTTTCTGAAAGAAACTACTGATGATAAAGCATTTTACTTAGGACTTACATGAAGGAACAATGCACTTGTCTTCTGTCATATTAAATGGTAAATTTGATAGTTGAATCACTATTGTATGATGCTATTGTTGTACTTTATATGTATTATGTATTGATGTATTTTACTTGATCGTATGATCCCGGTCCATGCATGTAAAAGGACCTTACTCAAGTGTACTTAAACCAGCAAAAGCTTGCTTCCTCCCAGTCTGCTGAAGGATCTTCTCAAATGAGAGAAGTTTTAGTTGACATCTACATAAGGGAGGGAAGGATAGAGATAGATGGAGGAGGGTAGCTGATTCTAAAAGGAGGAGAAAGGGCTGAGAAAAATATTTTCCAGCTGAGGCTTGTGGATGGGGAAGGGAGAAAGTGCAGGGTTCCTGGAATGAAAAGATTAGGAGGAGAAGCAGATGGGGAGATGAGATGAGATGAGAAGTAGGAGGGGAGAGACCCAAACCAGTATTTAGAGATAAGGGAAGCACAGTGGAGATGCTGAGGTTTGGAGAGGTGAAGGGGAGGACAGATAGGAAGAAGAAAGGAAGCAGTGGTGGGTGTGAAAGGGAGAGTTTGCAGCGAAGCAACAGACAGCATTGCAGAGGGTATCCAGTTTGGTCAGGTAGGTAGATAGGGCAATGTCATAGACCAAATCTGCATAGTCAAAGACTGGGAGAGCCATTTTAGTGACTAACTCCCAGTGGACCAGTGGAGAAAATCATTCTTAACTGTGGTACAAGGCATCAAGTTTGTGTTTGGAGTTTGGCATAGATGGCATTGATGAGAGCAAAGATGTCAAGCCTGTTATCCAAACACACACCAAGGTACTTGAAGGTTGAGGCAACCTGCCAAGGATCTATCTAGCATGGAGAAAACAGGAAGAGAGGGAGATGAGCTGGGCCAATTTCTGGCTGATACTAAAGGTCATAAACACAGTTTTTTGTGTGTGTGTGATCCATTGGCCTGGAACCAGTGTAGAATATTGTGAAAGTCGTGCAGGAGCAAGACTTCCACAGAGACAATTGAGGGACCAGAGGTGTAGAGGATTAGTCATCTGCATATATATGAATATGTGAACTGACAGGGGCAAAGGGGGGTAACTGAGGAAGCCTGAGAAAAGAATAGGATGAAGGATAGAGCCCATGGGACCCCTGCCTGGCTAGGAAGTGGTGGAGAGATTGTGCTCCTACCTGTACCAACTCTTGATAGCCCATAAGATAGGATCGAAACCAGCTGACAGTACAGACTGAGAGGCTGGCAGTGCTCATCTTATGCAGGAGAGCAGACAAAGAGACAGTGACACAATGCTCTGGCCAAATTGATGAAAATGGCCACACTAACATGCCCCTCATCATCCCAGAGAGGATCGAATCAGTGACCCTAAGCACGTGATGGAGGAGTGATCGCCCTAAACCCCAACTTGAAAGGGGAGAGGAAGTCTGAGGAGAGGAGGAGGTCATGAGTAGACCAGTTTATTTTGCAGCTTAGCAAGAGAAAGGAGGATGGGGATAGAGAGAAGTTGCCAGCAGTAGAGGGATTGCCTTCTTTGTGGAGGGGAGAACCTTGGCAAACCTCCAAGACTGTGTGACAGTGCACAGGGTGAAGGAGAGGTTTAGGAGGTTACTTAAGGGAGAGAAATGGCTGGAGCTGACAGATGGAGAAGATTAGGTCTAAACCACCTGGGTAAGATTTGGAAAGGTTGAGTGAGGAAAGGGTAAATGGGCCTCCTGAGGAGTAACAGATGAAAAGTCAAAAATAGGGGAAATTGAGGTAAGGGAGAAGGAGAATGGGGGAGGAGCTCGAGAGGAGGGAGGGGAGAGCACAAGTGGTGAAAAACTCTAAATGAGTGGCAACAGTAGGAGAGTCAGATACTAGTGAGTCATTTACCAGGAACATTGGGAGAACAGACTAGGCTGGAGGGTCAGAAAGAAAGTGAATCACCTTCCAGAATTCGGCAGGGAGTTAATGTTATTGGAGGCTGACCTTGAAATAAGAGGACTTGGCAGCATGGACACTGGTGCAACACCTCATAGAGAGGAGGTCCTGTTGAGAGCAGGATAATTTGTACCTGGCCCTGGCTTGGTATGAATCTTGCATAAGTCAATGAGACAACAGGTGATTCATAGGTGGTAAGATGATTTCACCCTGGATTTCCTGATGCAGTATGCCTGTCCCAGACAGAAATAAATAATGCATGGAAGAGGGATGGTGTCATATTAATGTCTGGGGCATTGAGTGTGGAGACCAATCAGTAGCAGCCAGGTTGTGCAGTACAGCCTCTGTGGTCAGTGACCAGAGGGATCTTAACCAGATGTACTTTGGGAAGAGGGAGGGAACTCTTTCATTCTGATCTGTAGCTGTCTCTCACAATCCCACATCTCTTTTAAGCAGTTCTAATGGGATTTATTTCTCCTTCCTGTGCCTGTCTAACCTCTTGCTGGTCCCCAACCCATGAATTTCCTGCCATACCAAAATCTTTGCCTCACCTCCTCTTCTTCCCTCCTACACCCAAAGGATTTACATTCCTTTTTTTTGCTGGCCTTTGTCGCTTGCTCCCTTTTATGGCTTCCCATTCCAGTTTAAACAGCCTAGTGCTTGATCCTACTCCTCAGGTATTCTCCTCTGGTCCTCTTACACTAGTTCACACTTTTCTCAATTTCCTTCCCTTATGCCATCTTGGGCCTGATATTCAAAAAGAGTGCAAAGTGGAGCACAAAACCTTGTGCTGTGCCTTGCAATTGCCTGGGAGCTGGAGGATGCTATATTCAGTTGAATAGCACACTGGCACTAGTCAACAGACTATAGGGCTATGGCGGTGCAGCTTAAGTCATGTTGTGCTGTCCTGACATGCATCAAGTATGCTGGCAAAGTGGATAGCGCCGGAGCGCTATCTGCAATATTCAAAGGACCAATGCAAATGAGCCCATTGGGAATGCAGAGTTAAGGGGCCATTTGCATGCCCATTATGAGATCATTTGCATGGGTATCAAGGCAGGTTAGCACAGTGCTGTCCCCCAATTGACAGTCATGTAGATATCCCTGATGCTAGTGGTCCCCTCCTCTAATCACCAGCTAGTACTGTGGCCCCTTCCTCCGATTGCTGGGCCATACTGTAATAAAATGACATCTCTGGTGCTAGTGGTCCTCCTCCTCTGATTGCCAGCCCATACTGTAAAAGAAACATCCCTGGTGCAAGTGGACCTCTCTCTCTCCAAGCACCAGCATGTAGTGTAATAGGATTACATCCCTGGTGCCAGTGGTGTTCTCTTGCTCTGATCACTGTCCAGTACTGTAACAAAAGAATCATCTTTGGAGTTAGTTGGTCCCTCACTCCAATCACCAGCATGCAGTATTATAAAATTACATCCCTGGTGCTAGTGGTGCCTTGTTCCCTCTGATCACTCACTGGTCTGTACTGTAAAAATAAAATAATTCCTGGTGCTAGTGGTCCCCTTCTTTTGATTGCCAGCCTGTACTGTAGTAAAATGACATCCCTGGTACTAGTGATGCCCTCGTCCCTCTGATTACCGGCCTCTACTGTGGAAAAAAATCGCTGATGCTACTTGCCCCTCCCTCTAACTGCGGACCCTAGCTGTATTAAAATGGCATCTGTAAGCTGGCCCACCAGTGCAGTGGTAGCACTACTGCTTACAACACAGCTGACCTGAGTTTCAGAATGTGCCCAGGATATGGAGGGCTGGCAGGGGGAGAAGGCTTGAGCATCGGAGACTGCTCACCTTCTCCGGGAGGGAGAGGGGATGAGGGTTGATGCCTACTGACCTGGGGCGAAGGAGAGAGATGCAGCAGGCACTCAGTCATCTTCAAAGAGGAGAGGCATGACAGGTGTTGTTGCATGCAACTTGATGTTATGAGCATGTCACTCTGGGGATGTACTTGGACAAAGCTGGGCCCTGGCACAACACTGCAAAGGAACTGATGGATGTCTGTCCCCACCAACACCAAGTCCCATGGAAGAAGGACCCCAGTGAGACAATGAGGTATGACACGGGAAATGGGGTGAACAGTACAGGGTGGTGATTAGTGGTTGGGGGGGGCACTACCACCAGGGATTTTTTTTTCTGTTTTTCTACTGTACAAGCCAGTGATTGTTTGGGTGGAGACAACTAAGACCAGGTAGTTTTATTTGTACATTATTGGCTGACAATTGGTGGGAGTGGGGTTGCCAGAGACCACAGGGGCAGTTGTGCTCCCCAACAGCCAACTGGCTAGATGGCTGCATTATCTCCGCCAGCCACTAGGTTGCCTGAAGTAAGTCAAGATTTTGTTTGGCAGCATTTGTGCTGTGCAAAAGGCCTGCGCTTAAACCCTTTTGCACAGCACCAAGCCACTGAATATGGGTAGCACAGCTATTCATAGCCATGCCCTCCCTTGCCTGCCCACACACTATGTTTTGCACAGGTGCTAACCATCTTTCCCTTGCAACAGCCCCTTTTGAATATGGGGATCCAGCATAAACCACCCTTTAGTGTCTGTGCAGACTTTGGAATATCGGGCCCTTAGTTGGTTGCCTTTGTAGCATTTTGTATTTAGTACTGTATATTGTTTGCCTGTTAGTTGCACTGTGCATTCCCTTTGTACCATTGGCACTTTGGACTGTAACTATTTACCTGTATTTTAAGAATTGTACTGTCCTCTTTTACTACTGTATCTGTTGTATTTTGAGAATTGTACTGCCCTCTTTACTGCTGTATCTGTTGTATTTTGAGAATTATACTGCCCTCTTTTACTACTGTATCTGTTGTATTTTGAGAATTGTACTGCCCTCTTTTACTACTGTTTCTGTTGTATTTTGACTTCAGCTCAGGTTGCACCTGGAAATGAGCCTTGGCTCAGTGTGCCTTTCCTGACCACCAGTTTGTAAATCTGTTAATCAATGAATACATATATCAATAAATAAATAGATAAACTCTGTGGTACAATCTCAGACTGGCAGGTGAAAAGTTTAGAAAATATGTGAGAAAGTATTTCTTTACTTACAGATTAGAGAACCAGTAGACTAGATCGCCCACTGAGGTGGTTAAAGTTAGATCTTTCCCAGACTTCAAGATCAAATGGTATAGATACAATGAAATAATTAGGAACTCACATGATTACATGAGTACTGAGAATGTAGGGAGTCTGTAACTCTTGTTAGGAAATCAGAACAGACTAGATAAATGAACATATTTATTTGCCCTTAACTGTGTACAGTATGTATGTACTTAATGTATGAATGTACGTATATGTGTGTGTATGTGTGTGTGTGTGTGTGTGTATGTATGTATGTGTGTCATGTGTGTGTGTGTGTGTGTGTGTGTGTGTGTGTGTGTGTGTGTGTGTGTGATTTTATAAATATATTTCTGGTAACCTTCCTCCAGATCAGTTCACTGGAGTTATAGATGATGACTTTGTTAGGGCTAGAGGTAAATGGAACATATAGTATGTAACATGTAATAATGATAGCTTTGTCTGATTATACTATTTGCCAGCAGATTAGGCCTTATGGTCTATCGATCTGCTTGAACCTAGATCCTTAGTTGGGTGCGAGATCCTCCATCCCTTGTTCTCTAGAAACCCCTATCATCCATCCCCACCCCCGGGACAGGCCATCATCTGATACATCCACTTTCTGTGTCTGTCCCACCCTCTCTTGAAGCCTCCACTGTGGATCTCTGAACCAGCTCACCAGGCAGTGCATTCCAAGGGTCCACCACCCTCTTGGTGAAAAACCTCCTCTCTTTCCCCCTCACCCTTCCACCTTCCAACTTCAAACCATGCCCTCTGGTGATACCTCCCTGCTTTAGTCTAAAGATCCCTCCATGTTTACCCTATTTATTCCCTTGAGGTACTTGAAGACCTCAATCATGTCCCCTGTCTCTCCTCTCCTCCAATGAAAACAGGCAGAGCTCCTCAAGTCTGTTCTCATAAGTCAAATCCCTAGCCCTTGTATCATCTTTGTTGCCTCCTCTGTACCTCTCCAGGAGCTGTATGTCCCTCTTCAAATGTGGTCTCCAGTACTGTACACAGTACTCAAGGTGTGGTCTAACCAGTCCATTGTACAGTGGCAGAATCACTTCCCTGCTCCTAGGGTGATCCCCATACGATGCATCCCAACATCCTGTTTGCCTTGCTAGCTGCTCCTGCACTGCTCAGAGTTATTCATACATGTATCCACCATGACCCTAGGTCTTTTCCCCTATTGAGGCCTCCAGCGCCTCCCTCCCAGGGTGTACCTGTGTTTAGGGTTTCCCGACCAAGATGCAACACCTTGCACTTGGTGATATTAATTTAATTTCCATGTGTGAGCCCAGCTTCCAGGGTGTCCAGGTCCCCTTGCAGGGCCACCTCCCTCTTCTCCCTCAACTACTGCTCCCATCTTGGAGTCATCCTGAAGAGACTCATTTCACACCCTATACCCTCCTGATGTCCGATATGTATGCATTAAACAGGATCGGACCCAGGACCGAGCCTTGTGGTACCCCACTACCAACCTCTCTAGGGTTCGAGCTCCCCACAGACCACTACTCTCTGAGTGCGTCCAGCTAGCCAGTTTTCAATCCATCTGACCATCAAAGGGCCTACTCCTAACCCCATCAGTTTCTCCACCAGACCATTGTGGAGGACAGAGTCAAATGCCTTGCTGAAGTCCAAGAATAATACATCCACAGGCTTACCCTGTCCAGTTCTGATGTTACCCATTCATAGAACTCCACAAGGTTGGTTTGACATGATCTACCTGGCACAAACCCATGTTGACTATCCAGACCTCCCACCTCCTCCAAGTACACCCCCAATCGTTCCTTTAGAATATCTCCATTAATTTTCCCACCACCGAGGTCAAACTGATGGGTCTATAATTACCTGGTAATTCCCTCGACCCCTTTATGGATTGGTACCACATGTGCCTCTCGCCAATCCTAGGTACCCTCCCTGTCTCAAGTGACCTGCTGAAAAGCTCTGCCAGGGTGCAGCCAGTATGTCCGTAATTCCCATAGTACTCTCGGATGAATGCCATCCATTGGGAGATTTGTTTTCTTTAGGGCCTTGAGGGCTAACCACACCCTTTGGTGGAGATAGCATCATCCGTCCCCTCCCTTACTGGTCTTTTTATCCTTATCCAGATGTGACCCCCTGGGGTACCTTTCCCTCCTCTTGCTCCATTTCTGTTGCTCCCTGATCCCACTCCTGCCTTCCATCCCCTTCATGCCTTGTTTTGTAGATATCCCATCCCCTCCCTAGTGAACACAGAGGCAAAGTACTAGTTAAATACCTCTGCCTGGTCCCTCGCCTCTTCCACCCACCCTCCTTCTGATCTCAATCTGCTGAGATGGCCTTAGTTTTCTCTGCTCCTCAATGTACCGGAAGAACCCTTTTCCCTCCATGTATCCCTGTGCCAGCCGCTGCTCTTTACTGGACTTTGCCCCTCACCATACGGGTGACTTTTCTAGATGCAAGCTGGTACATTTCCATCCCTATCCTCTTGTTGTTTTATATTTTTGTAGGCCGCCTTCTTTTCTCTGACTGCTACCTGTACCTCACTGGACCACCAGCATGGTTTATGTGACCTTGCCTCTTATGTTTCAACTTAGCGCAGATCCTGACTGCTTCATGAAGTCCCCGTTTTATGACCTCCATCTCCTTTCCACACTTGTCATTGAGGTAATCCCTTCAAGTGATCCTTGAGAATATTTCCCATGCCCATAAATTCTGCCCCTGAAGTCCACTGCCAGTGTCCTAGATCTCACCCCACCCCCATGCTTATTTGAAACCAGACAGTATTGTGGTCACTCCCAGTCAGGGGGTCCTGTACAGCTATGTCCCTTACCAGATCCCCATCTGCCAGAACCACATCCAGGACATGCCCCTCCCTTGTGGGCTCCATCACATGCTGTGTTAAGAACACATCCTGGAAGCCATCCAGCAGCCTCTGCTCCTTGGCCACCTTAGAGGACATGGTTCCCCAGTTTGTACCTGGCATATTGGGTCCCCATCAACACCACTCCTTCCCCTTTTGGACCACACTGGGCAATGATGTTGTCCAGCAAACCATCCTCTAGAACATCACTCATCCGGGGGGCCTATATGCTACTTCCAGCTTGACCTTATCTCCTGCTGGGGATCGTGGGTGACCCATAAGGCCTCCACGTTTCCCTCTGCCTCTTCTACCATAGCAATTTCTATATCATCTCTAATGAACATAGCCACTCCACCCCTCTGACCTCCTTTCTATCCTTCTAAGCATAGTGTACCCCTGTACATTTGGGTCCCAGTCGTGGTTTTGTTGGCCTCGTCTCGTGACCACCCCACATCCACCCCCGAACAGCATGGCCTGGAACTCCGGCAACTTGTTTCCCAAGCTCCTGGCATTTACTAACACCAACCCCACCCCTTATCCCTGATCCTCTTTGTCGAACCCACCCAGATTCCTTATACTTCCATCCTCCCTGCTCCTCCTGAAACCTCCACCTCCAGTGTGTTTCCCCTCCCCTCTTGGGCTTGCGGCTACTCCCCTCATCTGGAGAGGGCTTCTGGTCAGCCCCTCCTCATCCTTCCCCCCTTACAAGTTTAAACCCCACCTTTCTTGTATGTAGTCAGCCATCCCCTGTTTAGGACTTCCTTCCCTAATGGGGCAAGATGAAACCTGTCCTTGGCATATAGTCCCTTATCTTCCCAAACTCCATTCCAGTTCCCTAACACCCCAACCATTCTCTTCACCCCACTTCCTGAGCCAGTCATTAACCTCTGGATTCTTTTTTTTCTCCACTGAGGCCTTTGGTACTGGCAATATCTCGAAAAGAAATGTTGCATCCAGTATCCCGACAGTTCTTGGAACCTTGCTTGGATTTCCAAAATGCTATTTCCTCTAGATCATTAGTTCCCAAATGCACCAGGAAATCGGTTTCCTCCACAATCCTAACCATTTCATACACCATGAACTTTGCTCTGTGCACTGTCAGCCCAGAGATACTCACTACCTTCACCTGGCTATGGCATCCACCCCCTGTCCCTCCCAATGGATACCCCTAATCATCGAGTCTCCCAGTAACAGAACCTTAACACCGCCATCATCCTTATGGTTACCTCCACTATGCCCTCTCAGCCCCCTTCCCCCTTTATTCATGATCTCAATTTCATGGGAGTCTTCCTGCCTTATTAGACCCCCTTGTCACCCTCCCTTTCTGCCTCCCTTGCTATTTTGCCCACTAACTCAAACCCCTCTGAATAGGTGTCCCTTTAACCCTCTCTTATCTGAACCATTTATCCTGGCCCTGATGGTTTCCCTTCCCCACACCACCATCCTCCCCTTGTAATAGTACCCCTGCTTCCAGAGGTTCTCTGTGGGTCCCCTTTAGCTAGGGCCCCATCCTTGGTACTGACCTCCCAGCTGAAGGGGGCTCCTCTCCCACCTCCTTGTCTCCCAGTTTCTCTCCAATCATGCTCTCCTCCCTCATGTCTGGAATATGTTGCATCTCCCCATTTGCTTAACATATATGTTTCCCTTCTCCCTCTGGGACTATGTCTATCCTTTCCATAGCTGGTCTGTGATGCCCTATGGGTATCTGACTCCCTCCCCGGCCTCTGTATAAGTTTCCTCATTTCCACCAACCCTTCCTCCCCTCTAGGTTGTAGTAGCTCAAATTTATTGTGACACTCTATATCAGCCTCCATCAAGTAACCCAGTTTCCCTGACTGCATCTCTAAACTGACCCTCTTCTTCCTCTCTTGCACTGTTCATCTTAGGAGCTCCCTTCCCACAGTCTGCTGTTTTAGGCTTCCGCACAACAGCCCCTCATGACTCTTCCCCTCCAGTCTCTTTGTATTCAGAATGTTCACCCTGTCGCTTTCCCTTAGCATCAACTTCCCTATCTAAGGGTCCTCTGTCCCTAATATCCCCCTCCTGCTTGCTGTAACATAACATCCTGTAATTTCAGGCGTTGCCCCAGCCTCCCCTCAGCCCCACCCTTCTGCTGCCCATATTCACACCCCTTATCCTTGGACTTCTCCAGCTCCACAGCTTTCTCCTTAACCAATATACCTCACTCCTGATACAAGATAGCTGTCTACAGAGTGGGCAGCCTCCCTCTCTCAGGCCCACTCTCCTTCACTGTTATATGCTCCAATTATTCTGTGATTAGGGAATAAAAGTTCTGGGTTTTTTATAATTTAGTTTGGTATGATTCAAATTCTATAGGAAGATTTTGAACGGGTAGCAATTTGATTGTAGTTTTCAGTACGTAAGGTTCCATATTATATTAATGCGCATTTTTTGCAGATGCATACATTCCAAAGTCTCCTCTTTTCGGCTCCAGGCGAGATGCCTTGCTGCATGGTGAACAACTTTCATCCTTCACAGCATCTAAAGGGCAGGGAGGTGAGACCTCTTTTCAATAAGCACAGCACTGATTCCTCAGTAGCATTACATACGTCCTCTGCAGTAAAACATGAATCAGCCTGGAACATCTGTAGTAACAGAGCAGCTCACCCTATAGATCCTGGTGCTCCTTTGTCTCTGCAACTGGACTTATGATTAATGAAATGTGTTGGCCTGTGTAGTTTCTGATGGGACATGAAACTACTGGAGACAGTGCCTAACCTAAATATGGACGCCAATGAGTCAGCACTCAACCCTTAACTCAATCCCTCTGATGAGGCCATTTTGTGTCAAGATTAAGCAATGGAATATTTGGACTTCTAAAAGCACTAAGTGGAAGAAATGGAAGACCAAAAGCCTTAGCATTTTAATAATTATGGAAATATGTTAAATTAACATGTCTGAGCTGAATGAATATGAAAAGATATTAAATTAACTTTTCAAACTTTTAATTGTTGCAATCCATAGTGATTAAATTACATTTTGCTTAAAATGAAAATATTGTAAACTACTTTTATGCCTGGCACAAATGTTTTGAAGACTGACAAAAATATTGTTTCAAATGCATTAAAATTGACATTGAAAGACTGGATTTTAAGAAACTGTGTCATGCAATGGATATCTTCTCAAGAGTTCTTCAGTTGTAGCAAGACAAACTTGCCCTCCATTTTAAAAATGACTACTCATCACTCGTTCTGTGTGAAGGTCTTTGCTTCAGAAGTATGGTGCCACAATCTAATTGTAAAGAACAAACTGCTAGAAGCTAATTGAGTCCCAGCAGTTTTCTGTAGTATTGGACTCTACTTCTGCAACCCAGTATGCACAGTCCAGTTCATGTTATTGGTAATAGTGAGGTCTCATTCCAAATGTGAAAGGAAAGGGGTGTGGGTTAGAGAAAGAATATAACTAACATGCTAACATTTTATTATCTAACACAGACAATCTACAGCAATGGTCTCTACCATACCTTCCAGAAGCATAACTTGTGATGCTGCTTACTCCATTAAAAGGTCCAAGCCTCTAGCACTGTTCTGTGTATGTGGCATTGTAGAATACCTTTATTGTAAAAGGGGATAGAGTGTATCATTTTTAGAAGCATACTGTTCCCAACTCCATG
This sequence comes from Neoceratodus forsteri, assembly GCA_016271365.2. NCBI lineage: Eukaryota > Metazoa > Chordata > Ceratodontiformes > Ceratodontidae > Neoceratodus > Neoceratodus forsteri. Next base: position 1,136,391,578 of record CM057455.1, on the reverse strand, counting down.
GTAATGTGGGACGGTACAGACAAAACAGTGCCTGGGCCCAGTTTTGGTCTCTAAGGACTGTTGCAAGATCATGCAAACCAATTTTGTGACAGTCCCTATGCTGCAAGCCCTTGAGCTGTGCTCAGAGGGTCATGGGGCCCTTCCATGCCAGACTACATTAAAGTGAGCTGTGTGTGTGAAAGGGTGGAGCGTGGATGTAAACAGCATGCCTTGCAGTTCACAATTTCAGCTTACCATGGTGCACCAATTGCAGCATATGTATGGCCCCATCTACTGCCTGTAGAAACTGGCAGAAGGGGGCCATCAGAGTACTGCATGGGTGAACAGAGACCTCAGGGGACGGACAACATCATTGGACCATTGCACTAACAGCTGCATGGGTGGCAATGGGACTAGGATGGGGTACCACTGACTGCAAGGAGAAAATTAAACTGTGGTTTAGGTTAGGGGCCCACTGGACAACCAGGAAAACTAGTGGCAAGAGACACAGGACCAGACATAGACATTGGGACACAGGTGCCTTGAGGTATGGGTGAGTGGATGGGTGGGGATGAATTTCTCTCTGGTACCATACACACACACACCCACACCTGTATGTGCATGGCACTCCACCACACCACATGCATACCTGTATGTGATGGTAATCAGTGCCATTAAAGTTTGCAAACCAGTTTTACACACAGTAAAATCTAGTGGCCTTCATTTAAACATAAGCACTTGCATTGTTGGCCTCTGCCCCCCTTCCCCATCACAGATGTGAACTTCTTAGTATAATCAATTGTTCATAGAAGCACAAATACTTTGTACCCCTTTTCATCATAAATGTTTGAGACTCAGAATCTATTTCCTTGCATGCTGGGAATGGATTTTCAAAGGGCAGATAAAGATGTAGCTGTGCTGTGCCTGCATACGCTGACAGCTGCCAACCCTATTTAAAAGAAAATGCATCCATTTTTACTAATTTTGAATATTTGCATTAAAAGGTAAGAATTCTATTTGCATCAATTTTTGGCAGCAAATTTAGCCATAAATCAGACTATAGATATATGAGTCCCTCTCAAAGATGGTGTAGCATGTCCAGAATGATACTGTATATACAGGCACTTATTTGCTGTGAACTGTTTGGGCAGGTAGAACTGGGCAGATGAATTAGAATATTTTGCCCGTTATCCCAAACTTTTGAAATGGAGTTATCTGCAATACAACTCAAGATTCATAATAAGTAACAACCACTGCTATTGCCCAATGGAAATACGTGCTAAAGAATACTTTAAAACCTGGGCTTTAACCATTAAAACCTATCTTATGCCTCTACAGTGACTCCTTCCTAAAGCTGGGTCCCATTTTTATGTTGCTTGCATGCATGTGCAAGAAACATAGTGCCATCATAGGAGATTTTGGAGGTGTGTCACCTCCTCCTCAATTCAGTCAGTGAGCTGGCAGGCGCAGTCCTATAAGCCAATGCATTTTGGAGCTGTCTATGACACGTCCAAAGTGCAGTGGCATACAGTTGAAAGAGGAGCAACGCTTCAGTGAGCACCGATAAGAAGCGTAGCTCCCACCCCACACCAGGCGTGCATGCCCCCATGTACTGTGTAGCTGACAGGGTGCCCAATCCCCACCGCCGGCCGCGCTGCCCCCATAGTTGGTGCCACGCTGGAGCCCACCCCAGTGTGGCAATCAGTCTTTGGCTGGCCAAGTGCCCAATCCCCCATCGGCTGAACAGCCCCCGCCTTGTGCCATGCTGGAGACCACCCCAAGCGTGGCAAACATCCCGACATCTTTTTTTTTAAACCTATAAAACAAAAAAGCGATTCCACGGTGTGTCCCGACCCCCCTCCCACAACCGCACCCACCCTGCGCACCAACCCTCCCCACCCCCTCACCCCAATTCCACTCCGGACTCTGGTGCGCGATCTTGGTGGACCGGGAGCACGCCTGCACTCTTCAAAGCCGACTGCGAACTCAGGAAATGCCAGTAAGCTGTATAATGGGCTACATGGGGGAGGGTTCAACTTATTGCATATCTCAGGCACTTTTTGGAATTTTGCGTACCACCAACATAGGGTTTTAGGACCTTCTATGAATGATGTCACTGTCATGGTGTTATTTGGGTCCAAAGGTTGATTTCATGCAGTGACTGTGCAGTGACTGCAAAATCACCTTCAGACCCAAATACCACCATGACAGGACATTATTCATGAGAAGGTCCCAAAACCCCATGTTGAAAATTTGGTCCAAAATTCCAAACAATGAATTTTTTACGAGCTGCATATTATGCAGTTCCTACGCAGACTTGTAAGTTCGCGAAATTTCAATATTTCTACTCCAGATTTTCAACATTGCTATTTTACCACACCTTCTTATGAGCAGTACAGCTGTCATTTTTCACATCTCACCCAAAATGTGTTTCGCACTTGTAGCGAGAATGATGTGGTCGGTGCAAAATCAATGTATAGGGACAAATTAAGAAAATCACAGTGACACTGTTCATGAGCAGAGACCTTAAAATGGCTATGTTGAAAATTTGGTGAAAAATTCCTAAAATGACTGTTTCTGAGCCTGCATTGCGAGTTCCTCATGAGCCACGTGGTTCACAAATTTTCAATTTTTCACTCCAGATTTTCAACATTGCCATTTTACCACACCTTCTCATGAGCAGTACAGCTGTCATTTTTCACATCCTGCCCAAACATGTTTCCGCCCATGTAGCTCACAATGGTGCAGTCGGTGTCTGAACTCGGTGTCACAGGACACATTAAGAAAATCACAGTGTTACCATTCATGAGCAGAGACCTTAAAATGGCAATGTTGAAAATTTGGTGAAAGAATTCCTAAAATGACTGTTTCTACGTAGTGTGCACAGTTCCCATGAGCTCATAGGTTTGCAAATTTTCAATATTTCCACTCCAGATTTTCAACATTGCCATTTTACCACACCTCCTTATGAGCAGTACAGCTGTCATTTTCACATCCTGCCCAAATGTGTTTCTGCCAATGTAGCGCACAATGGCACAGTCGGTGTGCAAACTCAATGTATGGACACATTAACAAAATCACACTGACACTGTTCATGAGCAGAGGCTTAAAATGGCTATGTTGAACATTTCATGAAAATTTCTAACAATGACTGCTTCTGAACGTGCCTTGTAGTTCTCACGGCTGGATTAAATGTTCGCAAATTTCATATTTGCACTCAATGACTTCCAAATACTTAAACAGCACATAGAAGCAAGCAACATTCAGCATTGACAGATGCTTGTTCAGCATGTCACAGTGAGCTATGCAGTATATGGGTTACCTCCATTAGCTGTTATGGACTTAAGAAGGTGCTGTTGAGGAAGGTCCATTTTACAGCTAAATGTCCATGAAATATTCAAGGGTGAAATGTTTCTTTATCTTTATTATGCAACTTGGCAAGCTGAGATGCTCACAGCATTCTTGAAATTCAATCTGAGGTGTGCTGTGTAAATGTATTTCAGTTTTAATGGAACTACAGGACTTTAATGGGGTAGAAGTTTGTTTTAAGAATTTAAACTACATAGTTTATTGGACCAACAGTTATTGTATCTGAGGAAATATTATGTGAATTCTAATGGGATTGTACTGAGCAATAATGTTATCATGCATTGGACACTGTAGATAGAGCTAATGCAATAAATGTTAAAGGTAGAGGTGTTTTATTTTGTTAAGAATTTAAACTACATAGTTTACTGGGCTACCGTTATTGTATCTGAGGAAATAATATGTGAATTTTAATGAGGAATTCTACTGAGTAATAATGTTATCATACACTGGAAATTATAGATGGAGTGAATGAAATACATGTTAAAATAAGAGCAGTTTTAATACCAGCAAAAATAAAGTTCATTTTGATTGCCTTGCTGTCTGTTTGGTATTTTGTTTTGCTACATCATGGCAGTTTAAATAAGTAATGTGCCTCTTATAAAAGAAAAGAGGACAGCTGGAAATTTCCAAATCCAGTAATTTGACAGAAAATGTTCCTTTACAGTTATTTTAATAAAAGAGCTCAAATTGTTTATCATGACTTCCTTTTAATCAAAACCATCCACCCATCGTTTTTGAGCAAATGGTAAAACAAGATGTTTGTAACATAGCATACATCTACTTATATTACTGGGAGCACAAAATGCCCCAAGAAACCCTTAGGATTGTAGGAAAGGGCCTTTAGCTGAGCAAGAAACTGGAATAATCTGATAAAGTATTATGGGATTTGGTAACCTTTCCATATTTAACAATTGTGTTCACTTGGAAGGTGGTTTAGGACATGTGTCCTGTTTTCGGGCATGTCCTGGTGCAAAGATACAAGACAGCAGGGTCCAGATACTCAGTTGTATGTGCAGGTACAATGTATATGAGGTGCTTGCACTGGAGCCAGTTCCTTAGTGTACCATATTTGGAGGCATTTCACCTTTGCTAACCCTATGAGTACTGGGCAGACAGAGCATCATGGAAATGACTACGCAGCCAGTGCAGGAGCACAGCTCTGAATATAGCACTGAGGATAGTGCTGAACACATGGGGACAAGCAGTGGTGCAGCCAGGGCCAGAGCACTGGGTACAGAGATATACACTGGGGTGGCCCTGGGTGTGGTGGTGGGTGCCAATGACAGGCACATGGTACAGCAGCATATGTATCAAAAATATAGTTTAATACAACAAACAACACAAAACATCAACAAAACAACACATGAGGTTGGAAACAAAACACAGGGGCATCTGCCCTTAAACAAAGTTGGGGAACAATGCCAGGGGTATGACTGTTCCCCTTCCAATGTCAGTTCCAAATCACAGTGCTGCTGCTGCCAGTGGTGGCAGCTGTTAATGGTGCTGCACTGCCGCAGCAAGGTCCCTCACCTGCCTCACAGTGAGCCTGAGGAGGCAGAACTGCCTCTGGAGGAGACTGTCCATGCCCTCCTTATCCACGACATCCAGGCAGTGGCCTTCAGCTTAACGGTCACATGCAGAAAACAAGACAAAGAACTCAGCCCATGGGACACACTGGACTGGCATTACATGCAGGAGAGGGATACACATGGTTGAAACCTGACTTTCCATACCACAGATAATAGGAGGTGTCCAGATGCCACAGCAGGATGGGCGTGGCATACCAGAGACAGCACTGTGGACCACAGTAAAGGACTGTACATACAGTGGATGTGCCATGCTGCTACACAGGAGGACACAGCTGTGCAAGGCACAAGCAACACAGGTGGTAATGCCACAGGTAGGACTGCAGGCACCAGTGCAGCAGTTGGATTTCCACTTGTGACATCAGTGACCCGGTGTGGAACGAGCCTGGGGGGCAGGAGAGGCCAGCCGGGGAGAAGGCTTGAGCATCCCAGGACAGCTGGCCTCTCCAGGGAGGGAGTAGGGATAAGGTCCTGGTGCAAGACTAACCCCTGGCAGAGGACTGAGGCACAGCATGCACTGAGGCAAGAGAGGGAGGATGTCGTGGATGTTGGTGCTATGTGTCTTGATGTGAGGGGTTCACATGACGTCCGCAGAACACGGAAAAAACAAGTGCTGGAATGCTGGGGGAAGGGGCCTGCAGACCTTTAATGGCTCCTTCCGCCTGGACTGATGGGGACCTGACAAAACCAGAAAGCATCAGGGTGTTCGGGCCCCAGCTTGTAAACTACCTGCAGGGCTATAACCATGGCTCCACTGGGGACTGCTGCAGAACCAGGTAAGAAGGCAAAGCAGGATAGCATCTGAGCATCTCCCAGTGTAGGGAGGAGGCAAAAATAGAAAGTAAAAAAAAAAGAACTGCAGCACAGGCAACAATGGCAAATGGCAGGGTGCAAGAGGCTATGGAATGGCCAGGGACTCAGGAATCTGCATGCACTCAGTGACCAGTACACATGTCATACTACAAATAGCCCATGACAGGTGTGCAGAATGACAGACAGCAAGGACCCACCCTTGTCGGCTACAGAGTCAGGCTCAGCCACACAAATGTTACACACAGCTCATCTGTCCATGGATGGCACCAGGATGCCACACTGTGTTCAGCAGCCAGAGTGCCACATGAGCTCTGTGGTGTTGTACATGAATGAGGCACTGTACACCCTTCCCTGGGTGGCACGCCACTGGTATGTTTCTATGTTTCTATGTAGAGGTGGCACCACTGTAAGTGGACTGCCATGGAGGCTGCATGATCGCACAACAGAACACAGTTGGGGTCACAACTGGGGCTGTGAGTGCAACAACCAGACCCCTGTGGCACTTGGACAGTGTCATGGGGGCACACCACCACTGGTGGAAATCATGTCATGGTACAATAGCCTGACACAGGACACCATGCCAGCTGCATATAGGTGCGCAGCAGTAGATGCACAGACTGTGACACACCACAGTGGCACCGTTGGGCCAGTACCTCAAGTGAGGGGTAACTGTTTCCCTACCAAAACCACAGAGGGTAGGCCAACACAGGCATGGACCCTCCATGGCAGGCCACAGAGTCTTCCATTGCTGAGCACAGAAGCATGCAGTATATTGTAAACATGGGTGGCAGAAGAGTGTACACAGTGGTATGGCCAAGGTTGTAAGGGTTGAAGTCCTCTCCTCCTTGACTGGGATCATCCACAACCTATTGCTGCCTCAAGCAGGTGTAGAATATTGGTGTACCTCACCACCACCCTGAACAGCTCACCTTGTGCCCTTTAACCCAGGCCACGCCTGTAGTATGCAGTGGTACACTCTGCTCACTGAGTCATAACCTAGCAGGCCATGGCTCCTGCCCACCCCATCAACAAGACTAAGGCCATCACTTTCCACAATTCTGCTGACAACATGCATGCCACAGAGAGGGTGCCATGTATGGAACATGTATGAAGACTGTGTGCCTCACACACTGTAGTATCAGGGCAGACTCCACCAGTGTAATACATAGCTATGGTTGCAACAACAGTTAGAGCCAGGCCCTACCACCTACGAAATTAGTATGGTGATGGACATAGTGGCCCAACCTGTTATGGCACCTCTAAGTGTACACAGTGGTCAGTACATGTCCATAACCCACTCTGCATCAGTAGAACCCCATGATGTACCTGGCAGATGTGTACCATTCCCACGTGACATAGGAGAGACAGTGTGCATGCCACAGACAGTGGGCACATCCACATCCTTATGGTGATGCCTAATAGCACAGGAAGGAAGGAAGGACAGGGTGGGCAGAGAAAGGGATAGCTCAGGCAGAAGCACTGAAAGAGTATGTCTGTTCTGTATTCACAAGGGAGAAAGAAGGGCAGCTACTGCAGGGGATGGGAAGGATGGGCGGGGAGATGGGGTAACAGATGGGGTGATCACTGAGGGTAGGGAATTGGAGGGTTAAGAGCTCTGGGGTGAAAATGGCACCAGGACTGGATGGCATACACCTCAGGGTGTTGAAGAAATGGCGAGATCCTGGCTGGACCACTGGCAGAACTATTCAATGCCTCCCTGGACACAAGGTGCATACCACATGACTGGAGGATGGCCCACGGTACCCATCCATAAAAGTGGACCAAAGGATGAGCCGGTAATTACAGGCTGGTAAGCTTAACTTCCATAGTGGGGAAGCTGATGGCGATAATACTTAAGGAAAGACTGGTGGACCTTTATGGAAGACAATGGGTCTAGGACAGTCACCTGCATGGGTTTGTCTCTGGAAAATCCTGCAGATGAACCTAGTTGAGTATTATGACTGGATCACGAGGGAATTGGGCAAGCTCTGTGGTGGATATCATATACTTGGACATCTGTAAGGCCTTTGATTTGATGTTGCATGGTGAGGTTGGAATGGAAGTTGAGATACATGGGGAGGGAGCTAAGATGGTTAAATCGATTGAGAATTGGCTGTGGGGAGACAGCAGAGGGTAGTGGTGGTGGTGGTGGTGATGGTGGGGGACCTCGTCTCCAAGGGCTGTGACTTGGGTACCACAGAAATTGTTACTGGGCCAGTGCTGTTTTGAATATTCATAGTGACATCTCATATGGCATTAAGAATGAGGTCTGTCTATTCATGGATGATATCAAATTGGGAGCGGTGGTGGACAAAATAGAAGGTTAGCAGGGGCTGCAGGACAACCTGACCAAACTAGTGGAATGGTTGGAAGCATGGCAGTTGAGGTTCAATGTGAAAAGTGCAAAGTCCTGCAGTTTGGAGCAAAGAACCCAGGGAGGGTTACCAGCTGGGAGGATGCAGCTAGGTTCCACCAAGGAGGAGAAGGGTCTGGGGTGATTGTAATGGGGAAGATGAACAATATAGAGCAGTATAGGAGGGCAGCAGTGAAAACCAACAAGATGCTGGGTTGTATCGTGAGGAGAGATCTCCTCCAGGAGCAGAGAGGTGGTCCTGCCTCTCACAGTCACTGATCAAGCCACACCTGAAGTACAATATGCAATTTGGCACCCATTTCTGAAGAAGGATGTGAAATTATTGGGAGGATACAATGCAGGACAACAAGGATAATCATCTGAGGGCCCTGTTACATTGGAAATGCTTTGGTAGGAGACTCTGACATCCAGAATTGTAGGTGGTGGACATGTCAATTGTACGGTAAGTGGTGGTACCTGCCCAGTACTCAATGGGGCAGGATGATAGCACCAGTGGGCCTCCACATGTTTTGGTGAGGTGATTGAACATAGTTTCTCTGACTCCTGTTAAATGTAACCTCTGCGTGTATGCTATTTGCAGTGGTACCCTGGACATATGGCAGTGGTGGCTGATGGCATCTACATCTAGTGGTGGTGGTGCTACTTGTGTCTGGGTGGAAGCACCCTCCCATAGTACATGACGCACATTGTCAGCAGAGCTGCTCCCTCACTTACATGCATAGGTGGTGGTGGCCCTGTATCATGTGGGCCCCTGTCCATGTACACACCTGCCTGTCTGTGACGATCATAATTGCTGTGACTGCACATGGGCAGCCTGGTATCAGGTGGCTGAGGGCTGTGGTAAGACAGCATTGCCAGGACATCTATCTGGTCGGGGGTATCCGTCAATATCGCGCAAACAACATAGCGTGGCATGATATAGCACATACAAATCAGCACGTACTATATTAGCGTGAACACACTACAAGCGCCAAGTACAAAAGACGATGTCAGCATTTGGGACCTGCAAAGCTATGTGTGTGCTGCCAGTGTAACGTCCATTGGCCATGTGTGTATGTGGGTGTATACAGTATAAGTGTGGGTGTATGCATACATCAGTGTTAGGTGACACTTTGGATGTAGGCGCACCACTGTTTCCCCATCACTCAGTGTGTAGCCATTGTGTGCAGATCCATGACAATGCCCCATGTGTTGTTACCTTTGTGCTCACCAGTTCTGGGATGTGTGCACTTCCGGGACAGGTGTGTGTTCACTGCTTATGGGGAGTGTGCCCACTGGTGTTGAGTGCATGTACACTGATAGTGCGGGTGTATGCCCACTGGCACTGGTTTATGTTCACTGGTGCCAGGGTGTGTACTCAGTGGCGCTCTGTGTAGGTACACAGTTGATAGGTATGTGCTCACTGGTGCTTGGTTGTATGCCCCATGATAAAGGGGTGTGCTCACTGGTGTAGGGGTGTGGGGTGTGCAGACACCCAGGGGAGGTATAAGTGGTGCTCTGCACACACAGCATGGATGAAATGTTACTGTACACAGGGCATGCATGTTGCTTCAGCAGGAATATGACTTGTATGGTACAGTGCTATATAACTCTTCTCCTCTTCCAAAAGCACACCATGTCAGACTGGACACAGCAGAGAATACCCCAGAACCATCTTGCGGGCAGCTGCCCTTGACATCCACCCATCTGCATCAGTCGGCAGAATGCAGTGAGGAAGACATGGAGGAAGATGATGATGAGATCTACACTGGGAGCCGGAAACAGGCAGGGACCACCCCAGACCAGGAGAAGATGTCCGCCCCTGCCAGTCTCCATATGAGTGGGGCCCAGACACTGTCCCAATGTGGCCCAGTGGTCACAGATTGCAGGCCACCACAGCCCCTGGAATAGTCACACTGTGCCATGCCAGTACCCAACTGTGGCAAGGTCAATGCCCTACCACATCTGGCCGATACAACAGGGGCAGCCATCACTGTGCCTCCCCATGATCCATCTTCCAGCACAACTATCCCAGGCCCATCCCACCAGGCTGGACACAGCCAGCCAGCAGCACCTACATTGGACCACAGCACCTACTGAGGTGCTGTCCCAGCCTACAATGGACGAGGTGCAGCCTGACTTTGTCCCAATAGGTAGTAGTAAGAAGTGGAGTCATGTTGTACTTTGCTACAAATCCAGGATGAGTTTAAAAGTTTGCATAATTCTATCTTGAGACAGGCTACTCACCAGAGTTATTATGAAATATGCCGAGGAGAGATCATGCAGAATTCCATTAGTGTCCTGTGTTTCTCTTTATCTCTCTGCTCTCTGTATCTGTCTTCACTGTAATGACTTTGGCAGTGTATGTGATCAGTCTTCAATGCAAGGGAGATGGGAGGGAGGGAGCAGAGCAGCAAAGTTGTGTGTGCAGCAGAGCGAGAGAGACACGGGACACAGTGAGAGTAGAGGGGTACTCTCTCGTGAATGGCATGGTTGTCAGTGCAGGAGAGAGAGAAAGGGTGAACGAGCAGAACATTGTTGCTCCCTAAAGAGTGACATCAAGATGGGGACATGTACAGCACAATTCCTGCAATATCCTGTCTGTCTTTCTGTGTCTTGAATGTCTGCCTTTGTGCATCTTGAATGGTGAGATCTCCAGTGGTTTCTGTGTATCTCTCAGGGTGGGGGCACACAGTACAGGCTGTTGCAAGTGTCAGAAGTGTTTTATGCACAACACAGGTCAGAAATCATGTTATTACAGTATTTCTAACATTTGTATGTGCATAAAGCACTGAGCTATGGATTATTTGTTCGGACTATTTTTCCAGGTGGCTGGATACAGTCCCTTGTTTTTACTTTTAATCAGGAGAAAACACCTTTATGTTGTTTTCTCCTTGTTTTGAACATAATCCATGTTATAGTGCAATAACCCACCCAGGGTAGGTCATAGGGATTAATTAACCCCAGGTTGCAGGCTGAGAGTACACTCAGCCTGCAACCTCATGCCTCACAACGGACCCAGGGTGTTTATTAATCCCCAGCAATGCCATACCTTGTTGTGGGGTTATTGCTTTTGTAATGTACATTATCCTATGTATTATTCTATATATAATAACATTAAGGCAATCCAGGGGTAGGGCTACCTTAATAAATCTAGCCCAAAAGACGTAAGCCATATAATGAAATGGCAAGAAAGAATCTAGAAACTTCATTGGACAAAACACATAAACTGACAATGGTTTAATCTGCTGTATGATATACGTACTGTAGTTCTAAAATAAACCTCACTGCCAGCCATGTGTGTTAAAAATCACCACACCAGCTCTCATACCCAAGCTTCCTTCATTTCTCCCACTGTCTTCAGAGCAAAACATCCTCCCTAGTACTGTGTGGAATTCTCAGATTCTGGCAGAATGAAATTCTATGAATTTTATAAAATTCTGACTAATTCTGTGGAATTTTGGCTTAAGTGGAATGTTGGAATTCTGTCACAGAACAGCATTATTCCATTCCACCATTCTGTGTTTTTTCCACAGAACTCATTCTGTGATCATTATATAGAGCATAATAGATGGTAACTGTGTGTTATGGATTTTATTTACACACCCTGGTGTGATAACCCATAAACCCCAAGAATTGCTCGAGAGGTTCGAGGTAATCACACACCAGGTGTGTTAAAATCCATATACACACAGTTGCTAATTTTTATTTTTTGTAATTATTGGTGCAGTGTTTACTCTGTGTCTCAGTATATCTGTTATTTACAGACACACACACTGTCTCACAGACACTGTCTCTCTCATACACACACACACACACACACACACAGTTTTACACACATGCACACACACACACACACTCTTCTCTTTCTCCCTTGCTCTCTCAGACTGACCTCTTTTTTTTTTAAACTGTCAGCTGTTCACTGGTACTGGGGTCCATCCAGCATTCAACTTGAGTCGGTGACGGCATCTCCGATCCGAGACACGGTAGGATCAACCAGATATTCTTTTGTATTTGGAAGGTGGATCAGCCAGATAAAACAATAAAAATCAAATAGAGATGGGGAGGGTGGTAAATAAAATGGCTCGTCGGCAAGCAAAAAACGAGCTGCCATTTTTTTCAAGCTATTCAGCCCACCTACTCACAGAGCATGAACCAATGAAAAGGCAGAGTACAGACGAAAGGGACATTTCACAAAGGAGACAGATAGTTCAGAATGCCATAATAACTCGCTTTTCGAAGTTATTACGGTGTTTTGAAGAGCCTTGAAAACAGTTTGATAAAGGTCGCCAGTAATTATATAAAAATTAAATGGAATAAAATGAACGCATTTCATCAGAAATGTGCCCACCACCTCTTTGGAGACTGGGAGACACAGATGAGATACAGAGAGCTGGTAAGCCTTTTAAAATATTTCTTCATTCAGCAGCATTGCAGTCAAAGTGGTGCTTGTAATGAAATTGTGACAGGCTGAAGTATCTTCATTAACACAATGGGAAGAGGGGATGAGCAAAACAGCATCCCACATACAGACCCTGTTCAAACATGGTGGGGCAGGGGAGTCCTAACTAAGACTTAGATGTATGGATTCAAGTAACAAGGGTCACAGGCACTTAATGTCCAGTTTATAACTACTAGGCCTGGATTATGCAGACCTGGGACCCAAGACACATTCTTCCTTATAAATAGGAGGTCAGAAACCTAACACATGGATAGGATACCTATGTCCTTTTCTCTTTTCTCTACTTCTTACTATCTAGCTATCCTTTGTCTCTTTTCCAGCTGCTCAGAACAATTGCATGAGTCAGAAACTTCATGTGCATTTTACCACTGCAATACAAGCTCTGCTATACAAAATGCCCATGATAGATCTGTTATAGTATATCTCTACAACGGCAATATTCTATAACAAGTGAGGTAACAGGTACTGAATGAATGAAGTAAGTATAAACTTTCTTGAACATCATAACAGGGCAGGTTCAATGCCCTTCAATGTCCACATATAGTGGTCTATTCACCAATGGTGGGAAGTACACGAGAATCACGATATCCTGCCCGTGCTGCTCTGCACCTGTGCCCAAGTTGGCGATGACAGCATGTATGATTGCTGACCAACAGAACATGACCCATCCCCCAGCATGCAGCTGCATGGCAGAGGAACAAGGCAACATGGGTGGAACGGGCCACAGGTAGACATCCAAAGGAATGCCCATCCCTGACCCAATAGTGGATCCTTGCACAAATGGGTGGGAGTTTGGATTGACACAAAGCCTGCCCAGGAGAAACAATGAGTGTTTGCCCAAACTGCCACCTATTGCCCTACCAGGTAGACCAGTGGACTGTGGCAGCCTTGTAAGGGTTTCGCTGCCGACAATCCTCGCGGTGACCTTTGGGAGGTGCATAGTTACAGCAGTGCACCCCATCACACAGCTTTCACCCCACTGGCACAGTGTGCAAGTGCGGTACTGAATATGCACAGTATTGGCATGCCACCAGACCTCCCATGGCACAACACCACACAATCATCTGGGGATCCAGTGTGAATGGCATTAGTGGTCCAGTTGTGAATGCTGCCACTGGTCAGCTGCATGGCACTCAGGCATAGGGATTGCCTATGCATCCGAGGTGTGCTTGCATAGACAATCTGCACAATTGTGAATAGGACCCATAGGCCAAAGTTCACCAACGGGCAGTTATCATGCATGAAACTCATGTAACTAACTCCATGCAGCACCACACTGCTGTGGTGCACCAGCTGACATTGATGACCTCTGGCCTCCTGTCAAAACCCACACCTCTTCCACATACAGCTGCATGGCTGAGAATCATTACAGTGCAGAGGCAGAGCTCTGGATGCCTGTAGGCATTGAATAGAATGCTCATCTCAGGTCAAATATTGGATCCCCCATGCATTGGCAGGTGGTCTTGGGATGGCACATACTATCCCATACACGACAAGCAGGCATTTGCCTGAACAACTACCCCGGCTCTCTAAGTGGCCCAGCGAGCCCTAGCAGCTGGGCAAGGGGGATCCTGTGCAGCAGGATCTCACTGTGGACATGTGGGGGTGCATACTGAGGTAGGCCAGGTTACCTCCCATGGACAGGGTGCAGCCATGGGCAGCGTGCTGTGCTGTTGTGAATGGGCTCAGCATGTGGTGTACCCTGGCTTGCTCCCGGTCTGCCCCTGGATCACAGCCACCAGGCAGCTGGGGCAGCTGGATTGTAACTGGCATGCACTGTGGCCGTGAATGCTGTAGGGGTCTGCTGCATGGCAGTCTCACATAGGGTTGCCTACATGCTGCAGACATGGAGCATGTAGGCATTCTGCACTACAGTGAATCATGTCCATAGGAAGGAATCTAAGATAAAAGTTTGTAAACATTCTTCTGATTAAAATTTATGATACCAGTTAGGTTAATATTTGTTCACTGTTATTGTTCTCCAACACATTGTCTCTTTGTTGGTGCAATAAATCTTCGATTAGTGCTTGTATTTCTGTGGGGTTTGTCTTCAGCCAGGAACATAATGTACTGTTACTGAAAATGCATTCTTAAAATTAATAACATTTATTTATATAAAAAGAAATGCATTCACTTGCTTCTTAATGGCCCTACACACCTGCCTGTGTGGTCCATTAAGATGGGTTCATGGCCTGTTGTCTGTTACACCATTTACAGTAACTCTGCAATGTAAATCACAGAACTGTATTCCACTGTTTTTCTGTAATGAGGTTTTGTTTTCCAGAAATCCATCTGATATGCCATAGAACAAGTCTTTTCACTGGAAATAGCATTGCAGATAGTGACACCAAGTGGTTGCTTATCAGGCAAAATCGCCAAACAGTATGACTCCACTAGGTCGCTTGCAGTCTTGCAGAATGTGTGAGGCATTTAAGACAAGCATTTGTCAATGCGGAATGTTTGATACTTGGCAAACAATTTGCTGACCCACATTTTGAAAATATTTGTTTATGGAGTGATCCAATGAGCATTGAGCTGGTGGGTGGGGTCTCAACCAACAAGGTTTCCTCAGTGTGTGTGTGTGTGTGTGTGTGTGTGCCAGGAGCAGGGAACTTTCCTGTATAAGCTGCAGCTCCTAACTTTGTATGTTGGCTCTTGGCATCTTGTATCCAATGGACTAGCTGCCACAAATTATCTGTATGTATCTGTAACTGTGAATACTGCTGCCCCCATATCATGCCCAGGAAGGAGTCTTAGCTCAGTGCACCTTTCCTGTTGCCAGTTTTCAAATGAATAAATAAGGGTAGGTTACATGTACTACAGGATTCGTCTTTACAGGAAGGGCAGACATAGCACATGGCTATAGCTAATTGAAGAGTGTTTTGAAGATCTGTGACCATGAGAGTTATGAAGTTTGACAAATTGGTAAAGCAAAAAATATTGTTTGTAGCATGGAGTAAAACATCACTTTTTACAATATTTACCCATGACAGCTTAGCGAAGATGCAACGCTTTTTTTTTTCTGTGGTGGCATCCTGCTTGTACTCATTTCTGCAGCTGCGTGTATTGGATCACTGAGAGTTTACATGACCTGCTAAAGGTAACACAGTAAGTATTTGGCTCAAACAAGGTTCAATTTCCAATCTGTAATCACATGATTTGTAAGCCAGTGCTTTAAGCAGTAGACCACACGGAAGATGTGATGAATGAAACCCGAAAATCTTTTTTTTTTAATCATGATTAATCCACTTTTAGTCAACAAAAAGCATCAATATAAACCATTTCTCTGAGGCTCTCTAAAGGAGAACACGGTATACCCATTACAGTCAGTCCACCAAAAATAGTGTAAAATAGAGGGACTTACCTGCCACAGGGTGTAGGGTAGAGTCCAAAGATATGACACCAATGTACCGTAAATAAAACAGAAAAAGGGTCACAAAGGATCTGCAGCTCTTAGGGGTCCAGCAGAGTGTAAGGGACAGGACAGAAATAAAGTTATACTTATCTGATAAGGTAGGAGCCCTCGTCCTGTCAGACCTGTGGAAATAAAAGAGAAAATAGGGTAGGTAGAAGGAAAACAAGAAAGAGAAAAATCAGAGGAAAGGAAGTGTGGTTTGGGAGGGTGCCACTAAAAACCCTTTATCCTTACTGGTAGCCATGTGGTCAGTAATTTATGTAGTAGCCCAGGTGGGCTAGTGCAGACTATCATGGAGGGGCCTTGTAGCTGTTTTGTTAAAATAGTCACTGGTGGTTAGCAAGGCTAGAAAGTGCCAGGGGGGCCACAATGTTAATAATAGCGCTGGTGGTCTGGGGGCTAGCGCTGAGGTGGCTAGGCCAGTGCTGTTTTACAAACCTCACTGTTAGCTGCATTGCTGAAAGGGAGCAGAGAGTTCCCTCTAAGCAAATCAATGGTTAAGCTCAACGTCCTGGCAAGGCACCTCCAGAGACTGAGACCTATGCTTTCCTGTCTGAACAGTTTTTGTGAGATAACAGGATGCAAACAGGAAAAGGTAGCGCAGTGCAATGTGTACTATGCTAAGAGTTTCCAAAACAGGCTATGTGCCCCAACACGTGTGGTTACAATAGTATTGACAGCACCAAGTAAACAAAATAAGGAAGTAACTTGCCATGTTCTGCCTTAAGATAGAGACAAGGTTGATCTATGAAGAGATTGAGATGTTGGCTTATTGCATACATCCCCTACAGGAGGGAAGGGATTGAAAATCAGACCAAATGGATGGCCAGATGAACTCTTTCACTTCCTAGTGTGCCAGTCCTGCTGTCGTGCCCCCAAAGTCTATGGGGCTCATTTTCAGAATGGTTTTATGGAAGTTTAAGCAACTTTGAAAAATTACATGCACCACTCATCAAGTAGGGTCCCTAATAGCTGAACGGTGGCTTTGATTTTTTGTAATCAAAGGTTTAAAGGTCTGTAAAATGTTTGGAAAATGAGCCCTAGACTTCAATAGGTGTGGCAACCACACTTTCCCTGGCTAGACTTCACAAAACGACTGAGCACAGGTCGGCAGATAGAGAAGTGGATATGATCGGTTGGGTATCCATTTAGCATGATTTTCAATACCTTCCTCCCATAGAGGATGCACTGCATACATTCACTGTACTGCATACAGTCATTTTTGAATTACAAAATTATCACCACCATAAGGAAGGGGGTTGTATTAAACTCCATTATAATGTTGTAACTTAAGCAGGGTCGAAATTAGCAGCAGCCCACTAGCCAAATGCTGATAGATTTTTCTTTTGGGCTAGTAACATTCTCCTGTAACTAGCCCTGTGGGAAAATAATATTTCAGTAAGTACACTACCTGGACCAATGGAAAAGTCTGTGGAGCTAATGGATTTTCCCAGTCACTGGCCCTGCTGACTACTGGCTGCAAAATGTTTTAAACCCTTTGCCCCCCAACTTCTTTTGTAAAGTTTGAATGCTAAACTGATAGTTCAAACCTCTTGTAACACAGATATACCCATAAGTGACAAACTACCACATCTATGTCAGGAAGTAAAGATGCAAACATTTAAAAAAGGTCTTGATAGAGACAAATTTTGCAGCTCGACTTGTATTCAGTGTCAGTTTTGCATTCATGTTTCTCAACTGTAAGTGGCTGGTTTCATCCAGCTAGTGAATACTGGAAAACACAGCCCTGCCCTGAGCTCAATAAACTTCTAGAAAATGAGAGTGAGAGGATGAGGCTAGGAAATAAATGTATTTATTTATTTAAAAGTTTTGCCAGGAAGGCACACTGAGCAGGCTACTAGTCGATTCCAGATGCGTCCGGGGAGGGATAAACAGCAAAATACACTTGACAATTGTACAACAAATGATCACCTTAAACAAATTCAGCAGCCATCATACATTCAGCATAGTATAATCAAATTACAGAGACTGGAAGAGCTGTACGGTGAGCAGACGTGCTGAATTGTGTACAGGGATGAAGTGTGAGGCAGGCACCAGTGATAAAGCATTGTTGGTGAGTTAAACCAGTCTTATGTTGGCAAGGCTGATACGAATTTCAAGCAGTACACCATGGAGAAAGAACGAACATGGGCACATGAGCAGTTGGAGGAGAAGTGAGGTTTGAGAAGGGAGTTATGTGACTACTTGTGGAGTCGGACCGAATGGGCATAGGGAGGAGTTCCATAATTTAGGCACATACCAAGCAGCTGCTCAGTCAAATGGCAAATGCAGTTTAATCTCGACAAAAGTAAAGTGATGCACTTTCAAACTAGAAATAGAGGCAAAATTCTGTCCTAAGTTGGTGGGCAAAGGTGGCTTTTGTTTGGGAGAGGGACTTGTGGAATATTAGCAGGGATGCCTGTAGCACTTGGAGCACTGTGACTAGCATTCAGAAAGGGAAGCAGGATGCTGGGATGCAAAATAACAGATGTAGACAGTAGCTCAAAACAATAATACAGTTGTGCGTGGCATTTGTTTGTCTGCACCTTAACTACTGTATTGAAATAAATGATTTCATGATGGGGTGATCTTTGTCCATAGATATGTTTTAGTTTGCCCTTGTACACAATGTACAGGAGTGGCAGTTAAGTGGCAGGATGTCCACTTCGTACATAGGATTGTCCCTTTAGAGTTTAAATTGAGCCTGGATACTGACAAATTCCACTTAGTGGACCACATTGGGTAGCCAGCATAAAGCCACAGGAAGTTCTTTAGGTAACGAGGACCCAGTCCATTTAGGGCTTTATATGTCGAATGGCAAACACTGTAGATGATGTCCCAGGTCCCTGGCAACCAGCCTAGCTCAGGCAGCACAGGCAAAGTATGGGACAAGGGCTTGTTAATATTTTCAGCCTGGCTGCTGCACCTGCAGCAGCTGCAGGTAGCACATCAAATAAAGAACTGTGGTAGTCAAGGCCTGACATTATAAATGCATTTTTAAAATAACCAGATTCTCAGCTATTGGATAGGCCAGGGCTTCAGTCTAGCAATATTTGTATGCCATGTTTCTACCACTGGCTCTCACTGTTTCCTATTAACTGTTCCTGCTGCACCCACCCTTCCTGTCCACTCCAGCCTGGCTAAAGTCCCACCCCATCCGTAGTAGTGTCCCACTATCTACCCTCCTCCTTCAATATCATAAAAACAAGTACACGACAGCCATCATCACTTTCTGTGGTTTTAGCCCAATTTTCCCCAGTCATCGGCAATATATCCCTTCTCTTCTTTACCTATCTAACCTGCCACCCCATACACAGCCTCTTTCCCTATATGTGTAGTTGTCGGCTGCCTTACTCAAAATATCTCTGCTTATAACCCTGTATGCCTCTGGTTGATTATACATCTGCTGACTTCTCCAATTGTAAAATAATACTGTTTTTTTTTATTTATTTCAACCTTGTACTGTACTGCATACACTGTATATAATTTTCTTTCTTGTATATTATTGCCTTTTGTATACCTGCTTTTGTACTGTACTTTGATGTATTAATGACCAGGTCCACCTTGCCAATGAGCCTTGCTCAATGATGGCTGCCTGGATAAATAAAGATTTTGATTGCTTGATTGATTAATATCTGTAGATGGAAGACACCACATCTGACTGCTGGCAACACCTAAGATTCAGATGGGGTGTAGCATGACCAGAGGAACACTACAGTCAGAGGAAATTACAATAAAAGGAAAAACTGGGGATGCTGCCTGGCGCTGTCTCCTTGCCTTCAGGACAGCAAACTTGAATTTTTCAGTAGTGGAATTCCTTTGCCTTAGATAACTGAAGTTATTTTATCAAGTTGAATTTAATGATACTCTTGGTATAATCCAATGTTCATTCCCATTTACAACATAATAACCCTATTATGGTAAAAGAAACACTGCATAGCAAAGATTGCATGGTTGGCTCGTGCTGATCACCCAGACCCAGAAGCAGACTCTCTCACACGCCACATGGCCCATGCTGCACTTGCCACCACGGGGTCATGTTCACTGGGTGCAGGATCACCAGCACCTCCCATCTTTCCCGCTGACTTGACTCCCAACTCCCATTTCCCTATCCAACATTGCATTCCCCACTGCAGAATTCAATTTATTCAGCACAGACGAGCACCACCACGGTCCATCTCAGAGTTCAGTGTAGAACTTTAACTTGCAACAGAAGCAGTGAATTGTGTCTTTTGCAATAAGAGTTGCAGATTGTGTCTCAGAATAAGGTGGATTACACATGTTATGGGCTTTAGGAGGTATACACCCTCCCCATAAGTAGGAAAATGCTTCAGACCATTGAGTACTTGAGCTCAAATGGCCCAGACACTGAATATACTTAGAGTAGTGAGTGGAATAAGAGTTGAGGCCCCTCCTGTAGTTCACAAGTGTTCAGTATATGGGAAACCAAGTATTGCAGTTTATAATAAAAGCTTTTGACTGTGGGGTTACATAACCTAGTCACCAATTTTGAATACCATGGGTGGGATATTCAAAGGGTTGCACATAAGCGTAACAGAGTTGTGCCATCGCAGCCACTGATGCCCTGCGATATCTGGGGTGGTACTGCACTGCACAATCAAATGTCACGCATCAGTAATGTATGCAGTGCAAGTAGGTGTGTGCCCATGCATATGCCGCACATCCTGATATTCAGCCGGGATGTGGTGAGCCCATGCAGGCGCATCACCTATTTGTGCCACACACAGTTGAGCTAGAAAATAAGGAGTAGCACCTGGCCACCCACAGGTGAGCTGCCATATTGCGGCTCAACACGCCAGCTGCCAGCTGTGGTGGCAACTAGAGCTCCAGAGCCAGGGTCCGTCAGCCGCCGCACTTCCATGCCCGATCGTGGACTATTTTATATAACAGAATCCCTGGTGGTCCAGTGGACCCATCTCATTGCCCAATCGCAGGCTGTATCAATAGATAAACTCCTGGTGGTCCAGTGGACCTACCTCCATGCCCGATTGTGGGCTGTAATGTCAAACACACTCCCTGGTGGTCCAGTGGACCTATCTCCATGCCAGTTTGTGGGCTGTAATAATTATTTTTCACAGAAATGGATGTGGATGCATGGAACAGTCTACCCCAGGAGGTGGTGGGAACAAACACAGTGGGGGATTTAAGCATGCATGGGATGGGCATAAGAGAACCCTAGAGTTGTGAAGGAGGGGCTAAACTTAAAGCCAATGACTAAGTAGGGTCAGAGGGCACTGACACAGGTAGGGCATATGGGTAGACATGATGTGCCCAGTGGTCCTTTTCTGCCATCAATTTTTATGTTCCTATACGAGTGCAGTACAAGGTACAGGGAATTGAACAAAATACAGAAGCAGGAAAATGTAATTAAAATCAGAAGCTGTTGTAAATTTAGTAAGACACAATGTCCAACAATAAAATTCATCCTACAGGAGACACCTTAAAATAAAACAAATACTACTGCGCCAGAAATAAGTGGTGTTATTTTGCTAAACATGCCTGGCAGTCAATTGCAGCAGTCCCATGAGTCGAGGTTAATGATGACCAAGCCAAGCAGCCCAAGAGGGACTCCCAAATATATACTTCATAAGGTACTCTGATCTGCTTAGTAATTTTACATCAGAACAATGTATAGTATATCTTTAATATTTGATTTAACAATGACCAAAACACTTTGATCTCAAGTCAAGTACTTTGCCTTCCTCCTGGCAAGCTGAAGTACTGCAAATGAACTCTCACCAATGACTATTTCCTAAGTCAATACCGACAGTTTATTGCTGAATCTAAAGACATTTTGTAAATTGTTTTTGTCACTAAGTACTGAAGAAGAGGAGCTACTTGGTTAGGCCTGGCTTCTAGAGGAAGCTATAGTAAAGGCGCTGCTGCACAGATTGCATTGCAAGGCTGGCTCATGCTGGTCGCCCCAGCCCAGAAGCTGACTCTTTCATAGGCCACGCTGCCCTCGCTATACCATGCTGCCACCTACCATTGGTTTATGCTGCCCACTGGGTCCTGGACCACCAGCACATGTCACCCTCCAATTGATGTGTCCCACCGACTCTCAACTCCCATCCCTTTCCAACATTGCATTCCCCACTGCAGTCATAGTGAACTGAATATTTTCACTCAATACCTGGCACCACCACGGTCCGTCTCAGAATTTTTGGGAGAGCTGTGAGCCACTCAGCTGTCCTGGGTTGGGTCGGAGATATTGAATTGGTCTCTGCTGCTCAGTGCTGACAGTCTGCTTTGCAGTCAATCTACCTAACCCCTGCTACACTGCTAACCCTGTTTGCTAGCTCCTCCTCCACCACCAGGTCATGTTTGCACACCTGGTCCGGGGACCACAGCGCCTCCTGACTTCCATTTTCCTTCACTTTCTACTCATTAACAAGTGACTCACTTATCACCATGAAGAGTACCACTCTCCATCTTCTTGCTGCGTTTCAGAGAGCCACTCTGCCTGCCATGCTGGGATATTACTGCTGCTCTTGGGGAGTCTTTCTTCTTCCAACCTCTCAGTGTCCATCCAGGTCGGGCTCAAAAAGTGCAGGGTTAGGGTTTGTTGCCAACACTGATTTCAAAAATAAGGGACAGACCCCCTGCCTCTTGCTCACCCCTACCCCTCCTCATCCCTTCCCTGCCCTGACTCTCCTCCACTTCTGGCCACTTCCAAGGCTGACATCATGGAAATGTATTGATTATTGGTGGGTGTGGCAATCCAAATAATAATTTATTGTCATAGAATATTTTACAACATATGCAATTTGAGGTGCTAGAAGGCACTGCCTAGGTTGGAGGCCTGAACTACCAGTAACTGGCAGTAGTCCTTTAACTATGTAATTATAGGTGGCTCGTCTTTGAAAAAAGCCCCTAATAATTATTTATTGGGCTCTAATACACACAGGCAATTTGCCTCTAAACACATTTTTTTGTTTTAATGGATTGTGCTGTAAAAGGCAGTGCTTGATTGTGGTAGAAGACTATAGTTCTGATTATCATTCTTGCTTATGAAGGCAAGTAATGGATTTGAAGAGAGGCAAGCCCTGAAATTGTTGCTTCACTATAGCAATTCTGGCTTGTTTTATTATGCCTGTCTGCAAAAGCCCAAAAATCTTCTGTCTTCCTCATGTGAAAAAAAAAACATCTTACAAGTCTATTAAAATTTGCATTGAATAACATAGCCTGCCTAACCCACACAATCAGCACTGGGAGGTAACCGGTGGTCCCACAGTTGGCAGATGCCCCCGAAACTAAGCACCCACCTTGGCCAGGTAGGCAGCCCATTCTGACAGCAACCAACCATGATCTCCTCCTAGACTCCTCTGGAGAGAGTCGACAAGACAGTTCGATCAGATGGACAATCAATACTGTGTGTTTTGTGCAGCACTTACTTTTTGTGACAGTCCAGTTCTGAATTGAAGAAGACTGAAGACTCTCTGACTGTGGCCCAGTAGCTGCAGTCCATAGCCCTCCCCATCTCCCTGCCCTGATCACTCTGGGTCCTCTCTTCCTGAGTCCTCGTCTCAGCAGCCCAGCACATGCCAAAGACTCACTCCACTGTACTCCAAGGGTGCATAATGTCACATCTCAGTCCAGTCCCACAGAGGCTAGTTAGCAGATGCAGAATCTGATTCTCAATCCCACCACTAGATGATATTTGGTTTCAGCTGACTATCAACTCTACTCCGACCTTGGTCCACCAGGTGTTAGGCAAGACAACAAAATGCGGATGGATGAATGTGCACTAACTCTTAAGCAGCTCGAGTCACAGCAGGAGTCAGGTGGCTTCTAGAGACTACTTCACTAGTTTGGACATAGAAAGCTGCACCGTGGCTTGTGAAATGGTGGGCAAGGGGCCAGAGGACTGAAGATCTGTGGAGTGTGCAGTGGTAAAACAGGATCCACTAATTGGAAAGCTGCACCACAGCATATGTTAAGGGAAGGTGTACAGGGCTCTTTTTATTTTTGAAATATAAGTTTATTTAGTTTGAACAACAAAATAAAGCACAACAAGACAGAACAATCCAAAAGGTACAGAAAGCAGTAAGGTAAATGGTATCACCAAAAACCTCCCCCATTCCACAACCAAGCCCCAGAAAACAAAAGGAAAGCCACAAACCAACCCGGCCAGGGCTTCTTTTATTAAAGAAGGCAGCTAGGGGAAATGAATCAGTGAGAAGCTGCCTTTACATAGAGCTGCACCTGTAGCATTAGTGAGATCCCAGAAGGATGTAAATGTAAAGCCCGGATGGTGGTTGAAGAGAGAGACAGAGCAGTGGGCTACAAATCGAAAGTCGCACTGTAGCATATGTTGAGGGGGGTCAAAAACTGAAGACCGTGAATGTACAGCCATGGCAGCAGGAGAAATTTGTAACCATAACTCTGGCCATGTGATAGTGTTTCCTGCAATGTGCATGCCCAAAGTTAGGGTTGCAGAAAAAATGAAGCTCTCTCACTGGAGTGGTTCATTTCTTTTAAGTGGAGAACACACCACATTAGTAAAACTAAACTTGTGTCCTGACCAGAGTGGCTGGTCATTGGTGTACACTGCCAAGCCCATTGCAGTTTCAGCTGTAACTGGCTTGGCAGTGATACACCTCTCAAATACCATATAGTCCATAAAAGTTTGGTGTACAACAAACGTAATAAAAGGATGTCCAGAGCTGATGCACTTTTGTTGTGGAAAGCTACCACAAATCTTGTTGTCAGATGGATTTCCTTCATGAAATGAAACACCATACAACCTGCTTGGGAGCTCAGTTGGCAGTTATTTATTAAACTTTCACATTTTACATCATCACTTTATCAATCAGTACTTTATTTCATTTTTGACAGTTTATTTACATCCAAATATGATATTGAAATACATTCCCATATACACACGTTTCACTTTCTCATACCCCAAAACCCATATTTGCCCTCTGCGTTGATTTCCCAGGCTTGGATGTGTAACCTGACACCCACCTCTGTGTAGACCAATCACTCCTTTCCTTGTATTGCCTTCTGGGCTCGGATATCCATCCAACACCCAGCTCTGGTCCTCTGGGATGCCAAAACACAAAGGTGCCCGACACGGCTAGATGTAGATCCAGCCCATGCCTAATATTGTACCATCCCACCTGTGCCCCTACATCCTCTACCTGCACCTCTTCTCCCATTCCCTCCCCTACCATCTCTCTTCCTTTGAATACTCCCAACTCATCCCTTGTTTGATCTTACTCTAAACTCAAGGTTCCCCCAATGCTCCATGTTGCCTTCTTCAGGCAACCCAATCCACCTCCTATAGCTCCTTCCTGTCCATCCTTGCCCGTTGCCCTCATCTAGCAATCCTTTCTCTTTCGAGCCACACCTTTGTTGAATTTGCTGCCCTCTGCTGGCAATCCAGAATGTGGCCTTTGCCCTGGCCTGCATTGCCCTTTTATGATAACCCTTTTCATTCTGACATACTCTCTCCATCACCCTCTTCCAGCAACCCATTTTGTTCTCCCTCTGTTCCTTCCTCCTTCCATCTGTGACCCACTTCCTTACCTTGCCTTAAGGGCGGTGGGTGGACGTCAGATAACTATCAAAAGAAGGATTTTTCATTCTGCCATCCCCTCATTCCTCCCTAAAGCCCTCCACTGTCCTTCTCTGGCCAGTCTCTTTCCAGCCTCACCTTCTCCCTATGACTCACCCTGGCCTCCCTTCCCTTCTAATCCTACTACCTTCACCTCCCTGGCAGTTTCACCAGTGTAACCCCTGACAGTCCTGGCTGCCTTTTAAGAAGTCCCCTTTGTCAGATGGATTTCCTCCATGAAATAAGCACCATACAACAAGCTTGGGTGCTCAATGGATAATTATCTATTAAACTTTCACATTTTACATCATCACTTAATCAATCAGTACTTCATTTCTTTTATTGACAGTTTATTTACATCTGAATATAATATGAAATACATTCCCATATACACACATTTTCACTTTATTATACCCCAGAAACCCATATTCTTCCCTTGTATTGATGTGTAACCCAACACCCGCCTTCATGTAGACCAATCACTCTTTTCCTTTTATTGCCTTATTGGGCTCGGATGTCTACCTGAGCCCCAGCTCTGGCCATCTGGGATGCCAAACCCCACAGGGTGCCTGACATGGCTGGATGTAGACCCAGCTCATGCCTAATATTTTACCACCCTCACCCTCCCCACCTGTGCCCCATATATCCTCTTCCTGCACCAATCCCTCCCTCCCCTCCCCAACCTTCTATTCCTTCCTTCCATCAGTCCATCTCCTACTCCTGCAATGGATGATGGACTTCCACCACCATGGCTGCTCCTTTTCCAATCTTCCAGCACCCCTCCAGCTGTAAATTGAAGAAAGCCAAATCAACATCTGATAGATGTACCCCAACATGCTTATAGGACCCTGTGTAGCCTTATTACGCCTCCTTATGTGTCACATCTACTCCACTTCTGTCATAAGCTCTGCTAACCTCCTGTTTACCTCTTTCTTAACTTTTCTATTGCCCTGATATCACGTGCCTGCCACCATGATCTCCTTGGTATCATCTCTGACCACCCCAATGTGATCCCCAGCCAAAAATCTCTAATTGTCTCCATATCTTCTTATTTCCTGAAACAATTCCCCCACAGCATTTCCCCAAAGTCATTGCCCATCAAATGCAATATTATCAAATCGAACATTGGCCATTTTAGCTTAGTTCCTCCAACAGAGCAACAGCTGTGCCCTTCTCTTCCCTGGACCCCTTTCCGCTGTACTTGCGTTTCGTTGGCCACCTCTGCAGCTGTTGCCCTCCAGGCCTCACTGCAGCTTGTCTCTCTGCCCAATAAATGAACAAATGCCCCACAATGCAAATATTCCTTCTGTGCCCTGCATATGCAGGAAAACAGAGAAATATTATTACTGAATTTCCTAATATATCTTTTATAGCAGCTTAACCTCCATCTACCCAACTCTTGATTTCCTCCACTGACCCACCTCTCACAGCTCTTGGGCTGTGCCCATCCAGAATTAATGGGATGAAAGCCTACCCACGTCCTCGCCCAAAAATCAATCCCTTCTTTAGTACCCTGGTCAACTGATAGCAGGTGACTGGGGCCCCATCACCATGCACAAACAATCTGCTCGCCATTGCTGGCCAGATCACTCTGTATTCCTTCAATGCTTTTTCTGCACAAAAGCCCTTGCTTGTCCCTACTTCAATATCATCTTTACGCCCTGATCTGCTTGATCCATCTTGGTCCAACGAAACCATATCACAGTATTGTCCTCTTCCCATTGTACTTCCCCAGTGTAAATCCCCAACCCCTGCTTCTTGTTTTTGCCACCACTTTGTGACCCCAAAAGCACACCCAGACATTACTAGAACAACTGCCCTTAACAAACAGACCTCATACCCTGACAAGCATGTGCTTCTAAGGTTCCTAATAACCTACCTAACAATTTCCTGACACTAGGCTCCTAGTGTCTTCCTTATAACCTTTGCCAACCTTGTAACATGCACCTCACCACCAGGGCTCTACTGGACTCCCTGTAGCTTTGTAGGCTGCATACCAACTCATTTCCTGCTAAGGGTTAGCCCATGGTTGAGTGAACCATCCCATCTTCCCATGTCTTCACCATAAACCTTATGACCTGACTTTCACTGCTGCCCCACTTACCTCCATCCCCAACTGCCATTGAAACTCTTGGAATACTTTCCATGCCCCTTCATATATTCTCAATATACCTGCAGACCAAAGTTTCTGAACAGTACTGGCATCTCAGAGCAAACAAGTCACTGAACACTCACCCAGCTAAAAATAATGTCCACACTATTGTAGTCAGCTTCTAAAATAATTTTACTTGCAGAAGGAAGAAATACAGGTAAAACAGAAGCCCTTCTGTTGAATACAATAGTTGCTTCATGTCTGCATTAAGCACTGCCACTTTAAATGAGGTCTAATTTGATTTAGTACTTGTATTAAATTAATCAATAGAATTACTTGTATAAATAACACTTGCCCTAGGGTACAAATACTTTAACAAAGCCTATACAGGTGAAACATTAGTGGAGGTTACTCTCATCGAGAGGCTACTGTTTTTATCTGCATTTCTTCTTTCTGCAAGTAAATTATATTGGAAGTTGACTACAATAGTGTGGACATTCCTTTTGAACCCTGTGAGTGTTCTGTGACTTGTTTTGCTCCTGTGATTTGTGTGTCACAGTGAACTTCTTCCTGCTGGCATCTACTTTTTCCTTACGAGCAACTGGGCTCATTCCATCCAATCTCCCAAAAGTGGGATGGGACCAACGTTCTTCAGGCAGCTGACTTTGGTACCAGTGACCTGAACCTGTCCAACTGAAGACAGGAAAGGCTGTCAGCCACCTCATTGTTTATGCCCTCAATATGTCTCACTTTGAAAGAGAGATTCAACCTAAGCCCCAATAATACCAGTTGCCAGGTGAACCTGGCTACTGTCTCCATGGAACCTCTTTGCCTGTTTAACACTTCCACCACCAACCAGTTACCGCATCAGAAAACTACCTTCTGATTTTGCAATTGTTCAGCCCAAAATGATCACTGCTACCCATAATAGAAAAGTCTCCAAAATGTGATGTCCCATGGCAGGCCCTGTTTCCCACTTCACTGGCTATTCCTCTGCTATCAATTCCCTTTAAAATATTCCCCATTCCTGATGCCCCTCCTGCATTTATGTACAACTCAGGTATGTATTGAATAGCCAGTCCTCTTGCTAAAAGTGATGCCATTGCACTGTTGTAAAACTTTTCCCACAACTCCAAATTTGTCATATGCCTTTCAATATTTGTCCATCCAATGTTGTGGCAGCCTTGCTTTCCCCATGGCCTCACAGTCACTGGGTGAAAGTTACCTCGGCGTGAATTGCCCCATATACAAAATTTTAGGTGACCCAACAACTGCTGTAGTATAGACAATGGAATCCTCCACCCACTGTACCTTTCACTCTGGCTGATCAGCTCATTTAACTTAGCTACCTTAGCCTAAATACTTTTCTTCTGCACCCACCTCGATCCCCAGGAACTCCAGCTTGTGAGCTGGCCCTTCTATCTTCCTGCCTGCTAAAGGTACAGCCAAGGTATTACTCATCTCCTGAACCCCTACAGCATTTCAGCTGCTCCATCATCTCCTTGCCACATGAACAGAAAATTGTTCAGGTATGTACCACTTCTTTAAACCCATATTTCTCCCCAAAACCCACTGGAGCTAGGTGCTGAGGTCTCAAAGTGGTGCATGCCATTGAGCACCTCATTGGCATTGCCATATCAAAATAATACCTGCTCTTAAATTTGATTCCCAACAGGCCTCAGTCTTCCAGTCTCACTGGCAGTTGCTGGAAAGTGGCTTCTATATCCTTCTTGGCCAGCCATGCCCTTCGTACTGCCTCGATCATCTCCACTGCCTGATCCAGAGTTGCATAGGACACTGTCCTTTGTTCCTCTGTAATTGAATCTTTGACAGAATCCCCTTTGGGTATAAGTGGTCAGTCAACAGATATTCCCCAGGCTGCTTCATGGGCAGTAGATACAATGGTGATGCTATGAATTCCATGAAAAGCGGGCTCCTGGAATGGGCCCTCAGCCCTACTCACTGTGACCTCTTTCTCTAGATTCCTCTCGACTATGTTCTCATTATTTTATATTGATCTTAAGTTATTCACCTTCATTGCCCTCCTTCCCCTTCATAGTGTAGACTGAACCCTCTATAAAACCTTCCCTCAAAACCTGCTGACCTCCATATCCATATAGCCCATGGTCCATTCTATCAGTACTTCCATCCTGATGGGTGTCCTTGCCAAACTGAAATTCCTGTTCTTACCAGGCTCTCCCTCAGCTTACTGACCTCATGCTCCTGCCCCAAAAGACCCCTCCCACTGAACCTCCTCTCCTTACTCCTTGCCCCAACCCCGCCTCACTCCTCCCAGAAGCTCCCCAAAGGCTGCGGCCATAGGTCTGAGTCCCAAACCTGTCCCATGGCCCTATGATGTCATATCAGGTGTTGGCCCACACACTTGGAACATATGTGCCAGAATTTACAGTTTTCATAGTTGCATGTCACCTTTTTTACCCTCAGAATGTTTTTATCTGACTCCCCAGTCCCCTTAGGCTCCTTCAATCAACCCCGTGTGTCCCATCATTGTTTGTAGCCACAAATCTGCATGGGTGGAGTCCCACCACACATTCCCATGTGACGCTATCCTTTGCTTGAATTTTCCATTGTACTTTAACCACCTGTACCCTCTTTCATCCTATAAGCATCTCATTTGATTATTGAATAGGTCAGTAGGAGTATGGCTATCTTGGTTTTACTATAACACTGTGACAGCACTGATGCCGATATTTTCAACAGCAACAGATACAATGCTGAGTGTCAGCATTGTACTGTTGGAGATGCCCATGTGTTTTTTTTGTGGGACTGTACCTCCAAACCTCCATGTGGGGCGCCAGTCCCCATACCCTTCAGTTACTATATAGCCAACCCAAGTCAGGGTTGGCTTGGGGAGACACAACACTGGGAGCTGCACCACTGTTGTCTCCAGGGATCAGCACAGCGACCTGATGATTTTAGGGGAATCTGTTGCTGTGCTGGTATTCGTGGAGTCGACCTCCAGTTGGCATACCAACTGGCTCCTGCTGTTTCTGTGGCACAGTCACACTGAAGTGCTTGAAATCCTCCTGCCATGTGCATATGGTCTTGCCCCTGAAGCTTTTGTCTTCTGTTGTCTTCTCCACTAATGCCAGTGTCACTGCCTTCTCTGATTTCCCAACTGTCTCCCTGTCTTCATACTTTTCAACCATCTCCTTGTGTACCAGTGCAAATATATCAACATATTCCCTCTTCCACATTTTTCTTTGATGGATTGTGGCACATGGTCCCCAGCATCATCCCTGGGACCTCGTACTCTATTCCTCCTTCCCCTTCAACCCCCCTTGCCCCTGCCCTGTCCTTCCTTTCCCTTCAATTCATGTAATGCCTTCTCCATTTCTTCAGGCCCTTTCCCTTTCCTCATTGATCCCATCCAAATATTCCTTCAGACTCCTGTTGACAGTCAAATCCACCAACATATCCTTACCCTTAGGCTTCCTCAGCCCTCTCTCTTGTTGGGCAGCTTTCCTCCATTTCTCTTTACTACATCTCCATCTGGTGCCTTCCACTTCCTGGTCTTTTTCCCTTATCCTCCTCCTTCTTCCATGCTCTTTTCCCCTGCTCTCTTCCGAAGATAGTGCCCCCCACAGTGAGAACAGATGCTTACTATGAGCTTTAATTTGTGGTCGCAACTGCTGTACCCTTATAATCTATCCAGACCACTTTTGCTCAGTTTGTCTCCCTAGATTGTGACCTCTCTGCTTCATTCACCCTTTCTTCCTTTTTTTTTGAGTACCACCAGTAAATTGACCCATTTTGGCCACAACCATGAAGTCCAGATACACCACAAAACCTGGATTTCTGATTGCTCACAACCTCAGTCAACTGAGGTACAAAACACCAATGTAACAACTCCTTTAAAAGAAGGAGGACCCACTTAATCCATGTACCTGCATCCCACTAAACTACATGTGTTCCCCATGACTGGCTGCTTGTTCCATTGTCACACCAATTGCCAGAAACCCACCTCAGAGAACGACTCCCACCATTCTCTTGTGCCTACCTCTACCCTCATATTCTCCCCTATTGACTCCATAGGGCTCACCTGTCAGTCTTAGCCCTTACCATCTGCCTCTTTGTCTCTCTCCTGATGTCCTCAGCAATGTCTATGATATAGGACCTTCAACTCAAAACCCCAAATTTCCCAATCCCCAAGTCATGGCCACACGAGCAGAGGAAAACACCTAGAAATGAGAACCAAGTCCTCAATCTCATCACAGCCAAAATTCAACTCTCAATCCTTACACCTGACTCACCTCCCTGCTATGACATCTAGCCACAGCCACTTTTCCCTTTTTTACTTTCTTTTTGCTTTCCACCTTCAAAAACTCCTATATCTTCACAAATGCAAGCTCTACCCAAACAACTCTAACACCAACCACCTCAAGTATAGGTTTTCTCTGCCTAAAATGCTATGAGAATTGTATTGATTGTTATTATTCTGGCTGCATGTATTCATTGCTACTAACTGTTTTGACCTATGCTATTGTAATTTTATTGTACTCATGCTATGTACCTGTCTTTGATTGTTATACTCTCCCGGTCGTATCTGAAAATAATCATTTCATGGCTCGTGCACCTACCGGTTAACAAAACGAAATAAAATCTTGCTGGTGGTCTCACCCAGACCCCTCTGCATTACCTGATTAGCACTATCCTGCATGTGTCTCTGACAAACTGCACCAGCCAATTGATAAGCAAGATATTCAAACAGCCAAGTCAGGTAACTAGCAGAAAGAAGGGATTTTCCTTCTGCCATTCCCTTATTCTCTCCCTTAAAGATCTCCCTGGCTTCCTCCTCCAGGGAATCTCTTTCCAGCCCCGCCTCCCTAAGACTTACTCTGGCCTCCCTCCCCTCTCTTCTTCCCCTCTCTTCCTCCTTACTGCCTTCACCCCATGGCATTTCATCAGGAAAACCACTGACAATCTTGGCTGCTTTTTAACAGACAGCCCTTTATAAACTTATTCATATGAATCTAGTTACAAACATACAACTTACACAACAGAAGAAAGACATCTCTTGAAATCTATCTTTGCAATTGCAGAGCATTTTGGTATCTGGGAGGACTGCCTGGGAGGACTGGAAGGTCCATTTTATTGTATGGCTGGGAGAGGCTGTACAGCTAAACATTTTAATGGGTATCAGCCCTGTAAGAGCATGGCAGTACTTCAGAGTCTTATTGAGACATTTTGCTGAGTTTAAACAACTTCAAAAGAGCACTGAAACTAGACGTGAAAACGAGCACTACTTTCAGTTTTGGCCTTATAAGTCTGAGTGCCAGTGTGAGCGCTCACAGCACTGAGCAGAAATGATACTGACAGAGGCAGTGTCTCCTAGTTTCAGCCAAGGAGCAGCCAGGTCACCAGGCACTCTGAAAAATAAATATTATAGGTAAGAATATACATTACATTTCCTATATGGAAGGGGTGATAATAAACTGATGTAAAATGGACAAGGAAAGAGGTATTATCACACTAGAAGAAGGAGAATTGGGACCATGTGTATCTCCTGTAAAAAATTCAGCCTAAAGTGTAATCCAGACTTTGGAGCCTTCCCATGCACCCAATGCAAAGAAGTTAAGGATTTAAAATTTAAACTATTAGAGCTTGAGATGGAACTGGGAAAATGAAATTAAGGATTTAAAATTAAAACTGTAAGAGCTTGAGATGGAACTGGGGAGAATGAGAAGCATAATCTTACTGAGATTAGAAGTGGAAGAGACACATCATGAAGAGGGACAGAGCCCACAAACAAAGAGTATAAAAACGTATAGATAATGAAAAGATCACAGTAGAAAGAATAATGAACAAGCATTTGTCAATGCCGAATGTTGACTTGCTGGCATTGGCATTGGTAGTCAGAAGTAAGAGAGCTGCATAATAGGAATGGCAGTGAAATATTAAACTAAGCTGTCCCCGGTAGAGACTGAAAGCATTGGGGGTCTGCTTTTGGTTGTCAGCAATAACACTTCACGCCATTCCACCTCACATCACCCTGCAGACAGCTGCAGGAGTCATGGTGTGCCTTGGGGTCTTCGACCCTTACACTCACTTCATTCCATAAGGAAATAAGCTGAGATGGGTGCAATACAGGAGAATGGAGTGAACATTATGGCTGAAGACCCCAAGGCATACTAAAGCCTGTCAATGGCTGCAGGTGGGGTTGAGTGCTATGAGCATTACTGCAGACGAACCCAAGCCTCACCCCTGATGCCTGTCAGTCCATACAGGAGGGCAATTACAGTAGGAAACCCTAAAGCCCTGGCTTTTGTTGGTATTTTACTCCAAATTTTCAGCACAGGGAGTCTTGATTTTACCCCATGAACACTGTCACTATCATTTCATTACTCAATCCTGAAAGGTGATTTTGCACAGTGACTGCGCTTATTCAATGCCACAGGTGTGAAACACATTTCTGGCAGGATGTGAAAAA
Source organism: Neoceratodus forsteri (assembly GCA_016271365.2). NCBI lineage: Eukaryota > Metazoa > Chordata > Ceratodontiformes > Ceratodontidae > Neoceratodus > Neoceratodus forsteri. The sequence continues at coordinate 1,136,357,478 of CM057455.1, read as the reverse complement.
TAGCAGTTATACTGTTCGTGAGGAGGTGTGAAAATGACAATGTGGAAAATCTGGACTGAAAATATAAAAATTGGTGAAGTTAAGAGCGCACAGAAACTGCACAATGCATGCCAGTAATGCAATCATGTGTTGGAGTTTTCACCAGATATTCAACATGGGCATTTTGGGAGTTTCATCATGAACAGTGACACTGTAATTGTGTCAATCTGTCCCAAAAGCTGATTTCCCATTGCAACTGCACCGAGTGCAAAAACATGTTTTGGTAAGGATGTGAAAAATTACAGATATACTGTTCACAAAGAGGGTAAAAAATGTCAATGCTGAAAATTTGGAGTGAAAATATTAAAATTGGTGAAGTTTCAAATGTCATAGAAACCGTGCAACACATGCTCATAATGCAATCATTGGTTGAATTTTTCATCAGATTTGCAACATGGGCTTTTGGGACCTCCCTTTATGAACAGTGGCACTGTTGTTTTGTTATTCAGCCTCAAAAGGTGATTCCATGCAGTGACTACAAAATCACCTTTTGGACTGAGAAACAAAATGACAGTGCCAGTGTTCTAGAGGTGGGTTCCAAGAACCCCATGTTGAAAATATGGGCCAAAATTCAAAAAAATGGCTAAGATATCAACCTAAGTTGAACCCCCATTTACTCCCATTACGTGACTTACCTTCTATTCTTCATTTTGTGGTTTGGCTTAGCAGAGTGCAGACGTGCCCCAGTCCACAGAAGATGAAAGTGTCTGATCTCTGGTAAGTATTGGGTGAGGGTGGTGCAGGGAGGTGGGTGCACAGAGGGAGGGTTGGGATGGAGGAGGTAGCGGCAACACAATGATGGACTGTAACCTTTTTACAGGTACAAAAAAAATTAAACAATGAAGACGGTTTCTTCTTTCACAGGGAAAGTTTTTATTAATGTGACACACTGGGGTGGGCTCCAGTGTGCCAAAATAGTGTGGGGGTGCCAAACAGACACTGGGCATCATGATGATAGCAAATCATGTAGAAGTGTTTTGGGAGGGAGTCCATCCGACACTGGGAGTGAGCATCCTGGTGTCGGAAGAAAATAATGAAAAGTGTCAGCACGCTGGGGTGGGCTCCAAGTGTGTCACATTAATGGGGAGAGGGTGATACATGCCAACATGGGGATTGGGCACCCCAATGTTGGATTTTGGGAGTGTGGTGGGTGGCAGGAGCTGCCATGTTTTGGCACACTGAGGTGGGCTCCCAGTGTGTCACATTTAATGGGGGAGAATACATAACGATGCAGGGATTGGACACCCCAATGTCAGCTTTGCAGCACTGGGTAGTGGATGGTAGGAGCTGCCATTGTGAAAAGCCACCTGTGGCTACATTATTTATTAATCATTTCTCTGGGAAAGGCACACTGAGCAAATGTGTTGCTCTTAACTCCGAATTTGCACATTATTGTGCACGAATGCGCATGGCTACAGTCTTGTCATCTGCTGTTGCAATGATGAAACTGCACCTGATTGCAGTGACAAAATTCTTTCAACTTTTTGCTCTCTTTGAAGTTTTCTGTCATTGCCAGCCTGCTCACTGATTGGCAGCTGAGGGATGCACCCATTAAAGCCCCCTGCATTTGCCACAACACTGACACACCTCTGAAATGTGCTACTACCATAAGATGTTACTTGCATATTTGCAAGCCAGTCGAAAAGACCAAAGAAAATGGCATGGAGTCAATGAAGAATGGTGCATGTTTACAAAGAATCATAAAGCTAAGAAAGGAAGAAGAACTATGTCACATGAGGTAGAGCTTAACAATGGCTTTGACCCCAGTACAAATTGTCATCCAGGAAGACCCAAATAACTATGGGAAAAGAGGTGAAGATATAAAGTTGTGTGGACACAGTTAAGAGAAGTGTCAAACTGATGTACGACTGATAACTCAGTTTTAAAGCATAACAAGGCAGCAGGGAGCAGCAGTCAAAATACCACAAATTCAGAAAACCAAACCAATCGCACTCAGAAACAACAAAACAGGTACTTACGTAGTGCTAGCAGAGTGACTTTCTTGAAATAACACACAGACAAATAAAATGGTGCTTTGAATCCTTGTGAATTCTTTCTCATGAGGAGAGGTTGCAATAGCAACATAGCCTGCTTAAATGGCTGAGGCTGTTAAAGGCATGTACAGTATAAGTGCACAAGACAATTACAATATAGTGGTTGTGTAGCCCAGTATAAGACAAAAGCCACTCCCAAAGAACAATAAGAAAAGTGCAGTGCAAAATACAAGGTCATGATATTTAAATTAATAAGGTAAATACGTAAACATATTTTTGTTAAAAATGGCAACAATTAGCAAGTATGGGAAAAGGTAAAAGTGATCTGGGGCAAAAAATGTAGTCTTAAGTTCTAAGTAGAAAAGCTGAAAGGATAAATAAAATATGGTGTGCTATACTGTATATCGGTTCATTTCAAAAAATAGTAGCCTAGTAGCTGTACAGTCACTTAGAAGACTTAAGCTTTTCCAGAGGTCACAGCAGAAATACCTAAAAAGGATAAAAGAAAAATTTAATAGTTAAACTTTTAACAGCACATAAACACAATTAAACCTTTAATCAATAATGTACAGAAAATGGATAAATCCCATCTATCATTGAGCCCCTTAGGGTATAGGGCACACAATGTGTAAATAATCCTGTTCTCTTTGTAACAGTGCACGTAACCTATCTCCTCTACCAGGGGTGGTGTAGGGAGTGAAAGGACTCCAGCATCAGGTTCTTGTTAGAGATAAACAAGTGGAAGGAATGACAGACAGTGGCAAATCATGTATTAAACAAGTGTATTACAAAACACAGACTTACAACCTGCAGTAAACAAATGCTGGGAGAAACAAGTTTCCTATGTCTAGATGCAGCAGTTCTCAGCACACCTTTCTAGAACCATGCTTTATAGTGAGATAAGGAACAAGGTGACAGTTCTCATTGGCTGAAGCAAGGAGTACCATTCCATTGCTGAATAGAAAATGTACAATCAGCAGGAAGAAAAGCATTACATTATACAGAAGATGTAACATTAGTTAGAACAAAGACAGCACAGACGTTGTAGCAGGTGCAAGGTCATTATGGTGCAAAGCAGTGTCAGCAGAAATATATTTGTACAAGAATACTTTGGCAAAAAGAGATGGTTAGGCCCAAAGCATGTATATAAGCAAATGAACATTACATATAACAAAAACTAAGAAAAATGCTGTAAAATAAATGTATACTGTATAGTGTATACAATGCAAGCATGATCCCTAGTACCTAGGCTTGTATAGTGGATACCCATTACTACAAGTTAGTGCAATACCGAAATATCACTGTGATAATAAAATATCTGTCACTGGCATGCATGAGGTGCAAGGGGTGTGAGACCCATGGGCAACAGTGGCACCTCTAAAATTCCCATAAAGCTGAATGTTCTTACATTAGAGTTATGGGTTAATGTCCAGTGTGATCTGACTCGTGTGTCATATTTAACATATTGATAGATTGTACATGTTCTTGCAAGTGCTCTTTATGGTGTGTGTGTGGTACATCCCACATACAGTTTTTCACAGGGCACCAAAGTGTATAAACAACATAGGCTCTGCAAGTAATACACTGTCTCATCACAAACTCATAGTTGTTTTTGGGACCCCAAAAGTGGTGCCTTCATGAGCAAATTGACAAATGTTACAAGCATGGCATTTCTTGAAGCCTGAGATGGAGCTCCAACACTCATGCCAATCTGTGTTAAGTGGCTTTAGCTACAAAATCATGAATCCTCTTCCCACTTTGGAACACTACCTGGGGCAGTCACCTGCAGTATGTTTGAGATTGGGATCTGCAGAAGGAATGTGCCAGAATCTTATCATGGTCCCTGCTACCCTAGGAGTTACTGTATTATAATCAGTGATGTAATTAATTTGATTGGGTATAAGGTCCTGTCTCTGTTTAGGAGTAAGGAGCTCCTCCTATTTTTATTCCTTGCTTGATATTTACTTCAGTAAGAGACTCAAATCTATAGCCTTTTTCTGCTAGTTGTCTTTGCAGGTCACTTGCTTGTTTGTCATAAGTGTGGCGTTCAGAGCTATTTCACCTGAGGTGAAGGAACTGGCCATATGAAATGTTCTCCAGCACATGAGAAGGGGTGTGAGCCTCTGGCCTAAAAACTGTATTCTCTGCAGAGGGCTTCATATAATGATCAGTCAAGATTCGACCTGTTTCTGAATTGCCTGTAAAGGTCAGCTCTAGAAATACCATTTCCTGAGGGTGAGCAGAATTTCAAATTCAATTCATTATTGTTAGTCATAACAGCAAATTCCCTATTTCTTCTACTGTACCATCCTGTATATATTATAAATGCCATCTGTAAAGTGGCACCAGTACTTGATCTTATCAGCATAAAGGTTCCACCTGGGGTCCTAATGGCCACCTCCTCTCACCAACCCATGAAAAGGTTAGCATAGGAGGGAGGTATTTACGACCCAGGGCAGTGCCACAATTATTTATTTATTTAGTTCAAAAGTTTCAATTAGGAAATACATAATGAGCTGCTAATAGCTCATTTCCAGATGTGTCCTGAGGAGAGGGAAAGGATAATGTTAAACAGCAAAACTACTAAAAATACAAAAAATAGGAGTCTTATACAATACTACAGTACTCTCAAAGAAGAGGCTCGTTAAAGAAGTTAGTAAAACATTTTGTAACCACAAATATTGTAATTTAACAAATCCTATAATGAGGAATAGTGCTGGATGACAGGAGAAAGGCAACAGTGATATCAATTCATAAGAAGGGAATAAAAAATTGTAGGAAACTACAAGATGTGGCCTAACATGGATTTATACATGGAAGATCCTACACAACTAACCTAATTGCCTTCTATTACAAAATAAGCTGTAGTTCAGATGATAGTATTCCAGCTGACATTATCTATCTTGATTTTCAAAAGGTGTTTGATAAATTGTGATATGCAGAACATTTTAATAAGATGGATAAGTTAGGATAGGTATTAAAGTGTCAGTTTGAGTTAGACCATGGTTTACCAGCAGAACACAGAAAGTTAGACTCAATGGAATATTATCCAGGAGGAAGCAATGACTAATGGAATGCTGCAGGAGTCTATGTTGAGACTGACACTCTTCTCATTTTATTAGCGACATGCATGTACAAGTTACAAGTTGAATAAAAAGTTTGTGGATGACAAACTGAGGGGGGTAGATTCAGAAGAAAAAAAATCCTTGTAACTGGGCAAAAAATGGTCTGTACTAATGAAAGATGTGTAGTGATGCATCTGGGATGAAAGAACCCAAAGAAAACCTATTCAGTAGTAGGTCAAAATTAAAGGAGGTAGAATCAGAAAGTGATTTAGGTGTTATAATTGGCTATGATATGACCCTGGGAAAACATTGCAAAAGATGGCAGTAACCAGCTAGCCCAGTGGTGCTGAGGGTTGAGGCACTGGGCTGCACACCTCGTGCAGCGCTGGCGATCGATTCAGACATGAACCTGGGTTGTCAGGGGTCAGTAGAACATAGGATCGAGTGTCTGGAGGACTACTCTCCTATCCTGGGAGGGTTAGGATATCCACCACTCTGCAGCCATCCCTGGGGACACCCAGAGGCACTGCTAGAGCTGGTGCAATGGAGGAAGAGTGCAGCAGATGTCAGTGCATCAGTGCGTGATGTCATGGCATGTCTGCCCTCCTAGGAACAAGGAAGAAAACCAGCAGCACCACTCATGGAAGCTTGATGGCCGCAGCTTCCTGAGCCTGGTGGCAGCCGGGGGTGACCTGACATGCGGTATTGGATACTGGCCTGGCGTGGGGATCTAGGGGTCCCTCTCGCAGGTACAGCAGCATATGCCAGTTGGTGGTGGGGTGCCCCAAGGGGCTGTCAGGGGAAGTGAAGCGGTGGCTGGATGTTAGGCAGACTGGTGACTGCATAGGAGGAAAATAAAGCAGTGATAAAAAGATGGCAGTAACTGTATTTTGTTTATTATTAATTTGAATTTTGATAACTGAGTAGGCCCATTAAGACATGCAAGTCCCTTTTAGGGTGACCCAGAATTAATTACATACTATACATTAAGTGAAAAATTCACGATATCTACAGAGCAGAAATAATAGGCAATAACCATTACACCACAATAAATAGCAGTTGAGTAATCATACATACAAGGTACATTGGATTAGTTACAATTGGAGCATAATGAAACATATATTTAGTAACAAGCTTCAGCATCACAGTTATAACAGCACATTGTGCATGAAGGAAGGCAGTTGAAATGCACAGCCTCCATCAGGAGGATGATAGTCAGCCGGGCTAATCCCTGAGGGATTCCTAGCTAAATATACAACTAGTCATCATTTGCACTTGCAGTAGTTCATCCTTCCCTCCAGCTTATGTCTTCATTGGTCTTCACCCAGGTAGTTACCTCTGTGACTCACACTAAAGGCCACTTGTTGGACCTGGTTTTCCTCCTGGGATGGAAACATCCAACTTGGTGGTGGAACCAATCAGTTGGTCGATCATCACCCATAAGGTTCAATTTCTATGCTCCCCTTATAAGTCTGCCCTTGTGGAGATGGTTCAATACTGCCTGTTGGGGGCATGACCCTAGATGGTCTTCTGGTGGAATTGGACCTATTAGGATTACTGGACAAGTGAGGTTCCTGAAACCTTCTACAGACCTATAACAGGGCTATGGTGTGGGCTCTGGATTTCCTTGCTCCTTTCCGGGTCTCCTCACACTCTTCACCCTTGGTCCCCTTGGTTTGATGGGGCTTTGAGGGAGTTGAGACATGAAGGGTGAAGGTTAAATCGTAGCTGGCAAAGAACCATCCTGGATGCTGACAGACTTGGACTGTTGGGACGTCTTGAAGATTATCAGTCAGCAATCTCCTGTAAGAAGGCAGAATTCTGTCCTAAGAGATTGCTGCAGCTCAGAATTGACTAGCTCAGCTCTACTGAACTGTGGATAGACTGTGCAATCCAGCCTGTCTACAAGTTCAGAGAGCGCTTTCTCACAAAAGTGTGAGGAGTTTGTGCAATGCTTTGCTGAAAAATTGATGACATCAGATCAGAGATCCATTTGGCTCATTCTGTGGGAAGGAGGATGGTGGTCAATGAATTGTTTCTCCTGGACTTTGTTGAATGGAGCTTGAGTGGTTGGGGATTGAGGCTGCTGCGGATTCTCAGAGATGTACGCCTGATCAGCTGTAGTTTGGATCTGGACCCCACTTGCCGCTTACTAAGCTGTATTGATGTCATTGGCCCAGTGCTTGTGGAATTAGTCTGATGTTTACTTGAGACAGGTGAGTTCCTTGCTCCCTGAAGGAGACAATGGTAACTCCCTCTCAAGAAATCATCACTTGACCCAGACTGCTCCACTAACTACAGTCTGATCTCTTATCTTCCCTTTGCAGGAAGGTTATTGAGAAGATAGTGATACTGCACTTAGAGAAACACCTTACCATCCATGACATCTATGATCCTCCAGTCCATTTTTGTAAAAGGTATAGTACCGAGACCACTATGGTTCAGGTGATCAATGATCTTTAATTGTGAGAGATCAGAAATCCTATACCATCTTGGTTTTTCTTTATCTCTCTTCTGCATTTGACACTGTGGACCATGGGTGTTGTTGAATTGCCTGCAGACCATCTGCAGCCTGCCTGGCTGGTTCTCAGATGGTTTCATTCATTCATTCCTCACCAGTAGATCACAGAGTGTTACCTCCGGGGTTTAGTCCTCTGAGGTGTTCCCCTGCATTGTGGCATGCTGCAGGGTTCCATTCTGTCCCCATGTTGCTTGCAGTGTATGCTGCCTCTGGGGACATTGTGAGACAGAGTGGTCTGAGGATTCACTGTTCTGCAGATGATACACAGCTTTACCTGTCTTTTGCACCCAACAGGATAGTGTGTCTCAATTTTTAATAACTGTCTTGTAGAAATCCAGGACTGGATGAACATCAGCTGGTTAAAGCTCAATTGACAAGACCGAGGTGCTGGTGGTGGATCCTGGTCACCAGATAGAGAGGTTGCAGACAAGATGCCCTCATGACTGTGGCTTACGGGGGTCCCAGTTACTGACCTCTGAACAGGAGCAAATCTGGAAGTAATTCTTGACAACGATCTCACACTTCGCTCACAGGTGTTGGCTATGGTTAAGTCCTCTTTCTTTCATTTTAGGAATATTGCCCAGATTAAGCACCTAGTTCCATCTGGTGACTTGCCTACTCTTATCCACGCCTTTGTGACTTCAAGCCTTGACTACTATAACTCACTTTTCCTAGAGCTTCTGGTGGTTGAAACCATTGCTTGCAGCTGGTGCAGAACACTGTTGCCAGGCTGCTGTCTTGGTCATCTCAATCCAGCCACATTATGCCTATGCTGTGTGAACTGCTCTGGCTGCCAGTTCAGTGGCAGATCACCTTCAAAGTCAGTTTGCTAACCTATAAAGCCCCTACAGACAGGGACCAACCTACCTGCAAGATCTATTGCATTCTTACTGTCCCTTCTGACCATTTTGCTTGACCAGTGAGGGATTGCTGGAGATTCCTGGGTACAGTTAAAAACATCTGGATCAAGGGCATTTTCATTTGCTGCTACTACCCTGTAGAATTCTCTGCCTTTTCGGATACGGGAGTACCTGACAGTGGAGAGCATTAAGACTGCCTTAAAGACTTATTTATTTCAGCTTGCATTTGGGACTGTTGGTATTGATCTTTGTTAAAACTTCAGATTGTATCTGTATTTTAATATTCTAATGTTTTAATTGTTTTTACTGTACAGCAGTCTGATACTTGGTGAAGAGCGCTTTATAAAGTTTATTATTTATTATTACCCCATGTGCATAGGTTTTGAGCCTCATTTTGAACTGTGCAAGAGTGGAGCCATTAGGATCTCACAGGGTATTGAGTTCCATTGAGGTGTCACGATGAATGAGAAGGATCTCCTGCCAGATGCTGACCGTATCAAGGGATTTCAAGTAATGGGCTGCAGTAGATTGCAGAAACATCTCATTTTGCTTAAGTTTAAGTATTTCTGCAAGACTTGGGGTGTAGTGTGTTTCACAAGTTTGAAGGTTAGACAGTACATTGCAAGGCAGTCTTGCATCAAATGAGAGCCAACCAAGAGCTGCGAACACTCTGCAATGGTGGTCCCTGGATCAGGTGCCAGCTGCAAAGTGTCCTCCATTGTAGAGGCTTTACCCTGCTAAGTTTGTAGTCTCAAATGGACTGTAGAACAGGGGCTATTTAAAAGAGCACTGGCATTAGGATGCTGGCTGCAGTGGCAAGTTGTGCCTCCCTAGAAGGACAGGGGAAAAAGCCTGAAGAGGAAAATAAGCTTCTGATGCAGTGTTTTGACTACAGCATCCACATGTGATCCAAAAGTCATATCTTGGCCAAGCACAACCACTAGATATTTCAGTGACCCCACCACTTCGAGGTGAGTGCCACCAGTGGAGGACAGTTTGAGTAGGTGTTGTCTCTCAGTGCCTGGCCTCCTGTGTCCAAAGAGCATAGCTTGTTTTTTTTAATGTTATGATGGGTTTGTTTGTCAGAACAAGTTTTCTAGTTGTTGGAAGCCACTGTCCAAATTACTGCTTATCCAGTTAATGTCTGCAGAAGATCTGTATATATCTATATTTATATATGTATATATATATATATATAGATATATATATATATATATATATATATATATATATATTTATACAGCATTGTCTGCATAGAGTTGTAACATTGCTCCTCTGAAATTATGAGGCATGTCATTAATGAATAGGTAAAACAGAAGGGAACAAAAATGAAGCCTTGCGGTACACCATCCGTTATTATCCTAAGATTTGATGTATCACCTTGCCACTTAATGCTCTGCACCAATCCAGGATGCATGGTACAACTCAAAGGCGTGGATGCGAGTTGTGACATACGCCACTATGCCGGGGACCCTGTGCCAGATTCCAGAACAGGCAGGATCCACAGCACCTATGCCCTGTGACTTCCAGCAGCTATAGAATTGCACCATGGAAGGGGCACCTGACCTAGTTGCTGCAAGACGCAGTGATGCCCACCCACAGGGTGCAAGCCATGTATGGCATGGCCCCCCAAAGCCCACATAAGGACACCATGGCAATGCCTCCACAGGGTTCTGGAGGTGGGGGACCACTGAATGCTGTGGGGAGCTTGGCAGGTGGGTATTATAGCCTGCCGGGCACTCCTCAGGAATGGGCATGGAGGTGCCAGCTGCGCATGGATGACAGTCCTGCCAGTGGATGTGGGGACCTATGTGGGACCCTGGTGGGGTCGGCTCTAGGGGTGGCAGACATGAAGTGTGACCCCGTGGATGTAGGATATGGTTTGGTCTAACTACTTAGACCATTGTCTGCCAGGGTCCCTCCTGGAATAGCAACTTGCCATTCCATCAGTTAACCACTTGGAATACAGCTGTAACCAATGCTGGAAACCCCCTTGTGCCATGTCGCAGGGGTTTCTGCCATAGTCAGTGGTGTAGCCTGCGTTTGGTGCAGACAGCTTGCGACATGTTGCAGGCCACCTTTCAGAATCATGGGCGGCATAATGCATGTCACAAAGATGTGACTTGCACCTTTGGTTAGCGAGTTGCCTTGTAGCATGCATAACCCATCTTGGAATTGGGCCCTTGTTTCCAGTTGGTCAGGTAGCAGTAGAATCAGAGGCAGAAGGTAATCTAGCCCTATTACCTTTAGTTTGGCCAGCTTTAGTTTGTGATTGACCAAGATGAACACCTTAGTAAGGTCAACAGAAACTGCACCCATAACCATGCTGTACTCCATGGCATTAAGGATGTTTGAAGTCACACACACCAGTCCTGTGTCAGTGCTATGGTTTTGCAAAAACATGCTGGACACTAGTAAACTGTACTGCAGGTAGGCCTGGAGTTGGTTATACAACAGCCTCACCTGGACTTTAACAAGTCAAATCAAATCAAAGTTTATTGGCAGAATTAACTCTGTTGAGCAGGCTCACTTACAAGGAGGTCCTGAGGCAAAGTTGACAATACACTTACAAAACAATATATACAAGAGCAAATACAGTAGTAGCACATCATAACATGGTGATGAGCAAAATCAGTAATAACAGCAAAAGATAATATATTTTATATATATACATCGTAGAAAATATACATATGTACATGCATACATGCAGCTGCGTACAGAGGAGAATCTCTAGAGAGGAAAGTCTTGGCTTAGTGCACATATGTGCAGAATGTAGGACACTGTGGCTGATATGAAACAATAATATTAGGGTAAATGAGGTGATCAGGGCAAGAATTGACAGTATCTAGTAGTGTTACAAGTAGACCAGAAGTTTACCAGGATAGGCAGGGTTCAGGAGAGAGGTCATCAGGGTAGTACTGACAGTATGTAGTAGGATTACAACTAGACCAGAAGTCTACCAGGATAGGCAGGGTTCGAGAGAGAGGAGATCAGGGAAGTACTGACAGTATGTAGTAGGGTTACAAGTAGACCAGGAATCTATCAGGATAGGCAGGGTTTGGGAGAGACGAGATATGGGAGTACTGACAGTATGTGGTAGGGTTAAGTAGACCAGGAGTCTGCCAGGATAGGCAGAATTCAGGAGAGAGGAGATCAGGGAAGTACTGACAGTATGCTGTAGGGTTACAAATAGACCAGGAGTCTACCAGGATAGGCAGGATTCAGGAGAGAGGAGATCAGGACAGTGAGTTTGGGTAATCAATAGTATGCAGAAGACAGGGAGTGGTAAGGCATGGAGAGCAGCGAGCAGGATAAAAGGGAGGTGAGAGCAATGGAAAGGTGGGTAGAAAGATGCAGAGACCTGAAGGCTACAGGGGTGGGTGAAGGGGAGAGAACATAGAGAGGGAGGGTTTACCATACAGGGGAATGCGATGCCAGCCATCTAAATTTTTCCATGCTATAAGCAGCAACAAGTACAGGAGACACGTAACTTGCTAGTGAGTAGACATTTGAAGCTGCCAAATGGGGATCAGGTGCTGAAGCTTGATGCATGCCTGGGCTTTGTTTCAGGCGACTGGTAGGGTGTGGCTTATGGCCAAACTCTCAAAGTGGGTGTAGGTGCTAGAGATTTGCAGAATAATGTGGGTGGTGCTGTTTAAGGTGTAAGAGGATGATGTATGTTGAAAGAGATTAGTTATATATGGGGAGTTTAAGCAGGAGGGCTTTGTTCAGCCACGTGAGGGAGAGATATAACCATCTGGTGGCTAAGGATGTCAAGCCAAGGGAGGCACATAAGGTCACAGTAATGCGTATGTATAATGGGCATTGGAGATAAAATGTATTTCAATGGTATAGTGTGTCCAGTTGGCACAACAGGAGTCTGGACAGTGGCTATAGAAGATATCTGCATAGTCAAGGAGGTGGCATGAAGGTTGTCTGTATACCCATAGCCTGACTTCAATATTAAAGAGAAATTTGTTCCTGTAAAGAAAGTCAGGTCGCTGTCTCAGTTTTTTCGTAAAGGGAGGTGATGTGAGCAGAGAAGGATAGGAGTGCTGGTTAAGGTCACACCCAAGATATTTGAATTTGTTGATGACCTTGAGATTGTCATCAAGGAGTGTTCTTATGGGGAAGAGAGCTATACCACACTTTGTGTGGTGAGTTGGTGACTGGAGTGGAAGTACATGACCTATGTTTTTTTGTGTTTAGAAGTTTGGCCTGTGCAAGACTGAGCTGGAGGAGATTAAATTCTGACTGGAGTTCTGAATGGATCTCCAATATCGATGATTTAGATGTATATATTACTGTATCATCTGTAATAGACGTATCATTGCATTATTAATATTGTGTCCAGTGGTGTTGATATATAACATAAACAGGAGTGTACCAAGTATCGAACTCCACGGCACTCCTCTCAAAAGAGGGAGAAGCAGAGAGAGGGAGCCACCTGCTCTTGTTTGTTGCAATCTGTTAGACAGGTAGCTGTCAAACCATGACAACGCAGGCCTGGTGATACCATGCTAGTTTAGCATATCCAGGAGCAAAGCGTGGTTGACAGTGTCGAATGCTTTGCTGAGTTCTAAAAAAACAGCTCCTGTGAACTGTTGCTTGTCTGTTTTGGTCAACGAATTCTTAATTGTGTGTTTACCAACTTCTCCAACAGTTTGAGAGCAGCGGTAGGATGGATATGGGACAATAATTGTTCAGGTTTGTGGAGTCACCTGATTTAAAAAGAGGGAGCACCTGGGCAATTTTCCATTACTCAGGTATTGTGCTGGTGCTGATGGACATATTAAACAAATACAGGATAGGTGCGTTAGATACCTGAAGCCTAGTTTAATGAAGTACCAACCTATTCCATCAGCACTAGTGCCTTTGTTAACATCTGACCATAAAAGGAGGTCTTCTACTTTGTACAGGAAGGAGTAAAAGTGAAGATGTTATTGGTTGGTGGTGATGACTGTCTTGGTGAGTTGGTCATCAGGTTTGCTGTTGTTGAGGTGTTAAATGAGACCTGTGGTGGAGAAGTGGTCATTAAATCCATGTAGTATGTCTGACTTGTCAGAGAGGATCTGTCCTTTGAAGGAGAATTTGCCAGTAGTGTGGGAGAAGATTTATAGCCTTCTGCTGATTTGATGATATGTCAGAATTTGCTGGGATTTCCCTTCACAGCATCAAAAGCAGTTAGGAAATGTGTAGCTTTATGCGGCTCTGATTTTTTTATACACTGATTACGGCATGCTCTGAAAGCTGCCAAGTGTACCAGAGTTTAGTCCTTCTGTCTGTAGCTCAGAGACAATCCCTTTGTTCAGTGCTGTTTTAGGTCGAGTGTGAACAAAGGGCAGGAGAGCCTCAAGTTCTATATTTTCATATAGGAACATGTTTGTTAATTATTCCTCTTATGATGTTATTAAATAGAGTGACTGCGCCATTAACATAGAAACATAGAATTTACAGCAGATAATGACCACTTGGCCCACCTAGTCTGCCCATTTTCCTACCTAACAAGATAAGCTGCAGATCCCAGTTAATCAACAGCTTACTTCTTCCTACCCCCACTAGGACTGTCTTATGCCTGTCCCATGCATTCTTGAAGTCCCCACTGTTCTTGACTCCACAGCCTCCTCAGGAGTCTGTTCCATGCATCCACAACCCTCTCAGTGAAAAATACTCCTCACATTACCTCTGAGCTGTCCCCTCTATCTTCAAATTGTGCCCCTTGTTCTTGCACATCTCTTTTCTGGAAGATGCTACCCTCTTGGACTTTGTTAATTCCCTTGAGGTACTTGAAAGTTTCTATCATGTTTCTCTCCTCTTTCCTCAAGGGTATACATATTAAGCTCCTTTAGTCTTTCTTCCTATGTCTTCTGTGCAGACCCTGCGCCATTTTGTTGCCCTCCTCAGACAGCCTCCACTCTGTCTATGTCTTTGTGGAGATGGAGTCTCCAGAACTGCACACAGTACTCCAGATGGGGTCTCACCAACTGTCTGTACAGAGGGATAACAACTTCCTGTTTTCTACTATTGATGCCTCTTTCTGTATATCCCAGTATCCCCCAGCCTTCCTTACTGCCTTCTCACATTGCTTGCCCACCTTTAGGTCATCTGATATAATTACCCCCAGGTCCTTTCTATTTTTACTGTTGTCAGTATCTCACCCCATTGTGTACTCTAGTCTTGGGTTTGTGTTTCCCAGGTGCATTACCTGCACTTCTTTGCATTGAATCTGAGCTGCCATACATTTGTCCATTCCTCCAACCTTACCAAATCCCTTCTCATCCTTTTTCACTCCATCTTGTGTATCAACCCTGTTGCAGATCTTTGTGTCATCTGCAAAGAGACATACTTTTCCTTCCAGTTCCTCTGCAATGTCACTTATAAAGACATTAAAAGGACCGTTCCAGTACTGAACCCTGTGATACCCTGCTAGTAACCCTCCTTTCTTCACTGTGTACTCCATTTACTATTACCCTTGAGTCCTGTTGTCTAGCTAATTTTTATCCAGGCTACCACCATGGGACCCACTCAAGGCTGGCTATCTTGTGTATTAATCTTTTGTGGGACTGTATCAAATGCCTTGCTAAAATCTAGGTAGGCCATGTCCACAGCCCCTTCCTGGTCTACTACTTTGGTCACCCAGTCAAAGAAATCTATTACATCTGCCTGACATGACCTTCCCATCGTGAATCTATGCTGCCTTGGGTCCCTGTGCCCCACTGGCCTCTAGGTACGCTAAAACAATTCCTTCCTTCGAAGTGATTCCATCATTTACCCTACCACTGAGGTCAAACTAACTGGTCTGTAGTTTCCTGCCTCTGTCCTGCTCCCACTTTTGTGAAGAGGAATCACATCTGCCCTCCTCCAGTCCTCAGGTACCACCTAGCCTCCTATGATTTGTTAAAGAGAGTAGTCAGCGGTGTCACTAGTTCTACCCTTAGTTCTTTTAGAATTCTTAGGTGAATTCCATCAGGCCCCATTGCTTTGTCCACCTTCAAATTTATTAGTTCTTTCAGAACCCTTTCTTCTGTAAATGGACCGGTATCGATCCCCATCTTCAGAGTGTTTTTTTTGTTTGGTTTAGGTAACTCCCCTCCTCTTCCTTTGTGAATACTGAGCAGAAATATTTATTCAGTATCCCTGCTTTTCACTGTAACCCTCTACCCAATTTCCCTCCCTTTATTAAGCTTCAGTATCCCTTCTTTGGTCTTTCTTCACTCTCTAATGTACCTATAAAAGGTCTTATCCCCTTCTTAACAGAACTGGCTATCCTTTCCTCAGTTTGGACCTTTGCTATTCTGACTGCCTTCCCAACCTCTTTCTGCTTTAACTAATAAAGTTCTCTGTCCTTCTCCTTATGTGCTTCCTTATGTTTCCTGAATGCTGTCCTTTTCTCCTTAATCTTCCTGCCACCTCTTTTGAGAACCATACTATTTTTTCCTTCATTGAGTTTTATTGATTTGCTTTACACAAAGGCTTGTTGCCTCTGTGATGGCTGTTTTGATCACTCCTATTGTTCCTCCACCCCTCCTTCTTGCCTGTTTGCTAGTGCCTTTCTGAGGCACTCTCTCATTTTCCCAAAGTCAGGCCTCCTAAAGTCCAGTACCTTGCTTTTGTATGGCTTGATTGTATGACTGTGTTTATTGTGAACCACTGTTTTGTGGTCACTTGTTCCCAGATGGCTACCCACTTCTAAATCTGAGATTCTTTCTCCATCCCCATTCAAGAGTACCAGGTCTAAGATTGCTACCTCCCGAGTGGGTTCCAGTACTAGCTGTCTGAGGCATGCCCCTGTAGGGCATCAGGAATGTCCCTGTTTGGATGTGCCTGCAGCAAGGGTGCTCCAGTTAACATCTGGCATATTCAGGTCCCCATCAGCAATATCTCCCCTTCTTCTGCCATTCTAAGAAAGCCTTCTATCATTTTCTTGTCCATTCCTCCCTGAGATGGGGGTCTGTATACAACCCCATGGGGATTGTGGTGCCATTTCCTGTCTCCAGGGTGACCCAAAGTGCCACATCTGCTCCCTGTTTACTCTTTAGCTCTATTGCTTTGATCCCTTCCTTTACATGAGAGCTACTCCTCCTCCTTTACCCCCATCCCTCCTGTAGATTGTGTATCCTGGTATGTTGACATCCCAGTCATGGTTCTCTGTGTACCATGTTTCTGTGACTGCCACAATATCCAGGTAACCCTTTTCCATCAAGGCCACTAGTTCAGGGAGCTTATTACACAGACTACAAGCATTGGTACTCATCACCCTCCACTTTTTGATAGCCTTACCCTTTTAGCCCCATTTCTGTCCTTACTGACTTTGCCTTTTTACATTTAAATCTGTTCTACTCCTAATAACTTCTGTACCTTGGTTTTACCTCACTAATCACCATGTTTTGTGGGGAGGCTTGGATTGCCCTGCCCTTTTCAGTGCCCCCTCGGCTAGTTTAAATGCTTGCCAATGAAGCATTTAAACCTTCTCATCTAGGACCCTGGTTCCTCTCAACAGATGCAAACCATCACACCAGTATAGGTCTGCATCCTCCAGGTGGGTCCCCAGTCCCCAATGAAGCCAAAACCCTGAGCTCCACACCAGTTTTTCAACCACTCATTGAATTCCTGGTGAGAAGTGCCCTAGCATCTCCCTTGCCATAAACAGGCAGCACCTCCGAGAAGGTTACCGCTGCACTACTTATCAAAGACCCCTTCCCAACTCTACAAACTCCTCTTGCACTGCTCTGATCTCATTCCTAGCCAGGTCATTTGTCCCTAGGTGGACAATGACATCCAACTCCTGCCTAGTGCAGCTCCTCCCATGATCTGAGGATTTGCTTCCTGTCCCTCAAGCCATGGTGCCAGGAAGGCACCTTATCTCCTCTCCCTTCTTCCCCATTTCTACCCCCTAATGATTGGAGTCCCCACCAGGAGTTGTTTCCTTCCCTGTGGGGTCCCATGCCACCCTCCTGTGGGTCTCCTTTGTGAAGGTTCCCAGCATCCTTCTTGGTCTTCACTGCAGCTGCCTCCATAGAGGAACCAGTATCCACCAGAAGAGTGAATAAATTGTGGAGGTATAGTTGGAGGGATGCAACTTTGTTCCACCACCCTCCCTCCTTGAGCCTACCCTGGTCCAGCCTCTCCTCTTTCTTGGCAACCTCTGAAGTAGTGGCATTGGCCCTGGTGGTCCCTGGGTGGGAGGAGGTTTCATGAATCCTAGCCAGGTCAGCCTGGAGATGGGCAACCTCCTCTCTCAGACCAGAGGTGCCTGAAAATAGGCAGCATCACAGCCTCCAGAATGTCTCCCGGAACACTGCCACCCCACAGCCATTGCACTGCACCTCTCCTATCATGTCTTATTTTGTGTCCTCTACTGTTTCTGGATGCTTATTCTCTCCTCTCCTCTCTACAACTCTAACCCTTCCTGTACTGGGACAGCAACTTCATATCTTCTTCAGTAGCTTCCTTCTTCCTTGCTCAATATCAGACCACCAGCAGCTAGTGGGGAGAGTGAGCTACTTTTTCCTTTAGGGCTGACAAAACCAATGTTTCTCTATGATCCTTTCCTTCCTACTGCCAAACAGGAAGTTCCTTGTTGACAGTCAAATCCAGTGGCTATAAAAGTAGAACTGGCTTTGAGTGAGATGGAGGGCAATTAGTAAGAAAAAGGCTAGCAACAGGAAGTTGTAATTTAACTCACCTGCTTTTATAGTGTCTAAATCACCCGCAGGTAAGCTCTCTTTCCTCCTACAGGTTTAGCAAAGTCAGCTGATACAGTACCCTTCCCTGCACATTAATGTTTGGAGCCATATAAAAGTTGGACCAGCCTATGTCTTTTAGGTTGGATTGATAATGAGAGGGATTGAATTTAGGAAGGCTCCTAAACCAAGTGAATCTATTTGCAGGCTATGGGGTTTGCTGGCCTCTGACACAGGCCACTGCACAGTGATCACTGGCATTGTTGTGAAAAACTGCTGAGAATGTGTACTTGTGGTGTCAGTTTGTAAGGATGAGATCAATCAGTGATCCATTACAAGGCAGTTTGGGAGTGGGACTAGTAGACTCTGAAACTAGTTGGGAGAAGCCAGTCTTGTTGCAGAAATCTTTAAGTAATAGGCACTTGTTGCAGGTTTATGCCCATCGAGATTTAAGTCACCATGAATGATTTCATTGTGTCTAGAATCAGATATAGGTGCACATGATTTAGGAGTTCCAAACCCCAGACGGTGGCCTGTAGCAGCCTATGCCATTAAGGTTTCAATGGGGAATAAGGAGATTTAGCAGAATGGAATCAAATTCTTTCAGTAAGGTAGTAGGTGTAATGTTGAACACTGTGAATTTGTCTTTAACATAGATAGCTACCCCCACCCCTCGTTGATCTATCGCTACGGTAGATGTTGGAGAAGGCAAGGAGACTGCTGTGTCAGGGATGGATTTTTCAGCCATGTTTCAGGCAGTACCAGAATGTCTGGATCAGTGTGGGAATCTCAGGACTGTACTAAGTCAATCTTCTTTAATAGGCTGCACATGTTAAGGTGCAATAATTTCAGACCTTTTGTACTTATGAAGGTAGTAGGTGAGGCTAGGGTTTGGAGTGGGCCAGTATTTAACTCAGTGTTACATGAGCAGATTAGCAGCAGGAAGGCTAAGGTGCTGACCAATCTGCAAGCAGTTTTATTTTGCAGGATTTGTGGTGTCTACATAGGGATAAGTAGGTGGCAAGTAGTTACCTGTGTAGTGCAGGCAAGATGGACACATACCGTAGAACAGCAGTGATGCACAAAATAATTTTAGGTGAGGGACTGTCATAAATACTGCTAGTAGGGAAGTATGGAGGTCCCATAGGGCAGTTTTGTGTGTTTGGTGGCGTCGGGGAGGGGCAATTGGTGGAATCTTGAGGGAGCAATAGGTTGCTCGACTGCAGGGAGGGCAGGAGGTGTCAATACAATTGGATGCCAGGCTATGCGGGAGGTGGCGCATGGGTAGTAGGGAGTAAAGCACAGAGAAGAATAACTGGGAGCAAGGACATAGCTATGTACGAGGTGTGCTGCACCCTTGTTTTACAGTTTCAGTACTTAATAAGTGCGAGAGGCACAGGAGGGTGAGCACCCGTGAGGTACATTGAAAAGGAGAAAAAAAATAAAGGAGAATGCAATAGATTTTAATTAGGTTGTAATAAGTGTAATGTCTAAAGTCTACTATATAACGTAATGAAAAACACAAGAAAGAACATTTTTGTATTTGAAATTAATATCATCAGACAATAAAATTCTTGCTTATAGTCCAGCAAGATGACAGCTGCAGAGAAAGTAGAGTGTAGTTTTGGATCAGGTAACAAAGACACAGTAGCTACTATAAGATTAACACCGTCAAGTTTTAGGCCCTATAACTGCATTCTGTAACTTTGAGAGGAGTTGCAATATTAGTGAGTGGGGAGGATGAAGATTGCCAGGGAAGGTGCCGCTGGGGAAGGAGAGTATTTAGTAAAGGCTGGGGTGAGGGAGTGGAGTGAGGGAGGGTGAAAAATTCAATCTGGAAGGAGAAAGGGAAACAGAAATGGGATTCAGTTATAGGCATAGCTTAGAACTGTAACACAGATGAAACCTGGTCTAAACAGAGGAGTGTTCACAAAAGCTCTGTCACTTTAATCTGAGTTTCTGATCTAGGGTAAAATACCACAGGAGCTTAAAACAAAGAGTGCTACAGTATAATACCTTAAATCCTAAAACCTGCACTCTGAGAAATCCTGCACTTGAAATTACCCTTGAGTGCAAAATTGCTGTAGAAAGGCTTACATAGAAACATAGAATTTGATGGCAGATAAGGACCGCTTGGCTCAACCAGTCTGCCCATTTCCCTACCTAATGGATAAGCTGCAGATCCTAGTTAACCAGCAGCCTACTTTTTCTACCCCACCCTCTAGAATTGCCTTATGGCTGTCCCATGCATGCTTGAATTCAACCATTGTTTTGACTCCATAACCTCCTCCAGATGACCGTTCCATGCATCCACAACCCTGTCTGAAAAATACCTCCTTACATTACCTCTGAGCCACCCCTCTGTCTTCAAATTGTGACCCTTTGTTCTTGCAAACCTCTTTTGAAATATGCTACCCTCTTGGATATATTGATTCCTTAAGGTACTTGACGTTTCTATCATATCCCCCTCCCTCCTTTCCTTGAGGTTATACATATTAAGCTCCTTTAGCCTCTCTTCATATGTTTTCCAGTGCAGACCCCTGCACCACTTTAGTTGTTGGCCCTCTGACAAATTCGATCTTGTCTATGTCCTTGTGGAGATTGGGTCTTCAAACTGTACACAGTATTCCAGATGGGGTCTCACCAGCTGCCTGTACAGAGGGATAACAACTTCCTGTTTCTACTGGTGATGTCTCTCCCTATGCATCCCAGTATCCCCCAGCCCTTCTTACTGCCCTCTCACATTGCTTGCCCATCTTTAAGTCATCTGCTATGACTACCCCAGGTCCTTTTCCATTTTTGTTGTTGTTAGTATCTCACCCCATTGTGTACTCTTCCCTGGGTTTTGTTTCCCAGGTGCATTACCTTGCACTTCTTAGCATTAAATCTAAGCTACCATACATTTGACCATTCCTCTAATCTTGCTAAGTCCCTTCTCATCCTTTCCACCCCACCCTGTGCATCAACTCTGTTGCAGACCTTTGTGTCATCTGCAAAGAGACATACTTTAGATTCACTTGTAAATTAGGATTCACAGGACAGTCTGGTGAAACTTAATCAGTACCAGAATCAGTAAATAAAATTAGCTTGAAGTCCAAAAGGATAGGGAGTAGCAAAGAATTAAAGAAGTGGAGCAGCCAATAAGCAGGAGAGCCGATGGTTCCTGCCTAGTCGTGGAGACACCAAAAGTTTGAGCAGCATACCTTTGGTCTGGTGATCAGCGGGCAGTAGAGAAAGAAGGCAGCCAATTGACAGTGAGGACCTGCGGGCTGCTTGCAGCAGCTGAAACACCATGTTAGGGGCAAAGCTTTGGTCTGGTGATTGACGGGCAGTAGAGTGGGGAGGTAGCCAGTGGACAGTGGGGACCCACTGGGCTGCTTGCAGCAGCAGAAGTATCTGATGCCAGGGTGAAGCTTCAGTCTGGTGATTGGCGGCAGTGAAGCAAGGAGGCAGCCGGCAGACAGTGGGGACCTGCCAGGCTGCTTGCAGCAGCAGAAGCATCCACGTCCAGGTGTAAAGCTTCAGTCTGGTCATTGGCGGGCAGTAGAGCAAGGAGGCAGCCGGGGAGTGGGGATCCACTGGCTGCTTGCAGCAGCAGAAGTGCCTGTGTCGGGTGAAGCTAAGGAGTGCAGAGAAGTAAGATGAGTCCGTAGTTTCAATCAGTTCTTTCTTCCCACCTTTGTTGATAGGAACCACCAGTACAACCTTCCATTTTACAGGAACAGCACCCAGGAGAAGAGATTTATTGATAAGATGTTTGAGGAGACTGGTGATACTAGGGATACAACTTTGAGAAACTTAGGTTCCAAGTTATCAAATCCAGGTGCTCTTTCACTTTTTATACTTCTAAGTTGCTTGAGAACTTCCTGCCTGGAAACTAGTGTAAAATGAAACTTCGGTTGAGGTACAGAAGTAGGCGCCTGGCAAGAAAGTGAGAGCCTATTAGAGTAGCCCCTGGGGATCTTAAACTGATGTAAGCCTGTGAAGAACTTATTAAACTCTGTTGCAGTGGCTATATGGTCTGAAATGACTCATCCTTTAACTGTAATTGCATAAAAGATATGTTGGATCAGCCTTTAAGTAGACAGTTTATTGGAGTCCAAAACCTTTTGGGATTAGACAGATTTTCAGTCTGGAGGGACTTAAGGTAAGTCTTTTGGTACTTTTGAGACTAGATTTGCAGACATTTCTCAGATTCCTACAGGTATGCCAATCAGATGATAGGCCAGATTTTCTTAAATTGGCCCTATGCCTTTGCCCTCAAAGTCATATGGCCTTCTGGTGGTCGCTGTTTAGCCATTTGGCACAGAGACCTTTGGCCCTACATTGCCTTTACAGGGCATGTTTGCTGACCACTCTATTGGAGTTGTTAATGAAATAGTCCAGGGCCTGGTTCACATTTGGGGATCTGTTATTAATCTCCAATTGATTGCTTTCAGACTGTGAAGAAAGGAAGACTCTTCAAACTAGGAAAGGTCCTAGCTTCTATAAATTTAGGCAGGGATTGGGATGACTATTTTACAGATGCAATATACTGGAAAGTAATCACTGACAGAGTTTGCTAAGATCCTGACAGCTCTGCACATCCAGTAACTTCAGCACTTTCAGCAATTTTGAACACTCATTCTGAACTGTGGCTAATACTGTTGAATGCATACCTTCTCAACTGTACCACATTACGAGGTACATTCCTCATTTTACTTCATAAAGCTCCCTGTTCCACATTGTGAGGACTTGTTCCACATTCAGTATTAACATTTTAAAGCAAAAATCTGTAGTAAATGTTACAAAAATATATTACTCGATTAATAATAGACTTTCTAAACATAAATGCAAACATTTTAACAGTGTTCTGAGCTTCCTAGGTAAAGATTTGATTAAGTGTTTCACATTTTGTTCATATGTTCCACATTTTGAGAGGCAATGTTCCACATTTGGGAGACAAAAGGTTGAGAGGTATGGTTGAATGGGAAACAGTTTGGCTGCCTGACCCTTTGCCAGTTTTCAGGCCTGGACTGCTGCTCTTTCAGAGTTCCCACCATGTCCTGGTAAGTGGGGCAAGGGACTACCAGGTGTAGAGGTGGTGCAACAGGCATTACTAGGTGGGTCAAGCCACTACAAAGACACAACTGCACTAGCTGGACCGTTATCAGATTTGAAGATCCAGTAATTTTAGCACTATCAGCAGCTTTGAACACTCATTCTGAACTATGGTTACTACTGTTAAATGGAAAGAAACATCTTGGTTGCCTGACCCCTTTCCAGCTTTCACATCTGGACTGCTGCTGTTTCAGAGTTCCCACTGTGTCCTAATAAATGGGGAGGGCTACCAGGGGTGGAGGTGGTGCCAGAGGCATTACTGGGATGAGCCACCCACTACAGAGGCACAGCTGTGCCAGCCAACCATCGGATCTTTGAACATACAGTACCTTCAGCACCATAAGCAGCTTTGAGCACTTATTCTGAGCTATAGCTACTACTGTTGAATAGGAAACATCTTGGTTTCCTGACCCCTTGCCAGCTTTCACACCTGGACCACTGCTGTTTCAGAGTTCCCACCATGTCCCAGTAAATGGGGGTTACCAGAGGTGGAGGTGGTGCTGGAGGCGTTACTGGGGGTTAGCCAAGCCCACTAAAGGTGCAGCCATGCAAGCAGCTGCATGTATGAGTAGTTCACACAGGAGTGGTGTGAGTCATCCTGTGTGAGTCCTCGTGGGGAGGCCTTTTTTTAATTTTTTGTTTTTATTTTCCTTTAGTTGTTCTAATTAGTATTAGTGTATTTGGAGGATTAATTAGTAAGTTTTAAAATGTTTGTAGTTGTTTCCATTTTAAATAACAATTTTAGGATGACCATGTTTCAGTTGGAGTTTTATCTAATTTGCAAACACTTAATGAGCACTGTGTGCACAGACAAATACACAATACACTAGCCAAAGTACCCTACAGATAGATTGGAAGCATGGAAGAGGGATTTTGCCACTGTATTTAGCACAGCAAAATAATGGGAAGGAGTAATCTCACCTAGTATGCTACATTTTTCCTTAGATAAATATCTGATTAAAACAATGGTTCTGATGGTCTCCCTACAGCCAGGCAGAGGGGCAAAAGAATCATAAACAACCGAGTAGTTAATATCAGTTTTAGGCTTTGTAAAAATGTGGAGCTATGAAGAGAATCTGAGACACATTGCTCCCATGCCTGTAGTTTATTTGCTTGTGTGTGGAATGTACATCCAAAACCAGGTCCTAGATTATCAACAAACTGTGATTATTCTACGAGGGGTTCTCAAATGGGAGGCCAGCCTCCTGGGAGGCCCCAACCTGTTCCAGGGAGGCTCAAGCAAGTCTGAAAAGTACTGTATTTAAATTTTGAGTTTTATATATTTTGTTTGAAAGGATGAAGCAAACTGAAAGAGAATAATAGTAGGTGAAATTTATGCATTTATTTACAAATCATTGACAAGAGAAGGTGAAGGAGTTGATATTTATTTCAGGTGTACCCGGAGAAGGGTAGGAGAGAATACAGTTCAAAAGGTAACTGCAAAGCAGTCACAATACAAAATGAACAATAGTGCAAACAAATATGAAGAATAAATTAATAATGAGTGGTGGTAATTGATCAATTTGTAGAGTGTTAGAACAGCCCAAATACAAGGGTTGAGAATAGAAGTGCTAAGAACAATAGTAGGAAGGAGCAAAGTAATCCCTAAGAAGTTGTATAAGAGCAGGGAGGGGGGCTAGGTATGTAGAAGGTTATTCCAGATAGAGAGGTAACAGAGAAAGTAGTCTTACCCCATGAAGGTACTGCAACAAGGGTAACAATGGTTCAAGAATCAAAATAGTGGAGCAAGTAGGCTGGCCTGTGTGTGTGTGTGTGGGGGGTTACAGTAAGCTGAATAACTTTTATTTTGTTTTATTTGTTAGTCAGATAACACCTTTGAGCACAGGTGCTCTTTTCAAAGGTTCCGATCAGTGAAAGACAAAGAACTGAATGACAGCCAAGTACTCAAAGGGGTTTCAATTTATTCATGGTGTACTGTGCAAAGTACAGTATGTTAATTTTCTTTGGGAGGCCCAAGATTATTTCAGTTTTGGGGAGGCTCAAAATCTTTTCCATGGATTTGGGAGGCTCACTGTGACAAAGTCTAAGAACTGTTGTTCTACAGGTGTTTTGAAGGAGAAGGATTATGTAATACATTTCAATGGGAGACATATAGGAAATAAAATAGATCATATCACAGAATGGGTTACACAATATAGTCCAGATATCATGATTATATCAGAATCATGGTTAACTGATAGAATCCCAGAGCTAAATTAGCATCACAGGTTACAATATATGGAGGAAAGAGAAAACTAAATGGAGGGGGTAATAATATTTGCAAAGAATATTTAAAGATTAAAGAACTTGAAACAAGTCAGAAGTGCAGATTCTAGAACTGAGTCCACCCTGTAACAAAACAGTTTTGTTGATTGGTATGTACCACTGTCCAAAGGCAAAACAGAAGTATTTGATATTGTGCAGGACCATCTCTTACAATAGTTAAAGAGTCAGGAGTTATTGGTTCTTGGGGACCTAAATGTAGATTGGTTAACAACTAACAATAATCACAGTTCTATACACACCTTCCTCACGGTCACATTCAAAGGCATAATTTCCATCTTAGTGAGGTTTAACTTGTAATTAGAGATTCTGCTGAACTGTGTAATTATATCCAGAGCAGCTGGTAGGGAAACCTTAGGGGTGGTAATATGCAGTAAAACATTGTCTGGTATGCTGAAAGTTTATATTGATGAGGGCCCAGAGAAATACCAGAGATTTGGAAGTAACATTAATTTTCCTAATTGGAGGAACAGTGATTGCAGTTTAATGGATTTAAAATGGATCCTGGGGATGTCACAACTTATTGATTTTACGAGACTGAACACTAAAGATCACCAGACCTCTGCATTACTTGATTTAATATTAACAACCAAATCAGATTATTTTAAATCCTATGGTGTATCCTGATTTATTTTCAGACCACCAAATAATTTTCTGTGTTTGAAGAATGGCCAGGAGCAGTTGCCCTTGTAAAATAATTTATTGTAAATCATATAAAACGTTGACTATGTCAATTTCATGTTGGATTTGGAATCTAAAAACTGGGATTTAGTTAATTCCAAATGGTGATGAGGCATGGTCTATAATTTATCAAGAATTTATGGACAGTTGTAATACATTTGCTCCAGAAAGAACCAGGAAAATAAAACACAATAATTCCCCATGGTACAATTCCCATCTTCACAAAATGAAAAAATTAAGGGATAACACATGAAAAAAGCAAAAATACAAATAACATCCAGGAATGGAATAGAAACAAACACATAAGAAATATTTATACTAAGGAAGTGAGAAGAGCAAAGCAAGAGTTCTTTAAAAAGAACTTAGCTGGTGATGTAAAGATGGATCCAAGGGAATTTTGCAACATTTTAAGGAGGCTGCAGAGATAACTAAAGGTAGCCTATCCAAATTACTTTGAAATAAATGGTGAAGAGGCACCCTGAATGAGTCCGCTAATAATTTAAGGAATACTTCATTAAAATAAGAAAATATGCTTTCAGATAAAATAATACCAATTAAATATAGAATATTCCACTGTTACACAAAAGTTAGATAAAGTCTTTAAATTTAAACCGGTCACAAAACACAAGTTTGTGACAAGATCTTAAAATTAACACAAAAAGGAAGGTAGGATGGATTCATGTCTTGTTGTTAAAATATGCAGCTCCTGTAATAGAGTTCACACTGGCAGATCTTTTAATTTATCTATGCAGACAGATATCTATTCAAAAGGTGAAAGAAAGCACAGGTGGCCTGATTCTCAAAACATTATGCATGTTGCAGTGACTCTGCACCAACGAGTATGGTGCAAGTAGCACGTTGTGCCATGAGTTGCAACAAATAGTATTCTGCAAAGCAGCCTGCAACATGTCACAGGCTGCTTGTGCCAAAGTAGACCTGAGCCACCAGTTGCACCAGAAACCCCATGCAACATGGCACTAGGAGGTTTACGACAGCAGTTGTGCCCTATTCTGAAAGGGTGGCTGCCACATCCCAAGTCAGATTCTATAACAACCTGGGAGGACATCTGCTTAAGTACACACTTGTAACTGGTGTGGTGTACTTTTCATCCACCGGGACTGCACCAATGTGCCCCTAACAGAGTTCTCCCATAGGTCAGGCAGCCCCTATTCCACTCCTTGTAATATGTAATTTAAATGTCCTGTTGGGTTATGGTCCCCCAGTCCCACTTCTTGATAGTAATGAATGAAAGGCCCTTCAGGGTTATCATCTCCTAAGTCTTGATCCCCATGTATAATTAATTATAATGCACCACAGGGCTTTCATCCCACTAAGTTCCAGTCCCCATGTGTAAGTAATTTAATCCCCCAAAGGCCTATCGGAACCCCATCCTCAAACCCTGAGTAATAAATAAGAAGCTCATGTGGGCTAGCGGCCCCTCCCAAGTCACTATTTTCCCATCCCCAAAATATTCCTGTTAGGATGTGTTATGTACCAGCATTACCACAGCAAATCATGGAATGAATTTTATAATGAGATATTCAGTAATAGCCAGCAAGGTACGGGGAACTTTCAAAAGAACTGGCAGGTTTTAAGATCAGATCACAGATTACAAGAGGTGGCACAAAGTTCCCATGTTTGTATTCAAAAGGGAAATGAATTTGAATGACCAGATAGTTCACTCAGTACAACTAGTACAAAACAAAGAAATTGCTCCTCAACAAGGATTTAAACCTGTCAAAGGTGTAAATACTGCAAAGTTGTTTGCAAATGTAAGAACGTCCTTAATCCAACAACAAACCAAGGTGTAGAAATGAAAGATTTTATTTCCTGTGACATGACCTATGTTATTTGTGTAACCTCTCACCGGCTTTTTGCCAAATGACAGGTGACATGTTGTTGAAGCTGACAGCAGTACCTGGTGGGGACCTGGGTCTGGGGAGGATGAGGTTACTCGGCAGAGGGGACCTAGGTTTGGCTACTCTGCACAGGGCAGCCAAATAAATCTGAACACAGGAGGCAATAACTGTAATGTCCAGAACCAGGAATGGTATTCTTCAGTGTAGCTTTTATTCACAAACTAGCTGAACAAAACAAAGCATAGGTGGACCACCATGGACCTACATTTCTTGGTAATGCAGATTAGAGACTACAACGCAGTTCACTGGAAGAATGAACCAATGATACTGTTTTCAGGCTCTGGACCCACCAGGCACACAGACCAGACTTGCACGTGGTTTGGAGTACACAGCCTGACTGGTCCGGCTCCCCTGCCGGCCACTTGATTCATGGTCCATTGGAAGAATGAACCAATTATCCTGTCGTGGCTCCCCAAATCACTTAGAGTCTCCAACTCCTAGAGAGATTTTCCTTTGCAACCCCACATCTGGGTACTCATCACTGGCCAAGTGCATGAGGCAAGTAGCAACCACAGCAGAAATCAGAGAGGTGGACCTGGTTACTAAAGAGGGGTTTGCCCACCTCCAGCTCCCACAGCCCATACCCAGCCATTTCTCTGGAAAACTGGAACTTGAATGTAGATTAAAGGGTAGATGAACTGGCGCATCTCCCCTACATGTTACTTGAATCACACAGCACTCTAGCATTTGACACTATACTTGTTTAGCCCAGTCCTAGGCTTTTCAAAATGTAGCTCAATCCCTAGATTTCCACACATGTCCCATGGTGAAGAAAAACATTTTTGCCCTTTTGTCAGAGCAGACACTCACCCTTTAGTTGCAGGTGCCCCTCAGGTGAATCACAAATCTTCTAACTTTCAAAATAAATGCTGAACTGAGCTAGCAGCTTTTCTTCCTCTTGGCAGACTTAAGGGGATTGTCCCAGGAATCTGCATGGGGATCTTTACATCCCCCTGGAGGGATGGGGCACTGAGGCCTGAACAGCGGTCTCTCCACTTGAGCACACCTTCACTTACTGAACACAAAACTGGAAATGAACTACTTCTTACTGAAGGCAAACTGGAACTGAACTACTCTTTACTGAAAGCAAACTGGAACTGAACACTTCCCTTTGAAAACTCCAAACGTTCTTTCTAACTCCCTCTGTTGCAGATTCCAATGTGGCCTATGCAGCTGTGAAAGTTCTATTGGTGATGTCATCCTCAGTCTCAGCTGAGACTGAGAACAGAGTGAAACAGTGTGAAACCCATTTAACTGGAGTTTCACAAGCTGCCTTCCTGCCTACCACTAGGTCTTACTGGGATTCTAATAACCCCGGTAACAAGGCGTTACACTTGTCCTTGACCAGGAAAATGACTGTCCGTGATTATTTACCCAGCCTTAGCCATCCCACGTATGTGCTACCCTGGCGGAGGGGGATCAGTTCCCTCCTACCATGTGCAGCACAGGCAGGTTACACTAAGGGCCTAGAGGCCTGTAACTGACATGTCAGCCTCTACACTATCCACTTACTATGGACAGCTAGTAGCTCTGGTAGAACTATCCAGAGCATAGACCTGATAGATCAGCACTGCAGTCCCCATGGCCACCAGGACCACAGCCTGTCTATCCTCCCTAACCCCTAGGGAAACCTATCTGCCTCTAACATAATATCCCCAAAACAAAAACAACCTGGGGACCTCCCGACCTTGGCAACCTGCAACCACACCATTAAAATACCACATTACTGCCTCCTTCCTACCCAAATCCACTCCTGTGGAAGGAAAGAGTTAATACAGCAATAACCATAACAATAACACCACAGTACTTAAAATTTCTAAACAATAAAGCACTGACGAGGAATTCGAGAGCCCCATCTCCTCTTCTTGTCTTCTCTTCTGTCTTCCCAAGAACATCTGTAAGAAAAGAAAGACAACACGCACTCTAATCTGCATACACAGTCAACCTAAACCCCTACCATCAAACACTGCAGAATCTCAAAAGACTTTTTAGAAAAAAGGTAGAAAACAGTATTTACTTTAGATAACAATGACATTATTTACAATACACATTTTGGGGATGGAGTGCCCTGAAAGTCCCAACTAGTGACCACAAGGCCTGAAGGCTAGTCCAATAAAGAGTCTCTCCTGGCCGGAGCCCAGTGAAGCACATTTCTAACAGGTCAAAGTCCCAAAGGGAGAGACTTTGTGGACAGTTCACACATTTTTGAAGTCTGTAATGCAGGATGTGTACTGCAATGTCATAAAGATAGAAAAGTTCGGACTTACCAGCCACTTGTAGTACAATACTTGGCACCAAGCTGCACCTCTGCCAAAGACTCTCCTTGCAGCATTTCTTCTGATACAGCTAGGTGGACATCTTCTGGAACCACAGGA
Organism: Neoceratodus forsteri; assembly: GCA_016271365.2. Classification (NCBI taxonomy): domain Eukaryota; kingdom Metazoa; phylum Chordata; order Ceratodontiformes; family Ceratodontidae; genus Neoceratodus; species Neoceratodus forsteri. Next base: position 1,136,326,958 of record CM057455.1, on the reverse strand, counting down.
AGGCACATCAGGAAACAGCTGGGTTGATGTCATCTCTGGAGATGGAACCTTAGAACAGGAACAAAAGAAAACAGCTGGTCTGATGTCATCCGATTACCAGGCGATGAACAGGTTACACCTGGGCTGGTGTCCTCTCTGGATCTGAAGTCATCTGGTGGGCCAATTGATGGTTGCTGGATAGGACAGTACACTGTAGACTGATGAATGTGGGGCACCTGAGTCCTGGATATTCATATTGGCGGATCAATAAGGGCACGTCACAGTCTGGTGTGGCAGTATTGACTACCACTGCTCAGCTCTCCATTTTGTAGGCACGGGCACATTTGCTGGGAGGTCCATGCACTGAGGCCAATAGTACGGAGGTCTGGGGCTTGAATTATTACCCCATCTGGGCACACATAATTCACACAGTGGGAGATTTCACATCCCTCTCCGTCCACCACTCACTCTGTCCATAAACAGTGTCCTGCCTGTCTTCCACTGAGTATACTTTTCATGGAACAGTCTATTCTTTACATGCTTGTTGGCCCCAGGATGCACACATTTCATTGCTTCATCCCAGATCCAGGATTTCCTGCAGTTCTCAATTTCCTCTCAAATTTCCTCCCAGACTCTCCGAGGAAAGGTAGGAAAGGTCATACCATAGATCTCATTTGCCTTTCTATGAACCAGTTCTCCTCTTTATTTGCTTTGGTCAATCTGAGACCGCTGGCCTGGCTTGGGGTGGCCAGTCCTGGTTCTGCCAGCTATGCATCCTTAAGGAAATTAGAAATGGATCACTGACTACTTCCTCCTGTAAAGCCACGGCAGTGGCATCACCACTTTCTTCCATACATCCTCCGAGGCAAGATCTTGAGGCTGTGTACCCATTCCTTTTCACAAGGCCACATAGGTTCCCCTCATCTTCCTCTTCACTGAGGATCTGAGCCCAGGAGTGAGCAGTTCTCACCCCTAAGACTACCCACTCATCTCTAGGTGCAGAGGTCGACACCTCCCATTCAAAGACCTCCCACATCTCATCTTCACCTTAGAGACTCGGGCTAGGGCTCCCTCCAGGGTCTATTGATGCTTTATCCAAACTTTCTTTCTGGGATCCAGCATTCAAAACTTCAACTTCTGGTTCTGTCTCTAACTCTGCACCTCTAGCTTTGTGCCACACTCCCCCAAGGGGCCTTCTCTCCACAGGTCTACTTGGTGCTGTGTGCTGACAACTGCAGATTCCTGAATTTTTGCCCATGTGGGGCCAAATGAATTGGAGGCATTTTATACAAGCCATATTTTGTAGACATCCAGCACAGTGAAGAATCATGAAGACGCCCTTCCAGCTCCCAAGCATATTTGACATACACGCACTGGATAATTAGGAATCACCACATCAGGAGGCAGTTGCCTCCATAGTACCACTTTTCAGTGTCTCTCAGTCTATTTACTGCTGCTGTTACTGCAACCCAGACATGATCCGGATAACGAGCTGGTCCTGAAACCATAACTGCAGAAAATAAACAAAGTTCACTGTAACTGAAAGTCCCACTTTATTGAACACACTCTTTAACTGTAAAATGGCTCCTCTACTGCTGTGTTTACTTTACTACCCCACCCTGTAATGGCAGCGCAACACTCCTGTGCATCAACATTTAGAATCTGGCCAAGCCACCGCGACCGATTTACACAAGCTACTGATAACTTTACTCAAACTGCACAACTTGCTCTGATCTGGCTTTAAACACATTTACAGGATTTTCCTTGGACTTTTTACATGCTGGTATCATTTATTTTATTCACAGTCCCTTAAAGCTTCAGGTTTTAGCACAAGATTGCCTGCTTTTACTAGTGTTGCATTTTGCTACAACCCACAGTCTCTCTCTGGTTGCAAACTTTAAACATAGAAACATAGAATTTAACGGCAGATAAGGACTGCTTGGCCAACCTAGTCTGCCCATTTTCCTACCTAGTAGATAAGCTGCAGATCCTAGTTAACCAACAGCTTACTGAGGCTTAATTTCATTGCTATGCACACAGACAATGTCTTAACAGACTGGCACTTGCTGGCAGGACTTCACACAGTCGTTACTTGCAAGCGACTGCACTGCTGCACACATTTTATATGGCATGGGATGAAAATCACTGTTTGAGCAGTTTCTTGGTTGGTTACTTACTGTTATCAGTAGCAATTTGCTGCGATGTGGAAAACCGGCCTGCAGCCAGTTCTTGAAGGCCTCAGTACACAAACGAGCACACAGTCCTAGCAATTGTCTTTTGAACACCAAACTTCAATTTGGATGATCAATTAGTGGGTTGAGCTAGATTTTAAGCAAGAGAGTCAATTTTAAACTGTTTACAACGCTTTGAACACTCATGATGCTTCTCTACTGCCAGTACACGCACTTCACTCTCACTCCCTCTCGAATGCTGGGGCAGTCTCTGTAGAGCTGGCTGAGGGTGGGACTGATTGCAGCCTGACCAACCACACAGCGCCATGCAAATGAGCCTCTTCTTCCTCACGAGGCTCTTCTCCTCCACAGCTGACTGTTGAGCAGGCAAATTTAAACTGCACAGAATGCAACTTTTTTCAACTGACTCCATGGCGGGAGCCCATTTCAGCCATATAACATAAAGATTTACTCTGCAGTCTCAATTCACTCAGAAAGCATTTCCAATGTCCAGGGCATAATTTTCCTTTACACTAACTTGTTTTTTTTTTCTTTAGATATTTCCTGAAGAAGACCTAAGGTCAAATCAGATTTCTACCTCTATTTTTATTTTCAGCATGCATTTAATATAAACATTTTGTTTTGCTTTTAGACCACATGCTGACACAGTGCCTTTTTTTTTTTTTTTATAATTTTCCTTTGCTACCCCTAGTTTTCCACACTTTCCTTCACAACAATTCATTTTAAACGTATTTCAAACATCCAGGGCTTAATTTTCCTTTTCTACCCCTAGTCTTCCACACTTTTCTTCACAACAGTCTATTTTTAAGCAGGCAAAACGCTGTAAACTGTTTTGATGATGCAGGACAAGGCACACTCTTTGGCTTTAATGCTTCTTGGTAAACAGTTGGCATTTTAAACAGCAGCACAAGATTCACAGCACACAACAACACACTAGGAAATTGCTTCAGCTTTTTAGGTGACCCACTGTCAGATAGCCAAACGCTTAGTCAGCTTTGCCCAAGCACCTTCCTTCCCGAACAAATCCAAAGCAGTGCCTCCATTTTTGTAACCCCTCACCCCTGCCTTTTGCCAAATGACAGGTAGCATGCTGTTGGAACTGACAGCAGTACCTAGTGGGGACCCGGGTTCGGGAGGATGAGGTTACTTGGCACAGGGGACCTAGGTTTGTCTACTCTGCACAAGGGCACCCAAGTAAATCCAAACACAGGAAGCAATAACTGTAATGTCCAGAACTAGGAATGGGATTCTTCAGTGTGGCTTTTATTCACAAACTAGCTGAACAAAACAAAGCATAGAGGGACCCCATGGGCCTACATTTCCTGGTAATGCAGATTAGACACTACAACGCAGTCCACTGGAATAATGAACCAATTATACTGTTTTCAGGCTCTGGACCCACCAGACACACAGACTAGATTTGCATACACTTTGAGTACACCCCAACTGGCCGGCTCCCTGCCGGCCACTTGATTATGGTCCATTGGAAGAATGAACCAATTATCCTGTCGTGGCTCCCCACATCACTTAGAGTCTGCAACTCCTGAGAGATTTCTTCCTTACTTGTTATGACTCCCCATCTCACAAAGATAATTTTTCCCTTACACTTGTTGTGGCTCCCCACACCACTTAAGTCTGCAACTCCCAGAGAGATTTTCCTTTTTGCAACCCCGTCTGGGTACTTCCCTCATCACTGACCAAGTGCATGAGGCAAGTAGCAACCACAGCAGAAATCCATAGAGGTGGACCTGGTTACTGAAGATGGGGGAGTTTGTCCACCTCCAGCTCCCACAACCCAAACCTGGCCATTTATCTGAAAACTGAAACTTCTGAATGTTGATTAAAGAGTAGATGAACTGGTGCATCTCCCACATATTACTTGAATCACACAGCACTCTAGCATTTGACACTACTTTTCTTGTTTGGTCCTATAGGCTTCCCAAAATGTTGCTCAATCCCTAGATTTCCACATATGTCCCATGGTGAAGAAAACATTTTGCCTTTTTGTCAGAGCAGACACTCACCCTTTAGTTGCAGGTGCCCCACAGGCATATCCGAAATCTTCTAACTTTCAAAATAAATGCTGAACTGAGCTGGTAGCTTTTCTTCCTCTTGGCAGAATTAAGGGGATTGCCCCAGGAATCTGCATGGGGATCTTTATACCCCGGAGGGGGGCACTGAAACCGAACAGTGGTCTCCACCACTTGAGCACACCTGCACTTACTGAACAAGAAACTGGAACTGAACTACTCCTTTCTGAAGGCAAACTGAACTGAACTACTCCTTACTGAAGACAAACTGGAACTGAACACTACCCTTTGAAAACTCCCAACGTTTTATCTAACTTTCTCTGCTGCAGATTCCAATGTGGCTTATGCAGCTGAGAAAGTTCTGTTGATGATGTCATCCCTCAGTCTCAGCTGAGACTGAGAACAGAGTGAGACAGTGTGAACTCCATTTAACTGGAGTTTCACAAGCTGCCTTCCCTGCCTTCCACTAGGTCTTACTGGGATTCTAGTAACCCCGGGTAACAAGGGTTACATTTGCATAGCAACATGCTCTTGTGGGACATTCTATGGAAAACAAAGGTGAAAAGAAAGGACTGGTGACCACATGTGGACCATTGCTGGTAGAAACCAAGAGTATACCTTTATGGTCACATTATGCATGCTACCACACCAGAAAATGACATGGTCCATTTCATTGGGACAGAAAATATTAAAGTAGACCCAAGGAGGTAAATAGGGACCTTTCTCTAGCTAAAGGGAATCATATTAGATTTTTCAATTAAAACCATGTCAGTGGCTGGAGTTGAATGAACATTTGGAACTGTCCTCATCATGTAGTTAAGGGAAAATGGTAAAACAAAAGTATAGTTCCATTCTGCAGTGATATAGAATAATTCTTTGATATTTTGTTTACATGTTTGATAGATAGTCTGAACAGCAATGGAAATTTTCTCCGTTTTAAATAATCATCTTGTTTTATGTCCTTTTCATTTTTTCCATTAACTTTGGGTGCTGAATGAATAATTAATCCTTGGACTCTCAGTAGAAGAAATCTATACTGTTTATCAGAACTCGATAGCTGTAAAATTAATTTCCCAGTGTTAACCACCTTAGGATTTAGAGTGGAACCAACATTAAATCACCTGCTTTTGAATTTTGCTCTGTATAACAGCTTATGGAATTTGACTCAAATAGAACCATTCAAACAGATGCAGCATTGCTTCACACAATCTGCCATTGTTCTCAAATCATTTTCAAATCATTTAATGTGTTAGTGATATTAATTGTTTCTCAGCTATCACTTTAAACCTTAGGCTGATGATTGAATTAGAAAGTATTTGAGGTCTGAATGGATATATCTATCTGTGATCCTGTAAGGGTTAAACTGTAGATGTGAATCTCACATTTTATATGTATAAATACAGCAAGACAGTAGGGGTCCATACCCTGACAAAACTCTGTAACAGAGTGAAACATTGAGGTGTTTGGTCTCTGGAGTACTTTTGCACTTTCCATGTATGTCTTGAGAAATAAAGAAAGATTTTGTACCAGCTAAGTAGCCCATCTGGACATTTTTCAGTCATATTCTGAGTGCCATGCTTTTGCTTCCTTCATTGGACTGCGCTCTTAGCACAGTATTGTGCTACCTTGAGCAGCCTTTGTTTCTTGCCATTGCGATGGTATATCAGTGGGATGCAGGTCCTTCCCTCCCTGGAGGAGGAAAGCATCTTTGGGGAAGTTCAGTTCTCCTCTCTGTGGTCAGCCCTTTGGCAGTCAGGCTCGCTCCCTTTCTGGGTTGCCGGCATCTTGAGTGCTAGCACTGCCACTACACTAGTAGTCCAGCCCCAGCATCATCCTACATATGTATCATAGCACACTAGGCTGAGGTCTCCCATATGCATGCTGGGAGGACATGTTAGTCACCCTCATGCACAAACCCCCCACTGGTGTACAAAGCAGGTCATACTTAGTTAGATTTGTATGGACTCTGGCCAGCACAGTTCTGCAAACATCTTGGCAAAGCTGAGCATTCCAATCAATGAGTAACTGACATATCAAGACCTTAATGCTGGGTCCATTGCTTGCAACAGTGTTAGAAATGTTGTAAAGGCTGTTCATGATTGGTGTTTCTACCATGTGCCATGTTTAGTATAATCATGCAGGACTTTCTCATGGCAGACAAAGAAGTCGACATCATATTGGTCATCACCAGGTGAAAATGTGGTCTAGACATTTCTATCATTACACAATGGTCAGGCTGCAGCTGTGGGAACTCTTGGTCACTATATATATATATATATATATATATATATATATATATGTATAGAGAGAGAGAGAGAGAGAGATAGATATAGATAGATATTGATATATACATTAGCGGCATGGTAGTGCCACCATAGTTAGGATTGAGTATCCCATTTAAGGTTAAAGTGTGAAATTTTGCAACTTAAATACTTTGCTACCATATGACGGTTGCCTGAAGTTTGACAGGCATGGACGAGTGCCATAGCTCTTAGGATCTGCCAAGTTTCATAACAGTTGGATATACAGTTACAGAGTTATAAAGTAACATTCTGTAGCACATTTACACTTTTTTAGTATTCTTTGCTAGCACCTACAGGTCCACGTTTGTTGCGACTGGTCTGAAAACTTCAGGAACATGCCCAATGTGCCTTTTGAAGATTTCATAAAAATATTAGATGGTTCAAAACTTATTCAAAAACAAGTTTCCCATTATAGTCAACAGGAAAAGTTAACAAAAAGTTTGGCAGTGTCGCAAATGCAGTTTTAGTGTCACAAATGACCCTGTAGTGTCATGAATCAGCCATTAGTTTTTCAGTTAGTGGTCACAGAAATGCTTGGCATTTAAATTTGGGACCCTCTAGGGACACAATTCTTTTTGTGTTCACCTAGTTGAGCCATGATGATGCTAGCCATGTCTTTCTGAGGGATTAAACACCCCAGAAATATGTTTTTCAAATTTTGTAATCTGTAGTGTCGCAAAGTAGTGTCGAACTTGTGACACTTTCGTGATTTTTTTGTGAAATTATCATGATTTGTGACACTACTTTGTAACTCTTTGTCCAAAATTACAGGAATTTTTGCCTCCTGCTGCAAAACAATACTTTGGTCTTTTGGGCTGAAATTTGGAGAAAAGAAAGCCAACATCCTACAGATGTGACATTTTGTGGTTTAGTGACAAAATATTAAAGGGATGCAAAGTTATGGCACTCAATTTGACACATTTTCCTATTGACTATCATTATGGTGTCCTCCGCACCTTTCAGGGCCCTTATCTTGGAAACGCTTTGAGGTATGGACTTTTCATCAGAAAATTCTTAGCCCCCATTAGGAGGCTAAGTGAAAAACTAGTCAGGAAAGTCATAATTTATATGAAATTTTAATTTTTGTCTATGTCGTATGCTTGAGATATAAGCAATTTAGTATTCTAAGTGCTCATTTTCTGCCCCAAGGCCCATTATTATACATACATTCTTTGTACTCACTGTGTTTCTCTGTGCAGCTGTTGGTGAAAAAATGATGTGCGCTTTACGTTACTGTCACAGTTAGAATTCCACTTGCATTTCCATAACTGTTTGCATTAGCAATCCTGTCTCGCCACCATGTGCATTACCCTTTGTATATTTGTTTGCGCTTACAGTTGCGTTACTGTTACCATTTGTGTTTCCATTACTGTTACTGTTTGCATTTAATTTTGCATCCTGTGTGTTGTTGCCATTTGCGTTTGTATGCAGCGCTTCCATTCCGTTTAGCGTCATTGATGCTGTTACTGTTAGCATTTGTGTTTACTATAGCGGTACTGCGACTGTGCACATTAACATTTGCATTTCCATATGCACTTGTGTTTGCATTTCCATTTGCATTTCCATTCCCATGTACGCCTGGTGTGTTACCCTTTGCATTTTTATTTGCACTTGTGTTTATGCTACTGGTAGCGTTTGTGTTTCTACTACTGTTTTTGTTTGTGTTTCATTTGCATCACCATGTCCATTACCATTTGCATTTGTATACATGCTTTTATTTGCATTTTGTTTCATTTGGTGTCATCATTGCTGTTACCATTAGCATTTGCATTTCCTATTACGGTACCATGACCGTCATTATTACCACTTGTGTTTCTGCTCGCTTGCATTTCCATTTGTGTTACCATTCCCGTCCTATGCCACCGTCTGTATTACCTTTGCATATTCATTTGTGCTTATGCTTGCATTACTGTTAACATTTGTGTTCCCATTATTGGTTTTATTTGTGATCCATTTTGCATCACCGGTGCATTACCATTTACATTTGCATTTCATTTGGCATCATTGTTCCTGTTACTGTTAGAATGTGTCACCCTACGCCATGTGTAAACAAGCTGAGATAGTGCAATATAGGAGAATGGGATGAAAGTTATGACCGACAACCCCAATGCACATCCTGATGCCTTTTGGTGGGGAGGGTGGGTGCAGGGGATGGCAACTCATAACATTGAATTTCCTCCCATTTGGCGTTGTGGAACAACCTCTAACTGATGCATTAAATGGAGTTTTTGCTAATGATATATATATATATATATATATATATATATATATATATATGGCAAAAATTAATTTAATGCTCAGTTAAGGTTAAAGTGAAAAACTAGGAAATGAGAAATTAGGGTTGAGCCCTACCCTCACCCCATCCCTCCACAGGCTGACAGACCTAGGGTGGCCATGGGGTTGTGAGGCCCAGCTCTCACCCCATTCCATGTGTAAACAGGTTGACATGCTCCAGTAAAGGAGAATGGGGTGAAAGTTAGACCTCATGACCCCATGGCACAGCCCGCATCTGTCTGTCTGTGGAGGATGGGGGTGGGGTGGTGAGGTGGTGGGGAGGTTAGGATCTCAACCCTAATGTCTCATTTCCCACTTTAATCACTTTAACCCTAACTGATATATTAAACAAAGTGTTTTGCAATGAATTTCCTTACTTTTGAAAAGTTTAATATAAGTAGTAAATAGCATGTGTTGGTCCCACCAGCTGCCCGTTTCTGCATAACAATTTGCATCTGTAGGAGTGTGGACCCTCTGGGACCTGTGTTCCCACTACACATAGCTACAGAGCCATACAGCAGCCCTATAGGGCAAGAAACCCTTGTAACACTAATTTGCCAATATCTCAGAACCGTGAACAGCTAAAAAAATTGAGTGTCATTGTAATCATGACAATGAGCACTGCATGCAACATAAATCAACTGATTCTGCATCTTGCATCATTTCTGAGATACAGGCACCAAAATGCACTGAAAAAGCAACCTTTGGAACCCTTGTGACACTAATTTGTCAATATCTCTGTAACTCGTGGCACATAGGAAACAGATTCCACTGCTGGTATAATCAATGATTTCAAATTTGTTTCTGCAGCTTAGTTCACTTAATGGTGACCTAAGCTGGAGGTAGTGAAAAATCTGTATCTTATTTAGTTTTCGAGATATGGGCACCTACAGGCATCATGGGCGTTGCAATGTTATTCTATGGGAAATGTATCAGTTTTGGAATGTCATAAGAATGTAACCAATGTAATTTTTACACAAACCAACCTACATCACATCTATGGAACACCCCTTTGCACTCTGCAAACTTCAAGTCAAAAGTTCTTACTGTTTCTTAGCAGTGAACTGGCAAAGTTCTACAAATCCTTGTTTATGAGCTGTCAAAATCCCCATTTGTGAGGCAAATCCCTGTTCATGAGGTAACTAAAGCTCCATTCACGAGCGATCCCCATTCATGAGATAGGAACATCTGGTCTTCATCTCACTAATGGGGAATTTTCTAGCTCACGAACAGGGATCGCCTCAAGAATGGGGATTTTGACAGCTCACTTAATGGGGATTCCCTGTTTGCTAGACAGGGCCATCTGGTCCTCATCTTATGAATTGGGATTTTGACAGCTCACAAATGGGGATTTTGACAGCTCATGAACAAAACTTTTTTATGATCCCCGATCATGAAGTGCCAGAATCCCCATTTGTGAGCTGAATCTCATTCATGAGGTGTCAAATCCCGTTCATGAGCTGATCCCATTCGTGAGATTTGACCATCTGGTACTAATCTCAAGAACAGGATTTTAACAGCTCACAAATGGGGATTGGATCACTAACGAGGATTTGGACACCTCATGAAGAGGGATCGGAAGTGAGTCATGAATGAGTTTTCAAATGAAAAAATAGCCATTTTTAAATTATCTTATATAAACCAAACACATGGTTTTGTAGAGGGCATCACCCTGAACATTACCATGCATTTATTTTCACAAAATGCATCTGTGGGGCAAGTAACAACATTTTGTTTTGGGCTGAAAGTGAAAACAAGATGGAGGCTCATGAACTGGGATTGTTTTCTTCATGAATGGGATTTAATGAATCTCTACTCATGAGCTGTCAAAATTTTGTTCATGAGGCAAAATCTTAGTTCACAACTGTGCATCTAACTAATAGACTGAACTGAGCATGCTCAGAACCAGCATTTTCTAAATTGAATAACTTTTGATCAAAATCATATTTTTCACCAAACCAGCTCTGGTCTCTTCATTATGGTAAGCTCTTTCTACTGTGAAAATTTCAGGCTAAAATTCAAAATGGTGTGGGTGCAGGATGATGAGGACAATTCAGGAAAATTGGTGAAAAATATAAAACACACTTTTTCCACATGTGCTGTGCAAAATCCACACAACCTAGCGAAACAAAACTTGGCAAGTCAAGAGACCTACCATACAGGAAAGGGCATACCAAATTTTATGCAAATCCGTTGATTGGTTGCAAAGTTATTAAAGTGCAAAATTTGGGGTTTAACATTAAACTGCACACTCAACTCTAACTATAGAGGCGCGACTGAGCTCTTATATATATATATATATATATATATATATATATATGTGTGTGTGTGTATATATATATATATATATTTATATATATGTGTGTGTGTGTATATATATATATATATATATATATATATATATATATGCCACCTAGTGGGGTCTATATACAGTATACTGTATATTGACCTCACAAAAGTCTTTGACATTGTCAATCACCACATTCTACTACACAAACAATTTTTCTTGTGATATCACAAGACACGATTCTGTGGTTTCAGGGCTAGCTAGTCCTTAGAACACAAGTAAAAATAAATAACACATCTCGGATGTCTAATTCCCCAAACCATCTGAAACAGTGACTACAAGAAGAAATTCCATCATGTACATTCTCAAATGTTTGCTTACAATAGAAACCCTCACAGACTGCACTGTGATGCACCATGGTTGTAGCCCTGCATCCATCTCTTCCATGCTAGCTCAGTGGAGGATAATGGATAGCCTCATTCAGATCTTGTAGCCCTTGAACATGCCTCAAACTGCAGGTGCAGAAAATGCAATTATCAGCCAGGCAATACAGTATATGCCACTTGTAACGGACTAATTTGTCCATTGCAAAGTACTGCAACTGGGGGCTAGAAACCTGGGCCAGGTGTACACCCTGGGGATACTACAAGCCCTCAATGGCTGAGAGAGACCTGGGGGTCATGGTGGATGTCAAGATGAACAACTCGAGACTTATAGGAGGGCAGCAGCCAAGACCAACAGGATGCTGGGATGCATCGCTAGGGGATCACTTCCAGAAGGAGGGAAGTGATACTCCTCTGTATAACTGCTTGGTGAGGCGGCACCTTGAGTACTGTGTGCTGTTTTGGAGGCCACACTTAAAGATGGACATTAAACTCCTGGAGAGGGTCCAGAGGAGGGGAACCAAAATGATTTGGGGCTTGGGGACAGGACCTATGGGAGAGGCTCAAGAGCTAAATATGTACACATTGGAAGAGAGAAGGACTGGGGGACATGATAGAGATATTCAGGTACATGAAGGGGTAAATAGGGAGGAGCAGTCAGGGTGCTTCAAAGGAAGGAGGAGGGGGCCACTAGATGGCATGGGTGAAGCTGAAGGGGAAGATTCAGGGAAGAAAGGAGGAGGTGCTACTTCACTGAGAGGGTGGTGGAGCCATGGAATGTGCTGCCCAGGGGCTGATGGAGGCAGAGACGGTGGAGAGGTTCAAGAGGGGTGGGACAGGTAAGGGAAGGGTTATAGAAGCAATATCCAATGCAGCGAGAATATCTGGAACTGGGAAGGAGAAACCAGAGAAGGCAAGGAGGAAGCAAGGTCCACTCCCAGGGTGGGGCTGACCAAATGAGCAGACACGAAAGACCATTACGCCTATTCTGCTGGCATTTTAGTATGTTAGTAACCAGCATCCGCTACATCCATTTAGACATTAGCGGTAGCATTTCTATACTGACATGGTCAGCAGCTTAACACACAACAGTGAACAGTGAATTACAGTTCTTTTCTGATTCAATTCTGATTTGAGTGTTAGCCTTTTGTTCTGGTAAGCCACACCAATGAAAACTTTATTAAAGCAAAACAAAAATTAGTAAAAAAAACACATAAAAGTAAAAAATGCTGTGCACTGTACCATACCTCATTGGCTCATAACTGAGAGGGGCTAAAGAAACAAGACATCACCTCCCTGCTAACACAAAAGGCAGCTCACAACTCTGCAAAGCTGAATGAGAAGCAGTCTAAAAATTTCAACAAAGACCACATTAATCTATAGGGTTCAGGTTCTCAAGCCAGAATAAGTCACGCATATCTTAAGTCTTTTCAAGATGAGAAGAGAGATGGCAATTCCTTCCTGGCTTGTTCAACATATGCAAATTCCACATACCCTGCTGAGTGTTAACAAAGAGCCTGGCCAGATACCTTGATGGAATTTTACCTTTTCTGGTGTTCATGATGTACTCGGCTCAACTTGTAGCAGACGTTAAAAGTGGAATGACATGTCTATTTAAACCATTTAATTTAACATTGAGGCAATAGGAAATGGCATTTGAAAGGGAAAATTGTCCATTACAACCAAATGTCTGCTACAACTGAGTCCATTAAAAGTGGAGCATACTGTAGCACATAGTGTCTTGTGTTGCAACAAACCTCTGGTGAGCATCAATGAGCAATTAAAACTGAATGTCAACATTACTGGCTATGATCTGATGTAGTAGCTACTGGAACATGGGACAGCAGACAAGCAGTTATATAGCATGCTGGAATCTGACTCCTTGATTTTAGAGTTTTATTATTTATTATTTAGAATGTGTTTTAAATGCTAACTGACTGTTTTAAAAAGTTGTAAATTGTTTGTGTCTCTTCAGGAACACACCGAGCCTCCAGAATTGGGAGCTCTTATCATGTGAGCTGCAACCATGCTTGACTCACAGTACAAGCATGAAGTGGTGTTTGTTCTCAAAGGAGGCATTCAAAGAATAAGGTGGATGGCTTTCAAAGCAAGAAAATGGTGCCAAAGCAAATGGGTGTACTAGAGCAGACAGCAGCTCAGCTGCACCGTCACTGTTGGATCCTCTTGATGCAAAAAGCAATGATGCAGAAAGGATAAGAGTTTCAACATATTTTATTGTGAATGCTAGCAGCAGGTGAGCAAGCCTCTTCCCACAATTCAGCTGAACGTTTTCATGTAGCAACTGAGCATTCTCAAGGCCTTGAGAAAGCACAGTACTATAAAACATGTTGGAACTTTATCCTGCCTGCATCATTGCTTTTTGCATCAAGAGTGTCCAACAATGGTGGTGTAGCCGGGCTGCCATCTGCTCAGAGGAGGCATAGCAGAGCTGGATAAGCTCATCTTGGTGTTGACAGAGTTAGGCATGAACACATGGCAACATGTAAACTATAGACAGCAAACAAAACAAAGTGAACATGACCCAGGTCAACCAGTCCCCAAAAGGGGGTGTCTGCAACATCAGTAAGTTCCTCCATGAAACCCTCATCCTCCTCAGTAACATACTGTACCTCCTCCACAGTGGGTCTGCAGAAGCAAGCAAGTGGCTCCAATCCTCTATAGTCAGTTCTTTCCAAGGCAGTTGCCACCAGAAAAGTAGTACAGTCCCAGCCAGAGATGTGTAAGTCTGCAGACACCATTATTCAAGCATGCATGGATGGCCTGGAACAGGTAGGGGTTGATAATAAATCCCTGCTGCATTGAGTTTCAAAGACTGAGGTGTGGCCTGTGCTGGCTGCTATCACAATATGACAGCTCTCCTTCCCAATAGCTAGTGAGAGCTCTGAAAGAGTGTTCCGTGCAACAGGGATGATCATCACTGACTGGAGAGCTAGTTGTTCAACCGTAATGTTGAAATACTCACTTTTATCAAAATTGAAGCACATCACATTGTACCGATCACAAAATAACTGCCAATTCCATTTCTGGGATGAGCATGAGCAGTCAAAGCTGGGGAACAAAGAGGACAGTGTACTGAATGATGCATCTGATGAAAATAATACAAAGTCCATTTCAAACATGGTGAGGCCATCTCTGTCACTACAAGGCATCTTTCTGTGTTACAGGAAGTCTGCACTTGCCCTCTGTGATCAATAACCCATGCTGATCATGGCCTCCTGATGTAATTTGTCACATGCTAATAACATACTGAATGCCTGGCTAATGCTGTTCTCATCTGTTCAATGTTGTTGACGGACCTTACTCTATGGTTATGTTATGATGTGAGATATTCTGTATATAATTCAACAATGACATTATTAGTGAAAGACTCTGGGTAGGCAGTTTATGCTGAAATTTGTATGACTTGTACTACTTGTCTATAATTGACACATGGCCTTTTCTGGGGTGCATCATTCAGGACAATTGTTGATAACATCACCTCTGCAAAGCAGAGAATGGATGCAGTGCACATTAACAAAAGTTTCTTATACGATGGCGGTATGTCCACAGCAATAAATTTAAGGGAAGATCACTTAGGAGGCAAATTGTGATTTTAATATTAATTGGTTATCCCAGGATGCAGCCCTCACAAGGATACTTTGTCCAACATGTGCCTCTCTCAAATGGTGGATGTTTCGATGAGGATTAACTACCTAACTGGAACAAAAACCCTAACTGATTGGGTCCTTACAAATCATCAGAAGAGAATTACTGAGGTCTCAGTTCTGTCTGACTTACTCAATGACCATTCCTCTGTCACTTGCCTATGGATTAATACTTCATAAACCTTCCCGAATATAACTGTGTCAGATACTAAAAAGGCAATTAAGCTTCTTCAATGCACACCTTAAGCAGCTCGACTGGTCCCTCCTTGACACTTTTCAGGATGTAGACCAGGGCTTGGATCACTTTCTCAACACCTACAATGCAGTTTGCAACAACTTCGCTCCAGTAAAAAGTGGATGCTAAAGAATCTTAATGATGACTGGATCACCCAACCACTCCTCGATCTCATGGCTACCAAGGATCATCTATGGCACAGAGCTAAGGCCTCTGCAAACTGGTAGACTTTCAGAAATAGAGGCAGCAAGGAATAGTTTTACCTGTGACAGCAGGGTAGTCAAAGTGTGGTACTAAAAGATTGTCTCAGTAAAATCTGGGGAGATGTAAAAATTCTGGAGTAGCCTAAAAGACCCCACAGGAAAAGAAAGCAAGTCCTCCCCTCCATGCTCCTTGTAGACAGGACTATCACCCAGAGCCCAAAAACATAGTTAACATTTTCAATACCGCCTTCTCTGATCTAAGTTCTGATCTCCCCTGGACTTCTTAGGTGTCAAATCAGGCAATTGGGACCATACTCTATCTGATCACAATCTGCCCCCACCTGGTACAGCCTCCTTTACTTCAAGCAGATCACCCAAGCTGAAGCCAATAAATACCTTCAGGGAACCCTGGGA
The DNA here is from genome assembly GCA_016271365.2 of Neoceratodus forsteri. Classification (NCBI taxonomy): domain Eukaryota; kingdom Metazoa; phylum Chordata; order Ceratodontiformes; family Ceratodontidae; genus Neoceratodus; species Neoceratodus forsteri. Next base: position 1,136,310,993 of record CM057455.1, on the reverse strand, counting down.
AAAGCACAGAATAGCAATGACACCCTAGATTTGAAAATGAGTGCCCTCACACTTGATGAAGGTGTACTACCAATCACAAAAATTCTAAGCTTATCTCTCAAACAAGCACAATTACCCATGAGGTGAAAATCAGCAATAATAATGCCTGTTCATAAAAGTGGAGATCGTGCAATCTACTCTAACTACAGGCCCATATCCATTCTACCCCATTGTCCAGGGCCCTTGAACGTACAGTATAGTTTCAGATAAACGTCTGGACTACCTGAATAAATATAACATCCAACACAGACAACAACACAGTTTCATAAGCCACATAGTACAACTACTGCACTTCTAGAATATACAGACTATATCCATGAGGCACTAAATACTGGCCACCTAGTTGGGTGTATATGTAATAGATATACCACTCTGAGGGTGTAGTCACGCCTGATATACGCACGCTTGGTGCGTTGCACGCATGAGGCCGCAAGGCCGAAAAGGCCAACTCTCGCCCAAGGCGTGAGTATATCAGAGCATGACCGCACACCCTCAGAGTGGTATATCTATCTTATAAATGTCAAAATTGTTTTTGGGGGTAAAGTGCAGTGTGCGGTCGCGCTTGATATAATACGCACGGTCATGTGATGCTCAGGATCCAATGGAGCAATAACAATTTCTACCCATTTTATAAATATATATATATATATTTATTATATATATATCTATTACCCTCACAAAAGTCTCTGACACAGTCAGTCACCACATTCTACTAAAATGACTTGCTCCAGGGATATCACCAGACACCATTCTGTGGTTTCAGAGCTATCTAGCCCTTAGAACACAGCAGACAAAAATAAATAATACAGTTTCAGATATCTGGATGGTGTTACTAGGTGTCCCAATGGCTCTATCCTGGGAACCCTTTTATTTAGTCTATTTCTCAACTCTTTTCCTAGATCTGCCTAGTCAAAATCATTCTATATATAGATTATGCAGCCATCTGTTCTAGTAGCCCTCATCTAAACCAGCTGAAGAATAATCTTCAACAGAGTTTCACTACAGTAGATGAATGGTTTAATTGAAACAAACTCCTTCAAAACTAAAAGAAATCCAAAAGATGCTGTTTTCCAATCCAAAACAAAACCAGTCTAGCAATCTGTCAGTATTTAACAGTAGCCATGAACCACTTGAGCAAATAAGCCCTTTAAGTATCTAGGCATCACCCTTGACACCTCCCTCTCCTACTTCCAGCATAAGGTCATGTAGTAAAACAGTCAACAAGAATTGTTTTACTCTATAGACACCATTACACACATGACAGCAGAAGCCCTATCACTTATGCGTTAACAGCTTAATACTATCCATCATTGACTATGTCTTTGTTGTGTACAGCACAGCTACTAATACTGCCCTGGAAATAATTAGAATAGCTCTAAACAAGGCCTGCAGGCTGCTTCTAGGTACAGGCAATCTCACACATAACTGTGACCTCTATGGCCAGATAAAGTGACTTAACCTCCACAGGAGAATCAAGCATTAAGTTTGCCTCCTACATAAAAAAATTCTAGCCTCACCCGATATCCCTTCAGATGATCCTCAAACCAGCCTTAAATTCACATCTGACCAGAGAAAATGTGAGACATGCCCTACACATCATTTTTCATCACACAGCACTAGTCCAACTTTTTCTTCTGTGAGGCTCCAGTATAGCTCAATGAGCTCCCAATAAGCATTATGAACTCTTCATAACTTGGGCCATTTAAAAAGAACTCAGACAATGCCTATCTACCCTATGTTTGTGTGACTGCTCTGACTAACTCCTATTATCCCTCCTCTCTACCTATCACCACTCTCCCTCCCTCCCAGCCTCCCAGCTTGACACATAGCCCCCGACCAACCCCACCCTCCACTACCCACCTGTAACACCTTCCTAGTTTGACAATAACCTATCTACTTCTACCCTGCTCCTCTACTTCTTCCTCTACCACCTTCCTTTCCAGACAAATATCTTTCTACCTCTACTCTCCTCCTCTACTTTTCCCCATTTCTCTCCCTCTCTCCTCCATGTACTGTACACTGCTCCTTTATTGTTTCCTGCTCCACATCACTGCCCCTTGACAAAGCTAACTCCTGGCTGCATACCACGTTTCCCATCTTTGCATCTAGATATTTATTTTTTCTACCTTTATTTATTTTTATTTTATTTATTTATTTATTTCAATTCTCGGATTACAATTCCTTTGAGCCCAGGGCTCTTTTATAAAGGTTCCACGTCAAGACATAAGCATCGCATGATAATAGACAAACTTGTTACACAAATAAGGGTAAAGGATTTCAAATTAAATTTGGACAGACAGTGAGAGGGTAAAGTGGAAAAGGAAGAGGACAATGGGGTGGTAGAAAGAATGGGAGGGCATGGGAGGTAAGAAATGGAAGAAAGAAGAGGCGGGTAGGTAAGGAAAAGGGGATGGGGTGGAGCTGCCAGGAAGTTGGCATTGTCAGGTGCTGTAAAGCATATGGGGCAAAGGCCAAGCTATGGCAAGTGTGTTATCTAAGGAGCTAGATATAGGAAAGAGTGGTAGTGGAGCGGAGTTGATTAGACATTATCCACAACAGTCGCAGATGCTGGAAGCGACCAGGAGTTACAGAGCCTGGATTTGAAGGCCTGTTGCCCAGTGGTATTGATAGTATCATTGGCAAGACCGTTAAACCAAGTAGGTGCTATGTAGGTGAATGAACGCTGGCCAATGGCCGTGCGGCCATGTAGGGATATGAAAAAGTTGTGGCTTTGATCCTGGTAATTCTGGAGCTGGTTTTCACTTGAAGGAGTGAAAAAGACCCTGGAGGGCAGTTCCAACTGTATTTTTCTTAGCAACCACGCAGGTTTGGTACTGAATTCTATTATCAAGTTGAAGCCAGTTAGCTTGTGAGTAGCGGTCACAGGTGCGTAGGAGCCTTTCAGCCCTGGTGATGAGTCAACAGGCCTTGTTTAGGGTGGTAGTAATCCTTCTGAGTGCAGTAGCAGTGGCAGTGCCATAGATGACAAGACCATAGTCAATCTGAGAGATGATGGAGCTTTGAACTGCAGCAAAGAGGGCCTCTTTAGTTAGGCGCTGACAAAGCCAGTAGAGTAAGCCCAATCTAGTATTCACCGGTTTAGCGACATTGGTTATTTGGGTTCCAAAGGACAGGTGTGGGTCTAGGGTGATTCCTAGGTATCTGAAGGAGTCAATCTGCTCCAGGAGTCCCAGAGGTAGGTGTTTGAATAGAGTTTGTGGTGTTTGTGCTTGTTTTGGTGGCTGGTGAAAATCGTGGTCTTCGTTTTTTCTAGTTAAGGATTAACTTATGTTCATTGAACCAGCTTTCAACAGAGGTGAAGCCATGTTGAAGGGTTTGTTGCAGGTGGCTTGGGTCATGATGGGAGGCAAGAATCACCGCATCATCCACATAGAGTCCCAGGCCCTGGACCCACTAATTGACTACCTCACCTCCCTACCCAACTCGTCGGACCAAATCTTGGTGGGCAACTTGAATATAAACTGGCTCTGCCCTCATCCTCCTCCCACTGTGAGGCTTTCGATTCAATTGACCTAACTCAACTGGTCTCACAGCCTACTAGAAAAAACCCTAGGGGGACAAGCACCCTCCTGGATGTGGTCCTCACCAACAGGCCAATCCACATCCACAACATCCAAATCCTCCTGACTGCCTCAGTGACCACTCCCTGTGCTTTTCAACTGGGAAACCCTCGGCTCTCATCCCGGTCAAAACCACCTCTCGAAGGTGGCTTAGGCCTGGGGACTCATAGGCCCTAAGCGCTTCTTTGCCCACACTGATTGGTCCCCTCTGACAAGGGCAACCAACATTGACTTGGCCCTGGCCTTCTCTGTAAGCACTTTCAACTTTGCCTGTGATATCTTTTGCTCCCATAACTGCTAGGAGGTCCAAAGTGAAACATGCCCCTTGATCACCCTGCCCTACTGTGGCAACTTAAGCAAAGTGACAATCTTTGGCACCTTGCTGTTGCTACTGGCCATTCAGCTGACAGGCAGTCCTATGCTGCCGCCCGCAGTACACCTGGGCCATCCACAAAGCAAAGGCGGAATACTACCAAGCCTCTCTTACCTCCTCCTGGGGAACCCCAGGTGCTTCTGGGACAACATCAAGCAACTGAATGGTCACTCCCAGTCCCCTCTCCTTCTCTTCTCAACATCAATGGTACCGTCTCCTCTGACCCTGCCCTCATTGCCACCCACCTCAATAACTCCTTTACTGACCTTAGCTCAGTACTTCCTGGTAACTTTTCAGTCCACCTCCTCCATCTGTACCACCACCCATTGCCGGCCTCCCCTTCCACCCAGCGTGTGTCACCATGCAAGAAGCTAGGCCTACTTGCTAAAAGCCTTAAAAGGTAACACCATCGGTAATGACTCACTTGATCCCTGCCTTTACGCCAGGTCCTGGATCAGGTCCTCTCACCTATTATGTGCATTTCAACAAATCACTCTGTCTTGGACAATTCCCTCTGCCTGGAAGATTGCCACGTTACCCCTGTCCATAAAAGGTGGTGACAGGACTCTTCGGTAACTACCGACCATCTCAATCCTCTCCCCCCTCTAAGGCATTAGAGAAATTGTGGCGCCCCAAGTCTCTGACTACCTCTGTAAGTACAATGTTCTCTGCCCTGAACAACATGGGTTCAGAGCAGGTCATAGTACCAATACAGCACTCCTGGAATTTTCCAACTTCCTCCATGCCTCCTTGGACTCTGGTGCCCTGGCTGGTGCTATATTCATTGACCTGTCTAAAGCATTCGATACTGTTTAGCATCCTCTTTTGCTCTCCACCTCGACCTAATAGGCTTTGCCTCAGGACCTGATTCCTGGTGCACCAGCTATCTCTCCACCGCTCCCAATGTGAAAGTCAACGGTACTCTCTCTGAAACATGCCCCATTCACTTGGGGTGCCGTAGGGCTCAATTCTTGGACCCCTACTATTCTCACTCTTTCTTAACTCCCTACCCAGCAGTTGTAGGTAAGATGCTTCTATATGCTGATGATGCTGTTCTCGTTGCCTCCCACAATGACCCCATGCTGCTACAGAACTCCCTCCAACTAGTCTTTGACTCTGCAGCTACCTGGTTCACTGAGCACTGACTTGTTATCAACCTTAAGAAAACAAAAACGATGCTCTTCTCCCACCCCCAAAATAAGTACAGCAAGTTTCCCTAGCTGTCCACTCCACACCCAATCTCGTCATTGACCAGGTACAGTCCCATAAATATCTTGGTATAACCTTTGACCCTGCACTTTCATTCCATGGACATATATCTGCCCTAAATTCTGTCGCCAACTCACGGCTAGGCATTCTTTACCGGCACAAGAAATGCCTCCCTCCTGATGCCCTCCGCCTGGCTGTCACCTCCTCTGTCATGTCTCTCATTGACTATGGCCTTCCGGGTTCATGGCTCAGCAGATCAGACTGCCCTCAACAAGGTTCGCCTCACAGTTAATAAGGCCTGCAGACTTATCACTGGTGCTCCCAGACTCACTCACACATGTGAGCTGTACACCCTGGCTACCCTACTCAACCTGGAAGAGCGACTCATGTATCAGACATGTCAGCTCACCTTTAAAGCCCTGTGTGGCCTATCCCATAGGCCTATCCAACTCTATTCGCCGTACTGCACTCGATTCCTGATCACGCCAAGAGCTCGTCAAGAGCTACCCTAGTTATTCTGAGAGTCAGGACCTCAAGGTCAGAGGGCATTCCCCTACTGTGCGCCCACTGGTATAACTCCCTCCCTGCCAGTGTCTCAAACTCACTAACCTTAGCTTGCTTTTAAGCCCAGGCTCAGAAACTTCCTACTTAGCTCTCAAAATGCAACTGCCGCTAGCCTAGTGTAAAAAATATATATATATACTCTGTTTGACAATGCTCACTGAGCTCCCCCTTCCTTTCCCTACTAATTCCTCCTCCCTATCTCCTCCTTCACCCCCACTAGCTTCTCCCCACCATAAGTTTTGCACCTTTTGTTATCTTTTGCTTGTTGGATTGTATTCTATTGTAACAAAATTGTAATTGAACTGTAACTTTTTTGTTTGTAAGTACTGTGTCCCTTGTACTACTGTTCTGATGTCCTCTTGTGACGAGGTACTTTTGTAAATGAGCTCTGGCTCAAAGGTTTCTAAACTGATGTTTAACTAAATAAATAAATAAATAAATAGAGTATAACTTGCTGAGAGGTGGAGTCGGGAATGGAGTTGGAAACAGGCTGAACAGCAATGGGCCCAGGATGGATCCTTGGGGACACCAGAAAGCTGTTTAGTGTCAGAGACCACACCTGATATTTTACACATTGGGACCTGTTGTCAAGATAGCTATTGAACCATTTCACTGAATCCGTGGAGAGGCCAATGTTCAGTAGCTGATGAAGCAGGAGGCAGTGGGGACAGTGTCAAAAGCCTTTGACAGGTTGATGAATGTAGCCTCTGGTTAGGCACCCTGATCAAGGGAGTTGTGTATGGCTCCGTGAACTCAAGAAGTGCCGTGGAAGTGCTGTGCCCTTTTAAATCCATGCTGCTGCCGGCAAAGGATGTTGTCCTTGTCCAGATGATCAGAGAGCTGGTCTGCTACTGTCCTTTCCAGGGCCTTTGAGAGGGGTGGCAGGATACAGATAGGTCAGTAGTTCACATGGGAGGTCCGTCACCACCTTTATCGATAGTTGTGACACTTGCTGCCTTCCATTTGTCAGGAATTGGCTAAAGAGAGGGAGAGATTAAAGATCCTGGTAAGAGGCTCCTGAACCTCATCTAGAGTGAGGGAGAGAAGTTTGTGGTCCAGTGTGTCAGCACTTGATTTAGTGTTTTTGATGGCTGTGGAAATGTATTTCCTGACAGTATTTTTGCTTACTGCTGTGAAGTAAAAGGGGACAATTTTTGATGATGCCTGGTGGGTGGGAAGAGGGAGGTCACTGTTATTGAAAAAGTCAGGAGGAGGATGCTGCTGAGGTCAGTGAAGGCATAATTAAAGGTGTTGGCTATGACCTTTAGGTCCAGGATAGTATTCCCATTTATTGTTATTGCAGTAGGGGATGATTTGGACTCCTTCCGGTAACATCTTTAATGTTATTCCAGAATGCTCTTGCATTTCCCAGGTGTCAGCGAGTGCAGTCTTGTGGTATTCAGATTTCTGTTGGTGTATGGATTTGGTGCAATCATTTCTAGCTCTTTTGAAGTTTTGGATGTCCACCTGTTTTCCTGTTTCTCTGGCTAGTTCCTAAGGTGGTCCCTGTGTTTCAGCTTTTTAAGAGGGAACCCATGAGCCAAGGATTGCAAAGGGGTTTAATTTTTCACTTTTTAGGGCAAAGATGTTACATGCTTCATTGAAAATGCATATGAATTGATCAAGGGTTGTATTTGCATCGGTGCCAGGTTGATGGGGACCAGTCTTGGTTTAGTAGGTGTGATTTTAGGTGGGTTAGCTTCCCATCGGTAGGACTCTGTTCAGGATGACCATAGGTGGAGATTTCCAGAATTTGTTTGACCAGGTGCAGCTGATGGGGAATGGTCACTGTGAGAGTCAGGCAGTATGGCAAAGCTAGTGATACAGGAGGGGTGAGTAGTCAGGATCCAATCCAGTAAAGTGCTGGTGCCGGTATTGTAGTTCATTCTAGTTGAGGAGTCCAATATCTTGTGAGGTTTGCTGATGTGACCATGTCCCTGGTGTCACCAGCATCAGGTCCCAACCACTTTGTGTTGAAATCACCCAATGTGATGACTTTGGAGTCAAGTGGGAGTGATTTGATGTACTCTAGTACTGCATGGAGGCCTGGTCCCTGTTCTTTGGGGAAATATACATGATGATGACTGAGAGGCTTTGTGCTGAGCTCAAGCAGGATTTTGACATGCAATAGCTGGGCATTTGTTGTGTAGGTCAGTGTGGGCAGTGTGCCTATCAGGTTGTCGTTTAGGTAAAAGGTGCTGCCCTCCCTGCTTTTGATTTTTGGTCAAGTCTAAAGATAGTGTAGCTAGGGATGGAGATTGTATGATCAGGAACCAAGGTGTTTAGGTTTCTACTACTGCCAGGATATTGGGCTGGTAGGCATTTGCAAAGGCTTGTAGTCAATCAAATTTAGACAATAAGCTGCAGATGTTCAGGCAGATAACAGAGAGTGGTAAGGTGCTTGGTTTAGGTGGAGTTCATGGCAGCCCGAGGGCCAGGGTTGGGGTAAATGTTTCTAGATAATAGCAGGAGTAGGAGAATGAGTTTCAGGGTGGCCAGGCAGTTTCCTCATGGAGAACTTGTGGTGCTTGGTTGAGGAGGATTTGTTTGCAGGAGTTTGTGCATGCAAAATAGGAACATAGTGAGCTGTGGTGGTAACAGGGCACACTGCACCCTGGTATGAAGATGAGGGCACAGGGTGGTGAGGTGAGCCTAGGGATGAGGAAGTTATCAGGCAGCAGGTGAAAGTGTGGCTATAGCAGAGATTATGCTTATAGCTATGCCGGGGGATAGAAAGCAGGATGGAGGGAGCTGAAGCTAATGGGGTGAGGCAAAAGGAGGAGAGGGAGCTAGGGATAGTAAGGAAGGAAGGCATAGTTTGTGGAGAGGGAAGAGAAAGGAGCTGCGAGGAAGGCTGAGCAGGATGTACTACAATGTGAGGGCAGAAGAAGCAAGAGAAAAAGGGATATAGATTGTACATTCCTGTTAGTATAATTAACTGTCCTGTAAACGATCTGTTAATAATTATGTGTTTAGGTAACCAGCCCTTTGAATTCATTCTGTATATTGTGCTTGTCTTTGTCTTTTTCTTTGGTGTATGATTTCCTGTTTCTGACATGGAACCTTTGTAAATAAGCTCCAAGCTCAAAGGTTGTTATCCAAGATAAATAAAATAATAATAATAATAATAACTAATAATAGTGATAATAATAATAATTTACTTCTGGCTGTACTAGAGGTTTGGCATGGGAAACTGATCCTTAGGACTACATGTCAAATGACAAGATCATTGCACTTAATGGGTGAAGGGCGGGCCATGTATTGTGAAAACTGAAGTAGTATCCTCTCAGCTGTCAAATGTTTTTCTTCTATGATGAGATACAGTATGCTATCAGTCTGAGTTCCTTCCCACAAAGAATTCATGCTGAAGGGCATTTTCTTAACACCAAGCCCATCCTAGCTCTTAGATATCCCTTTCCTATGCCACAACCCTTCTGCCCATGCCATTTGTTATTTGATCACTGTCATGATGTACTTCTGTCCTAATTCAGTTCCTGGCACATGTACTGTTTTAGAGAAATGTGCAACATTACATCTTCATGCATTATTACTCAGAAAGTCTCCCAGGAAAATGAACAAAAAGTCTAGCTGTGTCTTTTCTCAAATTACAATAACTGGTACTACTTCCTTCTACTCCCACATGGCCTGTTTTGGGGGGCAACATTCTGCACCACATCCACAAACAATATTAGTGAGGCTGTGTGTGAAGAATAACTGTAGTATATACTGGCATACGATTCTTTTCACAATGGTGCTTGGGGCATAGCTGTGGAGAGCAGATTTGATGAAAGTCACCTGGCAGGCAACTTTACTTAAGACCATGCCTTCTGTTGGTACTGTAATGATGGCAGATAAGGAGTTGACATCTATATTCCAATTGCAACATCAGTGCACTAAATAAATTATACTCTGTATGTTACATTGGTCCTGACACCCTTTTACTTTAAAATAGCATCCCTAGTGAGATCTGTAGACTACTCCTCACCCACTCCAACCATGGTGGTGTGGACAGTGAAGACTTGTACCCTAGATTCCTTAAATTAAGTGGAGGCTTTATAGCGAACTCTATTGAAAAGTTTTAACCTATCTGTTTCACTTCAACAATGCCAGCAATTTGAAGCAGGCAAGGGCTATACCTATTTTTGAAGTGGCATCCCTTCCTTATTGGCAATTATGGTCCCATCTCAATTGTTGCTCCACTGAATAAGCTCCTGGAAAGGATAATTTTCCAGGAACTTATAGATCATGTGATCAAGTACAGTCTCCTCTGTCCCCAGTTACATGCTTTTAGAACAGGTTGCAGCACTAACCCTGCACTGGTTAGAGTCACTGACCACGCCATTAAAAATATGGCTAAAGGAAGATGATTGATATCATTTTGTAGATTTAAAAAGTGTTTTAGCTGGTGGATCAGGACACTCTACTGGCTAAACTAAAAACACTGGTGTTTCCACCATAGCTGCATTCTGACTTCAAAGCTACCTCTCAGATACATCTCAGATGGTCTGTTTGGGGAGTCCATCTTTAACCATAAATAGGGTCTGAAAACATACCTGTTTGTTTAGGTGTTTGGGGAATAATGCCCTTTTCTATTGTCCCAGTCTGTAGCTTAATTACCATATTTACTTATTAAGAAGGGAATACTGTTGCTGATATTTTATGTATTTATTTTATTTATTAATTTGGGGTTTATAAATATATGAGATTGATCCTGTTTTATATATATAATGGTGTCCTTGTCTTCGGAGAAGGGAGTCAAATATAAATGAAACCAATATTACTGCTACTTATGGGGGTCTCAGGTGAGGTACATCAAGGATACATTAATGGGCCTATACTGTGTTCCTTATTCACTGATTCCCTCACTAAGGTGTGTGATGGATGCCATAAGCTACTGTTTCTGAATGACCAAATCCTGTACCACAGCATTTCATTCCCAGCTGACTCCTGTACTGTGTCCTTACTGATGAATTTGGCTCTTCTCAAAGATAGTTCCTAAATAATATACTTTTAGTTAACGCCAACAAGACCAAAAATCTTTGCAGGTGTGGAGACTGGTATTCTTATCTACTGCAGCTGTGGAAGATGCCAAGCCTGGTCCCACTAGCTGTAGCTTTTTCTGCAGCTGAGGTGAAAAACATAGAAACATAGAATTTGACGGCAGATAAGGACCGCTTGGCCCACCTAGTCTGCCCATTTTCCTACCTAACAGATAAGCTGCAGATCCTAGTTAACCAACAGCTTACTTCCTCTTACCCGCCCCTAGGACTGCCTTATGCCTGTCCCATGCATTCTGAAGTCCCCACTGTTCTTGACTCCACACCCTCCTCAGGGAGGCTGTTCCGCATCCACAACCCTCTCAGTGAAAAATACTTCCTCACATTACCCCAGAGCTGCCCCTCTATCTTCAAATTGTGCCCCCTTGTTCTTGCATCTCTTTTCTGGAAGATGCTACCTCTTGGACTTTGTTAATTCCTTGAGGTACTTGAAAGTTTCTATCATGTCCCTCTCTCCTTCTTTCCTCAGGGGTATACATATTAAGCTCCTTTATGTTCTTTCTTTGTCCTTCTGGTGCAGACCCTGCACCATTTGGTTATTGCTCTCTGACAGCCTCCACTCTGTCTATGTCTTTGCAGAGATGGGGTCTCCAGAACTACACACAATACTCAGATGGTGTCTCACCAACTGTCTGTACAGCGGGACAACAACTACCTGTTTTCTACTATTGATGCCTCTTTCTATGCATCCCAGTATCCCCCAGTCTTCCTTACTGCCTTCTCACATTGCTTGTCCACCTTTAGGTCATCTAATATAATTACCCCCAGGTCCCTTTCTATTTTTACTGTTATTAGTATCTCACCCCGATTGTGTACACTTCCCTGGGTTTTGTTTCCCATGTGCATTACCTAGCACTTCTTTGCATTGAATCTGAGCTGCCATAGATTTGACCATTCCTCCAACCTTGCCAAGTCCCTTCTCATCCTTTCCACTCCATCTTGCGATCAACCCTGTTGCAGATCTTTGTGTCATCTGCAAAGAGACATACTTTTCTTCCAGTTCCTCTGCAATGTCACTTATAAAGACATTAAAAGGACCAGTCCAGTACTGAACTCCGCAGGTACCCCACAGTAACCCACATTTCTTCACTGTGTACTCCATTTACTACTACCCTTTGCGTCCTGTTGTCTAGCCATTTTTTTTATCCAGGCTACCACCTTTGACCTACACCAAGGCTGGCTATCTTGTGTATTAATCTTTGTGTGGGACTGTATCAAATGCCTTGCTAAAATCTATGTAGGCCATGTCCACAGCCCTCCTGGTCTACTACTTTGGTCACCCAGTCAAAGAAATCTATTAGATTTGTCTGACACGACCTTCCCATCGTGAATCCATGCTGCCTTGGGTCCTGTGCCCCACTGTCCTCTACAGCTGGCAGCTCACTCTGCCCTCTTGTGTCCAGTATATACTTAATTCTTCAATGTAAACTTTATAATCCTTACTTTTGATTAAAGCTTCATAAATAGTGGAAACTGTTTGATTTTCTTTGTTTCTCCAAAATTAAATAGATTTTGGTTAAAATTCTACTACTTCTACAAATGTGTTATTATTTCTCTTAAGAAATGGTGTAAAAAACCAACCTTATGGGGCCAGTAGGACAAAATTGATTGTGTTTCCTTTTTATCCTGACATTCTACTTTAAAATCATCATGAGAGATTAAAAAGTGTATTAATACATCCAGCCAATCTGTATTCTTTCAAAACGTGCAGTCCTGCTAACACAATACTATTCTTGATCAATCTGTTTCTAAAAGCAGCATCCACCAAATAGAAGTCAACAGCACTGGGGAAAAAGTTTTCATATACTAACTTCATCCAGTACCACCCTAATACCTCATCCATACACTAAGATCTTAAATTATTTGCTGTAACATCTTGATAGCCCATCTTTCATATTTCAAATTAATGAAATGCTGAGTAATACATTCACATTTATGTTTTGTCTAATGTTCTATTTAGTAGGTCACCTAAAAGTAAACTGAGTTCATTTTGTAAGCTTTGTAATAACTCATGGGGTTTGGTGATCCCATCCCTCCTCTACTACTAGATAGAATCAAGTATCAGCAAGTGATCGCTGGGGTTGCACCCTCCATAAGAACTTCACAGAAGTATGCCTAATGTTATCAAACCTTTCTGAAGCTATTCTCCCAATAATGTATAAAACAAAAATAAATAGGCAGGGTATAATAATCATGTTTTAGCCTCTAGTCAATCCCATAATGATAAGTGGAATTAATCAGTCTATTAGTATAATTATCAGTTTCATTCTCAACCACTATTAAATTAAATTTAATTTAACGGTATCTTGAATCTTGGAGGTAATCCAAACCCCTAAATATTTTAGTTCAATAGTGATATTAAACTGTAGTATGGAAGGTGGCATCACATGATTTTTGTTATTAAAGGAAATGTCATTTCAGGATTTCTTAAAGGAACACTGCCAGCTTTAATTCTTGTTTTTCTTTCCAGTTTAGTCAGTGTGCCTATAGGCACATACTAGTAAAATGGTATTCTTGGATACCTCTGTCTCACAAAAGTAATCTGTATACCTATATTTGTAAAGTTTGCATTATTTTCTTTAGTAGCTTAATCCACATTTAAATCCCTTGACTGCCAGAAGCATATCAGTGCGAGAACCTGCCTCTACCATGAGGTGCTGTCCTGAAGTTCACTTTTTACATCCCTACTGAAAATGTATTCCAGTTGACTGTTGCATACAGTTTGTGGTATCTTTAAATAAAGCTAAGCACTGGTGAGCTGAAAATGATTTTAAATCTGGTGCCAAAATCCATGCATGCACAAGAGTGGCACATTCTACATGCGCAGAATCTTTTCTCCTGCTGTGCTTGTGCATGCACTGGATTTTGACACCAGATTTTAAATACATTTTTCAGATCACTGAGTGCTCATTTATTACATAAAGATACCACAAACTCTTCAGTATGTCAATCTACTGGATTTCATACTTTTTTCAATGGGGATGAAACAGTGAATCCAGGACAGTGCCCCATGGTAGAGGCATGTTCTCAGAATCAATATGCTTCCAGTGGATGGAGGAATTGGCGTGAACTGCCACTTTAAGAAAATAAGGCAAACTTTATAAATGTATGTAAACATATTACTTTTATGTGAGACAGTGACATTCCAGAGTACCTGTTTTACTAGTATGTGCCTATAGACACAATGATTAAATTGAAAGAAAAATGAGGAGCAGAACTGACAGTGTTCCTTTAATGTCTAAATGCCCATACAAAGCTAAGTTGGAGGAGCCATTGTGTTTATCTATGAGTCTTTGCAGTAAGTTATTCATATGTAAATCAGCTTGAAACTAAGGGTTGGGCACAACCATGTGTTTTAGGCTCCTGACAGGCAATTATATCACTGAGGGTATTGGCCCTGCTTTGACTATAGACAATCCAATAGGTTAAATAGAAACCATCTGTTTTATTAAGTGTGTTTAAGATGTTGTTACAACACTTTCTGCATTTATAATAATTGTTGTGTATGTGTATTGAAAACTAGTGAGTTATCACCTTTACATTTCAAGCTGTTAATAAAATAATCCATCTTCAGGATTGCTTTAACCTCTAGGCTATAATGCCAGCTGATCATCAAAATCTACACATCTTGAGGCTGGCTCTATGGTGCCAGCAGGTATTGGAGTCCCATATCAGGATTTCTAAACCCTGGCTGTGCTCATGTCAGTACAGATTTCTGGGCTGCTACAACACCAACTTCTGTATTTTTCCATTTCCTGTCTTACAGTCTTTCTCTTACAATTTCAAGTGTGAATTCAGGTTTACAAGATGGAAATGTGGCTCTCTACCTACTGACCTGTGATTATGGGGCAGCCTTGAAAATGTGTAGTTTTTCATTATCGGTTGGCAGTATAGCTAACAAGTTAAAAGCAACGAGCTATGAATAAGCTTCATTCATCTAGCACAATGGGTTTTGATTCCAGCATGCTCTACTTGTATATTGTGTGACCAGAACAAGTCACTTAACCTCCCTATACTCCCAAAACACACTCAGGAACAAGATGTAGATCAGTGAGTCTTTCCTGAACAAAGACAGTAAAATAATCTGAGCACGTGTTTTGATTCTGAAAATAGTATTCTCATTCTATCCAGATTTGATTTGAAAAGAAAAAAATAGGACACAATTACTTGTTTATTAATTGCAAAACACAGATGGACAAAATTGTTAAAACATGTATAACCTGAAATGCATTATTAAAAGATTTTGTTTCTTTTGATGAGGTTAAAAGTATAAGTTTCTTACTGAAATACTTTTAATGGAATGGGATTTTCTACTGTAACAATGCTCAAATTCTATTGGATTATTTTTACTAACAGCTTGAAATGTAGAGGTGATAATTCACTAATTTCAATGTACATACACAACAATTATAAATGTAGAAAGTGTTGTAATGACACTTTAAAACGTATTAATAAAGCAGATGATTTCCTATTTAACCTGTTGGATTATCTACAGTCAAAGCGGGACTAAGGCCCTCGGTGACATCATTGCCTGTCAGGGACCTAAAACACATGGCTGCCCCAGCACTTAATAACGGCCTGATTTTTATATTAATAATTCCAGATGGCTAAGACTCACAGGCAAGCACAATGGCTCACCTCAAATTAGCTTTTTATGGGCTTTCAGACACCAAGAAATCCTGAAGATGACAGTTCCCTTCAAACCTTAATCTTGAAATTTTGGTGGGATTAATTTCATAACCAGAGAAGACTGCAAAATCATTAATTTTATGCATTAATTAAAGTCTAGACACAACTGGATTTGTTGAGACTGTAAGCACATCATACACTTATGCACAGAGCTTTTTACTTGTGATCCAGTTTTAGGCCCTGAATGTTAATGTTCCATCTGATGATCCTTAAATGGGGTTCCAGTGATAGTACAAATAATAATGCAGGCAACAGGCAACCATGCTTAACACCATTTATATAGGAAATTTTTGTTATTTTTTAATTCTGATGCTCATTTTGGGATTTTTATAAATGAACTTCATTTAGGGCAGTAATTTGTCTGGTATGACTCAAGCTTCCAAACAGGTTACCATATATGGTCATTGAAGTAGGTCAAAGGCTTTAGTTGTGCCTATTGCTAATAAATCTAATTCTAGATCTACATTATTTTCATAGGGCTCTATTCACTAATAGGCTTGTTACACTCTGGCAGGGGTACATACCAGGCGCTCAAGTGTGCACTACATAATTGTCACTGCTGGATGGATAGGGTCATTATGCATATCCCAATGGACAGGCCTGAATGCCCCTAGTATTGCAGCATAGCTTTGTGCTATGGGTAGAGCCAGCTGGGAGGGAGACTTATGGGCAGATCAGAGGATTCTGATCAAAATCTCTAATGGGGCCCTCACAGTGGATCACCTGCTGTGTGGGAGCAGAGAATCATGGGACATGGTAATCCACATGCAGGCTGCCATGACCCCAACATAGTTATAAAATTATGTAGTTTTAAATATTGGTACTCTGCAGCCTGCCACACTACCCAGCCCACTGTGACACTGAGGAGGCATGAGTCTGTGACAGAGAAGTGCAATGGTTCCATAGGAGTTCCAGTCAGTTGAGGTGTGCAAATGTTACAGCAGCCCACTGGCTGGCATAAAACTAAGCCCCTCCTGCTGCTGCTGTTGTGGGCTCTGCACTTCTGTGCAGTGATGGGTGTTAAGAATTTATTGGGCTAGCTGGCCCAGAGATATATAGTGGTAACTGGTGACTCAATTATTAGAGGGATAGATACTGCTGTTTGTGACAGGGCTAAGAAACATACCACAGTTAGCACACTCCTGGGAAAAGACTTCATAATGTCTCAAATTTACTGGATGAGCTTCTTGAAAACACCGACAGCCCTCTGATGATTTTACTCATAGGCACTAATGATCTTATCAGAAGAAGGTGGAAGATATCAAGCTGACATCAGAGACATAACCAAAAGGATTAAGGACGAGAATGGAGAATCATAATATCTGGTATATTACCTACTTTTGGGTATCAATCTCA
This sequence comes from Neoceratodus forsteri, assembly GCA_016271365.2. NCBI lineage: Eukaryota > Metazoa > Chordata > Ceratodontiformes > Ceratodontidae > Neoceratodus > Neoceratodus forsteri. The sequence continues at coordinate 1,136,294,125 of CM057455.1, read as the reverse complement.
TAAAAATGGGCTGATCTCACAAATTAACAAGTGTCTGATACACTTCTGCAAAGAGAAAACATTGGCTTCATGGACAATTCTGTCACATTTAATACATAACTACTTTTCAAGCCAGATGGCCTGCATTTAAATGGTAGCACGTGAGGTGGGCATCTGAATCATGGCACCATCCAAAATGGTGACGCAATGTGGACAGTAACCGAATGGTGAGGGGGAGGAAGGACCAGATGTGGTGGAGTGGGTGACTGTACAGACAGGATGTCACTGTGTGTACATACACGTGGAAGGGGGGGAGCACAGTGAACATGGCCAGGGAGGGGTGGAGGGATGTAGGGTGGCACTGTGGTCAGCTGTCGAGCTGCATCATGGTATCAGGGGTTGGCCTCTGCTTGCAGTGTGTGGGGTTCTGGGTTCAGGTCTGGGTCTGGGTGCTACTGCATTTTGTTGTGCCTGGTCCAAAACTTGTTTTTGGCTTTGCACCTCCCTCAACATGCACCCTTCTGGAGTTGAGAATCTTTAAGTAGGGGGTATGGGGGGCAAACCCTCCACAGAAAAGCAAAGCATTTAAATCCCCAGTGCTGTTCTTCCATGCCAAGGATGTCAGGGTGGCAAAACGTTTTCACTGCCCTGGCGTCCCTATAATAGGATTTGCCATTCGGCGCTCATGATTATCACATAGAACTTATTTAAACCATTCAGGTACCAGGATTCTGGGTAAAAAGTTCTTGAAGTAATGAAATTTCATTTAACCTAGGGAAAGGAGGAGGACCTGGAAAGTGAAATTAACAGTAGTATTAATGTCAAAATGTTTCCAAGGAGTCCCCAGAATGGAATGAAATGCAGCTTAATAATACCAGAAGTTTAGTGAAAAAATTTGGTGAACTTAAACTGTTGCTACAATCACAAAATATTCTCTTGGCCCAATTACAGAAACATGGTGTGATGATAATGGTATGTGGGAGAAAAATGTGCTAGGTTATAACCTGTTCTCAAAATCCAGGGCTCATAGGAGGGTGTTATAGCCATGTATATACATTAATCTATAAAATGTGAAGAGCTACAGCGAGATGTGGGAGTCCTAGAGCTATTATAGGAAAACAGCTTCCCAAAAGGTACCACAATTAACCTATGGTTACTTTATAGGTCACCTTCCATGTCATCAGTTGATGATATGGCACTACTAAATGTAATAAGCAATTTGGATCCAGTGGATAGAATATGTTAGTGGGATATTTCAATCTGCCTAGTATAGATTGAACAATGTTACAAGGAAATAATAAAATGGACAAGAAGTGCTTGGATATGTTTGATCAGATGGGATTAGATTGACTAGTACAAGATAATACCAGAGGAACTAGTATCCTTGAATTAGTGCTCACTAACATGGGTAATTAAGTTAACAAAGTCCTGATTAAAAGTCCATTAGGTAACAGTGATCATTGTTCTACCCATTTTAGCATTATGGAAACTCTAACTATCAAAACATTAGGTAACACAACTATGCTAAATTTTAGAAGAGCTGATTGTTTAAGCATCATAAAACAACTTTCACTATGGGACTGGGAAAATTACTTTAAAGGTAATTCCATACAGGATATGTGGAATTTGCCTGCTTACTAGATTAAGGAATCTTATTAAAAACTACACACCAAGAGTCAAAAATATAATAACAATAGGAATAAAACACATGGTTGAATGTTTCCATTAAAAGACTGATAAATAGGAAGAATAGAATATTTAAAAACTAAAAATCAACACACCTATAAACCATAAGGCCTATAGAGAATTTATCAAGGAAGTTAAAGCCAAAATCAGAACAGTAAAAGTGCAGTATGAATTAACGTTAACAACTAAGTTGAAGGATAGTAAAATCATTTTACTCTTACATCAATAGTATGAAAAAGGTAATAACATGATAAGCCCTTTAAGAACGATTTGTGCCAGACAACTACCCCACTGAGTTGGCTGATATTCAAAATACATATTTCTGTTCAGTTTTCAATAGTAGTAATCCAATACCACACACTGGCAAGGGTTTGTCAAGTCCCTGGCAAGTAATCATTAATCCCAAAGATGTATTTGATTGACTTACAAATTTAGACACCAGTAAATCACCTGGCCCTGAAGACATACACCTGAGAGTACTGCACCACTTACCTGTATTTTCCAGGCCTCTCTCTTAATACAGGAAAAGTACCCCTGGATTGGAAAGTTGCCATAGTAATTCCCATTTTGGAAAAAAGGCCAAAGACAAAACCAGACAACTTCAGGCCTTTGAGTTTAAGCTCTCTGGTAGGAAAGGTTCGGAAGGTATAATCAGAGATTCACTTCTGGATTATTTAGAGAATCAAGGCCTGGTGTACCTTTACAACATGGGTTAACAAAATTTAGGTCTTGCTAGACAAATCTTCTGGCCTTCAGTGAGAATGTTAATAGGGAGTTGGATCCTGGGAATCCAGTTGATGTGGTCTTCTTGTATATTTTACAAACGCTTCTGATAAATTGATCACATGGAACTATTAAACCTGTTATAGGAACTTAAACTAAATTCAGACATCTGTAACTGGTTATCAGCATGGCTACAAGGGAGAAAAAAGAGCAACCATCAATGGGGTAGTATCTGACTGGGCAACAATCACTAGTGGGTTTTGCAGGGCTTGGTCCTAGGTCCATGTCTCTTTATTATTGACAAATATTCCTTCAAACAAATAATCCAAAAATGTGGCTCTATAAGTTTGCAGATGACTGCAGAGTGGGGACAGCAGTAAATAACCAAGAAGATGCAGCATCCCTGCAGAGTACAACTGATGAAATATTTGGGTGGACATAATCTAACAAATTGGTCTTGAATACTGCAAAATGTAAGGTTATGCATTTAGTCAAACGTAACAGAATGGTTTCTTGTAAACTTGCAAATACTGAACTTAAAGATACTAATGAAGAAAGAGACTTAGGAATTCAAATTAGTGCTAAACTTAAACTTGGTCCTCATTGTAGTACACAGGTGAAAAGCAAATCAGATCCTAAATTGTACCTTACGGCATATTTCTAGCAGGCATGAAAAGATATTGACTTCACTTTACGTAGCACTGGTTAGGCCTCATTTGGAGTATTGTACTCAGGTATGGTCTCCATAAAATAGGGAGGACAATAATAGAATAGAGGGAGTACAGAGAAGATTCACGGATCTATAAAAGGTTTAAATAACAAAACATACATAGATAGATTAGCGTCCCTTAACCTTTATGGCCGTTATTATAGGAGATTTGGGGGATATGTGTTTGTGATATAGGATAATGGTAGACGACAAGCTACTAACTGAGCTAGAAATCCAGCCAAAGACTGATTGGTGTAGCAGTAGAAGATGCAAGAGACAATTTCTCTGTTCAAAATGGAATTGTAATTTGTAGAAGAGCTGGTTTAGTCAGAGGGTGGTGGAACAAACTTCCTATTAAGGTAGTTGACAGCCTCAGTATGAATAGTTTTAAATATAATTTAGACCAGCATTTTAGGGAGTTAATTACTCGGTTCTAACTTGGTCAAATGGCAAGCTCCATGGACATCATTCTAATAAGCTTGAATCAACCTATGAAACCTATGAATATAGGGCAGAGGCATCAGTGCCTTACCTCCTGCCACACCAGTAACCCTGTGTTCATGGTGAGAGTGGGTCGATGGGGTTTGGCTGTGGAGGGAGAGGATTGAGCATCCAGAGAACAACTCTCCTTTCCCAGGGAAGGTGGACTGACATTCTCACTAAAGACTGCCCCAGATGGAGGCCTGTGGTAGAATGTGTCAGGGTCATCAGAGGAAGGAAGGATGCTACAGGACTCCACAGCATATACACACCTCCATGTGCACACACTGACGACGCACCCTTGCAAAGGGAGGTGAACCAAACAGAAAAGGGGAAATGGGGACATGTTGACAGGCTCTGTGAAACCTGGAACATTTCCAACCCCAGCGTAGCCCCTAGCAAACCAGATTTGTGTGTGCGGGAGGGAGGACAACCCTCCCTCTCTGGTGCCACCACAGAGTAGAAATCCATGGGGAAGCTCTGGGGAGGGGGTCAGAAGAGAGTAGGATGGCCAGTGGCGGATGGAGAACCTCCAAGGGAGATCTGAAGCCGCCTGTCACTCATTTCAGGGAAGAACCAGAATATGGAAAAAAAGAATTTAAGGGGCTGTCTGATGGGTTGCAGAAGCTAGGGCTCTCTAGTCCATGCACTTCCATGTGGCAGCAGATACAGATGCACAAGGCAGAGAATCTATCTGGCCCTATGCCAAGAGGGAGAGTCGTTTTAACTATATGGTACCTGGACCCTGTGGGCAGCCCAGAGCTTCCATTTACTTGCTGGGGAGGATCACATAACAGTTCCATCCTCCCACCTTCACCCATGTAGCTGGGTCACTGAGCTCACCCCTGGTTTCAACTCACTGGCATAGGATCACAACAAATATACCCAATGGGGTGAAGACTGGCACTACACAGAAAGCTTTTTAATAATTATCGTTTTCATTTTGACCCCAAATTTTGAAGAAAGTAGTTTAATTACTTTTCTTATAAACAAGACATGAGGCATTGATAGTGTATTGTCTGAAACACCATTTTGCAACACAAGTGTGAAAACATGCTTTGTCCAGGATTTAAAAAGGTTAAACCTCTCATGTTTATGAGGTGGTGTAGAAAAATGGCTATGTTGAAAGTCTGTAGTTAAAATATTGAAAATTAGTGAAGTTATGAGTGAACGTTTAAATATTGCAATGTTCACTCATAACCTGACCATTATACCATATCTATGCACAAAACATTTCAGCTTAGCCTTTTTATTGCCCCACCTCATGAATCTGGTAGGTGAAACATTTCAACTCCTGCTAAAATGTTATTCCATGCCACATTGTGAAACCAGGCCACAGGTGCAAAAGCATATTTGTCAAGATTTGAAACAGGACAGCTGTTACATTCAGGAGGTGGCATGAGAAAATATTTATATTGAAATTTTGGGGTCAAAATATTGAAAATTATCAAAGTTATGACCAAGCATAGAAAAATGTCAACATGCACTTGTAACTTACATAGGTGATTACAGATCATAGTAGACTGTTGTCCATTTAGCTCACTAAAATTCTAAGGCCCAGATATTCAAAGTGTTGCATGGTGCAACATGCATGCTAACTCCTACCTGCGCCAGCACAAAGTTGATCAAAAAATAAGGAACAATGGATGGCCACCCACAGGTGAGCTGCCACATTGCACAGCACAACATGGCAGCTGCCACACTTGAGTGGTCACCAAGCTCGGCTGCTCTTCCATGGTGGCAGCCCCCATGACCGATTGAGGGCATGGTAAAGAAAAGATTAATCCTATATCGCTGGTGGTCCAGTGGACCCCTGCCTGCCCGATCGCGGGCTAAGTAAATAAAAGATAAACCTATATCCCTGGTGGTTCAGTGGACTGCTGCCCACATGATCGTGGGCTAAGTTAAAAGAAACCTCAATCCCTGGTGGTCCAGTGGACCTGTCCCCTGATTGTGGGCTGAATTAAAAGTATGAGACACCTATTACCCCTAGAGGTCCAGTGGACCCCCACCTGCCCACTGATTCCCACTGCCCGCTCCCCTGAATCAGCAGCAGAAGGCAGCACCCACCCACTTGCTGCCCTGCCTGCTGACGAGCGACCTCATCGTAGGGCTGTACCCATTGGTCCACAGCATGAGCCAATGGGCATGCAGCCCATGCCGTACTATACATTCAGATATGTCACTATCTGGAATGAGTAGTATGTTATGGGCTGCACCGATTAGCTCACACTGTGGATCAATGGGTACAGCCCTACCAACAGTGTCCAGTCAGCAGCCGCAGGTGGCAGGCGGTGGGGTGCTGCCACCGCCGCTGACTGGGGAGAATGGGGTGGGGTTCATTGGGCTAGTGGGAGGGGGTCCTCGACCACCAGGGAAATGGGTGGCCCTTACTTTAATTCAGCCCACTTGATTGGGGACAGGTCCATTGGACCACCAGGGATTGGGGTTACTTTTTATTTTAATTCAGACCATGCTCAGGCAGACAGATCCACTGGACCACAAGGGATTGAGGTTTCTTTTAACTTAGCCTGCGATCGGGTCGGCAGTGGTCCACTGGACCACCAGGGATATAGGTTTATCTTTTATTTACTTAGCCTGCAATTGGGCTGTGGGCACATTGCCATGCTGCAGGGGGCATCGGTCCCTGATGGCTGCTGCCTGACAGGGTGCTAGGTGCAAGTTATTGGGGATCAGTGCACCCTGCATGCAAATTGGGCCATAATGACATGCAAATGGCCCCCATTTGTCTTATGCATACATTATGGTTCCATTTGCATGTGTGCTTTTGAATATCAAGGTTGTTGCACCTAAGCGCCAATGGAACTAGTGCAAGGCAGCCCCTGCTCACTCTGGCCACTGGCGCTGGCACAGTGCCACTGCGCCATGCACACTGCAGGTGGCCAGGTGTGATATTCAACTATGCTGTGCCATGGCACAGCTCCATTGAATATCACCCAGTCAATGCCCTGCACAGCCAAGTTGTGCTGTGCACAGGCTTGCACCACAGCCTGGCACAGTTTGAATATCTGGGCCCAAGTCTATAACTCTTAATATTGTTAGAGACACAATATTCATCTAATTTTTCTTAAACTCCATTATACTCCCACTGCCAACTAATTCTTCAGGAAAAGAGTTTGCAAAGTACCACCATTCTCTGTGTACCAATTTTACCTTTTATTAGTATGATGTGTCTCACTCTTTAACTATAATGAGTGTGACCTGGTGCTGTATGTCTGGTGTCTCATTTCTGGGCCAAACAGTCCCACAGATCGTTCTTAGTTGGTGACCTATATAAAAGGCACATGTCTCTCTTTAATCTCTGATACTCAATGAGAGCAACCCCAGACTATTCATTCTCTCCTCATTATCTAGGCCCCTGAGGTCTCTTATCATCCCTGTGGCTCTCCTTTGTTCCCACATCAAAGACTTTATCTCTGTTGTTGTTCCTGATGCCATAAACTTTGTCCTTTTACATGTTTTAAACCCACATTTTTATCATAGCCTTCTTATGACCCCACCTCATGAGCAAGGGTGGTGAAAATTTTCACATCCTGCCCAAGGTGATTTCAAAAAGCAACCTCAAAATTGCTTTTTGGGCCAGATTTACATAATTCTGCCATGACTGGTCACGAGGCAGGGTCCCAAAAGGCCATGTTGAAAATCTGGTGTAAACATATTCAAAAATACAAAGTTATGAATAAAGTTCAAACTCCATTGAAATACATTAAACTGCACTTACCTAATTTTCTCATAGTTGCAGTTGCTGGTTCCAGCAGCAAGATGTGTCTTTGACAAGAGAGTATATCTACACTTTGGGACATGTTCAGGTGAGTGAGGATGGGGAGGTTTGGGGTGCTAGGTGCTGAGAGGGAGGTGGAGGTAGGCGGTGTTGTGTTAATGGGAGGTCAAGTCAGCAAGGGACCATTTTCTTTTTACAGGTTAAAAATACATCATTGAGGGATGGTTTCTTCATTTCAGGGACAGGTAATATTTTAACACTGGGGACTGGGCACTCCAGTGTCAGGCTACTGTTCAGTGGCATGGGGTTGCACCCCAGTGCCACCATTTACATATTGAGAATGGGGTGTGGGTGACCTGGGGGAAGGGGTCAGTAGAAGTGGCACTGGGGTGGGCACGCCAGTCTGATAACTTAAATATTGAGGGTAAGATGTGGCACCAGTGGGTGGGAAACCTGGTCCACCTAAAACCTTTTGAGACAGACAGAACAGGGGATTGCCAGCTCACTGCTTCAACTGAAGACTGCAACAAAACTCCAGTTGTGGCTTCAACATGCAAGAAGGCCAGCTGTTCTCATACAGAAAGCATGGGTCAATGGTGCATTTTGCTTAGCTGTACATCATGGATTTTGGGGTGCCCAGAAAGGGTACTGTATATTCTGGTCATTGTTTAAAAAATACAAACACTAGAATCTAGCTAAATTGGTCTTGTTTAGCTAGATTCATGTGTTTGTTTTTAAAATTACACTATTTTTATATATTTTCCATGCTTTTTAGTTGAGGGGCAAAATGGCAGCCCTCATGACAGGAACATTGTTTGGAGTGCTCTGAGAAGCAAGTGGTGAGAAAACAAAATGGTCTGTGGCACATAATTTGTGTGTCGTATCAGAATGTTATCCAAAAACCCTACTGAGCATGCTCAGAACAGCAAAAAAGCAAAACTTAAAATCTTTAGAACTCTGGAACCATTTAATAACTTTTCAGGAAACCTCCAAAGGCACTACCTTGGTAAATGCGCTTCTACCCTGAATGTTTTGGAAAAATATTCCATTCCTGTAGACTATAAGTGAGAGGAAAACAAAATATCCATGCTAAGTCTGCCTCCTCGGTCCCATACCACCTGTCTACCCCATAATGATTTTTCTCATGGCAATGTCTTCTTAGAAGTTCCAACTTACCCTCCCGAATTGATTATCTCTCAATGTCTTCTCAGACAGCTCTGGCCTTCCCTGCTACCCCAATCCCTTGTGCCTCTGTCTCTTGTCCCCACCTCACCCATCCATTTCTCATCCTGCTTCTCTGACACCACTCCCCCATTCTGCTACTGTAGTACCTCTACTTGGACAGTATTTGTCTGCTGAACAGTCTATGTAACCTCTTTGCCCTTGTTCTATGCCACACCTTGTACCTTGGTACCTTATTTTGTTACCCTTATTCCTAGGCTGCCTAATTTCCTACCATGTACCCTACTAAACCTTGTTATTCCTCTGTTGTATTAATTGCTATTATGTTGCTACTTAGTTTCTGTAATTATCCATTTTGTATTACTATCAGTCATCACCATTCATGTTACCTCTGCTTATACACTCCTGCACACTGTAACCTGTTTCTTACCATTATTACTGCCTTGTAAATAGTTGTCAACTGTTTTTCTCTGCATTGTATTCTTATGTCATTCTCCTTTGTTCTTGTATATTTTGCTGTATTTTGCACTGTTTGTCCCTATTTGCACTATTGATGCGGCACCTTTGTAAATGACTCCCTGATTCAAACGTTGTAATTTGGAGATCTCAATAAATAAAATAAATGAAGTACAGAAAAAAATTAGATATCTACAGGAAAATGACATGCATGTCTGAAGCTGCAAGCTACCATCACAAAACTTTCCACATATTTACACCTTGTCTACTAGACGATGCATGATCATTTCAGCTAATTTCGTCAAATGCTGCCAAAGCTATTAAGGTGCAAAGTTAGGGGTTTAACATAGAACCTGTCACTCAACCCTAACTGTGTTGGCACTACCGCACCAGTATAATAAGTTCTAGAGAAGGTAATAGGTGGACTTTTGTCTTGTACTCTGTTTCTCAGTACACGGTAGTGTTTCTCTGTTTAATAGTCTGACTTTCTCCATTGCTTACTCTAAAAGTGTTGCTTTATAGCCTCTTTTTGTAAATCTCTGTGACATTTATTTTGCTTGTCTGTCAAATTCAGTCAACTCTGAGCAATTCCTTCCAAGTCTAATGTACAGACTGTAAGAATAGAATGTATTAGTTTCCTAGGATGGGAACTTTGTGCCTGCAAAACTGTATTTGCAGCAACTGGTTTCCTATGACCTGATGGTGCCACTGTGGTGCCTTCAGAGGCACTGAGCACAACATCCAGGAAATTGTCTCTCAAAATTACATTCATGTGTGAATTTGAGATTCCTTTCTGTGTCATTAATATATCAAATTAATTCTTGCAATTCCTGATCCATGCCCCCCAGACACACACAATATCATCAATAAAATGGCACCACCTTACTACTTTGTTTTGGTATTTGTTTCCTTTAATGACAAAAATAAACTTTTTTTCCAACAGGCCCAGAAAAAATTGGCACACATAGAGGCCCCATCGCTGTGCCACATATGTGCCTATAAAATTCTCTATTGAACAGAAAATAATTTTGTTAAAAATAAATTCCAGGGCCTGTAGGAGGAAAGTTTTATGAACCATTCAGCATCAATCAAACTTTATTTAACCAGGCATAGCACCATTGAGCAAGCTCATTTTCAAAGTGGTCCTAGACATCAATACAATTCACATTCACAAAATAAAATGGACAAAAACAGACATTGTACATGTGAAGGATAGTTTAGGCCAATACATACAGAACTTACATAGGTAACATCAATTATAATACATATCAAAATGAGGGAAGAGGAAGAGGAGAGAGCATGTGAGAAGGGAGGCAGTATAGTGCAGTGGTCTAGGCTCTGAGCTGCAAATCTGGTGACATCCAGCAGACCAGACCTGGGTTTGAATCCCACAGCATCCACTTGCATACTGTGTGACCCTGAGCAAGTCACTTAACCTTCTTGTGCTCCCAAGGTCACTCCTGTAAAAAGCTTTCAGCTTAGTGTGCTATACCTGGTTAAACAACTGAAAAAAAGGGAAGAAGAGGATAGAATGGTGAGGGCCAGGAGAGGAGGAGGTGGGTAATAAGTGCTAGGTAGCCCCTAATAGGGCTGTGAGTTGAGACAGACTTCATGACAAAGATTCATAGAAGAAACCTGAGGCTAAGGCATTGTTCCCTAAAAACAGCTGCAGGTTTCCTTCAGGTACCTAGTTATTAGTGCTTTGAATGTGAATGGACCTGGAAGGGATGAGAGCTTTAGAGAGCCTTGCATGGTGTTCCATAGGGATGGGAGTGAGAAGTTGATTGCATCAAGCCATGGGTTGTATTTACTCTGGGGATCGGGATCAGTGTATGGAGAAGCATCTCAGACCATAAGATCTTTTGGCACGTCGAAGAAGTTCGAGATGTATGCAGGAAGTTTATCAGACAGCACTTTAAAAAACCAGAGGAAAGTGTTTCTTTTCCTCCTAGTTGAGAGTGAGGGCCATCCTATCTCTTGGTACAGGAGGCAGTGGTGGGTGTGAGGGACAGACTAAGATGACCCTTAAGACCCAGTGATAAAGAGTGTTGAGTTTGTTGAGTACCGATGAGGGGCAATGGTTGTAGAGAAAGACAGCAAAGTCCAGTAAGGGTAGGAATGTTGTTTGCATTAGTGACTTTCTAGCTTCTTTGGTGAGTAGATGCTTAATGCGGTAGAATAAGCCTAAATACTGCCTTAGCTTTTAGATACCTCATTCAGGTGGCACAAAAGTTGAGTTTCTTATCCAACCAGAACCTAAGTATTTAAAGTTATCCACTATTTCAAGAGGTTTTCCCAAGAGTTAGAATCTTGGGATAGTGTGTAGGTCCTGAGGCTGCCTTTGGGGAGATCATGGCTTTAGTCTTTTCAGCATCGAGTAGAAGCTTGTGGTTGATAAGGTTGTATTGAGAGAGATAAAGTCTATTGGAGAGAGACAAGCCTCACTGCAAATCCTCTGGGCCAGGTCCAGGGAAGAGTTTGAGGTGTAGAATACAGTATCATCTGCAAATAAGTGCACATTAGCTGTGTGCAGGTGTTAGTCAAGGTTATTAATATAGATTGTGAATAGGAGTGGACCCAAGATGGAGCCTAGGTGGACACCTCAAGGAAGAGATTTTAGTGGAGACAATTCATCTGCAGCTTTAATTTGTTGTAACCTGTTTGTAAGGTAGCTGGTGAACCATTTGATGGCAGAGCCATCTAGTCTGATGTTGTTTAGTGCATTAAGCATAAAATTGTGATCCACAGTATTGAAAGCCTTACTAAGATCAAGGAATAGGGCAAACACATGCATCTTAGAGTCCAGGCAATTTGCCAATCAGTAGTCACTTTGCAAGGGCAGATACTGTGCAGTGCTTGGCTCTAAATCCAGACTGTGCAGGGTTTAGTAGTTTCTACGGTCCAGATGCTCTCTTACTTGGGTGTTGACAATTTTTCCAGTAGTTTTGATAGGGTAGATAGTATGGAAATGGGTCGGTAGTTATTCAGGTCACTTTGATCCCCAGATTTAAACTAGGGTATTATGCGTGCAGTTTTCCATGACACAGGAGCTCACTCTGCATTAGGGAGGTGTTGAATAAATGGGTGATGGGGCAGTCAAGCAGTAATGGCCTAATTTTAGGAAGTAGGGTTCAATATTGTTGGCACGCACTCTTTCTTGTATTCAATGACAATAGGAGGTCCTGTACTTGTTTAAATGTGACTGCATGGAAGCTGAAGGAGGAGGAGGAATGAGGTTGGTTAGAGCTGCAATTAGCATTAGAGTCAGCAGTGGAGTCCCCTAATGGGTTGAGCTTGTTGATAGGTGAAGTGTCAAAGGTCAGTCCTGCTCTGGCAAAGTTTTAGTTAAGCTGTTCTAATATAGCAGCTCTGTCCGTGAAGGTAGGTCCATTGGACACTATTTTGGCTGGAAGGGAGGTGTCAATAGTATGACCTTCAACCTCTCTCAGGATATTCCAGAATTTGGTAGAGTTGTTCTCATTCTTATCTTCTAAAACTGCTTGAACATTTTTAACCTTTTGAGACCTAATTAGTTTAGTGCAGTCATTTCCAGAGTTATGAAATGCTTGCCAATTAGCCTCCAGGTGTGATTTCCTCCTCTTTTCCACCAGACATCTCTGTCCTTGAGTGCTTTCTTCTGGATAGGACAGAACCTACTGGAGGTCTTTTCTTGACTTGATCAGCCTTAGAGGGTGTGTTTGTTTATTATACCTACTAGGAGGCTACTATAGATATTGAATGTCTCACTGAGGGAAGGGCTAGATAGAAATCCTGCCATCTGATATATATTTTTTTATTTATTTAGTTTTGTTTAGCAGATAAGTGCACTAGACAGATCCTGTCTATTTTCAGGCACAACCCGGGGAGGGGATACAGATGAATGCCAACTGACCTTGCACTAGATTAAGCTGTTGGTGGTATTTTAATGAATGAGGGAATTTTGGCCAGGGCACTGGGAAATTTCCCTGCTCTTTCGAGAAGTGCCATGGTATCTTTAACATCTACTGAACTACCACCAGAACAGGCAGATGGGACCTTAGTTTAACATCTCATCCGAAAGACTACACCTCAGGAATGCAGTACCCTCTCATGCTGCACTAGTGTCAGTATTGGGATATTAACCCAAATGCCTGGTGTGGGGATAGAACCCACAGCCTGTTGATCTCCCAGCCTCAGAGGTTAGTGTGCTACCTACTGAGCCACTGACGCTGAAATTACCCAGGTCTCTCAGGAAGGCATTCTGGCAAAACTTTTCAGACATCTTTTCAGTTTGAATTTAGGGCTGACTTTATTTGGGGAGAATGTCTGAAGCAGGCAGTGGCACAATGATCACTTAGGGTCATTAGAGAACACTCCAGTGTGTGAGATGTTATGAGGTCTGTTTAATAACATGAGGTTCAGTAGGGAGCTTCATTCTGGATGTTTCTTTTGGGTCTGGTGACAGTGGGTGTCATTTGTGCCAGTCCATTTGCATCACAGAAGTCTTAAAGCTTCTTTGAGCTGTCATCATTTCAGTTATGGTAGAGATCCCCATTACAATACACTCTGTGGTAGTCTAGTCGAATAGGCTTTGTAGATGCTGTAGGAGGACCATGCCACCAGAGGGCAGTCTGTAGCATGCAGCAATGAGGAGTGCCTTGTCAATAGAGAGAATAATTTTAGTGCCAGGCATTCAAATTCTTTAGCCTTAGAGGTGCAATCAATGACTGACAACGAATTTGTTCTTAACACATATTACGACCCCCTCCTCTGGTCGGTCTATCTCATCAGCGGTGCTGTATCCCAGTATGTTGATGGATTTTTCAGAGATTGAGGGCATAAGCCAGGATTTCAATATCATAAAGAAATCAAGGGATGCATGTAGGACCAAGTCTGTATTAGGTCAAGCTTTTTAGTAAACTACAGACATTCTGCATGAAGCTGATACCTTTGTATTGTGGGAGGTATACAGGGGTGTTAAGTGTAACAGGTGGGCCTGGGTTAAGTTCAACATTTCCAGAACAGAGTAAGAGAAGCAGTGATAGTTTCTTGAGGTAGTGTCTTAGCCTGCTGAGTAATCTGTTGTTGCTTCATCTGGCATGGGAAGGTTTTGTGATTGCTGGCTTATGGACATCAGCGTGATGTGTTAGAAATAAGTCATAAATGACTGTTTTGCTGAAAGGTTCAGGGGTGCTCTCACGTATTCTCTGGTCAATGCCTGATGTGAGGATGGACAAAACCAAAGGGAGTCATCCCACTATGTTTTGCCATAGTCTATCAAAAGAGGGCATAGCTTGGTAGTCATCACGGAGGAGCATTGGCCATGATGCAGGTTGGTAACTGGAATTCTGACTGGGGCATAGGTTAGCATGATGAGGCAGCTAACAACAGGACATTCCACATGGCATTTTTAGTGGGAAGTTATGTCCAAGAAGGGGTAGCATGTGTGAGGTTGATAGGACTGATCTGTGAAGCTGACTGCAGAAAGCAGGGCTAGCTGGGGGAGGGTTATAGATAGGTGTGACTAACGTGCTTGGTCCAATAGATATGTAGAAGGTTGGCTTGCTCTCAGGGAAGAGCATTAAATAGAGGCTGAGGTCAGGGCGGTGGTGTGGAAGAAATTTTAGAGAAGGCTAGAACAGCATGAGTGAAGGCTCCAAAAACAAGAGAGAAGTTTGGAAAAGAGCTGCAGAGAGCAGAATCTCCAGGTGGCCAATCACAGGAAAAGCCTACAGTGGCAGCCAGTCAGAGGATTCTCAGCAAATCATTGACCAATCAAGGCTCCAAGCTGTTCTCCAAGGCTGTGAGCTAGCTTATCCAGCTTGTAGGGTTTACCAAGCGGGCCAGCTGAAGGAGCACGCAGCTGGCTGGCTTCTCCAGCTGTGGCCACAGTGATCGGAGGAGGCAGCCCAACTAGGGCTCACAGGAGTTGCAAGAGAGCAGAGTTGGATGTTTAGTTATGGGAAGGCAGTACAAAGAGACAGTAGAGCACACAAGAAGTAAATCGGGGTGGGGTGCAAGTTTGCAGAGAAAGGAGACGGATTTAGGAGGAGCTGAATGGGCAAGGAACCAGATGGCTATGCAATTTGGAACAGTGGTGCTTTAGCCCAGGGATATGTTAATTGGAAGGAATTAGAGGGTTGACTGGGATGGAGGGAGAAAGAGTAATCATCTGCAGGAGGGTTAGAAGAGAAGACAGAGATGCAGTCAAGGTTAAACAAAATTAGCAATATTGCTGTCCCACAAGTTTAAACAGTTCTACACATTGTGCAATCCCTCCAATATAAACAGTCACAATAACATTTCAGTCAATCAAAGGGATTCCCAGCAAGTTATTGACTAATTAAGGCTCCAAGCTTCCCTGAGGCTGTGAGCTAGCTTACCTGGCTTGTAGGGCTCCAAGATGAGCAGGCTGAAGGGTGTATGGCTGGCTGGCTTCTCCAGTCATGGCTACAGGATCGTTGAGGCAGTAGCCCTATCAGAAGCACACAGAGAGGGCTTGTAGGGCTCCCAGATGGACAGGCTGAAGGGTGCATGGTTGACTGGCTTCTCCAGCCATGGCTGCAGGATTGTGGAAGCTGTAGCCCAATTAGGGGCTCATGGAACCAGCTTGTAGGGCTCTCTAGATGGGCAGGCTGAAGGGCACATTGCGACTGGCTTCTCCAGCCATGGCCTCAGGATCATGGAGGCGGTAACCCAATCAGGGGATCACAAAGCTGGCCTGTAGGGCTCCCAGATGGACAGGCTGAAGGGTGCATGGCCGGCTGGCTTCTCCAGCTGTGGCCTCAGGATCATGGAGATGGTAGCCCAATCAGGGCTCACCATAGTGGAGTTTGTTCAGAGTGCCTAGTTGTTTTATGCCTACCCTGTGTCTATATTGGAACAAAGGCTAGTTACATCTATGGTGACTCAACAATATTAATTTTACTATATAAAAACTCCTATTTCTTCAATAGATTCATAGTGTCTGTGGTGTGGACCCAAGACCTGTCAGATGTGGTTGTAAGAAGTAATTCAGGAAGTTTGGAGACCCAGAGGAGAGTTAGCACTTGAATAGTATTGATATTTCCCTTCTCTCCCACCCCAATTTCCATTCATTTTTTCAAAATATTTTTAATTTAATAGACATGATTAATTACTACTATAAATTGTTTGCACTTAATTGTGCAAAGGTTTGGGGATACTCAAAATGTTGATAATTATTCTGTTTAAAAAGACACTGTACCTTTAAGATGTACATTTCAAAGACTATGGGATTGAAATGAAGGACAACCCCTTGACAAAGACTCCAGCACAGGCTGAAGCACTGGGGTGATAGCCCTAGAGGCACTCTTTTCAAAACAAAGTGCTTGATTAACTTTTCAACTTTCAACTTCTTTGTTTTTATTTTTGTGTCTCTAAAGTGCAGTTTTCTTGTCGACGTTACATGCTGGGGTTAATGACCTTTACTTCACCACCTGTAATTCAGGATGCATTGCAATTGTTTTTTCCAAGTTTTATCATGACCTGTTGTCTTACTAATCTCCCCTCTATTGCCTACACTATAATAAACATAAGTAATCATGTCTCTCCTCCCTATTCCTTCACCACATAGATAAAACACATTCTCATATAATGTATATCTCCATTAGCGACAATAGTAAACATTCAGATTAGCTTGTAGTGTTGGAATAGTACAGACCATATCAGAAAAATATTTGCAGCAATTGAATCTTTCCATCATTTGCTGCCTCTTCTCTGATGTTGCAAAACAAAGTCTGTTCATTCAACACTAAGTTCACCCTTGCAGGATACATCATTACCCATGTGTACCAGTTGTCTCATATCTTTCTCATTGTAAAACCAAATATCCATCTGTCTTCGATAATCTCCAAAGATAATCATGATAAGCTGAAATGTTGTCTTCTTCAATAGATAATCACTTCCTGTGGTACACAGAAGCCATCCAAAAGTAATGTTTTCATTGATCATGAAAATCTTAATTTAATTAGATGAGGAGGTAAAGAATTGCCTGGCCTCTGTCTTAAAGATCAGTGGAGTCTGTCTACTTCAATCTTTTTAGCTATCCCTGTATCTGCCAGATATTCTGAAAATACTACAGTAGCATGTCTGTCAGATATTTTGTTTGCTCTCACTTCTCTAGGATTATCACCAGCCTTATGTTGTTTCCCCTTCATCTTAGCACTTCATCTATTATTTTGTTGCATTTGCCTTCAGACACACAGTATTTCAAAGTTCTGCAAGTGATGGTCTCACCATCTTCCAACTTTGAAACTTTACTTTGAGCCTCTGCTATCTGTGATTCCTGGTTTTTTAATTCTTTCTGAAACATGTTTTAATTCAGTTTTGATCAGTTTGACTTCCTCTGCTAATGCAGACATTTTCTCATGTTTAATCACGTACATCTCTTTCAAGAGACTTTTGGTCACTATAGAGTTTCAGTACTCTAAATCCTGTGATTTAGCCATTTCAAAGTATTCACTGTCAATATTGTCCTGAGAAGAATTAGAAGAGTGATTTTGGGAGGGAGCCAAACACCTTTGTGCTCATTCAATGAGTCTTTGACTCTTTCTTCATTCAGAGTTTCTTGACTGCTTCATGTTTGGAGTTCCTCTGAACCCCTCTATTTTCAACCTGTAGAATGAGTGATATATCTATAGATCATTCTGATGTCTTCTCACCTGGAAAAATGGTGGTACTCAACCCCAATAGATAACTCCCTGTAGGCATAGAGGCTTTTGTTGAAAATAAGAAACAATCTGTCGACCAGAGTAGGCTTGTGTCACCTCAGTTTCATTGGCAAAACTTGTTCGTTTATTCCTCTTTTTCTTCCAAGGATGTTGAATTCATCACAATATTCTGTGTATCTTCTTACAAAACAGAGCAGAATGCTCAGAAATGTGTATCACTTCTGCTAAAGTGACCAAGTTTAATATCTGTTGTGTCTTGTACAAACTGTCTTCTGTATCAAGATTTACTTTGCTCAGTTGAATTATGCTCAATGAAGTCTATGACTTGCTGAAATGTTGCTTTCAAAGTTCTATCTTTTACAGCTGCTGTTTTATTGCAGTAAATGTAGCAAAAAAGTAATAACACATCTGCACATATTTTATTATTTATAATTACTGGTAATTAGAGATTTAGTAATCAATGACTGTCACGGTAAACCACAAATTTGAGCTGCAAAGAGCTGCAGAAGGGTCAAGCCATCTCAAGCAGGTGGTAACATGAAGCATGTTGCTGGACATTGTTTTATAGCAGACTTGAATGATTTCTGCACATTTTTATACTTCATAGGAATAGAAAGTATATTTTTACAAACTAGAAGGCAACACTGGTATTTAATGAATAACAACCTGGTTATTATGGAGCTCCATAATAACTGGGTAACCAGTTGTTATCAGTTAAGCAGGTTGTTATGGTGTATGACAAAATGAAGACCCAGCTGATAAACAGCATCACCAGTAATTATTATGTTTGCTTGTACGCATGTGAATTTTCGTAGGTGTACCACCCCATTTCCAATGCGAGCTCCTTCTTGCAGGCATGGCCTCACCATACCAATAAATGTCTGAGCTGTCTATGACAGCAGTTCAGATATGCAGTGGCATACAGTTCAAAACAAAAGACCACTACAATCAGTGGTGGTAACACAGAGGTAATTTACATTCTGTCATTATCAGGCAATTTTACATACTGTCAGCCGGCAGTATGTAAAGTGTCTACACATCAGCATCAGACTGGATCAGCTGTCATGGACAGCTCCAGTTTTTTGGTTCCCCACAACAAACACCCAAGTAGCACACTGGGAGCCCACCCAGCATGCTCATGCGGCTCCCCAATACTGTATGACAGGGGTGCCCAATCTCCGTCGGCTCCACTGCCCCCAAACAGACTTCCAGGTGCCACACTGGGAGCCCACCCCAGCGTGGAAAATGTCCTGTGTTGTCTTCTAAAAAAAAAAAAACAACACCTGTAAGAAAAAAGGTCCCTCGTGACTGTCTTGCCCTCACCCAACCAGCACCCATCCTTTCAGCACCCACCTCCCCACCCCCAGGACCCCATACTTACCTCTGGAGCCTATTGCAATGATCTTCCGTGGACTTGAACATGTCTGCACTCTTCAAAGCCAACCATAAACTGAAAATGCCAGTAAGCTGTATAATGGCATAAACGTTTTTGTTTTTTACCTTGGTGCATATATCAGCCATTTGAAATTTTTCACCAAATTTTCAACATGGGGTCCTTAGACTCCACCTCATGAACTTAATCACTATCATTTTGTTATTTCATCCCAAAGGTGATTTCTGCAGTCACCGCATGGAACAACCTTTTGGGACCAATTAACAAAATGACAGTGTCACAGTTCATGAGGCAGGCATCCAAAACCATATGTTGAAAATTTGGTGAAAAATTTCAAAATTATTGTTTCATGAGCGTGTGTTATGTAGTTCCTTCCACACTCATAACTTAAGAGTTTTTAATATTTTCACTCCATCCTTCCAGGGTCTGAAGGCAGGTTAATGAACCTTCCTGCATTTTACCACATTCTCGATGAACAGTACAACTGTCATTTTTCACATCTCAACCAAAATGTATTTTCGTACATGTAGTGCACGTTGGCACATTCGTGTGCTGAAATCAATGTTTGGGACACATTAAGAAAATCACAGTGACACTGTTCATGAGCAGAGGAGTTAAAATGGCTATGTTGAAAATATTGTGACAAAAGTCCATAAAATGACTCTGTTACAAGTTTGCATTGCCCAAATTAGCGCACCCTCATAAGTTCATGAATTTGTAATATTTGCAGTCCACATTTTTAACAGTGACAATTTTCCACACCTCCTTATGAACAGTAAAGCTGTCATTTGTCACATACTGGCTGAAATGTGTTTTCTGCTTGGCGAGAATAGTGGGATGCTGTGGAAAATAAGTGTTCAGGACAGATTAAGAAAATCACAGTGACACTGTTTATGAGCAGAGGTCCCAAAATGCCTATGTTTAAAATCTGCTGTAAAAATCCCCAAATTAATTACATTATGAGTGTACATTGCACAGTTTCTACACACGCCATGACTTCATCAGTTTTGTATATTTTCACCCAGGTTTTCAACAATGCCATTTTTACACCTCCTCATGAACAGTATACCTGTCACTTTTCACATCCTGTTCAAAATAATGTTTTGCACCTGTGGCACTAAATGGCACAGTCACTGTGCAAAATCACCTTTGCCTAACAAACTGATAGTGTCACTGTTCATGCAGTGGGGTCACAAAAGCCCATGTAGAAAACTTGGAGTAAAATACCAAGAAATGCCCATGGCGTTAGAGTTTTTGACTATAACGCTCACCCTGTAGGCACTGACAGGTTTCAGGGGTGTGACTTGGGATTGTTGATAGTAATGCTCATGACATTCTCACCCCCACCTCCACCTGCAGCCAGTGACAGGCATCGAGGTGCGCCTTGGACCCTTTGCCCCAGAGTTCACCCCATTCTCCTATACTGCACCCATTTCAGCCTATTTCCTTATGAAACAAGATGAATGTAAAGTCCAAACACCCCAGCACACCTCTACATTTGTCAGTGTCTGAAGGGTAGGTGTGGTGAAATGTAGTGACCATCATGGGCGATGACCCAAAGGCACACCCCAATGCCTGTCCATCTCTGAAGCATGAGGGTGGAGTTGGTGTCAGTGCAATATGTCAATGTCATTCCTATACTGCATCTGTCTAACTCCTGCACTTCCACTGCTAATGACAGCAAGCAAACATTCGACATTGGCAAATGCTTGTTAGAGTTGATACAAGAGACAGTTCTCTTAGCTCCTGTGAGGGAAGATTAGCTGGTGCCAGAACTTCTGAAATACTGTATATCTTGTTGTAGTTGTTACTGCTCAATTGAGACAGGGTGAGAAGTTGTACTTTCTGTTAAATTCTCTAGTTTAGTAACTTTCTTTTGGTACCAATAAATGGTATATTCAACTTGTATTCTCTTTAAATCTTTTTATTGCTTGATTTTAAATCAGATTTCTCTGTTTTCAGGTTTCTCCAATTTTTGTTTAAAGGTACTGCAACCCCTGGCAGCTGTCGTATTGATCTTTTGGGCATAACCACCACAGACATGTCAGGTAGACCCTAAGCTTTTCTTCTTTCACCAGTAATAACTTCAACAGCTCAGTCTTAGAAATACTGCAGATGGTAATAATCTCAAACAGCTGAGCAGTCACAATTAAACATTTCTGCATTTAGGTTTACAGGTACTGAACCTGTTAATTAACTCAAGAACTCAAAATAAAATAAACTCAGTTCTTTTAAGGCTCCATTAATATTGTCAGACCTTATATCAGCTTCTTGAATGAGTGTAAAGATCACACAAGGAATATAACCAGCAGTTTTTAAAGCACTGACTGTCAATCTGTGACCCACTACAATTCTGTGCCAAATGTAAGAAAACACTTCCAGCCTGGCATCACAGAGAACGAGGAAACGCTATGTTATTTAACAACCTTAGCCAACTTGGGTCACTGTATACTTCGTCTGTTTTCCTTCCAATATGCCACAGCTACTGACTGGTTGCTGCTTGCAGCTTTGTACATCTTGTGCTTTCCACGTGGGAATCCAGTAGTTGCTGCAGAGCTAGTAATGTCCTGATCTCACTTGTTCTGCTGTTTACTATATCAACTTTCAAGACGTTAAGAAAATAAAAGCAGGATTCATCCAATGCAGGTCAGTCATAGAAATCTCTCATCAGGAATTTCCAACACAGAAAAGCATATATTTCAGTTCTAAATCAAGGTTGACTCGAGAGTCAGGAGCAGGAGGTTTACACAGCTGCCTGACCAGATGTCATCTTCCATTCATTTAGTCTTAAAAATGTATGACCTCTGAAGTAAGACTAGCTATTGCAAAACATATGATGGTCCTCTGCTGGACTACTTTTACCCTATTTTCACAAACCTCTGCTAATATTTTACCAAGACTGAATACACTGCATAATATTTGTACTGCAGGTTTGCATTATTGGCCCTTTCTGTACCCATCACAGCTCCCTATACTGATCTCTTGACTGTGTCTCCCTACAGGCTTATTGTGAATACCATTTTTGCTGTCTAACTGACAAATCCTCAAGTGGAAAGAAGCATTCCCAACCTCAGGTCAATCTCTCAGCTGCTTCTGAAAAAAGCCTCTAGTGTAAGGGATCTAAAGGCTTTATTTCTGCCCCTGCCTCTAGCATAGCCTACCCAGCTCCCTACATTCTCTTACTTCCAATTCCTGTTTAAGTCTCTCTAGAAGGATACTCAACTTGGAAATGCTTCCCTAATCATACTTTTCCCCAGCTGGTCATTATACTGCACTTAATGCATCCATGTTTAATGTTTGTAAGCAATTTAATGTATTTTAGTATTTATTGGCTCCCATATTCAGAGCTGACCATTTGTGTTGCACGGACAGAAGCTATGCATGGTGGTTAGCACACAGATGGCTGAGGGGCAATATTCAGACAGATTTCTTCAGCTGGAGTATGCCAACTGTCTGAGTATGGTTGTACCAGTACAGTGCATAGAAACTATGCATGTACTGACATAGCCTAAGAAAGAATAGGCTCACAGGAAGCCCACTTGTGATAGCACGTCCTAATTTAGATTGTGAAACATTTCCTGTGGCCTTATTCAGCTATAGAATGCGAATGAGTCCATTGGACATGCAAGATGCTAAGGAGGTAACAGCATACCAAGTATAGATGCATTAACATCAGTGCGTGAACCCTCACCAGTGTTTGTCCTGTCCATGTTGGAGTATAACCCAACCTGGTGTTCTAGTGGTCACCTTACCCCTGATCAGCAAGCTTGTCCATGCATTAAACATACCCCTGACCTTGTGGTCTATCAGATCTCCCACCCATGATCAGCAGCTTACAACATACTCCTGACTTTCTGGTCTAGTGGACCTCCACACTGGATGGCTGACAGTGCCATGTAAGTCAGTAGACAAATACAGATATATTTATATAGTAATTCCAGTAGTCCATTATCCCTGCTCCCCCAGAAGGTTATGAACCCCTCTTGCCCTTATGCTCAGAACCCACTTCCTCCACCCACTGGACTGTTGCAGATGCTGGTCTGTCTCAGTCAAGATGGCAACCAGCCCAGCCTCCACTCTCCACCTTGACTGACTACCATTTGACAGGTAGAAACAGCTGTAAAGTGGGCACTGAGCTGGTGGGAAGATGTGGGGTCTGTTGACCTTCTAGGAAGTAGTGGACACTGGATTACTTGGATTACAGTATAAGTATATCTGTAGCTGTCCACTGACTGCATGGCACTATCAGCAGATCAGGGTGGGGGCCCACTAAACCACAAGGTTGAGGTTGTTCTGTTAAGCATGGACAGGAAGCGATGGGGAGGTGCACACTGGGGCATGGGGTTAAGAGCAGGGTTTTGGCAGCATTGAATAGAAGCAGTGGTATAGTATGTATGGTTGTGCTGTCAGATTTGCATTAAGTGCCAGGAGTCTCTGAATATGGCCCTCACCTGCGGACAGTGCTATTCTCAGTTTGCCTGGCACTAGCCTAGTTAGTGCTATGCTAACTATTTGAGTATGGGGACATTGTCTGCATATTATATCTGTTTACTGTCACAGTGGTGTTAACTATATGTTGTTGAATCCATAATTATAACTGTAAATGCTATGTGAGGATTTTCAAAAGGGTGAGATGCAGATGCAGATGCAGGCTACACTATCATCAGCATCTATCCACTTGCATTTAGGCAGCCCTGCTACTATTTTCTGAAGTTGTTTATGACAAAACATCACAATTTGCAGCAGAAAACAGATGCAAGCCTGTCTATTTTGGATGCATTTGCATCTGTTTCTGGATACACACTTTGGATACTGTCAGGCTATCTAATAGGTGGTCAGAAAGGTTTGGATGCATTTCTGTTCTGAAAATAGCAACAGATGCATCATGGGCAGATCCTTGAAGATCCTGCCTTCAATCTTGTAATGTGATTACTTATGCCTTTACATTTTTCTGTGCTGTGGGTCTACTATTACTGTTGTTGCCATCTTTTGGCCCAGGTCATGCTTGAAAACAGTCCCTGAGACTAGTGTGCCTTTTTGGTGAACAAATAGGTAAACCATATAGCAGTAAATCATATATGTCTCAGACGCCTAACTGCAGTATATTGCTGCATTATGTTACTTCCTGTCATCAGCCAACCCTGAACTAAATCATTCACAAGGCTGACTGTTACCATTACATTCTATCATGTCTCATTCATGCTGTTAGACAGCTGACGAGTTTCTTTAACACATATGTGCTGATTAAGGTGCAATTACCTAGCCTAACTGATGTTCTGGTTGACAAGGACCAACAGTTGTGGCTATGCAGACTGCCATGATGATGGTGATGATGAGATGCGGATATGAACATCCATTCTCATAGTAGAACACCAAGCTACCAATGTTTTCTCATTATACCATTCTGTATACAATGTACTATTGCCTGTTGTTTACTTTTTTATCTGTGTAATTCCTTGTTTCCATTTTATCCTTGTAACCTCCTAGGTCATGCCTGATAATAGTCATTTTTGGCTATGGCACTTACCGTAAACAAAACTAAATAAATAAATTGTCAGATGCTGAAATGACCCATTTGGCTGACTTGCCTGGACTGGTGAATGATGGTGAAGGGGCACATTCATCACACTGGAATTGGTTTAATGTGAAGACTGACTGTCCTCTTAATGAAGCGATGAGGATACCTAGTTTCAGCTGCCTTTGGTTCTTCCATTGATTCAGCACTGTAATATATATTGTTCATCCTCGACTTTATTTTTATATTGCTATGAGGGCACTAGAAAAAACTGCTACATTACATTATTAGAATCAGAATATCCCCAATAAGTTTCACACCAAAAATTAGATTTCTTAAGTTACCTTATTTAAACGTTGCAAGCCATTTTGTAACCTTGATTTCATTACTTCTTCAAAAGCCAGTTTCACTGAAGAGTTACGATGATGTCATAACTAAACTCACAGCCTAGTCCTCTGTGTCAGCAACCTTACAGTGCTCATTGCTCCAAAGTTTAAGAACCTGTAGTTGTAGTAATCATTAAAAAACTGACACAAGGTTGTGTGCAAGTGCACAGGTACAGTACTTTAGAATCCAGCAAGGGATTATTTTGGAATGTAGCTCTGGACAAAGTCATGGATTGTCAAGGTGGTACACAGATTCAGAATGTTGGGGATGGACATGCAATCTTGTAATGCGATGCTACATAAAAACAGAGTCTGTGGGTGTTAATCACAGAGCCTGAGGAGTTTTTTTTTAACAAAATAAGTGGGGTAAATTGTGAAGAAGCTTGCTGAACTTGTGTTTTTCTTTTGTCTGTATGGTAATTTGAAAGCACTGTGTTTTTGACCTGTTGTTTATAGAAGAAAGCCTTTTTACCTGATTGTTTTTGTAGACACAGTACCAAAGGAACAACCCCTCACCCTCCCATTCCCAACCACCCCCAGATGTGCTACTTTTATAGTGGAAGGCCAAGCCACACTTACTTAAAGATGCAGGACCAGTTAGGTGGCACAGCACAAGCAATAGTCTAGCTGGCATGTATGTAGAATTACAAGGGGTATAGCTAGCAACTAGATCCACAAAGGCACATGCAAGAGGAAGAGACAGAAGTTGTAAGTCAGTACAGAAGGAAAAAGACAGGAGAGAAGAAAGAAAAAAGGGTTAGGAGGACAGGAATAACAGCAATCACAGGATGATGCAGGAGTGGTGCAGTGCTGTGGCTGTGGTGCAGCAGTCTTCAGAAAAACATTCTGGTTACTGTGGTGCTTCCCATTTGCAGGCACCACCTTGGGCTGAGGGTGGAGGATGCCAGTCTCCGGGTGGAGCTGGCAGGAATACTGGGGACCTGTGACCCCACTCAGAGACCACCAGGTCCCAGCCAATGCCACAGCAACCACTAAGGCAGATGGCAGGATGGACTATGGTAGGATCAGGAAGGTTCAAAGGAGGGGACAGAGACACTTCCATCATCTAGTCCAGTTCATGAACCCTGCACAGTTTTGGAGGAACATGAAAGCCCTGCAAAGGAACCCAAGGCTGAGACCAGGGAGGAGGTAAGGGTCCTCCAGCAAGGGGACCCAGTAGCAGGAGAAATAGAATCCCATTGGAAGATGTTACTCCTGTTGAGGAACTCAGATGTCAGAGGGATGGATTTGGGCACATATAGTAGTAGAAAAGGAGGTAAAGTGCCTACCAGGAAACACAGCTTGAAGGAGGGGAGAGCATCCAGAGGATCGCTGAAGCTGTGGCAAGGAGGGAGGGCTGGAGGTTATTATCCACTTGGGGACAAATGACCTTCCAAGGATACAGCAAGCTTGAAGCAGGTGAAGGAGGACTTGTTAGTGCTGGGAGGATGCCTGGGGAAGACAGCAAGCTCTGTGACATTTTGGGAGGTGCCCAGTCCAAAGCAGGGGTGGGGAGAGGAATCTGCATGTTAGTAACTTCAACACATGGTTGAAAAGCTGGTGGAATGAGAAGGGGTATGGCATTATTGGGGACAGGAGAGCCACCTGGAGTGATGTAGTCCTGTACAATGGGGATGGACTGCATCTGTCCAGCGAGAGGAAGGCAGCCTCAATTGACAGTGTAAATGCTTTGTTAATGAGCATTTAAACTAGGGGCAACAGGAGCAGGGATACTCATGCAGCTCACCCCACATGGCAGAGAAAGCAGAACAATAGAGCAGGAAGGGAGTTGATAGAAAGGTCATCAGGGTCTGGCAGAAAGGGAGTAGGAAAGGAATTGGGAACATAAGAAGAAAATATCAGGAATGAGGGAAGATGCAGGGGACCAAAACAGGAAGAGAGACAGGTCAGGCAGTAAAACTTGAAGGTCATGGTGAAATTATACAAGCTTTCAGGGCCACATGAGTCCCTTCTTCAGGTGACTAGCAAAACTGAGCAACATAAGCAGCCCCACCCTCTTCCCTTCCAGGGTCTGAAGGCAGGTTAGTGAACCTTCCTGCCCTCCCAGCTTCCGACTGAGCCGACACCGAATTCCACAAGTGCAGGGTCTGAAGGCAGGTTACTGAACCTTCCTGCCCTCCCCAGCTTCCGACTGAGCCGACACCAAATTCCACAAGTGCAGGGTCTGAAGGCAGGTTAGTGAACCTTCCTGCCCTCCCCAGCTTCTGACTGAGCCGACACCGAAATCCACAAGTGCAGGGTCTGAAGGCAGGTTAGTGAACCTTCCTGCCCTCCTCAGCTTCCGACTGGCCGACCCCATTACACAAGTGCAGGTACAATTTTCCAAGCAAGTTACTCGGCCAGATTTGAACTTGGAGGATTCCTGTGTAACTTTCTGTTGGCTCCTGTGTGTGCTGCTGCTGCTGTTTGAGCATTTTTGTTTGGCTGTGATTTTAGCTGCTCTTAAGTTCAGAATTTTGCATTTAGCCCTAGCCTAGCAAATTGTATACTTGTTTACATTATTTAGCTCTTCTAAATTTAATTGCTGGTGCCATACAACATTGTCACCTGCTAGCTGAAATTTTTATTAACTTGTTTGGACTCGAACCTCCAAGCCCACAGTTCCTCTCTGTCTACATGTCTCCCTCCCTCTCCTCCTGCACTCACTCTTCCCAGGCCCATCCCCATCCTGCATTTCAGCCCAGCCCCTGCTTGTCCTTATAAAATACTTCCCAAGATTAAAATCCCTCTTTACTTTCAGGGTCTGAAGGCAGGTTAATGAACCTTCCTGCCCTCCCCAGCTTCTGACTGAGCTGACGAGAATTCCAAAAGTGCAGGTACGATTTCCCAAACAAGTTAGTTGGCCAGATTTTGAACTTGGCGTGATTTCTGTGTAGCCTGCCGCCAGCTCCTGTGTGTGCTGCTGCTCTTTGAGAATTTTTCACCCACCCTCCTCCTCCCACCTTAATAAAATACTCTAAAACATTAGTTCTCACACTTTGTGATAGTAAGCTTCCCCAAGCCATGAAAAGATTTCAACCCTCCTTCAAATTTGAAAAAAGTCTTGGGCCCCTCACAGAAAAAAAAATCCTACTTTGCACAGTACAGCAGAAATAAAGTGAAACTAATGAAGTTGACAGAGTATATTCTCTTTTTATTCAACTTATTGCTTTCTCACCCCTGACCTGGCCCTAGGTTTTACTTGTCCTCCTTTTTCTGACTCTTGGACCTTGTTACACTGTTTCCTCTCTATCTGGAACATCCAAACCAAGTCACTTCATCTCTCTCTGTCTTACTCTGTTGTTAAGCAATGTCCTGTGCCCTTACCTCAGGTGATACCTGAAAACATGTGTTGGATCTCTGTGCCTTTCCCAGTCACTAATTTACATATAAATACCTACTATAGAAATGAGCCATGACTCAAGGTGTATTTCCAAGTCACTAATTTGCATATAAATACCTATTGTAGAAACAAGCTCTTGACTCAGCATGCCTTCCCCAGGCATTAATTTACATATAAATACACACCTACAAACAAGTTTTGGCTCAATGGAGACTTCTTGGTCACATATTTGTGCATAAGTAAAGCATTCCACCTGCAATTATCCATAGTTACTTTGTTTTATCATTTCACACAAAACAGCCAAAACTTAAAATTTAAATACTGTAAATTCCAAGACTTAACTGAGCCTACTCCTGGAACAATCTGGGGCCTTGCTTGGGAGGCAGGCCTCACCATTTGAGATCCACTGCTCTAAAACCCCACCTCTGGTCTTTTCTAACTGGTCCCTGAAGTGTGGAGGCATGTCTACACTCCAGAAAGCTTAGAGATCCCACCGCCTGCATTTCAAACCACCCCATTCCTCCTGAAGGCACACCTAGCCTGCTGTGAGTGTACCCTTGACCCCAAACTTAAACTAATTTCTTCATTCTTTAAATATTCTTCTGCCCTCCTTTTCTGGAAGAACTCCCTCCATTCTGTTTGGTTCTTCTCTCTCTGCTAAAGTCTTTAGACTCAGACTTCAGGATTAGGCAGGATGGTTTTGTCTGAACTTCTTGCCACTTCTTCTCTGGAGAACTCCCCCCTCATTGGCTCTTCCATTCCTGCTTAAAAATCTAGAATTGGCTTCAGGATTAGGCAGGATAATTTCATCTGAATTTCCCATACTATTCACTTACTTTCTGGAACACCACACCTCATTGTGAAATGAGGGCTGCACTTTTGCTGTATCTTTTTAGTTGGTAACCTGCACTGCTCACACACTCCTTTGCCCTGGGTCACCCAAGTTGGGAGCTGTTACACCATCATGCAAGCCATCTTCGATTTTCTATACTCCATTATCCCTGGACCCTTATTTAATGCCCCAGTGGCATGCAGGGACTGCTGCATCCTTACCCTCCAGGCTAAATGCCAGCTATGTATTCCCCATCTTCCTGTTTCCCACCACTCTATCATGCCAGGGTTATGATCCATGCAACACTGTGCTCAATCAGGGTACAATATACACTTACTGAAACACGAACTGTGTCCTTCTGTAAATGGGAATGTGCAATGTCCTTTAGACTGATGCTAAATGCACTTATTAGGATCCTAGTGTTGCTGTTGCTTTGTTCAGCAACAGTCAAGCTAAATCATGGCCCTCAGCTACCAATTTAAGCCCTCTGTGACTTATCACACCTTAAAGGGCTGCGTATTCTTCATTTGAATGTGTGTAGTCTATTGAAAAATTGGATGCATCCAGATCTGGATCTCACATGCTAAACCAGCTGTCCTGGTAATTACGGAATCCTGGCTCAAACCCTCTACTCTAGACACCAAGGTGAACATTTCCTCCTATAACATCTTTCATATGGACAGGCCAACAAGAGGGGTGGAATTGTCATCTATGTGCTGAACAGGTACACCATCTCTGTTATTGACTCCACGGCTGTTGCAAAGGGATTTGAAAGCTTAACAATTAAGATCCAACTTGCTTTCTCCTCATTGTATATTGTGGGATGCTATAGGCCCCTTCTGTAGGCCTTGACCTGCTGAGCCATCTTACCAACTTTCTAAGCAACACACAGGCTGAGGTCATTATCCTGGGAGACCTCATTTTGATTTGTTTTCTGACACCTCAACAACACCTAAACCTGTGTGATACCTTTGGCTGGCCCAGCTTATCACTGAAGCAACATGACCAAACAAAAAAAACCCCAGTAAAAGCTTTCTGTGACATTATACTGGTGAATAAACCACACCTAATCACTCACTGTGGAGTACTCTTCTCGGATGTCAGCGACCATTGTCTCATTGTTTGCATAAGGTCTGCACCTAAAATGCCTTCTTCATCTAGGTACACCTCTAAAAGATGTGTGCATAATCTTGACATCAATGCCTTCCTTTTGGACCTCCAGGAGTCCCTGCTTTTTCAGAAATGTTACCTTGCTAGGACAGTCAAAGATGCTTATCAGTCTTTTGAAGCCATTGTGTTAAATGCGCTTGACACATATGCCCCTTAGTCAAAACCCGACCAAGAAAATTCCTTTGCCTGGTCTAAGGAGGTAGAAGATCTGCTATTGCATTCGGACACCAGGAAAGTGCTGGTGTTGACTTTATTGAGCTGTACTTTAAAGATCAGTTACCGTGGTATTGGCTGTACCAATCATGCACCTTTTCAACTTATTTCTTTGCTGGGTATATTTCCTATGGTTTGAAGACATCTCTCAAGTGATACCTTTGTTCAAATCTGGTGACCCAGCTGACCGCAGTAATTACAGACCTATCTCATTACTCCCTATCCTCTCGAAATTGCTTGAAAAGTAGTAAACTTGCAACTTAAAGATTACTTAGACTTCGCTAACCTCACTCAACTCAGCTCAATCTGGCTTTAGGCACCATCATAGCACAATCACTGCTCTTGGCAAAGGTAACAAATGACTGCCGATGATAAACTATCTGTGTGTGCAGTCTTCCTTGACCTAAGTAAGGCTTTCAACACCGTTGATCATGACCTACTTCTGACTACCCTTCGCACTACTGGTATGAACAAGGCTCTCTGAACTGGTTCTGCACCTACCTCTGGCGCGACTCAGCAGGTAAAAGCTGTGGGTGACTCTCCCTCTGAAACCTATCAATAGAGGTGTACCTCAGATTTCGGACTTTTACACCAACAATATCGACCTTGGGATCACATCTTCAGACATTCATCTTTTCAGTAGAAGATACTGTTCTATATATGACTAGACCTATTTTTGAGCAGGCATGCACAGATTTGCAGAATTATTTTAATATCCTGCAGCACAACTTTACTCAAACAAAAATTGCTATTAAATGCAAAAAACTAAGGCTATGCTTACACCTCAATAGCTCTTGCTTTTATGTTGCCTGTGGCAGGTGTTGTACAACCTATTACCACATTGCTTGGCAAATCTCTTGACTATGTTGATAAATTCAAATACCATGGGATGTGGATTGACTGCCACCTGTCCTTCATGGATCATGTAGAGCAACTCGCAAAAAACGGAAACAGAGGCTCAGCTTATTCTATAGAATCCAACATCTCCTTACCCTCGAGGCTAACAGGAGGTTGGTTCAAGCTACTTTTCTATCACTATTGGATTATGCTGACTTCATCTACAGTCACGCTCAAGGGAAAGCCTTAGCCAAGCTTGATGTTCTGTACCACAGGGCCTTACGCGTTGTTTCTGGGGCAGCTTATTCTGCTCACCACTGTGACCTGTACTGGAGTCAGCTGGCCATCTCCCACATTCATGAGACAAAGGAACACTGCCCTTTGACATACAGAGTAATTACCAAGATGCTGCCACAGTATATGTCTGATAGCTTGCCCCTATGTGTTTTGGGTAACTATGTCCTGAGAAGTCATTCTTATATCTCCTTAGTGATATGATACCCAATGTAAAACCCACTATGGCAGATCATCCTTTAGCTTTGCCCTATCCCAGTTATGGAACAAGCTTAAACAAACTCAAAAAATTAGCAAGTCCAAGAATTTAAAAATCTTTATGCAAGAACTTTCTCCTAGCATTGTAAGCGTTACTCTGATGTGCCCTGCCTGGTTCTGACCAGCTGTGATCAACCTACACTGCCTCATTGCTCTTTTCATATCTGTCCTTTCTTGTCTTCTACTTCCTGCCTTTCCTAGGTTTCCCTCTACCTTTACTGCTCTTCAGTCTGCCATGGTATAGAAACGTCTATGGTCATTACAGACATTACATGTGAATATTATATATCCTGCTTGATTATCCTTCTCATGATGTAGCTTTGTATACATTATTTGTTTTTACATTTGAGCTGCTCTACAATAAGAGTAGCTATGCCACACCTCTCTATGTATTATTTATCTGTTGGCATTTCTGTATGACCGACCAGGTCCAGCTTGGAAATGAACTTGTTCAATGGTGTTCCACCTGGTAAATAAAGATTGATTGATTTATATCCACTGTGGAGCAATTAAAATCAGGAAGTGAAGTAGGAAGGTGATAAAGGAGACTAGAGATGAAAGGCTAAGGTACAAA
The DNA here is from genome assembly GCA_016271365.2 of Neoceratodus forsteri. Taxonomy (NCBI): domain Eukaryota; kingdom Metazoa; phylum Chordata; order Ceratodontiformes; family Ceratodontidae; genus Neoceratodus; species Neoceratodus forsteri. Next base: position 1,136,261,684 of record CM057455.1, on the reverse strand, counting down.
ATAAAACATGAGAAGACACAGAGATGGGGCTAAATAGGAACAGGTCAGTCGGAGAAGAAAGGAAGCAAGGAAGACAAATAGAGGTGTGAAACACTAAAGAGTTAGTAGGAGAGGCAGGGAGGATGTGGTACTGAATCGGGACATCAGTTTCATGACACACTATGGTAAACTGTAATTTTTTTATTGTGTGCTAAAACATGTCTTTATCACACATTTGTTCTGTATTTCTCTTATTGATATATATTTTTTCTCTCTGTTCTGCCTGATCTGCTTTCATTACCTGTACATCACATCCTCTGCCTCTTCTACTAACTCTTAACTCAGTCCCACCCACTCCCTCTGGTTTCATACCTCTGTTTATACTACCTCACACTCTGCTTATCTATGTCTTTTTTCTTTGTTTTTCCTAATTTCTTGATTTCCTTGCATCTCTTAGGTATCTCCTGTCTATTTTATCCTTAGAGACAGCCTCTGATTTCTAGATCCTATCTGTATGCTTTGTCTTCCCTTTAGCTTCCTTTCATCTCTCTTACTAATCTGTTCCTACTTAGCCCCTCTCCATTTCTTCTCATGCTTTATTTTTCACCTTAGACTTTCATCTCTAGTCCCTTTATCACCTTCCTACTTCACTTCCTGATTTTAATTGCTCCACAGTGGATACAAATACTGCTTTTGTTGCTCAGTTTTGCTATTCACCTGAAGAAGGACTGTGTGGCTCCAAAGCTTGTGTATAGTTCCATCTTTGTGCAAGACACTTGTTCATCCAATAAAGGTATCAAACCTTCCATCTTATCCTGTTTTGCAAGGACCAATATTGCTGGAATCTTTTTCCAAGGTCATGGTGACAAATGCATGCAGCCTGGGAAATAAAGTCATAGATTTGGAGGACTTATTAATTGAAGGAGACCTGGACACAGTAGCAATAACTGAAACTTGATACACAGCTAATCAAGAGGGGCAACAAATGTGCCAGGATATGTTCTATGCAGGAAGGTTAAGGAGGGAAAATGAGAGGGGAGTAGCCCTGTATGTCAGAGAGGGTATAATGGCAACACAGGTACAGGGTAGGCAGGGGAGGCCAAGGCACTGTGGGTCACCCTTCAACATGGAAATGGCACAAATGGTGCAGCAATATGCACAGGGGTGATATACAGGCCTCAGAACAGGGAGAGGAACTGGACAGGGAGCTAGTGGAGGAAATACATGAGATGCAAATGAAAGGTGAAATTCTACTAATGGGGAATTTCAATATGCCAGATGTGGATTGGAACATCAGTGTACTGCTTCAGCCAGAAGCAAAGGCATCCTTGATTCACTCTAGAAGGCTGGACTCAGGTAGCTTATACTTAATCCCACCAGAGACACAGCAATTCTGGATCTAGTAATGACCAATGAGGATCAAATCACAGATGTCCAGGTAGAAGGGCAACTGGGATCCAGCCATCACAATATTGTGTGATTCAGCAAAGGGACAGAGATTCATTCAAGTCATAGTAGAACAAAGGTATTGATGTGAAAATGCTGACTTTGCTGAAATGGGAGGGTATCAAAAGTGTCCTAGGGAGAACTAGAGCAGAAGGGGAGAGAAAACAATGGAAGTTTCGAAAGAAAGTCTTACTGGAAGTAACAAACTAATGCCTCAGATTGGTATCCAAAGGCAAGACAAGGAGAAAGCCACGGTGGTTCTTGAGAGAGGTGGCGGTAACGACCAGGGCAAAAGGAAAGGGTTCAAGAAAAATAAGAAGACCCAAAAGGAGGATGACAGGGAGGAGTACCTGAAGTGTCTAAAGGAAGTGGGAAAGGAAGTAAGGAGAAGAAAGGCAAGGCCTGAGGAAGTGTTAGCAAAGTCATTTAAGAAAGGGACAATACATTCTTCAAGTACATTAGTGAAAGAAGAAAAACGGGGCATTGCAAGGCTCAAGGAAAGGAGGGAATGCAAGGAGGGTGAAATGGAAAAAGACAGAAATACTGAATAAATATTTCTGTTCAGTATTCATAGAAGAGGTAGGGACAGGGGCCACAGCAATACAGCAGCTGCCAAGGAGGACAAGGAGGTGGACAATAGTCCATTCACAGGAGAAAGAGTCCTGCAGAAGCTCACTAAATTGAAGGTAGACAATGGATGGGACCAGATGGCATACATGCAAGAACATTAAGAGAACTGCAAGGGAGATAGTAGAACCTCTGACAACCATGTTCACTGAGTCATTTAACACAGGTGGTACCAAATGATTGGAAGAGGGCACACATGGTCCCACTACAAATCCGGCAGGGAGGTGGTGGAGAACTATAGGCTGGTCAGCCTCACCTCAGTAGTGGGGAGGATCATGGAGACATTGCTTAAAGAAAGGATAGTGGGTCATCTAGAAGCCATCGGAGCCCAGGACCATAGGCAACATGAATTCACAAGGGGAGGTCATATCAGACAAATCTGGTTGATTTCTTCACTCATGACAAAGGATGAAAATCAGGGTGGGGCAGTGGATGTTACTTATCTTGATTTCAGTGAAGCCTTTACACCGTCCCACATAGGAGGCTGATAAACAATCTGGGTAGGCTGCACATGGGGGACAGGGTGGTAACCTGGGTCAGAAACTGGCTAACAGACAGGAGGCAGATGGTGGTGATAAATGGGTACAGTCCATGGAGAGGGGGCAGACCAGCGCGTGCCTCAGGGATTGATCCTGTGGCCTGTCCTAGTCAATGTCTTCATTAGCAACATTGCAGAAGGGCTGAAGAAAAGTTCTAACTGTTTGTAGATGACAACAAGATCTGTAATAGAGTGGATATTATAGAGGGGTGGAGAAAATGAGGAGGGATCTGGGGAAGCTTGAAAATGGTCTGAGGCTGGAGCTAAAGTTTAATTCAAAAAGTGCAAATTATGCACCTGGGACACAGAAACCCTGGGGAAAGCTACATGGGGGGGTGTTGACTGTCATAAATGAAGAAAGGGACTTAGGGTTACTATTTCAAATGACCTGAAATGTCAAAGCAGAGTGTTAAGGTATCTGGGAGGCCAGCGGCATGTGGAGGTGCATAGACAGGGTATCACTAGCAGAAGGAGGGAGATAGTGATGCCATTATATAAAACCATGGTCAGGCCTCACATGGAGTACTGTGTGCAGTTCTGGAAGTCATAGCTTCATAAGGATAGTAACAGGCTGGAGATGGTTTGGATAAGGGAGACTGAGATGGTACAGGGCTTGCAACACAAGATTCATGAGGAGATATTGAGAAACCTCAAGATGTACTCACTGGAAGAGAGGAGGGAAAGAGGGGACATGATAGAAACATTCAAGTACCTCAGGGTATAAACAAAGGTACAGGGGAGACATTTTCCAATACAGAAGGAGCACAAGAATGAGGGGCATGACATGAAATTGGAAGGTGAGAGGTTAAGAGGGAATGAGAGGAAGTTCTTCTTCACAGAGAGGGTGGTGGATGTATGGAATGGTCTGCCTCAGGAGGTGGTGGGATTGAGCACCATGGATGGATTCAAGCATGCTTGGAACAGCATGGGGAACCATAGAGAGGTACAGCAGTGGGTGGGTTGGAAGCAGTAATCCAGTACAAAGGGCTTGGGCAGAACTACATAGGGCCAGGCGGGTCCTTATCTGCCAACAGTTTCTATGTTTCTAAGGGATGGGCAATCTCAAAATGTGGTGGGACACTCAGTCTCATAATGTGACAGGAAACACATCTAGGAATTTGGCAGGGATTGGCAATTTAGATATAGTGGGGATGCACACTGTTATTGCTTGTCCATGCCACATTCCAGAATTGTCCACACGTACCACATTCATTGTGCATTGCATTCTCATCACAAGTCAACACTGTGCAGCTCTTTCACATTCTGACTTGTTTATTTATTTATTAGATTCTCAGAATTAACACCTTTGAGCTGGAAGATCGTTTACAAAGGTTCCACATTGCTTTGTACAAATTCAAATACAAACATTTGAGTATATAGAAATTTACAAATAAATACAACAGGGAGATAAGTCAGTGCAGCAGACCTTGTGGGTTTTCTGCTAACAGCCTACTAATGCAGGGAGGGCAAGTTAAACAGTTAGTCAGTGCTAGTCACAGCAGAGAAAATATGTTCGTAAGTGACCAGTAAATGGAGTATGTAGTGCAATCATGCAGCATAGGGAAGGAGTACGTGAAAGAGAAATGAGGAAGTACATGTTGGAGGAAAAGTAGAGGTCAGAGAGGCTAACGCTGAGGACTGTGTATTGGAGTGGAGGAGGGCTGGACAGGAGGTTAAGGATGGTTGGGGTGGTGGGGTCCCTGGAGTGATCTTGTCAGATTGGTGGCAGAGATAATTGGAGCTGGAGAGGTCAAGGCCTACAGGAGTACATTGGGAGTGTCAAATGTGTGTGCTACTTAGTGAAAAGTATTTTTTGAAGTCAGAACTTTCTAACTCCATTTTGCACTTCTGTTAAAGTGGGTTGTAAGGAACATCAACCCAGGTCTTTGCAACCACCTTCCACTCCAACACTTTCCTCCCAGCTGCCGGTCTGAAAAGACCATGACTTAGCCCTCATGGAGAGATCCCTATAAGGGAGAGACCATAGCACCCTATTAGCCCTGGCTGAGAATGATGACACTTTTAGGTTGTTTCAGTGCCGCATTGACCACTAGGCACTGCTAGGGTCAGACTATTGCTTACGACCCCAGCCACTGCTGTGAATCAAATATTTCCAAATACCCTGACCCTCCCACCCTGGAGGAGGAGAGCAGTCTTCTGGATGCTCCCCTGCCCCTGGCCAACTCTCTGATGCTCCAGGCTTGTTCCAGAACCAGGTCATCGATACCAAAGCAGTAGTGGTACCACTTGCTCATGTGGACCGATCATTTGTATTCAGAATTCACCAATTAAGTACTTCATTGCAACAGGCCTTTTACTGTGCATGGCCCAATGTTAGATCAATGTTTTCCTTTATCTCTATCAGAATTGTTTTCTTATGATTTTTGTCTTCCCTCTTTGCAGGTCCTATGAACATATGAACATACGAAATTTGCCAGCAGATAAATGCCTAGAGGTCTCATCAAGTCTGCTCGAAAGAGCAGCTAGCACCCTTTGTTGCAGCTGCCCTCCCTTCCACTCTTCCTCTCCACCACTGTTCTACTGGATACCACTTCTATAGGTAACGATTCCACCCAGCTACCACCCTCTCTGTAAAAAGTGTCTATTCATCTCCCTCTTGAACCTTTCTCCCTCCAGTCTCATATCTGTGGCCCTCCCTCCCTTACTTTGAACAGCCTCTCTGTACCTGTCTTCTTTATTCATTTCATGTACTTAAAGGTTTCAGTAGTCCCTCCTGTTGCTCCTCTTCCAGTGAGTACATGTTCAACTCCTCTCAGTCTCCTCTCGTATGATAAGTCCCCAGTACCTTGATCATCTTTGTCGCTCTGCGCCCTCTAGCAACTTAATGTCCCTCATCAGATATGGGCCTCATCTTTTTTTCCTCCAATGTCACTAGGTCTGTCCCTCCATGGCATTACCATAAGTCCAGGGCAGAACAACTGAACCAAATCACATGGTCCCTCATCTCCCACATGATGTTGCAGCACTCACGGCACTGCACTGAACTTACAAAGTTAATTCAGATATCTCTATCACAGCCAGTCCCAGAGTTTTGCCTCCTCCAACATCCTTCACTCTTAGTGATACCCTTACATATGTTCCGCAGCATCCCACTTGCCCTCCCAACTGCCTTGTCCCACTGCTTCAGAAGTAGCACTGTGATTGGCATCCCTCATGGATCAGTACAATATCACAGAGGCTGCCTGCCCCAGACACAGCAATAAAAACAAAACTGCTCTAGTCGGATCGAGAAATGCAAGTATCGCCAGGCAAGGAAGATGGTGAACATTTGTTCATTCTGGTTTCAGTCATACCGCCACAAATACACTAATAAAAGGAATTGCTGTGCGACCACAGTCAGGCTTGGGAACAACTTTCACTGTCTTCCTGCCTGCGTGCATTTGTACATGTTGGTCCCAGTGCTAGAGCAATTTTTGTTTTTGTATTTTATTGCCTGGCCACTTTTAGGTCATCTCATATGATTACGCCCAGGTTTCTTTTCTGCTAGGAAGTAATGAATACAAATCTACCCATTTTCAGCTCTGTCCTGGTTTCTGTGTGCTGACTGCATTATTTTGCATTAAAATGCAGCTGCCACATCCTTGATCACTCCTCTATTTTTCTCAGGTATCAGCTAATCCATTCTACCCCCTCACCCTATTGCAGAATTTTTGTCATTCACAAATAGGTGGACCTTAACTTCCATCTCATCTGCAATTCACTAAAAAATACCACCAACAGCTTAATCTGGTTCACCATCAGTTGGCATTCATCTGTATCCCTCCCGGCCTGCGTGCTCGAAAATAGGCAGGATTTGTCTAGTGCACTTACCTGGTCAACAAAAGCTAAATAAATAAATAAATGTCACAAATAAAGACATTCAAAGGACTGGTCCCAGCACTGATCCTAGAGGTACTCTGCTGGTCACTGTCTCTTCCTCAGAGCAAACTCCATTTACAACCATTCTCTGTTGCTTGTCCCATAACCAATTTCTTACCCAGTTTACCATCTTTGGACCCACTCCTAAGCTACCCAGCTTGCTTTCTAGTCTCCTATGTTGAATTATCTCGAAAGCCTTACTGAAATCTAGGTAGACCACATCTACTGCTCCACCCTTTATCTAATTCCTTTGTCATCCAGCCAAATAAATCTATCAGATTCATTTGACATGACCTCCCCACTGGATTCAATATATGCCACAACTTTCCTTCAGCAGTGATTCCATTAACGCTCCCACCACAGATGTCAGGCTAACTGGCCTGTAGTTACTAGCCTCCTTCCTACTACCATTTTTGTGTCATTGGGACCTCCTCCAGCCTCTGGAACCACTTCTGTTTCCAGTGAGCTGTTAAATTGGACTGCAAGAGGTGAGTCAGTACCTCCCTGAGCTCCTGCAGCACCCTGGATGCACCTCATCTTGCCTCATTGCTTTGTCCACCTTCAGATTTGTGAGTCTCTTCAGCACTCTCCTTCAAGAAAGGACTAGTGTCCATCTCCCTCCTCAAAAGTTTCTGTTACTTTTTGTGATTTTCTCCCCTTCTCTTCCTCTATGAGCACTGAACAGAAGTATTTGATGTCTGCCTTTTCCTGGGCCCCTCTCTACTGCCCCACTTCCCTTTTTAACCTTACAATCTCTTCCCTGGTCATTTCTTTCTCTTACATACATAAAAATGTCTTGTCCCCTTTCATTACCTCCTGGGCTATTCTCACTTCAGTGTGCACATTTGAACTCCTTACTGCTGTCCCTGCTTCTCCATTTCCCTGATACACTTCTGTTTACTGTTAGGCATTTGATACAGTCCCACACAAAAGATTAATACTCAAGATAGCCAGCCTTGGAGTGGGTCCCAAGGTAGCCTGGATAAAAATTGGCCAGACAACAGGACGCAAAGGGTAGTAGTAAATGGAGTATACAGTGAAGAAAGGAGGGTTACTAGCAGGGTACCGCAGGGTTCAGTACTGGGACTGGTCCTTTTAATGTCTTTATAAGGACATTGCAGAGAACTGGAAGGAAAAGTATGTCTCTTTGCAGATGACACAAAGATCTGCAACAGGGTTGATACACAAGATGGAGTGGAAAGGATGAGAAGGGACTTGGCAAGGTTGAAGGAATAGTCAGATGTATGGCAGCTCAGATTCAATGCAAAGAAGTGCAAGGTAATGCACATGGGAAACAAAACCCAAGGGAAGCGCTACACAATGGGGGTTGAGACCCTGACAACAGCAAAAATAGAAAGGGACCGGGGGGTAATTATATCAGATGACCTAAAGGTGGGCAAGCAATGTGAAAAGGCAGTAAGGAAGGTTGGAGGGATACTGGGATGCATAGGAAGAGGCATCAATAGTAGAAAACAAGAAGTTGTTATCCCTCTGTACAGACAGTTGGTGAGACCCCATCTGGAGTACTGTGTGCAGTTCTGGAGACCCCATCTCCACAAAGACATAGACAGAGTGAAGGCTGTCCAGAGGAGGGCAACTAAAATGGTGCATGGTCTGCACCAGAAGACATATAAGAAAGACTAAAGGAGTTTAATATGTACCCTTGAAGAAAGAAGGAGAGAGGGACATTATGGAAACTTTGAAGTACCTCAAAGGAATTAACAAAGTCCAAGAGGGTAGTATCTTCCAGAAAAAGAGATGTGCAAAACAAGGGGGCACAATTTGAAGATAGAGGGGACGGCTCAGAGGTAATGTGAAGAAGTATTTTGTCACTGAGAGGGTTGTGGAAGCATGGAACAGCCTTCCTGAGGAGGTCGGGAGTCAAGAACAGTGGGGACTTCAAGAATGTATGGGACAGACATAAGGCAGTCCTAGTGGGGGGTAGGAGGAAGTAAGCTGTTGGCTAACTAGGATCTGCAGCTTATCTGTTAGGTAGGAAAATAAGCTGACTAGGCGAGCCAAGCGGTCCTTATCTGCCGCCAAATTCTATGTTTCTATGTTATATCCATCATGAAGAGTAGACCTTCAGCTTCTCCATGAGAGCCAGGAAAGGGATTTCTTGCTCACTTTGATCTCAGGGTTACCCCAAGAGATCTGTATGCTAAGGCTAAGGGTTAGTGCCTATCCACTTATGCATTTTGAACCAATAATGGTGCTCTTCTGGAATGACTCTGAAGTCTTTAGGATAAGTTGAAAGGATGAGGGCGGATGACTGTTCATCCATGAAGATGACTGCTTTCCTTATCCACCCACTGAGGTGTGTCCAAGGAGTAGGAGTAAAACCAGTGCAGTGTCCAGGAGGCTCAGAATGCCCATAAATATCCTGAGAACCAGGGGAAGTTTCACCCCTTCTGACTAGTGTGCCCACAGCTTTTGGGGCTATATTGTAGGTCTGGTGCCCTCGCAGAGGAATCCTCTATGAGTTTATCCAAAAGGGTCAGCCAGTTGGGAGGAGTGTGAGTGGAGGTGTGATAGTAGGTAAAATAGCTTGGGAGCAGTGACCATTCTAAATGCTGAGATTTTGACAGTAAATGTCAGGTGTAGGGTCTTCCACCTATCACACTCTGTTTTGAGTTTAGCCAGGAGAGTGAAGAGTTAGCCTCATACAGCTTACCTACACTACTGTATAACCCCTTCTTTTTTTTTTTTTCCTTCAGGAGCCCTGGCAGCTGGCTGTGATCTCTCCTTTCAAACAGACACACTCTCCGGTGTACCTGTGTCCCTGTATCACCAACCTGGCTCATCTTCCATGGATTGTACCCCATGGCAGGGCCTAGAAAAGGGGGAGCAGACACCCACCCTTCCCAGAAACCCAATCCAGATGTGCCAGGCTGACTCCCATGGATGCAGGAGCCATCACGGAACCTGCCAGGCTCCAATTTTCTGTTTTATCCCTGTCCCCTCTCCCTTGACATTGTGATGTAGGCACATGTCTCCCAACCTGCATTACCTCCAGCACTGCCAGAGAGCAATCAACAAGTGGGGCGACAAGTCTCCCTCCTCAGAGAGATGAGAGCAGTCCTCCAGATGTTCGATCCTCTCTCACCCCTGCTGACCCCTGTGGCCCGAGCTTGTTTCTGCACAGGTCACTGGCATTGCGCGAGGTGTGGCATTCTGTGCCTCAACCATCAGTGCCACCGAGCCAGCCATAACCCCTTATTTTCATGGTAAATTTATTTCCACTATATTAGAGGGACAAATGTTATCCATGGAATACATTCACCATGAAAATAAAAGGACTATTTCACCATAAACATAGAAACAAGAAGCAAGATTTGAACCATGGTCTGAACTATGCTAACACACTGACACCCCATTCACAGTAAACAATAAAGTACCTTTCAGCCTTGTAATCCATTAGGAAGTAGTAAATTTACCCTCATAATTCAAGTAGGACTTTTCTGATTTTCTGCAGATGCTGCAAAACAAATTAAGCCAAACAAACGCTATGTTGTCAAAGACATGCTGAGATTCCTGCACAGTGTGAGAACATAGCATTTCATTTGACTTGAGTTTGTTTTATGGCACCTGTAGAAAACTCCAAAATGTACTACATGAACTATGAGGCTGAAATGCATAGATTTTGAGAATGGTACTTTACTGTTTATTGTGAACGAGGGTCAGTGTGTCAGCATTCTTTGTGTTCGCAGTGTTACAGTATGAGTTTTGAATGTTCAGAAATGTACTCTGTTACCATCACTGACTACAGGAGGCAAAGGTTTTGATGACTGCTGACTGACTACATAGGGTAATGGTTTGTATGGGATTGGATTACTGTGTTGGCAACTAATATACAGCCTCTAAAGGCAACTGTTAAAACAAAAACTGTATTGGGGAAAATATTTTAGAAAGAAATGGGCATAATGCAATTCTTCAGACAGTGTCAGTTGTAATTCAGACATTGTGTGTGTGCTTATAGGATTCCAACCTGCCAGAATCTATTCAGGATATCTTTTTCTCTTTCTTTGATTTTACCGACACTTTTAACAAGCCACTCTGTACATTTCTGTTGATCAATATTAATGTCCCCAGCAGCTTTTCCATTCAGCAGATGTTTTGTATGGCATTGGCATACCATGTTGTAAATTTTGCTTCAATTCATCTTTAAATATGTTGTTCACTGTCAGTCAAGAGGTTCAAGCAGGTCAGTGCAGGATGCTTGTATGTAGCTGGGTATAATCCTGTTTTTCTCAAGTGATTTGAAGCACATCCTCAGTGGTATGTCCCTTGAAGAGACCCACTATGAGCAGGGATCTCTGGTCTTCATGCAGCTCTATCTGTTCTTTTATTTTGCTAATGTAGGGATGTAGGTACAAGCACCTGCTCAATATACAGCAGCATGGTCTCACTGCTTGCCCAGAGATTGTCATGATGGCTTATCAACCACCCTTCAGGAAATGTACAGGCAGTGTGGCAGCTGTTTGTTTTTCCATTGTATATCACTTGTGGAGGAGTAGATCACAGGTCACTGTACAAACAAGCACTACAGACATGTTGCTTGTCACCCAAGTCTGCTATATCAACCTGCTTTGCACCTGTGATTTCCATGATCCACTGGCTACAAGGGACTAGCTGGACACCCATCTCATCCAGGTTAATTATGAGCACCGGTGAATCTAGTTCTTGGCTACAGGCAGCGGTGTCTCTGCATAAGAAATGAGGACTGCAGCTGTGGGAATTCCAGTGGTGTTTTTCTACCAACCGTTGTAGCTTTTCTTTTAGAATACCCCAACCTGCTCATTAGCTTTCAGGACCATTGGTGGCTGAAGGAAGTTGCCCTCCATTTGAGCATAGCTGCTCAGCATTGTAGCTTGACAATGCCAGCAGCTATTGCAGACACCACTCTGGCATTCACCGTGGCCCACTCTGACTGCAGGCTTTTTATGTTTCATAGCTCCTGCTCCACATCCTCCAGCAGAAGAGCTGACCTGTCTCAGGATTTTGTGGGAAGTTCCAGGGGATTTGGCTGGGGTCTGACGTCTTTGTTAGTTTAGCTATGTAGACCTTTTAAAGCCATGTCCCATGCTTTAATTTATAGTGAGTTTGTATTTGGAATTGTAGAAGCAGATGCCATTCATCATGTATTTCTCAATGCTATACTTTCCTACTTCAAAACAGAGCTGGAATAGGAGGCATACTCTGTGTGGAGTTTTTAGCTGGAGGACTTTCCAGTTCAGTCACTACAAATTCAGTCACTTTAATTAGCACAGCCACACTCTGACTTAGAGTTTTGGCACTAAGTAGCTCACTGCAGAGGTCCTGCTTCACTGCAAGCTTCTTATTTAACCACTACAAAGAGACATTATGCAATCACTAGTCTACAAAGATAGAGTGACAAGGACTGTGCCCTTGTTGTTTTTGTAGACTACTGATTGTCATCAGCTGACTGAGCTGACTGCCATCAAGTGAATGGCCATAAACCATAAACATGCAAAAAAGTAAACAAGCATTTGTCAATGCTGAATGTTGTTGTGCTGGCATTGGCAGTGGTTGAGGTGGAGAGGCATAGCACTGTGAGTTTGTTAATGTGCCCCAAAAGGTGATTTGCACAGCAAATACACCACTGTCCGACAGAGCTGCAGAAATGTTTTGGGCAGGCTGTGGAAAGTGGCAGCTGGACTGTTGATAATGAGGTGTGCACAAATGCCAGGGTGAAAATGTGGCATGAAAATATTGCAGATTGACAAAGTTACAAGGGTGCGTGGAAACTCGCAATGCACGCCTTGCAACACAGCATTGTCTGGACTTTCGCCACCAAATTTTCAACATAGGCATTTTAGGACCTCTACTGATGAATAGTGTCACTGTCATTTCCTGAAAGTGTCCCAAAAAAGTGATTTCGCACAGTGACCATGTAATTCTGCACCGACATGTGAAAACACATTTCAGCCAGCTGTACTGTTCATAAGGAGGTATGGAAAATGGCAATGATGAACAGCTGGAGTGAAAGTTCTACAATTATAAAGTCACGAAAGCATGCATGCAAACTACACAACACATGCTCATAAAACACTCTTTTATTGACTTTCCTCCTAAATTTTCAACATAGGCATTTTAGGACATCTGCTAATGAAAGTGTCACTGCCATTTTCATAATGTGTCTCAACACGGGCTTTTCACAGCGACTCACGCAACTGTGCACCGGAACTGCAAAAACAGATTTTGGTCAGGGTGTGAAAATGACAGCTGCACTGTTCATTAGAGGTGTAGAACAAAGGCACTGTTGAAAATGTGGAGTGACAGTATAGGTTTTCGAACTTATGAGCATGCATGCAATCTAGCAACACATGCTCGTAACACAGTCTTTTTATGGAGTATTGTCACAAACTTTTAACACAGGCATTTTAGGACCCTGCTCATGAACAATGTCACTGTCATTTTCATAATGTGTCCCAAACAGTGATTTCACACAGCGACAGTATTATCTCTGTGCGGAAATGCGAAACACATTTCGGCAAGGATGTGAAAATGACAGCTGTACAGTTCACAAGAAGGTAGACAAAATGCCAATGTTAAGAATCTGGCATGAAAATAATGTGAATGTGCTAACTTATGAGTGTGCATTATGCAGTGCACGCATACATCCTAAAACAGTCATTTTTTGGATTTTTCCCACCAAACTTGCAACATAGGCTTTTTAAGAGCCCCTCTCATGAACAGTGGCACTGTCATTTTGTTACTCGGTTCCATAAGATGATTTCGCATATAACTGTGAAATCCTCTTTCAGGGCTGAATAATGCCATGACAGTGCAAGAATTCATAAGAAGGTGTCCCAAAAATTCCATGCTGAAAATGTGGCCTAAATTGCAAAATGCCCAAGATATGCATTAAAGTTGAAAAACCCTATTCATTCCATTATACAGCTTACCAGCATTTCTTCAGTTCACGGTCAGTTTTGAAGACTGCAGACGTATTCCTGGTCCACAGAAGATTGTTGTGCCAGACTCTTGAGGTGAATATGGAGTGGGAGGGTGAGGGAGGCAGGGTGCACAGTGGGTGGGTGCAGGTGGGGGCTCGAGACTACTAGGGACCATTTTCATTTTACAAGGAAGAAAATGAGAAAAACCATTGCGGAACTGTTTTTTTTGCAGGGGATTTGGCATGCCACCTAACTGTTTGGGGGTGTCTGTAGCCAATGGGGATTGGGCACCCTGTTGGCACACAACACAGAGGGAGAGAAGTAATGCTGATGGGGATGGGGCACCACTGCATCCCCATTGGCACACAAAGAAAGCGGGGGTGAGCCGACAGCAGCTGGGCACTCTCAAGCCAACAATTGGGGGGCTTATGCCAACGAAGTGGACCTCTCTGTCAGCACACAAAAGAAAGTGGAGGGCTTAACCGATAGGGGACTGGGCACCCAAAGTTGGTAGTAGTTAGTGGCCGCCTGTCGCTGACCATGCACATAATGGTGTCGAACACGGTAAGAAAAGGACAGTTGCATATGAGCGAGCTTTGTCAGATTGTAGCAGACCTTTTCTTAGATGTGCCATCAGATTATGTATATGCATGGTGTGGCATGGTATCACATGCTCATTGGGAATGCAGGACGCACCTACTGGTGCGTGCTCTGCAGTCGCCCAACAGCAACCCTGCCTCCAAAGCTGCACTGTCCCATGATGTTGGCTGCATAAGTGCACCAACATAAAAAAAGGTGCATGGAAATAAGGGACTATACAGTATGTCAGGTGTAATTTGGAAACCTGGGTATGTAGCAAACAAAGTGCACAGCACCAGCATACAGTGCAAAACTTACATACACTTCAAATACATTGCTGTGCTCAGTAAAAGTGCAGACAAAATCACGCCTGGTGTGACCCGATCTGCTTTCACCCTAAGAGGCTTTTTTTCAAGGACAAGGGAATCATACATATAGGTATGCTTAAATAGCATTTCAACAAGGTCAGATGATGCAAAACCTAGAACACTCTTACAGTGCAATTTTAAAGTGCTCCTGTGCAGCAGTGACATCTAATAACTTATAACACAAAAGCATACTGGCCTAAAAATGCTTACTGCTGCCTCATGCAATTGTTATAAGTTAATTTCTGGGCACTCACCAATTCATAATTAAATGCATTGCAAAAAGACAGGTAATAAATACACAGTGAATAATAAATATTCTGGCTATAGAATAAAACTATCCAAATTCATGAAACCCAACTGAATCTCTTATAGGCACAAAGACAAAACAGTAGGTATGCCACAGTAATTACTGAAAAGGATTCTAGACATGAGACAGGGTCAAATTCCAATCTCAAAATTACATAAATAATACTTGTAAGTGCATTAGTGAGGAAGGTGCTGCCCTTTCTAGCAAACCACTTTACTTCCATCCTTGCAACTTACAGTGCGTGGAACTCTGCATACATCATTCACAGAGACAAATCAGACCTAAAAGGAGATATTGCAAAATGGAGAATTAGAGGTGCAGTTACAAGACTCGATAAACAGATTTCATTTGTTATTGTATCATCTATAAATTATTGCTTATAGGGGAATTAACGTTGCCTGAAACTCCTTCTTCTGTTACTGATGGGCATAACCTGCAGTCTACCATTTAGACCTGGGGCCATATGTGGACCCACCTGGAAAATCCGTAGTGCTTCCCTTTCCAGAATGAAGGTTTTAAGGTCCCCGTGTCTTTTTACTAGAGTGACTCTTTCTATCCTCAGAAAGTAATGCTGTGTTAGTCTTTGTTGTAAGCCATTACCACGTGAGTCCTAACACATTCCTGGTGTCCCTATGGTCGATGGCATGCATATGCTCACCAACCCTCACCTTAAGGGGCCTGATCATTTTGCCCACATAGAATGCCTAGAATTTAAAGTATACAACATTCACTGTATCACAGTTAATAAAGTTACATATGGCAAAATCCCTGGTAGTACTGCATGTTTCAAACTGAGTAGTTTTCTCAATCACCTCTCAATATTTGCAATGACCACATTTAAAAGCACCCAGTGGTAGTGCTGGTTACCATGTCCTTGGTCTTGGGTCATTATTTTCTGATAACTGTGAGAGAGAGAGTCACCTAGGGTTAGTACTCTCCTGTAACTAAATCTCGTGGGGATGGATAATGATTTCTAAGTACAGGATCAGAACGGATAATCCCCACTTTTAATTAGTTCCCTTACACTTGCTGACTGCACAGTATGGTGGAAACAAAATTCAGTTTTGGCTCAGAAGTTTCATTGGTTTCTGTCTACATCAGGAGATCACTTCTGGTCATATTCTCCACTTCCTCTCCACCAGGTCCAAGACCCCAGATCATAGCCCCTTAGCTGGAACTTGGCACGATTTCACCCTTCCTATTCTGGTAGTCAGCTTCTGAACTGCAGTTCCTTTTAATCACATGTACTGGATTTTGGGATGTTTTTGTGATATGTTGGGGTGGCTACTCTTAGCATGGAGTATAGTATTCCTGCCACTTTCTCTTTATAGAGGTCAGTTTTAATGGTGCTATCATCCTGTTTGATAATTACCAGATCCAGGAAATGCACATCATTAACACTAAAGTGTGCTGTGAACCTCAAATTCCAGTTGGTAAATTCCATCCAACCTGTGAATACCTCCAGCTCTGCCAAGTCCCATTTCCACACCAAAAAAAAAGGTTGTCGATAAAACACCTCAAGACATCTAGCCTATGAAAAAAGATTAGTCTCAGGGCAACAGACTTTTGTTTTCTTCAGTACCCCAGGTACAGATTAGCATAACTGGATGCAAAAATAACCCCATAGTAGTACCTTTCACCTGACGGTAGTACGCATCCTGGAACATAAAGGTGTTGCATTCAAGGACCAGCTTAACATAATCACACAGGAAATCTAGCAGGACCTGGCCAAAGTCAATGTAGGATTCAACCAGAAATGCATAGCATGTATGCCCTCGTGGTGGAATGTTAGTCTATAGTGCCTCAATATCTAATGACACTAAATACCACTAATTTTCTAACTGTAACTCCTTCAATAGACAAAGGACCTGGGTTGTGTCCTTTAGGTAGAATGGCAGTATGTGATGGCTGTAGGACACCATGTGAGGCTTGCCACTTCAAATGGGGTGGGGTGGGGCTGAGCACTTTGAATTATATGGCAGCAATTGCATTTCAGATTGACTGACTCCTGATGGGTGCAGAACTGAGTGAAGAGATCTAAAAGTGGTATGGGGAGGTATCAGTATTCCCAAAGAAAAACAAGCAAGTCATCTGCATACAGCTTAGTAGAATACATATTAGAGTCAACTGTAATACCTACAGTATGATACTTTTGTGCTGATGTATGGCAGCTGCAAGGGTTGAACTGCAAGCACAAATAATATTAATATACAAGGTAGCCAGCCTTGGAGTGGGTCCCATGGTGGTAGCCTGGATAAAAAACTGGCTGGACAACAGGACGCAAAGGGTAATAGTAAACTGAGTCCACAGTGAAGAAAGGTGGATAACTAGTGGGGTACTGCAGGATTCGTACTGGGACAGTTCCTCTTATTGTCTTTATAAGTGACATTGGAGAGCACCTGAAAGGAAAAATATGTTTCTTTGCAGATGACACAAAGATCTGCAACAGGGTTCTACACAAGGTGGGGTGGAAAGGATGAAAAGGGACTTGGCAAGGTTGGAGGAATGGTCAAATAATGGCAGCTCTGATTAAATGCAAAGAAGTGCAAGGTAATGCATCTGGAAAACAAAATCCTGGGGAAGAGTACACAATGGGGCTGAGTTTATAACAACAACAAAATCAGAAGAGATCTAGGAGTAATTATAACAGATGACCTAAAGGTGGGCAAGCAATGTGAGAAGGCAGTAAGGTAGGGCTGGGGATACTGGGATGCATAGATAGAGGCATTGGACAGTAGAAAACAGGACGTTGTTATCCCTCTGTACAGACAGTTGGTGAGACCCTATCTGAGTACTGCATGCAATTCTGAGACCCCATCTCACCAAAAACATAGACAGAGTGGAGGCTGTTCAGAGGAGGGCAACCAAAGTGGTGCAGGGTCTGCACCAGAGACATATAAGGAGAGACTAAAGCAGCTTAATATGTATACACTTGAGGAATAGAGGAGGGGGAATATGACAGAAACCTTCAAGTATCTTAAGGGAATTAACAAATTACAAGAGGGTAGTATCTTTCAGAAGAAGAGATATGCAAGAACAAGGGGGTAAATTTGAAGATAGAGGGGATGGCTCAGAGGTAATGTTAGAAAGTATTTTTTTTCACAGAGATGGTTGTGGATGCATGGAACAGTCTTTCTGAGGAGGTTGTGGAGTCAGAAACAGTGGGAGAATTCAAGAATGCATGGACAGGCATATGGCAATTCTAATTGGGGTAGGAGGAAGTAAGCTGTTGATTAACTAGAATTTGCAGCTTATCCATCAGTTAGGAAATGGGTAAACTAGGTGGGCCAAGCGGTCCTTATCTGCCATCAAATTCCATGTTTCTGTGTTTTTATGTAGGGAGAGATGGGGCATCCTGGCTCATGCCTTAGCTAATGGGATGGGTTCTGGCATCGAGTTAGTAAACACCTGGAGACAGGAGAGTAGTAAAGGGTTTGGATCCCAGACTGGAACTGAATGCCCATTCCCAGGTAGGCCAGGACAAGGTGTAGTAGCTCACAGAATTGAATCAAAGGATTTTTCAAAGTCTGTCACTATTGCTGCTGTTGGAGTATGTATGACTTTGTCACATGCAGGAGATTCATTTGGGAGTGGATGTGGTTCGAGCTAACCAAGCTCTTGACATAACCCACCTGGGAAGGGTGCAGATGTGGTATGGGGATCAAGCCTGGCGGCAATGGCCTTTGTGTATATCTTATTGCCCACACTGATGAGAGAGATGAGACAGTAGCAAGCAGGAGGGTGGGACCTTTCCCTTTTGGGGGAGGACAGTGGTTATGGCTTCTCTCATTGTCAGGGGCAGTGTCCTTTTGCTTAGCCTCTGTATGTTCTTGAGAAAGCAGAGGAGTGTTAGGTAGACGGGTTTAAAAGTAGCCTGGTATCTATTCCTCTAGAAGCTTTGCCCAGGTTCAACACAAGAGGAGCTGTCTGAATTTCTAGGGTAAGTGGTTTATTATTTATCACTTCAAATAGAAATTCAGTTCTGTCTTTCTAATTCATCAAAATAAGTGGCACCCTCTTTACTAAGGAAACAATGAAATGCATTACAATGGTGTAGTCATGCTATCTGAACCGTATCACAGGCCTGAGATGAGTGTTAGTTATCTTTTTTTCTATATATTTACCCTTAGCTTTACTAATTCTTGCTCCAGGTAAAATTCCAGTAATGTTTGAGCATATGTTGGTTTAAGTTTAAAGGGATACTCTTAACCTTTACTGACAGCTGTTTCATGTTTATTTTTCACTGTGGTCCAATCCACTTATTTATTGTAATGACTTCTAATTCTATATGTGCTCCCATGTCGCTTCCTGTAAAAAGCTTTCAGCTTAGTGTGCTATACCTGGTTAAACAAATAAATAAAAAATGTTTTGATAATTTTTGTTACTGCCTGTGTCATTGATTATGCCTTATTGGCTGTGTTTTTGTTAGTTTGTACCTTATTACTGCCTAAATTGTTTGCTGTTGCTTAGATATATATGACATGGGTGGGAGTGAGGTAGCACAAATATCTTAACAAGTTGTCACTGAACTCTTGATATCCCGATAAGTGGCAAAGCCATGAGTGGGATACAAGAGTTCAGTGACAGTAAGTGAAGATATCTGTGTTATCTCACTCCCACCCATGTCATACTTGATATGTACAACAAGTGTGGGTCTCTATTTTCTGTTTTAAAGTTATGTGCATTTATTTCTTGCAAAAGTAAACAAAATGGGCATTCTGCTATTTTTCACTTATTATAAGATAACTAAAAGATATCTGTACATGAAACATCACTCATCTTGTAAATCCTTTTGTGCTGAACACATTTCATGCTCACAGTACCATGCTATCATTTTTTCTTTTAAAGTTATTCACATTTGTTTGTCAAAAAGTGAAAAAAAGTCTGTTGTTTTTCCATTTATAAAAAATGAAAGGTACCAGTAAATAAAACACCACTCATGTTGTTGATATTTTTGTACTGAACAAATGTCATGCTCACAGTATCATTTTTTTTTGTTTTCAAGTTATTTATATTTTTTGTCAAAAGTGAAAAATACATGTAATTTTCTGCTGATTTTGGATAATCATAAAAGGTAGCTATAAATGAAACACCAACTCATTGTGTAGATATTTTTGTGCAGAACAACTTTCGTGCTCCCAGTACCATGCTATCATTTTTTCATTTTAAAGTTATTTGCCTTTTAATATGGTGGGTACTGCTAATGAGGCTAAACATTATAAATGAGTTCCAAACCTTTATGCCATTCCAGCATGAAGATATATTTGATATCTCACCTTTAAAGTTATTCACATTTGTCGAAAAAGTGAAAAAATTGTCTGCTGCTTTTTGCCATTTATAAAAATATAAATGGTGCCTGTACATAAAACACCACTCATTTTGTTGATATTTTTGTTCTGAACAAATTTCATGATCACAGTACCATGCTATAATTTTTCATTTTAAAGTCATTGCATTTGTTTGTCAAAAAGTGAACAAGAAATTACATTTTCTGCTGATGTTTTGCTAATTTTAAAGAAATAAAAGGTATTTAAAATGAAACACCACTCATGTTGTAGTTTTTTTGTGCTGAACAACGTTCATGCTCTCAGTGCCATGCTATATTTTTTCATTTTCAAGTTATTTGGCTTCTAATATGGTTACTACTGCTAATGAGGCCGAACATTATAAATGAGTTCAAAACCTTTGTGCCATACCAGCATGAAGATATCTTTGATATCTCACTAGTGGCCCATAAGATATCAATAATATCTTTGTTAATACAGACCCACACCTGTTGTATAAACTTTACCTTTGCACTTTCTGTTGCTTGTATATGTTTTAACAGTACATCCTTGTTTACTTGTTTCTACCTACTATTGTACTTTCCTAGGTCCTGCCTGAAAACAGATTTTTTGGCTAGTGCACCTACCTGGCAAACAAATGCTAAATAAATAAACCCCTTAGGCATCGAAATGTCTTGAGTTTAAAAAACACATGTTATAATTGGTCACATTCTGTAGAGATTATGTATTCGAATGGCACTTTGATTCTGATTCTTTTTTTCTTTTCTAGTAGTGAAAACAGACTGCCCACCATACTGGTGATACCACACAAAAACATGTTTGTTTATATTCTTTGATAAACTGCCCTGCATCTTTCCTGGACTTGGAACATCTCTAACATAGTCTAGTCACTCATAATACAGTGGAAGGAGATGATACAATTGAATCATGAGGACTTCACTGTTTGGGGATGTCCTAATGTTTTGGAAGTGTATAATGAGAGTAGATCAATGTTTTGAAACAAAACAAGCTTGGGTACAGTTACACAGTTAGCATGCATTTCAGTTCTACTAAGAAATGAAGCAAATAAAACAACCAGCAATGCTAATGAATTTTAGAAAACAAGCAATCAAAATGTTTATTTTCTATCTAGAAATAACAAATGCAAAATAGATGGACAGGTGGCCCTTTAAGAAAGTTTGCTTTGAACATTGTTCTTCAAACCTCCACTGTTCCTATGATAAGTCTTAAAAACTATATTGAGGTTTATTTTGAAAAAGTGTTTTGAAAATATTTTCTGTTTAATCCAGGAACAATACATGGATATATTTCTGACAGCAGATAAAGGCTGCTGGATCCACCCTATCTGCACATTTTATTATCTTCATTTCTGCCACAGACCACTTGATCTAGAGCACTGTCCGTTTCTCCCTTCCTCACCTCAAGGATTCCCTTGTGCCTGTCCCAGGCATTTTGAACCCCAGCACTGTTGTCACCCCACTACCTCTGCTGGAAAGCGCCCAGGAATCCACCACCCTTTCTGTGAAGAAGTACTTCCTTATAGCTCTACTTAATCTACCTCCCTACAGCTCTACAGCACATCCCTTGTTCTTGAGCACTTTTCTCTCGGAAAATACCTCTGCCCCACCTGTACCTTACTAACCTCTGTCAGACATTTACTAGGATTACTAGAATTAGATGGATAAAGGGGCTTAAAGCCCATCTGGATTATCCCACACATGTGGGTATGTTTACACCATCTTGTACTTAGAATAAAATAATCTATCCAATATGTTTTTAAATTCCAGGAAGCTAGATGCTTCAGCTCCCACCTTAGGTAGCCTATTACAGGCCTTTATGCTCCTTATTATAAAATAATGGTATCTATTTGATGTATTGGCCCTAGGTACAACTAGTTTCTAGCAGTGGGATCTAAGATTTTCTCTAGTATTACTAAAGGCAAGGCTGCATTGATCCATTAGTTCTGTGGAGTGCAATACTTTATATAAAAGCAAGAGATCAAATTAAAGGGACACTGTCAGCTTTGCCCCTCGGTTTGCCTCAGTTTGAAATAATGATTCCACAAGCACATACCTGTACCAATATTAGGTAAAATGCATCTACATAGCAAAAAACTCAACTAGTTTACCTGTTTTTGTAAAAACAACATTACTTCAGTTAAATTTTGGCCCAGAAAGCAAACCTGCCCCGCAGAAGAAGATTCCACGCCCGAGAGCAGCGTATGGTTGGCACGGTGCGAGAGTGCATTTTATGGTCCCCATTAGAACAAATAGATAATTTAGTAGAACTCTGTAATACAAAGTGCTACTGGTATTTAAAATTTAATTCTGAGCACAGGTTTAGCAGAAAAAGCACTGGCATCGAAATCCCGCATGCACAAGCAGCAGGAGGAAAAGATCTTGCACATGAGTAAGAACGCTGCTATTATGCATGCGCGGATTTCCGTGCCATAGTTTGAAAGTGTTTTTCTGCTGAACCGGTGCTTGGGATTAAATTTAAATATCAGCAGCACTTTGCATTACTAAGTTCTACTAAATGATCTTATTTGTTCTAATGGGGATAAAAATGCACTGGATCCTCGCGCCGACTACATGCGGCTCTCGGCGAATCTTCTTCCGTGCTGGTTTGCTTTCAGGCTGAAATTTAACTGAAGTAATGTTTTATGAAAGCAGATAACCAGTTGAATTCTTTGCTTATGTAGGTGCATTTTACTCTAATATTGGTAGGGGTATGTGCTTGTGGAATCATTATTTCAAACTGAGGAAACCAAGGCAAAGCTGACAGTGCCCCTTTAAAGGTCTCTATCATATCCACCCCCGTGTACATATTGAGCTCCTTTAATCTCTCCTCATGGGGCTTTAATGACCCTGTACCATTTTGGTAGCCCTATTCTGGACTGCCTCCACTCTATGGGCCTGATTCCAAGATGCATGGCACAACTTGTGGGCATATGTGACTTGCACTATGCTGGGGACTCTGCACCATATTCTAAGACAGGAAGGGTCCCAGGCACCTATGACCTGTGACTTGTGGCAGGCACAAGCTAGCACCATGGACATAGCACTGAATGTCACAAGTCACAGCCCACTGTCAACTGCCCCCCGAGCCCCCCACCCTGGAACACCACTGCAAGCATCAGGGGACATGGGGCAGAACAAGTAGCACTGGCATCCAGGGACACTTCACAAATTGGACCCTGGAGGTCCCCGACATTCAAGGGAGTGATGGATATGTATATGTTGGGGAGAGCATGGTAGCACTGCTGCTACTTTACTGCAGCACCGCATAGTGGGCATTCATCGACTGGCATGGACCCCTTAGACCACCCTCCTGATGGTCTAACTCTGCAGCACCAGTGCGGCTTCTGGAATTACATAAGTGGTTATGGTAGCCACCCTTATTGAAATGGGGCACAGTTGCTACTTAACCCACCCTTGCACCATGCTGTTGTGGGTTGTGGGCATAGTGGATGGCTATAACCTACGTTGGCACAACCCACATATGGCATGGCACAAGGCACCTTTTGCAATAGCAACTGGCTTTTATGCCTGGTATAAGTTGTGATGTGTGCCATTGGGTTCATTGTAAATCACCTTACCCCAGGCGTTACAACTTTTGGAATGGGCCCTATGTCTTTTTGGAGATGTGGTCTCCAGAACTGCACACAATATTCAAGGTGGGTCCTTAGTGGCATTCTATATAGGGGCAACACCTCCTCCCTCTTCCTGCTGGTGATACCCCTACCTACAGTATGCACCTAGCATCCAACTAGCTCTCCTGACTACCTTGTCAGTGCCTGGCCCCTTTAGGTCATCTGATATGATTACCCCAGATTCTCTACTGCTTGGTTATTGTCAGTACTCCTCCATTTTGTATTCCGCCACTGGGTTTCTAAGGCCCAAGTGCATTATTTTGCACTTTTGTTGCATTAAAGCTCAGCTGCCATACCCTTGACTGCTCCTCAAGTTTTTTCAGATCCCTGCCCACCCTTTCCAGGGATACATTTTTTATCTCAGAGAAATTTTTATTTGTAGTTGTTTTGAGCTTGTTAGTGTATGTTCAATCAATTTTGTACCAATAATTCACTATATAATACACTTTGGCAGTTAGTGGCGCTGCACCTCCCTTAAAACTACTAGTCACATAGTTACTTACTTTTTCATTCTGTAAAGCCACAACCATGATTGGTTGGTTGTGAATGTGAGCCAGTACTTAAAGGAGGTTTTTACACAGGTAACTGCCCCATGACAAAGACCAAACTGTCACAAATGTACTCCATAGGTCAGTCCCTCTGTTACCCGATGTCAACCTCAGAGTGCAATAGTGTGAACAGGTTACAGACAGGGTAACCCTCCAGTCTGCTTTGGGTCCAAATCACCTTTTAGCCTCAAGTTCTGGGGGATTCAAACTGTGCCTTATTCTAGTATACCCAATTACAGGCTCAGATATAAACCCTCTTTGGGACTGCAGTACAATCTTTGCCAGGGGCACCCAGCCAGGTTTCCAAAATGAACCTTTAAAACTCTGTAAGAGGCCTTAGGGATATTTTTACCTTTTCCAAGCTCAGTAACACCATCAAGCCTTTCAAACTGTGTCAGACTTCAAAATACATGCACTTCACATGCAAATAAGAAAACTGGAAAGACAGGCAGTATTTTACTAAAAATAGTAAAATAAGTAATATTAAACACAGAACAATATATCACACAGCTTACAATCTTATAAAACAAAAGGAAGTTTCAGAATAACACTCCTACCACAAAATACGTAATTGTTTTCAAACTATAACCTATCTAAGTGCTTTTTAGTTAGAGAGAACTTTGTCTTTTAAGAGTCCAAGATGATATCTGGAATTCACATACCATGTTACATGTTTTACTCTATCTTCCCTTGCCCCTTTGGATGAGGTCAGCAGGCTTCTCCTTTTGGAATTAATTCTACAAATTCTACCAGGAGTTATCTTAATAAATGTGAACATCAGCAAACAATAATTTCCCAAATTATGAGTCTTTGATCAACACATCCCTTTCATGTTTTCAATCTCACACTGTCACCAACTCAAAAGCATACAGGATCAGCCTAAATGATATCCCTTTCCTGATATCATAAAATGTACATTTAGTTTCCAACTTCAAAAGCATGAGTAGCTCATAAAAGGTAATGCATTGCCCACTGGAAGGAAGGTAATTAATTAACTGGTTCCCCTGGTTAGTTTTAATTACATCCTGTGGTTTCAGCTGCTGACCTTGTAATTTAAAGGCCAAATCTCTCCACACTCAAATTTCATACAGACCATTTATTTATAATCATAATAATATCATACAGTTAACCAGAATCAGGGCAGAGCATCACACTTGTCAAAGTGCTGGGGCACCTATGCTTGGCAGAAGGCGTATAATTTCTGAGTCACCAATGTTTGTTATTGCTGTTGCTTCACTCTTGAATTTTCATGAATAAATCTCCTGAGTGGAGATTAACATACGTGTTCCTGCTTGATTCTGTGACTCTGCTTGGCTTGGCTTGAGGACTGCTATTGTTTTTGCTTGTGTCTCTAAAACCTGTGCAATGACAATGACAATTAGCCTAACATTACACTCAGTTTCTATGAACAAATGTTTAGTATTTGAAAACAGAAGAATATGCAACAACTATCAGACAACTCAACACAACTAAGATGCTAAGATGGCTACTGGGCTAGGCATGTTGCAAGTTGTTCTCTGCAACCAAGCCTTAAAACTGTTTCTACTCACTTTTACCCGCTTTATTTATTCTTTATATTTTTGTTTCTTGTGTCTCCTGTTCCTGCATAGTTTAAAGTTATTAGTTAGGGCCTTCTGAGTGAGGTAGCTGGTTTTCTGAGTGTTATTGGGATTCTTCTGAACAGCCTTGCAGTGTATACTAGGGTAATTCAAACAGCCCGCTACCACCCAGATATAAATGGGGACATATCTTTAAATTTGCCCATCTTACTTTGAGCAACTTCATTGGAGTGGACAAGGGGTGATTCTATTGTTTCGCTGCCTAAGACCTGGAATGCTGAGGAGAGGGAGCGAGAGTTGCTGGGAGGAAACTGCGATGTGGAGGAAGTTTGCCCTTTGGGGATCCTTCTGTGGGGAGGAGGGACTGGCCAAGTGTGAAATCTTTCGGTTGTTGGCATGATCTAGCTCATCTTCTGGTTCAGAGCCTGAGTGGAGGCTCTGAAACTGTCTTCCATGGGGTCAGCTGCTGATGATATGAGTTTGCTCAACTCTATCTGATGTCCAACAGCTAGATATGCTGCTACATGGGAGAGGGGCCTAGATCAGCCAGGAATCTGGCCGATGAACCTGTAGTTCTCCTAGATCCTCAGGTTTGGCTACTGAGTGGTTATTCCCTGAATATTGAGGTAGCACAGTACATATCTCTGGCTGTGGTCATTGGAAATGGAGGTTGGTGGGCCCTGGTTTGTTGCCTATTGCTGACCATAATTTTTGGGCCTGTCTCTGCTTGAATTGGACTCTCCATTTGGATTACCTGCACTTCCTGGACTTTTTTCTTATTTAACTCTGGATTTATGGTTTATTTTCGTACTCTGGACAGTGAGGGTGTCCTTCTTCTGTGGTTTTTCCTGGTTGTGAGAGGACCTGGGGTCCACATTCTATTTACTTGTCTGTTAACTTTTAAAGAAGATTTTGGACTCCTAACTGTGTTGATTTACTTTGAGCAGATCCTGGACTCTTAACTTTGGGCAGTGAGGGTTCCCTGACTTTTTCTGCTTCCAGGCTGTGAGAGGGCTGGGTGGAGGGGCTCATTTTATGCATTTCCAGTGAGAGGAGTCTGCAGGAGATCTTACCTTGATTTGGTTTTATTTACTGTTATTATCCTTTGTTTATGTTCTCTATAAGCTACTGTAAGTATTGGACTGAACTATCCACACAGTGTTGGTAAAAGTTTTATTTTATTGTGATTTTACTATCTGTTTTGGGTGAGTATTTTATTTATTTATCTATTTTGTATTTTGCTTGGGTTGGGTAATTTTATTATTGTCTGTTTTGGGTTTTCCTCCTGGGTCAGGTGCTTGGGTGTTGTGTATTTTATTTTTGGTTATCCTGTAGGGTGTGTAGTCTCCTCCCTGGTTGTGTGCTATTCATCCTCTGCCCTCTGTTCCCTCTGCTTGCCCCCAGCTGATGTTGTCAACTTACCAGCACTGTCGGAGTGCTGGGTATTGTTCTTAGGAGGGGTGGGGTGAGGTGTGGACATCAGAGGACAAATGAATGGGCCTCTCTCATCAGGGTAATTAGGTTCAGAAGATGCCCTGGGGCAATATGGAGACTGGAATGTGGTGCCATGCTTAGTCCCCATACTCAAGGGCACCACCATTTCTGGTGGGCAAGTAGTCGGTGTGACCCTAGAAGCCTGTCCTACTTGAGCGCTGTTATGGAATGCTAGATCTGTTAAGAATAAGACTGCAATTATTGCTGATCTTATTGGAACAGCTGATCTGACTTGCCTCACCAAGACCTGGCTGGATGAAAATGCTGGCCCCATACTGGGAGCTGAAATTTGGCTGGGTACTCTGTGATACATTGCTTGAGATTGAACTGTGGGGGGCAGTCTGTTTCAAGACTGAGTTGGGCCTCATGAGTGTCACAGTTGAGGTTCAAATCCTTTGAGTGTACCATGGTGGCAAGTGTAGGCTGTAGGATAGTTTTTGTCTACCATCTACCTGGGGACAAGGCGATTCCTATGGGAAGAAGAGGACTTCGTGGTTGACATGACACTAGAGTCACCTAGAATGATGGTTCTGGGTGACTTTAATGCCTGAGTCAATGATGAACTATCGCAATTTGGCAGCACTTCTTCCAGCTGATAACATTGCTGGGACTTACACAGATGTTACCTCTGCCACCCATTAATATGGTCACTCCCTTGGTTTGGTCTCCTCCTGGGGATTGAGGCCTCCAATTTGGAGGTGGAACCTGTTGGTTGTTCCGATCGCTACACCATGAGGTTCAACTTTTGCACCCCTCTGTAGGCCTGCCCCATGGAAACAGTTACTGCCCTTTATGGGAGGTGAGCCCTGAAGGCCTGGTGGTGGTGATTGACCTCTTGGAGTTTCCTGTGGCCTGCATGAGTTCAGATACTTTAGTTTTGGCCTATAATAAGGCAATCTCCATGGCCCTGGACTTGACTGCTCCTGTCTGTAATCATTCTCTCCCCTTCGTCTCAGGACCCTTGGTTTGAAGGGTCATTGAGGGAACTGCGGTGACTAGGATGTAGGTTAGAGGGTATTGGTGGATATTTACCCTGGAAGTTAACCACCTTAGATTAATAGAGCATTATCAGTCCTACCAATCAGCAATCTCCTGTAAGAAAGCAGAATTTCTGTCCAGGAGATTGCTGCCACTAGAATCAACCTGCTCAGCTCTTCTGAACTGTGGACAGGTTGTACAAACCAAACTGTCTGCAGCTCTGAAGACCTTTATTCTCAAGTGGAGTGGATGAGCTTGCTCGATTCTTTGTGAATAAGGTGGCCGACATCAGGTCAGAGATCCTCTTGAATCACTTTGTGGGGTATGCTGTTGATTGGAGCCTGGTCACTTCACCTCTTGCTTCCTGGAGTTCCTTTGACCTGCCAGAGTTCATGGATGTCATATGGATTGTCCAGAGTATGCATCCTACTTGATGTAGTTTGGATCCGGGTCCGACTTCCCTGATTATGGGATGCTGTGATATTATCAGCCCAGTCCTGGTACAGATAGTCCAGTACTCCCTTGATTCAGGTGAGTTCCCAAGCTCCTTGAAGGAGGTGGTGGTAACATCCCTCCTGAAGAAAGCTTCTTTGGGCCCAGACTCTCTAACCAATTACAGACCAATCTCTAACACTCCTTTATAGGAAGGTTATTGAGAAAGTAGTGATGGACAATTGGAGAACCACGTGACTATCCATAGCATCTATGAACCCTCCAGTCTAATTTTTGAAAGAGGCATAGTACAAAGACTGCTGGTTCAGGTGCTCAATGATCCCCTGATGGTGAGAGATCAGAGAAGCAGGTCCATCTTGGTGCTCCTTGATCTCTCTTCAGCTTTTGACACTGTGGACCATGGGGTATTGATTGGGCACTTGAGGTCCATCTGTGGCCTGAGATATACAGTCCTCAGGTGGTTTACATCCTTCCTCAGTGACAGAACTCAGAGAGTGGTGTCTGGGATTTTTCCTTGGACCCATTCTCTCTGTCATATGGGGTGCCTCAGGGCTCAATGCTGTCCCCATGTTGTTAGCAGTGTAAATGCTGCCCTTGGAGACATTGTAAGATGGTATGGGCTGAGGTTTCACTGCTATGTTGATGATATCCAGCTCTACCTGCCTTTTGCACCTGACCAGGATAGTGCCTTCTCAGTATTTAACAACTGCCTTGCTGAAATCCAGGATTAGATGAATTTGAGCTGGATGAAGTTGAACGCTGGAAAGACCAAGGTGATGGTTGTGGATCTGGGTCACCGGATAGAGGGTTGAGGACTGGTCAGCCCTCTGGGATTTATCTAGGGGGCTCCCAGATCATTTCCTCTGACTGGATGCAGGATCTGGGGTAGTGTTTGATGATGGGCTGACTTATGATCTCAGGTGTCGTGGTCATCAAGTCTTCCTTTTACCATCTTACAAAAATATTGTAGGTGCCAGATTGGTCCTTTTAAGAACAGATCCAGAAGCAAATGATTTGATACCTTTATTGGACCAACATGGATGTTACAGAAAAGAACAAAGTGCTTTAGCTTTCGAACCAACCAAGTCCTTCTTCAGAAGCTTTGTGGCAGTTTTTCAAATATCCCATACTATTAAAACCAGATTATATAGAAAAGCAGAAATAATTCTCATTGGTTTAACAAATACATTTAAAACATAATAGAAGATTACGTCAGAGAAGCTAATTAACACCAGTATGCCTTTAACTGAGGAGCCTCAGAAGGCAAAGGTTATCAAGAATTCTCTACAGCCAGAGAGTTCTTGTCACATAAATTTTAAAATGTCTCAGTATGCCAAAAAGAATTCTAGTGATAAAAACAACCTTGGAGTGGCATTCTCTCTAATATATGTAAGATGAACTTACAACTTACATTTCAAGTGTCCTGGTATATTAAAGGACAGATAATGAGAGACAAATCCTGAAATTAGGTATAACTGCAAGTTGAAATCAAGCCTCAAATTAACCTACACATATAAACATGATGCATGAAAGTATCACTTGTAAGTGTAAGTGCCAAAAAAGAAAATTGTTGTTAAGGACCCCAAGAAAACGAGACCATGAGCCTGAAAAGTGCAGATTTCAACAAAGATGCTGTATATAACAAAAATGCACATAATCAGTCTAAGCAATCTAAATGAAAACCCAAAGGAATTACACCTTTTATGAACCCTCAAGTAAATGAAATATGCATCTTAATATGAGCAGTTAAAAATGTGACAGTGTGTAATCCAACCACTGACAACTAATAGAAGGAAATAAATGCACACTATATGTGAAAACTAGTGTCCTAGCCTCATAACAATTGTCCCATGCCATGCTCCACCCACACATATGTGTGTACATACACCACACCACACCCCCCACACACACACCTGCACACCCCACACAACCACAACACACAACAAATATAACAAACACATTCCACACACACCACACCACGCACAACACACAAAACACACACACACACACACACACACACACACGCCATACCCACAACACACAAAACACAACACAACACACAACAAGCACACACAAAACACACACATACATACATACATCAGTATACACACACACATTCAAACGCACTCACCACAGTGTTAAGGTGAGAAGTCAACAATGTAGATAACCATAAACTTACAAAATCAAAGGCCCAGTGAAGAACTAAAGTGTTTATGTCCATCTTTAAAGTAAAGGTCTGTGTAAATTTAAGTGGAATAATGTGTCATGTACCCAACATCAATGTTCAATCCATCCGCCACCATATTGAGAAATAAAATAAGTCTAATTTCAGAAGCCTGTCTCTGTTGTGTACTGTTGAAATGTCCTTTTAAGACCATCACAGACATATCTGATATTGAGTGGTCATCCTGGAAGAAGTGCTGGGCTACTGGTTTCTCAATCATCTTGTGATTAATAGAATGTCTGTGTGAATTCATTCTAGTGCGGAGTTGTGGCTTGTCTCCCTACATAACCTGTGCGAGGACATTTCTTGCATTGGATAAAGTAGACCACATTACTTGATGTACAAGTATAATTCCCTGTATCCTGAATAGTCTGTTTTGTGATGTAATCACACAGTCTCAAGTGGAAATGAGGTCACATGTCTTACATATGCGTTGATGACAGGGTCTGTACCATATGATGTCATGGTATTCTGTTCTGGTTCAAGTTGACTCCTAATACTCAGGTTGGCTAAATTAGGTGGTTGTTTAAAAGATAGTAGTGGTACTTCTTGAAAAATACAGTTAAGGGTTTCATCCTCACTAATTATTGGATGGAGATCCTTAATAATCTTATGAGGAGTTCAAGGTCAGGATGGTATGTGACTACTAAGGGTATTCTGTTGGTAGTCATCCGTCTCCTTATATTGCAGTAGCTGTTCTCTTGAACCTGTATTGCACGTTCCACTGCTCTGTCAATTTCCCTGGATGAGTGTCCCTGCTCAATAGAGGTGTTTTCAACATCGCCAGATGTGTGTCTCTGTCTTCCTCATTTGAACAGACGTGGTGATACCGAAGTGCTTGACAATATATAACAGATTTCTTTGTGTGGCTCAGGTGATTACTTTCCTTGTGTAAGTATCTCTGTCTGTCTGTTGGTTTCCTGTAAAGACAGGTATGTAGGGTACTATCCTTAGTAGTGACAGTGGTATCCAGAAAATGTACACTTGTGGCAGAATATTCTAGGAAAGCTTTATAGTTGGGTGGAGGTTATTAAGTTCCTGGTGAAAATCTTTGAATGGGTTAGTGCCCTCTGTCCAAATTATAAACAAATCATCAATGTAACGGAAATAAGCGAGTGGTTTATGTGTATAGTGCCTTAGAAAATCCTCCTCCAAATTCGCTATAAAAGATTGGCATACTGAGGAGCCATCCTGGTTCCTATTGCAGTTCCCATAGTTTGAACATAATGTTTACCATTAGAAAATGGGTGGAGAGAACTCTTAATGCTGATTGGCTAAAACCAACAACCAGCTGGTCGGTATGAGGCAACAGAGACCATGAAATAATAAGTCCCAGTCTCTGTGTCCTCATTTCCTTCTAATATTATTGTGCTCATAGAATGTTAAAAAAATCTGCTACCATGTTCTCTTTTCCGTTAGCGAGGAAAGCCTCCCAATCGACTCACTTCACTAAAATTCCCACAAGGGCAGTCTCCACATACAACTAGCACAAAGGCTGAAACCCACAGTTTTTTTTTTCACGAATCAAATAAATGTACTTGCCGGCACCGCGACCCGCTTCACTTGTGGTCAACGATCGTAATGTACGGTATTGAAACTCTGACTGTTCCATATGAAAAACATTTTTTCTCAGCTTTGTGTTTTAGCAAGCAAGTATAACCCCACACCTGTCGCCAATAATAGCTTCCAGCAGTTGCTCTGACCTCCTAGGGTATTTTGAATAAAATAAATAAATAAACATTCACCTTTTGGCTTCATTGTGGACTCTCTGTACTGCCTGGAAATCTCGCTTCAGTACGAGAGCATCTCACAACACCAGAGAGCAATATCTGCTGAACTGCTTAAACTGAAACCTGCTTAGTGAGTCAGTTTTAAATCGAGTAAACCGAATCACACACACACACACACACCAAAAAGCAGTGATAAAATGAAAAGAAAGCCATCAGCCAGATCGCTTCTGTCAGCATGGAATACTGTATTCAAAAGGAGGCGCGATGCTGTTTAGCAGCTAAATGCACAATGCTGCTTCCTGCCATACACTGCTACCACCAGAAAAAAAAAACTATTAGAGTAACGAAGCCATCTCTCCACAGCTTACTGTGATCGGCGACAGAAAGCAGGGAAGGGTTTGTGTCAGTCACAAACAGTAGTGCTGTTGTGGGAGATAGACTTGTTTCTCTCTCTCGCTGGCTCACTTGCTTAATTTTGCCTAGCACCTCTGTCTCCCAACCTAGTCTATGGTGTGTCAAATATTAAAATAAAACGCTACACTAACTCTTGCTGCTCCCAAAAGCCCTGTGTGTGGGGGTAGAGGAGGGAAACTATGGCAGGGCTGTATTAACACAAAGTCTTCCTTCTAAAAAAAAACAGCATTCAAATGCAGGTGGAGGAACTATTTTATGACAAAATTTATTTGAAAGTAATTTTAATTAACATTTTTTATTAAACAAATTTTTTTTCTCAGTGTCCATTTCTAGCGCAATAATACCCTCCAGGGTGGGCGGTATAGGCAATACCGGACCTTCCAGAGGCTATAAGGCCCTCCGCCTGCAGCGTCGGGCCTCATTACGCCTATGGTCCGGTATTGCCTAATACCGCCCCACCCTGTTGGGTATTATTGCTTACTTAAAGCTGAAGTTGTTATGTGTCAGAATGAATTCAGTGAGCTTACCCACAACTCCAGGGTCAATGTTGGGGTCCAATTCTTGTCATGCAGGTATCTGAGGCAGGCTGAAATGTCATCTGTGTGTGATTAGTGTAGAAGGAGGTTACATCCATCATGGCTAAAAGGGTATCAGGTGGTAAGTCCTAAAACCAGAAAGTTTATGCAGGAAGTGAGTGGTGTCCTTGATGTAACTATCCCTTTGTTTAACCAGAGGTTTGAAAATAGCTTTACAAACCCTGATATCCCTTTGTCAGGATGCCATTACCAGAGACTATGGGTCTACCAGGATTACCAGGCTTATGTATTTTAGGAAGCATGTAGAATGTCCCTGGCTTAGGTTCACTGGGGACGAGGTCCTTTGGTTTGTCTTGGACATGCTCTGAAATGTTTCAATTAACTTCTGTAGTTCTCTTTTATATTCTGTAGTTGGGTCACTTCCCAGTACTTTGTAGTAAGTAAGGTCACTTAGCTGCCGGTTGGCTTCCGTAATGTAATCTTCCGATTCAATATCACCACTGCCAAGCCTTTATCAGCTTTTTTATGACAATGTTATGGTTTGATTTTAGTGTTTGTATATCCCTCCGCTCCAATGGAGAGAGGTTGTAGCAGGCCTGTTTCTGCCTATTAAGAATCTCACCAGTAACTCCTGGCAAAAGCAATTAATGTATTTGTCCAGTTTCTTGTTATGGCCACTTGATGGGGTAAACTCATATGGTTTCTTTTTCTTATTCATAGTATTTTTACTGTTTGTGATTTCTTCCCTGTCTGTGATGTCTTCTCTGCCACGAAAAATTCCCTGAGACTTAATTCATGGAAGTATTCCTCCATTTCACCACAAAACTGTATTCTGTCCAGTGGTTTAGTTAGGCAGAAATTTAGGCCCTTAGAAAGTACATTTAATTCCCAGTAGTCAGTGTGTGGTGGACAATTAACAACTGAAAGGTGCCCATCTGTGTGACTTAGTTGTTCAGTCACTCTGTTCTGTTCTTCATGGTTGTTAGGAAGTATGGTAGTTGAAGGGCATCTAACTTCCTGTTTTAATGAGCATGGCTTTTCTTAAGGTTCTTTGGTAGTTCATGTCTATCTCATGCAAGATGTCTGGAATAGGCTCACCAGACATCCTTCCAGTGTGGTAGCTATTTCATTAAACTGTTTCTTCAAAATGCTTTTTGGCATATGAGCTGTGGATTCTGTGATTTCTCAATTTCTCAGAGGTCCTACGACAAAGTTGTTCAGCATATGCAGAATTATCTGTGTTTCTCAGTGGATTCCAAATAGCTAGATCTTTAGGGATAATGTTATTCCTTTTGCACAGGGATAAAAAGTAGATGTCACTGTCTAGCTGTGCTAGTTTCTTCTTAATGTTATGCAACTGCCATGTCCTGCAGCGAATTTCGTATCTTCCATTATACAAAAAATGCTGTAGGTGCCGTATTGGTCCTTTTAAGAACAGATCCAGAAACAAATGATTTGATACCTTTATTGGACCAACATGGATGTTACAGAAAAGAACAAAGTGCTTTAGCTTTCGAACCAACCAGATCCTTCTTCAGAAGCTTTATGCAGTTTTTCAAATATCCATACTATTAACACCAGATTATATAGAAAAGCAGAAATAACATTTTAGGAATATCACCAGAATCAAGCACCTTGTTCCATCTGGGATCTACCTATATTGGTCTATGCCTTTGTGACCTCGTGCCTTGATTACTGCAACTCCCTGCCCTTAGGGCTTCCTGGGGATTGATATCCACTGCCTGCAGCTAGTGCAGAATGCTACAGCATGATTGTTAATGGGGACTTCTCGAGCCTCTCATACCACTTCAGCTGCTTAATCTGTACTGGCTGATGATTCGGTGGCAGATCACCTTTAAAGTAGGTTTACTGACTTATGAAGCCCTACATGTGCTTGGCTCTGACTCACGTGAAAGAGTTTCTTGTTCCCTATCGCCCAGAGTGACAGCTTCATTTGGCTGATGAGGGATGCTGGAGCTTCAAGGGTGTCTGTCTGAAATCTTCTGGGGTCTGTGCATTTATGTACGTGGGCCTCCTACCTCTGAATTTTTACTCCTTCGGCTGTGGAGGCATGACGGTGGAAGGTTTTAAGTAGGTGTTAAAACTTTTTATGGTGCCAGGCCTTTAATGGTGCTGAATGCGTGAAACCTGTCAAACTACTGTTATTGATTTATACTGTATTTGTTGATTTTATTACTGCAGTTTTAATCTTTTGTAAAGCGCCTTGGTATTCTGAAAGGTGCCTATGTAAAATAAAGCTTATTATTATTATTATTATTATTATTGTAACTATGTACAAAAATAAGTTTTCACAAAAACAAGTAAAACTGTTTATAAAGATGACTGCCCATGAAAATAGGTGGCCCAGTAGTGTGTCACCTACTCAGTCAGACCATGCTGTGCTGGTGGGGTGGAGGGGTGGCCACAGGGACAGCTAACTGCTGGCTTGCAGCTAGAGCTTACAGCGTCCTCAACACATCCTCCAGCTACCTCTCCACTCATTTCTGCCTCAGACAGAAGTTTGTGTTGGCAAGCCCGAAACCCTTTACCTCCTTTTAGAGCCTTTGAGGGTGGTGGGTACATGGGCTGAGTTTGACCACAGGTGGCTTTTTGCCACCTCTTCTGTTCCTGTATCTGGCCCTTAAACATCTTCCCGATTTGTTTTAGGACTTGTCCTCATGCCTGCTCAATTCTTTCAGACAGAATGGGAGTCTGTGTGTCTCTATAAACAAAGAAAATATTGGACTCTGGTGATGTGGGACATGGCTTAGCTGTTAAATCTTTTCTGGACAGATTAGATCAGCTCTGCCATGTCTTCTGTCAATGCACCCTTGGCTGTCCTCCTTGCACCCACCACTGCACCTCTCTCCACTCTC
Source organism: Neoceratodus forsteri (assembly GCA_016271365.2). NCBI lineage: Eukaryota > Metazoa > Chordata > Ceratodontiformes > Ceratodontidae > Neoceratodus > Neoceratodus forsteri. The sequence goes on along the minus strand of CM057455.1, from coordinate 1,136,225,292 downwards.
TCTCTCTCTCTCCTCTTTTGATGGTTGGTGGCTCCACCACTGCACCTCCCTCATCTCTAAATTCTGGTTTGGTTCCCTCCTCTGTGCTACTGTCTTTACTCTTTCCTCTTACTCCTTATGTTCCTCTGACGACCGCTTTTCTCTCTGATGCCAAGTCATTGGTTGGACAATCAGCATTCTTTTCCCTTTTTCCTGACTGGTCTATCCTCCAGATATTTACCCTGCATCTTCCCTCTTTATCCTTCAAGGGACATTGTCAGCTTTTTACAGATATTCCATATCCCTTTACTGATTGTGCCTGTTCACAGATCTTCACAAACTAACTGCTTACATGCCAGATGAAAGGCATGAATTATACATAAAATGATTATTTGGGGAAAAGAGAATTTCAAGAGGACCAACCTAATTGTGTTGCCACTTGACGCTACGAGCATTGCTGTGCTATGATGTTGCATCATGCTGAACATGTGCGTAAACAAGCTTGGTGAATTTTGGGGCATATGTAATACATAGCCATGTGAAGACTATGTGGTAAACTGAGCTCAGCAATATCATGTCTTGTGTAAACACATGTTTAATCATTAAATTGCCTGTCTGACTAGGGAAGCATGAAGATTTCTGCTCACTTTGTCTACCTGTTTTACATGGTGGCAATTTGAAGGATAGTGTGTGTACAACCCCCACCACTGTGGGAAAATGAAAGTGGCTCGTGGTCATGGAAGTAGTGCTGGCAGGGGTGATGAATGATGTGGCAACCATTGAGATAAACACAACTGTTTAGATGAATGCATTTATACAATAGGCATGGACTCTGGCTCCTGATAAACATGTTTATCAGGGCAGCTATGTGAACGAGCATTTGTCAATGCCAAATGTTGGCTTGCTGGCATTGGCATTGATAGTGCAGGAGTAGAGACAGATGGATAATAGGAATGGCAGTGAAGTATTAAACTGACATCAACCCCTGCCACCCTGCAGAGACAGATAGGTACAGGGTGTGCCTTTGGGTCATTGGCCATAAAGCTCACACGTTTCATCTCACCCTACCAACAGGCACCAACAGGTGCTGCAGTGTGTGTAGGGGTCTTGAGCCATACACTCACCCTATTCCATAAGAAAATATGATGAGATGGGTGCAGTATAGAGAATGACGTGAACATTGTGGCTGAAGACTCCAAGGCACACCTTGATGCCTGTCACCGGCTGAAGGTGGGGGATGGAATGGCATAAGCATTACAGCTGATGATCCCAAGTCTCACCCCCACACCTGTCAGTCTCTATAGGGTGGGACGCCACAGCTGACACCCCAACACCCCAGGTGTTTAGGAGAGTTTTCACTCCAAATTTCCAACATGGGATTTTGGGACTCACCTATGAACAGTAGCACCATCAGTTCATTACCCAGAAACTTATTTTGCACAGCAATGGCAACATTCGATGCCACAGGTGCAAAACATGTTTCAGGCAGGATGAAAATGGCAGCTGTACTTTTCATGAGGTGGTGAAAATATGGCAATGTTGAAAATCTGGGTGAAAATATGAAAATTGGTGACGTTACAAGAGTGTCTAGAAACTGCACAGCACATGCCTGTAATGCAATCATTTTTGAATTTTTTCAATAAATTTTGAACATGGGCATTTTGGACCTCTCCTTATGGACAGTGGCACTGTGATTTTGTTAATCTGTCCCAAAAGTTGATTGCCTACAGCGACGCGCCATTCTGTGCCACCGTGTAAAAACACATTTCAGGCAGGATGTGAAAAATTACAGCTATACTGTTCATAAAGAGGTGGAATAAATGGCAGTGTTGAAAATCTGGGTGAAAATATAAAAACTGGCGAAGTTGCAAGCATGCATAGAAACTGTGCAATCCATGCTCATAATGCAGTCATTGTTTGGAATTCTTTCACCAAATTTGCAACATGAGTTTTTAGACCTCCTCATGAGCAGAGGCACTGTTATTTCATTAATCAGTCCTGAAAGGTGATTCCATGCAATGACAACAAAATCACCTTATGGGACTTAGTAACAAAATGGCAATGACATGTTCATGAGCTGGGGTCCCAAGAATCACATATTGAAAATTGAGGGCCAAAATTCAAAAAAATGGCTGAGATATCAACCTAAGTTGAACCCCCATTATAAAACTTATCTTTATTTCTTCAGTTTACAGTCGCCTTTGAAGAGTGCAGAGCGTGTCCAGCACTGTAGAGATCACTGCTCTTGACCTCCAGAGGTAAATATGGAGTATGGGGAAGTGGGTGCACAGAAGGAGGCTGCAGGTTGGGGAGGGAGATAAAGGAGACATTGAGGGCCATCTTCTGTTTTGCAGGTTAAATAAAATAAAAGAATACGGGAATGGTTTTCTATCTTACAGGAGAAAACAATAAAAAGACATTTAGGCATACTGAGGTGGGCTCCCAGTGTGCCACAGTAGGGGCATGCCATTGCCAACATGGGGACTGGGCACCCAGTTGTTGGCAAATAACATAGACAGGTTGGGGGACAGTGCATCAGACACCGGAATGGGCATCGCAATGTCAGAAATAATTATTTCCGCCACACTGGGGTGGGCCTCAGTGTTCCACATTAATGGGGGATACATGCCAACACAGGAACTGGGCACCCCGATGTCAACTTTGTGAGACTGGTGGTGGGCAGCAGGCACCACCATGTTTTTGGCACACTGGGTGGGCTCCCAGTGTGCCAGATAATGAGGAAAGACATGCTGACACGGGAATGGGCACCCCATGTTGGCTTTCCGGGAGTGTGTGTCGGTGGCAGTAGTCTTCACTGTGCAAAGCCACATCATGGCTATTTCACTTATTGAAATGTTTCACCAGAAAAGGCACACTGCAACTCCACTGGTAACTCTGGCCATGTGCATTACAGTACTGTGCACTGTAATACATATTGAGTCTTATCATCTACCGCATGCAATAAGAAACTGCACCTCATTGGAGTGGCAGATTTCTTTCAACTCTGTGGCTCTCTTTGAAACTGCTGTCATCACCAGCATGCATACTGATTGGCGGCTGAGGGATGCATCTAATAAAGTGTCTCCTGCATTGGCCACAACATTGATACACCTCTGAAACTGCCACTGCCACAAGATGTTGCTTGCACACTGCAAGTTAACATAATACACTGGTGATGGCATCAATGTTATACTGATAAATGTGTTGTCCACGAATGTATCTGTATAGTACTGTCATCATCACTGATTTATTCATGCAGTACTGTCACCATCAAATCTCCCCACTGACACTTCTTCTATCAGTTTAATTTACTCTGCCACCCTCGCAAACCATCATAAACTCTTTCAGAAATTTTTGCCAGCATCACCATGTCGCAAAGAAAAAAACGCATTACCTTTGGCATCCAGATTGCTGCTGAACTGTCAACCCACACCTACTAGTGTACAATCTCTCTGTCCATGGCTGTTACCCCATCAGCTCTACATGTAATGCTGTTCTTTCTCCCAGCTCTGCCCACTGCCAGTAACCAGCCTGCATGCTATATCCACATGTCACCTGCCGCTTCCTCCTCACCATTTCAGCTCTTTCTCCATGGCACAGAAAGCTCCTGAAAATTAAAAATAAAACTTTTTAGAAGAAATGCCAAAATTGTGAATTGTGAACAAGTGAGTGAGCACCGCAACGCGTGCACCCACTTGATCCATCCCCAGTGCATCCACAAACCAATTCTTCACCTCTGAAACCAACAGGCAGGATCAACCAGATAATACAAGTGTCATTCATTTAAGTTCAATGGCCTACGCAGCCAGTATAGTGTTATGCTTGTGCAACCATGTTACTTAGGTTTTGGCCATTCACACTTCTATTCAGAGAATTACCACCCCTTTAGGGTGCGAAGGCAAGGGACCCTCTGAGGGTTTCACCCCTAGAGGTGCCGTGGGAATTGTCCCACAGCACCTAGGGTGAAACTCTAGAGGGTCCTTGCCTTCGCACCCCTAAAGGGTGGTAATCCCTTATCCCTGGCTAAAGGTACCTTAGGAAGGATCCCAAAAGAAAGTAGTAGTATGAAGCATATAAGCAATCAGTAGTTGTGAAACATGGTGATGGATAAAGCATCAGGCAGCTTGATAACATAATGGGATGCACAGGTTAGCAATGGCATGGGTTTGATGGGTTGCAAGGGAGAATGAGGTGACCTCCAAAGGAGAGAGGGAACAGCAGAAGGGACACCATCCCCTCCATCCAACAGCAGATCCTGCCTACAGAACTAGGGAACACTATACTAACTAACATCTGTGACCTGAGGCATGGAGGAGAGAAAAACCTTTGAGGAGGAAACCTCTGGGGATCCAAGGTCTAGTTTACCTTCCCTCCAGGCTTGAGATATTTTATTTAGTGACAGCTCTGCTGCTGCACTTTGAAACCCAATTAAAGGGAGGTGGAAAATATTCCAATTTTGGAGGAATGCTCTCACTCAATCCCTCTAATGGGAATGCTGTGGAAGGTTCAAGCACCACTGTACAACAATGGACAACCAAGGTGGGAGGAGGAGTGCAACAACTGTTGAGGCACTCACCTGGCCTACCAATCTACTCTCAAACCAGATGAACCAGAGGCAGTCATGGGGAAAATAGCTTTGAAGGGTGCCTACAGAATGCACTCGGCAGCTAAACTGGTCCCCATGAGAGCCCCACCCTTCAGTGCTGAATCTTAACTTCTACAACTTGAGGTGCTGCTGATACAGTTGATGACTGAGGATCCACCAGAAGCAAGGACATTCCCATCTATGGGTCAGGAGAGAAGAATCCGTCCAAGCTTCGATGCTCAGGCTGCGGACTCTAAGTGCAGAGCGAGACTGTCAGCTGTAAGGGAACCCGCACAAAATAGTATGGCTGGCATGCCCCAGAGACTGATGAGGAGCTGAATGGGGGATGAGTGCTGAGACCTTGCATAGGGCAGATGGCAGGAGCAAAGAGCAATGATGACATAATCAGAAGTTGATGTGGACATAGTTCAGTAAAGGCAGGGTAGTTCAGTAGGGCAGAGTAACAATAGTTGGACCTGCAGGTAGGTCAGTAAGCAGTAGGAGTAGTCAGGCCTGCACATAGGTCTGCAAAACATAGTAGTAATGGTGGGATATGAATGTACAGCAAGTGAGAGAAGCAGCACTATGATAGTGGGGCAAGCCAGCCATGTATTCAAAGACAAATGAAGGAACAAATACACTGAGGATTTTTGGCGTCGGAGACAGGATTTATAAAATAAGTCATTAGCCACATGGGGCCACTGCTCCAAAAACACTTCAAGTTCCACTTTAGAAATAACATGAAAGTGATGGAAGGTCAAGAACTACATTCAGATATTTTAAAGCTAGTTTACAGCATCAAGAGTAGCTTAGCTGACCTTATGAGTAGAATAACAGTGTACAAATAGGAATAGCATCTGCATTAAGTAACCATGAGTGGTAGTACATACTAACATACAAAATATACAAAACTACCAGCAGATACAGACCATATGATCTATCTAGTCTGCTTGAGTGTGCAGGACTTCAGCCAATTAGACTGCAGCTACCCTCCCATTAACTCTTTCCTCTCCCAACTGCCCCCGGTATACACTTTCCCTTGAATTTGTTCTACCCTCTCTTGAAGCACCCCACAGTCTGCACTGATACCAGTTGCTCAGGCAGTGCATTCCACCCTGTTACTACTCTTTCAGTGAAGTAGGGCCTCCTTCTTTCCCTCCTGAATCTGCACCCATTTAACTTCAGGAGTACCCTCTGGTATTTCTTCCATTCTGAGAGTGAATCCACCCTGAAAGCCTATTCTGTTCATCCTCTTCAGGTACTTGAAGGTCTTGATCATGTCCCTTTCTCTCTCTTCTATCCTTCAGGGTATACATGTTGAGCTCTTTAGTCTTTCCTCTTAAGTTCTATCCCCAACCCCTGGATCATCTTTGTTGCTCTTCACTGCACTGCCTCCAGTAGTTTGGTATCCCTTTCAAGTATGGGCACCAGAATCTCACACAGTACTCCAAGTGCTGCTTCACCAGGGACCTGAATAGGGCAATATGACTTCACTACATATAGATGTTAACCCCTTGCTATGCACCCTAGCATTCTGTTAGCCTTAGCCACTGTCTTCCTACATTGGGCCAGTGGTTTAATTCCCTGGTCCAGCACCCCAGATCCTTCACCTCGGTGGATGTGGACAGTTTGATACCATCCATCCTGTAGTTGTATCCTGGGTTTTTGGCTCTGAAATGCATCACCTTGCACTTCTTGGTGTTGAACCCAAGCTGTCAGGTGTGCAACCACTCATCCAGTCTTGCCAAGTCCTGCTTCAGTAATTTGCCACCCTCCTTCCCATCCACCTCAGCACAGATCTTGGTGTCATCGGTGAAAAGGCTGATCTTATTCTTGATCCCAACCTCTATGTCTGCGATGAAAATGTTAAAGGACTGGTCCCAGTACTGATCCCTGTTGGACACCACTTGTCTCTGCCCTGGGCTCTGATGTTTCTCCCCACAACTACACTCTGTTGCCTGTCCCTCAGCCAGTTTTCTACCCATTGGGCTAGCTTCCACCCTATACCAAGACTCCTCAACTTGCAGGTCAACCTTCTTTGTGGCACTGAATCAAGGCCTTGCAGAAATCCAGGTGGAGTACATCTCCCGGATAACACTCGCCCAGTGTCCTAGTGACCCAGTCAAAAAATCAACCAAGTTTGTCTGACAGGATCTGCAGTGATAAACCCATGCTGTCTGTTGTCTTGCAGATCATTATCCACAAGAAACTGCACCAGCCTTTCTTTGCTGACAGATTCCATCAGTTTCTCCACAATTGGGGGGGTCACTGGTCTACAGTTCCTTGGTACATCCCTGGGCCCACTTTTGTGGAGAGGTACACATGCACCTCCCTCCAATCTCTGGGAACATATCCCATATTTAGTGATAGAATGGAGGGAAGCACTCAATGCTCTGAAAGTAGCTATGACCATGTGGGACATAGATTAGCTGAGAAGGCATTATTGAGCTGCAGAGCAAGGGTTCAGAGGGAGCCTGAATCAGGTGAAAATAATTAGGCATGTAGCATGAGGAGCAGATTGGTTGGAGTAGAACACAGGAACAGAATGCAATAGCAATGTGAGTAACTAAAATCAAGTAGCTTGAGCTCTAAATGAGCAATGGTAGGAGCTTAGAAACCAAGTTCACTCAAAAATAAAACAAAAGCACAAAAAACAGGGATGTGACAAAGGAAGCACACAGCTGGAGGCAAAATACAAACCAGAAGTAGAAGAAAATCACAGAAGTCCAGCAGAAAGAAGCTGCATGGGGGGACAATGGACAGAGCCTCCAGCTGACAAAGAAAAAGTGCTTCAGAAGGAGGCTGAGGAACTGCTTATATAGCTCAGAAACTGGAAATGGCTGGGTGCTTGTCCACCAAACCACAGGCGGAGCCTTCAATTTAAAAAACAAACAGAAATCACACAGGCAAGTCGGTTCCCTCACTGAGACCTACTGCCACCATGTTATGAAAATTCCTTAGTCTGCCTACAAACAAAATTGGAGCCAATAAAGTGGTGCACTGAACACATAGGTACATAGGAGCTCTAGCTACCATGCTAGCATCCCAAGTTACCTTACTGAAAATATAACAAAGGGAACACCACAAAAATTCCTCTATTAGTTAAAACCTAACTGCTAAATAAAATGTGAAAAAAACTACACCAAAAGCAAGTCCCTATTGCATACATGGAATATGAAATGGGAACTTGTTAACAAATGATTTATCTGGGCTCAAGCAGTTTGATCTTTAGACACCTCACTGGACGTATGCCACTCGTGAAGTTATCCAAGGTCCAACTACTCTTGTGCAGATAAATGATTTATTTAACTCATCCCTACTGCACATCACTTATTAATCCCACTAGTCACATTTGAAGTGAGATACATTATTTCCTAAATCTATTTGTGTCCCCCAGTTGCAGAAATCACAATATATGATTTCATAATTACAATGAAAACAGTGATAGGAGGATGTAGTCTTACAGTCAGAGACTTCATTGTTCACTAAAGGACCGATTGTGAAGAGGGTATCATGGGGCCACAAACATAACATCAAGCTTGGTAATCACAGTGCAGTCATCAACAGACATCAGGCCAATGCATGCAGTCTGTGGTAGCTCACTACCTGGTAAAGAGCCATCCTTCTTGACAGGTAACTAAGTCCATTGGAGTGCTGTATACGAGATAAACCACATCATCACAGTAGATGAACCTAAATAAACAACTGGTGATACAACACACACAGCATAAGATTGCAAGGAATGGACCTCATTTCCATGTCATTGTAAAGGACAAGATAATGGAGAACAAGTTGTGTGCAAATTGCACATATTTCATCCATACTTGTGAAGTGTGCCATGGCTCTGACAGGATGACCTTACAGTCCCTTGTATTCACAGCTAAAATTAAATTATTCACTGAAATATTACATGCATTTTATACCAGTGTCTATAGGCTAGGCAGTGGGTTCTCTTCAGACTGGCCACCACTGGACCATGTTATTCTGCTTTCTGACCCTTCTGTGCTGCTTGTCTTCTCTGATTGATGACAAGCAGCTGCTAACACAAAAGAGAAAGATTACTTAAGCAAGGCATTATGTTAATGTATCAATAGTCCAACTGCTATACAAAGAGAAATTGTTTACACGTGCAGTCATTTTTGTTGATCTACCTTGGATTCCAGGAGAAGGCTGGGAGGGTTAGTCACTGACATATGGCAGACCTAATGCACGAGGCATGTCCAGTAAGCAGTTTCCAGTGCAAAAAGCCTAGAGGTGGTCTAGAGATGGCTATGACCTTCACAGGTTTTGTTTTGTGTATGTAGTGGTCTGACACCACAGTCAACCACCAACAGGTGCTATGGAGAAGGACTGAGGATAACAACAATATGCAGCCTTCAACCAGGCATTGTGCTCTTGACCACCATGACACAGACAGTGGTGTTAGTGGTGAATTGGACTTGAGAAACATCCATGGAGCACAGAGAGAGGCCCTTGGATCAGAACCAGGACAAAATAACTATTTTAATGGCCAAAAATAATAGAGAGGCACTAAGGCAGCAATTGGACATCACCAACCAGCTACCAGCTGTTTTCATCACAGCTAGCCTCAATATGCCGCACCACCTCACCACCTGAAAATCAATGCTACCTCAGTGCTTAGTTGCACAATTGTCTTAAAACAGTAAATGCACACACCCTTTCTCCTTATTCTGGTTTCCTCACTACTGCAGTAGGTGGCAGCAGTCCAGGATCCCACTCACCTGCTGCTGCAGTCATTGTTCTTTCAGCTGAGGGCTGGCGCCATGTGATAACACTCTCTTGGCATTAGGTAGAGACCAAGGGGTGGCCATACCAGAGGGAAATTACCTGTGTCTAAAGGTAGGTGGTAACTGCTCACTGGAGGCATCTTGTTACAGATACAGTAATTACACACTGTCCTTGTCTACAGTAGTTATTGTTCCTTGCACCTGTTTTCTATTTACTTTGTAGTGAGCTTTTAATTAGTGCCCATTCTGTTACACAGATACAAATCACTCTGACATGTCATGGATTGTTGTCATGGATGCTAATATAATGTTTACAGTTTCATACTTGGGATTGGGAACATGGTCTCTGAAATGCTCTGTTTGTCAGAACTGCAAGACTGGCTAGATCCTGACCCCAGACATAAGTCAGAATAATCTCTGGGTCCCTAAGAAAGTTTGTGTTCTTACACACCTCTCACTACCACCAGAAGATTCCTTTTATCCCTTGCTATTCACTATTGGGTGAGGATATACCTTGATACAGAGTCTTCCTACTTTGCCTTCTGAATTTACCAGGTTTCCCACCTTGCTATACACTTTGGACTCACTTGTTTTCTCACATACTAACTTGACACTGCAGCATCAGTTCAGTTAGTGTGCAGGAGGCAGCACTGCTCTGTGGACTTTCTCTCAGTTACAGCCAGAGCAATGATGATCACTACCCAGATCTTTCTCACTCAAGAAACAACAGCCTGTTCAACCCAGGCTGCTGTGTTTCATTTTGTTCACTTCACAAACAACAATGTTGTTCTTCTGTGGCCTGACAAGTGTAGCAGAACTCTTCTTCTGACTGGCCTGATTGTCCTCTGCAGCAGCAATCTCAAAACCTGCAAATTTTAACTGTATTACTGGAGACAAACTTTCATTACTTGCTCCCTATCTCAGCTCTCACAGTCTCAAAACTGAAACTACACCTTGTGGGCACGTATGAAGCTGCAGAATTTGAACCTGCCTATTAACATATATTCTGAAGTTTACATAGACAGATCTTTAAAAACACAGAATGCATTACCAGCGCTGTCACTTTACATCAATAAAAGTGCACATGCAATTCTAATCAGCAATTCCAAAACATATGCTAACACTAGATCTGTGGAAGGTATTCAAGCAGTTTGTAATTGTATGATCATGGTATCAAAAACTGAACAAGGGAGCTAGCTTCTGGGTTGCTGAGTGATGGGCATTCACTCAGCATGCTGGTGACCCAGGTTTGCACCCCTGGCCCGGGTGCCAGGACCAGTGGCCAGGAGGGAGGAGGAGTTCCAGTGTCTAATGGATACTCCTTCCCTGGGGAGGTGGAGCAGCACCACTCTCTAGTAACTCCTGCTGGGGCTTGTGATGATGTCCTCGACAATGTGGGTGATCATGCATCATCATACGGCCTCACCCCAGGTTGCCATATCTATACATTCCTACATGAGAGGTGGGTGGACAGGAAATGGAAAATCGCCTGGTCCAGCACTGCCAGATGATGGCACTCATCCCTCACTATGCCAGAGTCCTCAGAGTGCACCACTCTTGTCCCCCACATTCCAGGTGGGCAGTGTTCAGACTTCTCCTCTTCCTCACTCTCCTTCCTGGTGGGGAGGGCCCTTTGTAGGGTTAGAGCCTGAACTCCCCCAGTCATCAGAGCACAGCAGGATCTGGCGAAGGGTGTTGACAGCAGAGGTGTGACTGGAAGGCATGCAGAAGGAGTTGTACAGCCCAAGTGAGAGGGACCTGGGAGTAAGGAGCAAAAAGATTAGACAAAAAAACTGAACAGGGAATTCCAGCACGTGGTTTCAATGACAAGTCCATGAAACTGTTTTAAATTTCATGTCCACTGAATTACTGCATTCCACAGAATAATCTGCCATGACAAAAGTATCAACAAATTGCAAATGTATTATTTGGCAGCCAAAGTTACAACAGTCCCCAGTGCTTCGGCAGTTATGCCTTCCATCAGGGGTGTGGTTACAGAAGCAAGACAGCCACTTAAATTGCACATCATTCAGTGACCTCATCAATGACATCCCAGTGAAACAAAGAAAAAGTTACATTCTTAAAGTGCCAACACAAGAATTATGTAAATCCTACCAAACCTTTGATAAAATAAATAGAAAATTACAAATATAACAATATGCATAATTTATATTGTGATTCCTTACTGTATAATTCACTTTATTTCATACTTTTATCAAAAGTTTATACATTCTTTATTTTCAGAATTTCAGTTTCCTAAAAAGGACACATAATGGATTTACGTACAAAGAAAAAGATTTAAAAATAAAAGGAGAGAAAAGGGTTAAGAGCAAGAAAAAGTATAATAAGGAAAAGTACATCAAGGAAGGGCATCAAAAAGCATATATTTGAGGTGCAAAATTGAAACTAAATACAGTATAAAATGTAGAGCACAATAGAAGTGGAAAAAGAGAAGAAGGAAAGAGAGTAGACAAAAAAAGAGGGACAAAAGGGCTATGACATAGAAAGACAGAGAGTAAGAGAATGTGTTTCTGTAGTACAGAAAATAAAAATAGGAGATAAATAAATGAATAAATAAATAATAATGACAGAGGAAATCAAAAGCTCCCTAGGTGTGATTACCCTATTCAATAGTCAAATAGTAACAACTTTAATCCCAGGGATCTACACAGGGCATCTTTCTTGAAGTCAGCACTCTAGAAGAAATATTCAGAAGGAAATGGGATAGCAAATAAACACTATGTAATTATCTTTTCTTTGGGAAGGGTTTTAAATCCCATGAATCGTTCAGTCCATCAAGTTTTTTGCAATTGAGCCTGAAAATCCATTCTCTCCCTCCTCTCTGCAATAGCTCATTCACTCTATCACCTTCAAACTTTAGTGGTGGTTGCTAGTTGACACCCATAAACTTAAGTGCAGTAGGGTCCGAGTCACGGTGTAGAGCAAAGTGTAGTCCCACCTGAGAATCCCTCTTTTGTTTTGAATATTTCTCATGTTCCTGCATTCTTATATTTAATGCTCTGGTTATTGTTCCTATGTAATGTATATTCCAGCTGCACCATACCACATTAACCACAAAAGAGGTGACACAGTTGATAAAACTTGATTTTATATCTTGTATTACTGACTGGATGGATCTATTCTTCAACTACATTGCAAAATCTGCATGTAATGCAGTGATGCCACTTAAACATCCCTTCTGATTTCCTTCCCAGACGCATTCCTGAGTTTCAGTTCCCTCACATCCCTTCTGGTTTCCTTCCTAGACACATTCTCTGAGTTTCAGTTCCCACATCCCTTCTGGTTTCCTTCCCAGACACATTCTTTGAGTTTCAGTTCCTCGAGTCTGTTCCTTATAAGTTTATCCTTCAAGTTTGAACTCCCTAGAAAAAATCACCCTAGAGCATTCCCTATAACATTCCTAAGGTCTCTGTCTGCATGAATGAGATGCCAATTCCTGTGTATTATGTTTCCTACTTAGCCTGCCCAGTTATTATATTCTGTGGCAAACGTAATAAATGGTATTGCAAGATGGCCGCAGGCTTAGTGTGTTGTCGCTGCTTCTTTGCAGAAGTTTTATTTCATTTTTACTCGTGTTTAAGATTTGGTTTGTGTTTATTTTGTTTATTTTGTTTTCAGTTTGGTCCCGGTTTCATCCCTTTGCACTATGCGGTATCACCGAGTGTGTTGGTCACTAGTGTACCAGTTCGCTGTTGCTGCTCCGTGAGAGATGCCAGCTGGCTTTCCTTTTAGAGTTTCAGTGGTCCTGTCTTGATTCTTGCTGAAAACGTTGAGAGGAAGTGTGATTCCTGCAGAAAGAGTATATTTTGGGGCTACAAGCTCAGGATGCTCTGCAGGTCGCTGTGTGTGGGAATAGCATCCTGGGGAGAAATTTGGGAGACTAGATGGATATTTATAGTGTTTGACATTTATATTTTTCTGTTTTACTCCCTTGGTTTGGGTACTGAGGGGTTCGGAAATTTCAAATTTTTTATTCGTGAGTCGTTAGTACTCTCCTCACACTTTCCCTACAGTTTGAGGCAGGGATTCTGTGATTTGTCTCCTGGCTTTTTGTGGAGAAGCATGCTCAATTGTGGGGAAAGTGAGGAGCTGACCCTGAAGCATTTGGGGAGCTCTGGATACTGTGATTGCACAAGAGAGAGCGGAAAATCTTTGGACCGGGCTCTGTTGGAGACTGTGAGCCCTCTGAGTTTTGAAATCTGTAGGTGATACTTCTGCCTTTTGTTTGCTCTGGCCAGCGATCTCCTGGGTGTTGCTACTCCACAGGGTTGGGGTATTTTCCAACCGGGGAACTGAGTGGGGTACCTCACCACCTTGGACCATGGAAGGGGCTGCAGTAGTGGCTCTTCTGATGGCCCTTTAGTGTAGTGACAATAATTGCCCAGGGTGGCATTCGCTGAGAGTAAATGGGATTAGAGTATGTTTGATCTTTTGTGGATATAAACTTGCTGGACTCTTTGAACTTGTTGGATTTCTTTGGACTAATTTTTCCTTTTGGATTTGTGTGGTTGCCTTTTCCTGGACTGTCGTATTTGAGAAGCTGCTGATTTTTGTCTCCTGTTGACTCTGTTTTGGACCTTGGGGTGGTGAGAGGACCCTGGATCCAAATTTTTGTTTATTAAATTATTTGTTTTATTTGTTTGGTTTGATAATGTGTGTCTTTCTCCTGGTTGGGAGAAAGACTAATTTTATTTCCCTATTGTGAGAGAACGGGTGGGGGATTTAAATATTTGTATGTTTTTATTAATGTGGCAGTGAGAGTGTTTTGTAATTTCACCTCTGAGTGGTGAGAGGACTGGGGTGGAGGGGTTTATTTAAATTTATTTTTGTGTATTTTATTATAATTTGTTGATTTAATTTTGTTTATTAGTTAGTCTGAATAGTTAGTGTAGGTTAATCTGAATATTTTGGGTGTTGGGTTTGTTCTTATTGTTTAATTTAGTAAGCAGCGGGTGCGCTGGCCTTTTCCTCCTTGGTGGTGCGTTATTCCTCCTCCTCCTCTCTTCATGCCCTCCACCCCTTTTGTACTCCTCCCTTACAGTTCAAGGTTTATCAATGTTGTTGAGTGTTTGGGATTGCTTGTGGGAGGGTGAGGAGGCGGGGTGTCGAACAGGGAGGAGGAGCAGGCAGGGTCATCGTGTTGGGGTTATTAAGTCCAGAAGGTGCCCTGGGGCGAAATGGAATCTAGATCAGGGTCCGCCTTGTCTGGTCTCCATACCCATGGGCACTACTGATTTCAGTAGGCAGATAGGCCTGACAGCCTCTGAGGTTTGTCCAGCTCTGATGTGTTATGCAATGCCAGGTCTTTTAGGAATAAAACTGCTATTATTACTGACCTTATTGGTTCAGTTGATGTGGTTTGCATCACCAAGACCTGGCTGGATGAAAATTCTGGCCCTATAGTGAAGGTATGACTCCGCCGGTACTCTGTGATACACCGCCCGAGATTGACTGCAGGGGTGGGAGGTTGAGTCTGTTTTAAGACTGAATTGGGCCTCTCAATGTGGTAGTGGGTGAGGATGAGTCCTTCAAGTGCATAGTTGTAGCTGGTGTAGGCGTTCAAATAGTTCTCATCTACCATCCACCCAGAGATGGGAAACGTTCTTACAGGAAGTGGCAGACTTCTCATCGACATGTCATTTGAGTCACCCAGATTGATGGTGCTGGGTGACTTCAACACCTGGGTTGACGATGAACTCTCACAATTTGTTAATCACTTCCTCCAACTAATGCCTTCTTTGGGCCTCACACAGGTAGTTTCCACTGCCACACACAAATCTGGACACTCTCTCGACTTGGTCTTCCTTCTTGGGATTGATGCATCTGACATGGGGTGGAACAAGTCATTTGGTCTGATCACCACATCATGAGGTTCAATTTTGCACCCCCGAGAAGGCCATCCCTGTGGAGATGGTCAGGTACCGCCCATTACAGAATCTTACTTCACAAGGCCTAGCAGTGGTCCTTGACCTATCATCCTCATGTTGGTGGGCAGTAGCCCAGAGGCACTGGTGCTGGCCTATAATGAGACCAACATGGTTGCCCTGGATTCTATTGCTCCTGTTCATGAGCACCTCTTTCCCGCCACCTCAAGGCCCCTTGGTTTGATGGGACTCTGAAAGAGATGCGGAGACAAGAGTGAAGGTTAGAGCATTGCTGGGCAAGTCCACCTTGATGCCAACCGGCCTTAGATTGATTGAACATTATACCAGCTATCAATCTTCAATCACCCATAAGAAGGTAGAATTCCTGTCCAGGAGATTGCAGTTGCTCAGAATCGACCGCTCAGCTGTTCCGAACTGTAGACAGACTGTGCAGCCCAGTCTGTCTGCAAGTTTGGAAAGCCTTTTCAGCAAATTGAGTGTGATGAGCTTGCTCAATACTTTTGCAACTAAGGTGGCTGACATCAGGGCGGACTTGTGTCTGACAACCTCTAAGGGTGATGTGGTAGAGTATGTGAGAGCACAGGGCCTTGTTCCTCCTGGAGTTCCTTTTGTCGACATGAGTTCGTGGATATTATGAGGATCATCCATAGTGTGCGCCCCTACAAGCTGCGGCTTGGATCCTGGACCTACTACCTAATTTTGGGTTGTGTAGACATCATTGGTTCAGTTCTGGTTCAAATAGTCTGGTGCTCCTTTGAGTTGGGTGAGTTTCCTAGCTCCTGAAAGAGGCGGTGGTGACACCTCTCTTGAAGAAAGCTTCCTTGGACCCAGACTGTTTTTCTAACTACAGACTCATCTCTAACCTTCCTTTATTGGGAAGGTTATTGAAAAGGTCATAGCTGCTCAACTGGATGACCATTTAACCATCCATAGTATCTACGAATCCCTTCCAGTCTGGTTTTTGTAAAAGACATAGTACAGAGACTGTGCTGGTTCAGGTGGTAAATGATGTTCTGAGGACGAGGGATCAAAGGAGACGTACCATCTTGGTTCTTCTTGATCTTCTTCAGCTTTTGACACTGTGGATCACATGGTGTTGCTAGCATGCCTGGGGCAAATCTGTGAATGTCTGGAACAATTTTTAAATGGTTCAATTCATTCTCACTGGGAGATCACAAACAGTTGTGTTGGGGACTTTTTCCTCTGGCCCAGTCTCTTTATTGTGTGGAGTGCCTCAGGGTTCTGTGCTGTCACCCATGTTATATGCAGTGTATATGTTGCCTCGAAACATTATAAGATGGTATAGGCTGAGGTTTCACTGCAATGCAGATGATACCCAGCTATACCTGTCTTTGCACCCAGCCAGGATGGAGCTCTCTGGTGTTTAATAACTGTCCAGGAAATCCAAGACTGGATGGATTCTAGCTGGTTAAAGTTGAACTCGGAGAAAACTGAGGTGTTGGTCGTGGACCCAAGTGGTCAGATTGAGAGGTCGTATGCTGGTGCGCCTTTTGGAATTTTTCCAGGCGGCATGTCACTACCAGCCTCTGAATGGGTGCGTGACTTTGGGGTGATTCTTGACAATATGCTGACTTTTCAATCTCAGGTGTCAGCCGTCATCAGGACTTCCTTTACCATCTTAGAATATTGCCCAGGTTAAGCACCTTGTTCCGTCCTGACTCCTTGTCAACATTGGTCCACACCTTTGTGTCCTCGCACCTAGACTACTGCACCCTTTACTTGGGCTCTCTGGGGTTGAAATCTGCCACCTACAGCTTGTGCAGAATCGGCAGCCTGGTTTTGACTGGGACAAGTAGGTCCCGTATATTACCCCGGTGCTGGCGTGAACTCCACTGGCTCCTAATACTGTGGCGGATCACCTTAAAGTCATTTATTGACTTTAAAGCCCTTCATGATCAGGGTCCGTCCTATCAGAAAGACCTACTGGTTCCTTACTGCCCAGCCGATCCTCCATTTCGGCCGACATGGGTTGTTAGAGATTCCAAGAGTGAGTTTGAAATCCTCTGGCAGCAGAGCATTTTCTCATGCTGCACCCACTCTATGGAATTTCTACCATGCCGGTTATGGGAATGCACCTCGGAGAGATATTTAAGAAGGAATTGAAACACATTTATGGAGAATGGTCTTCTTAGAAAGTTAATGTGTACTGTAAAATTTTGAAATTGTATTGTAATTTATTATGTTTTCCAGCAGTTCCATGTTTCTGAAGAAAGAATTCACCAGAAAATTCAAAAAGTTGTGTGTTAACACAAATTCTAGTCTTTCAAGAATAAACTGTATAGGAATTTCCTCTACATTTGGTTCCTTTGTTGAAACAATGTAGATACATTTTCCATACTTGCACCCCCTTAAATTACTTGCTAAATGTTCTAAATTAGTGTCCATGAAGTTAAGTAAATAGTCCAGGTCTTCATCTCACAGAAAAATAGAATCTGATGGCAGATCAGTATCGCTTTGCCTACCTAGTCTGCCCATTTCCTTACCTAACAGATAAGCTGTAGATCCTAGTTACCCAACAGCCTACTTCCTCCTACCCTTCACTAGAATTGTCTTATGTCTGTCCCATGTATTTTGAATCCCCACTGTTTTGACTCTACAACTTCCTCAGAAAGGCCATTCCATGCACTTACAAGTCTCTGTGAAGAAATACTTCCTCACATTACCTCTGAGCTTCCTCATCTTCAAATTGTGCCCTATTGTTCTTGTACATCTCTTGTTCTAAAAGATGATACCCTGTTGGACTATGTTGATTCCCTAGAGGTATTTGAAAGTTTCTGTTATGTCCCCCCCTTTTCTTCGAGGCTATCCATCTTAAGCTCCTTTAGTCTTTCTTCATATGTCTTCTGGTGCAGAACCTGCACCATTTGTTGCCTCCTCTGGACAGCCTCTGCCCTGTCTATGTCTTTGTGAGATGGGATATCCAGAACTGTACAGTACTCCTGATGTGGTCTTTACCAACTGTCTGTACAGAGGGCCAACAACTTCCCATTTTCTATTGGTGATGCCTCTCCTATGCATCCCAGTATCCCGTAGTCCTCCCTACTGTCTTCTCACATTGCTGGCCCACCTTTAGGTCATCTGATATGACTACCCCAGGTCCCTTTCCATTTTTGTTGTTGTCAGTATATCTCCCCCACTGTGTACTCTTCCCTGGGTTTGTGTTTCCCAGGTGCATACTTTGCACTTATTTGCACTGAATCTAAGCTGCCATACATTTGTCCATTCCTTCAAACTTGCCAAGTCCCTTTTCATCTTCCCACCCAACCTTGCTTATCAACCCTATTGCAGATCTTTGTGCCATCTGCAAAGAAACATACTTTCCTTCTAGTCCCTCTGCAATGTCACATATAAAGACATTAAATAGACCAACCCCAGTACTGAATCCAGTGGTACTCCACTAGTAACCATCTTCCACTTCACAGCTGTAGCAAAATCCAATGGTGATTTGGAATTTGTTCCTATTACATTTGCCACAGAATATAATAACCGGGCAGGCCAATTAGGAAACATAATACACAGGAATTGACATCTCCTTCATAGACAGGGGCCTTAGGAATGTTATAGGAAGAGCCTAGAGTGACTTTTTCTAGGGGTCCAAACTTGAAGGATAAACTTGTAAGAAGCAGACTAGGGAACTAGAACTCAAAATGTGGCAGGGTAGGAAACCAGAAGGAATGTTTATGCTATCACTGTATTACATGCAGGTTTTGCAATGTAGGAAAATAATTGATGCATCCAGTCTGTAATACAAGATATAAGATCAATGACTTTATCAACTGTGACACCACTTTTGTGGTTTATGTGTTATGTGCAGCTGCAAAATGTTTTATGTTGGAAGAACAACCAGAGTATTAAAATAAGAATGCAGGAACATGTGGGAAATATTCAAAACAACAAGAGAGATACTCCAGTGGGACTACACTTTGCTCTACACCATGGCTCAGACCCTATTATTTAAGTTTGTGGGTGTCAACTGGCAACCACTATTAAAGTTTAGAAGTGATAGGCGAATGAGCTATTGCAGAGAGAGAGAGAAAGAGGCGAGAGAGAGACTCAGTTGCATAAAACTGGATGGATTGAATGATTCATGGGATTTAAAACCCTCCTAAAGAAAAGATAATTACATTGTGTTTTTTTGCTATTTTCTCATTTCCTTCTGAATATTTCTTCTAGGTCCTGACTTCAAGAGAAAATGCCCTGTGTAGATCCCTGGGATTAAAGTCGTTACTATTTGACTATTGAATAGGGTGATCACACTTAGGGAGCTTTTGATTTCACTACCTCTATCTTTATTTATTTATTTATCCATTTATTCATCTCCTAATTGTGTTTTACTTTTGTACTACAGAAAACACATTCTCTTGCTCTGTCTCTCTCTCTATGTCATAACCCTTTTGCCCTAGTCTTTTCTTGTCTATCTCTTTCCTATAGATACATAGATACATAGACAGTGTCGGCAGATAAGGGCCTATGGCCCACCCAGTCTGCCCATTTGAGCTTGTAAGTTCAGTTTGTTTTCCTAGAAGTCTGTTGCCCTTACCCTGACCTCCAGAATTCCTTTATGTCTATCCCATGCATTCTTAAATCCCGTGATTGTTTTAGCCCCCACCACTTCCTCTGGCAGGGTATTCCACTTGTCCACCACCCGTTCTGTGAAGAAATTCTTCTTCATGTTTCCTCTGAATCATCCTCCTCCAACTTCATCCCATGCCTCTAGTCCTGGAACATCTTTTCGCTTCCTTCTTCTTTTTTGTTTTTCCACTTCTATTATGCTCATTTTATACTATATGTAGTTCCAATTTTTGCACCACGAATATGTGCTTTTTGATGCCCCTTTCCATTTATGTACTTTTCCTTAGTATACTTTTTATTGCTCTTAACCCTTTTTTCTTTTTTAAAAAATTTTTCTTAGTACCATAATTCATTATATGTCCCTTTATAGGAGACTGAAATTCTGAAAATAAAGAATGTATAAACTTTTGATAAAAGTATGACATAAAGTAAATTATACTGTAAGGAATTGTGATATAAATTATGCGATTGTTATATTTGTAATTTTCTATTTATTTTATCAAAGGTTTAGTAGGGATTTACATAATTTTGTATTGGCACTTTAAGAATGTAAAGTTTTCTCTTTTCACTATGATGTCATTGATGAGGTCACTGAATGATGTACAATAAGTGGCTGTCTTGCTTCTGTAATCACCCCTCAATGAAGCATAACCGCTCAAGTCCCGGGACTATTTGTTGATACTTTTTGTCATGGCAAATTATTCTGTGGAGTGCAGTAATTCAGCGGACTTGTTTAATTTCAGGGGTTTGTACCCCTTTACTGCACCCATCCCAGTGGTTAGTGCGGCATTGATTGTGGATTTTATCTGTTTTAAATTCCATGGAAGTACCATGAAGGTTCCAAAATCTACTTCAGAAGCAGATTGCAATTCCACTGATTTCAGCTTGCAGAATACAACATTCTACACAGTTCTAATTCCTCCTCCTCCTGATAATATATGTTTTATCATCTAATCAGCTACTGCACCACTGCACTCCCACACCAGAATACTGGTATGGATCAGGAGCTAATCAGTACCCCTAGCAAACATAGCATTCTAGATTGCTCTTAAATGAGTTTAGTATTCAACTCTATTAAATATAAATGCACTGTTCTATGGCATTCATACAACTGTTTGCCTATTTATTAAATCGGCTACAGATACGCTGTCCAGGATGCAGCACAGTGTCACAGGTTTACTGCATGACAAAAGGGATTAACTCCCATTGTAATGGCATTATTTACTGCAGTAACTCTACTGCAGAATTCTGCAGTGCTGTGCTTCATCCTTGAGGATTTCATTGTATGTACAAGGGTTGTACGGTGGGCATTTGGACCAATTTGCAAGTGTAATAAATCACTTCAGATTATGGTTTAAAGGATTTGAGATGCACTTTGCAGTAGTGAAGGGATAATTAGCCTTTGGTTTTGTGTCCCTCCACTCCTGGGGTGCATCTCTCAAACCATTGAAAAATCATCTCTTTACGGCAAATGGCAAAGCCCCACCCTGTATACCTCAGCATTCTATTGACTTTCCCACAAATATTGATGCAGTGGGAGGAGCCTTTCATACTGTCACTGATGATTAGCCCCAATTCCATTTTTTCTAGACTGCCACACTTTGCAACTCTAACCAGCCTATGTCTTCACCAAGCTTGATGCTAGTTACTAAAGAGTACAAGAAGGATTATGCCTGACCTTGGAAAATGTTCTCTAATGAGCCCCTGATTTGAGACATGGAAATTAATTTTCAAAGGGTGATGCAGGGCATGTCAAGCTCTGCATCAAACACATTTTTACACAGCTGCGCCAAACACCTTTGATTCAAAAGCACCTAGTTTTAATACATCTGGCACAGCTGTGACACTTTCCTTTATTTATGTCAGCCTGCACCAAAGATGTGGTGCAAGACCCATAAAGGTGTCCCCAAATGGCACAAGTTAGACCAGGGAATAGCTGTTTTAACATGCAGCATTTGGCACTGGGAATTGAAAATCCTGATCGCCAGCAGATAGAATGCTGAAAGCAGCCCTGTGCCAAATGATCAGTGCACCAAGGGCTTGTGGTATTCATGGGGCTTTGAAAATTAAACCCAGGGTGCCTGGAGTTTGTATCTAGAGCTTGACTCAACCAGCAGCATGAAGTTCAGCTGTGAATATTCATTGTCCTGTCTTCTGCCTTTACTCTATAAGATGGTAGAGCAAGCTGAGAGTCCAGGAAATTAGAGAAGGAGGGAAATACATAATAAAAGCAAAGGGGTCTAGTCTTCGCTACTGCAACTGAAGCATGGGGCCTGCAGCCTCAGGGATGGTGTCTGGCTCCCTCATTCTTGGTGTCACTAGTCCCATCTGGTGAGGTCTCCAGAGGCTTGGGACCCAGTCGGGCCCACGGAGAAGAATTCTCCAAGAGCATGAGTTTTGAAGAGGTGGACTGCATCTCATGTCATAGCTTCAGAGGAAAGGAAGATCACAACCTGATGGCATAGGGAGCAGAGGAGGACCACCCCGATGGAGGTTGCCTGGATCCACTCACATCATCTGTACACAAGAGAGGGCAAACATGTAGTTAATTGTCACTGAAATTACTCTGTAGGAGATGAATGGCCTAGGCAGTATTTATGTAACTTCCTGCTGAGGTACCCCAAATTAATGGTCATCAGGTGGAGGGGCCTGATAAAAGTTTGGGTCAGTAAGTCTCGGATGGGGTTGAACATCTGAGTCTGTTTCTTTGAGTCACAAGGGCTATCAATGTGATTGCTAGAGGGAGGCACACAGGTCAGATCAACTGTCTACTTTTTGGGGTAAAATAGATCATAAAATTGATGTACAGAATGTTAATGTGAATGCCACCTGCTGGCATGAAGGATGAGTGCAGATATGCTTTTCCTCAGGTAGTCCTCCACCTGCCTTGAAGGGTGCCACCAGGCCATTGGTCTCAGGAGCTCCAGGGCCCTGAAAATGGGATGGAGTTGAGATAAAGAAGTAGAAGAGCAGAAGAACCTTTTAAAGCAAAGGGAAAAAAGCTTGGAAATTATATTAAGTATTGAGCAGTGCAGTATAGTTTGCATATGGAATGTCTGATTTTAAGGACTATGACACCTCAGCATTTAAAAAACTAAGGAAACATAGAAACATAGACTTTGTCGGCAGATAAGGACCACTTGGCCCACCCAGTCTGCTCATTTCCCTACCTATTGGATAAGTTGCAGATCCTGCTTAACAAACAGCCTACTTCCTCCAACTGTACCCCACAAGAATTGCTTTTATGTCTCTCCCATGCATTCTTGAATTCCCCCACTGTTTTGACCCCATAACCTCTTCAGAAAGGCTGTTCCATGCATCCACTATCCTCTCTGTGAAAAATACTTCCTTACATTCCCCTGAGCTGTCCCTCCTCTGTCTTCAAATTGTGCCACCTTGTTCTTGCACATCTCTTTTTCTGAAAGATTATACCCTCTTGGACTTTATTGATTCCCTTGAGGTACTTAAATGTTTCTATCATGTCCCCTCTCCTCCTTTCCTCGAGGGTATACATATTAAGCTCCTTTAGTCTCTCTTTGTATGGCTTCTAGTGCAGACCCTGCACCATTTTAGTTACCTCCTCTGGACTGCCTCCATCCTGTCTATGTCCTAGCAGAGATGAGGTCTCCAGAACTGCATGCAGTCTCTAGATGGGGTTTCACCAACTGTCTGTGCAGAGGGATAACAACTTCTTGTTTTCTACTGGTGATGCCTCTCCCTATGCATCCCAGTATCCCCAGCCCTCCTTACTACCTTCTCACATTGCTTGCCTACCTTTAAGTCATCTGATATGACTACCCCCAAGTACCTTTCCATATTTGTTGTTGTTAGTATCTCCCCACATTGTGTACTCTTCCCTGGTTTTTGTTTCCCAGGTGCATTACCTTGCACTTATTTGCATTGAATCTAAGCTGCCATACTTTTGACCTTTCTTCCAGCCTTGCCAAGTCCCTTCTCATCATTCCCAACCCCTTTGTGTATCATCCCTGTTAGAAACATAGAAACATAGATTTTGAGGGCAGATAAGGACCGCTTGGCACACCCAGTCTGCCCATTTCCTACCTAATGGATAAGCTTCAGATCCTAGTTAATCAGCAACCTACTTTTTCTACCCCCACACCCTAGAATTGCCTTATGACTGTCCCATGCATACCTGAATTCCACCACTGTTTTTGACTTCACAACCTTCCTCCTGAAGGCAGTTCCACGCATCCACAACCCTCTCTGTGAAAAATACTTCCTTAAATTACCTCTGAGCCACCCCTACTTCTATCTTCAAATTGTGCCTCCTGTTCTTGCACACCTTTTTTTGAAAGATGCTACCTCTTGGACTTTGTTGATTCCTTGAGGTACTTGGAAAGTTTCTATCATGTCCCCCTCTCCCTCCTTTCCTCATGGCTATACATATTCAGCTCCATAAGTCTCTGTTCATATGTCTTCTGGTGCAGACCCTGCACCATTTTAGTTGCCATCCTCTGGACAGCCTCCATCCTGTCTATGTCTTCACGGAGATTGGGTCTCCAGAACTGCACGCAGTACTCCAGATGGGGTCTCACCAACTGTCTGTACAGTGATAATAGCTTCTCTGTTTTCTACTGTGATGCCTCCCATGCATCCCAGTATCCCCCAGCCCTCTTTGCAGCTCTTCACATTGCTTGCCCACCTTTAGGTCATCTGATATGACTACCTCCGGGTCCCTTCTATTTTTGTTGTTGTTAGTATCTCACCTCCCATTGTGTACTCTTCCCTCGGTTTTTGTTTCCCAGGTGCATTACCTTGCACTTCTTAGCATTGAATCTAAGCTGCCATACATTTGACCATTCCTTTAACCTTGTCAAGTCCCTTCTCATCCTTTCCACCTCACCTTGTGCATCAACTCTGTTGCAGATCTTTGTGTCATCTACAAAGAGACATACTTTTCTTTCCAGTCCCTCTGCAATGTTGCATATAAAGACATTGAAGAGGACCGGTCCTAATACTGAACCCTGCAGTACCCCACTAGTAACCCCCTTTCTTCAGAGTGGACTCCATTTACTATTAATCTCTGTGTCCTATTCTCCAGCCAATTCTTTACCAGGCTGTCATCTTGGGACCCACCCCAGGCTGGCTAGCTTGTATATTAATATTTTGTGTGGGACTGTGTCAAATGCCTTGCTAAAGTTTAGGTAGGCCATGTCCACAGCCCCTCCCTGATCTACTACTTTGGTCACCCAGTCAAAGAAATCTATCAGATTTGTCTGTCATGACCTTCCGCTGTGAATCCATGCTGCCTTGGGTCCTGAGCCCTCTGGCCTCTAGATGCTCAACAATTTTCCTTCAGAAGTGATTCCATCACTTTCCCTACCACTGAGGTTAAACTAACAGGTCTGTAGTTTTCTGCTCCTGCTTTCCATCCACTTTTGTGAAGGAATCACATCTGCCCTTCTCCAGTCCTCTGGTACCACCCCATCCTTCCATGATTTGTTAAAGAGGGTAGTCAGTGGTGTCACTAGTTCTACCCTTAGTTCTTTTAGAATTCTGGGATGAATCCCATCAAGCTCCCATTGCTTTGTCCACCTTCAGTTTTAAGAGTTCTTCAGAACCTTTCTTCTGTAAATGGGCTGGTATCAACTTCTGTAACCAGAGTGTTTCTACTGTTTGTTTTATGTACCCTCTTCATTTGTAAATACTGAGCAAAAATATTTGTTCACTATCTCTGCCTTTTCACAGTCTCCTCTGCCCACCCTCCCTCTCCTTTTTAAGCCTCACTATCCCTCCCTTGGTCTTCCTTCACTCCTGATGTACCTATAAAGGTTTTATCCCCTTCTTAACTGAGTTGGCTGTCTTTTTCTCAGTTTGGGCCTTTGCTGCTATGACTGCCTTCCCAGCTTCCTTTGCTTTAATTGATACAGTTCTCTGTCTTGCTCCTTCGGTGATTCCTTGTACTTCCTGAATGCTTTCTTTTCTCTTGAACCTTCACTGCCACTTCCTTTGAGAACCATAGTGGTTTCTTACATCATTTCATTTTGTTTATTTGCTTCACACAAAGGCTTGTTACCTCTGTGATGGCAGTTGTTATTATTCCCCATTTTTCTTCCACCCTCCTTCCTGCCAATTTGCTAGTACATTCCTTAGGCACTCACCCATTTTGGCAAAGTCAGCCCTCCTAAAGTCCAGTACTTTGCTTTGTATGGCTTGACTCTATTGCTGTTTATTGTGAACCATACTGTTCGATGGTCGCTAATTCCCAGATGGCTACCCACTTCTACATCTGTGATCCTCTCTTCATCTCCATTTGAGAGAACTAGGTCTAAGATTGCTCCCTCTCAAGTGGGCTGCAATACTAGTTGTCTAAGGCATGCCCCTGTAGGGCATCTAGAATAACCCACTCTTTGAAGTGGCTGCTGCAACTGCACTCCAGTTAACATCTGGCATATTCAGATCACCCATCAGCAATATCTCCCCTTTTCTGCCATTCTAAGTATTCTTTCTATCATTTCCTTGTCCATTTCCTCCCCTGAGAAGGGGTCTGTATACAACCCTGTGTGGATTGTGGTGCCACTGCCAGTCTCCAAATTTACCCACAGTGCTTCTCCTCCTCCCTGTTTTCCCTTTTGTTCTGTTGCTTTGATTCCTTCCCTATATAAAGAGCTACTCCTCCTCCTTTACCCTCCCTGTCCCTCCTGTAGATAGTGTATCCTGGTATGTTTATGTCCCAGTCATGGTTTGTGTGTACCATGTTTTTGTGACTACCACGATATCCAGATGTTCCTCCTCCATCAAGGCCACTAATTCAGGAAGCTTGTTACTCAGACTACGGGCATTGGTACTCATTGTCTCCATTTTTGATGGCTTTACCTTCTTTGCATCATCTCCCACTGACATGTCTACCTCGGTCTTTTTCTCATTTAATACCCTGTTTTGTAGGAGAGGCTGGGATTTTCCTGCTGCTTATCAGTGCCTCCCTTGACTAGTTTAAAAGCTTGCCAATGAAGCATTTAAACCGATTGCTCAAAAGACTTGTTCCTTCCAGGACAGATGCAGACCATCCTGCCAGTATAGGCTGGTGTCCCTCCAGGTGGAACCCCAGTCCCCAATGAAGCCAAACCCTGTGCTCCACACCATTTTTCAACCATTCATTAAACTGCATGGTGCAAAGTACCCTCGCCTCACATATGCCATTGACAGGCAGCACCTCAGAGAAGGATATTGTGCGTGCTACTTGTCTTAGGCCCCTCCCCATTCTACAAAGTCCTTCTGCACTGCTCTGATCTCATGATTAGCTAGTCATTTGTCCCTAGGTGGACAATGACATCCAGCCCAGACTCCCATGCAGTTGTTCTCGTGATCCTGAGGATGCGCTTCCTGTCTCTCCAAACCATGGCACCAGGCAGGCACCTTACTTCAGTTTTCCTTGCTCCCCCAGTTTTATCCCCTAATTGGAGTCCCCACCAGAAACTGCTTCCTTCCTTGTGGTGTGCCTGCCTCCTTCTTGTGGGCCTCCTTGTGACAGTTGTCCTCAGCCTCTTTAGTCTCCTCTGCGGGCATCCATAGGGGAACTATGCTCCCCAGAATGGTGTATGGATTGTGGTGTGGAACAACTGACTTGGTGTGCCTCTGTTCCACCATCCTCACCCTCCCTGAGCCCACTGTGGTCCAACTGTTGTGCTTTCTTCACAACCTCTGAGGTAGTGGTGGTGGCTCTGGTGCTCCCTGGATGGGGAGGTTCCTTCCTACCATCCAGTGTGGACTGGGGGAAGGTCCCCTTACTACTGTCCAGTGTGGCCTGAAGATGGGCAACTTCCTCCCTCAGGGCAGAGAGTTGTCTGTAAATAGGCAGCATCTCAGCCTCCAGAAAGACTGCCGGAAGACTGCTGCCCCACAGCCATTACATTGCACTACTCCCCACATTTCTTTTGTGTGTGTGTGTGATTGGTTTGTAATATGTATAGATATACCACTTGAGATACGTGAGGTCACGCCTGATATATGCACGGTAGGCCGCAATGCCGACGCGCCAACCGCCTCGGTGCGTGATATCAGAACGCAGCATAGATCAGAACATGACCAAGACACTCAGAGTGGTATATTCTCTTATAAAATGTCAAAATTGTTTTGGAGGGGGGCAAAGTGCAGGTGTTGTCACGCCTGATATACGCGCATCATGTGATGGTGTTTGTCCAATGCTATGGATCCCATTGATTCCTTTTCTTACCATTTTATATATATATATATATATATATATTACAACGGTATGCTTATATTGTCAGTGCAGTGTGCTAGAGAGGATATGACAGCAATATGCACCTTGCACTCTTCAGAAATATTTAAAGACAAAGAACCTCTGTGCTAAACACTGAGGCAAGGGTTACCCAAAGGGCATTTGGCTGGGAAGCCAAGTTTCAAGAAAATACAAAATCACACATGCCCCCACAATGCAAAGCATCATGGGCTGCATATGCAAATCACCACAGAATGTTATGCTGGTCCAACTTTAAGCAAAATTGCATGGTGCGAAAGGCCTCTCACACAGTTTGCAAAGGGTGCTAACAGAAGACATAGAACACGTGTTTCGTCACCAGGACTCATCAGTATGCCTCGCCTGTTTGACACCCCAGTGGAATGGACCAGCTACCCTATAGGCAGTGTGTCTTGGATATATTGTGGTGAACCCATGGGTTCCATATATCCATACCTACAGTTCAGTCCCCATCAACAATATCTCCCTTTATCTGCCATTCTAATGATGTCTTCTATCATTTCCTTGTCCATTGCCTCCCTCTGAGTCCAGATACAACCTCTGTGCCAATTGTGGTGCTATTTCCTGTCTCCAGGGTGACCCACAGTGCCTCCTCTACTTCTTGTTCACCTTATACTTCCATTGCCTTGATCCCTTCCCTTACATAAAGAGCTACTTCTCTGCTTCTTTACACTGCCAGTCCCTCCTGTAAATTTTGTACCCTGGTATGTTGACATCCCAATCATGGTTCTCTGTGTACCATTTTTCTGTGACTGCCACAATACCCATGCATCCCTCTTCCATCAAGGTCACTAGTTCAGGGAGCTTGTTACAGACTATGGGCATTAGTACTCATCACCCTCCATTTTTGATGGTGTTACCCTTTAGCCCCATCCTTGTCCTTACTATCTTTGCCTTTTTCTCCATTTACCCCAGTCCTGCTCATTTTGACTTTTCTACCATGGTGTTTACCTCACGAACTACTGTGGTTTGTGGGGGATGCTGGGATTTCCTGCTCTTTTTAGTGCCTCCCTTGGCTAGTTTAAATGCTTGCCAATGAAGCATTTAAACCTATTATCTAGGATCCTAGTTCCTCCTGAACAGATGCAGACCATCACGCCAGTATAGGCCTGTATCCTCCAGTGGACCCCCAGTCCCCAATGAAGCCAAAACTCTGAGCTCTGCACCCTTCAGCCATTCATTTAATCCCATGGTGTATAGCACCTAGCATCACCTTTGCCATAGACATGCAGCACCTCTGAAAAGGTTACCATACGTGCTACTTGTCTAAGGCCCCCAACTCCATAAACTCCTCTGCACTGCTCTGATCCCATTCCCAGCCAGGTCATTTGTCCCTAGGTGGACAATGACATCCAGCTCCCTCCCCCATGCATCTGTTCCTGTGGTCCTGAGGATTCGCTCCTGTCCCTTCGAGCCATGGTGTCAGGCAGGCACCTTACCTCCTCTCCCATTCCTCCCCAGTTCTACCCTTCTAATGATTGAGTCCCCTCTAGGAGTTGTTTCCTTCCCGTAGGGTCCCGTACACCCTCCTGTGAGTCTCCCTTGTGGAGGTTCCTCCATCCTCCTTGGTCTCCACTGCAGGTGCCTCTATAGAAGAACTACTCTACACCAGAATGGTGCATGCATTTTGAGAGGTACAACTGGACGGTTGAGCCTCTGTTCCAGCTCCCTCTCCTCCCTGAGCCCACCTTGGTCCAACCACTCATCTTTCTTGGCAACCTCTGAGGCAATGTCAGTGACCATCACGGTCCCTGGGTGGGGAGGAGGTCTCACAAATCCTAGCCAGGCCAGTCTGGAGATGGGCAACCTTCTCCTCAGACCAGAGAGGTGCCTGCAAATAGAAGGCAAGGGTAATGTCCTTAAATGCTGTGTGCCAGCTTTCAGCAAATAAAAATACATCCTGTTTGATCATAGCTGCCATGTGAGGACACTGGTTTGTGAGTAGTCCCCTTTGTGGTACCCTTAAAATGTTCATTGGTTGCCCTGGTCCCTATTCACCCTGACCCATGGTGAGAAGCTAAAGGCAGAAGAAGTACTGGTGTTTCATGGGGTAAGGTGGGTGCTCCTCTGGATGAGAAGTGCCACCATATACCCCTAGATACAGGGGTTCCCAGTCCTTACACAACATTGTTCCAGTACAGTACTCCTTTCTAATTGTTGCTACCCATGTGAATGACCTTGGACTCCTTGGCACTGAATTTGAACTTCAATGATGCTAGGCCATTTTTCCAATCTTTCCACATCTTCCTTCATATTCCTTACACCCCCTACACTATCCACCCTGCCAGAGTTTGGTGTTGCCTGTAAAGAGGCACACTTTTCCCTGTACCCTTCACCTATGCCACTGATACATATTGGAAGGCTAAGCACAGTAGTTCAAGGGGCGATACAACTGGCCATACCCCTTTGGCCTATTTAAAGGCTGTTCTCTCACTCCACACACAAGCATTTTTCTTGTTGTCAGAGGCTCTGTTTGTCAGTCTTCTCGCCTGGGGCCTGCTGAGGCTTTGCCCCCCACCACCATGTGCGTGCTTGGACTCTGCTTGGTTTGTGCTGGACTTTTGTTTTCTGTTCTCCTGCTTTTGGTTTGTATTGCTGGCCTCTAGCTATTCGTGATTCTGTGTGTGCTGGATTCCTTCTTGCTCCTCTCTTGTGTTTGCCTTCATTTTTGCTTTTGGACTTTCTAGTTTTCTAGTGCCCTGTATATACATTGCTACTTGTGCTTCAGGTTACACACTGCGTTTCCTTGCCTCCAGCTGCCCTGTGCCTGTACTCCCATGCTCCATTGCTCACCTGATATTGCAGCCCTCAGTTCACTGCATTGTTTTCTGTATGCTTTTGCTCAACCTGCTTTTCTGCCTAACAATTCTCAGTTTCTGCAATTGTTATTGTGTGTTTCAGCTCACACCGCAGTCTGCTGCCTTGCTCCACTTAATTGATTACACCTGGTTCATGGTTCTGCTGCCTAGCTAACAACTACTACCTGTTTTACTGCCTATAACACCTAACTCTGCCTTAAAGGCATTTAAGGCATCATGCTTCTCATTCCATTCACTATTTATACTGAAAGCATAGCAATCATCTGCTTGTACCATCCAGTGCCTTGTGTAAAACTTCAATTTCTCTCTTAAGCAGCTATCACTCTGTCTTATTCTCCTGCCTGTTCCAGCAGTTTCCTGCCCTACTGTATTACTCCTCACTTCTATGTTTGTGTTATTTAGACTCATTTATTGCTCATTCATTGCTACTCCCACTTTTACCAAACCTTGATTTTACCAAACTCTCAGCAGTCTGTTTTTGATGATAACGAATCCTACTTTCATAGCTGACACATATTTAGCTCATTTAATTAGCTGCTTGGTGTCTTTGACATCCCATTCATGGCTTCTTTGTTTTTCCTACATCAGGGGACGCAGTGGACATCAAGGCCCCAGACAGCGGCAGCAGCTTCCTATTTGTTGTGTATTTTATAAGCCCCTGGTTTGCCTGGGCTCCTCCTGCTGCTCCATATAGCCTTCATGGCACTATGCAAAAAGTGATTTCAGACACTCTCTACCTAAGGGCTTCTGACTGTACCCCACCTTCTACCAGCCCTTCCCTAATATACTGCACCTGGAGCCTTCCCACCCATTGCACTTCCAGCAATGCTCATCCCTTCCAAGTCTGGCAGCATATCATGTTTACTTGTCTCAAACCATATCTCCTACCATACTGGCTTTGCAGCCTCCTCCTACCTAACCAGTTTCACATCCCCCCTCTCCAACCATCAGCAGCAGACTTCACTCGGCCTAACAGTTCTCTTACTCCTAATATACAATTCAATTCACTCACAATTTGGCTTCCTAATGGACTTGGTCAGTATGCATTCCTGTGGGTGACAAATGCTGTTTGCCTTATGTAGACCCACAAGAGTGTCCATATTGCTCAGCCTGACCTAAGTACAGGTCTCTCCCTATCAGCTCTCATCCAGTCAAGACCAACGAGATGGTCCACAATGCTCAGTCTTACCTATGTACAGGTCTCACCATGCCTGCCATCATCTACTAAGACCCATATGTGGGTCTCATGCTCATTACAACTCACTCTTCTACATTTTGGAGACATGCCAACCATATTCATTACTCCAGGACTCAGGGCTAGCCCTGTTGCTGATGGTATCTCTGCACCCCAAAGTCTGCATCTTGAGCATGACAAGCTTTGGGTGAGGTCCTTCTCACTTGGTCCATAGTTGGGAATGTCCTCACTCTGGATGAACCTTCAGTCATCAAATGTACTGTTGGCACCTCTCGATGTAGCATTAAGACTGCAGCAGTGAAAGGGTGGGACTTCTTATGAAGGGCCCTTTAGCTGCCCAAATTAGTTTGGAGGTACCCTTTAAAGTTATTCTCCGTATGACTGCTTCTGGTTCACCTGGTTTGTTTTTAGATCAGTAGTCCAGCTGAGCACCTCAGCAGTCATCATTTTCCTCCTCTTCCCACCTTGGAGAACAGTGTTGCAAAGTTAGTGGCACAACCCTTCACGAGCGTTCCTGTAAGAAGGATAGAGCAGAGCTTCCTCCAAACTGGAATATTTTACACTCCCTTTGAGTTTTCAAATTGCAGCAGCAGAGCTGTCACTAATCAGAGACATCCCACGCCTGGAGGGAAGGCTACCTAGGCCTTGGATCCCTGAGATTACCCCACAAAGATTTTTTTCTCTCTTCCATGACACATGTCATATAATTTATTTAGCCTTAAGCACTAATTCTTAGGGCACTTAGGGAGGCTTCTGCTATTCAATGGAGTGGATGGCTATCCTGAAAGTGTTCCATCTCCCCTTTGGCTGTTCTTTCTCTCTCTCTCTCTCTCTCTGCTTCAGAAGCCAGTCCTCCACGCCTTACTGTCAGACCTCGAGTGAGCCACTATTCACCTGTTGTTTCCTGCTTACTCTACTTAACAATACTACCAAATGACCCATGCTACCAACTGAACCCATACTACCAACCAACTTATGTACAGGTCCTCGACCTCGTGAAGTGTTTACTACCTTGTATGCTTTTCTCAACACTCATTTTGTGCTTCTTCTTAGGGTATCTTTAGCCAAGAGAATCACTCCCACAGCATCTCAAGGGATGGAACCCTACCTTACAGGGTAGTATACCCAATGGATAGAGAGGCAAACAGTTAAAGATTATCTACATTGCACAAGCATGAGACCAGTTGCTCAGACACACTAAATTGGAAGGCTACTACCTGCAGTTCAAGGGGCATTGCAACTGGCCACAACTCCTTTGGTCTATTTAAGGACTGTCCTCACTCCACACACAATCATTTTTGTTTCCCACCAATCCACCACTCCTCCTTTAGTAGCATGTCTCTCTCTCTCCAGTGGGCTTCTTCCTAAGGTACCTTTAGTCATGGGAATCACTCCTGCGGCACCTCAAGAGGTGAAACCCTCCCTAGGGTTCCTTACCTTCGTATCCCTACAGGGTGGTATATCTCATGGATAGAGAGGCAAGCAGTCAAAGATTATGTATGTTACACAAGCATGAAACCAGTTGCACAGGCACATTGAAGTACATGTTGAAGAGGGTTGAGACCAGAACAGACCCCATAGTACACTGCTAGTAACCTTTTGTAACCCAGAAAACTTCAGTACCATTTAGAACCACCCTCTTGGTTCTGTCCTCCAACCAGTTCCCTGTCCACCTGGTTAGTCTGTCTCCTATCTCTGTTTCCCAGTTTGTTTACTAACCTGTTGTGTGGGATGGAACTGAAGACCTTACTGAAACTGAGGCAAAGGATATCCACTGTATAGCCCCTGCTACCTGCTTGTACCAATGAATTAAAAATCAATCTGATTTGTCTGCTACAACCTCCTGCCTGTCTCTTACTCTCTCACCACAAGGTTGCTCTTGTGCATCCCTGCCATCTGTTGTCTCATTTGTGTCCCTGTTATCTCTACTGAGTTTTACCATGTCTGACCTTGCTCATTCACAGACCCTGGTTGCTTTCTGCCAATGTCCTGGTGCATTGTGCTCCTGTTTGGTTTCTTGTGTCTGCCTTCCTCACTGCTTCAATTGCTGTACTCCACTACCATGTGTGGCGCTACTGTGCTCTTAGCTGTCTGTGGTTGTGTTCTTCCACTTCTTCCTCTTTCCTTTTCCTGCTTGTATGTCTGTGTCTCCCTTGTTTTAAATCAGCTGGCAACCCATTATAGTAGCCTGGGTGCTGGTTGCTCAGTGGTCTCTTTATTTCTCCACAGGCAAGCCCTCTTCCTCACATTACCTAGCTCCCTGCCCCTGTATTTATGCTGACTTAATGTATGTATGTATTATATATATATATATATATATATATATATATATATATATATATAGATACATACATACATTTATATTGAAGGCCAATTCTATCCTGCCACCTACTGTCTCCGACACCCACCAGTGACGGTCCTGCTCTCATGGCTCCAACCCAGGGGTAATCCGGGTTTGACCATGAGGCTCAGTCAGGAGTGGAAAGCTCTCAGCAGCCCTACTTAGAGGGGATAAGCTAGGGCATGGGGGCAATCAATGGATTGAGCCTGAGGAACAGGGGATATGGACCCAAAATAGAAAAAAATTTGCACATCTATCCTCCCTCATAGGCCCTCCTCACTCCTAGACCAGGAGGCCTGAAGTGCTCCTGCTGCTACTATTGAAGCCTGCTCTGAGTATGGCACCTCACCAAGTCGAGATCCTTTTGATCATGCTGATCAACTCAGTGGCACCTCCTGGAGTCCAGCCCTTCTACTTAGTATCTTGAGTGTAGTATTCCATTATGAGGATGGGGGCATTTAGCTATGCAGATCAATTCAGTGATACCTTCAGGTTTGCATTTCATGGCTTCTGCTTCCTAAGGGTGAGAGCCTTTATGGGTACTCTTCAGCTGTGCAGCCAGTTCTGAAACACTTCCCAAAGAAATTCTGCCTGCATTTGCCTGCAAGTCACTGGTCTCCTCTTTTCTTCTCTTTAGCTTTTATTCAAGGATAGCTCTTGAAGTGTTCAGGCTAAGTGACCTCTGTTCAGCATTGGCTACCCTCCTCAAATCTTCTTTTATATGGAGTTCCTCTTGAAAGGAGAGGGACCTATTAATCTCTGCGCAAACACTCAACAGTCCCACAAGATGTCACTCCATTAAAGGGACAGAGTGAGAGCTCTCTTAAAAGTTTCCTCCTGTATTGGTTGTCTAAATTGGAGCAGCTGAGCCAGCAAGACACCTAGCAAGGAAGGATTGTGACCAAGGCCTTCATTCCCCAAAGGTTTTCTCCAAAAGTTTTTTCCACTCCACCATGATGAAGGTCACACTAATTTAGTTTTCCACTTGGTGTCATAGCCGTGTTGATCGGTGTGAAAGTAGGGGCTCAGGCTCTTAGAGACCTCCTCCTAACTAAAGGAGCTTATCTTATGGAAGGGACTCCAGCAGCACTGGAGTTGAACAGTGGGGCTAGTGGTGAGCCATTCAGTGCCCACAGACTTGCCCCCAGCCAGCCTAGCAGCCAACAGAACATTAGGTAGGCCAAGCACCAGAAAGCAGCCCGGGACATTTAAACACTCCTTTCCAGTCCAGCAAACAGTTGCCTGGGATTGGTGTGAAAGGAAGGGGCTCTGACTCTTAGGAGCCTCCCTCCTCCTGACTACAGATCTGATCTTATGTAGGGGATCCTGGCCAGCAGCAGTGAACATGGGGCTAGTGGGTGAGCCACTCAGCACCCACAGACACACCTCTAGCCTGGCTAGCAGCCAATAGACTCACATTGTCCAGTTGTTCATCCACCTTTCAAGGTACAAAAGGACTAGGCCTCCAAGCTGCACCCCACATTGTGGAACCCTCATGCAAGACCCACACAAAAGACAGCAGAGTCTGCCCACCAGAGTCAGCCAATGAGGCAGCTAGACACTCTATACCTCAGCAATGAGTGAGTGGAGCTGAGTAGGAGTGGTATAGATACCTGGCATCACCAGGTATCCTCAGGAAGAAGCAGGAGGTCTGCCAGACAATGGAGGTAAGAGTCTTGTTTGCAACCTATCTAGGGTAGGGTGAGTGAAAAGTCAGAGGTAGGATAAAATTGGGAATAGGTAAAATGCCATATCTAGGGTAGGGTGAGTGGAAAGTCAGGGGTAGTCTATAATGGGAATAGGTGAAAAGCCTAGGTAGGTAGAGTAAGTAGAAAGTAAGGGTTAGACAGTAAATAGGAATAGGTGAAAAGCCCTATCTAGGGTAGGGTGAGTGGAAAATCGGGATAAACTATAAATGAGAATAGGTAAAAAGTCATATCTAAGGTAAGGACACAAACAGGTTAAAAAAAAACAGGTGATGGCAGACACTAGCTAGAAACCTATCCAGGTCAGGAAGCAAGGCTACTGGGAGCTATAAGTGCTGGTGTCTCAGCAGGTAAAGCAGAAGGGGATATGGGAAAGAACATTAACACTACAGGTTACTACTATCTGAGCAGCATAAACCTAGCAGGGAAAAGAGACCAAGTATTTCCAGAGTACAAATTATGCTCAGAGGAGCAGTGCAGTGGCTGTGGGCAGCAGTTTTCAGAGAGACATTCCAGAATCTACAGTGCTGTCCCTATTTGCAGGCACCTTTCTGGGCGAGGGAGGAGGTTTCTAGACTCTAGGCCAAGTTGGTTAGAATTCAGGGACTTCTTCCAAACACAAGGACCACTACATCTGCCACCTTCACCTCAGTGAATGCCAAGGAGGAGGACCAGCTGGACTATAGTGTGCTCTGGGAGGGTGAGGGTGGTAGGTCAGATGCACATTCCTCATCCTGTTCCAGCTACACAATTCATACACTGCTGTTGTGGGTTGGGACTGTCCCATGGAGGCACCTGTGGTAGTGACCAGGAAGATGGAGGGTCCTCCATATTGGACCCCAAGAAGAGTGGCATAGGACCCAAGAAGAAGAAAACAACTCCTGGTGGTGAACTCAGTTGTGAGAGGGAAAGAATTGGGAGCAAGAAGGGAGGAGGAGAGGAAGATTAGGTGCCTAAAAGTCTCCAAGGTTCAGAGGGATGGAAGGCAGATCCTGAGGATCACTACAGCAGTAGAATGGGAGAGAGAGAGAGTGGATATCATTGTTAACCTGGGATAAATGACCTGGTTAGGGAAGAAGCTGGTACAGTGCAGGAGGAATTCACGGAGTTGGGGAGAGGTTTTAGGCAGGCAACACACTCAGTGGCTTTCTCTGAGGTGCTGCCTGTCTATGACAGAGGGAAGGAAAGGATACTCCCTACCAAGAGCTTCAACTAATGGTTGAAAGTGGTGCAGAGAGGGGCGGTTTGATTACACTGGGGACTGGGGTCCCAGCTGGAGGATAAGGCTCAGAAAGAGATGGCCTGCATCCATCCGTTGAGGAACTACAGTCCTCAGTGTTGGTTTTAATATTACTTTGGGAACATTTAAACTAGCCAAGGGGTGGTGGAAGGAAGCAGGAGGCATTAACTGTCCCCACCCCACAAGATGAAATAGTCAGGAGAAAACCCATATGGGAGAGAAATCCCCAAAGGTACCTATTAATAAGAAAACAAAAGGGTATTAATGAAGGGAGATGGGATTGAGAGCAGAAGGTGTAAGGAAAGAGGGCAAATGGGAAAAGGGGTGTTGATAAGCATGGCAGAGCTGAGTTAACACTCCAGAAGGGATAGAAGCAATGAGGAGGGACCTGGCCAGGCTGGAGGAGGGTCAGAAATGTGGCAGCTTTGATTCAATGCCAATAAGTACAAAGTCATGCTCTTGGGGAGCAGAAACTCTGGAGAGGTATACAAAATTGGGGAGTACTGGTAGCCACCAAGAAGGAACAGGGCCTGGGGATAATCATATCAAATGACCTAAAGGTGACAAAGCAGTACGAGAAGGTCAGTAGGATGCTGGGGTGCATTGGAAGGGCTATCACCACAAGAAAGAAGGAGGTGGTTAGGCCACTGTACAGATCGCTGATGAGGCCTCAGCTGAGTACTGCATCCAGTTCTGGAGACCACATCTTCAGAAGGTCATAGACAGACTAGAAGCAGTCCAGAGGAGGGCTACAAAGATGGTGCAGGGCATGCAGCAAAGTCTTATAAAGAAAGGCTGAGGGAACTCAGTATGTATTCCCTAGAGGAGATGAGAGCAAGGAGAGACATGATTGAAACTTTAAGTACCTTAGGGTATAAACAAGGTACAAGAGGGCAACAACTTTCAAATCAGAAGATGCAAGAACCAGGGGTCACTAAATGAAGTTGGGAGGGGAGGTTCAGAGGCAACATGAGGGAGTACTTCTTCACTGAAAGAGTAGTGGATACATGGAACAGCCTCCCAAATGGGGTGGTGGGGCAAAATGGTTAGGGAGTTCAATACTGCATGGGATATAGAAAACGGTACCTAGAGAAAGGAAAAGAGTGAGCTGCAGATCAAATAGGGTCTGTAGTTAGTAATAGATAGGTAAAGTTGGCAGACTAGGTGGGCCATGCGGTCCTTATCTGCCATCAACTTCTATGTTTCAGATCTGCCTTGAAAACTTATTTTGTCTGGCATTTATTTGAATTATGAAGTAGGCCACTTAAAATTAGTTTTTGAACTGAACTGTTTTATAGATTATATTGTTTTAAAGTTTTATGTACAACGCTATGATCATGCGTGGAACAGCATTTAACAAATAAAGTTTGCTTTGCTTTGCTGCTTCTATATTTAGCAAATCTGGAAGGTCATGTGGAAAATACTCAAAGTCTGGGTAATAAAATTCCAGACCTAGAGACCATTATGGCACAGGCTGATATAGATATTGTCACCATTACTGAGTCATGGTACACTGAGAACCATGCCTGGGATATAGCCATACCAGATTTTGCTCTATTTAGAAAGGTCGGGTGGGAAGAGAAAGGTGGAGGAGTGGTGCTTTTATGATGAGAAAGCACAACAGCAACAGAGATGAAGGGAATAGGGGTGAGTACTGTGGGTCGCCGAGATGGTGAATGGAGCAGCTGTTCACACTGGCATGATCTACAGCCTCCAGCATTGGGGAGGCAGAGAATTGAATATGACTCTAGTGAAAGTCATCCAAAAACATTGCAAATAAGGAGAGTTGTTGTTGGTTGGGGCTTCAATCTGCCAGATGTAGATTGAAGCCTTCCAGCTGCAGCTTCAGCTAGGAGCAGGGAACGTGGACATGGTTGCAGATATCATGGCGGAGGCCACATGGAGACCACTGATCACTGTATAGTGTGGTTCAGTATAAGAATGGTGGCAGAATGAAACCACACATGGGTGAGGGTCCTGAACAGGAGGGCTGATTTTAAAAGATGGGTGAATGCTTCAGGTTGCCCTGGCGGGGAGGGGAATAGGTTAGAGTGGAGGGAGGAGGGAGGAGTGGGAGTGGATTGGAGGAGGAAGGAAGTGGGCAAAGCTAAAGGGAACATAGTGAAGGCAACAAACCTCTGCATCAGACAAGTGAGTAAAGCAAGAGGAACAAGCATTTGTCAATGCCAAATGTTTGCTTGCTGATATTAGCATTAGACGTGCAGGACTTAGATGCAGAATAGGAGTGGCAGTGAAGTATTGAACTCACGCCTATCCCACCTCCACCCTTGTAGAGATGGACAGGCACTGGGTGTGCCTGTGGGTCGTTGCCCATAATGCTCACGGCCTTTCATGTCACCCAACTCTGTAGACACCGACAAGTGTTGAGTGTGCCTTGGGTATCTGGCCACAGTCACCCCATTTCATAAGTGCATTTACGAAATGGGTGCAGTACAGAGAATGGGGTGATGTCTGGGGCTGAAGAATGGGCACACCTCGATGCCTGTCACTGGCTTCAGGGTGGAGGTGGGATGGCATAAGCATTACAGCCGGTGATCCAAAGTTACACCTCTGATGTTTGTCGTCTAGAAAGAGGGTGTGACGTTATGGTTAGAAACCCTAACGCCCCAGGTGTGTGTTGGTATTGTAAATTCACAAATTTTCAGCATAGCCTTTTGTGAACCACCACCTCATGAAAGCATTTGGGACCTTTTCTGCATGAACAGTGGCAGTGTGATTTTGTTACTGTGTCCCAAACTTTGAGTTCCCACAGGATCATGCCATTCTGTGCCAGATGTGGAAACACAGATCAAGCAGGATGTGAAGAATGACAGTGTACTATCCATAGGGAAGTGTAAAGAGATGGCAATGTTGAAAATCTGTAGTGAAAATATAAAAATGCTAGAAATTCTGAGATTACGTGGAAACAGCGCAACACATGCTTGTACCGCAGTCATTTAGTGGAATTATTTCACCAAATTTTCAACACAGGCATTTTAGGACCTCTGCTCATAAACAGTGTCACTGTGACTTTCTTAATTTGTCCCAAACATTAATTTCCCACAGTGACTGTGCAATTCTGCGCCTGAAGTACAAAACACATTTCGTCAGGATGTGAAAATGGCAGCTGTACAGTTCATAAGGAGGGTGTGAAAATGATAATGTTGAAAATCTGGAGTGAAATATATAAATTTGTGAAGGTGCTCTCCCAACTTGTCCAGGAATTTGTCCATCTGGGGATCGGGTGGGTGTCTGACTTCATGACTGCATTCAGTCCACGATAGTCCACATAGAAATGAAAAAGCCATCTGGCTTGAGGCACAAGGACTACTGGTGAGGCCCAGGGGCTGTGGGATCTCTGGATTACCCTTAAATCCAGCATTTCCTCCACCTCCCTCCTAATGTCCTTTTGACAACCTCTGACACTCGATATGCTGTCTGCCATATGGGTGTCTGTGTCCCTTCTCCACATCATGTGCTACAGGCGGTTAGTCCAGGCTTGGCACTCAACAGGGGGCAAAGTCTATTAAAACCAACTGTACTTCCTGGATCTTGTCTGAGCCAGCTAGGGAGACAGTTTAACTGCCTCCACAGAGGACTCCCACTTGCTTTCTTCCAGCAAGTCCAGAAGGGGTCCCTTGTCCATCCCTCCCCAGGACTACATACTGCAAACACCATGTCAGCCCTATTAGCATATGACTTCATTCATGTTGACATGATCATCCTTTCTGTCTGTCTTCTGTCAGGTAACTGTGATATAGTTCACATCATTTACCTCCTAACTACTTTGTATGGTCCTGCCACTCAGCATGCAGTTTGCCTTCCAAACTGGAATAAGGACCATGGCTTCCTGACCCACCATGTATGAGCAAGCTCTGGCTCTGTGGTCATACCACACTTTTTGTTTCTGTTGGACAGCTGCCAGGTTGCTCTGGGCTGTCACCATAAGCTCCTTCAGCCTTTCCCTAAACCTAAGGATG
Organism: Neoceratodus forsteri; assembly: GCA_016271365.2. Classification (NCBI taxonomy): domain Eukaryota; kingdom Metazoa; phylum Chordata; order Ceratodontiformes; family Ceratodontidae; genus Neoceratodus; species Neoceratodus forsteri. The sequence goes on along the minus strand of CM057455.1, from coordinate 1,136,183,961 downwards.
TAATCCATCATGGAAGTCAGGAAGGAGAAAGGGAAGCAGTATAGCCCAGTGGTCTCAAGGCTCTGAGTTGCAAATCTGGTAACATCCAGCAGACCAGACCTGGTTTCAATCCCACAGCTTCCACTTGCATACTGTGTGACCCTGAGCAAGTCACTTAACCTCCTTGTGCTCCCCAGGTCGCCCTGTAAAAAGCTTCAGCTTAGTGTGCTATACCTGGTTAAACAAAAAAAGTTCCTTGGTGGTGTGCTTGCCTTCCCAGTCCTCCTCCTGAACAAGTCTAGTGGCCCACATACCCAGCATCCATATAAGAGTTCAAAGGGGAAAATCCTGTCAACCTTGGTACACCTGCCAGTATGCAAACAGGTGGGGAAGGTATTTCTCCCAGTCCCTTCCATGCTACTCAGCAAATGCTTGGAGCATTGACTTCAGGACACCATTAATATTTCCACAAGCCGTTGGCTTGTGGGTGATAAGGTGTTGTGCACCTCTGCAGAACCAAACACTCCTCCCACAACATTTCATCAGGTCAGACATGAAGGAACCCCTTGATCGGTGATAACCTTCTGTGGAAACCCAACACAGGAGAAAATCCAAGTAAGGCATCTGACAACTTGTCTGTCCTCAGCGAGATAGGCGACTGCCTCTGGGTAGCGGGTGGCATAATCCACCACAGTCAGGATGAACCTCTTCTGGAGGAGCTGGAGGTATTTAAAGGCCCCACAATATCTATTCCCACCCTCTGGAATGGCTCCTCCACTATGGGCAATGGAATTATGACAGCTTGGGTTTTCTTACCTGCCTTCCCTATTTCATGGCACCTGTGACAAGACCTGCAATACTCCTTCACCTGCTGGGTGAAATTGGGCCAATAGAAATTCAGGGCCAATCACTGTGTAGTGCATGTGATTTCCAGATGACCAGACAAGGGAATATCATGGGCAATCTTGAGCAACTGCTCAGGATACCCCTGAGGAATGAAAAAGCTGCCTGCCTATCACCCCTCCCTCTGTCTGCACAGCCTCAGTATACATCAGTCCATTTTCCCAATAAACCTTATGTTTACCGGCCACCTCCCTGTGCTCTGTCAGAGTCTGCCCAAACCCTCAGCTTTCTAGACTAGGGTCACTTTTCTGCACAGCTGCAAACTCCTTACACATTCCCAAGGCATGGGACAGGTCCCTTCAGCCTCTAAACTAGGGTCCCTAGCACTAGCATCAGAGCACTCAGGATCAGTGTCCTCCTAAATCTCTGACAATGGGTCACCCCTCCTTCATCAGAGTAACCCTCCATAGCTGTGTGGTTAACTGCTACTGGGGTAATATCTACCCCTTATTAGTCTCCAGATCAGGAGACACAGCCTAGGGAATCAGACTCCCAGAGGTTTCCACACTGGCTTCTGTGGGGTCCAGGGAACTACAATTTCCCTTTCTGCTTGACTACGGGTAACTGCACACACCATTCCCAGTTTGAGATTGTTGCCAAGGATGACGCTAATTGCTAATATTTTGCCACAGCCACCTGTTGTGCAGTTCCCCCTGTTTCACCCCAGTTTAGGAGAACAATAGCAAGTAGCAATGTTTTCTCCTCACCAGTGAAGTCTTTGTATGGTGACATATTTATTAGGTATAAGCTGACCAGGCTCTACCAGATCCCCTTTACCAATGTCAGGGATGCCCCTGTCCTCAACCTTGAGTCTGCACTCCATTCACCATGACTGGTGCATGCATTCCCTCATGTTCACAGGCATGTTCCAGTAACACACAAACAACCCACTTCTTTCCTAGACCCATGTTGTGTATTGCTGTTCCTTTTGGATACTGTCTGGCAATATGCCCAGTTTCTTTACAGACCCAACATTTGTTTATTTTCTCACAGAAATCTTTCTCTGAAACCTGGAGCTAACTGGTTTTGATGGAGGCAGTGAGGGTTTTAGCTGCCCTGAAGGTGAGCTTTTCCCTTTCTGCGCTGCCACGCCCACCACATTCACTCTCAGAGCAGGTCTGTTCTTGGCATAGCAGTCAGAGAGTTCAGCAGCCTCTGCACTGTTTTGGGATCTCAGCCATCCAGCCAGGTTTTCAGCTCTGCTGGGCATGTCCAAAAACTGTTCTAACAAAATATCATTTTCAGTTTTGTCTTCAGAGTTTGCTTCAATTCCTTCCCACCATCGTATTAAAACTGATGTTTCATGGCTACCTCTTGAAGCTCATATCAGGGCTTCTCCTGAGCTTACAGACTTTAGCTTTGTATGCTTCAGCAGTTAAATCAAACTTTTTAAAAGTGCAGCTTTAAATTTGCTGTAATCATTACTGTCCACATTGTCCATTTGACCCAATACATCCCGAGCTTTTGTGTAAGAAGCAGAGATAGCTGGAAGCTCCAAGACCTCAAGGAACTGTAGCCCATATACAATCTTTTTAAAGGAATTTAAAAAGGCACTCATATCCTACCCCTCTTTAAATTTAGCTATCAATTTGGAATTCAGTTTGTAACCCAGTCCTATGCTCCAGTTAAACCCAAGTCACTAACCTGCTCTGGTTCGGTGGTTGGAGTCGTAGCTTCTCCAGTTCATGCCACATCTGGCACTCATGCTCCTCATGGTCCACCTCTCGCTGTTCTCACCCCTCTTTTCCTGGAACTCCAGCTCCATTCTGCACAACTCAATCTGCAGCCTGAGTGTTTCTGGCTCCAAAATGCTGGTGACCTTCCCCTGCTGTCAGAGCCTCTATGCTGGCACTGGCCCTGCTGTTATCCTCACCAGATCTGGACACTACACTGGCCACTAGCTCTTCCATGCACAAGGTTTGGTTCCTTACAGTCATAGTCAGTGACCTGATGCTCTGGGCATCTACTGCCATCAGGGCATCCATGAGATTCTCCCTCATACATGACTCCTCTGTCCTGGCACAACTGCCTCAAGTAATCTACAGTGTGATTGCTGTAGTTGGAGCCATCTTATTCCCTAACTACAGCTACTCTAACTCGCACTTCAAAAAAAAAAGGTAGAAACTTGACTGTGAGCAAAATGATATAGTTCTGTTTCCTTTTTAAAGAAATAAATCACTGTCTTATTTTGCAAGTGAGCTGTACAGTATTAAGCTGACACACTGAACAGTAAAGCCTGAGTTACCAAATTTACCACACCGCTGCTAACCAATCTGTCACAAACTCACTCAGCAGGTCAGGCCTCTGGTCCCACAGTGCCAACCTCTGAGCGCAGTATAGTGAACAGGTAACAGAACAGGGTAACTCTCCTGTCTGTTTGTGGGTCCAAATCACCTTTAGTCTCAAGTTCTGGGGATTCAAACTGTGAACCTTATGCTAGCATACCCAAATGTACAAGCTCAGATAATCTGCTCTTTGGGAGGATGACAGATATCTTTCACTGAAAGGCACCTAACCAGGTATCCAAAATTAACCCTTAAAACTCTATAAAAGACCTTAGGCATATTCTTATCTTTTCCCAGTCTGGTAACACCATCAAGCTTATGAACAGTTATTAGTCAGTCTTAACCATCTATACATCACATGTAAACAGACAGAACTTTGAAGACACACCCAGGCATTCTTTTAAATATAGATTTACTTAACAATGGATAAAAAATGTAAAATGTAAACACAGAACACTATAACACAAAACATAGACTCACTTAAAAGAAAACAAGGAAAGTACAAACAAAAACTCCTACCACAATATACCTAGACTTTTTCTATCTAATGTATTACCTCTATACAGTGCTTAGAGTTAGATGTTGTTTCTTAAGAGCCCACAAAGAAAATGTCACTAAGTTCAGCCACAGTATTCAGTTTAAACTGTGTTCTCCACCCCTCTGTGTGTCATCTAGTTCCTCCTTGTTGAATATAAAAATATACAAACAATGATCTTTCTGTCAGGAGATATTTTAAATACTGTAACTTCAGCAAAACTAATTTCTCAAATTATGACAGTCTTTAAATCAAGTCTTTCCTTTGATCTTGTGTGGTTTTCTGTTACCCTGGCAGTTCAAGGATTTTACTACTTTTCACACCTACGTATAACACAGCTTTACAAGAATCAGCTTATCTGAAGTCATAAATGTATATTTTAGTTTCACAGCTTCAGAGCAGCACAGGTCATAAACAAGACCATAAATGTGACTTCTCAAGGAAATTAATTTCCTTACATAAATTTCCTGGTTAGTTTCATATATCCTGTTATTCTCACTAAAACCTTGGGGTGGGGGCATGGCACAGTTGCTGATGGAGACCATCACATACCACATTCTATATACAAAAATCATAGAACCATCATAATCCGACTGCCAAGCATCACACTGGTAACTACAGACCAGTCAGCCTGACTTTTTTGGTAGGGAATCTAATAGAATCACTACTAAAGGAAGGGATTGTGGACTGTCTCAAATCCAGTGACTTACAAGGTATGAGGCACCATGGATTCACAGGGAAAGTCATTTCAGACAAAGCTGATACATTTCTTTGACTGGCTAACCAGGGAATTGGATCAAGATGGAGCAGTGGATGTGGGCTACCTTGATTTCAGTTAGGCCTTTGACACTTTTTCACATAGGACACTCATAAGCAAGCTGAGCAGCCTAGAGTGGGTCCAAAGGTGGTAAACAGGGCAAAAAATTGGTTAAGGGATAGGCGACAAAGGGTGGTGATAAACAGAGTTCACTCTGAGGAAAGTAGTGTGACCAGTGGCTTGCCACAGGGATCGGTATTGGGACTGGTCTCTTTAATGTATTTATTAGTAACACTCACAGAGGGGCTGGAGTGGTGGGTCTGCATTTTGTGGATGACACTAAAACCTGCAATAGGTTGACACTCCAGGTGGGGTGGAAATAATTAGTAGTGATCTGAGAAAGTCAGAGGAGTGGTCAAGGATATGGCAGCTAAGTTTAATGCAAACAATGCAAAATTCTGCATTTAGGGCACAGAAACCCAGGGGCAGAGTACAAATGGGGGGTACTGGCAACCACAAAACAGTAAGAAAACTGTGAGTAATCATATCTGATGACCTAAAGGTGGCCAGGTAGTGTCATAAGACAGTTGAAAGAGATAGGGATGCTGGGGTGCATAGGGAGGGGTTTCACCAGCAGAAAGAAAGAGATGTGGTGTTACCTCTGTATAGATCACTGGTGAGACCTCACTTGGAGTACTGTGTCCAGAGGGACACAGACAGAGTGGAAGCAGTTTGAGGGACGGTGACCAAAATGGTGCAGGTTATGCATAGTAAGCTGTAAGAGGAGAGGCTGAGGGTCCTTAACATGTACACCCTGGAAGAAGGGGGGATACAATAGAGACTTTCAAGCACCACAAGGATATAAATAAGGAATGAGAGGGATCATTTTTCAGAAAAAGATGCTCAAAAGCAAGGGATCATGCTATGAAGTTGGAGGGGAAACCTGGGTGATGTCGGGAAATATTTCTTCATGGAAAGAGTGATGGATATCTGAACAGCCTACCAACAGAGGTTGTAAATGCAAAACTGTAGTGGTTCAAGAATGCATGGGATAGGAATAAGGGAACCTAAGAGTTAAGGTAAGTGGATTGGAGCTGAGATCAAGTAGAGTCTGTGGTAATACACTAGGTAGCAAAAACAGGCAGACTTGGAGGGCCAAACAATCCTTATCTGCCATTAAATTCTATGTTTCTGTGTTGAAGCTGGATGGTTTTGTTCCACTTTGTTTTCAGTCTGCATGGTTCTGGCTACATTCTCTCTCCCTGGGAAAACTGTGTTCATCTAGCACTATTGTTCTTTTGGGCATCTACACTAAAGGTGCCTTTGGTTTCAGAGACCTCATTCTGGCAACACCATGAGGGTATGTAACCATTCCTATGGGTTTCTGTGTCTCTATGGCATCCTACATTAGACCCTGTAGTAAGGGGTAGACATTGTGTGAGCCAAATCACAAACAATTTGAACAAGCAGTCGATACTGCTACTTTAGTGCTTCTGTTCAATCCTGAACCATACCTAGATAGGAAGCTGATGACCATTTAAATTAACAGTGGCTGAGCCTGCATTTCAGAGGTGCACTTGGCACCACTTGCCATGCCATCCTCTGAGTGGTACTTCTGTGCATGACCAAGCATCCCTGGACTCTTAGATTCTGTTACCACTCTCCTTCTTCTTCTTCCTGTGGTGTCTCTCTCTCTCTTTGAGGTTGATTTTTTTTTATTAAGGTGTCTTTGGTCTCAGGAACCTCGTCCTCTTTGGCACATCAAGAAGCTGGAACCCTTTTGAAGATCCCTATGCTGTTATGTCACCACAAAGGGTAGAGTCCTTGTAGCAGGGACAAAGAGCAGATAAGCTAAAGAACAACCAGTTTGTAGAAGCATTTACATACTACAAATGCATTTCTCCTGTTCAGTCCTGAACTATACCAACACAGGAGCCCAATAACCCTTTGAACTGAAAATGTTGTTGAGGAGATCTGCATTGCCTACATCATCTTCCATGCAGTCCCCTTCCTTTATCATCCTTTCAATGATCTCACTCATCTCTCTTTTCTCCCATACATATCTTATTTATTTATTTATTGAAATGTTTCACCAGGAAGGCACACTGAACAACAAGTTGCTCATCCACTGGAGCGACTCGGGGTACAATTGGATGAAGACTCAAACATACAGTTTAACATTTAACATATCTGAGAAACTAAACATTCAATTACATTTGTAACAAGACATACAGTAAACAATTACCATAAATAATTATACAGTTGCATTTGTGACATAAATAAGTTAAATATATCATACCTGTGGAATACGATTCATTACAAGTGGCATATCTAGGAACATAGTACAGGAATGTAATGTAGCCTTGCTGTCAGCTCCTTTGTAGGAATGGATCACAGTTAAGAGGCAGATTATTTAGCAATTATTGAATGAATGAGGTCCAGTTGGGGACATCAAGTAGGGTAGAGGGCAAACAGGGAAACAAGCTAGGGGAAGGAGAGGCTAAAGATGGAGGAACATTAGTGGAGAAAAGTGAGAAAAAAATCAGTTTTGAGGGCAAGTTAAAACAGTGCTAGTGCAATCTGAAGTACAAACAGACAGAACAAAAAGTGCAAATTATTATCTTAAGTAAACTAATTCCTTTGATTAAGTGCAGGGGTAGTGGGGGCAGGAGAGTGGTGGGGTAAGGAGACAGAGAAGGGAAGGACGAGTCATTCCTGAACTGGCCCCTTCAGAGTACAGAGATCACTGCTAGTGGCAGAATGAGGGAGGACTTAGAATAAGGGCACAGCAGGCAAGGACAAGTTGGGTAGAGATAGCAGAGGGATGGTAAAGGGAAGGAGGAGGAGGAGGGGGGAGAAACTTGCTCAAGACTAGGCCTCCCTCAGGATGCTGAGAACTCTACCAGAGTACAGAGTCAGATGAGGATGAGTTAGGTAGAGAGTATGGAGGAAAAGGGAGGCAAGGAAGAGTCATTTCCCAGTATTGGACCCTCCAGGATGTTGCAGCCTGCCAGGGGCAGAACTAGGTGAGGACAATTTGGGAAGACAGAAAAGAAAGAATGAAGGAAAGGAGGGAAGAGGAAGGCAAGAAGAAGCATGCCTAAGACTAGACCACTAATGGGATGCTGAGAACCCTGCCAGAGCACAGAATCAGGTGAGGACTAGTAGGGTAGAAAGGATATAGGGAGGGGAGAGTGAAGGAAGGTAATTGCCCAGTGCTGGGCCCCTCCAGGATGCAGAGAACCCTGCCAGGGATAGAAATGTTGGGCAGAGGAAACAGGGAGGATAGAAGATGAAAGAAAAAAGGAGGAGGGAGGAAAGAAACTTGCATGAAAATAGACATCACCAGGGTGCTAAGAATCCCAAAAGAGGGTAGATTTAGGCAAGGAAAAGTTGGGTAGAAAGAAGAGAGGGAAAGGGAGGGAAGGAGGATGCTTGCCCAGTACTAGACTCCTCCAGGAAGCTGAAAACCCTGTCAGAGGTCAAAACTAAGCAGGGCTAAGTTGGTAATGGAAAAAAGGTTAGAGGTAGGAGTGAGGGATAAGCTGAACAGGAGAGGACAGCGTGCTATGAAGCAGGCTCAGGGAGAGAGGAAGGTTTAATAGGGCATGTGAGTCATGGGAGGAGCAGAGATATAGAGAACAGTTAAGGAGTATTCTGAGTTTCCTCTTGTAATACTGCCAGCTTTGATCAGGTCCTCTTTATAGCACATACAGCAAAAGCTCTCATTGAGTCCTCAGTTGCTGTCTTCATCTTATCAGGGACTCAGATAGTCTACGAATGTCTCACCCATCGTAACACACCTGACAAACTTCCAGCTCCTAATACAGCATTTTTGATTACTGCCAACTTGTTCTCCATGCAGAAACTCTTTATTCCTTCCAGCCTGCCACATTATATCCACCAATACTGCCAAAATCTTCTTGTTTCATGTTAAGGACCGTGAGTTGGAGTTTAAAGGAGAAATACACTGTCATAGCTTGCAAATATATTTGTTTCCTTGTCAGCAGTCAACACTTTTCCTGTAGCTGTGGATAATTGCATTTGTTTTAGTTTATTTTTCACTATTCTTACTAGTCCTCTAACTATCCTGAAAGACTTCATCTTCTAGTTGTTGAAATCACATTGCCCCGAGAGCTGCATCAGCATATGAGAACATGATGTGTCAGCCCCTTTAGGCTCTACAGTATGCCTGTCTGTTTACTTAAGAGTTCAGAAAACTAGTTACAGTAAGGTGTGAAATACTGTGCTGTATTTATCATGAGTTTTGAAAATTGCTTAGGATTTGTAGTTAAAATTTTTTTTTTTTTAAATTGCATTTAATCTTTTTTTCCAATTGTTTGACCAGGTGAGACACACTAAGCTAAAAGCTTGTTTACAGGTGCAACCCGGGAGCACAGGGAAGTTAAGTGACTTGCTCAAGGTCACACAGTATGCAATTTGGGGCTGTCTCCAGGTCTCCAGATTTGCAGCTCAGAGCCTTAAACCACTGCGCTATTCTGCATGTTTTGAATGATTTTCAGGTTGGTTGTAATTGCAGCATAGAGATACGTGGTGTGTAAATGGATGCTGTGACAACATGTTCTCATATGCTAATATAGCTCTCATGCACAATGAGATTTCAAAACAGAAATGGAGTGCCCCAAGATAGTTACAGTGGACTACAAGTAAACTAAAGCAGCAGTTTATATCCTGAACAGCTACATACCTGTAAATGGATGTCAGTGGTGACAAGTAAATAAATAAATGTACAATGTGTGTAGCATTCAGTTAAAGTACTACACTTCAAATTCATACTACAACTCAGTGTTACATTTGCTTTGCCTCAATGGGCTTTCCACACTCAAATCACTTATAATGTCTTGATTAGATTATACAAGGTTCTGGACTGCATTCTCTTTAATTACTATACCTGTCTCACTTATTGACTCAGGAAACAGTCTCGCATTGCCCTCCAAGAACCTCTGGCTGTTATAACTTATTATGTTTGCTTGAATGCATGTGCAAGAAACATAGTGCCGCTATCCGAGATTTCGAGGTGTGTCACACCCTCTTCCAATTCAGTCAGTGTGTTGGCAGGCACAGCCCTGTAAGCTATTGCATGCTGGAGCTGTCTATGACAAGCTCCAAAATGCAGTGGCATACAGTTGAAAGGGGAGCTACGCTTTAGTGAACAGTGATAAAATATCGCCTAATCATGCAGCTCCTTCTACACACACACACACACACACACACACGCATGCATACTGCATGCTGCCCCTCCCAGACATGCATATAGCTGATGGGGGTGCCCAATCTCCATCGGCTGTGCTGCTCCCAAAGTTTCCAAATGCCATGCTGGGTGCCAACCCCAGCGGCAAGTCGATATATAGCCGACGGGGTGTTCAATCCCCATCGGCTTCATTGTCTCTCCCCATGCTATTGCCAATGGGGTGCCCAATCCCCATCGGCCTCACTGTCTCCCCGAGAACAAGATGCCATGCTGGGAGCCCACCCCAGCATGGCAACAAATACCATGGCCGACAGGTGCCCAATCCCCCATCAGCTCCACCCCCCATCCATCTTCTGCCATGGGAGCCCACCCCAGCATGGCTAACGCCCCATGTCATCTTTTTTTTTTTTTACCTGTAAAGCAAAACAGTCCCACGCAGTCTTCCTGCCCCCCACAACCCGCACTCACCCACTGCGCACCCTGCCTCCCCACACCCCCCACCCCATACTTACCTCCAGAGCTTGGTGCATGATCTGCAATGGACTGGGAACACGCCTGCACTCTTCAAAGCCAACCGTGAACTGATGAAATGCCAGTAAGCTGTATAATGGGCTAGACAGGGTCTTTTAACTTTGTTGCATATCTCAGGCATTTTTGGAATTTTTGAACCAAATTTTAACATGGGGTTTTTGGATCCTTCTCATGAATGATGTCACTGTCATGGTGTTATTCAGGTTGAAGGGTGATTTCGCAGTCACTGCTTGGTCACTGCATGAAATCACCTTTCGGGACCTTAATGAAAATGGCACTGCCAGTGTTCATAAGGTGGAGTCTCTAAGCCTATTTTGAAAATTTGGTGGAAAATTTTAAAAAAGACTGTTTTATGAGCGCAGCATTGCGCAGTTCCTACGCACGCTTGTAAGTTCACAAATTTTCAATGTTTTCACTCCAGATTTTCAACATTGCCATTTTACCACATGTTCTTATGAGTAGTACAGCTGTCATTTTTCACATCTCAACCAAAATGTGTTTCTGCCCATGTAGGGCACAATGGTGCAGTTGGTGTGCAAAACCAATGTACGGGACAAATTAAGAAACCACAGTGACACTGTTCATGAAGCAGAGGTCTTAAATGCAATGTTGAAAATTTGGTGAAAAATTCCTAAAAAGACTTTACAAGCATGCGCTATGCAGTTCCCACGACGTCAGAAGTTCACGAATTTTCAATATTTTCACTCCAGATTTTCAACATTGCCATTTTACCACACCTTCTTATGAGTAGTACAGCTGTCATTTTCACATCTCACCCAAAACATGTTTCCGCTTATGTAGCGCATCAATGGCAGTCGGGTGTGTGTGAAATCAATGTAATGGGACAACTAAGAAAATCACAGTGACACTGTTCATGAGCAGAGGTCTTAGAACGGCTGTGTTGAAAATTTGGTGAAAATTCCTAACAATGACTGTTTTACTGAGCATGCCTTGTACAGTTCCCACGCACTCGTAAGTTTGTGAATTTTCAATATTTTCACTCCAGATTTTCAACATTGCCATTTTACCACACCTTCTTATGAATAGTACAGCTGTCATTTTCACATCTCACCCAAAATGTGTTTCTGCCCATGTAGCACACAATGGCACAGTCGATGTGCAAAATCAATGTATGGGACAAATTAAGAAAATCACAGTGACACTGTTCATGAGCACAGGTCTTAAAATGGCTATGTTGAAAATTTGGTGAAAAATTCCAAAAATGACTGTTTTATGAGCGTCGTTGTACAGTTCCTATGCATGTTCGCAAGTTCGCAAATTTTCAATATTTTCACCCAGATTTTCAACATTGCCTTTTATTACACTTCCTTATGAACGCACAGCTGCCATTTTTCATATGCTGCCCAAAATGTGTTTTCGCACATGTAGCACAATGGTGCTGTTGGTGTGCAAAGCAATGTTTGGGACAATTAAGAAAATCACAGTTACACTGTTCATGAGCAGAGGTCTTAAAATGGCTATGTTGAAAATTTGGTGACAAAAGTCCATAAAATAACTATGTTACTTAGTAAGCATTGTGCAGTTTCCACGCACCCTCGTAAGTTCATGACTTTGTAATATTTTAAGTCCAGATTTTCACCAGTGGCATATTTCCACACTTCCTTATTTACAGTACAGCTGTCATTTTTACAACATGACCAAAGTGTGTTTTTACACCATCAGAGCAGAGATGCGTGGTCGCTGTGGGAAATCATTGTTCGGGCAGATAAAGAAACCACAGTGAAACTGTTCATGATCAGAGGCACCAAAATGCCTGAGTTGACAATCTGCTTTAAAAAATATCCCCAACCAAATTATATTACGGGTGTGTGTTGCAGTTTCTATGTATGCTCATGACTTCACCATTTTTTAAATATTTTACTGCAGATTTGCAACATTGCCATTTTTACACCTCCCCATGAACAGTACAGCTGTCATTTTCACATCCTGTTCGGAATGTTTTTGTACCTGAGGTGCTAAATGCTGTAGTCACTGTGCATAAGCAGCTTTCGCCAACAAACTGATATTGCCACTGTTCATGAGGTGGGATCACAAAAAACATGTTGAACATTTGGAGTGAAAATACCAATGAATGCCTGAGGTATTAGGGTTTTCAACCATAACACCCAACCCTGTAGAGAATGACAGGCATCAGGGTGCGACTTTGGATTCTTGCCTGTAATGCCTCATACCATTCCACACCCTGCAGCCAGTGAGAGGCATCGATGTATGCCTTGGACTCTTCTGCCCCAATGTTCACCCCATTCTCCTATATTGCACCCATCTCACCGTATTTTCTAATGGAATGGTGCGATAAGGGCCAAAGACCCTAAGGAACACCGTGACACTTGTCAGTGTCTGCAGGTGGGTGTGGTAAATGGTGTGGCCATTGTGCCTGACGCACCAAAGGCACACCCCAATGCCTGTCACCTCTGCAGGGTGGTGGTGGGGTTGGTTTCAATTCAATACTTCACTGCCATTCTTATTACGCAGCTCTGTAACTTCTACACTACCACTGCCAATGCCAGCAAGCAAACATTCGGCATTGACAAATACTTGTTTTAGAGCTGGTATGTATAGCAGACCAGTGCAAGGCAGCACCTTTATTTTATGATGCTCAAGCCCAGCCCCTCTGGGTACCTCACAGACATAAAAAGAAAATATATTAACATGACTCAATAACATTATACAATTCAGTCACAAGACCCATAACAACTCATAAACAGATGGATTCTGAGTTTTCATATAAAATTGTACAGCAGGGGATTCCTCTAATCTCTGGGGAAGTACGTTGCACAAAAGTGGAGCTGCACCAAATGCACAGTCACCCAGAGATTTCATCCTGACTTACGTGTACACTTTAGACTCACCTCTGCAGACCAGGGAGACTGGTTGGGAGCATGTGGCACCAGCAGATCTTTCAGGTGACCTGGGCCCAGACAATGCAGGGCCTTGTAACTTAACAAACACACTATGAAACTTATGCACCACCAAATGGGCAGCCAGTGCAGTTCAGAGAGTACTGGTGTGCTCCAACTGGGAAGTCCTAGAAACCATTGCTGTTACATTCTGCACCACCTGCAGGTGATGCACCCACTACAGAAAGCCTTAGGCAAACAGTGTTACAGTAGTCCAGACCAGAAATGATGACGGCATGCACCAGGGCCACCAAGTCAGCTGACACAGGAAAAGGTTTAATCCCAGTGATATTTCAAAGGTGGAAAAAGTCACTGCCACCAACCACAGACACCTAATGTCTAGTATCAGCTTAAAACTGTGGTGACCTCCAGATTTCTTGTACTATCTATGGATCTCAGCACAATGCCATTTAGAGATGGCAAGCTGACACCAACACCATTTATTGCTGACCCACACCAACCTGGTTCTCCAGTAGCACCTTTTCTTTGCAGAATTCAGACTATGCCAGCTGGCAGTCATCAGGTCTTGAATTTCCTTTAGGCACTTGCTGATCCTTGTGATCACATTGTCCCAGTCTGGAGCACAGGACAAATTTAACTGGTTATCACAGGCATAACTGTGAAAATCCAGCCCATACCATCAAATGATCTCCTCCAGTGGCAGCACATCTACAGCAAACATCATGGGAGCCAGGATGAAAACCCAGATGCACTCCACAACTGAGAGAAGTGCTATCTGAGATGTAAGACCCCAATGCCACCTGCTGCTTTCTGTCAGATAAACAGGACTCAAACCAACTCCAACTGTGTTCAAGGTCAGGAAGTGTTTTGTTGCTGTCCCAATGAAATGCATTGGTGGGTTGAGACAATGATTTTTGATGGCAGTCAATGAGTGAGTGGTGCACCTTGCTCTTGTTCCTTGTGGCTGTCTATAAAGCTTTGATAACTTTGCATTTGCTGACTGATGAACAAGTGGGAAACTTTAGGGTTCCACCATTCAGGGTGCCAGCAGCAGTGACCTGTAACTAGGGCACCAAGTCCTGAAGTCGATGACCACTGTCTTTGCAGGGGATGCACTCTCATGCCCCACAAACCCCTTTCTAAACATACCAACTCTGGGGGGACCTCAGGAGGGGATGGTAAACTCCCGGTTGGTGCTCTAATGGCAGGCACACAGCTGCTGGAACACAGATGGCCAGGAAGGATCTCACATGAATGTGCAGATGATCTAGGTGAAACACTGAAGATGTCCTCAGGTTGTTTAGCCTAGCCCCCCACACACACACACTAATGACAATGAATGAGCTCAGAGAGGAATAATTAACAAACTCTCAGTTTGCACAAGTTTGTGAATGGAAAGCTAACCTTTATGTTTTTTTTTTAAAAATGCAATTCCCCATGTTGCTGAGTGTTTTCATGCTACTGAATTATTGTAATGTAAAACGACAAAGGATAGAGAACTGTGGGACCGTTTGGTTTTATATAATGACTTTCATAAATAGTGTATCCCAAAGTGTTTTACAAGGCATAGGAGTTCCATACTGGTAGCACAGGGAATGTAGAATACCATAGAGATTCTACCAACTAGCCTGGCCCATTAGGGACCCTGATAGGTCCAGTTCCCACCCCAACCCATCAAGAAATAAAACAACTCTGTCCCTCCCTCAACAACATGACAGATCCAGTGCTCTTCCTGACTCACTAAGGAATAAAAAAATCTGCCTCTCCAACTACCTGACTGGTCTGATACCTAACCTGACCCATCAGGAATAAAGAAAGAATATGCTGCCTCTCACAAACTACATCAAAGGTCCAGTATGCAACCCAGCCAACCAGAGAATAAAATAAATATGTCCCTCTCTCCCAACAACCTGATATATCCAGAGCTCAGTGTGGGCTGTCAAGGAATAAAACAATTCTGCCCCTCCTCCAAACTTCCTGACGGGTAAAGTGCCCAGCCTGATCCATCTGGGATTAAAAAAATTGAACCCCTAACCAAACAACCTGGCAGATTTGGTGTTTAACCAAGCCTGTAGAAGAGTAAGGAATAATCTGATCATCAACATAATAGGCCCAGTGCCTGAACCCACCAGTCAAGGAATAAAATCTGTTCACTACCACCTAGTTTACTCCTCCTGCCCAACACGGCTTTTCAGAGAATAAAAAAGTAATATCCCTCCCTTCAACTGAACCTGATGGGTCCCGTGCTCAACCTATGTATATGTGTATTAAGCCAATGGAGATAAGGAGAGCAGTAGCAAAGTGAAAAGAAGGTGGGATAGCAAGTAACAGAACGTAGCTGTCCTCATGACCATCCACTTAGGTCACAGTGAGTGGCTGGAACAGTGCACAGAAGGCTCGGGCTGCTGCTGTACTGCTGCTGCTGCTACCAGCTTGTTCAGGCATCTCCACCTCTCTGGCATGCAGCATAGTAACATGTGAAAGTGGACCAAAGAGGGCAAATGATGCACACTTCTGAGCCTATTATCCCAAATGCCAGGTATCCTGGCTCCACTTTCCAACTCTTCCTCCCTTACTTTTTTCTTCTTTTGGGCTCATGATCATCTCTGCACTCTTCCCTACATGCACATAAGGATAAACGGGATCACAGTGAGATCACAAGATTGCTGTACAGCAGATTGTTTGGTGCACAGCCTGATTTATCAACCACTGCCCCCTTTCCCAACTACTTAGCTTGACAAGTGTCCAACGTGATCTGTTAAAGAATTAAACAATCTGTCCCTCCTCCTCCATCCAACTACCTGATGAGTCCATGATGAAACTCAGGCTGTCAGAGAATAAAAATAATCTGTCCCCTCACCTCAACAACTTGATGAATCCCAAGCACCACCTGGCCTGTCAGATATTAACAGTCTCCTCCCTCAAATGTGAAGGGTCTGAAGCCCAACTTGGTCTGTCAGGGAATAAAGAACATCTGACCTGCTCCCCAATTACCAGACAGATCTGGTGACCAGTGCCCAACCAAGCCTATCAGGGAATAAAGAAAATGTAGCCCTGTCCCCATAACTACCTGATGGATCCAATGTCCAACCAAGACCATCAGAAAAACAAGCATTTGTCAATGCCGAATGTTGCTTGCTTCTATGTGCTGTTTAGGTATCTGAAGTCATTGGAGTGCAAATATTGAAAATTTCATAACTTACGAAGCGTAGCATAGGAACTACGCGCAACACATGCTTGTAAACAGTCATTGTTAGAATTTTTTCACCAAATTTTCAACATAGCCATTTTAAGACCTCTGCTCATGAACAGTGTCACTGTGCTTTTGTTAATGTGTCCCATACATTGAGTTTGCACACCGACTGTGCCATTGTGCGCTACATGGCGGAAACACATTTTGAGCAGGATGTGAAAAATGACAGCTATACTGCTCATAAGGAGGTGTGGTAAAATGGCAATGTTGAAAATCTGGAGTGAAATATTGAAAATTCGCAAAACCCACGAGTGTGCATAGGAACTGTGCAACGCACACTGTAAAACAGTCATTTTAGGAATTCTTTCACCAAATTTTCAACATTGCCATTTTAAGATCTCTGCTCATGAACAGTGACACTGAGATTTTCTTAATGTGTCTCATACACTGAGTTTGCACACCGACTGCCATTGTGCGCCATGATGGGGAAACATGTTTTGGGCAGGATGTGAAAAATGACAGCTGTACTCCTCATGAGGAGGTGTGGTAAAATGGCAATGTTGAAAATCTGGAGTGAAAATTAAAATTGTGAACTTACCGAAAGCGCAGCGTAGGGAGCTTTCGTAACGACACTCACAAACAGTAATTTTTAGGGAATTTTTCACCAAATTTTCAACACAGGCATTTTAAGACCTCTGCTCATGATCAGTGTCACTGTGATTTTCTTAATTTGTCCCAGACATTGATTTCACACACCGACTGTGCCATTCTGCGCTACATGGGCAGAAACACATTTGGGGTGAGATGTGAAATGACAGCTATACTGCTCATAAGAAGGTGTGTAAAATGGCAATGTTGAAAATCTGGAGTAAAAATATTGAAATTTTATGAACTTACATGCCTGCGTGAACTGCACTAGCAGCATGCTCGTAAAACAGTCATTTTTGGAATTTTGGCGCAAATTTTCAACATGGGGTTTTAGGACCCCTTCTCATGAATGATATACTGTCATGATGGTATTCAGGCCCAAAGGGTGATTTCACAGTCACGGCATGAAATCACCCTTCGGTCCGAATAACGCCATGATAGTGACATCATTCATAAGAAAGGGTCTCAAAACCCATGTTGAAAATTTCGGCAAAAATCTCAAAATGCCTGAGATATGCAACAAAGTTGAAACCCCTATCTAGCCCATTATACAGCTTACCGGCATTTCCTTAGTTCATGGTTGGCTTTGAAGAGTGCAGACGTGTTCCTGGTCCACGAAGATCATCGCACGAGTCCGGAGGTAGTATGGGGTGAGGGGTGTGGAGAGGCTGGGTGTGCAGTGGGTGGTCGCGGTTGTGGAGGGGGTTGGGAGACATGTCAGGGACCATTTTGTTTTAAAGGTAAAAAAAAAAAAAGACATCGTGGGACTCGCTTGCCGTGCTGGAGTGGGCTCCCAGCACGGCACAAGGACATTGGGGTGCGTTCAGCTGACAGGGATTGGGCACCCCCATCGGCATGGAATTTATTGCCACTGGGGTGGGCTCTCAGCGTGGCACAAAGATGGGGGCGGGCGTTCAGACAACGGGGATTGGGCACCCCGTCGGCCAAGGACTACTTGCCACGGTGGGGTGGGCTCCCAGCATGGCACCTACTGCTGGGGGGCCGCAGCTCAGCCAATGGGGACTGGGCACCCGTTGGCGGCTACTACAGTGCGTCGCGGGGCATGCGCCGCTGCTGTGTGGGGTAGGAGGGGAGCTGTGTGTGAGCAGCCAATATCTTATCGGTGCTCACTTACATAGCTCCCCTTTCAACAAGCACTGCATTTTGGAGCGTGGATGCTACAGCTCCAAAATGCATTGGCTTACAGGCCGCTACCGCAGCACACTGACTGAATTGAGGAGGAGGAGGTGGTGACACACCTCCAAATCTCTGATGATGGCATCTATGTTTCTTGCACATGCGTGCAAGCAACATAAAAAATGGTGATATGTAGGGAAGGGCTATCAGTTATTTTAATGCATATGGATAAACTGCTTGGTATTGGGTGGACTTGAAAACTGAGTACAGTGTAGGGAGCATTAATGAAAACTAGTGCCACTGCATCAAAGCCTTCACATGGGCACTGTATTCCAAAAATCATACAACTGATGTTGGATATGATCTTTGTATAACTATACTTATGACAATGAGACTGGTGTGACACAGTAAGGCCTGCAACAAAAATAAACAAAGTTATCAATGTGAAAATGCAAGAGCAGCCTTGTTGGTATCAGCCAGAAGTTGTTATGTATTTTCAACAGTAGTCTCAGAATTGTTAAATGATTCATAAAATGGGCAAAAGGATTTCAAGCAATCTGATTGGTTGTTAGCAGTGCATTAGATGTATCTAATGCACAGCTAAAACTAGAACCCCTATTTAGAATACACAGGTCCATTTTATAAGTGCAATAAGTCACTCTGGGATGTGCATTAGACAGTTCTAATGCACGGCTAGGACTGGACGATTCCGCCTGTGGCCTCGTGCCTCATTATCGCCCTTTAGCGTGCATTAGAACTCTCTAATGCACACCCCATTGTGTTTTATTGCTTACATGACAGACTTATTTTTTCTCAACAATAGTTATTGATGGACCATTCCCCAACCATTGAGTTCTCAAAACATATATAATTTAAAAAAATGGTTTACTTTGTATGTTGTGTGAGTTACTGTGCATTTGAGATATGTGTATATCCCAGTTCAGTGGAAAGACTTACAGTAGATGACTCAGTTGAAGCATTGCTACTTGTTAGACTTCCACTGAGCTATCAAGACTAAACATTCAGATATCTGAGTGGCAAGTCATCAAGGTTGTGGGGTAGCATGTTACTAAATGGTGGAACTCATTACAGGGCTGTCTGGAAATACATTTGTTTGGTGGTTAACATGGAATATGTATTTAATATGTGTATATTGCTGTGTAGAAGTTTGTCTAGTTTTGATTACATTATTGCTTAAACCAATGCCTACTCTTTAGCAGTACTAGATGTTAGTTTTTAAAACACTGGAATAGTTATCCACTGCACCTTTAATTCTGCACTTAAATGGGCTCACCCTTGCATCCAGAACCCTTGAGAAAAACTTCAAGCAAACTAGTCAGGTTCTCGTGGTCTTTGAATACCCATATTAAGGTACAATTATATCTTATGCTATGGATGCACTTAACCCTTAGAAGACTGTGGCTGTATATATATACATCCAGAATCTATATACATTCACAAATGTTCAGTTCTCAAGGTAGTAAGTAGCACTTTGCATTTGCACTTCTGTATTAAGCACTTTTATTTCAAAGACATTTAGCAGCTCTGAGTTCGGTGCCAGTTTTTGCTTGTGGTTGAGACTTTTGTGGAACAAGTGTATGCACTGAGGCTGAACCCCATTAGTATGCAGCTGTTCCTTCCTTGCTACAAATAGGCATGATCTGTATAATGACAACAGCACAGTACAGTTCTTGTTACAGCAGGAAATGTTGGCAATTCTTTGGAATCGTGGCTAGACATTGTATTTGAAATGCTTACCTGTGTGGTCACTTCATTTCTCATCAATAGAACAGATGTAATGTAAAATAATGACATATGCATTATTGTTTCATCTTGTTCTAGTATCTCAACCAATCATATAGTAGTACATGGTTAAGAGTCCTTACTAATAGTAGCTCCCGCAGCAAAATTACATTGTACCACATTGTCCCAATGTGATCATGCTGTTGTATTTTTGTTCCGACATCTCACCAATGGTACAACAGCATTTTGGGAAAATAATCATGAAGCACATTCTAGAATTGTCACTTATTTTACATAGAAACATAGAAGATGACAGCAGAAAAGGACCACAATGCCCATCCAGTCTGCCCATTTTTTCTACCATATGTAGACCACATATGGTGTACTCTGTCAATGGCTTATCTATTCATACTCATCTGTATTGCTTCCTTATGCCTATTCCATGCCTGTTTGAAGCCCTGCACTGTATTCATATCCACCACTACCTGAGGTAAGCTGTTCCGTGCATCCACCATCCTTTCTGTGAAAAATAACTTCCTCACATTACCACTTAATTGGCCTCCTCTAATCTCATGCTGTGTCCTCTTGTCCTGCTATGTTTCTTATATTGAAACATGTTAGACTCTTTCACTTTGTTAATGCCCTTAAGATGCTTGACTGTTTCAATCATATCACCTCTTTCCTCCTTTGCTCTTGGGTATACATACTGAGCACCATTAATCTGTCCTTATATGTTTTCTGATGCAATCCCTGCACCATTTTGGTTGCCCTTCTGTGGACTGCCTCTATTTTGTTAATGTCCTTGTGCAGATGTGGCTGCCAGTTCTGCATGCAGTACCCCAGATTGGGCCTAACTAGTGTCTTGTAAAGAGGGGTTATTACCTCCTCTTACAAATTGTGATACCCTACTGATACACCCCAACATCCTCTAGCTTTACCTTACTGATTTAGTCTGCTTGGATGATTTTGGATCATCTGTGATGATGATGCCCAGGTCTCTTTCTTCCGCTGGATCACCAGCAATTCCTTCCAACCTATAGGTGGCTTTAGGTTCTTCTTCCTATGTGCATGATCTTACACTTCTTTGTGTTAAACCCCAGTTGCCACTCTTCAACCATGTTGCCAGTTTATCCAGATCTCTTCTCATTCTGCCCACCCCATCTGGATCATCTACACTGTTGCAGATCTTGGTATTATCTGCAAAGAGACAAACCTCTACCTCCAGTCAATCTACAATGACACTGATGAAGATAGTGCAGAAGACTGATCTCAGAACTGATCCCTGAGGTACCCACATGTGACTTGCATTTCTTCTGACTGTATACCATTTACATACACTCTCTGTTCTCTGTTCGCAACCGGTTTGCCACCCAGGTGACAAACTTCTGATCCACCCAGATCCTACCCAGCTTATTAACCAATCTTCTATGTGGAACAGTATTGAAAGCTTTGCTGAAGTCAAGGTGGGTGACATCAACTGCTCCCCTTGGTCCACCACTCTGGTTACCCAGTTATAGAAATCTATGAGATTAGTTTGACAGGACCTTCCTGTTGTAAACCGTGCTGTCTTAGATCATGTACTCCTATGGATTCCAGGTGTTGCACTATCCTTTCTTAAGTAGTGCCTCCATAATCTTTACCACTACTGAGGTAAGACTGACTGGTCTGTAGTTCCCTGCCTCCTCCTTGCTACCACTCTTGTGGAGTGGGATCACATGAGCCCTTCTCCAGTCTTCTGGGACCTTTCCTGTGCTCAGAGACTCACTAAGCAGTTTTGATAATGGCTCTGCTAGTTCCACCCTTAGCTCATTTAGTACCCTGGGATGTATGCCATCATGTCCCATTGCCTTGTCAACCTTGAGCTTAGTGAGCTCTTGTAGGACCTTTCTTTGTGAAGGGACTTGTGCACATCTTCACCTCCCCACCCCACCCGTGTTCATGGTGCTGAGCTGTGGGACCCTACCCTACTTTCTCCTGTAGTAAATACTGAGCAGAAGTATCTGTTTAGGATAGATACTTTCCTTGATTCTCCTCCACACTTCCCTTTATCCACTTTGATCTTAGTTTTCTTTTCTTCCTGACCACCTGAGATAGTATTATATTTTGACTACCAGAGATTTGTTTTATAAATAAATAAATAAATAAATATTGCTTTTTTGACAATCAATTAAAAACTCTGATAATTTTGTAAACGTCAGACTTTTTCTTGAGGGTTGGGGTGGCATGTGTAAATTAGGAGTGGGGAATCTTATACTATATAAAACAAATAAACTCCATATGTAACAAGTCTGATTTCCATCTCAGCATTCTAATGGAATCAGAGTCCTTGATGGAAATTTAGACTTATTAATTTCCTATCATTTTATTTATATTGTAAACAGAGACTTAACCTTATTTGTGAAATATACATTACCTGTTAGCCCACAATATGTTTATTTGAAATTCTATATATGGAGAATACATATTGATTGGTACTACCATGTACATTTATTTTGTATTCTAGTATGTTAACCCACCATTCTTTCATGGAAAATGTTAAACCTTCAGGTACAGTATTGACTGAATATTCACAATGCATTCAAATTATCTTTAGTACCTTTATTGTTTAGCCTGGTCTAGAGGCAGACAGACTTCTACTTTTTTTTATAGGAAAGCATGCTTAATATTGTGCAGTAAGTACACAGTGATTTCATTTCCTCCAAATAAACAGAGCTGAAGACTATCAAATGTGCACGTTTATTATGAAGAAGAATACTATTGTTAAGTGTGGATTACAAGGTCAAATAAACCCCACTAAACCGACCATGAAGTGCATGGCAAGGGCAACTCTTCCAGTGCGACTCGTCTGCAACAAGCAGTAATGGCTGAAATGTTCTGTATTTAGGTAAAGCACGCCCTCTGCTAAATAAATGATAGGGACAAACCCCGTAAAATACTTTTGGCTTACTACACAGGGGTTTAAAGTTGGGGTTCTTCCTCACATGTGCACAAGTTCGCTTATATCCCGTTGTTAAAATATTCATCTTCGTTCCTCGATCGTCACACACACAGACTGAAGACTGTTATTTGCTGGTGCGCCCAACAGTGCATTTGCCCTATTTTACTATTCAAATGGAGTATTATTGAACAGTAATTGTAACTAAAAGCTAGGATAGGATTTCTAATAGGTGCACATTTACATTTTATCGCCGTTTAAACTACTGACCAATTGACTGTTTCTTCTTCATCTGCTTAATATTTAACAGGAGGGACCCTGCAGACATTGTTAAGCAAGGCAATATTGTGCCAAGAGTTCCAACTGCACTTTGTACCAGCCATTCTTTAAAATCTGCTTCTGCTCATTCCGCTCCCATTAGCTCTGGTCGGTTCGACTGATCCTTCGAACTCACCTAAGAATATCTTGTATGGGACTACAGCTAAAAAGAAAAAAAAAAAAAAAAACACCCACCCACAAAAATATGACGTGCATTGTGGACAATGTGGATCACCCAGTACACCTGTGCATTTTAATGTAATACCTAAGCAATGTATACTGAGGTAACTATGAGCTCTGAGATTATATAGCAATAATTGATCCAATGTACTTTGCATTTCCACATAATGCAAGACATGTTCAATATTCCACTTGAAATACTGTATTACTGTTTTATTATGGATGGAAAATATACCCTAACATGCTAGGCACAACCATTAATACGATCTTCAAAAGCAAGACAAGCAGAGACTCCTGTCACTGTACTTAGGCTGACATTCAGATTAGCTAAATACAAATTAAGCAAGGCTTG
The DNA here is from genome assembly GCA_016271365.2 of Neoceratodus forsteri. Lineage (NCBI taxonomy): Eukaryota > Metazoa > Chordata > Ceratodontiformes > Ceratodontidae > Neoceratodus > Neoceratodus forsteri. The sequence continues at coordinate 1,136,160,374 of CM057455.1, read as the reverse complement.
AGTTTAGTGAAAACCGACAATAACAAGATTGATCTCGGTGGGACAGTCGCTGGCAGCTTCTTTCTGCTGTATGCCTTTAGTGTATGTGCATTATCCCAACCGTATAGCTGATGAAGAAAAAGATCAGGAACCGTCTTGCAGTCAGTGCTTTAAAGAATGAGTCTTCTGCCTGTGGCTCCTCCAGCATCCACCTCGGCCTCAGTCTGAGATCATGTATACAGTAGCCAAACCCACTTGACTTATCTGCTGCTTGAAGTTTGAGGGACTCTATATAAACCTCTGAATGAAAGTAAGCCGTAGCCTCAGCAAGTCCCTGCACTGGACAGATCAGAGCCAACCGATACCTGAGCCATCTCCAAGTGACAGCAGCAGCCAGACCTAAGCATGTCCAGTCACCGCGACTGGGGTTACGGGAGCATAACGGTGAGCGCTGCAAGTTGCTCATTACACCTGATGCCGTTCGGGAGTGTACTGCATGGTGTGAGTGTGCTATCAATCGGAGTGTACTTGTATAGTGTGAGTGTGCTGTCAATCGGGGAGGGTGTACTTAAGGCTACTACAGTTTAAAAAGCCCAAAGGGACATTTCTTTCTGAAACATAATTTTCTACTATAATGCCAGGGCATGTAGTATTTTCATGTTTTTTACAGGACACAGCTGCCTAAATCAGGACTGTCCTGCGAAAATCGGGACAGCTGATGGCCCTATTATGGTGTGGTGTGAGTCTGATACCCTATGGTGTGTGAGAGAGAAAGAAACCGGACATTACAAGTAGCTGCTGCAGGGACACTATCTGCACGTCTCCATATGCCATATACAGAATTACACTTGCAGTGCCTGTCACCGGAGAACAGCTGCCACAGAGGGTGATTGGATTTATTACACAAGGAGGGATGGAGGCGACCCCTGCAGCCTCAGACTGCATCGAGCAGCAACCCTCTGTCATCTCACTTCTGTACAAACCAGTGTCTCCTGAGTACCCTATGATGCTCTTTTGAATTATGATTCTGCAGCTAGCCTGTCAAAATCTGCCGGTTTACAGGCAGGATAATCCAAGTCTAAAGGGTTAGAAGGTGTGAACCTGAGGACCCAGCAGGCCTGGGTTTGAAACTCACAACCACCACCACTTGAAAACTGTGTGACCTTGAGCAAGTCACTTGATCTCCTGGTGCCACCAGGAAAGGAGCTTCCATTCAGTGTGCCTTTCTGTTCTAAAATAATTGTTTCTCACAGTCCCTACAATTAGCCATCCCACTGGCATTTGAGATATGGGAGACTATGCAAGGATTTGGATCTGGGCTGTACAGAAACTGTTGCTTGCAAATAATAATGGGTGGATAAAACCGATTGATCATTAAGAGAAACATGGTTTTATGTCATGTGCTTACTAAATAAGCACCTGAAGTGTCAGCTGTAAATCCCTAAACAGTTAATTAACTCAAACTAATAAAAACATTTGCTCACTTATGGATTGTCTTGAGCTCTTTTATAGTTAAATCTGCTAACTATGGGTTCAAAAGTAATTGGTTGGGAAATGCATGCAAAACTGAGAATGTTCTAAACTTATGAACATGTTTGGATTTATAGCAGTAACTTTCATGTTTTATATATACATACAGTGTTATATATATATATATATATATATATATATATATATACACACACACATAAAATCACACATGCCCCACAATGCAAAGCATCATGGGCTGCATATGCAAATCACCACAGAACATTATGCTGGTCAAACTTTAGCAGAATTGCATGGTGCCAAAGACCTCTCACACAGTTTGCAAAGGGTGCTAACAGAAAACATAGAAATGTGTTTCATCCTACCAGGACTCATCAGTATACCTCATTTGTTTGACAACCCAGTAAAATGGACCAGCTACCCTTAAGGCAGTGTGCCTCGGATATATTGTGGTGAACCATTAAATAAAAACTATTTAAAAGACAAAGAACCTCTGTGACAACATTGAGGCAAGGTTACCCCAAAGGGCATTTGGCTGGTAAGCCAAGTTTCAAGAAATACAAAATCACATGCCCCCCACAATGCAAAGCATCATGGGCTGCATATGCAAATCACCACAGAATGTTATGCCGGTCCAACTTTAAGCAGAATTGCATGGTGCCGAAGGCCTCTCACACAGTTTGCAAAGGGTGCTAATAGAAGACATAGACACGTGTTTAGCCAAATGCCCTTTGGGTAAACCTTGCCTCAGTGTTTGCACACAGAGGTTCTTTGTCATTTAAATAGTTTTTATTTTAATGGGTTCACCACAATATATCTGAGACACACTGCTTTAAGGGTACCTGGTCCATTCCACTGGGGTATCAAACAGATGAGGCATACTAATGAGTCTTGGTAGGACCCTTTGCAAACTGTGTTAGAGGCCTTTGGTAACATGCAATTTTGCTCAAAATTGACCAGATAACATTCTGTGGTGATTTGTATATGCAGCCCATGATGCTTTGCATTGTGGGGGCATGTGTGATTTTGTGTTTTCTTGAAACTTGGCTTCCCAGTCAAATGCCCTTTGGGGTAACCTTGCCTCAGTATTCATGACACAGAGGTTCTTTGTCTTTACATAGTTTTTTATTTTAATGGGTTCACCACAATATATCTGAGGCACACTGCCTTAAGGTAGCTGGTCCATTGCACTGGGGTGTCAAACAGATGAGGCATACTGATGAAGTCTGGTAAGATGAAAATGTGTCTATGTCTTCTGTTAGCATCCTTTGCAAACTGTGTGAGAGGCCTTTCGGCAACATGCAATTCTGCTTAAAGTTGGACCAGTATAACATTCTGTGGTGATTTGTATATGCAGCCCATAATGCTTTGCATTGTGGGGCATGTGTGATTTTGTATTTTCTTGAAACTTGGCTTCTCAGTCAAATGGCCTTTGGGTAACTCCTTGCCTCAGTGTTTGCACACAGAGGTTCTTTTGTCTTTCATATATATATATATCTATATATATTTATTGCCTTTACTGAAAACTGTTCTCTGTATTGTTACTGCTTCCCTGTATTATGTAAATGAACTCTGTATTGTTACTGTATCTCCTGGTGGTGCCTGAAAATAGTCACCTGTTTGGCTAGCACACCAACCTGGTAAACAAAAACTAGCTAAATAAATAAATAATATATGTATATATGTATATATATACACACACACATAGAACAAATGGTGTAAAATGTTACAGGAATGGGGACACTCCTAGCCAGTACTTAAAACAGCGGAAGGAACGTCTCAAGGTTAAACAGCATACAGTACTTACTGCCACACTGGGAAAGGGTGCTCATAGTCTGACGTTTAAAAATACAGAACTGGCAGATCAGTTTGACATTTTTCCTCTTTAACCCCCAAAAGCAGGTGAATTTTTCTGGTTTCCAATGAAAAGATCTAGGAAAGCTTTATTCTGTTCAGTTTCCGGTACTGGAGTCATTGTCTAAGAAATTATTTTTCTTTCAACTACAGATCCAGCCAGGCAACCCCATCATTAAAGGAGTAGTGCACCCAGAATTTGTAAAAGCATATGTTGTGCTGTGTATTGATCTGTTTGTAAAGTCCTAGTGTGTCCTTTCCTCTATCTGCTATCAGGAGTTTTTCCTAAATTAGTTTGCTAGCTTTATGGTAGTTTTATGACCCCTGGGATCTCCATCTTAACTAAGTTTTTTGCTTTTCTTGTATCTACAATGCATCTTATCTCATGTGACAGTGATGTAGTGGAGCCCATAGATTCAGCAGCAAGCACTGCTTTACAATACAACAGCAGGGATGGCTATATTTAAAAAAAAACTATGCAGAGTTCAGCTTAGTGACTACCCTCATAGCAAAGGTCTTCTTGTTGTGAACACTTTTTTACCTTGCAACCCCCCCATGGCTCCTAGTTGGCACCTTAGTCCAGGCATCCTCTTCCTCTGGCTACTGTCTGTCCATGCCCATCTCCCAAGTGGGTTACCACCCTACTACTCCCATGGCTTGCCTCCCATGTTGAGAGCCCCCAACTCCCACCAAGACCAGATCCAGTGCAGGTGGCACCCTCCAAGATGGAGGCCTTAGGTGGATGGCCTATCAAGTCACATGACCATTGCTGTCATTTTCCAATTTTCTCAGAGGCAGAGCATGCAATGCCTACAATGGGCCTGCATATAGGTTTTAAAATATAGTCAGCTAATTAACCACATTTCCATGTCTTTTACCAAATTTCCCACTTTGGATGGCAAATAGTTTAAGAACTGTATGGAGTTCAGCTTAGTCATTAACCTCATTGTAATAATCATTTCATCCTGAACAACTTTGCTACTTGTTGTTTTTGTGTAGCTTGTATAGTTTTCAAGATATTTATAGTTGTTTGGCATGAGTGCAGAGTGCAGATGTACCTACAAACAGCAGATTTTCTTTTCACTCAGAGTGAACAAACACTCATGAAGACATGCTAAACAAATGTAAATATGTTGAAAGCCTTACAAGATACACATACACAACCAGTGTCAAAATTGATCACAACAAAATACCTTTACAAGGAGGCTAGTCACCAAGCTGAACTTTGTATGGTTTTAAAATATAGCCATCTCTGCTGTTGTAAAGCAGTTCTTGTTGCTGAATCCATGGGCTCCCTATATCACTGTCACATGAGACAGGAACAGGATGCATCGTAGGTACAACAAAAACAATAAACTTTGCTGTGATGGAGATCCCCAGGGTCCTAAAACTACAATAAAGCTAGCAGACTAATTTAGGAAAGACTTCTGATAGCAGACAGAGGGAAGGACACACTAAGACTTCACACACAAATCAAAACACTGCACAACATATGTTGTTTTTACAAATTCTGAGTGTACTACTTCTTAAAAGTCTGGGTCGATGTTGCCCTCCTGCTCACACACAAACACACACACACACACAGTGCATTTATACAAGTATTGGGAGCTCCAGGATGTACCCCCTTAAATTTAATGCTGACAACCTTAAAGACAGGGACCCACTGGCACCACTTTATAAAATGGACAGTCTCGGGTGGTAAATTCAAGGGTATTTTTGGGAGCAGTGCTGGACATGACATAAATTCAGGGTGGAATCCAACACATTTTATGTGGATTACTATTCTGACAGGGTCTTGGGGCTGGTTTCTCATTATATACTATATTTTTGCACTTTATTTAGTCCGTTTTGAACATCTCTGATGTTACAGTTCACACTTGAGGAATGCTTCCCAATTTTGCTCCTAGAACTGAGTCAACCTTTAATTTCACTCCTGTTAGTTTCTCTGGGTCCCCACACCTCATATGGAATAGCAACCTATGGGATAGCTTATCAGTGGAGATAATGGACTGGAAGACAATACAGCCTTCACCCAACTTCTGGCTCCTGTACTACCACCATGTAGTTGTACTATACTTGATAATGCACTACTCATTGTACTTTGCTATACTTGTTATTGTTTTACTAACATACTATGAAGCCAGCAGAATAGACCCTATGGTCTATCGAGTCTGCTCCATGGTCAATGCCTATGCCAGGCAGCGATTTCTAGCCCCTCCCACCCACACAAGGACCCCTATTTCCAGCGGGCCCTGGATGTACCCTCCTCCTGCACCTATCCCAGCCCTTCTTGAACTCCTCCACTGTAGTAGCAGCCACCAGCTATCCAGGCAATGATTTCCAGGTCTCCACCACTCTCTCAGTGAAGTAGTGCCTTCTTGTTTCTCCCATCAAGCTCCTCCCATCCAGCTTCATGGGGTGGTCCCTGGTGGCCCCCAATTCTCTTAGCTGTAGAACCCCTCAAGGCTTACCCTATTGACCCTTTGAGATACTTAAAACCTCTATCATATTCCCCTGTCTCCTCCAATGAGTAAAGGTTGAGCTCACCCCACTCGATCCTTATACAGCATTTCCCTAGCCCCAGTACAATCCTGGTCACTTTCCTCTATACTGTCTCCAGCAATGCAATGTCCTTCTTAACAGGGATGCCAAAACTGCATGCAGTACTCAAGGCGTAGTCTAACCAGACTATTGTACAGTGGAAGAAGTACCTCACTGCTCATTGAGCTTATCCTCCTGACTATGCACCCAAGCATTTTATTTGCTTGTATTGCTGCCCTTCTACACTGCACTGAGTTGTTCATTTTGGCATCCACCACCACCCCGAAGTCTCTTTCCTCCTTGAAACCTGCAATGTCCCCCCCAGGCATATGTATGAGTCAGGTTTTGGCTTCCAGGTGAAGAACCCTGCATTTTGCAGCATTAAACTTTAGTTTCCAGATTCTTGACCACCTCCCTAGAGTCTCCAGGTCTTCCTGGAGGTCCAACGCTCCTCCTCCTCATCCACCACTGCCCACAGTTTAGAGTCATCCTCAAAGAGACTTATCCTACCATACCATTTCTGATGTTCATGACAAAGGCATTAAATCAGAGTGGACTCAGCACTGACCCCTGTGGTACCCCACTTGTGACTAACCTTGAGAATAAGACCTCCCCACCCTCACACTCTGTACCTGCTCCAGCAGCCAGTTTCCTATCCACCTGCCCATCCTCCCCTCACACCCACATACTCCAGCTTCTCCAGTAGACAATGATGGGCATGGAGTCAAAAGCCCTGCTGAGTCCAGAAAGAGGACACCCACTGACCTGCCCTGATCCAGCACCCTTGCCACCCTTTCTTACAGGGGTGTAGCCAGGAATTCAGATCTGCACACCAAGTGGACTTACTGCTACCCCCCGCTTGTTAGGGTGAGCTACCTCCCCTGGGGTGTAGACAGACAATATCATGACAGTGGTTGTTGCCATGCATGGAATGCATTGCATTGTTCCCTAAGACACCCACATACCATCCCAGATCCTGTAAAGTTGTATTGTTCTTGGGATGCAAAGAGAGTATTAGTGACCAGCCCTTTTAGTTTAGACTCCTATGAATAAAATGACAGAAAGGTTCAGTATTTTCTTTGATAGTTTTCATGGATAAAGGAAGCAGTTCAGATCCTATTTGCTACCCCTTAAATAAAATTGCTCACCATGGAGTGCTTGGAGTATGTCTGCCTACACCCGTGCTTCATAGAACTCCATCAGATTTGTCTGGCATGATCTGCCATCAACAAAGCAGTGCTGGAAAATATCTATGTGACCCTGAGCCCTCAGCACCCCTCTGTCCTTTCCTTCAGGATACTTCCATCACTCTGCCCACTACAGACATTAGGCTAACTGGCTTGTAGTTACCAGCCTCCTCTTGTGGGCCTCCCTTGTGGATGGGCACAATGTGGGCCTTTCATCTTGCTCAGTCATTTTGTTTTCCATATACGCTTTGTTGTGGTAATACCTTGTTATTAGACTAACTGAATTATTTTTACAGGAGCTTTCAGACCTCTCGGGTCTCTTCATCATGTGCAGGAAAAGATAACCAGCATTTCAGAAGATATTCAAGAGTTTGTGGTACTTATATTGCATAAGAAATGGTAGTCTGTAAATGAAGCTATTTAATACAATACAGGTGACTACCAGGAAATAGGCTCCATATCATTAAAAGTGAGAGATCAGACATTCAAATGGTGAGCCACTTCAAAGTGATACCATGACAAACAATCAATGGCTGAAAAAGTCTCATTGAGTATGTAGGCTGTGTAATGCAGCCAGTTCAGTAAATTAAGCAGTATCTGCATATATGGCTTCTGTAAGTCAATTATGTACCTGCAACACATTTTCCATAGTAAAACTACATTATAATCTGCTGACTGTGTGACCTCTTGACTTATACCTAAAAATCAGTGTGGATTTGTCTGATGTGCATTCCTTGCCAATAAAAATCACTACATGAATTAAATCAATCAATCAATAAGGGATCGCTATAATGTATGGCGTGTATGCACTATATATTTAGCTGGTTAACAGTAAGGCGATCTTCCTACTTACTTTGCTGTACAACTAGTGTTAGTCTATTAATATGTTTAAGAATGAGTTTGTTGTTTTGTTCTTCGTCTCAAGCCTGTCATCTCGCACTGTATTTAGAGCTGTAGTATATGCTTATAATAGTACAGATTTACAGTGTTACTTGTTTCATCTGTTGCCATAGGGACCCTCTCACTGGCACCACAAGTACCCCATTGCTAATGATGGACCCGTCAGTCACCCATCGATATCCGTACCACACACGCCAAGTGGGACTCAACTCTGCAGAAGCTCAACATCTCCTATGACCTCTAAGGCACAAACCATTTCCAACAATGGCCACTCCTTTTGTGTAGAGTATGGGGACAGCGATGACAGCTCAGGTCAGTGTGCAGATGATCTTGACTTAATGGTTACATTCCCTATTACAAATGTATTGCATTGAAAGTGCTATCTGGGATGCCTGCACACACTGAGAGGGTGAGGCCTTATTGCATCACAGGGTCTTAGTCAGACAGCACGCATTGTGCTTCCCAGAGATGTAATGGTGGGTGCAACAGTCAATGTCTTGTTTTTAGTACTATTAGCCTTGAGAGCTGTGTTGATAGTTCACCTTCCTTACTAAAGTAGTGTGTGTGTGTGTGTGTGTGTGGGGTGCTGCTGTTTTTGTGTGTCTGCAAACACTGTGCCTGGAGATTGTTCAGTGAGGAGACCGCTGGATGCCAGCCAGCCACTGTGTGTAGCTGTAGCTACTGCACCTGCTGCTGGTGGCTATAATGGTAGCTTATTGCCACCAGCCCCCCCAAGGTGGTAAATTGTGGTCTAGCCGGCACGAGGCACAGACCTGCCAATGCTGCAATGTTTAACTACTGTGTGTACATCATCTTGGGGATTTTCACATATTGCCGACTGCCAGTCCTGTACCAGAGCAATTGTAGACGTGGAGTGTCAGCTGCCAGAAGTCAGAACATTAACAAGAGTTACAGAACAGTAGAGAATAAAAGATTGACTGCGCCAAAATGCACTGGAAATTGATGGGTTAAATACAAGTAAGATAAAAGTTCGAAGCGAGATGCCCATTGAAATGCATATAAATCACTTAGAAGTGAGAGTTGGGTCTTAATAGTGAGTCTCACTCTGAAAGAATAAGAATAGATAGTGCTGCAGAGAGAATATGGTAGTTAAAATGAATAACAGGTTGTATCACCTCATCTCTTAGTATAATAATGAGAGCAGTATATCATAAACACCAGTCATTGATTTCAATGTAGATTATACAGTTTGATGAGGAATACAAATGCTGTGTGAGTAGGCATGTAACTCATACCCTCAAAGGTCATACTATATTTATTTAGATTATCCTGCACCATTACACATATTTATTTCGGTTTAAGTAGAGGCCAACTTACAAATGGAGCGTTTTATTATATCTTTTCAAGCATGTTACTAATTTTATCTTGGAGGATCTGTATCCTACTGTACGTCCCACGTGGAAAGATGCTCAAAAACTTTATAATTAAAAGTATTTCTACTGTATTTTGAGCTTCTGTTTCCTTAATATGATGTTGTGCCTCACATATTATCCTTTTTTCCACATCTGGGTGGTCAGCTGTTGAGTTGTCATGGTTTGATAGGTCGAGGTGAGAGGCGTGCATTCAAACTGCTATTGCAATGTCACTTTTTCTAGCTATTTTGTAGTGACTGAAATTACAGAGACTGAATTCAGATGCTAATGAGGCTGAAGCCAGGGTCTGAATTTCTAGGGCAGGATTCTCAAAGCATAGCACTCGGTGCATCTCGGCTGCCCCAGTGCAGCTGAGATGCACCAAGCCCAAACTGTGGTATTCACAGAAGATGCACCAGGATGCTCCTGGTGCATCCCTCTGTGAATACCACAGTTGCACCCAACCCAAGATACACCGGTGCAGTCCTCTGGTCAGGCAGGGAAACTATGGGTCAGCGATCTCACGATGCACTGCGCCCAATGTTGCCATTCACAACTACAAACACGCAAATGGGGCCATTAGGCATGCAGGACACAATGGGGCCATTTACATGTCAGTATGGCCCTATTTGTGTGTGTCTTGCAGTGATGCACTAGGCAGAATGCACTGGGAACCTGCAAGGGCTATGAGCCACACACATAGCCCCAAGTAGTCAAGCTTCATAGATTCATAGAAGTATGATGATGGAAAAGGACTGAAACAAGGTCCATCAAGTCTTCCCATTTGTCCAGCTATCTCCTTGGACCTGTGCCCCCTTAACACACCCCTGTGGTTGTCCCATGCCCTTTGAATCCCTCCACTGTTTCCTCTCCAATGACTGCCTCTGGCGAGTTTGTTTCACTTTTCCAACACTCTCTCTGTGAAATAGTTTTCCTAATTTTGCCTCTGAACTGCCCCCTTCACCAGCAGGCCATGCCCCTCGTCCTCTGGTTTCCTGCATCTTGAAGATGCTCCCCTGGCACCCTGCTTATACCCTTAAGGTACTTGAAGGTCTTGATCGTGTCCCCTCTCTCTCCCCTGTTCCAGGGAGCACATCTTCAGATCACTCAATCTTTTTCACAGGATAGGTGGCTTAACCTTTACCATTTTTGGCTCTCCTCTGAACCCACTCTTGCCTCACACATCCTTCCTGAGATATGGCCTCCAGAACTGGACTTTGTACCCCAAATGCAGTCTAACTAGATGGGTGTACAAGGGTACTATGACCTCCCTATTCCTACTGGTGATCCCCTTCCAGTGTATCTTAGCATTCCACTCTCCCTGGCCATTGCCCTCCCACACTGCCTTTCCATCTTCAGGTATCTGGATATAATGATGCTCAGGTCCTTTCTTGTTCTGTCTCTTCCAGATTTCTTCCCCCATACAGGATCCTGCCTTCCAATTTCTATAGCCAAGAATGCATGATTTTACATTTTCTGAACTGAATGCAAGCTGCCATCTTTTGACCATGCTTCAAGCTGCCCCAGATCCCTCTGCACCAGTTTCATCCCTTCTTGCATGTCCACCCTATTGTAGATTTTGATATCACCTGCAAACATACTCACCCCTCCCTCAAGGCCCTCCTCAATGTTCCCTACAAATATATTGAATAGTAGGGGCCCTAGCACTGATCTCTGAGGGACCCCACTTGTGACCCTGCCTTCTCTGGATGCACCCCATTTATTATGACCCTCTGCTTCCTGTCCCCAGCCAGTTTCCGACCCATTTAACTGCCCTCTGCCCAATCCCAGTCCTGCCATTTGCACAGCAGCATCCCATGGGGAATGGAGTCAAACGCCTTCCTGAAATCCAAATAAGCCACATCCACTGCTCTCCCGATCCAGTTCCTAGGTGACCCTATCATACAACCCTGTCAAATTCATTTGACAGGATATGCCCATGGTAAAACCATGTTGCCTTGGATTTATCAGGCTGCTTTCCTCCAGGTAACTGGTGATCCTGCCTGTTATTAACATCTCCATTAACTTTCCTACCACCGATGTCAAGCTCACTGGCCTGTAGTTTCCACTTCCTCCTCCCTCCCCCTTATGCAGCAGGACCACATCTGCCAACCTCCAATCTTCCAGCATTACCCCAGTCTCTAGGGACTGACTGAAGAGTGCAGTCAGTGGTACTGCCAAAATCTCCTTTAGTTCCCTTAACACCTTGGGTGCACTCCATCCAGCCCCATTGCCTTGTCCACCTTTGTGCACCCTAATTCCCTGAAAATTTCCTACACAAGAAACAGCCTCATCTCTACTACCCCCTCCCTTCCATTTCTTTCCCCCTGCTGCCCCTCATCTTCTTCCTTCCTATTGAACACTGAGCAAAAAAGTTGATTAGTAAGTCTGCTTTCTCTCTGTCCCCTGTAGCATCTCCCTCGTTTGTTTTTAGCTGAGTATCCCCTGCCCAGTCTTGCTTTTTTCATTTACATACTGAAAGAAAGTCTTATCCCCTTGTGACCCCTCTAGCTGTTCGTTTCTTAGTCTGTGCCTTTGCCCTCTTTACTTCTGCCCCGGCTTCTCTGGCTCTCCTGGTATTTCACCCAGTCCTCTTCTGCCTGTGTTTTCTTGAACTTCCTGAAATCTTTCCTTTTGTCCTTACCTTTTGCTATTTCCTAGTATACCACAGAGTTTCCTTCTCCTCTTATTTTCTTGCACTTTGGCAGAATGTCACTGGCCCCTACAATAGCTTCTTTTATCTACCCCACATTGCCTCCACTTTAAGTCCTCCACCCTTGCAAAGCCCCTCCACTATTTCTCCCATTTTTCTGAAGTTTGCCTTCTTGGATTTTTGTCACCAAATTTTCAACGTAGTGATTTTAAGACCTCTACTCATGAACAGTGTCACTGTGATTTTCTTAATCTGTCCCAAACATCGATTTGCACACTGACCACACCATTGTGCACTACATGTGTAAAAGCACATTTGGGCAAGATGTGAAAATGACAGCTGTACTGCTCATAAGGAGGTGTGGTAAAATGGCAGTGTTGAAAATTTGGAGTTAAAATAATAAAAATTTTTGAAGTTATGAGCGCATGAGGAACTGCACAATGCACACTCATAAAACAGTAATTTTTGGGAAATTTTCACCAAATTTTTTACATAGGGTTTGGGGGACCTACTTCACGAACTGTGACACTGTTGTTTTGTTAATCAGTCCTGCAAAGTGGTTCTAAGAAGTGACCACAAAATTACCCTTCAGGACTGAATAACAAAATGGCAGTGGCTGGTTCATGAGGTGGGGTCCCAAGAACCCCATGTTGAAAATTTGTGAAAAAATTCCAAAATGGCTGAGATATGCACCAAAGTTGAAAAAGCATTTATGTCATTATACAGCTTACGGCATTTCTTCATTTTATGGTTGGCTTTGAAGAGTGCAGACATGTCCCCAGTCCACGGAAGATTATTGCGCTGGCCTCCAGAGTAGGTATGGGGTGGGGTGGGTGTGGGGAGGTGAGGCAAGCAGAGGGTGGGCTTGGGTTGGGGATGGTCAAGAGAGTCAATGAGGGACCAGTTTCTTTTGTTCTATTTTTTTTTTTTTATAAAAACGTGGACTTTTGCCACACTGGGTAGGGTCCCAGTGTGGAACCTGGAAGTTTGCTTTTTGGGGGCAGTGGAGCCGACGGGGGATTGGGACCCCCCATCGCTCATACAGTGTGCGGGGTTGGAGGGGAAAGACATGAGCATGCTGGAGTGGGCTTCCAGCATGCTACTTAGCTTTTGGGGGCGGAGCTGACAGGGAGATTGGGCACCCCCATCGGTCATACAGTGTGCGGGTGGAGGGATGCATGAGCACGCTGGGTGGGCTCCTGCGTGCTACCTAGGTGTTCATGGGGGGACTGGATCAGATAGAAATGAACTGTCTATGACAGTTCAGATGCAGTGCCGATGTATAGCAATTTGCATACTGCCGACAGCAAATTGCTCATGGACAGCAGTATGCAAATTGTCTACACGTTACCACTGCTGATTGTAGTGGTGGTTTTCTTAGAACTGTATGGCACTGCATCTTAATGGCTGTCACAAACAGCTTGGACATTCATTGCGGTGCAGCCGCGTCTGCAAAAGGGAGCAGTGCATTGAAAGTGGGGTGGCACACCTATGAAAATTCGTGATGGTGGCACTATGTCTCTTGCACATGCATGCAAGCAAACATAAAAATCAGTGCTCAGTAAACATAGTGCTGCAAACACCCTAGAAAGCCACTGGGATGGCAAGGCTAAAAGTGGTGGTGCTGTAATAATAATAATAGTTTTATTTATTAAGCGCAATTCAACTAGTACCAAAGCGCTGTACAAAACACATCAAATATTAAAATATTATATGACAAATAAAATTATAAAACTAAGTCAAATACTAAGCTCACCATTCATCTTAGTGCAGGACCGTTGAGTAGTTATGGATAGGTATTGAGGGCGTGCTCCTCCATTACAATAAAGTAGACAGCAATAGCACACTTGCCTTGGCCTGGTCAGCTTATGTGTCCTTTGTATCTGTGCAGTTAAAGCCCAGTGGGTGATAGTTTAACATGCAACAGTTAATACTTAAAGCAGATTAAATCAATGTTCTTTTAGGGCCTCATCCACTGAAAGGTCAAGATATCCAATTGTTTGAGCATATCCGTGTTACATAGCAGCACAATCAGATGTCCATCCATGCTGGATGGCATCTTCAGCCCAGCCCATCACTCTCCATTAGAGCAGCACTTCACACATGGGCAAGGATCGGCACTGTGGAGCAGTGGCAAACATCAGGCACCTAACTGGATGTCCTTGTTGGTCCTTGGTTAGCTCCCCTATTCCACACCAAGCGGGAGCATAAGATATGGCAGTCTTTCTACAAGGAAAACAGATTGTGCCAGAATGTCCCGCAGTCCTCAAAATCTGCTAGGAGGGCAATGGGCAGGTTGTGGTGAGGCTGATTGAACCCCCAGAGATGTTGTGGCACCAGTCAGAGGGGGAACATGTGAGTGTTATGGTAGGTCATTGAGATACATTGCTTGCTCCCCACTGCCAGCTCTCCATGCTGTGAAGTCCATTAGGGAATGGCACATTAGTGCTCCTTACTCCCTTGTCTACTCCTATCTAACTGCCCACATAGCTGTGCAAGTGACTGGAGGATGGGCAAAAGAGGCCATGCTTCCAGGGTTGTGGATGAGCAGAGGTCTTTGCATGAGCATAACTGGACCTCTGTATACAATGCGCCCTACTATGCACCCTCCAAAGAAGCACAGTACCAGTATGCTGTTATTGAGATTGGGCCCTAAGAATCCTGCATTTAGTGAAATTAAAAGGAAATACTGGAGAAGCAGTTTACAAGAACAACAGCTCATAGGACCTGTATCTGCATGCTTGGAGAAAGCAAATATCCAGATTGTCTGATCTTCATGAGTCTCTTGAAACCACATACATGCAGTGCTCTCAAAAGCTTCAGTTTCACTGCAAGAGATCATGGGTATGCAATCTTTGTGCAGGGCAGTCTGACAAGGCTTAACTAGAATTAATTCACCATTCCATTTAAACCAGGTTTCCCATTGAGCTGGTTTATAAATTTCTGCATGAGAACTGGAGGGACACGGAAATTAAACAGCTTTGATATTTGTGCTCTCATTCCTTGCATCCTTTTCGGATACTACACACTGCTCTTTTTCACTTACACTACCTCTGAGTGTGTTACTTGCCTGATTTCCTGAAGGCTAACCCTTTGCTTATCTGAGACAACTGCACTGCATTGAAGAGTCCGAAAAGGACAAAACATGTGTCCATGGTTTCTTGCTCTGTCACATCATGATTGAAGACAGTATGAAAGCCTGTTTAAAAGGTGATATTTGTTCTGGTGAACCCTGTCAGACTTTTACTCACAAAGATTTGCACTTCATATGTCTCAGTAACTGACAGTGTTGTTGATAAATGTATATGTTGTCATGTGTGAGTGCTCTTGAACCTGTGCAGTATCTATATGGTCTGTAAAGTGTGTTACGTCTGTCTTGAACACACATACCATGTATGCTCTCACACTAGGTCAATGTGCATCTTTTAATTTAAGGAAATACAAAGTTAAAAGACATGACACTGATTACCACAGAAAGACCCCCAGCTGATAAAGGTCTGCAAAAAGCCAAAAGGCCCATACAATGTCACATGCATCATGAAATATGCAATTTACAACTGCAACAATTCAATCTATTTCATGAAGGACTCTATGTCCCTTCAGTGTTGCTTAAGATTTCTAAAATGTAGCCCCAGGTATTTTGGTTTGCAGGAGCACAACACCCACACATTGGAAATTTGATCTGTTTTCTTGTCACTAATCAAATCTATTTTCACTCATACAACTCCCAGAATCAAATAAATATTTCAATGGTTCCATGGCAGCAGGAAGACAAAAATTTGCCAACCAACATTACATCAACGGCTTTATGCTGACCATAGGTAAACCAGCAAAACCATAAAGTAAAATGGTTGTTTTTTTTGGGGGTCTGCCCCTGCATGCCCTGTATTTTATTATAATCAACTCTGAATCAAAGCTAATTGAGGGAGGGGGTAAAACCTGGGGAAGTCATGCTGAGGTCCTAAGTGGACTTTACAGTGATCTATTGTTTTAGTTGTTGCTGTCTATAACATCACTGTAAAGTTTTGCTGTGGTGGTGGCATACCAATTTCAACAATCAGAAATGGAGGCATGCAGGATATTTAGGTTTTGATCAGCAGCATGAAGGAAAAGAATGCAGTGAAATATGCACAATATTAAGAGATGACTGCTTTTAACAAAGCAAATAAAATAAAAAAATGAGCCCTATGCATTATGCCTATGCACATGGAAACTTGGTGTAAAGGCATAGATATGCTTGAGTGCCAGACAGTGGGAGTCCTGTGGACCCCACATGGCATTCACAAACAGTGCACATGTCTGAAATATGCTGGATCTCCCAGCCTTGTGGACAGCAATGCACCATAGGAGTTCGGTGGTGTGCCCACACTTCATGGCATTCACAAAGCCACATACTGTAGAGCACTGAGTGCATAGTAGGGTGGCAGATATGCCAGAGAGAACCCTGCCATAAGTCTCCTATGTACCTTGCCCCACGAGACCAGACAAGGAATGTCCTCAGAGCAGGTTGGCATCAGGTGGGAAACTGCCAAAGCATGCCAGCCCCATCCCCACACCCCAAAGGCTGACCCCGCCATACACATGGTGCTGCCTCATCTCCCCAGAGCTGCACCACCCCACCTGAGGGAAGAACCACTGTGTTCATGCTGCCCACAGTCTGACACTGCACCAGCAAGGCAGCCAGAGGGTACATCACCCCACCACATGGCTGCACCAGTCCCTGCTCCGACATCACCCCTATGTGGGCACCTGCTTTGGGTGGTCCAACCCCACACACACACACACACTGATGCAGTGGTGCCCCATGTCCCCGTCACACACACACTGCTGGTCTGCGATACCCCCACACACCTGTTGCACTGACACCCCTCCCATATGGTCCATCAGTGCCACGTCATGGGACAGCTGGTGGAACTGCCAACCACACACCTCCATGGCCACCGCCGTCTGATATCCATGAGAGTGCACAGCCAACAGTGTACCTAGCCATGCAAGGGATCTACTGTAGGACCTGGAATGGGCATCCTGGGTCTGCAGCTCTGCCCCTGTCCAATCCACATGATCCTGCATGCTGAGGGAGGGCTACAGACAGGTGGCCAGCATTTGGGAATGCCGCGGTATGCACCTGTACGCAGGTGTGGAGCTACGTGGATGGGATATTCACCTCAGGTGCATACTTCCTGCCTGTTAGTGCATAGTACCCATTATGAATATATCCAAAAGAAAATAAATTGATTTAACTGATGGCTGGGAACATTTTTAAATTCATAATGTGAGGGTGTAGTGTTCCTTTAATCAAATGTCTGAAATTTGGGACAGAGCAGAGTAAGTGGTGAACAGCTAATGATCAACACTACACTGCTAGACAAATCTTTCTTCTTTTAGTCTGAGAATATATATGACAGGCTGTAAATTATCTTTCCATGGTCCAGCCCAGAACCGTATAATTACAGTAGCGTTGCTGTATGTCAAATAAAAATTGTAGTGCATTTTATGAGACCTGTCTTACAGAAGTTTTCACTGTTTATATGCCTTTTTTCAGTTGGGGAAATCACTGTAGACTAGGGCTTAGAGTACTGAACAGTAAAACAGGACAGAACAGGTTTGTGTTCTACCACACCTATTGACTCACCTTAGAAACATAAAATGTTATGGGCAGATAAAGACAATAGGTCAATCCAGGCTGTCCAGACCCTGTGTCAGTCAATGTGCAAGTCTAGCATTGGCCAGACTGCAGTCTGCTAGACAATGCTAGTTTCCTGTGAGACTGTGCCCATGTTACCCTGATCTGATCCTTTTAGCTGTTGCCCTCCCAAGTTCCATGAATATGTTTCATCCATGTTTAAATACATTGACTATCTGGAAGTTAACAAGCCACTGTGATATGTTGTTCCATTTGTGCACCACACCCTTTAAAAACACTTCATTGTGTCCTTCCTGAACTTACCATTCACCATCTTCAAGCTGTGCACCTATGTGATGTTGCCTTCAAAACTGAACAGTCTTTGAATATCCACATTATTAATATCCTTTAGGTACATAAAGAAGTCTGTTATACCACCACCCCTTCTAGTGTCCAGTTAGTATATGCTTTCGTTCTCCAGTCACTATAGTCCTGTGTTCCTTCTGGCCCTTGCTCATCTTGGCTAGTCTTCTTTCAGCTGAATCCAGACAGTCACTTTCTCTGACCTTGAGCAAGTCATGAGGCTTTCCTAGGCTTCATTCCTCCTAGCTCTATAACTGGGTGAAGGCAGGATCAATAAAAATTAGGTGTTACATCACAGTTCGGCATTTATGAGTAAACTTCTATACTATAAAAACTAAACATCAAATGAAAGTGGAAGGGTGTGAGCAGTGAGTACAAAGTATTGCTGCATAGGACTCTGTATGACTTTCTGTTGCACTGAGTCCTAGCCTTTATTTCAATATTGTAGGGCTCTGCTCAACATCTGCTTTATGCATATGTGCCCCATGATTTTATATGGAAAAAAAGACCCAAACATCTTGCATGATGTGCTGTTTGGTATGGTGAAAATTACAGCAATATTTATTGCTACTTTTCACACTTACATTTAAATGTATATGTAAATGAAATAACATTTTGTGTATAGTGACAGGTCAACACACAGTTGTATTCTTCTCAAAATAAGGTTTTATTCATCAACAAGCTATTACTTTCTGCATCTCATTTCCCAATGTTATATTCTGGCATGTATATTGCACACAATCCATTGCTGAACAAAGATTTTGCATAGAAAATGGGTTCATAAAGCGTTACTCAAGAACTCCTGAAGAATATCCATGTGCATGATAAGTAGGTAATCTTTCATATTTTTTTTGACATGTAAAGATTTAAAGTGCTTTTTAAAAGGAAAGTCCCTTAGCCTATTATTATGTTTCCTGTATTTTTTAATTTTTTAAGAGATTAACCAGGCAGGCATGTTGGCGGGGGCTGCACATTTCCAGATATTTGAAATGGGGTATCAGGCTGCACTGTAATGTGCAAATGATGATCACTACTAGGAGAGAGGACACTGCATTTGGAACGGGCTATTGGGCAACACGTGTACTTTGTCAGGGTTCGTGGATGGGAGGTGGTACCACTAGAATACCAGAGAACATGGTTTATGCTTGATATGGAAACCATTGTGGTTCAGGGATTGGTCGGACTAGCCTCCCAGGGGCTGGTGGCTGCTGTGTTGCTGTATGCACAGCAGCCCGCATGTGGGTAGCTACCATTTAGGTGTGTTTTTACATGCCTAACTTTTTGTGGCACATCTCAGCTGAATAGAGAGATGTACCGATATTCATGGGCACACCCCTGGAGATGCACTGCATATATTATCACTGCATTTTGGCTGCTGGCACATCTCCTTTGAAAATGTCCCCTAAGTCTTTGAGGTTATTTTTGTAATCTTTAAGTTTAGCAAAGAAGTCATTGAAAAGCTTGAAGATTTCCACTGGTGAGTTAATTAGTTCACCACTGTGCACCAGAGTAATATGTGAGTTTTTAGCTTACCTACTGTGACAGGGTCAGAGCCACTGTCTGAACTTTGCTGCATTTTCTTTTATACTGTCCTGTTCATGTAAGTTTACTGTTCTAGTTACAGGCAGAAATCTGGCCACTTTCAGTTTTGTAGTCTACCCCAAGTATGTAAATTGCTTGCTTCTTCTGTGCTGTACTGTAGGCAGACACAGAGGAATGTAGTAATGACAAATAATTGAAACACAGACCCTTGCACTCAATGTTTTATTCTGTGTAAACTGCTTTGAGTTTGCAAGAAGGCAAACATAAAACATTCTTTGCTAGGTGAAACAGAGGTACGTAAGGTCAGATGAGTCAGCCTGCATGTGTTTACTTAGAGAATTTTGTTTATTCAGGATGAGTCAGCCTGCCTGTGTTTACTTGAGAATAGTGAGTCAGACAGCCCACATGGTGCTGACATCATCAGTAGGCAAGGATAAAAGCCTACCTCCTGAGATGCAAAACAGATGAGTTATGAGTCAGTCAGTGGAGACCTGACTGTTGTGGAGGAAGTATTTCATAGTACATACAAGTTTCCTATGCTAGGAATCTATTTGGCTGGAACAAAGCCTGAAAGTTGTTCACTGAGGGAATTGTGCACTGTTTTTCATAGCACATGCACATTTTCATGAGTTAGGAATCTACTTGGCTGTAACAGAGCCTGGAAGTTGTGCACTGAGGGAATTTTATACTGTTTCTCATAGCACATGCACGTTTTCATATGCTAGGAATCTGTTTGGCTAGAACAAAGCCTGCATGTTTTCATGTGTTATGAATCTATTTGGCTGGAAGAAAGCCTGGAAGTTGTACACTGAGGGAAATGTGCACTGTTTTTGCAGAACTAAAGGACTAATCACCTATTTCTTTTCTGTATGTTTATTTTATTTTGGAAAATAAATACCACAAAGTGCATTCTGCACCTTTACCTGTGTTTGTAGCATTTCACTACCCATTAACCTTCACACCTGCCATTTGATTTAAAGGTTGCCATACTTTTGTTTTGAATCAATTAAATTATCAGTTTGTATTCTTTTGTAGAAGTTAAGTTTAGCTAAACTACATGCAGACTTACACTTATTTCTAAGTTGCTTACATCCTACTAAGAGTCTGACATTCATTTTTTCTTATACTATTTCCAGATCTTATTTCAGCACTCAGGTTCAGTACTGTTTTAGTACACCACCACTTGTTGACTCTAACAGCCCTGCTGATGACAATATACTGTATATTTATTGCTTTTAAAAGCAGTGACACCAGTGTCATCATGCATTACAACTTTTGTAACTGAGCACAATGTGACGGTATTATCAGGATATTGGCTGTCACTTTTACTCTGTGATACCCCAGATACTGCAGCCATAACAATACTGTGAACAGTGGTTCTGTGTGAAATGTAGGGGATGCATCGGGTGTAGCAAAACATAGGGTTCAAAACATAAGATCAAAGCATTTCCATGCACAAATGTTTTAAGGTGAAAATACTTTAAGTCCTGACTCCTCTTCATTGCTTGTATTGGTATAGAATTATCATTTTGTTTTTGGTTTTCTGCTGTATCTGGATTACTGCCTTCTCATATATTTTTTAGAATTTTAGATACCATGATATCTATATTTATATGAAATAACTAGTTTTCCTGAGGGTCCGGAGGGAGTGTGTGTGGCAGTTACATCAACAGGAACTTACAACTAATGTCTAAGCAATCAAAACACTTTAAATTATGAATATATTTACAGTAGTCATCACCCTAATGTGCAGAGTATAGCAATACAATAGAGGAAGAATTCTGCTGAGACAGCAAGAGAGGAGGATACTAACAGAGTAGATGGAGTTGGAAGGGTAGAAAATACGGGATGATATAGTGGAGAATGATGCATTTGTTACATTGTTTTCCATTTGTGATATATCACATGGTATGAAAGCTGCTATATAGAGGTGCAACACCCTGTTTTAAGTGGGATCCTGTTTCTACCATGCAATGTAGCTGAATACTGAAACACAGGAATATCAAATGACTCCTTCCTCTGAGGTTGCACAGTATATTAATGGCTCTGGTGGGATTGTAATCTGCAGTCACTTGGTCCATGGCTCAGAGTGCTATAACCAGTATATCAAGATAACCAGTATATCACACACCACTTTCCAATTTCATTTTGACTACCCCGGTTGTGCTGTCTGCCACTACTGTATGAGCTTCCCAAGTGCTCAGATAATTTGAAAGGATGGTCATTGTTTTATCCTGAAAATAACTACAGTATCTGGTTAAAACAGAGTGGATACAAAGCATATAAGAAGAGCAGATATAGCAGTAATTGTTGCCCTAAGAATATCCAGCTAATCTAATACTATCTACTTTATTTGTAAAGTACTTTCCCTAAAGGATCATAGTGCTGTACAAAAGATAAGATAAGTGCTTACAGATGCAAGTAAAAGCATAAGACAATGTCTGATGCTGTAAAATACAATAAGTCAATAAGAACACTGGAATCAGATGAGCAATAGTCCAACAATTACTGGCACTCATTTAGAGGACATAATTAGGTTGCCAGATATCAGTGGGTTAAACATCCCCATTCAAAATAGTATGTTTTAACTTATGTTTTACATTAGATACAGACTCTGCTTGGTGAATTCAGACTACTGTATCTTCTCTAACTGGGAGGATAATTAAACCAGATATGTTCTGGCCAAAATTAATAAAACAAAGCAGATCCAGATCTGCATCGGGTAGTGACACCATCCTGTGTATAGCCTCCAGGGGTAATACTCTCTTCATACATCTTTAAGCACCACTTTCAATATGTTGCTCGCTGTTGATGTTGCTTATGATTTTTGTACTGCAAAATAAAAGACAAAGAACCTCTGTGCGTAAACACTGAGGCAAGGGTTACCCAAAGGGCATTTGGCTGGGAAGCCAAGTTTCAAGAAAGTATAAAATCACACATGCCCCACAATGTAAAGCATCATGGGCTGCATATGCAAATCACCACAGAATGTTATGCTGGTCCAACTTTAAGCAGAATTGCATGGTGCCAAAGGCCCTCTCACACAGTTTGCAAAGGGTGCTAACAGAAGACATAGACATGTGTTTTCCCTACCAGGACTCCTTAGTATGCCTCGCCTGTTTGACACCCCAGTGGAATGGACCAGCTACCCCTAAGGCAGTGTGCCTTGGATATATTGTGGTGAACCCATTAAAATAAAAAACTATTTAAAGACAAAGAACCTCTGTGCGTAAACACTGAGGCAAGGGTTACCCTAAAGGGCATTTGGCTGGGAAGCCAAGTTTCAAGAAAGTACAAAATCACACATGCCGCCACAATGCAAAGCATCATGGGCTGCATATGCAAATCACCACAGAATGTTATGCTGGTCCAACTTTAAGCAGAATTGCATGGTGCCGAAAGGCCTCTCACACAGTTTGCAAAGGGTGCTAACAGAAGACATAGACACGTGTTTCGTCCCTACCAGGACTCCTCAGTATGCCCTCTGTCTGTTTGACACCCCAGTGGAATGGACCAGCTACCCCTAAGTAAAAATGTCCCTTTTTTATTTGAAATGACAGATGAAATGTATGGGTGATACTCACTTCAGTGTAAATTCTATATGCTTCTAAAATACTTTGATATAGCCAAAAAAAAATTGCTTAGATGTTATCATCCACAAAAATCAACAGCAGAAAATGTTAATCCTTCCATGGCAGAGACTGATATATCAGTCCACAATTCTATACATCCTAATTCTGTCAGCAGCCTAAGGGTTAATTATACCATGGACCTCGAACAACAACAATGAGATAGCAGGCTGGCACCTTACTTCCATTGTAAATCTACTGATAATCACTGCAAAGGTGCCAGCCAGCCACATCTTTAAAAAAATCCATCTGACATCGAAATCACGGAACTTGAACACAATTTTTTTCCCCTGCTAAGCAGAGAGCATAAACAGCAGCTCTCTGCAATGCAAAAACAAAACAAAAACTTTAAAAACATGACTTAAACTTGAAAAACACTCCCCCAAAAAAAAACTATTTGATTTAATTGCAATAGCCACTCAGTGGATCTGGATTATTGGGGTATTTACCACAGCTGGGATTTATCCACTCGGCTGCACCTCGCTGGCAAACTACTCCAGTCATGGTAAATCCTCCGATAACCCACACCCCTCACATCTTATTCTTATATAATTATTGACATAAATTTAAATCATTACCACAGAGTAAGAGATCAAAGGGAGACCACGAGTTCAAGGTTCCTTTTGAATTTATAGATGTCAACATCGATAACATGAAACACATCTAACTCCTCAAATGATGATATCGTAATAACTGTGCCAATTGATATGTATACCCTCAAGGAAAGGAAGGAGAGGGGACATGATAGAAACTCTCAAGTACCTCAAGGAATCAATAAAGTCCAAGAGGGTAGCATCTTTCAAAAAGTGATGTGCAGGACTGGCTCTGTGATGCTAATTCAACAACTATGTTGTCAATTGCAGGTTGCAGTTAACATAATTCAGGAAGGAGACCACAGCTGTTTTTCCATTGGGGCATCCCTCAATCCCCCATGTAGGGAGCTCTGCCCCTGCACCCCCAATGTAGTGGATTCCAATTCTGAGTCAGAGTTGATTCAGGGAAGGGATGATGGACTGGGAAAGAGAGGGCCAGGGTCTTGGGTGGACCATTACAGTGAACTATTGATATTGTCAGCATTGACATGTTCATTGCAATGGTGTTGCCATTTGGCTGGCATACCTGCAAGAACAAGGAGGCACAATTTAAAGATAGAGGGGGACAGCTCAGGAGCAACATGAGGAAGTATTTTTCATGGAGAGGGTGGTGGATGCATGGAATGGCTTTCCTGAGGAGGTCATGGGGTCCAAAAACAGTGGGGAATTCAAAAATGCATGGGACAGACATAATGCAATTCTGGCGGGGTTAGGAAGAAGTAGGCTGTTGGTTAACTAGGATCTTCAGCTTATCCAATAGGTAGGGAATGAGCAGACTGGGTGGGCCAAGTGGTCCTTATCTGCTGTCAAAAGTCTATGTTTCTATGTAAAGTATCAATTACTTAGTAGCAATATTATTTGTTCTTATTGAAAGTATATTTTCCAGGAAAATAATTTAGGGCTGATGCACAGAGCTCTTTAAACCCATATCCAGTTGTATATGTCAGCCCATGGTGCTGAGAGGCCCCTATCTGCAAATGTGGAGACTGGAGTGCATAGTCAAATCAAGTTTCATCACTTGGGAATAGTAACCAAGAACTGATCCATGGAAATGTTTGGTTAGTCAGGTTGAAATCCACTAGAAGGGTGTGAGGACACTCTGCAGCCATTCACAGCATTGTCTGTGTGGTGTGAAGGCCTTGGAGGAACACACACTAGGTTAGTTGGCCCCTGAGATAACTCCTTTGTATCTCCTGAACTGCTGGCGCAACAGGTTATGGGGCCCTTGATTAGGCTTCTCTCCACTGTAGTGGTCCCCAGCCATCTGTTGCCTCATCTAGCTGGGCAGTAGGGTGTCTACATAGTTTTAAACAACTAGAAAACTATTTTCCATTGTATACTGTAGGTATGCATCAGTTCCAAAGACACTGCCATATCCTACAACCTTTGCTTGCAAAAAACAGGAGAGCGACTCTTTGGCCATTTTGGACATCCGATTGGAAGCCTGATGTCCAGCTTACATCTACCTAGTGGACTTGTAGGACCACCCCTGTTACCATGCAATACTCTAGGTGTCCAGACGAGAGTTCAAGATGCAACTGCTGCAGATTCACATACTGGGAGGCAGAGTTGCACAAGCTGGATTTGTGTAAATTGTGCCAATGCAGACCCAAGTTAATTATTGTTTCCAAGATGATCCTGACAGAACAGTAGCATACATTCATATATTACATCCCTTTCATCCAATAAAATCCCAGCTCAAATTAATAGCATGACAGTAGTAAATTATTAAACACCAGCACACTGAATGGTTATCATATCCCACTACAGCATTAGACTTGACAGGCATATTGGTATAGCCTAAATAACTGGTACAACACATAGCTCCAGGTGTTGTTTATCAGCATGCCACCCCTCCCCACCTAGATCTTTTCATCCCTGTTCCAGTATGGGCACAGAGGAAGACAGTACAAACACCCATGCTGATTAGCAGTCACATTTAAAATGTTTAATTAATGAAAATATGAACTATGAACATGTACGTAATACCTGGGGAAATTTCCCACAGTTTCTATATGCACTTATGGATTCAGAAAATTAATTCATGTTTGTTGTTATAACAGTTTCAGAGTTGTTTAGAGAAGTGAGTTTAGCTTGCTAAGTATTAACTTTACAATGCAACATTTTTAAAGTATCTGTGCACTGACTGTGCATAATGCTCATATGTGCTAAATGACTTGCATTTCTGGATATTAGCTAGCCCTCTATGTGGTGTCACTAAAATCTGTGTCTCTCAATAACTACATTTACTGTTGTGGATATTAAAATACTGTATATAAACAAAAGACTTTTGTCTTGTATGCAGTTCATCTGGCTGTATTTAATGCTATAAAATGCAACAAAGACAAAGTTAAAAAAGACTTGAGTACTGATACCTCATACATAATATATATATATGTTATGATAGAAGTAGAGATGGTAATACTGAGACAAAGCCTAGGGTGTATCATGATCAGAGACCCCAGTGCTCTGTGGCACTTGGTCCTCATTTCTGATGCAGGCCTCCTAAGCTTCTGTAGCAGCATTTCTTGATTTCTGTGGCATGATTTAGTCATTGCTGCAAGATAAGAACAATGTGATGTCATTAATGACATCACTTACTGAGCACAGCAGAGGGCTTCCTGATAAATATGAGCTGGGGAAGGAGTAGGGCACTATTGAAAAACTGTATATTTGAATAAAATTTCACCAAGAACAATTATGTGGCACTATGTATATTCTGCAGCATGATGCAAATTTACTAAACATTTCATGACCACAGAGTCACAGAATTCTAAGGACCTTGATAGTGAATGTAGTACCACAGAGTTCATCAAAGTGGGGATTGACCAAGACTCTGATCTCAAAGGGTGGTGATTCTGGCAGAAGGTGCCTATTGAGGTTCCTTAATATTTGATGGTAGGAGAGAATGTAGTAAATGAGTGACATGATTGAGACATGTACTGTAGGACCTGAAAGCAATGAATAAGGTGAATGCCAAGAACTTTCCTCCCTTAGCTCAACTATAGAGAAGAGAGAGACTGACTGAAACTCACAGGAGATTTAAAAGTGACATCCATAAGCACTTGTTCACTGAAAGAGTGGTGAATGAGTGGAATAGGCTGCCAAAGGAAGTGGTACAGGCCAAATCAGTGACTGTTGTAAAGCAGGGGATGGGACAGGAGTATGGGACTGGTTAGAGAAGGGTATAAAAACAAAGGGAGGGATGGCTGCTCCGGCCAGTGCAGTGCAGTTAGGCAGGAGGGAAAGGCTGGTGGGCTGACAGACCTTTTCTGCCATCAGTGGCTGTGTATCATATCAAGTAACTATGAATGAGAACAAGGCAACAAAAGGCTAAGTGAATCTGCTAAGTTATTGGTTGATTGTTTTATTTATTGATTGTTTCATTCATTCATTATTGTTTGTAGAATTTTGTTGACCAGAAAAGGCACGCTGAGCTGAAGCTCATTTCTAAAAGAGGGGAGGTAATACAGAAATTGAGAGAAAATAACAAAATAAATAGCACGTTAATGGAATTAAAAACATATCAGTTATATACACAAAGTCATATGTTACAAATTCTGTGATATTCAGTGAGACATGGAATGTGCAAGACTAAATGACAAACGTAGAGACATAGCTTCAAGGGGAACAGTCTGTATTAGCAGCTCCACACCCAAGTGTGTGACTGGTCCCGATTTCACTTCATTTGAAAAATAAAACATTGTTTTACTTACTCCGTTGTGTGCGGTTTTAGATTTTATCTGGTTGATCCTGCCTACTCCTGCCCTGACAGTTCCCCAAATCATCTATCCCAGAATCCCTGTGGCTGATTTCAGAGACTGACTGCAGCCACAGGATGTTCAGTTTATTCTAACAGGATTCTATCAGGACTGCTAGAATTACAGTTGTAACAGAACTGATCCTGTTGGAGCTTTAAAGCTCTGATCAGCAGTTTGCCATAATGCTGTCCTCTCAGTCCTCTGTGATTGTACTTAGCCTGAGAGGACAGTGTCACTGAAACATCTGATTGGCCCCATGATAACATTTGCTTTCAGGAACTTTCCCATTTCATTGGAACTGTTTGCTCTGTATCCACATGTACAAGAAATCCTCAGGAACGAAAAACACAAACTTAAGATCTGTTGGTCCACTGATTGATATTGCTCCTATCTGGCAGGCACCAAAGATGTTGTGAGAGCTCATAGCTCGAAAACAGTTTTCTTTGCAAAAGATTCAAAACATAATAGAGAAAAACTGGAAACTCTTTCTGTGCAGGTGAAGCTGAATTCTGATTGCACTACTGCAATGAACTGGTATTGATCATGTCCAGTGCCCTATATGGGACACTTCCACCTGTTCAAAGTGAAACTATCTGGCTGCTGCTGCAAGAGGCAGGAATGCCTGACAGGAGTTGTTCCCTTCCCATCTCTTTCAGATTGCACCTTCTACCAACTAATCGGCTCAAATGCAGATGCAATTTTGAATCACTGCATTTCGTTCCATGGGTAAAATTGATTGTCCTGTGTATACAAGGACCAAATGGTCACCTCCTAAAAGAAGGCAGCATTCACATTCCGCCGTAAGTAGGGAGGCCAGACTTCACACAGTGCTTCAAATGGGGCCTCATATATGTTCAAGGGTGGTAAAATTACAGTACATCAGATAATCAGCTCAAAAATACCCTCTTTTGGCATTCCCCGGAAACATAGTTGCAATCCTGGTAATCTAGGTGCATTGTTTTGTTCCTCAAAGGTTGTTAGATATAACTACTCCCAGATCTTTCTTTCACTGCTCCCAATATATTTTCATTCAGATTCACTCATTATTTTACCATATCTGAAAGGTAACACTTTACAGTCCCTTGTTTTATATGACATACCCAAGCATGTTAGTGTAACCAGGTCCTATTGCAGTTCTTCCATGCTTTGTCCTGTAATCACCACTTTGTCAGTCGAGTATCATTTATAAACTTCGAATAACCAACTATTTGTTCTCACTTCCAGATCACTTGTATATGAATTTAACTTGTCTAGTCCCCAATACTGACCCCCTGCGGACACTGCTAATCACCTTGCACCAATCAATCGTATCACCATTAATGCACATCCTTTGTTTCCTCCCTGTGAGCCAGCTGTGTATTCAATGAATGAGACAGCAAGGCAATCCATGATCGTGGAGTTTCAAAATCAGCTTATCACGTGCGACACTGTCAGACTTCTTGCTGATGTTCAAGTAGACCATGTCCATCAGATTCCTCCTGTCCACCTTTCTCATCACCTTATCCATAATGATTGGAACATTCACCTGTCGGATCTGCCTGTTCTAAATCCGAGATGACTATCTTCATACATGTACTTATGTAATGTGGTTTTATGTACACTCTCTAAAGCATTGCATACCACCATCTGCTCATCGGCTTGTAGTTTCCAGGTGACCCTATGTTCTTCCTTTACAGTGCAACCATGCTTGCTTGCTGCCAATCTTCTGGTACCACAGCCTCTGAGATGAGTAAAAAAAATTATAGTTAATGGTAAATATATATCTGTCAGAATTCATAGGTGCAGGCCAGAGTCCCTGTGATATACTACCATATAAGTTCTTTAATTCCATACTAACTGTTTTTCATGAGAATAACTGGCCTACTATCTCTACCAGTGAGTGCTCTACAACTCCACCATTCATAGTTTCTATGGTATTGAAAAATGAAAAAGTAATTGCTCAACACATTGGCTATGACTAAGAAATCTTCAATTATAGCACGGTTATTTTCTCTCTTAATCAGACCAACCCTTAGTCTTGTACTTTGTTTTCCTTGATATAACTGTAAACCAATGTTTTGTTATTCCCACCACCTAGCTCATCAACAGCTCTGATTTTCCTTTCCTGATCACTCATTACATTTATTCTGTTATGTCTTGTATCTCATTCTCGCCATGCCCCCAGGTTCTGATGCCCAACCTTATAAGCCACTCTTTTTTTCTTTATCAAATGTTTTATTCCATGGAAGCCCCATTCCAATTATTGTAACACCTTTTGTTTTACTATTTAATGGAATGCATTCTTCCTAGGCAATTGCAATTTTTAATCTATTCCACTCCTATTGTACCCTACCTTCCAATCCTCCACTCCAAGGCATGATCCAAACTGCTTTACACTGAGAAAAGGGTAAGGTGGTGGACTGGCTCACAAAATATGCACAAAAGCTATGAATGGTGTAAGGAGATAAAGTATTATAGTTAAGTAGATTAATGATTTGATATTTGATTTCAGCCATAGCTGAGTCAGTATGTGGAGGCTGGAATATATAAGGTGTACTGCTAATGGGAGAGCAATGCTAGAGGTTCAGTGGGTGGAACAACTATGTCACTACCCCATGAGGCCTTGCAAGGCCACTCCTCCTGGTCTGTTCCAGGATTTATTTCTCCATTGCGGCTGGAGGTGCCACCCTTCCTCACTTCTGTCCATCTTTTCTAGGCCACCCTGGCTGCCAGATCCTTCTCCTCAGTTTTCCACTTCCCACTCCTTGGCTACTTTTCTGGTGCCTCGCTCATCCCCTCCTTCACAGCACCCACTGCTGCTTGCTTGCTCTGCCTACCTCACCTTGCTTGACCCACAGTTCTTTCTCCTGCTGCCATTTCTGCTGCTGTTTTTTGCTTGCAGGCTCCCTCTCAGTTTCATTGCCAGGTACTCCAGATATGTTGTCACCCACCTGACAGCTCATCTGTGCTCTCTTGCTTGGTTTGGTTGCTGCCGCTGTCCTGCACAGTTGCTGTGACCTGTCTCACCTTCTCATTTACCTGCTCCTGGCACTACCGCTGCCAGTTCATATTCTCTTCACCTGTCTGCCCACCTCTCCTCCATTTCAAGATGGGGCCTTCAGTGCTGCTTGCTGCGTGGCTTCAAGCCATGCATCTTGACTCTGGTCTCCTGAGCTTTGAGCTCCTCAGCTGACCCTGTGAGCTAGGGAAAGGTGTGTCTGGGTTTCTGTCAATTTCTGCCCTTCCTCCTGGTCAGTGCTTGTCATTCTGACCTCCTCTGCCAGTTTCGGTACTTCATTTGCTGGGCCAGTCTCCTGTTTGGCCCACGCCTTCTGATGTTTCCCTGTGTTTTGGCTCCAGTTCTCCCATCTCCATTCCCGAATCCAGTTCTGAGGCAGTTGCTATCAACCGAGCCTGTTGCTCTCTGTGTCAGTCCTCATCTGGTCTAGCTCCTCTGCCTTCTTCCCTCCACACTGCTTGACTGTCCATCATCCCCACACAGGTCAGGGTCCACCTCACTCAATGTTTTTTTTCCCTTTCTGCCCTCAATTCTTTTGGGTTTTTGCCTTTCATCCTGACATGTGCTACACATTCTCATTCTCCTGGTCCTGCATTCAGGACCCCTCAGGTTCTATCAGCTATACAGGTTGCAGTTATGACTTTGAGGCCCAGGACATGTTCTTTGGGATTGGTCCATGTCTCCCAAACTGGCTGTTGCTTGGGGCTGAGCCTGGTCCTAACCAACCCCAAGCTCAGGGCCCAGGACTACAGTCCCTCTGCTGGATTCTGTTTTGGGCCCATTGCTCTTCTGTTTTATCCCTGTGCACTTCTGTGTGTGACCTCTCTCCTACCTGTACCTTTTGAGTCCTGTCTCTGCTGACCAGCTGTCTGCCTCCTGGTAGCCTGCTCGATCATGCCTCTTTGCTTCACTGTTCAACAACTATACATTTCTTTCAGGCCCTTCATGCTCAGCCTAGTCCCCTTCCTCGCAATGCTCTGCCTTGCCTGCCTCGCTCCTTCTGGCATTTATTGCTTGTCCTACCAACCCTCATCTCTTGTGATGTTATTAGTATTCAACCTTGTCCACAGTGCAGGACCTGTGTCCATTTCTCATTCATTCTGCAGCTTTTGGTTTTATTTGGCATTTTACCTACTGGCACTTTCTTACTCACTCGTCAGCCCTGCCCAGTTCCATGCTGCTGGCATTGAATCACTTATTTTTCTCTTGCTATTTTACTCTGATTCACTTTAAATTCAAGTGTTTGCTTGACTGTCTGTTGTCCCAGTGCCTGAGCCTGGTTCTTCTTCTTTGCTCAGTCCGACCTCAGGGTTTAGTCATTCACATTGATTAATCGAGCATACCTCTCATTGGGTCTTATGCTACCTCATTGAACTGCTGCACTCGGTGGTTATAAGCACCATCAGTATCCTCATGACCGCATCGGGTCTCCCTCACTCATCCGACCTCTTTGTAAGTCTGCTCCTTCACATTGACTACTTCATGATAACCCACTAAGTCCATACTACCTCCACTTGACCTGTTCTCAGCGTGGAGACATGCCTTCAGTGTCTGTTGTCCCTTGGCTCAGGGCTGGCTGCATTGGCCTATCATCAACAGAGCCCCTTTAACTGCCCAATCAGGTTCGGAGACACCTCTACACCGCTCTCTATCTGACTGCCCCTGGTTCACCTGGTCTGTTTCAGGCTTGCATAGCCACCTGAGTGCCTCAGCAGTTACCTCTCTCTCCTCTCTTGCTTATGAGCATCTACTTGCAGAGACATCACTTGCAACCATCAACAGCTGTTCCTTTAGAAGGACAGAGTGGGAGCTTCTCTAAATTGGAATATTTTCCTCTTCCCTCGATCTTGACTCTAAATTGTAGTAGCTGAGTCATCACTAACAAAACACCCTTCAGCCTGGAGGAAGGTGACCTAGGCCTTAGATCCCAGAGGTTTCTCCTCAAAGGGTTTTTTCTGTCTGTCATGCCAATGGCATAATATTAGACTGGTTTAGTGCTTTCTTAGGCTCTGTAGTTAGGTTTCACTGTTGGATGGAGTCAGATGGTGGTCCTTGCTCTTTCCTTTCTCTTGGAAGTACACACTTCTGCATCTCATCTGCTTTCATTTCATTCATTGTCCTAATCATCTCTCATTTTTCTCCTGTCCTTCCCATCTAAGTCTATCTCTTTACTTTCTGGTCTTAATTTATTCTGATTTCTCACCTCTTCAATGCTTGACACCCTTTGAGTATTCTTTTGTGCTTCCTCCTAAGCTGCCTTTTGCCAAGGAATTATTCCCATGGAACCTATGGGGACCCTCCTTTAGGGCTCCTTGTGTCGTACTCTACAGGGTGGTATATACTACAAATAGAGAGGCTAACAGCCACAATGTATTGAAGTCACCACGAGCATACATCTAATACAGTTAGTAAGCACAATTGAAATATATATATGCCTTCTTTGTAATATGAGCTAATATTAACAATAAATTAGACCGAATGATACATTATTTGTCATAGATTAAGAACACAGACAGTTAAAATGAAATTGCAAGTCCAGGGCCTCAATACAGAACATTGGATTGTAACTACCATTCTGATTCACTGTTATTTAAATGTATCTTAGACTTTAACTTTTAGATATTAGTAGCTTGTCCATGCTATGGAAGGGGTTACTTGAAGCCTCAAATGTTGGTGGTCCATTTCATTTTCTTTTTTGTGAGTGACTCTATATTCCCAGTGTTTCTTTGACTGTATTACTGTACAGAATGAAATGATTTATATTGAGAGAGACAGAAGTGGCTATTGTTAGTCATAACTTAATTTGAATAGTAGACTAAAGAGAGGTGCTATTCACCTTTTACTGGAAAAATGGCCTGGCT
Organism: Neoceratodus forsteri; assembly: GCA_016271365.2. NCBI lineage: Eukaryota > Metazoa > Chordata > Ceratodontiformes > Ceratodontidae > Neoceratodus > Neoceratodus forsteri. The sequence continues at coordinate 1,136,127,029 of CM057455.1, read as the reverse complement.
TAGGTTGTTATATTACAACCAGATTTGAAGGTTTTCTTCCGTAAAAGAGGGCCAATCACTACAAGATTTATGAAGAGCCAACTAGCCTTCTCCTAGAATGAAAGACAAACTTTCTTACTTTTGTAACTTCATTTTTATGTTTGCTTGCATGCATGCGAGAAACATGATGCAGCAGCTTAGGAGAGAAGTGGGTTGTGGAGGTATGGCACTCTGGCAGCCATCAGGGCATTGCATTTGGGGTCTTGGCACTGGTGGACACTTCATGACACTGATTCTGCAAAAGTGCCACCAAGTTGAAACGTTTTCACTGCTGTGGTCGGGGCTGCCTCCTCATTGCAGCACCAGACATTCTGCTGCAATGAGGGAGCGATCCATCATTGCAGGCGGTACCTGCTGTGGTGCCCCGCTAGTTCATTTGCCGACAGGGAGCCCACTCCCCACTGGCATACTGTGACCCCCCTCCATTTTGTTATGTGCTGAGGGGTGCCCAGTCCTCCTCGGCATCATGAGCCCTCAACAGTTTTTGCCGATGGGGCACAATCCCATTGGCTTCAGTGTTCACTGTTCCCAGTAAATTTGCCAATGGGGCAGTCTATTCCCGTCGATATAATGTCCTTCCCAAAAATTTGTTATGTGCTGGAGGGGTGCCCAATCCCTTGCTCTCCCCACCAGTATATGCCGATGGCAGTGCCCAACCCCTGTCAGCTACAGCCCCCCAAAAAGCACTCTGGTGGCTTGCTAGAGCCCACCCCAATGTGCCAAAAGTCTTTAAAAATAAAATGTCCTGCACTGTTTTTTTCTCTTTAACCTGTAAAACAGAAAACAGTCCCTCATAGAGTCCACTGGCCCCTCCCAACCTCACCCACCCTCTGCACACCCGCCTCCCCACACCCCACCCAATAGTTAACTCCGGAGCCCAGCGCAATGATCTTTGGTGGTTCAGGAACATGTCTGCACTCTTCAAAGCCAACCCTGAACGGAAGAAATGCCGGTAAGCTATATATAATGGTATAAATAGAGTTTTTCAGCTCTGGTGCATATCTTGGGCATTTTGGAGAATTGTGGCACCAGATTTTCCACATGGGGTACTTGGGATCCTCTCCTCATGAATTCATTTACTGTCATTGCATTATTTGGTCCCAAAGGTAATTTTTGAGGTCACTGTGTGGCATCACCTTTCGGACCAAGTAAGAAAAAAATGCCACTGTTCATGAGGTGGGCTCTCAAAAGGTCTATGCTGCAAAATTTGTAAAAATCCAAAAATGAACTGTTCTATGAGTGTGTGTTGAGCAGGTTCCATGCACGCTTGTAAATTCGCAAAATTTGTAATATTTTCAGTCCAGATTTTCTAAATTGCCATTTTCCATACCTTCTTATGAACAGTACAGCTGTCATTTTACACATCCTGGCCAAAATGTGTTTTCGCACCTGTGGCACAGAATAGGGTGGTCGTTGTGAGAAATCAGTGTTCAGGACAGATTAAGAAAATGACAGTGACACTGTTCATGAGCAGAGGTCCTAAAATGCCTATATTGAAAATTTAGTGATGAAAGTCCATAAAATGACTGTGTTACAAGCATGCGTTGTACTGTTTCAAGCACCCTTGTAACTTCACAAATTAGTAATATTTTCATGCCAGATTTTCAACACTGGCATTTTTCACACCTACTTATGAATAGTACAACTGTCATTTTCACATTCTGGCTGAAATGTGTTTTGCACTTCTGGCACAGAATAGCACTGTCTCTGTGGGAAATCAGTGTTTGGGACAGATTGAGATTGAGCGAGTGTGAGAGGGGGAGGAACGAGGTCAACTGAGCTCTGTCGGGATTGCTGCAGATTTCTTTGTGGGCGGAAAAAGGTGCCAATGCAGGCAGGATCCCAGTACAAAGGGCAGTCTGTAGCACCAGGAGAAACAGACGAGTGAGTGAGAGAGGGTGATTGAGCAAGCTCAGAGGAGCTCTGTTGAGACTGCTGCAGATTTCTTTGTGCTAGAAAAGTCACCAGCACAGGCAGAAGTCCAGTACAAAGGGCAGCCTGCAGTGCTGGGAGAAACAGAATGAACAAGTGAGGGAGGGGAATGAGCAAGCTCAACGGAGTTCTGTCGGACTGCTGCAGATTTCTCTGTGGGCTGAAAAGGCATCAACGCAGGCAGAGGCCCAGTACAAAAGGGCTGCCTGCAGTGCCAGAATAAAGAGAATGAGTGAGTGAAGGAGTGGGAGTGAGCAAGCTCAGTGGAGCTCTGTTGGGACTGCTGCAGATTTCTTTGTGGCAGAAAAAGCTGCCAACACAGGCAGGAGCCCAGTATAAAATGGCAACCTGCATCGCCAGGAGAAACAGAATAAGTAGGTGAGAGGGCAGTGAGCGAGCTCAACGGAGCTCTTTGGGACTGCTGCAGGTTTCTTTGTGGGCAGAAAAAGGTGCCAATGCACGGCAGGAGCCCAGTACAAAAGGGCAGCCTGCAGCACTGGGTGAAACAGAATGAGCAAGTTAGAGAAGGGAGTGAGCAAGCTAAACAGAGCTCTGATGGGACTGCTGCAAATTTCTTTGTGGGCAGAAAAGGTGCATTGCAGGCAGGAGCCCAGTACAAAGGGCAGCCTGCAGCGGGGAGAAACAGAATGAGTGAGTGAGAGACAGGGGAGTAGCGAGCTCAGTGGAGCTCTGCCAGAACTTTAGAGTTGCACACCTCCTGCCCAGAGTCCTTTGTGAGCCTATATTATAGCAGGGTCTCTGGGATGGAGACAACTGCAGTGTCAGTGGCTCAGCAGCAGCACACCGCCTCTGAGGCTGGGAGATCAGAAGGCTGTAGGTTCAGTTCCCACATCTGGCACTTGGGTTAACATCCCATACTGGACACTGTAGTACAACATGAGAGGGTGCTGCACTCTGAGGTGCTGTCTTTGGATGAGACATTAAACCAAGGTACCATCTGCCTAGATTGGTGGTAGTTCAGGTGGATGTTAAAGATCCCATGGCACTTATCAAAAAACAGTAAGGAATTTCCCGTGTCCTGGCCAGATTTCCTCATTCACTAAAAATACCATCAACAGCTTAATCTGGTTCAATTTCAGTTGCACACCATCTGTATTCCCCTCCCCGATCACCCTGAAAAGGGACTTCTAGACCCAGTGGGCTTACTGGGTCAGCAAAATTCAACAAACAAAGCAATGATTGGATACTTTGAGGAGTGCTGTAATAATACAGATTTAGTTGCCCTGTTTATTCTCTAACTGAGCTAAGTACTGAGCTATACTGTTATGATTGTTGTAATAATATATATTTATTTGTTCTGTTCATTTCTCTAACTGAGCTGAATAATACTTGGAGTGCAATAGGATTTCTAACTGGGCAAGTGAAACTATATGAGAACTGAGAACAAAAAGTATGGTAGCTGAGGGGTGGAAATGGACAAGGAGGCTTTAGGATTGCTACAGCAGTACAGTATCTAATGGATGAGATTTGAGGCTGAATTGCCCCAGTTGGCAAGGGGCCAGTAGGGGGACTAGCATGGGAGGGACAGGAATTTGAGTAAATAGGGGCCTAACAGTTGTAGTAGGGTATGGAACCTGGGAGTAAAGCCTGTAACATAAGATTGGGGAGCCAAATGGGGTAGGTGCCACATATCAATAGGGCTGGTATCTTTGGAAGTGTGGTGGGTGTACAGGGTGTGGATCCATCATGATCCTGTACTGGGCTTGGAGGATGGGTGGATGTATGGTCTGTAGAAGACTGGCTAGTTTGAGGGAGGAACTGTGGAGGTTAGGGAGGAGTCTAAGTGGCAGGGCAGATGAGGTGGTAGGCATCCTAGCTGAGGAGGGTAGGGGATGGCAAGGGGGAACGGAGGAAGAACAACTAAGGACTGAAACCAACCCCAGTATCAGAGGCACTAGCAAAAAGAGAGGACAAGGGAGGGGTGGCCGAGGTGAGGGGAGCCTCCTGTTGGGGAGGAAGAGACCATGAGGAGTACCAGGAGAGAGCAGATTGCTGTGGGTAGGGAGGGAGAAGGGGTGGGACCAGGGTGGGGCGGAGGGGAACAAATAGGAGGGGGAACTGATAGGAGAAAGAGATATAGGAGGGTATTGATGAGGAATAGATTTGAGCCTGTGCTATGGGAGATAGAGTGGGAGAAGGAACATACTGAAGGGGAGGACAGTGGCATGTGAGGGATGGCAACGCAAGAAGAAGAAATGCAAGGATGAAAGGGTAGAAGATGGACTAGTAAGGAAGGAGGGAGTGGTGACTGGAGGAGAGAAGTGAATGGGAAGGGGAAGGATGGAGGGCCATCACTATCGGGTAGAAGAGAATAGGGACTCTAAATCGACAACAGCAGGGATAGGACAGGGATTGGAAATCAGCAGGGAGGAGGGAGTTGACATGGGAAGCCCAGTAGGAAGTAGTCAGGCTAGAAAGGGGTTCAAGGGCTGGGAGGTATAAGGCAGATGTAACCCCCTACAAATTGGGGTTCCCAAAAGTCTTCCTGAGCTTGCCTAAATGCTGACTGCCAGGCTAGTGTCCTGCATTTTAGCAGTTTAACAGTGATTCCAGAGCTTGTATAGCCACTGTGTACTGTCTTTAAGAGCTGCCTAATTGCAGCTTAAGTAGTCTGAGCGGGAGCTCTGTTGAAAGATGTAACTATTTACTGCAAACCATTTAGAATGATAATGATAATGTAGTTGGTCTAACCTGCTTTTTGTAGCAAGGACTGTTTTGTTTGTCTCCACTGTCTTGGTCCTGACTGTAAATTGGACCAATCAGTTCTGGTGGGACCTAAATGTAGCCGGACTGCAGGAACAGTCTGAATTCAAAATCTATAGGAACTGCGGTTTGAACTTTTGCTCCTTTTTGCAACTGAAGGGAAGCTCTACTTTGACGGACAGCCAAATCAGCCAACCAAATCTTTTCGGATCTTGGGGACGCCCTGGGCTGCTTGCAGTTTTCAGTTAGAACTAAGCTGGAAGCTGAGCAAAAGGAGCTGAAGTGTTTCTGAGCATCTATCCTGAGCGGATTCAAGGGAGAACTCTGAAAAGGCAAAGTTTTGGCCTGCATGCCAGTGTGCTGCTCCTGAGGGAGAGAAGAGAATTATTTTGGACTAAATCCAAGTTTGTGTGACTAAAGTAAGCTACTGAAGTGGCCAGGCTCAGTCTGAAGAAGACCGAATATTTTTGCTGAATGCGACTGGCTTGTCAGGAGTTCCAGCTACCCCAAAGCTCCGGTGTGTGCAGAGACTTTGCAATTGTAGCCGGGAGTGCTTTGCCTGGTACAGTAGAATTCCCTGCATGTAAATGTGCTATGAGCTGCTACTGGATTGTGAGCTAGTTCCCACTGTGTGAACTGTGTTCTGCTTGCTGGAAGCTGTATCCAGCCCAAATGGACTGCTTCCGAACTTGTGTCCATGCGGTCTGGGCTTTGCCAGACTGGCCCAGCCAGACTACCCACTGCACAGAGAAGCCATCGACGAGAGACCTGCCTGGGCATCAGCCCCTGCTCCATGCTTGAACAGAAACAAAGCCTCTGCAACTTGTGTGGTCCCTGTTTCTCCTGGCATTCCAGATCAACTACCTGCAGTCTTGATTTTGTCCAGCCTGTGTCCAGTCTTGGTATCGTGAGTAAATACCAGGGTAGCTCCGTGACAACAACTTAATCCGAGTGTGCCATCTGATTGCCTTGTTTTGTTTCCTTTATGAACTGAGCCCTGTGGCTCTGGATTACAAATATTGTGTACTGTGCATGTTGTATTTTCCATCACAGGGCCCCAACCAGCTGCAACCCTGGGCAACTCTCCCAGCTAGCCCATCTCTTTTCTACCTGGGTACCCAGAGGTGGACTATGTGGGGGACTCAAAGCGATGCATAACTGCTTGATTGATATAACTGTTAAGCTAATTAACCTGATTTTGCCCTCCTTGTTCAAGTCCCTGAATAAATCAGATATAACTTTTTCTGCATGTAATCTGACTGTGGTTCCAGTTTGTGCTCAAGTACTGTGCTGTTGCTATTTGCTCTGCTTAACCTTGTTTTACAGGGGGTCCCTAGGGTCGAGCCAGAGGAATCAGCCCCATGGTAAGTGCAGACAGTATGGGTACTTGTGTGGTGTACTAGGGTATTGTGAAAGTGATTATTGTGCAGTGTTCAGGCCACTAGAAGGGAAAGAGGGGTTACAGTGTCCCAGAGGCTGTACCCAGGTTAGCTTGACCAATACAACTCTGACCTCCGGGTGGAGGCACCAGTTTCAGAACTCAGGCCCTTAACCTGCTACTAGCCAAGCAGGCAGGGTAGTAGCCCTTGGGATAGTGCCACCTAGGGGTTACACTGAGAAAAGGGGTGAGGCGGAGTAGGGTTACAGATACAGAAGTCACAGAGGTTGCAGCTGCCGGGTAAGAATGAGGTAAGATCAAATACTGGAGTGGTGGATGGGGCATTAGAAGGAAAGGGGCTATGGCAAGAGGGTACCCATCCTAGGGGATTGTATACTGAAAGGGGTGATGAAATGGAAAGGGGAAGGCACAACCATTTTTGGGTTGAAGCTATCCCCAGGTTGACTGCAGGAGGGGCAGGCAGGCACTGCTCAAGTGTGCAATGAGGGGAGGAAACCTCATTTACTGTTGCACGGTACCAACGACTTGGCTGGGGAGACTGTGGAAGTAGTGGGGGGTTTGAGTGGTTGGGCAAGCAGTGCAAGGGGTAGGAGTCAGTGCCATTGTCGGAGTTACTCCTGTACAAGCATGAGGAGGAAGGATAGGATTGAGGGGTTCAACAAGGTTTGAGGGATTGGTACCACACCAAAATTATTGGTTAGTGACTAACTGGGGTAGGGTCTGGGGAAATAGTGACTTGTATGTGGGGACAGGGTACACTTGAGCAGGAAGGGGAGGGAGAATTAAAAGCAGGATTAGAGGGTATATCTCTACTAAGGGATTTAAACTAGTGAGGTGGGTGGCCAAAAGACTGAGGTTAGTAAAAGGTCTGGACAGGGGAACCTAATGAGCTCACCCCACTAGATATAGGAAAGAGCAGAGGCGTAGTAACCCTGGGAGGGGCGAGCAGAGTGGTCTGAGTGTAATACAGAAGGCACCGCCACCCGGTAAGAATAAGGAGGAGAAAGGTGCAGACTACTCGGAGGAGGGACACAGGCCAAGGAGGAGAAGAATGAGGAGAAGAAGGGGTGAGTAGAAGGTGGTATCTCTCAATGCAAGAAGCTCTGGGGAACAAAACTGCAGAGCTTCAGGTGCTCCTTTCAGAGGGAAGGTGAACATTGCTGCAGTGACAGAGGCTTGGGCCACAAAGTACCATGATTGGGGCTTGGCAATTCCAGAATACAGGATATACAGGAGGGATTGGAGGGTTGGGGGTTGCACTCTATGTGAAGGACGGGATTAAATGCATAAAGAATGAGGGAGAATAGAGGAGACAGAGGCACTTTGGGTGCAGCTCCTGGACTCCAAGGCAGAAAGCTGAGGCCGGGAGTGGTGTACAGACCACCAGCCCAATCAGGGAACTGGATGGGGGAGCTGGCAGAGCAGATAAGGAGGGTGTGTAGAGTGGTAGTGTGGTGATAATGGGGATTTTAACCTACCACAGGTTGACTGGAGCACACCGTCACTAGCAGTACCAGGAGCAGGTGCTCTTAATGCATTCCAGGACAGCCTTCTCGAGCAATTGGTAGTGGGCCTACAAGGCTCAGTAGCACTCTGGACCTAGTACTGGCAAATGAGGAGGCGGAGAGGGAGGTAAAGTGGAGGACCCACTAGTAGGTAGCGACCACCAAACAGTGCAGCTTGTTGTTGCGCTGGGCAGGGAGACAGGAGGCATGGGCAGTAAGGTGGTGGGCTTTCTAGGCTGGACTTTGGTGGCATGGAAGTAACTCTGCTAGGAACACTCCAGAATATAAGGCCAGAGATGGATGCAGAACAAAAGTGGGGAGTCATAAAGACTGGGCTAACAGAGGCCACAGTAGCCTGCACCAGGGCCAGGAGTAAGAAGAGCAGAGCCAAGAAACCATGCTGGCTGAACAAGGAAGTGCTGCAAGGGTGAGGGCAAAGACGACTGCATACAGGAAGTACAGGAGAACAGGAAAGGCAGAGGATAAGGAGGCTTTGGAGTTGGTCAGTGGCGTGCCAGGACAGTGAAAAAGCTGAGGTCTCCAGAAAATTAAGGTCCGCACAGGGCATAAAAGGAGGGAAAATGAATTTTTTGTATGTCAGGAAAGGCGGAAATGCAAGCAACATATTGTGAGAATAAAGCGGCAGGTGATTGGCTGGAAAAGGGGAGGAGCAAGTGGAAATTCTAAATGAGTACTTGCTCCATTTTCACTAAGGAGATGGATGGCCCACTACCAAAATGGGCTGGGGCAGTGGGGAAAGGGCGGAGGAGATGACAGACAAAGTGACCACAGGAAGTAGGGTGCTAGAGGGGCTGAGGGCAGTAATGATGCACAAGGCACCCAGTCCCAATGCCATCCACCCTAGAGTGCTGAGGGAGATGGTGGAGCTTTACCTGAGCCACTGGCAGATCTGTTCAACACCTACCTGGAAATATGGTGTGTGTCCCAGGACTGAGGGTGGCCATGTGGTGCCCATACACAAGAGTGCACCTAGGGAGAAGCCAGAAAGTTATCATCTGTAAGTCTTACATCCATAGGTGGGTAAGGTTATGGAGCTGATACTGAAGGAGAGGCTGGCAGCATTCCTAAACTGCAATAATCTCCAAGATGGTGCAAAATGGGTTCGTCTCGGGAGATCTTGTCAAACCAGCCTAACAGGGAATTGTGACTGGGTGACAAGGGAGTTGGACAGGGCCATGTGGTACATGTCCTGCACTTGGACTTCAGTAAGGCCTTTGATACAGTGCCTCATGGGAGATGGGGGGCAGATGGCAGTGGGGTTGGGGAAAAAGCTGACTAAATGGATAGAGAACTGGTTACAGGGAGGGTGCAGAGGGTGGTGGTGGTGGGGAGCTCTCAGCACCTAGATCACTGACAAGTTGTGTTCTGCAGGGGTCAGTGCTGGGATCCCGTGCTATTTGGGCCTTTATCTCTGATACAACGCACAGATAGGGTGCAGGGTTGTCTGTTCACACATTATGCCAAACTGGTGGAGGAAGAGGACAGATGGGGAAAACTGCAGGGGACCTAACCAAACTAGAGACATGTTCGTGGAGTGGCAGCTAGGATTTAGTGCAAAGAAGTGTAAGATGATGCAATTCAGGGCTAAGAACCAGAACAGGAGCTATTGGTTGGGGATCAGAGAGGAGGAGAAGGACCTAGGGGTCTTGGTAACTAGGAGAATGAACAACTCAGCCCACTGCACAAAAGCAGCAGTGAAGGCAAACAGGATGCTGGGGTGCATTGCAATGGGGTTCTCATCCAGACACAGAGATGTGATCCTACCACTCTACAGATACTAACATACTAAAATGCCAGCAGAATAGGCCTAACAGTCTTTTGTGTCTGCTCGTTTGGTCAGCCCCCACCCTGGGAGCTGAACTTGCCCCTCTCCCTCCCTCTCTGGCTTCCCTTCCCAGTCCTGGATATTCTCGCTACACTGGTTTTTGTTTCCAGAACCCTTTCCTGTACCTGTCCCACACCATCTTGAACCCTCCACTGTTTCTGCCTCCACCAGCCCCTGGACAGTGCATTCCATGGCTCCACTACCTTCTCAGTGAAGTATTGCCCCTCCTTTCTCCCTGAATCTCCCCTCCAGCTTCCACCCATGCCCTCTAGTTGCCCGCCTCCTTCCGAACACCCTGACTGCTCCTCCCTATTTATCCCTTCATGTACCTGAAGACCTCTATCATGTCCCCCCAGTCCCTTCTCTCTTCCAATGTGTACATATTTAGCTCTTTGAGCCTCTCCCCATAGGTCCTATTCCCCAAGCCCCAAATCATTTTGGTTGCTCTCCTCTGGACCCTCTCCAGGAGTTCAATGTCCCTCTTTAAAGGTGGCCTCCAAAACTGCACGTAGTACTCAAGGTGGGCCTCATCAAGCAGTTATACAATGGGAGTATCACTTCTCTCCTTCTAGAGGTGAGCCCCCTAAGTAATGCATCCAAGCATCCTGTTGGCCTTTAGCCACCCTCCCACAAGTCTCCGAGTTGTTCATCTTGACATCCACCACCACCCCAGGTCCCTCTCTGCCATCGAGACTTGTAGCTGCCCTCCAGGGTGTACACTTGGCCCAGATTTCTGGCTCCCAGGTGCAGTACCTTGCATTTCCCTGCATTGAACCTCAGCTTCTACTTTCTAGACCACCTTTCCAGAGCCTCCAGGTCTCCTGTAGGCCACCTTCCCTCTTCCCATCCACCGCTGCTCCCAGTTTTGAGTCATCCAAAGAGACTCATCTCACTCCTGATACCCTTCCTTATGTCAGAGACGTAGGTGTTGAAACAGAAGGGGCCCAAGGACCGATCCCTGAGGGACTCCACTAATGACCCTCCTTGGGGATGAGATTATCCCACCAACCATGACCCTCTGGGTCCAGTTTTGGAGCCAATTGCCCATCCATCTGATCATCTGGTTCCCCCCCCTATTTCTCCCAGATTATCCAACAGGCCCCTGTGAGGAACAGAATCAAATGCCTTGCTGAAGTCAAGAAAGAAGACATCCACTGGTCTACCCAGATCCAAAGCACTCATCACCCAGTCATAGAACTCACAAGGTTTGTCTGACACGATTACCCTGGGATGAATCCATGCTATCTATCATCCTGGCATCCCAACTTTTGAGGTCCCTCCTAGTCTCCTTGACAATGCACTCCATCACCTTGCCACTACCAATGTCAGGCTGATGGGCCTGTAGTTCCTCTGCCACCTCCCTTGATCCCCCCTTGTGGATAGGCACTATATGTGCCACGTTCCAGTCCTGGGCACCCACCCTGTTCTCAGAGATGTGCTGAAGAGCTCCACCAGGGTTTCGCCAGGACATCCACCAGTTCCTTCAGCACTCTGGGATGTAATTTATCCTGCCCTCGTGCTTTCTCCATCTTAAGGGACCTGAGGCTTCCTTACTCTCTGCTGTGAGTTCCACCTCCGCTACCTCATCCCCTGCTTTGCCTTCCACTCACCTGAGAGGATGCCCCGCCTCCCCAGACCTGCCGATCAGTAAGGGTCCCCTCCTTAGTTTCACCCTCTCCTCCCATATATGATGCAGCACCCCATTTTCCTTGGTGAAAACTGAGGCGGTACTCATTTAGTACCTCAGCCTACTCCCCAGGTCTTGTGCCCATCCCTCCCTGTTTTAATCCTGCTAATCTGCCTCTTCACCCTACTTTTTTCCCCAATGTACCTAAAGAGCCCCTTGTTCCTCTCCTAATTTCCCTAGCCAGGTTCTGCTCCTTCCTTGCCTTAGCCGCTACCACTCTAGTGGGCCTTTTGTCTGGGGATACTGGGATGCACAGGGAGAGGCATCACCAGTAGAAAACAGGAAGTTATTATCCCTCTGTGCAGACAGCTGGTGAGACCCCATCTGAGTACTGTGTGCAGTTCTGGAGACCCAATTCATGAAAGACATAGACAGGATGGAAGCTGTCCAGAGGAGGGCAACTTAAATGGAGCAGGGTCTGCACTGGAAGACATATGAAGAGAGACTAAAGGAGCTTAATATGTATAGCCTCAAGGAAAGGAGGGAGAGCGGGGACATGATAAAACATTCAAGTACCTCAAGGGAATCAACAAAGTCCAAGAGGGTAGCATCTTTCAAAAAGAGTGTGCAAGAACAAAAGGGCACAATTTGAAGATGGGGGGCAGCTCAGCAGTGGCGGAGGAAGACAAAGATGAGCCCAGTGCAGGTTGTAATTTTGGGCCCCTCCAGCACCCCACTGACTGCAAGGCAAAAAACAGGCTGGTATAACAGGTGGAAACACAGTCAAAGTCACTCACAGTTAGGACAGGTGGCACTGCGGCAGGCAGGCCCACGGAATTATTACCTCACACACTTACTGCCATTGTGTAAGGCAAACCCACTACAGACTGACTGCCACTCACTGACTACTCTTACTGTAGAGAGTAGATAGACAGACTGAGAGAGAGTTGTCAGATAGTCAGTGTCTGTAACTTTACTGGGCTGGCTGGCCCTGGCACCTGGCCAGCAAGCAGCAGCACACAGTATTTTGTTTTCTAGTATTCTATTACTTGCTTGCTCACTCTCACATGAGTGAGAAGTGAGTGACCTCCAGGACACATGACCTCTGAGGATACCCCACACACACACACACACACTACAAAAAGGTAAACCCTCAGCTAAGGTGGCTGTAGCTTAGGTCTGTGGCACCCTGTGTTATGCTGCTTGGTCTTGTTGTCTGTGCCCCCAAACAACCAGGCCCAGAAGAAGGCAAAGCCCAGAAATGAAACCCAGGAGCTAAAAGCTTAGGTGGCTGGTGGCTGGCCTGCAGGCCTGCCTGGCCACTACTATGCTGCAACTGTCTCCCCAGTCATCCTCCTCACTCAGGCGCTAGAGCACTAATATGTTTTTAGTCAGTCCAAGCCATCTCATAAAACAATAAATTCTCAGAGTCACATAAGAACTTTAACTTTGATTTGAACAACAAGACAAGAAGATGTGTGTCTAGTCTGTCACCACAACACTCCATTAGCTGTGCTGCTCAAGCTACTTTCAGACACCAAGAATCATCATGTGACCTGCTCGAGGCTACAAGGTGCATATATATATACACTGTAGCCCTTGGTCCTGCCTACCACAGATTGACTGTGTCCCTATCCAATCAGCAGGACATGTCATCCATTTAGTCATGTGGTGCAGGTATAGCTCGAACTAGATTGATGCTGCCCTTGTGTGCATGCTCTCATCATCTTAATGATTCGACTGCAGCTGATCGATTCCTCCTAACCCCAGCAGCACACTGACACTGTCACTGCAGGCTGCAGCGCAGCATGTTGGCGGGGTCCCAGGCAAGTAGGCATGATGACATTGTTGCCACACAACAACAGGCATTACAGAGTCACAACAGCAGCGGAGAGGTGAGCAACTCCCAGAGGACTTGACTTGGGGGAGGACGGACAGAGAGCAGACAGACAGCAAAACAGAAGAGTAATCAACAAAGCAAGCAAGGCTACAACAACATCATTGCCACGTGACCGTCAGAAGACTACTTGGCCCTCAGCCCAGCAGTAGTACATACACATAGACTGACCAGTATGGGGCCCTGGGGGCCTGTTGCTGTTTGAAGTGTCACTGTCATGTTCGCTGAATTGCTGCATATAGCACATCAATGCATCCTGCATCTCTCAGTGCTGCCATCTGCAGTATGAGTGGTGGCCACAGATTCTGTGTGGCTGACAGCTCAGTCAGTTGGTGTGAATCTGTCGGTTGACCCACAGACTGCAAAGATAGGACAAAATGTGGATTCTTTGCCAAAAAATGGCAAATCAGTGTATGATTACAATGGGCCCCTAAGTGTGCTGGGCCCCTGTGCCACTGCACCAGCTGCACCAGCTATTCCAACCCCTGTGGCTCAGAGGTAATTTAAGAGTATTTTTCACAGAGAGGCTTTGGATGCATGGAACGGCCTTCCGGAGGAGGTTGTGGAGTCAAAATCAGTGGTGGAATTCAAGCATGCATGGGACAGTCATAAGGCAATTTCTAGGGGTGGGGTAGGAAGAAGTAGGCTGCTGGTTAACTAGGATCTGCAGCTTATCCAGTAGGTAGGGAAATGGGCAGACTGGGTGGACCAAGTGGTCCTTATCTGCCATCAAATTCTATGTTTCTATGTTTATGTCAGCTTGTACTCCTCTCAGTTCTTTTCACCCTTGAGCACTTGAATTTCCTATAGGCCACCTTCTTTCCCCTCACCACCTCCTGAACCTCCCTGGTCTACCAGCAGGATTTTCGGGCCCTACTGCATTTTGTCTTACTCTTGTGCAGGTGCTGGTAACATCCTGCATCCCCTCTTGATGATTTCCCACCTACTGTCAGCGTCCATGTCTGGCCCAATCCCATCCAAGTGCTCCTTAAGGACCCTTCCCATTTACTTGAAATCAGCCCCTGAAATCAGTTAGCTCCGGCTTTGTGCAGCTTTCACCCTCCTAGGTTCAGGCAGAACCAGACCATGGCATGGTCACTCTCTGCCAACGGGTCCCTTACCCCAGGCCCCTAATCTGGTCACTGTCAGCTAGGACTGCATCCAGTATCCGCTTCCTCCCTGGTCGGTTCCCCATCTGCTGAGTTAGGAACGCTCCTGAAAGACATCCAACAACCTTTGTTCCCTGGCCACTAAAGATGTCATAGATCAGTAGTTAGACACCATCCAGAGTACTATGTGCAGTACTGAGGTCATACCTGAAACAAGATATAAAGTTACTGGAGGGATGCAAGGAGGGCAACAAAATGTTAAAGGGATTGGAAGGAAGGAAATATGAAGTTATGTTGAAGGACCTGAACATGTACACACTAGAGGAGAGGAAGGATAGGGGGGATATGATTGAAACATTTAAATATTTGAGGGGTAAATAAACCTAGCACTGAGGAAGTGTTTAAACTGAGGAGTGGAAGAGAGACGAGGGCATGGACTATGGCTGAAAGGGGATGTTTCAAGAGGGAAATGAGGAGGCACTACTTCTCTGAAAGGGTAGTGTCTAGTTGGAATGTGCTGCCAGAGGGTGTGGCAATATGTTGGACAGTCAATAGCTTTAAGGAGTAGTGGATAAAGCAAGAGGAAGAGTCGGGGGCAGGGCTGGGATAAGGAGGGAGAAACTGAGGAGGAGGAGGCTGGGGCAGCTGCAATCTAGGGTGCTAGCTGCACACTCTGGCAGACTTACATAGACCAGTTAGTGGGTTCTGCTGGCAGATTCATATGTTCATATGTAAAATCACAGTGACTCTGTTCATGAGCAGAGGTCCTAAAATGCCTGTGTTGAAAATTTGGTGACAAATATCCATAAAATAACTGTGTTACAGGCAAGTGTGAGGCAGTTTCATGCACCCTCATAACTCTGCAAATATGTAGTATTTTCTACCCAGATTTTCAACATTGTCATTTTTCAGACCTCCTTATGAACAGTACAGCTGTCATTTTTCACATCCTGCTCAAGATATTCATTATGGCGCAGAATACCGCAGTTGCTGTGGAAATCAATGTTTGGGACAGACTAAGAAAATTATAGTGACAGTGTTCGTGAGAAGAGGTCACAAAATGCCTATGTTGAAAATTTGGTAAAATAATTCCACTAAATGACTGTGTTACATGCATGCATTGTGCAGTTTCCACGTCGCATGGAAGTTTGGGCATTTGTAATATTTCCACTATAGATTTTCAACATTGCCATCTCTTCACACCTCCATATGAATGGTATAGCTGTCATTCTTTACATCCTGTCTGATCTGTGTTTTTCGTGCATCTGGCACACAGTGGCACGGTCGCTGTAGAAACTCAAATTTCTGGACTCACTGACAAAATCAGAGTGCCACTGGTCATGAGAAGAGGTCCTAAATGTTTTCATAAGGTGGCGGCCACAGAATACCTATGCTGAAAATTGTACTGCAAATACCAACACATGCCTGGGGCATTACTGTTTCTAACCATAACGTCCCACCCTGTACAGAATGACAGGCATCAGGGTGTGCCTTGGATTGCTGACTGTAATGCTCATGCCATTCCAACCCATCCCCACCCTGCAGCCACTGATAGGCATTGAGCTGTGCCTTGGACTCTTTGGCCCCATAGTTCACCCCATTCTTATATTGCACCCATTTCAGTGTATGTCATTATGGAGTGGGTGACTGCAAAACTGAACACCAAGGCACACCTCAACACTTGACAATGTCTGCTGGATAGGGTGAGGTGAAATGGCATGAACGTTATAGGCGACAACCCAAATGTATGCCCCAATGCCTGTCCATCTCTGCAGGGTGGAGATGGGGTTGGCCTGAAGTTCAATACTTCACTGACATTCCTACTTTGCATCTGTCAAACTCCTGCATTTCCAATGCTAATACCAGCAAGCAAACATTCGGCATTGACAAATGCTTGTTATAGTAAAGATTTCATGTCCAAAATGAATGAGCGAGCTGCTAAAACTCACATTAGATCAAAGGATGTGAGATATGTTGCAAACAATGCCCTACAGATCACACTGTGTAAAGCTAGCACAGGCGATGCTCATTTGAATGTTATAATGGAGGGAATCCAGGGGAAACTGAACTCCCAATTAGTGTGAGACATGGGATAGTTGCAGTGCACAGGGACAAGGCTGACTAGCCACCTGATCTGCCAATGAATGAAAACCTACATGGAAAAAGGACTAGTCATAGACCTCACTGTGCACTAGTCTGTCATCTTGCAATATGCCAGCTAACCCTAGAACTCATTGACTAAATGACTTGTGAAAGCATATGCATGCTAAGCATTGTTTCTGTACAATGCTACCTGCTAACTCTTTAATATAGATAACAATGTACTGTATATTTTTAGCATTTAACGGTGGCACCCTCTGATGCCAAGCATTATAACAAGTTGTGACTGAGTCCATCATGACAGAAGTATTGGAATATTTTGTGTTGTGATGGAGGCTGAATCGGCCGATGCTGGCCATTATTGTCACAGGAGTGCTGGAGGTGCATTGCAGGGCCATGATGCTAGTGCAGATAAGGTGATTTGCCTGCCTGCAGTACCAGTCAAATAAATATGATCACTAGCTAAACTAAGATGGACTGATGTTCTGCAAAGAGCAGAGGGTGTATGGTCATGTCAATGGAAAGGGAAAGCCATGGGGATCTGAATGATAAGATAGAGGAGGTAGTTAGTACAAGGGTCACCAGGGCAGGAGTTAGATGTATAGTTTCACCAAGGAAATGGCTGTTGGTCTACTTAGCAAAATAATAGTAGAAAATTAATTGACATAAAAAATCATACAGGGACAATTCTTACTTGAAAGCAAAACATATGAGAATCATACCCCACAATATTGACTGGTCTGAGCACAAATACACTTGGAAGTCCAGAACTTAGAGGATCTCACAGAGACATGTGGGAGCAGAAAATGAGTGGGAACTGAAAATGACAAATTATGGCTGTTTCAAAGATATAGATCCTACAGGTAAAGGAGTAGGTATCTCTCTTTGAAGAGAGCTTGTCTGTGCAGAAAAGGAAGAAATTAATGTGACAAGCAGGTCTATAGAGTCCATTAGATCAATTGTGGAAAAAAGCAGGAGGACAAAATAGTCCCAGAAATAAACTTCAGGAATGCAAACAGCTCAGCATAGCTAAATGTAGTCAGTGGTAAGCTTTGTTAAAGTTAAAATCGACAAGTGGAATTGTAGTATAAATGTCCTTACCCTCTGTATTCTTCCTCCACAGATCTCTCCTCCGAGAGTCACGAGGAGCATGGACAGCAAGGCATCCTCCCCATCCCCTGAATAGCAGCAGATCTCTCCTCCGAGGTTCGTGAGGGCTGTGGGAAGCAAGGCACCCTCCCATCCCCTGAATACCAGCAGATCTCTATTCTGAGGGTTAGGACATAGGAAACAAGACCCCTCCCCATCCCCGAATAGCAGCAGATCTCTCCCACGACAGTTGCAAGGGCCGTGGGAAGCAAGGCACCCTTCCCATCTCCTGAATAGCAGCAGATCTCTCCTCCAAGGGTCGCAAGAGTCATGGAAAGCAAGGTGCCATCCCTGAATAGCAGCAGGTACATCACGAGAAGCTCCACTCCCAACTCCGTGAAAGGACTGGCATAGTAGTGTGGTTTGAACTTGGTACCATTTTATGTCAGCATAGGTGTGGAGATAGTTTCCTGCCCTTCATTATTTCTCTGAAAACAGCACCTAGAACATTGCGTCAGCCAGCACCTTAAGGGCTATATTGCTTACATTTCTCCTAATGCTGCATGCTGCCTGTAAAGTGACTGTAATTAACTGCCCTTAAAGGTAAAATAGAATTGTGCTGAATTGTAGCCTTAAGCTAAACCAGGATAGTGCTGCCTCTGTAATTCATTCTCTGAACTGTGCAAACCAGAACAGTGCTGCCTCTGTAATTATTTCTTTACACTGTCCTGGCTCCGATAGGTAAACTGCATAAAAACAGAATTGTGTGTCGTCACTCTAATTTCAGCCCTTAAATCTAAACCAGAATAGTGCTGCCTCTGTAATTATAATTCTAAACTTAGCAGATACACGCCTGCTAATTTGAATTTAGGAGCCTGCCTGGACTGTTCATTTTAACTTCCTTTCACCCTTCCCCCTGCCCAGCTTCCACTGTATAAATGTCCTTACCTCTGTATCTCCTTCACAGATCTCTCCTGTGAGGGTCACGAGGGCCACAGTAAGCAAGGTGCTCTCCTCCCCTGAATAGCAGCAGGTACATTGCAAGGAGCTCCACCCCAACTTTGTGAAAGGACTACAAGTAGTCCTGCCAACACAGGGCATTGGCTCCCACCTCCCCACCACCACCCCTTGCTCGGCATGCCCTTATATAGGGGCTTTCAACCAATCAGCCAACTTCGCCATTAGCAGCTTGTATTATCTCACCACTAGAGGCTGCTCTTTCTATTCCAACACACTGGATTTCTCTTAGCCCTAACACAACTCTCACATAGTGTAAGAATGCTGCCTCTAATTCTCCTCCTGTGCTTTCTACTACCTACTGCTCAGACCCTTGTCCTGTCTTACCATAACAACACCCCCCTCCCCTGGTACAGACAATAATGCAGCTTCCTGGCAGTTGATAAACTCATGGGTATCCTCGCCTCCTACCTTGTTGTTGAAAATAAGACTGTCATATGACCCACACCCCAGTTACGTGACTATGGTCTCCATCCTCGGCGCACAACTCTGAGCTCACCCTACAGCGAATGGAATCATCACCACCTGCAGCAGCTAATGCAGCCCTCCCACCTCTCGGACCATCTCTCCTCCTGGCTGCCCTTCTCTGCAATGTCTCCCCATCCTTACACTGGTGGTTTGGGCATCACCTCCTCAATGTCTGCAGCATATTAAAAGTGGGACTCCTTCCAGGGCTGGGTCATGCAGTTTCATTCTGATGTTATAGCCGTAACTGAAACCTGGTTCACACATTGGTTCCTGACTCTCAGTAGCTCTTATCGGTTACAACCTCTACCGTGTGGACTGACAGGGTAAACATAGGGGTGCTTGCGCCATCTACACCAAGGACATATTACTGCGTTCAGCTGCTCCCCTTCCTCAGGTGGGACCAGGACCACAGGCCGTCACCATTAAGCGATACCTTGAGGTGCACCCAAAACCCGCTACACATCACTGCAATTTATAGTCCACCCAGGGACTAAAAAGTAGCCTTCCACTCAGTAATGTCCTATCTGGACACTCTACCATCTCACATGGAAATGATTGTACTAGGAGATTTTATTATAAATTGGTTAAGTGAGGACGTTCATCACTCATAGATGCTGCCACAGCCCAAGACCTCTCCCATGTGGTCACCTCCCTACCCATCTTGACCCACACACTGGGTCTTCCTCCTGCTT
Source organism: Neoceratodus forsteri (assembly GCA_016271365.2). NCBI lineage: Eukaryota > Metazoa > Chordata > Ceratodontiformes > Ceratodontidae > Neoceratodus > Neoceratodus forsteri. Next base: position 1,136,107,585 of record CM057455.1, on the reverse strand, counting down.
CGACCTTGTCTTCACCAACCATCCACACAAAATCTCTAGCATCTCCGTTGTCCTTGATGCCCTTATTGACCAGTCCCCAGTTATCTGCTCCTAGTCCTGCAAAGCCCCATATCCCTCCCAAATTCATAACCCAGCGGAAACTTGGCCCTGATAAACTGGCAGCTCTTAAAGCATACCTCAGGCCATGGACTGGTCCTTCATCACTAGCTCCCCTGACCCGAAATAGCCCTTGACCTCTTCATCCTGTTTTCAATAACATATGTGACAAATTTGTCCCATTCACTAAAAGAATGGTTAAAGGCAACCATGTGCCATGGTTCACTGATCACATCATGGCTTTGTTGCAGGCAAGAGATTCATTGTGGCAGCATTCCTTAGAATCTGGCCTCTCACTTGACAGACATAAATACAGAGAGACTCGGACTATGCACGTGGCCATTTGCAAAACTAAAGCAGAGTACTATAAATTCTCACTAACTTCCTCCTGGGGCTCTGGACACAAGTTCTGAACAACATTAATGAAATCTGTGGTAAGGCCTTCAACCAGATACCAACACAGATCATGGTTGACGGGTCATTGACCACTGACCCTTCCCATATCATTTCAGCCTTCAATAATGCCTTCACTAACCTTAGTAGTGTTCTCTCTCCTAACTTCTTTGATCCTCCGGCACCAACACCCTGTCTCCCTCCTGCAGCTCTCCCTTTACCTGCGCTGTATCACAACTAGTTGCGGAGCCATACCTCAGAGCAGCCCTTAGCCACTCCTCATACAGCTCCGATTCTCTAGACATGAAGCTCCTTTGTCTCACCCTAACGAGGTTCTCTGCCCCTTACTCGCATTTTAAACCACCCTTTGCCTAAGTAAATTCCTCTAAGCAGAAATCTGCCTCTGTCACATCAGTATTAAAAGGTGGGTATTGTTCCAATACAAATAATTACCACCCCATTTCCATACTCCCTCCTCTCCAAGGCATTAGAGCAAATCAGCTCACGGAGCACCTCAACAAATATAACCTCTACAAGCAGCAACATGGTTTCTTCAAGGGACACAGCACTATTACTGCCCTTCTCGAATTTACACACACATACACTTGTGCTGGATAAGGGCCATCACTGGTGCTGTTTCTGTTGACCTCACATAGGCATTTGACACCTTCAACCACTCCCCTGCTACTAACCACCTTGACCAACTTGGTCTTTCTCGGACACATTGGGATGGTTCTCTGACTACCTCATGAACTGTTATAAATGGGTCAAAATTTGTAACACAATTTCAAATAGACTACCTGCCCTCCGGTGTCCCCAGGGTCCATTTTGGGACCGCTACTTTTAGCCTCTTCCTCAACTCCCTCCTGAGTCTTGCCTAGGAAATCTATTACTATACGCAGAAGATGCAGTCATTTCTCCCCTACCCTGACCCTATACAACTTGACCGCTTCCCTTCAGTCCTCTATCAGCTGTACTGAAAACTGGTCCATCATGCAGCACCTTATTCTTAACTACAACAAAACCAAAGTTTATGCTATTCTCTCACCCGCAGAGCACTAGAAAGGTGCTATGCCCACAAGTTCTAACTTCTAATCACACCCCTCTGGCAGGTGGACTCCTTTAAATTGCTGGGCATCATCTTGGACCCAGGTCTTAACTTCCACGAGCACATTCACCACCTATTCAAGGCCATTAACATTAGGTTGGGGCTTCTGCACTGCCTTCCCCTGATGCCTCAGGCTCGCTGTTGCCTCCTTGGTCGCTCTCTGTTAGATTATGGCCTACTGATATATGGGGCGGCAAGCACTTCATCCCTAGCTAGACTCCATATCTCCTAAACAAAGCCAGCCATCTTGTTTTAGGATGTGACCATCTTACACATACCTGCTCACTGTATAGTGCTACTAACTGGCTTAATCTCGAAAATGGGATTAGGTTCCACACCTGTCTGATGGCTAAAAAATCAACCTTGGCCCCTTCCACTCTAGACTTGACTCTTTAATCCTCCCAAGCTTTAAGGTTAAGTGTACCTGTAGCTCAGTTCACCATCTCTTCTGATTCCTTCCAGCTGTACCTCTCAATTTCAGAGGTCTTTCAGCTGTAGGGCCCCGTGTGGATGAACAGCCTTCCCGCCACCCTGGCTAATGAACAAAGACTAGGACAATTTAAAACCTCCTTAGTGCCCACCTCCTATCCTCAAATAACTGTAACTGCAACTGAATCCTGTCTTCACCTCCTCCTTAATTTATGATAAATGGCCACTGGCCTGCCTCTTCCTTAGTGACCAACCAGTGCATTATAATATATCTACATCATATGTGTACTGTAATACTTTAATAAATAATCCTAGTATATCGGATGTTAGCTTTGTTGATTCCCTGTAAACAATCTGTATCTGTCTCAGAGTTCATTTGCTGCTATGTCTGTCTGTTTTATAACCTATGTGACGTGGAGCCTTTGTAAATGAGTCCGCAACTCAAAGGTACTCTCTGAATCTGTAATAAATAAATAAATAAATAGTGACATTCAAGAGTGCCGATGTCTGGAGGAACTGAGAAAATGGAAAAAGACCCTGTCACGGAGGATGGAGACAGGACCCGACTGCCCCAGACAACCCATAACTGGCTCGATGGATGCCGTAGATGGATCTCCTGACACACAATAATGGACTGGACCTGACTGCCCCAGACAACCCATAACTGGGCTCCCAATGGATGCCACAGATGGACCTTCTGACACACACTAATGGACTGGACCTGACTGCCCCAGACAACCCATAACTGGGCTCCCAATGGATGCCGCAAATAGACCTCCTGACACCGCACTAATGGACTGGACCTGACTGCCCCAGACAACCTATAACCAGGCTCCGGATGGATGCTGCAGATGGACCTCCTGACACACACTAATGGACTGGAGGGGTAAGGTTCCCTCCTTCCTGCCTGGGAGGGCAGGCCGAGGCAGCATGGAGGTAGGTCCGAGCGCCACCACAGGAGGTACCTGGGAGGGACTAGGGGACCATAGTCTGGGGCTCCCTGAGGAAGTTCCACCATGGCAGAGGTGGTAAAAAAAAAAAAAGAACTGGAATACTTTGTCCAGTTTTGGTCACTGTGGTACAGAATTTCACTGAAGAGATTGAAATGGATCAGCATAGGGCCACCAAGCTGATTATTAGCTTAGGAGGCAAGACCTAGAAGGTGAGATTGAAATAATCTAATTAATTAGCCTTGAAAAGAACAAGCTAAGAGGTAAAATGATCATGTTTTCTTTGAATGCTAGAGGAGATAGAAAGGGTGGACTATACACAGCTGTTTGAGCAGGGAGTGTAAACAGAACTAAGGGGCATGCCAGCAAATGGGGAAGAGGGGGTAAATAATGACAATCTTTTGAAAGCGTTATTTCACACAGAGTATGATTAATATGCAGAATAACCTGTCCAGTAAGGTTGTGAACTAGCACTGTTCAGGCTTCTAAAGCAGGATTAGCCTGATTCCTGAAAAAATAATCTTACTGGGGTTTATTCAGTATGAGTAGGGGTAACATTTGCTTTTAAGCTTGGTTGTGCAGCTTTACTCATATTGTGTATGGAGGTTACTTACATGGCAGGAGGAGGGGTAAAATGGACCACCATCACAACGCTTAGTTAAATTTGTTCCTGTATTTCTATGCATGGGCAGTACTGCACGGTTTGCCCATCAGTCATTTTGCCAACATCGATATGGGATAAGGCAATATGTCACCTGGCATTAGGGCACCAGGCATTGTGGCTCCTGGGATGTGGCACCAAAGCACCATCCAGGGAAACAGTCTTGTTTTGCAGGGGCACAGCCTCTGCATCACCTAAAAATAAATATAATGGTCTCTGGGGTCGGCATGCCCTGGAGAGGGTAGAAACAGTGTGAGCACAAAGGCACATGACTTGGGGTGGAGGCGATCTAAAATCAAGATCACCCTGATATCATCACCCTTCTTGCAGTGCCCTAATTGCAACAACAAAATTCAGTTGCTGTTCTAACAGTATGCCCTACTGCATTAACACCATCAATGGAAATTCTATGTTCTCTTTCTACTATGTAGGTCAGAAAATCAGTCTTCCTATACAGTTAAATAGAATTCCACTCTTTCTACCTGTGTATTTTATTAATATCCTATTTTCACAGTTGAACAAAATATTACGACAAACCCTGCAGTGACATTACAGGCAAATGGTTGTGTAACCCCCCTGCAAATGGGGGTTCCCAAAAAACTTCAGGAGCTTGGCAGAATGCTCCAAGCCTGAATGGTGTTTGGCATTTAAGCCATTTATCAGTGAGTGTTTTTAGAGCCTCTGGTACTGTCTCTTTAAGAGCTGTCTGCTTGCAGACATAATTAGTTTGTATGGGGGACTGTGTGCTCTCTGAGTACCACTCGATCTGCTGCCAATTCACTTCATTTTTGCAGTCACTAGGAGTGCAAAGGGAACCTATCTGAAAGATGTAACTGTTTGCCAGAAATTATTTAGAGTAATAATGAAATTACAGTTTGTCTAACCTGCTTTCTTTGCAGTCAGAACTGTGTCTGCTAGTTCCCATTCTAGTTTTGAACTGCTGAACTGGACCAATCAGTGTGGGGTAAGCTAGCTCTAAAATGGTGCCTTAGACGAATCAGAACTTGACTCATAATCTGAGCCAGCCACAAGAGGATTGTATGGGCAGTGACTCTGGGAGATGTAGTTTAGACTTCAGTGCCTTTTGGACCAACAGCAGCAGGCTATTGTGAGTGACAGCCAATCCAGTCAAGAACTGGGAGGAACTCAAAGGAAGTGCCGGTTTGTCGGTTGGAGTTTCAGTTGAGCTTTGGCAGTGAAGAAGGAAGGAGCCCTGTGCTTTTCAGTGTGCAGTTTTAGTCAAAAACGTGTGTAAGGCCCAGAGTCCGTCTGCAGCTTGTGTAACAGCTTGTTAGGACTGAATCTGTCCCTGTGAAAAGAATCAAAGGATCTCTGAAGAGTAGAAACCAGGCTCACCCTGTAGAAGACTGGAGGAATTGCTGAAAATTGCATTCGGTCTGTCAGGAACTGAATCTGCTGTGTGTTCTCCTGGTACTGTCAGTAATTGCGATCGGGATACAGATGCAGCCTGCCTGGTATAGTGCTTTCTTTATATGGATGTGTGAAGAGGTTTGTGCACCTCAAGTGAGCCCTCTGACATTGAAGGACCCTATCTTATTTGGAGGTCGTGAGTACTAATTCAGGGTCGCCCCTGTTGAATTGCGTATTAAATCCAAATGGAATTACTGTACTGCTGACTGTTTAATTCTCCTTTTCTGTGTGAAAGGCCCTCAGCTGCCGCAGGACTTTGACCAGCCACTAGGGCTTGGGTACCCAGGACAGTAACTGATAGGGATAGGCCTGCACAGAGCCATTAATGAGGTTTATAGTAGTGAGTGCTACACTCAACTTGATTTCCCCTTCCTGTTATATTCCCCTAAATAAATCAGAGCTGCTTGTTTCAGCAAAGTTGCACTGCCGTGAGTGTATTTGTCTATGTTAAAGTACTGTACTGTGATTGTTGCACTGTAATCTCATTTCTTGGACAGGTGAGTCCCAGTGCCGGAGTCCAGATACCTGGGGTTTGTGTTTTCTGTGACTTACTGGGAAGAAAGGGGTTGCAGTGTCCCAGAGGGCTGTGACCAAATTAGTTTTAACTATTGCAACCCTGACCTCTGGGTGGAGGCACCCGCCATTTGGATCCAGGCCCCTCAACCTGTTAGTGGCAAATCAGGCAGGGTCGTAGCCCCCGGGATAGCGCCATCTATGGGTTACATCTTTGAGGCTCACCGCTGGGATTGTGTGTCCTCTAGTGGCCATATTGTGCTTAACCACTGTTAAGAAAAAATGGGTACTCGACAGTAGTGGCTGTGCACCGGGCTGGTGGAGTGTGTACTGGGAGAGAGATCCTCTCAAAAATGCTTATGCTTATCCTGGACATCCCCTGGTATCAACATACGGACACTGTGCAGGAGTACTTTCCAAGGTGGAAGGTTTCATAAGCCCTGTGGTGGGGTCGGATGCTAATCTGCTCACCCACACCCTTTCCTGGGCCCTAGTAGAGTTTATTGATCCCATAGATAGCTCCAAGTGCCACAGACCATTACCCCTAGAGGGAGCCTCAATGCTTGGAGAGTGATAACTCAAGGACAGTAAAGACCGTGGGGAATCAGCTCACCACTATCTGAAACTTTGAGGAGAAATTGCTGAATGGCTGGGAGAGGGGGAAACTGTGAGGACTTGAAGAAACTATTCTTGGGCACCTGGGGGTGTTCCTCCCCAACACCCTCTCCTGCTCCAGTGCCCGTGGTGGTTGAACCAATGCAGACTCCTATTTCTGCACCTGCCATTAGTCACGACTCCACCAAGGTTGAGGATCTCTGGCACCTCCCCACTCCCCAAGGGAGGATGACTGGGAGAGACCTGATAGACTATGTTGCCCCAAGTGCTAGAATGGCAATGCTCGGTCGTGTGCAGGGAGGGTCAGTGAGAGCCTCCGAGGTCCTGCTCTGGCTACCATCCGTTTAAACGGCCAGTAACCCTGAAGACTGCACAGGCCTATCTTGAGGCCTCTGGAGAATGTGTATGGGAGCCCAGATTCTGATGAGGACCTATGGTGGAGAGTAAGAAACTGCACAACAGTACCAAGGGGTTGTTGTTCTGTGTGTGCTCTCGGCTGGAAAATTGTTGCAAGAATGCCTCAGAAAGGGGTAGTTTGCCAGCGATTGAACTGGACCAATCCAGACTGGACAGAATCTTCATGTCTGCCCCTTCTTCAGAACTGCTGTTGCTTCAGTTGGCCTGGCAATCTGACTGGAATCCCCACCTCCCCTATGATGAGTTAATGAGAGAAATCTGAGGAGTTGAGCAAAAGGCGACCTCGGGAGGTACCTGCACCAACAGCTGTGCTACGACCAAGTGACTGAGGGTGACCCATCAAGTGAAGTTCTGGGCAGAGGTTGACAGTCACTGAGTGCTCTGACAAGGAGAAAAGATATGCTGTGGGGGTTGAACTGTTGAGAGAGATCCGGGGAATTCAAAACAGTCTCTTTATGAAGGCCACGCCTGTAGTCAGGGCCTGGGCCCTATGTCCGACTGCATCTGCTATGGGGATGGGGGTACCCACCCATGTGGTCTCTCTCCTGATAACAGCTCCAAACTCAATTCCTTGACCATGAAGTGGAGAAACTGACTAGATGTTCCAAATGCTTATCACGCCGACAGACAGAGATGGCAACAGGTTTCCAGTTAGTAATAGCCCCTGCCCTGGCTCCCAGTGTGGTGCCTCGCCAGCTCAAACCCAGAAAGTATGTTTTGCTATAATTGTGGGAAGATGGGCACATGAAAAGGAGTGCCAGTCCCCAAAAGACACTGACAAAGTTGCATATAGTCTACAAGGAGAGCCTGGACAAATCAGTGGTTAAGAGGTGACGACATGATCCCAGTGAGGGCACCAAAAAATGCTAATTCACGCCCTTTGTGGCAAGGTCAGTTGCCCAGGCCTCCCTCTCACTTCCTCCAGACTGGTCCAGAATAGTGGGTCCCTCCATGGAGACCACTGTAAGGTGAATGGAGTGTTCACAAGAGCTGTATTAGACAGTGGCTCCCAAGTGACAATTATGTTCCAGGATTGGTATCAGAAGCATTTGTCATGATGCACTTACAACCATTAGAAGGATTGCATGTATGGGGTTAAGAGAAGGCTCACCCCTATTCGGTATATCCGACTTGGCTGTCTTTTCCCTCACCTCCGTGGCTGGAGTGGCGAACAAGTAGAGACCCTTGCCTTAGTGTGTCCCCCACTGGACTGTATGATGGTGTCCCTTTGTTGATTGGAACAAATGCTCATATGTTCGGAAGGCTGGCACAGTTGTGTTATGAAAAACAGGGTCAAAGACTAGTAGAGCTTTAAGAGTTCCTGCTTTAATTAAGAAGGCCTATGAGGCACAGAGATGTTGAAAACAGAACCAGAGAACCGGTCGGAATTGTATGGAAGAAGGATCCTGAGTCTCTGATCCTGGTGCCAATGTGTGTACCTTACAGGGGAGAGGTCCGTATCAGAATGTGATGTTAAGAATAAAATATTAATGTTGGATGCACCAGGCGATGGAAAATTGCTTGAGGGACTGCTAGTCAAGCCTAGTATTTTGCCCGCTAGAGTCCATGCGCTTATGCCAGGAAGGTAATGGTCCAAGTTCATAATGTGTCTGAAGAGACATTCGTAGTAAACAGAGGTTGCATCCTGGTTAATGTGCATTGTGGACACTGCAGTGCTACCCAGCAGCAAGAGTTCATGAAGAATGACAGAGTAACGCCTGACTTGTTTGATTTCGCAACTCCCGCCGCCAGCTGAATAGAAAGTGAGGATCAGTGAGGCTGCCCAGAGAGATCAGGTGTTTTCTTTAAAGGAATGGGATGTAGGATGCGTGCAAGGAGCTGAGCACAATATCCTGCTGCATGACTAAAGACCCTTTGTGAGAGGTCTCGACGCCTGGGTACCTGCTGAGGCATAGATGATGTGAGGCGGCATCTGCAAGATGTTGAGCTGCTGGTGTAATACAAGAATCCAGAAGCCCTTTTTGCTTCCCCATTGTGGTAGTGAGGAAAAATGGAACAGTCGATGTGTGTGGATTATCGCATCTTAAACCGTATGGACTATCCCTGATTAGTACACAATGCCCTGTATTCATGATGCTTTGGACCGCCTAAACGGGAGTGGTGTGGTTCTCTGTGCTGGATTTCGCAGTGGGTACTACCATCCTCATGGCCCCAGAGGACCGTGTAGAAGACGGCTCTTCTGTCTGTCCAGTTTTTATGAATTGGGTGAGGATGCCTCATGGATTTTAGGTGCCCAGCCACTTTTCAATTTATTGATGGGCGTGCAGTGGGGACATGAACTTACTAGAGTGCCTGGTATACCTAGATGATGTTATTGTGTTTGGCAGCTCACTGGAGGAACATGAGAGCAGATTATTTAAGGTATTGGACCGACTGGAGGACTTTGACCTTAAACTGTCCATTGATAAGTGTCGATTTTTCAAACATCAGTAAAGTATGTGGGACACATAGTATCCACCGAGGAATAGAGACCGACCTGGTAAAGTTGGAGGTTCTTGACCACCTGGCTGGCCAGCCCAAAAAATCTAAAAGAACTGCAAAGATTCCTGGGATTCTGTGGTTATATCGGTGCTTCATCAAGGACTATTCAAGAGGGTGATCCTTTACTTAACCTTACTCAAGGTATCCCCAACCACAAAAATGCAAAAGTCAGCGCTCAAGACTGAGACGAATAGTATTTTCATCCGGTGAAGTATTTGGGGTCTGGCTGAACTTCTGGATTGTGACCTGTTTTCATGAGATCATATAACACCACCCATGTTCTCAGTGCTGGGCTGGTGCCGATCCAAGAAGAAACCTTAGCCCTGCACACTGATGCTAGCTTGCAAGGGTTGGGGGTCAGGTTAAATCAAGACACGAATGGCCTGAGACCAGTAGCCTTTGCCAGTAGAAGCCTGACTCCATCCGAAAAGAACTATCCTGTACATAAGTTAGAGTTCCTAGCTTTGAAGTGGCTATTAAGTTGACCAATTTCATGAGTACTTGTATGGGGCTAAAATACTAGTAAAACTGACATAACCTTTGACCTATGTGCAGACCTCAGCTAAGTTGGATGCCACTGGCCATAGGTGGCTTTCTGCATTATTCCCATATGACTATGCTCTCGAATACCGAGCAGGTCTGGAACCACATAGATGCTGATGCTCTCTCCCGGAGGCCTGTTCCCCAGAATGATTGGTCCGATTGGCAGAACCTGACATTAGGGCACTCTGCCGGAAGTTTGACAGGGAGGAACAATGTCCACGGACTAGTGGACTGCATGGTGGATTGCTTGGAGCCCTGAGAATTGCATACCTGCTGCTTATTGCCACTTTTCTGCAATAGACATTGTGCACTGCCTCTCAGCTGGACATATGACAGTGATTCATGGATCAATCCTGCGATCCCATGATCAAAGCAGCTTTAGAAGCCCTTCATGGAAAAGATGTGTCCAAATTACGCCCACTGATTTGAGAACTGGACTGTTATACAAAGAAGGTCCTTGGTTGAAACTGATCAATAAACTGTTATACAGAGAAACAGTAGACAGAGGGGGACAAGTAGACAAACAACAACTAGTGCTGCCCACTGCCTTCGAGACTCAGTACTGAGGTCCTTGCACAAACCACATGGGGCCGTGGTATAGACAGAACGCTTGACTTGGTGGGATCCAGATTCTATTGGCCTAAGATGGGGGCTGATGTGGTGCAACACATTCAACTTGTAGTCGCTGTCACAGAGGAAAGTTTTGCCCCAGAGGGCTGCCCTTGTTAACATCACCACCAGTGCACCCATGGAGCTGGTCTTGTATTGATTTTCTGAGTTTGGAGTCAGATCAAGAAATATTAGTAATGTGCTGGTGGTCACCGACCCATTTCACAAGATATGCCCAAGCTTTCCCACCAAGGACCAAGCAGTGTCCACTGTGCCAAAGCACTTGTGAAAACTTTTTGTTCACTATGGGGCTCCTAGCAAAGAACTATTCTGATCAAGGGAGAGACTTTGAGAGTCGACTATCAAAGAGATGCTTTCTCTGTGGGGAGTGCGAAGTCCAGAACCACTCCTTACCACCCCAGGGGGACCCACAGCCTGAACGCTTCAACCAAAAGACTTTGCTAGATATGCTGGTGGCACCCTGCACCCAAAGGACAAGTTTAGGATGGAGCCAACAAATTAGCAATCTTGGTACATGCTTATAACTGCACCAAAAGTGATGCCACTGGATTCTCCCCTACCGCCTGATGTTTGGAAGAGAAGTTTCGACTACCAGTAGATGTGTGTTTTGGGGGTCTCCTGATGGGGTTCAAGTTGACAACTATTTACAGTATGTGCAAAAGTTAAAGGCCCAGCTAACTCATGCGTACTCAACTGGCTCGAAACCATAGCTGCCAAAAGAAATTTCAGCTAGGAAGAAAGGTATGATAAAAGGTGAAAGTACCAGAACTCCAGGAGGGAGATCGGGTATTGCTAAGAAATGGGACTGTATGGCAAGCACAAGATTGCTGACAGATGGCACCATCTCCTCTGACATTGTAGTGGGCAAACTAGATGATCTGCCAGTGCAAAAGTAGAGTCCTGAGAATAATTCAAAAGATGTAAACAATGGCTTGAAATTATTTACTGCCCATTGACAAATCTTAATTGAGTCTGAGCCCCTAGAAGATGCCTCTCTGGTCAGTGACTGAGCGCTGCTGAGAAAAGATCAAGAAAGTCTGCACCCACAGAAGCAAAGTTAAAGTGTTCCCTCCACAAGCTTCCCAGTTGAGCATGACTGTCAGTCCATATCGGAAGAAAGTGAGAGTGACTTTGAACATATCCTTCTTACCTGAACTGAGTCAATTGCTCTGGGCAATCCTCTAGTCAATACTCGAGATGAAGCTGGGCCTTCTGGACTGTCTGGTTCCCCAGCTTCATCCCTGAGCCAATGCTCCCAGAAAGTGAAGTACCAAGCATCAGATCAGATGAAATGGAATCATTGCATGGTTGAACTGTTTGAGCTTCAGGGAGGAAATGATAGATTGGGGGACTGGTGATACACCAGAACCAGGAGAGTATTTTTTGAGTGCCCTGATGTCCACTGCCAGTGTCCGGAAGTCCATGTGACAAATGTTGTGGACTCAGAAACTGTAACTCCTGGAGCTGAGTGCCCCGAGTTCTAGCCTCTACCCCATGGAGTCTTCTGACAAGTGAGGACAATGCTGAAAATGAGGCTCAGAGTGCAGAGACTATGGTTGCCCCTAGAAAAGACTGGTCGAGCTGTAAAGCCTGTGGTGCACCTCAGTTATGATTCACTTGGGAGGCCTGTGGACTTGCCTCTCAATGTTGTCCATAAAGGAGTGTATGTGTCCCGAGCTCATTGCCCAAACTGAGCATCAGTGCTAACTCCAAGTTACTTTGTGTTGCCCTTCAGTATGGTGCCCTGCCCATCCAGCCCCAAGGTAACTGATGAGGAGGCCCCCTCTCTTCAGGTTTCATGTACAAGAGGTAATAACTTGAGTTATGGTGCAGTAATGTTAACAATACTGTGTAAAGAGTGGCGATACTGCAATGTTTGAAATGTGTTCTTGGTAAATGATATATTGACTGATGATTACATGTGTTGAGCCTAATGCAAATGTATATGGTTGCAGTTGAAACTTATGGGTACTTGCTTGTGTCGGACGTCAAGCTTTCCCAGGCCAGGAAGGGTGTAACCCCCTGCAATTGGGGTTCCCAAAGACTTCAGGAGCTTGCTTGAATGCTCCAAGCCTGAATGGTGTTTGGCATTTAAGCCATTATCGGTGAGTGTTTTTAGAGCCTCCTGGTACTGTCTCTTTAGAGCTGTCTGCTTGCAGACATAATTAGTTTGTATGGGGGACTGTGTGCTTCTCTGAGTACCTACTCTGATCTGCTGCCAATTCACTTCATTTTTGCAGTCACTAGGAGTGCAGGGAACCTATCTGAAAGATGTAACTGTTTGCCAGAAATTATTTAGAGTAATAATGAAATTACAGTTTGTCTAACCTTTCTTTGCAGTCAGAACTGGTGTCTGCTAGTTCCCCATTCTAGTTTTGAAACTGCTGAACTGGACCAATCAGTGGGGTAGCTAGCTCTAAAATGGTGCCTTAGACGAATCTGAACTTGGACTCATAATCTGGAGCCAGCCACAAGAGGATTGTGGGCAGGTGACTCTGGGAGATGTGTTTAGACTTCCAGTGCCTTTTTGGACCAACAGCAGCAGGTTATTGTGAGTGACAGCCAATCCAGTCAAGAACTGGGAGGAACTCAAAGGAAGTGCCGGTTTTGTCTGGTTGGAGTTTCAGTTGAGCTTTGGCAGTGAAGAAGGAAGGAGCCCTGTGCTTTTTCAGTGTGCAGTTTTAGTCAAAAGTGTAATGGGCCAGAGTTCGGTCTGCAGCTTGTGTAACAGCTTGTTAGGACTGAAACTGCTGTGAAAAGAATCAAAGGATCTCTGAAAGTAGAAACCAGGCTCACCCTGTAGAAGACTGGAGGAATTGCTGAAAATTGCATTAGGTCTGTCAGGAACTGAATCTGCTGTGTGTTCTCCCGGTATTGTGCAGTAATTGCGATCGGGATACAGATGCAGCCTGCCTGGTATAGTGCTTTTCTTTTATATGGATGTGTGAAGAGGTTTGTGCACCTCAGTGAGCCTCTGACATTGAAGGACCCTATCTTATTTGGAGGTCGTGAGTACTAATTCAGGGTCGCTCCCTGTTGAATTGCCACATTAAATCCAAATGGAATTACTGTACTGCTGACTGTTTAATTCTCCTTCTCTGTGTAGAGGGCCCCTACCAGCTGCCACGGTTTGGACTAGCCACTAGGGTTTGGTACCCAGGACAGTAACTGATAGGGATAGCCTGTGCACAGAGCCATAGGTAGATTATTAGAGTGATAAGCTAATTAACCTGATTTCCCCTGTCCTTGTTATATCCCCTAAATAAATCAGAGTGCTTGTTTCAGCAAAGTTATACTGCCTGAGGTATTTGTCTATGTTAAAGTACTGTACTGTGATTGTTGCACTGTATCTCATTTCACAGGAGGTCCCAGTGCGCGAACCAGACCTGGGGGTAGTGTATACTGTGAAGGTAATTCTGATATGTTGTGTGGGCCACTAGTGGGAAGAAGGGGTTGCAGTGTCCCAGAGGGCTGTGACCAAGTTAGTTTAACTATTGCAAACCCTGACCTCTGGGTGAGGCACCGCCATTGGGTCCAGGCCCCTCAACCTGTTAGTGGCAAATCAGGCAGGGGTAGTAGCCACTGGGATAAGCGCCATCTAGGGGTTACATCTTGGAGGCTCACCGCTGGGATTGTGTGTCTCTGTGGCCATATTCTGAGACCACTGTTAAGAAAAAATGGGTACCCGACGAAGTGGCTGTGCACCGGCTGGGGGTGGTGGTGTACTGGGAGGAGATCGACCCCAAAATGCTATGCTTATCCTGGACATCCCCTGGGTCTCATTACGGACACTGTGCAGGGAGTACTTTCCAAGGTGGAAGGTTTACAAAACCCTGTGGTGGTGGGTCGGCATGCTAATCTGCTCACCCACGCACTTTCCTGGCCTAGTAGAGTTTAGGATCCCATAGATAGCTCCAAAGTGCCACAGACCATTACCCCAGAGGGGAGCCCTCACTGCTTGAGAGTGATAACTAAGGACAGTAAGACCGGGGAATCAGCTCCACCACTATCTGAAACTTTGAGAGAAATTTGCTGAATGGTTTGCTGGGAGAGGAAAACTGTGGAGGACTTGAAGAAACTATTCTTGCCACCTGGGGTGTTCCTCCCCAACACCCTCTCCTGCTCCAGTGCCCGTAATGGTGGCTGAACCAATGCAGAACTCCTGTTTCTGCACCTGCCATTAGTCGACTACTCTTACGAGGTTGAGGATCTTCTCTGGCACCTCCCCACCCCCAAGGGAGGATGACTGGGAGACCTGGATAGACTATGTTGCCCCCAAGTGCTAGAATGGCGATGCATGGGAGGAAAAGTGAAGAGAGGATGGTGAGAGCCTCCAGGGTCCTGCTCTGGCTGCATCCGTGCTAAAGCTGGCCCAGTAACCCTGAAGCGACTGCACAGGCCTATCTTGAGGCCTTGGAGAATGTGTATGGGAGCCCAGATTCTGATGAGGGACCTATGGTGGAGAGTAAGAAATGCACAACAGTACCAAGGAGTTGTTGTCTGTGTATGTCTCTCGGCTGGAAAATTGTTGCAAGAATGCCTCAGAAAGGGTAGTTTGCCAGCGATTGAACTGGACCCGAACCAGACTGGACAGAATCCTTAAGTCTGCCCCTTCTCAGAACTGCATGTTGCTTCAATTCGCCTGGCAAATCGGCTGGAACCTCCCCTCCTATGATGAGTTAATGAGAAATTGAGGAGTTGAGAAAAGGCGACCTCAGGAGGTACCTGCACCAACAGCTGTGGCTCGACCCAAGTGACTGAGGGTGACCCATCAAGTGAAGTTCAGGGGCAGAGGTTGACAGTCAATGAGTGCTCTGACAAGGAAAAGATATGCCACAATGGGGCGAACTGTTGAGAGATCCGGAATTCAAAAACAGTCTCTTTATGAAGGCCACGCCTGCAAATGCAGGCCCTGACCTATATCCGACTGCATCTGCTATGGGGGTGGGGGTACCCACCCATGTATCTCCTACTGATAACAGCTCCAAACTCAATTCCTTGACCATGGAAGTGGAGAAACTGACGAGATGTCTCCAAATGCTTATCACGCCACAGAACAGAGATGGCACCCAGGTTTCCAGTTAGTAATACCCTGCCCTGGCTCCCAGTGTGGTGCCTCAGCCAGCTCAAACTCAGAAAGTATGTTTTGCTATAATTGTGGGAAAGATGGGCACATGAAAAGGAATGCCAGTCCCAAAAGACACTGACAAAGTTGCATATAGTCTACAAGGAGAGCTTGGAGAACAAATCAGTGGTTAAGAGGTGCGACATGATCCCAGTGAGGGCACCAAAATGCTAATTCACGTCTTTGTGGCAAGGTCAGTTGCCCAGGCCCCACTACGCCTCTCCAGACTGGTCCAGAATAGTGGGTCCCTCCATGGAGACCACTGTAAAGGTGAATGGAGTGTCTACAAGAGCTGTATTGAGCGGTGGCCCCCAGTGACAATTATGTTCCAGGATTGGTATCAGAAGCATTTGTCAGACGATACCCTACAACCATTAGAAGGACTGCATGTATGGGGTTAAGTGAGAAGGCCTACCCTATTCCGGTATATCCGAATTTGGCTGTCTTTCCCCACCTCCGTGGCTGGAGTGGCCGAACAAGTAAGATCCTTGCCTTAGTGTGTCCCCCACTGGACTGTATGATGGTGTCCCTTTGTTGATTGGAACAAATGCTCATATGTTAGGAAGGCTGGCACAGTTGTGTTATGAAAAACAGGGTCAAAGACTAGTAGAGCTTTAGAGTTCGGCTTAATTAAGAAGGCCTATGGGGCACAGAGAGATGCTGAAAAACAGAACCAGAGGAACGGTCAGGAATTGTATGGAAGAAGGATCCTGAGTCTCTGATCCTGGTGCCAAATGCCCAGTGTACCTTACAGGGAGAGGTCCGTATCAGAAAGGATGTTAAGAATAAAATATTAATGTTGGATGCACCAGGCGATGGAAAATTGCCAGAGGGACTGCTGGTCAAGCCTAGTATTTTGCCCGCTAGAGCCCATGCTTATGCCAGAAGGTAATGGTCCAAGTTCATAATGTGTGCAGAAAGAGACATTCAAGTAAACAGAAGTTGCATCCTGGCTAATGTGCATTTGCAGACACTGCAGTGCTACCCAGCAGCAAGAGTTCAAGGAAGAATGACAGAGTAAGCTGACTTGTTTGATTGGCGACTCCCCGCCGCTGCCAAGCTGAAGTAGGAGGATCAGTGAGAAGCTTGCCCAGAGAGACCGGTGTTTTCTTTAAAGGAATGGGATGTAGGATGCGTGCAGGGCTGAGCACAATATCGGCTGCATGACGAAAGACCATTTAGGTGAGAGGTCGAGCCTGGCACCTGCTGACATAGATGATGTGAGGCGGCATCTGCAAGAGATAGTTAGCTGCTGTGTAATACAGAATCCAGAAGCCCTTATGCTTCCCCATTGTGGTAGTGAGGAAAAAGAATGGAACAGTAAGGATGTGTGTGGATTATCGCATCTTAAACGTGGACTATCCTGATCAGTACACAATGCCCGCATTCAGGATGCTTTGGACTGCCCTAAGCGGGAGCAAAGTGGTTCTCTGTGCTGGATCTCCGTGGTGGGTACTACCGACTCGATGGCCCCAAGGACCGTGAGAAGGCGGCCTTTATCTGTCCGCTTGGCTTCTATGAATTCATGAGGATGCCTCAAGGGATTTCAGGTGCCCCAGCCACTTTTCAGCGATTGATGGGCGTGCAGTGGGGACATGAACTTACTAGAGTGCCTGGTATACCTAGATGATGTTATTGTGTTTGGCAGCTCACTGGAGGAACATGAGAGCAGATTATTTAAGGTATTGGACCGACTGGAGGACTTTGGCCTTAAACTGTCCATTGATAAGTGTCAATTCTTTCAAACATCAGTAAAGTATGTGGACACATAGTATCCACCGAGGAATAGAGACCGACCAAGTAAAGTTGAGGCCTTGACCACCTGGCCTGAGCCAAAATCTAAAGAACTGCAAAGATTCCTGGATTCTGTGGTTATTATCGATGCTTCATCAAGGACTATTCAAGAGTGATCCGCCCTTTACTTAACCTTACTCAAGGTATCCCCAACCCACAAAAATACCAAAAGTCAGCGTCCTCAAGACTGAGCAGGTGTATTTTCATCCGAGTGAAGTATTTGGGGCCCGCTGGACTCCTGATTGTGAGACTGCTTTTCATGAGATCATATATCAACTTACCCATGCTCCAGTGCTGGCCTATGCGATCCAGAAAACTTACGTCCTGCACACTGATGCTAGCTTGCAGGGTTGGGGCTGTGTTGTACCAAGAGCACGAGAATGGCCTGAGACCAGTAGCCTTTGCCAGTAGAAGCCTGACCCCATCCGAAAAGAACTATCCTGTACATAAGTTAGAGTTCCTATCTTTGAAGTGGGCTATTGTTGACCAATTCCATGAGTACTCTTGTATGGGGCTAAAATACTAGTAAAACGACAA
The DNA here is from genome assembly GCA_016271365.2 of Neoceratodus forsteri. Classification (NCBI taxonomy): domain Eukaryota; kingdom Metazoa; phylum Chordata; order Ceratodontiformes; family Ceratodontidae; genus Neoceratodus; species Neoceratodus forsteri. The sequence continues at coordinate 1,136,089,841 of CM057455.1, read as the reverse complement.
TAATCTCTGACCTATGTGCAGACCTCAGCTAAGTTGGATGCCACTGGCCATGGGTGGCTTTCTGCATTATCTACATATGACTATGCTCTCGAATACCGAGCAGGTCTGAACCACATAGATGCTGATGCTCTCTCCGGAGGCCTGTTCCCCAGAATGATTGGGTCGATTGGCAGAACCTGACATTCGGCACTCTGCGGAAGTTTGACGGGAGGAACAAATGTCCACGGACGCAGTGGACTGCATGGTGGATTGCTTGAGAGCCTCTGAGAATTGCATACCTGCTGCTTATTGCCACTTTTCTGCAATAGACATTGGTGCACTGCCTCAGCTGGACAATGACAGTATTACGGGCTCAATCCTGCGATCCCATGATCAAAGCAGCTTTAGAAGCCCTCTATGCAGGAAAAGATGTGTCAAATTACCTCCACTGATTTGAGAACTGCACTGTTATACAAAGAAGGTCCTAAGTTGAAACTGATCAATAAACTGTTATACAGAGAAACAGTAGACAGAGGGGGACAAGTAGACAAACAACAACTAGTGCTGCCCACTGCCTTTCGAGACTCAGTACTGAGGTCCTTGCACAACCACATGGGGCACCTTGGTATAGACAGAGCGCTTGACTTGGTGAGATCCAGATTCTATTGGCCTAAGATGGGGCTGATGGAGCAACACATTCGAACTTGTAGTCGCTGCTTACAGAGGAAAGCTTTGCCCCAGAGGGCTGCCCCTTGTTAACATCACCACCAGTGCACCATGGAGCTGGTCTGTATTGATTTTCTGAGTTTGGAGTCAGATCAAAAGAAATATCAGTAATGTGCTGGTGGTCACTGACCATTTCACAAGAATGCCCAAGCTTTCCCACCAAAGACCAGAAAGCATCCACTGTGGCCAAAGTACTTGTAGAAAACTTTTTTGTTCACTATGGGGCTCCACAAAGAATCCATTCTGATCAAGGGAGAGACTTTGAGAGTCGTCTGATCAAAGAGATGCTTTCTCTGTGGGAGTCGCAGTCCAGAACCACTCCTTACACCCCCAGGGGACCCACAGCCTGAGCGTTTCAACCGCACTTTGCTAGATATGCTAGGCACCCTGCACCCAAAGGACAAGCCTAGATGGAGCCAACAAATTAGCACCCTGGTACATGCTTATAACTGCACCAAAGTGATGCCACTGGATTCTCCCCTACCGCCTGATGTTTGGAAGAGACTCAACTACCAGTAGATGTGTGTTTGGGGTCTCTCCTGATGGGGTTCAAGCTGACAACTATTTACAGTATGTGCAAAGTTAAAGGCCCAGCTAACTCATGCGTACCAACTGGCTCAAACCATGGCACCAAAAGAAATCTGGCCAAAGAAAGGTATGATAAAAGGTGAAAGCACAGGAACTCCAGGAGGGAGATCGGGTATTGTGCTAAGAAATCTGGGACTGCATGGCAAGCACAAGATTGCTGACAGATGGCTTCATCTCCCTCACATTGTAGTGGAGCAAACTAGATGATCTGCCAGTGTACAAAGTAAGGCCTGAGAATAATTCAAAAGATGTAAAACAATGCATAGAAATCATTTACTGCCATTGGACAAATCTTAATTGAGTCTGAGCCCCTAGAAGATGCCCCTCTGGACCAGTGACTAGAGCTGCTGCTAAGAAAAGATCAAGAAAGTCTGCACCTACAGAAGCAAAGTTAAAGTGTTCCCTCCACAAGTCCCAGTTGAGCATGACTGTCAGTCCATATCGGAAGAAAGTGAGAGTGACTTTGAATACTATCCTTCTTACGAACTGAGTCAATTGTTTGAGGCAATCCCTAGTCAATACTGGAGATGAAGCTGGGCCTTCTGGACTGTCTAAGCCCCAGCTTCATCCCTGGAGCCAATGCTCCCCAGAAAGTGAAGTGCAAAGCATCAGATCAGATGAAATGGAATCATTGTGCATGGTTGAACTGTTTGAGCTTTCAGGGAGGAAAATGATAGATTGGGGCAGACTGGTGATACCCAGAACCAGAAGAGTATTTTGAGTGCCCTGACAGTCCACTGCCAGTGTCCGAAAGCTCTCCATGCGAGCCAAATGTTGTGGACTCAGAAACTGTAACTCCTGGAGCTGAAAGTGCCCACGTTCTAGCCTCTCTACCCCATGGAGACTCCTGACAAGTGAGGACAATGCTGAAAATGAGGCTCAGAGTGCAGAGACTATAACAGTTCCCCTAGAAAGACTGGTCGAGCTGTAAAGCCTGTGGTGCACCTCAGTTATGATTCACTTGGGAGGCCTGTGGACTTGCCTCTCAATGTTGTCCATAAAGGAGTGTATGTGTCCCCGAGCTCATTGCCCAAACTGAGCATCAGTGCTAACTCCAAGTTACTTGTGTTGCCCTCTAAGTATGGTGCCCTTGCCCATCAGCCCCAAGGTAACTGATAGGAAGGGCCCCTCTTCAGGTTTCATGTACAAGAGGTAATAACTTGAGTTATGGTGCAATGTGTATGTAATACTGTGTAAAGAGTGACGTACTGCAATGTTTCAGAAATGTGTTCTTGGTAAAATGATATATTGACTGATGATTACATGTGCGAGCCTAATGCCAAATGTATATGGTTGCAGTTGAAACTTATGGGGTACTTGCTTGACGCGGACGTCAAGCTTTCCCAGGCCAGGAAGGTGTAACCCTGCAAATGGGGGTTCCCAAAAGACTTCAGGAGCTTGCTTGAATGCTCCAAGCCTGAATGGTGTTTGGCATTTAAGCCATTTATCAGTGAGTGTTTTAGAGCCTCTGGTACTGTCTCTTTAAGAGCTGTCTGCTTGCAGACATAATTAGTTTGTATGGGGGGACTGTGTGTTCTCTCTGAGTACCACTCGATCTGCTGCCAATTCACTTCATTTTGCAGTCACTAGGAGTGCAAAGGAACCTATCTGAAAGATGTAACTGTTTGCCAGAAATTATTTAGAGTAATAATGAAATTACAGTTTGTCTAACCTGCTTTCTTTGCAGTCAGAACTGTGTCTGCTAGTTCCCCATTCTAGTTTTGAACTGCTGAACTGGACCAATCAGTGTGGGGTAAGCTAGCTCTAAAATGGTGCCTTAGACGAATCAGAACTTGGACTCATAATCTGAGCCAGCCACAAGAGGATTGTATGGGCAGTGACTCTGGGAGATGTAGTTTGACTTCAGTGCCTTTTGGACCAACAGCAGCAGGCTATTGTGAGTGACAGCCAATCCAGTCAAGAACTGGGAGGAACTCAAGGAAGTGCCGGTTTTGTCGGTTGGAGTTTCAGTTGAGCTTTGGCAGTGAAGAAGGAAGGAGCCCTGTGCTTTTCAGTGTGCAGTTTTAGTCAAAAACGTGTGTAAGGCCCAGAGTTCTGTCTGCAGCTTGTGTAACAGCTTGTTAGGACTGAATCCGTCCTGTGAAAAGAATCAAAGGATCTCTGAAGAGTAGAAACCAGGCTCACCCTGTAGAAGACTGGAGGAATTGCTGAAAATTGCATTCGGTCTGTCAGGAACTGAATCTGCTGTGTGTTCTCCGGGTATTGTGCAGTAATTGCGATCGGGATACAGATGCAGCCTGCCTGGTATAGTGCTTTCTTTTATATGGATGTGTGAAGAGTTTGTGCACCTCAAGTGAGCCCTCTGACATTGAAGGACCCTATCTTATTTGGAGGTCGTGAGTACTAATTCAGATTAGCTCCTGTTGAATTGCCACATTAAATCCAAATGGAATTACTGTACTGCTGACTGTTTAATTCTCCTTTTCTCTGTGTGAAAGGGCCCTACCAGCTACGCAGTTTGGACTAGCCACTAGGGCTTGGGTACCCAGGGACAGTAACTGATAGGGATAGGCCTGTGCACAGAGCCATAGGTGAGATTATTAGAGTGATAAGCTAATTAACCTGATTTCCCCCTGTCCTTGTTATATCCCTAAATAAATCAGAGCTGCTTGTTTCAGCAAAGTTATACTGCCTGAAGGTATTTGTCTATGTTAAAGTACTGTACTGTGATTGTTGACTTCTTATCTCATTTCCAGGAGGTCCCAGTGCGGAACCAGACCTGGGGGTAAGTGTATACTGTGAAGGTAATTCTGATATATTGTGTGGGCCACTAGTGGGAAGAAAGGGGTTGCAGTGTCCCGAGGGCTGTGACCAAGTTAGTTTAACTATTGCAAACCCTGACCTCTGGGTGGAGGCACCCGCCATTGGATCCAGGCCCCTCAACCTGTTAGTGGCAAATCAGGCAGGGGTAGTAGCCCTGGGATAGCGCCATCTAGGGGTTACAGTTGCATTTTACAATCCGGTGACCACACACTGTCAGAGTCTTACAGGCAAATGAATCCTGCCACACTCAAATTAAGTAATACAGCCTTTACTCTGTTCTAGACCACCCTCTGTCATCAGCAGTCTATGTCTCCTTGTTCTCTTTCATGGCTTACAATAATGAGCCTACTTGAGCCTACCTTCTCAGTACCCTTCATTATTTTAAGCTCCTGAATCATATCCCTTTCATCTGAGCCTCTCTAGAGAAGAGATCCATCGGCAACGGTCTCTGGCCATACTCCATCCCCCATGCCCTAATGCTATTTTTCCCTCTACTTTGAAATTTCTAATACTGAAGTGCCTTTTTGCAGAGTCATCTCTCTTGACTGGTTTTGTTCCCACTTGAAGCATCCAAGCATGATTTTTGCCTGTACTTCTTTATTATTGTAAGTTTTATACCCTCCATTATGTATGCTCTGACTCTGTTTTATTGATGACTGAGGGCTGGCCAGAGTTTAGTGGGCAGAGCAACACACCACTCCTCCAACCAGGCCTTAAAGGCTCTCCTCTGGAGTCAGTCCTCATTTGTTTTCTTCACTGGAGCCAGAGGTGCCACTCTTCCTTCTCTCTCCTTTCTTCTGTTTGGGCTTTTGCCCATGTTCTCCAGCTGCCTTCTGCTTGCTCTTATGGCTTGTCTCGCCCCCCAGCCTTCTATTTTATTGCTTCCTATGTTTTGCATTTCTCCTTCCTACCATCTACCATTCTCACTTCTGTTTCTCTGTGCCTTTCATTTCTCTGTTGCTCGTCTCCCTTCCCCACCTTGTCTCCCATTCCTCCCAGACAGCTCTAGCCCACTTCTTCACTGGCTGCACCTCACCCTCTCTTTCAACATTTCCAGGTATGATGTCTACAGCCACATTCAACTTGGTGGCGCATCATCTGGAGTGTTAGCTTCTCAGTTCTTCATTCCTGTCTCTCTGGTGTGCATTCTGTGTTCCTGTATCTGGTTTCCTTTCTTCCCTGCTGACTCATCAGATTCCTTGATCTTCATGTACTTCTGGGCCTCCCTGCAGTGCTGTTACATCCCGCTCTCATCTTCTGTCTTCTTTCTCTCCTCCAGTCGACAGGTCTGGATAACTGATGCCTCCTCTGCTGTGTGATCTTTGAGGTTCCTAGGATTTGATTTCCTTGCACATTCTGTCTTTCATTTCTTACTTCTTGAGCATTTCTGCCCTCAAATGTTTACCCCATGGTTTGTCAGCCTAGCTGCACCTGCTGGCATTGTCACTTCATTATCTACGTGTTTTCAATGAATGTCTACTTCATCATCCTGTATTGTGGTCTGACATTTTTGCTTTTCATGCTGGATGGACTTTGGTCTCCTTCTGTGCTTGCCCTCATAGTCCTTCTTGTCATATCCTCTCCCTTGTTCCATGGTTTCATTTTCAGCTATCCCTTTGCTCTTGCATCATTTATTTTCTCTTGGTGACATGGTACCAGGAATCTGTATATTGCTGTGTGGCTACTGTCCAACTTCTCCTGGTGGGGACAATGTTACTATCAGCTCCGTGATGGTGGAGATGGCTCCTTGCTACCTCATGCCTGTTACTCATCCCCTCTCCTCATCACTCGTCTTTAGTTCTTGCCTTTGCTGCTCCTTGCTCTTGGTTCCGCTATGGCTCTGTTCTCATTTTCATCCTTATTGTGCTTTCCTTGGTGGGTGCTTGCCATCCTCCTCCCTCTCCTTTCCTCTCCTTCTTTGACCTCTGGTTTCTTTTGAAGGCTTCCCTATCCTGCTGTCCCGCTGTTCCTCCTTCTGCTACCATACCCTACTCATTCACACTGCCTAATATTCCCTCCTGCATATCTCTGCCTGCTCTCTTCTCCTCATCCAACCCTATTCCCTCATACTAGTCAAACCTATTCAGATGTCCTTCTGGTACTGCTACCTCAACATTGGCTACCGCCTTCACCCGCAGCTCTCGGATCCAACCTCCATACAGTTCTGTCCATTCCTAATTTGGCTCTCAGTGGACCCTGTTGGTATGCACTTCTGTGGTTACCAATCATGGGTAGCTTCCTCATGACATGAGTCTGGTTCTCCTTCCTCAGTCAGACTTCAGGGTCTACTCATTCACATTGATTAATCAAGCATACCTCTCATTGGGTCTTATGCTACCTCATCAAACTGCTGCACTCCTGTGTTTATTATCACCAAAAGTTTCCTCATGACCACATCTGGGTCTCTCTCACTTATCCAACCTTTCTGTAGGTCTACTTCTTCACATCAGGTACTCCAGCATAACCCTCTTGGGTCCATGCTGCTTTGACTCAACCTGCTTTCTACTTGAGACCTTGCCTTCCATGAGGTTGCCACACACTTCAAATTCAAATCCTCTTGATGAGATGGTCTGTGTTAACACCTGAAGAGCAAGCTGTGCCATTCAGGTAACCAGTTAGCCCTGACCTGGGCTCCAGGTGAGGTCTGCCCACCCTGCCCCAAGCCAGCCTCTGCCATTCCTTCCAGGACACACATTGGATCCTTCAACCCCACCTGGATTGCTAAAGGTCTCCACACAGAGAAAATACATTTACATTCAGCACATCTTTGTGGTGATACTGGAGTCATGATTGGTATAATCTAGCCTTGTCTTGGGTACATACACCAGCAGGTGACTCCCTTAGAACACAGCCCTATAACTGTAGTTATGGTTTGTTTGCCCTGTGTTATAGACATCAGGACTGAATGAAGAAAAACCTTTTCTTCCCTTAAATCCTTAGCTTTTGTCATGAACTCTGTCAGTTCCTGCTCTGGGTAGCTGGTTAATCTTCCAGTCCCTTAGGGTTGCCCTTGAACCTATTGATTTCTCAGTCCCATTTTACTTTCACAAAAAAATTACCCATTGAGGTCCGTGGACAGATCTCCACCATTTCCTGTAGAAGGCTGTTGTCTCACTCTCTAGGGTGCAAAATTACCAGAGGTCCTTAACCAGCCTAAGCTGGCAGGCACCTCTACACTCAGAGCTCCACTCTAGACACTACACACTGACCAACTGAACCCAAGATTCTAAACTCCCTCCCCTGCAGCAGCTGTCAAGGGTTATGCTGTGGCAAGAGTTCTAAATTACACCTCCTTATTTTCTACCTAGCCTAGCTAAGTAAACAATGAGCCACGTGCAGGATTTCTAAAAATCATCAACAAGCTGCCCAGAGACGCTACCTGTCTAATACTGATGGGATTCTAGTAACCCCAGGGACTGGGTGGTTATATGTGTTTGACCTAAGGTATTGTTTTCTTTACTGTTCTTTACCCTGGTATCTTGTTTGAATGAGATCTTGGTTCTCCGCCAGTTTTACAGCATAGGGGTGTGAGGGCTTTGCTCTGGGGTCTGTGGTGCATGCAGTTGTAATAGGGTTCCTGAAGTGGGAACCCATGGGGATGTGGGTAACACCACCTGAATACTGTATTATCCAGAGTGGGCCAATTGCTTCTGTAGGATGTTCAGTTTTGAAAGCATAATGGCGGAAGTTGAAAAATTAGTTGAATTTTCTTTATTTAGTTGCAGTTGTAAATTTTAAACTGGTTGAGAAAATCAGTCATAATGTGTTGTAGTCAGTCATAATTGTTTTTAACTGACTCTGGGGTCTAGGACGCATCCCAAGATGAATGAGCACTTGACTTTGGTGAGCAATTAGCCAAACATGAAAATAATGGTGGGTAAGGCAGTTAGTCACTAGGACCAAGCAGCAGATACTGTTATAAACCACATCCCACTTGAACAATTAGGCTTTGCAGGTGCTGAAATAAACCACATTTCTGTAAAACTAAGCATCAGCACACCCTATATACTAAAAAGGAAGGCCTGGGGTGTCAAGTACTCATGACCCTGTAGACCAACCTAAGCTTGACATTGACAGTTTTATAGGTAGTGGCTGTGTGGAGGACAAAGTCAAGCTCTGGGTCTAATGTGACCCCAGATACTGACACTTGTCAAGCACCCTAGGAGGTAGCCATCTAGTCAAGAGGTAGAAAGACAGGGGGCATCTTAACAGAATATGGGCTTAGCTCAGATAGCATTGCCTTAGTTTTTGTGGGATTTTGCTCTAGTTTGTTTAGATAAATGCAGGACTGAACCTACCAAATCCTGACTATGATGTCACTGCAGGGTTAGTGGACATTTGACAGTGCCATCAGTAACCAGATCATGTGCATGAAGAAGAATATTGCAGAGTGTGATTCCAACTGTAGTGCAGGCCTGATCAGAAAAAAACAGACCCACTTTTGGTCTACTGTTTCCTGTTGTTTAGGTAGCAGCAAGCAAAGTCAGGATAGTGTGTGAAACACAGATGTCAGTGACTGCCATAGAGGAGGGTATGTTTAACTAAAGCAAATGCATACATCAAGTTAACAAATACAGCCTTGGTCAGCATGCCACCATCCATAGCTATGCTGATATTTTGACTCCAGATGTACATTATAACTTTACATCTATCCACGTGCAGCAAAACCACAGTTTTCCTCAATTTTCCCTGTCCCATTGTCACTTGATGTCACTCTGTAATCTTGCATTCCTCCACAGTGTTAAAAGAACTGGCTGTCTTTATATTATCTGCAGATCTGGTAATATGACACACAACAGCTTCAGTGATTTTGCTTTTTAAACCTATAAAATAACAATGATACCAACACTCTTCTTTTCATGCTCTCTTTCTTATAAGTAACAACTTTAAATGACATAAAATTACTCTTAATTGTGTTTTACAATTTATACTGTATACCAAGAACAACCTCATTAGGATGCAAGGGTTATTGGTGCTTCTCAATTCTATAACTGAGTGGGCTGAAGCATTGATAGCTCTAGTGACTTGCTGATGTTCAGATGGACTCAGTGGCTGGTGAGATTCAGACCTGGAAACAACTGTCTAGCTGTTCAGTGCTAACACTATGTGATCACAATGCCTTCCCTTGTAAATAAAGCATGGGATGTTGCGTATATTGTATGTATATGTGTATATATATGTGTGTGGATAGTGTGTAGGAGCCCATAGACAACCACACTATTCTCATACTGAATGGTTTCCATGATGATGAGGGCCTCGAGAGTGACTTCGCAATTTCCCTTTGTCATGGAAACTACAAGGTATTGAGAATAGCAAGGGTTATGTATTTGGGCTCCAGCCTCCCATATACTTTTTCTTTATGTGTATGGTGCCCCAAAACAAAAATATTGCTTACTTTTTCTTGTTCTATGGCAGCGTTTGCTGTCGGGGACCCACACTTCCTGTACATCCACTGGCTGACCGGCTTGTGCACATGAGAGTCAACTGCTCCTGTCCTATGAACAGCAATATGAACAGCAATGAACACAATGCAACTGCCCCCACTGTTGGGGACAGTTGCATTGTGATGGGAAACACAGAAACATAGAAATTGTTGGCTGATAAGGAATGCTAGCTCTATCCAGTCTGCCCATAAGCCCACATACTTGATTACGGCTTCTGACCCTCCCTCTGCTTTACCTCTATGGTTCCCCTATGCCTGTCCCATGCATGTTTAAATCCAACCACAGTGCTCACTCCCACCTCCTCTTGTGACACTCATTCCATGCATCCACCGCTTTCTCTGTGAAGAAAAACTTCCTCACATTCCTCTTAACCTTCCACCTTCCAATTTCATGTCATGCCCCTTGTTCTTGTACCTCATGTATTGGAAGATGTCTCCCTGCACCTTGCTTACACCCTTGAGGTACTTGAATGTTTCTATCATGTCCCGCTCTCCTCCTCTCCTCCAGTTAGTACATATTGAGGTCCATTAATCTCTTCTCGTAGGTTTTGTGGTGCAAGCCCTGTACTGTCTTAGTCACTCTTTCTGGACTGACCCCAGCCTATTAATGTTCTTTCAAAGGTGTGGCCTCCCAGAACTGCACACAGTACTCCATGTGAGGCCTGACCAGGGTTTTATATAATGGCATCACTACCTCTCATCTTCTGCTGGTGATACCCCTGCTTATGCAAACCCAGCATGCCACTGTCCTTCCCTTGTACTCTGCTTTGATGTGTTCAGGTCATCTGAAATAATATCTCTTGGATCCCTTTCTTCTTTGATGACCATCAGCATCCCCTCCCCAATTCTGTAGCTCTCCCAGGGTTTCTATGTCTGAGGTGCATAATTTTGTACTTTTGAATTAAACCTCAGGTCCCACTCCTCAGACCATTTCTCAAGCTTTCCCAAGTCCTTCCTCATTTTCTCCACCCCTTCTGGAGTATCCACCCTGTTACAAATCTTGGTGTTATCTGCAAACAGGCTGACCTTTCCTTCTAGCCCCTGCAAAGTCACTGGTGAAGATATTGAACAGGACTGGCCCAATGACTGCTCCCAGAGGTACCCTGCTGGTCACCCCTCTCCCAGATTGTATCCCATTTACCACCACCCTCTGCCTCTTGTTCATTAGCCAGTTTACCACTTTGTCTCCCATGCCCAGACAAGCCATGTTGTTAACCAGCCTCTTTTGTGGGACAGTGTCGAAGGCTTTACTGAACTCATGGTAGGCAATGTCCACTTCCCCAATTTACTTCCTTCATCATATAGTCAAAGAAGTCTATCAGATTTGTCTGACACAACCTACCCACTGTTAAACAATACTGCCTAGAGTGCTAGGCATCAATGGCTTCTAGATGTCCCACTATTCTTTCTTTAAACATTACCTCCATGATCTTCCCCACTACTGAGGGGCACTGGGTCCAAACAGTCCTGACAACAATAGCTTTGGCTACAGTAGCACAGTAAAATGGCACTGATTGCACCATCATCTTTAGTTCTCAGTTCAAGTGAGAGCAGATCACAAGTAGTTACATTTTATGGAGCCATTATGTCCCCATGTAAAAAGAAAAAGTCCTGAGGTGTCCCAAAGGTCAGAGACCAGGATTAGAACCCTGGTCTCCACTGCTGTTAGAAGAGCTGCTTGATGCCCAAGCCCTCCACACTACAAGAGCAACTAGTAAGTATTCTGGCTCCTGGTGCTCTTGTCCTGCTTACAGGACCATGGACAGTGACCAAGGGAGCACTTACAGCAAGTGCTGGAAATCCCTAGTTGCTGTACGTGCACGTGCTTACCAGATTAGTGCTATATAGTGTGGCACTATTCAGGTAGCACTAATTGATGGGGTACCCTATTGAGGTAAGGCTGACCAGCCTATAGTTCCACACCTCACCACTACTGCCAGATTTGTGTACAGGGACCACATGTGCACTCCTCCAATTCTTTGGTACCACTCCTGTGTTGCATGACTTTGTGAACAAGGCTGCCATAGAGTCTGCTAGCTCTTTTGTAGCTTCCTTGATATCCTCAGGTGTGTGTTGTCTGGTCCCATCACTTTTCCCACTTTCAATTTAGTGAGCTCCTGCAGGACTCTGTCCTGTGAATGGACTGTTGTCCACCCTCCTGCCTCTTGGCATCTGCTGTTTGGTTGTGGTCTCTATACCTCCTCATCTTCTGTGAATACTGAACAAAAGTATTTATTCAGTATTTCCTCCTTATCAATGGCTGCCTCCTTGCACTCCCTTCATCTTCTTTGAGCCTAACAATCCTCCCCCACCCTGGTTTTGCTGATGTACATGTAGAATGTCTAGTCCTCTTTCTTTACTGTCTGTGCTAATCCTTCCTCAGTCTCTGCCTTTGCTCTCCTTACTGACCTCCCTGCTTCCCTTAGAAACTGTAGGTACGCCTCCTGTCCTTTTCTCTGCTGGTCTTCTTATATTTCCTGAACCCTGCCTTTTTAACCTTTATTTTGCCTGCCACTTCTTTGGAGAACCATAGTGGCTTTCTCCTCCTCTTGCCTTTGGATACTAATCTGATGCATTCATTTGTCACTTCCTTTATGGCTCCTTTATGTGCTCCCACTGCTATTCCACCCCCCATTGCCCTTTTCTCTAGGGTATTTTGATAGCTCACCCCATTTCAGCAAAGTCTGTCTTTTTGAAATCCAGAATTTTTGACCTAGTGTGATTTAACTGAGTCCCTATCCTCATACTGAACCACACTATGTGGTAATCGCTGGACCCCAGTTGCCTTCTACCTGGACATCTGTGATTCTATCACCATTGGTCATTACTTGATCCAAAATTGCCATGTGCACTGCCGTGGCTACTAATGAAAATGGAAAGTTATTCTGCATTAGTAGCTACATCATTACCCAGCAGAATCACTTTTGCCATTATATAGAACTCCATAAACAATTACATTCCACCATACACTAATTTTTTTTTATTTGGTTGTTTAACCAGGTATAGCACACTAAGCTGAAAGCTTTTTTACAGGAGTGACCTGGGAGCACAAGGAGGTTAAGGACTTGCTCAGGGTTACACAGTATGCAAGTGGAAGCTGTGGGATTCAAAACCCAGGTCTGGTCTACATTAGATGTCACTAGATTTGCAGCTCAGAGCCTAGACCACTGTGCTATACTGCCTCCTATATATCTTGATCTTGATTCTGCAATATTGTACAACTAAGAAAAATGTAACCTTTAGCTGTCATTCTATGTCTATATGTATTAAGTGTTTATGTTTGTTTTTCTGACGTAGAGCCTTTGTAAATGAGTCCCTGGCTCAAAGGTTGTAATCCTAAAGTCTGTTAAATAAATAAATAAAATCTTCTGCACAACTACCATTTGACAGCCAGTAGGGTTGTTTATTGGCTGGGCCAAAATTCTAAAAAAAGTTTTCCATGGTGGTCACTTCAATGTATCCCTCCCATCTCTGTAGCTATTTGAAATTAGGAGCACATGTTCAGGTACATAGCAGCAGAGATTGGGGTGCTTAGCTGTATTTCCTTGGAATGAGGCCTCAAATCTCTCTTCGCTGAGGATAAATCTTGTTCTAACCGTGTTGACATATTCAGTTGGGATACCATAAGTGGCTGATTTAATGTGAGTAAATGCAGTTACCAGTGTGGTGCCCAGATGACCTCCATAATAATTGTGCACAACGTGTTTTGCAGATACTAAGAGATGATCATTTGATCTGATACACATTCTCTCAAGGAAGCCAGCAGAAGTTAAAATAAATGTTGTTCTAGGATGAGATTTAGTCATCTTTCTTGCTAGGAACAAATGAGTGTAAGAGGGTTCAACGTGCACATATCAGTTTTCCACCTAGTTCTGCCGTGTCAAATGTGATAATGGTTCAGCTATGCATATTGCCGTTAGAGCTGGGGTGTAAAATTAGCTACTATTGCTTTCAAAAGCGTGTGTGTGTGTTCTGTTCATGTGTGTATGTGTGTCTGTGGGACACATTCTGTGCCTGCAACTGGTGTTAAATAAGTAGTGGAAATTACACAAGTGTAATGCTGCTAGCTTTTCTTACTATGCCCTTCCTTGCAAGGACAGTTACGACTGATGAATTGTGTTGCTACTGTAGAATGTATTTAAGGGAAGAGCTGTCCAACATACAAAAAATATACTATTATATTCAGGTCCCATACAAAATAAAATACGTTATATATTGTAAATGGGCAGCTAAGCAAACAATAGAATGATCAACTTTATGTAGTCTCAAACAGGTTAGAAAGGAAAAGTCTCAAGTTCAGCTGAAAGATTTCTGTTTATTATTTAGACATTATTAAAAGCACATCATAATGGTTGTGGGGTTGCTTTTTATATCCTGGAACCAAGGAGCCTGAACCAGCAGTCAGGACTAAAGCACTGTGGGTATTTAATTATTTTTAAACACAGACTGTACTGTGTAATATCTCCCTGGTTTCAGACTTCACCACCACATAATTGACTACAGAGAGTGTCATGAGTTCTGAGCCAAAACCGAGAGCCTTTATAGCAGTCATGTTTGTTAACTGGTAGAACAGTAGATTCAGTCTTATAAAGGGATCATTGCTATTAGAAACAAACATTTTCAATGCTGAATGTTATCTTGCTGGTGTGGTATTGGTAGTGCGGAGTTAGAGATGCATGATAGGAATGACAGGTAAGTATGGAACTGGACGTCAACCCCACCCCACCCTGCAGAGAGACTGACAGGCATTGAGGTGTGCCTTGGGTCATCGGCCATAACGCCATGCCATTTTACCTCACCCTACCTTGCAGACTCTGACAAGTGCAGGTGTGCCTTGGGATCATTGGGCCTTATGCTCACCCCATTCTGTAAGGAAGTACATTGAGATGGGTGCAGTATAGGAGAATGGGGTGAACTTTGGGGCTGAAGAGTCTGATGCCTGTCAGTGGCTGCAGGGTGGGGATGGGGGTGGAATGGCATGAGCATTACAGCCAACAATCCAAAGGCACCCTCTTGATGCCTGTCAGTCTCTACAGGGTGGGATGTTATGGTTAGAAACCCTAATGCCCCAGGCATTTGTTGGTATTTGCACTCCAAATTTTTAACATGGCCTTTTGTGATCCCACCTCATGAAAGCATTTGGGACATCTGCTCATGAACAGTGGCATTGTGATTTTGTGAATCTGTCTCAAAGATTTCCACAGCAACATGCCATTCTGTGCCAGATGTGCAAAACACAGTTCAGGTAGGATGTGAAAATGACAGCTGTACCATTCAAAAGGAGGTGTGAAAAGAGATGGCAATGTTGAAAATCTGGAGTTACCATATTAAAATTCTCAAGTTATGACGTGCATGGAAACTGCACAATGTGCAATTGTTTTTAAGCGAGGATGGGACAGGACAAGGGGAGGGTTAATAAAGGGAAGGGTGGAAGGGATGGGCAGCTGCAGGATAAAAGATGCTAGCTACACATTCAAGCAGACTTGATAGACCTCTAGGCCTTTATCCGCTGGCAAAATTTCATATGTTGGTATGTAACATTGTCATTTGTAGAATTCTTCACCAAGTCTTCACATGGGGATTTTGGGACCTCTGCTCATGAACAGTGTCTGACTTTTTAATCTGTCACAAACATTGACTTCCCACAGGAATCACGCCATTGTGCAACACATGTGAAACCACATTTTGGGCAGGATGTGAAAAATTACAGCTGTTCTGTTTATAAGGAAGTGTGCAAATGGCAAAGTTGAAATCTGGAGTGAAAATATTAAAATTCTCCAAGTTACTAGTGTGCATGGAACTGTGCAATGCACACTCATAACAAAGTCATTTTGTGGAATTTTTCACCAAATTTTCCACATTGCATTTTGGGACCTCTGCTCATGAACAGTGTCACTTTGATTTTTTCATCTGTCCTAATATTGATTTCCCACAGCGACTGCGCCATTGTGTGCCATATGTGCAAAACCACACTTTGGGCAGGATATGAAAATGACAGCTGTACTGTTCATAAGAAGATGCAAAATGGCAATGTTGAAAATCGGAGTGAAAATATTAAAATTTTGAAGTTCTGAGGTGCATGGAAACTACACATTGCATGTTCATAACATAGTCATTTTGTGAAAGTTTGTCACCAACTTTTCAATCTAGGCATTTTGGGACCTCCACTCATGAACAATGTCACTGTGATTTTCTTAATCTGTTCTGAACATTGATTTCCCACAGTGACCATGCCATTGTGCTACGGATTTGAGAAAACACGTTAGGGCAGGATGTGAAATGACAGGTGTTCATTCATAAGGAGGTATGAAAAATTGGCAATGTTGAAAATCTAGAGTAAAATATAAAAATTCTCAAACTTACAAGTTTATGGGAAACTGCACAATGCACACTCATAACACACTCATTTTTTGAATTTTTGTCACAAATTTGTCACATGGGCTATTTGGGAGCCCACCTCATGAACACTGTTCTTTTGTTAATCGGTCCCAAAAGGTGATTCTGCACAGTGACTGCAAAATCTTGTTTTGGGACAGAATAACAACATGGAAGGACTGAATTCATGAGGTGGGTCCAAGAACCCCATGTTGAAAATTTGAGCAAAAGTTGCAAAACTGGCAGAGATATCCACCTAAGTTGACCCCCATGCCATTATGTAGCTTACCAGCATTTTTCAGTTGCAGTCGGCTTTGAAGAGTGAGGCGTGTCCACTCCACCAAAGATCATCGTGCTGGGCACCAGAGGTAAGTGTGAGGTGAGGGGAGTGTGGGGATGCAGAGGTGGATGTGGATTAGGGGAGCAGTCACCAGACACAACAAGGGACCATTTTCTTTACAGCTTAAAACAAACAAAAGACTTTGCAGGAAGGTATTTTTCACAGGTTTGTCTTGGTACACTCGGATAGGCTCCCAGTGTGCCACCTGTATTGTTTTGGAAGAGGGACTGAATCCAATGGGGATTGGGCCCCCATTGGCATAGAAAATGTGTCTTTGTTTGGGGGTGCTTGATGCCGAGGGGATTGGGCACCCCTCACAGTCAAACTAAAGAGGGGAGATTATACAGATGGGGATTGGGCTCCCCATCAGCAAATGAACTGGGAGGAGTCATGCAGACAGGGGTACCCCCAACATCAGCTTTCAGGTGGCTCTGTGAGAGGTGGATGGCAACAGCTGCCGCTATGTTTATTGAGCTGTTACACCAGACAAGCATGCTTGCAATGACGGGCCACTCCCTCATTGCAGCAGTGAAATTGTTTCAAGTTGGTGGCATGGTTTTCAACTGATGTCATTAATGCCACAGAGCCCAGCCTGAAAAGCAGTATGCCACTGGCCACAACACAACGGGCATCCAAATGTGCTATTCCAAGCTACCACAATATGTTGCTTTTGTATATGCAAGACAATATAAATAGGCCTCCAAAATTGATAACAAAGTAAAAAGTCCATTCTAAAGAGTATGCTAGACTGTTCCAATACTCAGCACTACTCTGCCATGAGTTCAGGTCTACTGGGAAGGAAATGTGGTTGTCTATGTCAGGTTGCCAGTTTCCTAAATCACGCTGCAAAGATCACGCGATGCAGAGTGCTGAGTAGATGCTCTCCGCTAAGCTCCTGCCTTCCGAATACAAAATTGTTATTTAATATTGTTAAATTTCATCTAATTCTCTGCTCAAGAGTCTTCTTGTCTCTGAACAGTGTGCACTCCTGTACTGGGTTCCTGTGTGGTAAATGGAGGCTTACATGAAGAAAGCCCGCAGAAACATACCCCTGCCCCCGAGAAGACCTCGAAGAAACCTCAGTCTCAAGTGGCCCAGACAAGCCTGAATCTGCGTGTCAAGCTGGGGACCAAGAACCCTAACACTTAATAGATTTTAGTGGAATTCAAACCATTCCGGGAGGAGATGAAAGATATGGCAATCATCCTGAATCCCTCTCCAGAAAGATAGAGGAAGTCTCCACGATAGTATCAGACAACACTGCCTGAATATTTTGATTGAGAGAAAGCTGGAAAGCACTGATCCTGAGCTCCTACTACAGAAACAGAGGTTGTCTAGATTAGAAGCAAAACTCGAGGATCTGGAAGGCCGTGGGTGGAGAAATAATGTGGTAATCCTCGGGCTCCCGAGGGAAGAAGGCCCGAATACCGTTGTCTTTATTCAGAAGTTGGTAGAAAAAGTCACTGGCCCCCTCCCTTGGCCCAAACTACATAATAGAAAGAGCCCACCAATCTTTGTGACCAAAACCCCACCCAATGCACCTCCTCGCCCCATCATTTGCCACTTTCTAAATTATCTGGAAAGGCAGCTTTTTTACAGAAAGCCAAGGCCTTGCAAGAAGTCAGATTGGAGAAGGTGTAGCTGAGAATTGCTCAAGATATCCCTGGTTCGGTTTGACTGAAACAGAAAGCCTTTAACCCAATTGTATGCAAGATTATAGCGGCTGAAATAAAGTTCAGGATGGGGTACCCAGCAAAATTACAAGTCTCTGTAAATGGCTCATGGCTTAATTTTGAGGATCCTGATGCTGGTAACTAAACCTAAAGTCAGCATTGCCAGACCTATTTAGATGACCTGAGAGGGCCTCATGATCTTGGGGCCCACTGCAACTTTGGAACAAACTGTTATTCGGATCTTTGTGTGGACAGTGTTCTTTCCAGTGGCGGATTCCACTTGACTTATGCTTCCTGATGGAACTGGTCTACTAGTAGAGGCTCAATCTTACTTTTGACAGGCCCTGGCCTGTTAATGGGAATAGTGTTACAGGGAGAGTTCTAGGGGACTCCTGTGGGGTTTGTTTTGGACTGTATCAGATATAACATCGCTTACTCAGTATCCAGGGGAAACACACAGGGCTGGGTCTCAGGTTATGCCTCTGGTTTAGTCCTTGGAGGAGGGAACTCAGATTTTGAGTGATTCTGGGCTTTGGGTGCCTTTGAATGGTGGACTGGATCAGGATATGTCCACAGGAGGGAGCGGCTCACCCATTTAATGTAATTCTGGTCATCCAGCCTTGAGAGGGATTGCTTTTTTATTAATGTTGTGCTGGTTTCGTGGGGGGGCTTCTCAGAGCTAGGGGTACACAACCCCTAGGTAGTTTTTCCCATGGGTTTCCCATCTATGGAATTTATCTCACTTCTCATCCAGCTTTGTTTTTCAGTTTTTATCTCGATGATGGGCTCACCCTTCCATGTTATTTTTCGTTCTGGTTCTGGTTCAAGAAATAGTTCCTCCAGGAACATGCTTTTTCATCTCCCTCTCAGGACTCAAGTGACATTTTTCACACTCACATTAATGGCATCTAGTTCTATTTCTCTCTCTTGTTCATTAGTGGATTTATCAGCAGATGTTAATAGGCCCTGGAAGCCCGTGACCGCTCATTGACTCTATGTCATTCATAATGCAGCCTATTGACTGCTTTGTATTTTTAATTATAAGGCGAGCAGCACTTGTAGGGGATACATTTAGAGGGCAGGAAGGGAAGATAAGTTCCAGTGCTGTGCTAAGCATTGCTTGCGACAGTGTGGGGTTGGGAGGGAGTGGGGTGTGTGCTCTTGTTGGGGGCTGGGGTGTACTTGAGGGGTTGAATTGGGGCTTTCTGCGGGGGCTAGGGTGGTGGGAGGACCTTACAGCAGCAACTGGGGGTTAGATTACTCGGTTACACAACCTGAGTGTAAGACTGATTCTAGTACACTCAGAATCCTTAAGTAGATGGCTAAGGAGGTGACTTTTGCAACATGGAACGTCAAGGGATCAGGAAAAATCTAAACAATACCAGGTTCTCAAACACTTAAGTCTTTTATGTACTCAGGTTACTTTCCTACAGGAATCACACCTGCTAGAAACAGAAGCCCTACAAGTGAGGAAGCAACAAGTGGGGATAGTGTGTGAGGTGCAAGGTTACTCTAATAGCTGTGGGGTTGTGATCATTATTAACAGTGGCATTCCATTCATCCCAACTCATACTATCAGGGATCCCGAGGGCAGGTTTGTTTTAGTTATAAGTACTCTGGTCAATACCTCTGCTACTGGGCAGTATATGTGGTACCAATGCTAATGACCCTGCATACTTCATGAGACTTACAAACTCAATCCTGCCTTTCCTTCCCATAAGGATTGTCCTGGGGTGACTTTAACCAAGTTTCAGATTCCAATCTTGACAGGTCGGAGGTGTATCGGGGATTTCCCAGGTCAGAGGGCCTTTAGAGAATTAGTGGATCAATGTGGGCTCTGTGATGTCTGGCGTGTTTTAAACCCTGAGTCCAAGGAGTTCACATTCAGATCTTTGGCACATGGTTCACAGTCCGCATTGACTACATATCCATTTCTCAGACTCTTCTGCCCAGGGTTAAGTCCGCATCGATACAACCTGGCCCTGTGTCCGATCACTCTCTGGTGCTGTGTGATCTCTCAATTCCATGATGTATCAAGGAAAGAAATATGTTGGAAGCTCAATGACCAATTGCTTAAAGATTCTAATTATTGCAATACCATAAGGGAGCACATTGAGGCCTTTTTCTGTCCAACCCTTCAAATAGTGCAAAGCCAGATATTATATGGGGGTCTTAAGGCTTACATGAGAGGAGTTCTCATTGGCCTCTCGGTGGCTAGGAAAAGAATTACAGGAGAGAGAATTACTGTCCTTGTTATCCCAAATTCAGGCTCTGAATCCAATGATTCGGTTAACTACTCAGAGGAGAACAAGGTGAAGCTCCTAGGGCTGAGAGATAAGTATTTAGAACTACTCAGAGAAAAGGAGAGTTAGCTATCAAACATACTAAAGCTATTTATACCAACCAAGGCAAAAAGCCGGCTTCTGGCGCTCGCATCAAACAACAAGAATCAGTAAGATTTATCCCTTCAGTTAGGGCTTCTGATGCTGGATCCCTGAAAACATCTCACACAGAGATAGTTCAAGAGTTAGAGTATACTATAAATTGCTTTATGGGGACATGGAGCTCTCTCCCAGTCCAGAAAGTGTGGAGAAGTACCTGATGGACTCACATCTACCCTCCCTTCCAGTACATTACATAGCCTCTCTGATCTCTCCCATAACTCAGGGAAATCTCTGAGATTAATAGTGGTTTACCTTCAGATAAAATTCCTGGCCCTGATGGATTTTTCTCCTTTTCTATAAAACATTTCGGGATCTTCTATTGCCAACACTTAATAGTTTATTCCAGCACATCTTATCTGGGTCAGAAGTTGATCACCATCTCTTTGAAGCCTTGATAGTGCTCCTCCCTAAGCCGGATAAAGACCCTGAGCTCGTCCAGAGCTACAGGCCTATATTTCTCCTAAGTCAGGATATCAAGATCCTCTCAAAGATTTTAGCTAACAGGTCATCTGTGGTGCTATCCAAGTAAATAGGTATGAATCAGGTAGGTTTCATGAAGGGCGCTCTTCGTGGATCACCTGCATCGTTATCCATGTCTTCTGACCTCCAGAGACACTGACTTCCTGCAGGCTTGGTCTCTTTGGATGCTGAGAAGGCGTTTGACCAGGTGAATTGGAGTTTCTCTTCAAGGTTTTGAGTGCCTTTAGCTTTCCCCAGTATTCATCTCCTGGTTGCTGCACTATATAAATCCCCTATAGCAAGAATCTCAGCTAATGGGGCCTTCTCAGACAATTTCTCACTTCATTCATGCACCAGGTAGGGTTGCCCCTGTTGCCTCTCTTGTTTAACCTATATTTGGAAGCCCTCATCCAAAACATTCTCCAAAACATCTCTATACAAGGTATCAGAGTTACGTCATGAGATTAAACTCACAGTGTACACAAATGATTTGCTGATATATCTCTTCCATCCGGTTTCTTCAGTACCACCTCTATTGAATGAAATAGCTAGGTTCAGTGTGTTATCCAACTATAAGTTGAATGCAAGTAAATCCTTATTTTCCCACTAAATCACAAGGTATTTAAGGATGATATTTGCCCCTGAGGTTTAGGCTGGACTCCTAGAGTAATTAAATATCTGGGTATAAAACTATCCCATAATCCTTTGAAGTGGGTCAAAGATAATCAGGATTCTCTCTCACAGGTCATTATTCAGACCTCGACAGATGGTCTAAACTTCCTATATCATTATGGGGTAGGATTAACATCATTAAGATGAATGTATTTCCTAGAATTTATTACCCTTATCTCTTCTCAACTCTTTTATCCCCATATGCTGGTTTAAGAAACTGCACAGTATATTTACCAGGTTTGTCTGGGCAGAAAAATATCCTCAGTTGGCCTACCATAAACTAGCTGCCCCAAATCTGGGGGGCTGAGGATTTCCCATATGGCACTATATTAGTGGGCCAGTCATCTGGCATATTGTCTGAGATGGATCTCCCAGGCCCCGAAGCAGTACAACCAGTGTGGCTTAAGATTGAGTTAGACACAATTAAATCTAAACACCTGGATCCCTCAAACCTATTTTATCTCAAGTTGTCTCATGTAAAGATGGTTAACTGCACCACAATAAGTACCTCTTTAAGAGTATTACACAGTTATGTTTATTTCTTCATTACTCCCCTCAGACTGTCTTAGCTCAGTCCATTTGGAAGTCCCCATCTTTCACTCTTAGTAGAAAGTGGATTTAATCCAAACTGGCTGCCTCAACTAGGTGATGGAAAACTGCTTTCCTGGTAGACAGGGAAGGGCACTGGTTGTCCTCACGTGGAATTATGACAAGTTCCATATTCCAGACTCAGCTCATTTTAAAGTTATGCAGTTAAGACATGTTCTCACTGTAGCCCTGAGGAGTCCCCCTCCCTCCCAGAAGGTATCAGCTGCGATTCCTGAATTCTCCCAATTGTCTGGTTCTTCTGGCATAATATCCAAGCTATCTGAGGCTGTACTATAAGAAGTATGGGGACACCTTTGGACCTACTAGTTTCTGGAATTCCTCCTCCCTCAATACCAGGTGGACTTGCAATCCCTATGGCGATCCTGTCATAAGTATGTTTCCCAAGATAGGCTGTGTCTCAAGCAATACCACATTCTACATAACATGTATTGTACCCCTATCAAATTAAAAAATGGGGCTTCAATTCTAATGCGTGTACTAAGTGCCTGCAAGAAGAGGTTACTCTCTTGCACATGTTCTAGTCCTGTCCCAAAGTTTCTTCCCTATGGAATACAATTAAGATGTTTCTTGATCCCCTACTAGGCCTACAGGAGTACTTCATTCCGGAG
The DNA here is from genome assembly GCA_016271365.2 of Neoceratodus forsteri. Taxonomy (NCBI): domain Eukaryota; kingdom Metazoa; phylum Chordata; order Ceratodontiformes; family Ceratodontidae; genus Neoceratodus; species Neoceratodus forsteri. The sequence continues at coordinate 1,136,067,141 of CM057455.1, read as the reverse complement.
GTGTGTCTTCTAGGGACATGTCCCTGGTTAATGCTAGAATTAGGAAATATCGCATCTCTATGGTTGCACTCTCTGTTAAGAAATGTATACTACGTCATATGAAGGAAAAATCGGTTCCTTCCTTCCAGGAGTGGTTACACTAAATCATTGCCAACCTTCGAACAGAGAAGGCAATTGCTAGCCTTCATAATAGACTAGTGATATATAGCAAGATATAGGACCACCTTTATTCATTACTCTTGCTGCTTCACTGAACTTATATTACACTCTGGTTTTACCCATTCATACCATTGATCCACGCTACAGCATGTTAGGGCAACCTAATTTTGTTGCTGCTGTAAGGGGGATGGGGGGAGGGTGGCTGGGCAGTTTTACTGTTGTAGAATTATGTTTCATCACCTCGATTTGATGTAACTGCCCATTATAATGGAAATGTATTAATAAAGTTTAAATTGTAAAAAAAAATCACTCTGCAAGAACACAATAATTCCAAAGGATTTCTCTTGGACTACCACCAAACGTTATTGCATTCTGTCAACAGCTCTATCAACATGTAAACAGTACTAGAGATGCAGTTTATTTATTCCACAACAGGAAGTACAGAAAAATAAAATAAAGATATAATAGAAAAGACATACACAGAACCAAACACTTTACTTAATGGGAACTGAAATACCTTGTTAGTTTAAAAGGCAATCAGTGCCTCAGAGGGTTGACACAAAGCCCCTTCAAACAAGTCATTAGTGTTTAACTCCATTAAATCAATAATTAAAAGTTCAGTAGTTAAGCTTTCCAAGCTGACAGCAGCACTAGGATCTGTAGCTCTTATTTAAGACCCTGTAGAATTTTGATGGCTTAGTATAGATGGTTACACAACTGCACAAGTCAGTTCACATCCATTTAGGTATCATATGCATTGGGTTTATTTCACTATGATTGCTGAGGAGGAAGGGTTGCTGCCCAAGGTCAAAGTCCTGTGTTTTTGTGAAATCATTAAGATTACCGTTCTCAAAGTGAAAGTGGAGGCATGCTGCAGCCAGTGATGCTAATCCAGTTTTCACAGAAGGCACACAGAGCCAAAACAGACGCAAAATGTACAATCACAAAACAGAGGGGTGAAAAGTCACCCTTGTTGCTCCTACACCTGTTGGGGTGATGTACAGAGGAAGTTGATTAGAGGTAGTTTGACACAGTGGTTAGAATGCAGAGCTGTGAACATCAGGATCTGGCTTTGAATCCCACAACCACCACTTCCTCACTGTGTGACCCTTGTGTATCCTCCATGCTTAACCTTTGTACAGTCTCTCTGTTCTACCAGGGTTCTTAAGTCTCAGTGTGTATCTAGACTTATCACAGGAAATTTCATTAAAATAAATCAGGGTCCCCTGTGATATATTTCAAAATATCTACATATATTAGGATTTATCCCTGCAGGTTATCACTGTATCTCTGTCCTTGAATACCCTTGTGCACTGAAAATTACATAGGCAGTTTCTCTGCTGCCTTTCCTGATTATAAAAGATGTTGGGATAGTTTGTATGAAAGGCACTATATAAAAGAATGCATTTCCTTCATTACCACCCAGTTGCACCACCACCCTTTGTGGGTATGCATACAGTAAACTCATAGTAATAGGTGAAACAATTGCCCACTGCAACTACATCACATTAAAATGACTTGCCAAGATGTCGGTGGATACAAACCAGGTTTGCACCTGCTGTCATGCTGATTAGCATCTCCCACGGAGGTGCAGAATGAAATGGCCCAAGTTGCATATCACTACTGTTCTATGAGTTTATGATGACAAACACTGGCACTACAATGAAGTCCCCTTCCAGCTGCTGCCCTGTTATGGGCAGACACTTTATGTTGAAATGTCATGGCATATTGTCAGTGGAGATGGACATGAAATCAACACTGAGCAACTAAATTTTTCTTGCTTTTGGCTGAGATGTGTGCATGTTAGTAAAGATCCCAGTGGGTGGAGAAACACATTGCAAAACCACCTTACAGACTGACAATAGCTGGCACACTTGCTGGCAGTTTTACATGAGAGACAATAAGCTGGACAGGCATGGAATATAACCTACTCAAGTCCCTCAGCCAGTACAGATACTCCATGGCAGAAGTGCACTGCATTTTCAGGCTTCTACTGAACCTGCTTGTGCTATAATTTATGTGTGTAACCCCTAGTGGTGCTATCCCAAGGGCTACTACCCCTGCCTGTTTGACTACAGACAGGTTGAGGGCCCTAGGTCCTATGGTAGTGCCTCCACCCAGATGTCAGGGTTTGTAGTGGTTAGACTAGCTTGGTCACATACCTCTGGGACACTGAGACCCCCTTTTATTCCCTCTAGTGGCTCACACAGTACACCAGATCCAGAAGCAAATGATTTGATACCTTTTAATGGACCAACATAGATGTAACAACAAGAACAAAGTGCTCTAGCTTTCGGACCAACCAGTCCTTGTTCAGAAGCTTATGGCAGTTGTTTAGAAAATACAATACTTATAACAGCTAGATAATGCAGAGAAAAACAGAAAAATCCCATTGGTTTAAAATAACTCATTTAAAAAAACAAAAAAAAAACAGAAGATGATGTCAGAGAAGTTTAACAGTACAATACTGCCTTGACCCAGAAGCAACCTTGGTTAAACGTGCTTGGTGGAACACACATACAAAGAATCCTATTGCATATAAATTTAATTGACATAAGATAACACTGCTGAAGCAGATAACTCCTAAATCAAGCTATGAGTGTCACAGTTAGTATAAGGATGTGATTAGTGAAAGACAACCCCACCCAAATTAAAGACAAACTAAGATTTTTATAGGCCTCATGAAATTTTCATGTTAGCATTAAAACAAAATTTACCAGTAAAGTTGTCTTAAAATGTCAGTGCACACTGTGTGATGTATAAAACCTAGCTGGACCTGTCACCCAGCTGTATTCTCAAGTCAGATATAAGGCCCAAGAAATTTCAAAACCTCAGGACTATATAAATGATAATTTAAATATAAATTGATAATATTAGTGTCAAACAAAAAACTCTAGTCGAAGAACCTCAAGGAATTAAGACCATGTAGCCTGATATGTACTGATGTCAATATATACTGAGAATATAGCAACTTGATGTACCACAAGTGCCTAAGGAATCTGAAAAAGAGATACAAAAGAACCATATTCAGATTACCTAGCCTGCTAGTGTACATACAGGAGTGTTATCATATACTGTTATATATAATTTTGTAACTCTGTACATACTGGGGTGTGATCTCATTTGCATGGGGTCCTGCATAGATCTTTTTTATTTTCATTTTTTCATTAGGCTAATATTGTAGTAATTTGTGGATATGTAGTTATGTTAGACCTCTGGTCTTACATGTATACTTTATATTTACTTCTAGTTACCTTATCTTGGGGAGGGTGGCAGGTTTATTTCATGGTAGTTCTATCTAGTATCCTTGGAAATGTTACATTGCAGATAGTAATGCAGTTAAATAGTGTTACATTTTACTCTGTATATATTAGGAGACATAAGCCCTTTTACTCAGGATTTCAAGACAAGTTGAATTTTGGGGGAACAATTGCAGTGACTGAAGTTAATATAGGTTCACTAGGAGAGAGAGTGTGTGTGTGTCTGTGGGAGAGAGAGAGAGAGAGAGAGAGAGAGAGAGAAAGGGAGGGGGGAGAGAGAGACAACAACTCATTTAAGCTATAGATCTCCCCACCCACATTATTGTGATGTGGGGTGGGTTAGGTTGTATTGTTTGTATGAAGAGGAGTAAAGAAATTACATTTTGTCTCTGACATTTTTAAGACAACTTTACTGGTAAATTCTTGTCTTTAATGTTAACACTGAAATTTCATGAGCCCTATAAAAATCTTAGTTTGTCTTTAATTTGGGTGGGGTTGCCTTTCAGTAATCACATCCTTATACTAACTGTGACACTCACAGCTTGATTTAGGAGTTATCTGCTTCAGCAGTGTTATCTTATGTCAATTAAATTTATATGCAGTAGGATTCTTTGTATGTGTGTTCCACCAAGCACGTTTAACCTAAGGTTGCTTCTGGCTGAAGGCAGTATTGTACTGTGAAACTTCTCTGACATCATCATCTGTTTTTTTTTTTTCAATGAGTATTTTAAACCAACGGGGATTTGTTTCTGTTTTCTCTGCATTATCTAGCTGTTATAAGTATTGTATTTTCTAAACAACTGCCATGAGCTTCTGAACAAGGACTGGTTGGTCCGAAGCTAGAGCACTTTGTTCTAGTTGTTACATCTATGTTGGTCCATTAAAAGGTATCAAATCATTTGCTTCTGGTTCTATTCTTGCAAGGACCAATACGGCAACTACTAAATCTAGACAGTACACTAGAGTTACAGCCCCAATACCCCACATATACACACTGTTCACTCATATAGATACCACTTACCCTCGAGACTGAATCTGCAGCATGTCTCTGAGGACCCCAGTAAAATAAGGTTAAACAACATACACAGCAAAACACAATATTGTTGCATAAGTACCAACACCACAGACAGTATGTAGTATAACAAAACAAATCTGATTTATTTAGGGCAGTAACACGGGAGGGGAGTCCGTTAATTGGTTGCATTAAATCACAGTACTGTGCACACATACAGGGTCTGAAAAGTCACACTCTGGGTACCCAGGTTGGGGAGGCTAGCCAGGTCCATTGCCCAGGGTTGGCTGGCAGGTGCAGATGGATAGGGCCCTGTAGAAGAAAACTTATGCACAACACCCAATTGTAATCCGAGCCAAATGGCTCAGTCCTTGAAGCAGGGAAACAACAAGAATTAGATGACACACTTGTAATTGAAAACAGACTGCAGGGAAATACCCTGATTTGTACTCACAATACCCAAGCTGAGGACCGGATACTAGATATTCTTCTGGATTGCCAGAACAACAGGGCATGGAGACAAAGTCCTTGTAACTGGACCCCACTTCAGTTGATAACAAATGTAGTTAGTCCAAGCTAAGCTGGGGTTTGCTTCCAGCTTCAGTACACAGCACACACTTGCAGGACTGGAAATAGCGATTCCCCACAAGCACTCAGCACATTCATATGTAAAAGGAAAGTACTGTACCAGGCAGGCTGCTCCTTGATCCCAATCTCAATTACTGCAAAATACCGGGAGCACACAGCAGCTTCAGTTCCTGACAGACCGAAGCGATTCAGCAATAATTTCTCAGTCTTCTACAGGGTGAGCCTGGTTTCCACTCTTCAGACTTCCTTCTTTCTCCTCACAGTTAGATTCAGTCCGAACTGGCACTTTCAATGGCTGCAGGCCAAACCTCAGGGCTTCACACGCACCTCCCGCACGAAACTATACACTGCAGAAGCACAGAACTCCTTCTCTCTTTACTGTCACAACTGATCTGATCTTTCCAGTCACAGAGCTGGGCATTTCCTTTAGCTCCACTATTCTGTTAGTTGGTTCGGCTGTCACTCACAATAAGACTCCTTCTGTTGGTGGAAAAAAGGCACCAAGGTCAAAACAACATTTCCCAGAGTCACTGCCCATACAATCCCCTTGTGGCTGGCTCAAAATTAAGAGTCCAAGTTCTGATTCATCCACTGGCTCCATTTTAGGGCTCCTTAACTCCAAATGGCCCAGCACAGCAGTTCAGGACCAAAATGAAAGAGCTACATTGAAACAGTTTGTGCTAAAATAAAGACGGGTTAGACAAACTACATTTTCTCAGTCACTCTAAATGATTTCTGGCAAACAGTTATATCTTTCAACAAGGCTCCCTCTGCACATGTAGTGACGGCAGAAACAGAGTGAATTGGCAGCAGCTCAGGCAGGATTCAAGCAATAAATACACAGTCCTTCCATACAAACTAATTAAGTCTGCAAGCAGACAGCTCTTAAAGAGATAGTACGTGGAGCTCAAATAGCACTTACTTGGAACCACACTTAAACAGCTCAGACATCGAACACCGCTCAGACTTGGAGGATGCAGACAAGCTCCTGGAAGATCTTTTGGGAACCCCATTTGCAGGGGTGTTACATGTGAATACACAGATGTCTTTAGTGTCCAGTATTGTCAGGCTGGTACCTTTCATGGGCGCTTAAGTCACTATAACAAAATTAAGCATGTGTTGGTGGATAGAACTCCTAATTGCAGTCTAGCAGTATCTTCACTAATGCTAACTTTGCATGCATTACTGTTCACAGTTCTGAGAGGTGGACCAATCACTGGACACTACAGGCTGAAGCAATTTCATTTCCACTGGGGATCCAGTGATGATCATGGATCTGAACACACTGTTAATGGAGTCTCATATGCAGCTGAGGTAGGTGAACCATAACAATTAGAAATACCTGTAATACTAAATAAAGTGCTTAAAAGTAGAGGTAGCACTTTCCGAATCAATAGTGGTTAATTTAAAAATCCATTAAACAGTTTAATTCTGAAGTTATATTAACCTCAAAGAATGTTTTACAGTGCACAGAGGAAGCATTGTGTCCACGTATCCCTCTTTCACTATTAATGTCCTTCAACATAAACAGTACTCTGCTTCATAGAAACACATGGCGGGATATTTAAAGGGGTTGTGCATGACGCAACAGTGTTAAGCCATGCACCACCACTGATGCGCCCAGCGATATTCAAAGGGGATGTTGTGCTGCACAAATCCCGATGCGCCAGGGTGCACCGGTAATATATGCGCTCAAGTGCGAGGGCATGCTTACGTATATGAAGCACATCCCGATATTCAGCCGGGATGTGAGAGGCGCATGCAGGCACAAACCCGTCCTTTGTGCCATTAATAAGGCAAAGATCTGCCCGTAAAAGCAGGAGTATAAGGCCTGCCACCCACAGGTGAGCTGCCATACTGCAGAGTGCAGCACGGCAGCCACCAGCTGTGGGTTGCCACCCGATCTCCAGAGACATAGCCCAGGTGTTGTGCTTCCTCCCCTTGCCTGATCATGGGCAGATAGAATAACATCCCTGGTGGTCGAGTGGACCTGCCCCCACCTGATTGCGGGCTTTGAAATTAAGATAATCCCTGGTGGTTGAGTGGACCTGCCCCCTGCCCGATTGCAGGCTTTATAAAGCAAAATAATCCTGGTGGTCCAGTGGACCTGCTCCATGCCCAATCATAGGCTGTCAGAATGAAAATATTCCCTGGTGGTCCAGTGGACCTGCTCCCATGCCCAATTGTGGGCTGTTGAAATGAACATATTCTCTGGTGGTCCAGTGGGCTCAAACCTCAGCCCAATCGTGGGCTTTAGTAGTATATAAAAAGCCCCAATGGGTGTACAACCATACTGTATGCTGTCAGTCAGCGGCGGCTGGGTGGCTTGCGGGAGGGAGCTGCCACCTGACACTGACGGGGGGCTGAGTGGCGGGCGGGTCTATGTGGGGAGGGGGTACCACTGACCCTGGGGTTTTAACAACTACTAAAGCCCACAATGGGGTGGGGTTGGGTCCACTGTACCACCAGGGAATATTTTCATTGACAGCCCATGATTGGGCATGGAGCAGGTCCACTGGACCGCCAGGGAATATCTTTATTTCAAAGCCCACAATTGGGCATGGGAGCAGGTCCACTGACTACCAGGGTTTAGTTTTATTTATAAAGCCCATGATCGGCTGGGGAGAAGGTCCACTGGACCACCAGGGATTATTTTGCTATATAAAGCCCGCTCGGGTCGGGCAGGGCAGGTCCACTGGACCACCAGGGATTATCATAATTTCATTGGACCACCAGGGAATATATACATTCACCTCAGCCTGTGATCAGGCGTTGGGGCACATTGCCCACCCGAGGGCAGGGGCATCGGTCCCGTCGGCTGCAGCCTGGCAGGGCACCAGGCGTAAGTCTTTGGGGATCAAGCGTAACCGCATGCAAATGGGGCCATAATGACATGCAAATGGACCTATTTGTACCTTGCTTGCATAATGGCCCCATTTGCATGCCCAGCGCTGAATATTGTGGTTCATGCACCTAGCGCACCCGCATGCACTGGCACACCCCTGCTCCTCACTTGACACTTACGCTGGCGCAGTGCCACTGCACTGTGCGCAGTGGGCAGCCCCAGTGCCATATTCAATGGTGCTGAGCCATGGCACAGCACCATTGAATATCGCCTGACCATGCCCAGGTGCATCCCAGTTGCGCTGCCCCCAGGCTTGCGCCCCCTGCCTGACGATTCTGAATATCCTGCCCACTATCTCACTAGCATTTTTCTCTGGTTTAAATAGAACTTCTGTCATGAAAACACACATCTTTGTACTATACTTTAAAAACAACTTTTAATTTCGAAAGTAAAAATGTTTTCTTTAATGTAGAGGTTATAATAGCAATAAGAACCTCAGCTTCAGACATTCACTGGGAAATAATGACCTGTTGACCTTTTGAAATGATGAAACATAGAAACATAGAAACATAGACTTTGGCGGCAGATAAGGACTGCTTGGCCCACCTAGTCTGCTCATTTCCCTACAGGATAAGCTGCAGATCCTATTTAACCAATAGCCTATTTCTTCCTACCCCCCCACAAACGTGGCCTTATGTCTGTCCGTGCATTCTTGAATTCTCCCACAGTTTTAGACCCCACAACCTCCTCAGGAAGGCTGTTCCATGCATCCACCACCCTCCATACTTTTGCAACTTCCAACAATCCCCATCAAGTTAAGAACTCCAAGTGAAGTCTTTGTCTTGGGAAGGATGATCTGTTGGAAAAGAAGCACCAATGTGCAGCAGAGGGCTTGCCTTTCAATAACCTATTGTGAGGACAAGCACCCTCTGTTGCACAATGGCTTGAGAAGTATGGCAGCTTGATTCAATGCAAAGAAGTGCAAGTAATGCACCTGGGAAACAAAACCCAGGGAAAATTACACAATGGGGGGTAGTAACAACAACAAAAATGGAAAGGGACCTGGGGATAATTATAACAGATGACCTTAAGGTTGGCAAGCAATGTGAGAAGAGCGTAGGGAGGGCTGGGGGATACTGGGATGTATAGGGAGATGTATAGCGAGAGGTATCACCAGCATAAAACAGGAAGTTATTATCCCCTGTACAGACAATTGGTGAGACCCCATCTGGAGTACTGTGTCCAGTTCTGGAGACCCCATCCCACAAGAACATAGACAGAATAGAGGCAGTCCAGAGGAGGGCAACTAAAATGGTGCAGGGTCTGCAAGAGAAGCAGTATGAGGAGAGACTAAAGGGCTTAATATGTATACCCTTGAGGAAAGAAGGAGAGGGGTCACATGATAGAAGCTTTTAAGTACCTCAGTGGAATCAACAAAGTCCAAGGGGTAGCATCTTTCAGAAAAGAGACTGCAAGAACAAGGGGACACAATTTTAAAGATAGAAGGGGTGGTTCAGGGCAATGTGAGAAGTATTATTTCACAGAGAGGGTAGTGGATGCATGGAACAGCCTTCCTGAGGAGGTTTTGGGGTCTAAAACTGTGGGAGAATTCAAGAATGCATGGGACAGACATAAGGCAGTTCTTGGGGAGAGTAGGAAGAAATAGGCTGTTGGTTAACTAGGATCTAGGCCTATCCTGTATGTAGGGAATGGGCAGACTAGATGGGCTAAGCAGTCCTTATCTGCCAACAAAGTCTATGTTTCTAAGTATCAAACTGGCTCCAACTCCACCCCGACCCTGCAGAGAGGATAGGCATTGGGGTGTGCATTGCGCGGTCACAACATTTCACCTCACCTACCCTGTAGACACTCACAAGTGTCGAGTTGTGCTTTGAAGTGTTCGGCTTACACTCACCTCATTTCATAAGAAAGTACACTGAAATGTGTGCAGTATAGGAGAATGGGGTGAACTCTGGAGCCAAAGGGTCCAAGGCACACCTCAATGCCTGCCATTGGCTGTAGGGTGGGGTGGAATGGCAACAATCCCAAGTCACACCCTGATGCCTGTCAGTCCCTGCACAGTAGGGCATTATGGTCAAAACCCTAACATCCTGGGCATTTCTTGATATTTTTACTCTAAGTTTTGAACATGGGCTTTTGTAATCCCACCACATGAACAGTGACACTTTCAGTTTGTTAGCGAAGGTGATTTTGCTGCGACTGCACCATTTGGTGCCACAGGTGAGAAAGCACATTTTGAACAGGATGTGAAGAATGACAGCTGTACTGTTCATGAGGAGGTGTAAAATGGAATGTTAAAATCTGGAGTGAAAATATAAAAACTGGTGCAATCACAAGTGTGTGTAGAAACTGCACAATGCACACCCATAATGTAATTAGTTTCAGGATTTTTACAGCAGATTTTGTCATAGGCATTTTGGGACCTCCACTCATGAATAGTGTCACAATGATTTTCTTAATCTATCCCGAACACTGATTTTCCACAGCGACTGTGCTATTCTGCACCGGAAGTGCGAAAACACATTTGGCCAGGGTGTGAAAATGACAACTCTACTGTTCATAAGGAGGTGTTGAAAATGCCAATGTTGAAAATCTAGACTGAAAAGATTATGAATTTGTGAACTTATGAGGGTGGTGGAAATTGCACAATGTGCCCTCATAACACAGTCATTTTATGGACATTTATCACCAAGTTTTCAACTTAGCCAGTTTAAGATATCTGCTCATGAACAGTGTCACTGTGATTTCCTTCATCTGTCCCATACACTGATTTCACACACCAACCATGCCACTATGCGATACATGTGTGAAAACACATTTTGGATGAGATGTGAAAATGACAGTTTTACTGTTCATAAGAAGGTATGGTAAAATGGCAATGCTGAAAATCTGGGTGAAAATATTAAAAATACTCGAGTTACAAGCATGCGTAGGAACCGCAACTGCACTCTTAAAACAGTCATTTTGGGAATATTTTACCAAATTTTCAACATAGGATTTTTGAGGGCCTACCTCATGAACCATGACACTGGGATATTCTTAATCTGTCCTGAACATTGATTACGCACTGGCTGCACCTTTGTGTGCAACATGTGTGAAAACAAATTTCAGGTGAGATGTAAAAAATAACAGCTATATTGTTCAGAAGAAGGTGTGGTAAAATGGCAATGTTGAAAATCTGGAGTGAAAATATTAAAAATGCTCAAAGTTATGGCGTGTGTAGGAACTATACAATGCATGCTTGTGGAAACAGTCATTTTTGGATTTTTTCCTAAATTTTCAACATAGGGTTTCAGGGGCCTACCATGAACTGTGACACTGTCATTTTGTTAATCAGTCCCAAAAGTTGGTTTCTTGCAGTGACCACAAAATCACCTTTTGGGACTGAATATAAATAATGATGACTGAGTTCATGAGTGGGATCCCAAACCCATGTTGAATCTAATTAATTTAAAAAACTCAACTAAGATATCACCAATGTTGAAAACTCCCCATTTATGCCATTATATAGCTTACTGGCATTTCATCAGTTAAGTTAGTCGCTTTGAAGAGTGCAAGCGTGTTCCTGGTCTACTGAAGATCACCGCGGGTTCTGGAGGTAAGTATGGGGTGAAGGGGGGCAGGGAGGTAGGTACGCAGAAGGTGGGCCGAGGTTGGAGGAGGGACCACTGGAATCAATGAGGGACCATTTTCTAGTTTACAGGTTTATTAAAAAAACTCATGGGAAGGTTTTCTTTTTGTAGGACATTAATTTGGCACACTGGGGTGAGCTCCCAGTGTGCCACCTGAGTATTTTGGGAGGGCTGTAACCTACAGAGGATTGGCACCCCATCAGCACATCAAGTGCTGGGAAGAACAAGAGCCAAGGAGGATTGGGCACTCCTCTCAGTACTAGGGTTACCACCTGTCCTTGTTTTCGAGGACAGTCCTGATTTGGGCAGCTGTGTCCTGCAGAAAAACATGAAAAATACTAAATGTCCTGACACTACAGTGGAAAAATATTTTCTGATTTTCCTCTAAATGTTGCAAAAACTATAATACCTTAACTAAAATACCTTACGTAATAAAAAACACAAGAAACAACTAAAAAACTACAACACTGAGTCTTAATTCTGATTGTTTAGAGAAAATATGTCTGTTGCATTGGTTGAGATGACATATTGTCCTGCAAAAATCCAGTTTCAGTAAGAAATGTCCCACTTTGGGCTTCTTAAAAGGTGGTAACCCTACTCGGTACACAAGAAATTGGGGAGCATTATGCAGATGAGGTGGGCTCCCCATCACTAAAATTACCAGGAAAGGGGCATGCCAACTGAGGGATTAGGCACCCCTGTCAGCACATATGAGTGCAGGTGGGTGGCAAGTGCCAGGGGTTGGGCACCCCTCAGCGCACAACAAATTTGGGAGGTGACATTATGCTGATAGGAAGTTGGCTTTCTGTCGGCAAATTGAACTGGAAGGGGCATGATGACAGGGGTTTGGGCACCCTGTCAGCTTTTTATTGAAAAAATTTCACCATGATTTGGCCAGTGGCACTGAGGGTTGAGGCACTGGATGCCACATCTACTTTCATGCCAACGACCCAGGTTGAGGAGCGAGCCCGGTTCAACAGGGGTGGCAGGAGGACTAAGATTGAGCATCTGATTACAGCTCTCTTAGTCCAGGGGTGGGTTAGGGGCTCTTCCGTTGCACTGATAACCCCTGGTGGAGGTTGGGGGCACTGCAGAGCATGGTAACAGAAGCTCAAGCACTGGGGTAGTGGCAGATGTCCTCTGGTGCGTGCAGAAGCGTGCGCATACTGGGTGGGGCGTCATTGCATGTCGTGCCCAGGGAGGAAACATCGAGAAAAATCCTCTGCCCTCAGGCGGCGACAGAATTGCAGGGAAGCCAACCCACCACACAGCCAATGCTGACTGAATCTCTGGTTCTGGGGTCTGGCGGGCCTCTCATTCTGGGGTGGGAGGCCTCAGACCCTGACACCCAATGTAATTCCTGGAGTAGCCAGTTCAGGTGGGAGGTTGAGTGTGGCGGCTATCGAGTGAGACCCTGAGAGATGCCCTGAGGGTAGGGTGCACAAATAGATTCCACACAAAAAAGTTTCACAGGAAGGCACACTGAACAGTCGGAGGCAGCTTTCCATTGATTTCCTGGGGACTGTGAGAGGCCAACAGAGAAGCCATCACCATGGGGACACCAATCGGCTGTTTTGGTCACTTGTATTGCAACAAAACAACTGATTGCGTGGTGACATGGCCCAAATCTCTGACACATTTAGGCATTCACCTAACTGCTGAAAGCAATGTGTTTCTTGCATTGCGTGCAAGCAACACAAAAACAAGCATTTGTCAATGCCGAATTTTTGCTTGCTGCCATTGGTAGTGTAGGAGTTAGATGGGCTGCATAATAGGAATGGCAGTGAAGTATTGAACTGAAGCCAACCCACCACCACCCTGCAGAGACTGAAAGGCATTGGGGTGTGCCTTTGGGTCATCAGGTATAACAGCCATGCCATTTCACCACACCTACCCTGCAGACACTGACAAGTGTCACGGTGTGCCTTGGGGTCTTTGGTCCTTATGCTCAACCCATTCCATCAGGAAATATGGTGAGATGGGTCCTGTATAGGAGAATGGTGGTGAACTTTGGGGTCAAAGAGTCCAAGGCACACCTCAATGCCTGTCACTGGCTTCAGGGTGTGGAATGGTATGAGCATTCAGGCAAGAATCCCAGTCACCTCCTAATGCCTGTCAATCTCTACAGGGTGGGGCATTATTCGGAAACCCTAACGCCTCAGGTGTTCGTTGGCATTTTCACTCCAAATTTTCAACATGGGTTTTGTGACCCTCATCTTATGAACAGTGGCAATATTAGTTTGTTAGCGAAAGCTGATTTGCACAGCGACTCACGCATTTGGCATCACAGGTGCGAAACACATTTCAAACAGGATCCGAAAAATGACAGCTGTACTGTTCATGGAAAGTGCAAAATTTTGAAAATCCACGAGAAAATGTTTAAAAAAAAGGTGAAAGTCACTAGTGTGTGTAGAAAATGCGCCACACACACCAGTAATGCAATTAGTTTGTGGATTTTTTACAGCAGATTGTCAACACAGGGATTTTGGAACCTCCACTCATGAACAGTGTCACTGTGATTTTTATGTTCTCTTGCGTGCATGAACAAGAAAGTTTTGGGAGAGTAGCACACTTTGGAGGTGTGCCTCTCCCTTGCAATCCACTGCTCCATTGAGCAGGCGTGGCGATCCTGCACTAATAGGTGCGGGAGGTGTGTGTAGACAGTGGTGGACTTCGCTTCAAAGAAAGCCACCGCTGTCATACAGAGCATCATGCCACCCCCGCATTGTGCTGCCCCCGTGTCACCCTCCCAAAACTTTGGTGCCACCTGGGAGCCCACCTAGCGTGGCAAGCGTCCCGTGTTGTCAGCCGGCGGGTGCTCAATCCCCGTCAGCTCCTCACCCCCAACCATCTTCTGCCACACTAGGAGCCCACCCCAGCATGGCAAACATCCGCGTTGTCAGCCAATGAGGTGCCCAATCCCCATCAGCTCCTCACCCCCAGCCATCTTCTGCCATGCTGGGAGCCCACTAGCATGGCAAGTATCTGTTGTTTGCTAGCGAAGTGCGCAATCCCCTGTCAGCTCCTCGGCCCCCCAGCCATCCCTTGTGCCACGCCTGGGAGCCTACCCCAGCGTGACAAACATCCCACGTCAATAAAAAAAAACAAATAAAAATGTAAAGTAAAACAGTCCGCGATGCAGTCTCCTTCCCTCCACAACCCGCACCCACCCACTGTGCACCTGTTTCCACACCCCTCACCCATACTTACCTTCTGGAGCTCGTGCAACAATCTTCAGTGGACGGGAACATGTCTGCACTCTTCAAAGCTGACCGCGAACTGAGGAAATGCCGGTAAGCTGTATAATGGAGCTAGATAGGGGTTTTCAACTTTGTGCATAACTCTGACATTTTTGGAATTTTTAGCCAAATTTTCAATATGGGGTTTTGGGACCCTTCTCATGAATGATGTCACTGTCATGGGTGTTATTCAGGCCAGAAGGGTGATTTGCATGATCAGTGTGCGGTCACTGTGAGAAATCACCCTTTGAGCATGAATACACCATGACAGTGACATTATTCATGAATGAGTACCAAAAACCTCATGTTGAAAACTTGGTGCAAAAATTCCAAATAAATGGCTTTTTATGAGCGTGTATTATGCAGTTCCCACGCAGGCTCGTAAGTTTGCGAATTTTCAATATTTTCACTCCAGAATTTCAACATTGACTTTTTACCACCTCCTTATGAGCAGTACAGCTGTCATTTTCACATTATTGCCCAGACTGTGTTTCCACCCGTGTAGTGCACAGTGGCACAGTCGGTGTCTGAAATCAATGTATGGGACACAGTAAGAAAATCACAGTGACACTGTTCATTAGCAGAGGTTTTATAATGGCAGTGTTGACAATTTAGTGAAAAAATTCCTAAAATGACTGTTTATGAGCATCGTTGCACAGTTCCATGCAGCTTGTAGGTTTGTGAATTTCAATATTTCCACTCCAGATTTTCAACATTGCCATTTTACCACACCTCTTCATGAGCAGTACAGCTGTCATTTTTCATCACCTGCCCAAAATGTGTTTCCGCCATGTATACGCACAATGGGCGCATGATTGTGTGAACTCAATGTATGGGACACATTAAGAAAATCACAGTGACACTGTTCATGAGCAGAGGTCTTAAAATGGCTGTGTTGAAATTGTACAAAATTCCTAAAAATGACTGTTTTATGAGTGTTCATTGCGCAGTTCCTATGCATGCTCATAAGTTTGCGAATGTTCAATATTTTCACTCCAGATTTTCAACATTGCCATTTTACCATACCTCCTTGTAGGCAGTGCAGCTGTCATTTTCCACATCTGTCCCCAAAGCGTGTTTCCGCCCATGCTTAAGCACAATGGGCGCGGTGGCTATGCGAACTCAGTGTATGGGACTTATTAAGATAATCACAGTGTCACTGTTCATGAGCAGAGATCTTAAAATGGCTATGTTGAAAATTTGTGTACAAATTCCTAAAAATAACTGTTTTACAAGCGTGCATTGTGCAGTTCTCGCATGCTCGTAAGTTTGTGAATTTTCAATATTTCACTCCAGATTTTCAACATTGTCATTTTGCCACACCTCCTTATGAGCAGTATAGTTGTCATTTTCACATCTTGCCCAAAGCGTGTTTCCGCCCATGTAGTGCACAATGGCACAGTCGGTGTGCAAAATCAATGTATGGGACACAGTAAGATAATCACAGTGACACTGTTCATTAGCAGAGGTTTTAAAATGCCAATGTTGAAAATTTGGTGAAAAATTCCTAACAATGCCAGTTTTATGAGTGTTCATTGCGCAGTTCCTATACCAAGCTCGTAAGTTTGCAATTTTTAATATTTTCACTCCAGATTTTCAACATTGCCATTTTACCACACCTCCTTATGAGCAGTGCAGCTGTCATTATCCACATTTGCCAAAACATGTTTTCCGCCCATATGAGTGCACAATGGACAGTCTCTGTTGCGAACTCAGTGTATGGGACACATTAAGAAAATCACAGTGTCACTGTTCATGAGCAGAGATCTTAAAATAGCTATGTTGAACATTTGGTGAACAAATTCCTAAAATAACTGTTTTTCACGGTGTGCATTGTGCAGTTCCTACATGCAGCTAGTAAGTTTTGAATTTTCAATATTTTCACTCCAGATTTTCAACATTGCCATTTACCACACCTCCTTATGAGCAGTACAGCTGTCATTTTCATCCTGCCCAAAACATGTTTCCGCCTATGTAGCACACAATGGAGGTAACAAAAGGTCATGCTGAAAATTTATTGTGCAAATACCAGCAATCGCACAGGACATTAGGGTAAAGCACCATACGTGCCAAACACCACTGCAAATACCTGCAAGCGAGCGTTCGGCATTGACAAATGCTTGTCTTAATCTGTTCAGAACAGTGATTTCCCACAGAGACCACATATTTCTGAGCAGGAAGTGTGAAAATACTTTTCAGCCATGGTATGAAAATGACAGCTGTACTATTCATAAGAAAGTGTGAAAAATGCCAGTGGTGAAAATCTGGGCGAAGATATTAGAAATCCAGGAAGTTATGAGGTGTGTGGAAACTGCGTAATGGTCGCTCATAGCACAGTCATTTATGGACTTTTTCACCAAATTTTTAACATAGCCATTTTAACACCTTTGCTCATGAACAGTGTCACTTTGATTTTCTTAATCTGTCCCAACATTGATTTTGCACACCGACTGTGCCATTATGCGCTGCATGGGCGGAAACACATTTCAGGTGAGATGTGAAAATGACAGCTGTACTGCTCATAAGGAGGTGTGGTAAAATGGTAATGCTGAAAGCTGGAGTGAAAATATTGAAATTGCGAACTTACGGCGTGCGTCAAGACAGCACAACGTATGCTAGTAAAACAGTCATTTTGGAAATGTTTTCACCAAATTTTCAACATAGGGTGATTAGGGGTCTACCTCAAGAACTGTGTCACTGTCATTTTGTAAATCAGTCTCAAAAGGTGGTTCCATGCAGTGACCGTGAAATCACCTTCGGGCCCGACTAACAAAATGACAGTGACAGAATTCATGAGGTTGGGTCCCAAAACCCCAGGTTGAAAAGCTGGTGAAAAGTTCCCCAAAATGCCTGAGATATGTATCAAAGTTGAAAAAAACCCTATTTATTCCACTATACAGCTTACTTGCATTTCTTCAGTTTTGATCGGCTCTGAAAGTGCAGGCGTGTTCAGTCCACGAAGATCGTCTCACCAGACTCAGATGTAAGTATGAGGGTGAGTTGGGGGGTAGTAAGGTATGCAGAGGGTGGGTACAGGTGGGGAAGGGGTCAGCACAGTCAGCAAGGGAAGGTTTTTTCTTTCAGTTTTTTTCCTTTCTTGACCGACGAAACTTGTGCCACGCTGGGGTGGGCTCCCAGTGTGGCAGCTGAAAAGCTGTTTGGGGGCAGTGGAGCCAATGGGGATTGGGCACCCCATCAGCCATATGGAATGTTGCCACTCTGGGGTGGGCTCCCAGCGTGGCACCCGTAACCTCTTGGGAGGGAACAGTGGAGCCGACGGGGATTGGACACCCCATGGGCCATACAGACTGCTGCCACACTGGGGTGGGCTCTCAGCATGGCACCTGGAACTCTGTTGGGGGAGGCAGCAGAGGCGATGGGGGGTTGGGCACTCCCACCAGCCATACAGTGTGTGTGTGTGTGGGAGAGTGCATAAGCACATGATATCTTATCGCTGCTCACTGAAGTGTAGCTCTCCTTTGAACTGCACTGGCACTGCATTTTCAACTGCTGTCATAGACAGCTGCAACATTCATTGGCAGACTGTGGCTGTGCCTGCAAACACACTGACTGAACTGGAAGACAGGTGCCACACCTCAAAAACTCAGATGATGGCACTATGTTTCTTGCACACAATGAGTACAAGCAAGACTTAGTACAAAAGCAATACCAGTGACGAACATTTAGCATTCACACATACTTGTTAATTGTTGAGGCACTCAAGAGACAGGGTTTAGAAGAAACCCATTTTCCTAGAGATGTGCCTCTCCCATTAAATGGAAAATGCTATTTGTGTAATTGTTTGGTGTTCAACAGCATGCTCTATTGTGCAGAGATAAATGTACAACTGAACCTAAAAAATATGTCACCTGTTCTTTCTACCTGAAAAACACTTAGCGGAATTTCAGAATACTTTTACTGTTTTGGACATGGGCCTGCCAAATCTTTTTTGTAAATAATAGAAATCTTCATTTCACAATAAAACAAGCATTTGTCAATGCCAAATGTTGATTAACTTATATGTGCTGTTAAGGTATTTGGAAGTGAAAGTACCATGCCTAAGAACTGTCATGCCCCCATAAGACATCCATCGTGTCTTTTTATTCAGTATTAACAGAGTGGGGGCAAGGGCCACAACAGTACAGCAGTTGCAAAGGCTATAGGCTGGTCAGCCTCATTTCAGTAGAGGGAAGATCATGGAGACATGGTTTAAGAAAGGATAGTGGAGCATGAAGAAGCCATTGGAGTCAGAACCATAGACCATATGGATTCAAAGTGGGAGGTCATGTCAGATAAATCTGGTTGATCTCTTTGACTGGGTGACAAAGGAAATAAATCAGGGTGGGGCAGTGGACAACGCTTACCTTGATGTAAGCAAAGGCTTTGACACTGTCCTGACATAGAAGGGTGATAAACTAGCGGAGTAGGCTGGGCATGGGGAAAGGGTGGTAAACTGGGTTAGAAACTGGGTAACAGACAGGAGGCAGAGAGTGGTGGTAAATGGGGCACTGTCTGGGGAGAGGGGCGACCAGTGGGGTGCTGCAGGGATTGGTCCTGGGGCTAGTCCTGCTCAGTGTCTTCATTAGTGACATTGCAGAAGGGCTGAAGGAAAGGTCAGCCTGTTTGAAGATGGCACCAAGATCTGTAAGACAGTGGATACCCCAGAGGGTGGAGAAATGAGGAGGGACCTGGGGACGCTTTTAAATGGTCTGAAGACTGATGACTGAAAATAATTATGCACCTGGGACACAGAGACCCTGGGGAAAGGTACAGGATTGGGGGTTGCTGTCAGTCACAAAGAAGGAAAGGGATCTGGGGTTGTTATTTTAGATGACCTGAAAATGGCAAAGTGGTAAGGCAGCTGGAAGAGTCCAGTGACAAGCTGGTGTGCATAGGCAGGGTATCACCAGCATAAGGAGGAGGTAGTGATGCCATTATATAAAACCATGGTCAGGCTTCACATGGAGTACTGTGTGCAGATCGAGGCTGCACCTTCTCGAAGGACATTAACAGGCCGGAGATGATCCAGATAAGGGTGAATAAAATTGTACAGGGCTTGCAACACAAGATTTAAGAGGAGAAATTAAGGATCTCAATATGTACTGAGTGGAAGAGAGAAGGAAAAGAGGGATAGGATAGAAACATTCAAGTACCTCAAGGGTATAAATATAACTACTGAAAAGCAGGAGACAGCTGCTATAGGCATATGTACCAGCTTCTGTGTGATATTCTTATTTTCTTCTTAATCTGTAATCTCCAGTATTTCAGTAACCGCATGACCACACTGCCTTCTGTAGGCAATTTTATACTGGTTGATGCCTGGTGTCAGATGACAGACAGAGAGCTCACCAGATTGTGTTGCCATTGAACAACTTCTTAGAGTGTTCTTTTACTGGTAAGCATTATGGAAAGTTAGTGAATGTCTCACAATTTTAACTATGATTGTATCTCCTTATGTCTGTCCCCTTTGGTCTCCCCATCCCCACACCTAAACAGTCATCAGTAGCCACAGCTGCAGCTTCTTCTTGCCAAGATGGTGGGTGAGAAACAGAAACATAAATTTGACAGCAGATAAGGACCGCTTAGCCCACCTAGTCTGCTCATTTCCTACCTGATGGATAAAATGCAGATTCTAGTTAAACAGCTTACTTCCTTCTACCGTCCAATAGAACTGCCTTGTGTCTGTCCGTGAGCAGCTGCCTTCAGAGTCTGTGAAGTCTGGTGTGTTTCAGTGCCACTTATTGGTCATCTTCCAACACAGGTGAGCCACTGCCAGCTGAAAAGTAACTCAGGACAAGCAGGTTTTAAAATGGGGAAATGGAGTGAGCGAGAATGAAGTACTCATTCAGATGCGGCATTGATTTTAAGAACAGCATTCTAGTGTATACACTGCAAATAGAACCCCAGCTTATTAAGCAGCCTTATGAAGAGCAAAGGCTTCTTGAAGCACTGGGGTTCTGTTTATTGTACTGTAAGTGGGCTGCATCTAATTCAGTAATTTACTGTACCTTACATCTGGATGTATGGTAGGATCAACTTTAATAAATATTGCACCTAAATTAACACATGATGCCACAGAAACATAGAATTTGTCAACAGAAAAGGACCACTCAGCCCATCCAGTCTGCCCAAGTGTTCTCTACCTACTTGTAACTCCTGCCTGCATATGTTACTGCATGGCTTATTCTGCCTCGATCCATCAGGACCTCCTTGTGAATGAGCTTGCTCAATGGATTTTCCTGCCATGAACTTGAACCTACTCTACTTGCATAGCCCTATTGATCTCCATTGACACCTCCTTTCACTTTTTGTAATATACCCCTATGTTTATCCCATGCATGCTTAATACCCCTACCATTTTAGGTTCCACCACTTCTCCTGGCAGTCTGTTTAAGGCAACACCTTTTAGTAAAGAAAAATTTCTTCACATCTATCCTGAATGCCTCCTCCCCAGCTTCATTGTATGTCCCTTGGTTTGGGTGCTCATCCACATTTAAGGAAACTCCCCAATTGTACCATCTTTACCCTTGAGGTACTTTGTGAGATCTTGATCATGTCACCTCTCGCCCTCCTCTCTTCCAGGTGTAGATATTGAGATTCTTCAGCCTTTCCTTGTTGGGATTCATGTGAAAATTCTGAACCATTTTAGTTGCCTTCCTCTGTAAAACCTCCACCTTATGTCCTTGAGTGCGGACTCTAAAACTGGACACAGTACTCCAGCTGGGGTATACCAGGAATTATACAATGGCAGCACAACATCCCTCCTCCTCCTACTGGAGATGCCACTCCTTATGTATCCCAGAATCCTATTTGCCTTGCCAATAGCCTTGTTTTACTGTACTGCCATCTTGAGGTCCTCTGATATAATAACCTCAAGGACCCTTTCATGTCTAGTGAGTATCAATACCTCCCCATCCTATACTCAGCATTGGGGTTCCCTATGCCCAAAGTACATGATTTTACACTTGTTGGCATTGAACACCAAGTAGGCAGAAAAATGGAATTGATTTGAATGAATTGCAGGGCTTTAAGCAGCTTTTGGAGAGTGTATATATGTGTTTGTGTGTGTGTGGAGGCTCTGCTACTAAAGTATTTGCTTTTGATTTGGTACGATGTGTGAACAGATTAACCCTGCTACCCACTCTGTGTGCTGTATCAGAGATAAAGAGGCCCAACTAGCATTAGGCCAAGCATAGAGCCCTGCAACTTCTCCTTGTCACTGCTCTGGGTGCCGACAGCTACCCCACAACCACCACACTCTGCACCCTCCTTTTAACCAGTTCTCTATCCATTTAGTCAGACCACCTTCCACCATACCCCTCCCAGTAGTCCGCACCCTTTCTCTTCCTTATTCTTACCGGTTGTTGGTGCCTTCATTACACTCAGACCACTCTGCCACACTTTCGCCTTTACCATATCTAGGGTGGTGAGCTTATCAGGCTTCCTTGTCCGGGCTTTTCTACCAACCACAGTCTTTTGACCCCTCCTCCCATTTGTTTAAATCCATATTAGTAGAGATATACCCTGTAATCCTGGCATTTTTATTTTTTTTACATATTTTCTCACAGGGCTACAGTCAGCTGGTCATCCCAACTGACCCCACCTAGCCCTGCCCCTGACATCAGGCCGACCTGCTCACCTCCACAGATTACCTCCATGCTGGGGTGGAAAGGAGCTTCCCAAGTTGACCCACCAGAGCAGAATCCAGTTGAGGAGGTGCCATTCAGTGTGGGCAGGGGGGTTGGAAGCTCATACTGCGGACATAGCCCATTTCCACTTTTCTCCCTTTGCAGAGTATGGGTATGCAATGACACTTAGGCACAGCATGCCAACATCCACCACATTCCACCACCTTTACTACACCACTGTAGTAGCATCTGCGGTCATCACCAGGGGCTGCTACAGGTGGTCAGGTCATGAGAATCGTGTCCCGGGATAGGAAAGCAGCCTTCCGGATGTTCAGTCCTATCCTCCCTCTGCTGGCCCCTGGCACCCCAGGCTTGTGTCCAAACCTGGGTTGCCATGAAGGCGGTGTGGTGTCCAGTGCCTCAACCCTCAGTGCCAGTGGCCCAGCAGCAATGCTATCTTTAATACTCCATCCCTTTCCCACTCCAGTGTACCCTGTCCACCACGTACAAGTCACTTTTCCTCCCAGACCCTACCCCAGTTAGTCACTAACCCATAATGTTTTGTGTGCAACAATCCCTTAGCCATTCAAACTCTTCAAGCCTACCCTTCCTTCAAGCTTGCACACGTAACTGCAGTACTGTACCTCCAAGAATGCCACCGACTCCCACCCCCTCACACTGCCTGTTTAAGTACTCAAACCTCCTCACTACTTCTACAGTGTCCCGGCCAAGTCGTTTGTACCACATGCAGCAGTAAATGAGGTTTCTTCCTCGCCCCTTGTGCACTCTTGAGCAGTGCCTGCCCTGCCCCTCCTGCAGTCAACCTGGGGACAGCTTCAGCCAAATATGGTTGCCTTCCCTTTCTGCCTCACCTCACCCATTTCAGTATAGAATCCCCAGGACAGCACCCCTGCCTCACCCCTTTTCCTTCAATGCCCCTTCCACCCCAGTATTCAGTTCTTCCCTGTCCCTTACCCCAGCAATTGCATCCTCTGTGACTTCTGTATCTGTACCCCCCTACTCTCCTTACCCCTTTTCTTTGCCCTGTTCCTCCATCCCTTTGACCCCTTCCCAGCCTGACTACTTTCTACTGGGCTTCATGTCGACCTCCCCTCCTCCTGCTGATTTCCAACTCCTCTCCTATCCCCACTGTTGTCAATTTAGGGCCCCCATTCCTTTCTACCCCGATGAGTGATGCCTCCCATCCTCCCCCCTTCCTGCAGCCTTCTCTCCTTTTGTCACCACTCCCTCCTTCCTTACTGGCCCCTTCTACCCTTTTTGTCCTCACTATCTCTTTCCCTACCTGTTGCCATCCCTCTCATGCCTGCTTGTCCTCCCCCTTCAGTATGTTCCTGCTCCCCACTCTGTCCGATAGCAGAGTTTTGAATCTATTCCTAAGTCGATACCTGTCCTACATCTCTTCCCCTATTAGTTCTCCCTCCTAGTTGTTTCCCTCTGTGCCACCCCTGGTCCCTCTCTACCTGAAGCCATCTGCTCTCTCCCTGGTACTCCTCGTGGTCTCTTCCTGCCTCATCAGGAGGCCCTCCACCCTCGCCTCGGACACCCCTTCCTTCTCTCTTTCTGCTAGTACCTCTGATACTGGGGTTGGTTTCAATCCCTAGTTATTCTTTCTCTGTCCCCTCATTTGCATCCCCTATTACCCCCTTTAGGATGCCTACTATACTCATCTGCCCTGCTACTTAGACTCCTCCCTGACCTCACAGTTCCTCCTCAAACTAGCCAGTCATCTACAGACAATTCACCCCCACATCCTCCAAGCCCAGTCCAGGATCATGGCAGACCCACACCCTGTACACCCCTCCACCCTTCCAAGATGCCCACCTATTGACATGTGGAACCTGCCCCATTGTGGCCCCATCTTATGTTATGGGCTTTTGCTTCCAGGTTCTGTACCCTACTACAACCTTTAGGCCCTATTTACTCAAATTCCTGCCCGCCACACACACTGTAGTCCTCCTACTGATCCCTTGCCGACCGGGGTAATTTAATCTCAAATCTCATCCATTAGATACTGTATTACTGTAGCAATCCTCAAGCCACTTTGTCCAGTTTTCACCCCTCAGCTACTATACTTTTGTTTTGGCTCCCATATAGTTTCACTTAGCCCAGTTAGAAATCTTATTGCACTCCAAGTATTACTCAGCTCAGTTAGAGAAATAAACAGAAGAAATAAATATGTAATGTTACAGCAATCATAACAGTAAAGCTCAGTACTTAGGTCAGTTAGAGAAAGAATTAGAACAACTAAATCTGTATTATTACAGTAATCCTAAAGTATTCAATCATTGCTTTGTCTCCACTCCAGAGACCCTGTTGTAATATAGGACCACAGAGGACCCTGGGGGAGGGTGGAGCAACTCAAAGTCCTGGCAGAGCTCCATTGGGCTCGCTCACTCCCCTCTCTCACTCTTTCATTCTATTTTTCTCTCGGCGTGCAGGCTGCACCTTTTGTACTGGGGTCCTGCTTGCATTGGTGCCTTTTCCTGCCCAGAAAGAAATCTGCAGCAGTCCCAACAGAGATCCACTGAGCTCACTCACTCCCCCTCTCTCACTCACTCATTCCATTTCTCCTGGCACTGCAGGCTGCCATTTTGTACTGAGGCTTCTGCCTGCATTGGCACCTTTTTCTGCCCACAAAGAAATCAGCAGACACAATACAAGCTCCATTGAGTCGCTCACTCCCCTCCTCACTTGCTTGTTCTGTTTCTCCCACCAGTGGATGCTGCCCTTTTGTACTGGGCTCCTGCCTCTGTTGGTGCCTTTTTCTGCCACAAAGGATCTGCAGCAGTCAGCCGAACTCCATTAAGCTCAATCACTCCCCTCCCTCCCTCATTCTGGTTCTCTTGCGCTGCAGGCTGCCTTTTTGTACTAGGCTCCTGCCTGTTGGTGCTTTTCCACCCACAAAGAACCCACAGCAGTCCTGAAAGGAGCTCAGTTGAGTTTGGTCCTCCCCTCTCTCACGCTTAGTCCTAATCTTTCCCAAAGTTGATTTCAAAAGCGACTTTGCTATTCTGCGCTGGAAAAAACACATTTAAGCCAGGATGTGAAAAATGACAGCTGTACTGTTCATAAGGAGGTGTGAAAAAATACCAGTGTTGAAAATCTGGTGTGAAAATATTACTAATTTGTGAACTTACAAGGGTGTGTGGAAACTTCACAATGCATGCTTGTAACACAGTCATTTTATGGAGTTTCATCACAAAATTTTCAACTTAGGCATTTTAGGATTTCTGCTGGTGAACAGTGTCACTGTGATTTTCTTAATGCATCGAACACTGATTTCCACAGTGACTGTGCTATTCTGCGCCAGAAGTGCAAAACATATTTCAGCCAGGATGTGAAAAATGACAGCTGTACTTTTTATAAGGAGGTGCGTAAAAATGGTAATGTTGAAAATCTGGAGTGGAAATATTGCAAATTGGTGAGTTACGAGTGTGTGTAGCAACTACTAAAACACACGCTTGTAAAACAGTCAGTTTTGGGATTTTTCCACCAAATTTGCAACATAGACTTTGAGAGCCCACCTCATGAACACTGTCACTGTCCTTTCATTATTCAGTCCTGAAAGGTGATTTCATACAACGACCATGAAATCACCTTTCGGGACCGATTAATTCCATGACAGTGGCTGAACTCATGAGGAGGGGGCCCAATAACCCCATGTTAAAAATTTAGTGCCAAAATTCCAAAATGCCTGAGATATGCAAAAAGTGGAAAAGCCCTATTCATGCCATTATACAGCTTACTGGCATTTCCTCGTTAGTGGTCAGCTTTGAAGAGTGCAGGCGTGTTCCTGGTCCACGAAGTTAATTACGCCAGAATCCAAAGGTAAGTATGGGGTGAGAAGGGTGTGGAGAGGCAGGGTGCACAGTGGTGGGCGGGGTTGAGGGAGGGGTGGGGAGACTAGGAGGGACTTTTTATTTTTATAGTTTAGAAAAAAAAAACATTGCAGGATGTTTTTTCTTTACAGGGCATTGGGCATGCTGGGCAGGCTCCCAGCATGCCACCTGAATGTTTGGGGGGTGTAGCTGACTGGGAATTGGGCACCCTGTCGGCACATATGGAGTGCTGGGGGAACAAGAGCCGAGGGTGGACACCCCCTCAGCATAAACCTGAACATTTTTGGGATGCATAATGCCGACAGAGTGACTCCCCGTGTAACCCTAACATTGTGAGGAACTGAAGCCAGACGAGGATTGGGGCCCCCATCGGCAAAAAAAACACATGTTGTGGGGCACATGCTGCTGTGTGGGACTGGGCACCCTTTCAGCACTATTGGATCAGTCATATTGTTTGTGAACATGATGGCATGTCTTAATCAACACAAAAATGTATTTAATTTTTTTAAATGGGATTTGCTATACTTAAAAGGTCAGAAATGTTTCCTGGTTGAAATGTCTGTGGTAATGTGTTTGCTTGTGTTGAGGACTGTGTTCTCACTTTATCTGGGCTCTCAGAAAGGCATCATCACACTAGGAGGCAGAAAAGGAAGTGTTACAAGCTCCCAGCCACACTTGAGAGCTGAACATTAGACAAAGTAAACAGCACCGCTTATGTGCCGCTGAGAGTTTTTTGTTTCTTCTTTTTGCTTTGAGTATTGAAGTGGGAATGTTGATATTGAGCCTGTAAGCTCAGTCGTACCTGACTCTTTATTGACTTGTATTTCTATCAGTCATGTTTGTTCTCATATTTAACTGATCAAGATGATTAGTTAATTTGTTTCCTAAATCTTTCTGCTTTTGACTTGTGCTAGCACGACAGGCTACCACTAGCACCCCAACCTCATTTGGTGGACAGGGCATTAAATGCTGAACCCTCAGTAGGTAATAATTGTAAGTGTAATCCCACTAATGACAAGTCAGATCCATGACTGTAGCCAGCCAAGCCGGCACACAGTAGTGGATAAAAGGACAAATCAAAACTGGCATGTAGGAAGGGAGTAGTTCTAGGCTGTCAGAAAGTAGTGAAACCCAGAGAGAAGGGATTTAAAGAGCCCCTCAGGGTGAGTGACAACTTTGGAAAAAAATGTAATCTTTAGACACAATTCAATTTATATTTCATTTTTTTCTGTAATTCTAATCCTTATTTATTCATAAATAAGGATGATTATATAAAAGCAAGATTTCTACTCTATCTGATCTGGCTGTGTGTCCACACCTGCCATCATAGTTCTGTTTATGACATTATAGTCTGTTGCTGTAGAGATTATTATGCCATAAGCAGGGTTTGTGATGTCTGTTGTAGATGAGCAGTCAGAGCAGATAAAGTGTAGGGGCGCTAGTCCTATTTTCATGCACTTGTCCTCACTTGCTCTTTTGCATTCATTTACAAAATGTGTAACTTGAGCATTGTGAACAGCACTATCAGAAAATCTGACTGGGGTATACATATATTTATTTATTTAGCTTTTCATTTACCGGGTAAGTACACTAGACAAGTAATATGCCTATTTTCAGGAACGACCGGGAGAGTACAGACATTGTGATTACATAGTGGTACAGGGTTTATACAGGAAATATCATAGCAGACAAATTGACTAGAAAGGAACAGTTCAGGTGACATTAACAAGGTATCAACAGTGGAAAAGCATTTAAATTAACATCCAGTTTCAGACAGTGGGAGATAAAACAGATTCACTGGTTGATTTACATACAGTTTCAGACAGTGTGCGGTAAAACAGTCACAGATGGTTTTGCGAAATGGGCAAAATTATAAATTACAAAAGGACAAATTATAACTCGGTCAAGTGCCAGGTGTGAATAAGTAGTATCTCAATCAAGTGCCAAGAGGATAGGTTCGTCAGGGCTGGCCATGTATGTGTTCCAAAGCACTAGGGCCTTGCTAAGAGAGGACATAGCTCTATGGGGTTTGGGACAGACACACGCCGGAGTGTTCAGTGACTGTGAGCAGTGATGATTTGAGGAATTTATCAGCAGGAGCATTCAGTGACTGAGCCATGATGATTTGGAGAACATATAAAGCAGCAGAGCACAGAGTGAAATGTGAAAAAGGTGAGCAGTAAGGAAGTGGTTACAGGAAAGTAGTTTGAAGAAAAAATAAAAAAATAAAATACTGTTTGGGTCCTTGTATGGCTTTTGGCAGTGTTTCCATTTCGGTTTGATAGGACATAGAGAATGCAATGTTAGATGGGTTTAGAATGGGAAGGACTGGTGGTGTTTAAGCATTTGTGGCAGTCGTAATGATTTCTGCGGGGTTTGTAAAGCAGATTACTGGTGGCTGGCACCTTTTTCCCTCAGTGGCTACACTGGAGGATTTATCACACTGAAAAGGTGGCAACCAGATTTCCAGGGATTGGACATTTGGATTAACCCCATTATATAATTGACAATAATCATCTGGAATAGAGCTGGGCAAGCCAGAGCAGGCTCGGTCTTCCTGGACTCGGTTCGACCTCTGTAAGATCAGTTAAGAGCCAAGGTCAAGCCAAGCCAATCATGGTCAAAGTAAGCATTTTTGTCAGCTTGAGCAGTTAGTGTAGTGTCTGAAATGTTCAACTCCTATGTAGAAACAACCTCGCGTAGCCAAGGCTCAGCTCCTGTTTAGAGTCAAGCCAGACCCTGGCTCGGCTCTAGGTGACAAAATCCTGGCTTGCCCACCTTTAGTCTGGAATGAGATGGCGTAGGCCACCCATCCTTCAGCTGTTCAATAATTCATAGAAATACAGGCTTTTAAATAATTGATACATGCACATTTTAGCCCACTGACAAAACTCTTGACAAGCCTGGGAATAAAATCCTGGAATTCTGATCTTCAGCCCAGCATATAGTAGTGATCCAGCTAAACCTGGACGATGTTTAATTACAAACAACACAGAAATGCTAAAAAAATGCGATTTGGCTGCTAGCTAAGGTAGCTGATGCTGTTACCACTGCTATAGGTCGTATGCACAATTTAATCTCTTTACCCTACCCACCACCCCAGAGCACATATCTCTCAACTGTCCATGATTATGAGGGCTGTCCCTCATTTTACCCCTCAAAACTGATTTGTCCCTCATGGAAAGATGTTGCCGTCACGGAGAAATATAAATTAGCTTGGGAGGTGTTCATTGGTACAGTATTTGGGTTGCCCTAACTGAACTTGTCCAAGCTCTGAGCTGCAGATCTGAGACCTGGGTTTGAATCCCACAGCCACCTGGGTGCATACTGTGTGCTTCTGAGCAATCTCTTAACTTTCTTTTAATGATAATATTTATTTGTAAAAGCAATTCAGCATGTATCAAAGCACTGTACAGAATTAAAAACATAAAAAGGACAATAAAATGTGAACAATAAATCAGTAGGATAAAATTACAAGTTCGAATATATGAATCACCGAAAGCACAGTTAAATAAATACCTTTTAAGGCCTTCTTGAAGCTTTCCAAGGTCAGGCACTCTCTAATCCGATGAGGCAGACAATTGGCAGAGTGAGGCTGCATAACTAAAAGCTCTTACACCAGATGTCTTCATTCAAACCCTAGGAACCTCTAGCAATCCCTCATTGGCTGAGCAGAGGGGTTGGAGGGGCAGTTAGGAACCAGGAGCTCTTGCAGGTAGCCAGGGCCTGACCATGTATATTATATAGGTCACTAAACTGACCTTAAGGTGATTCTCCACTGAACAGGTAGCCAGTGCAGTTTGCGCTGGGAGTAATATGACTGGTCTGGAAACCCCAACCATTAACCTGGCTGCTGTGTTCTGCACCAGCTGCAAGCAGCAGATATCAGCCCCTGGAAGCCCTAGGTATAGGAGTTACAGTAGTCAGGTGGGGGTCACACGGCATGGGTCAACATTGGAAGATCATAAAAGCGGAACAAGGTGCTTAATCAGTGCAATATTCCACAGATGGTAAAGAGGCTTTGACTACAGATGACACCTGCAAAGAAGTGTCAGTCCTTCATCAAAAATCAAGCCCAGATTCCGCTCCTGAACAGACAACAGGAGCTGACTCTAGAGTCACATCTGGAAACAAGGTTCAACAGTGTGCTACTCCTGGTTAAACTATGTTCCCTTTCCCATGCAGCGTGACAGGACAGGGCATACTAGAAAGGCATTCCATTAGTGTAAGTATTTTAAATAGAGAAAAGCAATCCCAGTCTTACGCTAAAGATGCCAACAGACAAAAAACAGTGCATTGCTACTAGATCTTCCTCAGGGATCGATGGCAGTGAGCATGTCAGTCTTTGCCCATGATTAAGTACTATTCACATAGTGGGGAGGTGTTGTGGATTTTGTGCAGGTAGCAGACATCAGCAAGCCACAGCCTTGACAAAAAGCCCAGTGGAAGGAATGCTAGCTATGGCACAGTTTAGATAAATATGGACAAAACATCAGTGGGTGTTTGTCCATATCAAGCTACCACAAACAGTCTGCTACAGGGTTCTTTTCTGAAAAGGAACAGTAGAGCTGAAGTCTATAACCAGTATCTGACTTCAGAGAAAGTTAGCTGTTTCAGGCCATGGTGGAGGTGCATTATGAGAGGAATATAAGCCTGCACAGCATCTGCTTTGTGGTATGGCAAGGGACTCCAGTCTCCATCTTTCCACAAGCACAAAATAAAATTCAGCACAATAAATATGCGAGGCAATTCATACTGTGCATCAAAGTCCTCAAAACAACAGCAGTAATAAAAGGTTGCAGGCTAGTTGCAAATAGACAAAAATAACGTTGTACTTCCTGAAGTAGATGCTAACATGTAGACCTGCAATTATATTAAGTTTCTGTGTAATTTGTATCAAAGCTCTGAATACATTAACCGTACCTTTCTTAGCTGGGTGGTGATATGAAGCTAGGCTTTGCAATGACACTAATATTTCCCGTGTCTGTAAGGAGGTGGAACAAAGCTAGATATAGTTGATTTTAAAAATATATTAGTGAAATGTCTGGTGTTTAAATATCATATTATTTTCACTCAAAGTACTGACTTAAGCAACTGTGTGGCTGTGTTTCTTTCTTTTAGCTCCACCTGGTTCACTGGAATGTAAACAAATACAAGAATTTTGAGGAGGCTGCTTCAAAGCCAGATGGATTGGCTGTTGTGGCGTTTTCTTAAAGGTTGGTCATTTCGACAAGTAAATGCCCCATTTCTTAATTTCATGTCTTAAACAATATTGTTTGCTTTGTATTACTTTATGAATATGGTGTATGTAAGGAAGACAGGGAAACTACTGAAACTTAGGAAGTGCTCAATGTAAAGGACTGGCACCAATTTCCAGAATCTCGAAATCTGCTACATAACGTGAAAATGCCCCAAAAAACAACTATCACTTTACCAGCATCAGTGATGCAAATAGAGAACATAAGGAGACCTGTAAGTATCTCACAGGGGTGAACAAGGTGCAGGTGGGGTGTCTCTTTAGAAAACAAGGCACTAGAATACAAGGGCATCTAATGAGACTAATGGAGCAGGGGTTAGGAGAGATGGGACTGATACTTCATGGAAAGTATTGTGGATATTGGAACAACCTACAAGAAGAGGTAGTGGAGGAAAAGACTGTGGGGAGATTCAAACATGTGTGGGACAGGCAAAGGCACATTGGGAAGAGGAAGAAAGGAGGAGGGATGCCAGTGATCAAACAGGGTCAGAGGTGTTGGAATAGGCAGAGAAAAGGAGCAAACTAGATGAGCCTACCAGTGCTATTCTGCTGACAGTCTGTGTCTCTATGTTTCTCTGTTAGGGGCTGGGTGCCTTCAGTATAACAAACAGAGACCACATAGGTAGGCCTACTGGGTGAATCGTTGCCCTGATGGTCATTGTCTCTGGCAGTCCAGTGGAGCCAACCTGCTATTTAAAAGTCAAACATTTTCTTAGAACTCAGTGATATACCTTTCCTAGCCCTCATACCTCTGTACATAAGATTTGGTTGTGGTATCCCACTCCAAACTCTTCCCAGCCTCCCCTTCAGGTTCAGTTGTAGCAATGCAATCCTCCCTAAGCTGCCTCCTTGTTACAGTTCTAAAGGTTTTAGGTTGCTTATGAGGTTACATCTGGCTTTATGAGGGATGCCACACATTTGTATTGCACCCACTCCCTTCTCTTATAGTCACAAACACTCTTATAGGCAGTGGAGTAACCATGCATACTTATTATGCGCTACATGTGTACAAAAAATCCAGGAAAAACAATTTTTTATTTTTAAATTTTTTCCCATGCTTGTCTAGATTCGAACCCTTGGTCCTCCAGTACTTGATGCCGGGTGGTGGGGGCTTATTTCTGTCCCAGCCAATTCCGATTCCTCTCCTCAAACATGCTGGCACAGAGCAGAGCAATTGGACGGTTTTGTCCACATGTGTTTTGCCCTGTCAACCACTTGCTGTAATTTTTCCCACTGCTAGTGCAAGATCAACTGTGTTCCTGTGGCCCAGCCTGAGCCGAGCAGACCAGGCAAGCTTGATTGTTGCCAGAGTTTGACAAACAGGAGTCGCTGCTCACCGCCCAGGACTCATGGTCGATTTGACTCAACTGAGTCGGAGGAGGAGGAGGAGGAGGACATCTTTGTTCATCTGATCCATTTGTCCTCTTCTTGTCCGGTCCGTGGTTGCATCATCGTCAGCGGCATGAAGAATCAGTAAAGGTCAACAAGGAGGGCAAGCGGCAGAACTTCCAAGCAGCTGAGAAGGTGAAGCAGAGCTCCATATTGCCTACTACTCTACAGGCGGTAGTGCGGTATGGTTAAACAAGGTAGGCTGCCTCCTGTTCTGCCCACCGTTTTGTTTTCCTCCGGCTTTGTCTTCGGGGGAGTGAGTGGATCTCCACTGAAGACAGAGCCAGTAGTGACTGCAGTGTACAGCAATAACTGGGAAAGACTGGGCTTAAGATAAATCAACGGGAAGTTCGGGACATCATTGAATGTCGATGAGCCATGATGCTGTTTCTCATGTTTTATTTGTCTCAAAATTGTAAATAAGTTATGTAACTTTTGAGCAGATCTATACTGGGAAACAAACTTGGGATGTCCATGGAACCTAATACAGGTTGGTCAATCTGTCCTTTCATTGGGTTCACTTACACTCAGGTAACTGAAAACTGCAGGTGTGGGGTAAGCAACAATGTCACAAAATCATTTTCACACATCCTTAGAGGAGTCACATAGACTAAAACAATGGTAAAAGCTCTCACATTCGATAAACTAACTGAGTTGGTGGTGGTGGTGGTGGTGTGTGTGTGTGTGTGGGGGGTGGGGCACAGAGGACTTGGACCCATAACCATACTTGTCAACTGTCCATGATTACCAGGAAGTCTCTCATTTTACCTCTCAAAATTGCTCTGTCCTTATCTGTCTCTCATGGAAAGAGTAGCATTACAAACAGAATGGTCTGTAAACTTAGACTTGAAAGCAGACATTAATACTATTCTAAGATGCAAAAATATAAAATAAACTTTGCAAAAGTAAACCTAATGGTTTATAGTTAGTTCTGAGCTTTTATCTCCATGTTTGAGGATGTGCATTTGTATGAGAGTCAGTGTCCTTCACTGTCCATCATTTGAGTGTCCCTGTTCCTCATTTCCATGACAGAAGGTTGAGAGGTATGTCCATTGCTCCAATGTGAACTGCAATGTGTTAGTTTGGGGCACACTTGCAAGTTTTGCCAGCCCAGCCAATAGTTGCCAGACCAAAAGGTGGGTGGTACTTAGGGCACAGGATATAAACTCCAGCTGGGCCCCATTCTCCATCAGTCGTGCAGAGGCTCCCATACAGCACACCATCAGCACATCTTATTCGGCAGTTCAGGTGGGACTCGAGCATGGAAACACTCAGACTCTTTCCATTTCAATTATAACTGCAGTCGGGCAGCTCTTAATGAGACAGTACACAGGGGCTTTACAGGCACTCTCCAGCAATACCTTTTGACTGATTAGACCACAGGACACCCGCCTGGCAGTCAACATTTAAGGTAAGCTCACAGAAGACTTTTCAGAAACCCCATTTGTAGGGGTTACACAAGCAAAAGCAATTCTTGAAACTGAGCCTGCTTCTATCCATACTGCCCTCTGCTTAGGATTGGTTTGGCTGTACCTACTGGTAATTTCATACTTTCATAGTATTAAATAAAGCAAACAGTATGAAATTCTGCTTTAAATGCTCAGTGTACTATGGAGGCAGCTCAATTGCCAGGTAGTACACAGTACATAGCAGAGCGTCCGCCCTGATTTCTTAATGATTAAATGAGGAAAACATTCTGAAATAATATATAGAACAGTTTAGATCAGATGGCAGCACCCCACTGGAAATGATAAAGTACATTTCAGCTGGTCTTTCCTGGACAAATAAACTGCACAAATAGGTGGAGGCAGGACCTGACAGAAAATGGAATCTTGCATCTGAGCTGGGCAATTCAAAGTTTCTGGTTTGTGCATTATGTGGTGTCATATGCTCTAGGATAAATTTTAAATGATTAACTGATGTTTATACCCAACCTCTCCCTTCCCCTCTGTTCTTATATCCCAGCAATTACCAACTGTAGAGGACAAGGTTTGAAAAAAAACGCAGTTTATCAGGAACATTCCTGTCCAGGATAGGATCGTTCCTGATAAATTATTTATTTTTAATTTAGATTTCAGTCATGTCTCAGCCAGCTGGTCAGTTTTGGGAGGGAGAAACATTTTTTTGTGAGGCAGCTTGACAGGAAACCAAACTTAAACCAGTTGGATGCTTTGTTGCTGAATCTTGTGTCAGTACAGTACCGCTGAGCTGCTGATGTGTTCAGCCACTGATGGTGCCAGACCCAGACAGTGCCTCAAGCACTGGTTTTTCAGCGGAGTCATGTAATTCCTCATGAAATGCCCTAGATCTTGCTTGTTATTGTTTAAGTAGTGTTCTTTTGTAGTTTAAACTTTGATTGTTAGGCTGTGACATGGCAGAAAGTAAGCTGATCCTCAGATTTTGCCTATTCTTGTTTTCTAACATTTTTCTTAGGGTTGATTTTACAAGAATACATGCTAGATTTTCATTTTACTGTTCAGCATAGAGTGTTGTTTCTATTGATTTCCTCCTGAACAAAAGACATAAGTATGTTTTCCTGTTATAATTTACCAAAAATTAAGAAGTTTTGCTTGCTCTGCAGCTGCACAAAGGTGACAACAAAAGTGATGACCCTAGCAACAGAGAAGTTAGTCATTTTGGTAGTGATATCTGTTGCTTGCAATTAGTCAGAGAAATCATTAAAAGCAGCCAGAAAGTTTCAAAATCACCCTCAAAATGCACCAGAATGCATCTAAAATCTGATAGCTTCTGGGGGCCTAGGTGGCATAGATCCCAGCCTATTGGTTTTGTCTTTTGAAACAACCAGGACTTTTATCAGCCTTTGCCACCCCCATCAAAAAAGCTAACTACACCCCTGGTTTTTGTCCATGTGTTTCTTTGCTCCACCAACTAGTTACTGCAATTTTTCTCACTGGCTGCTATCTCACTCACAGCAGGACTAGTATAGTCCCACCATGACTATCCCTGAAAGTCAAATCACCATTTGTTGTCTTGAGTCAGGCAAGAGAGAGAGAGAGTGGACCTGGAGAGGATGGAGAGCCACTGGTTTGAGTCCCACACACTTTGTGTCTCTTCTGGCTCCGCAACAGTCGCCGATGCAAGACTGTCTTTTCTTCAGCTCCAACGGTCTGATCCCAGGCTCCTGAGCACTGTGTGGTCACTGAATTCAGTACTGGTCATGTAAGTACGGTATGTGGCTGCACTGCAAGGTGTGGCTAATCAGTAGTAGGTGCCAAATCAAACTATGCAGCCACTAGTGGCCAGAACAGTGGGGCTGGTATGTAAAAAGGCTATGGTACAAGGATATTGTATACTCCCACAATTGGCCCCAAAATGCACCAGAAAGCAACAAAATGCCAAAATTTTCTGGGGACCTAAGCGGCACCCAGACCCCGCCAGTTGGTGGAGTCATTGACTTGTGCATACACTTTTTAAAAGGCTGGTTACTCCACTGCTTGTAGGCAAGCTTTGTGGCCTCATTAAAGCTTCTTGGGGTGATAAAGTTGTGACTGGTGCAAGCATCAAAGCCCAAGGTAGCTACATTAGTGCACTGTGGTACAGGGCTGGTGCTTGCATTGGGATTGACTACACCCCAAACATTAGATTAAATATAAAAGAAGAATGAATGAGCAAGCACTTGAGGTAGGTCAAATGTTTTAAAATCTTGTTGATCTGAAAGATGTTCAAAAGTAGACTTTATGGGCCTAACAGACGAAGATGACACAACAAACTGTAATTAAGTCCTTTTTATTTCATCACAGCTTCACAGGTTGTGAAAATTTTAGTTGCACAGCTAATGATCATCATTTGGTGCACAAGGTGCAAATATCACATGATTCTCCTCAGTTGCAA
Source organism: Neoceratodus forsteri (assembly GCA_016271365.2). Taxonomy (NCBI): domain Eukaryota; kingdom Metazoa; phylum Chordata; order Ceratodontiformes; family Ceratodontidae; genus Neoceratodus; species Neoceratodus forsteri. The sequence continues at coordinate 1,136,030,399 of CM057455.1, read as the reverse complement.
GTTACAGAAATGTTTGTGCCTTACTCTATATGGAAAGTCAACACCTTACCCCGGCACTTGCCCCTAGGAGCTTCATTAGGGTGTGGTTTCATGTTCAGCAAGCCTTTAACGTAAACTTTAAGAGTTCTATGTGACATGTTAACTTTCCATCCATTTAAATAATCTAATACCCTCTCCTGTAAGTATTCAAAGTGCAAATAGTCATACATTTAAAAGAAAACATCATCATGTTATGCAAAAGCCATTTCCCTCAAGAAAAGAGAAGGGTCCTTAGAAGAAGTCTATGCTACAGGGCATAATACATTCCAAATGCCAGTTATGTCTCGGTTGCTGTCCTTCAACATGACACTTTCTGTGTGGTTCATCAGCCCAGTGCTTGTGCACGTATAGTAGTGCTGAATAATGTACATTGTACCTGGATGCATAGGCCAGACCAGTAAGTAGGATGATTCCTGCAAAGTATATGAGTTATATAAAGTGATTAGTGCTTAAGCATCTGTGTAGATATGAGCAAGACAATAATTGTAGTACATATGAACTGGATTGTATATGCATAGTACATAGGTGCTTGAACTGATGAATAAAACTTGTTGGGACTTGATGTTTTGGCCTTTCTCTGTATCTCATCTTAGAAAGGATGCTTAGTTGAGTAGGATGAGAAACCTCAGTGGGATAAGAGTGCCAGAGAAGGAGGAGGAGTCAGGAAGGATTGAGGGCAAGTGCAGCTCACTGTAAGCAGAGTGGCAGTAGCCTGATGACGAAAGTAGGATGTGGCGGAGGGCTCTTCCCCACAGAACCATGGGCATGCACCCTCAGTTCTGTGTGGTTCATAGCTGAGCACTTGTGCTACGTACAGTAGAGCTGAATGATGTAGGTTATGCTTGGATATGTAGGACAGACCAGTAAGTAGGATGATGCTTGCAAAGTACACGAGTTATAAGAAGTGATTAGTGCTTGAATACTTCAGTGTAGATATGAGCAAGTCAGTAATTGTAGTAGATAATGAATTGGATTCTATATGCATAGTGCTTAGGTGCTTGACTGATGAATAAAACTTGTTAGGACTTAATGTTTTGGCCTTTATCTGTATACACACCTTAGAAAGGATGCTTAGTCAAGTAGGATGAGACCCCCAAAAGAAATAATGATTGCAGGTATGATTATCTCCTCCAACTCCAGAGAGTGTGGCCAGTAGCACACAGGAGAAGAAACTCTGGGGGAACCTCTGAGGCCTGTGGCTACTGACCTGACCATCCTTCTGGGCATACTAAAGGAGAGTAATCCTAAATAAGCAATATATACATATATTATTGGCTAGTCTGAAACCCCAAGAGATGAAGACAGAAGGTCAGGAAGAGCAATGGAATCCGGCACTAAATTGGAAGTCCAGCGAACGGAAGGCAGCAGATCCTGAGCAAGTCCTCATCCAAGATGATGATGTCCAGAGAAAATATTGATAGAAGGGTATTGGAATCTGGTTGAATGCAGAAATTGATCTAGAAATGGTGGTCAAAGTTCTGACATGCAAATTTATGGAAGCATTGTGTATGGAAGGCGAGGCAAGTAAGCTGGACACAAGTTGGGAAGCTGAAGAAGGTGGAGCAAATGAACCCCTGGTCTGGAGTGGGCAAAGCAGTAAGTGGATATTGGCCCAAAAGCTCAGAAAACCTCAACCCAGCTGGTGAAGCAAATATGGTAAAGAACAGAACCTCAATGCCCCGAGCTGGGTGAGGGAGAGTATAGTAGAAATAATCAAACTTGCAGGTTGATGATGGCGAGGCAGGTGTGGAGTGAAATATACGAACCTCCAGGCCCCTATACTGGGTGAGGCTGGTGTAGTGTAGAAATAGTTGAACCTCAGGCCCCAATGCTGGGTGAGGCAGGCGCAGAGTAGAGATATTCAAACCTTCAGGCCCCGGAATAGGGTGAGGCAGGTGTAGTGTAGAAACAGTAGAACCTCCAGGCCATGGAGTAGGAGGGCTAAAATCAGGTGAGAAGCTGAATGAGCACTGATGTACTGTTGATTGTAATGAGCATTGATTGCTGAGACCTTGGAGGGTCGAATATAGTATGGAGTGCAGCAGAATTCCAGAGGCTGAAGCTGAGGGGATAGCAGTAGGAATGAAGTGATGATGTGCGTAAGCAATGAGCAATGATGTCATATGTAGGGCTGCAAAGGAGCAGGCAAAGCTACCAGGCTAGGTCCCCATGCAACCAGCGGAATGGCCCGACCCCTCATAGGCCAGCGGAAGGCGAGAGAGGGAGTCAAGCTAGACCTCCAGGAAGGCTAGCAGGATGGGACTGCTGCCACAGAGAGCAGCCTGGTACAGCAGACATCCCAGAGCGAAGTTGAGGGGATGAAGGTAGGCAAACAATAAGTGCACAAGCCAGAGGACTGGCACTTGAGCAGGAACCGCAAGCAACAATCAAATCCAGATGTAGGTCTGCCAAGCAGAATAGCGAAGCAGCAGGAGAGGAGAAAAGTAGGAACGTAGCAGTCAGGCCAGAGATGGAGGTGATGCCAGGAGGAGCTGACGGAAAACAGGCACACAAGGGAGGAAGCCAGGAAGGAGCCTCAGCTAAGCCCGGATGAGGCTACTGGAAGGAGTGGTAGCAGTTTTGCAAAGGTATCACAGCACAACTGACACAAATGTTCCATCCCACAGTTCAAGTGAACAAGTGCATGCTATGGGGCAACAGTTTGTCTCCAAATATGGCGATGGTTGAGAAAAGGTGTTCCACAAGACGAGATGTGCCGTTAAGAAAAGAGTACCATGCATACAGTGTTGAATGTTGAAATCTGGGAGTGCCTTCCAATGCCTTGCAGAACCCGCACATTTAGGTTGTACTGTACAATTTGGGAGGAAGCAGCCTGCAGGCTACTGAAGGCACAGAAGAAGGAGTCCGTGGTTGCAGGAAATGAAAAAGCAGGTCTGCAGCTGGTGAAATGGTTGCACAGCAGGCTTCTGAAAGAACAAAAGAAACAACAAGGGATCACAACCTGGGTAGCCGTAAGAGTGTAGGTACAGCCATGAATCCTAGGGGCACTGAGTGCAGATTGTGAAGTAGGTAAGAAGCACGATGATGAGAATAAGATCCTGGATCCCAGATACCAGTTCCTTGTGGAAACTCACAGTAAGGCACACCACCCCATTGTTTGCAGCTGCAACAGGCTTCAGTCTCCCTACAGGTCTAGCACCAGCCGATATGCAGCAGTAGCAGGGTAATGTAATGTTCAGCTTGGTTACAGGCTGTAGTCATAAATCACCTGGAGAGGAGGCACATTAGCCAGGAAGCTTGAGAGAAGGTGAGCAGCAATGATCATACAGTGAAGGACATGAGCAGCAGCTGCTCAGTGAGGGAGACAGAAGCTAAGGGAGCCCAAACTGACAGTGAAGAACAAGGGACGGAAAGCAACGATGGCAGAATGAGACAAGGCACCAGCTGCGTGTGGGAGCAGGAAGGCCAAGAAAGAGCACTGAGAACACCCCCAAAACACAAAGGTATGGGAGACAAATAGAAGGGGAGGGGGATGAGACAGAGCCACAGAGACAGCAAACAACAAGTGGGAAGGGAGCGGAGGGAGGAGGGAAATGGAAAGAGCAGCCGTGGACCAGCAGCACCCAAGCAAGCGGAGCGAGTCGACTCGCTCTAAGCACAGGGCAGTAGCCTGATGACCTAAGTAGGATGTGGGGAGTAGCCCTTCCCAACAGAACTACAGGCATGCACCTTACAATGTGCTGTGCAGCTGCATGAAGATCCTTATTTTCAATGAGCTATACCTTTTCACTATACAAATGTGCAAATGTTGCTCCTGAGTGATCTCTCATCAACATTTTGCATGATTTGATTCTCATTATTCTCTTCAAAGTAACCATCCCTCCAAGAGAGAAACAGGAGACATTAAAATCACTAAAACATCCAAGAAAATACAGCTGCAGGTTTCTATGCACTCTAGCTTGGTGTCTATACTAGAAACTACTACAAATATATCAGTTGTCTCTACATATTGTGTACTTTCCTATTCTGTTGGTACTGAAGTTATTGTTTTAAAATAACTGAATCACATCCTAGCTGGTTGGACTCCTCACTCACAGTACTCTTAAAAGAGAAGGCAGACTTTATTGTTTTTCCTGCAGGACCATCTGATTGCCATCTCTAAGAATGGTTTGCAATAATTTATTCGTTCAAAATATTTACAAGAAAAGACCTACTGAGCTCATAACAGTTGTTGTCAGATGCATCCTGAAATAATCATGTTATAAATAATCTCATCATACATATCTGAGGCATTTCAATGCCAGATTCATTGTGATTCTTTTGAAGAGCCAATGTAGGAGGTCCCTAACCCTCAAACTGTAACAGAAGTGTTCTAATCCCATCTATGAGATATGCACCAGGTCGGAATTGTGTGTGTTTTAAAGGGAAGACCTACTGGTGTTTCTTCATTCACAATAATAATATACTTGATTTGCTTTTGCATGTACTTTTTAAGGATGAATCATCCAACTGCCATATAGCATTCTACATGAGCATATCAGGCAGTGAATTACAAATTCCTTCTGACGATTTATGAACCTGTTTACATAATAGTATGGTTTGTTTCTTTATTTTGGGTTCTATATCTGCCAAGGTTGTGCCTTTTGTAGATAAGGAACCCTCTGGAAACACTGAAATCTAGGAAAACATATTCTCTGCATCACCTTATCTTATACATTGGGTAGTCTCCAGTAGGGCATCAATGGCTAATCTCCTACCAGGGAGTTCAATATCAGATTGTTCATCAAAATCAGTCAGTATCTATGAATTGTGGTTGCAGTTTTATTTGTCACAAAACTATATGCTGTTGAGAATGCAATGGTGACTCTTCCATTAATTGTTTTCTTCATTAGTTAAGCTGCTTCTTCCTATCTAAACTGGCAACCTTAAATTTAGCTTACATAGTTTCCCCTGTAACCTTGCAACAAATCTCTTTTCTAGTTCTTGGCTAGTGCAGTATGGTTCAGTGACCACTTATCACTAATCATTACAACTTAGCACAGAGTCCCATGTTTTTGTTCTCCTATTATGAACATACGAACATACAAAATGTACCAATAGAAAAAATCCATTTTGGTCTATTGAGTTTGCTAGATTTTGTAGCTAGCAACCCTATTCTGCAACTGCCCTTCCTCCTCACCCCCTTTATCCTCCTCTTTCTCTGTCCCAGCCCTTTTGAAGAAGCCCACCATTCTACAGGCCACAACCTCTGCTGGTAATGCATTCCACCCATCTACCACCCTCTCTGTAAAAAGTGTCTCCTCATCTCCTCCTGAACCTTCCCCCTCTAATCTCATGTCATGGCCCTGAGTGATGCTCCAAACCCTTACCCTGAATAACCCTCTGTATCAGTCTTGTTTATCCCTCTCATGTACTTGAATGTCTCTCATATCCCTCTGTCTTTCCTTTCTCCAGTGAGTATGTAGGAGGTGTGGGAATAGGCAACACCAGACACAATGGTAAGAGTGTAAAACACACATTTCTTCTGTGTGATATTTATTTTCAAAATAAACAGATTTATTCTTGACTTCAGAATAATATCTAAAATAATCCAAATCAAGAAAATAAAATAAATCAAATAAAGAAAATGCTTGCTCTCCCAAGCTCCATCAATGTTCTACCTTAACAATGCTGCACAGAGTGAAAATCAAATACAAACAGTAACTTTCACTATCTTTGGTACTTTTCCAGTTGTACCTCCACTCAGTACAACTCTCTCAGCTCTACTTTCTCCTTTGTATCATGGTGAGTACCAATTAGGTACCACAATTTTTGAATAATCACCATTTCTGCGGTACCTGCTTCGTGTTACTTCCTAACCTGTTGGAAAAAAGTTTCAGGTTTCATCACCTTATGACTGTCATACATGTCTGATTTTACAAAACAGTACTATTAGGCATAAGGAGTCCTTGGTGTTTTCTCTGCCATTGTTGCTGAAGTTTCTTTTTGGCATTTAGGGACTTAGTAGTTTTTCCTAGTGGATCTATCCTTCTCCTTCAAAAGGAAAAGCTTTCCATAATACCAATTCTTTGTGACTTTGTGACTGGGTGGTCACTGCAGAAAAGCCCTTGATCTTTAATAAGTGATGCAAACTCAGGAAAGTCATGCCCTATAACAATGGGAACAGGCAAATTAGGTACCATCCAGCGGTTACAGTCACTTTCTTGTCTTCTACCCCAGTGTCAATGTTTGTGGTAGGGTATTGGTGAGCATCCCCATGAACACATACCACCTTCATTGCAGGCCCTGGATTAACCATCTTCACTAGATCAGTTCTCACCAACGTATTTTTGCTGCCCGTGACTATTAATCCCATTACTGTCTGTTCCGTGAGACATACAGGCATAGGCAAATGCCCAGGATTCAACAGGGCTAAATGGTTTGTGTCCACCTTCCTAGCAGGACAAAATTGAGCAATATGCCCTAGTCCTTTACAATTTCTGCAGATAATATCTGGAAATGTTCTTCCATCTGACCCACTTCTGCTCTCATATCTTTTAGTATATACAATTTGTTGAGGTCTTACTGGCTGAGTATTTGGTTTCACTAGTGGAGGGTCAGGTGTCCGCTGTCCTCCTTTTTGTAGGGCTGGTAGACTGACAGAAAATACTCTGCCAAGGTAAGTGCAGTCTCTACAGTCTCATGGTTATGCTCTTCAACCCATATTTGTACTTCTGGTGGTAATAACTGTAGAAACTGCTCTATTACAGATTTTTCACTAATGTCGTTCCTAGATTTTCCTTCCAGCTGTATCCACTTTACACAGAGTTCCTGAGTCATACATAGGTCTCATGAGGGAGGGGTCATGGGCAAAGTGCTTTAGAGCATGGAACTTCTGTATATATCTCTGCATTGATATAATACCTCTTCAGTAGCTCCTGTTTGACCAGATCATAGTCATCAACCAATCGAGGTCCATTTTCCCATAGGATAACTGTGCTTTTCCTGATAGACAGGGTGCCAGTTACACTACCCACTGCATATTTGGTAACTCACATGCCTTGCCACTCTTTCGAAGGTGCTAAGGTAGGCTTCAATATCATCGTGGCTAACATTTTAGAAATCTTTATATCTTTGGTGTTAGTACTTGTTGTACTCCCATTTGTTCCTTGCCCTGCCCTCAAGTCTCTGAATACTTGCATGGTTTCAGCCCACCTGAGATCTTGTCACTTCCGGTCTCAATCCCTCTCCTAGGCATCAATATCCCATTGCCTGTCAATTTCTATCTGGCGGACCACCAGCCATCATAGTAGTCTCCTAAATCCTCTGGTGGTCCCTCTTGGTCTCCCATCATCTCTTCTAGGCTCTGACTCTTGATTCTCTCCTTTCTCTTCCTCACTTTTATCCTTTCTCATCTTTGGTCAAATGTCATAAGACAGCCCCGGGTTTAAAGGTTCTCCCATCCTTCTGGTCTCTGAACTGGTCACCGTTCCAAGTTTCTTCTCATCTCCACTTTCAACCATTGTTTAGCGTTCATCTAGGTATCAGGTCTGATACCTATTACTGGTTTCCCCACTATCTGATGGACAACCAGCAATCCAACTTCTAACACCAATTAGTAGGAGGGTGGGAATAGAACACTAGACACAATGGTAAGAGTGTAAACACACATTTCTTCTGTGTGATATTTATTTTCAAAATAAACAGATTTATTCTTGACTTCAGAATAATATCTAAAATAATCCAAATCAAGAAAATAAAATAAATAAATCAAATAGAGAAAATACTTGCTCTCTCGAGCTCTAGCAATGTTCTACCTTAACAATGCTGCCACAGAGTGAAAATCAAATACAAACAGTAAACTTCACTATCTTTGGTGCTTTCCCAGTTGTACCTCCACTCAGTACAACTCTCCTAGCACTACTATAGTAGGGCTTGGTTTGGGTCTGCTGGATCCAAAGAGCCCACCACTTGATTAGTGGAGCCACGAGGAAGAGGTAAAGCTTTAGGGCCTGCTGCACTCTTTCAGCCATTCCTTCATTCCTCCTCTGTGTATTTGTTAGAGACACTGTTCTCTAACCTGCATACTAATTCAGTGAGCTATACTTTTTATGCCAGGGTAATCTCCATGTGGTTTAATATATTCAATGAATATTTTTTTAAAATAAACATCTTTTCTTGCTTTCCCTGGAAGAATTCCTTCTTTCTATGATTGCTGTTGTAGCTAACTATAACTACATAGCCTTCTGCATTTAGCAAGAAAAGAAGCACTGTTTGTATAGTTTATTTTGCTTCCAGACATCTGTTTACTTTCTTGTTGCAGCATCTAACAACAACATAGAAAAAATGCCTAGTTCTTTAAACTCCTCCTGAAGTTACATTCAGGCCTTATTTGTTTCCTTTAAGCCTTTCATGACCCAACAGGTTCACATGGGTTTTTTACTTTTTAAAGGCATCCCTGTATTATTTCTTAGTACCCTTCTATTTACAAAGGCTTTTCCACTTTATTCAAGCTTTTACCAGCCTACCATGGGCATATTGTACACTATTTCTACCCACTCATTATAGACTGTACTGAGGAAAAAACACCCTTAGTTATCTTTCTTTTACACCACTAGAAATGAAACAGAAATATAGTGGGGAAGCACAGAGTGAGCAGCTACAATGGAAGGCCACCCCTTGTAGTTTGAAAAGGAAAATGGGTCAAGAGAAATCCAAAGCAAAGCTTGCTATTGCAGTAGGCTATAGAAACAGGGATAAGAGTAGAGGGTTTTTGTTCTGGGGTGCATCTCAACTGTTTTTAACACTTCAATGGAGAAAGTATCCTCACTTTCACAGAGTACATATTCAACTCTTTTAGCCTGCTGTCATAACGTAAGTCCCCAGCCCCTGGATCATCTTGGTTGCTCTTCATCGCACCTGCTCCAGTAATATAATGTCTTTTCTGGTACTGGTGCCAGAACTGCATGCAGTACTTGAGAGGAAGTCTAACCAATGCTCTATACAGTGGCAGAATCACCTCCCCTCCTAGATGTTATTCCCTTATAATGCAACCCAACATTTTGTTGGTCCTTGCCACTGCTTTCCTACACTGCTCTGAGTTGTTCATTGATCCCATGATGGCCACTCCCAGACCCTTCTCCTCCTCAGCCTCTGCCAGCTGAACCCCTCCCAGTTGGTAGTTTCTCCTTGGATTTTTGCTCCAAAGTTGATACTTTAAACTTTTGGCATTGAATCCCAGCTGCCAGTGTCTGACCAGGACTTCAGCTTATTCAGATCTTCCTGCAGACCTTGCCACCCCTCCATGCCATCCACCACTGATTAATCTTGGTGTAGTCTTCAAACAGGTTGATCTTGCCCCTGATGCCCTTGGATATGTCTGCAATAAATATCCAAAATAACACTAGCCCCAGCACTGAGCTCTGTGGAACCCCACTCATTACTGCCCTTGGGGTTGAGAGTTCCCTTCCTCCACCACCACCCTCTGCTGCCTCCCTTGCAGCCAGCTTGTCACCATCCTACCATTTGGGGTTCCACCCCTGTGCCTTTGAGTTTTGTTCCAAGCCTCCCATGTGGCACTGAGTCAAATGCCTTGCTAAAGCCAAGGTATTGTTCTTTGACTACAACTAGGGCAATGGATAAGGGACAAGCAGTGGATTTACTCTACTTTGACTTCAGCAAGATATATGAGTCTGTGTTATATAGAAGTTTGCTGAAGAAGCTAAAGGTCAGAGAACAGCAAAGTACCTACCTAAATGGATGGGAAGATGTCTGGGTGGGGTACAGCAGAGGGTGATGGTAAATGGGCTGTTAGTGAGAGGAAGCTCACAAATGGGTTGCCACAGGGTTCAGTCATGGTCATAGGTGAAGCAATACAGAGCAAGATGTGACTCTTTGCAAATGATGCTATGCTCTGTGGCAGGGTAGACAGTGAGGAAAGGATTCAAGAGTGTCAGAGGGCCTGCAATGGTTAGAGAGGTAAACCAGTGTTTGGTAGCTGAAATTCAATGCCAAAATTGCGATGTGGTGCACGTAGGAATAAAAACCCCAGGATGGAATTTTGGATGGGAAGAATTATGCTGGACACTACTACTGAGGAGAGGACCTGAAGTCATAAGAAGCAACTTCCTAAAACAATCTAGCCATTGTAAAAAGCCTACAGTATAGTAAGTCAATCAGGATATTGGAGTTTATGGAAAGGGTTTGACAGCAGGTGGAAGGAGATAATACTGTCCCTCTGTAGATCACTAATGAGCCCTCATCCTCAATACTGTGCCTAGTTCTGGAGTCCCAACCTAAAAAGACAAAGGCAGACTAAAGATGGTGCAGTGTAGGGTAGCCAAGTAGGATAACCAAAATGATTTGGGGCCAGCAGGGCAGATCCGATGAGGATTGGCTTATGGCACTGAACATGTACTCACTGGAGACCAGAACAGAGAGGGGTGATATGATAGAGACATTCAAGTTCTTGAAAGAAATAAGTTAGATTGCAAGATAGTATTCAGCAGGAATAGCGAATCATGAACACTGGGACATGATCTGAAGATGGCGGAGGGTTGGGGGAAATTCAGGAGGGATTTGAGAAAGTTTTAGTTTTCAGAGAGAATGGTTGAGCCATGGAATAGACTACTAGTAGAGGTTGTGGGTGCATTAACCATTATTGATTTCAAACACCACTGGGACAGGGTAAAGGTTTATTGTCTTAGTAATCCCTATACATTTCCCCTGAAGAAAGTCACACACATAGTCTTGGGTAATGGCTGTTGCCATATGTTTATTAAGGGACTGTAACAACTGGTCACTGTTTTTCCCACAGCAAAAGCTAGCTATAATTCACTGTTATAATCCATAGGTTATAACGGTGAACAATCTCAACTTTTACTATGGGGCACTCTTGCTGACTGATCAGCGAGTGGTAAAGATACCTGAAGACACAACTGCTGTTGTCACCGCTATTCAAAATGAAACTCTGCATAAAATCTATGATCCTGACTCTGACTGTATTTTGTGCTCACCTCTTTTGTACTGAACAAGATTTTCACTCACAGAAACCACGGAAACCGCTAAATGAATGCCTCATTTGCATATCACAATGGAAACACAATTTCTGACCATGACTGATATTCATGGTAACCAAACAGACTGAGATTTTGGGAATTTTATAAAGAAATAAAATTGTTATATGTCAGAGTTTACTGTTTTCCCTGTTACACTACTTATTACTGTAAACATCATGAGCTAAGCCAATTCAGACTAAGCGCTAAGTGCGATTCAAACCCATGTCTTACACATTTTCCTCAGTTTACAGAATCTACTGATTAGGTCAGTACTTCACTCACAAAATAAAACTGTTAAACATTTTGCTGTGAATATTCTGCACTGCATTACACAAGTGGAAAATAAATGTATCCAGACAAGGAATAGTTTGCAAACTCCTCTTTATATTAGTTTACAAATAGTAGCAGGGTAAAAAACTGACCAGTGATTACATAAAATGATACATGGGAGGTGTATAATGAGAATTTTATGCACACCCTCACTGTGGGAAGCTTTATAAACCCCTCAAGCTCTCTCTCAGGTATATGTAGCATCTCACCCTCGGGTTTGCATAAAATTCTCATTATACACTCCTCCCCATGTATTATTGTATATATTATACAGTTGTACTAGCATGCATAGCTGTGAGATAGTGAACCCTAACTCTGACTCACTCCTTCCAGTAAAGGGCCTCCTCTTTGTGCAGGCTGAAGAAATTGTGCACCTTCTGGGCTGGTACCAAAGCCCCAAGAGTGCTGAGGTCATGTTGGTGGGGAAACAAATGATCACCCACATCTGATGTCACCACCCCAACACAGGCAAGCCTAGTGGGGTTGGACTGCAGCCTCCCAAACTGGGTCCAGGTCTTGCAGTCCTACAGGTTCCATAGAACCCAGAGGAGATGTGCCCTTCAAAAGAATTCAACTCCTGAACCGTTTCCCCTTCTGCCATGTTACATGACTGCAACAATTGTATACACTGGCCTAACTCATTAAATTCCTTTGGTGGAGGTGAAAACCTGGAAAAAACTTTTGAAGGAAAACCATAAAAATTACTTACGACTCCTACTACACTCACCCATACTGTGTCAAAGGGTTCCCTGCACTACCATGGCTAACCTTAACCCTGCTTTTCCAAGGGTGGATGGGAGATCTGCAGCAGGTGAACAGGAATGAGGAGAGTTTCTGGCTTCTAGCTCTTTTAAACCCTCACTTCCCACCTACTCCAGGTTGTCCATGTCCTGTTGGTGGCCCTGGTGGTTACTGCTAGGGGATGATGCCAGGCTAAGTACCACCCCTGGCTGACAGATTCTCACCTGCCTTCTTTAGACTACAGGGATGGAGAGACTAACAAGGTCAAGTTTGAGGAATCAGTTACCCCCAACAGCAAAATTTCACCAGTGAGGTCCCCACAGTGACTACAGTGTCAAGCCCTGTGGGAAACCACTGGCACCAGGCTGTCTGTTGGGGTCCTGCACTCCTCAATCAGCTCTGACTCAGAGTTGATAATCCCTAAGAGGGGGTGTGGGTTGTGCAGCCCCCACATTGAGGGTTTGGGGCAAAGCCCTGAAGAAAAACACAATCAGCCTGTGGGCATCAGCAGCCGACTCTCATACACTCTCACACATGCATTAAGGGATCATTACACAGGTGGAGTGGCATGCAGAGCTGGGAGATCTCGAACACTAACTCCAACCTCATCTTTTCAGGGAAGGGCTTCCCTTGTGTGGACTGAGGGAGTGATGTACTTCTTGGGCTGTTACCCATGTCCAGAAGTGGAGGTCATGTAACCAGGAAATGAACAACCACCTGCGACTGGTGTCGTGCTCTCCACAGCCAAGTTTACTGAGGTTGGACCACAAACCCCGCTGAATGGAGTCTAGTTCTTTTAGTCCTAGAGATTCCATTAAGACCAATGGAGATGAGCTCTTTGGAAGAATTTTACTCTTTCCTCTTTCCTCTTTCTCCTCTTATACCGTTGATCTGTGAGACTCCCAAGCCACTTCTGACAAACTATTCTCCAAGGCCTGATAAAAGAGTCTAACAAGAGACAGTGTCCTGCGAATGCACACTGTCACTGGCATAAAGTCCATGGCAGGAGGTGTCAGTGTCTTGGTTTTCACCATGGTTCCCCAGTGAAGTCCGTAAATGGCCACATATCTTGATTAATGCATCTGCATGATTTCTCCGTGGCTTTAGAGTCAATCGTGTACCACCAGTGGAGCTATTGGATGATAAGAGACCAAATAAGCATGGTGCTGAGCCACCAGACTCAATTGGATTGCAAATCCTCCTTCATTCTCAAGAGCAGGTCCATGGACTTCTGCAGTCCCAGGTCATTTTCTCCCAGATGGATCTGCAGGATATCCCTGAATGTCCTTGTTGGGTCTCCTCTACCAGCCAGGGAAGAAGCTCCTCCCAGCAAATGTCTCTTTACCCGTCCAGTGAATCCATAGCTTCTGCCCTGGAATTGAGGGTTCCTTCTCATGGGCCAATGTTCTGCCCACTCTGCTGAACAGTGGATGGAGTGCCTGCAGACCCACACTTCTTTGGGACCATCAAGAGAACCTGGAAAACAGCAAAACAAAGTTAAGGCAGGTGAGGGGACATAACATAGAAATTATTGGGATCTCCATTGTCCCATGCCTTGAATCTCTCCTTCTGAGAGACCTTGAGTCCTGGCAGTTAATGCTGCCCCAATCCTGACAGAATGGGTGTTATACTGTTTAGCATTTAAGCCTAACCAATACACTGCCAAGCCAACACATGTCTAAACTGATATGCTGTTAGTAGCTTGCCATCTGCATGCCACAGGAAGGCCTCTTCCAGGCCTGGGCAGAGTGCCATGTAATTGGTCACCAGTGATACCATATCTCATGATGCCCCTACTGGAGTTTGCACCAAACATCAGTAGCCAGTGCCCACTTTGTCCATCTTGCTCTGATGCAACTGAACAAAGACACCTTCTGGGGTCACCACAACACTTGCTCCCAGGCTCAATGTGGTGTCCATTTGTGTCATCTACACCAGTTCTGACACCTGGAATGCCCCACAGAACACCAAAGTAAAAACCATTCTGAAGATTGAATTCTTTTAGGCAGACCAGCAGACTGCTAGGAGGGCTTCCATAATTGCTGCAGAAGGGCTGGCATGATTGGACATCTGGGATCTGGTCATTTGGGTTACCTCATGCTCCACTCTTCCTGAAACTTCTGAACATTGAAGAGCTGGTGTTGTTCAAGAAGCGCCAAAACCCTGGAAAGCCATGACAGGCCTGCAAGGTGCTGCCCTGCAACACCAGGAATCAGACTCCCTCATTTGGCCTCCATGAGATAACTGCATATTTGTTCTGCAGGGCTGGACCAGCTATTTGGCGACCCCATATCTGCTCAGTTGGCATTGTAATGTTCCATGCTGCAGCAGTAGGCTGCCCTGATCCAGGGTAAATCACATTATCTGTGCACTCCCAGGTGTCACTGCCTTCCACAGAAAGGGCTGGAATGGTCATGGATTCTGGTCTTCTGCTGGAACCAACTCCTGAATTTCTGACATTATGAACAAGATAAAGCATCAGCAATATCATTCTCAATGCTAGAAACATGCATGCTTTAAAATGTAGATTCAGTAGCATGCATTTTAAAACAACTATTCTCATTAGTCACCCACTGGCCTGTTCCTTCTAACTGTCCATTTATGGTGTAGAACACTCCCATGTTATTGGACTGGAATGTGAACTTTTGTTCTACAATCAGGGATCCCATATGAAGAGGCCACCATGATTGGAATAATTCTAACAGTCTGATCTGTCTTGTGAGTCCTACCTCAGCCCATGAGAGGGGCCAGTCCATGGCACACCATTTGCCATTGAAGTATGCCCCGAAGTCTAGCCCCCGATGCATCCTTGAACAGTTCTAACTCTTGGCTGTCTACCATCTCTGACTACACTGACTCACCATTAAAATGTGCTAGGAATGTCAACCACACCTGCAGATGTTCCGGAAACCATTGGTCAATCAGATTTGATGCTGTGGTTTCTGAGCTGCAGATCCCAACTTTACCATCCATTGTAAAAGCCCTCCCCATGGAGATGACCCAACAAATGAAGCTGAGGTGACCCATGAGCTGAGCTCACATAAAGTCAACTTCTTTGCCACTATAGCATTAGTCAAAAGGCATATCAGTAAATCAGCACCCTGCTTTGCTGCATCAATCTCCACTCACTGGATAATGATCACAGAGTTCAAGTCTCGACTTTCCCAGAGGCCAGGGTATTCCAAATAGTTTGCATAACCCTACGAAGGTGTCCAATGTCTGTCAGGAGACCAGGAGTACCCTGGCCCTATGAACAGAAAGTTGTCTAGGTAGTGGACTATTCCTGATTGTTCAGATCTTGGGCAGCCACCCAGTGTAAGAAGGTACTAAAACTTTCAAACACTGCACAGGCTACTGAACACCACATGGAAATGGAATTATCAATGTAATATTGGCCTCAAACTTCATCTCCAGTAGGTCCTGGTCATCTGGGTGTACTGAAAGAGCAAACACCAACTCTCTGTCCTCCTTGGCCACTGAAGTTCACAGGCCCACTGACTGCACTGCTCAACTGCTCTGCTGAAGGACAGTGTTCTGCACTGCCATGAAGTGGGGGTCAATATGATTATTGAATGAGTTACCGTCTGGGTGTGACAGATGATTGATCATGTGGAATTCCCAGAGGCCTTTGTGAACTAAACTAATTGGCATACTTTGAGATTTGGCAGGGGTAGGAAAGGGTAAGGGCTGCTCACCCTCCTAGACTTCCCTCTTTCTCTAGTTTCTCCCAAGCCATATGTGGCTTATCTATCACAGACTTCAGATTACCTGCCTTGCACTCTATCCTGTGAGCTGGTGTACAGGGTTATGAACCCACAGAGAAACCCTCCTCTAACAGGTGGGCCACATCGCAGTTCAGGTAGCATTCCATGCAAAATCTAAGTTGACCTACCCTTATCAGGGTGGGCTGGCTTGCACCTGTTAGGCTTGAACTTCTTCCAAAAGTAGTTCTTGCATCCTTTGGGTGTTTCAGAGATTACACTGCATCAATGGATATTGTTGTCCACAAGTGATGCATTCTTGTTGAAAGCATAGATGTGGAGCAACTTTGTCCTTTGGCCCTTTGCTGCTGAGGTGTACTGATGGGCAGACCACCATCTGTGTGGAGAACATCTACCCTACATAACCTCAACCAGGAATGGCATGTCCAGGATACCTCAGTCTAACAACAGGTTGTACCATGTGCCCCTAAAATCTTCATCATATTCAAGCCAGAGCATACCTTCCTTTCAGCCTGTGGGCCAGCATCAATCAATCAATCAATTAATCAATCGATCAATGAGTCAATCAATTTTTATTTTACCAGGCAATCCTGTTTAAGTAATTGAAAAGGTCTATGTATTTCTCTGGAGCCATATGACCTACTGTACTGGCAAACACTATGAACCCAGCTAATAGTAACTGAAGGCACATTCAACCTTCATCTTCTTCTTATCCTGATAATTTTGTCTCCTTGCTCTCCTCTTGCTCACCTGAACAGTTAAGAAGAAAGAACATGTCCACATACTCCATTCCCCAGATCTGATGCTGGATGTTGTCTGTCATATGATACCCTGCTGGGTTCACAACACTGATGGAATGACCTAAGAGAAGCTGCAGGTGTTGTCTGTGATTTTGAGTCATTATTGATGACATTTGTGGATGCCTTGGCTCATTCTTCCCCTAGCTGCTGGTTCTGAACTGAGACTGCAAAATCCTGAGCCTGTCCAGATTTTCCTCCAAGGTGGGAGGCTTTAGCCAGGCCTGGCTAGGGAGACCTGGCAGAGTTAGGTCCACTGGTGCTGGTTCCAGCATCTAGGGAGGAGCTGCACCCATGGCTGGTCAGAGGAGGCATCTCTCGTGTGGCTCCACCAAAGACTCTTATGACCATTTTCTGAGACTCACCATCTGAGAATACTAAAGTCACTGGTTTGGACTTATCTCCCTGGTATTTCAAGGGTACTCTAGCTGGAGGTGCTACAGTCTGTTAAGCTGGCCACTTTCACTTCTCTGGTGTTTGCTTCCCTTCAGAGTACTGATCCCCTCAAGGCAGGCTTCCAGTCACTGTCTGCCATTCTTTGCATACATTGCCCTCAACTGCTCCCCAAGGCTGCAGTTGCTGCTGTATTCACAGTGGAATTCTTGCTATTATTGGCTTCTTCCACAAAGAAGAAATAGTTAATGACTGTGCCTGTAACCCAGGTGTGTGGGAGAAGGGCCATCCAGTTTAGCTCCAACACTCACCCTTTTTGCCAGTAAACACCCATAGCCTGTTTCCCTCCCTTTATATTTTCTTTGTTACAGCCAATAGGATATATTTGCCTAGTATATCCAGGACTCTGCAGCAGTAGGCTGAAACACTCTATATGACTGAAGACAAGTGGTTAAACAAGGAGATGTTTTATCGGTTTTACTGCTTAAGTATCTTGGCTGCTTTAGCTCTCCCAGTGTTTCTCAGTAAAATCCCCATCTTATATCAATTGAGGCTGCAAAGTGATTTGCAAAACCTGGCTCTATCATTGAAGCAACTGTTGTCTTAAGGAAAGAATGATCATGATTTGCAGCTGTTGGTTGCAGCTGTTGGTCTCCTAGGAGGGCCCCAGTAGCCAGAAGACATGCATATGAATTGTCTGTTTATTTTCACATAAAGTGTAAAGAGCCAAACTAATAAAAGATTAATACCATGGAATTAATCTCCCTTATTTGCAGTGTTTCCAAAGGTGAATCTCTGGGAGGGGCACATGCAGACTGCCTGGTCCGAGTAGCATGGCAGCTCAACCCAGATTAAAGAAACCATAATATCAACTATCATAATATTTTGATAATGACCAAAAATAATATGAATTCCACAGAATTAGCATTCCTCTTGGAGGTGGTACAGCTGGGAGTGCATCCTGACTGCCTGCCATGTTGTTCAGTGGTCTGAAGCTTGCCCTGCTGTTTGTGCCACTGACAAATCCACTAGGCTTGATTTAGATGCTTTGGAGAAATCAAGAAAATAATGCAACACCAATGTTAGATCCCCATCTCTAATAGACTCTGCAGGATGCAGTAAGTTGAGGGAGCTAGCCACCCAGTGGTGTGGGGAGGCATGTGGCTTGGTGTGTTGTGCGGATCCATTCCTGCTCTCAGTCAGAGGTCATTATGCTTCAGTGCTCCTCACTTGTACTTGGCGTGCCCTCTCAGAGTGCTGATTCCATGGAAAGCAATAGCATGATCCAGTAATGCCACCCAAGGCGCCAGAGCTACCCACTCAGTCCCAAACAGGCCTGCCTTTCCTCATGCACCAGGGAGTATGGAGGAATGAGGAGAAACTTTGGCTTTCAGCTCTTTTTAACCCCTTATTGTCCACCTACCCAGGTGGCCCATGCCCTGTGGGCAACCCCGTGGTTCCTCCTTCAGTGGTGCTGCCAGAGCTAAGTTAAAACCTATCTGCCTACCTTAAGACTGAAGGGTAGGGGACACTGATAAGGTGATGTTTGCTGCAGTGCTTTGGCAAACTGAGTCATAGTTATGCAATGGAAAGCACTAGGGCAGAGAGCAAGGGGCAATAAGGTGAGGACAGTAACCCAACTAAACATTAGGTCCCAGAGCAAGATAAGGTAAAACAGGGCAGACCGAGTGGACAGATAGTCATTTATATGTCAGTATGTTTCATATTTCTGGGTCTGGAGAATCGTTTCAATTTTAGCATGAATGTAAATCAATTACTTTTTCTTTTCATTGGGTTATTATTTTGTCAGTGTCCATTTCTGATGCTTCCATATAGTAATCACATATATTTTTATGACAGTTTCTTTAAAATGTTTTTATTTCATTGCAGATAGGACATGCCAATCCACATCTGCAGAAAGTTCTTCATGCACTGGATAGTATTAAAGCAAATGTAGGTAATACGTGATGGTTTTGTTTGGAGGTGTGTGGATGTGTTAAAGTAAGGGACAGGAGATCTAGATTAATTGACAGTTTAGTTCTTTAGATCTGTAGAAATTTGAGATTTACTGTCCTCTGGTTGCTATACAGAAACATTCATTTTTTGTATCAGGATTCTGCAAAATAAACTGATTACGTGCAGTACCTCCCAAACATGGGGTGTATTTTATGGAGTACTGTGAAATGTCTTGCCCTGCCATTTGCACGCTTTAAGATAAAATAGTAGATAACAAGAATGATGTAATCAACAAACGGTGTTATGTAAGCTACATTTTCTATTACTTTCTATTTTTTTTAGAAACTTGATCAGGAAGCTCTGTGCAGTCACTAGCAGGATGGAGAATTACTAGAAAAAGTAATACACCTAACAGTTACAGTTACTTTATTTTTATACAAAAACAATACAAAATAATAAAAACTATAACAGATGACATTTATTGAAAAGTAATAGGTTAGTTACTTGTTACTTTCAAATAAATGTAATCAGTTCTGATTCGATATTACTTTTGCATAAAAGACATAAGTAATTCTAACTGTAAGGTGTATTACTTTTTCCAGTACTTCTCCATCCTTACTAGTGACTGCACAGAACTTTCTGGAAGAAGTTTCCAAAAGTAATAGAAAGTAATAGAAAAAGTAACTTACCCAACACTGCCAACAAAGTAATCCATGAATCATTTTAGGCATATTAGTTCTGAAGATTTAAAGCTAGAAAAGAATGGGCTTATTCTTCAAGGGATGACAACCACTAATATTTTCTGACCATTGCTAACAAAAAATATATACATATCTATATGGTCATTTTATAATGCTTGAAATTACATTTCAAAACTAAACATTTTAAACTGTTAGCCTTAAAACTTTAGTTTTTCTTTTAATTGAAGCTTGAGTCTGATTAACATGAACAGATCATTGTGATAGTTATTTAATGCTGTTTCTATACATCATTATGTAGAAGATGTTTCACTGGCAGTTAGTAGTTAGTTGGAATCCCATCAACATGAACAAGCTGTCTGCTGACCATGCAAACATATAAAAGATTAAAGCCTTAATTCCATACAGCTTTTCAGATTTCAAATTAAGACTTAACCTAAGAATATTTGCAGCTCCCAGTGGGCCTCTGCTTTAAAATACCTGGTGACTATGCAGATCACCACAATTTATTGACCAAAATCATGACTAGCTTTAAAATACCCATTGGTGGGGAGCCACAACACACTTCCTACCCCAACCCTGCTACTCAATTGAAATACCTTACAAAAGGACAGGCAACAACAATTCCTGAGCCGTGATTGGGCACAGTTTAAAATCTTCACAGAGTAAGTAGGTCAGCATAACGATAATTCAGACCCCATTTATATTTAAATATCCTCCTATCTGCTGAACTTCCATGCATTCTTGACTCAGACTGGGCCCAGTATTTAAAATCATCACCAAGCAAAGCAACCATAAGCCACCCTGACTCTGCCTCTGCAGCAGGCAAAATACTATTTGTAGGCTGCAGTCAAATTAGTGAACAAAACACTGTGTAAGATGTCACTGGATTCACTCAGCAAGTTAAAAACATTTGCAAACATAAAATTATACAGAAACCTATCACGTCCTCCACGTCCTTACTGTATGGAGAGATAAAATGGGATGATTTAACTAAGGTTACAATTATTTCCATTTCAACTATATATTTCCTTTAAAAGTTTATTTTGCTTCTGTTTTATTTTCATGTTCAAACATAGCAAGTGATTTTATGAAAGCAACTAAACATTCCAGAAAGAGAAAGACTGCTGAATTGATGCTTTTCCTAGTGTGCAAGGCATTTGACCACCTTGTGCCATACATATTCTGTGAGTTGTGCATTTTGCATTATCATACACCCTGTCATGTTTTATTGCTTAAATGTTACACTATGCTTCTAAAACTGGAGGTCTCTGAATTGTCTTTCTCTCCACTGACAGTCAGATACTTCCTCCCCATATTCTGGAATATTTTATCTTATTTTTAGAAGTCATATACTTCCAAAATGGACCTAACTAAACCCAAGCAGCAGCATGTCATTTCTTGTAACTGACAGCTAGAGATGCAATGAAGTTTAATTTCTGGTAATTTCCAGCAAAGCCACAAATTTAGCATCCACAGATCATTTCACATAATTTTCAGCTTTCACTGAAAATTCACAAATTATTACCTTGCCTTGCTTTGTTTTCTTTTATTGGAAATTGCCTAAAAACACCCAAAGCAAGAAGTAGTTGGGTATCCCAAATCCCTGGTCTCTAGTGGTTCCTCCCCCGCTGATCACCAGCCATCCCTTCCCCATCGCTAGCTAGTTGCACAATGTAAGAAAAATATATATTTTAATGAAGTCCCTGATGGTCCCCCATGCCAATTTAGGGCCACAGTTCAAATAAAGAAACTCACCCCAGACCCCCCAACACACACACACACAACAATCACTGGCTAGTCAGCCCCAATGTAAAAATAGAAATACAGTTTAGAACATTCAATCCCTGGTTTCTAGTGAACCCCCACCCCATCAGGGAGAGCCAACCACCATCCACTCCCCATCCCAATCCCACCCAACAAGGGGGTCCACAATGCCATTTCCCCCATCCTGCCTCCTTGCCGGGTGACTAGCGAGCCCTTCCCACTCTCTAGCCCCGAAAAGCTCCTGAAATGACCATGAGCTGTCAATTCATGCACGCATGCTTGTACAAGTCACATGCTCATTCATTAAGAACTCAGTTGAGCTGCTGGCCATGGAGGTGAAATGAGGGCTGTGCCAATGGCCCAGTTGGGGTGGGATTGGGATGGGGAGGAATGTGACTGCTGTGATTGTGGGGCACTCTGATGGGGGTGGGAGGTCCACTGGACTCTAGGGATTGAATTTGCAAACATGTATTGTAAACATCCAAGGGTACTAAAGGAACTGGCTGAGGAGCAAGCAGGACCACTGGCAGATCTATTTAATAGTTCACTAGAGTCAGGCATGGTACCGCGGACTGGAGAACAGCACATTTAGTACCCCTTCACAAAAGTGGTCTAAAGGATGATCCAGGGAATTACAGACCAGTCAGTCTGACCTCCATTTTGGGCAAGCTCATGGAGACCATACTAAAAGAACAGTTGGTGGAATAACTAGAGGATCATGGTCTTTGCAGGATGAGAGGCAGCATGGGTTCATGGGGGGGTTGTGTCAAACAAATCTGATTGACTTCTTTGGCTGTATCACAAAGTCAGTAGACAGGGGCCGAGTAGTAGACATCCTCTATCTTGATTTCAGCAAGGTCTTTGACTCTGTGCCTCACAAAGGTTGATCAGGAAGTTGGTGGATCATGGAGTTGCAGAAAGATGGCCAGATGGGTGTAAACTGACTGAGGGACAGAACAAAGAGGTTGGTTGTGTAGGGAGAGTTATCTGGCACAAGAGAGGTGACCAGTGGGGTCCCACAGGGCTCAGTGCTCGGGCGGTGTTATTCAATATTCTCATCAAAGACACTGGGTATGGCATTAAGGGCAAAATGGCCTATTTATGGATAACATCAAGCGTGTGAGAGTGGACACAGCTGAAAGGATACAGGACCTACAGGAAGATCTGGAAAAGCTGGGAGGTGGTCCAGGACCTGGCAGCTTGGCTTCAATGCCAACAAATGCAAAATTATGCATATTGGAGCCAATAATAATAACAATAATACATTTTATTTCACAAAAGTACTTTTCTAATACCGAGGCACTTTACAAAAGGTAAAATTAGAATAATAAAATCAATCAATAAATATAATGTAAAATAGCAAGCAAACTAAAAAATTATTCATACAACTCCATTAAAGGTCTGGCACCACAGGAAAGTCTTTAGTGCATGTTTAAAACTTTCCACAGTTGTGCACTCCTAAATGACGAGGCAGAGAATTCCAGAGGTAGGGGCCACATACATGAAAGCCGGCCCAGAAGACTTCAGTGACACCTTCGAATCTCCAGAAACCCCTCATTAGCCGAATGCAGCTGTCACTCAGGGTGGTAGGGAACTAGAAGCTTTTTCAAGTAGTCAGGCCAAGTCCATGAATCCCAGGACAAAATACTACCTGAGTGGAGTCCAGTATATGCATCAGAGGAGGAGGAATGACCTGGGAGTGCTGATCACTAGTGACCTGAAGCACTCCATGCAGTGCAAAGCAGCAGCAAAGACAAACAAGATGCTGGGATGCATGGTAGGGGATCAGTAGTAGGAGAGAAGAGGTTACACTGCCTTTGTACAGGTCACTGGTAAGGCTGCATCTACAGTATGGAGTTCAGTACTGGTGCCCACACCTCAAAAGGATATTAACCTGCTGAAGAAGGTCCAGAGGAGGGCTACAAAGATGATAGCTGGTCAGCAGGCAGATATGAGGTTGAGGCACGAACATGTACTCTCTGGAAGACAGGAGAGAGAGGGAACATGATTGGGACCCTCAGGTATTTGAAAGGAATAAAGAAGGTTGATAAGGAGAGTCTACATAAGCTGAGTGGCAACTATAGCACAGTCTTAAGCTGCAGGGTGGGGGCTTAGGAGGGAGGTCAGGAAGCACTTCTTCACAGAGAGGTGGTGGACACTTGGAATGCACTGCCGGAAGAGGTATTCTCATTGAAGACAGTGGGCAGCTTTAAAATAGGCTGGGATAGTCGGGGGAAGGTAAGGATCATGGGTAGGGAAGATGGGAGGAGTGGGGAGAAAGGGCAGAGACATTAGCTCAAGCTGTGGACCCTGCAATAAGAGCAGACTTGATAGACCAAATAGCCTTCTTCTGCTGGCTTCTTCATATTTCATATTTTTACATTGTGGCTGATTGGCCAGAGGATGGAAGATGTGTTTGGGGGCCTGGGGTGAATTTCTTTATTTGAACCATGGCCTCTGCGATTGATGGGGTGGGGACCACCAGGGACTTAAAACACACATATATAGATACAGATATATATATATTTTTTGACATTGTGGCTGACTGGCCAGTGATGGGAGGTGGCTGCAATCAGTGGGAGGAGGGAGGCAGGACCACTAGACAGCAGGGATCTATATTTTGGGCAAGTTTGTGCACAAAGTGTGAAAGTTCACCCACTAAATTCCACACTTTCACATTTGATACTGCACTTCCAATCTGCAAATTTCATGGATTGCATTTCATGCACTGAGCATAGTCTATGAAATTTTCTGTGGGTGAAACTTGTGAACTTTCAATCTCTACTGACAACCCATTTTGGCCCTTGGGTTTATGCCTTGGACTGTATTTATAAAATAGTAAAGACATTCTGGCAATACGATTAGCTAAAACGCTTTTCCAGCCACATAGTTTTTAAAAATATTGAGTACTTAAAAAGTGCCAGTACCCATGGTCCTGTTTGCAAAACATATCCATATGCTCAGTGATCTACTTGTAAAAAGTCCATGTAGCCACCATTTTACTCTGTTACCCACCTGCTTTCACGTTTTCTTGCTCCAGAGCAAATTAATAAAAATTAACTCCATACACAAGACACTGTTTTTAATACAGGAAATGCTGAGTGTTGCTATGTTTCCTGCAAATAAGTCCCCTCTCCCTGCTGGCCTGCAACATTCATTCATTCACTCACTTAATCACACTACAGAGCATGGAAAAATGACCCATATTTACTCATTGTTTTTCATGCTCTGCTTCCTCATAGTATTGCTCACTCCCAACTCAGCAGTACCACTCACCTGCTCACTCTCCTCATGTAAATGGTGACCTCCAAAGACACAAATGAAAAACTAGTTATAAAACAAACTGAAAAAGCACCAGAAGTTGAGTTCCAAGCAACAATACAAAACTAAAGTACATACACTCTACCGAGATTAATGCCACTGGGCACAATAGCACCCACAGTGACTGCCCACCAATGCAGGGACTATGTTCTACTAAATTAACAATATATTAATATTTTTGTATTACATTTAAAACAAAATTGGAATACATTTATGCCCAAATCCTCTATAAGCTCAATAAGACACTCTAGAGTGGTGGTAATGCTTGATAAACACACTTCAAGGGGCAGTAAGGCAGTTGGCCTGTGACCTTATGCCTCAGTACACCAGTAGGTGTGTGTTTATCTCAACATAACAAATGTCTTGGAGTGTCTTATTACTTACATGTTTATGGTTTTGAGAACGACAAAAAGGCAAACAATTTGTACATTTGTTCTTTCCTGTATCAAAGATCACACTCACTGCCGTTCATGAGCACTGCCTATTTTGTATGCTACTTGGAGTGTATTAAATCTCTATTTCCCTTTGGAGCTAACCTGACACTTTGACTAGAAAAGGAGGGCTAGGCATGTCAGTCTATATTCATCCTTCTCCCAGGGTGTGAGCGTGGATATAGATGCAACCTGCCATATTGAATCAGATTAATCTGTTGGTGGTATGTTAATGAACTGGGGACATTTGGCCAGGATACTGACTCTGGATAATTTTGTTTTGTAATTTATTTATGATTACATCATATGTTAGAAGCTGTTTTTGTTATGTATTGATTTATATGTTTTAATAAAAACTTCCCTATTCTTTTGAGAAGTACCATGGGCTCTTTAACATGCACCAGAACAGGCACACAGGACCTCAGTTTCATGTGTCATCTGAAAGGTGACATCTCAAGTGCAGCACCCTCTAATGCTTAACTACAGTGTCAGTGTTGTAATTTGCCCAAGTTTCCCATGTGAGGCTAGACCCCACAACATTCTAATCTTCTGGCTTCAGAAGCAAATGTACAGTCTGCTGAGCCACTGATGTGAAATTTAAAAGCCTGCTTAATGCAACTCAAAGTCCTGGTGAAGTATTTCCATTCTACCTTACATAAGGATTTGCATGTTGCCACCAGTGATGCTTTGCACTGGGTATGCCATTATAGTTTATATGTATGGTTTGGAGAGAGGAACACACGCTGGAGAATTTATACAACTTGAATTTCTTCATTCACAGGAATTCATATTATTAATCACAGTTCACATCAGTGTATATGGTTGTGTTGGGCAGTCATATTAGTGAAGGTAGAATGAGTCCCATAAAATGAGTACCAGTCTATAACCATAAATTTCCTAACTTAAATAAACATTTGTCATGGAATTCAGTTTAGATAAGACTTGAGGCAATATTGGCCTCTAGTTTGAATGGCAATTGATGTTTTTTCCACTGAGTTTAAGATTTGCTCCTTTTATTTGTCGATTGAGAGGAATACCCAATGATAACCACATGTTTTAGACCAGTGACTGAGGCACTGTTGGACTTTCCTTTCAATGAAGCTTAATTGTTCCCATTAAAAAGAAATGCCTGACACTTACTTAGGTGCTAATTAAAGCATATGTGAATCCAGGGTGTGTGCTGATAATCCTACATTAATTTTAAAGGGGAATGGTCAGTACAAAGAGCCACAAATCTATATGTGGCATTGGTCTCAGTTTACACTTTGTGTGCAAAAATGTTTTTACTTACAATTTTCTGCAGTACAACAATTCCAAACCATATGTGGTTGAGTAGCTGTGCCTAGGACTAACACAGAGTGCTGACAACGAACTGGAAAAGCCTGACACCAAGTTATAACTATTGAAAAGGTTTGCCAACAATAGCTATTGTGGAAAATACTTTATAGCACAAAACGAGCACTCTACCCACATTCCACCAACATTTTGCACAGTCAAAGACTGCAGTGTATCAAGGTGTCAAACAAGATAATAAAGTGCAGAGTCTTTTGCAGCATGACACTTTGGTGAACTATGGATAGAGGGTCCTTATTTTTGGGCAATAAAGCACTTTTCATATTAGCTTTTGTGAGTATTTTTTTCTGTAGCAGTAACTTGGTGTCAGGCTTTTCTAGTTGATTGTTTACTGCAGTATAATAAATAGTATTAGACTAATTTTGTTGACTTCTAAGCTGACATTTTCTGTAACCAGAAATTCTAGAATCCCTTGTAGCTGACATTGGAGGAGGCCTGCAGCAATGGGAGTTTAATAGCCTGCAGTACATGTTAAGAGTTTTATAAGTTATAATCTTTTGTTTGCTGATCCCTCTTCTTCACAGGGCTAAATATAGTCACAAAGGACTGTACTTAGTCATGTAGGAACAGAAAGACCAGCAAAAATATGATCTGAGGTTATAAAGTTCAGACATGCACTGCAGGCTGTTAAATCTCCTACAGCTGCATGCTGCTTCTATGATGTCAGCTACATGGGATTTTGGGATTTCTGGTAACAGAAAATGGCAGCTGAGAAGCTAGCAGAATTAGTCTGATACAATCTACTACACAGCAGTAAACAATAAGTAAAATGATTTTTGCACAAGTGCAAATTGATACCAGCCCCACACTCACATGCAAGGCTCTTAGTGCTGACTGCTCCCTTTAATACAACCTGAAATGCTTTACTCATAAGTGTCAAATGATACTGTACCTGTAAATGTCCTTATTGATATCAATGTCCAGTGTTAACTGAGCTTCAGATTGTAGTCCAAGTCTGATGTAAAGTAATTTTGACAATAACTCTTGTTTGGATTTTAGTCGTCTTCATTTAAGTGCACATATAGTACAGTATTCCATTATAGATTATATGGGCTGAACTATTTGTAACTCTGACATGCAGAACAGTACTAAGGTACATTTTCAGCAGCTGCTTACAGTTCAGACTTTTATTTGTGCTACAAAGGGTGAACTATTTAGATTACAGTCGTATTTTATAACTGGTGTCAAGCTAAATATATCAGCTGTGCTAGAATTAGAAGTTGTTTTAACAGTGCTTAATTTAATAAGCCTATGTATCTGCAGACAAAAAGGGAAAAGAAGACAGTCATGAAAATGAATCCACTGCTTACAAACATGTGTTTTCAGGGTCAACATCAGCCTTCACCGACTTTGACCCCTCAACTCTGCTTCCTTCTAAACTGGATTACTGGACCTACCTTGGTTCCTTCAGCACACCTCCTCTTTTTGAGAGTGTTACTTGGATTGTCCTCGAGAGCCAATTACTGTGAGCTCAGAGCAGGTACAAGAGTAGTTTTCTTCTCAATGTGAAGCGTGAAATATAAAATAATGCACTGATGTTAGTGCATTATGATATTCTTTTATACTCTGGGGTATCTGATACTCTATAAACCACCACAGAGAAGGCTGAATGGTTTATAAACATATCAGAATTAGTGAGTAGAGGCACAAACATCAAGAACAGCACTAATGTTCGATTACCATATTTCATCAGTTAGAAGCCACAGCTCAGGTTTCTTTTAGAGATTTCAGCAATGTCTCCTAATTTAGGGCAGCTAGTAAACTGGGGCACCTTTAAATAACTGAAGCCTCTGCAGCAGCTCCTGCATATGGCACCTTCAGTTTTCTAACACCCCCTCCATACCCAGATGCAGCCAAAGTAAGCGCTGGTTTTAGAGGCAGTGCATGTAGCCAGGAACAAGCACAGAACTGCATCAACATCGAAGTGCCACCTTCACTCTGTAGCTCCAGGTGCATTTTGCAGCAAGAGTGAAAGTGGGTAAAAGCAGATGGGTAAAAGTTTTGTTTTGAAACTTCCTTCCCTATCATGTACTCACCAATAGATGCAGGCAAACAGCTTTCCATTGCATATATCTCCACTGAACAAAACAGGAAGCTCTTCACACGTGAAATACTGGTAGATTGAAGTGCAGAGACACCAATACAGATGCTAGTTAAATTAGTGAATGTGACACCCGTTTTTCCGTTGATTAGTTAAAGGAAAACTACACCCAAAATCTGAAAAATATATGTTGTGCAGAGTTTTTAATTTGTATGTGAAGTTCTAGTGTTTCCTTCCCTCTGACTGGTATTAGAAGTTTTTCCCAAATTAGCCTGCTAGCTTTATGCTAGTTTTACAACCCTAGGGATCTCAATACCTGATAGTGTAATTGTATTTCTGGTTCCCACAGCATTTTGTCTCATGTGACTGTGATGTAAAAGACACCCAACATTCAGCACACGCATGCCAAACAAACTAAATATCTTGTAAGCTTTACATGCTGCACAAAAATACCAGCAGCAAAATTTTTCAGGACAGTAAAACCTTTAGGATGAGGGTGGTCACCAAGCTGAATTCTACAGATTTTAAAATATAGCCATCTCTGTTGTTGTGAACTGATTGTAATGCAATGCTTTCTGCTGAATTTATGAGCTGTGCTACATCACCATCACATGAAACAAGGTGCACTGTAGGACAAAGAAATGCAATAAAATTATTTGATATGGAGATCCTAGGGTCGTGAAACTACTCTAAAGCTAGCAGGCTAATTTAGGAAAAACTCCCAATACCATTCAGAGGAAGGAAACACTAGAACTTCACATACAAATTAAAACACTCTGCACAAATATATATTTTTTCAAGTTTTGGGTGTAGTTTTCCTTTAACCATTTTATTACAAGCTGCAGCTTATGATCAAGGGATGGCTTGTATTAATAACTGTATCCTGTGTTGTGGCTACTGTTTGAGGTGACTTCTAATTGGATTGCTTCTAATAGAGGTAATATGGTGCTTTATTTGTTTTAATTACGGTTTGGGAGAAGAGATGTTTTGGTAAGTGTTGGAGAATGACTCCTGGTGCTGGGCTCTGTAATTGTTTGAGACACAACAGACTATTATGGAGTTTGACAGCAACTGGTTTTAGGTTACTGTCAACTTTACCCAGTAATTATCAGAATATTAAAGGCTACCTAAACCACCTTATTTAGGCATGCACCATTCCCAAAACCCTCCCATGAAAGTGAAGCCCACAGGAGTAGTTTTAAATAAAATAAGTAAGTACCTTAAATCGCTGGTTATATATGTTTTCAGCAAGGTTAAAACAATGTTGGCAATCACAATATATTTTTATTTATTTAAAATTGGTGAACAGAAAAGGCATACTGCACGCCAAAGCTTGTTTCCAGGTGTGACCCGGTAAATGTAACACAGTAGAACAAAGTTACGGTATACATTATTTACAGGTATATACAAGAGTAAAATATGGTTTAGGCACAATGTATATACATTTATTTATTTAATGCACCAGACAGAAGACAGGTAAGGCACAATTATGATAGATAAGAATACATAAGCAAAACTAACAGTTTAACCTAAGACACTTTGAGGCCCCTTGTGGTGAATCTGGAGTAAGCAGGGCTGAATTTGAGATCAGGTGGGTAACCAGCACAGGCCAGCAGAGACCTGTAAACATAGAAAGGGAGAATTTGAGAGACATCACAGTAGAGATGGGGCATGCGCACTGGGTCAAAAGGTAGATGCAGGGGTGGTTAGGAGCATTGGGGGCACTGGGGAGAGAGAAGTGGAGGAGTCTGAGGAGTCTTTTGAAGGATGAGAAATGGGGAAGCAAGGGAAGATCAGAGGTAGATTATTCCAGAGGAGAGGAAGGCAGTACAAGGCTATGGACTGACCAGCAGTGGAGAGAGGATGAGGGATGGAAAAGATATGCAGGCCTCTGTGATGAAGAGCGGTAGGTTGTGGATTTGGCTGAGTAAGACTGGATGAGAGATAGAAGCAAAGGGACCTGAACCAATATTCAGCAATTAAGGAGGTGCAGTGGATTGTTCTCCTGTGAAATAGTGAGGTAAGGGAGAGTGGAGCATACAGGAGGCAGTGATGGGTGGGGCGGGGAGTAGTGGCAAAGCAGTGGAAGGAGTTGATGAGTGTCTAATTTGTGAGAGGGAAGAGGTTGGGGCAGTGCCATAGACTATGTCGGTGTCATCCAACACTGGCAAGATTGTTTTAAGTACTAGTTCACATCGAGTGGAGAGAGGAAGGCAGGCTTTGTAGTGGTAGACTGCAAGTTTAGACCAAGTTTGGTGCAGATGGCAT
The DNA here is from genome assembly GCA_016271365.2 of Neoceratodus forsteri. NCBI lineage: Eukaryota > Metazoa > Chordata > Ceratodontiformes > Ceratodontidae > Neoceratodus > Neoceratodus forsteri. The sequence continues at coordinate 1,135,999,545 of CM057455.1, read as the reverse complement.
TGATGTGTGCTTAGAAATTAAGGTGACTGTCCAGCCAGGCACCCAGGTATTTGAAGGCAGAAACCCTCTCACTGTCAGTGTCGTGTCAGTGGCTCAGCAGGTAGCACACTTGTCTCTGAGGCTGGGAGATCAAAAGGCTGTGGTTCTATCTCCACACCAGGCACTTGGGTTAATATCCCAATACTGACACTACAGTGCAGCATGAGAGGAGTGCTGCACTCCTGAAGTGCCACCTTTCAGATTATACATTAAACCGAGGTCCCGTCTGCCTGTTCTGGTGAGTTGGATGTGTAAAGATTCCATTGCACTTCTCAAAAGGGTAGGAATTTTATTAATACAACATCATAAACAAATTGTCAGAAACTGTGTTACAGCACACAAAATCATAATCAAAACAGTTACAAAGAACATTACAAATGTATTAACTCCATACACTGCCTGGGTTGTTATAATGGGAAAAAGAGGAAATCAGAAAAAGCCATAATCGTCCAATAAATGTAAAAGAAAAAGTAAAATAAATACTGAAAGTTGTTATGTGAGTACATGACTTTAAACCACACAAAACCCCATCCCATTATCTTGGTACGTGATATACTCTCTTGAGTTAACCCTCAAATTAGTTACTACTCAACACTCAGTTTCATGCAAAAATATTCTCGCTCAATGTGCACCTTAAACCATCCCTTTTACCTTATTACTTATATTTAGTAAAGCAAGATAACCTATCCCACTAGTTCCTTACCACATCTGGGGATGCTTCAGTATATCTTTTTATGCACAGTCAACATTGCTTGTTCTACTAACACACCTAAACGCCTGGTACGGCATCCATTTTGTTGTAAGGACCACTGACATCTCCCCTGTCAAAGATAATATTTTAAACAACAGAACAACATTATTAATGCATAGTGGTGATACTGACCTAAAAGCTGAGGGCAGTGTCCCAACACTAACAATTCATAAATCGGTGTGCTAACCATGCCATCTTCCATTTTGCAGCTAAAAATGGCATAATGGTTTGCATATGAACAGTCAAACAGAAAATGGACCATTGTTTCAACTATATTCTGACACCCATTATGTGGTCTATTTCTTTCCTCCACAGCCTTTTATTTCACATTTCCTCAGGGTTTAATCTCCATACATTGCTAACCACAGAAGCTCCCACATGTGTAGGGGATCCTTTTGTTAATTAGTTGTTTTAGGACTCACCCTTCAAAAGATCAGGGTCTGCTGATGAATTCTCCCATGATTTCCTTATAGAGCTGTGGTCCTGATGTTTAAGATATCTGTGTTTTAGTCACTCCTCATTTCCATAATTTCCCAAAGGCCACTTTAATAAATTCAGGTATGTGCATTCTCAAATTCAATTTTGGAGGGCCACACACCCATTCTTTCAGATAGCCTTTCAAATTACTATTGAACCATGCTGATTGGGCACTCTGAGTGCCTCGAAAGCCATTTTAAGGTTGTGGGATAAAATAAAGTCATAGTACAAGTGACTGGATCTATCATATCCAGACCACCCATCACTTTGGTAAATATAAAAACATCTCCTTATTGGATTTAAATGGTTCCTCACACCATTTGAAAAAAAACATGAATACAGTCTTGCTTCAAACATACTGGGAAGTGTGAAAATCATTGCTACATATAATAAAGAAGGTATTATAAATTGTTTTAATGCTGCAGTGCTTTTTATTTTGATAATTTCCATGATTTCCATCTGTTTACTTTTGATTCAATAGTATTTAATACTTGTTCCCAGTTCTCAATAGGTACATTCTTTGGAGAAAAGTACACCCTAAGATCTTCTGATGAACATTTGGAATAAGGATATGATTTTGTTGGATTGATCCTCCATTATAGTCTCCCAAAAATACCCCAAAACTTTTCTTAAAATTTAATTTGCCATTTGATGCAGAAAGAATATTTTGGAAAATCTCAATTACCAAAGGAACCTGCTCTGAATTAGCCATAAACATACAAATGCGTCTGTGTATGCTTGGACTTTTGTCTCTCCTAGACCAATCTTACACTCCAACCCTTGCCATACCTGTGACATATGCAATTTTCTAATCAAAGGATCTCAGGAGACTATATACAGTAACGGACTTAAGGTGCACCCCTGTCTAACCCCTGTTTCCATAACTATCCCTGGATGATGTACCATTTATAATAGGATATGCAATAGCTTGAGAATATAATAATTTACATTTATAAATCAAGGTACTTGGGATTCCATAATACGATAGAATGGAATAAAACTTGTGATTCACCTATCATCCTTACTCTGATCAAGGGATATAAGACAGCTTCTTCCATTTATTTCCTTCATGGAATGCTATCACATCTCTTATTGGCATTAGTGCCTGTTGGATTTTTCTATCAGGCAGGCCACAATATTGTACAGGGTGGATTAATTTACTCATTACCTGTCGACTCTAAGTCGCAAAACCTGGAACAAGATTTTATAGTCTGAATTTGAGATTGAAATGGGTCTCCAATTTTCAATATTGTACTTGTCTCCTGCTTTAAACAAAAATATTATTGACCCAGAAGTAAAACCCTCAGGAACCTTTCCTGTCCTAAAATCTCTAAAATCTTTCTCAAGCATACTGCAAATTTATTGGGAAACATTTTATATAATTCACATTACAATCCATCTGGCCCTGGTAATGTTCCTGTTTTAAATGTGAAATCACACACTCGATTTTCTCCACTGTGAAAGGTAAATTTAACTCCTCCATCTCTTTTGCTTTTCCATCGGTAGATTTTTCAAAAGTCTGATACTGTATTTTCAGAAGTCTCTGATGTCATACTATACGAGGAAAACTGGTTTTGTATTAAATCATTAACTTTCCTTTCATCTGATGTAAATTTCCTTTCTCATCTCTTAAAGTGTGAAAATTAATTTTCTGCTTCCTAATTTTAAAAGCTTCAAGGGATCTCCCACCGTGTTTTCTGAGTGCCATACTGAAGTTCAGCCCTTAAGGTTTTCATTGTGTCATACTGAAATAACTTCATCTCAGTTTTCATTTGTTTAATTTGAATATCATAGTTCACTCTTGATGTGAAATGTAAACTATGTAAGTGCTGAAGCTGTGCATGTAGTTTTAAATATTGGAAAAACTTGTTTCTTTACATTTACCTTCCCCAAATTTTTAAGCTATGGGTTATCTCTTGATTCGTTTCAGTCCACCACCCACCTAAATCTTGATTCAAATCACTTACTGATGACCTCACCCATAAAGGGACTCAAACCCTCTTGTACCCTTGTTTCTAACAACAAGACTGTATTCAATCTCCATCTTTTGTTTTCTACTGTTTGCCAGATGTTTTTCAGAAGAATTTTGAGAAAGAGATGATCAGAAAATTCTGAAGCCCTCACAAACAGTTTAGGGCTTGGGACATTTTTTAAACAAAAATGATCTGTCGTGAGATGTTAAGATTCCATTTTTAAAATGTACCTTGGGCCCTAGGCTAAGTAATTTGCACATACCACCAGCTCAGCTTGTTGTATGCACTTTTGTGTGTATTTGAGTCATGTAGACTTTTTCCCTTGAATCACTTTGTTTGATAACCCAAAATTAAAATCATCACGTAAAACAACATATGATAAGGTACAGAGAAAGGGCTGCAGTTGGTTTATCATATCTACCCTCTCTGCCATTGTTTGAGGTCTGCATATGTTAATAAATCTATAAGGTACATGATTCCACAATCTGTCCAGAATCAAGCATCTACCTAGAATTAAATCAATTAACTTTGTTAACTGAAAGTGTAAGTACTAAAACGATACCCACCCATCCACCTTATCACCCCAAAAGACCAAAAGGATGGTCCCCATTGCCACTCTGATTTAAAGGTTCTCATTGTTCAGACACACATCCAGGTTTCTAAAGAAAACACATGTCCAAACCATTTTGAACTACATATTGAAAAAACATGTCTTTTATGATAATGCAATAAGCTTGACAATTACATGAGCCAGCATTCATCACCATGTCAGAGTTTTAGATTTATAAGGCCCTTTCTTTCTTTGTTTCTTTTCTTCCTTTATATTCCATAAACTCAGGGTCATTGTCCTCCACATTGAGAGGGTAAGGACCCTGACACTCCATGTCGGATTCATCAGCTCCTCACGATAAGGGGATAAAGGAATTTGACACTTCCACCTCTGTGTTCTCTGTTTGAGGCGTTAACAATTTTGAGTTCCTTGTTACCCATTGAGCAGGCAAGGGGTGATATTTAACTGGTTTACCCCAGGATCTACAGATTTCCTTTTTTCTGTGTAGCAAACAGGTGACAGAACACTCCATTGAATCTCTGAGGGTGCTACTAGTTCCTTCAGTTCTTGATTTCCTTTACCTTCCACCATTTTCTGTGTTCCCACAACCCTAGGGTATTGAATGTATTTGCTTTTTCTGTTTGAAACTTGCAGCATGGAGAAATCAAGTAAAACATTGTATTTTAAAGCTTCATTGTGAGAGTGAACTTTGTTGTATTTTCTTTCATACATGCTAGCATTTAGTTTCCTCAGGCTATGTGCCACTTTGGATTTGTATGTTTTGTAGAGGCAAGCTACCTCTGGCAGTGCAGCATGGGCTGGAAGTGGTTGTTCATGGTGTTTCCTTTCTGATCTGATCTTATTACACAGGCCTTGTTCTTTGTATCCCAAGGCCAATCTGCAAATGCATGTGTAGATTCTTCACAAAGATCACATTTGGTTCTATTGTGACATTGTATTCTATGATGCACCACCTCCCACAACTGCACACCTGGGGTATCAGATGTACTAGACAAATGTGCTCAGGACCCATATTTGTAGCAGGCATGTGGCTGTCTGAGTAGAAGCACATGCCCCTGTCAAGCCTAAGAGAAAAGAGCTAGGGACATGCTGAATTTCATTTCTACCTGTCTTAGTTTAACCTTATATTTCTACCCCCCAGTCCAAAATTGTTCTGGATCCAATAAAGCCTCAGGTTTACTCAAAATGTCACACTTTTGTGATAGCCAGTATGAGATATCTTTGACACGAACATCCTCATTTCAAAACGTGATTGTGACATACTTTATCAATGGTTTTGTTAAGAGTATTACTAAAAAGGAGACCACAGAGGAAAATTTGAAGCTGATTGTAATGTTGCCAAAACAAATCTTATAAATAAGCAGAATGAAAACTAATGTCATACTTGTCCTCTCTAGAAATGTCGATGAGCATAAAGACTTCCTGTTGGGAAAAATTAAGAGATTGTTTAAGGAGAGTTTTCCCACATATTGTCTATTTGGGTGAAACTCCATTCCCCCTTTGTACCTTATTCAGACAGCATTTCAGTCTTGGTGCTGCTTCCTTCTTTGATTTTGAAAATAAGTCAGGTAGTAAAGGGCACTGAGGGCTCAACTTTAAGCTGTTCTTCCCAAACATCTGAACCTTCATGGCATACATCCATGCCTTCCTTTCAATCTTCACCTGGCCCAGGGTAGTGACCTCTCACAGGGACTATATCAGTATGCACATATTCTTTTTGCTTGCTGAATCTCCTGCTCCTGGATCCCCATCTAGAATCTTTTCAATATCAGTCACTAAAGCAGTATTCTGGTGTTTGCCTTGATCTATTGGCTGCCGTTCAGGACTTGCCTCAAACAAGGGTCTTGCCATTCTGGATCTGGTAGCCATTGTCCTTAAAGTTTTAGTCCATCCTGCTTCTGTTAGTGCTGTCTCAGGTGACCATAAAATAAATGGGTCAGTTGAAATGGGCTGTATCGCAAAGGCCTGTTTAATGGCAGCTGATGTTGAAAGAGTGTTAGTGCCTCCTTTGTGTCAGGTTTTACCTTCCTTTATCATTGGATACAATCTCTGGTATTTGCCAGCGTTAAGGCACCATTTTGCTTTTATTTTCTTCCCTTACAGACTTAGACTGCCCTTGAAGTTTTGCAGAAAAAGAAAAAATGTATCAATCTCCTGCGGAGTATGTTTATTTTGATAAATTGATGTACTTTCACTTTTTCTCCTGCATCACTCGTTTTGATGTAACAGACTTTTTCCTGCAATAAAATACTCTTTCCAAAGTCACACCTGCACCTTGAGTGGCTTATCATGTTCAAGTTTCCCTTGCTTGCAGTTACAGTGTCAGTAGCCAGACCCATCACTTTTTCATCAAGCCCTACACTTTTCTCATCACATAACAGTGGCTTTAGGCACACAGGCTCCATGTTTACAGTGCCAGCCTTGCTGTTTAAAACTATATCAGCATATATAGTAGATATAGGGTTACCTCAGATTGAATCGTCTGTATCACTGGCTTGGCCTTCTGTGAAGTTGCTGCATCACTGCTCTGCATGTCACCGTGGCCCTGCCCATTGTCAGACTGGACCACCGCTGCCTGCACTCATAAAAGTTCAGCTTGGAGGGTGCTTTGAACTCCGCATGTTGTTTTTCCTCTCCTTCCAAATTCAAGAGCATTTTCCTTTGGATAGCCAGTTCTTGTTCCTGTAAATTTGTGAGATTTGGTACATCTTCTGTTCTAAAAGTGGTGAGCTCTTCTACAGATGAAAGAATTCTTCTCCACACTCTTCCTCTTTATTTTCCATATCCTTTAGGTTCTGTGAACTAGCATCTTGATTTACAAGGCCAGGGATGAGGCTGATTCCCTGCCTCCACAACATCCATTCCTTCTGCCACAGAAACACAACTGGCCATCTCAAAGATGGTCAGAGGTTCCCACAGTTCAGCAGGAATTTCCCAGTGCACTTGCCAATTTTTTTCCAGTTGTTTAACCAGGAGTAGCACACTAAGCTGAAAGCTTGTTTACAGGTGCAACCTGGGAGCACAGAAAAGTTAAGTGACTTGTTCAGATTCACACAAGTTGCAATTGGGGCTGTGGTATTCAAACCCAAGTCTCAGATTGCAGCTCAGAGCCTTAAACCACTGTGCTATACTGCCTCCTTCCCCCATTCACTAAAAATACCACCAACAGCTCGATCTGGTTCAAGGTCAGTTGGCATTTATCTGTATCCCTCCCCCAGGTCATACTTGAAAATAGGCAAGAATTTGTCTAGTGCACTTAGCAGTCAACAACAACAAAAAAAACTAAACTAAACTCTCGAGTGGTGAGCCACCCAGGGTGGTGAACTCTGGTGGGTCAGGAAGGGAGGCCAGCTTCTGTCTGAAACCAAAGAATATGGTAACCATCTTTTCAGTGTTGAGTTTTGACTGTTTTGATTGGAACCAAGACAGTACTCTGTCAAGATCGTTTTAAGAGATTGGGAGAATGCTGTCATGGGATGGGTGAGAGACATAAATGACAGTGTCATCTGCAAATAAGTGCATGTTAGAGGAGTGACAGACAGAAGGAAGATCATTTATAAAGAGAAAGAAAAGGATGGGGCCAAGGATAGAATCTTGAGGACCCCAGAAAGGATCTAGAGAGGGAGAGAGTGTATCACCTATTTGGACTGACTGTTGTCTATTGTGGAGGTAAGAATGGAACCAGTCAACTGTGAGTTTTGCAAGACCAAATAAAGGACATTTTGAAGAAGGAGAGGGTGGGATACAAAGTTGAAAGCTATTGACAAATCAATGAATATAGCAGCAGGTATTTGGCTTTGGTCCATTGCACTGAAGACGGAGTCAGTCACACGTAACAGAGAGGTGACAGTGGAGTGTTGTTTTTGAAAGCTTGATTCAACAGGTGATAGAGAATTATTGAAGGAGAGAAAGTCAGAGAGCTTTGCAAGAATGAGGGATTCCTGGACTTTAGCAAGGGACAGAAGGAGCGATTACCAGGGATGAGGAAGCCCCAACCTTGTGTAGGGGTAGGAACTTAGTCAATTTCAGGTTTTGGGAATGGTAGCTGAGGTGAGAGGGAGATTAGTTTATATGTCAAAGGGACAGCTATTGTAGGTGTGGACATGCAGAAAAGTCTAGGTGAGACCATCAGGGCTAGATTTGGAGGGGTTGAGGACATGAGTGCAGTGTAAACTTCAAGATGATTTAGGGGAAGAGGAAGCTGGTGGGGAGGAAGATTTAGGAGGGTGGAGAGAGTCAGGTGAGGGAAGTGGAGTCGGGTGAGGCACAGGAGCTAAAGAACTTGTTGAATGCATCAGCTACAGTGGCAGAGTCAGAGACAGGAGCCACTGATTTTAAGGACTGGACAAGCTTGTTGGGAAGGGGATTTAGGAGGTGAATCACCTTCCAGAAAGAAGCAGGGAGTTTGGCTGTGTTCAAATTGGGATTTGAAATAGGAGGCCTTAAACAGGCAAATAGCCTGGGTGCACCTGTTTCTGAGTTATTTTAAGATAGGAGGTCACGGGGGTGTAGGATGCTTTGTAAATCTCTAGGTTTTGTCCCTAGTATGACACATGGTGATAAGATCAGATGTAATCCAGGGTGGTAGTACTATTTCACCCTGACTGTTCTAAAGGGTGTGTGATGGTCCCAGATAAGATTAAAGATGTGTAGGAAGTGGGACAAGTCAAGGTCAACATCCATGGCACTAAATACAGGTTGCCAGTCAGCATTTAGGAGGTCGAGCTGCATGGCGATAATGTCGAGGATGGAGGTGGTGGGTCCATATGAATTTGGAAAGGAGTGGGGGAGTGGATTTTGCAAATACAATAGGTAATACAGTGATCACTGAGGACATCAGAAAGGACGCCTGAGGCAGAGGTGCAGTGAGGGTGGGAGGATAAAATCCAGTCAAGGAGGGAGAGTGGTATTGGGACCAAGGTTAAGATGGGTAGGTTCTTGGATAAGTCTGTCTTTCAGATAAGACATTAAACCGAGGTCCCATCTGCCTGTACTGGTGGTAGTTCAGATGGATATTAAAGATCCCATGACACTTCCTCGAAAAGAGTAGGGAATTTTATTATAATAAATCACATGACAAATACAAAAGAACATAAAAAATAACCAGTGTCACATTCATAAATCTGACTTATATACAGGACAAAAAAAAAAACGAAAACTGTACACTCACAGTTCATACCAACAATATACCAAATCCAATAATAGAAAAAATTGAAAGATCTAGAACAATAAATGGTAGACAAAAAATATATATAAGCTAAGAGTAGTAGTAGTAGTAAGTATTAATTATTCCATGCAATTTGTCTCCAGAGAACATTGGCCCTACTCTTTGGCAATCTTCTATGATCTTGACTTGTAGACTAGCATTGTTAACAATTATTGCAAGTGAAATTGGGTACGTGTTCAGTTGTGGATAAAATCTGACATCATGCTTGCCACAAATAACGTTTAAGACATGCAAAATGACAGTCAATGTATGAGGGTGAAATATTTTTAAATACCCAGAATAATCTTCCAAAATCAAACTTTCATACATAACAGAAGTAAAATATGGCCACTGCCATTTATTTGCCAAATAAGTTATTAATAATCTCATAGCTGGGCAACATAGAAAGAAATGAAATTGAGTTTTCTCAATTTGGACACATTCTACCCTTGGACACCCTGTTCCTCCAAAGTCTAATGCTTCATATTCCTCTAACTCCCAGCCTCCCATAACAACTAAGCCTGACAATATCCCACGTTCTAGTAGGGAACCTCTTATCATTCAATAATGCCAAAACCATAGAATGTCTGGACGGCATACAATGTAAACACTGCCTGACCTACAAACTATGAAATAATTATGTGCCAATATAAAGACTTTCTTGTGGACATTAAGAGCCTGATTTTATCCAGTTTCTATTGTTTCACCTTCCTAAGTGAGGATTCAGCATATTCTGGAACTTCTATTGTTGCAGAATTTTAGGTGGAAAAGTTTCCCATTTCTCAAAGTAAATTTGTAGAAGAAACCAAGTCCACTGCTGCCATGCAATCCTTCTCAACCTAGCTTCAAGGTAGAAGCAAGAAAGAAGGAATAAAAAAAGTGTTTATCATCTCTAAACCCCCATTTTAACTGGAAAACATGTATATTCCCATTTGATAGGACTGAGTCTGCTACCTCACACCATTTGAAAGAAGCAGCAAAATAATCGAGTTTCCAAACAAATGGGTGGGGATAAATAAAACTCAAATAAGTTAAAATGGGCAATAAGAATCTCTTAGTGGTTAAAATTACTTTTAATTTGGAAAATTTCCATGATTTCCATAGTTGAACTCTGGATTCACAAACCTTTATTTTAGTTGCCCAATTGTAAGTTGCAGATTCCCTCTCCAAACTGTAATCCTAAAATGTAAATTAATGAAAAAGTTAATGTTATACTTGCAACACTCACAATAGTCTGATCCTCTGCAAGTCCAATCTGAACAGCCTGGCATTTATCCATATTAACCATAGACCAGAAACCTGAGAAAATGGGTCAATTCCTCCAACACCACAGCCCCTAGCTCCACTGATGGAACAAAAACACAGATCACCTGCATACATAGGCAACCACTTTCTGTTCCTCCAAATCTGTATGTGGTGACAACCACATTATTCTCTGATTTAAGATCACATGTCTAATAAAGGTCCAAGGCATACGTTTAAAGCAGAGTGCTCACTGGGCATCCATGCCTTATACCTAAAGCATTCCAACTGGATCACCTACCAGTTCATTAATAAACTAGAAATCATGACTTTTGAATATAAAAGCCATAACCATGCCAACATATTCTCTGGAATCCCATAAGCTGAGAGAATATAAAAAGAAATCCATGTGAAACCTTATCAAAGGCCTTCGTGATCATTAGCCAGTAAAAAACTTTTATTTTGTTTACCATATTCAAAATGTTTCGAATTAAAGCCAGATTAGCTGATATATTCCTCCCAGGATAGAACAAGACTGAGCAGAATGAATAAGGCATGCACTTACTTTTTGTATCCATAAACACAGAATTTTAAACAGAATTTTATCATCTGAGTTAAGTAAGCTGATCGGTCTCCAATTACTTAAGAGCTGCTTCAGTCCCTTTTATTTAAAAACACCATTATTGCTGTACGAGGCCAACAAAAGACCCAGAATGTGTAAGAATGTCATTAAACAATTCCTGTAAAACCTCTGCCAAAACAGGTAAAACATTTTATATAATGCGCCTGGGAGTCCATCAGGCCTGGGCGATGCTCTATCCTTCAAAGCTTTAATAGCTGTTTCACTTCTCCTACAGCAATAGGAACATTTAATTCAGCAATCTGAGCCTCTGTCAAGAGGGGTAAGTGACACACATATTCCCAAAAATGAATAGAAAGGAGAGGAGATTGAGAGGACAAACGGAATTTCAAACATATCCTGTAAATGCCTCCGGCTGACAGCAGAATGTCCATGTCAAGTGTCTGCAACCTGCCAGACACATCCTGAAGCTCCATCATCAGAGCTTCATCAAAACCTGTTGTTTACAAGCCACAGGATCAGCGGATGGCTGTGGCTCAGTGCCGTATCATAGCTCTGCCTTCAGAGATACCGCTCTATGATACTGAAATTGAAATATCTGACTCTTAAGATGAGCAATATGGGACATACACTGAGATCTCAGGTTATGCATCAGGTATAAATATTTATATAATTTATTTATCTGATCTGAATAGTGTAAGTATTCCTGATTAGATTTACAAGCCCAAGACAAGTGAGCAATGCTTGGGTGTCAGATTTTATACAAACCACCAACTCCACCTATTACTATAGACACATTTCATGTAATCCCGAATCTGAAACGTGATCAAGCTCATGAATTATATTCTCTTGGAGCAGCACAGAGACATTCATTGTCCATCTTTCCTGCATGCTTGACAGAAAATGGGAGTGGTATTCTTCCTAAATAGAAATGGCAAGAGAGCAAGAGATGATCAGAAAATTCACATGGCAACAACTCAAAACCTTGTGGAATCAATAACCTGGAACAGAAAATGAAGTCTATGCTAATAGAGTATTTATTTCTAAAATAAGTGTACCCAGGGTCAGTTGATAAACGTCTAAAGCATCTGTGAGGTTGGCTTGTTGAACTATATTGGCTATGGTATGGGAATCACGATACTCTTTCTTGTGAAGAGCAGTTTGAGATTTAATATTCAGACCACAGTTCATGTCCCCAGCTCAGATAATATGTTGCATAGTAAATGAGGTCTAATGGAGTCAAATAAGTCCACTTTTGTGCCTTCATCTGTGGTGCATAAGTGTTTATGTGCTGAAGTGAGAAATGCTTGAGAGAGCAATCCAAAAGTAGAGCTCTCCCTGGAATGATATCAATCAGTCCATGTAAAGTGAAATCTGCACCTAAGTAATAAAATCCTACCCCATCCACTGCATCCATGCCAAAGGACCAAAATGAAGGGCCCCTTTCCCACCCTTGTCTGGCTTGTTCCGTGAAAAATATAGATTTAATTCTAGTCTTTTGCAAAAATCAATATAATAGAGTGTTGAAAACAGGACAAAGCAGTCAATCCTTTCTTATAGTTATGCATACTGCATACATTAAGTGATATCATATGCAAAAGTGACATAAGACAGGAAGAAAGCAATCAAGTCACTCTGAATCAATATTCTTTGCAGTCGATTTCTTTTTTCTTTCTTCTTCCCAGGTTCAGAAGTAACCAACAGGTACTCCTGCTCCATGTCTGAAATTATGCCTGATTTTAGGAAACATCTGACTCAATGTAAAAGTCCCTGGAGCTCAATACCTGGGAAGGGTTGGGGAAACCACATGTGACACCGTGCCAGTGCTTTCTTTTGTATCTCAATTTTATTCAAAAGTTTGAATTCAATACATGCTGAGCAGTGGGGTTGATATTTAATTCAAACTCAATTTCAGTCTATAGAAGCCTTAAGGTGGTCAAATTTCCAGAATCCATCTGTTGTTTCCATATATAGAGCAACCCATTGTTACAGGTCCCCCGTGCTTAACCTAAAAAAAAAAAAAAGCTCACATAAGCCAGTACAATCAAAATGTAACATTACAAACTTGCTGTACAAATCCTAAAGAACAAAAATAACTTAATATGAAAATAAATACATTCACTTCATGGCATGTGGTGGTATATCATTGACATGCAACCTAAAAAAAGAATAAGGTGACCCACTTACTTTACATTACTTATTAGATCAATCATCTGTCTTTTGAACCTGTCCAGTCACCAGTGCATCTGAACTCTATTGGGAGTACTTGGGGAAGGGGAGAACGAGGGAAGCAGAGGGCAATAAAAGAAAAAAATTGTTTTTCCCTTCATCCCAAAAGGATCCTTACTGAAAGTAAACCAGGTCCCTTCATGAGTGTCTCCATCTATCAACTGACCATCTCTCACTAGAGACCGGCTCCAGGCCACGCCAGCCAAAGATTCCATATTTCTAGAAATTTTCTTCCCTCAAATGTATTCTGGCTATGAGCCTCTCCCAGTCCTGGATTTGTCTTACATGGCTGGACATTCGCCCACTGTTGGGGCCTCTTGTTGCAGCCACCTGGAGGAGAGACATTTTAATGCTGCACATAAAATTAGTCCCAGCTTTCTCTGGGTTGGGGAAGCCCAGGACCATCAGGAACCCCAACACCCAGTTTAGAAAGTCTGAAGGTATGTCCACTAATAATATCTGTTGTACTTTTATCCTGACTTTCATCCCAGAAGTCCCTGATAACAGATACTCCCAGAAAATGTGTATGTGGGATCCCTAAAGCTGCACTCCACCAGCATTGGTCTGAGAAGATGGTCCCAAAATGCTTTGTGACTATAGGAGTGCAGAAGAATCCAATGATTATCTTCCTAAAGTATTCCTCCAGTCTGGGAGGAAGTCACCTCCACACAATCCTAAATCTCTTCTTCCATGCATCCTGTGGGATGGGGATGGAGAGCTCTCCCTCCCAGGCATTTTATATTGAGTTTAAAGGTTCCAAGCCCATCACCCTAGCATCCTAAACAATACAGAGATATATCTCATCCTGACCCTCAGAGTGGCAACCCCATAGATAAAATCTTCCCACACTGTCCTTGTTGCTGTAAAAGTATTATCCTGTTACCACTCATAATGAAGTGTCTAATTTAAAGATACCTAAAAATTCAGATTTACTCAGACAGAATTTATATTTTAATCTATCAAAGGACATACAGGTACCTGTTTCGATGAGCCAAGAAAATCTGGTGAGACCCTTGTTTTTGTTTTTAGTTGCTTAACCAGGTATAGCACACTGAGCTGAAAGATTTTTTACAGGAGTGACCTGGGAGCACAAGAGGTTAAGTAACTTGCTCAGGTTCACACAGTATGCAAGTGGAAGCTGTGGGATTCAAACCCAGGTCTGGTCTGCTGGATGTCATTAGATTTGCAGCTCAGAGCCTTAGCCACTACACTATACTGCCTTCTTGGTTTACAAGTTCTATATCAGGGTCCAATCCCAGAGGGCAAAGTTGTCAGGATGCCTGTTAGAGTCAGAGGGCCCAGGGAAGCTGAGATATCAGTTTCCTCCGGACCCTATGCAGAAACTTAAGGGAGTGTCTGGTCCAAATGTTGTTGGTCAGCTCCTGGGCAGGGGATATGCTGATCAAGGTATGCTAAAGTAAACAACAGCTTCAAAGGCCACCAACCTCCTATCTCATACCAGCTGGACTCTCCATTGTCTAGCCCAGGAACATACAGGGAACCACCTGGCACGCCAGATATTGTCTGTGCAAACCAGGAAGTCCCAGCCCTCCTCCATCCCTTGCCTGATACAGGATCCTTCTGGCGCACCAGGCTTGCAGCCCCCAAATAAATTGGGTGATGCCCTTCAGAACATTTGTCCAAAATTGGGTTGAAATTGAAATGGGTCGGGTTGAGAACAAAAAAAGAAATCTAGGAAGCATGTTCATTTTAATGGACTCAACTCAGCCTGCTAGTGAAAGGGCCTACTCGCCAAATCATTCTGGATTGCATTCCAAAGAGGATTATAACTGACTTCAAATAGTGCAGCATGCACTGTGGTAATCTGAATGCCCAAATAGCATATTTGATTATGTTTGGACCAGGAGAAAGGGAAATGTGCCACATTGGTGGGGAAAACTTCCACTTAGAACTAAAGCTTCTGACTTGCAATAATTGATCTTATAGCCATAAATGGACCCAATCAGCCCAAGCAAAGTCAACATTCATGGCAAGGAAGTTTCAGGCCAACCAACATAAAATGTGAATCATCTGCATACAAAGCGACTTTATTCTCAACCCCAGCCATAATCCCTTCTATTCTCTGATACTGGTGAACTACCACAGCTAGAGGCTCCAGAAACAAGACAAACAGAAGTGGGTACAATGGGAAGCCCTGTCTAGTTCCCCTACCAATTGGAAAATTACCTGAATTAATACCATTTACCCTAACTTGGGCCTACAGGGCAGAGTACAGATTCATTATTTTCTCTAAGAATTTTGGGCTGAATTGCATTTTCTCCATGGTTGCATTTAGAAAGTTCAATTAACTCGATCAAATGCTTTTTCAGCATCCATGGAGATGGCCAGCTGGAAAGTCTCCGTCCTCAGCGCAGATATTATGTTAAGCAAACATGCACATTGTTTTGTATATATCTGCCAGCTATAAATCCTGTCTGATCTTGATGTATGAGTTTTCAGGCCACTCTCTGCAGGCATCCTGCCAGATTCCCGTGAAAATTTTAAATACAATTAAGTAGTGAGAAGGGGCAATTCGAGCCACATTGAGTGGGGTCTTTTCATTCCTTTGGAATAACTGAGATGAGGGTGGAATGCCAGGACTCTGTGACCTCTCCCCTTCTGTATGTGGTGGTAGCACAAGACAAAGGATAAACCAAGGTGTCCTGCAAGGGCCTTATAGAATTCTGATGGCATGCCATCTAGGCCTGGGGACTTACCCTGCTAAAAGCTTTTGATCTTAGTTATGACTCTCCTTGGGTGATTGGGCTCTCTAAAATATCCTGGCTCTCCTAGGTGAGGGTCTGAAGGGTCAGAGAGTCCAGAAAATTCCCTTTGTTGTATCTCACCATATGGGCCTGACTATATAACTCCTCTAGTATTTGGCAAATGCCCCTTTCTTCTATTTTCTCTGGATCCTCCACCCTCAGAACCACCCTGCCAGTGAGCTGCTTTGGAGAGTGCAGGCTAGGCGATAGTCTGCCTGCCCTATTTCCCTCTGCATAATACCTATATTGTGTCTTCCTAATAGCCCCTGTACCTGGTATGCCAGTTGTTGCTCCACTTCCATCTTCTTTTTGCCAAGCAGCCTTGTTGACCGGGTGAAAGGTCAGCTTGTGTTGAATCTCTGTCTCCCTAAGTTCTTTCTCCAGCCTTTCTAACATAGCCTGGTGCTGTTTCTTTAACGGGAACTATATGAGATGATTTGACCTGGGATGTGGGCCTTAGGGCATCCCATCTAACTGAGGGGAGTCAAACCTGGATCACTGGCATCCAGGCAGAAAGCAAGCTGTTATTTGAGTGTAGATTTAAAGTCTGCCGAGTTCAGGGTGCCCTCATTTAATCTCCAGTTGGAATTTCTAACTGAGGGAAGAGTCATGATCTGAGGAGCAATAGACAGTGATCAGACCATGACACTGGCAAGATGTCACAGCTCTGTACCAGATACAATTTCTCCCTAGATACAAGGAACATATCTATCCTCGAATATGTCCCATGTCTATGAGAGAGAAAAGGTATAATCTCAGTGTGCCCCATGGCCCTCCCTCCAGACATCCACCAGGCCAACCTCCCCATCAATCTCCTCAAGAATCTATTATCCTGGGAGCTGACCCCTCACTCGAGTGTGCTCTGTCCCATAAGGCTGAGACAACTCTATTAAAGTTTCCCAAAATGTAGACAATATCCGTCTCTTGTACGGCCTCCATTAGCACCTTTTTAGAAAAACCCTGTTGTCCTTTGACTCATTGGGGACATACAGACAGACTATCACACATTTAATATTAAAATGAGTAAATGGAGCCTGATGTAGCGCCCAGGGTCCTGGACCTGAGAGACCACCTGGACGGAAGAGCCCATTTAAACAAAGAGCTACTCCCTCTGATGGGAGCAGCCCACCAGCTAGCTGCTGGACCTCCCCACCCAGAAGCATCTCAGTTTGAGTGTTCAATTATGTTCAGGTGGGTCTCTTGCAGCAGAGCCACACTGGTGTTATGTCTCTGTAATTCTTGTAAAATTCTGGTCCGTCAGTATTAGTCCATTTAACCCTTTCACATTGTATGTCAAATATTTAGTTCAGTTGAAAATCATGCTCTAAAGGATAATTGAAAAACTGCTTCCCAGCACATACCACAATGTGACCTCCACATCAATGTACCACAAGGCCAACCAATAATATAACCAGATTAAACAGTAAACATGAAACTTTAAAACAGAGAGGCTGAATCCTCAGCCCTGAACTATAAACCCTTCAAGTACTTCCAATAGTGCCACCGTCTCCACCCAAGGTCCAATTTTAAGAGGGTTGGTACAACTACTTAAGGTCGTACCTAACTGAGGCTTGTATCAGCCACAGTATTATGTGGCACACCCAGCGAACACTCTCAGAGCACTTGTAAAGTTGGTAACAACATCTGCAAACTTCTCGCTCCCCTGCCTTCCCCTCTTTGATTAAGAAATAATGATAATGCATGTTCAAAGAATTAGCTGGCTTAAACATGAATTATTCTTGTTTTCCTGAAGAAACAGGCTTAATGAACCCATTTTAACAATCCACGACACCCCGCATTACCCTGGCCTGTGAACTAAGAAACCAGAATTAGTGAAAGAGGATCCCTTCCTTTAAAATCTAAAAAGTAGCTAGCGAGTCCTGAGTAGCTCAGATTTAGCCAGAGTCACCGCATCAGAATATGTTTGCACACCTTGTGCTATTTCAAGTGCCCTATTGCCCGCATGCCTCTGCTGGCTGAGTGGCTTCAGGTGTCCGTTCTTCCTTTTTCCTCTTGAGAGCATTGTGGTCAGGGACCTGTGGCGGGAGGAGCCCCTGATTTGGCTGTCAACTTCTCTAAAGAAGAATTGCCCATGGTTTTCCCTTTGCTTGACCCACTTTCCCATGTTGATTTTGAACTACGTACCAATGACAATACTCAACTCCTTTATGGTATCAGCATCCAAGATATCTATTAGTTACATTGCACCACTGAAGGAACTTGGCTATGGCTGGAAATGTGTGCACTCCTGAGTCCATTGTGATCCTGAGCACAGCTGGATAATCCAGGTGGGCTTTCATCCCTTCACCCAGAGTTGCTTTAAAATGGGGAGCAGTTTATGTCTGCGGTCCATAGTTGTGGGAGCACAATCATGTTTGAAGAAAAGTCAAGTATCCCCAAAAATTATTTCAGTTTTAGCCATGCTTTTCTCAAGATATCTGCTTTAACTCTATAATCCAAGAACACAATAATAATGGACCTTGGGTGGGCTTTAGGATCCAGGGTCTGGGACCCAGGCGGTGAGACTCTGATCAGATTCAGTTTATAGTCTAAGGGCAAGTTCAAAAATTTTTTGGTGAGGCTCTCCATAAAGACTGTCATTTCCACCAATTCTGTCTGTTCAGGGAGGCCATGGATATAAATATTAGCTTGTCTGGAGCAATTCTGTAGATCTTCTAGCTTCAGCTGCATCCAGAGCTCCTGTCGTGCAGCTGGAAAATTGCGCCATTGTGTAAGTCTGTGGCCCCAGATGCCCCGTGGCCTGCTGCTCCAGATCCACAGTCTTCTGACCCTCCACATGTTGTTCAGAGCGGATCTCTTTTAGTTCCATTTGTATTTTCTCCATGGTGTCTCCCAGGCACCTGAGTTCATTAAAGAGGTGCCTGGAGGTGATCATGAATGCTGATTCCTTGTCTGAACTGCACTCGTCAGCTAAACCAGAGCTGAGAAAGCTGTGCACCAAGGAGAGCTGGGGCCCTCAGTTGGTGTGGGTGCTGGATTCATTTTTCCTCATTCTAGGAGTACTCATCTCAAAGTCTTTCAATTCTGATGCATCTGCAGTATTATATCATCCAAATGCCTCTGCTTGCCTCTAGTAGCCAGCTTTGAGGGGATTAGAGCAAATTTTGGTGAAGGCTAGGCAGTGCTGTTGAGCAGTTAGTCTGTCATGTACGCCAGCATCACTGGAAGCCATTGCCAATGCTTTCTGAGAGGACCTAGTTACCCATCTTGATTTTGGTAATTGAAATTTCATGGGGGCATCTCAGAGGTTTCAGAATTAACTGGGGGTCCCATCCTAAAACTGTCAGGACTGCATCAGGAACTAGAATCAGCTCCTCAAGCTCAGCTTCTTCCTGAATCTCAAACATCTGGCACTGTGACCCAGTGGGAGTACCATCTTGCTAAGGCTTCAGGGGTACAGTAGCAGGGTGCTCTGGGGTTGAGTCCAGAGCAACATGAACTAAAGATTCCTGATCAATTCATCTGCCTTGTTCTGTCCTACCCAAGGACACTGGTAGTGGTGAGCAAAGTGGCCTCAATTCACTTTCTTGAAGTGAATTAGGAGTGAAAGCAGATTCAGCGGAGTGCCCATAGCGCAAAGTGGAGTATTTTGCATTATGATGAGTAACACGAAGTCCATTGAGAACAATGACTTCATGTTATCCGCCTTCCTAAACCACTATGTAACCCCCTGCAAATGGGGGTTCCCAAAAGACTTCCAGGAGCTTGCTTGAATGCTCCAAGCCTGAATGGTGTTTGGCGTTTAAGCCATTTATCAGTGAGTGTTTTAGAACCTCTGGTACTGTCTCTTTAAGAGCTGTCTGCTTGCAGACATAATTAGTTGTATGGGGGACTGTGTGTTTCTTTGATTGAGTACCACTCGAGCTGCTGCCAATTCACTCCATTTTGCAGTCACTAGGAGTGCAAAGGAACCTATCTGAAAGATGTAACTGTTTGCCAGAAATCATTTAGAGTAATAATGAAATTACAGTTTGTCTAACCTGCTTTCTTTGCAGTCAGAACTGTGTCTGCCTAGTTCCCATTCTGGTTTTGAACTGCTGAACTGGACCAATCAGTGTGGGGTAAGCTAGCTCTAAAATGGTGCCTTGGACGAATCAGAACTTGGACTCATAATCTGAGCCAGCCACAAGAGGATTGTATGGGCAGTGACTCTGGGAGATGTAGTTTAGACTTGCGCCTTTTGGACCAACAGGAGCAGTCTATTGTGAGTGACAGCCAATCCAGTCAAGAACTGGGAGGAACTCAAAGGAAGTGCCGGTTTTGTCTGTTGGAGTTCAGTTGAGCTCTGGCAGTGAAGAAGGAAGGAGCCCTGTGCTTTTCAGTGTGCAGTTTTAGTCGGGAAGCGGTGTAAGGCCCAGAGTTCGGTCTGCAGCTTGTGTAACTGCTTGTTAGGACTGAATCCATCCTGTGAAGAGAATCAAAGGATATCTGAAGAGTAGAAACCAGGCTCACCCTGTAGAAGACTGGAGAAATTGCTGAATTGCACTCGGTCTGTCAGGAACTGAATCTGCTGTGTGTTCTCCGGGTATTGTGCAGTAATTGCGATCGGGATAGAGAAGCAGCCTGCCTGGTATAGTACTTTCTGTTTTACCATATAAATGTGTGAAGAGGCTTGTGTACCTCAAGTGAATCCTGCTGCCATTAAAGGACTTTTGCCTGTTACTGTTCACCATATAAATGTGTGAGGAGGCTTGGTTAGCTCAAGTGAATCCTGCTGCCATTAAAGGACTTTGCCTGTTGCAGTTTGCCATATAAATGTGTAGGAGTCTCGTGGAGCTCAAGAGTAGCCCTGCTGACATTGAAGGACCCTATCTTGTTTGGAGGTCGGAGTACTAATTCAGGGTCGCTCCTGTTGAATTGCCACATTGAATCCAAATGGAATCACTGTACTGCTGACTGTTTAAACTAATTTTTCTTTTCTCTGTGGGAAAGGGCCCCTACCAGCTGCCACGGTTTGGACTAGCTTACCAGGGCTAGGTACCTAGGACAGTAACTGGTAGTGATAGGCCTGCACAGAGCCATAGGTAGATGAGTAAAGTATAAGCTAATTAACCTGATTTCCCTGTCCTTGTTATATTCCCCTAAATAAATCAGAGCTGCTTGTTTCAGCAAAGTTATACTGCCTGAGGTATTTGTCTATGTTAAAGTATTGTACTGTGATTGTTGCACTGTATCTTATTTTACAGGAGGTCCCAGTGCCTGAACCAGCCCTGGGGTAAGTGTATACTGTGAAGGTAATTCTGATGTATTGTGGGCCACTAGTGGGAAGAAAGGGGGTTGCAGTGTCCCAGAGGGCTGTGACCAAGTAAGTTTAACTATTGCAAACCCTGACCTCTGGGTGGAGGCACCTGCCATTGGATCCAGGCCCTCAACCTGTTAGTGGCAAATCAGGCAGGGTAGTAGCCCCTGGGATAGCGCCATCTAGGGGTTACAACTACTCCACCAAATCTTAAGGCAAAGTACATTGAAAGCAATGTACTTCACCTTACTTCACCTTTTTTCAGGCTCAAAGGTGAATTTTGCAGTGATTCATGGGATTTCAGGTCACATGGTCTCTATATTGTTCTGCACTGCCTCTGTTCAGGGTAGTGTGTGAGAAAGCTGTAGGAGACAGTGTGCTGAAAGATCTCTGTAATTCAAACCTTCTAAAGCTGTTCAAAAAGCCTTTTGAGTAATTTGTTTTGCTCAAACTTAGTTCATCGATTGTAGGAAACCCTCCTGTGCTCATATCATTAAGCATTTATTGTTTGTGTGTGGATTTTGAATGTTAATGTAGAACATTGGTCTGTGTAGTAGGAGACAGTGAAATGTGCTTTGGGAGAGGGGTGTATCTGATTGTAGTTAGGTATATTAACTTTGAGAGAAAGGCAGTGCTTTCTGTTTTGGTGATATATTTCTTGTATAATAACTGTGTTAACATACACACAGTAATATTTTCAATAATTCTTGCCATTTGTTTGCTGATCGTTGTGGAGCAGTCATGCATAATTTTAGTTTGTTTAAAATATGTGGTTATATTACTGAAGTTTTCAATTTTCTACTCATCACTTAGTGTGTTTGTGAGTATGTGTGTGATGTGTGTTATCAAATCAGACACCTTTATTGTGCCACATAATAATTTCAGCAATGTGTACCTGCTATCCACTGCAGCTGTGTGATTTTGTACTTCTTTGTGGTATCTTTACTGGTACTAGTACTAGTAGTAGTGTCTGTTACTGCAGCAGTGCAGTACACGCCCGCACCCCAGCTGGAAAGGTATTCTTTTCGATTTGAATTTCTGATAGTGAGTACTGGTTAGGTGTTGTGCCTTTGCATCTGCATCTCTTCAGTGTGCAGTGCAATCTTAATGTGTCTGTGCATTTGCATCTCTTTATGGCCCAATCTCCATCTGTAACTTAAGTCACAGTTGTTTCTTTAGTTCCTCTTCAGAGTACTGGACTGGTGTAGTGCATAATTCTGCATAAACATTGCACTCATTAATATGCATTTTTAAGTCAGGACCATCATCACGTTCACGAGTCACTCGTGAATGATACAAATCACATTCATAAACATCACGGTCATAAATGCAGTCAAAAATCACAATTTACGATCACGTCACGAATCACAACATTATTTTCTTTTACTGGTTATTTGGATGTATTGTAACTTTTGTAAGCTTGTTTTCTAGTATTTCTCAATGCTTCACCACCCCACCACTATTGTACTCATTAATGAGTGTTTTCAAGTTGGGGAGTGTTGTGCCACACCTCATCGGGGCCGGGGAAGTACAAGCCATAGGCATTCATGTTTCTTCATCATCATGGTGACAAATGCAGTCACAAATCACGATTTACGATCACGTCACTAATTACAACATTATTTTTGTACTGGTTACTTGGATGTATTGTAACTTTTGTAAGCCTGTTTTGTAGTATCTCTCCATGCTTCACCATCCCACCATTATACTCATTAATACATTAATAGGTGTTTTAAGTCAGGTAGTACATACACAGGCTGGAAAGAAGACTGACTGCACACATGCAGTTTAGCACACAGTATACTTGCACTGCTCAGAATACAAAGTGTCATGCACACGAAAACAACAAAAAAGGGCATTATTACATACAAGGGTCGGGAATGGTGGAGGAATACATTTTATAACACAGCAAGGAAGGTGTTGGGGGCATATCACGGTGTGAGAAAAAAAAAACTAATGTGGGATCCCACGGTGATCCAGCAGCAGTTCCAGCATGGAAATAATTTGCAACTGATGCTCCTCTGTGCGATCAATTGCTGCTCGACAGCATTCACCCTCTCATTGTTCTCCTCAACAGCACTCCAGAAACTGCCAATTCAGCCTGCATTACCCGTGAGTTCCTCTGGGGTCCACACATTCTACAGGTTGACCTGCTGGTGGGTGTGGTTTGGGTGCTGGTGAGCAGCAGGTGCTGCTCTTGCCCTCCTCTCTTAAGGCCACCACCATACACAGCTGCACCCTCTGCCACAGAAGGGCCAGCAGGTGCAGGCTTGGCCCAATCCGTGGCAGCCTGCCACTCCAACTGGTGATGATTGAGCATATGGGTCAGGTGTACTGGCACCCAGTCCTCAGGTGAGTCCTCCGGGGCCACGGTGCACCTCCACCACACATAGGTGGCACCTGACCACATTGCTGTCCTCCTGACACAGTCAAAAATCTGCCAAACAATGGAGGTGTGGGGAGGACCAGGCACAGGCAGGGAGGGCCAGATGAACTGGCAGCCGGCTGGTCATGGTGCTCAGCAGAGTTGGGATCCATTCCTGGGCCAAGGGCACCTGCACATCCTGCTCCAGAGGTCCTGGTGCTGGAGCTGTTGCTGGACGTGGTGATGGTTCAACTGCCTCAGAGTCAGGAGGCAGTGCTGGTCCTGCTTCTGGTGGTGGGGAGGCACTCAGAATTTTGCTTTGTCCATCAGGAACCAGTGGCCATGCTCACCATGCATCCGAGCGGTATGACATCTACCAGTACCACCTCTCCCACAGCTTCCCCCCCCAGACATTCCCTCAGACCCTCACCCTGGTTCATCTCTCCTACTGCGCTCCCTCAGTCTGCATTGACCACTCACACTGTTACACAACACACACACAGTCACAGAGACAAACAACTAACTACTTATAAAGGTAAGAAAATAAATTTACAGAAAGAACACATTAAGTAAAAAAGAGTACAGAAAAGACAAAAAATTGTAGCTTAGTTATAAAAAGCTGTTGGGTGAATGAATCAAAGTTTGAATCTCCTGTTCACTCTGATCTCCAAGTCTCAGCAGTGACAAACAACACACCCCCTCTCTGTCTCCTTCTGCACAGGAAAAAGTGAAAGTGTCTGCTTGTATGTCTCACTTCCTTCCTTTTCCTACCTGGCTATGGCTAAAGAGCAGGGTGAAGTCTATTGAAAACAACAACTTTGCCTCACTTGCGCTGTCATTCCACCATAACAAGAAGTGGTAATGATAAGGCGGTGTGAGCACTTTGCATTGAGTGACATGTAAGTGCCCACTTCATGGGCACTTTGCTGGTGGAATTTAAATTTGCTGCATCTCTAGTGTGAATTTGCTATCCACTGCAGCTGCATTAATATTTTATACTGCTTTGTGGTATTTTTCAGGTAGTGGTTGTGGATTGTTACTGCCGTGCACTAATCCCACAACTGGTAAAATGTATTCCTTTCCAGATTTGGATTTGTGACTTGTGAACATTGGTTAGGTGTTATTGTGGCCTGTATGCATCCCTTGAGTGTGCAGCACAATCTTAATCTGTGCTTTGCATGGCACCATTAATTTTGGGAGACTGCATTTCTTGTCACGCTCTCATTTCACTTTGTCAGCACTGGGAATTTTCTGGACACAAGACAGACAGTAGCATTTTGGGATGCCACGCTAATTCTGGTGACTCTGTGTGTGACCTGACCACTGCACGCATGACTGAGTGCGCCATTAATTCTGGGGAACTTTGCATTTCTTGTTACACTCTCATTTCACTTGAACAGCACTGGGGAGGTTTTCTAGCCACAAGACAGTAGCACTTTGGGGATGCACATTCATTCTGGTGACTGTGTGGGTGGGATGCTGCCAATATTGTTGCCACTCCGCCTTACTTTGCGTTTAAGGCAAAATGACATTGCAAAGTAATAATAACAGGGCGAAGAGAGCCATTCCTATGGGTGCTACATTAGTGGCCACTTCGTGACTCACTTCGACGGTGGATTTAAATTCGCTGCATCTCTAGACACTGGTGATAAGTATGCCCTGACTCTCACATAAAATTACACTCAAACCCATTATTGCATGCCATGCTAATATGGCCAAAGTCACACACAGAGCATATTTCATTTTGTCACATAAGCTACTAAGATGGGTAGGAAAGCCGCACATTTATAGCAGGCCGTCGGCTATCCTGCATAAGCCTCCCATCCTCCCCAAAAAACTATTCGAATATGGTGGATGATAGAATTAGACTGTAATAACTAATTGAAATCACCACACTCCAGTCAAAGACCAATACATACCTCTCAACCTCTTGCCTCATGAATCAGGGACAAGGCTTAAAAAATCGGGACAAAGATCCAAAATCAGGGACACATCTTAAAACTGATACTATCCTCTTAGAAAGCTGATAGAATAAGGGGATTTGGGTTAAGATGCATTTTCTGAAAAAGAACAAGTCTATCTCTTTAATGTTTGACATTATTTTGTGATTTTACTTCCCACTGTTCTGTCCAAAACGCAAATTTTACGAGGGACAGAGAAAACTTCTGAGGCAAAATCAGGGATGTCCCTGAAAATCAGGACGGTTGAGAGATATGGACCAATAGTGTCTAAAACAGGTTCAGGACACCCCAGCACTGTACATCTTTTTGAAACCAAAAGAATGTGATTCACATTTACTCCCTCATTTTGAAACATCACTGTAATTGTTTTCAGGAGGGTTTTATCAGAGGGATTGTCATAAAGGCACCCACAAAGCAGCAGCTTTAACATATTATATTTGGTCCCGAAATGATCTAGGCCAGAATGTCAGCAAAACTTATGTCATACATATCTTCCCCAAGATGTGTATTAAAGTATATGTCTCAGAGGTGAAACAACATTGAGTCCAACAACATTTATGGCCACAAAGAGCCGATCTGGGTGATCCTACCGCCCCTCCATAATATAATCAAACTGCATTTTTCCTGGGTGCCTGGGTCAATTTATTCCTGAATAAGTCAGAAAAAGTTAGGATGAATCTTGTAAAAGTTTTGATCCCCATTCCCTGTGAATGGGGAGTCCTCATCAGAAGAGATATGCTGATCTGGGTTGGACACAGCCCCCTAACATAAGGGACTGCCTTATGACTAGTCCGTTGTCACGCTCTAGGAGAAGCCTTAGGCCCATGATTAGTAGCCCTTAAAAACATAACAGATACTTGAACAGGAGACATAAACAGAATTACACTTTGCCCAACCTGGTCTGGCATCACTGACCCCAATACAGTGCTTACTGAAGTATCTGAGGTATTACTATGCTTTCCATCTGATTAATAGCACTGGCCCCAAAATCTCCATTGCTTGTGTACCTGCAGCCTCCATTCTCATGGGCTGCTCCAGGTCTTCTCGGTCATCAAAATCATCCATTGTGACACCAGGAGCCATCGTCCATCTAGCTCCTGCTTCCGCCCTGCATTTTCAGCGCCTGCTCCAGGGACTAAGTGTCAAAATCTATCAGGCGGAGATCACATGATGCGCTTGACCTGCTAGCTGATATCTCTAGGAGCTCCCACTTATCTCTAAGCAATCCATCCTAATCAGCATGTATTAGGAGCTGCATTCTACTAAATATAAATCTACTCTTTGTGCTGCCTATCCGTGAGGACTCTGTGTTTTATTTGTATCATGATCGGCTTTATCTTAGCCATGATGGAGGCAGAGATGAAAGTGGCCCTGCCAAGGCACACACCCCTGACCTCGCCTGAGAAGCAACTCAAAAGTCAAGCTAGAACCAGCAAACTGCAGTCAAACAACTGAGCACGCGCAACCTCCGATGCCGCTAACAGAGGAGAAATTCCTCCAAGAACTTCTACCATTTAAAGAAACCCTGCAGGATATCACTTCCAACCTTAAGAATGTGAGATCTGAAATGGGGACCTGAAAATTAGAATCTCAGATGCTGAGGCCTGCACTGACTCCTCGAAACATGGAGGAACAGATCCAAACCGAAATCACCAAATTAAAACAACAGGTCACTAAGCTACAATTAAAAATGGAGGACTTGGAGGATGTAGGAGGAATAACATGTTAATTTTCAGCCTGCTGGAGGCGAGGAGGGCTCTTCTACAATTGCATTCATTCAAAAGCTATTAACCGAAGTTGCTGGTCTGTCCCGCACAATCCTGCCTACCTGATTGAGACAGCTCACTGGTCCCTGAGACTCAGACCTCCTGATTGTGCTCCTCCTAGACCTGTGATAGTGCGATTACTAAACTACCTAGAGAAACAACATATTTTATCCAAGACCCAGGAACTGCAGACAATGCTTTGGGAGAGCAGGTCATTGCACATTACGCAGGACCTGCCCTAGAAACCAGCCAGAAGAGGGTTACCTTCCATTCCATTGTGTGCAAGCTAATTGTAGCCAGCATTAAGTTCCACATGGCCTACCAGCTCGCCTACAAGTCCTGATGGATGGGACCTGGATGTCTTTCAATTCAGCCTCCCAAGCCCAAGCGGACCTCAAGCGTGACAACCTCCCTCTTCAGAGTCTCATGAAGATATTAATCTACAATCTGGCCTAAGTTACTCACTTTGTGTTGGAATATAGTGGTGCTTACCTGTATTTTCTGCAGTGAGGTTTGGTTTGCTGCTTTATGGTTCTATCGACTCTGCCACCCATCTTGGTAGACTGGATAATTTCTCTCAAACCCCAAGCCCAAGCATCCCTAGATCTGTTGCTGGGCGTAATGGCCTAAATCCTATGGTCTGTACACGCCTATGACTGGCTCTAATTAAGCGGAGGTGTTTTCCCAGGGACTGTTTTTCCTTTTGCACTGGTCGGTCTGTATCAGATTCCCTCTTGGATTGCCACAATCGAGACCAGAATATGGGGTACTTTTATTGTCATAATATGTGTTTGTATTGCTTGGTTATTTCAGATGGTTAATATTACTATAGGTTCTATAGTACACTAGTTTTCACTGACTTTTGTCCTCTTATTGAGTAGCATTCTCAGGTCCCTTTGCTTGCTATTTCCTCCTCTCTATCTTTATGGCTACCCACCATATTTCCTCATTTTGGTACCTCCATTTTCCTTTCTATCAAGCTACTTGAGCTGCCTACCTCTCAATGACAGCTCCTGGCACTGCCTCACATGTCTCTTCCTTTCTTGAGGGACCTGTGAAATTTCTCAAAATGCACTCTGGACAAAGGTAAGAATTCATGTTAGTAAATGCTGATGCCACAAACAAAGTTTGTTGTACTTACTCTTAGGCACATCCTTCCACTGATTTTGGATTGCTTGTGGGGGTGAGGGAGGGTGGAACTCTGAGCAGTTGAAGCTAGTCAGCCTTATGCACTGGATTGCTAGAGGTGGGCCCCGGATGCCCGATGTCTCTTGATGTTCTACACTCTTTTCCATGACCTGGCGCATGCTGATCTCTGGTCACCTTGTCAACTCCAGTGTGCGCTAGCGAGGATGAAGGCACTCAGGATCACAGGGGATTTCCCCATCACTGATTATTGTACTCTTAATTATGGGGTTTCAACAGTAAAGGAAGGGTCATTTTACATAGTTTTCTAAGGAGTGGGAGGGGTGTTCCTTTCTCGAACTCTGTCAGCTGCACGTGCTTGTCTTAATCCGTGGAATTTTTCACCCTGAGTGTCAGTTTAGACCCTCTATACAGAGCTACATTTGGAACATTGATGCCATTTATGTGTTACTTCTATGGGGCGTGCAACTTATTGGGCCTTGGAGAGGGTTTGGGGTGGAAGTGAGGTGCACATCAACAGATCTGTCCAGTATTGTTTTTTGCTTTGATTTTATTGTATCTCTTTATACTCGAAGATGGTTAGTATGATTACAAAATTCCTTTCATGGAACGTTAGAGGTGCCCGTGACTGTCCTAAATGTTACCAAATCTTTAAACACATTTTGCTCCTAGAAGCCTCCATTTCATTTCTTCAAGAGGCCCACTTGCTCCCTTCTGAAGCCACCACCCTCCGAGGCAATATATTGGCCAGGTTATTGCATCCGGGATATCAACTACCAGTAGGGTGTTGCCATACTAGTCAATCGCTTGGTACCTGTCAGGTGGACCAGTCCATTACCGATCCACAGGGAGATACATTCTGGTAAAAGGCCTGATTGGTCATACAGAACTACTGCTGGAAGCATTTATGGTCAGTGGGGGCGACCCTGCCTTTTTATGGACCTAATTGACAAACTGGCCCTCTTTATGTCACTCTCAATGATCTTAGAAGGGACTGGAACCTTCCTCCTACCCAAGATTTAGATCGGTTCAATTGCCCTCTCAGGCCACTGTCGGCAGCCCAATGAGCTTTTATGAGTTTTAGATTTATTGGAGCTATGTGATCCATTGAGGGTATTGAACCCATTGTTTCACACTTTCTCCTTTATTCCAATGACCACCACTCTTCATCCCACCTAGATTTTGTTTCGTTAAGTCTCCTTCCTGCATGGCATCTGTCAGGCAGGCTAGACTTCATTGTCTTGCCGATCATGCAGTGGCTTGGGTTTCATTTGTACTTAGACTCTGATTTCCAAAGGGACACGTCCTGGAAGCTGAACACCCAGCTTTTCAAGAGAGAATCTCTAGGGTCCCCGCTCTCATCCATATATTTATGGATACCAACCACAACTCCATCTCGAGGTAGACCACTAATGTGTGCCCTAAATGCTTTCTCGGGGAGAATTTATATGACTTGCCTCCACTCAAGTGCTATAAGGAGGCAGAAGCCCCTCCTTGTTAGCCCAGATTCGTACACTGGAACAGTCCCTATCTAGCTCCTCTTTCCTGACTCCTGCAGTCCCTCTTATCTTGCCAAAATAAATACTCCTCCTTGCTACAGGAAAAGCAGAATTCACCATATTACAAACTCAGGCGATGTATATAGAGCATGGAAACAGCAGCCATCCATGGCTTTACGCCTATGAAGCTGGAAGCTCTCCAGGAATATACCAGCGCTTACATGCCCTTGACGGTTCACTGAAAACCACCCCAGGATATAGTTGCCATTTTTGAGCAATTGTATGTCTCTCTCTCTATGCACAGCTGATCCTCTCATCGAAAGAGAATATGACAACTTATTTAGACTCTTAGCATTACCCTCATTATCAGACCCATCCCAGGCTTTTCTATCTGCCCCATTGTCTCAACACATAGTGGAATCTGCTATTATTACTCTGGCACTAAGGCCCGGGTCCTGATGGCCTCCCATTGAACTTTTATAAGCTCTTTGCTAAGGACCTGGCTCTATTCCTCTTCATTTTACCACTACATACTTTCTGATGCAGCCCTGGACCCCTCTATCTTAGAAGCCACTATTATCCTCCTCCTCTCAAACCAGACTAACCCCCACATGTCTAGCTAGTTACAGGCCTATATCATTATTAAACTGTGACATCAAAATTTTTCAAAAATTCTCGCCACTAGAATAGAGAAAGTCTGGTCTTGCCTCCTAAGCCCAGAGCAAGTGGGTTTTGTCTCTGGCAGATCCTCTTCAGACCACATCTGGAAACTATCTCATATCCTCCAAGCAGTGACCTCCTCCCACTGCCAATGGTATTAATCTCGCTTGACGCAGAGATATGCTTGTTACATAAAATAGGCTTTCCTCAAAATTTGTCCAGTGGATACGGACACTGTACACCTTTCCATCTGCCAAAATTCATTGTAATGAGAATATTCATCTCTTTTCTCTCTTTACACCAGCACATGCCAAGGGTGCCCATCATCCCTTCCTCTTCAGTCTTTATTTAGAACCACTAATTATTTGTTTAAAATCCTCTCCCATTGTCATGGGGATCCCTAATGGAAATCATGCACCACAGCTCTCGGTTTACATGGATGATATTCTTTTACATTTGTCAAACCCTGTTTCTTCCCTAACTGCAGTCCTGAATATAATTGAGACCTTTGTAAGTATTCAAACTATAAATTGAACCTAACTAAGTCAGAAATTTACCCCTTAACCATCTCACCCACAGTCACTCCTTCACCTAATTTGGCATGAAATGGTTCCTCAATACGCCAAATATCTAGGTCTTTTCATTACTTCAGACCCATCCCTTACACGCAAACTTAACCTCCTAGACCTTCAGAGCTTTATTCAGCAAGACTCTTGCAATGGAGGAGTCTCCCACTTTTGCTATGGAGGAGGATCAATATTATTAAGATGAATGTCCCTCCTGATTTTATTACCCTCAACATTCTTAATTCATAGCTGCCCTGGTCTTTCTTCAGATGCATTCACGCTGGCATCGCTTCCTTTATTTGATTGGATAAAGCCCCAAGGAGATCCACCTCAAGCTAAGTCTACCGAGGAGCTTGGAGGACTTCACCTCCTAATCTTCTACTTTACTACTGGGTGAGTCATCTTTACAAATGTGGGAAATGGCT
Source organism: Neoceratodus forsteri (assembly GCA_016271365.2). Lineage (NCBI taxonomy): Eukaryota > Metazoa > Chordata > Ceratodontiformes > Ceratodontidae > Neoceratodus > Neoceratodus forsteri. The sequence continues at coordinate 1,135,968,064 of CM057455.1, read as the reverse complement.
GTCCCTACTTCAATGCTGCAGCAGTCAGACTACATTCCCATTTGGCTACAAATTGAAGCTCACTTGCTTTCTTCCCACAGACTGAATCCCTCTGAAAGCCTCTTCTCTCCTGCAAAAGCCCTGCCAAAACCCTTACACTCATCACCAACTGACATCTCACTCAGAGTCTTATCGTAATTATGTAGATACCTTAAAGTGTACGCTACCAGAGATATCTCTCAACCTATTTTTTCTAATTTAAATATCAAAATCGAGGGACAACCCATCCCACATCCTGGCTTCAGACTCCTCACAACGTCAGAGTCTCAGACTTTTACTCTCAAACATCTATCTTAACCTCCCAAGAAATACTAACCAAGTTTAGACTGCTGTCGACATCTGTTTTCAAGATTTATCAACTTTGTCACCTACTGGTCAAAATGTTTGGTCCCCACCCACAAGCCACTACTTATGGGGATTTCTTACAACAGATTTCTGGTCTGGGCTTTAGGCCCTCATGGAGTCTCTGCATTATATATTCACTCACTCAGTCCTCAACCCACCTCTCCAGTGGGCTCTGAGGTATGGAACACTCTTCGCCTAACATGGAAATCAGCTGAGCCCAACTCTGGAAAAACCTGTACACCTATATCACACAAGATAGGCTTTGGTTAATTCAGTATTGGATTCTAAATAACATGTACTACCTCTGGTCATATTATCTAAAATGGAGTATCAGTGGTGTTAGCCACTTGTTTGTTATCAGGGTCCATATTTTTGGCTTGGTTTTCCGGGATCTATTATATTCTTCTCAAAATACATACTGAAAAAAGGCTATAGAGTTTATTAGATTCATTCCATCTTTACTAATGGATTGATAAAGTACCTCCTTTTATTGGGTTCACCTTACTCCCCTATATGGTTTGGAACACTAAGCTAAGGAGAGATGGTTCTAATACTGACAGAATCAGGTATACCACACTTAAATTTGTAAATATAGATAGTAATAGTGTATTTACTCTGCACTTTTTTAACTTCTTGTCACCCTTCCAAAACCGACGTTCTTTCTGGCTTCTCCTATCTTCCCTTCCCAATTTAATTTACCATTATCTCCCTTCCCAAAGTTATTCCTATGACCGTGAAATGGGTCCTCTGATACTTTTATGCATCCTGTTTCCTGAATTAGATCTGTTTTCATACTTAATGGGTACACTTTACTTTTACTCAAATTCACTTTTGCTCCAGTAATTTGTGAGAACCTCTCTATGTTTCCATAACCTTTTGGCCTGATTGTATATCTGATACATATACATAAATCATCTGCATAGGCTGACATTTTTACTTGTGCTCCTTTTTTCAGTTTGTAATCCTTTTGCTTGGTCATCTTATTTTTAGCAATGGGTCTATACAAAAACATATAGTAAGGGGCTTAGTGGACATCCCGTCTTACACCTTTCTGGTTGTTGCTGCATAAATATCCATGATCCATGTATAAAATTTATTTGGGACCCCATATTTTTTCCAGAACTACCTCTATAAACTTATGTGACACCTTGTTAATGCCTTGTCCTGATCCAATGATATAATATACCCAGTGATTTCCTCTTCTTTTCCTTGTTCTACCATTTTCCTTACTAATAACATGTTATCAGTAATGGATCTACCTGTAATTGAACATGTTTGTGATGTTAATATTGTAACTGGGCTGCTGTCATCAATCTTTACCTAAAATTTTCATCAGAATTTTCTTTGTAGTTAGACTTTTTTATTATTTATTAATATTTATAGAGCTTGTAAACAGGAAAACAATATCCTCCAATATACAATTGCATATGATCATAATGGAAGAGGAAGAACATCTTATTGTCTGAAGTACTATACCGTGTTGACATAAAAAGAAAAATATAAACTTGTGAACAGTGAAAGATAGAATATCCTACTTAGTTAAGGGAAATAGACAAATTATAATACAAGGAGTATGTAAAGTGAATTGAAACAAGCAGAGTAGACCATCATGATAGTACAATATAGTATTTTAAATTTGTAACAATGCAGTGAAAGTATATAAAGGAAAGCATGTAAAACAGAGGTTATCCAGGAGGAGATCTGGATTGAAGGAATGGAAAGAAGAGAGGGAAGAAGAAGGAAATGGACAAAGAACAGGAGAAATAAGAAGCGAGAACACAACAGAAAAACATGTAGATAAATACATAGGGAGAAAAGATATGGCCCATACATTATGTGACAATAGGATTAGATGTTTCCAAATATTTAAAGTAGTCCTGCCAGCATTTGTTATATAGAGGCAGTAGGTCAGAGGAGATGTGTGTCATACAATCGAGGGAGGCATATTGAGATAAGCGTTTGAGTATATCCTAAAAGTGAAGATTATATTAAATTTCCAGTGCATAAGTATAAGGTGCTTGACTTGAAGAAATAATATAGTCAACCATCTGTTCTGAGAGTGGAATATTCTATAGGATGAAAATTAAAAATACCAAGTATACAGTGTTTAGGATCTAGTACAAAGGGCTGACCTTTCACTCTCATCACAAAGAGATGTATACAATACCAGAGATTGTAAATGGGGACAGTTCCATAAAATTGTAGTAAATCACCATTAGAGAGTTGCATCGCAACAGTTGTTGTTTTTATTAGCCCATTTTGAAGTACCATTGGTGTCCTGTACTTAAATGTAAAATTTTGGTTTGTATGAGTGAACTATGCTTATCCTTAAAGATTTGTGGTAATAACACCTACGCCATTGTATACTGGCTATATATTGCAATTTAATAGATTACTCCATTTTTTGGCATTGATAGATTGGTCTGGAAGCATATCTCTAACATCTCTATAGATAGTGTTATTTAAATTGGAGAGTGTATTAATCCATCTAGAAATATAATTATTATGTAAAGGTTCATGAAGAGTAGAGAAAAGTAGAGATTACATGCCATGCATAACTGTAGATATTTCCAGAGATTGTGCTAGGGGAGTTACCATTGATTGCATAGGTCTGAGAAGGGTTTTAATTTGAATGTCTGGGGTTCAAGTATATCACCCAAGAAAGAATGCCCTTATTTTCCAATTTCAACAGACAATTAGGTGGTTATCGAGAGAAATATTATGGTCTCCCACGAGGGGCATATACAAGGGAAGTTGGTTGTGATTTGAGGTGTTTATGAATTATTTTCCAATAAAATACAGATGCAGCTATAGTAGGATGAGACTTTAAATTTGGGGGGAGAGGATTATAGATGAAAGAGGTAGTTCATCAGAATTTTAAGTCTGAATTTAGCAGACTCAATGGCCTCCAGTTCCTTAGGTCCTCTCTGTCATTCTTTGGATGTATAAAATGTGCACTGCTATCCCCATATGAAAACCCATTTTGTTATACAACAATATCCAATTAAATACTTCTACTGATATGTCAATTAGAATATTATCAAACATTTTGTAAAATTCAGATGGTAAGCCATCTATCCCTGTGCAGTGTCATTTTTAAAGTTTTAATATCCTGTTTCACTGCTGGCTTAGTAATGGGCTCTATTAATCCACTCTTCTCATTATCTGGTATTTCTGGTATATCAAATCTATATTTAGTGCTTTCATTTTATTCTCATCTCTGTGCCTAAGGGCATATATTTGTTTTAAAAAAGTGTGCACTTCTTGTCTTATTTCTGGCAAAGTATTTACTGTCTTCCCACTAGCTGTCTTTAATGTATTCATTGTTCTGTTTTCTACTTTTTACTACTACTGTCAAAAGCACCTCCTAAACCAATCTTACCAGTTGAGCAGATTTTATGCTCTATTAACATTGATGTAGCTCTAGTATACTTTACTTCCACTTCCTTTTTGACCTTCTTAATTTTTTCAGTTAAATTTATCACTCTGTACTTATTCTACTATACAATTAAGCTAACTGGTTTCTTTGGGAAAGGTACTTTTATACTGTGTCATCTTTCTTTCTAATGCTTATTTATAACATTTCTTCTTTTATAATATTTTTGTTTCCATCCACCAATTTCTTAAGTCTTCTACTAAATCTAGCACTGACATACATGCTAAAAGTATTTTTTATGTGTATATATAGCTGTTGATCTTCTAGTAAAGAGACATTTAATTTCCAATAATTCTTCCTTCTGTTTTATTTGGTTGGACTCCTATTGTGCTTACTGTACTACATCACATAATCTTTTGCTTCTACTGGTATGGTCAAAGAGTTATGCACATGTAACAATTTTGATGCAAAAATCAACTTTATTCTTGTTGACAGCTTTCCTTTAAAGTATGTACACTCAACCTTCAATGAATGCTTCTATAAGTATCCCTCAAATTACTTTGTAACACTATTTTGTTTAAACAGTTTGAGTCACAACAATCCTTTATCTGTACATGCTCCTCTGTACTGATTTGATAGGATGCAATTAAAATTACCACCCCATATAATGTATTTTGTTGTGAAAAGGTATGGTTTGATTAGGTTAAATAATTCCACCCTTTCTTTTCTAGACAAGGCATAAATGTTAATTATCCTCCATGCACAATTTCCATACATAAAGTCTATTGATAAAGCCCTTCCTGCACATATATCTATCAATTTGATCACTTTATACTTATCTCCTAAGAACAAGATTCCTACCCCATCATGTTGTTCGGTTCCAAAAGAAAGAAAGGAGGGTCCTCCATACCACTGTTTTTATGTTGGCGTGTTTGCACAAATAACATCTTGAAGTAGTGCAGATTTGGAGGCGTGGTCACTGTTGGGTGAATGCATGGCACGCATAAGTATGTGCGTCTCTCATTCCCAGTCAGCCTGTATGCCAGCGCCACACAGTGCATACTCAGTGTGGCGATGAGATCAAATGAAAGGTCCACTGCAATGCAAGCTAAGCTTATCCTTATGCAGCAGACCCACGTACTTTTCCTAGTGGTAAAAACAAAATGAACATAGCGGCACATTGCCTGCCATACTGCCAACTTCGGGGTACCCAGTCCCCTGTCGGCATGCTCTGCCCCAATGTATGTGCTGACAGGGGAGCCCACTGCCTGCCAACATAATGCATCCCCATTTGTTATGTGCTGAGGGGGTGCCCGATCCCATCTCAGCTCTTGCCCCCACTTTCATTGTGTGTCGACGGGGTGCCCAATCCCTATCAGCTACAGCTTCCCCAACAAAACACTTAGGTGGCATCCTGGGAGCCCACCCCAGCATGCCAAAGCTCTTCAAAAAAAAAAATCCCCAGTGTTTTTTAAACTGTAAAATGTAAATGGTCCCTCCCACAACCCCACCCACCCACTTCGCACCCTGCCTCCCCATCCCATACATACATCCAGAGTTCAGTGAGATGATCTTCTGCTGACCAGGAACACATCTGCACTCTTCAAAGTCAACCACGGACTGAGGAAATGCTGTAAGCTGTATAATAGAATAAATAGGGTTTTTCAACTTTGATGCATATCTCAGGCATTTTTTGAAATTTTGGCACCAAATTTTCAACATGAGGTTTTTGGGACCCCTCCTCATGAATACTGGCACTGTCATGGGTTAATCAGCCCTGAAAGGTGATTTTGTGGTCACTGCACAGAATCACCTTTGGGACTGATTAATGAAACGATAGTGCCACTGTTCATAAAGGGTGCTCTAAAATCCTATGTTGCAAATTTGGTGGGAAAAATCCTAATAATTACTTTTTCATGAACGTGCATTGTGCTGTTTCCAAGCAATGCTCATAACTTCATGAATTTGTAATATTTTCACTCCAGATTCTCAAAATTGGCATTTTTCACACCTCCTGATGAACAGTACAGTTGTCAATTTACATATCCAGGCCAAAATGTGTTTACGACGACACCGCAGAATAGTATGGTCACTGTGCAAATCACTTTTTGGGACACTTTGAGGAAATGACGGTTCCACTGTTCATGAGCAGAGGTCCAAAAATACCTATGTTGAAAATTTGGTGCCAAACATCCATAAAATGACTGTGTTGCTAGAGTGTGTTGTGCAATTACCATGCATCCTTGTAACTTCACAAATTTGCAAATTTCCATGCCAGATTTTCAACAGTGGCATTTTTTCACACCTCCTTATGAACAGTACAGCTTAGTCATTTTCACATCCTGCCCAAAATGTGTTTCCACACCTGTGGTGCTCAATGGCGTGGTCACTGTGGGAAATCAACTTTTGGGACAGATTAACAAAATCATAGCGCCACTGTTTAGAAGGGAGGTCCCAAAATGCCTATGTTACAAATGTGGCTTACAAACTCCCCAAATAATTGGGTAATGGACGTGTGTTACACACTTTCTATGCATGCTCATTGCTTCACCAATGTTTCATATTGTCACTCCAGATTTAGCGTTGCCATTTTTATACCTCCTCATGAACAATACAGTTGTCATTCTCCACATCCTGCTCAAAAATATGTTTTCATCCCTATGTGCCAAATGGCACAGCTACTGTGCAAAACCACCTTCAGCTAACAAAGTGACTGTGCCGCTTCAAGAGGTGGCCTGACGAGCAGCCCATGTTGAAAATGTGAAGTGAAACTACCACCACATGCCTCACGGTGTTAGGTTTCAACTGTAGCACCCCACCCGCACGGACTGATAGGTGTTATGGGTGTGATTTGGGATCATTGGATGTAATGCTCATGCCAGTCTACCCCCACCCCACTATGCAGCCACTGACAGGCATCGTGGTGTGCCTTGCACTGTTTGGCCACAAAGTTCCCCCCTGTTCCTATACTGCACCCACTTCAGTGTAGTTCCTATGGAATGGGGTAAGTACAATGCCCAAAGACCCTAGCACATCCCGACACTTGTCAGTGTCTACAGGGTAGGTGAGGTACAATGGCATGAGCATTATAGCTGATGACCCAAAGGCACACCCCAATGCCTGTCACTCTCACAGGGTGGGGTGGGGTTAGCGCCACTTCAATACTTCACTGCCATTCCTATTATGCATCTTTAGTTCGCACTGCCAATGCCAATGCCAGTGTGACAACATTCGGCATTGACAAATGTTTGTTTATTGTTTGCTCCAGGTGCACTGTGTTTAATCTGGTATCCTGAAGGAAACAAATATCTACTTTATTATCTTTTAATATACATAATCTTCTCCTTGGATTTCTAATGCTGTTGACATTCAGGGTTGCAATTTTGAGTGTAGGTGTGAAGGGCATTATTTAAAGGTTAGAGAAAAAGAAATTTCTTACTTTTATGCTTTCTTTCTTTCACTTCTTGTCCTGACCCTAGTCTCTTTGACCTTACCACCCTCTGTTTTATTTTCCTCCTCCGATTCTGAGGTTACAATAGGTTGTGATGATGACTTTGATTCTCCTCCAGGTTCCGATTCCAGAATATCCTCATTCAAACATTCATATTTATTGGATAAAGTAATGACCTGCACTGGTGAGGAGGGCTTTGCTAACTTGGATTTGGGCCTAGTTTGTCATATCCCTCTGTTCTTTGATACTTTTTCATTTCAGGTGGGGGCACTACATTCCCTCACTTCCCTCCATCTGACTCTCTTTTCCCTGCTCTTCCCTTGTTCCTCAGTTCTGCACTAGCTTCTTCTGTTTCTTGCACTATCTCCTTATCAGGTACTCTAGTATGGGCATCTGATGTATATCTAGATTGTATGTCATTTTCATCATTGTTGTTGTTTGTTACTCTTTCTCTTCTTTCCTGTTTCTCTTCTCTTGTTTGTCTGTTTGTTTCTTTATTTCTCTCATGTCTGTTTTCAGGGCTTCGTGACTAAACTGTCCTGACAAGGTTGGTCCTACCTGTTATGAATAGCCCAGGGACATGTGCAAAATGCATGTCCTGTCTCCTCACATAGGTTACATTTTAAAACCCTTGACAGTCTGAACTTGAATGTCCAAATTCAAAACACTAATTGTATTTCAGTCTGTCACATCCTGCATTTAAATGTCTGTGGACCACATTTGAAGACGTCCTGGGCTGACCAGGGTAAAAACAATGCCCTCTCTCCTTCAATAAACAAACTGCTAGGAAGGTACACTGGGCCCTGATTATTATGTCTCAGCCTCACTCTGTGTTTCCATCTCCCTTCCAGAAGTGCTCAGATTCAAAAATGGGTTGTGGAGAATTCAATATTTCACATTTCTGTTGTAATCAATAAGTGATATAATGCAATGCTACATTTTCATTTTTAAATAGTATTGCCACATTTTACCTCTGGTTTAGTTAGTGGAATAACTCTATATGGGATCCAGAACTCAGAATACCTAAATTTGTTATACTTTGTCCCAAATCACTCTAATCCCCAAGCTTTTAAAACTAACAACATACATACCCCGATGTATCAAGGCATAAACCTCATCTGTAAAAAAAAAAAAAAAAAAACAGAGACTCTTTAGTCAATTTGTTTTCAATATACACTCTATCTGGTGTCTCTTCAGGTCCTTCTATATATTGTATTCTGACTGCAATTCATCGTTGGGTGGGTGGGAGCTGAGAAAAAGCGGTCTCTCTTTCTGAATCTCCTCAGTTATTTTTGCTGTTTCTTGAGGTGTGGTCCCACTTTCTTCCTGTCACCCTCTGTGTCCATTTGCTAGCCCCAAGTGGGCTTCCTATTACTAGCTCTTTCGCCTCCAGTATCAGAAGATGAGATTCTTTGTGCCCGAGGAAATGCTCTAATATCCCCTCTGAAAATTGTACATCTTCAGCATTCAGTTCTACATTTGATTCTGCTATAAAAACTTGTTCAGGCATTGAATGTGCTGTTGTTCCATTTTTTCAGGGCCTGAATGGGGCTATGTTTAGGTCAGGAACCCATTGGTGCATTTCTGATCTTTTCCACGCTGCATCTTTTTAGTGAGGATTCAAGTGCTGCTGATGCTTTTTATACTTAGTGCAACATTTGCACACTTAAGTCTTCCTCCCTATCCTTAGCCTCAACTTTGTCCAGCATTTATACTGTTTTCTGTTTCTGACACAGGTATTTTTGGGAGACTTACTGTTTTTAGTTTGTCTGTTGCTGAGTTTCCCCAGTTATTCTGCAGGGCATGTCGATGATGTGTCAGGTTCCTTTCCGCCAGCAGCTTGTATGCTCTTTGGTGTTAGTATGTCATCCTTTGGACTGTCAATTAGGCTCACCGGCCCTGTCAAAAGCTTGCTGCAGTTTCTCCTGAGGCTTATCACTGTTCGTTTCTTGTACCGCTCATTCTCCACAGCCACCTCTAGTATTATTTCTGCATCCATCTCTGTTTCAGTCATTTGTAATACCAATTCGACCATACCCCATTTTGTTCACCAATTTCTTCAGACATTGTCTCTCTTTATTCTCCTTTACATTGTCCAATAAAACGTCCCATTTTTACTTTCTATAATGATGCCTTGTCCAGATCATGAAGCGTTTTGATCTCCTCTGCTGGACTTGTAGGGAGGGATGGAAATCTGCTTATCTACAGGTACACCAGCCAAACAATTCTATGAAGATTCATCATCTATGGGTGCTCACAAGTCACACCACTGCCACGTCAGCACTTCCTCCCTTCTGCTGTCCAGCTCCAAACTGAGCTCCTCCACTCTGCAGGGAGTCAAGTCCCCTGTTGACAGAGTAGGAAATTTCTCTGGTGCCCTGGCCAAATCCCTGCCCTTTCACTAAAATACCACCAACAGCTTAATCTGGTTCAAAAGTCAGTTGGCATTCATCTATATCCTCCTCACCTGGGTTTGCAAAATTTGTCCAGAGCAGTTACCCGTCAACAAACAACTAAATAAAAAATAAAAATAAGTTGAGAGAGGTTGAGGGTCTTAATCATTGGGGTGGTAGGCTTGATGGCTGGGGAGAGCCAGTTGAGACTGAAGTTGCCTAGAGCAAAGTTCTCCATTGAAGGTGAGGGTGGAGATTGAGGAGATGACCTTGATGATGGAGTCAGGCAGGGCATTTAGGGCACCAATATATTGGGGTGGAGGAGGAGGAGGAAGGTATAGGTGGGCCAAAATGAGTTTGTGGAGGAGGAACTGGATTTTTGAAGATAATAGAGCTGAGATGGATTGCCTAATGTACAAAGCCCCTCCACTACCTTTCTTGCCTCTGTCTTGCCAGAATAGGATAATGTCTGGAATGGCGAGAGAGGAGTTAGGGATTTTGGCAGATAGCCAGGTTTTGGAGATGCAGAGTATGTCAAGGTGATACTGTGTGTTCATACATTGAGGGCATCAATTTTGGGAGGAGGCTCCTGACATTGAGATGAAAAATGTGAAGACCCTTAGGTAGAAAAGACGAGGCCTGAGATGTGGATAACCCAGAAGGCTAGTGGTCGGTGGCAGTGATTGGGGCTGGGGGAGCCAGGGTTGGGTCTGATGTCACCAACAAGTAGTAGGAGAGGAGGGAGAGGAAGGGTAGGGGGGTATTTGATCTGCCCGACCTACGTGCTTAGGGTCGGATCAGGAGATTTAGGCAGTGGTACAGAGCCTTGGGGTTTAGGAGGTGAGAGGAAGGAAAGGTGGGATGATGAGAGAAAAAGGGTAATGAGGTGAAGATAGATAGGACACTGATTGGGGGAGGAGGAGGGAATGGAAGAGTGCGGGCAGACTGCGGGAGGTGGGAGTGTGGGGAGTGGATGGAGGGGCAAGAAGAGGTGAGCAGATAGAAACATAGAATCCAATGGCAGATAAGAGCTGCTTGGCCCACCTAGTCTGCCCATTTCTCTACCTGACAGATAAGCTGCAGATCCTAGTTAACCAACAGCCTACTTCTTTCTAACCCCCACTAGAATTGCCTTATGTCTGTCCCATGCATTCTTGAATTCCACCACTGTTTTTGACTCTACAACCTCCTCTGGAAGGCTGTTCCATGCATCTGCAACCCTCTCTGTGAAGAAATACTTCCTCACATTACCTCTAAGCTGTCCCCATCTTCAAATTGTGCCTTTTTCTTGCACATCTCTTTTTCTGAAAGTTGATACCCTCTTGGACTTTGTTGATTCCCTTGAGGTATCTGAAAGTTTCTATCATGCCCCCCTTTCCTCGAGTCTATACATCTTAAGCTCCTTTAGTCTTTCTTCATATGTTTTCTGGTGCAGAACCTGCACCATTTTGGTGTCCTAATCTGACAGCCTCCACCCTGTCTATGCATTTGCAGAGATGGGGTTTCCAGAACTGTACACAGTACTCCAGATGTGATTTTACCAACTGTCTGTACAGAGGGACAACAACTTCCTGTTTTCTACTGGTGATGCTTCTCCTTATGCATCCCAGTATCCCCAGCCCTTCTTACTGCCTTCTCACTTTGCTGGCCAACCTTAGGTCATCTGATATGACTACCCCAGGTCCCTTTCCATCTTTGTTGTTGTCAATATCTCACCCTCCATTGTGTACTCTTCCCTGGGTTTTGTTTCAGGTGCATTACTTAGCAGTTCTTTGCATTGAATCTATGCTGCCATACATTTGCCCATTCCTCCAACCTTGTCAAATCCCTTTTCATCCTTTCCAGCCCACCCTGTGTGTCAACCCTGTTGCAGATCCTTGTGTCATCTGCAATGAGACATACTTTTCCTTCCAATCCATCAGCAATGTCATGTTTAAAAACATTAAAAAGGACTGGCCCCAGTACTGAACCCTGTGGTACCCCACTAGTAACCCAGCTTTCTCACTGTGGACTCCATTTACTATTACCTTCTGTGTCCTGTTGTTCAGCCAGTGTTTTACCAACGCTACCACCCTGGGACCCACTCCTAGTTGGCTAATTTGTTTATTAATCTTCTGTGGGACTGTGTTAAATGCCTTGCTAAAGTCTAGGTAGGCTATGTCCACAGTCACTCCCTGGTCTACTACATTCATCACACAGTCAAAGAAATCAATTAGATTTGTCTGACATGATTGTCCTGCTGTGAATCCATGTTGCCTTGGGTTCTGTGCCCACTGGCCTCTAAGTACTCAACGTTCTTTCCTTCAGAAGTGATTCCATCATTTTCCTACCACAGAGGTCAAACTGACAGGTCTGTAGTTTCCTGCCTCTGTCTTGCTCCCACTTTGTGAAGAGGAATCACATCTGCCCTCCTCCAGTCCTCAGGTACCACATCATCATCCCATGATTTATTAAAAGGGTAGTCAGTGGTGTTACTGTTCTTCCTTAGTTCTTTTAGAATTCTAGGGTGAATCCCATCAGGCTCCATTGGTTTATCCACCTTCAGTTTTAGGAGTTCTTTCAGAACACTTTCTTCTGTGAAAGGGACCAATAGTAACCCCCATCCCAAGTGCTTCTATTGACTGGATTAGGTATCCCCTTGTTCTTCCATTGTGAATACTGAGCAGAAAAATTGTTCAGTATCCCTGCTTTTTCACTGTCGTTCTCTGCCTAACCACCTTCCTCTTTATTCAGCCTCAGTATCCCTGCCTAATCTTTCTTTGCTCCGTAATGTTATGGAATTCCATGCCAGCTGATACTAGACACTCCACTTGCACTGGTCACCTAAATGCATTTCTTAAGACACACTTCATAGCTACTTGTTCATACAAACTGCACGGTTAAGCCCATGCAATCATGATGTCTGCTGTGTATATATCTCTGTATACTCCGGATATGGTTGCTGTTGTTTGCTCCATAAACACGCATGTACTGCTGGCTTCCACCTGTATTTCTTCTTACTTGCTGTGATGACTCTGTATGTATCTATTGTTGTTGTCAAATTTGTTTATGACTATATAGAAACTTGTATTTCTCTGTATTCTCTCAACCCTTCCAAGGACACATCTGGAATAAAGGTGGTACCCTGTTCAGTATGTCTTCCTGGTAAAACTCTTAAATAAATGAATAAATAATGTACCTATAAAAGGTTTTATTCCCTTAACAGAGTTGGCTGTCTTTTCCTTGGTTTGGGCCTTTGCTATTCTGACTGCCTTCCCCACTTCCTTCTGCTTTAACTGGTACAGTTCTCTGTCCTGCTCCTTCTGTGTTTCCTTATACTTCCAGAATGCTATCTTTTTCTCCTAACCTTCCCCGCCACTTCTTTAGAGAACCATAGTGGTTTCTTATTTCATTTTGATTTGTTCATTTGCTTTCACACAAAGGTGCATTGCCTCTGTGATGGTGGTTTTAATATTTCCCCATTATTGCTCCACCCCATCTTCTTGTCTGTTTGCTAGTGCTTTCTGAGGCACTCTTCCATTTTGAAAAATCAGCCCTGCTGAAGTCCAGTACCTTCACTTTTATATGGTTGACTCTATAGCTAAGTTTATCGGAACCACACTGTTTGGTGTTTTTTTTTTCCCAGATGGCTACCACTTCTAGATCTGAGATCCTCTCTCTGTCCCTATTTGAAAGTACCAGGTCTAAGATTGCTCCTCCTGAGTGGGTTCCAAAACTAGCTGTCTGAGGCATGCCCCCTGTAGGGCATTGAAAATGGCCCTGCTCTTGGATGTGGCTGCAGCAAAATGCTCCAGTTAACATCTGGCATATTCAGGTCCCCAACAGCAATATCTCCCTTCTCTGCCATCTTAAGGATGCCTTTTATCATTTCCTTGTCTATTTCCTCCACTGAGACATGGGTCTGTATACAACCCCTGTGCAGATTGTGGTGCCATTTCCAGTCTCCAGGGTGACCCACAGGGCCTCCTCTCCTCCCTGTTTACCCTTAGGTCTGTTGCTTTAATCCTTTCTCTTACATAGAGGGCTACTCCTCCTCCTCTTCTTCCCTCCCTGTCCCTTCTGTAGATTGTGTACCCTGGTATGTTGACATCCCAGTCACGGTTCTCTGTGTACCACGTGTCTGTGACTGCCATGATATCTGGGCATCCCTTTTCCATCAAGGCCACCATTTTGGGAGCTTTTACCTAGACTACAGGCACTGGTACGCATTACTTCCATTTTTATGGCCTTATTTCTTTTGCCCCATCCCTGTCATTACTACTTTTGTCTTTTCTCCATTTACCCCTGCCCTTCACCCTATCAACTGCCCTATCTTGGTATTTACCTCACTAACTACCCTGATTTTGGGGAAGGCTAGATTTCTTCTCCTTTCAGTGCCTCTCCTTGGCTAATTTAAATGCTGCCAGTGAAGCATTTAAACCTATCACCTAGGATCCTGATGAGGTGGCACAGGGCAGGGGCAGCTGTGGGGAGGGGTCAAGAGAGGAGGATTGTGGGGAGGTGGGGAGGTAAGTAAGTAGGAGAAACAGGAGGGGAGTATGGAGGAGAGGGTGAGGAGGGCAACATGGTTAGGAGAATAAAGCACCACAGATTAGGTGAAAGGAGATGGGTACAGCAGTGAGAAAATACTGAGTTAAAACTCTGAGAATGAAGAAGCAGCCATACAGAGAAGACGTTTCACTGCTAGGAATATAGAAAGACAAAGCTCCTAGATATGTTTGCAGGTCATGCCGATCGACCCCATGACCACATTGTACGTGCATTGAGGTTATGTTATTCTAGTGAGTCATGTGGTACATTTTAATGAAACTCTATGGAGCTGATTGTTTACTGTATAGTCTTAGCTTTTTATGTTTAGCTGATCATCTATATCAATATTTACTCATACATACTGAGACTAATGTACAAGTCAAATAAGAGACTAATGTACAATTTAAATAAGAGATTAATGTTCAAGTTAAATATTAATATAGATAACCAGCTAAACATAAAATGCTAAGTCTATACAGTAAACAATAGGCTCATAGGTTTCACTATAACACACCATGACTTACTAGAATGACTTCATCCCAATGCATGTACAGTGCGGTCACGGGTCCATCGGTGTAGCCAGCTTAAAATATTTCCTGATTGCTGAAATTGTTTTAAAGTTGTTAAAATATATATAACCAGCAATTGTAAGGCACTTGCTTATTTAGTGGCTTCACTTTCACAGGAGGGTTTTGGGAATGGTGTATGACTGAATAAGGCAGTTTAATCTGAGTCAATAACCATGACAATGCATACAGTGTAGAGCAGAGCTTTATTTGTTTTATCATTTCACAATGTTGCTCATTCTGTATATTTAAAATGTCCTTCAGTCACATTTGTTTACCTCACACTTTAAAAGAAACTGCATTTCACCTGTAGCTTGTGTTTTCTGTAAAGCGTATCTCAAATACTGTTCACATTTTATTGTTCCGTCCTTGCAGGCCTTTTAGTGAACACAGTGGGTGTTTCTGATTTATACACTGCAGGCAAGGACCATTTTAAGACTGTATGGTATAGTTTATGTCCTTGCTCAGCTCTTTCACTGTTTCAAAATGTTCCATGTTCTAATATAGAACTCCTTGGCTAGAAGGAACAATAACCTACATCATACACTTACAAAATGGTTCCTACCACGAGTGTGTAAATCCAGAACACCCACTATGTTTACTAAAATGCCTCCAAAGATGAACGATAACAGAAGAGAACATGCATTTAAATACAGTTTCTACAAGGAAAAATGCATTACAGGTTCAGTGAAGTTCTCCTTTAGGCTCCCACACTGTGGGGCTGTGTCCTAACAGGTGATATTTATATTAAAAGAAAATGTTTTCTGCACGAAGTTTTGAAAATAATCCAAGAACAGATATCAGCATGCAGTATGTGAGGTACATAAGTACTGAATAGAATGGTATGCCTACCACATGGTGGTGAAACCACATGGCAGAATCCCACAGCTTAAAATCTCAACAGGTTTTGAGATTGTCACTGTGGGGACTGTGGGTGAAATTTTGCCCTTTCACCAACTGTCACCCCCTTTGAGAGAGCTCCAACTCTGAGTTAAGAATCATTGAGGGGTTTGGGGAGGTGCAGCTCGTAGAAAACACACCATGTCTGACAGGCAAAATTTCACCTGTTGACATCAGGATCTGTTATGCCAAACCTCAATAACAGTGTTGTTGATTCGGCATAGGTAAACCGAATGGAACTTGATGGGGTGGGTTGCAGAATGAAATTAGTTGTTAGACAAGTAGACAGATTGGAAGGTAAAGCTGCTACATGTACTGTTTTCTCAAATTGATGGAGAAGAGTTTAAATTAACTGAAGTGACAGGCCCTGATTCACTGTCTTGTCATTTATTCAGTCCTTAGATTATAATGTTCTGCTTTTTTGACAGAAATTTGTCTAGCACTACAAATGTTACAGCTTGTACTTGTTAATGTTATTTAAACTATATCTTAAATTAAAGTGTATTATGTGGTATAAAGATACAGGCAGGAAATTATTCAAAGAAATAAATAACCACAATTGCCTGTGTATTTAGTCACCCCAGGTAGTTTGCTGTCAGAGCTTATCCTCCGATGAAATTCTGTTTGACAGCTGGTATTTGCTAGGTAGTGTGGTCTGCATTAATTGTCTGCAGTTTGGCATGGATTTATCCATGAGCACAGCTTTGCACCACTTGGAGATACCAACTCTTGTAACATTCTACTCTAATGGGTAAAAGACTAAGTATCACATTTTGCAACTGCAAATTTCCATTTGTGTGCACTTAGTAATCTGAGTCATTGCAAGTTTAATAGTATCTGAAGTAAGCCCATCTATTCCTTGATTGTTGTTTAAAGGTCGGTCACCCTCGCTGCACTGAAGCACCAATCACAACCACATCTTTCTCTTTTCTGGTTAGACATCCGGCATGCTGTAGACATACCATATGTTCCAAAAATAATAATAATAATCTGATTGTTGTAGAACTTTGTAGTGTGTGGGTAAGGGCTACTATGTATGAAAATTGATGGAAATACACTGCTGTTGTACCATCTTGAGTACGTCATATTGATGGTAACAGCATCAATCGTCATTGCACATGCACTAGTGCACTGGGCTCGAGGAAAATGCCATGCGCCATGAGTGCTGGCTTCAAACTGGAACAATGCGGAACAAACCCTCCATGTATGGACAGCAGCAACATTTAAAATGTGCATGGTAGAGTGAGGGCCAAGTTTTATAAAAAAGAAAAAGAAAGGAAGATGTTGATGTGAAGGAGGGATCAGTTAATGTGAGGGGTGGGTTTGGGACAGATCTTGTTCTTGAGTTTGGATGGTGAGTGTCCTAGTCATAAAATCAACATGGAGCATAGATTTTACTGTGTAAAAGTTGCAGGTGTTAATTTTACTGTTGTCCCATACACTATACAAGATAATTCATGGGCACAGTAAACAACAAAATGTTGTTCACTTCTTCAGATTGTATGACAACTGAAAACCTCTCAAGCTTCACTCGGGGTTTACATGGTTGTCATAACAACTACCTCAAGTGAACAACATTGTTGTTCACTGCTGCCCTTCCATTATCCTCTATATCTTCATCTATGCCAAATGAGCAAAATTGTAAAAACAAAACCTTTGTGGATGGGACATTGCCTTTTTGTGTTTGGGAGGTTGTTCAACCCATTTGTGCCTCCACCACCCCAACTTGAGTCTTTGTGTGTGGAGGATGGAATATGGTACTGTACATAGACTAAGGTTATAAGATTGTATCTGTATGTGTTTGAATAGTTTGGATAGAAGTCGTTTACTGTAGAATAGATGAAAGTGAAAACTATTGTAGCTGACAACTCCATATCAGTCAGATAAAATCAAATAGGGACTATCTAACTACTACCCAGCAGTCTCACCCTCCCTCCTCAAAAACTCTCTAAGAAATACATTTTCCCCAAAATAAAACCAGTTCCATAAGATACTGAAAATGTACCTGCATACCATATTGTAATAAGACCCTATGCCTTCAAAATGCTCACATAACTTCCCTGTACATCTCCACGGCAGACCAGAAAAGGGGCGGGCTAGAATATCTGCCTCTATTTTACAACATTGTAACTCAGATGTTAAGCAGTACCAGGGTGAAGTTTCAGACACAAAACATAATTTTGGAAACCTTCATTTTGATGTATAATTGTGGAAGTTCCTTACAACCTACGTATCAGCCTAATTGGTGTATGCACAGTAAAATGTTATACTAGTGCCATAAGATAGCACAAAGATTCAGAAACACACCAGAAAGGCAAGGAAGTACGCAATAAAACCGAGAACCCTAGCTGCACATACTTTCCTGAAGAATAACATAGAGAATAATGTATAGGAACTGGTGTATTATATGTTTTTTTTATACACCTGTTGTGTGTAGCTACCAACAAACCACAACAGCAAAGCTTAAGAGGTTTCTGTAGACAGCAGGAACAGAGGTGTGTAAAACGAAAACAAATATAACACCAGTCCCTATATTTTATAATTTTTTATAATTATTGGTTTGAGGGTATTTCTGTGGGAAAAGATATAATGGTGAGCATTTTATGTCAGACTTCCTCCCATCTCTTGATAGACCTTTAGGAAGCTGTATAGTACAGTAGTTTAGGGCTCGGAGCTGCAAATCTAGAGAGCTGGGCTTGAATCCCACAGCCCCAATTACATACCATGCGACCCTGAGCAAGTCACTTAACTTCCTTGTGCTCCCAGGTTTCACCTGGAAACAAGCTCCAGCTTAGTGTGCCTTTCCTGGTTAAACAATTTCCCTTCCCATCTCTTGGTAGGCCTGGATAAAGCGGGGCTTGTTTTGCACATACTGCTGCAGCAGACACTTTTCATAGGAGCTGACTGGCATAGCTATGAAAGCATAAGTAAAAAAAAAAACATCTTGTTTTCTGTTGGTTGCACCATGATTAGGTGCCACTGATTTAGTCACTGCTGCTGCAGCTCGGATTCAGTGCCAGTGATCAAGGACTGCAGAGAACAGAAGTTTTTCTCATGGAAATTGTTAATGCCTCTGTGATGTGTGCATTTTCCTCAAACTGCTCTGCTGATGGAAATCAATATAAGTCTGCATGAGGAAAGCCAGATATTGCAGTGAGCATGTGGCAAACTCAATAATTCATGGCTGATAATATCCATACAATATATGTATTGTCATTTATGTTATAGAGCTGAGCATTATTACTTATGTATTATGGAGTTTGAGCATCAAAAACTGTGTAGTAGTAGACCGACCATTGATTCCACAGTACATAGCATGATGCATGAGGAGTGGTGTGCAATCAGTTTTTTCACACCTTTTATCACACAACAGAGGGGTGTAGGCACATAAACAATGAGTGAAGCTAGAGTGGTTTATAGTGGCAGTCCTCACTGAGGTGTGTACAAAAGCAAGTTACACCAAAGGTGTGGGTAAAACAGAGAATAATTGATGGGTAGGTGATTATAATGAGGATTTTACCTCATCCAAGGGATGGGATGCCACATAAACCCCCAGAGTGAAGCTTGAGGGTTTATTAAGGCATTCCACCCTGAAGGAGTATATACAATCTCGTTATTACCCCTACCCATCCTTTATTTTGTATAATTTCTGGGGATTGTTTTCTTTCCACCACCTGGTTACACAAAATAAATGGAAGTGAGCTGCTGAGTTGAACCACAGACCATTGGGGTTTCAGCACGGTCCATGGCAGCTGCTGAAGTGGCATTTACTTTTTATTATGTCACAGAAGATTTTATTTCTATTGTGTCCAGTTGTATTTTTGTTTAAAAAGAAGTTAGCACTAATTCTTTCCATCAGGGAACTGACCTGTACCAGCGAGAAACACGTGGATCCCAAAAGACGGCACAGATGAAGAAGATCATGGTTGGTATGAGCTCAGCTTAGGGCAACCGGGTGCATTTGTCATTATAAACAGCTGGTTATAACAACAAATTATAACCCGGTGTCCCTATGGAAAAAATGGGCACCAGTTACTTTAACTCATTACAGAACCCCTACCTATACATTACTTAACATATTCACTGACTTTCTGACATGAAAACAAATAATCTTAAGTAGAATGAAAGGAAGCTGGTTGCTTTCTGTTTATATCCATACCTCTCAACTGTCCCTGATTTTCAAGGATGTCCCTGATTTTCTCAAAAATTTTCCTCTGGCCCTCATAAAATTTGTGTTTTTGTGACAGAACAGTGGGGATTAAAAGCACAAAATGATATCAAACATTAAAGTTACAGACCTGTTCTTCTTCAGAAAATACATCTTAACACAAATCCTTTCATTCTATCAGCTTTCTGAGTGAATAGTACCAATTTTTAGATGTGTCCCTCATTTTGGGTCTTTGTCCTGATTTTTAAGCTTTGTCCCGATTCATGAAGCAAGAGGTTGAGAGGTATGTTTATATCTTATTTTCTCCGTTGGTTCTGCCTGTTCACTTGTGGAGCTTAACGGAGTCCTTCTGCCAGAGAAGCAGAGAAAGCTTTTCATTTGGCTCCTTAGTCAGTGCCATTTCATATTGGTGCTGTCAAACCAGCTAAAGTCTATCAAAGCCTCCTGATGTGGCTTTTGGCTTTTGTTCCTTACAGGTTAGTTATCTTTAGCTACTACATGAACGTTTACTAAAATGAACTGAGTTTGTGAGTTGAACTAGCGACAAAGTGTGTTTTGTGCAGAGCACACTCACACTACTGACTGTATTTGACTAACAATATTTGTGACCACCGTTACAACCAGACAGTGGCTTAGATTATGAGGGGTGGTGGGTTGCCCCCCCCGAGAAAAGAGACTGGGACTTTTCTATTGTGGTTCAATTTTGTTTTCCTGCTTTGGCTGAACTTGGGAACCGAGAATAGTCCAGACTACTTTCTGTGCCGGGGTGGGGGTGGGGGTTGGTTCTAAGTCGGGTTCATCACTATAATGTGCATTTGTTAAATTTAATATGGTCCCGACTCCTGAATTTCCCTAAATCTGATTGGCTGAAAGACTGTTTTAACCATACCAATGTGTCTTTTCAGCCAATTGCAGAGCACTGCAGCCACAATTGCACACGCATCATGCCTTCACGAGCTGAAAGCAACATAACTGTGCTGTGCTTTGCCCGCCATTGAACAGCTCATTGTCTGAGTCGGCTGCTGGTCTGACTGGTCGGTCGGACATCCACCACCCACCGTCGTTGTCCAGTATTTATTTGTAACCCGAAGTTATCAGATTCCTGAACACACAGTGAAACACTGCGGAACCAGGAAGGAGCAGACTGGTCAGTGGCATTAGGAAAGGACCGTGGCCATCCTCTTGGAGACGGAAAGTCATGTTGGTGCCAGTACCAGGCCTGGACCTCAGTGGCATCAGGACCCGGCCCCACAACAGGCCAGGACCAGAACTGAGTCAGGACTCTCGTGGAGTTAGATAGCCAGGCAGCCCAGAGCAGAGACAGAGCCTCCTGAACTGTAGTCCCAGGACTCCAGTCCTCAGTGTCCTGATTGAGGGGAAAACAAATTCTCCCTCACGGTACAAGACATTATTAGTTGTTTTTCTTCTCAGTCAGGACACTGAGGACTGGAGTCCTGCTGGGACTGCAGTTCAGAAGGCTCTCACTCTGACTGCTCTGGGCTTCCTGGCTCCCTTTCTCTCTCTCTCAGTTGGGTGGAGTAAACGTTGGGCGTGTTGTGGCCTTGCCTTTTCTTAAGGTATAAACTAAAACTTAAGTATATGATCATTCACAATCAAATCAATCCAATCACTTGTAGTAATGTACAGTACAATACTGTCACTATCAGTGCATGTATGCATGTTATGGATGTGTTCTGTAATTAATTTAGTTGATGGAAAACAACGTGGCCGTTGGTGGTGGTTTGGTTCCAAAAACTTTTCCAGGAGGACTGCTCGACTGGAGGAGTCAATCCGATTTGTTTTTTAGGGTGCAAGTTATCTTTGTCTGTCTATCTCCTAACCTAGTAAGGCATTTTTCAAGGTGTAGCTTTGGTAGTTTGGATGGTTCTGTTAGGTTGGGTGGGTATTGGGGAGGGACTGGTACTTTGGAATCAAAACTGATAGATTTGATTCCTCACTTGAACGTAGTTACACTAGATGTTTTGGGAATTTGCTTCTGCATTTTGTGCCCATGCCAATCACCAAGGCCCCATTTGCCATCTTGCTTGGCCTGAGGCTGAAACTTAAGTTTATTTTTAGCCACCAGGCACCAGACCATCACAGAGCAAACTAAAACAAGCTAGTGGTTTTTATGGTCTGTTGGTTGCTGTAACTTGCTTGAAGGGAGTGGAGGGAAGCATACAGGCAGCAGCTGCCAGCAGCCCAGCAGTAGGGGTGAGAATGGTAGCATCAAGTCAGTCCAGCCAGCCTAGGTGGCAGAGCAGGCCGTAGGGGATGACATTCTGATCTGAAAAGGGTGGCTGTGGCAGTTATTCTGTAGCAGTTTTGCTTGCTTTCCAAGTTCCACTCTCTCCAGCTTGTCTTTGTCCTCCTTTCTTAGGTCTGTGATACGGCTGCAGGCCTCATGGCCCAGGCTGGCTGATGAGTGGAGCATGGCTGATTGGTGGGTGAAATTAATACACTAAATGTTTTTGTAATATGGTATTGACTGGGTGGAGTGAGACAGGAGAGACTCGCCCTGGACTAACTTAGGAAGCAGCTAAGCCAGGCAGTAAGCTTAGAATGTGTTAACACGGGGTGGTGGGGAACAGACTGGGTGTGTGTCTGACTCTGCCACCATTTTCTGCATGTCTCCTGTCTGTGGTTTTGAAGTTGCAGTGCTTGACTGCTGGTGGTTATTACAGTGACAACCACGTGTTTTTGTTTGCAAATACTTTATTATGGTGGTGGTGCTTGCTCACTCCAGCATTACTTATGTGAATCATTAGCTGTGCGGTGGTGGTCTGCTGCAATGTTTGAATGAAATGTATAATATCTAGTCTAGCATTTGAAGTGCAGCACTGTAGTCCTTATAATTATTTTAGCACAGCTGTACCTCGTGTAGAGTCCAGTACTCCAATCTTTTAACAGAAATTAAGGATGCAGTTGTACCTTGTGTATATATAGTATCTGATCATGATGTCTACTAGCCTGAATTTATTTTGTTTCTGTTGACTTGGAATGGAGGACTAAACAATTCTGTCTATTTTAGCCTGCCCTGGTGGTGGTGGTGGTGGGGGTAATCACATGGTTGCCAACTGACACTGAACCACATTAAGCTGTTGGTGGTATTTATAGTATTTACAATTTTGCAGAGTCTTCCCTCCTGTTGCATGTTGTGGGGTTTGGGGCACTACTTTGTTCACAGTCTTGGTTATTGGCAGACAGTACTGTCAGCTTTTTATTTTTCACAGACCAATCCTGCTCGCACTTGTGCTGGATTTGCTGCTGACACAAGCTGGGTTTTTACATCCTTTTGCAGCAGGTTTCTGTGCAGATGGATAGCAGTTATCTTCCTTTAAGGAAGGATCCTCCATCATCCTCCACACAACAGTGCCGATGGCTGGCTGCCACATTGGTACTTTCTCTCCTGTCCTAGTAGTCAGCATTAGAACTGCTAGCATGATCGTGGGCTGAGATTTTCATGGGGTGGCAGTCACGGCTGTCTGAAAGTTGGCACAAGTGGAAGGTCCCAGGGCTTTCGGGAGTGGCACACTAGGAGGCAGTATAGCACAGTGGTTTAATGCTCTGAGCTGCAAACCTAGAGATCTGGGTTTGAATCCCACAGCCTCTATTTGCATACTGTGTGACCCTGTGCAAGTCACTTCACTTCTCTGTGCTCCCAGGTTCCACCTGTAAACAAGCTTTCAGCTTAGTGTGTCTCTCCGTAAAACAATGGTTAAAAACAAAACAAACAAAACTAGACTAGCCTGGTTGTGTAAAATGGAGTAAGTTCCACTTTCAGCACCATCAGCACATGACGTGATGTACCACACTACTCAAAACACAGTGACGGTGTAATTACAGGGGATGAAATTAAGTTTTGCAGCTGTTGGTGACTGGAAAATCAAGTAACCCCTCAGATTTTGTCAGTGGATCAGCTGGTATACTTACTGAAACTTTATATTCTCAAGCACAAGCCCACAGGGCTAGTTAAAGAAAGATCTCAGTAACCCAATACAAAATCTACTAGCATTTAGCTAGCGGGCTGGTGCCAGTTTCGACCCCTAATAAATAATTTGTGCATGAATCAGAGAGCTGCCTGATGGCTAATGAGTTGTGCATTTCCCCCAGTTTTATTTTTAAACCTTATAAAGGCATGGAGTTGGGAGTGGAGACTGAGGCCCTCCACTCCCCATAAGCATGAACAGTTTTTATTTTGTATGTTTTGATTATGCAATTGTTTCATTTAACGAGTCACACTTATTCAAGTTTAATGTTTGGGTGGGGACTAGGACATTTGGTAAACTCTTTTAATTTGATCCACCTTTTCTTCTTTATACCAGAACCGCCCCCACCTCTTCATTGTCTTGATATGTGAAAACCAGGACTTTTTATTACTTTGTCCCCCCATAAAAAAAAACTACAACCCTGTTGCAGACAGCCAGGATGTTCCTGAAGTTACACTGCAGCGTGATACAAAGTGAATGATCTGTGGTGTTTGCGAGGTTGATCAGGACATCAAATTTTCTTTTTAAATGTTGAATTTTTGTAAATGTCAAGGAGGTAATAGCAGTCTTCTCTCCTTTGCACAGGAAGTGCAGAAGTTCAGGGCCTCATTTCAGGGTCTCTGCAGCATCTGGGTCATTTTTATATTTAGGAGGGTACACTGTGAAGGAATTGTAATGGTGGCAGACTCAGGTGAGTGGCACATTTTGGCAGTCTGCCTGGTGATGTGGTTTTGTCAGGGTTGACAACACTGGTGTGTGGGTTGGAGGCATTTCTTGGCTGTCATGCTGAGTGAGGAGAGAGCTGCAGTCTCAGTGCAGCCCACATTGTGGAGTGGTAGTAGAGAGCTGTAGCAGGAACAGTTTACTGTGGCAAATAGCAGGGAAGTAGCGACTACTGGAGAAAGACTGAAAATATTTCAGGTCCGATGTGGATTTTGCTTGTGCTCATTTTTCTAAATTATTCTTAATAGTGCACTAGTGGTTCTCGCTTTAGTAGGGGATGCAAATGGTGGCCTGGTGGTTTTCATTTTCAGGGTTAGATTTATTTATTTGAAATGCAGCTGACTGGCACCATTGCATGGGTATGTGGTTGGATTTACTATGACAGAATGGTGCCAGCCAACCATCACAGCACAGGATTTTGCATAAATGTTTATGTCCGTGGTATAATGATAGTTTTGTCTGATTATGCTTCACTGTTATATGCTCCAATTATTCTGTGATTAAGGAATAGAAGCTCTGTTTTTGTCTAATTTAGTTTGGTATGATTCAAATTCTATTGAAGATTCTGAAATGGTAGCAATTTGATTGTAGTTTTCAGCACTTGAGGCTCCATTTTGTAGTAATGCACATTTTATTTTTTATTTTTTGCAGTTGCATAAATTCCAGTCTTCTCTCTTCAGCTCCAGGTGAGACCCCTTGCTACATGGCTGAAAACTGTCGTCCAACACAGCCCCTAAAGGAAGGGAGGTGAGGGCCTCTTTCCAATAAGCACAGAGCTGAATGAAACTATTGGAGGCAGTGCCAAACCTAAATATGGATGCTAATGAGTCAGCACTCAGCCCTTAACTCAGTCCCTCTAAGGGAACCATTTTGTGTCAAGCTTAAGCAATGAAATATTTGGACTTCTAAAAGCACTATTGGAGGAAATGGAGCCCAAATAACTTTAGATTTCTATAATTATGGAAGAATATGAAATTAATATATATCTGATTGAGCTGAATGAATAAGAAAAGCTAAGACATTAACCTTTAAAACCTTTGATTGTTGTAATCTATAGTGATTATATTACGTTTTGCTTAAAATGAAAATATTTTTACTGTTTCTGTGCCTGGAACAAAAGTGTTTTGAATATTGTTTCTAATGCATCAACATTTATATTGAAAGACTGAATTTTAAGAAATTGTGTCATGCAATGGATATCTTCTCAAGAGTTCTTTAGTTGTAGCAAGGCAAACTTGCCCTCCGTTTTAACAAGCATTTGTCAATGCCAAATGTTTGCTTGCTTTTATTAGCATTGGAAGTAGGAGTTAGGCAGATGCAGGATAGGAATGGCGTGAAGTATTGAACTTCCAACCCTTCTCCACCCTGCAGAGATGGACAGACATTAGGGTGTGCCTTTGGGTCATCACCCACAAGCGTTCATGCCATTTCACCTCACTCTATCCTGCAGACACTGACACGTGTTGAGGTATGCCTTGGGTGTTCAGCTTTACAGTCACTGCATTCCATAAGGACATATGATGAAATGGGTCCAGTAAAGGAGAATAGGGTGAACGCTGGGCAGAAGAGTGCAAGGCACACCTCGATGCCTGTCACTAGCTGCAGGGTGGGGGTGAAATGGCATGAGCATTACAGCCGACAATCCAAAGGCACACCACTGATGCCTGTCAATCTGTACAGGGTGGGACAATATGGTTAGGAACCCTAATGCCCCGGGTGTTTGTTGGCATGTGCACTACAAATTTTCAGCATGGCCTTTGTGTGACCCCCCACCTCATGAAAGCATTTGGGACCTCTTCTCATGAGCAGTGGCACTGTGATTTTGTTAATATGTCCTGAACTTTGAGTTCCCACAGTGACCATGACATTCTGCACCAGATGTATGAAAACAGACTGAAGAATGACAGCTGTACCATTCATAGGGTGGTGTGAAGAGATGGCAATGTTGAGAATCTGTAGTGAAAATATTAAAATGCTTGACCTTCTGAGCGTAAGTGGAAACTGCAAAACACATGCGTGCAACACTGTCATTTAGTGGGATTATTTCAACTAATTTTTAATATAGGCATTTGTGACCTCTGCTCATGAACACTGTCACTATAATGTTCTTAATCTGTTCCAAATATTGATTTCCCACAACAGCTGTGCTATTTTGTACCAGATGAGTAAATGCATATTTCAGACAGGATATGAAAAATGAAAGTTGTACTGTTCATGAAGAGGTTTGAAAAATGGCAGTGTTGAACATCTGGAGTGAAAATACTACATTTGCCAAGTTACAGGGCGTATGGAAACTGCAAAATGCACACGCGAACACAGTCATTTTATGTATGTTTGTCACCAGATTTTCAATATAGGCATTTTAGGACATCTGCTCATGAACAGTGTCACTGTGATTTTCTTAATGTGTCCAGAGCACTGATTTCCCACAGCAACCGTGCTATTCTGTGCAGGAAATGCGAAAACACATTTTGGCCAGGATGTGAAAAATGACAGCTATACTGTTCATAAGGAGGTATGTAAAATGCCAATTTTAAAATTCTGGAGGAAAATGTTATAGATTCACAAAGTTATGAGTGTACGTGGAAACTGTGCAACACATGATCGTAAAACAGTAATTTTTAGATTTTTCACCAAATTTGCAACATAGACTTTTTGAGAGCCCACCTCATGAACAATGGCACTGTCATTTTGTTAATCAGTCTGAAAAGGTGATTCTGAGCAGAGATCGCAATATCACCTTTTGGTACCAAATAATGCCATGACAATGACTGGATTTATGAGGAGGGGTCCCAATAACTTCATGTTGACAATCTGGTGTAAAGTCCAAAAAATGGGCAAGATAGCGATATAAGTTAAAAACCCTATTCATGCCATTATACAGTTTAGTGGCATTTCTTCAGTCCACAGTCAGCTTTGAAGAGTGCAGACATGTTCCTAGTCCCGCAAAGATGGTCGTGCCAGGCTCTGGAAGTAGTATGGGGTGAGGGAGGTGGGAGGTGGGTGGCCGAGAAGGTGGGCTCAGGTTGTGGGAGAGCACTGGACACAATGCAGCATCGTTTTTTACTTTTCAGGTTAAAAATAAATTGAAACCGTTACAGGATGGTTTTCCTTTTGCAGGTAAATTTGGCATGCTGGGTGGGCTCCAACCATGCCACCTGAGTATCTTTTTGGGGGGATAGACTGAAGCTGACAGGATTGGGGCCCCCATTTGCAAAAGTAAAAAGGATCTGTGTTTTTTAGGGAGAGACATGATGCCAAGGGGATTGGGCACCCTCAGCAGACAAAATGGGGGGTATTATGCCGATGGGGAGGGCTTCCTGTTGGCAAATGATCTGGGGAGAGGGTTTGCTGGCAGGGATTGGGCACCCCATCAGCTTTTATGGGGACTCTGAGACAGCTGCTGCCATGTAACTGGAAATGTTACGCTAGGCTAGGCACTGCCCTGCAATGACAGGTCACTCCCTCATTGCAGCGAATGGCTGATGCTGCAATGACGAGGCAGCCCCTCATTGCAGTGGCCAAATTGTTTCAAGTTGGTGGCACTTTTGCAGAACCAATGTCTTCAGGACACTGGCCCTGCATTGGGTGAACAGTGCCAAGACCACAAATGCAGTGCTGGTGTTGGCTGCCATAGTGCCGCACCTCCAGAACCTGCTTCTCTCCTAAGCTGTGACATAATGTGTTCTATGCATGTGTGCAAGCAAACATAAAATGAGTACACATTCTGTCTGAAGATCTTTACTTCAGGATTATGGCATCAAAATCTAATTGCAAAGAACAAACTGCTAGAACTTAACTGGAGTCCCAGAAATTTTCTGTAGTACTGGACTCTACTTGTGCAACCAAGTATGCACAGTTCAGTTCATGTTATTGACAGTAGTGAAGGTCTTATTCCAAACGTGAAAGGAAATGGGGAAGGGGTAAAGAAAGAATATAACTAACTTGCTAGCACTTCATTATTTAACTCAGTCAACCACAGCAATGGTCACTACCATACCTTCTCAGCAGCATAACGTGTGATACTGCTAACTCATTTAAAAAGGACCAAGCCTCTAGCACTGTTCTATGTATGTAGCATTTTAGAATACCGTTACAGTAAAGGGAATAGAGCATATCATTTTCAGAAGCATACTGTTCCCCAGCTCCATGGTAATGTTGGACAAGGTACAGACAAATCAGTGCTTGGGCCAATTTGTCGTAAGGACTGTCACAAAATCAGTGCATACCAAATTTGTGACAGACCCTAGGCTGCAAGCCCCTCAAGCTATGCTCAGAGTGGATCATGGGACACTTCCATGCCAGACTACATTAAAGTGAGCTGTGTGTGTGAAAGGGGTGGAGTGTGCATGTAAACAGCATGCCTTGCAGTTCACAATTTCAGCATGCTATGGTGCGCAATTGCAGCACATGTGCTATGGCCTCTATCTACTGCCTGTAGAAACTGGCAGAAGGGGCCATCAGAGTGCTGCATGGGTGCAGAGAGAGACCTCAGGGGACTGACAACATCATTAGACCTTCGCACTAACAGCCGCATGGGTGGCAATAGGGACTAGGATGGGTACCGCTGACTGCAAAGGAGGCCTTTATTTAAGTATAAGCACTTGTATTGTTGGCCTCTGCCACACCTCACTGCAGATGTGAACTTCTTAGTATAATAACTGTTTATAGTAGCACACATACTTTGCAACCCTTTTCATCATAAAAGTTTGGGACTCGGGATCTGTTTCCTGGCATCCTGGGAGTGATTTTAAAAGGTCAGATACAGATGTGACTATGTGCTGTGCCTGCATACTCGACAGCTGCCAACTCTGTTTAAAAATGCATCTGTTTGTAATACTTTTGAATATTTGAATTAAAAGGTCAGAATTCTATTTGCATCAACTTTTTGTCTGCAAATTCAGCCATTAATCAGATTATCTAACAGATATATGAGGCCCTCTCAATGATGTGTAGCATGTCCAGATAGATACAGGCACTTGTTTGCTGAGAACTGTTTGGTCAAGCAAAACTGCACAGATAAATTTAAGTTTTTATGTTGGCTTGCGCATGTGCAGCCAACATATTGTGGTTGTAGCAGATTTGGAGACGCAGTCATTGTTCATCGAATGCAGGGCATGTATCAGCAGTGCATCCTTCATTCCCCAATCAGGCAGCATGCAGGTGCCACATCAGCAATTTGGAATGTGACCACCAGATCTAATAAAGGTCTACTGCAATGAGAGCAGAGCTCTCATGCAGCGTGACCACAACTCACCTCCGATGTGCACGCAACAATGCTGCTGCCTCCTGTCAGAATGCCGACGGAAGCCCATTCCCCATCAGTATAATAACCCCTCCCATTTACAATGTCAGCCAAGAGGGTGCCCCTCTGCAACATGCATGCCTCCTCCAACAGTTTTTCAATCCCCATCGGCTTCTGTGCCCGTGATGTTACCAAGAGGAGCCCACTCCCTGCATTATGTAACACCCCTGCTTTGTTGTGTGCCAACATGGGTGCCCAATCCCTGTCAGCATAATGTAACCCCCTTTTGTTGTGTGCTGATAGGGATGTCCAGTCCCCATCAGCTACAGCTTCCCCCAAAAGAGTCCATTGGCTGCTAGAAACCCACCCAGCATGCCACATGCCCCTGTCAAAAGAGAAATGGTCCTCGTAGTCTCCCTGCCCTTCCCAAACCCACACCCACCTACTGTGCACCCTGCCTCCCACAACCCCTCACCCCATACTTACCTCTGGAGTCTGGCTCGATGATCTTCCAAGGACCAGGAACACGTCTGCACTCTTCAAAGCTGACCGCAAACTGAGGAAATGCCGGTAAGCTGTATAATGGAATAAATAAGGTTTTTCAATTTTGATGCATATCT
Source organism: Neoceratodus forsteri (assembly GCA_016271365.2). Taxonomy (NCBI): domain Eukaryota; kingdom Metazoa; phylum Chordata; order Ceratodontiformes; family Ceratodontidae; genus Neoceratodus; species Neoceratodus forsteri. The sequence continues at coordinate 1,135,937,719 of CM057455.1, read as the reverse complement.
CAGGCATTTTTTGAATTTTGGCACCAGATTTTCAACATGGGTTTTGGGACCCTCCTCATGAATTCTGGCACTGTCATGGTGTTAATCAGCACCAAAAGGTGATTTTGCAGGCACTGCCAAAGTTCATGAGGAGGGCTCTCAAAAGCTTATGTTGCCAATTTGTGGAAAAAATCCCAAATGACTATTTTATTAGAGTGCATTGCACAGTTTCCACACATGCTCATAACTTCATGAATTTGTAATATTTTCACCCAGATTTTCAAAATTGGCATTTTTCCTCACCTCCTTATGAACAGTGCAGCTGTCATTTTACATATCCTAGCCGAAATGTGTTTTCGCATATTTGGCACAGAATAATGTGGTCATTATGCTAAAATCAGTTTTTGGGACAGTTTCAGGAAATGACTGTGACACTGTTCATGACCAGAAGTCCTAAAATGCCTATGTTGGAAATTCACACAAAATTCCATACAATGACTGTGTTAAAGTGTGTGTTGCACAGTTCCCATGCAACCTTGTAACTTTGCAAATTTGCATTATTTTCATGCCAGATTTTAAACACTGAATTTTTTACACCTCCTATGAACAGTACAGTTGTCATTTTCACATCCTGTCCTAAATGTGTTTTGCACCTTTGGTGCACAATGGCGTGATCACTGTGTGAAATCAATGTTTTGACACATTAACAAAATCATACTGCTGCTGTTCATGAGGGAGGTCCCAAAATGCCTATGTTAAAGATGTGGTTAAAATCCCCAAAATAATTGGGTTACTGATGTGTGTTGCACAGTTTCTATGCATGCTCATACCTTCACCCATTTTTCATGTTTTCACTTGAGATTTTCAACTTTGTCATTTTTACATCTCCTCATGAACAGTGCAGTTGTCATTTTCCACATCCTGCCCAAAATGTGTTTTCATCCCTGTGTCGCCAAATGGCATAGCCATTGTGCAAAACCACCTTTCAGCTAACAAACTGATTGTGCCGCCATGAGGTGGGCTCACAAAAGCCCATGTTGAAACTTTGGAGTGAAAATACCAACACATGCCTATGGTGTTAGGGTTTACAACTGTAGCACCCACCCTGTAGAGACTGATAGGTGTCAGGGGTGGGACTTGGGATCATCGGCTGTAATGCTCATGCCATTCCACCTCACCCCCCACCCTGCAGCCAGTGACAGGCATCGTGGTGTGCCTTGCATTGTTCAGCCACAAAGTTCATCTCATTCTCCTATACTGCACCCACCTCAGTGTATTTCCTTATGGAATGGGGTAAGTATAATGCCCAAAGACTCCAAAGAACACCACGACACTTTTCAGTGTGTCTACAGGGTAGAGTGAGGCAAAATGAAATGAGCATTATAGCTGATGACCCAAAGGCACACCGCAATGCCTGTCGGTCTCTACAGGGTGAGGTGGGGTTGGTGTCATTTTAATACTTCACTGCCATTCCTATTATGCGTTTCTAACTCTGGCACTACCAATGCCAATGTCAGCGAGACAACATTCGCATTGACAAATGCTTGTTGCTCTTTATCTCAAACTTTTGAAATGGGGCTATCTGCATATGCAACTTAAAATCCATGGTAAGTAACAACCACTGCTATTACCCAGTGGAAGAACTAAAGAATACTTTTTTCAACATTTCACACTGTGAGTTATTTATAATGTATGGGTTACCAGCAGTCATGGACTCAAGAAAGTGCTGCTGATGACTGTCCATTGCCCAGCTAAATATCCATGTACATTCAAGGGTGAAATGCTTTTTGAACTTATTATGCAACTTTGCAAGATAAGATGCTCACACAATTCCTAAAACCCAGTTTGAGGTGTGTTGTGTAAATGTATTTCAGTTTGAATGGGCACATCATTTTAATGAGGTAGAAGTTTTTTTTTTAAGAATTTAAACTATATAGCTAATTGGACCACCCATTATTGTATTTCAGGAAATATTATGTGAATTTGAATGAGATTATACTGAGCAATAATGTTTTCATGCACTAGAAACTATAGGTGGAGCTAATGCAATAAACTGTTTTTTAGTTCAGAAGTTAAATGATATAGTTTATTGGGCTACCGTTATTGTATCTGAAGAAATAATAAGTGAATTTAATAAGGAATTCTACTGAGTAATAATGTTATCATATACTGGAAACTATAGACGGAGTGAATGAAATAAATGTTAAAGGTAGAGGTATTTTTGTTTAAGAATTTAAACTACATAGTTTATTGGACCACTGTTATTGTATCTGAGGAAATAAAATGTGAAATTTAATGATGAATTCTACTGAGCAATAATGTTAACATGCACTGAAACTATAGGTGAAGCTAATGCAATAGATGTTAAAATAAGAGCAGTTTTAATGACAGCAAAATAAAGTTCATTTAGATTGGCCTGTTGTCGCTATGTATTTTGTTTTGCTACATCACGGCAGTTTAAACATGTAATATAAGAAAAAGGACAGCTGGAAATTGCCAAATCAAATCATTTGACAGAAAATGTTCCTTTATAGTTATTTTGATAAAAGAGCTCAAACTGTTTGTCATGAGCTTCCCATTTTAATCAAAACCATCATTTTGATCAAATGGTAAAACACAATCTTTGTAACATAACACAAATCTACTTATATTATTGGAAGCACAAAAAAATGTCACAAGAAACTTTTGGAACTGTAGGAAGGAAATTACCTTTTAACTGTGCAAGACACTGGAACAATCTAATAAATTATTATGGGATTCAGTGACCTTTCAATATTTGACAATTGTGTTCACTTGGAAGGTGGTTTAGGGCATGTGCCCTGTTTTCAGGCATATCCTGGTACAAAGATACAAAACAGCAGGGGCAGATATTCAGTTGTGTGCAAGTGCAACATTTTGTTGTGCTGTGCTTGCATGAGCTGTCCTTAGCATGCTATATTTGGAGGCATTTCACCTTTGCTAAACCCTATGAATACTGGGCAGACTGAGCATCACGGAAATGACAGGTGATTTCGCAGCCCAGTGCAGGAGCACAGCTCTGAATATAGCACTGAGGAAAGCGCCAAACACAAGGGCAAGCAGTGGTGCAGCCAGGGCCAGAGCACTGAGTACAGAGCTATACACTGGGGTGGCCCTGGTGGGAGAGGAAGGTGCCAATGACAGACACATGGCACAGCAACATATGTATCAAATATATACTTACAAACAACACAAAACATCAACAACAACAACACATGAGGTGTGAAACAAAACACAGGGATGTCTGCCCTGAAACAAAGTTGGGGAAACAATGCCAGGGGATGACTGTTCCCCTTCCAGTGTCAGTTCCAAATCACAGTGCTGCTGGCTGCCAGTGGTGGCAGCTGTTAATGGTGCTGCACTACCACAGCAAGGTCCCTCACCTGCCTCACAGTGAGCCTGAGGAGGCAGAACTGCCTCTGAGGAGACTGTCCCTGCCCTCCTTATCCACGACATCCAGGCAGTGGCCTCCAGCTCAATGGGCACCTGTGGAAAACCAGGAAAGAACTCATCCCATGGGGCACACAGGACAAGAGGACGAGGGCTGGCAAGACATGCAGCAGTGTGGTACATCTGGTTGAAACCCAGCCTTCCATACCACAAATAGTTGGAGGGTGTCCAGATGCCACAGCAGGATGGGTGTGCCATACCAGAGACAGCAAGGAGGACTCCACAGTAAAGGACTGCACATACAATGGATGTGCTGTGCTGCACACAGAAGAACACAGCTGTGCAAGGCACAAGCAACACAGGTAGGCATGACACAGGTGGAACTGCAGCACAACCAACAATGGCGCATGCAAGAGGCTGGTGAATGGCCAGGGACTTAGGGAATCTGAACGCACTGTGTGACCGCATATCGCCATACTACAAATAGCCCATGACAGGTGTGTAGAATGACAGACAGCAAGAACCCACCCCTGTCAGCTGCAGGGTCAGGCTCAGTCACACACATGTGACACACCGCTCATCTCTCCATGGACGGCACCAGGAGGTCACACTGTGTTCAGCAGCCAGAGATCCACATGAGCTCTGTGGTGTTGTACATGAATGTGGCACACCACTGGCATGGGATGCAGAACCCCCCCCGATCTGCCCTCTCCACCCTGAAGATGGCATCACCACCCCAGGTAAAGGGCTGCCATTCATATTGTGCCTGGCAGGGCACTGGCTCTACAAAGCCCCAGTCATATCTAAATGTATATATGGGCCCCTCCCAGATACAGTGGAGCAATCATACCCTAGGCTTCCCTGTGTTGGTGAGACGCCACAAATCTGTATAACAATGCCAATCACATATGTTACACCACACACTGTCCACCAGTGGCTCCATGGTCTACAGACTCCTAGCCACATATGTCAGGCTCTGTGAGCCACAAAGGCATGACACACATTGCATATGGCACCAGAGGTGGCACAGCTGTAAGTGGACTATCATGGAGGCTGCATGATGCGCACTGCAGAACATGGTTGTGTACCAGTACTACAGTAGCCAATGCCAACCACCTGCTAATGGTCACACATACACAGTCCCAAGCATATGGTCAGATAGACCAAACCAACACTGACAGAGTCACGACTGAGACAGTAAGTGATATACCAGGCCCCTGTGGCACTTGGGCAGTGTCACAGGGGCCTGCCACAACCAGTGGAAGGAATGTCATGGCACAATAACCAGACATAGGGCACCATTCCAGCAGCACATAGGTGCACAGCAGTAGGTTGCACAGACCATGACACACCACAGTGACACAGGTGGGCCAATGCCTTAAGTGAGAGGTAACTGTCCCACCAGAGCCACAAAAAGTAGGCCAACACATGCATGGATCCAGCATGGCAGGCCACACAGCCTTCCATTGCTGAGCACAGAAGCATGCAGTGTACTGTACACACGAGTGGCGGAAGAGTGTAAACTGTGACATGGACAAAGTTGTTAGGGCAAAGTCCTCCCTCCTTAACTGGGGTCACTCACCACAACCATATCACTGCCTCAGGCAGGTGTAGAATATTGGAGTACCTCACCACCCTGACAGTGTCATCTTATGCTATTTGCTCCAGGTCATGCCTGTAGTACGCAGTGGTACAAACTGCCCACTGAATCATAACGAACAGGCCATGGCCCCTGCCCAACCCCATCAACAAGACTAAGGTCATCACTCCACAATTTTAACAACCTGCATGCCACATAGAGGGTGTCATGCAGAAGACTCTGTGTATCACACACTGCAGTGTCAGGGCAGACTCCAAAAGTGTAATACATAGCTATGGTTGCAACAACAGTTGGGCCAGACCCTACCACCTATGAAATTAGTATGGTGATGGACATAGTGTCCAACCTGTTCCGCACCTCTAAGTGTACACAGTGGTCAGTACATGTCCATAACCCACTCTGCAGTATAGTAGTACACCATGCTGCACCTGGCAGATGTGTACTAATACCCATGTGGAATAGGACAGACAGTGTGCATGCCACAGACGGTGGACACATCCACATCCTTATGGTGATGCCTAATAGCACAGCGACATGTAGACTCCTCTCCCAGACTGTACTTGGAGACAGACGGTGACATGTCCATTTCACCGTGCCTGGTTGACAGACCCTGCATAACATGCCATGACGCTATCCAAAGGCCTGTCTTGCACTCTGACCTGCCACCATGTCACTGTGGTGACCCACAATCATGCAGGCCAGGCAGGTGCATGTCTTGGTCACCCATAGTGTGTCCTGTCATGTACTTACTGGTCACAGGGACTCTTGTGGACCAGGGAGCCCAGACACCTGTACATGTGCAGACAGGCCATGCAGTGGGGCATGTCTCATAGCACACAGGGGAATGACTAGGGCACACAGCTAATGTGCACAGTGTCTTGCTGGCAGTGGCCCTATCACACACAACCATGACAGAGTGCTATACAGTCCATTACACACATGATAAGTACACCCATCTGTACTCACCTCACCTTGGCATGCTGACATTGTCCACCATCTCCCACATTTCCCCAAGGCTGTCTACCTCCCTCCTCTGCAGATCATTATATCTATCTCTACTTACCTGAGTGTGACCCCAGTACTTGAGGTGCCACCCCATAGACATCCACACCTCAGTGCAGGGCCTGTCTGCCTCTGCAGCCCCCCATCAATTGGTCCTATCTGGCCACCAATTGAAGCAGTCTGGCCAACTCAGTGTTGTCCTTCTATGGTCCCACTGCTGAAATGCCCTGCATTGTCTCTTTGCTATGCTCTTACTTCCTACTACCTGGACTCTCACTATTACCACAAGGCTTCTGTTTCTGGCCTAGTTGAGTGTTGTGCAACACATTGCCATTGTAGCACCGACTGTAGTACATTGCCTGCATAACATACACATCTGAGGGTGGGGCTGGACCAGAAACATGAGCCCGACACTGGATGGCACAAGTGTGGGATGAACATGTGTGTTCTGCAGATGCACTGGTAGCACACTGGCCTACCACACAGGACTGTGCAGACTGTTGACATCATAGGTGGCAACTCATGTCATGACTGCACCACAGCCCCATGTCGAGCAAACACAATCATGGTACAATGCAGTGCCAAGTGCAAACTTGAAATATTTAACCAGGGTATGCAAATGAGGTAATTTCACCGTTAGTGGGTAGAAAGCACATATGCATGTCATTTGGCACGATGCAAACAAGTCCAAAATGGCACGCTCAAACCTTTAAGTTGCTCCACACACTAGAATTACATTTTTCTCTAAGGTGCTAACAGGTTGTGGCATACAACAGACAACCCAAAATACCAGTACACCCACCCACCCAACATAGCATATTTAAACTTTCCAGTGCCAAAAATGGCTATATTTACTTTGAGCGCTATGTGAGTGGGTCCTCTTGGTTTCAGACTGGAATTCCAATATGAGTAAGCTAAATCGCCAACGCCAAGGTGGGACCCTTGATTTAGTCCCCAACCTTCCAATGCCTCAATGGCTAATGTAACTAATTGGCTTCATTTTATACACTGTGCCCTCAGAGATTTTACACAGGTGTTTCAAAGGGAGCTTACTTTACTCACACTGAATTCCAGTCTGAAACCAAGAGGACCCTCCCACATGGAGCTCAGTAAATACAGCCATTTTTGGCAGTGGAAAGTTTAAATATGTTATGTTGGGTGGGGATGTGCACTGGTATTTTGGTTGTTGCATGCCACAACCCAGTAGCACCCTTTAGAGAACAAATGTGAATTCTAGTGTGTGAAGCAACTTAAAAGGTTTGAGTAAGGAAAGGAGCAAAGTGTACCACCTAGATACTGTCACACCTGGACAGCTGGTTCTGATCCATGTATAATTTTTGTTGTAAATATAAGAAATTAATGTATGATGGACTGTGGCAGAGGGAGGTGCTGGCTGCTGAAGCTAACACTTCAAACCCCTCCAGGGATAAGTTTAAAGGACAGGATATTGTTAAACTGCAGGTATCTGGGGTGCAATTATCTGGTCAATTTGCTTTGATCCCAAGAAATGAAATTAGCCATTCATGATGTCCTCAGGGAAACTTTGATCTGCACTAGATGTCCTGAAAAAGGACACTTGCCAATGTTATGAATTACCTCCCAGGAAACCAGCTAATTTCATCAAAGAGACCTTTGATGTGTAGATACCAAGGCCAGACAGAATTAAGAGTCAAATACACTTTTACTTTGAATACAGTGACTTATATCAAAGAGACTTTTGATGTCTAGGGAAAGCAGATCACAAACTGGTTTTGACTAGTTACATAGAGAAGAGATTTATTATGTCATCTCTTATTTTTTAAATACCTTAGTAGGCCATCTTGGTGTTATAAAAATATAGATTTTGTTACAACAAGGTGGAGTTTGGTGACCTTGGTGAGAAGGCCGGCTCAGGACTGGTTTTAACTGCTGAGAGAACCTGGACAGACACACTTTCATATTTCTGACCAAGGAAGAAACATCACAGCACTAAAAGAAAGTAAGCATATATTAGATTAGATTAGTCTGAATGTTATTATTTGTAGGAATCTGCACTCTTTACCTGTTTGTTTTAAGGCTGTATGTGTTGGGATATTTTGTTCTGTAATATTTTCTGTTTCTCCTATTTTAAAGTAAAGATATATATTTTAAAATGAAAACTGCTGTGTATCTTGACATTTTATTATTTAAGTGAAGCTTTTGAAGGTTATAGTTAATATTGTAGAGCTTATTGTACCAAACTGGGAAACGGATAGAGTTCTCTAAGGTCTTGCATAGAGTTCTAAGGGTTCATTTTGTAGACCTGGTTAGGTGCCCATAGGCAAAGATATCTGGCCCCCAAAGACAGAATTATCTGAGCCTGATAATTGGGACACTAACAAGAGGTTATCAGTTTGAATCCTCCAGAACTTGAGACTAAGGTGACTCGAACCCACAAAACAAACAAGAGGATTACCTTGTACTGTTCACTGTCCACAAATCATACACTCAGAAGCTGGCACTTTGGGAGCAGAGGGCTGACCAGTTGAGCAAATTGTAGACAGATTGGTCGGCAGCAGTGGCATAAAAGTTTGGTGGTATAAGCTTCATCGCTCAGTGTGTCATCTTGAGACCATTCAGCTCACTTGGAAAAAAGAAAGACAGTGTTTTATTTCAAAAGGAAACAGAACTATATGCCTTGGCTTACAGTCAAGTTCCTACCCATTTTATTTTTTTTTAAGTGCCAGTCAGATTAGCAGTAGTCAGGAAAGAAGGCGTCCAACTATAGCAGGCACACTGTAGAACACTTAAAACAGTTGTGTGAAGACAGAGGAGTCTTGTTCGAGGTGACAGCCAAAAGCAGAACCTCATAGAGGCCCTGATGGCAACAGATACCCAGAGCAGCGAGTCACAGACTGTGACTGAAAGGGACTAGACCTTGAGTGGCAGGACTAGAGGCCAGTGAGGGTCTCGAGCTGATTAGGAGAACAGCAGGGCCTCTGTCAGTGAAGAGCCACAGCAGCAGGGAAAGGTCACCAATATGCTGAATCTAGAGGTACCCAAGCTGCAAATTGAGTTGTGCCAGATGGAACTAGAGGCACACCGAGAACAGAGGAGGCAGATCGTGAGGAGCGTGAGCGCCAATGAGCTGCAGAGGAAAGAGAGAGTGAGAATGCAGAGAGCATAGCAAGAACAGCGAGCTGCAGAGGAGAAGAGAGAGGATACTAGTGGCAACATGAACTGGAGAAGCTATGACTCAACCAGCAGCACCAGGGCAAGTAAGTGGTTGGGTTTAACTGGGACTGCAGGACTGGATTACAAATTGAACTCCAAATTAATAGCTGAGTTTAAGGAAGGGGACATGGATGCCTTTTAAATTCTTTTGAAAAAGTTTGTATTCAGGCTAAAATTTCTAGAGAGTTCTGGAGCTCCAGCTATCCCAGCTACTTACCAGGAAAGCTCGGGATGCATTGGGTCAAAGAACACTGAGGACAGTGATGATTACAGAAGTTAAAAGCTGCACTGTTAAAAAGTTTGAATTAACTGCTGAATCATACCGAGCTAAATTCCGTAAGCTCAGGAGAAGCCCTGATATGAGCTATGAGGAGCTAGCCATGAAACAACGTCAGTTTTAAAGCGTTGGTGGGAAGGAAATGAGGCAAACTCTGTTGATAAAATTGAAAATGTGATTTTATTAGAGCAGTTTTATTGGGCTTGCCCAGCAGAGCTAAAAACCTGGCTAGAGGACTGAGATCCAAAACAGTGCAAGAGGCTGCTGAACTCTCAGACCGCTATGCCAAGAGCAGACCTGCTCTGAGAATAAATGGGCAGGTGTGGCAGCGCAGAAAGGAAAAGCGCACCTTCAGGGCAGCTAAAACCTCATGTTCCACTGAAACCAGTTAACCCCAGGTTTCAATGAAAAGATTTATCTGAAATAAGAGAAGCATGTTAGCTATGTAAGGAAACTGGGCATATTGCCAGACAGTTGCCCCAAAAGGCAAGCCATAATATACAACAGGGTGCTAGAAGAAGTGGGTTGTTTGTGTGACCCAGGGAGCATGCCGTTGAACATGAGGGAACACAAGCACCCAGTCATAGGAAATGGTACAGATGCAGGGTTATGGACAGGGCATCCCTGACATTGGTAAAGGGGATCTGGTACAGCCTGGTCAGCTTACACCCAATAAATACATAACTGTACAAGGGTTTACTGGTGAAGAGAAAACATTGCCACTCGCTAGTGTTCTCCTGGATTGGGGTGAAACAGGGGAACTGTGCAACAGGTGGCTGTAGCCAACACATTAGCAGTGGATGTAATCCTTGGTAACACTCTCCAGCAGGGCGTGGTGTGTGCAGTTTTCTGTAGCCAAGCAGCAAGGGAAAGTAGTAGTTACCTGAACCCCACAGAAACCAGTGTGAAACCACTGAGAGGCTGGTTCCCCAGCCTGTGTCTCAGATGGGGAAAGTATTAAAAGGGGTAGAAATTTCCTGGTGAAAGTAACCACACAGCTACAGAGGGTTACTCTGAAGGGGGTGATCCCTTGTCAGAGGGTTGGGATTGACAGTGATCCTGATGGTTCTGATGTTAGTGCTAGGGACCCTAGTTTAGTGATGGAAAGGGACCCGTCCCATGCCTTGGGATTGTGAGGGTTTGCAGCTGCTCAGAGGAGTGATCCTAGTTTAGAGAAGCTGAGGGCTTGGGCAGACTCAGAGGGCCACCGGGAGGTGACGGCAGACATAAGGTTTATTGGTAAAATGGACTTATGTATACACAAGTAGTACAGACAGAGGAGAGATGCTAAGTAGGCAGCTTGTCATTTCCCAGGATATCGCGAGCAGTTGCTCAAGGTTGCCCATGTTCCCATATCTGGTCATCTGGGAATTGCACAAACTATGCAGTGGTTGGCCCAGAATTTCTACTGGCCTAACTTCACTCAGCAGGTGAAGGAGTATTGCAGGTCTTGTCACTGGTGCCAAGAAATAGGGAAGGTGAGCAAGAAAACCAAGCCACCCTGATCCCCTTGCCCATAGTGGAGGAGCCATTCCAGATGGTGGAAATGGATATTATAGGGTTTTAAATACCCCCACTCTCCAGGGAAGAGATCATCCTGACTGTGGTGGAATATGCCACCTGGTACCCAGAGGCAGTCATCCTATCCCTCTGAGGACAGACAAAGTGGCTGATGCCTTACTTGGGATTTTCTCCTGTGTTGGGTTTCTGCAGGAGGTAATCACTGATTGAGGGGTTCCTTCATGTCAGACCTGATGAAATGTTTATGGAGAAGTGTGGGGTGGCGAGAGATGCACGACACATTATCAGCCACAAACCGATGGACTTGTGGAATGATTCAATGGTATCCTAAAGTCAATGCTCCGGCATTTGCTGAACACCATGGGAGGGACTGGGAGAAGTACCTTCCCACCTGTTGTTTGCATACAGGAGGTGCCCCAAGAGTTGACAGGATTTTCCCATTTGAACTCTTGAATGGACGCCAGGTAATGCGGCCCCTAGACTTTATCAGGGAGGACTGGAAGGCAAGCATGCCACCCAGGGAACTCCTCTTGTGGATTACATCCTTAGGTTTAGGAAAGGTTGAAGGAGGTTATGGGGACAGCCCAGGAAGTAGGCTGTTGGTTAACTAGAATCTGCAGCTTATCTAGTAGGTAGGAAATGGGCAGACTGGGTGGGCCAAGTGGTCCTTATCTGCTGTCAAAGTCTATGTTTCTATGTTTCAGAGCAATCTGGCAGCTGCCCAACAGAAACAAAAGGTATGGTACAACCACAGAGCCACAGCTCTTTCGTATATGGTGGGTCAAGAAGTCATGGTCATTATTCCGTCCAGAAAGACAAGTTGCAAACTGAGTGGGCAGGACAGTACAAAGTGGTTAGGTGGGTAAATGACATAAAGTACATTGTTGAGTTACCTGACCATAGACAGACAGAAAGGATGTACCATGTCAACATGATGAAGCCATATGCAAATAGGGCTGACATGGTGTTCGCAGTGTAGTCATGGGATGGGACGGATGCAGGAAACCCCTTCTGGATTTGCTGGAAGAGAGTAAGAAGTCCTCTGTGGAGGCAGTAAAATTGTCCCCAAACTGACCCAGGCCAGATCCAGAAAGTAAGGGAGGTTTTAGCAGATTTTGCTCCTTGTATAGTGTCAAACCTGGATTAACCCCTTAGAGACATATGATGGGAGACAGGGACACAGACGGCTGTCCACATATCGGTGTTGGAGGCTGTCCAAAGGACATTAGGAGGAAGTGGAGGAGATGCTGGATTTAGGGTAATCCAGAGACCTCAGAGTTCTGGGCCTCACCCGTAGTCCTTGTACCCAAGCCAGATGGCTCGACTCATTTTGTATAGACTATTGTGTACTAAATGTAGTCACAAAGTCAGATGCCCACCCAATGCCCCAGACGGACAAACTCCTGGACAAGTTGGGAGGCGACTACCTAAGACCATTGACCTGACAAAGGGGTATTGGCATGTAGAGTTGGCGGACAGAGCTAGGGAGAGGTTGTCCTTCATCACTCTGATAGGCTTATTTGAGTTCAAAGTAACCTTTCAAATGAAGACTGCCCCAGCCTTTAAAGGTTGGTGAACCAGGTGTTAAATGGTGCTGAGAAGTACACCGTGGCATACCTGGATGATATTATCATCTTTATTACCAGCTGGGAGGAACACCTTTACACCTTAGGGAAGTGCTGAACAGGATACAGAGGGCCTGACTCACTGTAAAAGCCGAGAAGTGCCAGGTGACCATGGAGAAGTGGCATACCTCAGGCATGTGGTAGGCCAGGGACAGCTCCACCCTAACCAAATAAAAATAGAGGTAATCCAGGCATGGCCTAGACCAGAAATTCAGAAGCAGGTCAGGTGTTTTCTGGGACAGCAGGGTACTATAGAAAATTTGTACCCAATTACAGTGCCCTGGGTGCTCTGCTATCTGACCTGACAAAGAAAAGAATGCCCAAGAAAATTACCTGGGGCCCAGCCTGTGAGGAAGCCTTTTCAGACTAAAGGAGGCACTGTGCAGTGGCTCCTGTTTTGACAAGTTCTGACTATAGTAAACCTTTATAGTTCAGACTGATTCCTCAGACGTGGGTATTGGGGCAGTACTGAGCCAGACATCCAGCGAAGGGAGGGATTACCCAATAGCCTACCTAAGTAAAAAAGTTGCTTTCCAGGAGCAGTCATACTCTATGATGGAAAAGAAGTGTCTTGCCATAGTGTAGGCCCTAACGAAATTGGAGCAATACTTGTATGGGCAGCATTTTGTGATACAGACTGACCACAACCCCTAGTTTGGCTAACACAGATGGGGAAAAATGCTCGATTACTAAGATGGAGTCTTGCTTCAAGGATATGATATGACCATACTACATAGGGCTGGAGCAACCAATCAGAACTCAGATGGGTTGTCCAGGGTGTATGAGGAGTGAACTGATTTAGGAAGCTCATCCCATGCAGGATAGACCCCAAATTCAGTGTAAGTGAGGAGGAATTGTCACACCTGGACAGCTGGTTCTGATCCCTGTATAATTTTTGTTGTAAATGTAACAAATTAATGTATGATGGACTGTGGCAGGGGAGGTGCTGGCTGCTGAAGCTGACACTTCAACCCCCAAGGATAAGTTCAAAGGACAGGACATTGTTAAACTGCAGATATCTGGTGCAATTATCTGGTCAATTTGCTTTGATCCCAGGAAATGAAATTAGCCATTCATGACATCCTCAAGGAAATCCTTTGATCTGCACTAGAAGTCCTGAAAAAGGGACACTTGCCAGTGTTATGAATAACCTCCCAGGAAACCAGCTAATTTCATCAAAGAGACCTTTGATGTGTAGACACCAAGGCCAGATGGAATTAAGGAGTCAAATACACTTTGCTTTGAATACAGTGACTTATTTTAAAGAGACTTTGATGTCTATGAGAAAGCAGATCACAGACTGGTTTTGACTAGTTACATAGAGAAGAGATGTATTATGTCATCTCTTATTGTTTTAAATACCTTAGTAGGCCATCTTGGTGTTATAAAAATATAGATTTTGTTACAACAAGGCGGAGTTTGGTGACCTCAGCAGAAGGCCGGCTCAGGAGTGGTTTTAACTGCTGAGAGAACCTGGACAGACACGCTTTCATACTTCTGACTGAGGAAGAAACATCACAGCACTGAAAGAAAGTAAGCATATATTAGATTAGATTAGTCTGAATGTTATTATTTGTAGGAATCTGCACTTTTACCTGTTTGTTTTAAGACAGTATGTGTTGGGATATTTTGTTCTATAATATTTTCTGTTTACCTCTTTTAAAGTAAAGATATATATTTTAAAATGGAAACTGTTGGTGTGCCTTGACATTTCTTTATTTAAGTGAAGCTTTTGAAGGTTATAGTTAACACTGTGTTGAGCTTATTATAATACCAAACTGGGAAATGGATAGAGTTCTCTGAGGTCTTGCATAGAATTCTAAGGTTCATTTTGCAGACCTGGTTAGGTGCCCAGTAGGCAAAGATATCTGGCCCCGAAGACAGAATTATCTGAGCCTGATAATTGGGTACACTAACAAGAGGTTATCAGTTTGAATCCTCCAGAACTTGAGACTAAAGTGACTCAATCCACAAAATAGACAAGAGGGTTACCTTGTACTGTTCACTGTCCACAAATCATACACTCAGAGGTTGGCACTTTGAGAGTAGAGGGCTGACTGATTGAGTGAATTTGTAACAGATGCCACAGTGGAACTGCAGATGAACTGAGGTAAGTGTCCTGTGTCATAGCCAAGAAAGGGATGGTTGAGCACTGGACTGTGTACATGCAGTGGCTAAGCATGGCTCCCAGATTCATGTGGCATGTTTGATGTACCTCTAGGGCAGGTTCTTTAGAGTTCTGTTAGCTTCCATTACATAATACAGAGGACAATGTAGTCAGTTGTCCTGGTAGCCAATGTAACACCTTGAAAGCATGTTCCATGTACATGTCTCCATTGTTCTGTACAATACAGGAAGCCATGTGCATCTGGGGCTCTGCTACATTGGAAATGCTGAGGTGGGAGACTCTCACATCAAGAATCTTAGGTGGTGTACATGACAATTATAAGTGGTGGTACCTGAGTATAGTACTCAATGGGGCAGGATGATTGCACTGGTGGGCCTCACATACATTTTGGTGAGGTGATTGAACATAGTTTCTCTGACTTCTTCCCAATGTAACCCCTGTGTGTATGCTATTTCTAGTGGTAGCCTGGACACATGGCGATGATGGATGATGGCATCCACATCTAGTGGTGGTGCTGCCACTGTGTCTGGGTGGAAGCACCTCATCCCCATAGTACGTGATGCACACTGTCAGCAGAGTTGCTCCCTCACATACATGCATAGGTTGTGGTGGTCCTGTGTCCATGGGCCCCTATCCATGTCCATACCTGCCTGTCTGTGACCATCACAATGGCTGTGACTGTATATGGGCAGCCTGATATTAGGTAGCCAAGGGTTGTGGTAAGGCAGCATTGCCAGGACACCTACCTGGTCAGGGGTGGGAGGGTTACACCACAATCCAGTTCAGTTGTGTGCCACTGTGTGTAGTTCCTCATCACTGTATTGCACTCTGTTGTCCATCAGGTACCATGGAGAACACTGACCAAATTCGGGCACACCACTTCACTGCAGAGAAGCTACAAGTGCTGGCACTGGCCTATAATGCCAGATAAGAGGCCTTGTCCTGGAGCAAGAGGATCAATGTCCAGGTACGGTGGGCTTGGGAGGAGATAACTGACAAGGTTAATTACCATCAGTGGATGCAAGAAGCCCATGGAAGCAGTAAGAAAGCTCTTCAAGGACATGAGGAGGAGGTGAATGAAGGAGGTCATGGCAGCAAAGTGCCAGGAGTTGCATGCCACAGCTGGGGCACACAGGCATTGAGGGCTGCACATATCCTTGATCCTGCAGAGGAGGCCATAACGTCCACCCTACTGCCTGTGAGGTAACAGGAGTGCTAGGTGGCAGCTAAAAGAGCCAAGTGAGACCTGCAAAGCCATTTGTGTGACTGCCGTGTGAAGTTCCATTGGCATGTGTGCGTATGTGGGTGTATATAAGTATGGGTGTATGCATGCATACATCAGTGTTAGGTGATACATTGGACATAGGCCACACTACTGTTTCTTTGTCACCAGTGTGTAGCCTTTGTGTGCAGATCTATGACCATATGTTGTTACCTTTGTGCTCACCAGTTCTGGGATGTGTGCTTCCTGGGAACAGGGTGTGTGCTCACTGCTTCTGGGGAGTGAATCCACTGGTGCTGACTGCATGCATGCTGATAGTGGGGTGCATGCCCACTGATGCTGGTTTGTGTTCACTGGTGCTGGGGTGTGCACCGCAGGTGCTGTGTGTGTATGTACACAGTTGTTGGTGTGTGTGCTCACTGGTGCTGAGTTGTGTGCCCCCATGGTAAAGGAGTGTGTGCTTATTGGAGTAGGGGTGTGGGATGTGTAGATACCCAATGGGTATAGGTAGCACACCGATACACAGCATGGATGAAGTGTTATCATTCCCAGGGCATGTATGTTGCTTCAGCCAGAACAAGGCTCTGTATGGTACAGTGCAAGATAGCTAATTTCTCCTCTCCCTTAAGCACACCACATCAGACCAAACACAGCAAAGCACACCCCAGAACCATCTTATGGGCAGCTGCCCTTGTCATCCACCCATCTGCACCAGCTGGCAGAATGCAACAAGGAGGACATGAAGAAGGTGATGATGAGACCTACAATGGGAGCTGGAAACAGGTAGGAACCACTTAAAACCAGGAGAGGCTGTCCTCCCTGCCATTCCCCATATAGAATGGGGCCCAGACACTGTCTAAATGTGGCCCAGTGGTCACAGATGTGCAGGCCACCAAAGTCTCTGGCATAGCCACACTGTGCCATACCAAGACCCCAACTGTGGCAAAGCCATTGCCCCTACCATGTCTTGCCAATGCAATAGGCAGCCATTGCTGTGCTCCCCATAATCCATCCTCAAGCACAACCATCCCAGGCCCATGCCACCATACTGGACACAGCCAGCTTGCAGCACCACACTGACCACAGCACCTACTGAGGTGCTGCCTCAGCTCATACAATGGCTGAAGGTGCAGCCTGACCTTGTCCCAATGGACAGTTCCTGGTGATGGCTGGATAAGGATGTGGCGGCAGCTGTTGAGGTCAACAGTTGAGGCACAGCGTGTTGTACAACAAGAACTGACATGCCCAATACATGCTGCATGAAGACATGCAGTGCTGAATAGTGGGCAGAGGCATGCCATGCAGTGCTCATAGTGGCCCTACGTGACCTGCACCCAGATCTGATAGCTGGCATGATCTCCTGCATGGATTGTCTGTGTGACAGCATGCTGCTGGCTGCAGTCATGGTGGCAGGCACCGTGAATGCTGAACATAATGTAGCTCTGGCCTGTCCAGTGAGAGCAATACCAACCTACAATGGTCACCACAGTGTACACCCATGCCATGCAGTGCTAAGACAAGAACTCTCGGCACACTCAGGACTCCTAGGTCAATAAGAACACCATGAACATCAGGTTGTGACCTGCTCATCCCTGGGGCAGTACTCCATGATCCACAGCTGGTGGCTGGCAACATCATTTACACACTGATCCCCACACCATGGATGAGGTCTCCCTCAACTATACTGGGTATAGTGCAGATATACTCTCTGTACCTGGTGGGGTGGTAGGGGACACATGTTGGTTGTGCATGGCCACCCTCACCAACATGTTCATCCTCACTCCTGTGTACTACCTGTGTGACAGCAACATCTTCCCTTGTGACCTAGCTAGGTAGTCTTAATCCTAGCATGAATGGCCTGTACTACAGCCCCTGAGCCTGGCTGGTGGGTATCCATGTACAGTCCTGTGCCCCTCCAACATGGCCTACCTTGTATGTAATCCATATGCTACCCCACCGCCTGGTGTGCCTGTATTTTCATGCATCCCATCATTCTCCCCCATCTGGTTGGTATGTATCTGTGTTGACACCCTTTTGAGACTTTATGCTAACATGGACATATTTTTGTGTACACCCTATTTGCTAACCCCTGGTTGCATTGCATTTCTGTGTCCTGATTTTGTTACCCCCAACCTGGCATTATGGTCTAAGATACCATTCTACTTGTATAATAATACATTGAATAAACATATTACAGTTGCCTGTATGGTCTATACTCACCCAACATGTCTGAAGATGTCTCTTATGAATTGGACCCTGTATTGCTAGTCCTTCCTGGCAATTATTGAGTCATGCCTGCCGAGCTGCTCAAGTATCCTATAGTCCTCTGGCTCCAAATCCATTGCAGATTGTTCCTCTGGGGCAAACATGCATACCCCAAGTTGAGTGCCATGAAGTGTAGTATACAGCAGGCAATGAATATGGCAGAGGCTAGAAATGTAGAAACAGATTTTGATGGCCGATAAAGACCACCTGGCCCACCTAGTCTGCCCATTTCTCTACCTACTTAAACTCCAGATCCTAAATCCTAAATCCACAGACTTCTTCAATCCTCCATAGAAACTGCTCATAAAATCCTAGGAGTCCAAAAATCTTGGTTAATCCTAAAAAATTCAAGGGAGCAGTAGGGTGGATCAGCAGGAAGCCAGTCCGCTTACAGCACAAGTTTAACAAAACTTGCTGTGTAACAACAAAACATCTGAAATTAAAAAACTCCAAGCTCTGATTACAACTCAGTGACTTTAGGAGGAAAATAACACTGCATAAAGGTGTAAACTGCCACTAAACACCCGATGGTATAAAAGCCAACTAAACTAAATGGAGTTCGGAGAAAAAACTCAAAAGGTACAGCTCTACACGTAAATGTAAAATTACTACCTGCCTCACTCCTTCAGCCCTGTCTAACTAAAATAATACAAAAACAGTGAGTAAAAATAAAATAAAGTCTAGGGATGGGGCATGTAGCGATATCAGGCTTGAACAAAACATCACCTAACAGCATTTTTGAGGTGGTGCAGTTGTCCAGAATCGGGGTAATTTAGACAGGAGATTTGCATAAATTGGGATTATTTTTTTGAGTTGGGCAGGGGCTGAGACACACGATCAGATATGTTAACTCCTTTTGTAGTCTCTGTTTGGTCTTGGGGAGGCAGGACGAACCTGACAATTTCAAGTTTCTGGGAAAGCATACAGTCCATACTGGAAAATGTGCTCAACAGCCTAATAACATCTTTATTTTTTTTCCTTGCCTTCATCATGAACAACTTGTCATGAGTGGGCCTTATATTATAGTGAGTTGGAATGTAAAGGTGAGCAGGATCGATGTAAACGCCAAGTGATACTTAAACACCTTCGGATCTGAGAACGGGATTGCTTATCCACAAGACACACATCTTTGAGGGAGAATGTTTCCTTTTATGCAGGAGTTGGGTGGGACAGGCCTTTGGGTCAGGCAGCTCTATGAGCTAAGGGGGTGGCTATACTGATTGCTAAGATGGTTCCCTTCGGTTGGAACAAGAGGTCTGGGACCCAAATGGTCACTACATCCTGCTGCACAGTACCCTGGAGTCTCAACAGATTCTTCTGGGAATGATTTATGGTCTAAATGTAGATTCCTCCCAGTGTTTTATTCAGCTGCTAGGCTTATTGCTACTAACCCACACAAGTTGACCTTATTAGAAGGGGATTGGAATATCACTCACATATAACCCTAGATAGATCAGACTCTAAATAATGTGGTCTGCCTCCAGCCCAAAGAGCCTTGAAGAATCTTATGCATGGGGCAGACCTAATAGACATCTGCAGAGTGTTGAACGATGATGAGCTCCAATGTACCCTTTTTCCTCTCAGCATAAGTCCCACTCTAGGATTGATTATATTTTAGCTAGCTCTTTTGCCCTGTCTGGTATAGTTGGTTCAGTTATACAGGCTAGGGTCATATCTGACCACTCACCTGTATCTATCACCTTCTTGCTAGTCAAAGGGGAGACACTGATAAGTCAGAGGAAAATCACAGCCTCTCCTACAAAACTGGGTACTAAATGAGAAAAGACCGAGGTAGAAAGGTCAGTGGAGGATGCTGCAACAGAAGGTAAAGCCATCAAAAATGGAGATCAATGAGTACAATGCCTGTCATCTGGGTAACAAGCTTCCTGAATTAGTGGCCTTGATGGAGGAGGAACATCTGGATATTGTGGCAGTCACAGAAACATGGTACACGTAAAACCAAGACTGGGATGTAAACATACCAGGATACACTATCTACAGGAGGGACAGGGAGGGTAAAGAGGAGGAGGAATAGCTCTTTACATAAGGGAAGGAATAAAAGCAACAGAACAAAAGGGTAAACAGGGAGGAGAAGAAGAAGCACTGTGGGTAAATTTGGAGACAGGCAATGGCACCACAATCCACACAGGGTTAGAGCACAGACTCTTCTCAGGGGAGGAAATGGACAAGGAAATGATAGAAAGTATACTTAGAATGGCAGAAAAAGGTGAGATATTGCTGATGGGTGATCTGAATATGCAAGATGTTAATTGGAGTGCAGTTGCAGCAGCCACTTGAAGAGTGGAGTTATTCTAGATGCCAACAGGGGCATGCCTTAGACAACTAGTATTGGAGCCCACTCAAAGGGAGCAATCTTAGACCTGATTCTCTCAAATGGAGATGGAGAGAGATCACAGATGGTAGAAGTGGGTAGCCATCTGGGAATTAGCCACCATCGAACAGTATGGTTCACAATAAACAGCAATAGAGTCAAGCCAACAAAAGCAAAAGTACTGGACTTTAGGAGGGCTGACTTTGCCAAAATGGGTGAGTGCCTAAGGAATGCACTAGCAAATGGGCAGGAAGGAGGGTGGAAGAACAATGGGGAATAATTAAAATTGCCATCACAGAGGTAACGAGCCTTTGTGTGAAGCAAATAAATAAACCAAAACAATGTAAGAAACCACTATGGTTCTCAAAGGAAGTGGCAGTGAAGGTTCAAGAGAAAAGAAAGCATTCAGGAAGTACAAGGAATCGCAGAAGGAGCAGGACAGAGAACTGTATCAGTTAAAGCAAAAGGAGGCTGGGAAGGCAGTCAGAACAGCAAAGGCCCAAACTGAGGAAAAGATAGCCAACTCAGTTAAGAAGGGGATAAACCTTTATAGGTACATCAGGGAGCGAAGGAAGACCAAGGAGGGATAGTGAGGCTTTAAAAGGAGAGGAGAAGGAGACCGTGAAAGGCAGAGATACTAAACAAATATTTTTGCTCAGTATTTACAAATGAAGAGGGGAGGTATAAAACAAACAGTAGAAACACTCTGGTTGCAGAAGTTGATGCCAGCCCATTTACAGAAGAAAGGGTTCTGAAAGAACTCTTAAAACTGAAGGTGGAGAAAGCAATGGGGCCTAATGGGATTCAGCCCAGATATCTAAAAGGACTAAGGGTAGAACTAGTGACCCACTGACTACCCTTTTAACAAATCATGGGAGGATGGGGTGGTACCCGAGGACTGGAGAAAGGGCTGATGTGATTCCCTTCACAAAAGTGGGAGCAAGGCAGAAGCAGGAAACTACAGACCTGTTAGTTTAACCTCAGTGATAGAGAAAATGATGGAATCACTTCTGAAGGAAAGAATTGTCGAGTATCTAGAGGCCAGAGGGCACAGGACCCTAAGCAGCATGGATTCACAGTGGAAGGTCATGCCAGATGAATCTGATAGATTTCTTTGACTGCTTGACCAAAGTAGTAGATCAGGGAGGGCTGTGGACATGGCCTACCTAGACTTTAGCAAGGCATTTGACACAGTCCCACACAAAAGATTAATATACAAGTTAGCCAACCTGGGAGTGATCCCAAGATGACAGCCTGGGTAAAGAATTGGCAGGAGAATAGGACACGAGAGTAATAGTAAATGGAATCCACTCAGAAGAAAGGAGGGTTACTAGTGGGGTACCGCAGGGTTCAGTATTAGGACCGATCCTCTTCAATGTCTTTATAAGCAACATTGCAGAAGGACTGAAGGAAAGTATGTCTCTTTGCAGATGACACAAAGATCTGCAACAGAGTTGATGCACAGGGTGGGGTGGAAAGGATGAGAAGGGACTTGCAAGGTTAGAGGAATAGTCAAATGTATGGCAGCTTAGATTCAATGCTAAGAAGTGCAGGTAATGCACCTGGGAAACAAAACCCAGGGGAAGAGTACACAATGGGGGTGAGATACTAACAACAACAATAATGGAAAGGGACCTGGGGTAGTCATATCAGATGACCTAAAGGTGGGCAAGCAATGTGAGAGGGCAGCAAGGAGGGTTGGGGAATACTGGGATGCATAGGAGAGGCATCACCAGTAGAAAACAGGAAGTTATTATCCCTCTGTACAGACAGCTGGTGAGACCCCATCTGAGTACTGCATACAGTTCTGGAGACCCAGTCTCCGCAAAGACATAGACAGGATGGAAGCTGTCCAGAGGAGGGCAACTAAAATGGTGCAGGGTCTGCACCAGAAGACATATAAAGGGAGATGAAATGAGCTTAATATGTATAGCCTCGAGGAAAGGAGAGAGAGGGGGACATGATAGAAACATTCAAGTACCTCAAGGGAATCAACAAAGTCCAACAGGATAGCATCTTTCAAAAAGAGGTGTGCAAGAACAAGAGGGCACAATTTGAAGATGGGGGTGGCTCAGAGGTAATTTAAGGAAGTATTTTTCACAGAGAGTGTTGTGGATGCATGGAACGGCCTTCCGGAGGAGGTTGGAGTCAAAATCGTGGTGGAATCTAGCATGCATGGGACAGTCATAAGGCCATTCTAGGGGTGGGATAGGAAGAAGTAGGCTGCTGGTTAACTAGGATCTGCAGCTTATCCAGTAGGTAGGGAAACGGGCAGACTGGGTGGGCCAAGCGTTCCTTATCTGCCGTCAAATTCTTTGTTTCTATGTTTCAATGTTTCTATTTTACTGGTCCCTGAATCAGGAGAGATGCCGTGGCACCTAAATAACCAGATGTTTCAAAATCTGACTCTTCTCGGTTGTTAAGAACTTCATCTCCCATTTCTTAGCAGACAACAAAGGGTCTGTGACTGAAATAGATGTGGTATGGGTGACCTTGAAATGTGCCCTATGGGATGAATGCATCTGCTTGGCTGCCACTAATTCTAGACAATCTAAAAGACAGATGGATAGTCTGCTTGGATCAATCAGGATCCTTAAACGTACCCTTAGCTGTCAGTCTCTGGATGGGGATTGGTTTGTTACATAATTTGCAAGCACAATACTCTGACTTGATGTCTCAGAAAGCTGAGCTTTCCCTGAAACGTACCAAGCTCAAGTATTTGGATGTAGGAGACAGAGCAGGCAAATTGCTCACTATTAGACTGAGGCAAGCCAGAGCCTTCTGATTCATTCTGGGTCTTTGTATTGATGAAGCCAGTTCTGTAATTACTGACCCTAGAGACATAGCTGCTGGACTAAGCTGGTAGTACCAAAGCCTATATTCCACTGAGAGTCCTCAGCCCTCTGATGGAGATATAATGGACTATTTCCACTTGGTCAAACTTACCAAGTTGTCCCCACCAAAGTAAGGTTCCTAGGTAGTCATATTACTGTTTGGGAAGTTACACAGGCTATGGAAAACTCCCTGCTAAGTCCCTGGGTCTTGACGGTTTATCTAATAACCTGCATAAAGCATGCCTCTCAGAACTGGCTCCATTATTGGTAGAGGTATATAATTTTGGTACATAGATGGGATTTCAAAGTCTACCTTCCTTAGTACACTCATTACTCTTATCCCTAAAGAGTGGAGAGATCCCCAGAATCCTGGGAATTATTGACCCATTTCGCTACTCAATTCTGACGTGAAAATCCTTGCTAAAGTCTTAGCCAATAGGTTAGGGCCCCTTATGTGCAATCTTATTGGTAGGGAGCAGGTGGGTTTCATGACTGGTAGGTCCTCAAGAGATCACATGCGGAAACTGTTACATCTTCTCTCAGCATCAAGGGGTTCAGATTCCCAGCTGTTCTTGTATCCCTTGATGCCAAGAAAGCTTTTCATCATGTCTCCTGGGACTTTCTTTTTCTGCTATGGCCCACTTTGGTCTCCCTGAGGATTTCATTAAATGGGTCTGACTTTTATACACCTCCCAATAGCTCAAATTTGGTGCAATGGCATGCTGTCTGATCCCTTTCCTCTATACTGGGTACCAGGCAGGCTGCCCATTTTCCCCACTCCTGTTTAACTTGTATCTGGAGCCCTGATTAGAACATTGTCTCCTCCCAGGATAAAGGAGATTAAGATAGGCTAACATTGCTATCCCCTTTCAGCTTATGCTGACAACTTTTACTGCATCTGAGAATCCACTGATGGGTATACCATCCCTTTGGCAGATGTGGAAGCCTTTTCTAAGGTCTCCTACTGTAAGTTCAATATCTCAAAACCAGGATATTCCCAATGAATAATAAAATCACTCAGGCAGAAATAGTAGACTACCATCTCTCATGGGAGGCAAGGTCTTTTAACATATTTAGGCATCAAGGTGGACAGGGTTACACCCATGATAATCAGGGAAAACTCTTCTGGGCTGTTGAGCACATTAAAAGCTGATCTAGACAGGGGTGCTCTCCCCTATCATTATGAGGGAGAATTAACATTGTTAAGATGAATGTGCTTCTCGCTCCTTCGTCCAATGGGCATGCTTGGAGCTTTTACCCCAAAAGTTGGTTTCTAAACTTAAAAATGCTTAATGCCTTTATGTGGAAGGGGAAAGGTGTCAGAAGAGCCTACTTTAAGCTCACAGCCCCAAAATCTCTAGGCAGACTAGTAATCCCCTCCTTTTCACTTACTAATGTGTGTATCATATCAGTAAATTGGCTTACTGGATTAAGGGTGTTGATGCAGGAAGACCTCAGACTTATACGCCCTGTGGCTAAATACAGAAATCTTCCTGGCTGCCAAGAATCACTGTGCAATCTTATCACTAGTGTATATGACTCTAGGCTGCATACCAAATCCTTAGGAACAGTCCTATCGGTTGGTCCCTCTAGGCATTACATCAAGTGCAAACTCACCTTTCTCTAATTGACACCTGTCCTCAATCAGCCCATTTTGGGCAATTCCATTTTCAAATTGAGATAAGCTATCTCAGTCAAGTATTGGGCCCTTTAATGGGGAAAAGACTCTCAAAAACTTTGCCTGAGGGAAAATGGTTTCATTCCCAAATTTCCAGTCCCAATTCAAGGTACAGGAGAGGTCCTTCTTTGTGTACCGCAACTCAGGGGCCATCTCTTCCATTATGGGAAGTATGTTGAGGGCATCCCTCCAAAACTGATTTGTCTTCAATTTGCAGGTGAGAGCAGCCACATGAAGTTTCTAATGTGTACAAAGAGCTACAGTCCTTGGAATCTCATTTGCCTAAAGGTGTCTGCTTCTATTGGATCCAAGAACTTCTCCTTCCAACTTAAGCAGATTTCTGGAAAAAATATGGCAAAACATGTATAAGTTGGTTAAACAGGAGAGGTTGCAGTTAGTGCAGTTTAACACAATGCACAACCTATACTTTATGCTAGTGAAGCTCTACAAAATGGGTAGACTGCCTTCCCTAACTGCCTGTGGTGTTCAATATCGAAGGGTCCCTATACCATATGCTGTGGACTTGCCCAAAAGCTCAGATTTTCTGGCAAGCCATCAGGAGAGCCTTAGACCTAATTCTTGGGCTTGATCCACTATTCACCCCACGAGGCCTGCATATTGCATAGCTTCCCCTGGAGTCCTGAAAGTCAGGACAGCACATATGGAGGTAATTTCAGCTGTGGCCAAACTGGTGGTCATGAGGCACTGGAAGGAGGACTCACTTCCTCCGTGATAGAGTGGCACAGGGAAGCTCTTCTGGCTCTCCAGTTGGAGAAACATATTGCTTCAATGCATAATAGAGTTAATGTTTATCAGAATAATTGAGATCTTTAGATGCTTTACTCACAGTATGGAATCCCTGACTTCACTCATCTTGAACACCTTAAGTTAACCCCAGATCTATTAACTGATGACTGCAATCGCACAGGGTGAGATTGGGTGGTATGGGGGGTTGTTTGTGTTCTTTAGAATAATGAATGTGGTTTGTATTAGCGTAGGTATTTTATTTCTTTTTGTTGTTTGATGGGTGTAGTCCTTGAGCCTGCACCACTTTGTCTGTATACATGAATTTATTTTTGTGTTATACCAATGATAATAAAATATATTGAATTACAAAAAAAGAAAACTATGATCTGGTGAAAAGTGAAATCCTGAAAAGGTACAACATCTCCAGAGAGACACCTACAGGCAAGATTTCAATCTCTGGGGTACAACTCAGTTGACAATCCTTGAGAAGCCTTCACCTGACTCAGAGATCTCCTGATGAAGTGGATCCATCCAGAGAGCAAAACAGTCCCACAGATCATCAACACATTTGCCATGGAGCAATTCATCAACATCTTGCCTATAGATGTGCAGCTGTGGGTAAAGGAACACAGACCAGAGGATAGGGAAAAGCTGTTTCTTTGGCTGGAGGACTAACAACTGGCCAGACAGATACCACAGCAGTGAGGTAAGAGCCAAGCTCCAGTAAGAAACTCTTTCCCATTTAAATTCCAAGCCTGCTAAGAACTCTGGTGGGGTAACAAATCTGTTGCAAAAGACGTTATCTGCTATAACTGTAATAAGCCAGGCCATTTTGCAAGAAACTGCTGAAATAAAGAGAGTGGCACTGGAGCAGGTTTGTCCTTGCAGATTTGTCCTTGGCAGACTGGGGCAGGTACCCAAAAGATGTGAAGGTGGGGAATAAGACTGTAATGGGAGTCATTGGTTTGGGAAGCAGACAGACCCTAGTGCATGTTAAAGTGCTGGGAAAACACTGTGCAAAGGGACCAGGTACTGGTGTCATCTGCATCCATGGGGACACTTGATACTATCCCACCACCCAAGTGACTCTGACCATTAGGGTATATCATGCCAAATGAAAGTGGGGTAGTACCAAAGTTACCTATACTAGTTATTATTGGAAATGACTTTCCAGGATTTACTGAGTTGATCAAAGAGGAAGTAAATCTGATGTTTCAGCAGCTGTGGTGACAAGAGCTCAGGTAAAGAACATTTCAGATAGTGGGACACTTTTCCTTTCAGTGATCTTGATTCAGACTTGTTTGAGCACAGCTTCAATATCTGGAAATCCAGGAAAGAAAGACAAAGCCTGAACAAATTGTGGCAACAAATGACTGATGCACATGAAGGGTTAAAATATGAAAATGCTGAAACTAAATTGATAACTGATTGTGATTTTCTGTCAGAGCAAGCTAATGATGTTTCTCTCCAGGGTTATTTTAAGCAGCTGGGGTGAAACCAAAACAGGGTGGACTGACATTTAAAAATGTAATGGATTACTGTACAGAATTTGGGTTAAACCTCAAACACAGGAACAGAAAGAACAACTGGTTATACCACAGAAGTATAGAACAGAATTGTTACAGATAGCACATGAAAGTCCTATGGCTTGTCACTCAGGAGGGATCGCACCTTGCCAGATTGCTGTATATATTTTACTGGCAGGGAATCCATGAAGCTGTTGCTACCTATTGTAATTCCTGTGATGAGTGTCAGAAAGTAGCCCCAGTCACTAGAAAAGACAAGGTGCCCTCGTACTCCTACCCTTATTAGATGTGCCTTTTGTGAGAATTGCAACGGATGTGGTTGGTCCTTTAGACAAAAGTAAAAGGGTAATAGATTTTTCCTGTTAGTATGTGACTACACTACTCTATACATAGAAGCGGTTCCAATGTACTGTTACAGCCCCAAAAGTTGCAGCAGAGCTTAGGCAAAATTTTCAGCAGAGTCGGCATACGAATAAATTATTAGTGATCAGGGTAGTAATCTTGGTGCTGCACTGTGTAAAAAGTTGTACAGACTGCTAGGTATCACTGCCATAAGAACCTCCCTATCACCCTCAGACAGATGGTCTTGGTGAGCATTTTAACCAAACTTTAAAAGCATGTTAAAAGGTTTGTGAAAGGGAAGGGAAAGACTGGTACCAATACCTGCCTTACCTACTTGTTGCTTACAGAGAAGTGTCACAGGCATCAACAGGGTTTTCGCCATTTGAAATGCTGTATGGTAGGCAGCCAAAAGGGCCTCTGGATGTGATAAAGGAAATGTGGGAAGATAACCCCACTCAGAAACAGTCTATCTTCTTCTATATGTGCCCTAAGAAATAAACTGGCAAAATATATTGAAATTGCCCATAGTAATCAGAACAGGCTTAAAACCAGCAGAAGGTATGTGTGACAGGAACAGGACCCTGTCCCATTTGTTTTGGAGAAAGTGTATAAATGCAAGGATCTGTATTCTTCCTTTTCTCTCTTATCTGTCTGGTTGCGCAACCAAATTTTTCCTGTGAGACCTCGGACTTGATCAACCCAAGCAGTCTTGCAATTCTTTGCCTGTCATTGTCTTTCTGTTTTCCTTGCTTTCTGTTTTCCTCCATTGCATATCTAGATCAGGTAATATAAAATATATGAGAATCAGTGCATGGAAATGTAGCTGATAATGGAATCACTTTTATTTAGAAAATTATGTTACTGTTAAAATGTATATATTTATCATTTGAAATAACTGTAAAAAGCTAGAGGTCATTTGAGTGCAAATGCCTGAGCCTTTGTAAAGGTTGAGGAGAACTCAGGAAGTTCTCAATGTTCTAGTAGCTCCTGAAATTTACAAAGAACAGGATACTTACAAAGGATGGGGTTGAATAAGTCTTATTAAAACAGCTAAGCTGAATAGCAAGGGAGATTTTTTTTCCAAGAAAGATTTTATTTACAAAAAGATTTTATTTTTGCCTCTGTATATATAGAATAAAGTATGGGTCTCGGTGTGTAACAAGAATTTACACACACCCGAGGGTTTATGCATAGCATCAGACCCTCTAGGGTCTGTGTAAATTCAAGTTTACATACTGAGACCCATATTTTATTTTATATAATTGTTGGGCTTCTTTTCACCAGCAATTATATAAAATAAAAAGAATGCTGTATCGACCTGTTAGATTACGCCAGCAAGCGAGGTTCGCTTTCACTTTATTTTAAATATTGTTATGGGGTCCATCCAGTAGTCGTGGTGGAACAACTGAAGTAATTTAAAAATTACTTACTGCTGAGTGTCCATGGTAGTTTCTCTCCATGGTGTGTTTTGTGGTAGGTTACCTGTTGGGAAGGACACAGCTTAACGAGGAGTTCGAAAGACAGAGTATGGGGAAAACATGAGCGTTTTTGCCATTATAAACACTCCTTTATAATGACAAATTATACCACGGTTTCCCAATGGGAAAAGGGAAGCCCATTAATTATATAGCAATTCTGAACAGGTTTATTTTATTTCATGTTCCTGTAACTGCAAATAAACAGTTTTATGGAATTTTACAACTGCTCTTGGTTTTATCTATGCTTCCTGACCTATGCCTCGATGACATTCACCTTACCAATAACCAGCCCATAATGAAGTTACAATGTTCCTGGTGCTAGTGGACCCCAATCACAAGCCCGTAATAAAGTTAAAACATCACTGGTGCTAGTCCCCCAGTCGTCAGCCTGTAATAAAGTTAACACATGCCTTGTGTTACTGCTCCCCTTCTGATTGCCAGTCCATAGGAAAATTGACAACCCTTTCTGGCATCTAGTGGCCCCATGCAGCACTGAACACCCTCTAGTCACCTTACCAGTATCCTCAGTACCACGACTGTGCATAAGGTGACTGATGCAGCTCTTCTCACGCCTCTTCAGACAGCTGCCATATGTCCAGGCAGGGAGTGTACATTTTATTTATAGGGCAAGCTGATGTACCCTGTCCTTTAAATAAGACTTGTTTATTATGGGCTGGCATTCGGGGTGCACTAACTCAAGGATGTTTTAGCTTTATTATGGGCTGGAAATCAGAGGGGGAACCACTAGCAACAGGAATGCTTTAACTTTATTATAGGCTGGTGACCAGAAAGGGTTAACACTAACTCCAGGGACATTGTAACTTTTTATGGGCTGGCAATTAGAGAGGGGACCACATGAAAGTTGCACCAGGGATGTTTACCTTTATTATGGGCTTATTATTGGGGAGGGACCACTAGCATCAAGGATGTTTTAATTTTAATATAGGCTGGTGATCAATGGAGGGGAACACTAGTACCAGGGATGTAGTAACTTCATTATGTGCTGGCAAATGGAGGGAAACCATTAACACCAGGGATGTTTTAGCTCTTTATGGGGTGACAATTGAGGAGGGGGGCCTCTAGCACTATGGACATTGTAACTTTATTACAGACTGGTGACTGGAGGTGATTGGAGGTGAGGGACCACTAGCATCAGGGTGTTTTTATCTTTATTACAGTCTGGTAAGCCGGGGGCACTAGCACCAGGGATGTTTTAACTTTATTACTGGCTGGCGATCAGAGGGGGCCACTAACACCAGGAAAGTGTTCATTTTAGCATGGGCAGGTGATCTGAGAGAAGGGGAACCAACAGCACCAGGGATATCTACACCTGACTGAACCAGCCAATGGGGGCGCTGTGCCAACCTGCTTTGCAACCCATGCAATGAGCCCATAACAGGCATTTAAATTGCCTCTTAGTGCCTTGCATGCCCAATTTGCTCATTTGCATGGGTCCCATTAAATATTGCAGATAGTATAGTGTTCTGGCACTACCAAGTCTGGCAGTGTACTTCAGGATCCATGTCGGAGAAGCAATACATGACTTAGTGCTGCACCACATGACTCTATATTCGTTTACTGAATGTGGCATCTTAAAGCTCTGGGGCAATTACAAGGGGCAGTACAAAGTTTTGTACTCTGCTTTGCACAATTTTGAATTTCAGGCCCCTGGTTAGCAGTTTGTATCCAAGATAGAAAAGTGCTATCATAGTGCTTCCATTCAGATAAAGGTATAGTGGACCTGGTGTAAATATGGCACTAATCTGTGGACTGCAGTACCTCCCAACTTCCTACAGGATCTCCCACATGTAAACCAAAACAGTGCCACAACAGTTCCACAAAATACAACCTGGCACTTTACAAAGGAGTTATAGCTAGAAAATAATTATTCACAAAATCAACATGGACTTTTTGGGGATCAGGTGACCTAGTAGAAAAGGAAGGTGTTTAACAGTTGAGGTAACAGTGCATATACTGTACATGGGTGGTCTTTGGTGTCTGGCTACACCCAGCCTAAATTTATAATAACTCAGGCTGTACTTCAGTCACCTACCTTCTCAACATGCTATGATGTTGTCTGGTTTGGAATGATGTTGTTGTTATTGCACAGTGGCAGTAACAGCAACTTTTCAAACCAGATAATGTGAATATTTGAATCTACCTCATGAGATAATTGATTTATGCAATAGGTGTGGAGCCAACATCCATTGTAAGAATCCATTTATCTCCACATGTGGGATAAATCTAATCTACTCTAGATTTATCCCACATAAATGGGATAAATAATAACTGTCAATCAAAGCTTTTTGTTCACTGTTTTGACAAACAAACTTGAATAACTTTAGTATGAAAAATGATAGCATAGTACTGTTAGCACAAAAATGCTCATGATAAAATATCTACAAAATGAGTGGTGTTTCATTTATAAATACTTTTAGTTTTTTTTTATAATTAGCAAACAACAGCATAAACTCCATTTTTTTCTTTTCACTTTTCCGACCAACAAATATGAATAACTTTAAAATGAAAAATTATAGCATGGTACTGTGAACACGAAAAATGTTCGCACAAAAATATCTACAAAATGAGTGTGTTTCATTAATAAATACCTTTTCGTTTTTTCATAATTAGCAAAAAACAGCATACAATTACATTTTGTTTCACTTTTTGACAAACAAATATGAATGACTTTAAAATAAAAGGTAGCATGGTACTGTGACCATGATGTTTGTTCAGTAAGTAGTTGTCTCAAAAAAGAGTGGTGTTTCGTTTAATAGCAACCACCATGCTAGACAGACATACACTAGAAAAGTTAACTGAAAGTCCCAGATAGTCCCAGAAATTATCATTAAAAAAAGATAATCAGTCAAAACCAAATGTTCCTGCCCTGATAAGAAGCATCTCTATTTCTAACTGAAATATTCAATGGTGAGGTCAGATAAATGATTTATCTACACTTGTGCCATTTGACCTCGGACACCTCACTTGTGACTAATGCCACTCGTGAAGTTGCCTGAGGTCAAACAGCACTTGTGTAGATAAATCATTTATAAGACAGCTCACCATTGTATATCCCCCTTGTATACCATATGATTTATATACTAAAATGCAAGCAGAATATGCCTAACGGTCTTTCATGTCTGTTAGTTTAGTCAGCCCCCACCCTGTGAGCTGACCTTGCTGCCCCCTTGCTTTCTCTGGCTTCTCCTGTCCCAGTTCCAGATATTCTTGCTGTTTAATGTCCCTCTTTAAGTGTGGCCTCCAAAACTGCATGCAGTACATGAGGTGCAGTCTCACCAAGCATTTATACAGAGGGAGTATCACTTCCTCCTTCTGGAGGTGATCCCCTAGCGATGCATCCCAGCATCGTGTTGGCCTTGGCTGCTGCCTCCTACAAGTCTTTCTAGACCATCTTTCCAGAGCCTCCAGATCCACCATAGGCCACTCTCCTCCTGCCCATCCACCACTGCCCCCAGTTTTGAGTCATCCTAAAGAGACTCATTTCACTCCTGATGCCTGTCCTTATATCAGAGACGTAGATGTTGACTAGCATTTCTTACTTTTTGTTTGTGTGTCTCTTGCAGGTAAAAAAACATGCTGTATTATGTAAATCGATTATCTGTTTACAGATTTGCTTTCTTTTCTACTTGATTATTGAAGATAAGCTGAGCCATTTATTTTTATTGTTAAAGTGACAGCACCACTGTTTGATGTGCTGCTCACAGGAGTCAGTTTGTGTGAAAAGCATGGCTTGTGGCTGCTAAGAAGAGTATAGCTGCTGTGACAATAACATGTTGGGCCTGATTTTAAAAGTGTTGCATTCACCACAAGGGACTTGCAGCACAGAGTTTGATGTAAGTGATGACATGCATCAAAGTGTGCCACAAGCACAGGTTTACGTAAGAAGCTTACCACAGCCCCTTGCACTAAATGCAGCCAGTTAGACCATTCACCCCAATGTAACTTTGTTTCCATGGGGTACCTTTACGGGATGATGCCAAAGCTTTGGCACAAGCTGTTGTAAAGTGGGAAAATGGTTGAAACTCTGACATCCCCTTCTAGTGTTGGACTGCATTACATCTGAGGACTTTGGTTGCAGCTGCATCATATTTTGTGGTGGTCGTAGGGCTTGATGCAAGCCTTACATCCCTTATAAAATCAGGCCTGTTATTTGCACAGTAGCTACAGTATGTTGCCAGTGAAAATGACAGCTTATAGTTTCCAAATGTATTTGCACTCCATGGTATACATCTGTATTACGGTGGTTAGGTTGAGCAGGGTTTTCTATGTTAAACTTCAAATTTTGCACTTTAATAACTTCACAACTTTTAATAGATTTGCACAAATATTTGCATCACCAGGCTTGAAGGTTGGATCTCTTGATATACCACGTTTCCACTTGGTTGCATGTGATGCTGATAGTGAAAAAAGTGAAAACTATTTTTTGTTGTTGTTGTTTTTGTTATCACCTAACACCATGATGGTTTTGAATTTTGGTCTAAAATTTCTGGGTAGAAAGGGCTTGGGCCACAGTGGTGCCTTTCTATGATTTGGTGAAAAATATTAATTCATTCCAATGTTACTAAATTTTAAAATTTTGGTTCTGGCATGTTCAGTACTTTTTTGGACAGCCGCTTGGAATGAAAAAATAATTTGTCCATATGAAAAGGATCCTTTTTTCATATGGAAGTAATCCTTTTCATAAGGAAAAAAATATTTTTGTAAGGGTGCCATCTTGTTGAAATAAAAAAATATTTTCAAAACCCACAGAAATGACATCCTACACACACACCAACACATGTATATTGCTAATCAGGACTCATTAGATGGATTCTGTATTTAGATGTTGGATAAATTACTGCAAAATGTGCTTTTCTTATTTGAAAATCCTTTTTCATGACCTGATTTTATTTTTTGTATTGCCATATGAAAAGGAATTTGGCCATATGAAAAGGATACCTTCATACAAAAAAGAATTTGGACTTGTTTTTTTCCCTGATTCTTTTTTCATATGAAGGGATCTTTTTGTAGTTAATAAAAATACAAAAAAGATCCTTCATATGAAAAAAATAATTTTTTGTGTGAAGGATCCTTTTTGTATGTTTTTTCTTTGTTCATATGAAAAGGATACCTTCATACAAAAAAAAAAACGATTTTGGGCTTAGTATTCTTCTGATTCTTTTTCTATAAAGTAATCCTTTATTATATGTTTTATATCATTCATACAAAAAGATAGTTTCATATGGCAACAGATTTTGGACATAGTTTTAGCCAATTCTTTTATTTATATTTTTGTATGGAGGAATCCTTTTTCATATTGCTATTTTGTTTGACATTAAAAGAATCCTTCATATGAAAAAGATGTTGGAATTAGTTTTTCAACTTCAACAAGCATAACTCCCTCACCTCCATATTTAGAGTTAAGGGACAATCTATAAAGTAAAACAAAGGCCATAATTACTACTACAAGGACAACACATATTACCTCCAACAATTTAGGCAGCATATAAAAAAACATGGAAATTCCTATAGGATAGCACTGGAGGTTGAACAAGCCTTATAGTCAAATAAATTTGGTTTTGGCAGGAATGGAATTGCAGGGTCCTGTGTTCCCACACCGCATGCGTTATGCATCTATGCAGGAATGGAAGCACAGGGCCCAGAGGGTCCTCCACTTCCACATGTAAATGGATATGTTTGGACCCAAAGGACCTGTGTGAATGAGGATACAGTTACACTATATCAAAAATAAAGAAATTCTTTACAAAAAAAAAATAATGTACCAGTTAGGGTTAAAATGACAAAAGTAGGGAAATGTGGTGTTAGGTTCCCAACCCTGACACCCCACCTCACCCTGTAGGCAGCAACAGGAAACCATTATGGTTTCATCTCTTCTGAGTCTTTACAAATCAGGCATAGGGTATATCTTGGGGTTCTCAGTCCTAGCGGGTCATAATAGAGGATAAACTCACATTTGTGCACCATATTGACTCTTTAGTCAAGACAGTCAATACCAAGACTGGTGTCCTATACAGGCACAGGAGCACTCTCTCCTGGGGCTCTCTGCCTCTCAGTCCACAGTTCAATTTTATCTGCTGTTGACTATGGACCAGTGGTCTATGAGGCGGCAATGGATACAGCACTCAAGAGGGTTCAGACTGCACTCAACAAAGCCTGAAGACTCCCCTGGATGCTGAGCATTGCACTCACATCTGTATTCTGTACGAATGTGCAAATTGGCTGTCATTAAGAAACAGGTTAAATTCCAGACTTGCATCCTAGGGAAGAAGGCTCTATTGTGTAAAACACCACCTTGTGTAGGCAATTTGATCAAGGCAGCCAACTCGTTACAGGTTACCAGAGGGAGGACTAGAGGGGCATTGGCTATCCCTTTCCATCACACCTCACTTGGGCAACATGCATTTCCTGCTGGGCCCCTGTTGATGAATGAACTCCCTGGGCACCTGTTGGCCACCAATTGTCTGGCACAATTCAAACTGACCTCAAACAGCACCTAATAACACTCTAAGTGCACCTGCCCTGAGTCCAGCCACACCTGCTTTCTCTGCCCCCAGCAAGCACTAGGCAGGCCTCAGGTACCCCTCCCTCTGTCCCTTCTCATGGCTTGCCTCAGCAATCAGTCTGTGTCATGCTCCTTCAGCACCCACCACTCCACCCTCCCCCAACTCACAGTCCTGTGAGTTTCCTTAACAGTCACTACTACTGCAGGCTGCCTGACCATGCCCCTCACACCCCACCATTTACTCTAGCATGTCTGCCTCCCTCACCCCACCATTTATCCCTATACCTTATCATCCTTCTTCCCCACCCTTCACCTCCACTGCACTACATACCTCTCTCTACCGCCTTTCTTCAACCCACTGCCAACTATCCATGTCCCTCTGAACTACTGACAAGGCAATCTGTGGCTGCTTATTTTCAC
The DNA here is from genome assembly GCA_016271365.2 of Neoceratodus forsteri. Classification (NCBI taxonomy): domain Eukaryota; kingdom Metazoa; phylum Chordata; order Ceratodontiformes; family Ceratodontidae; genus Neoceratodus; species Neoceratodus forsteri. The sequence continues at coordinate 1,135,901,620 of CM057455.1, read as the reverse complement.
CCACCCTCAGAAAGTGTTTTTCTTAATGTTTTAACTTGTACCTGTGTTTTGAGTTATTCTGTAAGTTCTGAATCCAAGCTGTATCGTTCATTGTAATGTACCTTTGCTTTCTCCTATTGTTCTTTGTTTTGCAATCTATGATGTGGAACCTTTGTAAAGAGCTTGTGCTCAAAGTCTTTCCTGAATCACTAAATAAATAAAATAAATAAAATAATGCTCACCCCATTCCATCAGTAAATAAGCTGATATGTGTGGAGTATATGAGTATGGGGTGAGCATTAGAGATGATAACCCAAGGTACACCCCACACCTGAGTTGACACTAAGGACTCAGGAGAGGTGAAACTGGAATGGTTCTTCCGTTGCTGCCTGTAGGGTGGGGTAGGGTGTTAGGTTTGAGATCCCTAACACTGTGTTTTACTACTTTTGTCACTTTAACCCTAACTAGTACATTAACAAAATTTTTGCAATTAATTTCTATATGCAGCCAGTTATCAAATTTAAAATCTATCTATTCTTATCTATCTATCTATCTATCTATCTATCTATCTACCTCTATCTATCTATCTATCTATCTATCTATCTATCTATCTGCCAGTCTGTCTGTCTGTCTATCTGCAGAATCTAATCTATCTATCTATAAAACCTTGAAAAATTTCATTTTGATTGGCCCAGAGCCAGCTACAGGTTTATGAACTAATGCTCATTGCAAAAGAAAGAACTAGGTAATATTTCATTTGAACTACTCAACAGATTTTTGACCATTGCCCAAAGAGCCTTTCAATTATGGAAGCAATGCCCCATCATCAGTTTTCAGAAACACAAACATAGCCTTTTATGGCAGATAAGGCCTACCAGGCCCACCCAGTCTGCCCACTTCCCTACCTACTGGATAAGCTTCAGATTCTAGTCAGCCAACAGCCTACTTCCTCATCACTCCATTAGTACAGCAACTGGCATTGGTTCTCCCAATACTCCAATTCTGCCTGGTCCTAATGCTCCCTCCAATTCCAACTGAAACATATTCCTGGGTATCAGTCACCTCCCCCATGTAATTTGTACTACTCTCTTTTGGTATGCAGTGAGAGAGTCCATGGCTTTAGCCATTTTAAAACAGTTAGTGCCAGTGAAGGTTGCCATTGAAACATTCATGCTCCACCGCTTCTGTTCTGAGCAATACTGTGTTTTTATTATATTATTCACTTCTGTTTTTACCTCACAGTATTCTCCCTTATATATGTGGCTGCCCAACTGCTCTGCTGGCAGCATGGAAGTGGAGAGTGCTGGCAGGAGATTGCAAAATTACCTCCCTGCATGAATCAGCCCCTAAGGCTGGGTTGAAAATGTAAGAAAAGCCATCTCTCCCATCTCTCACTGTTGAATCACTTGCACTATCAATGGAGTGGGAAGTTAAAGTGTTTGTCAGCTACACCAGCACACATGCACCTACTGGTACGTTGTCTTTACAGTTTGAATCCTCAGTGGACCAGAAAAGGAAAATGAAAACTGATTTTTTTTTGATATCACACAGAGATAAATGAAAGGAATTAGATGGAGAAACCCATACTGTAGTCTCATACACAAGACATGGGTACAGTTTTATTTTAATGCATCTAGGTACCTTCACTGATTATTTCTACAAGAACTTTTTGAGGGAGGGACATCAAAGAATTAAGGTATTATAAAACAGATATGAACTGGAGTTCATTCTGTCTATAGCATGAAAACCTTGAACCCCTTAGGATGAACAGTTGCCTTCCAATAGTCATGTTGCCCTCATCCTTTGGCTGTGGGCAATATAACTACTGTCAGGCAATAGTTTGGCCCTCAGGGTCATGGTTTTCACACTAGAGCCCTTGACTGTCTATCTGTCTGTCTGTCTATCTCTCTATCTATACCAGTATTAAAGAATATATATATATATATATGTTTATATATATATATATATATATATATATATATTATAGTGGCATGGTAGTGCCACTATAGTTAGGTTGAGGAGCCATTTCTATGTTAAACACAAAATTTTGCACCTTAATAACTTTGCAACCATTTGATGGATTTGCCTGAAATTTGGAATACGTGATCAAGAACCATAGGCCTTAGGATCTGCCATGTTTTGTACCAGTCGGCTATACGGCTGTGGGGTTATTAAGTGTGATTTGGCAAGCGTTCACGCTTTTCTGGAATTCTATGGTCACGCCTACAGGTCGTGACGGTTTAGGTGACTGGCCCAAAATCTTCAGGGAACATGCGCCAGGGTCCCCAATTGCCTTTCAAAGATTTCGGTGAAAAAATATTAAACGGTTCAAAAGTTATTCAAAAACAGTTTCCCATTATAAGTCAATGGGAAAAGTTAACAAAAAGTTCGACAGTGTCACAAATGCATTTTACTTTCGCAAATGGGCCTGTTACTTTACTTAAATCCACCATTTTGTTTTCAGTTGGTGATCAGAAAATGGCTGGCATTTAAAATTGGGACCCTGTAGCAACCTAATTCTTTTGTATTCACCTAGTCGGGCCCTGAGGATGCTTGCCATGTCTTTATTTGTAGAAACACCCCAGAAATATGTTTTTCAAATTTCTGGAAAAGTGCTTTCACAAATTGCTTTCAAGCTCACGAAAGTGTCGAACTTTTTCGCGACTTTAGCAATTCGACAGTAATTTTTCTAGTCTGTGGGAAAATGACAGCAATTCTTTGGCACTGCACTGCAAAATAACCGTTGGGAGTTTGGGCTGAAATTTGGAGGAAACGCAGCTGACATCTCACAGATATGCCTTTCAGTGTTGTATTGAAAAATATTACATGGCAGCAAAGTTACGGCACTCAAAGTTGACAATTTTTCCCATAGGATAACATTACGGCCCAAGCATTACAGGAATCCTTTGGCACCCTGCTGCAAAATAACGGTTTGGTCTTTTTCCTGAAATTTGGAGGAAGACAGCCAACAGCCCACAGATGTGCCTTTCAGTGGTTTGGTGAAAAAACATTACAGGAGGCAAAGTTATGGCTCTCGAACTTTCTTTTTTCCCATAGGATAACATTACCGTGTTCGCGTGCCTTTCAGGGCCGTATCTCGAGAAGCGGTGCGAGATCTGGACTTTTTCGTGGAAAGTTTTTAGCCCCTAATGGGGCTAAGTACCAAATTAGCCAGGACAGTTGTAAATAATATGACTTTTAAATTTTTTCTACGTCGTACAGTTCCTGAGATATAACGTATTTAGTATTCCAAGTTCTCATTTTCAGCGCGATACTCATTATTATGTATACATTATTTGTACTCACTGTCTTTCTCTATGCAGGTTTTGGGTAAAACCAGCCTGTGCGCTTACATTACTGTTACTGCTGCCCTTTCCGCTTAGGTTCCGCACTTTTCACTTACGTTGACATCTGCGCCACCATGTTTATCCTTTGCGCTTCATTTATGCGCTTGCTTGTTATTTTTGCCATTTCTGTCTACAGCACTGTTTATCTTTCTGTTTCACTTTATGTCACCATGCCCATTGACATTTCTGTTTGGAGGCACCATGTTACTATGTGACAACACATCACGTGGCAGACCGTTCCTGTCTACGCCACCATGTGTACCCTTTCTGTTCTCATTCATGCTTGTGTTACCATGTGTGCCACTGTTAGCATTTCTGTTTGCATTGCTGTCCCTGTTAGTATGCCACAGGGGTCCGGCGCTCCGCGCTGCATTACATTCACTATTTCTCGTTATCATTCTCAAAAGAAGGAAATTAGAGGCAAAAACTCCATTTAATGCATTAGTTAGGGTTGTTCCACAGTGACAAAGTGAGGAAATTCGGCTGTTAGGGTTGAAAACCCCCTTGGACCCATACCCACCCAACCAGCATTGGGGTGCGCATTGGGATCGTGGGTCTAACTCTCACCCATTCTCCTATACTTCTGCTGCTTTACACATGTCATGGGGTGAGAGTTAGGGCTGATTATCCCAATGCACACCCCAATGCTGGTTGGGGGTGGGGCGGGGTCTAAGAGGGTTTCAACCACAGCGAATTTCCTCACTTTTGTCACTGTGGAACAGCCCTAACTAATGCATTAAATGGAGTTTTTTTGCTCTAATATATATATATATATATATATATATATATATATATATACACACATATATTTAGAAATAAAACAGGGCAGTAGCACCATTATAATTAGGGTTCACCAACAGTTTCTATGTTAAATCCCTACCTTTGCACCTTAATAACTTTGTGGCACTTGATTAAATTGCCACAAATTTGGCATGCATTGTCTGGGAGGCAAGATCGTGGTATGTGGAATGTTTTGTGGTGGCAGCTTGTGTGGTTTCTGATATCCGATATGTCATTTTAACATTAATATCTAAATTGTTTTCATAGTCTTAATAAGCATTTTATTTGCCTTCATTTACACTGAATTTTGTTCCATAACTTTCAGGGTTGAAGTGGCCTGTGCCAAGGTACTGTCTTTGAATGTTTTCAAAAACATATTAAGCAGTTCCAAAGTTATAAGGATTTAAACAATATTTTTCTGAGCATTCTCAGTATGGTTTTTGGCTAGCCTTCTGATATGGCCTGAAAATTTCGGTCAAGATAGCTTTTTGGTTTCTTACTACTTGCTTCTCATAACCAGAAAAAACAGTTTTTGGTTTGTGATAGCCACCATCTAGTTTTTCCTCATGAACTAAAAAAAATGGTAAATACTGTATGTAACCCTCCCCAGAAAAAAAAAAAACATTGAAACTTTGTTAAATGGGACAAATTTACAGCAGTTAAATGCTGGTGTTTTTAAAGACAAGAAATATATTTTCTGGGCACATCAAAATAAAAGGTGGCCAGTTTAGCAAGAGGAGCCATTCACCCATGTTTTCTGTATGAGGTTGAAAATAAGCAGAATTGTCTAGTCCTCCTTTCCTGGTCAACAAAATTAAATTTATAAATAAATGAAAACAGTGGGTCCTTTTGGTTTGAGTAACCACAGCTGGAGTCATGCTGCTGGCTTGAGTTGTAGCAATTATACTGTGCTTCTTTCTTCTTTCTTTCTTTCTTTCTTTCTTTCTCTTCTTTCTTTCTTTCTTTCTTTCTTTCTTTCTTTCTTTCTTTCCTTTCCTTTCCTTCCTTATCTGTCACTCACTCTATATCTTAGCCATCTACAGTATCTGTCTGTCTGTCTGTCTGTCCCTCTTCTCAGATCATATGCTCCTCAGGCTTAATTGGTGCACAGTTTTAGATCCAGTGTGAAATTACATTTCAACCAGTATTCTATAAATGCCTCATGCCATGTTTATAAGGGAAGTCATTAAATGACTATATTAAAAATTTGGGACCAGAATAAAAAATAATTATTAACAAATGCTGTGTGTAGGGCATGGCTTGGCTCCAACTGTAATGGTGGCATAATCTGTGAACTCTAACCCAGGGATTTAATTGAACAAAAACACCAGACTTGGCCTGAGAAACCAGCATACTGAGCAGCACATTTAAATCAGTTCAGTACAAGTGGGGTGAACTGTTTGGCTTACCTGTGGTGAGTGCTGAACAGAGCAATGTGGGACAGAAGTTAAACTTGCAGTATTGTGGACAGCAAGACTTCAATTGCAGCGCTGACCTCAACATGCAGCAGATAAATGAGATGTTCAGAACACTTATGCAACAGATGACCGATGTCGCCTGGTATCCAACAGTACTACAATGGCCATACAGCAGATGGATGCCAGGATGCAGAACTGAAACTCAAGTATCCAGAAACTCCATGGACATAGATAATCTCACAGTCACCCTGAGAGAACAGGAGCAAACCATTCACCATCTTCAAAACAAGCTGGACGATTTAGAGAATAGGAGCCACAGCAATAACTTGCAGCTCCTGGGATTCCCCAAAGATGCTGAAAGGGGGAATCCGGTGCCTGTGATCCTCAACATGAGTCACCACTTGGGATGGTGTTTGAGAGGGCCCACCAGATGCTGAACTTGGCCCCTAATCCAGGGATAGACCAAGGCCTCTCATGGCAAGAATCCCAAATTCTGCTGACAAAGACTGGATCATGGCCAAGGCCTGACAGCTGGGTGCAATAAGGTGGAGAGGGCACAAGATCCTAATTTTTCAAGACTACTCCCAAGAGCTTGCAGACAGAAGGAATGAATACATGGAGGCCCACCACCTGATGCATTTGCCAGGGATTCGATTTTCTCTGTGCTACTCTGCTACCATGTGGTTTGAAGTTAATGTGGCTCCTGTCTCATTTGTTACCCTTTGGCCCTAATGGAATACCTGAATAAAAATTATCCACACAGCAGACCTGAAGGTCTGAAACAGTGCACTAAAGCAGTGAAGCACAGAAAGCCCAGGGACAACAACACTGGCAATCAGATGCACATCCTGACTGAGTACCTGGAAAACCAAAAGCAAGCTAAGGACACTTGAGGCCTTCCAACATGATCTAGGATGAGGCAGCTGTCTGGCAGACTATGCAAGGCAGGATCATTCACATGAGTGAGTTTGAGGTTGTCAGGAGGGAGAGCAGGTGACCAGGGTGGATGGAGGAGATATCCAGCCCATACACTATGAGGAACAGGTTTGTGGTAGTAGCCAGTATCGACTATGGTGGAGCTGAAGATTTTCCTGCATACACAGAAGAAGAAACAGTACTTGAAGCCACTGCAGCTGAAGCTGATCTTGGGGCCTGGACTGCAGAGGATATCCCTGGGTAGCCTCACCTCAGCCCCAGGACTTGCTACAGCTCAAGGATTCTGGTCTTCCAAGGCATACCCAGAGATGATGGAGAAAGTGAAGCCCAGCAGAGAGAATCCAGCTTAGAGGATTCAGATAAGTGTTCAATTTGTTCTTTCAAGGGGTCAAGGCAAAGATGGGTTGAGAGAAGGAGGATGACTTGAGGGACAGTTAGTAGATAAACCATAACTCCGGATATGTAGACTCAGTGGCAGGTACCTAACATCCCCACCCCATAGTATAAACAGCTCCAGGCAACTCTGTCAGCTAACCTACGCTAAGATGGACTAGAAATAACTAACTGGTTACTACACTGTACTATGTTTATTTTGTAGTTGTATAGGGCAGATTAATTGATAAGGCATGTTTTTTAATTCAGATTTTTATCCTCCTGTCCCAGTGGGGCTGGCAGGTGGCTTGGATCCCCTCTCATAAAGGACACACTCTCCGGCATTGGCTCCTCCTGTGCCCAACCCATCTGGATGATCCCCATGGGTTATGCCCCCTCTTGACGGAGGCAGGATGAAGGGCACTGACTCTCCTTCCTGGAGACCAGCATCTAAACTCCTGACTGGAACAGTACAGGTGCTGCCAGGCCTTCAGAGAGCCTACCAGCTCCATTACACCTTTTCTCCCCATCCCACCTCCCTTCAGTGTCTGGCATGAATATGCGATTGTGGAGACACCAGCATGCCACATCCGCTGGCTACGTGCCTCTCAGTCTGTATCACCCTCCAGCCCCCACTAGAGGGCAATCAGCAGGCAGGATGACAATCCTCCCGCCTCCAAGACAGGAGAGCAGTCCTCCAGACACTTTGATCCTCTCTTGTCCCAGCTGACCTCCCTGGCAAATTGGGGCTCGTTCCTGAACCTGGGTTGTGGGCATGGCATGAGATGTGACGTGCAGCACCTCAACCTCCAGTGCCACGGGCCAGCTCTGGGGCACGTTATTAGTGGGGAAAGCCTGGAATAGGGAGGAGGTTCCAGAGAAAGAGTAAATGGCTGCAGTATATGAGTGGTGCATGTAATCCTACTGTACATAAACTCTGTAATTGTTTGTTTTAAATGTGACAGGTGCTGAACAGGCATAATGCAGCCATGTGGTTCCTGTATTGCATAGCCCTGTCTGTAGACCGAGAAGGTCACATTATACACAGCCCCAAACTGGCAGTTGATATCAGTCCATGGGAGGTACCACCACATAGCACTTACGCAGATAAACAGTATGTCGTGGCTAAGCCGCATATATAAAGCTCCTCAGTCTACCTCAATACGGGGCTGCTGTGATTGCACTGATGTCCCTACAAGGGAATCTGACACATGCTAAGACCTGACAATGATGCAGGGGAACATCATACTGCAATGCGGAGGGGTAGCCCAGATATGATAGGAGCAAAGCATCCCCACTGGACTAGAATGATATCTGACACAGACTGTCTACCCCAGAGGTATGTGGTGAGCAGTAGGGGAAGCTCATCTCTCCCTCCCCTAGTTGGACCATTATCTGAAACCAGGCAACATACGCAGCTAAGGAGGAGGGCCATCAGTACAGGCTGCCCCCCAGGAATCAGCAGTCAGTATCATGACTTGTATCCATCACACAGTCTACATCACCTCAGGTGCTAATTAACTGTTAATGGTAAAGATGAAGAAAAATGCTGTGTGAATACCACCCCTGGGAGGCTTAGATTATGTCTGCCTTAACCAAACCTCTACTATTAAGGGCCAGAGCCAGGAATAGGACCTCTGTCTAAGTACAGGAGCCCCACCATGGACCCACACCCCACAAGGAGGGCAGGTTAGGCCTCGGATAACCCTGTATCCCCTGCCTGTCAGGACCAGTTCTCTCTCATGCACTGTTAGGTACAATAGGTACAAAGGTTGTATATATATATATGTATTTAAAATATGTTTTGTTTCTATTGTTAGAAATCTTTAAGTCTTGCACTAATGTGAATGTCTACTCAGCTGTGCTTAGTTATGCTTCAATAACAGTCCATGGTACCATACCCTGCTGTGCAATCACAGCTGTCCCCACTATACCCATTCCAATCTCATTTGGCACCTGATTGGTGGGACCCTGCTCTCTTCCAGTGAATATGTCATAAAGATACTCATTCACCCAGTCCATTAGAGTATGGATGGAATATCACTTGCCACCTGGAATGTCAAGGGACTCAACACACCTGCAAAGAGGAAAAAGATGTTAACTCACCTGAAGAGAGCAAGGGCAAACATAACATTTTGCAAGAAAGTAAACTGATTAAGGGTGATCACTCATACTGATAAAGGATTGGGTGGGGACAGAACTTAATGCTTGTGCGACTTCCAGGTATAGAGGAGTCACTATCTGGGTGCACAAGGCACCCCATGGTCCCAATAAGGAGCAGCTCAGACCCACAGGGCAGAACGATTCTTGCACTAATGGATACCTCTATGGGACAGGCATTATTAGTGAATGTCTATGCCCTGAATGAAGACAACCCTTCATTTTCTCTAGATCTAACTAGCAAAAGTGAAACCCTGGTGGATGTGAACACCCCAATAGTGGGTGGGGGGGATCAGTCTGTCACTGGTACCTTATTCTGACAGAAGTGACACGGCAAAGAGGCCCAGCACTGGGGAGTGCAGGCCACTCTGTGGATAACCACAGCATTTCACCTGGTGGATATCTGGTACCTGCTACACCCCAAAGAGTGGGATTATACATTTTAATCTGGGGTACATGGCACATCCACCTGGTAGGTCTGGTAGAATTGGGTTCACCACAACATAACCCAGATAGACCATCTTAGGGTAGCTGGTTCATTCCACTGGGGTGTCAAACAGACTAGGCACACTGATGAGTTCTGGTAGGACAAAACACGTGCCTGTGTCTTATGTTCATACCCTTGCAAACTGTTTGAGAGGCCTTTTGGCACCGTGCATTTCTGCTTAAAGTTGAACCAGCATAATATTCTGTGGTGATTTGCATATGCAGCTTACGATGCTTTGCATTATGGGGCATGTGTGATTTTGTATTTCTTTGAAACATGGCTTCCTGCCAATGCCTCATGAAAGTAAGTAAGTGAAGTGACAACAATATAAGCAGCCCCACAACACATACATGGCTTACAGTACTGTAAGTCGGATGCTTTAGCCAGGCATGAAGGCAGTGAGTCAGAAAAGCAGTTAGTTTCACTTTCTTTTGCAGTTGTAGAAGGAGGGAGCCTTTTGGTAGAGAGAGGAAAGTTTGTTTGTAGTGGTATCTTGTGATTTTGAGCACAAAACAGCTTTTTAAAAGCTACATCTTGATCTTTCTTGTGTGTGTTTTTCATTGTTTTTTTGTTACTGAATTTTTTTTTATAAGTTTTGTTTTGTGTGTGTTTGTGTGTGTGTGTGTGTGTTACTGTGAGTGCATGTGAAGGTTGGAGTATTGAGGTGTTGGTCAGAGTCTGAGGGACTTGTGCACAATGGACCCAGGAGGAGAGTCTGTAGCCTTGGACATGGGCAGAGGAGAGGAGTGCACATGTGGGGGCGGACAGGTGTTATTGGACTGCTCTCAACTCTTTTGGGTGTTGCATCTCCCCTCTGGAAGAAGCAGCACAGCACCAGTGCCACTGGTGGTGTCACATCCACCGAGTCCAACACTACCACCACCACCACTAGTAGCAGCTGCAGGGGATCCAGTAGCATCCCTCCACAACCTCTGGTGGAGCCCCAGGTGAATGAAGGTGCTTCTGGCAGTATATCTGGTCCCCTGCAGCTCCCCAGTGTGGCAGCTTTTAAGTGTGTGGGGAGACAGCACCATTGTGGTTTGCCACCTGTGTCGTGTGCAGGTGCTCCATGGCCCCAGGGGGGACACATTTGAGGGCCGGTGGCCCGCAATGCACATGGCAAACCACCACAAGGTGGGAGTGGCAGGCTGCCACCAAAGGAGTCAGGTGTCCACCTGATGACCCTTCTGTGGCAGTGGCAGAGGGTGCTGAGGGTGTTGTGCCTCACTGCCACAGCAGGAGGAGGCCAACAGCAGCAGCTGCTCCGCCACTACCACCACAGCCACCAGCACCACCCTCACCACCACCACCACCTGGCTTTCCTGCTGCAGTGGACTCCAGCACAGTGCTTGCAATGCAGGCAGACATTGCACTGATGTGGGTGGCCATCGAGGAAAGCAATGGTGAGAAGGGTGCTGTGCAGCAGCAGGTGGATCACATCCAGCAACAGCAGTTGCAAATACTGACAATGCTCCACCTACTGCTGGAACACCATGGAATTCCCGCTAAGGATTTTTATCAGGACCCTTCCCCATCCCCACTGCTGTGCTGTAGTGTTTTGTGTGTTTTTTTGTTGTTAATAGTAGACACATGCCTTTTGTTGTAATGCAGTGCCTAATTAGTGCTGACCTTCTGTTGTGGAGTGCTTGGGACAAGCTGGTGTGAGCAGTGCAAGTATGATGTGCTAAACTGCATGAGTGCTGTCAGTGTTGTTTCATGTGTGTGTTTGTGCGTGTGTGTGACATCAGATATTGTGCAGTGTCTTGCAAAATATACTGCTGTATGACTTGTTGCAGTGTTTATAGAATAAAGAATAGCGAGCAGAATAACTTATATTTTAGTGTCACCATCATCATCAGTGGACTAAGTGATATGATACTTTTTCAGAGGTGTCTGGCCAGAGTGCATCTTAGTCACATAATGCATGCATAACTTTAGGAGAGCATGTGTTTTTGTGCTAGGATCTCTGCAAAGTCATGTCTGCACTGGAGTGAGTGACTAAGGTGCACAGTCACCTGATACCTCTGAAAAAATATCATGTCATTTACTCCGCTGGTGCTAATGGTACCAATAAAATATACATCATGCATTCTTTGTTATCTTTATTTTTAATACTGCAAGAAGTCTTACCATATATATGTTTGCATGAAGCTGGACAATGTATGCACACACAGGAAAGAACACTGATGGCACACATGCAGTTTAACACAACATACTTGGTAGCACACATGTAGAGCGCTGCACATTTGAGCGACTCAGTAATGGCGCTCTACAAGAGAGTGAGTAGTATATTCTTGCTATATCCCATATAGTGAGTACAGCAAGGAGTTGTACTCACTATACAGGATATAGCATCCTTGTGTCTGATTCCCACTGAGCTGCTTGTATAGCATAGTGATGTATACGATTGCCAGGACACAAGCAGACCTGGGTCTGGCTACAGGCAGGAATTTTTTTTACAATCCAGTAACTTGCCCCATGGTCCGCACCCCCTTGGAGTTGGTTATTTTGTTTGGGGTACAGACCCCGCATAACAAAAAAGATTCTGTGTGATTTAGTTAAGTATTGTACCGACCGCCACTATTTGCAACAGTCAGAACAATATCTGTCACCCTTTTGACTATGAGCTCAAGTTTGCTTGCTCTATGTGATAGGCAGTCTTTGAGACTCATCTTTATCACATAAATCCACACTTGCATTGTTCAGTCTTCAAGCTTTTGCAAAACACTTCAAATCCGATTCATGAGTCCTGACACAAAGTAAACATTACTGAGGCTCTATAGCTATTTAGTTTGTGAAATAGACATTAAAGAGATTCACCAGCTTACAGCATTGCACCCAATCTACGGGTGCCTTACTTCAGAATCTTTCTTGCTCAAATGTCCTTGCATAGTGCAATACATTTCTGTAAAAACAGCTGTTATTTTATTGAAGTGTGTCACGTCACAGAGGAATTCCCATTCTGAAAAGCCACTCAAATTCTTGCTGCTCTCAGCAACATTAGGAGGTGATGCCAGGGAAAGTGTGGGTCCGTGCTTCATTATAGTGAATGTCCGTCAGCTTTCCGAATGTTTTTACGTTATAATGGTCAGTTTGTGATGAAATGTGGGCACATTTCCAGTAACAAGAGCCTTGTTAGTGGAAACGTGCACGCTTCACCATAAACTGACCATTATAACATAAAGAAACATTTGGATAGCTGCTGGATATTCATTATAATGGAGCACGCATCCATGCTCTCCTGGCATCACGTCCTGATGTTGCTGAGAAAGGGGGCAGAATTTGGGTGGCTTTTCAGAACAAGAATTCCTCTGTGACGTGACACACTTTAATAAAATTACAGACGTTTTTGACAGAAATGTATTGTACTACGTAAGGACATGTGGAGCAAGAAAGATTCCCTGGAGGTAATCCACCCATATATTAGGTGCAACACCATAATAACTATGTATTGTGGTGAATCTCTGTAAAGCAGCAGTGCAGCAATTTGTTAGAAACTCTGACCGTTACCTTTTGATGCTATTTTACATTGCCATGTTACTTACATCTTGACTTGTATGATACTATAATTTCCAGTATTTGAGTCTGCTTTACTACTTTTTTTCATGTCTGAAATAATAAAAGGAGCACTCCTTTTATTACGGTGATGACCAGGTCGTTGTCAGTATTTTCTGCTTGCCTGCTTTCTGCTTTTCTCCATCACATCAGTTGTTATATATCACTTCTGTTGTGAGATTAACAGTTATACAGCAGGCAGTGTTTATGACCCCATAGAGCAATATGTATTGAAAAGCAGCTGCAAATAGTGCTAAAACCTGGTCAGAACAATCTTGAAAGAGATGCTACTTTTTTCAGACATAAGAAAAGTAGTAAAGCAGACAGAAATTGTGAAAAGAAGGGTATCATTCAAGTCATGACTGAGGTAACTAATGGCTGGCAATGTAAAACAGCATAAAAAAGTATAGTTCAAAATTGTCACCACATTCTTGCAATGCTGCTTTAATTGGTAATTTCAGTATGACATCATGTGCTCACAATCACAACATACAAAATGCATCTGTCTTGTGTGCATACAATTGTCAAGCGTTAACAAAGTCAAGTGTGAGCGCTCACCACATGCAAAGTCCCCAGAATTAATGGCGCAATCAGTCATGCATGCAATACTCACACAGAGTCCCCAGATTTTTCTGCATGCCCAAAATGAATCTATCTTGTGTGTATAAAATTGACAAGTGGTAAAGAAGTCAAATGTGAGCATTACACCACATGAAAAGTCCCCAGAATTAATGGCGCACTAAGTTATGCGTGCAGTACTCACACAGAGCCCCAGATTTTTCTGCATGCCCAAAATGATCTGTCTTGTGAGCATAATATTGACAACTGATAACGAAGTCAAATGTGAGTGTTACACCACATGCAAAGTCCCTCAGAAATGATGACCCTGAGCTAACTGTTGCTGGTCCACTATGTGCTGTGATTCTGGCAAATGCAATGTGATCATCTCAACCATATGGAAGGGTGCCCGCTGTCTGCCTTTGTGAGTATATATATATATATATATATGTATGTGTATTTTGTAGGCACACCTCTCAACTGTCCCGATTTTCAGGGACATCCCTGATTTCACCTCAAATGTTACTTTGTCCCTCCTAAAATTTGTGTTTCCTTAACTAAACAGTGGAAGTTGTAAGCACAAAATAATATCAGACATTAAAGTTGTAGACTTGTTCTTCTTTAGAAAAGCGTTTTCACTAAACCTCATATTCTACCAGCTTTCTGGGTGGATATCTCTAATTATGAAGATGTGTCCCTGATTTTGGTCCTTTGTCCCAAATTTTTTAAGCCTTGTCCCTGATTTATGAAGCAGGAGGTTGAGATGTATGTTTGTAGGTGGGGGTTGACATATATAGACATGTACTCATTGTATCGCTTTTGTATCACAGGTCACAGACACTGTTGGTGTGCACATTCCAGTGCTTGAGAGAACTTTTGCATAGAAATTTGCAATGGATAACTCTCAGGCCAATGACGGTAAGTATTTTTTTTTTTGGGGTGGGGGCAAACATATTTGCAGGTTTGTCTCGTTAATGATTTCTTATTTGGTTACTTTTTACAGAGTTCAACTGCATCCTTCTCGAGTCTGGTTGTTAGTGGTGGTCATGGTCATCGACTGAAGCGACTTCTGCGTGTTGCATATCTGCCCCAGCCTGAAGGTGAGGCTGATGTTGAAGAACTTCTTTGGATAAGGCTAACTATGACACAACAAAGCACCTAGAAGTTTCCTAAAAGAAGAAATGAATGACTTCAGATAACTTGATTGTCCATGGTTCTCAATCTCAAGTCAAGTTACATTTGAAAACCACATCTTGTCAAGTAACACAACCTGTGTGCAACTTTTTCAACACTGTCATGGCTGCACAGCTGCAAGTTCAGAATACAGTGCATGATACAGTATCTTGCAGAAATAGTTTTGGTGACGTACACGCCACCTAGTTTATGAATCGTATCAGTCGCATTTGCTCCAGTCTTTAAAAAAAATTGAACGGATGAAATAAAATGTTGATACCTACCAGTATGAATTTGAAATGGATATTCCATAGGTTCCTGTGTACATTACAGCTGCAGTACCATTCAGCTAATGAGAGTTTTTGTTAACCTGTAAAAACAAAATAAGTTTACCATATGTGTTTGACCATTGCTTGCAGCTCAGAAAACTACAGAAAATGAAACATTCAGTTAAAGGAAGTTAAACAGTATAACAAACATCAGTATGCATACACACTTTATAGTTTTAATATTAAGAAGCTTTGTGCTTGTGGCTGATGGATGTGGTCTCCTGATTCGACTCCCTCTGCCTTAGCATGGTCAATGTAATGTGGAAACATTGTCTGAATGACACTGGTGGTGGGTGCTTGTGGTGATAGCTGTGGAACATGATGACATTCCCTGTGATATCTTCCTACATCTGGTGGTGGTGGCAGTGGCTAACATCAGTCCCGGCGGTGGTCCAGAGGGGTGGGCAAACTCATGCTCAGTCATGGCTGTGGCTAACATCAGTCCTGGTGGTGGTGGCCTGGGGCAGGCAGACAAACTCTTGCTCAGTGGTGGCAGTGGCTAACATCAGTCCCAGTGGTGGTGGCCCAGGGGTCAGACAATCTCATGCTCAGTGGTGGCAGTGGCTAACATCAGTCCCGGTGGTGATGGTTTTGGGGGCGACAAACTCATGCTCTGTGGTGGCAGTGACTAACATCAGTCCCAGTGGTGGTGGTCCAGGGGGTGGACAAACTCATGCTCAGTAGTGGCAGTGGCTAACATCAGTCCCGTGGTGGTGGTCTGGGGGTGGACAAACTCATGTTCTTTGGTGGCAGTAGTGTTATCCATAGACCACCACCCTGATTGGGCCCCTATCTCACAGACAGTAATATATAGGCACAGGCACTTATCGTAATAAGCATGAGTTTCAGGATTTGGGTTCTACTGTTCTATTAGCATTGCTGCTACAAATTATAATGCTTATTGCTGTATTCTTGCTATATAATCACAATACTTTATACTGTATATATAAGTATTACAATGCCTTATATACAGTTACCATGCTTTTATTACTAATATTTCTAGTTATTGTGTTTTACTAAGAATCATCATATTATTTTCTATATTACTAATGTACTGAGGAGACACTGCTGTTTAGATATATTGTATAATTACAATTATTAGTTGTGCAATGCTGCTATCTTTAGGTTTAGTGCAGAATAGCTATTATTAGGAGATAGTCATTATGACCTTGTTCTACAAAGAGTATTCTGACTCTCTTATCACTATTTTTTTTATTTCTGTGCATGTTCCCAGGCTAGTATGAATCACACCATTTCTGCTATTAGCCAATTATACAAGTTTATGGTATCTTTTGCTAGTTTCTATAGCAATAATCAGAGGTATAAGAATGATTGTTCTGCTTAGAATTATCTGAGAAGAAGCTGATGCTGCACTTTTAGGTAAGAAGATCTGGGTGTTCTCCTCCATCGTGTATTTTATCACTGAGTTGATTATAAACCTGTTTTATATACCAGAAATAAATCATTCTCTGGAAACTGGACTCTGGAAACAACTGTGTTTGTTGTTCTCTACTCTTACAATTCCAACAAGAATCAGTAACAGGGTAAGATTTATTGCCCTAATTATAGTGGCTAACATCAGTCCTGGTGGTAGTGGTGGTCAAGGGGCAGACAAACTCATGCTCCGTGGTGGCAGTGGCTAACATCAGTCCTGGTGGTGGTGGTGGTGGTGGTCTGGGGTGGACAAACTCATGCTCTGTGGTGGCAGTGGCTAACATCAGTCCTGGTGGTGGTGGTCCAGGGGTGGACAAACTCATGCTCTGTGGTGGCAGTGGCTAACATCAGTCCCAGTAGTGATGGTCCAGGGTGGTGGACAAACTCATGCTCAGTGGTGTCAGTGGCTAACAACAGTCTAAGTGGTGGAAGTCTGGGGAGCAGACAAACTCCTGCTCAGTGGTGGCAGTGGCTAACATTAGTACTGGTGGCAGTGGTGGTGATCGGGGGTGGACAAACTCATGCTTTGTTGGTGGCATTGGCTAACATCAGTCCCAGTGGTGGTGGTCCAGTGAGGTGGACAAACTCATGCTCAGTTGTGACAGTGGCTAACATCAGTTCCAGTGGTGGTGGTCCAGGGGCAGACAAACTCATTCTCCATGGTGGCAGTGGCTAACATCAGTCCTGGTGGTGGTGGTCCAGGGAGGCTGAAAAACTCATGCTCTGTGGTGGCAGTGGCTAACATTGGTCCTGGTGGTGGTGGTCCAGGAGGCTGACAAACTCATGCTCTGTGGTGGCAGTGGCGAACAGTGGTCCTGTTGGTGGTGGTCTGACTCCAGGGGGCACACTGCCTTTAACAACTTCAGTTAAAACCTGCCAACATTAACCACATCATCATCCTCATAAAGAAAGCTGCCCTCACAGTCATCTAAGTCTGAAGTCTGACCACTGGGAAATTCTTTCTCCATTGTGTCATCATCTACATCTGTAGTGGGCTGTTTCACGCTGCCACTGCCAGTACCACCAGGATAGTCCATTTCACATCACCAAAACCAACATGACTAGGCCAGAGTACGAATACCGAGGTTGCAGTCTGTGCTGATATGTGCTTCTCATTCAGTTTTATGAATGTTAGCAAACTAACATTTTCAGGAGAGAGGTTTGTCTGATGATCCCTGACTATTACACCCATTGAGCTGAATACCCTCTCCATACTCTTACACTGGAGGGTGGGCATGTTAGGTACTTCAGTGCCACTGCAGTGAGCTCTGGCCAGTCACTGACCTTTCCACTCCAGTATAAAAAGAGGATCATCAGTTATTGACAGATGCCTGTTTTCAGACAATTATGACTCAACCATTCTCTGTGCTGCACTAAGACCAGTGGTTGATGCATCATCCTGTTCTCTGGAATCATTTATTTCACAAATCCCCACTTGGGACAAAGCCTCCCAAAGCGGGTTGACGCCAACTGCTTTGGATGACAGACCACCTGGAACTGCAGTCCCTTCCCTTGCAGAATATTCTTGATGGTACTCAGGTACACCTTCAGCGGATTATGCTGCTGAGATTTGCTGACCTTGGCATGTGACTTCTGTGCCCCATGAACCAAGTGCACCAGTTTCCCACTGACATTTTTACCTGGTCAGGCCTCCTCCAGTACAGATGCAATTCCATGTTTGTATCGTGGGTTCAGCATTGTTGCTATGGCAAGGCTGTCACTACATAGAATGCTCAAAATTTGACGATTCTGGTTGAATACTGTCAGCATGTGTTTTGGCAACATACTGCTAGCACTGCCTCCAGCAACATCAAATGGCCATGCTGTACATTCACCAATGTCTGCCTCAGCACCAACAGCAGTGGAATTGATTGGCTAATGGAGGCAGACTCACCACTCACTGCCTGTGTGGCATATTTAAAAGGCTGTAAAATGGTTACTACAGAGTCCATGAGGTGCCCCTGTTCAGTCATCATAGACATGGAGGCCCCAGAACTGTCACAGCTAGTGTGCATCACAAGATATTCTGAGATGGCTTTGTATTGTTCATACAACCTCTCTGCCATGCATAAAGTGGAGTTCCACCGGCGACAACTTCCAGCTTCAAGTGGTGCTGAGGGAGGCTGTTTTACATCTGCAACTGCTGAAGTTGGTCACGGGCTTTTGCATATCGTGAAAAGTGAGAGCAGATACGGCTTACAACTGTGGGCATTTCCTTTACATCAGGGTGCTGCAGAAACTCCTGCACTACAAGATTTAAACAATGGTCCATGCATGGAACACAAAAAAGCCACCATTCGTGATGCATTTCAAGACATTTGACCCATTGTCACTTGCTATGAACCCAGCTCTCAGGGACAGGGGTTCAGCCACTTGTCAATTTCAGTCAGTACCACATCCAACATGTTTTCACTAGTGTGAACAGGTCACATTGCACATAGCAATCGTTGCATGCTGTTGAATTCCTGGAGGACTGCTACCACAACAATCCACCTTACTGCACTGATTATTCACACTACCGACATCACAAACCACCCCAGCACCTGTGCCCAATGTGCAGTTATACATCAATATGAACTCTCTGCTGTTTTGCCACTTGTCCACATGTACATACTTAAATGGATGAAGGGAAAGGAGGAATGCTGAAGGGCATGTCTTACTGAGTCTGACACAGTACGGGTTGAAAAGAATGTCCTGGATGGGATTTTCCGTTTTGACAGGCACATGCAGCAAAGCACCAAAACCAGAATTCTCCACAAAGGAGAAGGGCAAAGATCAATTGCCAGCATTTCAGCTACAGTAACATTAAGTTCACTTGATGCTGTATGATTGGGTGGGTACTTCAGCTTATGTGGAAAACACTCTGTAACATGGGCTGGCTTAAATGTTTTACATAGGTGTGATGACAAATGGTTCTACTCTGTGCATGGCAAGGGGTGGAGTATGGATGTTTAATGAAGACGGTTGCATGGGTGATGATGACAAACCCACAAATGCAGTTATTTTTCCACATTTACCAATCGGGTTGATGTACCACTTGCACTAGACATACTGCATTCACCACCACCACCAAAGTTGCTGCTCTCACCAGCACTGGACAACATTTTCAAAATCATTATGCTCCTCCACCTCATCATGCCTGTAGTAATCCTCTGCTCTTATTTACTCACTACTGCACACATTTAATTTCCTACTGGACTTAACACTCATGGAAGGGATAACATGCTCATTATGGTTGATGACGAGGTGAATGTCCCACTGTGGTATTAGCTGCCATCTTGTGCTGGGTCCACAGTGCCATGTGCCTATTCTCAAGATGCATATGCTGTCCTCCTGTGCCCAGATGGCCCCTTTTTACCTCGACTCACACACACAGCAGCAAACCAGGTAGATTGCAACTGACTCATTATTGGGCATCTTGAAGAAAAAATCCAAACAAGGGATTGTGATGCTCTACTTTTAACATGTCCATGATGCTGCTTATTGAACTCCGTTCTTTTATGCACTAAAATGGGGAGGGTGTTACCTGATGTTTCAGGCAGTGCACACTTGGACTGCAACTGACCACCATGACTACCTATCATTATTACTGGTCATCATCATCAACATAATCATCATCAACTGAAACTGGTAAATCACAAGTTTTTATTGGGGGATTAATGCAAATAGACTCAGACACAGCCACCTTGAATTTCTTTTCTCCGGTTCCCAACTAGGGTCAATTACATAATCATCATATTCATCAACATCACCACATCCACATCTTCTGCTTGGATGCTGGCATGTGGACTGCATTTGCAACCACAGCAACATCATCATCACATTCTTCATCATCATCTACACCACCATCACCTGATATTTTTTCACCACACTGTGAATCACCAGCTTGGAAAATGCGGATATGAACCACGGTGGATGAAATGTCACATTGTATGCTACCTTGACATGGTTATCAGAATCCTCAGGTTCAGTTTCTGGATGTTACTGGGAAGTATGACATCATCTACACTGCCACTCATTGCTTCAAACTCCACTATATTTCTGGACATGGTACACTGGTCAGAAGTCAAACTTGAGGCAGCAATGCTCATACTACAACCACCAGCAACTGCACTAAAACCACTGGCTGGGTTGACATCTCCTCCAACTATGAGTGAAGCTACTGATTGAGCTTAAATAACACTGCAGGAGAAATACCTTTCCTCACATCAGCAATGCACTTCTGCATCTGCGTACTACTACGCCCACAGACTATCTTACTGGCAGCAGTGCCATGGCAAGTACCAGCTTTGCTTGCATATCTCTTTGTGGGCATTTTGGGGATCAACAACAATATTCTAAACACATTTTGATTTTGATATGTTCACTCTCTGATGTGGGAGAACACTAGATGTGAGCCAAAATAATAACTGTGGCTTCAGCAACAAATAGAGACACAAATTCACAAGTAAAACAACACTTTAACTAACCAGTGGTGCTGAGGTCACAAACAATCCAATCTGGAAAACAATTCTTTTGCCGGTGGGGGTGGGGAGCACTGACTGCAGATTTTATCGGCAGTACAAGCAGCAACACAAAGAACAGATACCTCGATGGCAGTACAAAATCAGGCAGCTGCAGTGGATAGCAGGTTCACACTGCTGTGCCATGATTACACTGTGGCACAATAAAAGGTGTATTATTTGATATCATGCAACACGCACACACTCACACTCTCACACACACACACACACACACACACACACACACACACACACACACAGTTTCTCTACAATGGTCAATGAGTAATGTGTAGCAAATTGAAAAGTTCAGTGATGTGCCACATATTATAAACAACCTGAAATTATGAACTGCTGCACCAGATCCACACACACACATGATCAGCAAGAAAATGTAACAACAATTACTGACAATATTACTGTGTGTACATTAACATAGTCAGTTATATAACAAAAATATAACCAAAGAACAAAGAACTCCATATTTCTCCAACTTAAATCTACCTACACCAAAGATACGCCCTCCCCAAAGCACACTTTCACTCTTTTACTACACACACTTAATGTTGTACATTAACATTCAAAATCCACACACAAACAAAAACACTGGATGATATGAGCACCAGAAGGTTTCTACAATCAATGAACTAAAGTTTGAGCCAAAAACCCTTCAAAATGCTTTTTGACAGCTTTAGAAGGTTTGAATCACAGACAGCTCTCAGGGCACACTGTCTCTTATAGCTTCCACACACACTACCCTGAACTGAGGCTATGCAGGTCAATATAGAGTCCATGTGACCTGAAATCCCATGAATCACTGTAAAATTCACCTTCAGAGCTTAAAAACAAGGCAAAGTGAGCTGAAGTACATTGCTTCTAATGCACTTCACTTCTAAAATTGGTGGAGTAGTGGTCTGGGAAGGTGGAGTAACTCAAAGTCATTGTTTTCAATGGACTTTGTTACCAACATAATGCAAATTGATCCGCTTCATGTTGCAGAGTACTCCACAATTCCTTTACTCCGTGAATCAATTCACAGAGCAGATTGAGCCCACGTTGCCCAAAACTAATCTCAGCCACATTTCAATGACTCACTCCACACCACCAACTGACAGTACACTGCAATAACCTACCACGCTGCAAGAAGTTACCATTGTTCCAGCTCCTTTTTCCACTCTAACATATTTATTTATTTATTTCAGTGATTCAGACATTACCTTTGAGCAAAAGCTCTTTTCAAAGGTTCCATGTTAGGTACATCAAAGTGTGAACAACTGAGAACAAGAAAACAAAGGATGTGGAGCCCAGTGTAGCAAATTACAAGGTGAAACATTACTAATGCAGACAAGCTATTAGGTAAGTGCAACGAAATGACAAGGCCAAACACTGTCAGGTACACAAGTATAATTTACAACAGCCAAAGGCTAGGCACAAAGGTATAATCTTCAGTAGCCAGGGAACTAGATCTACCTACATAGTGGAACTAATGTAGAGTTGAGGGAGGGATCTGGGATGTGCAGCAGCCTGTGGGGACTTTGTTAAAAGGGTGTGGAAGGTGACTTGATCCATGTCAGTCAGGGTGATTGTGTCTTAAGACTTGCAGGCTGGAGATGCAATTACTGCCTCAGCAACAGGCCATGCTTCCAGAGAGATACTGTTTAAGCTCGGCCTTAAAGGCAGGTGTAGGCTCTAGTTTGTCAGTAGGTGATCCAGCATCTTGTTAAGCCCCAGAGGAGCATGGTACACAAAACAACTGCTGTCCCAGTGTTGTTCTTCTGAAGAGGACCACTAGGGATCCCTGGGAGTGGCCTCTGGTCTGCTACTCAGATCTACAGGCAGGCAGCAAGCCACTGAGGAACAAAGCCACATTGCCTAGTAGTGATTTCTTGCCCAACAGGCAGGTTTGGAATTTTATTCTGTTGGGTAGGTTAAGCCAATTGGTCTGCTCAAGAGGGAGCATTTGCCCATAAAATTCTCTGCCCCAAGTGTTAGCCTACATGCCTTGTTAAGGGCTTAAAGCCTGTTGCAATGCATGCAAGTGCAGTATTGAGGTGGCCCCATACACCACAAGTCCATAGTCGATGACTGACAAAACTGAGGAGGAGACCGAGAGACAAAGGGCTAATGGTATGAGGTATTGCCTGTGCCTATAGAGCACACCAAGCTTTGCATTTAATGCTTTTACCACATAGTCGATGTGCTGCACAAAGGAGAAGGTGTCTGATAATACCCCTAGGTACTTGAAACAGTGTACCTGCTCCAGTGGGGCAGCCTTGCTTTGGTGATAATAAGGACAGGGAGGGTTCTCTTGTGCTGGGAACTAGAGATGATGATCATCTTTGTCTTTTTGTGATTGAGGAGCAGCTTTTTTAAAGAACCAATCCTCCAGTCCATTGAACAAGCTCTGAAGCTCTGCCTGCAAGGCCATATGCTGCTTGCTGCTGCACAGAACAATGGTGTCATCCACATACAGGATGATCTTGCTCTCACAAGCTTCCAGAGTCTATGTATAAATAGACTATAGAGCCGCTGCAATATTGACCCTTGGGGACCCCTAGTGTAATTTCCTTGAAGAAGATATGGCTGTCCCAATTTTGGCACTTTGTTTTCTGTGGATAAGTAGTCTTGGAAGCAGTGGACCACTTCAGGTGAGAGCCCCATGTTAAGTAGGTCAGTAAGAAGGATGCGGTGATTGACAGTGTCAAATGCTTTAGTGAGATCTATGAATATAGATCCCACCAAATGGCCTCTGTCCATGGCCTTGTGCATGTAGTTGGAGAACTCCACCAGGGCAGTAGCTGTGCTGTGGTTTCTCAGAATCCAAGCTGTCGTGGGCATTGGAGTCCATACTTATGGAGGTACTCAGTAACCTGGTCCGCCACAATCATGTCTAGGGCTTTAGAGAGCAGAGAGAGGATGGAAATAGGCCTATAGTTGGCAGTGTTGGACTGATCCCTGCTTTTAAAACTGGGATGACCAAGGCTAACTTCCAGGTTGGAGGAACTTCACCTGGGCAAGGATTTATTAAAGAGCCTGGTAATTCGTCTCAGTAGCTCTTCAAGTGCTACCGCCACAAGCTTCATGTCTAAACCATCACTACCTAGCCTTGTTTTCCGAGCACCTTACCTACTAATTGTGACCTGTTTAAAATAGAATTTTGGATAGGAATGGTTATGTTTGTTTCATGGAGGGAGGTTCTGGGCTATTTAAATAGTCTGGTGGCAGGACAGCACTAAGATCAGAACAACAGGTTAAAGGATTCGGCTATAATGTGCAGGTCAGTAGTAGGAGACCCATTAATGGTGAGCATTGTGTGGTGTCTCCTGTCTTCCTTTCCAAGCAGGTCTTTGATGTTGTCCCAGAAGCATCTACCATCCCCCAACTGCTGTTTAGCTTCTCTTGGTAATGTGCTGCCTTGGCTTGCCGAATGAGCAGGGTGCACTTGTTTCTTGCTGCCTAGTAATTTTGCCAGTCAGTGGGGTTGTCAGAGTTTCTAGCCAGACACCAGAGGTTATCCAGCTCCTTCATACAGTTCAGTAGGTCACGGGAGACCCAGCCATTGAAGGCTACCCTTAACCTTCTCTTTCTCAGTTTCTCTCTGCTGTGAAATTTGAAAGGTCTGGACAAGTAAAAGAAGCACAAAAAAAAAAAACTCCAGCAGCTCACTACAGGTTTTTACTGCCTGATTACCCTCCATCTCTTAACTCCCATTATCTTGATAAGCTGCCTGGTCCTAGTCTTCAAATGCGCTAAATAATATCAATACGTGCAACCATAGTTAAACCAGAATACCTTTTAATCTGCACATATATGTTGCCTTCTGAGCCAGCAGACATCTTCATTTCTACTGCTTCTCTTCATCTCCTGGCTGCCTGCCTGCAAACAAGACACAGGATACGTAGCCTCACACTAACAGAAAATGAGCACTGCCCACCTTCAGTGCAAAGACAATCTTCCTCTCTTAAGGCAAACTAATAGACTTTTTAAATACAATAAAATGACAAAATAAAAGCCAAGGACCACAACTGCAGCTTGATAACACACTGAGCTGATGCTGACACCTACCTGCTCGTTAACTGGTGGTGCCATTTTTCTTTGAATTTTTGTAAACCTATCATCTCAGTCAATGAGCACTGATGCAGAAACATCAGCATGGGTATCATGTCAGTATGGCCTTGGCAATGCCCATGACAATGCTCACACAAGAAATGGCATAACACTACTTTGCCAAAAGCCTCACATAATTTATACATGAAAAAATAAATAAAAACACAAGAAAAGTTAAATATCTCACATAGTATTTGTTTATTACATAAATCAAATGCACATCTGAGACTTGTGGAACAGGTGATGTTTGACACTTGTGCTCTTTGACCTTGGGCACATCTCTTGACTAATGCCACTAATGAGGTTACCCAAGGTCAAACAGCACTAGTGAAGATGCAGGGTAAATCATTTATTCCATAGGTCCCTGTTGTGTATCCCTTACATGTATGTATTCATATACAGTACTGTGCATGTAGTAGCCTGTTCCCAAAGCACATGCACAGTACTGTCTGACAAGCTGTACTGCTGGCCACTATCCTCACCCTCCTGGTACCAACATATACACCCTTAACATATACAAGAACTCTCTGTGCCTCACTGGGCACTCAGACATAGAAATGGTGTAGGCCTTATGATCACTGCACACGGCTGATCAGCTGGTGTACTAAAGATTTAAGCAACTCTTCTTGTTTGCAAGAACCCCAAAACTTAAGCCTAAATTGGTATCTGTAATTCCTGGCTTGATGGCTTAGTACATTAACTGGACTAACTCCATTAACTACACCAAACTCTGGCCCAAACTCAGCACTCTATACTGCCATAAGGATTGTTTCTCACCCCTACTCAGAAAGAGCTGGTCACAAAACTAATTTTGCCCTCCATAGGCTACACCAATTTGTGTACAGCTCCTTCCCTACAGTCTCTCTCAAAACTGGACCCATTATACAATGTCTTCCACTTTGCCTCAGATCTTCCCTATCAAACACAACACTGTTTCCTGTACTACGCCTCTCTCACCTCACTAGCTTGCTGCCACCTAGCCCACTGTGCCACTTTCATTGTTAAGTATTGATTTGGGATGCTCCCCACTTACCTCTCAATCTCCTGTCCCTTCACAACTCCAGGGTATGCCTTCACACCACTGACCCTCCTCCTTCACCTTCGCCTACCTAGAAACATAGAAACATAGAATTGACAGCAATAAGGACCGCTGGCCCACCTAGTTCACCCATTTTCCTACCTAACAGATAAGCTGCAGATCCTAGTTAACCAACATTACTTCCTCTTACCCTCCTAGGACTGCCTTATGCCTGTCCCATGCATTTTTGAAGTCCCCACTGTTCTTGACTCCACAACCTCCTCAGAGAGGCTGTTCATGCGATCCCCACAACCCTCTCAGTGAAAAATCTTCCTCACATTACCCCTGAGCCGTCTCCTCTATCTTCAAATTGTGCCCTTGTTCTTGCACATCTCTTTTCTGGAAGATGCTACCTCTTGGACTTTGTTAATTCCCTAGAGGTACTTGAAAGTTTCTATCATGTCCCTCTCTCCTCCTTTCCTCAGGTATACATATTAAGCTCCTTTAGTCTTTCTTCTTATGTCTTCTGGTGCAGACCCTGCACCATTTTGATTGCTCTCCTCTGGACAGCTTCCACTCTGTCTATGTTCCTATGGAGATGGGGTCTCCAGAACTGCACACAGTACTCCAGATGGGGTCTCACCAACTGTCTGTACAGAGGATAACAACTTCCTGTTTTCTACTATTGATGCCTCTTCCTATGCATCCCAGTATCCTTCAACCTTCCTTACTGCCTTCTCACATTGCTTGCCCACCTTTAGGTCATCTGATATAATTACCCCAGGTCCCTTTCTATTTTACTGTTGTCAGTATCTCACCTCCCATTGTGTATGCTTTCTGGGTTTTTGTTTCCCATGTGCATTATCTTGCACTTCTTTGCATTGAATCTGAGCTGCCATACATTTGACCATTCCTCCAACCTTGTCAAGTCCCTTCTCATCCTTTCCACTCCAACCTGTGTATCAACCTTGTTGCAGATCTTTGTGTCATCTGCAAAGAGACATACTTTTCCTTACAGTTCCTCTGCAATGTCACTTATAAAGACATTAAAAGGACTGGTCCCAGGACTGAACCCTGTGGTACCCCACTAGTAACCCTCCTTTCTTCACTGTGTACTCCATTTACTACTACCCTTTACGTCCTGTTGTCTAGCCAATTTTTATCCAGGCTACCATCTTGGGCCCCATTCAAGGCTGGCTATCTTGTGTATTAATCTTTTGTAGGACTGTATCAAGCGCCTTGCTAAAATCTAGGTAGGCCATGTCCACAGCCCTCCCTGATCTACTACTTTGGTCACCCAGTCAAAGAAATCTATTAGATTCGTCTGACACGACCTTCCCATTGTGAATCCATGCTGCCTCAGGTCCTGTGCCCCACTGGCCTTTAGGTACTCAACAATTCTTTCCTTCAGAAGGATTCCATCATTTTCCTACCACTGAGGTCTCACCTCATTCTCAATCTGGCATGTTATCCTTCACCTTCAGGCTCCCTCCTTCTGGAAGCATCTCCCATGCCTGGCAGCATCAGCGCCACCACCACTGAACAAACCAATGCTTTCCTCCATGCCCTTCTGGTCCTGCCTCCCAGAGCCCTTCACAAGTAACCACCACTAAACACCCACAGCCACCCAGCTTCTAGCACCTCCTCCGATTGGTGCACCTACTGCTTTGGTGGCCTCTAATTGAACCAGTGATCAGCCCTATCCTTCTGATTGGAGCACCTTTCCTACCGAGCCAGCCAGCTGCTACCCAACCCGTGGAGCCCTCCAGCGGATTGCCGGAGTGGCCACTTGCCTGGGTCTACTATCTTCTTTCTTTTTCACAGCTATTTTGGACTGTGTAATAATTAATGTTGCTGCCATACTACTTAGCAGCACTGTAAAATAAACCTTGCTTTCGTGTTATATCTAATTATATTCTCTGCACCGATAAGCTTAAGAAGTGATACAGTCTTTTGTGTAGACATTATAGTCAGTTACATCCTCGCTACTGCAAGCCTAGCTAGCTAACTAATTTAATCAACTCCTGCCTTGCCCGTTTTGCTTCTCCTGCTGTGTACTCTTTTCTATCTTCCAAGCAAGCCTGCCATTTTCCTCTGCCTATTCTCCAAATCCCTGTTTCGTGCTCCTCAAGCGCCACTTATTCTCTGCTCTTTTCCCTCCCTCAACTCCTGCACTAAGCTCTATTTTGTAGCTGCCCCACCCACCCATCTAAACTTCTGCCTCCCTAAAGCACTACCTCCTGAATTCTAATTCCGTCCTTTGTCCCAAGTTCACACCCCCAACCCCTCTTCAAGTTCCAGCCTGTCTCCTGTCTTCCTTTGTTCCTACAACTACTTATTGATCTATTTCCTTGCTTCCTCCCAGGATCTTTCCATGCCTCAAGTGGTGCCCACAGAGCCTGGCGGCATCAGTGCTGCTACCGCCGAACTAGCAAAACTTCCCTCCCGCCCTCCTGGTCCTGCCTCCCAGGGCCTTCACAGGTAACCACTAAACAACCCACAGCCAATCAGCTTCAGTACCTCCTCCGATTAGTGTGCCTACCGCTGGCGGCCCCTGATTGGTGATCAGCCTCTCCTTCTGATTGGAGCACCTTTCCTACTGAGCCAGCCAAGCTGCTACCTGACCTGTGGAGCCCTCCAGCCAGATTGCCAGAGTGGCCGCTAGCCTGGGTCTACTCTTCTTTCTTTCTACAGAGCAATTTGTCCCACCCCACCACCACCTCCCAGGCCACATATTAATCGCTACTTGCCCGCCCCATTTCTACCTACTCCAATCCCTTTTCTACAAATACTACCCCTCTCCTCTTCTCCCCCTTGCTATTCTACCTAGCGCTTCTCATGACCTCCTCTTCTCCACCATCTCTATACTACCCCACAGTAGAGTGTACCTCTCTTCACTCCCTATCTGTGCCTTGTACACTTGGCAAATGGCAAAAACAATAACTTACTTATTTTTGATCTTCTCCATCCTACTTTTCCTACCCTTTTAACACCCCCTTTAAGTTACTACCCTGCATCCCCTCTGCTGAACTGACTCATCCTACAAATGCCCCCAAAAGTCCACAGCATCTCTACCAGCTACCATCTGTTCCTGTTTCTCTATGAGCCCCACCACCACGCTCTATTCCTTTGGCTGCCTCCTGGTCTCCCTTTGCAAAGCAGAGCCCACTTTCTCCACACCACCTGCCTGCTGCCTCCCTTAAATGGCGCTTGGCCAAATTGGTGCCTCAAATACTTTGCCACCACCTAACCCTTGCTGTGCTACTGTTGGCTGCAGGGGATACACCTAATCCTGGCCCATCACCAACCCCTGGTCACAGCTACTGCATGTCTAACCCCTCAGCCAAGGCCACCACTGACACTCGCTCTGGCTCCTTCCCAAGGATTATGCCCAGTCCATCTAAACATTCATAGCTCCAGCTCCCAAGCTCGATCAGCTCCAGGTTCTGGCCGCCACCATGCCCCTGACATAATCATCCTATCTGAGACCTGGCAAGCCCAAATCTCCAGACCAAACCATTGCTATTCCAGGGTTCACAATCACTCAGCAAGACTGACCCACCGAGGTGGAGGGTGGAAATCTACAACAGTTCAGCCCTACATTTTCCGCTCTCTCTGAAAAGCTGAACCCAAAGCTTATGAGCTGCTTATGCTGAAATTGTCCCTCCTTCCTCACTACCCATCTTTGTGGCTGGTATTTATTGCTGCCTTGGCATTCCAGCCACAACAGTCACTGACCTTCTGAGCCAACTGATGTCTCTTGCCCAGTCGGGTGAACTATATGTCATGGGTGACTTTAACCACAGTTGGCTAGGTCCCTCTTTAACAAAACCCAAACCGAGATATCTGCTCTCAACCTTACCCAAACCATTATGGAACCTACTTGATCAAACCATAAGACCAGAAACCACCCTTCTTGACTGGGCTTACCTCCCCCACACCACGTCATCAGCTCTGACTTCTTTCCTGACTCAATTAGCGACCACCACCTAACCTACTTGGTCCGCAAAATTCATCGAGTTAAATACCTCCCAATTTATATTCCAATGGTCATATGGATCCCTAAACTTCTCCCTCTCCTGGAAGAGCTAGTTCAATCAAACTGGGACCCAATCTTAAGAAGCTCTAACATGGACGCTGCCCTTCACGCACTTCCGAACACCTTCATTACACCCTGATACAAACATGCCCCCTGCACCGTGGTAGGGTCTGGAGGTTGCACCTTCCCTGGATATCATCTGAGCTGATAGCTTGCCACAAGCCCATGACAGGGCGTGGTGTGTTTACAAATCCATGCTCCTCCCAGGTGACAATATTACCTACTGCATACTCTGAAACAAGTGCACAAAGGCCATCCGCTTAGCTAAGGCTGAATATTTTAACAACATCCTACGCAAATCTTGGGAGGCCTTCTAATTTCTGGAAAATCATCAACTCCCTTTTCTCCACCAACAACAAATCCCCTCCTTCTCACCCAAGGGACTTTACTGTCCGACCCCCAACAGTAGCCTCAGAGTTTAATTTCTACTTCACTACTTGTGCTATGACCCTCCTGGACTCCTTCCTTCTGTAACCCCACTCACTTCCCAGACAGCTACCCCTTACAGCCTGGCCAGAACCCTTTCTCCTTCAGACACATCTCCCATCAAAACCTTAGATGCCCTTCACTCCCTGAACCCCTCCAAAGGTAAATCCCCAACTGTCTCGACAACAAACTCCTCTTCCTATTTGCCCCTGCCATCGCTTACTCCCCTCGCTGCCCTGCTAAATCTTTCATTCACCACTGAGTCACTCCCCACTGAGTGGAAGTATGCCACCGTCCTACCCCTACCAAAAGGAGGTGATCCCACTTCTGCAACTAACCCGTCCATCTCCCTCCTCCCCACTCTCACCAAACTCCAGGAACACCTAGTACTATCTCAACTCTCCCACTTTCTCTCTGAAACTAACTTCTTCACTCCATTCCAGTTTGGTTTTAGAAAAAACACTCTACCACCACCTCCCTACTAAGACTCATGGACTCCATCCTCTGGGATGGACAAAGGACAAATTACTGCCGCTATTTTCATCGGCCTAGCCAAAGCATTTGATCACGGTATCCCACTCCTTCATAGTATCCTGCCTATCAGGGCTGGGCTATCAGCATCTGCCACAAATTGATTCAGAGCCTATCAACAAAATAGAACCCAATCTACAAAAATAGCTGACTACACCTCCCCCAGCTCCCTATTACCACCAACGTTCCCCAAGGCTCAGTCCTTGGCCCCATCCTCTTCTCCATCCTTCTAAATGATCTGCCAAAGTCTTGCTCCACTACCTCAATACATATGTCGCTGATGACATGGTCCTCTTTACTTCCGGTTGTATTTACTGAAGAAGTCACCTCTAATCTTCAGACCAACTTCAACAAAGCACAACACAGGTTCAACTCCAACCAACTCTCCTAAATGCTAAGAAAACTGTCTCTATGTCTTTCAGCACTAGACAGAGACTATCAGACTTACATCCCTCTGATCTTCCATACCTAAATAACACCATCCTTGAAGCGTGCCCTCCTTTGGGTACCTGGGGGTTTGGCTTGATTGTCACCTCTCCTTTTCCACACACGTGGGCGCTCATCCTATCAAACTGGCGCCAAAGCTAGGCGCCTCTATAGAAACCACACTAGTCTCCCGCTTCCTGTGAGACGTGAAATAGTCTAGAAAATAATTCTACCTTCCTTTGACTACTGTGATGTTGTCTACAGCTCTGCCTCTAAGTCCACCTTAGCCAGACTGGACCCCGTCTTCAATGCTTTCTGCTGCTTTGCCCTCAATGCTCCCCTACCCATCACTGCTAGCTCTTCCATTCACTGGCCCTTCTATCCCTGAGCAATGGCGCCTACTTCACAGTGCTAAATTTGTCTCTAACTTCTGGCTTGCATCCCTTACTTCCTACCTCATATCCTCCCTATCTTCCCCACCTACCCCTGCCCTCACCTCAGTCTACTGACTCAGGCTATTAGTAATCCCTCACCAAAAGGACCTCCACAGGCGATTAGCTTTCCTCTTACCTCCCTCCCTAAGCTCTCTGGAAGAGGCCTGCGGCCTAAATCCATCATTCTTCCATGGAAATCTCTCTATCCTCTGCACCCACTAACTTCCTTTCACCAAATTGTGCTTACCCCTGACCCCCCAATTGATTCTCTTCCCCTCCTCGATCCCTCCTCCTTACGCACCTGATCAGCAGCTCGGCCTTCACCTAATTGACTGGCTTATACATTGCCCTAAACAACCTATGCATTTACTGTCTCATTCACTTCCATTATCTCCTTCTTATTCCCCAACACCATCCCTAAGTCAACCCCTTATCTACCCCAGTGTTTACTATACAGTCCTGTCACCTCTCCCTGGTCCCAAGCTCAGACTTCCATTTCTCGGCCAACTTGGTGCATCATACTTCAATTCAATCTCTGCTACAGGCACTTATGTAATCACCTATAGTTCTAGATGTGTAATCAATTATGTATGCCACCCTCCTTGAGATACATGTATGTACTGTCTCCTCATGTAACAAGTTTGTAATTAACCACACTCAACTACAGTATGTAACAATTGTTTGTATTGCTCTACTCCAATTTCAACCTATTGATTGATGTATGTATACCTCCTCCTTTGTACCCCCTCCAGGTCGCACTGTGAGATGAGCATCTTTTTGCTAAGGTGCCTTTCCTGGTAAAACATTTTCAATAAATAAATAAATAAATCTGAACCTTCCCTACAGCTGCATCCCTTGAAAAGTGCCTAAAGCCCTTCATATCCCCTGCTCCTGCCTTTCTCCTCATCCCCATGATGCAGTCCTCTCATCCCTTTTCCTCTTTCTCCTCTATTCTCTCCCTTACTATCTAGTCACTCACATTTGAATCACTGCACTTTGCTCCTTTCCTACTGTCTGTTCATAAGACACTGTATTTTCCCATGCTATTTATTTGTACATATAATATATAATTGCAACACCATTGTACCTTTTATAGCTTATATAATATTCAGATGTAATTGTTTTGTATTTATTGCTATGCAGTCAATTCTGTATTTTTGTTTCTCTGCTTCCCTTCCACAGGTTGCACCTGGAAGCGAGCCTCAGCTCAGTGTGCCTTTCTCGGTTATCAAATTTGAAATAAATAACTGATTTCCCAAAATAATGAAATGTAATGCTGTTGCTGCAGGAATAAGTCCCTGAATTACTCATAATTTACCCAGTCCAGCAGGATCTTAGTCATTGTTCAGGGTGTGGCAACACAACTGTGAGTTCTTCCTCGGGGGGTTCTACTCACTTTCTCAGTCTCAGGCTCTCCTCATCTCTCTGCATGTTGCAGACAACCCTCTTTTGAGTTCACAGTGCAGCTCACCTGTGAAGCCCTACCATGTCAGACCGGCACACCATGTACTAGGAATCCAGGCTCTAGTGTGCTGCGACAGCCAGTATTGGGCATTGTTTCTGGCTGGGTGGCTTCCCAGACACAGAGCTGCTCTCTGTAACAGGCTTGTAACAGGGTCCTGTTATTCAGAAAATAAAAAAGTTTCAAAAGAGAAATTCAAGATGTCCCCCCTTTTTGTTTTCATTTCCTCTCTCCTGTCTACTCCTCTAACTTCCTATCTATACTAATTTTCTTGACAGAGTGGCCAACCTGGCAATTCTTAAAGCTTTACTATCCCTGTTATCCAATTCTAGATTGTAGATCTTAATAGTAGCTATGGTAATGGGCTTTAATATAAAGAGTAATTGCCCTTAAAAGCATTTGTTAGAATATTCAGACAAAGCAAAAGTATGTTGCTAAATGAGCCCCCGCTTTCTATGCAGAGGGTTTACGCCAGCAAAGAAAGAAAAGGTTGTAAGGAGCAGTGCCACACGCCCTAGCAAGTAACTCTGAAGTCCTGTTCTGGTGCTCGCTCCAAAGAACTAAAAAGGAGATGAATTTATGCAAGGACACTGAGGGCATAAAGAAATAAGCCCTGCAGTGTCTAATATTCATTGAAAAGGGCTGCAATTGTTTAAAGAAGGTGCTGCCTTTCTGTTAAAAGGCTGAAAAATGAACAGCTGTTGACTGAGAATTGCAGCCATTGGGAATCAATATTTGTTAAATAAACACAGTACAAACTCTGTTAGCTAGCATTACAGTAGAGGAGATCAATGTGTTTTATAAATAAAACTGTTTTTTCTTTGAGTTTTGCACTAGAACATCAAACTGGCTATTTATTAAAGAATCTAGTACTACGAGGAAACAAGATAAAGGCGCCCCTCATCTGTTGCCCTTGGTTAAAGATTCTAGATTCTTTATATTTAATATTTAGGCTACTTCTCTTTCTCTATTATGGTTTACTTACCTGGGTAAAGTCATCTGGAAGCCCTTCTCATAGGGTTGGCAGCCCACGAAATGGCTGCCTTTATAGCAACAAATGGAGGTGATGACAGAGAGTAGGTGGAGCCAATTTCAAACTCCACCCTTTTGTGTACTATATGGGCCTCCACCAGAAGACCTTGTCAGAAAGGGAGAAGAAGGAGACTGGTCAGTACCTTCTGATCAGGTGAAGGAATGGAAGTGTGAATGCCTACAACACTAGCTTAAAAGCATTGGCTACTGAGAAAAGCAGGAGTCTGACTGCAAGACTAGCCTGGATGTTTTGTTTATTTTGTTTTGGTGAAAGCTAACCTATTTCTTTTCTGTAAAAATTATTTTACTTATTTATTCATTTTTTCTGGAACTAAATGATAAACGCTATGCCAGCATTTTTTTATGCACTTCATTTTTTGTGACCAGTGTCTGTTATTGAACCCACATGCTTACAAGGCTGTGATGTAGTAAAAGTCTCTTTCTCTCTCTCTCTTTGCAGGAGAGTGTTTGCAGGACAGTTAGCCTCTCCAATGCCTCTCCTGTGATTTCACTTTAGTCCTAGGCTGTACTGCAAGCAGCATGATTTTCTCCAGGTTTTATATACAGGAATGCTGTTTGCACTATCAGATGCATGGTTTGATATGAGATCATTCTGTATAGCTTTGTACTAATTAAAAGATCTTGGCAGTCCCTGCTGTACACCAGGAAAGTCTCTTACAGCAATGCTATAGACCTATTACTCCCAAGTGAGTGGATGATTCAGTGATGCCTGATTTATTATGGTCCTTCTCAAGTTCCTTAGCCCTTGTAGCTTCTTCAGTAGGCTTTAGACCCAGAGTAGATGTTTCTTCAGTCTCTGATCCAATCACTGTGCTGTCAAAAGTCAGAGGTGACAAAGATGGCTGCCCAAATGTTTGCCCACAGGCAGTGTTTCACAAAATTTCTATATTTTTACTGAGATGACATTGGCGCCATCCTGGAAAACTTATGCCTCAAGCTTGGTGCCTTATTCAGGAACCTTAATTGCATCTCTCCTTCAGCACAGTGTGGACTAGTCCAGAGGATGATCCTCCCATTTTGACTACTGTGATGTAGCCTATGGTGCAACTCCCAATCCTCCTTTACCAGATTGGACACTCTATTTAACGCCTTCCTGTCGATTTGCTCTTGATGCTCCATCACACACTCATCATCGTGACCTCTACCATGCCATTTCCTTCCACCACTTGCCAACAGGTGCTTCTCTCATTGTGCCAGATGCTCTTCTAAATTTTGGCTAGGAGAACTTCCTCCTACCTCTTATGCTTACTGTCTCCCCGCCCCCCCCTCAGATCCTCTGACACTCTCACTTTGTTGGTCCCCATTGTACCCCTCTCATCGGTCAGTCAGGCTTTACCCATTGTTTCCCACAAATATGTAACCTCCCCAAATATGGCACCTCCTCCTCCCACTCTCTTGCCACTGCCTTGTATAACTCTGTTATCTAACTGCTCCTGCTTTAACCTCCTTAGCTGTCCTCCAATGCCTGCGCTCCTCTCCATGACTCACACCCTCTATTAAACCTTCCACCCCAGCCTGCATCTCAGAACACTCTCCTCTCCGTTCATCATTATGTACTATGTGTGACCCCTAGGTGGTGCTACCCCAAGGGCTACTACCCCTGCCTACTTGGCTAGTTGCAGGCTAAGGGTCCTAGGTACCAAACGGGTGCCTCCACCCAGAGGTCAGGGTTGTTAGTGGTCAAGCTAACCTGGGCGCTGCCCTCTGGGACAACTTAACCCCTTTTTCCCTTTTAGTGGCCTGAACAATACACATCAATCACTTTCACAATGGCCATTGTTCACCATGCAATTACCCACACTGTTTGCACTTAACACCAGGGCTGGTTCCTCTAGCTCAGCCCTGGAGACCCCCTGCAAAACAAGGTTAAAACAGCAAACAGCAACAGTACAATACTTTTGGCACAAACTGGAACAACAGTGAGGTTAAATGCAAAAGAGTTAGATCTGATTTATTTAGTGGACTTGAACAAGGAGGGTGTAATCAAGTTGATGTGCTCAAAGACTATTTCAATTAGACAGTAATGCATGCACTTCAGAGTCCCTACAAAATCACACACTCTGGGTACCCAGGTTGGGGAGAGGTGGCCAGCCAGGAACGTTGCCTGGGGTAGACCAGCATTGCAGCTGTTGGGGTCCTGTGACGGAAGAAAGCAACATGAACAACACACACTATTTGTAATCTGGAGCTGGAGGGCTCAGTTTGTGAAAGAAAGATAACAAGGCAATCAGATGACAACACTTTTGGATTTAGCTGTTGTTGCAGGAGCTACCTGATAGTTACTCATGATACCCAGTACAGGACACAGGCAGGATGAAATTGAGACTGCAGGTTGTTGAGCTGGAGTGCCAGGAGAAGCAGGCCCACATGAATCATGAGGCATTGTTCCTGTTCAAACGTTGAGCAGGGGTCTGATCCCAGGCAGGTCTCTCATCGATGGCTTTCTGTGCAGTGGGTAGTCTGGCTGGGCCTGTGTGGCAAGGCCCAGGATGAATGGAGATGCAAATGGATTTAGTCTGTTGGAGCTGGCTGCCACCTCCAGCAAGCAGAACACAATTCACACAGTGTGGAACCAAATCATGACCCACTATCAGCACACAGCACATTTGCATGTAAGGAAATTCTACTGCACCAGTCAGATTACTATCCAGTCACAATTACAGAGTCTCTGCACAAATCAGGAGCTCAGAGGTGGTGAGAAGTCCTGACAGGCCAATCGCATTCAGCAAATCTTTGATCTTCTTCAGGTATGAGCCTGGTCACAATTCAGTGGCTTACTTCATTCTCACAGACTCAGATTCAGTCTGAAATAATTCTTCTCCTTTCAGGGGCAACAGGCAAACACGCAGGCCAACTCAAGCCTTTCTGCAGTTCTCCAGTGTGAAACTGTGCAGTATGGCCACTCAACTGTCACAAGTTGTTGCTTCTTCACTTCTCCACTTAGATCTGACCTAAACTGCAAGCAAGCCTGGGACTTTCGCCAGGATCCAAAAGGTTCAGTTGGCTGATCTGTCAGTCACAACAAGGGCTCCCTCCTGGTTCGATTAGGTGCCAAAAGCCCAAAATTACAATTACTACAGAAGTTTGCTCCTACAAAGCCTCTGGAGACAGGCTTCATTTAAAGTCCCTAACGGTACTGATTGGCCCATCTCAGCAGTCCAGGACCAAAATGGTGGGATAAACAGAAACTGTCCATGCTGCAAATAAAGCAGGTTAGACAAACTACAATATCTTTACTGCTCTAATAGATAATTAGAAAACAAGTACATCTTCTAACAGAGCTCCCTCTGCACAAGTAGCGATGGCAGAACGTGGCAATTATCTGACAGCCTGGGAGGACTTGAGCATAGAAACACTCAGCCCCCTCCCAGATTAAATATAACTGCAATCTAAGCAGCTCTTAAAGAGACAGTCCACACAGGCTTTACAGGCACTTTCTGGCAATAACGTTTACACTGCTAAAATGTAGGACACTGGCCTGGCAGTGAGCATTTAGGCAAGCTCAAGGAAGACTTTTGGAACCCCATTTGTAGAAGGATTACATATGTTCTTCAGATATGCCACTTGTAATTAAATGCATATTTCATAGGTATGTTTTTTTAATTGTATATTATGTTATAAAAGCAACTGTATGATTATTTATATTTTTAACCGTGTCTTGTTACAAATGTAATTGAATGTTTAATTTCTTGTATGTTTTAAATGTTAAACTGTATGTCTAATTCTTCATCTAATTGTACCCCCAGGTTGAACTGGAGACAAGCAACTTGTTGTTCAGTGTGCCTTCCTCATGAAACATTTCAGTAAATAAATAAATAAATAATAATAATCTTTAACATTACTTTGGGACTCAGACAAGGCCTGCATAAGCATGTTCAAATGTCCAGGTTTGGAGCAGCAATCAATGGATTCCCATTTTATTTGGGAGCACTGATGCACTTGCTTCATTGGTGGTTGTTGAAGCCTCTGATGTGTGAACGCATATGACTGGGTGAAACACTCTCTCCCTGCTAAGTATTAATGTCCATATCAATTCCAGCATGAGAGTCTAAATATTAAAAACATATTTACATGCAAGCTAGCAATACAGATGATCCCTGTCTATCACAGGTCAACAGCTACTGGCAGAGTTACTAGCACAGTTAATAGGATTTGTGATGCTCTGTCCCTGCTTCTGGTTACCTGTATGATATTTATATTATAAATAAATGGTCCGTGTTTGACATGTTAGTATGTGAGAGATTTGGCCTTTAACTTTCAATATCAGTAGCTGAAACCACAGGATGTTGTAAACAGACCAGAAGAACTATATAATTAAGAAAGGTGTTTTATTGCCCTTTTATGATCTGCCCAGGCTTTGGAAGCTGAAAACCAAATGCAAGTTTTATGATGTCACAAGAGGCAAGGTAATTGGGCTGGTTCTTCTCCTTTAGCATGTAACCAGAAATGTGAAGAGTGGAGAGCTGTGGAGTGCATTTGTGACAGATTTGGTTGGCAATGGTGGATTTAAAATACTGATAACACAAGCTTTACCAGTTCAGTGTGTCAGCTTAATACTGTACAGCTCACTTGCAAAATAAGGTAGTGATTTATTAAAAAAGAAACAAGACTAAATAATTTTGCTTACAGTCAAAGTTCCTATCTGTTTTATTATTTTTTTTATTAAAGTGCAGTTAGAGTAGCCATAGTTAGGAAAGAATATGGCTTCCAACTACAGTGAACACATTCCAGACTACCTGAGGCAGTTGTGCAAGGAGAACGGATTCCTTCATGAGGGACAGCCAACAAGCAGAATCTCATAGAGGCTCTGATGACTGCAGAAGCCCAGAGCCTGAAGTAACAGTCTGTGACTGAAAAGGACCATACCTTGAGCATAGAAGGCCTGAGTCCAGTGCAGTGTCCAGATCTGGTACGGAGGACAGCAGGTCCAGTGCCAGTGAAGGGCCACAGCAGCAGGAGTAAGTCACCAGTATTCTGGGCCAGAAGCCATCAAGCTGCAGATGCATTGCAGAGGATGGAACTAGAGTTTGAACAGAGGAAGAGGAAATTCAAGAGATAAAGGAGAAGGAAAAATAGTGAGCCACAGAGGAGAAGAAGGAGGCGAGAAAGAGCAAGAAGCTGAGCATGAACAGTGAGAGGCTGACCGTGAAGAGATGAGCACCAGAGGCAACATGAACTGGAGAGCTACAACTCCAGCCCCCAGCACCAGCACAGGTAAGAGGCTTGAGTTTAATTGGAACTATAGTATGAGGTTATAAATTAAATTCTAAATTGATAGCCAAATTTAAAGATGGGGAGTATATGGATGCCTTTTAAATTCCTTTGAAAAGTTTGTATTCAGGCAAATATTCCTAGAGGGGTCTGAGCCCAGCTATCCCTCTCACTTACTGAAAATGCTTGAGATGCATTGGGTCAAATGGACAATGAGAACAGTAATGATTACAGTAAATTGAAAACTGCACTTTTAAAAAGTATGATTTAACTGCAGAAGCATACAGAGCTAAATTCCATAAGCTCAGGAGAAGCCCTGACATGAGTTACAAAGAGCTAGCCAGGAAACATCAGTTTTAAAACACTGGCATGAAGGAATTGAAGCAAACTCTGTAGATACAATTGAAAATGCTGTATTGTTAGAGCTGTGTTTTTGGCATGTCCAACAGAGCTGAAAACCTAGCTGGAAGACCGAGATCCTAAAACAGTGCAAGAGGTTGCTGAACTCTTGGATTGCTATGCCAAGAGCAGACTTGCTCTGAGAGCAAATGGGGCAAGGGTGGCAATGCAGAAAAGGAAAAGCACACCTTTAGGGCAGCTAAACCCTCATTGCCTCCACTAGCACCAGTTAGCCCCAGGTTTCAAAGAAAAGATTTTTTCTGAGAAAACAAATGAATGTTAGGTTTAAAGAAACGGGCATATTGCCTGACAGTGTCACAAAAGAATGAGCAATATGCAAACTAGTGCTAGGAAAGAAGTGGATTGTTTGTGTGTCCCTGAAAGCATGCCTGTAAACATGAGGGAACACATGCACCCAGTCACTGTGAATGATGTACAGATACACTGGTTAAGAGACACAGAGCATCCCTGACATTGGTAAATAGGGATCTGGTAGAGCCTGGTCAGCTTATATCCAATAAATTTGTAACTGTACAGGACTTCACTGGGGAAGAGAAACATTGCCACTGCTGGTGTTCTCCTAGACTGGGGTGAGACAGGAAATTGTGCAACATATTGCTGTAGCAGAAACTTCAGCAGTTGATGTAATTCTCAGCAATAATCTCAAATAGGGGATGGTGTGTGCACTTACCCATAGCCAAATGGCAAAGGAAATTGTGGTACCCTGGACCCCATAGAAACCACTGTGGAAACCACTGGGAGGCTGATTCCTCAGCCTGGGTCTCCTGAGATGGAGACTAATGAAAGGGGTAGAAATTTCCCCAGTAACAGTTAACCAAACAGCTATGGAGGGTTACTCCAAGGAAGGAAGGGAGACCCACTGCCTGAGGATTAGAGATGACAGTGATCCCTAGTCCCTGATGCTAGAGCAAGGGACCCTAGTTTAGATACTGAAGGGACCTGTCCCATGCCTTTGGAATGTGTAAGGAGTTTGCAACTGCTCAGAAAAGTTACCCTAGTCTAGAGAAGCTGAGGCTTGGGCAGACTCTGATGGAGAACAAGGAGGTGATGGGAAACATAAGGTTTATTTGAAAATGAACTGATGTATACATAGGATGCTAAGACAGAGAGAAAGATGACAGGCAGACAGCTTGTCATTCCTCAGGGTACTGTGAGTAGTTGCTCAAGATTGCACATAATATTCCCTTGTCTGGTCATCTGGCAATCACACACACTATGTAGTGGTTGGCACAGAATTTTATTGGCCCAACTTCACCCAGCAGGTGAAGGAGTATTGCAGGTCTTGTCACCGATGCCAAGAAATAGGGAAGGCAGATAAGAAACCCAAGCCACCCTAATTCCATTGCCCATAGGGGAGGAGCCATTCCAGAGGGTGGGCATGGATATTGTGGTGATTTTAATATTCCCAGCTCCTCTGGGAAGAGGTAAATCCTGTCTATGGTGGATTGTGCTCTAGTATCCAGAGGCAATCACCCTAGCCTCACTGTGCGCAGGCACAGGCAGTTGCCTTACTTGGGATTTTCCTGTGTTGGGTTTCACAGGAGGTTATTACAGATTGAGGTGGTTACTTCATGTCAGACCTGATGAAATGTTTGTGGGAGAAGCATGAGGTGCTGAAGAGATGTACAACACCTTATCACTCACAAGCCATTGGTCTTGTGGAAAGATTTAACAGTACCCTTTAGTTAATGCTCCAAGAATTTGCAGAACAGCATGGGAGGGACTGGGAGAAATACATTCCCCAGCTGTTGTTTGCATACAGAGAGGTGTCCCAAGAGTCAACAGTGTTCTCTCCTTCAAGCTCTTATATGGATACAGGTACATCAGCCCCTAGACTTGATCCAGGATGATTGAGAAGGCAAGCACGCCACCCAGGGAACTCCCATAGTGGATTATGTCCTTAGGTTTAGGAAAGGCTGAAGGAGCTTATGGGACAGCCCAGAGCAACCTGGCAGCTGC
Organism: Neoceratodus forsteri; assembly: GCA_016271365.2. Lineage (NCBI taxonomy): Eukaryota > Metazoa > Chordata > Ceratodontiformes > Ceratodontidae > Neoceratodus > Neoceratodus forsteri. The sequence goes on along the minus strand of CM057455.1, from coordinate 1,135,859,447 downwards.
CCAACAGAAACAGAAAGTGTGATATGACCATGAAGCCAGAGCTCACTTGTACACGGTGGGTCAGGAAGTCATGGTTCTCATTCCAGTCTTGAAGGACAAGTTGCAGACTGAGTGGGCAGGACTGTACAAAGTAGTCAGAATGGTAAATGATGTGAACTATATTAGAGTTATCTGACAGAAGACAAACAGAAAGAATGTATCATGTCAACATGATGAAGCTAGTGTTTACAGTGTATGTAGTCCAGGAGGAGGCGTATATGGATGAAGGAGCCCTTTTGAACTTGCAGGAAGAAAGCAAGGGGAGTCCTCTGTGGAGGCAGTTAAATTGTTGCCCCAGCTGGCCCTGCACCAGATCCAGGAAGTAAGGAGGTTTTAGTGGACTTTGCCCCACTGTTTAGCACCAAGCCTGGACTAACCCCTTAGCACACATGATGTGGAGACAGTCAGGACACAGGTGCCCATACAGCAAACAGCATATTGGGTGTCTGAGGCTGTCCAAAAGAAGATTAGGAGGGAGGGGAAATGGATTTAGGGTAATCTAGAAATCCTATAGCACCTAGGCCCTCACCCATGGTCCTTGTTCCAAGCCAGATGACTCTACTCATGTTTATGTGAACTGAATGCAGTCACAAAGTCAGACACCCACCCAATGTCATGAACGGACAAACTCCTGGACAAGTTGGGAGGGTGACCTACCTTACAACTATTGACCTGACAAAGGGTATTGGCAGGTAGAGTTAGCCATGAGCTAGGAGATGTCACCTCCATCGCTCCAATAGGATTATTTGAATTGAAAGTAATGCCTTTTGAATGAAGAATGCCCTGGTCACTTTCCAAGGGTTGGTGAGCCAGGTGTTAAATGGTGCAGATGAGTATCCTCTGACATACCTGGATGACACTGTCATCTATAGTGCCAGCTGGGAGGAACACCTGTCCCACCTTAGGGAAGTGCTGGGCAGGATACAGAGGGCCAGACTCATGGCCAAAGCTGAGAAATTCCAGGTGGCCATGGCTGAATTGACATACCTTGGGCATGTTGTAGACCAGGGACAGCTCCACCTTAACCAAGTGAAAATAGAGGCAATCAAGGCATGGTCCAGGCCAGATGTGCAGAAGCAGGTCAGGAGTTTTCTAGGGACAGTGGGGTACTATAGGAAATTTGCACCCAATTACAGGTGCCTCTGCTACCCCCTACCTAACATGGTAAAGAAAAGGATGCCAAAGGAAATTACCTGAAACCAGCCTATAAAAAGCCTTTACTGGACTGAAGGAGGCACAGTGCTGTTCTGTATTGACAAGTCCAAACTACAGCAGACCCTTTCTAGTTCAGACTCAGACATGGATATGGGGCAGTGCTGAGTCAGATATCCAACCAAGGGAAAGATCACCCCATAGCTGCATCTGAGTAATAGTTACTTCCCAGGAGCAGGCATACTCTACTGTGGAAAAAGAGTGTCTTGCCACAGTGTGGGATCTAAAGAAAGTAGCATTCTTATTATGGGCAGCATTTTGAGGTACAAACTGACCACAACCTCCTGGTTTGGCTGACACAATTGTGAGAAATGAATGGTAGACTATTAAAATGGAGTCTTGCCTTGTGGGGTCTGACATGACAATCTTACATAGGACTGGAGCAACCAATCAGAATGCAGATGGCTTGTCATTTCTATATGAGGAATGAACTGACTTGTGGAGCTCATCCTTGCAGGGAAAGAGCCCCAAATTCAGTCTAGATGGGGAGGTGTGACACTCTGCCCCTGCTTCTGGTTACCTTATGATAGTTGATCGTTATATGATAAATAAATGGTCTGTGTATGAAATGTCAGTATGTGAGATTTGCCCTTTAACTTTCAAGGTCAGTAGCTGAAAGCACAGGATGCTGTAAAACAGACCAGAAGAACCAGTTAACTAAGACTTCCTTACAGAAGGGTATTTTATTGCCCTTTATGATCTGCCTAGGCTTTTGAAGTTGAAAACCAAATGTGAGTTTAATGACATTACAAGAGGCAGGGTAATTTGGCTGGTTCTTCTCCTTTTAGCATACAATCAGAAATGTGTGAAGAGTCATAAAATCCTCAGATCACACTAGCACAGAAATCAGCCCACAAGGACATGAGGTGGGATTGTTAAGTTTGAAGGAAAATGTTTAATTAAAGACTGTTATATTTGGGAAATGACCATTACAGATTTTTCAAGCAATGACTCACATCCTCACAGATACTTATGTAAGAAATGATCTAAGGAGGTTCTAGCTGATCTCATCAAAAGGGTGGGGACAGACAGAGTTAAAATGAAACATTGTATTTGGGATGGTGACATATGATTCTAGACTCTGACTGGGAAAGCAATTAGAAAGGTAATAGCTAGAAAATAATTAATTATCTGTTGTAGGAGTGTTTGTTCTGAAACTTCCTTTGTTTTACAAGATTGTAAGCTGTATGCTATATTGTTCTGTGTTTAATTTTACTTTTTATTATATTTTAGTAAACAACCATTTCTGAAATACTGCCTGGGTGTCTTTCAGTTTCTTTTTTGCATGTGATGCATATGTGGTTAAGTATGACAGCTGTTAAAAGCTTGATTGTGTTGCTAAGCTAAAAGATAAAAATATACCTATTGTCTCTTATAGAGTTTTAAGGGTTCATTTTGGAGACCTGGCTGGGTGCATCTGGTAAAAGATTGTACTGCAGTTCCAAAGAGGGTACATATCTGAGCCTGTAATTGGGTATGCTAGCATAAGGTTCACAGTTTGAATCCCTCCAGAACTTGAGGCTAAAGGTAATTCAGACCCAAAGCAGACAGGAGGGTTACCCTGTCTCTTACCTGTTCACACTATTGCATTCTGAGGTTGGCACTGTGGGAGCAGAGGACCTGACCTGCACAGTGCATTTGTGACAGTGTTCATGGGTAGATTAGGTGGGCTGAAGTTCTTTATCTGCTGACAACATCATGTAGATAAATAGCATCTTGTCTAGACATACATTCCTGCTTAATAGCAACTTTTGGTTTTAAACACAGCCTTATTCCAGTACATGCTTCTTGCAAATTTACTCTTGGGTATCAACAAACCCAATACCAAGTAAAGATCTAGGCATAACATGAGTGTCTATACAACATATATGCATGGGCAAGTTGTGGAGGCAGCCAGGGAATCACAGGTCAGTCTAATGTAAGGCCTGATTGCTTCAGAGAAATGTAGCTAATATTTCTTCTCAGAATTTGGTTCATCACTCTCATCTACTCAATCAATGATGGACTATCTTCCATCAAAGTGGCCCTCCTAACTCTTTGTGATTCCTGTGGCTTCACAACTTCTTCCATGGTGTTCTCAGTCTCATGTAGTTTCTGTGTATCTCTGGAAACAAAAGGTTTTGCTTTGGGCTCCAACTGAGGTTCATGTTGTTTGGATGTCTCCTGATGTATTTTTTCCAGTAGCAAACTGATAGTATTTTTGATGGATTAATACCATCCCAATTCAGCTTCCTCATTAGAGGTGGTACTATCCATTGTGTTCTGTGATTGGAGAGGTAATACTTCAACTGTAAGTGTCTGTCTGTGAACGTCAGATATATTATTGGGTTGTTGAGGCAATTCAGATACAACAGGAGTAGTAGTGGAAAGCTATTGCAAGTTAAACTTTGCCTGTGAAGTTCATGCGACCTGCTGAAAATTCATGCTCCACGAATTTGCAGAGTTTTTTAACACACTGAAACTTCATTTCACGTGATCTGTGTGACCTTCCAGCAAAATTCACCTTTTTAATGTAAAGCATGAATTTGGTTCTCCATAACAAAATGCACAAAATTCATAGCTGTGAATTTTGCTGAAATTGTGTCACAAATTCTGTAAAATCGAAAATTAACTCACAGGATGATTTTTAGGGACTTTTATGCACCAGTGCTAGTGGGTTCCATTTGCTAAAATGGCAACATGTGATTCTGGTGCATAGTCTGATTTCTACTATGTCCTCTTTCCAGTTGTATGTCATAGATATGCATGTCCTGCAATTGCTGCACAACAACGTAAGGTGTTCTCCACCACCTAGCAATAACCTTGTGCTCTGCAGGTAATTCCAGATTTTGCAAGAGCATTCTGTCTCCTTGTGGTAACTCTAAAGCACTGACCTTGTTGTTTTATTCCTTGTTGGTTTTATTCCTCTTGGCAGGTGCATCCAAGGCCAGCTAGTAAGCTGCATCAAGCTGATCCTTTAACAGCTCCACTATTGTAGTTATGTCTCCAGCCAAGCTTAACTAGCAGGTATACCACAACAAAGATCCACAACAGATATGTCTCTAGTCAAGCTTCACTGGCAGGTACACCAAAACAAAAATTCACAGCAAATATGTTCCAGAGAATCTTCACTGGTAGGCATACCAAATCAAAGGTCCACAAGTAATGTAGACTCTGTGCCAGACAACAACAAGCATTTGTCAATACCAAAGTTTATCTTTTGGAATTGATATTGATATGCAAAGTTTGGTAGGACAACAGTTCTCAGCAGAACGATAAGTTATGCCACCAGGTTCACATTCCTATTGAAATACAATGAAGTGCATACCTGTTTCCTCAATTCATGATCTGGCTTTGAAGAGTGATGATGTGTCTGTGGTTCAGAGAAAATAAGGCGCTGTAGCCCCCACCGTGGATTGGGGGCATCGTGGTTAGAAACCCTAACACCCCAGGTGTTTGTTGGTATTTGCACTACAAATTTTCAACATGGCCTTTGTGACCCCATCTCATAAAAGCATTTGGGACCTCTGCTCATGAATAGTGGCACTGCGATTTTGTTAATCTGTCCCAACATTGATTTCTCACAGTGACCATGCCATCCTGCACCAGATGTGTGAAAACACAATTCGGACAGGATTGAAAAATGACAGCTGTACCATTCATAGGGAGGTGTGAAGAGAAGGCAGTGTTGAACATCTGGAGTGAAAATATTACAAATTCTATGTTACTAGTGTGCATGGAAACTGCAAGAATGCCCAATCATAAAATAGTCATTTTATGGACTTTTGTTACCAATTTTCAAAATAGGTATTTTGAGACCTCTGCTCATGAACACTGTCACTGTGATTTTCATAATCTGTCCCAACACTGATTTCCCACAGCAACCACACTATTCTTTGCGGAGTGCAAAACACATTTTGGCCAGGATGTGAAAATGATAGCTGTACTGTTCATAAGGAAATGTAAAAATGTCAATGTTGAAAATCTGGAGTGAAAATATTACAAATTCATGAAGCTGCGTGTGTGCGTGGAAACTGCACAAGACATGCTCATAACACAGTCATTTTATGGACTTTTGTCACCAAATTTTCAACATAGACATTATGAGTCCTCCGCCATGAACAGTCTCGCTGTGATTCATAATTTGTCCTGAACACTGATTTCCCACAGTGACAGTGCTTTAGCTACATGCTAACACCATGTGCTTAACTTGCCATTGCCAAGGGAATCCTGATGCCTTCCTTACCTATGCAATCCAGCAAAACAGCTCAGCAAGGTCTAGAATGTGCAGTAATCATAATAATTAATACAAAAGCATCAATAACAGTGCAACACTCAGAGAAACTTTAAATAAAGCAGCAATTTTAATTTAATTTATGAAAAAACACCACAATGGTACTAAACACAGCAGGTGCGTAACCACCAGACCTCTACTGGTTTTGCATACAGATATGCATCATCAGGAGGCGATACACGTCTGCATGCGAAACCGTAGAGGTTTGTGGTTACTGCACTGCTGTGTTTAGTACCATTGTGGTGTTTTTCATAAATTAAATTAAAATTGCTTTTTTTAAGAAGTTTCTCTTAGGTGCAGTGTTCTTGCTGCTTTTGTATTTGCTTCCTTACCTTCTGAAGTGGGATGTTACTTGCAATAACATATGCCGATACCCATCCTCAGCCATGCGATTAAAGCACCATTGCCAGCTGTATGATGACCTTGGTGGCTCTCCTTCTACATCTAGGCACTACTACCTGGGCTCCTTGATTGATTCTATCCTTAGGCTAAATGTACCAAATCTGTGGATGTGCTACTCACTCCTATAACCGCTGCTCAGGAGCTTCGGTCAATTGACAAGTCGCTCCTAAAAGTCTCTAGATGTCATACCTCTAAAGGCACTTGTGCTTTCAGGCATATGGCACCTAAATTTTGGAATGCTCTTCCCGCACTCAGGCAGACTGAGACCCATAAATATTTCAAAAGTGAACTTAGGGGTTATTTATTGAGTACTGAATCTTGTGCTTGTTTTGACCCCACCTGATTCAGCACATGCTCTTGCCTTCTCCTTAGTTATGACACCTGTGCTTGCTGTCCTTATTGACTTCTGTTTGTACTTTTTGTTTCTGATTTGTACTTATTTGTTTCTTAGGGTATCTACTTTTCCTCTCTATCTCTCCTTTTCTCCTCTTGCCGCACTTTTGTCTACATTTTGTGTTTCTTTTATCCACATTCTACCCTCTCTTTTCTGCCCTGCTGCCTCTACTCCTACCTTCCTCTTATTTCTTTATCCCTCTCCTACTCTGTCTGGCTTAAATATCTCTACCTGTCTCTGTCCTGATATTCTCCTTACCTACCTAAGCTCATATTTTCTACAATGTTATATTGTTTAGTAACTGTCTTATGTTCTGTTTTGTTTAATGAATTGCACTCTTCTCCTCACTACTGTCTCACTGCACATCACCTGCTTTGTTTTCAGGCACTACATGAAGAAAAATTGCATTTGTATTTACTGGCTGCCTCTATTTACTGCACCCTTGTTAGCACTAATGTTTTGCACTCTCTCTACAATGTTTGCGACTTTGAAACTGTATCTGTTGGAAACTGTTGTCTGTATTTGTTTACTATGTCTCTGTACTCTCCGGGTCGTGCCTCAAAATAGTCAAGTTTGGCTAGTGCACCTACCAGTAAACAAAAATGAAATTAATAAAAAAAATTTTGCGCCAGAAGTGCAAAACACATTTCAGCCAGGATGTGAAAATGACAGCTGTACTGTTCATAAGGAGGCGTAAATAAATGGCAATGTTAAGAATATGGAGTGAAAATATTACAAATTCACAAAGTTACATGTGTGCATGAAAAACTGCATAATGCATGCTCATAATACAATCATTATATGGACTTTTATCACCAAATTTTGACATAGGTATTTTGAGACCTCCGCTCATGAACTGTGTCACTGAGATTTTCATAATCTGTCCCGAACATTGATTTCCACAGTGACCACACTATTCCGGCCAAAGTACAAAACTGCAGTTGGCCAGGATGTTGAAAATGACAGCTGTACTGTTCATGAGGAGGTGTAAACAATATCAGTATTGAAAATCTGAGTAAAATATTACAGATTTGCAAAAGTTACAAGCGTGCGTGGAAACTGAGCAATGCACGCTCATGAAACAGTACATTTTTGGATTTTTTTACAATTTGTAATAAGCTTTTTTGAGACTCCTAATTACAGAACAGTGGATTGTTGTTTGTTATTTGACCAAAAGGTGATTCCATGCAGTGACTGCGAAATCACTTTTCGGACCGACACAAAATGACAGTGCCACTGTTCATGAGGTGGGCTCTCAAAAGCCTATGTTGCAAATTTGTAAACATAGTGTTAGAGGTTGAGGTTCATTCTGTGCATTTCAGAATGATTAGCTGCGCCTAGTTGGTAGCTTATGGAGGAGAAGAGGTCCAATCATGTTGGTTAAGCAAGACCCCCTTCAGTAGCGCAGTATGGAAAATGTATGGAAAAGGAGATTAGTGTGAGGAATTTTATATATCCTAAAGCTATATTTGCTATTATATGCCTTGAAGCTATGCTTGCTGAAAGCCATGCTGTAACAAAGTCATAATGAATGTAGTAGAAATTTCTGAGTTCATGTTTTTACAGGGTTATAGAATGATACTGAGGTTATTTGAGGTACATTTGTAAAAACAGAAAGCAAGATAAAACTGAGCAGAACTGGTTGTACCAGCCTGAATAACAGGCTTGGATAAAATATAAGATAACAGCATGCTTGGGCAAAATATAAGATAACAGCATTGAGGCATTGAAGGCAAGCTGTACGTTGCTATGGTGTGAGGAAACTCATTGTTTCTCTCAGGTCAGATTGACCCAGGCATATGTATCAAGAGGTATTGGGAAAGAAATGGAATAAGCAGTGGAAAAGTACCTCATACATATCAACTTGTTTTCTGTTACATTGCTGAAAACTTGTTATGCTGTCTTATGATTGGCTTATACTGAAATGTTGGTATTTTTCAAGATAAGAAGTGCAAAATCTAGCTTATAAAAGCTGCTGTAAACTTTAATCAGGAGCTTTCTCCTTTGCAGAATCTCGCATGCATGTCATAAGGTTTGATCAAATAAGCGGCGTTAGAACCAAAACCCAGTGGTGTGGTTTTTTGCCCCTTAATGACAGGGCGGTTGCTCAGGTAATACTTACAGTGAGAGAATTCGATCACAGTTTTGGTGTAGTCGGCAGGATGAGTTCTTTGGTCCGTGTCACCTCGTGATGGGTTGTTTCCTTGGACAAAAGAAGGACATTTTGTGGAACCCCATCAGGACGTGACGCCTAGGGGCTAGCGACACTCATCATCACTGTAAGTACATAGTATACCTTGGAGCGAGTGCACTATAAAGAACAGGTCTAGATAAAATGGGAAACAAGGGAACAAAAATAACCTAGGTCCAGAGTTAGTATGATCTGGACCAGCAAAATGTATGGTTGATAAGTTTGGCCAGGATTCAGTCTCTGAGATAGGACAATGGCATAAGTTGACATGGGGAATATTTCCTTATAGCTTGTTTAGTATAGATGTACTAAAGGAAGCAAGGATAGATTGGAAGAAAAGAAAGAGCAAACAAAAGGGTGCAAGGTAGACTGGTCAAGGTTTAGAATATGGGAAAGAGAGGCAGAAAGGTGACATGAAAATCAAGTAAAGGGATTAATGGTAAAGCAAGAGGAGGAAGAAACTGAACACCGTGGGAGGGTGTTTCACCATCACGATACCCCCCACCATATCGGCCCCTTCCACCAACTGTTCCACCAGAACCACAGGCAGGGATGGCACCAGAAGGGCCACCAATACAGGGAGTAGTGCAGCCTGTACAACAGGCTGCCCCAGCTGTGCAGGCTGCCCTTCCTGCTCAGCAAGTACAGGTGGCCCAACCAGCCCAAGCAGTACAACCAGCGCGGGTCGTACAACAGGCTGCCCTACCAACTCAGGTCCCACCAATTCAGAAACAGCCTGTTCAACCTCCTGTGACTCCAATGTGGGAGGTTGTGGTCAGAACCCCAATGGTCCCCACACCTGTTCAGTTGGACACTGACTCGGATGAGGAGATAGAAATAGAGGATGGAAGAGGACCTGGTTGAAGCAGTGGAATCTATGTCACTGGTGGGGAAGGTACAGGGCAAGGGAGATGGGAAGGCTTGGGTGTTTAGGCAAACTGAAGCAGGACTAAGGGCCCAAAACAGGCAGGGAAGAAAGAAACTAAAACAGCAGTTGCCTTTGATCACGTTATCCCAACCCACACCCCAGGCAGGGAGATGGCTGCCAGTGACCAGCCTGCAGTCCCTAAATACATTGAAGTGGACTGCCCATGGAACCCTGAGGAGTTGAGAGAGGCCCTGAAAGATATACCAAAGCCTCAGAATAACATAGAAGAATATATCAAGGAGTTAACAAACTTAATCAAAATGTATGAACTATCTACGACTGAGGTTGGAGAATGTTTTAGACGAACACTAAAGGGCATGTGGGAGGAAGTAAAGAGGCCTGGGACCCAGAGAAGCCAAGGGCCGAAATTATGCCACAATTTAATGCTGTGTGCATAAAACTACGGGAAAATACAGGGATGTGACAGACTGGCCTCGCATCCGGGATACGGACAGAAAGATGAGGAATCAGTGCGATTACAAGGAAAGATTGCAGGGGTTTTAGGCAATTTTCCGGTATTGGACCGGATAATCCCGCATACCAGCATCAGTTAGGTATGGCTTTTGCACTGGACTGAGTAAGCCAATTAGATTGGGAGTTACCACAGTGTGCATTGGATGGAGACAATGAAAATGGCCGACCTAGTGCCGTATGTTGAACATGCTGAGACAGCAGAAGGAGATACAAAAGGAGAAGAAAGAAAAGCTGGAAAAGGCTCAGCTAATGTATTTTGAAAGAGACAATAAGCAGCCCCAACCGGGAGGTGGAAATGGCAACAGAAGAAGACAGAGAGACAAAATAATGGAGGTTATCCACAGGGAGGAGGGGAAAAGGGCAACCATCGGAAGGATCGGCAGGACAAAGACCCAGACCGGGAGGTGGTATCATCTGCTTTGCTTTATGGAGAACAGGGACACATAGCAAGAAATTGTGTAAAGGCAAACCAGTGGCAGCGTAATCAAGATTCAATGCCCTCTGCCTCCGCCACCACCCCTCCTGCTCCACAACAGTGGCAGCCAAATCAGCAGCAAGGATGGGGTGGAAATCTGGGATCCTCAGTTCTGGCCTAATAATGTTGGCTTTGCCAATGACAGCTGAAGGTTAGAGGAACACTCCCTCCCCTTTTCCCAAATGCTATGTGCTTCAACAACACTAGAAGGTAGTCCAGTAATAGACTTAATAATCATGAACACCAAGTTGACCTTCTTGATAGACACAGGTGCCTCGATGTCAGTAATTCAAAGAAGCAAGTTAAATGCACCCTTTATCCAGTCGAATGGTGACAACAATAGGGGCATCAGAGTACCACAAAGAGAGCAATTGACAATCTCATTACCGGGTTCAGTGTGGAAAAATGGAATTACAACATATTTTCCTCAGTAGCACAACCTGTCCTGTGAATTTATTGGGAAGGGATCTCCTGTCAAAGGTAAATGCACAAATTACTTGTACCTCAGAGGGGTCAATATAGAAGCACCAGAAATAGGCTGTACCCATGTATAGCCGAAGAACAGGGATTGGCTGTATAGCTGGAACTGACAGAACCAAGGGAAATGTGTTGTTACAAGCTTGGGCAGAAGAAATAACACATTGTAGGTTGCAGTTACAAACAGATCTACATTGCACTACACACTATGCAGTAGGGGTCCGGACATGGATTATGAGTGCAAAGAGTGGGAAAACAGCCCGTAGAGCAGACCATCTGGGTGTCAGAGATATATGTGGCAAAGAATCATTGTGCAGCCTCAGTCAGGCTAAATGCGGAGCAATTGAAAATATTCAAGTGCCAGGGTCATATCCGCACATTTCTTTGTGCAGAGACCCCCTTGAGTGGAAGGAATTGGGGCCATGGGTAGCAGAAATGGTACAGTGCGTGATTGGGAACGTAGGAAGCAAGCTAATATCAAAGGCTGGAAATTGTGAAAATACATAATCAACAGAATAGTTCAGGCATGAGTGGATGAAAGAGAAGTGAATAAGGAAAGGTTTGTGAAGAAATAGGCATGCAGGAGAGTGTAAGTTGGATAAATGAGTTACCAGCAAAGCTATGGCAGAATCAAAGTATGATGTGGGATTACTGAAGAATGCACAACCCTTATGGTCAAGCCAAAGTCCTCTTACAGACCGAATAGGCATCAATATCCGCTGGGAAAAGAGGCGGAGGAGGAATAGCCTGTGCATGCAGCATTAGTGGAAAGGGGTAAGCATCCCTGCCCATATGCAATGTAAATACACCAATTTTACCAGTGAAAGCTAAATGGAAGTTACCGCTTGTGCAGGACCTGAGGCGGTAAATGAAGCAGTACATGTACGCATTCTGAAAAGCAAACCCGACACAGTATTGTCATCCATTCCACATAACAGCTGTTATTTCACAGTCATTGATTTAATAAATGCTTTATAGTATCCGTAGAACCCAGTAGCCAGGAATGGTTTGCATTCACCTACAAAGGGGAAAAGTGGACCTGGACTGCATGCCCCAAGGCTATGCTGAGTCTCCAGCAGTATTCTCATCTCAAATGAGAGAGAATCTATCCACTTTGTGCCCCATTGGGCAGTACCCTAATACAGTATGTGGATGATTTATTGCTTGCTAGCCCCAGTAAGGAAGCAAATGAACAGGATACAAAAGCTTTATTATTTTTCTTGGCTGAGAATGGGCATAAAGTGTCTCGAGAAAATTGCAATTGTGTAAAGAGCAAGTGAAATATTTGGGTCATGTGTTGTCTGGCAGTGGTAGAAAGTTAGACCCGAGAGAATTAAAACATAGCAGCATGGCCACGCCCAGTTACAAAGCAGCAAATTATGTCTTTTTGGGTATGGTGGGCTATTGCAGAGCTTGGATCGTGGATTATGCTATCTTGGCACAACCCTTCATGAAGCCATATATGGCACAAAATGCAGATGAATGAGAAGATCAGGTGGACACCTGGTCTAGAGACCAGTTTTGCAAAACTTAAAATGTATTGATCACAAGTCCCTGTTTGGGACTACCAAATTATGAGAAGGGTTTCAATTTGTTTGTAAATGGAAAGTGAGGTTATATGTCAGCTGTCTTGACACAGGAACATGGAGGGGCAGAGGCCCATAGCATATTATCCGAAGCGTTTGGACTCAGTGGTATGTGGGATGGTGTCTTGCTTGCAGTCGGTGTAGCAGCTACTGAAGCGGTGTTGGCATGCATGGATCTGGCTGGATTCTGTGCTTTGACAGTGCATTTGCCTCATTCTGTACATTCTATTCTGCTACAAGCTCGCACAGCTCATTTAACACCTGCACAATTGCTTCAGTATCAAAATGTGTTACTAACCATGTCTAACATAACTTTGAAAAGGTGCACCATTTAAACCCAGCGACGTTGCTCCCACCCGGAGGAGGGGGAGGAGCATGACTGTGGGCAAGTAATTGACTTAGACTGTAAGCCCGACCAGATATCACTGACATACCCATACAAAACGCAGACTTAGAATTATTTGTTGACGGCTAAGCACAAAGAGACGAAAAAGGATCCCCCTTGGTAGGTTATGCAGTGTGTACTCAAAACTATGTCGTGGAAGAAGCAGTTACCCCTACTTGAATGTCAGCCCGCTTGCTGAACTCATAGCTCTGATGAGAGCTTGTATAATAGCCGAGGGTAAAACAGTTAACATATACACAGATAGTCGATATGCATTTGGGTAGCTCATGATTTTGGCACCCTATGGAAACACAGAGGTTTTTAATAGCAGCTGGAAAACCTATTAGCATGCTAATTTGGTAAAAAATCTTTGTTAGCAATCCAGAAGCCAGAAAAGTTAGCAATTGTAAACTGTCAAGCCCATACTTCTAACCAAGATTTTGTTTCTGCAGGAAATGAGAGGCTGATGCAGCTGCAAAGGAAGCAGCTCTTTCTGGGAGTGTTCGAAATTTCAAATGTCCTTGACTATAACTAACCAACTTGATTTATTCTCAGTAAAGGATGTTGCAACTTTACAACAGTCGGCCAGTGCAAAAGAGAACGTAACTGGCAAACAAACTGTAAATTTGATGCTAGCACTAAGGTGTGGACAACCCCGATGGCAGCTCTGCCTGCCATCGCAGTATTTCCTTTTGGCAAAATTGGCCCATTGGGCCGATCATGTTTCAAAAGTGGAGTGGTCGATCTTGTAAATAAACATTGGTATGTTGTTGGCTTTACCATATATGCTGAAGATTTTTGTAAAAGTGTGTAATATGTATGCAATAATGTTGGCAGAGGACTCCAAGTAACCCCTCTGCCCATCCTTTTCCTACAGGACCTTTTGAACATTTAATGATGGATTTTATTGAGCTAAACCTGTGTGAAGGGTATAAATATTGCTTAGTGATTATAGATATGTTTTCAAAGTGGGTAGAAGCGTTCCCAGTACGGAAAACCACGGCCTGTACAGTAGCAAAGGCCCTGATTAGAGAAATCATACCAAGGTGGGGATTCCCACCCAGCTCTCCAGCGATAATGGCTCGCATTTTGTAAATGAAGTCATCAGAACCTTGTGTGAGGCACTGCAAGTGGATTTATGAACGCACTGTGCATACCACCCACAATCGGGAGGGCAGGAAAGGGCAAATCAGACATTAAAGCTAAAATTGACCAAAATTATGGCAGATACTGGCCTTAGTTGGGTAAAAGCACTACCAATAGCCCTAATGAGTATAAGGGAGAGCTGGCCCCATGGGTTTATCACCTCATGAAATTTTGATGGGAAGGCCCCTCAGAATGACAAATGTCCCTTCCCACAAAACCGAATAACATTGCACGGTTTAGATAATGAAATGATTGCCTCATTGTTTATCTCTTAATGCTGTTTTAAGATCTCTCTATCCTAGGGTAAAGGCTGTACTTCCAGTTCCTTGAGGGACCCTGCATAGGATACAGCCAGGAGACTTCGTGGTTATCAAGGACTCCGAAGAAAAGTGGTGCACCTTAGGTGGCGAGGACCGTTCAAGTGCTCCTGACTACCGCCACTGCCATAAAGATTGCGGAGAGAGAAATGTGGATTCACGCATCTCATTGTCATTTGGTGACAGCCTCTACAGTCGATACCATTGCACAGTGAACTGAGCAACCATGAAAATTGTTATCGTTCTGTTTTTGTTCAGACTATCGCTGCTATTTTTGCTATGGGGCTCTTGATACGAGGGAGGCAACTGCTCCCACCGCAGCACAGAGCCATTGCACAGTCATAACACTTGATGGACTTTAATGAACTTACATGCTAATAATGCTAATGTCTCCGATTGCTATGTGCGCACTAGCTCTCCTTTCTCTGCAGCCGTAGGGGCTCCACCTAAAACCCAAGCCTGTAAATAGCACTGAGACAGCGAGATTCTTGGTGCCATCAGGAAGAAACATCACTAATGCCCCAGATTATGCTACAAACAAAATAAAGAACCTAACTGTGTTTCGGGGCATGATTTTACTGCATGGTACAGCCCATCGAATAATGCAAATGTGTCCACCCCATTGTATCTCGACGTTAGACAGCAGAATATATCAGCCAGGCTCTGCCTGTGTAATAAACAATTAACCGTGAGTTTAGCACCACTGGGATGGTCCACGTGCCAATATTGTAGGCACTACAACAGCACCACCAAGTCCGAATCCACCATAACCAACTGCTCTCAGCAGATGCCCACACAGTACATTCTGATTTCACTGCCGTGGGCAGTCTGTCAGTCTATACTGGGTATGCGGGGATAGGGCCTATCTTTTCTACCTATGGGGTGGGCGGCTGCTGCTATCTAGCCACACTCCACCCTGCGGCCCATGTATATATGTACAATGCATCTGCTATACATCAGCGTGTAAGCTATATAAATCAAATTCAAAAGGGAGTTGCCGACGCGAATAAACGTGTCCCAGTGGGAGAAAAATTTGGGGCGGAATCTTCCCATGGTGGGTGTTGTTCAAAACATGCATTATATTGACCAGTTAAGCTATGAGTTAGAAACGTTAATTAATGATACCTTGAAATCAACTGACTTGCTGACAGTCAAATTAAAGCTCTTAGAATCGTAGCTTTGCAGAATAGAGCCGCACTTGATTATGTATTAGCTTTGCAAGGGGTGTGCACCATTATAGGGGAAGAATGCTGCACCTATATACCAGATAATTCCCAAGAACTTGAGCAAGTAATTGAGGGAATACGAACGCTACAGCATGTTCTAAGTGAGCATGCACCTGTATCACAGGGCTGGGACCCCTGGTCATGGTTCTCAAGCATATTTGGTGACTGGGGCACTACCCTCCTCCACTGGGTGGCAGTAATCGTGGTGGTGATACTGGCATTATGGCTCCTGACTGTGTTGCTCAAATTTCTCTTGCGACAACTGTAGCACCTTGTCACCACATGCCATCACCCAGCTGCACCCTTTACTACACCCCAAGGACCAAGACCCAGCTAATTAGCCGGGTGTTCCATTCTGTGATGTACCAGATGTGACTAAAGTATAATAGTTAAAGTTGATACAAAGTATCAAAAGGGGGAGAGTGTGAGGAATTTTATATATCCTAAAGCTATATTTGCTATTATATGCCTTGAAGCTATGCTTGTGTTGAAAGCCATGCTGTAACAAAGTCATAATGAATGTAGTAGAAATTTCTGAGTTCATGTTTTTGCAGGGTTATAGAATGATACTGAGGTTATTTGAGGTACATTTGTAAAACAGAAAGCAAGATAAAACTGAGCAGAACTGGTTGTACCAGCCTGAATAACAGGTCTCGGACAAAATATAAGATAACAGCATGCTTGGGCAAAATATAAGATAACAGCATGTTGAGGCATTGAAGGCAAGCTGTACATTGCTATGGTGTGAGTGAAACTCATTGTTTCTCTCAGGTCAGATTGACCAGGCATATGTATCAAGAGGTATTGGGAAAGAAATGGAATAAGCAGTGAAAAGTACCTCATACATATCAACTTGTTTTTCTGTTACATTGCTGAAAACTTGTTATGCTGTCTTATGATTGGCTTATACTGAAATGTTGGTATTTTTCAAGATAAGAAGTGCAAAATCTAGCTTATAAAAAGCTGCTGTAAACTTTAATCAGGGAGCTTTCTCCTTTGCAGAATCTCCCGCATGCATGTGTAAGGTTTGATCAAATAAAGTGTTAAGACAAAACCCAGTGGTGTGGTTTTTGCCCCATGACGACGGGAGCGTTGCTCAGGTAATACTTACAGTGAGAGAATTTGTGATCACATTAGCCTGTACCTGTAACACTGTCTTGATCTTTTGTTTGCACTTTGACCCTTTTCTTTGGAGCACCGCATTGTCCCTCCTCTTTCTTTTCTCCCCATGAAAAATGCCATACCAGTGTATATGGTGGCATTTGTGTTTCAGTCTGGAGTAAGTAAGAATTCTGCTCTGGGGCTGTTCAGTGTGTTTTTTTCTCCCAGGGCAACATTATTTTAAATAAATTATTGGTGTTTATGTCCTGTTTGAGGTAAGCAAGCAAAGCTTTTGCTTTGGGGCCTGCTCGGTAAAGCTTTTTTCTTGCTGTTTTGAAGTTTTCACAGGGAACACCGTGTGCTTTGATTAGATCATTGGCATTTATATTCTGGTCAGGAGCGGATAATTTGGAGCAGCATTCCCTTTGTCATTACCTGTTTCTATGGCTCCTGTTCCGTTACAGTTGGTTTAATCTTCAGGGTGGGGGACTGCATGGTATGTCAGATTATTTCAGAAGGTCTGCAATATCACCCAAAGTTCAGGAGGTAACATTGAAGAAGTGAAAATAAAGGTGAACAGACCATGACATAAAGAGAGAAAAGTGCTAAAGAGCAGAAAATAAACATTTTGAAAATTAAAGTAATGGAAGAGGAATTTGCACAGCCACATACAGGTAACCTCTTCTTCAGGAAAACCAAGTGAAGGGGGGTTGTGTTTGGTTCAAAGGATAAAAACAGGACTTATCAAAGAAGGAGTCTGATTTGTTGAAAATGGAAGCCCTGAAACACCGCAAGGGACAAGAGTAGCAAAGGTAAAACCCCTAGTTTATCAGGAGTATCCCCAGAAGAAGAGAATAAACCCAGAAGGGAGAAAGAGTACAGTGTAAAGAAGAGGGAAAGAGGGTAAACGCAAGGAAATAATACTGAAGAAGTTGGAGTGCTCTTCCCCTTATGGCCCTGATGAAGGGGTATATTGTCTCACCCATTTGTACCTATGATATATTCTCTTTAAAAATAAAAACCTTGCTTAAAATGAAGAAATTAAAAGAAGGGAAGTGATGGTTTTAGGAAAGGGAGATAATGATTGTATTACTGTGGAGCATTTGAAAAGCACCGTGAAGGGTGACCCATTGGAGAACATTGTTCCAGGATTAATAATGAAAGGAGTGGGAAAATCTGCTGGGGTGGGGGACAGAGGAGAGTATGCAGGAGAAACTTGAAGGAAATGTTGCAGGGTTTGGAACTTTGAATTTGGCAGTTTCGTCACTTATGAGCAAACTTCATGAGGCTGTGTAAAAATTGATTCTTTGTTATTAGGGCCATGGAATGTGAAAATAGAGTATGTAAAATAGATAACACCTTGCCAAAATGAACTCAATAATTGAAAGTAGTAAAAGAGTTGGAAGAATTGAAAATAAAAATTGAGGACCTGGAGTCTAGGTCCAGAAGCGTAAACTTAAAAGTTGGTAACTTACCTGAAGGAATTGAAGGAAATGATTCAGTATCATTTTGTGAGGAAATGCTTGCAAAGGTGCTGGATTTTCTTATCCAGAGAAAAAATTTAAGTCAATAGAGCTCATAGAGGATTTTGGAAAAAGATATACAGTTAGACCACATTTTTATGTATATAAAAACATTGTATTATCAAGACAAAAGAAAGAATACTTACAAAAGCTAGATTGGAAAAAGGCTTATATTATAATGGATGAAGCTGCAAGTCTATCAAGATATTCCACCAGGGATTCTAGCTAAAATAAAAATGTTTGATGAGATTCGTGATAAGCTTAGAAAAGAAAGAATTTGGTTTGTAATGATGTATCCAGCTAAACTGAGAGTTTGTATGGATGGCAGAACTTTTATTTTAACTCACCACATAATGTGGAAATGGCTTTGATTAAACACCTAACATCTTCAAGACAAGCTACAGATACTGACCGGGAGGGTACTGAAACCTGAGGGAGTTGGTTGGGAGGAGAGTTTTCCCCTCCCAGCCTCCCCCCTTCCTGTTTCTATTTTTTTTTTTGTCCTGTTGACTCATATTATCTTTGTTAGAGATTTATTTGAGGGTAGTTATAGTGGTGGAGAGGAGGGATGGAAGGGATTAGTTGTTTTGAGGGGGCCACTGTAGGTGAAATATTAGTGGACTAACTCTCACCCAAGTTAATAATCAACTTTACGTCCAATAGAGGTTAGGCAATCTCTAAATGGGGGCGGGGGGTAGGACCCAAGCTTGAATGTGATACTTGGGAAAAGGATAATCTAGGTAGGGAAACAAACAAAAAAGGAAAACATATGGATAAGCAGCAAGCAGAAAAAACTAAAAAAGTGTGGGTGCCAGACATGTGAAATCTGGAGGATCATTAGAAACATTTGGGATATCAGTGGCTTTGGCAGAATGCATTGGAATTATGCAAAAATGTTTTCCTTCTTTTATATTTATGGAGAGGCTGAGATTTTGACTTGGAATCTGAAAGGGTGTAAGGATAGAGTGAAATTGAGAAAAATAGTGAAAATAGTGAAAAAAGTAATTGTCTTTTTACAAGAGACAATTGTTAATCAAAGGATGTGTGACATTTTGGTAATCTGATGGGGCAAAAGGATTTGTGTCTAATTTTACAGATGCTGCATAGGCACAGTGGGCTTTCTGGGGGTCTTCTCAGAGATACAGTTGGGAATTATAAAATGGATGTGGAGAGCAGATATGTGATTGTAGAAATTGAGCTGCAAGGAAGGAAGCTGACCTTAGTTGCCATTTACAGTCCTACTCAATATGACCCGGATTTTTTTCAGATTTTATCTGGAATTGTCTCAATTTACATCACTTAGGATAACTGGAAGATATTTTAATCTCACCTTTTTGGGATTGGACAGAAACCCTCCAGCTACGGAGAAGAAAAAACAGGCTTTAGAAATAGTAAAACAAGCACATAAAGATCTAGCCTTGATGGACCCATTTAAGGAGGTTACCCAGGTCTGAGTAAGTATTCATATTATTCAAAAACATATAACTCTTTTCAAGACTAGATGTTTTTTTTGTTAGTATAGAGTTATCAAACATTATAAAAATACAGTGTATTAGACAATTGTGGTCTCAGACCATGCCCCAGTAATAATGGAAATATAAAAAGTAAATAGGGGCAGTATGCCTGGTAGGAACCCGTCTTGGAGGATGGATAGTTTAGTCTGGATGCTTCCAAATGTTAGGGAAAAATTACAAAATGAGATTCAATGGTATGGAAAACAGAATTTAGGACAAGGGTTAAGTATTAATGTGCTATGGAATGCATTAATGCATATTTGAGAGGTTGGTTGACCTCTCAGATAATTATGGGGATAAATCTACAGGAAAAGGAAATAGTAGAATTAGAGGGAGAATTGGCTATAGTCGAAAATGAATATTTACAGTACATCAAATATCGGAACAAATGGAACTTAAATATAAGCTAATTAGAGACAATGTGGAACAAAACTGCAGGAGAAAGCGAAGACAGAGAGAAAGTTGAATAAAGCTGGAGCAAATATTAGTACTATGGAGAATTACCAAGTAAGGTTTTAGCTTACCAGATTCGAGCAGATAGGAATAAAATTTAATTCAGACTATATCTAGGGAAGATGGGACATCTACTTGAGAAACAACAGAGATTTTAAAAGTATTCTCAGAGTATTATGAAAACTATATACTCAGACGTTTTACCATACATGGGTGAAATTGAAGAGTATATACAGGTTTTGCAGCTTCAGAAAGTTGTAGAATCAGATTTAGATGATTTAAATAAAAAATTACAATTGGAGAAATAACAGAAATAAGAAACCTCCCAAATAACAAAACCACAGGCTCAGATGGTTTAATGTTTGAATTATATAATGATCAGCTAGAAGTCTGGGTACCACATTAGGGATGCATTTTAATCATTTCCTAACATCAGAGGCTTTGCCAGATTCTTTTGATGAGGCACAAATAGTGCTGTTATTAAAAAAAGATAAACCAGAAAATATATGTGGTTCTTAAAGACCTATTTCATTACTGAATAATGATTATAAAATATTTGCTAAAGCTCTGACAGAGAGATTATCTAAAGTGGTCCCAAAGTTGGTACAGCAGGACGAGGTTGGTTTTCTTTTGGGAGACAACTTCAGCAGAATACAAGGAAGGCAATTAATGTTATTGAGGCTTTTAGGGAATGGGCAGTGCACTCCTCTCATTAGATGCTGAAAGGCATATATTTTTTTCAATTTATTCTTTTTGCCCCTACTGCTCCCATCATTACTTTCAGTTCTGGTCACGGATCTCTTATGCCTCCACCTCCAGAAATGCCTGCATCCCAGTTATCTCTGGCTTTACCCCAGAGAGCGGGCCATGATACCAACCTCCCATTATCGGAGCCACGGGACTGATATCTAGTTGGGGACCAACTCTAGAGGCTAATTGAGGCCTTACAGGGTCAGAGCGCCATATAGACAGTGAGGTTCGGATTTTTATCCCCCTTAAGCAGGATGGGGACATGCAATGACAACTCGCGTCCGCCCCCATCCTGACGCACTGTTGAGCATCGACATAATATGGCAACCCAGCCTCCGCTAGGTGCCGCTTAGTACGCTGAGTGCTCCCTGCCATCTCCCCAGAGAAGAAGAGCTGTCCAAAGGACACTCGCTCCTTCTTCCCCTGGCCTGCCCTCCAGTGTTCCGGGTCCATTCCTAAACCCGGTCACCGCATGCAAGCAGAAACCAACTGCTGCGCTGATGGGCTGCCAAAAAGGCATTTGATAGGGTGCAGTGGCCCTTCCTGGTGGAAATATTGAATGGATATGGGATAAATGGTAATTTCCAAACTTGGGTTAAAATATATATAGTTGACCAAAGGCCAGGGTAAGCATGAATAATGCTCTTTCTTCATATTTCCAACTGGCTAGAGGGATGAGGCAGGGCTGCCCTCTTTCTCCCTCCTTGTTTGCCCTGTTCTTAGAACCATAGGCCATTAATTTACGATTCCATATTGAGGAATTTGGACTACAGATGTCAAGGGTCTGATTTTGGTAATGCTTTATGCGGATGACATACTCTTAGCTTTAAAAATCTGAAATAACCTACTCAGAAGTTTGTAAAATTTGGAACAAATTGGAAAGGTCTCAGGTTACAAAGTGAACTTGGGGAAATCTGAAATGATTATTTGAGATCGACAGATCTTACTGAAAGTCAGAAATTGAAAGATATACAAAAGATAAAATCAAATATTTGGGGTGGTGCTAGCAGCGGAAACAGATAGGATTCTTCAATTAAATTATGATCCACTCATAAATAAAATAAGACTAGATTTGAGAAAGTGGCAATCTTTACCTTTAGTGTAAATAGGTATAATCAATATGAAAATTAATGTTCTCCCAAAACTGCTTTTTCTGTTTCAATCTATTCCTTAAGCCTGTCAAGAAAATGCTTTCAGAATTTAGAACATATGGTGAGGAACGTTATTTGGCAGGAACCCTCCAATAATAGCATTAAAATGTTGCATCAAAATAAGTCTGAAGCATGCTGAGCATGTCCGGACTTTAAACTGTATTATTTAGCACATTTGAAATAGTTTACCAATGGATTTATGATCCTCAGAATTTCTTACAGGCAGGGATGGGGTTCAAAGTGAATAAGGTAGCTGGGTTAGATTTGAAAAGTGTTCTGTTATCTACATGGAAACATAGAATTTGACAGCAGATAAGAACCGCTTGGCCCACCTAGTCTGCCCATTTTCCTACCTAACGGATAAGCTGCAGATCCTAGTTAACCAACAGCCTACTTCCTCTACCCCCTACTAGAATTGCCTTCTGTCTGTCCCATGCATTATTGAAGTCCACCACTGTGTTTAACTCTATGACCTCCTCAGGAAGGCCATTGCATGTATCCACAACCCTCTCTGTGAAGAAATATTCCTCACATTACCTCTGAGCCATCCCTCTATCTTCAAATTGTGCCCCTTGTTCTTGCACATCTCTTTTTCTGAAAGATGCTACCCTCTTGAACTTTGTTGATTCCCTTGAGGTACTTGAAAGTTTTTATCATGTCCCACCTCTCCCTCCTTTCCTTGAGGCTATGCATCTTAAGTTCCTTTAGTCTTTCTTCATATGTCTTCTGATGCAAACCCTGCATCATTTTGTTGCCCTCCCTGGACAGCCTCCACCCTTTATATGTCTTTGCAGGGATGGGGTCTCCAGAACTGTACACAATACTCCAGATGTGGTCTTACCAACTGTCTGAACAGAGGGTGAACAACTTCTTGTTTTCTACAGGTGATGCCTCCTTATGCATCCCAGTATCCCCCAGTATCCCAGCCCTCCTACTACCTTCTCACATTGCTAGCCCATCTTTAGGTCATCTGATATGACTACCCCCAGGTCTCTTTCCATTTTATTGTTGTCAGTATCTCAAACTCCATTGTGTACTCTTCCCCTGTTTTTGTTTCCCAGGTGCATTACTTTGCACTTCTTTGCATCAAATCTAAGCTGCCATACTTCTGACCATTCCTCCAACCTTGCCAAGTCCCTTTTCATCCTTTCTGCCCCACCTTGTGTATCAACCCTATTGCAGATATTTGTGTCATCTGCAAAGATACATACTTTCTCTTCCAGTCCCTCTGCAATGTCACTTATAAAGACAGCAAAAAGGACTGGCCCCAGTACTGAACCCCATGATACCCCACTAGTAACCCTCCTTTTACCGTGGACTCCATTTACTATTAACCACTGTGTCCTGTTGTCCAGCCAGTGTTTTACCTAGGCTACCACCCTGGGACCCACTCCCAGGCTGGCTAATTTGTTTATTAATCTTTTGTGTGGGACTGTGTCAAATGCCTTGCTAAAGTCTAAGTAGGCCATGTCAACAGCCCTCCCTGGTCTACTGCTTTGGTCACCCAGTCAAAGAAATCAATTAGATTTGTCTGACATGACCTTCCTGCTGTGAATCCATGCTGCCTTGGGTCCTGTGCCCCACTGGCCTCTAGGTAAGGTAGGTACAAAACTGGACATATTGTCCACAACTAAAACAACAGTAGAAACATGAGAATTAGCTTCAAAGATTATGAAGAAGGAGAAAGGAGTTCTGGGTTAGTACCCATTTAGAATAATAAAGATTTCAAACCAGCTCAGTTAGACAGAACTTTCAAGGATTGGCATTTTCAAAACAATAGGAAATCAGGGATTTCTAAATTAGGAATGACATTATGTCCTTTACTGAGTTTCAAAATAAATATGGTATGAGAAGTAATCGATTTTGGCAAAGTAATCAAGTTAAGAACTTCATTTTCAGAAAGAATTGTAATTTTTGTTCTCCAAGATGACACCCTTGAGAGGATGTTTTTGGAAATGGATTCAAATAAACATTTGATTTCCAAGATACTGTATACCAGGCTCTTTTACAGAAGATTCCTAATCAGACAGATACAACTAGACAGGCATGGGAGAGAGATTTGCATTTGGAGAGCTCAGAGATAGAATTAGCAGAGTATAGCAATATAGAAGATATTCAGATTCAAAATAATAGGCTTTTGCAAATCTATTTTAACATAGTTTATAGAACTTACCTTACACCCACTCGATTACATAAGATAGATAATGCCATTTTACAATTCTGTCAAGATGCCAGAAAGAAAGGGCTTGTTATCCCATATGTTGTTTATGTGTGAGAAACTTACACCATTTTGGAAATATATGTGGTCTTTATTGGGGAGACATTGGGTTTGTTGTTCCGCTGATCCTGGAATTACAGTAGTTGGCTATAAAATTAATTTGAGCCAGATAGTGATTCACGGGGAACACAAAGACCCTCTGAAACATTGATACATTACCGCCTGGCAAGGTAATACTCCAGAATTTTAAACAGGTAGACGCCCTTCTAAGAAAGAATGAAGGGACAAAATGCTGAGGTTGTTAGGCTAGGCTATGTCACATGTATATCTGAAAAGGAGAGAGAGATACACAATTTAATATGGTCTCCTTTAAGCAAAATGTGTTTAATTTGGCATAAAATTAAAATGTGGTTTGGAAAATGGCATGGTGGTGATGTTGCATGAAGTCTTCATAAAAACTTAAGACTGAAGCACCCACACTCTGAATCGTATCATTTAAAAAGAAAAACAAATATATTGTAAATTTGCTGAAAAAATCCAAAAATGCTCGAGATATGCACCAAAGTTGAAAAAAACCCTATTTATGCCATTATACCGCTTACCAGCATTTCTTCAGTTCTCGGTCAGCTTTGAAGAGTGCAGATGAGTTCCTGGTCCACCGAGGTCATTGTGCCAGTCTCTCAGAGGTAACTATGGGTTGGGGTGGGGAGGTGAGTGTGCAAATGGTAGGCATGGGTTGAAGGGGCCACTGGACTTAATGAGGGACTGTTTCTATTTTACAGTTTTAAAAAAATAACTTCACACCATGGAAAGGTTTTCTTTTTACAGGGACATTTGGCATGCTGGGGTGGGCTCCCAGTATGCCACCTATGTGTTTGTAGGAAGGGTGCTGTAGCTGGCAGGGGATTAGACACCCCAGTTGGCACACAACAAATTGGGGTGACAAGAGAAGAGGGGATTGGGCACCCTCAGCACACAACTAACTGTGGGGAACATTATGTCAATGGGGAGTTGGCTCCTCCCTTGGCAGAATAACTGGGTGGCAGCATTCCAACAGGGTGATTGGGCACCCCATCAGTTTGTCCACAGCCCTACATAACAAATTGGGAGAAGACATTATGCTGATGGGGTGTGGACTCCTTCATCAGCAAACGGCACTGCCGTCACTTGGTTTGTCTGTTTAACTGTGAGAGGGAAGTCCTGAGCTCAGTGTATTCACACTGCTGTAAGTTACAGCAGTGTGAATGCACAACCAGGAATGTAATGCAGAAATGTAATTCAAAGGACTGAGCCGCACCACTATTGGTGCAGCTCTGTCCTTGAAAAGTTGTCCTGCTCAGCCCGAACAACTGAGAATGAGTCATCACCAGCCTACCAACCTGATTTGTCTGCCACTAGAAATGGAGCTCTCCATTGGGCACACCCCTGTAGAAGATCTTATAGTAATGAGTTTGTATACACCTCGCACCATGATGAACTCAAAAAGCAGGATGTGTACCTTACAGCATATACATATGAGAGCTCATTGTGTTTTACTGAGTAAATAGCCATACAATTGTACATACTGCAGTTTGCTGGTGGTTCAGTTAGATATTCATGTAACTTTACTTGTTTGTAATGAACCCAAACAAAGTCCAAAAGGGTCTTTATCATTCCCATCTGGATGGGCTAGTCCACTGCCTGATTTTCCAGATAACGATCAAATGTACTGGTGGTGCTGCAGGGATGAGGCCCTGAATTACTTGCAGTTTACCCAGTGTGGGGAAATCCTTTAATGCACAAGGTTTGGTTACAAAATGGCAAGGTCATCCTCTAGTGGGTTCAAATTATATTTTCAGTCTCAGGCTCTCTTCCTATCTGCGTGCTGCAAACAGTTCTCTTCTGAGTTCACAAGTGCAGCTTTTGTCTGTAAGTCTGTTCACATCAGACCAGCACACCACTGGCCTCCAGACCCCAATGTGCTTTGACAACTACTATTAGGCAATAGAACTGGCTTGGAAGCTTCCCACAAAACATAGTTACCCTGTTACATGGGTGCTCTAAAGCAGCAAAATCAATCTCCCTCAATCTCTCGCTCTCTGTCTCTCTATGTTGACAAGGTAGTTATTCTCACCAACCCACCTCTCCTGCATTGTCAATTCAGTTTCTTAGGCTGCGATTTACAAGCTTGTGATTACCTCTAGTTTTTATGCAGGAAATATGTTTGAACTGTCTCGTGTGATCTGTCTTCTTCGCAATTCTTCAGCTCTGTGATCTGTCTCTCGCAACAACTCTGTTCAGAGGGAAATGTTCTGAAGTAGTTCCTGCTTGTTCACTCCAGGCAGCTCTTGATTGATTTACTGAGCTGCCTATCATTCACAGCAAGGCTGGATGGCCATTACTTGACAGATAGGTGGCTAATTCAGGATGGCCTGAATTAATGAAATCTTTCTCAAGTTGATGAACCTTTGAGGCCCACTCTGGAGGATTTAGAGCCTGACTGACTATTTTGTTACTCTCTGACCCAGTCACCATTTTGTTCAGTGTCAGAGTTAAGAAAGATGGCTGCTGATATTGTAGTCCACAGTCAGTGTTTTCTAACATTTCTATATTTACACTATTTCTGTCTTTGAACATTACTCTGGGACCCAGAAAGTCCTGTGTGGATGCATGTAAGTATCCAGCATGGTCAGGGCAACAATCAGTGGATTTGTGACCCAGTTGGGAGCACCGCTGCATTTGTTCCATTGTCTGCAATTGAAGTCTTTGATGTGTGTAAGCAGAGTCTTAAAGGTAAGATCTATATGGGATGTGAGTTTACAATAATATAACTGAGATGGCAACATAGATAGGAACCTGCAATTAGGAGTACAGACTATGAGCAGTATTTTCAGACGGGCTCATGCACACACAGCTGCAAGACGTGTTTGCATCTGCATGAATTTGTCTCTACTTGTATGGACACAATTATGCCTAAATTATTTCAAAATATGTGTCCATTTGTGATGAACACATTAGTTGAAATGTGTGACCATTGGCATTATACTTTTGAAACAAACTCAAACCACATCTAATTGTTTACACAAAGTTGGCAGAATATACAGATACAGTACGTTATACTAATAAAAATATGGCACACAGTATTCCAGATGGCATAGAATTTCCAGGTAGACACAGATGCAAGTCTGTAGTTGAAAATACTGTATAGATAGATGGATCCTGGACAAATCTCTTTGAATGTCCTGGCCAACACAATCATTTTACTATAATGTATATTCATTGAAAACAACTGTATTAATACATCAGTTAAGTTCTATTTATCATCACAAAAGTAGGGAAAAGTGGCATTAGGGTTTCCAGCCATAACTCTGTATTCCAACAAGCAGCAGAAAGAACAAGCAGCCACAGAAAGCCATCATGAGGTAAGGGAAACAGCATACATCTTTTCCCAGATGACACAAATGCAGTAGCACTGATTTACTACTTTCACAGATCTGTATCTCTGTCTGCAGCATGCACACTGCATGCCACACACACACACACACACACACACATACACACACTGCTGGCTGTAGATAGAAATCCACATAACTCAAATTACTATACTGATTCTTGTCTGCAGGAGAACAGGCCCTGCTTCCACAGATAGAAATCCACAGTTCCCACATTACAGCTGTTGTTCTGATTTCTTCAGTTGTAATGTTTTGCAATGACAAAATATACATGCAGAATGTAAAACATACACACTGACTTGACACTGCAGAACTGCATGACCCTAGGGGCTTCCACAAATCAACGATACCCAAATTACACCACCACATCTGTCTGCAGAAGTGCAGCCCACTGTGGTGCCAGTGTCCTTGAAGTCACAGGTATGCATGCACCATAAGGCATACACACCACTTCTTTCTGCAGAAGCACAGCTCTCTTTAGATCCTGTGCTTCTGCAGTCACAGATGCAAATGCATGATACCCAAATTACAGCACTTCTGTCTGCAGAAGTGCAGGCTCTCATGGACAGCACATCTGCACCCACAGGCACAGATGCATGCTGTAAGACATACACACCCACTTCTTATATAAATTCACAATCTCCAGATTACAACACTACTTCCGTCTGCACAAGTACAGTCCCCTGGTGGGCAATCAATCGACATAACTACATACTGCTGAGTGAGAGTGACAGTACATTTAAAAAGGTAACAGGCATGGTCAGTCCATTTTCATGAAATAAAGAACCTCTAATCAACACTAATCAAGTTTATATGTTGATGTGGATGCTGTACAAAACAAAGCACTAATGAGGGTTATCTTTGTGTTTTTAGTCATTTTCAAGCCAGTATATTGTAACTCATTTACCTGATAGTATAGCGTTTATTAGCATTAGATTTCTGAAGGTCATGAGGAGACCAGCTGGTAAGAACAAAGTGAAAACAAATAATTTTAGTAGATCAGAGCCTACTATGTGCATATCTTTATGGGCACTTTGCCTGATCACCAGTTCATGATCATACATTTAAACAACTGCTCAGCAAGTGAATGTTTGACTCAACTAAAGCCATCTTTTAGAGGGGCAGAAGACCTTCCTATTCAGATAAACCTTTGACTTGAATTAGCCCCAGTGGTCTAATATCTAGCTATTTATGCTGCCTGATTTGCACATTTTAAGTTGTTTGTATGTATTCACTTCTGTATATTTTAATGCTATGATTTTATGATGTACAGTGTGCAGAGCCTCCAGAATAGGTTGCTCAACAAATAAACTACTACTACATCCTAAATAAGCCAATTGGAAGAGTCACAGCACATACAGAATTTAACAGCAATGCTTGTTGCATATTTGGCCATAGAATCCACACAAGGATATATCTGATAAAAATAAAAATAAAATATGCAAATGATTCACTGAATCAAACCTGATAAACACATTAGCCCAAATATTCAAAGCTTTGTGCGAGTTCAAAGATTTTGCACCCACACTATGCATGAATTTGTGCTAAAATCCATATTCAAAGGGTACCTTTGTATGTGCTAATAGTATTAGCACCACTGTGCAAAGATAATGTATGCAGTGCTCAAAGTCAGGAGCAGTACCATGCATAATGGCACATTGTGATATTCATCATGTCTGAGCTGTGCAAATGGGCTAGTGCAGGTCACTTATTGCTGCTCAGTTCCTGCCCATACCATCGTAAACTGGGGAAACCCCAGAGGCGGTCAGAATCACTGCAGGCCACACTCCAAGATAGCACTCATGGAAGTACACATCATGTACCTAATGCAGCTGGTCCTGGAAGATGAAGAGAACCAGTGCCCACTTTGGGCCCAGATGCACACCACCAGAGGTGCCATGCTGGAAACAGACAGTGCCATCCATGAGTCACATTCAAAGTCATCATTAATGACCAGATTGTGGGCTTTACAGGTTCAACAGGCTGATGCTTAGGTAGCTGTGTGAGTTGCTGCATAACCAGCTCTGGACACAAACCCAGTGCAGCTAAGCATTGTCCATAGAGCTCAATATGATAGCTACAGTGTGGTTGCTTCTGCTGCATTATTACAGGGTATGCCAGTAGGTGTGTACTTACAGAGTACTGCTGTAATCTTCTGATTCAAATTGTCTTTTGCAAGTTATATCTTCTATTACTGCTCTATTTTCTCTGTAGCAAAGTATTTCTTCCAGGTATATCTTCTATGAAATTATTACAGGTAGTGCTTACATTTTTATCACTTTTTATCCTTAGGCTAAACAAAATTACTGCTTGCCATTATTTTATTTTATTTTTTTTTTTTGCTGAAAGGTTTTGGTTTTTCTCAGAGGTCTTGATGTCTCCTTCTCTCATAGAAGGAGCTAATTGCTTTCCTCCCACAGCTCCTTCAGGGGATTAGGAGTGTAACTGGGGGTGGAGCTGACAAACTGTTAGTAACTTCCAACAGAAGAAAGGGTTAAAAGGTAAGGTTACTTGATATCTTGGAGGTGGAAGACTAGGTTTCTGGCAAAGGCACCTAGTTTCACCTGAGTCTTTTCTTCTAGTTTGCTTGTAGGGACAGAGCAAGGAACCTTACCAGAGGAAGGAAAGGATTAAGACTTATTTTGGCTAGGCAGATTTACATTGTGTTAATATTTTCTTTTGTACACACAGGGATTATTACTGCTTGTTGCTAACATTTTATTCTTTATTTTTCTCTGATTTAAATTGTTGTTGCTGGGTGTACCATCCGCTGCATTAATACAGGGTGTGCCTACAGGTGTGTGCTTACAAATTACTGCTGTAATCTTCTGATTAAAATAGTCTTTGCAAGGTATATCTTCTGTTACTGCATTATTTTTCTCTGTAGCAAAGTGTTTCTTACAGGGTATATCTTCTGTGAAATTGTTACAGGTGGTACATTGCAGGTTTTACAGTTTTATCTATCATTAGGATAAGCTTTCAGGCTACTGCATTTGTTGCTGGCTGATTGTTTCTGCTGTTACCTCCTTGTTTCTTTCATCCATGGTTCTTCTTTTGGCAGGGAAGGGCCCAGCCACCCACCCTCATTCCCAAACACCCCACATTATACTCCTTTATATGGTAGCACAGTCTTGACATTTCCTGTAGCAAAGCAGGAAGGGGATCAGAAGGGTATCCACATAGTGACCTCATTTATAGGAGCACAAGTAATTCAACTTGTTATAACAAGTTATACAAAAACAAACAAAACACAAAATCATACTTTTGGTTTCATTTCCCTCCTTCTAATTACTCTGACCAGGTTACAAACTCAGCAACTTATCTGGAATGGATATTATTAACTGCAGGTACTGGGGACACTTTTCAAAAGGGAAGTTATACAGGATTTATGACACTGTCCTACATGCTGGGCCATTGGAGATCTAAGGGCTCAGCTCCAGGCAGCATGGGCAAGATTGCATGCCTCAAATTGCATATTCAGGAGGAAATATATTAGAACCACCCACCATTTCCTCACCATCCAATAGAAGCACCTCGACTGCAGAGGGAAGTTGGTCCAGGAGGTTTGAGATAGTTAGAAGGGGCAAATCGGGTGCCCCATCACTCAGTGCTCTCCAACATATCACCTCCACAAACCATATAAAACTACAAACAGGTATATGTTAATATCTCAACAAACAGGCAGAGGACACTGCAGAGCAGGACACTGCAGCACAGGAGCTAGCACAACAAATCTCACCCAAAACAGAAACCAAAACAAAAAAAAAGCAAAAGGAAATCCAAAAACTTCTGATGATAGGAGACTCCATGATTCGAGGAATTGATACCTATCTCCAGCCAGGGTAATGGTCAGATGTCTCCCAGGTACATCAGCATGGAGAGACACTGTCCACATTACTAAAATTGTACAGGAAGCAGGAGAAAACACTGACGTCCTGGTACACATAAGGACCAACAATCTCACCAGCCAGTTAGTTGTGGAGACCAAGGGACACCTGACCAGGCTGGGTGACAAACTATCATCCATTTCATCTGGCATCTCCTTCTAAGATCCTGCCAGTCTGGGAAAAGGGTTCAGATGGACAGAAGGTCAGAGAAGAGGAGATAGGGAGCTAAACGTGTGGCTCAAGGGTTGGTGCCAGAGAAATGACACAAATTTGTAGGTAACTGGCAACAGTTTTGGGAGCAAAAGTTCTTTATATTCAATGGACTGCATCTGACTAAGGAGGAAGTCAGTGCATTGAGGCAGAAGTTTAATGTCTTTGTAGAATCTTTAAACTAGCAAATGAGGAGGGGTGCAGCACCTGATACATCAAATGGGAAGAACACCCCTCCCCCAGCTAGTCGTCAAACAGGAGTTCAGCATGTTTGTAGTTTATTTGCATCACCAGGAAAGGAAAAACTTCCCCATACAATGCACAGAGGAACGCAGACCTTGCCCAGCAACTAACACACTGAAATCTGGCCTATGGAAAATCATGTACACAAATGCTTGCAGTCTGGGAAACAAGATCCCAGACCTGCTGGCAATAATGACAGAGGCTAAACTGGACATAGTAGCCATTTGTGAGACATGATTCACCAGTAACCAGACTTGAGAGACTTCAGTACCAGGCTATGTACTGTTCAGAAGAGACTGAGGTGCAAAAGGGGGAGGGTGAAATGGCCCTTTATGTCAATGAAAATATTAAAACTACAGAAATTCATAATATGCACAAGGAGCCAGAGGAACTGTGGGTCACCCTGGAAACAGGAAATGGGACAGCCATACGAACTGGGGTTGTCCCAGGCCTCCAGACCGGGGAGGATATATATTACTGTTAGAAGATATACAAAACATGACAGCTAAAGGGAGGTTCTGATAATGGGAGACTTCAATATGCCAGGTACAGATTGGTCAATATCAGCAGGAACATCTGCCAGAACTAGACACACAGTGGATTTTCTACAGGGAAAGGGTCTCAAACAACTGGTACAACAACCCACAAGAGACAGGGCTATCCTAGATCTAGTACTGACTAATAGGAAAGGATCACACATCTCCTTGTAGAAGGTAACCTGAGGGCCAGTGACCATCACACAGTATTGTTCAATTTGGCTCTAGAATTAAATCATCCTATTCAAAGACAAAATATGGGGCTTCAGAGGAGCTGACTTTGATAAGATGGCCAACAGAGTTAAGCTAGCCCTGGCAAATAGAAATACAGGTGAGGGGTACAGGCAAAGTGTGCAAGCATTAAAGATGCAATACTTGAAGCAACATCCCATTGTGTTAGAGAGAAAGGAAGTTCAAAAGATGAAGGAAACCACTTTGGTTCTCAAATACAGTAGCAGAAAATGTCAGAGCCAAAAGGCTGGCCTTCAGGAAATATAAGGGAATGCAGTTTGATGAAGATAGGGAGGTATACCAAATTTCCCTAAGGAAGCAGGGAAGTCAATAAGGCAGGCAAAGGCCCAAACTGAGGGAACACTAGCAAGAACAGTAAAAGAAAGTGATACAACATTCTACAGATACATTAGTGAAAGGAGAAGTCTAGAGGTGGTATAACTAAGATCAAAGGGATAAGGGGTATGTGAGAATGAGGCCATGTAAAAGTATCTATCCTTAATAGATACTTTTGCTCAGTATTACTGAAAGAAGGTAGGGCAGGGTCCACAGCTTAGCACCATGGACACAGGGGAGGGAGGAGTGCACTAGTCCCTTCACAAAAGAAAGGGTCCTACAAAAGCTCGATAAGCTCAGGGTGGACATGGCAAAGGGACTTAATGGCATACATCCCAGGGTACTAAAAGAGCTAAGGGTGGAACTAGCAGAGCCATTATCAGAACTGTTTAGTTAGTCTCTGAACACAGGAGAGGTGGCAGAAGACTACAGAAGGCTCATGTGGTAGCATGGGAGGAGGCAGGGAACTACAGACCAGTCAGCCTTACCTTGGTAGTGGGCAAGACTATGGAGGTACTCCTTAAAGAAAGGATAGTGCAACACCTGGAATCTATAGGAGCATAGGATCCAAGACAGCATGGGTTTACAACAAGAATGTCCTGTCAAACTCATATCAAAGATTTCTTTGACTGGATAGCCAGAGTGGTGTACCAAGGAGGAGCAGTTAATGTCGTCTACCTGACTTCAGCAAATCTTTGATATTCTTCCACATAGAAGATTGATTAATAAGCTGGGTAGGCTTGGTTGGGTCAGAATTTGGTCAACTGGGTGGCAAACTGTTTGATGGGCAGAAAACAGAGAGTGGTGGTACATGGTATACAGTCAGAAGAGATGCAAGCCACAAGTGGGGTACCTCAGGAATCAGTCCTGGGACCAGTCCTATTCAATATCTTCTTCAGTGACATTGCAAATGGACTGGAGGGTAAGGTTTGTCTGTTTGCAAATGACACCAAGATCTGCAACACAGTAGATGATCCAGTTGGGGTGGGCAGAATGAGATGAGATCTGGATAAACTGGCAAAATGGTTGGAAGAGTGGCAGCTGGGGTTTAATGCAAAGAAATACAAGCTCATGCACATAGGGAAGAGAAACCCTGAAGCCACCTATAGGCTGGGAGGGAGTTGCTTGCAGTCACAAGGGAAGAAAGAGACTTGGACATCATCATCACAGATGACCTGAAATCATCCAAGCAGATAACTAAAGCAGTAGGTAAGGCTAGAAGGATGTTGGGGTGTATTAGTAGGGTATCACACGTCATAAGAGGAGGTAATAATCCATCTTTACAAGACACTGGTTAGCCCCATCTGGAGTACTGCATGCAGTACTAGAGTCTTCACCTCAAGGACATTAACAAAATTGAAGCAATCCAGAAGGGCAACCAAAATGGTGCAGGGACTGCATCAGAAAACATATGAGGATGGATTAATGGAGCTCAATATGTATACCTTAGAGCAAAAGAGGGAGAGAAGTGATATGATCAAACATTCAAACACCTTAAGGGCATTAACAAGGTGAAAGAATCTAACATGTTTCAATATAAGAAAAATAGCAGAACAAGAGGACACAGCATGAGATTAGAGGAGGCCAATTAAGGGGTAATGTGAGGAAGTTCTTTTCACAGAAAGGGTGGTGGATGCATGGAATGGCCTACCTCAGGAAGTGGTGGATATAAATACAGTGTGAGGCATCAAACAGGCATGGGATAGGCATAAGGAGCAATACAGATGAGTATGAATAGATAGGCCATTGACAGATCAATGGCAGATGGCACATTCATAATGTAGAAAAGAAATGGGCAGACTGGATAGTTCTTGCAGTCCTTATCTGCTGTCATCTTCTATGTTTCTATGTAAACAATAAAGCAAAATTAAAAGCTATTAGGATATTCATGGGTGAATTAGTGAATCCAAAAAGCCTCTATAAGAAGATGTGCCTTTAGACTACGCTTAAGGTCTCCAAGGGGGTGGCCTCCTTAATGGCCTATGGGGTGAGCACCACAGAACCAGTTCTGCCACCTTGTGGAGGGTTGTGGGATAACAGATGGACCTGACACTGAACTTGGTTCAACACACATTCTCTGTGTGATATTTATTCAAAATACAGGAAATAAGCTTCAGCAACAGGATGTTCCTTTTTCAGTACATCAGTTTGCATCAACAGACTAAGAATGTCCTTTCTCTGCACTTCACCAGCACCTACTGACAATAATCTCTGATCCAACTTACCAGCTGAGATGCAACCTCCACCCCATTTGGGCTCAGGTTGCTGGGTATGGGCCCAAAAGAAAAAACAAAACATACTATATACAAAGAACCTCAATGCAGAATCACTGAGAGAAAGGTTACCCCAAAGGGCATTGGTAACAAAATCAAGTTTCAAAGAAATACAACATCATACCTACTGCTATAATGCAAAGCATCATGGGATACATGCAAATCACCACAACATTTAGACTTGTTCTGTTTACAGCAATTTACATGGATTTTAAAACAGCATGTCTAACTTAATTTCTGTAATAGACACATAGTACTTTTTATCATTATCAAAAACAACTAGTGCCATGGTATTTTCAACATTTACGGGTTTCATAAACGCAAGGTATATTATGACATAGTGCTGTCACATACTAAATCCAACAATGATAAACACAACCTGTTTTACATACACTGGAGGGCACAACAATAACCTCCTGTACGAGGACCTGACAGGGAAAGGAAAATTAAAGAGAGCACTGTAATGTTGTCAAGAAAGGGAGGGGTGTCCATAAGTGGCCTACCTTATGGACTAGAAATTGTGAAGGATAGAATAGACTAATACACGAAGAACTGTAGCAACAGATTTAAGAAAATGTCACTGCTCAAGAGTGGCAGGAGCTCTGTCACACACCTCAAATGAACCATCTCCAGATGTTTTAAGCTGAGCCCAGGAACTGCTAGAGACCCTCTTCAGAGGCGTATAGAGTTCATAGGAGCCAACTTTATGTCTTCTGGGAGGTAAAGAATGACCGGGGTCTGGGAGATGCCAAGGCCTCAATAAGCTCTGGAGTTTTGGTGCTTTGTGGTATTTTGAGGGTTTTACTGACAAGATAACACAGCATAACAAACACTATTTCAGTACCAGTGCATTACCCAAATTTGCATTTTTTTAGTTGTTACCACCACCTTGACCTCCCGCCCAGCAAGTGGTGGTGTCCCTACCAACCTTGACACACTCCTAAGTAAGAGTTGCAGACACTGGGGTGGAGGAGTCTCTCTCTCTCTCTCTTTCTGTTTCATCTAGCTTTCCCATCACAATGACAGAGTTGTAGACTGTGACTGTAACAGGGACATACATTATTATTATTACCTCTCAAGTCCTACCAAAATGACAGGCAGGCACAAACAGATCAAGAGAGCTTCCCACATCAGAGTAACTGGCAAGTCCCACATTAGTTGTAGTGCATGCAATATGTCCTATCATGGCAGACAAGCCACATATAACCAGTGACTGCACATCAGTGTGAATGACGAGCTCACAGTACAGTTACAACTTCCCCAGATACAGTATGTATGACTTTCACGGCCCTCATCACAAGTGCTCCCCAGATCTGAGTGCTTGACAAGTCCCACATCTCCTCTGTCTCCCATATCTAAATTACTGACAGGCTAGCCCTACATCACCATGGTGTTCCACATCTAAATGATTGAGCGACAACTTGTCTCAGGTGCTTCCACTTACTAGGCAGCTTATATTGGTACTGTACTACAGTGGTACTATGTCAAAGAGAATGAGAAAACTGAGATAAAAAGTGAATACAAATGTAAGTTCTTATGTCATTTTATACTATAGGTGAACAGAATAGAGGAACACGTGAACAACTGATATACAATAGTACAACTTGAGCAAGTTAATAGTCTGAAAAAATGATATATGTTCTAACTCTTCTACCTACTAGTTCCATGCACTTATTAGGTGATAATCTACAACTGTTCTCTTCCTCATTCCTCCATTCTTTTCTCATCTACTTTTCTCCATTTCTTACCTACTCAGTCATTAGTCATTTAGCACTGAGCTGCTATATATTTTAGCTCATTAATTTGAAATACATCCTATTTTGGAAGTGGAGCTTATTATATTCATGTTTTCATCAACACCTATTTATTTCCTTTTCTTTCCTTTCCCAAGTGACTAATTAGCCTCATGTCATAGTCAAGTCCAGTCAGTGATCTAGACCAAAACAGCAATCAAAGCCAAGTCCTTAACCAGCTGTAATACAAGCTATAGCTTTCCTGTATTTCAGTCCTTCCTACTATGAATGCTTACTTCCTTACCAGCAGAAACAGGCTACATGGTCTATCAAGTCTGCTCAGGTGTGCAGCCAGCACCACACTTTGTGCAGCTGCCCCTCCCAGTCATAGACACACACACACACACACACACACACACGCACACATACACACACATAACACACACACACACACCCACATACACATACACACTAGTTTGGCAAAATGGAATACCTGAGGAATGCACTAGCAAATGGCCAAAAAGGAGGGTGGAAGAACAGTGGAGAAAAATCAAAACTGCTATCATAGAGGCAACAAGCCTTTGTGTGAAACAAATAAAGAAAACAAAATGGAGTAAAAGCCCACTATGGTTCTCAAAAGAGGTGTCAGGGAAGGTTAAGGAGAAAAGGCTGCATTCAAAAGTATAAAGAATCACAGAAGGAGCAGGACAGGGAACTGTATTAATCAAAGCAGAAAGAAGTGGTGAAGGCAGTCAGAATAGCAAAGGCCCAAACCAAGGAAAAATAGCCAACTCAGGTAAGAAGGGGATAAACCTTTTATAGGTACATTAGGGAGATAGAAAGGTTAAGGGAATAGTGAAGATTAATAAAGGAGTGGGAGGTGGGCAGAGAGACAGTGAAAGGCAGAGATACTGAATGAATACTTTTGCTCAGTATTCACAAAAGAAGATGAGGAGGAGTTACCTAAACCAGACAATAGAAGCACTCTGGGTAGGGGGTTAACACCAGTCCATTTACAGAAGAAAGAGTCCTGAAAGAACTCCTAAAACTCAAGGTAGACAAAGCAATGGGGCCTGATGGATTCATCCCAGAATCGTAAAAGAACTAAGGAGGACCTAGTGACACCACTGACCACACTTTTAACAAATCATGGGAGGATGGTGGTACCTGAGGACTGAAGGAGGGCAGATGTGATTCCCTTCACAAAAGTGGGAGCAAGACAGAAGCAGGAAACCACAGACCTGTAAGTTTGACCTTAGTGGTAGGGAAAATGATGGAATTCTTTTGAAAGAAAGAATTGTTGAGTACCTAGAGGCCAGCAGGGCACAGGACCCAAAGCAGCATGGATTTACAGCGGAAAGTCATGTCAGATGAATCTAATTGATTCATTTGACTGGGTGACCAAAGTAATAGACCAGGGAGGGGCTGTGGATATGGCCTACCTAGACTCTAGCAAGGCATTTGACACAGTCCCCACAAAGACTAATAATCAAGTTAGTCAGCCTGGGAGTGGGTTCCAGGGTGGTAGCCTGGGTAGCAAACTGGCTGCACAACAGGACACAGAAGGTAATAGTGAATGGAAGACATTCTGAAGAAAGGGGGTTACTAGTGGAGTACCTCAAGGCTCAGTACTGGGTCCAGTCCTCTTTAACATCTTTATAGGTGACATTGCAGAGGGTCTGGAGGAAAGGTATGCCTCTTTGCAGATGACACAAAGATCTGTAACTGAGTTGATACACAAGGAGGGAAGAAAGGATGAGAAGGGACTTGGCAAGGTTGGAGGAATGGTCAGACATATGGCAACTTAGATTCAATGCAAAGAAGTGCAAAGTAATGCACATGGGAAACAAAACCCAGGAGAAGAGTACACAATAGCAAGGGAGGTTCAAACAACAACAAAAATGGAAAGGGACTTTGGGGTAGTCATATCAGATGACCTAAAGGAGGGTAAGCAATGAGAAGTCAGTAAGGAGAGCCGGGGATACCAGGATGCATAGGAAGGGGCATCACAAGTAGAAAAAGGAAGTGGTTATCCCTCTGTACAGGCAGTTAGTGAGACCCCATCTGGAATACTGTGTGCAGTTTTGGAGACCCCATCTACGCAAGGACATAGACAGGATGGAAGTAGTCCAGTGGAGAGCAACTAAAATGGTGTAGGGTCTGCATCATAAACTATATGAAGAGAGACTGAGAGAGCTTAATATGTATACCCTTGGTGAAAGGAGGGACAGGGGACATGATAGAAACTCTAAGTACCTCAAGGAATCAAGAAAGTCCAAAAGGTAGCATCTTTCAGAAAAAGAGATGTGTAAGAACATGGGGCCACAATTTAAAGTTTGGGGGATGGCTCAGAGGTAATATAGGAATTTTTTTCACGGACAGAGTGGTAGATGCATGGAACCACCTTCCTGGGAGGTTGTTGGGTCTAAAACAGTGGGGAATTCAAACATGCATGGACTGACATAAATCAATTATAGTGGGAGGTTGCAGGAAGTAGGCTGTTGGTTATCTAGAATCTGCAGCTTATCCAGTAGGTAAGAAATGGACAGACTGGGTGGGCCAAGTGGTCCTTATCTGCAATCAAAGTCTATGTTTCTATGTTTCCACACACACACACACATAGATGAATGCTGACTGACCTTGAACCAGATTAATCTTGCTCGCTCCCATTCATCAAGTAACTGGTCAGCCACCGTCCAGTATCAATTGCATGAGTCAGAATATACTAATTATCTTCATCACCAAGGCGGCAGGACAATGCTTGCGTGGCACAGCCACATATACATTTTGTAAGTTCTAACCCCACACAAGTGATGATAAGTGGCATATTCTGACTCAGACCATTTTGTGACAGAGTTGTGTAATGTATTTAATACTGTAAATCTTTAAATTAGTTCTTTATATGAAGTTTTAACTGCTTTTGGTTGATTGAACTGCAATGCTTTTGAACATGGATGCATGCTGGTGGGACATGAAACTGGCATGGCGGCTGCATGCATTAGTGCGCCACACTTTCAGACTCTACTGGGCTATGACAGACAGATGTTCATCTGTTGTGATGGGCACCATAGCTGCAGGAGTCTTCTGAGGGTCTCCATGCTCACCTACTGAATGACCATGTTGAGCTGTAAGCCTAGCAGTGCCTGCAGCAGTGGTGTAGAAAAACAATTGCAACTGCATTAGAGAGGAGAAATGGATGTTGAATTTACTGCTAAACAGGCAAGCAAAGGAAGAAATGGATGCTGAATTTCCTGAAGATACAATACAAACACTCCAGATATGTGAGCAGCAGCTGAGAAAAGAACTTCGATAATGAAGTAACGCTTGTTAAAACTGCTTGTGGAGAATGAAGATATATTGCAAAAGGAAAGCAGACTTAAAATCTAAGAAAACAAAACACAAAAAGAACAGTGCAAGTTGTGCAACACATTATTCTTCAACATTTAAATGAAATTCAGTGGTGCAAGAAAAACAAAGGAATAGCAGGTCAGTGGCATCACATCATCAAAGTTGCTCCAGTGCTTCTCAGAGTCCACACAGCCACATGACCTACCCTAGGAAGTCTAGTTTCTCAATGTCCTGTCCTCCTCGGCTTGACTGCCTACCAGGCCTTCAAAGATGACTGATGACCCACTAATTGCCCTTCACTCTGGCACTGTGCCTAGTGTCTTCATCCCATTTAGCCATGTTGTTGTGCAGCTGCTCGCTTTCCTCATGTTCCGATCCTGGTCCCACTCACAGCTCGTGCTTATGGAGGTGATGGTGAAGATGACAGGGCCCATGCTGTCTGCCTACTGAGACTGACAGTCAGTGTGAGCAAGTGAGGGACTCAACCACCCCAACATGAAGGAACTGCACTTATCCGCTGGACAAATAACAGAACCAACCAACTGCCGGCAAAGAAGCACCAAAACCAATCCAGCCAAAATTGCATCGCATCATGTGACCATATCCACGTCAGTGTCACTGCCTGTAATACAAGTCAGAACACTGTGACTGGTTCGGTTGGTCCTTGTTCATCCTGTTAAAATTGTACACACCACGCAGATTGACTGAACTGATGGAGAGTTGCACTAAACAGAAAGGGGAAATTGTTTAACCAGGAGAGAGTCTTCTGCAAAAGTGCTGCTGGTGGCTATCTGTCTGAGCATCTGATGAGGCGGAATGGCATTCTGGATCATTATGCCTTATTTTAACCCCTACTGCAAATCTGTAATTTTGGGGGGCAGAGCCCTACTAATCTTCCTGGGGAGCTTCAGCCCCTCAGCCTCCCCAAGTCGGTACCTATGTTAAAGAGAGAGAGAGAGATAGAACTGAGAGTGGTGAGGAGTCAGTGATCACTTAGGAAGCCCAGGCCCAGTCAACATAGGGCTTTGTGAGAAGCCCACCATGAGGGTAATTCTCCACCTCACTGGCAAACAGTGCAGATCATGCAGGACTGTGATCACATGGCTGGACTTTGGGAGGCCTGTCTGTAACCTGGCAGCTGCATTCTACACAAGCTGCAGGTGAAGCAATATACCTATACTGACCTTGAGGTAGAGGGCATTATAGTAGTCAAGTTTGGACATCACAAAGTGTGCACCAGTGAGGCAGATCTGCAGGGAAAATTATAGCTTTTATTCAGGTGACATTCCTTAGGTGGTAAAACCACTGCAGACAACAGATGAAACAGTTCTCTGAAACTACACAGCACAGCTGCTCGACTGTCTTGAGCTGTTGCTTCTTCACTTCCCACTTAGATCTGACCCATACTGCAAGTGAGCCTGGGACTTTCCTCAGGATCCAAAAGGTTTGGTTGGCCGATCTGTCTGTCAGTCACAACAAGGGCTCCCCTGAGTTCAATTAGGTGCCAAAGCCCCAAACTACTCTTACTACAGAATTTTGCTCCCACAAAGCCCCTGGGGACAGGCTACATTTTATACTCCCAAATGTACTGATTGACCCATCTCGGCAGTCCAGGACCAAAATGGTGGGACAAACAGAAACTGTCCATGCTGCAAAGAAAGCAGGTTAGACAAACTACAATATCTTTACTGCTCTAATAGATAATCAGCAAACAAGTGCATCTTCTAACAGAGCTCCATCTGCACAAGTAGCGATGGCAGAACGGAACAATTATCTGACAGCCTGGACGGGACTCGAACATAGAAACACTCAGCCTCCCAGATTAATTAGGACTGCTATCTAAGCAGCTCTTAAAGAGGCAGTACACGGAGGCTTTACATGCACTTTCTGGCAATAATGTTTAAACTGCTAAAACGCAGGACATTGGCCTGGAAGTGAGCATTTAGTCAAGCTCAAGGGAGAATTTTCAGAACCTCCATCTGTAGGAGGTTACATATGTTCTTCAGATATGCAACTTGTAATTAAATGCATATTTCATACGTATGTTTTTTTAATTGTATGTTATGTTAAATGCTACTGTATGATTATTTGTATTTTTTAGCCATGTCTTTTTACAAATGTAACTGAATGTTTAATTTTGTGTATATTTTAAATGTTAAGCTGTATGTCTAATTCTTCATCCAATTGTACCCCCTCAGGTTGCACTGGGAGACAAGTAACTTGTTGTTCAGTATGCCTTCCTCGTGAAACATTTTAGTAAATAAATACATAAAATAAATAATCTTTTAACATTACTTTGGGCCTCAGACAATTCCTGTACAAGCATGTTCAAATGTCCAGTTTTGGGGGCAGCAATCAGTGGATTCCCAATTTATTTGGGAGCACTGCTGCACTTGCTTCATTGGTGGTTGTTGAAGCCTCTGATGTGTCAACGTATGTGAATGAGTGAAACACTCTCTCCCTGCTAAGTATTTAATGTCCACATCAATTCCAGCATGAGAGTCTAAATACTAAAACATATTTACATGCAAGCTAGCAGTACAGATGATTCCTGTCTATCACTGGTCAACAGATACTAGCAGAGTTACTAGCACAGTTAATAGCAGTTGTGATGCTCTGCCCTGCTTCTGGTTACCTGTATGAAATTTATATTATAAATAAATGGTCTGTGTATGAAATGTCAGTATGTGAGAGATTTGGCCTTTAACTTTCAAGGACAGTAGTTCAAACCACAGGATGTTGTAAAACAGAGCAGAAGAACCAGTTCATTAAGAAGTGTATTTTATTGTCCTTTATGATCTGCCCAGGCTTTTGACATTGAAAACCAAATGTGAGTTTAATGGCATTACAGGAGCAGGGTAATTGGGCTGGTTCTTCTCCTTTTAGCATGTAACCAGAAATGTGTAAAGTGTCATAACATCCCTCAGATCACAGTAGAACAGGAAATCAGCTCAAGAGGACATGTGTGGGATTGTTAAGTTCAAAGAGAAGATATTTAATTAAACACTGTTATATTTGGGAAATGGTCATTACAGATTTTTCAAAGCAATGACTCGCATCCTCACAGATACTTATGTCAGAAATTATCTAAGGGAGGTTCTAGATGACCTCATCAAAAAGGGTGGGGACAGATAGAGTTAAAATGAAACATTTTATATGGAATGGT
Source organism: Neoceratodus forsteri (assembly GCA_016271365.2). Taxonomy (NCBI): domain Eukaryota; kingdom Metazoa; phylum Chordata; order Ceratodontiformes; family Ceratodontidae; genus Neoceratodus; species Neoceratodus forsteri. The sequence continues at coordinate 1,135,815,818 of CM057455.1, read as the reverse complement.
GACATATGATTCTAGACTCTGACTGGGAAAGCACTTAGAAAGGTAGTAGCTAGAAAATAATTATCTGTGGTAGGAGTGTTTGTTCTGACACTTTTTTGTTTTACAAGAGTGTAAGCTGTATGATATATTGTTCTATGTTTAATTCTACCTTTTATCATATTTTTAGTAAATAACCATTTCTTTGAAATACTACCTGGTGTCTTTTCAGTTTCTTTTTACATGTGATGTATATGTGGTTAAGCCTGACAGCTGTTAAAAGCTTGATTGTGTTACTAAGCTAAAAGGTAAAAATATACCTAGGGTCTCATATAGAGTTTTAATGGTTAATTTTGGAGACCTGGCTGTGTGCCTCTGGAGAAAGATTGCACTGCTGTCCTGATGAGGGTACATATATATCTAAGCCTGTAATTGGGTATGCTAGCATAAAGTTCACAGTTTGAAACCTCCAGAACTCAAGGCTAAAGATGATTTGGACCCAAAGCAGACAGGAGGGTTAGCCTGTCTGTTACCTGTTCACACTATTGCACTCTGAGGTTGCCACTGTGGGATCAGAGAGCCTGACCTGTGGAGTGCATTTGTGACAGATTTGGTTGGCAATGGTGTGATTTAAAATACTGATAACACAAACTTTAACAGTTCAGCGTGTCAGCTTAATACTGTACAGCTCACTTGCAAAATAAGGCAGTGATTTATTTTTAAAAAAAAAGAAACAGAACTATATATTTTCCTTATAGTCAAAGTTCCTACTTGTTTTATTTTTTTTTATTAAAGCAAAGTTAGAGTAGTCATAGTTAGGGAAGAAGATGGCTTCAACACAGTGAGCACACTGCAGACTACCTGAGGCAGTTGTGCAAGGAGAATGGATTCCTTCATGAGGGACAGACAACAGAATCTCATGGAGGCTCTGATGGCTGCAGATGTCCACAGCCTCAAGTCACAGTCTGTGACTGAAAAGGACCATACCTTGAGTGTGGGTGGCCAGAGTCCAGCGCAGTGTCCAGATCCAGTAAGAAGGAGAGCAGGGCCAGTGCAAGCCAAGGCCACAGCAGCAGGGAAGGGCACCAGCATTCCGGAGCCAGAAGCCAACAAGATGCACATGGAATTGCAAAGGATGGAACTGGAGTTTGAACAGAGAAGAGGAAATTCAAGAGATAAAGGAGAAGCAAAACAGTGAGCCACGGAGGAGAAAAGGATCGAGAACAGCAAGAGGTGGAGCATGAACAGTGATAGGCTGACCGTGAAGAGCGAAGCATCAGAGGCAACATGAACTGAGAAGCTATAACTCCAGCCCCCAGCACCAGCACAGTTAAGAGGCTTGAGTTTAACTGGAACTACAGGATGAGGTTATAAATTCAATTCTAAATTGATAGCAGAATTTAAATAGGCGGAGGGTATGGATGCCTTTTAAATTCCTTTGAAAAGTTTGCATTCAGGCAAATATTCTAGAGGGTCCTGAGCTTCCAGCTATCCCTACTACTTATTGAAAAGCTTTGGATACATTAGGTCAAATGGACAATGAGGACAGTAATGATTACAGTAAATTGAAAACTGCACTTTTAAAAAAGTATGATTTAACTGCAGAAGTATACAGAGCTAAATTCTACAAACTCAGGAGAAGCCCTGACATAAGCTACAAGGAGCTAGCCATGAAACATCAGTTTTAAAATATTGGCAGGAAGGAATTGAAGCAAACTCTGTAGATTCAATTGAAAATGCTGTATTGTTAGAGCAGTGGTTTTGGGCATGACCAACAGAGCTGAAAACTTGGCTGGAGGACTGAGATCCCAAAACAGTGCAAGAGGCTGCTAAACTCTCGGATCACTATGCCAAGAGCAGACCTTCTCTGAGAGCAAATGGGACAGGGGTGGCAACAAAGAAAAGGAAAAGCACACCTTCAGGGCAGCTAAAACCTCTGCCTCTCCACCAAAACAGTTAGTCCCAGGTTTCAAAGAAAGATTTTTCTGAGAAAAGAAATGAATGTTTGGTTTGCAAAGAAACTGGCCATCTTGCCAGACAGTGTCCCAAAAGAATGAGCAATACGCAAGGGGTGCTAGGACAGAAGTGGGTTGTTTGTGTGCCCTGAAAGCATAGCTGTAAACATGAGGAACACATGCACCCAGATATTGTGAATGGTGTACCGATACACTGATTAGAGACACAGAATCACTGACATTGGTAAAAGGGATCTGGTACAGCCTGGTCAGCTTATACCCAATAAATGTGTAACTGTACAGTGGTTCACTGGGAGGAGAAAACATTGTTACTCTAGTGTTCTCCTAGAGGCGTGAGACAGGGAAACTGTACAACAGATTGCTGTAGCAGAAACTTTAGCAGTTGATGTAATTCTCAGCAACAATCTCAAATAGGGGATGGTGTGTGCTTACTTTTAGTCAAGCAGCAAAGGAAAATTGTGCTAGAAGCACTGTGGAAACTACTGGGAGGCTGATTCACCAGCCTGAGTTTCCTGAGATGGAGACTAATGAACGGGGTAGAAATTTCCCAGTAGCAGTTAAAACAGTTACGAGGGTTACTCTGAAGAAGGAAGGGTGTCCCATTGCCAGAGGGTTAGGGATGAAAGTGATCCTGAGTCCCTTGAAGCCAGAGCTAGGAACCCTAGTTTAGATACTGAAGGAGTCCTGTCCCATGCCTTGGGAATGTGAAGGAGTTTGCAACTGCTCAGAAACGTGACCCTAGACTAGAGACGCTGAGGGCTTGGGCAGACTCTGACAGAGCTCAAGGAAGGTGATGGAAACATAAGGTTTATTGGAAAAATGAGCTGACATATACATGGGATGCTAAGACAGAGGGAGGGATGATAGACAGACAGCTTGTTGTTCCTCAGGGTACCGTGAGTAGTTGCTCAAGATTGTACACAATATTCCCTTGTCTGGTCATCTGGGAATTGCACGACTATGCAGTGGTTGGCACAGAATTTATTGGCCCAACTTCACCTAACAGGTGAAGGGTATTGCAGGTCTTGTCACCGATGCCAAGAAATAGGGAAGGCAGATAAGAAAACTCTAGCCACCCTAATTCCACTGCCCATAAGGCAGGAGCCATTCCAGAGGGTGGAATGGATATTGTGCGGCCTTTAAATACCTCCAGCTCCTCTGGGAAGAGGTTCATCCTGTCTATAGTGGATTACGCCACCCAGTATCCAGAGGCAGTCACCCTATCCTCACTGTGGACAGACAAAGTGGCAGTTGCCTTACTTGGGATTTTCTCCGTGTTATGTTTCTGCAGGAGGTTATCACTGTTTGAGTGGGTTTCTTGATTAAATATTTGTGGGAGAAGTGTGGGCTGGTGCAGAGACTCACAACACTCTTATCACCACAAGACATTAGGCTTGTGGAAAGATTTAGCAGTACCCTTAAGTCAGTGCTCCAAGAATTTGCTGAACAGCATGGGAGGAACCTGGTGAAATACCTTCCCACATTTTGTTTGCATACAGGAGGTGTCCCAAGAGTTGACAGGGTTCTCCCCTTTAAGCTCTTATATGGATGCAGGGTACATCAGTCCCTAGACTTGATCCAGGAGGACTGAGAAGGCAAGCACGCCACCCAGGGAACTCTCATAGTGGATTATGTCCTTAGGTTTAGGAAAGGCTGAAGGAGCTTATGGGGACAGCCTAGAGCAACCTGACAGCTGTCCAACAGAAACAAAAAGTGTGGTACGACCATGAAGCCAGAGCTTCCTCATGCACAGTGGGTCAGGAAGGCATGGTCCTCATTCCAGTCCAGAAAGACAAGTTGCAGACTGAGTGGGCAGGACTGTACAAAGTAGTCAGAAAAGTAAATGATGTGAACTGTATCATAGAGTTACCTGACAGAAGACATACAGAAAGAATGTACCATATCAACATGATAAAGCTATATGCTAATAGGGCTGACATGGTGTTTGCAGTGTGTGTAGTCCTGGGGAAGGGATGGAAAGGAGACCCCTTCTAGACCTGCTGGAAGAAAGCAAGCGGGAGTCCTATGTGAGGCACTTAAATTGTCACCCCAGTTGGTCCTGGACCAGATCCAGGAAGTAAGGGAGGTTTTAGTGGACTTTGCCCCACTGTTTAACAAAAGTCTGAACTAACTCCCTTAGCAACACACTATGTGGAGACAGTCAGAACACAGGTGCCCATATGGCAAACAGCATATTGGTGTCTGAGGCTGTCCAAAAGGACATTAGGAGGGAGGTGGAGGAAATGCTGGATTTAGGGATAATCCAGAAATCCTGCAGTCCCTAGGCCTCATCTGTAGTCCTTGTTCCCAAGCCAGATGGCTCTACTCATGTTTATGTGGACTATTGTGGACTGAATGCAGTCATGAAGTCAGACACCCACCAAGCCATGAACGGATGAACCTCGGACAAGTTGGGATGGGCGACCTATCTTACAACTATTTACCTGACAAAGGGGTATTGGCAGGTAAAGCTTCTGCCAGAGCTAGGGAGGTCAGCCTTCATCACTCCAATAGGGTTATTTGAATTCAAAGTAATGTCTTTGGAATGAAGAAGCCCCAGCCACTTTCCAAAGGTTGGTGAACCAGGTGTTAACTGGTGCTGAGAAGTACCCTCTGACATATCTGGATGACATTGTCATCTTTACTGCCAGCTTGGTGGAACACCTGTCCCACCTTAGGGAAGTGCTGGGCAGGACACAGAGGGCTGGGCTCATGGTCAAAGCTGAGAAATTCCAGGTGACCATGTCTGAAGTGGCATACCGGCATGTTGTAGGCCAGGACAGCTCCATCTTTACCAAATAAAAATAGAGGTGATCAAGGCATGGTCCAGAACAGAAGTGCAGATGCAGATCAGTAGTTTTCTAGGGACAGCAGGGTACTATAGGAAATTTGTACCCGATTACAGGTGCCCTGGCTACTCCCCTATGTGACCTAGTAGAGAAAAGGATGCCCAAGGAAATTACCTGGGAACCAGCTTGTGAAAAGCCTTTACTGGACTGAAAGAGGCACTGTGCAGTTCTGTATTGTCAAGTCCAGACTACAGCAGACCCTTTGCAGTTCAGACTGATGCCTCAGATGTGGGTAGGGGCAGTGCTGAGTCAGATATCCAACCAAGGGAAAGCTCACCCCATGGTGTACCTGAGTATAAAGTTACTTCCCAGGAGCAGGCATACTCTACTGTGGAATAAGAGTGTCTTGTCATTGTGTGTGCTCCAGAGAATGTAGAGCCATACTTATACTTGCAGCACTTTGAGGTACAAAGTGACCACAACCCACTAGTTTGGCTGACACAAATGGAAAAACTGAATGGTAGACTATCAAGATGGAGTCTTGCCTTGCAAGGGTATGACATGAAAATCTTACATAAGGCTGGAACAACCAATAAGAATGCAGATGGCTTGTCACTCTATATGAGCAATGAAGTGATTTGTGAGCTCATCCCATACAGGGATAGAGCTTCCAAATTCAGTTTAGATGGGGAGAAGTGTGACACTCTACCCTGCTTCTGGTTATCTGTATGATATTTATATCATCAATAAATGGTCTGTGTATGAAATGTTAGTATGTGAGAGATCTGGCCTTTAACCTTCAAGGTCAGTAGCTGAAATTATAGGATGTTGTAAAACAGACCAGAAGAACCAGTTAATTAAGACTTCCTTACAGAAGGGTATTTTATTGCCCTTTTATGATCTACCCAGGCTTTTGAAGTTGAACACCAAATGTGAGTTTTATGACGTTACAGGAGGCAGGGTAATTGGGTTGGTTCTCCTCCTTTAGCATGTAACCAGAAATGTGTGAAGTGTCATAACATCCTCAGATCACACTAGAACAGGAAATCAGCCCAAGAGGACATGTGTGGGATTGTTAAGTTCAAAGAGAAAATGTTTAATTAAAGACTGTCATATTTAGGAAATGGCTAGTACAGATTTTTCAAAGCAATGACTCACATCCTCACAGACACTTATGTCAGAAATTATCTAAGGAGGTTCTAGCTGACGCCATAAAAGGGTGGGGACAGACAGAGTTAAAATGAAACACTATATATGGGATGGTGACATATGATTCTAGACTCTGACTGGGAAAGCACTTAGAAAGGTAATAGCTAGAAAAGATTTAATTATCTGTGGTAGGAGTGTTTGTTCTGAAACTTCCTTTTGTTTTACAAGATTGTAAGCTGTATGCTGTATTGTTCTGTGTTTAAGTTTTTTTTTTATCATATTTTTAGTAAACAACCATTTCTCTGAAATAATGCCTGGGTATCTTTAGTTTTTTTTGCATATGGTGCATATGTGGTTAAGTAAGACAACTGTTAAAAACTTGATTGTGTTGCTAAGCTAAAAGATAAGAATCTAGCTATTGTCTCTTATAGAGCTTTAAGGGTTCATTTTGAGACCTCTGGTGCCACTGGTGAAAGATTGTACTGCAGTCCCGAAGAGGGTACATATCTGAGCCTGTAATTGTGTATGCTAGCTTAAGGTTCATAGTTTGAATCCCTCGAGAACTTGAGGCTAAAGGTAATTCAGACCCAAAGCAGACAGGAGGGTTACCCTGTCTCTTACCTGTTCACACTATTGCATTCTGAGGTTGGCACTGTGGGAGCAGAGGACCTGACTTGCACAGTGCATTTGTGACAGTGTTCATGGGTAGATTAGGTGGGCTGAATTCCCTTATCTGCTGACAACATCTATGTAGATGAATAGCATCTTGTCCAGACACACATTCCTGATTAACAGTAACTTTTGGTTTTAACACAGCCTTATTCCAGTACATGCTTCTTGCAAATTCACTCTTGGGTATCAACAAACCCAATACCAGGTAAAGATCTGGGCATAACATTTGTGTCTGTACAAAATATATGCATGGGCAAGATGTGGAGGCAGCCAGGGTATCACAGGTCAGTCTAATGTAAGGCCTGATTGTTTCAGAGAAATGTAATGGGGCTAATATTTCTTCTCAGAATTTGGTTCATCACTCCCATCTGCTCAATCAATTATGGACTATCTTCCATCAAAGTGGCCTCCCAGCTTTTTGTGATTCCTATGGCTTCACAGTTCCTTCCATGGTGTTCTCAGTTTCATGTAGTTCTGTGTATCTCTGGAAACAAAAGGTTTTGCTTTGGGATCCAACTGAGGTTCATGTTGTTTGGATGTCTCCTGAGGTATTTTTCCAGTAACAAACTGATAATATTGTTGATGGATTAATACCATCCCAATTCAGTTTCCTCATTGGTGGTGGTACTGTGCATTGTGTTCTGTGATGGAGAGGAAATGCTTTTAACTGTAAGTGTCTGTGAGCGGCAGATATATTATTGGGTTGTTGAGGCACTTCAGATACAACAGGAGTAGTGGAAGTAGTGGAAAGAGCTGTTGCAACGTTAAACTTGGCCTGTGAAGTTCATGCAAACTGCTGAAAATTCATGCTCCACGGAATTTGCAGAGTTTTCAACCTCTGCAACTTAGATTCATATGATCTGTGTGAACCTTCCAGCAAATTTACCTTTTTAATGTGAAGCATGAATTTGGTGCTCAGGCAAAATCCACGAATTCACAGCTGCAAATTTTGTGAAATTGTGCCACTAATTCTGTATGATCCACAAATTAGCTCAGAGCAATTTCGTGGTCATTGTGCACCACTTCTAGTTGGTTCCATTTGCTGAAATGGCAAATGCGATTCTGGTGCATGGTCTGCTTTTTTAATAACATTTTTATTATTAGACATGAGGTTCAGGTACAAGTTCATATGTACAGTTAATGCAAAGACAGATGTTCAGTTTACATTAGCATATGTTAGACATTACATAGTACATATTACAATTATGTTCAGAGGTTTTCAATAAGCATTTTACGTTCTTTTAGCACACAAGTTAGTTATATTCAGGGTATAAAATCAGAGTATGTAGTCAGCTGGTGCAGAACCCATTTTCTCCACCTGAGGTCAATTTTTTCTTCTAACCCTCATTCTAGCTGGCATCTTCTCCAAACCATATATTTCTCTCATCAGAGCAGCCAAGCTCCTTTGGTTGGTAATTTTTCCGTTCCCCAGAGTCTGGTTATTACATTTTTGCTGCCATTAGCATTAAGGTGGTTTGTAAATATGTGACTTTATCTACTTTTAACCTGAATGGAGTCGTGGCAGTGAAAATGAACCTAGGGGTAAAAAATCATGGTTGCCATAGATTGCCACCAGTTCCTGGACTACTTCCTTCCAGTAAAGGCCCAGTAAGTCACATTCCCACATTATATGGGTCTGATCCACCTGGATGGCCCGCATTTCCTCCATATTTTCCTTCTGGATCCCCTGTGAACTTAGCTATGACTGCAGGGTGCAGAAGTACCTGTGTCATAACCTCCATGCATACACCCGCTAATAGGGAGATCCCAAGGCCTTCAGCATCAGTACAGAGGTAGACTTCCAACTGTGTTCTGAGACATCAGCCTCTAGTTCCTGGGTCCACTGAGTTGAATGGCTTCTGAGTCCTTGATTTCTACCCAGGGCTATATAGACTGCACTGATGAGGTGTTCCATGTCATTTCCCTCATTTGGAGATGGAGTAATTTTATTATTTGTGGGGGCCTGCTATTACCACAAGGGCCTCTTCAAAGGGCTGCAAATATGATTTTAACTGAAGATACTTATGGTATTGGCCATGTGGAAGTTTGTATGCTAATTGAAGGCAAAGAGATATGTCCCCAGGCCTATTAGCTGTGATACATATTTACGCTTGTATTTATACCATTGTAACATTGATCTATCAATTGCATTTGGGAGGAATGAGTTATTAACCACCAGAGATCTGATATATAAGGCCTCCATTGGGGTGTTTTTATTGAGTATCTGCATCCATTGTTTAAAGACCTCAGCAGTGCATTGAGGAATTTTGTCAGGGGAGGCATCTAGGAGGATAGCCGAATAAATAATCTGTTAAATCAGAAATATCACTCCAGGTAATCTCAAATTGTTTCCAGGGCATATCATAGGAAGTACTAAGCCAGGAGAGAAGTACTCTCATATAGGATACTTGAGCATATTCCTGGAAGTTTGGTAGGTTCTAGTCTCCCCAGTCCCTGGGCAGCTGCAGCAGAGTATAACAAATTCTGAGGGTCTTACCTTGCCAAATAAACCTAGAGATTAGTCTGTTCCAAGACTGATAGTAAATTGAGATAGGCATGATGGACAGGGTTAGTAAAAAATAATATATGGGGAAATACATTTTGCATAATAGTTTCTATACTTGCCAAGAAACTTAATGGGATATGATACCATTTTGTAAGATCTTCTGTGAGGCCTTGGGTTAGGGGTTTGAAATTGGTCATGTGGATCAGATTTTTAGTTAAATGAATTCCTAAACAATGCATTGATTGTTTACACCACTAACGGATAGTTTCTTTTTAGAGAAGGTGGAAGGGCATAATCACATAATAATACTTCTGTTTTTGTTGATTGATTTTATAGCTGGAGATTTCCCCACAGAGTTTCAGTTGCTCCCATACTTTTGAGATTGATTTTTCTGGGGATGACAGGGATAGAAGAATGTCATCAGCAAATAATGAAATGTTATATATTTTGTCTTCCATAGGTATTCCCAACCTCTGGGTGTTGTCTAATTGCTCGCGCTAATGGCTTGAGGTATAGTGCAAATAATAAGGATAAGGGGCAGCCCTGGTGGGTGCCTCTGAAGAAGAAATGGATGGGATAAGGAACAATCTAATTTTAAATATGCTTTGGAGTTTTTATATATGCCCTGTAACTGTCAGATTAATTCTTGTGGAAATCCAAGGTAAGACAGGGTTGCCCACAAAAAGGCTAGGCAACCCAGTCAAATGCCTTTTGACATCTAGTCCAATCAATGCCAGAGGATAGATCTTTGGCTGCATATTCTTTAAGGAGGTATGTGCAGCGGACACATCTTGAGCTTGTCGGGTTTTAATGACTTCTACCTGATCGGGATCAATCAGTGAGGAGAGAATATTTTCCAGATGGGATGCCAGGATAGACATATATACTTTATAATCAAAGTTTAGCATTGAAATCAGTCTGTAAGATGATGGGTGTTTGGGATCTTTTTCTGGTTTTAGAATTGCAGAAGTTGCTGAGTATTGCCAAGAGGGGTGGAGGGGATCCCCAGACTGTATCTCATGCATGGCTTTCAAAAGTGATGGCACTAGTTTGTCTTGGAATTTTTACAGAACTCTAAAGGATGACCATCTGGTCCTGGTGCTTTCTGTGTTTTGGCTTTTTGTAATACTCTCTCAATCTCTAATGAAGTGATAGGGGCATTAATAGTCTGCACATGGGTTGTGGTCAATTTTGAAAGGTTTAATTTGTTTAAGTAATGTTCCATCTGACCAGCTGGGGTGGGTGGGTCTGCCTTGTATAAAGTTTGGTAGCCTGCCACCATGATTTGTCAGATTGCTTGATAGGTGAGTCTCTAATTTCCTGGTACCAGATTCTGCATGGTTGTTATGCAGGTTCTAGTCTTCTTCTTCCTAAGCTTACAAGCTAGATTTCTAGCTCCTTTGGGCCTCCCTCATGTGCTGATAATCTCAAATAGAACAGTTGTTGTTCAATTTTTGGTCCATATGCTTCTGTATTTTTTGTTTTAGTAACAGGAGCTGTGACTTTACAGCTTTGTCTCCTGGGTGTACTGGGACTGCCTTTCTTTTAATTATTCCTGGAGGGAGGTCACCTGGGCCTCACTCTCCTATGTTTTTGAAGAGTAGGCAATGACTTCCCTCTGAGCACCATCTTGAGGGTGTCCCACATCATTACTGTAGAAATCTCCAAGTCAAAATTTTCCCTAAGGATACTGGGGACTCCATCTTTGACTAGCTGACAAAACCCCGTTCCCTGAGGAGCATCAAGTTAAGGTGCCAAATGATGTCTTGCATCCGTCTCCTAATTCAAATTTTGTATAGACTGGAGCATGGTCTGACAAAGGGTCACTCCATGCCAGACATCTTTTAATGTCTCTAAGTCGTGCTCTGTAGTAGTGAATATATAGTCAAGCCTTGATGCCACCCAGTCCCCAGGGCAATATAGGTATATCTGTCTTTGTAATGGGAAACAGTGACACCAGACATGTATTACACCCAAGGAAGCAAATGTTCCTTTTAAATATTTTGGAGGAATTAATTCTGTGAGGAGATGAATGGAAACATCCTTGCGGGATTCAGAGTGGTGTTTAAGATGCCCCCCACAACAGAAGTTGTCCCAGAAGGACCCCAAGTAACTGAGAAATAACTTTCTGGGCTAAAATTTTAATTGTCCCAGGTGGAAAATATACAGAAGCCAGGGTCGCTGGTGACCATATAGTTTGCCAGTGGCAATGGCATACCTTCGCTCTGGATCAATAACTACAGCATGCTTATCAAAAGGTACTTCCTCTTGATCAGGATGGCTTCTCCCTTCTATGGCCTGAACTACATGAAGAGGCTATTACTGTGGGAAATCCAACTTTGTGAATTTTTCATGTTCGAGGCTAAGTGTGTTTCTTACAAAAATAATTTCTGGATTATCCTCTTAATTAACTATAATAATCAAGACTGTTTAACAGGACTATGAATCCCATTATTGTTTAGTGATAAAAGTAGAGATGATTTACCCATGGTGACTATATATAACTGTATCTATATGATAAAGCAATCTGAAATGTTAGCTATTCCCTTGTCTCTCCCTCTGTATTGCTTGCTTACAGCTGCCCTCCTCACACATGAAAAATTCACAAAATGCCTCATTATTTGTAACAATGCCTCTTTTTCTTGTACCACTAGATCCTCAATGCCTATTTTTCCATTAACTATAAAAGTTATAATAATATTGCCTGCCCATAAGATAGGGCATCATGACAAGTTATAATCATCAACATGACTGACCAAAGTGTCAGCTGTAAATTCTGCATAGTCTGGTTTCTACTATGTCCTCTTTCCATTTGTATTTCATAGATCTGCATGTCCTGCAATTGTTGTACAACAGTGTAAGGTTTCTACACCACCTAGCAATAATCTTGTGCTTTACAGGTTATTCCAGATTTTGCAAGAGCATTCTGTCTCCTTGTGGCAACTATAAAGCATTGACCTTTTGTTGTTTTATACCTTGTTGGTTTTATTCCCTTGGCAGGTGCATCCAAGGCCAGCTAGTAGGCTGCATCAAGCTGATCCTTCAACAGCTCCACTATTGTAGTTATGTCTCCAGCCAAGCTTAACTGGCAGGTACACCAAATGAAGATCCACAGCAAATATGTCTCCAGAGAATCTTCACTGGCAGGCACACCAAATCAAAGGTCCACAAGTAATCTAGACTCTATGCCAGACAGCAACAAGCATTTGTCAATGCCAAAGTTCATCATTTGAATTGATGTTGGCATGCACCTATTGGCAGGACAACAGTTCTCAGCAGAATGAACAAATTATGCCACCAAGTTCACATTCCTATTGAAATACAGTGAAGTGCATACCTGTTTCCTCAATTTGTGATCTGGCTTTGAAGAGTGACGCTGTGTCTGTGGTTCAGAGCAAATAAGGACTCTGGAGCCCCACCATGGGTTGGGGGAGGAAGTTACAGTATGGTTAGAAACCCTAACACCCCAGGTGTTTGTTGGCATTTGCACTACAAATTTTCAACATGACTTTTGTGACCCAACACCTCATAAAAGCATTTGGGACCTCTGCTCATGAACAGTGGTACTGTGATTTTGTCAATCTGTCCTGAACATTGATTTCTCACAGTAACTGCACAATTCTGCACCGATGTGTGAAAACACTGTTTGGGCAGGATGTGAAAATTATAGCTGTACCATTCATAGGGAGGTGGAAGAGAAGGCAGTGTTGAACATCTGGAGTGAAAATACTACAAATCCTCAACATTACAAGGGTGCATGGAAACTGCACAATGCCCGCTCATAAAATAGTAATTTGATGGACTTTTGTCACCAAATTTTCAACATAGGTATTTTGAGACCTCTGCTCATGAACAGTGTCACTGTGATTTTTATAATCTGTTCCAAACACTGATTTCCACAGCAACTCGCGCTATTCTTCGTTGGAAGTGCAAAAACATATTCAAGCCTGGATGTGAAAAATGACAGCTATACTGTTCATAAGGAAATGTAAAAATGCCAATGTTGAAAATCTGGAGTGAAAATATTACAAATTGAAGTTACATGTGTGCGTGGAAACTGCTCAACACACACTTGTAACACAGTCATTTTATGGACTTTTGTCACCAAATTTTCAACATAGGTATTTTGTGACCTTTGCTCATGAACAGTGTTACTGTGATTTTCATAATCTGTCCTGAACACTGATTCCCACAGCAACTATGCTTTAGCTACATGTTAACGACATGTGCTAATCTTGCCATTGTTTATGGACTCCTGCTTTCTTCTCTTATCTACTGTGCTCCAGTCCTTGTGGTTGCTCAGAAAACATCCTTCTGAAGTGGGATGCTGATATACATCCTCAGCCATGTGATTAAAGCACCATTGCCAGCTGTATGCTGACCTGGGGTGGCTCTCCCTTGCATCTAGGCACTACTACCTGGGCTCCTTTGATTGATTCTATCCTTAGGCTAAATGTACCGAAATCTCTGGATGTGCTACTCACTCCTACAACCTCTGCTCATGAACTTTGGTCAGTTGACAAGTCACTCCTAAAAGTCTCCAGATGTCATACCTCTAAAGGAACTTGTGCTTTCAAGCATATGGCACCTACATTTTGAAATACTCTTCCCTGGCACTCAGGCAGAGCAGAGCCATAAAAAGTCAAGAGTGAACTTAGGGGTATGTAATAAGTAATGACTCTTGTGCTTGTTTTGACCCCACCTGATTTAGCACATGCTCTTGCCTTTTCCTTAGTTATGACATCTGTACTTTCTGTCCTACCTGACTTCCATTTGTACCTTTTGTTTCGATTTGTACTTATTTGTTTCTTAGGACCTCTACTTATCCTCTCTATTTCTCTCCTTTTCTCTTCTTGCCACACTTGTGTCTATATTTTGTGTTTCTTTTATCCACCCTCTACCTCTGTCTTTTTTCTGCCCCTGCCACCTCTACTCCTACCTTCCTCCTGTCTCTTTATCCTCTCCTACTCTGTCTGGCATAAATATTTTTACCTGTCTCCATCCTGATATTCTCCCTACCTACACATATTTTCTACAATGTTACTTTGCTTAGTAACTGTCTTGCTTTCTGTTTTGTTTTATGAATTGTACTCTTCTCCTCACTACTGTCTCCCTGCACATTATCTGCTTTGTTTTCAGGTACTACACGAAGAAAAATTGCATTTGTAGTCACTGACTGCCTCTGTTTACTGCACCTTCATTAGCACTAATGTTTTGCACTTTCTGTACAATGTTTACGACTTTGAAACTGTATCTGTTTGAAACTGTTATCTGTAATTGTTTACTATGCCTCTCTACTCTCCTGGGTCATGCCTGAAAATAGTCAGTTTTGGCTAGTGCAACTACCAGGTAAACAAAAACTAAATAAATAAAAACAAATTCTGTGCCAGAAGCAAAAACACATTTCAGCCAGAATGTGAAAAAAGACACCTGTACTATTCATAAAGAGGTGTAAATAAATGGCAATGTTGACAGCCATAAGAACTGGGGTTGTCTACAGGCCCCAGACCAGAGGGAGGACATAGACACATTACTGTTAGAAGATATACAAAACATGACAGCTAAAGGGGAGGTTCTGATAATGGGAGACTTCAACATGCCAGATACAGATTGGTCAATACCAGCAGGAACATCTGCCAGAACTAGACTCATAGTGGATTCCTGCAGGGAGGGCCTCAAACAACTGGTACAGCAACCCACAAGAGTCAGGATACCCTAGATCTAGTACTGACTAACAAAGAAGGGATCACAGATCTCCAGGTAGAAGGTCACCTGGGGCCAGTGACCATCACATGGTATGGTTCAATTTGGCTACTACATCTAAATCATCCCATTCCAAGGCAAAAATATGGGACTTCAGAGGAGCTGACTTTGATAAGATGGCCAACAGAGTTAAGCTAGCCCTGGCAAAAGAAACACAGGTGAGGAGGTACAGGCAAAGTGGGCAAGCATTAAGGATACAATACTTGAAGCAACATCCCATTGTGTTAGACAGAAAAGAAAGTGCAAAAAGAAGGAAACCACTTTGGTTCTCAAATACAGTAGCAGAAAAGGTCAGAGCCAAAAGGCTGGCCTTCAGAAAATATAAGGAACACAACGGGATGAAGATAGGGGGCATACCAAACTGCCCTAAGGGAAGCAGGTAAGGCAGTAAGGCAGGCAAAGTCCCAAACTGAGGAAACACTAGCACAAACAGTAAAAGAAGGTGACAAGACTTTCTATAGATACATTAGTGAAAGGAGAAAGTCCAGAGGGGTATTGCTAAGCTTAATGGAGAAAAGGAGCATGTGAGGAGGAGGACCTCAAAGGCATCTATCCTAAATAGATACTTTTGCTCAGTATTCACTGAAGAGAAGGTAGGGCAGGGTCCACAGCTCAGCAGCATGGACACAGGGGAGGGAGGTGAGCACTACTCCCTTCACAAAAGAAAGGGTCCCACAAGAGCTTGCTAAGCTCAGGGTGGATAAGGCAATGGGACCTGATGGCATACATCCCAGGGTACTTAAGGAGCTAAAGGAGGAACTAGCAGAGCCATTAGCAGAATTGTTTAGTGAGTCTCTGAGCACAGGAGAGGTCCCAGAAGACTGGAGAAGGGCTCATGTGATCCCACTCCACAAGAGTGGTAGCAGGAGGAGGCGGAACTACAGACCGTCAGTCTTACCTCAGTAGTGGGCAAGATTATGGAAGCACTCCTTAAGGAAAGGATAGTGCAACACCTGGAACCATAGGGCACAGGATCCAAGACAGCATGGGTTTACAAAGGAAGGTCCTGTCAAACTAATCTCATAGATTTCTTTGACTGGGTAACCAGAGTGGTGGACCAAGGGGAGCAGTTGATGTCGCCTACCTTGACTTCAGCAAAGCTTTTGACACTGTTCCACATAGAAGATTGATAAATAAGCTAGGTAGGCTCGGGTGGGTCAGAAGTTGGTCAACTGGGTGGCAAACTGGTTGACTGGCAGAAAACAGAGAGTGGTGGTAAATGGTATACAGTCAGAAGAGATGCAAGTCACAAGTGGGGTACCTCAGGATCAGTCCTGGGGCCAGTCCTATTCAACATCTTCATTAGTGACCTAGCAGATGGACTAGAGGGTAAGGCTTGTCTGTTTGCAGATGACACCAAGATCTGCAACAGAGTAGATGATCCAGATGGGTGGGCAGAATGAGAAGAGATCTGGATAAACTAGCAGAATGGTCAGAAGAGTGGCAACTGGATTTAATGCAAAGAAGTGCAAAATCATGCACATAGGGAAGAGAAACCCTGAAGCCACTTATAGGCTGGGAGGAGTTGCTAGCAGTCACAAAGGAAGAAAGAGACTGGGCATCATCATCACTGATGACCTAAAATCATCAACAGACCTCTAAAGCAGTAGGTAAGGCTAGGGGGTGTTAGGGTGTATTAGTAGGGGTATCACAAGTCGTAAGAGGAGGTAATAATCCCTCTGTACAAGACATTGGTTAGGCCCCATCTGGAGTACCGCGCAGGTATTGGAGGCCACACCTTCACAAGGACATTAACCAAATTGAGGCAGTCCAGAGAAGGGCAACCAAAATGGTGCAGGGACTGCATCAGAAGACATATGAGGACAGATTAACGGAGCTCAATATGTATACCCTTGAGCAAAGGAGGGAGAGAGGTGATATGATCGAGACATTTAAACACCTTAAGGGCATAAACAAGGTGAAAGAGTCTAACATGTTTAAATATAAGAAAAATAGCAGGACAAGAGGACACAGCATGAGATTAGAGGAGGCGATTAAGGGGGAATGTGAGGAAATTCTTTTTCACAGAAAGGGTGGTAGATGCATGGAATGGCTTACCACAAGAAGTAGTGGCTATGAATACAGTGCAGGGCTCAAACAGGCATGGATAGGCATAAGGGAGCAATACAAATGACTATGAATAGATAGGTCACTGACATAGCAAAGGCCGATGGCACATTTATAAGGTAGAAAAGAAATGGCAGACTGGATGGGCCTCTTGGTCCTTCTCCGTCAACTTCTATGTTTCTATGTTTCTATGAAAATATGGAGTGAAAACATTACAAATTCAGAAGTTACATGTGTGCATGAAAACTGTGCAACACACATCTATAATACAGTCATTATATGGACTTTTATCACCAAATTTTGACATAGGTATTTTGAGACACCGCCATGAACTGTGTCACTGTGATTTTCATAATCTGTCCTGAACACTGATTTCCCACAGCAATCACACTATTCTGGGCCAGAAGTGCAAAACTGCATTTGGCCAGGATGTTGAAAATGACAGCTGAACTGTTCATAAGAAGGTGTAAAAATGCCAATGTTGAAAATCTGGAGTAAAAATATTACAAATTCATGAAGTTAGGGTGTGCATGGAAACTCAGCAATGCACTCATAAAACAGTCATTTGTTTGATTTTTTACAAAATTTGCAACATAGGCTTTTGAGACCCACCTTATGAACAGTGACACTGTTGTTTTGTTACTCAGTCCCAAAAGGTTATTCAGTGCAGTGACTGTAAAATCACCTTTCAGGACTGATTAATGAAATGACAGTGCCACTGTTCATGAGGGGCTCTCAAAAAGCCTATGTTGCAAATTTGGTGATCATAGGGTTGGAGGTCAAGGTTTATTCTCGCATATCAAAATGATTAGCCAAGCCTAGTCAGTCACTCATGAGGAGAAGAGATCCACTCTGTTGGTTAAGCAAGAACCCCCTTCAGTAGCACGTGTGGAAAATGTATGGTAAAGGGAGATTAGCCTGTACCTGCATCACTGTCTTGATGTTTTCATAGGTTTATAAATGCTTATGAGTTTGAGGGCAAGCCCAGCAAGAAACTCACCGCCATTATGTTACTGGCAGAAATGAAATTTTCTTTCTTCCTTCTATGTACTGATCCAGTCTATATTTAAATTATTCAAAGTATTACTAGCTATAATTTTTGATGGAAGCGAATTCCAGATGGGTGGTAGTCTCTGGGTAAAGTAGTTGTTACGCTTAATGGTTTTATTGGCCACAGTGTAAAATTTGGGAGAATGTAATTAGTGTTAACAACTGATACTTGATGTACTAAGCAAATGGTTTCAAATAAGGCAGGGTCCTGAAAAGCTTTAAAAGCCAAACACAAATCTCCCTAAGAGACCTGTATTCAAGTGAGCACAAGTTCAGATTTGCAAGTCTGTCACTACATGCCGTACTGTCTTGGTGTTTAACTTTCCTAGTGATTTTCTTGGGATCTTCTAAATCTGATTTGCTACTAATTGTAGTTGGTAGAAAAAATGGGGCACAAAAGTCAACATGTGATCTAACCAGACTAATGTAAAGAGATATGATGACCTCAGCTTCTCTACTTTTAACATGTTTTAAAATACAATTAATGATACCAAGACACTTTTTTATTACATTATTATGGGTGTTAAATTTCAAGTTGTTAGTAATAATGATAGCCAAGGTCACTTTCATGTAAAACTTTTCTAGCTGTAAACCATTAAAAGTGTAGTTAGCCATCCGATTGTTTTTACCAGAGTGCATCACTTTGCATTTTGCAGTGTTAATATTTATTTTATTATCAACTGCCTACTGAGATAATAAATCAAGATTATTCTGAAGAGACTGAATAGATTGGGAATCATTGACAACACAGCCAAGTTTGCTGTCCACATACTTATGAATCCAAACACTGTTTATTGTTTGCATGGTATCAATCATTATGTTGAAAAGTACAGGTCCAAAACAGAGGCCCCCGGGACTCTGCTTGTGGTAGTACCCCATTTTGAAAAGTGGCCTCTGATGCTAAGCCTTTGTGTTCTATCTGAAAGCTATGAATGAATCCATTTTATGATGTGGTGATTATGTCCTATGGTAAACAGATGATCTATTAATATTTTATGAGACACAATGTCAAAAGCTTTCTCAAAATCCAAGTAAATGACATCAACTGGTAAGCCTTTGTCCAGTGCTTCACTCACTGGTTCAAAGAAGACAATCAAATTGGTCTGACATGATCTTTCAGGGTAAAACCATGTTGATAAACATCAACAATGCCTTGACTTTGTAAATGATTTGAAATGAAAGTGTTTACTAATCTTTCCATCAGTTTCCTATGTATGATGTTAAACTTATAGATCAGTAGTTATTGACATGCTGCTTGAGCCCCTTGTATATGGGAGTAATTATAGCTTGTTTCAATCAAGTACTATGATTCCTCTAACATGGAAGTATTGAATAATGGGTAAGTATTCCTGACATTTCGATTGAGATATTCTAAATAAAACTTGATGGCATGTAATTAGGACCAGCTGATGAATTAGACTTAGAATTATTAATAGCGGCTATAACTTCAGTTACAGAAAATTGAATATAGTTAGCTTTGTCATGGTTTAGATTGAGGCTGACTAATTCTTTCTGTTTAAAGATACTTATAAAATAATTATTCAGTTCTTCAGATATGAATTGTTTATTAGTAATAGCTTCTGAATTGATCATCAAAGGGCTAACACTAGTGGATTTCCTTTAAGTGACCCAATATATTTATAACATTGCTTTTTATTGTCCTTTGTAGTGTTTGCTAATTTGATTTCTAAATCTTGTTCTGCTAGCCTAAGAAGTGCTTTTGTTTTATTTGCCTTAATTTTACATTTTTGCAATTTGTATCTGTTTCTTTTTATATTTATTAAATGCTTGTTTTTTGTTTCTTATGGATTTTTAATAGTATTATTCCACCACAATGGTACTCTGTGGTTTTGGCATCACATTTAATATGTTCCAGGACCCATTTCTTAACACAGTGTTGTATTTTTATTGTTTATAATTGTCCACATTCTAGTTGTATTTAAATTCTTAAGCTCAACTTTCCAGTTCCATTCAGTTAGATATTGTTTCATTCTCAAATAGTCAGCTTTGGCAAAGTTACAAATTTTGTTGGTCCTAGTTATAATTTGCTTAAACAATGGGATACTCCAGAATACCTTGTTATGATCGCTGTCACTAAAGGCTCTTGACAGAATGGTATACACTCAGTGTTCTTGATGTTAGTAAATATTAGGTCCAGAATGTTATTGGCTCTTGTTGGTGTAATAACTACTTGCCCTAAGTCATGTTGTAGTATAATGTCCAGAAATCTATTTTGTAAGACCCCATTTCCTTGTAATAATGGCCAATTGATATTTGGTAAATTAAAATCTCCTATTAAAATATAGTCAGTGTAGTTATCCATATTCTCAGGATCATATAAAAAGGCTTTGCTGGATAAGGTGTCTAAACTAGGCAAACAATACTCAAAACCAATAGTAAGCAATCTGTCTTTGTATTTTAGGTTTGCCCAGATTAATTCAGTGTCTGATTCGAGAACATTTGTATTTTTAGTTCATAACGTGTAATCTCATTAGAAATATAGACAGCCACTTCCCCACCTTTTTCATTAGATTTGTTTTAGCTATTTTATAATATCCAGGAATATTGGTACCTCAGTCAGAGTTAGAAAATCATGTTTTGGTAACTCCACAAATGTCAATATTTTCTTTGTATAATGTATGAATTAATTCATCCATTTTACTTTTAAGACTTCTAGCATTAACTAGTAATATTTTTAGGTTTTGTTTTGTACTAAATGTAGTTGTTGATCTATGATTTTAACACCATTTGTACTATCTTTTAAGGTAATTACATTGTTTGCACTTTGACCCTTTTCTTTGGAGCTCTGCATTGTCCCTCCTCTTTCTTTGTTTTCTCTCCCCGGAAAAACACTGTACCAATGTATATGTTGGTGTTTATGTTTCTGGTAGGAAGTAAGTAAGAATTTTGCTCTGGGGCTCTTCAGTGTATTTTCTTTTTCTCCCAGGAAAACGTTATGTTAAATAAATTACTGACATTTATGTCCCAGTTGAGAGTAAGCAGGTAAAGATTTTGCTTTGGGGCTGCTCAGTAAAGCTTTTGTCTTGCTTTTTGAAGTTTTCTCCTGGGAATGCCATGTGCTTTGAGTAAACCATTGGCATTTATATTCTGGACAGGAGCCGGTAAGTTGGAGCAGCATTCCCTTTGTCATTACCTGTTTCTATGGCTCCTGTTCCATTACAGTTGGTTTAATCTGCAGGAAGGGGGACTGCATGGTATGTCGGAACTATTTCAGATGGTCTGCAATATTGCCCAAAGTTCAGAAGGTAACACTGAAGAAGTGTAAATAAAGGTGAACAGACCATGACATAAAGAAGAGAAAAGTGCTAAAGAGGTGAAAATATACATTTTGAAAACTGAACTAATGGAAGGAATTTTGCACAGCCATGTACAGGTAATCCTTCTTCTGGGAAAACCAGGTGAAGGGTTTTGACTTATCAAACAAGGAGTCTGATTTGTTGAAACAAAAGGCCCTGAAACACTGCAAGGGAACAGGAATAGCAAAAAAAAAACTCTAGTTTATTAGGAGTATCCCTAGAAGCGAATAAACCCCAGAAGGAGAAAGAGTACAGAGTGTAAAGAAGGGGGAAAGAGGGGTAAACACAATGAAATAATACTGAAGAAGTTGAGTGCTCTGTCCCCTTATGACCCAGATAAAGGGTATATTGTTTACACATTTGTACCTATGATATATTCTCCTTAAAAATAAAAATCTTGGTAAAATGAAGAAATCAAAAGAAGGGAAGTGATGGTTTTAAGGAAGAGGGACATAATGGTTGTGTTACTATGGAACATTTGGAAAAGCACCCATGAAGGGTGACCCATTGGGGGCATTTTGCCAGGATTAATAATGAAAGGAGGGGAAAATCTGCCTGGACAGGGGATAGAGGATAGTATGCAGGAGGAGCTTCTGAAGGAAATGCAGCAGGGGTTTGGAACTTTGAATTTAGCAATATCATCACTTATGAGCACACTTGCAGAAGCTGCTAAAAAATTGGATTCTTCAGTTATTAGGGCCATGGAATGTGAAAATAGAGTCACTAATATAAAGGACACCTTGCCAAAAATTAACTCTGTAATTGAAAGTAGTAAAAAGAGTTGGAAGAATTGAAAATAAAATTTGAGGACTTGGAGTCCAGGTCCAGAAGAGTAAACTTCAAAGTTGGTAGCTTACCTGAAGGAATTGAAGAAAATGATTCAGTATAATTTTGTGAAGAAATGCGACAACCGTGCTGGGACTTCCTTATCCAGAGAAAAATTTAAGTTGACAGAGCTCATAGAGGATTTGGGAAAAAAAGATATATGGGGAGACCACGTTTATGTATATAAAAATATTGCGTTATCGTTTTTTATTTATTTGGTAATTTGGATACAACCTTTGAGTATACACTTTTACAAAGGTTCCATGTCAGGATGCCAAACAGCAGAGACATAAAACTTGACAGTTAACACAAAACATAAGACTGCTATGTAATACAGACTATAGATAAATAATACATTTGAGTAACCTAGACAACTAAAATTAAATAGCAGTAGGAGATTCCCAATTAGCAACATATGGCATAGCTACTCTGGGGCCATTACAGAGAATTGGAAAGGGTAGAGAAAGAAAGGGGAGAGTGTGAATGAGGTATCCCATTAGCAACATGTGGCATAGCTGCCCCAGGGGGACCTGTCAAGGTAGAGTATTGGAAAGGGTAGGATAAGGAAAGGAGGGTGAGGTGATCAAGGGGTAGATTAGAGAGAGAGAGAGAGAGGAGAGAGAGAGAGAGAGAGAGAGAGAGAGAGAGAGAAAGGGATTGGGAGAAAGAGAATATTTAGGGAGAGTTGGTGGAAAGGGAGGTTTTGGGGGATGGAGGGAGGTAGTTGGAGGAGCTAG
Source organism: Neoceratodus forsteri (assembly GCA_016271365.2). NCBI lineage: Eukaryota > Metazoa > Chordata > Ceratodontiformes > Ceratodontidae > Neoceratodus > Neoceratodus forsteri. The sequence goes on along the minus strand of CM057455.1, from coordinate 1,135,792,991 downwards.
AGAGAGGATGGCAAGGGATGGCAGGTAGAGGTCCAGGTAGGTAAAACAGGAGGAAGGCTCAGACAGACAAGGGAGGTATCTGGGTTGAGGATATGGACTCAGGTAAGGGAGTCAGAGGTGTTTAAGAGTGGGTATCCAGGTTGAAGATATGGATTCAGGTAAAGGCAGTCAGGCATTTGAGTTCAGCAGGTATTGCTTAAGTTCTTTTTAGAGGACCAGACATTTGTTGTGTTAGGAGCTGTAGCAGGAATCTCATTTAGCCATAGTGGAGCTTGGTACAAGAAGGATCTTTGTCCATGGGAATTTCTTAGAAATGGGACATTAAGCAGTGTTGTCACTGTTCTTCATGTGTTGTATTTGGAGCTTGCTTCCTTTACCAGGTCTGTAATGCAGGTAGAGGTTAGGAAGAGCATGACCTTTCTCCCTAGCATGCACGCTTGGTATGATTCTGGATCAAGCAGTAGTAAGTGGGTCAGACCATACAGGGTACTAGTGTGTGTGAAGTGGTCAGCATTTAGCAATAGTCTGCAAGCTTTTTGGCGACAGTGGCAGCTCTTTTGAGGGCCGATCAGTGGCAGGATCCTTAATTTAGTGTTCACAGCTTTCACCACCATGTCAATGTGCTGAACATATGAGAGGTATCATCCAAAATGACACCTAGGTACTTGAAGGAGTGAACCTGTTCCAGTGGAGCAGTCAGCTTATTTGTGATTGTTAGTTCTGGGCATTCCATTTTAGTTGGGGCAGAGAGGAGCATCATCTTCGTGTTTTTGTAGTTTAGTAGCAACCTTTGGGAGAAGAACCAGGTCTCCAGTTGCTAGAAGGATGATTGTAGCTCAGCCTGTAGGTGCTCTGTGCATGAGTGACAGCTAAGTAGGATAGCATCATCAGCATATAGAATGACTTTGCTAGTGCAGGCATCAGGTAGGTCATTCAGGAACATGCTGAACAGCAGTGGACCCAGGATGGACCCTTGAGGCACCACTAGCAAAGACTTCCATGGATGCAGATATGGAGTGACCTATCTTGACCCTTTGAGACCAGGAGGTTAGGTAGTCCTGGAACCATAGAGTGGCATTTGGGGAAACACTAAAGGCATGTAGTTGAGACAAGAGGAGTGGGTGGCAGACTTAGTCGAATGCCTTTGTTAGGTCAGTGAATATGGACCCAACCAGTTTCCCTCATCCAATGCCTTAAGGACATACTTAGGAAATCAACCAGTGCAGTGTCCGTGCTCTTGGAGTTTCCTAAAGTCATGCTGCTTGGGACATTGCAACTGGTATTTGTGAATATAGTCAGTAAACTGGTCTGCCACAATCCTTTCCAGTGCTTTAGAGAGGAGGAGAGGGATAGAGATGGGCCTGTAGATTTGCAGTCTGTGACCTATTGCCACTCTTATGCACTGGGGTCACCAGCACTTGTTTCAAGGAAAAGGGAATTTGGTGAGCTGGAGGGATTTATTGAAAAAATTGAAGTGATGGGAGCGATGACTTCCTTGATTGCCAGTGCCTGCAGTTTCATGCCAATGTTATCAGACCCCATTCTGGTTTTCCCAAGGACCTTTTAACATAACCAATGCATCTTTGACAGTGACTCTCTTGAAGTAAAATTGAGGGTGCAAGTTGATGTCTGGTGGGCGCTTATTATCAGTTTTGATGAGCTTGAGGTATTCAGCTGGTAGAACAGATCTAAAGATCCGTGGAGGTGGAGTTGAACTCTTCGTCAATGGTGTGGTGATCCATGATGTTTGTGCCATTAATGTTTAGCAGTGATGGTTGTGTTTTGTTGTCCTTCTCTGTGAGTGCCTTTATATTGACCCAAAACTGCCTCCCATCACCCCAGGTTCTTTCCAATTGATCCTTGTAGAAATTAGCCTTAGCATTCCTGATGAGATGTGTGCATTTGTTTCTGGCTGCCCTGTATCTTTGAAGGTCGCTGGGCTTTCCAGAGGCCCTGGCTTGATACCAAAGGTTGTTCCTTGCCTAATGTGATCTAGAAGGTCACTTGTAATCCACCCATTGTTATGGCAGTGTGTTTTCTTTTTGAACTGAGAAAATCTGTCATAAATGCTATTAAAGTTATCAATAAAGTACTGAGCATTATGTCAAGGTCATGTAGTACCTAAGGGGAGACCAATCACTCTGAGAAAGCACCTCCTGAAAGCTGAGAACTGCCCTTCCTGAGAATTATGCTGTTCACAAAGACAGGTGGTGCTTTTTGAATTTATGGGACCACAGACAGGTGATAGGGGAGTGATCATTTAGTGAATCCGATAGTACCAAGACATCAGTAATCCCGTCAGGTGAGTTTGCAAGGAGCCAGTCCAGGAGCATGTGCTTACCGGTCTTATGGTTCATTCTAGTGGGCTCCATGACTAATTGTGTGAGGAGGGAACTGGCTATGTTATCCTTCTGGTTGGTTGATTCATTACTGAGCCAATTGATGTTGAAGTCCCCAGCACTGTGAGCTCACAGTTGTTGTTAATGCCAGCCAAGGACCCTAGTAGTTTAATTAGACCATCTCTGGCCATTTTGGTGGGAAGTAGATGCATGTAATGACCAGAGATTTTTATGTTCACCAGTGACAGGGAGCCCAACACCTTGTAGGGTGTTCCATAAATAAATGAGACAGCCACCACCTCTTTCCCATTTCTATCACATCAAAAGTATTGTAACCTGGGAGCACTATCTCATTATCCCTGACCTGGGTGGATAGCCAGGTCTCAGTTAGGCAGAGTATATCAGGTTATGTACAGTAGGGTGGGCCACACCTGCAGTGAAGGCTTTTGGAATTAGGCTGCAGATATTTACTGCAGCAAGTTTCAAGCCATTTCCTTCAACCCAGTATACCCTGGACCACTAATGGGATTAGGTTGCATTCTTGATGTAGTAATATTAAACCATGCAGATAGTTATGTTCAGGGATATGTAATATAGTAATCTTGTCCAAGGTGCCAGGAGTCAAATGATGAAAAATAATCAAATCCACAGGAAATGGTGAACTGCTGGGGCCAGTAAACTGTTGTTACTGTAGATCAAAGACCCAGAATATGTTAAATTCCTAAAAGTGATGAACATTTGAAACATGCAGGATGTAAAAATCCTTTGTTAGTGTCTTCCCTTTGTTCTCCAAACTGGTTGTGAATAGACCTCAAAGACAAACGAGATCCTTAAAGGAAGAAGTCAGACAGAAATGTGGATTCAATGTCGCATTCCACAACTTAGAACCTTTATAACAGATTTACTGACCTTACTTTTGCTTTTCATGGGTGCCAAAAAGTTGATCAATGATGAGAATGCTAATATCTGGTGGTGATGTTTTACAGTTTCTTAGTCCAGGAAATGTTTATAGATGTCATGTCCAAGAATGGTCCAGTTCCTCAAAGCAAACACACATGAAAATTCACAAAAACTAAACTACTGACAGACAACATAGCTAGCCAGCTACACACTGGTCTCCTCCTCCTGTGTATCAGGAAAAGAATGAGTACTTACAAAAGCTAGAATGGAAAAAGGCTTATATTATAATGGATTGAAGCTGCAAGTCTATCAAGAAATTCCACCAGGTATTCTGGCAAAAAGAAAAATGTTTGATGAGGTTCATGATAAGCTTAGAAAACAAGGCAGCTTAGTTTGTAATGATGTATCCAGCTAAACCTGAGAATTCATATGGATGGCAGAAATTTTATTTTAACTCAACACATGATGTGGAAATGGCTTTGATGAAACACTAAACATCTTCAAGACAAGCTACAGATCTAGATCCAGGAGGGTACTGAATCCTGAGGAGGAGGTTGGGAGGAAGAGTTTCTTTTCCCACCCAGCCTCCCTGTTTCTCACCTTTCCTGTTTCTATTTTTTTTGATCTTCTATTGACTCATATTATCTTTGTTAGGAGAATTATTTGAGGGTAGTTATAGTGGTGGAGAGGAGGGATGGAAGGGGTTAGTTGTTTTGAGGGGCCAAAATAGGTGAAATATTAGTGGACTAACTCTCATCCAAGTTAATAATCAACTTTGTCGTCCAATAGAGGTTAGGCAATCTCTAAATGGGGCGGGGTAGGACCCAAGCTTGAATGTGATACTTTGGAAAAGGATAATCTAGGTAGGAAAACAAACAAAAAGGGGGAAATATAGATAAAGCAACAAGCAGAAAAGACTGAAAAAAGTGTGGGTGCCAGGGCTGTGAAACCTGGAGGATCATTAGAAACATTTGGGATATCAGTGGCTTTGACAGAATGTTTTGGAATTATGTAAAAATGTTTTCTTTCTTTTATATTTATGGAAAGGTTGAGATTTTTGACTTGGAATCTGAATGGATATAAGGATAGAGTGAAATTGAGAAAAATAGTTAAAATAGTGAAAAAAATAATTGTCTTTTTACAAGAGACAGATTTTAATCAAGGATATGTGGTATTTTGGTAATCTGATGGGGCAAAATGATTTGTCTAATTTTACAGATGCTGCTAGGGGTACAGCAGACTTTCTGGGGGTCTTCAGAGATACAGTTGAGAATTATAAAATTGATGTGGAGGGAGATATGTGATTGTAGAAATGGAGCTGCAAGGAGGGCAGCTGACCTTAGTTGCCATTTACAGTCCTAGTCAAGATGACCTGGGATTTTTTCTGATTTTTATCTGGAATTGTCTCAATTTACATCACTTAGGATAAATGGAAGATATTTTAATTTCACCTTTTTGGGTTTGGACAGAAACCCTACAGCTATGGAGAAGAAAACAGGCTTTAGAAATAGTAAAACAAGCACATAAAGATCTAACCTTGATGGACCCATTTAAGGAGTGTTACCCAGGTTTGAGTAAGTATTCATATTTTCAAAACATATAACTCTTTTTCAAGACTAGATTTTTTTGTTAGTATAGAGTTATAAAACATAACAAAAAATACAGTGTATGAGACGATTATGGTCTCAGACCATGCCCCAGTAATAATAGAAATAGAAAAAGTAAATAGGGGCAGTAGGTCTGGTAGAACCCAGTCTTGGAGGATGGATAGTTTAGTATGGATGCTTCCAAACGTTAGGGAAAAATTACAAAATAAGATTGAATGGAATTGGAAACAGAATTTAGGACAAGGGTTAATTATTAATATGCTATAGAATGCATTAAAGGCATATTTGAGAGGTTGGTTGACCTCAGATAATTATGGGGAAAAATATACAGAAAAAGGAAATAGTAGAATTAGAAAGAGCATTGGCAATAGTCAAAAATGAATATTTACATCAAAAATCAGAATAAATGGAACTTAAATATAGGCTAATTAGAGACAAAGTGGAACAAGAACTGCAGGAGAAAGCAGAGAGAGAGTTGAATAAAGCAAGAGCAAAATATTATTACTATGGGGAATTACCAAGTAAGGTTTTAGCATACTAGATTCAAGCAGATAGGAATAAAAATATAATTCAGATTATATATAGGGAAGATGGGGCATCTACTTGAGAAACAACAGAGATTTTAAAAGTATTCTCGGAGTATTATGAGATACTATATACTCCGAAATTTTCCCAGACATGGGTAAAATTGAAGAGTATATGCAGGTTTTGCAACTTCAGAAAGTTGTAGAATCAGATTTAGATGATTTAAATAAAGAATTTACAAGTGGAGAAATAGCAGAAGTAATAAGAAACCTCCCAAATAACAAACCCAGGCTCAGATGGTTTACTGTTTGAATTATATAAAATCAGCCAGAAGTCTGGGTACCACAGTTAGTGAAGCACTTTAATAATTTCCTAACATTGAGGCTTTGCCAGATTCTTTTAATGAGGCACAAATAGTGCTGTTATTAAAAAAGATAAACCAGACAATATACGTGGTTCTTACAGACCTATTTATTTACTGAGTAGTGATTGTAAGATATTTGCTAAAGCTCTGACAGAGAGATTATCTAAAGTGGTCCCAAAGTTGGTACAACAGGACCAAGATGGTTTTGTTTTGGGGAGACAACTTCAGCAGAATACAAGGAAGGCAATTAATGTTATTGAGGCTTTTAGGGGAATGGACAGTGCTCCTCTCATTTGATGTCGAAAAGGCATTTGATAAGGTGCAGTGGCCCTTTCTGGTGGAAATATTGAATGGATATGGGATAAATTGTAATTTCCAGACTTGGGTTAAAATGGTATATAGTAGACCGAGAGCCAGGGTAAGGTTGAATAATGTTCTTTCTTCATAATTCCAGCTGACTAGAGGGACGAGGCAGGGCTGCCCTCTTTCTCCCTCCTTGTTATCCCTGTTCTTAGAACCCTTGGCCATTAATTTAAGATTCCATACTCAGGAATTTGACCACGGACTTCAAGGGTCTGATTTTGACAATGTTTTATGTGGACAATGTATTCTTCACTTCAAAAATCTGGAAGTAACCTACTCAGAAGTTTGTAAAATTTTGGAACTATTTAGAAAGGTCTCAGGTTACAAAGCGTAACTGGGGAAATCTGAAATGCTTTATTTGGGATCAACAGATCTTATTGAAAGTCTGAAATTGAAAGATATGCAAAAAGATAAAATAAAATATTTGGAGGTGGTGCTGGCATTGGAAACAGATAGGATTCTTCATTTAAATTATGATCCACTTATAAATAACATATGATTAGATTTGAAAAAGTGGCAATCTTTACCTTTCGTGTTAATAGGTAGAATCAGTATACTGAAAATTAATGTTCTTCCCAAACTGCTTTTTCTATTTCAATCTATCCCTTAAGCCTGTCAAGAAAATTATTTCAGAATTTAGTACACATGGTGAGGGACTTTATTTGGTAGGAGAACCTCCAAGAATAGCATTAAAAAGTGGTATCAAAATAAGTCTGAAGCAGGCTTAGCATGTCTGGACTTTAAACTATATTATTTAACTCCACAGTTTGAAATAGTTTATCACTGGATTTATGATCCTCAGAATTTCTTACAGGCGGGATGGGATCGGAAGTGAAAAAGGTAGCTGGGTTAGATTTGAAAAGTGTTCTGTTATCTACAAAACTGGACATGTTGTCCACAACTAAAACAACAGTAGAAACATGGGAATTAGCTTAAAAGATTATGAAGAAGGAGAAAGGGATTTCTGGGTTAGTACCCATATAGAATAATAAAGATTTTAAACTAGCTTAAATAGAACTTTCAAGGATTGGCATTTTCCCAAAAATAGGAAATTATGGATTTCTATATTAGGAATAACATTATGTCCTTTACTCAGTTTCAAAACAAATATGGTATAAGACGAATCAGTTTTGCAATGTAGTCAAGTTAAGAACTTCATTTTTAAAAAGAATTGTAATTCTTTTGTTCTCCGAGATGACACCCTTGAGAGGGTCTTTTGGAAATGGATTCAAATAAACATTGGTTTTCCAAGATATACCAGGTTCTTTTATAGATGATTCCTAATCAGACAGATAAAACTAGACAGACATGGGACAGAGCTTTGAATTTGGAGATCTCGGAGATGGAATGAGCAGAATATAACAATATAGAAGATATTCAGATTCAAAAAATAGGCTTTTGCAAATCTATTTTAACATAGTTTATAGAACCTACCTTACACCCACTGATTACGTAAGATAGATAATGCCATTTCACAGTATTGTCAAAGATGCCAGAAAGAAAGGGGTTCGTTAAACCACATATTGTTTATGTGTGAGAAACTTATGTAATTTTGGAAATGTATATGTTCTTTATTGGGATGACTATTAGGTTTGTTGTTCCCTTGATCCTAGAATTGCAATATTTGGCTATAAAATCAATTTGAGCCAGATTAGGGATCCACAGGAACACAAAAGACCCTTCTAGAACATTGGCACATTAATAGCTGGCAAGGTAATACTCCAGAATTGGAAATAGGGAAAGCTCCTTCTAAGAAAGAATGGATGGACATAATGCTGGAGGTTGCTAGGCTAGACTGTGCTGCGTGTATATCTGAAAAGGAGATAGAGATATATAATTTAATATGGTCTACCTTTAAGTAAAATTTGTTTAATTTGGCATAAAATTAAAATTTGGCTTGGAAAAATGGTATGGTAGTGATGTTTCATGAAGTCTTTATTTTATTTATTTACTTGTTTAATCAGGAGTAGCACACTAAGCTGAAAACTTTTTACAGGAGCAACCTGGGAGCACAGGGAAGTTAAGTGACTTGCTTAGGATCACACAGTGTGTAAGTGAAAGCTGTGGGATGCAAACCCAGGTCTGGTCTGTTGGATGTCACCAGATTTGCACTCAGAGCCTTAAACTACTGGCTTATACTGCCTCCAATGAAAGTTTATGAAAACTTAAGAGTGAAGCACCCACGCTCTGAGTCATACCATTTAAAAAAGAAAAAAATATGTTGCAAATTTGATGAAAAAATCCAAATAATGCTCGAGACATGCACCAAAGTTGAAAAAAGACCCTATTTATGCCATTATACAGCTTATCAGCATTCTTCAGTTCTCTGTCAGTTTTAAAGAGTGCAGATGTGTTCCCGGTCCACAGCAGGTCACTGTGCCGGTCTCCAGAGGTAAGTAAGGGTTGGGGCTGTGGGAAGGTGGGTGTGCAGATGGTGGGCCTGGGTTCAAGAGGCCACTGGGCTTAATGAGGGACTTTTTCATATTTTACAGGTTTCAAAAAAACTTTACATCATGGGAAAGTTTTCCTTTTTAGAGGGACATTTGGCATGCTGGGGTGGGCTCCCAGTGTGCCACCTGAGTGTTTGTGGGGAGGGGCTATAGCTGGTGGGGCATTGAGTACCCGTTGGCACACAAAAAATTTTGGAGTGACAAGAGATGAGGGATTGGGCACCCCTCGGCACACAACTAATTGGGGGCATAATGTGATGGGGAGTGGGCTTCCCACCAGGATAACTCGGAGGCAGCATACCAACAGGGAGGATTGGACACCCCCATCAGTTTGTGCACATCTGCACATAACAAATTGGGGAGACATTATGCTGATGAGAGTGGGTTCCCCATCAGCAAATGGCACCTCTGTCAGCTGGTTTCTTTGTTTAACTGTAAGGGGAAGTCTTGAGCTCAGTGTATTCACACTATTGTAAGCTACAGCAGTGTGAATCCACAACCAGGCATGCAATGCAGGAATGTAACTTCAAAGGATCAAACCACACCACTATTGATGCGGCTCCATTCTTTGAAAAGTTGACCTGCTCAGCCAAAACAACTGAGAGTGAGTCATCACCAGCCTGCCAAATAATTTGTCTACAACTAGAAATGGAGCTCTCAGTGGGGAACACCCCTGTGGAGCACCTTATAGTAATGAGTTTGTATGCACCCAGCACCATGATGAACTCAAAAAGCAGGGTATGTACCCTACAGCATAATACATATGAGAGCTCCTCATGCTTCACTGAGTAAACAGACATAGAATTATACATACTGCTGTTTGCTGGTGGTTCAATTAGATATTTATGTAACTTTACTTGTTTGTAATGAACCCAAAACATAAGCCCAAAAGGGTCTTTATTATTCCCATCTGGATGGGCTAGTACACTACTTGATTTTCCAAATAACAATCAAATGTACTGGTGGTGCTGCAGGATGAGGCCTTGAATTACTTGCAGTTTACCCAGTGCAGGAAATCTTTAATGCACAAGATGTGGCGACAAAGCAGCAAGGTCATCCTCTAGTGCGTTCAATTATTTTCTCAGTCTCAGGCTTCTCCTCTTCTGCATGCTGCAAACAGTTCTCCACTGAGTTCTCAAGTGCAGCTTTTGCCTGCGAAGTCTGTCCACATCAGACCAGCACACCACTGGCCTCCAGACCCTAATGTGCTGTGACAACTAGTATCAGGCAGCAAACTGGATTGGCAGCTTCCTGTAAAACAGAGCTACCTTGTTACGTGGGTTGCTCTGATGAAGCAAAAATCTCTCTCTCTCTCTCTCTCTCTCTCTCTCTCTCTCTCTCTCTCTCTCTCTCTGCATGTTGGTAGGGTGGTTATCCTCCCGACACCTCTTCTACAATTTCAATTCAGTTTCTTAAGCTGCGATGTACAAGCTTGTGATTACCTCTAGTTTTTATATACAGGAATTATGTTTGAACTGTCTTGTATGTGATCCGTCTTCTTCACAATTTTTCAGCTCTGTGATCTGTCACTCGCAACAACTCTGTGCAGAGGGAAATGTTCTGGAGCAGTTCCTGCTGCTCACTTCAGAAAGCTCTTGATTGATTTACTGAGCTGCCTGTCACCACAGCAACAATGGAGGACCATTACTTGACAGATAAGTGGCTAATTCAGGATGGCCTGAATTAATTAAGTCCTTTCACGTTGATGAACCCTTTGAGGCCCACTCTGGAGGATTTAGAGCCTGACTGACTATTTTGTCACCCTGACCAAGTCACCATTTTGTTGAGGGTCAGAGTTAAGAAAGATGGCTGCTGATATTGTACTCCACAGGCAGTTTTTCCTAACATTTCTACATTTACACTATTTCTGTCTTTGAACATTACTCTGGGACCCAGAAAAGTCCTGTGTGGGTGCATGTAAGTGTCCAGCATGATCAGGGCAACAATCGGTGGATCTGTGGCCCAGTTGGAAGCACAGTTGCATTTGCTCCATTGTCCACAATTGAAGCCTTTGATGTGTGTATGCAAGAGCCTTAAAGGTAAAGATCTATATGGGTGGGAGTTTACAATAATATAACTGAGATGGCAACAAAGATAGGAACTTGCAATTAGGAGTACAGACTATGACCAGTATTTTCAGAAGGGCTCATGCACATACAGCTGCAAGATGTGTTTGCATCTGCATGTAATTTGTCTCTACTTGTATGGACACAATTATGCCTAAATTCTTTCAAAATATGTGTCCATTAATGATGAATATATTAGCTCAAATTTGTGACACTTGGCATTAGACTTTTGAAACAAACTCAAATCACATCTAACTTTTACATAAAGTTGGCAGAATATACAGATACAGTATGTTACACTAACAAAAATATAGTATAACATTTCCAGGCAGACACAGATGCAAGTCTGCAGTTGAAACTACTGTATAGATAGATGGATTCTGGACAAAACTCTTTGAATGCCCTGGCCAACACAATCATTTTACTATAATGTATATTCATTGAAAACAACTGAATCAATGCATCTGTTAAGTTCAATTTATCTTCAAAAAATGGGGAAAAGTGGCATTAGGGTTTCCAGTCGTAACTCCATATTCCAACAAGCAACAGAAAGACAAGATCATACAAGCAGCCACAGAAAGCCATCATGAGGTAAGAGAAAATGCATTCATCTTTCCCAGATGACACAAATAGTAGTACTGATGTACTACCTTCATGGATCTGTATCTCTGTCTGCAGCATGCACACTGCATGCCACACACACACTCACTTCTGGCTGTAGATGAGAAATCACATAATTCAAATTACTATACTACTTCTGTCTGCAGGAGCACAGGCCCTGCAGCCACAGATAGTATTCCTCAGTACCACATTACAACTCTTCTTCTGGCTTCTTTGTTATAATGTTTTGCAATGACAAAATACATATGCAGAGTGTAAAACATACACACTGACTTGACACTGCAGAACTGCATGACCCTAGGGACTTCCACTTCTGCCTCAACAGACAGAAGTCAATGATACCCAAATTACACCACCACGCAGTCTGCAGAAGCACAGGCCACTGTGGGACTAGTGCTCTTGCAGCCACAGGTATGCTTGCACACCATAAGGCATACACACCACTTCTTTCTGCAGAAGCACAGGTCTCTGCAGAGCCTGTGCTTCAGCAGTCACAGATACAAATCCATGATACCAAATTACAGCACTTCTGTCTGCAGAAGTTTAGGCCCCATGGGACAGCACATCTGCACCCACAGGCACAGATGCATGTGTAAGACATACACACCCACTTCTTGTATAAATTCACAATATCCAGATTACAACACTACTTCTGTCTGCACAAGTACAGTCCCTGGTGGGCCTATGTTTCTGAAGTCACAGATGCAAATCAATCGACCTAACAACATACTGCGGAGTGAGTGTGATAGTGCATTTAAAAGGTAACAGTCACAGTCAGTCCATTTTCATGAAATAAAGAACCCTCTAATCAAGGCTAATCAAGTCTATTTGTTGATGAAGATGCTGTATAAAACAAAGGACTAATGAGGGTTATCTTTGTGTTTTAGTCATTTTAAGTCAGTATATTGTATCTAATTTACCTGATAGTACTGCATTTATTAGCATTAGATTTCTGAAGGTCATGGGGAGACCAGATGGTAAGAACAAAAGTAAAACAGACAATTTTTAGTAAATCAGAGTCTATTGTATGTGCACATCTTTATGGGCACTTTGTTCTGATCACCAGTTCATGATCATACATTTAAACAACTGCTCAGCAAGAGAATGTTTGACTCAACTAAAGCCATCTTTTAAGAGGGCCTGAAGGCCTACCTATTCAGACAAGCTTTTGACTGAATTAGCTCCCAATGGTCAATGGAAAAGGGTTGTAAGGGCAAAACAATAAGGATAAGGAGGGATTGAGGGTGGAAACAGGGCAGAACAAGCAGAAGCATTAAGCAGTACTTCTGCTCAGCAGGTGACAGATGGGAAATCCTAGTGGGCAGAGTACAGGAGGGATTGAGGGCAATGAGAGTGGACAAGGCTCTAGAGCCAGATGGCATACACATCAGAGTGCTGAAGGAGCTGGCAGAAGTCCTGGCAGAGCTCTTGGCAGACCTGTTCAGTGCCTTCCAGGACTTGAGGAGTGTACATCAGGACTGGAGGATTGCGCATGTGGTACCCTCCAAAAAGCAGCCCCAAGGATGAGCCAAGACACTACAGACTGGCAAGCTTTGCTCCATCTTGGGAAGCTGATGGAGACAATCCTGAGGAGAGCTGGTTTCCTCCTAGAGGCTAATGGGCTGCAGGACAGCAGACAGCATGGGTTTGTTTCAGGAAGATCCTGTCAGACCAACTGGTGGAGTACTATGACAGGGTAACCAGGCAATTAGACAGGAGCCATGCAGTGTATCCTATACCTGGACTTCAGTAAGGCATTCAATTTGGTACCACATGGGAGGCTAGGAAGTAAGCTGGAAGGCACAGGGACAGTGATGGTAGGATAGGTAGTGAACTGGCTGCAAGGAAGACAGCAAAGGGTGGTGGGTGGGAGCTCTCATCTCCCAGGAGGTGACTAGCGGGTGCCACAGGGCTCTGTACTGGGACTGTTGTTGGTTGGAATCTTCATAGCAGACATCTCAGTTGGCATGAAGAGCACTCTCAGTCTGTTTACAAATTATACCAAGACAGGAGCAGTAGCAGATGATTTAGAAGGGTGGCAGGGTTGCAAGATCATCTGGCAAAGTTGGAGGCCTGGTCAGATACTGCCAGCTGGGGTTTAATGTCAAGAAATACGAGGTGCTACACTTCAGTGCAAAAAAACAAGAATGAGCTACCAGCTAGGGAGATTCAACTAGCCAAGATGGAAGAGGAGAAGGATCTTGGGGTGATCATAGTGGGAGCAATGAACAACTCAGCACAGTGTAGAAAGGCAGCTGCAAGGCAAACAGGATGCTGGGTTGTATTGCCAGAGGCATATCTTCCAGGAGAGGGAGGTGATCCTGCCGCTATACAGATCACTGGTTAGATCACACCTGGAGTACTGCGTGCAGTTCTGTCAACCATAACTGAAGAAAGACACTAGATTACTGGAGGGTTGCAGGGCATGGCAACAAAAATGATCCAGGGGCTGGGGACTTACCCTATGAGAGCAGGCTGAGGGACTGATCATGTGCTCCCTGGAGGAGAGGAAGGATGGGGACATGATTGAAACTTTTAAGTACATGAAGGAATAAATAAAATGGGCACAGAGGGCTTTTCAGATTAAGGAGGGAAGGACACTTGAGAGCATGATCTGAGATTGGAAGGGGAAGGTTCAGGAGGAAAATGAAGAGACACTTTTCTACGGAGAGGGTGGTGTCTGGGTGGAATGCATTGCCAGAGGAAGTGGTATCCTGTAGACAGTAGACTGCTTCAAAGGGAAGGGACAGGAGTAGAGGACAGGTCACTGGAGGGGTGGAGGTAGGGAAGCTGCAGTATATGGGCTGCTAGCTGCACAATCGAGCAGACTTGATAGACCATAAGGCCTTTATCTGTTGGCAATTTTGCATGTTCATATGTATGGTCTTCATCCCGAGCTTCCCATCAAATCAAGGGGGTCTCAAGTCAGAAGAGTTTCCAAAACCCTCTCCATGACAAAGTCCATGACCTCCTGCAGAAATTCTCTCTCATGCCCGGAGGTTGGTACACCAGAAGGAATCTGCAACCTGCACCTGGACCCCTGGAACAGCCACACATTCAAACAATGAAATAAAACCCACTAGATGCACATAGAAGTTCAGTTCAGATCTAAAACAATGACCACACCCCATCCCCTGCATTCCTAGGGCAGTGCACTACAAAGAATCCAACCAGGATAGAAGCCTCCAAAATTGGGCCAATGTCATCACCTAACCAGGTCTCTGCAATGCAAGTAAAATTGACCAAGGAAATCAAATCTGCTATAATTGCAGTTTTGTTTTTAATCAATCTTGCACTGCACAGTGCCACCTGAAGGGACAGACAGAGGTTGCTGGCTCATCAGCTACCTGCCCACTAGGTCAGTGGGACCTTGGGTATGAGGACCAAACACATCTGGCCTCTGTCTAGGTCCATTTAACACTAGGGTGACTCCTGATCCTCACCACCCCAATATGGCTCTTCCTATCAGCCACCTTAGCATCCTACTGTCTACCATCCTGCTTCCTCCATAGATCAACCTCTCTACCACACCTAAGTGCTGTGATGACAATGGGAGGTCTGTGATGGGGCGAATGTCCAACAGCTGGGACACCAAGTAGCTGAGCCTATGGGACCTGAAGCCTAAGCACATCTTCCCAGCCAACAACTAGCTCCTTTTAAAGTACTACTAAAGTAGCTAAAACCCACTTACTTTAGAAACCTAATGGGATGTACATACACACACTCACTCACATTTAACAATAACTACACACATACGAGTGAGATAACTTTAATAAAATACTCCTTTTATATTGTCTTGAGCATGCAGCGCAGAACAATATATTGTGGTTCCTTCAGTGGAGAAGCGAGTTTTGGAGTTGTGGTCCTGCTGCAGCCAATGTGCCACTGCTTCTGAGGCCAGGCTCAGTGGTGCCAGTGGCACAGCATGCTGCCTATGACAGAGTTGAAAAAATGTGCCACTTCCTTGAAACAAATTAGTGGCTGCAATCAGGGAGCCCATGAGGCAGTCCCTGATTGCAGCAACCAATACTGCTGGTGTTGTCTGTCATGGCGGTGGTGACGGGGAAGCCGAGGGACAGCCTCCGCCTGCTGAGTCCCCTAGAAATTTGATGGGGTGCTCAATCACTCTGTCAGCATGCCCCCTCATAATTTAGTTAGTGACGGGTGCCCAATCCTCATTGGCATGTCCCCCCATTTCTTGTGTGCCAAGGTGCCCAATCCCCTCAGCTCATGCTACCCCTGCAGTATGTGTTGATGGGGTGCCCAGTCCCTGTCGGCTCCAGTCTCCCCTACTCGAAAACATGCAGGTGGCACACTGGGAGCCCACCCCACTGTGTCAAAAGTACCTGTTGAACAGAAAAACCGTCCTGCAATGTCTGTAAGTTTTTTTGTTTTTTATACCTGAAAAGAAGAAAATGGTCCTCGCTGTCTCGACCCTCCTCAACCCATGCCCACCAACTGCGTACCCACCTCCCACACACCCCTCACCCCATACTTACCTTCAGAGATCAGTGCAACAATCTTTGGTAGACCAGGAACACAACTGCACTCTTCAAAGCCGACCGTGAACTGAAGAAATGGCAGTAAGCTGTATAAGGGCGTAAATAGTTTTTTCAACTGTGGTGCATATCTCGGGCATTTTGGAATCTGGCACCAAATTTTCAACATGGGGGATTGGGACCCCATCTCATGAATTCAGTCACTGTCATGGCATTATTCAGTCCTGAAGGTGATGTTTGCGGTCACTGCATAAAATCACCTTTGGAATTCGATTAATGAAACAACAGTGCCACTGTTCATGAGTGGGCTTTCAAAAAGCCTATGTTGCAAATTCAGTGTATTGATCCCAAAAACAACTGTTTTATGAGCGCATGAGCGCTGTTTCATGCACGCCGTAACCTCGCATATCTGTAGTATTTTCTCCAGATTTTCAACATTGGCATTTTTTCATACCTCTTTATGAACAGTACAGCTGCCATTTTACACATCCTATTCAAAATGTGTTTTTGCACTCCCGAGCAGAATAGCACGGTCACTGTGGGAAATCAGTGTTTGGGAAAGATTAAGAAAATCACAGTGATAGTGTTCATGAGTAGAGATCCTAAAATACCTATGTTGAAAATTTGGTTAAAGAATTCCACTAAATGACTGTGTTATGAGTGTGATTGCACAATTTGTATGTATGCACTTAAATTCAAGCATTTTAAAATTGTTACTCCAGAGTTTCAACACTGCCATCTCTTCACACCAACCTATGAATGGTATAGCTGTCATTTTTCACATCCTGCCTGAATGGTGTTTCCTCACAACTGACGCAGAATATCATGGTCGCTGTGAGAAATTAACGTTTGGGACAGATTAACACAATCACAGTGCCACTATTCATGAGCAGCGGTCCCAAACACTTTCATGAGGTGGGGTCACAAAATGGCATTTGCAAATTTTTACTGCAAATACCAACAAGCGGCTGGGGCACTAGCGTTTCTAACCATAATGTACCACCCTGTACAGACTGACAGGCATTAGGGTGTGCCTTTGCATTGCTGGCTGTCATGCTCATGGCATGCCATCCACCCCACCCTCAAGCCACTGACAGGCATTGAGGTGTGCCTTGACTCTTCAGCCCACAGTTCACCTCGTTCTCCTATGGTGCAACCATTTCAGCATATGTCCTTATGAAATGGGGTGACAGTAAGTTGAACACCCCAAGGTACACCTCGCACTTGGTGGTGTCTGCAGAATAGGGTGAGGTAAAATGCCATGAGCGTTATGGCTGAATGGGGTGAGCGCAAGGTCTAAGGACCCCAAGGCACAATGCAATATTTGTTGCACTTTTAGGTAGGGTGAGCTGAAATGCCATGAACGTTACAGCCGATGCCCAAAGGCACACCTCAGTGCCTCTCAGTCTCTGTAGGGTGATGAGGGGTTTACATCACTTTCATACTTCACTGCCATTCCTATTAAGTATCCTGTTCAACTCCTGCGCTACTAGTGCCAATGTCAGACACAACATTCGCATTGACAAAAGCTGTTTTTCTTTATGGATTTCACAGAGACACAAAGAAATATACATGAAAGTATTTTAGAACTGCAGTTTAGGACAGATTTGGGATTTTAGTGAGGAGTAAAAGAAAACCCATAGATTATATACTGTTCTGGTAGGGATTCAGTTTACTAAAATATTCCAATTGATTCAGTTTAATAAAATATTCCAATCACCCACCTTCCTCCCTACTCAAAATAGATACACATTTAAATAAACCCCAATCACATATAGTTAAAATTTTAGGTCCACAAGGGTGTGCCACTGTGGGGGCCAGTATATGACAAAGTAAAGAGTGCAGGAGTGCATGACTTTCTCTGCTCATCACAGTTCTTTTTTTTTCATTCCTGTGCCCTCTTGTCCTCGGATCCACCCTGCCCACTTCCCCATGCCCAGGCTTGCCCTCCATGATGGGGCCACCAAGGAGTCTCCTCCCAATGGACACTGTAGGCAATCCTGCATTAACCCCTGTATTAGGGCCACAGGAGTGGGACCCCCAGCTAGAGTTGGAGGCAGTGGGTAGCAGAACAGATTGGATTGTCATGCCAGGGGCCAACATTTTCACTTCCCCATGGATGGGACGTGCAATGATATCCAGTGTCCACTCCGCCCTCAACGTACTGGCACTGGTTGCAGCAGTGCCTCCAACCTCCACCAGGTATCTGTAAAGCACCAGGCACTCTTCCTTTCCTCCATCCCTCCCCCGGAGAAGGAGAGCAGACCCCAGGATGCTTGATCCTTCTCCCCTCGGCACTTCGACTCCCAGGTCCATTTCGAACCTTGGTTGTCAACGCCGCAAGTGGAAATCCAACTGCTGTAATGGTGGGCCAGCCTACAAATTACAGTTCTCAGTCCAGGCTACTTTGTAACCAGCAACAGTTTAAACAGGAAGCCAGTTTGGAAGATCAACAGTATCCCCTCAACAACTCTCTCACTGCTGCCATGAGAATGATCAACTGGGGAAACAAAAGGGTCTTTGTGAAGGAACAAATGCTCTCACCACTTGTTTAGCAGTAAGAGCAGGAGCAAAGTCCAGTTTAAGTTTCCAATTGGACCTCAGGAAATAAAGCAGTAGGTATGGGTCGATCTTCACTTCCTCCCAGAGCAATCAGTTGACACAAGTCCTGTAGCTAACAGGACCTCTAAAGCTGGTGGGTTTCATCCAACATCTGATCACTGGAGCTGCTATTGACCTATTTATTTATTTCAAAACTTCAGAAATACACTTTTATTTATTTATTTAGACAGCAGTTTGAAAACCTTTGAGCCATAGGCTCATTTACAAAGGTACCTTGTCACAGTAAGACAAACGAAAATACACAGTATAACAGTATAACACAGTATAACAGTAACTTAAGACATAAATACAAACAAGCTGGTACAGGTAGGATTGATGCAAACAATACCAGAGTTATATTGTCCTTAGCAGCTTAGTAGTAAGCTTTGTTATAAGTATTGAGTACGCTTTGACTAGTGGCAATTACAGCCGGTGTTAACAAGGTGGTTCCGTAAGGATGTTTTGAAGCACCGATATAGTTGGAGCTCGGAGATGGTGTGGGGCAGTGTGTTGAACCAGGAGGGGGCCCTAAAGCTGAAGGCTCTTTGGCCATGAGAGGTCCTAGCTCTAGGGATAACAAGAGAGTTTTCCCAGAGGTCCGAGTATGAACTAGTGGGACAGAGCGGCGGATGGTGGTGGTCAATCCTGGCAGGGATAGCCCAAGGAGGGTCTTTTTGTAAGGGTACAGGTCAGATATTTGAGGCACTCGTGAAGATCAAGTACAAGCTTTAGCATATAGTAGACAGATGTGTGTTAGCCTAGGTGCCCCAGTAATTAACCAAGCATGCCTTATTCAGAGTAGTGCAGATTTTGTAGGTCTGCGGTCTGATCAGTAACTCCATACACCCACAGTTAATAGTCCACTAGGGACAGGATTGAGGAGGTGACTGAGTCGAAGAGCCTCCGGGGAGGCAGTGTTTATACCAATGTAAGATGCCCAATCGGATATTAGTGGCAGTGCTAGGGCAGTGATGTGTCCATGGAAGGAGAGGGAGGGGACAAAATGGATCCCAAGGTATTTATAGGAGCAAACTTGTTCGAGTGGGAAAGAGGACCCAGAGTGAATGAGGAGTTTGAAGTTGCAGGACTTGTTTTGAGGATAAGTGAAGAACATGGTTTTGTTTTTTTAAGATTTATCACCAATCTATGTTCCTTGAACCAGCCCTTGGCTTGCCAAAAGGACTTCTGCAGCCGAGTCCTGGAGGGCCTGCAGGGGTGCTAGCCCGACAATGCTTCTCGTTATCTGCCCTGCCGCCCCATCCACCTACCCACGCAGGGGCAGCTGTCAATTTAAGGATCCACCCCTGTGACATCACATCCAGTGACATCACGTCCTGTTGCCCAGAACCTATCTCCTACTTTCCCATTTGCAGGTTATACCTGCTGGCCACTAAAGGACCTATGCTCCCTCTCTGCTTCCTACTCCTACCTGTACAGTACTACTTCCTTGGCTCTTGCTCACCATTAATAGACACCCTGCCTCATGCTCTGCCTGGTGCTCATCCCCACTAGCAGTGCACTTGCCCACTCTACCCATCTGCTACTCCGCACTGTGCCCTGGCACCTCTCCCTCCTTGCTCCTGAACCTGCTCTCTTGCCCTTGGGACCTCTGTGTGTCTCGGTCATCCCTGCCCTCCCCTAGCTTCCTCCTCACCTCAGGCACATCTTGGTGTCTTCTTATTCTTGCCTTCCTTCCTGTACTGCCCTGCCCACCCCTGCTCCCTTAACCTCCTCCCCTCATGTCAATCATAGGAAAACCTCTCACCATCTCCCAGCCAGGGTGTTAGTCATGCTACTACTCCTGTCAGGAACATTCATCCAAACCCTGGCCTGGTTCCCAGGAGCTCCCGACTAGCACCACAGCCTATGCATGGTCTCCATGAATATCTGTATCCTCCTTAAAAGTTTGACTCACTACAATGTCTGGCCACATCAATTAAGCCTGATGTCATCCTCTGGTTGAGACTTGGCTGTCAAAATCCTCCCCTGACTCCCTAATCTCCCTTCCTGGTTTCACCCTCTTCCGGTCCGACCATGTTGGAAGATGGGGCGTGCTGCTGCTATTTATCAAGGAATCTCTCTCCGTACTAGCCCAGCCTGCTCCATCCTTGACTCCAGGGCCTAGGCGCTCACACTGAAACTAACCCTGACCCTTTAAGGGACCCCTTATCTGACTACTGCATACGTCCCCCCAGGGACCAAGCAGGCCATTGCCTCTCTTACAAAATACCTTTCCTCACTACCTCCTTCCGCTGATCAAATTCTGGTGGGTGACTTAATGTCAACTGGCTCAGCCCTCCTCCTCCTCTACCCATGACTCCTTTTCTGCAATAGACCTAAGCAACTAGTTACCCACCCTACCAGGACAATCCCAAGAGAGGTTCCAGTACCCTGCCTGATGTGGTACTCACCAACCGCCCTAATTGGATCCCCAATGTACAAGTCCTCCCAGACTCTCTCAGCGATCACTCCCCATTCTATTCCACTGGTCATCCTCAGTCCCCAAACCCATAGCACAGTCCACATGCATGGCGCTAATACCTGGTGGACTGATAAAACTTGAGGAACTTCTGTCCCAAATTGACTGGTCTCCTATACAGGCAACTCCTGACAATTGACACAGCTCTCTCCTTCTTTACCCAAACTTTTAATAATGCCAGTGATATGTTTGCCCCAATGTTGACCATACATTCTAAAGGCAGAATGCCCCTGGGTAATCACAGCTTTGATCCACCAACTCAAACATAGGGACAACTATTGATACCATGCCATTGAGACTGGCGGCCCAGTGACAGGCAGTTATATGCTGCTGCCTGAAACAAGTGCACTCGGGCCATCAGAAAGGTCAAGTCTGAGCACTATCGGTCCTCACTCACTGCCTCATGGGGGAACCCCAGAACCTTCTGGGATAACATTAAACAGTTAAATGGGAGCTTACACCCCCACCCTCCCAGATCAACATTAATGGCGTGATCTCCTCAGACCCAGCCCTCATAGTCAACCACCTCAACACCTCATTCACTAACCTTAGCCCTATCCTCCCTACAAATGTTTTTGACCCTCCTCTCCCAACTGCTGTAAATCTTTGTCGCCCCTTATGTTCTCTGCCGTGTTTCTGCCCAAGAACGAGCTGCACCTTGTCACTGCCCTCAAGAGTAATAGTACGGTCAGTGACACCCTGGATCCATGTATCCTACAGTTGGTCTTAGACACAGTCCTTACCCCAATCATGTGCCTCATCAACCACACTCTTTGCCTGGGAAGGTTCCAACTGCCTGGAAAGTCACCACTGTCACCCCTATCTTTAAAGGTGGTGATAGGACTGTGGCTGGAAACTATCGCCAATCTCCATTCTCTCTCCTCTCTCCAAGGCCTTGGAAAAGTGGTGGCCTCTCAAATCTCTGACTACCTCTCCATCTACAATGTCCTATGTCCTGAGCAGCATGGCTTCTGAGCGGCCACAGTACCAACACAGCCCTCCTACAGTTCTCCAACTTTCTCCACTCCTCCTTAGACACTGGTTCTCTGTCTGGTGCAGTCTTCATTGACCTCTCTAAAGCTTTTGACACTGTCTCACCCCCTTCCTTCTTGATGCCCTTAGTATCTCTGTTTTTCTGCTGGGCCTATCTCCTGGTGCACCAGTTATCTGTTTGACCATTCACAGCATGTAAAATTTATGGGACCTACTCAGACATCTGTCCCATCTTTTCTGGGTTCTCCAGGGCTCCATTCTGGGCCCTACTATTCTCCTTTACCTTAACACCCTTCCATGCTCTTGCTCAGGAGACATTCTATTGTACGCTGATGATGCAGTCATCTTTGCCTCAAGTCATAACCCCTTTTGAGCAGAAATGCTTATTTACCAAGGTTCCTTGTCAGAATAAACATTTGTTTACACCATGTCAAAAACAGTATTAGACACTGATTACAAAAGGCTGGAAAATATTGATTCAGTGACAAAATATAACAGAATGAGTAACATAAATGCTGTTTTGGCAATATAGATTGAGCAAAAGTTGAAATTCAACAGGTCACATAATACAATGCACAACATAAGCACTAGGAGCCATACAAAGGTCGCAGCCTATCTGGGCATCCTTAGGGATAAAGTCTGTGCTCCTTTTTATGACACATTGGAATGGAGGATAGGCACATGCATGAGGAGACCATGTGGTGGGTAAGGTGCTGGTATCATGTGCATGTTTAAGAGGGAGCCTTAGGCAGCAGCACCATGATCAGATGGTGCAAGGATTGATTTGGGTAGGGATGCAGTTGGCAAGTGACAGTGCATGGTATGGGTTTCATTAGGAGAAGCAGCTACATTTGGAGCCAGGTAGGAGTAAATTTAGATGTTCCCATTTGAAAGGACCCTGCTTAGTTGGCATCATTTGTATTACCTGAAGTTCACTGGAAGTACCACAGGTGATTGACAGATATTGCTGATGTTCCCACAGTGACACCAGCACACTGTTGCAAACAATCCCGATGCACTCCTGACCGATGGCCAGTATCCAGATGCAGCACAAGCAGTGGACACCTTAATGGACACTCGTCATGACTGGCCAATGAATGCCATACAAAAATACAGACACCTGAGTGACTTAATGACAGTCAAGCCAATGTGGACCCGGCGGTGGCAGGATGACATGCTGGGTAGCAGATGAGCATCACGGTATGCACAGCAGATAGCAAACAAGGGTCAGCAGCATGACTGCAAACACTACACACACACACAGGTAATGCTGCTGGCAGACCACTGCCCAATGCATGACCATTCAGACAGATGCACAGCTTGGTGGTGGAGGTGGCAGTAAAGCTATGGGACTACCCAGTGCACCCAGCCCATATGTAACAGCAGTATAGAACAGTGGACTGGGTCACACAGGACAATGGCAGCAAGAGGGGTACAGGCAAGGGTCGGTGACAGTATGCCCCCACACCCAGAGCTCAAACCTGGAGGTTGATGGTCAATGTCAGCCCCATCAGGTAGTCCCTGTGGCTGTGGGTACTGTACTGGATGATCAGCTTGGGATCCTCTTGGCACTCTCCCTCCACCACCTACAAGAGTGCTCCATAGCCCAGCCAGACATAGTGTCAGGCACATGGTTGTGGGTGCTCAGCATTGTTGGTGTGCCCCTGCAAGGTGAGCGCCTGCTATTTGTACCTTGCAGCTGCATGCCTGCAACATCTCCATTAGGTGAACTCACCGTGGGTCCTTTCTCTCTGGTAGGTGTATCCTTGCACCATCAGCAGCTTGTGCCCTTCACACTGTTGATATAGCCAGCCAACATGTTCCTCATGTTTACTGAGAATGGGTCAGCCGTGTGGTGGTCAGCTTTGTAGGAGCTGACAGCACTCCTGCTGACATTGTGTTGGCATGTCACTTCCTGTACCTGGACACTATTGCAGTTGTCTGCATTGATGCTGTCAGTTTCATGGTGTCACTGTGTCGGTATGTTACTCTGACATCGTACTTCCAAGTTCATTAAGCCAGCTTGGTGCCCTAGTTGCAAAGGAGTATTTGGCTAGAGCTGTTCAGTTGAATATACCGATAGCCATGCCTCTGGTTTGGTAGTATCTGGGGCAGGTTGTAGGAGATCTTGCAACCTGGAGGGGTGGTCAGGCCCATGAAGGCTTTTGTGCTTAGCAGGCAGGTTTGATATTTTATTCTGTCCTGCAGGAAGCCAGTATATGACAAAGTAAAGAGTGCAGGTGTGCATGACTTTCTCTGCTCATTACAGAGCGGCAGACTTTGTTCTGGACTACCTGGATCCTGTTAAACACAGTGTCTGTGGCACTCCCATAGACTGTCTGTTAGGCCATAGTCAACTGTGGGGAGGATGGAACTCGTAACTGCCACTTTTTGGCTTCTGAGGTAAGGTTGCACTTATGTCTACATAGTGCTCCTAGTCTCCTGTTAATAATGCAGACATTTTGGTCAACATGTGGTGCAAATGTTACAAACTGTTGCAGACTTCAGCAGATATGGCACAATACAGCTCCACAGACGTTACCAATTGACTCTGTCCTTCAGCTCCCAAACAGATTGCAAAACACTGCTGCATCACAAACAAGCATTTGTCAATGCTGAATATTGGCTTGCTAGCATTGGCATTGCTAGTGCAAGAGTTAGAGAGATGCATACTAGGAATGGCAGTGAAGTATTGAACTGATGCCACTGATGCTACCCTACATAGAACATAGAAACATAGAAGATGACGGCAGATAAGGACCAGAGCCCATCCAGTCTGTCCATTTCTTTTCTACCTTATAAATGTACCATCGGCCTTTGCTCAAGACTGCAGAGACTGACAGGGTTGGGGTGTGCCTTTGGGTCATCGGCCATAACGCTCATGCCATTTTGGCACCTTTTTCAGGCTGCAACTTTGAGTTGCCAGCTTGGCCCATTCTAGCCATTGCCATTATGGACCCGTAACTTAAGGACATGCAGTAAAAGAGTGCTGCCTACTGGCCAATTTACATTTACAGAATCAGACTTCCACAAATTGGTGCTCTCTAAGCAATACTACCAAACAGAGTGGATTTTATTGGGGAAATACTGGACCATCCAAGGGCATAATGAGGCCTGCTGCTGCAGGCAGAGGGCCTTATAGCCCCTGGAAGGTCCGGTGTTTCTCAATAAAGCCCACCCTGGAGGATGTTATTGCGCTTAGAAAACTTTAATTGCTAAAACTGTTAGTGCTTTTATTTATTATGTTATGAAATAGTTACTGCGCTTGTATTAGAAAGCAGTTTATTTTTTAGCTGGGCACTATTGTCCTACTGGAGCCTCTGCATAAGAAGTAGACGGAATGCCATTTTGTACGCATTGTGCTTTTTACTTTCAGGTCTGTGGGAGTTACAACGAGAGCAGATGGGAATGGTGCTTAGGGACAGCCACCAGGTAACTACTGAAGCAGCTTCACTAACTGTGGGGACAGTGCTGTGAGGGTTGCTTGTTGTCATTTTAAAAGCTGTGCTTCCCACCAATGGCTCCTATTTACATTTTGTTCAGTGCAGTAGTGCGAGAGACCACGATTGGGAGAATGGTACGTAGTAAAAGAATACAGCTGTGAGGAATAGTCATTTCCTCACTCTTTCCAACCAAAATCAGTGTGCTTTCTTTTTTTTATTAACAGGGAGGCAGTCCGGACCGAATGAAGTAGTGTTGGGGCCCCTGTAGCTCTCGCTAAGTGAGAGAAAAATATGGTGGACATTTTACATTTTCGTTGGTGCTTTCAACCAATTAGAAAGCAGGCTGGGCACCACTGGAGAATGCTACACAATGAAGTGGTACTTGAACTGGCTCTTATTTTGGCTGGGCATCTATTGAAAATAGATGCCCAGGTTAGAAAATGGTTTTAACCAGTCAGGAAACAGAATACATTCTTGCCATGTTCTAAGTCAAGTTAATGTAATAAAAGACCCTCATATTTTCTGCTCTGTAAAGTTACTGTGTGAAAAAAAATTACCTCAGAATCTCTGCTTTATAAAGTGAATGTGTAATATAAGCAGATTGTTGTCCAAACTGAAAACAGTTGTGTAGCCAGCTAAGCCTTTAATACAGATAGCTTACCAAACTTTTATCTGTAGAACATGGTCAAAGGATCTTTTATTTACAAAAGCAGCTTAGAGCACAAGTTAGGGCTTTGGCTAGAGTATTCCCCAATGGCGCTTTGCGCCAGCTCCCCATCCTCCTGCCCTATCTTTTATTTTATATTTATATTTATATTTATAATCCCCTTGTCAGGTGACAAACTTCCTTGTGAATTACTACGATCTACTCCCCATTTTCAGGTTCTGTCACTCAGTCACTGCTGAGCCACATCCCTCCTCAGCTCCTCTTCGAGCTCACTGCCTAAGTTACTCCCTACTCCAGTCTCGCCTTGCTTTCCTGCACTTCTGCTTTCTTGCTTTTCTGACCTACCTAATTCTCCACCTTCTCTCATTATGCATCCTCACAATCTTTCCTGCCCCTTTTACATAGATACATAGCTACATAGACAGTGTTGGCAGATAAGGGCCTATGGCCCACCCAGTCTGCCCATTTGAGCTTAAGTTCAGTTTGTTTTCCTAGAAGTCTATTGCCCTTACCCTGACCTCCAGAATTCCTTTATGTCTATCCCATGCATTCTTAAATCCCTTGATTGTTTCAGCCCCCACCACTTCCTCTGGCAGGGTGTTCCACTTGTCCACCACCCGCTCTGTGAAAAATTCTTCCTCATGTTTCCTCTGAATCATCCTCCTCCAACTTCATCCCATGCCTTCTAGTCCTGGAACATCTTTTCACTTAAAATAGTGTATTCCTGCACCCTGTTCCTCCCTGTAAGATACTTGTATGTCTCTATCATATCCCTCTCCTCCCTCTCCTCCAGGGAGTACATGTTCAGTTCCTTCAACCTGTCTTCATAGGACTTGTGATGCAGTCCATGCACCATCTTTGTTGCGCTCCTCTGAACCTTCTCTACCCTGTCTATGTCCTTACATAGGTATGGTCTCCAGAACTGTTCACTGTACTCCAGGTGGGGCATCACTGTGTCTTGTATATGGCGGAATTATGACCTCCCTTTTCCTGCTGGTGATGGCCCTGCCTATGCATCCTAGCATCCTATTTGCTTTACCTGCTGCCTTGTCACACTGTTTCCCTACTGTGAGGTCATCAGTGATGATAATCCCAAGATCCCTTTCCTGCTTGGTGCATGCTATATCCTCACCCCCAACTGATATATTGTGCCAGGGTTTTTGTGCCCATGTGCATTATCTTGCACTTCTTTGCATTGAATTTCAACTGTCAAACCCCTGACCATTCTTCAAGTTTCTGCAGGTCCCTTCTCATTCTGTCACACCCTCTGGTGTGTCTACTGTGTTACAGAGCTTTGTGTCATCAGCGAACAGTGAAAGTCTACCTTCTAGGTCCTGTGCAATGTCACTGATGAAGATGTTGAATAGGACGAGTCCCAGTACTGATCCCTGTGGTATCCCACTGGTCACTCTTCCCTCTGTGGAGTGACAGCCATTTACCACCACCCTCTGTGTCCTGCCACCCAGCCAGTTACCTACCCACCACACTACAGTCCTACCACACCCATATTCCCCAGTTTGTGTAATAGTCTTCTATGTGGCACAGTGTCAAGGCCTCGCTGAAGTCCAGATAGACCATGTCCACTGCCTCCCGATCCACCTCCCTAGTCACCCAGTCAAAAATTCAATGGGTTGGTCTGACATGACCTTCCCTGGTGAAACCATGCTGCCTTGGGTCCTGTAGTCCATTGACAACCAGATGTTCCACCAATCTCTCCTTCAGTAGTGCTTCCATGATCTTCCCACTACCGAGGTGAGGCTGACTGGTCTATAGTTCCTGCTTCCTCTTTGTTCCCACTTTTGTATAAGGGGACTACATCTGCTGTCTTCCAGTCTTTGGGTACCTCCCTGTTTCCAGTGACCAGCTAAACAGGATAGCCAGATGTTCAGCCACCACTTCTCTTAGTTCTTTAAGGACCTGGGTGCACCCCATCTGGCCCCATTGCTTTATCAACTCTTATTGCTTCCAGTTCCTTCAGGACCCTTTCTCGTAAAGGGACTTGTGTCCACTTCTGCACCATTCTCACCCCTTGTACTCCCTTCAGACCCATTACCTCCTCTTCCTCAGTAAAGACTGAGCAGAAATGCCTGTTCAATATGTTAGCTTTACTGTTGTCATCCTCCATGTGGCCTCCATCCTCCCCTTCAGTCTCACTATCCCTCCCTTTGTCTTTCTTTTTCACTTATGTACCTTTAAAATGTTTTGTCCCTCTACCCACTGATTTGCAATGTGTTCTTCTGTCTGAGCTTTGGCTTCCCTTACTGACCTCCTGCCTCCCTTTGCTTCTCCTGGTACTTCTTCTTATCCCCTTCTGCCTGTGTCTTTTTGTATTGCCTGAATGCAATCTTTTGGCTTTCACTTTCTTGCTACCTCTTTGGAAAACCATAATGGTCTCCTCTTCCTTTTCCTTTTGCTAACCTGCTTAATGAATAATTCTGTTGTCCTTGGAATCCCCATTTTAAATAGTGCCCACTGTTCCTCAATCCCTGATTTCTGCCCCATTCCCCATAATGCCTCTTTGAAGTATCTCCCCATTTCCCAAAGTCTGCCCCTAAATTCCAGGATACGTGTTTTGTGTGGTTTGGTTCTGCTCTTTCTGTGATTTCAAACCACAATGACGGTGATCACTGTTCCCCAGGTGCTCCCCTGTTACCCCCATCACACTGTCCCTGTTTGTGAGCACAAGGTCCAGTATTGCCTTCTGCTGAGTTGGTTCCACTACCAGTTGCTTGAGGAAGGCACCCTGAAGGAGTCCAGGATAAATCTGCTCCTAGTTGATGCTGCTGCTGGGATGCTCCAGTCCATGTCTGGAATATTGAAGTCTCCAACCAGTACTACCTCACCCTTGTCTGCCATCCTTTGGATGGCTAGCATCAGCTCCCTATCTGTTTCTTCCTCCTGGGCTGGTGGTCTATAGACCACACCTGTGCAGATAGCTGCCCATTTTCCTTTCCAGCTTAACCCACAGTATATCTCCCCATTTTGTTCCTCCTGGATCTCTGTGGCCCTTATGTCATTTTTCACATACAGTGCCACTCCGCTTCCTTCCTGCCTGCTCTGTCTCTTCTGAATATGCTGTAGCCAGGTATGGCCATCTCCCAGTCATGGTTATCATTACACCAGGTTTCAATGATGGCCACAATGTCCAGGTCTGACTGCACCATGACAGCCTCAGATCTTCCATCTTGTTGCTAAGGCTCCTGGCATTTGCACATATGCTTCTACTGCTCCTAACCCTCCCTCTTGCAATTAACCTACCTATTCCAAACAACCAAACTCCCCATCCCTTTCCCTAGTCCCCACATTCAACTTTGTAGTCACTCTGCCCCCCTGAACCCTGATTACATTTTCCTATCTCCCCTTGCTTCCCTGCTCCCCATGACTACTAATCTTGCCTTCCTTATCAATTATTCTCCTCCCCCCACCCTCTCCGGGTCCAAGGCTTCCTCCTCACTCACTCATAAGTGCCCCAAGATTCACTTCCTTATTGTTGCCCTCCTATTATTTGCCTCCGGCAATATTCACCTCAGCCCTGATCTAATAGCCTCCTCCTCACCGGCTTTTCTTCCACAACTGCCCTCCTCTTCTGCCTCCACAGTGCTGCCTAGAGGTCTTAAGATTCTGCATTTCACATCCGCAGTTTACAACTAAAATCAACCTCCTGCAAACTATGGCAATCATGCTTAAACCAGATAACTTGGCTCAAGGACACTATCCCTGAGCACTCAGTCTCCATCCTTAACTATGCCATCCTAAGGCAAGATCGGGCTGACATTGGTGGTGGCGTAGCCATCTATATTCTCACAGCACTCAAGTTTTTCATTATATATTCTACTTCAAGTCCTGTCACCCATGATGCCCCAGCCATACAATCCTTACCCTTCACTCTACCCATCTTCACAGCTGGCAGCTACTGCCACTAAACATTAAACCCACTATAGCCCATGATCTAGAAACCTCTATCTCTGCCCTTTCCCAATCTGGTGAACTCTACTTCTTGGGTAATTTCAATATAAATTGGCTATCACTTAAGTTCCTAAAACACAAAATGTTATAGGTTCCCTTAATCTTACCGAACTGATTTCAGAACCCACCTGCCCAAATCACAAGACATTTAATCACTCCCTGCTCGACTGGGGTTTCACCTCCCACCCTCACTGAGTTATCAAATCTGGCATACTTCCTGATACTCTTAAGACCACAACCCCATATTCATAGTCAGGAAAGTCCACAGACCTAAATCCCCGCACAGAACCTTGCAACTACATTCTTTCAACTTCCTTGATCTTGATCCACTACTGCATAGCTTTACCTATCTGGACCAGTCCCCCAGCCTCCTTCCCCAAGTCAACCAGGACCTTACTTACTTTAAATCTATATTCCTGGATACATGGAATATTTTCATCCCTTTAAAAATAACCAGAGTCAGGGACAATCATCTACCATGGATTACCCCAGATCTTTTGGCCTGTCTCAGAGCTCAAGATTGAGCCTGGAAGCTATAGAACTACCCAGCTTCCTTGACATTCACCACTAAGGTATGCTCTGCAATGCTTGTACTATGTCATCAAGCTTAGCTAAATCCGAATACTTTAGAATGACTTTTCTTACAATATTAACACTCCATCAAAATTCTGGCAGGTAGTCCATGCCTTCTCCACAGCTCAATCTCACCCTTCTCCCCAGCCCTGAAAATAAACAATGCTCTTGTAACTGACCAGAGTCAGGTGGCCATGAATTTTAACTCCTACATCTCATTCACCTCAGTGCTAGTAAAGTCCCTTCCTTCCTAACCCCCTCAAAACAGCTCAATTACCATAACTCCCTGCTTCCTTTACCCTTCCTTTTCCTTCTCATCCATCACCATTGATGAAGCACTAAATGCCCTGCTTTCTATCAACCCTTCAAGAGGCTCCTCCCTGGATGACTTGGATCCCAAACTCCTCTCTCTTTTAGCCCCTGCCATTGCTTACCCACTATCTCTCATTCTAAACCTCTCCTTCTCTACTGGCACAGTCACCACCACATGGAAGCATGCTGTAGTCCTCCCCGTACCTAAAGGCAGGGACACTTCTTCCCTAACAACTATTGCCTCATCTCTCTCCTCCCACTCTCGCTAAACTCCAAGAACAGCTAGTTCTCTCCCAACTTACCACCTATCTGACTCTTCCTTTTTCACCTCTTACCAGTCTGGTTTCAGGAACAAACACTCCACTACCACCTCTCTGCTAAGGCTCACTAATTCCATCCTCACAGGGATGGACAGCGACCTGCTAAGGCATTTGACACTGTCTCCACTTCCTTCTCCTGGACTCTCTCTCATCAGCTGGACTGCCTTCCTTAGCTGCTAGTTGGTTCCATGCCTACCTCACTGGCAGAATACAATCAGATAAGTTCTCAGAGTTACCTCCCCTCCCAATCACTATAGGAGTTCCACAGGGCTCATGTTTGGCCCTTTATTAGTCTCAGTCTTCCTAAATGGCCTGCCATCATTCAATCAATCAATCAATCAATCAATCAACCAATCTTTATTTTACCAGGTGAAACACCATTGAGTGAATTCATTTTCAAAGTGGAACTGGGAAGTTAAGATATGTATAAGGTACAATAAGAAAACAGTATACATAATACAGAATATGGGTACACAGGATGAATACATAACAATGTGAGCCTTATACAATAGAGAATCTGGAGAACAATAGTCTGAGAAGACAAAAAGTCTATAAACAAGAAGTACAAGTAACTTGTAGTTTACAATATATACAAATGCCTGCAGGCAGCACTATAAGAACATCCTTGAGGCAACATATAAATAAATACTAGGATACCCATTGAGCGCCTCACATGGGATGAAGTGGGGACATTATGCATAGTAGGAGGGAGGAGGAAGAGCAGGATGCAAGAGGAGACATGAGGAAGAAGAGACACAAAGCGATGAGAAGCACCAACTTTACTTAGCGAGGATGGTGTCAAGTGCACCAAGGAGGCAACTGCAAACAGGTAATACCAGGTCACAATCAGGGGAAGCATTTACATGCCTCCTTGATAGATCATGAATAATGTGTCTTGAATGCGGCCAGGGAGATAGGGTGGGCTACCTTAAGAGTTGTTTGTAAATCATTCCACAGTTGGGGTAGACTGAAACCTGTTGAAAATGTACCAAATGTTGATTTGACCTTAGGTATGGATAAGGTGATATAAGTGGTGCTTCTCAATGCATACTTGATTATTGTACTGGGGTAGACAGTCAGCTATGCACATAGCATTCTTTGTGATTACTCTATAAATCCAGAAGGCAGCATTGTTTTGCCTTCTGAAAGTGAGAGATGACCAGCCAACTAAGGTGTAGAAAGAGCAGCGATGCGTAGAATACGGTCACCAGAGATGAATCTTGGCTCTGTGGTACAGCACATCAAGTTTGGCTAATGCAGGTGCAGAGTTTGGCCATAAAGGAAGTCACCATAGTCCAGAATTGGTAGGAAGGTGTATTGGACCAGCCTTTTTTAGCATCCTGAGTCAGCAGGTGTTTGATCCTATACAATAGACTAAGTCTCTACTTAAGCATTTTTATTATTTCCTCAATATGAAGAAGGAAGGAAGGAGAGATTATGGTCAATACAGACCCCAAAATAGTTGAAATTGGGTATGAAGTCTAATGATTCACCTAGTAGAGTAGTAAGGTTTGGTACAAATCCTAGGGTAGCAGGATTAGGATTATAGATTAGGAGAGAAAGCAGCGCCTTGTATTTTTAGCGTTCAAAAGAAGCTTCCTGTACAGTAGATTTAAATGTAGCTGCTTGAACTGCTGCTGTATGTCAGAGCAGGCTGCTTCAGGGTAGGTCTGCTAATGAAAAAGACTGTATCATCTGCAAAGATGAATATTTGCAGATTTTATTCCCAACTCGATATTGTTAATGTAGAGTGTGAAGAGCAGCGGTCCCAATATGGAGCCTGTGGGACACCCATGAGCAAGAGTTTCAGCGGCGAGAATTCCCCTTCTACTTTACCTGCTGAAAACTACCAATGAGGTAGTTTGAGAACCATCTCATGGAAGGGGGTCAAGGCCAGTCGTACGGAGAGTATGCAAAAGCAGGTTATGAGCGACAGTGGCGAACACCTTGCATAAGTCCAGGAATACTGCACATACAAAGTTTTTGTTATCAATGTGTCCGCCAATCATTAGTCACTTTTGCAAGGGCCAAAATTGTACTGTGATGTGGCCTAAATCCAGATTGCAGAGGATTAAGAAGATTTGAGGAGTTTAGGAAGTTCCAAAGCTGTGTACTATTTTCTTCAACATTTTAGAAAGTATAGGAGTAGGAAAATGGGCCTATAGTTATTGAGGTCACCTGGATCACCAGATTTGAGAGAAGGATCACATGGGCAGTTTTCCAAATATGTGGGATATCACCTTGCATAAGTGATAGGTAGAAGAGGTGCATAATTGGTGCATCCAGGATGTGATGACTAAGTTTTAGGAAGTGTGGGTCAATTAAATCTGCACCCATACTCTTCCTACAACCCAGCTGCAAAATTAAATCCTCCACTTCTATCAGAGATACAGGTTGAAAGGCAAAGACTGTGGCATTCACAAGATCTTAGTGCTCAGTTTTGCTGGATCCTGTAGACCAAGTTGAGAGTGTAGGTTACTGGCCAGGAAAGTATTGAATGAAAGGCCTTCAGTGGCAAAGTGTTTTTGGTCACCGTGGTGGAACCAGAAGTGATTTTACCAGGTAGAGAGTTAGAAGATGCATGACTTTCTATATCCTTGGCGTTTCCATAGATTGGCAGAGCATATGAGAGAAGAGTCATAGAAACATAGAAACATAGAAGCTGACATCAGATAAGGACTGCAAGACCAATCCAGTCTGCCCATTTCTTTTATACCTTATGAATGTGCCATCAGCCTTTGCTCTGTCAATGGCCTATCAATTCATACTCATTTGTATTGCTCCCTTATGCCTATCCATGCCTGTTTGAAGCCCTGCACTGTATTCATATCCACCATTTCCTGAGGTAGGCTGTTCCATGCATCCATCACCCTTTCTGTGAAAAAGAACTTCCTCACATTGCCACTTAATCGGCCTCCTCTAATCTCATGCTGTGTCCTCTTGTCCTGCCATTTTCTTATACTGAAACCTAATAGACTTTCACCTTGTTAATGCCCTTAAGGTGTCTGAATGTTTTATTTCACCTCTCTCCCTCCTTTGCTCTGGGGCAGTGACACTCAGTCTTGACTTGTTCATGTGCTACATGAACAGTCACATTGCCAAGGAGCCACAACATACACTTCCCAATAAATTTTGGCAAACACACTCCAGTGGAAAAGAAAATATTTAAATTACTAAACATTTCTTTCATTTCATTTATTTCATTTACTAAACATTAGTTAACATCTGCACAGTCTGACAGGGTGCAGCTTGCAAGAAAATGTGCAATAATCTTTTAAAATAATGCTTGCTAGTGTACAATGCAGTAGTATTATAGTGCATCCTGGTTGGCTAATACTATATAGTGCAGGAATTATTTGCATCACTTACTGGGAAGAGCCGCGGGTGATAAGCTGAAGAGTCACATGAGGATCTAGAGCCACGGTCTGAGGATCACTGCTCTGGGGTATACATTTTGAGCTCTGTTAATTTGTACTCTTATGTTTTCTGATGCAGTCTCTGCACCATTTTGGTTGCCCTTCTCTGGACTGCCTCAGTTTGGTTAACGTTCCTGTGAAGGTGTGGCCTCAGTACTGCACTTGAGTACTCCAGATGAGCCTAACCAATGTCTTGTACAGAGGGATTATTACCTCCTCCTTTCCAACTTGTGATACCCTAGTAATACACCCCAGCATCCCCCTAGCCTTACATGCTGCTTTAGTGGTCTACTTGGATGATTTCAGATCATCAGTGATGATGATGCCCAAGTCTCTTTCTTTCCTTTTCTTTTACTGTATAATATTTAATTGAGTTTTAAGATAACATACAGTTGCCATACTACTTGAACATACATAGTCTATCCCTCCATACATTCAGAGCCAGATATACACTTAACATCAAAGATATATAATAATGTCATAAATCATTCCTGACAGATCTCCAAATCTAGATTCATGCTGTATCATGTTTTTACAAGGGTGATCTAACCTAAATATTAACCTAACTAGGTAGTTACCCCATCTATGTTGCCCATTACTAAAACTAAGTCGGGGGATAATTGGTTGTGGGGAAGTTTACACATGTCAGATGCCAAATAAGGACCCCATTCATCAAAATACCATGTCAGGTTTCCCTTGTGGAGATATGATAACCTCTCGGATATGAACACCTTTGCCAGGGCTGCATGCCATGTTGTTCTAGTGGGCAAAGTTTGTTGACACCAGTGTTGAAGTAGAAGGTGTTCAACTTCCAGGAGGGCTGAAAGTATCCAATCCTGGTGAGGTTTGGGAAGGAAGGCAATTGAGGAGGTATCCCCTAACAATATCCTATTATCCTGAGGTGCTACTGGTGCTCAGAGTACCTGACCTAGATCTGTGAAAACCATGTTCCAAAACTGCTCTTTCTTCCCTTTTGACTGCCAACAACTCCCTCCCAGTCTATAGGTGACTTCAGGGTTTCTCTTCCCTATGTGCATGACCTTGCACTTCTTTGCACTAAACCCCAGTTGCCACTCTTTTGACCATTTGCCAGTTTAGCCAGATCTCTTCTCATTCTGCCCACCCCATCTGGATCATCTACTCTGTTGCAGATCTTGCTGTCATCTGCAAACAAACTAACCTTACCCTCCAGCCCAATGTTTAATGTCATTGATGAAGATGTTGAAGAGGACTGGCCCCAGGACTGATCCTGAGGTACCCCACTTGTGACTTGTATCTCTTCTGACTGTATATCATTTACCAGCACTCTCTGTTTTCTGCCCATCAACTAGTTTGCCACCCAGTTGACCAACTTCTGACCCACCCCAAGCCTACCCAGCTTATTAATCAATCTTCTATGTGGAACAGTATCAAAAGTTTTGCTGAAGTCAAGGTAGGCGACATCAACTGTTTCCCTTGGTCCACCACTCTGGTTATGCAGTCAAAGAAATCTATGAGATTAGTTTGACAGGACCTTCCTTTTGTAAACCCATGCTGTCTTGGATCATGTGTTCCTATGGATTCCAGGTGTTGCACTATTCTTTCTTAAAGAATGCCTCCATAATCTTGCCCACTACTGAGGTAAGACTGACTGATCTGTAGTTCCCTGCCTCCTCCTGCTACCACTCTTGTGAAGCAGGATCACTGAGCCCTTCTCCAGTCTTCTGGGACCTCTCCTGTGCTCAGAGACTCACTAAATATTTCTGATAATGGCTCTGCTAGTTCCACCCTAAGCTCATTTAGTACCCTGGGATGTATGCCATCAGGTCCCATTGCCTTGTCCACCCTGAGCTTATTGAGCTCTTGTAGGACCCTTTCTTTTGTGAAGGGACAGTGCACACCTCCTTCCCCTGTGTCCATGGTGCTGAGCTGTGGGCCCTGCCCTACCTTCTCTTCAGTAAATACTGAGGAGAAGTATCTATTTAGAATAGATGCTTTTACATGGTCCTCCTCCTCACACCCTTATCCACTTTAATCTTAGCAATACCCCTCTGGACATTATCCTGTAGTCTAGTTTGGTTTGGAAATAATTTGTTTTAACCCCGGACCACCTTTGTACAGTGGTTCCTAACCATCCTAAATGCTGTCCAGTCTGCCAAAGTTTTGGTTCTTTGAGCTTTGTTCCATAATGAATCTCTTTAAAGCAATGCAGCCTTCAGCTCTACTACAAACCAAGTACAGGACTTTTTCTTTGTTCGGCTTTTAGCTAGGTGTGCATGCTTATTCATTATCCCAAGGACAACTGCCTGGAAAATATCATATGCAACATACACTGTTGTGGCTAAATAGAAGTGCTGCCACTTAAATTAGTTCTGCAGGTTGAAAAGAAATGAACGAGGGTCCAGATTTCAGTGATTCCTCTCGAGGGTATATTTGGAGGTAGACACTGGTTTTGTTATGGCTAGCACACAGGCAATGTAACAGTGGTCACTGGTGTCAGCGAACAAGACAATAGCATGAGTAAAAGGTGATCTCTGTTTACTAATATAAGGTCTAATAGGGTGCTATTGTTCATGTTTTTTTGTTTGGGCACATTGCTTGAGATAAGTTAGGATAATCCAAAGGAATCACAGATGTCTTTGAGAGGATTTGAAGTGCTGGAAAACCAACTGAGGTTAAGGTCACCCATAATAATGACCTCTGAGGACAGTCTATCCAAGGTGCTATTTAAATGTTTTAGTAACTGCTGTCGTCAGGGAGCCCAGAGGCATTGCTAGGCTGGCCCTCTGGGGCAAGAGCCCCAAACATTTTATCTGGGACCCCGAACCTTTCCTGCCCTGTGACTCTTTAATTTTATTTTCTACTGCAGGCTATTGGTGTGCCGTGCGTAATGAGTTCTTCCCATTTTTGCACTGCCAGCCTCAGGCAGCTCAGTTGTCTCCCCACACACCTAATCAGTCACACCACCCCCCCGCACTCAATTGTGGTGATTGCCCACCGTGAATGATGACCACCAGCAGTGGCTGCTGCTAGAGAGTGGTACATGCTCAAAACCCAAAACCCATTTTCACTGCTGCAGCCCAGCCCATGAGCCCAGCAGGCTCCAGCAACAGCAATCTGCCCAATGCCCATCTGTCCGGTGACCTGCCTGTGCCATCCCAACTTCCATCTCAGTCTCCTCTTCTTCTGTCTGCTGTGCTGGTATGGCCTGGCACCCGTCCATAGCTGACTCCACGCTACCACCACCACCACCACCACCACCACCACTGGCCTGCCTGAGCTTCCTGGCTGGTTCTGCTCCACTGAGTTGAACAGTCGACTCGATGACAATGATAACAATGCAGGCAGGCCGAGCAGCTAGCTGAAGGAAGCAGGCATGCAGCTGTAACTAATTTATTTGTTTGCTAATGTTAGTCCGCTCCAGTCTGACGAATCACACAAACTGCCCAGGGCCCATTGCATGCTCATTTTCAGAGTCAAACTCATTGTTGCCATGGCAACCATAAACACAGTTCCTCCTGTCCATGTTTGTAATTGGTGAGGAGTGTTCCAGTTTCCTGGCAATGGGTATTGGCGCAGCGTGGACCTATCTCAAGGTGGATCACAGTGCCTGAGCAGAGGACAGGTTAGGATAAGATAGGAAAATGAATAAAATGTAACTACTTTGCAGACCCAGAGGGTAGGAGAAGTAGTGAAGACATTAAAGATACAACAGAATTGGATTACTGGCTGCCTGTTGGCGTGTTACAGTGCGACTCAGCGAATGAGGTGAGTGAGTGTTATCTCGGCGCTGTTTAAGTTTAAACTTATGGATGGATGAATGGCAGTTTTGGCACTGCCAGCACTGCATTTATTTGCAAACCAACTGGGGCCCTTTTAAGGGAGAGAGACTGAGTGAGATCAAATCACATACAGCAGGAATGGCCCAGGACTTGGGATTGACTGAAAGAGATTGATTGCCCCCAGGCCACTGAGGCCAGTGTACTGTGTCTGTGTGAGTGATGATGGGTGGCTTGGCACTGGTGACTTTGACTTGCCCAACATAATGTATGCTTACAGCCTCATGGCATACATGATGTGACAGCTGGTTGCTGCTCATTGCTGTTGCTGCCTGGGCACTAGGCAGCAACGAGCAGCAGACAGCTGCTGTCTGTCACATGACAGTAACTCTTACATGGGCCATGTGCATTGTGGGATACCTATTTTGTAGTTTATGCTACTTGATAGTCACGTGACTATTAAGTAGCATGGACTACAGAGGGTCATCATAGAAACAGAGCCTTGTGGAGTGGCCAGTGAGTATCATGTAGGGTGTGGCCTTTTCAGTCAGAGACAGACTGGAGAGACCGTTAAAGCAAAAGCACTGCAGTTCAATCTGCACAATTCATCTCTGTGTTTGAGTGGAATTTGAGGGAAAAAAAAGAGTATACAACTTCTATATTTTGACATAAAAACAGTCATTTCAGTATTTCAGCTATGCTGCTGCTAACTTTGTAGTTCTTGCCTTTTTTGCTGCCATTTCTCATAGGCAAGGCCTGTTTTCACTTGAGGCCTAGTAGGCCTGAAGGTCCTAAAGGAACATAATTAGGTTGTAGTCTGTATCTTGTGTGACTGAGAATTGAGTCTGCACAATCTAGGTGGCCTGACTGGGAGGGCAGGAGGACATTTTGTAAAACTGTAGTTGTTGTAGTTTCAATTACAATAGCCTGCCTGTCCACCTCATCAATGACCAAGAGTACTTCAGGCTGAAATTTTCTTTTTGCCAGTGTCGACCCAGGCTTAAACGTGTGGGAGAGCTGTGGGCAGCAGTGTGTGTCACCGTACTCTACTAATTAAAACAAGCATTTGTCAATGCCGAATATTTGCTTGCTGGCATTGGCATTGGTAGTGTAGGAGTTACAGAGCTGCATAATAGGAATGGCAGTGAAGTATTGAACTGAAGGCAACCCACCACCACCCTGCAGAGAGTGACAGGCATTGGGGTGTGCCTTTGAATCATCAGGCATAACGGCCACGCCATTTCACCACACCTTACCGTGCAGACACCAACAAGTGTCATGATGTGGCTTGGGGTCTTTGGCCTACAGCGCACCCATTCCACCAGGAAATATTGTGAGATGGGTGCGGTATGGAGAATGGGGTGAACTTTGGGGTCAAGAGACCAAGGCACACCTCGATGCTTCTCAGTGGCTGCAGGGTGTGGATGGGGTGGAATGGTATAAGCATTGCAGGTGACAATCCCAAGTCACAGCCCTGATGCCTGTCATTCTCTACAGGGTGGGGTGTTATAGTCGGAAACCCTAATGCCTCAGGCATTCGTTGGTATTTTCACTCAAATTTTCAACATGGGTTTTTGTGACCCCCACCCCATGAACAGTGGCAATATCAGTTTGTTAGCGAAGCTGCTTTTGCACAGTGACTATGGCATTTGTCACCACAGGTGCAAAACACATTCTGAACAGGATGTGAAAATGACAGCTGTACTGTTCATGGGGAGGGTAAAAATGGCAATGTTGAAAATCTGCAGTGAAAATATAAAAAACGGTGAAGTCATGAGCTGCGTAGAAACTGTGCAACGTGCACCTGTAATGTAATTAGTTTGGGAATTGTTTACAGCAGATTGTCAACGCAGGCATTTTGGTGCCTCGATCATGAACAGTGTCACTGTGGTTTTCTGTATCTGTCCCGAACAATGATTTCCCACAGCGACCACGCATTTCTGTGCTGAAAGTGAGAAAACACATTTCGGCCATGTTGTGAAAATGACAGCTGTACTGTTCATAAGGAAGTGTGGAAAATGCCACTGGTGAAAATCTGGACTGAAAATATTAAAATTCATGAACTTACAAGGGTGCCTGGAAATTGCTTAGGAATTTTTTCACCAGATTTTCAAAATAGCCATTGTAAGACATCTGCTCATGAACAGTGTCACTGTGATTTTCTTAATGTGTCCCATACATTGAGTTAGCACACCGACTGTGCCATTATGCGTCCATGGGCAGAAACACATTTGGGTGAGATGTGAAAATGACAGCTATACTGCTCATAAGGAGGTATGGTAAAATGGCAATGTTGAAAATCTGGAGTGAAAATATTGAAAATCTGCGAATCTCACGACGCATGGAACAGCACGCAGATGCTCGTAAAATAGTCATTTGTGGGAATTTTTCACCAAATTTTAACATAGCCATTTTAACACCTCTGCTCACGAACAGTGTCACTGTGATTTTCTTAATGTGTCCCAAACATTGATTTCACACACCGACTGCGCCTTTGTGCTACATGCGCAGAAACACATTTTGGGTGAGATGTGAAAAATGACAGCTGTACTGCTCATAAGGAGGTGTGGTCAAATGGCAATGTTGGAAATGCAGAGTGAAAATATTAAAAATTCACGAACCTACGGCGTGCGTGGGAACAGCGCCAACGCTCATAAAACAGTAATTTTAGAAATTTTTTCACCAAATTTTCAACATAGGCTTTTGAGAGCCCACCTTATGAACACTGGCACTGTCATTTCATTAATCAGTCCCGAAAGATGATTTTGTGCAGTGATCACGAAATCGGCCTCGGCCCCATTAACGCCATGACAGTGACAGAATTCATGAGGAGGGGTCCCAAAACCCCATGTTGAAAATGGTGCCAAAATTCCAACAAATGCCTGAGATATGCAGCAAAGTTGAAAAACCCTATTCATTACATTGTACAGCTTACCGGCATTTCCTCAGTTCGCGGTCGGCTTTGAAACATAGAAACATAGAATTTGACGGCAGTTAAGTACCGCTTGGCCCACCCAGTCTGCTCATTTCCTACCTAATGGATAGCTGCAGATCCTAGTTAACCAGCAGCCTACTTCTTCTACCCCCACCCCTAAAATTGCCTTATGACTGTTGCGATGCTTGAATTCCACCACTGTTTTGACTCCACAACCTCCTCCAGAAGGCCATTCCATGCATCCACACCTCTCTGTGAAAAAATGCTTCCTTAAATTACCTCTGAGCCTCTCCCTCTATCTTCAAATTGTGCCCCTTGTTCTTGCACACCTCTTTTTTGAAAGATGCTACCCTCTTGGACTTTGTTGATTCCTTGAGGTACTTGAAAGTTTCTATCATGTCCCCCTCCCTCCTTTCCTCGAGGCTATACATATTAAGCTCCTTAAGTCTCTCTTCATATGTCTTCCAGTGCAGACCCTGCACCATTTTAGTTGCCCTCCTCTGGACAGCTTCCATCCGTCTATGTCTTTGCAGAGATTGGGTCTCCAGAACTGCAGCAGTACTCAGATGGGGTCTCACTAGCTGTCTGTACAGAGGGATAATAACTTCTTGTTTTCTACTGGTGATGCCTCTCCCTATGCATCCCAGTATCCCCTAACCCTCCTTGCTGCCCTCTCACATTGCTTGTCCACCTTTAGGTCATCTTATGTGACTACCCCAGGTACCTTTCCATTTTTGTTGTTGTTAGTATCTCACCCCATTGTGTACTCTTCCCTGGGTTTTTGTTTCCCAGGTGCATTACCCTGCACTTCTTAGCATTGAATCTAAGCTGCCATACATTTGACCATTCCTCTAACCTTGCCAAGTCCTTCTCATCCTTTCCACCCCACCTTGTGCATCAACTCTGTTGCAGATCTTTGTGTCATCTGCAAAGAGACATACTTTCCTTCCAGTCCCTCTGCAATGTCACTTATAAAGACATTGAAGAGGACCGTCCTAATACTGAACCCTACGGTACCTCACTAGTAATCCACCTTTCTTCAGAGTGGGCTCCATTTACTATTACTCTATGTGTCCTATTCTCCAGCCAATTCTTTACCCAGGCTGTCATCTTGGGACCCACTCCCAGGCTGGCTAACTTGTATATTAATCTTTTGTGTGGGACTGTGTCAAATGCCTTGCTAAAGTCTAGGTAGGCCATGTCCACAGCCCCTCCCTGATCTACTACTTTGGTCACCCAGTCAAAGAAATCAATCAGATACGTCTGGCATGACCTTCCACTGTGAATCCATGCTGCCTTGGGTCCTGTGCCCTCTGGCCTCTAGATACTCGACAATTCTTTCCTTCAGAAGTGATTCCATCATTTTCCCCATCACTGAAGTTAAACTAACAGGTCTGTAGTTTCCTGCTTCTGCCTTGCTCCCACTTTTGTGAAGAGATTCACATCTGCACTCCTCCAGTCCTCGGGTACCACCCCATCCTCCCATGATTTGTTAAAGAGGGTAGTTAGTGGTGTCACTAGTTCCACCCTTAGTTCTTTTAGAATTCTGGGATGAATCCCATCAGGCCCCATTGCTTTGTCCACCTTCAGTTTTAAGAGTTCGTTTCAGAACCCTTTCTTCTGTAAATGGGCTGGTATCAACTTCTGTATCCAAAGTGTTTCTACTGTTTGTTTTAGGTACCTCCCCTCTTCATTTGTAAATACTGAGCAAAAATATTTGTTTAGTATCTCTGCCTTTTCACAGTCACCCTCTGCCCACCCTCCCTGCCCTTTATTAAGCCTCACTATCCCTCCCTTGGTCTTCCTTCACTGCCTGATGTACCTATAAAGGTTTTATCCCTTCTTAACTGAGTTGGCTATCTTTTCCTCAGTTTGGGCCTTTGCTGTTCTGACTGCCTTCCCAGCATCCTTTTGCTTTAACTGATACAGTTCTCAGTCCTGCTCCTTCTGTGATTCCTTGTACTTCCTGAATGCTTTCTTTTTCTCTTGAACCTTCACTGCCACTTCCACTTCCTTTGAGAACCATAGTGGTTTCTTACATCATTTTGTTTTGTTTATTTGCTTCACACAAAGGCTTTTTACCTCTGGGATGGCAGTTTTTATTATTCCCATTGTTCTTCCACCCTCCTTCCTGCCCATTTGCTAGTGCATTCTATAGGCACTCACCCATTTTAGCAAAGTCAGCCCTCCTAAAGTCCAGTACTTTTGCCTTTGTGTGGCTTGACTCTATTGCTGTGTTTATTGTGAACTATACTGTTCGATGGTCGCTAGTTCCCAGATGGCTACCCACTTCTACATCTGTGATCCTCTCCATCTCCATTTGAGAGAACCAAGTCTAAGATTGCTCCCTCTCAAGTGGGCTCCAATACTAGTTGTCTAAGGCATGCCTCCTGTAGGGCATCTAGAATAACCCCACTCTAAGTGGCTGCTGCAACTGCACTCCAGTTAACATCTGGCATATTGAGATCACCCATTCGCAATATCTCCCTTTTTCTGCCATTCTAAGTATACTTTCTATCATTTCCTTGTCCATTTCCTCCCCTGAGAAGTGGGTCTGTATACAACCCTGTGCGGATTGTGGTGCCATTCCTGTCTCCAAATTTACCCACAGTGTTTCTTCTCCTCCCTGTTTACCCTTTTGTTCTGTTGCTTTGATTCTTTCCCTTATGTAAAGAGCTACTTCTCCTCCTCTTTTACCCTCCCTGTCCCTCCTGTAGATAGTGTATCCTGGTATGTTTCAGTCCCAGTCATGGTTTTGTGTGTACCATGTTTCTGTGACTGCCACGATATCCAGATGTTCCTCCTCCATCAAGGCCACTAATTCAGGAGCTTGTTACCCAGACTATGGGCATTGGTACTCACTGATCTCCATTTTTGATGGCTTTATCTTCTGTTGCAGCATCCCCACTGACCTTTCTACCTCGGTCTTTTCTCATTTAGTACCCTG
Organism: Neoceratodus forsteri; assembly: GCA_016271365.2. Taxonomy (NCBI): domain Eukaryota; kingdom Metazoa; phylum Chordata; order Ceratodontiformes; family Ceratodontidae; genus Neoceratodus; species Neoceratodus forsteri. The sequence continues at coordinate 1,135,748,847 of CM057455.1, read as the reverse complement.
TATTGTAGGAGAGGCTGGGATTTTCCTGCTGCTTATCAGTGCTTCCCCCTTGACTAGTTTAAAAGCTTGCCAATGAAGCATTTAGACCGATTGCTCAAAAGACTTGTTCCTTCCTGGACAAATGCAGACCATCCTGCCAGTATAGGCTGGTGTCCTCCAGGTGGAACCCCAGTCCCCAATGAAGCCAAACCCTGTGCTCCACACCATTTTTCAACCATTCATTAAACTGCATGGTGCAAAGTACCCTCGCCTCACCCATGCCATTGACAGGCAGCACCTCTGAGAAGGATACTGTATGTGCTACTTGTCTTAAGCCCCTCACCAACTCTACAAAGTCCTCCTGCACTGCTCTAATCTCATGATGAGCCAAGTCATTTGTCCCTAGGTGGACAATGACGTCCAGTTCAGACTCCCATGCAGCTGTTCTCGTGATCCTGAGGATCGCTTCCTGTCCCTCAAGCCATGGCACCAGGCAGGCACCTTACTTCAGTTTTCCCTCATCCCCCAGTTCTATCCCCTAATAACTAAGTCCCCACCAGGAGCTGCTTCCTTTCCCTGTGGTGTCCTCTGCCTCCTTCCTGTGGGCCTCCCTTGTGACAGTTGTCCTCTGCCTCCTTATTCTCCTCTGCAGGTGCATCCATAGGTGAGCTATGCTCCCTCAGAATGGTGTATGGATTGTGGAGTGGAACAACTGACTGGTGGGCCTCTGTTCCACCATCCTCATCCTCCCTGAGCCCACTGTGGTCCAACTGCTGTGCTTTCTTCGCAACCTCTGAGGTAGTGGTGGTGGTTCTGGTGCTCCCTGGATGGGGAGATTCCTTCCTACTGTCCAGTGTGGCCTGGGGAAGGTTCCCTTACTACTGTTCAGTGTGGCCTGAAGATGGGCAACTTCCTCCTCAGGGCAGAGTAGTTGTCTGCAAATAGGGCAGCATCTCAGCCTCCAGAAAGACTCCCGGAAGACTGCTGCCCCACAGCCATTACATTGCACTACTCCCCACATGTTTATCTACTTTTGTGTGTGTGTGTGTGTGTGTGTGTGTGTGTGTGTGTGTGTGTGTGTGATTGGATTGTTATATAGAAATATATGTATTATACAATATGTATGCTTATATTATCAGTGCAGTGTGCTAGAGAGGATATGACAGTGATATGCACCTTGCACTCTTGAGGAAATTATTTCAGAACCCCAGGTATAAAGGAACTATTTCCAGGGTAGGTTGGGTGAGGGTGGGCAGGGGTTGGGCCTAAACTGTGCCCTCACGAAACAATCAGCTAAAAGCTCTGACCCACTGCTGCAATGAGTGCCTTCCTGTCAGCAAGATGCCCTACACAACAATTTGACAGAGAAAATACCCTGCTAATTAAACAGAGAAAAATCCAGACATCCAAGTCAGACACAGGTAAACCTCCCCAGCCCCAAAACAGCCTGGTGGTTTGTGCTCTGAAAGCAGTCAGCCCCAAAATAAGTCAGCTGTGCTTTAAACTCTTCCTGCACTAAAAATCTTAAGAATTGTAACAAAAGTAAAGCTAGATCCACCTCCTCTGTTGCTTGAAAGACTGTCTTTCCTGATAATTCTAAGATACTGAGACAGCATGTCAATGGCATACATAAAAGTGCATGTATCCACATCCCACCTACTGTGACATACTCTGTCCATCCTTGGTCACACCACCCAGACCCTTTACTATCACATACCTCCACCCCCACCTCACCCCGGTACCAGTGAAGATTATATTTATGCAATGGGGTGGACATTATCAATCTAGATAACTCATTTATCTTGGTGTAAAACAGTGAGCAGTGAGATAAATGCATTTATCTAAACAGTTGCATTTATTCCAATAGTTGTTGCCATCAATCCCCCACCTGACACTACGTCCTACCATCAGTTTCACTGTAGCCCTCTGAACACATAGGCTCTTCATCACATACAGACTACCTACTCGATCTGAAACATTCAGCTTTCTGCTCCGCTTCCAAACTGCCTACAAGGACCAGCACACACTATCAAAAGCGGTGACTTATTTAGTTTTAAACTCCACCTGCATGTTACCCCCTGCTTCAATTTAGATCCGCTACACTCTGAACCACTCCTCCTCTCACTCCTGTCAAATTCACTAATCCAGATGGTCACATTTACTTTAGTGAATCAAGAAACCAAACAAAAGTAAACTAGTACTCTCCTAACACTGCATCTGTGACAAAGGGCTGACATTGGTACCAACACTTATGTGCTCTCTCCGTTTGGTAAACTGCACCGTAATCCAGCAATACTCTACCCATGAATAGGACCTCCCTATGCTCTACAAAGTACACCATTTCTGCCCCATCTGGATGCAAAACCTGCAAAATAAATAATCTACCCTGGCTTTTTTTTTATCCAAATTGCTGAACTGCAGTCTGACCCTGTCTCGTCTCATTCACAGCCATTTGTTCCGACCGTAGCCATAGTTTCCAGTCTCGCTGTGTTCCTCAGGACATGCTTCTGTTTTACAAAGAAAATTAACTTCAAAATGTTATCTGCAGCCAAGACTCATCGCTGGCAATCTCTGAGTGACCTCGCTAAGACAAGATGCTATATATTTTTTTTGGCGAGATGGCCACACACACACCTGGAAAATCAAACACCATGACACTGGAGCATCCATGACAACCCATAGCAGCCACTGGGTCCAATGTAGGGACACACGGCCTCACAACAAAAAGTACACTGCTTTTTTTTTTTTTTTTTGGAACTGATGTTAATTAAAAATTACTTTGCCATTACTCTAACCTATCCCTATTGCATTAATGAAATATGCAATGAGGGACAGTTAAATACCTGTTCCATCCATATTCAGTGCAGCTTGCCTCAGGCACCTCACTCATGGCTTATGCCACTCATGAGGTCACCCGAGTCAAACTGCACTATATAGATAAATCATGTATGTAACTGTCCCACATTGCATATCCCTTATAGATAGCCTGCCTTGAACCACCCACAACACATCAGTTACACATACGCTCCCCAGTGCCATTTTGTCCCCACCAGCCACACTGTTCAGAGGGTAAGACATCACTTTTAGCTTTTCAAGTGGGTTCTGGGATTCAGGTGAAGTTACTGGTCACTTCACTACATCACAATCTTGAGTCAGTACAGCGCCAAAATTAGAGTTTGCTGCCCCCAGAGTTAGAATATATAGCTGAGGGGACATAGCCCCTGGAAAAGAGAGGTCACCAACATAGACATTTGCCGCTGTAGTGACTCAGTGCCCTAATGCTGGCACCATGTGAGGATGGAACCATTACTGGTGACTGCCACATACTGTTGCTAGGTGCAGAGTTGATTCTGGAATGAGTTCTGAGACATCAGGGGTGAAACCCTTTTGTTGGTTTGTCAGCAGAGCTGTAAATCCAGGTAGCCTATTTATTCATCACATGACCCTCCAAATCCCATAGATTGTTGATAACTCCCGTTCCTTTTGCCTTGTCAGAACCTAGCTGCACCAGCATCTGTATCTGGAAGCAGGCACACAATGTGACAGCAATACATCAAATATTACTGCACTCATTTCTTCTGTTCTCATGTCACCAGCATCCTATCCCCCTTCTCACGCTGATGCAGATTTCAAAAAGTTTAGCAGGAGAGGTCTATTTGATAACACTGGCAGTCTGTAACATTACTCACTGCAGAACACGCTCCACATTTCCCCATGATTAGAAAGGCCATAGATGGGGAATATGGAGATTATGACCCTCTCAGAGAAGTGACAGAGACCTTTCTGCAGGATTTACAACTTCTAAGTACCACAGAGAAGACAGAAAATGAATCAGGAAGCTAATAAGAAACATGCAGCCACCCCACACCAGGTCTCCAGCAGGTAAGTCCTAGCTAACAGGTCATAATGCATATTCCTCTGATGCACTTTTGCCATGGATGAATCATGAGCAGCTTCAGTTCACCAGGGTGTGAAGGCATCAATAATGCTGCCACAGAAAACCGTGGGAATGGCACTGATTAAATGAGGCTGGGTCTACGGGCTACAGAGCACCACTACTCTCCACCACACCTCATTTAATTTTAATCACACCTCCCCATTAACCCAACTCCACTACTCAGCTGAAAACCAAGTTCAACAAACTAGAAGCAAAATCTTCAACTCAACAAGTCCAATTCCTAGAAACGGCTCTCTACAAATTTTCATGACAAAGAGAGGTCAGAACTAAGTTTTGCAGCTACTAGCCAGCAGGTCCAGTGACTGAAGAAGCTCCTAGTGCAACTGGTATACATACTGAACTGCTGCCTTCTCCCATTACAAGAAAGCAGGCCAAGGCGAGGGAAGCGCTTACCAGCCTGATACAAAATCTATCAGCATTTGGCTAGTGAGCAGGTGCCAATTTAACATTGCTGGATAACTACCTGTGATAACACTGTATCCAGGTCTTCAGCTAGAGAATTATTTTGAAGGGTCTGGAACACCTGTCTAGTGGATTTTCAGAGGTCATGCAAAAAGTATCAGGAGTCCCTGTCAAGCAAAATTCTATACTTAAATGCCAGTTTCAAAATAATAGCCGTCTGTCCTCAGCACCCATTTTATTTTCCAGGGACAATTGTTTGTGTTTCCCTGCCTGCCTTGAGGACAGGTACTATGTCAGAAGTAACTCACAGGCACTAAGGTGACAGGAAACCAACATGGTGTGTAAAGCTGGGCTGATTGATGTCCTAACATCACGATGCCCCTATGTCATGTGGTGAGGTATGTCTGTCTAACCAAAATCATATGATGTCTTTAATATCAGCAGTTACTGTTGATCGGTGGCAGGCCGAGAGCTGCTGAAGGACTGCTGACTGCATACATACCTCATCATGCAAGCTGCTGTTCCCACACTGAGTACCTCATTTCACTCTCTTCTGTGCTTCAGGCAATTATGTAAGGTGGGTGCTCAGTCAAAGCTCCCCCAAAGGAATTAAAACCCTACTGTCTAAGTGGCAACTCTGGTGTGCATAAGGGAGGATAATTAAAGCCTTTTTATAAAATGGCAAAAAAATTGGAATTTCGCTTGCAAAGAGTTGGCCACCATGCATAAAATCTCTGTAAATGCAGAGTCAGCTGCCAAACTTCATTTCCTTCCCATAAAAAAAACTCCTTATTGAACAATATCAGAAGCCTCCAAACAGAAACAAAATCCAGTGCCCACTATCTTAAACATCTCACCTTTACTACAATGATATTTAAATATTAATCATAAACTGGTCACAATCTTTAAAACAAAACTGCACTACCACACTTACAGCACAGAGCAAAACAAATTCCATAACTTAAAGGAGTAGTACACCCAGAATTTAAAAACACATGTTATGTAGAGTGTTTTGATATGTATGTTAAATCCTAGTGTGTCCTTCCCTCTACCTGCTATTTGGAGTTTTCCTAAATTGCCTGCTAGATGTATGGTAGTTTCGACCCTGGGGATCTCCATAACAAATAGTTTTATTGGCTTTCTTCTCCCAGGATATCCCCATCTCATGTAACAGTGATGTAGCCATGCCCTTGGATTTAGCATGTGTATTGCTTTAAAATTAGTTTAGCAACAGCAGCGCCTTGTAATTTCTTATCCAGGGAGCACAAATGGCAACAGTTAGTTTAGCAGATACATGAGAGTCAGCTAACTGGGGTTTCTGTAAGACAACAGCTACTAAATAGCTCTAATTCACTATTTTTTTCTCTGTTCAACAGGTCTAGCTAGCAGGAGTGTTGTAACATCAAAAACACAAATAATGAATTAGAGCTATTTAGTAGCTGTTGTCTTACAGAAACCCCAGTTAGCTTGCTCTCGGTATCTGCCAAACTAACTGTTGCCATTTGTGCTTCCTGGATAAGAAGTTACAAGGCTCTGCTATTGCTAAACTAATTTTAAAGCTATACACATGCTAAATCTAAGGCATGCCTACATCACTGTTACATGAGATGGGGCATCCTGGGAGAAAGAAAGCCAATAAAACTATTTGTTATGGAGATCCACTGGGGTCATAAACCTACCATACAGCTAGCAGGCAATTTAGACAATTCCCCACAGCTTGGAAAACAGCCATTATCACACCTATTCATAAAGGAGGCGACAGGTCATCGGCCAACAACTACCGGCCAATCTCCATCCTCCTCCCTCTCTAAAGCCCTGGAGAAAGTGGTGGCCATTCAAATCACTGATTATCTGGCTAAGCATAACATCTTGATGCCCAGAGCAACATGGCTTCCGTGCGGGTCACAGTACCAGCACTGCCCTTATTGAATTCTCCAACTTCCTACACTCCTCCTTGGATACCAGCTCCCTAGCTGGTGCAGTGTTCATTGATCTCTCAAAGGCTTTGACACTGTCTCCCATCCACTGCTGCTGAATGCATTCTGCCTCATTGGTCTCTCGGCTGGCCCCTGGCATGGTGTGCTAGCTATCTTGACACTCGATCCCAGTGTGTCAAGATTAATAACACACTCTCCGACACACCATCCCATTCTCTGGGGTCCCCAAGGCTCCATCCTGGGCCCCTTCTCTTCTCGCTGTATCTGAACACCCTGCCCAGTGCATGCTCTGGCAAAATACTGTTGTATGCAGACGACGCTGTCCTTTTGCCACCCACCGTAATCCCATCTCCTACAGGACTCCCTACAGCAGTCTTTCAACAGTGCCGAGGCTTGGTTTAAGGAGCCAGACTCGTCATCAATCTTAAGAAAACCAAAACTATGCTCTTTTCACACCCCCAAAACAAAGCTAGCAACCACCCACTCTATATCCTTCCAAGCACCAACCAACCACTGGAACAAGTCTGCTTCTACAAATACCTTGGGGTTACCTTGATTCAGCCCTCACATTTCCACAACCCATCGACGCCCTAACATCCGCCACCAACACACGGCTTGGCATCCTATTCCACCATAAACCTGCCTTCCACCAAATGCTCTCCGGCTAGCTGTTACATCGTCCGTCTGTCCCTTGTAGACTATGGTCTACCAGTATACGGTGCTGCCGACACCACTGCACTCAACAAAATTCACCTAACCCTGAATAAAGTGTGCAGATTAATTACTGGTGCCCCCAGGCTCACACACACCTGTCAGCTATATGTCAATGCTAACCTGCTTACCCTGGATGAACGGCTCCGATACCAGACCTGTCTCCTCACCAAAAAACCCTACCGGGCTCTCCCGGGGCAGCATGCATCCATCCACCAGAGCCCTCCCACCATTGCAACACGGTCTTCCTACAAGACCACTCTAAAGGTCCCCAGAATGAGAACCAGCCATGGCCAGAGGTCCTTCAGCTATAGAGCCCCAACCTGGTTTAACTCTCTCCTGCCACCATCACCAATGCCATCACCGTCTCCACATTCAAAACCGCCTTCAGAACCACATCTTCAGCACTGTGAACTGCTCCTGTCTCTGAACATAGCCTCCACCTCTTTCTCTTGACAATGCCCCGGCAGCTCTCCACCCTACCATCCCTCCACCACTTCCCTGTACATCATGCCTAGGTTTAACCTGGCCAGTGCCAGCTGTTTTCAATGTTTATCTACCAGAATGCTTACTTGATACCAACTTGTGTAATACCTGTTATCAATTACATGTACCCTGTACCCAATTGTATTTGTCCGACCACTATATGACGTGGCACCTCTGGTGAATGCCTATTGATTCTTTGCAAATCTTTGCTATGTAACAGAACATAATGTATGTCTTTATGTGAGAAGTACCTTTGAAAGCGAGCCTCTGGCTCAAAGGTTGTAAACTGATTCTTAAATAAATAAATAAATAAAAATAAGATAAAACTCCAAATAGCAGACAGAGGAAGAACACACTAAGATTTAACATACATGTCAAAACACTCTACATAACATATGTTTTTGCACATTCTGGGTGTACTACTCCTTTAAATACATCAACTTGACTCCCAACTGCTTAAAATTAACAGTTTGGCCTGTTCACAAAAACACAATGTTAACCTGTTCCACCATTACAGTCAGCTTCATCGAGCACAAAAACATGCTCATCTCCACTCCATTTTACATCACAGAATTGCAGTTACATTTTTTCTTTAAACTGGTATTCCTCACCTCTTCAGTTCTTCTGCCTGTCATGGGTGAAGTTAGCTGGTAGAGATCTGCATAATTCTGAGACAAAAATGGGAGAGCACTCAGACAATTAATGTGGCTCTGGCTGCTACCGAGCTCCCTGGACCCATTTCTTGCTTTCTTGGGGACGAAATGCAATTCCCGGTACTTCTGCTGCTTACAGAGGCAAAAGTCACAGTGAACATCGACTCCTGCCATGATCAACCCCTTCTCTTCTCCTGTATCTGAACACCCTGCCCAGTGCATGCTCTGGCAAAATTCTGCTGTATGCAGGCAGCGCTGTCCTTTTGCCACCCACCGTAATCCCATCTCCTACAGGACTCCCTACAGCAGTCTTTCAACAGTGCCGAGGCTTGGTTTAAGGAGCCAGACTCGTCATCAATCTTAAGAAAACCAAAACTATGCTCTTTTCACACCCCCAAAACAAAGCTAGCAACCACCCACTCTATATCCTTCCAAGCACCAACCAACCACTGGAACAAGTCTGCTCCTACAAATACCTTGGGGTTACCTTGATTCAGCCTCATTTCACAACCACATCGGCGCCTAACATCCGCCACCAACACCCGGCTTGGCATCCTATTCCGCCATAAAATCTGCCTTCCACCAAATGCTCTCCGGCTAGCTGTTACTTGTCCGTTCTGTCCCTTGTAGACTATTGTCTACCAGTATACGGTGCTGCCGACACCACTGCACTCAACAAAATTCACCTAACCCTGAATAAACGTGCAGATTGATTACTGGTGCCCCAGGCTCACACACACACCTGTCAGCTATATGTCGATGCTAACCTGCTTACCCTGGATGAATGGCTCCGATACCAGACCTGTCTTCTCACCAAAATACCCTATAGGCTCTCCCCTGGGGTAACAGCATGCATCCACCAGAGCCCTCCCACCATTGCAACACGGTCTTCCTACAAGACCGCTCTAAAGGTCCCCAGAACGAGAACCAGCCGTGGCCAGAGGTCCTTCAGCTATAGAGCCCCAACCTGGTTTAACTCTCTCCTGCCACCATCACCAATGCCATCACCATCTCCACATTCAAAACCGCACTTTGGAACCACATCTTCAGCACTCGTAACTGCTCCTGTCTCCTGAACATAGCCTCCACCTCTTTCTCTTGACAATGCCCCCGGCAGCTCTCCACCCAACCATCCCCTCCACCACTTCCCTGTACACCATGCATAGGTTTAACCTGGCCAGTGCCAGCTGTTTTCAATGTTTATCTACCAGAATGCTCATTTGATACCGACTTGTGTAATACCTGTTATCAATTACATGTACCCTGTACCCAATTGTATTTGTCTGACCACAATGTGACGTGGCACCTCTGGTGAATGCCTATTGATTTTTGCAAATCTTTGCTATATAATCAAGCATAATGTATGTCTTTATGTGTAGTACCTTTGGAAAGCGAGCCTCTGGCTCAAAGGTTGTAAACTGATTCTTAAATAAATAAATAAATAAAGCGGCTGTTCCTTTTCTTCTGGTTCCATTTTACACCTGTTCCCTATGACTGCACGCTAAACACACATTTGTAAATGGAGCTGCTGACATAATTAATTGCACCAGCAGCTCTCCACATAATTTAATTTTGGCAGCCCATACACACTGAAGAAAAATGCTACCTAGCTTGCAGCTGCATTTTGCCCATTTCCTGGTGGTTGGGAAGTGAGTGCATGGTCCAGTGTACACACCGCTAGTGGTGCCAAGTTAACCTGCTGTCAAGCTCCATGGCCCCATTTCTACAGTTCTAGGGAGCCATGGGGCTTGAAAACTCAAATATCGATCGTGCTGTCCCCAGTGGTGGTGGTGGGCCCTCCAAGTGTACACAGTACCACCTAGAGACTAAACATACGCACAATGGCACCATCTGTTGTAAAGTGGCATTCTCTAATAATTAAAACCAATAAAATGAAATGATTTACAACAATACACATCATGTTTTATCATTGTATTACAATTACAGTGCAAGTGAGCCATTTTATAAATCTGATAATCCACTTCAGGGTGTGCATTAAAAGATAGTAATGCACTTCCCAGGGTATAAGGACACACAGCCTTTGGCCTCAGCAACCCACAAGAGACAGGGCTATCCTAGATCTAGTACTGACTAACAAAGAAGGGATCACAGATCTCCAGGTAGAAGGTCACCTGGGGCCAGTGACCATCACATGGTATGGTTCAATTTGGCTACTACATCTAAATCATCCCATTCCAAGGCAAAAATATGGGACTTCAGAGGAGCTGACTTTGATAAGATGGCCAACAGAGTTAAGCCAGCCCTGGCAAAAGAAACACAGGTGGTGGTACAGGCAAAGTGGACAAGCATTAAGGATACAATACTTGAAGCAACATCCCATTGTGTTAGACAGAAAGGAAGTGCAAAAGAAGAAGGAAACCACTTGGTTCTCAAATACAGTAGCAGAAAAGGTCAGAGCCAAAGGCTGGCCTTCAGAAAATATAAGGAACACAGCGGGATGAAGATAGGAGGCATACCAAACTGCCCTAAGGGAAGCAGGTAAGGCAGTAAGGCAGGCAAAGTCCCAAACTGAGGAAACACTAGCCACGAACAGTAAAAGAAGGTGACAAGACTTTCTATAGATACATTAGTGAAAGGAGAAAGTCCAGAGGTGTGCTAAGCAATGGAGAAAGGGAGCATGTGAGGAGGAGGACCCTGTAAAGGCATCTATCCTAAATAGATACTTTTGCTCAGTATTTACTGAAGAGAAGGTAGGCAGGGCCCACAGCTCAGCAGCATGGACACAGGGGAGGGAGGTGAGCACTACTCCCTTCACAAAGAAAGGGTCCTACAAGAGCTTGCTAAGCTCAGGTGGATAAGGCAATGGGACCTGATGGCATACATCCCAGGGTACTTAAGGAGCTAAAGGAGGAACTAGCAGAGCCATTAGCAGAATTGTTTAGTGAGTCTCTGAGCACAGGAGGGTCCCAGAAGACTGGAGAAGGGCTCATGTGATCCCACTCCACAAGAGTGGTAGCAGGGAGGCGGGGAACTACAGACGGTCAGTCTTACCTCAGTAGTGGTCAAGATTATGGAGGCACTCCTTAAGGAAAGGATAGTGCAACACCTGGAATCCATAGGGCACAGGATCCAAGACAGCATGGGTTTACAAAGGAAGGTCCTGTCAAACTAATCTCATAGATTTCTTTGACTGGGTAACCAAGTGGTGGACCAAGGGGAGCAGTTGATGTTGCCTACCTTGACTTCAGCAAAGCTTTTGACACTGTTCCACATAGAAGATTGATAAATAAGCTAGGTAGGCTCGGGGTGGGTCAGAAGTTGGTCAACTGGGTGGCAAACTGGTTGACTGGCAGAAAACAGAGTATGGTGGTAAATGGTATACAGTCAGAAGAGATGCAAGTCACAAGTGGGGTACCTCAGGGATCAGTCCTGGGGCCAGTCCTATTCAACATCTTCATTAGTGACCTCTGAGATGGACTAGAGGGTAAGGCTTGTCTGTTTGCAGATGACACCAAGATCTGCAACAGAGTAGATGATCCAGATGGGTGGGCAGAATGAGAAGAGATCTGGATAAACTAGCAGAATGGTCAGAAGAGTGGCAACTGGGATTTAATGCAAAGAAGTGCAAAATCATGCACATAGGGAAGAGAACCCTGAAGCCACTTATAGGCTGGGAGGAGTTGCTAGCAGTCACAAAGGAAGAAAGAGACTTGGGCATCATCATCACTGATGACCTAAAATCATCAAGCAGACCTCTAAAGCAGTAGGTAAGGCTAGGGGGTGTTAGGGTGTATTAGTAGGGGTATCACAAGTCGTAAGAGGAGGTAATAATCCTCTGTACAAGACATTGGTTAGCCCCATCTGGAGTACTGCGGCAGTATTGGAGGCCACACCTTCACAAGGACATTAACCAAATTGAGGCAGTCCAGAGAGGGCAACCAAAATGGTGCAGGGACTGCATCAGAAGACATATGAGGACAGATTAGCAGGAGCTCAATATGTATACCCTTGAGCAAAGGAGGAGAGAGGTGATATGATCGAGACATTTAAACACCTTGAGGGCATAAACAAGGTGAAAGAGTCTAACATGTTTAAATATAAGAAAATAGCAGGACAAGAGGACACAGCATGAGATTAGAGGGAGGCCGATTAATGGGGAATGTGAGAATTCTTTTTCACAGAAAGGGTGGTAGATGCATGGAATGGCTTACCAAAAGAAGTGGTGGCTATGAATACAGTGCAGGGCTTCAAACAGGCATGGGATAGGCATAAGGGAGCAATACAAATGACTATGAATAGGTCACTGACAGAGCAAAGGCCGATGGCACATTTATATGGTAGAACAAGAAATGGGCAGACTGGATGGGCCTTGCGGTCCTTATCTGCCGTCAACTTCTATGTTTCTATGTTTCTATGTTTCATGCCTTAGCGCCCTGAAGTGTCATTAAAATCCTTTAATGCACACTGGGTCACGGCTATTACTTACATAAGGGCTAGAAAACAGAGTTCTAACTAACAAAATATTTTCAGGGCAGGTAGCAAGTAAGAGATACTTGGGATTTAGAAAGAGGGGGTGGAGCCTTCAAAAGCTATTTAAAAGCCCTTGTCATAGCAGGTCAGGCCTACAGAGGAGGAGAGGAAAGCAGATTAAAAGCCCACATCAGAAACGTAAAACTAGAAAACAGAAAAAAAATCAGTGGCAAAGGCAAAATGTTCATTTCACCTGTCCCACAGCCAGCCATCCTCCACTGCCAATATTATGAGATGGGCTAACAGTAGAACCAATACGCTAAGAGCACTGTCCTTATAAAGCGGATGTAAGCTTGAATCCGCGTAACATGCTGGAGTTACGTTGATAATGTTTCCATGTTTCAATGCATATCAAAACAGAGCAATGCTTGTCAATCAAATCAATAGTTTCCCACCTTTTTTATTTTTTTAATTACTTGTTTTTCCTTAATTTTGAATTTTTAGTTCATATTCACCATAACCAAATAAAATTGCATACTTTTCTAATTTTGCACCTTTCTTTTCCCTTTGACCCCAACCCACTAACTTCTTATGCCTTCCATGAGCACTTAAGAACAGCATCAGAAGGTATTAATACAAAGAAGTGCTATTAAAATGGCTGGTATGAAAACAGGGGTGTATTCTGCACACTCTGCTTGTCTGATCATTGGTGATGATGGGGTCCGGGGTACTTATATAGGGTCAGAAGGAGATCTGGATATCTGAAATGAATATGGAAAGAATAACTTAAGTTTCAAGTACAGTATATTGATTTAACTTGATAATCTACTACAAGACACATGTCTCATTTGCACAGGATCCCTGGACTCAAATCTGCATATGGCAGCACTGTGGTCTAGTTTAATTACAGTGCCTCAACCATGGCGCCACCGGGCGAGCTCATTTATTTGTAAGTTTTGAGCAGGAAAGGCACACTAAGCTATTAATGCTCATTTCTAGGTGCATCTGGGGGTGGGTGAGGAAGGGTGCATGGGCCTGTTTTATTGACAGTGGAATGTTTGCCATGACACCAGGGAAACTCTCCTGCTGTTGTACAGTAAGTGCCATGGGATCTTTTACTTCTCCTTAGAGAGTGACCAGAGATGGGCAGATGGGACTTTGATTTAACGTCTCATTCATGACGGCACTTCACCAGTGCAGCACCCCTCCTACTGCACTACAGTGCCAGTTCTGGGTATTACCCCAAGTACCAGGTGTGGGGCTAGAACCTGCAACTTTCTGACCTTCCAGCCTCAGAGGTAAGCATACTGCCTGCTGAGATACTGACACTGCCAAGTTTAGTGGTTACAGCAGTGGTTTACTAACCAGGAAATTACAGGTTCAAACTCTACCTGAGCAAAACTGCTCACTTTGTAATCTAGAGCAAGTCACTTTTAAACCCCCAGTATTTCAGTCCACCCAGCTGGGAACTGCATAGAAACACAAGAAAACAGCAGATTCAAGGAGAGTAGTAACACATTTTTAAATAAACGTACTAAGTTGTGGCGGCTAACATGCAAACAATAAATACAGCTCTCATGAGCAGTCAGTGGGTGCTCGCAGAAGCTGTAATTTTATTCTAGGGGCATTTGCAGACCTACAATTTTTGCAAATTTTTCCGTAACAAAAACTTTTCTTTGTCACAAGACATGAACAGAACCGACCAGAACAGACAAAATGGTTGCTACGTTCATCATTTGACAGTTATTACCATGCTGCAGTACAGAGTTAAAGCAAAATAAGATGTAAATTCCATCTGTTTATCTCTTAGTCAGCAGAAGTCCACCCTCTGGACAGAAAGTCAATGCTCATTTACAGTAGAGGGCCTGTGCACTTTGATGTGTACTCCACACTGCGGTGTGACGCAGCCGCTCATCAGTGACACTGAATTCAGAGATGCAGCAGATTGTTTTTATTTTCTACAAGATAGCGCTGGTGCTTTTCAATGCATTTTACGGCGACCAGGCAATGCAATCCCCCAAAAATCCGGCGAAACTCTGGTATCCTAGCATGTCACACAGTCCACTACGAGACTAAAGTAGTAAGTCAGTAACACTGTGCGACGAGGAGCAGATGTCGTTTTATAAAGCAAATCTATTAGTGTAAAAAACAAAATTGTAAGTCAGTTTTAATATCTGGGAAGGTGTCAGTAACATTCTGGATAGACACACAGTTCCCTGAAGCAAAGAGCAGTACAAGTTTTCAAAAATAAAGAGCAGCCGTGGATGGATGTCCGTGAACAGTGCTACACAGATAAATCTCAACTAGCAAATGAAGGCTGGGAACATGGAATACAGTGCTGTAATACAGCACAGCAGCATTGTCTTTTGAAATTACAGCATACCAGTGTAGACCAGAGAAAGTCACTCCCAAGCAGGATCTGTATTAAGGTGCAGGCTTCAACTAGAAAGAGACCAGAGTATCCTATGGTAAAAGAGTTGCAGATCACTAAGGAGAAACGACAAAGGAGATCCCACTAGAAGATAGTGATGTGGGCGCTAGGTGAGCGGCAGTTACTTAATATCAGCAGAAATCAGTACCTCAAGCGCAAGTCAAAACAGCCGTTTGCAGCTGGCCCGCACCGACATGGAGATCTGTCCCGGTCCACCGAAGATCGTCGCACGGAGCCCGGAGGTAAGTATGAGGTGAGGTAGGGGTGGGGAGGCAGGGTGCACAGAGGGTGGGCGCGGGTGGGGAGGGGGCAGGGAGACTGCGATGGACCGTTTTGTGTTTTCAGTTTTTTTTTTTTTTATTACAACAGGGGACATTTGCCATGCTGGGGTGGGCTCCCAGCGTGGCAGCTGAGAAGACTGTTGGAGAAGCACTTCAGTGAGCACTACCCTTATCTGATCATGCTCACTGAAGCGGCTCTCTCCCTTTCAACTGTAAGCCACTGCATTCCAAGTGCTGTCATAGACAGCTGCAGCATGCATTGGGCAACTGTGGCCGCGCCTGCAAACACAGGAGGGAATTGGAAGAGGGTGACACACCTCCAGAAACTCGATGATTGCACTATGTTTCTTGCACATGCCTGCAAGCAAACATAAAAATTGTAGTTGTTGCAGTTTAAAACACAGCAGCCTCTGATCTACCTCTTCAGTGACCCAGAGTACCTAAGATATGTTTTGCCAGTAGTACAACCTAGGCTTGTTGTGGGAGGGCTAAGGCATTAGTGTGTGTCGTGGTGCTCTACTAATTAAAAACTGTAGTTGTTACAGTTTAAATCACAGCAACCTCTGGTGACAGTAATTGTCAGTGTGTCTGTGTCATTGCCTTGCTGTGAGCTGAGAGGTCAGTGGTGGAGCTAGAGAGAGCTGGGGGTCTGTCACTCCTCCTGGCTGCCCCAGTGTGAGCAGTGGTGCCCCACCACCATCTTTACTCAATGTTTAGTGCTCACTGTGGGCCCATGATTGACTGAATGGCCCTCCCTGGCTCCCAAATGCTCCCAAACCTGACTCCGCCACTGTGTGAGGTGGCAGTGTCTGTGCTCAGTTGTATTGCAAAAAAGATTGTATCAGAACTTGCTGGTTTCCACTGTTCCATAAAATGAATAGCCGACATTTCTTTAAGTCCAAAGAAAAGAATACACCTGAAGAAGTGAGAGTAATTATCAATTCAGAAAGTATTGCTAATGTTGCACTCCCTCATTCTCGTGCATCATGTGCCACTGTGCATGAGGGGCGCTGAACCAAGCACAAGCGACCAGAACAGTCACAGTTATATTGAGTTTGACACAGACAGTATAAATAAAACAAGCATTTGTCAATGCTGAATGTTTGTTTGCTGGCATTGGCAGTGGTAGTGTAGAAGTTACAGAGCTGCGTAATAGGAATGGCAGTGAAGTACTGAAGTAAACCAACCCACCACTACCCTGCAGAGTGACAGGCATTGGGGTGTGCCTTTGGGTGCGTCAGGCATAACGGCCACACCATTTCACACACCACCCTGCAGACACTGACAAGTGAAGCGGTGTTCCTTGGGTCTTTGGCGCTTATGCGCCCCATTCCATTATGAAATACGGTGAGATGGGTGCGATATAGAAGAATGGGGTGAATTTTGGGGCCGAAGAGTCAAGGCATACCTCAATGCCTCTCACTGGCTGCAGGGTGTGGAATGGTATGAGCATTGCAGGCAAGAATCCCATGTCACACCCTGATGCCTGTCAATCTCTACAGGGTTGGGAGTTATGGTTGGAAACCCTAATACCTCAGGCATTATTTGGTATTTTCACTCCAGTTGTTCAACATGGTTTTTGTCACCCCACTTCATGAACGGGGCATATCAGTTTGTTAGCTGAAAGCTGCTTATGCACAGCAACTACGGCATTTAGCACCACAGGTGCAAAAACATTCTGAACAGGATGTAAAATGACAGCTGTACTGTTCATGGGGAGGTGTAAAATGGCAATTTGCAAATCTGCAGTAAAATATTTAAAAAAATGGTGAAGTCACGGCGTACATAGAAACTGTGCGCACACCGTAATATAATTAGGTTGGGGATATTTTTACGGCAGATTGTCAACTCAGGCATTTTGGTGTCTCCGATCATGAACAGTGTCACTGTGATATTCTTTATCTGTCTCGAACAATGATTTCCCACAGCGACCACGCATCTCTGTGCTGAAAGTGTGAAAACACACTTTGGCCATGTTGTGAAAAATGACAGCTGTACTGTAAATAAGGAAGTGTGGAAAATGCCACTGGTGAAAATCTGGACTTAAAATATTACAAAGTCATGAACTTATGAGGTGCGTGGGAACTAACATACTAACATACTAACATACTAACATACTAAAATGCCAGCAGAATAGGCCTAATGGTCTTCGTGTCTGCTTTGTTTGGTCAGCCCCCACCCTGGGTGCTGACCTCTCCCTCCGCCTTCTCTGGCTTCTCCTTCCCAGTTCCGGATATTCTTGCTGCATTGGATTTTGCTTCCTGAACCCTTCCCTGTACCTGTCCCACCCCTCTTGAACCCCTCCACTGTCTCTGCCTCCACCAGCCCCTAGGTAGTGCATTCCATGGCTCTACCACCCTCTCAGTGAAGTAGCACCTCCTCCTTTCTCCCTGAATCTTCCCCCTCCAGCTTCCACCCATGCCCTCTAGTGGCCCCTCCTCCTTCCTTAAGCACCCTCACTGTTCCTCCCTATTTACCCTCTTCATGTACCTGAAGACCTCTATCATGTCCCCCAGTCCCTTCTCTCTACCAAAGTGTACATATTTAGCTCTTGAGCCTCTCCTCATAGGTCCTGTCCCCAAGCCCCAAATCATTTTGGTTGCCCTCCTCTGGACCCTCTCCAGGAGGTTAATATCCCTCTTTAAGTGCAGCCTCCAAAACTGCAGCAGTACTCCAGGTGCGGCCTCACCAAGCAGTTATACAGAGGAGTATCACTTCCTCCTTCTGAGGTGATCCCCTAGCGATGCATCCCAGCATCCTGTTGGCCTTGGCTGCTGACCTCCTACAAGTCTCAGAGTTGTTCATCGTGACATCCACCACCACCCCCAGGAACTGAGCAATTCCCACTCGTAACACAGTCATTTTATGGACTTTTGTCACCAAATTTTCAACATAGCCATTTTAAGACCTCTGCTCATGAACAGTGTCACTGTGATTTTCTTAATTTGTCCGTACATTGAATTAGCACACCGACTGCGCAATTGTGCGCTACACGTAGGAAACATGTTTTGGGTGACATGTGAAAATGAGAGCTGTACTGCTCATAAAAGGTGTGGTAAAATGACAATGTTGAAAATCTGGAGTGAAAATATTGAAAATTCTCGAACTTACGAGTGTGTGTAGCAACTGCGCAACGCACGCCTTTGTAAAACAGTCGTTAAGAATTTTTTCACCAAATTTTCAACACTGCCATTTTAAGACCTCTGCTCATGAACAGTGTCACTGTGATTTTCTTAATTTGTCCCATACATTGATTTGCACACAGACTGTGCCATTGTGCGCCATATGGGCGGAAACACATTTTGGGTGAGATATGAAAATGACAGCTGTACTACTCATAAGAAGGTGAGGTAAAATGGCAATGTTGAAAATCTGGGCCGAAAATATTGAAAATTCACGAACTTCTGAACGTCTTAGGAACTGCACAATGCACACTTTCATTAAAACAGTTGTTTTGGAATTTTTCCACCAAATTTTCAAAATAGGCTTCTTGAGAGCCCACCTTATGAACACTGGCAGTGTCATTTCATTAATCGGTCCCAAAGGTGATTTCACACAGTGACTGCGAAATCACCGTAGTCTCGAATAACACCATGACAGGACAGCGTTTCATGAGAAGGGGTCCCAAAACCCTATATATATTAAAATTTGCGCAAAATCTAAAAAATGCCTGAAATGTGCAACAAAGTTGAAAACCCCTATATATCCCATCATGTTGGCATTCATCTGTATCCCCTCCCCAGGTGGTGGTGCCTGAAAATAGGCAGGATTTGTCTAGTGCACTTACCGGTCAACAAAAGCTAAATAAATAAAAATATAGCTTACCGGCATTTCCTCAGTTCACGTTTGGCTTTGAAAGTGCAGGCGTGTTCCCGGTACATCGAAGATCGTCGCGCCGAGGTCCAGAGGTAAGTATGGGGTGTGGGGTGTGGGAGGCAGGAGTCTTGTAGGTAGGTGCGGGTTGTGGTGGGAGGGCCGGAGACTGTGTGGGACCATTTTAATTTGCAGTTGTTTTTTTTTAATTGACGATGCGGGACGCTTGTTCACACTGGGGTGTGCTCCTGTAGCACAAGGATGGCTGGGGCCGTGGAGCTGATGGGGATTGGGCACTGTGAGGTGTGGGCGTAAAAGGAGGACAAGTTGACTCGGTTGACCAAAATCCAAATAAATTTATTAACAAAAAAAAATACAGAGTCGGACTTTCAAACGAAACAATAAATAAAACATCCATGCAGGAAAGTAAAATTGCTTTCCAGCAGCACTAGAATAGCTAGAGTACTGCTCTCCTTGAGGTCAGCACAGGACTGAACCTCCAAGACTATCTGACCATTTAGCTCAGGTACTCTAAATTTATACAGAACAATGGTCAGGTGGTAACCTAGCCCCACCTCTGTATGTTACAACAAATTATATTTCTTTATTCTCTTATTATTTTAACATACATTATAGTATTATGCCTTTAAATCCTTTACACATCTCTATGTATTGTCCTACAGCAGTTATTTATAAGATGAGAGCTTTAAGTTTCATTTCTGGCATTGTAGCACCTCCCTCTTAGTAACATCATAAAGTGTTCAGGATGTGGCCGGCGGCTCTTAGAGAGGGCTGCAGCAGGAAGGAGATTGATTCCCAACACAATGTAAGGCAAATTTTCTCTCGTTTTATTGAGTAACTAATTTCAGGCTAAAATGCTCCTGCTTGGTTCGGAGGACTTCGTGGATGTGGAATTTGGCTAAAAAAGAAAAATGTTCCTCGTATACGCCAGCTATGTAAGTAAATGTCCATCGACCAGTGCACATTCGCGAAGGAGGATTACATTCAGCGCTAATGTGCGTACAGACGTCGGGCGATTTACGCCAGAGAATCTCGAGGAGGAAAGAAAATGGAATTTTGAACTGAGCTGCCTTAAAATAAAATAAAATACGGCTATTCACTGCTCTAAGCAAAAATTTTATCAGAGGCTACTTCATTAATACGGACCTACCGAGACCTCCTGTACTAAATACAAGGGCTACATTAAACCGTATGGTAATTCATTTTACCATTTCCTAACCTCGATAAGCAACACCAGGAGTTCACAAACATTCATTATGGATTCATTTTATTCCATAAAATATTTATATATTCTGGCACAATTAAAGGGGGTCATACCCTGGACATCAGAACTTGTTGAAAGAGAGAAGACACAAAACAAAGAGTCTGTATATAGTTATATAGGTGGCCATCCTATATTTTGTTAGAGAGAAGAGGAGAAGGAATAGCAGATAGGGGCTGTTGCAACAGACTTAAAAAAAAATGTATGCAAGTTCTGATATATGAGGTTTGACTTCACATTCCTCCCCATTAAAATGAAACCAATGTTTTTGTTTTTTTTCAAAATCCATCTATTTTCATTGGTTTCATAGAAAAGATACCAGATCTTCCTTATTATGATAGGAAAGATGGAGCTTTAGCCCTCCTCTCCCAAAGCTCCACTCCGAGTCCCAGTTATTATAAATGATCTGTTTTTTAATTCAAATCAGTCAGAAATCATTATCTTCATTTACTCCAGAGTCTGGGGTACTATCCTGTTCTGCTCCGTGACAGGATAAATAATCAGCATTAGCATGCTTTTTCCCTGATCTATGCTGTATCTCAAATGTATACGGTTGAAGGGCTAAATACCACCGCATAATGCGGGATTTTATCTTTCATCGTATTAAGCCAACATAACGGGTTATGATCTGTGAGTAGTAAAAATGGTCTACCCCACAGATAAAATTTTAAGGCATTTATTGCCCAATAGATAGCTAAGCATTCTTTTCTATTGTAGAATATCTGGTTTCTCTTAGATGTAATTTCCTGCTAATATATATAATTGGGTGCTCATCTTCTCCATCTATCTGCGATAGTACAGCTCCAATTCCATTATTAGAGCATCGGTGTGTAAGGAGAACGGTTTCGGAAATCAGGACTGTATAATATTGGGTATGAACAAAGTTTGGCCTTTAATGTATTAAAGGCCAGATTGCATTGTTCATTCCAATAAACCTTTCAGGCCGATTCTTTTAGTCAGCTCTATCAAAGGGCTAGCAATATCTGCAAAATTGGGTACAAAATGCCGGTAATAACTGGCTAGTCCTAAAAGATTTGACCTGTTTTTTGTTTGTGGCTGGGAACTGTTAGCAACGCCTCTACTTTACTTATATCAGGTTTTACCTCTCCTGTCCAATTATGAAACCTAGATATTTGGTCTTCTGCATACCTATGGAACATTTATGAGGGTTTATAGTCAGCCCTGCATTAGTTATAACTGACAAAACATTTTGTAAGTGAACTAGATGTTTTCCCAAGATGTACTAAAGATGATTACATCATCTAAATATGCTGCACTGTATTCTGTATATGACTGTAGTAACTGATCCATATATCTCTGGAATGTAGCTGGGGCTCCGTTCAGTCAAACGGCATCTTGGTAAACTGGAATAACCCAATTGGCGTGCTAAGCGCTGTCTTTTCTTGGGATGCAGCATCAAGGGTATTTGCCAGTAACCTTTGGAAAGGTCCAATGTACTAATATATTGGGCATTACCTAGTCGGTCTATAATATCATCAATCCTGGGCATGGGGTACCCGTCAAATCTAGATATACTATTCAATTTGAAAATCCAAACATACTCTCACCCCTCCTTCTTTTTTATTTACCACAACCATCGGAAAATTCCAGGGGCTTTTAGAAGGCTTGATGACCCCATTTGCTGCATTTTCAACAATTCCTTTTCACTTCTTCCCTCAAGCTTTCAGGTATTCTATATGGCTTATGTCTGATAGGTTTGGTATCAGTAACTTCTATATGGTGCTCGATTCCTTCCACAACCCCAGGGTTTTGTTGTAAATGTATTTTGAAAAGTATGTATTAATTTCTTTATGTCTTGTTTCTGTACTACGTTTAAGTTGTCATTGATAGCTATTTCTTTGTTACCGTCCTGGCTTTCTAAACGTTCATAGGCTAGATCTACCTCGCTTTTGTTTGTTTCCGGATATACAAAAAAATTAGGGAATTTCTTTCATGCCATAGTTTCAATAAATTTGCATGATAAATTTTCAACTTTTGTTTTTTCAGGGCAAATAATTTCATAGTTCTGGGACCTACCTGTCTCTGAACACTATAGGGTCCTTGCCACTTCATCAATAACTTATTCTCTGAACAGGGTAATAACAGTAAGACTCTGTCGCCTGGTTGGAATGTTTGGTCCCTACTCCCTTATCATAACTCTGTTTTGGGTTAGTTGATGTCTTTCATTAACCTGTCGAGCCACTTTAGCATATTTGATTAATCTTTGTCAATAGCTCGAGACATACTCTAAGGTAGAAATGGGGATCACATCTGCTTTAGATCCTTCCCAATTTTCTTTAATTATGTCCAATACTCCTCTAGGATTTTTCCCAAAAGTAACTCAAAGGGGAAAACCCGTCGAGGCTTGAGGGACCTCCGATAGGCTGAACATTAAGTATGGGAGATACCTATCCCAGTATTTACCTTCGTCAGAAACAAATTTCTTTAACATCTGTTTGAGAGTTTTATTAAAGCGCTCTACCAACCCGTCTGATTGGGGATGATATGGGATGTGAATATAGAGTGTACTCCTAAAGCTTGATATAAATGCTGCAAAAGTTGTGAACAGAAATTACTACCCCTATCTGTGATTATTTCTTTGGGGATACCCATCCTAGAGAAGACCTTGATTAATTCCTCTGAGACCTTTTCTGCTGTAACTGTCTGCATAGGAATAGCCTCAGGGTATTTGGAAAAATAATCACAGATAACTAAAATAAAACGGTTCCCTTTGGTACTTTTTGGTAAGGACCCACTACGTCCATTGCGATTCGAGTGAATGGAGTTTCCACAAGGGCAAAGGCTGTAGGGTACCTTATCCTTTTTAAGTACAGGACGTACCTTTTGGCATTGTACACATGACTTACAATATTCAGTTACTTGATCGTGAATACCTGGCCAAAAAATCGGTATAGTAATTTTTTAAGGTTCGTCCTTTCCTAGATGGCCAGCCATAGGTATGTCATGTGCAAGTGTCAACAAGTGTTCTCTATAAACATTAGGTACCAATAATTGCAATACAGTTTCCTGTTTTTATATTCACACATTTCCTATACAATAAACCTCTCTCAATTACAAATTTCTGGTTGGAATTTTGTTCCTTTCCTACTTGTAAAAAATAAGGTTTCAAGGACTCATCCTGCATTTGTGATTCCTTAAAAGTATTTTGTAACCCTATATTTTTGAAGTCCCCAGTGTTTGTAAAGTCTTTGTGTAGATGTTGCCACACCTGTTTTCTTGCTTTTTTTGTTTTCTTGACTTTCTTGTCTTCCTGGAAGTTCAAATAAACTGTCCTCAAAGGAAAGGAATATTGAAGGTCAACATCCTTTTTCGCCTGTGCTCTGGTAGTCATGGCATTAACCTTATTAACATTGTCCAGTAACTGATAAAATCTGGATGGTCCTGTCCCAATATAATTGACACAGGTAGTTGTGGAACCACCCAAACCTCCATGTTTTGGGTGTTTGACTGTACCTGTATTTTTACTTGTACAGGGTAGACATGTGTGTCTCCATGGATACAAATTACTTGGTTTGTGAAATGCTAGGTGCTTTAGATATCAAAGAAGCTTTTACCAAGGTCTGTCGGCTACAGAGTCTAATAGTCCAACCATCTCTTTCCCATTCACTGTTACAGGAATAAAATACTGTCCCAATTGGCTAAGGTTAGATGTGTGAAGCAGCTTCTTTTGGACAGAATCTTCGATATGTCCTTTTCCTTGGCAGTAATGACATATCACTTCAGTAATGGGGACTTATGAATTCCTACAGTTTTAATTGGACCACCTGGTAGAGGCGTAGTAACTGTAGAAGAAGCTCTTACGTAGAAGGATGTGGCGTACCAGTTCCTGGATGACTTTTAGGTCGATTAGGTCGGGCGGTTAGATAATCCTCCGCCAGTTGAACCGCCTTCTTAGCTGTCTCCGGACGGTGCTCTCGTACCCACATCTGGACATCTTGAGGCAAAATCCGTATAAATTGCTCCAACACCACTGCTTCCAACATTTGTTCTTTGGTGTTAGTGGTGGGCTGTAACCCATTAGTGCACAAGTCGTTAAGTCTAGTAAAAGCTTCTTGAGGAGTGTCAGAGGGTTGAAATTTTAGATCGAAATCTCTGTCTATATGTCTCTAGGCAGATATCATATCTTTTAAAATTGCTTCTTTAACTTCGTCATAATTGTCACTCATAGCACCTTCCACCCTGCCATAGGCCAGTTGGGCTTTCCCAGTCAAATAAGGAGCAAGTCGGATTACCCACTGGTCTCTAGGCCACTGACAGGCTCTGGCTATACGCTCAAATGTAGTGAGATATGTCTCATGTCATCTGAATCACTTAACTTAGTCATCTTTATATCTTTAGGAATGTCCCCTGCTGGTAAGGAAGGGCCCTGCTGACACCGAGTGTCTGGATAGCTTTAAGGTATCAGCCCACCTTGCCTCATACCTTCTCATTTCTTTGTCTCTTTGTTTTCCATCGCTATCTGTTGCATACACAACCAGTGTAGAAGTTCCTGCGAATCACCTGAAGGGGTCCTTTCTCCAATTCCTCTTGTTCCTCATCTGAAACATCATCTTCTTTTGGCTTCACCAGGTTTTGCTTACATCAGGAGTCCAGTCTGAAGAGGTATCCCTGCTTTCTCTGCCATGGTTCTGGTCAATACCCCACTATACACCTACTGGGACATTCACAATTCTCCGACCTCCTTGGACACTAGTAGCAGTATCCTCCAAAAACATCCCACTTCTGACACCACGTGTGAGGTGTGGGCGTAAAAGGAGGACAAGTTGACTCGGTTGACCAAAATCCAAAAATAAATTTATTAACAAAAAAAAATACAGAGTCGGACTTTCAAACGAAACAATAAATAAAACATCCATGCAGGAAAGTAAAATTGCTTTCAGCAGCACTAGAATAGCTAGAGTACTGCTCTCCTTGAGGTCAGCACAGGACTGAACCTCCAAGACTATCTGACCATTTAGCTCAGGTACTCTAAATTTATACAGAACAATGGTCAGGTGGTAACCTAGCCCCACCTCTGTATGTTACAACAAATTATATTTCTTTATTCTCTTATTATTTTAACATACATTATAGTATTATGCCTTTAAATCCTTGTACACATCTCTATGTATTGTCCTACAGCAGTTATTTATAAGATGAGAGCTTTAAGTTTCATTTCTGGCATTAGCAAGCACCTCCTCTTAGTAACATCATAAAAGTGTTCAGGATGTGGCGGCCGGCTCTTAGAGAGGGCTGCAGCAGGAAGGAGATTGATTCCCAACACATGTAAGGCAAATTTTCTCTCGTTTTATTGAGTAACTAATTTCAGGCTAAAAATGCTCCTGCTTGGTTCGGAGGACTCGTAGATGTGGAATTTGGCTAAAAAGAAAAATGTTCCTCGTATCGCCAGCTATGTAGTAAATGTCCACCACTGTGTGCACATTGCGAAGGAGGATTACATCTAGCGCTTAATGTGCGCATAGACGAAGCCCAGCGATTTACTACCAGAGAATCTACGAGGAGGAAAGAAAATGGAATTTTGAACTGAGCTGCCTTAAAATAAAATAAAAATACGGCTATTCACTGCTCTAAGCAAAAATTTTATCAGAGGCTACTTCATTATCACGGACCTACCGAGACCTCCTGTACTAAATACAAGGGCTACATTAAACCGTATGGTAATTCATTTACCATTTCCTAACCTCGATAAGCAACACCAGGAGTTCACAAACATTCATTATGGATTCATTTTATTCCATAAAATATTTATATATTCTGGCACAATTAAGGGGGTCATACCCTGGACATCAGAACTTGTTGAAAGAGAGAGAAGACACAAAACAAAGAGTCTGTATATAGTTATATAGGTGGCCATCCTATATTTTGTTAGAGAAGAGGAGAAGGAATAGCAGATAGAGGGCTGTTGCAACAGACTTAAAAAAAATGTATGCAAGTTCTGATATATGAGGTTTGACTTCACAGGCACCCTGGCCATAACATCTACTGCCATGCTGGGGTGGGATCCCAGCGTGGCACCCAGTACTCGGGGGTGAGGACAGTGGAGCCGTGACGGAGATTAGGCACCCCATTAGCTATTCAATGAGTTGCCACGCTGGGGTGGGCACCCAGCGTGGCATGAAAGGCTTGGGAGCGCAGCACACGCCGGCTATACGTGTGTGTCTGGGGGCAGCACATAGTATGCATGCATGTGTTTATGTATATGTGTGTGTGTGTGTGTGTGTGTGTGTGTGTGTGAGGCGAACTACGCATGGCAGGCTATATCTTATCACTGCTCACTGAGCGTAGCTCCCCCTTCAACTGTATGCCACTGCATTTTGGAGCTGTCATAGACAGCTCCAGCATGCACTGGTGGACTGGGGCAGCGCCTGCCAATGCACTGACTGAATTGGAAGAGGGGTGATACACCTCTGAAAACTCAGATGATGGCACTACATTTCTTGCACATGCATGCAAGCAAACATAATGAACAGTGAACTTGTAAATGCTCAGAATCTAACAGACTTGGGAATACCTGAGACAGGGCCTATTCAGAGTAAGTAACCTTGTTACCCACAATATACATCTAGAAGGGAAAAGGTCATTCCAGTTTCACTGGTTTGAAAATGACATCTGGTTAGATTCTGTTACTCTCGATGCTGCCTTTGCTATCCTTGTAGAGGCTTTGGACTGAAATATGGAGCCACTCACCCTAATAAAGATTCTTTGTTAAGCACAGGGTTTGTTAATTGGAAAAGGGCACTTAACTCATTTAGAGAACATGAAAAGACTTCATATCATGCAGATGCAAACTCCTCATGGGCTGGATTTAAACCACAAAGCGTGCTGGTGGTATTGTTCACCAATTACAAGCAGCAAACATCAAACAAGTAAATGACAGGTGATGCTATCTTGATCACATCATTGGTGTCACCTTATTTCTGGGTAGCAAGGACTTTCTTTCAGGAGTTTACGATGAAACAGATGACAGTTTAAATAAAGGAAATTTTCTGGAATGCTGGGATCTATTGAAACTATTTGATTATTTTCTTCAAATGTATAAGGGACCTTCAAATGTTACTTATATTTCTCCTAAACTCAAAATGAGGTGATAGCATGTTGCACAGAAGAGGTAATTTCAAAGATAGTAGCCAAACTTAACAGCTCAGGAATGTTTGCTGTTATGGCAGATGACGCAAGAGGCAAACGTAAGAAGCAG
Organism: Neoceratodus forsteri; assembly: GCA_016271365.2. Classification (NCBI taxonomy): domain Eukaryota; kingdom Metazoa; phylum Chordata; order Ceratodontiformes; family Ceratodontidae; genus Neoceratodus; species Neoceratodus forsteri. The sequence continues at coordinate 1,135,721,267 of CM057455.1, read as the reverse complement.
CTGGCAGTTTGCATGAGGTATATTGTACCTGGAACTGGAAGCATTACAAAGCATTTTATAGATTTCACAGAACTGAAATCTTTTAATACTGACTCCATTGTGGAATCACTGCTGGAATGTCTCACAGATAGTGGAATTACAGGTGCAAAATGTGTGGCACAGGCATATGATGGTGCCACTGTGCAGTGGGGCAGTAGGGGAGTTCAAGATAAGTTCTGCCAGCATCATCCAGAGGTTGTGTTATGTGCACCGCTGTGCACATGAGTTGAATCTTGTACTTTGCCATACATGCAAATGTATTACTGAAGCAAAATCATTTTTCTGCTCTACGGAAAGTGTATGAGTTGTTTAGCACTTGTCTTGTTCATCATCATGAGTTTGTCAATATACAGTGTCAGTTAGGCTTGAGCCCATCAGAGTTGGTCCAGTTGTCAGATACTCACTAGTCTTGCCAGATCCGATTGATCAAGGCCTTGATGAACTGCTATGCTTGATAAACTGCTATGTAGCTATACTTCAGTGCCTTGCTAATATTCACACTCAAAAGCCACCGAACTGTTAGCATCCTTGCAAAATTCAACCACACTTTACTGCCTGGTCATTTTCCATTCTCTTCTAAAGCTAACAGTAGGCATCCACAATGTTTTACAAAGGGAAGATCTAGATCTATCCACTGCAGTAGATTTTGTTGACTCAGTTCTTCACACTCTTGAAGCTTAGTCGCAGCAAGGGGGCAGGTACAATGATTGCTTGTGGATGGTGTTCTGGGTGGGTGGGTGGCCACCCAAGGGCTGAGCTGCTGCGTTACGCCCTGCAGTACTGGAGCCCACCTTTGGGTGACTGGGGAGCTACTTCTACTCTGCAGGTGCTCAACTTTGAGATCCTCTATGTGGCACACTGTAGGGTTAGCAGCCAACATATCGCGCCCATACATCCGGGCTGAATACCGGGATGTGCCACAAAATACATGGGCACACCCCCGCAGCTGCGCTGCATACTATTTTACTGTGCCCCAGTGCATTGTGATTTGTGCTGTGCTGGGAAGCCTTTCAATATCCACTGGGGCACAATGCAGGGTTGCGCCGGTGCATCTCTGTTGCACCAGGCAAACCTCTTTGAATATCTGGGCAAAGGTGTCAATGGTTCTTCTTAACTTCTTTAAATTTAATTTTCTTGTACTTCCTTAATGTATTTTGTGGGGGTGGGAAGAAATAGGCTGTTAGTTAACTAGGATCTGCGGCCTATCCTGTAGGTAGGAAATGGGCAGACTAGATGGGCCTAGCGGTCCTTATCTGCCGTCAAGTCTATGTTTCTATGTATCAAGCATCATATTTTACTCAAATATTGACCCGTATGAGTGTGGAGAATGATTTTAATAAGAGTCACGCTCAGGAGACCACCTGCTGGCATCAGATGCCCAGTTCTTCTCCGTGCCCAGTGTACTTCATAAATATCAGGAGATTTTGCCCAGATCTCCTGGTATTTACAAAATATGCTATTGATTCTATGACTTTTAATCCACAACATGTAGTTTTTCACTGTCAACTGACAAGCCAACCCAAAAAAAAAAAGACACAAAATAATGGAAAAGGAATGGGGAGAAACAAGGCTAAAGTAGCAGTAAATGTGTTATTTTGCACAAGAGAGCACCAAAGTTCTACAGCTTATGGAGACCTAGGCAACCCCTGACCCTGACCTTTTGCCCAGGCCCCCAATGTTAATTCATGCTGGCGATGCCTCTGTGAAGCCTAAAGCAGCCTATGACATAGAATGCAACAGAGGATGAGAGCTCAACCTTGAGCGTCAGGCTGTCAAATTCCTTGGGAACTGAGGTGCAATCCAAAGAAAGAGGTAACAAGTTTGTCATGCACATATATGGCTACTCCTCCCCGGTCTGTCTATCAGTTCTGAAAATGTTATAAGATGGAATGTTAACCTCTGAGTCTAAGGTGGCAGGTTTGAGCCAAGATTCAGAGACAACTAGAATATCTGGTCTGGTATGACACATCCAGGTCTGTATTGAGTCAAACTTCTTAAGAAGGCTACAGGCATTTAAATGCCGAAAACTTACACCTTTAATACAAGTTAAGTCTGCAGGAGAAGATAGCCCAGCAAGTGGCCCAGGGTTCAGCTGAACATTGCCTGAACATAAAAGTAGGAGTTTTTTAATTGCTCCTATAAAATAATCAGTCTATAGTACCTAATCTGCTCCCATTTGCGTCGATGTTCATGAAAGGTAGAAGGGGTCACAAGGGGCAACTGCCAAACCAACCATTGTTGCATAGATGAGCATCCTAGCTGTAAAAAGCATAGGATTCCAAAGTTCAGGGGTTGGCTTAAATGAAGCCGAGACCACAACAGATTTCATGTAAAGGGTTCCATCACACCATGGTTGCTGTACAGGATAATTTAAGGTTTTGATTTATCAGCTAAGTTATAATTAATTATAGGGCTAACTAAGAGAAGGATCAACCCTAGGGAGCAACAACTAGATAGTGCAGATTGCTTCATTTCTGGAGTAGTAGGGGTAGGTAGAGTTCTGGAGGATAAAGGTATAGAGCCTTGTTATCCGTGGTCCAAGTCAGGAGGCTGTGCCATATTATGAATAACTTACACTGTGCTGATTGGAAGTTTAATACATACGGCAGAAATACCACCCAAATACTATGCTGAGAAACTTAGTTTAGGGGCAGGGATGCAACACAGTAAATATAACTTAATAGTCAAGATTAACACCAAGTGTTAGGCCCTATAACTGCATTCTGTATCTTTAAGGGGAACTGAAATATTAGTGAGGAGAAATGAGGATTGCCTAGGGGCAGTGCTGCTGGAGGACGGAGAATATTTAATAAAGGCTGAGGGTGATGGAGAGGGTGGGCGAAAAATTCAGTTTGGACGGAGAGACAGTAAAACAGAAATGGGATTATTTGCAGGGCATAGTTTACAACTGTAACACAAATGAAACCTGATCTAAACAGAGATGTGTTCACAAAAAGCTGTATCTGCTTAAACTTACAGTAGCTTCTGATCCAGGGTGGCAGTATAGAGGGAGGCATTATAGTGCAGTGGTTTAAGCCTATGAGCTGCAAAACTGGAGACCTGAGTTTGAATCCTACAGCCTCCACTTGCATACTGTGTGACACTGAGCAAGTCACTTAACTTCCTGTTCTCCCAGGTCACACCTGTAAAAAGCTTTCAGCTAGTGTGCCACTCCTGGTTAAGCAATTGAAAAAAAAAAAATATCACAGGACCTTAAAAGAAAGAGTGCTGTAATACTTTAAAACCTAAAAGCCTGCAATCTAAAGATCCTGCATTTCAAACTACCTTGAGTACAACATCGCTGTAAACAGGCTTAGAGTCACATTTAAGTTAACATTCACAGGACAATTTGGAGAAACTTAACCAGTATCAGAATCAGTAAATAACATTAAGCGTAAATCCAAAAGGAATAGGAGTAGCAAAGAATTAAAGAAGTGGAGCAGCCAATCAGCAGGCAGTCAATGTGGAGATGCTAGAAGTTTCAGCAGTGCACCTTCGGTCTGGTGATCAGTGGGCAGTACAGTGAGGAGGCAGCCAGTGGACTGAGGGACCCACTGAGCTGCTTGCAGCAGCAGAAGCACGTCAATGCGTCTGGTGGATCGGTGGGCAGTACAGCGAGGAGGCAGCTGGTTGACAGAGAGGACCCACAACCCATGTCAGGGGTGCCAGGTGTGAAGCTAAGGGTATCAAACTGCTCCTTCCTCCTCCATCCATATATGGTCTTGTATTCTTCTGGCACAAGTCCAGCTGAGGTTGTGTCCACCCTACAGCATGATTTCAACCAAATTCAGCTCTAGTTTGCAAACCATTATCTCCTCCTCAATGCCAAGAAGACCTTCTCCATGACCTTTGGCACCAGGCAGAGAATTTCTAGGCTCCCTAGTCTGCCCTCTTTCCACACCCTGGATAGGACCACTTTAGAGGACACTTCCTTCTTCTGATACCTTGGGTTTGGCTGGACCAACACCTCAACTTTTCTGTATGTACTGATGCCATCCTGAAAAACTGTGCCCCATGCTAGGCACCTTTGTTTGGGAACCACAGTTGCATCCCTCCTGTGACTAGATGTGAACTTGTCCGGAAGATTATCCTCCCTATTTTTGACTAATGTGATGTAGTCTATGGTGCTGCTCCCAAATCCTCCCTGGCAAGATTGGAGACTTTTATTCCACTCTTTCTACTACTTTGCCCTTGATGCACCCTCTCACACTCATCACTGTGACCTCTATCATGCATTGTCCTTCCTCTTTCACAAACAGATGCCTTTCACTATCATGAAAATTCACATCTAAATACTGTCTGGATGAACTCCCAGTCTACCTCTCCTCGCCTTTTATTACACCTTCCTCCCATCGCATCCCTTAGATCTACCAACTCTCACACTTTGGGATCCCTCTTTGCTCCACTCTCATTGGCCAGTCTGGCTACTCTTAACGGTTCCCTAAACTTTGGAATTCTGTGCCTCCTCAAGTTCGTCATTCCTCCTCCTCCTACTCCATCAGCTCTGCTCTCACAACTATTTCTAATCCAACTTTTCCTGCCATGACCCTCCTTAAATCATGCCCTTGAATCTGACTCTGACTCTCCTTAACCTAATTACATACACTAGTCCTCCCTTCCTCCCTCCTATCTCGTCCATGCTTCCCTGCCCCATTGAAGGGTTCTCTGCATCCTGAAGGGGTCCCTAGGACTTGGCTTTTCTTTCTCCCTCCCTACACCTTGTTTAACATTTCCTTTTCCCCCTTCTTGCCTCCCCTCCCTCTTGCTGGATTCTTCAGTATCCTGAAGGATACCTTCAGGTATGGCTCTCCTTCTATTCCTCCCACCTCCTTACTCCCTTATCCCTTGTCCCCAGCACTTGTTACCTACTTGCCCCCCTTTTTTGTCTTTCCCTGTTTTCCCTTAACTCACCCAGCCTTCACTGCCCCTTGCAGGGTTCCCAGCATCCTGGAGGGCCCCAGAGTTTGGCTTCATCTTTCCTTCTCCCCTGCATCTTGTCAGGGCCCTCCTTCCTTATCTCTTCTAGCCTTCCTACCCCTGCAGGGTTCACAGTGCCTTGAGGAGTCCCAGGGTTTGGCTCCCCTCCTTTCCCCTGTATCCTGACAGGGCTCCCCTCTTCCAGCCCACCCTTCCCTTGCAGGGTTCTCAACATCCTGAAGGGGATCCAGGGTTTGTCTCCTTATCCTCTTCCTCACACCTTGACTGGGCCTCTGAGCTCATCTTTCCTGCTCCCTTCTCCCCCTCTCAACTATTGCACTTGTGTACCTTCCTGCTTAGTCCCTTCTCCTTTGAGCTTGCTCCAGTTCCTAGTGGGTGTGCACTTATGTTGAGCTCTAAACAACCAGTTTTGTCTCTGGGTCCTACTTTCACTTCCTTCACACATCTCACCTCCCTTGTTCTTCCCTTTGACTTGATACCCAAGTGCCCAGCCCCCACCACCAATTGCGGCACTTAATACCCCACGTCTGTCACTTGCTCTTGTTGTTTTCCTAAGCACCTTATGTTTTTCCACCCCTGCTGTACAGTATTTTCACCTGCTTTGCTCATGCCATAGTAATCCCTACTACTATAGACATTTTAGTACGTGTTCATACCTGGCGCCTCCTCTTGTTTCTCTTAATATTCTAAATTGCCACTGAAAATTACCAATCTGTATGTCATTTGTAATGGAACTGATTGTCTTATGTACCTTGGTTATATTTCAATTTACCAATTGTATGTTTGCTGAATGTAAATGATGTCTTATTGCACCTTTTATGTATTTCTGTTCATCTTCTGTACCTCCCACCCCCAAGTCACACTGGGAGATGAACAACTTGTTGCTCAATGTGCTTTCCTGGTGAAACATACAAACATATGAAGAAGCCAGCAGAGCAAGGCCATTTGATCTATCAAGTTTTCTCATATTGCAGGGTCCACAACTTGAACTAATGTCCCTGCCCTCCCTTCCCATTCCTCCCATCCTCTCTACCCATGATCCTTACCTTCCCCATATGCCTATCCCAGCCTATCTTAAAGCTGCCCACTGTCTCAGTGAGATGACCTCTTTGGCAGCTCATTCCAAGTGTCCACCACCCTCTTTGGAAAGAAGTGCTTCCTGACCTCCATCCTAAACCTCCCACCCTCCAGCTTAAGACTGTGCTCTCTCATGTTATGGTTGCCACTCAGCTTAAAGAGACTGTCCTTATCAACCTTATTTATTCCTTTCAAGTACTTGAAGGTCCCAATCTTGTCCCTCTCTCTTTCCTGTCTTCCAGGGAGTGCATGTTGAGTGTCTCAATCTCTTCTCATACGCCTCACCCTGCTGACCTGCTATCATCTTTGTAGCCCTCCTATAGACCTTATCCAGCAGGTTAATGTCCTTTTGAGATGTGGGCACCAGTACTGAACTCCATACTCTAGATACGGCCTTCACCAGTGACCTGCACAAGGCAGTATAACCTCCTCTTTATACTAATGATCCTCCTAGATATGCATCCCAGCATCTTGTTTGCCTTTGCTGCTGCTTTCTGGTACTGCATGGAGTGCTTCAGGTCACTAGTGATCATCACTCCCAGGTCCTTCTCCTCCTCTGATGCAGATACTCAGATCCACCCAGGTAGTACTCTAAAATAAATAAATAAACATTTCTCCTCACCCTCCCTGCAGACACTGACAGGTGTTGCAGTGTCCTTGGGGTCTTCAGGCCTTATACTCACTCCATTCCATAAGGAAATACACTGAAATGGGTGTGGTAAGGAGAATGGTGAACATTGGGCCAAAGACCCCAAGGCACACCTCAATGCCTGTCACTGGCTGCAGGGTGGGGTGGAATGGCTTAGCATTATGGACAATGATTCCAAATCACCCTCCCTAACACCTGTCAGTCTCTATAGAGTAGGGTGTTATGGTTGGAAACCCTAACCCCCAGCCGTTTGTTGGTGTTTTCCTCCAAATTTTCAAAATAGGATTTTTAGACAACACCTCATGAAAAATGGCACTATCATTTCATTACTCAATCCTGAAAGATGGTTTTGCACAGTGACTGAGCCATTTGGTGGCACAGGTGTGGAAACATATTTCTAACAGGATGTGAAAAATGACTTAACTATACTGTTCATGAGGTGGTGTGAAAAAATGGCAACGTTTAAATCGGGAGTGAAAAATATGAAAAATTGGAGAAATTATGAGTGGTCGTAGAAACTGAGCAATGCGTGCACCTGTAATGCAATCATTTTGGTAACTTTTCACCAGTGTTTCAACATGGGCATTTTTGAACCTCTTCTCTGAACAGTGGTATTGTGATTTTGTTACTCTGTTGCAAAAGTTGATTCCCACAGCGACCACGCCATTCTGTGCTACTGGTGTGAAAACACATTTCAGGAAGGATGTGAAAATGACAGCTGTACTGGCATAAGGAGGTATGAAAAATGGCAATGTTGACAATCTGAGAGAAAATATTAAAATTGGTGAAGTTACGAGCATGCATGGAAACTGCGCAATGTAGGCTTGTAATGCAGTCATTTGGGGAATTTTTTTCACCAAATTTGCAACATAGGCTTTTTGGGACCTCTCTCAATGAACAATGGCATTGCCATTTCATTAATTGGTCCCAAAGGTGATTCTGTGAGCGATCCTAAATCACCTTTTGGGACAGAGAAAGGAATGATGTGACATGTTCACTAGGGTGATCCCAAGAACCCCATGTTGAAAAATTTGGGGCTAAAATTCCAAAGCATGGCTGAGATATCAACTCAAGTAAAACAAACCTTTTGCCTCCCATTATAAAGCTTACCATCATTTCTTCAGTTCGCAGTTCGGCTTTGAAGAGTGCAGATGTGTCCGGTTCAGAGATGATCATGGCTGCTGACCCTGGAGGGTAAGTATGGGTGGAGTAGGGGGATATCAAACAGAGGGAGGGTGGAGATGGGGAAAGGATAAGGAGATAACATGACTGTTTTTGTTTGTATGGACAAAACAAAAAAGACTGTGAAGGAAGGTTTTCTCATTTATAGGCACAAAAAAATAGGCTCACTGGGTGGGCTCCCAGTATGCTACAGTTCTGGTGGGGGATGCTGACAGAAATTGGGCACCCCAATGTCAGCAAGGTATATAGATGGGGGACAACATCACAACGTTTGGAGCTGGCATCCCAGTGACAGAAAAGAAAGGGGAACTGTTTAACCAGGAAAGACACACTAAGAGGAATGACACACTAGGAAGGGGATGCTGGCACAGGGCATGGGCACCTGATGTCATCTTTTGGGACTGTCTGGCAGGTGGCAGGAGCTGCCATGTTATGGAGTGCCACATAATGTGGTGGTGGAAACATGCTGACACGGGATTGGGCACTCATGTCAGCTTTCAGATTGTGTGTGGCTGACGGCAAGAGCCACCATATTTATTGTTTCAACCAGGAAAGGCATTTAGTGGAGGCATGTCATCTACCACTGCAGTGATGAGCCTGTGTCTGATTGCATCGGCAGATTAATTTCAACTCCGTCACTCTTCTGAAACTGCTGTCATCGGCATGCTCACTGATTGGCAGCTGAGGGATGCACCACTAATGCATCCCCTGCATATACCACAACACTAACACACCTCTGAAATGCGCTACTGCCACAAGATGTTGCTTATGTGCAAGACAACATAAAAGGACCCTTCTCAGTTCAATATAGGATCTTCTTGAAGTCCAAGCATGCTAGTTTTAACTATGGTTACAAATTACTGGTTGCTGGTAAACAATAAACTCCCAATGGTGGTACATAAACAACTAATGACAAAATAAAATATCCACTCCTAATTCTACCTCATAAGAGACATCTTCATACATAGAAGGTGAAAACAGCTCCACACAGAAGACTGTAATATGTTTACTCAATGTATTAACACAGAGTAATACCAGCACATACAGAGAACCATGTCAGGTAGGGGTCAACATAAGGCGGGAAACAGAAATACATTGCAACCAAGTGGTGGGTAGGAAACAGGCAGACAAAGAATTTTTTTTTATATATTATACTTTATTGAGTTTTCCCAATGAATACATTACAGCAAAAGGAAACAAAAGAGAAAGAAAGAAAAATAAAACAAAGAGAAACCATACAATACCATACATAACACAATTTTCCCACTGGAATTTAACTCTTTGCATTGAGTAATTACCCACACTCACCCTTCCCTCCCACTTCCCCTATACCCTCCCTCCTTCTAAAACACCTCCACTAATCTGCCACTGTTTCTCCTCCCATTCTCCCACCTCTAATACCGGACTGCCATTCCATTACACTACATGATGGTATCATGGACATCTCTACTTAGGAAAAGTAATCACTTTTCCTCTATCGCTGTTCTACTTTACAGGAAGACTGGAATATTACTCTCTGTCAGATGGCTTGAACCTCCCAGCCACAAATTCTGTAAATTGCTTCCATCTCTCCTTAAATTTAGCTGTACTGTAAAATTGCTTTGCTATCACTTTTCTGCATAGAAGGCTGTATAAATTTCCTGAACCCATTCCCTGAGAGGTGGTGCAATGTCCTTAATCTAGCATCTAAGAATAAGTAGCAATGTTACCGCTGAGATGAGAGCAAAATAGTATTTGTATGTTTGGGATGGTATGGCTGAAAGGTTACCCAATATACAGGTCTCTATATTAAATGGCATACAACTTTAAATTATGGATCTACAAATTTAATTACTTGTTGCCAAAGTATCTGGATTATTGGGCAGGACCATAACATATGTATTAGAGTTCCCTGATCCTGTGCACACCTATGACATACACCCTCTTGACTGTTGCCCATTAGTTTAAGTTTTGTGGGTGTATAAAATAAATTATGCAAAATATTAAAATGAAGAAGCCTTAGTCTATCCTGTTTTAGCCATCTATAATTAGTCTTCCAAACCTGTTCCATGTTTCTGAATCATAAGAAATATCTGCAGAATGCTTCCAATAAAATGCAGTCGAGGGATTTTTTGCAAAGTCTTTCCAATAAATATTTGTAAATTTTAGAAATAGCTTTAGGTTGGCTTGCTACTTGGAACATTTGCCCTAATATTTCTTTCATCTTAGAGGACCAGGAGGGTCCCCTAGTTTTGACTGGATACATTTTTTAAGTTGTAAATACTTAAATCCAGGTGTGGATCGATACCCAATTTATGTTGGACTTGTTTAGGAATCAGATTTGTTATCAGATATGAGATCTGACAAAGATACATATTTTAGTTCATTCCAGAATAATGGAGAAATAGGCTTATTCCTATTTGTATATTCCCATTATAACTTACTGGCTGCCCCAAATCCAGTCTCCTATCCAAGTTATATAATGCACACCACTGGACATATGCCCTCACTGACCACATTATAGGATTATATTGCCAAGACTTAGGTAGTTTCTTCTGAGGGACATATAGTAATGCCTTAGCTGATAGATGATGTTCCGGGCTCTATCCTCTCTATTTTAAGCCATGCCAATTGTAATTCCTTGTACTCTGGGGTGTAAGCCACTGAAGGTATTTGCTACCTTGAAAAGCTAAATAATATAAAATAGATGTGGTATACCTAACCCTCCTTCTTCCGTACCATCGTTAACTTGCCAGTTGCTCTTCTAGGTTTTACCCTTCCATAAAAAACTGACCAAATAGAATCTACACTTTTAAACCATGTCTTAGGGAGGAATACATTCGACATAGTAAGAGGGTACATAATCCTAGGAAATAACACCATGTTAATCAAGTTCACTCTTCCCCATAAAGAAAGTGGTAGTCCTTGCCATCTTTTAAAACTTGTTGTATATGTTTAATAACTGGGTCAATATTTAGTGATTTCAGGGTATTAACCTCTGAAGCTATCTCTAGTCCCAGAAAAGTATTTGATTTGGATGCTCACCCCAGGCCCAGTTCCTCTACATCTCTCCTAGAACAAGTTGAATTCAATGAAAGAACTAATGTTTTATTATGATTCAGTTTGTATCCGGATAGAATAGTAAACTGATCTATTGTTTTCAGCACTTCTGTTAAGGACGCTTGCCAAATTGAGAGATGCAGTAGGATGTAGATCCTGAACATGGACATTTTATATTCTTCCTTCCTATAATTATGCCCTTTATCTCCTTTACAACATTAATTTTTCTAGCCAAAGGCTTGATATGCAAATTAAATAGCACAGGGATAAGGGACAACCTGCCTAGTACCCCTTGTGAGCCTAAAACTATCTGAGGTAGCCCCATTACAAAAGACACTCACTGAGGGCAATGTATATAAAAGCTTGACCCATGTGATATACTCGGGATAATCCATACCTAGGTAATAAGTCAAATAGAAATCTCCAGCTCACTCTGTCAAATGCTTTGTCTGCATCTAGGATACCAAGACTTTGTGTTGGTGCCCCAACGCAGAAAGTAAATGCCATATTTTTCTAAAATGATCACCGAGTGTCTGTCGGAGACAAATCCCACCTGCTCAGATCCAATAAGATTTGCCCAGACTTTTTGAGGTGGGATGCTAGTATACTTGCCAGTATCTTTATATCAATATTTAATAATGAAATTGGTCTGTAGTTTTCTGGTCTAGTTAAATCTTTCCCTGGTTTAGGAAGTACCACGATTCTTGCCTCCAACAATGATACCTCTCTAATAGGAGAGAGTATAGATAAGTATAGCATTCTCAAACATGGGCTAAGTTCTTCTTTAAAGGTTTTATAGAATAAAGCCATATAGCCATCAGGTCCAGGATCCTTGTCTAGAGGTACTTTATCTATAGCTTCCTCAATTTCTTGAACGGTGATTTCTACTTTGAGTTCTAATTGCTGAATTGCTGTGATCTGCAGGAGGTCAACGTCTTGCAAGAACTTCTAAATGTAAAGAATATTCTGGTTCTAGAGGAGGGGCCATATATAGATTTGAATAGTATGTCCTGAAATTATTTGCTATTTCCACTGGGTTAGAATTTAATTTCCTGAAACCTTATCTTTAAATTAGCCACCCAGTTAGTTTCCTTCTGTTTCTTTATTCTTTGAGCCAGCAATTTCCCTGCCTTCTCCCTCATCCTACATATGTAGCCTTCCATTTTATAGCTGCCTTCAGCATATAATTAAGTAGATGTGCCATATTTAGCTCTCAATGCATGAAGTTCTTCCCAGATGGACTCGTCCATTGCTTGATGCAAATGAGACTCTATATATTTTATGCTAGCTAGCCATTTTCTACTTGCACAGAAATCTTCCACTTCCTCATGTAAACTAATCTAATTAACTCTCCTCTCCATATCACTTTCATTGCCCCCAAAGCATGTCTTTGTTCTCCACAGACTCCAATTGTTATTCCAGGAACTTAATAAAAGACCTCATATGTTTTACATTATTTCCTCCCCTAAAAGTTGGTTATTGAGAAGCCATGATTTAGAGACCTTTAGGTAGTTTTGAAGTTTAGTTTTACCCAAATTAAGGAATGATCTGATAGTACTCTGGGATATATACTACTTCTTCTATACCCTGCAAGGCCATTTTACTTATAAGAAAATAGTCTATTTAGGAATAAGTTTTATGGGTGGGGAGTAGTATGTATAATCTATATCTTGTGGGTGGATAGTTCTCCATGGGTCAATTAAGCCAGAATCATCCATAAATTCCCTCACTGCTCTCTGTGCAGGCGATAGAGCGACTCTTTACTGAATGACCTGTCCAAGTCATTGGAGTAAACTAAATTCCAATCCCTCCCAACAGGCATTGGACATTAGGGACAGATGCAATAATATCTACTAAAGGAAGAAAAAAGATGGGAATCCACATTTGGACCATATATTGATCCCAGCATAATCATTGCCCTGCTAGAGCCCTTGAATTATGATAGATCCCCTCCTGATCTTCCCATGTTACCTTTTCTTGAAAAGGACATTCTTGTTAATCAACATTGCTACACCTCCTCATCTAGAACTATTACCCACTCCAAAGACCTGGCCCACCCATAGTTTCTGGAAAGTTGAGACACGATCTGTAATGATGTGTGTTTCCTGCTGCAGGACTATATGTGGCTGATATCTACTAAGATGTTTAACACATTATATTTCTTTGTATTGTCCTTCCTCCTTTAATGTTCCATGACATTATGTTCCAACTTCCTAATTTTACTATAGCAGCTATCTTTATTTTTGGTATGTGACCCATTCCAGTTTGTTCTCTATATCTCTTGTACAATGTTGTATGCAGTCCTCTCTCCGCTACTACTATCAACACTTTGACTAAACCCCCACCCTCCCTCCACATCCCTGCCCCCATCTTCCCAGGCTGAATGCCTGATCCTACATGTTTTGGTCGCATGCACTCTGGGAGCCACTCCGGTTTATGCAGCTGCCAAATTATAGACCCTTCCTGTGTTACCTCCATGTATTCAATAGAGGAGTGAAAAAGAACCCTTTACAGTCCTGGATTAGTTAAGATCTCCTTTGACATATATATGCCTACCTTTAAACCACTTGTTGCTGTCCTCCCTGGATTTCCCAAGACAACACCCCCAAAAAAATAATCTCTCCTCTATCTATCTGATTCTACCATAGGTGCTAGCACAAGTAATAACATATGACTACACATTATGATTCACTGCCTCACACATCAAGACCCAGTCCCATTAATGTAGCTGCAAACTTGCCCATCTGTAACAATTACTGCAGTCCAGTTCCGGAACATAAATATCATAGTGGTTCTTCTTCTTTGACTATTCAAATGCGACACTAGAGGGCGATAGCAACCATGCAGGACTTGCTTGGGTTAAACCCCAACTACTTCCAAAAATTAATAAACATAAATTGAATATTAAGCATTATTTCTGCCATAAAAGAAGAAATTAAATACTAGAACTTTAGGTTCAGTCTCCTTAATTAATATGTCTAGTCCTAGCTTCTCAAGACTGCACCAGCATAACAAGTCTTCGATGCAGTCCAGGAGACTCGATTGCATCCCTAGAAACTTATGGTTCAGTTTAAATTTAGTGCTGGACACACTAAGGTTTGCTTCAGTTAATATTGTGACACAGCGCATTGTGATTCACTGGCTAATAAACATGCCCCTCTCCCAGTATCCAAACCGTGAAAATGCCCATCCATAAAGTTTATTTCTATTACAAGCCCAGAAGATACACTTCGCAGTCTCTTGATCTAAGCATATATGAAAACTAACATAAACCTCTTCTAGAATCGCTCCATGTAGCTAACACCCAAATTTCGACAGTAGAGGTGCACAACCCCATACAAATTACATTAGAACTGAAACCCAGCTGCTTCCCAAAATAGATCTGTAGCATCTTTTGCTCCAAATCAAATTAACATGTCATATGATCTCAAATAAAGTCTTAATAAATATAAAGTTACTCCTTGCTTCTCTGTGTAGCATACAAAATAAGAACATATCTTCAAGGCATCTCTTTAGGCTCCACTGTATCCTCAAAAGTTTCCTCTATCCTCTTGAGTTTTCCTCGGGCACTTACCCTCCTTGCTAAATAAATCAGGAATTTCTGCTTTAAATCTTCCAAGGCTTGCACTGCCGACTCATACCTTTGATTTCCATTGGGTAATGAAACCTCCAGGTGAGCTGGAAACAACATTCTATGCTTGATCTTTGCTGCCCATAGTTTAGCTTGGATTGGTCTATAAGCTGCTGTTTCCCAATGCACCTTGAAGGTAAGGTCTGGGACTAAACATAACTGTTTACCCTCCCAGATTATCTTTTCTGCACTTCTTCCTGCTTTTAATATGTGGTCTCTATCCAGGTAATTCAAAACTTTGAATATAATAGGACGAGTAACTGCTCTGTGTAGGTTTCATCCTCACTGCCCTTTGGGTCCGTTTCTACCACATAAGTAGGGCCATTAGGTGATGAACCCGCCACTGAGTGCACAGCTTTTGTATGAAGCTCACAGTATTTGTGCCTTCTTCTTCTTCTGGAAAGCCCAAAAGCACTAAATTGTTGCACCTAGACCTGCCTTCAAGGTCATCCAACTTATCCTCTATCTTCTTGACTGTTCTTTTAAGGCTATATTTTCTGTCTGGACTCTTTCCATCTTGTCTTCTAGAGAGGAGATGCATGCTTCGGTTAGTAACCCTGGTTATTAAGCTGTTTACGGATAATGTCCATTCCTGAAGTCTACAATGAGGGAGAATAGTGCAGATTTAGTCACCAAGACATCCTCTTGTAGCTGACCCAGTGCCGAAAATTCTAGGCTTCCTTCTGGAGACTCACTTCTACATGACCTTTTGGTTCCAGGCCTCCCACTGTCATTTTGCTTTCTTAGTCTGAGTCACTCCAGTTTTTTTCTTTCATGTTCCATGTAAATTGATTAAGTCATATCCTGCGATATTCACTTTTAAGTTAAAATGCCTAAAAGGACCTTATTCAGTTAAGAAATTGAAAAAATTTATGCATGTATCCATGGAGCTGCTACACGAGCTGCTTACTCCCGAGTGCATCACGTGACTCCCAGGGCACACAAATAAAATTAAATCCATGTTAGCAGGGGTCCTAATGGTGTGTCAATATACAGTACATACATGACATCCATGTGGAGAGAGAAAAGAGTACTGATGGAAATAAGGCCTTCCAGGCAGGGGGCAGCAAATGGGGCATACACAAAGACAGGTCACATTGGGAAGATGAAAGTGCTGTACAAATGGATATCTGTCAGACATGGGAGGATTGCAGTAGTGCCAGCTAGCTGTTGTGGGGTAGACCTGACTGGGCTAGATCAGAAGGGCAGATGTCTGTGTCATATGGGTACAAGGGGAAAGAAGGGGAAACATGTTAGTGAGGGGCGGCTATGCACAACTGATATGTGTCCTCACCACCTCCCAGGTGTGACATTATATCTGTGCTGTACCCAATATGGTTGGTGGATGACCTAATCCACAATATGAGGATGAGCATCAATACAGTGTTACCCACCACCAGCCACAGCCTCCTAGGATACTGTCAATGGGGAGAAACAGGTTGTAACCAAATGTGCATGGTATGCTTGGCATCCTGGGATTCCCAGGTGTGCTGGGAGGTGTTATTCTAGCACTGCATGGTGAGGGTGTATGCAGTGGTTATTTGTGGGGTAGCACGACTCCACTGTGTGAGCTAGGGCTATGGCCAGCTTTTGCAGTGCCTAACACCAAGGCTGCAGCCTCCAGCAGAAGCACACAGGCAATCCATACAGGTGGTTATCTCCCAGTCCTGTAGCTTCATGTCGGTGGCAAGATTCAGATACAGGTCTCACAGGGCTGCCATGAGTTCCACATGATGTGCCTCTGCTCTCTCCTTGGTATGCTGCATGTCCTCATGCAGTATGTGGAGGAGGTGTGTCTGTCCCTGTTGCAAGACAATCTGTGCCTCTACAGCCAGCCACAGCAGTTGCTGGTTGTTGGCCTTATCAAGCTGTTACTGAGGACTGTCCTTTGGGCATGATCAGGCTGCACCTTTGGCTGTTGTATCAGCTGGCATTGCACCATGGTAGGTCCTGAAATCCACTGGTGGTGCTGCAGGCTCACTGTGGCCAGCCCTCTGGGATGGACATGGGGCAGCAGGGATGTCACCATGCTGGAGGAGGGATCATGGGGTGACACAGTGGTGGCTGACCTTGTGGTATCGGCTGGAGGCAGCAGGGTAATGGTTGTGCTGCAGTTGTGGTCATGGGGTGGCTTAGTTTTGGCTGTGCCAGAGGCTGTAGTGGGCTGTCCACGCTGTGACCACTGGCCACATGGGGACAGTGGCTGGGCTCCATTGGTATGACGGCTTGCTGGTGGGGACAACCCTCCTGGCTCAGAGCAGACCTCTCCTGTCCCAACTCCTGATGTAGGTCTTGTCATCCTAGTCTTCCACATCCTCCTTGCTGGGTAAGTAGCAGGATAGCTGCCACTGAGATGGACCTAGAGTGTTTACCATGTCTGGTACAATGTCATATACTGTTGGGAGGGAGAGAAGGGTTATATAGCACTGTAACATACAGAGCTGTGTACCAGCTGAAGCAGCAGTCATGTCTGGTGTATGGAGACATGTCAGATTTTATCCATGCTTAGTGTGTGGTGCACTGCCTACACCCCATGTTCCTACACACCCCACACCCTTATACCAGTGCACACACAAATCCTCACCATAGGCACACAAGCCCAGTATCAGTGAGTACATCCTAACACTTGTGAACACAAACTCAGCACCAGTGGGCACACACTCCACCACTGATGAGCACACACTCAAGCACCAGTGTACACACACACTACCCATCCTCAGGAGCACACATTCCAGAACTGGTGAGCATATGGACAACAAGACATTAAGTGCAGTCATGGATCTGCCCACCGATGGCTAGCACACACCTGGGTGACATAAAAACAGTAATGTGGCCTACACCAAATGTGTCACCTAGCACTGGCATATGCATGCACCCATACACATATATATATATATATATATATATATATATATATATATACACACACGTGACCAACAGAATGCTGCACTGGTTGCACTGGCAATCACTCACATGACTGGGCAGGTCCCACTTGCTCTCTAGCTGCCACACGGCACATCCATGGGTCATAGGGTGGGTTGCTATAGCCTTCTCTGCAAGATCTGGGGTACATACAGCCTCCGATGCCTGTCGGTCCCCACCTTTGGCATGCAGCTTCCTGAGGTGCATTGTCAATATCTGTTTCATCCATCTCCTCAAGTCCCTGTAGTGCTTCCGCACTGCTTTCATGAACTATTGCAGCTGCTGAGAGCATTGGCTACATCAAGTAATCTTTCCCAGGCCTGTCATACCTGGACATTCAAGGCCTGCCTCTGGCACAACACCTCATCTCTGGCCACCCTGACATTCACCACATAAATGTAAGTTACATAATGTCCCTTAACATTCAGTTTTATTATTTTGCTTTTCAGAAGCAGGTCTGGTTCTCCATAGTTATTTAAATATATTTAGGGCTTAGTGCTATGCCATGCAACACTAACTGCTACTGGCAGGCAACCCTCATTGTACTAACAACAAAGCAAATAGCTAAATAGTTGTTCTCAAAGGAACAGCTTGAAGTAGCCTAGCCATTAAGCACCCACTCCTCTCATCTGTGAACACCTATTAGGGGCCTCATTCACAGTCATAGTTGGGGTGGTAGGCTATTAGTGCATACAGAGACTCCATGTACTGCTACCTTAAAGACTACCATATATTAAAATTTAAAATATTCTACATTGGCAGTGTCAGCATAATTATTTCTATATTTTTTGCTGTTTGTGTCACTCTTTCCTTGTTTAGTTGTCACATTTTGAATTAATAATCTGTAGCTTGGTTGTCATCTTTCATACATTGGCTTAATTTTCTTTCAAATTTCTTTCATGTGCAACTCATTCCCCTAGCCGTAAAGCTCCGGCATTTGCAATGCCCTCTGACCATGGGCAGTCCTAGCGAAGACAATCTCAGGATCACACCTAGTCATGTGTTACCCTCATGGAACCTGACGCACTACTGCTGACTTAGTAGGCTGGACTCAGATAACTTTTTGTATTTTCCTTTTTATGTTTCCATGTGCTAGTGCAGAAACATCTTAGTGTAGAAAGACATTTGAGAGGTGTGTCAGGGATGAGTCCAATGCAGAGCACTTTACACTGGTCTTGTCCTCATAGACCAATGACCAGGCACTCTGGTTATAACAGTAGTTCTGTTTTGCTGATGTAGCATGTTCTCTAGTTGAAAGAAATGTAACACTCCAATGGAAGCACTTCAGTTCTTTCATTTGCATAGTGCTGTCCGCCCTGCACCCTCCATTCCCTTTCCAGCCCCTGGCATCTAACTAAACACTCCCACCCTCAGTAGGCACAATAGCTGCTGTGAGCCACAAGATTCAGCCAACATGAAAGATATGCACCTTAATCTCAGCAGCCATAAAACATGCATTAAAAGACGGTCATAAAAACCTTTTTCTAAGCTCCTACAGTCAGCAGTCCTGCAAATATTTGACCCAGGTATATAAGGTGGTTCACCTTAGTAAAAGAACAATCTACATTAAATAATATGTTTTAAGCTTTTCAGCTTCAAGGACATTTAAAATGATTAAAAGAACATATTCATTAGACTCAGACATTGTGCAAGAGCTGACAACCCAAAAAGTATTTTAAAATCAAAGCTCAGCATTTATTACATCACCAGATCAGGCTACCAGAAGTTTTCAACAGATCTAAAACCAGACAGTTAACTCAGGATGAGTTCCTTAAAAGGAGACCATCTGCCACTACTCACTGCAGGACCATAACCACAAGTGACACAACCTCCATCACCTCAGTTTTGAACATTGCAGTGTAAGGTCTTGTGGCTATAAGTCTATTAATTGTCACCTTGTGGACAAGTTCAAGAGGACAATAGATGAAATTGCTGACAGGAGGTCTAGTAAAATGAAAATAATTCAGACGTACGTTCTAGATTTCCAACCAAGACAAGGCCTTAGCCCAAATATGGCTATATCATTTCACAACCTCAAGTCCTCTGTTAGAAAGTATTCACCTATATAATACAATTCCAGGAACCTATACATTGTAGTTACCAACTCACTTCATCTGAATCTGTGTTTCATCACTGGAAGAGACCTCATATCTTTGCTAGCTCTACTGATTTTAAACTATTATTCTGCTAAACTCTAAAGACTTTGACTTTAGCCAAAGAAAGAAGTCTTGAAATTGTACTAACTTTGTTAATTTATTTGCAAGCCTTGAGGAGAAAAGAATTCAAAGAGCCAGGAAAGACCTTCTTCCATCCAATCTCTCCAAAGACACTTCAGATCTTTAGATGGAAGGGAGACAAGATACCACTTGAGATATTGGCTGAGTATATGCTAGAGACTTTTAAGGTGCTTGACTAACATGGGTCTTTAGGAATCCTGGTTCCCTATCAAATGCATAAAAATAAAATGTAATGCAATATTGTTCAATGCTAGCAAACATAAGTACAAAGGAACTGTATACTTGTGTTGATTAAGGTTATTCTTGAGAGAATACTGCCTTAAAGGGCTTCCAGATAGGAGTTGAAAGGGACCCCACATGTACATTGAGAAGGTTGTGAAAGGAGATACAGTACAAAAATAGACAAAAGTCTAAATGAAATTTCTAGGAATGTTGTGTACTGTGTTTAAATGTCAAAAGTGTTTAAATGTTAACTGTGGTATTGAAATAAATAGAGTTTGATTGCACTATATGTCCAAGTTTAATCTATCATCTCAGCAGTAACCACAATAAAACAAGCAAACACAGTATATTGCACAGCTTTCCTAAATAGGAAACACAAATTAATTAATTACTAATAACTGTATTTGTAAAATGGCATCCCTATCATGTGGGCCTAAGATGTATGCTACATTTAGCTATGACAGACTATTTGGGTATAAACAGCAGTTAAAATAATTTTAATTTGTGTCCCAAAATCTAAAGGTGAAGCATTTAAATATCCCATAAAATAGTCAGAGATATCTTTGCTTCTCTGTTTAAAAGCATTGCAAATTAAGCAAAATGAATCACTTCCTCATTTTATTTATTTATTTATTTGCTTTTGATGACTGGTTAAGTACACTAGGCAAAAACCCTGCCTATTTTCAGCGATGACCCAGGAGAGTACAACTACAGGCATAAACAGTCAGGTAGCATACACTCAAAGACATTACAGTAATGAGCAGATTCCATAAGCAGATTCCATATATGGAAAACAAAGGAAGAACAAATTAACAGAACATTCCTAGATAAAATAAAATAAATCTACAAAACCCTATCCTCAAGTACGAGGAGTTAATTGATAGCTGCACATTGAAAAAACTTGGGAGAAAGAAATACAGTAAGAAAGAGCAGGAGAAGGGAATCAGGCAGGTATATTTATAGATATTTTATACACACACATATATATATATTTTTTTTTTATAGGGCTTAGCCATGCTACAGGAAAGAAGGAAGTCATTTATAAACCTAATTTTTATCAGAGCAGAGGAGATTTAAAGGAACAAAAACATTTACTTTGCAGTAGCCTGCTTTGTGTAACAGTTAAGAGGTGAAAAATGTTTTCATCTGGATTTTCAGGGGACCCAGAGGATGCTCCCAATACTTACCCCCATGAATAGTCCTTAGGAAGAAAAGATTAAAGATAACCCTCAAAGCTAGAGATTTTTTTGAAAACCAAGGGGGACCCTTTCCATGTTTCAGATGCAAAATAAAAACTTTTTCATGAAGCAATTTTTGATCAGAAAGTTTCTTTAGAGAGCATAGCAGCTAAAAACTACAATGCTCAGAGCTTGCTAATTATTTAAGTACATTTTGACTGGAGCCAAAACTAGATTAAAGAAAAAACAACTTAATCCTATCCTGATCGGATATATTTTGTATCTCCAACACAGAATCTGTCATTAGGAAGCCCAAAGTAGGCTACATACACTAGGGAGCTTAGCTTTCAACTTGACCAATGCAGGCAAGACCAAACCAAAAACTTAAAGCTTTGCAGCTTGAATTAGAGTCAGAAAAGGCAAAATATCTGGGAATTCTTAAACCAGACAGGGACAGCTTAAAATCAATTAATCAGAGTTTGACAGAAGAAGTTGAGAATTTGAAACAGCAAAGTATCCCTGAGTCTAGCAAAGTCAGGGCCTGCAGCAGCAAATAAGAGCATTAAAGGGTGAAATGGTTGGCCTTTGGGCAAACAAAAGTTGAGAATAGAAATTAGCAGAGGCCGTCATTCAAATGAAAGCAGCCCAGGAGGCATCCTGAGAGCCAAAGAACAGGTAGGTGCAGCTCATCTGAGATAGATAGGCTGCCTGAAGCATTTACTGAATCCCTTGATACTATTTGTCAACAGCTGGGGTCCCTATAGCCATCTGACCCCATGCCACTTCCTGTCCCAGATACCCCATAAAGTCTGGACAGAGGACCTTGCAGCCAAGGTCCAGGACTTAGCCAAAGAAATTCAAGACATGAAATTGTGTGTGTGGGGCACAACCATCAAATGGCCCTCTGGCCTCTAATAGCCAAAACAGAACCCTGCAGGAACAAGCCAACCACTACTAGGTCCTACCAGCTCTGGCCCCACTACCTCTAGTTCCAAACCTCTGCACTCAACCAGATCCAAGACAATTGATCTGAGTTATAAAGGCTATAGGTACTAGCTTTGATCCCAAAACTAATATGGAGGTAGAAGATTATATTTTTGATTTAAAATCGTAATTCAATACTTTGGGATCCATAACCCTGAGGATCGAATGTGGGTCTTAAGGTTTTCTGTTGTATCAGAGGTTCGAGCCTGGAATGGCAAGGCAAAACCTGAGATCATAACTGATTGTAATAAAATGTGACTAGCCCTGATTAAAGAGTACACTATTTATTGAAGTTCCATGGCAGCTTTTAAGAGACATGCCAAAAAAATCGAGCCTTAAAGGATTTTTTACAAGATCCAGAGCAGAATGTTTTCTCAGGAGGAGAGAGAAGAAAGACCCAGACCTGTTTCCACATCTAAAGAAGGCTCTTTGTATAGGCCTTCACCCCACTGTTAAGGCATTAGTCCGGTCATGGGTAGACCCAGATACTACCATGAATGATATTGTAATTTTATTTTTATTTTATTTTATTAAACTCTAGGATTACAAATAACTTGGAGCAGGAACTGCTCATTTACAAAGGTTTAACGTCAAAGGATGTAGGGTAACAAACTTGCAAAGGTCAACAATGGTTACAGTCTTAAAAACACAATGATGTCTATGCATTCATTATACAGCCAAAATGGAGAGACACAACATAAGCCAGCTCAGACAAGTTTCAGGGTGAACAGTATATAGCTAGTATAGGGTAGGAGCAAGACAGAAAGAAGTAGGCAGGCTAAAGGGCCATTTTCAGCAGGTGGAGTAGTGGCAAAAGTGCAAGGTAGATGGGCTGTGAGGGCCCCATATCTGAAAGTGCCATTAGAGAGGGAGGTGGTGGGTGAGGCAATGTGGTGTGGGGAGATAAGGTGAGAGTGGGGAAACTGATGCCAAAAAAGGAAGCTCTAAGGAGGTTACAGGTCACCTTCAACTAGGATAAAATGAAGAGGCAGTTACTTAGGAGAGGCAGTCACACTGAGTGGTAGAGGTGAACAATAGTCGGAGTTGTCTTTTAAAGGGACCAAGCATCACAGTTGTAAGTGTTTCTTTGTTAAGGTATTGTACCACTGAGGAGCCCCAGCATGAATGACCTCCTGGACCCATTGTGGTCCGCATCTGGGGACCTGGAAGATTTGATATAGTGCACTGTGTATAAGCTGGATACTGCTGTTGGCAGTAAGGAACTTTGCAGCTCCTGATGGCATGAGCCCGAGGATAACTTTTTGGTTAACAAACAGGTTCGTATTGTATTCTACTAAGGAGTGGTAGCCATCTCGCCTGGCGTACAGGTCAGGTATATGTTAGGAGGGTGGCACCTGTGAGAATCCTACAGGCCTTGTTGAGTGTCACCAATATCCTCCGGGGGCAGTAGGAGAAGCAGAGCCACAGATGACTAGACTGTAGTCACCCATGGTGGTGATGGAGCTGTAAATGGCCAGTCTAAGGGCATCAGTGGTCATGCAGTGTTTGTGCTTGTGGAGCAGGCTGATCCATATGTTGTGGCCTTAGCTACATTGCCAATGTGCCACATGTAAGAAAGGGAACTGTCCAAGGTGATGCTGAGATATTTAAACTCAGGAACATGTTCAAGTGAAGTCCCCATGTGGTTCTTGATGGTGAGGGACATAAGTTTAGACTTGCTCCTTTGGTTGCAGAATGTCATGACTTTAGTTTTGCAGTAGTTCAGGACAAGTTTATGTGAGCTAAACCACTCTTCAACATGTCAGAAATCACACTGCAACTGACTCTCAAGTTGTTTAGAGTCATGGTTGCTAGTAAACAGTACTGCATCATCTGCATAGAGTAATATTCTCTGTTGGCAGATGCTCGGAGACTGTTCAGAAGAGAGAAAAGAGCAATGGCCCCAGTATAGACCCAATGGGACACCTGAGAGGACTTTTTGTTTTTCATCAGAGGTGACGCCAGCAATCCTAACATGTTGGACCCTTCCCTGAGGTAGCTAGCAAACCAGGGCAGTGCATCCTTGGGGGTCTGAGAGTGGTCAGTTGCTTGAGTGGGAGTGGGTGGTTAACAGTATCAAAGGCCTTTGTCAGGTCAATGAATACTGCCCCCACAGATTCCTTGGTCAAGGGTGTCATGGATGAATCCGATAAATTCCAACAGTGCGTGATGGTACCATGCCCTTTTGGAAGCAATGCTGTTCTGGGCACTGGATTTCATATTTGTCCAGGAACTCAACAAGCTGGCCTGAGACTATTCATTCCAGAGCTTTAGATAAGGTGGGGGGTGTGAGATGGGCCTGTAGTTGGTGTGCAGTGACTTGTCTCCACTTTTGTGTGCAGGTGTGATAGTCACCTGTTTTCAGAGTGATGGGAATTGACCCAATCTTAGGGAAAGGTTGAAGATCTTTGTCAGGGGTTCAAGGATTTCATCTAGGACTAGTACAAGCAACTTCAGGTCAGTGAGTCACCACCGTAGCCAGTTTCTTGGATGGCCTTGCATATTTAGGTTCTGGCTAAGTGCATTGGGATCTCTTTGAAAAGAATCTGGAGCTGTGTGTACTTGGGATGCAGTGTCAAAGAGGAATTGGTGGTGGAGGCATTGAAAAAATCAGGTGGAAGGACACTGTCAAGGTTGGAGAATGCATTGTTGAACGTATTGGAGATGGTACCTAGGCCTAGTGTAGGTGTTCCATCAATGTTGAGCATGGTGGGTGGTGCCTTAGTATCCTTGCCTGTGAGGTCCTTCAAGTTATTCCAAAATGTTTTCCCATCACCCCAGGAGTTGGAGAATGCCTCCCTAAAATATTTGCTTTTAGCCTTCCGAATAGCATGGGTACAGCCATTTCTTGCAGATTTGTATTTTTGAATGTCCCTTGCACTGATGTGGCTCAGCATAGTGCCAGAGGTGGTCCCTTGAGCTGTGCTACAAGCTCGGAGTTTATCCATGGGTTAGACCTGCCTTTAACCTTCATCTTTTAAGTGGTGCATGGATATCACAGGCTGCTGTGAAGCAGCTGATGAACATTTCCAAGGCTTTGTTTGTATCATTGAATGAGTCAATTATCATCCAGTTCAGCCTGCTTAGATATGATTTTAGCAGCTGAAGGTGCCCTGCTTGAGTACCATGGTGTGTATTATTTTAGAGAAGCTTGGTGAATTTGTTAACCCAAGAGCAAATAACAGGTGAGTGGTCACTTAAAGTATCAGGGAGTACAGACACCTTAGAGATTCTTTCGGGTGGTTTGACAGTATCCAATCAAGTAGAGTGTAGGTCCCCATATTATAGTTGCACCTAGTGGGGGTGCGGACAAGCTGTGTGATGTGTTGTGCTGTGACAACACCCTTGTAGGTGCAGGCCTAGGTAAAAGCCAGTTTATGTTAAAATCACCCAGAATTATGGTCTCCAAATTATGATGTAGTCCCATGAGGAATTCCATGATGAAGAAGAAGAAGAAGAAGAAGAAGAAGAAGAAGAAGAAGAAGAAGAAGAAGAATCAGCATTTATATAGCACTTTTCATACACAGTATCCCAAAGCTCTTTACAAACAATGTTAGACTGGTAGTGAAGTGACTGAATGTGTGGTGGCGGCCATATAGCACATCATCACCAACACACAGCCTGGATAATTGCATGAACTGGTTTATGGGAAGGGAATGTTGGCCAGGACATGGGGAATGTTCCTGCTCTCTATGAAAAGTACCCTGGTTCTTTTACTTCCACCTGGACAACACCAGGGTGGGCAGAAGGGACCTCGGTTTAACATCTCATCTGAAGGACGGCACACCCAGCAGTATAGCACCCCCAATACTGCACTCAGATGCCAGCAATTTTAGGTGCAAGACCATCCCGTGTAGGACAAGAACCCACGACCTTCTGGTCCAGAGGCGGATGTACTACCAGCTGAGCCATGCTGACATCTGTGCTGTTGAAACCACTGGCCTGGTCCTTCGGAGTATGTATACAGAGGCTGTAGTAAGATTTTTATTATGGGCCCCTAGGAGAAGTTTGATGGCAGGACCTGAGATGGGGATCACGGTTTAGAAAATGGGATGACATGTCCCGTGAGGGTATCTCTCAGGTAGATGGCACAGCCACCACCCGTTTTGAAATCCTGTCCTGTCTGAAGATAGAATATCCAGAAATTGTGACCACAGTGTCAGGGATCTTAGGGTTTTGTCAAGTTTCAACAACAGAGAGGATGTCAGGATTGTGTTGTTGAATCCAGGTTTGAGGTTATCAAGTTTACTGAGGAGGCTACAGACGTTGATTGACCCCAATGTGAGGGACCCCACCCTCCTATTCTGGGGTGTGCGGTCGGCCCAACTGGTCCTGGGTTGGATGTATGTTTCCAGAGAGCAGAAGTAGCATAAAAAGAATTCTCAGGGAGAGGTTTTAAGTATTTTGAAAGCTTACTTGTTTGTTAGACGTCCTGTGCACCTTGTGATACGGTACTGGGCTTGTCCAGCCTTGTTGCAGAGGACTGCTAATACTTGTAGGTTCCTTGAAGGCTGAACTCAGTAGCTCCAGAAGGCAACCAGTGTGCCACATAGAGGTGCAGGGGCCATGGTACCATTGTGTTGGAGCCCTGTGGTCATACCCAGTGCATAATGCAGGGCAGAGTGTGGCGCTACTGGCAGGTAGATTGAGAGGAGGTGACCTCAGGAGAAATGGAACAGTGCAGCACTATCATCACCACTACTAGCAATGTGGAATGCAGGTTTAAAGAGCCATGTTTTGGTTTCAGGAAGGAGACACAGTTTGGCTGAGAGTGGGCACTATTAAAGGATAAACAAATAGTTTGTGAATGGAGTGATACCTGGTGGGTAAGTCAAAAGCCAAAAGAAATGATCAACAGCTGAGGTCCGGAGTCACAGAATGTGTTAAAATTCCTGAAGGTGTTTAACTGTGCCTGTGCATATGCAGGATGTGAAATCTTTTGTCTGTATGCGTCTTTGTCATTCAAAGAGGTTGCTGAAAAGCCCACATACAGATCATGGAGCAGGTCAGACGAAAATATGGATTCAAGCAGGACCCAGAGTCACTGAGTTTATCAGATTTAGTTGCTTCACTTATGTTTTGCTTGGGATAGCTTCAAAAAGTTGATTTTAAAATGAAAATGCAGATACCTGGTGATGATGTTTTGCAGAAATCCTGTCCAGGAGACATTCACGGATATAGTGAGCAAGAATGGCATAGTTACTCCAAGCGAAAACCATGTAAAATCCACAAAAACTAAGCTACAGACACAAACAAACACAAGCAGCCACCACAAGACCCAGGAGGCAAAGCCTAAATGAATGAAATAAAGAGGGCCCAAGAATGTTTATAACTGTCAACCCAGATGCAGGTAAAAACCACCACGGACCCTCAAAATAAGCTTTTGCCATTACTAGTGAGCAGGCCTCCTCCAAATGGAAGGAGAAAAATTGCCCCAAAACAGACAAGGGCTACTTTAGCCTTCCTAGGGATAATAACAAATTCCCAAATCAGGGAAGGGATAGTTGGAACCCTAGATCCTGTAGCCCCACAACTAAAACAAAAGGGAGCCAGAGGCTTCCAAACAGACTCCAGATGATTGGAATGATCAATCATGGCCAAGCCAGAGATACTAACAGCTATGCTAGTGATCAGCTAAAAGGCAGATCTGGCAAGTAAGAGGAAATTTGTAGGTATACTCTGAGGGCTCCATACAGGCACCCTGCACCAAACCCTAATGCCACTCCTTACACCCCTAGAAGTGCCTATTCCGATGGCTACCCACCAGCACCAGATCCCAACTCCATTCCAACCTGCATGGGGGAGGGGGCAACTTTAGGTCGGTCCATACAATGTAATTAAGGTAAATGTTAAAACATGTAAAGAAGTGTGGTTGACCAAAAGTCCCTAAGATGGTTTTAAGAGTATATGCTTTACGTTAAAAGAGACATGAAAGATATTTTTCTTGAGTTAAAAACTGTTATTGTATTTCCTAAACCTTGACATACCTACTAGAATAAAAAAGAGCCACCTCACTATTCTTTTCTGGTTTAAGAGCATTAGGAACCCCTTTGAATTAGGCATGAACACCATGAAGTTGGTTAAAATGTATAAAATAAAGAGCACGGTTACAGAAGTTTGCAAAGATATGGGTAATATTAAGGCACAACCCACTACACAGCAAAGATTCAATCAAAGGACTGTGGGAGATACAGTAGTTATGGTTAACCATCATACCACCCTTCTTAATAATACCGTCAAAACTCCATAACCTAGCTCAAACCGTGATAAGACCTCACTACTAATCAAAATTAGATCAATTGCACAAAAATTGCTGAGGGAAGTAAATAGTGGCATAGGAGATTTAATGGCAGGAAGAATTTCATGTTATTTAGTTCCCCAGAATTGATGACTGGAATTTTGAATGTAGCCACCTCAGAGAAGATAGAGCTTCTACATGCATTGCTTACAGTTTTGAAAGTGCTATTCCTATTCACATCGATTTAGAAGAGATGACCATTGCCTTTTATTAAATGTCCCCCTGGTAGAACAACAACATGTCTACAGGATAAAGACCACTCTTAATGTGGGTACCTGGCAAGGAGATACCTACGCTAAAATTAAAACTCCACCTGTAGTGGCATACCATGAACTTAATCCAGGTTTATACTTAGTCCCAAACTTTCAGATTTGTCAAACTACTAAAGAAAAACATTGGCTGTGTCCTAATAAACCTTTCCTAAAGGATATTACTAAATTTCTTTATGGCCTTGTCAATACCAATGCTCCAGAAAAGTGTAAACTTACTCTGACCCATGAAGGTGAAGTTAAGAAAACCCATGCCGAAATCACAGGAGCTCAATAGCTAGTTAGCACCAATTTTATAAAAGCCACTGTTACTTATAACATACATGATACTACGACTCAGCTTACTTTACCCAGAAAATAGTACTCATTTCTGTTCCTGCAGGTACACATATCCGTTTTGGTCATATCACCTTGTATCCCCTTGATCCAGTTTCCCAGGAAATAGAAATCACTCCCATTTCTGCATTTCAAGGTCACAAATTCTCTTTAATTGATGGCCTTGAACATCTTTTAGATGCCCAGGATAATATGCCGACCAACCAATGAAACATCTACAGCAAAGAGACCATTACAGTAACAGAAATCAACAGGTCACTGTAATGGTCCCCACTGACACCGACAGTGCATCTCCGGTGTTTCACCCCTCCCGAGACAACTCAGCCTCTGAGTTGGTTATATCATCTCCGGGGTGTGGGGACAAAGCCCCCACATGGGTGGTTTGGGGCATAGCACCTGAAGAAAAACACATGCGACACTCGACAGCACAATGCTGACACTCAGCATTGTGTCTGTCGATATCGAGGATGTCAGTGACTTTGGTGTTGCGTGCATGTGTAAACCACTTAGACCTCATAAAATTGAGATCACAGTTTTTAAGATTGACCTGGTTCTCTTTAATTAACAGTTCAGCCCCAGCGATAAAGAACATACATGCCCTCCTCTTGCTCTCCGCTGGGGATACCTACCCCAACCCAGGCCATATTGTCCCTTGCTCCTCTGCTGCCTCCTCCTTTACTACCTCCACCTGTCTCTTCTCTCAGCCTCCCAAAGGGCTTAAAGATCCTACATCTAAACACCCGCAGCTTGTTGTTAAAAATAGACCAGACTCAGATGATGGTGTGCACTCTAAACCAGACATTCTAATCATCTCAGAAACTTGGATGAAGAGCACTTCCCTGACCACTCAGTTTCCATTCCTGGTTACTCACTGCTAAGGCAAGACTGTGCTGACAGGAGTGGTGGTGTGGCCATTTATTTCCTAGCCTCCATTCAATATTCTATCATCTAGTCATCCTCCAATCCTGAGACCCATGATGCCCTAGCTATCCATGTGACCATCCCTTCACTCTCCCAATCTTCATAGCTGGCATATGCTCCCACCCAAATGTCCCTCCGTCGGTCATGCTAGACCTCCTAACCTCCATCACTTCCCTTGTTCGCTCTAGAATTATTCATCCTAGGTGACTTCAGTATAAATTGGTTGTCACCTAAAACTACCAAAACTAAAAACAAAATCAGAGCCCAAAACCTCACCCTACTGATCTCCGAACCCACCGTCCAAACCACAAAACACAACAACACTCCCTACTTGACTGGGCCCTTATCTCCCACTCCCACTTCGTCATCACCTCTGCCATCCTCCCGATGTTCTCAGTGATCATAACCCAATGTTTATAGTTAGGAAAGTCCATGGAACTAAATCACCACACAGAACCATACAACTATGCTCTTTCAAGTCTCTGACCTTGAACCTCTCTTGAGTAACCTTGCCACTTCTGACTGGTCCCCCAACCTCCTTCCCCTCAGTTGATAAGGCCCTTGCCTACTTCAAAGAAATCTTTCTTGTATTTATTTTTATTTAGTTTTTGTTGACTGGGTAAATGCACTAGACAAATTCTGCCTATTTTCAGGCACAACCTGGGGAGGGTTACAGATGAATGCCAGCTGACCTTGAACCAGATTAAGCTGTTGGTGGTATTTTTAGTGAGTTGTAAACTGGAATGCCTTTGCCCCACTCAAACAAACCAGAGTCAGAGGTAACCACTACCTTGGATAACCCCTGAACTTCTGGCTTGCCTCAGGGCTAGAGACTGAGTCTGGAAGCGTCATAAAGCTACCCAGCATTCTAATGACCTTGCGAACTACCGCATGCTCAGAAAAGCTTGTACAAAGGTTACAAGGTTAGCCAAGTCTGAATATTTCAAATCTCTCTTCATCACCAATGTAAATTCCCTTCAAAGTTCTGGAAGGTGGCCCACACCCTTTTACCCCTCATCTTCCCCACCACCCCTGTACTTAAAGTAAATAGCTCACTAGTGTCGATCTACCAGCTGTAGCTGTGGAATTTAACTCCTACTTGGCACCACTGAGCTACTGAAATCCTCCCCTCCTACCCTTTCCACTCCCACTCTCTACCTGTGTGCCCCTCCACCACCCTTTTCTTCCTTCTCTTTAGCTACTGCAACACCAAATGATGCCCTAAGTGCTTTCGCACCATCAACCCCTCTAAAGGTGCCTCCTCTGATGGCCTTGACCAAAAACTGCTCTCCCTGTCCACTTCAGCCATTGCCTATCCCTCTCAATAATCCTAAACTCTCATTCTCTACTGCCTTGGTCTCCTCTTCACTGAAACATGCTGTGGTCTTCCCTCTACCCAAAGGGTGACCTTCATCCCCTGGCAACTATTGCACCATTTCTCTCTTTCCTACCCTTGCCAAACTTCAAGAACACATTGTCCTCTTCCAACTGATCTCTTTTCTATCTGACCTCCTTTTCACCCCTTTCCAGTCTGGTTTCAGGAAAAAGCACTCAGCCACCACCTCCTCTCTCTCCTGTGGCTCACAGACTCCATCCTAACCAGGATGGACAATAGCCAAATTACCACTGCTGTTTCTGTCGACCTGGTCAAGGCCTTCAACACCATCTCCTCGACTCACTCCCAGCAGCTAGCCTATCTCCCTCTGCCCAAACTGGTTCAAGGCCAATCTTATTGGCTGAACCAGATCAGTTAAGATCTTGGACCGCATCCCTCCCCTCCCGATTAGCACTGGAGTCCCCAAAGAACTAGTATTAGGGTCCCTCCTATTCTCTGTCTTCTTAAACGACCTTCTCTCTGTTTGCTCCCTATCCTCTGCTATACATATGTATACCAATGATACAGTCCTTTAAGCATCTGGCTCCTGTCCTGATGAGGTTACAACAAGCTTACAACAAGACTTTTCTGGTTTGCTAACCATCAACCTTTCCTCAGTGCTAAAAGGACTATCTCCATAACCTTTGGCACAAGGCAGAGACTCTCTAGGCTTCTCTCCTACCCACTTTTTACACCTTTGATGGGACTTTACTTGAGGACACAACCTCCTTCAAGTACTTATGTATTTGGTTGGATCAACACCTAAACATCTCTGGACATATGACGCCATCCAGAAAAACTGTGCCCCAAAGCTTGGTGCCCTGTTCAGGAACCATAGTTGCATCCCTCCTACAGCTGAGGCGTGAACTTGTTCAGAAGAAGATACTGCCCATTTCAACTACTACTGTGATGTAGTCTATGTGCTGCCACTAAGTCCTCCTTGGTCAGACTGGACACCCTCTGCAATTCCTCCTGCTACTTTGCCCTGGATGCCCCCTCACACCCATCACTGCTATCTTTATCGTGCTCTATCCTTCCACTCTCTACAAACAGGTGACTCTCCCACTGTGCTAAATTCACCTCCAAGCACTGGTTGGGTGAGTTCCTTCCTACCTCACCTCTTCCTTTATAACCGCCCACCCTCTCATTCCTTAGATCAACAAACTCCTGTAACCTGGTTGTCCCCATGAGATCCACCCAAATCAGCCAATCTGGTTACTCTCACTGCCTCCCAAAATTTCCATATCACCCCCTCCAGTTCAGCACTCATCCTCTGCCTACTCCATCAGCTCTGTCCTCAATATTCACCATGCATCTAGCTGCTCCTGCCATGTCCCTACTTAATTTTCTCTTCTAAGTCCTGGACAACCCACCCCTCTTCCCTCATCTTCATTTTACCCTGTGCATACCCAGCCCCAAAATCTCTAGTCCTCCTCCCTTCTCCCAAATTGTTCCCCCTTACAGGCCTCCTTGATCTCTCACAGAATGTAAAGGACCCTGAATGCTTTCCATGGAGTGGCTCTTCTACCCCAAAGGGCCTTGTATCTCTCATCTAGTCCCTTCCCCACCATTCTAAAGTGGTCTCTCTGGGACACTGCCTTATCCCTTCTCTCTGGTTCCCCAGTCCCTTGCAGGGTTCCTTGCATCCTGAGGGTCTCCAGGGTCATGACTATTCCCCTCCCCCACCTCCTCCTCCCTCCCTTTCCACTTCTCTTTCATGTAGCGCTTGTTTACTTATTAACCCGGCACTTTTATTGCCCACTCTTTCTACATCTTATGCGCAACACTGCTGCAAAACTGTTTGTAACACCTGCCTTACAACTCTATGTTAATGTTGATCTTTTAACTTGAATTCCAATTGTACCCCTTCCCCCAGGTTGCACGGGAGATGAGCAATTTGTTGCTCAGTGTGCCTTCCTGGTGAAGCATTTCAATAAATAAATAAATTTCAGCATCTGATGCTACCATCCAGAATAACTGAACTAATTGTCAGGATGTTGCTCTCTGTCATTTTCATACAAAACTAGATGTAAATGAGAGAGCAACATTAGTAACAACTGTTTAGTGTAACACAGTTCACTGATAAATTCCAATTTCTAAATCAGCTCTAAAAGAACACTGAGCAAACCATAGAACATTAGATCAGTACTTCTACAGTCAGTGAGTACAAGTAATGAGCACTATATTCAGCTTTCATCTCCCTTTCAATACCATTCATCCATCCACGCTTTCTCATGTTGCTCAGAAAAGTGTTCCTGGATTGCTGAATGTATTTGTTTGCACCAAATACTGATATGTCAGCTCGTAGACTGACAGTATCCACTAGCACTCATCAGCACATATGATATTTTCATTATTATTTTAATAAATACAGTTGTTATGGTCCTATCACATCAGATGTGTCATTGTGCTATGCCATACCAACACACAAAGTGTTAACTCTAACTTCAAACAGATCCGGCAAGTAACTACAGTATGTGATTGGCTTGCACTTTTCTAGAATAGCTGCTTCTGTTTAGCTACAGTACTATCTCCAATCACACATTTATGTAGCACAGCTTGTGTAACTACAAAAGCTGATTCAGAACTACAGGCCAGCAGACCAGCTGAAAGAAGTTATTTACATTCTGTCCTGATTCATGTGGTTTGATAGTAAATCACTGCATAGACTCAGACGGGACTTGGTGGGGCTGATCTACTAGCTGTGTGATTGCTCTCGTGCATTGGCCAGCTGCTGCCTCTCTGTTTTAATGTTACAGATTCCATCTCCAACACCATTCCCCCTTTATATCCTATATGGAATGCTTGCTGTCAATGTGAATGGGGAATGCAATTATGCAGTACAGAGAGTGTAACTAACAAGTATTTGTCAGTGACAAATGTTTGCTTGCTGGCGTTAGCAGTTGAAGTACAGGAGTTAGACGAGATGCAGTATAGAAATTGCAGTGATGTTTTGAACTGATGCCAACTCCACCCCCACCCTGCAGAGATGGACCGGCATTGGGGTGTGCCTTTGGGTCATCACCCATAACGGTCACAACATTTCACCTCACCCTAGCCTGCAGACATGGACAAGTGTTGAGGTGTGCCTTGGGGTGTTGGGCTTTACACTCACCTCATTCCATAGGAAATGCACTGAAAGGGGTGCAAAATAGCAGAATGGGTTGAACTGTGGGGCCAAAGAGTCCAAGTTGTATCTCAATGCCTGTCACCGGCTGCAGGGTGGTGGTTGAATAGCGTGAGCATTACTGTCAACAATCCAAAGTCACACCCTTGATGCCTGTCAGTTCCTACAGGGTAGGGCATTATGGTCAGAAACCCTAATGCCCTGGGCGTTTCTTTGGTGTTTTAACTCAAGTTTTCTACATGGGCTCTTTGTGACCCTACCGCATGAACAGTGACACTATCCGTTTGTTAGCGAAAGATGATTTTGCACAGTGACTGCACCATTTGGTGCCACAGGTGCAAAAACACATTTTGAACACAGTGTGAAAAATGACAGCTGTAATGTTGATGAAGAGGTGTGAAAAATGGTAATGTTGAAAATCTGGGTGAAAATATAAAAAAATGGTAAAGTCACGAGTGTGTGTAGAAACTGTACTAGCACACCTGTAACCAATTATTTTGGGGATTTTTGTACCAGATTTTCAATATAGGCATTTTGGGACCTCTGCTCATGAACAGTGTTACTGTGATTTTCTTAAAGGGGCACTGTCAGCTTTTGCATGCCACGACACCAGCGCATGCATGGATTCCTGGATTCACTTTTCAAATATGAGTATTTAAAAGTAGCCCTTAGTTTTAAAAGAATAAGATTGCTGAAGTCAGTGCAGGCAATAGTATCTACTCTGGATGTTGTTTTATACCCTTCCCAAATTGACTACCACCTCCATGCATGAGTCCCGTCATTCTCTGTCTTCTCAAAGTTGGGGAGCTGCAGGAGGGAGCAGACTGTGGTGTTCGATTGGGATGACCGACTGTCACTTTTACAGAAATTTAAAAATAAAAGGCATGCTATGGACTGTGTATGCAATCAGAGCAAACTGTGAGTTAAGTTATGTAGTACAGGCACAGAAATACAAGGTCACTGAAAGGGCTGCAAAACCTGACAGTGCCCTTTAATCTGTCCTGAACATTGATTTCCCACAGCGACTGCACTATTCTGCATCGAAGTGCGAAAACACATTTTGGTCAGGATATGAAAATGACTGTTCATAAGGATGTGTGGAAAAATGGCAATGTTGAACATCTGGAGTGAAAATATTACAAATTGTGAAGTTATGAGGGTGCATAGAAATTGCGCCAATGCGCTTGTAACACAGTCATTTATGGACTTTCGTCACCAAATTTTCAACATAGGCATTTAGGACCTCTGCTCATAAACAATTTCACTGTGATTTTCTTAATCTGTCCGAACACTGATTTCCCCAGCGACCATGCTATTCTGCGGAGTGCGAAAACACATTTTGGCAAGGATGTTAAAATTACAGCTGTACTGTTCATAAGGAGGCATGAAAAAATGCCAATGTTGAAAATCTGGAGTGAAAATATTACATATTTGCGAACTTGCAAGTGTGTGTGGCTGCATAATGCACACTCATAACACAGTCATTTTGGGAATTTTTCACCAAATTTGCATCATAGGCTTTTGAGAGCCCACCTCAGTAACAGTGACACTGTTGTTGCATTAATCGATCCTGAAAGGTGATTCTGTGCAGTGACTGTGAAATCACCTTTCAGGATTGAATAACCAGAAGACAGTCACTGAATTCATGAGATGGGGTCCCAAGAACCCATGTTGAAAATTTGGTGCAGAAAATCAAAAATTACTGCGATGTGCACCAAAGTTGAAAAAAAAACATTTATGCCATTATACAGCTTACCGGCATTTCTTCAGTTTGTGGTCAGCTTTGAAGTGTACAGACATGTTCCCGGTCACGAAGATCAGCGCACCAGCCTCTGGAGGTAAGTATGGGAGGGAGTGTGGGGAGACTGGGGTACGCAGAGGATGGGCGTGGGTTGGGGAGTGAGGCAAGAGAGTCAATGTGGGACCATTTTCTTTTGTTACAGGTTTTTTACAAAGACATCATTAATCTCTCTCATATGGCCAGTAGATAGTTTATTTCTTTATAAACAAAATTCTGCCCACATTTTACCCGATCCCATGCTGCTTTCCCTACTGCCAAAACTCCACTTGATCTCATTATCCACTTTTTGTATTTACATTTAAAGAAGGCAGGGGGCCGGGATTTCAGCAGTTGAGGGCAGAGTGAGAGCAGTAACCATTTCTGCTTTTGTTCCACAGAAATGCTTTTTGTCCCCGCCACTGTATTTGTGAATACCCACTTCCTAGTGAGTGCAGCACAGCAGGACCAAAAGTAAACATTTTTTACACTTTAAATGTATGAGACATGTATGGGCTGGGCTGGGCTGACAGTCGCTTTTGCATTTTACACAGTGGAATGACAGAGTGAAGGGCAGGTCAAACCATTTGAGAAGACAGGAATTTAGGATGGAGTCATATAAGTATGGCATATAAAGAAAGCAGCATATACAAAAAGATCTTTACCGTACATTTTAAATGTGGTGTTCGTTATAATCCCGGACTGCCATGCACTTTTCATGAGGATCATAATAGGTACTAGCGACCGCTCCCTCCCACCAGGCGGCAGCAGCAGGAACAACAGGCTACACATAACTCTGCAGTACATTGCATAAATAAACTAGAGAATACTGCCTGAAGGGAGAGAGAGAGAGAGAGAGAGTACAAATGAGCTGTCTCTGACAGCAGTTCAGATGCAGTGCTGACATGTAGGCAATTTACATACTGCCGTCAGCAGTATGCAGATTGCCTGCTGACGACAATATGCAAATTGCCTACATGTTACCACCGCCGATTGTAACAGTCATTTTCTCTGACCTGCATGCCACTGTATCTGAACTGCTGTCATAGACAGCTTGGACATCATTGGTATGGTGTGGCCGCTTGCAAGAGGAGGGCATTAGGCGGGGTGGCACACCTCAAAACTCGTATGGTGGCACTAGGTTTCTTGCACATGCATGCAAGCAAACATAAAAATGCTGAGCTCAGAGCCACAGCCCAACTGATCAGCCACAAATCTATTATTCTTATTAGGGTTTGATGCAGGCAGTCTGATATTCTGTTCTGGTATAGACTTATATAGGAGTACAGGAGTTTGTATGTGTGTGGGGGGGCAGGTGTGTGTGTGCCTTTACTTGACCAGCTGCTGCCTTTCTGCTCTCCTGCTGATGTACTCTTCTCCCTTTATGCCTTTCTATCACACACTGGCTCTCAACATGCACACAATTATCAGTGGCGGATTCAGGCGTGGCGTACTACACGCGCATCACCCCTTTTCATGAGCGGAGTGCACACACCACTCAGCGGTCTTTTGAAACAATTTTGGAATGCTGAATGCCAAATGTGCTGGCTGCCTGGTATGCATCTTAATCCTCCATGCATAATTAAAGAGAAGCAACAGACATTTGTATGGGGTAAGACACATACCAGCTGCAGAACAAGTGTGAAAGAAGCAGGGGTAGGTGATGGTCAGTGTCACTGATGAGGACTCGAGTTGATCAGAGACAAAATTTACAACTGGCCGTTGTTATCATGGATTGGTCCAGTACACCACTCCTGTGTGTTTCACATACACACAGCATAGACATGGGAGACTGGACCAATCCATATCGTTCTTGCTTCAGGAATATTTTTTTTACAAAATCCTGCCAGTGTGCTTAGCACTCCAGAGGTGTATAAGAAATTGCCTCAGGACTGCTGGATCATATTGCTGCTGCTAGCCTTCACCCCCAAAATTAGAGCCCCAGCATCCTCCTCCTCAGTACAGTCATTGGCCCTTTATGAATGCATCTGATGCTGCTCCAGACCTGGCAGGCAAGGAAATCAAACAGATTTGCAGCAAACTGCAGTCGTGGAAGGAGCTCCTGACAGTGAGTTCTCTGATCTCTGTCTGTGTACTTTTGAGTTCTGCCTGAACCTAACTTCCTGAGTGGTGATACCCTTCAGTATGAGGAGTGACAGTGGGTGACCGAAATATATAGTTCTTGTGTTGTATCTCTGGGGAATCAATAACCTTTCTGAACTGTAAATTTGTTCAAATAAGTCAGCATATTTTTTTTTCAAGTGCATAATGCATGTTTTTATTTCTATGAATAATGTGTTGTTTTGTCTGCCCTGTTGTACTTGCCAGGGTTGTGCTTAAAGGCAATTCTGTGGCTGGATTTTGTGCTGTATGGTCAGGTTTATGAAGCAACCAGGGTGCTTGGGGTCTGTTATTACCTGAGCCCTGGAATTGCAAATAATATAAAAATGAACTGCCACTGTACAAGGAGACAGTATAGTGCAGTGGTTTAATGCCTAAGCTACAAATCTGGAGACCTGGGTTTGAAACCCACAGCCCCACTTGCATATTGTGTGACTCCTGAGCAAGTCACTTAACTTCCCTGTGCTCCCAGGTTGCAGCTGTAAACAAGCTTTCAGCTTAGTGTGTCTTATCTGGTAAAACAATTGGGAAAAAACACAAAACTGCTTTTGGAACAGGCACAAAACTACGTGTGTCTCAGCATCCCGTTTTTTTTACCACTTGCCTAGGGGTAAAATCTAGGACTAATGGAAAAAAGACTCTCTCAGAATGTTCACCTTGACCTCTCACAATAACCCCCTTCTGCTGGCTGTACCCCTAAATAAATAACAGATCCTGAATAACTGTTACAAATAAACACATCTGATGTGTTCTGATGTCCATGTGCCCCTTTCCATTAACTTGAATTTAGTGAATTCTAACACTGAGGAAGCAAAGTTTCTAATAGGTTACACAGAATATCATTTTGCATTTTTTCTGTACCCAATCACTTCAGATAGCTTTCTTTATTACTGTTTTCTGTGAAAATGACAGCTTTCCAATCTGGTAACTTAATAATTGCCTTCAGCCATCAGATCCTTTACACACAGCTGGGCTACAAATGTACTGCTGCCATGCCGATGTGTACTTCCCTTATATGTAGCATTTATATAGAAGACAACATTAATGTGATTAGCAATTGTACTAAAACGATGTCTGCTTGCTATGTGACAGCACAGTGTATCACTTTAAGCTCAATTGTCAGCATAGCGTGCATGCATATGTGTAGGGATGAACACAGTGCAAAATGGGCGGGGCTGAAGCCCTGAAGCCTCCTAGACCTTGTGCTCAAGTTGGGCCTCCATATTGTTATGATCCTTAAAAGGAAATCTGGGCATGTGAGCTGCACCTGCAGTCTCAATCGGAATTATCAAAAATAGAACATGGTTGTGGAAAAGGTATTGGAAACAACTTCTGCAGGATAACAAGCTGTTGAAATAGATTTCATACTGTGAGACTGGTTGATAGTCTTGCAACCTGTTTTCAAACCAGGAAACATAGCATTGACATAATGCCCACACAGCCCACCATGGGGCCCAGAAGGGCAACCCTGTGTCAGGGGCCATAATGTCGCTATATGCCACAATGTGCTGCGGGGAAGAGAGTTTCTGTATGCATTAGGCTTCTTAGAGTGTGCTGACCAGACAGAAACTGAGAGCAAACCAGCCACCTTGATTTGCTACAGCGATCCGGCATAACCTTTTTTTCGTCTTGGTACAATGGGGCTTAGGGTATTGGTTTACATGGAATTGATTGTGTGTGATATTTCTTTTGGAACACCATCAGCACAAAATGCACTTGTGGGTTGTGGACTTCTTGATATTTATAAATCAAAAAAGTTGTGGCAGTGTAAACGCAATTGCTTCCATGGTGTTTGATGTTGCTTCACCTCAAAATTAGAGCCACGTTGTCCTCCTCAGTATAGTTGTTGGCCATTTCTTGAGTGCACCTAGTACTGCTTCAGATCCATTGCTGTTCAGAATCCGATCCTGGATTGAGATTGCTTGCAAGTTAGCTTGCAAGTTAAGTGGGAACCTTTTAATGTGTTAGAGACAGAGAAAACACTCTGTGGATCACTGGCACTGCTTACTGCTTCAAGATGTATCCATATATGAAATTAAATGCTATTGTAAATACTGTGGAGTGCTGACTGCTTTTTCAAGGGATCCAGAAAGTGTTTTCTTCTTTAAGTTGTCCTGTAAGCCTAAGTTGCACCCACTTTATATGGCTGAGTTTAAAAATAATGACTGTTGTGTGAACAATGCTTAGTGTGTGACTTTGTAACTTTTTCTAACAGTTTGTACAGCTAATTTCTGACCCCACAGTAGTGTTTCAGCCCCAGGTAGAGAGGCTGCATGTTATAAGACTCATAACATGCAGCCTCTCTATCTGTAACTAAATCAACAAAAACTCACTAAAGTCCTTCCTGAACTGAAGCCTATTTTGCATAGCATAACAGTACCACATGAAAATTGTTAGCTTTGGATAAACTTTCATGTGGCTTCTAGCAGGGGTAGGTTCCCGATGATACCGGAGGACAGTGGTGTCATGCAGTCAGAAATTATGGAGGGGCACAAAATTTCAACCTCTCTAGGAGGGTCCAGGGCATGTCCCCTGGGAAAATTTTGAAAAAGTGAAGTGAAGTGAAATGGTGCATTTTGGTGACTTTTAGCAGTCCAGAAAGCTGTTCCCCAACAAGCTAAATGCCTTAATACTGATATAGATTAGAGGAATGATCAATTGTTTTTGTCCTTTGTTCATTCTACTTATGGTGTTACCTTCTGTATTTCATTTTTTTTAATTAGTCAGAACTTGTGCATTTTGTGAGTATTTTATCATATATATATAGGGGCTACATGATGGGCAGGAGTAGGATATGGAAAATATCTCACTCCTGCAGAATGAACTGTGTTATGTGGCACTTATGAAAATGCACAGCCCATTCTGCAGGAGTGAAAATATTTTCCAGATCCCACGATCTGCACACATCATGTGTGTGATTTATACAATGTGGGGCTAGGACCTTTATGAACTTTTTTTTTTCTGTGTTTCTACCTGTTTATTTTAGTATTTGTTAACTGGGAAAGTTTTAGTGGTGACTTGGGAACATTGGGCAGTTAAGTGACTTGTTCAAAGTCACTAGCATACAAGTGGAGGTTGTGAGAATCAAACTCTGGTCTGGTTTGCTAGATATAGCAAGCTTGTTTTCAGGTTGTTAATCTAACCTCTAGGCTATATTGACAACACTGTTTCTGGGTGGTATGAGTGTATGTAGTGTTTCTGAATGGGCTGGGAGTGTTAGATAGGTATGGGAAACAGACAAATGTGGTTTGCAATGGTAATTGAGTTACCTGCAGCTAGGAGTCTGACGACCACAACAGTCACTGGCATACTGTGTGACCCAGAGCAAGTCATTTCACCTCGCTGTGCTCCTGGGATGCAGTTGGACATGAGCTTTGTCTCAGTGTGCCTTTCTCGGCTAATAAAATTCTAAAATAAAAACAAATAAAATAAATAAAAAAAATATGGTGCTGCCTTGCTATAGTGAATCCACTGTAACAAAATCTCTCCTATAGTGAACACCTCTGATGGCCACTGTTGTTCAGTAAGTAGGCATATTACTACCTACATATAGTGAACCTATCAGCCGGCTCCAGAGGTGTTCAGCATAGGAGGTTTCTGTTAAACTAGTCCCCAACGCTCCTGTTTGAAAATAGGATGTTGTAACTATTTTCTAGGGGTCACCTGGTGGGAGGTCTGGAGCTGGGGATCTGCGGAAAGGAAGGGTAGATGTGTGAACAAAACAAAAAGGTGTTGAGCATATTATTAATTAGTGCTGGTAGAAATAAGCTAAGAGGGGGAGGAGTGATTGCCGACACCCCTTACACAAAACATACACTCATACACTGACATTTTATGCAACTTGCCTGTCACCCTGTTGTAGAAGAAATAATGGGTGCAGCAGTCAGTAGCCAAGGGCTAGTGAGCAGGTTGCCCTGTCTAGTGAGTAATAGCCCTAGCCCTGGTGATCAAGTGGTATTTGGGCCAGCCTGGGTAAAGGCAACAAAATGTTTTATTTTTATATTAAAGCTTGTGCCCTGTTTAAATTAATGCCGACTCAGAGTGGTAGCTGCAAGGCGCTGAGGCCCCAGTGAGAGTGGAGTTATGGAGTCAAGTCACAGCTCCATAGTGGAGCACTACTGCTCTGAAGGGATTCCCCTTGAAACAGCCAAGGAGTTGCTGTGCGAATATGGACCTCGGTCGTGAAGCAGACATTAGTTGAGAGGAAGGCACATTGTGAGGAGTGCTATTCTCACTGGCAGGAGACCAGATATTTTAAATAAATAAAACAGCTGTCAGGTATGCAAGCGCCAGGTACTGAATTTAGGGACTGGCTGCCGACGGCACTATGAAGCAGTGGCACTGTACTACGGGTTGTGTGCATTCTGTTGTGGGGATGAGGCATAGTGTGTTACAGGCCCAGGCAACAGGGCACTCTCAAACAATAACTACCTGCAGCCCCACCAATTCCCAACCACAGTACCCAGGCAACAGGGCACCCCAAGCAATAACAACCTGCAGCCCCACCAATACACAACCACAGTACCCAGGCAACAGCTCGTTTCCCTAAACAGTAATTACCTGCAACTGTACCAACCAGAGTCCTTGACAACAGCACTTCCCCAATAACTACCTGCAGCTCCACCAATACCGAACAAACACAGGGCACCCCCTCAGCAATACCCAATCAGTACCTATCCTGGACCCCACATAACAATTTGCAGCCCAAGCAATACCCAATCACAGTACTGAGAGAGCCAGAGC
Source organism: Neoceratodus forsteri (assembly GCA_016271365.2). Taxonomy (NCBI): domain Eukaryota; kingdom Metazoa; phylum Chordata; order Ceratodontiformes; family Ceratodontidae; genus Neoceratodus; species Neoceratodus forsteri. The sequence continues at coordinate 1,135,678,202 of CM057455.1, read as the reverse complement.
AGAAGAGTGAGACAAGGCGAGGGAGGCTGAGTGGGGCCGGAGATCAGAGTGGAGCACCAGTCGAGAGAGAGAGCTCAGGGCTCCATCACACTCGACACTGTTGTCACACCGCCTGGCGCCCACAGCTGCCAAGTGGGCTGTGCTCAGAATCCCAGATAGAAAGTAGGCTTTAGTAAGCAACGCTGCAGGCAAACCCAGGACATCTGTTATTGTTTCCAATTCCAGGGCCAGGCCTGAGATGTATGTCTGTCCATCAGGATGAATGGAAGAGATGGCTGAACATGGAAAAGGATAGTCTCCTCCCCACATACACATGCACTACCTTAGCAGCACTACTTCAAAACCCACTCAGCAGGTCAGCCCTCTACTTCCAAAGTGCCAATCTCTAAGCATAGAATTGTGAACAGTTTAATAGAACAAGGTAACCCTCTTGTCTGTTTTGTGTGTTTGAGTCACCTTTGTCCCAAGTTCTGGAGGGATTCAAACTGATAGCCTCTTGTTAGCATACCCAATTGTCAGGCTCAGATAATTCTGTCTTCAGGGGCCAGATATCTCTTCCCAGGGCACCTAACCAGGTATGACAAAATGAATTCTTAGAACTCTATGCAAGACCTAGAGAACTCTATCTGTTTCCCAGTTTGGTACCACAATAAACACATGCACAGTGTCAGCTATAACCATCTAAGCTTCACTTATATAAAAGAAGTTTCAAGGCACACCAGGCAGTGTCTGTTTTAAAATATATATCTTTACTTTAAAATAGGTAAAATAGGAAAACAGTAAAATACAGAACAAGATATCCCAACACATACAACCTTAAAAACAAAACAGGTCTAAAAGCACAAATTCCTACAATACATACACTCAGACTGGTTTTATCTAAGGTCTCCTTACTTAATCTTTCAGTGCTTTGTTGTTCCTCTTTTCTCTCAGTCAGAAAATAATGTCCTCTCTGTAAGGTCTGCTCAGTATTTTAAAAGCAGTCTTGAGCTGGCCTTCTCTCTGGGGTCTATGTTTCATACTTAATTGGTATAGGTTGCCCTGTTTAATATCTGTATATCTGGACCATCTTACTATAGGCAAAAATCTAGAACTCAATCATAAATCAGTAAGACTACAGTCAAAAGTCCATAAAACTTAAAATCTTTTATTCTTCTTATAGCTTTGCACCAAACATGTTCAACCAGCTACAGTTTCATAGTTTCACACCACTTCTTCAGGCCAGAAGTCTTCTTTCTTTTCAGAAGATGGTCCTGGAATGGCGTCTTAGCCAGCATCAAAATATAACTAAGCGGGGAGGCGATGAAGTATTAACATCAACAGCATCACAATGTAACTAAACGGAAACAAAGAAATATTAACAGAGAAAGTCAAAAGATTTAAAGAAACACTGATGATAGAAACATTAATGAATATAATATAAGAAGACTCAGTAATAACGTTATATTATGAGGGGTTCTGCTGGATAAACAGTACCTAACTTATGTATATCTGAACTTTAAGGTAACATAGAACAGAATAAATTGAGGCTGAACTCTGAAAGCACTAAGTGAATCATAAAGTGATATGAAAATACCAAAAACAGAATCAGTACTGTATTATAAATCTGGCCTGAAAAAGTGGTGTGAAACTACGAAACTGTAGCAGTTGAACATGTTTGGTGCTGAAGCTATAAGAAGAATAAAAGATTTTTAAGTTTTTATAGACTTTTGAACTGTAGTCTTACTGATTTATGATTGACTTCTCTCTGGGGTCACTAACTCCACCTTGGTGTATTAAAATTTATATTTTATAACACAGGATGTCCTACTAAGATGTTTAAAAATAATAGGTGACATAATGAATCGCCTCTCTTTATGTGACTGGTCAAAACCGGTCTGTGATCTGCTTTACCCAAACATCAAAGCCTCTTTGATGTAATTTGCTACTTCCTGGAAGACACCCAAAACACATGCCCTAGGCCCTTTTTCTTATGACACCTAGCGCCAAATCAAAGATTTCCCTGAGGGCATTATAAAGTGGATATATTGGTTCCTGGCTTCAAAGCAAATTGACAAGGAATTGCCTTTTAGATATCTGCAGTTTAAACTACCTCCTGTCCTTTGAACTTATTCCTGGGTGGAGGAGTTGATGTGTCAATTTCAGCAAGCCAGCATTTCCTCTTGACAGACAGTCCATCACACATTTTTTTTATATTTACAAAAAAATGATGTATGAATCAGAACCAACTGTCCAAGTGTGACAATTCCTCTCAACCTAGACTGAATTTGGGGCTCTGTCCTCTGCATGGATGAACTTCTCAAATCAGTTCACTCCTCATAGATACCGGACAGCCCATCTGAGTTCTGATTTTGTTTTCCAGCCATATATAGAATGGTCATGTCATATCCTTGCAAAGCAAGACTCCATCTTAACAATCGACCATTGTTTTCACCCATCTTCATCAGCCAAACCAGCGGGTTGTGGTCAGTCTGCACCACAAAATGCTGCACATACAAGTATGGCTCAAATTTCTTTAGGGCCCACACTATGGCCAGACACTCCTTTTCCACCGTGGAGTATGCCTGCTCCCTGGGAAGTAACTTTTTACTCAGGTAGGCTATTGGGTGATCCTCCCTAGCAGGATGTCTGACTCAGTACTGCCCCAATACCCACGTCTGAGGCATCAGTCTGAACTATAAAGGTTTTACTATAGTCAGGACTTGTCAAAACAGGAGCACTGCACAGTGCCTCCTTTAGTTGGAAAAGGCTTCCTCACAGGCTGGGCCCCAGGTAATTTTCTTGGGCATCCTTTTCTTTGTCAGGTCAGATAGGGGCAGCCAGGGCACTGTAATTGGGTACAAATTTTCTATAGTACCCTGCTGTCTAGAAGAAAACTCCTGACCTGCTTCTGAGTTTCTGGTCTGGGCGATGCCTGGATTACCTCTATTTTTATTTGGTTAGGACGGAGCGCTGTCCCGGCCTACCACATGTCAGAGGTATGCCACTTCCCCATGGCCACCTGGCACTTCTTGGCTTTGACAGTGAGCCTGGTCCTCTGTATCCTGTCCAGCACTTCCCTAAGGTGGGACAGATGTTCCTCCCAGCTGGTACTAAAGATGGCAATGTCATCCAGGCCGCATCGGTGTACTCCTCAGCACCATGTAACACCTGGTTCACCAACCTTTGGAAAGTGGCCGGACGTTCTTCATTCGGAAGAGCATTACTTTAAACTCAAATAAGCCTATCGGGTGATGAAGGCTGACCTCTCCCTAACTCTGCGTCAACTCTATCTGCCAATACCCCTTTGTCAGGTCAATGGTCATAAGGTAGGTTGCCCCTCCCAACTTGTTCAGGGTTCATCCATCTGGGGCATTGGGTGGGCATCTGACTTCGTGACTGCATTCAGTACATGATAGTCTACACAGAAATGAGTTGAGCCATCTGGCTTGGGTACAAGGACTACGGGTGAGGCCCAGGGACTGTGGGATCTCTGGATTACTCCTAAAACCAGCATCTCCTCCACTTCCCTGCTAATGTCCTTTTGGACAGCCTCTGACACCAATATGCTGTCCGCCATATGGGCGTCTGTGTCCCTGCCTCCCAATTGTTGTCGCTAAGGGGGTTAGTCCAGGCTTGGTGCTAAACAAGGGAAAAGTCTGCTAAAACATCCCTTACTTTCTGGATCTGGCCCGGGGTCAGTTGGTGAGACAATTTTACTGACTCCACAGATGACTCCTGCTTACTCTCTTCCAGCAAGTCCAGAAGGGATCTCCTTCATCCGTCCCTCCCATGACTATACACAGCAAACACCATGTCAGCCTTATTTGCATATGGCTTCATCATGTTGATATGGTACATCCTTTCTGTCTGTCTTGGTCAGGTAACTCCACAATGTAGTTCATGTCATTTACCTTCCTTACCACTTTGCACGGTCCTGCCCTCTCAGCCTGCAGCTTGTCTTTCCAGAACGGAATAAGGACCAAGACTTCCTGACCAACCATGTATGATCAAGCTCTGGCTCTGCGGTCGTACCACACTTTTGTTTCTGTTGGGCAGCTGCCAGGTTGCCTGGGCTGTCTCCATAAGATCCTTCAGCCTTTCCTAAACCTAAAGATGTAATCCACAATGGGAGTTCCTGGGTGGCATGCTTGTCTTCCCATCCTCCCAGATCAAGTCTAGAGGCCCATGTACCCGGCGTCCATATAAGAGTTGAAGGGGAAAATCATGTCGACTCTTGGGGCACCTCCTGTATGCAAACAACAGGTGGGAAGGTATTTCACCCAGTCCCTCCCATGCTGTTCAGCAAATGCCCAAAGCATTGACTTTAGGGTGCCATTGAATCGTTCCACAAGTCCATCGGCTTTGGATGATATGCTGTCATGCTTCTGCACCACCCCATACTTCTTCCATAAACTTTTCATCAGGTCCGACATGAAGGAACCCCTTGATTGTTGATTACCTCCTGCAGAAACCCATCATGGGAGAAAATCCCAAGTAAGGCATCTGCCACTTTGTCTATCCTCAGTGAGGCTAGGCGACTGCCTCTGGGTACCGGTGGCATAATCCACCACAGTCAGGATGAATCTCTTCCCTGAGGAGCTGGGGGTATTTAAAGGCCCCACAATATCCATTCCCACCCTCTGGAATGGCTCCTCCACTATGGGCAATGGAATCAGGGTGGCTTGGTTTTCTTGCCCGCCTTCCCTATTTCTTGGCACCGGTGACAAGACCTGCAATACTCCTTCCCTGCTGGGTAAAGTTAGGCCAGTAGAAATTCTGGGCCAACCGCTGTGTAGTGTGCATGATTTCCAGATGACCAGACAAAGGAATATCATGTGCAATTTTGAGCAACTGTTCACGATACCCTGGGGAACGACAAGCTGCCTGCCTAGCATCCCTCCCTCTGTCTGTACTACCTGGTATACATAAGTCCATTTTCCCAATCACTAGCATAGCAAATTCCCAGAGGGTCTGGGTGCAAGGTGATGTTGTAGGACCCTCCAAGTGCTCCATCAGAATCTGCCCAAGCCCTCAGCTTCTCTAAACAGGATCACTCCTCTGAGCAGCTGCAAACCCCTCACACATTCCCAATGCATGGGACAGGTCCCCTCGGTCACTAAATTAGGGTCCTACTACTAGCGTCAGGGCCCTTAGGATCACTGTCAATCCCAACCTCTGACAAGGGGTCACTCCTTCCTCTTCAGAGTAACCCTCTGTAGCTGTGTGGTTACTGGCTACTGGGGACATTTCTACCCCTTTTATCAGTCTCCCCATCTGGAGCACAGGGTGGGAACCAGCCTCTCAGTGGTTTCCACTGGCTTCTGTGGGGTTCAGGGACTACAATTTTCCTTGCTGCTTAGCTATGGGTAACTGCAAATACCATCCCTGCTGGAGATTGTTACCAAGATCACATCCACTACTAATGTTTTGGCTACAGCCACCTGTTGCACAGTTCCCCATTTCACCCCAGTCTAAGAGAACACTAGCGAGGCAATGTTTTCTCCCCATAAAGTCCTGTACAGTGACATATTTATTGGGTATAAGCTGACATGGGTGTACCAGATCCTCCTTTACCAATGTCAGGGATGCCCTGTGTCCCTTAACCCTCGTCTGTACACCATTCACCATGACTGGGTGCATGTGTTCCCTCATGTTCACTGGCATGCTTCCAGGGACACACAAACAACCCACTTCTTTTCTAGCACCCAGCTGTGTATTATGGCCTGCCTTTTTGGGACACTGTCTGCAATATACCCAGTTTCCTTACACAACCAACATTAAGTTCTTCTCTCTAGAAATCTTTTCCCTAAACCTGAGGCTAACTGGTTTCAGTGAAGGCAGTGAGGTTTTAGCTGCTCTGAAAGCACGCTTTTCCCTTTCTGTGCTGCCATGCCTGCCCCATTTGCTCTCAGAGCAGGTCTGCTCTTGGTATAGCGGTCCAAGAGTTCAGCAGCCTCTGCACTGTTTTGGATCTCGGTCCTCTAGCCAGGTTTTTAGCTCTGCTGGGCATGCCCAATAAAACTGTTCTAATACAATCACATTTTCAATTTTATCAACAGAGTTTGCCTCAATTCCTTCCCCCAGCGTTTTAAAACTGAGTTGTTTAGTGGCTAGCTCCTCATAGCTCATATCAGGGCTTCTCCTGAGCTTACAGAATTTAGCTCTGTATGATTCAGCAGTTAATTCAAACTTTTTAACAGTGCAGCTTTTAGTTTGCTGTAATTATTACTGTCCTCATTGTCCATTTGTCAATGCATCGAGCTTTCCGGTAAGTAGCGGGGATAGCTGGAAGCTCCAGGACTCTCTAGGAATTTTAGCCTGAATACAAACTTTTCAAAAGAATATAAAAGGCATCCATATCTTCCCCTCTTTAAATTTGGCTATTAATTTGGAGTTCAATTTGTAACCCAGTCCTGCAGTCCCAGTTAAACCCAAACCACTTACCTGCTCTGGTGCCACTGGTTGGAGTAATAGCTTCTCCAGTTTGTGTTGCCACTGGCGCTCCCCTCTCTTCTCCTCTGCAGCTCGCTGTTCTCGCTCTACCTCTCTGCATTCTCGCTCTGCCTCTTGGCTCTCTCACTCCCTCTTCTCCTCTGCAGCTTGCTGGCACTCACCTCCGCCTCCCTCTGTTCTCGCTCTGCCTCCAGTTCCATCATGTGCAACTCAATTTGCAGTCTGAGTACTTCTGGATTCAGGATACTGGTGATAAACCCCTGCTGCTGTGGCTCTTCACTGACAGTGGCCCTGCTGTCCTCCTCACTGGACCTGGACATAGCACTGGCCGCTAGCCCTGCCACACTCAAGGTTTGGTCCTTTTCAATCATGGTCAGTGACTTGCTGTTCTGGGTATCTGCTACCATCAGGGCCTCTATGAGGTTCTGCTTTTAGCTGTCCCTGAGCAGGACTCCCTGTTCCCACAACTGCTTCAAGTATTCTACAGTGTGCCTGCTGTAGTTGGAAGCCATCTTTCCTGACTACTACTAATCTGACTGGCACTTTGAAAAAAATTAAAATGGGTAGGAACTTGACTGTAAGCCAAGGGATATAGTTCTGTTTCCTTTTGAAATAAAACACTGCCTTTCTTTTTCCAAGTGAGCTGAACAGTCTCAAACTGACACACTTGTACAATAAAGCTTATATCATCAAACTTTATATGCCACCACTGCCAACCAATCCATCACAAACCCACTCAGCAGGTCAGCCCTCTACTCCCAAAGTGCCAACCTCTGAGCATAGATTTGTGAACAGTTTAACAGAACAAGGTAACCCTCTTGTCTGTTTTGTGGGCTCGAGTAACCTTTGTACCAAGTTCTGGAGGGATTCAAACTGATAACCTCTTGTTAGCATACCCAGCTGTCTGGCTCAGATAATTCTGTCTTTGGGGGCCAGATATATTTGCCTACAGGCACCTAACCACGTATAACAAAATGAATTCTTAGAACTCTATGCAAGACCTAGAGAACTCTATGTGTTTCCCAGTTTGGTATCAAAATAAGCACATGCACAGTGTCAACTATAACCATCTAAGCTTCACTTATATAAAGAAGTTTCAAGGCACACCAGGCAGTGTCTGTTTTTAAAATATATATTTTACTTTAAAATAGGTAAAATAGAAAACAGTAAAGTACAGAACAAGATATCCCAACACATACAACCTTAAAACAAAACAGTTTTAAAAGTACAAATTCCTATAATACATACACTCAGACTGGTTTTATCTAAGGTCCCTTACTTCTTAATCTTTCAATGCTTTGTTGTTCCTCTTTTCTCTCAGTCAGAAAATAATATCGTCTGTAAGGTCTGCTCAGTATTTTTAAAAGCAGTCTTGAGCTGGCCTTCTCTCTGAGGTCACCTAACTCCGCCTTGGTGTATTAAAATTTGTATTTTATAACACTGAGATATTTAAAAAATAATAGGTGACATAATGAATCGCCTTTCTTTATGTGACTGGTCAAAACTGATCTGTGACCTGCTTCACCCAGACATCAAAAGTCTGTCTGATGTAACTCACTGTATACTCCAAGCAAATGCTTATTGGACTTTCCTAATTTAGCCTGAGACCTGCTTTACCCAGACATCAAAGCCTCTTTGATGTAATTTGCGGCTTCCTGGGATGATACCCAAAACACATGCCTAGGCCCCTTTTTCTTATGACACCTTGTTCAAATCAAAGGCTTTCCCTGAGGCATATAACATGAATATATTGGTTCCTGGCTTCAACGCAAATTGACAAGGGAATTGCATTTTAGATATCTGCAGTTTAAACTACCTCCTATCCTTTGGACTTATCCCTGGGGGTTTGATGTGTCAATTTCAGCAAGCCAGCATTTCCTCCTGACAGACATTCCATCACACATTTTTTTATTTTACAAAAAAAATGATATATGAATCAGAACCAGTTGTCCAAGTGTAACAGCCCCACCACACACGCATACAGGGATCTTGTGTATATACCCTCCTACACACATATATAGTACACAAGAAAATATTTTTCTTTGCTGTTAATGACAGTGTATTGTGGCTACAGGTAGTCATGTGGGGCAGGCACTGTTTTCCTGGTACTGTGGTTGGGTGTTGATTGCTTGGGCTGCAGATTGTTATGTGGGGTGCAGGATAGCTACTGCTGCTCTCTTTCTGTACTGGCTTCCCCTGCTACGGCTTGTGAAATGTTTCGTTCAACACCCTTTGTAACAATTCTTGGTGTGCTCCTCTCAAGTGAATGGCGTGCTCCGGTAGTGGCGGCCCTACTGTTCTAAAAAATAGACTGAGGCTTTATCTAATTCTTCAGTTTCTAGCGACTTCTGTCAGTACTCAAATTAAAGAGACCCTTCCTTCCCTTGTGAGGATATCTCAAGTTTGATTAACTTTTCCAGCTGTATACTCTGTCAAATTTGTAATCATCTTGATCACAGTAAAAACGTCAGAGGTACAGTCTGCCTGTAATATATGCACTGTGCATATTACATGCACAGTGCATATGTTACTAGCAGACTCACTGTACCTCTGACATTTTGCCCTGCAACACACTATGCCTCGTCCCATAACAGAAAGGTATAGATCATGCATGTATAGATCATGCAAATTGTAAATCATTATCATTTCACCTTCTTTTGAAGTCAAAATACTGTCCAGGTGAATTTCGTCAAATGATTATGGGTTAGATGACTCCCAGCACCATAAAAGTTGTGCTGAGAGGAGATTGAAAAAATCATTTACCCTGGCCAGTGGCCACAAATATCCTTACCTTCCAGTTTATCGGGTTACTGTCTGCTTCAGAAGCCCTGAGATTCCTACCTCTGCTCCCCACTTGGTCAGACACCATCACAGGAAAACTAATCGACTGGGAGAGGCGGGCCACGATACAATAACTTTTAGGAAACTAACTACTAAACTAAGCAAAGCAAGGGGTGGGTGTGAGATCTGAACTTAGGTGAGTGACGGTGTACTGCTGCCACCTGGACTGGCAGCAGTAAATCATCAATGACGACAAATGAACCAGTTTCCCCATGAGCTATTTCTTCACACCTCAGCTGTGATTGGCTGCTGGCTGCCTGGCAGTTATCACCAATCAACTCTTGTGTGTCTGTCTCTGTTTGTTTTTACAGGTGCTCCGCTCAGCCCGAAGACAGTCCCAGCCCAGTGGGAGCAAGTACATGTGTTTAAAACTGCCAGCAGCTCTCAGTCATCTCACCACAACACAAACCAATCCATTCAGAACCCTCCCCACCAAAAAGACCTTGAAGAAAATGTTTTTCAACCATCCAGAGAATAATAAATATATTTTTTAATAGCCTACACGACAATATTGGGACACATGCCCCTCGGGCCCTATGGGCATGATGCCACTGCCAGAGGATTAAGGATCCCTACTGCACTCACAGATAATTACAGCACTTTTGATGCCATCCACATTGCACTGCTCTGCCCACCACTGCATCAGAATCGGCGACACCGCCCACCTTGAGCGATGTTAAATCACAAAACTATTGAGGCACAAATATTGAAGCGCAGTATAATGCAAAATAAATAATGAGAGTGTGGGGAAGAGACCCCCAAATACAAAAAAAGACTATTGCAATAATATTTCAGTGTAGTATAAACCATACAGCTCCATCGTGCACTGGGGAGCGTAGGGAGTGCCCCATGGAAACTGTTATTGGCTGTTATTTTATAACTGCTATGACTGACAACCTAGAAAACCTATGCACTGTTCTTGCTGGCGAACAACTGTTTTGAGGTCTATCGGATGGGACCACAGAAAGAAGAAAAGTTTAGAGATGCAATTCATTCTCGGGAATCCCGGCTGCAGCTTTTGTCGCACCCTGGGATAAACATTTTACAGAGACTAACTACTACAGTGCTGAATGTCTTGTTCTTTTAGACCTTTTGAGCTTATGCAATCGAACTCTGTGAAAAATGAATTCTGTACTTTTTGGAGTCATGTGACTAGACTGCAGTGAATGGCTGTTTGTTAAACTGTAGTTGGGCATGTCTTTGTATGCCATTTCAGTATGTGTAGGCATGTGTGTGACATTGCAAGCCCTGTCAGTGCCATATTGCTGTAAAATATTTTTTCATACGAGGGGATCATAATCATCCAGTATCGCGGTTCCCGGTCTAAGTTGCCTCTTAATTCTTTTTTTTTCGTTTGAAGCTAGTTCTGTAGGAGCAAGTGGGTTTAGAGACCTAAATTTAGTAGACATACCCTTCCCTGTTAATCACCAAATTGCTGGTCTGTTAGGACCATACTGAAGGCTGACAGTCCTTATTTTCTGTGAATTTCTTGTCATCTTGGAATGCCTCCATCAAATCAAGTATTTGATGTCGAAACTGACATTTTTATGCCATGGTACTAGGTTTTATTTTTGGGGAGAGTGGTTTAAACTATGTAACAGTTAATAGCTTGATGTACCAGGTTCACAATTTGCTCAGTAGGACTGCCACAAAAACAAACTTGCAAGACGATACTGCATCTCACTCTAAATCCTGTCAATGGTTCAATTCATAGCATGAATTTTAAATCCAACTTTCACTGCAATTTTACTTTTAAATTCACCTAAAATTTAGTGGATTTAAAATTCAAACTATGAAGTCAACTGCTGTGAAGAAAGGTATTCAGGTCATGGAGCAGGGTGGGTTAAATAAGGCAACTGGCTTACAAGGAGGGTATCCTGTTTAAATTACTCCCAGCTACAGCTTTTCTTTCAACCTATTTCAAAGCCTGATACAAACCTGACCATCAAAAACAGACACTAACTGCTGTCACTGTTGCCGGGGAGGGACTTCCATGAGGACAAAACTATTTTAACTACCTCAAGCATTGCTGCCTAGAATTAACTTAATGGAATGGGGGGTCCCCAAATATACTCAAGCTTTAGTTATTGTACCAGCATGAAGAGAGTAAGCCACTGGATACAGATTGGCACAACACAACCTGGAATACAGTACATATCACTAGCTGGTTCCACTCCTACCTAGTGTCCGCTCCCAAGGCAGTAAGAAGAACCAGCTCACCTCCCTCCCAGTTACCTCTGGGGTCCCCAAGGCTCAGTCCTTGGACCGCTACTATTCTCCATTTTCCTAAATGATCTGCCCTCCGCCTGCCCTGACTCATCCATCCAAATATGCGCAGACAATACAGTCTTATATATGTCTGGCCTGTCAACAGTTGACATTGAGTACAGACTACAGCAGGACTTCAACGATGTTCAGCTCTGGTTCCATGCAAACCAGCTTTTCTCAATGACAAGAAGTCAGTCTCCTTGACCTTGACACAAGACAGAGACTCTCTAGGCTCCCAGCTACCCCTTCTTCCACAACCTGGATGGGATTATTACTCTGGAGGCCTGCTCGTCCTTCAGATACCTCAGAGTATGGCTCGACCAGCATCTCGACTTTTCTGTACATGTCGATGCCATACACAAAAAGCTACACCCAAAATTGGGCACCCTCTATTGAAGTTGTGGTTGCATCCCACCGCCAGCTCACCATGCACTGGTACAGAAAATGACTCTCCTATTTTTGACTCTGGCGATGTAGTCTACAGTGCAGCTCCCAAGTCCATATTAGCCAGACTGGACCCTCTCTTCCCTCTTTCTGCCGCCCAGCACTGGATAGTCCGACCCCACTCACTACTGTGCACGCTACAGGTCCCTCTCCCTTACCTCACTCCATGACTGCCACCTGTCCCACTGCACCAAACTCACTGCCAAATACTGGTCCCTGGCCTTGCCCACATATGTCTCTGATGCATTGGCTATTCCTACCCCACCTGTCCACTCCCTTAGGAACTATGACATACGCACCTTGGTAGTCCTGTGGGTGACCACCTCTAGCGGCCAAGCATCCTTCAGATACGGATGCCCAAACTATGGAACTTCCTCCCATCTGCCATCAGGCATAAGCCCCAGACTAAGCACTTCAGCTCTCTCGTCAATTCCCATTTCACGGCATCTTGTGCCTGCAGGTAATATGTGTAAATCTTAATTTTCAAGCAGCAGACAGTCAGTACAGGGCTTCCAGTCTCCTATGCAGGTCCCTCCACATGGTCACATTACCTGCTGCTTTTGTATTATTTGTATTATTTGCATGATTTATTTTTCCCACTGCTCCTGTTTTTGCTCATAATTGGTGTTAAACTGCTCTGTTTATATGATTGATCTTACTGCCATTATCTGTATAATGCTTGCCATTATTTTTGTTGTTTCTACCCATTGTATTTTTGTAGCACTGCTGTACTGTTCCTCTATTTGTACTATTGTACCCATGTTGCTGTTGTTCAACTGTTCTCCTTTTGTTGTACTCTCCCGGGTGCGTGAAAATAGTCATTTTATGGCTAGTGCACCTACCCGTTAACAAAAACTAAATAAATAAAATGTCTGTATACTAGCTTCCTGTTAAGTAATGCATTATATTACCCTTGTTTATTGCAAATTATTGGATGTTTACTGCCTTATGTATGTACTGTTCCTCTGCCCTTCCCCAGACGCACCTGGAATCGCACCTATTGCTCAGTGTGTCTTCCTTGTAAAACTTTAAATAAATAAACATAGGATAGAGGTAGGTTTCAAGTAAAATATTGTCTGATGCATTGCTGCTTAAGGTGGATATTTTTATATAGGGTGTTGATATTTTAGCTTATGTGGCCTCAGGTTCACTAGGCCCTCTCCAGGTACTACCTGAATGCTGCAATCATTCTGCTTCATTATTTCGCCCATAGATCTGGATCCCAGCCCACTGTAAAGGCCAGTGATGACTGAGTGCATGATTACACACAGGCATGGCTGGAAATGTCCAATCTCTGATTTTTTTTTCTTACTTGCTTGTTTGACTTGTGCACAGATTTAGGCTCACAAACCATGTTGCCAAAGCACCTTGATCAATTACTGGCCATCAATGGTTAATATTTGCTTTTCTTTCAAAAATAATGCTGTCATGACAACTGATAACCAGGGTCTGATCAATAAATGGAACAGGTGCAAATTTGTTTTACTGCTGTAGTCGAATTGCAAAATCGTGTTAGGTTCCACAATCTACACGTACCCCTAGGTGGCGCATTCATATGTAAAGAAAGATTACTGTACCAGGCAGGTGACTCCTCAGTCCTGATCGCAAAATCACTGCTAAACCCAGGAGCACTACAGTAGCTAAAGCTCCTGAGAGGCCAATCACTTTCAGCAAAATCTTTGGTCTTCTACAGGGTGAGCCTGGTTATAAATCAGCAGCTTGCTTCATTCTCTGCAAATTCAGATTCAGTCCAAAAGTCCTCTTCTCCTCTCAGGGCAGATAGCAGGCTAGTAGGCCAGGAATCAGGCATTCCATGGTTCTCCGCATGAACTACACTGCAACGGCCGCTCGAACACTTAGAGCCTTCTCTCTCAGCTTCCCAAACAGATCTGCCTTTGCTAGCAGACAGCTCAAGGATTTCCCAGAATCCAAAGGGTCCAACTGGCTGGTTCCTCTGTCAGTCACAACACACTCCCCTGTTGGTGCAAAAGGTGCCAATAGTCCAAAACTACATTTTCCAGAGTCTGGCACCACACAGATCCACTTAACAAGCTCCATTTTAGAGTCCTCACAACCCGATTGGTCCAATTCGGTAGTTCGGGACCAAAATGGTGGAGTAAACAGAAACAGTCCATGCTGCAAGAAAGACAGGTTAGACAAACTGTATTTTCATTATTACTCTAAATAGTTCCCAGCAACTAGTTTCATCTTTCAAAGTGCTCACCTCTACCCAGGTAGCGATGGCAAAACAGAGCCATTTGTCAGCAGCTCGGAGGGACTCGAGCAGGAAACACACAGACTCCCCATCCAGATTAATTATGACTGCAAGCAGGCAGCTCTTAAAGACAGGACCTGCAGGCTTTAAAGCACTCACTGACAGTCACAGTTAACGGCTTTAACGAACACCAACCAGCCTCTGAGCAATTAGGCAAGCTCTTGGAGACTTTTGGGAACCCCCATTTGCAGGGGGTTACATACATGACTTCTGTGTAACATCATATTTTTTCATTTAATACAATCACAATCAAATGGAATTGTTGCTCCTATATAATGAATGAAGAGTTTTCCTTTGCTTCAGTGTATTTGTGTGTGTGTGGGGCGGGTGGGGGTCAGGTACAATAAAGGCTATAGAATTATCTGCATTTATCATACAGCAGTGACAATTTCATTAGATTTTGATTGTATGAAATCAAAAATTAAGATGTTACACAGAGACATGTACTGTAGAGTTGGTATCCTAACTTGATTTTGAAATTCAATTACTGCAACAAATATATCTTGTGTTTGGTCCTTTGCCTCTCAAACACCAGGATTCACTGAGTTCTGCTAACAGCATGTTATGGACACTATCCCATTATATATTTACTTAGAATATTTATTGTAGGGACATTTGATTACAAAAGAAACAAGGAAGGCATTATGAGATTTCCGAGAACAATTCTGCAGAAACAAGCTACTAAGTTAGTGGCTTGTGTCTGCAGAATCATCTCTTTCAAGTGTGGGTCTACACCATATCATAATTACTGGTATGCCTGACAAAAACCTTTCTCTTTCATCAGTCTTACATTGCCAAGAAAATTAAACACTGAATATTTCAGTGTTTATTTTGCTTGGCAACAATAATGATAATGCAATTTTCCTGGTTTAAATCTTCTTGGCCTAGATGCACCACATCTTTTCCAGCACTGCAACCTCATTTCTCCTTTTGATTCAACCATTGTGTTGTGCAGATTTAGTGATGCTGCAGTCAGTGGGGTGATGGTTTGGTCATCCAATACCACAGGGCATCAGTAATTCTAACTTAAGTGTGTCCATCTGGTGTCACAAGCACTCAACATCTGTAGTCTAGAACAGCACTGTGGATGTGAATGCAGAGTTTTGTGGATGAACACCACAGTTTTTGTAATGTGCATCCCCAAGAACTCTGAATTCACATCCACAGTGCTGGTTCAGACTACAGATGCTGAGTTCTTGTGGACACCAGGTAGACACACTTAGGCTAGGATACAGTATCATCTCCTTTATTAATGCTTTGTTCCCTGCACATCATCCAAATGGGACTATCTGAGCTCCATTTTATTGCCCTGCATATATATTTTATACAGATTGAAAACATGAACTTCTCTTCTTACAGAGCCAGTACTGTCTTTATGTATACACAAAAGTGAGCACAATAAACATCTAGTAATAACTGTTTACTCCAGTATGCATATTACAAGTTATAAATATTGCAAATAAATGTTAAGTAATAAGATTGGTAACTGTATCAATTAATGCCAGATTTCCCAAAAGACATTTTGTCTAAAAGACTGGAATTGTTTATGGTGTTACTTAGTGGTTATAAAAATAGTAGCTTGCTTATATCTGTTCTCTTGACATATCAAGTGTATCCTATGTACAGCATGCTTTATAACACTCTTCCCTAAAGTAATATATACCTACCTAAATTGAAATATAAGTTGTGCTCTTATTACTGTGGATGTTCTTTAACTGCTGTGGAGTTAAGGCGTCATGACACTTTATCGAATTTATTCAAAATACCCATTATCTTTATTATGTGTACTCTATTCTGTTTAATTTTGTACCCATCCTACCCAGGACCTGGGTAGGAGGACTGCTATGAATGAACTTTTTTATTTATTTCAGTTTAGGATTAATACCTTTGAGTCCAGGACTTGTTTTCAGAGGTTCCAGGTCATTGCTGTACAAACATTACAAATATAACAGTGTTTACAGAGAACAGAAAACAGTTACACAGACATTCAAATACTAAAGAAATCATATATATCCAACTAAAGGTTGAAGAGGATAGGGTAAATAGGGTTCAGCCTTGTAGTTCACTATTTAGTTGGTCAGTCTAGCCTAAGGGGTGGGGGTCAGCCAGGGATGGCGTCGTGGTGGCGGAGTGGTTTGTCAGCTGAGCTGGACTCATTTGGGGATGGGGGTTGATCAGATAAAAGGGGACTGAAAGGGAGAGGGTTGGGTGGCTGAAATTCTGCCATATTAGTGCAGGCAAGCACAATTCTTTTTGTGTCAAGAAGGGATCTGAGCCCAGATTAGAAGGTACTAATCTTGGGTGATTCTGTGAGGTTAGCAGGTAACTCACTGTACCATTCTGGTCCTTGGTACAGGATGGAGTTCTGGGTGAGTTTAGTCCTTTGAAGGAATCACCAACTTGTCTGTAGCCGTGCTTCTTGCTGATTTGGTGGAACTGCTGGCATAAAGAGGCAGCCCAGTGTGGGGGGCCAAAAGCACTTTTTCAGAAGTAGACAGGTTTGGTATGGTGCTTTAAGATGGAGTGGGAGCCACCCAGTTTCAGTGTAGAGCGTGCAGGTGTGGGTGTCCTGGGCAGCCCCTATAGATAGTCAACAGGCCTTATTTAGTAGTGTGCTGACCCTGTTTAGGGCAGTTTTAGTGCCTGCCCCATAGATGAGCAGCCCATAGTGTATGGAGGACATCACTGAACTACCTATGGCAAGTTTCAGAGCATCTGGTGTCACAGAGTGCCTATGGTGGTAGAGGACCCCAAGTTTTGTATTGCTGACTTGATGACTGAGTCTATATGGCGGAAAAGGTTAGTGTATTGTCAAAGGTGATGCCCAAGTATTTGAACTTTGTTTCTTGTTCCTGTGTTTCACCATTATGGTTCTGGATGAGCAAAGGCTGGTACTTCTTTTTGCTTTGGGAGGTAGAAGAGTAGACTTTTCATTATGTTTGCTTGCACGCATGTGCAAGAATCATAGTGCCATCATCCGAGTTTTCAGAGGTATGGCACCCATCTTCCAATTCAGTCAGTGTGTTTGCAGACATGGCATGAGTTCTCCAATGAATGCTGCAGCTGTCTATGACAGCAGTTGAAAATGTAGTGCCATACATTTTGAAAGGGCGCTCCACTTCAGTGAGCAGCACTCCCCAACACACACATGTAAGCACGCTAATTGCATGCTCATGCGTTCCCCACACACACACTGTATGGCTGACAGAGTGCCCAATCCCCCCTGGCTCTGCTGCTCCCCAAAAAAAGCTTTCCAGGTGCCACGCTGGAGCCCACCTCAGCGTGGCAAAATTATTATAGCCTCTGAGGTGCCCAATCCCCATCAGCTCCAGACCCCCAAACAACCTTCCAGCTGTCACGCTGGGAGCCCACCCAGCGTGGCAAACATCCCGTGTCGTCTTCCTAAAAAACCAAACCTGTAAACAAAACAGTTCCTCGGCGGTCTCGGCCCAACCGCGCCACTGTCTGTGCACTCTGCTCCCCACATCCCTACCTCACCCCATACTCCTCTGGAGTCCAGCGTGATGATTTTCGCAGACCGGGAACAACGCCTGCACTCTTCAAAGCCGACCGCTGAACTGAGGAAATGCCGGTAAGCTGTATAATGCCGTAAATAGGGTTTTTCAACTTTGATGCATATCTCAGGCATTTTTGGAATTTTGGCACCCATTTTCAACATGGGGTTTTGGGACCCCTCCTCATGAATTCTGAACTGTCATGGCATTAATGGGGCCGAAGGGTGATTTTCGGTCACTGCACAAAATCACCTTTCAGGACTGATTAATGAAATGACAGTGCCAGTGTTCATAAGGTGGGCTCTCAAAAAGCCTATGTTGCAATTTGTGAAATAATTCCTAAAATGACCGTTTACAAGTATGCGTTGCACACCCTATCACCGTATGTTCGCGACTTTTTAATATTTTCACTCTGGATTTTGACATTGCCATTTTACCACACTCCTTATAAGCAGTACAGCTGTCATTTTTACATCTCACCCAAAATGTGTTTCGCGCATGTAGCATAAATGGCACAGTCAGTGTGCGAAATCAATGTATGGAACACATTAAGAAAATCACAGTGACACTGTTCATGAGCAGAGGTCTTAAAATGGCTATGTTAAAATTGGTGAAAAATTCCTAAAATGACTGTTTTACAAGCATGTTGAGCAGTTCCTACGCACGCTCGTAAGTTTGCAATTTTAATATTTGTACTCAGATTTTCAACATTGCCATTTTACCACACCTTCTTATGAGGAGTACAGCTGTCATTTTTCACATGTTGCCCAAAATGTGTTTCCGTGCATGTAGCGCACAATGGTGCAGTCGGTGTGCTAATCAATGTTTGGGACAGATTAAAAAATCACAGTGACACTGTACATGAGCAGAGGTCTTAAAATAGCTATGTTGAAAATTTGGTGAAAAAATTCCCAAAAATTACTGTTTTAGAAGTGCACGTTACGCAGTTACTACATGCGCTCTCAAGTTTGCAAATTTTAATATCTGCACACAGATTTTCAACATTGCCATTTACCACACTTCCTTATGAGCAGTACAACTGCCATGTTTCACATCTCACCCCAAATGTGTTTCCGCATGTAGCGCATAATGGTGCAGTTGGTGCGAAAGCAATGTTTGGGACAGATTAAGAAAATCACAGTGACACTGTTCATTAACAGAGGTCTTAAAATGGCTATGTTGAAAATTTGGTGACAAAAGTCCATAAAATGACTGTGTTACAGAGTGTGCATTGTGCAGTTTCCTCGTAAGTTCATGAAGTTGTAATATTTTCAGTCCAGATTTTCACCACTGGCAATTTTCACATTTCCTTATGAACAGTACAGCTGTAATTTTTCACAATATGGCCGAAATGTGTTTTCACACTTTCAGTGCATAAATGCATGGTCGCTGTGGAAATCATTGTTCTGGACAGATAAAGAAAATCACAGTGAAACTGTTCATGATCGGAGGTCCCAAAATGCCTGTGTTGACAATCTGCTGTACAAATTCCCAAACTAATTACATTACAGGTGTGTGTTGCACAGTTTCTACACACACTCATGACTTCACCATTTTTAAAATATTTTCACTGCAGATTTTCAACATTGCCATTTTACACCTCCCCATGAACAGTACAGCTGTCATTTTCACATCCTGTTCAGAATGTGTTTTGCACCTGTGGTGCCAAATGCCGTAGTCACTGTACAAAAGCAGCTTTAGGCTAACAAACTGATATTGCCACTGTTCATGAGGTGGGGTCACAAAAAACCATGTTGATAATTTGGAGTGAAAATACCAACAAATGCCTGAGGCGTTAGGGTTTCCGACCATAACGCCCCATCCTGTGAGAATGACAGGCATCAGGGCTGTGACTTGGGATTGTTGCCTGCAATGCTCACACCATTCCACCCACACCCACACCTACAGCCAGTGAGAGGCATCGAGGTGTGCCTTGGACTCTTCAGCCTCAAAGTTCACCCCATTTTCCTATATCACACCAGTCTCACCATATTTCCTGATGGAATGGGGTGCACATAAGAGCCAAAGACCCCAAGGTGCACTGTGACACTAGTCGGTGTCTGCAGGGTAGGTGTGGTGAAATGGCATTGGCTGTTATGTCTGACGACCCAAAGACACACCCCAATGCCTGTCACTCTCTGCAGGGTGGTGGTGGGGTTGGCTTCAGTTCAATACTTCACTGCTATTCCTATTATGCAGCTCTGTGACTCCTACACTACCAATGTCAATGCCAGCAAGCAAACATTCGGCATTGACAAATGCTTATTTTTATGGTTTAATAGTAGTTTGTTTTGTGTGAACCAGGATTCAAGCTTGAGTAAGCTGTCTTGGAGTTCAGTTGTGATGTAGTTGTGATCTTTCCAGCTACCGATATCACTGCATTGTCAGCATAGAGAATAGTGCGTGCTGTACATGCAGATGGTGCAGAGTTGATGAAGAGGCTGAAAAGCAGTGGGCCAAGAATAGAGCCTGTAGGACCCAAGGGACACTTCCTTAGCAGATGATAGGGTGTCTCAAATTGTGACTCGTTCTGACCTGCTTGTGAGGTAGCTTCTGAACCACAATACCATGTCTGGGGATAAACCTGTTGAATGGAGGCAGTTTAGGAGTAGTTTGTGGTTAACAGAGTCAAAGGCCTTCGTGAAGGTCAATGAAGACTGAGCCAACTGCCTCCCATTATCTAAGGCATCATAAAGCTGGGAAGAGTAATCAACTAGGGCAGTAAATGTGGAGTGCTTTTATGGAACCCATGCTGCTGTGGGCAAAGTAGGTTATATTTATCAAGATACTCTGTAGCTGCTCTGAGACCATTCTTTCAAGTGCTTTAGAGAGGTGTGGTAGAATGGATATTGGTCTGTAGTTGGACATTAGAGTTTTGTCCCTGGCTTTAAAGACAGGTGTGATATTGGCTAACTTCCATATTTTTGGAAACACCCTGTTCTTACAGATGCATTAAAGACCATCGAGAGGAATGGTCAATTCATTTAGGAGAAGACCCATGAGTTTCATATTCACTAGATCAGCCCCCATCCTGGTCTTGCCAAGAACCCTCTTAATGTGCTTGGTGGTTTTGGACTTGGTGACTGCTTAAAGTAGAATGGTGGTATTGCTTCCTTTGGGGGTTAAGGGGTAGTGGGGTGTTGTTGCCGAGCTGGTCTTTAAAGTAGTCAGCAGGGAGTACTCAGATAGGTCTGTGAAAGCATGGTTGAGCTCATTGCGATGTCAATGGGTTCCTGTAGGGGACCCTCCCTTGTTACTAGTAGATTGGTTTGGGCCTTAGGGGTCTTTCCTGTTATGGATTTGATGGAGTTCCAGCATTCCCTACCAGAGCCCCAGCTCTTACTTAAGAGGTCCTTATAGTAGGAAGCTTTGCCTGCTGAATGAGCTTGGTACAGGCGTTTCTAGCTCCCCTGTAGGCAAGAGTGATGCAGGAGTTCAGATGATTTTGCACTGTGACAGAGATTGTCTCTATTCTTCATTAAACTGATCAGGAGTTAGTGAGCCATGGGTTGGAGGTACCCTGACTTTCTTTGTTTTGTATGGAGCAAAAATATCACAGACACGGTTGAAGTTCGTTATGAAATAATTCAAGGCCTCGATGCTCAATGGAGCCTTTCTTGGTAACAACAAATAATTTAATTGAATTATCTGGTAGGAGTTGAATTTCTGATCACTTTCTTTGCTGTTTTGGCCCTGATGGGATTGCCCCTGCCCTTAGTGTTTTCTATCCAGAGGCTGGCAAGGTAGATGCTCCTTTGTTCCTTTCTTACCTGTATTTCTCACCAAGTTTGGTCCCATATACTGTGGATGAAACAGATTTGTGTCTTATTTACATAAAAGGTGCAGGTTGGCCTGGTCTGCCTATGATTGCACCCTGTATTTCACATCAGGGCAGTAAATGCACACACTTTGGCACTCTCTTTGAAAATATGGTGGTGGCCTGTTTTGTGTTGATTATGTGAGTATTTCTGATGCTTTGTGCAAAACTATTACATGGCAGCTGTGTGACTGATTAAGATTTGAAATGCTGGCACAAGATTTTTTGGTGCAGCATCTGGGTTGACAACACTTCTTTGCTGCCATCCAAAGTTGTCTTACCAAGTATGCTTGCAGCAGGCTGATTCTTATGCTGCATTTTCTGTACTAACACGTGAATATGGTTTATAAAATGGGTACTGTACCCATCTTATAAAACCATATTCATATAATAGAATTACACACGCACACACACACACCTTTTTGAGAAAAAATAATTGCTACTCTGTTGCATGTTGTGTGTGTGTGTGTGTGTGTGTGTGTGTGTGTGTGTGTGTGTGTGTGTGTGTGTGGGCGGCACTGCTGCTGCTGTAAAGGAAGAAGGTGTATGTCCAGTTTTAACCAGATTATTACTGCTAACCAAGATAAAATCTGAGCAAGGTGGGCTCTATAGAAAATAATTATGTAATTTATAGTCAATGCTCCTGTAATAATCTGGTTAATCAAATTAAATCAATTTTATTTCTAGAGTGCTTTTCATAACCAAAGTGCTGAACATGCAATAAACAAATATCAGATAAAACAGTATTAAAATAGATTAATACAATAAAATTAAAACAAAATTAGAGTTAGCCAAACTTAGGAAGGCTAACTCAAATAAATCGTTTTAATTCAGTTTTAAAACTATCAGCGGTCAGGCACTCTCTTAACCGATGAGGTAGAGAATTCCACAGGGTTGGTGCAAAAAAGAAAAGGCATGAGCGCCAGATGTCTTCAAGGAACCCTGGAATCTCCAGCAATCCTCTCGGTGGATCAGAAGGGATGGATGGGGCAATAGGGTACAAGGAGGTCTTGCAGATAACCAGGTCCCTGATCATGTAGGGCTTTAAGGTCAGTAAACCAACCTTAAAGGTGATCCACCACTGAACAGGCAGCCAGCGCAGTTTGCAGAGCACAGGCATAATATGACTAGACCAAGAAGTCCCAGTCAAAAGCCTGGCCACCGTGTTCTACACTAACTGCAAGAGGCAGATGTCAACCCCAGGTAGCCCTAGGTGAAGGAATTACAATAATCCAAGCGGGAAGTAACAAAGGCATGGACTAACGTTGGAAGATCATCAAGGGGAACCAGGTGTTTCACCCGGCAATATTCTTCAGATGGTAAAAGATGTTCTGATGATGGCTGACACCTGAGACTTAAGTGTCAGACCCATGTCAAAATAATACCCAGGTTACGCACCTGGCCTGAAGTAATAGTGGGACATCATCAGGAACAAACCCAATTGCTGTCCAGCCTTCATACCCACCCGAGATGACCAGAGTCCAATACCAACTCCTCAGTCTTATCAGGATTCAGCCATAGCCAACTGGTATTCATCCAACCTCTGATCTCAGCAAGGCAATTCTTTAGCATGGACAGTGCATCATTCTGCCCAGGTAGAAAAGACATTTTACAGCTGAGTATCATCTGCATAGCAGTGAAAACTCAAGCTGTATAGCCTGATGATATTTCCCAATGGAAGTATGCACCTGCAAACAACATGGGGCCAAAATGTATCCCTGCAGAATCCACAGAGCAGAGGTTGAGCAACAGAGAATAAATTCCAGTGGCCACTCTCCATGATCTGCCCATGAGGTAAGAATGGAACCACTTGAGGACTGTACCAGACAGTCCACAAAACAAACGCAGAAGCGATCCAAAGGACACCATGGTCTACAGTGTAAAATGCAGCAGAAGATCAAGAAGGACTAAGATGGTACATGCCATTTGATCTCTGGCCATTAGGAGGTCATTCAATGCCCAGACCAGAGCAGTCTCCGTGCTATGCTTTTCCTGAAACCAGATTGGAAGTATCATAGATATTGTACATTGTAAGATGATCGTTCAATTGCCGTGCCACTACCTTTTCTACAACCTTACCAACAAATGGCAGGTTAGAGATAGGTCGGTAGTTAGTTAGGCAGTCTGGGTCCAATTAAGATTTTTAAGGGTGATAGAATGACAGCCTCCTAAGGGGATCAGGAAAGACACCTCTTTCCAAGAACTCTCAGACAATCTCAGCAAGGATCGGGCAGATAACATCTCACAGCCTATTAAAAGGGATGTAGGGCCAGGATCCGAACTACAACTGGTGGAATGCAATGTTTAGATGATCTCAACAATATTCACCAACTCTGGTTGGCCAAAGTCTAACCAGACAGACGAGTGAATGTCACCTCCTGCCAATCATCACAATCCCTCGTAGGAAGATGAGGCGATGCCAGACCTGATGTCAGCAATATTATCTACGAAGAATCAAGCAAACTCCTTGCATTTCAGCTGAGTAAATGCTTCTCTGGGCTGGAGACTGACTGGATTGCACAGACAGTCAACAGTCCGAAAAGCTGAGCTGGTCGATTCCACGCAGCAGAAATCTCCCTGGACAGGAATTCTGCCTTCTTACGAGTGATTTCTGATTGATAGCCATCATAATGTGCCATCAACCTAAGTCTGTCAGCATCAAGACCAGACTTATGCTACACCCTCTCCATCCTTTAACCAACACGTCACATCTCCTTCAAGGAGCCATCAAACCAAGGGCTCTTGGCGAAGAGTGAAGTCGAAAATGAACAGGTGCAATCTTGTCAGGGCATCTCCATCGCCTTATTATAAGCTGATACGAGATAGCTTGGACTCAAGCATTCACCTGACAAACCCGATAGGTCCAGCACCACTGACAGGCCAGGTATTGGCCAGCACAATTTGTTCATTGTCCAGTAAAATGCTGCATTTCCTGTAGATCTATATACTAATGCCTTCAGTTTTGTGTAGAGAGAAAAGTATTCAGCTTCTGACATTTTAATTCTGTCAGGGGTTCAAGCTGAAATTTCTCTTTCTTTGGTTAGACTTCCAGTGAATACTTCATTGTGTTGCTGCCAGTATTTCTTGGCATGGCAGTTCATAAGTGACATCTTGGTCCACCATTTGTGGAGATGCCAGAGTCCCACAGTCCGATGCAATAAGCAGAAAACTACACAGCAAGCAAATCCACAGAAATGGTACACATGGTTAGATTTGTTTGCTACATGTTTATTCATTGCGTGGCACAATGCCAGAATGTCCAGCCCAGGACACAGTGCCAAGAACTGCCCTAATATTTTGTGCCCAAATCTACTTGTACCATTTATGTGTATTTGTTTGGTCAGTAATTGTACAGTTTTTTGTAACAACACTGTTGTGGAGGCAGAAGGTGCAACAGAAGACTGTAGTTGCCTCAGTTTGGCAGTTTGGGTGGAAAGAGTAGAGCATGTGAGAAAAGATAGAGGTATGAAAGCAACAGAAGAGCACAGAAGAGAAACACAGCGACATTAGAGTTCACATGGAATTGGGAGATCACTAAGCGGATAGCTCTTTTAAGCAACAATCTGAACACAATCAGATGAAAGACTTCAAATTCTTCTTTTGGTGACTGTGTGGGCTGGCTTCCTACTGTGTCCTTCAAGTTATGCATGGACTGTCTTCTGTGATTTTTAGTTTTGTTCTGACCAGCTACAATCCCTGATCTTCCAAGATCTTCTGAACAAGATCAACAAGAGCTTCAACTTCTTGCTACTGTCAAGTATTATCATGACAGCATCCAGAAAGCGAGGTGCCCAGCAGCACTCAATTTTAAATTTTTCGATAAAACATGCATTTGTCAATGCCGAATGTTTGCTTGCTGATATTAGCATTAGATGTGCAGGAGTTAGACAGATGCAAAATAGGAGTGGCAGTGAAGTATTGAACTCCGCCAACCCCACTCCACCCTGCAGAGATGGACAGGCATTGGGGTGTGCCTGTGGGTCATTGCCCATAATGCTCTGGCATTTCACCTCCCCCATCCTGTAGACACCGACAAGTGTTGAGGTGTGCCTTGGGTGTTCGGCTTCACAGTCATCCCATTTCATAAGGACATATACTGAAATGGATGCAGTACAGGAGAATGGGGTGAAGTCTGGGGCTGAAGAGTGCAAGGCACACCTCGATGTCTATCACTGGCTTCAGGGTGGGGTGGGATGGCATAAGCATTACAGACAGTGATCCAAAGTTATACCTCTGATGCCTGTCAGCCTGTACAGAGTCGGGATGTTATGTTTAGAAACCCTAACACCCTGGGCGTGTGTTGTATTTGCATTACAAATTTTCAACATGGCCTTTTGTGACTCCCACCTCATGAAAGCATTTGGGACCTCTTCTCATGAACAGTGGCAGTGTGATTTTGTTAATGTGTCCCGAACTTCGAGTTCTCCAGCGACCGTGCCATTCTGTGCCAGATATGCGTAAACACAGATCAGGCAGAATGTGAAGAATGACAGCTGTACCATTCATAGGGAGATGTGAAGAGATGGCATTGTTGAAAATCTGTAGTGAAAAAATTAAAAATGCTGAAGTTCTGGCGTACATGGAAACTACGCAACACATGCTTGTACCACAGTCATTTAGTGGAATTATTTCACCAAATGTTCAACATAGGCATTTTGTGACCTTTGCTCATGAACACTGTCACTATGATTTTCTTAATCTGTCCAAACATTAATTTCCCACAGCAACCGTGCCATTGTGCACCAGATGTGCAAATGCATATTATGGGCAGGATATGAAAAATGGCAGCTGTACTGTTCATAAGGAGGTGTGGCAAAATGCCAATGCTGAAAATCTGGAGTAGAAATATTTACAAATTTGCGAAGTCATGAGCATGCGTGGAAACTGTGAAATGCATGCTCGTAACACAGTTATTTTAGGGACTTTCGTCACCAAATTTTCAACATAGGCATTTTAGGACCTCTGCTCGTGAACAGTGTTAATGTGATTTTCTTAATGTGTTCCAAACACTGATTTCCCACAGTGACCATGCTATTCTGCCAAATTTGCAACCTAGACTTTTGAAAGCCCATGTCATGAACACTGGCACTATCGTTTGTTAGTCGGTCCCGAAGGTGATTCTGTGCAGTGACCATAAAATCACCTTTGTGACTGAATAACGCCATGGCAGAGGCTGAATTAATGAGGAGGGTCCCAATAATCCCATGTTGAGAATTTGTTGCCAAAACTCCAAAAATGCCTGAGAAATGCACCAAAGTTGAAAAAACACTATTTATGCCATTATACAGCTTACCGTCATTTCTTCAGTTCGCAGTCAGCTTTGAAGAGTGCAGGCGTGTTCCCTGTCCACTGAAAATCACTGTGCTGGGCTCCAGAGGTAAGTATGGTGAGTGGGGTGTGGGAGGCAAGGTGTGCAGGTAGGTGGGCGCAGGTTGGGGAGGGCCACGGACTCAACAAGGGACCGTTTTCTGTTTTACAGGTTAAAACAAACAAAAACATTGTGGGACTGTTTTTTTTTCCAGTGATATTTGGCATGCTGGGATGGGCTCCCAGCATGCCACCTGAGTGTTTTGGGTGCTGCAACTGACGGGGATTGGGCATCCTGTCAGTACATACTGAGAATGGGGCAAGAGCCAAGGGGATTGGGCATCCTCGGCAAACAACAATTTGGGGGAACATTATGCAAATGGGAGTGGCTCCCTGTCAACAAATTGAACTGGGAAGGGGGACTGAAGCCAATGGAGATTGGGCACCCATTGGCAAAGAAAGACTGTTGGTGGGCGATGATGCCAGGGGAGATTGGGCACCCCTTGGCATACAACAGAAATGTGGGGTGGGGACATTATGCTGATGGGGACTGGGCTCTGTGCTTGACTGTCTTGAAAAATATCAACCAACAGGGAAAAACACTGGGATGCAAAGACTGTTTCTGAAGTATATGGGCCATACAATTCTATCAAGACCAGTTTCATTGTTGCATTTCAATCAGCAAGATATTTGTTTGGCTTCTCCAAAGCACTTAGCAAGTTTCTACAAGGATCTGCCCAGGACATAGTGTATGCTTATGAACAGGTTAAACTTGTGCTTCATGAATTCCACTAATTCATGAGAATCTTGACAAAGACTTCCAGATCCTATTTGATGTGATGGTAGAAATGAGCAAACTGGCTGAATGGGAAGACTTGCCCATCCCATGGTGCTGCAACCGCCAAACACAAAGGAACAATGTAAACAGTGATACACCAGAGGTTTAGTGGATGAGGGTCATTTTATGCCCTTTCTTGAACACATGATTTCAAACCTGTCAAGAAGGTTCACCATTATGTCTTGCACAGCTATAGAAGGCCTCTCCCTCATCCCAGCAAACCTTGACAGTCTCACTCATGAAAAGAAAATTAGCTTAAAAACTTCTTTGGTGATGACCTGCCTTCACCATCAACCTTCTACCAGGAGCTCCGATTATGGAAAGAAAATGGGAATCCTTATTTTCGGCACTCTAGGCTCATTACCTGCTGACTTAAAGCACACTTTGCAGATGAATGCCACATGTTTCCAACATAGCATTTATACTCAGTATTCTTATTTAAGTCCATTTACAACTGCTGGAGTAGAAAGAGGCACATTCCTCATTAAAGTTTGTCAAGTCAGAACTGTGGAGCACAATGGGACAGGATCACCTAAACCGCTTACTGTTGTTCTTTATACATAGAGACATCCCACTAGACTACTGTGCAGTTATTGACTTCTTTGCTACAAGATAGCCAAGGCGTATGCTTCTCCTGAATCCACCGAGTTAAATGTTGCATATTACACAATAGCCTTTTCAAAAAGTAACACTGTATAGTTGGTCTGTAGTTCTGGCAGAACTGTTATGAAACACTGTTTGCTTTCCATATAAAGCCGAACTGAAATTGAACATGACAGCTATGTTCAGTTTTCTTCTTATAACTGTTTCTGTTCATATCCTTTTCACCTGAGCCCATCTCTAGTTTCTCTCCATCACAGTTTTGTGACAAGCTGCCTCACCAGTGATGGAAAGGAAGATGATGGACATGTCTGGTTGTTCTAGAAGAACAACCAGACATCTCCTCAATTCGATATCTCCATCTGAGGCAGACATCACTGTTTGTGGCTGCTCTGTGATGGAAAGGAAACTATGAGATTTTCTGATGGGCTACTCAACACTTTGCTGCTGAAACTGGACCTAAAATGCATCAAAATGCATCATTTACACAATGTTTTCAAATTTTCCTGGGAGGCATGCCTCCAGACCCCTCTAGGGACGCTTGGTTTTCAGAGCAAAGTGCTCCCCGCTTCTATCAATTCCTGGATCTGCCACTGATTATGGAGCACAGCCAGTATAAGTAGGAAAGCAAATTATTATTGTTACTATGAGTATTACAGCAGGGATTCACCAGAAGGATTGTAGTAAACTATTTTGTTGCCTTATATATGAAGGGGATCTGGACTATCCCACTGAATAATGACTTTCTCATTTTGCCTGTCTCTTCCTAGACTATCCATATGGGCCTACTACACTGAATTATTACCCTTGTTACATCCCAGGTATTTGTGTTTCTTTTGAGCACGAGTGGAATGACTATTTGAGACTTCACTAACTGGCCCTGTGTCTGGTGAGCCTATATAGAGGCATGCAAATAAATATGTTTCTTTGAGAAGGAGTAGCATGATTATTTCAGACTTCACTAGAGAATTTATATACATTGACAACAATCTAATGATCAGATATTTTAACTACTGCCCGGTATCTTAATCGCTTGGAAATTATTAACTCCCTCCAGCTGTTTCCATTTCCCCAGGATGCATCTGGAATCTATCACTTGCTACTCAGTATGCTCTTCCTGGTGAAATGTTTAAATAAATAAAAAGATAGACTATATACTTTTTGCATATTTGTATATTTATATATTTGCATATCCAGCATATGCAAGCAATAATTAACCGACAGGGTGGGCAATATTGGGCAATACCGACCACCCAGGGGAGCAATGAGGCCTGACGCTGCAGGTGGAAGGCCTTATAGTCACTGGAAGATCCATTATTGCCCATACCACTCACCCTGGAGGGTATTATTGTGCTTAGAAAATGGGATAATCTGTAAATTTAAATTAATTGATACAATAAGTGGGAAATTAGTTTAAAATGAATATAAACAGTATAAATAACTTTGGGGATAAAATAGTCCCTCCATTTCTGTGCTGTTCCATCTTTCATTGCCCACTGAGCCATTCTCTTCTGCTATCCCCCCTTGCATGTGTAGAGGAGATGGAATTACTCCATTAAAGAGATGGAAATTTCTCCCCAGAAGTTTGTTGTCATCATTTTTGACATTCTGCACTCTTACTGCATACAACACTTTTCTTTTTTTTTTGCTGGTGGGTAGATCGGCTGTTAGGCGTGTGGCTGTACTTCATTAAACCACAAAGTGAAGAGCCACAACTACAGTGTGGGATAGCAGCACTCTAAATTATTATTATTTTATTATTTCATAACTGCATAAGAGAAGAGATGGCCCGGTATGAGTGGCTCAGCAGTGAAGTGAGAATGGGACATGGTAGAATAGGACACTACATTTCATTGGTGATCAGAGAAGCTGCACAGAACACAGCTGAAAGAAAAGGAGGTATTTTCTGCAAAAATATGGGACTTACTGTTGTAGGCGTGACCTGTCTGTGATGAACAGGGAGATGAGAACTGTACTGTGTCGAGCACAGCCGAGTGGGGCAAGGAGGCATTTGAAGTGTCTGGTGTGGTTCCCCAACTACATCATTCATAGGGAAAAAAAAAACATGTGTCACATGCTAGACTGTAGAACAGAGAATGCTTTAGGCAATTTCTGGGTACTGGTTATTGGGCATGGCAGAACAGGGCACTGAAGAAGAAAGAAAGAAAGAAAGAAAGAGAAGAAGAGAAAGAAAGAAAAAGAAAGAAAGAAAGAAAAGAAAGAAAGAAAGAAAGAAAGAAAGAAAGAAGAAAGAAAGAAAGAGAAGAAAGAAAGAAAAAGGCGTAGATGAGGATGATGTGTGTTTGGGTATGTGTGCTCAGTTGCACTAGAAAAGTTCAAGTTGATTAATGATACAAAAAAAAACCTGCAGTTTTGCTGGATTGGGCGTGGAGTGGGGTGAGTCAGAGAGAAAGCAGAAAGGCTATGGAGAAGTAATGCTAAGCACATGACATGCTAGCTAGTAATGTAAAAGTGATTTTTTTTGTAGGGTGGCAAAACTGCCAGTTCAATTCAAATGACAGTTGAGGCGTGATGGGAAGCAAGCATGACTGAGCGTGGTCTCTACACATAGACAGACATGGTAGGGCTGTGACAGCCTACTGCAATCAAAAATTTATGAGGGGGCTTTAAGCCCTAGGTTGATGGGCAGAGCAACAATGTCACTGCCCCATCGGACTTAAAGGTCACTCATCCTGGACTCTGTCAGGATTCTTTTTCATTGTGGCTGGAGGCACTGCCACTCCTGTTTATGTTTCTCGTGCCTTGTTATGTACTTTGCAGTGCCCCGGCTCACTTGTCTCTTTGCTCCTTGACAGCTTATTTCTCATGCTGTCCATGGCTCTGTGGCTCATCTCTCCACGCTAGCCTATTCTGTCCTTGCATCCTTGCCTTTCTCCTCATCTGTCTCTTGTACCAGTGGTGGCTTTGTGCTCTATCCATGTTTCTTCTTCTCCCTGGGCATTGTGCCGCGCCATCCCATTCCTGGTTCTTCTTTCTGCCTCCATTGGTGCTTTAGCGCTCCCATCCCTCTGCTCCTGTTTGGGCTCCCACTGCTGCTATTCGCTACTAGACCATTCATTCCTGCTTTCATCTCTAGCTCTGCCTCCCTTCCCATTTTAATTTTGTTGCAGCCTTCTGGCTGCATGCCTAAACATTCCTACTTCTCTCCTACTCTGGTGGAGCCCAGCTGCAAGCAGCCAATGACTTATCCCTTTCACGCTCAGCGACTCCTTGTGGTTCTTGTTTGTGCTCCCTCCTACCTGTTCTGCCTGGTACTGTGGGCAGCTTTCTGGCAGTTGGAATTTGCAGTTGGTGCTCGGTCACTCCATGAATTTTACTGTCGTGCTCTGCAGCTCCCAGGAGTTTTACTGTAGCAGTTTTCTGTTTGTGCTCTATTCACTCTGGTTTCGGTTGTGCCACCAGAGCTGCCTTTTAGGCTGTGGGTTCTAGAGTTTTTGTTTTGGGCTTTCCAGCTGCTACCTCGGGTTCACGCCTCTCACTGTGATCTCACGCCTGTCTTTGCTCATTGACCGTTTTCTTGGTTCACTAGGTGTTTGCTAGTGCATTTTTACTGACTTTCTGTTCTTTGTGATTCCTTTCCTGAGTTTTGCTCATTTGTTATTTATTTGTGCTTGACCCTGCATTTCAGTTCCTTTAGCTCGCCTGCATATATATCTAGAAACTACATTTTTTTTGGGGTATCCTATACTTTCACTGTCTCCCATGCGTACTGTTCCTGGAAGGATGTTTTCTCTGCCAGTATGCTACCATGCAGTCCAGCCTAAATCTGGGGATTCATGCTCTATCGTGCACTGGTTCTCCTACTAACCAGCAGGTGGCGCTGTCTGCCCATCAATGATCAGCTTCAGTAGTTGCCGTACTGGTCCTTGCAAGAATAGATACAGAAGCAAATGATTTGATACCTTTTAATGGACCAACATAAATGTAACAATGAGAACAAAGTGCTCTAGCTTTCGTACCAACCAGTCCTTCTTCAAGCTCATGGCAGTTGTTTAGAAAATACAATACTTATAACAGCTAGAACAGTTGTTACTATTCTTACTTCACACAATAATGAATATTAATTCCTCCTTACTTTTTATCTTTGCCTGGGGGTGGGATTGATTCCATTGCACCATATTCAGATTACCTAGCCTGCTACTGTACATGCAGAGTGTTATCCTATACTGTCACATATAATTTTTGTAACTCTGTACATATTGGGGTGCGTGATCTCATTTGCATGGGGTCCTGCACAGATCTTTTTATGTTAGGCTAATATTGTAGTAATTTGTGGATCTGTAAAGTACGTCAGACCTCTGGTCTTACACATACTTATATTTACTTCTAGTTACCTTATCCTGGGAGGTGGCAGGTTTATTTCATGGTAGTTCTATCCAGAATCCTTGGAAATGTTACTATGCAGATAGTAGTACTGTTAAATAGTATCACATTTTTGCTCTGTAGTTATTAGGAGACATAAGCCCTTTTACTCAGGATTTCATGACAAGTTGAATTCCTTTGGGAACAATTGCAGCGACTGAAGTGAATAAAGGTTCACTAGGAGAGTGTGTGTGTGTCTGTGGGAGAGAGAGGGGAGAGAGAGAGAGAGAGAGGTGTGTGGGGGAGAGAGACAACATCTCCTTAATAGCTATGATCTCCCACCCACATTATGGTGATGTGGGGTGGGTTAGGTGTACTGTTTGTATGAAGAGGAGGAGAGAAATTACATTTTATCTCTTTTTCAGATTTCTTAGACACTTGTGGTACATCAAGTTGTTACATTCTCAGTGTATATTGACATCAGTACATATCAGGCTACATGGTCTTAATTCCTTGAGGTTCCTCGACTAGAGTTTTTGTTTGACAATAATATTGTCACTTTATATTTAAATTATCATTTATATAGTCCTGAGGTTTTGAAATTTCTTGGGCCTTATATCTAGCTTGAGAGTACAGCTGGGTGACAGGTCCAGCTAGGTTTTACATCACACAGTGTGCACTGATGTTTTTAGACAACTTTACTGGTAAATTCTTGTCTATAATGCAGACATTGAAACTTCATGAGCTCTATAACAATCTTAGTTTGTTTTTAATCTGGGTGGGTGTTGCCTTTCAGTAATCACATCCTTATACAAACTGTGACACTCATAGCTTGATTTAGGAGTTATCTGCTTCAGCAGTGTTATCTTATGTCAATTAAATTTATATGCAGTAGGATTCTTTGTATGTGTGTTCCATGACACCTTTGACCCAGGGTTCCTCCTGGCTGAAGGCAGTATGGTACTGTTAAACTTCTCTGACATCATCTTCTGTTTCTTTTTTTTTTTTAAATGAGTATTTTAAACCAATGGGGATTTTTTCTGTTTTTCTGTATTATCTAGCTGTTATAAGTACTGTATTTTCTAAACAACTGCCATGAGCTTCTGAAGAAGGACTGGTTGGTCCAAAGCTAGAGCACTTTGTTCTTGTTACATCTATGTTGGTCCATTAAAAGGTATCAAATCATTTGCTTCTGTATCTGATCAGCTTCAGGCATTTCCTGCCTAGTTTCAGTCTGGTTTCTTAACTCTTACCTGTTCCAGCCTTCTGGGCTTCCCTTCCTCATTGTACCTTGTCTATTCCTTTTCCCTTCCTCATGCCAGCCTTCACAGCTCCATCCAATCATGGGTTCACTCCATTGCCATTCCTCATTATCGCACCTCCTCCATTTCCTGCAATTTGCCCTCCTCACCATGGAGCCATCTCCAGCTGCCTCAATATGTCCTGCAATTGAGAATTCTCTTTGGCATCTTCTGTATTCCTTTTCTATGGCTTCTGCCTTTCACATCAGGCTGTGATGCACATTCTAGCAGCTGTGCTGCTACATTCTAACCTTTGATCCATCCTTCCTTCACATCTCTGCTCAAGTCATCATTCCTCCATCTACTTGAGTCTCCTCCTTCACTTCACCTCCTTGCTCTGTGTCCTTCTTTTGCTTCCTATGCTGCATTCTGGGTATTTCTTTTGGGGTGTTTCCCTATCCTATCATCACCTTCCTCTGTTCCTTCTTTGGAGTTTCCCTATCCCATCGTAATCCTCCCTACTTATATTCCTCATTAATGAATGCTCCGTCTGGCCTGCTATCGATATTTCTTTTTGCAGCATACCCATCATGGATCATATGCCACCTAATCGGCTCACCCCACTGCAGTTCTCATCCTGTACCAGCTGGGTCCTATGCTACCTTATTGACCTCCCTATCATCCTTCATCCTTTCATACCTCGCTTTCCAGTACCTGCCTTCATGGCATCAATCCATCATCATATCTCCTCAGTTCCTATGTTACCTTTCTCAGCCTAGCACCTATTCTTGTCCTGGCAGTCATAGATTCTTTCCACTCATGGCTTCCTTCCTCATTGTACAGCATCCGATTTGACTCCTCTTAATAGCCATCCTGAGCATACCTTCTGGTTCATATACCCTCTGGTTCCTGACATGCCTTCTTGGCCTCAGAGTCTGCCTCCTTTCAATGAACCTCATTGCTTGCATCGATCTATAGAGCATGATACCTTCGTTCAAGTTCATTGTCAAGTTAATTCCCATCTCCTGTTATTCACATTCCATATTGGCCATTAAGATTTCCTCAATCAAGGCCTGCAATCGATATTTCTTTTGGCATAACCACCCTGACTCATCAACCCATGGCATCCTGCCACATGTATCAGGTTCATCACTCCTGTCCTCCTTCACTCATTATTATCTCAGCGTCTCTATTTACATGCTTACTTGAGCATTCCTATCATTGACTCCTATGCTTCATTGACTACAACATCAGGGTCTCATCGGTCAAGTCACATAATCATGCCTTTTGGCCTCAGTGTCTACTTACTCACCTCGCTCAATCCAGCATACCTCTCATTGGATCTTTTGCTACCTTATCGACCTGCTGCCCTCCTGCGGTGATCACCATCAGTATTCATCGTTGCCTCATGTTCCTTCTTCTCGATTTGTGCATGGCCTCATGTTCCCTCTTCAATCTGTGCTTTCTTTGGGGACTTTCCCTATTCCATCCTCATCCTCCTTACTCATATTCTTCTTGTTACCATACTCTTCTCTTCAGCGCGTTAATGAACCATTCTCTTTACTGACATCGTCCTCAAATCAAACATCATTAGCCTGGAGGAGGGGCGACTAGGCCTTGGATCCCCAGAGGTTTCCTCCTCCTCAAATGGGGTTTTCCTCTCCTCTGTTCCAATGGTCATAATATTAGTTAAATTAATGCTTTCTCAATTAGCTAGTTAGGTTCCGCTGTTGGATGGAGGCAGATGGTGGCCCGGCTTTCTCTCTCTCCTTAGGATGTCAGCCTTATCTTCACAGAATTCATTCATCATCCATGCCTCTTCAAACTCGACACCTGTGGGTATTCTTTTGGGCTTCTTCCTAACCTACCTTAGCTGATGCAATCATTTATGCGGCACCTGTAGGTGGGACCCTACTCTAGGTTCCCTTGTGTTACCTCACAGGGTGGTATATCCCATGGATAGAGGCAGAAAGCCACAAAGTAAATCAAGTTACACAAGCATCATCTCATATCTCATCCGGTTGCATAAGCACATCGAGATGGGAGGACTTTAAGCCCAAGGTTAGATGGGCGAACAACAACATCCACTCCCATCAGGGCTTAAAAGGCACTCATCCTGGACTCTGTCAGGATTCTTTTTTTTTGTCCCACCATCCCCCTCCTCCTCCAAAGCTCGTCTCTCTTACCTGTGGGATTCTTCCTAACCTACCTTTAGCTGGTGCAATCATTCCCACAGCACCTGTGGGAACCCTCCACTAAGATTCCTTCGTCATACCCATACAGGGTGGTATATCCCATGGATAGAAGTGGAAAGTCACAAGTAAATCAAGTTACACAAGCTTCATCTTATATCTCATTCGGTTCGTAAGCACATTGAATTGGCAGTTTACTTTTTTCCCCTACTGAGAAAAACACAAACAGAAAAGCTGAAGCTACTAGTTACAGGATGCTTTCCGTGAGCAGTGGTGGAGCTGGAGTATGTCGGGAAAAAAGATTACAGTAGATAGCTGGCTCCAGGTTTAGCAATCAGCTAACTTTTTAACTTCACTGAGCCTTTAGGAAATCAGATAAGTGCAAGAGATTGGGAAAAGGGCTGGAGGACTGGGGTTGGGTCTCAGCTCTAACGAGACAAGAAACTGTTGAGCATTTTAAGTTTAAAATTCATTTGGCAGCTTGATATTGGTGATGAGGTTGCTGGGGACTGGCACTTTTAATAACATGCTCTGTTGTCTGATAGATGCCCACCCTTGTGAGTGCTATCAGCCAATCAGAGCCAAGGAATTTCTTAGCCCATTTTCTAAAAGGAATAAAGTTAATGGAAAATTGCTCATTTTTTTGTGTGTGTGTTATTTGTTTTATCCTCCCTCCTTGCTCAGATGGTGTCACTCCTTCAGGAACTACTAAGATCCCTCTTGCCTCTGCCATCCCTCTCGAATCCTGTCCCCCCATGGTTCCCACAGCAGCCTTCCCATGGTATCCCAGTGTTTCCTTCGACGGGTCCCTCCTTCAAGGGATTGCACCAGTGGAGCAGTGACATTAGCGCCTACCTTCTAGGCCATGAGCACTGCTGAGACCTGTGGGAGCAGCTCCTGGAGGATGCAGACATGCAGGGGATCTGGGGGCCATCTTCTGGCAAGCATCCAGCCATTTTCCTCCTTGTGCTGTGGAGGGCAGCATAGTGACATCAAGGCATATGCCAACATCTGCTCCTTCCCCTATTGCCAGTTGGTCTGTGTGTCCTGCACTACTCCCAGCCTCCGCTGGAGCCAGCAGGCACCGAATCTGCCCACACCCTCCTCCGGGATGGTTATTCCTTCTCTCCCGGCCAGGGTCCAATCAACCCAGGCTCATTCCCAAACCTGGGTCGCTGGCATCTGTGATAGGGTGCAGGTACATGTGGCAGTCATATAGAAAATGTCTCACCATTCTTTATAAAATTTTCAGTGCCCAATTCCCTGTCGGCTCCGCCCCCAGCCATCCTTGTGCCACGCTGGGAGCTCACCCCAGTGTGGCAAATGTCCCATGTCATCATTAAAAAAAAAACTGTAAAGAAAAAAATGGTCCCGCGCAGTCTCCCTGCCCGACCCCAAACCTGCACCCACCCTCCGCACCCTGCCTCCCACTCCCCCCATACTTACCTCCGGAGCTCGCACGACGATCTTGTGGACCAGAAACACGTCTGCACTCTTCAAAGCTGACCGCGAACTGAGCAAATGCCGGTAAGCTGTATAATGGGATAGATAGGGTTTTTCAACTTTGTTGCATATCTCAGGCATTTTTGGAATTTTGCACCAAATTTTCAACATGGGTTTTTGGGACCCCTTCTCACGAATGCTGTCACTGTCATGGCATTATTTGGGCCTGAGCGGTGATTTCACAGTCACTGAGCTAAATCACCTTTTGGGACCGATTACGAAATGACACTGCCAGTGTTCATAAGGTGGTCTCAAGAAGCCTATTTTGAGAATTTGGTGGAAAATTCCAAAAATGACTCTTTTATGACGAATTTTCAATATTTTCATCCAGATTTTCAACATTGCCATTTTACCACACCTTCTTATGAGTAGTACAGCTGTCATTTTTCACATCTCACCCAAAACTTGTTTCCCCATGTAGCGCACAATGGTGCAGTCGGTGTGAGAAATCAATGTACGGGACAAATTAAGAAAATCACAGTGACACTGTTCATGAGCAGAGGTCTTAAATGGCTATGTTGAAAATTTGGTGAAAATTCCAAAAATGACTGTTTTACAGTGCTGTTGTACAGTTTCTCTGCGCTCATAAGTTTCGTATTTTCAATATTTTCACTCCAGATTTTCAACATTGCCATTTTACCACACCTTCTTATGATTAGTACTGCTGTCATTTTACATCTCTCCCAAAAGCGTGTTTCCGCCCATGTAGCTTACAATGGCGCGGTCGGTGTCTTAATCAATGTACGGGACAAATTAAGAAAATACGGTGATATCGTTCATGAGCAGAGGTCTTTGAATGGCTATGTTGAAAATTTGGTGAAAAATTCTCAAAATGACTGTTTTACGAGCGCTATGCTAAGCAGTTCCTATGCATGCTCGTAGGTTCATGTAATTAATATTTTCACTCCAGATTTTCAACATTGCCATTTTATTACACTTCCTTCTGAACAGTACAGCTGCCATTTTCATCTGTCGCCCAAAATGTGTTTCACACATGTAGTGCACAATGGTGCTGTTGGTGTCTGAAAGCAATGTTTGGGACAGATTACGAAAATCACAGTTACACTGTTCATGAGCAGAGGTCTTAAATGGCTATGTTGAATATTTGGTGACAAAAGTCCATAAAATGACTGTGTTATCGTGAGCATTGCACAGTTTCCACGCACCTCGTAAGTTCATGACTTTGTAATATTTTCAGTCCAGATTTTCACCAGTGGCATTTTTCCACACTTCCTTATGAACAGTACAGCTGTCATTTTTCAACATAGCTAAAGTGTGTTTTCACACTTTCAGTGCAGAGATGCGTGGTCGCTGTGGGAAATCATTGTTCAGGACAGATAAAAAAATCACAGTGACACTGTTCATGATCGGAGGCACCAAAATGCCTGAGTTGACAATCTGCTGTAAAAATCCCCAACCTAATTATATTACGGTGTGCGTTGCACACTTTCTATGCATGCTCGTGACTTCACCAGTTTTTAAATATTTTTACCGCCGATTTGCAACATTGCCATTTTACACCTCCCATGAACAGTACAGCTGTCATTTTTACATCCTGTTCAGAATGTTTTGCACCTGTGGTGCTAAATGCCGAGTCGCTGTGCATAAGCAGCTTTTGGCTAACAAACTGATACTGCCACTGTTCATGAGGTGGAATCACAAAAACCATGTTGAAAATGTGGAGTGAAAATACAACGAATGCCTGAGGTATTAGGGTTTCAACCATAACGCCCAACCCTGTAGAGAATGACAGACATCAGGGTGTGACTTGGGATTCTTGCCTGTAATGCTCATACCATTCCACCCTGCAGCCACTGAGAGGCATCGAGGTTTGCCTTAGACTCTTAGGCCCCAAAGTTCACCCCATTCTCCTATATTGCACCCATCTCACGTATTTTCTAATGGAATGGGTGCACATAAGAGCCAAAGACCCCAAGGAACACCGTGACACTTGTCAGTGTCTGCAGGGTGGGGTGTGGTGAAATGGCGTAACCGTTATGCCTGATGACCCAAAGGCACACCCCAATGCCTGTCACTCTCTGCAGGGTGGTGGTGGGGTTGGCTTCAGTTCAATACTTCACTGCCATTCCTATTACGCAGCTCTGTAACTTACACTACCACTGCCAATGCCAGCAAGCAAACATTCGGCATTGACAAATGCTGGTTCTTCTTACTCTTCCATTCGAGCAGTATGGGTCGCTGGCATCTGTGATAGGGCACAGGTACATGTGGGCAATCATATAGAAAATATCTCACCATTCTTTATAAAATTTTCAGTTTTAATTAATTCTTTTCAGACGTTGTTTACAACAGAATAATTTCAGCATGGCACAGTACTTTTCTTCTTACTCTTCCATTCGAGCAGTAGACAGCACAACAGACAGAATAATCTGGTATTTATAATTCTTCCATTCGAACAGTAGATAGCACAACAGACCAAATATTCTGGCATTTCTAAATCTTCCATTCAGAGCAGTAAATAACACAGTTCATCAAAACTCCACAGAGCACTTTTCAGCAGCTTCCAGAGTTTACCTCCAGACCCACAGCAAACAGAATGATCTGCCTCTCAACCCAAACAGTCTGCATTTATACCCAAAAGGGGACATGTGATTGTTTAACTCCCCCAGCATCTGATTATACACTTTAAATCTTTATTTACCATGTATTTATTTTATTTATAAACATATAACCTTTTACTTACTAAAGCAGAATATTTTTACTCCTATAAACAAATTAAACCCTTTTAATAACATTTAAATATTATTTCTAACAACAAAGTGCCTCCCTTCCTACTCGTAATATAAGGAATGCAGTTGAGTCGAGCCGCTCCTAAAAGAACAAAGATGCCGGCAGGAACCGAACTCAGAACCTCAAAACACTGCAAACATCCTCGTCCCAAAGAAGTCCCAGACTCAACTCCAAACCTCCCCACTTCACCTTCAGAAGGTTAGTCAAATTCAAAATAAGAATACTATAATTGCTAGAGTCCATTATAAAGTAAATCTAACGATAATTGACTTTTGCGATAGTGAGAATGTTACGTACTATTGAAAAAAAACACAGCAGCTTATCTCCGAAGGCAAAGCCGTCATATCAGAACAAAAGAGGGTTTTATCAGAATATATAAAAATTCAGGCAATTGCTCAAAATAATCTTTGATCTTTGGTACATACATGAAGAACTAATGGTAACTAGGCAGTTAAGGGCAAAATCAAAGAGCTGGTAGCAGAAGAAAATGTATCAGCTAACCTCCACGATGAGTGACCACCCCATAGACCATCACAGCACCTATGGCAAGTATAGGAAGAGAGTTAGCTAATCCAACACAGACACCTTCAACTGATTCCTCAGAATGCAACAGCCTCCAACAGTCTCATAATACATACCCATCACTGGCACTGTATCAGGGTAGTCACTGCCTCAGATAAACAAATACCCATCAGTATATCCACCACCATGAACCACATTCCTAAAATAACCATCCCAGTTCGCACATAACAGCAGCGGCACTGCAGAATCAGTCCTGAGCCCACTCCATTCATTCTATATCTATTTATGCAAGAGACTAGGGCCAACCACCAAGGGAAATCCACCAAAACATACAAAAGGAACCACAAAAGGCTCGAATCACCAACACCCCGTGTTCCTCGTTCCCAGGAGCCACAACAGGACCGATATCCACTCCACTTCAAACCCACTCTGCAACAGAACTCAAGCGCACTTAAGCGCCCCTACTCCAGAGTCCAACTTCCTGACTTGGGCAAATTCAAGCCAAAGGCACTCACCCGAGCGAACAAGCGGCTCCAAACAGCCACCCAACATAAGAAGGGCACAGGCTCTAAACAGAAAACACCCAAACGATCACCCACCGCCCTCAACCCAAACAAACCCACAAAACGCCGACAGGCATCACAAACCACTAATACAAAATAACGGCTTTCCATTCTACCCAACAGAGGGCTCACCACATAACCCGATGCAGTACAAACCAACGCAGTACAAAGCACAAGTAGACAGTATCTTTTGTGTACAGATTTCAGCACCATGACAGATTACAGATGATTTCAACAACCCAAAGTTAATAGATGCTAGTTTCAATAGCAGCAAGACCCGAACAGTCAGTACTCACAGCCGTGATGTGTTTTCTGTTAGTGGCAGCTCATGAACAACAGTATGCATTTATTTAAATACACCCGCTTTAAAGTCCACCTGCAGCCATATTATGAACGTCATCAGCTTTGCTATCTCTGTGACTGCTGCCACTCCACAAAAAGGTAGAAGCCCTGTCTACAACTACCTGGGGAGGGATTCAGGTAAACTGCTATGACAGGTTTCTAACATTAACCTAACAGTTATCCTTTCATTTATTATTTATGTTTTCATTTCATTTTTCAAACGGTATCACTAAACAGCTGCTGCCTTTTCTTTAATGGACTTAAAAAAACAGCCAACACTCAATCTGAACAGCCTAACTGTGCAACATTAGCACCTTTAGGATAATAAAATTGAGCTTTCAGGTACCCTGCATTTTATGAGCATTATTTCGGGCCCTCAACCCTTCACAGGGGTACCCTGTGACAGCGTCTACAAGCAGAAATCCAACTGCTGCGCCAGCAGGCCAGCCAAAACTGTTATTTTAAATTAGGATGCAACAATTTCAGCTGGGTTAGAAATACTTAGATGTTACATCGATATGGTATTTTGTTTGTATTTTTTCACATTGTAAAGACTTGAAGTCAAACAATAAACCAATTCATTCATTCAATCATTCATACATATACACATACATACTACCGGCACAATCACACCTGTTCTTTATATACTACTACTACATTCAACTGACACAATCATTGCTGCTTTATACATTCAACTGGCTCAATCTACTGACAAGTACAGGTGTCTGCACTCAAAAGGACATTAACCTGCTGGAGAAGGTCCAGAGGATGGCTACAAAGATGATAGCAGGTCAGAAGGGTAAGGCATTCAAGGAGAAGTTGCAGGCACTGAACATGTACTCCCTGGAGGATGGGAGAGTGACAGAGAGAGGAGACATGATTGGGACTTTCAAGTAGTAGAAAGGGATAAATAAGGTGAATAAGGAGAGTCTCTTTAACCTGGTGGCAACCATAACATGAGGGGCACAGTCTTAAGCTGGAGGGTGGGAGGTTTAGGAGGCGGTCAGGAAGCACTTCTTCACAGAGAAGGTGGTGGACACTTGGAATGTGCTGCCAGAAGAGGCAGTCTCATTGAAGACAGTGGTCAGCTTCAAGAGAGCTGGGATAGGCATAGGGGAAGGTAAGGATCATGGGTAGAGAGGATGGGAAGAGGGGAGGGGAAGGGACAGTACCTCAAGCTGTGGACCCTGCAATGTGAGCAGATAGATAGATCAAAGGTCTTCTTCTGCTACCTTCTTCGATATGTTCATATAATCACTGCAGATTTAAATACTACTGGTGCAATCACCGCAGCTTTATGCTTTCTAATGCCACAATCACAGATGTTTTTAAATAGTACTGGCATCAGCACTACTGTCTTTTAGATGCTACTGGCACAATCACATCTGTATTTTGGTTATTTCCTGAATTACAAATGGCCTGGTGGGCTTTGAACAATATGACTAGATAATCTAGCTTCAGATATTTCTAGTGACTGCTTTCCTTGAAGATAGGCTTGGTTTCCCTATTACTTGCACTTCGCAGCATACAATATTGTGTGCGGACAAGTGGCTCTAGCAGGCTTTAAACCTAGGATGGGATATTACAACTCCTGAATTAATTTATTGCTGCTTTTAATAGAAGATAGGGATGGTACCCTTTATGCTATAAGGTAGTTATACAGCAACTAAAAAAATACAGAGCATCTTAACCAAGCCAGACACTGCAGATAAATGTAACCTGCTGTGATTGGCTCCAGTCCTTTCCTCCAGCTCCCTACTGACTGGTTGGTTTGTGGCTTGTGCACTGATTGGTCCCTTGTGCTAAGCCCTATGTGAAGCTTTGCTATTCAGTTCTACAGCTTTGGCTATCCTTTTACCTGGCTTTATTACAGCTGTAGTTATCAGTACTAAGATTTAGTTATCTGCACTAATATTTTGGCCCATCCATTCTTCCCTGCCCCAGCACTCTTTAAATACATTATTTTCCCACCCATTACCCAGCCAACCCCTCATTGGTGGAGTGCCTCAGGTGTCTATATTTAAAGAGATACCTCGCTTATTTACTTTGACACCGCTGGGTTGTGTGCCTTCCATCCTCCTGTGTTAGTTTTGCTGGAATGTCTGTAGCATGACTGGTTGCAAACTGGTATTGAGTCCTTGTCTTTGTCACAATCATTGTCCTAGGGACAGCATCCCCACCTTAGACTATAAAATGAAGACCACTGCACTTTTGTTTAGCTAGCTTCCTTTCCATCACGCTTCACCTGAACCCTGACTACCTAAAGATGACCTGCACTCAGCGCTTAAATGAGAATGAGCCCTGCTCAACCTCATTCTTCTCCCACGTTAAGGTTCTAATTGGGCAGCCTTTTGGCAATCTGTTATGTAGTCTGATGTTCCAACCAGACCCCTCTGTCCTCACAGGCTCCCTTATCCTATGAGGCCAGAGTGCTCAGTCATGTGACGTTGGTTACATTCTAGCATGTGTGTATTAGCTATACTCCATCCTTCCTTTTACCACTGTAAAAGGAATCCAGACCATGTTCTTAGATTGCTTTTAAATGCCCTTAAAAATTATACTGCTACTTCTGCTTTGCTCAGGCAGCGGTGTATTAAACCCAGGTCCACCTTCCCTATTTCTACTCCTACTGACCTGGCTCATCTTAAAGGGATGAGCCTGCTTCTTATAAATGCCTGCAATCTCCTTGAAGTTTGA
Organism: Neoceratodus forsteri; assembly: GCA_016271365.2. NCBI lineage: Eukaryota > Metazoa > Chordata > Ceratodontiformes > Ceratodontidae > Neoceratodus > Neoceratodus forsteri. The sequence goes on along the minus strand of CM057455.1, from coordinate 1,135,633,728 downwards.
CTCCATACAGGCCTGGACTTGTCACACCAAACCTGATATACTGGTGGTAACTGAAACGTGGCTCAGACCCTCTATTCTGGGTGCAAATAAATATTCCTAACTATAATGTTTTCAGAACTGACAAACAGTCCTGAGGAGGTGGTGTAGCCATTTACGTCGAAGACAAGTACATAATTTCCATTATTGACTCCGCATCTAGATTGAGAGCCTAACCTTAAAGATCCAGCTATCTTCTTCCATATCAATGTGTATTATAGGATGTTACAGACCCTGTCCGCAGGGCTAAAAGCACTGAACCTCCTAGGTAGTGTCCTGGAAACACCAATAAAGGCTAATTGTTCCTTGATTGATCTTATTTTAATAAATAACCCCACCTTTACACTCATTCTGGCATTTACTTCACTGATCTTAGTGCCCACTGTTTCATTGCTTGTGTGAGATCGGTAGCCAAACCAGCCTCTCTATATTCAGATATATTTTTAAAAGATGACGATGCAGCTTTGACCCTTACACTTTCCTATATGACCTACAAATTCACACTGGCAAAATGTTTATCTGGCTAAGACAGTGAATGAGGCTTATGTAATTTTCAGAATATTGTACTTGATGCAGTCAAAAGACATGCTCCGACAGTTAAAATTCATGCAAAGAAAAACATGGCCATGGTTTCGCCTAGCCTAAAGACTGCACTGCTTAACAGGGATGTGCTCTGGAAAAAAGCACAAATACTAAACTTCCCTCAGACTGGTCAGTTTTCAGAGTAGCGAGAAACTATGAAACTCTTCAGAGATGAAAAAGCCAAATTTTTTCATACTGAACTAGATTCCTCAGCTAAGTATTCTGTCAAATTCTGAAGAGCCTAAAAGACATTGAAGGGCTCATATTGGTAAACTCTCTCCCGCTAAAATTTCTACCGGCAGATCCTCCACTACTGATAAGTAGATGATACTTGAGCTCATTAGCAACCATTTTGCCACTGCTTGGCTGGCATTTGATTCCTCCTGCCAATAAACTCTGTGCTCTGTTGTGTACATGACCCTGCACACCGGACATTGAAATCCTTGTCCATGATGCAGCCTTCTCTTTCCACCCTGAATCTCTGAATCAAGTCAAAGATTTGCATCTTGATCTGGACACTAGAAAGAGCGTGGGTGCTGACCTTATCGATGCTTATTTCTTGAAGCTTACTATCATGTCTTGTCTGCCCATTACCCACCTATCCAATCTGTCCCTTGTACATGGTGACCTCCCATCACTATGGAAAGCAACCCATGTCATTCCCTATTCAAATCCGGTGATCATTGTGACCAAAATAATTATAGGACTATATCCCTGCTGCCAATACTCTTGAATTACTAGAAAAACTAGTTAACTCGCAGTTCAGTAATCATCTGGACCCATCTAACCTGCTTAATTCAGTTCAATCAGGATTCAGACTGTGTCATAGTACAACATCATTGCTCACAAAGGTCACTAATGACTGGCAGTCTGCCTTGGATACAAATTTTGTATGCACATTGTTCCTTGGCTTAAGCAAGGCTTTCGGATGGTTGATCATGACTTGATCTTGGTTGCACTTCACAACTTTGGCCTGGACTCACTAGTAGCAAAATTGTTCACTAACTATCTTACTGGACTATTCCAGCAGGTTAAAGCTGGTAGGGACCTTCCCCTGAAATCCATGCAGGGAGGCGTGCCATGGAATCCATCTTGGGACCATTACTATCTGTACTCTATAGTACAATATTGATTCAAGAATTAAATCAGCCAATATACATCTCTTTGCAGGTAACATGGTCCTTTACATTAGCAGGCCTACTAATGAACAGGCCTGCATGGACCTAGAATCTGGATTTGATTGGCAGCAGATTAACCTACTGAACGAAAACTTACTCTAAATGCCAAAAACTAAGGCAACGTTTTTTCCCTTATGCGGCATGCTTCAATTCCATCCAAGGCCCACTTCTCAAATCACTACACTCTTAGGCAGGACCTTGATTTTGTGGCTAAATTGAAATACCTGAGGAGTCTGGATTGATCACAAGCTCTCTTTCTCCAACCACATTGAGATGCCATCAATAAAACTAAAACAGAGAATTGGCTTCTTCTTCCAGATTAAACATTTGCTCACACAAGACACTAATAAAAGTGTTAGTCTAAACAATCTTCCTTTCACTCTTGGACTATGCTGATTTGTTTTATGACCAAGGTCCTGCTTCCACACTTTTCAAGCTTGATGTCCTTTATCACAGAGCTATAAGATTTATTTCTGGTGCCCATTTCTACCCACCATTGCTCCCTTTATGCCATTGTAGGTTGGACTTCCTCACATTCAGAAGGCAAAGAAATTCTGCTCTTGGACCTTTAGAACCATTACCAAGAAACTCCTCAGTATAACTCAGATTGTCTGCCTCTCCATTCCATTGGTAGCTACTCCACAGAAGTCAATCATACATCTCTAATCATTCCAAAGTTCATTCTTGTTTTGGTAGATCGTCTATAAGTTATGCATTATCCTTCTCTGGAACAAACTCCCCAAACCTTAAAATTGGTCTCACTGGTAAAACTTTCTATGTTTAAAACGTTATACTTGTGCTCCTTCAAAGACTCCTGTAACTGCTTCCCATGAGGGTCTGCTAAATGAGCCCATCCCCAGCTTCCACGACCTCATCTCCTTTTCCTATATGTATCACTCCCTATCTTTACCTCTTACCATGTGTCTGTCATGTATACACTGTATATTTTGCTGTTCATATCCTGCTGTTGACATTGTAAATATTGTTGTGTGTGACAGGGCAGAATAGGACCCTGTCACATTTATTTTGGTGAATGTGTTTAAATGCAAGGATCTGTTCTTCTTCTGTCTCTTCTCGGTATTGTTGCAAACATTCTTTTCTGTGAGACCTCAGACTTGATCAAAAAATAGTCTCACAATTCTTTGCCTCTCTGTCTCTCAGTTTCTCTTGCTGTCTGTTTTCTTCCTTGCATATCTGTATTAGCTAATAACAAATATGTATAAATCAGTGGATGGAGATGATACTGATGTTGGGATCCTATTGTTTGGAAAATATAGCGTTGATGTTGTAATGTGTATATATTTATAATCTGAGATGACTGTAAAATCTCTAGAGTTTGTACTGACCATGTGTATCTGCCCAGGTCCACCTTGAAAATAAGTTCACTCAATGGTGTCTCACCTGGTAAAATAAAGATTGACTGATTGATTGAATCTGTATGTCCTGATGTACTATACCACTTTATTTCTATTTAACTAGACACTGTACATCAATGTGTTATACCTGTGCCCTGCTCTAATAGAGGCTGCTATTGGCCCTATACTTTAATAAACTTCTACTGTATGCATCACTTTTTTCGTTGCTTGCGCTTGCCCAAGAAACATTTTGCTACAGAGAACAACATTTCAGAGGTGTGTCAGCTCACTAGCCCAATTAGGACAAGCTGTGTTGGGCTCCTCCTTGAACCGATGATCATGCAAGCTAAGCATGACAGTGGTTCACAGTTTATGGCGGAAATTTGTGTAGCTGAAACGAATTAAGGGCTCCAATGAGAGAGCACTCCATCCATTTCATTTGCATAATGCCAGTCAGCAAAGAGCTGATCGGCTTTATGACATTCCCTTCTTTATGACCTCTCCTCTCCTTCTGGCTGTAATACCGTTCTTCCACAGCACTTCCTCAGCCAACATGACAGGGAACTCTGACAGTGGTGACAGAGTTAAGAGCTGCCGCCACCCCCACGATGGCTGACCAAGATATACCCAGCAGCAGCTCCAAGTCACCCCAGGTTCCCAGATAGAGAAAACAACATCCTGTAACCTCACCACCAATCTCAACACAAAACAGTCCCAAATCACTAACCCCTGCAGCTCTAAGCTCCCCCTTATATTCACTGCCCTCCTCTGCACCCACAAGTCTATACTATCTAAGCTCATTCTTGCACGGAACGATTCACAGCACCATGTTGGCTTTCCAGCCCCATCTCTCACAATTACCCTATGTTACTCACTTAAGAACATCAGAATGTAACAAATGTTTTGGCAGATGGGGAATGCTTGATCCTTCTAGTCTGCCCATGGTGGCTTCCCCCATGTTGCTTTCTAAACTGCCTATATTGTCTGTCCCATGCAAGCTTAAATTCACTCATTATCTTTGATGCCACCACTTCTGGTAGCAGGCTGTTTCATAGCTCTATCACTCTCTCTGTGAAAATAACTTTCTGGAGTTGCTTTTAAACTTTCATCCCAGCAGACACAAGTTGTGCCCTTAGTATTCGCTGCCCTGTTTTTCCTGGAAGAGGTTTCCTTCTGAGTTGTGTTAATTCCTTGATGTATTTAAATGTTCCTATTCCTGCTTTTCTAATCTGTCACTGCAGAGCATGTCTCACAGAGTGTCAGAATGGTACTACTCTACATAATAAATGTATTAACCCACTCCAGGGTGTGCTGATAAGGTGGATTAATGTCCACCCAGGTGCTGTGAGGTGTGCTGTCCACCCATCCTCCGTTCCCTGTCCCAGCACCTGGCATCCATTTAAGCCCTCCTCTCACTTCCTCTGTGTACTGTCCACCCCACACCCTCCATTCCCCTGGATCAGTATTAAATTAAACCCTCCTGCTCCCTCCTCTGTGTGCTGTCTGGCCGCGCCCTCCACTACCCATCCCAACCTAAATCTACATGAACATTTGTCCTTGACAAATGCTTGTTCACCATGGTGGCCTTAAATTTGCAGCATTTACATTTAATGTTTTTGTGAGCACCACCTTCCCAGTGTGAACTTTTGTTGTTTTCAAACTGGTAAGGTCTGGCATCTTTTGCCTAAATGTCAGATGCCTTCTACCCAAGATCCATCTCTCTCTGTTTAAGCCCACTAACACTTTCCAGACATTGTCTGCCTCTCTGAATCCTAGCTTTCTTCCAGAATCCCAGACTCCAGCTTGATCCTTCCTAACTTGCATCTTTGCAGACAGAACAGGGGAAAACATGGTGGAGGGTTACCATCTATGTTTAGCAGTGCCTGTGTTGTACCTTGACTTTGGGTAGGCTGTGTCATCCTCCTTCCATGAATTTCTCTTTGTCAGGTTATCATTCCCTCATCGGTTCCCATTTTCATAGGAGTTTTCTATGCCTCACCCAAGATCTCTCAATCATCTCTGTTTGACTCCCTCTCCAATATCCCCCTTATGTTCCTCCATGGGTGAACCCATTCTCCTAAGAGATTTCAACATAAGTTGGCTTTCCTCTTCCTCTAAATACACCATCAAAAGGACTGAGCCCTAAATTTGTCCCAAGTCCTCTCAGAACCCACTTGACCCAATCTGTACTCCTCCAACCACTGCCTGTTAGATTGGGTCCTGTTCTAACCACACCTGACATCGCTGCAGCAGGTATTTTGTCAAATTCCATCAGTGATCACTGCATGGCGTACTGCATTAGAAAATCTGGCATCCCCTTCAGCCCCTCAATACATCTGGTGCCAGGTACCTCTATTCTTTGAACATCAATGCTCTCCTGAGCAACCTGGCAGTGACAGACTGGTTAGCCATCTCCCTGGTCTCCAATATTGACATGGCCCCTCCCTCTTTTATTCCAAATTTGTCATATTTTGGGACTTGCATGCTCCCTCAGGAAATCTAAGTCAAATTTATCATCTCCCCTGGTTCCATTGACCCTTTGATCAGAGTAAGTCCCAGAATATCACCTGGATCTCCTATAAATTATCTCACTCCTTTCCTGATCTCCTTCACTACAGGGCCTGAGAAACAATTGCACAATGGCTGTCAAGCTGCAAAATCAAATCACTTCAAAGCCAGCCTACAGAGCAACCTCAATTCCCCTGCTAAATTATGGAACTTAATCCACTCCCTTTTGACCCCTCCACCAGTCTGCTCCTCCTGTCCTAATGGTTAATGGTCCACCTGTGTCAGGCCCATCTTCTGTTGTCACTCACTTCAATGCGTTTTCACCACATGTGCACTCCACCTTCTGCTCAGACTCCTCTCCCCCACCCATTCCCCCTTCCTCTCATACTTCACTGGGCTTCCACTTTCCTCCCATTTTCACTCATGGAAACTATGATTATTAAACATTTATCTTACTAAGCCATTGGCAACACTTCCTAGTTTCCCGAGTTGCTAGCCACCTGTTGCAGCCCGCACCTAAAAACCCCATCATGATGATGCAGAGTAGTGAAGAGGCTGCAGTGATACTACAGTACAAGCCACTTAATCGGGACATGGTTTGAGTGGTATGTTCAAGATAATTTGGACGTTTCTCTGGTGACTGATTCTGTCCCATGTTAACCGATGCATAGCTGTTTCAACTGGTGGGAATGACCTTCCACCTTATAGGGATGTTCTGGACATCACATGGGGTTGCTAGGGCTTTTAATTGCACAGGTGTTTGTTTTATGGAATGGTATGATTGGTTAGGCACATATATTTACATTCTACTTGTTCTGGTGAATATCTCTGCAGCACAGCAGCAGCATTCTGTGAAACGTAAGCATTTTATTTCAGTGTTACCCGCCATTATATTGGTGTTTTAGCCAGGAGGTCATTTTTTGAGCACTTGAGCACAGTTTTGTAATAACATGTTCTAAAATTCTCGTCCTTCGTTTTGGTGTTGTATTCTTTGTGTGCTGTACTTCTGTTTTATATTTGCACCAAACCTTTTCCCAGTGCAGCTTTTCTGCTTGTGTAACCCCTAGGTGGTGCTATCCAAGGCTACTACCCTGCCTGCTTGGCTACTAACAGGTTGAGGGCCTAGGTCTAATGGCAGGTGCCTCCACCCAGAGTCAGGGTTTGTAGTGGTTAGACTAGCTTGGTCACAGCCCTCTGGGACACTGAGACCCCTTTTATTCCCTCTAGTGGCTCACACAGTACACAGGAGTTACAGTCCCAATACCCCACATACACACTGTTCACGCATAAGGACCACTTACCCTCGAGACTGATTCTGCTGCACATCTCTGAGGACCCTCTGTAAAATAAGGTTAAACAACATACACAGCAAAATACAATACTGTTTCCATAAGTACCAACACCACAGACGGTATATAGTATAACAACAACAAATCTGATTTATTTAGGGGACAGTAACACGGGAGGGAAATCAGGTTAATTGGTGTAATTAAATCACAGTACTGTACACATATACAGGGTCTGAAAGTCACACTCTGGGTACCCAGGTTGGGAGGCTAGCCAGATCTGTTGCCTGGGGTTGGCGGCAGGTGCAGATGGATGAGGCCCTGTAGAAGAAAATACATGCACAACACCCAATTGTAATCGGGCGGATGGCTCAGTCCATGAAAGCAGTGAAACAACAAAATTAGATGACACACTTGTGATTGAAAACAGGCTGCAGGGGAATACCTGATTTGTATTCACAATACCCAAGCTGAGGACTGGATGGTGGATGTTCTTCTGGATTGCCAGAACAACAGGGCATGGGGACAAAGGTCCTTGTGACTGGACCCACTGCAGTTGATAGCAAATGGATTTAGTCGGGACAAGCTGGTGTTTGCTTCCAGCTTCAACACACAACACGGGGGTTGGAAATAGCGATTCCCCACAAGCAGTACACACATTCATATATAAAAGGAAAGTACTATACCAGGCAGGCTGCTCCTCAATCCCAATCACAATTACTGCAAAATACGGGAGCACACACAGCAGCTTCAGTTCCTGACAGACCGTAGCGATTCAACAATTTCTCCAGTCTTCTGCAGGGTGAGCCTGGTTTCCACTCTTCAGACTTCTTTCTTTCTTCTCACAAATCGGATTCAGTCTGAACTGGCACTTACATGCTGCAGGCGAACCTCAGAGACCTCACCACAGCTTCCCTTGAGCAACTCTACAAAGCAGGAGCTCTTCTCTCTTCACTGTCACAACTGATCTGAGCTTTCCAGCAAAGAGAGCAGGGCATTTCCTTAGCTTCACACCATTCTGTTGGCTGGTTCAGCTGTCACTCACTATAAGACTCCCTCTGTTGGTGAAAAAAAGGTGCCAAGGTCAAAACTACATTTCCCAGAGTCACTGCCCATACAATCCCCTTGTGGTTGGCTCAAAATTGAGAGTCCAAGTTCGATTAGTCCACAGGCTCCATCTTAAGGTCTTCCTATCATCCTGATTGGTCCAAGTCAACAATTCAGGACCAAAATGAAAGACTACACTGAAACAGTTTGTGCTGAAATGAAGACAGGTTAGACAAACTACATTTTCTCAGTCACTCTAAATGATTTCTGACAAACTGTTATATCTTTCAACAAGGCTCCCTCTGCACATGTAGCAGCAGAGATGGAGGCGAATTGACAGCAACTCAGGCTGGATTCAGCATTAAATACACAGTCCTCCATACAAACTAATTAAGTCTGCAAGCAGACAGCTCTTAAAGAGACATTACGTGAGGCTCAAATATCACTCACTTGGAACCACATTTAAACAGCTCAGGCCGAACACCGCCCAGACTTGGAGCATTCAGGCAAGCTCCTGGAAGACTTTGGGAACCCTTGTTTGCAGGGGTTACCCTTCCTGGCCTGGAAAACTTGGCGTCCGTGTCAATTAAGTACCCCATAAATTTCAATACAACCATACATATTTACATCAATATCACATTAGACTTATATATGTAATCATCAGTCAACATATCATCTTACCAGAGACACATTTCTGAAACTTTTCAGTACATCACTTTTTACGGTATTATACACACCTTGTACTGTAACTCAGTTTATTACCTTCTGTACATGAAACCTGAAGAGAGGGCCCTTCCTATCAGCTATCCTGGGTCTGGATGGGGCAGGGCACCATACCTAGAGCAACACAATTAACTTGGAGTTAGCTCTTATGCTCAGTTTGGCAATGAGCTCAGGGACACATACACTCCTTTATGGACAACACTGAGAGGCAAGTCCAAGGCCTCCAGGAGAATCATAGCTGAGGTGCACCACATGCTTTACAGCTCAACCAGTCTTTCTAGGGGAACTGTTACAGTCTCTTCACTCTGAGCCTCATTTTCAGCATTGTCCTCACTTGTCAGGGAGTCTACATTGGGGTAGAGAGGCTAGAACTTGGGGCACTTTCAGCTCCAGGAGTTACAATCTCTGAGTCCACAACACTTGGCTCACATGGAAGCTTTCGGACACTGGCAGTGGACCATCAGGGCACTCAAAATACTCTTCTTGTTCTGGTATATCACCAGTCTGTTCCAGTTCATCATTTTCCTCCTCTGAGAGCTCATACAGTTCCACCATGCACAGTGATTCCATGTCATCCGACTTGATACTTTGCACTTCACTTTCTGGGAGCATTGACTCCAAAGACAAAGCTGGGGGCTTAGGTAGTTTAGAAGGCCAGCTTCATCTCCAGGATTGTTGGGGATTGCCCCCAAAATTGACTCAGTTCATAAGAAGGTAGTATTCAAAGTCCCACTTACTTTTCTCTGACATGGACTGACAGTCATGTTCAAGTGGGCTTGTTGTGGGGAACACTTTAACTCAGCTTCTGTAGGTGCAGACTTTCTTTGCTTTGCTTAACAGCAGCTTGGGTCACTGGTCCAGAGGAGCACTTTCTGGGGACTCAGACTCAATCAAGATTTGTCCAATGGGCAATAAGTGATTTCTATGCATTGTTTAACATTTTTTGAATTATTCTCAGGCCTTAATTTGTACACAGGCAGATCATCTAGTTTGCCTACCACAATGTGGGGAGATGGTGCCACCTATCAGAAATCTTGTGTTTGCCATGCAGTCCCAGATTTCTTAGCAATACACAATCTCCCTCCTGGAGTTTCTGTGCTTTCACCTTTTTATCATACTTTTCTTTGTTGGCCAGATTTCTTTTGGCAGCCATGGTTTGAGCCAGTTGTTATGCATGATTTAGCTGGGCCTTTAACTTTTGCACATACTGGAGATAGTTATCAGCTTGAAACCCATCAGGAGAAACTCTGAAACAAACATCTACTGGTAGTCGGCCTCTCTTCCAAACATCAGGCTGTAGGGGAGAACCCAGTGGCATCACTTTTGGTGCAGTTGTAGGCATGTACCAAGGTACTGATTTGTTGGCTCCATCTAGGCTTGTCCTTGGGGTGGAGGTGCCCAACATGTCTAACAGAGTGCGGTTGAAATGTTCAGGCTGTGGGTCCCCTGAGGGTGGTAAGGAGTGGTTCTGGATTCACCCCACAGAAAAAGCATCTCTTTGATCAAACAACTCTCAAAGTCCCTCCCTTGATCAGAATGGATTCTTTGTGGAGACCCATAATGAACAAAAAGTTTTCTACAAGCACTTTGGCCACAGTGGATATCTTCTGGTCCTTGGTGGGGAAAGCTTGGGCATATCTCATAAAATGGTCAGTAACCACCAGCACATTACTAATATTTCTTTGATCTGGCTCCAAACTCAGAAAGTCAATACAGACCAGCTCCAATGGAGTGCTGGTGGTGATGTTAACAAGGGGCAGCCCTCTGGGTAAGCTTTCCTCTGTAAGCAGCGACTACAAGTTTTAATGTGCTGTTCAACATCAGCCCCATCTTAGGCCAATAGAATCTGGATCTCACCAAGTCAAGTGTTCTGTCTATGCCAAGGTGCCCCATGTGGTTATGTAGGGACCTCTGCAGCAAGTCTCGACAGGCAGTGGGCAAAACTAGCTGTTGTTTATCTATTTGTACCCCTCTGTCTACTGTTTCTCTGTATAACAGTCTATTAATCAGTTTCACCTTAGGACCTTCCTTGTATAACAATGCAATTCTTAAATCGAGTGGGCGTAACTTGGATACATCTTTCCCTCGTAGAGGGCTTCTAGAGCTGATTTAATCATAGGATCTCAGAGTTGAGCCTGCTGAATACTGTCATTGTCCAGCTGAGGCAATGCATCAATGTCTATGGCAGAAAAGTGGCAATAAGCAGCAGGTATGCAATTCTCAGAGGGTCCCAAACAATCCACCATACAGTCCACTGCTTCCGTGGACATTTGTTCCTCCTATCGAACTTCTGGCAGGTGCTCGAATATCAGGTTCTGAGAGTCTGACCCAGTCATTCTGGGGAACAGGCCTCTATGAGAGAGCATCAGCATCGATGTGGTTCAGGCCTGCTCTGTATTCAACAGCATAGTCGTGTGTGAGATAATGCAGAAAGCCACCTATGGCCAGTAGCATCCAACATAGCTGAAGACTGCATATAGGTCAAAGGATTATTGTCAGCTTTTACTAGTATCTTAGCCCCATACAAGTACTCGTGGAATTGGTCAACAATTGCCCGCTTCAAAGCTAGGAACTTTAACTTATGTACAGGACAGTTCTTTTCGGAAGGGTCAGGCTTCTGTTGGCAAAGGCCACTGGTCTCAGGCCATTCTCATGCTCCTGGTACAACACAGCCCCAAACCTTGCAAGCTAGCATCAGTGTGTAGGACATATGGTTTTGCTGGATCTGCATAGGCCAGGACAGGAGCATGGGTAAGTTGATATATAATCTCATGAAAAGCAGCTTCACAATCAGGTGTCCATCATGCCCAAAAACTTCATTAGGACGGAAATACACTCTTTCAGTCTAAGGGGAGTTGACCTCTTGTATTTTTGTGGGTAGGAGGGTAACCTTGAAGTAAGATTAAGTAAAGGACGGATCACTCTTGAATAGTCCTTGATGAAGCAGCAATAGTAGCCACAGAGTCAGGAATCTTTGCAGTTCTTTTAGATTGTGGGACTGTGGCCAGGTGGTCAAGGCCTCAGCTTTACTTGGGTCAGTCTCTATTCCTTGGTGGAGACTATGTGTATGACATACTTTGCAGATGTTTGGAAGAATTGACATTTATCAATGGACAGTTTTAGGCCAAAGTCTTCCAGTCAGTCCAACACCTTGAATAATCTGCTCTCATGTTCCTCAGTGAGCTTCCAAACACAATAACATCATCTAGGTACACCAGGCATTGTACTAAGTTCATGTCCCCACTACACCCTCCATCAGTCAATGAAAAGTGGCTGGGGCACCTGAAATCCCATGAGGCATCCTCATGAATTCATAGGAGCCAAGTGGTCAGATAAAGGCTGTCTTCTCACGGTCTTCTGGGGCCATCGGGATCTGGTAGTACCCACTGTGAAGATACAGCACAAAGAACCACTTGCTACCGTTCAGGCAGTCCAAAGCATCCTGAATGTGGTGTTCAGCTCCTTGCACACATCCTAAGTCCCATTTCTTTAAAGAAAACACCTGTTTTCTCTGGGCAAGCTTTCTACTGATTCTCATCTTCCATTCAGCTGGCAGCAGGAATCCCAAAATCAAACAAGTAGGCGTTACTCTGTCATTTTGCCCCAAACACTTGTTACTGGGTAGCACTGCAGTATCTGCACAATGTACATTAGCCAGGTGCAACTTCTAGTTACTCGATCTCTCTATCAGACACATTATGAACTTGGACCGTTACCCATCTGGCATAAGCATGGGCTCTGGCAGGCAAAATACTTGGCTTGACCAGCAGTCCTTCCAGCAATTCCCATCGCCTGGTGCATCCAGCATGAGGATTTTATTCTTGACATCCTTTCTGATATGGACTTCCCCTGTAAGGTACACTGGGCATTTGGTGCCAGAATCAGAGACTCAGGCTCCTTCTTCCAGACAATTCCAACCGGTTCCTCTGGTTCCATTTTTCAGCATCTCTCTGTGCCTCTTAGGCCTTCTTGATCAAGACTGGAATTCTTAAAGCTCTACCAGTCTGTGACCCTGTTTCTCATAACACAACTGCCAACTGTCCAAACATATGTGCATTCATCCCAATTAGTAGAAGAACCCCATCATACAGTCCAGTAGGGGGACACACTAGGCCAGGGTCTCTACTTGCTCTACCACTCCAGCTACGGAGGTAGGGAAAGATAGCCAAATTCGGATATACCGAGTGGGGTAGAGCCTTTTCATTAACCCCCATACATGCAGTCTTTCCAATGATTGTAAGGGTATGTCTAACAAATGTTTCTGATACCAATCCTAGAACATAATTGTCACTTGGGAGCCACTGTCAACACAGCTCTGGTGGGCACACCATTCACTTTTTGTAGCTTTCATTGAAGGGCCTACTATTCTGGACCAGTCTGGAGAGGTGGTAGCAAGGGCCTGGGTAGATGATCTAGCCACAGAAGGACGTGAGCTAGCATTTTGGGACCTTCACTGCAGTCATTTCGTGCACCATGTAACCACTGTTTTGTGCTCCAAAGCTCTCCTGTAGCTGGCTCACCACTCTCTCTAAGTCTTTCCGAGACCGGCATTCCCTCTTCATGTGCCCATCCTTCCCATAGTTATGGTAAAATAAGTCTGCTGAAGTCTGGAGTGACCGAGGCATCACATTGGGGCTGTGGCATTGGTACTATCAATAGAAAACCTTGGTGCCACCTCAGCTGGCGGTGGGTTGGACATTTGGAGACATCTCTTCAGTTCCCTCACCTCCACAGCCAAGACATCAAGTTTTGAACTGTCGTCAACATGAGGTGCCTGGGTAGGCACCCCACCTCCATAACAGAAGCAGTCGGGCAAGTGTCAATGCCCAGTGCTGCGTGAGGCGGCCTTCATGATGAGACTGTCTGTTGCTTTTCTAATCTCCCTCAGCAGTTCCTCCCAGTGCGGGGCATCTGTAACTGCCCCTCTCTGACTGGGCCCCTCCTGGCTAACATGGGGATTTCGGATTGTGTCATGAGATTTCAATGATTCCGGACCATCACCATCTGACCCTGCACCTGGAGCAGGGATGTAGCCTACAACTGCTCAGGGCTCTGACAAACCTTCCTCTTCCTCAACTTCCCGTACCTCCCTCATCAACACATGGAAAGGCAAGGGACTGGATTTCCTTTGATGCAGTTGCAATTTGAGTAACACCCAGCTGGAGTGCGGGCAGAGCAAGTATATGATCCAGCCTTACCCGGCCCACTTCACTGAGGTCCAGCCCACTTCGAAAAATGGTCTGTAAGATCCCCTCTAATTGATCCATATAGGCAGATAACAATTCCCCCACTGTTGTGTAACTTCTCTAAGTCTCCATTTCAAGGCCTCAACACTAGTGGTACCCCAAACACATTCTCAAGGGCGTCTAGGTACTCTTGAGCTTTGGCATCAGGGTTAGAGGACCTCAGGAGTGAAAGGTACATTGGGCGGGTCCCTGGAGGCTGTCCCCAGGCGGACCCTTTTTGACCTCTGAGCATTGCCAGTCTTGTACCGCAAGAGCAGCAGAATCTATTCAGGTCTCAGATCAACTTCCCCATTTGGAGTAGAGGCGGATGCCAGAGAGATACCTTGAGCTTGCGGTGGGTCCATGACTACTTGCTGGCTCGGTGGAAAGTATAGAGTTGGCAAAAGACAGGGGTTGGAGTGGGTGTGGATGTTCGGGGTTCTCGCCTGCAGGTGGCAGGAACAGTTTCTTCAAGTCCTCCACAGTTTTCCTTCCTCCAGCAACCATTTAGCAAATTTCTCCTCAAAGTTTCAGATAGTGGGGGCTCATACCCCCGGGTCTTCTGTCCTTAGTTATCACTCTCCAGCCAGTGAGGGCTCCCTCTGGGAGGTAATAGTCTGTGGCACTTTGGAGCTATCTAGGGGATCCTTATACTCTACCAGGGCCATGAAATTGTGGGTGAGCAGATTAGCATGTCGACCCACCACCACAGGGTTTTGTAAACCTTCCACCTTAGAAAGTACTCCCTCTACAGTGTCTTTACCAGTACCCAGTGAGATATCCAAGATAAGTATAGCATTTTGGGGTTGATCTCCTGCCCAGTACACCACTCCACTAACCCGGTGCACAGCCACTTCTGTCCGGGGTATCCATTTATTTTTAACAGTGATTCGTAAATGTGGCCACTAGGGGATGCTAATCCCAGTGGTGCCTCCAAGATGTAACCCCTAGGTGGCGCTATCCCAGGGCTACTACCCCTGCCTGCTTGGCTACTAACAGGTTGATGGGCCCTAGGTCAATGGCAGTGCCTCCACCCAGAGGTCAGGATTTGTAGTGGTTAGTCTGGCTTGGTCCAGCCCTCTGGGACACTGAGACCCCCTTTTATTCCCTCTAGTGGCTCACAAAGTACACAGGAGTTACAGTCCCAATACCTACAAATACACACTGTTCACTCATAAGGTGCCACTTACCCTCGAGACTGATTCTGCAGTACGTCTCTGAGGACCCCCTGTAAAATAAGGTTAAACAACATACACAGCAAAAATACAATACTGTTTCCATAAGTACCAACACAACAGACAGTATATAGTATAACAACAACAAATCTCACAGTACTGTGCACACATACAGGGTCTGAAAAGTCACACTCTGGGTACCCAGGTTGTGGGTGGGAGAGCTAGCCAGATCTGTTGCCTGGGGTTGGCGGCAGGTGCAGATGGATAGGGCCCTGTAGAAGAAAATATGCACAACACCCAATTGTAATCCGGAGCCGGATGGCTCAGTCCATGAAAGCAGTGAAACAACAAAGAATTAGATGACACACTTGTGATTGAAAACAGGCTGCAGGGGAATACCCTGATTTGTACTCACAATACTCAAGCTGAGGACGGATGGTGGATGTTCTTCTGGATTGCCAGAACAACAGGGCATGGAGACAAAGTCCTTTGACTGGACCCCACTGCAGTTGATAGCAAACAGATTTAGTCGAGACAAGCTGGTGTTTGCTTCCAGCTTCAACACACAACACGGGGTTGAAATAGCGATTCCCCACAGCAGTACACATTCATATGTAAAGGAAGGTACTATACCAGGCAGGCTGCTTCTCGATCCAATTGCAATACTGCAAAATACCGGGACACACAGCAGCTTCAGTTCCTGACAGACCGAGCGATTCAGCAATTTCTTGAGTCTTCTACAGGGTGAGCCTGGTTCCACTCTTCAGACTTCCTTCTTTCTCCTCACAAATCAGATTCAGTCTGGACTGGCACTTACAATGGCTGCAGACGAACCTCAGGGCCCCTCCCGTGCTTCCCTTACGAAACTATACACCATGAAGCACAGAGCTCCTTCTCTCTTCACTGTTACAACTGATCTGGCTTTCCAGTAACAGAGCAGGGCATTTCCTTTAGCTTCACACCATTCTGTTGGCTGGTTCAGCTGTCACTCACTATAAGACTCCCTCTGTTGGTGAAAAAAGGCGCCAAGGTCAAAACTACATTTCCCAAGTCACTGCCCATACAATCCCCTTGTGGCTGGCTCAAAATTGAGATTCAAGTTCGATTCGTCCATAGGCTCCATCTTAGGTCTCCCTATCATCCTGATTGGTCCAAGTCAGCAATTTAGGACCAAAATGAAGAGACTACACTGAAACAGTTCATATTGAAATGAAGACAGGGTAGACAAACTACATTTTCTCAGTCACTCTAAATGATTTCTGGCAAACTATTGTATATCTTTCAACAAGGCTCCCTCTGCACATGTAGCAGAGCAGAGGCGAGATGAATTGACAACAGCTCAGTTGGGATTCGAGCATTAAATACACAGTCCCCCCATACAAACTAATTAAGTCTGCAAGCAGACAGCTCTTAAAGAGACAATGCGTGGAGGCTCAAATTGCAGTCTCTTGGAACCACATTTAAACAGCTCAGATGCCGACACCGCCCAGACTTAGAGCATTGAGCGAGCTCCTGGAAGACTTTGGGAACCCCCATTTGCAGGGGGGTTACACTTATTTTACCTCTCAGGGAGGTAAGAAAATGTAAATCCTGGCAGAAAAAGAGAAGGTAAAGATGTAGAGGTGTAAGATACCCTGCTGTTATGGTTTAACAGCACTGTTGTAAAGGTGACTGTTTTTCGGTCCATTGATGAAAAAAAGCAAATAAACTGGCTACACAATTGAGGCATGACAACTTTGAATCCACAGGTGGCTGGTTATCCACATGGGAAAACAGACACTAAAGTTAAAAAATAAATCGGGGTGAGAGCTCTGATGCTATATGAAGCTGCCACAGATAGGGTCTCAGTTTGCCAATACTTTTTTTTAAAATTTATATTAATCTTCCAACTTATACACGTACAACAAGGTACATCCATTGTATTTTGAACAAGTATAGAAACTAAAAATCATGGAGGAAAAAGACAGAAGGTGGGAAGGGGGGAGAGGATAAGAAGGAATAGTATAACCAATAAAGCAGGTCAACTGTTCAGTAACTTTAGCTTGTACCAGAGTACAGAATGCAAAGAACCATAGTTAACTGTAAAGTTGATCATCTTACACTGATAGGGGTATCGGACAATACCTAAGCTAAGTGTCAAGCAGCCCTTTTCTGACA
The DNA here is from genome assembly GCA_016271365.2 of Neoceratodus forsteri. Classification (NCBI taxonomy): domain Eukaryota; kingdom Metazoa; phylum Chordata; order Ceratodontiformes; family Ceratodontidae; genus Neoceratodus; species Neoceratodus forsteri. The sequence goes on along the minus strand of CM057455.1, from coordinate 1,135,616,456 downwards.
CCCAGATTGTCTCCTGTCCCCAAAGCAGTCACATTGGACTGTAATCAAGAGGAGGCAAAGGAAGACTAAGGATGGAGGCAATGAGGTACTCAGCTCAAAGCTGAATGGACTGAACCTGCGACTGGGCAATGTTCCCTTCTTATCTGAGCTTCTGTCACCTCCCTCAGGGCACACTGGCAGAACCCAGATAGAAGCATCTTCAGTTCATATGGTCCAGGCAACCACCATCCCATGAAACAAAGAAACAGGTCCAGAAAGGAAAAAAGGTCTATAAGGGTTAACAGTTAGTGCATTCCAACAGTATCAGACATAGACCCAGTATGACCTAGACTAGAACAGGCAGCTGGTCCCCTTCACAGCATATTGGAGGGTCAGCTTGCCATATTTCCCATATCCTTCCCTCTGGTATCTCCACCCCTCAATCCAGTGGTGTGCTCAACATTCATACCTTCCTGTACGGACTGGGTAAGACCTAAGACAAAAGAAATTGCATCCAGTTGCCCTGGATGTTTCACCAAACCAGTGGGGGTTGACATATTGAATGCATGGGCCCCAGCATTTCTGGAACTGTCCATCTGATAGGTCTTGAGATGGGATATTTTTCCAGGGTCATTAAGTTTGAGAGGAGGCCAGGATTTCATTGCTGGTGGGGGTGACAGTGGAATGCCATTTACAGACCAAGGCCCTCTTTGTCTGAATGGCCAGGTAGAGCAAGCCATCAGTATTCCTGGGGAGTGAGAGATGGGAGATTGTGTTTTAGACCCAGGAGAAAAGCAGCTTGCAGGATGGGTTTCTGCAGCACTGCAGAGAGAGCCACCAGGCACACCTGCTGCCACATGTATTGGATCTTCAGACAGGACCATGAAATGCGCATCAGATCAGCCCAGGGCCAGGACATCACCAACATTCGTCCAATGGAAGGAATTTGGTTTTGTAAAGAACAGCTGGGGTTTTGTTCCAGGAATGGGAAATCTTATTTTGGATTAACCTGGTGCGCGTCTTTGAACCATTTGCGTGAGTTCTGCCAACATGGTCCCATTGGGATCCAGGATATCACACTGTAACATCCTCTCCCATTTGGCCTTTGCTGCCCCAGATTGGGAAGGAAGGGTGTGCCTGATTCACTTGTAAATCACGGCCAGCCAGTCCCTTCAGTCCTCCAATCCAGCCTTGGAGGGTCAGTTCAAGGGGTCTGTCTGGATTGGACCAGCAGGTGGTAGAAAGCCACCTGCATCTGTAAATACCTCAGAAGTCTACTTGGGGTAGCCTCCATCTCTCTTGGAGTGTTTGAAGGGAATTCTCAGGACTAGGAGATCGAGAAGATCACCTACCCTCAATATGCCTCTACTGCTCCAGTGCGGCCAAGTAACTCTGTTGTTATCTATAGATCTATAGTAATATGGGGATTATGCCACAGAGGGGTGAATGCGATAGAATGGGGCCCATTCCCAGTTTATTCACAGTGATGTGCCATATTTTCCTGGAGGCCATGATGGTGGGTAATGCTACAGGTGAGTTTCCCGAGCTTGGTAAGCCCGCAGGTGGGAAATGAAAAGGAGGAAGCATGCAGAGTCCCATCAGTTCTCGTTCCATTTCCACCCACTGTGGGCCCTTCCCCAGGGACACCAAACCACTTAGCAGTTTGGTCAGATTGGAAAGCCATTTGTATCCCTCCATCCAGGGCAAGTTCCAGCCACCCAGGACCAGTGTGCCCAGACTTGTTGTGACTGAACTTGGGTTTGGACCACTCCCACAGGAGGTCCCCAATCATTTTGTCAATAGGCTGGGTCCAGTACTTGGGTGGTAAGATTGGTAAGTTGAAAAGTAGGTAGAAAAATCTCTTGGCCATCACCATCTTAATGGTCACGATCTTCCCAGCAAGAGTAAGCCAGAGTAGTTTCCATTTCTCAAATTTCAGTTTGGTTTTGACCAATAGCAGAGGTATGTTAGCTCCCCAGATATCCTCCAATTTGTGGTCACCACAATACCCAGGTAAGTGATCCCAGATGGGGTCCACAGTAAACCTGTCTCCAATGCGGTTTGTTGAATGCAGTGCATATTTAGGGTCATCATCTCTGTTTTGGATTGATTCAGTCTGAGCCCTGAGATCTTGGCAAATGAGTCAAGGAGAAGCAGGAGAGGATACTGGAAGGGGAGCATCTGCCAGAGGGAGCAGCAGGTCATTGGCATACATAAGGGTTGGGTATGATCTGTGTCCTACTGTTATATCCAAAATGTCAGGGTGGTGCCTAATCATTGTGGCAGGGGTTCAACCACCAGTACAAATAGGATAGGGAGAGAGGGCAGCCTTGTCGTGTTCCCTCTCTAGTGGGAACAGGGAGAAATAATTTGATTAGTGGTGACCCTATCTGCTGGTTTGTTGTAGATGGCCTGGACTTTGATCCAGAAGCCATCACCTATACCAGGAGGCAAGGTTGCATCCAAGTAGTCCCACTCAAGGAGTTGAAGTCCTTTTGAAGTCGACTGCAATGGCAGCAGCCTATGTAGACATCCCCTCACCACATGCATCAGATTCAGCAGGGCTGTCAGGTGGTCCAAGCTATGATGGCCTGGTATAAAGCCCACCTGGGAGGGATGTATCAAGGTGGGTAACAAGGGGCTCAGCCAAGAGGCAAGTGCTTTTGCATACAACTTGCTATCCACATTGATAAGGGAGATTGGGTGGTAGATTCCTAGGCTGGTCAGGTCCTTACCTTTCTTGGGAATGACTATGATATTGGCCTCGCAGGGTGAGGAGCATATACTGGTAGCTTGGCCTCCTAAAGACCTCAGTCAGCAGAGGGCCAGATGTTGGCAGAGGACTTGGTAGAAGTCCACCGTGAATCCATTCCCACCCAGAGATTTCCTCCCTTAAGGCCTGTAATGGCTGTTTCGACCTCTACCACTGAGATAGGTATATCCAGCTCTCTGGCCTGTTCGGCTGAGAGGTTAGGGATGGGATTCTTATTCAAGAAAGGCTGGATCTCTGATGGAGGGTGGGTGGGATGGGAGGAATGGCAGAGACTGAAATAGAAGGCTGCCATGACCTTATTTATATCCAGTGAGTTGGTACCAGTGCCCACTCCCATCCCTCAGTCCTGGGATATGGCTGGTAGCATGCTGTTTTCTGAGCTGGTACGTCAGTACCTTGCTGCTCTTGTCCCCTACCTCTCAGAATGTGTGACAAAGCTGGAGAATGGCAACTTCAGCGTTCTTGTTTAGAGAGCTGGTTAATCTCAAAGAGGCGTCCCAGAATTTTTCGGCCAGTGGGAGAGGAGGGAGGGTGGGAGGGCATGGCGTTATATGTGTCCTCTGCTAGCTCAATTTGAGATTCCGGGTCCGCCAGCTTCTGCTCCGTTCTCTCCTTTTGGCTGCCACATACCCCATTATGCTTCTTCTCATGGTAGCTTTGAAGTCCTCCCAGGTGTTTCCTGGGGAAGTGTTTAAGATGGGATTAGTCTGGAGAAAAGGGAGGCCTCTGTTCTGGCCCAGAGGATGAAATCTGAGTCTCGCATGAAGAGTGGATCCAGTTTCCAGGAGCGGAGGGCCCCAAGTTAGTATAAGTTGGACTGATCGTGACCGAAGATAGTCCTGGGGAGTATGATCGAATCCACAACGAGCAGCAGAAGGGTTTGCGTTGCAAGCCAAAATCCAGCCTACTATGGGAAGAGTTGACTTCTGAGTGGAAAGTGTAATTCTGGACTCGGGGGTGAAAGATTCCCCATATATCTGTGAGACCCATACCTTACAAATTCAACTCTCAGCAAATGATACAGTAAGACAACAATGTAGAACTAACCTAAAATTATCTGTGAGTCTTGGTCGGACTATAGCCAGCTGTGGCTGAGCGTGACTGGATCGGCCTAACCTGAGGTTGCTTAGTCCAGCAAAGTGGCCAAGGTTGCTGTATAAGTTAACACAGGGTGTCAGAACTATACCCAGCTACAACCAAACACAAACACGTGTTGAGAGATCAGCCTCCCAGAGCTGTGGGGTACATCTTAAACCTGAAGGCCCTCAAACAAGGCCTGTCAATGAGGACATACTCCTGCAAGCTCCCTACTACCCATGTCCCTCCAGACGACATGAAGTGGACCCATCTGGACCTGCTGGAGAGCCAAATAGCAAGTTCTCAGCCTGATGGGGCAGGGAATGTGTCTCAGCTAACCACACCAACTGCAGGATCTATGTAGTAGTGTTTGAAGGGGTGGGGGACTGGGGCGATAAGGGGACAGACCAGCATGGGCAGGTGATTTTACCTCACCCAAGATACATATGGGGGTGGTATTAGGGACCACCCACTCCCATGAACATGGTGTGCGCTACTCCCATAGGGCATCCGTTGAAGTTCTCCTGCATCTCCCCCTCTGTGGGGGACACAAGAAAGATGTGGCTAGGTATACTTCCCAACTGCTACACGCCCTGATTTGAATGCTGGAGGCCCAGCATGACAGGAGGAGGAAAGGAGTTACACACTCACTAGGAGAACCTAGCTGCCCCCCCACTGGGGATTGGGACATCTGCCTGTTCAGGAGCAGCAGGCTTCATGCTGCCCCCACCTATGGGCTAAGCATCCTGGAGTCCTGTGGCAGCTGCTTGGAAAATAGGGTTCAAGGTAGTAGGTGGGCCCAAGGCTTGCTAATCAGAGGTGCATCATGTTTCTCATAAGGAAGATGAGAGTGAGGACCACCTCAGCCAGGAGGCCTAAGGGGCCTCTTCTGTAGTGGGGTGATGGATAAGGGAATGGGATGGTGGGGCAGAGGGCCAGCGTAATGCATCTATCCCTCTAGCCTGAAATAGGGGACACTTAGGAGATGTCACCATGCTAAGCACTACAGTTAAACAGAACTACGCCTCCCCAGACCCACCCTAAGCACAAAAATAGTAGTACAATAATTCTGCCAGGCAACAATCTCAGAGAAGGGGCAAGAAGGAATTATATCCTGCCCATCACCAGAATCTCACTAGCTAAGAGGAGCGGAAGATAGGAGCGAGTAACTGCAGTCTAAAGATAACCGCTTGACTCTCACAGCATCCTCTCCAACACTTATGCTCAATTTCTCCCATTACTTTCCTCTGTTTGACACCCCACAAAAATGTTGCACTTGTCTGAAACTCCTAACTAGGGAGCACAGCCTCAGGAGTTGTTCACCGGTCTCGATCCTCGGGTTGCTGATCCGCCCATGTGGTCATCTCTCCAGGCCTGCAGCAGTTCCAAGGGCCTCATGAGCTTGGGTCAGCTCAGGAGAGTCCACAACATCTGGTCAGGCTTGCTCCCATAAGTTGGGTTCTTCAGGGGCCCCCTCCAGGGCACCGGAGCTATCTCCTGCAGGTCGGCAGCTTCATTGGGCAGGGTGACCTGCGCTAGTGGAAAGTATCTGTTTTTGTAAAGTTCAGGCTGGTCACCTCGAGACCCACCTGTTCCTTTGTGTCAGATTGAAGAGTTTGCTATGGGCTCCAACCTGCTTGCTCCTGTGGGTGATTTATTTTGTTGTGGGCCTCCTGTTGCAGCCACTTCTTTTGGCTTTGAGGCCTTGGCTCCCATAACATCCACTGCAGCTGGGATACAGTCAAGGGGCCTGTGGGTCCCATTTGAGTGGGAAGTGCCAATCAGCATAGACCCTGGTGTGAGCTGAGGAGGTGCAGAGTTCAGGGCCGAGCCTCAGTTGTTGCTTGGGCTGGTAAATGTACTGTCCAAAGTCAGCTGCAGTCTCCGGTGTGGAGAACTGCAAGGAGGAATTATGATGGGAGAACTTCAGTGTTGCTGGATATCTGGCTGAGAAAGGCATGGCCAGGTCGTGAAGCCTTTTCCTGGCATTGGTGAAGCCCTTTCTACTGGCCACCAGGTCCTTGGAATAGTTCTGGAATAACATTATCCAATTTCCTGCCAGTCCAGAGCACCCAGCTCTCTCACCCTGGACTGGATGATCTCCTTCTCTGCAAAATTCAGTAGTCGTGTGCCAGAATAGACCAGGCTCTCTCCAGTTGTGGGTCACTCTTGCAGGGTTTGATGGGCTGCTCTATGGTGATTCTGGTGCTGGGGGCAGTTTCAGTATATCAGGGAGTGCCCATTGGAAGAACTGGGTAGCTGGTCCCTCCTTACACCCTCAGGAATCCAGGAGCCATAGATTGTTTCTACAGCTCCTGTTCTGTAGGTCATCAAGTTTCTCCTGCATCTCCCAGATCTGAGCTGCCAGCTCATGCAACATCGTGCAGTGTCCTTGTATGATGTCCTCTTGGCTAATCGCTTTTTGTTTCGCAGTCCCAGATGTGAGTCCAGATTAACCAGGGTTATGGCAGTGTTGCTGCTGATGACTGTGAGCTCATCCATCCTACTGAGGATAGACGAGAACATCTCCTGCACTGAAGGCTCGTGGTCTTCCTTGCTGCTACATGCCATGTGGTGAGTCAGGACCTTCAGACTTCTATGGCTGACAGGTGAAGTCCGTGACCAAAATTGGCACAACTCACTGAGGACAGGTAGGAGGTAGGCAGATGTCCTATGACTGTTCTTATAGTTCTTAAGCCTTGAGGAAACACGGGTAAAAATGGATAAAGAGCTCCGATTGGCCTCTGCTAACGATCAAAGTGGCCCTCTTAGTTGATGGCCAAGCCCCCCTTGCCAATACTTTGACAAGAGTACACTCTAAGCGATGTGTACAATGCAGGTGGCACTGGGGTTTATTACAAGAGTTATCCTGATCAGGGGCATGTACACAAAGAAACTGAACTCTTAGAGGAAAGAAAGCAAAGGACTGAGTGTCCACTCTGTGTTGTGCGAATATGGATGGGAGTGATAAACATACCCTGCTCCCTAATTGGGAAGAGCAAATGCCCCTGATGCCTTTCTAAAAATCTGTCAACAATGCCAGTCTCTAGGCTGGCCTAGTAGCACTGAGGGTTGAGGTGCTGGATGCCACACTCGTGTTATGCAGTGACCCAAGTTTGTGAGTGAGCTCAGGCGCGGGGGCCGGCAGGGGAGAGCAGGATTGAGCATCCATAGAACAACTCTCCTCTATCTGGGGGGCTATAGGGCTGTCCAACGTCCCAGCGACCCTCAATGGAGATCGGAGGTGCTGCAGGACATGGACCAATGACGTGGTGAATGTGGCTGACACTGGCAGGGTTGCCGTGCGCCATGGCGTCATTGCACGCCATGCTCGGGGAGAAAACAAGTGCACCAGAACAAGGAAAAACCAGGCTCTGTGGGGCAGATGATGACACCTGACCCCCATGCCCACCGCCAGATCCCGCCGACCCGGCCTTCCAGTTTTCCACCCAGGCCCCCACTGGCAGCCTGACCAGTTTCCAAAAGTGTCCAAAGAGGAGGGGCTGTCCCACCCTGGAGGTGTCGAGCTGGGGTACTGGCTGCAGGAGGAGAGAGAGAGGAGGTTCAGGCTGGGGGACCTCAGACAGGCAGGATCAGGCAGGGTGCCTGAGAGGCTCTGCAGACCATGACAAGATGGAAAAAGAGTGGTTAAAAAACAATGCCAGTCTCCTATTACAGCTCCTCAAACACCTGGATGACTGGATGGATTTTCATGGACTGGCTGAGGCTCTGTCCCTCCCAAGAAAATGTTGGAATGTACCCCCACATCAAAATTGTGTTCCTGCAGCGGAACACAATGAGACCATCAATCCATGGACATGAGAGTCAGGAACTTCAAAGGTCACTACAGAGCCCTGATGTCTACAGGTATTGTTGGTGTGATTGATGAGGGAGGTTTAGAACAATCTCCTGCAATTGCCAAGGTAGTTAACATAATGGATGCAATTTACATGATTGCTGAAGCCTGGCAGTCTGTTACACCATGATCATCAGTAACTGTTTCAAGAAGGCAAGCTTCACAGCTGGCCGAAATGCCAGAAATGAGCACTCTTAAAGTAACCAATCCCAGTCTGACATTTAGGATGACATTGTTAGACCAGAGTTGATGACAGCTGAATGACTATCCAGTTTTCTTGCCCGGGCCTCTCTGATCCCTGACTGTCATGGCCCTGCCGTTGGACCACAACAGTTACTCATGCCCTCCCATGTTGCTCACGCAACCCAGTAGGAAAATGATTTTGTTTTCAGTGGAAAACACCAGTAAGAAAAGAATTTGTCATTTTAAATCAGCACTTGGGAGTAATTTTTCATGAAAATCCTCACTTTATACCAGCTTTTGGGCAACCCCTTCATTCTGAGATGCATTTTTGCACAAAACATGATGATTTGCCCTCATTTTATGGGAAAAATGGATTTTAAGATTTTGCCAAATGGAACTGGCCATTTTGAAAATGGAAAACCATTGCCTCTAACCCGCCTTGCTTCTGGACCACACTACCTCACTTGACAACAGCTTTGACACTGTAGTACGTGAAAGCTTTTGGTCAACATACATCAGCGCCATACACAGTGAAAGAGACAGACACTGACACTCTGGGACATGGGTCCTTGAATGTGAGACAGCGACACTCGACACCTGGGACCTAAATAATGTGAGGCACTGATTCTCTGGGACATAGACCCTCATATAATGTGACACACTAACATTCTGCAACATGGGCCCCATACAATATGAGACACTAAACTCTGAGATGGGACTCTCATATAATGTGAGACACCTGACACTCTGAGACATGGGCCCCATACAATATGAAAACTAAACTCTGAGATGGGACTCTCTATATAATGTGAGACACCGACACTTTGAGCCATGGGCCCTCATATGATGTGAGACACTGACACTCTGAGACAGGGGCCCTCCTGGAATGTGAAAGACTGACACTTGGACATGGCCCCTCATATAATGGGGACACTGACACTCTGAGACATGGACCCTTGTATGATGTGAGACACTGGCACTCTGCGATAGGGGCCCCATATAATGTGAGACACTGACACATTGAGACATGGGCCCTCATATAATGTGAGACACCAAACTCTGAGACAGGGGCCCTCATACAATGTGAGACATTGACACTGAGAGAGGGGCCCTGATACAAGTGAGACACTGATACTTTGAGACATGGGCGCCATATAATGTGAGACACTGGCACTCTGAGACATGGGCCCTCATATAATGTAAGACACTGACACTCTGAGACATGTGCCCTCATTTAATGTGAGACACTGACACTACTATCGACAAGGGCCATCATATAATGTGAGACACTGATATTCTGAGACTTGGGCCCTCCTGTAATGTGAGACACTGACATTCTTTTTTTTTAATTAAAATATGCTTTATTTTTTTAGTCATGTTTACACAGGTATAGAAGGCATAGAAATATTGTTACATGTATGTGAGCACAAGGTAAGCCTTAAGGTTACATTGGCCACAAATAACAACTACTATAATTACAACTAGAGCTAAAAAAGAAACTAATCACTATCCTGATGTTCCCACCTTCCCCCTCCACCTTTTGGTGCATAGATACAATTCTACCGGACTTCTTCCATATGAATGACCCTTACCTACCTAATAGCTATAACCTGCCAGATTTTATTTAGTATTTGAGGTCAGTGTAAACACCTTGTTCCACTTCTTGTCAAAACTAGCGGGGCAGTGCCTGAGACTTGCTATAATTTTTCTATTCTTAAATTATACAAGAAGGCATTAAGCCATTCTGAATAGGATATAAGTTGGGAGTCTTTCCAATGCCTTAGTACCAACTGTTTAACCGTATGAGAGATTAGAGCCTTGGCGTATCTGTGCTCAAGAACTGAAATTCGAGGTAATCCCCTAAAGACAAATTTCAGGTTCAAAAGGTATTCTAATCCTAAAAGGGATCCAGTTTATTCTTGATTGTGGTCCATAGGGGTTTAATTGAAGGGCAATCCCACAGCATATGGAAAATAATGCCTTCACTTAAACCACACCTATTGCATTTGGGATCTTGCAATTTGCCCATGGCATATAGTTTTGCTGGGGTAAAATAAATATTATGTATAATATAGAATTGCATAAGGTGCAATTTATCATTGGAGTTATAGGTATATATATCCTCCAGATTTTGTCCCAGCAGAATTGACTATATGGAAATTGGGCTGACCAATATATTGACTGTCCTTGGATATCCAAATAAATAAGTGGATAGAGTTCAGCTTTTAATCTGGAGACAGCATGTGGACCCCACACTAGTGTAGAGAGCTTATTAAGAAGATCTTTTTGATTTGTGTCCCAGATATTTGTGCCCATATGGGCTAATAGGAGGTGTCTAACTTGAAAGGCTTTAAATACCTGGTTAGGAGGAAGACCCAAGACTTTAAGGACTTCAGTTGAGAGACACCGACATTCTGTGACAAGGGCCGCCATATAAAGTGAGGCGCTGACATTCTGAGACATGGTCCTCAATTACTTTGAGAATTTGTCACTCTTAGACATATTCCCTCATGTAATGTGAGCTACTGACACTCAGTCACGTGTCCTCAAATAATGTAAGACACTGACATGGACCATAATATAATGTGGGACACTGATATTCCAAGACATGGTCTCATATAATGTAAGACACTGACACTCTGAAACATAGATGCTCATAATGTAAGACACTGACACACTGCAACACAGGTGCTCATATAATGTGAGATACTGACACTCTGAGACATTGCCCGTTATATGTTGTGAGAGAGTTACACTTGGAGACATGGAACCTTGTAGTGGGAGACACAAACACTCTGAGACATGGGTCTTTATATAACGTGAGACACTGACACTGAGACATGGACCCTTGTAGTGGGAGACACAAACACTCTGAGACATGGGTCTTTATATAACGTGAGACACTGACACTCTGAGACATTGCCCGTTATATGATGTGAGAGGTTGCACTCTGAGACATGGACCCTTGTAGTGGGAGACACAGACACTCTGAGACATGGGTCTTTATATAACATGAGACACTGACACTCTGAGACATGGGTCTTTATATAACATGAGACACTGACACTCTGAGACATGGGTCTTTATATAATGTGAGACACTGACACTCTGAGATATGGACCCTTGTAGAGGGAGACACAAACACTCTGAGACATGAGTCTTTATATAATGTGAGACACTGACACTCTGAGACATGGACCCTTGTAGTGGGAGACACAAACACTCTGAGACATGGGTCTTTATATAATGTGAGACACTGACACTCTGAGACATAGACCCTGATAAAATATGAGACATTGACACTCTGAGACATTGGCCATTATATAATGTGAGACACTGGCCCTCTGAGACATGGACCCTTTTAGAATGTGTGACACTAATACTCTGAGACATTGGCCTTATAAAATATGAGGCATTGACACTCTGAGACATGGGCCCTCATAATGTGAGTCACTAGAACTCTGAGACTTACACTCTCATGTTATGTGACACACTGATACTCGAGACATGGGTCCTCAAATAATATGGACACTGACACTCTGAGACATGGGCTGTTGTATAATGTGAGACACTTGCACTCTGGGACATGGGCTGTCACATAATGTGAGACACTTGTCACTCTGAGACATGGGCCTTAGTATATTGTGAGATACTGGCACTCTGGGACATGGACCATCATATAATGTGAGACTCTGGCACTTTGGAGCATGGAGCATCATATAATGTGAAACACCGAACATACAAAATTTGGTATGATGACTTTAACAAGGTCCATACCAGAAGTGTACCAAGTTTCAGATATTTTCTTTAAAAGTAGCTATATTATGAGCCTCAGACTTTCAGAAATTTTACAATTACAGTTTGCAATGATGTAAGGTGTGGAATTTTGTCTATACCTTTAAACCTAGAGAACAGAATTTTAGCAATTTTGTTAGGTTCATTGGTGCTAAATATTAAAGACTGAGGTCACCCTCCCCATGGCCCAACAGCAGAGTGTCGTGTTGCAATACTGCCATGCTGATGGCCCCAGTTCAGAAGCAAGCCTTGGAAGTCATGACAGTTGACGCTCTGCAGTTCATATCAGTCAGGGAGGGTTAGCAGCAGGTTCCATGAACATAGTGACCCCTGGGCTGGTCCAAGGAGCTTGCTCCTGCTGCAATGGAAGCTGTGACTGTGCAAGGGTAACAGAGGCACTGCCACCACCAGGAGTGATGGGAGGAGAAAATGGAAAAAACCCAGTGGCCAACTGAATGATAGCTGGGTTCTGCTGATCAGGTATATCCCTGTGAACAGGGCATATCCCTGTGAGGCAAGCTGTTGGCCAGTAGAAAAACAATATGGAAAAAAGAGGCTGTTTGTGTCAATTCTCTAATCTCTCACTGAATGTCTGGTTAAGTTATTAGCATGAAACATTTCAAAATAACATCAGTAATTAAAGTTGAATTGCATGAGCTTTTGTGAAATTGTGGAATGTTGTAATACTTTTGTTGAAGCCACGTGCATGTGTTTTCCCAGTCATACACTTGAGTTGCGATTGTAGAGGAAGGTAAAAGCTGGGTAGAGTGACACTAAGGTAGCATTCATAGGAGACTTCATAGTAAAAGTATAGTGGATGCCAAGTGTCACGTCACCATCTTGAGTGACAAACCATTAAGAATAGACTGTCCAATATGCCAGATAACTACTAGAGCTCACTGATTTAATGACTTGTGGAAGCACATGCAAGTTCAGCATTGTTTCTGTACATTGCCGCCTGCTGACTCTTTAACCACCTTGTAAATAATGATGTATACTTCTACTACTTGGAAACAGTGGCACCAAGTGATGCCAAGCCTCAAGCCTTACAACTAATTGCAACTTAGGCCATTGTGTGAGAAGCTTTTGGATATCTTTAGACATAATGGAGCATGATGCTGGGCATCATAGTCACTGGAGTGTTGGAAGGGTATTGCAGGGCTATAATGCTAGTGCAGGTCCATGATACTAGTGTATGTAAGGTGATTTAGTGGTGATAACTACTTGTGAAAGTTACATCCCCAAAGTGGAATTCTAGTGGCATTACTTGAATTTAAGAGCACATTTTGCCAATTAGGTAATTTCTAAAGTATCCACTATAACTTTCAAGCTACTAAAACACATTTATCCAGCTTAATTAGGTTCCAGGACATACTTACCTTAGTATGCATTCCAAATCCTGAGTGTATACCTGCAATAGCAGTGGAGCTGTAAACATCCTTGAACATTTTTACACAATTTAATAATAATTAAATTGTGAAATGTTGAACTCCTGTAACTAACAATGTACACAAGCAATTATAACTCTATTTAGCAGTTTCTATGACTCTTTCAAGAAAATACATGTATACGTTTTTAATTATCTTGCTCCATAGGTGGTTAAGTTATAAGCATGCAAATATGTTCATGAATGTTCATATTAACAATAAATTGCCAGAATTTGAGCCTCTACAACATCCTTGCCCCTCATCCAAAAGTCATGAAAGTTGGCATACATTTATGGTCCCTGCAAACAATTCACTTGCCAGATTTCTGACTGAGTAATGACTCCAGCAATGACTGAAATGTATACAACTTTTCTTAAATTTTACTAAGGGATCATACTAAGGAAGTGAATGGAGCAGAAGGCATATAGCCCATGTAGCACCTCAGACTACATATAGTAAGTCATGTTCTTATTTGTTAATACAACTCTATCCAATGTATTTTGAATACGCTTTTATTCTTACTGATAACAACTAACATTGGTAGTATATTCCATGGGTTTACTTCTTTGTGAAAAATGTAATGCTCTTTTCCTAAATCTAAATTGCACAGAATTTTGTGAAAATACCACAAAACTGAATGTGCTTAATTTTGCCCAGCCCTAACTCTGAAACATGGGCTCTTGTATAATGTGAGACACTGACACTTTGAGACATGGGCCCTCGTATAATGTGAGATTCTGACACTTTAAGACATGGGCACTTGTATAATGTGAGACACTGACTCTCTGAGAAATGGGTCCTCATATAATGTGAGACACTGACACTCTGAGACATGGGCCCTCGTATAATGTGAGATTCTGACATTTTAAGACATGGGCACTTTTATGATGTGAGACACTGATAATCTGAGACATGGTGGAATGAGTCCCTTATTCATGGTCAGATCCTCTACTCCGAGGAGACCCCCTTTAATGAAGCTTGTGACTTTGACTGTTGAGCAAGAGGGCTTCTCTCCTTCTATCCAAGGTGCCTATTTCTAATTTTCAGTATTGTAGCAAGTGGTCTACTTATGTAGTCACCAGTCTGAACAAACCTTTTTTCCCGAAAATAATACACCCAGCAATAGACCCAGGCAGAGTTGTTAAAAATATGCTAAAGTTTCCTTTAATAAAGTCATTACAATATTCTACACGACATATAAGTATTGAGTTGCAGACAATAATTCTAAAATAAAGTGGAATAAACAGAAAAACCTACACTGTTAGAATTTAATAAAGTCTACCTCATGTGTTCAGTGTCCAAGATAAGCAAAGAGCAAGTCTGTTGAAAAATCTTCTTTTCCTATTGAGATGAAAATGTCCAAAAGACAAGGTGATTTTTGTTCTCTGATCTACTTCCTAGTAGAACAGGGCTTAAGATCTGTTACAGAAGGTTCTGTATCTCTTTGAAAGAAAACAGCTAGCCAGACCCTTCTCATGTGTGGAAAATCTTTCCACACACACAGCTATTCCATTTAATGTGTCAGACTTAACACATAGGTAACTGCTGAATGTTCAACAAAATGGCAACTTTTCTCTCCTCACTGGTTTTATAGGGTCTGTGAGTTCAGTCCAGCCTTTCTCCTGATTGACTGGTCTCTTAAAACTTTAAGATTGAGATGTTCAGCTTCAGGCCTGCAGTTATCTCTCTTGCTCTTTCCCAAATTCTCCAAAGTTTGACAAAGCAAAACAAATATCAGAAATGGGTTTTGAACACTGCATTAACTCCCTGGGTAGTCTGGCCATAACAAGATTGCAAAGGCTGCAACAGATGGCAGCAGCCGTAGTTTGTCTGGGGCAATTCTCCCCTGGACTGGGAAGGAAGAGGAAGGGGATGATAGAGATGGTCCAGTGGGATTTGGGTAAGGCAGGATTAATCTGGGACCACCGGGCCTCCCCATTTAGCAAGGGTCACATCCTGTAAGGGCAGAGAGAGGAGGAACTTACTGGGACAGTGTCAGATGTCCATGCTTTTCTCCTGTGCCCTCCAGGGATCAAGACATTGGCAAGACAGCAAGGTAAGGTCTTCCTAGGCCTAGGTGCTGTCCTGCAGGCATTTAGATTTTCAGCCTAGGAGTTGAGTGGGGTCAGGACTAGGAGAGAGGGTTGGCTATGGACAAGTGCCTGGCCATGCACAGTGGGGTTTCCTCTCAAAAAAAACAAACACTGGCATTGGGTAACAGATTCCCCGTGTTGAATAATGCATAGCGCTAGGACACTGGTCCCTGACTTAGCTCTCTGCATCCTGGCATGGTGATCTCCATCTCCTTTCTCAGATAAGTCCAGGCCAGTGTCTCTGTGTGCTGTGATGGTGAGAGGCTCTGCTTCGATTCTTGCAGTAAATGTTGCTGCCCAGTGCATGTGGGTGATCCTGGGCTGGTCAGTGGCTTCCTGGTGCCTCGAGGTGGGATTTTTGACAGTTTAGAGCTTGGTGAGACTCCTGGCTAGCAATGCTTTCCTGGTGCCTCAAGGTGGGATTTCTCTGCATGCTTGGGGAGGAACTTGCTGGCAAGGAATGGGTGTTGATGGCAGCAGTGCAGCCAGGTGGTGCATCCATGGGCGGGGGCCTTCAGGGTGCAGCTGCTCTCAGGGATGGCGCCGCTCTTGTTTTTGTGGGCTTCATTGCTGGCTGTTCCATGGTGGCTGCACAGCATTCAGGGCAGAGGTGGAGTGGGTTCATTCATTGCAGGCTTTGTATAGAGCCCTGCAGATCTCGTATTGCTCTCGCGAGGCATGGCAACCATCTTGACTGGAACTGTTCTCCTCGGTGGGGCCTTGTGGCCATGCCGCATGAGCCAGCCCCAAATCTTGTCACTTCCTGTGGGAGATAAGGCAGACATCTGTCCTGGGTCTGCCACTGGAGTCCTTAGGTAGGGGCTTTCTGCAGTAGGGCAAACCCGCGGGACTAGCAAGGGGGCCTACAGTATTGGAATTGGGGGCAGATGAGGGAATCTTCCACTGATAGAAAAAATAGAGGTATATATATTTGCATACCTACACAGTTACAGATAACAATATAATGAAGTGTGTAATCAACTCAGTTCCCCCTGAAAAAGGACCTCTGGTTGCATAGGTTCACCCAGTTACCAAATGGCAAAAATAAATAAAACTACATACAAATATAAAAAAAAAAAGGAAAAGGCAGGTAAAATTTCAATACCACAGAGCTTTTCCTGGCCTCTCCCCAGCAGTACGGAGCAGGCATCAGGAAGAAGCTGGCCTGAATGATGGGGTATACAGGTTCAGGGGACACTATTTCTTGGTTCCTCCTTACTTACTTACTTACTGCTTGCAGCAGATACAGTCTGCTTGGGCATGCAGCTGGCACCCCACTCTTCTGCTGCCTCTCCACCCTTCACGGTCTGGAACAAATGAAGGTCAAGTAAGACTGAACCAGATTAAGCTGTTTGTGGTGTTGTCAGTGAATGGGGAGGTTTGGTGGTGACACTGGGAAAAAAACACTCTTTTGATGGGTGCCATATGGGATCTTTGTCATCCAACTAGGCTGCCACCAAGCCAGGTAGATGGGACCTTGGTTTGATGTCTCATCTGAGGGATGGCACCTCAGAGTGCAGTACCCTCCACATGCTGCACTACAGTGTCAGTATTGGGATAATAACCCAAGTGCCAGGTGTGTGAATTGAACCCATAGCCCTCTGATCTCCCGGCCTCAGAAGCAACAGTGCCACATGCTGAGCCAATGACACTAACTCTTGCCACAACCCAGGATGGTTTGGGGGCATGGGAGAGCTGTGGCTCCCAGTGTTCACAGTTTTCTAGAGGATAGTGGTTAATTGCTCTAACTATTCCCTGGGGAGGGGCTTCTACTGTGTTGCAGATAAGATGCCAGCCTGCCAGAGGAAGCCATAAGTGAAGACCACAGAGGGCTTGGAGGTACAACTGCAGGAGGTGTATCTGACGAGGGCGGCTGCATGGCTAGAAGCCTGCCTGGAGGTCTGGAAGGCCTGTTGATGCCAGTGGATGCAGGGCTCCATCAAGAGAGCTCTGTCAAGGGGTGGGCGGTGCCACCAGCAAAGTGCAGAGGACTTGGGAAGGAGGTGGCGGTGCAAGGGTAGGCTGCTTGAGAGATTGTGACATGCTTTAGGTCCTCAGTACAGCCCTAGAGGGTGGGGAAAGGGACTTTGGTGAGCCCAAGGCTTGAGGCAGCAAAGAAGCTGAGGTTCAGGCTGAGGCATCAATTACTGGGTTGCTGGATACCACCAGGGGTTGTACCCAAGGGATTCCCTGGAGAGTAGCCTAAGGCAAGTGTGGTTGAGTCAGAAGATTTGGCACATTTGCATGGTTTGTGGGCAGCAGCACCCTTCATTCTATGCACCACCCATGCCCCACGGGGTTCAGCAGCACAGCCTGGAAGCCAGGGAAGCCACAGGGCAACACTCCTGAAAATTCCAGCAGGAGTGGATAGGATATTAACACAGTGAGTCAGCTCAGGATGGGGAGCCCAGGATGCAGTGATCGGCTACAGAGTGCTTGAAGTGGGGTCATGATGAAGGAATGGTGGCTGGCATGGGTTTGGGATTAATGAGCCTTCCAGTTCAGTCTCTTTTGGTGGCGACCACGGATGGGCATCTGGGGAAAAAGAAGGGCAGACGTGTTGGATACTGCAACCTGTCAAGGCAGACAGTGTGGGGGTGGGGCTGAATGCACATTTGTAATTGTCATAAGGTTAATACGGTTGGTATGGCCATGTGCATGTCCATGGTACACAATGGAATTGCTTGATGCTTGGTCTCATTCCTAGAGGCAATCTTTTTGGAAGCAGGTTCTAGCAATGGAGCAGCGGCTATGGACAGTATCCTCCGCGGGAGGGCAACAATATCTCGACCTGGAAGTGCATTGGCCATTCCATTGCTCCAAAGACAAGGAACTGTGCAGAAAGGGGTAATCCACTACTTAAGGGTTTGAGCACAGCAAGGCTGGCTGGAGGATTGGCCCATTCAGGTCAAGCAGCTGGGAAACATATCATGCTATCTAGAAAAATGGGGACATGTCTGGGGTGGTGGGCAGGCATCTTGCTGGCCTGCCATAGTTCTCCAGGGCCCTGGTGGTCAGCGCCAAAAATGCTTTTAGGTGCGAAGGGCTGGAAGGGTAGGGGAAGTCATTAGCTTCCCACCAGGACATGAGGCATACCATCACCTCTGCAATCCTAGAGAGCATTTGGGTGGCTCTCCCAGGGTCTGCTGAACACTGCTTGAGGCATGACTGTTCGACACCATGTTTCTGTTGGCCTTTGGGGGGCCTTCAGGGGATCAGAGCTGTCACAGTCCTACCCGGTTTTGGGAGGCCATTGGGCTGGGCCTAGTGGATATAGTTACAACTGGCGAGGGTGTGTGGTATGGCTGGACAGAAGTAAGGCTGACCAGAAGCAGAAGTGCCACTGGTGCCTGGTGCAGGCTCTGCCGGGTGCACCCTGGAGGTTCAGTATAGAGTGCAGGATTACGTAGCAATGAACCTCAGAAATGGTAAGGCTTTTCCCAACATGAGGATGGTAGGCAGGTCATTGCCTACCAGTTTAAGCTGATCCTGACCTGGGCCCTACAGGAGTTGGGTCTAAATCCTAAGGGAGTTCAGTACACACTCTTTCAGGATTGTGGCAGCCATGAATGCGAGGAGTTGGGGTGGATAGATGGGAAAATACAGGCGCTGGGGCATTGGGGTCCCAGGCATTCTTGAGTACAGTATGGCACCCTCACTTGCAATAATGGTTTTGTTTCTTCAGGGTCCCTGGAAGAAATGGTTTGAGTTAGATTTGTAGTCAGGCTTTCTTACAGCAGGTGGAAGCAGCAGTGGAAGCTGGGATGGGAGGCTGCTACATACCAAGGGTCTCGGATGATTCAGATTTGATGATAGGGTTTGTGAGGGAATTTTTATATATGCTTCTTTTATATATCCTAAAGCTATATTTGCTATTATATGCCTTGAAGTTATGCTTGCTTGAAAGCCATGCTGTAACAAAGTAATAATGAATGTAGTAGAAATTTCTGAGTTCATGTTTTCTTTTAAGGGTTATAGAATTTGTACTGAGGTTACCTGAGGTACATTTGTGAAAACAGAGCTAGATAAAACTGAGCAGAACTGGTTTGTACCAGCCTGAATAACAGGCTTGGACAAAATATAAAGATAAGAGCATGCCTGGGCAAAATATAAAGATAACAGCAGTAGTGGCATTGAAGGCAAGCTGTGCGTTGCTATGGTGTGAGTGAAACTCATTGTCTCTCTCAGGTCAGCTTGACCCAGGCATATGTATCAAGCAGTAATGGGAAAGAAATGAATTGCAGTGGAAAAGTACCTCATACATATCAACATGTTTTTCTTTTTACATTGCTGAAAACTTGTTATGCTGTTTTATGATTGGCTCATACTGAAATGTTGGTATTTTCAAGATAAGAAGTGCAAAATCTAGCTTATAAAAGCTGCTGTAAACTTTAATCAGGGACGGTTTCCTTTGTAGAAGTCCCACATGCATATGTAGATTTGATCAAATAAAGCGGCGTTAAGACAAAACCCAGTGGTGTGGTTTTGCCCGTGGCAGACGGGAGTGGTTGCTCAGGTAATACCCACAGTGAGAGAATTTGCGATCACGGGTTCCAAGGCATCTGCTGGGAAAAGCAGATCCCCTGCTTTGAGTGGAGGAGAGGAGCCAGCAGGTCCTGGAAATATGGTGGTCCACCTTGGAGGAAGGACCTGGGGTGCTGGCAGATGGTGGATTTGCTGCTGGCCATGAGCAAGGACCTTTGAACCATTAAGGATTGGTGGCCACAGACCATCATCATCTGGTCCCAGCTGAGCCAAAGGCGAAGATGGCCTGATGCAGATGTGGTGGCCCCTCTCAATAGGGCTTGCACCTGGATCAGTCATGAGATGAGGGTGGTAATGCAGGCAGTAGGGGGACCATGGTGATGCAGATTCAGACCATTGGGTCAGATCACAGTGACCAAGATGGGGCATCAGACTGGCGGGTCCTGAAGTGGTGGTTAGGCATGCTGGGTAGGTCTTGAAGGAAGAGATGAGCAAGTGGCTTGGGGGTTGGACATTATCTGTCTTGTGGCATCTCAGGAGGATCACTAAGACATGGCATAGTGAAAAGGGAGGTGACGAGCCGAGTTCTTCTGAAGGGCTTGTGACACTCTCTGGTTTTGTATGGAGGTGGACCAAGCAACCTAACCCAGGGAAGGGGTCATGGTCCACCTGCAGCAAATATATCTATACTGCAAGGAAAATGGCACCTGACAGGGAGTGACTGAACAGCCTTGGCCCAGTACTACCACAGGGTATTTGATCCTCCTGGGGTGCTCGCTGCAAGTAATACTGGAACATTATTCAATAAGCATGGCACAAGCCATTTCCTCAAGAGGGAAAGGGGTATGGAGGGCTATCAGACAATGCAGAGGCTACAACAGATGGCAGCAGCCATAGTTTGTCTGGGATCACCCTCCCTGGACCAGGAAGGAGGAGGGAAGGGGGATGATAGAGGTGGTCCCAGGGGATTTGGGTTAGGCAGGATTGGCCTGGGATTACAGGGGCCTCCCAATTGGGAAGGGGTGGCACATACTGTAGGGGCAAGGAAAGGAGGAACTTATTGGGACAGAGCCAGCTGTCCATCCTCTTCTTCTCTGCTCCTTCAAGGTCACCCACCCACCACCCACCATCCTAGTAAATCAGGGCAGTGGGGTCAGGGATCTAGGGCACTTCTTTGACCCAGTATGTGTGACCGCACTAGGGGTTGGGTAGTGTTTTTCCTGGTTTCCCTGTAGCAGGGTTTTTCTGGGTTTTCACCTCCTCCAAAGGGAGATAAAACCAAGGTAGCAGTGGATAATCTAAATAGGTGAGATTAAATAGATCAGGAATGGTAAATGCTAATTTAGTCATAATCATGGTGGCAGTGTCTCGGAAGGATCACTAAGAGATGGCATAGTAAAAAGGATGTGATGAGCCAAGTTCTTTTGAAGGGCTATGACACCCTCTGTTTTGGCATGGAAGCGGACCAAACAACCTGACCTGGGAGGGTCATGGTCCACCTGCAGCAGGTATATCTGTACAGCACAGGACAGGTATCTGACGGGGAGCAGCTGAACAGCCTTGGCCCAGTACAATCACAGGGGTAGTTGATCCTCCAGGGGTGCTTGCTGCTATTAATATTGGAACATTATTTAATAAATGCATGGCTGTGGCCATTTCCTCCAAGACATGTGTCGGTGTGTTTCTTTATGGGAAAGGGGTATGGAGTGCTACCAGACAATAACTCAGCATTTTACACAAAAATGAGCTCTTTAAATTCTGAAATGGTTCTCCTTTGTCTGACAAGGCCCTGGTCTGGGGATACACAAAAGAACATCAGACATCTCAAGTCCACGAACTTGGCCTCAACTCTTGAACTATTCAAACACAAATGAATCTTCTTCCAGCCATCCTAGACCGATTAATCCCTTTGTTTTGCACATGAATCTCCAGCTGAAACAGAGATATGGGCTCATGATACCCTTATAAGCTAAACCTTATGTCATTGTCTTTAGTAAATTAAACAAAAGAAAATTACAGAGAAATATGACAACACATATGACAGAAGTAGCCAATTGCCACACACAGGGCCTTGTATGATGTGTGACAGTGACACTCTGAGACATGGGCCCCTGTAGTGAGAGAGACACTGACACTCTGAGACATGAGCCCCTTGTATAATGTGAGACACTGACACTCTGAGACATGTAGCCCTTGTATAATGTAGACACTGACATTCTGAGACATGGGCCCTTGTATAATGTGAGACACTGACACTCTGAGACATGGGCCCTCATATAATGTGAGACACTGACACTCTGAGACATGGGCCCTTGTATAATGTGAGACACTGACACTCTGAGACATGGGCCCTTGTATAATGTGAGACACTGACATTCTGAGACATGGGCCCTTGTATAATGTGGACACTGACAATCTTAGACATGGGCTTTCATATAATCTGAGTCACTGACACTTTGAGACATGGGCCCTCATAATGTTAGATACTGACATTCTGAGACATGGTTCCTCATATATAGTGAGACAATGACTCTGAAACATGTACTGTACCCTCATATAACTTGAGACACTGACACTCTAAAATATGGGCCCTCATGTAATATGACACTCACACTCTGTGAACACGGCTCTCATATAATGTTTGACACCCATACTCCAGTCATGGCCCACATATAATGTGAGACACTGACACTCTTAAACATGGTCCCTCTTATAATGTTTACACCGATAATCAGCATCATGGATCCTCATACAATGTGAAACACTGACACTTCTGAGACATGAGTTGTTTTATGTCCACAGCTGCTCCCTTTATACATAAACAACTGGCTTCCTCCATGGCAGATTAAGTACCATACCTGTCTGCTCGCTGAAAAGCACTTTTGTGCTTTATCCCTAGCTATTCAACATTTTTTTCAGCCTGTTAACAGCCAGTACACCACCAGGAGTATAACTCAGAATTCCATAGAAATACCATTCAATGGAATTAATTTGTGTAAGTGCTTCCTTTACTATAAAGGTATCTTTGTGGCTGAAGGAACTGCCAGAAACCCTGGTAAGTCTTCCTAAAATTGCCCTTTTGAAGAACATGCTGTGAAATGAACTCACAACAAGTTACAAATGGTCCTGTTTCAGTTGAGATGGACACCTAGCTTGCACTATATGCCTTTATTGCTGATGACATTTATATTGTTCCAGTCTCACCTAAGGCTTCCTATTGCTTGCTGCTGACTACACTCCTCTGGAGCTGCTGTTTCTAGTTTCTGTACTGTTTACTGTAAGTGTGTTCTCTTCTTGTCTCAGACTTGTAACCTTTGTAAATAATCACTAGTGCTCAAAGCCATTTTCCGAACGACTACATAAATCAATCAATTAAGCAATCAATCAGTCAATCAATAAATACCTAATGTGAGACATTGATTCTCTGAAACATGGGTAATCATATAGGGCTCTACTCAGAAAACTGAGAGTTGTACATGTGATTTGCATGTACAGAGCCCACACAGCTCCATGCCCTGGGACAGGTGCTCACTGGCTGGTATTCACCATCGCTGGTCACCTGTCCATGCCCAATGCACCCTGGTGCATAGCTGCATGGTGAAAGCAAGCAAGCAAACTTTATCTATTCACACAAAACCATAGTGCTAGCAAAATAAATCATAAAACTGCAGCTAAATGCCAGCCGGTGGTGCTGAGGGCAGAGGCACTGGTCGCAGCACCTCGGACCATGCTGACTGACCGGGTTTGGGACCAAGCATGGGTCACTGGGGCTGGCAGGGAGGAGAGGATTGAGCATCAATGGACTGCTCTCCTCTCTCTGGGGAGGGGTCCCACAACAGTCAGTTTGACTGCCTCCCTGATGGAGGCTGGTGGGCGGAGATGCATGCCATTACTCAGGGCAGGAGTCGGGGGCTGACACCAGGATGGGGCACATGTAGATGGTGTGTGCTCAAGCCCTCTGATGTCATTGCACACCCACTGACTCAGGAATCGGTAAAACAGGAAAAAGTGGCACCTCCGCGACTTGATGGCTGTCACAAGTGTTAGCGTCATGATGCTGGCACCCGAGCTGGATCTATACTGGGTGGGGAGTTAGGGGGCTCTCTGCCACCCGCTGCGGGGTAAGCCACAGGGGCTATAGGGTGCCTGTGGTCCCAGGCCAAAGGACGGTGGCGGATCCTGGTGACATGGATGCAAGAGACCAGCAGGGGGTGCAGTGAGGCTGCCACAGGAGGATAAATAACAATTAAAAAAAATACAACTGCAGCTAAAATCCATAAATACTTAACAAATATCAGCATCCAAGAAATATACAGAGTCAGGAAAAGTGAGACTGAACAAGTATGTTTACAATGCAGATTTGAAGCTCTCCACCATCAGGCACATTCTTATCCAATGAGGTAGAGAATTCCACAGGGTGGGGCCACAAATTCAAATGCTCGGGCCCCAGAAGTCTTCAAATGAACCCTAGGAATCTCTAGCAATCCGTCGTTAGTGGTGCAGAGTGGGTGGAGGGGCAGTAAGGGTGAAGAAGCTCTTGCAGATAGCACAGCCCCTGTCCATATAGGGCCTTGTAGGTCAGCAAACCTATCTTGAAGTTGATCCACCACTGAATAGGCAGCCAGTTCAGGCCATGCAGCACAGGCATGACATGGCAAGCTTGAGGTAGCCCAGTCAGCAGACTAGCTGCCACATTGTGCACTAGTTGCAGGTGGCAGATATCAACCGCCAGTAGCCCTAGGTAAAGGGAATTACAGTAGTCAAGGCGGGAGGTCACAAGGCATGAATCAAAGTTGGAAGGTCATCGGGTGGAACAAGATGCTTAATCCAGGTGGTATTCCTCAGATGGTAAAAGGCAGTCTTGATAATGGACAACACCTGGAATATAAGCATCAGTCCTTCATCAGGAATAATGCCCAGATCTCACACCCATTCAGAGGTCATCAGCTGGCAGCCACCAAGCCAAAGCCAGATGGCCATCCAGCCAATCGCCCCTCTACCCAGGTTCACCACCAGAACCTTGGTTTTGTCCACATTCAGCATCAATCAGTTAGCACTCATCCACTCTTGAATCTCAGAGGCAGTTATTGAAGCTTGTGACAGCTCCCACCCTTTCAGGCAAAAGGACATGTAGAAGCTAAGCCAAGTATCATCTGCATAGCAGTGTAAACTCAGCCTATGCCACCTTACAATGTCCCCAATGGCAGCATATACACCGTGAACAGCATGGGTGATAGCAAAAGAGCCCTGCGGCACCCCACTCAACAGGGAGAGCTTGTCAGAGGAAAACATTCCCGAAACAATCTTTGAAACCTGCCAGTGAGAAAAGATTGAAACCATCTGAGGATCATACCTGATGGTCCACAGATCAGCCTCAGGTGCTCCAGCAACATACCACAGTCCACGGTGTAAATGCAGAGAGATCAAGAAGAACCAAGATGGAATGGCTCTTCTGATCTCTTGCTATCAGGAGATCACTGAGGACCTGAACAAAGGCTGTCTCAGGCTATGCCTTTTCTGAAATCTGGACTGGAGAGATCTTAGATGTCATGGATGGTAAGATGATCCTCCAGCTGCAGTGCAACCACCTTCTCAATAACCTTACCCACAAAGGGAAAGTTAGAGATGGGTCTGTAGTTAATAAGATAGTCTGGGTCGAGAGAGGTTTCTTAAGGAGAGGTATCAGCACCGCCTCCTTCAGGGTGCCTGGGATCAAACCTAACTTTAACGAACACCAGACAATCTCAGCAGGGACTGGGTTGATGACCTCAATGCACCCCACAGGAGGTGAGCTGGGCCTGGGTCCAAACTACAGTGGGTCAGCTGCATGCTCTGGATAATCCTCCATGACATCCTTGATTGCCAGATGGCTGAAGTCAGACCAGACAAACCGAGGAACTGCAACCTCCACTGACCACTGCCATCCCCATTGGAGGCGAGCTGCAAGATCTCAGACCTGATGTCAGCAAACTTATCTGCAAAGAATTGAGCAAACTCACCACATTTCTCTTGTGACAATGCTCTCCAAGTCTGTAGACTGGCTGGATTGCACAGTCTGTCCACAGTTAGAAAGACAATCCAAAGAACCAGTGCACACCCACCCCCACACACAATCTAACACATATAAACTTTCCACTGCTAAAACTGGCTAGATTTACTTGAAGCTCCATGTGAGGAGTGGGTCCTCTTAGTTTCAGACTGGAATTCCAATGTGAGCAAGCTAAATATAGTAAATATAGCCAATGTTGGCAGTGGAAGTTTAAATCTGCTATGTTGTGTGTGTAGGGGTAGGGTTGAGTGCTGGCACTTTTGGATTTCTTGCTCTATGCCACAACCAGCAGCACCCTTAGAAGAAATGTAAATTCTAGTATGTGAAGCAACATAAAAGGTTTGAGCATGCTTATTTTGGATTTATTCGAAATAGCTAAGCTGGTCAGTTCTGTGCAATGGCAATTTCCCTGGACCAGACTCTGCCTTCTTATGGGAAATAGCCAATTGATAGTCCTTATAATGGGCCATCAATCTAAGTCTGTTGGCATCAAGGCCTTATTTCCACCAGCAGTGCTTCATCCTTAGTCCCACTCTCCTCAGCTCCTCAAAATCCCAACAAATTAAAGACTGGAGGGCACAGGGTGAGGAGGTGAACCAGACAAGAGTGATGAAATCCAGAGCCTCAGTCACAGTCCTATTATAGGCCTGTACCAGAGCATCTGGACCACTGCTTGCACTTGATAAATCTGTTTGGTCCAGTATTGCAGCCAGGCCAGTCTGGGGTCAAACCCCTTAAAGGCAGTACCAGACCATCTCTGTAGGGCAGGCCTATGGGGGAACCTGGAAATTGAACCTTATAGTGTGATGGTCAGACCATCAGACTGGATCCACCACCAGGTTGCAGGTCTCCACACCCAGAAGGAAGACCAGGTCCAGTGAATGACCAAGATTATGGGTTGCAGAGGCAATCACCTGTGTGAAGCAAAACAAATTCATAAGTTGGAGGAAGTCTTGATCAAACTGCAAGAGTTCATATCAACCCAAGCACTGAAGTCCACCAGAACCATCCATCTAGGGGACTTCAACACCAAGTCAACAATGAAGTCCGTGACTTCCTGCAGGAATTGCTTCTCACCCCTGGATGGATGGTAGACAAGACAAATCCTGCAACCCACACCTGCATCCATGATGCATTCAAAGGACCAGGTCTCCCCAACTAGCACATCTACAAGGCCAAATTCCATTCTAAATCATATGGCTACACCCCTGCCCCTACAATCCATCCTCAGACGGTGATCACCAATAACCCATCCAGAACAGCTGACTCAAGAACTGGGCCAGAATTTTCATCCAGCCAGGTCTCAGTGATGCATGCCAGATCCGATGACCCAACAAGATCAGCAATTACTGCCATCTTGTTTTTAATCAACCTGGCATTGCACAACACTGCCTGAGTAGGATGGGATCCTGAGGCTGGCCATGTCATCTGCCCACTCACATTTTTTAATTTAAACTTTATTAATACATTTTCCAATATAAAGGGCAGTTACAGTGAAGCAACATGTGACACAACCACTTGTGAGAATAGAACTGCCCAACCACCCCCCACCCATCCTCCCCTTATAGCAGTAACTACTCCGTGTATCCACTATGTGCAATGCTCATTCCCAGAGGGCCTATGAGAGAATTTGAGATATGACATAATTGCTAATGAGACAATGAAATTAGAGAGTGAAGGGATCCCATATTTTGTTATAAACTGCAGGTCTGTTATGAAGACTTGCAATCGCCTTCCCTGTTTGAAGATTAGCAAGAATTTCCTTACAACCACTCTTGGAAAGATGGGGTGGATTTGTCTTTCCAGTGACGTAAGATAAGTTTCTTAACAGATAAAGCAATCATGGAAATATGAAATTTCCTTACTTTGACCCTGACATAGGACAGATTCCTAAAATACATATATCAGGAATGAAATACTGCTGAAGGCCCAGTAGGGATCAGGAAATCTGATTGAATCCCATAAAAGGAAACTTTGAGACAGACCAGAACATATGAAGAGTGTTCCTTCTTCTTGCTTGCATAATACAGGTACTAGAATCCGAAAAACCCCATTTCTTTAGTTTTACCTGAGTACAATACATATTATGTTATATATGATATTGCATAAGGTGCAATCTGTCTTAGGAAACTTATTTATGGCAAGATCTCCATAAAGATTGCCAATCCAACTGATACTGAGGAAGGAGCGAGTTCCAGAATCTAGTAGGTCCAAAAGTCGCCATATCTTTTATGAAACAACACTCTATATAGTTTAGATACAGCACCTGAAGATCCAGTCAATGAGGAGACCTCAGGTATCAGGGCTGAAACCGTCTGGGAAGGAGATATTCCCCAAGGCTATTGTGAGTAGGTGTCTTAACTGCATAACTTTGAAGTGAGAGGAAACTGGGATGAGAATTTTTGGAAATATCACCTAGGGACAACCAGTGCCCCTCATCATCCACCAAAGAGTATAGTTTCCCATCTCCCAGTTGGGGCAACCAATTACAGGAAATCTCCTTCTTATTGATAGTGAAGGATGGGGAATTCCAAATGGATTGAGATAAATCAGTCTGGGGGTATAATGTAGAAATGAACATAACTGTGCATATACTCTTAGTGAGATGCCTACTGTGGACAAGCATCTAAACATACCTGAGATATTTTAAGGTAAAATAAGATTAGGGGTCCAGGTTCTTAGATTTAATTGCATCTAATTTGATCCTAAGCCATACCAGTTGTTCCTTTTCAGGACCGGGGATACCCATCTCAAGCATTTTACTAAGTGACTGGCCCAGTAGTATATAGCCAGTGAGGGAATCCATGAGTCCCCCTCAAGTTTTAGACAGCTAGTTTGTAATAGGCCAGATGGGATATTTATCAGCCCAAATAAATCTAGTAAATATACCATGTAATTTTTAAACCAGCGTAGAGGATAAAAGCATTGAGAAGAGATAAGGGATAACAAATTCTAGGAAAACATTCATCTTGATTATGTTAATCCTGCCACATAGTGATATGGGAAGTTTAGACCATCTGTCAAGGTCGTGAATAATAAGCTGTGAGAGGAATCAAGGTTATCCTTAAACCATGTTATAGGATCAGGATAGCTTAATGCCCAAATACTTAAATGACCTGGGAGTCAACATAAACCAAAAGGACTAATATAGTTCATGAATACCTTGTGGTTTAATGGAAAGAATAAAATTTACTGGCATTCAGCTTATAATTGGATAACTCACTAAATCTAGCTATTTCATTCAGTAAGGCAGTACAGATGATACGGGTGGGATGATGTATCAACAAATCATCCACATACACAGTGACTTTAACTTCATGGCTCAACCCAAATGCCTTGTATAGAAATACTATTGAGAATATTTTGAATAAGGGTTCCAAATATAAATTAAATAACAAAAGCGATAGGGGACAGCCTGCCTAGTCCCTGAATGGAGTGGGAAGGATTTAGAAAGCCCGTTTGCTGAAATTCTTGCTGTAGGGTTTTATATAGTGCAAGCAACCAAAATATAAATACAAGAGGGACTTGAAGGCATCCATAACCTTGAACAAAAAGCTCCAATTTACCTGATCAAACGCCTTCTCGGCATCCAGAGAGACCAGGCCTGTGGGGAACTCGGCGTCTCTGGTAGCCGAGAAGACATGAAAAAATGCATGGTGGTCAGCTGATGAGTGTCCTTTCATAAATCCTACCTGATTCATATCTATTAACTCAGGGAGTACAACAGTTAGCCTATTAGTTAAAATCTTGAAAAGAATTTTGATGTCTTGATTTAGGAGAGATATCGGTCTATAACTTTGAATGACCTCTGGATCTTTGTCTGGTTTGGGAAAAGGTACAATCAAGGCCTCAAAGAGGTGAGAATCAACCTCTGCCCCAGAAAGGATATATTGGAATAATCAATTAAGTACTGGTAGTAAGAGATCTTGAAACGTCTTATAAAAAGAAGAGAATCCATCAGGACCAGGAGCTTTATCTGAGGGTAATCCATTGATGACCTCAGCAATTTCCTCCTGTGATATATGAGAGACTAGAAAGTCCTTGTGATGTGCTGAAAGGGAGGCAAGGAATCCTCAGATACTTCTCCATGGTCTCAGGACTGGGGGTGCTCCATGTCACTATACAGCGTTTTATAGTATAGGGCAAATTCTTGAACTATCTCAGTAGGAGATATTTTCAGAGACCCATCAGCTGAGCCCTAATTGGAGGGATGAACCTTGCAGATTCTTATTGCTTGATACGGAGTGCCAGTAGGAGACCTGCCTTCTCTCCCTGATCTGTGTAATTAGCTCTAGTACATATGATAGCTAACTCTGCCTTTTCCCAAGAGCTACTCTAAATATCTATATCTCAGCAATAAGAGCTTCCTCCTGTCTTCTTCTGGAGCATTAACGAAATGTTAATTTCAAGTACCAATTTGAGATAGTAATGATAATAGTTCCTTCTCCTAGTCCTTTTCCTACTCACTGCCATACTAATAGGATCCCTCTCATGCAGGCCTTAAGGCCCCCATATGATATCCAGTTTTTGCACTGTCTAATGGATTGGACAAGAAAAGGCCTCAATTTGTTCCCTTATGAGCCTGCAGTATTTGGGATCTTTAAGCAGTTGGTCATTAAGTTTCCATCTTGTTTCCCTATTTGAAAAGTCCTGGAATGCCAGTTTACATAACACCAATGAATGGTCAGAGACAGGACCAGGTTGGATTGAGGAAGACCTAACCCCAGGCAAGAGATCCAGAGAAATAAGAATGTAATCGATGTGGGATTGCGAGCTGTGGCCAATGACCTGTAGGTAAACTCCTTAGAGTCCGGATATAAGAGGCGCCAGACATCACAGAGCCGCATTGATCCAATAGGTCTCTGAGAGCCCTCTGTCCTGGAGAAATCCCCGGCTCACTACCTGACCTGTCAAGATTAGAATCTATGACTTGATTAAAGTCACCTCCCAAAATAATCCTTATAGGAAGCAAAGACAGGATTATGTTTATAAGTCTCATAAAATACCCTGGATCATTCACATTGGGACCATATATACTACCAAGTAGCAGTGGAACTGACCAGAGAGTGCCTTTAACTAAAACAAACCTATCTCGGGATCCTTGATAACTTATGTAGAAACAAAGGAATGCCTATTAATAATAAGCATGACCTCTGCAGCTATTGGTGGAGCCTAGAGCCTCGTACACCGTCCCCACCTGTTGTCTCCTCAACTGTGAAGCTTCCACTTCTAATAAATGAGACTCCTGTAGAAAAGTTATCTGTGAACATAGTAGGCTTAAGTGTTTAAGAATCTGATATTGTTTAGATTTTTCCCTGATCCCTTAACGTTCCACATTGCAAAGTCACCTCCTTGGCCACCTGATAGTAATTACTAGGTTTAATAGATTTGGCCCTGCACTCAGGGTATAAAATACATGTGACCTACCCTACCAGTTGCTGCTGTAAGGCCCTCCCACCATCCTAGCCCCCCACCATTAACCCTTTTTAAGCCACCCTGTACACCCCACCCCCAACGAAAACCCATACCTCCCCCTAACCCCCAATCTGTCACAAGCAACGTTTAGCACAGTACTGGGTCATTTGCTCCCTCCCACACCCGATAATATTCATCTGCTAATGAGAACCCACTTATATCTCAAGATGCAAATGTAAGTTACAAACAGTTTTAGCTGGCCCTAACACCTGAGGTGGTCTCGAGCTTCCAGAGCCTATGGGCACATGATTATGAATCCAGTAGGACTAGGAAAATGAAACAAGCTATCAAAAGTGAATATGACAGGTAGCCACATAACCCCAGAGTAAGAGTTAGGGTTGCCTGTCCCCGATGGAGAACTGTACAAGACCAGAACCAGAGGAAAATTAATAATGAGGACAACCCCAGTCACAAGCTGAGAGCAAGAAACGAGATAGCAACTGAGCAGGACCCTGAAGAAAGCTGCAAAATGTGACTACACAGGGCTGCCAGCCCTAATTCCTAAGTACTCCCTGAAAAGGTTGGAGTAACACAAAAGCTGAGAGAGATCCTTCTCGAATTCACAACCATGAAGGCATGTATTAATTAGGTGAGCTGCGCCTCTTGTGGTCCAACACAAGTATGTCAGAATGGCAATGAAAACCGAAACCGCTCTGGAGCCACCAAACTAATACATAAGAACTAGTCAAAAGCCAACAATCCAAAGCTTTCCCAAGTGCAACTCCCAGAAACTGAGAGTATAACAATCTCCCAACTCCCTTCGGTAAGCCATCACCAGAACCCTAAAGGGCTTCACCCTAAACCAGAATTAACTCAAGGAAGCCAGGGCTTGGCAAATTGTTAACAGTTAGGCCATATAATGGGTAGCCCAGTTCCAGATGAGAAAACAAACAAGTCTGATCTCAGTTAGTGGAAAATGCTTTCTCCAAAAGGAAAAGGAATAACAGTTCAACAGCAGCTCTCAATGAATCCCGATACTTTAGAGGAGCTCTCAGGTCATCCGAATAAATCTGGCAGCATAGATTTAAGGCTTGACAACACAGCTTCAGGATCTTCATAATTAAGCCAGGAACCATTCACTGAGACTTGTAACCTAGCTAGATACCCCATCCTGAATTTTAAACCTGCTGCAATAATCTTAGATACAATGGGGTGAAACGCTTTCCGCTTCAGATGGACCGAGCCAGGAGATCTTGTGCAATTCTCAACTTTCCTTCTCCCAACGAACGTCTTGTAAGGCCCTGACTTTCTGCAGAAAATGCTGCTTTTCCAAATAATTCAGGAAATGGCAGATAATGGGACGAGGTGGAGCATCTGGAGGGCTTAGTCATGAGGACCGATGTGCTCACTCTATCTTGTACACAGGACCGAAGGAGAGGGACCAACAACCGGTCCACCAGCTTCTGTACAAAAACTACAGCATGCTGGCCCTCTTCCCCTTCTGGGAGCCTGAGTATTATAACATTATTTCTGTGGCATTGACCCTCAAATCTTCAAGTTTAGCTTCCAAGTGAGATAATTTCTGTCTCATTGACAGCAATTCAGGATCCAGGCTTTCCAGTTTCCTCTCCATTGAGACTATTTGAGCAGTATTGTCAGAGACCGTGAGAGAAACTTCATCCAATTTTCTGGAGGGATTTCAATTCAGTCGCCATATCTTTCATCTCTTCTCAAAAGGCTTAAATTCTTCCAAGAACCTATTAAGAGCTAAAGGCTCTTGTTCCCCAACTTGACACGAAGGATCAGGCTTGTCTGGGCCACTCGAGGCTTGGGATTTCTTTGAGGTCTTTTCAGAGTGGAGGTATGTTTCAGCGGGGCTTTCTTCATATAAGCCTCCATCTACCACACTAATGCCCAAAACTGGAGCAAAGGATGCTTAAGCAATGGAAGACTTTAAGCAGAGGAATTAGTTAGATTTGAATGTTTAAAAACAAATTTATATTCGGGAGGAAGGAGGTTAGTGGAGGAGCTTCTACTCAGCACTCTGCATCACGTGATCTCCCCAAGACATCTTCTGGTCCCACAACCCGGTCCATACACCGGCTCCACTCTCCCTCAGGTCCACGGCCCCTGCCCTTTGCTTCCTTCTTGCAATCCCCAAAGCTCGCATCGCCCTTATACCTCAGCAGACAAATGTGGACAGTCAAGGGAGGAGGCCACAGAGCTCAGAGGAGAGTAACACTGACATGGGGAGATCTCTGCCAACATAACTAAAAATTCACACCAGCAAGCAGCAACAAAAACAGGACAAAATAAACTAAGACGAAACAAGACCAAAAAAATAAATACAAATAATAAACAACTACCCAAACCCCTCTCCCCCAAAGAAACTACTCCTCATAACAGTACAAAACTGAATTTACAAATGAGTATCAGTAAATGAATCAAAATGGAGCTAAGCAAGCCAGTACTTCAGAGTCAAATTTGGAATGGATGGGTCTTTCACCCCCACCACAGCCAATAAAGGTCAAGTCCAAGCTGCTGTCCTCTCACTATACCAGACAATGTGTGCAGAAAAAGTAAATGAGATATTATAGTCTAGAGCCCTCTCACAGCCTTACCAGTCATACACTGATTGAACCTTCCAGTTTACTGAAGACACTCCACCTCTCCCTGTATCGACAGTATCTTCACAAAACAACACCTCTGATCCAAAACTGAGGAAACCAGGCAGTCCACTGTAAGTTTTCAAGCAATCGAACTGAGGCTGGGGACCCCAAGACAGGACCTGGATTTCAGCTGAGTCAGTCTGAGCCCCAGAATCAGGGCCCCAGAGCTGGAACCATCCTTTGGCTACCCTCTAAATAGCCCCAAGGCAGACAGGGCGCTACACCCACCAGTAAGTGCTCATCCGCTCCCCCCACCATGCAGGAGCTCAAGCTGAACTGCCCCTCCCAGTTCAAATCACAGGGCCCGGCAGAGTCTATCTCGATTCCCAGTGGAAAACATCAGACAAGAGGCAAGAAGGTTCAGTACACCCAAACCAGGAAGGTTTACTGCCTCCTCTCTCTGACCTGGTGGCGTTCAGATGACTCTCAAGGACCTAAGCAACTCTTCAAAAACAAACTCCCAGGAACTCCTCTAAAGGTCCAGACATGCTGGGGTCACAGTCTTGACAAACTCAGCGGTGACCTCCAGGTGAATTCAGGGAGGTGAAAATCATTATCCTCGGCAAGCAGCGTTCAACAAGTAAACAGCAAGTAATCCAGCATAAGGACCAAAATCAGTGAACAGCAAAAACAAAACTGGATGGTCACCCAAATTAGCACTACAGCAAGGATGATTAAAACATGCAGCGCTAGCGATAATGACAATCAAAACACTTGGGCAATAGCTCCAAAGTTAAATGGCTACAGACAGCAGTCACACAATAATAGCTCCAGCTGCTTAATTGCCAAAAGTCCCATACCAATTCCGAAAAATGCTCTACCTCACTAGTCTTGCTTACTTGAAAAAACCCTAACTAAAATAACTAAACAAATGAATAAACAACTAATTAAACAAAAAGATGTTCTATGTTGCTGCAGTAGCTGCTAGGACAGATCCATATCTTTCACCATCTTGCATACCAGCTGACCTAGCAAGTGCGGCTACATGAGAGTGGAGTGTGGGACTCAAGCACCCATCCTGCGTCATGAAGTGGATCCCCTGCTGCACCAGTACAGAGGATCCTGTGAATGGGCAGACCCGGTGAGCAAACACTGATGGATGAATGTCCCAATGGCTGCCCCAGCAGCCCTCCCTGTCATCCTGGTGGGAAGGACAGCAGTATGGAGGGGTGGGTCCTGTTGCCATCGTGGCCAGCAGTTGCCCGTTGGAGGGGGCACATAAAAGTTATGTTAGGGCCCCCGGACATAACTTGCAACCCCAGCTCTTAGTGAATGGTACCAGCATGTCCTGGGACTTCCTTGGCACATAGCTGAATGGGTGACTGGGGACCTGGTGCACAAGGGGCTGTCTCACCTTTAGTGATGTGCTGGGGTCTGCTGGACATCCACCCTGCAGTATTCACACACAGGATTGCCTACATGCCTCAGATACATGTTGACTAGGCAACCGACTCATTCATGAACATTACCCATAATGTGAGGTACTGACACTCGAAACATGAGCAATCGTATAATGTAAGACACTGACCTCTGAGACATGAGTGCTCATATAATGTGAGACCCAAACACTCTAAAACATGGGCCCTCATATAATGTAAGACACAGACACTCTGAGACATGGGCCTCATAATGTCAGATACTGACACTCTGAGACATGGGACCTCAAAATGTGAGAAACTGACAATCAAACATGTGCCATCATATAACATGAGACACTGACACTGACACTGACACATGGACCATCGTATTATATGAGACACTGACACCCTGAGACATGGGACCTCAGATGTGAGACTGACACTCTAGGATATGGGCTCACATAATGTGGATACTGACACTGCAACATGAGCCCTCATGTAAAGTTTGTAAAGTAAGTCACTGAAACTATGAGACATGTGTCCTCATATAATGTGAGACACTGACATTCTAAGACATGAGTCCTCATATAATGTCAGACACTGACACTCTGGGATATGGGCCTCACAAAATGAGAGATACTAACACACTGAGACAGTATCCAGTGATATGGGCTACTCAAATTGAGAGACTCAGTATGAGTTACTCAGTTTGAGGCCTGTAAGAAGACGGTTGGTATAGCATAGTGAGAGGCGGTAAGAGCTCCATTTACAGGACAAAACAGTGAAAGGATGAATGCTAGGGAGTTCGTTTGTGGCAGGATATGGGAGAACATTTGTCAGGCACTGCCAAGCTGGCTGTGTGGTGTAGTGGAATCAGTAGATGCCTGTGGTGCAGCAGGGGCGGGTGGGAAGCAATACTATTTTGGTTTTCTTTTGCAGTACTTTTATTTTTACGGATTGCATTACTCAAGCTCCGTAATGGCCCCTCTGACTATTCCCTGTACCCCTGTGTCAGGCCTCACCATCAGAGTTGACTATTTTTATAGCGGGGTGTGGAGGGCAGAAACCCCACATAAAAATAATAGCAATTTTGTCCCATAGTAGCCTATTGTTGCCCACCGCTGTTGTTGGTTTCAGCATAGTGCACTCACCATTATTGTGTGCTCAAATCCTCACTGTTATGATGAGAAACCCTTTGAGACACAGTTCCTCATATTATGTGAGACAGAGACACTGTGAGACACAGGCCCTCATATGAGACACAGACATGGGCCCTCATATAATGTCAGACACTGACACTCTGAGACATGGACCCTCATAATGGTAGACACACTCCTTGACATGAGACCTCATGCTGTGATACACTGAAACTATGTCATAGCCCCTCATAATGTGAAACACTGACAGTCTGTGACATGTGCCCTCATAAATATTGTGTGACACTAACACTCTCAGACATGGGCCTTATTCAATGTAAGACACTGACACTGTGAGAGATGTCACATGGGCCTTTATATATTGTTAGATACTGACGCTCGAGACATGCACCCTCATAGTGTGAGACACTGACACTCTGAGACATGGGCCCTTATATAATGGGATTCATGAACACCCTGAGATTTGGGCCTCATATAATGTGAGAACTGACACTCTGAGACATGGGTCTCATATAATGTTAGACACTGACACTCTGAGACATGGGACTCAAATAATGTTTAAAACTGTTACACGAGGTCTCTGCACCCTGATTGGTACCCCCAGAGGTTCAGTAGACAGCTAGTGCT
Organism: Neoceratodus forsteri; assembly: GCA_016271365.2. Taxonomy (NCBI): domain Eukaryota; kingdom Metazoa; phylum Chordata; order Ceratodontiformes; family Ceratodontidae; genus Neoceratodus; species Neoceratodus forsteri. Next base: position 1,135,579,513 of record CM057455.1, on the reverse strand, counting down.
TAGGCATATGTTATACTAACATATAGGCTAAGGACATCTACCATACAAGAGTAGATGCCAGGATATGTATGGTTCAGCTTCCTATTACTAGGAAGAACAAATTGCAGGGATGGGTATTTTAGTGATTTACCCCTATGGTAACACTGTTAAAATTTCTAAGCGTTGCAGTGTAGCATCATCACAGTATGCAGAGATGGCAGCAGTGGCCTGTGCCCTTGAGTTCATTCAGCATGGGACTGAGGATACTATCATTATGTTGCTTGCATGCATGTGCAAGAAACATAGTGCCATCATCCGAGTTTTGGGGTGTGGCAGCCCTCTTCCAATTCAGTCAGTGTGTTTTCAGGTCGCGGCTGCTGTTCTCCAATGGCTGCTGGAGCTGTCTATGACAGCTCAAAATGCAGTAACGCATACAGTTGAAAGGGTAGCTACGCTTCAGTGAGCAGCGATAACACATCGCCTGCTCATGCGGCTCCCTCACACACACACACACACACACACACACACACACACACACACACATACTGGCATACAGCCTGCTCCCCCCACACTCTGTATAGTATATACAGTATATAAAACATCAGAAATATTCGGCACCAGCACTGCAGCACATATCTCTCACCTCAGAAATCAGGGATGAGCCCTGCAAATCAGTGATATCAATGACCAAAATCGGCTATTCTGCAGAAAAGATCAATATCAATGTAACACTAAAGGTCAGCATTATTTTTTTTAAATTGAAATCTGTACCCTTCACTGACTGAGCTACCACATTTCAGAAAATTTCCGAGGCAGAATCGGGGACATCCCTGACACTTGGGATCAGTTGAGGGTGTGCAGAGAATGTATCCTAAATTAAAATATTCAAGCAGCAAGTCATAATATCCTAATACTAACTCAAAACAAAGAGTGTACAAGTAAAAGCAACAGTTTAGACAGTGTTCTGAGCTTGCTTGTATCTCCATGTTTGAGGATCGGTCCCTGTTATGAGGGTCTGTGTCTCTCATTTCAGTATCCAGAAATGCCCCCCTCATTTCAGTGACAAAAGGTGAGGTATGCTGGTCCCTCCTCCTGGAAAGATGCTGCCCACACAGAGAATGTGTTCAAAATTTGACTTTGAAGCAGAAATTGATGCTATTCTGAGATGTTAAATCAAAACACTTTGCACAAGACATTTTTCCACGGTGTTCTGAGCTTATATTTTCATCTTTCAGGATGCTTCCCTCATTTCAGTGGAAAAAAGTTGGAGATATGGGACTCTGACTGGTAGCTGCATTAGGAGTGTCGCTGGGGGCAGCCAGATTTCTTTTCCCCATGAGTATGAGTGTTTTATATTTGTAAAAATGCACAATTTGTGTGCGTTTAAATTGGGTGGTAGTGGAGGATCACGTACTCTGCACTGCAACTTCAGCATTATGGTAGTGTCCTGTGTGTACCCATGTCCCTGAATGTTTCTCCATCCCTATTACTAAGTAAAGGAGAGTCATCTTTCTTTGGTATGTACGCTCCTTTCCAAATAAAAAAAGAAGGTATATTATGTTTTGCAAAGGTTCAGCAGTTCTGGAAAAAAACTTTTTGTCCTGATTATTGGGGGTGGTTGTAATGACAGTAATAATGAAAATAAAAAGTTAGAAGGTATATTACAATGTTTTGCAGTCTGGAGTCATCGTTTTATTCTGTATTACTGATGCCTTTTGTTTTTCCATTGGTGAGCCCCCAGAAATTCTGACTTTGAAGCAGAAATTGATGCTATTCTGAGTATATATATAAAATATCAGAAATATTCGGCACCAGGACTGCAGCACGTCTCACCTCAGAAATCAGGATGAGCCCTAAAATCAGGGATATCAATGACCAAAATTGGCGATTCTGCAGAAAAGATCAATATCAGCTCAATAAGCTGTGTTCTGTATGCCGCTTTAGTGTAAATTAGGTTTTCTTGATGAGAACTGGACTGTAACACTAAAGGCCAGCATTATTTTTTTTATTAATTGAAATGTACCCTTCACTGACAGAGCTACCACATTTCAGAAAATTTCGAGGTAGAATCGGGGACATCTCTGACACGTGGGATCAGTTGAGGGTGTGCAGAGAATGTATCCTAAATTAAAATATTCAAGCAGCAAGTCATAATATCCTAATGCTAACTCAAAACAAAGAGTATACAAGTAAAAGCAACGGTTTAGACAGTGTTCTGAGCTTGCTATCTCCATGTTTGAGGATCGGGCCCTTATTATGAGGGTCTGTGTCTCTCATTTCGAGTATCCAGAAATGTCCCTCCCTCATTTCAGTGACAAAAGGTGAGGCATGCTCGTCCCTCCCTCTTGGAAAAGATGCCTACACAGAGAATGTGTTGGTAATTCTGACTTTGAAGCAGAAATTTGATGCTGTTCTGAGATGTTAAATCAAAACACTTTGCACATTTTTTCCACGGTGTTCTGAGTTTATATTTTCATCTTTGAGGATGCATCCCTCATTTCAGTGGAAAAAAGTTACGAGATATGGGACTCCGACTGGTAGCTGCGTTAGGGGTGTGCGGGGGCAGCCAGATTTCTTTTCCCGTAAGTATAAGAGTTTTTATATTTGTAAAAGCGCACAATTTATGTGCATTTAAATTGGGTGGTAGTGGAGGATCCCATACTCTGCACTGCAACTTCAGCATTATGGTAGTGCCCTGTGTGTACCCATGTCCCGCCAATGTTTCTCTGTCCCTATTACTAAGTAAACAAGAGTCATCTTTCTTTGGTATATACGCTCCGTTTCCAAATATAATGTAAGAAGGTATAATATGTTTTGCAAAGGTTCAGCAGTTCTGGAAAAGAAAAAAAAACTTTTGTCCTGATTATTGCAGGGTGGGTGGGGTGGGGTTGTAATGACAGTAACAATGAAAATAAAAAGATAGAAGATATATTATAATGTTTTGCAGTCTGGGTCATCATTTTATTCTGTATTACTGCTGGCTTTTGTTTTTCCATTGGTGAGCCCCCACCAGTATTATTGTGTGTAGTTCTAGTTTGTGTAGTTTGCTGAAACGTTGTATCTCTATGTTCTTACTGTCATCGGGACCTGACCACTTCACAGTAATCAGCAGAAAGTGTGCTTTTGTTTTTTTATGTTGCTTGCACGCATAGTGCAAGAAACATAGTGCCATCATCCGAGTTTTGGAGGTGTGGTAGCCCTCTTCTAATTCAGTCAGTGTGTTTTGCAGGCAGGGCCGCGGTTCTCCAATGGCTGCTGGAGCTGTCTATGACAGCAGTCGAAAATGCAGTGAGTACAGTTGAAGGGAAGCTATGCTTCAGTGAGCAGTGAAAGATATCGCCTGCTCATGCGTGCTCCCCTACACACAAACACACACACATACGCACGCATACACGTGCTTGTCCCTGGCGCATTACTGCATAGCCGACATGGGTGCCCAATCCCCGGCTCAGCTCCACTGTTCTCCTCCCAGAGAGTACAGGGTGCCACGCTGGGAGCCCACCTCAGCGTGGCAACAGATGCTATCAGTGATGGGGTGCCCAATCCCCATTGGCTCCACACCCCCAAACAGCCGTCACTGTGCCACGCTGGGGCCCACCCCAGCGTGGCAACATCCCTGTCATTGTCCTTTTAAAAAAAAACAACCTGAAACACAAAACGGTCCCTCCCTGTCTCTGCCCCCCACGCACCCACCCACTGCACCCTGCCTCCCCTCCCCCTCACCCCATACTTACCTCCAGACTCTGCACGATGATCTTGGTGGACCGGGAACACATCTGCACTCTTCAAACCGACCGCAAACTGAGAAATGCCGTAAGCTGTATAATGTAATAAATAGGTTTTTCAACTTTGCTGCATATCTCAGGCATTTATTGGAATTTTTGCATCAAATTTTCAACATGGGTTTTGGGACCCCTTCTCATGAATGCTGTCACTGTCATGGCATTAATCAGGCCCGAAGGGTGATTTCGCAGTCACTGCATGAAATCACCTTTTGGCACCAATTAACGAAACAACACTGCCAGTGTTCATAAGATGGGCTCTCAAAAGCCTGTGTTGAAAATTTAGTGGAAAAAGTCCAAAATGACTGTTTTACGGCGTAGCATTGCATAGTTCTACGCATTGTAAGTTCACGAATTTTCAATATTTTCACTCCAGATTTTCAACATTGTCATTTTACCACACCTCCTTATGAGCAGTACAGCTGTCATTTCTCACATCTCACCAAAAATGTGTTTCCATACATGTAGCGCACAATAGGCGCCAATCGGGTTGTCTTGAAATCACTGTATGGAACATTGAAAATCACAGTGACATTGTTCATGACCAGAGGTCTTAAAATGGCTATGTTGAAAATTCGTGAAAAATATTCTAAAAATGACTGTTTTACGAGCCTGTGTTGCGCAGTTCCCACACGCTGCTTTTCAATATTTGCCCTCCACTGACTTCCAAATACCTACACAGAAGATACAAGCAAGTAACATTCGGCATTGACAAATGCTTGTTTTATAGACTCTAACTGGGTTTGTTGTTCTCTTCAGAATTTCTTCCTTTCTGGCAGAAGAACTCCTTTCTCTCTTCTGATGGCAGTCCAGTGAAGTACAAAGAACTGGTAATATACATACATTCACTGGCGCAGAGGTTTGCACACAAACCTATGTGCACAAAGTCAAAGCTCATTCCTGAATGACCCCTGTCATGCCTTCAATGACCAGCAGATACCCTTGCCAAGGAAGGGGCCCGGGTGGGACACATGGATGATGGATCATACAGAGGCCAATGCTGCCACACACATTGCAGCAGTCAGGAAGAAACCTGAACCCTTTTCCCCTTGGACATCTCAGCAGCCCAACACACTGACACCAAACTCAAAGAAGTGTTCAGATTCCTTGACAAAGGTACAGAGAGAAATTTCCCCACACAATCCCTACTGGAGGCATGAAGGTAAGTTACACTTGTCACCAGATGACAAGCTCATCTGGTATCAACAAGATGATTCCACCACCAAGTTGTGGGTGGTCCCCAGACACCTTAGGTCCGAATTCTTGCACCAAGTGCATGATACACCCACTGGTGGACACCAGGAGTGGAAAATACCCTCCAGAGGCTTAAGACCACTGCCTGGAGGCCTCGTGTCACAAGATGTTAAACAGTACATAGATAACTGCCTTGTTTGTGTGCAAAACAACCCCATCCCACCAAACAAAATGCCAAACTCCTACCACAAAGACATTCGGTCCTTGGCGTACCATACAGATTGATTTATTGGTCCTCTGACCAATACTAGCAGAAAACAACAAGTATGCTCTTGTGGTAACTGAGCTTTTCTCTAAGTGGGTTGAAGCTCCCCAAGGCGTGTACTGCTAAAACTACTGCCAAAATCCTGGTGGAACAAATTTTTCTCAGGTGGGGCCTACCTCTTAAGGTAGACTCAGATAAAAGACCCAGTTTTACAGGTGAGTTGATGAAAGAATCCCTTGAACTCCTTGGAGTTCAACAGAAGTTCCACATACGTACGCCCTAATCTTCAGGTCAAGTAAAGAGAGAACAGACGGATTAAGCAATGATTTCCAAATTTATTGAGGACAATCCCAAAACTTGGGATTCCCTATTGCCATTACTCCTTATGGCAACCAGGGCACACCCACTGCAGACCATGTGTCTGTAGACCAACATGTGGAAAAACTCAGAAAAGACCTCATACACCCACACTTGTATGCTGCCAATTGCATGGGCAAAGCCCAGCAACGGTCCAAAATACAGTTTGACAAGCACGCACAAGAAGTGGATTGGCAGGGTGGAGATCAAGTGATGGTCCTTCGATTTGCACATCCCACATACTCCTTCTCCAATAAGTGGAATGCCCTTACCCCATTGTCAACAAGCTCAGTCTGGCAGTCTATCAAGTTAGACTATTGCAAAACAGTAAACTGACTGACAAATGGTTACATGCAAACCAACTGAAACTGTATAAAGGAGCATAATTGCTTTTCCTCACCTCATTGGGCGGGATAGTACTAACCTACTAATGTTTGATTCTGCTTTTCAGATACACTGACAAGATGGCTATCTTGATCCATTTTCTCCTCATCTCAGGAGTTTTCCCTGCATCCAAGGCATGGTACTGAACCTCCTACCACACCTTGATCATCCAGCATCTGGTCCAGAAGGAGTATCCATCAAAATACCTGATAGTTTGATTACTGTCCAGGAAGGTTCAGATGCTTACCTCATTACCTCGGTTGTTGCTTCTCATAAATCTACCCTACAAATTGAGTGGCAAACCACATGCAAAGACAAATTCTTCCTGCGGCCAAAGTCTCCAAAGGAGCTTTCCAGGGTTGGCCAATGCTAAATTATTCCCAAATGGCTCTCTGTCCTTGCTACAAACTGCTCTTAGACATTCTGGTTTATACAATATCACAGCTTTAATCTAACCCTGCATATTGTAATTATTTATCTAAGGATTCTGCTTGAAAATGTTGTGCTGTGCACAACATGACCTCTGCTGCCATGTACCTTTCTGTGTTACCACCCACTGACAAACAGCTTTTGGAATGTCCAAACCACACCCCTGGTCCCGCAGTGACCTAACAGCTACTGCCCTGCCTGGTACACTGATTAACAATTTACAATTTATGCATATACCTGTTTTGTTTAACCTTACTTACTGGAATATGAAAGAATTTGGTATGTGTCATAATACTAACACTTCAGCATTTTATAGTATGTTATTGCTTGATAGTTTAGCAGCATTTCAGATTAGTACTCAAGACCCTATGCGCTGGGTACACACACCACTGAGCATAGAGGCAACTTCAGGAGACAACCCAATCCTGATGATCAAAGTCATAAACGTAATACATGTGAAGTTGACAGTTCTGATGTCACTGGTGCAACAGGCACTGTCACAGGTCTCTTTGGTATGGCTATGTCTATCTGGAATAAGGCAGACATTGCTGCTATCAAATCTCATTCAGCCAAATTTCAGACTGGTTTGATTAATAATATATTACCCCATTATTACATGGTGTGGATGGCCTTACTCAGGAAGAAAGATACACTGTTTACAATATACACAACATTGGTAAGGCATTTCTGACTCTAAAAGATTAACTCACTCATTGTCCAGACAACAAAGAAGCAGATAAATAATACATTGCTAAAGAACTCTTATTCTCAGCCTATGGCTCATATTTTATCTACCATCAACAATCTCTTCCCTGATCTAGAAACTGAAAGAATCCCTGATATAACACATGACCGACTTATTTCTAAATGGTATTGTCCATGATGTAAAACCTTGGCTGTATTGCTATGTGTATGCAACAATCTCTAACTATTCCTCTTTCTTCATCTAGGAATTTGGGGTTTGTGACCAGACACCCTAATACTGGTCCCTGTTTTACTTCTAAGAAATGTTCTATCAGAGATACAATGTTTGTTTCTTTTACTGTCTCTTTACCAAGCTTTGATTCCACTACAGCTTTGTTCGACAAGCCAGCATCAGTCCACTCTATCGGGCACCTTGATGATATCTACAGAGGCGCCTGGACTTACCGTCTCTGCTGGTCTACCATCCTTTCCTGGACACCTGGATCCTCCGCACATAGACTGCTATGTGAAGAAACAGTATATCTACTTGTGTCAGTGTGACGTATTTGATGTTATTAAACCTGTATGTGGTTATTCTCCAGATAGCATTGATTGGCCTTTTTCATGGTGATGACATCACACGAATGACACTGCTTTTCTGGAATCAACATTGGCTCAGACAAACTTTCTAATCTTATCGAAGAGGTTCATAGCCTGTCAACATGAATTTCAAGACAACCTACACCTGCCGGTACAGTTGCAAAATGGAGCTCCCTACTGTCAAAAAGCAATACAGTTCTCACAGGGAGTACTGCGAGGTCACAAACTATAAGTCATACACATAAGGAATGGTAACATGCGTTATTGATTTTCCTAATTTCTGTTTTGTTCCCCACCAGAAGCCTGTCATTGGACATACCGCTATTACCCCATCCCTCTTAAGGATGCAGACAGTATTGATGGTAACTCGATTATCTGCTTACCCTTTCTGAATAGTTACCATATTTTAATGTACACATAGATCCACAATCACTTACATTAAAATCACTTTTAGAGAGAAAAGACACACACCTCATCCACATCAGCAATAATATTACCAAAACTAATGAAGCTATCCTTTCCTTGATTAATGATGGTGCTATGAATGTTGCACTGACTAACAAATGGTTAGAGATAACTTTTAAAGGTTTGTTATTATAGAAGCATTTTGATATTTTTCTTGGTTATTATGCTATGCTGCCTACAACGCTGCTGCCTAACACTGTGAGCAGCTGGAGTTCCTTTACAAAGCTCACGCATCGGGTTTGTAAATGGCCTCTACTCCCTGACTTTTCCCTAGATTAGCCTGTGTTGCCCTTGGAGGCAACAAGGAGGAATGTTACACGAGGTCCCTGCACCTGACTGGTCCCCCAGAGGTACACCGTAGACAGCTAGTGCTTAGGCATATGTTATACTAACATATAGGGCTAAGGACATCTACTGTACAAGAGTAGATGTCAGGATATGTATGCATATTATTGTTTTACACTTTGCTTGCTAATACATATATATTTTCTGTGTATTTCTTACTTGCAAGATGTAAGAACATCTGTGTCCTTGTAATAATTATGATATATATATATATATAAGTTGGCATTGCCACCTTTTGGTGATTTGTACTACTACACTGAGTTATGTAAGACTCTGTATACTGTACTCTTTTGTTTTACAAACTGATGACTACTACAAAATTGTATAATGTTATCTTGGACTGTGGAGCCACCTCTAATTTAGCCAATAGGGTTCATCTCTGTAACTAGAAATGTTTTAATCTTACAGTAACCATGGTAATTATCATAGGTATATAATGTGAGACACTGAGTCTTACACTTGGAGACCCCAAGGACACGTAGAAACCTCGGGTATAGGGAGCAGCTTAGCATTGGCTCCCAGTTAGTATTGATAAGAACTGCTTAGGGCAACTGTGGTTTTATCCTTTTGGTAGTAATAAACAAGTTTATTACTCTTATGCAACATGTTTATGATTCCTTGCATTTCCAATATTGCCAAGAACCTGAGAGTGAGGTTTAGACCTCCTGACAAAACTAACAGTCTGATACATGGGCCCTCATTTAATGTGAGACACTGACACATCGAGACATGGGCCCTAATATAATGTGAGACACTGACACTCTGAAACATGGGCACTCAAATAATGTAGAAACTGACAGTCTCACATATGAGCCCTTATTTAATGTGAGACATCGACACACTGAAACATGAGCCCTAATATAATGTGAGACACTGGCGCTGTGAGACATGGCCCTTGTATAATGTGAGACACTGACATTCTGAGATATTTGCCCTCATATAATGTGAGATACTGACATTCTGAGACATGGGTCCTCATGTAATGTGAGACACTGACACTCAGGGATGTGGGCTCTCATACAGTGTGAGACACTGACACTCTGAGGCGTGGACACTCATATAATGTGAGACACTGATGTTCTATATTGTGGGTCAGTACAGAACAGAATCATACATGGTATGTCAGTTAGAGGCCATCTTTTATTTATTATACTCAGAGATAGTGGTCTTGCATCACTGGACATGCACAAAGTAAGGCTTACTGTGCATGACAGGAACTTACATGTATAATGGACTACAATACCCACATGTATAAACTACAACTCTAATCAACTTCCTACCACATGTACCCATGTATATACTACCATACATATCCTTGAATATACTGCAGTACCTCCTCCTCCTTAGACAGAAACTTGTCTAAAATACTTAAACAGTAACATTCCTAACTTATGGGCTGAAGTAGACTTTTCAGTACCCAGAAACAAGTTCAGGGATTATTCTGCCCCTTAGGTAGAACTTGTCAGTAACTAAGTAACAGTACAAGTAAGAATTCATTTACACAGAGGGACAAGTTCATTACATGACGTTAAAGGTCAAGTCTTTGTGGTGGTCTTCGGTGCCCCTAGGGATATCTGTGGGTTGGAATGACCATTGCTGATGGAACAGCAGATTCATTATTATTTGGCACCAGTCAGTGAAACTTCATGGGTAGGAGCAAAGTCCTCTTGTCACTGTCCTCAGATGAAGTGCGTCTTCTGCTACATTTTCTGAAACCTTGGAATGCAGCAGGTGATCCACATGTGCGTGAATAAGTCGCTGACCAGCGTGAACTGCATATGTTAAAGATCCACGTATTTCAATCACCACTCCAGGAATCCACGAACCCTTGGGATGTCTACAGTCTCGAACAATCACCCTCTCCCCAGGATGAAAATCTGTACTAACTTGGTAGACTTGTCATTACCCTTTTGCTGTTGTAGTTGTTGCTTTGCGACAGTGTCAGCCAAGTCTGGCTTGAGCAATGACAAATGGGTTCGAGCTTGGCATTTTAGGAACAGTTTAGCAGTGTTCACTCTGTGACTGTGTGAGGAGTGCTTCTGTAAGCAAACAGAAAAGAGCCAGCCTTTGAGCTGTAGTTAGTTGTCATGAATCAGGTTTATTCCAAGCATTTTGAATGCCTGCACAGCTCTCTCAGCTGCACCATTTGATGCTATATGATAAGGAGGAGTCAAAATATATCAGGCGCCATTCTGCTTTAAGAACAGTTTAAAGACATGGGAAAACTGGGGACCATTGTCCAACACTAACTCCCATGGAGTCCATAAGAGGTGAAAATTTGTATCAAAAGGTCTATAGTCTTTTCAGTAGTTGTGACTTGTGGGGTAGTACTTCCAGCCATTTGGAGTGGACATCAGTGACTACCAAGAAGTGTTGTTTGTCTACTTCAACATAGGCAACATGGATGTGATCACAGTGTGGTTGCCCAGGACCAAGGATGCAGGGTGCAGTAGAAGGTTGGTTGCGGACAGCCACACATGGTGCACATTGGTTGACAAAATGTTGGATATCTTGATCAAGACCTAGCCACCAGAGGTATCCTCTGGCCAATGCCTTCATTCAAGAGATTCCAGGATGACTGTCATGTAAGTCAGAAAGAAATCTCATGTGGAACTTTTGAGGTATTACAACTCAAGCTCTCCACAGAACACAGCTTTGCTCTGTGGACAACTGGTCCTTCTTGTCTAAGAAATGTTGGAGGTTGGGTCTCTCTTGAAGTTAGGCCAACCATTTAAGGTGAAATCTAGGACTTTAGAGAGGACAGGATCTCACTGTGTCTCTGCTGTGACATCTTGTGAAGCAATTGGTAAGTCTTCAAGATGTGAAGATGGAATACTGTTTCATCATCTTCCTTTGCTGTAGCATCCTTGCATGGCAGTTTTGGCAATGCATCTGCATTTGCATGATCTTGAGAATGTTGGTATTCAATGTCATAGTCATATGCCAACAAAATCAGGGCCCATCGCTGCATCCGGAGAGAGCTGCAAGAGTTGGTATTGTGGCCTTTGGCCCCAGAATTGCTAGTAGAGGTTTGTGATCTGGTAGCAGAGTGAATTTCCATTCATACAAGTACTTATGGAACTTCTTGACACCAAAAATTATGCCCAAGGCTTCTTTCTTGATCTGAGCATAGTTTCTCTTGTTTGAGGACAATGTCCAGGAAGCAAAAGCAAATGGGTGTTCTTCTCCAGAAGGTAACACATGTGAGATGACAGCCTCCACTCCATATGGTGATGCATCCCATGGCAGCCTCAGAGGCTTGGCTGGGTCATAGTGTGCTAATGATTTGCTGCCTAGAAGATGTTTCTTGCAAGCCTGGAATGTTTCCTCACACTGAGGGACCAATTCCATTGAACTTCTTTCTGTAGCAAGTCAGAAAGTGGTTGCAACAATGGGGACAGATGAGAAAGGAACCATCCATAGTAGTTCAAGAGTCCTAAGAATGATCTTAACTCTGTCACATTTGTTGGTGCAGGTGCCTTGACTATAGTATCCACCTTGCTGTCTGTTGGATATAGGCCTTGGCGTCGATCCGGTGACCTAGGTACTTTGCAGAAATTGGCATTTTCTATTTTTGCCTTCAGTCCATACCATTGCAGTCTGGTCAGAACGTGGTCCAGGATTGTCAGATGCTCTTCCACTGTGGGTGCATAAAACATACTACATGGTACAGTCCATACAATATCCAGTCCACTGTGTTTGGAAACTCCATATGCCAATGCACGATGCTGGCAAAGTCCCTTGTAGATGTTAATGGTAAGATATGATTCTGACTCTGGTTCCAGTTCTAGTTGCTGGTATGCAAAGGATACGTTCAACTTGCTAAAGAACTTGCCACCTGACAATGTAGCAAACAAGTCCTCTGCATTGGGTAATGGGTATGGATCTTACTATATGCAACAGTTTACTGTAACATTGCAGTCACCACACAACCTAACTGCTTTGCCTCATTTGGTACCACAACAATAGGGGCAATCCAGTTGCTCCTCTCTACTCATGAGATGATACCATGGCTTTCAAGATGGTCCAGTTTCTTCACTACTCCTTCCTTAAAGCATATGGTACTAGTCGAGGCTTATCGAAAATTGGAATGGCTCCGGTTGCACTTGGATGTTTGCCTCGGAATCCCCGGATCATGCCGTAACCGTCCTGGAAAATAGGATCATGTTTGTCCAGTATTTTCTTTAGCACATCTTGCAGTGCTTTGGTCACTGTATTCAAGTTGAAGATCTTTTCCCAGTTCAGTTTGATCTGCATGAGCCAGTCTCTGCCTAGTAATGTAGGTCTTTCTCCTTTACCCCCACAGAGGCAAGTTCCACTTTCCTCCCTCATAGGTAAGTGGCACTTGAATTTCACCTAACATAGGATTTGCTCTCCATGTACGTCAAGAGCTGAATAGATGATGGTTACAATGGGCACTGCTGAAGTTCCTCTCTGTAGATGTTCTCTGGCACAAGAGATACTGAGGCTCGGTGTCTAGATGCATGCTCACAGGGTTGTCTGGTAGCTCAAGCTGTAGGTAAATTTCCTTTCTGGTTGCCCGTGTTGCTTAAACCATGAACATGTACAATGCCCCATCCTCTCTTTCAGTGGTTTGCATTGCCATCTGTGACATTCTGTGCAGTAGCAGTCTGTGATGTACTTTGCATACCCTTTGTATAATGTGATCCACTTTTCTGGAGCTGCAGCATTTCTCATATCAAAAGCAGCACGTGCCTTGCTGGTGGTTACCTCCACATTAGTAACACAGGTTTGACTTTATGGAAGTGCCTGTGGTGCTGGCTTCCTAAATGTTTGGGGTTACTGATGAGCATGTGATGGACCACTGTGTGGTGTGGCATGTCCCTTTTGTTCTAGGGTATGGGTAACCTTATGAACTTCATTTCTTTGGGGTTCTGAATGTCCCACCAGTGCTTGGGAGCCTTTTGAGTGAGCTCCATAGTGATTGCAATGTCACAAACTGTCTTAAATCTAGTTTCTTTTCTTGCAAAGCCTTTTCTGTGGGCTTCACCTCTCAGACCACATACAAAGCGATCCTAGAGGGCATCATCTAGGGACTGGCCAAACTCACAAGTGTGTGCTAGATGCGTTCATGCATTGATGAAGTCAGCAATAGGTTCCCCTTCCCCTTGGTTGCAGTGGTAGAGGTGTGCCGTTCAGCAATGAGAAGGGGCTGGGATTTGAAATGCTTTGCAAGTGTCTCAATGATTTGTGCATATGTCAGGGTCAGGATGTCAGCTGGGGCTGTTAAATTCCGTGAAGGGCACAAATCTGTGGTTGTAAGACTGCTAAGAAAACATCTACTTGTTCATCTTCTGCTATTTTGTTTGCCTTAAGCCAGTGTTGGAAACCCTCTAGATATAAATCAAATGTTTCCTTAGATTCATAAATTCAGGTACTCTGCCAATTGTAATCATGATGTCTTTGGCTACAAGTAGGTGCTTAGTAGCTGCAGTGTCTACACACAAAAACAAAAGTGTGTGATATAGTTTCTGTGGTGTGCTTCAAGAGGCTTATGCTTTGCTACTGTTGTCAGTGTCTGAGGACATACACTAGCTGAGATGATGCAATGATGCAAAGGAGTGTTAGGTTTCAGGTTGAAGCCATAATTCATGTGTCTCTTTGAGACGATGCTATTAGCTGTGTCGTCTGTTTTCAATACATCAAAGTAGCAAATAGCTCTTTAGGTTTCTATTTTACCAGTCTGTAGATAAATCTGTACCTAGAGTTTTGCATCTATGCAATTTAAATAGGTTTTCAGTAGCCAGGCAGAGAGGACAGATAAGCAAGCCCGATGGAACAGAATTTAGACGCAAGGAGCTGGAAAGATTTACTATGCAATTTAAATAAAAAACATGCATTAGTTTACATGACCCTTCAGTTGCACTCGTAGGAGTTCTGGTGTTGATCCTTATTGCCAATGTGATATATTGTGGGTCAGTACAGAAGAGTCTCATACACAGTATGTCAATTCAGTGGCCATCTTTTATTCTACTCAGAGATAGTGGTCTTGCATCACTGGACATACATAAAGAAAGGCTTACTGTGCATGACAGGAACTTACATATATAATGGACTACAATACCCACATGTACAAACTACAACTCTAATCAACTTCCTACCATATACACCCATGTATATACTACCATACATATGCATGCATATATTACAACTGACACTCTGAGACATGGGTCCTCATATAATGCGAGACATTTTGTCATGACCTTCAGTACTTGTTGGAACCTTAAAGGGAGCAATTGACCACGTGACTGAAACTATTCCAATGTACACAGCAAAATATTGGAATGTGGCTGGGAGGACAGGTGAGTGACTATAACTACAGACAGCTCATAGTTGCATAACTTTTGAAGAACAGATAGATTGGATAAAATAGCAACAGAAAGAAGTATAGCATAAACAAAATATATTATATTTCACCAGTTTAGTAACAGATAAACACATTCTTCTTCTAAGATACTGTACAATGGATTTAGTTAAGGCTTTTTGTAATATGGGTTGCTAAAAGTGTGCAGACCCATTGAGGAATCCCTCTGCATGGACATGCATTGAATTCTCTTTTATGCATGGTTCCATGGAGGGACTCTGGGCAAGAGCTGTTGACTCTGGGACAGGGGCAACCATGACTGATAGTGGAGAAGTGAGAGAGCTACACCCTGATACCATTGAGAGGCACATATTACAGTGGTTTGTGTGCTGGAGTGCTCACTGTATTGCCACCCTCTTCTGTCGCTACCTGCAGGTGTCTTCTGTTTATGTCATGTTACTCATGACCATGGGCGGGCACACAGATCATCAATAGCCAACCAGGACCATATATTTTAAACAGGACCAGAGACACGGCTATGTCCCTGTCACTGACTGAACACTAAACAAATACATACAGGAAACAGGACACTGCACCACTAGTGTATTAAATGTCCTGATGTCTCTCTCTCTCTCTTTCTCTCTCTCTCTGACACTGTACAGGTCTCTGTCTTGCACTCTCCCTGTCACTGTTACTCTCTCTCTCTCTCTTTCTCTCTCCCAGGGCACAGCTCACTGTCAGACATACGGTATGGGGCAAATCTGAGGCAGCGGACACCATTGCCATAACCATCATGGCACTTTCCCCACCTTGTGTACTGCTTCTGGCAAAGTTGAACAGAAAGAGTTTGACACAGACAGAAAGAGACACACAAGTGCAACAGTTGTGTTTACATGATCCCCAACCTCTCTCATTGTGCAGGTGTAAGACAGAGAGAGTTGGGGTCATGTAATACACAAGTGCTTCAGTTGTCTGTCTCTCTCTGTCTGTCTTGAACTCTTTCTGTTCAGTTCCTGGAATGGCAACAGTGCCCACTTTCCTGAGGTTTGCCTCATACTGGTAGCTCCAACAGTGAGTCATGGACCAAGACAGAGAGAGTAACAGTGACAGGAGCGTAAGAGGGACCTGTACAGAGACAGAGAGAGAGAGAGAGAGAGAGAGAGAGACACTGGGCATGTAGTACAGTAGTGATGTGGTGCCCTGTCTCCTTTCTGTCAGACAAAATTGTCAGTTACCTGTCCTGGTCCTGCTGTCCCTGTCCACTGTGTCACCAAATCTGCCTGCTACATGCTTCTGTGTGCCGCTCTCTGTATCTGGCTGTCAACTCCACTGGACAGTAACAACTTCCATAATAATGTCAGCCTGTTTCTTGCTTCCTATTGAGACCTGTGCTGCAACAAGCCGCTGCAGTGCCAGCAATATCAGTGTGAGCAGCACCCTGCATATACAGAAAGAGAGAGAGGATACAACAGCACATTGTCACGGAGACCTGTCTCTCTTTCATCTGCACACAATGGCCGATCGCCATGGATTGTGAGAGATAGGTCATGTCCACACTACACCCTGTAACGTTACAGAGTGCCCAAACCGTTACTGCCTGTAACGCTACAGAGTGCCAAACTCGTTACTGCAATGGTTTGTGTTTACACCTGTAGCGTTACAGAAGCGTTTCGTAACCGTTGATTAAAGAAACCACATATGAGGTGGTTTCAACAATGAGTTATGAAACTAATTATCTGTAGTAACATTACGGGCGAAGTGTGGACAGCGTGGTAATGGTCCCTAGAAGGGCCCGCATGGCGCAGTGCTAGCTCATCCTGGGAATGGGTGCCGCTGTAATGGTTGCCCGGCACCCTAGTGTGGACCAGCGGTACGGTCCCATAACAGACACCACCGCAATATGGACACACTGCACGCTCCCGGCCATAATGGATTGTATCCGTTACCGGGCGGGCGGTGTAGAGTGGACAAGGGCCATAGAAAGGCTCAACATGCCTGCTCCACCAGGGAATACCACTGGAGTCTTGCAGCACTTTGCTGTCTGGTGCAGTGTTCTGTGAGAGACAGAAGGACATTGAGATGAGGAGGTACTGGAGGTGGGGTATTGCTTACTTAAGATAGAGAGAGATAGAGAGAGAGAGAGAGAGAGAGAGCAAGGAGAGAGAGAGAGCAAGAGAAAGAGATTCTTGAACCAGCCCCGCTTGTAAGTAAAGCGAGAACGCCGCGGAAATAAAATGATCGGCAACAGGTGTCCTAACCAGGAGAGATGAACACACTGGCAGTTCGATGTGGGGACTGCCAAATTATGACAGAGTGTGTGTGCATGTCTCTCTCTCGATGTCTGTTACTTTGTATGTCTGTCTCTGTGTCTATGTCATGCAGTCATTCCGAGAGTAAAGCTGGCTTACCAGTAACTGCAGGGGTGGGCTTGGGGGCTAAAATTAAGTTGATAGGCAAGATAACAACAGTATTAGGCATGAAGAAATGTCACAAATCATCTGAGTAGGGTATTTGTGACTGGAAATGCAGTATGCATCATTTTCAGAGTCTATTTTGCAAGGTGGCAGGATATAGTACATTTTAGCTATTTAAATGAGAAAAACCCTTTGTGTGGGTTTGTCCTTTGTTTAAACATAGCCCATATTATAAGTGCAATAGCCCACTCCAGGATATGGGGTTGTGGGATATAATAACCTTCCCTTTTCCCATAGGAAATTGAGGCATAATTTGCGTTATAAAGGAGTGTTTATAATGGCAAACATGCGACGAGTCCTCCTTGCTGTGCACATGCTCAGCAGCAGCGCAAACCAGTTGAGACCGCTGAATGCTTCTGTCTCGCCTGAAACCAAACCGCCAGAAGAACTCGTGGTAAGTTCTTCTTTTCCCCACATACATTGTAAACACATAAATACCTGCTCAAAGGAAGAAAAACTGTTTTAAAATAAGGCAAATCTCAGCACGGGCTAAAACTAAACCGAACGAGGGCGCACTGGTTGCTGTTTAGTTCATATAATTGCTGAGGTGAAAAAACCCAACAATTATATAAAATAAAATATGGGTTGGATGTAAACTCAAAGTTTACACACCCTAGGAGTTAGATGCTAGATCATAAACCCCTCAAGCCTCGCTCTGAGTTTATGTAGCATCTAATCCTTGGGTGTGTGTAACCTTCTCTCAAGCACCTTGCGCCATACTTTATCCTATATTTATTGCATGAATGCAGTACTGTGAAGTCACTCCGGCCTGCAGCCTTGAGGCTCACACACACCCAGCTGTGCATTAAACTACATAACACCAAACCTGCCATGGGTTATTGCTTACTGAACAAGTCAATTTTCATGCGGTGTTCAAAAGCAGGTATACCTGAAATGCATCTGAAGTAACTGGGATTAATATGATAGCAATAATTAGTTGAGTATTGTTACACAAAAAGAGGACAAATTTAAACATTTTAAGATACAGCTAGACTTGTTTTAAGACAAAAGAAATCCTAATGGATTATTTGTACTTACATTTGGCTGCATACAGCGAAATATGTAAATAAGTAGGTTTTGCTTACAGTTGTATTTCTTTTTAGAAAGAGTCTATTTACATTGTAAATGAAGTAAATCCATGGATAATGCATTTACAATGTAAATAGAATCTTCTAAAAAACAAATGTAAGCAAAACCTGCTCATTTATATATTTCACTGCTATACAGCCAAATGTAGACCATAATATCCATTAGGATTTCTTTTACTTAAAACATAATATGCAGTACATGTATTTAACATTTATTAAAAATCCAAAAGTAATCCAGGATTTAAATTTTCATATTTAGTTTGGAAAAGCCCAAAATAAGCACAACTAAATATATTCAGAAGAAGCATTTTTATTTTCTTCAGCTGCAAAAAAAGGATTAAAAATTAGCATATTTTGTTGTGGATGCAGCCAAAAGTAAGAGTATTAAAATAAGAAATTACCATAATAACTTTTATGGATTAAATTCAATTTCAAGTGAATTTAAAGGGAATTTAAATCTGAAGAAAAGGTAAAAGTAAGTCAATGTCAATCAACAATTTTAGGTAGAGACTGATTCTAGGTGATGGGCTCTCATATATTGTGAGACAGCGACACTCTGAGACACAACCCTCATATAATGTGAGACACTGACATTCTGTGCCATAGGCTTCATACAATGTGAAACCGTGGTGCTCCGAGACATAGTCCTCATATAATGTGAGTCACTGACACTCTGAGACATGGGCTGTCATACAACGCGAAACAATGATTTTCTGAAGACGTAGTCCCTCATAAAATCTAAGACACTGACATTCTGTGACATGGAACCTCGTATAATGTGCAGTAGTGACAAGCTGAGTCATGGGTTCTTACTGTATATACTGTGAAACACTGACACTTGGAGACATAAGCCCTAACATAACATGAGGCACTGACACTTTGGGATATGGGTCATTATAAAGTAAACATTAACACTCTGAGGCATGGGCCCTCATATAACATGAGACACTGGCGCTTGCAGACATGAACCCTAATATAATCTGAGACACTGACACTCTGAAAATGAGCCGTCTTATAATGTGAGATACTGACACTCTGGGAGATGGGCTGCTATAATGTTTAACGCTGACACTTTGAGACATGAACCTTCATATAATGTGAGATACTGACACTCTGGGAGATGTGCCCTTATAATGTGAAACACTAACATGACACTCTGGGAGATGGGCTGTTATAATGTTTAATGCTGACACTTTGAGACATGAACCTTCATATAATGTGAGATACTGACACTCTGGGACATGGGACCTCATGATGGAAGACACTGACACATGTGACACAAGCATGTCCTGGGTCTGGTCATGTACTTTATTTTAAATTGGACTACAAAGTCGCCTGTTTTCTTGGATAGATGGCTAGTGATACTGCAGACAGGGATACCCAACTGGCAGGGATTGCCCAATGCCCTAACAGGCTTCACACAGGTTGCAGTTGCATTGCAATGCACTGCATCTGCCCACTTGCTGCAAGCTGAGCAGTCAGACAGACCCCTTACAAGCAGCCTCATTACACACACACCTTCCCACCTGCCCACACTCACCCACCACCACACACTCATCCTACATGCGCCCACGCACATTCACTCCACACAAGCGTGCACACACACGCACACTTTGTTTTAAAAACATTTTCTCATACTATTTTCATCCACCACACACCATCTCTCTCTCTCTTTTGTTTTCTCTGTCTTTTATTTTAGTCTGTATTCTTATATATTTTAATCTTAATTTACTCTTTACTTCTTTCCTAATCTTTTTCTCTTCTGTTCTGAAGCTCTTTTTATCTCTATAGACTGCAGCAGAGACAGCTTTCTGGGTCCCTCAGCTGCCCTCCACCCACAAACAGTCTTTTTTTATGTTGGCTGATGAGTGTGCGCCAGCCAACATATTGCAGTAGTAGTAGATTTGAAGGTGCGGTCACTGTGGGCAAATGCAGGCATAGCATCAGTAGGTGCACCCCTCATTCCGCAATAAGGCAGCTGCAGATGCTGACAATTAGCAACACGTAAACTGTCCACAGAACTAACAGTGTCCATCGCACTGAGAGCCAAGCTTGTCATTGCAGTGTCATGTCTTTCCTGGTGAAGCAGTTTAATAAACATGGCAGCACTGACTGCCGCAGCACAGAGTGCCCCAACCCACTTAATTTGTTGATGGGGAGCCCACTCCCCATCAGCATAATGCCCCTCCCATTTAAAGTGTATGCTGAGGGCGTGCCCACCACCTCGGCATCATGCATCCCCAAACAGTCTTTCTTTGCTGAGTGGGGGCCCAATCCCCATCAGCTTCAGTCCCCCTTCCCCATTTATTTTGCCAATGAGGGAGCCCACTCACCATGGAATAATGATTCTGCCGCTTTTGTTGTGTGCGCGGTGGTGCCCAATCCCCTCGGCTCTTGTCCCTCCTTTGGTATGTGCAAGGGGCCCAATCCCCGTACGGCTACAGCACCCCCAACAGTTCAGTGGCATGCTGGGAGTCCACCCCAGCATGCCAAATGCCCCAGTAAACAAAAACTGTCCTGCAAATTTTTTTTTTTTAAACCTGCAAACCAGAAAATGGTCCCTGGTTAACTCCGTGGCCCTCCCCAACCCACATCACCCTCTGCACATCCTTTCTCCTGACACACCCCTCACCACATACTTACCTCTGGAGAATGGCGTGATGATCTTCGGTGGACGGAATACGTCTGCACTCTTCAAAACCGACCGCGAACTGAAGAAATGCCGTAGCTGTATAATGGCATAAATAGGGTTTGTCAACTTTGGTGCATATCTTGGGCATTTGGGAATGTGGCACAAAATTTTCAACATGGGATTATTGGGACCTCTCGTGGAATTTAGTCACTGTCAGGTGTTATTTGGTCCTGAAAGGTAATTTTGTGGTTACTGCACAGAATCACCTTTCAGGACTGATTAATGAAATGATAGTGCCACTGTTCATGAGAGGGGCTCTCAAAAGCCTATGTTTAAAATTTGGTGAAAAAAATCCAAAAATTGCTGTTTACGAGCATGCATTGTGCAGTTTCTGTGCACATGCCTAACTTCATGAATTTGTAATATTTCCTCCAGATTTTCAAAATTGGCATTTTTCCATGCCTCCTAATGAACAGTATAGCTGTCATTTTCCATATCTTGGCCAAAATGTGTTTTCGCACATCCAGCACAGAGTAGCGTGGTTGCTAAGTGAAATCAGTCTTAGGGACAGTTTGAGAAAATGAAGGTGACACTGTTCATGAGCAGAGGTCCTAAAATGCCTATGTTGAAAATCTGGTGATGAAAGTCCATAAAATGACTGTGTTAAAAGTGTGCATTGTGCAGTTTCCATGCACCTTGTAACTTTGTAAATTTTCATGCCAGATTTTTAACAATGGCATTTTTCACACCTCCTTATGAACAGTACAGCTGTCATTTTCACATCCTGCCCAAATGTGTTTTTGCACCTGTGGTGCTAATGCGTGGTGGCTGTGAGAAATCAACTTTGGGACAGATTAACAAAATCACAGTGCCACTGTTCATGACGAAATCCCAAAATGCCTATGTTGAAAATGTGGTTAAAAATCCCAAAATAATTGGGTTACGGACGTGTGTTGCTCAGTTTCTATGCCTGCACATGGCTTCACTAATTTTTATATTTTCACTCCAGATTTTCAACATTGCCATTTTTACACAGCCTCATGAACATTACAGTTGTCATTTTCAATCCTGCCCAAAATGTGATTTCATGCCTGTGTCGCAAATGGCATAGGCGCTATGCAAAACCACCTTTCATCTAACAACTGATAGCGGCACTCTTCATGAGGTGGGGTCACAAAAAGCCTATGTTGAAAATGTGGAATGAAAATACCAACAACACCTACGGCATTAGGGTTTCCAACTGTAACATCCCACCCTGTAGGCGGACAGGTGTCAGAGGTGTGACTTGGGATCATTGGCTGTAATGCTCATGCCATTTCACCCCACCCCCACCCTGCAGCCAGTGACAGGCATTGAGGTGTGCCTTGGGTGTTCAGCCCTAAAGTTCACCCCATTCTCCTATACTGAACTCATCTCAGCTTATCTCCTTATGGAATGTGGTAAGTATAAGGCCCAAAGACCCCACAGAACACCACTACACTTGTCAGTGTCTACAGGGTAGGGTGAGTTAAATGGCATGAGCGCTATAGCTGATGACCCAAAGGCACACCCAACGCCTGACAGTCTCTGCATGGTGAGGGTGGGGTTGGCATCATTTCAATACTTCACTGCCATTCCTATTATGCATCTCTAACTCCTGCACTACCAATGCCAGGAGACAACATTCGGCATTGACAGATGCTTGTTCTCTATTCTTTTTATTGTAATTTCAGTTTGCTCATTACTTCTATCTTAAACTATTTTCTCTTCTGTTCTGATACTATTTTATTCCTGCAGACTGCAGTGTAATCTCTTTGGGCACCTGTCCCACCTCCATGTACAGCCTCCTCTCAAAGTTTTGTTTTCTTCTTTCCCTCTATTTTTCTAGTACTTTACCCTCCTGTCCTGTCTGTCCCAACTCCCTTTTCCCACACACTTGTTGTTTTGGCCTGCTGATGGCTGCAGAGTGAGCTGAACTGAATAGACAATCATGGGCTCACTGTGCAAAAGAACCCCTTTCCTCCTCTGGCTGAGCTGTAATGCCACAAAGAATGGAGCCTCTTGGCATATAAGTATATATACACTGGTCTGTGCATGTGAAACAAGCATATCTATGCCATGTGCACTCCACTCTGGCAGCTTTAGACCTCTCCTCAGCCTCCTCAGCTTGTTACATGGCAGGCATTCCAGCTGGGAGGCTGGAGAATGCTGAAAAAACCTTCCTGAGCAGCATATGTTTGGGTTGGCTTGGTTTTGTATATAAGTTTCTGCACACCTCAGGTTTTTATATATCGATATATATATGGAAGGTGTAGTGACATCATGCATCAAAGTATACATGGGAGGTAGTATAGCATAGACTATATATATATATATATATATATATATATATATATATATATATACAATAGGAGTGAGCTATATTTTCCTCTGATAAAAGCATGTATTACTACCACAGTGAGATGATCCAAGCCCAGGATAACACAGTGATGATAAATGCTGTTTATACATACTGTGCTTACCTCACCAGCATTTATTCTCACTGTGGTGATGTCCACAGACAAGCCCATTAACTCTCCTCAGTGCTGCAACTTGTTTTCAGCTCATTAAAACAAATGAAATTCACCTGCTTTCAAGTTTCTGATGCCCCAACAACAGGTTTACTGCATTCAGTCTCACAGACACTCACGTGCCAGAAGATCTCTAATGTTCCTACTAGATGGAAAAAGAAGAAAGTGCACTGACTACTAAATGCATCAAACCATGCAGACTCAAAGCAGCAAGCATACTTGGATACAGCTGAACTATACTGGAAGAATAAATAAATTCTCCTTAGAGAAAAAACAAAACCAATGAATGTGGAAGAAGTTTTTCTATCTTCACACAGTTTGAAAACAACCTAGAACCACTTTAGAAATGCCTATTGTATAAATTGCACACATGATGTGCAGATTGTGTGATATGTGAAATATCTTCACTCATGAACAGTGACCACTGGATAGTTTCACTTGTGCATTCAGCACTTGTGAGTATCCAGAGGTCGCTGTTCACTCATGAAGATATTTCGCATAGCACACTCATGCCATCATGTATCCCATCATGTATTCTATATATATGTATATATATATATATATATATATATATATATATATATATACAATGGGGTGAAGGATAAATGAGTGTGATAAAACAGGTATCTTAACCAGAGTGAGATAAATGTAAGGCTGACATTTATGTCATGGCTCAGAGTGTGATAAATGTAAGAACTGACATGTATCTCATGGCTGAGAGTGAGATGACTCACTGCTGCCTGCAGCCAACTCAGTTACCATGGCAAAATATTCTCAGGTGTTTCTATACTCTGACTCACTCCCAACCCATTGCTGATACTCTCAAGCTTGACTGCAGCCAGAATTCTAAAACAGACAGCTTCACAAAACAATTTCTGTCTTACAGCTGCCTGAAGCTAACTTACTTAGCATTGTAAACACACTCAGCTTTTCACAAAGAGTTTGAAACACTGCAAGCCCATTCAGAAAATTTCATACACAGAAACAGCAAACGCAGAAACAGCAACAGAACACAAAAATCATAACAATACTTCAGAAACTCATGCCATTGTATAAATCAGACACATGATGTGCAGATTGTGTGCTATGGAAAATATCTTCACTCCTGCATTGTGAGCTCTGCAGGAGTGAAGATATTTTCCATATCACTCTACCCATCATGTATGCCCTATATATATAACTCTGCAGTGTGTACAGCAGAGTTACTGTGGAAAACAATGTAATTTCAATTTCAATTAGTCCTTTTGTCATTCAGAAACTGTGACATTTACTTCATACTGACAGTGTCACATTTTCCTGCATGACAAAAGGATTCATTCCATTGGAGATTACATTGTTTACTGCAGTAACTCTGCTACAGCATCTAATACTAGAGTGTGATTCATCCAGGTGAGCATCACTGCAGATACATATATATATATATATATATATATATATATATATATATATGGGATCTGACATGACCTGCCTGAAGATATCATATTTATCTTCACAAGAGCCAGTGATATCATGATATTGCACAAGTGGTGAAGCCACGAGTGAGATATCTTGATGTCACTGGCCTCGAGAAGATAAAACCATCTTCAGTCAGGCCATGTCATGTTCTGTTTAAAGAACATATGTTTTGCCCCCCAACACAGCCCACCACGTGCCCTCTCAATGCAATGGGTGACATAAAGGTGATGGCCCTAGCAATACAACTCCCTTACAGAAATGTTATGAAAACAACAGATGTCATTTGTTGTTTAACAAATTACTGTGGATCCTGTATTTATGGTTATTTTTTAAAAGAGTTATCTGGTTTATCCTGCCATGCCCACCCCCCCCACAGAGCTCCCATCTCCCCAACAGAGCTCCCGTGCCTCCCAATACAACAGATTATATAGGGTATTCAAATATCTAGTTGATCCTGTCAGGTTTAAACTTATTAAAAATATCTGGTTGATCCTTCTATTATTTAAAACAAATTGTATTTTAAATGCTTATCTGGTTGATCCTGCCACTCTGAGCACTTTCTCTTCCTCTGTATGTAGCGTGGCTGGCGCTATGTACACAGATGGTTATTATATTGTCAGATGTTTTCTAGAGGCATCTTGAGTTCAAAACTCGGAAAATGCTATGCGTTATGCACATCTTAGTGTTCTTTGTTGAAAAAGCTGCTGACTGCACACAGACTGCAACAAGTGAGTCAATGGCTTGGAGCAATAGAGGAAGTGTGAGCAACTGTTGCCTGGCAACAGCGCTCACGCTTCCCTCTGCTGATAAGCTTCGCTGACTCAGTTACCGGCCTGTGTGCAGTCAGCAACACTTCTAACTTCGTAACTTCAAAATTAATATTTTCACTCCAGATTTTCAGCATTGCCATTCTTCTGCACCTCCTTATGAACAGTACAGCTGTCATTTTCACATCCTGGCTGGAAATGTGTTTCCGCAGTTCAAGCGCCAGAATAAGCCGTAGTCGCTGTGGGAAATCCATGTTTGGGACTCATTATGAAAATTACAGTGACACTGTTCATTAGCAGAGGTCCTAAAATGCCTATGTTGAAAATTTGGTGATGAAAGTCCATAAATGAGTGTGTTGAATGTGCATTGCGCAGTTTCCATGCATGCTCATACCTTCACAACTTTGCAATATTTTCACTCCAGATTGTCAGCATTGCCATTTTACCACACCTCCTTATGAACAGTGCAGCTGTCATTTTTCACATCCTGGCCGAAATGTGTTTTGCTCTTCTGGTGCACAATAAGCGTGGTGCTGTGGGAAATCAGTGTTCAGGACATATTAAGAAAATCACACTGACACTGTTCATGAGCAGAGGTCCTAAAAGCCTATGTTGAAAATTTTGTGATGAAACTCCAGAAAATGACTGTTACAAGTGTGTGTTGTGCAGTTTCCACGCACCCTGTAAGTTTGCAAATGAGTAATATTTTCCTTCAGATTTTCAACACTGGCATTTGTTCACACCTCCTTATGAACAGTACAGCTGTCATTTTCACATCCTGGCGAAATGTGTTCCAGCCTCGAGCTCTGTTGGGACAGCTGCAGATTTCTTTGTGGGAAGAAAAAGGTGCCCAATGCAGGCAGAAGCTTAGTAGAAAAGGGCAGCCCGCAGTGCGGGAGAAACACAACAAGCAAATGAGAGGGGGGTAAGCGAGCTCAACAGACCTCTATCATGACTGCTACAGATTGCTTTGTGGGCAGAAAAAGGTGCAGCGCGAGGCAGGAGCCCAGTTAAAAGAGCTAGCCTGCAGCGCTGGCAGAAACAGAACAAGCGAGTGAGAGAGGGGAGTGAGCTAGCTCAGGTCAGACCTGTGTCAGGACTGCTGCAGATTTCTTTATGGGCAGAAAAGCCACCAACAGAGGTGGGAGCCTAGTACAAAAGGGCAGCCTGCAGCACCAGCAGAAACAGAATGAGTGAGTGAGAGAGGGGTGACCCACCTCAACAGAGCTCTGTCAGGACAGCTACAGATTTCTTTGTGGGCAGAAAAAATGTGCCAACACAGGCAGGAGCCCAGTACAAAGAGCAGCCTGCAGCACTGGAGAAACAGACGAGCGAGTGACACAGGGCAGTGGCGCAAAGGACCAATGCAATCAACATTCAGAACTGACAAATGCTTGTTAACTTATCTGGTTGATCCTGCCATCTGTGCTATCTTTTAAACTACCGCTTTCATTTTGGAGCTGTTCCTACTGTTATGTAAGCGTGACCAAGTGATATTAATTATGTGGTGACAGTGCTTGAAATTAAGGTACTCTGTACTGCAAAGAATAAAATAAATCTTAGAGAACTGTCTTTTTATGATGTGCTCACTTTTCTGTAAAATAATCTACTGACTACAGACAAATGACTAGTGCCATCTTTTAAACTATCAGTTTCCCTTTCCTGTTGTCATGTAGTGTGGCTGGTGGTATCAATGATGTGGGGCAGGGATTAAAATTAAGGCACTCTGTACTAAGAAAATTGAGAAAATGTGCATGTTTTATGCTGTGGCTCACTTTTGTTAAAACAATCCTCCATTTTGGATAGAGGAGACGGAGTAAGTCGGTGGCCTCAGAATAGTAGGCTGAAGCCTGAGCGAGTGTTGCTACAGTAACACTTGCTTTTCGCGCTCGTGTCTACTACTCTGAAGCCACTGACTCACTCCCTCTCATCTCTCCACAGCTGTCGGCTTGTTTTGAACAAACTGAGCCACAGTATGAAAACGCACACATTTTCTCAATTTTCTTAGTACAGAGTGCTTTAATTTTAATCCCTGCCACCACATCATTGACACCACTTGGTCACACCACATGACTTCAGGAAAAGGGAAACTGATAGTTTCAAACTGCAGGATCAACCAGATAACTGAAATAAAAAATGCTGTATGTGGTGGAGGTGGGTAGGGATATGAAGAGTTCTGTGTGTGTGTGATGGGTGGGGGTAAAACATAACTAAGTAACCTAGGAGGGATGGGGGTAAAACATAACTAAGTAACCTAGGAGGGAAGGGAGGTTACACATAACTAAGTAACCTGGAAGGGACGGGAGGGATAAAACATAACTAAGTAACCTAGGAGGGATGGGGCGTAAAACATAACTAAGTAACCTAGCAGGGACGGGGGTTAAAACATAACTAAGTAACCTAGCAGGGACAGGGAGAGGTAAAACATAACCAAGTACCCTAGGGATGGGGACGTAAAACATAACCAAGTAACCTAGGAGGGACGGGGGTAAAACATAACTAAGTAACCTAGCAGGATGAGGAGAGGTAAAACATAACTAAGTACCCTAGGGGATGGGGACGTAAACATAACTAAGTAACCTAGGAGGGGGACGGGGGGTAAAACATAACTAAGTAACCTAGGAGGGATGGGGAACTAAGTAACCTAGGAGGGATGGGGGGTAAAACGTAGCTAAGTAACCTAGGAGGGACAGGAGGGTAAAACATAACTAAGTAACCTAGGAGGGATGGGGTAAAACATAACTAAGTAACCTGGGAGGATGGGTGTGAAACATAAATAAGTAACCTAGAAGGGATGGGGGTAAAACATAACTAAGTAGCCTAGGAGAGGATTGGTGGGGGGTAAAACATAACTAAGTAACCTGGGAAGGACAGGATCCAAAACCTCTATTTGGCAATTGAAAACCTTGGTACATAACAGAACAAAAGTGAAAGTGCAAGTTTAAAACACAGCACAAATGGTAGGATCAAACAGATAACTAAAATCAAAAATACTGTATTTTATGTTGGTGGGTATGGAGAGCTTTGTTGGGGAGAGTAAAACATAACTAAATCGTCTGGGAGGAGGTCCAAAACTTCTATGTATCTGAAATTGAAAACCTCTATGTAGGAAATTGCCTGGGGGCATGGAGGGTTACTGTAGGAGGGATCCCAAAACATATGGGGCCAGATATTCAAAGGGTTGTGCCATGCGCAATAGGGTTGCACCTCGCAAGTCGAACTTGCTCCATTCTGCGATATTCAGCAGAAGGCAGTTGCTTACAGAAAACATGCTCAGTAACAGCGCAATGCAAATGAATGCATGCTGAACTGGAGGAGGAACCATGCATGAACTGCACAGCCGATATTCAGCCAGGCCGTGCAGAGTTGTGTAGGCGCAACCCCAACCTGCGCCTGCACAACTTTGAGACAAAAAAAGGCTCAAGCGAGGGCCACCCACAGGTGAGCTGCTGCATTGCAGGGCGCAACACAGCAGCCACCTGTGGCTGGCTAACCCACTCCCTGTGCCCCATGGCCCCGATCATGGGCAAAAAGTGTAAAATCCTCACCACTTCACTGGCCCGATTGGGGCATAGCTGAACCCCACCAGCCCAATCGCGGGCAGCAATGGTCTCTCCCCAACACATCCCTGGTGGTCCAGTGGACCGATAAGCCCGATCGTGGGCTGAAGTAATAAACACACACACACCCTCCCCCTGAACATATCCCTGGTGGTCCAGTGGACCGATAATCCTGATCGCGGGATGTAATAATCTAACCCCCTGAGCGTAGCCCTGGTGGTCCAGTAGACCGATAATCCTGATTCCGGGATGTAATAATTAACCCCCGAACATAGCCCTGGTGGTCCAGTGGACGATAATCGATGCAGGATGTAATAATTAAACACCCCGAAAATAGCCTGGTGGTCCAGTGGACTGATAATCCCGATCGCGGGATGGAATAATTAAACACCCTCCGAACATAGCCCTGGTGCCTGGTGTCCCCACCCACCACCCGAGCCCCACCACCCGCTCCCCGGCGCGGCGGCAGTATCCACCGCCTGCCACCCCACGCCCGCCGACTGACTGCCCGGTAGAGCCTGCACGCCATTGGTGCAGAGCAAGAGCCAATGGGCGTGCAGCATACCGTACAAGACAGTCAGTTTTGTGAATGAATGTATTCATTCACAAATCTGAACTAATTAACAACATGACTGCACAACCGTAGCTCTTGCTCTGCACCAATGGCGTGCAGCCTACCAGGCAGCGATCGTGCGGGCGGCGGGACTGCTGGCGGGTGGGATGCCGCCTACGGAGGGAGGCGGAGTGGTGGGCTTCATGGAGTGGTGAGAGGTGAACCAGCAGCAGGGCTATGTCGAGGCATTGAATATTCCATCCGCGATCAAGCATATAGATCACTGGACCACCAGGGATGTGAGGGGAGGCACATTGCTGCCCGCGATTGGGCTGGTGGGAGGATTTAAGCTATACCATGATCCGGGCCAGTGGGGTGGTGGGGATTTTACACTCTTCTGCCCGCTGTTCGGGCTGCAGAGCGTCGGTCCCCGGCGGCTGCTGCCTGGCAGGCGCCAGGCGCCAGAGTCCTCGAGGATCGGCGCTTGCCATGCTAATGGCATGCAAATAGAACATAATCAGATGCAAATGGCCCCCTGTATCTTCTGCATAAATTATGGCCCCATTTGCATGTCACCTTTTGAATATCGAGATTTCGCGTATGGCGCAATGGTACTAAGCACCACAAGTTGAATGCTCCCTCTGTCCACTTGCGGTGGTGCAAGTTCCACTCGCCATGCACAGTGGCTGTGGCGGGGTGATATTCAAAGGAGTTGCTCAAGGTGCAACTCCTTTGAATATCACTCTGACCTAACCCTGCACAACTATTTTTGTGCAGCGCAAGAAACTTGCTCCACAAAATAGCGCAGTTTGAATATCTGGCCCATGTTGTATAAACAGAACATGACATAGCCTGAATGAAGATATCATATTTATCTTCACTCGAGGCCAATGACATCAAGATATCTCATTTGTGGCTTCGCCACTATGATATCATTGGCCTTGAGTGAAGATAGATATGATATTTTTAGTCAGGCCATGCCATATCCTTATATATACTCTGTATACCTGTATATGCAGTAATATATATATATATATATATATACATATATATATATATACACATACACATATGCATTCATTGCAGAAACTTTGTTAATGCACTAGTTAGGGTTAAAGTGAAAAAAGTAGGGAAAGGTGGTGTGGGGTTTCAGCCTTATACCCACCCTGCAGGCAGCACAACAGGTGTGGGGTGTGCCTTGGAGTTCTCAAGCCTAACGCTCACCCCATTCTTATACACTGTACACATCTTAGTTTATTAACTGATGGAATAGGGGTGACAATTAGACTTGAGAACCCCAAGGCACACCCCACACCTGCTGGGCTGCCTGCAGGGTGGGAGTGGAGTGTCATGGTTGTAAACCCTAATGCCACATTCCCTTACTTTTTCACTTTAACCCTAATAACTAGTGCATTAACAAAGCTTTTACAATTAATTTCTTTACTTTTGAGAGGGTATAAGCATATCCTTGTTTGCCTGTGGAAGTAGTACCCTTCAGGTCCTGCACTCCGCATATAATGTTTCAGATAGTGTAATCATATCCTTATTGTCCTGCATGCCAACAGCCATCAGAGGTGTCCTTGGGGTCATCAGCCTAACACTCACCCATTATATAAATAAATAAGCTGAGATTGGTACAGTATAGGAGAATGGGATGAGCATTAAGCCTGATGAGACTCCAGGTACACCTCAACCCTCGTTGGTGTGCAGGTGGTAAGGGTGTTAGGTTGGAAACCCTAATGTCATATTTCCCTCCTTTCTACAGTTTGATATCAGCCCTAACTGATCCATTAATGTAGTTTTTTGCAAAGAATTTCCTTACTTTTTGAGATACTGTAATCATAGCCTTATTTGCCTGTAGGAGCATAGGGCCCAACAGGTAGATGCGTATATGTACAGTTGGTTGCTGTTGAAGGGCCCTGCACTTCCATTTATAGGAAAACAGTGACCAAGTGGCAGCCTACCTTCTTATTACCCCACCTTATGAACTGCACCTGGTACAGAACATTTTGAATCCCTGCCAATATGTAATTCCATGCAACTGCAACACCATTCCATGCCACAGGTGCAAAAACACATTTTGACTAGGATTTGAAAAATGACAGCTATGACATAAATGAGGTGGGGGTAAAAGAAGTCTATACTGAAATTTAGGGTCAAAGTCTTTTAAATTTCCAAAGTTAAAAGCGTGCATGGTGAAATGCAACAAATGGTCATAACATTGCCATTGTTACATATTTTGACCCACATTTTCAAGATAGTCTTCTTATGATACCATCTTATGAACAACATGTCTGTCATTATGCAAATCCTGCCTGGAAGGTGAATTTGCCAAGTGACAGTGAAATTACCTTTAGGCAGGAGTTGCATAATGACACCCCTATTGTTTATGAGGAGGGTCTCAAAAGGATATGTTGAAAATTTGGTGTCAAAATATGCAAAAATGGCAAAATCATGCAATAATATTGAAAATCCCATTGAAATACATTGATTTTCCATACAAAAGATATTTTCCATGGTCGTCATACGCAACAAAATCTTTTTTATATGATGCCAATATGAAAACAATAATTTCAGTGTTAAAAAACACAGTTTAAGGGCATTTCTTGGGCAGTAAAGTACAGAATTCAGCTAAGGGGTACCGGTAAGCAAGCTACATGTGTTGGTCCCTCCCAGAATTTTATTTTGGAGGTTTCCAAATTTGAATTTCTCAGGCAAAACTGAAAACAAGATGGCGGCCATACAAAAGGATTTTCCTCAAATGAAAAGGATGACATCATATGAAAAAATAATTATTTTTGTTTCATAAAGCTATCTTATAGTGCTTACTGAGCATGCTCAGAAACCAGTTTTTCAAATTTTTAAAATGAAATAACTTAAAAGCGGCTTATTATTTTTCACCAGGCTAGCAAAAGGCACATCTGTGGGCTAGTCCTTTCTGCCCTAAAAATTCCAGACCAAGATTCCAAGCTGTCTGGGCTGTAGGCAAGTTCAAGAAAAATCTCAGCAGTCAATGAGTGATTGGAATGTAAATTGTCACATCCATTGATCTGCCCTGGGTGATGGTGCAAGTTAATTTGCATGCAAATCTGTTGAACAGTTGCAAAGTTATAAAAGTGCAAAATTTTGAGTTTAACATTGAAGTGCCTACTCAGCCTAACTATAAGTGCGACCATGCCCTATAAATATATTATGAGACGTGTCGCTCGCTATAGTTAGGGTTAAATAGCTGTTGAATGTTAAACCTCAAACTTTCTATTTTAGTAACTCTTACAAATGATCACTTGGATTTGCACAAAATTTGTATGTGCTGTCCTGCAGGGTAGATCTCTTTGATGTGGCAAGTTTCATTCCGTTCAGATGTGCGGATTCTGAGATCCAGATAGTGAAAAAAGTAAAAAGTCACCCTTTTTCACAGTTTTCCTTGTCCCTTTGCACCCAGATGATGTGGAATTTTGGTGTGTTTTATATGGTAGAAAGAACTTGGTAACACAACTGCCACTGTTAGTTTGGTGCAAATATATTAAAAAGTTGCAAAGTTATTAAGTTTTTAGTTTACATTATATCTTATGAGAAGTTCACTTTTCAGGATAGATGTCTTGAGTTTGTCAAAGGATTTGATCTTGCAAAAAGGATTTAGTCTCATGAGAGTGTTTTCTTTTCATGAGAACAAAAATCCTTTTCGTGTGAAAAAATCCTTTTCAATAGCCATGTTGATTTTTCCAATAACTAAAAGTGTGGGGAAAAATGTTATTTTACAAAACAAACACCAGAACCTAGCTAAACAGGCCTCATTTGGCTAAATTCTGGCGTTTGATTTTCACTATTAACCTATAAATACTTTTTCTAGGGCACCCAAAATCCGGTGCCCAGCTTAGTGAAGAAGCCTACCGTTTCATTCTCTGCATGAAAAATGGAATGTTCCACTGTCATTATTTAAAACAATAATAAAATATGACTTTAATGTTAAACTAAGGCATAGTCAAAACTTAATGAATACAATATTTTCATTCATTAATATTCCACCTACAAAATACCCTCCTCACATAATATACACCAACCAACACTTCGAGATTACTTATCACCAAATGTGTTGTATGCGTATGGTCATTCTGTTTTTTTTCCTTTAACCCAAATGGGCAGTCCCCACATAATCTGAAACAGGTGTTCTTACAGAGAACAGCAAGACTAACCCCAAATGTCACATTGAGGGTGGCTGCAGGAACAGGGAGATGGGGTAGGAAGCTGCCGTGCAGCTACTGATACTAGTATGGTGAGCCTGAAAAGGGGCATGGCCATGCTTAGGGACAGCCCTTCTGTCTCCCTCTGGTGGCTCATGTTCTGGTGACTGCCACCTGTTTTCCACTTCAATATTGCCAAACTTGAGCAGGGGTCGGGGCCGATATCAGGGTCAGTGGTGCTGGCTACAGCCTGAAGGAAAGGAGCCTTGAGCTGGAACCTGAGTCCATGGGTGACTCAAGCTGAACCTCATTAGTGCCAGTGGTGGTGGCACTCTGCAGGACAGACAGTGTAAAGATCTCATCTCCGCAGCTGCCACTGGCACGTGAAGTAGGAACCAATGCCTAGTTTGAGGATGGCTGGGGGACAATTATGCCTGTGTGGCTATGTATTTGAAGGGACAAGAGACAGCACGCCATTGCCCAGCTAGAGAGGGAACTTGGCTCAGCACTTGATTTACATTTTAAACCTCTAGTAATGAGTGCTACAAACTGACAAATTTATTTATACTGCATCTTGGTGTTCAGTTCCAGTCCAGTTCAATTACAAGCCCCCAGTAATGTTCTGTATGTCACCAGCTTACCCATCAGAAATGTCAGTGGTTACCGGTGGCACTGCCGTCAGTTGATAAGATGGAGCTCAGTCTGATTCATGGCCATCATGTTCCTGTTACTGGCTGCCTGGTTGATTATTTCAGCAGAGACCCTCCCACAAGTCACTCACTGTGAGACAGCAGGAGAGCATAGAAAGCCATAAGTGAGCAAAAACAAGCAGGATGATCAAATTGGAAGGGGGCACAACAGCGACTTTCAGAGGAGTCAGCAGTGTTTTTCTTGAATGGTAGCTCTTTTTACATTTGTGTTCATCAGCTGCTGGGAGAGAAATAAGCCAGCCCAGTGCTTGAGTGAACAGTGAACTGGCAGCAAAGCACCCTGACACTAAAGCACAAGTATATTGTATGCATTCTGTATATGAAATCATCATGACATTTTTATGTTTATATAGGAAACTTTTGTTAGGAATGACCCCATTTTCAACAAAGACCTGTGTAACATAAATAAAACATTCAAAAATCCAAAAGACAGACTTAAATACAACATGACACTTAAAATTTAAGAATTAATTAAACATGTACATTTTGAATTAAGGTTCTTAAACAATAACTTTTAAAATGATAGAACTTTGCACAATTTTAAATCATATAGTAACTCATTCCAGTATTTTAATAAGCTATTCTGTAGCATGAGGCTACCTGTTCTGTTATAAGATCTTTCCCTGGAATTATTTGCTTGTTTTCCTGAATTTTTCTATTTTGAATTCAGAAGGTATAGTTGTTACCAAACATTTTAATGGATGTACTTCTTTATGAAATATCAATTTTGACACAACAATATATAAGTATGTTCTTTTGGACTTAGGTTGTAACCAGTTCAGTTTTCCAAATAAAATGCAATGATGGATTCCGTGTTTGCTTTTTGTTATAAATTTCCCTAATCTATAGTAAGTATGCTCAATACTCTGCAGCAGCTGCCTGGGTGGAAAACATATATAAAAGATCCATATTCCAAAATGGGAATAATCATTTGAGCCACAAGTTTACTGTTGGTTTCTATGCTAAGACATCTAGCAGCCTTCTTAGGGCCCCTAAACACTGATTTACTTTTTAACTTGTTGAAAATGTATTCACTATAAATTAATCTTGAGTCAGTTAAGACTCCCAAATATTTATATTGCTTTGTATTCATGATAGGCAGACCATCTGCCAAATTCAATTTCAAATCCATCTTTGTTTTTGGTTCCCAGTCCAAATATCAAACTCAGTGTTTTTGACATTTAACACCAGGCCTACATCTCTAAACCATTTTCTAGTGTTAACAGATCATGTTGCAATTTTACATTAAGATGTTCTTCGCGATCAGCTGGTGAGACTAACATAGTGTCATCTGCATAAAGTCTCACTTCACTGTATGATATAATGGATGGTAGATTGTTCACAAATACATTAAACAATAATGGGCCTAATACTGAGCCCTGAGGAACACCTCTTTTATTTGTATCAGATCTGAGAGGATATTCCCATATGAAACACATTATGTAATAGTTGACAAATATGATTGAAACCACAGTAGTTCCACCCCATGAACTCCCATTTTACCCATCCTAACTAATAATTTACTGTGGTCAACAAATCAAAAGCTTTACTTAGGTTCAGAAACACAGCTCCGTCTTTTCCTGCATTTAGTGATGCAGCCACTAATTTATTGAAATTGAACAGGACTGTGTTTGTGGACTTCCTTCCTGAATCCATGTTGGTGATATGTCAATAACCCTAGTTGCTCTAAATACTGATAAAATTGATTATTCACTTGTTCTCTAATAATTTTGACAATACTGGAAGTAATACTACTGGTCTATAATTTGAGGATTGGTGTTATTCCACTTTAAAATTGGGATGATTTTACCAGTTTTCCAGATTTCAGGAACAATTCGCTTTTTAAATTCCAGTTTATGAAATAAGTAATCATGGGTGCTAAGATATCTGCTCCTATTTTAAATATCTTTAGAAATATTCATTTGGATAAATCTCTTTTAACTTTTCCTATCATTACATCTTGGAAGTTAAATCCTTGTCCTCAGTTTTCAATAACACTTTCCTATTCCTTGCTCTTCCTCCTCTATTAACTTTGCAGGAGATTCTAAAGACTTAAACTGAGGTCCAGAAATATTTAAATCAGGCAGATCTCTGCTGAAGGACTGTCCACAGAGCTGAAGGAGTTACATAATTTAGTTTGAGTTACAAACAAAGTTGCTTGTGACTGGCCCAGTTGTGACCTTGTGCTTTATTCTGGAACCCTTGTATAGCTTTTAGTCAGCTCTAGCAAAACACTGGTCAGTTTGATTCTCCAGCAGTTGTACTTTTTGAGGGACTGGAGGAGTTAATTCTAGAAAATATGTGTCAGAAATCTGTTTCTACTTATGAGTTTATCGTCCTCCAAGATCACTCTATGCCTGCAAAAGTGGTCTGGAGCATTGGTTCAATATCATAACTAGAAACTGAGGGTGAGTGGGTCTGATGCGCTATGTGAGAGTGTAAGTGAGACATCTCTTAAAACCATAAGAGTAGTCTTGGATGTTGTAGCTAATACATTGATTATGGGTAATTAAAGTGTTAAATATTTAGAAATCTTCCTCTCCAGTTATCTGTTTGCAGGGTACCTGCACTTAAAACACTTTACAATAGGAGTGCCTCACCTTCAGGGAAAGGAGATGCATTGATAGGTCACAAATGCATCGTAGAGCTATATGATGCAAGTATGAGGGCCTGATATGGCTGTAAGGAACAGGTTATGTGCTCCTAGAGATGCAAGAGGTAACACTCTTGTAACCATGAGAGACCCTCAACCAAATCCATAAACTGGTACTATAGGCGCTAACTTTATTAAATTAAAAAATAAGTGTTTGATTAATAAAGTTAGCATCAAGATAGTCATTGAGAAGCCTGTTACAGTGTTCAATATGTAGGTAGTCTTACAAAAAAAAAAAAAAAAAGTACCTTGTGCACAACTAAGAAGCACTGTGATTGGTTGGGGATGCACATATGATCTATAGCGTGGGCTATAATACTTAAACTGACAAACTGGTGATAATGTATAAGCATTTCAATGTGCAGTGTCAGTTTTAAAACACAATTTTGTTTGCCTTGGAATTCTTTAAGGAGAACCAGACGTATACCATGGGGCTGATGAACAGCAGCAGTAAAAAAAAGCATAATTTTGCCATGCTATCCAGTTGCTGTGGAAATAACATGTTATTCCTGTGCAGCTGTTATTTCCACTACAGCTCTATTGCTTTCTCAACTAATCAGAACCAATAAAATATGCATTGCCATAATCTAGATATGGCAGGCAAAAGCATCTTCTTCCACAACCCACGAAGAGTGATAAGGGTCCCATGCTATTTCTTTTTTTTTTTGAAATAGCAATTTACTGAGAATATTTTCAAAGGAGGTACAGTTGGAAGTAGACATTTTGACATTGCAATTCCACAATCATTAAATGCCATGAAAACCATCATTGTTTATAAGGAAAGATGAGAGATATAGGTCCAACACTGGAAAGAAAAGAAGAGAAACAGTAGTGGAGTCCAAGAAGGATTATTAAAATGTGAGACATAGGCAAGAAAGGTGGTAGAGTTATTATTTGAAGGTATAGTAGAAACACACAAAAAAAAGAGAGGTGGAAGAGTACCGTCTAAAATCGAAAGATCACATACAAGAGGAAGAAGACAAGGAGGAGTAAAGAAAGTTAAAGAGAACAGATAAACAAGCAGCAAAACAGACAAAAGTGCAGCTGATATGGAGGCCAGGAGTGTCCCCTACTGGACACCAGGGCATACTCATCCCCCTAAAGGTGCCACGCAACAGGTTCCCCTGTTCATATTGTCCAACATAAAGCAATGTCAGATAAAAAGTTAACATGGTCACCATGAGGGACCAAGTACAATTTAAGCATACTAGCGAGCAA
This sequence comes from Neoceratodus forsteri, assembly GCA_016271365.2. Taxonomy (NCBI): domain Eukaryota; kingdom Metazoa; phylum Chordata; order Ceratodontiformes; family Ceratodontidae; genus Neoceratodus; species Neoceratodus forsteri. The sequence continues at coordinate 1,135,540,864 of CM057455.1, read as the reverse complement.
CTCCATTATTGGCCTCCCCTCTTGCGCAGCCATGAAGTGCAGAAAAGGTAGCCATCTCATTTTGAACTTATCTACAGACAGTCTTAATTTGGCTGTCAGATATTCCATATCTATTATCCTGGTACAGATACCCATCCATGTTGTGAGTAGGAACACCGGGGTGAGCCATGAGAGAGTAATAACTTTAAGAGCTGCTGCCACAGAATTCCGAACAGGAGGCAGGCGGATCTAGAAACCAACTGAGGGGGCGCAATCCTATAACCAATGCTGCAGAGAGCTAGGTAATGTTAGTTAACAAATATTGTTGAATTTATCTATTTCCTCCAAAACTCTTGTATAACATTGCATTCCCAAAAATATGAAAGTAGGTGCTAACCAACCGACAGTGTCTCCAACAAGATCGGAGAAGTACAAACCAAAATGTTTTGTCGTCACAGGAGCTCTAAAAAAATCTAGTGGCTATTTTCCAGTGAAATTCTCGCCAGAAAAGGGAAGATGTTGTAGTGTGAATGGACCCCAAGTGGGTTCAATCAACATCCGACAAGACCGTCCCCATCTCCTGTGCCATTTCTCCTTGACCAATTGTGAAAATCTCCTTCTCTGATACATCCCTATGACCAACCTAGAGATTATTTTCTTTTCGTGGGCTGACTGTCTGGTCAGAGAGATGGACTGAAGCCGGGTTGCCCCAGCACTAGCCCATCTCAATTTGTTGTTCGTTTATATGGGCATAGTGTCTAATCTGAAGATAAAGGAAAAATCCTTGTTATTAAGGTTAAATTCCGTTTTTAGTTGCTGAAACAATTTGAATGAATTCTGATTAAAAAGCTGGCCTAGATTAACCCCATTTTGCCCAATAGTGGAAGCCCATAGCAGATCTTAGTGGGCCAAAATCCAAGCAACTCTGGATGGTCGTGCATGGATTAAGCTTTAGACTAATGCTAATTTAAGGTTCATATCTTTCCACACCTGCAAAATAAATTTTGTGAAAGGGTTTCTGAAATCTAACTGACCAAACCTAGGTATGTCCAAGAAAATTAAATCTGAGATATTTGCCAGAGGGAGTCAGCCATCTCGATCTGGACCCATCTGGGTGGGAGTCTTGGGTCATGGTCACTAGAGGTAATAATTGTGGCCTAAAAATATTTCTGGATATCCAGGATACCAAAACCACCCTTCTCTCTTGGGGTGACCATTATCTTCCACTTCACTCGAGTTTCCGCCCCAGACCATAGAATCTGGAGGCGTGGACCTTAGATCTCACCAGAAATTCTGGGGGTCTTCAATGGAATGGCTCCCAGTACAAACAACAGTTGGGAAGAATATTCATGCGAATGGACTCTCCTTCCCAGAAATGGAAAAGAGTTCTTTCCACCTGTTACAATGCCCTGATATCCTCCAAGATCTTTAAATGATTAATGTTATATAAAGCATTAAAATCCTAAGGAACCCATATCCCCAGCTATCTAAAACCCGTCCTACACCATTTAATTTGCCGCACCCTGGTAGAGCTGATTCTTAGCCCCTCAGTGGGTACAGCTTCAGACTTGTCTGGGTTAACCTTGTAACCTGAGAGGGCACCAAATTCAGAAAGAAAATTAAAGATCTTAGGTACTGTTTCTACGGATCTGAAATATATAATAAGGTATCGTCTGCGTGGCGAGACCTTAACCTCGACCCCAAATTCGCAAACCCTGAAAAGATCTGATTGCGGATATAAGCAGCCATGGGTTCCAGACTGAGGCGAACAGGAGAGGGAGAGGAGCAGCCCTGCCTGGTACCCCACTCAATCCCAAATTGCCTGGAGATCATACCATTCACCTGGACTCTAGTCTCGGCTGATGTATAAATTAGAGATCCAAGCGAAATCTCTCTCAAACCCGAATACCCCAATACTGAATCCAAATATTCCCAATTTAAGTGGTGAAGGCTTTCTCTGCATCCAACTATAGTACTGCTGACAGAGGGAGTCAAGGGGAGCTGCGCGGAGATTACATTGAGGTAGCCTAATATTATCCTGGATATGTATCAGGAATGAACCCAGTTTGGTCCGGTATGCAGGGTGGACCACTGCTTGCAACCCTCATGCTGATAATTTTTAGCAAAATCTTAATGTCTTGGTTAAGTGGCGAAATGGGTCTGTACCCTGCATGGGAGGTGGGGTCCTTTCCGGCCTTGGCAGAAACTGAGATAATGGCCTCCTCCCATGTATCCGGCAAGGCACCTGATTCCTCAACCACATTGCAAACTCTAGTAAACAAAGGAACCAGGTCTTCCTGAAATTGCTTATAAAATTCAGAAGTGAACCCGTCCGGTCTGGGGCCTCCCAGAACCCAGGGATTTAATGGCAGCTACTGCCTCTGTTTCCGTAAAGGAAGCCTCCAAGGCTGCCCTTTGGACATCAGATAATACAGGGGCTTTACCTCCTGCAAACTCCTTAATTTTCCTACTATTATGATCTGGTGTTTGTTCTTTCTTATATAGTTGTTCACAAACTTTGCAAACTCCTCGTAATTTCAAGGGAAGGTCCTGCAGGGAGGTTAGGATAATCTGAGCTTACCCTAGCTACGTACCTATCAGCCACCTGTTTCAGTCTGAGCACCAGCAATTTGCGGCCTCTCTCCCCTCTCATAATAACGTTGCCCCAGCATATCTAAAGTTTCCACCCGCCTTTGTAATAAGAGATTGTACGTCTCCTTACTTCCTTAATCTCTTCAACACCCTCTGAGAACCAGTACATTTATGGACTGCCTCTAGGGCTGCAATAGGGCAAGAGCCTCCTTAATGCGAGCCTGAAACTGTTTATTTCTGTGGGAAGCAAAGGCAATCGTATGGCCTCTCACTACTGCCTTCCAGGGGCGTCCCACAGGAATTTAGGCCTTGAGACTGCCTCAGTATTTTCTTTAAGGTAACATTGGATAACTCTCCTCGTCGAATCAGTGTATTGTTTATCATTAATTAATCCGGGTCAAACCTCCATAATCCCCCATCAACATCCCAAGCTGACTTCGCTTTAATCATGGCATGATCGGAAATGGTTATGGGGAGGATGAATATATCTCTAAAGGAATGCATGAGTTTTATGAGTATAAATCTGTCCAATCTTGAGTATAATTCAAGATGGAGAAAAAAGTAAAGTCTTTACGAGAGGATTACACTGTGCATGCGGTCTATCAATCCGGCTTCATAATCAGATTGCGAATAGCGCGAGCACGACTTAGACCCTGGGGTTTTGGTAGCACTCTATCCATGCTCACATCCTCAACACAATTCAATCCCCCATTAAAATAACCTGGCCAGGGGCAGGCCGGCAGCCGAATCAAAAGACCGAAAACTCACCGACGAGGGTGGAGGCGTATACTCCCACCAAATGGATTGTTTGCCCTTTATAAACTCCCGAGACTGTCAGTTGGTGGCCATGCCCTGATTTGTTCACCTTTTGAATCTGAAACGGAAGGCCCCTATGAAATAGGATTGCCACCCTCCTCTTTTGAATTGTGGGTGCTCATCAGAGTGAACCCATTCCCTCCCATTCTCTGCGTAATTTCATAGGCTCTCTCAGGGTAAGCGTCTCCTGCAGGCAGGCAATGTCACACCTTTCCCTGTTAAATTCTGCCAATATCTTTGCAACTTAACACATTATTAATCCCTTTAACATTCAGGAACCTATAATCAAATCAGCCATACCTCGTTTGTACCCTAAATTACAACGTTCTTACTGAACTTACACCCAACCAGAACATATTGGAATTCTAACACACAAGAGGTACTCTCCCAAAAGTAAAAAGAATAAAAAAAGAAAAGAGAAACAGATTGAACATCAAACATCACAACCACTCCATGCACTCTTAATCAAAAACTTGTGAGCCCTCTCCCTAAGGGATGCAACAACAGACAGTTATCACCAAATAAGATCTGACAACCTGGGTCATTGACCGCACCAAAAAAAGAATCTTAGCTCGGTGCCCCTTGGGTGCGGTGGGGGGACAACTAATTCCCCTAGAGGGAACAACACTCCACACAAAGTGGAAGGGTCAGAAGGCTCCCTCTCAAGGGAGTCCCTAGCCCGCTCTCTTTATGTATTGAAAGAACCTCCGGGAGGGGTATAAAAACAAAACACCCTCAATCCACTGGTGCTGACTCCATCATGGGATCTTTATTGTCCCTCAGTTCCCTTATCCCTCAAGTGAATCCTGTTGGAGAATCAACCCAATTAAATCCATAGGTGGGGAGAGGAAAAAAAAACCCAACAACCCCTTTGAACCCCCCACCCAATATTTCCTGGGGTATAAGAGAAAACCCCTGCCCTATTAATGCCATCATCAGGCTGGAAGGTCACCTACCACAAAATCTGATTACCCTTTAAGGAACCCAATGGCTCATAGCAAAAAAAGCACGGCTCTTGGAGAAGGAGGAATGTGAAGGCCACCTCACATAAACAGTGTGTGACACTGGTGTTTAATGCGGATATTGATGTGAATCCACGGGAGGAGGGTGCAGGGTAAACAAGCACTCCTCGATTCTCCTTATAAGCCACAAAGCCCCAGACAAGAGAACCAAACCCTACCACTCCGAGAGGTCCAGTAGTGCTAATATGGGATGGGCAGTCTCCTTACGCCTCCAATACCACCACCACCACTTCCAAAAAAAAACCCCTCCGTCTGTATTATTGAGCCTACACTCTCCCATTGCGACATCGAGTTGCCATTCCCTCCTGGCAATGACACCTACTGCTGTGTGTGGAGAAATACGAGGCAGGGCGAAGGAAAAAAAAAAAAACCTCCACAAAGTCAGGGATCATAATATAGGCAGGACTCTAGGAAGGAGTCCCCCTGAAGTGCTGTTGGGTGAGCTCAACTGCCATAGCAAAAGGTCGCCCATACAAAACCCTGCTCCATGTGTTGAGGCCGCAGGCTCGGTGACCCCCCAACCTTCCTGGAGCAGGAGGGCCATCATGGGCACAGAGCCAATGATGAGGAGACCAACAAAGGGGACAGAAGCCCACAGGTAAACCCACTAACCACCGGTCTCTCCATACTGAGCCCATTAATATAGTAAATGGTATAAAACATCATTATAGCCAGGCTTAGGTAGTGTTCAACAGTCAGAGCTTCAGTGGGTTAGATAGGACGCAAGTGAACATCACAATGTATCAGCCAGTCTCTTCTGAAGTATTCTTTCTAAGAAGCCACTTGGATAAGTCTGCATGCAAAGGTAACACTGAATCCATCCTTGCTCGAGGCCTATTAGTGTCCTTGGAACCTGGAGCCACTGACCACAACAACTGCTCGACCTTTTTCTCAGTGATCTTTTCTTTGATGTCAGGGATCGAGATATTGTTAGCTTCCAAAAATCCCGAGCCACCAGCAATGAATCATAGACTTTAGGGCCCTCAGGTGTTTCTAACCACAATCTGGCAGGGTATCGTAACTGGGCTTTCCAACCCTCTCTCTGAGCTGTTTAATCACTCCCAACACTTTCTTCTGATGCTGGGCCAAAGCTGGGGAAGTCTTGGTCCACAAATACCTTTGTGCCATCAAAATTTAGGTCTTTCTTTGCCCATGCCAATCGCAAGATCCTTTCTTTAGTCGGGAATCTCAGAAATTTAATGATAATCGCTCTGAGAGCCCCCTGTCTAGAGCTTGGTTGTAGGGGCCCTGTGAGCTCTTCGATCTCCAGTGGGGGTCATCTCCCAATTGTAATTCAGTCTTTAACCAGCAGTCCATAAAAGCGACCATGTCACTTGCTCAGCTCCCTCAGATACCAACCACTCTAATGTTGTTCCGTCTAGGCGCCTCCGAGTCTCGGCTCTTGCAGTTAAAATTTCTCTCTCACATACAGAAATGCTAGGGACCTTCCAAAAGCCATATGTTCTGATTGTAACCCCTCGAGTGTTGTTCGACTGAGGTAGTTCTTGATTCCAGTCTCTTGAAATCCTTCTGAATATCTGTAACTTTAGCATCTATTTTGTGAAGCAGCTTAATAATTTTCCTTGATTCAGCTCTGGTACTAGTTGAGCCTGAGTCAGAACATGAATCGTCGGCTCCAGATATTGAGGCGCTGATGGCGTGAGGGGCGGGCTAGACCTTCCATCGTCCATCTCGCTGATTCTCCGAGGCAGCCCTTACCATCAATGAGCCTCTTTTTACGTCCGAACCATCGTGGGGCATTGACCCAATTTGACTCACTGCTTAAAACCCCAGGATGCATCCGATGAACTTTGGATTCTCCTTTAGAGTTATATTAGGTGATCAGGCGATGAGTTAAGCCGCCATTGCCACTGGCTACGTCCCCATGCTACTTCTGGTTAATGGTGACCATTTAACATCTGTGATATTTTGGGAGGTTCAGTTTAAAACAAAGTAAAATGAACCACACAGTGATGTTAACATTCAACCCACAAAATAACAACTACCCTTTCAATATACTAAGCATTGAAAAGACTACCAACATAGCCCACCTGTCCATGAAATACATATGACATACCATGGATTGATCACAAATGAGCTTTGTATTCATTCTTTCATGATGCCAGCAATGTAGCCTGGCACTTATGGCTTTGTCAGGCAGCATTGTTGGCAATATTCCAGAGTGAATGGGGAGCATTTTTGTGATCAAACCATTAAATATTCCCCACCTATGCGAGCCTATGGCAATAAATGATGGCACATATCAGAGATATTTTGCTGTTATATGGATATACAGAGAGAATATTTTGATACTCTTACTCTAATAATAATAATATTTTATTTATATAGTGCAATTCATGTTCCAAAGCACTGCACATACAAAATATCATAACAATTTAAAATCAAACACAAATTCAGCACTAGTTTAAAACATCCCCAATTATAAATATCAGTCATTAAAAGCTTGCTGGAAAAGGTGCATTTTCAGGCTAGTTTTGAAGCTCTTCACGGTCCTGCACTCCCTAATCTGACAAGGTAGAGAGTTCCACAGGGACAGTGCCACGAAGATTAATACCCAGGCCCCAGATGCTTTGAAATATACCCTGGGAACCTCTAACAACCCCTCGCCAGATGAGCGGAGAGGCCAGGTGGGGCTGTAGGGAATCAGAAGCTCTTGCAGGTAACTTAGGCCCAGTCCATGCAGGACTTTATAGGTCAACAGACCAATCTTGAAAGTGATCCACCACTGTATAGGCAGCCAGTGCAGAACACACAGCACAGGAGTAATATGACTAGAGCACGATGTCCCAGTCAGCAACCGAGCTGCAGCATTCTGCACCAGCTGCAAGTGGCAGATATCAACCCCAGGAAGCCCCAGGTAAAGGGAATTACAATAATCAAGGCGAGGTCACTAAGGCATGGATCAACATGGGCAGATCATCGGACAGAACAAGATGTTTGATTCTGGAGATGTTCTTGAGATGGCAAAGGAAGACTTGATGACTGCCAACACCTGCACCCATAGTGTAAGCCATCATTAAGAACCACCCCAGATAACGCACCCATTCAGAGGCAGGTAGCTGCACACCATCCAATAGCCCAGATGGTAAACTTACCACCAGCCTCTCTATCCGGTGCCCCAGATCCACTACCAACACCTCAGTTTTACCAGAGTTCAATTTCAACCAGCTAGTCTTCATCCAGTCATGGATCTCCATCAAACAGCTGTTCAACAACGAGACTGCACTATCCAGGTCAGGTGTGAAAGACAGGTAGAGTTGGGTATCATTGCGTAACAATGAAACCTCAGCCCATATCATCTTACAATGTCTCTGAGGGGCAGCAGGTACACCACGAACAACATGGGGGACAACACTGAGCTCTGAGGGACCCGCATGGCAGGAGAAATGGTTCTGAGGAAAAATCCCAGACACCACCCTCTGAGATCTGCCAGCAAGGAAAGAACTAAACCATCTGAGAACTGGACCAGCCAGGCCACAGATAACCCTCAGGCGCTCAAGTAGCACCCCATGGTCCACAGTGTCGTACGCTGAAGACAGATCCAGAAGTACCAAGATGGAACGGCACTTCTGGTCCCTCGCCATCAGGAGATCATTGAGCATTCAAACAAGAGCTGTCTCAGTGCTGTGTCTCTTCCAGAACACTGACTGGAGAGGGTTGAAGATATCATGGATGGTAAGATGGTTCTCCAGTTGTAGCACAACCACTTTCTCAATCACCTTCCCAACAAAGGAAGTTAGAGATAGGTCTGTAGTTGGCACAGTTGTTCAGGTCCAAGGAAGCTTTCTAGGAGTGATGTCACCACTGCCTCTCAGGAGCTGGGAAATTCTCCCAAGTCTAAGGAGCACCAAACAATCTGTGCCAGGATTGGGCGATAAACTCAATACACCCCAATAAAAGGTGTGGGGCCCGGATCCCAACTACAGTACATCATACAACTTCTGGACAAGCCACATGATATCATCTGTCTCCGTCCAGTCAAAAGAACTCCAGGTTGAGCGAGAGAGTGACCAATTACTGACCACCATCAACTCCCATAGAAGGCGCTAAGCAGATCTCGGCCCTGATGTCAGCCACCTTATCAACAAAATAGCGAGCAAACTCATCACACTTAAATTGTAAAAATATCACTCGAATCTGCAGACCAGGATGGGTTGCACAACCTGTCTACAGTTAGAAAGAGCTGAGCTGAGATTTTGAGTGGCAGCAATCTCGCGGACAGAATTCTGCCTTCTTACATGTGATTGCTGATTGATAGCAATGATAATGTTCTATCAATCTAAGGTGGTCGGCACAAGGACGATTTCAATCAGCGACATTCTAACCTTCATCCAACTCATCTCATCTCCTCAAACTCCGTCAAACCAGGGAGTGGGCGAAGAAGAGAGTGGTCAAACATGGACTGGGGCAATGGAATCCATAGCCTAGTGATGGCTCTTGTTATAGGGCAACACCAGATTCTCTGGATCTCACCTGCCTGTGGAACTTCTGAAAGGTCCAACACCGCTGAAGGTCTTCAGGGTTATTCCCTCAATGGGCGGCATTTGACCATTTCCACCTGGGCAGGCCTATAAGGGGGCTGGAAATTGAATCTCACCATGTAGTGATCGGACCAAACAACTGGTTCCACCACCAAGTTGGAGGCCTCAATCCCCAGGAGGAAGACCAGATCAAGAGGTGACCTTGCTTATGCGTAGCAGAGGTAACTACCTGTGTGAACCCCAGTGAATACATACGTTGGAGGAAATCTTGACCAAACTGCGAGAATTCATCGTTGACCCAGGCATTGAAGTCACCTAGGACCATCAGCCTGGGAGACTCCAATGTCATGTCGATGATTGAAGTCCGTGATTTCCTGCAGGAACAATTTCTCACCCCAGGTGGATGGTAGATGAGAATGATCATACAGCCCGGCTGCTACTGTAGTAGCTCAGATGATCTGCCCCAGTACAACAGTAAGATCAATTTCGATCTAAAACAGATAGCCACTGCAGTCTGATCTCAAGTGGTGTATCACGAAAAACCAGCAGCGGCTGCATCAAAATGTGGCCTGCGCTGTCATCAAGCCAGGTCTTGGTGATGCAGCACGCAAGGTCTGTCGACTCAACAAATCAGCAATAATTGATGTCTTGCTTCTAACAGACCTGGCATTGCATAACACCACAAGGGTTGGACTGGGTTCAGGGCCAACCGAGTTATCTGCCCAGATGAACTGGAGCCCTTGGGTATGGTAACTAGACATGGAGGACCACTTTCCAGTAACCATTTCACCCCAGGGTGTCTCCTGGACCATACAACCCCAATATGGCCACCCGCTCCCCTCCGAAGTCCTGGGCCCCTGCCCCTCCCTCCCCTCCTACTAATGATACCCAGTGCCCTACAGTGGTAGTAAACCGATGCAGATAAAGAAGGGGTGAAAAGGCTGGAGGTCCCAGAGTTTGGATGAGGAGTAGTGCCTGACGGGATCCTCAACACAACACATCCTACAACTCAAAAACCCTGTGCTTTCACTCCCTATAAAACTATATTTGCACCCCACAATTTATAAACTAAACAATCCCAAAATATAAATAAACAACCCACAAAATAAAATATAGTGGCAAACATACTGTATAGTAGGTAATATTAGCCTCCTTTTATTTTAGCGATATTAGCTGAAACAGAAATACTCTAATATTTTCTGATCGCTAATATTATCTGCTCATTATGGCATTTACTGTACGGTTTAGCAACATCGATTAGCAGCTGTTAGCATGCCTACTGCTGCTAAGTAACAGAAAAGTGCTGCTAAGTACTGGAAATAGAACAAGGACAACTGTTTTGAGTGCTTTAAAAAGCTTTTTAACTTTATTGAACACAATCAAGGGAAAAGTGCATCTCGTTTTCTCCTTATTCTGCAACTGCAACAAAAATCAGAAACAGAAGTGCATACAGCTGCTCCTAGCCTAGGATAGTGCTACAACAGTAAGAAAGTATTAAGACCATGTTACCCCCAAAAAATAAATCTGCCACAGTAGTGTTAAGTCCTCCCTTCTTCCCTCGGCTTCAGCTTCTCTTCTGCTTCACACTTCAGTATTGTCAGCAGTTTGTCGTATTTGTGAGGCAGAGAAAGCACAAATGAACCTGCACTGAAACAATACAGTTCATTATGACTACACTTAACATTATGTATCATGAGTTTGTATTATATCGCTCAAACACTGGTCATGAGCACTGCAGTATCTCTGCCTGCTGGAAACCTTGATTAATGTCCACAGTATGAAGCTACTCTCAAGCCAGCAAGAATGATGTTCCTTCAGGTTCTGGAATTGGAAATCTGCCGTGAGGTTTTCGGTACCACTAGCAGCCAGTCTGTGCGATACAGCCCCCGCATACCAAGAGATGAATTCTTTTTGTAGGAAATCTTTAAACACTTTGTTTACGGATATGTCTAAGGGTTGGAGGACATCCATACATGTAACGGCACATACATAGGGATAACTTAATTCTCCTCCAAGTGTTGCAGGTTGGCCTCAGTTGTGTGTGCCCGGTATAAGTCCGCACAAGCAAGGCTTTCTGTTCCTCAGGCAGACAAACAGCGTTAATTTGTGACTTAATGCGTGGCACAATAATGTTGTCGATGAGCTGCAAAGTTGTCTTCACATTTGCCTAGTGGTTGTCGATTTGTGATATTCCAGTCACTGGGAATTTGTGTTTAGGGTGGCATGCTGCAGTTCAGCCCTTATAGATCAGCTGTGGGGCAACATTGTGCCAGACATGGTGCAGAGCTAGTATGACAGAGAACTGTCTTTTGTTCTTAAACCAGTCACGGAGACCTGCTTTGCTCCTGTTGTCTCCATAGTCCATTCTGAAATGGGAATTATATTAACCCCATTACATCAAGTTTAAAATCAATTGAGGCATGAGCTCCTGGATGCCAGCTCTTGATATACTGCCCAGAAAAGCAGCTTTAAAGGAGTGGAAATGGCGGGGTGTCTTACAGCCAGCTTTCATCCCCTTTCACTTGCTATAACCTATCCTGTTGAGGAAACCCCAAGACCACTTACAGGTTAGTGTCAGGTGGCAACTGTGCTCAATGAGTAGCTGTGGAGACTTCACTTAACGATACCCCAGCTATCTCCTGAATTACTCCAACACTGACAACTGCCCCTCCATGTTGACAGTCTTTACTATACTTTTCAACTGACTCTCCAAATTGTCCTCCAAGTGAATTGGCTGACCACGGGTTTTGTTGGGAGGACAAGGGCCATAGTGGTAGGGTCTGGAGTTTTCTTTAGCCATACAAGGTAGTCCACCTTAAAATTACGGCCTGAACTTTTATTATTGTTTTGCCTGTAGTATTGAGGTAATAACGGACTGTGGCCATTACGCCATGCTCTCGCATACCTCCCCAGCTGGAATCATGTCTCTGGGGTAGTCCGCATAGGTGTTGTGGCGTCCTCACTTAGCTGGTGGTGGGGATGCAACAAGTTCTTTGGCAACAGTGTTTGTCACTTCAAGCTCAACACTGGAGCTGTCTGCCAAATCTGCTACTGATATATCCGAGGTATCCACTGGGTAGTTCCTCTTAACCTGCGATGACTATAGCCACTTCAAGAGGGACATTATGCAGAAAACAGGCAACAAGGTATTCAGGTAAAATCTTAGGACAACACTGATCAGATCTAGAATCTGCACTGGTCTGTAAGTCACACCCACTTCAGTACTGCAATTCGGAGAACCAAGCGCTAAAATAATTGGCGCTAATAAGTACAGCATACCAGATGCACAAAATATATCAGGCACTAATATAACCTGCTATACAGTATTCTCACTGTAGCTCATGACTGTCTGAAGCCAGTGGCATGAATAGCAAGCTTTCAAGTTCAGTGAGCCCATGTTGACTTGCGCAGCAACACCAACTCACTTCCAGCAAAATCCTCCCTTATACTGCCAGGCTCCTCACTCTGGAAAAATCATAAAACAAGACACCCTTTTATGTTGTGGAAACATTACAACAGAAACAGTCTGCCAGTACTCACTGCGCAGAGTTATCTCATCCTTATCTGGCACTCACAGGGTCATGCGTTTTCATGCAGTGACTACCTCCTGGGATTGCCACTATCATATCCCTCTGTCACCATGGAGTCTCCCTCTCCCGGATTGTGTACATTAGTGGCCCTGTCTTTTGAGTAGGCTTCACCTGCTGCAATCACTGTACTTGCCTCCGCTGCTCAGTCAAAACTCACAACATTGATCTGATGCAATTAAAGCGTCACAGCCCAGTCAGTCATCCTGAAACTGCTGCAACCACAAGTCAAAGGTGTACAATATTAAAACATCTTATTGGTTAAAAAAAAAAAGGCAATACAAAAGCAAAACAGATGGCATTGCTTTAATCGAGTGTTCCATGGCCTACCAGACATATGTCTGTTGTTCCTCCCTTGTGCAGTTTAACCTTACCACTTGTGATGCCAGCGGTCAAGCTACAGTACACGTGGAGAAATGTCGGCAGTGTTCCTGGTAGGCCATGACATATCCTTTACTTATGTCATAAGAGTAATGAATGACAGTGCAGAATAAACAGTGTTATTTTGCCCATTATTCAGCTGCATTGGAAATAACATATTTATTTTCACCAGCTCATGTTATTCTGCTACAGCCTTGTCACAGTGGCAACACAGAACCCATATTATAACTAAGACATTCCGCAGGGCATCGCTGAATAGGCTTTGTGTTCAGTCTGGAATGTTGACAGCAGTGCAGCTTAGCACTGGAGGCTTTGCTTCATTTAGCCACTCGTTGTGGGTGGCATTGTTGGCAGTGTTGTAGACTGAATAGGGAGCTTGTTCCTGGATGCCCCATGGAATATCCGATAGAGGTATGTAATAATACACATCTCTATCCTGTAAAGCATAATGGCAATAAAAAGCAACAGGAATAATATGGGCTATAAATAAAATAGAATGTTTAGGGACAGTGGAGTTATGATGCCACTTTTCAGGGCCTATGTCTGCCCTCGCTTGGAGTTTGCCTCACAAGTGTGGAATCCTTTCAAGAAAAAAGAAATAAACAGTGTTGAAAATGTCCAAAGAAATTTTACAAATACAATAATTGGACTTAGAGGAAAAACTATGAGAAGAGGATTAAATCACTTAACTTGATGTCATTAATTACCAGATGAATACAAGAAGATGTATTACTTAGATCTGATATTATGCAGGACCTAGTACTGTTGCATGAGTTGAACATCAGATTTAAAGAAGGTCAAATGGAGACTAGAGGTCATCCCATACAAATCTTGGGAATAACATTTTTACATATTCAACGAAGTATTTTCACACATCAGGGCCAGATATTCAAAACTTAGCCCTGGGCTAAATTAGCACTGCACGGCATGCTAAATTAACCCTGAACCAGTAAGCAAGCTATATTCAAAGGAATAGCCCAGGGTTAAACCTGCTGAATATAGCATGCAAAGGAAGCAATACAGAACAGGGCAGGGAGTGCAGTGCTAAAATAGCCGGGAAATAAGACAACTCTGAATATAGCAACGGGAAGTGCAAATGCAACAGCAGATCAGTGGACACAAAGGTGGAGTAAGCAGAGCTGAAGTTGATGGACAATACGTGTGATAACAGTGAAGGGTTGCACAACAACTGCAAATGATAATGCAGGCCACACACTGCTGAACTGTGCTATTCTTTTGAGAACATTGCAGGGCTAATCCAATTGCCCAGTGTTAACACATTAGCCCACTGCAAAGACATTAGCCTGGGGCAAAAGTTTGCTATATTCAAAGCTCCTATGGAATCTATGTACAAACAGCCACATTAGCATCTCATTAAGGCCTGTTTAGCATACATTAGCATGACGATTGCCCAGTGCTATTCCATGGTGCACACAGCTCCACCTGTAGGTCAGACTGGATGTACAGGCTAAAAGTCATGGGCCAGGGTGTGCACACAGCTCCAACTGTATGCCAGCCTCGAGAAACAGTATGTTAGCTGCAGGGCATGGGTGTTGGCAGGTATCATGAGTGCATACTCCCACCCAGTCAGCACTGGAATGAGGGACACAGACACTCTGAATGTAGAACTTAGAGAGGACACTGATCCCCATAATGAGAGGCACATCTGCAAACATGGAGACACAAATGCAGGACACAATGGAAACCATAACCTTTGTATGTACACAGGGTAAGAGTTATGTAGCACCATAGAATAATATGACTCCCTGCTTGAAAGTCTGGCTGTACAGTACAGTCTCTGTGTGTGCACCACTGTTCCCAGGAGGGCGAATGCAGGTCAGGGCTATAGTGAGAGGAACACAGAGGATGTCCCCTGTACTGAGGGACACTGTAGATGACTGTGTAACTGTGTGTAGGTATCTATCTATATACCTATATTTAAATTATATGGCACGGTAATGCCACTATAGTTAGGGTTGAGTACCCATTTAAGGTTAAATCTGAAATTTGGCAGCTTAATAACTTTGCCACCATACAACGGATGTGCCTGAAATTTGGAATGCACGGTCTGGTACCATAGATCTCCGGATCTGGCAAGCTGCATTGTGGTCAGATGTACAGTTGCGGAGATACCGAGTGCCAAAAATGCATAAATTATGGGTTTTGAGCATTTCTTTGCTCTTGCCTACAGTCCACCGTTTTGCGTGGTCAGTCCAAAAACTTCAGGGAACATGCAGCCAGGGTCCCCAATGTGCCTTTTGAAGATGTTGTGAAAAAATATAAAACGGTTCAAAAATTATTCAAAAACACTGAATCCCATTATAGTCTACGGGAAAGTTAAAATATTCAACACTGTCGCAAATGCAGTTTTTATTGTCGCAAATGACCCCTTTACTTTTGTAATTCAGCCATTTTTTTCAGTTGTTGGTCAAAGAAATGTTTGACATTTAAATTTTGGACCCTCTAGGGGCACAATTCTTGTGTTCACCTAGTCGAGCCCTGAGGATGCTACCCATGTCTTTTTTGAGGTAAAACACCCCAGAAATAAGTTTTTTAATTTTATGAACAGTAGTGTCACAAAGTACTGTTGTAAATGCGACACTTTCATGATTTAGTTTTGCGAAAATGTTGTGATTTCTGAGAAAGTACTTTTGCAGCACTATACAAAACAATAGGAAATCTTTGCCACCCTGCTGCAAACCAATAGTTTGGTCTTTTGGGCTGAAATTTGCAGGAAGACAGCCAACATCTCACAGATGTGCCTTTTGGTGGTCTGGTGCCAAAACATTACTGGGATTCAACGTTACGGCGCCGAAGTTGATGATTTTTCCCATAAGATAACATTGCGGCATCTGCCACGTGTTTTGGGTCCCTTATCTCGAAAAAGGTTTGAGATACAGAATTTTTATCTTAAAACTTAGCCCTCCCCTGCTGCAGGGCTAAGACCAAAACTAGCTTGGAAAGTCATAAACAATATGAGAAATTGATTTTTTCTACAGCGTATGGTTCCTGAGATATAAACAATGTAATATTACAAGTACTCATTTTTGGGTATGAGGCCCATTATTATGGCCACATTCTTTGTATTCACTGTGCTTCTGAATGCACCTTTTGGGACGCAAAGTGTGTGCATTTGCATTAGTTTTACTGTTAGCATTTATGCTCATGTTTCTTCTTGTGTTCCCATTACAGTTTGCATTAGCATTTCCATTTGTGTCACCTATGTGCATTATCACTTGCGTTTGCGTTTCACTTGAATTTGTGTTTCTATTTGTGTTACTGTTTCCTTTGGCGTTACCATTGCCGTTAATGTTACTGTTGCATTTGCATTTCCATTTAACGTTACCGTTACCATTTGTGTTACCATTTGCATTTCCTTTACTGTTAGCACTTGCGTTTGCGTTGTCCCTTGCGTTACTGTTTCCTTGTGTATCAACGCTGTCGTTACCGTTTGCATTTCCATTTGCATTTCTGTTTGTGTTACCATTACTGTTTGCATTTCCATTACCGTTTGTGTTACCATTACTGTTTGCATTAATGTTGGCACTTGCGTTCCATTACCATTTGCGTAATCATTTGTGTCATCGTGTGCTTTACCATTTGCACTTATGTTTGCATTACTGTTAGCACTGCTGTTTCCTTTGATTCACCATTGGCATTACCATTTGTGTTTGCTTTACCGATACTGTTTGCATTTCGGTGCAGTTTTCTTTAGCATTTTCATTTCACGTCACCATATGCGTTTGTGTTTACAGTTTGCGTTTGTATTTGCGCTTGCATTTGCATTTCCATTTTGTGTTACCGTTTGGTTTTCATTGCCATTTCGTTACCATTTCTGTTTGTGCTCACATTTGTGGTTGCGTTCCGTTACCATTTGCATTACCATTTATACGTGCATTTTCATTACTGCTACTATTCTCATTACTATTACCATTAATGTTAGCATTACTGTTAGTAGTAGTAGTAGTAGTAAAATGTTTATTTTTAGACAGGGTAGTACTTTAGGTCCTAAGACCTATTTACAAAGTAATCCTGTTTCATGTTCATACAAGCTGCAAAGCATTTATAAATTACAAAGACATAATAAACAGATGTCATACAAAATCCTAAAAATTCCTATCATAACCATAGTTACAAGAATGTCAGCATCACATTTCATTACTCATATCTAACATATAGACACAAACAGATAAATTATAATGGTTAATTAGCGTTAACATTCCCATTAGGATTACCATTACCGTTGCGTTACTGTTAGCGTTACCTTTACTGTAAGGATTATTACATACAAATGGGAAGCATGGTGGAAGTGTGGGGCTACTATTTGTAGTGCACATTCTCAAAAAGAAGGAATTCATGGCAAAAACTCTGTTTAATGCAACAGTTAGGGTTGTTCCACAGTGACACAAGTGAGGAAATTCGTGTTAGGGTTGTCACCCCTACCATCCCACCACCACCACCCCACCACCACTAACAGGCATCAGGGTGTGCGTTGGTGTCATCGTACCTAACTCTCATGCCATTCTCCTATTCTTCACCACCTCAGCTTCTTTACACATGGAAGGGGTGAGAAGGCCGACAACCACACCGCACATCCCGATGCTTGTTGGTGGGGGTGGGTGCAGTGCCACTACTCCTCAAGACCAGGTATTGGACCATGAGTGCAGAGCTACAGCCCAAATGAAGGCATAGACCTCAATGTTATACCTCCTGATTGCAGGTGCAGACAAATTAGGACATTGAACAGCTGCATGGGCTCAGCCAGGATGCCCCACCCCAAGAACAGGTATTGGATCCTGAGTGGTGAACTACAGCTCAAATGAAGGCATATACATCACCGTTATACCTCCCTGATACCAGTTGCTGACAAATTAGCACATTGAGCAGTTGCGTTGCTTAGCTGGGCAATGCATCCACCCTCCACCCCTCAAAACTGGGTACTGGACCCTGAGCATTGAACTATATCCCAAGTGAAGGCATAGACATCACCATTATACTTCTCTGATACCAGTTGCTGACAAATTAGCACAATGAGCAGTTGCACGGCTCAGCCAGGCAATGCCCCTACTGTTAAAGATCAGGTATTGGACACTGAGTTCAGAGCTACAGCTCAATTGAAGGGACTGATATAAATGTTATACCTTCTAGAAATTAGAACATTGAGCAGTTGCATGCCCTCTGACAGGCAATGCCCCACCACCCAAGACCAGGTACTCTACCCTACATCTCAAATGAAGGCATAGACATTAACGTTATACCTCCCATATACCAGTTGCTGAGAAATTAGGACATTGAGGAGTTGCATGCCCTCAGGCAGGCAATGCTCCCCACCCTCCAAGAAACAGGGATTGTACCTTGAGTGTAGAACTACAGCCCAAATGAAGCTATAGACATCAATGTTATACCTCCTGATACCAGGTGCAGACAAATTAGGACACTGAGCAGTTGCATGGTGTCAGCCAAGCAATGCCCCACCACCCAAAACCAGGTATTGAACTTGGAGCGTTGAACTACAGCCCAAGTGAAGACATAGACATCAAGGTTATACCTCTTTGATATCAGGTGCAGAGAAATTAGGACATTGAGAAGTTGCATGGGCTCAGCCAGGCAATGCCCTACACCCAAAGATCAGGTATTGGACCCTGAGTGCAGAGCTACAGCCTAATTGAAGGCATAGATATCAACGTTATACTTTCCAGATACCAGTTGCTGAGAAATTAGGACATTCAGGAGTTGCATGATCTCAGGCAGGCAATGCCCCACCCCCAAGAATATGGATTGGACCCTGAGCGTGAGAACTACAGCCCACATTAAGCTACAGACATTAATGTTATACCTCCCTGATACCAGGTGCAGACAAATTAGGACATTGAGGAGTTTCATGGCCTCAGCCAGGCAATGCCTCCACCCCTAAAGATCAGGTATTGTACCCTGAGTGTTGAACTATGGGCCAAATGAAAGCATAGACATCAATGTTATACCTCCCTGATACCAGGTGCAGACAAATTAGGACACTGAGGAGTTTCATGGCCTCAGCCAGTCAATGCCCTACCCCTAAAGATCAGGTATTGTACCCTGAGCATTGAAATATGGCCCAAATGAAGGCATAGACATCAATGTTATACCTCCTGATACCAGCTGGTGACAAATTAGGACATTGAGGAGTTGCATGGGCTCAGCCAGGCAATGCCTCCACCCACAAGAACAGGTATTGGACCCTGAGTGTTGACTGACAGTCCAAATGAAGGCATAGACATCACCATTTGTACCTCCTTGATACCAGTTACTGACAAATGAGCACATTCAGCAGTTGCACGGCTCAGCCAGGCGGTGCCCCCACACCCCAAGACCAGGTACTGACCCTGAGCATTGAACTACAGCACAAATGAAGCTATAGACATTAATGTTATACCTCCCTCCCTGATACCAGGTGCAGACAAATTTGGACACTGAGGACTTTATCGGCTTAGCCAGGCAATGCACCCACCCCAAGACCAGGTATTGGACCATAAGTGCAGAGCTACAGCCCAGATGAAGGCATACACATCAACCTTATACCTCTCTGATACCAGCTGGAGACAAGTTAGCACACTGAGGAGTGGCATGGCCTCAGCCGGGCAATGACCCCAGCCTGCAAGACCAGGTATTGGACCCTGAGTGCAGAGCTACAGCCCAAATGAAGCCATAGAGATCAATGTTATGCCTCAGTGATTCCAGCTGTACACATGCTAGGACACTGAGGAGTTGTAAGGCCTCAGCCATGCAATGTCACCCACCCCCTGACCAGGTACTGGAACTTGAGTGCAGAGCTACAGCCCAAATGAAGCCATAGACATGAACATTATATCTCCCTGACACAAGCTGCTGAAATTTGGACACTGAAGAGTTGCACAGCATCAGCCAGGCAATGCCCCCACCCCTCCTACAGCAGCTATTGGAACTTGAGTGCAGAGCTACAGCCTAAATAACAAGAAATTCAAGTATAAAAAGAAATAACAAGAAAGTCAAGGTATAACAAGAAATAACAAGAAATTCAAGGTGTAAATGAAATAACAAAAAATCAACACATAAAAAGAATAAATGAAAATAAACACATGAATAAAGTGAAAACAATTGCTTTTGGGGGCAATAACTAAATAAATGCTGGCAGCAGTTGTTGTTTAGGTCTCTGTTACCACAGAGATGGTCCACAAGGAAGCGACAGCGGAATTGTTTCATTCACAGAACCTTTCAAGACCATAGCATACTGCTGCTTAATAAAATGTAGTACACTAGGAATGTGATTTCAAGTGTGTAAAAGGTCATTTTGAGATAGTTTATGAATATAAATGTCATAACAAGAAATAAAACTAAATTTTCAATGAATAAAAAGAAATAACAAGAAATTCCAGAAAATCAAAAGAAAATTATAAAAATAAAAAGAATGTCATGAGTCTCTAGTAATAATGATCACACCATTCTGGCCAAGAAGAGGGTGGTTCGCGCAGTAATGACAATGGCAATGGATGAGGGACGCTTGCCATTCAGAGAGATATACTGGTTCAGGGCCCAGTAACACACCCCAGCCCTTGCAATCGGAAGCTATGGCCTGGCTCCTGAAAGGAGAGACTGTTGAGTAATAATAACAATAATAATAATAAAACTTTATTTTTATGGTGCCTTTCAAATTCAAAGGCGCCTAACAAATTTAAAATCAAAAATCAACATCAACAATATATATCATATAAAATCAGCAATAACAGTACAGGGTACAGTATAGAGTACAGGCTATCATGAGTCAGTCATCAAACCTATTCTACTCTCAAGGACGTTCTCCACAACATCGGCTTATGGCAGCCAATGGTGAATATTTACATCATGGTGTGAACTGGGAAACATACAAACAGGAACACTAACCTTAGGACTAGGATATCGCCCACCTAGGTTAAATAACGAGGATAGTGACTTATTCTAAATTGTTTAGAAAATGTAAAATAAACAAAAACACCATACTAATGGGGATTTCAACTACCCTAATATCGTTTGGCAAACACTGGTTAGTAGTAACCTTAGTGAAAGTAAATTAATTGATTATACCATTCAGAATAATCTGGATCAAATAGTAACAAAATCAACCAAAAGACATAATACACTTGATTTAGAATTAACAAATGATATGGACAACATATATGGACTGAAACTAAAACCACCACTAGGAGATTGTGACCATCAAGTTATTGAATTTTCATATAAAGCAAATACAAATATAACAAAAGGTGTAACTACTATTAAACATTATCACAAGGCAAATTATAAAAAATCAAGAATATCTCTCAACCTGGAACTGGAAGGAAGAACTTCAAAACAAAGACCTTGAATCAATATGGATAAACATAAAAAACTTAGATTATTGCATAGACAAATGGGTCCCAGTGATTAAGAAATAGAAAGATAACAGGAGATGTTCCCTTGGTGGAATAATAATATTAAGAAACTAATTAGAAAGAAAATGGATTATTTGCTAAATTAAAAAAATCCTCTAAATGGTAAAGAAAAACTTAAACATTGATAATAAAAACTCAAATGTATTATTAGAAACTCAAAACAGAACATCGAAAAAAGCTGGTAAATAAAGTAAAGACAATAAAAAAACTGTTTTCAATTACATTGGAGTACAAAGGAAACCAGAAGGGGTTGGACTGATTATAACATGAAATAAGACTATAACGGAGGAAAAGGAGACAGCAATAGAACTGAATAAGTATTTCTACGTGTATAAATCAAAAGAAGATATATACAAACCTATCATAAATCCAACATATAAGTATATCCCAATACTGAAAGTGAAATTAGTAAAATTATAAAAGACCTTAAATAAATAGCTCAGTGGGTCCGGATGGAATGACTCCCAAATTCTTCAGGAATTAAAATTGAACTAGTTGGACCACTAACCATTTTATTCAATCAGTCACTAAAATGGTGAAGTATTACAAGAATGGAAACAAGCTCTAATAACACCAATACATAAGAATGGCCCTAGAACAGAAACTAAAATTATAGACCAATAAGTCTAACCTTGGTATTATGTAAAAATACTGAAAAGAGTAGCACAATGACAAATCACAGACATGGGCCCAATTCTAGAAAGCATATGCCAATGAGTAACACAGATGCGCTAACGGAATGGTGTAAGCTGCAAATCACGTCCAGCAAATACACCAAATGCAATTCTACATTACGAGATGTACGCTGGCGCAATGCAGTACACCAATAGCGACTTACGCTAAGTTGCGATAAACCTGCAGGTACGCAAATGCAAACTGAACATACGCCAAGGAATGGCAGAGAAATGCCAGGGCAGGATTCTAGAAGCAGCAGTGCCACAACATACACCAAGACCAGATGGCGCAAATAAACCAGGTGGAAGCAGCTGTAACATACACAACAAAGAAAGGAGCAGGCCAGACACACAGCAACACACATGTGAGATAGGATAGAGAGGTCCGAGGAAGGCAGGCACACAGGGCAGTGTGGCACAGGGGTACAAAGGGAGCACAGAGACCACAGGCACAATGCAGGGATGATGGCGCCACCAGGCACAATGCCTCTGCCATGGCCACTGATACATGTAAACAGTGCAACAACAACAGGGACACAGCACTGGGTGGCACAGACCAATGGACAGTCGGTGGTGGGGCTCACCAACCTCGGTGCCAGTGGTGCCATCTGCAGGGAATAATGGCACCCGAGGGTGGAAAGAGTGCAGCACAGGCACAGTGCCACCACACACAGCTGGGAGGTACAATGTGAGGTGGTAAGGACACCATAGCATGCAAGGCGACCTGCAGCACACAGGACACCATGCAGATGTGGCCTGGGGACAGTGGCCTGTGCTTGAGCAGCACAAATGGCACACAACCTGATGCAGGGAGGAGGAACACTGGGGACAGCAGGCACCAACACCAGTGTGCACCCCTGCGCATAGTGACAGACACACACACACACACACACACACTCACATAGCCAAGCATACCAGTAACAGACACAGAGACAGTGTGTATGGCAAATTATACCATGCACCTCAGAAAGCAACCAATCAGAATGGCAGGCTGGCACCCCTCTGTTGTAAATCCTCTGATAATCACCGCAAAGGTGCCAGCCAACCGCATGTTTAAAAAAACAGTCCGACCCCGAAATCTCGGAACTCCAACCGCCATCTTGCTTCCTGCTAACTGGGATCCCAAAACAACACCTCCGTAACATCACGAATAAAATACTCTGTGAGCCTCAGTGTCTAATTTTAAACAACCTTTCTGTTTCCTGCAACCACTTCCACCCGGCTCACCTCAAAATAATGTTTTCTCCGTTCAGCTCCGCTCCATTCCTGTACAATTCCTTCTCTCCTTACAGTCCCTGTCTCATTTTAAAATCCCGCTCTTCCTCTATCAATGGCAGCATGAAAAAAAATAAAACAGCAAAGAACTTCCGACGACTGTAACAGATTCTCCCCCAGTCCATTTTCATAGTCACGGACATTAACCGGAAGCTCCATGGCGGCAACACTAATGGGTCACAGCATGTCAAGAAGAGGAACACCTCGGTTTTCCACATGCCGCAACAGTCCCTCAGCCGGCTACACCATCACTTTCTCCCGCAGCTCCCAACTCAAACTCCGTGGGCCCTTAACAGCAACTCGCCATCCAGTCCTGTCAGCAACAAAGCGCAGCATCAAAAGCAAGCAACCAATAACAAAATGCTGCAGGTTGCAGCTTGAACTGCAACAACATGAAGAAACCTCCAAAGACAAACATGGTGGGCTATAAATGTTTTTCTATGTGCATATTTTGAATATAAATCTTAAATAAGGCACTATTTTTTCAGCGTAAGCTTATTTCTCTCTGAAAACATTATTTTAATACATAAAAATATACCTTTTTAAAAGAACTCATCCATGGTATATCTATGTATAATCGCAATAAGCCACTCAGGGGATGTGGGTTATCGGGGGATTACCATGGCTGAGCAGGATTTACCTACTGGCTGCACCTCGTGGGCAAACCACTCCAGCCATGGTAAATCCCCGATAACCACACACCCCCTCATGGCTTATTGCTTAATGATTTAATGATCAAAATGGGACAGAGATACAGGCTAACAATGGGAGGATGGGGATGAACAACAGGCAACAACAAACTTAAACAGCACAGTAAACCCAAACCCAAACAGCCACCCACAGCACCCCAAACACCAACCTGCACTTACGTACACTGAGGGCTGTGCGAATACCAAGTATTACTTTCGAATACCCGCGAATAGTAAGCTATCCGAATATTCGAACCAAATACGAATAGTCCACTATTCGGCTGGTTCTGTATTCGCCAGCCAAAAGAAAAAAAAAAAGTATTCCCACCTCCTGGCCAACATTAAATTAATATTTTAGTGCTGGTGTCTAGTGGTCCCACCCTCCGCCAATCCCCAGTCCAAAATGAAGAATCTCCCTTCCAAAGACCCTCAGCAATACCCCCAGTCCCCGTCCCCAAATATATAAAAATAAAAAAATCTGGTAATGTCCCTGGTGTCTAGTGGACCCCCACCCTGTCAGAAAGTGCCTCCCACCCTCCTCCCCCACACCCATGACCCAGAGTGGGCTACCTGCACAGTCCTCCACTCACCTCCATGGCCAGCAGCCCGACTGAGTTTTCAGTGAATGAGCGCCTGCCACACATCCACACCATCACCCCATTTGAAGCTGCATGCGGCCACACCTGCTTGGTGGACAAGGCTGACACAATGACAACCATGGGCACCGGCATGGGACAGATAGTTACTTACCTGTGATGTGCACCGTGGAGTCTGCAGTGGGTGGCGCTGACTGGTCTGGAGCACACCTGGATGGGGAAAGAGCAGGTCAACATAAGCCTGTGGCACAGTCGGGACTCCAGAGCTGCTGCGATGTGGCAATGTGTACCTACCTGGACCTCACGGTGGTGCTGAATCCTACACAGGGACAGAGAGCAACAATGTCAGGTACACAGTGCTGGACAGGCATTGGGAATGTGTGCATTGAACAATGTCGTATACTCACCCAAAGTTCTGTATTTGTCCCGTGGAGCTAGGGAGGAATGGACATGGGTTAGTACACAGCGGATGTGCCCCCATGGCCAGCAGTCTCTGGGTGCTGACCCCTCCACTGTCTCCATCCCACAGGCATGTACCCACACATGGCCCAGGACAGCCCCCTGGACATCTGCCATAACCACCCATGCACAGGGTGGATGTGGTCAGGTGCAGACCCGAGCAGTGTAACATGGAGGGCATGGTACGGGACAGTGCCACACAGCCAATAGGGCAGGCAGCAGTGCTCTGTGTGAATGGCACAGGCAGTGTCCTGTGTAGGCCCGCCTCGCACAGTCTGGGCCATGGCTGGTGGCACCGGCCCCATCCATGGGGACAGCCAGGACATGGTCCACCACGTGCTGCACACGGACATGGATGGCACTACAAGGTTGGACGTGTGGCATGACTGGACACTGCACAAAGGCCTGTGGGTGGGCAAGCCCACCACCACAGAGACACACCACAACAAACAGATATGCTTCCCTTTTGCACCAGTTACAGCGACATGTGTGTCTGGGCCATGGCACCAACTGTATGGGCCAGTCACGGGCACTGTGTTGGCAACACAGTCGTGATACCCGTGACCGGTACCAGGCACTATGCACACATGGTGTGCCGCTGGCACACTGTCCATGCACCACGCCTCCAACACAGGATTACAGAACTTGCATATGGACAGTCTGTGACACACCTATGTGACCCTGTAGTACAGCATGCCACCGTGGTGTGGCAGCAATGTCCAACAGGGTGTGTGGGTGCTGGGCCCTGCCTCATCTCTGGTGACCGTTGTACCTCCCTGCATCAACCCGTGCCCACACACCAGAGGTGTGATGGGACACCTGCCGACACCCTCCATGGCAGGCAATAGTGCCCACCACAAACACAATACCAACCTGTGCAGGTACAACCCTCCCTGGGCACCCACAGTGAGGGCACACCCATGGTAGACCATGTACCATGCTCAGTGGCGTCATGCCACACTGACAGGCCCAAACCCCTCACCCTTCCATGGCACATCCCAGGTGCAGGGCAGCCAACATCGGGAACACAGCTGCCAGACCGCTGTCAACTGTGCCAGGACCTGCGTACACCATGCCACCGGTGTGCACTGCAGCTACCCTGTAGTAGCTTCACGGCCCGCCAATGCATGCATGGCGGTGTGTCTAAGCCCACCAGCTGTGGCAGCTGTCATTACCTATGTGGGCTGTCTGTGTGGCCCGACTGCAGCAGACACAGCCCTGTACGCAGGAGCCGATGAGGGGGTGTGGCCATGGCCTGTGCAGCACAGGCATGCCGGCATGTGCCATGGGCAGTACCACTGAGGGGCTCAGAGGAATGGGGGCATACCCCAGATGCCCCTCAGCATGGGGGCCATCCCACCTCATGCCCCGCCCCAGAGCCCTGGCCCAAATCTAGCCCACATGGGCAGTGTGCCACCACGCAGCCACTGTGCAGTGCCTGCATGCCACTGGCCAGTTGCCATGTCCACAACACACCCATCACCGCTGTTCACGGCGTGCATCTCACCACCATGGGTGCCACAGCAGTCTGGCCTGTGCCCCACACCCGAGGGTCACTGTCCCACAACGTCCTCAGGGGTTGGACGGGGGCTGTGTGTCCCATCTGGTCAAGGACATAGCCATAGGATGTCAGGCCCCACCGCAGGCATGGGGAGGCCAGCCTGGCCTAACCGCATGGATGAGTGATGGACCACACAGGCAACAAGTTACCACCCACATGTGGCAAGTCCAGTATACCACCCACCACACAGTGGTCTGTGGCCGTAACATGCCCCCATATCCCTGCCCACCCTCCCACAGCACAGCCCTGGTACTGTCCACAGCCATTGCACATTACCTATCTGATCCCTGACTGTTCACCTTTGGGAGGGCCATGCCTGCACACCACCTGCCCATACCACAGCACGGGACTGTTCCCCATTGCACCACACAGGGGTTCCCTGTGCCACACTGCGGAGACCTGTGCCACATACATTGTTGGCCTATGGGAGCATCACTTTATTGGACATGCTGCCTGTCACTATGACAGTTACCCCAAGACAGGCATGTGGAACATGTACAGGGTGTAGCCAGACAATTCTGTATTATACAAGCAAACACCATGCCCCTCCATCTATAACAGTATACATCCCTCCAAATGCTCCCCCTTCCAATCATGTATGACTGATGTCAGATGTCCTCTCTACACCCCTACAGTGGTCTACATGTGACCCCCTCCTACACAACAGATGTATTTACAGTGACACCCATCAGTGGCCTACAGAGACACATATGCTACAGATCAGAGTACTAATGCAATGTGAACAGCATATGGAACATGACAGGCACTCCACATGTCTCAGACAACTGTGTACAGTGTGTGTCCTGCCTACACCCTTGTACATGACTGCTACAGTAAAACAGTGATCTGTGCCCTAGGCGTTGTCTGTTACAGTTCTCCACATGCAGGCCATGGGTTCCACAGTGTGACAGGCACTATACAACAAATGGGTAACAAATGGCTCAGCGGTATGCATGCTTCTCCCAGTCCCTCATGGCAGTAACAGAAACAGTAGGGGTATGTAAGGGGGGGCCTGCTGTGGCCCAGTGCTCACCAGTCTGCTGAGGTTCTGTCCCTGTCCTAGTCTTACTGGCACTGTTCATATGCAGCTTTCTCCAACTCCCAGGTCTGCAATCCCTGTACCACTACACAGTGCCTGGGCTAACGACTACGCAACTGCATGTGCCCCACGTGCTTTTCAAACATGTATCACATGTAGCACTTGCAGATGTGCATATGCAGCATGCGTGATGGCAATTGTGATGTGCAATACCACTGTGTGGCATGGCATCTGCGATATCCGGATGCAGCCTGTCTGTGTCACGCATGTCGTGTGCTCCCTGGCATAGCGCAGTTTTCGCGGAATGGGTGTGGGTGGCTGCGCTTGTGTGGTACCTGTGCCTGCAGGGCTCTGTGTGTGGGTGTGTGTGTGTACTTGTGCGATGCACCAGGGGCGTGTGGCTGGCAGTTGCCCACTGGTTGTGGCACACAAGAGTAATGTTGCACCAAGGGTCATACTCTACCCCGTTCCACCCAACACGATGCCCCACACTCACCCATGCACACAGCCATGAATATATATATATATATATATATATATATACAACACACACACACACACACACACACACACACCCATGTGACCGCACAGTGCCTCCCCATGGACATGTGCCCCAGCCATGACATATCACCCCACACCCCATTGCAGCCCCACAACAGTTCCCCTACTGCACAGGTTACCTGGATGACTCACAGCCTCTGCCACCTGCACGCCATCCTCGCACTGACCCCTTCAGTGCCGGGTGTTGGGCTGTGGGGATCCTGCCAGTCTGGCGGGTTGTGCAGTGCCCTGGCAGACCTCCGCTGGCATCGCACCCTGTGGGCCTGTGTGTGCCCCACAGGTGGGCTGCTGTGCCTCCGCCCACGAGCCTACTTGCCTCTGTGCCCGCGTGTGGTAGTGACCATGCTGGGGCTGCATGGTGTTTCCCCATCCCATGCTGAGCGCCTCGAGCCCTGTGCAGCCTGTGGGGCACCCTCCTGGTGTACCTGCCCCCTGTGCATGCCCCGTGACTGACCCTGTACCTGTTGGAATGTGTGTGGTGCTCAGCCTGGCCACTGCCTTTGTTGCCGCATGCTGTGCCACCATTGTTGCATCCTGGCACTGTCCTGTGCCTGGGTCAGTGTGGGCAGTGCCTGACTGGGCGTGCACTCTGGCAGCATGACTGGCAGGTGGGCGGTACTGACACCTGGGACAGGGTGGGGAGGGGAGGTTCCACTGGCGTGGCTGTGTCTGGGTGCTGGACTGAGAGGTGGCTGGGGTTGCCATCCGCTGGGCCAGGCCTGCAGGTGGTGCAGTGAAATGCCACACTATGGCCTGCATGGCTGTGGCCATGGCTGTATCCTGGCGCTGTGGTGTGCCAGCATTCTCCAGACCTATGCTGAGGTGGTCCATGATGACCGCCTGGCGTTTGACACAGTGCCTGATACCCTGTATGGCATCCCCAGGCCATCCATGCATGCCACTGTGTCTCTCATGAATGTCTACAGGTGCCAGTGATGCTGGTTTGCTGCAGCTCCATGCAGGTGTGGTGCTCCTGCATGCCCTGCCTCGTTTGCCAGCTCCTGCCTGCAGTCCCCTGGCCGGCCAGCACTGACTGGCAGTAGTTCCTGATGTGGGCCGGTGGGGACAGCTGGTCCTGCAGCACCAGGACGGCCACATCCAACTTGTCCTCAAGTCTACGTGAGCTCAGTGGGCTGAGCAGCCCCATGCCAGTGTCCTCAGCTGCTGGCAGGTCTGGGCCCGATGCCCCATGCTTGATCACGAGATCTGCACCACCTCCACTGATGTGGCGCCACTGCTGGTGGTGTCCACAGTGGTTCCCTGCTGTTCCCGTGGTGGTACTGCTTTGTCCTTCTCACTGCTGTCCACCGCCTCTTTCTGCCATGGGGCTGTTGCCATCCCCACTCCCTCAGACTCAGACAATGGCTCAGGTGTTCCTGCCACAGTTGTGCTGGTGGCAGGGCTGCCTCCAGCGTCTGTTGGCTGCCATCATCAGCCGACACCATGCCGGTGGCCTGGGCCATGCCGGCACCTTCCCAGCCCCGCCGCTGCTGCTCCCACCCTCCAACTCCACTGGGACCACCTGCACCAGCTGCCACTGCACCTGTTGGATGGGAACGTGTTAATGAGTTCCCACATTACAGTGTTCCCTCACCTGTCTGATCAGTGTTTCCCTCAAGGTCTGCTTCGTGGTGCTCTGGCATTGCACCCACCTCACCTCTGTGCCGTCCCACCTAGTGTATGCCTCCACTGTACATCGTCCTGTACCAATGGTGTGGACCCTCACCATTGCTGCTCTTGCTGTGCTGTCCATCCTGGTACAGCGACTCTGGCTGTCCCATGGCCGCCTGTCATGGCTCCCCACTGCACAGTGGCACGTGCACAGGCACACCCATGGGGCCTCACTGCGCTGCAGGGGCCTGCACCCCTGGGTGCCTATGGTTTCCATGCCAGCCATACGCAGCCCCTGCAGCCCTCACCTGCACTCAGCAGGCACTGGGACAGTGACCCATGACCCTCTCTACTGCCCAGCACATACCTGTGCACGCCCCCTCCCAAGCACATGGTGCAAGTCACAGCATCTCCTAGTGCAGCCCAGCCCATCCCTAAGCATACCCCCCATCAGTTCACGTGTGCAGGACACAGCAGCACACAGTGCAGCCTTAGCCCATCCCTCAGCATGCACCCTTCAACAATTCACAGTGCATGACACAGCAGCACCTAGTGCAGCCCAGCCCATCCCTAAGCATACCCCCATCAGTCAGTTCACAGTGCAGGACACAGCAACACACAGTGCAGCCCAGGCCATCCCTCAGCATGCCCCCTTCCAGGTTCTTGGGAATGTGCCAGCTCCTCCACAGTTGCCCATGGGTCATTCCTTGCACTGCTGCACGTGTCAGCTGCACATATGCCTGTCCCTGGCCTGCCTCTTGCCATTTTCTGGTTCCCTCGCCCACTCTGTGCTGACTGTGGCCATGTGGCAGTCCTGTGGCATGCCTCCCCACGCTTGTAACTGCCTCACATTGCCACCCCACTCTCCCCATCTTTGGCTTGGCTTGGGTGCTGTTGCCCTGTCTGGCCTGTCCTGTACATTTCTGGTTGTTTGTCCCTACCTGTGGCCGTCACTGTCTGATGTGTCCAGCTATATGACACCGCCATGCTTTGCTGGCTGAGGTGTGCCACTGTCCTCTCAATGGTGCTGGAGTGGCTTCTGCTGAGTAGGTCTTCCCCTGTGCCCTGCACCTATTCTTGCACCACGTTGCATTTCACCCAGCACTTCAGGTCGTCTCCATTTCTTCTGCACATTTCTGACTGTCCTGCCTGTAGCGATGGCATTGACCCCTGCGTGCCACCCAGTCCCATGCCCTCTTCTGTTTCTCCCTCTTCTGACATCCCTCTGTGGCCCATGAGGAGTGCATGGTGGCAATCTATCTGCTCCACCAGGTGTTAACCTCCTAATGGCGAAAGTTCCTCTTCCTTCTCTGTCGTTCCACTGCAGCATTTGCCATTGCTGTGGCATATCTGCTGGTGTATGTTGGGCGCTACTGCATGTTTGCACACTTTTGTGTGGTGTATCTTGTGTGTCACGACTTACAGTTCAAATCTGGCATATTCTCACGGGTTCTCAAATCGCACGTATCTTGCATGTCCAGTTACTATTGTGTATCTTACGCACCATGCTTTCTTGCATCAGGTGTATTTTCTTCTAGAATCGGGCCCCATGTATTTAAGGAACAAAAATAGCTATCTCACAACATGGATTCATTCCAGGAAGATCTTGTCTTACAAATCTGATTTCATTCTTCGAACCAGTGAGTGCATCCCAGGATAAAGGGATTTCAGTGGATGTGATATACTTGAACTTTTCAAAGGTGTTTGACAAGGTATCACATAAAATATTGATTGAACTTCTTTATCAAATTAAATTACAACCTAACATAGTAGAATTGATATCAGTATGGTTGCAGAATAAGAAACTAGTTTCAATAAAGTAGTATCAGTCAGATTGGGGGTTGTGACGAGTAGTGTCCCACAAGGTTTTGTGCTGGGACCAACATTATTTAATATTTTGGTAACATCATTAAATACAACTAAAAATGCATGGTTAAGTAAGTATGCAGGCGACTGTAAACTGGTGGGTCTGGTACAAAACCAAGATGATGGGGAAAAATCAAGAAAAATCTGGGCAATTTATGTGCATGGGTAAAACATAAGAAAATGATGTATAATGAAGCAAAATGTAAGGTCATGCATTTTGGATCCAGAAATATGCTTTGTTCCTATACAATGGATAATAAGGTCCTACAAACCACAACAGAAGAAAGAGATGTGGGGATAATAGTTGCAAACAAACTGTCTTCAGACGTACATACAAGAATGATGGTTAAAAAGTCACACAATTTTGGGATGTATCTCATCCAATATTAAAAGTAGAGAAGAAAATGTCATTATCTCATTATATACCAGCCTAGTACATCCTCATTTGGAATATTGCTCACAGTTTCATCAGCAAACACAGTCAAAAGTAAAAAATAAAGGAAGGTGTACAGAGGAAGATGAAAAATCAAGGTCCTACAACAACATAGTTACAAAGATAGGTTGACACATCTTGGACTTTTCTCCACTGAATATAGACAGATAAGGGGGATCTATGTCTTACTTTAAGGCTTTTTCAGGAACCTGGACTATTGGAAACTATTGGTTTACAAACATTTCAGGAACCCAATAAAAAACACAAGATCTCACGGTACAAACTAAAAGGAGACACAAGTAAAACCAAGAAAGATCCGGTTACTTTACACAGAGGATTATAAGTACTTGGAACTCATTACCTAATTGCATAGTGCAAAGTAAAGGTATAGAACTATTTAAGCACAGATTAGATCAGTATATGTGTGAAAAAATATTTGTTCCACCAGTAGTAATTAATGGAGGAGAGTACAAAAGGACTAAATGTCTATAGAACTCTAGTCATCTATGAACCTATAAATATCTATATCAGACATATTGTTATAGTTGGAACAAGGACTGGAGAAAGGTCTATCCCTGCATCACTGAGGGCTCAGCTATTGGCCATCACAGCAGCACTGGGGCTTTTAGGTGATGCAGCCTCAGGTACCCACTCAGCTATCCTGCTATTCTTAAGAGCTGCCAACAACATCATCAGGCCACGAAAGCAATCAGTATACACCCATGGGACTTAACTCCTGTACTCAATGCCCTTAAACAGCCATTTGATCCACGTAGGGTGGGGATATACTGGCTGGGCCTGAAAAACATCATTTCTAGTGGCAATATGCTCCATGTGGAGAATAGGAAAACTAAGTGCACTGTTATGCAAGGAACCATTTACAACTTTCACACTGGAAGTGGTTACACTAAGGACAGTCCATTCCTTCCTACCAAAAATAAACTCCTCCTTCCACATAAATCTGACTATAGAACTCCCAACATTCTATACCAAGCATGCAGAGGTGAAAGAGAAAGCCCTACATGCACTAGACATAAAAGGGCACTAGTCATGTACATAGAGAGAATGAGACCATTCAGACAGAGACACTATTCAAAGTTTCACAGGAACACAAGAAAGGTATGGCAGTGGCAAAAGGGATATTGCTTCTCTGGTTGAAAAGAACAATCCAAGAGGTGTATAAGCACCAAAACAAGACTACACCAGAAGAAGTCAAAGCCCACTCCACTAGGCTGGTGGTTATATCCTGGGTGAAAAGGAACTGTACAACTGCACAAGAAATAAGTGCAGCGGCAACATGGACATCTATTCATACCTTTATAAGGCATTACAGATTGGACACTACAGTTCCCAACAAAGCAGCATTTGAAACTAAAGTACTGATAGTCACAACTCTGCGGGTGCCAAATTCACTAACTCTGTCCCTCCCACTTGATGGGGTACTGCTTTTATGTCCCCTAGCTGTAAAGGTAGAGGCCATGGATATAGCAACAACACAATGGTAGTTTACTCACCTGGTAATGGTGATTAAGTGCCTGTATATCCATGGCATTCCAGACGCACCCTGCAGAGCAGTCAATGTAGCATGTGACGAAAGTGATCAATAACTCAACAAGATGAATATGCCCACAACTTGTGTATGTAACTGATATGCCACAAACAATGGTATGTGACAGAATGGGAATTAAATAAGAATGGTTATGTAACCAGGGTATGGTCTACAATGTCACAGTCTGTGTGTGATTCTATTTGTGAGTTGTTATTATTAGCTTGGGAAGTGTCTAACTGGAGACAATGTGAGCTTAGGGCTTAGGTGAGGGTCGAAATTTGATCCTGGCTCTGTCAGCCTGTCAGGTGAACAGAACTGTAGCTGAAAGATGTGGAGTGCCATGGATATACAGGCACCCAATCACCTTTGCCAGATGAGTAAACCACCAATACTGGAACTCTTCCTCAAATGCTCTTTAGATGCTTAGACCTAGATATCTATAAAGACAGGGGAACAGACGGTGAAATTGTTTAACCAGGAGAGGCACAATAAGCCAAAGCTTCCAGGTGTGACCTGGGAACACAAGGAAGTGTAGTGACTTGTTCACTGTCACCCAGTATGCAAGTGGGGCTGTGATTCAACCCCAGATCGCCAGGTTTGCAGCTCAGAGCCTTAAACCACTGTGCTATACTGCCTCCCTATACAGTGTAGTCCACTTACAGCAGACGAGTTAAACTGGTAGTCAGTCTAAAGTGACAAAACTGAGTTGCCCAAACTGCTTCCATAGACCACAGTGTTAATTTACTCTGCTTAAACAGATGCTGTATTGCACTTATTGCAGACACTTTATTACAGTAATCAGCTTTTTTCTACCATGTTTGCACCTTGTCAGCTGGTATCAATGGCATTACTGGAGTGCTGTACAGTTCTGCCATCTCCTCTCCATCCTGATGGTCCTGCTGCTCTTTTGAAATCAGACTTCACCCTACCTAACAAGACTTCTTCAAGATGTGCTGATATCCCCTTGGCTGACAAAGTGGAGATTCTGTGGCAAATGGAAATGCTACCCAAAATGAGTGTCCAAGATCCAGCAGCCCATTTAAGCTTGCCAAATCCACAGTGTTAGACCAGATCCACAGCAAAGATCCCTGCACTATGTTAGAGAAATGTGAAACCGTGTCCTGTCTGAGATGGACAGTGGAGCAGAACTGACAACAATCGAGTGTGTGAAACACATAACCCTTTGGACGCCTTTTCTTTTTGCTTCTAGCATAACACTACACCAACATGTTTAATACTCATGAAGACTGAGATCTCATGATATATGGTGCCACAATGGAGGACTGAAGGTGAGCTGAGTAAAGTTGTGGAGTAGCTGATCTGCAGACCTTTGTATGCTCAACTGTGTCTTCAGTCCAGCACGCTGAATAACTGAAGGATTTTTATCTTTGTCTAGTGGTGCTTCTGATTTGTATTTACTGCTGCACTTAGAGTCTTTTGCTGTTTTTTCCATGTAGAGTTTTTATGCCTGCTAACTAAGCTTGGAGCACCTGGAGAGCCTCGGATCCCTGTCATGTGCTGAATGGCTGGGAGCAAGGTGCTGGAGCTCAGAGCCTAAGTGGGTGGGTGGAGGTAATGGAGCAAGCAGAGTTTGCATGGAGCTAAGGAACAAGAAGGATTGGGGAGAGAAAAACTGGAACAATAGCTATGGAGGAAGATAGGAATTTGGAATATACACTGGGCAGAAGAGAATTTCCAGGAGCTACCTGCAAGTCAGAGTGGATACAGGAGAGAAGCCCCATCCCCACAGTTTCTCTGATATAACATTGGCAAATGAAGGTAAAACTTTCTATTAGGCTGACATGGACTTTGGACTGCACTCTGAGTAAGCCAGTAAAACAAGTAAAAGAAAGTTAACTTAAGGAAAGGTGAATAATTAGAAAAGCTCAGTCGAAATCTCTCCTTATGGTACTTGTCGACTGCTATTGTGTGTGAGTGGTACAGTGACATGTGACATAAAAACTGTAGCTTTAACACGTTTTTATTTTCATTTCTCTAACCCATAGGATATTATGATTTTATTATTTGGTTTTATAGTGGTATATTAACAAACTGAGAGGATTTAGTTTACATTTTGAATCACCCAATTGGATCACTGCAATCTAGAGTATGAAGTTCAGTACTGGTGCCTACACCTTGAAAAGGACATTAACCTACTGAAGAAGGTCCAGAGGAGGGCTACAAAGATGATAGCAGGTAAGCATGATAAGGTATATGAGGAAAGGTTGAGGCACTGAACATGTACTCCCTGGAGGACAGGAGAGAGGGACATGATTGGGACCTTCAGGTACTTGAAAGGGATAAATAAGGTGGACAAGGAGGGTCTCTTTAAACTGAGTGGCAACCATAACACAAGGGGAACAGTTTTAAGCTGGGGGTTAGGAGGGAGGTCAGGAAGCCCTTCTTCACGTAATGGGTGCCAGTGGTGGACTCTTGGAATGCACTACAGGAGGAGGTCATCTCATTGAAGACAGGTGAGCAGCTTTAAAACAGCCTTGGATAGGCATGGGGGAGGTAAGGATCATGGGTAGAGGAGGATGGGAGGAGTGGAGGAGGGGCAGGGACAGGTAGCTAAAGCTGTGGACCCTGCAGTACGAGCAGACTAGATAGATCAAATGGCCTTCTGCTGGCTTCATTGTATGTTCGTATCACTGTGTGGTGGTGTAGTGAATACCACGCCACACTTGGTTACTTAACAGAGCAACTACACTAAACAGGTTGAAACAGCAAACTGCAATGTTTGTAAGAAGCAGAGATGGAAACACAGTTTGATAGATCTATCTATATGCAGTTAGCCTGGTAGGTGGATGATAATTGTTTTAATCCCTTGAGGCCACAAGATCAAAGGACGTTAATAGTGTTTCCTGCAGAGCAGCAAGCACTAATCTGGGCCTGATGCTCCTTTGTTAACAGGAAAGTGTATTGTTTCAACCTGCTATTATATCTGGGCCTCCATATTGACAGCATACTGTAAATATTTGAACATTTCCCAAATATTTACTCAGGCAGCAAGATAAAGCTGTTAAACAGACTTTGTGGGTCACTAATATTACTTAATGTCATAGGCGGCAAGATAAATCTGTTAAACAAACTCTGTGGGTCACAGGGCTCGGTGCTGGGACCGGTTCTGTTAAACATTTTCATAGCTGACATTGCAGTAGGGATTAAGAGCAAGATCAGTCTCTTCGCAGATGACACAAAGATTTGTGCTGAGGTAGATGGGGAGGAGCAAACATACTTCAGGAGGATTTGGCAAAACTGGAAGAATGGTCTCACACTTGGCAGCTTGGTTTCAATGCCAAGAAGTGCAAGTGATGTATTTAGGAAGATAAACCCCGGACACAATTACTGTCTGGAGGGTGTCCTGCTAACAAATTCCAAGGAGGAGAAGGGTCAGGGAGTGCTGGTAACCAGGAGGTGAACCACTCTGCTCAGTGCAGAAGGCAGCAGCGAAGGCAAACAGGATGCTAAGGCATAGCAAGGGGATTACTTCTAGGAGTGAGGGAGGTCATCTTTGCCCCTGCACAGGTCTCTGAGGAGAACGCACCTAGAATACTGCATGCAATTCTGGTGCCCCTACTTGAAAAGAGACATCAAATTACTGGAGGGTTACAGCACAGGGCAACAAAAATGATCCTGGGGTTGTGGGATCAACCATATGAGGAGAGACTGAGAGAGCTCAATATGTATACCCTGGAGGAAAGAAGGGAGAGAGGGGACATGATTGAGACCTTCAAGTACTTGAAGGGTTTGAGCAGAGCAGACACCAGGTGTATGTTCAATCTGAAAGGTGGAAGGAAACCAGGGGACATTCAAAGAAGTTGGAAGGGGCAGGTTCAAGTGGGAACTGAGGAGCACTATATCACAGAAAAGGCGGTGGCAGGGTAGAATGCCAGAGAGGAAGTCATATTGCTGCAGAGTGTTGGGGCTTCAAGAGGGGTGGGACTGATTCAAGGAGGGAGGGTACAAACTGGAGGCGGGAGATGGGAGGAGGCATATGAGGGGCAGCTGCAGTCTAATCAATTGAAGTGCTGCACACTAAGCAGACTAGATAGACTTACTGGCCTGTATCTGCTGGCAATTTCATATATTCATACTATTATTCCTTAACCTTAACACCATAGCTTAAAGGATTTTAAAAACTGTGCTAATATATTAGGGTCAGAAATTACTATTCTAGTCTGTTACTGTCTGTAACTGTGGTTTGCACAATATTTGTATGCTTTTGTGGTCACTGCACACTTCACTGGTCTTTATGTAGTCTTTAGATGCGATGCACACTAGAAGTGGCAGGCAATTAATGAAAGTAAATAATACAAAGTGAAAAACAATGCAATAAAGTACACTGTATATATAATGCTGCACTCTAATGTTAACTTCAACCCCAGTATCTGAATCTTTAGATATGGATATTAGGCTGAGGATGGAAACAGACCCTCACCCTTTAGATGTGACAGAGGGGTCAATTTAGATAATGGAATACAGGATCAATGGAGAAAAGGCTAGCTTCTATTTCAGGCATACAACAGGGAGTGACTGATTATGAGAGGCATCCAGAAAATCTAAACCTAATAGAAAATTAGACACTCAGATGATTAGTAAAGAAATGGTAAAAACTGCAACCTTAAAAGAGACTAATAAAGTATACTTAAATCCTGTACTGAAACCAATTATGACCTTTTGAAAACAGAGGCACAAAGGAGGTAGGGAAAATAGAAATTGGTTGGCACAGGCAGATATCCATTACAGAGGTGGTGAGGAGTTAATTGACCTTTTGACCCCAATAACTACAATATCTCCAGAACTTATGCAAAATTTATCAAAAGCAGACTGGATCTATTTAATCCTTTAAGTGTCTGTTCAGATATTGACACTATGCTAGATCAAGTAGATGGAAAATCTCCCAGTTTAAATCCTTCGTTGTGTAATAAAGAACAGCATGAGATTTGGTTGAATCACTAGGACCAGATTCAGTAGCTTATTTAAATTTTCTATTATAAACCCTCTAGAAAAAGCAATATAAAGCCTGTACAGACAGATTTCCTAAAACAGATGGGTGGTATCAGGTTATCCAACCCAGAATATATGTTGACAGAAACAAACATTTCAGAAACTATAGAATTTGACAGCAGATAAGAACCGCTTGGCCCATCTAGTCTGCCCATTTCCTACCTAATGGATAAGCAGCAGATCCAAGTTAACCAACAACTTATTTCTTCCTACCCCCCACTAGAATTGCTTTATGTCTGTCCCATGCATTCTTGAATTCCACCACTGTTTTGACTCCACTACCTACTCAGAAGGCTGTTCCATTAACCCACAACCTTCTCCGTGGAAAAATACTTCCTCACAATACCTCTGAGTTGTACCTCTATCTTCAAATTGTGCCCCTTGTTCTTGCACTTCCCTTTTCTGAAAGATGCTACCTTCTTGGACTTTGTTGATTCCTTGAGGTACTTAAAAGTTTCTATCATGTCCACACTCCTCCTCTCCTCTCCTCTCTCCTCGAGGGTATACATATTAAGGTCCTTTAATCTCTTCATATGTTTTCTGGTGTAGACCCTGCACCATTTTAGTTGCCCTCCTCTGGACAGCTTCCATCCTGTCTATGTCCTTGCGGAGATGTGGTGTCCAGAACTGCACGCAGTACTCCAGATGGGGTCTCACCAACTGTCTGTACAGAGGGATAACAACTTCCTGTTTTCTACTGGTGATGCCTCTCCCTAGGTATCCCATTATCCCACCAGCCCTCCTTACTGCCTTCTCACATTGCTTGCCTACCTTAAGTCATCTGGTATGACTACTTCCAAGTCCCTTTCCATTTTTGTTGTTGTTAGTATCTCACCCCCCATTGTGTACTCTTCCCTGGGTTTTGTTTCTCAGGTGCATTACTTTGCACTTCTTTGTTTTGTATCTAAGCTGCCATCATTGACCATTCCTCCAATCTTGCCAAGTCCTTTGCATCCTTTCCACTCCACCCTCTGTATCGACCCTGTTGCAGATCTTTGTGTCATCTGCAAAGAGACATACTTTTCCTTCCAGTCCATCTGCAATGTCACTTATAAAGACATTAAAGAGGACCAGTCCCAGTACTGAACCCTGCGGTGCCCCACTAGTAACCCCTTTCTTCAGAGTGGACTCTGTTTACTATTACCCTCTGCGTCCTGTTGTCCAGACAATTTTACCCAGGCTACCACCTTTGGGGCACTCCCAGGCTGGCTAACTTGTATATTAATCTTTGTGTGGGACTATGTCAAATGCCTTGTTAAAGTCTAGGTAGGCCATGTCCTCAGCCCCTCCCTGGAACTATCCCTTTGTCTAGGCTTACAAGGCACTCATGGATTGGTTTCTATACACTTAAAAACTGAACATTAGTAAAGGATGAACATGCTTCACAGTCAGTACTTTTGAAGCAGGTAATTGCAAAATTAGATGGAGGAAGTAAAGCTAAGGAATACCAGTTTTCAGATATTATTATGCCCAATACACCTCTGAAGGGAAATGAATAACATAACAAAAGCAAAAACTTAAGGAGGAGAAAAGAATGAAAAAAAAAGAGAATCACAGTTAATTCTTTCACAGACAGAAAATCAAGTAAGAAAAAGCAAGCAATCAGGATGAGAACATCAGAGGGTGAAGTAAGGGATGTAAATATGTAAGACATCTACTGCACATGCATCAAAAGCCAAACTGTTAACGTAAATGACTGAAGCACCTACATGTGTCAGAAGACTTAAATGTTATAGCTGAACCTAGGACATCAAGTATTGAATTGTATGATGGTACAGATGACATACAAGCTTCCATAAGCAATAGTGTTAAAAACTCTTCATTAAAGGTGAGATGGTAATCAAGATTATATGTAAAGGCCTTGGACTCTAAGAAGCATGTATTTGCCCTCTTCCTTGATCTAAATAAGGCCTTCGATACTGTGGATCATACCATCATGCTTACTGCACTGAGTAACATCAGACTTGATAGTTATGCCATTAAATGGTTCACCAGCTACCTAACCAATAGGTTGCAACAAGTCAAAGCCATAGGAGATCTGTCCCCACAAAATCCTTGTTACAAGGAGTCCCTAAAGGCTCCATCCTGGGCCCTATCCTCTTTGCAATATACATCAATAATCTAGACTGCATGTAGGCACAGCAAATGTGCACTTATTCGCAGATGATACTGTACTCTATACCACAAATTCATCCTTGGATCTGGCCCATGAGTACTTACAGAAAGACTTCATCACCCTCAATACAACCTTCTCACTCATAAGCTCCTCCTCAATGCCAAAAGACTAAAGCAATGATTCTCTCACCAAAGTCTACTTCCGGATGTCCACATATCACACAGATCCGAACACTCTAAGATGAATCCCTTGAAGTAGCTGATACCTTTAAAAACCTAGGGTTCTGGCTGGATAACAAGCTCAACTTTCTGTGCCGAAATGAAACCTTGAAGAAACTAATACAGCGATTAGGTTTATTCTATCACATTAAACACCTACTCACGTTAGAAGCCAGAATGAGACTAGTACAAACTACATTCCTACCTATACTGGACTAGCTGACTTCCTTTATAGTCATTGCCCATCAACGATGCTAAGCAAACTGGACACCTTTACCACGGGCTTTAAGATTTATCTTATATCTACCCGTAGTAAACATCACTGTCATCTATACCAGGTTTTGGGATGGACGTCACTCTCAACTAGAAGAAAAAGATGCTCTCCTCTGGTTTTAGAGCATTATCTGATAACCTCCCTTCATACATCTCAAACATCTTCAAATGGGCAAAGGTTCCTATGGCCTGAGACACTTCTCCTTAATCTGCTTCCAGATTCCTAGAGTGAAAACAACCTTAGCTCAGCAGCAATCAACTTCTCACTTCTATCATTTTGGAACACTATGCAAGACTCATTAAAATTATCATCACTTCCAAGCATTTTCACATTCAAAGCTCTATTAACAGATTATCTGAAGGAATCATGCAACTGTTTCAGATGCGATGACCCTAAGCCTCAGGTGCCACTCTCAAATCCTACACCTAAGTATCTCATCCACCCCATTCCTAACGACAGAAACCTAGGACCTACAAGCCTAGTTCCCTTAATCCAAGATGACCCTGTCTATTCTCTACCTTTTACCTATTCTGGCCTCCCTTTTGGCTGCCTACTCTTTCACCCCAATTTCTACCCTATTCCTTAATACCTCCTTATTTTTTATCATTTAGGTATGAGCTCTTACTCAGCGGAGACTAAATGGGATTGTTATCTCTTCTCATTTCAGTAAAGCTTATCATTATGTACCTTTGCATGTTAAGTATGTTGACCGGTATGTACAGGCCCATATTGACTGGCACCTTCACAATGTTTTTTTTTGTTTTGCACCATTGTCCACCGTAATTATAATCTTATGAAGTGTACTGTATTGTATTTATGCCCAAGACCACCTTGAAAATGAGCTTGCTCAATGGTGTTTATGCCTGGTTAAAGAAAGTGATTGATTGATTGATATATTTTAAAAACTTATGAAGACTTAGACAGTCTGAGAGCTTTAATTCTTAGTTGCTGAACTTGATATTCCACAGGGTAAGAACTCTACAATACTGGCCTTTCATACTGTGTATGATAATATGGATCCACATATGCAATCACAGAGAAGATGTAAATAAAATTAATGTGGCGTTCAGTGCAAAGACTGGATGAGTTAGGTTTAGTAATTATGCCACCAGTGTTCTGGCTATCTATCATAACAGATAAAGCTCCAGGGTTGCTCAGACTGGAACTAGAGATAGCTAAAATTACTGAGCTAGTTGTGGCTTTAACTGGTATTTTCAGATTCCCCTTGAGGCACACATACATGCCTGATTCTAATGAACCTGTTATTCTCTTCATATTCAGAATAGAACCTCAAAGAAATTATCTCAGTCTACTGCATCATGTGTGCTTCTTGTTACCAAAGGTGTACAGTACCAGGAATAAAACTGGGCTGTAGAGGAGTTAATGAAACCTAGAGATCTAATATTAATATAAGTAGTCAAATCGATATATGGGTTGAAGATAAGGAACTGGCCATACAGATACTCTGAAAAGCAATAGATTTAGGCCGTATAAGTATACATATCACAGATGTGTTAAATTACTGCAACTGTAGGCAACAACAAATACAGCAAAGTGTTGTCATAGGGTATGGGATTTCAGACAGACAGGCAGACAAAATGTTAGGTGCATAAAAAATGCACTAAAAGCGTTTAGCATTTTATTTTGTAG
Organism: Neoceratodus forsteri; assembly: GCA_016271365.2. NCBI lineage: Eukaryota > Metazoa > Chordata > Ceratodontiformes > Ceratodontidae > Neoceratodus > Neoceratodus forsteri. The sequence continues at coordinate 1,135,497,981 of CM057455.1, read as the reverse complement.
AAAATTGAAATAATAAAATAAATCTTTACAGAAAAGAAAATGTTGTTAATTCAGCACACCTACTAAACCTGGTTATAGCTTTCTTCAGCCATATCACTTCCTAAAGATGCCTCTCTGGTTTTAACTAGCTTTAAACTCAATACAGTGTTGAAACACACACCTTCTCTCTGAGGACAGCCACACTGGCCCACCTATCTGAATTTCACCACTGGTGGTCAATTTATATACTCTGCTACTCAAGACATTATTAGTCAGGTGGTTAGGCACTGAAGCTGTTTCTCTATCTTTCTATCCTGACTTTATAACATCAGATAGAATGACCCAGGAGCATAAACCATTCTGTATTAGCTTAAACATCAGGTAGGTAATGTGGTAACAACAGACATCTAGGACTACTAAAACAGCCATGAATAACAAATTAGGTTCTAATGAGCCTTAGCGCCCCATTCTCTTGAGAGTGACAGCACTTTGTAGTATAAAGTAGAGCACTAGAGGTGCTGCCTCCCCCTATAGGAAATCATTCCATCAGCTCCTGACTACAGGTAAGCCTTGCACAGGTAAATTTATTTATTTAGCTTTTGTTTACGGTAAGTACACTAGACAAGTAGTATGCCTATTTTCAGGAACGACCGGAAGAGCACAAAACATACAGTATACATACATGGCAACATTGGAGAAACAGCATGATACAGTAAAAACAGCTATAATAACGCTTGTATAAGGGCAGATACTGCCACACATAGTACAAATTGTTAGGACATAGATAGACATTAGAATCACTGAATACATATTTCATAGACCATCATGGACTCAGAGTGGACAATAGTGGACTGCAGAGTATTACATTACAGAGACTAGGAGCAGTCACATCTTGTCGTTTGTTTTAGAGTGGGACCACAGGGAGACGAAAGGTCCCATGGGAAGGGCAGAAGCGAACAGAGTCTGGAATGGAATTTCCAGAGCCTAGGCCTCTGGCAGCAAAGTCACGATCCCCATAAGGGTCCAGTAGGAGAACTTTAAGCAACTCGGCGGTCTGTGACCTGGGCTGGTAGGGGATGGCGTCCAGTTTTGGGAGGAGATGTACTTGGTCCCGATGGTATGCCCATAAACACTTTCCTGGTGAAGTTTCCTTACACCAAGGATCAGGAATTCGTGAGGGGAGCCAGCTGAGTTTGTCATAGAGCTCACATCGGTGGTGAGTTTGGGAGCAAAAGTGCAAACCGACAGATATTATTATATGCCCTGTTCTGCGATTAAGATGGATTTGAGGTGACCTAGCAAATAAATTGGTATCCATAACTAAAGGGAGGGAGAAGACTCCGCAAGTGCCAGCCTTGCTCCCGGAGTCAGTTGTATTTGGCCCTGTAGGCAAGGCCAAGCTTACACCTGGTGGTTCTGCAGATGTTTCGATATGGCTTCCATGTCAAGTTATTGTGGGGTCGAGGGGTGACCTCAAGATATTTAATTGAGCTCGCTGTTGGCAACAGGGGGCCTCCATCACAAGCTATTTGAGCATAGCTGATGGGGCTTTAACTAGGCCGTGGAACCAAAGAGCATGGCCTGAGTTTTGTTAGGATTCAATACCAGTCTATGGTTGGTAATCCAGGCCGAGACTCTGCTGAAGTCTTCAGATAGGCACTAGTTAGGTCAGCAGCATTACGAGCATGGCCCACTAGCACAAGGTCATCTGCATGGTGACTTGGCAACCAGAGGTCACCCGTGGGAGTTGATTAATAAAAAGTGAGAATAGGAGAGTCCAAGTACCGATCCCTGGGGAACTCCATGGTCACAGCCCTAGGCTCGAGAGGACCTTGTTAAAGCAGATGTGCTGCTTTCTACCCGTTAGGTAGCCATCATCAACTCATGGCATGCTATATTTGGGTAAGTTGCAGAAAACTGGATGGTTTACAGCGAGACATTTGTAAAACAGTAAAGAGAGATTTAAGTGCTTAAATTAGTATCACGTGTTCAGAAGCCTTTGCTCTTTATCCCTGTTCAGAGCACAGCCAATTATATAGCTCTTGTACCTTTTTATTTGTATGCTAAAGAAACCTTGTACTATTTCTTCACAAGCTGACTTATTGTCAGCTTCATACTAAACACTGACAAAGAGAAAGAGTCATTTGTGTGTTACCGCAGCTGCTTTTGCAAGCCAACAACTCAAACTTTCCTTTTGGCCTTCTTGGTTTGGGGCTTCTGAAAACAAATGGCAAGAGAGCCACATACATCATATTTTATTATTGTTTGTGGCTCCTCTTTACTTTGAGCTCACAAATAGGACAGAAAGCAGCAGGAAGGGAACAGAAAGAAAAAGGGGTTGTTGCTCCTGCCACCCAGTCACTTTATATAATACTTCATTTTCAGATATATAAGGGGAACTAAGGGGGCAAGCCTCAATTGTATTCATTCTTTGAATTTCCACTTGCCAGCCAGGAGTCCCTTTCTCAGCATCTCCTATTTCTAATTAATTATGACAATACCCTTTAATAATGTTTGTTATGCATAACATTTGTATGAATTTACATTTGCACATAAACACCTGACACTTTATTGCTGCATATGAGCACTTTATCTACAGGCATTTACAAAATGCTATACAGTACTTTATTTAATCAGCCAGCAAATAAGTCTGGCAAGTTAGCTATCTCTGTGCTTTCTTCACTTAAAGCAAGGTTATGGGAGGTCAAGGTGAGGGACGAAGGTGAAAAAAATATCAAAGATGGAAAAAGATTCAGAAAGACAAAATAACGACTGTCATAGGTGGCCAACCTATCGGTTGAAAAAAAGAATAGAAAGGTTTCAGGAGCACTGTTGCACAACAGGTTTATATAGAACGAAGAACAAGAGAACAACAAGACATTCATTCTCCTTTGCATGCAGACTGGTAGAACACAGTTCTACCATAAGTGTATCTCAAGTATGTGATTTTTTATTGCTGAGGGCAGGCTTGTCCTGCTACTATAATAATGAATATTTACAGAGGAGTTACACAGAACCCTAGGAGTAATTTTTACAATGACTGTTTCCTTTACATATAAAGGCATACCACCAAAGCAAATCTATAGAGCTTTCTTCATGGAACATTGGTGGACTGGCTGCTAAAACCTCTGACTCAGAGTGGTTGAAAGTTATAAGCAAATTTCACATCTAATTCTTCTACAGGAGACATGGTTATTTTATGAACATAAAATAAATGAGTTTCAAGCCTTGTATTTATCCACAAAAGAACAAGAAAACATAGCAGAAATGTTGGGGACTAATTATATTGATGAAAATCAATCCAATGCTTAAATCTGTAAAGTGTTTATTCCAGGAGACTATCTTCAACTTGCATATATTATTTTCAAGAATCACCTCTACTAGTGGAGAATGGCATCAAGATCTTCAAATCAGTTTAGTGATTTGATATGGAGTGATTTTGAAACAACAAATAGAGGAGGCTCTAGAATGCAATGATAAAGTAAAGTTAAAATAGCTAGGATTTTAATTCATGTATTGCAAGTCATAATAATTTGCAAGATACTTCTGCCAGTCATTTCTTTAAAGTTAATATAGAGATGTTGTTTGGGTAAACTTACAAAGAGAATGGCAGGAAAACTAATATCAATACTAGAGAGTCACAACCTGAATATTTTAAATAGCAGCATGAAGGGGCAGAGAGGAAATTTCACATTCTATTTAAGTAATGGTATAAGTGCAATTGGTTTTGTTATAAGCCGATTAGAGACTTGGTTGTGATTAGGAATTTGTTAGTATATATCCGTACAGAGAGTGATCGTGTAGCTCTTACAGTCACATTAGAATTGGATCCGGTGATTATTCTTGTAGAAGGACCCACATAGGTCGAGCCAGTATGCCCACTAACAGCGACACCATTACAGCGAACAACGTCGATGCAAACAACATCAAAAGTTCACTGTAATGGTGTGCCCAAGATTCCGGCACTCTGGTGGAGCACAGCTTGCAGTATTTGCAAATAAATTATTACAGACTGACTCTACTATCCAGATTCAAATAGAAGAGATTCGTTCTTCTACTTAGAAGAGATTCTTTTGTCTGTACTAAAAATATTATATTAATGGAACATAATAAAATGACAGCCTCCTCTCAATTGGCTTATAATGGCCTCATAAAATTTTCTCAAAGTTAATTTCAGTTCTATATAAAAGGAAAGGTGGTAAAATGATCAAATCCTGCTTTAATAAGGTGTGTATCTCATCAAAAGAGCCTTAGCAAAGGTAGTACAAAACAAAAACTAATCCATCCAGAAAAAAAAAACCTTCACAGCTTAATATAATCTGAAAAACAATATAACTGCATACTGGCAAAGAAAAAAGAAAATTCAAGGAAGATTCCTGGGTGATAATGAGAAGAATTATAGAAACTAAACATTCAAACTCTTTGAGGACTATGGTAGCAAAAGGTATTAATCCCATTGGATAAATAGGTTATTTATTTTACAAATATATTTCTTAACTCTTCAGTTGTACAAAAGCAAAGTGACTTTGAGAAAGTTTAGATTATGAGTTTGAATCATTAATGCTAACTTTCCAAAAACAGAAGATGCTATTATCTCATCTAAATCAAATAAAGCCCTGGTATGGGCGTTATTGTTTCAAATGTTTACAAAGCTCATGTTAATATTTGGGTACCTATGTTGATGAATTTATGTAATAAATATGCTAAAACTAAATATACACTGGCCAATTGGAAAATAAATGTAATAGTGCCATTGTTCAAAAGGAGAATTGAAAGAGCCTTAAAGTTATAGACCCATTAGCCTGTAAGGTGCTATTTCCAATTAATATTCCAAAATGTTATTGAGCAGATCATAACATTGGGTGGACAGCAGTAAATTGCTGTGTAATCTTCAAGCAGACTTTAAACATAATACATCTACTATTTATTTCCTGAGTTACCAAACGTTAAATAAATAAATAAATTGATCATATTTTACTCTTGCATATTTAATAGAAAAATATATTTTATCAAAACACTTAAACTTTATGCTGCCTTTATTGGCATTTGATTCCATAGACAGAACACTGTTATGACAGACACTAATTCAATAGGGAATTAGCATGAAGCTAATAGTTCCTGTTGTACAGTTATACTCTAATAATAGCACATACATAAGATTTGATAAATTAGGTAATCTCACTTCATCATTCAGATCCAACTGTAGGTAAAACAGGGGTGCTTATTTATTTGAGTGCTGTTTAATCTATGCATCAATGACATTTCACTGGAACTGGAAGCTGAAGAGTATCATTCCCAAATATGATGAATGTCCCATGTCCAGGTTTGGCATATGGGGCGATATGATTCTTCTGTTGCTCTCTCCTGGCAGTCTGCTGTGTAAATTATTTATCAGTTATGCCAGAATTGCAAAATAACTGTAAGTTATGACAAAGCTAACATAATAACATTTGGATGGAAAACACCTGGGCCTGGATATTCAAAATGCACCATTCCCTGGCACAAGACCATGCATGGCAAGTAAATTGCGCCATGGTGCACCTGAGCCATATTCAGCAGATGTGCCACCTGGAACAGCCATGCACAAGAAGGCTGAATATGGCTAAATGCACCATGGTGCAGCCAGCACAACCAGAGAGGTGCAGAGCAGAGCACAACATCAGTGAGCAGGGCAGGAGCAACAGGCAGTAGGAAGACACAGAACTAAGGCAGCACAGGAGAAGGGGCACAGGAGATGCCCACAGAGCACACCTCAGACACAGTGACCCCCAGCCCCTGGCACAATGACACCCATGCCCTCCACCCCTCACACCAGTGCCAAATCAACCCCTGCATAATGCCACAGACCCCTTCCCATGCAGTACAGCCATGGAGGCACGAAGTCAAACAACCCTAGGGGTCAGCCACCAAGGACCCAGACCCTGACCATGGCACCCTAGCACAATGGCGGGGGACAGTACCCGATAGCTCCATGGGCCTGCACGCCCCTACCCAAGTGTACCCAGGTACACACACCAAGCCATGGGACACAGTGGTACACCCAACACAGACCCCACAGCTGCCAGGTGCTGCCAGTGACCTGCTCTTCTGGACTTCTGACTTCTGGACTTCTGGACTTCTGGACTTCAGAGACTTCTGGAGACCATACCTACATAAGGACATAGACAGGGTAGAGAAGGTTCAGAGGAGAGCAACAAAGATGGTGCATGGATTGCATCACAAGTCCTATGAAGACAGGTTGAAGGAACTGAACATGTACTCCCTGGAGGAGAGGAGGAGAGAGGGATATGATAGAGACATCAAGTATCTTACAGGGAGGAACAGGGTGCAGGAAAACACTATTTTAAGCGAAAAAGATGTTCTAGGACTAGAGGGCATGGGATGAAGCTGGAGGGAGGACGATTCAGAGGAAACATGAGAAAGAATTTCTTCACAGAGCGGGTGGTGGACAGGTGGAACACCCTGCCAGAGGAAGTGGTGGGAGCTGAAACAATCAAGGATTTAAGAATGCATGGGATAGACATAAAGGAATTCTGAAGGTCAGGGTAGGTGCAACAGACTTCTAGGAAAACAAACTGAACTTACAAGCTCTAATGGGCAGACTGGGTGGGCCATAGGCCCTTATCTGCTGACACTGTCTATGTATCTATGTATTTATGTATCTATGCTCCACCACGGTGACCCCAAGAACAGAGAACAAACAGCTGCAGCATTGCTCCCACACCACCTGAAAATCAGACACAGACACAGACATGTATCACAAATGCATTTATATAAAACAAAAGGTAGTACAAACAGCAAACACTGGGGCAGAGAGGGAGTGAGGAGAGGGATGGGGAGAGGGATCTGTACAGCTGCAGGAGAAATGCTGGGGAACAGAAATGGCAGGAGAGAGGCAATGATGGCTGGACGGTCCTGGACCCATCAATGATGGGCCAGGGACCTCTTCAGAGCCCTGCAGTGCACTTCAGATCCCCATGGCCACACGCAGGATCTTCCACTGTAGTGTGAACACCATCACCAGGTCCTGTGGTCACAGTAGGGCTGCCCTCCTGGCAGCAGGCTGATGTGCACCTAGGGGAAGGGACAAGAGAGGCAATCAGTGCACTGCACAAATGACACCCACCCACCCATGGTGCTGTGGACAGTGGGAAAAGCACATGGGGTATGCAACATACCCGTGCCATGTTGTCCACTCAAGCAATCCAAATGGTACACCCAATGGTGCAGACAGGTAGACAGTGTAGCCCACTGGCATTATTCTCACATGGAAATGGGCACATGGCACAGGGTGGCAGCATTGATGCAGCACACAAGGTGTTGGCGCAGCACAGCCCCCAACGGCTGTCTACATGCTACCAAAGAACATGTCATGGTGGAATGACAAATGGACCATGCACCACACACAGCTAACCTGACACAAGGCTGGTCCCACCATGGCCATACCCTGCACCCTCTGCCCACCCACAGTGACAGGCACCACCACAGTGATCACCCTTACCTGCACCTCTCTGACCCCTGCAAGCACTGTCCTGTGGCCTATCCTGGTCCCTCACACTGTCCATGGCCTGCCTGGCCCACCTGTGGTCCTACAGCCCTGTGGATGACACGTAGAAGAGGACTTGAGTACACATGCATGGAAGGTCCCGCCACCCTATGGCCCGCAATGCGTATGGCTGAGACCCCAGCACAGCCTATGACCAACACACCAGCATATACACTACATGTGCTGTGGACATGCATGATGACTGTGGTCGCAGGGGACAGTCCCACCCCAGCAGCGAAGCTCACTGCACAAACCTGTGAAAACCATGGTTGGGCACATGGGCATGCACACCAGCAGCACACACCTACCTGGCTGTGGGACAGCCCCACGCTGCACCCTCGACTGCAGCTGTCACAGCACATCAGGGCTCCTGCTGCAAGTCCCTGTACCAGTGGCAACAATGCTCAGCTGAGCGTGCCACACCCATGTGCCTTTCAAGGGCCCTGACACGTTCTGCCACATCTGCCCAGTGCCTGCTGGGTGGCACCTGACCATACAGCTGGTCCACAAAGGGTGGACCACAGCCACCAGGTTCTCAAGCTCGATGTCTGACCAATTTTGTGCCCAATGGTCACGTCTGCTCACCATTGTCGATTGCAATGCAGTTTTGGGCCTCCATGGTGGAAAATGCACATGGTGGCAGCGTGTGCAGTGGGCGATAGGGTGCAACAGCAACGAATTGCGCATCGGGAGATGCCAATATGGATGCACAATGCCAGTCAACAGTGTGTGTCCTGGCATGCATACCCGCATGACCCACCCCACATGGTGTCATGACCCTGAGCCAGAGGTGACAGTTCCTGACTCCGCACAGTGCCGTGCATGTGTGTGGTTGTGTGGTATGCCACAAGGCATGCTGTGTGTGCAATAGGCTGATGAGGGGTGCACATGCGCACAGTGGGACTGCACACCATGCATGTGCAGGACATGCACCATGGAGTTGCTCCAGTGCAACACTGCTGAGCACGGTGCAAATTCTCGATATTCAGCAGAGTTATGCAAATGACCTCATCAGCCAATGCGCGTTGCAGTCAGGTGCATTAGCATATCATTACCATTGCACAAAAGCTAATTTGTATATGATGTGCCATAAAGTGCCGAAGGAACAACACAGGTAAGGACCAGTACTGCAGCCTTGACAGGTAAGTGGAGGCTGCTGCAGCAACACACAGGGATGTTGCAGCAATGCAAGGCAGGGCAGCCCAGGGCCATGCTGGCACTGACACGCTGTGCTGTCCATGTTCATAGGTGGTGACATGTCAGGACAGGAGAAGGGCAGAGGCGTGGACCTGCTCACAAGAGCAGGCCTAACTTACTAAGGGGAGCCTGATGCCCAGTTTGAGGCATACCTGGACAGGGAGGCCCTGGTTGAGCAGTGCCATGAGCTGCATGCGACAGGGCTGTCAGATGGGGCGAGGTGGTGGCCTATGTGAACCAGCACGGCAGTCACCAGTGGTCAGCACAGGAGTGCTGCAAAAAGGTTGGGACAGAGAGGCGGTGCATCAAGGAGAAGGTGGCAGCCATTAGAGTGTCCCATAGTGCCACCAGTCAAGGGGCCATTGACCTCACCCACACTGATGCCAATGGAGGAGTTAGTGGCGGCCACCATCCACTGCACCTCAGTGGAGGGTGTGCCCAGAGGGGCTTCCAGATGGGTGACTGCCCATCACTGCATGGTATGTATGTAACTCACGCACATGTACTGGCCTGGAGGGTGTGTACATGGGCATGCTGGTGTGCATGCTGCTGTCCCACATGCCACATGCGTGTGTGCGCACCCTTGCCCATGGCACATTGCTGGCCACATACACCTGCAGCATACATGGGGGGCACATGAGGCTATGCCACTGACACCTCCTTCCTCTCTTGCAGCACCAGTATGACTCCATGCAGAGGAAGGGCATGGCAGTGTCCACAGCCCTGTGGATGGCAACATGGCCCCTGTGGATGGACCATCAACATTCACGGCATCCGTGGCCCGACAGGCCACAGCTGAGCACCACAGTGCACATGGACATCCTTGGCCTGGGGTTGGACGAGGCCCTGGATGTGTTTCTGCAGGATTCCAGCCTTGATGTGTTGTGCACAGAGACACAGGTCAGGGTGGGGTCCAGCTCAAGGATAACATCCAACTGATCCTGGACAGTGTGGGCGACATTGAAAGAGTCGCCCCTGCCTGCATCACAGGTGGCGTCAAGGCCTGTGCCATACCCATGGCTGCACAGCTGCCTGCCAGCACTGCAGGTGCAGCAGTGTGTGGCACCACTGCTGTTCCCTGCATGGGTGGTGGTGCTGCCACAGCTGCGCAGGTGCAGGGAAACATTCAGCAGGTGGACGGGTGGCAGCATCAGGCTGCAGGTGCCACTGGGCAGCCGGACGCGGTCCCGCCACTGGTGTGCCTGCTGTACCCCTTCCCACTGTAGGCCCCACCATGCAGCATCCACTGCAGAGGGAGGCTGGACCACATGGCAGGTCACCCACAGCTGATCGGCATTCATGCCAGGAGGCGCAGGATGTGGACTAGCTGGCTGAGCACACCGGTTGCTGTGGGCATCTATTGAGCAACAGGTGCTGCTCACCACCAGGGTGCATGCACTGCGGGTGGAGGTACGCCAGCTAGCTGAGCAGCAGGACAGGGGCACTGCACAGATCCTGGAGGGGCTTCAACGCATGCAGGAGGCCATGAATGTGGCCATGGACCCATTGCGGTGCCATTGCGGATGGCTTTGCATTGCTGGCTGCCACTGGGAAGGGCCATGCACAGGAGACCTTCCACAGCGTGCTGTCTACCCCATGGGCCCGGCGTCAGGCGACCCCATCACAGTGGACTCTGGGCTTGGATGTAAGTGTCCCTGGCATGCCTAAGGCTGGCCTGTTTGGCTGCCTACATACCCCACGAGGACTCAGTCACGGTCCCACATCTACCCCTGGGGTGTCAGACACACACCCTTGTGGCCGATGTGCAGCCTGCAGCTGCTGGTAGGCCCCAGCATGGCTGCCCATGTGGTGGCCTGGAACCACGGGGCTGGCCTGAGGTGTGGTCTGCCCTGTCCGCTGTCTGCTGCTGCTGCCTGTGTGCACATTGGCGGTGTGTGTGCATCATTCATGTGGTGGCGCGTGTGCATGTTGTGCCGCATGCTGCTTTGTGTGTCCATGCCATGCTTCTAGGACATGTGGCGTGGGCATGATGAGGGCAGCCTAGTGCCAGTTGCTCCTGTGCACCGGTGACATGTGTCTGATCCATGCCAAGTTCACTGCCTTGTGTGTGTGTGTGTTGTGTGTGTGTGTGTCTGTGTGCACATGCCTGTGCGGCATGTGTGTATGTGTTGCTGTGCGTGGTGTGTGCCACTGCCTCCCTATCACTGCTGGAGCCACATTCTGTGCATGCCTCTCACCGTGCATGTCCCTGCATGTGTGTGGTGTGCTGGTCTGTGTGGCCCATGCACGTGTGCCACACCACCTACTGCAGTCACCATAGTGTTCCTGTTTAACCATGTCACAGTGCGTGGACCTGCTGTATGAGTCGGGGTCCCTCTGCACCCCCTCAGTCCATTATCACTGTCATTCCTGCTACTGTCGCCCTCCTCAGCCTTGACAGCTATCCCACAGTCAATGGCCATGTTGTGCAGTATGCAGCAGGCCAGGAATGAGCCAGAGGCTTCAGGGGCTGTACTGTAGGGCACTGCCTGACCTGTTTAGGCACCAGAATCGTGCCTTCAGCATACCAAAGACATGCTCGATGATGCTGCGTGTGCTGGCGTTTGCCTCATTGTAATGTTCCTCTTCAAGGGACAATGGTCACTGGTAGGGGTGAGCAGCCAGGGCCTTGAGTGGAGTGCGCATTGTCACCTGTGTGGAGATTGACATGGTTAGCCCTATGCTATGCTGTTCTGCCCCTTGCCTGTCCATGGCACCCACGCCACCACCACACCTGCCTCCCCATCCCCAGATCTGCCATGCCACTTGCCCCAATCCATGCCATACTCACCCACAAGGTGGCCCATGGGGATGTCCCCATATTTGAACCTGTGGCACAGCACAGAGCTGTGCCAAATGAATGTGTCATGTGCACTCCCAGGGTGTGTGGCGCAGACATTGATGATGCTCCCAGGCATCGCACATCACCTGGCAGTTGATGCTCGGGTTCCCCTTCATGTTGATGTACATCATACCTTGAGGGCCAGGTGGCATCACGGATGCTCACGTGGGTGCAGTCAATGCCCCAGTCATGCCAGGCATGCATGCAACCCTGTGGAAGTCCTGCATATTTGCTGTACGCTCTGCCTGTGTGCTGGGGAACCATATGTACTCTGAAGCATGTGGCAGCAGGGCGTTGAGGAACTGTGTGAGGAGGCGGGACGTGGCTGACTGGGTGATACCCGTGTGTCCCCTGTTGGTGGTTGGAAGGTGCCGTGGCAAGCAGGCACATCATGGTGGTCACCTTGGTCTCCATGGACATGGCATGACTACATCTGGTGGGTGCCTGCTCTTCTCACTGCACAGCTCACAGAGCTGCCTCAGAATGGCCCTGTTCAGGTGGTACCAGCCCACAATCTCGGTGTCACTATGGTTCTTAAATGTGATGCAGGCACAGTACCATCTATATCGGGCATACTGCCACCAGGCCCTTCGTTGGCAACGTAGCTGTTCCCCTGCCTCCTCACACTCTCATTACCGTCTTCATCAGGAAAGGCACCTCTCCATCCCTCCTTCTCTTTGTGTGTCCCCTGGGTGATGGGTGCCTGTCTGTCTGTCTGCTTCCTGGTGTGCTGTTGTGTGTGTTTTCTCTCTCTCTCTCTCTCTCTCTCTCTCTCTCTCTGCCCCTCTCCCTTCTCATTCCACCTCTCTGTCTCTTTCTCCCTCTGTGTTACTTGGTGCAGGGTTGCACATCTGCTGTTTGTGTGTTTTGCCCTGTTTTTATGGGAACAAGTCTGGGCGGCATATCTTGGGTTTGCTCGGACTTGCGCATAACTTCAGGTTGAATGTCACGTTTGCTGCATATTCATGGGAACGCCCTGCACTTGTGCTGCACACATTTAGTGCACATTGATGCACTGGGATTTGTGCTGCACCTCAGCTCCCTTGAATATCGCCAGGCGGCATCTTCGTGACTTGTGCTGGCGCAACTCGTTGTGCCATGCGTAATGCTCTGAATATCCAGGCCATACTGTTTCAGAATGAATGGAACCAAAACTGAAGTGCTTAAAGGAGATAGGACATGATTTTCTAATGTTTTATTTTTTATTTATTTATTTATTTTTTTATGCAAGTGTTTTCCTCCTCGGACTGCCGACATGCTTCTGACCTCCTCCAGCCCCAGTCACCACCTCACCTCTCAGCATCTCCCAAGCTCTGAATCCCCCAGGCTTCCCCTGTGGTGGGGCAGATGGACAGTCCCCAAGCGCAATCCAGAGCAGGCCTGGGTGTTCTCGAGGCGGGCGCGGAGATACTGGAAGGGCTTCATAGAGTTGACAGCTGTTTTCTCTATTTCCTTGATCCTTTCCCTCGCGGCCATGAATATGCATGTGTGGAGGTGCACCACGCTTGTCATAGAAGCCACATTCCTTGTCTCCCTTAACTCTGATGCTATCCCCATCCTCCACTAGGGGGCAGTCAAGGAGCAGGATGACATATCCACCATTCCCCGGGAGAAGAGCAGTCATCAGATGCTCGATCTCTCCCTCCCTGCTGACCTCTGGCAGTCACCGCTCATTCCTGAACATGGGTTGCCAGTGCATGGCATGAGTTGGTGTCCAGCACTCAACTCCTCAGTGCCACTAGGCCTGCCAGTTTTCTAATGTTTTAAACAGTTAAATAAATCAGAAATACTTACCAATGGTCTGTGTGTCTTTTTATTGTAAATACTTAAAATGCTTATTTTTATATGCTCCTTATATTGTTGAAACCATCATCAGTGTCACAGATTTTTTCCAGTACTGAGAGTTAGTGCATGTCTAGTTCTGAAATGCTCACATCACTGACTCCTTATTCAGCATGAAGATAATGTGCATGCTGGTCCCCTAAAACTGCTTCAGACAGCAACTACACAAATGCTGATACCATACTCCCCTCATCTCTAAAGGATGCCAGACTCAAAAAATTAACATGATTTGTTGGTGACTGGTGACCAGCTATCCCTACCCTTTTCTCCTCAGCTAGTCTCCTTACATATTCCTGCAAATTCATTATCACAAACAGTATATCTTTTAGAAGTAAAACCTTATGTTGACGTCACGTGATGGCTGCCTGAGTGGCTGGAACATCTGTATCCTGCCCCTCAACTAGGTTTACTTTATCGTTTTCACTCACGCTTACGGTGATTATTTCTCCTAATCAGCATGGCAGTCTGTCTGAGTCGCAGTTGTGAGCATTTAAAACTACCACAATGGGCGCTGACATGAGAATCCTCCCCGTACACTGCGGCATTGCCTGATAAAGCCCAAAAGGACGCAAGGAGCAGGCCATGTCAAATCTACTGTTACCTCTAGGGCCCTGTCTGAATAACAGCTTCTGAAGACCTGGAGCCACTTAAATGGCCCTGCTCACAATCTCGGAGACCATCCAGCAGCTGAAGGGGTCCATGGACTCCTTACTCACCACATGGGAGATGCTGAAGCCAGGACATCCTCGTTAGAGGATTGGAGAGCAAAAGCAGAGCCTGACATGGTCCACCTGAGGCAACGGTGTAAAAAGCTAGAGGATCATTTAGAGGATCTAGAAACCTACTGTAGACAAAATAATCTGGTAGTACTGGGGCTCCATGAATGGGTGGAGGCCCCAACACTATTTATTCAAAAGCTTTGCAAGAAAATTGTGAGGCAGTCTCCCAGTGGCCTTGCATACATTATAGAGAGGGCTCACCTATCACTCTGGCCCATTCCCCAGATGGTGCCGCTCCTGACCCATCATATTCAAATGCTTGAATTTTTGGACAAACAGCACATACTGGCCAGAGTATGGGGCACCAAAGCCATTACTTGGGAGGGTTCTGCACTTAGGGTCTCCCAGGACCTCCTGCATCTGTCAGGCAAAGGCAGGTGGGATTTTCACCCTACAGTTTCCAAGCTGATTGATGTGGACATCCACTTCAGAATGCAGTACCCAGTCTTATTACAGATGCACCATAAGGAATCTGGCACAGTTCTGAGAGCCCCATTCAAGCTAGTAAGGAGCTCCCTATGATGCTTCCCGAGTTATTTAAGCGGTCTGAGACTTTACTGCAGGGTGACTAGGGAGACCAAGTTTTGTGTCTGCCAGGACTCTGTTGGAAATGCTCCTTCTACCTGTTCTATTTTTTTGATCATGTAATATTTTATTGAAATTTTTCAGTTTTCATTTAGTTCACATAGCACATAGCAGCATATTCACAGCAAGCCTCAGTTACTATCAAAGAGCCACAGGATGACTAACAATACTGACATTTACAGGATACATCTTAATTACCAAATTGCTCTAAACTATATCACTATTGTACAGAATCCAAATCTCAACTGGTGTTCTATGTTTTCTGTTTGCAAGCTGGGGCTAGCTTTTTGCTTTATGTGGTACTGCTCCCTGCCTCACTGGGTTCTCTATATTTGATATGCCCCATTACTTCTTAAAGTGTGACTGGGCTGGCTTTCAGGCACTCTAATTACTACAGTTTTGGAAGGCATGGTTTTGGACTACTGCCATGGCACCTACTGAAAGGAAGGGGTGCCAGGTTTCCTCTGCACAATTGCTCCCTGATTTCTTTGGGCAGGATGCCACCGTCTGTACCCTGTGGCAGTGCCTGACAGAAAGCATAATTACAGATGTTAGAGTCAGGCTGTCCATTCAAATCTAGCGGTTTGTGGATTTTGTTTTCTCTTGGGGTGCCTGTTCAGGACTCCTAATGATATTTCCTTGTGGGAGCTCAGTCTGCTCTTCATGCTGTCTGGACTGTATGGGCTCTCCACTGTCCAGGTTGAGGAACAACTGGGACTCTCATCTTGTTATGTTTCCTGCTTCTGAAGGTGGACTTCTGCTGTTCCCTCCCCTTTCTCTGATTTTTGGGACTTGCAGGCTTTTTGCAGCCCTTTGGTATCCAGGACTTGAAATATTAAGTATCTTTATTTTATCTATAGCACTTGTACCTACCTTCTGCCATCAGTGGTTTGCACAGTAAATGCAAGTTCTCCGGTTTGGATGATTTCTGCTACTCTTGGATCCATTTCCTGATGGACATTTTGAACCTATCAGAAGACTTCTCCTTGCTCTGATTTTCATGTGGCCAGCTATTGTTTTAGCCTCTCCCAGGCAGGAATATATGCCTTATGGATTTGCTCTGGGACCTGTACTGATTTTACCATTTCATTTCCTATTCTGGATTTACTTTTTACATGAGTTCCTTAGTTTTGTTTTCACTTACTCCAGATATGTTGTTGCTGGTGGGCATGTTGTTGTGATGTTTTCTGAGGGGTGGGGTTGGTATGCTTAAATACACTTACAGAATTACTTTGTGATTGTGTGGTGAGAGGGAATGGTGAAGAGTGCTGATGGGAGGGTGGTTTGTCTATCATCATGGATGGGATGATGGCAGGAGTGCTGTCTTTGGGACCAGGAGTTTGGTCTGTATATAGTTCTTGGGGATGTCATTTTTGGGTTGCTTTTTTTTTTTTGCAAATGCTGATGTCAGCGTGGCTCAGTTGGTAGCACATCCGCCTCTGGACCAGAAGGTCGTGGGTTCTCGTCCCACACTGGGATTGGACTTGCACCTAAAAATCGCTGGCATCCAAGTGCAGTATTGGGGTGCTGTACTGCTGGGGTGTGCTGTCCTTCGGATGAGACATTAAACCGAGGTCCCTTCTGCCTGTCCTGGTGGGTGTCCAGGTGGAAGTAAAAGAACCCAGGGTGCTCTTCGCAAAGAGTAGGGAACATTCGGTGTCCTGGCCAACATTCCCCTTCCCATAAACCTGTTCATGCAATTATCCAGGCTGTATGTGGGTGATGATGTGCGATATGGCTGCCACCACACATTCAGTCACTTCACTACCAGTCTAGCATTGCTTGCAAAGCGCTTTGATGTATGAAGCGCTATATAAATGCTGATTCTTCTTCTTCTGATATGGGTGGTTTGTTGGGTGGGGTGGTGGGGCCCAGATCACAACTTGGGGTATTGGTTATACTATGTTTCATGAGTTTACCTTGTTCGCTTTGGTATGTTTGGTTTACACCAATCTATAACTCATATGTATAGATTTGTTTCTTGGAACATCAAGGGTGCCCAAGACAAGAAGAAACATTATGTGGTATTGGGCACCTTAAAAGCTCCAACCAAGTGTGGCCTTACTACAAAAGAAACTCATTTACGTAAGGATGATGTCCACTACTTCTGTAGAGAATGGGTGGGGCATGTGGTTGGAGTGGGTTCCAGTAATATGAGAGAGGCAGGGATTGCCATTTTTATTGACAGGAAGGTTCCTTTCAACCTGCTGTGAGATCTGGGACCCAGAGGGTCGTTTCATTTTCTGTACTGTTGACTGAAACTGTTGGAATTGGTACTGAGTTTGGGTTTACGCCCCAGTGCAGATTCAGCCCAGTTTCACTAATCTCTTGGCCCTGCTTGCCCCTTTTACACTTGCCGATAATTTTGGGAGGGATTGGAACATGGTGTGTGACCTAACCTCGACTCGGTATGGAATGGCCAGGAAGGGCATTCCTCGAGCAGATGAGGCCTGCATGACCTCCTAGATACGGCTGGTTTAGTAGACCCTGGCGTCGGTTATATCCTTTCCGTGACAGTACACATTTCATTCCATACCACTGCCTTGAGTTCAGAATTGATTACTTCCTCCTTAGTACTTCAATCATTTCTGGTCTGCAGGCCTATGACATTCAACCCATGTTGGTTTCTGACCATGCTGCTGTATCCCTAGATCATAGTTTACATTGGTTGGAAGAACAGGACTCCTATGGCGACTCAGCATTACTCTGCTCTGGGAGCCGGATGATCTTGCAGCAGTTAAAACTCTTCCTACATAATTTTTTCCTGGTTAATGAGGACTCTGTCACCTCCGAGATATGTTGTGGGGTGCTGCCAAGTGTGCCTTATGGGGGAGAATTTATACAACTCGCCTCCATGCTTAAAAACAGAAGGTGGGTAAGATGGGCAGTTTACTGCAGCAAATTCAAACCCTTGAAGGTTCTTCTCTGCATCCTCAGATCCTGCTGTTTGACAACAATTGAATGCCCTGAGAGCTCAATATTTCAGTCTCCTTGCCAATTAGGCTGACTTAGCTCTACAGCACACAAGGATGTGCAATTTGGAATCAGGGAAAGGGCCAGGTAGCTTTGGGTCTTGCATCTCTGACAGTCTGATGCAAAGAAGGCAATACACTCCCTTCAGCCAGACCATGAGGGCCAATTCTCACCCAGCCTCAGGAGACTATGGATGCATTTGGTCAGTATAATCAGTCCCTATATGCTGCTGACTCTTCTTCACCTGACCTCCCTGACCAAATTATGGAATATTTGCAGGATCTGCACATCCCACAACTTCCCACTCTCAGTGAAATATTTTGGATTCCCCATAATCGAGGAGGAGGTGAGGGCAGCTACCAGGTCTCTCCTAACAATAAAGCTCCAGGCCCTGACAACTTCCTCAATAAATTCTATACTGAGTGTGAAGCATTAGTGACCACTGTTCTTACTCGTCTGTTTAGTTACTTGCACTCATCAGGCTCTCTGTCTCTTCATTCACCCAGGCTTGGATTTCCCTCATTCCAAAGCCTGGCAGGAATCCTTGTTACCCAGTAATTACAGGCCCATTTCCCTGCTCAGTTCTGATTTGAAGCTTATGGCGAAGGTCCTGGCCAATCATCTGCTCCACGTATGGTCAGGTCTCATTAGCACTTACATAAGTTGGATTTATGGCTGACGATCCTCATTTGACCACCTCAAAAGCTTTGGTATTTGATTTCTGCATCGAGCAAGGGCAAGGTCCCAGCTGCTTTGGTCTTGCTCAATGTGGAAAGAGCTTTTGATTAGGTTTCATGGCCTTTTCTTTTGCCACTCTCTGAAATTTGGTTTCCTAATGGTTTTGTGATTGTGTGTGAGTCTTATTCTCCAATCCACAGCTAGGATCCACTGTAATGGGATTCTGTCTGTTCCATTACCCTGCAGCGTGGTACACGGCAGGGATGCCCATCCCTATTTTTGTTCAAGCTCTATCTTGAACTCCCTTCTGCATCATCTTCAGGAGAACCCGTGGTTGAAGGAATCCAGGTCGGTGATATTAGTGGTAAATTCTAGCCTCGCCTGATGATTTATGCTACATTTAATAAATCCTCAGTCCTCCATCCCCATAGCCATTGATAACATTTGTAGATTCTGAGGTGTGGCGGGTTACAAACTTAACATGGACAAATCCAAAGTCCTGCCGCTCAATGTATTGGTCCCTCATCAGCTGATCCTGGATCTTGGCCGCTTTGGAAACCAACAATCTACTCCCTAGATCTGCAAAGATGGATGCATCTTCCCTCTCCCTCTGGGGTAGGGTGAATGTTATCAAGATGAGTATCTTGCTTCACATCCTTTACCCCTTGGAATGTTGGGTCTTTACTTACCCAAGGTCTGGTTTGCCAAGCTTAATTCATCTGTTTCAGCCTTTCTTTGGAAACAAGGGGCCCCCATCTGGCTTATTTCAACCTCACCCTATCAAGAGGGCTCTTGATGCGAAGTCAACAACAAACTGCGTGACTGGCATCCACATTCTTGAGGCTCACTGTTGACTACGATTTGCAGTTGGCAGGCAGCCATGCACAGCAGGATCTGTTTTTCCTTAGGGGAACTGCCCCACACCCCTACCTAAGGATACCAACTCCAGGTCACAGTTGGTTCAGGGAAAGTGCAGGACAGAAGAGAATGTTGCTGGGTCCTGGGTGCAACTCCCTGCAACAACATGTCGCTGTTGTTGGTAGCGACATGTGTCCTCATGAGGTTTCGCCACAGGATGCATACCTCAGGGGAGGGTGGTCACTGTCTCACCAATTTCTTTCCATATTATTGTGCTCTGTATAGTTCTAAAATTTTCCTTTGGGACTCCCCCTCTCTCCCCGATGCCCCAGACTGATTGCCCACTATGACTTTCATTGGAACAGTGACTCTGTGAACAGGCAGGTCTCCAGCTCTCAAGCCTTCAGTTCCTCAAACCTTTTCAGTTACCTCCTAAACTCCATAGCACACCCCATGGTGGTATCTCAGAGCTCTCAGGCAGCTCTCTTTGTACATGGGCTGGGAGTAGGGCAGGGACCTGTGTCAGCCAATTTTTGGGAACCCAAACATTTCAGATTGCACACCGGTCAATGCCTCTCCATTTTGCCCTCGACTTAGGTCAGCCACCCTCTCATCCTTTCTTGATGGAGATGCAGTCGTCCCACTCCCTATTGTGCAAAATAGGTTTGCCCTCCGGTGTTTCCTCCTTTTAAATATTTGCAAATTACCTGAGCCCTAGCCTCCTTCCCAGGCCTCCATCCCTGGTCCCCGTCACCTGTGGGGTTCTCCTGACCTCCTTCACCTAGCAGCTCAGCCCACATGCTTTCGGGTATTATCGGTTCTTCCAGTTGAGGGATCTGGCTAGCTTGGAGGGCATCTGTTACTATTAGAAGCAGGTCTTACACCTCCAATCGGAGGTTAAGGTCTAGCAGGGGCTTGGCTACATGTATACTAATTCATTAAACAGGATTGGTACCGCTTGTTTCAATTTCAGATCTTACACAATCTCTATTTTATGCCCGTTAGGCTTCACAAGCTGGGCAAATGAGCATCTCCCACCTGCTCCCGCTGTGGTATGTTAGAGCCATTTGAAACACATCCTCTAGAATTGCCCAAGGGTTATCCCTTTGGGAATGATATTCAACTCTCCTAGACCCTCTTCTGGGGTTGGAATCTTTCTTTACCACTGAAGTCTGTCTTGTTGGTATTTTCCCAGAGGAGCTCCTTGGTTCCCACTGAGCCTACATGTCTCTGATTGCTATAACAGAGAAGTTAATATCTGCCGCCATTGGTTGGATGATGCCATCCATCTTATAAGGAGTAGCACCAGGAGATCCTGATGGTGCTTTCGAGATGGAAAAGCTGACCACCGGTAGGCAAGGCAGATCTCACCACTTTAAATCTCACTGAGAGCCACAGAACTGGACAGATGGGAATCTCTTTGACTGTCACTTGTAGGTAAAATATCCAATTAAAATGGTCACAGCACCAAAATTATATCTTCTCTCCACATTCCTTTAAAATACCTCATTATTGGTTTACTAAGTTAGACTCCTGCTGGGATCCTTTTTGTGGGAGGGTAAGAAACCTAGGTACAGTAGAAATAAGCTCAGAGCTCATTGGTCAGAAGGGGCTGGGGTCTTCCGTGGTTAGAGGAGTATAAATGGGCCTTTCAGCTGGCTCAGGCGTTAAAATGGTTCCTTTTCCTGAACACAACACTCCCCAGTGGCTGGATATGGAGAGAGAGATATGTCAGTGTACTCACTTGGTACTATTGCTATTTAACCATCCCCTAAGGGCACTCGCTCTCATCCTACTATAGGTCCCTCTCTGGAATATTGGGCCAAGGTGCATAGAAGTTGGGTGCCTCCCATCTCCCTAAGACTTAGCCCACTATGCGGCAATAGAATTACCATCAATAAACAACCAATTGCATGGCCCTCATGGGAACATGGTGGTATCTCATTGCTTTGAGATATGCTCATTCCTGGTAAAGATACCCTTAATTCCTTTGAGGGCCTGAGGAGCTCTTATGGGATCTCTCCCAAAGATTTCTGGTGATTCCTTCAAATAAGAAGCACCATCCTTACGTACAGGCATAAGCAGCACAAGAGCAACAAATCTCCCAGGTAGAGTCATGGCTGGCCCTAGAAGAGGGACAGTCAAGCCAGGTATGTCGCGACCATTCAGAGCACCATCCGTCCCAAGCAGAGAATCCAAGCATAAATGGGAGAAAGCACTGCATGCCCCTATTATGAACCTGGGTGGAAGTCTTGTCTAAAACTTGTTCACGGGGCATATCCTGACACCAGTAGTCAATTAATACAGAACAAGATAATTCACTCCTGGTATAGGACTCCTGTAGTCCTCGCAAGGCAAAGCTGACTCAGTCTGATCTGTGCTGGAGGTGTCAGGAACTCCCAGGTGACCTGTTCCATATACTTTGGTCCTGCAGGCTGATCCAGCCCCTATGGCAGATTACCTGTGAGATGGGGTACAAAATACTTAGGAAGCCTGTGCCTCAGTCCCCTGAGTTGCCGTTATTAGGACTCGGATCCCAGCCCCTCACTTCCGTCTCTCTGAGTTGAAACTACTTCTGACCCTCAGTATGCAGGTTAAAAGACTCCTACTGTGTAAATGGTGGTCCCAGATAATCCCCTCCCTCGGGAGGCACTTACCTCCATGGCTCAGAGTTGCAAACTGGGCCAGAATATCAACATACTGTGACCAATACCCTCTTTAAATATACTGCCCTCTGGTCTCCCTTCCTTCTGTTTTTGAAAGCTAGGGAGGGCATCGGCTGAATAAGGCACAACCATGCTACTATAATGGTCTCCTCTCATGGTGCATTTAGGGGCAAGTGCTGGAGAGATTGTTACTGAGTTATAGGGACCATGCTCTACGGATGATATAGTATAATATCAGTAAAGGATAGTATCTTCTCTGACAAAGAAGACTTGTTTGCTTTGTGTGTGTGATCTCTTGTATTTTGTAGGCGTAAAGTAGAGGACAGCGG
Source organism: Neoceratodus forsteri (assembly GCA_016271365.2). Taxonomy (NCBI): domain Eukaryota; kingdom Metazoa; phylum Chordata; order Ceratodontiformes; family Ceratodontidae; genus Neoceratodus; species Neoceratodus forsteri. Next base: position 1,135,475,707 of record CM057455.1, on the reverse strand, counting down.
CCCTGGACCTCATAATTTCTGATGCTTTATCAAATACTGCAGAAACTAGCAGGATGGGCCAGGTAAGATATGTTTGTATGAGTTAGCCATAATGCAATGCACCAACTGCTAATACTTTCAAAGTTAATCTCCAGCTGGATAGGTATTGTACATCCAGGCACAGAGTATTATCCTACTGCTTACCTGGCTAGTATATTCAATTCGTTACTATTTGGCCAGCATGTTCCGTTCTCTGCTCCTACAAACATATGTAGCAGTCTGTAAGATCTTTGCAATGTATCCGACTGTTTTAATGTTTGTATCGTCTTAATAAGTCAAATCAATAAAACTTATTAACCACAAAAATATCACTGAGAGCCGCTATATGCCCTTTTGTCCATCTCAGCTACTCCACAGGAACCCCAGCATACTTCTTTCTTGGATTGTCCTCCTGCACATCCCCATCTGGGCACCCTGCTGATAGCTAAGGGTTTTATTATCTTATAGGTCAGGTCGCAGTCACTGGTCTGCTTGTGTGTTCTGGGGATGGGGAGGGATAGAGGCTGGGGTTTATTTTTCGAGGTTGGGGGGCTGGTGGGTTGTTACCTTTATCCATTCCTGTATGCTTGTTCTCTGTCTCTTGGAGGTTGAGCTTTGTTTAGAGTTTTGTTGATGCGCTGTTAAAAATGTCATAACGTTTAGTAAATTAAAAAATACAACTTACTTGCTTTTCCCAGTGTCTCATTGGTACATACCCTGACCCAGTGTCCACACTTTACCTCTTGTTTAGTGTAACCCCCATAGGAAGCTTAGGTTACCTTGATCTCATTCATATGGTCAAGCAGCCCCATGAGCCTCTGCTGCAATCAGGGCCAGGAGCACAGGAAATGTCAGCAGGCACTCAAGCGGTGCCAGAGAAATTTTGCCCACTGGTTTGTTGTGCTCCCTGCCATACTGTGCAGTATCTGTGGCTAGAGATCAAAAATCTTGGGTGACTGCATGTCTGTGGCTCACTGATACACAGAAGACATGGTGCATGCTCCCGCCACTGTTGAGTGCCACTGGAGGCTAATATTGCTGGCGGAGGGAAGTGAGAAACTGTGTATGACTCTTCTGGCCACCAAGAAAAGCTGGCATGATATTATGTTTCCCAACCCTACTTTTCAGAGTTCATGGGGGCTTGGTTCACTCCTTGAATGACTTGCACATCACAGGTGAAATTGGGGCACTGTGGTGCCTGCCAGCTTTCCTGTGCTCCGTGGCCTGATGCAGTTCAGAAGGGCCGGAGGAGTGAAGACCAGGGCTGCCAGCCAGAAAGGAATGATGTTGGCAGAGGCTGATGGTGCTGCTGGGCCACATGAATGGTGCCAGAGGTAAGCTAAGCACCCACTGGCGGGGCTGGGGGTTACACAAAGCGAAAGGTTAGGGTATGGACCAATGGGACACTGGGGAAAAGCAAGTAAGGTATTAACTCTAACAAAATAAACTGTTTGTGATAATGACTTTTCAGGAATTTTTAAAGCTGGGGAGCCAGTCGACAGTTGCTGAAGAATGTTACTTTTTAGTCATATGTCCTTTATGAAAATAAGCATGAGTGTTGAGTCAGCATTGTGTAGTTGCTGTCTGAAACAGTTTTAGGAGACCAGTGCCACACTATCTGTATACTGAATTGGGAGCCTGTGATGTCAGCATTTCATAACTTGACACCGCTGACTCCCAATACAAAAAAAAAAATCTGTGAAGCAAATGATGGTTTCAACAATATAAAGAGCATATAAAATATGCTTTGTAAAAGACATGCACACAGGCCATTGCTGATTTTTTTATCATAAAAGATGTTATTGTGATATTTAGATTTTCCATTCACAGTGATGAACATATATCAGATAACAAGTCCATATGATACCATGAAGAGCCATAGGGCTCCAGGAACAGGTAATACATAAACTTCAATAACAAGATAATACACATCCAGGTCAGCTACTCCAATACAAGGAAGTCAAGCCCCTCCCTACAAATCCCACAGTGTTATACTACAGGGACAAAGATCATTTGCTTACAGGGCGCAACTGGCTAAATTCCCTTAGTAGCAACATCTTCCTGCACCAACCCTTGGTTTCTTCAAGTCCAGACTTTGACTCTCCCTGCTTGCTTCCAGCTCCTGTGACTGCTCACCCAGTTGTCCCCAACCTCCTGCCTTTCCCCCATATCAGGCACTTTTGACAAAATGCTGCTCCCTAACCTAGCACACACCTGTCTGTCCATGACAAGGCCCTCGGGCTGCATGCCACCCCGCCTCCTGCTAGCTCCTCCTACCCGCTTTCTCCTTCCCTACCACTTAAACTCTGTTTTCTTTCTCCCCCACCCTCACACCTTCTTACCTCTGTCCCTAGTTCCTTGCCTCATTCCCCTCTTGTACCCCTTGTTGCTGCATTAGCATGTTCATCAAATGTTAATGATCATTTACTGTCTCATACTGTATACTGTACTATTTCTGATGTGGAACCTTTGTAAAGAGCCTCGGCTCAAAGGTATTGTGTAATCCTAGACATAAATAAATAAATAAATAAAATACAAGCATGATCACAAGGAAGTAATATCTCAGTACACATAGGGACCTCTAATACTTCAGGAAGCATATACAATACAAGTCTTATCCTATAAATACATTAACTGAGAGGTTTCTGAGGGAGGAATTTTCAAGAGAGGAGAATGGAGGTAAACTCCCCATTTCTTGTGGAAAAGTTCAATTTGATTACGGTGAGGTTAAGTCAGTCTCTCAAAGCGTAGCCAGGTGGGCCAGGGCTGCATGCCATTGACTCATATTCAGAATGTTATTCTGTCGCTAGTGCATAGCAGAGCCTGGCTCCTAGTCGCCCTGTTGGGGTCACTGCAGCACTCCCACAGCTCTTTGAACCTCACCAACTCACCTTGAAGCCAGCAAGGCTCCTGAGTTGCCCTATTGGGGTCACTGCAGTGCTCCCTATAGCTCTTTGGACCTCACCATCCCACCTCGAAGCCAGCAAGGCTCCTAATCACCCGTTGGGGTCACTGCACTGCTCCCCATGGCTCTTTGGACCTCACCACCCACCTTCGAAGCCAGCAAGGCTCCTAGTTGCCCCTGTTGGGGTCACTGCGGTGCTGCCCACAGCTCTTTGGACCTCACCAACCCACCTCGAGCCAGTAAGACTCCTAGTCACCCTGTTGGGTTCACATAGCGCTCCCCATGGCTCTTTGGACCTCACCAACCCACCTCAAATCCAGCAGGTACTGTAGCCAGCAGGTTTCATCTCAAGTCCTCAGGCAGCCTAGCTTTGAATTCTGGCACCTTTTCTAAGCGGATCCCTGCCTTCCAAGCTGTGGCTGAATTTCTACCTCAACACACTCTGCACTATTGCAGACTAGAGGAGACTGCAAAAACCCCTGTACAGACTAACTTAAATGTGCTTGTCCAGCGAGCTGTAAACTGAATTTGTGCCTAGCATTGCAGCTAGCTGGTATTTATGTCATTTCTGTGCACTGCAATCTCTGAGTTTATGGTGATGTTTCTGATTTAATTGTATGCTCCTAACCTGTTTTCTGTGAGAGACTCTGAAGTCAAATTTAAAATCATTTCATTTAAGTGCTACTGTATTTTTCTTTTATGCATTTAGTAATTAACTGTATTTTTCTGATGATTCTATGATTAATAAGGGAATGATTTAAACTCTTAAAATATACTGACTGACTGCTCACCAATTAACTGTTTAAGGAATAATTTAATGTAGGATTTTTATATCTTAAAGTCTACTGGCTTTCTGCTTTTGGTGTGGGATTTCCTTTCTCAGCTGTATTGCTGATTCTTGCCCCCTCCCCTACTTTCAGTAGTACCCTCCTGCCAAGCTAATCACTTCTGTCCATCCCTCCCAGTTAATTGCTCAGTCTGACTCTCTGTCCCCACCTCCTTCTTCTGTCCCTGACTAAATATAATCTTCTACCCTCTTCTCTCCCTAGGCTCCTAGTCACCCCTGTTGGGGTCACTGGCGCTCCCCACGGCTCTTTGGACCTCACCAACTCACCTTGAAGCCAGCCAGGTACTGTAGCCAGCAGCTTCCATCTCAAGTCCTCAGGCAGCCTAGCTTTGAATTTTGGCACCTTTTCTAAGCGGCTCCCTGCCTTCCAAGCTGTGGCTGAATTTCTACCTCAACTTACCTCTGCACATTGCAAACTAGAGGAGACTGCAAAACCCATGTACAGACTGACTTAAATGTGCCGCTGTCCAGCCGAGCTATAAACTGAATTTGTGCCTGGCATTGCAGCTCCCTGGTATTTATGGCATTTCTGTGTGCACTGCAATCTTGGAGTTTAAGGCACTGTTTCTGATTTAATTGTATGCTCCTAGCCTGTTTTCTGAAGTCAAATTTTCTCCCCACGTCTTATCAAATGCTTGTTCCTTGGGGCAGATATTCTTTTCCTTCAGTGATTGGACCATTTCTTCTGGGATGAGGATCTCAAGGCAGCTAGCTTGTGAATTTCATTGTTGGATTGCCCCAGGAATCTGGTGAATATCTCACACTTTAACAGCCTTTATAAGGTTTCTAGTTGCACCTCTATATCTCTGCCTGCTGGATAGTTTTATCCTAGGACTTAGTTACTGCCTCACTCCTGCAGTCAACTGCACATTTGCTTCAGTCCCATCTCAGTCCTGAATTGCTGCTTCTCTCTTTTCCCTAGTTCTACGTTCCTTGTTTTCCTTACCAGTGTACTCTATGGGGGTGATCTCACTTCACTGCAGCTTTGTAGGAGTATTTTCCTTCAGCTAGCCCTCCAACTCTCAGTAGATCTTCTCTGTCAGCCATCTACTGACTCTGGCTACTCAAATAAAGCAGAGGACTGGAGCTATTTTTCTCAAACCTAATTATCGGGGTAATACCCCATCCCTGAAACCTGGCTCCTAAAGCTTATCCCATTTGTTAGTATAGCTGACTACCTAAGCCATTCCCCTTTTATATGCCACTGGACAGCAAACTCCAAACCTCTCTCCTTGAGATCTGGAACCCATATGTCATCTCTCTCTCTCGGTGATACTGAACTAACCCAGGCCCTCCTGATGGCATCACTGCCAAGAACCCATCTTATTGGTTCATAGAAAAGGGGCTTAGGCTTGCAGAATATGAACATTAGAAGTCTGTCATCTAATTTTGCACAGATTGAAGCCTGGATTGCTCACAACTCCCTGATGTCTTAGGTCTAACTGAGACTTGGTTAAAACCACATATACCAGATTCATTATGTAGGATCAATGGATATAAACTTCACAGATGTGATCATCCAAATGCTAAAAAGGGTGGTGGTGGTGTTTGTTTTATACCAGACAGGATCTTGACATTACAGTCCTCCCGGTCAACACTACCTATCTATGTGAAACTATTCATATAGTTATTACCTTAGGTCTCACTAAAAGCTAGATGTATTGTGCATCTATAACCCTCCTAAAAATGGACTAACAGGCCTGACTAAGGTAATTGACCATCTTTCCTCACTAAAGGGTAGACAAGAACTCATTGTTATGGGGGACCTCAACCTGGATTGGCTAGGAAAACTCTAATCTCTATGCTGCCGAACTCAGCAGGTTACACCTGTCTCAACTGGTCATTCTCCTGACCAGACAGACTAGTAATAGCAGTCTCCAGTCTCTTCTAGACTGGGTCATCTCAACAGGCCTGAGAGGATCAGTGCTGTTGGAGTTTTACCAGAACTCAATCAGTGACCACTCCCCAGTTTACTGTGTTTGGAAGGCTAGGGCCACTAACCACCCCCAGAGAAACTCTTTTCAAGGATTTTTCAAAAATGGATAAGAGAGCCCTAATTTTGGAGCTACAGAACACGGACAGGGCACCTCTATACAATACTTAATACGGAATGCTGCTCAATACCTCTTACCATGCTTTTGAACCTTCAAGACAAATATATTCCAGTAAAAGGCACCATATCTGGGGATCTGCTACCGCTGGTTAAATTCTTCACTCCTGTCTTCTCTCAAAGAGGATAAAGCCTGGAACAAAGCTAAGCTAAGCCAGTCCCCATCGGACTGGGCTGAGTACAGAAGACTCCAAAACCTATGTAAGGTTTCCATCTGATCTGCTAAGGGCAATTATTACTGTCAGCTCCTTAGTACCTCTATCAGTGACTCTCGTGGTTTTGGAGTCATGTTAACACCATCATGGGGAAAACAAGTGCAATACCATCTCTGATATGGTTGTGGATGGTTGTAATTGCAATAACCTGCTCACTATCACCGAGGCTCTTAACTCCAGATTCACTGACCTCTCCTCCTATACTGCACCTCCTGGGCCTTTACCTGTCACTCCACAGGATAACCTTAAACCTTCCAACCCATCTTTCACCCTTTGCCCAATATCTGAGAGTGAAATCTTATGCTTACTTAAGTCCATCTCTTCTGCTGGATGGCGGGGCAGATGGACTCTTACAAATTCTAATAACCGTTGCACCATCTATAGTCTCTCCAGTGACTAGACTTTTCAACCTGTCTCTTCTTACAGGACATGTCCTTCCCTCTGGAAGATTGCTCGAGTTGTACGGTCTGCAAAGGGGACACCACTAACCTGGATAACTATTGCCCTATTGCCATCCTCTCCACCTCTCTAAAATACTGGAGAAAATTGTTACTACCCAGGTCTCAGATAGTTCTCAGGTCTCACTAGTTGTATGACTTATGACTGTTAGTTATTTGCACTTATATTTCTGTTTTGTTACTACAAATAGATTCCTGCAAATGTACTGTCATTGCTGAAAAGTTTGTATAAGTGTACTGCGTCTGACTTCTACTTGTTCCCATGATGTTTTCTTATATCTACTATTGTCTATGTACCCTTTGTTGCAATCTCCCGGGCCTTACCTGAAAATAGGCAGCTATGCTGTCTAGTGTACCTACCCAGTTAACAAAAACTAAATCAAAAATGGTCCATTCTCTATGTACTCGGGAAGGAACTAGACTAGTCAGATCACCCAGGAGCAATTTAGGGTCTAGAGAAGGCAGCGTAATGCCCAGGATCATTGAGCATTCTCAAGCAATAGTAGTCCAAAAGGTTATTATCTGTGGGCAGGCCCATAGGATGTGGAGCAAGTTTGTCTCAGGCTGCTGACATCTCCAGCATTTAGAGTGAGAGAGACTCCAGTTGCATGAAGAAGGGCTAGGGTTCTATACCAATGTAGGAGTATTTTAAGCTGTAAAAAGTTGCTCTTAGAATCCTTGTATAACTGTGAGCATCACTAAGACAATGAGACCACACTGTTGGTGAGATAGCCATACCAAGGTGGTCTCCAATTTAGTCTTGCAAGATGCAGTGGGTCGTTATGGGTGTCCCGAAGAGTGGTGTAAAACCTACTTATGAGGTCTTTGGAGGAAGTGGATTTGTGTAAAGAAGCCAGCCATTGCCATTTTATCGGACTTTGTCTGTGAGAAGAGAGAAGTTATGGTATTGTGCATTTGGAGGAACTTCCAGAAGTCGATAGAAGGAGATGAAATTTTGTTGGATCTGATTAAAGGATAGCATGGTGTCTGAGTCAGGAATCAAAGATCCTGCACATAACGAATTCCGTTGGATTGCCATGTAGGCCACTTAACAGGTTCTCCTCCAATGCTGATAAAATTATTGTGCCATGGAGCCGCATACCTTATGGGAGGACTCCAGGCTACTTTGGGAGTGTGTGCAATCATCATACATCTGCACCAGGCATAACGAGATTCATCCAGGGTAGGGAAAGTTTGATGTCACAAGAGGGACCACATCCCAGAAGAGACTGAAGTGGGGTAGGTGATACTATACTGGACTCCAACCCTACCCATAATGGGAAGATGACTTCAGGGGTGAACCATTTCATAGCCTGCGCTGCAATACTCGCTAGATGGTAACCCTCCCTTGGACCAGTGTGCCCGTGGTTTGTGCTTCCCCACCTGTGTGATTTACCCTCCCATAGAAAGGAAGCTACTAGTTTCTCAGTGAGGAAAAAAGTTTGTGGGAGAGATGGATCAGAAGGTTGTTAAATAAATATGTAATTCTAGGGAGCAGGAGCATGCGTATGGCTGCCACCTTGCCTGGCAATGAAAGGTAATACATGGTAGTATGGGGCATAAAAAGGCCGAAGCCCATCGAGAATACCCCCACAACATTGTGGATCAGTTATATTGATTGGTTCCCATCCAATGCTCCAAGTTGGTTTTGAATATTTTGAAGTTTGGACTATTAACCAGATCCCTGGTAGTTTATTCCAAGCTCTTGGGGCCCTAAGTGTAAAATAATTAAGCCTTTTGTTAGTATTTGCTTTGTCACTAGCAAGTTGTCTAGAATGCAATCTGGGGACTAGTTTTCTGTCGGTGTACCTAATTCCACATAATTGCATAAGCATTAGATTTCCTAGAGTTTTATAGAGGAACAAAGATCACCTCTATGTCACCTTGTTTGTAGTGACTGAAGTTTTAATTTCTGAAGTCTTTCATTATATGAAAAATGTGCTAAGTAAAAGTATCACCTGGGTTGCTCTTCTCTGAATACTTTCTATTATAGCTATGTCTTTCTTCAGGTATGGGTTCCAAAGGGTGATCCATAGTCTGAATAAGGTCTGACGACGTCCTATACAGAGGATACTACATTGTTCAAGTTTAGTAACAAAGGTATGATCAATCCTTCAGTGTAGTCTATGCCAGTGGTCCACTTCTGAAGTCAACAGTTTTTGAAGGGGCAAAGTTGGAGGATTGAGATCTGTCCACCTACTGGAAATGAAGATCCTGAGATATGTAAACCCTTGGTAGCCCAGCTCAGTTCTGAACCTGACAGACAATCTTGTGTGCAGAGTGGGTTAAGGGGGACAAAATGGTTTTCCTCTGGTTAACCTGTAGCCAGAGAGTGAGGTGAACTCTTGAAGAACTGAAGCTATCGGGAGTGACAAGTGAGGGTGTGAGAGGGTAAGTAATACATCATCAGTGTATGCAGCCATGACATATGATGTGCCTTGTGCTGAAATACCAGTAAGACCTGGCACTGTGCAGAGCCCTGATTAAGGGGTCAAGGACAATTAAAAAAGAAGAGGGAGCAAGGGCATCCTTGTCGGGTGCCTCTGTGTAGTGGAAAGGGTAGGATATTCAAATTTGTTAATATTCGGCCCTGGGAGAGTTATAAAGAGTCGCTACCCATGAACGAAATTGAGGACCAAAACCATATTGGAGGAGGACTTCATGTAAATAGTTCCATTCAATAGAATCAAACGCTTTAGCAAAGTCAATGGCCAAAGCAGCCATAGGGGTCTTAGACCTAGCTGCTAACCATTTTAGGTTCTGTAGTAGCCTCTTGTTATCGGAGCCTACTTTCCTGGCATGAACCCCACCTGTGAAGGATGTATGAGGATGCAAGGATAGTATGTAGCCTCATAGCCAGTACTTTGCCAAGATCTTAGTGTCAATGGGTATTAGTGAGATGGGGTGGAAGTTGGCGCAATTCAGGGGTCATTAGATTTCTTGGGTAAGGGGTAATCAGCGCTTTGTTCATCAAAGGTGGAAGTGAACCTGTGGCCTGGGTGGCTTGCAAAACTTGTAGCAGAGGGTGGGTGATTTTGTGTTCTAGGACATGATAAAGTTCAACAGTCATCCTGTACGGACCCGGGCTTTGCCTTTAGCCAGTTGAGACATTGCCTGGTGGAGTTCAGAGGCGTGGAATTGGGCCATCCAATGATGCAGCCTGTTCCGGAGATAGGGTAGGGGTATTGAAGCTCTGACAGAACTGTGAGAGGCCTAGTGAGAGTTGAGATGGTGTCTAATTGGACTGGGATTTGTACAGTGACAGATAAAAGGCCATCATAGTTTCGTTGATACCAACAGGGTCTGTGATAATCGAGCCTGAGGCCAAACAAAGGACATGGATTTTAGCTGAGCCTGCTGCTTACGCAGTTGATAGGCTAACTGTTTCCCTCCCTTATCCCCCTTCCCAGTATGAATGCTTTGCGTGTAGTAGGAGTCATTCGGCCTTAGAGTAGAGCAAGGTGTTGATCTGATATCTGAGACCTGTAATACTACGGATCAGGGATGCATCCTGGTGGTAGATGGGAGGCCTTAAACGCGTTTCTTAGACCGCAGGTTCATTTTGTAGCCTATCTAGAGATTTTTTCCTGGCTTTGTTTCTTTGAGCAGCAAAGGCGATAATGTAACCCCTAAAAGTGGCTTTAAAGCCTCCCATACTGTACCTACTGAAACACCACAGTCCAAATTAAGGGCAAAATAATCCTGAGCAGCTTTACACATTGCACATTGAAACTCTGGCTCTTTTACCAGGATGGGGCTGCACCTCCATCTTGTACCTGTAGGATGAGACCTGAGGGGATATATGTAGTTGACACAGGTGCATGGTCTGAAATAATAATACTACCTATAGTACTGTTAGATAAAGCACCAGACATAGCATTATTAGCCAGCCAATAATCAATCCGACTATGAACCCGTGCAGGGCCGAGAAGTATGAGTAATCCCGACCAGAGGATCATCCTGCCTCAAACATTGACCAGGCCCATTCAGCCTGCAAATCTAGGAGGGTGGCATGAGATTTGGGATGTGCCTGTGGAGTGAGTTTAGATTTATCCAAAAGATGTTGAACACCATGTTGAAATCCCTCCTAATAGTAGGGGATAGAGGCATTAGGCTGTTCCAAGGAGGAGATAGCTTGACTCAAACTGGGGAAAAATTGGCCTGATCTGTGTTGGGAGTGTACATATTTCCCCAAATCAGTTTGCCAGCTGGGGAGGCCAGTTTAATCAAGATCCAGCGCCCCTGGGTATCAGATCGGGACTACTCCATGACCCATGTAGTGGAGTGCTGTATAAGAATGGCCACTCCTTTTGTTTTTGGTAGTGGCTGAGCTGGCATGTATCACACCCACCCAAGATTTTTGAGCCACGAGGTGGATTTACTAAGGAGGTGTGCCTCCTGTAATAAAGGCCATGTCTGTATGGAGAGACCAAAGGTACTGTATTACTTTAGTATGTTTTATGGGATGGTTGAGGTCTTTCACATTCCACGATACCAGCCGCAGGCCTGGAGTTTTAGTAACAGCCATGGTGACTAACTGAGGTAAAAGGGTGGAGGAAAGGGATATACTGTCTACCCAGTAGAACAATTCAAGGAAATAGCACTAGGACAACAAATTAGTATTACTTCCTGAGGGCTGTCACCATATATCAGGTGAAGCACAATAACACTTAAACCCAGTACTGTACACAAGAAAGGAGCAAACAACGAGGTCCAGAAGACAACAAACAAGTTTTCTGACAAGTAACAATTTGTATCACCTGCCTGAATCTATAAGCTAGATCCAAGGTAGTGGCCAGACACAATTAATAGGACAAGTCAAACAAGCATTTATATGCTAACAGCAATAGATGCTTTTGTGAAAGAAGCACCCACAAAAGGAAGTGTACCCTCAGCTATGCGAGCATCCACACTCAAGGGAAGAAGAGGAGAAAGGCAACCAGCAGAAATATGCCTCTCCTTATCTGGTAAACAATCCAAAGGTACCAGAGTAACCCCTGGGTGGGGTAGGGTGATGGGAAAAGGGGGAGGGTAAAGAGGGTAAAGGGTGGTGAGGAGAGGATGAGAGAGGGAGGAGAGGAGGGGAAAGAAAAAGGGGGAGTTGGGTAACTCACCCTACCATCACACCTATAAGAGCCGTTTAACTGCGGCCTTGCATAGCTTAGAATCTGAACCCAATGGAGAAAGCCAGACTGAATTAGGCCCGATTTGAGTTCTGTCTGAGAAAACAGTAAGGAACTGCAAGGAGTAGTGCACTACTAAGTTCCTTCTAGCTTTGGCTGGTGGGTCATGAGATACAACAAACATATCCAGCCCAAGGGCAGTTTTGTAACCTGTGAAAATATGCCCCATATCAGTAATCCCATATACGCAACAATCAACATAATCTTAATATGTTAAAACATTAATTAACAGTGAACAGGAAACTGCAGTGCACATTACTGAGTTCAGCCAGAAGGGCCCATATTGCCCATAGGGGATGGTTCGACATCTCGCTGGTGATTCATGGAGACCACTATAGGATCCGGGAGGTTAAAATAACAGCAGCATAAGTTTTTCCCCGGTTTGAGCTTCCTGGATAAATCCACAGCATCTACCAAAGATGAGTCAGGAATGTCAGCCCAGTCCATTAAGGATTCTTTATGCAATTCTGGACCAGGCGAATAGCCAGTCCTAGACGGCTGAGAGGAATCCTCCTAGGTATCTTGGCAGGAGGGTGATTTCTGGCTGATCTGCTGGGGTGACTGACCACTTCTCAACATTTCCTAGAACGAACATGCACCCCAGAGCTCTGGGAGGAAGGACTGAATGGTCAGCTGCAGAGACAGGACTAGAGGTCCAGCGGAGTTGTGCAGAAAGATTCCTACCCACGGGAATCATTACAAGGAGAGCTGGTCTGGCTGAATGACATTCCCCCTGAGAGGTGTGGCAGTATATGAGTTCCTATGATCTGTCGAGTCATCGGGGGCCCAGAGCTTTCTGGGAGACGTAGTTGAAAGAGGTAGGTTAGGCCAGAGTTTGGTGATCCAGCGCTCACGTCTGCAGGGTCATCTGCTGTGATTTCCTTCCTTCTTTGGAAACCAAGAGTTTGGTAAGACCTTTAAACTGGTAATGAAATTTATGTGCAGTCAAGAACTTTTTTCAGAGGGCCATAAGCTCTGCATTTACTGGCAGACTCTTGTGCAAAGTCGCTGTAGAGAGAGATGGTTGCCCCTGCCACTTAATTTCCCCTAAGTCCCGAGCTGCCTGGAGTATTCGCTCTTTGGTGGAGTATCTAAGCAAGTAGGCCACAGTCGGTCTTTGGGATGTGGTCAGTTTGTCTCTTCTCCCCACAATTTGGTGGGCCCTTCGATCTCTACAGGGCCTCTCCAGTGGTCCCCTAGTATCCTGGGCAGCACATCATTAAGAAAATGCTCCATTGAGGTACCCTCAGCACCCTCTGATACCCCAATTATGCGTAAATTATTACGGCACTCTCTGTTCTCTTGGTCTTCCACCCTCGAGTCAGGATTTTCAGTTTCTCTGATTGCATCAGGACATTTTGCTGTAGTTTGGCTTGTTGCATCTCAAGGGATTCTGCTCATTGTTCCAATACATTTAGAGCGATCCTGAACTGAGTGAACATCAGTGGTGGTTCCTGTCAATGTAGCATTTATATCATCAACCCTTGAGAGCACTGTTTCCAGCATGCGGGTGATGTCATTGAGAGAGTCCCCAATGAACCAGCTTGCAGATTTGATGGCAGAGGTGATGAAATATTGGGAGGAGGGTGCTGGTCACCATTATATATCAGGAGGAGAGGCAGAAAAGACAGTTAAAGCACAATATGCGTCCGGAGGGTACCACAGAATTCAGAGTGAGTCAGATAATGCAAAGGCAGGGCTGCGGCCTAACTGAGCGAGTGATTTCTGAACAAACTTCGCTTACCAACAAAATCAGCCTTGTTACCACAAAGTAATTGCACTGGATGACAGGAGTCCATTACCCGAGCACTGTAGAGTAGTGTTTAAAGATCCAAGCCAGGGTTAGACTATTTGGCCGTGGATTGTGACCGGATGCAGAGGAGCTCAGGGATTAGGCAGCCATTTCCTGCTGGCCAGATCATACCCTATTAGTTTTGATTTATTATTAGTTAAAAACATCAGTAAATCATTTCCTACCTCTTTTAAAGAGTATTTATACCTTGGGGTTTTGTTCACATCTAATGATAAGTGGTGCAGACATGTGAAAAGGCAGATACAAAAGTCAAACAGAATACAAATGCTATATTTCATTTCAATGATCACTAAGGAGGTGCTACAGTAGTCCCAGCTGTTACAGTGGGGAAGTCAAAACAGAACCCAATAATGCTTATAGTTTTGAAGTGTGAGGTTATATTATACCACACGAGGAAATCCATTTTTCTTCATTTTATCGCTCATTTTTAAAATTAAGAAAATTGGATGATGTTATAAGAGATCTGAACTGGGCGAGTCCTGTAAATGCCATAATTAAATCAAGGATGGTCTGTTGTAGGATAAGGATAATAAATCATAAATCTATTATTTGGGACAAACTGGTGCTTGCAAGAAACATTAAAATGGTTAAAATACTCAAGTAGGTCTCCTTTGCTTGATTATCTTCAAAATATTCTTGTAGCAAATAATTTAAAAGCATATGGGATGACTCGTTAAAAGGGATTATCATCTCTCGTATTTTAATACAATTATTAAATCACGTGTTTTCATGGCATACAAAGAAAAGATATTCAATATGTATCAAACTCAAAGTTTCTAAAACTATGCTGGCCAAAAGAAATGGCATGGGTGCAAGCCTTATTTACAGTTACCCCTAGTGCCAAGAAGACAGATAATTATTAGATGCCATTTTGATTGCATTGGTCTGAAACCAACAGAGGTTAGATACAAAATACTAATGAAAATAAAATGTGGAATGTTATTGTAACCTAGGTCATGAGAAACATTGTTTCTCATTATATTCCAGTGTCATCTGTACTTAAAATGGAGACATTTTATTTTAGACACATTTATTTATTTGTATTTGGATGACACCTTTGAGCCGAGGCTCTTTACAAGGTTCCACGTCAAGGCAATAAGGATAATAAGGTGCAAAACATAACATGATCATTACAATGGAACTTACAAAAAAAAAGACAAGTAAGGTTACAACAATAGCAGCCAAAGGCATTGTCAAGGAATTGTGTTGTGAGTTAATTATACAGTACAAGTCACAGGCGGCTCAGTGATGCTTTGTTAAGAGTGGGTTAGTGGGGAAGAGAAAGAAGAGTGGTGGTGAGGGGTGGTATGGGAGAGAGAGAGGAGGAGGAGAAATGAGGAGGGCATTGCTTTGGGTATGTGGTAGATGGGAAACAGCAAGGGAGGAGGAAGGGAGGATAAAAAGAAAGGAGACAGACTCATCCTATACCCAGTAATGGGGGTAGAGAGAGGAGGAGCTGAGGGAATGAGGAGGGATGCTTGAGGTAGATCATCAACATCATAGAGATATAGAAAAAAATACTTACCATAGAAATCTTGTTTCTTCCAGTGATACTCAGGTATTCATAACTTCTGCAGTGTCCCTTTAAGATAGAGCTGCCGGAAAGATGGAACACGTGCAAATTATGGAATTTTTGTGTATGCCACTTTTCCAAATGCTGCCTTCTACTAATTGCCTAGTTCTAAATCCCTCAGATTTCCTGGAAGCCTGGAAAGACAGGCCCATGAGGACTAAATGTAATAATAATAATAATAATAATAACAACAATATCAATCATAATAATATTATTATTATGTGAACTCCTTAACATCCCAAAAGGCCTCCAACTAGAGGTCATAACATATTAAAGAATACCCGAATGTCAGAATGACCTGAAAGGGGGACAACAATAGTGAACACAATCACAACATATATGCCAGAGTGTAGCACAGATACCCATAGAACACAGTGTTTTAGGAGTGCAGAGGCTGCTGGTTCTAGAAAGGAGGCATGGTAGGGAGTTATGAATGCTTGAGTATCTCTGGGAAGAAACAAGATTACTACGGTAGTAATGTTTTCTTCTAACCCCAGTAATACTCAGGTATTCCTAACTTCTTCAGACTATGAAGCAGTACCTTTGGAGGTGGACACAGAACCTACTTTGAGACAGACTGTGAAGAACTGCTGTGCCAAACCTGGCATCACCTCTGGACTGAATATCCCGACTGTAATGCTTTGTAAAGGTGTGTACTGTTTTCCAGGTATGAGCTTTACAGATGTCCACCAAGGAACATCACTGGCAGCCGCTATGGTAGCAGCTGTGCCCTTTGTGGAATAGGCCCTCAACCCTGTTAGGCACTCCTTTCCAGCCTTAGAGTAACAAAACTAGATATGATGTACTATCCAGCGAGAAATGAACCTTTTAATACTGGGTTACCCTTTCCCACATCCTCATATGTCCAGAACAACTGTTTTCTATCCTGCCTATGGACTTAGTGGCTTTCAGGTAGTAGCTAAGAGGTCTTTTGACAACCAGACTATGGTGTTTCCTTTCACCAGAACTAGAGTGTTCAGTGAAAAAGACAGGTAAGGTAATGGTTTGGTTCAAATGGAAATCAGAAACCACTTTAGGAAGAAACTTCCTGTTTGTTCCCAGGACCACTTTGTCTCTGTGGAATGAAATGTAGTTCTGTTCAATGCAGTGAGACTGGAGCTCATATAATAGGAATCATAGGATATATCAAGCATCATAGACTACAGTCCTTATAGCTTGCCAGTCCCTTATATTTTAGAACTCAGTAGTTCTATCCCTACAGAAAATGTCCAGCTGCTGTTTTGACAGAAAAGCTTTGGTTTCAGAGCAAGATACAGCAGTCTAGAACTACAGATTTTTTACTGCTAAATCACTTCTATCTCAGCAGGAGTAAGTACCTGTTTGGATTAAGCAAACAGATACTTTATAGAAGAAGGGTCTCATTTAAGTAAAAAAATAAGTCACTGTGTGTTTCTCTGAGGAAGGGGCTGCATCAGCTTAATTTGCTGAGTCAGAACAGAGGGTGAATCTAATTGGGGTGTGGCTTAGCAGCTAAGCAGTACAAAAGCAGTTGTCTCCAATTACAGCTTCCTGCTGTTTTGACAGAAGAGCTTTGGTTTCAGATCAAGATACAGCAGTCTAGAACTACAGATTTTTACTAAGTGCCCTCCTTCCCACCCCTCCACCCTCCCACCCAAAGCCAGTTCTACTTTTATAGTCACTGGATTTGACTGACAACAGGAACTTCCTGTTTGGCAGTAGGAAGAGAACGATCACTGAGACACTTTAGTTTTATCAACCTTAAAGGAAACAAAAAATAACTCTTTCTCCCCAGCTGCTGGAAGTCTGAATCCAAGCATGGAAGAAGGAGACTACTGAAGACTGCAGGAAGTTCCTGTCCCAGAACAGGAAGGGTGAGAGTTGTAAGGGCACATAGGCAGTGCAAAAGTAAGTGTAAAAATGCATAGAGGAGGAGACAGTAAGCATACAAAGCAACAGGAGAGGGACACAAAATAAGTCAAGATGGGAATGGTGCAGTGCAATGGCTGTGGGGCAGCAGTGTTCCAGGAGACATTCTGGAGGCTGCAATGCTGCCCTGTTTGCAGGCACCTCTCTGGTCTGAGGGAGGAGATTGCCCATCTCCAGGCTGACCTGGCTAGGATTCTGAAACCTCTTTCCCCACCCAGGGACCACCAGGGCCACCACCATTACCTCAAATGTTGCCAAGAAAGAGGAGCAGTTGGACCAAGGTGGGCTCAGGGAGGAGAGGGTGGTGTAACAGAGTGCATCCCTCCAGTTGTAGCTCTCCACAATTCATATGCTGTTCTGGCAAAGAGTTGTTCCTCTATGGAGGCACCTGCAGTAGAGACCAAGGAGGATGCTGGGAACCTCCATAAAGGAGACCCTCAGGAGGGTGGCACAAGACCCCACTGGGGAAAGAAACAACTCCTGGTGGGGGATTCAATCATTAGGGGTAGAATTGGGGGTGGAAGGGGATAGGGAGGTAGGTGCCTGCCTGGCACCATGGCTCAGAGGGACAGGATGTAAATCCTCAGGATCATGGAGCAGCTGCATGAGGGAGGGAGCTGGATGGCATTGTCCACCTAGGGACAAATGACCTGGCTGTGAATGGGATCAGAGCAGTGCAAGAGTTTGTGGAGTTGGGGAGGGCCTTAGACAAGTAGCATGTATGGTAACCTTCTCCGGAGGTGCTGCCTGTCTATATGGCAAGGATGATGCTAGGGTATTCCACACCATGGATTCAATGAATGGTTGAAAAACTGGTGTGAAGCTCAGGTTTTGGCTTCACTGGGGACTGGGGAGCCACCTGGAGGATGCAGGCTTATACTGGCACGATGGTCTGCATCTGTCCAGGGGACCAGGATCCTAGGTGGATAGGTTTAAATGCTTCATTGGCAAGCATTTAAACTAGCCAAGGAGGAGGCACTGAAAGGAGCAGGGAAATCCCAGCCTCCCCACAAAACACAGTAGTTAGAGAGATAAACACCAAGGTAAAGTCAGTAGGGAGCAGGACAGGGATAAATGCAGAAAAGGTGGTAAGGACAGGGATGGGGCTAAAAGGGGTAAGGCCATAAAAATAAATGGAAGGTGATGAGTACCAATGCCCACAGTCTGTGCAACAAGCTCCCTGAACTAGTGGCCTTGATGGAAGAGGGATGCCTGGATATTGTGGCAGTTACTGAAACATGGTACACAGAGAACCATGACTGGGATGTCAACATGCCAGGATACACAGTCCACAGGAAGTACAGGGTGGGTAAAGAGGAGGTGTAGCTCTCTATATAGGGAAGGGATTAAAGCAGCAGAACTAAAGAGTAAACAGGAAGTTGAGTCACTATGGGTCACCCTGGAGACAGGGAATGGCACCACAATCCGCATGGGGGTTGTGTACAGACCCCCATCTCAGGGGAGGAAATGGACAAGGAAATAATAGAAGGCATCGTTAAAATGGCAGAAAAAGGGAGATATTGTTGATGGGGACCTGAATATGCCAGATGTTAACTGGAGTACCTTTGCTGCAGGCATCCAAGAGCAAGGTCATTCTTGATGCCCTATGGGGGGCATGCCTCAGACAGTTAGTGTTGGAACCCACTGGAGGGAGCAATCTTAGACCTGGTACTCTCAAATGGGGAAGGAGAAAGGATCTCAGATTTAGAAGTGGTAGCCATCTGGGAACAAGTGACCATACAAAACAAAAGTATTGGACTTCAGGAAGACTGATTTTGGGAAAATGAGAGTGCCCCAGAAAAGCACTAGCAAACAGGCAAGAAGGAGGGTGGAGAAACAATGGGGAATAATCAAACAGCCATCACAGAGGCAACAAGCCTTAGTGTGAAGCAAATCAACAAAGCAAAATGGAGGAAAAATGACTATGGTTCTCAAATGTCAGTGTCAGTGACTCAGTAGGTAGCACACTCACCTCTGAGGCTGGGAGATCAGAGGCTGTGGGTTCAGTTCCACATCCGGCACTTGGGTTAATATCCCAGTACTGACACTGTAGTGCAGCATGAGGGGTGCTGCACTTGAGGTGCCGCTCACCTGGAGACGTTAAACCGAGGTTCCATCTGCCTGGATTGGTGGTAGTTCAGGTGGATGTTAAAGATCCCATGGCACTTATCAAAAGAGTAGGGAATTTCCCGGTGTCCTGCAAATTTCCCTCATTCACTAAAAATACCACCAACAGCTTAATCTGGTTCAAGGTCAGTTGGCATTCATATGTATCCCTTTCCCCGGATCGTGCCTGAAAATAGGCAGGATTTGTCTAGTGCACTTACTTGGTCAACAAAACTAAATAAATAATAAATAAAAGAGGTGTCAGGGATGGTTAAGGAGAAAAGGATAGCATTCAGGAAATATAAGGAAACACAGAAGGAGCAGGACAGAGAACTTTATCAGTTAAAGCAGAAAGAGGCAGGGAAGGCAGTCAGAATAACAAAGGCACAAACTGAGGAAAAGATAGCCAACTCTGTTAAGAAGGGGATAAACCTTTATAGGTACATTAGGGAGTGAAGAAAGACCAAGGGAGGGATACAGAGACGTAATAAAGGGAGGAATGTGGGCAGAGGGTGACAGTGAAAAGCAGGGATACTGAATGAAGATTTCTGCTCAGTATTCACAATGGAAGAGGAGGGGAGGTACCTAAACCAAACAAGGGAGAAACTCTGAATAGGGGGTCTATACCAGTCCATTCACAGAATAAATGATTTTGAAAGAACCCTTGAAACTGAGGGTGGACAAAGCAATGGGGCCTGATGGGATTCACCCAAAATTCTAAAAGAACTAAGAGTAGAACTAGTAACACCACTGACTGATCTCTTTAACAAATCATGAGAGGATGGTGTGGTACCTGAGGATTGGAGGAGGGCAAATGTGATTCCACTTCACAAAAGTGGGAGCAGGACAGAGGCAGGAAACTACAGACCAGTTAGTTTGACTTCAGTGGTACGGAAAATGATGGAATCACTTCTGAAGGAGAAAATTGTTGAGTACCTAGAGGCCTGTGGGGCAAAGGACCCAAGGCAGCATGGTTTCACAGCAGGAAGGTCATGTCAGGCAAACCTAATAGATTTCTTTGACTAGGCGACAAAGTAGTAGACCAGGAGGGGCTGTGGATATAGTCTACCTAGATTTTAGCAAGGCATTTGACACAGTCTCACACAAAAGATTAACATACAAGTTAGCCAGCCTCGGAGTGGGTCCCAAGGTGGTAGTCTGGATAAAAAAATGGCTGGACAACAGGACTCAAAGAGTAATAGTAAACGGAGTCCACAGTGAAGAAAGGAAGGTAGCTAGTGGGGTACCACAGGGTTTGGTACTGGGACCGGTGCTCTTTAATGTCTTTATAAGTGACATTGGAGAGCACCTGGAAGGAAAGATATGTCTCTTTGCAGATGACACAAAGATCTGCAACAGGGTTGATACACAAGGTGGGGTGGAGAGAATGAAAAGGACTTGGCAAGGTTGGAGGAATGGTCAAATATGTGGCAGCTCAGATTCAATACAAAGAAGTGCAAGGTAATGCATCTGGGAAACAAAACCCAGGGGAAGAGTACACAATGGAGGTGAGTTAATAACAACAACATAAATCAAAAGAGACCTAGGAGTAATTATATCAGATGACCTAAAGGTGGGCAAGCAATGTGAGAAGGCAGTAAGGAGGGCTGGGGGATACTGGGATGCATAGGGAGAGGCATCAACAGTAGAAAACAGGAAGTTGTTATCCTCTGTACAGACAGTTAGTGAGACCCCATTTGGAGTACTAGTGTGATTCTGGAGACCCCATCTCCGCAAAGACATAGACAGAGTGGAGGCTGTTCAGAGGAGGGCAACCAAAATGGTGCAGGGTCTGCAGAAGACATATGAGGAGAGACTAAAGCAGCTTAATATGTATACCCTTGAGGAAAGGAGGAAGGAGGGGACATGATAGAAACTTTCAAGTATCTCAAGGAATTAACAAAGTACGAGAGGGTAGTATCTTTCAGAAGAAGAGATGTGCAAGAACAAGGGGCACAATTTGAAGATAGAGGGTGATGGCTCAGAGGTAATGTTAGAAAGTATTTTTTTCACAGAGGGGTTGTGGATGCATGGAACAGCCTTCCTGAGGAGGTTGTGGAGTCAGGAACAGTGGAGAATTCAAGAATGCATGGGACAGGCATAAGGCAATTCTAGTGGGGGTTAGGAGGAAGTAAGCTGTTGATTAACTAGAATCTGCAGCTTATCCATCAGGTAAGGAAATGGGCAGACTAGGTGGGCCAAGCAGTCCTTATCTGCTGTCAAATTCTATGTTTCTATGTTAGTCTTGATTTAAAGTTATCCATATTAGGGCTATCTACTACCATAGCAGGAAGATCATTCCATGATGATATTACCCTCTAGCTAAACCAATTTTTTCTAGCAGTTAAATTCCATCTGGACAAGAAGAGCTGCTTGTTATGCCTCCTACAGCGATTGGTCTTGAGTGTAAATCCTAATTCTTCCCTAAGTTAATATCCCCATAGCTTTATACAGCATGCACATGTCCCGCTATACCTCCTATAGTGGAGTGAATAGAGGTTCAATGCTTCTAAACTTTCCCTGTATGATCTAGTTTTAAGGTTGACAATAGCTCTGGTGGCCCTTCTCTGTACCCCTCCACTCTGAGGATGCCCCCCTTTATATGGGGACCACACTTGAATACAATACTCCAAATGGGTCCTAACCAAAGCACTGTACAGTGGAATCAGAACCCCTCCTCCTGCTGGATATGTGTCTCAAGATACAGTTGAGATTTTGGTTAGCCTTTTTATCTGATCATGACAGTGTGTACTAAATTTTAGATCAGTAGTAATCTTGACTCCCAGGTCTCTTTCCTCATGAGTTACTATTAGTGCATCAGTTCCAAGTTTAGAAACTACTTAATTATTATGCCTACCCAAGTGCATTATCTTGCATTTAGCTGTGTTCAACTCTAGTTTGTTCTACTCAGTCCACTCTAATATTTCACTTATTGCCCTATGAAAGTCCCCTCCACAGAGTTATTGACAACCCACCCCACTCTACAGTCATCTGTGAACTTATAGAGCCAAATTTTATTTTTTTATTTTTAGGTGGAAATGTAGATATTGAATAGGCACGGCCCCAAACTGAACCCTGTGGAACCCCACTGGTGATAGGTGCCCAGTCTGATAGTGCTCCTTTATAATAACCCTCTGCTTTCTGTCCTGTAACCATTCCAAGATCCAACATACAATATTGGTCTCCAGCTTAATCTCCCTCAGTGTGGTTAATAGCTCTAAGTGGAGTAGTTTATCAAATGCCTTAGCAAAGTCCATAAAGCGACATCCACTGAATTCCCCAATCTAGTTCTTTATTAAGGTTCTTGTAGAAGGTAAGGAGATTAGTCTGACAGGACCTTGATTTTTGTGAATCCATGTTGTAGGGATTGGTCAACCCTGCTCCTCAAGAAAGGTTTGAATTTTTTTTAAATACCTCCAAGATTTTACCCATAATAGAAGTTAGACTTACTGGCCTAAAATTTGATGGATCTGTCTTAAGTCCTTTTTTTTCATTTCATTTCATTTTTATTTTTATACTTGTGAGCAGGATGAGCAAAACTGCCTGTTTTCACCAGCAACAAGTCACAAAACATATTTAAACATCCATAACATTACATATGAACATTAAAGGACATTAAAAATACACAAAAGCATAACACAAATAAAAAACAACTATTTAACGTGTACATACGTAAGTGTCGTTATTTGACAGCAGTATTTCAATCTAGTTTTGAAAGACCACACTGTCCTTCATTCTGCAATATCAATAGGCAATGTTTTAAAAATAAAGGAGCCCTATAGAGGGTTGATCTGTCCAAAACAGTATGAAACAACAGAGTTTGAAATTGAATTTAAAGTTCAAGTTGAAGTTCAAATTTATTGCAGGAAAGATTCCGTTGAGCAAGCTCATTCACAAGAGGTCCTGAGTCATATATACATACAGTTCACAATTACATAGATAGGAGATATACAATGTAAGACAACAGTAAGAGAATTATATTTGAGTTTGAGAATTTAGTTTGAGACCTGGTACAATTAGAATTAAGAAATCTAGGAAACAAAGAAGAAACTATTGGGGATATAAGACCAAACTTTACCTTAAATAACATGGTACCCAATTTATGAAGAATCCTATTTTAAGAGATAAACTATTAGCATTTCTAAGCAGAAGACAATGATGTGTTGAAGGGCACATTGAGCATAAAACGCAGTATGGAATTATAAGTCACCCTAAGCTTATTAAATAAGTGACCAGAGAAAGAGGAATAAATAACAATACCATAATCCAGAACACACAAAAGGAAACTATGGGCGAGTAGAAACCTTGATTCTCTGGTCAAAACTGTTTAATTCTAAAGAGAGATCCCAATCTCTAATGAAGGATTTTCCTAAGTTTATTCAAATGGGGTTCAAAAGTTAATTTCATATCAAAATTATCCCCAAATACTTAAAAGTATCCACTAACTCAATAACCTTACCATCCTGTGTAACAATATGTTGAAGGTTAACATGCTCAATGGTCTTATTTGAAAACAACATAACTTTTGTCTTACTAGGATTACATTTTTAATAGTGGAACCACGGTTGCAACCTTCCAATCTTGTGGAACCTCCCCACTATCAAGGAAGGATTGAAAGACATGGGTTAGGGGTAGTGCTACAAGATCTGCCAACTCATGTAACACTCTGGGTGCATATTATCTGGCCCTGATGATTTATTAATGTTCACCTTATGTAATCTCTCAGAACCTCATCTGGGTCAATTATTATTTGTCCAGGGATGGGTGGTTGTTATTTATAAATGGGAATGAAGCTTTTTGTTAAAAACTGCACAGAAATATATATTTTGGATGTCCTCCATTTCTTTATCTGAAGTTGACAATCCATTATTATTCATGAAGGACCCACGGTACTGGACTACTTCTTCATTTATTAATGTGGCTAAAAAGGATTTCTTGTTATCCATAACCTTAGTTGCTTAAAGAATCTCCTGCTGCGCTTTTGCCTTTTGATGGCTGTTTTAACTTTCTTTGTAAGATCCCTAAAGATTTGATTGTTAGCCTCAGTTTTGTCTCTTATACTTTTTGAACATTCTATTCTTTTTACACTAATTCGTCTGGCAGAAATCATTACCACAAAGAAAATAGTTTTCATGTGACATATGTCAAATGAGCTGAAGCCATAGGCTCAAAAAGCGGGACCCATGAGCCTAGCTATAGATATATTTAGGTCCCATGCTGCCATCGGTTCCCTGTGAGTGGGGGTGCAAATGGGCAAGGCCTTAAAGAACTCTTTGAAGATAGGGTCTGAGGCCAGAAAAAATTCTGTCCAAATGAAATGTAAGCAGATACTGCAGCCAGATAGACCTTTAAGGTGCTGGACTGCAAGCCCAGTGAATGCAAATAGGTAAGATAGTCCAGCACAGCTGGGACACCAGCCTGTGCTGGTATCACTCCTCTTGTTGAACACCAGATAGAAAACCTTTTCCATTTTGCAGCACAGGTTTTCCTAGTGGAGAGCCTGAGGTGGCTTGAGGTTTGGGCACAAGAGCCTTCCTTGGTTGAAGGTTAGTAGATTGTGCCTCTGAGGAAGGTGTATTGACTCAGACACAGACATGGAGAATAGCAGAGAGTACCATGGCTGCCTGGCCCAATCTGGTGCTATCAAGATTATTGATGCTGACTGGGACCTGAGCTTGAGCAATGCTCTGTACACCAGAGAGAAAGGAAAAAAGCATACAGGTGCTTCCTTGACCAATTCAGAGCCAGTGCATCCCAAGGGATTGTTCCCCAATCTGGTGGTCTGCAATAATACTGTGGCAGGTGGTGGTTCTAGTGGGATGCAACAAGTCTACCTCTGGGGTGCCCTGCCTCCTAAAGGTCACTTGCACCACCTGACTGTTCAAGGCCCATTCGTGGTGGGCCTGGTTGATTGACTCAGGGAATCTGCCAATGTATTTTCCTTGCCTTGAGATGAATAGCCTGCAGGAAACCCCATGGAGTATATTAGACTCCATATTTTCATGACTTCTGTGCAGGGAGGGCTTGAACTTGTCCCTCACTGCTTGTTTATGTAGTACATTGTGGTGGTATTGTCTGTTCTGACCTGCACCACCTTTCCTGTACTAGTTGTGTGAAAGCCTTTTAGTGCTAGTAACACTGCTCTTTAGCTCCAGCAGGTTTATGTGCAGGAGTGACTCTGAACTTGACCATGTGCATTGAGTGGTGTGAAACCCCAGATGAGAGCCCCACCCTAGCAGACATGTATCTGTTGTCAGAACAACTGATGGGACTCTTGTTGAAAAGGAACCCCTTCCTTAGGTTGGTTTCCTTTTTCCACTATTGGAGGGCCTGTAACAATGTTTTTGTTACTGGAATTATTTTGATAGAGAGGATCCTTTCTCTGACACCAGTGTGCCCTGAGGTGAAATTGATTGTCCCTCATCTGGAATCTGATTCCAGGACTGTGCCAGTGGCAGCTGCCATGTGGCCCAGTGGCTGAAGAAACTGTCATGCAGTTCTTGGTTTATTCAGGCTGAATGAGCCTGCTATCAGTGGAATACTTCTTGCCCTAACCAGAGGCAGGTAGACCCTGACCTGCAGGTTATTTAGTTCTGCTTCCATGAACTGCAGTGCCTGAGAAGGCTGAAGGACAGACTTTTTGGATTTATCAGGAACCTAGAGACTCCAGGAACCCGTGGGGTGAGTTGCAGATGCTCTCACACTTGCTGGGGTGATTTTCCGACCACCAGTCAGTCATCTAGGTATGGGAAAACTGTGACACCTTGTGTTCAAGGTGTGCCACAACCACTGCCAAGCACTTTGTGAACACTCTTGGAGCTGATGTGAGACTAAAAGGCAGGGTTGAAAACTGGTAGTGACCTGAATGGAGTCTGAACCTGATGTATTTTCTGTGAGACTCCTCTGGGGATGTGGAAATAGGCGTCTTTATGTCCAGTGATGCCAACCAGTTCCCTTTTTGAGCATTGGCAGAATCAATGCCAAAGTCACCATTCTGAACTTTGGTTTTGTCATATGCCTGTTTAGTACCCTGAAGTCTAAGACAGGCCGCCACTCTCCAGTTTTCTTTGTGGTAAGGAAGTATCTTTTTACAGGAGTTTTCTCTACATTTGTAGATGGTTCGAAAACTTGTTGCTGGAAAGAATTTGAAACTCAGAGACAATCTCTAACTCACTACATCCAGGACCCACTTCTCTGTAGTGATTTTTGCCAAGACTGGAAAACATAAGTCAGCCTGCCTCCTACAGTTAGTAGGGAGGTGGCCTGGGAAGACACGACAGGGCATCTGCTTTGTTTGAGGTTGGTTCTGGGACTGGGAACCATGCCTGGAATCCTATGCCCTGTTCCTGAAGTACCCCTACTGTGGGTACTGCAGATACTGAGGCGCAGCTCTGGCCTAATATAAAAGGCTTGCTGTGAAATTATCTGCCTCCCTTCCATAGGTTTTAGTAGATGGGAAGCCCTTTCTTTTGCAGAATTGCTTCTGTAGGTACATTTGTATTCATTCATTTTTCAGCTTGGTCTGGGTATTCTGAGGCAAGGTTTGTGACTCACAGCCAGGCAAACCTCCTGTGAACCACTGTGTTTGCCATCCATCTGGCAGCAGTGTCACTGAAGTCAGCAGCCATTTGAAACGGTATTTGGCTGCTTCCAAATCAAATTTAGCTGTTTCAGCTAGATTATCTGATGGGCGAGTCTGGGCTTTGACTGCAATAGCAAGGACAGTTTGCCATAGTGACTTATGAGCAGCATAGGCTTGAAAGTTTGCCTGCCTGATGGCCAAGGAAGCTGATACATATCCTTTTTGGCCATGCTGTCAATTTTCCTTGAATCCTTATCAGGAGGAGAGGATACCAGGGGTACCTTTGTCTTGTCATAGGCTACTACTTGTACCACTCCCTGGTGGACAAGGTGGGAGAATAAAATTCAACTCCCTCCCTATTGTGCAGCACACATTAAGCATGGGACTTAATGTTAAGCTGCCGCCCTTCAAAACACTTAGAACCTGCATGTATCTAATTGTTGCACTGCCTAACAGTGCCATGTTGGCCTGTCAGTCAGAGAATTGTCAGTCTGGGGCTAGACCTCACAAAGAGAACAACTGCAGTACAGCAAATAAACCTGCTTTATTCTTTATTTTATGCGTCTGTCTAGTCATTCGCGACGGTCCAGATGGGGTCCTCACCAGCAGCTCCTGCAGCAACCGAAGGATCTGGCAGACGACAGAGAAGGTAAGGGGTCTTTAGTGGTGGACCATACAAAAGAACGCCACACATGGTGGAGAATGCGGCCCTTCTTCTGTCCAGAACCCCATCTCGCTTGCCTGCATCGCTGGTTACCCCAAGTCATCACCCAGTATGTCTGAACTGCTTGAATGAGATTTTACAAACAGCCTTGGCAGCACAGAAAAACAAAAATGAACCGTCTCCCATCTTGTCTAATCCTATTGTACCAAGACTTCTACAAAGAAAATTTCAACATTGCCAGCCAGCTAAACTAATGAACTGTCAGCAAGTACAGTTTTTCTCAAACCTATGCCACAGGGAGCTGGGAGATGCGAACTGCGCCCCCCCACCTCGTGGCAGGCCTTCCTGCCAAAATGCCCTATTTCGCCCAGCAAGTAAATGAGACTTTAAACATCAACTTCTATGAAACTGCCTCTTGTAGCAGGGACTACAGTCACAGAACATAATCTCTGATGCTATCCCTCCACTGCGGCCTAGCACAAACTGTTCTTCCTCCCACCTCAAGTTCAATGCCAGCCCCACGCTCAACTCACAGCGCTGCAAGCCGCTCCAGACTCTGCTCTAGAAGTGAGAGACACCAGGAAGAAAACAAAATAATTGCACCATGCGTGCACTTCAGTCTCGGCCCCATCAGCATTGCTCCCCAGCTAGCCAGCTCCACGATCGGCCACTCCACAGCACGGCCACAATCCGGAGTGATCCACACACAACTGCAGCTCAGTCGGCCTCTCCAAAGGACCGCTACAGCTCCCATCCAGCCTAACAGCAAGAGCGCCACTCCTCCCAAACATTCACCGATCTCCTCTCACTCTTTACGGCCACTCTCCTGCTTCACGTGCCTCCTTCCTGCAACTCAGCACTCCTCTCCTGCTCAGCCACACTTCAAAATGGCTACAAACAAACGAGGGCAAGAGAAAAAAAAAATTTAGGGCTGCACCAGAGCCTCGCACCCTACTTACCCCTCAGTCACGCTCAAACAAGCCGCCCAGTCAAAACAAAATAAAATAAACTAAAGGAATGCAAATGGACCAAGCTGCTCCAGACTCTCCACTCCTCTCCGGTCATGCTCCAAAGCATCCCTGCATCAATTTAAATAAATAAATAAAACACAGCTCAATTCAGAGGGCACTGCAAGGAGGAGCAACAACAACAAAAGAAAACAGCAGCTGGGAACAGAACTAAATAAAATTATAAACCTGGGGGCAGAACATAAACTGCATGGAGGATAGCCTGGGAACCAAACAAAAGAAATAAAACAAAGCGTGACAATACCCAAAAGAGCAGCAAAATTAAAATCCCCTCCCAACAGTGTCACTCACCACAAAACTCCTGCCATTTTCTGCTGGGAAAGAAGGGGATCAGGGTGGCAAGTGCCATTTTGGACATTGCTGAGCAGCCAGGCAGCCTCATGGAAGAAATCCTCCATCTTGAGCACAGCAAAAACAACAAGACAGGAAGTGAACCTTGACCCCTTGCTGGCGCCATCTTGCTACAGTCAGGCAGTCAAATGCCACAGGAACTACATGTCACAGTTCGGTGGCCATCTTGAAAGGGCACAAATTAACCTCACTCCATTAAAATCAATGGGAGTCCTATTGAAATGAATGGACACTGTTACAAAAAGCTGATTTTTGGCAACAAAACCTTTATTTAAATAACAAACAACACAGAATTGAGTGGGAATTCTTTATTAAGACATCATTGATGAACTTTGCTACAAAAAAAAATGTTGTACTTTTATCTACAAAAATAAATTTTGCTCGGCACTTCATCTACGACACAACGTCCTGTCTCCTGCATGATGGTAACTCCTTCTCATCCGTACAACCTTCGGCTCAGTGAAACAAAGCTCATCTTCAACCACAATGTCAGACGATGACACAGATATGGGTGCTGGAGTATCCGGAGTCCTACCTTCACCCACCTCAAGGGCATGGGGCTACAAAATCGAAACAACCCTCCATGACATCCAGTCTTCTATTTCTGCTCAAGGAGCACCAGCTATGCAAGCTATTCAAGATGACCTGGCCTACATTAAAGCCATTGCACCACAGGCCACGGTCCATACCCAGCTACAGCCCGTACTCTTCTCCAGTCTTGTCGACTGGCAAAGTGCAGACCAGGGAAAACAGAATCCCCATGGGAACACGAGCATGGGAAATGGAACTATAGGGAAAGGGTGGAAGGTAGTCCTGCTAAATGCCAGGAGCTTGGGCAATAAAATGCCTGAGCTCCAGGTGATGCTAACTGAGGGAGCAGTGGATGTGGCAGCGGTCACTGAGACTTGGGCCACTGCAGGACATGACTGGGACCTGAACCTGGAGGGTTACACTATGTTCAGGAAGGACGGGGAGGGAAGGGAGGAGGGGTAGCAATGATAGTCAAAAACTGCATTGGCATAGGGGGAGTGGAGGCGGAGGAGGAACTGTGGAGCAATTTGGGTCACCTTGATAACAAGGGGGCAAGAGCGAAATAGGAGTGGTGTATAGACCCCTGCCCTGGCGGAGGAGCTGGAGGACAGTCTGGTGGCAGATGTTGGGAGACACTGCAGACTGGGCAGAGGACGGTGGTGGTGTTGGGGACTTAAACATGCCAGGAACAGACTGGGAGACTATGACATCCTCTGTGACCAGGGAACAGAGGTTGTTGGATGTCTTTCAAGACACGTTCCTAACTCAGCAGGTGAGGGAACCGACCAGGAGGCGTGGTACTGGATGTGATCCTGGCAGACAGTGATCAGATTGGGGCCTGGAGGTAAGGGACCCATTGGCGGGAGTGACCATGCCACGGTCTGGTTCTGCCTGGACCTAGGAGGGGTAGAAGGCTGCACAAAGACGGAAGTAACCGACTTCAGGGGGCAGATTTTAAGGAAATGGGAAGGATCCTAAGGAGCATTTGGATGGGATTGGGTCAGACATGGACGCTGGATAGTAGGTGGGAAATCATCAGGAGAGGGGTGCAGGATGCTACCAGCACCTGTGCAAGGGTAAGACGAAAATGCGGTGGGGCCCAAAACCCTGCTGGTGGACCAGAGGTCCAGGAGGTGGTGCAGGGAAAGAAGGCAGCCTACAAGCAATTCAAGTGCTCAAGCAGTGAAGGGATCGAGGGAGTACGAGTTGATGGCTAGATGGGCCACTAGGGTGGTGAGGGCGGCTAAGGCAAGGAAGGAGCAGAACCTGGCCAGGGAAATTAGGAGAGGGAACAAGGGTTCTTTAGATACATTGGGAAAAACGAAGGGTGAAGGGCAGATTAGCAGGATTAAATCGGGGACAGATGGGCACAAGACCGGTGGAGCAGGCTGAGGTACTAAATGAGTACTTCACCTCAGTTTTCACCAAGGAAAATAGGTGCTGCCACATACATGGGAGAGACAGAGATACTGAGGAGGGGGACCCTTACACTCGGCGGGTCTGGGGAGAGGGGAGGCATCACTGGCAGGAGGGGAGGGCTAAGCAGGGAGAAGAGGTACCGGAAGTGGAAATCACAGCAGAGAGAGTGAGGGAGGGAGGCCCTCAGCTCCCTTAAGATGGAGAAAGCACCGGGGACGGATAAATTACATCCCAGAGTGCTGAAGGAACTTCGGATGTCCTGGCGAAACCCCTGGCGGAGCTTTTCACCATCTCTGAGGACAGGGTGGGTGCCCCAGGACTGGAAGGTGGCGCATATAGTGCCTATCTACAAGGGGGATCAAGGGAGGTGGCAGGGAACTACAGGCCTGTCAGCCTGACATTGGTGGTGGGCAAGGTGATGGAGGGCATTGTCAAGGAGAGGCTGGGGGACCTGGATAAGTCAGGGTGCCTGGACGATAGACAGCATGGATTCATCCCAGGAAATCATGTCAGACAAACCTGGTTGAGTTCTATGACTGGGTGACGAGTGCCTTGGACCTGGGTAGACCAGTGGGCGTCCTCTTTCTAGACTTCAGCAATGCATTTGACTCTGTTCCTCACGTGGGCCTGTTGGATAAGCTGGGAGAAATGGGGTGGAGAACCAGATGATCAGATGGATAGGCAATTGGCTCCAGGACCGGACCCAGAGGGTCGTAGTTGGCGGGATAGTCTCATCCCAAGGAGGGTCATTAGTGGGGTCCCACAGGGATCAGTCCTTGGGCCCCTTCTGTTCAATGCCTATGTCTCTGACATAAGGACAGGAATCAGGAGTGAGATGAGTCTCTATGCGATGACTCGAAACTGGGGCGGTGGATGGGGAGGAGGAGGGTGGCCCTACAGGAGGACCTGGAGCTCTGGAAGATGGTCTAGAGAAGTGGAAGCTGAGGTTCAATGCAGGGAAATGCAAGGTACTCCACCTGGGGCCAAAACCCGGGCCAAGTGTACACCCTGGGGAATGCTACAAGTCTCAATGGCTGAGAGGGACCTGGGGTGGTGGTGGATGTCAAGATGAACAACTCGAGACTTGTAGGAGGGCAGCAGCCAAGGCCAACAGGATGCTGGGATGCATCGCTAGGGGATCACCTCCAGAAGGAGGAAGTGATACTCCTCTGTATAACTGCTTGGTGAGGCCACACCTTGAGTACTGCGTACAGTTTTGGAGCCACACTTAAAGAGGGACATTAACCTCCTGGAGAGGGTCCAGAGGAGGGCAACCAAAATGATTTGGGGCTAGGGGACAGGATCTATGAAGAGAGGCTCGAAGAGCTAAATATACACATTGGAAGAGAGAAGGAACCGGGGGACATGATAGAGGTCTTCAGGTACATGAAGAGGGTAAATAGGGAGGAACAGTCAGGGTGCTTCAAAGGAAGGAGGAGGGCCACCAGAGGGCATGGGTGGAAACTGGAGGGGAAGATTTAGGGGAGAAAGAAGGAGGTGCTACTTCACTGAGAGGGTGGTGGAGCCATGGAATGCGCTGCCTAGGGGGCTGGTGGAGGCAGAGACAGTGGAGGAGTTTAAGAGAGGTGGGACAGGTACAGCGGAAGGGTTCTGGAAGCAAATCAATGCAGCAAGAATATCTGGAACTGGGAAGGAGAAGCCAGAGAGGCAAGGGGAGCAAGGTCAGCACCCAGGGTGGGGCTGACCAAGCGAGCAGAACCACGAAGACCATTAGGCCTATTCTGCTGGCATTTTAGTATGTTAGTATGTCTTGCCTCACGAAGATGCTGTCGACTGGCTGGAACAATTCCAAGCCTGGAGTTCCCACATGGTTGGACTGATCCTGTGCATATTTCCAATGCCTTGCAGCTTGCTTCTGAGAGGAATGCCATTTCCTGGTTCAGCACTTCAGACCAAGTTAAGGGAGATACTGCCACACTGTACACCACCTTCAAAGGCCAATTTTCCAAGCACATCCACCTGGTTTATTAGAGCAACAGCTGTGGAGTGCACATGAAACCCTTGGAAACTCTTGAAGCCTTCATTGTGGACATTGAGACTCAATGCAAACATCTGCAGAAACCTGAGAAAGAACAAATCACAATATTCGTCCGGGGACTGCTTCCTCAACTACGTCTTCATGTAATCCAACAGAAACCAGCAACCTGGATGGACACAATCAAGCGGCAAGATTTGCACAACAATCCATAGCAATGTCCCAGGCTACCAGTGTACAAGCACCTCAGTCGTCATGATTAGCCACACTCGCCACATGTGTCCAGCTGCAGAAATCAGTGATAGAGGCGCTCACTACAAGTATCAATACTCTGCGGCAGCTCAGCTGCTTCTTCTACTACCTCTGTCAATGTCCTTT
The DNA here is from genome assembly GCA_016271365.2 of Neoceratodus forsteri. Lineage (NCBI taxonomy): Eukaryota > Metazoa > Chordata > Ceratodontiformes > Ceratodontidae > Neoceratodus > Neoceratodus forsteri. The sequence continues at coordinate 1,135,442,622 of CM057455.1, read as the reverse complement.
TCCCAATTCGACAGCGACCTTATCCACCTCCACCTTCAGAGAACCAGTAACCTGCCAGTGGTGTGGATTCAGGGACATACTGCCGTTGTCTGCTGAAAGCAAAAGTACTACAGAAATCAAGAGAACCACAGGTGCCCACCGCTGCACAATCCAGCAAGATAACCAACTACTCCCAGGACCAGAGGAACACAGCAACTGACCGCCCTCTGACTCTCACAATTCCAAACAAACCACTCCCTCCAACAGTGAACTCTAGCACACTGTCACTTCCAGGGGCAAGGTCCCTGTCATCTGATCACCTCTCCTAGCAAACTATGTACCTGTAACCATTGGAGATTGGTCTCGCACACCTTGGTTGACACTGGAGCAGAAATATCAGTTCTCAACAGCAGTATTCTGGACAACCAAGCTATTCATCACATACCTAATGTCTCTCAGCAGACATAAAGTACATTATCACAGCAAGTACAGATACAGTACCTATCACTGGCATGGTCCATCTCAAGCTCCACTTTGGCTCACAGCAAGCTACTGTCAAGTTTTACATAGTGCCTGATCTTCAACCTGCAATAATTCTAGGTCTGGACTTCTCAAAGCTCACAAAGCCATCCTAGACTTTGCCTCAAACAAGCTAACTGCTGGATCCTCGGAGGAAACTCGAGTTATAGACTCAGTCACTGTGCCTTCTCAGTCAGAAATGGTTTTGATTGCCAAAATTCGAGGTGAACCACTTCAACAGAGTGCTGTTGGCATCATCACGGATCCCCGACTGCATTCATCAAGTCTCCTTCTGGGAAATACCATATTGGCGGTGCAAGATGGTGCAGTCTTCCAAAAATGCTGCAACTTCACAGATGAGCCAGTGGTCATTTCAAGGGTGCCAACATCGGAAAGTTTGTCTGCTTGTCTTCAGGGACCAGCTTCATCATGTAAGAACCTCAGCCTGGTTCCACCAACTCTACTCCTGTCAATACTATCACGACCACTCCAACTTCAACACGTTACCTGTCAGTCAGCGACTATCCTCTTCCAAACTTCTAGCATCTCCAACAGAAAAGCAACAACTTTTGCAATTCCTGGAAAATTACCGGACGTCTTTGTTGGTTCAGATAACAAGCTCAGGATGCTATGATATCCTGCAACACACCATCAAAGTCCAGCCCACACCGAAACCAATCCATCAGCGAGCCTACAAAATGGGACATAAACAGAAACAAGTCCTTGAGGACATAATCAAAGACATGCTTGACAAGACATAGTCGAAGGATCTACAAGCCCTGGGTGCACCTTGCTTGCTGGTGGTAAAAGGACAAAGGTATCGTTTTGTGGTACACCACAGAAAACACAATGCCTACATGGTGCAGGATGCTCATCCCTACCTACAACCGAAGATGCTTTAGTGAATCTTAGTGCGCCAGTCCTACTTACTTCACCATGCTAGACCTTCAGAGTGGGTTCTATCAAGTTTCCATTGATCCAGCTTCTGGTCCATACACTGCATGCGCTGCCACTTGGGACTTTTCAGTTCAAACATCTGCCTATGGGTCTTCAGAACAATCTAGCCACATTTCAACGTGTTATGGAAGCCATACTACATGGGTCGTCTTGGAAATCTTGCCCAGTCTACCTGGATGATGGATTGTCTTCAGCAGAACTTTGCCAGAGCACCTCCAACATCTCCAAGAAGTGTTGAGCGTCTCAGACAAGCCAATCTCAAGCTTCGCCCAGAAAAGTGTTGTTTTGTGCAGCATCAAATTCATTACCTCGGACCTGTGATCAGTTCTCAAGGCATCTCTCCAGATCCAGACAAGCTCTCAGCAGTCAAAGACTATCCAGAGCTAACAATCTCAAAGACCTTCGAGCTTTCCTGGGCTCGTCTGGCTACTACCGAAAGTTCATTTGACCTTCGCCAAGATTGCAGCTCCACTGTGACCACTCACCAAAAGGGATGTGACTATAATGGACTTGAATGTAAAGAGGCCTTTGACACATAAAACCAAAACCTAATCTCTTCTCCAGTATTGGCCTACACAAGGTTCGACCAACCATTTAAGCTCTTACTCAGATGCTAGTTCCTTTGCAGTTGGCGCTGTGCTCTGTCAAATTCAAGATGGAACAGAACAAGTTGTCTCTTATGCTGGGCGCTCTCTTTCCTCAGCTGAGCAGAACTATGGCATCAGAGAAAGAATGTCTAGCCATGGTATTTGCCATGAAGAAATTTGACTGCTACCTTCGCTACTCCTCCTTTACAGCTATCGTTGATCACTCTGTCCTCCGATGGTTAGTTGAAATGAAGGAGCCAGTAAGCAATTCACCCAATGGATTGCCATGCTGCAATCCTACAACTCTGAAATTCAATACAGACCAGGTCGAGTTCACTCAAATGCTGATGGTGTAAGCCAGAGACGATATCCCTCTGCATCCTCCTCAACAGATGAAGAACCCTGCTACAAGCTCTTCCCTTCCATGCCATGGATGTGCTTCCTGTGGACACTCCTACAGCACCTCAGGTTGCTTTGCTGCTCCCTACTGCTTCTACAGAGACACACAAATCCTCAGTTACTGCAAGCAGCTGAAGAGCTTCTCATCTCCTCTACATCTGATTTATCCTGGCAACTGTTAAAACAAAGAACTGACTCTCAATTTACTGACATAATCTCCTATTTAGAGTCTGGAACCTTACATAACAAAAGCAACATCACCAGGATGTACTTTTCTTTGTACAGATACTTCTCCAATGATGGTGCTCTTTCACATTTGGACCAAGGAAGGCAAGGGCCATCGACGGATGGAACTCATGTACAGCTAGTTGTGCCAGCCTCTCTCATCCCTCAAGTTCTTCTCTCCACTCGTGCCTCTCCACTTTCAGGAGGTCACATGGAATACACAGAACTCTGGGAAAGACAAGACTTCACTTCTTCTGGCCACACATGAACAGAGACATTGTCCAGTTCATAAAATCCTGCCAGCCCTGCTCCCAGAGAAAGCCTCCTGCCAAACCAACAAAGGCACACATCATCCCCATGCCTGTAGCCACTGAACCGTTCCAAAGAGTCAGCACTGATATTCTTGGGCCCTTACCAACATGCTCTGACTCTGGTAACAAATACATCCTTGTCTTTGTGGACTACCTGATGAAGAATTTGGAACTCATCCCCTTAAGAGACATTAAAGCCTCCACTGTGACCAGTGCCTTTCTCAACACAGTCATTTGTCGTCATGGTACCCCATCGCTTACCTACATTGGATAGAGGCACTAACTACCTGTCCACCATTGTCCGAGAAACTTGCAAACTTCTTGACATAAAAAGATACATACCACAAGTTACCATCACAATGCAATGGACAGAGTGAAAGAATGATGTCCACCATTCTCGGCACACTCTGCAAGTATCTGGATGAGACTCACGACACCTGGGACTGGTTTGTTCCCTTTGTGCAGTTTGCATACAATACCAGCCCTTGTGTCGACAGCACAGAATACACCCTCTTCTTCTTAGTCCATGGACATCATCCAAGAACTCCACTGGACAGGGATCTCTCACTGCTAGAGGTGCCCAAGTCAGCTTCTTCTTTCATTATCCCTCTTCTGGAACAGCTGGAACTTGCCGACGAGTTGCAATCACCACGTTAGGCCAGAGAAAATCGACAATGAAAAAATGTCTGCAGCCAAGGCACATGAGCCTTCATTCTCTGTTGGGACATTGTTTATTTGTACCGACCTGTTCTTGTTCGGGTGCCACCAAGAAACTGCTTAGCCCTTGGACTGGTACCTTCTACATTGTGAGAAAAGCTTCCTGTGTTCACATTCATCTCGGACTAAGTCAGATGGCAAGCTGGCACACGACAAAGTCCATATAAACTGACTAAAGCATGGGTACCTGAATAACAACCTTCCAGATGACACCAGTCCTCCCAGAAATGAAGCTGCCATTGAGCCTGCCATCCTCTCTGAAGCTGAGATCCCTCCGGACAACTTGCAACTAGTTCTTACAGCTCTTCCCACTCCTGACACTCTCAGCAGTTCGTTTTACCAGATAATTTTCCTGGGACTTCCTCTTCTTCTCAACTACCTTCTTCTTCTCAGGACTCTCTTCTACATACCACAGTGTACCAGATCGAGAAGATCTTAAGAAGAAGTTTGTCAGTGGATCCTGGACTTACAGAGTAAAGTGGTGTGGATTCGATTGTGGGCAGAACTCCTGGGTCACTTTTAATGACCTGACCCCTCCTGTCAGGAACTAGTACAATCCATGCATGCCTCCATTCCCACTGAATGGAAAAGTCGAGGAGGTCTTGAACTTTGTTACCGACTCGGTGAGACTAATTCATTTTCTGCTTTAACTGTTTGCAGTAAATATCTTATTCTACCTGTCTCTTATGCACCTGTTGCCGTGGTACTATTTTCCTGCACCAATGCTTTCCCCTTAGGAATGTCTCTTTCTATGGACAGTCCACCTGTTGATTATGCAAATGTTAATAAAAGTTTTGGCCTGTATTTTGGGTATCCTCCTGCTGCTACCCTTCCCTCTTCCTTTTCCTTCCCCCACTTTAAGCGCTTGTGGGATGACCAAGTCTCAAGTACTGTTGTGTCTCCTCCTCTCTGGTGCTACTCTGACTGGTCCCAGTGTAGTCAGGTTCCCCCGCAGCTGAGTACTGTTCTGTTTTGTGAAATCTAACGCCTTGTAATGCATGAAAATGTTTTTGTTGCCTTAAAGAAAACCGTGGATATGTCCCCAGTAGCAATTTAGTTTTGACTGCAACATTAAATGTAGAATCCCCAAGCCATTATTTCACATTCTGTACTCACCATGGTGGATTTTGATGCTTTCTAGAACTCCGCGTGGTCAAACAGGGATCTACCATCTTCTTGCTCCCATGGTGCGCTGTGCTGTACGTGGGTATTCTGGGACCCGCACGTGCACCTCATTGTGCATACCTAGCCGTGCTCCCATGTGTCTATGCACATGTGCCATCACCTCCTTTTTCTGTCTGTCTCTGTCTTTTTCCCTTCCTAATTTTTCCACACCCATTGTTATTACTATTTATTTGCTGGCTCCAAAGTACGTTTCTTCCATCCGCATCTCCATTCCTCCCCGCCTATATGTCCATTGCGATTCCCTGTTTGTTTTGTCTATCTCCTTCTGTGCAGTACCGTGTGGATACTGCATCATATCCGATGACATCACCCTTCCTACTCACCAATCATGGTGTGTCCTCACTCACTTCTGTCCCTCAATGTATTTTACACCCTGCCTACATGGACCCAAAGAAATCTGTTCCACTCAGGTCCAAGCTGCTATCTGATAAGCAGACTCTCATGCTCCTTGCCAGAGTTGCCTTAGGATTTTTCCACCACCAGCAGTAGCATCGGTGCTGAATTGCGGACACCCATCGGAGACCACCAAGGAGGGTAATCTCACCAGCAGCACCAGAGGACCATTTGGGCCAACAAGCCACATATGAATGTTCTGGGCAGCAGAGCAGACTGCTCAGGGAAGAGACAAAGACCAGTATGGGTTAGAGACAAGGACAGCTCTTGGTGGAGGATGCTCGGAGTCACCAGGTGGATCCGTTACAGTTCTGTTAGTAATGCTGCCTCAGCCACTCCACTCGCCCCACACCTGCAGTTACCACCACACACCAGTTCACAGCTGCCAGAGGAGGTAGACCAGTCTACAACATGGCGCCCTGACAGTCACTGAGGTTTGCCATGTTCATTCGATCCGTCTCCATCTGTCTGCCAGTCTGCCCCACCAGTCTGTCCTTAACTTCTAAGAACTGGAAAAATGCATTTTTCTTTAAATTATAAACAAAGCATATGTAGATCGCAGAATGGGGCTGGAAGTCTCGGAAAAAATAGGCAGACGTGGGGACTCACTAGTGGGTTGTTGCCAGGCAGTCGGATCACTTTGGGGGTATGCATTACCCTTTAGAAGCTGCACCAGATTCAAATACTTATTATTGCCCACTGTAGCTTTAAGGATATGCTTAGCAACACCTTGGTTGCTATGGCTTCCTTAGTGGGGTGGAAATTTTGGCACGCAGCGTGCAGGAGAGGGAAGGAAGTGTAAACAAAAGTGGAAAGCATAAGGCCCGCGGTGAATCAGAGAAAAACAAGCCACTTGAACTTTGCCCTCTGACACATAAAGTAAGTCTAACTGTACATTTTAAAGTTAGCGACTGCAGAAAGGACACCAGTTAGGAGCAAAGCAGACACCAAGCATCGGTACACAGTGCTGCGACGCTGTGAGAGAGTATACAATCAGTGTCTCAGAATAAGGTGCAGAGAACCTCTCACAGCTGACTGCTAATCTGCATATGAGGGCGCACAGCGAGCAGCTGTGTATTGGTGAATGGAGTGGCACAGTTCAAAACAGAAACCAAATAAAATAACAGTTTACTGTAAGCATTGGCACAGAGTTAATGGGTGGAGAAACTAAAGTCAAGCACACAAACATGTATTGCAGAAATTTTAAGTTTTCCACTGTTTCCTTTAAAACCTTTACTTAAAATATTTCTTACAAACTATTTATAGATTTATTGCTTGTTAGAATGGTGCTCACATTCACTGTTCTGGCGGTGATGTGAAGCACACATTATACATGGGGCTTAATGTTAAGCTGCCGCCCCTTTAAGGGCACTTAGAACCTGCATGTATCTAATTGTTGCACTGCCTGGCAGTGCCATGTTAACCTGTCAGTCAGAGAATTGTCAGTCTGGGGCTAGACCTCACGAAGAGAACAACTGCAGTACAGCAAATAAACCTGCTTTATTCTTTATTTTATGCATCTGTCTAGTCATTTGCACTGTCCAGATGGGGTCCTCACCAGCAGCTCCTGCAGCAATCGAAGGGTCTGGCAGACAACAGAGAAGGTAAGGGGTCTTTAGTGGTGGACCATACAAAAAAATGCCACACTATCCAGCTGATATTTTCTTATCCAGCCTCTTATCAAGAGGAACAAAAGCTTGAAGTTTGTAAAATTTTTAAAGTATCTTTCTTGAAGAATTTATTTACAGGAAGGAGAAGTTTTAGTGGGTGTCAGCCCCATAATTTCCAAATATTCAGCTTCCTCCCATCCTCAATCACTTCACGGTAGTGATGTCAAAAAATCCACCATTCTTCTTACAAATGTGAGCGTGAGAATAAACCTCAGATGCTCTGTGGGAGAGCCAAACTCCTGTTCAGGAACACCTCAGGTTCAATAGGTCCCCTTCCTCTATTTCATAATAATTACCGTATTCTTCTTCTTACATAATAGGAAGACTGAGCAGAGGAGACAAACTGCTTTGCAGGGTCCGCTGCTGAGAGGCAAACAGCTCTTGTAAGCCTGAATGACCTTAAAGGCCTGTGCAATTTCTTCAGGAGTTGGCAGGCTTTATAGCAGGCACAGAAGTCCCCAAATGCTGTCCAGAAGGGGTTCTGTGTGCTGTTTTCTCTAATTTCTGACCAGGAAGTCAGCCGGTTCAGCAAGCCTCTTAGAAATTGATTGTATACCCATCTCAGGGATAGCAGTTACAGTAGTTGTTGTTGTGGTTTCACCCACAGTAATTTAGGGTGTCGGCTGGTCAACTCATACCAACCCTTAGGTGGTGACAGTTTTCTCTTTAGCCTTATCCAAACATTTTTGAATAGTTTTCTCAGGACATGTATGCCGATTTCACTCTGCTTTTAATGTTCACCACACTCAATACATGGTTTAAAACTGGGATCACCAATTTTTCTTCTCTGTTTTCTAACATTCTTAATGTAAAACCGATAAAGTTGCAACTGCTAAAAAATGTTTTAAATTTAAAGTTTATTTAGCAGTTGTAGTTGGTTCCGAACTGATGAAGAACCAATCAGAAACGGGAACTGTGGTAAAAGTGAACCGAGGCTATTGGTTCAGGAACTGGTATTAGCGGTTAGAAAAACAAGTTAAATTAACAAAATTAAACATAACTAACAGAGTTTTTAGTCATAAATATAAAATAAACCTCAGTTTATCCCGGTTATACCGAACCAGGAGAAACTGAGAAAACTTACAATTTAAACACTATACTACGGTGTAACTTAAAATTACCAAAAGTAAAAGGCAGAAAATGAAATGTAAAGAATACTTACATATATTTTATAAGTTTCTTACATCAGAACAAGATGATGAGGACAGGATATTCAAGCGTCTTGTCTTGACAGGAAGAAAAAATCTGAGGGGTTTAGAACTAAGTCAGTTAATAGAAGGCAGAATTTGAAAAAGTGGCATGCACAAAAGATTCCATCATTTACATATGTTCTGCCTTTCCGAGCAGCTCTGTCTTAAAGGGACACTGCAGAAATTAGAATACCTGAGTATTACTGGGGTTAGAAGCATTCTTTACAAGACCTTATGTAAATGTAAATGTTGTTAAATCCATTATCTTTTAATGATGCGCTGATTCTGGCAAACTTCATTGTAGTGGTTTTGAGACTTTGAAAAAGTAGTAGCTATGAATGAACAAGTTAAATAGTGAGGCAGTGCAGTACCCTCTTATTCATGTAAAGATGCTATGTATCTGTTAATTGTGTGGAAATTTAATGGCCTATGGTTGAACAAATAAAATCAAATGGCATGACATGAAAATGAACCCTGCTGGACGATGTTTGGTTGTTGATATCAGCGTGGAACAATGTGACCACATAGACCATTGTAAACTGCTTTAGCAAAGCTGGTTTTCCATCTGCTGTAGTCCCTGATTCACCAGATCATCTGAAACTTGAGACAGTTCAAGAAGAGCAGATCACCCCACCAGTTGAACTAACTGGAGGCAGTCTGAAAGATTGTCACTGCATGGTGACAGTGATCCTGAACCAGAGTACTGATTAATGAAGTGACCCACATAGTTCAAGCCCTAAAGCCCATGAGGGGCCCTGCTGAGGATGAGAAAAAGGCATGAGAGACTATTAAATAGTCAAACTGACTCAGTTGCTCTACTAGAAACACCCTGAACTGGCTACAACCAAAACAGACTGGGTTCTACAAGTGTCATAGGTGCAATACATGTACTGTAGATTCACACCATCTGGTAAGGAGTTTGTACATCCCTAAATGACAAAAGGGTGGAGGTATGGGAGTCCACTAAAGGGACATTGTCAACCACTTTTGCATTATATTATTTCTAGTTAAAACCCACATTTTATGATTGCTTTCCTTCCTTTTCTAAAATTCATGGATGTTGCTTGTTGTTTTATCTGCATCCTTGTTTAGCAGAATTGAAATGCATGCCAATTTTTAGATATACCCAGCCTTGATTTGTTTCAAAATAATCCTGGATCTACTGTTATTGTATACTTCCTGAACATTAGAAACACTCCGAACAGTGCAGCCATTTAAGATGCAATAGTCTCTTCTTCTCCTACTGCATAATGAGTGGCTAGACTGTGTGTGTGTGTGTGGGGGAGGGGTTCCTAAGTCCAGGAAAGATGAAGTGGGAATTGATCAAGGAATGTAAACAAACATGTTTTTGTGTGGTAACACCAGTTTGGTGGGCAGTTTGTTTTTCACTTAAAAAATAATTTGAGTCAAACTACCAGCTACATCAACAGTCTCTACAGAATGTGAGCATTCATAACATATGGTTTTCAAAGTCGAGACACTTTGAGACCAAGGGTATTGATAGTGCCCTTTAATTATAATACCTCATTTGTGCTTTACATCCTTTGGTGCACTTGCATCCTGATCTATTTAGGGAAGACCTAAAATCTGCATATAGGAACATATGAGGTCTGTTGTGAATGAGAGAAGTGATACCCGGTGAGGAATCACTATTTTGAGACCATAGTTCCAGCATAGCTAATCTTAAATTCAGTGGCGGCTCTACACTGGCCCGCCAGGGCACGCGTGTCTCGGTAAAAATGTTGTGCCTCAGTTGGTGCCCCATATGCAGAGCTTCCCCATAGTAACAATATATCAGTGCCCTGGCTGCCATCTGTTGTGCCCCAGCTGTGCCCTGGTAACCATTTATGGCTAGAGCTGCTACTGCTTAAATTCATGGAGTTGGAATGGACAAGACCCTGAGGAGGGCAGGGCAGGGACAGATTTAACATCTTTTTAGGAATAGAGAGTGCATGGATTTTCAAATTAAATAGTGTGGGACCATATGGTCTCAATGAACAATGGGATCTTAAACCATTCTTGTAGGCTGGTATCACTTCTATCCTGTTCAGAATAAGTAATAGTTATGTAAGCCTCCTCCCTCATTTCAGGGTCTTACCTGCACACTTCCTGGTTGCTGGAAGCATCACCTTCCAGCCCCTGGGACTGCCATGGGGAGACTGGTAGAGTGCTAGTACCACTATCCAAGATCCTTGATGGGATGCTGACCAGGGCTCCACCTTGTCAATCACACACATTGCCATCCAGCACCCTCTGACCTTGGGCCCTTCAGTGTTCTGGGGACTTAGGCAAAGGGAGAAAGGAAAAGAGCAACTAGTTCTGTTTTCCTGCCCCAGGAGCTGAAGAGGGCTGGGGAACAGGACTCAGTGGAGCTCAGCAGCAATGTCGGCTACTGCACGTGCACTGTAGTGCATTTTAAGCTCGACTCTGTGACTAAAATTGGGCAGAGGGCCCACTTCCAGTGTAGATTCCAGCTACAGCACAGAAAGTGAAGCCAGAAAACAGTAAAATTGCACCATTGGGGACTGTAGAAAGTGTTCCCGGTCCCAGGTTAGGCAGCAGGGCCAGGGAAGAAAGAAGAACAAGTGTGCATGCGCACCTACAGGAAGAGGGTTGGACAGTTGCTTCCCACCTCCATAACTCCTGACTCTACACAGGTTAAGTACCCAGAAAAATAAGCACAGCCCTGGTCCCAGAACTGCAAGTGGGGTCAGGACTTGCTAAAATAGTGTTGGGGACCAACTAATGAAGTGGCTGTGAGCTGCCAAAGCAGAGACTGAAATGTAAGCAAGATGGTGGCCACCATGAGCTACCAGAGCCACAGAGACTCATGGGAAGGGTTCAAGGTCAAATTCATTTTTTGTACTCTCTATTTCTCTCTCTGCGGGCGGGCATCCTTCAGAGTACCAGCTCGACTAAGTCTCTACTCCAGCCTGAACCCTATCTTTTGCCAGTATCCTCCCTGACTAACCAGGCAGGTCCAGCCCCACAGATCACCCCGGGTGGGCGGGGCAGGCCTGCCCTCCCTCAGCAGCCTTTTTCTGTAGTTAGAGGGCCTACCTGGAGTTGGGTTGGACCGAGGAGTTCACTGGTGCACCAGGCTGGCAGAGGGATATGGACTTGCCCATGGAGTCTCCTTCATCTCTTGGCTCACAGAGGGCTTTTCTGTTGTTTTAGCCCCATGGCTCGGATATGCAATGATGTCCTGCTCAGCTGGTGCATGCTCCGTGCAGCCCTGAAAGGCGTCCGTTGAATCCTCAATCCCCTGCATTCTGTGGCCATGCACTGTGATGCCTCCAGTCTCCACTAGAGGCCACCAGTGCATCGGCTGGTGGAAACCCTGTCCCGGGAAGGAGAGCAGTCCTTGGGATGTTGATCCTTCCCCAACCCTGACAACCCCGACGACCCAGGCTCATTCCCAAACCTGGGTCTCCGCGTGACACGAGGTGTGGCATCAGTGCCTCAACCCTCAGCACCACTGGGCCCAGGGTCAAATTAATTTTGACCGTGAATTTTGGCCAATCAGAAAGTGGCATGAACCAGAGTCAGTTTGCCTGTGAACAAGCTAAACAAGTCAAACTGGGAGACAGTGACTAGTGGGGTCCCCAGGGATCGGTACTTGGACCCTGCCTTTTAACATCTACATAACCTCCTTGAAACTGGAAAATAAAGATATTTGGTTGACAAAATTTGCAGACGATTGCAGAATTGGTGCAATAACCAATACAGTAAAAAACAGCAGGATCTACAGAAGCACTAAATTACATACATAATTGGACTGTAAAGAGTAAACTTGAATTAAATAAAGACAAATGTAAAACTATGCATTTGGGTAGCGTAAAAAACAACAACCCTCTCTACAAATTGGATAATACTGTACTCAATAAAATAGAAGAGGAAAGGGATTTGGGGTAACAATTAGTTCAGACTTAAAATTTAGTACACATTGTAACAAAGTAATAAGGAAGGAAATCAAATTTTGAATTGTATTCTGAGACACATCTCAAGTAGGGATAGGAAGGTGTTAATCCTCTTTATGGTGCTCTGGTTAGACCAAACCAAGTACTGTGCTCAGGTCTGGGAACCTTATAAAAGCAGATATACATAATATTGAAAGAATACAGAAAAAAGCGACTAAGTCAGTTGAAGGTTGGAAAAGAAGACTTACCCTGACAGATTAAGGGAGCTGAATTTGTTTACCCTGGAGTATAGAAGAACTAGGGGGACTACTGTCTACTATACAGATGTATAAATGATCTGCACTCTTGTCAGAACTTGGACTAGTCTGGAGGAAATCAAGATCTGAACCCAGGGGCACCCTTCCAGTTTGAAACACAAAAATGGCAGACTTTATCACGAAAATATTGGTTCAGCAACAGAGTTGTGGTAGGATGGAATTCTCTGCCTAGGGAAGTGGTGTCTAGTACAAATATGGACTCCTTTAAAACAAACTCGATAACTTCCTTTTGGATAGAATAGATAAAGGGATATAAATAATAAGGCAAGCATTATGGACGAAAGTCTACCTAGCTTGAAATCACCTATGAAGCTAGGTCAGTCAGGCATCAAGTTTCAATCAGCATAAAGAGCATGTTTTCAAATGTTCCTGACAGTTCAGTCAGCCCTCTGCGAGAAGGACTGTGTGTGTCAGGGTGTTGGCAGGTGTACCACAGTGTGTCCAGGCTTGGCCTGCCTGGCAGACTTAAAAGTATTGGGATCCCAGAGTAAACTGCGATAGAGAAGAAAATAAGTTTTCAGCAAAACTTTTATTCAAAGGCAAGTTGGAGCTGGGGTTTCACTGCCCCTCCACAGACTTTCTCCTCAGAGAATCACTTCCTTCAGTGTCTCTAGTCCAGGAAGGCACCTGCCTTAACCCAGGTCCCAAGCCTCAATGAGACAAGCAGAGTAGCAAAGTGGAGAAGAGCTACTAGCTAGTCTGGGAAGCCAACATCCCAAGAGTACGCATACAGTCGGCCTGTTCCAGCACCCTGTACCAGAGGTAATGTTTAAGGAGCAGAATCATGAATGAAATCCAGGGTTTGACCCAAAAACTGGGAGAGAGTTAGTGTCTCTGGAGCTAAGGGAGAAATTCTGGGCAGGACTGTGGCAGTTAGAGGAACCCAGGCAGAAGACCTGTTGAGGCCATCTTGCCACAACATCCCTTTTGGATTACAAATAGGGGCCCTTTTTCAAGTGTTGTGCCAGTTTACAGTTTGTGTTCAGCAACAGTGTGTTTAAAGTATTTTTCCTGCAACTGTTTAAAGTGTGCCACCAAGTTCCACCCTGCCAGCGACATTAGTGTCTCCATTATAGTACCCACTGCATCTAGTAAGAGATCTCTCACCCATGGCCTTCGAGGAATTAAGATGGGTGCACCCACATTGGGGTTGAGGACTGCTGTGGGTGAGCAGAGTTGTGAGCAAGTATTGAACTGTTTATTGCTTTTATTGCATAGAGTATAGAGATGTTGCTACCACTGTTTCATTCATTTTATCCTTGCTGCCCCTTGTTCTTTTCATACTCTTCCTTTTGAATAAATTATTTGTGTTAACTTGCATTTTATGGTTTGGGAATTGTCACCACTTACTGTGTCACTTGCTTTTGGGAGGGACTGTGTAGGCAGTTTATGCATTGCTTCCGGGGGGCAATAGCATTATGTTTCAGCAGCCAGGTATCCCATATCACTGCCCCAGGTGGAGGCACCGTGCCATGCTAGACCAGTGTAGCAACTCCTTAGGGAATCCAGGCTGGCCTGTTCAGAAGAGGAGGAGGTGAACCCCAGGGGCCCTGGTATGGTGACGCTTTCACTGGAGGCATTGATGCGATTTCTGCAACAAAAGTGTTTCCCAAACTGTGACTTTGTGAAGAGAAACAAATTAGCACCCCTCAAATTTTTGAAAATTGTCATGGTGCTGAGGGAAATGCCTGGGCCTGAAAAAGTCAATCCAGGTCACGGGATCCCTAAAGGTACTAAAGGGCTGCCATTTTTTAGCCTTTGGATGCTTTGCAGTGTTTAGTAAATGTAATGGCATATGTTGTGAAGCATGACATTGCCATTCAGACCACAATTGCTATAATTGGGGTGATTCAGAAATTGATGTGAGCAAACTGCCAGTTACAATCAAGCCGGAAAGTTCCAAATAAATAAATTACTTGTTTGGCAGGGGACTAGTATACCATCCATTCCCCCACCCCCGCAGTGCAGCCAATTGATTAGGTGGAAAAAGTCAAAATGTTGTTTGTCAGTGAGGACAAAACAGTGGCAAGCACTGGAGTCCATCCACACCAAATCCTTCACTCAAGGGCCCCCTCAGCCCCTACAGAATCTGAAGTAAAATTTTAGACATTTCTCAGTGCATCAGGGAAGACAGTCAGGGATGTGAGTGACCTGTTACAGAAAGAAGGTGTGACATCCCTGGTGCCATCTGCCAATCTGCACAAGTGGTACACATATGTACAGCCATTCATGTGTCCTATTATGACACCAGTTTGTACCAAAGATTATGTACATTCTTGCAGGTACTGAGCCTACCCTGAGGGGAAGATGGCTGCTACATTGGATGAGTCAGGCCACTCAGATGGTTTAAGACTGGGAGTATTCTGAGGATGAAAAATGAAAAAGTGAGTTTGAGCTCATGGAGAAGTGCTTTGTATATTATCAGGTCTTCATAACAAATCAGCCAAATTATACCCTTCAAGATTACTTAGCAATGTTAAAGAGCACATGTGGATCCACTGAGAGAGGCACTGACCTGCTGTTCTAATTGAGAGCCACCATGCAGAAGAGGAGGTAAACTGTCTATCTAAGTTGTTTAGAAACAGTTATTAGGAGAACAGTCAAGGCTGTCAGAATCACCTCAGACCAAGCTGACCAAACCAGATTAGAGCAAGTGTTGAAAGGGCCATTCACTCATAAATGTCTGTGTTCTCCTTCAGCTGAAAGACCTGAATGCCTCATCACCCAACCTGAAACAGCTTCTGGAAAAGGTGCGAGATGAAGAGTTACAGGCTGATGGAGAGAGCCAAGTGAAAGGGTCTGCAGGAAAAGCCACCCTGCCATGACACATGACACCACTGAAAAGGCCCAGATGAATGTCCTTGGGATATAGCAGAAAATAAAGTATCTGGAGGTGAAATTTACTTTATTGACCACAGCACCTGAACCTAGGGCAAGAGTTGAGTCCTGACCTCCAGCTGCAGAAAGTGCACCCATGACTCCTGGCCCCTTGGCATACGCCTCAAGCCCCAACTTGTACTAGAACAAATATGTTTTGCTACTGGTGTGGACAAGATAGACACACAGCTGAAGGTTGCATTCAGTCCCCAAATCCACAGCTTATGAACCAGAACTGTGAAAGTCAACCACAGCAGCAGGAACGGACAGCGAGCCCAGTAAGGGAGTGACCTGGGTCTCTGACAGTACAATGTTCCATGAAATGGACCGATCCAGAAATCTCTCCAGAGAACAATTTGCCTTCTGGACAACTGGTCCCCAGAGCAGATGTTTCAATCCTTACTAAAGGACAACCATGTAAAGCATTTCTAGACAGTGGGTCATAAGTTAGTATTATCCACTGTGCTTTCTACATTAGTCACTTACAGTAAGACATTTGCATTTTACGCCTCTGTAAGGACTTTCCTGTGGGGCCTGACCAACACCAGCTGTCCTTATGATGTGGCTTTTAAATATTTAAGCAGTCCACCATCTATTGCTGGTTCTGAACATGTGTTTAGTGCAGCAGGACAATCATCACAGATAGAATTATAAACCTATCCCCCAAAACGTCACTATGTTGACATTAATTAAAATGAATAGTGCACATACAGTATACCTCCAAATAGAAGTGTGTCACAGTGGGCACCACTGACACCCCAGGATTAAGCAGGAGTACAATCACCCACCACAGAGGTAGAGGTGGACTTAATGGATTCGGAAGTCCCATATAGTGACAATTCAAATATTAAGGATGCAGAGGGGTATTCATTGTGGGGATGAAAAGCAGTAGAATGATTAATTTGGAGGATACAAAAATAAGGAGGAGAATGTAGCTCTGCACTGTGGTGTCCACACCTCTTCCAATCCTCCTCACCTAGGAACAACATGGGTCTCCTCCTCTTCCATTTCATGCATGCATCAAAAGAAAAATACCTGGGCGGGATATTCAGACTGCGCCAGGCAGGGGTGCAAGACTGGGCGCAGCACATCTGAGCTGAGTCAGGGCAGGGACCAGGTGATATTCAGCGGTGCTGTGCCATGGCTCAGCACGTTAAATATGGCACTGAGGCGCATGCACTCACAAAGCAGTGGCACTGTGCCAGCTCAAGTGACCGTTTGGATGCAGGAGGATGCGCCAGCGCAAGTGTAGTTGCGCTAGGCTCATCAACCATGATATTTAGCACTGGGCATGCAAATGAGGCCAATATGCCATGCAAGGCACAAATGGGGCCATCTGCATGTCATTATGGCCCCATTTGCATGTGGTGTGCTGATCCCGGTGACTTGCGCCTGGTGCCCTGCAGGCTGCAGCCGTTGGAGACCGACGTCCTCCTTCACCTTGGCAGGCACACGCTCCTGTTAGCCCAATAATGGGCATGTGTACAAAGAGCCCTGTTGGTCCACTGGTCCAATCCCTTCACCCAATCATGAGCATATTCTGAACATCTCTGGTGGTCCAGTGGACCCCCAGCAGTGCCCGATCGTAGACAGAATGCTCTAAGAACACCCTGGTGGTCCAGTGGTAACTCCCTCACCACCACCCACTGTGTCCCCACCACCCTGCACCCCCAGACAGCGGAGGGCAGCAGCACTCCACCCGTAAGCTACCCAGATGCCTACTGACTGACAGCGTGCAGTAGGGCTGTCGGCTATTGGTCCACTGCATGGGCCAATGGGCATGCAGATCATACTGTACTACACAGTCCCAATTGTGAATGAATGCTCGTTCACAATTTTGGGACTGTGTAGTACAGTATGGTCTGCACGCCCATTGGCCCATGCAATGGACCAATAGGCATACAGCCCCACTTGATACGCTGTCAGTCGGTGGATGGCCAGGTGACTGCGGGTGGGTGCTGTCACCCGCCACTGACTGGGGAGGGTGCAGGATGGCGGGCACGAGTGGGCGGGTGGGAGTAAATACCGGACCACAGGTGTCCTCAGGATCATTCTGCCCACGATTAGGCACTGGGTGGTTCCACTGGACCACCAGGGTGTTTTAACCTATGCCCATGATCGGGCAATGGGATCGGTCCACTGGACCACCAGGGAAATATGTAACATATGTCCATGATCGGGCAAAGGGGATCAGTCCACTGGACCACCAGGGATCATTTGAACAGATGCTCACTACCGGGCAATGGATAGCAGTCCACTGGACCACCAGGAGTTATTCAACATATGCCCACGATTGGGAGGGCATGACACCCCTGGGCAGGGGGCTCGTGGACTGTGTCCTGGGTGGTCGGGTAGCCACCTACGACTGGCAGCTGCCATGTTGCACCTTGCAATACAGCAGCTCACCTGTGGGTGGTCAGGACTTGCTCCTGGTTTGCTGGGCACAACTTTGTACCCCCTGTGAGGCACAAGGTGGGTATGTGCCAGCATATGTGCTACCACCCAGGGCTGAATATCGGGATGTGCCGCATATGCATGGGCAGACCCCGCACTTGTGCTGCATACATTACTGGTGCGCCCCAGCACATTGGGGTTGTGCAGTGCAACCTGCCCTGTTGAATATCACGCCAGGCACATTGGTGGGTTGCACATGGTGCAACCCTGTTGCACCATGCGCAACTCCTTTGAATATCCCACCCTGGACTCTTAACCCAACAGAAATGCCAGACACCAACCTAATATGAACCAACTGCCATGCCTGCACAACTGATGACACTCTGATTATGGCCTCCCCTGCCCTCCTCACCCCTTAAGAACATGTATCATCTCCTCCTCCTCCCATCTCATGTCTCTAGGCAGATCTGAACTCTAAGCTCAGTGTAAATGCCAGACACATTTACTGCTGTTTGAACCTGCTTCTGTTGTCCTGCTGCCTTCTTCAGTCAGGAAAATGCCTACTCCTGCTCCAGTCTCAATGGAGCTCCATTGTCTATTGCACATCATGGCCAGCACCGATGTGATGGTACTTATCATTCCATTTTTGTTTTGTACTTTTCTATTTTCATTCTCTTTTACAAGTACAAAAGACAGGAGTGGGCTAGACTCTAAATAATTTCAGTCTTGGGTTCCCAGGTCCCTCTCCAGCTGCCTCATCCTCAGCAGCCAGCAAGTTGCCATCTCCTCCTCTGTGGCACCATGTTGCCATTACATGGCTTAGCCATCAGTAAAGGGATAGTAAGTATCATTCTAGTATTTTTTCTTTTTAATTTTCCTTTGACAGGTACACTGTGAGTGCTTGCCATAGGCCACCAACTGAGAAGAGGAACAATAATTTCAGTCTCAACTTCACAGATGACAGTGGTGGCAGTAAGACTGTAAGGTTGACAGTGGATATACCTTGTGGCCACCATAATGGCCAACTGAGGAATAATATTTTGTTTCTTGTCTTCACAAGCACAGGTGCCAGAACAGGTGAGGGGCCACTATGGCTATGGCCTACCTTTATAAGTGGCCCTATACATTTTGCAATCATGTTAATTTATTACTAGGGAGAATGTACCCTTACATCCTTGGCCCTACCACCTTTCAGACCGTTCCGGCACCAATGTTCTACAAGAGACAGCTGGGCATTCACAATGGATATACTGTGTGGCCACCATTGTGGCAAAGTCAGGCTAAATGCCTTTTTGTCTTCACAGTTGACAGGCATGGAAGAGAGGATAAGACAATGGATCTATTGTGCTTCACAATGGTGGCAATGTCAGGCTAAACATTTTTTCTTCACGGGTGATACATATAGCAAGACTTGGAGTGGACAATGTATATACTGTCTGTTTGGTTAGTCACCCACAGTGGCTACTTTAGTAAGGTCTGCATAATTTTCCCTTGTCTTCACAGCTCTCCTTCTGTCTGCTCTCTCTCATCCTGGAAACAAAACTTCTCCTCCTCATCTCCTCTGTCTGGGAACCTTTGTTCCATTTAAAGGCGGACCATCACCAATATGACAACAAGTATCCTTTCAAAAGATTCTTTTTCTTTTAATTTTTATTTTGGTTTCCTTTCACAGGTGTACTGTAACCCATTATAGAGCATACAACAGACTAAATAATTTCTATCCTGTATTCACATCAGGGCTGTTTACATTCTGCCATCAAGATAAATTCCTCATCCTCCTACAGCAAGCAAGTCATTGCCATCTTCTATCTCCACCAGACTATTGATGTGGTCAACCTTGCCAACTTATGCTGACCTTCTCCTCCAGCTTCTCCAC
This sequence comes from Neoceratodus forsteri, assembly GCA_016271365.2. Classification (NCBI taxonomy): domain Eukaryota; kingdom Metazoa; phylum Chordata; order Ceratodontiformes; family Ceratodontidae; genus Neoceratodus; species Neoceratodus forsteri. Next base: position 1,135,423,106 of record CM057455.1, on the reverse strand, counting down.
CACTGTATGTGGTCTTATTAAAGTCAACATGTCATCTGTATCAAATATATATATATATATAAAACAGTCCTCTAACTGATGCTGCTATCTCATTGTACAATCTGTCACACACTAGAAAAATAAATGAAATGTGAGAAATATGAGCTGACAACAGTTATACAGTGACATTTAAGAAAAAAAAAAGGAAAAAAACATACTTCTCTTCCATGGTAGGAAACACTCCCAAATTAAATAACCAGATGTGGGCAAGACCCATACAGCAACAGGATTCAATCACCCTAATGTTAGGTACCTACAAAGAGAGAAACAGTAACAAAAGATGATTAAAAATAACATGGTTTCAAATATCCTTTCAGCACCCACAACCAAATAAAAAAGACCACAAAAATACTTATCTTTCCTGGTAGGTTACTACAAAGTGATACTTGAGTTGAAGATCATTGTCTGGATCCAGTTGCTGTACACTGCATTCATGAAGCACAGCAGCAGCACAGCTGAATTATAGGAGCACAGAAAATTTTTCTTGCATTGAGAAATTCGCTTTTATTTTCCAGGTACTAAAGTGCATCTTGACAGTTGCTGTGAAGACTCACACTGCACACCACCAGCTAACAGAAGCAGCATATAACATTTCTGGGAGCACATCTCATTTCTAGGTGTCTGACAATTTTCCAGCCATGAGAATTCACTTATATTTTATGGGCAATAAGGTGTTTCTTGACAGTTGCTGTGGAGACTCACACTTCATACCACCAGCCAGCAGCATACTGTATAAGATTTCTGGGACCACATCTCATTTCAAAAGTGTTTGGGGCAGTTACATGCTATGAAGAACTGTATGGCAGTGTGTGGCAGTCTGTCAAATTGTGGGGCACACTCAAGAGAAATTCTTGGAGAAGATAATTTATATAAATTGTGATTTATGCACAGTTATCACTAAGTTGGTCACAACAACAATGTTAGCCAGTAAAACACACAGCATCATACCACATAGTGCTACTTGTAGCAGCTTGACATATTTATTATGGTAGTTGAGAAAAATTTTGGGAGTGCAGAATTATATATTAATACATGTCCCAGAGCCACTCATTGTGGGATAAGAATGGTGTCATGCATGTTCTGATAGAGAGAAACAGCAAGTGAAGCTGAGCTATTCTGGCTTGAACAGGAACGAAGTGAAACCACTCTTATCCGCAACAAGTGGTGACGAGGGACATATTAAAATATTATAGATCAAAGGAGGTGCCATGTAATTAAAAAAACTGTCCCGGGATGTGCCCGTTTCCAGGACATCTGCACGTGAGAGCACTTCACAGAATAAGAGTGTCTCACACAGGATAAAGGACCGCCCAATTGATAGGTGTGCTCCCTCATTCTGTAATGACAGGAAATTTTGGGAGCACAGAATTTATGTATATTGTTCTTCTCACAACTTCCCTAAAGTATTCTGCTTGTATCACAATTTCCCCAATGTGCATAAGAAGATCTGTGGTGGTGGCGGGGTGGGGGGACTGAATCGTAGCATCCATGAATGAATCAATCAACCTTGTAGCAGAAAGCAGCAGGATGATATATTTTTCTGGTAGTTGAGAAAATTCACAGAGAAGAAGACAGTGATACTGTAAGTAGTGCACAGTTGTTCAAGAAAGAAAACAATACAGGAAGGTCTGGTGGCATAGAGGAAGAGGCATCCATGCCTCACCCGCAGCCACATCTGTGACCAAGGTTTGGTGAAGAGCCCGGACTGCTCAGGGATTGGCTGGGGCAGCAGAAGTGAGTGTCCCAGTGGATGCTGTCCTCCTATGGAGAGGAGGGCTGTTTACTCTGCTGTGACACCACCACCGGGGTGACCATGGGTGGCAATGCAGGTCAGAGTAGCGGTTCTGGGTGGGGGTGCTCCCTGACAGATTTCATGCATGTCCTCGAAATGAGTAAGTTCTACCATCATCCCCATGAAGCATTTATGGGTCAGGAAGAGAGAAGAGCAATACCACCAGCATCAGGATGCCACCCGGGACTATGCAGATCCCATACCACCTACTGGGTACAGGGGTACCACCAAATTAAGTGTGACACTGGAGGGTTTGGGTCCCACAACAGCCCTTCCACAGCGCCAATCTGTGGAAGAATCAGGTGCCCCCCAGTAAGTCCCAGAGATGATGGGTGATGGGGATGCTGGAACCACGTGGGCTGAAGGAGCCAGGTGGAGTGAAAGCCCCACCCCTCGAAGAAAAGAACACACCATAGAGAGGAAATCAGTATTTTCTTTCTTTTGTTAAGCAGCAGGAGGAGGATAGCTGACAGAAGATTTAGATACAAGAAAGAAACAGTATCAGAAATCAGGACAGAGAAAAATTAAGATGTACAAAATATTTTTGGGGTTTTATTTTTAGTTTTTGTTAACTTTTTATTTTTTGTTTTTACAACCAGTGAAGATAAGAATAAAGGAGACAGTAAGACTGATAACATGACTGGAATAAAGGTGAATATAGACTGATAAGATTCAAGATAATGTCTGGGAATAGAGGGTGCAATGCCTGCATGAATTTCTGCAAGTTCCTCAAGAATGTTTCACTGGTTTTGTAGCAACACCTCAATACTTGCTTGTATGGTGACAACTTCCTGAGAGAGCTACACAGTCTCCCATGTTGCTGTGCCACTTCTGTATGGAGGGATGTAGTAGTAGGATCTGAGGCCAGTGTCTTGGGTGAAAATGGAAAATAAAACAAATGATAAATAATAACTAAACAAGAATTCACAGAACCAGATTGTCTGAGCACAGAAGTAAAAGGAAAATAAAGATAGTAGACTATAGAAAATGTATAGAAATATACACAAAATAAGACCTACACCACAGAAAAACTTTTCTAACAAACTACCAAGCAAAGAGAAGATGCAGAAAATAAAAAGCAAACTGAAAGGGTTATATTTAATCACATTTCAATGTTCAAAAAGCAGCAGATCTGCAACCTTTCAGTCACTTACACAGACTGGAAAGTGACACTGAAGGAGGCTGTGTACATACAGCCTTATCATGTGACCTGCAGGAACAGTTGCATTTGCCTCTTGCATCTTTCTGAGGAACCTCACCTGAATTTGCTGTAAAGCAATGTTTAAGGTGAAGTTATATGCAAAAGTGCCAGTGAAGGTTTCAGAGTCAAAGTTGTCACATAATGGCCAACTTCGCAAAGTGCTTCGAGAAGTCAAAGTCGGTGACTTCGATGGAACATTGTGATCAATGGAAAACTTTGCTGTATTTCTAGTGAGCACTGTCTCCGCTCATTGTTTTTCAGTAGTTGTATCCATTTTGGAGCTAGGCACCACTGTATCAGTGGAGCACTATCATTTCTTGTGGAAGTACAGAAAAGACAGTTTGTCAGCAGAGATGCTGCAGTGGGGAATGCAAAAATGTGGGAACCCAATATGGGTGGAGTTCAAAGGAGGGTTGAGTCAAGGTCAGAGAGATAGGAGGGAAGGGTGAGAAACCAATACTTTGAGAAGAAAGCAGCAGAGTGAGAGGTACTGAGAGTCAAGAGAAGGGAAGGAGATTCTCTGGTAGAGGGAGCAGTAGTGAGTGAGGAAGGTTCAGTAGCAAATTAGAAGAAAGTGATGAAGAGGGGACCATCCTGGCCAGGGATGACTTGGGGGTGGCACCTTAAACTACATCTCCATAGTCAAATGTTGGAAGGATAATTTAAAGGATGATCTTGTGACAAGACGCGAGGGATAGGTCGGACATGTTCCCGTAGAGGCAGCAAACTTATGGAGGAGTATTTTGTGGATAATGTTCCTGTGGGAGGAGAAAGCCAGTATTCTACCCAGCCAAACACTAGCATACTTGAAGTGAAAGACTTCTTCAAGGGAATTTCAACAAGGTTCTAAAATTCAGGGTGGAACTGAGCCTAGTGGGTCACTGTTTGATGCAGAAATACATGGCAACAGTCTTCTGGCATTCAACATAAGTTGATTTTATAAGAACCAGCACTGTATGTTATAAAAGATATGTTGTAGCAAAGTGTTCAGCATAGGGACTGGGGCACCTGATGTGAAGAGAATTGTATCATTAGTGTAAATGTTTATGTTTGATAAGACTCAAGCTATTGTGAGTTTATTGAGGAAGAGGGAAAAAGGATAGTCCTCAAGATAGAACCTTGGTGCTCCCAGAGTTGAGGGAGAAGTTGAGGTGTATTTTTTTTAATTTAATCTTTACTGAAATATTTGGAATGGTACAAAAAGCCATAACACAAAGCATCCAAATGGCATTTACAAGGTAAAAATACAAAAAAAAAAAAAAAACAGAGAGGAAAAAGTTAACTAGTTGAAAAACTATTAAATGAGTCCATTAATGAAGATTAGGATAAAAACCAGATGGAACAGTTAGCTGGATAAGGATAAGAATGGTGTGGGATGATGTTCAAGCAAAAGTGAAGGCTGTTCTTCCAAAAGTCAGGTGTGGAGAAAAGGGTCATGGATGGACTCAGACGATATGAACATCCTACGAGAACCACACCAAGGCAGGATAGATAAACAGTCGGTGGACACTCAGAATTAACTTGATCAAAGGCAACATCAGGCCATTTGGGCAGTCCAAACCATATAGTAATAAATATGTACCAATGCAGTAATATGAAGAACAACAAAGATAAGAACAATCCGAGTGTATATTAAGTTAATAGCAGAACACTAAACAAAGCCTATAATTAACAATGAAAGCAACAGCAATAGGAGTTGAGGTATTGCCTACCTGAGTAACAATAGCAGGCCTGTGAGGTATGAACAGAGCCACCAAACCCCAGCACTGGATAGTCTAGCCCTCCAAACTTATCCAGTTGGATTGGGTGAGCGATGGTATCAAAGGCCTTAGCAAGATCTATGAAGACATCAGCTGTAACTACCCCTGATCCATCCACTTTGGGACAGAGGAGGAAAGGAGGAAACTGTAGAGCGGGCTTTCTTGAATTAAAACTGGAAAGGGAGAGGAATGAGGAGGATGCAAGGAGGGCAGAGAACAGAGAAAGGACCCGCTTTTTTGGAACTAAGCTAACGGTGGTAGGAGGAAGAAAGGGTGGTAGTTTCTAGGGAACAGAAGTCACCCCTATGGAGGATGAGGAATTTTTCTGTCAACATGGAAAACAGCATGAAGCTGAAAGGAAAGGTTTAGGACTGTGGAGATGGTGCCAGGGTGTGGAAAGGTGGAAGAGTTTCAGGTCCAGCTCATAGAGGCTGTGGCCCTTGAAGGGTTCAGAGAATGGAGTGCAAATAGAGTACTGTCTGGAATAATGGGAGAAGGAAGAGAAAGAGGGGTAGCCAAAGGGAAATTATATCTTTCTGTCATCTGCTGTTGGCTAACCCCACTAACCTTAGTGAATCCATGGCTCCAGCAACATAATATCAAAGACCTGGACCCACCCATTTACTAGACAGTATTTCACTGATTACAAAGATATTTGTTGGATTGTCACTCATTCTTTAGTTTGTTACTTCCAGCAGTTACACAGATTTTGATGAACTGTGTCTGATTCTTTTAGCTTATTACTAGCAGTGTGAACTGTAAAGAACATGCCCAACCAACAGGACCAGATAGACAGGCCTGGAAAAACATTCCTAAAATGATGCAGCTCAACAAAAGAGCTGGATGAAAACCCAAACAGATTCAGACACTACTATAAACTACAGTTCCTCTACCCCAAACTTCACAAAGACAATAGCAGCATTTCAAATAGTTCTGACAGGCTTTGTGAGCATTTTGAGTTTTGAACCAATTCTGTAACACAGAATTTGCAGACTTCAGTGCTAGTGAGACAGTCTCAGTTAGATAGAAAAGTTCATCTCCAAGCTGGTCCAATGGCACAAAGGGCTGAGGCGTTACGCACTGCACTTCATTGCTGCGCCGTGATGTGGGTTTAGGAATGAGCTGGGGTTGCTGGGGTTGGCCAAAGTGAGAAAGGATTTAGCATCCAGAGGATAGCTCACTTCACTGGGGGTCCCTTGCTGACTTGGTCCTTGGCTGCCCCGGGTGGAGACCTGGAGTTAATATCAGTAGGTCGAGCAATATGAAGGGATGGGTTGCTGTTGTAATGTGTGTATGCCTTCATGTCCTGTGCTTACCCTGTGGCAGGGACAGAGGAGAGGAAAGAAAATGGCAGTTGCAGGCCATGTGAAGCTCTGACTGCTCCTGCCCCTCACTACCACTGGTTCACCACCCACGAATCTGGACTCTGGGTCTCCAGGTTGGTGGAAGACAGCCCTCCCTTCTTAGCCCTGCCATGGTGGTGGGCAATCCATGGGGATTGGGACTGGTGGACAGGGAGACAGGAATAGGGCTGAGAAGCTACCTGATGTTCTCAGAGGGATAAAAAGAGACCTTGATTAAAGAAGAAAAGAAAAGTTCACCTCCATGACTGAGGACAACATCAGAGACCTCAAATTTCAGCTTCAAGAAACAAATGAGCAGCTAGTAAAAGTCTCTACACAAGTCACTAAACTCAAGGATCATCTGGAGGGCCAAGTGAACCAGATCCACTTGTGCAATCTAAGGATTGTCGGCCTCCAAATGAAGCAGTTGGCAGAACTGGTCTCCAGTTCATTAAGGTGCACTTTTTAAGCTTTCTTCCCAGGGTTGACCTTGTCTGCCTCAATGACCTCAAGTGAATGCATTGAAAAGGGGCCCCAAGACTGCCATCAAAAAACACTTTCTGTGACAAATATGAACATATCCATCTGACCAAAGAGTTAGACCTCTTGACATAGCAGGGAATCCTGATCGCTTATTCCTTGACTTCACCCCAGAAGTAGCAATGAAGAGGCAGGCCTACCTGACAGTGTAAATAGCTGTGAGTAAATGGGCCTCTGTTATTAGATGCAGTTACCAATAATAGTGTTGGAGGTGGAATTAGGAGGACAGTAGTGATACTTCCACTTCCCATCCAAAGTGGATTGATTCCTGCAAGCTTTAGAAGAGATTGGAGGGCCGGCCCAGTGGCACTGGAGGTTGAAGTGCTGATCACTACACCTCACAACATGCCAGCGACCTGGGTTCTGGAACAAGCACAGGCAGTCGGGGTTGGCAGGGTGGGAGAGAGGATTGAGCATCTGGAGGACTACTCTTCTCTCTTGGGGAAGGGCACATGCTGTCCCTCTCGCTGATTATTCTCTGGTGGCAACTGGAGGGCAATATGGGTTTGGAGGCATGCTCGACGTGGTTACGTTGCTGGGGAGAGATGGGGAGAAAACAGGAGGAAAAGGGCCTGGGACTTCGGGCGTAATGGCTGCCCTGTGAAGAGCGCTCTCTCTGCTCGCTCTCTCAACCTCCTCCTAAACTGTGTTGTTTTCGGTAGTTCGGCCTGCCTCCACGAATAACAAGAGATGTTACCAGGTCACTCTTGAGAACAGATTTAGCGTTTACTGGTGTGCAGTTTGGGGATGGATGCTGAAATGAAGGGTCGGCCCCGACATACTCGCCCACCGACTCCACCAAAGGATAAGAACCCAAGCGATCAAAATTGAGTGGGTCAGAACTACTACTACTCCCAAGCAGCAGAGTATGCTAATGGAGGAGCGGTTTTAGAAGAGATGGCCCTTTGAGAGAAACACTGCTCACTCTTGCAGCTGATTTGAAGGGCATGAAACTATCTTTAGAGCAACTAAATATATGCACAAGATAATGAATCCAGGATCTCATCTTTAGATGATTGAAAGCAAGAATAGACCCGACATAGTTGCTCTATGGCACAGGATTAAAAAGGCTGAGGATCGGTTAGAAGATCTCGAGGCGCCGAGGAGGAATAATCTGGTGGTGCTGGGTCTTCCGGAGGGTGAGGAGGGGTGGCAGGCAATTGTATTTGCTCAAAAGTTGTGTGAAGTGCTGGCTGGGCCTTCCCTAATGGGCCTGTATTTATAGTCGAAAAGCTCATAGATCATTGCGCCAGTGCCCCAGCAAGATCACCCTCGCCCATTTCTTTTCAGACTTTTAAACTTCCTAGATAAACAGTTCATTTTGTCTAAAATAAGGGTATACATGAGCTGCAGTGGGAAGGAAACGCATTTGAATGGTTCAGGATCTCCTTATACAGTGCTGCAGAAGCGCTCAGCCTTCCATCCTTTAGTATCAAAATTAATACCAGCTGGCATTCGCTTTAGAGTACCATATCCAGTTACTCTCTAGATTAGTAGAGATGGACAGTGGCATTCATTTGAGTTATTGGAGCCAGGTGTGGAGTCATGTAAAAAGGTATCCAGATTTAATTAAATGATAGAGGCTCAAGATTAGTGGAGGAAGCCTGCCATCTTGTGGACTTTAAGTTGAAATGCGATCGGTCTGCCTTTTTTTCTCCTGTGCATGATATGCCTGATCTAACTTATGGAAGGAACTTCGTGGGTGGTAAAGGAGGTGAACTCTATGTTGGCTACCTATTAGTAGACTGAAATTGATAAAGGAATAGCGCTTCTGGGCTTCTTTGGATATTGTTAAAAGTTGGGGCTGGTCACATATATTATAGACAGTTAATTCTGCGCTGAGAATGTATGAAGCCCTTTGACAAATGTGGTGGGGACTTATGGTTGCAATTAATGTTTGATAGAACTTTTGTTACCCAAAGGATTGGGTATCTTGGAATCACAGTTGGACTGTCATTATTTGTTTTCTGTCCCTCCTCATTTCTTTGTTTTTCACGGATAATGTTTAAAAGATGTTAATATTTGTTACCCAGGATATAAGTTTGTGGAGGAGAGAACTATTACTATTGTTGTATTTCATTTAGAAGTAAGGTAGCGAAATATGCATTGTTAGAGTGTTAGTGTTATAAGGTAGATTGGGGGGAGGGAGGGTGAGATGAGTAATCCAGGGTTGCATGATAAACATTGTGCCATAACGCTCAGTTGGTGGTGCGGTCTTTGGGACTGGAGGTAGTTATTCTTAGAATTTTTATAAGGGCAGGTTTTATGATAGTAGGATTATGCCGGGGGATAGTATTGGGATTAAGGGTCAGAGTTGTATTTTGTGGAATATAGTGGGACATTTGGGATTAGGTTTGGGTGGAGGGCCCATAGCCAGTCTCTTTAAAGGTCTTTTTTTATCCTGGGGCAAGCTTGCAGGCCACCTTTCCAGAACTCAAATTTGAGAGGCTTTCTACCTTTGTGTGGGCAAGGGGTATGAGAATTGCCTTGTGGAATGTTAAAGGGTAAGGGCTAGATTAAAACGACACCAAATTTTTAAACATTTAGCTCCAATGCATCTGGATCTGGCTTTCTTCAAGAGACACATATGTTAGCTGGGAAAAGCAACTTGTTATGCAGAGAACATATTGGACAGGTTTTTGGGGCTGGTAATTCCACTTCTCAAACAGGAGTTGCAATTTTGGTTACTAAAAGGTGCAATTTCAATCTTCACAAGAAACAGGGGACCCACAGGGTCGATTTCTGCTAATTAGGCGTTGCTGAATTTTGGTGAACTTATTGTAGGGACAATTTATGGCCCTAATTGTGCCTCTACTGAATTTTTCTCTCGAATAGCTTTTAAATTAGCCCCTTTAAACACCTTCCAATAATACTGGCCGGAGACTGGAACCTTACCTATGATGACAAGATAGATAGAACTACTAGGAGTGGGCAGCCTATGTCCTCGGCACAGAAATCACTGAAGGAAAATGATGGAGGGGTTGGGCATGGTAGATCCGTGGCGTTTTCTCTATCTGCATATGAAGGAATATACATTTTACTCAGCCAGCCATAAGTCATATTCTCAGTTGGATTTTTTCCTAGTTAATCAAGTTATCCTGATGGGCCTAGTAGCCTCTGGAATTTCCCTAGGGTGTTGTCAGACCACTCTTTGGTGTGGTATGAGGGGACGTTACTTCAGGCCATCCTTAAACATACTCAATGGAAGCTTAACAATTAAGTTACTAGTACAAGAGGATTTAGTAGATAGGATACGTACATTGATTAGTCAATTCTTAGAACATAATAGGGGCTCAGTAGTTGCATTTGATCAATTATGGTGCTCTCTGAAGTGTTACCTGAGAGGTGAGTTCATAAGGTTGGTGGCTACCCATAAAAGGGTTAGAGAAAAGGCTGTTAAAATGCTGCTGGATTCTATTCAGAGTCTAGAGAGGAGGGTGGAACTCTCTTCAACTGGAGAAGATAGGCATCAGTTAATGGTCCTTAAAGATCAGTATGCAAATATGTTAAAAGAAAAGACTGAATATCGTTGTTTAAGACACATATTAGATACCTAGATCAAGGTGACAAGGCTGGACACCTTTTAGCTTTGAAATTAAGACAGCAGGAGGAATCTAGGTTAGTTCATGTGCTTAACTACGATGGAGGGGGAATACAGTAGTTACACTAATGCTATAGTAGAGGAGTTTGAGAAATTCTATAAAAGCTATATAGTCCCCAGATAATAGCACTACATCTATAGAGATTCAACAATATTGTCTAAATCTTCCTTCCTACCCTTACTCATGAACAAAGGGTCCAGCTGACTACCCCTATCTCGGTGGCTGAAATTGTAGGGGCTATTAAATCTCTACCGCCTAATAAAGCTCGAGGCCAGATGTATTCCCTCCTAATTTTTATCGGACATTTGAGAAGGTGCTCACTCCTATTCTACAGGAGTTATATGGTTATATCTGCACCCATGGTATTGCAGATATGCGTTACTAAAGCAACTATTATTGTCTTGCCTAAACCGGAAACCTAGAGACAAAGTATGTAATTATAGGCCAATTTTCTTAACAATTATGATGTTAAGATTTTAGCTAAAATCTTGGCATCTAGAGTAACTAGGGTTTGAGGCACCTTAATTAGTCCTGAGCAAACAGGATTCATTGGTGGTAGAAACCCTTAGATAATTTTAGGAAGTTGGCCCACATTTTCTCCGTATCTAGGGAGGGGCACTGCCGATGGTGCTGGTCTCCCTGGATGCAGAGAAGGCATTTGATAGGGTAAATTGGGATTATTTGTTTAGTACCATGGACCACTTTGGCTTCCCTTCTGAGTTTATTGGGTGGATTAAACATCTATACTCTAACCCCAGGGCCAGAATTTATTGCAATGGGATTCTTTCCAACAGCTTCCCCTTATTTTCAGGTACAAGGCAAGGGTGTCAGCTCTCACCTTTGTTATTTAATTTATATTTAGAACCCTTGATCCATGAGTTGAAGCTATCCCAGATATAGTAGGTATCCCAATTGGCTCAGTTGAATTGAAGGTGTCAGCTTATCGGATGACCTTCTACTTCATGTCAGATCCAATTAAAGTTATCCTAAAGTATTAGATATAGTAGAGGAGTTTAGTAAGTTTTCTAACTATAAGCTGAACATTAGTAAGACGAAATTATGCCACTCAATATATATGTTCAAAAGGGGACACAAGTAGATTTCAAATGATTTGGACAAACAGGCTTAAATACCTGGGTATTACTTTCACGTCAGTGTCTCTTCTGAAAAATATAATTTTGATAACTCTTATGTGCCATCCAGCAGGATTTAATCAGATGGTCTCCTTGTACATATCCTTCAAGGGAGAGTTAATGTTATTAAAATGAATGTGTTACCTAGGTTTTTATCCTTTGAATATGTTGAATATATACCTTCCTTTTTCATGGTTTAGGACACTTCAGAGTATAATTATGAAATTTCTGTGGCAAAACAAGCCCCACAAAAATCTTATAAACAGTTGAGTGCTCAAAAGATTTGGGTGGTCTGAAACTCCCAATTTTACTACTATTATCTGGCGAGCCATATGGCTAAATATGCGGTGGACAAATAACTCTGTCGATTCTGATGTTGAGTATATTCCCATATGGCTGCAAATAGAGAGAAATATGATAAAAATGCTAAATTGTCACCGGAAAGTTTATGGTATGTACTTCCTAGGACAGTCTCTAAACAGATAAAGTCAACGGTCCTTCTACATCGATTAAGGTGCACAACCAAATGTGAGGTCTTTGGGGATTAATCATATTCGAGATGTTTCACAACCATTGTTTGGCAATCCTAATTTTAAGGTTGGGGGAGAACTTACAGCTTATAAATGGGGTTGCCTCTATATGAAGGTTAGTGATGTAAGTGATTTGGGGAAAGTGAAGTCATCGCAGGAAATATTGGAGACCTTTCACCTGTCATCCAAATGGGCTTCTTATATATCAGATAAGGCACTTGCTCGTTGCCTGGTTTGGGGTCAATCGGTGGGATAACAAAGCAGGAGATCTTTTCATTATTTAAATCCCTTGCTGGCAGACCCATGCAGTTTCTGGTTTTGTGGCTGCTCTGCAGGGAGATTATTCGAAATAAAGTAGTGCATCCTAAATATTGGTTGGACATATTCCGGATAACAGTTGTAATTGGGAGAGTATATGGAATGGTATATACTTATACACTGCTAATGACAAACTCAGGTTGATACAATTTTACATTCTCCATACTATGCATTTGAGCCCTGTCAAGCTATCTAAAATGGAAACTATCAAGGATGACTGCTTTAGATGTGGTCAAATGCAAGGCTCCTACTTCATATTTTTGGGAATGCCCTCTGGTGGCCCTCTATGGTCCGAGATTGAAGTAAAGCTGATCCTCTGTTAGGGATTCAGGATTTATTTACTCCATGAGATTTGTTTCTTGGGGATTACTCAACAATGAGGAAAGGAGATATTACATTAATTTAATAGCACTTACTGTCAAGGCCCCAGTATTAAAACATTGGAAAGATCAAGCTGTTATTACCTACCATGAATGGCTAGCTGGGCTATTGTACAACTTAAGAATAGAGAATACTATAGCTAAATATAGAAATACTTTACATAAATTTATTGCTACATGGGAGAAGTTTCATGAGTTATGGACAATAGGCTCGTTACATTAAGCTGAAGTATATTGCTTAGGAAGTGGTAGTGCCTTTCTTTGGGTTGTTCCCTGAGAAGGTTAGTGACGTGGCCTGCAAGATCATAGTCTGGAGACTGGCTTTGGGACAAGAGAGTGGGGAGGACTGGATAATAGGAGGGAGGAGCGTGGAGGGAGGGGGGTAGGGGGAAGGTTAGGGAATGTCGGTTATTGAAATGTATAGGTATTAGTACTACTGTATATCTCCCATAATGTTCAATGTATTATCTGTATTGTGAAGTTTTCGATAAAGGAATAAAACATATTAAATTTAAAAAGGAGGAAAAGGGCCTGGCAGGACTCCATGATGGTCCGAAATGCCATGGGCGACCCGGGATTCTGGATTGGGTCTCTGGGGAGGGACACCACCTCCTGGCCCATGTGGGGGGCAATCCATGGGAAATACTGGGGGATAATTGGGTGTGACAGGACCTGAAAGAGAGACAGTTCCTCCTTCAGGGAGGACTGAAGCACCTGCCAGGGCTGAGGTGAAAAAATATATATGGAAAAAAAGAAGAGACTGGAGGAGTCAGCCACAAGGAAACCAGAACTGGCTCTGATTCTTTGACAGCTGGGGTTGCCCCAAGTGACCCAGAGCTATGGGACTGTACTAGTTTTTTTTCCTTTGTTGGGGCTGTTGTTATCTTAGCAGAGGGGTTTGGTAAGTTGGACAGACCTGCTTGGGTGAGGAGTTTCCTGTTTTGATCTTTGCTCTCCTCTTTCATTTTCATAGCTGTTGGAGAATGCAGCACTTCCCTGATATCATACCTTCTGTGTGACTGGGAATGAGTGCTGCCAAAGCCTCAGAATGAGGTGCACCTATGTTAATGAGACTAGCTGCCCCACTCTGATGGCAACATCTCAATAACCAGCTAGATATGGAGTTACTAGTGTCATTGGGCTCACCAGTGAGAGTAGCCTGTTGCAGTCTGATTTCCTTTTCTGGTACTGCTGTGACTCCAGGGAACAGGCATTCTAAGCAGATTACTGGAGATGGGGAATTACCTCCATCAGGCCTATCTCCTTGCCATAATGGGACGATGTGTGGCAAGACCAATACCGGATGATCAGTTCCCAGGAGGAGGCAGGAGATGGATATGATAGGGGTCTTAGACTACACAGTGGGAGGGATGCAGCAGGCTGATTGGTTTGTTTCTGTGATGTAAGGCAGGTTCCTCTGATGGTTGAGATGCAATGGTTGAACTCAACACAAGGAGAGGTAGGAGACTAACTTGAGTAGAATGTAGTGGAGGATTTTTCGTGACACAAATTACAGGAGGAAAGAAGGGCAATGTTAACACTGAAATACCGCTACAACAATTGTGATTTAACTGTGTTGACTGTACTGTATATACATAGCACACCACCTCTACAGTTAGGATTATGTTCACCTGACAGACTGACAGATGCACATGTGACCTAGGGTCAAATTTCAACCCCTTCCACCTAAGCCCTCGCTCCCATTGTCTCCAGTTATTTTGTACATTTGAGAAGGCTTCAGCACACTGTTCAGGTCCTGTACTTAGCAATAATCAGACAAAAGAACACCATGAACATAAGCGCTCCCATAAATTAAGATACATATATGTTGGACCAATACTTAATTTTTCCAATCATGTAAATTTTATTTCTAGTCAAATAAATCAGAGACTGGGTGTCTTATTCAAGTTTCAATCATTGCTGACCTTACCAGCAAGGCATGCAATAAGCAAGGTGTATTAATCCCTCAGTTAAATTATAATTAATTTATTTTTCAAATTTGTCTAATAGAGAGTTATCCTTCTTACTAATGAGTTTCATGGTATTTGTAGATTTACTTTTAAGCTGCCTTATTCTACACACCATTGTGAACTGTATAGACTCTCTGCCTGGCTTCCACCTAGGCTGGGTTGTCTATACAGTTTATGTTCTTTAACTGGTAAAATTCTCCATCAAGGTACAGATTCTCCATTATATTCATTATTACGGATAAAAATAAATTCAAGGAACTTCGTTCAGATCATCAAATTAAATTAAATGTTCCCAAGACCAAGACCAAAATGGGTGATGGTTCTTTTCCTACTCTGTTGCTAAAAATTGGAATGAGCTTCCTATTGTTTTATATGAGAATGTTAGCCATCAAACTTTTAAAATTAGGCTAAGAAATTATTTTCTTGGCAAACTACGTATTGTTGTTTTCAATGAGTATTTTATTTTATATTTCTTTTAATGATTGTTGTATTGTAATTGAGTGATGTATGTCTAATAATTGTTGTAATGTATTGTAGTGTGAGTTTTGTTAATTTTATTGTAAACATCTTGACTGTATATGTATATGGTCCCGGGTCGTACATGAAAACAGGCCTTTGGCTCATTGTACTTACCGGTAAACAAAGATTTAAAATAAATAAATAAATAAATGAGGCGGAGACTCTGACAGGGTGCCATATTATATATATATTTTCTTTTGTGTCTTCTATTTATACCCTTATCTCCAGAACTCTCTCAGGCTGCTCCTGCAGGCTGACCCATTCTACTGCCACCTGATCCCTCATCTCTGACTGCTGTCCACCATCCTCCAGCCAGCGGACACCCCAGCTCTGAGCCCCGGGAAGGGCCTCCTCCACTCCAGCTCTCTATCTATAATCGAGGTGCCAGCTAAGGTGGTGGAAGAGCAGGCCGGGGAATGGAGACAGGGCCTGATACTAGGTGTGTGGCAGCGTGGTTAAGAGGAGAGTGGTTGCCTATCTGGGATTGAGGGTTTTCAAGCTTTTGTTTCCCCTAGAACACTGGTGTGCAATGATGCCCAGATGGCCATGCCGTAGTGTCCACTGTTAACCTTCCCTTGACTGCTCTGTGCTCTGGCTGTACCGCCAGTCTCCACTGGGGCCATTACTGCACTGGAGACACCCTGGATCCTCCCCAGGGAGAGAGCAGTCCATCAGATGCTCGATCCTTCTCCCTTCCTGCCGATCTCTGGCACTCAAGCTCGTTCATGAACTCAGGTCACGGGGGATCAAGGTGTAGCGTCCAGCACCTCAACCCTCAGTGTCACTGGGCCAGCTACCATATTATATATTAACAGTAGAAATTCTCAATTAACCTTGCTGTTCCCCAAAGTCCATGGACACAGCACCATAATTGTTGGGCTAGGTTGATCTACATGCTTTCACTCTACTGTTTCACTCATTTTGTCAATAGAAAAATAACCAGGAGTGGTAATCAGGTATCGTGCATTTGGCAGATCAAAACTGGTGCATTAGTCAAGGTCAGATGCTTGGCATCATTCCTCTAAGCAGGTCCATCACTGACGTGAGTGCACCTCCAGTCCCTTCTCCAGTGACTGCAGGTCAGTGTGGGCATGTGCACTACAGAACACACAGGTTGGAGATATATATATATATATATATATATATATATTCTTTGCAAAAACTGCATTAGTGCACCAGTTAAGGTAACTTAATGCCACAAAAGTAGAAATGTGGTGTTAGCGTTTCCAACCATAATGCCCCCACCTCCCAAGCAGCAAAAGGAAAAAAAACAAAGGTTTTGGGTCTCTGAGTCTTGGTGAATCAGTGGTGGGGTCTGCCTTGAGGCTGTCAGCCTAATTCCCACCTCATTCCATGAGCAAACAATGTCACACATGATCTCCTTTCTTCAAGTGAGGGCCCACAGGGAGGGAGCATTAGGGTTGAACTCCCTCAAGGAAGACCCCACTACTGATTCGCCAAGACTCTGAAATATCCACCATCCTCCCATTCTTACTGTACCTGTCACCTGTGAATAAAATGAAAACTATTTAGCCTCCCTTTGGCCACTGCAGCAGCTGCTGGGTATAGCCATTGTCTACTCCCATTCTTACTGTAGTTGTATCCTGTTTTATTTTATATAGCAATCAGTTTACAACCTTTGAGCCAGAGGCTCATTTCCAAAGAGTACCTCGTCAAAGAAAGAAGATAATACAAGTACAAAATACATACTATACGAGAACATATGCATAAAGATGCAGGCATACTTGGATCCTGGGTACAGGTTACATTGGTTGCATTATAAGGTGCAGATTCAGGTATTATAGACAAAGGGTTGGTTACAGGGTTTAGCAGCATAAATGTATGACATTTGCAAAACGAAACAGTCAAACAGGTTCCATGGTATTAGTTACAGAGATAGTAAAACATGTGACAAGGACAGTACAGCAGGTAGTTTGATTCGGTAACAGTAGTGCATACTAGTAGGACAATTTAGCAAACAGTATAATAAGATTCTATCATACATGGTACGTTCTTGACAGTAGAGAAGGTAGGCAGTTGGATATGGCAGTAATGTAGCGGTAGGAATAGGCGGTACAGAGGTGCAGCCAAGTGGGCATTATCGGGACAAAAGGTGCTTATGTACACCCGTTACACAGCACAGGCAGCGCTTGTTGAACAACTCGCTTTTGAGCACAGTTTTGAATTTGGAGATAGTGGGGATTTCAGAGGTGGAGAGAGGAGTGTGTTGTGCCAAGAAGGGCTCTGTGGCGGAGAGACCTCTGTCCATGTGAGGTCCTAGATCGAGGAACCAGGAAGGTGGCCTTGCAGGAGGTCCAGTACTGACTAGAGGTTGGGCTAGGAGGAGGGAGGATGTCAGCCCGGGTGGAGAAAGTTCTAGCAGGGTTTTTAGCTATAAGGCAAGTTTGGTATTGCAGCCGTTCGGCCAGGTTTAGCACTGTTTGCCATGTCATAAAGCTGGCACATGTGTGAACCTAGGGGCCCCTGTGATTAGCCTGCATGCCTTATTTAGGACGAGGTGGATTTTGTTTAGGGCAGTCGTGTTGGCAGCACCGTGAAAGGTAGCCCATAGTCAACTAGGGATAATATGGAGGATGAGATGCAAGCCGGAGGGCATCGGGGAGACAGTTTTTGTAGCGGTACAAGATACCAAGCCGTATATTGGTATCAGAGGCAAGTGCTTCGATGTGGGTGTGGTAGGTGAGGCTGAGTCAAAGGAGACCCTAGGTACTTATAGGAGTGGACTTGCTCCAGTTGCTGTTTGGAGTTGGAGAGGATATGGAGAGGGAGTTGTAAGCTTTGTTTTGAGGGTGGGCAAAGAGCATGGTTTAGATTTTTAAGATTTAGGACCAATCAATGCTCTTTAAACCAGTTTCAATGTCATTATAGGAACATTGCAGGAAACCTGGAGGGAGGTGGGGTTGCGATTAGGTTGGCGAAGATGACAGGCGTCATCTCGCCACAACAGAATTTTCCCAGTGCAAGCACTGGGCAGGGTGTGAGGTATGGCGAGAAGAGTAGGGGTCCCAGGATGAAGCCCTGTGGAACCCCGAGAGGATAGGGATGTGGATTGGAAAGTGTTCCACCAATATTGACACATTGGGAGCGTGCGGATAGGTAGCTGGAGCACCAGGCAAGTGGTCCAGTGGCAAAGCCAGAGTGATGAGGGCTTCCAGCAGTAGGGGTGTGGAAACCGTGTAGAAGGCCTTTGATAGGTTGAGGAACACGGCCCGCCTAGTGAGCCAGCGTCCATGAAGGAGTGTAGGAAGGATGCGAATTCAACAAGAGCTGCGCTAGTACTGTGTCCTGCACGGAATCCGTGCTGTTCAGGGCAGAGGATGTTGTATTTGGTCAGGTATTCAGTGATTTGCGTGGCAACTAGTTTTTCCAGTGCCTTGGAAAGGGTGGGAGTATGGAGATAGGTCGGTAGTTCCCAGCTAAGGACCTGTCACCCCTTATGGATAGGACTAACAGTGGCAGTTTTCCATGTAGTGGGTTGTCCCAGGCAGAGGATTTGTTGAGAAGGCTGGTGAGTGGGGTGAGGATCTGATCCAGTACCAGCCGGAGAATTCTGTGGTCAAGGAGTTGTCACGGGACTGTTGCCTTTAGTGCAGGGTCAGGTGCGGTCTGGCTTCCTGGGCAGTTACCTATGTAGGTAGAAGCTAAGGCGATGGAGGGCAGGGGCAGGTTGGGAGGTGGTTGGTCAAAGAAGTTACTGGGGAGGATAGGGCTAAGGTCAGTAAAGAAGGTGTTGAGGAGGTTTGCAATGTCAGCAGGGTCTGTAGCGGTGGTGTTGTCAGTAGTAATCTGGGAAGGGGAGGGAGGCGAGTGTTCCTAGTTGTTTGACGTTGTCCCAGAAGTGACGGAGCACCCCAGGAGGCGGTGAGGGTGGCCTGATAGTGGTCGACCTTGGCTTTCCTGATTGCCCATGTGCACTTATTCCGGCAGCGTTGTAGGCCTGTCTGTCTGCTGGTCGCCCGGTTTCTATGGCCGGTGCCAAGATTATCCCTGTGCCTGAGCAGCTGTAAAAGGGCAGGGGTAATCCAGGGCAGGTTATGTTTTGGATCGGACAGCTGAGAGGGAGCAAAGAGGTCACAGGCTTTACTAAGGTTAGGGTAAAGAAGGCAAGGGCAGTGTCAATATCAGGACCGCGGTGAATGGGGACCAGTCTTGCTGGTCAAGGTATTGTTTAAGGTTTTCAGACCACACGGTCTGAAACACCGGTGGGGTGCGACTGGGCAGTGGGTCGAGGTGAGGTGGCCATCCAGCGGAACAGCACAGGGAATGGTCACTGAGTGAATCAGGGAGGACTTGGATGTCCAGGATTTTTGGGGCGGTTTGTGATGAAGACATCTAGGAGGGTGCTGGTACCTCTCTTAGGGTTCACTGGTGTGGGTTGAGAGACTAGTTGTGTTAGATCCAGGGCTGTGAGAGGAGTCCCGGGTGGGGAGGAGGAGGGCTCAGCCAGTTCACATTAAGGTCCCCACAATGACTTGGTCAGCGCTGTGAGGGAGGGTGGCAAGATAGTCAGTTAATGATAATAGTGCTGGGTTTTGGTTCCTGCGAGGTATATAGGCAGCGGTGAGATAAAGGGTGCCCTGGCGGGGTCGGGGTAAGCTTAATGGTGAGGCCTGAGCCCCACTTACAAGGTCTGGAGCAGGAGGCGAGACCAGTGAGAGAGTTCCTGGTGTAGATAGCACAGCCACCCCACGTTTGGTTACTCGATCCTCCGGTATAGGGTGTAGCCGGGAGGGTGACAAGGTGTCAGGGGTGGATTTAGATAGCCACGTTTCCTAGCGCAATGACATCGGGTTTGTGCAGTGTGACCCAGCATTGGAGGAGTCAAATTTTTCAAGGCGCTGCATATATTCATGGAGGCAATCAACAGACCAGGAGCCCACCGGCTGTGGAGGTCAGGGTGGGAGCCAGGGTTAGGGTGGATATTGCCTGTTAGAGTAGTAGAGGACAACAGCTCTGGCCAGGGCGGCGGTGATATGAATTTTGCCTGCGGTTAGGAGGAGATGGAGTGGGACCATTGGGGAGCAGGGGATGGGTAGGGATTGCAAGGTGGGGAGGACAAGGTTGATGAGCTGCCGGGATGGGCTGGGAGGAGGAGGGAGTGGCGGGAGATGGATGCTGTAGGCCAGTGTACATGGACATTGTAGGGTGAGTGAGAACTATGTTGGTGGGAATTAATGGTGCAATTTCCTGTGACCCAGGAGATATCAGGCTGGAGAGAGGAGGGTACCAGAAGGAGGATGATGGGAGGAGTTTAGTAGGAGGTGAACTAGCATGGTTTGCAGGTGGTAGTGGGGTGGGAGGTTGAAGTATCTGGGTTGCCTCCTAGAAGGTGTGGCTGCCACTTTAGATTAGTGGTAGTGACACGGACTCTAGTGGACAGGGTACAGGGTTCAAGTCTCTGCCAGGGCAGCAACAAAGTGCCTGGGAGGGGCAGAGACCCACGTTCTGGGGTCCAAAGCAGGCTGGGATTGGGCCTCAGCAGGGGTGAGATATAGTGACTCCTAGTGGTCACTGGATGTTGGTACAGAGGAGGAGGGTGGGTTGGGAGGTGGATTGGTACAGAAAGGAGGAGCAGGTGGGGTGTGGGCAGAGGTGGGTATGTTGGAGGAGGAGCGGGAAAAGCGATAGGAGGATTCCAGGACAGGTAGGCAGAGTACAGGTAGTGGACCTGAGGGTGGATGAGTATGGGTCCCTCTAGTGGCTGGCAGGTATAACCTGCAAATGGGAAAGTGGGAGTTAGAAAAATTAACAGAGGAAGTGATGTCATAGGTGGCGCCTATATAGGTAATGACCCAGGGTGGGTGGGTGGGGCATCGACAAGTGCAGCGTGTTGATGGGCTAACCCCCTCACAAAGTGCTGGTGTAGAGGTACTTTAATTACCTCTTAGACTCATCAGTGATGTCGTGCTCCCCTGAGAGGCTGTTAATAAAAATAAGAAACTATTTGGCTTCCTTTGGCTACCATGGCACACTGTGTACCTGTGAAAAAGGGAACAAAAATAAAATAATAGAAAAGAAAATCATATTATACTTACCGTTGGTGTAGGAAGACATCACATAACTCCTCTCTGTTTCTTAACGGCAGTCTGGCTGCGACTGCCTTTGCCAGTCCTGTGAATGATGAAACCTGCAGGAGACAAAGGAAAGAAAAAAACATTTTAATTCTTTCTGAGTAAAGTGTAAGGCCTTTTGTTCTCCATGAGGACTCAATCACTACCAGTGAGGGAGGGATAAGGAATGTGAACAACAGTGAAAGTGACTTACCATCACAGCAGACAAAGATTGGCCATGGTGGAGCTGAGGTCTTGCTGCACTGATGAGTTGGCTGGCTGGAGGGTCAGCTTGAGGGCTGGCTGGTAGGAGATCTGGCAAATGGCATTTTAAGCTGCAACACTGTGGAGGTGGAGCCCATGCTGTTTCTGGCTGTGTAGGACACAAGCAGGCCAGATGAGGAGCAGGGGTGCTGGGTCTTGCTGGCTGGAGCAGGCATTGTCTCTAGACATCACATTAAGATGGTGGAGGCAGGTAGTCGATTAGGCTCAAGGAAACAACAGCACAACACTTGGGGATGGGGAACAGTAAAATGACTGAAAATAACAGAATTGTGAATCATAAAGTAGAGGATTATACTGATGAGCTGAAAGGAGGAAACACCACACCTTTTTATGCTTCAGCTTCATTGAGGAAGCAGCCCTCACAGTCTTCAAGATGGAGTTGACACCAGATGGAATTCCTCTCCATTACTGCTTCACCCACCTTGGTGGTAGAAGACAATTGCTAATGCCAACAACACCTTGCTCTTCATCTTCACCACCACCATCAACACCTTCATATGGTAGGAGCGTGGGCATGATTGTCTTGTGCAGAATATGCCCTCTTTCATTTAATAAATGTTAGCATGCCAACATTTTTTGTGACAGATTTGTGTGCCTGTCCACACAATGGCCCCAGCTGAACTGAATGCACGCTCTGCACTGAAACTCGAGGGTGGGCAGCTGAGGTATTTCATTGCAACCAAGGTCAATGCTGGCTACTCAGTGACCTTGCTGGTCCAGTATAGCAAGGCTTGTCAGCAATGGTAAGGTGCCTTATGTCTGCCAAATTTGCATCTACCATGCATTGCACTGCCTGCAGTCCTACTGCCTCATCAGCCTCCTCTTCCTCATTTTCTTCCATGTCTTCCATGTCTTCAACTCCCTCCTGAAAAAAAACTATCAAGACAGGATTTGGCATTTCCTCTTTTAAGTTGCATGTTTTCGCAGCCCGTTTCCCATGTGAGGTGGTGGTAGCAACACCTGTTCTCTGTGGAGTTTTATGTTGAGCCTTAGATAAATGTGTCTTTAGCATCTGTGCCCTGCATACCTTCTTATTAAAAGATTGATCAACTTTTGGACCTGTTCATGCCCACCTTCAATTATTGATGCCAGCCCATGTTTATAGCATGGGGTCCAGCAAGGTGGCAATCCCCAAATCTTCAAACATCAGAATGCTGGAAATATGTGTGTTGCAGTCAGAGACATGGAGCTTGTGTTCTATTAAGGCACAACTTCTATCACCACTTGCACCAGCACTTGCTGCACATTCACCAGTGTCTGCCTTAGCACATGTAGTAGTGGAATGGCCTGGCTGATACAGGTAGTGTCCCCACTGCTGCTGCCTGTGCTGCATGTTTAAATGGCCTAAGAATCATGATCAGGCTGTTCAGTTGGCACCACTGCTCTGTTGTCAGAGACATAGGATACTCCAGCACTGTCATGGCTCCTATGTAGCAGCAGATATTCAGATATAGCTTTATACTGCTTGTCAACTACTCTATCATGTACAGTGTTCTGTTCCATCTGGTGACAACATCCAGCTTTATCCGGTGCTGAGGCAGTTTGTTTTCTATCTGTAGATGACAGAGCTGGTCACTGGCCTTTCTGGAATGGGCAAAGTGGACACAAATGTGACAAGCCACAGTGAATATGGCCTTGATATCAGGATGGGTTAGAAACTGCTGCAAAATGAGACTAAGACAGTGTGCCAAGCATGGCACCCTGACAAACCCGCCACCACTGATATATTTTGCAACATTCAAGCCATTATCGCTCACAATGAAACCTGCTTTTAGTGAATGGGAGTGATGACACTCATCAGTCTTGTAAGGCACTTCAGCATTTTCTCACCGTGTGTGATCCAGGTATGCTCTTCATTGTCAGTGTGGCATGATGGTGAATACCTGAAATGTTGCTACCACCACAATTGGGCTTAGTGCAATTTTTCCAATGCCCAGATTGAATACTACCCCAGGTACCTGTGCCCAATGTGCAGTAATGCACAAGTAGGAACTACTAGCTGTTTGGCCACTGGTCCACATATCCATGCTCAGATGTATGTATGGTGATGCTGAATGCTTCAGGGCATAGTTTACCATCTGTGACACTGTCCCATAGACTTCAGGAATGTCATGTTTAGAAAAGTACATTCTTGATGGAATCTGCCATTTGGGACAGGCATGGGCCATCAACCTCAAAATCTAACATTCTCAACAAAAGATAATGGCAATAGCTCAACTGCCGGCATTTCAATAGTTGCTGCATTTAGCTTACATGCAGTAGCATGATTGGGAGTAAATTTGGAGTGATAATCAAACATGCTATGCAGCACAGGCTGGATCTTTCTTGGAGTTGAGCTACCAAACAGCTGGACTCAATGTGGCAGCATTGTTGGGGTGGTATTAGACTCCTGGGGATTCATATGTGCTGCTGCTTGAGTGACACGGATGATGTTGGAGTTTTCTGCAATGGTGTTACTGTGCTTTTCTGACTCTCTGTGGTACTACTCAAGCCACCAGTGCTGCTATGCCCACTACTAGGCAGACTCACAGAATCCCTCCTTCTTCTCTCTGTAGTCCTCCTAACTCACCCCTCTGTCCACATGGTCTATTGCCCTGTCACTACTGTTTGCCTTGCCTAATGATGATGATGAGGAACAGGGACCCCCTGCACTGGCTTCCTTCTGGTGTTGATGCCAGCATAATAGATGCCTATTCTTCAGCATGTGTGTGTGTGTTGCCTATGTGACTCCCCTTTTCCCCCATACTAACTCATGTTTGACATAGCTGACTATAATGACTGTCTCATCAGCTGGGTCAAGTATATTAAAATCTCAAACAAGAGATTTCATAACACTTGATTTACCATGGCAGCAGGAGTGGGACAGCTGAGGGAAGGGTGGAAATTTGTGTGGTTTGGGATGATTTTGCAACCTCAATAATATTGGGAAAGACTTTGGTAGTTGGATAAGTACAAACCATGTCCCTGCATCATCTGCAGTGCCACCCTTATGTTTTCACTTCAGACTCCATGGGATCAACAAATCATCATCAGCACAGTCGCTGATCTCCTCCTCCTCCTCCACAGGTCTGTCCTCCTCATCATCACTGTCTCCAGGCTCTGACCCTCTCATCATCAGAAGTCTGAATGTGACACAGATCTTTCACCTCAACAACTGACTCAAGCTCCGCACTATCAGGGTGAACACCACCACCACCACCAGCCATGGGGACACCAACAACCTCCTCCTTGACCACTGTTCCTTGTTTACTGCTGCTTCTCTTGTCACCTCCCACATCCCCCAACAGCATAACTGCCACAGACATGGCAAGAAACATTTGGCTACACTAATGCCACCGCTGCCAACTTCTCCTTCCCTACTACCAGCCCCAGAATCCATAGAACACATTACACGGGCATCGTTTTCTTATGCTATCTTGTGCACATAAGCAACATATTGTGGTAGCTTGAATAGCAGATTTTGGAGGTGCAGTCATGTTAGTGATGGTGCCACTGCTTTTCAGGCTGGGCTCTGTGGTATGAATTAAATCACATGCTGTCTATGACAGCAGTTGAAAAGGTGCCACCAACCTGAAATGAATTTGCCGCTGCAATGAGGGAGCAACACCTTGCCTGGCATAACATTTCAAGAAACATGATGGGCAGAGGCTGTCGCTGTCTGCCTGTCACAGTCCCCAGGAAGCTGATGTCAGGGTGCTCAATCCCCTGTTGGCATGCCCTCCCAGTTCATTTGCTGATGGGGAGCCCAATCCCCATCGGCATAATGTCCCCATTTAATTTGTGTGCTGAGGGGTGCCCAATCCTCCTCGCATCATACACCCCAAACACAGACATGGTTTGTGTGTGCAGATGGGGGCCCAATACCCATCCACTTCAGTCCCCCTAACAAAAAAAGCCCACAGGTGGCATACTGGGAGCCCACCTCAGCGTGCCAAAACCCACTTGTAAAAAAAAACATCCTGTGATGGCTAATGTGGTTTCCCTGTAAAAGAGAAAGCGAGTGCCTCGTTGCCTCTGGTGCTCCCTCCCCAGCCCAGTGCCCACCCTCTGTGTACCCCATCTCCCTGCATGCCCCTCACCCCATACTTACCTCTGGAGCCTGGTGCAACAATCTTCGGTGGACTGAGAACACGTCTGCAGTCTTCAAAGCCGACCACGAATGGAAGAAATGCTGGTAAGCTGTATAATGGTATAAATGTTTTTTCAATTGGGTGGATATCTCAGCCATTTTGTGATTTTGCACCAATTTTCAACATGGGGTTTTAGACCCCACTCATGAATTCAGTCACTGTCATGTCGTTATTTGGTCAAGAAAGGTGATTTTGTGGTCACTGAGCAGAATCACCTTCCAGGACTGAGTAACAAAATGACAGTGTCCTGTTCATGAGGTAGGCTCCCAAAAACCTATGTTGCAAATTTGGTAAAAAAATCCAAAATGACTATGTTACAAGTGTGTGTTGCACAGTTCCCATGCACACTCGTAACTTCGAGAATTTTAAATATTTTCATTTTTCATCCTATTTGAAATGTGTTTTCCCACCTGTGGTGCCAAATGGCACAGTCATTGTGCAAAATCACCTTTTGGCAAACAAACTGATAGTGTCACTGTTGATGTGGTGGGGTCACAAAATGCCCATGTTGAAAAATTGGAGTGAAAATACCAAGAAATGCCCAGGGCATTAGGGTTTCAACCACAATACTCTAACCTGTAGGGACTGACAGGCATTAGGGTGTGACTTGGGACTGTCGACAGTAATGCTCATGCCACTGCCCCCCACTCTGCAGCCAGTGACAGGCATTGAGGTGTGCCTTGGGGTCTTGGCCCTAACGTTCACCTCATTCTCCTATATTGCACCCATTTCTGTGTATTTCCTTATGGAATGGGGTGAGTGTAAAGCCTGAACACCCCAAGGCATACCTCAACACTTGTCAGTGTCTGCAGGGCAGGGTGAGGTGAAATAGCATAGCGTTATGACCGATGATCCAAAGGCACACCCCAATGCCTGTCAGTCTCTGCAGGGTGGGTGGGGTTGATGTTGGTTCCATACTTCACTGCCATTCCTATTATTCATCTCTCTAACACCTGCACTACCAATGCCAATGCCAGCAAGGCAACATTCAGCATTGACAAATGCTTGTTTTAACTGCAGCATTATTTTGCCCAACAGATTTTGAACACTTCTTTATTGCCTCCCGACACCTGTACCTTTAGTAGAGCATCTCTTCCTGGCCATTCTTATATGCTAATTGTAACTTGATTTGGGATGAAAAATTACAAAATGTAAAAAAAGTCTACAGTACAAGTAAGTACAAGGAGCAGACAACACCTCTTCCTAGGAATCAGGGATCAGAAGTGTGATCTGAAAAATAAAACACCACAGGGATTGACACGACACACAACAGGGGTAAAGGGTTAAACAAGTTAACTACCAGCAGCAGACAACACCTCCCACTAGAGAATCAGGGATCACTGGTGTCATCTAATATTATGTAGCAAAACCAAAAAAGATTTTGTAACACAACACAGGGATTAATAAACTAACACAACAGTACAAATAAATACAGGAGCTGACAACACCTCCTCCTAGGGAATCTGGGGAAAGCAGTGTGATCAGAAGAACTACCACTAAAACCAACCCAAAAGTTCTTTTGAAAAAAAAAACAGAACAGGATTAACATGGCAGGGCTGACAGGTGTAACTTAATACTCAGTACAAAATGACAGAACACCATCACTTTAAGAAAAATACTAAAACTGCTACGGAAAGATATGGCAAGCCGTTAGGGACATAATTCAGAATCTCTGGCTGTATAGTAAAACACACACTATATGGAAATACATACATCATATAGTGAAATAATACATTATATAATGAGATATATACACAATGTAGTGAACCACATACAGTATCTACTGAAATATATACATCATATAGTGAAATACATATACTGTATACTGAAATACATATATTATATAGTGAAATACATACACTATATAGTGAAATGCTTACATTGCATAGTGAAATACGTACACTATCTACTGAAATCCACATACTGAATACTGAAAATCCACATACACTATATACTGAAACAAATGTACTATGTACTGAAACACATAGACTACCTATTGAGATACATACACTACAGACTGAAACATCCACATAAACTATCTACTGAAACAAATACTCTATAGATTGTAACACATACACTATATATTGAGAAAAACTGCATACACTATATACTGAAACAAATACACTATATGTTGAAATACATACACTACACATTGAAAAAAGCATATACACTATATGCTGAAACAAATACACTATATATTGAAACATCTACACTTTATGTTGAAATACATACACTATCTATTGAAATAAATACACTATGCACTGAAAAATCTGCATACACTATATATTGAAACAAATACACTGTATATTGAAATACATACACTATCTATTGAAATGCATATACTACACACTGAAAAAGCACATACACTATATACTGAAACAAATACACTATATATTGAAACATCTTCACTTTATATTGAAATACATACACTATCTTTGAAATAAATACACTATGCACTGAAAAATCTGCATACACTATATACTGAAACAAATACACTACATGGTGAAACAATACACTATGCATTGAAACACATACACTGTAGACTGAAAATTCACATACTCTACATACTGAAACAAATAAACTATATACTGAAATGGACTATGTTCTGAAACTACCCATCCCTCTGCCCCTCCCCGTGAATGTCCTAGAGTTGAACTCATTGCCTGCTGCATTCAGTTAGCTGCAAGCTTGATGAGATGATCTTTGAAACTGCAGAGCTGAGGTAAACAAAACAGGGCTATCTTATTCTACTTCTTTATGGGGTTTTCCTTTTGTTTTGCTTGCACACCTTTAGTCAAATATCAGACCATTGTGATGTGACAAGAAACTTTTAAAACTAATTTAAATGCTGTAGTTTATTCTTTTAAATAAGTGCTGCCTTCATTTACTGTCAGACAACACATTTGTATAGGAAGCTAATGCAGGATATTCCTAACATACCTGTATACATAGGGATTTGTTTTATGTTAATTAATTACTGTGTAAGTCCAGCAACTTATCTGAGTTGAATGCTTGGAAGCACTTCAGGAGCTGTGGAAGTGTAAACCAAAATCATTGCTAGTTTGTACTCTATGGCCTATGTTTTAAGTTTTATTTTAAAATATATATTTTTGCTGCAATCCCTCAGTATTCAATTTTCATCAGTTGTTTAGCTGGCATATGCACATAATTTGCATTGTTTTACTAAATAACTTTACTGTGAATCCTCACTGGAGGCATGCACAGTCTGTTTTGGGGTTTGAGCTTCTCAAACTCTGTTTTATTTTTTTTTTCCCATAGAAATTTTTATCTCCTTAGTCACCCTGCTACCCTTTGCCTCTGACATCTCCAGCCCAATCACTTACCATCCACAGGACATATTTGCTCTGAGATCCCCCACTCACATCCCCGTGTTGGGGCCAGGAGGGAGGGCCATTGACAAGAGAGACACATATATAGAGCAGAGCCCATTTAGCAGTGCAAAATCTTGGCAGGTTGTTGGATCATTTTGCCATTAGGGGTTTCTACCTTGGTTTTATCCCTGAGCAGCCAAGTAGGAATATGCAATTGCGTATAAAGACACATGCTTCCTTTGTGCCTGCCTGAGACCTCCCCTTATGCAACTCACTGCCCTGCCAGCCCTCCTCAGCTAGGTGGATGTTGAAGAGCGGGGTGGTCAGACTTCCCTCACTAAGAGGAGAGCATTCCCGAGATGCTCAATCATATCTCCCAGCTAACCCTGTGCAACTCAGGTCCACCTCAAAACTGGGCCACTGGCATGGGAGTAGTGCAATCACCACCAGCTGCTAGGCCAGCCCACCAGACTGTGTTTTTATAAGTAAATAAAGACAGCATATAGGTAAAAGAAGAAAACAAACTGTATTTTAACTAGTCTGTTATAAACATTTTAAGTCACATCACAATGTTTTGAAATTGGATGAAGGTTTTGCAAGCAAAATACGATAAAACAATACATAAAGAGATAGATAAGATAAACCTTTATGTTTACCTTCTGCATCTTAGGAGGCATCGGCCAGGATTTTTAGTCAATTAGGGCCCCATTTTCAGAAGGTTAGCTGCAGAGCTAAACATTACACTGTGGGAACAGCATGGTT
The DNA here is from genome assembly GCA_016271365.2 of Neoceratodus forsteri. NCBI lineage: Eukaryota > Metazoa > Chordata > Ceratodontiformes > Ceratodontidae > Neoceratodus > Neoceratodus forsteri. The sequence continues at coordinate 1,135,393,399 of CM057455.1, read as the reverse complement.
GGATCGGTGTCGTATTCAGCATCACTTGATGCTACCCTGATCATGTGCATGTGCATATATACTACTACGTCATAAATGAGCAATCCTCTCCTGCATACCGAGCACAGTGCTGTATAAAGGTTTCCTTAGTGACCATAAGTACCTCCTCTACATTTATACTCAGCCTCTAGGCTTCTAGTACCTAGATGCTTGATGTTGCACTTTTGGCTTTGAACCCAAACTGCCATGTCCCATAGCACTCTTTAAGTTTTCTAATGTCCCCACTCATTCTCTCCATCTGCACCTATCAACGCTATTACAGATTGTGGTGTCATCTACAAAAGGCAGATCTCCCTTCCAGTTCTTCTGTTATGCCACTTATAAAGACACTGAAGAGGATGTGTCCCATTACTGAACCTCCAGCACCCTACTGGTCACTCTCCTCCTCACTGGAGGGAGTGCCACTTACCACCACCTTCTGTGGCTGTGCGCTATCTCAGGTGGCACTTAGGAGTGCACAACACTAATCTAAAATGGGGCCCATACCACTGTAACAGGACTAGCACTGCATTGTGATAAGCATGGCTGATACTATTTTAAAAGCATTCTTCTGTGCAGTGCTAACCTGTTAATGTGGCACTGTTTTTTTTTTGCACAGGATTACTAATTGCAACCAGGTGCTCATACAACTGGGGGTTACTCTAATGCATATAAGGTATACAGATATACTAAATGCTTTCTTGAAGTGTTAACACACTGCGTGGTTAGTGCTAGTTAATGATTCTGGGAATCGTGTTTTAACTGCACACGCAGCCTGCCAGCAACCCCACACACATACACACACAGTCAGTTCTGGACACAATAGAAAAACAAGCATTTGTCAATGCTGAATGTTGATTGCATTGGTCCGTTGAGCTCGCTCACTGGCCTCTGTCACTCGCTCATTCTGTTTCTCCCAGTGCTGCAGGCTGCTGTTTTGTACTGAGCTACTTCCTGCATTGGCACCCTTTTCTGTCCACAAAGAAATTTGCAGATGGCCTGACAGAGCTCCGTTGAGGTGGGTCACTCCCTCTGACTCCCTCATTCTGTTTCTCCTTGTGCTGCAGGCTGGCCTTTGTACTGGGCTCCTGCCTCTGTTGGCTTTTTCTGCCAACAAAGAAATCTGCTGTAGTCCCAACACAGGTCCGTTGAGGTTGCTCACTCCCCTCTGTCACTCACTCGTTCCGTGTCTGCCAGCGCTGCAGGCTGGCCTCTGTATTGGGCTCCTGCCTGCGTTGCCACTCTTTTCTGCCCACAAAGAAATCCACAGCAGTCATGATACAGCTCTGTTGAGCTCACTCACTCCCCTCTCACTGACTCATTCTGTTTCTGCCACCGCTGCAGGCTGTCCTTTTGTACTGGGTCCCTGGGTGCATTGCTGCCTTTTTCTACCCACAAAGAAATCTGCAGCAGTCCCAACAGAGCTCTGTTGAGCTCACTCACTCCACTCCCTCACTCTCTCACTGGTTCTGTGTCTTCTGTGGGTGCAGACTGTCCTTTTGTACAGGGTTCCTGCCTGCATTGGCTTATTCTGCCCACAAATAAATCTGCAGCAGTCCTGATGCAGGTCCATTGAGCTTGCTCACTCCCCTCTCAAGTCACCATTCCATTTCTGCCTGCACTGCAGGCTGGCCTTTGAACTGGGCCTCCTGCCTACATTGCTGCTTTTCTGCCCACAAAGAAATCCGCAGCTGTCCGAAAGAGCTCCATTGAGGTCACTCACTCCCCCTTTCTCACTGGCTCATTCTTTTTCTCCTGGCGCTGCAGGCTGCCCTTTTGTACTAGGCTCCTGCCTCTGTTGGCTACTTTTTCTGGTCACAAAACAATCTGCAGCAGTCCGGCTGAGCTCCGTTGAGCTAGCTCACTCTCCCTCTCTCACTCTCTTGTTCTGTTTCTGCCAAGCGCTGCAGGCTGCCCTTTGTACTGGGCTCCTACAGCATTGCTGCCTTCACTTACAAAGAAATCTGCAGCAGTTACGATAGAGATCTGTTGAGCTCACTCAGTCCCCTCTCACTCGCTCGATCTGTTTCTCACGCTAATGCAGGCTGCCTTTTGTAGTGGGCCCCTGGTTGCTGCCTTTTCCTGCTCTACAAGAAATCTGCAGCAGTCCCAACAGAGCTCCGTTGAGCTCACTTACTCCCCATCCTTCACTCAGCTCATTCTGTCTCTCTCGCTGCTGCAGGCTGTCCTTTGTACTGGGCTTCTGCCTGTGTTGGCACCTTTTTTGCCCACAAAGAATTCGCAGCTGTCCTGACAGAGCTCTGTTGAGGTCACTTACTCTGCCTGTCTCATTCGCTCATTCTGTTTCTCCTGGCATTGCAGGCTGCCATTTTGTAGTTGGCTTCTGCCTCTCTTGGCACCTTTTTCTGCCCAAAGAAATCTGCAGCAGTCCTAACAAGCTCCATTGAGCTGCTCCCTCCTCCTCTCTTACTCATCATTCCGTTTCTTGCGTGCTGAATGGCCCTTTTGTACTGGGTTCCTGCCTGCGTTGCAGCTTCTTCTGCACAAAAGAAATCTGCAGCAGTCACAATACAGCTCCATTGAGTTGGCTCACTCAGCCCCATTCTCACTTGTTCATTCTGTTTCTTCCACCGCTGAAGGCTGCCCTTTTGTACTAGGCCCTGCATGCATTGCTGCCTTTATCTGCCCACAAAGAAATCTGCAGCAGTCCCAGCAAAGCTTCAGTGAGCTCACTCACCCCCCTCCCTCACTCGCTCATTCTGTGTCTCCCAGTGCTGCAGGCTGCACTTTTTGTACTGTGTTCCTGCTGCATTGGCAGCTTTTCTGCCCACAAAGAGATCTGCAGCAGTCCTGACACAGCTCTGTTGAGGTCGCTCACTCCCCTCTGTCACTCGCTTTCGTTCTCTGCAGGTGCTGCAGACTGGCCTTTGTACTGGGCTCCTGTGTGCATTGCTGCCTTTTTCTGCCCACAAAGAAATCTGCAGCAGTCCTGACACAGCTCCATTCAGCTTGCTCTCATTCCCATTCTCACTCGCTCATTCCGTTTCTGCCAGCGCTGAAGGCTGCCCTTTTGTACTGGGCTCCTGCCTGTGTTGCCGACTTTTCATGCCCACAAAAAGTAATGCAGCAGTCATCATAGAGCTCCATTGAGCTCACTCACTCCCCTCTCTCACTCACTCATTCTGGTTTCTCGCCACTGCAGCGTTACCCCCTGTACTGGGCCCCAGCGTGCATTGCTGTCTTTTCTGCCCACAAACAAATCTGCAGCGTCCCAAAAGAACTCCTTTGTGCTCATTCACTCCCTCCCTCACTCACTCATTCTGTGTCTCCTGCCATTGCAGGCTGCCCTTTGTACTGGGCTCCTGCCTGCATTGGCGGCTTGTTCTGGCCAAAAGAAATCTGAAACAGTCGACCACAGCGAGCTGCTTGACTTGCCCCTCCCCTCTCACTCATTCCGTTCCTCCCGGTGCTGCAGGCTGGCCTTTGTGCTGAGCTCCTGCCTCCGTTGCCCATTTTCTGCCCACAAAGAAATCCGCAGCAGTCACAATACAGATCTGTTGAGCTCGCTCACTACCGCTCTGTCACTCCTCACTCATCCTGTTTCTCTTGGTGCTGCAGGCTGCACTTGTCTGAGCAGGGCTCTGGCTGCGTTGGCACCTTTGTCTGTCACAAAGAAATCCGCAGCTGTCCCGACAGAGCTACGTTGAGGTCGCTCAGTCTCCCTCTGTCACACCTCATTCTGTTTGTCCTGGCACTGCAAGCGGCCCTTTTGTACACGTGCTCCTGCCTGCATTGGCACCTTTTCTGCCCACAAGAATCTGCTGCTAGTCCTGCTAGAGATCTGTTGAGTTCACTCAGTCCCCATCTCACTCACTCATACTGTTTCTCCCACCGCTGCAGGCTGGCCTTTTCTACTTGGCCCCTGCCTGCTTTGACAACTTTTCTGCCCACAAAGAAATCCGCAGCAGTCCTGACAGCGCTCGGTGAGTTCCTCACTCCTCCCTCCCTCACTCGCTCTCTCATTCTGTTTCTCCCAGTGCTGCAGGCTGCCCTTTTGTACTGGGCTCTTGCGCTGGGGCCTTTTCTGCCCACAAACAAATCCACAGCAGTCCCGACAGAGCTGAGTTTAGCTAGGTCACTCCCCCTACTTGTTCGATCTAATCTGTCCCAAACACTGATTTCCCACAGCGACCGTGCTATTCTCCGCAGGAGTGCAAAACACATATTTAGACTGGATGTGAAAATGACAGCTGTACTCTTCATAAGGAGGTGTGAAAAAAAGTGCCACTGTTGAAAATGTGTGTGAAAATATTACAAATGTGCAAAGTTACAAGGTGCGTGAAACAGTTCAATGCACGCTTGTAACACAATCATGTTATGGAGTTTCATCACCAAATTTTCAACATAGGGCTTTAGGACCTCTGCTCATGAACAGTGCCACTGTCATTTTCTTAATCTGTCCTAACACTGATTTACCACAGTGACCGCTTTATTGTGTGCGTCAACTGTGAAACCACATTTCAGTCAGGATGTGAAAATGACAGCTATGCTGCTCATAAGGAGGTGTGAAAAAATGCCACTGTTGAAAATCTGGCATGACAATATTACAAATCTGCGAAGTTACAAGGGGTGTGTGGAAGTGTACGCACACTGACTTATGTCTGATCATTGCTGAGCTATCATCACCAAATTTTCAACATGAGGCATTTTAGGACCTCTGCTCATGAACAGTATCACTGTCATTTTCTTAATCTGTCCGGACAGTGATTTCCCACAGCGACTGCTCTATTCTGCGCGAAGTGTGAAAACACATTTCAGCCAGGATGGGAAAAATGACAGATGCACTGTTCATAAGTAGGTGTGGGAAAATATGCAATGTTGAAAATCTGGAGTGAAAATATAAATTCACGAAAGTTACGAGCATGCGTGCAAACTGCGCACACATGCTAACACAATCATTTTATGGAGTATTGTTAGCAGATTTTCAACACAGCCAATTCAGGACCTCTACTCATGAACAGTGTCACTGTCATTTTCTTAATCTGTCCTGAACACTGATTTCCACAGCGACCACGCTATTCTGTGCTAGAAGTGAAAACACATTTCTGCCAGGATGTGAACAATGACAGCTGTACTGTTCACAAGGAGGTGTAAAAAAATGGCAATGTTGAAAATCTGGCATGAAAATATTGCAAATTCCACGAAGTTACGAGCATGGGTAGCAACTGCCGGCTGCGCTTCGTAAAACAGTCATTTTTGGATTATTCCCACCAAATTTGCAACATAGGCTTTTGAGATCCACCTCATGAACACTGGCACTGTCGTTTGTTAATCGCCCGCCCAAAAGGTGATTCAGCGCAGTGACAACAAAATCACCTTCGGGCGATTAAACAATCACAGTTCAACAATTCATGAGGAGGGTCCCAAAAACCCTATGTTGAAAATTTGGTATAAAAAGTCCCAAAAATGCCTGAGAATATGTACTAAGTTGAAAAAACACCTATTTATTACATTATACAGCTTACCGGCATTTCCTCAGTTCACAGATCGACTTTGAAGAGTGCAGATGTGTTCCTGGTCCACGAATCTTGGCGCCAAGCTCGGAGGTAAGTATGAGGTGACAGGGGGTTAATGAGGGAGGCAGGGTGTGCAGTGGGTTGGTGCGGGTTGCAGGTGGGGCCAGGGACACTACTGAAACTGTTTCCTTTTGCAGGTAAAAAAAAAAAATACTTCACAGGACCGTTTTCCCTTTACAGGGGCATGTGGCACGCTGGGATGGGCACCGCGTGCCACCAATGCTTTCTTTTGGGGGCAGCAGTAGCCTACAGGGATTGGGCACCCGTGAGCAGGAATAAAGTGGGGGTGTTACAGAATGCCGACGGGAGTGGGCTCCCCCGTCGGCACCATAAACAATAGAACTCAGAGGCCGATGGGGTTTGGGGACCCTGTTGGCTATAAACAGGGTGGAGGTTATATTGTTTGTGAACAGGCGGCAACCTGCCGCCCTGTTTCAAACAATATCAAAATTTGTACATCCTCGCAATGATGGGTTGCTCCTCACCGAGCAGATGGCGACTACGTAAATGACAGGTGACCCCTGATTGCTGGCTGAAAGTGTCAGTAGTTGGTGCAAACATTCAAACTACTGTCACCAGCAGCCTGCAATATGTTATTTCATGCGCAATCAATATAAAAATGGTACATCCTGTCTGCCCCATTCCCATATTAATCTTCAGAACCTACTGTCCATGCAATATCACTACCTTGTTCCCTCCCTACTACTATCAGCATGAGTAACCATTATACCTTCACTTTGTCACAGCCATGTTTGAAACCATTTATGGTTTTGGTGCCTGCCATCTCAGTTGGCAAACTATTCCACATTTCCACCACCATTTCTGGAAAATAAAACTTTCCAATATCCCTCTTGAACCTCCCTCCCATCAGTCTCTACTTGTGCCCCCATAACCTTGAACTGTTACTCATGCTAAGTAGTTCTTCATTCACCTTGTTTATTCCTACACAGGAACTGAAGGTCTCTATCATATCATTCCTCTCTTGTCTGGTCTCCAGTGAAGACATGTTCAGTGCCTGAGCAGATCCTCATACGATCTGTCCTGTCAGCTCTGAATCATCCTGATCACCCTTGTCCTTATCTTTCCTGAGGTGAGGTCTTCAAGTTCAGAACTCTGAACAGTATACCCAGTGCAGCCTCACCAACGATCAATAAAGAGGCAGTAAACCTCTTTTCTTCTACTATCAGAACCTCTTCTGGCCATCCTAGTATCCTATTTGCCTTACTAGATGCCTCACTGTACTAGCTTGATTGTTTAAGGGAGTCACTAATGACGAATACTAGGTCCTTTTCTCAGCTGTAGTGCTCAGCTCTACCCTCCTATCCAGTACTCTGTCCTGGGGTTCTTGTCCCTAAGTGAATCACCTTGCACCTTTTTGGCATTGAATTTCAACTGCCAAACCTTAGGCCACCTCTCTAATCTTTACATGTCAGTCTGCAGTTTCCTACTTCCCCATCACTATCTACCCTCCCATGAGCTTGGTGTCATCTTCAAAGAGACACAGCCCCAGATTCATTCTCCAAACGTTGTTAATGAGCATATTGAGAGAACAAGAGTCAGGATGGATCCTGTGGCATTCCACTCTTGACTTCCCTCTTTTCTGATTTGACACCATAATCACAACCCTCTGATGCCTCTCATTCAACTAAAGCCCCTCACCCCACCAAAACACTGCTTATATTTTCCTTCAAATCCTGGGACCTCACCCCTTGCTACTGACCTAAGTCACTCTGATTGGTCCCTATCTCATTGGTCTGCTCCACTGATTCCATGCTAACATATTTCAAAACAAAATTACTCTAAATATATATATATTTTTTAGTTGTTTAACCAGGAGTAGCACACTAAGCTGAAAGCTTTTTACAGGAGCGACCTGGGAGCACAGGAAGTTAAGTACTTGCTCAGAGTCACCAGTATGCAAGTGGAAGCTGTGGGATTCAAACCCAGGTCTGGTCTGCTGGATGTCACCAGATTTGCAGCTCAGAGCCTAAACCACTGCGCTATACTGCCTCCCTTTATGGGACTGCCATGCCCCCCAGAGCAGGACATGAGAAAAGGTACACCACCTCCCCTAGATCATGGCTGACCTCATAGCTTACTTGCAAGTGCATGATTTGGCCTGGTCAAAAAATAATGTAACCCATCCCCATGGAGCTGAAGTATCATCATCTCCGCAGCACTGTACCATGGCAATAAGCTTGCCAAAGGTGAGAATTTTACATCTAACTTCAGTACCAACATTGGTTACCTGTCTAAATTTTGAAAGGCTGCCACAATCTCTTCTCCCCTCCCACTCCTTTGCCTGTCCTCAGAGTCAGTGACACCCTGTCTCTAACCTCTCCTTCATCACCATAGAGATGTAATTCCTTTTCATCACCTGTACCTCCTCTCTCCTCTCCTCCCTCTCCCTTCCTCACCTCCCTCTCACCCCTGCCAGCCTGCATGATTGTCATCTCCTTCCTTCCCACTATTGTTTTTCTCTCCAGTAACTCCATCCTTTATCACCGACACACTTCCTGCCCTTAATCCTTCCAAGGGTAGGAGCCCAGATGGCGGGATAGCAAGCTCCTCCATCTGACTGCTTCTGCAATCTCCTCCCCATTGGATGACCTCCTAACCTCTCTTTCTGGTGTTCCTCCATCCCTGCTGACTGGAAGGCTGCCACTGTTACTCCTCCTCCTCCAAAAGATGGTGACCCATCAGGTACGAACAGCTACTGACTCATTTCTCTCCTCCCTCCAAAATACAGGAACAAATTATCTTGTTACAACTCTCTCCCTTTCTGGACTCCTCTTCCTTTTCACCCAATACAAGTCTGGCTTCTGCAAAAATCACTCCACCACCTGCTCAGGCTCACCAAATCCATCCATAATGGTATGGATCACAGCCTATTCACTTCTGCTATCTTTATCGATCTAGCCAAAGCATTCAACCCTGTCTACCACCCTATTATTAGCCAAACTCCAGGCTGCAGGCCTCTCTGACTTAGCCATCAGCTGTTCCTCCTACACAGGGTAGGTCCCAAGCAGTCAAAAGTGGACCCCTCTCTCCTCCTGCCTGTATCCACTTGGGTCCCACAAGGATCTGTGTTAAGCCCACTACTTTTCTCCATTTTCCTTAATGATCTCCCCCTCCATATGCTTGTCTGCATCCATTCACATGTACATGGATGACACGGTCCTCTTCACAGCAGGCCCACAGACTCCAGCTGGACTTTGATCAAGTTCAGCCCTGACCACACACAAATCAGCTTTTCCTCAATGCCAAGAAGGCTGTCTCCATGTCCTTTGGCACAAGGCACCAGACTCTCTAGGCTCCCTCCCTTCCTACTTTCCATACCCTGGATGGCTCCCTGTGGAGGATGTCACCACCTTTAGTTATCTTGGTATCTGGCTAGACCAGCACCTAAACTTTCTGAACAAGTGGATGCTATAGTCAAAAGCTGCACCACAATTTGGTGCACTTTACAGGAACTGTGACTGTATCCCACCTCCAGCATACCATGCTATTATCCAGAGAATGATCCTCCAAATCTCTGACTATGGTGATGTGGTCTACAGCATACCCCCTTCACTACCCTTGCCAGACTGGACACACTCTTCAACTATTTCTGCCATTACACTCTCGACTATCCTTCTTGGACTCACCATTGTTCTATATATAAATCTCTCTCCTTTTCTTTTCTTGTGGACAGACACCATGCCCACTGTGCCAGCTTTGTGGGCAAATCTGGTTTGTTTCCCTACCTCCTATCTCTCCGATGGTCCCTTATAGCCATACCATCAGAAGCTGAAATATTCAAACCCTAGCAGTCCCTTCAGTTTCCACAACCATCAGCAAAGTCACGTTCAGCCACCGCTGCCTAAAATCTGGAACTCCTCACCCAGCCATTCACCAATCTCCCTCCCATGGATTCTTTCAAACCACTTCAGTGGTCTCACCTCTCCCTCCTGCACTTGCTCTAGTTTTCCCTCTTGCTCTCCTATTACTTGTTTCCAGTTTAGGTACAGCTAAAATTTGGCACCTATGCTTCCACTCTAGGCATTATGCACAAATGTTTATAGCTAATGTTGAAGTAAAAGCCTCTCCAGCCCTTTGCGTATCAGTTGTGCAGATGGAGCTCCTCCCAACTGTAAACTCCATCAAATACCATGGGGTGACACTTGACCCCAGTTGGACCTAGGAGTCATATCCTAAATGTCTGTAGAACTGTGAACTGTAAATTGGGTCTGGCCTATAGGGCCAAAAATAACCTGACACCTGCTGCTCATCTGGCACTTGCTAGAGGTGTACTACTTCCCTCCCTTAGCTATGGTCTCCACCAATTTGCCTGTACCTCCAAAGCTCTTCTTACTCGTGCACACAACATACAGTAACATCTGTCGCTTTGCACTGGCCCCCCCATCTCACCCACCATTGTGAGCTTTATGATAAACTAGGTTGGCTTTCCTGACCAATCACCTGAACTTTGGGCTGGGATGCCTTGTGAAACAAGTGATCAGAACGGCACCCCCTCTGGGGCTGGCACAGCTTCTGTCTCCTCTGACCCCTCCTCTTACACTCAGGTCCCAGGGTCCGGGATGCTAAAGTACCCTCACCGAACCCTTATGGGGACAGGGACTTTGTTGCATGTGCTCCTGAGGCTCTGGAACCCTTTCTGACCATGTTCATTCTGCCTCCTCCATCAGTGCTTCCGGAAGTCCCTGTGGGAGCATCTGAAACTAACCTCAGCATGTAAATGTCCCAAGCCTCCCTAGCCTAATTTGTACTTGAGCCCAACTGTTCTGAGGACCTGCCAATAATCTTTTGGTCATTTCTCGTGATCCAATTGCACTCCTAGGCATCTGACTGCACTATGTATGCTCTAGACTATATATTGATTATATGTACTTTATCAATTTCTATCATAGCAGTTCCTCCATGCCTTACTGTTTTGTGACTCAATACATTTTGTTACTCTATGTACTAGCTTTACTTGCTGTTATGTTCTTGATGTACCGTATTACCTGTTGTACTCTCCGGGAAGTTCCTGAAAATAGGCATATAACTTGTCTAGTGTACCTACCCGGTTAACAAAAGCTAAATAAATAAATAAAACTGCTCTGTATTTGATCGTCGCATAGGTTTGTGGCTCTGACTGTGCTGTATATGCATTATCGATTGTTTGCTTGTCACTCAAGTTCTCACATCTTATGTATTATTCCAATGTAATTTGTGGTTGTGTACCACTCTGCTCCATGTATGTTATGTATTTTGACAATTGTGCTACCTAAGACCCTTGTACAGTTCCCCTTCCCCAGGATGCATCTAGAAATGAGCTCCAACTAGTATTCCTGGGTGGGGAGCACTGAACACCAAGGATCATTTACTATAATAATTGGAGCCATTTAAACTGCGATCAGGGATGTAGAACCTTTACACATGCCAAGGATCATTTGTATACTACTTGGGAGCATCATAATGGTGACCACAGGTGAGAGTCCATATGCACCACTGTGTGCTCAAATTAATTTATTTATTGAAAGTTTCACCGGGAAGGTACACTGAACAACAAGTTGCTCATCTCCCGGTACGACCTGGGAGAGAGAGTGGGGGAGTTACATAGTAACAATGAGTACACAAAATACACAATATCATACAAAACATAGGTTACAACTGAATTACACATAGCATGAAAAGCAAATAATTACAAAGGTGAGAAGTGAAACCAGTCGCAGTGAGCTGTGGTGAGACACAGAGAGCGTAATGTAATAGCAAGTGTGAACCAATGGCCTGCACTATGCAGACTAAGAATAGCACAGAATGGCAAGTGAAGTGAGTCAGCAGGGCATCAAACAGGATGTAGGACAAGAAAGGGGGAGCTAAGGGCAGGTGCAATTTCAGAGAGAAATTATGAAGAGCTTGATTTAATGAGCCAGGCGAGGAAGGGATCGGATATGTGTAGGAAGAGCATTCCATCATTTGGGAGGCGATAGGAGTGGGAGGCCTGTCCACTAGCGGTGGATCTCCAGGGAACAGACAGAGTTCTATGGTCATGGGCTCTTAGAAGTTGAGAGGAGTGGGTGGGGAGATTAGGGAATTTAGGTAGGAGGAGTGTGCCAAGCCAGTACTTAGAGATGAGATTTGTGCAATGATGCAGTCGACCTATTTGTTAGGGATGGGAAGGCTAAAGCTCAGTACAAGTGGCAGCGGTGGGTAAGGTGAGGTGCATCCAGAGCAAACTGACAGAATGAGTTGAAAAGAGTATCCAGGTTGGCTAAGGAGTGGCAGGAGCAGAACAATAAACAACATACGAATAGTGAAAACCGGGAGGATCATTTTTGGATCAGTTCGCGTCTTGCCTGTGGCGAGGAGGCAGGAGCAGTTTCTATATAAGGCGCGAGTTTGGGATGACATTTTTATTATGGCATCTACATGGGCCGAGAAGGTGAGATGTTTATCCAGCCAAACGCCCAGATACCTGAAAGACTCGGTAGCAATTACAGTTGCTCTGTCGAGGGTAGTGAAGGTAGGGGCAGAAGGGAGCCTTGACAGCTTCTGACGTGTGCCAAAAGTCATGGACACAGTTTTCTTGGCATTTAGGAAGAGTTGGTGAGATTGAAACCAGCTCTGAGCATTATTGAAATCACGTTGGAGCCTGGAGGTGACATCCAGGGTGAGGGCCAGAGGAGAATAGAACCATATCATCAGCATACATATGTATAGAAGATGAGGTACAGATGGATGGAAGATCATTCAGAAAGATGGAGAAGAGAATGGGCCTAGTATGGACCCTTGGGGACTCCAGAGTATATGGGTAGAGGAGGGAGATGTGAGTCGGATATTTTACAAGACTGTGAGCAGTCATATAGGTATGTGCTGAACCATTTAATGGCATGTTCAGACAGCCCAGCTGATGAGAGGGAGTGGAGCAGGAGGGTGGAAACCGTGTCAAAAGCTTTAGCAAGATCAATAAAATGGCAGTGGTTATGTGACCGCAATCCATGCCTGTCAGGATCGCATCAGTGATTCAAAGCAGCGAGGTAGTAGTAGAGTGATGTTTACAGAACCAGATTGATATTGGGTGAAGAATTTCTGTCTGAGAGATGCGAGGATAGTTAGTCAAGGACTAGATGTTCTTGTAGTTTGGCTAACGTCAGGAGGAGAGATATAGGGCTGGTAGTTCTCAGGGAGGAGAGTCGCCACACTTATGGAGAGAGGAGGACAATAGCATGTTTCCACTCACGGGGAATTTTGGCCAGAGTGAAATGAGAGATTGAAAAGAGCAGTGAGTGGGGGAGCAATGTCAGGGCAGACAAGTTTAGTAACTTTGGTCCAGTCCATCAGAGAGCTACCTTTGCTCGGGTTTAGGGCTTCAAGGCCGCCAGCATGTCAGTTCTCAGAATTTTAGAAGGAAAAGCTATGAGGTGGGGCTGGAGGACTTCTAATGGTCTGCGGAGAATAACTGGTTAATAGTTGGGAGGAGCCTAGCAGAGTAAAGCACATGAGGTAAAGTGCGAGTTGAAAGCAGCAGCAATGCTAGGGTGGTCGGCAATGACAGTATTGTTTATTTGGAGGAGGAAGAAGGAGCCTGTGGGGAGAAAAGTGAGTGGATTACTTTCCAGAATTTGGATGGGTTATTTTATTAGAGTTGAAGTAGAGCTGAAGTAATCAGCCTTGGCCAAATAAGTGAGCTTTTGTGCATTTGTTTCTGAGGACCTGGTAGACCTCATAGTCTTTAAGGAGCTTTGTGCTTTTATGGAGCTTCCAGGCTGTATCACATGCCCTTGAGACAAGCAATGAGTTCTGGGGAGATCCAGGGAGGTGGTTTCCACGGACACGTACCAGTGTAGTGGTGCATGTTGATTCAGACTTCAAGGAATCGTTCTCTGAAGTAGTTAGCTGCGACATCTAGGTTACTGGCAACAGATATAGGTGCCCAATTAGTGTTGGTCAAATCATAAAGAAGTGGGTCAATGTTCAGGGATTTGTATGATTGGATTTGTAGAGTTTTATAGGGACTTGACTTTGTGAATTTTATGCACCAGGAAAGTCATGCAATGGTCACTGAAGGCATCTGCTAGAGTACCGAATTAATGACCCTATGAGTGTGAGTTGAAGGGGCCCAGTCAATGAGGAATGGTTTCCTGTCCTGTGATTTAGCCTAGTCGGATCTTGGATAATTTGGGTTAGGTTGAGCGCATGTATAGCATTTAGCACTTTGCTGGGTATGGTAGTCAATTTATGTTGAACTCTCCCACAATATATAATTCGCCAGCAGAAGAGTGGCTAACTAAGGTGGTTATGAGTTCAGTAGCAATATTGGGTTGTGAGCCAGGACAGCAGTGACACCTGCTACAAAGATAGGTTTGGAGAAGGGGCGAGATTTGCAACAGCGAGCCTTGTAAGCTTTTGGTGAGAGCACTAGAAAAGATCGGAAGTGAAATGGATGGAGAGAGGAGACATAGATGGCTACCCACCCTCCTCTCCAAATCTGGTCCTGTCTCGATATTGTGAAGCCAGGGAGAGTAGAGATGAGTTGCGATTTTTTATTTAGCCAGGATTCCAGAAATTATTATATATCAGGGTTGAAGCATAGCCAGTGGCTGTGCAAGTCCACTTTAAGGGAGGGGACTACAGTATATTGATAAGTAGTATTTTAAGGCCATTTGGAAGAGCTGAGAGACGTGGCTCAGTGCTGGCTGCAGGAGGAGGTTGAGCTGGGCCAGGGTTGGGGTTATGTCACCAGCTGATAAGAGTAGGAGGTAATAATAATATAATGCAGCTTTGCTCTTGAACCAGGAGTGGTTGCGTAGCAGTCAGGAGCTAGGGCTTTGGGTGATAGCAAAGGGTGACCAGGAGCTAAGCAGCCATATAAAGTAACATACATAGGCAGCTGGACGAGAGAGAGCATGGGCGAGTGGGTCAGTGAGACCAGGATATGGTAATGGGAGGGAGTTACCTGATTGTAGATAAGGAGAGGATATCATCGTAATTTCAGAGGAGGGATGCTGGGATTAGGTGGCGGGGAGAATAAGTGCTGTGAAGTGTGAGGCAGCATCTTGGTTAAACTGGGGAGTATTGGTCACGGAGGACGAGGCTGAGTCAGAAGAAAAGCTGCAATAGTAGGTCAGTGGAGCAACAGGGTTCTGGGAGAGCCAATGAGCAGAGACAGTAGGAGGAAGGCAGAGCATACGTGTATTAAAGGAGGCCTGGGAGGGGGTGGGGAGGAGAAAAATCACAGCAGAAGAATATGAGCAGGCTGAACTGAAAACCCGAATGCAAAAAAGGCGCACAATCGGTGAGCCATACTAGCTAACTGACCAATAAGATGCCCGTATAGCAAAAGGGCTGCAACCAATCATAACACCGACGGTGTGCGCTTCAACAGCGGTGAATAGGGAGTTGATCGAGGCGAGTTCGGGAAGGAGCTGGAGGTCCGGTCAGCAGTGGCGGCCAAGGACTTCGCCTTTCCGGTTGGAAGCGCCACCAAGCGGTAGCTCGACGGATCTGGGGAGTTGATCCAGGGGCAAGTTCCAGGAGGGTGGCAGGAGATGTGGGTCCTGTCAGCAGCGACAGAGGCACCACCTTTTCGGTTGGGCGCCGCTTAGGGTGCATGGCAGATCAAATGAGGGCAGGATTTTTGGAAGCAGTAAACAGTATTGCAATTTCAGTTGTTAAGCACTTTCAATACCTTACATAGCACTGTGCTCTGCAAACGGGAGGGATCCCTCATTTTAGTAGTACATATGCACATGCATGATCTAATTAGTATCTGGGGGTGCTAAAATATATGGTACCTGTTCAACTATGCTGTTCTCCCATGGCACAGTGCTTAGATGTTTAGCACTCTGCTAACCTTCCAAGCAGGGCCCTAATTGACTAAAAATCCCTGCCGGGGCCTCTTAAGATGCAGAAAGTAAAGAAAATGGACTATCTTATTCTTCATCTTTATGTATTATTTTATGTTATTTCTTTCTTTTCATCAAGTGCTGTTTTATTTACTTATAAAAATACAGTCCGGTTTAAGTGGTTTAGTTTGAAGCTTGGTTTTCTGTACCTCCCATGCCAGAGGCCTGGTTTGAGAGGAGGACCTGGGTCAAACAGGAGTTAGCTGCAGGAGAGATGACTGAGCATCTTGGGACTGCTCTCCACTCAAGGAGGCAGAGTCTAACCACCCGCTCTTTAACAGCCACCTAGGTGAGGAATGCTGGCAGGGGCTCAGGCAGCCACAAGCACTAGCTTGCCTTTAATTGTATTGGCATCATCGCATGCTTGATGGCTCAGAGGATAAGTCAAGGTAGAAAACCTCAATAGCAAAATAATCCACCAACCCCCAGGCTGTCCCAGAGATGTGATCATCTCTCCTGTAAACTAATCCCTGTTTGACCGGGTCCTCCCGAAACCGGGGCCACTGGCATGGGAGGCAGTACAGTTACCACCAAGCTAAACTAACCACTAAACCAGACTGTATTTTATAAGTAAATAAAGCAGCACTCGGATAAAAAAGAAAGAAATAACATAAAATAATAGATAAGGAAGTAGAATAAGATAGTCCATTTTGTTTAACTTTCTGCATCACAAAGAGACTCGACAGAAGATTTTTAGTCAGTGGGGCCCGTTTTCAGAAGGTTGTAGAATGCTAAACTTCAAACATTAATGCCATGTAGGGAGAACAACATGATGGAACAAGGTATCATACCATTTAGCAACCCAAGATACTAAGACTCCATCATGTGCATGTGCATATGTACTACTAAAACCTTGCAAATGAGGGATCCTCCTGTATACAGAGCACAGTGCTGTATAAAAGGTTTGAAAGATAAGTAACAACTAAATTGCAATACTGTTTACTGCTTCCAAAAATCTACCCTCATTTGATCGTACCCTTTAAAAGGCAATTCCAAATCGAGGCACCTCCTCAGCTGCCGCTGCTGACAGGACCTACAGCTCTGCTGCCCTCCTAGAACTTGCCCGGATCAACTCCCCAGATCTGCCGAGCGCCTGGTGGTGCTTACAAATCAAAAGGTGGTGCATCCTTGGCACGCCCCTACCAATGGGATCCTACAGCTCCTGCGCCCTCCTGGAACTAGCCCCGGATCAACTCCCCAGATCTGCTGAGCACCCCAGTGGCGTTTCAAATCCGAAAAGCAGTGCCTCCTTGGCTGCCACTGCAGCCAGGACCCTACAGACTCCTGCGCCCTCCTGGAACTTGCCCAGGATCAACTCCCAGGTACTCACACGTAGCTAGCGCACAGTGGTACTACAATTGCTGCAGCTCCTTTATGGGCATCTGATTGGTCAACCCGGCTAGCGGCTCACCGATTGGTGCTCCTTTTGCAATAAAGTTCCAGTTCAGCCTGCTCATATTCTTCTGCAACAGTTTTCTCCCTCCCACCCCTCCCAGGCCTCACTAAATACATGCCTCCGCCTTCCTCCTACTGTCCCTGCTCTCATTAAGCACTCCCAGAACCCTGCTGCTCACTGACCTACTGAGCCAGTGCAGCTTTCTTCTGATAAGACGTCCTCCGTACCAATACCCCAGTTTAACCAGATGCTGCCCTACAGCACTTATTCTTCCCATCACCTAATCCTGCATCCCCTACTCTGAAATGGAATATCCTCCCCTATCGACAATCGTCCACCCCCTCTCCAGTATCACAGTCTCACTCACCCTGCCCTGCTCTCTCTAGGCCAGCTGCTGTACATTACTCTTATATGGCTGCTTAGCTCCTAGTCACCTTGCTAATACCCAAAGTCCTAGCTCCACACTACACAACCACTCTGGTTCAAGAGCGCAAGCTGCATTATATTAATGTGCCCTCTACTCTTATCAGCTGACGCAAGCCCAACCCTGGCCCAATCAACCTCCTCCTGCACGCTGACCCACATCTCAGCTCTTCAAATAGCCTTAAATACTACATATCAATATCGTAGTCCTCACAAAGTGAACTTGCCACAGGTGGCTATAACAACCCTGATATAATAATTTCTGAATCTGGCTAAATAAAATACATCAGCAACTCTCTTACTCTCCATGGCTTCACAATATCCAGACAGGACGACTTGGGAAAGGAGGTGAGATAACATCTATGTTCCTCTTCCATCCATTACTTCCATCTTTCTAGTGCTACCAAAAACACAAGGCTCTGCTGTTGCAAATCTCGCTCCCCTCCAAACCTATCTTTGTTGTAAGAAACTGCTGCTGTCTGGCTCAAACCTAATATTGCTACTGAACTCATAACCACATGGTTAGCCACTCTTCGCTGGCGAATTATATAATATGGAAGTACAACATTGGACTTCACCACCCAACAAAGTGCTAAATGCTATACCAGATTCAACCTGAAAACTATCAAGATCGACAGGCTAAATCACGGACAGAAACCATTCCCTCAGTGTGGGACCCACAACTCACCCATAAGGTCATTAATTCTGGTACTCTGAATGCTTCAGGATGCATGCATGACTTTCCAGGTCATAAAATTCACAAGTCAAGTCCCATAAAAACTCTACAAATCCAATCATCAAATCCTGAACATGACACATCTGTGAGTTGACTAACTAGTGAGCACCTATAACTGTTGCCAGTAACCTAGATAACGCAGCTAATTACTTCGGAAACGTTCTTTGAGTCTGGAATAACACCCCACTACGGTGATGCGTGTCGTAAACCACCTCCTGGTCCCAGAACTCATTGCTTGTCTAAGGGCATGATACAGCCTGGAAGCTCATAAAACAAAAGCTCTTAAGACTATAAGGCCTACAGGTCCTCAGAAACAAATGCAAAAAGCCACTCAGCTGGCAAGGTTGATTAGCAGCTATAACTCTAACAAAATATAATCAAATTCAAATAATCCATTCTTTTCTCACACAAACTCCCCACCCCCTCCTCAAATAAACAACACTGTCATTGCAAACCACCTAGCATTGCTGCTGTCAACTCACACTTTACCTCCTGTGCTTCTGCTAAGCTCCCCCAACTATTAACCAATTATTCTCCGCACCATTAAAGTCTCAACCCTCATAGCTGTCTCTAAAACTCTGAGAACTGACATACTGGCATTGGAAACCCTAAACCTGAGCAAAGGTAGCTCCCGATGGACTGGCCCAAGTTACAAAACTTGTCTGCCTCTGCCATTGCTCCCCCACTCCTCTCTTCAATCTCTCGTTTCACTTGGCAAATTCCCGTCGGTAAACATGTATCATCCCCTCTCCATAAGTGCTGACTCTCCTCTAGAACTACACCATATCTCTCCCCTAGCGTTAGCCAAACCACGGTGCAACCCCAGGAGCTACCCTTAGGCTACTACACCTGCCTGCCCGCCTGTGAGGCAGGGTGAGGCCAGATCCATTGATGGGTGCCTCACCCAGAAGTCGAGGCAGACAGTCAAGATGACTCGATCACAGCCTCTGGGTTACTGCAACCCCTTTGTCCACTAGTGGCTCACAAAGTAATGACAATACTTTCCTGACACCCCCCGTCAATGCTCAGCTCACTCTGGGGCCCCTGAAGGTACCGTTATTATACTTTCACTGTACATTATCTTCAGCAAACACAATCAGCCAGGTGTGGTTGAAAACAAACAATCTGATTTATTGAGGGAATAACAAAGCTGAAATCAAGTGATTGGCTTATCACTACTTATCTACCTAGGATCTGTACACAGGCTAAACCTAGTTACTCTCCCCCAGTACCAACCCTTATGGCTGGTCCTCGTGGCAGCTGTTGGGGCCTGACACAAATGAACATTACTGTCTAGCAGATCAGAATGACAGAAGGCTCCGTTATGCAGGCAACAGTATAACGAAAAGGGTCTTGGCCACGCGCCAAAGCAACTGGGAGCTACCTGATCAATCACGACTCAACAATACCTTCCTTCACCATAGCAGGGCTGAACATGGGCTTCACCAGCCTCCTCACACATTATAGCAAACACACAGGGGTACCACACCAGGCAGTAGTTTCGGGACCCGAAGACTCTAAACACGCAAGACGTAGCAGCCACTCAACCATCCTAATGGACCAAGCGCAATTCAGCAGATTCTCAGCCCCTTCAGATAGCCTGGTAGTAGCTGCATTGCAGCCTCCTCAAACCATATACGGGGGTTAATCGAAACGCCACAAGCAAAAGCAGCCGACTCAGGCCTCCATGCTTCCCGAACACTCAAGCGGCCAGAAACTCAGGCTCCCTATATTC
Organism: Neoceratodus forsteri; assembly: GCA_016271365.2. Classification (NCBI taxonomy): domain Eukaryota; kingdom Metazoa; phylum Chordata; order Ceratodontiformes; family Ceratodontidae; genus Neoceratodus; species Neoceratodus forsteri. The sequence goes on along the minus strand of CM057455.1, from coordinate 1,135,373,664 downwards.
ACACACAGCAAATCACCCTGGCATGAGCTCCTTCGATAGGTGCTACCCGATTCCATTGGCTGATCTTGCCAGTCAGTCTCTGGCCTCAGTGGGCGAAGAAGCGCCATAGCCCATAATGCCTTTTCAAAGTTAAACAGTCTCTCTATTGGTCCAGACAACTCACGAGAATCTGAGGTACTGATTGGTAAGTCGACGTTGGACTAACATGGAGGAAATAATCAAAACAGTCTTTGCTGCAAAGGAAGAGTTAGAACAACTACATTATCATACCTATAGCTATCCCAACAAATAGTTATCCTTCAAGAACTCCCTTGACACATCCAGCGATGGCAGATGGAACTAACACTCAGCAACCAGGCAGGACTCAGGCATAGACCACACAGCCCCCTCCATTTCAATTACTTATGACTGCGGAAGAGCGGTCCTTAAAGAGACAGTATCGGAGGCTTTAAAAGCGTCACTAGCTACAACATTAGCAACAAGCGCGAACACCAACAAACATGAACATGAAACAAGATCCGAAAAGCTTTAAGACCCCCATGGGGGTTACAAACATCTAGTCATGGAAAAAACTATCCTCATAACTCTCAGACGAATTTTCTTCACCCAATATCAATCTGGTTCCATAAACATCACTCTACTACTAGCTGCTTTGAATCACCAGTCAGATCTGACAGGCATGGTTACGATCCCATAACCTACCATTTTATTGAATTACTAAGCTTTTGACATGGTTTCCTCCCTCTCCCACCCTCTCATCAGCTGGGCTGTCTGAACATGCCATTAAATGGGTCAGCATACCTATGACTGCTCACATCTGTAAAATATCAAACTACATCTCCCTCCTCTCCCATATATAGGAGGTCCCAAGGGTCCATAGGCCCAATTCTCTTCTCATTTTTCAGAATGATCTTCCATCCATCTGTACCTCATCTTCTATACATATGGAGGCTGATGATGCGGTTCTATTCTCCTCTGGGCCCTCACTTCGGATGTCACCTCCAAGGCTCAAAGTTCAACAATACCTAGAGCTGGTTTCAATCTCACCAACTCTTTCTAAATGCAGAAAACTATGTCATGACTTTTGGCACATGTCAGAACTATCAAGCTCCTTCTGCCCCTACTTTCATTACCCTCGACAGAGCAACTGTAATTGCCGAGTCTTTCAGGTATCTAGGCGTTTGGCTGGATAAACATCTCACCTTCTCGGCCAGTAGATGCCATAATAAAAAGCTTCATACCATTAGGCGCCTTATTTAGAAACCGCTCCTGCCTCCCACCACAGGCAAACGCGAACTGATCAAAAAACTGATCCTCCCGGTTTTAGCTATTGCGATATTGTTTATTACTCTGCTCTACACCTCTTAGCCAACCTGGATACTCTTTCACTCATTCTGTCAGTTTGCTCTAGATGCATGTCACCTTACCCGCTGCCATGTGCGAGCTTTAGCCATCCTAACAAATGGCAACTGCATCATGAATCTCATCTCTAAGTACTGAGCACTCCCCCCCTAAATTCCCTAATCTCCCCCACACCCTCTCAACTACAAGCCCATGGCTATAGAACTCTGTCTGTTCATGGAGATCCACCACTAGTGGACAAGCCTCCCATTCCACTCATCTCTCCAAAATGTGGAATGCTCTACCTACATATCGTCTCTTCTCGACAACTCATTAATAAGTTCTTCATAATTTCCTCTCCAGCAAATTACACCTGCTAAACCCCCCTTTCTTGTCCTACATCTGTTTGATGCCCTGCTGACTCACTTCACTTGCCACCCTGTACTATTCTTAGTCTGTGTAGTGCAGGCCATTGGTTCACCTTGCTATTACATTCGCTCTCTCTCTCTCTCTGTCTCACCACAAGCTCCTGTGACTGGTTTCCTTCTCTACCCTTGTATTTATTTGCACTGTGCTAATGTAATTCAGTTGTAACCTATGTTTTGTATGATATTGTGTATTTTGTGTACTATTTGTTACTATGTAACTCACCACCTCTTCCCCAGGTCATGCAGGAGATGGCAACATTGTTCAGTGTACTTCCTGAAACTTTTCAATAAATAAATAATTTGGTACACAGTGGTGCATATTAAACCCTACCTTAGTCACCATTATAGCTCCCAAGTAGTATATCAAAATCATCAGAATGTAAAGGTTCTATACCCTGATACCAGTTTAAGTGGCTCCAATTATTATAGTAAAATGATCCTTGGTGTCTGATGCTCACCCAGAATATAGCTGGGAGCTCATTTCTAGATACCTCAGAGAACTTGTACAAGTGGGTCCGTGCACAATAGACCAAATACATAACATACATAGACAGAGTGTCACAACCAAAACTACATTGGGAATAATTCATGCAAGATGTGAGAACTTGGGTGACAAACAAACAATCCAATACATATACAGTACAATCAGAGCCACAAACCTATGCTGGCAATCAAATACGACAGTTTTATTTATTTATTTGCTTTTATTACCGGGTAGGTACACTAACAAGTTATACTACTGGAACTTTCGGGAGAGTACAACAGGTAATACAGATACATCAAACATAAGCAGTAAAACAAGTACATAGAAGTAAACAAAATGCATTGGAGTCACAAAGCGGTAGGCATGGCGTGCTATGACAGAAATGATAAAGTACATATAATCAGCAATACATAGTCTAGAGCATACATGGTGCAGTCAGATGCTAGGAAACAACTGGATAATGAAAACGACCAAAGATCATTGGGAGTCCTCAGAACAGTTGGCTCAGGAATACAATGAAGCTAGGAGGCTTGGGACATTCGCATACTAGAACAGCTTCAGATGCCCCCAGGGACTTCGGAAGCACTGATGGGAGAGGCAGAATGAACATGGTCAGGAAAGGTTCAGAGCCTGAACATAAGCAAGTTCCTATCACCGCAAGGTTCGGTGAGGGTATTTTTAGCATCCAGACCCTGGGACACAGTGGAGTAGAAATGGGGAAGGGGAGCTGACAGGCGCATGCAGCCCAGAAGGCGGTTCTGATCACTTTACAGGCATCGCCCAAAGTTCAGGTGGTGGTCAGGAAAGCCAACCTGGTTATCAGCTCACAATAATGGGTGAGGCCAGGGGCAGCCAGTGCAGTGACAGATATTTTGTATATTTGTGTGCCACGAGTAGAAACTTTGGAAGTAGGCAAATTGATGGAGACCATAGCTAAGGAGAATAGTACACCTCTAGCAAATGCCAGATGAGCAGCAGGTATCAGGTTATTTTGGCCCTATAGGCGACCCAATACAGTTCACAGTTCTACAGACATTTAGGATGACTCTAGGTCCAACTGAGAACAAGTGTCACCAAGGTGTTGATGGGTTCACAGTTAAGAGGGCTCATCTGCAGCTGATACAAAAAGGGCTGGAGGCTTTTGCTAGTAACTATAAACATTTAGTACAATACCTAGAGTGGAAACAGGTGCCATTACAGCTGTACCTAAACTGGAAACAAGTAATAGGAGCAGAGGAAAAACGACAGAAGTGCAGGAGGAGGGTGAGACCACTGGTAGTTTTAAGAATCCATGGGAAGAGTTGGTGAAGCTGGGGTGAGGAGTTCCAGATTTTAGGGCAGCGGTGGCTGGCAGCTTTGCTGATAGTTTGGAAACTGAAGGGACTGCTAGGGTTTGAATACTTCCACTTCTGATGGTATGGCTATAACAGAACATCGGAGAATAGAGGGGAAACAATGGATTTGCCCACACTGCAACACAATGAGCATAGTATCTGTCATAAGAAAAAGAAAAGGAAGATTTATATAGAACAATGGGGTCCAGAAGGATAATCAAAGTGTAATGGAAGAAATAGTTGAAGAATGTGTCAGTCTGATAAGGATAGTGAAGAGAGCTCGCTGTAACCAACTCACCATAATCGAGATTTGAGATCATTCTCTGGATAGCATGGTATGCTGGAGATGGGATACGTCACAGTTCCTGTAAGTGCACCAAATTGTGGTGCAGCACGTATAGCATCCACCGTTGAAACATTTAGGTGCTGGTCTGGACAGAACCAAGATAACTAAAGGTGGTGACATCCTCACAGTGGAGCCATCAGAAGTATGGAAAGTAGGAAGGGAGGAGCCTAGAGGTCTGATGCCTTGTGCCGAGAACATAGAACACCTTCTTGACATTGAGGAAAAGCCCATTTGTGTATGGTCAGGGCTGAACTTGATCAAAGTCAAGCGAGTCTGAGCCTGCTGTGAAGACCGTGTCATCCCATGTACATGAATGGATGCAGACAAGCACATAGGGGAAGAGCATTAAAGTGGAGAAAAGCAGTGGTCTTAACACAGATCTTGGGGACCAAGTGGATACAGGCGGGAGGAGGGGTCACCACTTTTGACTGCTTGGGACCTACCTGTGGTAGGAGTGGAACAGCAGTGGCTAATCAGAGAGCCCTGCAGCCTGGGTTTGGCTAATAATTGGGTGAGAGGGCTTGAATGCTGGCTAGATCGATAAAGATAGCGAAGTGAATGACTGTAATCCATAGCATTGGATGGTTAGCGAAACCTGAGCAGGTGGTGGAGTGATTTTGCAGAATCAGTGTATTGGTGAAAAAAAGGAGAAGGCAGAAGGCTGTAACAAGATAATTGTTCCTGTAATTTGGAGAGGAGAAAAACAGTCAGTGGCGTTTGTACCTGACGGGCCACCATCTTTGTGGGGGGGAGGAGTAACAGTGGCACAGTCAGGATGGAGGAACACCAGAAGAGAGGTTGGGAGGTCATCCAATGGGAGAGTTGCAGAAACAGTCAGATGGGAGCCACTATCCAATCATCTGAACCCTACCTTGGAGGATTAAGGCGGAAGTGTGTAGGGATAAAGGATGGGTTGCGGGAGAAAAAAACAGTAAGTGAGACAAGAGAATGACAATCATGCAGGCTGGCACGGTGGAGGAGGTGAGGAAGGTGGGAGAGAGAGGGAGGTACAGGTGACGTGGGATGCATCTCTATAGTGATGAAGGAGGGTGAGAGACAGAGTGTCATGACTCTGAGACAAGCAAAGGGTGGGAGGGAAAGAGTGGCAACTATCAAAATTTGAACAGGTAACCAATGTTGGTACTGAGTTGATGTAAAATTCTCACCTTGAAAGCTTATTACCATGGTACAGGTGTTCGAGATGTTGATACCTCTGGAAGCATGGGGATGGGTTGCGTTGACCTGACCAGGCAAATCATGCACACCCAAATAGCTATGAGGTCACCATGATCTGGGAGGTGGTATACCTTTTCTCATATACTGCTCTGGGGGCATGGCAGTCCATAAGGCAGAGTATAAGCGCATGATTTAAGGCTCTGAGCTGCAAATCTGGTGACATCCAGCAGACCAGACCTGAGTTAAATCACAACCCCTTGCATCTGTGTGACTCAAACATCCTTACTTCCCTGTGCTCCCAGGGCACTCCTGGAAAAAAGCTTTAAGCAGTGTGTTCTCTGGTTAAACAAAAAAATATATATATATTTAAGTAATTTTGTTTTAAATGTTAACGGAAGACCAGTGGAGCAGACCAATGAGATAGAAACCAATCAGGTGACTTGAGTCACGCGGAGAAGGTGAGTCACGGTTTGAAGAAAATATAAGCAATGTTAATGGTGGTGAGGGCTTTAGTTGAATGAAGGCATAGAGGGTTGGTGTAGTGTCAGATCAGAAAAGAGAAGTCAAGTGGAGATCCTTTGTGCCTGTCTGTGCATTGTGTGTGTGTGTGTGTGTGTGTGTGTGTGTGTCTGTCTGTCTGTCTGCTTGCCATGTTAGACCTCACCCATCCCTGGTGGTGTGTGTGGTTCCATGCCTGGCTACTTCCCTTGATGGCATGCACCCCTGGTGTGTGTCCATGCATGTTTGTGGGTTGTGCCTTAACCACTGGTGGTTGCACATGGCCCCATGACTTATCTGGGTTGGCTGAAGTGCTCCTCCATGATGGTGTCCTGGTGTAGCTGTGCCAGCCAGAGCAGTCGGGAGTCCCATCGCCCAAGGGGGGCTGTCCATCACCACTGTCACTGGCATCCTCATCGTCCCCATCGCTGTCCCCCTCTTCGACCTGTACAGCTATCCCACATTTGTTGGCCATGTTGTGCAGGATGCAACAGGCCAGGAATAGCCAGCAGGCCTTTGAGGGATTGTACTGTAGGGCACCGCCGGAGGTGTCCAGGCAACAGAAACATGCCTTCAGCATCCTGAACATCTGCTCAATGACATTACATGTGGTGGCATGTGCCTCACTGTAGCGTTGCTGCGATGGGGTCACAGGCCGCTGGTAGGGTGTGAGCAGCCAGGGACAGAGTGTGTATCCACTGTCGCCTCTGTGTAGAGGGTGGAGGTTAGTTTGGTTATCAGAATTGCCCTGCCCCAGGCCATGTAGGCCACTACCCATGTCACCTCTGACGATGTCCCTCCCAAGCCCTATGTTTGTCCATGTGGTTTGCATACTCACCCACAAGGTGGCCAGTGGGGATGTCCCCACTCTCAAATCTCTGGCACAGTGCCAACTGGTACCAGATGAAGGCATCATGTGCTCCCCCAGGGTGCGTGGCACAGACACAGATTATGTGCCCCCAGGCATCGCACACCACCTGGCAGTTGATGCTAGTATAGCCCTTGTGATTTGTGTATGCGACCCCTTCAGGGCCAGGTGTTGTGTGGATGGCCACATGGGTGCAGTCTATTGCCCTTAGCATGCCAGGCATACATGCTACCCTGTGGAACTCCTGTATGTTTGCTGTGTGCTTCGCCGGTGTGCTGGGGAAATGGATGTACTCTGCAACATGTGGCAGCTGTGCAATGAGGAATTGGGTGAGGTGGCATGATGTGGCCAACTGGGTTATGCCTGTGGTATCCTCAGTTGGTCTCTGGAAGGTACCCGTGGCGAGCAAGCACATGCAAGCTGTCACTTTAGTCTCCACTGAGAGAGCATGGCTCCGTCGTGTGGGTGCCTGCATCACATCACTGCACAGCTCACAGAGCCACCTCAGCATTGCCTGATTCAGGCAGTACCAGCCCACGATATCCAAATCACTATACAGCTCAAAGCTGGTGTGGGCTCGGTACTGCCTGTTGGGGGCATACCGCTGATGGGCCCTTCCACAGATGTGTCCCCTGCTGCCTGCTTTCTCACCCCTCATTCCTCATTACTGCCTCCATCTGGATGGTGGCACTGGCCATGTCCATGGTTTGAGTTCACCCCCGCATCTGTTTCTGTGTTCCTCTGCTGTCCTGGCTGCTACCCCTGCACCAGGAACACCTGACTGTGCTGGCCTCACTGCTGTGTGGCACTTCTCCCTCCTGCATTGTGGCTCCCCACACCTTCCCCTGAACCTGTGGGTTCCAGGTGCCCTTTCACTGCCCTGCCCTGTGTGTGTGCTGCCTGTGTGACTGGCTATAGTTCAGCAATTTGTGGCTTCCCTGTAGTGTTCTTGCACCTCTTCCTTGCTCCTTTTTATTTTGGCTCATTTCCACTATGGCGCAACTTCCGCTGGCTCCCCTATTGCACATGGCACATGTTGTTGAATATCGCACTGTGCCATTTATGCATGGTTCCTCCCCCCTCAGTTACGCATACATTCATTATCATTGCGCTGCTGCTCAGCATGATTTGGGGGGTGCAACTGCCTCCTACTGAATATCGCAGAATGGCGCATTTTTGGACTGGTGCTGGCGCAACCCTATTGTGCATGGCGCAACTCTTTTGAATATCTGGGCCATATTGTATAAACAGAATGTGACATGGCCATAGTGAAGATATCATATTGATCTTCACTCAAGGCCAATGACATCAAGATATCTTTGGCCTCTCATGAAGATAAATATATGATATCTTCACACTCAGGCTATGTCATATCATATATATGTATATACATATACATATATATATATATATTATGGTAGCACGGTAGTGTTACCATAGTTAGGGTTGAGGAGCCATTTCTATGTTAAACCCCCAAACTTTGCACCTTAATAACTTTGGAACCGTATGACAGATTTGGCTGAAATTTGGAATACATGATCAAGAACTATAGGCCTTGGCATCTGCCAAGTTTTGTACCAGTCAGATACACGGCTGTGGAGTTATTAAGCATGATTTGCATGTACGTTTACACTTTTTCTGGAATTTTACGGTCGCACGTACAGGTCGCACGGTTTGTGCGACCGGCCCACAATCTTCAAGGAATGTGCGGCCAGGGTTCCCGATGTGCCTTTCAAAGATTGGGTTAAAAAATATTAAACGGTTCAAAAGTTATTCAAAAAACAATTTCCCATTATAAGTCAATGGGAAAAGTTAAGAAAAAGTTTGACAGTGTCGCAAATGCATTTTTACTTTCGCAAATGGTCCTGTTACTTTCGCAAATCAGCCATTTTGTTTTCAGTTGGTGATCAGAAAAATGGTTGGCATTTAAATTTGGGACCCTCTAACAACCTAATTATTTTTGTATTCACCTAGTCGGAGCCTGAGGATGCTTGCCATGTCTTTATTTTGTGGTAAAACACCCCAGAAATAAGTTTTTTAAATTTCTGGAAAAATTACTTTCGCAAAGTACTTTCATGCTCACGAAAGTGTTGTAAATTTTTGCGAAAGCTTTAGCAAATTGCGACAGTACTTTTCCAGCTCAGTTTTGGAACACATTTAATATAGTATTGCAAACACTCGGTATAGGGAAAATACTTTCAAGAATAAGGATACAGCAATAGAGAAATTTAATTCTCAAGTTTTAAAGATTGTCACCAGTGTGTGACAGTTCCTTATATGTTTAGGCCAATAATGCGCTGCAAAGAACATTTTATTTTCCAATATTTTTAAACTTCTGTTCCTGAAGGCGTCCATGAAAAGCTTAGAAAGCGGGGAACAGCATTTGAAAGTTGGTATCATCCCTCACGCCTGCCCGTTTAGCTAAAGATTTTTTTTCCTATACTGTAGGCCACTTACTAACTGACCATGACTCGTTTGCAGCGAATCCAAGATTAATAGAAGTAAAGCAGTAATTACCAGTGGAACAAAATATCTAAACGCTGGCAGTAGCTATCAGTTTAACAAGACATATAGATAGATATATACTATGATTATAACTGTAACACAATGTAAATGCATGCAGTGCCAATAAGTCTGACAATATAAAATATGAGCAGATAAAGTACAGCTGTTAGTTTAACACAATCTGAACACATGCAGTGACTGTCAGTTTAACACACTATAAACATATGCAGTGACTGCCAATTTAAGCAATATTACCGCATGCAGTGGCTGTCAATTCAACCCAATATAAGCACATGCTGTAGCTGTCAGGTCAATCACAATATAAGCATGCAGTGGCTGTCAGTTTAAATCAATATAACATGCATTAGTTGCAAGTGTAACACAATATCAGTCAGTGTATTGGTTTCTAGGTTTAATGTAATATAACGCATACAGTGGCTGTCCGTTTACTGCAATATAAGTACATGCAGAGGCTATCAGTTTAATGCAGTATAAACACGTACAGTGGGTGTCAGCTTAATCCAGTTTCAGCATGTGCAGTGGCTGTCAGTTTAAGCAACATAAGCACATGCAGTGAACATGAGTTTAGCGCTATATAAGCTCCAGCAGTGGACATCAGCTAAATGCATGATAAGCGCACGCAGTGGTAATATTAGACAAAGGACCACCAGTGTTAGAATTATTCAGGGGCACTGAGGGGCTATGCCCCGCACCCCCATCTCTAACATGAGCCTCCATACACAACTACCATTTATTTATAAAGGGAGTGGGGGGGCTCAGTTTAAAACTAAACAAACATACAGAACCCCTCCCACACAGCACCAACAATATAATTCCAAAGTTAATGTTCCTGGAGTAGTAACTGTGGACTCTCGCTTTCTGCCCCCCCCCACACACACACACAGGCTGTGCACAGTGGAAAACATGGTAAAATGCAGTTCAAAGCCCTCTCCCTTGGTACAGTAAATGATTCGTATCTTCTATGCAGACTTGTGGACAGAGACAAGCCTGACCCATACCCATGGCCATATACCAGCAGGAATTGGTGAAGGCAATTACAAAAGCTAGCCTTAGTTCTTGCTGCTGTACTCACTATTTGCTGTATCACATTCTGGGCACTGACCCCCCACACACACACACACACACACACACACACACACACACCTATTAGCGAGCGAGTGCCAGGTGTCAACCCCAATCCCTGATGCAGTATTCACTGCCCCAGTACAAGGAGTTTTGTACAAATACAGGTACATCAGAGCTGTACAAAGGTAGGGGCACAAGTGTACGAGGCAGTACCATAGACAGGGTCACTGCTCTCTCACTATGGCCCAGCAACTACTACACACACATACACCCTTATTGGAACAGTCCTAGTTTGATGAAGGAATAGAACCAGCAGTACTCCAGGTAGAATAGTGTTCCACACATCATACCAAGAATTCTCGGTATTAAATATCCTAATAAGCAAAGGGATAAACAAACAAAAACTTGATATATAAAGTAATACACGTAGTTCATTACTGCACTTGAGAACACTAATATTAATTTCTGCACCACTCATTTACATACCTTGAATAAAACACTTCAGAATTAATTTTATAGATTTGCGTGAGAGGTAGAGGCTTAAAGATGTATGAAGTAATTAGAATATATGCAACACACAGACCCTCTGGGATTGGGCACTTAAGTAAAATTACTACTGCCTAATGAAGGAAATGAAAATGAATATAAGCACGCAAAAGAGTAAAACAACCAGTTTAGTTTTGATTATTTAAAGAAAAGCAATATGCTGTATTGGTCATGTTTACATATTGTTCAAGTAAAGTTGTAAAATGTCCTGATTTGGGATTCTTCAAGGTTGCCAACAATAACACACACACACACACACACACACACACACACTACAAAGCTGTGGGCTGCAACACCCCTGAGCTGTACCGAGCAGAGGTCATGTGGTGCCGGTCACAAACTCGACAGCAGTAAAAAGCCAGAGGCAGAGCCAAGGGAATCTCTCGGATGCAGAGATTAACAGAGCAAAGAGCCTAAATCATAATCCAGAATAGTAGGATCGGCCTAAAACTCCACCAGACAATGGAGTACTACACCTGAAGAAGAAAAGTAGAGGGAAGCAGAAAGAAAAAAAAACACCTCCAACAAGCAGCACCGCTGGAGGAGTTAACCCTGGGAGAGTGAGATCTCTCTGTGTTCAGAGTCGGTCTCTTCCTTCGGTCCTTGTGCGCTGTAGCTTGCACTGCCAGTCTTGCTGTTTTGCTGTAAATCCATTCTTATGTATTTCTGTTTGTCAACTTTCAAAAGGGATTTATCTGCCAGCTGCTCTTATCTCACAGATAATGCAACTAAGAGGGAAGGAGCTTCAGCTGGGATGGTGGGATTAATTTTGAAGGGTAGTTATCAATAATAAACACTGCTATTATCTGTGAAGAAAAAAAAACTTCAGCTGAAATGTGGTATGAACCATCGACCGGTATGTGACATGAGGGGTGAGGGGGTTGGGGTGCTATAAGCCTGGCATGATATCAGGAAGTGGCCGAAATCTGTCTTCTCCTGTTACTGTAAGAGATTATTTTTAAAAATCACGTTCCTTATTTCGGTAGCAAACGTTTAACATGTGTAGCATTTCAGCATACTGGTAGCCTGTGTACTGGGCGTCTCAGTGATTTTATTTGAGTTTGAAGTAGGAAAGAACTAGCTAATTAGGAGTCACTGGCTCTGAACTTTCTTTCCCACAGTATGAGGAGGGAGGGGTGCTTTAAAAATTAAAGTAATACTCCACATCTTAACCCAGCCACTACTTTCATTTTAATAAGGGGGTCAAAGTGTAAAAATCCCATATAACATTATTCTGAATTTTAAACTTTAAACAATTATTTCCATTTAGCACCTCAAGGATCAACTGCAAACTCTTATCTGTATCCTGACACCCATATTCAAAGATTAAAACTATAAAATTCAGTTACGTTTTTACACGGGAGGGACGTAGCTTTGGCTTTTGAAAGCGCAGCAAATTTCTGGTTAAAAATATTGTTACTTAATGCATTTAAACATTAAACACCTTAGAATCCTGGAGACTATCCATTATTTCGCGTATGGAGTTGCATATCTACTGCCAGTTGTATAATTACTTTATCTTTCCCTTTTGTTTTTAGGAGGCCGAAGGTGATAGACTTTGCAAAGCCCTCACCTAAGAGAAAACTGAAAGCCAGCTTTTTAATTGCAACTGGAATTAGAGGCAGGAGAAACCAGGAAGGAAGGCAGAGGACTGCCAAGTTACAAAACCATGTTCTACCAGTATATACTAGGGGCTAGATGGAAGAACAACAGCAGGAGTATATAACGCAATTGGATACAAAACTACAGCCAATGATGTATCAGAGCTTGGCCTTAGCACCAAACCATGCCCAATCAGCCTACTCCCACGACTCCAGCAGCTTCATGCACCCCTCGGCCAGCTCCCCTGTCTACGTGCCCACTACCCGGGTACCCTCCATGCAGGCCCTCCCCTACCTCCAGAGCTGTGAGTCTGCTCACCAGAGCCACTCCTTGGGCAGCCATCCGGGATTGGGACAGCCAGATGGTGAAGGCTCGGCCTTTAACCCCAGTGGCGGTGGTGGCAGCCATGCTCCCTCTTCGGGGTTCTCCTATTGCCCCAGCCCCCTGCTGAGTGGCAGCCCAGGGTGGGACGGTGGGTACCAGAGCCCGCTGATGCGTGGTAGTGGCAGCAGCGCTGGCAGGGAACAGTATGGCAATGCCCTGATGCACTCCGTCAGTGCCTCCTATCCCACCGCTACCCCTCCTATGAGCCCTGCAGAGATGCCCTCAGCCTGGAGCCCAGGACATTTTGAAAGCACCATGCACCATAGCCTGCAGACACGGCAGGCCACCTTGCCCTGCACCAGGAGGCCCAGTCTCGGTATGTATAACCACACATTGGATCAATTTATGTATCTTAATTCCTGACAGTCCTTCTTCCAATTCTTCGCTAGTATAGTGGTTTATGTAGTGTTTAGGTATTTTCATTTCAAATCTCGAGTGTACTTGTGTCCACGCTGTCTGAAGAGGAGCTAACCTCAGACATACTGAATGTGAAATTAAAATCCTGAACTTGACTTGTTTTTCCAGGCATGTCTTCTCCCATCGACTGGACACCCTTGTAAATGAGGTGTTTAATCTTCATGGGTCTGTCCTGGATAAATAAGTACAGGAGAGCGAAACTGGGACTCCCATCTCTCTCGTTCTCTCCTCTCTTTCTCTCTCTCTCTCCCCCCCTTCAAATAACTTTATTGGCATGACAATACATACATATTTTGACAACGTTTATATATCAAACTATTAATGAGACATATGCACACACTACAATGCTGTCTCTCTCTCTGTCTCTCCGCCCCCGAAAATCTCAGGCCAGTGCAAGGGAGTAACTGTGAGGCTCTGGGAATTTTGAAGGAAAGGGGGAAGCATTCCGAAGTGGTATAATAGTAGCAAGAAACTGAGACATGGCAGCACTGAGAAGCACTGTTACAAATGCTCCAATAGTATTTGTGTATATACGTGTGTGTGTGTGTATGTGTGCATGTTTGTTTGGGGGAAAGGCACTTCTAATTTCTTCTCAAAAAGTTTATGTTGCATATTTTATTTATTTATTTACTAGAATATTGGAATTGCAATCCTTTGAGTCATAGACTTATTTCCAAAGGCTCCCCATCGGATGACAAATACAGACATGACAGTAGTACAGCAAATACAACCTTACATAACTGGTTGGACGGCAGACGTACAAACACTATTAAACAATGATACTTTGATGTGATTAGACTAAGTGTTAGCTAAGCAGTTGGATAAGTCATTTTCAGTTCTAAGCAGTTACAGACATCCTTTGCCATGGAGTAGTGCAGACATTACAAAACATTGGTGTGCACCTGTACAGAGTATTCATTTTATTGGTTACATACATTCTTTGCAAAGCAGTGGTGCAGGTTTAGACAAGTGATAGCTAAGCAGAATCACAAGAGAGCAGAGGCATGATAGTGGGCCCTGGTGGGGTTAAGTGGTGCAGTCTTGGGTTAGACCATGTCTTGGTGTGGGCCCACTTTAGTAGCGACTGGGCTGTGGTTTGAAAATGACAGTAGGACTAGCGCAGACATTTTAATTGCATCCCAAGTCTTGTGCAACCTGCTTTGGTCCTTCCTGTGTTGATGAATCGAAACATTCCTCTCAAACTGTGGGACAAAACAAATGAAAACAAACAGAGCAGCTGCTTCACCAACACAGGTTTGCAAATAAAAAAAATGTTCTTGTCCGAACCTGGATCTGAAACCCCCACAAAACATAAATATCGTGGTTAAGAAAAATACAAAATACTATAGGTCCATCTAGTCTGCCCAGTTTCACCCTACCCTACTCCATGACCTATTAATGCCCTCAACCCCTTGCCTCAAAATCAGAGGCAAAATCAATGACACAGTACCGAAATCAGGGACACATCTTAAAAAAAACGCACACTGGTATCAATTGATGAAGCTGTTGCAACAAATGGTTTAGTGATTAAAGTACTTTCTGATGGGAACTGGACTGCAAAACTATTGTCTGGTACGATTTTATGATTCAAATCTTTACTCTTCAGTGGCAAAAATGGCAGTTAGGAATTACAGAGTAATGCAAAATTGGGGAGAGATACGGACCTGCCCTTTACTCTGTGTCAGTCAATGAACACATAACTTTTAACAGTATTTTATGCAAACATTTGCAGAGTATGACACCCCAATTATAGAGTGAACAGACTTGAATTGCAATTCAGAATGAGCAAAACCCAGTTGTTGATATTTTATTTCAAATAACATGCCCACCTTCTTAAGCTGCAGAAACAGGCGAGTATTTGATGTGATTAACGGGTCTCTTTAAATCTTTATTTTTATATCTGTAAGGCCTTTTTAGACCTAAATTGTGTTACTAGGGAATATTATTGCATAAAACTGAAAACATGTGGTCTAGATTTTTTTTTTCATTCTTATGTAAGGGACTGGACTTGGGGAAGTATGCCAGGGATGGGGGGGGTTACATCACGAAAGCGACAGGTAAATTGCAAGGAGGGTCAGCAGCTTCAGAAATCCTTTAATTTTGTTTTATTAGTATTATTTTATCCGGAAAGCAATCATTCGGTTATAGTCTGAAAATCCTTCAAAAGCAATTTCCCATTATAAGTCAATGGGAAAAGTTAACAAAAAGTTCGACAATGTCGCAAATGCACTTTTTACTGTCGCAAATGGCTCTGTTACTGTCACAAATCCACCATTTTGTTTTCAGTTAGTGATATGAAAAATGCTTGGCATTTAAAATTGAGACCCTCTAGCAACCTAATTCTTTTTGTATTTACCTAGTCGAGCCCTGAGGATGCTAGCCATGTCTTTATTTTGGGGTAAAACACCCCAGAAATATGTTTTTCAGATTTCTGGAAAAAGTACTTTCGCAAAGTAGTGTCACACTCATGAAAGTGTCGCAAATTTTTGAGAAAGCTTTCGAAAATTGCGACACTACTTTGCGACACTATGCCCAAAATAACAGTAATTCTTTGGCACTCTGCTGCAAAAGAATGGTTTGGAG
Source organism: Neoceratodus forsteri (assembly GCA_016271365.2). NCBI lineage: Eukaryota > Metazoa > Chordata > Ceratodontiformes > Ceratodontidae > Neoceratodus > Neoceratodus forsteri. The sequence goes on along the minus strand of CM057455.1, from coordinate 1,135,358,066 downwards.
TTGTGGGCTGAAATTTAGAGGGAATTCAGCTGACATCTCACAGATGTGCCTTTCAGTATTGCATTGAAAAAATATTAAATGGTGGCAAAGTTACGTCACTCCAAAGTTGATGCTTTTTCCCATAGGCTAACATTACAGCGCCCGACACATTACAGGAATCCTTTGGCACCCTGCTGCAAAATAACGGTTTGGTCTTTTTTCCTGAAATTTGGAGGGAAGACAGCCAACAGCCCACATATGTGTCCTTCAGTAGTTTGGTGAAAAAATATTACAGGGAGTCAAAGTTATGGTGCTCCGAACTTCTCTTTTTTTCCCATAGGATAACATTACGGCGTTTGCCGCACCTTTCAGGGCCCGTATCTCGGAAATGGTGCGAGATACAGACTTTTTGTCGGAAAACTACTTAGCCCCCTAGTAGGGGCTAAGTTCAAAACTAGTCAGGACAGTCATAAATAATATGACTTTTAAATTTTTTTTCTACATTGTACGGTTCCTGAGATATAACCTATTTAGTATTCCAAGTCCTCATTTTCTGCTCCAAGATCTATTATTATGCATACATTCTTTTTACTCACTGTCTTTATCTATGCAGGTTTGGGGGAAAACCAGCCTGTGCACTTACGTTACTGTTACCGTTGCCCTTTCTACTTGCAATTCCGTACCCATTTCACTTACCATTGATGTCTACGCCACCATGTGCGTTATCCTTTGCATTTTTATTTGCGCTTGTGTTTCTGTTATTTTTTGCCATTTGTGTCTACAGTATGGTTTCTCTTTCTGTTTCACTTTGCGTCACCATGCCGATTGACATTTCTATTTGCAGGCACCATGTTACTATGTGACAACATATCACGTGGCAGACCGTTCCCATCTATGCTACCGTGTGCGTTACCCTTTCTGTTCTTATTCGTGCTTGCGTTACCATGTGTGCCACTGTTAGCACTTCTGTTTGCATTGCTGTTCCTGTTACTATGCCACAAGACATCACGTTCGGGCCCCGCACTCCCGCCGCTGCATTACATTCACTATTTCTCATTATCATTCTCAAAAAGAAGGGAAATTAGAGGCAACAAACTCCGTTTAATGCATTAGTTAGGGTTGTTCCACAGCAACAAAAGTGAGGAAATTCAGTGTTAGGGTTAAAATCCCCTTGAGCCCCCCGCACACCCCCAACCACGGCATTGAGGTGTGCATTGGGGTTGTCGAACTTCTGTTTTTTCCCATAGGATAACATTACAGCGTTCGCCTCACCTTTCAGGGCCCATATCTCGGAAACGATGCGAGATATGGACCTTTCATCAAAAAAATGCTTAGCCCCCATAAAACTAGCCAGGAAAATGATAATTGATATGACTTTTTTTTCCACGTCATACAGTTCCTGAGATATAAGCAATTTACTATTCCAAGTCCTCATTTTTCTGTTCTGAGAGTCATTATTTTGTACTCACTGTCTTTCTCTATACAGCTTTTGGGGAACGCCAGGCTGTGTGCTTACATTACTGTTACCATTAACATTTCTGTTATGGTTCCTTGCGGCCTCGCTTTCACTCTCACTGCTCACGCCATGCCACCATGTGTTTTACCCTTTGTGTGTTTTCATATTTGAGATTATGCGTTTGTGTTGTTTTAACATTTCTGTCCACAGTACTGTTTCCCTTTCTTCGCTTTGCTTCACCATGCACATTACGATTTGCGTTTACGGGCACAATGTTACTATGTGACAAGACATCACGTTCACTATTTCTCATTATCATTCTCAAAAAGAGGGGAAATTAGAGTCAAAAAACTCTGTTTAATGCATCAGTTATGGTTGTTCCACAGTGACAAAAGCGAAGAAATTCAATGTTAGGGTTGAAACCCCTTTTCATGCCTCCAGCCCACCCCCCAACTGGAATCAGGGTGCACATTGGGGTCATCGGTCCTAAATGTCACCCCATTCTATTCCTCAGCTTCTTTCCTCATGTGATGTGGTGATGTAGATTATGGCTGTTTTGTGTATGCTCAGGCAAGGAAAAGAGATATGGAAAGCTTAGAAAAATCCCTAAGTAAGATGGCACACTTTGTTTTAAAAGCAGGCTTCACCACTCATCATTGTGAACTGTATTCATGTATAGGTTGGACCTTGATGTAAACACATAGAAATACAAAATGGTTGAGTATGGTTTCTAAAATATTGTTGTCTGAATGAACACATCCCTTGTCTCAGTATGTGTCATAGAAACATAGAATCTGTAGGTAGAAAAGAAATGCATAGCCCCCCCATCTGACCATGACCCCCCAGTTGTTTTCACTCCTGCTACCTGTTCCAGGCAGCCACTATTGTTTTAGTGAAGTAGTATTTCTTCACATCATCCCAAAATGTCCCCCTTATAGCTTTGTTGCATGCCGTTTTGTTCTGTTGCATTTCCTCACTTTAATCAGATTCCCCATCTGTACACTGTTCATGCCTGTGAGGTGCTTGTCCATCTCAATCACATCCACCTTTTGAGGTATAATGTTATAGTCCCTCAATCTCTCCTCATATGGTTTCTAATGCAACCCATGTAACATTTTAGTTGCCCTTTTCTGGAATTGGAATACCTCTACTCTGTCCATGTCTTTTCTGAGATGCAGCCTCAAGAACTGGACACAATATTCCAGGTGTGGTCACACCAAAGATTTATACAGTGGTAATATCACCTGCTTCCTTTTTGTTTGTGATACCTCTCCTTATGCACCCCAACATCCTACTGGCCCTCCCCACTGCTTTGTCACAGTGCTCTGTGACTTTGAGACAATTAAATATTATAACCTAGAGGTTTCTTTTCTTCTTAGTGACCAACATTATCCCCCCCCCCCATTTTATACTTAGTTCCTGGACTTCTATGCCCAAGTGCAGGATTTTTCACTTTCTGCCAATAAAATTCAGCTGTGATAACCTTGACTACTTCAGGTCCCTACTCCCCCGTTCCCCCACTATCCACTCCATTACAGATCTTTGTGTCATCTGCAAAAAGACATTCCTTCCATTCAAGCTCTTCTGCAATGTCAATAATGAAGATGTTGAAGTGGACTGGTCCCAATATGGTACCCTGTAGCACCCTGCTGCCACTTTCTATTCAGTAGAGTTAGTGCCATATACTACCAACCTCTGCCACCTATCCATTAACCATTTGTTTTACCCCGTTTACCACTTTAGCTCTTTCTTATGTGGTACAGTGTCAGAAACTTTGTTGAAGTCCAAATAGGCCATGTCCCCTGTCATTCCCTGATCTATTTCTCTGGTCACTCAGTCAAAGGAATCAATCAGATTTGCCTGGCATGACCTCCACCTCATGAATCTATGCTGTCTTTGGTCTTGTAACCTCCCTGGATTCAAGATATTCCAATAGCCATTCCTTTAACAGGGCTTCCATTATTTTCCCCACACCTGATATGAGACTGATCAATCTATAGCTGCTTGTCTCTTCTATGCTGCCACTTTTCTGGAGCAGAACTATGTCTGCTCTCCTCCAGTCCCCTGGAACCTCTCCTGTTTCCAGTGATATGTTGAATAAGTCTGCCAGTGGTGCTACAAGCTCCTCCCAGAATTCCCTTATCAGACCTGGATGAATCTTGCCTGGTCCCATGGCCTTATCCTCTTTCAGGTTTTCAAAACCCTTCAGACACCTAAATGGTTACCTTGCTATGCTGTCACCTACCAGTTGCAATCTCATTTATGGTATCTCTAGGTCTGAATCCCACTAAAGCCACTGTTTGCACAGTATAGTGTTCTTCATCAAAGGGAAAACAGCCCATCCCTGTTGTTGCAGCTGAGAACACATTGATTTAGAGACAGTAAATCTGCAGTCTGCTTCTTTGGAAATGGATCACAGACTTGCCAATTTACCCCTTCTCATCTGTATTTGAAAAGACTCAGTCAGACACAGCACAAAATATATATAAAAATAACATTTAATACTCCACAATATTTGCATATGTTACAGGATACTATACACTAAAGACTTTGAGGAATACAGTATTTCTAGAGATAAAAATAAACACTTTTAGAAAGAAAGAAGAAAATCCTAATCAGAAGAATTAATCAGTTATCAGAAGAAAACCCTAATTTAAGAGGACTAAATTCTAAGTAGAAGAAGCTTACCCAACTGGGAACTGATGAATTATAGGAGGCTCAGACATACAGCAGAAATACAGTCATCTGGCATGCCTACTATCCCTGCATCTCTGCAGGCCTCTCTGATATCACACCCTGTCTCTGCCTTTTATCTCTAGGGATCACTTCTTTTCTTAGACTGGACCAAACTGGATCTGAGTATTTACCTCAGCTTGCATTGTTTCTCTGGCTCTCTATTAAAGCCCTTTGAAGTTTACCCTCCAAAAAAGGCTATTTTAGATCAGAAGACTTCTGCTAACCATATGTATTTCTTCTCCCAGGGACAGAAGATTTGCGATAAACTGTAATTTTATTTCCCACAACTTAAAATATTTTGCAAAGAAAATTGTACAATTAAAAAAAACACAGTTCCTGAGTATTAAATCTGTTAAAGTCCCTAGATGTTTCTTACTTTGGAGAGATGTGCATTGACCTTCATACCCCTGTGCAATGGAATAAATTGAAATCAGGTGCAAGATGTTGCAAGACCCTAAAACACTTTCAAAGAACAGCCAACAATGAATATAAATATATGTGTACCATCTCATTAAACAATTTTTTGTTCTAGGTGTATTGTTTATGTTGTACATAATTTGTTATGACATTTGTACAAGTAATTCACAAAAATGCAGTTAAAAATAGGCCAATAGCCCAAGACAGTGCAGTATATACTGTATATAGTTTAACATTTAAAAATGTTACATACTTACAATTGTAGTGAGCTACTGACTGTACTCAGCAGTCTGATTCAATCTGAAGTTGCTTAAGCACTGTAAACAACCCTGCACAAGCAAGAATTGCAGTAGTTACTCCATACTAGTTGCCTGCTGAATCTGAGAACTACAGTGCTGGTTCCCTGCCACTGTTTCAGAAAAAGACTAATGGGCAGCCAGAGGGTGCTGTGCTGAAGACGGCTGCTTGATTCTTCATCTCCCTGGATTCACCAAATATCATCATCCATCCTACAGATTCCGGACTTCCTACCTTCACCAGCATCTGAGATCTTACTATATGTACAGCGCAGAACAGCTCTGGTACAGTATTTTTATTGCCTCATAATAACTGAACGAGTTATCTACAGCTTTTCAATTTCTCTATTAAGGCCTACAATAATGGCAGACCAATCTCCACATAACAGTTCTCTTAATAGAGTGGATGCAATGTTTCAGCAACTAATAAGTGAAATCAGTGTATTAAAAATTGCATCTCAACAAAATATCAATAATATGCAGGCACTTGATCAAAAAATCAGTGCTACTGATGTTAAAGTATCTCAAAATGAAGATTCCATTAACACATTACAGGCTACCATCTGGGAGCAGGACAGAGTTATTAGGAACCTTCAGGACAAAATAGATGATATTGAAAATAGAAACAGACGTAACAACCTTAGATTTCTCGGATTTCCTGAAGGTGTTGAACTAGGAGATACCAGTGCTCTTCTAACTCATGTACTTCCTTCTTTGCTTAAATTACCAGCCGGCCAAGACCTAACCATCGAGAGAGATCTCACTGCACCTTAAATCCAAGGCCTGGACCTGACCAGAAACCCAGGCCCATCATTGCCAGATTTCTAAACCACACACATGCTGAACTGATTCTTCAAAAAGCAAGGCAATTAGGTGCACTTACTTGGCAAGAAAACAGAATCCTAATTTTCAGAGACTATTCTAAAGAATTATCTAACAAACGAAAAGCTTACAACCCCATTAAAACAATCCTTCATCAGTGTGGAATTAAGTTTGCACTGCGTTACCCGGCAACAATGTGTCTTTTTTTGAATGATTCTACTAGAGATTTCAGTACCCCAGAATCTCTCTCTGAATTTCTGAATTGGATACAGACCACAATTACATTGCCTTGCGATGCTAATGCAGCTCGTTCCTGCTCCAGCACAAGCACTTTGCAATTACAATGTCTTGCCCTTCCTGCTGAAACTGTCCTTCAGGTCCCTGAGAAATCTGCGGCCATCATATCTGCCACTGTAGCTCCTGCCAGAAGCTCTGCACACATACAAGAAAAAAAAGCATCTGGTTCTTCTCTAAATAATAATACCTTCTATTTAAGTAGTATTTCCACCTCTCCAGCTTCCCATGTGGAACGTCACATCAGTTTTTTCTACTCCTCTTACCTTGTCTAACAAATTCTCTCCTCTCCAAGAAGATCTGCACTCATCTATGGAGGATCTGAGACAGACTGTATCCGACACATTTACTCAAGATCCGAAGAAGATCTCAACGGGTAATGACTCTCCCGATTCTTCCTGGGCTGATCTTGTGTCCAGCTCTCCCTTAAATCATCTGAACCACCCAAAATGAAAAGAAGAAGAAAATCAAAGAGCAAGGCTACCTGAGGCCTTTCCCACAAAAAAAAAAATTGTAATAAACACTATGGCCCATAATTAGATGTGGTATAGCAGTTTCTCACCAGAGTCCCTCCTCTTCACACCACCTCACTCGATTCCTTCGGTACATTTACCGCAAAGTGCAGTCTCTATTGCACCCAACAGGTTTGGAGCACTTAAATGCAGTAAATTGCTGTTGCTGCTGAGAAGTCTGTATCTGTCTGTGGGAGGTGAGCCAATTGACACTGGAGGTATTTAATCCATGCGGGAGTTATTCTCAATGTATTCAATGGAAAAAAAAATAAGAGAAAGAATAAATATTACAATGTTTGTAAGATATCTTCTAATTAATCCTTGTGTGGTGCCAGACATTAGTATATATAATTGCTATTTACATTCTAATTTTTCATAAGCTTTATGCCACCATGTGGTCAGGCACATACATACATATATAGAGTTCTGTATTTCATATCAGTGTGCCCTTAACCCCTACTATTATAGCATTTTTCCACATAAATCCTATCATTTGGAATGTGGAAGATGATTAGACAAATCCTCTAAAATCATTTATTTATTTAATATTTATTTTGCATCACTTCTGGTATGTAGTGCATCAGGTGCATTCCCATTATATCTCACAGATTTTGCACCAAAGTATGCTTCCAATTGTATTTCTATACATCGAGTTTTTCTGCCTTTTCATATTATTCTTCATCCCACTTTCTTCCAAATCATTGTAACTTATAAAAAAGATTCCACAACACACTGATGCACTATGAACCTATAGTATATGCTGCATTCCCTAACATAGTTTATGTGGATTAATACACATCGGGCATCCTTTCATCTGGCTCACACTGTTCCAGCATTATCTGCCATCATGTTGGTATACTATATTTAATACTGGACTTATTGCTAGGTCCAAGCTAATTCATTATGTTTGGAATTTAACACTATTACATAATTATCCTTTTTTATTTGGTAGAATGATGTTTTGTTTTTTTCCAGGGTAATGTTTTAATTACCTCAGCACAAATCTCAATTACACTTCTTTAATATATTGTTATATAAAGTTTAGTATCTTAAGATTATAGGGTAAACCGTATCTTGAGATTCACTAATTACTCTACACGCCTAGTAGTGTAGAGTGAGAGTCCTGGTATATTTACCAACTCTTATTGCTCTGCATTTCATAAAAGTTTCAAATTAATATTCTTGTTTTTGAGTTTATATTAACGTTTGTTGGTTCTAATGTTTAATTACTTGATATTCCTATCTCTATACTCTCCCTCTGCGAGACAAAATGAATATAAATACTCAATCATCTCGAACCCATACAAGTTAAGGGCCCTGCATACATTTGTTTATTATATATATTTACCTTTTGAATCTGTGACATCCTCCAAATTAATGGTATTGAGTCCCTCATTTCTATTTGTAACTAATTACCTTATATCCTAGTACCATGAGTGATCTAATCTTACATTCATGGAATGTCAAGGGAGTCAACTCACCTTGTAAACATAAACAAGTGCTTACCTATCTTAAAAAGCATAAAACACATATTGCTTTCTTACAAGAAACTAAACTTTTATCAGAGGATGTTGACAGACTTAAAAGGGACTTGGGTCGGTCAAGTAAATGCATCATCTTCTCCATCCAAAAAACATGGGGTTCCTCTCTTAATACATAAATCTCTTAATTGGCCCCCCCATAAAAATCATTAGAGACCCGGATGGTAGGTGGATTATAACCTATTAAACACCACAGCAGTTCCGCTATGTTTGTGAATGTATATGCACCCAACTTTGATTCACCCATTTTCTTCCATAATCTATCCCAACAAATTATGATTAATAATAAAATAATTCACCTATTCTTATTGGTGGTGACTTTAACTTAGCACTACAAGCATATTTAGACAGAAGTAACTCATCCATGATGCCCACCCCGTAGTATTAATGCTCTATCAATGCTTATGAAGGATTTAGGTCTCTCTGACATTTGGAGACTACATCATCCCAGACAACGAGATTACACCTTTATTCCTCTTTACATAAATCATATAGTAGGATTGATTATTGGTTCTCTTCTCCCTCATTACTGAAAAAATTATTGATACATCGATTCTCCCTATTGTTATATCTGATCATTCCCTATCAGTTTGCATTTACTCTGGGGTCCACCTTCTTCTAAATCCCATCCTGACGTTTAGACCCACTTTTACTCAGAGACCCTGAATTCACTCCTTGGATTAAAACCCAGATTCAAGATTTTCTTTCTATTAACAATACTCCAGATATGTCTCAAGGTGCTATCTGGGAAGCATTAAAAGCCACTATTAGAGGTAAAATTATTAGTTATGCAGCACATAGAAAGAAATTAAGAGAACAACAATTAGCTAATTTAGAAAAATCCCTTAAAGAAAAAGAAACACAATACTATAAATTAAATAGACCCAATCATAATTCACAGCTTCATCTGGAAATTCTACGATTAAGAATTAAAATTAACGAGTTGATATCCAGGAAAGCTGAACTTGCCCTTTTTACGATTAAACACGGTTATTGGGAACAAGGAGATAAATGCGGAAAGTTGCTCTCTTACCAGCAAAAAACTCAATGGATGCAGAGACATATAGCAGGTCTAAAGATCCATCAGGTCAGACACACACACAGACAACCTTTCAATCAATCGTATTATGCAATCCTTTTACCATCAACTATACTCGCAACCTAATACTACAAATCCCAACCTAATACAACATTTTCTGGAAAAATTGAATCTATCCCAACTATCCCCTCAGGACAAAGCTGTGCTTGATAAACCAATCCCTTTACAGGAAATCCAAACTGCTTTATCATCACTAAAAAACGGTAAAGCATCTGGCAGTGATGGGTTCCCTATTGATTTTTATAAAACCCTATCTGACACTCTTCTGGTCCTGTATTAGTCAATGTATTCCAAGAAGCAACCTTAATAAAGAAACTCCCATGCACAATGACCGAAGCCATTATAACAGTCTTACCAAAAAAAAGACAAAGACCCTTTACTTCCTTCAAACTATAGACCGATCTCACTTCTTAATACTGATGGAAAAATCTCTGCCAAATTATTAACTTTCTGCTTAGAATCTTTAATGACTAAACTCATCCATACTTCTCAATCAGGATTTATCAAAAATAGAAACAGTTCCCATCATCTTCGCTCATTACTCAATTTAATTCACAAAGCAAAAATTCTTAAAACCCCTGCAGCTGCAATAGCCATTGACTTTGAGAAAGCATTTGACTCTCTCAGTTGGGAATATCTATATCAGGTGCTATCTCATTTTGGCTTTACAAATTATTTTTGTGCTTGGATTCAATTATTATATACCTCCCCTTCAGCTCGAGTTCTCACAAACTCTGTTTTGTCCCCATCCTTTTATTTAGCAAGAGGCACCAGACAAGGATGCCCCTTATCGCCTTCATTGTTTATACTTGCCATGGAACCTCTTTCTATGTCCCTACGTCAATCCAGTACAATTAAAGGCATTACTATTGGTAACTCTCACTATACTTCACTCTCATATGCAGATGATGTCCTTATTTTATTTGAAAACCTCGAAAGTTCTGGGCAACCTTTACTTAAACTACTGAATGACTTCACCTCCCACTCCAGACTAGCTCTAAACCTTAACAAATCTGAAATGCTACGATCAAATACCCTTTGTAGTCCCCTCACGAACAACTCATTAGGCTTTTGATGGGCCCCCCCAAGGTATATCTTATCTTGGCATTCGGATCACCCCGACATTGAATAAATTATGGGATACTAATCTTTCCCCTCTGTTAACCAGTATCCAAACAACACTTGATAGATGGAAGCTACTTAAACTTTCTTTTAATGGTAAAATTTCTGCCATTAAAATGTCTATAACTCCTAAAATGTTATACCTATTTTCCAATATCCCTTTGATACTTCCTTCTAGTTTTCTTACCAAAATAGACAAAATTATCGGCAGCTTCATTTGAGAAGGCAAAATACCTAGATTTAGTCGTAATAAACTTAGATCCCATTGGTCAAAAGGTGGCTTTGGCCTTCCTTGGTTCCAAGCCTACTTATGGGCTTTCTGTACATCTCAAACAATTAAATGGTTTAACAAACCCAACATCCAGTCTCCTTTATGGGTCAATATGGAAACATCCTTATGTCCTGGTAATGTGGTGACTTCTTTCCTTTATAACACCCTTACCTCTTCTTTAAAGTCTCACCCTACCATAGCTGCTTCTATATTCTATTAGAAAATCATTCACAAGCATATTAAATCTAACCCCAAACCTTTAGCTTACACCCCCATCTGGGGTAACCACCTTATATCTCTTGATAATTACACCATTTTTTTCTGTACCTGGAAAAATAAGGGTATTCTCTTTTTGCAGGATATAAAACCCAAGTCATTAAAGTTAAAATCTTACACCAATCTACGAGGCACATGGAATCTTCCCCATCAGGATTTTTGGAAATATCTACAGCTTCGTACTGCATGCAACTCTTACCTCACACCCTTCTCTATCAATTCTCTGTATGATAAGCACATCTCTAAATGGATAAAAACAACATCCAATTTAAATAGCACTGTTTACAAAGATATTTGTGATATCCTTCCTGACTACTCTGTCAATGCTAAAAACAGATGGAGTACTTTGCTACAATATAATATCAAAAATGCACAATGGTCCAGATGCTGGGTCTCCTGTCACAAATCTTTTAATGATAAATGCAGTTCCCTCATTCAAACTAAGATCCTTCATTTGTGGTACAGAACTCCTGTTGTATTACAAAAAATGGGTTTATTGAACAATAACAATTGCTGGTGCTGCAATTCCCCCAATGGGGATTTATTGCTTATCTTGTGGCACTCTCCTCTCATACAAAAGATTTGGCACTGTACTCACAGATTTGCAATGAAAGTGGTAGGTCAGCCTTTTACACTGGACCCTAAACATTGCATTCTTGGTATTTTTAATCACCGTTCTTATAAAATTTCATATTCACAGAGCAGATGGTTAAATATACTCTTCCTTCAAGTTCAATGCACAATCCTCATGCATTGGAGATCCAACATAATCCTGACCCTTCCCGGTATCATTAACCAACTATTGTAATATGCCTCTCTGGACCGTATGACATATACCTTGTCTGACCAACTCATGTTATATAACAATTGTTGGCAGGGCTTTTTTAATTTTTTGGAATCAACCAAATCTTCCAACACCAATGTATGGACTTACTATATATGGATTTTCCCCTTTTACTGATACATCATTGTAGTCTCACCTTTCTTCCCCCTTTTTTATAGTTTCCCTCTCTCTCTCTACTTAACTTTCTTATATATCTTTTCTTTCCTATACTCTGTTCTCAATCGTTCTTTATTGCTCCACAATCCTTTTACGAGTGTACTTTTTTCCCTTTTGCAGCATCATATATAATTACATAACATTTTAATATAAACCGTATCTAGATACATACATAGATACATAGACAGTGTTCAGATAAGGGCCTATGGCCCACCTAGTCTGCCCATTTGAGCTTGTAAGTTCAGTTTGTTTTCCTAGAAGTCTGTTTCCCCTTACCCCTGCCCTCTAGAATTCCTTTATGTCTATCCCATGCATTCTTAAATCCCGTGATTGTTTCAGCCCCCACCACTTCCTCTGGCAGGGTGTTCCACTTGTCCACCACCCGTTCTGTGAAGAAATTCTTTCTCATGTTTCCTCTGAATCGTCCTCCCTCCAACTTCATCCCATGCCCTCTAGTCCTGAAACATCTTTTTGCTTAAAAATAGTGTTTCCTGCACCCTGTTCCTCCCTGTAAGATACTTGTATGTCTCTATCATATCCTCTCTCCTCCTCTCCTCCAGGGAGTACATGTTCAGTTCCTTCAACCTGTCTTCATAGGACTTGTGATGCAACCCATGCACCATCTTTGTTGCCCTCCTCTGAACCTTCTCTACCCTGTCTATGTCCTTACGTAGGTATGGTCTCCAGAACTGTACACTGTACTCCAGGTGGGGCCTCACTAGTGTCTTGTATAGCGGAATTATGACCTCCCTTTTCCTAATCATCTAATCATACTATCTGCTTTAAGTTCACTACAAATGTCAAGTATATGCTAATTACATGACCTGAATTGTTTACTATATTTTAAACCAAAAGCTCCTTGTATTATTGTAGCAATGTTCTTATTATATGCTGCCTCAATTTCTTAAAAAAAAATCCTCACATTGTACTGTACTGTAAGAGGTTTATCTGTATATCTTATGAAAAATTAATAAAAAAATTCAACTGTTTCAGAAAAAGACTAATGTACTTTCATGTGGCATTAGCTGACTGCAAAGTTTGGCAGCCTATTATTAGTGCTTACTTACAAGTGAAGTCAGCTTTTCCTAGTCATCATGTCAGGTCCAGCTTGTTAGGGCATTTCTCATTTGGAAAAGGATGAATGTCTTTCCCAGGCTATGACAAAAAAGCCAGCTGGCTTAAAAATGAAGACGCCCTGTCTCTAGTGGATACCAAGGTGTGGCATCCCTGTCATCTGGCACAACTCCACATACAGTACTCTGCCATCTGGAATAATACACAGACCTTCATGCATATTTAGAAACATCATTTAGTTAACAAGTTTTACAAAATAACATGCAAAACCATGCTTAAAGGCACTCATACGTATGTCCTGATACGTTACCAAAAAAATCACTTGCAGCCAAAATGGTTTCTTTGGGCCCACATTCCCACTAGGCAACTATTCTCATTTGGAACATTTGCTGCTTAACTTTACCTTTTTTGTCTTTACTTTATTGAAAGGCTATGCCTGCAGTTCAACGGGTTGGAGCAACCAGTCACACCCCTTGCCTGAGCTATAGAAGTCATTTCCAGTATCACAGAGAAGTACTTTTTATATTTGCTTGTGAGCATGCACAAGAAACATTATGTAACAGCTTAGGAGAGAAGCAGGGTTTTGGAGGTGCAGCACTGTGGCACCAATGCCCCACTGCATTTAGAGGCATGGCCTCCTTTCCCTAATGCAGTGGCATGCTGCTGACACTAGTTTGGCAAGCGTGCCACCAACTTGAAATTGCCTCTACAATGAGGGAGTAACCCGTCATTGCTGGGTGGTACATTGCCTGGTGTAAAATTTCCATTAACATGGTGGCGGCTGTCACCGTCCACCTGAGTCCCCATGAAAGCCAATGGGGGTGCTCAATCCCTCTGTCAGCATGCCCCCTCCCCATTTCATTTGCTGATGGGGGAGCTCACTCCCCATCAGCATAATGTCCCTGTAGATTTTGTTTGCCGAAGGAGGTGTCCTATCCCCTCAGCATCATGTTTCCCTCCCTAAACTCAAATCCTTTTTTTTTTGCTGTTTGGGGGCCCAATCCCTATTGGCTCCAGTCCCCACAAAAAAGAAACATGCAGGTGATATGCTGGGAGCCCACCCCAGCATAGCAAATCTACCTGCAAAAAAAGAAAACCTTCCCACAATAGTTTCAATTTGTTTTATTTTACCTGAAAAGTAGAAATAGTCCCTTGTTGTGTCCAATTCCCCCTCCACATCCCCACACCCCCCTCACCCCATACTTAGCTCCAGAGCCCAGCGCAACAATCTCCGGTGGACCAGGAACACGTCTGCACTCTTCAAAGCTGACTGTGAACTGAAGAAATGCCGGTAAGCTGTATAATAGCATAAAGTTTTTTTTTTCAACTTTGGTGCATATCACGGCCATTTTTGTGATTTTAGCACCAGATTTTCAACACGGGGGGACCCCGCCTCATGAATTCAGTCACTGTCATCTCAGTATTCGGTCCTGAAAGTGATTTCGGAGTCACTGCGCAGAATCACCTTTCAGGATTGATTAACGAAACAACAGTGTTACTGTTCATGAGGTGGGCTCCCAAAAGGCCTATGTGACAAATTTGGTGAAAAAAAATTCCGGAACATAACAGTGTTACAAGCATGCATTGCGCAGTTTCTATGCACGCTCATAACTCTGAGAATCTGTAATATTTTCACTCCAGATTTTCAGCATTGCTATCTTTTCACACCTCCTTATGAACAGTACAGCTGTCATTTTTCACATCCTGCCTGAAATGTGGTTTCGTATATGTGGCACACAATGGTGTGGTTACTGTGGGAAATCAGCATTCGGGGCTTATTAACAAAATTACAGCGACATTGTTCATGAGCAGAGGTCCCAAAATGCCTATGTTGAAAATCTGGTGAGAACATTTCACAAAATTACTGTATTACGAGCATGCATTGCACAGTTTTCATGCACGCTTGTAGCTTCACAAATTTTTTATATTTTCACTCTAGATTTTCAACATTGACATTTTTCCACATCTCCTTTTGAATAGGATAGCTGTCATCTTTCACATCCTACCCAAACTGTGTTTTCCTACATCTGGCGCAGAATGGCATGGTTGCTGTAGCAAATCAACATTCAAGACAGATTGACAAAATCACAGTGCCACTGTTCATGAACAGAGGTTCCAAATGCTTTCATGAGGTGGGGGTCACAAAAAGGCCATGTTGAAATTGGTAATGCAAATACCAATGAACACCCAGGGTGTTACGATTCCTACCCATAATATCCCACCCTGTACAGACTGACAGGCATTAAGGGTGTGCCTTTGGATTGCTGGCTGTAATGCTCATGCCATTCCACCCCATCCTGCAGCCAGTGATAGGCATTGAGGTGTGCCTTGGACTCTTTGGCCACGGACTTCACCCATTGTACTATACTGTATCTATTTCAGTGTATGTCCTTATGAAATGGGGTAACTGTAAAGCCGAACACCCCAAGGCACACCTCAACACTTGTCGGTGTCTGCAGGATAAGGTGAGGTGAAATGGCATGAACGTATGTATGACAACCCAAAGGCATACCCCAATGCCTGTCCATCTTTGCAGGGTGGAGGTGGGGTTCACATGAGTTCAGTACTTCACTGCCATTCCTATTCTGCCTCTGCCTAACTGCTGCATATCCAATGCTAATACCCTGAAGCAAACATTCGGCATTGACAAATGCTTGTTCTTTGCAGCTGGAGGATCTGCTGCCTCCCCCCCCCCCGTATCCAGTGTTTCCCCTCCATTTTCCTGAGCTTTGGACTTCCATTTGGTTTGTGCTGGATTTCTGCTTGTTTATGCCTCTCTGGCTCTTTGGTCAGTATTTTGCTTCCTACCTCCTGGCTGCGGTTGTGCTTCTCTCGGTCTCCTGTTCCTGCTGCTCTCTGTTTTCCTTGTTCCCTGTGCTTTCTCAGTTTGTTTATTTTTGGGCTTTCTAGTTTTCCCTGCATCCTGCCTTCATCAATTGCTTTGCCTTCTGCTATTCAGGCCCCATTTAGCTGTTTTCCCCATACTATCCGCAATCTCAGTTCAGACTACAATCCTTGATTGTTTACACCGGGCTCTTAGCTAGGCAGCCACAACTTTCTGTGTTATGTTGTTGTTCCCCAGCAGCCTGCTCTCTCAGTTTTGGTTTCCATTATTTCCGCCTTTTTGGGAGTCTGAATTGTTTATTTTAACTCAGTTCAACAGCAGTGTTTAACTCGGTTTCTGCCTCACACGTATGCGCAGGTTACAAAGTAGGCACTGATTTATCCTAGGAGTTTGTGTCCTCAACCTTTGTCTAAATTACAGCTCAATTCTTAACTCAGACCTATGTGAGGGTCTCGATCATAAGCAAACAAAATTCATCCTCACATTAATTGTTTATATCTATGTGGAGGTGCCAGTATACAAACTTTGACCTATGTGGAGGTCTCGTCTACTCATACTTTCATCACGCAGGTCTACAGTATGTGCAGGTCTTCTATATGCAATACCATCCAACTATTCCACATCAGATGCATGCCAACCACACTCACACCATAATATTTCTCAGGGTTCACTCTGTGGCCGATGGTCTCAGTCTGTACCCATGAAGTCTGCATCTTGAGCATGTGAACCTTGGGGCAGGGTCCTTCTCATCCAGCCCACCAGTGGGAAAGTCCCCATTCTGAGTGGAGCTTTAGCCATGCAGATGTATCAGCACCGCCTCTTGATGTAGAATTTAAGACTTCAGCTACAGAAGGGTGGGGCCCTTAAGCCCAAGGGGGCTCCTTTTGCTGTACTGACTGAGTTGGCAGCACCTTCGAGACTTATTCTCCCTACAACCGCCTAAGATTCACCTTGTCTCTGTGTCCTCCCCTTCCCTACCTCTCAAATTCTCAGCTTCACTGTTAGGCCTCCTTCGAGGCTGGGTGAGTGTCTTTCAGAAGTTGTTGCTGTCCTCCAACCGACACCTGCCTTGGGGTGAGTGTCTCCTAAATGTAAGTCTCCTTTTGCTACAGAGTCTGCTGCTATATAAGTCAGTTCATTCCAGCCTCACTCAGAAGCACTTTTTTGTTGCCCCACACCCTCCCCTCCCCTCCCCTCCTCCTCCTGCAGCATGTCTCTCTCCTCAGGGCTATTTTCTAAGGCATCTTTAGCCTAACGGAATTCTTCCCATGGCATCTCTAGGGGTGGAACCTTCCTCAAGGGTTCCTTGCCTTTCGGTACCCAAACAGGATGGTAGTTTCCCATGAAGCAAAGTGTGTGAATGACCAAAGTTTATCAACAGTTGGACAAGCATAACTACACACTAAGTTGCGTAAGCCCATTGAATGTGTCTTACAATTCGTTTAGTCAGGATAGCCCAGCTGAGATGCAGCATCTTGTTTTCAATGGGTCTGCTGCTTCTACCCATTGCCACAGCTCCACAGACTGGAGCATCAAGGGGTTAAATAGCTTGACATAATTACTGTTTGGCTCTGGAAAGCACTGACTCCTACACTGCCACTGATTCCTGCACTCACACTATTCTCAGCTGCCTATAAGTTAATGCTAGATAAGCAACTAAAGAAAAAGGAACACAGGATTATCACCCTGAACTGGTAGTATAAAGATCCATGGATGAAAAGTCTTCTCTGTTTTCATATATTTCTTTGTAATAGCCCATTTTCAAAATATTGTGTGTGGGAACGTTTTGCTTAGTGGTAGTTTTATTTTGTGGTTTTTAATTCTGTTCATTAAATGTTCACATTTATAGTGAATATGTATTTTTGACCGGAAAGCTAACAGCAACAGTTCCTACACAAATATGAGGAAACTGTTTACCATAAGTATTTCTACATTTTAGACTTCCTATTAGATTGTTCTGTTTGAATGGGCAAAAAAACAGGAGTGTAAGGAACACTGGACCTTGTATTTGAACCGCATGCAAAGTGGCACCCAAAGGGATTTGTGTGTGGCACAAAAGGATGCATATTGGAAACCAAATGCTAAAGCCCTTAGCAGTGCTAACAGGTTTCAGTATGTGAACACTATACAACAAAACCATAAGCATTGTGTGACCATAAGCCATAGACATGGCCACACATGCAAATATCTCATCACACTCAGCAAACTGGGCACTTCGCAAGGCACAAACCCCATAGTACTTGAGCACAAAATAGTGATATTCATACAAAAAAATGCTAGTGGCCCTACTCCAAATGCAAGCTTCTAATACCTCCATACAGTACCTTTAACATATCGTTGTCTGAATCTTCAAGTCATTATAGAGGCACATTATACTGGTGTGCAGTAGACAGAGGCTGTGGAATGTGAAGTTATCTACTTCCACACATGAGATGAGCCAAGAGGATGCAGTGCAGCTTTTTCACAGTGACAGAAACATACAGTTCTGTTTGAAGAGGCCAGCATGTACACTGTAAGTGCCCAATCAGGGTTCGCAACATAACTATGCCCCCCACCCTTTTCCCATCCCTATGTATACTGTCCTTGAAATCCAATGGTACCACCACTCTCTCCCTATCCACATGTATAATATCCCTGGTGCATAATATATATAATAATACATGGGCTGCTGTGCATAACGAGAATATTATAACTGGTGACCCACTATATCAACCCACTTCAGAAACTTTTCAAAAGCCTTAATGACCCGGTGTGAACAGCATTTTTTGGCCTCACACTCTCAGACTCAAACTGCTTTCTGCTAGTGTTCAGTTCCTCTTCAAACTATGAGTGGGAAAGACCACTGTCAAGAGAGACGGTGGCAGCATGAGGTTGTTCTGGCAGGTTGTGGAGGAAACACACAGGAAACACACTGAGGGTAAAATTAAAGTTACGTGCTGTTCTGGAGTCAGCTGTTCCAGTGCTTGTTCTCTTGCTCCCTCCTGCAGCATAGTCTGGTGGTGTCCCAAGTCATCATGATGGCAGTGACCCCAAGAGGTAAAGACAGTACAGCTATAGTTCAGTTTGGTGACCTGCAGTGGTAGCTGTAGAACAGTGTGGTTGTGCTAGTAAGCAGTGGTCCCAGCGGAGCAATGTTTGTTTGTCGGTCCATGGCATTAAGAGAGAGAGCAGAGAAGAGGAAGACAGGGCAGAGAAGAGGGATCAAGCCAGCGACAGCAATGAAGATCACTTATGCTACAGTTTCTGATGACTCCCTGCACCAGTAATTATAAAAAAAATAATACAAATGCGACTATATTTCTACCGAGTTTTTTTAACACAGCCTCAATGTGTGACGACCTTATAAATCTCTTGACCTTCACCCCTGAAGTTTATGGGTCATCACACATCTCGGGTGTGCAAAAAAGCTTCATAGCATACCATCACCAATGCATTATTCTCTATTTAATAGACACCAGAAGTATGTGATGCTACATGTAAACCTCGAGAGTGAAGCTCAAGGGGTTTATTCAAGCATTGCACACCTTGGGTGAGTATTAAATTTGAGCAAACACTGCACCCCATTATTTATTTTATATAATTATTGTCCATTTATTTTTTTATTACCACCCCCCTTTTCAGCCAGAAGTGGGAGGGGTTGATTCTGAAGCCAGGCAGGGTGGCAGAAGCACAGGGGGAGTTATGTTGCTGGGCGGCAGGAGCAGTGAGGGGGTTTCCCAATTACATTATGTTAATATCCCCAATAAAAATGAGCTTTAAATCTTTTTTTAATAACCTCTAATTATCTACAAGCTAACCACATCTCCTAGTAGAATACAACACCTATTCACCACCCTCTCAATGAAGAAAGACTTCCTTACATTCCTCCTGAATTCCGCCCTACCTCAACTAATTTACAGTTGTGCACTCTTGCTGTAGGCCCCTCACATTGCCTAAGCAGGTGTGTCTACCCTGTTTATTCTCTTCAGGTATTAAAATGTCTATCATGGCTCTCCTTTCCTGTATTGCCTTTATGGAGTTCAAGTCCAAATCAGCACTTTGCTCTTCATAGGTCTTTCCCCTGTTGTCTGTGTATTATTTTGGTTGCCCTTCTCTGGTCAAATTTTAATTATCCCTGCATTTTTAACATGTGGGTTCCAGAACTGTGTACAGTACTCCAAATATGGCCTCACAAGTAATACGTACAGCAGAAAAATCATTTACTTTCTTCTGCTACAGAAGGCCCTTCCTATGCACTATGGTATCCTGCTTGCTTTCCCATATGCCTTATTGAATTGGGCAGTGTTTGTAATGCTGTCACCTATAACAATGCAGAGGTTTTGTTTCTCTGCAGTTAGCGCTATGCTGCATCCCATTCCAGCGCTGTGCTTTCAAATTTCATAACCCCCTGTGCATGGCCTTGCACTTTTTGGTGTTAATTTTGAGCTGCCAGATCACTGACTATGTTCCCAATTTCTCTATGTCTTTTTTTCAAGGCCCTAATCTCTTCCTGGCTGCCAGCCTACCTATTTTTTTAGTTTCATCCACAAAGAGACATGTTTTGCCATACAGCCCTATTACAAGGTCGCAGATAAAAAAATAAAGAGCATTAGATACAGAGCAGATCCCTGAGGCACCCACTAGTCTCCAAACCTCTGAGTGTTCACCATTCAGCACTACCCTTATGAGTTCTTCCACCTAACCAATGTTCCAACCACCTAGATTAGTCTTCCCCAACCCCTAAGTCACTCACCTCCTTCAGCAATCATTGCACTGAATAACAATCATTGCTAAAATGTAAATACAGGACATCTGATATTTGGTCCCCATTCTTTGTCTGAGACACCTTGCTGAAGAATTCAATGAGGTCTGCATGGCAGGACCTCCCCTTCATGAACCCATGTTGTATGCACTATTGAAGACTGTATTTCTCCAGGAAATCTACCAGCTGATCCTTAATAATACAGCAGTTTCAAGTAGCTTCCCTACTATTGAGGTCAGGCTAACCAGTCTGTTGTTGTCGGGTCTCCTTGGACCTGATGTTAAGAAGAAGTATAGCATCAGACACTCTCCATTCAATAGGGGCAATTCTGTTCAGGAGCAAGCAGTTGAACAGGTCCTCCAAGGGTGCTGCCATAGCCAGTTCCACCTTCCTGTGCACCAGGGGATATATTCTGTCCAATCCTGGTGATTTACATACCTCCAACCACCACAAGCACTTGAGTACTCTGTCCTGTGATGGTCCCCATTGCCACCTTTACCTCCCTCCTGGTGTTGATGCCACACTTCAAGAGTGGGCTTCAACTGTCAACTATGAACACTGAGCAATAACTCCTGAATATGTTTGCTTTTTCTTATCCTCCACCACCCATATCCCCCCTTCTTCAGCATTTTAAACCTTCCCCCCTTGCATTTTCTCATCTCCCTAACATCCCTAAAGAAGGACTTTACATTATCCTTACCCCTTCTGCTATTTTGAGCTCTGTCTCTGCTTTAGTCCTCCTTCCCACATAACAAGCCTCCTTCCATTTGTTAAGCCCCAGAAGCAAATGATTTGATACTTTTTATTGGACCAACATAGATGTAACAAAAAGAATGAAGTCTTTTAGCTTTTGGACCAGCAAGTCCTTCCTCGGAAGCTTAATGATAGTTATTTAGAAAATTCCATACTTTTAACACCTAGATCATAGGTGCCAGAAATGGGGTGGTGGAGGGCAGCGTTCTTCAATACTGTTTTGTGCACCAGGAGGTTGCCCCTACATGCTGCACACTCACTAAGAATTATTATTACACTTATACTGCCTGTGCTGCTTGCTCCATTGCTTTTTGCCTAAATCTGATTCTGCTATGCCACCCCCTCACTCCACTCTTCTAAAAGAAACAAAAGAAACTGACATTGTGTCAAATGCCTCGGCCCGCAGAGATGAGTTGTAAAGTAGGTAGAAGTTAACGGTAGCATAAGAACTTAACACTTCTTTTACTTATATGCATTTACAGGGCAGCTTGGCAGCAGCTTTAACTCCTCCGTCCATCTAGCCATCTCCACTCTTCTTTGTTTTAGTGCCTGGAGTCAGATGGGATGACAAATACACACTTAGCACCCATTTAGTGGTTAGCCATTAGACAGCCCTAGCCCACCAGCTGCCAGCATTCCGTTTAAGGTTTACTTTATTATTCACTGGCACGTCTCGACAACAATACATTCACATCACATTTAATTGAAGTAAGGCTTCAGCTTTTGTTTTAATGATGTCCCACAGTCGCAGAAGTTCTGAGAGCCGAGCCCTGCCCCCACCCCCTCAAGAACTGAGAGAGTGTCAACTCATCGTAGATAAAAAAAAAAAAAAAGGCACCCGAGCCATAGGGGGTGTAAAAGTATCACACACACATCCCCAAATCCCATTTCGCTGACTCCTTCTTCCGGCTTTTGTTTTCCATTGGTTGACTTGAGTGTAGTAGAGTCGGACTTTTACGCTGACTGACTTGCTGCTGAGCTGATTCACTGGCCGGCTTTGGCTTGAGCTTCACTGTGTACAAACACAGCCTGTGTTTGCTTTTCCAGCCTTTTCACAATTCACAGGCTCCACTTCAGTTCAGTAAAGTAAGTTTTACTTTGTCTCTAAGTGACTCGACTCCTGGCTGGCCGCCTGCAATGAAAAATCCATGCTGCTGTGAAGAATCCCTGCTGCTAAGTAAAGAGTTGACTAATTGAATTTGAGTAAGTCAAATGCCCAACTAGTCTATGTACTGTCATGATTCATTAATTATTTGCTGTTAGTTTGTTTTATTTTTTTTTTTCCAATTTCATTTTTATTAAGATTTTTATACTTTGACAGTCACAGTTCACTTGGTTATAAACCAATGGTAATACATTGTTTGTACAGAGGCTCCATTCAGAAGTAAATAACAGATTAGAGCTATCAAATAACTTTCTCTTATCTGAAGCTAGCATCCTGAGAGCAGTTTCCATCATTCCATGTAACAAACGCTTCCAATCTTCCTCCATCCACCCACCCCTTTCATCCTCCCCCTTCAGATCATCATTTTACCCTGCTTGTTGCGTTTACTCTTAAGTGAGTTGAGGTGCATAATAAAAGAGCCCAATCCAGCTGATCTGAGCAGTCAGGCTGAGTGCGTATGGTATTAGGGCACAAAGCTTGGGTCTTTGTTCATTATACATATAACCCATCTTCCCCATTTTAAAGAACCCAGCTCCGCCTTGTCATTTAAATTATAGGTCATTCTTTCAGATCTATATATAAGGTTGACAATCTCTCTTCAACCCGTGATGGTGGGCACCAACACCATAAGCTAGTGTTTAGTAATAGCCTTCTTTGCTGCCAGGAGTAGGATATTCAACAGATACTGAGAATGAAGGTCATGCAACCCCTGAGGAAGGACATGCAGCACAAAAAAGTCTCCTCTATAGGGGAACATGATCCCAAAAACCTCATCTAATTCCTTAAACACATCCTATAAAAAGGGCTGCAATTTTGGACAGGACCAAAAGATACGAGCATGGTGAGCAGAAAGTTCACTGCATAGCCGCCAACAGGCTGCCCCAATGAAGGTGTGATAATATGAAGTTACCACTGGGGTATGAAAGAATCTTAATAGAAGTTGCCAAGAGTATAACCTCCAGACATGAGAGTAGGTGATTTTTGATGTCCTGCTGCATATTATTTCCCACTGTTGTGGTGAAATTTGCATTCCCAACTCCGCATTCCACCTCTCCCCTATCTGCAGAGTATCCCCACTCACCAGAGGCAACATTGATTTACATATAGCAGAGATAGCATGTGCTAATCCCTGTGCTTTTATTGCTTGTTGGATCAGCTGAACCAACTGAGGATGACTGTCAGGAGTACGGACATTAAGGGGAGAGATTCAAAGTAGTGTCCTAAGCTGCAGGTATGGAAAGAAACATGATCGAGGCAGATGAAACTCTTGGCTAATCTCGCTGAAGTCTCTAAAGAAGGGGCCCCTCTGAAATTGTGAGAGCCTTGAGAGATAGACATGCCACCAGTTCCGAAATGTATGATCCAGAAGAGCTGGGGAAAGTCCTCCAATAAGTCTATTGGGCACAACATGACCAGGAAGGGCATAATCCCTAGTGCCCTGCATATCAGACACTAAGCCTGCACTTGGTATATAACCTAGGGACTCCAGGTTGTTTGGTCACTCGAGGGTGGATTTTTATAGAGAATTATTCTATAATAGTCCCAGCAAGGGAGCATACTTTCCTCGATTTCCCTCCATTTAGCTGGGTTCATTCCTATCAGACGCTGTATTAAAAATGCCACGTGGGCTGCCCAGTAGTATAATTTTAAACTAGGGAGTGCTAGACTGCCCTGATCCCTTGGAAGAAAAAGAATTTCCATTCTTATTCTAGGGCATCTTCCAGCCCAGAAAAACTGCAAAATAGCTTTATTCCAAACTTTAAAAAGATTATTTGGTAGGTTAAGGGGGATGTTCTGGAAGAGAGAGTGCCCTCAGTAAAATCACCATCCTGACCACCTCAATATGTTGAATCAAATTCAGAGGGAGTATACCCCATCTCTCAAGATCTTGTTTAATTTGAGATGTAATGGGGTGGTAATTATTACTGTAAGCCTCAGTTGCTTTGTGGGATAAGTATATCCCTAAGTATTTTACCTTTGAGAGCTCCCAATAAAATGGGTACCTCTCCGTTAAAAGTTTGGGAAGGGAGAAGTGGAATGTAAGGGTGTCCATCTTGGCAGTGCTTAATCTATAACCTGAACATGCACCAAACACCTCCAGAAGCGAAAGACAGCAGGGATTTAGTTTAGTGAGGAACAGAAGGATGTCGTCCACGTGGAGAGCTACCCGGTGATCCAGTCCATCTAAATTCACTCCTGAAATCCCTGGGGAAGATCTGATTGCCTGAGCCAGGGGTTCTATGAAGAGGGCAAATAGGCCCAGGGACATAGGGCATCCCTGGCATGTGCCACTGAAAAGGGGGAAATAGTTGGAGTGATGGCCTACTGCTTTAATGCACACCCTTGGGGATTCATATATGTTTTGCAGAATAGATATGAAGGAGGGCAGGAAGCACATTGTCGCCATCATGGCAAAAAGGAATGGCCATGACACCCATTTGAAGGCCTTCTCAGCATCCAGGCTGAGAAGGACTGACAGGTCTCTCCGAGAATGCATCACATGCACCAAGTGTAAGGCCTTTCTTACATTGTCCGTGGTCAATCTAGAGCTTACAAAACCAGTTTGATCAAGGTCTATCAGGTTTGGCAGAACATTGTCTAGTCCGTGGGCCAAGATAGACATGAAGTATTTATAGTCCATGTTAAGGACTGATATTGGTCTGTACGACCCACATTGTAATGGGTCTTTGCCCGGCTTATGAATAACTGATATTGCTGCATATTTCCAGCTGGGGGGGACCTCCCCCTCAAGGACCTCATTAAAATCATCTATGAGGAGTTTATTAATGGCTTGAGTTAAGCCCTCACAAAACTCTGCCCCATATCCATCCAGACCTGGAGCCTTCTGGGTTTTGGATCTGGAGATGGCTAACGTTAGTTCCTCCAGCGAGATCAGTTTCACTAAATTATTTTGTTGATCTGGAGTAACAGTAGGAAGCTTTAAGGGCAAAAGAAAAGAGTCAGTGTGGAAAGGGTCAGTCGGGTGGTCCAGGGCATAAAGGGAGCTATAGTATTGACAGAAAACTTGGGAAATGTCTTTAAATTTAGTGTACTGAGGTCCCATTTTAGGGTCTTTTATTGCTGCAATTGTGGTCTGTTTGCGCTGTTGCATAGAGCCTATAAGCTAGCAAGCATGAGGCTCTAGGGCCAATCTCACCATATCTCTGGTGCAAATATGCCAATGCAATTTCCGTCTGCTGCATGCAGATACAATCAAGGTTCTCTTTAACCTGCTTTATCTGGGGAAGGACTGAGTCATCTCCTTGTTGGTGAACTTGTTACAAAAACTGGAGTGTTTGTTCCAGCTGTGTTTGTCTCTCCTCCCTTGTCCTTATCAAATTGGCTGTATATTTTATCAGGTGACATCTCAGGACTGCTTTCAGAGTGTCCCACCTGATCGTAGTGGGAACCTCTTCAGCAGCATTATCCTGTATGATCTCCTTGATCTTGTCTCTGAGAAACTCTCAAAATTGTTCACTTTTCAGGTGGGTGGGATTAAATCTCCATATTGTATTACACCTTTCTCAGCCCAGATCCCATAAAGTGATCGGGGTGCATGATCTGAATAAGCTATAGACCCCCTACATGGCCTCAACTAAGGAGCCAAGATACTCCTTCTGCATAAAGCAGTGGTCTATTCTTGTGTAAGTTCCATGGACGGCTGAGTAAAAAGAATAACCCCTATCTCTAGGGTGCAGAGCCCACCAAGTGTCTATCCACCCAACCCCCATGGTGAACTGTTTGAAAAATTTATGAGAGGCCAGTTGTGTGCCATGCCGGGACTTAGAATTATCTAGAGCTGGGTTCAGAGCGATGTGAAACTCCCCCACCAGAATCAGAACACATCTTGTCAGCTCAATTATTTAGTCCAACAAGAACCGAATTGTCGGGGAGTTTGAAGCTGGGGGGAGATAAACATTAGCCAGGGTAATTTCCTGATCATACAGTATTTCTGTCACAGTAATCAACCTGCCTTCCGGGTCTGCCCATTCCTTTACTTCCCAGAAGGGAAGATGGGGGGCAATCAATATTGCGACCCCTCTTCTCCCACCCCCAGGGAAAGCCGAGGAGAAAATCTGTGTGAAACCTCTCCTCTGCAGTTTCCTGTGTTCAGTTGTATTTAAATGGGTTTCTTGCATATAGATTATCTCAGCATTTGATTTCCTGGCCAGCGTTATCATTCTGGATTGCTTCACGGGGCTGCTCAGACCATTCACTTTCAACAAATATATTTTTAAGTGCTTATGAGCCATGAAATTTCCCAGATTAATTCTTCCACTGCAACAGGCATACTAATCTCTTGAAACTTTACCAGTGCCTCTTCCTGAATTTCTAAGAACATATGACTGCCTTCCTATCTCATAAAGTAATAATCCAATAGGTTAAATACTAAACTTATCTCTTTTAAACTGAGACTCAACAGATAAGCTTGTAAAGCTATCCAAAAACTGACATAACCACAAACTTTAAATAACATTAATACAACATAATGTATGAGATTTAGGTTGCCCCCTACCTCCTATCCACTCGAAGGGAGCTTCGGAGCCAAGAGCGCACCCTGAAAAATACCATAGGGTCCCATAACTATATACAGTGCCCAAAGCAATGATAGGGCATGGAAAAGCATTAAGGAAGGGAAGAGCAGTGTTACTCAATCCCATATCTCTCCTCCTAAATCTAAATTTAAATGACTTCCAAGGGAGCTGTTGGCTTTTGTTATCCAGCACTAAGCAACTGCAGATACGCAGTGAGGTAGGTACTTCTACAGTGGAGGAGAAACCCACCAACTCAAGGGTACAAGCCCTGTTAAAGTTTGCCTTGTGTTCAGCTAAAAGAGAAAAAAAAGGACCAAAAGAGTTTATCTTTCTCTAGGCTGCCCCACCCCAAGGGGGGGGGGACACCAGCCATATCTAGTATAAAGTAAAATCACCAAAGATAAAACCCTGACAATATATAAGATGTAATACCAGCCCAAAAAGAGGGATTCATTACCCTCTCAGTTATCGAGCAGGGATATGGGGGGAAGCACCCCCACACTGCAACCCCCCCCCGGGGAGCCCTAGGACCCCCAACAGGGCCTAACATAAAACTTCAGTAGGCTCAGAAGCTCCCTGTGATATCTGGACTCAGATATTAGTGAGAACATCTAGTAAGATCAATTAAAACAAATGTAGTCTAAAAATGAGCTCTCATAACCAGTAATCATTTCCTCTGGTTGTGGGAGAGAGGAGGGAGGCATATCCTGCACCCCACCCAACCCCCAGCCACGTGGTTCTGAGTCACTAGGATCACCCATAGCACACCTAATGGGGTTCAGTGTGACCCAACAGACCACTCCGGGCAGTTACCCCCCAGCCCGATCCCACCTCCTATGACCAGGGCCCCAGGATCCTCCCCCACTCAAGGGTAGGTGCTGAGCGCACGGCCAGGGGAGAGAGAGAAACCATACACACTACCCAGAGCTAGGGGGAAGCACCTATTTATACCTGAGAATGCCCCAGAGTTGCAAATCACTGAGACCTCCCAAAGGCCTATGCTACCCCTTCAACCCACCCTTGGAAACCAGTAGGTTGAAAAAAACAGGGAGGCATCAGGGTCTATCACTCATCTATCAATCAGAAGAAAATAACAAAATCAGTCACAGAGGACCACAAATTCCCATCATGGGGAAATGCCAGGCCACTGACCCACATGGCTCAAAAATGGAGCTCTCTTAGAAATGAAGCAGAGGAGAATCAAGAAGTTAGGAGCAAACTTCTCAGTAGTTGCAGCAGGGCTGCAAACACTCAAAGGCCGACAGAATTCCCACGTCTCCCTCCGGAGAGTCCGGGAGTTCCATGGTACAAACACAGGAAGTGGGTGAAAAATGCTCCGCTGTGTGGGCACTTCACCATGGCTCCCCTCCTTAGCACGGGGCACAACGATGTACGAAACCCCGTCGACCTCCCCACCCCCAAAGCATCCCCATCGCCACCCCCCCAGCCAACTTGCAAATTAGCGCATTAGTAGGGTACTCACAGAGGCTCCATGGGCCTTGGAAACTGGTCATTAGTCGGGGATTGATATATCATGTGCCACACTTGACAGTAGGATGTCGACTCAGGGGAAGCAAGGCCGTGGCAAGTGGGGAAGGAGAAGAAATAGAGGGAGCATCAAAAAAGGCCAAAAAGACCTAGATTTGTTTTTTTTTTTATACTTCAGCTTTTATTAATATGTTGTAGTATCATCCAGGTTCACAAAAACAATACATTTAGTCATATGAGTTAAACATTCCATAAAAGTACCACCTTAACTGTGGCTGAGCACAGCCCATTGCCATCAACTGGGCTGCACCCGGAAAAATTTAAATATTACAATGCATACCTTGTTTTTTATATTAACAGAACAAAATCATAAGTCAATTTACAGTACTATATCTGTTTTGTCCAGTACCTTAACAAGGTTTCCAACAATAGAGATCACAATTCTCAACCAATTCATACCGATACAGAGTTCCCATCCAGCACCGAACTACTAAAGAAAGAAGAGGAAAAAAAAAACCTTTCCTCCCTACTCTCTGATTTTCCCACCAATAGTAGATCCCGGCCACTAAGTCCATGAATATGCACTCTCTAACTGAAGGAGGGAAGACTAAGGACTGAGAAATCACAGTTGTATGCATTAACCAATTAGCCAAGTTCACTCTTTGACAGAGTAAAGTCCGAACACCCACCTTATTCCTAAACTTTATTTAATAGGCACCCTTCTTGACCCATGCTCCGAGGTTAAAATAATCACCCCAATACCCCTAATTCTCCATCCTCCCAAGCTAATAGCTCTCACCTTGTCCACCTGTTGTTGAACTTAGAGTTTCTCAAATTCAAAGAAAACGTAATTCTTTCGTATATTTTAATATTGTTCACCAGGTCCTTCCATTCCAATTCCGTAGGAGCCTTCGGGGAAAGCCATTTCCTGGAAATCACCTTGCAGGCAGCTGCCGTCAGAATATTCCAGAGGTATTTAGCCTCCTGCCTCCTGCTCTCTGATCTCAAGAGGAAACAAGCCCAAAATCACATATTCCAGGCCCATTGTGCTTTCAATGTGGAATATTCCACGCAGGTGCTGGAAAATACTACTCCAAAATTTATTGAGCTGAGGGCAAAACCAAAAGATATGGGCTTGTGACACCGGGGAAATGCCGCACACCAGCCAACATGATAGTGTGACCTGCGGGTTCCATCTAGCTACCTGTTCCAGGACCTGAAAGAACCTACTTCTAAGCTTCCAAACAAATTCCTGCCACCCCGGCGACAAGGAAGTGTGCCAAACGTTCCCAAAGGTCTGCATCCACTTCTCATTGTTTAATCTAATCCCTAGCTCCTGTTCCCACTTTTCTTTGATATATTTTGTAGAGAACTTACAGTCATTAATATAGTTTTTGTACAGCGCCGAAATCACCTTCTCCCCCTCCCCCGATCTCCAAATCCCCTCAAACACCATCGGTTAGAAGATTTCCCCTGTAGTCTTGACAGCATCACGCATATGTTTCGTTATGTAATTTCTGATCTGAAAATAGAAAATAAGATCTTTGTGTGACCATCCAAACTTGACTGCAGCCTCCTCAAATGTTAATATTTGATCCCCCTTTAGTAACTGCCAGGGGGCCTTACACTCCCCCTTCTCTTGACGCAAATACCAGGGGTCCCTGTGGGCCACCGTGTGAAAGGCACTCTACGAACAACTCTGATACTTCCACCAGTAGGCCCTAGAGGCCCCCCTTTCACAGCCCCTCCTAATTCCCTCAAGAGCTGCCATCGTACCACAAAATAAAACTGGCAGGGTATACAATGTTGTTGCATGGGCAAAAAACTGGGTCAATAAAGGAGGAGATCTGGGTACTGCGAGGTCAATTGACTTCCACCTAGACTGGTAGGTGGGATGCAGTAGTAGAAGCGCAATCCTCACTTGGGCGACCATCCAATATACCTCTAAACCTGGTACTCCAAAGCCCCCCCTCTCCTTTAGGGAGCAAGAGCGTCTGTCTTCTTATCCTTGGGTGTCTACCTGCCCAAATGAATTTTAACATCATCCCTTGCCAGACTTTCAATCTTTCACTTGAAACTATGCAGGGTACACATCGAAATAGAAATAAAAATCTGGGGAGCAGATTCATCTTGGTTGTCTGTACTCTTGAATACAGTGGGAGAGGTTCAAGTTCAAGTTCAAGTTCAAGTTTATTGCAGGAAGACTCCATTGAGCAAGCTCATTCACAAGGAGGTCCTGTGACATAAACACTTAAAGTACAAACACAGATAGGTAATAACAGTATATACATGAAATGCACGTTACATAATACAGGCTTGATATACATACAAGGGTACCACATAGGGTGACTGCAGGTGGTAAACATTGATATGAGACAGGGAAGCAACTTACAGGTTGCATACTGATAAATGAAACATGATGACTGGTGTGTGCAATACATATATTTTGGCAGCTAGAACAAACAACAGACTACAACTGATATGGGGGAGTGGTTTGATAGAGTAGCAGTGGAGCGTAAGCATAGACAAAGCCAGGAGTAGAAGGGGAAGAGGAAGCAGTTAATATATGTGTGACCATCTCTCTATGTCCGATTGTATTTGCCTAATCAAGGGGGGAAAGTTTAAATCGTAAAGTTGGGAATTATTAGGGGATAGATTTATTCCCAGGTATTTCATACTACGTAGATCCCACCTCAAGAGGTATCTGTCCCTTAATGTCTGTGATGGGTTATAATTTAGGGTAATCACCTCCATTTTATGGGTATTAAGGGTATAGACCGAGAGCTCTGTGAATTAATTTAAATGTCTAAATAGGTGAGGTATGGAGAGCTCCGGCTCTGTTATATATAAAAGAATGTTGTCTGCGTATAAGGCCAACTTGTGCTCCTCCCCACCTATCCTAACCCCCTTAATATCCCGGTTCTCTCTAATACTCTGTGCAAATGGTTCCAAATATAGAGCAAAAAGGATGGGTGACATAGGACATCCCCGTCGTGTACCCCTCCCAAGTAGGAAAGAGTTGGAAACATGCCTATTAGCTCTAATAAATCCCTTTGGCGTACTGTATATTTTGAAAATAGCATCAATGAATAACCCAGGAATTCAAACTTTTCCAGAACTGCCCAGAGGAAGGGCCAGAAGACTTTATCAAAGGCCTTTTTGGTATCAAGGCTAAGAAAAATAGAGGGATTCTTAGTGAAATTTATGTAGTCAATGAGGTGGGCCGTCCTATGCAGGTTGTCCTGCGCCTGTCGGGTGGGAATAAAGCTGACCTGGTCGAGGTTGATTAACTGCGTTATGAACTTCTGCATACGCCTAGTTAAAATTGACATAAAGATTTTGTAATCAGTGTTCAGGATGGAAATGGGGCGATCCGAGGGGCAAAGTATTGGATTTTTCCCGGGTTTAGGAATTACGGAGAGAACAGCTTGCTCCCAAGAAACAGCGGGGGCAGTATCAGTCTATATTATCGTGTTATACACCTTGTGTAATTGGGGTAGTACCTGTGCTTTAAAAAGTTTGTAAACTAAAACTCCCCGGGCAACCCGTCGGTACCACGACATTTCAAGGTTTACAATCTAGTGATTTCCCCTCCGAGTTCCAACTCAGAGATGGGGCCGTCAGAATTGCCTTATCCTTTTTAGACAACTTGGGTAGTGAAATCTTATTGAGATATTGTTTCACTTTATCCTTCTTCGGTTGGGGCATGGAAGAGGCGTACAGGGATATATATAAAAGTCCCTAAAGGCCTTGACTATATCTGCCATCTGATGTGTTTTGCACCTAGTAAACGGGTGGACTATAGTAGGTATAATTTTTCTTGCCCTCTGGGATCGCAAACGAGCTGCCAAAAGGCACATGGCCCTCAGGCCACCTTCGCAGTATCTCTGCTTTAGAAACAACGCCTTTTGTTGTACTTGGTAATCTAGAATGCTGTTTAATTCAGCTTTAAGTATACTCAATTTTTTAGTCATCTTAAGCTTAGATTCACATGTCTCAATCTCTGCCTTCAGGCTTAATTTCCGGGTTTCCCCGCTGCTTTTTTTTTATATGCTGAAATAGTGATAAATTTGCCCCTTATTATAGCTTTAGTGGTGTCCCAGAGAAGCAGAGCTGACACCTCTGTGCCTTCGTTATCAGTCACAGCCCGCTTGATTGTTTCAGTAATTGCTAACCTCACCTCAGGATCCTGCAACAGGGACATGTTAAGCCTCCAGAAAGTTTGTTTGCTAAAATCACCCAGGTGAAGCTGGCAAAACACCGGTGCATGATCTGACAGTGCCCTGTCCCCTATCCAACTATCTTTTATCTGATCAACATACTCAGTGGGAAGCAATATATAATCTAGTCGAGAGTGGGATTGATGGGGTGCCAAGAAGAAAGTATAATTCCTTTGCTTGGCATGCATCATACGCCACATGTCCACATATCCCAACTCCCCAAGCATCTTCACAACCCTTCTCATGCATTCCTTATTGCCCCAGTGAACCCCTGTGGAGGTATCCAAACTAGGGTTTAAAACTAAATTTAAATCACCCCCCAAAATAATCTCCCTTTCCGCCCATTCTTGCAATTTTAGGAAAATCCTACGATACACTAGGAACTCTGATCCAGGTGGGACATAGATAGACACCAGTGTTAAGGTTTGCCCCAAAAAATTCCCCTTTAAGAAGGCATAGCAACCCTCTCTGTTGACCAATGATCCTGTTTGCTCATAGGGCGTTCTGGCTGGGAACAGGACCACCACCCCCCCTTCGCCTTCACCTCCCATAAGAAGTACATGCCGTGGCTCCAAAACCAAACTTCCCCAACTTCTGATGTTCTTTCATAGAAAGGTGTGTTTCCTGCAGGAAAAAGAAGTCAGCACCACTCTCTCTAAGAAAGGACAGAGTTTTGCTTCATTTGACCAGATTAGTCAGGCCGTTTACATTAAAAGAGCAAAAAGTCGTAGCTTTCTTGGCCATTCAAAAAGGTGTACCCAGATCTCCTCCTTTGTCAAAATTGACCCCAACTATCCCTCCCAGACAAACCAGAGGTATATCTTTCAGGTCTCTGTCTGTCTGCCCACTCGAAACCTCTCACTTGGCAAGCTGCAATTAGGGGATGTTGACAAAAATGCACACAAGGCCTGGGGGTACTAATACTCTGAAAGTAAAATAAAAAGTAACACAAACAAAGAAAAAAGAAAGGAAAAAGACTGAAAGCCCCTTTGGTTGAGTCTGTGGCCTCTTACAATGCAACAAACCTAGTAGCTCTGTTTCAGACGATGAACTATACTCTTAAGTGTATATACATATGGAAAAAAAGGAAAAACAAACAGATGACTTCCACGGTAGGGGACCCAAAACCTAGGATCCCTCGCCCTAACCTCGAAGGTAAGCCCAACAAATCTGGCTATGAGATAGAGGTTGAAGAGTGTGAACTCCCTGAATGAACAGAGCCTCTTCAACTAAACTGCTTGCAAGGAGTGGTTTTACAGGTGACTTATGACACCACAGATTTACTAATAGACAGTTTTGATTTTAAATGCCTCAAGAATAAACCACCAACTTAAACCTTACGCACCCCAGGGACATACATTGTCTATCAACCTAATATGTTCTGGCATAAAATAGAGAGATTCTCATTCCTTTAAGAGGACGTGTAATCAAGAAGGCTAACACTGTCAAAATATTAACTGATGTGGGGGGGGGGTTGCCCATGGCATTTCTAAATCAGACTCATTCCATCTGAGAGGATCGGGGTGTTGGGGGCGGTCTCGAGGCAGCACCCGTAAAACAGGGACACCATAGCCCCAGGCCCACCATTCCCTCAACTCACTCCGCCTTTTCAGACCCCACCTCCCCACCACCCATCAAGCCAGAACGGGGAGTTATCTTCATAAGTCCCACAAAGGAAGGTGAGAAAAAGTCAAACCAGTATGGCCCATGTAAATTAGGTCATGCTTCACTGTCCATTAGAGTCCTCAGCGGCTGCTCCACAAGAGTCTCTCAGGTGCTCCCTATGCAAAAGCCAGTCCAGGGCTTCTCTCACTTTTCTCAACGGCCCTAGGTTCCCCCGTCCCAATGTCTCCTGGGGCAACGTAGGTGAAGCTGACTTTATCTTCAGTAGCCAATCTGCCTCCGTTGATGGTATCGGAATTCCTTTCTTCAGTAGGGCCTTCATGGCTTTCCTGGGGGTAAGATATAATTGAGTGCCCTCTTCCCAGAACACATGAAGCTTTGCAGGAAATGGGGTTTGAAATGTGATGGTCTGTGCCTTCAGTGCTTTAAGAATAGGTGTGTATAATTGCCTTGCATGTTGGACTTCTGGGGCATAGTCGTGATCCAACGAGATCTTTGCTGACAGGTAGGATAGTTCTTTTTTACCCCAGGCCCACTGCAGAATATCTTCCTTGGTTTCAAAACTGCTTAGCTTAAAGATTATTGAGTGCGGGCGGGCTGCCTCCCCTGTCAGTTTCTGCCCCAAGGATCTGTGAGCTCTCTCTATGTTTAAAACATAATTCGGAGGCAAGTCCAACACATCCCGTAGAAGGTTTTCCAAAAACACCATCATGGGCGGTTCCTCAGCCCCCTCAGGTAGTCCATAGAGCCTGAGATTACTATGTCTCGATCTCCCCTCCAGGTCGATACATTTAATCTGCAGGATCTGTACATGATGAAGCAAGGCCTCTATTGCGGTGGTGAAATGTTTGCCATCCTCTTCCATTACTTTAATTTTGCCCTCTGCCTCGATAACTTTGGTATCCATAGTTGAGATTTGCTGGGCCAGTGCTTGGAATTCTTTCCTTGATTCTGCCCTCAATTCCCATATTTCTTTCAGGATATTCTCACATCTGGTGTGTGAGAGCAGGTTCGCCTCAGTCTCTGTATCATAACTCAAGCCCCTCGTGCTGCTATGTGAGCGGCTTCTGCTGCGATCAAAGGATCTTGGAGGGATTGCTTCTTCTCCAGACACCTTCCTCAGGGTTCTACTTGTTGGTGGAAGACCCTGATCTCTTTTACGGCCTTCTTTTGCCATTACTTGTGGTAAATTCAAGCAAGGGATGGGATAATTTAATCCCCGTGGTGCAGAGGATCTCCCTTAGGCTGCTGTCTGCTCCATGGCAGAACTGGAAGTCAGTCAAGACCTAGATTTGTTAATGCCTGAGCGATAGTTCTTGTCTATTCAAGTAGCTGATATTGCTGGTTGCTTGTCGTTTAGAGACTGTCCCTGAGAATCATCCAACAGATGCTCTGCCTTTCTATTGACTGTGGAAGGGTCGACATATTTCCTGAGCAGGACTGCTACATCCGCTCGCAAGTTCGTGTGGGTGGATCTCTGCATTGATCCAGGCCTTGAGGATCCCTTCTGCGAGACTAACCAGGCTGAGGCTAGTAAGTCCTTCTTGAGTTTCTCCTTTGAGATGGGCGGTGGGGATATCCCTAGTGTAGCCAGGAATGGAGAGGCAGAGAGTAGGTCTTGAAAGATTTTCGGCCCTGCTTCTGTTTTCACTCTTAATCTCGCCGGGTACAGGATCTGCACCTTAATATTCTTAGCTCTGAGTTGTTTTAACACTGGTCATAGAGTCTTTCTGGCTTCTAATACCACTATTGTATGGTCATTGTTAACAGAAATTCGAGAGCCAGCACAGCTTAACGGGCCCTTCCACCAGGCTTTTTGTAGGAGCTCCTCCTTAATCTTGTAGGAAGTAATCTTGGCTACTATGGATCGGGGCTTTGCCTCAGGGTTACTTGGTCGGAGAGCAAGGGACAGATGGGCTCGGTCCATCCCTATAATATATTCCGCTGGCAAATCAAGAAGGTCACAGAAGAGGTGTTGGAAGAATTCAGTCATTGTCGGGTGCTTATCTTCTGCTCCTTCGGGCACCCCATATATCCTTAAATCTTGTCTCTGACCTCTGCTTCCAGATCATCAAGGCGATGCATAAGCTCCCGGTCCCGGGCCAGAAGATACAGGATCAGGTGGTCATGACGGTCAGACTGCTCTGACACTTGACAGACACAAAGTTCGAGCTGATCCGTTTTGTGATTTATACTGTTGATGTCCGCTTTTAGTTTGGTCAATGATTTATCTATTTTAGTGACTGTGCAAGCCATCTGCTTTATAGTATCGATTAAATCCAAATGAGAGCCTTCTCCATGCGGGTCCGTCTGAAGCGAGTCGACTAAAGTGTCCGCTGCATTCATTGCATCCTCCTCTTGTCCCTGTATTAGGGCTCATAATTTCTGCACTAAGAGAGTATTCTTCCCTTTTCCTCTTGAATGGTCCAGATTCAGCACCACATGGATACAGAGAATGTCATGAAACGGTCAAGAAGCAAAGGTTACCTCAGTCAGTCATTGACAGTCTTACAGTATTGTCTGGGACAACACACACACACACACACACACACATTCACACAAACTTTAAATGCACATCTATTCATGGTACATTTTCACAGTTTAAGTTTTTAAAATATCTATCCTAAAGTTACAAAAATGAATATTTTTAAAGGAGAATATGCCCACTGTTTTTTATCGTAACAGTTAACCTGCATGTCTGAAGAAACAGTGTGTGCTTTTGAAACTGCTTCATTCTGAAATCAGCTTCAGTGCATTTTTGGAAACATAACTTCACTTACTGCTGCCATTTACAGGGCAAATCTGAACTCACATTCATTATGGGCTGCAGTGAATAATATCAGTAACATTGTACTTTAAGCTTGAAAGGGACACTAAGTACAATACTACTGTTTTTTTTTTTAACTTTTTACCCTGACTTGGTTGGTTTCTGTTTGAATAAGTCAGTGCAGCAGCACATGTTTTTGTTTATTTTTAGTAGTGGGTCCCTTGTCTTGTCCCTTCCAACTCCTGGTCAGGTTGGTCGGTCCATCCTTGCAATGCTGGCTGGCCTAGTCCCCTTTTTTGCTTTCTGATGGCTTCTGAAAAAAAAAAAACCTTTTAATTTCTGGCCCCTTTATTATCTTTTCAGCTGCCAGAGTCCGGACAATCTGGTTTCTTTTTCTTTTGTATTGTTTGTATCCTCCCTTCTTGTTGGCAGGCTCAAGGCAGCACAGCAACAGCTAAAAAAAATGATTATTTCTTTGGTGTGGCCAGGTGGGGACTTCTCTCTGTCCCCCTATCCATTATCCATAAGAAGGAGTCAAACTGGTTTCTTTTCATATTTTCTATTTCGGAGGCCATTTCTCTCTAGGAATGCCACCAGCCTCTCCTCCATAAGCTTATCTACTATGGACGGGAGACTTACTGGCCGATAATTTCCTGACTCCTCTCTAGGCTCACTCTTGTGTATGGACACCACATGGGCCACTCTCCAGTCCTGTGGCACACACCTCATTTCCAGGGAGGTGTTGAACAGATCTGCTAGCGGCTCAGCCAAAAGCTCTGCCATCTCCCTCAGCACCATAGGATGGATGCCATTGGGACTTGATGCCTTGCCCGCCCTTACTGCCCTCAGCCCCTCTAGTACCCTACTCCCTGTGATCACTTCGTCTGTCACCTCCTCTCCCCATTTCCCCACCCCTAGCCCACTTGCTCCTCCCCCCCCATTTTCCACCCAATCCTCTCCCTGCTTTAGTCTCACAATATGTTCCCTGCACTTCCTCTTTTCCCTGACATACCTAAAAAAGTCCTTGTCTCCTCCCTTTATGCCCTGTGTGGACCTTAATTCCCTGGAGGCCTTAGCATTTTTTCACCCTCCTGACCACCTCCCTTAACCAGCTCCCAAAAGCTTCCTTATCCTCTCCCTTCCCTGTTTTCGTGTACTTATGGTATGCAGCCCTCTTTACCCTCACCTCTTGCAGCAGTTCCTTGTTCAGCCAGCATGGTTTCTTGGCTCTGCTCTTCTTACTCCTGGCCCTGGTGCAGGCTACTATGGCCTGTGTTAGCTCAGTCTTTATGACTCCCCACTTTTGTTCTGCATCCATCCCCAGCCTTATATCCTGGAGTCTCCCTTGCAGTATTGCTCCCATCCCCCCAAAGTTCACCCTAATAAAGTCCACCACCTTAGTGCCCATGCCCCTTGTCTCCCTGCCCAGCGTGAGAATGAGCCACACTGTTTGGTGTCACTACCTGCTAGTGGGTCCTCCACCTTTACCTGCCTCACCGCCTCCCCATTTGCCAGTACTAGGTCTTGAGTGCTACCAAGCCTTGTAGGCCCACTTACCAATTGCGTGAGAAGGCCGTCATGGAATGCATCAAGGAGCATCTGCTTCCAGGTACTGCTAGTGGCTGTAGTGCTCCAGTCAACCCGTGGTAGGTTAAAATACCCCTTTCAACACACCCTCCTTATCTGCTCTGCCATCTCCCCATCCAGTTCCCTAGATTAGGCTGATGGTCTGTACACCACTCCCAGCCTCAGCTTTCTGCCCTTGGAGTCCATGAGTTGCACAAAAAGTGCATCTGTCTTCTCCTCTTCTCCCTCATCGCTTATGCATTTAATCCCTTCCCTCACATAGAGTGCAACACCCCCCAACCGCACGGTCCCTCCTGTATATCCTGTATCCCAGGATTGCCAAGTCCCAATCATGGTACTCTGTCACCCAAGTCTCTGTCACTGCAGCAATGTCCACCTTCCCCTCTGAAAGGAGCACCTGAAGCTTTTCAATTTTGTTCCCCAGGCTTCTTGCATTGAGAGAGACCATCTTCCACCCATACCTCTCCTTCTCCTCACTCTTTTCCTCCTTGGCCTGTGTCCCTCCTCCCAGTAGCCTGCATACTTTCTCCTCCTTATTCTTACTGGGTGGCGGTGCCTTCTGTATTACACAGAGACCACTCTGCCTGCCCTCTCCCAGGGTTACTGTGCCTCCATCTTTATCTATATCTAGAGGAGTGAGCTCATTAGGCTCCCCTGTCTGGACCTATCTACCAACCTCAGTCTTTTGGCAACCTCCCAGTTTAAATCCACCTTAGTAGAGATATACCCCTCTAATCCTGCCTTTAATACTCCCCTTCCCTTCCTGCTCAAGTGTAGCCTGTTTCCTACGCACAAGTCACTATTCCCCAAGACCCTACCCCAGTTAGTCACTAACCCATAATTTTTGGTGTGGCACCAATCCTTCAGCCACTTGTTGAACTCCTCAGTCCTCCCTTTTCTCTCCATGCTTGCACATGGTGCCGAGAGTACCTCTGAGAATGCCACTGACTTCCCCACCCCCTCACACTGCCTGCCTAGCTGCAAGAACCTCCCCTTCACTACTTCTTGAGGACTGGAGGAGGGTGGATGTGATTCCTCTTCATAAAAGTGGGAGCAGGACAGAGGCAGGAAACTACAGACCAGTTAGTTTGACCTCAGTGGTAGGGAAAATGATGGAATCACTTCTGAAGGAAAGAACCATTGAGTACTTAGAGGCCAGTGAGGCACAGGACTCAAGACAGCATGGATTCACGATGGGAAGGTCATGTCAGATGAATCTAATAGATTTGTTTGACTGGGTGACCAAAGTAGTAGACCAGGGAGGGGCTGTGGACATGGTCTGCTT
This sequence comes from Neoceratodus forsteri, assembly GCA_016271365.2. Classification (NCBI taxonomy): domain Eukaryota; kingdom Metazoa; phylum Chordata; order Ceratodontiformes; family Ceratodontidae; genus Neoceratodus; species Neoceratodus forsteri. The sequence continues at coordinate 1,135,318,162 of CM057455.1, read as the reverse complement.
AGATTTTAGCAAGGCATTTGATACAGTCCCACACAAAAGATTAATACACAAGTTAACCAGCCTGGGAGTGGGTCCCAAGGTGGTAGCCTGGATAAAAAATTGCCTATGCAACAGGACGCAAAGGGTAGTAGTAATCAGAGTCCACAGTGATGAAAGAAGGGTTACTAGCTGGGTACAGCAGGGTTCAGTACTGGGACTGGTCCTTTTTAATGTCTTTATAAGTGACATTGCAGAGGAACTGGAAGGAAACATATGTCTCTTTGCAGACGACACAAAGATCTGCAACAGGTTTGATACACAAAATGGAGTGGAAAGGATGAAAGGAACTTGTCATGATTGGAGGAATGGTCAAATGTGTGGCAGTTCAGATTCAGTGCAAAGATGTGCAAAATAATGCAGCTGGGAAACAAAAACCCAGGGGAAGAGTACACAACAGGGGGTGAGACACTGACAACAGTAAAAATGGAAAGGGACCTGGGGGTAATAATATCAGATGACCTAAAGGTGGGCAAGCAATGTGAGAAGGCAGTAAGGAAGGCTGGGGGGTTACTGGGATGCATAGGGAGAGGCACCAATAGTAGAAAACAGGAAGTTGCTATCCCTCTGTACAGACAGTTGGTGAGACCCCATCTGGAGTACTGTGTGCAGTTCTGGAGACCCCATCTCCGCAAAGACATAGACAGAGTGGAGGCTGTCCAGAGGAGGGCAACCAAAATGGTGCAGGGTCTGCACCAGAAGACATACAAAGAAAGACTAAAGGAGCTCAATATGTATACCCTTGAGGAAAGAAGGGAGAGAGGTGACATGATAGAAACTTTTAAGTACCTCAAGGGAATTAAAAGTCCAAGAGGGTAGCATCTTTCAGAAAAAGAGATGTGCAAGAACAAGGGGGCACAATTTGAAGATAGAGGGAGGATGGCTCAGAGGTAATGTGAGGAAGTATTAGGAAGTATTTTTTTAACTGTGAGGGTTGTGGATGCATGGAACAGCCTTCCTGAGGAGGTCTTGGAGTCAAGAACAGTGGGGGAATTTAAGAATGCATGGGACAGGCATAAGGCAGTCCTAGTGAGGGGTTGGAGGAAGTAAGCTGTTGGTTAACTAGAATCTTCAGCTTACCTGTTAGATAGGAAAATGGGCAACTTGGTGGGCCAAGCAGTCCTTATCTGCTGTCAAATTCTATGTTTCTATGTTTCCAAAATCTCCCCCGGCAAGTTGTTTGTACCCACATGCAACACTAAATTTCTTCCTCCCTCTAGCTGCACACTTGAGCAGTGACTGCCCTGCCCCTCCTGCTGTCAGCCTGGGAATAGCTTCATCCCAAATACGGCTATGTCTTCCCCCCTTCCGCCCCATCTCACCCCTTTCTGTATAGAAACCCCCAGGATGAGTACCCCCATCTCTTATCTCCCTTTCCCTTCTAATGCCCTTTCCACCACCTCAGTATTTGTTCTTCCCTGCCTCTTACCCCCGCCAGCTGCACCCTCTGTGACTTCTGTATCTATATCTGTACCCCCTACTTCCGCTCCACCTCTTTTCTCTGCCTTATTCTTCCCATCTCCCTTGAGCCTCTTCTCAGTCTGACTACTTCTTACCGGGCTTCCCATGTCGACCTCCCCCCTCCCCTGTTGATTTCCAACCCCTCTCCCTTATCTGTTGTTGTCAATTTAGAACCCCATTCCCTTCTACCCCAATAGTGATGCCCCTCCCATCTTTCCCCCTTCTCGTAGCCTCCTCTCCTCCAGTGACCCACCCTCCTTCCTTACTAGCCCCTTCTACCCTTTCGTCTTCACTATCTCTTCCCCTACCTGTTGCCATCCCTCTCATGCCCCGCTTGTCCTTCCCCCTTCAGTATGTTCCTGCTCCTCCTCTCTCTCTCCCCCATAGCAGAGGCTCAAATTTATTCCTAGTTGATACCCCTCCTACATCTCTTCCCCTATCAGTTCCCCCCTCCTACTTGTTTCCCTCCATGCCACTGGTCCCACCCCTGCTCTCTCCCCTGGTATTTCTTGTGGTCTCTTCCTTCCCTATCAGAAGCCCCCCCTCGCCTCAGGCATCCCCTCTCTTCTCCTCTCTTTTCTGCTGGTGCCTCTGATACTGGGGTCAGTTTTAGTCCCTAATTGTTCTTACTTCATCCCCCCTTGCCATCCCCTATCCCCCCCCAGCCAGGATGTCTACCATACGCATCTGCCCTGCCACTTAGACTCCTCCCTAACCTCCACAGTTCCTCCCTCAAACTAGCAAGTTGTCTACAGACCATCCTGCAAGCCCAGTCCAGGATCATGATGGACCCACACCCTGTACACCCCTCCACCCTTCCAAAGGTGCCCGCCCTATTGACATGTGGCACCTGACCCATTTTGGCCCCCATCTCATGCTACAGGCTCTTACTCCCAGTTTCTGTACCCTACTACAACTGTTAGGCCCCTATTTACTCAAGTTCCTGTCCCCCCGCCTGCATTAGTCCCCCAATCCCCCCTTGCCGACCGGGTTAATTCAGTCTCGAATCTCATCCATTAGATACTCTATTACTATAGCAATCCTAAAGCCTCCTTGTCCATTTTTCACTCCTCAGCTACCATACGTTTTGTACTCAGCTCTCATTTAGTTTCACTTAGCCCAGTTAGAAATCCTATTGCACTCCAAGTAGTACTCAGCTTAGTTGCAGAAAGAAAGAAACAAATAAATATGTATTATTACTGCAATTTTAACAGTATAGCTCAGTACTTAGCTCAGTTAGAGAAATAAACAGAACAACTAAATCTTATTATAGCAATCCTAAAAGTGCCCAGTCATTGCTTTGTCTCCATCTCAGAGACCCTGTTGTTATATATGAATGAATGAATACTTTATTTCTAAAAAGTGCCTTTCCAAAACCAAGGTGCTTTTACAACAAATCAATACATAAAACTTAAAATCCCAAGAACAATCCATAAATATATTTTAAAAGTCCAGATATGCCAGGTTAAACAAATATGTCTTCAAAGCTAATTTAAAGCTTTGGACAGTCAGGCATTCTCTCACCTGATGAGGTGAAGAATTCCACAGGGCTGGAGCCATAAAACTAAATGATCTTGCCCCTGATTTCTTTAAACGAACCCTGAGAATCTCTAGCAACCCCTCATCGGTGGAATGGAGCCGACGGGAAGGACAGTAAGGAAGAAGAAGATCTTGCAGTTAACTAGGTCCCTGATCATGTAGGGCCTTATAGGTCAACAAACCGACCTTGAAGGTGATTCACCATCGAATTGGCAGCTAATGCAGTCTACGGAGGACAGGCGCTATATGACTGGCCCTTGAGGTACCAGTCAAAAGCCTGCAAATGGCGAATATCCACCCCCGGTAACCGTAGGTACAGGGTGTTGCAGTAGTCCAAGCGGGAGGTAACGAAGGCATGGACCAATGTTGGAAGGTCATCAATGTGAACGAGATGTTTCACTAGAGCTATATTCCTTAGCTGGTAAAATGAGGTCTTGACAACAGCTGACACCTGATGTCTGAGGGTCAGACAATCATCAAATATAATGCTCAAGTTCCGCACCCAGTCTGAGGTCGTCAGCTGGGTCCCCCCAAGCCAAAGACCTGAGGGTGACCCAGTCAATGAACCTACTCCTCGATGGCCTAGGTCTACCACCAACACCTCAGTTTTTTCAGGGTTTAACCGCAACCAAATCATAGTCATCCAGTCCTGAATTTCAGTAAGACAGTTATTAAAGACCGAGACAGCATCACCTTGGTCAGGCACAAAGGACATGTACAGCTGAGTATCATCTGCATAGCAGTGAAAACTCAAGCCATACCACCTAATGATCACTCCCAATGGCAGCATATAGACTACAAATAACATGGGTGCTAAAATAGAGCCCTGAGGCACCCCAGAGGAAAGGGGGAGTGGTGTCAAGGAACAAATCCCAGACACCACCCTCTGAGTCCTACCCTCGAGGAATGATTGAAACCAACTGAGGACTAAACCAGATTGCCCACAGATAACCCACAGGTGCTCAAAAAAAACCCCATGATCAACAGTATCAAATGCCGTAAATATAGGACCACAGAAGACCCTGGGCAGGAGGGTGGGCAACTCTAAAGTCCCAACAGAGCGTCGTTGAGCTCGCTCACTCCCCCCTCTTACTCACTTGTTCTATTTCTCCCAGTGCTGCAGGCTGCCGTTTTGTACTGGGCTCCTGCCTGCACTGGCATCTTTTTGTGCATCAGGGGTAAGTACTGGGTCTGGTCCTATTTAACGTGGTTATAAGTGATACTGCAGAGGAGCTGGAAGAGGAAGGTCTGCCTCTTTGTTAATGACACCAACATCTGTTATATGATGGGCACTGCAGTGGGGTGGAAAGGATGAGTAGAGACCTGATAAAACTAGAAGAGTGGTCAAGGGTATGGCAGTTAGGTTTCAATGCAAAATAAAAGGCAAAATACTCCACTTAGGGAACAGAAACCAAGAGGTGGAGTATTATGACCACTAAGCAGGAAAGAGACCTGGGGTAATCATATTAGATGAACTAATGGTGAACAGACAATGCAACAAAGCAGAAGGGAGGGTTACTGAGATGATAGGGTGCACAGGGAGAGGTATCACCTGCAGAAAGAAGGATCTAGTGTTGCCTCTATAAAGACTGCTGGTAAGACCCCACCCAAATACTGTGTCCAGTTCTGGAGATCACATCTCCAAAATGATGCAGACAAAGTGGAGAGCAGTCCAGAGGAGGGCAACTAAAATAGTGCAGCATCTACATCACAAGCCCCACAAGGAGAGACTAAAGGACCTCAATAGGTACACCCCGGAACAGAGGAGGGAGAGAAGGGATATAACAGAGACCTTTAAATACCTCAAGGGGGTAAATAAGGTATAAGAGAGAAGTATCTTTCAGAAGAAAAGGTGCTCAAGAACAAGGTGACATGCTATGAAGTTAGAGTGAGGTTGATTCAGGAAAGATATCAAAAAGTACTTCTTCGAACAAAGAGTGGTAGATTCCTGGAGAAGTCTTCCAACACAGGTGAGGGGTTAAAACAGTTGTGGGGTTCAACAATGCGTAGGATAGTCACAAGGGAATCATAGTGGAAAGGAAGGGGGGAGGGAGAAAGAGCTGTAGATCGGGCACTGTGTGAGGTCATGGTGAAGACAGGGGAAAATGAGCAGAGTGGATGGGCCAAGCAGTCCTTATCTGCCCATAAAATTCTATGTTTCTGTGCTCTATGCATCTATGTTTGCAGTATAGTATAATGGAAACTAATGTTTTATAATGTGAGATATTTCCCTAAGGTTTCTGATCTAGGCATATTCTAAAATTGCTTTCGCTGTGACCTTTTCTTTAATGAAATCCTTCATAGTTTTTACAGTCAATTAAAATATATTAAGGTCCTATTCCTCACAATGATTTGGGGAAAAATGTACCTATTTTAAATCTGCAAGCACTTTTTCACAGAAAAACTGATGACCAAATGGAACAAGTTGGCAGAGGAACTGGTACATGTCAAATTAGTGAGTAACTTCAAACAGGGATTGTACAGGCATATGGGGTAGTTAGAAAAAGGGTGGCAAAAACAAAACGGGGGTGGTCACAATGGCTGGTGCAGAGTAGTCAGGAAGGGTGGGCAGCTAGTTAAGCCTATGGGCATTTTTCTGTCATCATTATCTGTGCATTGTTTCTATGTATCTATAGTATGTAAATATTGCCATTTTTAAAGGAACTGAGACTTGTCTAAGGTCTCAAAAAGACAAATGTTTTAATTGAAGACTGTTAAGGATATCTGTACGGCAGCAATGTAAAACATCCTATTTATAAACAAAAACAAAAATACTTTAATCAGAAGTTCAGGTTTAGTTTAAAACAAAAACTGTACTTTAGCTGTCAACAAATCAAAACAAGTTAGTGTTGCTTTTCTAAGTGTTTCCTCTATTATGCAAAATCTTTTCCTCCTTTTTTTTAGTTTATTTCTTTTTCCTCCCTTACTGACCAGCACCTATCCTCTTGTCCACCCAGCCTTGTCACCCCGCCATCCACTGGAACTTATTTACCTCATCTGGCTTTTCTCCTAGGGCTTGCTCCTCTCTGGAGGGGTCAGTGGGCCCCCCTATAACACCACTGAGACAGGATCCATTTTGTTGGAGGTCCCCAGCTGGCCAAGTGTAGAGCCTGCAGAGGACAGCTTTCATCCTACCAGCCAGTAGCTTTTTCTCCCATTTCCTCCCTGGTGTTGTGTACACTCCCATATGCAGCATGCTAAGTATTTGCATTGCCTATGCCTCCCCATTGTGAAATGTCAGTGTGCCAGCCCCCAACCTCCGCTAGAGGCCGGGCTAACACTGACCACTGATCCTCTCCCTCCCAGGAGGAGGAGAGTAGTCCCTGGGACACTCAATCCTCCTCCCCGCACCCCAACCAACCCTTCGACTCCCGAGGTCGCTCCTGACCTTCGGTCATTGGCACCACAAGTGGTAGCCTACTGCTGCACTGGTAGGCTGGCACTTTTTCTTCCTGTTTCAATCTTGCTTCTTGATCATGCCCACTTTCACATTTCTAGGCCATCTCATGTGATGTGTGGTTTCTTGTTATCTACGGTAAATAAACAGCACTACTTTGATTAATAAGGTTACCACCTTTTAAGGAGCCCAAAGGAGGCAGCATAGCACAGTGGTTTAGGGCTCTGAGCACCACATCTGGAAAACTGGGTTTGAATCCCATAGCCTCCACTTGCATACTGTGTGACCCTGAGTAAGCCACTTAACTTACCTGTGCTTCCCCTAGGCCACACCTAGAAACAAGCTTTAGCTTAGCATTCCTTTCCTGGTTAAACAATTTTCCATTTCAAAGTGGGACATGTCTTACTGGAACATAATTTTTCGCAGGACAATATGTTACCTCAACCAATGCACCACACTTGTTTTCTCTAAATGATCAGAATTAAGACTGTTGCAGTTTTTTAGTCATTTCTGTTGTTTCTTATAATTTTAAGGTATTTTAGTTAAGGTATTGTAGTTGCCTGTTACATTTAGAGAAATGTTATAAAAAAATTTTCCTACTATGAGGTCAGGACATCTAGTATTTTTCATGTTTTTTGCAGACTCAGGACTGCCCTGCTAAAAGATGGGCAGGTGGTAACCCTACCTTGATATACCCATGGCATGGACTGCTTGGAAACTAGTGTCAACCAACTGAAAGGGCAATGAGGCAAAGAAATGAAAAACAAAGAAACAGCATATTTTTTTCTCTCAAAACTAAATTAATTTAAAACTTTTTTTGTAAACTTAAATGTTGACAAAATTGAAAATGCCTGCAAAAATATTGGAATGATGTCAATAATACTTTATAATAAAAAAAAAACAGGTGCACTGCTGCTTTGAATCAAAAAATATGGACATCCAAGAAAGAAAATGGAACTAAATACCAAACTGGCTAAAAACATAAGTATAGTCATCTGCTTCTCTGACAATAGTCAGTGGTAGGAGTTAGACAGACTGCCTCTTTGGATGCACTCCTTGGAGCATCAGTGGTTGAAACTGCTCTTGGAAGACACCTGTTCATGAGCCAGTCAAGGACTTCCACTCCTCTTCCCATGCTGTGTTGCTGTACCAAGTGGAATCGGCTAGAGGTGCACCCAAACTGACTACTTTAAAGCCAATCAGAGGGCTCTGGTGGCAACTAAAGTTAGGCTTACTTCCTAAAACTACTTCTGTCAGTGTTTAAGCTCCTCAAAACACCATCCTTAGAGTAGCTACCACTACAGCCATTCTTGGAGACCATCTGTGGGGATCATGAGCCAGACAAGGGATCCTCAACCTACTCCCATGCCATGTGTGCTCTTAGTTTGGCCCACAAAATAGTAGCTGGCACTACTTCCATTCAGATGGCTTCTGAGCCACTTAGGGAAGCTTTGATGGCCTTTGAAGCTGGCCAGACTTCTAGGAACTACCCCTGTCCATGTTCCAGCACCACAAATACCATCCTTTGAACATCCATGGCCGCAGCCACTCTTGGAGGACACCTGTGGCATTTGTGAGCCAGTTCAGGGCTCCCTCACCTACCCCATACCATTTGTACCCTTTGTTTGGGTCACAAGGCAGATGTTGGAGCTGCCACCACTCAGACTACTTCAAAGTCAGGCAGAGAACTCTGTCGGCCTTTAGAGGTGGGCCTAACTTCCTTTTAGCCCTGACATTCCTACAGCAACATCCCAGTGTGATAAAACTCCCAATGTGAATGCCACAGAACTGAATGGTGTCTTGAGGGCCACATAGCAGGAGGGCATCTTATCAAGTGACTTTGGTATGCGTCTGCAGGGCCTGCAGATCACATTACCTGACTCACTCCAGTTGTCCTGACTACTATTGTGGCCCATACCATATTGCTTTTCTGTAGCTCTCCTACCTCTTTAGGTGAGTTGGATTGAATTGCTGTTTGTTACACTGCTGCCTTATATGTTCCTTGGTGAGTTGAGGTATTTTATTTTCACTAATGTTATCTAGTCATCCTTTGTGTCAAGGTAAGGTAGAGTGCTTTATTTTATTTTAATTGCTATTATCCTGCCTTTTTATTTCCCAAGGTGAGCTGAGAATGTTACTTTATTTTAATTATTGTCTCTGCTACAGTATTTTTTATACCAGTGTGAGCTGGGGTGTTTTATTATGTTCATCGTGCACTTGCACAAGTGAACATTTTGCTATAAGAATGGGTTTTGAGAGGTATGTCAAAGTCAGTCCAATGCAAGACAGTCTGCAAGGGACTCATCAGTGTCATGCCAATCATCAGTCAGGCTGATTATGACATAGTTCTGGCTTGCTGGGCAGAATCTTAATGTAGTTCAAAGGAGAGAAACAGCCCATTCATAGGGCAGATCTTTTCTTTGATCTGCATAATATTGCTCAGCATGCAGAGCTGACTACGTCATGATCAGCCTGCAGCAGTCCCTTCCCCCAATATAAAAACCATCCACAGAAATCAAAAGGAAGTGCAATATGTAAAAATGTAAAAGCAGTATGCCCATGGCAAGCTGTCAGTCCTGGCTGACTGCATTTTAGAAGCCAGCGATCTCACAGTCAGGCAGCTCCTTCTTCCTGATAACCATACCTGACCTACCTGTCTTCCAAGACATAGAACAAGGCCTCGGTGCTGTGAATCCTGGGAGCAATAACAATAATTTACAGTACACTGGACTCAGTGCTGCTGACTAAAAGCTATAGATTGCACAGGTCTGATGAAGAGCTACACTTTAGAATTGAGTTTTACAGATTCTGATCTACAGAAGTTGACAGCAGAGAAGCTGAATCAATTCTGAAATGAAAGTAGTGAAATGAGTTTAGCTTTAATGTACTTGTATTCGTTGTTTATCTATCCTCTATATGACAAACCTATGCATCCGACAGCTCACTACGAATTAAGCATGTGTTAGTAGATCGTAGACTATCTGAATATAGAAAGCCATTTTACATTTCACTTTGACTGTGGTACAGAACTAGAAGTCACTGTCATTGTCTGTGGACTTCAACTGGCTGAACAGTGTGCATGTGGGCAATTGTCATAGAGCTCCATCTGCATCCTTAGCAACCATGGAATTCTATGAAACAATCCCTCCCACCCTCTGCTAAGTACCCCTTCCACTTCCCATTGCTTGCCCCTTCATATGTTTTTGACACTGTGGTGCCCAATCCCTACTGCCAGCAACTACCCCTATCCTACCCATTTTCTGTGTGCCACCAAACATATCATTGACACTGAGGTGCCCAGTCCCCAGTGTTGATACTACCTGAAATAAAGAAAACTGTCACCTGTAGTCAATTTTTTTAATATCGTAGAATAAAGAAAGCCATCCATCAGTGCCTGTTACTGCTGCTGGCCTACTGCCACCATTACCCACCCCAACCCAACCTTCCCACTCAGCAGCACCCAGCATCTCACCCCTCCCACCCTCACTTACCTTTTGGGGGGTTCAATGCTGTAACTTTTTCTGGATCAGAGACATGTCTTCACTGTTTAATGCCAGACCATGAATGGAGGAAATCAGGTACATAGTTCAATGTATTTCAATGAGTTTTGAAGCTGTCCTCATAACTTAGTCATTTATTAAGATTTTTCCACAACATTTTTAACATAGCTATTTATTTCAAACAACCTCATGAATGTGACAGCTGTCATTTTTCAAAACCTGGCCAAATTGTGTTTTTACACTTGTGATGCAAATTCAGCTTTTGGGCAGAATTTTAGCATTTTCTCTGTCCTTGTTCATCAGGTGGTGTCATAAGAATGTTATGTGGAGTCCTAAGTGGGCTATGTTGAAAATTTGGGGTAAACATATTAAAAGCAACAACATTATAAGTACACATTAACATTTTTCAATGCATGACTGTAACGTTGGTATTTTGACCTCAGATTTTCAACATTGTCATTTTTTCACATCACCTCATGAATGTGACGGCTGTCATTTTTCAGATCCTAGCCAAAATGTGTTCTCCCACTTGTGGCACAAAATTATTTTTGAAGCACTGTTTTATGAATGACACCTGATATGATCAGGAGGACTGGTCATAAAAAGACTATGTTGAAAATGTAGGGTATAAATGTGGAAAAACAACTAAGTTATGAGAAAACGTTAAACTGTTCCAACTTTTACTCATAACTTTATTTTTGCAGATTTTTGCCCCTAATGTTCAACATGTCCCTCATGTTACCCTACCTCCTGAACATGGCAGGCTTCACTTTTCAAACCCCTCCAAACCTTGCTTTTACAGTCACCTTTCACATGGGATTTAAAAAGTTCCACCTGTCTTGATCATAACATCGGGTCATTAAAAGATTTTGAAATCTGGGGTCAAAATGTGTGAGCCTACTGAAAATTAGATATTGCCTCTCAGCTGGCCTCTCCTGGGTAATTAAAATCTAACAATATGTAAAAGCAAGACACTGCTGAAAATGGGTAAATACATAGTGAAAATGTGTTCAAGCAAGACCCAGTACAACAGCAATGCAAACAGTGAACATTCGGCATTGACAAATGGTTGTTTTAGTTGCTGTTACCTTCTACTAAGGCCTATTACATTGATGCACCAATGACTCAGCCATGCATGCTGATGCAATAAGCATATGTCCACACCCCTAACTAGTCTGTCTCGGTGTTCACATACCATATAATCATGCAAAAATGCTCACATCTCACTTTTGTAAACTGGAAAGTCCAGGAGCTACACAGAGGCTCGATTTCTCTGTGAATTTCTACTCTATCTAGAGTGTATACTTTAACTTGTCTGATTTCTTGAGCTAATCTGAATGTCTACATTGTTTAAAATCACCTAAAAATCTATGGGAGGGCTTGCTGGAGGTTCAATGTGGGGAATACCCCCTCCCACAACCTCTACATAAGCCCTCTTCTAACACACCTCCTTTGCTTAGGGAGTGTTTTTCTTCCACCACCATCCCCTCCTCCTCTTTCCCTGGTGCTTTTCTTACCCTTGCTTATGGGCCTTTTAGTCCCTACAAATTACTACCTACATGGCTACTACTCAAGGGTGGGAATAGAGTAAAGCCACAAACAGTACTACAAGTTACGCAAGCACCATATATCCCATCTCTCCCTATTGCTATTCCACAAACATTGAATTTCTGTTTAGAGAGAAGCTTTCTGGATCAGAGACATGGCTTCACTCTTTGATGCCAGACCATGAACTGAGAAAATCAGGTCCACAGTTCAATGCATTTCAACAAGTTTTGAAGTGTGAGACGAGAAATGGGCAGACTAGGTGGGTCAAGCAGTCCTTATCTGTGTTAAATTCTATGTTTCTATTTCTCTCTCTGGATAACCGACACAGGCATCATGTGGCACAAAATGAGGTAACCTTTACACATTTTTGTTAATTAAAGAGCAGCTGACACCTTCAGGTAAACTTTTGCAAAACATAATCTTTAGACACAATCAAGCTTGTATTGCACATTAGTTCTGCATTTCTCCTCTGCATTATTTATAATTGAGATAATTTGCATGAAAATAGGGTCTTTGCTCATGAAGAGTACATCTGTTCCTGCTCTTTTCTCTCTACCTGAAATAATAATGCATCCCTTGTGACATCACAAGTACTCCCATGACAATAGATTATGATGTCACAACAGAGGATTATGACCTGAAGTAGGGAGAAAGTTATAGAGGCAGACGTACTGTAAAGGAATTCTTAAGGGCTAAAGATCATGTATTCATGCAAATTTTCCCAGTAGGAAATGATGGGAAGGAGAAATATATAGAATATATATGGAATGCAGGCAGAATTGTACCTAACTCTTTTGTTTTTTTTAAAGTTTTCTTTGAGGCATCAGTAGCTCTTTAAGTTCTTCCTTACAACACTTGAGTGTAACATAAAGGATACTGAAGGATTTAACAATGCCTCCTTTACCTTATATTGCAGTTGCATTTTCATCTTCAGTCAAAGACATAAAACATATGTACCAACATAACACAAAATTAAAGGCTGTAACAGTATTTTAACTCCTACTGCTACCCCTAGGTTAGCAGTCAAACCTGACCCAGCCCTTCTACTACTGAACGTCTTTAAGTATGTTTAATAAACTGCGGCCAAATTTTAGAACACTACTGTTGGGTTTTAATACATGTAGTGTATAAAAATAACCATGTGCAGTATGCATCCAGCTTTTGAGCCTGGTTACCAGTTTACTGTGTAAACATCTTTTACGTTAGCCAGTCAGAAAATTAGCAAATTGGAAACCTGGCTATTTGTAATCATGGTTTAGAATTGAACTGATTTGCCTATCATAAAAAGCATTGTCAGCACACATAAGAACTGGGCTACCAAAATGTGGAGTTTTCTGTTTGCTTTTCCCAATATATGGGTTTGCTTCAGAATTATAAAATGACATGAACCTCTTGATTTCATCAATTATGTGGTCCAGATGGTTCTATATATTTATTTCTGGAGGTATATCAGCAATAGGTTCCTTTTCCTAATCAGATCCTCTTAGAGAACCCCCCGGAGGAGGACTGTTATCTTAGAAATAATATAATCAGATCAGTACTGTACATGTATAACCAGTATGAAATCGTTATGATTGTCATTACTGCACATCATGAAGAAGGAGCTCCCCCATGCTGGTGCATCAGAAGGGTTACAATTACGACACCGGTGATCTGGATTCAGGAAGGAGCCAGAGACATTGGAAGGCCAGCTGCTGAAAGGATGATCAAGCTCTTCTCCTCTGAGGAGGGAGGCTTGTGCAACCCACTGCTTTACTGCCACCTGGATGGCCACACCTGGTGGTGCAGATGGAAGCTGGAGGCATTCGCAGGGATGGAGGGAGCATGCTACTTGGTGCACCTGACGTACTGGCACCCAGGCAGTGTGTTCCCATAGGGTGGGACAAATTGGGGGAAAATGTTTTTTAGTGAGCAGAGAATTCTCTACACAAACCACATCCACCTTGCTCTCCCTCACCCAACTCTAGGAAAAATCTCCTGTGGTTCCCATTACCATGGGAAATTGGATTAGAGAGACAAACTGCCAAGGAGCTGCAGACAGACCTCTCCTCGGGGGCAAGCAGAGAAGATCAATGCAGCTGCATTCTGGGCATCCCTCAAGACCTGGATGGAAGAGCTCTGAAAGACAGAAAGGTGGCCCCAGCAACAAGCTACAGAATGATCTTTTCAAGGTGCCAGGGAGGTGAAAAAGAAGTCACAAAAGAGAAATAAAAAGGGTCTCCTCCTCAAAACATAGATGTGCTTAGCAGTACTGTAACCTGCGCTGAAGTACGAATAAAAATTATGATTTTTTGTCATCTGGTGGTGAGAAAGTCTTTGCTTCCAATATCTCAGTTTGTGACTGCATTGGAATCAAATCTTCCTGAAGGTTTCTTCCATTTTTACAGGAGCACTGTGGTCACACTGTTGACTTTAGCAAGTTGCTGTTACCCTGTTATCTTATCTTCTGAGTGCTTTATCTACAATTACCTTTTTCTAACCTCATCTCTATCTATCCTCTGCCCTATCTCCTCACCCTACTTGCTGCTGCAAGTGGCCCTGCCATCTGTTCCCTTGGAAGTCCCTCGTAGATTCTAACTTTTCATCCACATGCTCAGGAATACCACAAATCCTTAGATTTCTTTTTCTGTATACAGTAGCATGTTATCCTCCACCACCATCCACGCTGTCCTTGAGCATGGGGGCCTACCCCATGGCAACCACCACAGCCCCATTCTCTGCTAGATCTCACATACCTTGCATGTAATATGGGATTCACAATGTAGGGCCTGAGACACATGCTGATGTCATGGTTTTTACACCATTTTTCTCCACCCCACCTCACCTAATGCGGGGTTATGACTTTGTCAGACTTAAACATAACAGCACACTTGTGCACAAATGCCACCCCTCACAAGGGAACAAGTCCCTCAGCCTACTGTGATAGGTCACTGCAAAGCTGGAAACTGGGCATCTCGCTCCCCAGGCTGGCTTGTGCTGCATTTGACAGTACTCCCCATCCCTGGCTGCACCTGAAGCCAGCTCCCTACTCTCAAACCTGTCAGTACTGAAGTGTGACAAGCTTTCACTGGACCAGCAGGTGGCCTGATCCTTATATTTCTCAATTGAACATGGTTTTCCAGGTTTTCAATTTGCCTGTGCAGATGGTAGATTTCCTTTACTCTTGAAGCATTAGTTGCATCTGCCAGTTGGAGTCTGGTATTGATTTTCAGTACGGTATCAGACTGAGACTTTCCCAGTGCCTTAACTGAACCCCACTCCTTATCTACTTTCCTCCTCTTTTTGCCTAAAGGCAGTTTTGCAGTTTACGGAGTTTAGAGCTTCAAAATGCAGTCACTATACTCGGCTCATGTTAAAAGTTTATCTATGTACTTCCAAGGAATCAATCATATAGACTCTCAAAATAGAGGCATTTGATTTAAATGGCTGTAAATATTATTGCTATAATTGCAACTGTGATTAACAGACTATTAACAGGGAGAGGAGCAGACACAGGGAGTACAAAGCACATCCCAAGCTTACCTATCTATGGATTAGTTTGAGGTACTGTGGAGGACTGATGGAGAGGATAAAGAGCATTCTAGAGGACATACAAAGTCACACATGCCCCCACAGTGCAAAGCATCATGGGCTGCATATGCAAATCACCACAGAATGTTATGCTGGTCCAACTTTAAGCAGAATTGCATGGTGCCGAAAGGCCTCTCACACAGTTTGCAAAGGGTGCTAACAGAAGACATAGACACGTGTTTCGTCCTACCAGGACTCATCAGTATGCCTCGTCTGTTTAACACCCCAGTGGACTGGACCAGCTACCCTAAGGCAGTGTGCCTGGGATATATTGTGGTGAACCCATTAAAATAAAAAAACATTTAAAGACAAAGAACCTCTGTGTAAACACTGAGGCAAGGGTTACCCCAAAGGGCATTTGGCTGGGAAGCCAAGTCTCAAGAAAATACAAAGTCACACATGCCCCCACAGTGCAAAGCATCATGGGCTGCATATGCAAATCACCACAGAATGTTATGCTGGTCCAACTTTAAGCAGAATTGCATGGTGCCGAAAGACCTCTCACACAGTTGGCTAGAGGACAGTTCACCTCCAAGAGAAAACAGCATGTCCAAATGGCAAGGGAAATATAGGGGTAAGGAAGAAGTCAGAGATAGAACGTCTATGAACATAAGCCCAGGGTGGGTAGGGTTTGAGGAGAGAGCACAAACAACAGAAACAAGCTGCTCAAAAAAGTGTAACAGTTTGAACTGCATGAAAACTCACAAAGTCAGCAAACAAAAAAACATAACAGCTAAAAACCTCTCCTGATTAACACAGACACAAGTATATAGTTTAAAAAGCTCATCATTATTGCATATAGCAAACAAGGGTACAAATCAATCACAAGGCAGTAGTAACAGCAGTGTCCAGCATCCAGCCAACATTTCATATGTATTTATGCTTTATCAAAGTGAGAAGGTAGCTAGGCTGTCGAACAAGGTAAACAGGGTGTTGGACCACACTCTGAATATTATTAAAGCAGGCTGCATAAGACAGCAATATTCTAGGGATGGTCAGTTCAGAATGGAGTACAAGTCACAGTGGTGCATGAAAGGGAAACAGCTCAAGGCTCAGTGACAGTATCTTGATGGAAGAGGCCTGGCTAATGAGGACAGAGGGGCTGCACTCTAGAAGCAATGAAAAAGTCTGATCCAAAGTACTGGTAGGTCGTACAGCGAAATGTGGAAAAAGTCTGCTGAGGCTACGCTTAGATAATATGATGCTTTGATAATATCACAGCTAAGTTATAGTATTATAAATAGCTCTTGTTTAGAAAGTGTTTTAAAATGGGTTGGAAACTTAATGCTTCCTCATTGGCTTACAAGTTCTGAGACTCGTTTCTAATTTTCTATAGTTATACAGCTCTGAACAAGTTTAGGTAGTGTGATTCTGGAATTTGGGCAACTCACATACAGAATTCATGAGTCATTTCACTCATTCCCAGTTTCCATCACAAACATGACTTCCACCTTTACTCAAATAAATAATCGTATGTATAGGCCAAAAAAATAGAAGTTCTTCAATTAAACAAAAAAAGTAAATAACTGAGTGTTATTTACACTCATGAGACCCTCCTCACTCACATATACAAATAAAAAATATTGTTCTGAGTTTCCATAGCTGGTGTTTCTTAGATGACCAGACAAATCCATCTCCTACCCTTAACAATTTACCAGAGAAATCCCTGCTTCTTACCCTGAAACAGAAGAATTTGAGGTTTTGACTCCACCTGACGCATGTGTGTGTGCGCACGTGTGTGTGTGTGTGTGTGTGTAATTATCAAGAATTTTGAATTCCTCTATTCTGTGTTACCACTATTCCATGTCTGTGTGTGTGTTTGTGTGTGTTTGTGTATGTGTGTGAATGCGTGTGTATGCACACGTGCATGCATGTGTGTGTGTGCTTATGTAAAGAGAGGCGGGAGCCATCTACTTCTGAAATAATGAAGAGTTTTTAATTCTTATATTCCATGGTAAGCAATCATGCAATGTATTGAATGTGTGAAAGACAGATAGACAGGGAAAACATCTTTGGAGGGGCTAGTTTACATTATTTAGCAATATTTTATTAGAAGTTTCATGGCTTTTAAAACTTTTGAAGTGCTTGTTTTTAAAAAGTTGCCAATGGACTCATTTTATAAGTGCAATACAACTCTTTGGGGGACTGGTTGTGCTGTTTTATTATACTACCAGGGGCCAAAGACAATCAGACTGCAGCCTTGTGCCTTACTATGCCACTGTGCATGTAGAAAACCCAGCATAACCAATGCCTCATCATGCCTTATTGCTTACTTATGATACGAAAAGTACAAAGAACAAGCAACTAAAGTGATGCATGTGCTAAAGTGTCGGCACAAAAAGAATAGGTGAAAATAACTGGATTTTTAGAGTACAGAAGAAAAGGTTTAGTGCCAGTATTTTCACAAATGTATAAAATCCAAAGGGATGCTGAGAAGGTTAAGCTACTTCATCAGATTCAGCACAGAAGATAGGAGTAGAAACTATAAGCTGAAGCTGAAGGACAAATTCAGATCACAAGTCAGAAATCTTTCCATTACTCAGAGAATAATACAGGTACTGAATTATAACCTTCACGAGGAAATAGTAGTGAATAATGTAGCATTCTAAGACATTAGAAAAAAAGATTTCGATGCTGCACTGCAGATGATTATATACCACAAGAGACAGACTAAGATGAAATAAATGGCCTAATTCCAGATTTTTTATATGTTCTGATATTTTCATTCCACATTTTGGGCACTACTTTCAAAAGGCTTTCTCCCATCCAGCAGCTGTGGCCACATGTCTTTGAACCCCCAACTCCCACCCCCACCACCACCATGACAATATTTTAAAGCTGAATGTCTGCACATTATATTAACAAATACAAAACTGCAATAATAATGTATGTTATGTTCCCCTCTGTATGCTGTCTGAACAGCATCAATTGCGCAGTGAATGACAGTACAGCGGCAATCCACTGTCGCCGCTGTAATGTACCCAAGGAACCCCAACACTGCTTTAACTGGGAATTGCACCCTACCCTGAATCAATTTCGACAAAAAAAACAGTTTACCTGATGGATTTATGCCACCCACAACTTGAAGTCGACATAAATAAGTCACTGTAACATTGGTCGACAACATTGTTGTTGAACCGGCGTCCATGCTCCCCTCTCTACAGCTTTTGGTACATGGAATTGTGTCTGATGTCAAAACCTAGACAATGTTTTACCATCAAACATAATTTTATTCACTGTATTAGCTTGTGTAATAAAAACTTACAAAACTTCATTTCCTTTAGACTTGACACAGTCATGCAAACATTTTTAACAAAATGAAATTGTTAATATTTCACAAACAAGTTGTTTACTGAACCTTACAGAAAGGTTAAAATGGTCGAATAAGCGTTTTTCTTTAACTGTTCTAAACTATTACTTACTCTTCCTGTTGATATTTCCTTAAATTGCAATACAGCAAAACTGAGACTGACTTAATGTGTTTAAATGTACTGTAGAGTACTTGTTTTAAGAAATATTTGGTTTGTACATATTTTATCAACTGTATTAATTACATTTATGCTATTGTTTTATGTATTGAACCAGATGTGGATACAGCTCACTTTCTGTACAAATCAAATAAAAAATGTATAAAACTACGTGAAACGGAAGTAACATCAAGCAGTCATATACAGAGGCATGCTTACCCTTGACATCATGTAGAAATCCTTGCAGCTTGAAGCTCTGCTCAGCAAAGTTGAATATTCAGATTTTATCCTAAACATGTCACAGGCAGATAGCACATACTGAATAAAAGGGCATAAGTGGACACTGCACTTAAAAAGTAGCTCTGATGAGAGTATTACATTAAAAGATGTATACACAGAGTCGGTCCAGTGGTGAAGATCACTGAGGTGCCTTGCACCTTACCTTTTCCCACACCAGTGACCCAGCTTTGGGAACAGACCTGGGTGTCAGGTTCGGCTGCAGAGGGAGAGGATTGAGAGTTCAAGGGACTGTTCTCCTCTACCAGAGAAGGCAGGCCTGTCAGCCGGGCCTAGGTTGCCCCCTGGTGGAGACCTGGAGGTAAATCAGTGTCAGGGAGGCAAGTATGGGAAGGAACTGTGGGGGAACATTGGAAGTACGCCTCCCTGCACGTGCATGATGCTCCATGGGGGAGTAGGGAGAAGAGAGAAAACGGCATTGGAGGGGCAGCCCTGTCCACACCACCGCAGGTCACCCCACTGGTCTGCTTTGGATTTGTTGTATAGTGGGGGATGATGGCCCTCCCCACTCAGCCCTGCCATGAGGGGGAAGCTTGTGAGGAAACCCAGACCAGGTAGGTGACCAGGCAGTAGTTAGGTATTAGTGCGGGGGACCGGGGACTGGGCTGATAAGCTGCCCCTCCAGACACAAGGAGGAAAAACACCTGTATGGAAGAAAATACTTATACACAGATCAGACCTGAACAAATTCAAACCAGACTTTTTCTCGCTGGCTAAAGGTTGCTTTGTTGGTCAGGCCAAACAGAGAACCCTACGGCCCCCATGCCACTCCACCCCGCGTTTGAGAGATTTTAGCATAAAAGCCTCTATTCTCCTTTCTGTGCTCAAATGGGCTCTTATAAATGAAACAGCAGAGTTCCATTATTTTAAAGAATGCTTATCTATGCTTAAAATGCTCCTATACTTCCTTCAGTGGTTGGTAAAATATTTCAAGTGGATTTGATACTGTTAAACAGCTAGCTGAGGGTTTGTTGAAATACTGCAAGACCACAATGTATTTTGTCATCTCTGCATTACTGAAGCACACCTTCCTTGGCTTATTTTTGCAGCCTATCAGAAACAATTTTTCTAAGAAGTGACCACACTGCCTTGCTCATGCACATAAGGGAACTTGCCAAAGTATCATAAAGTCAAATACCAGTGCAGTAGTGTGTTGTGCCACCATACAAACAATTATCAGGAACGTTATTTCTGCCTTGGACCCAATTCCCCAAAAGTCATTTGCCAATTTTTCACACTTTCATTTTTTTTTTCATTTAGTGATTCAGAAAAGACCTTTGAGAGCAAGCTCTTTTACAAAGGTTCCACATCATAGATTTCAAAACAAAGTACAATAGGAGAAAGCAAAGGTACATAACAATGAACGATACAGTTTGGATTCAGAACTTACAGAATAACTCAAAACATATGTACAAGTTAAAATAACAAGAAAAACACTTTATGAGGGTGGGGGGGATAAGCAGACACAGTGCCTTGTCAATAGTTCAGAGGAATGGGGATAGCTGGCAATGAGATGAAGAAAGGAGGTATGAGAGAGAGGTAGGTACTGCGGTGGAGGTGAAGGGTGGGGGAAGAAGGGTGATAAGGCATAGGGAGAAATGGGGGGTGAGGGGAGCCTGAGTGGTGAAAACATGCTAGAGTAAATGGTGGCGTGTAAGGGGGCATGGTGAGGCAGCCTGCATTAGTAGTAACTGTTAGGGAAATTCATGGGACTGGGAGTTGGGGGAGGGGGGAAGGTGGGGTGGCAGGTGCCGAAGTAACATGATGCAAACTGATTGCTGAGGCAAATCATGAAAAGGGACAGAGGGAGGGGGTACCTGAGGCCTGACTAATGCTTGCTAGGGGGCAGAGAGAGCAGGTGTAGCTGGACTTAGGGGCAGGTGCACTTAGAGAGTGTTATTAGGTGCTGTTTGAGGTCAGTTTTGAATTGGGCCAGTTTTATTAGCCAGGAAAGTGCACTAAACATACAGTGCCTGTTTTCAGGAATGGCCCAGGGGAGTACAGACTGCATGCCCAGTACAAGATTATAAAATACAGCAAATAACTGCTGTAAACATTATACTGGGGTAATGTTGGGGCAGGCCTGAAAGACCAGTTGGATAATTATGGGTGAACCCCACAGTGCTGCAGTCATCCAGCTACATGGCTGGAATAACAACCAACAGATGACTGCAGGCTCTAGACAAAAGTACTGTGCATATGTGTGTATATTGTATATACTGTGTACATTTTACATATGTTAGTATGTTACTGTTAGTTTCACTATTTGTTATTAGTTTTATGGCTGTGTGTTCTATGGTTGTAAATTTTGGGATCAAGTGTTGTGCAGGCGCTGTAAGCACCACAGGAGTACATTGATATAAAAATAAATTGCTACTGCTATTGCTTAAAAAGTCCCATACTGAGGACTGGGCCAGTAAAGCAGGGTAACCGAGACAGTGTCCATACAAAACTGGTGGTCTGTGTGAACACAGCTGCATTAGTCTACTTATATGACTGTGCAAGGTACAGTGTTTCCTTCAGAAGCCATCATATGAGCAAGGCTGACTATATGACAGGTGGGCCATGGTCCGGCCTGAATATTGGAAGATCTTCTGTACTTGCTAGAGGAATAAGATTATGGAATAAATCTCCCCTAGAATTGAGAAAAAACAGAACTAGATATAATAAAAGTGAATTAAGGAATTGGTGTACTACTGTATTAGATAATACTACTGTATGCATGAATTGTTAGTGCCTTAGGTATGATATTGTGTAATGTGACTGATTGTTCTATATTATTTTTTTTCTTATTTATTGTCATATTGTGATTGTTGTAATTTATATGTGTTTTTTTTAGTAATTTGATGTTATGTCCTTTTGATATGGAACTTTATTTTATTTTATTTGTGACTTGGAACTTCATTGAAAATGAGCTTTGCTCAATTGAATGTATCCTTTTATTCATTACGAATAAAAAAATGATTTACTACTAAAAATGATTTACTACATGGCAAAACCCATCCTTACTGTCCAGTAAATAAAGTGGTGTCCAGTGTCAGATTCTGAAATGAGAGATCTCATGACACTACTGTCACAATGTCCTCAGATGACTAGTCACAGTGTTTGGAAATAGCCATTCTATTCAATTAAGCAATTAGTAAGTGATCTGTCTTTCCTCATCAGTTCTTTACTGAAGGTTCTTACTGACATGACTGAACAAGAAGAAACCTGATATTAGCACCACTGCACACAGCTATACTTAATGAACTACTAATCCTGGAAAATGGAACCCTTCAATTAGGAGGTAAACACCAACCTAATGTTTGACATTTAGCGTATTTTCCTTTTAACTATTTTAATAACTGTATCAGCAGCACTCTACAATGGCTTTGGATTCGGGGCAGAGTTTCTTGTTGTATAGTTGCATGTTATTTGATAGGTTGCATCTTTTGTGGTTTGTTGTTTATAATTCTTACTGTTTTGTTGTGCTTCTGTTGTTTTCTTACTTGTATTTTTGTTAAAAGATCAATAAAGTTTATTCAACTTAAAAAAGCAACACTACCATACCTACATAGTGCTGCCTTTGATCTGTGATCCCAGAGAGAGAGAGAGAGAGAGAGAGAGAGAGAGATCCCAGGGAGTGTTTTTTATGATCTGTAGGCAAATAAAATTCCCTAAAAGAAAATATCAAGGAATTGCCATGGAGGCACAAGCTGACAGAGCTAAGCTCTTACTGAATAGTTGCCCCACCCAATGGGAATACCATATCATCAGCCTTCTCTTTTTTTTCCGGTTAGCAGCTGAGTTAATTGTTTAAAGTTCTTGGTAAAAAGACTGTTTAGAGTTTCATCATTACCCAACTATCAATATTTGTTTTTACCAGCTACTAAGTTAATTTTTTTAAAACTTCTAACAAAAAGCATGTTTATAACTATATTATTTTATCAGGAAAGGGCTCATTATACCTGCTGCATTCTGCCTCCACAAGTGACTCCCCCTAGTTAGCAGATGTGGGTATGTTAATACATTTTCTGCTCTCTGGTCCATTATAAATCATTCCTTTTGTCCAGGCTTTGACTGCAGCACTATGTTTACCCAGCATACCCCCCCTGCTACCCACAATCCCACTGTTCTCCTTACAGCACAGCATAATCAGAGTATACCAAGTGTTGCACTGGCCACAGGACTACATCAAGCTGCAGAGGCTGTCAGTCTGTTTTATGACTAACAGTATGAGTTAGGGAGGGCTCATTCCTGCCATGCCCAACCTCTGTAAGCTTCGCCCTTGATAAGCAGATTCCTGCATGCTGTCGATTTTCTGTTGCCTGTTGCAGCACTCCTATGCTGATTACACTGTGCCTTCGTTAGCACAACAGCAGGAGTGTGGATAGCAGAGCAGATGCTGGATCAAACAGTGTGCTGCAGATGCCCACGGATCAGGGCAATGAAATAATTAAAATGGGTAAGGCAGCAGAATACTTATCAGCAAATCTGAATTTGCTAATCTGGGGGTAAAGCTTGTGGAGGTAGAAAGCAGCAACCACTTTTTTTTCTTTCACTTCCGTTTATGTATTGTAACTTTGGTAGTGGTTAATGAACAAATGTATGTGAGTCCTTGTTTATTGAGAGATTTCAATAAATACATTTCACAAAAAAAAACTTTAACAACTTTGTACAAGTCTTTAAAGAACTAGATATGTTATCCCCACTTCACAAAGTTTATCACAAGCTGTACTTCTGGTGTCAGGACCACCAGCAGCACGGTTTCAAGGATGGAAGTCTTGTTAAACAAATCTAATATATTTCTATGATTGGGTGACTAGGGAGGTAGAACAGGCTGGAAAGGCAGCAGACATGGCCTATCTGGATTTCAGCAAGGCCTTTGACACTGTGCCACACAGGAGGCTAATACAGAAATTTAGCAACCTAAAGGTTGAGGTCAAGGTGGTAAACTGGGTATCAAACTGGTTAAAGGACAGGAGACAGAGGGTGGTGGTCAACAGAAGTCATTTATGGGATGGAACAATGACCAGTGGAGTGCCACAGGGATTGGTACTGGGTTCTGTTCTCCTTAATGTCTTCATAAGTGACATTGCTGAGCGAACTGGAGGAGAAGTTGTGTCTCTTTGTGGATGACACAACACTCTGCAACAGGGTGAACACCCAGGAAGGGGTGGAGAGAACACAAAGGGATCTGGAGAAACTAGAGCTGTGGTCTAGGGATGGCAGTTGGGTTTCAATGCCAGAAAGTGCAAAGGCGTGCATCTGGTGCTGGGAAACCCAGGAGCTGTGTACAAGATGGGGGGAGCTACTTACAGTCACCAAGCAAGAGAGGCACCTTAGGGTAATCATATCTGATGATCTGAATGTAACAGAGAAGTGCAGCAAGACAGATGGCAAGGCTAGTGGGATGCTGGGGTGCATAAGGAGGGGGATTTCTTGCAAGAGAAGGGACATGGTATTGCCACAGTATCACTCACTAGTGAAACCCCATCTAGAGTATTGTGTACAGTTCCGGAGACCACACCTCCACAAGGACATTGACAGGGTGGAAGCAGTCCAGAAGAGGACTACCAAAATCATGTTGGGGTTGCACAAGAAACCATGTGAGGGGGGCTGCAGGAACTCTACATGTACTCCATGGAGGAGAAGAGAGTGAGAGAAGACATATTCAAGACCTTTAAGTACCTCACAGGGGTGAACAAGGTGCCAGGGGGAATCTCTTACAGAGGAGTAGGAGTCCTGGAATATGGGGGCATGTAATGAAGCTTGAAGGAGGGGCAGAGTTTAAGAGGGATGTTGGAAAATACTTCTTCAAAGAAAGGGTGGTGGATGACCGGAACAGCCTGTCAAAGGAGGTGGTGAAGGCAAAAACAGTGGGAGGCTTCAGGCATGGGATAGGCACACAGGCACAATAAGTAAAAGAAAGGGAGGAGGGAGGGACACCTGAGAATGAAGAGATTCTAAGGAGTAGTAACAGGCAGGGAAATAGGGAAGACTAGATAGGCCTACTGGTCCTTTTCTGCTGACAAATTCTCTGTTTTTATGTTCCTTTTATATCTAGTATTTGTTTTAGCTAGAGCTCAAGTTGAAAGCAGTGTTTTAGGTTCTGAGTGTCAGTTCTGATTTGCATGGTTAGTTTGCACTGCATACCTGGTGATCCCTGCTTGGCAATTTTGGGGAGGGGGTGCTGGTTTCCATGATGACAATAAATTGATGCGTTACTATGTTACTAGATAAGTAGAAGTGTTGTATTGTAGACTGTGGAGACAGTTTGGCCTAGTGGCTGGACAGCATAGCTGTAAACCTGGCTACCTGAGTTTGAATCCCACCACTGCTATATACCCTCATTGTGCACATTCTCTCTGTAGTCTAATTTATCTCCAAGTACTCTGAAACCTGCTATGTACTCAAAATGGCAGCAGCATTTTCTATCCTCTCACCCTCTCCTGAAATGTAAAGTGCTTTGAGACATTGTTTTTGTGAAAGGTGCTGTAAAAAATCTAATTGCTCTCATTGTCTTCCTATACACAGAAGCTCACAGCTGTGAACCTGGAAACCCATGTTTAAACCATGTTTCAGTTTGACTAGGACCTCTTACTGCTGGACCTTCCATAAGTGACTTAGTCTCTCTGCTAAATTTCCTCTCTATCACAAACACACACACACACACGCACACACTTGAGCTGCCTTGCTCTATCTATCACCAAATGTTTTCTTCAGCTAGTCATGCCTTGTAAATCACTTTGGGATACAGTGTGTATGAAACACACTATGTAAAATCAAATCTGTTTCCTTTTTTTCTTTTATACACAGTTTTTTTGCCCAGGATACCCATTTCACTTGCAGTGCTGCCTTGCTTCTACCCAATTTTACACAGGGGATGACTGAATTGATTAGGAGGTCAGGTAACTCACCCAGGGTCAGTTTGTCTCCTTCCTTACCCCCAGGAGTCTCACTCTTTCAGGCACTTTCATATGTGCTGCTTCTCTGCCCATCAGACTCACTCTTGCCACCACTGCCCACTGCCACTCTCTGGTGCCTGCTGTCCATCTCCCAGTGGTGTTCTCTGGTGCCTAGGCCAGTTCCGTCCCTCTCTGGGGGCCACCCCTCCAGACAATAGTAACAGAGGGAGAAGCATGCTGCTGAAGCCATTGTACAGGCACCAGGGACTGGGTAGAGGGTGTGCCACTGATAAGGGCCTGATGGCATGAGGGAGTAAGCATGTGGAGGCCATCATTCTTAAATGTCTGTCTGGGCTTTTTCCCCTTGATATCCCTACCCTACCCTCAGGGAGGGAGAAAAAAAAACAGATTTATTTTGTTATGTTCAGGAAAAGAGGAAAATAAAACAAGAAATGATCAATTAGAAGTGTGGGGGCAGATGTGTGGAGGATGAAAGCAAAAAGGCAGATATCCTGAATGAATATTTTTGTTCAGTATCTACAGTGGAAGAAGGTGGTACACACCAAGATTGTGGATTAGGGTCAAAAGAACACAGGAAAGTGAACCAGAGATAGAAGTGTTATCAGTGGAAAGAGTGCTCAAGTGACACAGGGCCCTGAAAGTGAAAAAAAATCACCATGATCTGATGGCATGTACCATACGGGGCAGAAAAGGGTGGGTCAGACATGGGTGGCACTACTGACCAATCTGTTTAACTGCTATCTGGAAACAGGGATTTTGGGCCAGTGGATTGGAGGGTAGCTAATGTGGTGCTACTCCACAACAGTGGGGACAGAGATGATCTGGGAAAGTAGAGTTTGGCAGGCCTGACCTCAACAGTAGGGAAGCTGCTGAAGACCATGATAAAGCAGTACCTGGTGGAATTCCTGCAGGCTAACAGTCTGCAGAGCAAGAGGCAGCATGAGTTTATGGCAGGAAAGTCCTCCAAGACTAACCTAATCAACTGTTTTTTTTATTAGGTTTCAAAGGCAGTGAATGGGGGACAAGCAGACTTCAGCAAGGCTTTTAACTGTACCACACAGAAGGCTGGCTAGAAAACTGCAGGATGGTGATGTGAAAAACTCACCAGATGGATAAAGAACTGGTTTAGGGAGCTGGACTTAGTAGGTACAGTAGTAGTTAAGGGGGAATTCTTGGGGGGTGATGGGGGGTTACCAGTGGGGTGCCACAGGGATCGGCCCTGGGGATGGTGTTGTTCAGCATCTTTATATGTAGCCTTGCAGAGGATATGCAGAGCAAAGTCTGCCTCTTCCCTGATGATGCCAAGATCTGCAAGAGGGTGGACACAGAGAAGGGAATAAGGGACATAAAAAGGGATCTAGAAAGGCTGCCATGAAATGTTATGCATATCAGTAGGAAATACCCTAGAACTATTGGATGGGGCAGTGAGGGAGGTTGAGCTGCTGTAGAATGGGATCTGGGAGTCATTATCAGTGACAGCCTAAGTGCTCAGCCCAACACAATAAGGCATCTGGTACAGCAAGCTGAAAGCTGTATATGCAGTGCATGCACCAGCAGAAGGAAGGGTGTGATACTGTCCCCTACAGGTTTATGGTGAGACACACCTGTTGTGCTTTGCTCAATTCTGGAGTCCTCATATCAGAAAAAGAGGAACCACCTGAAGAGGGTTCAAATGAAGGCTACAAAAATGATACAAGGGCAGCAGGGAGGACATATGAAAAGAGGCTGGTGAATCTGAAGGCATACTATCTCAAGGCCAAAATGAAGAAGAAGGACATTATTGAGACCAACAAGTTATTGAGGGTTATCAACAAGGTACAAAAGAGGGATTTAGGAAATGGAGAATGGTTGAGGGAGGAGATTCAAAGGAATGTTAGGAGGTACTTTTTCAAGGAGAGGGTGGTGGGTGCTGGCATTGTGTAACAAAGCTGGTGGTAGAAGCCAGATCAGTTACCGAATTTATACATGTACATGACAGACACGTGGGAATAGCAGGACCTAATGGGGAGGGCAGGATGGAAGGGAGGGAATAATGGGGCACTGGAAGGGCATGGATTCTTAAACTGAAATCAGTCTTTTAGGTCTTTTAACCAAGAATGAACAGGATGTACCCTTCTCTGACCTACATTCGTACAGTGGCAAGTAATTGAACCCTGACAATTCACAAGCAAAGTGGGCAAGGCTAATTAGCTATAAAGGAGTTTCTGTTTTTGTCATTCCTATGCTGATCTTTCAACAACACTTAGAAAATAGTCAGGAAAGCAATGCAATACAAAACAATATTTTAATAATAATAATAATTATAAGACTTCCGGTTTGGCGAGACAACAAATGACGGCTGACTAAGCTCTCTCCGCAAACTCCTAGGGGAAAAATCTGCCAGATTCCATAACAAGGGTCCTTAAAATCTCCCCCTTATCCCTGACTGAACATTTTACCTTCTCTATCGTCTTCTGTGGCCAACTGATCGGGAATAACTCAGGAATTCTACAGCTTATTATCAGCAGTAGCGATGAGAGAATGGAACCACCTCAGGCCGCACTTGGTGAGCTGCAAGCCTCACTGTCAGCACTCCTCTCAGAGTTTCAAACCTATCGCTCCGAGCATAGGGCTGACCAGCAAGCTCTAAAAAATACCTTGTCAGCTCTGGAACAGAAGGCAGCAAAACTTAAAAGTAAAACAAGGGAACATGACCAGAAAATCCACAAACTACACCAAGTTTCTGTTAAGCTGCTCAGAGATAATATTGATCTGCAAGAGAAACTTGAAGACCTGGAAAACTGCTCAAGGCAGTCTAACATTAGAATTTTTGGGGTCCCCAAGGAATTGGAAACAGGAGACCTTAGAGCATACACTGAACACCTCTTTGATGAGGTCTTAGCTCTACAACATCTCCGTCTCTACGACATAAAGCATGTACATCGGGCTCTTACCCCCCCAAAGACCCCCAAGCAAGACCGTGCTCCATTGTCCTGTGCATGCAGAGTTTTTTTAATAAGGAAGAGGTCATCGAGAAAGTGTGGAGTCTTAAGAAAATCTTGCTGGATGGTGTCCATAGAATTACCTTCGACCATGACTTTTCTCCGGCTGTGGTGCAGCAATGGAGAGCGATGTACACAACCAAAAAGGAACTGCAGGCACATAACCTAAAAGCTACAATAATCTTTCCGGCTAAATTAAAAATATGACTTGGGAATTCTATAAAAGTCTTTGATATATCAGATGAGGTGAAGCTATACTTACACAAAATAAACTGCTTCCTGTGCAAGAGGATATGGAATTAGAGACTACGAGGGAAAAACGTGCTCATCTGTCACCGAGTAAATTTTCTCTGTCCCCTGCCCACAAGCGCAGTAAACAAACTGAGGCTTTAAGGGATATAAGGGCGATACTCCAGGACTATGCATACCATCCTGATAGCTCATCTAAACCAGCACGCAGGTCTCTCAGGTCTGTGGAGATACCACATTAAAGGTGTAGGGCCTTCTCGTATAGCAGCATCTTCTTGGCTTGTCAGCGGCTTATATGGATTTTTCCAATTTTTGAGATGATTAGGCTCGATATGGGATTACTCTCCCTTTTGCTGTCTGCTGAGTATCCCCAAGGAGGATGAGAGATGGGGGACGCCGGCACTTTTACACACGCGGCCTGGGCAGCTTGCCTATTCTTCCTTCTGGGCCTACATTTACCCAGGCTTCTCAGCGCTGACTGCCAGGGCAACCTACAATACCCTTGAACTGAATTCCTGACCTCCTGATACAGGGCTTGCTAAGTTGGCTATAATCTCCACTATTCTCCACTCCTCTTCTGTTAGAGCGTGATGGAGGATGAAATATATACCTGGGCAAATGTTTTTCCACGCATCTCCTTTGTGTTACTATATTATGTGTTATCTTTTGTGCCTGTGGAAGGGTCCTACGCCTCGGATTGACTATATCTATATCATTTATACCCTACTGCTTATATCTGATCATCACTGAAGTGGACACACTCAGTACTAATCAGTGGATTGTGTTTTTTTTAATTTTTTTTTTTTATTTTTTCCTTTTTCTTTCTTCCCTCCTTCCTATTTTCCTATTCCTTTTTTAAGTTCAACAAAGTTGATTTGCAGCTCTGGATATAATCTCCCCTATTAATTAGATTGGTCTTTACCCCAGATGGGGAAAACCTACTGTATATTGGAATCTTATCCTCTTAGAAGGTGTTTCTATGGGGGGGGGGGCTGTCATGCTGACAGGAGGAGGAAGAATTGGAAATGGTAGTGTGCTGCCATGCAAGATAGAGTGGAGAGTATTCACCTATCATCTTTCCCCCTCCTTCTCTTAATATTACCCTCATAACCAGCCCTATTTATAGTACTGGCATTTACCTTCACTTCACATACATGCTTAGGACCCCTTTCAATAGGTAAATAATTACCCCAGGGAAGCGGGCACTTGTTCTCTTTTCCTACCATAATACTTTGAGAACATGTGATGCCATTTGGTGACTTGTTTTGTTTTTTACCCTTTACTGGAGCTCTCGAACGGGAGTCCAGGGAGTGCCCAGTTAGCCAGAGGGGGGAGCCCCCGGATCTGGACTCCTATTTGGAGCACTGCAATAAACTGCTCCCTACGTGGAAGTCACTCTGGTTAAGTTTTATTCATCTTAGTACTAAGTTCATCTATTAGTTTAATGTTGGACTGTTGTCAATTGTGTCAGTTACTATGTGTAGAACTTAATTCTGCAGCTTCATTTTTAGAATTGAAATGTAGCCTGGTTGGGGGGGGGGACGGGGATATGGTTTCATTAGGAGTTACTGGGGAGGACAGGGAAGGGGCACAACATTGTGGTCCTGGAACGTGAATGGTATCACCACCCCCATTAAGAGACAGAGGTTATTCAGAGATATAGGGAGGTTTAACCCCATGTTTGTGTTTCTACAAGAGATGCGCCTTAGCCAGGCTGAACATGCTAAGTTAGGGGGCTCAAGAGAATATCAGTTGGTTGGGCATCCTCGTATAATAGGGGTAGAAGACGTGGGGTGGCGATTCTTGTACATTCCAGAATCACGTGGTCGACTTTGAAGGTGGTCCAGGACTCAAAGGGATGTTTTATCTTGGTGGTGGGAACACTTGCCGGACAAACCTACACACTGGTATCCTTGTATTTACCACCGGGGACCCAGGCGATGGAGTTGAAAAGATTTTTTAAGGTTTTGGATCTGAACACCCAGGGCTCCCTCATTGTCACTGGGGACCTGAACTTGATGGTTAACCCTTCCTTAGATACAGAATACCCGAACAGGAGCAGATATACCCCGCTTAGGAAACTCTGGAAAACTGAGATGTGTAAAAGAGACTTGTATGACACATTTAGAACCCTATATCCTAGTACTAGGGAATATACGAGGTACCCCCAAAATACCCAGTCTGCTGCCCGACTGGACTATGCTTATGTATCCAGGGACTTATAGGATCTGTGTCTGCAGTAACAACCACCCAAACCCTGCTCTCTGATCATAGGCCACTACAGGCCAGTATAGATTTGGGTATCAGCTCAGAATGTTCCCCATGGAGACTAAATGTTATGCACCTTGCAACCCCTGAAGCTTGCAACTTTATTCGGCAACAAATTCAAGATATTCTTGTCCATAACAGCCAGGGACATACCCCAGTAATATTATGGGATACTATTAAAACTACGCTGAGAGGTGCATTAATTGAATGGTGGACTAGGATAAAGAAGGATAGGGAGCGTATAGAGAAGGAATTGGTACAAGAATTGGACCATCTCCAGAAGCTCCCTAAGCATGTGCAACCATTTTTTCATCAGTAACTTCTCTACGTCAAAAGCCAGCTTCAGGGGATACAGGATCAGAAACTCCTAGCCCAACTGCATTATCTCCATAGTTTAAATCTTCAGGGGGGCCCGCCTCTATGAGATGCATAGCTGGAAGAGTCCGAAGGCAGAGAATTCTTACCAGAATTCCCAAATTATGGTCTGCTACCCATGGTAATTTGGTGAGCCTTCCTTCCCAGATACGTGTGGTTTTTCAGGAATATTACTCACGGCTCTACCAGGCCTCTAATATTGCTGATCAAGAGGCGAGGCTGACCTTTCTTTGTCGGTTAGGCCTCTCAACTTTAACTAGGGAGTGCCAAGCAAGTTTGCTCTCTCCAGTTACTAAAGAAGAGTTATCCCAAGCTAGCAAGAGAGGAAAAACTAGAAAAGCACCTGCTTTGATGGCTATCCCATAGAGTTCTATCAGTTTTTTCGGGAGGAACTTACACCCCACCTATTACAAATCCTAGTGTCGGTTCAAGAAGGGGATGATCCACTGCCCTCTTGGAAGACCTCACTGCTAAACCCTATCCCCAAACCTGGAAAGGACCACACCAAACTGGACTCATACCGTCCAATTACATTGGCCAATGTGGATTACAAGCTGTTTATGCCAATTCTGGCACACAGGTTAGATGAAATAATGCCCTTATTATACACCCTGACCAGGTAGGAATTATCAAGCAGCGTCAGGCGGTGGATGCTGTCCACTAGACTTTGCTGATACAGCAACTGGCTGTCCACTCTCTGGAGCCCACCCTATTTCTTAGCTTAGATGCCCACCAGGCGTTTGATGCGGTAGAGTGGGCTTTTCTGTGGGATGTCATGAACACTATGGGGTTTCCGCATCAATTCATATATCAACTTAGGTTGATATATAAATCCTCAAAGACATACTGTAAAGTGATGGGAGGGATATCACAGGGTATTCCAATCTGCCGAGGGACAAAGCAAAGGTGCCCCCTTTCACCTTATCTTTTTGCCATCTATATCAAACCATTAGTTCGAGCTATTCAGATATATCAGGATATTAAGGGAGTTACTATTCATGGTGCTCCACAGAAGATATCTTTATATGCGGATGATGTACTGCTTACCTTGTCTGACCCATGTGCCTCACTCCCTGCAGTTTGGGCCCTCCTTTCCAGGTTTGGGGAATTCTCGGGGTATACCCTGAACTCTAATAAAACAGAAACACTCTTGTGCAATTATTCCCCTCCCAGGGATTTAAAATCCAGATACCCATTCAAATGGTACCAACTTAAATTAAAATATTTGGGTATACACCTTACCAGATTTCCTCCACACTTGGACATGGATAATTTTGAACACCTCACACTCCAGTTAGACAATTTGATTGGTAACTGGAAGCTGAAGGTGGTCCTGATGCAAGAAAGAGTTCTACTGGCCATTAACAATTACTATCCCAGGTGCTCTATCCAATCCAAACCTTAGCTATACCCCCATCTAGTTGTTATATATGGACATGAAATAAACTTATTAAAAGACTCATCTGTCTGGACAGTCCCCCAGGGTATCATTAAAACAGCTACAAGCTCCAAAAAACAGATGGGGTCTTAATCTCCCCAATTTTGAGACTTATGTTAAGGCCGTGATGCTACGTATCACTCTTCTCTGGTTCACAGCCCAAATCCATGCTATTTGGCTTGGGATCGAATCCACATTCCTAGGGGATATCATTGACCCGGTCTTAATGGCTGGTGTGTCTCTGCCTCAACACCTTCCTGAACCTACCCAAATAATCTGGAAAGCCTGGCGTAGGCTTTTCCCCTCCCTGATACCCCCTCAGTATATCTTTCAATTTCATACTCTCAGGAGTTTGGGTCCCCCGTGGGATAGACAACTGATACAGGCTCTTAAGTTGTGGGAGAGGTTAGGGCTCAAATGGGTTTTTCAGTTATATAGGGAAGAATTACTTGAAGGATTCTCTTATATCCAAAGAATATACAGTGTCCCTGGAAACGTATGTCGAGAACATGTTCTTATAAGCTGAATTATCGGTGGAATAACTCACCCCCAATACTCTCATATAGAAGAGACCCCGAAGGTAGTCCTCTGGCTGTGAGAGAAACTGTCTGTTCAGAAGTCTAATCTTGCAGTGAGTGAGCTATACCGGTTTCTCCATAACTTAGAGTATTTAGATAAACCACCATGGTTAATTAAATGGGAAAGGGAATATGGATTCCTGCTCCCACTACAACAATGGGTGGCAAGCCTAGACATTGTCCCGACGGTATGTAAATCCCCTTGGTGGCATTTATTTGCTTGGAAAGTTATAGTTCACTGTTTCCTCACCCAAGAGAGGACTGCCTGGCAACACCTTCAACCAATTCCCTGCTGGAGAGGGTGTGGAAGTCTGAGCCCTAATTTAGCACACATACTTACCCTATGACCGAAAATAGCAGATTTTTGGGATGAAGTATTATGGGATATTGTTAAAATATGCGGTGAAGAGGAGTAGCTACAACCACATTTCTTCACTACCCTATGCTCAGTGACCCAACTGACCCCCTCTAAGTCCGAACTTTGGAAGGTATTAATATTTTTTCCACCTACAATGAAAGCTATTACCAGAAAATGGGGTCAGGTCAAGGTCCCTATGATACAGAATTGGTGAAAAACGGTTCAGGAATTCTCTGATGATGAGAGAATTGCAGCAAAATATAACAGGGGTCAAAAAAGGTGGGATGATAGATGGAGAAGGTGGTTGATACTCCAGGATACGTTGAATTCTGATTAAGCCCCTCTTATGTTCTCTGAATCTTCAGATGCTTAGATAACAGTTCAGGGATATTGATCAGGGACAGTTCTGTTGAGCCTGTAGGTGGTTCTGCCCCCCATGCTCCCTGGATGGCTGTGTTCTTTCTTTCTCTCTCTCCCCCGCACCTAGCTGACCTCCTAATAATACCTTTTAACAAGGTATTGGAGCCACGTGGGATACTCAGGGTGTCATTTCAGCTGCATAAAATAGGATAACTGACTTGTTCATAGATAGGTAAACTATCTTCTCCTAGTTAGCCTTATTGCTTCCTTCTTTTTGGAGGTTTTCAATTGTTATTACAATGTAGGGTTTGGCAGGTCCACACTTGATGGTTAGGGATTGGCACTGGATATCAAGTGGCTATCTCTTTAGGTCCTGTGAATGCAGGGTGGGATTCTGGATAAACGAGAAAGACCTGTACTGTCAGAGCTTAGCCCTTGAGTGGATGGGATGATATAGGACACTGTTATTCAGATATGTGTGGTATGCATTGCTCAATATTGAGAAGATGTACTGGATTATGTGATACTTAACGCTATTTGCCAGCATATAATCTGGCTATTTGTAACACTCTAATGCTATATATTCTGCATGCTGAAATATCTTCCTGAATAAAAAAAAAAATAATAATAATAATAAAGCTTTATTTATACCGTGCCTTTCACAAGATCAAGACGCCTTACAATAAATACAAATATAATGAATAAAACATCACTCTACCAATAATCTGAGCTCATAAAATCACATAAATAATTTAAAAAATCTTAGACCATAAATAGGTCTTCAAGGCCTTATTAAATTCTTACATGGATGCACACTGACGTAGCGGATGGGGTAGAGAATTACAGAGGGTTGGGGCAACATACATAAAAGCACGAGCACCAGAAGATTTCAAAGAAACTCAAGGAATCTCTAGCAACCCCTTGTCCGCCAAGTGGAGAGATCACTTAGGGCAGTAGGGAACCAGAAGCTCTTTCAAGTAGTCCGGGCCCTGTCTGTGTAGGGCTTTGTAAGTTAAAAGACCAACTTTAAAGGTGATCTGCCACTGAATTGGCAGCCAGTGAAGATCATGCAACACCAGTGAAATATGACAGACACGGGATGTGCCCGTCAATAACCGGGCCACAGCATTCTGCACTAGCTGCAAGCACCAGGTATCAACCCCAGAAAGCCCTAGATAAAGGGAGTTGCAATAATCAAGGCAGGAAGTCACAAAAGCGTGGACCAACGTAGGCAGATTGGAGGGCAGAACAAGGTTTTTAATCTTGGCAATGTTCCTAAGATGATAAAAGGAAAATCTGACAACTACCGACTCCTGAGAACGCAGTCAGCTCATTGTCAAAAATCACCCCCAAGTTCCACACCTGTTCAGAGGTAGGAAGCTGGACACCCCCCAGAAATAAATCTGAGAGTAAACCAGCTCCTACCCCCTCTGCCCTATGACCTGGATCCACAACCATTCCTCCATCTTCTCCGAATTCAACTTCAGCCAGCTTGAATTCATCCAGCACTGGATTACAGTGAGGCAGTTATTAAAGACCGAGAAAGGTCTATCCTGGTAGGGTGCAAAAGATAGGTAGAGCTGAGTATCATCTACATAGCAATGAAACCTCATCCCACACCTTCTTACAATGTCTCTGAGTGGGTGGCATATACACTGTGAACAACATGGGGGAACAACACCGAGCCCTGGGGAACCCCACATGACAGAGAGACTGGGTGGGAAGAATTTATCCCCAACACCACTGTGAGTTCTGTCAGTGAGGAAAGATCTAAACCAACTGAGGACTGTACCTGACAGGCCACAGATGAAGTCCAGGTGCTCAAGAATTACCCCATGGTCTACAGTGTCAAAGGCTGAGGAGAGATCCAGAAGAACCAAGATGGAGAGACTCTTCTGATCTCTAGCCATCAGGAGATCATTGAGCACCCAAACCAGTGCTGTCTTGGTACTATGCCTCTTTCGAAAACCAGACTGGAGTGGTTCATAGCTGTCATGAATGGTTAAGTGGTTTTCCAATTGTGCAGCCACTACTTTCTCAATAATCTTCCCTACAAAGGGAAGATTAGAGATCGGCCTGTAGTTAGCATGGCAATCGGGGTCCAAGGAAGCCTTCCTTAGGAGGGGCATCACCACCGCCTCCTTCAGAGAGCTAGGAAACTCATCCATATCCAAGGAGCACCAGACTATCCATGCTAAGACTGGGCCAATGATGTCATAACAATCCTTTATCAGGGAAGAGGGGTCCGGGTCCAAACTACAGCAAGTAGGGTACATACTCTGGATAATCCTCATGACATCAATGAACTTAGGCAGGTCAAAGGAACTCCAGGAGAGACTAGAGGCTGTGACCAAACGTCGATCTATAGCTTCTCCCATAGAGGGAGCAGGCTGGAGTGCTGCCCTGATGTCAGCCACCTTATCTGCAAAGAAGCGAGCAAGCTCATCACACTCCACTTGTGAAAAAGCTTTCCGAACATTCAGACAAGCTGGGTTGCACAGTCTGTCGACAGTTCGAAAGAGCTGGGCTGGTCGGTTCTGAGCAGCCGCAATCTCCCCGGACAGGAACTCTGCCTTCTTACGAGAGAGATTGTGGACTGATAGAGTTGGTAATGTTCGATCAGTCTAAGATGGTCAGTATCAAGGGCAGTTCTCCGCCAACTACGCTCTAATCTTCGTCCTTGTAACCGCATCTCCCTCAAAGTCCCATCAAACCAAGGGGACCGAGGTTGAAGGGAGAGAGGATGAACACAGACAGGAGCAATTAGACCCAGAGCTGAGGAGATGGCCCTATTATAGGCCAGCACCAAGGCATCAGGACCATTGCTCACTTCAGGGAACTCCGATAGGTCAAGGACCGCTGCCAGGCCTGTAGAGCTAACATCTCACAAAGAGCGGTACCTGACCATCTTCACAGGGGTAGGCCTACAAAGGGATGGGTGTGAAAACTGAACCCCACAGTGTAGTGATCGGACCAACCAACAGGTTCCACCCCCACATCGTGGGCTTCAATCCCCAGGAGGAAAACTAAGTCCAAAGAGTGACCACTTTTATGAGTGGCAGAAGTAACCACTTGTGTAAGGCCCAAAGATGTCATTAATTGGAGGAAGTGTTGTCCAAACTGCGAGAGTTTGTCATCAACCCAGGTGTTAAAGTCACCCAGGACCATCAGCCTGGGTGACTCAAGAGCCATGTTGATGACGAAGTCTGCTACTTCCTGCAAAAAATGTTTCTCATCACCTGGTGAACGATAGATGAGAACAATTCTGCAACCCACACCCGCCACTACAATACACTCAAAGGACTCAGTTTCTTCAACTGGTACACTTGTGAGGCCCACTTCAGTCTTAAAATAGACCACAGTCCCCCCTGCAGTCCAACTGTGGGCAGTGTAACACCGAGTACCCAGCTGGAACTGCTGCCTCCAAAACTGGACCAGCATTTTCATCCAGCCCGGTCTCGGTAATGCAAGCCAGACCCACAGACTCAACAAGATCTGAAATAACTGCAGTTTTGTTTCTTATGGATCTGGGGTTGCACAACACCGCCTGGGTTGGATGGGCCTCTGGAGCAGCACAGACCGCTTGCCCAACATCATTAGCGGTGTCCTTGGGTATGGAAACCAGACAAGAGTGACCTCACTCCAGAATCCATTTCGCCCCAGGGCGTCTTCAGGTTTCCACTACCCCAATACGATGTCCCCGCTCATTCGGCCTCCACTGTTCACCCCCCCAAAATCTCTCCTCCTCCTCCACACAATACCCAGTGCTCTACAGCACTGGTATGTTGACAATTGTAATGGCAAGGGGGAGAAAGGGCGGAGGGCACGAAGAGTGGATGACGAATAGAGTACAACCATGGTGGCAGGCCTTCTACACATATTAAAATCCACACACACTTATACCAAAACTCAACAAAACAAAATGATAAAATCAACCTCACATTAAATCAAAATAAAATATAAAGAAAACACAAAACAATTGAAAGGCTTGCCTGTAATTCAGTGGCCAAGCAGCCAGCCACTCCCACTTCCTGAGCTATATAAGCAGTTCCTCTCAGCCTCACTGTGAAGCATTTTGTCTTTGCAACTGGAGGCTGTGTTGGTTTGTCCTGTGAGCTGGCTGGGGCCTCCCCCCTAAGCCTGCTGTTTCTGTGTGCCTCTGCTGGACTTCAGTGTTTGTTTTCTCACTTATGGTTTGTATCTTTCCTCCAGCTGTGTGCTTCCCTGTGTTTTGTTTCTTGTTTTTTGGGGGCCTTTCCCTGTTTTCTGTTTTGCTGTGTTTTGGTTTCCTCTTTTGGGGGGGCTTTTATTTTTAAAACTCCTAGCATACTGCTACTACAGAGCTCATTCTGCTTGCTTTCAGTTACAACTCTCAATTTACTGCACTGCAACTGTAAACCTACTCAGAGCTCATGCTACTGTTTTCAGCTACCTACAACTTCAGCCACTGCTGTTGACCGTTTACTTTAATTACTATTGTACCCAGTGCCTGTGTTTTAACATTGTACTCATTTAATTACTGCCGTACAGGCCCACTTACTTCCTGCTGCAGCATTGTTTATACCCATTCCTATTCTACCTTGTTTACTCTAAGGTTAGCTGAAGCTTCTACTGAGGCTATTAAACTAGCTTTTATATCTGCATGTGGTTCTTGGCCTTTCATCGCTTCCTTGTTTATCCTACGGCGGGGACTGGGAGGTGTTTGGGGGGGTCGTGGCCTATGTGGTTAATTAATTTTGTTCTAAATCCTGTCTTCACCACTGAAAATCCTAGGAGTTTGTCACCTTGATTTGGCTATTCATGTCTGGCTGGCTTGCCCCTAACTCAGTGCTGTTTACTTGCTATATAATTGTTATGCAGGTCCACCTATTACTACTTCTGATTACTGACCTATCAGGTCCACACTTGCTTATGCAATCGTTGCTCCTTGCTTACGCAAACCATTGCTTCATGCCTAGTGCCATTCCCTCGGCTTCGGCCTGGGATTCTCCTGCTCTCAATCTGCATTCGACCTTGCAAAGTCTCAGCACTCAGTGCTCATTACAATCTTGGCATGCTGTGCTCATTCAGTGCACCAGCTTTACAGCTCTCAATCAATTCTGGGGCATGCCAGCCATTCTAATCTGGTGCAGGTTCCTGCAGCCGATGGTCTCGCTCTGCATTTAGTCCGCATCATCGAGCGTGTCCAACTTGGGGTGAGATCCTTCTCACCTGGCCCATAGCTGGGAATGTCCTCTCCCCGGGCTTGGCTTTAGCTGCCTGCTACGCGACAGCAGCTCCTGGTGTAGAATTTAAGACTAGCGGTGAAGGGTGGTTACGACAATCTCCTTTGGCTCTAGTGTTCCACTTTAATGGTTGACCATTGACTTTAGTGATTTCCCTAGCAAGGCACCTTCACCGCATTCTCCCCACGACTGTCTCTGGTTCACCTGGTTTGATTTAGGGTGGGTAGGCCAGGTGAGTGCCTCAGCAGTTGTTGCTCTCCTCCTGCACCTTGGATGCTCATATTGTTGCAGTTTTCTCGTCACCTTCCACGATGTTCCCGCTAGAGGGTTTGAGTGAGAGCCTTTCTCCAAATTGGAATATTTTCCACCTCCCTTTAATTGGGTTTTCCAAATTGCATCTGCAGATCTGTCACTAAATACATTTTCCCAAGCCTGGAGGGAAGGTGACCTAGGCCTTGGATCCCCAAAGATTTCCTCCTCATAGGGTTTTTTTTCTCTCCTTCGTTGCCTCAGGTCATAACACTTAGTTAGCATAGTTGTTTCCCGTAGTTTTCTTAGGTAGGTCCCATTGTTGGATGGAGGTGGAGGATGTCCTGCCGTTCCCTCTCTCCTTAGGGGATCCTCTTCTCTCAATGCAAGCCATCACTATTCTTCTCTACTACTATGTTGCAGTTGCTGCTGCTACGTCACTGTTACTGCTTGCTCATAAGCATCATGTTGCCTCCTTTGGGGATGATACTACATTTCTTTTGGGGATTCCTAAGGTACCTTTAGCCACGGGAACCATCCTGTGGCACCTCTAGGGGCAGAACCCTCTCTGAGAGTTCCTTGCTTCGTACCACTACAGGGTGGTAATTCCTCTGGAATAGACTGCGAATGGTCACAACCAAAACTAACACAATTACACAAGCATAACACTATACTGGCTACGTAGGTCAGTGAATTTAAAGGCTTGCCTGTAGTTCAGTGGCCAAGCAGCCAGCCACTTCCACTTCCTAAGCTATATAAGCTGTTCCTCTCAGCCTCACTGTGAAGCATTTTGTCTTTGCCCCACCATCCTCCCCTCCTCCTCCTCAAGTGGCAGCACTGTCTCCTTAGGGGGATTCCTAAGGTACTTTTAGCCGCGGGAACTGTCCTGTGGCATCTCTAGGGGCAGAACCCTCTCTGAGAGTTCCTTGCTTCGTACCACTACAGGGTGGTAATTCCTCTGGAATAGAGTGTGAATGGCCACAACCAAAACTAACACAGTTACACAAGCATAACACTATACTGGCTGCGTAGGTCAGTGAAATATAAATCAGAAACAAAAGAAATAAAAATGTCCAAATATCTAATGTCCAAATGCCCAGATGTCCAAAAATCCAATAGATATTTTGAAACAGGAAAGGCTGTCACCTTCTCTCAAATCTAAAAAGCAAAATTAGACATTACAAGTCTCATGGCGGTAACAACTGATCAGCATCTAGGTATAAGAGATATCCTGGGAGAGCAAAATGAAGGATTTCTTAGGGAAACGGGAGGGGCTCTCACCCCTTCTCAATTTAAATACCAAAAATTCCCCCAGATGACCAGTTCTTCTCTGACACCTCCTCAATAACAGCAATCACAGACTCAGACCAAGACACCAAAATTCAGGATCAAACTAAAAGGTTGTGATCAGAAAATATAGGCCCCTGAAAGGGAAGCAATAGGTCCCCCCACAGAGAATCCTTAGGAAGCCCCTGAGGGACCACCACCATCCATTAAGGCCCCCTCTGAGTTCCCTCTAACTCACAAACCAATTTCAGCCACAATCCCTATACTGGTGCCATGGCTCTAAAGGCAGGTAGCAACCTTCCCCTCTCAGGAGTGGCAAACCCACAGTAGCGAGAGGCTGCTCTAGGAGGGGAAACTGAAACCTCAGCAGCCCACCAGCCACAAAAGTCCCCTCACCAACAACCACGGGGACAAAAACCCTGCAGTACAAACCCCTGTAGTTCCTCCCCAAACAACCCAAAACCCTGCCAGGTCATCAGTTCCAGAAGGAAAGGAGCACCTACCTACAAATCCAAAAGGAGAAAATTGCTTCTTTCCATCCTCAGCACTTTGAAATGAAATGTGCTCCTACCACATCCACATCAATTCAGTGGGAAAGTAAATGTTTCTCTCTGATTCCACCATATGCTGACAAGTAGCCACGGGTGCTCTCACCACCACAGATGTTATTTCTCAAACAAGCAGCAGAGAGAAAATCCAAAACTGGTATCTGGGCTTAATGTACTCTCGCGGATTCCACCATATGCTGTACCTGTAGCCACAGGTGCTCTCACCACCACTGATGCTAGTTCACAGGCAAACAGCACAGGGAAGACCCAGAGCTATTGTCAGAACTTAATGTGCTCCCACCACACTCCACCAGCGCCGACTCCAGCGTAGACAAAAATGAAATCTTGTCCACAATCCACAGTCCCATTAACGGGGGGAAGGGGATAGAAAAGATGAGAAGGTACTTGACAAGGTTGGAGGAATGGTCAGACATATAGCAACTTAGATTCAATGCAAAGAAGTGCAAAGTAATGCACCTGGGAAACAAAAACCCAGGAGAAGAGTACACAATAGCAGGGAGGTACTAACAACAACAAAATGGAAAGGGACCTGGGGTAGTCATATCAGATGACCTAAAGGTGGGTAAGCAATGTGAAAAGTCGGTAAGCGAGAGCTAGGGGATACTGGGATGCATAGGAAGGGCATCACAAGTAGAAAAGGGAAGTGGTTGTCCCTCTGTACAGACAGTTGGTGAGACACCATCTGAGTACTGTGTGCAGTTTGGAGACCTCATCTATGCAAGGACATAGACAGGATGGAAGCAGTCCAGAGGAGGGCTACTAAAATGGTGCAGGGTCTGCAGCAGAAGCCATATGAAGAGAGACTGAGAGAGCTTAATATGTATACTCTTGATGAAAGGAGGGACGAGGGGACATGATAGAAATGTTTAAGTACCTCAAGGGAATCAACAAAGTCAAGGAGGGTAGCATCTTTCAGAAAAAGAGATGTCTAAAAACAAGGGGGCACAATTTAAAGATAGAGGAGAGACAGCTCAGGGGTAATGTGAGTAATTTTTTTTTCACAGAGAGAGTGGTGGAACAGCCTTCCTGAGGAGGTTGTTGGGTCTAAAACAGTGGGGGAATTCAAACATGCATGGGACAGACACAAGGCATTTATAGTTGAGGGTTGCAGGAAGTAGACTGTTGGTTAACTAGAATCTGCAGCTTATCCAGTAGGTAGGGAAATGGGCAGACTGGGTGGGCCAAGTGGTCCGTATCTGCCACCAAAGTCTATCTTTCTGTGTTTCACCCCTCAGAAAATGCAGAGGACTCCGAAACCTCAAAATACTCCAAAACTATGCTGAAAACACTGAATGCTGATCACAATGTTGAATTTATGAATTGGGGCCACAACACATCAAGCAAACGCCAAGAATTTAGCATTTGCACCCCTCCTAAAATCAGTCAGATTTTACGATTTTAAGATTACCAACAAAGCAAATGAGAACAAGTATTTGTCAATGCCAAATGTTGATTGTGTTGGTCCATTGAGTTTGCTCACTGGCCCTGTGTCACTCACTCATTCTGTTTCTCCCTGTGCAGCAGGCTGCTCTTTTGTACTGGGCTCCTGCCTGCATTGGCACATTTTGCTGCCCACAAAGAAATCTGCAGCTGTCCTGACAGAGCTCCGCTGAGGTGGGACACTCCCCCTCTCTCACTTGCTCATTCTGTTTCTGGTGGTGCTGCAGGCTGCCCTTTT
This sequence comes from Neoceratodus forsteri, assembly GCA_016271365.2. Lineage (NCBI taxonomy): Eukaryota > Metazoa > Chordata > Ceratodontiformes > Ceratodontidae > Neoceratodus > Neoceratodus forsteri. The sequence goes on along the minus strand of CM057455.1, from coordinate 1,135,274,824 downwards.
GTACTGGGCTCCAACCTCTGTTGGTGGCTTCTTCTGTCCATGAAGAAATCTGCAGCAGTCCTGACACAGGTCCGTTGAGCTAGCTCCCTCTCCCTCTCTCGCTCGTTCCATTTCTGCTGGTGCTGCAGGCTGGCCTTTTGTATGGGGCTCCTGCCTGTGTTGCCACCTTTTTCTGCCCACAAAGTAATAAGCAGCAGTCGAGATAGAGGTCTGTTGAGCTTGCTCACTCCCCCTCTCTCAGTTGCTCATTGTGTTTCTCCTGGCACTGCTGGCTGTTCTTTTGCACTAGGCTTCTGCCTGTGTTGGCACCTTTTTCTGTCCACAAAGAAATCTGCCACTGTCCTGACAGAGCTCCGTTGAGGTCGCTCTCTCCGCCTGTCTCACTCACTCATTCTGTTTCTGCCAGCACTGCAGGCTGCTCTTTTGTACTGGGCTTCTGCCTGCATTGGCATGTTTTACTACCCACAAAGAAATCTGCACCTGTCCTGACAGAGCTCCATTGAGGTGGGACACTCCCCCTTTCTCACCCTCGCTCATTCTGTTTCTGGTGGTGCTGCAGGCTGCCCTTTTGTACTGGACTCCTGCCTCTGTTGGTGGCTTTTTCTGTCTACAAAGAAATCTGCAGCAGCCCTGACAGAGGTCCTTTGAGGTAGCTCACTCCCCCTCTCTCACTCACTCGTTGTTTCTGCCGGCGCTGCAGGCTGGCCTTTTGTACTGGGCTCCTGCCTGCGTTGCTGCCTTTTTCAGGCCACAAAGAAATCGACAACAGCCACAATAGAGCTCTGTTGAGCTCACTCACTCCCCCTCTCTCACTCGCTCATTGTGCTTCTCCCGGCACTGCAAGCTGCCCTTTTGTACTGGGCTTCTGCCTGCATTGGCACCTTTTTTCGACCCACAAAGAAATCTGCAGCTGTCCCGCCAGAGCTTTGGTGAGGTTGCTCACTCCACCTGTCTCACTCGCTCATTCTATTTTTCCTGGCGCTGCAGGCTGCCATTTTGTAGTGGTCTCCTGCCTCTGTTGGTGCCTTTTTCTGCCCACAAAGAAATCTGCAGCAGTCCCGACAGAGCTCCATTGAGCTCGCTCACTCCCCCTCTCTCACTCGCTCATTCCATTTCTGTTGGCGCTGCAGGCTGCCCTTTTGAACTGGGCTCCTGCCTGCATTGCCACCTTCTTCTAACAACAAAGAAATATGCAGCAGTCACGATAGAGCTCCATTGAGCTCATTCACTCACTCCCCCCCTCACTTGTTTGTTCTGTTTCTTCCGCTGCTGCAAGCTGCATTTTTGTACTGGGCCCCTGCATGCATTGCTGCCTTTTCTGCCCACAAAGAATTCTGCAGCAGTCCCAACAGAGCTCTGTTGAGCTCACTCACTCCCCCTCCTGCACTTGCTCGTTCTGTGTCTCCCCCTGCTCCCCTGAGGTCGCTCACTCCCCTTCTCTCACTTGCTCATTCCATTTCTGCCAGGCCTGCAGGCTGACCTTTTGTACTGGGCTCCTGCCTACATTTTTGCCTTTTTTCTGCCCACTAAGAAATCCGCAGCAGTCACAATAGACCTCCGTTGAGCTCTCTCACTCCCCTTCTCTCACTCACTCGTTCTGTTTCTCCCAGTGCTGCAGGCTGCCCTTTTGTACTGGGCTCCTGCCTGTGTTGGCACCTTTTCCTGCCCACAAAGAAATCCGCAGCTGTCCCGACAGAGCTCCATTGAGGTCGCTCACTCTCCCTGTCTCACTCGCTTATCCTGTTTCTCCTGGCACTGCAGGCTGCCATTTTGTACTGGACTTCTGCCTCCATTGGCATTTTTTCTGCCCACAAAGAAATCTGCAACAGTCCCAACAGAGCTCCGTTAGCCTCACTCACTCCCACGACTCACTCGCTCGTTCCGTTTCTGCTGGCAGTGCAGGCTGCCCTTTTGTACTGTGCTCCTGCCTGCGTTGCCATCCTTTTCTGCCCACAAAGAAATCTGCAGCAGTCATGATACAGCTTCATTGAGCTCACTCGCTCACTCCCCCTCCCTCACTCATTCATTCTGTTTCTCCCTCCGCTACAGGCTGCCCTTTTGTACTGGGCCCCTGCATGCATTGCTGCCTTTTTATGCTCACAAAGAAATCTGCAGTAGTCCCAACACAGCTCCGTTGAGCTCACTCACTCCCCCTCCCTCACTTGCTCATTCTGTGTCTACTGCTGCTGCAGGCTGCCCTTTTGTACTGGGTTCCTACCTGTGTTGGTGCCTTTTCCTGCTTACAAAGAAATTTGCAGAAGTCACGATAGACCTCCAATGAGCTCAATCACTCCTCCTCTCTCACTTACTCATTCTGTTTCTCTCCGTGCTGCAGTTTGCCCTTTTGTACTGGGCTCCTGCCTGCATTGGCACCTTTTCCTGCCCACAAAGAAATCTGCAGTTGTCCTGACAGAGCTCCATTGAGGTCGCTCACTCCCCCTGTCTCACTCGCTCATTCTATTTCTCCTGGCACTGCAGGCTTCTCTTTTGTAATGGGCTCCTGCCTCTGTCAGCATCTTTTTCCACCAACAAAGAAATCTGCAGCAGTCCCGACAGAGCTCCGTTGGCCTCATTCAATCCCCCTGTCTCACTCGCTCATTCTGTTTCTGCCGGCGCTGCAGGCAGCCCTTCTGTACTGGGCTCCTGCCTGCATTGCCACCCTTTTCTGCCCATAAAGAAATCCTCAGCAGTCACGATAGAGCTCCGATGAGCTTGCTCACTCCCCCTCTGTCACTCGCTCATTCTATTTCTCCCACTGCTACAGGCTGCCCTTTTGTATTCAGCCCCTGCATGCATTGCTGCCTTTTCCTGCCCACAAAGAAATCCGCAGCAGTCCCAACAGAGCTCCGTTGAGCTCACTCACTCCCTCACTCACTTCTTCTGTGTCTTCCAGCACTACAGGCTGCCCTTTTGTACGGGCTCCTGCCTGCATTGTCACCTTTTCCTGCCCACAAAGAAATCCACAGCAGTCCTGACAGAGCTCAGTTGAGCTTGGTCACTTCCCCCCCCCTCAGTCGCTCGATGCTAATCTGTCCCATACACCGATTTCTGACAGTGACTGCGGTATTCAGCGCCATAAGCGCGGAAACACATTTTGGCCAGAATGTGAAAAATGACAGCTTACTGTTCATAAGGAAGTGTGAACAAATGCCAGTGTTGAAAATCTGGCATGAAAATATTACTAGTTTGCAAACTTACAAGGGTGCGTGAAACCTGCACAACACACGCTTGTAACACAGTCATTTTATGGAGTTTCATCACAAAATTTTCAACGTAGGCATTTTAGGACCTCTGCTCATTAACAGTGCCAGTGTGATTTTCTTAATTTGTCCCGAACACTGATTTCCCACAGCAACCGCGCAATTGTGCGATGCAAGAGCGAAAATACATTTCGGCCAGGATGTGAAAAATGATAGCTGCACTGTTCTTAAGGAGGTGTGGCAAAATGGCAATGCTGAAAATCTGGAGTGAAAATATTGCAAAGTTACGAGTGTGCGTGGAAACTGCACAATGCACATTCGTTACACACTCATTTTATGGAGTTTCGTCATCAAATTTTCAACATAGGCATTTTAGGACCTCTGCTAATGAACAGTGTCAGTGTGATTTTCATAATGTGCCCTGAACATGGATTTCCCACAGCAATCACGCTATTCTGCGCCATAACTGCGAAAACACATTTCAGCCAGGATGTGAAAAATGACAGCTATACTGTTCATAAGGAGGTGCAGAACAATGGCAATGTTGAAAATCTGGAGTGAAAATATTAGAAATTCATGAACTTACGAGCTTGCGTGGAAACTGCGCAATGCACGCTTGTAACACAGTCACTTTATAAAGTATTGTCACCAAATTTTCAAAATAGGCATTTTAGGACCTTTGCTCATGAACAGTATCACTGTCATTTTTGTAATCTGTCCTGAACACTGATTTCCCACAGTGACCGTGCTATTCTGTGCTGGAAGTGCGAAAACACATTTTGGCCAGGGTGTGAAAAATGACAACTGTACTGTTCACAAGGAGGTGTGAAAAAATTCCAATGTTGAAAATCTGGGGTGAAAATATTGCAAATTCGCGAAGTTATGAGCTTGTGTAGCAACTGCACAATGCACACTAATAAAACAGTCATTTTCTGAATTTTTTCCACCAAATTTGCAACATAGTTTTTTGAGAGCCCATCTCATGAACACTGGCACTGTTGTTTCGTTAATCGGTCCCAAAAGGTGATTTAGCACAGTGACCACGAAATCACCTTTCGGGGCAGATTAACGCCATGACAGTGATAGAATTCATGAGGAGGGGTCCCAAAAACCCCATGTTGAAAATTTGCTGCCAAAATTCCAAAAAATGCCTGAGATATGCATCAAAGTTGAAAACACCATTTTTATTCCATTATACAGCTTACCGGCATTTCCTCAGTTCGCGGTCGGCTTTGAAGAGTGCAGACGTGTTCCCGGTTCACCGAAGATCATCGCGACAGACTCCGGAGGTAAGTATGGGGTGAGGGGGGTGTGGGGAGGCAGGGTGCGCAGTGGGTGGGTGCGGGTTGTGGGGGGAGCAGGGAGACCGACGAGGGACCGTTTCCTTCTTTACAGGTAAAAAAAAAAAATGACATCGCGGGACCGTTTTTTAATTTCACAGGGAGATGTGGCATGCTGGGGTGGGCTCCCAGCATGCCAATGGAATCTTCTGTTTGGGGAGAGGCAGCTGTAGCTGATGGAGGATTGGGCACCCCGTCGGCACACAAGAAAGGGGTCCGTGTTACGATATGCCAACAGGAGTGGGCACTCCGTTGGCACACAACAAGGGGGTGACATACCGGCGGGATTGGGCACCCGTCGGCAAACAACATGGGGAGAGTTACATAATGCCAATGGGGAGTGGGCTCCCCGTGGCAATATGAATGGCATGGCACGGAAGCTACCGGGATCGGGCCCCTGTCGGCAAATAAGTACGGGGGGTATATGCTGCCGAGGGTTTTGCCACCGGCGGAGGGAAAGTTATTATTGTTTGTGAACACAGTGGCAAGCTGCCGCCATGTTCACAAACAATATCAGTGCTTCAAACGCTCTGCTCCTGCAATGACAGGTCGCTCCTTCATTCCAACGAATGGCTGACACTGCAATGACGAGGCGGCCCCTGATTGTAGTGGCAAATGTTTTACAAGTTGGTGGCACACTGGTTGAACTAGTGTCAGCAGCAGTGTGCCACGGCATTGGGGGAAGTGTGCCAAGCCTTTACAGGCTGTGGGGGCATTGGCCACAACAGTGCTGTGCCTCCACAACCTGCTTCTGGAGATAGCTGCCACAATATGTTTCTTGCACATGCGCGTAATCAACATAAAAAGGAGACCATGCTTTACTTGCCTTACTGGAAAAAATACACAGCAGGTCTAAATAAATCAATAAAAAACCCTAACTAACAACTGACAAACAATTATAAAAGAGAACAAAAAAAGTAAATCAAAAACGAACGAAGTAAAAAAACGAAATGAAATTCAGTGCTCAGAAAACTAGCACAGCTCAGGCAGTTCACACACCGACGCCATCTTTTGGCACACAATAGCTAGCTGGAACTGGTCACTGCATTGCTCAGGAGTGGCTAATGCTCGGCACATAACACAGCATAAATCTCACCATCTCAAGGATACCAACTTTAGAAGTGCATGTGAAGTTCCTGCAGCAAAACATATTATTGCTGCTATTTTAGGATGAGAAATAAACACCATTTCTAAAGGCTGGTCCCAGTTTCATCTTTCATTTATGCAGTGTTATGACTAAATATGGTGAAGCAATGTCTGAGTCTCTACATGACTTGAGCATCTGATTAATTAGGGGTTTTGACACTAAATAATAGCCTCCCATCATCCACTGGATTTTAGAAACTGGGCAAAGACCATTCTGTCTTCTGATTGGCTGAGACACTTATTTAGGTGGGCATCTATCAGACAATAGATGCCCAGCAAATAGAAAGCCCCAGCCTAAGCCTGCCTGATAGCCGGCAAAGTATCTGTGTGCCCAGCACCCTGCTTCCTCATTGGCTGAAGTGCTGGGTACACAATTTCAAACTGCAGCCCTTTTTTTTCTCTCACTTAGCGAGAGATACTGCCCAATCAATGTTCCCACAAGAAACCGCACACTACCATCTGCTGCGCTCACTCGTATCAACATGAAAAAAAAATTACACCGAATCAACACATTTAAGAAGGTAATTATTAAGCAAGCGGTCACTGTGATCATCAACTTCCCATAACTGTAGTGGAACTAGCAGTACCTTTTAAAACTGCAGCATGCAGCTCTCCCTTTATGAATACTACCACCACTACCACTTCCAAGTCACTGGCGATGTCAGACAAACCACTCCAAAATGCTACAGTAAAAAACATAGTTTTCTGTTTTTTAGACGTAAATCCCTTTCTCCTAACGTGATGCAGTTACCTTTCTACATTATGTCCATGTCTTTGATTGCAACAAGCTTGTGGTGCTGCAACAGCCAAACCTCAACCTGGTACTCTGTCACCACTCGTCAGACATTATCCTTTATGTCTCCTCTTCAACTCCTTAAAAAACTATCCCCAATAGCAATCCACTTCGCAGCATGACTGTGGTAACGGGCAAGTTAAAAATACATTTGCAGCGTTGCCCTGCCGCATTGTATGTTTTGCTCTGCACTTCCTGATTTACATAGCAAGTCAGATAAATGGCACACAGGTAACAGCCGCAACTTAAAACTGCAAAACAAAAAAAACACTCCTTCATGTGGGGCAGAAAACTGTTTTGTGGTGGTTATTTATTTTTTAAGGGACGGGGATTGTAGTTTTTTTTTTTTTTAAGAAGACTGCTCCTGAGAAAAACTTAATGCAATGTCCTGTTTGGGGATACCAGAATGGCACTGTAGGGGGAGTGGAAACAAAAGATGGCATAGCACAGAAAGGAAGGGACTACTTTAAAAGCAAAATGCTTAAGTCACTCTTACTATGTTTTTCTAATTATTTCTTTAATTTTGTAAAAACTCACACAAAACTGCCAACAGTAGCCCATTTTCTAAGCGCAATAATATCCTCCAGCGTGGGCGGTTTTGTGCTATACCGGACCTTCCAAGGGCTATAAGACCCTCCGCCTGTGGCGTCGGGCCTCATTACGCCCCTGGGTGGTCCGGTATAACACAATACCGCCCACCGTGTTGGGTATTATTGCTTACATAGTTCCCTCTGACATTAAACACTAAATTCTGCTGGTTTCGCTTACCTTTCAGATCCCCTGAGGCCCTTTAAACATGTTTCACTTAGTTTCACTTACCTTTCAGGTCCCCTGAGGCCCTTTAAACAAGTTTTGCTTGGTTTCGTTTACCTGTCAGGTCTGCTGAAGCCCCTAATTAAGACTTTGAACAAAGCTACTAGGACTCCTATAATTTAGTAGAGCATAGAGCAGCCAGTTTGAAACATAGTTTGCATAGGAGTCAGAGCCAGGCTTCTTGAGCAAACTTTATTCATCCTCGTACTACTTTTTAAATTCATTTTTGTTTCGTTTGTTAACCCGTAGGTGGGCGGAGTTACAAACAAATCTTCAGCCATGCCTGGCCATGAATACAGTATAATGCATGACTGCACAGGACAATATAATAAATTATAAACTTACAACATACAACTAACGGAAGACAAGCTGTTCAAAACAGAAAACAATGCTCTGACATAGGGGCACAGCTTGAGAGGGTGCAATGACATTTCAGCTGCTACTCAATGTCTTCTTTTTTTAAGTGTATTCCAGCCCATGCTGGACCTCTCCAGTGCTGTATCCCTTTTCGAACAACCCCTTATTTTATTTACTCAGTATTTTATTTGTAATTTTTGAACACGGCAGGCTCCTAGCATGGCCTTGCAGTCCATGGGTCCAATTCACAATGCCCTAGGAATGACACAAGGTGCTTGCATCAAAGAAATACGATGCAAGGGTCTCTCTCTGCCACACTTTGCATCATTCCCAATTCAGGAATGCAACCTGCTGCAGTTGGAGGACCTACTGCACCAACCACGCTTGTGTTGTCCTTGCGATGGACACACTGGTGCACCATGGTGGATGGGGACTTATGCAGGGGAAGTGCTGCAGCATTCCCATAAATGGGAATCACTAATTCTCCCTCCATCCCACCATAGGGCGCATAATGCATGACAGTTAGACCAGCCTGTTCTGGTGTGCTCCACATTGCCTCCTACTCTGTCTGTTGTCCACCTATTCTGGTGTGCTCTGCATTGCATCCTACTTTGTCTGTTGTCCACGGATTCTGGTGTGCTCCATATTGCATTCTACTCTGTTGTCCACTGACTCTAGTGTGCTCTGGATTGCCTCCTACTCTGTCTGTTGTCCACTGATTTTGGTGTGCTCCACATTGCCTACTTCTCTGTCTGTTGTCCACAGATTCTGGTGTGTTCCACTTTGCCTTCTACTCTGTCTGTTGTCCACCGATTTGGGTGTGCTCCGCATTGCCTCCTTCTCTATCTGTCGTCCAACAATTCTGGTGTGCTGTGCATTGCCTCCTACTCTTTCTGTTGTCCACCAATTCTGGTGTGCTCCATTTTGCCTCCTACTTTGTCTGTTGTCCACCGATTCTGCTGTGCTGTGCATTGCTTCCTGCTCTGTCTGTTGTCCACTGATTCTGATGTGCTATGCATTACCACCTACTCCATCTGTTCTCCACTGATTTTTGCGTGCTGCGCATTGCCTCCTTCTCTGTCTGTTGTCCACTGATTCTGGTGTGCTCCACATTAATTCCTACTCTGTCTATTGTCCACTGATTTTGGTGTGCTGCGCATTACCTCCTACTCTGTCTGTTGTCCACCGATTCTGGTGTGCTCTGCATTACCACCTACTCCATCTGTTCTCCACTGATTTTGGTGTGCTGCGCATTGCCTTCTACTCTGTCTGTTGTCCATTGATTCTGGTGTGCTCCACTTTGCCTCCTACTCTGTCTGTTGTCCACTGACTCTGGTGTGCTCCACATTAACTCCTACTCTGTCTATTGTCCACTGATTTTGGTGTGCTGAGCATTGCCTCCTACTCTGTCTGTTGTCCACCAATTCTGGTGTGCTCCACTTTGCCTCCGACTCCGTCTTTTGTCCACTGATTTTGGTGTGTTCCAGATTGCCTTCTACTCTGTCTGTTGTCCACCAATTTTGGTGTGCTGCACATTGTCTCCTACTCTGCCTGTTGTCCACCTATTCTAGTGTGCTCCGCATTGCCTCCTACTCTGTCTGCTGTCCACGGATTCTGGTGTGCTCCATATTGCATTCTACTCTGATGTCCACTGATTCTAGTGTGCTCTGCATTGCCTTCTTCTCTGTCTGTTGTCCACTGATTCTGGTGTGTTCCACTGTGCCTTCTACTCTGTCTGTTGTCCACCAATTTGGGTGTGCTCTGCATTGCCTCCTACTCTATCTGTTGTCCACTGATTCTGGTGTGCTGCGCATTGTCTCCTACTCTATCTGTCATCCAACAATTCTGGTGTGCTGTGCATTGCCTCCTACTTTGTCTGTTGTCTACCAATTCTGCTGTGCTGTGCATTGCTTCCTGCTCTGTCTGTTGTCTACTGATTCTGGTGTGCTCTGCAGTGCCACCTACTCCATCTGTTCTCCACTGATTTTGGTGTGCTGTGCACTGCCTTTGTCCATCGATTCTGGTGTGCTCCACATTGACTCCTACTCTGTCTATTGTCCACTGATTTTGGCACGCTGCGCATTGCCTCCTAATCTGTCTGTTGTCCACCAATTCTGGTGTGCTCCACTTTGCCTCCTACTCCATCTTTTGTCCACTGATTTTGGTGTATTCCGTATTGCCTTCTACTCTGTCTGTTGTCCACCAGTTCTGGTGTGCTCTGCATTGTCTACTACTCTGTCTGTTGTCCACCGATTCTGGTGTGCTCCACTTTGCCTACTACTCTGTCTGTTGTCCACCGATTCTGGTGTGCTTCTCATCGCATCCTACTCTGTCTGTTGTCCACCAATTCTAGTGTGCTCCGCATTGCCTCCTACTCTGTCTATTGTCCACTGATTCTGGTGTGCTCTGCATTGCCTGCTACTCTGTCTGCTCATCTCTCACAATTTATCTGCCTTCTACTGGCCATACTTCCTGACTGAACTCTGCCTCAGAGTAGTTATATCATGCCTATAACCACCCCCCCCCCCCTCAGTGGTTCCTACTCCACAAATACAGTGGAAAGCTGACCCAACTTGTTTGTCCCCATTGCCATAGCTGTTAAATCCAGTTCTACCTGGAAAGAAAAGGTATGTATTAAATTTCATTTTTAATCCTTCTGTTTTTCCTTGAGCAGTCACTCCTATCCCTACCAGGTGAATATAGCGCTTCATTAATAGTGCTGTCAAAATCGTGCTTCCACAATTGTATCTGCCTAGACAGCTACTGGGATAGAATAGCACAAGGCAGTTACCACTACCCTGTAGCTGTTTAGACACATTGCAGGATGAGAGAAGAAAATGGCACTATGGTGCTTTGCTGAGCCGCTCCCATGGTAGAGGGGAAAGGCTCTAAAGCAGGGAATCATCCTGGAGACCAGGGTTCTGTTCCTGATCTCCTGAGGGACCTGCATCCATCCACCTTCTCTGTACCCTTGAACATGCAGAACACCCCACATATTTTTGCATTTATTAAATTTATTCTTTTATTTTAATTATTTTTTTATCTGGGAAATGCACACTGAGCAGAAGTTCATTTTCAGGTGTGACTTAAGAGATGCACAGGGAGGTTAAGTCACTTAATCAAAGTCACTAAATATGTATGTTTGAATGTATGTGGCACTTGTAACATTCAACCTAATGTCTACTGAGTCTCAGTTCTGTGCTTTACCCCCTAGGCTGTATTGCTTCCCACCATGATCCATGTCTTCTTTTTTCCAGTCAAGTATTCAAACTGCTTCAATCTCTGCACATTCTTTCATCCCCCAAAACCTTTGATCATCCCAGTTGCTTAGTGCTGAACCTTCTCCAATTATGCCAATTCCTTCTTACAGTTTGGTGCCCACATTCTGTTCCAGCAAACCATTCTGAGCCAAAAAAGGAAGTAGGGGTTAGTACTAGAGGCTCAGATTTCCAAAATGTTTATGGAAGCAACTTGGGAGTATGAGGACATTGATGAGGTGGCTTGCTCCAGCTGCCATAGTGAGCGTGTCCTACTAGAAAAGGAGAAAGCCACAGCGGCTGAGTCAGACACTGACAACATAATGATGATGACGTTAACATTTAAAGGAATACTATTTGTTTATATATATTCTGTAATATAGCTGGAAACTTGGGAAAGCATAAAGTCTTTTCCAGACCTTCAGAAATTATTTCATGTGTTTATTTTGAAACAGTCATATTTTTTCTTCTTTAGAATCACTTGTTAATGTTTCCTTTTTCCTGCTCACTATTTGCTATTTAATTACATAGACGTTTGGGAACCCAGCGGCATCAGTTGAGCTGAAGTCTTGAATAGAACATTTTATTCTAGGCTTCCGCTCAACCAATGTGTGTCCTGGAATTACTAAGTGATTAAAAACTAAGTGCTTGGTGGGGAAACGGAAGCATTTATAAGGGATCCAAAATAAGTAATCATGAGACAGAAGCAGTACACTGAGAATACAATACCTAACAGAAGACTTCACACATGCTCAATTTTCACATTTTATTGAAAACGTGAAAAGTAAGGTTAACGTTCCCTTTCCGAAAAAGAAGAGAGAAGCATGGTAAGTGGTGGCAAATTAAGTAAGCTTTTCTCTAACACACACACACACACACACACACACACACACACACACACACACACACTCACTCAGAGGAATATTGAGGAGATGAAATGCAACAAGATAAAAACACAACTGAATAAAAAGTCCCAACAATCATTTCAAAGTGCAGAGAACATTAATCATTTCAACGTGTCAGGAAACAGAGACCATAGAAATACAAAATCTGTCAGCAGGTAAGGACCTCTAGGCCCACGAAGCCTGGCAGTTCTTTCCTGCCCTTACTGTCACTGTAGACTTTGTCTGATCTCTGGCACCCCCCTTCCTGCCAAGACTACTTTGTACCTATCCCATGTATGTTTGAAGCCCCAAACTGGTTTTTCCCCACTACCTCCACTTGAAGACTGCACCAGGCATCCACCACTCTTACTTCCTCACATCCTTCCTAAATGATCCCCCTTCCAGCGTTATTGCACTCCCCTTGTTCTGGTGCACCTTCTCTGAAAATACTCCTGTTTTGTACTTTACTCACCCCCGCAAAGTATTTATACCTGGCACATGTTCCAGAAAGTAAACACATGCACATACACTGAGAAATATGTTTGATAAACTCTGTGGGATGCTTGTTATTATCCAAGTTTAGTCAGATAGCGTCAGCTGCATTATACAGCTGGTGTTATTTATTTGTTTGAAAACTGGCAGGCAGAAAAGGCACACTGGGCCAAGGTTCATTTCCAGGTGTGAGCCAGGAGAGAGAGTACTGTTCACAAGGAGGTGTAGAAAATTGACAATGTTGAAAATTTGGCGTGAAAATATTGTGAATTCACGAAGTTATGAGCGTGCATAGCAACTGCATAACGCACGCTCATAACACAGTCCTTTTATGGAGCATCATCACCAAATTTTCAACATAGGCATTTTAGGACCCCTGCTCATGGACAGTGTCATTGTCATTTTTGTTATCTGCCCTGAACACTGATTTCCCACAGCGACCACGCTATTGTGCGCCGGAAGTGCAGAAACACATTTCAGTCAGGATGTGAAAAATAACAGCTGTACTGTTCACAAGGAGGTGTAGAAAAATGACAATGTTGAAAATCTGGTGTGAAAATATTGCGAATTTGCGAAGTTACAAGCGTGTGTAGCAACTGCGCAATGCATGCTCGTGAAACAGCCATTTTTGGATTTCTTCCACCAGATTTGCAACATAGGCTTTTTGAGAGCCCACCTCATGAACACTGCCACTGTCCTTGCATTAATCAGTCCTGAAAGGTGATTCCCTGCTATGACTGCTAAATCACCTTTCCGGACTGATTAACGTCATAACAGTGACAGAATTCACGAAGATGGGTCCCAAAAACCCCATGTTGAAAATTTGGTGCAAAAATTCCAAAAAATGCCCAAGATATGCATCAAGGTTGAAAAAAACATTTATTTCATTGTACAGCTTACCGGCATTTCCTCAGTTCGTGGTCAGCTTTGAAGAGTGCAGACGTGTCCCGGTCCACAGAAAATTGTTGCGCTGGACTCCGGAGGTAAGTGTGGGGTGGGGGGTGTTGGGAGGCAGGGTGTGCAGTGGGTGATTACGGTAGCGGGGAGACTATGAGAGACCGTTTTCTCTTTACAGGTGTTAAAAAAACCCCATTGCGGACAGTTTTTTTTTTTTTTACAGGTGTTTTTTTTGGGGGGTACAGTAGCCGACGGGGGATTGGGCAGCCCCGTCGGCACATAGGGAGTGGGGGACAGATGCCAACAGGGATTGAGCACCCCCTCAGCAACCAAAAAAGGAGGGGGGGCACATTGTTCCGACTGGGAGTGAGCTCCCCTATCGGCACATGCAAGAGGGACAGGGTAAGCCGACTGAAGGATTGGGCATCCCCGAGGTCGGCAATTTAGTGGCCACTGTGCTACCTTGTTTGATGCTGGGGAAGCACGTAGGAAGGTCCACTGCGTGTGATGAGCTTTGCTCGCATTGCAGCGGACCATTCTTTAGATGTGCTCACCCGGGTGAGGTGGTGCCAGCATGCAGGGTGATTGAGGAATGAGGGACGCATCTACTGGTGCATGCCCTGCATTCACCCAACAGCGACTGCACCTCCAAATCTCCAAAACTGCAAGATGTTGACGGCACAAGTATGCCAACATAAAAATGTCACCTGCTACTTAGAAGAAATTCTAATCAGCAGTGCAGTACCTTCTCTACATGCAGTATACACAACAAATCACTGCAGATAGAGAAATTTGTGCTGTCTGCTGTGGGAGGAGCAGTAGGGGGAGGTGCTGAAGGCACTTCAGCAGTTCACCCTTAAGACAAGAACAAGAATAAATACCAATTTCAGCCAGGCAAGGCAGAAAATGTTGTCTCAGAAGGGGATTACTGTATGTACATACAAGGGAAGAGACAGGAGGAGGAAGAAGAGAACCAATATAGCACGCACATGCAAAACAGCTACAAAGTGTGCATTGTATGTGCTGATTTGAATGTCTCAATCTGCTCATCTGTTTCCCTGCCCTTTCTGTCATCATGCTTGACTCTCAGGTACTTGGGTTAGGAGAAAAAAATTGCTCACAGCAAACCCAGTCAAATCACTTAGAACAAGTCTTGCGAAAAAGATGCATCATTCCAAGGAACTTTTTAAAGACACATTCTAGTTCTTTTATGCAAACCCAAAGTAAAAATATAAAGTGATTACAAAGTTGAACACATACTCATCTGTTTGTTAAATTATTTTAGGACATTTCCTTAGGGTATCTTTGTTTTTTCTTAGTTAGGGATTATTAGTGTTTTACAGTCTTTACACCTTTATTTCTCTGATGTATTTCAATAAATTGAAGTGAGAAATATAGAAACATAGAAACATAGAATTTGACGGCAGATAAGGACCGCTTGGCCCACCCAGTCTGCCCATTTCCCTACCTACTGGATAAGCTGCAGATCCTAATTAACCAGCAGCCTACTTCTTTCTACCCCCCAGAATTGCCTTATGACTATCCCATGCATGCTTGAATTCCACCACTGATTTTGACTCCCAACCTCCTCCGGAAGGCCGTTCCATGCATCCACAACCCTCTCTGTGAAAAATACTTCTTAAATTACCTCTGAGCCGCCCCTCTATCTTCAAATTGTGCCCTCTTGTTCTTGCACACCTCTTTTTGAAAGATGCTACCCTCTTGGACTTTGTTGATTCCTAGAGGTACTTGAAAGTTTTCATCATGTCCCCTCTCCTCCTTTCCTCGAGGCTATACATATTAAGCTCCTTAAGTCTCTCTTCATATGTCTTCGGTGCAGACTCTGCACCATTTTAGTTGCCTTCCTCTGGACAGCTTCCATCCTGTCTATGTCTTTGCGGAGATTGGGTCTCCAGAACTGCACGCAGTACTCCAGATGGGGTCTCACCAGCTGTCTGTACAGAGGGATAATAACTTCCTGTTTTCTACTGGTGATGCCTCTCCCTATGCATCCCAGTATCCCCCCAGCCCTCCTTACTGCCCTCTCACATTGCTTGCCCACCTTTAAGTCATCTGATATGACTACCCCCAGGTCCCTTTCCATTCTTGTTGTTGTTAGTATCTCACCCCCATTGTGTACTCTTCCCCTGGGTTTTTGTTTCCCAGGTGGATTACCTTGCACTTCTTAGCATTGAATCTAAGCTGCCATACATTTGACCATTCCTCTAACCTTGCCAAGTCACTTCTCATCCTTTCCACCCCACCCTGTGCATCAACTCTGTTGCAGATCTTAGTGTCATCTGCAAAGAGACATACTTTTCCTTCCAGTCCTTCTGCAATGTTGCTTATAAAGACATTGAAGAGGACCGGTCCTAATACTGAACCCTGCGGTACCCCACTAGTAACCCTCCTTTCTTCTGAGTGGACTCCATTTACTATAACTCTCTGTGTCCTATTCTCCGGCCAATTCTTTACCCAGGCTGTCATCTTGTGACCCACTCCCAGGCTGGCTAACTTGTATATTAATCTTTTGTGTGGGACTGTGTCAAATGCCTTGCTAAAGTCTAGGTAGGCCATGTCCACAGCCCCTCCCTGATCTACTACTTTGGTCACCCAGTCAAAAAATCTATCAGATTTGTCTGGCATGACCTTCCCGCTGTAATCCATGCTGCCTAGGGTCCTGTGCCCCTCTGGCCTCTAGATACCGACAATTCTTTCCTTTAGAAGTGATTCCATCATTTTCCTATCACTGAGGTTAAACTAACAGGTCTATAGTTTCCTGCTTCTGCCTTGCTCCCACTTTTGTGAAGGGAATCACATCTGCCCTCCTCCATTCCTCGGTACCACCCCATCCTCCGATGATTTGTTAAAAGGGTAGTCAGTGGTGTCACTAGTTCTACCCTTAGTTCTTTTAGAATTCTGGGATGAATCCCATCAGGCCCCATTGCTTTGTCCACCTTCAGTTTTAAGAGTTCTTTCAGAACCCTTTCTTCTGTAAATGGGCGGTATCAACTCTGTATCCAGAGTGTTACTACTGTTTGTTTTATGTACCTCCCTCTTCCTTTGTAAATACTGAGCAAAAATATTTGTTTAGTATCTCTGCCTTTTCACAGTCTCCCTCTGCCCAACCTCCCTCCCCTTTATTAAGCCTCACTATCCCTCCCTTGGTCTTCCTTCGCTCCCTGATGTACCTATAAAAGGTTTTATCCCCCTTCTTAACTGAGTTGGCTATCTTTTCCTCGGTTTGGGCCTTTGCTGTTCTGACTGCCTTCCCAGCCTCCTTTTGCTTTAACTGATACAGTTCTCTGTCCTGCTCCTTCTGCGATTCCTTGTACTTCCTGAATGCTTTCTTTTCTCTTGAACCTTCACTGCCACTTCCTTTGAGAACCATAGTGGTTTCTTACATCGTCGTTTTGTTTATTTGCTTCACACAAAGGCTCGTTACATCTGTGATGGCAGTTTTTATTATTCCCCATTGTTCTTCCACCCCTCCTTCCTGCCCATTTGCTAGTGCATTCCTTAGGCACTCACTCATTATGGCAAAGTCAGCCCTCCTAAAGTCCAGTACTTTTGTCTTTGTATGGCTTGACTCTATTACTGTGTTTATTGTGAACCATACTGTTTGATAGTCGCTAGTTCCCAGATGGCTACCCACTTCTACATCTGTGATCCTCTCTCCATCTCCATTTGAGAGTATCAAGTCTAATATTGCTCCCTCTCGAGTGGGCTCCAGTACTAGTTGTCTAAGGCATGCCCCCTGTAGGGCATCTTGAATAACTGCACTCTTCGAAGTGGCAGCTGCAACTGCACTCCAGTTTACATCTGGCATATTCAGATCACCCATCAGCAATATCTCCCCTTTTTCTGCCATTCTAAGTATACTTTCTATCATTTCCTTGTCCATTTCCTCCCTGAGAAGGGGTCTGTATCTAACCCCTGTGTGGATTGTGGTGCCATTGCCTGTCTCAAATTTACCACAGTGCTTCTTCTCCTCCCTGTTTACCCTTTTGTTCTGTTGCTTTTATTCCTTCCCTTATGTAACGAGCTACTCCTCCTCCTCTTTTACCCTCTCTGTCCCTCCTGTAGATAGTGTATCCTGGTATGTTTACGTCCCAGTCATGGTTTTATGTGTACCATGTTTCTGTGACTGCCACGATATCCAGATGTTCCTCCTCCATCAAGGCCACTAATTCAGGAAGCTTGTTACCTAGACTACGGGCATTGGTACTCATTGCTCTCTATTTTTTGATGGCTTTACCTTCTGTTGCAGCATCCCCCACTGACCGTTCTACCTTGGTCTTTTTCTCATTTAGTACCCTGTTTTGTAGGGAGAGGCTGGGATTTTTCTGCTGCTTGTCAGTGCCTCCCCCTTTGACTAGTTTAAAAGCTTGCCAATGAAGCATTTAAAGGTCAGTAGTAGTAGTCATAGTAATAGCAACTTTATTTATATAACATGAAAACAGAATTTACTTAATTCAGTTGAGGCTTATTTTCAGTGGTTCCCAAATTCACATACAAAGAAACAAACGATGCAGATGCCAGTTGGGAGGGGTTCAGATAGAGGTCAAAGAGGAAGAGGGGGAGGAGGAGAAGGACCTAGGGGTGATCATAACAGGTAATATGATGAACAACTCAGCTCAGTGCAGGAAGGCGGCACTGGCAGCTAAGGCCAACAAGATGCTGGGGTGTATTGCGAGAGGAATCTCATCCAGAAATAGGGAAGTGATCCTGCCGCTGTACAGGTCACTAGTCAGGGCCACATTTGGAGTACTGCAGGCAGTTCTGGCATCCTGTCTGAAGAAGGATATCAGATTACTGGAGGCGATGCAGCGTAGTGCAACTAAGATGATCCAGGGACTGGACGGCAAAAACCGTGAGAACAGGCTGACTGAGTGGAATATATACATCCTGGAGGAGAGGAGGGATCGAGGGAGGGGGATATGATTGAGACCTTCAGATATTTGAAGGGAATTAACAAAACAGGCACAGAAGGGATATTTAACTGAGGAGAGGAAGGGACATCAGAGGGCATGGTCTCAGGTTGGAGGGTGGAAGATATCAGAGAGAGATGAGAAGACATTTTTTCACAGAGAGGGTGGTGGAGAAATGGAACACTCTACCCGAGGAGCTGGTATCCTATAGTACAGTGGGAAGTTTTAAAAGGGCATGGGACAGGGTGCGAGGGGAGGTAAAGGTGAGGGGGGATAGGAGGGTGGGGCAACTACAATATAACAGTGCTTGAGGCACATTCATTTATTTTATTTATTTATTTATTTAGCTTTTGTTTACCGGGTAAGTACACTAGACAAGTATTATGCCTATTTTCAGGAATGACCCGGGAGGGTACAACATGAGGAACAACAGTCAAGAAGACATGGCAAAGAGAGTACAGTTTTTGTCACAGTAAACAAATGTGGGAAATACATCATTTGACGCTAGGGGAAACATACAGTAGTAAGCACATTTCAGATTATACACTCTAGACTAGCTAGTTCAACAGAAAGATATATACAGGTCATCATACATAGGAGTGGAGCATAGCTCAAGGACTGGATTGGTCATAATATAACTTATAACATTGTCGTATACACCCCCTAGGCTAGTTGGATCGTGGACAGGTATATACAGCTCATCACATTTTTCTAAATATGCACATGTTAGACAGACACAGAAACAC
The DNA here is from genome assembly GCA_016271365.2 of Neoceratodus forsteri. Classification (NCBI taxonomy): domain Eukaryota; kingdom Metazoa; phylum Chordata; order Ceratodontiformes; family Ceratodontidae; genus Neoceratodus; species Neoceratodus forsteri. Next base: position 1,135,255,968 of record CM057455.1, on the reverse strand, counting down.
TTGGTAGTATAAGTTTCTACCAAGTGACCAAGGTGCAGTATGTCATGGTTAGCCTATGACCGTGGTGCAATAATGGGTGTAAAAATGCCCAAGGCTTTTTAGGCAGTAGTAGTCAGAAGTCATTGATACAGTGGGAAAAATATCTCCAGGAATTTAATGGAGACCCTGGGGAGGTTCAGACAAAACAATTTGAAACTTTACTCTAGGGAGGTTTGGCACAGTCACACTCTGATGCTAGTTTTAGGAAACCCCACAGGGAATTTCGAAAACTCAGATAGGAGGGGGCAGCTCAGATACCCACAGGCAGCGAATTCCAGAGTCTGGGCGCACTTATGGCAAAGTCCCAATCCCCATGAGGGTCCAGGTAGGAGGAACTTGGAGCATCCCTGATGTGAGAGACCTAAGTTGGTAGGGGGTGGGATTCAGTTTAGGCAGAAGCCAGGCCGGTCCCTGGGGGGTGCTAGTTCTGATCACTTCCCAGAGAGGCATCTCAAACCAAAATCAAGGTATCTAGCTGGTGAGAGCCAGCAGAGTTTCTCATATAGCTCACAACATTGGGTGAGTCGAGGGGGGGGGGAGCCAAGGCAAAACAACAAATATTATTGTAAGCAGTGTACCACCGGATGAGATGTGTCTTTGGAGAGCGAGAAAATAGGTGCAGCCCATAGCTGAGGCAGGGAAGGAGCACACCCTTCGCTAGGGAAAGCCTGGCTGCCAGTGTAAAGTTATACTTGGCCCTATAGGCCAGACCCAGTTTGAGTTTGCCGCCCTGCAGATGTTAAGGATATGATTACCCATGTCAAGTTGGGGGTCAAGTGTTACCCCCAGATATCTGATGGAGCTCACTATGGGTAGTGAGGATCCATCTGCTCTGGTGACGTGTAAGCAGGCCAATGAGGCTTTGATTTTAGCCATTGAGCCAAAGGGCATAGCCTGTGTCTTTTTCTGGTTTAGGACCAGCTAGTGACTAGTAACCCATGACAATACCCTGTTAAAGTCATTGGTCAGGTTCTGGTTTAGGGTAATGGCATTCTGGGAGTGAGCTAGGATTACCAGATCATCTGCATACATGGTGGCACTACAGCTGGTAGTAACCATGGGTAGTTGATTGATGAAGAGGGAGAAGAGGAGGGGACCCAGTATCGAGCCTTGAGGCACTCCAGAGGTCACCAGTAGGGGCTCAGAAAGGACTTTATTGAAGCAGGTATGCTGCTTTCTGCCATGTAAATAACCCATTAGCCATTTCATGGCATGGGGGGAGAGGCCAAGTGACCACAACTGTGCACCAAGCAGTTTGTGGTCAACGAGGTCAAAGGCTTGGACAGGTCGATTAATATTGCACCAGAGAGTTTGCCCTGGTCCATGGCTGTCTGGATACTTGATGTAACCGAGATTAAGGCTGTGGTGGTGCTGTGTCCCTTACGAAAGCCATGCTGGGCTGGGGACAGAAGTTCATGAGAGTGGATATATTCCGGAAGCTGCTCAGCCACTACCTTTTCAAGGAGCTTGCTAAGGGTTGGGAGAATGGCAATCGGTCGATAATTGTCAGGTAGTTTTGGATTTCCTTGCTTCAGTGCAGGGACAATCCTCACCTCTTTCCAGATGTCTGGGATGGTCCCCAGACCAAGGGATAGGTTGAAAATAAAGGCTACTGATGAGGCAATGTGTGCAGCACCAAGCTTAAGGAGTTTAGGCTCCAGGTTGTCTAGGCCAGGACTGGAGTACTGGGAGAGGCCAGCTAGTTATTTTTGCAAGTCCTGAACTGATACAGCCCTGAGGTAGAACATTTGATGAGAAGGGTGACCCTCCAGCAGAGTGGAGGGAAGGGGGTGGCACAGAGCCTCATCAGGTGAGAAGAGGGTTGTGAAGGCAGAGAGGTCAGAGAAGTGATTATTTAGGGAGTTGGCAATAGTATGGGGATTACTTCAGGAGACTCCATTTATGACCATGTCCGTAACCCCCGGATGGGAGGATCCGTGACAAGAGATTTAATATCTCTCCAGAACCTCTCTGGGATTACTGGCAGAGCTTAGTAGGACGGACTTGCAGAAGTCACTCTTTGCTGCCCTGATGGCCTTTTGCACTTGTTCCTGAGGTGTCTGTACCTTTGAATAATCATGGGATCACTGGTACCTTTGGAACAAGCCCAACACTTATCTCTCTCCCGCATCTGGGCTAGGAGATTCCCATTTAAACAGAGGGTAGCGGACCCCCTCACCCTATGAGTGACCTTGGGAGCATGCTTGTCTTGCAAGGCCCCAAAGGTGGAGAGGAAGTAAGAGGTTGCTGCCAAGGGGTCAGTGGCATCATACACCCCAGACCAGTCAGTAACTCTTAGGTCTTCCAGGAACTCCTCAGTATTGAATCTAGAGTAGTTTCTGACATGCATAGTTTTGTGTGGAATTTTGGGGGTGGGAATTTTCCATACACAGAAAACCGGTGAGTGGTCAAAGATGGAGTCAGATAATGTACCTGCTGATGAGATCCTGTTAGGATGGTTAGACATGATCCAGTTCAGTAAGGTGCTGGAGGATCCATTAGCTGTCGGCCTAGTTGGTTCCTGGATGAGCTGGGTCAGGGCAAGGTTAGCAAGCAGAGGCTCAAACTGCTTAACATTACCACTATGCCAGTTAAGGTTTACATCCCCCAGGATTATGAGTTTGTTATCCCCAACTCTGGGACCAATTTTGTCCATGGGGTGAGTTAATCCAGGTAGCCCACCTCTTGGAGGATTATAGGTGCACTCCAGGTGCAGTTTCTTTGCATCCCCAAGTAGCAGTAGCACATGAAGCAACTCACAGGGGGACACGTTTGAATCCTGGTGGGCAATGTGGGAGATTTTTAAGTGGCTCTTATGGTAGATTAGTATGCCACCCCCCCCCTTTTGCCCGCAGCTCTGTCCAGTTGGGTGAATTCATACCCAGTGAGTTCGCAGGCAGAGTCAGGGACAGAGGGTTTCAGCCAGGTCTCCGTCACTCCTAGGATGTCTGGTTTGTAGAGTGCAACCCATGCTAATAGCTCACCATGATTAGGTAGCAGGCTCCTAATGTTAAGATGAGCTATTTTTAGCCCCTTACCCATGCCCCATATGGGAGGAATTTTGTGGGTCAGATTTAATGGACCAGGGTTGGTTTCAGTATCACCGGCCAGTAATAATGCAAGTAGGAGGAGCCAGGGGAGATACCACCTCCTATGCGCTTGACAACCTGGGAGTTTTTTAGCATGGGTACGCTTTACCCTGCTTGTATACATAAAGTACCGAAAATCTAGACAGCAAGCAACACTACAGTGCGCTTCGGAGATCACAAGGATATTGGAGAAGGTGTAGTCGGGGATCTTATAGGTGGACGACCATCCCCAGTTGTCACTCAGTGTTATTGGGGGGGAGGTGACCATATGCAACAAGGAGAGTCCCACTATAAGACCTACAAGGCCTATATCCCTGCAGATGACAGCCAGCACCCTCTCTACCTTTAATATTTGAGTATCCCTATCCTGACTAGATGGATGGGAGGGGAACCACGTCCACATCTTGGCTGGAGGCATAGCACTAGCCTGTGAGATAATTATCAGTCAGCTAACAAGAACTGCTGTGAAGCAAGGAGAGATGGATGTACTAAGGCTGGAAGAAAGTTAGTGAGATTTGTTATTGGTATGTGCCAAGTAAATAAAATAAGGCCTGCACAGTGCAATTCAGGGCTACCAGCTATGGATGCAGGGGTAGAGGTTTATTTCTGGATAGGAGTTCCTGCCCTTGCCCTTTGTATTGCACTTACCACCTCTCAACAGTTATACGAGGACAGGGTTTAGACAGCCAACACCCAAGCAGTGCATGTGGGGTTAGGATTAGAACAGTGATTTGTGTAGAAAGACAAAGAATCCTTCTAGTGGCAGGTCTGTATAACCTGCTAATGGAAAACTAGCCACTTGGGGGGAAGGGCAGAATAACTAATTAATAGACCGTAAGGCCTGCTTCTGCTGGTAAATTCATATGTTCATATGTAATAATGTTGCTATTAGGTTAATAGTCTGCATCATCAAAAATCTCTACAGATGCCACCCCTAGTTTAAAATATTACACAAGTACTAACTTGGCCCATTATACATGTACAAACATGTTGTAATCTGCCAGTACAAATGCCTGGTTGTAATGGTGGTCACAAATGCTGTTAGTCAAATACGGTCAGTAGTGTGAGTGTGCTCGTCATGAAAACCGCACTTTGTCTTTAGTGCAACTCACAAACACAGTTCATTTTTAGTAAACGTTCATGTAGTAGATAAAGATAACCAGCCCGCAGGGAACGAAAAAGCCAAAAGCCACATCAAGAGGCTTTGATGGAAGTTAGCTGGCTTGACAGCACCTGTATGAAATGGTACTGGCTAGGCAGCTACATAGAAAAGCTTTCTCTGCTTGTCAGAGCAGAAGGGCTCCATTAAGCTCCACAAGAGAACAGGCAGAACCAAAGGGAGAAGATAAGATATAAACAGAAAGCAACCGACTTCCATTCATTCTACTTAGGATTCATTGTTTTCATGTCAAAAAGCCGGGGAATATGCAAAATAATGTATAGGTAGGTGTTCAGTAATGAGATTCTAATAACTGGTGCCCATTTTTTCCCATAGGGACACTGGGTTATAATTTTGTTGTTATAATCAGCTGGTTAGAATGACAAACATGCGCCCGTTTTCCCTAGCTGGGCACATGTGCCAACCACGATCTTCCTCATCTGTGCTGTCTTCTGGGATCCCCGTGATTCTCGCTGGTACAGGTCAGTTCCTCGATGGAAAGAATTAGCGCTAACTTTTTTTTTTAAAACAAAAATACAACTGGACACAGTAGAAACAAAACTTTCCCAGTGGCATAAGAAAAAAGTAAACACCCCTTCAGTTAAGCAGCTGCCACAGACTGCGCTGAAACCCCCAACAGTCTGCAGCTCAACTCAGCAACACACTTTCATTTATTTTGTATAATTGCTGTGCTAAAAAAACAATCCCCAGCAATGATACAAAATAAAGGATGGTTGGGGGTAATAACTCAGATTTTACACACACCCTTGGGGTGGGATGCTTTAATAAACCCCTCAGTCTTCACTTTTGGGGTTTATGTGGCATCTCACCCCTCGGGGGGTGTAAAATCCTTGTTATAACCCCCTACCCATCCATTATTCTCTATTTCACATACACCTTTGATGTGTAACTTGCTTTTATACACACCCTCACTGAGAATTGCCACTATAAACCACTGTAGCTTCACAGATTGTTTATGTACCATTTCACACCTCAGTTGTGTAAAAAAAGGTATGAAACAAATGGTTGCACACCACTTCTCATACATTATGTTATATACTGTACAGTATAATCACTGGTCAGGTCTATAATTACACAGTTTTTTTTGAGATACTCAAACTCCATAATACATGAGTAATAATGCACAGTTCTATAACATAAATGACAATACATATACTGTATGCATATTATCACCCATGAATTAATGAGTTTGCCACATACTGCAATATCTGGCATTGCTCATGCAGACTTACATCAGTCTCCATCAGCAGAGCAGTTTGAGGAAAACTGCACACATCACAGAGGCATAAAAAGTTTTCATGAGACAAACTTCTATTCTCTGCAGTCCTTGATCACCGACACTGAACCCGAGCGGCAGCAGTGACTAAACCAGCGGGACCTGATCATAGTGCCAACCAGCAAAAACAAAGGTTTTTTTTTCACTTATGCTTTCATAGCTATGCCAGTCAGCTCCTATGAAAAGTGTCTGCTGCAGCAGTATGTGCAAAACAAGCCCCCACTTCATCCAGGCCTACTAAGAGATGGGAAAGTGGAAATTGTTTAACCAGGAAAGGCACACTAAGCTGGATCTTGTTTTCAGGTGAAACCTGGGAGCACAAGGAAGTTAAGTGACTTGCTCAGGGACGCACGGTATGTAAGTGGGGGCTGTAGGATTCAAACCCATCTCTCTAGATTTGCATTTCAGAACCCTAAACCACTGCGCTATATTGCTTCCTAAAGGCCTTCCAAGAGATGGGAGGGGAGTCTGACATAAAATGTCCATCATTATACCTTTCCCCACAGAAATACCCTCAAACCAGTATTTATAAAAAATGTAAAATATAGGGACTGGTGTTATATTTGTCTTAGTTTTACACACCCTCTGTTCCTGCTGTCTATAGAAACCTCTTAAGCTTTGCTGTTGTGGTTTGTTGGTAGCACACAAATCAGGTGTATATGAAAAAAAAAATGTACTACACCAGATCCTATACATTATTCTCTATGTTATTCTTCAGGAAAGTATGTGCAGCTAGGGTTCTTAGTTTCTATTGTGTACTTCCTTACCTTTCTGGTGTGTTTCTGAATCTTTGTGCTATCTTATGGTGCTAGTATAGCATTTTACTGTACATACAGTAATTAGGCTGATAAGTAGGTGCTGTGTACCTCTCAGCTGAACTAAGTACAACAAATTGTACAACAAAACAAAGGGTTTCAGAAATTAAGTTTTGTGTCTGAAACTTCATCCTAGTACTGCTTAACACCCATGTTAGAGTGTTATAAAACAGAGGCAGAGATACTAGCCCCAACCCCTTTTTCGGTCCATCGTGGAGCTGTACATGGAAGTTATGTGAGTATTTTGAAGGCATAGCTTCTTATTACCATGCGGTATGCAGGTACATTTTCAGTATCTTATGGAACTTGTTTTATTTTGAGGGAAATATTTATTTGTCAGAGAGATTTTTGGTGGGGGGAGGAGTGAGACTGCTGGGTAGTAGTCAGATATTCCCTATCCAATTTTATCTGAGGCACATATGGGATTCTCAGCTATGACAATTCTTCACTTTCATCTATTCTGTTGTGCAGGACTTATATCCAAACTATTCAAACCCATACAGATACAATCATACAACCTTAATCTATGTACAGTACCATATTCCATCACTCCACACACAAAGATTCATGTTGGGGGTGGTGGAGGAGCAAGTGGGCCAAACAGCCTCCCAAACACAAAAAAGCAATGTCCCTGCCATAAAGGTTTTTGGTTTTCACAATTTTTGCTCATTTGGCAAAGATGAAGCGTATAGAGGATACTGGATGGGCAACAGTGAACAACAACTTTGTTCACTTTGAGAGGTTGTTATGATAACCATGTAAACTTCAAGAGTGAAACTCGAGAGGTTTTCAGTTGTCATATAACCTCAAGCAGCGAACAACATTTTGTTGTTTACTGTTGCCCATCCATTATCCTGTATAGTGTATGGGACAACAGTAAAATCAACACCAGCGACTTTTACACAGTAAAATCAATGGTCTGTGTTGATTTTATAACTTGGACACCCACCACCCCAACTCGAGAACAAGATCTGTCCCGATCCCCCCTCACATTAACATCTTTTTTTTATGAAATTTGGCCCCTCGCTCTACCATACACATTTTAAATGTAGCTGCTGTCCTTACTTGGAGGGGTTTGCTCCACACAGTTCCGATTTGAAGCCAGCACTCACGGCTCAGCCATTTCCTTGAATCCAGTGCACTAAGTGCACATGTGCAATGACGATCGATGCTGTTGTACCATCGATATGACGTACTCAAGATGGTACAGCAGCATGTTGATGTCACATTGATGGTACAACAGCAGTGTGTTTCCACTGATTTTCATACACAATAGCACTTACCCATACACTATACTTCCATAACAATCAGATAATGATTATTATTATTATTGGAAAATATGGTGCCTCTACAGCATGCTGGCTGTCTAACCAGAAAAGAGAAACATGTGGTTGTGATTGGTGTTTTCCAGTGCAGCTCAGGGTGACCAACTTTTAAACAACAATCTAAGAACAGATGGGCGTACTTCAGATACTATTAAACTTGCAATCACTCAGACCACTAAGTGCACACAAAATGAACATTTGCAGTTGCAAAATAAGGTACTTAATCTTTCACCCTATTAGGGTAGAATGTTACTTGGTTACTTGGTATTAAGGCAAAAGGAGGCCGAAGCCCATCGTGATCGGCCCCCACATTGTGGGACATTGTACCCCACAGTAATTTAACTAATGAACCAGTTATGTAGGTGAATTTTAAAGGTAGGTTGGAACAGTCCACTAATTCTTGCAGTAATTTGTTCCACAGCTTCGGGGCTCTGATAGAGAAAAAGTTCAGTCTCTTGTTTGTCCTAGCTTTGCCAACTTTTAACTGTTTATTGTGCAGTCTTGGTACAATTTTCCTTGTATCATATGAAATGCCACATTGATCCATTAGTGTGGGGGACTGAAGGAGGTCCCTCTCTAACCCTTCTGGTTTCAAGTGAATAAAGGCCTGTTCTTTTTAATCTATTTTTGTAATCGAGATGTGCTAAGTATGGAACAATTTTTGTTGCCCTATGTTGTATCTGCTCGACTCTCTTTATGTCAGAAATCAGATAGGGGCTCCAAAAGGGGGACCTATAGTCTGCATAAGGCCGAATGTAGGATCTATACAAAGTAATTAAATATTATCCTGTTTTAGAAGTAAAGTGTGATTAATCCATCTAAGAAGTGTATTAGCTAAATTAGCTACTTTATTGCAATGGTCTGCTGATGACAATTTGTGATTAATTATTATTTCCAGATCTTTTTCACTGTAAGATGATCTAATAATTTTATTGTTGAGGGCATATGTTTGTTTGGGGTTGTTTTTGCCCATGTTGATATCTCCAAGAGGTGCAAAGCTATGCTCACGTGGATAAATCCATGCCAAATTGCAGACAAATAATGCAGACCACACTACCTGGCAAACATATAACTGTTTGAAGCTTCGCTGTCAAACAGAGTTTCATTGGGGGGCCCTGAAAAAGCTCTGATAGTGAAGTACAAGGGGTAACTAACTACATAGGCAATTTTGGTTATTTATTTCTTTGAATAATTTCCTGCCTGTAGCTTTACACTACACATAATACACTTTGATGTAAGATATAGTTTAAATAACATGAATAAGTACAAGCTGTCCCATTTTTAGTGCTGGACAAATCTCTGTCAAAAAAGCAGAACATTGGAGTGTGTGGAGGGAGTAAATGACCAGACAGTGAATCAGGGCCTGTCACTTCAGTTAATTTAAACTCTTCTCTGTCTTTTTGACAAAATAGTACATGTAGCAGCTTTACCTTCCAATCTGTCTACTTGTGTAAAAATGAATTTTATTCTGCAACCCACCCCATCAAGTTCTATTTGGTTTACCTATGCCGAATCAACAAGACTGTTGTTGAAGTTCAGCATAGCAAGATCCCTGATGTTGACAGCCGAAATTTTGCCTGTCAGACATCAGTGAGTTTTCTGTTAGGGGGCTGTGCCCCTAATGCCCCCCTTCTAATGATTCCTAACTCTGAGTTGGAGTTATCTTGAAGGTGGGGTGACAGTCGAAGAAAGGGCAAAATTTCACCTGTGGTCTCCCACAGCAACAATTTTGAAAACTCTAGAGAGTGTCGCTGTGGGGGATTTCAACATGAGGGTTTCGCTGTGCAGTCAGCATACCTTTCTAGTCCTGTACTTACGTACCTCACATATTGCATGCTGATATGTGTTCTTGGACTATTTTCCAAGACTTTGTGTTCTTTTGCAGAGAACATTTTCCCTTAATATAAATATCACCTGTTAGCACACAGCCCTACAGTGTGGAAGCCTAAAGGAGAACAGCACCAAACCAGTAATGTAGTTTTTTCATGTAAACATTGTGTTTTAAATACAGCTTCTCTTCTGTTACTGTTCATCTCAGGAGGTATTTTAGTGAACACAGTGGGTGTTCTAGATTTACACACTCGTGGTAGGAACCATTTTGCAAGTGCATGATGTAGGTTATGTTCCTTTTAGCCAATGAGTTCTATATTAGAACATGGAAGCATTTTGCTAACAGTGAAAGAGCTAAGCAAGGACATAAACTATATGATACAGTCCTAAAACTGGCCTTACCTGCAGTGTATAAATTAAAAACACCCACTGTATTAACTAAAAGGCCTGTAAAGATGGAACAATAAAAATATGAACAGTATTTGAAATTTGGCTTTTATAGAAAACAGGCTTACAGGTGAAATGCAATTTTCTTTAAAGTGTGAGGGTAAACAAAATGTGACTGAAAGACATTTTTAAATACACAGAATGAGATACACTGTGAAATGAAAAAACAAATAAGGAGCTTTGCTCTACACTGTATGCGTTGTCATGGTTATTGGCTCAAATTAAACTGCCTTTTTCAGGCATACACCATTCCCGAAACCCTCCAGTGAAAGAGAAGTCCACAGGGAGTAGTTTTAAACTAAATAAGCAAGTGCCTTAAAATTGGTGGTTATACATGTTTTCAACAAGTCTGAAACAATTTTGGCAATCAGGAAATATTTTATGCTGTCTGCACTGATTGGACCTCATGACTGCACTTTACATGAAATGGGATGATGTCATTCTAGCTAGTCATGTAGTGCATTTTAATGAAACCCTATGAATCCTATTGTTTACTATATAGACAGCATTTTATGTTTAGCTGGTCATCTATATTGATATTTAACTTGTGCATTAGTCTCTTATTTGATTTGTACATTAGTCTTGTATGTATGAGTTAAATATTGATATAGATGACCAGCTAAACATAAAATGCTAAGACTATACAGTAAACAATCGGCTCCAGAGGGTTTTCATTAAAATGCCCTACATGACTCACTAAAATAACATCACCCCATTGTATGTACAATGTGGTCATGGAGTTTGTTGGCGTGGCCTGCAAACATATCTAGTAGCTCTGTCTTTTCTCTATTCCCAGCAGTGATATCCCCTTCTCGCTACTGCTGCTTCTTCCTTCTCTAAGTTTTAACTCTGTATTTTCTCACTGCTGTACCCACCTCCCTTTCACCTAATCTGTGTTGCTCTATTCTCCTAACCATGTTGCCCTCTCTCTCCCTCTCCCTCTGTATCCCCTCCTGTTTCTCCCTACTTACCTCCCCACCCACCCACAACCCCTCTCTTGACCCCTCCCCACAGCTGCCCCTGCCCCATCTCACCTCATCTGCTTCTCCTTATCTTGCCTACCCTCCATTAGCTCTTCCCACCTTCCCACCTCCCCATGGCCTGCCCTCTCACTCTTCTATCCCTTCCCGCCTTCCCACCCCCACCCAGTGTCCTCCCCATCTTCCTCTCTCATTCCCCGTTTTCTCCCATCGTCCACCCCTTCCTGTTTCCTTCCCACCCCCAAAACCTCGAGGATCCACCCTCCCACATGTAGCTCAGGTAGATCAAAATACCCCCACTCCTTCCTTTCCCCTTCCCCGCTACTCGTTAGTAACATTCAACCCAACCCTGGCTCCCCATGCACCAATTCACCACCACCTCGACCACTATCTTTTTGGGGTTGTCCACTTCTCAGGCCTCGTCTTCTCTCCCTAAGGGTTTCTGTATTTTTCATCTCAATGCCAGCAGCCTGCTCCCCCAAATTGATGCCCTCAATGTATGGTTTACCCAGTATCACCCTGACATACTCTGCATCTCCAAAACCTGGCTATCTGTCAAAATCCCCAACTCCTGTCTCGCCATTCCAGACTTTAACCTAGTTTGGCAAGATAGAGCAAGTGAGGCAGTGGAGTAGCTTTGTACATTAGACAATCCATCTCCAGCTCTATTATTTTCAAAGAGTCCAGTCCCTCTTCCCACAGACTCATTTTGCCTGACTTATACCTTCCCTCCTCCACACCCCTATATATTGGTGCCCTAAATGCCTTGTCTAGAGCCCCACCTGACTCCATCATCAAGGTCATCGCCTCAGTCTCCAGCCTCAGCGCCAAATGGAGAACTTTTGCTCTTAGGCAACTTCAGTCTTGACTGGATCTCCCAATCTGTCAAGCCTACTGCCCTAATGATTAATGTCCTCAACCTTTCTGAACTGATCCAGGAACCTACCCGTCTTAACCTTTGGTTCCAATACCACTCTCTCCTTGAGTGGATTTTATCCTCCCACCCTCACCGCATCTCTGCCTCAGGCATCCTTTCTGATGCCCTCAGCAATCACTGTATTACCTATTGCATTCACAAACTCACCATTCCCCACTCCCCTCCCAAATTCATATGGACCCACCCCCTCCACTCCCTCGACATTATCGCCTTGCAGCATGACCTCCTAAATGCTGACTAGCAATCTGTCTTTAGTGCCACAGATGTTGACTATGCCTCATCCCACTTCCTACACATCTTTAATCTTGTCTGGGACTGTCACACACCCCTTAGAAAAGTCAGGGTGAAACGATACTGCCATCCCTGGATTACTTCTGATTGTATTGCCTTGTGTCATACTAGGGACAAAGCCTGCAGAATTTACAAAGCATTCCACACCCCACATGACCTTCTATCTTACAAACAACTCAGAAACAGGTGCACCAAGGCTATTCACCTGTCTAAGGCCTCCTATTTCAGATCCCAGCTTGAACAGAGTCAAAACTCCCCTGCTTCTTTCTGGAAGGTGATCCACTCCCTCCTGAATCCCCCTTCCTAACAAGCTTGTCCAGTCCTTAAAATCGATGGCTTCCCTGTCTATGACCCTGCCACTGTAGCCAATGTGTTCAGCAAGTTCTTTATCTCTTGTGCCCTACCAAATCCTCTTCCCCTCTCACCTGACTCTTCTTTCTGCCCTCCTAAATCTTCCTCCCCCCACCATCTTCCTTTTTCCTCCCCTCACTCGTCTTGAAGTTTACACTGCATTCATGTCCCTCAACATCAACAAATCAAGCCCTGATGATCTCCACCCTAGATTGCTCCACATGTCTGCACCTGCAATAGTCGTCCCCTTGCACAGGTACCAGATCTCTCTCTCATCTCAGCTACCATTCTCAAAGCCTGGAAGCTGACCATGTTCCTACCCCTACACAAGGGTGGCAATCCCTCATCCCCTGGTAATTATAGGCACATTTCACTCCTTCCCTCCCTTGCTAAAGTCCAGGAATCCCTCATTCTTTCAAAGCTGTCTGACTTTCTATCCTCTAATAATTCCCAATCACCTGTGGAATCAGGCTTTTGAAAATAACACTCCACTGTCAACTCTGTTACATGTCACTGACTCCATCCTCAATGCAATGGACCAAAGCCAAATCACTGCTGCTGTCTTCATTGATTTGTTAAAAGCTTTTGACTCTGTATCCCACCCTCTCCTTCTTCAAAGGCTTTCTTTATTCGGCCTTGCAAAACTCGCAGTTGACTGGTTCCATTCTTGCCCCCACAATAGACAACAGTCAGTCCAAATAGGTGATGCACTCTCTACTCCTTTCTCTATCCTTTCCAGGGTTCCTCAAGGTTTAATCCTTGGTCCCATCTTTTTCTCTCTCTTTATTAATTACCTTCCTTCTGTCGGTCACTTCTTTAACATGCACTTGTATGCAGATGACACTGTCATTTATGCCTCTCATCCATCCCATGACTGATTTAAAACCTATTTGGTGGGATTTGCTTTGACCTGGGTATTTGGCTGCTGGGCTTGGAGGGGAGACATAGGGCTGATACACTCTCTCTCAAGTCGGGTGTCTGCCCAAAACCCACCATCCCCCAGCCCTCCCTCCCCAGAGTTCTGCTAAGTTATAGAGGAACACCTGCCCTGCAATTGAAGGAAAAGGCTACAGGTGCAGCTCATGTAGTTCTAGCCACTGGGGGTTGGATTTAAAGGCCGGGAGAGAGGAACTTAGGGAGTTGTTCATTTCCCTTATAAGTTAACTGTGTTGTACTGCACCTAGTAACAGGGTTTCCGGTGTACTGTGGGACTGTATCTAAGATTAGTGGGTGACCTGATTAGGCAATAGGGGTGCATGTTGGACTGGGGGGAACCTGGTGGCTCACCCAAGGAAACCTACTTGGAAGGGGATGGAACCACATGGCATTAGGGCCAGCATATTTGTGAGGGTGGTGGGGTGCACAGGGTGTAGAACAGCCATGATACTGGACTGGGCTTGTAAGTTTGGTGGTTGCCCAGTGTGCTACCAGCTGGCACAGCTTAGGAAGAAGGTTGCAGGGATTAGGAGACAGCTGAGGGAAGGGGGAAGGTATGGTTGGGGAAGGGGGCAGGGGATCTCCCACAGGGTTGCACCAAGCACTGGGGGCAGTGGCATAGGGAAAGGAGTGCAGGAGAATACTCAAGGGTCACATAGGGACCCTGGCAGAGGGGGTCCAAAAGGACACTACCAAGGAAGCAGGCAGGTAACTAGGGACCCTTACAAAGGAGGGACAGAGGGACAACATTCTCAGGGAAGTAGGCAGATGGCCAGGGCTGGACAGAAGGAAGCAAGGCAGGAAGGTGGATCAGATCTTACACTCAGTAACCGCTTCAATTCTGTTCTTCTGCTCGAAGATGAGGGGGGTGATGTAGCCATGACAGGGGTGGTTAGAGATGGAAAGGGAGTGGGGGGCAGGAGGCAGAGGTCAGATAGCAGGAAGAACAGGAGGGAACCTGGAATGCAGGAAAATGGGGGTAGCAGTGAATCAAAGCAGGAGGGGCAGGGAGAAAAGGGAGGAAAATGCAAGGAGAAGGACCAGTTGGGAGGAAAGGTAAAGGGGAAGGACCAGAAGTACAAGGAGGATTTAGTAAAGGGAACTGAGGGTTTAGGCCAGGGGAGCACAACAAGCAAGGAGGGACTAAATGGAGACAGCAAGGAAGAATCTGAATCGAGCTAGTTGCTAGATTGAGAGAAGGACCAGTTGCAGCAGTGAGGGGGGAATTAGCAAGGTACAGAAGAATACTCAGGAGGAGGAGAGGCATAGGATTGGAGGGGAGGGGGTGGTCAGGGTAAATAAGGAGGGGGTGGCATGTGGCACCCAGATAGGGGGAGGAACAAGGAGCCAGCTGGGTGGAGGGGCCAGTAGAAAGGATGAGGGACATGGAAAGGGGGGAAATGAAGGAAAAGGAGCAGTCAGAGTGCTCCTGTTGGGAGAGTCTATGATCAGGGGTATCAAATGGGATAGGGAGGGAGAAGCCTGGCCAGTTAGAACAAAATGCTTCCCTGGACTAATGGTGGACAGGGCTAAGCACGAGGTATATCAGCTGGCAAAGGATTGTGGGGGTTCCCCGGACATACTGGTCCACCTGGGTACAAATGACATTGAGGGAAATAGCGAGCTAGAGATACAGGTAAGATTCAGGGATCTTGCCAGGGTCTGTCATGACATAGGATGCATAGTTTCCTTCTCAGAAATCCTGCCAGTGCCAAGGGCTAGTGGGGAGCACAAAAGGAAGATTAGGGAGATAAACCAGTGGCTCAGGGAGTGGTGTGAGACCAGAGGGTATGGGTTGGTTGGGTATTGGGGGAAGACCTGGGAGGATAAGGAGCTATATGCTAGAGATAGTCTCCATCTCAATTTGGAGGGGAAGGGAATCCTTAAGTTGAAAATAGAGGGGTTCATTGGTGAAAAGTGGGGTTTAAACTTGTGAAGGGGGGAGGGATGGGAGAAAAGGCTGTCAAGGGGGTGCCAATAAAGGAGGGACTCTGTCTCCACCCCCCTGGGGAGCTGGAGGATTGCAGAAAAGGGCCGACTGGTAAAGTGCAGACCAGGGGAAAACAGAATCCCCATGGGAACATGAGCAGGGGAAATGGAAGTATAGGGAAAGGGTGGAAGGTAGTCCTGCTAAATGCCAGGAGCTTGGTAAATAAAATGCCTGAGCTCCAGGTGATGCTAAATGAGGGAGCAGTAGATGTGGCAGCCATCACTGAGACCTGGGCCACTGCAGGACATGACTGGGACCTGAACCTGGAGGGTTATACTATGTTCAGGAAGGACATGGGGGAGGGAAGGGGAGGAGGGGTAGCAATGATAGTCAAAAACTGCATTGGCATAGGGGGATTAGAGGAGGCAGAGGGAACCGTTGAAGCAATTTGGGTCACCTTGATAACAAGGGGGGGCAAGAGAGTAAAAATAGGAGTGGTGTATAGACCCCTGCCTTGGCAGAGAGGAGCTGGAGGAGAGTCTGGTGGCAGATGTTGGGAGAACACTGCAGACTGGGCAGAGGAATGGTGATGGTGCTGGGAGACTTAAACATGCCAGGAACAGACTGGAAGACTATGACATCTTCTGTGACCAGGGAACAGAGGTTGTTGGATGTCTTTCAAGATGCGTACCTAACTCGTAACGGAGTGGGGGAACCGACCAGGGCGTGGAGGCACTGGATGTGGTCCTGGCAGACAGTGACCAGATTAGGGGCCTGAGATAAGGGGACCCATTGGCGGGGAGTGACCATGCCACGGTCTGGATCTTGCCAGGACCTAGGAGGGCTAGAAAGCTGCACAAGAAGAGGTAAGTGACTTCAGGGGAACGGATTTTAAGGAAATGGGAAGGATCCTTAAGGAGCATTTGGATGGGATTGGGTCAGACATGGACACTGATAGTAGGTGGGAAATCATCAGGAGAGGGGTGCAAGATGCTACCAGTACCTGTGCAAGAGTAAGAAGAAAATGCGGTAGGGCCCGAAAACCCTGCTGGTGGACCAGGGAGGTCCAGGAGGTGGTGCAGGGAAAGAAGGCAGCCTACAGGCAATTCAAATGCTCAAGGAGTGAAAGGGATTGAGGGGAGTATGAGCTGATGGCTAGAAGGGCCACTAGGATGGTGAGGGCAACTAAGGCAAGGAAGGAGCAGAACCTGGCCAGGGAAATCAGGAGAGGGAACAAGGGGTTCTTTAGATACACTGGGGAAAAACGAAGGGTGAAGGGACAGATTAGCAGGATTAAATCAGGGAGAGATGGGCACAAGACCGGCGGAGCAGGCTGAGGTACTAAATGAGTACTTCACCTCAGTTTTCACCAAGGAAAATGGAGGTGCTGCATCATACACATGGGAGGAGGCGAGAGAGATACTGGGGGGGGGACCCTTACTGATCAGCGGGTCTGGGGAGAGGGGGGAGGCATCACTGGCAGGAGGGGGGAGGGCTAAGCAGGGAGAAGAGGTACTGGAAGTGGAAATCACAGCAGAGAGAGTGAGGGAAGCCCTCAGATTCCTTAAGATGGGGAAAGCACTGGAGCCGGATAAATGACATCCAAGAGTGCTGAAGGAACTTGCGGATGTCCTGGCGAAACCCGTGGCAGAGCTTTTCACCATCTCTCTGAGGATAGGGTGGGTGCCTCAGGACTGGAAGGTGGCACATATAGTGCCTATCCACAAGGGAGGATCAAGGGAGGTGGCAGAGAACTACAGGCCTGTCAGCCTGACATCGTTGGTGGGCAAGGTGATGGAGGGCATTGTCAAGGAGAGGCTGGGGGGACCTGAAAAAGTCAGGGTGCCTGGACGATAGACAGTATGGCTTCATCTCGAGGAAATCATGTCAGACAACCCTTATGGAGTTCTATGACTGGGTGACGAATGCCTTGGACCTTGGTAGACCAGTGGACGTCCTCTTTCTAGACTTCAGCAAGGCATTTGACTCTGTTCCTCACATGGGGCTGTTGGATAAGCTAGGAGAAATGGGGGTGGGGAACCAGATGATCAGATGGATAGGCAATTGACTCCAGGACCGGACCCAGAGGGTCGTAGTTGGTGGGATAGTCTCATCCCCAAAGAGGGTCATTAGTGGGGTCCCACAGGGATCAGTCCTTGGGCCCCTCCTGTTCAACGCCTATGTCTCTGACATAAGGACAGGAATCAGAAGTGAGATGAGTCTCTTTGCGGATGACTCAAAACTGGGGGCAGTGGTGGATGGGGAGAAAGGGAGGGTGGCCCTACAGGGGGACCTGGAGGCTCTGGAAAGATGGTCTAGAAAGTGGAAATTGAGGTTCAATGCAGGGAAATGCAAGGTACTCCACCTGGGGGCCAGAAACCTGGGCCAAGTGTACACTCTAGGGGGGGAATGCTACAAGTCTCAATGGCTGAGAGGGACCTGGGGGTGGTGGTAGTGGTGGTTGTCAAAATGAACAACTCGGAGACTTGTAGGAGGGCAACAGTCAAGGCCAACAGGATGCTGGGATGCATCGCTAGGAGGATCACCTCCAGAAGGAGGGAAGTGATGCTCCCTCTGTATAACTGCTTGGTGAGGCCATACCTTGAGTACTGCATGCAGTTTTGGATGCCACACTTAAAGAGGGACATTAAACTCCTGGAGAGGGTCCAGAGGAGGGCAACCAAAATGATTTGGGGCTCGGGGGACAGGACCTATGAGGAGAGGCTTGAAGAGCTAAATATGTACACATTGGAAGAGAGAAGGGAGGGGGGATATGATAGAGGTCTTCAAGTACATGAAGAGGGTAAATAGGGGAGGAACAGTCAGGGTGCTTCAAAGGAAGAAGGAGGGGACCACTAGAGGGCATGGGTGGAAGCTGGAGGGGGGAAGATTCAGGGGAGAAAGGAGGAGGTGCTACTTCACTGAGAGGGTGGTGGAGCCATGGAATGCACTGCCTAGGGGGATGGTGGAGGCAGAGATGGTGGAGGGGTTCAACAGGGGCTGGGACAGGTACAGAGGAAGGGTTCTGGAAGCAAAATCCAATGCAGCAAGAATATCTGGAATTGGGAAGGGAGAAGCCAGAGAAGGCAAGGGGGGCAGCAAGGTCAGCACCCAGGGTGGGGGCTGACCAATCGCGCAGATTCGAAAGACCATTAGGCCTATTCTGCTGGCATTTTAGTACATTAGTCTGTTAGCATTCTTCCCAATCTCCTAATGATTTTGACAGTGTACTGTCTTGGTTCCAATCAAAACAATTAAAACTGAACACCAAAATGATGGTTACCATGTTCTTTGGTTCCAGACAGAAGCTGGCCTCCCTTCCTGCCCCACCAGAGATCACCACCCTGGGTGAGCCACCTCACAAGAGGGTCTCTGCCTTCAAATACCTGGGTGCCTGGCTGGACAATCACCTTGATTTCTCAACGCACTTCAATGCCATCTGCACCAAACTTTGACCCAAACTTGCAGTCCTCTACCAGCACAAAGCCAGCCTTCCTCTCCCCAGTCGATGTGAATTAGTACTTAAAACAATCTTGCCAGTGTTGGATGACACCGATATAGTCTATGGCACAGTCCCAACCTCTTCCCTCTACAAATTAGACACTCTTATCAACTCCTTCCACTACTTTTCCACTGCCTCCCCACCCCTTACCCATCACTGCCTCCTGTATGCTCCACTGTCCCTTATCCCCACTGCACCTCCCTAAATGATAAATATTGGTTCAGCTCCCTTCTTCCCTATCTCCCATCATGTCTTACTCCAGCAAATCCACAACCTCTCTTCACCACAGAGACCCCTTTCTCATCCTTCAAAAGACTCCTTAAACTCCTACCCTCTCCTCAGTGCCCCCAATGCTCATAACCCCCTCCGCAACTACCTTCTGACCCAGTGCACACACACACCCTTATCTCTACTTTCTATGTTTACAGGTCTCTGCTGGCCTGTGCTGGTTACCTGACTGATCTCAAATTCAGCCCCTGCTTACTTCAGATTTCTCACAACAAACCTCAAAGTGTCTTAGGTTAAACTGTTAGTTTCGCTTATATATTCTTACCTATTATAATTGTGCCTGACCTGTCTTCTCTGTGG
Source organism: Neoceratodus forsteri (assembly GCA_016271365.2). Classification (NCBI taxonomy): domain Eukaryota; kingdom Metazoa; phylum Chordata; order Ceratodontiformes; family Ceratodontidae; genus Neoceratodus; species Neoceratodus forsteri. The sequence goes on along the minus strand of CM057455.1, from coordinate 1,135,236,452 downwards.
TGCTTTAAATAAAGAAATAAATACATTTGTATACATTGTGGTTAAACCATATTTTACTCTTGTATATATCCGTAAATTTCTGTAAATAACTTATACTGTTCTACTGTGTTATGTTTATCTGAGTCGCACCTGGAAATGAACTTCAGCTCAGTCTGCCTTTCCTGGTCATCAGTTTTAAATAAATAAAAATATTTCATGATTGCCAAAATTGTTTTAAACTTGATGAAACATATATAACCAGTAATTTTAAGGTACCTGCTTATTTTATTTTAAACTACTACCTGTGGGCTTCACTTTCGTGGACGAGTTTTGGGAATGGTGCATGCATGAATAAGGCAGTTTAGGTAACTTTTAATATTCTAATAATTACCAAAGAAAATTGATGGTAACCTAAAACCAGTTGCTGTCAAACTCCATAATAGTCTGTTGTATCTCAAATAATTACAGAGCCCAGCCCCAGGAGTCATTCTCCAACACTTATCAAAGCATCTCTTCTCCCAAACTGGTAATTAAAACAAATAAAGCACCATATTACCTCTATTAGAAGGCACGCTAATTGGAAGTCACCTCAAACAGTAGCCACAGCACAGAACAACGTTATTAATACAAGGCATCCCTAGATTATAAGCTGCAGCTTGTAATAAGTGTGGTTAACTAATCAACAAAAAAAGTTGTGGCACATTCACTAATTTAACTAGTATCTGTATTGGTGTCTCTTTCTACTTCAGTCTATCAGTATTTCACTCGTACAGAGCTTCCTGTTCCATTCAGTGGCGATATATGCAATGGAAAGCTACTTGTCTGCATCTATTTGTAAGTACATGCTAAGGAAGGAAGTTTCAAAAACAAAACATTTACCCAACTGCTTTCATCCGCTTTCTCACTGCAAAATGCAATTGGAACTACAGAGTGAAGAAGGCACTTCAGATGTTGATGCAGTTCTATGCTCATTCCTGGCTACAAGCACTGCCTCTAAAACCAGCGTTTACTTTGGCTACATCTGGGTATGGGGGGAGGGGGTTAGAAAACTGAAGGTGTCATATGCAGGAGCTGCTGCAGAGGCTTCAGTTATTTAAAGGTGCCCCAGTTTACTAGCTTCCCTAAATTAGGAGACATTGCTGAAATCACTAGAAGAAACTTTAAGCTGTGGCTTCTAACTGATGAAATATGGTAACGGACATTAGTGCTGTTCTTGATGTTTTTACCTCTACTCGATGTGTGTGATACGTTTATAAACCATTCAGTATTCTGTCTGGGGGTTTATATAGTATAATGTACATCAGTGTATAACTAAATCTCATTATTTTATATTTCATGCTTCACATTTAGAAGAAAACTACTCTTGTACCTGCACTGAGCTCACAGTAATTGGCTCTCAGAGGACAATCCAAGTAACACTCTCAAAAAGAGGAGGTGTGCTCAAGGAACCTAGGTAGGTCCAGTAATCCAGGTTAGAAGGAAGCAGAGTTGAGGGGTCAAAGTCGGTGAAGGCTGCATGTTGACCCTGAAAAGACATGTTTGTATGCAGTGGATTCATTTTCATGACTGTCTTATTTTTCCCTTTTGTGACTTTAGATACATAAGCTTACTAAATTAAGCACTGTTAAAACAACTTCTAATTCAAGCACAGCTGATATATTCAGCTTGACACCAGTTATAAAATATGACTGTAATCTAAATAGTTCACCCTTTGTAGCACAAATAAAAGTCTGAGCTGTAAAGAGCTACAAAAAGTAAACCTTAGTACTGTACTGCATGACAGAGTAATAAGAGGTCAGCCTGTATTATCAATAATGGAATATTATACTGTATGTGCACTTAAATGAAGATGCACTAAAATCCAAACATGAGTTATTGTCAGAATTACTTTACATCAGACTTGGACAACAATCTGAAGCTCAGTTAGCACTGGACATTGATATCAATAAAGGAATTTACAGGTATAGAATAATTTAGCATTTATGAGTGAAGAAATTCAAGTTGTATTAAAAGGGAACAGTCACTGCTAATAGCCTTACGTGGGAGTATGGGGCTGGTACCAATTTGCACTTTGTGTGCAGAAACATTTTTTTTACTTACTGTTTACTGCTGTGTAGTAGATTGTATCAGACTAATTTTGATGACTTCTAAGCTGACATTTTCTGTTACCAGAAATCACCAAATCCCATGTAGTTGACATCATAAGAGGGATGCAGCTGTAGGAAATTAAACAGCCTGTAGTGCATTTCTGAACTTTTATAACCTCAAGTCAGATGTTTGCGGGCCTTTCTGCCCCCACATGGCTAAGTTCAGTCCTCTGTGACTGTATTTAGCCCTGTGAAGAATACGGACCTGCAAACAAAAGATTAGAACCAATATTGACACCGTAATGCAGCATGAGGGGGTGCTGCACTTCTGAGGTGCTGTCTTTCGGATGAGATGTTAAACTGAGGTCCCATCTGCCTGGATTGGTGGCAGTTCAGGTGGATGCTAAAGATCCCATGGCATTTATTGAAAAAGAGTAGGGGAATTATTTATTCAAGATCTTCAAACAAAAATACAGAAAAGTATTACAGAACACAAAATCATAATGAAAAAGAAACAAAAACCAGAAAGAAAAATACAAGAGTGTCAAAAAGAAAACAAACAAAAAAAAATCACCTGAACCCCCAAAGAGTAGGGGAATTTATTATCCGAAATTTTCAAACAAACATTACAGAAAAGTATTATAGCATACAAATTATAATAAAAGGAAACGGTGTTGTCCCATCTGCAGGCACCTCTCTGGGCTGAGGGAGGAGGTTGCTCATCTCCAGGCTGAGTTGGCCAGGATTTGTGGGACCTCCTCTTCCATCCAGAGACCACCAGTGCCACTGCCGTTGCCTCAGAGGTTGCTGAGAAAGATGAGCGGTCGGACCACAGTGGGCTCAGGGAGGGTGAGGGTGGTGGAACAGAGGCGCATCCCTCCTGTTGTACCTCTCTACAATTCCTATGCCATTCTGGCAAAGTGTGGTTCCTCTATGGAGGCATCCACAGTGGAGACCAAGGAGGATGCTGGGAACCTCCACAAAGGAGACCCACAGGAGTGTGGGAGGGGACCCTGCAGGGGAAGGAAACAACTCTTGGTGGGGGACTCCATTGTTAGGAAGGTAGAACTGGGGGAGGAAGGGGAGAGGGAGGTAAGGTGCCTGCCTGGCGCCATGGCTTGGAGGGACAGGGAGCGAATCCTCAGGATTGCCGGAGCAGCTGCACAGGGGGAGCTGGATGTCATTGTCCACCTAGGGACAAATGACCTGGCTAAGAAAGGATTAGAGAAGTGCAGGAAGAGTTTGTGGAATTGGGAGGGCCTTAGTCAAGTAGCACGCACGGCAACCTTCCTGGAGGTGCTACCATCTATGGCATAGGAGAGGCTAGGGTGTTCCGCACCATGGGATTCTAATCAGTGGTTGAAAACTGTGGAGCTCTAGGGATTTGGCTTCATTGGGGACTGGGGTCCACCTGGAGTGATGCAAGCCTATACTGGCATGATGGGCTGCATCTGTCCAGGAGGGAAACCAGGATCCTAGGTGATAGGTTTAAATGCTTCATTGGCAAGCTTTTAAACTAGCCAAGGGGGGAGGCACTGGAAAGAAGCAGGAAAATCCTAGCCCCCCCAAATAATCATGGTAGTAAGTGTGGCAAACACCAACATAGAGGTGTCGATAGGGAGAAGAGCAGGGGTAAATGGAGAAAGTGACAAAGGCAAGAAGGACAGGGATGGGGCAAAAGGGAGGAAGTCCATCGGGAAATGGAGGGTAATGAGTACCAATGCCCGTAGTCTGGGCAACAAGCTCCCTGAGCTGATGGCCTTAATGGAAGAGGGATGCCTGGATATTGTAGCAGTCACAGAAACATGGTATACAGAGAACCATGACTGGGATGTTAACATACCAGGATACATAACCTACAGGAGAGACAGGCAGGGAAGAAGAGGGGAAGTAGCTCTCTATGTAAAGGAAGGGATAAAAGCAACTGAACAAAAGAGTAAACAGGGAGGAGAGGAGGCACTGTGGGTCACCTTGGAGACTGGAAAGGGCACCACAATCCGCACAGGGGTTGTGTACAGACCCCCATGTCAGGGGGAAGGAATGGACAAGGATATGATAGAAGGCATTCTTAGAATGGCAGAGAAAGGGGAGATACTGTTGATGGGAGACCTGAATATGCCAGATGTTAACTGGAGCACATTTGCTGCAGCCACATCCAAGAGCAGGGCCATTCTTGATGCCCTACAGGTGGCAGACATTAGACAGCTAGTTTCAGAACCCACTCGTGAGGGAGCAATCTTAGACCTCGTACTCTCAAACGGGCAGTGAGAGGATCTCAGATCTAGAAGTGGGTTGCCATCTGGGGACAAGTGACCATCAAACAGTGTGGTTCATGTTAAACTCAGCTACAGAGTCAAGCCATACAAAAGTGAGGGTACTGGACTTTAGGAGGGCTGACTTTGGCAAGATGGGAGAGTGCCTCAGAAAAGCACTAGCAAACAGGCTAGAAGGAGGTGTGGAGCAACAATGGGGAATTATCAAAACTGCCATCACAGAGGCAACAAGCCTTTGTGTGAAGCAAATAAACAAATCAAAATGAAAGAAAAAGCCACTATGGTTCTCAAAAGAGGTGGCTGTGAAAGTCAGAAAAAAAAGATAGCATTCCGGAAGTATAAGGAAACACAGAAGGAGCAGGACAGAGAGCTGTACCAGTTAAGGCAGAAGGAAGCAGGGAGGGAAGTCAGAATAGCAAAGGCCCAAACTGAGGAAAAGATAGCCAACTCAGTTAAGAAGGGGGATAAAACCTTTTATAGGTACATCAGTGAGCATAGAAAGACAAAGGGAGGGATAGTGAGGCTGAATAGAATGAACGGTGGGTGGGCAGAGGGGGACAGTGAAAAAGCAGGAATACTGAATGAATATTTCTGCTCAGTATTCACAAAAGAGGAGGGGGAAGTGCCTAATCCAATTAACAGAAGCACTCTGATAGGGGTCGATCCCAGTCCTTTCACAGAAGAAAGGGTTCTACAAGAACCCTAAAACTGAAGGTGGACAAAACAATGGGTCCTGATGGAATTCCCCAGAATTCTAAAAGAATTAAGGAGAAACTAATGAAACCACTGGCTACTCTTTTTAATAAATCATGGGAGGATGGTGTGGTACCTGAGGACTGGAGAAAGGCGGATGTGATTCCCCTTCACAAAAGTGGGTCCAAGACAGAGGCAGGGAACTACAGACCTGTCAGTCTGACCTCTGTGGTAGGGAAAGTGATGGAGTCACTTCTGAAGGAAAGAATAGTCGAGTACCTAGTGGCCAGTGGAGCACAGGACCCAAGGCAGCATGGGTTCACAGTGGGAAGGTCATGTCAGACGAATCTAATAGATTTCTTTGACTGGATGACCAAAGTAGTAGACCAGGGGAGGGCTGTGGACATGGCCTACCTGACTGTAAGGCATTGACACAGTCCCACACAAAAGATTAATAGTCAAATTAACCAGCCTGGGAGTGGGACCCAGGGTGGTAGCCTGGGTAAAACATTGGCTGGACAACAGAACACAGAAGGTAATTGAAAATGGAGTCCACGCTGAAGAAAGAGGGGTTACTAGTGGGGTACCGCAGGGTTCAGTATTGGATCCATTCCTTTTTAATGTCTTCATCAGTGACATTGCAGAGGGACTGGAAGGAAAAGTATGCCTTTTTGCAGATGACACAAAGATCTGCAACAGGGTTGATACACAAGGAGGCATGGAAAGGATGAAAAGGGACTAGGCAAGGTTGGAGGAATGGTCAGAAGTATGGCAGCTAGGATTCAATGCAAAGAAGTGCAAAATAATGCACCTGGGAAACAAGAACCCAGGGAAGAATACAATGGGTGGGAGGTAGTAACAACAACAAAAAGGAAAGGACCTGGGGGTAATCATATCAGATGACCTTAAGGTTAGCAAGCAATGAGAAGGCAGTAGGGAGGGCTGGGGGTATACTGGGATGTATAGGAGAGGCATCATCAGCAAAAACAGGAAGTTGTTATCCCTCTGTACAGACAGTTGGTGAGACCCCATCTGAGTACTGTGTCCAGTTCTGGAGACCCCATCTCCGCAAGGACATAGACAGGATAGAGGCAGTCCAGAGGAGGGCAACTAAAATGGTGCAAGGTCTGCAAGAGATGCCGTATGAGGAGAGACTAAAGTAGCTTAATATGTATACCCTTGAGGAAAGAAGGGAGGGGGGGACATGATAGAAACTTTGAAGTACCAAAGTGGAATCAACAAGGTCCAAGAGGGTAGCATCTTTCAGAAAAAGAGACTTGCAAGAACAAGAGGACACAATTTAAAGATAGAAGGAGGGCGGTTCAGGGGCAATGTGAGGAAGTATTATTTCACAGAGAGGTAGTAGATGCATGGAACAGCCTTCCTGAGGAGGTTGTGGGGTCTAAAACTGTGGGAGAATTCAAGAATGCATGGGACAGACATAAGGCAATTCTTGTGGGGGGTAGGAAGAAATAGGCTGTTGGTTAACTAGGATCTGCGGCCTATCCTGTAGGTAGGGAAATGGGCAGACTAGATGGGCCTAGCGGCCCTTATCTGCCATTAAAGTCTATGTTTCTACGTTTCTATGTTTCAAAAACCAGAAAAAATATCTCAGTATACAAGAATGACAAAAGCATAACAAAAAAAAAAAATCTCCATCCAATAGACCCCCCCCCACTAAAAGAGTAGGGGAATTCTTCATGCAAGACATTTAAACAAAAAAATTTGAAAAAATATTACAGCCGGTAGATCTGAATAAAAGAAAATAAAACCCAGAAAAAACATCTTAGCATACAAAAATGTCAAAATCATAACAAAAAACTTCCTCACCCAGCAAATATTCCTCCCTTTGTTTAAAGAGCAGGGGAACAGTTTAGTATACAAAAATGTGAAATCAAAACCAAAACGTCCCAACGTAGCATATCCCCCCATTTAGGGAGTACAGTAATTGTGTATTCAAGTTTGTCAGATACTGCACCAAGAAGAAGTATATCATGCAAATCAGGAGAATAAAATATGGCAATCGAAAACTGTGATAGAAAAGGGGACCAGAAAAATTCAGGGAAACCTACTGGAGAATCAAGCAATAATATTCAAGTAATTGGGGCATCGGAGTCTGTGACCCATGGAAGGTTCCGCCATGTCTGAAAAATCTAGGAAGCAGGGTGAACCTTCAGGTCCTGACGAAAAAGCAATTTAACCTCCCATGTTATCTTCTCCACCAGCTCTGACAATGGCACTGATCTTTGCTGCAAGGTGAACCAGCAGCAAGAATTCCAGATATACCATTTCACAACTGTGATTTAAACCTGTAAGGTAGAGGCATCCCATGTCTGCCAAGGAGAATCAAAGAAGCCACATTGTAAAGCATGCAACGTTATATTTTGGAAAGGAAGCATATGCCACGTAGTCGCCAAAATAGACCAGAAACCCAAGATATAAGAGCAGGAAAAAAATAAATGACGAGTAGTTTCCAGTTGGTTATCACATTGAGGCCTAGAACAAATTCTCTCAGACAACTGTTTATACTTATGATATTCCTTAACATTCAGCCGATTATGACAACTGAGCCAGTGAATGTCCCACATTTTCTTAGAAACCCTTGGGTTATTCAAGAACTGAAGTAAACTAGGTGTCAAAGAAGGAGGACAGGAAGGAAAGGTGACTAGTTCTCAAAATTCAGTGGTGAGAATTTGTTAATAGATTAATTTCCTGTGGTGACCACACATCATGGCAGCTGTCAACTACCTACTTTTTAGTTTAACAAAAATACCACGAATATAGGGAGGACAAATAGCGGAGTTACAGAGCACCCTTAAAATGGCTGTTTCCCAGTGTGGGAACAAAGGACTACAGGCTGAAATGTATAAGAGGATCCAAGCCCTAGTGACCTTAGTTAAAATAGACTGGAAATTGACAATCAGATAAAAAACAGAAAAAAAACAATAGGGTGAATCATACCTAGTCTACCTTGAGACTTAGGAAGATATAAAATACTCCACTTTATGAGATTCAGCTGGCTTCCCCAGATGGCTTGGAAGAAAATACTGAGTAATGAGGTTTCCAGGGAGCTAGGGGGAAGGAACACCCAACTGATATGCAAAAACAGTGATAAAAGGAATGTCTTAATGAGATGAACTCGCTTCAGTTTACCCATGTGCCAGGAATTCCACTGCTTCACTAATTGTTGAGCCTGTGAAAGTTTTAAAGACCAATTCTGGACATCCAAGGTGTGGTAACCAAACTGTATATCTAAAATTGTAATTGGGGTTCAGGGACAATGTGACTCCAGCAATGGAAGAGAGAGGGGAACAGAGGCTTGCCAAATTGTCTCTCTATACTTTTTGACATATTAAGGGAGGATCCTGATAAGTATCCAAAGGAGTTGTAGATAGTCGTGGCCTGTAATGCAGAAACTTCATCCCTGACCAAAATAGTGAGATAATCTGCATAAGCCTGGGCAATATAAGGGATAGAGAAAGTGTCTACTTGCATGTGTGTCAACGAAGGGGCTGAATTCAAAGCCTGCAAAAGCAGGTCAATACCAAAAACATAAAGGAGGGGGCTGAGAGGACAGCCTTGTCGCACTCCATGCAGAGACAGCGTTAGATAGGGCAAAAAGGGAAAAAGTTGCAGCTTGCCCAGAAATGACCCACTTTCCACAGGACAGTGGGTCCAAAGTGGTGCACCTGTCTCTAACAATAGCTGAAAGATGGAAAACTAAACAATAGAAAAGTATTTTCACTCAACAAATTTAAGCTTCTGTACTAGTGAAATTTCTACTTACGATTAGGTTTGGACCCAGTTGTTTCTCATTTTGACCCACATTTTTTACACCTATGGGTCTAATTTGATCCATGTTTTAAAACCCCTAGCACTGTCACTGACTCCATGGTGTACCGGAATCATTGGGCCCACCTAACCATTCATAAGTGGAGACAGCGTTGATACTTTATAAATAGATTGCAGCCAAAAAATAAAGGTATCTGGGATACCATAGTGCTTTAGGATGGACCATAGCTAAGCATGTCCAATGGTGTCAAAAGCTTGTCTCTGATCTATGGAGAGAAGGCATCCAGATAAGCCTTCTGCATTATGTCGTTCAATAAGTTCTCGAAGAAGAAGCAGATGATCACTTAATCTTTCTTTCTGGTATAGAACATGTTTGAGTGGGGGAGATGAGAAGAACTGCTGCTTGCAATAATCGAGTGTGTACAATTTTGGCTAGTATTTTAAAATCTGTGTTTAAAAGGCCAATGGGTAGGACACTGGAAAATTGAGGGCACAATTTTTCTGCAATTTCTGCAATTTTTACCCTTCTCTGCACAAAATCCGCAATTTCTTGCAATTGCTTACATTTATGGAATTTGTGACTGAAATTGTATAAAAATATTTAAATTCTCAAGAAAATCTACTCAGATATGCTAACAATTTAGTACACAGACTTGGATTTGACCAAAACAGTACAGTGTGAGGTGAGAAGGGGTCAAATGTGACTCTGCTTTTATTTGATGCACTTCCCTGCTTTGGTTTTAAAATCCTTTGGTCATGCATATGTAGACTTGAACATTTAAAATCTGTGTTAAAGCAGACTATCAGAGAACCTTTTGCTGAAACAGAGACTGAATCAATGGTTGTGAGAAGAGGTGCAAAGTGCCCCATTCACCTAAATGAAGCATTGACCACAATGCTTGTTTTTGAATGGTAGGGTAGATTTTCCTTGTATAAATACTTTAAGTCTGAAAGGATTTTGATTCAAATGTGTCACAAGATTGGATGGCCTTGCTAATTAGAAACTTGAATGTGCTTCTGAGGGGGTTGGTGACAGTGATTCCTTACATGTCAGTCTGCCACAACTGCGTACTCACAAACAAAACCTACAAAAAGCAAACATTTCTGAAAACATGCTGAACAGGTTAGGTATAGTTAAACAGTTACCTTCAAATAGACAAAATAATTGCAACCCAAGTAAAATCACTGCTAACCGAGTAGAATTAAAGTATAATGTATTGAAAACTATTGTATGATGTAATGAAAAGCTACTGTTATTATTTGATACTTTTATCATGTGATTTTAAAATGTACTTATAGTGCTGATTAAAAACAGTAATTATTTTAATAAAATAAACATTTTTCTTACTAAACCTTTATTAGGCACCCTGGCTATCTGTTTATATTTCCTTGCACCAAAGCACGTAGTTTAAACAGGCTTCATGATGTAACATCTAGAAACTAGCAAAATAGGTTGTTTCAGGATGTATTCAGTACAGCCTAACTGTAAATTACTGAACAAAACCTAGTTAGCACTGCATGACTTAGATGTCTTGATTTTTAGAAGATGTGCTACATAATGATTCATTTAAAGTGCATTTCAAAAACACTACATTTCTTCATATTAAAAGCATTTGCAAGTGGCAACACATTTATCTAACAATTCATGTGATCACTACATGCTGCAGCAAACAATAAAAGATGTACTGGGGGCAGTGGCGATGTATAGTGAACCCCCACAATTTTCCCGCAATTTCTACAAAAAAGTTCCCACATTTTGGGGTAAAATTTCCTGCAATTTTCCAGCAACCCTGCCGATGGGCCTCCAATTGGTCAGGTCTGTTTTGTCACCTTTTTTGTAAAAGAAAATTAAAAGAACCCAGGCCATATCCAATGGAACTGAATCAGTATTCAGAAGAAAGGTAAATACCGCTGCCAGTTCCTTAGACAGCAGTGGGCCAAGAAGCTTATATAATTCGGAGGGAAATCCATCTAACCCAGGAACTTTATTAGTAGGTAGGGATCTAATAGCCTGTTCCACTTCTGCAGCCGAAATGTCATCTGTCAATTCAATCAATAAAAAAGGAAGACTAATAGGGACACAAGAAGATGGTAATAAATCTTGAAAAGCAATATCAGGGCTAGAATAAGTATAAAACAGAGAAGAGACATGATGAGTTGCTACGCGGAATATGTTCTTTTTGTCTGTATAGACAGAGCTGTCTAAATCCAAGGCAATCCATCACCTTATGTTTGATAGAGGTGGAACAATATAGATAAGGGCAGAGGACTGCAGCCTTCCCTTTTCTCCCAAAACTCTATTGATACTTCACCCTTTCTGATCGGTGTAGATGAAAGGCTTTCAGGTCATTTTGAAGTACATGAATCTGTTCCCTAAAATCATGAGTAGTAGTCCTGGACAAAGACTGTAGTTTCTGTAACTGTTTCCAGGAGTGGAGGTACTGAAAGTAAGCATTATAATGAACAATGTTTACTGTGAGATTTCAACAATTTTTGTAGATCCAGCGTGACATCTGTCCACCAGAGGGCAAACAAATCAAAGACAGAACTTTTGTGAGCTGCAAAATATTGAAGATTAAGTATCATAGACAGTTGGGATAAAAGGGAAGAATTCAGTGTCCAATATCCGGGACCCTTTGAAAATGTTATTGTAGTCCCCAAACAGAGGTGCAAAAGCTTATGATCCAAAAATTCTACTTCTATAATCTCAATGGAGGTAATAAATAAAAATGAGGAAATGAAAAAAAAAATCTATTCTAGTAGCCATATGGCCCTCTGAAATGTAGGATGAGCAGTATTATGAGTAGCCAAATAGGCATCTTTTCAATGTGACGGGGAAATGACATTCTTTAAAGGGGACATATCACAATATACCTTAGAAGTAGTGGTGTTAGCACCCCTGTCGCATTTGTCAAGTCCACAATTAGAATCCCCACCCAGAATAATAGCTTGGGATGACAATAAATAAGGCTGAATGTCTTTAAATAAAGAAACTCTATCTACCTTTGACTGTGGAGCATAAACATTGATCAACCTATAATAGGAATTATTTAATCTGGTATCAAGAATTAGTACAAGTCCTGGAATTAAACCAACAAGTTTGAGAAGATGTACTTGAAAACTGGAATGGAACAAAATGCCAACCCCCGAACAAGCTTCTGGGCCTATGGACCAATATGAAGGTCCAGCATACCATAGTTTAGTAACCTGCTCTATTTCAGCAATAGTATGTAGTCTAGTATCTTGTAAAAAGACAATCTGTAAGGAACTAGACTGAAAATATAACAGTACTAAATGTCTATGTTTATGATTTTTGATGCTGTTCACATTAAGTGAACCTAAGAGTAGAGAAGGCAGTTTGATATGGAGGGGAAAAAAATATAGAAAGAGAGTCTTCAGGGAGGTTTTGTCTTCGACCTTTGTGATCTATGACGGGTACTTACAGAAGGAGGGTGTAAGTCCGTATCAGAATGTAAATCCATCTGGGAAGACCACAGAGTAGAGCTTTCTGAATCTGCACCAGAAAGGTCAGAGGGTTGCAGGACCTCATATGTGTTGCATAATGTAAGCTCCGAGGTTTTAGACACCTTAGAAATGGGATGGGCACCCTTTTGAGACCTCTTAGTGGATTGCTTACTAATCTGGGATAGGGGCATACCTATAGAAGATTCTTCTGAAATCTGTTCAGGAAGGGGGGTTGGGCATCACCATCGGGTGGCAAAGGTGGGAAGGTTAACAGGCAACTGCTGCACTGGCACATGAATAGTGACATCCAAAGGAGGGTGGTAACAGAAACCTCAGGAGGTTTGGGGGGAAAGTATTTCTTTGAGCCACTGCTATCATTAATCTTTGCTCCTCAACATCAGCAGAGGCAGAGTGGTTATGTGCAGCCCAGGTGCAACTCTGATAAGTATGTCCAGTGGAATCACAAAGATTACACTTCAGTTCATTAAGACAGTTTCCACTACTATGTCTCAATTCTTGACAAAGATTACATTTAACCTGATCACACAGGCTGCTTAAGTGTGTACAGGAACCACACCTTAGGTTGTCCCACATAAAACTGGATGCCATGGTCATGACCTAAAAGAGACAATTGGGAAGATGACTAAGACCAGTGTCTGTAATGTGGAGCATAACCTTCACCTTCCATCCTCCAGTCCAAATGAGTTCTTCATCAAATATGGCTTCTGGGGAACCAAGAACCAGACATCTTTGTTTTAGCCAGTAGGTCAGGTCCGTGACACTAACCCCTTCATTCTGGAAGACATTAGTGACTGTTTTGTATTCAGGCCTAATCAGGGGGATAGCCTCAAAGAGGGCCCACAATGAAGAAGATTTCAGGGTTTGAAATTGTGACCAAAAATGTTGTAGCCCAGAATTCAGTTTGAAACTTACATCAAAAGTTGATTTCACCAGACACATGAATAAGAATGTAAATTTCATTAGTAAAAAACTTCATGGAGCCTTTTAATAAAGATTTAGCCACACATTTTCAATCTGGGAAGTCTGGCATACCTCCTTTGTAGATAAGCCTAACAGCATTATGACGCTTAGCAGGATATATAGGTTGGTGAAAAAGAGAAGTGTAAGGTTTCTTATCTGAAGGCTTTAACATGTTAAATGGAGCTGCAGGAGGCTGGAATGAAGCAGCAGAAGTATAGGGAACTGGTGAAGTTTGTCAGGAGAGATCAGGACCACCCAAAACAGGATCAGGAGTGTTGGGAAAATGAAGCTCCGAAGGGAGATGTAATGGAGAGTGTCAGAGTCTGCAATTGAAGTTTTCATTAAAAGATGTGTAGAAGGCACATGGTTGGAAGGAGCATCCAATTTCTGTGGAGCAGGCACTGAGATTGGTAAAGTTAATACTGAAATGGGGCCTGAAATCTAGTGCCCCAAGTCAGAAAGAATCCATCCTGCTGCTTGCAAGGTGGCCGAGACATCCTCTGGGGAACAAGGAGGAGGTGCAGTGAAAGAGTGAGAGGCATCAGAAAAGTTGTGTGCCAAATCTGGTCCAGGTTTTACAGGTGGTTGAGACATCCCACACGCTAACACTGGGGTTGAGAGATTCACTACAGGAGAAGACCTAGAACTCATAGAACCCATAGGAACCTCAACACAGATCCCAACATCAGGCAAATGCTGCAATACGGGTGAGTCCTTCCCGAGTAATTCAGTATGTGAAGTACCCCAAGCAGCTGATTCCGTTTGTTGAGCCAAAGTCAGAGCAGTTCGTAGTTCTGTTCTGCGGAGCATGAAATGCTCCTCCTCAGCCTGCAGTTGAAGCGTTAGGGAACAAATCTCTGGAGAAGCAGTAGATAGATTCAGGAAATCATGAGAACCATCATCCAGAGTAGAATAGTTCTGTTGTTGGGCAGTAGAAATATCCATGGAAATCATGTCAGCGTCAGGCAAAGGGAGAACTGTAGTATCCATTGGTAAATCAACAGAAGCTGTGGTCACTAAGCAGGGAGAAACAGGGGAAGAGATCAGTCCACCTGTTCCAGGAGTACCAAGGACCTCCTTCACCACCTGTGTGGCTGCCATCTTGGATGGAGACCAAGATGACAAGGGTTCCCCCACTGGAGAGTAGGGGAATTTTTTATTGAAGGAACAAAACAATAACAATATGAAACAATCTCATTTAACATTTTTCAAAAACACCTATAAACATAAAACATTCTAAATAAAAAATCACACTCTTCTTATGACAAATCTAGTTAAACTCAAATACAATGCCCGAAAATCAATAAACAGAACTAAAAACTTTAACAAAAATACGCATAAAGCAGTTTTCACCTATGTCATTTAAACCAAACAATATGTTTCCAAAGATCCTGAAAAACATTCTTCTCTAATGTTCGCTGCTCATACATTTTTTGTTTACCTACTGCTAATTCTATACGGTTAAAAATAACACTGTAAGGAAGAAGGGTATGTTGTAGAGAAACTGCATCTAGCTTGCCACAGGTGATATTTAATACAAGAAAAATCAGATTTAAGGTACTTGGGTGATATCTTCACAGAAAACCGGAATAATCACCCAAAACAAGGCTCTGATAAGTAATATGTTTCAAAACTCCCCACTCCCACCGAAGGGCTAAATCTGACCAAAAAGACATTACATATGGACAAAAAAGCAGAAAATGTTCTAATGTTTCAATTTGATCTGTACACCCTGATCTAATACACATTCTATCCATGATCTGCTTATGTTTTAAATTACCTCGAACTCCCAACCTCCCATGACAACAGAGCCACTGCACATCCCACATATTTGGGGGTATCCTATGGTCCATTAAGAGCCAAAGGGCTTGTGACAGTTTAGTAGGGTACACAAGGGAAATCCACTTGAACATAGAAAAATTAAACATAATTTCTGCATAAAAGTCCTTCCTAGGTATGTCCTGTAATTGAGCCTTCCTAGTTTCCATTCCCGTAATTTCCTTACTGAGGAATCCAGACAGGAAGGGCTAAGGCTACCTACTTTTAATAGGAAAACCCCCTCCTTCCCAGTTAGACATAAAAGGTAAAAAAGCAATTGGCGTCCAAGCCGACCATGGGTGATCCTGAGGTTTAACCACTGATTGAAAAGCTGCAATCATAAAAAGGAATGAAAACACCACCGGGTTTATCATCCCCAGACCCCTTGATTTAACTTCAATAAGTAACTGCCCGCTAATCGGATTTAAACGGCTACCCACACCATTTGAAAAATACACTATACAATCTTGTTTCTAACAAAACAGGTACCGAAAATGGAAGACACATGTAAAAAAATGGGTAATAGAAATTTTTTATAATTAATACCGCTTCTTTTTAGAAAACCCCAGGATTTCCATTGTTGAACCTTTTTTCAGCAATAGCCAAGGCTTTCTCCCAATTTAATAATGCTAAATCCTTTACCAAACAGAAGCCCTAAAATGGTAATAGAATCCTTAACTATTATACCCCAATATTCTGACAATCAGTAGAATCCTCAATAGCCAGACATTTACATTTGTCCAAATTTAACCTAGTGCCATTTAAATTTGCAAATCCATTAATCACTTGAATAGCCTTAACACCTGACTGGACATCTTCTACCAACAGACAAATATCATCTGCATATGCAGAAATCTTCTGGACCGTAAAATATATGATGGAGATAACCCTGAATTGCCTTGTTATACTCAATTTCTCTTAACAAAGGATCCAGTACAAAAGCATATAATAAGGGACTAATAGGACAACCCTGCCTAACCCCACAATTCATCCGAATTTCAGAGCCTACAACCTTATTGATACTTACACAAGAACTCGCTTTGTAATATAAGGTATAAATAAACTTAATAAACACTTTTGAAACCCATACCTATCTAATACCTGAAAAGGAAATCATGGGACACGGAATCAAAGGCTCTAGCCTGATCTAACGCCAAAATGAAACCTGACAACTTCTTCTGTATTCCAAATTCATATGCATCCCTTAATAATTTTAAATTTGTTGGATTGATCGTTGGGGAATAGCGATGTTTGTGCAGGGTGAAGCACCCCTTTGCAACTTCCTGCAGTCTTTTACATAAAATCGTAGAAAGAATCTTGTAATCCAGATTCAGGAGGCTAATTGGTCTCCAATTACCAAGATCTGTAATGTCCCCGTCTTAAAAATAAAAATTAGAATTGCTAAGTTAAATTTATATCCCCAAATCCATACTGTAGGATATCATTAAAGACGTCCGTCAGTATACCACTCAGGTCTTCAGAAAAGTTTTATAGAATTCATTAGTTAACCCATCTATCACAGGTGACACCCCAATTCAGAAAGAACTTATCGCCGCTGGACCTCCTGCAGTGCGATAGGACCTTGTAAAGCTCAACATCAGCCTGAGA
Source organism: Neoceratodus forsteri (assembly GCA_016271365.2). Taxonomy (NCBI): domain Eukaryota; kingdom Metazoa; phylum Chordata; order Ceratodontiformes; family Ceratodontidae; genus Neoceratodus; species Neoceratodus forsteri. Next base: position 1,135,219,756 of record CM057455.1, on the reverse strand, counting down.
AATAGTAGGAACCGAGAAATGTAAGACATCCTCCCAAGCAGAGGAAGGAACAAACCCTCTCCAAACTGAGAAGCCACCCTTCCTCTGCCACTACCAACATTTCTGCCACAGACGTTTTAACTCCCGACAGGGTTTCAGAAGCCCTGACATAAATCTCTTCTCAATCTTATTTTTACATGCCTTATAGGGATCCTGAAAAGGTTGTTGCTGTGTACCAAACTTCAAACTGGCATGTAGGGTTGCTGCCCTCTGATATTGATAATTTAACATATTCTTCTTCACCAATTTAATCTGAGACTGAATCTCTATATCTTTACTTCTTGGAGTGCGACTGTAATTTGTAGTATTGATTTCAAATTCTAAATACTGTAGATATTCCACCTAACCTTTCCTTTTCCCATAAGCTATAAAAAATCCTTTAGAGCCAACTTAGTATCTGACCACCATGAAATCCAGTCTGGGAAAACACTGCCACTGATTTACGAAGAAACATAAATTCCTTTAACTGAGCCAAAACACTGCTTCTGAAAGTAGCATTGAATTTAACATCCATCTGCTTGCAAATGCTGGAAATGAAGCCGAATCTATGTAAACTTACGACGCTACATAAGGCATTATGGTCTGAAAAATCATACGGCACCACCAAACACACCAAAGGTATTAAACAATTGGAAAGAAAAAATAATCAATTTCGCTTGAAAGAGGCCCTCTTATAAGTAAAACCTGAAGATAAATGCAGTTTTCTAAAGGCATCTTTCAATTTTGCAACCTCTATTGTTTGAGAAAGGGCATGAGAGTCACAATAAGTTTTTGTTGAACTCCATTTTTATCCGAATATCTAAACTACAGTTCGTGTCCCTCCCCAAATTACATGCTTGGATGTAAATAGATATGGTTTTACCAAATTAAACAAAGCAATCCTTGCTGTTTTAACTTATGGGCATAAGTATTAATTAGTCTAAAACAAACACCATACACCAGACAATCCAAAATCAATAACCACTAGGCAGGACATCTAACAACCTTGTTACCTGAACTGCAGGGTTAGAAAATAATATACCTACCCCTGCCTGCCACATCTTCCCCAAAAGACCAAAAGGAAGGCCTTCCACCACAGTTTCTTTACTTGAGACACCTCCATTAAAGAAGAAAAATGTGTCTCTTGTAAAAAATAACGTCCGCTTTAAAATCTCTGCATTGCTGCAAACCAATTAGACGCCTCTTGTAACTCTTTAAGCTACAACAATTTAGAGAAATAATCTTCAAACAGGCCATATCAACTATAATTCATCCACTAGGGTTTCTCTTGTTTCCTCTTTTCCCTTTTCTTCTTCCTTCCAATACTTCCGTCCCCCCTCCTCCTCAATTTCCATACTCAAATTGTCATCAGATTTTAGCAAATCTGACACCCTTCCCTCTAAACGCTAATACTGAAAAGAATTTGAGTCAAACAAACCCTCCAGAAACGACTACTTGCTCGAGTAACTCTCCAAAGGGTCTGAAAAGGATTTCTGTTGCATTTTCCATGGCTGGGTCTTCTATAGACGTAGGCTGGCCAAGGAGTCCTTGATCAAAATGGGGGGACCAAACCTGTTTGGGTTCAAAGCTGTGGATTGATCTACCAGCTTATTTTCTATTAAGGGTATCGACTGAAACCTCCGGGCTGATGCCCATACTGTCTCCACCCTTGACTCCTTCCCTTGATACTTAAATTTGACTGGGCAGGCCATCCCTAACCTGGGCCTGAGCAATCAAATCCTCCTTATTTAAACCCCTTGTCTATTTTGCTCTGCCCACGGACACTGGTGATAGGCATGACCCAAATCATCACACAAATTGCATTTGAATTCGTTCCTACAGACCACACTATCATGGTCCAATTCCGCCACATAAGCTATTATTTAACTTTGTCGCATGCACTACTTAAGTGCCTACTACTACCACATCTATAACATGCTTTTGGCTGTCCTGGGTAAAAGCAAACCCCACGATCTCTACCCAAGAAAACTATTTGGAACATGTAAAACTTCATTATTCACCACATGCAGTTTGACTTTAAATTTCCATGCCCTGGTCCAAATACTCTCTGAGTCCAGAATAGGCTCTGGTGGGCCCAGAACCTCACATCTTTGTTTTAACCAGAATACAATATCCCCCACATTCACACCCTCATTCCTAAACATAACATTCACAGTTTTAAATACAGGTTTAGTAATTGGGATAGCTAGAAAAGGTAACCATAAATGCAATAACTTGCAACTATCATATTTATGCCAAAACTTTTCTAAACTGGCCATTTGTTTAAAACTAATATCAAAGGTATCCTCCCCTCGTATGTTAATTAATGCATAAATATCAATAGGCAAAAAGTTCATAGAGTCCATTAACAACTTCTTTGCCACATAAATCCGATCAGGATGCTCAGGCAGACCCCCTCTGTACCTCAGCCGCACTGCATTTCTTCTTGGGGCTTGTTCCACTTTATTCCTTTTGAAAAGATCCGAAAAACGCGGGCCCCTCCTCACCTCTTGCTCCTCTGAAACCAGTTCAGTCACGCTATTAGCAGGGGAAATACCCCTCTCTCCTGCACATCCAACATCCCCTTCTGGACTAAAGTCTGGCCCCGTTTGGGCTGTTTGGCTAAAGTCAAAGACTCACCCTCCTGCAGAGATCGATTTGCTGGATCAGTGTTTGCTGGAGAAAAGGATAACCATTCTGGATCAGGCACCCATTTACCGTCCGCCTGCTGAAGCCATCCTGCTTGCGATAGAGCCATCTCTTCCGACCAGTCAGTACTCGGACCCTTCTCCAGGCTTGTACCTCCGGTCCCACACTCTATGCTGTCCGCCGTTCCTTCCTCTGTATGCGTGGCAGCCCTCGCGATAACCGGAACACGTTCTGACTGCTGTGCCTTGCAGCTCAAGCACCTGTACTGCGATCCTCTTCCGAAAGCTACCTTCCTAGGCTCGACTCCTCCGCCTCAATCTCTCGCCCAACACCACAGCAGCCGCCTCCGTCTCCGAACTGCATCCTGCCGAACCTCCCTGGGCCCTCACCTGTTCCAAGGACCTCTCGCTGGTAAGCTCCGATACAGGCCTCGCCTGTTTTCCTATATTAGAGAACTCCATCTGCAGTTCTAACGACTGCAAATGCACCTCCTCCTCCTCGGTCTCCATAGCTCCAATCTCCGGCCCTCCAGCCGGTACTCCACCCGCACTCATCAGTGCATCTGCCCGAGTGGCCATCACTTAGGTCAGCAGCTTCCCTACTGACCAAGACGCAGCAACGCCTCAGAGTAGGGGAATTTCCCTGGTGTCCTGGCCAAATTTCTCCCATTCACTGAAAATATCACCAACAGCTTAATCTGGTTCAATTTCAGTTGCTTACCATCTGTATCCCCCTCTCCCCCCCCAGTTGCCCCTGAAAGGAACTTCTAGTCCCAGTGGGCTTACCGGGTCAACAAAATTCAATAAATAAATAAATGAGAACTTATAAAAACTCTTAACATGCACTGCAGTCTATAAAAACTCCCACTACTGCAGCCCTCCTCCAAGGTCAGCTACAGGGGATTCTAGGATTTCTGGTTACAGAAAATGTCAACTTAGAAGTCAGCAAAATTAGTCTAACACTATTTCAATGTTCTGTGCAGCCAGTATAGTGTTATACTTGTGCAACTGTGTTAGTTTGGTTTTGGCTGTTTGCACTCTCTATTCCAGAGGAATTACCACCCTGTAGGGGTACAAAAGGCAAGGAACCCTCAGATAGGGTTCCACCCCTAGAGGTGCCACGGGACGATTCATGTGGCTAAAGTTACCTTAGGAATCCCCAAAAGAATGAGGAAACACGAAGCATATGAGCAAGCAGTAACTGTGATGTAGTAGCAGTAACTATGACGTAGTAGTAGAGAAGCATGGACAGTATGATAACATAATGAGATGCTCAGTTTCTCATAACATGATTCTAATGGTTTGCATTGAGAATTAAGGGATCTTCTAAGGAGAGAGGGAACGGCAGGACATCCTCCACCTCCATCCAACAGCGGAACCTACCAAAGAAACTAGGGGACACTGTCCTGTACCACAGAGCTCTAAGATTTATAACTGGTCTCCCCTCCTCCACACATCACTGCTCTTTATATGCTGCCATAGAGTGGTCTTCCCTTCAGTATAGGCAATGTAGAAATGCAGCACTCTGGACATGCCGAGACCTTACCAACAAACTCCCAGATTACATTGTTGCCTGCCTCCTCCTGAGCCCAATCAGTAGCTACACACTAAGAAGCCACTCGCTAATTTCTCTGAAAACCCTCAGGATCAGTACCCACTTTGGCAGGGCTGCCATAAGCCATGCTTTGCCTACGCTGTGGAACAGGGTACAAAGATCTTTAAGACTCAGCTCTCCTGTCAGTTTTGCCCTGTTTAGGATCATTTATAACAAACCTTTCGCCGAAATCTGTAAGTGTTTCCATAGTTCCTAGCTCTCCTGCTGACGGTTCACTCTGTATTCTTACCACATCCAGCCACGAACCTAGTTCCTTCCCTCCCTATTTTAATCAAGTCCATTAGTCAGCTGCCATAGTGGCCGTTGGCACCCAAGGCCCCACATCTCCCATATTACTCTACTCTCACCATTTAAGTGGGACATACAGACCTCATTAGGGACTCCTATGCAGCCCAGGACCCTCACCCAAGTATGATAAACAGTCACTGAGGGCTGAAATGCAAAAAATTGTACCATCTGATGGAGGCTTGACTAAGAATGACTAAACATACCACCTCAACTTCTGCGTACATGGAGTCTGTATATACCACAGCAAAGTTGAGTGATGCATGCATGTTCCTACAAGAATGCTTGGAATGTATATCATGCACCTACCACTTTTCTGTAAATTTGTTTGTAACTCTTTGCTCATGTTGTACTTTGTATTCTCAATCTATGTATGTATAACTGTCTTGGACAACAGCAGGTCCATTTTGTAAATGAATTTGCTCAATGATGATCGCCTGGATAAATAAAGATTTGATTGACTACTATGCTAACTAACAGTTATGACCTGAGGCAATGGAGGAGAGAAAAAAACCCATGAGGAGGAAATCTCTGGGAATCTAAGGCTTACGTCACCTCCCCTCCAGGCTTAGGATAGTTTATTTAGTGATGGCTGTGCATCTGCAATTTGGAAAACCCAATTAAAGGGAGGTGGAAAATATTCCAATTTGGAGGAAGGCTCTCACTCAAACCCTCTAGCGGGAATGCCGTGGAAGGCTGTGAGAAAACTCTACAACAATACTTGCATCCAAGATGCAGGAGGAGAGCAACAACTGCTGAGGCACTCACCTGGCCTACCCACCCTAATCTCAAACCAGGTGAACCAGAGGAGGTAGCAGGGAGAATGCGGTGAAGGTGCCTTGCTAGGGAAACCACTAAAGTCAATGGCCAACCGTTATAGTGGAACGCTAGAGCCAAAGGAGGTAACTTTTTCCACCCTTCAACACTAGTCTCAATTTCTACAACAGAAGCTGCTGTCATGTAGCAGGCAGCTAAAGCCAATCCTGGGGCTAGAACATTCCCAGCTATGGGCCAGGTGAGAAGGATCCCACCCCAAGTTGGACACGCTCAAGATACGGACTAAATGCAGAGCAAGACCGCCAGTGCAGTAACCCTGTGCCAGAATAGAATAGCTGGCATTCTCCACAATTGACTGAGAGCTAAAAAGCTGGTGAGATGAGTAAGCACGATGTGCTGAGGTCGAAATGAGCATTGAGTGCTGAGACCCTTTCAAGGTTGAATGCAGAATTGAGTGCAGCAGAATCCCAGAGGCTGAAGCCAAGGGGATGGCAGTAGGCATGAAGCAATGATCTGTGTAAGCATAAGCAATGACAGCATAAGCAAGCGTGGACCTGTACCTAGGTCAATAAGCAGCAGTGCTCAGAAAATAAACCAACAGAGCCTCCAGCTGCAAAAAAACGTGCTTCACAATGAGGATGAGAGGAACTGCTTATATGGCTCAGGAAGTGGGAGTGGCTGGCTGCTTGCTCATTGAACTACTGGCCTAGCCTTTCAATTATCATACTGCAGTAAAACAACGAACTGGAAAAGTCTGGCACCAAGTTACTGCTACTGGAAAAAAAAATACAAAGGCTAATGTGAAAAGTGTTTTATTGCACAAAAACAAGGGAACCTCTACCCAGAGGTCACCAAAGTGTCATGCTACAAAAGACTCTGCACCTTATCACCTTTTTTGACACCTTGATACCGCGCAGTCTTTGGCTGCACAAAATGTTGGTGAACTGTGGGTAAAGAGTGCTCATTTTTGTGCAATAAAGTACTTTTCGCAATAACCATTGTTAGTATACCTTTTTCAGTAGCAGTAACTTGCTGTCAGGCTTTTCCAATTCATTGTCAGCACTCTGTTAGCCCTAGGCACAGGGATCTGTATGCATACGATTTGGAATTGCTATACTGCAGAAAACTGTAAGTATAAAAAAAGGTTTTGCATACAAAGTGCAAATTGGAACCAACCCCACACATAGGTGTGAGGCTCATAGTGCTGACCATTCCCCTTTAAAATTAATGTAGGATTAACAGCACACACCCTGGATTCACATATGTTTTGATTAGCATCTAAGTAAGTGTCAGGCATTTCTTTTTTAATGGGAACAATTAAACTCTGCTGAAAGAAAAGTCCAACAGTGCCTCAGTCACTGGTCTAAAACATGTGGTTAGGGTTGGGTATTCATTTCAAGGGACAAATAAAAGTACCAAATCTTAAACTCAGGGGAAAAATAAAACCAACAATCACCATTCAATCTAGCACCCAATATTGCCTTAAGTCTTATCTAAACTGAATTCCATGACAAATGTTCATTTAAGTTAAGAAACGTATGGTTATAGACTGGTACTAATTTTATGGGACTCATTCTACCTTCATTAATATGACTGCCCAACATAGATATATACACTGATGTGAACTGTGATTGATTCCCAGGTCGTGCCTGAAAATAGTCAACTTTGGCTAGCGCACCTAACCTGGTTAACAAAAACTAAATAAATAATAACATGAATTCCTCTGAATGAAGCAATTCAAGTAGTATAAATTGTCCAGTTTTTGTATCTCTCGCCAAACTACACATATAAACTATAATTGCATAAACCCAGTGCAAAGCATCACTGGTGGCAATAAACCCTTATGTAAGGTAGAATGGAAAGACTTCACCAGGACTTTGAGTTACCTAAAGCAGGCTTTTACATTTCACATCAGTAGCTCAGCAGGCTATACACTTGCTTCTGAAGCCAGAAGATTAGAATGTTATGGGATCTAGCCTCACATGAGAAACTTGGGGCAAATCACAACACTAACACTGTAGTTAAGCGTGGGGAGGGTGGTGCTGCACTCCTGAGGTGCCACCTTTCAGATGACACATGAAATTAAAGTTCCATGTGCCTGTTCCAGTGGTGGTTCAGATGCATGTTGAAGATCCCATGGTACTTCTCAAAAAGAGAATGGGAGTTTTTATTAATCAAAATAAATCAATACATAACAAAAACAGCTCCTAACACATGATATAATCATAAATCAATTACAGAACAAAATTATCCAGAGTCAGTGACCTGGCCAAATGTCCCCCAGTTCATTGACATACCACCAACAGCATAACCTAATTCAGTATGGCAGGTTGCATCTATATCCCTCGCACACACCCCAGAAGGAGGATGAATATATAGGCAGACGTACCTAGCCCTCCTTTTCTAGTCTAAGTGTCAGCTTAGCTCCAAAGGGAAATAGAGATTTAATACACTCAGAAGTGGCATACAAAATAGGCAGTGTTTAAGAAGAGCAGTGAGTATGAGTTTCGACACAGAGAAAGAACAAATGTACAAATTGTTTGCCTTTTTGTCTCTCTCAAAACCACACACACATGAAAGCAATAAGACACTCCAAGGCATTTGTTATGCTGAGATAAACACACACCTAGTGATGTACTGAGGCATAAAGGTCACAGGCCAATTGCCTTACCACCCCTTGAAGTATGTTTATCAAAGCATAACCACCACACGGAGTGTCTTATTGAGTTTATAGAGGGGTTTGGGCATGAAATATATTTAAATTTTGTTTTAAATGTAATATAAAAATATTAGTATATTATTAATTTGGTAGAACACAGTCCTGCCTTTGGTGGGCAGTCACTGTGGGTGCTAGTGTGCCCCTGTGACATTAATCGTGTGTAGTGCATATGTTCTCTAGTGTTGTATTGTTGCTGGTGTAACCCCCCTTACAAATGGGGGTTCCTAAAAACCTTCCTGGAGCTTATCTAAATGCTTCCTGCTTAACGGGTGTTCGGCTCAATGCCGCCAGAATGCGGGTGTTGTGAGTGCTTCTAAAGCCTCCAGTACTGTCTCTTTAAGAGCTGCCTGCTCACAGGCCTCAGCGGATTGGTATGGGAAGGGGTGTGTTTCCCCTGCTTGAATTCCACCTGAGTTGAGGTGAACCTGCCCTAATGTTACAGTCACTGTAATGTTATGTAATGTAGCCATTGACCTCGAGAGGGTACCTCCAGTGATTTACCCGAAAGGTGCCCAACAGGGGTGGACGGTCATTCACATCTGGAGTGGGTCAGTCACCCTGGCGGGGGTCTCCCCAGACTAATAGCTTTAAAGATAAACTGCTTAAATTGTTAGCCATGGAGGGGAGGACTACTCAAGAGTTACGGCAGGCCTTGGATCTTTCCGGTGATCCCACCCCCCAGGCTTCCCCTAGTACCTCTCCTGGGCCCCCCAAGAGTTCCATTTTAGCCCCATTGCCCCTAGTGGTTCCTTCTACACAGCTAGATTTGTACTGTAGGCTAAAACTTTTTCTGGCACAGTGCCTAGGGGAGGATGACTTGGAGGCATGGTTGGACTATGCCACCCCCTTAGTCCAGGAGTGGCAATGCTCTGAGGGGGTGAAATGAAAGAGACTGATGGAGAATCTGAGGGGTCCAGCTTTAGAAGCCATTCATTTTTTGAGGGCCACTAGCCCAGAAGCTACCACAGCAGAGTATCTTTCTGCTCTAGAGGGAGTGTTTGGGAGCACAGAAACTGGGGAAGACTTATCATGGAAATTCAAGTCTGCTACACAGTGGAGGAATGAAAAGCTTTCCACCTTTGTCACTAGGGTGGAAAAGGCTTTACAGAAGGCCTACCAGAAAGGGGGGGGTCACTGCCTCAGCCTTGAACAAGGTTAGGCTGGAACATGTTCTAAAGTCTGCTAGATTTTCCTGTGTGATACTGTTAAAACTTAAGTTACATGATCGGTGAGCTGCCCCACCTGAATACTGTCAATTGATGAGGGAGATTAGAGAAGTAGAGACTGATGAGAAGGGGTGGGAACCCTATGTGGGGGCTGTGAATCTGAGCCAAACCCATGAGTATAGCGAACCCGATGAGACCCACCCTTCAGGGGGGCCTCATGTGTCCCCAGAATTACAGGGAGGGGTGAGGGTGTGTGCCATTTCCTCTGGTTCCCAAGTAGAAAGTGAGTTGAGGGCCGAGGTCAGAAATTTACGAGAACTGGTGAGGGACTTGAAGCAAAACACTACCCACCTTGTTAGGTTTGGGGAACCAGAGTTATCTAGAAACAAATGCCCTGGCCCAGGGGAGTCCCCTCACCCCCCAGTGGGCCTCCAGCAGATGAAGTATTCCCCTCCCAATAGAGACCCCCTGGACCCGAAGTTCTGTTACCATTGTGGGGAGGATGGACACTTTCAGATTGAGTGCCAGTTGCTGGAGAATTTAAGGAAGGTCAACAGCAGACTCATCACTTGGCATCACATGGCCCACATTTGACCCCCCAGGAAAGGCTTTGTGACCTGGGCCAATGCCCAAGTAACTGTCAATGCTGTGCCCCCTGAATGGTCTGATGTGGTCGGGCCCTCAATGGAGGCCCCGGTGCGAGTAAATGGGATTCCCACCTGAGCTGTATTAAATAGTGGCTCTCAGGTGACCATCATGTTTCAGGACTGGTATCAGACACATCTACCTGAGGTGCCACTACAACCCTTGGGTGGTCTACATGTATGGGGGCTGAGTGACAAGGCTTATCCGTATTTGGGGTATATCTGGATCTGGTTGTCATTCCCTACTTCTGTGGCTGGAGTGGATGAACAGGTGGAAACCTTGGCTTTAGTCTGCCCCCCCCCCCACTGGATTGTATGATGGGGTACCCTTGTTGATTGAGACCAATGCTCACATGTTTGGCTGACTAGCACAGTTGTGTTCTGGAAAGAAGGTGTCCAGGACTGGGCAAGCTCTTGCGATACCCGCTTTGATCCAGAAGACCTACGAGACTCATAAAAGAGCAAGTCAGGAGGAGCCTGAAGGCCCGGTTGGTGTTGTCTGGAGGAGGGATCAAGAGCCATTGCTATTAGACCCAAATGCTCATTGTGTTTTGCAAGGGGAGGTCTGGCTTAAGAGAGATGTCAAGAATAAACTATTGATGCTGGATGTGCTGGGGGACAGAAAGTTGCCTGGAGGACTGCTGGTTAAATCCAGTACCTTGCCTACTAGAGCCCATGCTTATGCCAGGAGAGTGATGGTTCAAGTTCATAATGTGTCTGACAAAGAGATTCAAGTAAATAGAGGCTACACCCTGGCTAGTGTGCACTGTGCAGACACTGCAGTGACCCCCAATAGCAAGGGTTTGGTGAAGGATGACAGAGTCACACCAGACTTGTTTGATTTCAGTGACTCCCCTTTGCCCGCTGAGTGGAAAGTGAGGGTCAGTGAGAAGCTTGCCCAAAGAGACCAAGTGTTTTCCCTAAAAGAATGGGATGTAGGATGTGTGCAGGGGGTCGAACACCACATTCAACTGCATGGTGAAAGACCTTTTCGAGAGAGGTCTCGGTGCCTGGTCCTTGCTGACATAGACGGTGTGAGACGGCATCTGCAAGAGATGCTTGCTGCTGGTGTGATACAAGAATCCAGGAGCCCTTATGCTTCCCCCATTGTCTTAGTGAGAAAAAAGAATGGGGCTGTTTGGATGTGTGTGGATTACCATACCCTGAACCGGTGGACCGTCCCTGACCCTTATACCATGCCCCGCATACAGGACACCTTGGACTGTCTAAACGGCAGTAAGTGGTTCTCTGTGTTAGATCTCTGCAGTGGGTACTATCGGATCCCAATGGCTCAAGATGACCGAGAGAAGACTGCGTTCATTTGCCCCATAGGTTTCTATGAGTTTATCCAGATGCTTCAAGGGATTTGAGATGCCCCAGCTACCTTTCAGTGCCTGATGGAACGTGCTGTGGGGCACTTGAATTTGCTCACATGTTTGGTTTATTTAGATGATGTCATAGTGTTCGGCAACTTGTTGAAAGAACATAAACGTCGATTGTTCAAGGTCCTGGATCGGCTGGAGGATTTCAGTCTTAAGTTATCTATAGGCAAATGCCAATTCTTTCAAACTCCTGTGAAGTGTGTGGGCCACATAGTATCCACTGAAGGCGTAGAAACTGACCCCAGCAAAGTGGAGGCTTTAACCACCTGGCCCCAGCCCAGAAATTTGAAGGAGCTACAGCGGTTCCTGGGGTTCTGTGGGTACTACCGATAATTTATCAAAGACTACTCTTGGGTGATCCGGCCCCTGCTTAATCTCACTCAAAGGTACCCCCCGACCCATAAGAAATATAAGAAGACTGCACAACCTGGGACAGAAAAGACTTATTTCCACCCCAATGATGTGTTTGGTATTCACTGGACTGCCAAATGCGAGTGAGCTTTCTAGGACATTATATATCAACTTACTCATGCCCCAGTGCTGGCCTACGCTGACCCAGCTAAACCCCATGTTCTTCATACTGATGCCAGCCTGCAAGATTTGGGGGCCGTATTGTACCAAGAGCACTTGAATGGTCTGAGACTGGTGGCTTTTGCTAGCTGCAATTTGACTCCTTCTGAAAAGAACTATCCGGTGCACAAACTAGAGTTCCTGGCTCTGAAGTGGGCCATTGTTGATCAATTCCATGATTATTTGTATGGAGCTAACATACTGGTGAAAACTGATAATTAGCCTTTGACACGTGTTTTTAGACCACTGCCAGGCTAGATGCCACTGGTCACAGGTGGCTGTCTGCATTATCCACCTACAACTACGTTATTGAATACAGAGCAGGCCTCAACCATGTAGATGCTGATGCTCTCTCCTGGAGGTCTGTGCCCCGAGCTGATTGGTTCATGTTGTCTGAACCCGACATTAGAGCACTCTGCCAGAAATTCTACAAAGAGGAACCGGTGACTCCTAATACTGTGGACTGCATGGTGGATTGCTTGGGCCCGTCTGAGAACTGTGTGCCTGCTGCTTACTGCCACTTCTCTGCTTTAGACACTAGTATGCTGCCTCAGTTCACTAATGATAGCCTCCAGCTGGCTTAGGCTCAAGATCCTATGCAACCTCTCCTAGAGGCGCTACAAGCCAAAGATGTGTTCCAATTGTGGTCTGCTGAATTGAGAACTGCCCTCTTATACAAAGAAGGCCCAAAATTGAAGTTGAACAATAGACTGTTATATAGGGAAACCACAGACAAAGAAGGCCGAATAGACAAACAACAACTGGTGCTGCCCACTGCTTTTAGAGAACTGGTGTTGAGGTCCCTGCATGACCACATGGGGCATCTTGGCATAGACCGAACTCTTGACCTATTGCGGACCCGATTCTACTGGCCAAAAATGAGTGCCGACGTAGAGCAGTGTGTCAAGTCCTGTGGCCGCTGTTTGCAAAGAAAAGCCCTACCTCAGAGAGGTACCAGCGCCCCTATAGAGTTGGTCTGCATTGGTTTCCTGAGCTTAAAAGCTGATCTGAAAAATATCAGCAACATATTGGTGGTCACTGATCATTTCACTCAATATGCCCAGGCTTTCCCCACCAAAGCTCGGAAGGCAACCACGGTGGCTAAAGTCCTTCTTGAAAATTTCTTTATCCATTATGGGGCCCCCCAGTGAATCCATTCTAATCAAGGGAGAGATTCTGACAGCCGACTGATTAGGGAGATGCTATCCTTGTGGGGGGTGCAAAAGTCCAGAATCACTCCTTACCACTCTCTGGGGGACCCCCAGCCTGAATGTTTCAGCTGCACCTTGCTAGACATACTAGGCACCCACCACCCAAAAGACAAGCCTAGATGGAGCCAACAAATTAGCACCCTGGTACATGCCTATAACTGCATTAAAAGTGATGCCACTGGGTTCTCCCCCTACCACCTGATGTTTGGGACAGAAGCTCGATTGGCGGTTGATGTGTGTTTTGGGGTTTCTCCTGATGGGGTTCAAGCTGTTGATTATTTACAGTATGTGCAAAAGCTAAAGGCTCAGCTAAATCATGCGTACTAACTGGCTCAAACCATGGCTACCAAATGGAACATGGCCAACAAAGAGAGGTATGATAAAAAGGTGAAGGTACAGGAACTCCAGGAGGGGGACCGAGTATTGCTAAGAAATCTGGGACTGCATGGCAAACACAAGATTGCTGACCAATGGCACCATCTCCCTCACATTGTAGTGGGCAAAGTAGATGATCTGCTTGTGTACAAAGTAAGGCCCAAAAACAATTCAAAAGATGTTAAAACTTTGCACCAAAATCACCTGCTGCCAATTGGACACATTTTGATAGAGACTGCGCCTCCTAATGCCCCTCCCTCTGGGCCTATAACTAGAGCTGCTGCCAAAAAGAGATTCAGGTGGGTTAACTTCTCAGAACTTAAACCCTGGGAGCCTTCCCCCCTCCCCCCTGCTGAAGTTGATCCTCCATTTCTGGCTGAAGACAGTGAACATGAAGTGAAGTATTACCCCTCTTATGAACTGAGTCAACCTTTTAAAGGCACTCCCCTAGCTCGCTCTGGAGACGAAGTTGGGTTTTATGGACTGTCTGAGCCCCCAGCCTTGTATTTGGAGCCCATACCCCCTGAGCCTGAAGTGAATGACCTCAAAGCCGATGAAGTAGGGTCTATGAGTCTGGCTGAATTATCCGGGCTGGCTGAATTGTCTGACTTTTCAGAAGAGGAAAGTGATGTGGGGAAATCTGTTCAGGATTCACCTGAGCGAAAAGAACACTTTGAGTGCCCAGATAGCATTCCAGTAGTGTCAGAAGTGCCCTTGACTGAATTAAGTAGTGTGGGTCCTGATATAGAAGGTTGTGTCCCCGAAAGTACTATGGGCATGGGGTCCCCTTCTCCTGGGGAGGTTCCCTCCACTAATCTAGCTGAGGCGGAAATGGAGCCAGGGCCCGTGGCAGATCTTACTGAGACCCCCAAGATGCACTGGCTGAGAAGTACGGCCAGTGATAAGGTTAAGTTATGAGTCTCTGGGTCAGCCTGTGTACCTGCCATTAAATGTCGTCCATAAGGGGGTCTATGTATCTCCAAGTTCATTGCCCAAGTTAGTTTTGAGGGGCGATGCCCAACTGTTAGTATTGTCCTCTGAGTATGGTACCCCTGTCCCAGTTAGCCTGCAAGTAACTGATAGGGAAGGGGATCCTCTTTCCAGGTGTCATGGGCAGGAAGTAATGACCTGATTTTAAAAATGAGAAAGGTTGTCGTATGTGTGATATTGCATAAATAATAGTAAACTGTGAATACAGCGCCAATGTACTGTATGTAACAAAAGGTCTAATGTGCTGTCAATTTAAACTGTTTTGCCTTAAAGTGATTTAAGGGTAACTACTTGGCATGGACGCCAAGTTCTTTCCAGGCCAGGAAGGGTGTAACCCCCTTACAAATGGGGGCTCCTAAAAACCTTCCTAGAGCTTGCCTAAATGTTTCCTGCCTAACGGGTGTTCGGGCGCAATGCCGCCAGAATGCGGGTGTTGTGAGTGCTTCTAAAGCCTCCAGTACTGTCTCTTTAAGAGCTGCCTGCTCACAGGCTCTAGCGGGTTGGTATGGGGGGGGGGATTCCCCTGCTCGAATCCCGCCTGAGTTGTGGTGAACCCACCCCAATGTTACGGTTGCCGTAAGCGAAAGGGGAGTTCTTCTAATTGGTGTAGCTACCTGGGGGTAATTGCTTAGAGTATTAGTAAAATTATAGTTTGTTTAACCTGTTTCCGTTGCAGATGGACCTTGTGCACTTGGTCCCTCCATATTGCACCTGAACTATGTATAGGGGTCCAATAGGAGTCTGGGGGGTATCTAAAGTGGCGTAAAGAGCAGCCAGTCAGAATCAGAATTCCAGCAGGGGCTGGCTGGCCAATCAGACCCAACCATGTACTTCTGGGAAGTGAAGCCTGGATTCTGGCACCTTGTTTTGCTCCAATGAGGACAGTGTGAAGTGATTGGCATCTGCAGCCCACCTATGGAGTCAGAAGCACCCAAGTGGAGAGACTAGCCTTAGCTTTCCAGGGGGCAGAGACGTTGTGGCTGTGAGCGAGGAAGGAGCTCGGGGCTCCTGTGCCGTTTGAGTGTTCACACAGGAAGTGCAGGTGAGGCCAGTATGGGTGCTTTGAAATGCCAAAAGTACCAGACTCAATCTGCTGGGCAGCGGTCAGAGGAGGCTGTGCAGGAGCGCAGCTACCTACCAGGCTCACCCTGTAGTGGACTGGAGAATCTGCTGAATCGCACTCAGTCTGTCAGGAAAAAGTGAAGCTGCGTTGACTCCCCGATTAGCTGTGAGTTCAGTTGGGCCCTAGGAGCAGCTGCCTGGTATGGTACCCCTCTGTTACTTCCTATATAAATGTGTGGAGATATGTCTGAAGTTCAGGCTCAACCCTGAAAGTGATGAGACAGCATGTTTCGGCTGGAGTCGTAAGTACAAAATCAGGGTAGCTCCCCTGTTAAATGTCTCTAGCAAGGGCAAGATCTTCAGGTTACTTTGCTGATTACTCTAACTGAGCCTGCTGGCTCCATCTAATCTTCATAGGAATTAAATGCTCATTTGTGACAGGGCCCCAACCAGCTGCATTGAAGAACTAGCCTTTAGGGCTGGGGTACCCATAGACAGTAACTTATAGGTTAGGCCTGTGCACAGAGCCCTAGGTAGATACTTATATATTGTAGAGGTAAGTCAATCACCCTGTTTCCCCCTGGTCCTTGTTATCACCCCTTGAATAAATCAGATTTCTTGTTTTTAAAAAGTCCACTGGCTAGTTTGTGTATTAATGGTGAAATACTGTACAGTAAATATTGTGTAACTGTACCTTACTTTACAGGGGTCCGCGGAGTGAGCTGAGTGGTGCAAGCCGAGGGGGTGAGTGTATATGATAAGGACACTATAACTGACTTATGTGGGCCACTAGTGGGAAGAAAGGGGGGTTGCAGCAACCCAGAGGGCTGTGACTGAGTCAACCTTGACTGTTCTAACCCTGACCTCTGGGTGGAGGCATCTGCCAACAGATCTAGGCCCCTCACCCTGTCACAGTTGGGGCAGGCAGGGGTAGTAGCCCTTAGGATAGCACCTCTTGGGAGTTACACTTGGAACTGAACTTCTGGTGCTTTTTCTATTTGTTTCTTAACTAGTTTTTCATTTGTGTCTTTGGAGGTCACCATCTGCATGAGGAGAGTGAGCGGGTGAGTGGAGTCTGCTGAGTTGGGAGTGAGCAATGTTGTATACAAAGCGGAGAATGAAAAACTAAGAGTAAATATGGGGCATGATTCCACACTGTCTAGTGTGATTGGAGGAGTGAATGCTGCAGGCCAGCAGGGAGAGGGGGACTTATTTTGGGTGGACACAACAACACTGAGCATTTTCTATATTAAGAACCGTGTCTGGTGTATGGAGTTAATTTTTAATTAATTTACTCTGGAGCAAGAAAAGGGTGAAGGCAAGTGGGTAGCAGAGAAAATGGTGGCTAAATGAGCTTTTCACAAGTAAATCACTAGCATATGGATATGTTTTGCGTACATGACCATGAGTACTGGCACTTGTTTAAGTGCTCAATATTTTTAAAAAACTGTGTGGCTGGAAATGTGTCTTAGCCAGTCACATTGAAAGAATGTCATGCTAACATACTATTTGCCAGCAGATTAGGCCTTACGGTCTATCGAGTCTGCTCGAATTTTAGATCCTTAGTTGGGTGCCGAGGCCCTCCCATCCCTTGTGCTCCAGAAACCCCTATCATCCATCCTCACCTTCCCCCGGACAGGTCATCAGCTGATACATCCACTTTCTGTGTCTGTCCCACCCTCTCTTGAAGCCCTCCACTGTGGATCTCTGAACCAGCTCCCAGGCAGTACATTCCAAGGGTCCACCACCCTCTCAGTGAAAACCTCCTCCTTTTCCCCCTCATCCTTCCACCTTCCAACTTCAAACCATACCTCTGGTGATACCTCCTGCTTTAGTCTAAGATCCCTCCATGTTACCCTATTTATTCCCTTGAGGTACTTGAAGACCTCAATCATGTCCCCCCTGTCTCTCCTTTCCTCCAATGAAAACAGGCAGAGCTCTTCAAGTCTGTCCTCATACGTCAAATCCCCTAGCCCTCGTATCATCTTAGT
This sequence comes from Neoceratodus forsteri, assembly GCA_016271365.2. Taxonomy (NCBI): domain Eukaryota; kingdom Metazoa; phylum Chordata; order Ceratodontiformes; family Ceratodontidae; genus Neoceratodus; species Neoceratodus forsteri. The sequence continues at coordinate 1,135,202,303 of CM057455.1, read as the reverse complement.
TGCCCTCCTCTGTACCCTCTCCAGGAGCTGTATGTGCCTCTTCAAGTGTGGTCTCCAGTACTGTACACAGTATTCAAGGTGTGGTCTAACCAGTCCATTGTACAGTGGCAGAATCACTTCCTTGCTCCTAGATGTGATCCCTCTTACGATGCATTCCAAAATCCTGTTTGCCTTGCTAGCTGCTCTCCTGCACTGCTCAGAGTTATTCATACATGCATCCACCATGACCCCTAGGTCTTTTTCCCCTATTGAGGCCTCCAGCACCTCCCCTCCCAGGGTGTACCTGTGTTTAGGGTTTCCCCGACCAAGATGCAACACCTTGCACTTGGTGATATTGAAATTTAATTTCCATGTGTGAGCCCAGCTTTCCAGGGTGTCCAGGTCCCCTTGCAGGGCCAACCTCCCCTCTTCTCCTTCAACTACTGCTCCCATCTTGGAGTCATCCACGAAGAGACTCATTTCACGCCCTATACCCTCCCTGATGTCTGATATGTATGCATTAAACAGGATCGGACCCAGGACCGAGCCCTGCGGCACCCCGCTACCAACCTCTCTAGGGTTCGAGAGCTCCCCACAGACCACTACTCTCTGGGTGCATCCAGCTAGCCAGTTTTCAATCCATCTGACCATCAAAGGGCCTACTCCTAACCCCATCAGTTTCTCCACCAGACCATTGTTGGGGACAGAGTCAAAAGCCTTGCTGAAGTCCAAGAATAATACATCCACAGGGTTTTCCCTGTCCAGTTCTGATGTTACCCATTCGTAGAACTCCACAAGGTTGGTTTGACATGATCTACCTGGCACAAACCCATATTGCCGACTATCCAGACCTTCCACCTCCTCCAAGTACACCCTCAATCGTTCCTTTAGTATACTTCCATTAATTTTCCCACCACTGACGTAACTATAGGTAATTTGCCGACATGAATAAGAAAGCCAGCAGATCAAGCCTGCATCGTCTCTCAAATGTGCAGCTAGCATCCCTTATTCTGCAGCTGCCTCCCTTCCACCCTTCCCTCATTAACCCTCCCCTTGCCCTGTCCCATCTTCGTTTGAAGCAGTCCACTGTTCTACTGCATACCACTTCTGCAGGTAATGCATTCCACCCAGCCACCACCCTCTCTGTAAAAAAGTGTCTCCTCATCTCCCTCCTGAACCTTCCTCACTCCAGTCTCATATCATGGCCCCTGGTGGCCCTCCCCACCCTTACTTTGAACAGACCCTCTGTACCCTTCTTGTTTATTCCTTTCATGTATTTAAAGGTTTCAATCATGTCACCCCTGTCTCTCCTCTCCTCCAGTGAGTACATGTTCAACTCCTTCAACCTCCTCTCGTATGATAAGTCCCCCAGCCCTTTGATCATCTTTGTCGCCCTGCGCTACACCCCCTCCAGTAACTTAATGTCCCTCTTCAGATACGGACGTCCAGTACTGCACGCAGTACTACAGGTGTGGTCTAACAAATGACCTATACAATGGCAGAATCACCTCCTCCCTCCTCAAGGATGTGCCCCTTGCAATACAACCCAGCATTTTGTTGGCCTTTGCAGCTGCCTTCTTACATTGTGCCAAGTTGTTCATTGACCCTGTAATGAGCACACCCAGATCTTTCTGCTCATCTGTCTGGGCTAGCTGCAGTCCCCCTAGCTGGTAACTCCTTCTTGGGTTCTTCATCCCAAAATGCAGCACCTTGCACTTTTTGGCATTAAGGCCCAGTTGCCAGGTGTCTGACCAGGTTTCAAGCTTTGCCAGATCATCCTGCAACCCCTGCCATCCCCCTAGGTCATCCACCACCACGCCAACCTTGGTATCATCAGCAAACAGACTGATCTTGCTCTTGATGTCCCATGATATGTCTGCAATGAATATACCAAACAACACTGGTCCCAACACCAAGCCCTGTGGGACACCACTCGTCACTGCCCTTGGGTGTGAGAGCTCCCCACCCACCACCACCCTCTGTTGCCTTCCCTGCAGCCAGTTTCCAACCCATCTCACCAGCTTTGCACCCACCCCTGCGCCTACTAACTTCCTTCCCAGCCTTCCATGTGGCACCGAGTCGAATGCCTTACTGAAGTCCAGATACAGGACATCCACTGCATGACCCCTGTCCAGTTGCCTAGTTACCCAGTCATAGAACTCGACTAGGTTGGTTTGGCAGGATCTGCCATGTATGAAGCCATGCTGTCTGCTGTCCTGTAGTCCTTTGGCCTCTAGGAGGGCCACCAGCCTCTCCTTCAGGATAGTCTCCATTAGCTTACCCACGATGGATGTGAGGCTCACTGGTCTGTAGTTTCCCGGTTCATCCTTGGGGCCACTCTTGTGGAGGGGCACCACATGAGCCATCCTCCAGTCCTGAGGTACACCCAGATGTAGTGAGGCATTAAATAGGTCTGCAAAGGTCCTGCAAGGACCTCTGCCAGCTCCTTCAGTACCCTGGGTGGATGCCATCTGGGCCTGGCACCTTGTCCACCCTCAGTGCCTTCAAACCCTCTTGAACTCTGCCCTCCATGATTTCCCATCTGTCACCCCTTTCTGCTCTCCTTGGTGTCACCCCTTTCTCCTTATTAAATACTGAGCAGAAGTACTCATTTAGTGCTTCGCCTTATCGCACCCTGCTTCCACCCAACCCCCTCCTTCCTAATCCTTACTATGTGGTCCTTACAGCTCCTTTTCTCCCTGATGTACTTAAAGAAGTCCTTCTCCCCCTTCTTAATGCCTTGTGCCAGCCTGAGTTCCGTAAATGCTTTGGCTCCCCTTACTGACCTTGTCTCCTCCTTCGATTCTGTCAAGTACTCATCTCTGTCTTCCCCCCTCCCCGTTTTCTTGTACTTCCTAAAGTCAGCTCTTTTCCTCCTTACCTTTTCCATGACCTCCTTGCTCAACCAGCTCGGTTTCTTAGCCCTAGCCTTCTTGCTCTGGGCTTTGCAGTAGGTTTTGGTTGCCTCCACTATCCCCAGCTTTATGAGCTCCCACCTCTGGTTAGTGTCCATGCTAGATTGAATTCTGGTCAGGTACCCTTTTACCACTTCTCACATCCTCCCAAACATAGAAACATAGAAACATAGAATTTGATGGCAGATAAGGACCGCTTGGCCCACCCAGTCTGCCCATTTCCCTACCTACTGGATAAGCTGCAGATCCTAGTTAACCAGCAGCCTACTTCTTCCTACCCCCAACCCCCAGAATTGCCTTATGACTATCCCACGCATGCTTGAATTCCACCACTGATTTTGACTCCATGACCTCCTCCAGAAGGCCGTTCCATGTATCCACAACCTCTCTGTGAAAAAATACTTCCTTAAATTATCTCTGAGCCGCCCCATCTTCAAATTGTGGCCTCTTGTTCTTGTACACCTATTTTTTGAAAGATGCTACCCTCTTGGACTTTGTTGATTCCTTAGGGTACATGAAAGTTTCTATCATGTCCCTCCTTTCCTCGAGCTATACATATTAAGCTCCTTAAGTCTCTCTTCCATATGTCTTCTGGTGCAGACCTTGCACTATTTTAGTTGCCCTCCTCTGACAGCTTCCATCCTGTCTATGCCTTTATGGAGATTGGGTCTCCAGAACTGCACACAGTACTCCAGATGGGGTCTCACCAGCTGTCTGTACAGAGGGATAATAACTTCCTGTTTTCTACTGGTGATGCCTCTCCCATGCATCCCAGTATCCCCCAGCCCTCCTTGCTGCCCCTCTCACATTGCTTGCCCATCTTTAGGTCATCTGATATAACTACCCCCAGGTCCCTTTCCATTTTTGTTGTTGTTAGTATCTCACCCCCCATTGTGTACTCTTCCCCTGGGTTTTTGTTTCCCAGGTGCATTACCTTGCACTTCTTAGCATTGAATCTAAGCTGCCACACATTTGACCATTCCTCTAACCTTGCCAAGTCCCTTCTCATCCTTTCCACCCCACCCAAAGTCGGCCCTCCTGAAGTCCAGCACTCTCGTGCCAGATTCCACTCCTGCCAGACACCACCAAGGTCAAACTGATGGATCTATAGTTACCTGGTACTTCCCTCGACCCCCCCTTTATGGATTGGCACCACATAAGCCTCTTGCCAGTCCCTAGGTACCCTCCCTGTCTCAAGTGACCTGTTGAAGAGCTCCACCAGGGGTGCAGCCAGTATGTCCACCAATTCCCATAGTACTCTCGGATGAATGCCATCCGGCCCAGGAGATTTGTCTTTCTTTAGGGCCTTGAGGGCTAACCACACCCTTTTGGTGGAGTTAGCATCATCCGTCCCCTCCACCTTACTGGCCTTTTTATCCTTATCCAGATGTGACACCCCTGGGGTACCCCTCCCTCCCTCTTGCTCCATTTCTGTTGCTCCGCTGATCCCACTTACTGCTGCTTCTATCCCCTTCGTGCCTTGCTTTGTAGATATCCCATCCCCCTCCCTAGTGAACACAGAGGCAAAGTACTCGTTAAATACCTCTGCCTGGTCCCTCGCCTCTTCCACACACCCTCCTTCTGATCTCAATCTGCTGAGATGGCCCTTAGTTTTTCTCCGCTCCCCAATGTACCGGAAGAACCCCTTTTCCCCTCCATGTATCCCCTGTGCCAGCCGCTGCTCTTTTACAGGACTTCCTCCCCTCACCATATGGGTGACTTTTCTAGATGCAAGATGGTACATTTCCTTATCCCTATCCCCTCTTGTTGTTTTATATTTTTGTAGACGCCTTCTTTTCTCACAGCTGCTACCTATACCTCACTGGACGACCAGCATGGTTTATGTGACCTTGCTCCCTTAAATGTCAACTTAGCGCAGATCCTGACTGCCTCATGAAGTCCCTGTTTTATGACCTCCCATCGCCTTTCCACACTTGTCATTGATGTAATCCCCTTCAAGTTATCCTTGAGAATATTTCCCATGCCCACAAAGTCTGCCCCCCTGAAGTCCGCTGCCATTGTCCTAGATCTCCCCCCTCCCCCCATGCTTATTTGAAACCAGACAGTATTGTGGTCGATCCCAGTCAGGGGTTCCTGTACAACCATGTCCCTTGCCAGATCCCCATCTGCCAGAACCAAGTCCAGAACATGCCCCTCCCTTGAGGGGTTCATCACATGCTGTGTTAAGAACGCATCCTGGAAGCCATCCAGCAGCCTCTGCTCCTTGGCTACCTTAGAGGGGTGGAGGAACAATGGGGAGTAATCAAAACAGCCATCACAGAGGCAACAAGCCTTTGCGTAAAAAAAATCAATAAAACACAACGAAGGAAAAAAATGCTATGGTTCACAAAAGAGGTGGCAGGGAAGGTTAAGGAGAAAAGGGCAGCATTCAGGAAATATAAGGAAACACAGAAGGAGCAGGACAGAGAACTTTATCACTTAAAGCAGAAAGAGGCTGGGAAGGTAGTCAGAATAGCAAAGGCCCAAACCAAAGAAAGGATAGCCAATTCTGTTAAGAAGGGGGATAAGACCTTTTATAGGTACATTAGGGAGCGAAGAAAGACCAAAGGAGGGATACTGAAGCTTAATAAAGGGGAGGGAATGTGGGTAGAGGATGACAGTGAAAAAGCAGGATTACTGAATGAATATTTCTGCTCAGTATTCACAAAGGAAGAGGAGGGGGAGTTACCTAAACCAAACAAGAGAAACACTCTGAAGACAGGGGTCGATACCAGTCCATTTACAGAAGAAAGGGTTCCAAAAGAACTAATAAAATTGAAGGTGGGCAAAGCAATGGGGCCTGATGGGATTCACCTAAGGATTCTAAAAGAACTAAGGGTAGAACTAGTGACATCGCTGACTACTCTCTTTAACAAATCATGGGAGGATGGGGTGGTTCCCAAGGACTGGAGGAGGGCAGATGTAATTCCTCTTCACAAAAGTGGGAGCAGGACAGAGGCAGGAAACTACAGACCAGTTAGCTTGACCTCAGTGGTAGGGAAAATGATGGAATCACTTCTGAAGGAAAGAATTGTTGAGTACCTAGAGGCCAGTGGGGCAGAGGACCCGAGGCAGCATGGATTCACGATGGGAAGTTCGTGTCAGACGAATCTAATAGATTTCTTTGACTGGGTGACCAAAGTAGTAGATCAGGGAGGGGCTGTGGACATGGCCTACCTAGACTTTAGCAAGGCATTTGATACAGTCCCACACAAAAGATTAATACACAAGATAGCCAGCCTTGGAATGGGTCCCAAGGTGGTAGCCTGGATAAAAAATTGGCTAGACAACAGGGCACAAAGGGTAGTAGTAAATGGAGTACACAGTGAAGAAAGGAGGGTTACTAGTGGGGTACCGCAGGGGTTCAGTACTGGGACCGGTCCTTTTTAATGTCTTCATAAGTGACATTGCAGAGGAACTGGAAGGAAAAGTATGTCTCTTTGCAGATGACACAAAGATCTGCAACAGGGTTGATACACAGGGATGGAGTGGAAAGGATGAGAAGGGATTTGGCAAGGTTGGAGGAATGGTCAAATGTATGGCAGCTCAGATTCAATGCAAAGAAGTGCAAGATAATGCACATGGGAAACAAAAACCCAGGGGAAGCGTACACAATGGGGGGTGAGATACTGACAACAGTAAAAATAGAAAGGGACCTGGGGGTAATTATATCAGATGACCTAAGGTGGGCAAAGCAATGTGAGAAGGCAGTAAGGAAGGCAGGAGGATACTGGGATGCATAGGAAGAGGCATCAATAGTAGAAACAGGAAGTTGTTATCCCTCTGTACAGACAGTTGGTGAAACCCCATCTGGAGTACTGTGTGCAGTTCTGAAGACCTCATCTCTGCAAAGACATAGACAGAGTGGAGGCTGTCCAGAGGAGGGCAACTAACATGGTGCAGGGTCTGCACCAGAAGACATCTAAGAAAGACTAAAGGAGCTTAATATGTATACTCTTGAGGAAAGAAGGAGAGAGGGACATGATAGAAACTTTCAAGTACCTCAAGGAATTAACAAAGTCCAAGAGGGTAGCATCTTCCAGAAAAGAGATGTGCAAGAACAAGGGGCACAATTTGAAGATAGAGGGGGATGGCTCAGTGGTAATGTGAGGAAGTATTTTTCACTGAGAGGGTTGTGGATGCATGGAACAGCCTTCCTGAGGAGGTTGTGAGTCAAGAACAGTGGGGATTTCAAGAATGCATGGGACAGGCATAAGGCAGTCCTAGGAGCTAGGTAAGAGGAAGTAAGCTGTTGGTTAACTAGGATCTGCAGCTTATCTGTTAGGTAGGAAAATGGGCAGACTAGGTGGGCCAAGCGGTCCTTATCTGCCATCAAATTCTATGTTTCTATTGGTTCCCCAGTTTGTACCTAGCATATTAAGGTCCGCCATCAACACCACTCCTTCCCCTTTTGGTCCACACTGGGCAATGATGTTGTCCAGCAAACCATCCTCCAGAACATCACTCATCCCGGGGGGCCTATATACTACACCCAGCTTGACCTTATCTCCTGCTGGGGATCGTAAGGTGACCCATAAGGCCTCCACGTTTCCCTCTGCCTCTTCTACTCTAGCAATTTCTATGTCATCTCTAATGAACATATCCACTCCACCCCTTCTGCCCTCCTTTCTATCCTTCCTAAGCATAGTGTACCCTTGTACATTTAGGTCCCAGTCATGGTTTTTGTTGGCCTACATCTCCGTGACCGCCGCCACATCCACCTCCTCCTCCTCGAACAGCATGGCCTGGAACTCTGGAAACTTGTTTCCTAAGCTCCTGGCGTTTACTAACACCAACCCCCACCCCTTATCCCTGATCCTCTTTGTTGAACCCAACCCAGATTCCTTATACTTCCATCCTCCCTCTGCTCCTCCTGAAACCTCCACCCCCAGTCTGTTCCCCCACCCTTGGGCTTGAAGGCTACTCTCCTCATCTGGAGGAGAGGGCTTCTGGTCAGCCCCTCCCTTATCCCTCCCCCCCACAAGTTTAAACCCCACCTTTCTTGAATGTAGTCAGCCATCCCTGTTTAAGGACTTCCTTCCCTAATGAGGCAAGATGAAGCCTATCCTTGGCATATAGTCCCTTATCCTCCCAAACTCCATTCCAGTTCCCTAACACCCCCAACCCACTCTCTTCACCCCACTTCCTGAGACAGTCATTAACCTCTGTGAGCTTCATTTTTTTCTCCACTGAGGCCTTTGGTACTGGCAATATCTCTGAAAAGGAAATGTTGCATCCAATATCCCGACAGAGTCTGGCAAGTTCTTGGAACCTTGCTTGGATTTCCAAAATGCTATTTCCCTCTGGATCGTTAGTTCCCAAATGCACCAGGAAATCCGGTTTCCCTCCACATTCCCCAACCATTTCATACACCATGAACTTTGCTCTGTGCACTGTCAGCCCAGAGATACTCACTACCTTCACCTGGCTATGGCATCCACCCCCGTCCCTCCCACTGGATACCCCTAATCATCGAATCTCCCAATAACAGAACCTTAACACCGCCATCATCCTTATGGTTACCTCCACTATGCCCTCTCAGCCCCCTTCCCCCTTTATTCATGATCTCAATTCCATGGGAGTCTTCCTGCCTTATTAGAGACCCCCTTGTCACCCTCCCTTTCTGCCTCCCTCATTATTTTGCCCACTTAACTCAAACCCCCTCTGTATAGGTGTCCCCTTTAACCCTCTCTTATTCTAACCATTTATCCTGGCCCTGATGGTTTCCCCTTCCCCCACACCGCCATCCTCCCCCCTTGTAATAGTACCCTTGCCTCCAGAAGCTCTCTGTGGGTCCCCTTTAGCTAGGGCCCCATCCTTGGTACTGACCCCCCTGCTGAAGGGGGCCTCTCCCACCTCCTTGTCTCCCAGTTTATCTCCAATCATGTTCTCCTCCCTCGTGTCTGCAATATGTTGCATCTCCCCCATTTGCTTAACATTTATGTTTTCCCTTCTCCCTCTGGGACTATTTCTATCCTTTCCATTGCTGGTCTGTGATGCCCTATGGGTATCTGACTTCCTCCCCCCAGCCTCTGTATAAGTTTCCTCATTTCCACCAACCCCTTCCTCCCCCTCTAGGTTGCTTAGTAGCTCAAATTTATTGTGACACTCTATGTCAGCCTCCATCAAGTAACTCGAGTTTCCCATGACTGCACCTCTAAACTGCCCCTCTTCTTCCCCTCTTGCTCTGTTCACATTAGGAGCTCCCTTCCCACAGTCTGCTGTTTTAGGCTTCCACACAACAGCCCTTCCTGACTCTTCCCCTTCCACTCTCTTTGTATTCAGAATGTTCACCCCGTACACTTTCCCCTTAGCGTCAACATCCCTATCTAAGGGTCCTATGTCCCTAATATCCCTCCTCCTGCTTGCTGTAACATAACGTCCTGTAATTTTAGAGCATTGCCCTAGCCTCCCCTCAGCCCCACCCTTCTGCTGCCCATATCCACTCCTCTTATCCTTGGACACCACCCCAGCTTCCGCAGCTTACTCCTTAACCAATATACCTCACTCCTGATACAAAATAGCTGTCTACAGAGTGGGCAGCCTCCTTCTCTCCAGGTTCAATTGAGAATTATTGCCATCCCACAGCCTGTGCAGCCTACAACCCTTCCGAAGATGCCTGCCATGGTGGAATATGGCCACCCTGTTTATCCCCTCTATTTATAATGGCACACCCCCTTTTCTCAGTCCCTTTCCCTGAATTCAGTTTCTTCTATACTGACTGCAGTTATTTACAAGCCCAATTTCAACCCCACCAATAAAGTTACCAAGTCTCACAAACACATACAGTCCAGTGTGTGTTCAGTCCCACTAACAGTGTGTGTATGCAGACATCAGGTACCGTATGATGTCACAGGCCCACCAGCTCCTGTTGCTTTGAATTTCAGTCCCAAACAGAAATACTCAGCCCTTCAATCCCAACCCCCAGTGGCTTTTCAGTATTTAAGAAAGCCTACAAAACAGGGTGAGTGGGAGGGCTCTTACCAACACCAGGCAAACAACACATTTAAATTTCACTCTAATTATCCCTGCCAAACAACTGTTCCCCAGCCTCCAAAGTTACAATATCACAGCCCAAGTAACAGTTCTAATTCAAGGGAATAAATTTTTAACACACAGAACTAATTTCACTTACAAAACTATTCAAATATTTCAGTTAAAACAGAATATAACCCCAGACCTCTGTCCTTACCAGTCTGCTGCTTATGTTTCCAAGTGAACAATGAAAGTCAAGGTAATTCCTGTTAAAGACAAGGTAATTCCTGCTAATGGCCCCTCCCCCTAACACCAGGCAAACAACACATTTAAATTTCACTCTAATTATCCCTGCCAAACAACTGTTCTCCAGCCTCCAAAGTTACAATATCACAGCCCAAGTAACAGTTCTAATTCAAGGTAATACATTTTAACACATAGAACTAATTTCACTTACAAAACTATTCAAATATTTCGGTTAAAACAGAATATAACCCCAGACCTCTGTCCTTACCAGCCTGCTGCTTATGTTCCCAAGTGAACAATGAAAGCCAAGGTAATTCCTGTTAAAGACAAAGTAATTCGTGCTAATGTCCCCTCCCACTAACACCAGGCAAACAAGACATTTAAATTTCACTCTAATTTTCCCTGCCAAACAACTGTTCCCAAGCCTCCAAAGTTACAATATCACAGCCCAAGTAACAGTTCTAACTCAAGGTAATAATTTTTAACACATAGAACTAATTTCACTTACAAAACTATTCAAATATTTCAGTTAAAACAGAATATAACCCCAGACCTCTGTCCTTACTAGCCTGCTGCTTATGTTCCCAAGTCTTTACCTATTTTAGAAATACAGTCCAAAGCATAAACCCAAGGGCCAAAATGTGTTGTCAGTAGAGATGGATGAAGTCCACAAATTTCACTCCACAGAAAATTTCAAGGACTACGCTCACTACATAAAACGCAATCCATGAAATTTGCAGGTCTGAAGCACAGGATCAGATGTGAAAGTGTGGAATTTTGTGGCTGAAATTCAACACTTTGTGCACAAATTTACCCCAAAATATAAACCCCTGGTGTCTAGTGGTCCCGCACCTGCCCCCCCCATCACTGGCCAGTCAGCCACAATGTAAATATATATATATATATATACACAGACATAGAATTTGATGGCAGATAAGGACTGCTTGGCCCACCTAGTCTACCTATTTCCCTACTTAATGAATAAGCTGCAGATCCTAGTTAACCAACAGCCTACTTCCGCCTACTCCACACTAGAATTGCCTTATGTCTGTCCCATGCATTCTTGAATTCCCCCATTGTTTTTGACTCCACTACCTCCTCAGGAAGGCCATTCCATGTATCCACAACCTTCTCCATGAAAATTATTTCCTTACATTACCTCTGAGCATCCCCCCCATCTTCAAATTGTACCCCCTTGTTGTTGCACATCTCTTTTTCTGAAAGATGCTACACTCTTTGACTGTCAATTTCCTTGAGGTACTTGAACATTTCTATCATGTCCCATCTCTCTCGTTCTTTTCCTTGAGGGTATACATATTAAACTCTTTTAATCTCTCTTCGTATGTCTTCTGGTGCAGACCCTGCATCACTTTAGTTGCCCCCCTCTGGACAGCCTCCATCCTGTCTATGTTCTTGCGGAGATGGGGTGTCCAGAACTGCACTCAGTACTCCAGATGGTGTCTCACCAGCTGTCTGCACAGAGGGCTAACAACTTCCTGTTATTTACTGGTGATGCCTCTCCCTATGCATCACAGTATCCTGCCAGACCCCCTTACTGCCTTTTCACATTGCTTGCCCACCTTTAGGTCATCTGATATGACTACCCCAGGTCTCTTTTGATGTTTGTTGTGGTTAGTATCTCACCCCCATTGTGTACTCTTCCCTGGGTTTTTGTTTCCCAGGTGCATTACTCAGCACTTCTTCGCATTGAATCTAAGCTGCCATACATTTGACCATTCCTCCAACCTTGCCAAGTTCCTTCTCATCCTTTCCATCCCACCTTCTGTTTGGACCCTGTTGCAGATCTTTGTGTCATCTGCAAAGAGACATACTTTTCCTTCCAGTCCCTCTGCAATGTCACTTATAAAGACATTAAAGAGGACTGGTCCCAGTACTGAACCCTGCAGCACCCCACTAGTAATGCCTCTTTCTTCAGCATGGACTCCATTTACTATTACCCTTTGCATCCTGTTATCCAGCCAGTTCTTTACACGACTTTCTTTTTTATATCATATCACTATTTTTACTCCCTTTGCAGCCAGTGACCTGCCCCGTAATCCAGCCACTGCTTCCACCTTCAACCACTGACCCTGGAGTTGCACACCCATCTCGCATATGCAGATATACCTGTGTGAGGGGCACTCCCGATTGCCCTCGCACCCGGCAAGAGTCCAATACTGGCACATGCCTATCCAGGCATCACTGGCTGATGGAAGTAGCAGCCATAAAGCTGCTGCAGTCTGTGCTGCCATTTTTCCTGTGTTTTCTAGAGCCCTGGGAGTGCAGCGTGCAATGATGTCTGCCGCACTCCCCTACTCGCCACCATCTCTGGTAGTGCCTCTGGTCATCACCAGGGGCCACTACAGAGTGGTGGTACCCTTGATCCCTTCCCTGGATAGGAAAGCAGTCCCCCAGATGCTCAATCCTATCTCCCCCCTGCTGACCCCTGACAGCCCGGGCTCGCATCCAAACCTGGGTCGCCAGCATGGTGCAAGGTGTGGCATCCAGTGCCTCAATCCTCAGCACCATTAGGCCGGCTTGACATGACTTTCCTCCTGTGAAACCATGCTGCCTTGAGTCCTGTACCCCACTGGCCTCTAGGAACTCAACAATTCTTTCTTTCAGAAGTGATTCCATCATTTTCCCTGCCACTGAGGTCAAACTAACAGGTCTGTAGTTTTCTGCCTCTGTCTTACTCTGACTTTTGTGAAGGGGAATCACATCCACCCTCCTCCAGTCTTCAGGTACCACACCATCCTTCTATGATTTGTTAAAAAGTTTAGTCAGTGGTGTCACTAGTTCTACCCTTAATTCATTTAGAATTCTTGGGTGAATCCCATCTGGCCCTATTGCTTTGTCTACCTTCAGTTTTAAGAGTTCTTTCAGAACCCTTTCTTCTGTGAATGGACTGATATCGACCCCCCCCCATCCAGAGTGCTTCTATTCTTGGTTTATGTACCACCCCCTCCTCTTCTTTTGTGAATACTGAGCACTGTGTGTATATATATAAAACAAAACAAAATGATTATATTAAATGCACGCTGAAAATAGAGTTAAAAATCTACATTTCGACCTTAGGTCTTCTTCAGGAAATATCTAAAAGAGAAAAAAAAACAAGTTAGTGTAGAGGAGAGGTAAAATGAGAGAGCTAAATATGTGGAGAAAGAAGAAAGGGGAGGATCAAGGAGAAGAAGTGATAAATGCTAAGATTAAGAGAGAATCTGTGAGATGAAAAGGTGATGATGGGAAAGATAAAGCATAATGGGAGTGAAAGAGCAGGGGAAGTTCCCAGGTGGGGATTAATTAACAGAGCCTAGTAAGAAGGCTGAAAGGTGACAAATGTGTGGAAAGGAGACAGAAATGGAGACATATGGTGAAAATGAAAAATAAATTAAATCAGTACAGAAACAAATAGACTTTAGGGAAAAAAAGGGATTGCTGAAAGATGTTAGTGGAAAATAAGTCTATCATTTAAACCTGAGGGCTGCTGGAAGCCAAGGCAGATGATCAGCTTGGCTTCCATGTTTTTTCTATTGTCAGGATCCTAGAAGCCCTGCTGAAGGACACAACAGAAAGGTCATTGACACTGTGGTCCCTGGAGATAAAGTGGGATACAATGGGTTTAGCAGTTTCACCATTCCTGACTGCTCTATAATGTTCCCTGAAATGGTCAGCAAGATGCCTACCTATATATATATATATATTTATATATATATATATATATATATAAAATAAATCCCACCCCTGCCAATTGCAGGCCATGGTTCAAATAAAGAAACTCACCCCAGGCCCCCACACACTTCTGCCAATCACTGGCCTGTCAGCCACAATGTAAAAATAAGAAATACATGTCTGTAAAGTCAGTCCTTGGTGTCTAGTGGATCCCCCAACCCCACACCCCATCAGGGAGTGGACCACGACCACATCAGTCACAACCCGCTCCTCTATCCCAATCCCACCCCAGCCGGGTCACTGGCACAGCCCTCCTTTCACCTCCACAGCCGGCAGCCCAACTGAGCTCTTAATGAATGAGTGCATGCTTGTACAAGCGTGTGCTCATTCATTGACAGATCACGGTCATTTTAAGGAGCTTTTCAGGGGGCTAGAGAATGGGAAGGGACTGTTCCAGTCACTGGCAGGGGTGAGATGGGGGACAGCATTGTGGACCTCCTTGTTGGGGTGGAATTGGGATGGGGGGAGCCGGGAGTGGTGTGGTGTGGTTGAGCTCTCCCTGATGGAGTGAAGGGTCCATTAGATACCAGGGACTGAATTTACCAAACTGTATTTTACATTTTTACATTGGAGCTGACTGGTCAGTGATTGGCAGGTATGTGTTGGGGCCTGGGGTGAGTTTCTTTATTTGAACTGTGCCCCACAATTGACATGGGGGGGAGCCTCCAGGGACTTAATTAAAAAATATATTTTTTCTTACATTGTGGCCAACTGGCCAGCAATGGGGGAGCTGGTAATCAATTGGAAGGGGCCTGCCAAACACCAGGGATTTGGAATACCCAACTTCTTCTTGCTTTGGGTGTTTTTTAAGTGAAATTTGCATTAAAAAAAAAAAAACAAAGCAAGGCAACATAACAGTTTGTGAATTTTCAGTCAAAGCCACAAATTTGTGAAATGATCTGCAGAGCTGAAATTTGTGGCTTTGCTAGTGAAATTAAACTTCACTGCATCTCTAGTTACCAGTTGCAAGAAATTACATACTGCTGCTTGGGTTTAGTTGGGTCCATTTTGGAAGTATTTGACTTTCAAAAATAAGGTAAAATATTCCATAATATGGGGGAGGAAGTATTTTACTTTCAGTGAAGAAAAAGACAATTCAGTGACCTTCAGTTTTAGAAGCATTGTATAATATCTTAGCAATGAAACATGACAGGGTGTATGATAATGCAAAATGCACAGCCTACAGAACATGTAGGGCACAATGTGGCCAAGTGCCTTGCGCACTGGGAAATACATCGATTTAGCAATCTCTCTCTTTCTAGAATGTGTAATTGCTTTCATAAAATCACTCGCTATGCTTGAACATGAAAACAAAATAGAAGCAAAATAAACTTTTAAAGGAAAAAATATGGTTGAAATGGAAAATAATTGTACCCTTCGTTGAAAAGTCCCATTTTATCTCTCCATACAAGTAACTCACATTGTGGAGGACATGATAGGTTTCTGAGTAATTTTAGTTTTGTAAATTTTTTTTTTTCTTGCTGAGTGAGTCCAGTGACAGCCTACAAAGTGCTTTTGTTGACTAATTTGACTGCAGCCTACAAATAGCATTTTTGCCTGCTGCAGAGGCAGAGGCAGAGTCCGAGTGGGTTATGGTTGCTTGCTTGGTGAGGATTTTTTATTTTATTTTTTATTTTACTTTGCAATCAGTTTACAACCATTGAGCCAGAGTCTCATTTCCAAAGGTACCTCATCAGGCGCGGTAGAAAGAGAAGAGAACATAATACATAAAGATGGAAGCATACATGGATCCAGGGTATAGGTTACACAGTTTGCATTACAAGGTGCAGATTCAGGTATTGTAGACAAAAAGGAAGGTTACAGAGTTTAGCAGCATAAGTGAATGATACCTGCAAAAGAAACATGTGTAACAATGTACGAGACAGGAGATCTAGATTAATTGACAATTTAGTTCTTTAGAGCTATAGAAATTAGAGATTTTAAATATTGCATCCAGTTTGAGCCAAGAATGCACGGAAGTTCAGCAGATAGGAGGTTATTTAAATGTAAATGGGGGTCTGAATTATTGTTATGCTGACTTACTTGCTCTGTGAAGTTTTTAAACTGTGCCCAATTATGGCTAGGGAATTGTTATTGCCTGTCCTTTTGGAAGATCTTTCAATTGAGTTGCAGTGCTGGGGTAGGAAGTGTGTTATGGCTCTCCACTCAAGGGGCATTTTAACAGCTAGGCATGATTTGGGTCAGTAAATTGTGGTGATCTGCCTAGTCACCAGATATTTTACAGCAGAGGCCCACTGGGAGCTGTAAATATTCTTAGGTTAAGTCTTAATTTGAAATTTTGAAAGTTGTACTAAATTAAGGCTATAATATTTTATGTTTGCATGGTCAGCAGACAGCTTGTTCACACTGATGGGACTCCAACTAACTACTAACTGTCAGTGAAATATATTCCATATAATGATGTATAGAAACAACAGTAATAAACTGTATTACTTTGATCTGTTCATGTTGATCAAACTCCAAGCTTTCATAAAAAAAATGAAGTTTTTAAGTTTAACAGTTTAAAAGCTATAGTTTTTTAAATACAATTTCAAGCATTATAAAATAGCCATCATTTTTTTTTCAAAATGGTCAGAAGATATTAGTGGTTGTCATCCCATTGAAGAATAAGTCCATTCTTTTCTAGCTTTGAATCTTCAGAACTAATATGCCTAAAATGATTCATGGATTATTTTGTTGGTGAATATCAAACATTATTCCTGTTGTCTGCTATTTTACCTTACAACCTACAAATGGCAGGGCAAGATGTTACACAGTACTCCAAAAATACGCCCCATGTTTGGGAGGTACTGCATGTAATCAATTTATTTTGCAGAATCCTCAGATACAAAAAAATGAATGTTTCCGTATAGCAACCAGAGGACAGTAAATCTATAATTTCTATAGCTCTAAAGAACTAAACTGTCAATTAATCTAGATCTCCTGTCTCGTACATTAACACATCCACACACCTCCAATGAAACCATAATGTATTACCTACATTTGCTTTAATACAATCCAGTGCATCAAGAACTTTCTGCAGATGCGGGTCGTCTTCTCCCACCTGCAATGAAATAAAAAGATACTAAAAGAAACTGTCATAAAAATATATGTGATTACTATTTGGAAACACAAGAAATGAATACTGACAAAATAATAACCCAATGGAAAAGAAAAGTCATTGATTTACATTCATGCTAAAATTGGAAACCTATTCCCCAGACCCAGAAACAGGAAACATACAAACATAGAAATGACCATCTGTCCATCCAGTCTGCCCTGTTTTACCTTATCCTGCCTTGGGACCTAATGTTTAGTTGGGTTATTGTCCTCACCTCCTTGCCCCTTGCTCTCTGCCCTAGTGCTTTCCCCCTGTATAACTATGACTCAGTCTGCCAAAAGCACTGCAGCAGACATCACCTTATCAGTGTCCCCTACCCTTTAGTCTGAAGGTAGGCAGATAGGTTTTATTTTGGCTCTGGCAGCACTCTTGAAGGAGAAACCACCGAGGCCACTACCCAGAGCTGCACCTTTGGAAACACTTCAAATAAGGGACAGTAATTCCATGGTATTAATCTTTTATTAGTTGAGTTCTTTAGATTTTATGTGAAAATAAACGGGCAATTAATATGCGTGTCTTCTGGTTACTGGGGCCCTCTTAAGGAGGGCTACCAACAGTTGCAGATCATGGTCATTCTTTTTATTAAGACAATAGTTGCTTCAATGATAGAGCTGGGTTTCCCAATTCACTTTGCAGCCTCATTTGATATAAGATGGGGGTTTTACTGAGAAACACTGGGAGAGAAAAGGAACTAAGATACTTATGCACTAAAACCGATAAAACATTTCCTTTCTTAACCACTTGTCTTCAGTCATATAGAGGGTTTCAACTTATTGCTGCAGAGACCTGGGTATGCTAGGCAGATGTATCCAATTGGTTATAACAAAAAAATACAAAGGGAGGGAAACAGGCTATAGGTGTTTACCGGCAAAAAAGGGGGAGTGTTGGTGCTAAACTGGATGGCCATGACAAAGCCCTTCTCCCACACAAATGGGTAACATGCACAGTCATTAACTGTTTCTTCCCTGTAGAAGAAGCAGCCAGTAACAGCAAAAATTCCACTGTGAATGCAGCAGCAACTGCAGCCTTGGGGGAGCTGCTGAGGGCAATGTATGCAAAGAATGGCAGAGCGTGATTGGAAGCCTGCCTTGAGGGGATCAGTACTCTAAAGGAGAAGCAGACACCAGAGAAGTGAAAGTGGCCAGCTTAACAGACTGTAGCACTTCCAGTTAAGGTACCCTTGAAATCCCAGGGAGATAAGTCCAAACCAGTGGCTTTAGAATTCTAGAAAATGTTAGAAAATGGTCATAAGGGTCTTTGGTGGAGCCCCACAGGAGGTGCCTCATCAGACCAAGCCATGGGTGCAGCCCCTCCCTACATGCTGGAACCAGGACCAGTGGAGTGGACTTCATCAGGTCACCCTAGCCAGGCCCAGCTAAAGCCTTCCACCATGGAGGAGAATCTGGCAAGGCTAATGATTTTGAAGCCTCGGTTCAGTACCAGTAGCTGTGGAAGAAATGAACCAAGGCATCCAGACATGCCACCAATAGTGGCTCAAAATCTCAGACAACACCTGCAGCTTTTCCCTCTGGTCATTCCTTCAGTGTTGTGAACCCAGCAGGGTCCCAAATGACAGACAAGGTCCTGCAACAGATCTGGGGAAGGGAGTATGTGGACTTGTTCTCTCTTCTTGACTGCTCAGGTGAGCAAGAGGAGAACGAGGTGACAAAAATTATCAGGATAAGAAGAAGGCGAAGGTTGAATATGCTTTTGATCACTGACTAGCTGGGTTCATAGTGTTTGCCAGTGCAGTAGGTCAGATGGCTCCAGAGAAATACACAGACCTATTCAATTACTTATATAGGGTCATGCTAGCCCACAGGCAGAAAGGTGGGAATGCTTGGCTTGAATATGATGAATAATTTAGTTGACACATGCAGTGCAACCTGTTGATAGACTGGGGCATTCTGGACATGCCACTCCTGGTTATGGTTATGCATAAGGGGAGATGTTCTCCACATGGACAGTGGTCTGCCCATCAGTGCAACCCAGCAGCAAAGGGCCAAAGGGGCAACGTTCCTCCACATCTATGCTTTCAACAAGAATGCATCACTTCAGGACAACAACATCCACCGATGCAGTGTAATCCCTTGAAACACCCAAAGGGAGGCAAGCACTACTACTGGAAGAAGTTCAAGCCCAACAGGTGCAAACTTGCCCACCCCAATAAGCATAGACCAGCTTAGATTTTGCATGGAATGCTACTTGAACTGTGATGTAGCCCACTTGTTGGAAGAAGGCTTCTTTATGGGTTCAATATCCTGTACACCAGCCCACAGGTAGAGTACAAGGCAGGTAATCTAAAGTCTGTGAGAGATAAGTCACATATGGCTTATGAGAAACTAGAGAAAGAGATAAGGCTAGGGAGGGTGAGCAGCCATTACCCTTTCCTACCCCTGCCAAACCCCAAAGTATGCCAATTAGTTTAGTTCCTCAAAAGGCCTCTGGGGAATTCCACATGATCAATCATTTGTCACACCTGGACGGTGACTCAGTCAATAATCATATTGACCCCCACTTCATGGCAGTGCAGTACACTGTCCTTCGACAGAGCAGTTGAGGCAGTGCAGTCAGTGGGCCCATGAGCTTTCATGGCCAAGGGGGACATAATGATGGCTTTTGTTCCTGCCAGTACTCTCCGATGACCAGGACCTACTGGGGATGAAGTTTGAGGTCCAGTATTACATTGACAATTCCATGCCCATATGGTGTTCAGTGACCTGTACAATGTTTGAAAATTTAAGTACCTTCTTACACTTGGTGACTGCCCAACAGCTGAACAATCAAGGAATAGTCCACTACCTAGACAACTTTCTGTTCATAGGGCTGGGGCACTCCCTGGTCTCTGGACAGACATTGGACACCTCTGTAGGGCTGTGCAAACTTTTTGGCATTCCCATGGCCTCTGGGAAAGTTGAGGCTTCTAACTCGGTGATGAAGTTCCTGGATGTGGAGATCTATACAACAAAGCAGGAGCGCTGCTTTACTGAGATGCCTTTTGACTAATGCTATAATGACAAAGAAGTTGACTTTACATGAACTCAGCTCATGGGGCACCTCAACTTCATCTGTTGGGTCATCCCCATGGTGTGGGGTAGCCTTTTTGCAATGGATGGTGAAGTTGGGATCTGCAGCTCAGAAACCACGCCATCAGATCTGATTGACCAATGGTTTCTGGAAAGATCTGCAGGTGTGGTTGACATTCATAGTACATCTTAATGGTGTGTCAATGTGGTCGGAGATGGTAGACAGCCAAGAGCTGAAACTGTTCAAGGAAGCATCGGGGGGGGGGGGCTAGACTTCAGAACATACTTCAATGGCAAATGGTGCATCATGGACTGGCCCCCCTCTTTGGCTGAGGAAGGGCTCACAAGACAGTTCAGACTGTTAGAATTTTTCCAATCATGGTGACCCTCTTCATATGGGATCCCCGATTGTGGAACAAAAAAAGTTAATATTCCAGTCCGATAACATGGGAGTGGTCCACACCATAAACAGACAGGTAGGAAGGACAGGCCAGTGGGTGACTTAATGAGAATATTTGTTTTAAAATGTATTTTACTGAATCTACATTTTAAAGCGTACGTGTTTCTAGCATTGAGAATGATATTGCTGATGCTTTATCTTGTTCATAATGTCAGAAATTCAGCGAGTTGGTTCTGGCAAAAGACTAGAATCCATGATGATTCCCCCTCTGTCTGTGGAAGGCAGTGACTCCTGGGAGTGCATAGGTAATGCCATTGCCCCCCAGATCAGGGCAGCCTACTGCAGCAGCGTGGAACATTACAATGCCATATGAGCAGATGTGGGGTCACCAAACAGCTGACCCATCTCTGCAGAACAAATATGCAGTTATCTCATGGAAGCCAAATGAGGGAGCCTGATTCCTGGGGTTGTGAGGCAGCACCTGGCAGGTCTGTCATGGCTTTCCAGAGTTTTGTATTTCATGAACAACACTCACTCTTTCAAGGTTCAGAAGTTCCAGAAATGATGGAGCAAGAGGTAAACCAAATGACCTGATCCCAGATGCCCAATCGTGCTGGCCCTCATGCAGCAATTATGGGAAGCCCTCCTAGCAGTCTGTTGGTCTGCCTAAAAGACCTCAGTCTTCAGAATGGCCTTTACTTTGGTGTTCTGTGGGACAGTCTAGGTGTCAGAACTGGTGTAGATAACACAAATGGGCATCACGGTGAGAGTTGTGGTGACCCTGGAAAGTGTCGTTGCTCAGTTGCATCAAAGCAAGATGGACCAAGTGGGCACTGGCTACTGGTGCTTGGTGCAGACTCCAGTAGGGGCAACATGAGATATGGTATCACTGGTGATCAATTGTATGGCACTCTACCCAGGCCTGGTAGAGGCCTTCCTGTGGCAAGCAGATGGCAAGTTGCTAACAGCATATCAGTTTAGACATGTTGAGCTTGGCGGTGTGTTGGTTAGGCTTGAATGCCAAACAGTATAACACCCATTCTGTCAGGATTGGGGTGGCAACAGCTGCCAGGACTCAGGGGCTCTCAAAAGAAGAGATCCAAGCCATAGGAGAGAGGAAAGAGCCATGGTGAGAGAAACACAAGAAAGAAAGAGGGGACATGATTGGGATCTTCAGATACTTGAAAGAAATACCTATGGTTGATAAGAAGAGCCTCTTAAGCTGAGTGGCAACCATAACATAAGGTGGCACAGGTCTTAAGCTGGAGGGCGGGAGGTTTAAAAGGGAGGTCAGGAAGCATGTCTTCACAGAGAGGGTGGCAGACACTTGGAATGTACTGCTGAAAGAAGACAGGAGTAGGCTAAAAGAGTTGAACATGTAAATGAATAGTAATAGAATGGAACGGAATGGAAAAGTAAACAAAGTCCACAGTGAAGAAAGGAGGGTAACTAGTGTGGTATCACTGGGTTCGGTACTGGGACCGGTCCTTTTTAATGTCTTTATAAGTGACATTGGAGAGCACCTGGAAGGAAAGGTATGTCTCTTTGAAGATGACAAAAAGTTCTACAACAGGGTTGATACACAAGGTGAGGTGGAAAGGATGAAAAGGGAATTGGCAAGGTTGGAGGAATGGTCAAATATGTGGCAGCTCAGATTCAATGAAAAGAAATGGTTAAACAAAAACCCAGGGGAAGAGCACACAATGGGTTGGGGGTAAGTTAATAACAACAACAAAAATTGAAAGAGACCTAGGAGTAATTATATCAGATTACCTAAAGATGGGCAAGCAATGTGAGAAGGCAGTAAAGAGGGCTGGGAGGATACTGGGATGCATAGGGAGAGGCATCAACAGTAGAAAACAGGAAATTGTTATCTCTTTGTACAGACAGTTAGTGAGACCTCATCTGGAGTAATGCATGCAATTCTGGAGACCCCATCTCTGCAAAGACATAGACAGAGTGGAGGCTGTTCAGAGGATGGCAACCAAAATGGTGCAGGGTTTGCACCAGAAGACATATGAGGAGAGACTAAAGAAACTTAATATGTATGCCCTTGAGAAAAGGAGGGAGAGTGGGGACATGATAGAAACTTTCAAGTATCTCAAGGGAATTAACAAAGTACAAGCGGGTAGAATCTGTCAGAAGAAGAGATGTGCAAGAACAAGGGGGCACAATTTGAAGACAGAGGGGGGACGGCTCAGAGGCAATGTTAGAAAGTATTTTTTCACAGAGAGGGTTGTGGATGCATGGAACAGCCTTCCTGAGGAGGTTGTGGAGTCAGGAATAGTGGGAGAATTCAAGAATGCATGGGACAGGCATAAGGCAATTCTAGTGGGGGGTAGGAAGAAGTAAGCTGTTGATCAACTAGAATCTGCAGCTTATCCATCAGGTAGGGAAATGGGCAGACTGGGTGGGCCAAGCGGTCCTTATCTGCCATCAAATTCTATGTTTCTATGTACTTGCTGGAGGAGAGGAAGGACAGGGGATATGATTGAGACATTCAAGTACATGAGAGGGATAAACAAGACTAGCACAGGGGGCTATTCAGGGTAATGGTGGGGAGGTTCACTTGGGGCTATGATATGAGACTGGAAGGGGAAAGGTTCAGGAGGGAGATGAGGAGACACTTTTTTACAGAGAAGGTGGTGGCAGGGTGGAACACATTACCAGCAGAGGTGGTGGCCTGTAGAATGGTGGGCTGCTTCAAAAGGGGCTGGGACAGGGCGAGAGTAAGGATAAAGGGAGCAGGGTGAGGAGAGAGGGGCAGCTGCAGAACATGGTTGCTAACTGCAAAATCAAGCAGACTCGATAGACTAAAATGGCATTTTTCTGCTGGCAAATTTTGTAAGTTCGTAATATGGGGAAATAAAAACACTGGACTATGTGCTAAGTTGCAATAACTAGTGATAAGTGGTCACTGAGCCATACTGCACTAGCCAGGAACTAGAAAATAGATTTGTTGCAAGGCCTTTCAGGTGAAAGCTATGGAGAAAGCTAAATTTAAAGTAGCTAGTTTAGATAGGAAGAAGCTGCTTAACCAATGAAGAAAACAACTCATGGAAGAGTCGCCCCTTACATTCTCAACAGAATATAATTTTGTGACAAATAAAACTGCAACCACAATTCATAGATACCGGCTGATTTTGATGAACAATCTGATATTGAACTCTGTGGTAGGAGATTAGCCATTGATGCCCTTCTGGAGACCACCCAATGTAAAAGGTAAGGTGATGCAAAGGATAGGTTCTCCTAGCATTCAAAGTTTCCAGAGGGGTCCCTGGAACCTGAAATAAATACTTTGTGCACCTAGAAACAAATCAACCCTCCACCCCCAACCCCACCCCCAATTTCAGCATCTTTTATTTCTTCTCTTTGCAGACCCAGCCAGCATCTAGCTCGCTGCCTGAATCCCTCCCTACTATCTAAACTCCCATTATTTGTGACAAAGCTTCTTTGTGAATTGCAAAGCAGGATACCGAACATTGTTTTTGGTGCTATATCTAACCCAGCTTGTCCATTCTCCTCAGGCATCCTCACAGCCCTTTGGGCTAACAGTGCCCCAGATGGGGTCTACATGCCTCCATGGTGAGAAGAGGCTGCTGCCACACTCCCCGAGCCCTTGCTAGCAGGTGCAGCTTGGAAAGCTTTCAGGGAACTCAAGGCTGCGTGGCTGTCTCTGTAAATTTTCTAAGGACAACTGCCTTTATCTTGGGACAGGTTTTACTGGCTGTCCATGGAAAATGAGCTCTGTGTTTGGTTCCTTATTCTACCAGGCATTTCCAAATTTTTCCTGACATGACTATGTCATTACCATCGGCCAGCTTATTTAACCTTTTTTCCCCCAGTCCAGTATTGTCTCTGATAGCTGGTCTGTTTTAATACTCAGTGCTGAATTTCTTCAGTTTAAAGTTGTTTTTTTGTTTTTTGTTTTTTGCTGACTTTTCCATTAGCAGATTATATCTTTTAGCCACTAGAGGGCCAGTTATAAGCACACTTACCCAATCCAATCCAATCCAATCCTGCAGACTGTCACATCATGTTGTCCTTCCATGCACTGCAGTTTCTGCTTCTCCTACTCTCATCTCTCTTTCCACTTTTCTTCCTTCCTGGAGCTTGCGCCCCTCTTCCCCCTTCAGCATCCTACTTGGCACTGCTTATCATCATCACTCAGGTACTCTCCATCGTAAGCTTGCTCCTCACCCCCGGGTGCTCCCCTCTGCAAATGGATGGCAGTCCCCTGCCTACCACTGTACACAGGCCTGAACACTCTCATCATTCTTTCACGAGCCATTGCTCTGTGATCATTGCCACCAACCTAATGTAAGTTCCTGCAAAAAAACCGGGATGTAGACTCATGTTCAGGGACTTATGCTGGTGCACCCTGAAGCTTGAGCTCCTCCTCCTGCTGCTGTCAGGAAACATCCATCCTAACCCTGGCCCAAGCACCTCCAGCTCCATCTACCAGGAAAAACCCTCAAGAGCACTCTCCATAGCATCTCTCAACATCTGTAGTCTACTCCCCAAGCTGGATGCCCTACAAATCTTTACCAATCAGCACAGATCAGATATACTGGCAGTTGTAGAAACCTGGCTTACACCCAAAATCCCCCACCTGGCTAACATTCTTCCAGGCTACAATGTTTTCAGGCTGGACTGGAAGTCCGAAAGAGGTGGTGGATGTGCAATTTACCTTAAAGATTCGCTACTGGGACACCCCATCACTACCCCTCTCCCAGCCACTGCTGTGCAGATTCTCCCTATCAGAATCTTATTAGGTGCCCATAACAAATCTCTCACAGTTGCCTCAGTGTATATTCCCCCAAAAAACAAGGGAACGGCCTTAAATTAACCAGGTCCTAACCTCCTGACTGTGAAATTATTCTGCTTGGAAACTTTAATATAAACTGGCTCGTGTCTGATGCAGGGGTTCATAAGGATGCCATATCATCAGCCAATCTCACCCAGATGATTGTCTCTCGGACCAGGAAAAACTACAAATCTGGCACCAGCACCCTCATGGATTGGATTCTTACCAGCCACCCAACTCATATCACAAATTTCTCAGTCCTCCCTGACTTGCTTAGCGACCATTCCCGTCATCTGTGAATGGTCTAACAAATTCCACAAGACCGCTCCTAATATCATCACTAGTAAAGTCTTACCATGTGGGCAGCTATGACACCTCAAAACATGCCTCAACCTTGAAGACTGGTCCCCTATCTACAAAGCAACAGATGTAAAAACTGCACTGGATTACTTCGCCAACACTTTCAATGCAGCCTGTGACTCCTACACTCCTTTTAAAAGTGCAAAGTCAAAGCCCTTTACAATCCCTGGCTCTTGACCAATTCCTTACGTCAACTAGATCTAGAGATCACCTCTGGGATCTGGCCAGAACCACTGGTAAAGAAACTGACATCCAAAACTATAAACGTGCATGGAATGACTGTATCAAATATATCCGGCAAAAGAAATCTACCTACTGCAAGAATGCTCTCACGGATACCTGGGCTAATGGGAGGGCATTTTGGAACAATATTATAGAGGTCACTGGGAAGCAACCAAAAACCCTACCTTGTTCAACATAAATGGGTCAACTACGTTTGACCCTAAAATCATAGCAAAAATCTTAACACTGCATTCATCAACGTCAGCAGCGTTCTCCTTTCTGACTTTTTCAAGGACTATGACTCTCCCTCTCCTTCCCACAATGCCTCCTCTTCCTCTAGCCACCTGCCTTTTTATTTCAAAGCAGTCAAGATGCATGATGCTTGCAAATGCATTACCAAAGCCATCACCAAATCCAGATCCAGCAGTGATACACTTAACCTTAAACTGCTGTCCCTCACCCTTGACGAGTTGTTACAGCCACTGACATATATTTTCAGCTTCTCACTTAGGCTCAACCAGTTCCCTGACAAATGGAAATCCACCACTGTCACCCTTGTCCACAAACATGGTGACAGGGCCACTCATCTGCCCTACTGGAATTCTCTGGCATTCTTCACAGCTTACTGGAAAATGGTCAGTTAATTGGGTCCATCTTTATCAATCTGACTAAGGCGTTCATCACTGTTCATCACCTCCTATTGTTTGTGCAACTTCTGAAAGCTGGACTCACTCCCAACTCCACTGTCTGGTTCAAAGGCTACTTGGAGAACTGGTGTCAAAAAAGTAAAAATTGCAGATATCCTCTCTGATACCAGGCCTATCCTCTCAGGTGTCCCCCAGGGATCCATTCTGAGCCCCCTGCAACTTTTCCTGAACTCCCTTCCAAATTCTTGCTCTGAAACAATCATCCTCTATGCAAGTGATGCTGTAATTCTTGCCTCCCACAAGGATCCTAAGCCTCTACAAGACAACCTTCAGCTTGGCTTCACATCTGTTGAAAACTGGATCTCAAATCACAATCTGTTCCTCAATAATAAGAAAACAAAGTCTATCATATGATGTTCAGCAGCTCTCATAACAAGCATAAGCTCCACCACCTATCGATCAAAATCATTCACGGAGTCATTCTGGAATAGGTTCAAGCCTTTAAGTACCTTGGTATCACTCTAGACCCTTATCTAACTTACAGTACCCACATTGACTCTGTAGCCAAAGTAGCAAATATTCGCTTTGGCCTTCTCTTCTGGCATAGGCAACATCTAGCCACAGAAGCCCTGACTGTCACTGTTCAGAGCTCTTTTGTCTTTATTATTGACTATGGGATTATCATCTATGGCCTTGCCCCCTCTACCGCTCTTAGTCGATATCCACCTCCCTCAATAAGGCCTGCCGACTTCTCACTGGATCCCACCACCTCACACATACATGCTACCTCTATGCACAAACTGGATGGCTGCAACTCACCAATCATATAAAGTACCTAACCTGCACCATGGTGAAGAAAATAACTATGGGCCTTGCACCCACTGGACTGTGTGCACTCCTGCACCCTAGCAATAACTCCCACTCAACCAGGGGGGTCTGAATCACAGCTCCTGCAGATTCCACATTGTCGTACCTCACACGGTCTAATATCTTTTGCCTACAGGGTGCTCAGCTGACTAAATGGTCTAAACAGTTACATCTCCTCCACTCCTACCCATGGTGCATTTAAATCAAGGTTCCACCTCTCTCTCACTGCCTGTAGCTCCTGTGACTGCCTCCACTAGCTGACCCCATGAATATTTCCCTAACCTTATGTAGTCCTCTCTCCTATTAGCACTTGGTTACCCCTTAACATGCACTTCCCTTTGTCATGTCTATGACAATGCCTTTGGCTGCACTCCTCCTCTATAGCTCCCTGCCCCCCCCCCCCACTCTTCCTCTCTCTTGTCCTCTAACCTCTCTGCACCTCATCTGCTATCTCCTTGTAACCTAGCCTCCAAAACTTGTTGTTTCTCAGATGCTTTGTAACTCTGTTTAACTTACACTTTTGTAACCTTGTCCTATGTATCGAATTTGTAATCTGACTTACATGTCTTATGTTTTGAATTGTAAACTGACATGGAACCTTTGTAAATGAGCCCTGGCTCAAAGGTATTGTAATCCTAGACCTAATAAATAAATAAAAAAATAAAAATAAAATCCTATTATGCAAATGAGTTCATAAATTGTGAGAGTGAATTTGCAATGTACTACCTCATGTGCGTCTATAGAATGCTATACGACAGCTGGACAATTTATCCTTTAAACAAGTATTTGTCAATGCCGAGAGTTCGCTGTTGGTATTGTTCTTGTGCATGCCTTTTTAAGCGAAAAAGATGTTCCAGGACTAGAGGGCATGGGATGAAGTTGGAGGGAGGACGATTCAGAGGAAACATGAGACGGAATTTCTTCACAGAACGGGTGGTGGACAAGTGGAACACCCTGCCAGAGGAAGTGGTGGGGACTGAAACAATCACGGGATTTAAGAATGCATAGGATAGACATAAAGGAATTCTGGAGGTCAGGGGTAAGGTGCAACAGACTTCTAGGAAAACAAACTGAACTTACAAGCTCAAATGGGAAGACTGGGTGGGCCATAGGCCCTTATCTGCCGACACTGTCTATGTATCTATGTATGCCTCCCATATGTTTCTCTATATATATATTCCTCTGTCTTGAATTGTAAGGGTTGGCGTTATGGTTGGAAACTGTAATGCCCCAGACATTTGTTGGTATTTTTGTTCCAAATTTTCAACATGGGCTTTTTGGGACATCACCCCATGAACAATGCTAATATAATTTTGTTACTCAATCCCAAAAGGTGATTTCTCACAGTGAGTGTCCCAGTCAGCGCCACAGTTGTGAAAACACATTTCGGCAGGATGTGAAAAATGACAGCTGTACTATTCATGAAGAGGTGTGAAGAAGTGGCAATGTTGAAAATCTGGAGTGAAAATATGAAAAAGGGACGAAGTTACAAGTGTGCATAGAAACTTCACAATGCACGCTCGTAATGTAGTCATTTTTTGGAATGTTTTCACCAAATTTTCAACATGGCCTTTCAGAGACCTCCCCTCATGAACAGTAGCACTGGAATTTTGTTAATCTGTCCTGAAGGTTGATTTCACACAGCAACTGCGCCACTTTGTACCACAGGTGCAAAAACACGTTTTGGGAAGGATACAAAAAAATGACACCTGTACTATTCATAAGGGGGTATGAAAAAATGGCAATGTTAGAAATATGGAGTAAAAATCTTAAAAATTGATGATGTTATGAGCGTGCATTGAAACTGTGCAATGGACACTCTTAACACAGTCATGTTTGTAAGTTTTTTCACCAAATTTGCAACAAGGGTTTTTTGGGACCCCATCTTATGAATAGTGTCAATGTCATTTTGTTAATTGGTCCTGAATGGTGATTCTGTGCAGTAACCACAAAATCACCTTTCGGGACAGAGAAATGAAATTACAGTGACTGTGTTCATGAAATGGGATCCAAAGAACCCCATGTTGAGAATTTGGGACCAGAACTCCTGAAAATGGTTGAGATAGCAACCTAAATTGAACCCCCCATTCACAGCTATCCTAGAACTTATCAGCATGTCTTCATTTTGCAGTCGGCTTTTGAAGAGTGCAGATGTGTTCCTGGTCTAGTGAAGATCACTACTGCTGACCTCCAGAGGTAAGTATTGGTGGGGTTGTGTGGAGAAGTCGGGTGCACAAAAGGAGGGTGTGGGTTGGGGGGGGGTGGGGGCCCGCAGAAACAACAAGGAACCATTTTCTTTCTTTTCAGGTTTAAAAACAAGAGATGTCATGGGTCTGTTTTATGTTTTTTTAAAGGGAAAACAATGGAGTTTGGCACACTGGGATGTGCTCCCAGTATGCCAAAGTACTGGGGACATCAATGTCGACCCAGGAATTGTGCACCACAAGGTTGGAGGTTATGTGTGTGCATGGGGGGGAGATACATTTGGCACCGAGAGTGGACATCTCAGTGTAAAAAAAATTAATGCTGACCCGGGAGCTGGGCAGCTCGAGGTCAGAGTCTATGTGGGAAGAATCCAACACTGAGAGGGCATCTCAGTATCGGAAAAACAGCATCATGAAGGCAGGGGTGTAGCCAGAGATTTCAGATCTGCACACCAAGTGGACTCACTGCTACCCCCCCATTAGAGTGTGCTACCTCCCCCAGGGGTGTAGCCAGACAATATACAAATGTATACCAGGACCATGTTTGTTGCCTCATTTGGCACAGTAAATATAACTTTTGTATCTCATGACAATGGTTGTTGCCATGCATGGGTAAATACAAATGTCATGCATTGCTCCCTAAGACAACCACATACCAGCCCAGAGCCTGTAAAGTTGTATTGTCCTTGGGATGCAAAGACAGTATTTGTGACCAGTCCTTCTAGTTTCGACTCCTATGAATAAAATTACAGAAAGGTTCAGCATTTTCTTGTTAGTTTTCATGGAAAAGGGAAGCAATTCAGAGCCTATTTGCTACCCCCCCTTAAATAAAATTGCACACCATGGAGTACTAGGAGTATGCCTGGCTACACCCATGCATGAAGGAGGTAGGCAGGCAGGAAAACACCTCCTCTCAGCCAGCATAGAGACGTCAGGATGCAGTCAGCTATTTGCTCTGCAGTGACCTGCAGATGAAAGGAAAAACCAGTTCCTAATTGGTGCTGCTTTTTCTTTTCATGTGCAAACCACTAAAGGCAAAACAGTGTCAGGACCAGCCTGACTGAGGATTGGTGTGATACTGTCGAGCCCCATGCAGAGCACTCTGTATTGGACAGACAGTGTCAAATCCCTCAAAGCTTACTCTCCCAAGGAGTTTGACACACTTACGCAAACTCAAAAAGTACATACAGGACCACATTAGGTGTATTATTATTGTGAATAAGGAAACACCAGTAGGTCTTTCTTTTAAAAACACACACAATTCCAACCTAATGCATATCTCATTTATGGGATTAGAACACCTTTGACACAGTTAGAGGGGTTAGGGACTTCCTACATTGGCTCCTCCATAAAGAATCACAATGCATCTGCCATTCGAAATGCCTCAGATATGTGGGTATGATGATATTATTGATAACATGGTTATTTCCAGGATGCATCTGGAAAAGAGCTGTTATGAGCTCAGTATGTATTTCCTTGTAAAATTTTTGAAACAAATAAATAAATAATTGCAAATCATTAATACAGTTGACAATGAGATGGTCCTGCAGGGAAAACAATAAAGACTGCCAGTACATTATTATGAAATATTGATTCTTATGTTTGCTTATGTGCATGCACAAGAAATATGTTGTGACAGCTTGCTTGAGAAGCAGGTTGTGGAGGTGCAGTCGTGTTGTGGCCAAAGCCACCACTATTTTTTGGGGCTTCTCTCTGTGGCACCAATAAATGAGCACGCTGTCTATGACAGCAGCTCAGAAGCATGCCACCTATTTGAAACAATTTCACTGCTACAATGAGGGAGTGCCCCTTCACTGCAGGGTGTGCCTTGCCTGGTGTTACACTTCAATGAACATGGTAGTGGCTGTTGGCATCCACTTCTCACAGTCCCTGAAAAGCCGATGTTGGGGGTGCCCAATCCCCCTGTCGGCATGCCCCTCCTCAGTTCATTTGCCGACAGGGGAGCCCGAGCCCAATCTCCATTGGCATAATGTCCCCCCATAATTTGTCTGCCAAGGGGGTGCCCAATCCCCCTTGGCATTATTCTCCCCCCGACACAGACCCTTTTTTCTTTGCCAACAGGGTGCCCAATCCCATTGGCTCCAGCCCCCTCCCCAAAAATACAGGTAGCACAATCGGAGCCCATCGCAGCATGTCAAATGTACCTGTAAATCAAGAAAACCTTCCCGCAAAGTTTTTTTTTCCAAACCTGTAAACAAGAAAATGGTCCCTCTTTGTCTGTGGTGTCCCCCTTCCCAACCTGCACCCAGCCCCTGTGCACCCACCTCCCCACCCCATACTTATCTCCAGAGCCCAGCGTGATGATCTTTGGTGGAGTGGGAACACGTCTGCACTCTTCAAAGCTGGCTGTGAACTGAAGAAATGCCGGTAAGCTGTATAACGGCATAAATTGTTTTTTTTTTTGTTTTTTTTTATCTTGGGTGGATATCTCAGCCATTTTTATGAATTTTAGCCCCAAATTTTCAACATTTGTTTTGGGGACCCTACCTGATGAACTCAGTCACTATCATGTCATTATTTGGCCCCAAAAGGTGATTTTGTGATCACAGCACGGAATCGCCTTCTGGGACTGATTAATGGAACAATAGTGTCACTGTTCATGAGGCGGGCTCCCAAAAAGCCTAATTTGCAAATTAGGTGAAAAAATTCCCCAAAATGACTATGTTATGAACGTGCATTGCACAGTTCTCACACATGCTCGTAGCTTAATGATTTTGTAATATTTTCACTACAGATTTTTAGCTCTGCCATTTTTCGACACCTCTTTATGAACAGTACAGCTGCCATTTTTCACATCCAGCCTGCAATGCATTTTCGCACATGTGGCGCACAATGGGCACGGTCACTGTGAGAAATCAATGTTCAGGATAGATTATGAAAATCACAGTGACAATGTTCATAAGGAGAGATCCAAAAAAGCCCATGTTGCAAATTTGGTGAAACAATTCCTCAAAATGACTGTGTTAGCAGCATGTGTTGCACAGTTTCTACGCACGCTCATGACTTCACCAGTTTTTATGCTGAAGCACTTCTACAGTAAACATCGTGGGACAGTGTAGCTTTGGAGGCGGGGTCGCTGTTGGGTGAATGCAGGGCATGCACCAGTAGGTGCTTTCCGCATTCTCCAATCAGCCTGCATGCCGGCACCACACCATACATACATAATGTGTTGAGCACATCTAAGAAAAGGTCCGCTGCAATCCAAGCAAAGTTCATCATATGCAGCGGTCCTTTTCTTGCCATGCTTTTGCCATTATGTGCATGGTCGGTGAGCGAGTGGGCGGCCACCTACCTACTGACGACTTTGGGGGTGCCCAATCCCCCTGTCAGTTAATCCCCCTTGCTGTTTTTGTGTGCCAACGGGGGATCCCACTCCCCATCAGCATAAATACCCACCCCCAATTGTTGAATGCTGAGGGAGGTGCCTGATCCCCCTCGGCTCGCGCTCCCCCACTTTCTTTGTTTGCCAATGGGGGTGCCCAATCCCTGTTGGCATTACCTCCCTCCACTGTATGCCAATGAGGGTGCCCAATCCCCCGTCAGCTACAGATAGTTAGGTGGTATGCTGGGAGCCCACCCCATCGTGCCAAATCCCCTGCAAAAACAAAAACTGCCTCACAATGGATTTTTCCTTTTTTTTCCCCCTGTAAAATGAAAACGGTCCTTCATAGTCTCGATACCCCCTCCCCATCTACACCCACCCTCGCGCACCCTGCCTCCCCTCACCCCCTCACCCCATACTTACCAGTGGAGTCTGGCGACTATCTTCTGTGGACCGGGAACACGTCCGCACTCTTCAGAGCCGACTGCAAACTGAAGAAATGCCGGTAAGCTGTATAATGGAATGAATAGGGGTTTTTCAACTTTAATGCATATCTTGGGCATTTCTGTGAATTTTGGCCCCAAATTTTCAACATGGGGTTTTTAGGACCCCCTTCTCAAGAATTCTTGCACAGTCATGGCGTTATTCGGTCCCAAAAGGTGATTTCGCAGTCACTGCATGAAATCACCTTTTGGAACTGAGTAATGAAATGACATTGTCACTGTTGATGAGAGTGGCTCTCAAAAAGCCTATTTTGCAAGTTTATTGCAGAAAATCCAAAATGAGTCTGTTTTATGAGCATGCATAGCAACTGCAATGCATGCTCGTAAGTTAGTGCAACTCGCACTATTTTCATGCCAGATTCTCAATATTGGCATTTTACCACACCTTCTTGTGAACTGTATAGCTGTCATTTTTCATATCCTGCCCGAAATGTGTTTTCACACTTCTGGCACAGAATAGAGTGGTTGCTGTGCGAAATCACTGTTTGGGACACACTACAAAAATGACAGTGACACTGTTCATGAGCAGAGGTCTTAAAATGTCTGTGTTGAAAATTTGGTGACAATACTCCACAACATGACTGTTTTACCAGCGTGCATAGCAACTGCATAACGCACACTCGTAAGTTAGCGCATTTGCAATATTTTCATGCCACATTCTCAACATTGTCATTTTATCACACCTTCTTGTGAACTGTACAGCTGTCATTTTTCACATCCTTGCTGAAATGTGTTTTCACACTTCTGGCACAGAATAGAGTGGTTGCTGTGCGAAATCACTGTTTGGGAAACATTACAAAAATAACAGTGACACTGTTCATGAGCGGAGGTCCTAAAATGCCTGTGTTGAAAATCTGGTGACAATTCTCCATAAAATGACTGTGTTACGAGTGTGTGTTGCGCAGTTTGCACACACGCTCACAAGTTCGCAAACTTATATTTTTACTCCACATTTTCAACAGTACTATTGTTCTACACCTCCTAATGAACAGTACAGCTATCATTTCTCACATCCTGACCAAAATCTGTTTTCGCAGTTCTGGCGCACAATAGCATGGTCGCTGTGGAAAGCCCATGTTCGAGACACATTATGAAAATGGCAGTGACACTGTTCATTAGCAGATGTCCCAAAATGCCTATGTTGAAAATTTAGGAACAAATGTTAATAAAATGAGTGTTTTATGTGCGTGAGTTGCACAGTTTGCAAGCACTCTCGTGACTTTGTGAATTTGCAATACTTTCACTCCAGCTGTTCATTATTGCCATTTTTCCATACCTCCTTATGAACAGTACAGCTGGCTGAAATGTGTTTTTGCACGTCCGGTGCAGAATTGCACGGTCACTGTTCAAGATCACTTTTTGGGACACTTTCAGGATATGACGATGACACTATTCATCAGCAGAGGTCTTAAAATGCCTATGTTGAAAATTTGGTGGTGAAAAGACAATGGCTGTGCTGCAAGCGTGCATTGCACAGTTTCCACGCACCCTTGTAACTTTGTCAATCTGCAATATTTTCATGCCACATTTTCACCACTGGCATTTGTGCACACCTCATTATCAACAGTCCAACTGCCATTTTTGACAGCCTACCCAAAACGCGTTTCTGCAGCGGTGCTGCACAGTGGCATGCTCGCCATGCAAAATCACCTTTTGGGACACATTAATAAACTCACAGCGCTATGCCTCTTCACCTCCGCCACTGCCAATGCCAGCGTGAAAACATTCAGCATTGACAATTGCTTGGTTTAAAAAATTCCCCAGATAACTGCATTACAGGTGTGTGTTGCACAGTTTCTATGCAAGCTTGTGACTTCACCAGTTTTGTTATATTCTCGGTCAGGTCCACTGGACTGCTAGAGACAATGATCATCAGGACAACTATTCACACAGTAGGCCTACCTAGGTGGTCTCTGTTTGTTATACTGAAGGCACCCAGCTCACTAACAGAGAAACATAAAGACATAGATTGTCAGCAGAAAAGTACTGGTAGATCTATCTAGACTGCTCCTTTTCTTTGCCTATTCCAATATATCTGACCTTGTTTGGTCACTGACATCCTGCTCTCCTTCCTCTCTTTACCTAATTTGCCCCCTGTGCCTGTCCCACACGTGCTTGAAGTGCCCCACAGTCTTTTCCTCCACTACCTCTTCTGGTAGGCTGTTCCAATCATCCACAATACTTTCTGCAAAGAAGTATCCCTCCCATCTCTACTAACCCCCGCTCCATCAGTCATATT
Source organism: Neoceratodus forsteri (assembly GCA_016271365.2). NCBI lineage: Eukaryota > Metazoa > Chordata > Ceratodontiformes > Ceratodontidae > Neoceratodus > Neoceratodus forsteri. The sequence continues at coordinate 1,135,166,717 of CM057455.1, read as the reverse complement.
GCATGCCTCTGTGTTCTAGTGCCTTCTTTTCTCTGAAAGAGACACCCCACCTGCACATTGTTCACCCCTGTGAGATACGCGTGCAGGTCTCTGTCATCTCTCTATTTGCATTGCTGATGCTGCTGAAGTGACAGTTGGCATTTTGTTTTTTTTGAGCACGGTATGTAGCAGATTTTGAGATTCTGTAAACTGCTGCCAGTTCTTTACATTGAGCACTTCCTAAGTTTCAGTAGTTTCCCATCTTTCCTTACAATACACCATAGTCATAAAGTAATACAAAGCAAACAGTATTGTTTAAGAAATTAAATAAAAAAATGGGGCATTTACTTGTCGAAATGACCAACCTCTAGGAAAATGCCCACAACAGCCAATCCATCCGGCCCTGATGAAGCCTCTGTGAAATTCTGGTATCTTTCACTATTCCAGTGAACCAGGCAGAGCTAAAAAGAAACACAGCCACACAGTTGCTTAAGTCCACACTTTGAGAGAAAATAATATGATATTTGAACTCCGTACATTTCCATTAATATATTATTTAAAATCAACCATATCTAGCTTTGTTCCACCTCCTCACAGACATGGGAAATATTAGTGTCATTGCAAAGCCTAGCTTCATATCACCACCCAGCTAAGAAAGATATGGTTAATGTATTCAGAACTTTGATACAACTTACACAGAAACCTAATATAATTGCAGGTCTACATGTTAACATCTACTACAGGAAGTACAGTGTTATTTTTGTCTATTTGCAGCTAGCCTAAAACCTTTATGTTGTTGTTGTTGTTTGGAGGGCTTTGAATGCACAGTACGAATTTGCCCCACATATTTATTGTACTGAATTTTATTTTGTACTTGTGAAAGATTCCTTAACAGTAAGTAAGTAAGTAAAATTTTATTTTAAGCACTTTTCAAAACCAAAGCATTGTACAGAATTTAAAACTAACACTTTAAAAGACAACAATAATAAAATAAACAGTAATAAAATCATTTTCCATGCTTTATAAAACAAAAATGTTTTGAGCTCCGATTTAAAACGAGGCAGAGAATTCCACATGGCAGGGGCAGCATAAGAAAATACACGTGCACCAGATGTCTTCAAACAGACCCTAGGAATCTCTAGCAATCTCTCGTCGGCGGATCGGAGTGAACGAGAGAGGCAGCAGGGAGTAAGGAGATCTTGCAGATATTGGGGTCCCTGTTCATGTAGGGCTTTATAGGTCAGTAATCCGACCTTAAAGGTGATCCACCACTGAACCGGCAGCCAATGCAGTCCGTGCAGCACAAGCATAATATGACTAGTTGTAGATGTCCCAGTCAAAAGCCTGGCCGCTGCATTCCGCACTAGCTGCAAGCAGTGGATATCAACCCCCCGTAGCCCTAGATACAGAGCATTGCAGTAATCAAGGTGGGAGGTCATGAAGCCATGGAGAAAAATAGGAAGGTCAGCCAAAGGAACCAGGTGTTCCACCCAGGTGATATTTTTAAGATGGTAAAAGGAAGACTTGACAACGGCAGACACCTGCGATTTCAGGGTCAAACCACCAGCAATAATAACGCTCAGATTACGCGACTGGTCTGAGGTCAAAAGCTGGACACCCTCAAGCCATAAGCCTGACAGAACCCAAGCCCTACAACCTGCCTCAAGGCAACCCGGGTCCACAACCAACACCTCGGTCTTATGCTGATTTAAACTCAGCCAGCTAGCACTCATCCAGTCTTTGATTTCAGACAGACAGCTGTTAAGCATGGAGATCGCATCATCCTGTCCAGGAGTAAAGGACAGATACAGCTGGGTAACATCAGCATAACAGTGAAAACCCAGACTGTATCACCTAATGATGTCTCTTAATAGCAGCATATAAACTGCGAACATGGGCATAGAAATGGAGCCCTGCAGCACCCCACAGGACAAAAAGATGGTGTCAGAGGAATAAATTCTGCTACTGGAGACTGGAGTCCCTTGCCATACCACAAAGCAGATGCTGTGCAGGCTTATATTCCTCTCATAATGCACCTCCACCATGGCCTGAAACAGCTACCCTTTTCTGAAATCAGATACTGATTTTATACTTCCAGCTCTACTGTTCCTTTTCAGAAAAGGACCCTATGCCCGACTGTTTGTGGTGGTCTTCGACATGGACAAACACCAACTGATATTTTGCCCATATTTACCTGAATTGCTTCATAGCAAGCATTCCTGCATTCCTTCCACTGGGCTTTTTGTCAAGGCTGTGGCTTGCTGATGTATGCCACCTGCACAAAATCCACCCCCCTCGCTATGTGAACAGTACTTAACCATGAGCAAAGACTGACACACTCACTGCCATCAACCCCCATCAACTCCTGAGGAAGCTCTAGTAGCAATGCACTATTTTTATTTTAGTCTATTAGCATATTTAGGGGTAGGACTGAGATTGCTTTTCTGTATTTAAAATGCTTGTACTAATAGAATGTCTTTCTAGTATGCACTGTCCTGTCACGCTGCATTGGAAATGAAAAAGGAACATTGTTTAACCAGGAGTAGCACACTAAGCTGAATCTTGTTTCCAGATGCGACCTACTGTAGGAGCACAAGGAAGTTAAGTGACTTGCTCAGGATCACATAGTATGCACCTAGGTGGCTGTGGGATTCAAACCCAGGTCACCAGATCTGCAGCTCAGAACCTTAACCCACTACGCTAGACTGCCTCAATCTGAATGTATTTAATGTGCATTGAATGTATTTAGTCACAGGAACTCCTTGTGAATGAGCTTGCTCAATGGAGTTTTCCTGCAATAAACTTGAACTTATCTGCACAAACATTTTGGTAATATCAAAACATTATGCATATGTGAAATAAACTGATATGTGTAACTTGAGCTTTCTGTGGAAATAAGTGCTTCAGTTTTTGAACACGATTAAGTACTGTAGTACCATAGTTGATCCCATTTACCCAGTGCTTGTTCCCACATATACCTAATTTTTGGTTTTATTTTGTGCATTAATTGTGTGGCCTAGCTGACCTCCAGCGAACATGTCCACTGCAACATCACTGAGCATGAGTTTGCACGTCTCTTTGGACATCTGTGTGGCACCTGCACCAGTCCTGGAACAAAGATGGACAAAACTGGCTAATGGTGATGTAAATTAAGGGATGATGTGAAGACCACCGATTTCACTTTCCTTTTCATTCTAACAAGATTCAGCTTAAAGGTGCAAAGGCAGCAAAATAGCCACCATTGCAAACTGTTACTAGATTCCAAAAATGATCTTTTTCTGCAGATAGATTAACTGCTAATACATACATCATGAAGCTGGTTTACATGTCCAGTACTAGAATCTCAAAATGGTATCCTTTAAAGGTGCACTTTCTGGTAGGATTTAATATATTTGAGAAAGCTTATTTCTGTTCAAGCATACAGTTTTTGTAAAAATGCATTTTAACCAGCATCTCATATGTCTTATAAGTAGCAAATTAAGATTGTGATAATAAACAATCCCTGGAAAAGAGAGAAGATTTTTGGGACTAGCTAATGAGTACTTGATCTACAGCTAATTTTAACGGGACTCGCCCCACACCTTCTATTTACTGCATGTCATATGTGTGCCAGAGACTGCTGCAAGTACTGCAGTTGGCAATCAAATATTTTTTGTGTGTGCTGCAGCAGCATTTCATGCCCTCCTCACCCCATCCCAGTGCACACTATTATTACTGGTCTAGCTGTAGAGGTTTCCTGTTTACTGGAGGGGGTTGATTTGTTGTGTGCAATCTACAGTCAGGATGTGGAATGAGGAAGCTTAAACAGCAGTTGACACATTCAGGAGAACTTAAACCAAACATAGTATTTTGACACAGTTAAGCTCATATTTCATATTAGTTCTGTATTTCTCCTCCCCATCAATTACTAATGAGGTCATTTGCATGAAAACAAGATATTTTCTCCTGAAGAGTTTATGTATTCCTATTGCTTTCTCCCTCCCTGAGGTCATAATGCACTGCTTGTGACATCATAGTTACTCCCATGGCAACAGATTGTGATGTCACAACAGGGGATTATGACTTGAGGTAGGGAGTAAGCTATAGAGGCTGATGAAGTTCAAAGGAACTCTAAGGGTTAAAGATCATGTATTCATGCAAATTTCCTCAGTAATAAAGAAGAGGGAGGAAAAATGTATAGACTATATATGGAATATATGCAGAATCATACCTAATTATTTTGTTTTTTAACATTTTTTTAAGGTGTCAGTAGCTCTTTAAGGTATAAGATGTTCTGCAAATGATAAACGTACACCCAGGGATGTAACTAACTCAAACCAAAAGAACTGTGCAGCTTTGGACAAGTTCAGTTAGGGCAACTCAAATACTATACCGGTGATCACCTCCCAAGCTAGTTTATATGTATGCCCCAGTCAGATCTGCCGATAGTGCTGTTCACAATGCTGATGTTATACATTTTGTAAACGAATGCAAAAGTGCAGGTCAGGATAGGTGCATGAAAATAGGATTAGCACCCCCTATCTGCTCTGACTGCTCGTCTACAACAGACATCATAACCCCCTGTTTATAGCATCAAATTAATTTCTACAGTAACAGACTATAATGTCATAAACAGAACTATGATGGCAGGTGCAGACACAGCCAAATCAGAGCAGAGATTCTGTTTTTATACAGTCATCCTTAGTAATAAATAAGGATTAGAATTACGGAAAAAATATGAAGTATAAATTGAATTGCGTCTAAAGATTACATTTTTTTCCGAAGTTGTCACAACACCATGAGAGGCTCTTTAAATCATTTCTCTCTGGGTCTCACTACTTTCTGACAGCCTAGAACTACTCCCTTCCCTACATGCCAGTTGTTGATTTGTCCTCCTTTTATCCAACTACTGTGTGCCCAGCTTGGCTGGCTATAGTCATGGATCTGATCTGTCATTAGTGGGACTATACTTATAATTATTTCTTATTGTGGGTTCAGCAGTTTATTTATTTATTTGCTTTTGTTAACCAGGTGAGCACGCTAGACATCCAAGTGCCTATTTGCAGGTGCAACCCAGGAGAGTTACAAAGTAACAGAGAGACATGATACATTGTTGAGGTAACAACATACAGGAGCCACATGCTCCGGCAATTGGCTGGTACAGCTTATGGTACAGACAGGCTCAAAGCTGGACTGAGAACAATCAATTAACAGATAGGCATGACAGCGTTGGGAGGTAGAGTAACATCATATAACACCTAGAAATTGGTATCAAAGAACATCTCAAATGGAAGCAACAACAAAAATTGTTAGGAACACACAATGAATGCGGTAGCCTGACCACAGCGCCTATAGTGAGAGAGGAACAGTGGGAATCAGTGGGACAGGAGGCCGATATTGTTATGAACAATACTGCCACTCTGCCAGGGGGGCAGGAAGTGCCTTGAAGAGGGTGATCAGCAGAGTTAACAGTGCCAGGAGATACTTCATCCACCAAATGAGGTTGGGGTGCTGATGGTAGCCTGTCATGCTAGCACAAGTCAAAAAGCAGAAGGATTTAGGAAACAAATTAACTAATCATCTTGATCAGTTAAATATGTGGAACAAACATGACTGATAGAAATACAAGTAAATAAAGAGTCAGGTACGGACTGGGCTTACAGGCTCAATATCAACAATCCCACCTTCAATACTCAAAGTGTGCAAAAGAAGAAACAAAAAAACTCTCAGCGGCACATAAACGGTGCTGTTTCCTTTACCTAATGTCCAGCTCTCACGTTTTGCTGGGAGTTTTTAACACTTCCCTTTTCTGCCTCCTAGTGTGATGATGCCTTTCTGAGAGCCCAGATAAAGTGAGAACACAGTCCTCAACACATACTGTATGTACAAACAAACAGATCACCACAGACATTTAACTAGGAAACATTTCTGACCCTTTAAGCATAGCAAGTCCCATTTAAAACAAAAGTGAATCTATTTTTTTTATTGTGAACTGAGTATTTCGATTATTTACAAAAAAAAATCTGGTTTGCCCATGTACAATACAGTGAAAGTATTCCAAAATACTGTAAAATGTTTTTCTCCAGTAGAAAGAACAGGGTGACACATTTTTTAGGTTCAGTTGTACATTTATCTTGGCATGACAGAGCATGCTGTTGAACACCAAACAGAATCGTGCAAATAGCATTTTTCCTTTTATGAGAGCAACACATCTCTAGGAAAATGTGTTTCTTCTAAACTCTGGCCCGGATATTCAAACTGCACCCAAAATGTGCGCAACAGCAGGAGCAAGCACAAATCACATTGCGCATATGCGCAACAGGCCGCGATATTCAAACATGCTGAGGGCAGAACAGTGCGCATGTCACGCCTGAATATCGCATAAACTGCGCCATAGCGCAACCAGGAAGGGAAGCTAGAGAGAGGTTGCCCGCATAGCACAACCAGGAGGGAGAAGCTGAGCAGAAAGGTTGCGCATTAGTGCAACCAGGGCAGCCCAGCTGAGCAGTCCAGAGGTGCCATAGCAAGCAGAGCCCCTCCCGCAGAGAGCAATGGAACTGCACATCCAGGGAGGCAGGCTGGGGCCCACTGCAGCCATGCCACATGGGCACAGGAACACACTGCAGAACCAACAAGACACCTGCACCCCAAGCACAGCATCACTGGGGGTGGGACGGATGATCCACTGGCCCTGGGGACAAGCCAACAAAGCACAGCAGGGCCATGACGCCCCAGCACAACCACTGGCAGGCTGAGACTGCCACACACGAGGGATGACAACACAGTGCACATCAGCCCCCGCACGGGACAGCACACCCTGCACCCGTGACCCCAAGACACCAGCCATGTGCAGTGACTGGCACTGCAGGAAACACCATGCATCCCGCCCAGCACACGTCAACCCGTGTAGCAGAGAAGCATACAAGCCAGACCCACCCTGTGCACCAAGCAGTGGGCGGCAGCAGACGGCAAGACCAACAGAAAGACACTGCCACACTGGAGACACCTCCCCATGCACACACGCACACACACACACACACACACACACACACACACACACACACACACACAGACAGACACACACACACACACCCAGGACCATATCACCCCAGATGGCATGCACACCACTGCAACTGAGCAACCATAGCCAGCTGCAAATCAGAGACCAACACAGTATTCATATCAAAATGTCAATGTATTATAAAATGTAAATGACAAAACCAACAAGAGAACTATTTACAGGAGGGGGTAGGGGTACAAGGTAGGGGTGGGCAAGTGGTAAGGATGAACAACTTGAGGGAAGGGAGGCGGGAGGGATGGGTGAAGTGGGAAGGGAATCTGGCTTAAGACCTAGCAGGCCGTCTTCCTCCACCTGGTGCCGCCATGGTTGGCTCCGCCTCCTCCTGAGGCCATGGCGCTGGATGCTTGCCAGTATAACCGTGTTGTCTGATGACACCTGGGTGGATCCGCTGCAAAGGCGCGCTCAATGCGGCGTAGCACAGTCAGGCCCTAGGAAAGCAGGAACACAGTCAATGGCTGTGACTGACCACAACCCTGAACACCACCCAACCTGCAAGCCATATAGCCCAATTTCCCGCACCTGTGATGGTATGCACCCCACCACAGGCCGGACGGCACATAGCCAGCCCAACCAGGCGGCACCAGCTATGTGCACCACTGCACACACACACTGGCCATGTACATCACAGCACAAGCAAGGATGTCAAGTGACGTGGCAACATGGTGCGATGCCAGTCCCACAGCCATGTGCCCAGTGCGTGCATGGACTACCAGTGACGCATACACAGTCGTGCTGTGACACTGGACAGTGATGAATGTCACCTGTGTCATGCATGGTTGTGTTGCGCATGGCTGGTGGTCATGCCCCCCCCAGCATGCAATAGCATCCATGAAGTAATGATATCACACTCCTCAAGCAGCTGTGTCTGCCACTGCTGCTGCTGGGGCGCACCACCCACAGCACCACCGACCGGCACCGGGGCCCTGGCACGGCCCTCCTCACCCCGTGCCTGCATCCACTCCACCCGTCCTGTGGGAGACAAATATTGAGAAAAACATCAGTGTGACTCCAAAGCAGACTGCCCCCTGCCCCAGTGAGAGTGCCTGCCCACACAGCCAGACCCATGCATCTCACACCTGCACACACTGACACAGCCAACCATGGCAGAGCCATCACCTGTGCACAGCCACCAAAACACACTCACACCCCTACAGAGAATACAGGTGCATAGATGGTACACCCACCTGGCCTAGGCACCACGCCCCTCCTGGCACGTGACCGTAGCCGCTCATGAAGCTCAGGATCCCTCCTGTGGAGGTCACTGTACTGGTGCAGGCACTGCTCAGCTGACCAGTGCCACCCAGTGACCCCCACCAGGTCATTGGCCACTTGCAGCCAGACCTGTGTTCTAGCTATGGTGAGGGGCTCCTCACCATACAGTGCCCCATAGTGGGGCTCTACCCATAGGTGCCGGAACAGGGTGGGCCACTAGGGCCATGGCCCTACCACTTTGATAAGTGGCCCTATCACTTTTTGCTATCATGGTAATATATTTAATAGGGGAAAATTTACCCCTTACGTCTTTGGCCCTACCACTTTTCAAACCGTTCCGGCACCACTGGCTCTACCAAGGCCACCAGGTTGGCCACCTCCACCGGGCTCCATTGCACTGCCCTCCTGCGTGCCATGCTTCCAGGTTAACAGCAGGCAATATGGCACCCCACAGCGCGGTAACCCCACGTGGAACTGTTGCGCAATAGAACACCATAGGTTGCAATCGTGCTGTTCGTACAGTGCCGTTAGTCCACATAGCGCTGTCACTAGACAGCGCAATAGGGCCATACACATGGCAGCCGAATAGTGCAAGGGGTAAAGAGTTAGGCACCAGGTCATGGGGCAATGGCGCGAAGGCCACGCCAGCGCTATCTGACGTCTACACATACTGCGCGACTGACCACCTGCGTGACAGTGCCACAGTGTACTATAGCGCAGTAGTGCCACAGCGCCATATAGTGCCCAGTGCTGTAGCGCCACTGGCACAATGGTGGCCATGGCCTGAATTGCCAATCGCGCACAGCACGTCAGCAGCACGGCAGACGTCCGCATAAGCTACCTGGGCATGCACAATGCAGTGTACCGCACAGTCACAGATCTGCGCTATTGGCTTAGCCGGCTCAAATGAATTGCGCAAAGCGCAACGGCGTGATATTCAGACGACACATGCAAATCATCTGATCAGCCATTCAAAGGCGCAGTAGCGAGATTAGCATGTCATTAAAGTTGCGCAACACCTCATTTACATGCATTGCACTATAAACAGGCGACATTGTGCTGCGCTGGCCAGATTCGGTTACTGCAGGTGAGAGGTGAGTTGCATGCTGTGTGATGTTTTGGACAATGGTCATGGGAAAATGCTGTAGACTGCACAGTGACAGGTGTCCACTTCCCCATACAGATCGCCATGACCGAAGCAGAGACAAGGTGAGGGTGAGGATGGTGGGCGTGGAGGAGGCCCAACTTTACCACAGCAGAGACAGAGGCCCTCTTCCAGGCCTACCTGGAGGAGGGCCACTACTGAGTGGACGGGGGCACCCCCTCAGTCCCGTGCGGCTGCATGGGAGGGTAGCTCGGGCCGTGAACCTGCACAAGAAGCCACCAGTGCTCCGTGCAGGAATGCAAGAAGAAGATGGGACAGACCGCGGGAGGGTGAAGGAGAAGGTGGCAGCCTTCAGGGCGGCATGCTGGCACTGGCGGGGCCAGCCAGCGGTGTTGGAGCGGACCCGGCTGAGGACAGACTGGCTGCATCAATGCAGCGGGCGCTATTGAGGGCATACCGAGGTGGATTCCAGACAGGTGGAAGCCCATCACTGCAGTATGACATGGTGGTGGTGTTGGGGGAAGGTTGTTCACATGCACTCACATGTACTCTCTTTCTGTTACAGATCCTGTTCATCTTCAGGAGACGGTGGTGGTGGGTCCAGGCAGTGATGATGACCTGCTGGACATGGAGGAGGTCCATCCACCTCTGTCACCAGCCAGCATGCACTGCAGCAGCATGCACGCTGGGCCGCCAACTCTGGTGTCGGGTGATTCGAGTGTGGGGGTGCACAGCCTGTGTCTCAGCAGTCTGGCATGCAAGCATGCCAGCACGCTGTGACTGTGGCTGTAGCGCTACCTGCACCATTGATGATGCAAGGACTGCAATGGGCAGTGATATGTGTGTGTCCCATGATGGACACACAGCAGGCCAGCACGTGCCCTGGCCTTCTGGTTCCAACTTGTGTACCAGCATGTTGGCACAGTCCCAGGCTGTGCCTGTCAGCACCGGTGGGGCAGCACCGATGGCTGTGCAGGTGTCTGGCACTGTTGCAGCCACAGCGGTGGAACAGTGGACCCTGGGGCACAGCGGTTGGAGGGCAGCAGCAGCAGTCACCCACCAGGTCTGGGAGTACAGTGTCAGCGGTGGCACATGTCCGCCGCCTTTGATCCACCCATTCCTGGTCCTGGTGAACGGCGCCCACCCTCAAGGGTTGTTGTGCATCAGGACCTTCCACCCTGGGGACAGGATGCCGTTGGGGCACAGTACCCATTGGCCGAGCACACCGCCTGCTGCAGGAATCAGGTACAGCAGCAGAGGCGGGTTGCAATGTCTGTGGAGACACTGTCTGTGGCTGTGGGTGGCACAGCAGGGGTGTGCTCTGGACCGTGCAGAGCTGGTTCGTATCCGGACGGATGTGACCGCCGCCATTGACAGGCTGACCCAGGCAGTGGTCTCTGTCGTGGACGCATTGGGCACACAGTCAGGTGCCCCTGTACCGCACACCCCACACAGTTCACTCTCCACTCCCCATTCCCGGCGTCGTGCGACACCAGGCCTGTCGACGCCGGGTTCTGCTGTGGGCATCCCCAGCACCCCTGGTGCAAGTTTGTTCAGCATGCTGCAGACCCCTGTGTGGGCAAGGTCACGTTCACGCAGTGGGACCCCTGGTGGTCCAACAGTGCCACCCCATGTGGCCCCTGCTCAGCCTGCCAGGGCTGTTGGGTCACGGCGGGGCTGCCCACACATCTGCGGTGGCCGTGGGACAGTGCTACATGACTGACCTATCTCCCAGTGCGGGCCCTGTCTGGTGCTGCCCTGTGTGCAATGTGTATCATGGTGGGCAGTGCACTGCTGGGTGCTCTGCTCAACACGCTGACACACGGACCACCTGCACACCCTCCCAACTGCTGTCCACAGGTGCGTGTGCATGATGATGCCTGCATTGTACTGTACACCAAGGTGCAAAGGTGCCCAGCATCTGACACACGTACTTGGACAGTACAGGTGGTGGGGGTGGTCGGTGGTTCTGTGTGTTAGCAATGTCGGTTCTGCTGTGCATTGCATCTGCCCATGTACACTCTGTGCCTGGTGTGTGTGTGTCCATATGAGTGTTCACCCTCCTGATGGTATGTTTGTATACCTGAACCCTTTCACTCCCCTGGCCGTCATGCACCCCTGGTGTATTACCCTGTGTGCCTGTGGTTTGCGCATGGACAGTGTTGGTTGCACATGTCTCCTTGACTTACCTATGTTGTGCATAGTGCTCCTCTGTGATGGTGTCCCGGTGCAGCTGGGCCTGCCGGATCAGCCGGGGGTCCCGCCGTCCTGGGGGGGCTGCTTATCACCATCAACACCGGCGCCACTGGCGACCCCATCGCTGTCCCCCTCTTCAACCTGTAGGGCTATCCCACAGTCTTTGGCCATGTTGTGCAGGATGCAACAGGCCAGGAATATCCCACGGGCCTTTTGGGGGCTGTACTATAGGCACCGCCCGGAGGTGTCTAGGCATCGAAGCGTGCCTTGAGCATCCCAAACACCGGCTCTATGATGTTGCATGTGAAGCATGTGCCTCATTATAAGCGTTGCTGCGATGGGGTCATAGGGGCGCCGGTATGGTGTGAGCAGCCAGGGACGGTGGGTATCTGCTGTCACCTGTGTGGAGATAGTGGAGATCAGTATCATGTTCAGGTCCATATTGCCCATATCCCTGTGTGCCACTACCATGGCACCTGTGGCATTCCACCCTTGCCCCGAGTTTGCATTCCATACATGCGTACTCACCCACTAGATGGCCTGTGGGGATGTCCCCACTCTCGAATCGATGGCGCAGAGCGGACTGATGCCATATGAAGGCATCATGTGCTCCACCAGGGTGTGTGGCACAGACATTGATTATGCGCCCAGTGGCATCACACACCACCTGGCAGTTGACACTGGAGAAGCCCTTTCTGTTCCTATATGCAGCCCCATTGGGGTCAGGTGGCATGCAAATGGCCACATAGGTGCAGTCTATGGCCCCTAGCATGCCAGGCATATGTGCTACCCTGTGGAACTCCTGCATGTTTGCTGTACGCTCTGCCGCGGTGCTGGGGAAATGGATGTGCTCCGCAGCATGTGGCAGCAGTGCGCTGAGGAATTTGGTGAGGATGCGTGATGTGGCCAACTGTGTGATGCCTGTGGTGTCCCCTGTCAGCCTGTGGAAGGTGCCCGTGGTGAGCAGGCACATGCAGGCTGTCACCTTGGTCTCCACTGACAGAGCGTGACTCCGTCGTGAGGGTGCCTGCATCACATCACTGCACAGCTCACAGAGCCGCCTCAGTATTGCCCTGTTCAGGTGGTACCGGCCCACAATCTCTACATCTGTGTACAGCTCATAGCTGATGTGGGCACGGTACTGCCTGTTGGGGGCGTACTGCCGACGGGCCCTTCCACGGCCTCATCCCCCTGCAGCTTGCATTCTCATCCCCCTCATTACAGCTTCCATGTGGAAGCTGGCATTGTCCCTCTCCCTGGCTTCTGACCCCCCCTGGCTGGTGTTGCTGTGTTACCCCCGCTGTCCTGACTGCTACTTCCACTGCACTGGGCACCCCCCTCTGGCCTCTGCAGCCTATGGCCCACGCTTGCCTTGCCTGCCCTAGCCTGTCACTGTCTGTCTGTCTGTCTGTCTGTCTCTCTCTCTCTACCCACTTGGCATCCTTGTAGCGTTCTTGCACCGCTTCCTTGAGCCTTTTTATTTTGGCTCATTTCCGCTAGTGCACAATTTCTGGCAGTTCCGCTATTGCACAATGCTCAAGTCTTTCAATTTCACTTTGCGCTCTTTATGCATGGCTCCACCCACGTCGGTTGTGCATGCCTTCCTTTGCATTGCACTGTTGCTCAGCATGTTTTCGGTGGCGCAACTGCCTCCTGCTGAATATCGCAAAATGGCGCACTTTTGGACTTGAGCATGTGCAACCCTATTGCGCATGGCACAACCCTTTTGAATATCCGGGCCTCTGTCTCTTAAGTACCACAAGGATTAACAAGTATGTGTGAATGCCAAATGTTTGCCGCTGGTATTGCTGTTGTACCGGGTCTTGCTTCTACTCATTATATTTGCTTGTGCACATGCTGAAGAAACATGTTGTGGTAGCTTGCTGGAGTAGTGGGTTGTGGAGGTGTGGCAGTATTGTGGCGAATGCCAGCAGTGCTTTTTGTGACTGGTCTCTGTGGTGTCAATGGAGGAGCACGCTGTCAATGACAGCAGTTTTGAAGCATGACACCAACCTGAAAGAAATTTGCTGCTGCAATTAAGGAACATCTTGTCATAGGAGAATCAGCTGTTTTTTCTGAACAGTCTGATGCCAGGGAGGTACCTGATTGAGGCAGCAAATAGCAGCTTGCCTTGTCTGGTGTCACATTTCAATAAACATTGTGGTGGTTGTCACCATCCGCCTCTCACAGTCCCCATGAAAGCAGATGGGGGTGCCCAATCCCCCTGTTGGCAAGACCCCTCCCCAGTTCATTTGCCAATTGGGAAATCCAATCCCCATCGGCATACTTCCCCCCCATTTGTTGTGTACCAAGGGGGGAGCCCAGTCCCCCTTGGCTTATGCACCCCCCCAAACACACTGTATGTGCCATTGGGGGGGCCAAATCCCCACTGGCTCCAGACTCCCTAACAAACAATCAGGTGGCATGCTGGGAGCCCACCCCAGCGTGCCTATTGTCCCTATAAGTAGAAAAACTGTCCCATGAGTTTGTTTTTTTTAAACCTGTGAAAACAGAAAGCCATCACTCGTTGTGTCTGTTGCCCCCTTCCCCAACCCCTACCCACCATCTGTGCACCCCACCTCCCCACACACCCCTCACTCCATACTTACCTCCAGAGCCTGGTGCGATGATCTTCGATAAAGCGGGAACACATCTGCACTCTTCAAAGTTGACCACAAACTGAAGAAATTCCAGTAAGCTGTATAATGACATAAATGGAGATTTTTCATCTTAGGTTAATATTGTGGTCATTTTTGTGAATTTTGGTACCAAATTTTCAACATGGGGTTCTTGGGACCCTTCCTCATGAATTCAGTCACTGTCATCTGGTTTTGGTCCCAAAAGGTAATTCTGCAGTCACTGCACGGAATCACCTTTCAGGACCAATTAACAAAACGACAGTGTCATGGTTCATGAGGTGGGCACCCAAAAAGCTTATGTTGCAAATTTGGTGAAAAATTCCAAAAATGACTGTGTAACGAGCATGCATTGCACAGTTTCCACGCAGACTCATAACTTCGAGAATTTGTAATATTTGCACTCAAAATTTTCAACATTGGCATTTTTTTACACCTCCTTGTGAACAGTACAGCTGCCATTTTTGCATCCTGGTCAAAATGTGTTTTTGCACATCCGGCGCACAATAGAGTGGTTGCTTTGGGAAATCAGTGTTTGTGACAGATTAAGAAAATCACAGTGACACTGTTCATGAGCAGAGGTCACAAAATGCCAGTGTTGAAAATATGGCGAAATAATTCCATGAAATGACTGTGTTACGAGTGTGCATTGCACAGTTTCCACGTATGTTCATAAGTTCGAGAATTTTTAATATTTTCACTCAAGATTTTCAACATTGCCATCTCTTCACACCTCCCTATGAATGATACAGCTGCCATTTTTCATATACTACCCAAACTGTGTTTTCACACATCTGGTGCAGAATGGTGTGGTCACTGTGGCAAATCAAAGTTCGGGATAGAGTAACAAAATAACACTGCCACTGTTCATTAGCAGAGGTCCCAAATGCTTTCATGAGGTGGGGTCACAAAAAGGTCATGCTGAAAATTTGTAGTGTAAATACCAACAAATGCCCAGGGTGTTAGGGGTTCTAACCATAAAGTCCCCCCCCCCACCGTACAGACTGACCAGCATCAGGGGTGTGCCTTTGGATTGCCGGCTGTAATGCTCATGCCATTCCACCCCAACCCACTCCTTCACCCTGCAGCCAGTAACAGGCATCAAGGTGTGCTTTGGACTCTTCAGCCCCAACGTTCACTCTGTTCTCCTACCGTATACTGCTCCCATCTCAGTGTATGTTCTTATGGAATGGGGTGACTGTAAAGCCAAACACCCCAAGGCACACCTCAACACTTGTCGGTGTCTGCAGGATAGGGTGAGGTGAAATGACATGAACATTATGGGTGATGACCCAAAGGCACACCCTAATGTCTGTCCATCTCTGCAGGGTGGAGGTGGGGTTGGCATGAGTTCAGTACTTCACTGCCATTCCTACTCTGCATCTGTCTAACTCCTGCACTTTCAATGCTAATATCAGCAAGCAAACATTCGGCATTGACAAATGCTTGTTTTTACTATGTATTTTCCCAAGATACAGCAGATGAGATCCAGTGTCTCATTTTCAGTGGTGTCCTGCTTTTTACCCAGGATAGGGCAGCTGAGAGGCATAATCTACTTTTAAGTGGGCTCCCAAAATGTGACCTAAAATATCGAACAGTCTTTTTATGACCTAACATTATGAGCAAGACAGGTGACATTTGTAAAATCCCATCTGAAAGGTGATTCTGTTGTGCAACTGTGTAAACAAGTTTCAGAGAGGATTTGAAAAATTACACCTGCTATGTTCAGGAGGTGGGGTAACACAAGAGACATACTGAATATTAGAACTAAAATCTGTAAAAAAATAAAGTTATGAGTAAATGTTGGAACAATTCGTTTCCTCATAACTTTGTTGGTTTTTCACATTTTTGCCCTAGATTTTCGACATCATATTTTTTTAAGCACTCCTTCTGAGCATGATATGTGTCATTTATAAAACAATGGCTGAAATTTCATTTTTTAAATGACAACTGTCACATTAAAGGGACACTATCAACCTATTTTTCATCATATTATTTCTAGTTGAAACCTCACATTTTATGATTGCTTACCCTCTCTGAAATTCAGTGATGTTGCTGTTTGTTTTGTCTGTCTCATTGTTTAGTAGAACTGAAATTCATGGCAGTGTATATTTATAAACAACCATGTTTTTGTTTACAATCCTAGCTCTGTTCTAACTGCATGCTTTCTGAGCATTAGAAATGCACCCAAATAGTTCAGTCGCTCATAAGGAAGTAGCCTCCTAAACTCCCATAGCATCATGAGGTGCTAGAATGTTTTGTGGGCATTCCCAAGTCCAGAAAAGATATATTTGGAGCTGATTAAGGAATGTAAACAAACCTGTTTTGGTGTGGTAACACCAGTATGTTGGGCAGTCTGTTTTTTTTTTTATTTTTGTAAAGAAAATCTGACTTAAAATCAAACTACCAGCTACATCAACAATCTTTACAGAATGCTGGCAATCATAAAATGTGTTTTTTAAATTAGGGACATTCTGAGACATATGAGGGTTGACAGTGTCCCTTTAATGAGCTAGTAAGAAAAACTGGCTATGTTGAAAAGTTGGGGTCAAAATATAAAAAATTACCACAGTTACAAGCATACATTGAAAAATTACAATGTAGACTCATAACTTGGTTGTTTTTTCATATTTGCACCCCAGATTTTCAATATAGCCTTCTTATGAGCCCATCTAATGAACAAGGATGGAGAAAATGTTTAAATTCTGCCCAAAAGTTGATTTTGCACCACAAGTGTGGAAAGACATATTGGCCAGGTTTTAAAAAATGACAGCTGACACATTCATGAGGTGCTGTGCTAAAATAGCTATGCTGAAAATTAGGGGTCAAAATATTGAAAATTACCAAAGTTACAAATCTGTATTCATAAATTTCAATGCAGGCTGATAACGTCATTGTTTTTTTAAATATTTCTAACCCACATTTTCAACATAGCCTTCTTAAGACTCCACCCCATGAACAAGGGTGGAGAAAATATTCAACTCCTGCCCAAAAGGTGATTTTGTGCAGTGACTGCAAAACCACCTTTCAGGACACATTTGCCTAATTTCACTGACATTGTTCATGAGATGGGATCCCAAAAAAGTCATGTTGAAAATTTGCAGTAAAAATTTTCAGAAATGACTGAGTAATGCCAGTAATTTCAAAACCCCATTGAAATACATTGAGCCACATACCTGATTTGCTCAGTTTGTGGTCCGGCGTTTAAGATTGAAGATGTGTCTGTAGTCCAAAAAGGACTATGGTATTGGTCCCCCAGTGGGTAAGTAAAGGCTTGGGAGAGTGTTGGGTGGTGGATGCTGAGTAGGAGGGTTGGGTGGGGGGGACAGTAATGGCTGCAACACACATCTATGGACTATTTCCATCTAGCCATCTGGGAACTAGTGACCATCGAACAGTGTGGTTCACAATAAACACAGCAATAGAGTCAAGCCATACAAAGACAAAAGTATTGGACTTAGGAGGGCTGACTTTGCCAAAATGGGTGAGTGCCTAAGGAATGCACTAGCAAATGGGCAGGAAGGAGGGGTGGAAGAACAATGGGGAATAATAAAAACTGCCATCACAGAGGTAACGAGCCTTTGTGTGAAGCAAATAAACAAAACAAGACGATGTAAGAAACCACTATGGTTCTCAAAGGAAGTGGCAGTGAAGGTTGAAGAGAAAAAGAAAGCATTCAGGAAGTACAAGGAATCACAGAAGGAGCAGGACAGAGAACTATATCAGTTAAAGCAAAAGGAGGCTGGGAAGGCAGTCAGAACTGCAAAGGCCCAAACCGAGGAAAAGATAGCCAACTCAGTTAAGAAGGGGGATAAAACCTTTTATAGGTACATCAGGAGCAAAGGAAGACCAAGGGAGAGATAGTGAGGCTTAATAAAGGGGAGGGAGGGTGGGCAGAGGGAGACTGTGAAAGGCAGAGATACTAAACAAATATTTTTGCTCAGTATTTACAAATGAAGAGGGGGAGGTACATAAAACAAACAGTAGTAACAGTCTGGATACAGAAGTTGATACCAGTCCATTTACAGAAGAAAGGGTTCTGAAAGAACTCTTAAAAATGAAGGTGGACAAAGCAATGGGGCCTGATGGGATTCATTCCAGAATTCTAAAAGAGCTAAGGGTAGAACTAGTGACACCACTGACTACCCTTTTTAACAAATCATGGGAGGATGGGATGGTACCCGAGGACTGGAGAAGGGCAGATGTGATTCCCCTTCACAAAAGTGGGAGCAAGGCAGAAGCAGGAAACTACAGACCTGTTAGTTTAACCTCAGTGATAGGGAAAATGATGGAATGACTTCTGAAGGAAAGAATTGTCGAGTATCTAGAGGCCCGAGGGGCACAGGACCCTAGGCAGCATGGATTCACAGCGGGAAGGTCATGCCAGACAAATCTGATAGATTTCTTTGACTGGGTGACCAAAGTAGTAGATCAGTGAGCGGCTGTGGACATGGCCTACCTAGACTTTAGCAAAGCATTTCACACAGTCCCACACAAAAGATTAATATACAAGTTAGCCAGCCTGGGAGTGGGTCCCAAGATGACAGCCTGGGTAAAGAATTGGCTGGAGAATAGGACACAGAGAGTAATAGTAAATGGAGTCCACTCAGAAGAAAGGAGGGTTACTAGTGGGGTACCGCAGGGTTCAGTATTAGGACCGGTCCTCTTCAACGTCTTTATAAGCAACATTGAGGAAGGACTGGAAGGAAAAGTATGTCTCTTTGCAGATGACACTAAGATCTGCAACAGAGTTGATGCACAGGGTGGGGTGGAAAGGATGAGAAGGGACTTGGCAAGGTTAGAGGAATGGTCAAATGTATGGCAGCTTAGATTCAATGCTAAGAAGTGCAAGGTAATGCACCTGGAAAACAAAACCCAGGGAAGAGTACACAATGGGGGGTGAGATACTAACAACAACAAAAATGGAAAGGGACTGGGGTAGTCATATCAGATGACCTAAAGGTGGGCAAGCAATGTGAGAGGGCAGCAAGGAGGGCTGGGGGGATACTGGGATGCATAGGGAGAGGCATCACCAGTAGAAAACAGGAAGTTATTATCCCTCTGTACAGACAGCTGGTGAGACCCCATCTGGAGTACTGTGCAGTTCTGGAGACCCAGTCTCAGCAAAGACATGGACAGGATGGAAGCTGTCCAGAGGAGGGCATTCAAATGGTGCAGGGTCTGCAACGGAAGACATATAAAGAGAGACTTAAGTAGCTTAATATGTATAGCCTTGAGGAAAGGAGGGAGAAGGGGACATGATAGAAACTTTCAAATACCTCAAGGAATCAACAAAGTCCAAGAGGGTAGCATCTTTCAAAAAAAAGAGCAAAAGAACAAAGGGCCAATCTGAAGATAGATGGGGTGGCTCAGAGGTAATTTGCAAGGAAGTATTTTTCTCACAGAGAGGGTTGTGGATGCATGGAATGGCCTTCCGGAGGAGGTTGTGGAGTCAAAATCAGTGGTGGAATTCAAGCATGCATGGGACAGTCATACGAAAATTCTGGGGGGTCGGGGTAAGAAGAAGTAGGCCGCTGGTTAACTAGGATCTGCAGCTTATCCAGTAGGTAGGGAAATGGGCAGACTGGGTGGGCCAAGCGGTCCTTATCTGCTGTCAGATTCTATGTTTCTATGTTTCTTTTTTTACAAGGTTGATTTAAAAAAAAAACTACGAAGGATGGTTTTCTTTAATTCAGGTGGTGATACCAGGGGATTGGGCACCCCCAGTGTGGGTGTTATGTTTTGTAGCACCAGGGGTGGGCTCCTGAGTGCTGCAGAAGTAAAATGGTTAAGGTGGGGGGGTAGCAGACAGTATGGGAACTGGCACCACAGTGCTAGAATATTAACATGGGTTGGGCTGGGGGAAGGGCAATTATGGTGGCGGCAGCAACAGACATCGATGGATGTTTTTCTCTTTTGTGGGGTGTATTTAGAAAAAAAACACTATGAGCGATGTTTTATTTCAGTTGGTGACACTTGGGGACTGGGCACCTCTAGTGTTAGATTTATATTTAGCAGCACTAGGGTGGACTGCCCAGTGCTACAGAAATTAAATGGATAGGGTGGGGGGTGGCAGCCGGCACGGTGGATTGGGCACCCCATACCAGAATATAGGTTGGGCTGGGGGGCAGTAAACAGACATGGATGGATGGTTTTATCTTTTACAGGTGTAGGCTGGTTTTGAGTAGGCTGATCATGACAGATCAGTTGTACTTGATGGGTGGCATTATGCAGATCAAAAAAAGCCAGCTAAAACTTTGTTTTGCTCAGGGCTGCTGCACCCATTGATTTCTACGGCAAATGGATGAAATTTTGGCCTGCTCAGCCATGGAGACTGTGTACTCATTTGTTTAGAAATTTACTACTTCCACTGCACGTGTGCACACCGTGAACATAACAAGCATTTGTCAATGCCGAATGTTTGCTTGCTGGCATTGGCAGTGGTAGCGTAGAAGTTACAGAGCTGCGTAATAGGAATGGCAGTGAAGTTTATTTATTTATTTGTTTATTGAATAGAATCGGAATTACAATCCTTTGTGTCACAGACTCTTTTGCAAAGGCTCCACGTCAGATACAGGGGGTGGAGGGTAAACAAGTACAGGAATAACATACAGACAACCATTATTGACAATACAGTACTGGAGACACAGTCCAGGCATTAACTTAGATAAACTGGTGACAGACGTAGGCAGTAGTCTGTAGGACATTTGAAACAGAAAAGACATGAAGGCAAGAGAAAGACAAGAAGGCAAGGCTTATACGTGGGATCTATAGAGACCCTGTGTCGGAGGAAGGAGGGTACGGGGAAAACAAGCATTGGGCAGGGTTAGCCACAGTCACATATGGCAGATTCAAGAAGTTGAGCTTTGAGGCCTGATTTGAAATGGTAGATGCTATGGGTCAGAGAGAGCGGCGGAGGTAATGCATTTAGTCAAAGTGGGGCACGGTAGTAGAAGGATCTTTGGCCAAGGGATGTTCTACAGCGGGGGATAAGAAATGAGGGGTTGGCAGTGAGCCTTGTATTGCGTCTGATGGGGGCAGCGCTGACAATGGAGAGAAGGCTGGTGGGGGCTTGCTGGAGATGTATTTTTTTTTGCGAGGATGCAGGTGTGGTACTTTAGCCTTTGTTGGAAGTTAAGCCAACCAGCTAGAGCATAGAGCTTACAGGTATGGGTGAGTCTGTCGCAGCCAGTGACTAGACGACAGGCTTTATTCATGACAATGTTAATGTAACGTAGTGTGGTGGGTTCTGCTGAGCCATAGATCACAATCCCGTAGTCAATTAGGGAGAGGACTGAGGAGGAGACTGCAAGCTGCATGGCCTGTGCGGGTAAGCAGTGTTTCAGTCTGTAGAGGATACCTATCCTGGCATTGATAGTGGACGCGAGGAGTTGAATGTGACTATGGTAGGAGAGGGAGGTGTCTAACGTGATGCCCAGATATTTAAAACTATTAACTTGTTCCAGAGAGGTGCCTTGTGTGTTTTTGATTAGGAGCGCAGCCTGACTGTCAGGGCTTTGGCGGTATGCAAAGATCATAGCCTTAGTTTTGCTATAGTTGATGATCAGGCGGTGTTCAGTGAACCATGTTTCAAGTTCCCAGAAGAAGCCCTGTAGGGCAAGTTGGAGGGTACTAGGATGTGGGTGTTTCCAGAACAGGACCGCATCATCAGCATAGAGTAGAAGATGACTGCTGCATGCCTTGGGGAGAGAGTTTAAAAAGAGGGTGAAAAGAAGTGGTCCAAGTATAGATCCCTGTGGAACCCCTGAGCAGACTGCTTTGCGGGAGGAGATGGTGGCATTTATTCTGACTTGTTGAGACCGGCCTGAGAAGTAATCTTTAAACCAGGCCGTAGCTTCAGCAGCTACATTTAGCTTTGGAAGGACACTGAGCAGGAGTTCATGATTGACAGTGTCAAAAGCCTTGGACAGGTCCACATAGAGTGCACCAGCGATAGAGCCTTGGTCGGGGCCTCGTGGTACAAACGAGGTGAGTTCCGCGTAGTGCAGTGACAGTGCTAATGGCCAGTCCGAAACCATGTTGTTCCTGGCAGAGAAGGTTCTGTTTTATTAGGTGTTCAGTTATCTGGTCTGATACTATTTTTTCGAGTGCTTTGGAGAGAGGAGGAAGTATTGAAATTGGTCTATAGTTGCTGGGGCTTGCAGCGTCACTGCTTTTCAAAATGGGGGTGATTGTGGCTCTCTTCCAGAATGAGGGGAACTGACTGAGGCAAAGCGAGAGGTTGATAATTTTAGTAAGGTGTGGTAATGTGACATCAAGGGTCAGCCGGATTAGTTTAAGATCAAGGGAGTCATTGCTGAAACGGGTATTGGCAATAGCATTAGCAATGTAGTGTTTTGCCTCACGGCAGGAGATGACTCTCAGCCTGAAAGGTACAGAGTTGCCATTATGCAAGAAGTCAGGAGGTGTGTGGGAGGGGAGTGGGTTGAAGAAATTAGGAGGGAGGATATGGGAGAGATCCGAGAAAACGGAGTTAAGGGCTTCTGCAATAGCGGAAGGATACTGGGTGAGAGTCCCATTGATAGAGAGTTGGGTAGGGGAGGGGGAGCAGGATTTTCCACTAAGTTCTTTTATGTTTTCCAGAATTTTTACTATCTCCCCAGGAGGCAAGGGTTTGTTGATGATGCCGCTTTACGCTTGCCGTAGGGCCAAGTACATTTGTTGCGGGCCTCCCGGTATAGTTGCCTATCATGCATACGTTGGGAGTCAAGTGCCTTATGCCATAGGTTGTCCCTCTGCTGGAGCAGGTGTAGAAGTGAGGGTGTGATCCAGGGTGTGGTTCTGGTTTTTACTACTTGCTTCATGTGGGGAGCATAAATGTCACAAGCCTTGTTGAACGTGGTTATAAAGTGTGAGAGTGCTAGGTCAACTGACTGTGAGGTGTAGATGGGGAGCCAGTTGCTGTAGATGAGATGGGCTTTGAGTTTTGCAATACCACCTCTTTTTAGCCATCTCTGTAAAGAGATTTGAGGTGGAGCAGTAGGCATTTTACCAGACCACCAGCAGATCACTGGGGAATGGTCACTGATGGTGTCAGGGAGCACCGTGACATGGGAGAGGTTCCTTGGCCTGTTGGTGAAGATAAGGTCCAACAGGGTGGAGGTCCCAGATCTAATGTTCTGTCTGGTGGGGGAGGTGACGAGCTGGGCAAGATCATATGCCATGGCAGTGTCTTTAAAGCTGGATAAGGCTGGGGATAGCCAGTTGACATTGAAGTCACCCAAAATGATGGACTCATTCGTGTTAGGTAGGAGTGAGAGACTGTGGAGGAGGGAATCAAATGCAGGTTTTTGGCTTCGAGGGGGGATATAGGCCGAGGTAATGGAAGTGTTTTGAACCAGACTGAGTTTGACTGTAAGTGCCTGGGCCATGGAGTGGTGAGGGGTTTGAACTACAGTGGCTTGGTGTGAGGATTTAACATATATTGCACAGCCACCCCTCCTGCTGATCCTATTGGACCGAAGATGGAATAATTACTGAGGGAGACCACATTGTTGGGAATATTTTCAGAGAGCCAGGTTTCTGAGAGGGCTAGGATATCCGGTGCATGCTGGGCAACCCAGCCTTGGACGAGGTGTGTTTTTGGCAGACTGCAAATATTAAGGTGACTATCAGTAGGCTCCCCTTGTGCTGTTGTGTGGCCATTGTACTGGGTGGTCCAGGGTTAGGGTGGACATTGCCAGATAATAAGAGAAGTAGAAAGGCGTTTCGAAGGAGGGCCAGCCTGCAGAGCTTGGATGAGTGACATTGGGATTGGTAGGGAGTAGTGTTTTTAGTACTGGTGGTGGGTACTGGGAGACAGGGGAAAGATGCCAGTTAGTAGGGTTGGGATATGGAAAGGCACGAGTTTCGGGCTTACCAATGTGGGGTATGCTTGTGGTCTGATAGGGGGGAGTGCTGATGTGCAATGCTTATCTTGTGGGGGCGAGAGGGTTAGGTTGAGGGTGTGTGAATAAAGGTCAGCAGAAATCTTTTGGCCTGTGAAGGAGATGTTAGAGGGACTGCATCTGTAGTAATCATAAGTACAATAATGGTACGTGTGGAGTTTGACGCAGTGTGGGTTGGGAGCCACGGAGGGGGTAGTAGAGTAAGTTGTAAGAGCTTGGAAATCAGGAGGGCTGCAACTAGTGAGGACAACATTGTATAGGTGGATAGAGAGAGAAAATTGCAGCAGCAGCCACTAGTGTTAGTTTTGTATAACCTGCAGCTGGAAAAGTGAGCTGATAGGATATTTCACAATGTCACCTGACCAACCCTGGCTATAAAGTTGATAGCCGAGCAAGGGTGGTGGGGCAGTGGGGAGCCGAACGCATAGCGTTCAACGGGACAGAAACACCAGAGCAAATGAAATCACTGCTTGGCTGCAGCTTACAGGCAGAGAAAATGAACTCGCAAGCAGCCTGTGTTTTGGCGTTGAATAGCAGACTGCAGCCTGTGTTTCTCAGTTCGATAGCAACATGGGTTCTAGCCAAGGGCTCTGTTTCCAGAGCCTGAGTAGTCCAGCGCCAGGGGAGAGAGCGAGTAAAAAGGCGCTAACTTTGAATTCTACAGCGCGGTCCTGTTGGCGTACCTGTCCTTCTTTGGGGTGTGAGCCGAAAGTCAGTATTGAACTGAAGCCAACCCCACCACCAATCTGCAGAGAGTGACAGGCATTGGGGTGTGCCTTTGGGTCGTCAGGCATAACGGCCACGCCATTTCAGTACACCCCACACTGCAGACACTGGAAAGTGTCACGGTGTTCCTTGGGGTCTTTGGTCCTTATGCACATGCCATTCTATTAGGAAATACAGTGGGATGGGTGCGATACAGGAGAATGGGGTGAACTTTGGGGCCGAAGAGTCCAAGGCATACCTCGATGCTTCTCACTGGCTGCAGGGTGTGGAATGGCATGAGCATTACAGGCAAGAATCCCAAGTCACACCCCTGATACCTGTCATTCTCTACAGGGTTGGGCGTTATGGTTGGAAACCCTAATACCTCAGGCATTCATTGGTATTTTCACTCCAAATGTTCAACATGGTTTTTTTGTGACCCCACCTCATGAAGAGGGGGAATATCAGCTTCTTAGCCGAAAGCTGCTTATGCACAGCGACTACAGCATTTAGCACCACAGGTGCAAAAACATTCTGAACAGGATGTAAAAATGACAGCTGTACTGTTCATGGGGAGGAGTAAAAAATGGCAATGTTGTAAATCTGCAGTAAAAATATTTAAAAAAATGGTGAAGTCATGAGTGTACATAGAAACTGTGCAACGCACACCCATAATATGATTAGGTTGGGGATTGTTTTACAGCAGATTGTCAACTCAGGCATTTTGGTGCCTCCAATCATGAACAGTGTCACTGTGATTTTCTTTATCTGTCCCGAACAATAATTTCCCACAGCGACCACGCATCTCTGTGCTGAAAGTGTGAAAACACACTTCAGCCATGTTGTGAAAAATGACAGCTGTACTGTAAATAAGGCAGTGTGGAAAATTGCCACTGGTGAAAATCCGAACTTAAAATATTACAAAGTTATGAACTTACTAGGGTACGTGGAAACTGTGCAATGCTCACTCGTAACACAGTCATTTTATGGACTTTTGTCACCAAATTTTCAACATAGCTATTTTGAGACCTCTGCTCATGAACAGTGTAACTGCGATTTTCTTAATCTGTCCCAAACATTGCTTTCACACACCAACAGCACCATTGTGCGCTACATGTGCGAAAACACATTTTGGGTGGCATATGAAAACTGACAGCTGTACTGTTCATAAGGAGGTGTGGTAAAATAGCAATGTTAAAAATCTGGAGTGTAAATATTGAAAATTTAGAACTTACGATACGTGGAACTGCTGCTTCGTCGTAAAACCAGTCATTTTGGAATTTTTTCACCAAATTTTCAACATAGCCATTTTAAGACCTCTGCTCATGAACAGTATCACTGTGAGTTTCTTAATTTGTCCCATACATTGATTTAGCACACCGACTACGCCATTGTGCGCTACATGGGCAGAAACACGTTTTGGGTGAGATGTGAAAAATGACAGCTGTACTGCTTATAAGAAGGTGTGGTAAAATGGCAATGTTGAAAATCTGGAGTGAAAATATTGACAATTTGTGAACTTACCAGCGTGCGTAGGAACTGCGCAACACACACTTGTAAAACAGTTGTTTTTTGAAATTTTTCCACCAAATTTTCAGAATAGGCTTCTTGAGAGCCCACCTTATGAACACTGGCAGTGACATTTCATTAATCAGTCCCAAAAGGTGATTTCGCACAGTGACTGCGAAATCACCCTTCTGGCCCGAATAATGCCATGACAGTGACATCATTCATGAGAAGGGGTCCCAAAAACCCCATGTTGAAATTTGGTGCAAAAATTCCAAAAATGCCTGAGATATGCAACAAAGTTGAAAACCCCCTACCTAGCCCATTATACAGCTTACCGCCATTTCCTCAGTCTGTGGTCGGCTTTGAAGAGTGCAGATGTGTTCCCGGTCCACCAAAGATCATTGCGCCAAGGTCTGGAGGTAAGTATGGAGTGAGGGGGGTGTGGGGAGACAGGGTGTGCAGTGGGTGGGTGCGGGTTGTGGGAGGGGGGCCAGGGAGACTACGTGGGACTGTTTTTTCTTTACAAGTGTTCTTTTTGTTTCCAATGACGATGCAGGACATTTGCCATGCTGGGATGGGTTCCCATCATGGCACAAGGACAGTTAGGGGAGCATTCAGCCGATGGGGGATTGGGCACCCCCGTCGCCCAAAGCATTGATTGCCACACTGGGGTAGGCTCCCAGCGTGGCACCCAGTACTCAGGGGGGTGAGGACAGTGGAGCCAATGGGGGATTGGGCACCCCCCCAGCTATATCATGAGTTGTCACGCTGGGGTGGCGCCCAGCGTGAACGCATAAACTTTGGGGGGTGGGGCGCAGGCACAGCCGGCGGGGATTGGGCACCCCCATCGGTTATACAGTGTGTGCATGCATGTGGGGTATGCACACTGAGGCAGGGGGGAGCTGCGTATGAGAGCGATATCTTATCGCTGCTCACTGAAGCATAGCTCCCCCTTTCAACTGTATGCCACTGCATTTTGGAGCTTGTCATAGACAGCTCCATCATCCATTGGCTTACAGGGGCCGCGCCTGCCAACACACTGATTGAATTGGAAGAGCGGGTGACACACCTCTGAAATCTCAGATGATGGCACTATGTATCTTGCACATGTGTGCAAGCAAACATAAACATAATAAATGTATCTTAATTTTTGAAGACCTTTTTTTTTTTTTTTGTGCGTGCATATGTGACGTATGAATGAGGGATCCACTCACTGTAGATCAAGGGAGGATATGAAAAGGTGCAGATACATGGGGGGGTGAACAAAATGGTAGACAGTAAGCCCTACAGGTAGTACAGTACGCTCAAGTTCGTTTGCATAGGTTTTAGCAGCGGGGAGTTCACATTGACAGAGTCTAGTAAGAGAAAACGCTTGGAATTACACATACAACGAAGTCTGAGTTTTCACATCAAATGCTGAGGTATTTTTTTTCTGGAGGATTAGAACCCATGGAGTCCATGAAGGTGTGCTTTGTAGAGCTGGCGTGTGTAAGGACTGTTAGGCACCCACACATTTTGGTGGTCCTGCTTTGGCAGGGAAACAGTTTATTAAAGTAATGACGTGTGGCTTGTCTCTCTAAGCTGGACAAGACTACACCATCCTATCAGGCAACTGACACAGTTGATGTGTGTGGTTGGGGGGGGAGGAGCTGCTCATTGAAGCGTAGCTCCCTCTTTCAACTGTATGCCACTGCATTTTCAACTGCTGTCATAGACAGCTTCAGCAGTGATTGGAGAACTGTGACCACGCCTGCAAACACACTGACTGAATTGGAAGATGCTGACACACCTCTGAAAAACTCAGATGATGGCACTATGTTTCTTGCACATGCGTGCAAGCAAACATAAAAATGGCTCTATAAACTGACTGTCATCAAAATTCTTGTGTTGTTAAGCAGCAGATTTCCAGTTAGCTGATTTTGCTCACAATCTCTGTGAATTAAACCTGGAGTCCACATAATGCCATGGACTGCTCGAAGTTCTATTTTTGCTGCTGCAAATGGAATATCATAAAAACAATAAATCGAACTAAAAATAAATGAAAGAAAGCTCTTAAAAGCTGCCTTCCTCATGACATTTAGTGGTTCCAATAGGAAAGTAAGCAATGGGTGAGGAGGCAGCAGGTACCACATCTTCAATATGAGTTTCATGCTTCAAAGTAAAGGTATTAATCTTGTGGATGCCAACATATTGGGCAGATACAGTGTTTTCACTCCCTATATTACTTAGTTGTTCAGTAAACTCCTAATGCAATGCCATATCCCCAGAACGGAAAACACAGGGACCATAAACCCAGAAACATAGAAGCTGATGGCAAATAAGGACTGTGTGGCCCACCTAGTCTGCTCATTTTCCCTACTTAATGCAACGCCTAATACATGACCACTAAACAATAATGTGTACAGTAGACTAACTGACTTTCTATACTTCTGCAACTTCAGACATTAACTATGAAGTTAAGGACTCCTAGTGTAATTTTTGTCTTGGAAAGAATGATCTGTTGGAATAAGAAGCACCCAATGTGCAGCAGAGGGCGCTTGGCCTTATAATACCCTGTTGCAATGACAAGCACCCTCTGTTGCACATTAAGCCCTGCATCATTCCAGCAGGTCAACAGGTCATTATTTCTCAGAGAATGACTGAAACTATGGTCCTTATTTCTATTATAAACCCCACATTAAAGAAAACTTTTTTAGTTTTGAAATTAAAAGTTGTTTTTAAGTATGAAATTGCCAGTGGGATAGTGTTTCAATGAAGCAGAATACTGTTTATGTTAAAGGACATTAATAGTGAAAGAGAGACATGTGGACAGACACAATGCTTTATGTACTGTAAAACATTCTTTGAGGTTAATATGTAACTTTAGAATTAAACTGTTTAATGGATTTTTTCAAATTAACCACTGTTGATTCAGAATGTGCTACCCTCTGCTTTCAATCAGTTTTTTTAGTATCACAGGTATTTCTAATTGTTATGGTTCACCTACCTCAGCTGCATATCAGACTCCATTAACAGTATGTTCAGATCCATGATCGTCACTGGATCCCCAGTGGAAATGAAATTGCTTCAGCCTGTAGTGTCCAGTGATTGGTCCACCTCTCAGAACTGTGAACAGTAATGCATGCAAAGTTAGCCTTAGTGAAGATACTGCTAGACTGCAATCCTATTTCCTACATTTGCAACACTTAGGAGTTCCATCCACCAACACATGCTTCATTTTTATGTTTGCTTGCACGCATGTGAAAGAAACATAGTGCCACCTTATGAGCTTTCGTAGGTGTGCCACCTTGCTTTCATTGTCCTGCTCCTTCTTGCAGGCATGGCCTCACCACAGCAATAAATGTTTGCGCTGTCTATGACAGCAGTTCAGATGTAGTGGCATATAATTGAAAGCAAAACACCGCTACAATAAGCGGTGGTAACATGTAGGCAATTTGCATACTGCCATCGACCTACACTCAGCACTGCAGGAGAACAGCTGTCATAGACAGATCTGTTTTTTTTCTATCCCCCAACCCAAAAAACACCCATGTAGCATTCAGGGCCACCCCAGCATGCTCATGCCTCCCACACTGTATTGCCGATGGGGTGCCCAATCCCTCATTGGCTCCACCGCACCTCCCAAAACCAGACTTCCAGGTACCATGCTTGCAGCTAACCCCACCATGGCAAAAATTTGTATTGCCAACAGAGGTGTCCAATCCCCCATCAGATCCACCGTATCCCCCCAAAACCAGACTTCCATGTGCCATGCTAGGAGTTCACCCCAGTGTGGCAAATGTTTGTATTGACCACAGGGGTACCCAATCCCCCATTGGCTCCACTGTATTCCCACCCAAAACCAGACTTCCAGGTGCCATGCTGAGAGCCCACCCCAGTGTGGCAAAAGTCCTGCGTCATCTTCCTAAATTAAGGGAAAAAACTGTGAAAACAAAAATGGTCCCTCATTGACTGTCTTGCCCCCCTATCCCAACCTGCACCTATCCTGTGCACACCCACCAACTCACACCCCCTAACCCCATACTTACCTCCAGAGCCCATCGCGATGATCTTCGGTGGACCGGGAACACATCTACACTCTTCAAAGCCAACAGCGAACTGAAGAAATGCCAGTAAGCTGTATAATGGCATTATTGGGTTTTTTTCAACTTTGGTGCATATCTCGGTCATTTTAGGGAATTTATTCATCAAATTTTCAATATGAGGTTCTTGAGGCCCCACCTCATGAACTCAGTCACTGTCATTTTGTTATGCAGTCCTGAAAGGTGATTTTGCAGTCACTGTGCAGAACCACCTTTCGGGATTGAGTAACAAAATAACAGTTTCACAGTTCATGAGGTAGGCCCCCCAAAACCCTTTGTTAAATATTTGGTGAAACAATTCCCAGAAATGATTGTTTTATGAGCGTGTGTTGTGCAGTTCCTATGCACACTCGTAACTTTGATAATTGTTAATTTTTTCACTCCAGATTTTCAGCATTGCCATTTTACCACACCTCCTTATGAGCAATACAGCTGTTATTTTTCACATCTTGCCAAAAATGTGTTTTCGCCATGTAGCGCACAATTTATCTATTTATTTAGCTTTTGTTTAATGGGTAAGTGCACTGCCCATAAAATGTCTATTTTTCAGGCATGACCCGGGACAGTACAGACATGCAGAACTTAACAGGATAACAAATTATAAATGCTTTACATACAATGAGTTAGAGAGGATACAATACATCTGAACTTACAAAGTAAAGCGCTTTACACACAATGAGTTAAAGTGGATACAATATATCAGAGACATACAGAGTAGACCATTCATAAGTTCATAGGTGCCTATCTATGCAATGAATAGAGAGGACCTTGGACAATAAATTTTCAGGTGGCACATCATATGAACAGAAACAAGGTACACAAAAACAAAACAGGTAATACAAAAGGAAGAAATAACCATTGAGAGCAGGGAGTGTCATTAAGGAAAAGGTCGGTAAGTGAGGAAGAGGGGAGCAAGCCATGAAATTAGATTACGAGTGTATGTAAGTGTAAGGGAGATGCCTGCAGTGCAAGATTGTATATGGGCAGGGAAAGGGAGCTGGGACAGGCTGAGGCAGTAAGAAGGTTATATAGAGGTGAGGAAATACTATTGTATGGCCTGAGACATCAGTCATTAGGTAGGGTGAAAGCAGGAACAGGTATCAGCAATCAGCAGATTAGAGTGCAGTTTTCTCTTAAAGCATGAGTGGGAGCTAGAAAGTCTAATGTCGAGGGGAAGTGAATTCCACAGCTGTGGAGCCGCATGTTCAAATGCAACAGTTCCTTTCCTCATGCGGCACCTCGGCAAATTCAGAAAGGATTTGTCAGCTAATCGTGGACCATGGAGTGTGTCCTGAGGAACAAGCATAGCTGCAAGACACCTAGGGGTTTGATTTTGAATTATTGAATCAATAAGAGAGCCAAAGTAGTATTTCCTACTAGCTAATGGAGACAGTCAACCAAGATCATTATTAAGCCGAGGAGCAGAAGAGGCATAGCGACATATGTTGTTATACGTAATATCCCGTCTGAGTAGGTCAGTTTTATGAGCAGCCTCAGATAAGGAAGCCCCATAGGTTAGGGTGGGGAGCAGAATCCCCCTCACAATGGCCATTTTAGCCGATGGCCTGAGCATATAACTAGTCTTATATGCAACACCCAGTTTGGAGTTGACAGCTCTGCAAACAGACTGTACATGAAGATTAAGATCAAGAGCTTGATCTACAAGATGCCCAGGTACTTGAAAGAGGTCACACATTCCAGTAATTGACCTTCTAAGTCCTGCATCATCAGTGCTGTTGTGCAAGCCTGGAGCTTTGGGGCCGATACAAGCAGCATGGCTTTAGTTTTGCTAGTGTTGACAGCCAGTCTGTGGTCATATAGCCAGTTCTGGATATTGTTAAAGTCAGAGGAAAGGGTTGTGTTGATAGTGTCTATATTAGTAGAACTTGTATAGATGACAAGATCATCAGCAAATAGAATAGCAGAGCAGGATTTTAGAGCAGCTCCAATGTTATTTATATAAAGGGAGAATAGAAGGGGCCCTAGGAGGGAGCCCTGAGGTACACCAAAGTTAATGGTGGTACTGTTCGATAGAGAGGAATTAAAATGTCACCATTTGAGTTCCATTTGTCAGGTAGCTTTCATACCAGTCAGCAACAGAGCAGGAGAAATGCAGGTGTTGAAGCGAGGAGAGAAGCAAAGTGTGATCTACAAGGTCAAAAGCTTTTGTGAGGTCAATAAAGACACCCCCAGTCAGATTGCCAGTATCCATTTTTGAAAGAATGTCAGTGATGAATTTAAGGAGTGCAGTTGTCATGCTGTGTCCTTTCCTGAAGCCATGTTGGGTATCCGAGAGCAGGCTGTGCTTAAGTAGATAGTCAGTTGTCTGAGTTGCGACAATTTTCTCCAGGATTTTGATCAGTACTGAGAGTATGGCAATTGGTCTGTAGCTCATGACAACCTTAGGATCCCCCTTTTTAACTACAGGTGTGATCCGAGCAGCTTTCCAGAGGTCAGGGATCACTCCACCTGATAGTGATAATGTATAAATTTTGGCCAGTGGTAATGCAATAAGAGGAGCTGCAAGTTTCAAGAGGCAGGGTTCAAGGGAGTCTGAGCCAGAGCTGGTATGATCAGAGATGGACCTCAGGAGCTTCAGGACTTCCTTTCTAGACACAGCCTTATAATAGAATGGAGGAGTATAAGGAGGCACAGGGGACAACACTTCCAACTTATCCAGACAGGTTCCTGATGAGGAGTGGGAGGACATTGCAGTGAGATTGAAGGAAGAGGTATATTGGGAGATATCAGAGAAATGCAGGTTGAAAGAATTAGCGATGATTTGTGAGCCATTGCAATGCACATCATTTATCAGCATATCACCAGGGGTAGTTGACTGTGAGGATCCTAGGAAGGATTTGATGTGTGACCAGAATTTTATGGGATCATTGGCCAAGTTAATCAGTAGGTCTTTACAGTACTTGCTCTTAGCAGCTGACTTATTTTTTACACGAATTCCATAGCGTACGTTAAGCGTTGAAATCTGTTTGCTGGCCTGATGTTTTGCAGCGCGTCCAGAGTTTATCTCTAAAGCGCAAACTTTTGAGCAAGTCTTTGTTTAGCCATGTTGTTTGCTTACCCCTCACTCTCCAGGTGATCTTTGGGACATGTTTACATTGAACCGTAAGGAATTTAGCGATGAAGAGATTAAGAGCATCCTGAGAACAGTGTGATAGATCTCCAACCAATCAATTCTGGAGACGTCATACAGAAACACCTCTTGGTCTAGGTGAGCAAAGTTTGTGAGAGTGATGAGACATTGTGGAGGAGATGGAGGTGCCCTCAAGGACAGGATGCAGAAAGTAGGAGAATGGTCAGTTAAGGCATCAGCAAGAGTACCAGCGGCTGAGATATGTTCAATCCAGTTTACCAGCACCCAGTCCAATAGTGTGCCTAGTGGTGATGAAGACAAACTTCTAGTCGGCACTGTTACCATCTGATGCAGGTTGTAGCTATGAATCAGAGATTGAAGAGAACTGAGAGCTGCCCCAAGCCAGTTTAGGTTTAGGTCCCCTAAGATGACAACCTCATTATAATTAAAATTCTGTTAGGTATTTTGCAACAGGTACTCTAGACTCGCAATCTCTCCCGCTGGAGGGTTATACGCACAGATAACATGCAGTTTCTTGGCTTCCAAAGCAAGGGTAGCATGCAAGTATTCACATACCGATTGAGCATCCAGGATAGCGAGAAGAGAGACAGTCAGATTATTTTTGTAGTACAGAGCAACTCCACCACCACGTTTGTTCGATATCCTATTCCTTCAAATAATAGAGTAATTTGGCAGGGAGCAGAGGGAGTCAGTAGCCAATGGTTTTAGCCAGGTCTCATGGTGCAGTTGGTGTGCAAAATCAATGTTTGGGACTGATTAAGAAACTCACAGTGACACTGTTCATGAGCAGATGTTTTAAAATGGCTGTGTTGAAAATTTGGTGACAAAACTCCATAAAATGACTGTGTTATGAGTGTGCATGGTGCAGTGTCCATGCACCCTCTTAAGTTCATGAATTTGTAATATTTTCAGTCCAGATTTTCAACACTAAAAAGCTAAAGAAAGTCCTGCACTCCAAGTGCCATTGAAACCCAGAACAATATTTTCATTCAATCTAAGGCTTTGTTTTAAGGGTTTCAACTATAACAAAGCGTTTAGCTCCTACAGGCGGCAAACCCACAATCATATTTCCTCCCCAGAGCTTCAACCAATAGAATGGGCTTCCCCCGGAGGAAGACCATTCTATTGGTTGAAGCGCTGGGGAGGAAATTTGACTGTGGGTTTGCCGCCTGTAGGAGCTAAATGCTTTGTAATAGTTGAAACCCTTAAAATAAAGCCTTGGATTGAATGAAAATATTGTTCTGGGTTTCAATCATACTTGGAGTGCAGGACTTTCTTTGGCTTTTTGGTTTTGTATGGAGCAGGGATTAGCAACCCCTTAGCCCTGCACCCAGCTCTTTTCTTGCTGAGCACACAGAGTCTTGGAGGTCAGATTTTCAACACTGGCATTTTTCCACACCTTTTATGAACAGTACAACTGTCATTTTTTACACCCTGGCCAAAAAATGTTTTTGCACTTCCAGTGCAGAATAGCACAGTCGCTGTGGGAAATTAGTGTTTGGGACAGATTACAAAAATCACAGTGACACTGTTCATGAGCGGAGATCCCAAAATACCTGTGTTGAAAATCTGCTGTAAAAAATTCCAAAACTTATTACATTACAGGTGTACATTGCACAATTTCTATGCACGCCCATGACTTCACCAGTTTGTGTATATTTTCACTCCAGATTTTCAACAATGCCTTTTTTACACCTCCTCATAAACAGTACACCTGTCACTTTTCACATCCTATTTGAAATATGTTTTTGCACATGTGGCGCCAAATGGTGCAGTCACTGTGCAAAATCATCTTTCACCTAACAAACTGATAGTGTCACTGATCATGCGGTGGGGTTACAATAAGCCCATGTGGAAAACTTGGAGTAAAAATACCAAGAAACACCCAGGGTATTAGGGTTTTCGACCATAACACCCTACCCTGTAGGAATTGACAAGTGACAGGGGTGTGACTTGGGATTGTCGACAGTAATGCTCATGCCATTCCACCCCACCCCCACCCTGCAGCCAGTGACAGACATCAAGGTGCACCTTGGACCCTTTGCCCCCAGAGTTCACCTCGTTCTCCTATACTGTGCCCATTTCAGTGTATTTCCTTATGGAATGAGGTGAATGTAAAGCCCAAACACCCCAAGGCACACCTCGACACTTGTCAATGTCTAAAGGGTAGGGTGAGGTGAAATGTTGTGACCATCATGGGCAACGATCCAAAGGCACACCCTAATGCCGGTCCATCTCTACAGGGTGAAGGTGGAGTTGGTGTCAGTTCAATACTTCAATGCCATTCCTATACTACATCTGTCTAACTCCTGCATTTCCACTGCTAATGCCAGCAAGCAAATATTTGGCATTGACAAATGCTTGTTTTGCAGCGACTTAAGCACCCATGAAAGGTACCAGACTGACAATACTGGACACTAAAGCTCTGTGTGTATTCCACATAAATTATAGCACAAATAGGTTTGTCAGAAGTCAGAAAATGCAGTGCACTTCTGACACTGAGTACCTATACAGGAGGAGAGAGTAGAGTAGGTCAGACTCAATGCCTGTCCAGTTTTTTGTCTCTTATGTAAAACTGTCAGCAAGTGTGCCAGTTATTGTCAGTCAGGATAGTGGTTTTGTGATGTGCCCACTAGGATCTCCACCAACATGCACACATCTCAGTTGACAGAAGCAAAAATTAAGTTGCTCAATGCTGGATTTCATGTCCATCACCACCAACAACATGCCATGACATTTCAACATTAAGTGTCTGCCCATAGCAGGTGCAGTGGCTGGAATGGGACTTCATTGTGGAGTCAATGCTAGTCATCACAAACTCATAGAATGGCAGTGACATGCAACCTGGGCCATGTCATTCTACATCTCCGTGGGAGATGCTAATCAGCATGACAGCAGGTGCAAATCTGGTTTGTATTCACCAACTCTTGGCAAGTTATTTTTAGTGTGATGTAGCTGCAGTAGGTAATCATTTCACCTATTACTATGAATTTCCTATATGCATACCCACAAAGGGTGGTGGTGCAACTGGGTGGTAATGAAGGAAATGCATTCTTTTTATATAGTGCCTTTCATACAAACTATTCCAACATCTTTTATAATCAGGAAATGCAGCAGAGAGACTGCTGGTGTCATTTTCAGTGCACAAGGGTATTCAAGACATATAGAGATACAGTGATAACCTGCAGGGATAAATCCTAGTATATGTAGATATTTTGAGATATATCACAGGGAGCCCTTATTCATTGTAATGGGATTTCCTGTGGTATGTCCAGATATTTCTAGATACATACTTGGACTTATGAACTCTGGTAGAACAGAGAAACTGTACAAAGGTTAAGCATTGAGGATATACAAAGGGTCACACAGTGAGGAAGTGGTGGTTGTGCGATTCAAAGCCAGATCCTGATATTCACAGCTCTGCATTCTAACCACTGTGCCAAACTACCTCCAATCAACATCCTTTGTGCATCACCCCAACAGGTGGAGGTGCAACAAGGGTGATTTTTCACCTCCTTATTTTGTGACTCTACATTTTGTTACTGTGTTGGCGCCAGGAAAACTGGATTAGCGTCACTGGCTGCAGCATGCCTCCACTTTCACTTTGAAAATGGTAATCTTAATGATTTTACAAAAAACACAGGACTTTGACCTTGGGCAGCAACCCTTCCTCCCTCAGCATTCATAGTGAAAGAAACCCAATGCATATGATAACTAAATGGATGTGGACTGACTTGTGCAGCTGTGTAACCATCTATACTAAGCCATCAAAATTCTACAGGGTCTTACGTAAAAGCTGCAGATCCTAGTGCACTGTCAGCTTGGAAAGCCTAACTACTGAACTGTTTAATTATTGATTTAATGGACTTAAACACTAGTGACTTGTTTGAAGGGGCATTGTGTCAACCCTCTGAGGCATTGATTGTTCTTTTAAACTAACAGGGTATTTCAGTTCCCATTAAGCAAAATACTTGGTTCTGTGCATGTCTTTTTTATTTGTACCTTTGTTTTATTTTTCTGTACTTCCTGTTATGGAAAAAAAACCTGCACCTCTAGTACTGTTTACACATTGATAGAGCTGTTGACAGAATGCAACAACTTTTGGTGGGACTCCCAAGAGAAATCCTTTGCAATAACTTTTGGTGGTAGTCCAAGAGAAATCCTTTGGAATTACTGTGTTAATGCAGCATGATTTAGGAAACTGGCAACCTGAAATAGACAACCACATTTCTTTCCCAGCAGTCCTAGACTCATGGCAGAGTAGTGCTGCATACTGGAGCAGTCTAGCATACCCTTTAGAATGGGCGTTTTTTTTCTCTGTTATTAATTTTGGAGGTCTTTTATGTTGTCTTGAGCACGCACAAGCAACATGTTGTGGTAACTTAGAATATCAGGTTTTGGAGGTGCGGTCGTGTTGTGGCCAGTGGCGCCAATGCTTTTAGGGCTGGGCTCTGTGGCATGAATGAAATCGCACTCTGTCTATGACAGCAGTTGAAAAGTGTGCCATCAACTTGAAATAATTTCACCGCTGCAATGAGGGAGGACCCTACATTGCAGGGTGTGCTCTGCCTGATGCAACATTTTATAAACATGGCGGTGGCTGTCACCATCCGCCTCTCACAGGGCCGCTTGAAAGCCGACATCAGGGTGCCCAATTCCCTTGTTGGCATGCCCCTCCCAGTTGATTTGTCAGTGGGGAACCCAATCCCCATCAGCATAATGTCCTCTTTTAATTTGACTGCCGAGGTGGGTGCCCAATGCCCCTCAGCATCATGTGCCCCCAAACACAGACACATTTTCTGTGCCAACGGGGGCTAATCCCATTGGCTTCAGTCCTCCTCCTAAAAATCACAGATGGCACACTGAAGCCCACCCATTGTAACAAGACAAACCTGTGGAAAAAAACCTTCCTGTGAAGTCTTTTTGTTTGTTTTAAGCTGTAAATGTGAAAACGGTCACTCGTTGTGTCTGGTGCCCCCTTCCCAACCCGCACCAACCCTCTGCGCACCCCACATCCCTTTACCCCCTTCACCTCATACTTACCTCTGGTGCCTGGCATGACAATCTTTGGTGGAGCGGATACACGTTTGCACTCTTCAAAGCCGACTGCGAAAGGAAAAAATGCCGGTAAGATGTATAAAGGCATCAATGGAGGGGGGGGGGGGACTTAGGTGGCTATCTCGGCCATCTTTGTGACTTTTGGCTCCATAATTTCAACATGGGATGTTTGGGACTTCACCTCATGAATTCAATCACTGTCATGTCGTTATTTGATCCTGGAAGGTGATTTCACAGTCACTGTGTGGAATCACTTTTCAGGACCAATTAATGAAATAACAGTGTCACTGTTCATGAGGAGGGCTCCCAAAAAGCCTATATGGCAAATTTGGAGAAAAAATTCCAAAAAAGTGACTGTGTTACGTTATGAGCGTGCATTGCACAGTTTCTTCACATGCTCATAAGTTCAAGAATTTTTTATATTTTTACTCCAGATTTTCAACATTGCCATTTTTTCACACTTTCTTATGAACAGTACAGCTGTCATTTTCCACATCGAGTCCAAAATGTGTTTTTGCACATCCGGCGCAAAATGGCCTGGTCACTTTGGGAAGTCAATGTTCGGGACAGATTAAGAACATCACAGTGACATTGTTCATAAGCAGAGGACCCAAAATGCCTATGTTGAAAATCTGGTGACAAACTTCCACAAAATGACTATATTACATGCATGCGTTGTGCAGTTTCTACACACACTTGTAACTTCATTTTTAATATTTTCACTCCAGATTTTCAACATTGCCATTTTTGCACACCTCCTTATGAACAGTACAGCAGTCATTTTTCACATCCTTCCCAAAATGTGGTTTTGCACATGTGGCACACAATGGCGCAGTCGCTATGGGAAATCAACATTCAGGACAGATTAAAAAAATCATAGTGACACTGTTCATGAGCAGGGGTCCCAGAATGCCTACGTTGAAAATTTGGTGAAAGAAGTATTATTATGGAGGTCATCTGGGCGCCACACTGGTAACTGCATTCACTCTCATTAAAATAGCCCCTTATGGTATCCCAACGGAATATGCCAACATGGTTAGAACAAGATTTATCCTCAGCAGAGAGAGATTTGAGGCCTCATTCCAAGGAAGTACAGCTAAGCCCCCCCCCCCACCGGAATCTCTGCTGCTATGTACCTGAACATGCGCTCCCTAATTTCAAATAGCTACAGAGATGGGAGGGAGCACATTGAAGTGACCACCATGGAAAGACATTTTTTTAGCATTTTGGCCCAGCCAATGCAGCAACCCTACTGGCTGCCAAATGGTAGTTGTGCAAAAGACATATAGTGTATGGTGGAACGTAATTGTTGTATGGAGTTCTATACACTGGCAAAAGCGGTTCTGCTTCAGTAGTGATGAAGCTACTAATGCAGAATGACTTTTCATTCTGCATTAGTAGCCATGGCAGTGCACATGGCAATTCTGGATCTAGTAATGACCAACTGAGATAGAATCACAGATGTCCAGGTAGAAGGCAACTGGGATCTAACAATCATAGTGTGGTTCTGTATGGGGACAGGGACTCAATTAAATCACACTAGGTCAAAGGTTCTGGATTTCAAAAAGGCAGGTTTTGCTAAAATGGGGAGCGCTATCAAAATAGCCATGGAGAAAAGGGGAATGGGGGGGGGAGGTAGAAGAGCAGTGGGAGCACCTAAAAGGAGCCATAATGGAAGTGACAAACCAATGCATCAGATTAGTATCCAAAGGCAAGAGGGGGAGGAAGCCACTATGGTTCTCCAAAGAAGTGGCAGCAAAGTAAAAGTTAAAAAAGCAGGGTTCAGGAAATATAAGGAGACCCAAAGAGAAGAGGACAGGGAGGTGTACCTAGAGTGTCTAAGGGAAGCAGGGAGGGCAGTAAGGAGAGCAAAGGCACAG
This sequence comes from Neoceratodus forsteri, assembly GCA_016271365.2. Taxonomy (NCBI): domain Eukaryota; kingdom Metazoa; phylum Chordata; order Ceratodontiformes; family Ceratodontidae; genus Neoceratodus; species Neoceratodus forsteri. The sequence goes on along the minus strand of CM057455.1, from coordinate 1,135,126,275 downwards.
ACTGAGTAAGGATTAGCACTGACAGTAAAGAAAGAGGACAAGACATTCTACATGTACATCAGCGAAAGAAGGAAAACTGGGGGGGGGGATTGTTAGGCTCAAAGGAGATGAAGGTAGTGCAAGGAGGCAGCCATTGATAAGACAGAAATATTGAATAAATACTTCTGTTCAGTGTTCACAGAAGATAGTGAAGGACAGGGACCATAGCCAAACAGCAGATGCCAAGGGGCGGGAGAGGTGGAAAAGAGTCCATTCACAGGGAGAGAGAGTCCTGCAGGAGTTCGCTAAATTGAAAGTGGACAAAGTGATGGGCCAGATGGCATAAGCCTGAGGATATCAAGGGAGCTGCAAAGAGAGCTAGCAGACCCTCTGGCAGCCTTGTTCACAGAGTCACACAACACAGGAGTGGTACCAAAGAACTGGAGGTGTGCACATGTGGTCCCTTACACAAATCTGGCATTAGGGGTGAGGTGGGGAACTATAGGCAGGTCAGCCTCACCTCAGTAGGGTACCCCATCAATTGAGCACTACCAGAATAGCGCCGCACTATGCAACACTTGTCTGATAAGCATTCACACAGACAGCTACTGGGGATTTACAGCACTTACTGTAAGTGTTCCCTTGGTAACTGTCCATGGACCTGTAATGAGGACAAGAGCACCAGGAGCCAGGAGGCTGGCTGAGCTGCCCCTGTGGTATGGAGGGAAGGGGTGTCAAACAGCTCTGCCAGCAGCAGTGGAGACCAGAGTTCTAATTCTGGTCTCTGACCTTTTTAGGACACCTCAGGACTTTTTTTTTATGTGGGAACATAATGGCTCTATGAAATTTAACTTTTCTCGGGATCTGCTCTCCTAAGAGTGAGAATACTAAAGATGAGGGGTGCAATCGGTGCCATTTTTACTGTAGCAAATGCTATTGTTGTCGGCACTGTTCAGACCCAGTACCTCTCAGTAGTGGGGAAGATCATGGGGCACTGTTTAAAGAAAGGATAGTGGGACATCTAGATGCCATCGGTGCCCAGGACCCTAGGCAGCATGATTTTACAGTTGGTAGGTCGTATCAGACAAATCTGATAGATTTCTTTGACTGGATGATGAAGGAAGTAAATTGAGGAGGGGTGAACATTGCCTACCTTGAGTTCAGTAAAGCCTTCAACACTGTCACAACATAAGAGGCTGGTTAACAACATGGGTTGTCTGGGCATGGGAGACAAGGTGGTAAACTGGGTTAGGAACTGGATAATGGACAGCAGGCAGAGGGTGGCGGTAAATGGGATACAATCTGGGGAGAGAGGGTGACCAGCAGGGTACCTCTGGGATCAGTCCTTGGGACAGTCCTGTTTGATGTCTTCACTAGTGACATTGCAGAGGGGCTGGAAGGAAAAGTTAGCCTGTTTGCAGATGACATCAAGATATGGAACAGGGTGGATACTCTAGAACAGGGTCTGCAACCTTTTCAGGTCCGGGAGCCACATGCCAACCTGCCACAACAGATCTGGTCACCAGAGAGCCTTATGAGTACATGCATAGCAGATGTCTTTTGTAATGCTAAATTTTACCTAAAATTATCTCCAAGTGTATTTGAGAAATACAAATGTTACTTAATTGGAGCACTACTCAAAGCAAACCACTAAAAAGTGTAACTTATCAATTGTTTTCAACAACAGTGGTGCATTATCATCCTATGTAAATGTGCAAACATTTCAATTTGCAGGATATGCTAGTTTACAAAGCACAGTTGTACCACCAGTTTGCTCAGAGGCCTAAGCTTCTGACTGATTTGGTATGGACTATTATGCTACAGTAGGTGCACAGTCTGTCAGACATTAACAAGTTTATCCATGGATAGCTTCTCATTCTCCAAACCCGCTCCAAGAAAACTGAAAAAGTTTTAGCCATGATCCTGTTACTGCAAGGGTAACTAGTTAATAACTCATCCTTAATTCCTAATGCATTCAAACAGTAGAATGGATTACAAGTGCCAGCTGTGCTGTATAGTATATTTGATAACTATGGGTTCATCAAGCACAAGAGAGATACAGTAAGTTAACCTCATATCACAAACACGGATAAGAATCCATATTCCACAAAATGTTCTTTGCATGGTTTTTCATGGTCTTGTGTTGAAGAAAAGCCTGTGCCAAATCTAGCATACAGTAAAATTCTGCTCTGTTCCCTGAGATCTACAGACAAGTGTAGGCCCATTTTGAAAACTGCATCCTTCGTGACCTCTCCATCTACAAAACTGTTGCCTGTACAAAGCAACTGCAGGGCTCTGTGGAAGCTGGACAGATGCATGCCACGCAGTCTAAGCAATCTTCGCTTGGACCAGTTTATTTTTAAGTGTAGAAAATTGTTTCTTGCATGCCTCTCTTTCATATTTTATGGCATTTGTAGAACGTTTTATTTTGACATGCCTTGTAGTTTAAGTTCTTATTTCTTGTAAAGACTTTCTTGCACATCACATGGAACATATGCCCATCTCTGTTGATGAAACCAAAATCACGCAAGTCAAAAATATCATGTACTATTTCTCTCTTCATTACTGGATGTGACATTTTTATCATAAGCTGTATAGCTGAGTCACTGGTACCAGTGCCATATTAAGAAAGCGGGAAAAACTTAAAAAAAAAAAAACACTGTTTCTTGCAGTTTTATGACCCATGTCTTGATTCAGTCCTCCTTCCATCTTGACAATCAACTATCCCACACAAGGACCCACTGTCTTCCTCACATTCCAACCACTGCACATCATCCTGAAGTAACTGTGGTTGTCCCCCTCCACCTCACTCCTCACACTCATTGAAACAACTGATGTGGGGCTAGATCCCAGATGATGTGGGGATAACCCAACGAAGCATATAGAATGTTCAGCATTTGTTAAGGGGCAAGGAAGAATAATAAAAGAATTGGTGGGACAGTCCTGTATGGCAGATGGTAAGATGTCATCTTGCTGGCCAGTCCAATTACATTTTCTTACCTTTGTCTCAACACTGTCCATCCCACTTGGGGCAAAAATATCTTAGGCAAGTGTGGCTGGGCATGGTCATCCACAAGCCTTGCCTGTTTATATAAACACACCTAACTTGAAGTCTGGTACCTCTGCATCAAATTAAAGGCATCACAATCCCTGCTGACATTTGACAACATGTCCAGCATTGCACCACCCTAACAACATAATCCCTCCCTTGGGCTACCAGGAAGCACATGTGTATTCAGGACAGGAAGCATCAAACTGGATTCTTAATGACATAACTACTTAATGTGTTTTGCCTCAAGTTTTGGTACGAACCTAGGTCACCAAATCGGTGAACAGTAATCCTTACCACTATGTCATCAAGCAGTTCTTCAGCAAGCTTTTAAAAGTTTGCTGGCTCACCTCGTACTGGCCAAGATCTACAATACAGATGGAAATATTGATACAGACTTAAAATATGGGGGGCACTGCCAAGAAAATAGCCTCCCTTATATAACTATACTTGATTACCACTAACTTGCCCCAACATCATGCACATCAGTGTGTATGTGATGTTCATATACATGACCTTTAAAAGGTGGCCCTACATAAATACATTGCTAAAAAGCCTACAGTCAGGGTCCCAGAACCTTTTATTATGGAGCACAGTAGCAGTGATGCTGAGAACCACGAATGGTGGACCTTTGAGGGGTAAGGAGCTACTGAGCCACATGAACACAGCAAAGAGCCACATGCGGCTCCCGAGCCTCACGTTGCAGACCTTTGCTCTAGAAGGATTGGAGAAAATGAGAAAGGACCTGGGAAAGCTTGAGAAATGGTCTGAGGAGTAGAAACTGAGGTCTAATTCAAAGACATGCAAAATTATGCACCTGAGGCATAGATACCCTGGAGAAAGCTACAGGATTGGGGAGGGGGAGTTGCTGAAAGTCATCAAGGAAGAAAGGGACCTGGGAGTTATTATTTCAGATGACCTGAAAATGTTAAAACAGAGTATAAGGGAAGCAGGGAAGGACAGTGGCATGCTGGGTTGCATAAACAGGAGTATCACCAGCATTAGATGGGAGGTAGTGATGCCATTATGTACATCCCTGGTCAGGCCTCACAAGGAGTACTGTGTGCAGTTCTGGGAGCAACACATTTGAAAGGACATTAACAGGCTGGAGGTGGTCCAGAAAAGAGCAACTAAGATGGTACAGGGCTTGCACCACAAAACTTACAAGGAGAGATTAAGGAACCTCAACATGTACTCGCTGGAGGAGAGGAGGGAGAGAGGGGACATGAAAGAAACATTCAAATACCTCAAGGGCATAAGCAAGGTGCAGGGGAAGGGGACATCTTCCAGTACAGGAGAACAAGAATAAGGGGCATGACATGAAATTGGAGGTGGCAGGTAAAGAGGAATGTGAGGAAGTGTTTCTTCACAGAGAGGGTGGTGGATGCATGGAATGGGCTGCCACAAGAGGTGGTGGGAGTGAGCACTGTGGTTGTATTTCAACATGCATAGGACAGGCATAACAGAAACACAGATGTAAAGCAGAGGAGGGTCAGAGTCGTAATCAAGTACTGGGCTTATGGGTTGACTGGATGGGCCTAGCGGTCCTTATCAGCTGACAATTTCTTTGTTTCTTTGTTTCCAAATCACAATGCAACTGCCCCAACAGTGCTGTTCATAGAACAGGGAGTGGTTGACTCCTCATGTGCACAAGCTGGCCAGCCAGCAGATGTACAGGAAGTGTGGGTCCCCGACAGCAAACACTGCCACAGAACAAGAAAAGTAAGCAATATTTTTGTTTTGGGGTACCATACACTATAAAGAAAAGTGTATGGGAGGCTGGAGCCCAAATATACGACCTTGCTATTCTCGATACCTTGTGGTTTCCATGACGAAAGGGAAATCGCGAGCTTCACTCTCGAGGCCCTCATCGTCATGGAAACCACTCAGTATGAGAACAGTGTGGTTATCTATGGGGTCCCATACACTATGCTATATATACACGCAATACACACAACATCCCATGATTTATTTACAAGGGGAAGGCAGTGTGATCACATAGTGTTAGCACTGAACAGTGAGACAGTTGTTTCCAGGTCTGAATCTCACCATAGCCACCGAGTACGTTTGATTATCAGCAAGTCACTAGAGCTATCAATGCTTCAGCCCACTCAGTTATAGAATTGAGAAGCATCAATAACCCTTGCATCCCAATAAGGTTGTTCTTGGTATACAGTATAAATTGTAAAACACAATTAAGAGTAATTTTATGTAATTTAAGGTTGTCACTTATGAGAAAGAGGGTACGAAAAAGAAGAGTGTTGATACCATTGTTATTTTATAGGTTTTAAAGCAATATCACTGAAGCTGCTGTGTGCCATATTATCAGATCTGCAGATGATATAAAGACAGCCAGTTCTTTTAACACTGTGGAGGTGAATGCAAGATTACAGAGTGACATCAAGTGACAAGGGGACTGGGAAATCAAGGAAAACTGGATTTGCTGTACATGGATAGATGCAAAGTTATAATGTACACCTGGGAGTCAAAATATCAGCATAGCTATGAATAGTGGCATGCTGACAGGGGCTGCATTTGTTGACTTGATCTATGCCTTTGCTCTAATTGAACATACTGTCCTCTATGACAGAGTCACTGACATTTGTGTTTCACACACTAGCCTGAGTTAGTTTACGAGCTACCTCCACAACAGGAAATAGAAGACCGCAAGTGGAACGGTTGTCTCTGATCAGGCCTGCACTACTGGTGGAAGCACACTCTGCAATATTCTTCTTCATGCACACGATCTGGTTACTGATAGCACTGTCAGATGTCCACTAACCCTGCAGTGACACCTCAGTCAGGATTTTGGTAGGGTTCAGTCCTGGGTTTATCTAAACAAACTAGAGCAAAATCCCACAAAAAATAAGGCAATGTTATTTGAGGCTAAGCCCATATTCTGTTAAGATGCCCCCTGTCTTTCTACCTCTTGACTAGATGGTTACCACCTAGGGTGCTTGACAAGTATAAGTATCTGGGTTCACATTAGACCCAGAGCTTGACTTTGTCCTCCACACAGCCACTACCTATAAAAAAACTGTCAATGTCAAGCTTAGGTTGGTCTACAGGGTCAGGAAGTACCTGACACCCCAGGCCTTCCTTTCTAGTGTATAGGGTGTGCTGATGCTTAGACTTACAGAAATGTGATTTATTTTAGCACCTGCAAAGCCTGTTTGTACAAATGGGTGTGGTTTATAACATTATCTGCTGCTTAGCCCTAGTGACTAACTGCTTCACCCACCACTATTTTTTATGCTTGGCTGGTTGCTCACCAAAGTCAAGTGCTCATTCATCTTGGGATGCTTTCTGTATATGCCGATCCACTCTGGCATTCCTATTTGTTTATTTTACGTGTTGCTGAGCCCCTTCTGTTCCTTCTGTATGGAGTACTGCAACCAATCACTTGTGCTCAAGTCTAAATGCTCTACAGAAATGGGTCTGCTGGTTTTCTCCGCTTAAGCCTGAAAATAATGGAACTCCTTACCTCTAACTGATCAGAGTTTAGCTGACCATCAGTACTTCAAAGCCACATTCTGTATAAGGACTTCCCCAGCCATATGAATGCTTCCCCTCGTACTATGCTGTACTTGCCTTGCTGTCTAATTATATTATTGATTTACACAAAATTCATACCTACTAATATGTTTATTGTTGCTGACTTCTTTTACTATAATAGTTCATATCATCATGCTCCCAGGTCGCCCCTAAAAACAGGCACTTGTGCCTAGTGGGCCTTACCTGGTTACCAAAGACTAAAATAAACTAAAAAATATATATACTCATTTGTGGTACATACCTAAATGAATCTTTCCCAGGTCATGTCTAAAAAGAAGTATTTGCATACCTACAGTGCTCTTATCCACTTAAAACAGGAACTAAGAAAAATTTAAATAGGCTTGCACAACTGGATGAGATATATGCTTGTGTGACTTTTATACATTGTGGATTTTCGCCTCTATGTCCACGGGATATACCACCCTGTACGGGTACAATGCTCAGAATCCTAGAGAAGGGGTTCCCCCCTTATAGATGCCACAGGAATAATTCCCTTGGCTAAAGGTAGCTTAGGAAAGACCCTCAGGAAAGAGAGATGAGCCACTGAAGGAGGAGGAGTGGTGGATGATGGGACAACGAAGAAAGTGAATGAGGACTGACCCAGAGGAGCCTTTTAATGCCTGGTTGGGGAAGTGGTTTGTTGCTCTGCCCATTGAACTCTGGACAGCACTCAGTCATGAATTTCAATGGGCTTGTGCAACTGGATGAGATGTATGCTTGTGAGTCTTCGATACATTGTGGCTGTTCGCCTCTCTATCTGTGGGATATACCATCCTATAGGGGTACAATGCAAGGAACCCTAGAGGAGGGTCCCCCCCCCCACATAGATGTCAAAGGAATAATTCCCTTGGCTAAAGGTAGCTCACGAAGGAGCCCAAAAAGAATATCCGAAAGGGTGTCAAGCAAGAGGCAAGAAGTCAAACTAATCTCAAGAACGGACAATTAACGTGCTATACTGATGGGTAGGATGAGAGAGAGAGAGAGAGAGAGAGAGAGAGACAGGAGGCAATGAGAAGTATGTAGTAGAATGGAATCTGACAGGATGAAGAAAGACAGGACTTCCTAAGGAGAGAGGGATCAGCCAGGCCACCATCCAACTCCATCCAACAGCAGAACTAAACTACGAAACCTAAGGAAACTCAAACCCTATGTAATATTATAACCATTGGCATGGAGGAGAGGAAAAAAAAACTTTCATGAGGAAACCTCTTGGGATCCAAGGCCTACGTCACTTTCCCTCCAAGCTGAAGGATGTTTTGATTAGCAATGGCTCAGCTACTGCAATTTAGAATCGAGATCGAGGGTGGAGGAAAATATTCCAATTTAGAGGAAGCTCTCACTCTGTCCTTTTAAATGGACAGCTGTTGAGGGTAGCGAGAGATGCCTTTGCAGCTAGACACTCAAAAGCAAGACAGGAGAGAGATGACTGCTGAGGCACTCAGATGGCCTATGCAAGCCTACAAAACAGACCTGGTGAACCAGAGGAAGTCAGATAGAGAATAGTGTAGAGGGTGCCACCAAACCTGCTTGGGCAGTTAAAGGGACCCTGTTGATGAAAGCCAATGCAGCCAGCCCTGAGCCAAGGGGCAATAGACACTGAAGGCATGTCTCCAAGTGGAGAGCAGGTTAAGTTGAGGTAGCATGGACCCAAGAGGGTTATGCTCGAGAGTAGTCAATGTGAAGACCCACAAAAAGGTCAGATGAGCAAGGGAGACTCGATGTGGTCATAGAAGTTGAAGCTGACAGCACATAAGGACCGCAAGGCCCAGTCTGACCATTTCTCTTTCTACCTTATGAATGTGCCATCGGCCTTTGCTCTGTCAATGGTCTATCTATTTATACTCATCTGTATTGCTCCTTTATGCCTATCCTATGCCTGTTTGAAGCCTTGCACTGTATTTATATCCACCACTTCCTGAGATAAGCCGTTCCATGCATCCACCACCCTTTCTGTGAAAAGAACTTCCCACATTATCCTTTAACGCTTCCTCTACTCATGCTGTGTTCTCTTGTTGTGCTATTTTTCTTATATTGAAACATGTTAGACTCTTTCACCTTGTTAATATCCTTAAGGTGTTAGTATGTTTCAATCTATCACCTCTCCCTCCTTTGCTCTAGGTTATACATATTGAGCTCAGTTAATCTGTCCTCATATGCTTTCTGATGCAGTCCCTGCACCATTTTGGTTGCCCTTCTCTGGACTGCCTTAATTTGGTTAATGTCCTTGTGAAAGTGTGGCCCAGTACTGCACACAGTACTCAGATGAGGCATAACCAGTGTCTTGTAAAGAGGATTATCACCTCCTTCTTACAACAGCGTGATACCCTACTACACCCCAATATCCCCTAGCCTTACCTACTGCTTTAGTGGCCTGCTTGGATGATTTCAGGTCATCTGTGATGAGGATGCCCAAGTCTTTTCTTCCTTGTGACTTCCAACAACACCTCCCAACCTATAGGTGGCTTCAGGGTTTCTCTTCCCTATGTGCATGATCATGCACTTCTTTGCATTAAACCCCAGTTGCCACTCTTCTGACCGATTTGCCAGTTTATCCAGATCTCTTCTCATTCTGTCCACCCCATTTGGATCTTCTACTCTGTTGCAGATCTTGGTGTCATCTGCAAATAGACAAACCTTACCCTCCAGTCCATCTGCAATGTCACTGATGAAGATATTGAAAGGGACTGGCCCCAGGACTGATCCCTGAGATATCCCACTTGTGACTTGCATCTCATCTGACTGTATACCGTTTACCTCCACTCTCTGTTTTCTGCCCGCCAACCAGTTTGCCACCCAGTTGACCAACTTCTGACCCGCCCCAAGCCTACCCAGCTTATTAATCAATCTTCTGTGGAACAGTATCAGCCTTGCTGAAGTCAAGGTAGGTGACATCAACTGCTCCCCTTGGTCCACCGCCTGGTTACCCAGTCAAAGAAATTCTATGAGATTAGTTTAACAGGACCTTCCTGTTGTAAACCCATGCTGTCTTGGATCCTGTGCTCCTATGGATTCCAGGTGTTGCACTATCCTTTCCTTAGAGTGCCTCCATAATCTTGCCCACAACTGAGGTAAGACTGACTGGTCTATAGTTCCTGCCTTCCCTGCTACCACTTTTTGTGAGCGGGATCACATGAGCCCTTCTCCAGTCTTCTGGGACCTCTTCTGTACTCAGACTCACTAAACAGTTCTGATAATGGCTCTGCTAGTTCCACCCTTAGCTCCTTTAGTACCCTGGGATGTATGCCATCAGGTCCCATTGACTTGTCCACCCGGTAGCCTGTGATGTGAGTGCATGGAGAAGGGCACTGTCCATAACAGCGATGCCTTCAGAGTGAAATCCCGAATGGCGATGGGGAGGGTAGGGCGACCGGATGTGGGGGTGGGCGAATTGGGCAACAGAATGTCACTATATGTACATGTGCGCGGGGGAGGAGTGAGCATGGTGGTGTGGGCTGGAGGGTGGAGGGGATGTAGGGGTGGCACTGCGTTGGGTTGCAGAGCTGTGCCATGGCTGGAGGAGGTGAGGTACTGGTTCTGGGTCCTGGCGCTGGTGCGATTTTATTGCGCCCAGCCTAAACCTTTATTTTTAATGCCTCCCCCTCTCCCCCCTGACATGCACCCCCTAAAGTTGAGAATCCTTTAGTGGGGGGTGCAGGGGGCACAGCCCTCCCACAGAAAGCATTAAAATCTAAGTTCCCAGCGCCGTTGTTCCATGCTCCAAGGGTGTCAGAGTGCCAAAAATGTTTTCACCACTCTGACTTTGCGATAACAGCTATTGCCTTTAGACAGTCACCGTTATCACATAGAACCGTCCACCCTGAGCTTATTGAGCTCTTGTAGGATCCTTTCTTTTTGAAGGGACTAGTGCACACCTCCCTCCCCCCGTGTCCATGGTGCTGAGCTGTGCACCCTGCCATACCTTCTCCTCAGTAAATACTGAGCAGAAGTATCTATTTAGGATAGATGCTTTTACATGGTCCTCCTCCTCACACGCCCCCTTGTCCCCTTTGATCTTAGCAATACCCCGCTAGACTTGCTCCTTTCACTAATGTATCTAGAGAAAGTCTTGTCACCTTCTTTTACTGTTCATGCTAGTGTTTCCTCGGTTTGGGCCTTTGCCTGCCTTACTGCCTTCCCTGCTTCCCTTAGGGAAGTTTGGTATGCCTCCCTATCTTCATCCCGCTGCATTACCTTATATTTGCTGAAGGCCAGCCTTTTGGCTCTGACCTTTTATGCTATTGTTTTTGAGAACCAAAGTGGTTTCCTTCTTCTTTTCACTTCCTTTCTCTTTACACAATGGGATGTTGTCTAGTATTGCATCCTAATGCTTGCCCACTTTACCTGTACCCCCTCACCTGTATTTCTTCTTGCCAGGGCTAACTTAACTCTGTTGACCATCTTATCAAAGTCACCTCTGAAGTCCCATATTTGTGCCCTTGAAATGGGATGATTTAGTTCTAGTGGCCAAATTGAGCCATACCATGTCATGATCACTGGCCCCAGGTGACCTTCTACCTGAGATCTGTGATCCTTTCCTGTTACTCAGTACTAGATCTAGGATAGCCCTGTCTCATGTGGGTTTGTTGTGCCAGTTGTTTGAGGCCCTCCTGCAGGAATCCACCATGTGTCTAGTTCTGGCAGATGTTTCTGCTGGTACTGACCAATCTGTATCTGTCATGTTGAAGTCTCCCATTATCAGAACCTCTCCTTTTGGCTGTCATGTTTTGTATATCTTCTAACAGTAATGTGTCTATGTCCTCCCCTTGGTCTGCAGGCCAGTAGACAACCCCGGTTCATATGGCTGTCCCATTTCCTGTGGAGACTGAGACATGAGGAGCATGACGGTGATAATAACCACATGATTGCAGCAGTTCGATGAGGTAGCATAAAACCCAATGAGAGGTATGCTTGATTAATCGATGCAAATGAGTAGACTCTGAGGTTGGACTGAGTGAAGGAGAACCAGACTCAGACACCGGGGCAACAGACAGCCAAGCAAACACTGAAATTTAAAGTGAATCAGAGTAAAACACAAGAGAAAAATAAGTGATTCAATGCCAGCCGCATGGAACTGGGCAAGACTGATGAGTGAGATAAGATAACGATGTAAGAAAGTGCCAGTAGATAAAACACCAAATGAAACTGGAAGCTGCAAAATGAATGAGGAATGGACACAGGTCCTACACTGTGGACGAGGATGATTAGTAATAACATCACAAGAGATGAGGGGCAGTAGGGCAAGCCATAAATGCCAGAAGGACCGAGGCAGGCAAGAAAGAGCATTGTGAGGAAAGGGGTGATGGGCTGAGCATGGAAAGCCCAAAAGAAAATGTAAGCAGTCATCAAATGGGGAAGCAAAGAGGGCATGACCGAGCAGGCTTCCAGGAGGCAAAGGTGCAGGAAAGAGAGAGGTTACACACAGAAGTGCACAGGAATAAAACAGAAGGACAATGGGCCTAAAACTTAATCCAGCAGAGGGGACTGTAGTCCCGGGCCCCAAGCTTGGGGTGGGTTAGGACCAGGCTCAGGCCCCGAGCAACAGCCAGTTTGGGAGACAGGGGCCCATCCCCAAGGACATGTCCTGGGCCCCAAAAGTCATAGCTGCAACCTGTGTAGCTGATAGAACCTGAGGGGTCCTGAATGCAGGACCAGGAGAATGAGAGAACAAGTACCACATGTGAGGATGAGAGGGACAAGAAACGGCCAGAAATGGAGGGGCAGGAGAGGAGAATAAAACACATAGTGTGGTGGACCCAACGCCTGAGTGGGATGATGGACAGTCGAAGCAGTGTGGGGAGGCACAGAGGAACCAGACCAGATGAAGACTGACACAGAGAGCAGCAGGCTCTGCAGATAGCTACCACCTCAGAACTGGATTCAGGAATGGAGATGGAAGAACTGGAGCTGAAACACAGGGGGAACATCAGAAGATGTCGGGTGAACAGGAGACTGACCCAGGAAATGAAGTACCAGAATGTTGGGGGAGGTTGGGATGACAAGCACTAATCCAGAGTAGAGCAGAAATCAAAAGAAGCCCAGACACTGCTCCCAGTTCACATGATCAGCTGAGGAGCTGCAATCACAGGAGACCAGAGTCAAGGTGCATGGCACAGAGCCACAGAAAACAGCACTGGAGGTCCCCATCCTGGAAATGGAGGAGCGAGGGGTGACAGGTGAACTGGCAGTGGCAGCGCCTGGTCCCGGGAGCAGGCAAATGAGGAAGGGGAGGTGGGTACTGCAACTGTGCAGGACAGTGGCAGCAACCAGACTAAGCAAGAGAGCACAGGGAGCTATGCAGGTGGGTGACAACATATCTGGAATGCCTGGCAATGAAACTGAGTGGGGGGTCTGCAAGCCAAAATGGCAGTGGAATTGGCAGCAGGAGGAGGTGCGGGAGGAAGCGGGTGCGGAGTAGGGAAGAGCAGCGGGCAGCAGTGGGGGCTGTGACGATGTGGGCTGAGTGAGGACTGGAGTGGCCAAAGGGAGGAAGGAAAGTTCAAGGAGAAGGATCTGGTAGCTGAGGTGGCCTGTAAGGACGGCCAGAAACCTGAACAAGGAGCGAGGAAGGTGGCTCCTTGCTACAACGAAGAAACAAATCCTGTAACAGTCCAGGATGAATGGTTTTGAGGGCCTCATGGGGAGTGACGATAGTTGCTCCACCCATTGAACCTCGGGTATAGCCTTCCTATTAGCAGTATACCCTTTATATTCCAGTCTCCATATAATCACTCAGTCATGGTTGAAATCAAATATTAATCATCAACCTGCTTAAATATAATGCCTTCTCTTATACCTTTTAATAATCTTTTGCATATTTTGTGAACCAGTCCACCACACTTTCGCCGCTTTTCAGTGTAAAGCAGTTTAGGTCATGACTTGGAATGGGGATTGGGAAGGTGGGATACAATTAGGAGTGGAATAGGTTTTAAAAAATTGCAGTTTCCGGAAGAATGTATCCTAACAAATAGTAAAACAAAAGTGTAAGTAAAATATTTTGAATGGGGCTTACATGGAATAAAACAGTTGATAAAGAAAAAACAAAAAGAGTGGCTTATAAGGTTGAGCATCAGGACTGCAGGGGGCATGGTGAGATACAAGATAACAGAATATGTCGTAAAGAGGATCAGGAAAGGAAAATCAGAGCTATTGATAGGCTAGGGTTGGTAGAATAACAAAACATTGTTTGTAGTTATTCCTTGGGAAAACAAAGTACAAGACTAGGGGTTGGTCCTGATTAAGATGATGAATACCATATAATTTGAAGATTTCTTAGTCATAGCCAATGTGTTAGGAAATTCTTTTCCTCATTTTTCAATACTGTAGGGACTGTAAATGGTAGAGATTTGTAGAGCACTCACTGGTAGAGAGATAGTAGGCTGTTGTTCTCCTTGAAAAAACAGTTAGTATGAATTAAAGAACTTAGATGGTAGTACTGTAGATCATAGGGGACTATTTGGCCTGCCCTATGCAGTTGGACAGAGACATGTTTCCATTAATTATATGTTTTTGTTTATTCGTTCAGTAGCTGTGGTACCAGAAGATTGGCAGCAAGCAAACATGGTTGCACTGCAAAGGAAGAACATATGGTCACCTGGGAAACTCATGTCGATGAGCAGATGGTGGTATGCAATGCATTAGAGAATGTACATAAAAACCACATTACATAAGTACATGTATGAGATAGTACTTGGATTTAGAACAGGAATCCTGACAGATGAATGTTCAAATCATTATGGACAAGGTTATGAGAAGGTGGACAGGTGGAATCTGTGGATATGGTCTACTTGAACATCAGCAAGAAGTTTGACAGGTCATGCGATAAGCTGATTTTAAACTCCATGATCATGGATTATTTATTATTGAATTTGCTGACAGTAAGCCCATTGGCCTAGAAGTCTTTTCAGGAGACTGGGGGGGATACATAAGCAACTGAAATTGAACTAGATTAAGCTGTTGTGGTATTTTGGTGACTGGAGAAATTTGCGAACGCAGGAAATTCCCCTTCTCTCTGGTGGGGACTGGCTGACTGTGATCATGGTCACTGGTGGAGCTCTGGAGCAGCAAGACACCGGTCAGGAGGATAGACAACCCTTCAAAATGAAGATTTTCTGAAGACAGAAATATTTTATGTGGTTTCAGACTAACGATTTAAAACTATAGAGACATTTATTTCAACAGAGGATAAAGGGCCAGGAAAGCCTGGTGTTGGATTTAACCCCGGGAACTACAACAGATGCTTTATTGCAGAAAACTTTAACGGATTTCACTAACTAATATGGAAAGAGAGGATTTGATTGAAACGGGGTCTGATGGAACAACTCTCCGCTTAGAATAACACCGCTGTCAGCTTCTGGCTTTTGTCATTGGACTCACCTCAGACTGATGTACATCTGAAACTCAGCAAGTCGGGTGAGTCAGACTTTATCTCTTTTCACAGACATCTCCTTCAAAAATGAAATTGTTTATGGCTGGCAGTCAAAGTACAAAATCATTCATGCCAAGAGCTGCTGTCTTAAAACATAACTCTGATTTAAGCAGTGATACACCCTGATATTGTGCCAATCAGACATTGCCTTAATGTAATGCAGGCTTCAAGGCACTATCAGCATGGGAGTGTTCAGATGGCAACGTAGTGTTATTGTAAACTCTCGAAACAGCGGGGTTTCTTGTGAACTAACAGATATTAACTCAATGAATGGTAACAAGATAATTTATCAAACATCTGCCCCACTCCAAAATGAGGTCACTGAATTAAAATTTCAAAATAAAGGAGCACGCCTAAAAAACGAGTTGACAGAAGAAATTAAAGGAAACGCATAGTTGTTGGGTTGCTAACAGTTTAATTCACGTCCGTCCATGCCTACCGAGTACAACGGGTTAATCAGCGGGTCTTGATGTTAATCCTCTTGCAGTGAAAAGGCAACTGAAGTGACTTAGTTTTAAAATTCTTTGGGTGAACCATGGTCTCCCGAAAAGTGCTAAGTGAAGCGAGGGACTCAAACATACACGGAATAGCTTCCCCTTTGACTGGGATCCAATGCTAATGTCGCTTAAACATGCCTGAATGGCACCTCGGTGTCACAACTCAGTAGCCAAAGAGCACCATCTACAGACCTGTGGAAAAAGAACTTAATATCTGAAATATAATCTGAATTAAACAAGTTATACACCCACTGTTATCGCTATCTCAGACTTACTCACTTGAAAATAGTATCAAACAGCCTCTGAGGATTCACAGCCACTACTTTCGAACTTTTTCGTAAATCAAGAAAGAAGTTGCCCAAGATAAATGCTGTCAGATAGATGTAAAGGGGTCTGCGGTTAGGGCAGACAGGCGTTATGTAGGCAAATTGTTATTAAAGATTCTTTGCATTTTCCTGGAGAAGTGTTTACTTTCCAACATCTTGGGAGGATAACTTGATATTTTTAGATCTGCTTATGCTCTTGATTTGTTTTGGAGGGTATAATCAAGTTAAGTTCTCGACATGGACCCCTTAATGATTCCTTATCAAAGCTAATTAAATTTATTACATAATGTTCGGGAATGAGGGTCCATGTAGAGGATATAACCTATTGGTTGCCAAAAATGTGATATCATGGGTCTCCAGAAGCTATATTAGATACAGAAATGTTTTGGACTGGGGATGGCGATAAAGTAAGCTCTCTGAAGCTGAGTTGTTATGAACATGTTCCCAATTCCTTCCTTTTAGGTCAAGATAGAGTGTTTGTTTTGTGCTGACAGCCAGGGCCTGTTAAATGTGGATCCAGACACATCTTTCCAGTTCGTGACAGTGTTTATTGTGACAATTATGAGAAATTGGGCATATTGTTTTTCAATGGAAACTTAACTATGTAATCTTTCTGAAGACTCTGGTCAAGCATTTTCGAGTGCCCACAGGCAGCTCACAAAGGCCGTTTAAGTCTAGATCTTCCTACCAAAGCATATTACTCATTATCCCCATGGGATGGCTTAATCCTGACCAAATAACCTTAGGTTCTTAGAAAGCTAACTCCCTCTTCTTTCTCTGACCTAACACCATAGAAAAACAAGTAGAACCTGAACCATCCTCTCTCTCTTTTCCCATATCCCTTTGAAGTGCTACTCGATAGTTAGGTCAGTCTGTTATCATGGACCCCATAAAGACATACCATCTTCCCCAGTCAGGTACCCTTTACACTGGTACCAGTAAGAATGCAGCTAGAATGTGTAGTCTGGTTACACCCCCTACAGAGACTCAAACCCCTTTGATCTTGTCAACCCAGTGGGAGACATAAGAGATGGATCTGAAGATTCAGACTCCCAGTCTCTACCAACAGAGACACTTGTAACATCTACCTCAGATTATAAAGGAGAAAAGAAAAGAAGAAAAAGAGCT
Source organism: Neoceratodus forsteri (assembly GCA_016271365.2). NCBI lineage: Eukaryota > Metazoa > Chordata > Ceratodontiformes > Ceratodontidae > Neoceratodus > Neoceratodus forsteri. The sequence continues at coordinate 1,135,109,316 of CM057455.1, read as the reverse complement.
GAGCCTACTATTTCTAAAATACCCATGGCTTCTTTTAGGGGTGGGATCATTGAATGCTGAGCCTCCTTATTCCAGAAGAGCTGTAGCATAATCAAATCCATAGGTCAGTGATTGACACTGCTTTTTGCAAAAACATGGATGTACTGTACAGTATTGAACAGGCAAGTTTTCAAAGTGGGTTTGGGGACCTTCTATTGGTCATTGGAACAGCAACGGGTGATGGTATGGGGGTTTCTTTTAATTCATTCAACTTACTCATTAAATTAATAGACCAGTCGGGAAGAGTATTGATCCTAGATGGGTTGTAGATACTTCATTGAACTACTAAATGTATATATCCCTGATCAAATTGAAGTGAGTAGCCTTGTTAGAAATATCGACCTTTCGCTTACTTCAGCTAAAATTTTTCTGCTGATTTTAACTGGTTTTTAAACCTCCTTGGTGGTAAGAACCTCAAGGAAAAGTATTTGTGATTCAAATACTTTACAGAAATTGGTTGACATGATCTTTTACACTGTAACACTTTCTGTTCAGGACCAAAGTCACATTTGCAAATAAAATTACCTCACCATAGATCATGTTTATCTCAAATCCTTGCTATCATTCCACTTTAGAACCATAGCTACAGATTTTCAGACCTTTATTATTATTCTGTTTTTTTAATACCTTGGCAATTTGTAGTTAGGCCAAGATGAAACTAAATTCTTCCATTCTAGCTGATCCCTGGATCACTGAGCTATTAACAAATTTATTAAAGCTCATTTATCTGTTACAATTTTTGTATGAAAATTTAGGGATTGTGGCTGATTTAAAACTGATTTTAAGGAATTAATTATAAAACATGGAAAGAAAAAGAAAATGATAAATTTTCACGGTATCTCAATGATTGAGACAACAACTACAGGACTTATGCTCCACAGCTAACACTTTCAAATTTGATTATATAAATCAAATAAATATATTAAAAACAGAAATGACCAAATTTCAGTATAACGAGCACTGATTATGAATGCTCTGTTACAAATGAACTAAGTCTCACAAGGAGGCAAAGCCTTAAAAATTTACATGCCACCCATATAGAATCCTATTAAATGAGGAGGTAATTTGGTGGCATCAAAGAGGCACTCAATGAAGCCGTAAAAATGTATTTTTCTCATGCTCCTCAGCCTCCTTCAGAGGAGGCTTTTAGGGATTTTTAGTAGATATCAGTACCACCTTCATGGATGACAAAGCCAATTTAACAATACTATCACAGCATTAGAAACGAACTTGCAGTCAAACTTTGAAAATGATCATCCTGGTCCAGGCGGTTTGACAATGAATTTTTAAAACTTTTTCAAAACTTTTGTCACAATCTCTGGAGATAGTTTTAGGTTCTTTTGTATACCTCCAACAGTCCCAGTGGTTTCAATATTATTAATCTTTCTTTAAATCTGGAGATAAGATTCTATTAATAATTGGAGGCCATTACTTTTAAATACTGATTATAAAATATTAACTAGTTATTAACAATAGGCTGAAACAATATGCAGCTTGGTTTATCCCTGCAGTTTGTGATTACTAATAAAAGATTCAACAGGCCTATAATAATAATAAGGGATCTAATAGATTATGTTTCTGACTGGAAAACGGTGTATTATTTCTGTAGATTATGTAAGGCCTTTGATGGGGTCTACCCATTCCTGTTTTTAACTTGGAAAATATGGGTTCCAATGCCATTGATAATGTCTTAAATCATTATATTGTGACACGATTGTACCCAGTAATTAGAAACCGTTACAAGAGGTTTTCATAAAAACAAGTGCAGCAGGATGCCCCTTAGCCCCTTCTATATATTTCTCTTGACCCCTGACCTTGTTTTAGTGGATGATCCTAGATGGGGATCAGGACCAGATAGGACAAAAAGATTTCCATACATGCTTATGCGATGATATTTGTCTATTTTTCTAAATTTATGAATATCTCTTTCTTAGATTTAATAATTATTCAAATTTTCTAATGCTCGTTAAACAAAGAAATGTGCAAGGCTGGTTGTTGCCAAGTTCCCTGTCTCCCTACTATTGATGGATATTAATTTCTCAGACCCTTGAAATTTAATTGTTAACTTTGACATGAATATCCCTCTTCTAATTGAATCCACTTAGCCTGGTGGACTAAGGTTCAAAGATGAGTATTGATAATAACAAAAATAAACAATACATTATTGTTCAATTTATAATCTTAGATTCTTTATACAGCTATGATTTTTTCACTTCCCATAAATGGAACTAAAATATATGTTTTTCAGTCATGTGGCAATAGACTGAACCTATTAGCAGCAATTCACTAATTACCAAAGAAAAGGAGGATTAGGTATAGACCCTGGTATTTTTCCTGTATTTTTCTCCTTATCCTTTTTGTGATGAAGAGATTACAGGTACTGTGTTAATCCTACACCTGTATCTTTACCTAAACTATCACAAGAGAGTTTGCATGTGTCTTGCCAGTGCTGAAGTTTTATGGAACAATTGATGCAAGAGGATAATGCTTTAAATATTGATATATTAGATGCTCGTGTATCCTGCTGCTTATATATTGTGATGCTGTACCCCTCCCATTATCAATGCAAGCTTTTCTCTGTGAGCTGTCAGCAACCTTGGCTCATTGTACTTAGCAGATGAACAGGACAACATTATTTTCCACCTGTCCCCTGCAGCAGAAAGCTGCACTAAAGCAGCTGGCTGGCTGGGACTACTGAGGAAAAAATCCCTGTTCTTTGCCGGGACTTGTCAGCATCAGAGATAATCTCTGTGGCTGGCGTTTGCACAAATCCTCACCTGATGCCGCTTCTTGCAGAACCTCTGCAGCTCAGGGTGTTTCTGACTCCCACACAGCAACAAAGGTGCTTTACCACCGGATTCTCTCTATGGGACCCAACATTTTAATTGACTCTTCTTCATCTGAGGATACTTATTCTCTTTCCTTCACTGGGAACTCATTCCCACAAACAGATATGGGGAACATGGATGTTTTCCAAATGAGGATTTGTTATAGTTTGGGGCAGCCTGCTCAGTGATGCAATGCTGTAAGGCTGAATATTTGGAGATGTGTCCACTGCTCAATCAGGAAAACAGTTCTCCATAGTATGTTGGTTATATGTTAGGCATTGTCCATCTGAGCTTTTCATTCATTCATGTCTTGGGGAACTCACTTATGATGTTAGTCTAAAACTGTGACAACATTGGAGGCATTTTGGCAAAGTATGAGCTAGTGAAAAATTCTCTCAGGGCACTTCTTTCTTCTTATTCCTCTCACAAGCCTGTAAAATGTATTACATATTGTTGAAGTGAAGTTTAGCATTGTTGATGTACAATACTGGTTACGTCAGCGGTGTGATACTTAATGACCCCGATAATTTTGGATGATGATTTTAGGACTGGGTGGAAAATTAAGTCAAACTGTGTCAGAATGAAAAAGGCATTGTACTCCTAGCAGTTTTTATATTGGGAGGATATGGGCATTGTTTCACCAGGGCAGCCCAAACTTGCCAAGTGTGCATCTAGGACTCACCTTATGTTCTGTGATAAACCTTGCTTTAGCCTAGCTTATGGGCATTGTCTTGGCACCCTAGCTCCCTACTGTAATCTTTGTGATGAGCAGGCCATACTTATCAGCAATGCCTAGGGCAGACCACGTAGATTAGGTCGGCCCACAAGATCAGGTTTTTCTCTTGTCCTCTACTCAGTCACAAGCCCTAAGCATAGGGAAGAGATCTCTCTAATGGTAACCCCTCAGTCCATGAGAAATAGATGCCTGGTACCTCAGCATCTGAACCTGTGTTTCTCCCTCTCTTCCCTCTCATTTAACATCTAGGACACAGCACAGGACAACATTCTTGTTTGTAATGGTAACTTCAAGAGCAGAAGATGTCTTAGGCTGGCTTCAGACCATGCCATATACGCCCCCACCCCAGCTGCTCAGGGATTTAATCCTGGAAGAGCTCTAGGAGAGGGAAGGGAAGAGGGTCTAAGTCTACCCTAGAAAGACAATCCCAAACGGAATAAATTTGCTTTAGTAAAAACACAAACAATGGGGGATATCAGAAGAAGAGAAGAAGAGGTGAGGACTCGTGATCTCCAGGTGTCTTGTTCTAAATGGAGGTTCCTTAGAAGAGCAGGGCAAACTCCCAATGCTGAGAAGAGACTCCTCCAAAAGGTGGTTACTTCTTCTGTTTTCTGCTCCAACTTATGCATACTGCTACTAAATAACCTCTCTTTAAATGTATGGTAAAGTCCTTTAAAACAACACCACTATACAATTTTTATCTGATCTGGCTCATGATATATATTTACTACAGGATACTGGAATGAAAACAAGGCATTAAATCAACATGCAAATTGAAGCGGTCAAGAGGCCCTTCATTCTGGGCTTCTGGGAGGACTTATGGATGGTTAGCATTCTTTTCTCTGGATATTATTTCGCGTAACAAAGTCCTTGACCTTCTCCCTGGCTGAGCTTTGTTATTGACTGTCTTTCAGGCAATTAAAACTGTAATTATTAATGTGTGTCTTCAAAGCATTGGCAGATCAGAGCTTTTTTTAATTCACTTATTTACATACTTCCAGGCCAGTGATTAAGAGGAGACTTAACTGTGGGTTATTCCTGACTGATAAAGGGTACAACAAAAAATGTTTGGACTCTGTTGCCTCAATAAAACTGTCCTTCCTCTTCCTCCTCCTAATTAGTACACCAATGATGGCTACTGCTGCTGGGTCCATCCTGTTGGTGTATTGCTTGGCTCTCAGTGGCTTTCTGGCTCAGTGGCTCACTGTCTCCCAGTGTCTCAGTCTCTCTGGCTGTCTGTATCTCTTTCTGTCTCTCTCACTCTCCCCCTGTCTCTGGCAGTGTGCTGCTGATGCTGTTCAGTGAATGACCTGCAGGTAGATTGGACTTAAGTCTACTTCTTTTATACTTATCTTTCTATGATGCATCTTGCCTTTGCGCTGGAGATGCCCCATAGTTGTGCAGTTGTTTTGCACTGTGAATCGCATTGCGCTGTGTATGCATGGGTACACTCCCTGTATTTGCGCCACATTTCATTATGTTGCACCTATGGCACATCTTGTTTGGTGCAGGGCATCTCGGTTGCCCTGGCGCATTCACCCTGTTTGTGAATCATTCTACGGCACATTTTTGCATTGCACCGACGCATCTGAGATGCACTCAGCACATCTCTTTTGTGAATCCTGCCCTCTGTGTTTACTGTCAAGCATGTAAACCAGATAGTGGACACTGGCTGTAAAATATATTTTTTTTAAATCATACAATTTTTAATTGTTTTTCAGATTAAATTCTTATATGAAATAAAAATACATACAAACATTTAAAGCTCAATACTGATACTATACTTATAACAGTGATTATTTTCCTTTATTAACATCAGCAAATCTCATCAATCAAAATAACTCAATCCCTCTTAAGCTAAGTTTAGAAACAGTTCAGCACTTACCATATATTTTTCAGTATTATTCTTTATAGTTCTTTATAATTAAACACAGTCAAGACAATTGCTCTCAAAACAATGCCTTAAGACCTCAAATTAACAAGCTTTAGACTTGCTGAAACAACTGGACATAACAATAAAATTAAAAATTACATAAGCACTCAAAGTCATCAAGACTGAATATTGGGCATGCCTTCTATTAAATAACAGAATATTATATATGATTTAAACCAAGGTTTCTCAAAGGGTGAGGCCAGCCTCTATGGGGAGCCCCAACCTGTTCCAGGGGAGGTTCAATTAAGTCTGTATTTAAATTTTGAATTTTAGATATCTTGTGTGAAGGGATGAGGAAAATTGAAAGAAGATAATAATAAGTGAATTATGTATTTATTTACAAACGGGTAACCAAGAAAGGTACACTGACCTATTGTTCATTCCTGGTGTACCAGGGGAAGGGTAATGAGTGAATACAATTCAAAAGATAATTGCAAAACAGTCAAGCAATGCAAAATTAAAAATAGTGTGGCTTGTACAGATCAGTTCAAGCCTAGTGTACATCTGAGTGCTGCAGCCCCACCCCAAAAACAGCTCTTTGATGATGTGATGTATGGAATGAGGCTGCAGCTGCTCTATGAGGGAGTAATAGGATGGGAACAGGAGCGAGGGGAGGGCTGTCTAACTGTACTAACATTATCTTTGCTGGTAGTTCTACATGTGGGCTAATATCACAGTTCCATACATGTAGAACTTCCAGCAAAGATAATGTTAGTACAGTTAGACAGTCCCCTCCCCTGATCCTATTCCCATCCTGTTACTCTCACATAGAGCACCTGCAGCCCCATTCCATACATCACATCATCAAAAGCTGTTTTTGGAGGACCACCAGTGTGTACATGGAAGGTAAGGACGGGCATTCTAAGTTAAAATTTAAGTATTTAACATTGTGAGTAAAGTTTTAAAATAGTTCATTTGACTAATCAGGTAGGCAGCTTCCCAGAATGAGTTGCCTGCTTGACATGTGCAATCATGCCAGCAGCTCTTCAAGAATAGAGGTATTATGAGCAAAAGCAAGATGGATCAAAAGGATCCTAAGAAGATGCTTAACAGCAGGGTAAGAGGGGGAATGCAGATGTGGGTAGGATGGGTATTCCAGACAGAGGTGAAGCAGACAGAGAAAGCAGTCTGACCCATGAAGTTATTGCAACAAGGGTTAACAATAGTTTGAGAGTCAAAATAGTAAAGCAAGTAGTCTGGCCTGAGGATGGGGTTACAATTTTGTGTGTGTGGGAGAGGGGGAGGTTTACAATAAGCTAAATAAATTTAGGGTCAGCTACTCAAAGGAGTTAACCAATTTTCCTAATATACTGTGCAAAGTATGCTATTGTCTATGGGGAGGCCAAAGATTATTTCAGTATTTGGGGGAGGCTCAAGATATTTTCTGACTTGTGGCAGGCTCACTATGGCAAAGTCTGAGAACTAATAATTTAATCCATTAAAAAAAAGTTACACCATCATTCTGTATGATCATAGTAGAACAAAATAAAGTAAATTTTATTAGACACTATTTATGTTAGGGGAATTGGAGAACATACATGTGGAAAGAATAGCTCCATTTTATCAATATTGTATTTATATTCTTTCTGCTTATATTCGAACTGGGGGCAAAAGGAGGTTAATAACTTCTTTCCATGTTGTATCTAGGTTACTAATATACATGTACAGATGGTCTAATAGTCTTTCATATACTAATGTATCTTTAAACTGCTGTTTATTGAAATTTGGTATCCATTATGATTCCAATGATTTATATATATCATTATGTAGCCAGTGTTGCTAATGCAGATTTTCTTTCGTGGGATGTGCAAACTCATTACTGAGGAATCATTTAAAACAGAAAATCTTAAACCCTTAGGGATCTTAGTCCATAAAAAAGCTCTCCAGCAATTCAATAGTCATTTGCCACACTAACTTATAAAAGAACAGCTCTGTAATATAGGAGTTACATTAGCTGTCTTCTCACAGTTATGCCAGCACAGTGGCTTTGAAGTACATTGCTTCAATATAGATGATCGGGCCTAACTTAATATCGTAAATTCAGTTTATGCCAAGTTGTCTTATTTTTAGCATTGGAATAATATTTATTGGCATTGTATAAAATGTGTTGCCACTGTCTAACTGGCAGTTCACTCTGCCCCTGTTATGTTCAGTATATACTTAATTCTTCAATGTAAACTTTATAATCCTTACTTTTGATTAAAGCTTTGTAAATAGTGGAAACTGTTTAATTTTCTTTGCTTCTCCAAAATCAAATATATTTTGAGTAAAATCCTACTACTTCTAGAAATGTGTTATTATTTCTCTTAAGAAATGGTGTAAAAAAAAACCTTAATGGGCCAGTAGGACAAAATGAATAGCTTTTCCTTTTAATCCTGAAATTCTACTTTAAAATCATCATGAGAGATTTAAAAAGTGTATTACTAAATCCAGCCAATCTGTATACTTCAGAACCTGCAGTCCTGCTAACACTGTATTATTCTTGACCAATTTATTTCTAAAATCAGTTTCCCACCAAATAGAAGTCAACAGCATCAGGGAAAAAGCTTTTTTAGCTTTCCTAACACTTATACCCTCATCCGTTACACTAAGATTTTAAATTATTTGCTGTAACATCTTGGATAGCCCATCTTTCATCTTTCAAATTAATGAAATGCTGAGTAATACATTCAAATTTATGTTGTGTCTAATATTCTATTTAGCAGGTCTATCCAAGAGTAAACTGACTTCATTTTGTAAGCTTTGTAATAACTCATGGGGTTTGGTCACCCCATCCCTCCTCTACTACTACTGTAGATGTAATCAAGTATCAGCAAGTGATCACTGGGGTTGCACCCCTCCATAAGAACTTCACAAAAATATGCCTAATGTTATGAAACCATTCTGAAGCTATTCTCCCCAATAATGTATAAAACAAACAAAAAATAAATAGGTGGGATATAATAATAATTTTTAGCCTCTAGTCAATCCCATAACAATAAATGGAATTAATCAGTCTATTAGTATAATTATCAGTTTCATTCTTAACCACTATAAAATTTTATTTAATTTAATGGTATCTTGAATCTTGGAGATAATCCAAACCCCTAAATATTTTAGTTCAATAATGATATTAAACTGTAGCATGGAAGATGGGATCACATAATTTTTGTTATTAAAGGGGAACTGTCACCTTCAGGATTTCTTAAAGGGATACTGTCAACTTTGACCCTTGTTTTTCTTTCCAATTTAATCAGTGGCCCAGATATTCAAACTGTGCCAGGCTGTGGTGCAAGCATGGGTGCAGCTCAACTTGGCTGCACAGGGGTGTGAACTGGGCAATATTCAACGTAGCTGTGCCATGGCTCCGCAGCATTGAATATTACACCCTGGCCACCCGTAGTGTGCATGGCGCAGTGGCACTGCACCAGCGCAAGTGGCCAGAGTGGAGCATGGGGATGCACTAGCACAAGTTCCATTGCGCTATGCATAGCAACTGCGATATTCAAAGCTTGACATGCAAATGGGGCCATAATGTATGCAAGGTGCAAATGAGGCCATTTGCATGTCATTATGGCTCATTTGCGTGCAGGTGCACTGATCCCCTATGACTTGCACCTGGCGCCCTGCCAGGCAGCAGCCATCAGGGACTGATGCCCCCTGCAGCTGCCAATGTGCTCCACAGCCAGATCACGGGAATTTGTTAAAAAAGAAGAACTATGTGCAATATCCCTGGTGGTCCAGTGGACCGCTGACTGCCCAATTGCAGACATTTGAAATAAAATAAAGAAGAATTATGTCCAATATCCCTGGTGGTCCAGTGGACCGCTATGTGCCCGATCACGGGAATTTGAAATAAAACAAAGAAGAATTATGTCCAATATCCCTGGTGGTCCAGTGGACTGTTATGTGACCGATTGCAGGCATTTGAAATAAAATAAAGAAGAATTATGTCCAAAATCCCTGATGGTCCAGTGGACCACTATGTGCCCAATCGCGGGCATTTGAAATAAAATAAAGAAGAATTATGTCCAATATCCCTGGTGGTCCAGTGGACTGCTATGTGCCCGATCCTGGGCATTTGAAATAAAATAAAGAAGAATTATGTCCAATATCCCTGGTGGTCCAGTAGACTGCTATGTGCCCGATCGCAGGCATTTGTATGAAAAACAGATGACTTATGTCCAATATCCCTGGTGGTCCAGTGAACCACTGTGTGCCCGATTACAGGCATTTGTAATAATAACTACAAATATCCCCAAACTCCCTGGTGGTCCAGTGGACTGCTGTGTGCCCGATTGCGGGCATTAGTAATAAAAACTAATAATATGTCAATATCTGTGGTGGCCTAGGGTTTCCCCTTTCCCACCCACTGAGCCCCACCGCCCCTGCTCCTACCTCTGGTCAGCTGGTGGACGGCAGCACCCACCTGTGCCAGTTACTGCACATTTCACCGACCGACACCGCTAGGTTATGCCTATTGGTTCCCGGCGCGAGAGTTACCGGGCGGCAGCCTATACCAGACATGACATCTCGGGATATGTGAATGGAATCATTCACATATCTGAATGTGTATATTGAAACAGACGCCCATTGGCTCACACTGTGAACCAATGGGTGTACAGACCCACCGATGGTGTCAGTCGGTGAGCGGGCAGCAGTCGGGTGGGTGCTGCCACCACGGCTGACTGGGGGAGGTAGGGCTCAGTGGGCTGGTTGGAGGGGGTACCTCTAGACCACCACAGATATTGACATATTATTAGTTTGTTACTAATGCCCTGATCAAGCAAACAGCTGTCCACTGGACCACCAGGGATATTGGACATAATTTTCTTTATTTTATTTCAAATGCCCACGATCAGGCATGGGGGCACCGCCAGGTGCAGCCAGATTCGGTGGCCACCCACAGGTGTCAGCTGCCGTGTTGTGCCCTGCAATGTGGCAGCTCACCTGTGGGTGACCATCAATTGTTCCTTTTTTTTGGATCAGCTTTGTGCTGGCACAGGTAGGGGTTGCGCATGCATGGCTCTGCACATCCCGGGCTGAATATCGGGCTGTGCAGAGTATTCATGGGCACGCCCCCCCCTCCTGCACCTGCATACATTACTGATGCACTCCGACATCGGGATTGTGCTGCGCACTTTTCCTTTGACTATCGCGTCAAGCAGTTAGTATGCATGGCGCAACACTGTTACGCCATGTGCAACCCTTTTGAATATCTGGGCCAGTGTGTCTATAGGCACATACTAGAAAAAAGGGTACTCTAGAATGCCTCTGTCTCACACAAAAACAATCTGTTTACGTGTATTTGTAAAGTTTACATTATTTTCTTTAGTAGCAATCTGCATTTAAATCCCCTGTCCACTGGAAGCATATTGATGCCGAGAACCTGCTCTACCATGAAGCGCTGTTCTGAAGTTCACTTTTTTACATCCCCATTGAAAAAACATGTATTCCAGTAGACTGTGGCATACTAGGAGTTTGTGGTATCTTTAAATAAAAACCAAGCACTCAGTGAGCTGCAAAATGTGTTTTAAATCTGGTGCCAAAATCCCACACATGTGCAAAAGTGGCACATGCGCAGGATCTTTTCTCCTGCTGTGCTTGTGCATGCACTGGATTTTGATACTAGATTTAAAATGCATTTTGCAGATCACTGAATGCTCATTTATTATTTAAAGATACCACAAACTCTTCAGTATGTCACAATCTGCTGGATTTCATGTTTTTTTCAATGGGGATGTAAAACAGGGAACTTCGGGACAGTGCTTCATGGTAGAGGCATGTTTTCAGTGCTGATATGCTTCCAGTGGGTGGATGATTTAAGTGTGGACTGCTACTAAAGAAAATAAGGCAAACTTTACAAATATATATAAACAGATTACTTTTATGTGAGACAGGGGCATTCTAGAGTACCTGTTTTACTAGTATGTGCCTATAGACACACTGATTAAATTGGAAAGAAAAATGAGGGGCAAAACCGACAGTGTCCCTTTAATGTCTGAAAGCCCATACAAAGCTAAGCTGAGTGAGCCATTGGCCCAGATATTCAAAAGGGTTGCGCATGGCACAACAGTGTTGCGCCATGCACAACCCACTGATGTGCCCCGTTGCGATATTCAAAAGGGAAAAGTGAGCCGTACAAATCGATGCTGGAGCACATCAGTAATGTATACAGGCACAGGTGGGGGGGGCGTGCCCATGCATAACCTGCACAGCCTGATATTCAGCCCAGGATGTGCAGAGCCATGCATGTGCAACCCCTACTTGCACCTGCACAGTTAAGCCAAAAAAAAAGGAACAAATGATGGCCACCCACAGGTGAGCTGCCGCACTGCAGGGTGCAAAACTGCAGCTGCCACCTGCGGGTGGCCACCCAGTTCCTGCCGCACCTGGCGGCACCCCCATGCCCCATCGCAGGCATCTGTTTAAATAAACCCCTCCAATATCCCTGGTGGTCCAGTGGACTGCTATGTTCCCGATCACGGGCATCTGGTTAAATAAACCCTCCCCCCATATCCCTGGTGGTCCAGTGGACCGCTATGTTCCTGATCGCAGGCATTTGTCTAAAACAAAATCCTCGTCTAATATTCCTGATGGTCCAGTGGACCGCTATGTGCCCAATTGCAAGCATTGGTATAATAATCCCCACGTCCAATATCCCTGGTGGTCCAGTGGACTGATCGTTTCCCGATCGCGGGCATCTGTAAATCATAAAAACTTCCTACTACCTGGTGGTCTAAGTGCCCCCCTCCCACCCACCCACTGAGCCCCACCGCCCCGCCCCCAGGTCAGTCGGTGGGCAGCAGCACCCCACCGCCTGTCACCCGCTTCCCGACTGACAAGCAGAAGTTGCACGCCATTAGTTGTCACAGCGAGCCACTGGGCATGCAGCTCATACCGCACATAGTCCAGATATGTGAATGAATCATTCACATATCTGAAATGTAGTACGGGAGGGCTGCATGCCCATTAGCTCACACCAGGAACCAATGGGCATGCAGCCTCCCTCGAGCTGTCAGTCAGTGGGCGCAGGTGGTGGGTGCGCCGCCCGCCAGCTGACTGGGGAGCGGGGCAGTGGCCAGTGGGCGGTGGGGAGGGGTACCTTTAGACCACCAGGGTAATAGGACGCTTTTTATGATTTATAGATGCCCGCCATTGACAGCAATCAGTCCACTGGGCCACCAGGGATATTGGACAGGGCGGTCTATTATACCGATGCCCGTGATCGGGCACATAGCGGTCCACTGGACCACCAGGAATATAGGAAGGGGGTTTTCTTATTTAACCAGATGCCTGCGATCAGGCAGCACTCGGGCCACTGGACCACCAGGGATATTGGATGGGGGGGTTATTATACCGATGCCTACGATCAGGCACATAGCAGTCCACTGAACCACCAGGGATATTAGACAAGGATTTTGTTTTTTAGACAAATGCCTGTGATAGGGCTGCAGGAGGTGGCTGCTGCCTGGCAGGGCGCCAGGCACAAGTCGTCGGGGATCGGCGCACCTGCATGCTAATGGGATGCAAATGGGGCCATAATGACATGCAAATGGCCCCATGTGTGCCTTGCATAAATTATGGCCCCATTGCATGTCCTGTTTTGAATATCACAGGTGCTGTGAATGGCGCAATGGCACTTGCTTGAATGCATCTCCATGCTGCACTCTGGCCACTTGCGCTGGCACAGCGCCACTGCGCCATGCACAGTGGGGGTGGCCAGGGTGCGATATTCAAAGCTGCTGAGCCATAGTGCAGCTCCGTTGAATATCACCCTGGCCACACCCCTGCGCAACCATGTTGAGCTGCGCCCAGGCTTGCACCACAGCCTGGTGCAGTTTGAATATCTGGGCCATTGTGTTTATGTATGAGTCTTTGTAGTAAGTTATTCATATGTAAATCAGCCTGAAACTAAGGGCTGGGGGCAGCCATGCGTTTTAGGCTCCTGACAGGCAATTATGTCACCGAGGGTATTGGCCCTGCTTTGACTGTAGACAATCCAATAGGTTAAATAGGAAATCATCTGTTTTATTAAGTGTGTTTTAAGGTGTTATTACAACACTTTCTACATTTATAATAACTGTTTTGTATGTGTAGTGAAACTAGTGAGTTATCACCTTTACATTTCAAACTGTTAATAAAAATAATCCATCTTCAGGATTGCTTTAACCTCTATGCTATACTGCCAGCTGATCATCAAAATCTACACATCTTGAGGCTGGCTTTATGGTGCCAACAGGCATTGGAGACCCATATCAGGATTTCTAAACCCTGGCTGTGCTCATGTCAGTACAGATTTCTGGGGCTGCTACAACACCAACTTCTGCCTTTTTCCATTCCCTCTTTTATAGCCTTTCTCTTACAATTTCAAGTGTAAATTCGGGTTTACAAGATGCAAATGTGACTCCCTACCTACTGACCTGGCATTATGGGGCCAGCATTGAAATGTGTAGTTTTTGATTATCAGCTGGCAGTACAGCCTACAAGTTAAAGCAAAGAGCTGTGAACAACCTTCATTCATCTAGCACAGGGGTTCTCAAATGGTGAGGCCAGCCTCCCTTGGGAGGCCCCAACCTGTTCCAGGGGAGGCTCAAGCAAGTCTTGAAAAAGTATTATATTTCAAATTTGAACTTTATAGATTTTGTGTGAAGGGATAAGGCAAACTGAAAGAAGATAACAGTAGGTGAATTTATGTATTTATTCACAAGTCTATGACCAGGGCAGGTACTGTATACTGAGCCATGGCTTATTTCAGTGTACCCAGGAAGGGTAGTGAGAGAATACAATTCAATGTAACTGCAAAACACTTAAGCAATACAAATGAATAAGTGCAAACAAATTAAGAACAATAAACTAACAATGCGAGAACACTTGATCAATTAGACTGGCAGCAGAACTGTCTAAATACAAGAGTTAACCATACAGGTACTAGGACTAAGAGTAGGAGGGAGCAAAATGATCCCTGAGAAGTTGCTAAGAGCAGGGGAGGGGAGAGGCAGAGGTCAGCAGGAAGGTCACTCTAGTAAGAGGAAACAGAAAAAGCAGTCTGACCCATGAAGGTATGACAGTAATGGGTAACACTGGTTCGAGAGTCAAAATATTGGAGCAAGTAGGTTGTCCTGTGGGGGGGGGGTTACAATAAGCTTAATAACGTGAAAGCCAGCTATGCAAAGAGGTTTCAATTTATTCCTGATGTACTGTGAAAAGTAGGTCATTTTTCTATGGGGAGGCCCAAAAATATTTCAGTATTTTGGGGGAGGCTCAACATCTTTTCCATGGCTTAGGGGAGGCTCACTATGACAAAGTTTGAGAACTGTTGATCTAGCATAATGGGTTTTGATTCCAACATGCTCTACTTGTATATTGTGTGACCAGAACAAGTTACTTAACCTCCCTATACTCCCAAAACACACTCAGGAACAAGTTGTAGCTCAGTGTGCCTCTCCTGAACAAAGAAAGTAAAAACAATCTGAGGATGTGTTTTGATTCTGAAAATAGTATTCTCTTTCTATCCAGATTTGATTTGAAAAGAAAAAAACAGGACACAATTACTTGTTTATTAATTGCAAAAACACACAGATGGACAACATTGTTAAAAGATGCATAACCTGAAATGCATTATTAAAAGAGTATTTTATTTCTTTTAATGAAGTTAAAAGTATAACAGTTTCTTACTGAAATACTTTGGATGGAATGGGATTTTCTACCATAATAATGCTCGAGTTCTATTGGATTATTTTTACTAACAGTTTGAAATGTAAAGGAGATAACTCACTAATGTCAATGCACATACAAAACAATTATAAATGTAGAAAGTGTTGTAATAACACTTTAAAACACATTTAATAAAACAGATGATTTCCTATTTAACCTGTTGGATTATCTACAGTCAAAGCAGGACTAAGACCCTCAGTGACATCATTGTCTGTTAGAAGCCTAAAACACATGGCTGCCCCCAGCACTTAATAACAGGCTGGTTTACATATGAATAATTCTAGACTGCTAAGACTCACAGGCAAGCACAATGGCTCACTCAAGTTAGCTTTTTATGGGCTTTCAGACACCAAGAAATCCTAAAGATGACAGTTCCCCTTCAAGCCTTAATCTTGAAATTTTGGTGGGATTAATCTCATAACCAGAGAAGACTGCAAAATCCTTAATTTCATGCACTGAATAATGCATAGAAACAACTGGATTTGTTAAGACTGTGAGCACATCATATGTGTATGCACAGAGTTTTTTTACTTGTGATCCAGTTTTTAGTCCTTGAATGTTAATGCTCAATCTGATGACCCTTAAAAGGGGTTCCAGTGATAGTACAAATAATAATGCAGACAACAGGCAACCTTGCTTAACACCATTACTAATATTTATATATGAAATTTTAGTTGTCATTTTTTTAACTGATGCTCATTTGGGGATTTTTATAAATGAACTTCATTTAGGGCAGTAATTTGTCTGGTATGACTCAAGCTTCCAAACATGTTATCATATCTGGTCATTGAAGCAGGTCAAAGGCTTTATTTATTTATTACATTTTAGTGATCGGGTAGGCCCACTGAGCCCAGGAGGTCCCTTTTTCAGGGGTGAACCAGGATTACATGGTATAATAGGAATACAGTAATAGTACAATAAATGAGTCATAGCAGTTGATACACCTCATAGCAATAGCATATTATGTAACAGGTTTCAGATTTAGCAATATTTCTATCAGTGAGAAAAACAAGACAGAGAATACCTGCTGAGTATGCCTTCCTGGTAAAACTTTTGATCTGCATAGAATAAATAAATGATGACACTAAGGATGTCAGGCAACATAGAACATCTGTAAAATAGAGAGCCCCGGAAAGGAAAAGGTGCATTAAATTTGGAGCACCTGACTATCGGTTGGTTGAGGCATATACATGGATGGGTGAGATGAAGGTATGTACATGGATGGGTGAGATGAGGAGGCATCAGGTACCATGGCATAGACATGTGCTGGCAGCGTGCATGTGGCCCTTGAGCCTTGTGTGGAAAAGTCTTGATTGAGGGGGCTTCCTGCACCCAAGGTGGAAGTTTGTTTCACAGGGAAGGGGTGGTGTAGTTGTGTCTATTGCTAATAAAGCCAATTCTATAGCTACATTATTCACATAGGGCTCTATTCACTAATAGGCTTGTTACACTGTGGCTGGGGTACATACCAGGCCGCTCAAGTCTGCACCACATAATTGGTCCCACTGGAAGCATAGGGCCATTATGCATATCCCACTAGACAGACCTGGATGCCCCTAGCATGGCAGCATAGCTTTGTGCTATGGGTGGAGCCAGCTGGGGAGGAGAGACTTATGAGCAGATCAGGGGGATTCTGATCAAAATCTCTGATGGGGTCCCACAGTGGATCACCTGCTGTGTGGGAGCAGAGAATCATGAGACATGGTGACCCACATGCAGGCTGCCATGACCCCAACAGATTTATAAAAATTATATAGTTTTAAATATCAGTACTCTGTAGCCTGTCACATTACCCAGCCCACTGTGGCACTGAGGAGTCATGAGTCTGTGACTGAGAGATGCAATGGTTCCATAGGAGTTCCAGTCAGTTGAGGTGTGCAAATGTTACAGCAGCCCACTGGCTGGCATAATGCTAAGCCCCTCCCCTGCTGCTGCTGTTGTGGTCCCTGCACTTCTGTGCAGTGATGGGTGTCAAGAATTTATTGGGCTAGCTGGCCCTGGGGCACATAGTGGTAATCGGTGGCTCAATTATTAGAGGGATAGATACTGCTGTTTGTTACGGGCACAAGGAACTTACCAAAGTTAACACACTCCCTGGGGCAAGACTTCCTAATGTCTTAAATTTACTGGATGAGCTTCTTGAAAACACCGACAGCCCTCTGGTGATTTTACACATAGGCACTAATGATGTTATCAGAAGCAAGGTGGAAGATATCCAAGCTGACATCAGAGACATAACAAAAAAGGATTAAGAACAAGAATGGAGAAATCATAATATCTGGTATAAACCTACTTATGGATATCAGTCTCACAAAAATGGGCCAATCTCACAAATTAAAAAGTGGCTGAGGCAATTCTGCAAAAAGGAAAACATTGGCTTCATGGACAATTCTGTCACATTTAATAGAAAGCTACTTTTCAAGCCAGACAGCCTGCATTTAAACCATTCAGGTACTAGGATTCTGGATAAAAAAGTTCTTGAAGTAATGAAATTTCATCTAAACTGGAGAAGGGGGACTTCTGGTAAGTGACATTAACAGTAGTATTAATGTCAATAATGCTTCCAAGGAGTCCCCAGAATGGAATGCAGTGCTTATTAATGCCAAGAGTTTAGTGAATAAATTTGGCAAATTTAAACTGTTGCTATAATCACAAAATATTCCCTTGGCCCTAATTACAGAAACATGGTGGATGATAATGGTAAGGTGGGAGAAAATGCTAGGTTATAACTGTTCTCAAAATTCAGGGCTCATAAAGGGGGAGATATAGCCATGTATATACATGAATCTATAAAATGTGAAGAGCTACAGTGGGGTGGGAGTTCTAGAGCTAGTATGGGTAAAACAGCTTCCCCAAAAAGGTACCACAATTAACCTAGGTTTACTTTATAGGTCACCTTCCACATCATCAGTTGATGATATGGCACTACTAAATGTAATAAGCAATCTAGATCCAGTGGATAAAACATGTTGGTGGGAGATTTCAATCTGCTTAGTACAGATTGAACGACTTTACAAGGACATAATAAAATGGACAAGAAGTACTTGGATACGTTTGATCAGATGGGATTAGAACAACTAGTACAAGATAGTACCATAGGAACTAGTATCCTCGATTTAGTGCTCACTAACATGGGTAATTCAGTTAACAAAGTCCAGGTTAAAAGTCCATTAGGTAACAGCGATCACTGTTCTGTCCATTTTAGCATTTTGGAAACTCTTATCAAACATTAGGTAACACAACTAGTTACATTTTAGCAGAGCTGATTTTTAGGCATCAGAAAACAACTTTCACTATGGGACTGGGAAAATTACTTTAAAGTAATTCCAAACAGGATATGTGGAATTTGTTGATTACTAGATTAAGGAATCTTATTAAAAACTACATACCAAGAGTCCTAAAATATAATAACAATAGGGAAAAAAACACCTGGCTGAATGTTTCCATTAAAAGACTGATAAATAGGAAGAATAGAATGTTTAGAAAACTGAAAATAAAAAAAAACACACCTATAAACCATAAGGCTTATAGAGAATTTGTCAAGGAAGTTAAAGTCAAAATCAGAAAAGCAAAAGCACAGTATGAAGTGACCTTGGTGAAGGATAGTAAAAAATAATTTTACTCTTACATCAATAGTATGAAAAAGGTAATAGCATGATAAGCCCCTTTAAGAACAATTTGGGTCAGACAACTACCCCCATTGAGTTGGCTGATAGTCAAAATACATATTTCTGTTCAGTTTTCAATAGTAGTAATCCAATACCACACACTGGCAAGGGTTTGCCAAGTCCCGGGCAAGTAATCATTAATCTCAAAGATGTATTTGATTGACTCACAAATTTAGACACCAGTAAATCACCTGGCCCTGTTGACATACATCTGAGAGTACTGCAGGAATTAGTGGATGTACTTACTTTACCCCATACCTGTATTTTCTAGGTCTCCTTATTGCAGGAAAAGTACCCCTGGATTGGAAAGTTGCTATAGTAATTCCCATTTTGAAAAAAGGCCAAAAGACAAAACCAGACAACTTCAGCCTTGTGAGTTTAACCTCTTTGGTAGGAAAGGTTCTGGAAGGTATAATCAAAGATTCAATTCTGGATTATTTAGAGAATCAAAGCCTGGTGTACCCTTTACAGCATGGGTTCACAAAATCTAGGTCCTGCTAGACAAATATTTTGGCCTTCTATGTGAATGTTAATAGGAGTTAGATCTTGGAACCAGTTGATGTGGTCTACATGGATTTCACAAAGGCTTTTGATAAATTGATTACATGGAACTATTAAACCTTTTATAGGAACTTTAAACTGAATTCAAACATCTGTAACTGGGTATCAGCATGGCTACAAGAGCACCAATCACTAGTGGGGTTCTGCAGGGCTTGATCCTGGGTCCAAGTCTCTTTAATATTTATATATCTTCCCTTCAAACAAATAATCCAAAAATTTGGCTCTATAAGTTTGCAGATGATTGCAGAGTGGGGACAGTAGTAAATAACCAAGAAGATGCGGCATCCCTGCAGAGTACAACTGATGAAATATTTGGGTGGACAGAATCTAACAAATTGGTCTTGAACACTGCAAAATGTAAGGTTATGCATTTAGGCAAACAAAACAGAATGGTTTCTTGTGAACTTGCAAATACTGAACTTAAAGATACTAATGAAGAAAGAAACTTAGGAATTAAAATTAGTGCGGATCTTGAATTTGGTCCTCATTGTAGCACACAGGTGAAAAAAGCAAAAAGCAAATCAGATCCTAAATTGTATCCTACGGCATATTTCTAGCCAGGATGAAAAGATATTGACTCCACTTTACGTAATAATAATAATAATAATTTTATTTATAAAGCTCCTATCCAATTCCAAGGTGCCTAACAATTTAAAAGCAGTTAATATAAAATCAATAACAAAACAGTACAACTGAAAATCATGAACAATTCGATAAAAACTTCAATTATCAAAAAGCTTTTGCCACACATAAAGGTTTTAAGCCTTCTTAAATACCTCCACAGCTGTGCACTCCCATAACTTATGGGTAGAATTCCAAAGGGTGGAAGCTGCATAAGCAAAAGCAAAGCTCTTGAACCAGATGATTTCAGATTCATCCTTGGAATCTCTAACAACCCCTCATCGGTCGAAGCAGAGTAATCGACCAAGGCAGTAAGGAACCAGAGCTCTTTCAGATAGTCTGGGCCCTGTCCATGCAGGGCTTTAAAAGTCAGTAAACCAACTTTAAAGGTGATCTGCCACCGATTGGCAGCCAGTGCAGTTTGCGCAGCACTGGGATAATATGGCAGGAATGACTAGAACCTGTCAAAAGCCGGGCTGCTGCGTTCTGCACCAGCTGCAGGTGATGGACTTCAACCCCAGAAAGCCCTAGATAAAGGGAGTTGCAGTAATCCAAGCCACGATTAAAAGTCATGGACCAAGGTCAGAAGTTCATCAGACAGAGCCAGATGCTTAACCCTAGTGATATTCCTAAGATGGTAAAGGAAGTCTTGATGACAGCCGACACCTGTGAATGTAGGTCAGGCCATCATCAAAACTACCCCAGGGTATGCACCCATTCAGAGGTTGGGAGAGATGCCTAAGATTAAATCTGAGGCGCACTAACACCTGAGCCCCTATCTGGAGACCCGGTCCACAACCAGTACCTCAGTTTTTCTGAGTTCAACTTTAGACAGCTAGAATCCATCCATTCCTGGACTTCTTTCAGACAGTTGTTAAAGACCGAAAGAGCTCCATCCTGGTCAGGTGCAAAGAGAGGTAGTGCTGGGTATCATCTGTGTAACAGTGAAACCTCAGCCCATACCTTCTTACAATGTCTCCGAAGGGTAGCATATACACCGCGAATAACATGGGTGACAGCACAGAACCCTGAGGCACCCCACATGACAAAGCAGTTGGGCCTGAAGAAAAAAACCCAGATACAACTCTTTGTGTTCTCCCCATGAGAAATGATGTAAATCATCTGAGGACTGTCCCCGACATTCCACAGATATGCCTCAGGCGTCCTATCAACACCATGTGATCCACGGTGTCAAAAGCAGAAGAAAGATCCAGAAGAACCAGGATGGAATGGCTCTTCTGATCTCTCGCCATCAGAAGATCATTGAGCACCCGAACCAGCACCGTCTCAGTACTATATCTCTTATGAAAACCAGACTGGAGGGGTTCATAGATGTCATGGATGGTCAAATAGTCCTCCAGCTGTGCTGCCACTACTTTCCAATCACCTTCCCAACAAAGGGAAGGTTAGAGATAGGTCTGTAGTTACTGAAATAGTCTGGGTCCAAGGTAGCTTTCTTCAAGAGTGGTGTCACCACCTCCTCCTTCAGGAGCTAGGAAACTCTCCTGATTCCAGGGAGCACCAGACTATCTGCACCAGGACTGGACTGATGATATCACTACAACCCAAAATTAGGCGGTCAGTCCAGGGTCCAAACCACAGCTCAGAGGGCCCCGCCTGGATAATCCTCATGACATCCATGAACCCCAGTCGACTGAAGGTACTCCAGGAAAACTGAGGTACGGTGATCCCAGACTGATCAGCAGCAACCCCTCACAGTGTGCTGGCTGCAGTACCACCCTGATGTCAGCCACCTTATTTGCAAAGAATTGAGCAAGCTCGTTGCATTCTAATTGCGAAAAGGCTTTCGAACATGCAGGCAGGCTGGGTTGCACAGTCTGTCCACAGTTGAAATAGCTGAGCTGGTTGATTCTGAGCAGCCGCAATCTCCCGGACAGGAATTCTGCCTTTCATAGTGACTGTAGATTGATAGACTGAATAATGGTCCATCAATCTAATGCGGTCGGCATCAAGGGTGGACTTTGCCTGCAACGCCTAACCTTCGCCTCTGTCTCCACATCTCCTCAAAGTCCCATCGAACCACAGGGACTTGGGAAGAAGGAGAGAGGGTGAACACAGACTGAGCAATGGAATCCAGAGCCACCACAACAGCTGTATTATAAGCTGACACGAGGTCTCAGGATCATTGCTTGCCAATGGGATGAGAGGTCAAGGACCACCGCAAGGCCATGGGAATTAATATCCTGTAAAGGGGTACCTAATCATCTCTCAGGGTAGACCTTCTAGGGGTGCTAAAGCTAAACCTCACAGTGTAGTGATTGGACCACCCAAATGGTTCCACCACCACATCAAATGTTTCGATCCCTAGGAGGAAGATTAAGTCCAATGAGTGTCCATGTTTATGAGTAGCAGTGGAAACCATCTGTGTAAGGCCCAGAGATGTCATTAACTGGAGGAAGTGTTGCCTAAATTGCGAGAGTTCGTCATCGACCCAGGCGTTGAAGTCACCTGGAACCATCAATCTGGGCGAATCAAGCGCTATGTCAACGACGAAGTCCGCCACTTCTTGAAGGAATCGCTTCTCATCACCGGGTGGACGGTAGATGAGAGCGATTCGATAACCTACACCTGCTGCTACTGTACACTCAAAGAACTCAACCTCCTCAACTAATACCCCCGTGACCCGTAGTTCAGTCTTGAAACAGACCGCAACCCCCCCCCCCCGCGATCCAATCTGGGGCGGTGTATCACCGAATACCCAGCTGGAGTCATAGCCTCCACAATGGAGCCAAAATTTTCATCCAGCCAGATCTCGGTGATGCAGGCCAGGTCCACCATACCAACAAGATCTGCAATAATTGCAGTCTTATTCTTAATGGACCTGGCGTTGCACAACACATCCCGAGCTGGACTAACCTTGCGGGCCTCCCAGGCCATCTGGCTACCACATTCAGTAGTGCCCTTGGGTATGGGCATCGCACATGGTGGACCACGCCTAGATTCCATTTCACCCCAGGGTGTCTTCTGGATCCAACCACCCCAATTCAGTGCCCCACACATCCTCCACTGTTCATGACCCTGCCTCCTCCCTCGTCCCACGCCAGTAATGCCCAGTGCCTGCAACGCCAGGCTCCAGACTAGAGAGGGGGGAGTATAAAAAGGGTGATGGGGATGAAGGGTAGAGATGAGTAGCACACAACTGTGGGGTTGGAATCTAACACATTCTTCAGTGACAAAACAAATTATAAATACACTAAACAAACCCAATCGTATTATCACCCAACCCCACCCAAAACAATAATATCCAAAAATTCACAGCAATAAAACAAATTAAAATAAGTCAAAACAAACCACAGCACTGATTAGGACCCATTTGGAGTATTGTGCTCAGGTCTGGTCTCCACAAAATAGGGAGGACAATAATAGAATAGAGGGAGTGCAGAGAAGATTCACCAGATCTATAAAAGGTATAAATAACAAAACATACACAGATAGATTAGCATCCCTTAACCTTTATAGCCTTTATCATAGGAGATTTAGGGGGATATGTGTTTGTTATATAATAATAATGAGGTTTATTTTTATGATGCCTTTCAAGAACCAAGGCACCTAACAAAGCTTAAAAACACATCAGACAACTCAGTGTCTTAAAATATAAAACAACTGATACAGTTAGAGAAAGGAAATTAACCACCAAATGCTTGACTCTACAAATATGTTTTCAGGGCCTGTTTAAATCCCTCCATGGTCGCACACTCCTGTAACTGATGAGGTAGAGAATTCCAGAGGGTAGGGGCCGCATGCATAAATGCCCATGCCCCAGAAGATTTTAAGCACACCCTCAGGATCTCTAGCAACCCATCCTCAGGTGAGTGGAGCGATTGTCTAGGACAGTAGGGGACCAGGAGCTCTTTCAAGTAGTCCAGGCCAAGTCCATGTAGGGCTTTAAATGTCAGAAGACTGACTTTAAAGGTGATCTGCCACTGTACTGGCAGCCAGTGCAGTCCATGCAGCACCGTCGAGATATAACTGGACCGAGAAGTTCCTGCCAAAAGCCGGACTGCTGCATTCTGCACCAGCTGCAGGTGGTGGATTTCCACCCCAGGTAGCCCTAGGTGAAGGGAATTGCAATAATCCAAGTGTGAGGACACAAAGGCATGGACCAACGTAGGAAGACAGCTGGATGGAACAAGGTACTTGATCCTGGAGATATTCCTCCAGTGATAAAAAGAGGACTTTATGACGGCAATCACCTGCGAATGCAGAGTTAGCCCTTCATCAAAAATTACCCCCAGGTTCTGCACCTGTTAAGAGGTCAGGCATGATAAGCCCCTCAAGGTAAAGCCCAGAGGGCTTAACCAACCCTGCCCCTTTATCCGGCGTGCCGGATCCACAACCAGCACCTCACTCTTATCTGAGGTCAGCTTCAGCCAACCTGAGTCCATCCATTTCTGGATTTTGCCAGGCAGTTATTAAAGACCGAGAGAGCTCCATCCTGGTATGGTGCAAAAGAAAGGTAGAGCTGGGTACCATCAGCATAGCAGTGAAACCTCAGTCCATACCTTCTTACAATGTCTCCAAGGGGCAACATGTACACTGCAACAACATAGGGACAACACTGAACCCTGAGGAACCCCACAAGACAGAGAAACTAGGTCTGAGGAATAAACCCCAGACACCACTCCTGAGTTCTTCCAGTGAGGTAAATGTAAACCACCTGAGGACTACACCGATAATCCACAGATGAACCTCAGATGATTAAGTAGGACCCCATGGTCCACAGTGTCAAATGCTGATGAAAGATCTAGAAGAACCAAGACGGAATGGCTCTACCAATCCCTAGCCACCAGGTAGGGTTACCACCTTTTAGGAAGCCCAAAGTAGGACATTTCTTAGTGAAACATGATTTTTCGCAGCACAGTACGTAACCTCGACCAATGCAACAGACTTGTTTTCTCTATATAATCATAATTAAGGGTAAGTATTGTAGTTTCTTAGTTACTTCTATTGTTTCTTATCATTTTAAGGTATTTTAGTTAAGGTATTGTAGTTTTCTACAACATTTAGTGGAAAGTTAGAAAATATTTTTTCTACTATAAAATCAGGGCATGTAGTATTTTTCACCTTTTTTTGCAGGATACAGCTGCCCAAATCAGGACTGTCCTGCGAAAATCAGGACAGGTAGTAACCCTACCACCAGGAGATCATTGAGCACCCAAACCAGCACTGTCTCAGTACTATGCCTCTTTCAAAAACCTGACTGGAGGGGTTCATAGATATCATGGATGGTCAAATGGTTCTCCAGCTGTATGGCCACTACTTTCTCAATCATCTTCCCTAAAAAGGGAAGGTTTGAGATTGGTCTGTAGTTCGCATGGCAGTCAGCGTCCAAAGAAGCTTTCATCAAGAGGGGTGTTACCACTGCCTCGTTCAGGAAGCTGGGAAATTTGCCTGTTTCCAAGGTGCACCAGACTATCTGTGCAAGGACCGGACTGATGTCCAAACTACAGCACATAGGGCGCGTACTCTAGACAATCCGCATGAGATCCATGAACTCCGGTCGGTCGAAGGTACTCCAGGAAAGCTGAGGACCAGAAGCCACATGCTGATCCAGAGCAACACTCTTAGAGTGTGCTGGGTGGAGTGCCGGCCCAATGTCAGTCACCTTATTTGCAAAGAATCTAGCACGTTCATCGCACTCTACTTGCGGAAAGACTTTTCGAACTTATAGGCAGGCTGGGTTGCACAGTCTGTCTACAGTGCGAAACAGCTGAGCTGGTCGATTCTGAGCAGCTGCAGTCTCCCTAGACAGGAACTCTGCCTTCTTACAGGTGATTGCAGATTGATAGGCTTGATAATACTCCATCAATTTAAGGTGGTCAGCATCAAGGGGGGATCTCTGCCAGCAATGCTCTAACCTTCGTCCTACTCGCTGCATCTCTTTCAAGGTCCCATCAAACCATGGGGATTGAGGGCGAAGGGAGAGAGGATGAACACAGAGAGGAGCAACGTCATCCAGGGCCACTGAAACAGCCATATTATAGGCTACCCCGAGGGCCTCTGGGTTACTGTTTGCCACTGGAAGGGACGATAGGTCAAGTACCGCCACCAGGCCTTCAGAGCTAACATCTCATAAAGGGCGATACCTGACCATCTTCACAGGGGTAGGCCTATGAAGGGGGGCACTAAAACTAAACCCCACGGTGTAGTGAGCAGACCATCCAACTGATTCCATCCCCAGATCAGAGGCCTCGATCCCCAGGAGGAACACTAAGTCACGGGAGTAACCATATTTATGGGTAGCAGTGGTAACTATCTGTGTAAGGCCCAGGGATGACATCAGCTGGAGGAAGTGTTGTCCAAACTGAGAGAATTCATCATCGACCCAGGCACTGAAGCCACCCAGAACCATCAGTCTGGGTGACTCGAACACCATGTCAATGATGAAGTCCTGCACTTCCCGAAGGAACCGCTTCTCATCTCCAGGTGGACAGTAGATGAGAGCGATCCTACATCCTACACCTGCTACCATGGTACACTCGAATGACTCAGTCTCCTCAACTGGTACACTCGTGAGGTTAAGTTCGGTCTTAAAACAGACCGCAACCCCTCCCCCCCATGAGCCAATCTTGAGTGGTGAATCACTGAGTACCCGGCTGGAGTTAAAGCCTCCAAAATAGGGCCAGAGTTCTCATCCAGCCAGGTCTCAGTGATGCAAGCCAGATCCATCATTCCTACAAGATCTGCAATAATTGCAGTCTTGTTTTTAATGGACCTGGCATTGCATAGCACTGCCCGAGTTGGATGAACCTCCAGGGCTGCCCGAACCACCTGCCCACCTATATTGGTAGTGCCCTTGGGTATGGAAACCAGACATGGTGAGCCACGTTCTTGGTTCCATTTTTCCCCCGGGCATCTTCTGGATCTCATGACTTTGATGTGATGGACCAGCTCATTCACCCTCCACTGTTTGCACCCCCCCTCGCCTTATGAGCAATACCCAGTGCCCTATAGCACTGGTATGTTGTAAACTGAAATGGGAGGAAATAAATGGATGGAGAGCACAGACAGCAGAGGGTGAATAGCACATGACCGTGGTGGAAGACCTATGACACATTCTGGAGATCAATTTATCAGACGACTCACTAAACTAACCAACAAAACAAAATAAAAATAAAAGAAACACAAAATAACATGAATCACAACAAAATATAAAACCCACAACACTTAATTAAAAGATAAATAACACAAAACACCTATCCCCTGTCATAACATAAATAACCCTCAATTAACCCTCCCCAAGCATAAAATACTAGAAAAAATTAACATATAAGCAGTTCAATGTCTTGGGCTGGGGTAGATCTGCTTAGAACAGATTTCAGTTATGAATAAATAATAAATCTCTGGTATTGTAAATAAAATTCAGATACAGAAAACAAATCAAGTGAGAATAACCAGTATCATCAGTGAGTACCTTCAGCTCCCTGGGCCCTCTCACTGCCTCGGGGAAAAACACAGGCACTGTCACTGTCTGCCAAAGGATAATACTGAAGTCAACGTTTCCAGTTCCCGGGCCCTCTCATGCCCTGGGGAACCAGTAAAAAAATACAGGCACTCTCACTGCCTGCCAAACAATAAAAATCAAACAAAATAATAAAGATTTGAGGTCAGACCATGTGCAGGTAGGCAGGAGATCTTTAAAACAGGTGTCCTCAGTTCTCAACCCGTGTAGCAGAAGGCAAAATCTCATACAGGGGACCGCAGCTGGAAGATATCCGCAGCCGCTCCCTCAGCTCACTGACAGCACCAGCCCACCAGCTGCCCCCCAGAGAACCTAAGGGAACCAGAGGCCCATTCCACAGGTTACCCAACAAAACTATGGCCCAGCTGCCCGAGTAGCCCTGAATTCCAGCCGCTGATCACCCGCAGGGTCGGGACTGTCTAATCCAGTAGAAAACCATCTCCTGCACCCTCCGAGAGCGCCAGTTATAAAATGGTCCACCACGGAGTTCAAATTAGGTAGAACAAGAACCCGCTCAATATCGGTCCCACAAATGGTTCCAAATAGTCCACACCACTCCTCAATTCCGCTCCCCTCCTTAGCACTTCCTTCCCCACACCAGCCTGGAAACAGCCCGGAACAGAATCACGACCACAAAAACAATATGTCCTGATGAAAGAGAATATGATCAAATAAATTCCAGTAGACAGGGTAACAGAATTCTTCGAATATGCAGGACGACAACGGGCCCAGGCGAATGGCCCCGGTGCACACTGTGAGGTCATTGGTAGTGACCCAGTGTAACTCTACCAATTAACGGCACATGAAAAGCCAACCAGCTGACCAGCAAGAACAGTCAAAACAGTCAAAGCAAACAGGCGAGTAAATAAAAATGAAACAGGGAAAGTGAGGTCAAAATCTTGGTTAAAAATCTTAATCTAACTGGAAAAGCTACGACAGCAGTCTTTCAGCATGCCCAGCTTGGTGGCCATTTTTTAAGCAAACACTTATCAGGATAATAAGGTACGCTATCACATGTAGGATAATGGGCTATGACAAGCTACTTAACTGAGCTAGGAATCCAGCCAAAGGTTGACTGGTGTAGCAGTAGAAGACACAATGATGTACACACCCTTGCAATGGGAGGGAACCAACCAGAACAGAGGAAAATGGGGGACATGCTGGCAGGCTCTGTGAAACCTGGAGCACATTCCCGACTCCAGCTCAACCCCTGGCAACCAGATTTGTGTGTGGGGGGGGGCAACCCTCCCCTCCCTAGCCCCACCACAGAGTAGAAATCCATGGGGGACTCTCTGGGGGAAGGAGTAGGGAGAGAGTGGCATGGCCACGGGTGGATGGAGAACCCTCCAAGGGGAGAACTGAAGCCATCTGTCACTCATTCCCAGGGAGAACCAGAATATGAAAAAAAGAAATGAATTTATGGGGATGTCTGATGGGCTGCAGAAACTAGGGCTCTCTAATCCATGCACTTCCATGTGACCACAGATACAGATGCCAGGGCAAAGAATCCATCTAGCCCTATGTCAACAGGAGAGTTGTTTTCACTATATGGTACCTGGACCCGTGGGGGCAGCCCAGAAGCTTCCATTCACTTGCTGGGGGGAGGGTCGCATATCGGTGCCATCCTCCTACCTTCACCCATGTAGCAGGCTCACTGAGCTCACCCCTGGTGTTAACTCACTGGCACAGAAGCACAACAAATATACCCAATGTTGTGAAGACTTGCACTACACAGAAAGTTTCTTAATAATTATAATTTTCATTTTGACCTCAAAGTTTGAAGATAGTAGTTTAATGACTCTTCTTATAAACATGACATGTGGCATTGATAGTGTATTGTCTGAAATGTCATTTCACAACACAAGAGTGAAAACATGCTTTGTAAAGGATTTAAAAAGTTAAACCTGTCATGTTTATGAGGTGATGTAGAAAAATGGCTATGTTGAAAGTCTGTAGTTAAAATATTGAAAATTAGTGAAGTTATGAGTGAATGTTTAAATATTGCAATGTTCACTCATAACCTGGCCATTTTACCATATCTGTACACATACTTTTCAGCATAGCCTTTTTATTGCCCCACCTCATGAAGCCGGTAGGTGAAAATGTCAACTCCTGCCAAAATGTCATTCCATGCCACATGTGAAACCAGGCCACAGGTGCAAAGCATATTTGCCAGGATTTGAAACAGGACAGCTGTTAAATTCATGAGGTGGCATGAGAAAATATTTATATTGAAAATTTGGGATCAAAATATTGAAAATTATCAACGTTATGAGCAAGCATAGAAAATGTCAACATGCTCGTAACTTACATAGGTGATTACAGGGCATAGTAGACTGTTGTCCATTTAGCTCACAAAAACTGAATGTCTATAACTCTTAATATTGTTAGGACACAATATTCATCTAATTTTTCCTAAACTCCATTATCCTCCACTGCCAACTAATTCTTCAGGAAAGAGTTTGCAAAGTGCCACCACTCTCTGAGTGTACCAATTTTACCTTTCATTAGTATGACGTGTCTCACCCTTTAACTGTAATGAGTGTGACCTGGTGCTGTATGTCTGGTGTTTCATTTCTAGACCCAAACAGTCCCACAGATTGTTCTTAGTTGGTGCCCTATATAAAAGGCACATGTCTCCCCTTAATCTCTGATACTCCAATGAGAGCAACCCCAGACTATTCATTCTGTCCTCATAATCTAGGCCCATGAGGTCTGTTATCATCCCTGTGGCTCTCCTTTGTAACCACTTCAAAGATTGTATCTCTGTTTTTGTTTCTGGTGCCAAAACCTTGTCCTTTTGCATATTTTGACCACAAATTTTCAACATAGCCTTCTTATGACCCCACCTCATGAGCAAGGGTGGTGAAAATTTTCACATCCTACCCAAAGGTGATTTCAAAAAGCAAACTCAAAATTGCTTTTGGGCCAGATTTACATAATTCCACCATTACTGGTCATGAGGCAGGGTCCCAAAAGGCCATGTTGAAAATCTGGTGTAAACATATTCAAAAATGACAAACTTTTGAATAAAAGTTCAAATTCCATTGAAATACATTAAACTGCACTTACTTAACTTTCTCATATTGCAGTTGCCGGTTCCAGCAGCAAGATGTGTCTTTGGCCAGAGAGTGTATCTACACTTTGGGACACATTCAGGTGACTGAGGGTGTGGGGGGTTGGGGGTGTTGGGTGCTGAGTGGGGGTGGGGTGCATGGGGTGTTGTGTTAGTGGGAGGTCAAGTCAGCAAGGGACCATTTTCTTTTTTTTTATCTTACTGTGCTTTTTCCTGCCAGCACCCCTAACCCTGCGTGTAGGCTCGCTGTGGGCTCGTGACCCAGACCCAGACCAAGTGGGGCCTCCGAGAGGAGGAACTGAAGGTGGCTGGAGGGTGGGCACCGAGCCCTGGCTCATACGCTGGGGCCAGAGGAATTTTACAGTGAGTCCCTTTGGAGCTGGGGATGTACAATGATGCTAGAGTCTTACGGCAGTGTCTGTCACAGCTCCACCCATGTTGTGGTGTGGCGCCGCACTCCTGGCCTCAGCCAGGGGTGAACGATGCCAGAACCAGTTCCCTTACCCTCCCGGAGAAGGAGAGCTGTCCTCCGGATGCTCGATGCTTCTCCTCCCCTGCAAACCCCGCGGTCCATGCCCATTCCCGAACATGGGTCACCGGCATGGCGCAAGGTGTGGCGCCCAGCACCTCAACCCTCAGCGCCACCGGGCTGGCTGGCAAGGAACTATTTTCTTTTTTACAGGTTAAAAAAGAAATCATTGAGGGATGGTTTTCTTCATTTCAGGGAACAGTGATATTTCAACACTGGGGATTGGGCACCCCTGTGTTGGGCTACTGTTCACTGGCATGGGGGGTGGACAGCCCAGTGCCACCATTTACATATTGAGAATGGGGTGTGGGTGACCTGGAGGGGAGGGGGTCAGTAGAAGTGGCACTGGGGGTGGGTATGCCAATCCACTAACATAAATATTGAGGGGGTGTAGGTGACTTAGAGGGGGGAAGATGTGGTACTGGGGTGGGAACCCTGGTCCACTTAATCAAACTTTTTGAGATAGATAGACAGACAGACAGAACAGGGGATTGTCAGCTTATTGCTTCAACTGAAGACTGCAACAGAACTCCAGCTGTGGCTTCAACATGCAAGAAGGCCAGCTGCTCTCATACAGAAAGCATGGGTCAATGGCACATTTTGCTAAACTGTGCGCCTTGGATTTTGGGGTGCCCAGAAAAGGTATATTCTGGTCATTGTTTTAAAAAACAAACACCAGAATCTAGCTAAATGTGTCCTGTTATAGCTAGGTTCATGTGTTTGTTTTTAAAATTATACTATTTTTATATATTTTCCATGCTTTTTAGTTGGTGGGACAAAATGGTGGCCCTCATGACAGGAGCATTTTTTGGGGGTGCTCTGAGAAGCAAGTAGTGAGAAAACAAAAATGGTCTGCGACACAGAATTTTTGTGTTGTATCAGAATGTTATCCAAAAAACCCTACTGAGCTGCTCAGAACAGCAAAAAAGCAAACTTAAAATCTTTTTAACTCTGGAACCATTTAATAATTTTTCAGGAAACCTCACAAAGGCACTACCTTGGTAAAGCATGCTGCTACCCTGAATGTTTTAGAAAAATGTTCCATTCCCTGTAGACTGTAGGTGATAGAAAAACCATATATCCATGTTAAGTCTGTCCTTAGCCCAACCTCTACCCTCTCGCAGGGGTGTAGCCAGGGATTTCAGATCTGCACACCAAGTGGACTCACTGCTACCCCTCCCCCTCCTTGTTTGGGTGAGCTACCCCCCCCGAGGGTGTAGCCAGACAATATACAAATGTACACCAGGACCGTGTTTGTTGCCTCATTTGGCACAATAAATGCAACTTTTGTATCTCATGACAACAGTTGTTGCCATGCATGGGTAAATACAAATGCCACGCATTGCTCCCTAAGACACCCACATACCAGCCCAGAGCCTGTAAAGTTGTATTGTCCTTGGGATGCAAAGACAGTATTAGTGACCAGACCTTCTAGTTTTGACTCCTATGAATAAAATTACAGAAAGGTTCAGAATTTTTATCGAAAAAGGAAACAGTTCCGAGCCTATTTGCTACCCTCTTAAATAAAATTGCACACCCTGGAGTACTTGGAGTATGCCTGCCTACACCCATGCCCTCTCAGTCCTATGCCACCTGTCTACCCCATAATGATTTTTCTCATGACAATGTCTTCTCAGACAGCTCCAACTTTCCCTCCCCGAATTGATTATCTCACAACAATGTCTTCTCAGACAGGTCTGGCCTTCCCTCCTACCCCTATCCCTTGTACCCCTGTCCTTTGTCCCCCACCTCACCCATCCATTTTTCATCCTGCTTCTTTGACTCCACTCCCCCCTTCTGCTACTGTAGTACCCTCCACTTGGACAGTCTCTGTCTGATGAACAGTTTCCTCTATGTAACCTCTTTGCCCTTGTTCTATGCTACACCATGTACCTTGGTCCCTTATTTTGTTACCCTTATTCCTAGGCTGCCTAATTTCCTACCATGTAGCCTACTAAGCCTTTGTTATTCTTCTGTTGTATTAATTGCTAATATGTTGCTACTTAGTTTCTGTAATTATCCATGTTGTATTAATATCAGTCATCATCATTCATGTTACCTCTGCTTATAAGCTCCTGCATACTGTAGCCTGTTTCTTATCATTATTACTGCCTTGTAAATAGTCAACTGTATTTTCTGCATTGTATTCTTATGTCATTCTCCTTTGTTCTTGTATATTTTGTTGTATTTTGCACTGTTTGTGCCTATTCGCACTATTGATGTGGAGCCTTTGTAAATGACTCTGATTCAAATGTTGTAATTCAGAGATCTCAATAAATAAAATAAAGGAAAAAATTAAATATCTACAGGAAAATGACATTTGTATCTCAGAAGCTGCACAAGCTGCCATCACAAAACTTTCCACATATTTAGACCTTGTCTACTAGACAATGCATGAAACATTTCAGCTAATTTTGTCAAATGCTGCCAAAGCTATTAAGATACAAAGTTAGGGGTTTTACATAGAATCTGTCACTCAACCCTAACTATGCTGGCATTACCGAGCCAGTATAATAAGTTCTAGAGAAGGTAATAGTTGAACTTTTGTCCTGTGCTCTGTTTCTCAGTACTGGTAGTGTTTCTCTGTCTAATAGTCTGACTTTCTCCATTGCTTACTCTAAAAGAGCTGCCTCATAGCCTCTTTTTCTAAACCTCTGTGACATTTCTTTTGCTTGTCTGTCAAATACAGTCAACTCTGAACAATTCCTTCCAAGTCATAGATACATACATAGATACATAGACAGTGTCAGCAGATAAGGGCCTATGGCCCACCCAGTCTGCCCATTTGAGCTTGTAAGTTCAGTTTATGTTTTCCAAGAAGTCTGTTGCCCCTTACCCCTGACCTCCAGAATTCCTTTATGTCTATCTCATACATTCTTAAATCCTGTGATTGTTTCGGCCCCCACCACTTCCTCTGGCAGGGTGTTCCACTTGTCCACCACCCGTTCTGTGAAGAAATTCTTCCTCACGTTTCCTCTGAATCGTCCTCTCTCCAACTTCATCCCATGCCCTCTAGTCCTGGAACATCTTTTTCGCTTAAAAATAGTGTATTCCTGCACCCTGTTCCTCCCCATAAGACACTTGTATGTCTCTATCATATCCCCTCTCTCCCTCCTCTCCTCCAGGGAGTACATGTTCAGTTCCTTCAACCTGTCCTCATAGGACTTGTGATGCAATCCATTTACCATCTTTGTTGCCCTCCTCTGAACCTTCTCTACCCTGTCTATGTCCTTACGTAGTTAAGGTCTCCAGAACTGTACAGTGTACTCCAGGTGGGGCCTCACTAGTGTCTTGTATAGTGGAATTATGACCTCCCTTTTCCTGTTGGTGATGCCCCTGCCTATGCATCCCAGCATCCTATTTGCTTTACCTGCTGCCTTGTCACACTGTTTCCCCGCCTTGGAGGTCATCAGAGATGATAACCCCAAGATCCCTTTTCTGCTTGGTGCATGCTATATACTCACCCCCAACTGATATATTGTGCCAGGGTTTTTGTGCCCCATATGCACTATCTTGCACTTTCTTGCATTGAATTTCAACTGCCAAACCCCTGACCATTCTTCAAGTTTCTGCAGGTCCTTTCTCATTCTGTCTACACCCTCTGGTGTGTCTACTCTGTTACAGAGCTTTGTGTCATCAGCGAACAGTGAAATTTTGCCTTCTAGGTCCTGCGCAATGTCGCTGATAAAGATATTGAATAGGACTGGTCCCAGCACTGATCCCTGTGGTACCCCACTGGTCACTCTTCCCTCTGTGGAGTGACAGCCATTTACCACCACCCTCTGTGTCCTGCCGCCCAGCCAGTTACCTACCCACCACACTACTGTCCTGCCCACACCCATATTCCCCAGTTTGTGCAATAGTCTTCTATGTGGCACAGTGTCAAAGGCCTTGCTGAAGTCCAGATAGGCCATGTCCACTGCCCTCCCCTGATCCACCTCCCTAGTCAGCCAGTCAAAATTCAATGAGGTTGGTCTGACATGACCTCCCCTGGTGAAACCATGCTGCCTTGGGTCCTGTAGTCCATTGACAACCAGATGTTCCACCAATCTCTCCTTCAGTAGTGCTTCCATGATCTTTCCCACTACCGAGGTGAGGCTGACTGGTCTGTAGTTCCCCGCCTCTCTTTGTTCCCACTTTTGTATAAGGGGACTACATCTGCTATCCTCCAGTCTTTGGGTACCTCCCTGTTTCCAGTGATCGGCTAAACAGGATAGCCAGAGGTTCAGCCACCACCTCTCTTAGTTCTTTAAGGACCCTGGGGTGATTCCCATCTGGCCCCATTGCTTTATCAACTCTTATTACTTTCAGTTCCTTCAGGATCCTTTCTCGTAAAGGGACTTGTGTCCATTTCTGCACCATTCTCACCCTTGTACTCCGTTCAGACCCATTACCCTCCTCCTCCTCAGTAAAGACTGAGCAGAAATACCTGTTCAATATGTCCGCTTTACTTTTGTCATCCTCCACACAGCCCCATCCTCCCCCCTTCAGTCTCACTATCCCTCCCTTTGTCTTTCTTTTTTCACTTATGTACCTGTAAAAGGTTTTGTCCCCTCTACCCACTGATTTTGCAATGTGTTCTTCTGTCTGAGCTCTGGCTTCCCTTACTGATCTCCCTGCCTCCCTTTGCTTCTCCTGGTACTTCTCCCTATCCCCTTCTGCCTGTGTATTTTTGTATTGCCTGAATGCAATCTTTTTGGCTTTCACTTTCTTTGCTACCTCTTTGGAAAACCATAATGGTCTCCTCTTCCTTTTCCTCTTGCTAACCTGCTTAATACATAATTCTGTTGCTCTTGTAATCCCCATTTTAAATACTGCTCACTGTTCCTCAACCCCTGATTCCTGCCCCATTCCCCTTAATGCCTCTTTCAAGTATCTCCCCATTTTCCCAAAGTCTGCCCCCCTAAAATCCAGGATACGTGTTTTTGTGTGGTTTGGTTCTCTCTTTCTGTGATTTCAAACCACAGTGAGTGGTGGTCACTGTTCCCCAGGTGCTCCCCCACTGTTACCCCCATCACACTGTCCCTGTTTGTGAGCACAAGGTCCAGTACTGCCTTCTGCCGAGTTGGTTCCATGACTAGTTGCATGAGGAAGGCACCCTGAAGGAGTCCAGGATAAATCTGCTCCTAGTTGATGCTGCTGCTGGGATGCTCCAGTCCATGTCTGGAATATTGAAGTCTCCAACCAGTACTACCTCACCTTGTCTGCCATCCTTTGGATGGCTAGCATCAACTCCTATCTGTTTCTTCCTCCTGGGCTGGTGGTCTATAGACCACACCTGTGCTGGATGGCTGGCCCCATTTTCCTTTCCAGCTTAACCCACAGTACCTCTCCCCATTTGTTCCTCCTGGATCTCTGTGGCCCTTATGTCATTTTTTCGTACAGTGCCACTCCTCCCCTTCCTGCCTGCCCTGTGTCTTCTGAATATGTTGTAGCCAGGTATGGCCATCTCCCAAGTCATGGTTATCATTACACCAGGTTTCAGTGATGGCCCCAATGTCCAGGTCTGACTGCACCATGACAGCCTTCAGATCTTCCATCTTGTTGCTAAGGCTCCTGGCATTTTCACATGGCTTTCCATGATTTGACCTCCCTAGACTGTTTTGCTGTCTAATGTATTGACTGTAAGGATAGAATATATTAGTTTCTAGGATGGGCACTTTGGGCCTGCAAAACTGTATTTGCAGCAATCGGTTTCCTATAACCTGATGATGCCACTGTGGGGCCTTGAAGGCATGAGCACAACATCCAGGAAATTGTCTCAAAATTACATTAATTTGTCAATTTGAGAGTCCTTTCTGTGTCATTAAAGCTGCACTGTCAGATTTTTGATAAATTGGTATTTGCACTCACCGTTTCACCTGGAGTGTAAGTTCAGCTCCCGTTTACTCCTCCACTCTTTGCTCATATTTTTATTTCTTTTATTGTAAAATAAACCCAAAATTGTGCGTTTTGTTTTGTCTGTA
Organism: Neoceratodus forsteri; assembly: GCA_016271365.2. Classification (NCBI taxonomy): domain Eukaryota; kingdom Metazoa; phylum Chordata; order Ceratodontiformes; family Ceratodontidae; genus Neoceratodus; species Neoceratodus forsteri. The sequence continues at coordinate 1,135,072,180 of CM057455.1, read as the reverse complement.
ACCTCGACTTTGTTCCCAAGCCACCCTTTGAAATCAACATGCACGTTCACACTCCTAGGTTGACTTTGATGGGGATGTGCAAGACCATGGCCAATAAACAATAGCTGCTTCCTTCCTGCCCTTCCTCCACTAGTCTCTTTAAATTTCAGTCCCCATCTGTCTCTGTCATTATTTGCCTCTCCCTGGTTCTACCTGCTCTTACAGCTGTCATCACGAACACCTCGTTGTCATCCTAAGAATGCCTTGCCGATTGGTAATATTCCTTTAATTTTCCTTTCCTCTTTTGTCCCTTGCTACCACACATTGGGCTGTCTAATTCTTGTCCAGCTGTGTAAAATTAAATTTTAGCTGTGCCAATATATTTTATTTTAATTGATTGACCCTGTTGTGGAAGCCCTTGTTTTTCTATTACCCGAATCGCATTAGTCCCGGAGTGTCCTTTTTTATCATTTCACTATGGTTGTAGTGCTGGTATCCCACTGTTTCATCTGGTGTGGTGAGAGTGAGACAGGTGTCAGTGCTCTTGCTCTCTTGCTGTCTATATCTGTCACTGTGGCATGGGGGTTGGAGCACACATTCGAGACAGACAAAGCGAGTGCGGCACAGCGGGCGGCATCATGATGTGTAACAGTTGTTTCCCTAGCTGGTTTCCCATAGAGCAGTAGGTTTTGGTGGCAAACCGTGTCAATGAAACAAGGTGGGACAGTGAGTGGGGGGAGGGTGAGAGGGAGAGAGAGAGAGAGAGAGAGAGAGAGAGACTCTGCATGTACATAGACAGTTTTATTATTTTTCCTATTTTGCTTTTCTATTACCCGAATGGCATTTGTCCTGGAGTGTCCTGTTTTATCATCTCACTATGGTTGTAGTGCTCAAATCCCACTGTTTCATCTTGCTTTACTTTTTAGAACTGTGATCCTTACTGGAGCCCTCTGCAATTTCCATAATCCTTGTTTTCTGTTCAGACTGCTATGTCGGCATACAGTATAGCAGTCTGAACTGAAACTAGATTTCATGCCTACTACATTGCATTGCTGTTGTAACCATCAGTGTCTCACTAATTCATTCATTTTGGCCTTTTGTTTCTACTGCCCTCATCACAAGTGCCTGTTGCTCTTTTCTCACCATTGAGTATACTCCTTTTTTCAGTCATCCCGCAGGTAACATCTTTTTAATAATGTTTCCACTAGTCTCTGCATATGTAACTTTCTCCTGCTAAACAGTATCACACACCTACTGTTTAAATAATTTGGCAACTAGAATCTCATATCAGGACCCCAAGCCACTATATGTGAGGTGCATGCTTTGATACAGCTGCCCGATGTCAGCAAGGGCTCTCAAGGTTGTGACTGTCTAGTAACACATTTGTCCAATGGGATTGTTTAATTTGATTATTTATACACAACAGTGGTGGCAAAGCAAGGATATTAATACAGATTAAGGTGGCAAAATAAAAATATAGATGTTAATCCCAATTTAAATTCTCAGTAGCCCCCACCAAATTAAATCATAGACTGGCAACTACCCATCCCTGTCACATCACAGCCTGCAGTTGTGCTACATGGTCTTCTGCTTGAGTTGGAACTGTAAAGCCAAATACCTACTGATAACATGCCATGTCAGGCCAATTAGCATTACATCTTGCATTCCTTTTCAAAAGTGTTATTTGGTTTCAGTATGATATTTGCTCTGTCCCTGCCAACTTCTCAGTGTCATGGTTGCACCTGTCTACAGTCTGTCAAAAGCTTGACATTCACAGCCTGTGTAGAAGATTTTTTTTTTTAATAACAGATATTCGTAAGTCACATATTCCTGACATATTTCGAAACCAAATACCATTTAAAATGTATTTTGGTGAAAAGCTCACTTCGGGATGCCTGCTCCCAGAAAAGCTGGGAAACAAACATGGTCAGCTGTTCACTTTGCTCCCATGGAGATGGTATGTTTCCCACTTCTCTTCCTAACCCCTGGGTGGTGGTGGTGGGGAGGTGGCAGAAGACCATGTATCATAGCAGTGAGGTGACAGGGCTTAGTAGTTGCCAGGCTAGGATTTAATGTGTGGGGGGAGGAGGCTGTACTGTGATATTAAATCTGGATTAACATCTATAATTTTATTTTGCCACCTTCCACTTGTTTCCTAACCTTGTTTTGACATCACTGTTCTGTAAACTTAATTCCATCAAAACACATCTGCTGTTTTTATTTCCACAGTGTTGAAAGTAGGGACAGCTTTTCACAGCTAAACTTCTATCAGTCTTGTCTGACATGTTCTGACAGTGACAAATTCATGCTGTCTGCTGTCCTGCATCCTATTGGTCTCCAGATGAGACACCATTCTCTCTTTCATGATTGTCTCCATCAGCATTCCCATGATGGCCATCTCATCCTTGGTGCCACTCTTATGGAGGGTATCATGTGAGCCATCCTTCTATTCCTGAGTTACACACCCTTACTTCAATGAGTCGCGAAACAGGTCTGCCCGTGGCACTGCTATGACCTATCACATTTCGTTCAGTATCATGGGGTGGATGCCATCCATGCATGGTGCCTTGTCCACCCTCAGCACTCTCAGGACCTACAGCTCTCTAACTTCTGTGATACCCACTCTGTGACTCCATCCACATCTGTTCCTGACCCCCCCACTCCCCAACAGTGAGCACTCCGCCCTCTTTCTGGTTAATATGAAGCAGGTGTTTTCATTTGGTGCTTCTGCCTTTTCTCCTCACTTATCTATCTACCCACCATCTGTCTTAATCATTGCTCTCTCTTCTTTCAGGCTGCTTTTCTCCCTGATGTACCTGAAGAAGCTCTTCTTCACCTCCCTAATGCATTGAGCAAGCCATGGTGCCTGTGTGGTTTGTTTGGCTCATACTGCCCTAGTCTCCTTCATTGCCTCCATCAAGGGATCCTCCTCCAGTCCCCTCTTCAGAGTACCTGTGACTCCTAAATGCAACCCTTTTTTCTAATTAGCTTTTCCGTAAGTCCCCTGCTCATCCAGCTAGTCCTTAACTCACTTTCCTTTGTACTAAAAGTTCTGCTACAGGACTTGGTAGCCTCTATTATCCCCCTTCTCTATGGGCTCCGATCTCTGGGTCAAGTCCACACTAGGCTGTGTTCTGACCGGTTACCCTCTCACTACCTCAACCATCCTTGCAAAACCACCACTCCTGAATCCAGTGTCCCTCTTTGCCCATATATACCATGAACCATACTGAGTGATGATTACTCAGCACTAGTTATTTGTCCACCCTGACATCCCCATAATTTGCCATTTGTAGCCGCTAGGTCAAGTATGCCCCCACAACCACCAGTTGTTTCTTCACAGAAAGGTCTCAATCATTAACTTCTCCTTTTGCTGTATAATTCTGTTTTTCAGAAGTTCATTCCATGCAGTTGAAGTCCCACAGTACCTCCACACTCCCCTTCCACCATGACCTTCTTATCTGTTCCTCAATATTCTTGGCTAGCTCCCCAATCTGGGAGGGCAGTGTGTACAATGTTCCCAACCGTAGAGTCCTAGTTCTTGAATCCTGGATTTGAAACTATAATGACCCTGATCCTCCCTCATCCTCCTTCTCTCTTACACACTTAGACCCTTCCCTCACATACAATGCCACTGCCCCCTCTCGTTTCCCCTCTCACAGGGGAATGTTCTGTACCCTGTTACCATTTTGCAGTCATGGTATTGGGTGTCAGATTTAGGTGCTGTCTGTGAGGTCCGCCTCTATCCACACCATGACAGTCTATAAGTCATTCATTTTACTCACTGTGCTTCCAGCATTCATGGTGACCACCGTCCATCCCTTTACCTCCTCCTCCTCCCCATCACTTTGCACAAACCTTTTCTAGCATCCATTTTGGTACTTTTGCCTGATCCATTGCCCATATTCTTGTTTCTAGTGTGTAGGATCAAGCGGCTTCCCAATTCTTGGCCTCTGTCTGCTCTGTCTATCCACCTGTACCCAGCAACCCCACACAGGTGGCTCCGAGTCCAGATATCCTGCTATCTCAGTATGCTCCTCTAGCTACCATTTCAGTACATGCTTACCATCATCACTTAAGTGTTTTCTAGCCTTATTGTATATGCTACTGTCCTCCCCATTCATGCCCCACTCTCCCACTAAGCTATACCCTTTGGTGCACCCATTCTCCTAGCCATTCATTGAATTCCCTGATCCTCCATTTGCTAGCTGTGCTTTGCTGGTGCATCATAGCTCCTGTAGAAAAGCTATGCATCTGCAAGATCTGCCTGCCCCATCACATAACTTTCCAAGAACATCAAACGCTCTGTACTACATCTAAAGTCCTATCTGTCAGGTCTTTTGTCCGTAGATGTCAAATTAATGAGTTCTCTACCTTCCCTTCTAGCATTTTTCATGGCTGATTGCCACCATTTCAGCTGTTATCCCTTGCATGGCCTCCACTCACATATATGTATATTTCTTTCCTCACTTGCAACCCCACTTGACCCCACCCTTAGTATTGCACCCCCACTCAGTTTCCCGCATAGTTCCATCTGGCTGCTTCAACTCTTTGGTACCTCTCATGTCCAACTCAATCTTGTTGTTCTGTGTAATTTCCCTTCTATCCATGTTGCCTTCCTACAAATGGTGTTTTCCCCACTCAATTTACATCACCCCTGCTTCCTACTTTACTTACTCTCATGTCGGCCAACACTTATCCTCCTGCATGCAAATCGCCTTTGCCCATGTCACCTTTTCCACTTCATTAGTTCCCTGGTCGATATTTACAGTTATTTTCCACTTTTCCTACTATACACGTACCCCCACTTCTATTGAACTGTGCCTTTCTCCCTTCTGAACACATTCAGTACAGAATCTACCAGCACTACCCCCTCCATCTTCTTGTCACCTCGTGTTTTATATTATTAGCTTGTCTATTGCAATATTCAAATACTTTTGAATACAACTATTCTGGAATTTACGGCTGCTCTTTTCACTGACTCTTGCTGTTGCTCCATGTTAGCCAATTTAATTTACATTATTTTCACAATGGTGTCTCATTAATCATACTACACTGATTTTAGCCGGAAATTATAATCATAGCTTTAGCTAATGGTTTACCGCAACTGTTGTGACTGTCAAAGTGTCATTTTATGTCAGCGTCCCTGACTGTTGTTCACTAAATGCTATACATACTGTGCTGACAAATATAACACTGTACACTGCATTGACTCCTACAAAAGCACAAAACTTGTGAAAATAACAATAAATCAAGATAAGAAGGTTATCAACACATAGCTTGCCAAAGTCTTACGATTGTATAACAAATATCATTGAGCGTGATAGTGGTGAACTCGTGCAAATACACAGCTCACTCTACATATGTTATCTGGCAACATGAACTTAGCATTGATTTCAATACAGTTACTTGTATGGACGTGTAGTGTTTGGTTGTTTATGTCTGTGCACAACATTCAAATGTGCAGTCCACCACCACTACATAACTCATAGATTCATTTCTTCATAGACATGTGTCAGCAGAAAAGACCCTTGCATGCTAATCATGGTCACTGACTCCACCACTCTACTATCTCGCATGACCCATACCAGTCAATCCCCAGGTGACCAGTTAATTGCATTCTCATAATGTCATGCTGTGTCTTCCTGCTTCCCCATTTAGAGTGCTTCTATTGGTTGCTTTAGTTAACTCCTCTTCTTCTTCTTTTGTGAACATTGAGCAGTCATTTCCATGTATTATATTGCCCCCCACATCCTTCACTCATAGTGATACCCTTACATATGTTCCGCAGCATCCCACTTGCCCTCCCAACTGCCTTATCCCACTGGCATCCCCGTGGATCAGTGCAGCACATCACAGAGGTGGCCTGCCCCAGACACAGCACAGTGTAAGGGCAACAGCAGAAATGCAATGAAGACAATATTCCACACTCAATTGTGGTCATACAGCAAAACACTACTAGTAGTGTATTGCTGTGTGACCACAGTCGATGTGGAATCGCATTTTCACCGCTCCTTACTTGCCTGGCATGCATTTGCATATGTTGGTCCAAGTGCTATAGCAGTTTTTGCTTTTGTACTTTATTACCTGCCCACTTTTAGGTCGCCTGATAGATTACCCTCCAGGTGACTTTTCTGATTGGAAGTCATGAATACAACTCCACCCATTTTCAACTCTGCCTCAGGGTTTCTGTGTGCTGAGTGCATAATTTTGCACTTTTTGCATTAAAATGCAGCTGCCACATCCTTGATCACTCCTCTAGTTTTCTCAGGTATCTGCTTATCCATTCTACCCCTCCCACCCTATTGCAGAATTTTGTGTCATCCACAGAGGCAGACCTTACCTTCCAGCTCATCTGTAATGTCACAAATAAAGACATTAAAGAGAACTGGTCCCTGCATCGATCCTAGAGGTACTCTGCTGGTTGCCGTCCCTTCCTCAGAGCAAACTTCATTGATGACCATCCTCTTTGCCTGTCCCTAACCAATTTCTTATCCGGTTTACCATCTTTGGACCCACCCTAAGCTACCCAGCTTGCTTTCTAGTGTCCTATGTTGAATGATCTCGAAAACCTTACTGAAATCTAGGTAGACCACATCTACTGCTCCACCCTTATCTAATTCCTTTGTCATCCAGCCAAATAAATCCATCAGATTCATTTGACATGACCCCTCCCCATCAGATTCAAGATATGCTACAATCCTTTCCTTCAGCAGTGATTCCATTAACATTCCCACCACAGATGTCAGGCTGACTGGCCTATAATTGCTAGCCTCCTTCCTACTACCATTCTTGTGTACTGGGACCTCCTCCAGCCTCTGGAACCACTTCTGTTTCCACTGAGCTGTTAAATTGGACTGCCAGAAGTGAGCCAGGACCTCCCTGAGCTCCTGCAATACCCCTGGATGCACCCCATCTGACCTCATTGCTTTTTCCACCTTCAAATTAATGAGTCTCTTTAGGACTCTCCTTCAAAAAAGTACTAGTGCCCATCACCCCTCAAAGGTTTCTGTTACTTTTTTGGGATCCCCTTCCCTTCTGCTTCCTATATGAGCACTGAACAGAAATATTTGATGTCTGCCTTTTCCTGGGCCCCCTCTCCACTGCTCCCTTCCCTTTTTAACCTTACTATCTCTTCCCTGGTGTTCCTCTTTTCACTTACATACGTAAAAAATGTCTTGTCCCCTTTCGTTACCTCCTGGGTTATTCTCTCTTCAGTGCGCACATTTGAACTCCTTACTGCTGTCCCTGCTTCCCTCTATTTCCCCTGATACACTTCTATTTACCATTATATCCTTCATGAATAGTAGACCTTTGGCCTTCCATGAAAGCCAGGAAAGGGTTTTCTTGCCCACTTTGATTTCAGGGTTACCCCCATGAGATGTGTGTGCTAAAGGCTAAGAGTTAGCATGTAAGAATAACTGAGCAGTGCAGGAGAGCGGCTAGCAAGGCAAACAGGTTGTTGGGATGCATCGTAAGGGGGATCACCTCTAGGAGCAGGGAAGTGATTCTGCCGCTGTACAATGGACTGGTTAGACCACACCTTGAATACTGTGTACAGTACTGGAGACCACACTTGAAGAGGGACATACAGCTCCTGGACAGGGTACTGAGGAGGGCAACTAAGATGATACAAGGACTAGGGATTTGACGATTAGGACAGACTTGAGGAGCTCTGCCTGTTTTCATTGGAGGAGAGGAGAGACAGAGGGAATGATTGAGGTCTTCAAGTACCTCAAGGGAATAAATAGGGTAAACATGGAGGAATCTTTAGACTAAAGGATGGAGGTATCACCAGAGGGCATGGTTTGAAGTTGCAAGGTGGAAGGATGAGGGGAAAGGAGGAGTTTTTCACTGAGAGGGTGGTGGACCTTGGAATGCATTGCCTGGTGAGCTGGTTCAGTGATCCACAGTGGAGGGCTTCAAAAGAGGTGGGACAGACACAGAAAGTGGATGTATCAGATGATGACTTGCCCAGGGGGTGGAGTGGATGATAGGGTTTCTGGAACACAAGTGGGAGAGGGCCTTGGCACCCAACTAGGGTTATGAGGTTCGAGCAGACTCAATAGACCGTAAGGCCTAATCTGCTGGCAATTAGTATGATAGTGCCTATCCACTTGTGCATTTTGAACCAATAATGATGTTATTTTGGAATGACTCTTGAGGTCTTTGGGATAAGTCAAAAGGATGAGGGAGATGAATGTTCATCCCTGAAGCTGAGTGCTTTCCATGTCCACCCACTGAGGTGTGCCTGAGGTGGGAGCAAACCAGTGCAGTGTCCAGGGGCTCTGAATGCCCATAAATATCCTGAGAACCAGGGGAAGTTCCACCCCCTTCTGACCAGTGTGCCCACAGCTTTTTTTGCTATATTGTGAACTGGTGCCCTACCAGGGGAATCCCCCTATAAGTTTTTCCAAAAGAGTTAGCCAATTGGGAAGAAGTGTGAGTGGAGTGTGATAGTAGGTAAAATAGCTTGGGAGCAGTGACCATTTCAAATGCTGAAATTTTGCCAGTAAATGTCAGGTGCAGGGTCTTCCACCTATCACACTCTGTTTTGAGTTTAGCCAGGAGAGTGGAGAGGTGAGCCTCATACAGCTTACCTACAGCACTGTATAACCCCTTCTTTTTTTTTTCTGTATAGCTTTTTTTTCCTTCAGGAGACCTGGCAGGTGGCTGTGATCTCTCCTTTCGGACAGACACACTCTCCGGTGTACCTGTGTCCCTGTATCACCAACCTGGCTCATCCCCCATGGATTGCACCCCACCGTGGGGCCTAGAGAGAGGGAGCCAGCACTCCACCCCCCCGAGACCCAATCCAGATGTGCCAGGCTGACCCATGTGGATGTAGGAGCCATCAAGAAACCTGCCAGGCTTTGATTTTCTGTTTTCTCCCTGTCCCCCCTCCCCAGTGACGTAGTGATGCTGGCACATGTCTCCCGGTCCGTATTCCCTCCAGCCACTGCCAGAGAGCAATCAATGAGCGGGACGACAAGTCTCCCTTCCCGAGAGAGGAGAGCAGTCCTCTGGATGCTCAATCCTCTCTCACCACTGCTGACCCCTGATGGCCCGAGCTTGTTTCCAGTCCTGGGTCACCAGCATGGCACGAGGTGTGGCGTTCAGCACCTCAACCCTCAGTGCCACCGAGCCGGCCATAACCCCTTATTTTCATGGTAACTTTATTTCCACTATATTAGAGGGACAAATGTTATCCATGGAAATAAATTCACCATTGAAATAAATGGACCATTTCACCATAAAGACAGAAACAAGAAGCAAGATTTGAACCATGGTCTGCTACTATGCCGACACACTGACCCCCCATTCACAGTAAACAATAAAGTACCTTTCAGCCTTGTAATCCAATTAGGAAGTAGTACATTTTAGCCTCATAATTCATGTAGGACTTTTCTGATTTTTCTGCAGATGCTGCAAAACAAATTAAATCAAACAAACCGTTATTTTTGTCAAAGACAGACTGAGACTTCTACACAACATGAGAACATGGTGTTTCATTTAATTGAGTTTGTTTTGAGGCATCTGTAGAAAACCCCAAAAAAGTCCTTCATGGACTATGAGGCTGAAATATACTACTTCCTAAATCCGACATAGATTTTGAGAATGGTACTTTACCTTTTACTGTGAATGAGGGGTCAGCGTGTCTGCATTCTTGGTGTTTGCAGTGTTACAGTATGAGCTTTGAATGTTCGGAAATGTACTCTGTTACCATTACCGACTACATGAGGCAAAGGTTTCGATGACTGCTGACTGACTACATAGGGTAACGGTTTGCATGGGTTTGGATTACTGTATTGGCAACTAATGTACAGCCACTAAAGGCAACTGTTAAAAACAGAAAACTGTATTGAGGGAAAACATTTTAAAAAGAAAAGACATAATGCAATTCTTCAGACAGTGTCAGCTGTAATTCAGACATTGTGTGTGTGCTTATGGATTCCAACCTGCCAGAATCCATTCAGGATATCTTCTTCTCTTTCTTTGATTTTACCGACACTTTTAACAAGCCACTCTGTACATTTCTGTAGATCAATATTAATGTCCCCAGCAGCTTTTCCATTCAGCAGATGTTTTGTATGGCATTGGCATACTGTGCTGTAAATATTTGCTTCAATTCATTTTTAAAGATGTTGTTCACTGTCAGGTCAAGAAGTTGAAGCATGTCAGTTCAGGATACTGGTATGTAGATGGGTATAATCTCATTTTTCTCCAGTGATTTGAAGCACATTCTCAGTGGTATGCCCCATGAAGAGACCCAATATGAGCAGGGATCTCTGGTCTTCATGCAGCTCTATCTGTTCCTTTATTTTGCTAATGTAGGGATGTAGGGTACAAGCACCTGCTCAATATACAGCAGCATGGTCTCACTGCTTGCCCAGTGATTGTCATGATGGTTTGTCAGCCACCCTTCAGGAAATGCAAAAGCAGGATGGGAGCTGTCCATTTTTCCCTTATATATCACTTGCGGAGGGAGTAGATCGCAGGTCATTGAACAAGCAAGCACTACTGACACTTGTTGCTTGTCACCCAAGCCTGCTACATCGACCTGCTTAGCACCTGTGGTTTCCATGGTCCATTGGCTACAAGGGACTAGCTGGACACCCATCTCATCCAGGCTAATTATGAGCACTGGTGGAATCAGTTCTTAGCTGCAGACAGTGGTGTCTTGCATAAGAAATGTGGACTGCAGCTGTGGGAAATCCAGTGGCATTTTTCACCAGCTGTTGTAGCTTTCTTTAGAATACCCATCCTGCTCATTAGCTTTCAGGACCACTAGCGGCTGAAGGAAGTTGCCCTCCATTTGCACATAGCTGCTCAGCATTGTATGCTTTGACAATGCCAGCAGCTATTGCAGACACCACTCTGGCATTCACCATGGCCCACTCTGACTGCAGGCTTTTTATGTTTCATATCTCCTGCTCCACATCCTCCAGGAACAGAGCTGGCCTGTCTCATGGTTTTGTGGGAAGTTCCAGGGGGATTTGGCTGGGTTCTGATGTCTTTGTTAGTTTAGCTAGGTAGACCTTTTTAAAGCCACATCCCATGCTTTAATTTATTCTGAGTTTGTATTTGGAATTGTAGAAGCGGATGGCATTCATCATGTCAATCTCAATGCTATACTTTCCTGCTTCAAAACAGATCCAGAATAGGAGGCATACTCTGTGCGGCGCTCTTCAGCTGGAGGACTTGCCAGTTCAGTCACTACAGATTCAGCCACTTTAATTAGCACAGCTGCACTCTGACTTAGAGTTTTGCCACTAAGCAGCTCACTGCAGAGGTCCCGTTTCACTGCAGGCTTCTTGTTTAACCACGACAGTAATGACATTATGCAATCGGTAGTCTACAAAGATGGAGTGACAAGCACTGTGCCTTGTTGTTTTTGTAGACTACTGATTGTCATCAGCTGATTGACATCAAGTGAATGGCTATAAACCATGAACACGCCAATATAAGTTTGAGCAAAACTGTCCAGCTACCCTGACCACACACAAAAAAAGTGAATGGAAATAAGGCTATACAGTATGTCAGGTGTAATTTGGAAACCTGGGTATGTCACAAACAAAAATGCACAACACCAGTATACAGTGCAAAAAGCTTACATACACTTCAAATACATTGCTGCACTGTGCAAACGTGCAGACAAAAATCAAGGCTGGTGTGACCCGACCTGTTTTCACCTAAGAGGCTCTTTCAAGGGACGAGGGAATCATACATATGGGTAAGCTTAGATGTTATATCAACGAGGTCAGATGATGCAAAAACCTAGAACAATCTTACAGTGCAATTTTAAAGTGCTCCCTGTGCAGCAGTGACATCTAATAACTTATTATAACACAAAAGCATATTGGCCTTAAAAATGCTTACTGCTGTCTCATGCAATTGTTATAAGTCAATTTCTGGGCCACTCACTCAATTCATAATTAAATGCATTGCAAAAAGCCAGGTAATAAATACATAGTGAATAATAAATATTCTGGCTATAGAATAAAAATATCCAAATTCGTGAAACCTAATTGAATTTCTTATAAGCACAAAGACAAAACAGTAGGTACACCGCAATAATTACTGAAACAGGATTCTAGACATGAAACAGGGTCAAATTCCAATATCAAAATTACATAAATATTACTTGTAAGTGCATTAGTGAGGCAGGTGCTGCCCTTTTCTGGCAAGCCACTTTCTTTCCATCCTTACAACTTGCAGTGCGAGGAACTCTGCATACATCATTCACAGTGACAAATCAGACCTAAAAACCACAGACCACAAAAATGGAGAATTAGAGGTGAAGTTACAAGACTCGATACACAGATTTCATTTGCTATTGTATCATCTATAAATTATTGCTTATAGGGAAATTAACGTTGCCAGAAACTCCTTCTTCTGTTAATGATGGGCATAACCTGCAGTCTACCATTTAGACCTGGGGCCATATGCGGACACAACTGGAAAATCCATAGTGCTTCCCTTTCCAGAATGAAGGTTTTAAGGTCCCCATGTCTTTTTCCTAGAGTGACTCTTTCTATCCCAAAGAAAGTAAAGCTGTGTTTGTCTTTGTTGTAAGCCTCTACCACATGAGTCACTAACACATTTCTAGAATACCTATGGTCGATGGCATGCACATGCTCACCAACCCTCACCTTAAGGGGCCTGGCCGGTTTGCCCACATAGAATGCCGAGCATTTACTGTACATCTGGCCAAGTATACAACATTCACTGTATCACAGTTAAAAAAGTTACATATGGCAATATCCCTGGTAGTACTACATGTTTCAAACTGAGTAGTTTTCTCAATCGCCTCACAATATTTGCAATGACCACATTTAAAAGTACCCAGTGGTAGTGCTGGTAACCATGTCCTCGATCTTGAGTCATTATTTTTCTGATAACTGTGGTAGAGAGAGTCACCTCTAGAGATCTATCCTATGGAAAAAAGGATTAGTCTCAGGGCAACAGACTTTGTTTTCTCCCAGTACCTCAGGTACAGATTAGCATAAATGGGGAAAAAGTAGCCCTCATAGCAATACCTTTTACTTGACGGTAGTATGCATCCTGGAACATAAAGGTGTTGCATTCAAGGACCAGTTTGGCACCATCACATAGGAAATCTATCAGGACCTGGTCAAAGTCAATGTAGGATTCCAACCAGAAATGCGGAATGTTAGCATATGGTGCCTCAATATCTAATGACACTAAATACCACTCTTTTTCTAACTGTAACTCCTCCAATAGACAAATGACCTGGGTTGTGTCCTTTAGGTAGAATGGTAGTATGTGATGGCCGTAGGAGACCATGTGAGGCTTACCACTTCAAATGGGGGTGGGGTGAGGGCTGAGCACTTCAAATTATGTGGCAGCAATTCCATTTCAGATTGATTGACTCTGAGTCCTGATAGGGCGCAGAACCGAGTGAAGAGATCTAAAAAGGGGTATGGGGAGGTATCAGTATTCCCAAAGAAAAACAAGCAAGTCATCTGCATACAGCATAGTGGAATACATATTAGAGACAACTGTAATACCTACAGTATGATACTTTTGTGTTGATGTATGGCAGCTGCAAAGGGTTGAACAGCAAGCACAAATAAGGGGGAGAGATGGGGCATCTCTGCCTCATTCCTTTAGCTAATGGGAAGGGTTCTGGTATCAGGGAGTTAGTGAGCACTCTGGCAACAGGAGAGGGGTAAAGGGTTTGGATCCTGGAATGGAACTGGATGCCCATTCCCAGGTAGGTCAGGACAGGGTGCAAGTAGCTCCACAGAACTGAATCAAAGTCTTTATCAAAGTCTGTCACTATTGCTGCTGCTGGAGTATTGTATGACACTGTCACATGCAGGAGATTCATTAGGGAGTGGATGTGGTTCAAGCTAACTAAGCTCTTGACATAGCCCACCTGGGAAGGGTGCACCAGATGTGGTATGTGGGGATCAAGCCTGGCTGCAATGGCCTTTGCATATATCTTATTGTCCACACTGATGAGAGAAATGAGACAGTAGCAAGCAGGGAGGGTGGGGCCATTCCCTTTTTGGGGGAAGACAGTGATTATGGCTTCTCTCATTGTCAGGGGCAGTGCCCTTTTTTGCTCAACCTCTGTATGTTCTTGAGAAAGCAGAGGAGTGATTAAGATAGACAGGGGTTTGAAAAAAGTTGCCTGGTATTTATACCCTCCAGGAGCTTTGCCCAGGTTCAAGATGAGATGGGCTGTCTGAATTTCTCTAGGGGTAAGTGGTTTACTATTTATCACTTCAAATAGAAACTCAGTTCTGTCTTTCTCTAATTCATTGAAATGAGTGGTACCCAATTTACTAAGGAAACAATTAAATGCATTACAATGGTGTAGTCATGCTATCTGAACCATACCACAGGACCAAGATGAGTATTAGTTATCTCTTTTTTTCTCTATATATTTACGTTTAGCTTTACTAATTCTTGCTCCAGGTAAAATTCCTGTAATGTTTGAGCATATGTTGGTTTAAGCTTAAAGGGATACTCTCAACCTTTACTGACAGCTATTTTATGTTTATTTTTCACTGTGCCCTAATCCTTATTTATTGTAATGACCACTAATTGTTTTGATTATTTTTTTTACTGCCTGTGACATTGATTATGCCTTATTGTCTGTATTTTTGTTAGTTTGTACCTTATTACAACCTAAATTGTTTGCTGTTGCTTAGATATATGAGATATGACATGGGTGGGAGTGAGTTAGCACAAATATCTTCACGAGCTGTCACTGAAGTCTTGATACCCCACAAGTGGCGAAGCCATGGTGGGATAGAAGAGTTCAGTGACAGTGAGTGAAATATCTGTGCTTGCTCACCTCCACCCATGTCATACTTGTTATGTACAACAACTGTGGGTCTCTCTGTTTTCTGTTTTAAAGTTATTTGCATTTTTTTGTTGCAAAAAGTAAAAAAAAGGGCATTCTGCTATTTTTTGCTAATTATAAAAATAACTAAAAGGTATCTGCACATGAAACGTCACTCATTTTGTATATCCTTTTGTGCTGAACACATTTCGTGCTCAAAGTACCGTGCTATAATTTTTTCTTTTAAAGTTATTTACGTTTGTGTGTCAAAAAAGTGAAAAATAATTGTCTACTTTTTTGACATTTATAAAAAAAAGATACCTGTAAATAAAACACCACTCATTTTGTTGATATTTTTGTACTGAACAAATTTCATGCTCACAGTACCATGCTATCATTTTATGTTTGAAAGTTATTTGCATTTGTTTGTTGAAAAAGTAAAAAATAATTGTCATGCTCTGCTGATTTTTGCTAATTATAAAAAGATAGCTATAAATGAAACACCACTCATTTTGTAGATATTTTTGTGCTGAACAACTTTCTCGGCTCCCAGTACCGTACATAATTTTTTGTTTAAAAGTTATTTGCCATTTAATATGGTTAGTACTGCTAATGAGGCTGAACATTATAAATGAGTTCCAAACCTTTTATTTATTTATTAAAAATTGATAACCGGGAAAGGCTCACTGTGCAAAGCTCATTTCCAGGTGCGACCTGGATACAGAGCATACACATAAATGAGAAAAGTTACACAGAGTAATTTCAAAAGGCACAGTATACACAACCATATTTCATACAGTACATGAGATTTTGCATTCACAATAAAGTCAGCCAGTATATGGAAATAATGTTCTGGACTGCTGCAATAATTCTATATTTAAGTTACAGGACTTAGGGGGCGTTCTGGGAAATATTGGGACACTTGGGGTGGGGGGTAGGGAGAAGCCTGAGGAGTTTTTGTGGATGAAAGAGAGACGCTTGCACAGATTGAGGGAAGGCTGTTCCAGAGAAGGGGAGATGGTACAAAAAGGCAGCTTGACCGGTAACATTTTGTGGTGAGGATGTGAAAAGTGCATAAGTCCCTGTATCAGAGAGGGCAGTCAAGGGAGTTTGCTGGGTTCAGGTGGGAAGTAAGGTGGGGGAGGAACCAAACCAGAATTTTGCTATGAGAGAGATGCTGTGGATGGTTCTTCTGTGGGAGAGTGGGGCAAGGGAGAGTGGAGTGTAGAGGTGCAGTGGTGAGTGCTTGCTGGGAGGCAGTGGCAAGAGGCAGAAGGAATTGAGTAGAATGTCCAGTTTGGAGAGAGATGAGGCTGGGGCCATTCCATAAACAATATTGGTGTGTCCAACACTAGCAAGATTGCTTTATCAAAGTTTGCACCAGGTGGGAAGGGATAGGCTGGCTTTGTGCTGATGAGAGGATCATTGTCTGGCCAAAGTTTGGCACAGATAGTCTCAATGTGAGTGAAGAAACTGAGGTGGCTGTCCAGCCAGACACCCAGTACTTGAATGATGGGACTAATTCAAGGGCAGAGCTGTCCAGGGTGGTGATCACGGGGCAGAGAGGGAGACAAGCTTCTGTATTGATCCAAAAACCATGGTGACAGTTTTATTGGTATTTAGTTTTAGCTGGTTTTCCAGGAACCAGGACTGGACTCGGTTGAAGTCAGCCTGGAGATTGGGAAAGATGCTGTCGTAGGAGTGACCGGAGGCAAAGATGATAGTGTCATCTGCATAAAGATGCACATTAGAGGAGAGGCAGGCAGAGGGAAGCTCATTTATGAAAAGAGAGAAGAGGATGGGGCCGAGGATAGAGCAATGGGGGACACCAGATAGGCTAGGGAGAGAAGGAGAGAGGGTGTCGCCTATTTAAACTGACTGTAGTCTATTTAGGAAGTATGAGCAGAACCAGTCAACAGCGGGTTGGGTTATGCCAAAGGAGTTGAGTTTATGGAGTAGCAGTGGGTGGGAGATGGAGTCGAAGGCTTTTGCCAAGTCGATAAAGATGGCAATAGAGGTATGGCTATGATCCATGTCTGAGAGGATGGAGTCGGTAATGTGCAGCAGAGAGGTGATGGTGGAGTGGTGCTTTCTGAATTCTGACTGCACAGGTGAGAGAGAGTTGTTGGAGGAGAGAAAGTCTGACAGTTTGGACAAAATTAGGGATTCCAGGCCCTTCATAAGGGAGGGGAGGAGTGAGATGGGCCTGTAGTTTCCTGGTAAAGCAGGATTTCCACTTTTGTGGAGAGGGATGATCTTGTACAGTTTCCAGGCTACTGGAACAGTGGCTGTGGAGAGAGAGAGAGATTTATTATGTGTGTCAAGGGGGCAACTATGGCAGTGGCAGATATACGGAGCAGTCTGGGGTGCAAACCATCTGAGCTGGATTTAGATTGGTTTATAGCGGTGATTGCATTGAATACTTCCCGTGGCATGAAAGGAGGAAAAAAGAAACCAGGGGGTAGGGGAGGTAGGTTCAGTAGGGTTGTGGATGGGTGAGGTGGGGACGGGCATGGGAGGGGGGAGTCGGGCACAGCACAGGAGATGAGGAATTTATTGAAAAGTTCTGCTACAGACTCTGGATTCGAGACCGACCTGCCCTCAAAGTTCAGGACAGGACATGCTTGCTTAGACGGGGGGTTGAGAAGGGAGTTGATCAACTTCCAGAAGGATGCAGGGGAGTTATGAAAGTTGTGCTTTAAAGTAAGAGGATTTTGATTGACAGATGGCCTTCATGCAGCAATTTCTGAGATGTTTGCAGGACTGGAGATCACGTGTAGCATGGGTGGTCTCGTACAGCCTCCATGCCTTGCCTCTGGAATGACACAAAGCAATAAGATTGGGTGAGATCCCAAGGATGGTGGTAGCATTTAACTCTAAGTTTCCTGAGGAGTGCATGGAGGTCCTAGATGCACTGAAGATGTCGCAGTAGTGGGATAAGGCAATGTCAACATCTGACACCGAAAGGATTGGTGACCAGTCAGCATTTGTTAGGTCTCGGAGCAGGGTGGGTTCGTTGAGGAGGTGCAAGGAAGCGAGATCAGATAAATTTTGAATGGGAGCATGCCATACCAGCATGAAGATATCTTTGATATCTCACTTTTAAAGTTATTCGCATTTGTTTGTCGAAAAAGTGGGAAAAAAAATTGTCTGCTGGTTTTTGCCATTTCTAAAAAAATAAAAGGTGCCTGTAAATAAAACACCACTCCTTTCGTAGATATTTTTGTGCTGAACAACGTTCTTGCTCCCAGTACCGTACGTACAATCATTTTTTCATTTTCAGGTTATTTGCCTTTTAATATGGTTATTACTGCTAATAAGGCCGAACATTATAAATGAGTTCCATGCCTTTTTGCCATACCAGCATGAAGATATCTTTGATATCTCACTAATGGCCCATGATATAGCAATAATATCTTCATTGATACAGACCCACAACTGTTGTATAAACTTTGTTACCTTTTGCACTTTCTGTTGATTGTATATTTTTTAACTATACATCCTTGATTACTTGTTTCTACCTGCTATTGTACTTTCCCAGGCCCTGCCTGAAAATAGACATTTTTTGTGTAGTGCACCTACCTGATAAACAAAAGCTAAATAAATAAATAAACCCACTTAGGCATCAAAATGTCTTGAGTTTAAAAAACATATTTTATAATTGGTCACATTCTGTAAAGACTATTTATGTGAATGATACTTTGATTCTGATTCTTTTTTTTTTCTTTCCAGTAGTGAAAAACTGTCTGCCCACCATACCGGTGGTACCACACAAAAACATGTTCATTTACATTATTTTGATAAACTGCCACTGCATCTTTCCTGGACTTGGAACATCCTCAACATAGTCTAGTCACTCATAATACAGTGGAAGGAGATGATCCTATTGAATCATGAGTGACTACATGGTTTGGGGGGATGTCCTAATGTTTTGGAAGTGTATAATGAGAGTAGATCAATGTTTTGAAACAAAAAGCTTGGGTACAATTACACCATTAGCATGCATTTCAGTTCTACTAAGAAATGAAGCAGATAAAACAACTAGCAATGCCAATGAATTTTAGAGAAAACAAGCAATCAAAATATTTATTTTTTTATCTAGAAATAACAAAATGCAAAAATAGATGGACAGTGGTCCTTTAAGAAAGTTTGCTTTGAACATTGTTCTTCAAAACTCCACTGTTCCTATGACAAGTCTTAAAAACTATATTGAGATTTATTTTGACAAAGTGTTTTAAAAATATTTTCTGTTTAACCTCAGGAACAATACATGGATCCATTTCTAAAGGCAGAGAAAAGCTGCTGGGTCCACCCTATCTGCCCATTTTTATCTTCACTTATGCCGTAGACCATACTTGATCTACGGCACTGTCTGTTCTCCCCTTCCTTACCTCAAGGATTCCCTTGTGCCTGTCCCAGGCATTTTTGAACCCCAGCACTCTTTTCACCCCCACCACCTCTGCTGGAAGGCTTTTCCAGGAATCCACCACCCTTTCTGTAAAGAAGTACTCTTTATATCTCTACCTAATCTACCTCCCTCCAGCTTCACAGCATGCCCTTGTTCTTGAGCACTTTTCTCTCTGAAAATACCTCTGCCCCACCTGTACCTTATTAACCTCGTGAGGCATTTACTAGGATTACTAGGATTAGATGGGCAAAAGGGGGCTTAAACCCCATTTGGATTGCCCCCCCACACATGTGGGTATGCTTACACCATCTTGTACTTAGAATAAAATAATCTATCCAATATGTTTTAAAATTCCAGAAAGCTAGATGCTTCAGCTGCCTCCTTAGGTAGCCTATTCCAGGCCTTTATGCTCCTTATTGTAAAATAATGGTATCTTTTTGATGTGTAGGCCCTAGATACAGCTAGTTTCTTTCAGTGGGATCTAAGATTTTCTCTAGTATTACTAAAGGCAAGGGTGCATTGCATAATGGGTGGCATAACCCACGTTTTGCACAACCCCATATGGCATGGTGCAAGGCACCTTTTGGAATAGCAACTGGCTTTATGCCTGGTGTAAGTTGCAATTTACACCATTGGGTACAGCATAAATCACCTTGCACCAGGCATAATGCCTTTAGAATCGGGCCCTATGTCATTCTGGAGATGTAGTCTCCAGAACTGCATCTGATACTCAAGGTGGGTCCTTACTGGCAATCTATAAGGGCAACACTTCCTCCCTCTTCCTGATGGTGATACCCCTACCTATAGTATGCACTCTAGCATCTGACTAGCTCTCCTGACTACCTTGTCACACTGCCTGGCCACCTTTAGGTCATCCGATATGATTACCCCCAGATCCTTTCCTGCTTGGTTTTTGTTAGTACTCCCTCCATTTTGTATTCCGCCAATGGGTTTCTATGACCCAAGTGCAATTTTTTGCACTTTTTTTGCATTAAAACTCAGCTGCCATACCCTTGACTGCCCCTCCAGTTTTTTTCAGATCCCTGCCCACCCTTTCCAGTGATACATTTTTTATCTCAGAGAAATTTTTATTAGTAGTTGTTTTGGGTTTGTTAGTATATGGTTAATCAATCTTGGACCAATAATTCACTATATAATACACTTTGGCAGTTAGTGGAGCCGTACCTCCCTTAAAACTACTAATCACATATCTACTTACTTTTTCATTCTATAATGCTACAACCAT
This sequence comes from Neoceratodus forsteri, assembly GCA_016271365.2. Classification (NCBI taxonomy): domain Eukaryota; kingdom Metazoa; phylum Chordata; order Ceratodontiformes; family Ceratodontidae; genus Neoceratodus; species Neoceratodus forsteri. The sequence continues at coordinate 1,135,051,729 of CM057455.1, read as the reverse complement.
GATTGGTTGGATGTGAATGTGAGCCAGTATTTAAAGGAGGGTTTTTTACACAGGTAACTGCCCCATGACAAATACCCAACTGTCACAAACGCACTCCACAGGATACACTCCACAGGTCAGGCCCTCTGTTCCCACAGTGCCAACCTCAGAGTGCAATAGTGTGAACAAGTAACAGACAGGGTAAACCTCCTGTCTGCTTTGGGTCCAAATCACCTTTTAGCCTCAAGTTCACAGGGGATTCAAACTGTGAACCTTAAGCTAACATATCCAATTACAGGCTCAGATATGTACTCTCTTCAGGACTGCAGTAAATCTTTCACTAGGGACACCCAGCCAGGTTTCCAAAATGAACCCTTTATTTATTTAGTTTTTGTTGACGGTATGTGCACTAGACAAATCCTGCCTATTTTCAGGCATGACCTGGGGAGGGGTTACAGATGAATGCCAACTGACCTTGAACCAGATTAAGCTGTTGGTATTTTTGTGAATGAAGGAAATTTGGCCAGAACACCGGGAAATTTCCTACTTTTCAATAAGTGTCATGGGATCTTTAACATCCTCCTAAACTACCACCAATCCAGGCAGATGGGACCTTGGTTTAATGTCTCATCCGAAAGATGGCACCTCAGAATTGCAGCACCCTCTCATGCTGCAATACAGTGTCAGTACTGGGATATTAACCCAGAGTGCCAGATGTGGGAACTGAACCCACAGCCCTCTGATGTCCAGCCTCAGAGGCGAATGTACTACCTACTGAGCCACTGACACTCACAACCCTTATATTCTATAACAGACCTTAGGATATGCTTACCTTTTCCAAGCTCAGTAACACCATCAAGCCTTTTAAACTGTGTCAGATTTAAAATACAGGCACTTCACATGCAAAAAGAAAACTGGGAAGACATGAAGGTATTTCAAGAAAATGGTATTTTACTAAAATTGTAAAATAAGTAATATTAAACACAGAACAATGTATCATATAGCTTACAATCTTTTCAAACAAAAGGAAGTTTCAGAACAACACTCCTACTACAAAAGGCGTAATTGCTTTCTAACTATTATATAGAAACATAGACAATGACGGCAGAAAAAGACCAAAGGTCCATCCAGTCTGCCCAAGTTCCCTATAAATCCTGGAACCTACTGTTCCTCCAGGGTACTAACCCTCCCCATCATCTCTCTGTATTCTCCTTACTGGTCCTGTGGCCCCCAGTAACCATTATTCCCTCTATTATGTCACAGCCCTGCTTGAACACCTGACTGTTTTCATACCTACCACCTCAGCAGTCAAACTGTTCCAAGGTTCCACTACCCTTTCTATAAAGTATTACTTCCTCCCATCTCTCCTGAACATACCTCCTGTTAATTTCCATTCATGTCCATGTGACCATGAATTGGTATCAGGGTAAATAGTATTATCTTTCTACCTTACCTTTCTAAGTGCTCTTTTAGTTAGAGAGAACTTTGTTTCTTCAGAGCCCAAGATGATATCTGGAATTCAAATACCATGTTACATGTTTTTACTTTATCTGCCCCTGCCCCCTTTTGGATGAGGTCAGCAGGCTCCTCCTTTTAGAATTAATTTTACAAATTCTACCAGGAGGTATCTTAATAAATGTGAACATCAGCAAAAAGTCATTTCCCAAATTATGAGTCTTTGATCAACACATCCCCTTTCATGTTTTACAATCTCAGGCTCTGTCACCAACTCAAAAGCATACAGGATCAGTGTAAATGATGTCCCATTCCTGATATCATAAAATGTACATTTAGTTTCCAACTTAAAAGCATTAGTAGGTCATGAAAGGTAATACAATGCCTACTGGAAGGAAGATAGTTAATTAACTGGTTCCCCTGGTCAGTTTTAATTATATCCTGTGGTTTCAGCTGCTGACCTTGTAATTTAAAAACCAAATCTCTCACACACTGAAATTTCATACACAGACCATTTATTTATAATAATAATAATATCATACAGGTAACCAGAAGCAGGGGCAGAGTGTCACACTAGTCAAAGCGCTGGGGCGCCTATGCTTGGTGGAAGGCATATAATTTCTGAGTCACCGATGTCTGCATTAAAGATGCAATACTTGAAGCAACATCCCACTGTGTTTGTGAGAAAAGGAAGTGCAAAAGAAGAAGGAAACCACCTTGGTTCTCAAATACAGTTGCAGAAAAGGTCAGAGCCAAAAGGCTGACCTTCAGGAAATATAAGGGAACTCAGCAGGATGAAGAAATGGAGGCATACCAAACTTCCCTAAGGGAAGCAGGGAAGGCAGTAAGGCAGGCAAAGGCCCAAACTGAGGAAACACTAGCACTGGACAGTGAAAGAATGACAAGACTTTCTATAGATACATTAGTGAAAGGAGAAAGTTCAGAGGGGTTATTGCTAAGATCGAAGGGGATAAGGGTGTGTGTGAGGAAGAGGACCATGTAAAAGCATCTATCCTAAATAGATACTTCTGCTCAGTATTTACTGAATAGAAGGTAGGGCAGGGTCCACAGCTTTGCATCATGGACACAGGGGGGAGGGAGGTGCGCACTAGTCCCTTCTCAAAAGAAAGGGTCCTACAAGAGCTTGATAAGCTGAAGGTGGACAAGGCAATGGGACCTGCTGGCATACATCCCAGGGTACTAAAGGAGCTAAGGGTGCAACAGCAGAGTCATTATCAGAACTGTTTAGTGAGTCTCTGAGTACAGGAGAGGTCCCAGAAGACTGGAGAAGGGCTCATATGATCCCGCTCCACAAGAGTGGTAGCAGGGAAGAAGCAGGGAACTACAGACCAGTCGTTCTTACCTCAGTAGTGGGCAAGATTATGGAGACACTCCTTAAGGAAAGGATAGTGCAACACCTGGAATCCATAGGAGCACAGGATCCAAGACAGCATGGGTTTACAAAGGAAGGTCCTATCAAACTAATCTCATAGATTTCTTTGACTAGGTAACCAGAGTGGGGGACTAAGGGGAGCAGTTGATGTTGCCTACCTTGACTTCAGCAAAGCTTTCAATACTGTTCCACATAGAAGATTGATTAATAAGTCGGATAGGCTCAGGGTGGTCAGACATTGGTCAACTGGGTAGCAAACTGGTTGACAGGCAGAAACAGAGAGTGGTGGTAAACAGTATACAGTCAGAAGAGATGCAAGTCACAAGTGTGGTACCTCAGGGATCAGTCCTGGGGCCAGTCCTCTTCAATATCTTTATCAGTGACATTGCAGATGGAATGGAGGGTAAGGTTTGTCTGTTTGCAGATGACACCAAGATGTGCAACAGAGTAAATGATCCAGATGGGGTGGGCAAAAGGAGAAGAGATCTAAATAAACTGGCAAAATGGTCGGAAGAGTGGCAACTGGGGTTTAATGCAAAGAAGTGCAATATCATGCACATAGGAAAAGAAACCCTGAAGCCACCTATAGGCTGGGAGGAGTTGCTGGCAGTCACAAGGGAAGAACAGCACTTGGGCATCATCATCACCGATGACCTGAAATCATCCAGCAGATCTCTAAAGCAGTAGGTAAGGCTAGAGGGATGTTGGGGTGTATTAGTAAGGGTATCACAAGTCATAAGAGGGAGGTAATAATCCCTCTTTACAAGACACTGGTTAGACCCCATCTGGAGTACTGCATGCAGTACTGGAGGCCACACCTTCACAAGGACATTAACCAAATTGAGGCAGTCCGGAGAAGAGCAACCAAAATGGGACAGGGACTGCATCAGAAAACATATGAGGACAGATTAACTGGACTCAATATGTATACCCTAGAGCAAAGGAGGGAAAGAGGTGATATGATTAAAACATTCAGACACCTTAAGGGCATTAACAAGATGAAAGAGTCTAACATTTTTCTATATAAGGAAAATAGCAGGACAAGAGGACACTGCATGAGATTAAGGGGAGGCCGATTAAGGGGTAATGTGAGGAAGTTCTTTTTAACAGAAAGGGTGGTGGATGCATGGAACAGTCATCCTCAGGAAGTGGTGGATATGAATACAGTGCAGGGCTTCAAACAGGCATGGGATAGGCATAAAGGAGCATACAGATGAGTATGAATAGATAGGCCATTGACAGAGCAAAGCCCCATGGCACATTCATAAAGGCAGAAAAAGAAATGGGCAGACTGGATGGGACTTGTGGTCCTTATCTGCCATCAACTTCTATGTTTCTATGTTTCGATATCTGTTATTGCTGTTGCTGCACTCTTGAATTTTCAAGAATAAATTTCCTGAGTGAATATTAGCACATGCTGAAAGAGAGGATCAAGATGGCTGCACACTAGGAGGTTGTGGAGAAGCCTCGTAAGCAGGGACAGAGAGAAGCATTTTTTTTTAAGTAAAGGTATGCTACCATTGCCTATTCATTTTTAAAACTCTCTGTTCTTTCCAGCCTGTTCTGTGCTATCTGGTCCCTGTGTTTTTCTCTTCTTCTTTGCTCTTTTTCCTCACAGTGAATCGGTGTGGAGTCCCAGTGGTGGGCAGGGAGCCCCACTACTGTGGCAGACGAGCTACCCTGTGGAGGGTCAAAGAATTGAGGAAGCCACTCAAGGGAAGTCTCCTGTTCTGCCAGACTGTCCTTCCAATGTGAGGTGGAAAAAAGGAACAAAAATATTTTACAACCTGGATAAGCTATTTACCGTGTGGGTTTTGTATTGTATGAGCTATTACTGAGCTACCAGCTGCTGTGTGTGTGACCCCTCACCCTGCCTTTTTAGCAAAATGACAGGTGGCATGCTGTTGAAGCTGACAGCAGTACCTGGTGGGAACTGGGTTTGGGGAGGATTAGGTTACTCGGCAGAGGGGGCCTAGGCTTGGCTACTCTGCACAGGGGCACCCAAGTAAATCTGAATACAGGAAGCAATATCTGTAATGTCCAGAACCAGGAATGGGATTCTACCATGTGGCTTTTATTCACATCCAAGCTGAACAAACAAAGCATAGATGGACCCCCACGGGGCTACATTCCTGGTAATGCATATTAGAGATAACAGAACACTTTATCCATATTTCTAGCCCTCAGGCTCTGAACCCACCAGGCACACAGCTTTGGGTACACAGCCCGACTTGTACACTACTTGGGTTTTCCCCACGGGTCCGGCTTCCCCGCCGGCCACTTGATCTGTGGTACATTTTGGGAAATGAACCAGTTATCCTGTTGTGGCTCCCCAAACCACCTTAGAGCCTTTGACTCCTAGAGGGAATGTTTCTTCCAGTCCCATGTCTGGGTACTTCCCTCATCACTTGCCTAGTGCCTGAGGCAAAGTAGAAATCCACAGAGCAAATCCGTAGAGGTGGACCTGGTCACTAAAGATGGGGGGGGTCTCCCACCTCCAGCTCCCACAGTCCATACCCGGCCATTTCTCTGGAAACTAAAAATCTATTTTACTGAAAGCTTGCAATGTAGATTACTGGGTAGACGTATGTCACATCTCCTCTACATATCTTGAATTCTAAGTACGCGCTGGATTTGAACATACTTTTACTTTTTGGCTAAGCCTATTAGTTTAGGCCTCCCACTATTTCAGTAGTCCAATCCCCACAAGTCACACAAGTCCCAGGGTGAAAAACATAGGCCCTTTCAGGAAGAGCAGACACTCACCTTCCGGTTGCAGGTGCCCCACAGGCAATTCACAAATCTTCTTGTTCTCACAAAAAATGCTGGAACAAATAGGCAGCTTCTCCATTAATAGCAGAACCAGGGGGTTGCCCCAGGAATATGCAGGAAACCCTTTCCTGCCCCTATCCCCAGAGGGAGGGGGCACTGAGACCCAAAACAGCAGTCTCCACCACTTACAATTATCTTCTGTGTCTCTCTTTTGGTGGAGACATACACCCTTTTACCTAAATGTAGCCCTCTGTCAGAGCTGAGGCTCCCAGAGCCTACACTGAGCTGCTGTGCTGCTTTCACAGCTAGCTCCCAACACCAACTGACCTAGAGACTACTGTTCAAACCTCCCAACATTCTATTCCAACTTCCTTGCTGCAGATTCCATTGTGGCTCATGCAGCTGCGATAGTTCTATTGGTGATGTCATCCCTCAGTCTCAGCTGAGACTGAGAACAGAGTGAGACAGTGTGAAACCCATTTAAATGGAGTTTCACAAGCTGCCTTCCCTGCCTACCACTAGGTCTTACTGGGATTCTAGCAACCCCGGGTAACAAGGGGGTTACACTCACCCTTGACTAGGAAAATGACTGTCCACAGTCATTATTTACCTGGCTTAGGCCATCCCACCCTTTGTGCTATCTGCGGAGGGGGGTGATCAGGCCCTCTCCTACCATGTGCAAGCACAGGCAGGCAACACTAAGGGCCTAGGGGCCTTTAGCTGACATATCAGCCTCTACTCTACTCTATCCACTTACTATGGAGACCTAGTGGCTCTGGTAGAACTATCCAGAGCATAGCCCTCATAGATCAGCACTGCGGTCCCTATGGCCATTCAGGATCACAGCCTGTCTATCCCCCTCTTACCCTCTAGGGAAAACCTATCTGCCTTTGCTTAATACCCAAAAAACAAAAAACAACCCAGGGACCTCCCTGACCTTGGGCAACCTGCAACCACACACCAAGAATATACCACATTGTATTATATACTTTACTGCCTCCTCCCTACACCACAACCACACCTGTGGAAGGACAGGGTTAATACAGTAACAACTACAATAACAACATCACAGTACTTTAAATTACTACACACTAAAGTACTAATGAGGAACTCTGATGAGCCCCTCCTCATCTTCTCGTCTTCTCTTCTATCTTCCCCAGGAACACCTGTAAGAAAAAGAAAGACAACACACACTCCTAATCTGCATACACAGTCTACCTAAACCCCTACCATTAAAACACTGGAGAATCCCAAAAAGATTTTTTTAGAAAAGGTAGAAAAATAGTATTTATATGAGAAAACAACGACATTATTTACAATACACATTTGGGGTGATGGAGTGCCCTAAAAGTCCCAACAAGTGACCGCAATGCCTGAAGGCTAGTCCAATAAAGAGTCTCTCCTGGGCAGTAGCCCGGTGAAGCACAGTTCTAACATGCCAAAGTCCCAAAGAGGAGAGTCTTTGAGGACAGTTCACATATTTTGGAGTCTGCAAGTGTAGGGTGTGTACTGCAGTGTCATAAAGATAGAAAAGTTCGGACTTACCAGCCCCTTGTAGAATGGAAAATTCTAAACCGACCTGCACCTCTGATGAAGACTCTATCTGGCAGCATTTCTTCTGACACAGCTCGGCGGAAATTTTCTGGGAACCACAGGAGGGCACATCTGGGAACTGCTGAGTTGATGTCATCTCTGGAGATGGAACCTTAGAACAGGAACAAAAAAAGAAAACAACTGGTACGACGTTATCCGATTACCAGGCGATGAACAGGATACAGCTGGGCTGGTGTCCTCTGTGGATCTGATCTGGTGGGCCAGTCGATGGATTCTGGAAAGGCCAGTACACTATAGAATTGATGAATGAGGGGCACCTGAGTCCTGGATGTCCATTCTGGTGGATCAATAAAGGCATTTCACAGGCTGGTGTGGCAGTATTGACTACCACTGCTCGACTTTCCATTTAGTAGGCACGGACACATTTGCTGAGAGGTCCTTGCACTGAGGCCAATAGTACTGGGGGTCAGAAGCTCAAATTATTATCCCATCTGGGCACACATAATTCACACAGTGGGAGATTTCACATCCCTCTCCATCCACTATTCGAAATCTGTCCATAAACAGTGTCCTGCCTCTCTTCCACTCGGTATATTTCTCATGAAACAGTCTGTTCTTTACATGCTTGTTTGCTCCTGGATGCACACCTTTCATTGCTTTGGCCCAGATCCAGGATTTCCTGCTGTTCTCAATCTCCTCCCAGATTTTCCGAGGAAAGGTAGGAAAGGTCATACCATAGATCTCATTTGCCTTTCTGTGAACCAGTCTTTCCTCTTTACTAGCTTTGGTTAATCTGAGACTGCTGGCCTGGCTTGGGGGTGGCCAGTCCTGGTTCTGCCAGCTTCACATCCTTAAAGAAATTAAAAACGGATCCCTGACTTCTTCTCTTTGCATAGCCAGGGCAGTGTCATCACCACTCTCTTCCATGCATTCCTCCGAGGCAAGATCTTGAGGCTGTGTACCTGATCCTTTTTCACAAGGCCACATAGGTTCCCCCTCATCTTCCTCTTCACTGAGGATCTGAGCCCAGAAATGAGCAGTCGTTCTCACTCCTGAGATTATTCACTCACCATTAGACATGGAAGTTGACACCTCCCATTCAAAGGCCTTCTGCATCTCATCTTCTCCTAAGAGACTTGAGCTAGGACCCCTCCAGGGGTCTACTGATGCTTTATCCAAACGTTCCTTCTGGGATCCAGCATCCGAAACTTCAACTTCTGGTTCTGTCTCTAACTCTGCACCCTCTAGCTTTGTGCCACACTCCCCTGAGGGGCCTTCCTCCACAGGCTCCACCTGGTGCAGTGTGCTGCCAACTGCAGATTCCTGAACCTTTGTCCATGTGGGAGCCAACCGAATTTGAGGCGCTTTATACAAGCCATATTTTTCTAGGCATCCAGCACAGTGAGGTATCATGAAGACGTCCCTTCCAGCTCTCAAGCATATTTCCACTGGAAAACCAGGAATGGCCACATGAGGAGGCAGTTGTCCTCCATAGCAGCACCTTTCACTATCGCTCAGAATATTTACTGCTGCTGTTACTGCTACCTGGGCATGATCCGGATAGCGAAGCTGGTTCTGAGGCCATAACTGCAGAAAAACAAAACAAAAGCTCACTGTAACTGAAAGCCCCACTTTACTGAACACTCTCTTTAGTTTTAAAATGGCTCCTCTGCTGCTGTGTTTGCTTTACTACCCCACCCTGCAATTGTGGTGGCAGCACTCCTGTGCATCAACATTCAGAAACTGGGTCAAGCCACTGCGCACCCGATTTACACAAACTACTGATAACTTTTGCTCAAACTGCACAGACTTGCTCTGTTCTTGTTTTAAACACATTTTCATGAGTTTCCATGGACTTTTTACATGCTGGAAACATTTCTTTGACTCACAGTCCCTTAAAGCTTCAGGTTTTTAAGCACAGGATTGCCTGTAAAACTAGTGCTGCACATTTGGCTACAACTCACAGTCTCTCTCTGGCTTTAAACTGAGGCTGAACTCATTACTATGCACACAATCAATGGCTTAACAGACTTGCACTTGCTGGCAGGACTTGACACAGTCATTACTTGCAAAGCGACTACACTGTTGCACACACATTTATATGGCATAAGGCAGAAAATCACTGTTTGAGCAGTTTTAATGTTGTTACTTACTGTTATCAGTAGCAGTTTGCTATGATGGGGAAAAATGGCCTGCAGCCGGTTCTTGGAGGCCTCAGAACAGAATCGGGTGGGCAGTCCTGCCGATCGTCTCCTCGACCACCACTTTTGAAATTCTGACAATTGATTAGTGGGTTGATCCTGATTTTGAACAAGAAAGGTTTTTTTTTAGAATGTTTGCAGTGATTTTAACACTCCGCAATGCTCCTCCACTAGCCAGTACACCCACTCCACTCACACTCCCTCTCAAATCCTGGGGCAGTCTCTGTAGAGCAGGCTGAGGGGTGGGACTGATTGCAGCCTGACCAATCACACGATGCCATGCAAATGAGCCTCTTCTTCCTCATGAGTGCTCTTCTCCTCACGGCGATCGTCGAGCAGGCAAATTTCAACTGCAGAACGCAACTTTTTTCCTTTTTCAACTGACTCCACAGTGGGAGCCCATTTCAGCCATTTAACATACCCATTTATGCTTGCAAGTCTTTCAGTTCATTCAGAAAGCATTTCCAACGTCCAGAGCACAATTTTTCTGTTGCTACCCCTAGTCTTCCACATTTGTCTTTACCATAGTTTATTTTAAAAGCAGGCAAACACTGTAAACAATTTGATGCAGGACAAGGGCACACTCTTTGGCTTTACTGCTCCTCGGTAAACAGTTGGCATTTTAAACAGCAGCATAAGATCCACAGCACACGGCAACACACTAGTTAACTTGCTTCAGCTTTTGGGCTACCCACTGCCAGATAGCCAAAAATGCTAGCCCCCTTGCCCGAGCACCTTCCTCCCAGAATTAAATCCAAAGCAGTGCCTCCATTTTTGTAACCCCCTCACCCCTGTCTTTTTAGCAAAATGACAGGTGGCATGCTGTTGAAGCTGACAGCAGTACCTGGTGGGGTCTGGGTTTGGGGAGGATGCGGTTACTCGGCACAGGTGGCCTAAGTTTGGCTACTCTGCACAGGGGCACCCAAGTAAATCCGAACACAGGAAGCAATAACTGTAATGTCCAGAACCAGGAATGGGATTCTATAGTGTGGCTTTTATTCACATCCAAGCTGAACAAACAAACCATAGACAGACCCCCCACAGGGCTACATTCTTGGTAATGCAGATTAGAGATAACAGAACACTTTATCCTTATTTCCAGCCTTCAGGCTCTGAACCCACCAGGCACACAGCCCAGACTTGCATGCAGCTTTGGGTACACAGCCCAACTTGTACACTACTTGAGTTTTCCCCATGGGCCCAGCTTTTCCACCGGCCATTTGATCCGTGGTCCATTTTTGGAAATGAACCAGTTATCCTGTTGTGGCTCCCCAAACCACCTTAGAGCCTTTGACTCCTAGAGGGAATTTTCCTTCCAATCCCACGTCTGGGTACTTCCCTCATCACTGCCAAGAGCCTGAGCCAAAGTAGAAATCCAGAGCAAATCCGTAGAGGTGAATCTGGTCACTAAAGATGGGGTGTCTCCCACCTCCAGCTCCCACAGTCCATACCCGGCCATTTTTCTGGAAACTAAACATTTCTCTTACTGAAAGCTTGCAATGTAGATTACTGGGTAGACGTATGTCACATCTCTACATATCTTGAATTCCCAGTACGCACTGGATTTGAACATACTTTTACTTTTTGGCTAAGCCTATTAGTTTAGGCCTCCCACTATTTCAGTAGTCCAATCCCCACATGTCACACAAGTCTCAGGGTGAAAAACATAGGCCCTTTCAGGAAGAGCAGACACTCACCCTCCGGTTGCAGGTGCCCCACAAGTGATTCACAAATCTTCTTGTTCTCCCAAAAAATGCTGAAACAAATAGGCAGCTTCACCATTAATAGCAGAACCAGGGGGTTGCCCCAGGAATATGCAGGAAACTCTTTTCTGCCCCCATCCCCGGAGGGAGGGGGCACTGAGACAAGAAACATCAGTCTTCATCACTTACAACTATCTTCTGTGTCTCTCTTTTGGTGGAGACACACACCCTTTTACCTAAATGTAACCCTCTGTCAGAGCTGAGGCTCCCAGATCCCACACTGAGCTGCTGTGCTGCTTTCACAGCAAGCTCCCAGCACCAACTGACCTACAGTCTACTGTTCAAACCTTCCAACATTCTATTCCAACTCCCTTGCTACAGATTCCATTGTGGCTCATGCAGCTGCGATAGTTCTGTTGGTGATGTCATCCCTCAGTCTCAGCTGAGACTGAGAAGAGAGTGAGACAGTGTGAAACCCATTAAACTGTAGTTTCACAAGCTGCCTGCTCTGCCTACCACTAGGTCTTACTGGGATTCTAGTAACCCTGGGTAACAAGGGGGTTACATGTGACTGTATGTTTTATGTGACCTTTGATTTGGAAAGAAAGTATTTAAAGCAATTTGACTACAGAGAAAAAAAAAAGTTTCCCAGTAGAATTTGGAAAGTCTGAAAACTGTAGCTTGAAGCCTAAAGTCTGTGAAGCTTCTGAGGTTTGTGCTGCAAGCACAGTCTTGGTTTTAATCATCCGGAGGTATACGAGAATATGAGCTGAGAATATGAGCTGAATCTGGTTGATTTTGTGAGAATGAAGTAGGGGATTGAGGATGGAAAGATGTTATAAGAGTTGCTTACACACTTTGCTGAAGCTAGAAGAAACACTGAGTGAGTTGTAGAGAAAAGCTCATGTGGAAAAGACATGAAAAGACTCTGAAAAGACTGAAAAAGTGTGCTGGGAATTTTGGTGAAATTTAAGAGTCATTTGAGAGTGTTTTTGGTTTTATTTTTTACTGTGAATGCTCTACTCTGCTCAGTATGCTAATACACAAGCAATTTTATTTACTCAGTTGGCAGCTCAACTAGTAGGTTGTATGGTGTTTCTGATACCGTATAATCCTGGGTGTAACTTTTATTTAATTTTATGCAGTTTTAAATTGATTTACATTATTTTGTTTTTTTGCGCCACTTCTTTGGATGAGATGAGAGTTGTGGGTTGGCTGCTCTCTTCACATGCCTTTTTGTAATTTAAGGCACTTGCGCCAAGTGAGGGGTATCAGGTGTGCTTTAGTTGTAGCTCAGGTTAGCTCAGGTTAGCAGTACATCTGTGCTTGGCTATATTGCAAATTCAGGCTCTTTTGGATTTCAAATTCTAAGTGAAAAGTGAAAAGTAAAAATTGTTGAAGGTAATTCTATATCTGAACTATCTCTGATTGAGTTTGAGCATGAGTTTGATCAAATCATTTGAATAACTGTTTAATGTAATGATAAGTTAAGTGCTGTATGCCGTGTGCTAAGTTTGTCTTCCAATTCTTTTTTCCATATCCTTTTTTGTTACTTTTTAAAGTGCTGTCTGGCTTAAGATAACAAAGGCATAGTTTTCCTTTAGGTTCCTTTTGGTTCCCTGGCTTCTGACTTCAGTACACGAGTGTTGCTTTGTGCTGATTCTAGTGAATTATTGCTGGTCATATCATTTATTGGGATCATGATGGCAGTGTGAGTTTTAGAGTTACTGTTTTATATGGTAAAAATGTTGGTCTTGATGTGGTATGATATGGTATGATGTTATAGGTGCTGATCTTGCATATTTGTTTTTTGGGGGGGGAATTTTATTAGATGTTATTAAGTTTCCTTTTTTCGTTTTTAGATTTATTTTAGAGTGTTTGGTTTCTGCCCAAAGCCTTTTTGCTGCAGCTGCTGTGGGTTTAGTGGTGAAGTGGTCAGTGGTGAAGTGATCGAAAGAACCCTACAACAGAATTTTAACCTTACTGTGGAGAGTGGAGAGTTAAGAATCAAGGAGACACAAGGAGTCTACATAAGAAGCTGAAGTGGAATTGAGATTTTTTATTTATTTTTTTTAAATATGGTGGTTACTAGAGCACAATCAATAGGCGATGTGAGAGAATGTTTGGGGGTTTTAAATCCAGAGGCGACCCCTTTCTCTCTCCCTCCATCACTTAGGAGAAAACAGGATTTAAAGATTAAAAATTAAAAAGGAAAAATGATTAGCTCAAACAAACATAGAAGTGAATCCCAAATAACAAAAAAAAGGGGAGAATCTAATGGGATCAATAATGATATTATGGAGCCTTGTGTAAATAAGTCCTTGGAACTTTTAAATCCATTAACATCAGCATTACACCCGGGACATACTGTTCTTAGTCCTAGGTCTAGGACTATGTCAGTTAAAGACCTCAGCATGTTAGACTGACCAAGCAAACAAGTATTTTGGCTCACTTTGTGGCTAAACCAAACAGGGAGCCTAAAAAGAATAAGGTGAACAAGGACTATTTGGGGATTTCACAAAGGGGGATTTAGATTTAGATTTGGTAGACTCTTTAACATCAGAAGATCTGTTTTCCCATGTTTCTGTAGACTCTAAAATTTGTGTTATAACAGATCATTTAACCTGGATGGACCAGGAGTGTTTAAAACTAGATGATATGAAGTTAACAACTGTATAAATCCTCAGACCTTTGTTGATGCTGAAGCTTTAACAGATGAAAAGGGGGTAGGTACACAGACTTTATATAATATTAATCAGGTGGTACTAGATAACCCCTTGGTTAACCCCTTGGACGGAGACCCTGAAAAATCTTTGTTGGATTCTGTTAAGACTGATTGGTTGCAATCTGGATTTGAAATGAATATGAATGACAATCTCCAAAACTCTGATAATTCTTTTACTGATACTTCTGCCATTATTAATGTCTCTATGAAAGCTAAATCTGCTCCCAATGATAGTCTAGGGGATATATTGACAGACCTGCAACATACAATCTTGGTTTTAAAGTCCTTAATAGCTGATTTTAACCCCAAGGATACTCCAAATGTGAAGTTAGTGTGCCAGGATAATCATATTCCTAGGATAATTGATTCAGTTACTCCTGGAAACTCCAATGGAGAGTGTCCAAATACCTCAATGATGTATTATCCTACAGAGCTTAGTCAGTGCATTATAGATATCTTGAAAAATCAATATGCAGCTAATTTGATACTATTGGAATAATTTGTGATGGTGAGAGAAGAGAATTGGAGAATTTAAAAATAATTATAGCAGCTAATGCTGTTAAACTGGACAATTTAACTGCCATTCTTAACAATAATCATTCAACAAGAGATTCAATTTCAGTTTCTATGATTTACGCAGAAGAGCCAGATAGCCTTGTGAATGTGAGTAGTCCTGTTCTAAATGAAGTTAAGTTTGATAGTCAAGACCCTTTGCCAGTTAGTGAAGATGGAATAACTAACCAGGTTCTTCAAGCTGAAACAAATTATATAGAAATTGTTAAAAAGTGGAAGGGGTAAAGGGAAACAAGGACAAATAACATGCAAACAGCAACACAGTACATTACATAAACATTTAAATAAAAAAGATATTTATAGTCCTTCTAAGAATGATAACAAAAGGAGCAAGAAACATAGGAATAAAAAGAAAAGGTTTCACCCTGAGAATTTGTCATCTATGGATGAAAAAAAATATCTGATGCAGACATTATTGAATGCCATGAACAAACTGGCATGAAAGAGGATTTACCATTTGGAAATATACAAATTAACATTTTGGGAAATGAGAAAACTGACAAACAGGATGTTGAAGTAATAAATGGGGATAAATCTGTGTCAGGAAGTCTCTAATGAGAATAATGAAGTTTATGATGCTAGTAGTAGATTTCAGAATTGTAAGAGTCATATCAGAATACTGGGACTCCATTTGGAAGAGCAGATATTGGGTAAACTCTTAAAGAATCATGCATTGTCTGTTCTTAGAGACATGGTTGGTCTATCTATGGAAGATGAGGATCTCTTTGTTTCTAGAGATACATCCTCCAGTGAGAAAACAGTGATTAAGGTTTCTAGTCATCACAAAAGGGTACTTTATTATATCTGGAGAAATGCTGAGGGGTTATCCATTGGTAATTTGAACTTTGAGCTAGTAGATGATTGTGCTGGATCTATGAATTCAAGGGATGCAGGATGCAGCCCTGTCCCACTCACATTTTCTGGTCTGAGATGTATATATTGAGAAACTTGAGATAAGCTAAAATTCTCACTGTGTAATTTTCTTTCCAATATTATTGGGATTAAGCTGGGAAGAAATGGAATATTGGATGTCTGTAGACATCCCAGTTTACATCAATACTCTCAGGTGGATGTGTTATGTTTCAATAAGGAAGTCAGCAAAAATATTCTGGCAAAATCAATACTTCTTGATAGTTTGGGAATTCATGCTGTTGTATCTTCAGTGATCCTTGATGAACACATTTTGGTTAAAAATAATCATGCTATTGAAACTCAGAGACAGTCTGGTACTGATAAATCAATGCAGAAGATTATTGAATTAAGTAATGGGACTGACCTGAAACTTGATAAAAAAAAATCAGGTTATTGGCAGATTTAGATGATTGACAAAATGCAAAACACATAATTACCTCTAGTGATTTAAATATTAAATCACCAAGCGGCCAGATTAAAGATTCTTAAAATTATTTAAATATTCTATCATGGAACATTGCGGGACTTAGGGCCAAATTTGTAGACAAAGATTTTGTTGAATATTTATCTGGTTTCTCTGTGATTTTTTTACAAGAAACTTGGCATGCACTGGATGATGGTATAAAACTGGATGGTTTTTGAACATTTCAGTATCCAGGGAGCAAGATGTCCCATTTGGGGAGGAGAGCTGGAGGGTTAATTATTTATGTTAAAATTAACATTTTTACACATTTTTCTATGATTGAGCTAAATAGGCACTCTGAGATAATTATACCACTAGGGGTTGGTTTTTCAATAATTTTATGTAACATTTATGTTCCACCTAGGACTTCAACAATTTTTGATAAAGAAATTTGGTTTAAATTAGAGGGTCAAATTACTCAAATTGCTGAAGATTTTCCAGATGACTAACTACTATTGATTGGTGATTTTAACTCCAGAATAGATAATTATGATGGGCTAGCTGATGACACGATATTAGGTTTGATTTATCCTGAGGCTGTTCATTTTCCCAGGTGTTCCAAGGATCTGGTTATTAATAATAATGGTAAAAGGTTAATTGAATTGCTAAAATCTAATGGTATATTTCCATTAAATGGTAGACTTTTTGGTGATACTGATGGGTAATTTACATTTCATACTGCTGTTGCAGAATCAGATATAGATTTGACATTTTGGAGAGGTCCTTTGAATTTCTGGCAGACACTCAAAATTGATGACAGGGCTGAGAGTGACCACTATTCAGTCAATTTGACTGCTAATATTAAAATAATGAGTAACAATTCTCTAATTCCACTAATAATTAATAAAATCAATGTAGAGGTTCGTGGTAGGAAAAGATTAATTTGGACTTGTATAACAGATCTAGATTCCTGCTCAGATCTAGAATTATTGTTTGATAAATATCACAAAATTATTAGCATAGATTTGGGAGTCAATTTTTTTTTTTAATTTTGGGCAAGATTCAACAGAGTATTTATATTGAGGCATTTAATAATAAAAAAAAATCAGAAAAGCTGGTTTGATAATGAATGCTATACCTGGAAGCACTTATTGAGAGTACAATTAAGGAAATATAAACATCTACCTACTCCAGATAACTTGGTTAAATTGAGACTAGAAAGAAATTTATATAGGAAACTATTAGTTGATAAAAAGAAGCTATATTATTTACATCAATGGCAGTTAATGAATTGGGCAATTAGAGACAGAGATGACAGTACTTTTTGGCAACTGATAGCTTATGGATATAAGTGAGTCTTTAATCACATTGAGAGTGCAATTGGTGACAGTGATTGGTTTAATTATTATACACAAATTATTTTTCAAGAGTCACACGTGTATATTTCCATTTAATCAAGAGGCAGCATCACAGCTTACTATATTAAAGATGGAAGTTAGTGAGGCAATAGATGATTTGAAAAATAATAAAGCTCCTGGTCTAGGCTTAATTCCCACTGAAGTTTATAAACAGTTGAAAATAAAATGGGTTGAGTTTCTGGTAGATTTTTATAATACATGTTTAGTTACTAATCAAATTCTGTATTCATGGAGGGTTTCTGTGATTACCCCCATCTTCAAGAAAGGTGATAGGGAGAATCCAGCACATTATCCTCCTATAAGCTTAATTGATGTTAAGGAAAAAAAAATGCTCAAAAATTATACTTAATCAACTAATTCTGAATATACAAAAAAATGGGTGGTTTGTCTTAGAGTTAGACTGGTTTTCGTGAGTCTTTCTCAACAATTGATAACCTGTATATATTACAGCATTTACAAGAAAAATATCTTAAATTGAGAAGTCAGAAGTTATTTATGGCATTTATTGACTTCACATTAGCCTTTGATACCATAAATAGAGAACTATTGTGATATACCATAAGAAATCATGGAATTGATTCAGAGCTCATAAATGCCATTAAATTGTTACACACTGGAGCTTAGGTTAGAAATACTGGGGGTTTAACAGAGTGTTTTAGTACTAATTGTGGAGTGAGACAGGGCTGTGTCCTTGCTCCCTCACTTTTTTCAATTTATACAAATAATTTTTTAGTTAATATAAATAATTTGAAATCTGATTCCCAAAAAATTGGAAGTGATCAATGTGGAATACTTGCTTATGCAGATGACTTATTAATGTTGTCATTATCCCCTAAGGGACTTCAAGTCAAGTTAGATGAGTTGCCCAGATTTTCAGACCAGAACTTCTTGAAAATCAATTTGACTAAATCAAAGATCATGGTCCTGTGAGGCTCTTTGTTCAAGTATAAATGGTATATAAATTCTGAGAGATTGGAACTTGTGAATGAATACCAGTATTTAGGAGTTGTGCTGTCATCTTCCTTCAAGTGGAATAAACACCCTGAGGGTGTTTCATCTAAAACCAAAAGAACTATTGAAGCCATAAGTAGGTTTAATTATAAATATGGTGGCAATTCATTGGTTCCACTTTTGAGATCACTAGATGCAAACTATAATTCTCAAATCCTTTATGGAGGTGAGATATGGGATCATAAACATATCTCTAAATTTGAAAAACCAGCAATTTGAGTGCTAAAAAGAGCTATTGGTTTTCCTAGAACAACTCCTGCACAGTTTGGCAGAGCTGAACTAGGCCTCTCTAATACCATTGCTTTGGCTGACTCTCGTGTGATAAATTTATGGAATAGGTTACTTTATTATTAGACCAGCATTTTTCAAAAAAATGTTTGATGGAAAAAATGAACTGGGAACTTCTGGACTGCAAAAAGCCGAATTGGCTGACTTGTGTAAAAAAAGATTTTAAGTTCAGTGGGGTATCTGAATTTGTTTGTATTGATTACTCAAGGTATCTGTATTGCTAAAAGTTATGGGTAATTTCTTAAATAGTTGATTATGCAGAAATATAGGCTCTATGATCTTTATTATATACGGAATTCAAAGTTTGCAATTTGGTATACTCAAAATGACTGTTACCATTATTTTCGCTACTATTTAGAAAATTTGGAACATCCTGACATGCGTCGGACGTATGTAAAATTTTGGATAGTTTTTTTTCTGTCCAATGTGTGCGAGTGTAAGTTTAATAAGATTTATGACCAAGAATTCTCCAATTGCTACTGTGGATCTAATGAGAAGGAAGATCTAGAACATGTTATTCTAAAATGTCAGTGGCACAGAGCAGCTAGACAGAGAAGGCTGTGTCCAATTATTGATTCCTTTATAGATTGTACAAATGAGTTAATAATAAGGACTCTTTTTACTACAGAAGATGGGGATATTATTACAAATACTGCTCTTTATTTATGCAATATACAGAAAATAAGGAAAAGAATGATTAGTACAATTCAGAGATAGTCATTTTGGAATTACAGGCTGTTTTGCATGACATTTTTGTAGTTTATATGTAAAATGTAATGCTTATTGTGTATAAATTTGTTGTAATGATCTTTTTTAATGATTGAGCAAATAAAATAAATATACATACATATGTGTGGTCCTGCTTGATTTTGTGACTCTGCTTGGCTTGGCTTGAGGACTGCTATTGTTTTTTGCTTGTGTCTCTAAAACCTGTGCAATGACAATGACAATTAGCCTAACAAACACTCAGTTTCTATGAACAAATGTTTAGCATTTGAAAACAGAAGAATATGCAACAACTATCAGACAACTCAACACAACTATGTACACAAATAAGTATTCACAAAAAACAAGTAAAACCTGTTTATAAAGATGACTGCCCATGAAAAGTATGTGGCCCAGTAGTGTGTCATCTACTCAGTCAGAACATGCTGTGCTGGTGGGGTGGAGGGGGTGGCCACAGGGGCAGCTCACTGCTGGCTTGCAGCTAGAGCTTACAGCTTCCCCAACACATCCTCCAGCTGCCTCTCCACTCATTTCTGCCTCAAACAGAAGTTTTTGTTGACAGGCCCAAAGCCCTTTACCTCCCTTTTAGAGCCCTTGAAGGGGGGTACATGGGCTGGAGTTTGACCACAGGTGGCTTTTTGTGCCACCTCTTCTCTTCCTGTATCTGGCCCTTAAACATCTTCCTGATTTGTTTTAGGACTTGCCCTCATGCTTGCTCAGCTCCTTTCAGACCGAATGTGGGGTATGTGTGTCTCTATAAACAAAGAAAAATATTTGACTCTGGTGGTGTGGCATACTACCTAGCTGTCAAATCTGTTCTGGCCAGATTAGATCGGCTCTGCCATGTCTTCTGTCAATGCACCCTTGGCTGCCCTCCTTGCACCCACCACTGTACCCTCTACTCCACATACTCTCTCTCTCTCCCTCCTCTTTTGATGGTTGGTGGCTCTACCACTGCACCTCCCTCATCTCTAAATTCTGGTTTGGTTCCCTCCTCTGTGCTGCTATCTTTAATCTTTCCTGCTCCTGCCCCTGCCCCTCCTCTTACTCCATATGTTCCTCTGGCCACCATTTCTTCTTTCTCTCTGATGCCAAGTCATTGGTTGGACAATCTGCATTCTCTTTCCTTTTTCCCTGAGTGGTCTATCCCACCAGACATTTACCCTGCATTTTCCCTTTTTGCCCTTAAAGGGACATTGTCAGCTTTTTGACAAATATTCCATGTTCCTTTACTGATTGTGCCTGTTCACAGATCTCCACAAATGAACTGCTTACAAGCCAGATGAAAGACATGAATTGGGGGCACTGCTGAGCAGCCTAGCAGGAAGCAGAAAATACATCTATAGCTTCAGTTATCCTGTATGGCTTATTTGCTTTGGTAGTTTGTGTATCTAAGATCTCTTTAGCTCGTTTTATCTTTTTTGATATTGGGGGATTCACTTAGACTGATACAGTCAATATGGTAATAGGAAATTTGTTATATTACATATCCTTTGTATGAATCCCCTTTGGACTTCCTGGCTGCATTAAATTCTAAACACAACTGAATATAAGTTGTATCTTTTGTTACTGCTCCTATGATGTATCACTGGAGGGGCTGTCTTTCATTAGTACTTTATAAGAGTGCAGTATCATCTTAAATATGTTTAATTCTATCCTCCTGTGTGTACTTGAGATGTAAGTCTTGCTTGCAAAATCAATAAAAATATATCACACAAAAAAAACATGAATTATACATAAAATGGTTGGATGGATGGTTTAACAGATATCTGCAAAACAGATCTCAATGAGTCAAAATTACTAAGACACTCTCAGACCTCAGACTGGTCTGATCTGGAGTCCCTCAGGGATCCATCCTGGGTCCGTTACTCTTCAGCCTTTTTCTTAACACAATCCCGAAATCTTGCACTGAACAGATTATCCTCTATGCTGATGACACTGTTATTTTCTCCTCCCACAAGGATCCTGTGCTCCTGCAGACCAGTCTTCAGCAAGGCTTTGCCACAATGGAAAACTGGTTTATTCATCATAAGCTTGTCCTCAATCATAAAAAAAAATAAAGTAATGCTCTTTAACAGCTCTCAAAACCGGCATAGATCTCACCCCCTAGCTATCTCTACCAGCAGTGGCAACACCCTTGAGCAAGTGCAGTCATTCAAATACCTAGGTTTATCCCTGGACTCAAATCTTTCCTATGGGGCACACATAGATAATGTTGCCAAATCAGCAAATATGCGCCTAGGCCTACTTTACCGACATAGACAACATCTTATTGCAGAAGCACTGAAGATTGCCATCCAAAGCTTGGTGGTCTCCATCACTGATTATGGCCTTATGATCTATGGCTCTGCCTCTGCTACTGCCCTGAGAAGAATTTAAACATCACTTAACAAGGCCTGCAGGCTTATCTCTGGTGCTCATCGTCTTACTCATACATGTGACCTGTATGCCCAATCTGGCTGGCTTCAACTTTCAAATCACATAAAATACCAAACCTGCAATATGGCAAAGAAAGTAACCATGGGCCTAGCTCTGCCAGGAGTCCAAGCACTACTTATTTCTAGACTAAAGACATGTAACACCAGAGGCTCTGTATACCAGCTCCTTTAGGTTCCTGCTGTCACACCTCTCAGGGCCAAATATCCTTTGCCTTCAGACTGCCTAGCTGGTTAAATGCACTCAATCCTGACATCTCCTCTACTATCACCCTTGGCTCACTCAAACATAAACTCCACCTCCACCTTACTAACTCTAGCTCCTGTGAATGCCACCTACTGTATATTCCCCTTAGCCCTCTCTTTTTTGTTCCTCCAACTATCACCTACCACATCTCTACCCCCTCCTTTTCCTCTATGTTGCTTTTTTATTTCTTCTTTCTTTTCACCACTCTTACTCTCCCCTTCACCCCCCACCTCTTCTGAGCCCTCAATGATCTTTCCTTTTTTGTTGACTAGTTTCAGCCTGCTCCCAGTTGATGACCACAGCCTCTGGCTGCAATTCCTGCCTCTCCAACTTCACTCCTCACGTTTATCTTCATCTTCCACCCTCCCTCCTACTTATCCTTCTGTTACTCTGTGTTCCCATATATACATTCTACTTATTCTAGCTAGTGCATTGATCTACCATTCTAGCCTAATATGCCGACCAATTTATTGTTTTGTTCCCTATTTCTGCAACTTGTATTGTATTTGTTCTCTGAAGTGGAACCTTTGTAAAAGAGCCTGGCTCAAAGGTACTTGTAATCCTAGTTGTAATAAAATAAATAAAAATAAAATGATTATTTGGGGGAAAAAGAGAATTTCAAGAGGACCAACCTTATGTGCTGCCACTTGCAGCATGATCACTGCTGTGCTATGATATTGCATCATGCTGAACATGTGTGTAAACAAGCTTGGTGAATTTTGGGGCATATTTAATAAATAGCCATATGAAGACTATGTGATAAACTGAGCTCAGCAATATCAGTCTTGTGTAAAACAAGTGTTAATCATTAAATTGCCTATCTGACTAGGGAAGCCATGACTATAAGTATACACATCAGCATCGACAGGTGAGCGGACTAGCGGGGGGGGGGATGGAATGCTACTGTACTGGAGACGTACAAAATAGGATTTGGTGTGGGTTAACATGAAAAAAGAAGATCATGGTTCAAAAGAGAAAAATGTACAATGTACTGGAATCTGTAACTAAAATATTTCTGTTTACTTAGTCTACTTTTTTTTTACATGGTGGTAATTTGAAGGATAGCATGTGTACAACCACCACTACTTTGAGAAAATGAAAGTGGCTCCTGGTCATGGAAGTAGTGCTGGCAGGAGTGATGAATGATGAGGCAACTATTGTGATAAACACAACTGTTTAGATGAAAGCATTTATGCAATAGGCATGGACTCTGAAGGCTATTGATAAACATGTTTATCAGGGCAACTATGTGAACAAGCATTTGTCAATGCCGAATGTTGGCTTGCTGGCATTGGCATAGGTAGTGCAGGAGTTAGAGAGAGACAGATGCATAATAGGAATGGCACTGAAGTATTGAACTGATGCCAACCCCACCCCCACCCTGCACAGACTGACAGACATTAGGGTGTGCCTTTGGGTCATCAGCCATAATGCTCATGCCATTTCACCTCACCCTAGCCTGCAGACACTGACAGGTGTTGCGGTGTGCCTTTGGGTCTTCGGGCCTAATGCTCACACCATTCCATAAGAAAATATGATGAGATGGGTGCAGTATAGGATAATGGGGTGAACGTTTTGGGCTGAAGACTCCATGGCACACCTCAATGCATGTCACTGGCTGCAGGGTGTGTGTGGGGGTAGAATGGCATGAGCATTACAACCGATGATCCCAAGTCACACCCCAATACCTGTCAGTCTCTATGGAGTGGGATGTTACAGTTGGAAACCCTAACAATCCTGGCAGGCCAAGTAGGAAATATAATACACAAGATTTGGCATATCCTTCATGCAGACAGGGACCTTAGGAATGTTATAGGGGAGAGCCCTAGAGTGGCTTTTTCTAGGGGTCCAGACTTGAAGGATAAACTTGTAAGTAGCAGACTAGAGGGAACTGAAACTCAGAGAATGTGGCTGGGAAGGAAACCAAAAGGGATGTTTAAGTGTCATCACTGCATTAGATGCTGGTTTTGCAATGTAGGTAAAGAATTCATCCATCCAGCCCATAATACAAGATATAAGTTCAAGGATTTTATCAACTGTGACACAACTTTTGTGGTTTATGTGTTATGGTGCAGAAAAATGTTATACGTAGGAAGAATAACCAGAGCATTAAAAATAAGAATGCAGGAACATATGAGAAATATTCAAAACAACAAGACTGATACCCAGGTGGGACTACACTTTGCTCTACACCATGACTCAGACCCTACTGCACTTAAGTTTATGGGTATCAACAGGCAACCACCATTAAAGTTTGGAGGTGATAGAGTGAATGAGCTATTGCAGAGAGAGAGAGTGAATGGATTTTCAGACTCAATAGCATAAAACTGGATGGACTGAACAATTAATGGGATTTAAAACCCTTCCTAGAGAAAAGATAATTACATTGTGTTTATTTGCTATTTTCTCATTTCCTTCTGAATGTTTCTTCTAAGTCCTGACTTCAAGAGAAGACGCCCCTGTGTAGATCCCTGGAATTAAAGTTGCTACGATATGACTATTGAATAGGGTGATAACACTTAGGGAGCTTTTTGATTTCATTACCTCTGTATTTATTTATTTATCTCCTAATTATTTTTTACTTTCTGTACTATAGAAAACACATTCTCTTGCTCTCTCTCTCTTTATGTCATAGCCCTTTTGCCCTACTCTTTTTCCTGTCTACTCTCTTTACTTCATCTCTTTATTTGTTTTTTCCACTTCTATTGTGCTCTACATTTTATACTATATGTAGCTCCAATTTTTGCACCTTGAATATGTGCTTTTTTATGCCTCCTTCCTTTGATGTACTTTTCTGTGGTATAGTTTTTCTTGCTCTTAACCCTTTTTTCTCCTTTTCTTTTTAAATATTTTTTCTTAGTACCATAATTCCATTATATTCCCTTTTTAGGAGATTGAAATTCTGAAAATAAAGAATGTATAAACATTTGATAAAAGTATGAAATAAAGTAAATTATACTGTAAGGAACTGTGATATAAATTATGGATATTGTTATATTTGTAATTTTCTGTTTATTTTATCAAAGGTTTAGTAGGAATTTACATAATTCTTGTGTTGGCACTTTAAGAATGTAACGTTTCTTCTTTTTTCACTATGATGTCATTGATTAGGTCACTGAATGATGTACAATTTACATGGCTTTCTTTCTTCTGTAACCATACCCCTAGATGAAGGCATAACTGTTGATACGCTGGTGACTGTTGTAGCTTTAGCTTTTGCCAAACATTACATTTTGCTATTTGCTGATACTTTTTGTCATGGCAAATTATTCTGTGGAGTGCAGTAATTCAGTGGACTTGGTTTCATTTATTGGGGTTTGCTGCCCTCTTTACTACACCCATCCAGTGGTTAGCACAGTATTGCTTGTGTATTTTATCTGCTTTTAAATTCCATGGAAGTACCATGAAGGTTCCAAAATCCACTTCAGAAGCAGATTGCCATTCCACCAGATTTCAGCTGGTAGAATGGAACATTCTACATAGTTATAATCCTCCCTCCTCCTGACAATATATGTTTTATCATCTAATCAGCTACTGCACCACAGCACTCCCACACCAAAATATAGGTGTGGAACAGGAGCAAATCAGCACCCCTAGCAAACATAACATTCTAGACTGCTCTTAAATGAGTCACAGTTGACTATTTATTAGCTTTCAATGCTATAACATAAATGCACTGTTCCATGGCACTCATACAACTGTTTGCCTATTTATTAAATCTGCTACATATACACTTTCCAGGATGAAACACAGTGTTACAGGTTTACTACACGGCAAAAAGGGGTGAACTCTCATTGAAATTGTATTATTTACTGCAGTAGCTCTACTCCACAATTCTGCAGTGCTGTGCTTCATCCTGGAGGACGTCACTGTAAGTACAAGGATTGCACAGAGGGCCTTTGGATCAATTTGCAAGTGTAATGAATCAATTCAGATTGTGGTTTAAAGGGTTTGAAATGCACTTTGCAGTAGTGAAAGGATACTTAGCCTTTGGTTTTGTGTCCTTCATCTCCTGGGGTGTGTCTCTCAAACCATTGAAAAAGCATCTCTTTCCTGCAAATGACAAAGCCCAACCCTGTATACCTCAGCATTCTATTGACTTTCCCATGAACATTGATGCAGTGGGAGGAGCCTTTCATACTGACACTGATGATTAGTCCCAATTCCATTTTTTTTTCTAGACTGCCACACTTTTGCAACTCTAACCAGCCTCTGTCTTCACCAAGCTTGATGCTAGTTATTAAACAGTACAGGAAGGATTAAGCCTGACCTTGGAAAATGTTCTCTAACAAGCCCCACTTTGAGACTTGGGAATTAATTTTCAAAGGGTGATGCAGGGCACGTCAAGCTCTGCATCAAACATATTTTTTGTCACAGCTGCGCCAAACACCTTTGATTCAAAAGCACCTGATTTTAGTACATCTAACACAGTTGTGACACTTCCCTTAATTTATGACAGCCTGCACCAAAGATGTGGTGCAAGACCCATAAAAGGTGTTCCCCAAATGGCACAAGTTAGACAAGGGGAAAAGCTGTTTTAACTTGCAACATTTGGCACTTGGAATTGAAAATCCTGATCGCCAGCACATAGAATGCTGAAAGCAGCCCTGTGCCAAACAATCAGTGCACCCAGGGATTGTGGTATTCATGGGGCTTTTAAAATTGAACTCGGGGTGTCTGGAGTTTGTATCTAGAGCTTCTTGACTCAGCCAGCTGCACAAAGTTTAGGTGTGAATATTCATTGCCCTGTCTTCCCCCTTTACCCTATAAGAGGGTACAGCAAGCGGAGGGCCCAGGAAATTAGAGAAGGGAGGGGAAAGACATAATAAAAGTAAGGGGGGTCTAGCCTTCCCAACTGCAACTGAGACATGGGGCCTGCAGCCTCGGGGATGATGGCAGGGTCCCACAATCTGGGTGTCACTAGTCCCATCCAGCAAGGTCTCCAGAGGCTTGGGACCAGTCAGGGTCCCACTGAGAAGAATTCTCCAAAAGCATGAGTTGGGAAGAGATAGACTGCATCTCATGTCCTAGCTTCAGAGGAAAGGTAGATCACAACCTGATGGTACAGGGAGCAGAGGAGGACCACCCCTCAAGGGAGGTTGCCTTGATACACTCATATCATCTGTACACAAGGGAGGGGGAAAACATGTAAGATAATTGTCACTAAAATTACTCTGTAGGAGATGAATGGCCTAGGCAGTATTTATGTAACTTCCTTCTGAGGTACCCCAAATTAATGGTCATCAGGAGGAGGGGGCCTGATATGAGTTTGGGTCAGTAAGTCTCCAGATGGGGCTGAGCATCTGAATCTGTTTCTTTGAGTCATTAGGGCTATTAATGTGATTGCTAGAGGGAAGCACACAAGTTCAGACCAACTATTTACTTTAATAGGGATACAGTAGATCTTAATGTTTATGTACTGAACATTAATGTGAATGCCACCTGCTGGCATGAAGAATGAGTGCAGGTATGCTTTCCTTCAGGTAGTCTTCCACCTACCTTGAAGGGTGCCACCATGCCAGTGGTCTCAGGAGCTCCAGTTATCCTGAAAATGGGATGGGGTTGAAATAAATGAAGTAGAAGCAGCAGAAGAACATTTTAAAGTGAAGGGGAAAAAGCTTGGAAATTATATTAGGTATTGAGCAGTGTAGTATAGTTGGCATATGGAATGTCTGATTGTAAGGAATATGGCACCTCAACATTTAAAAAACTGAGGAAACATAGAAACATAGACTTTGTCAGCAGATAAGGACCACTTGGCCCACCCAGTCTGCCCATTTCCCTACCTACTGGATAAGCTGCAGATCCTAGTTAACCAACAGCCTACTTCCTCCTACCCCCACAAGAATTGCTTTATGTCTCTCCAATGCATTCTTGAATTCCCCCACTGTTTTTGACCCTACAACCTCCTCAGGAAGGCTGTTACATGCACCCACTACTCTCTCTGTGGAAAAAATACTTCCCTACCTCCCCCCTAAGCTGTCCCCCTCTGTCTTCAGATTGTGCCCCCTTGTTCTTGCACATTGCTATTTCTGAAAGATGCTACCCTCTTGGACTTTATTGATTCCCTTGAGATACTTAAATGTTTCTATCACGTCCCTCTCTCCCTCTTTCCTCAAGGGTATACATATCAACCTCCTTTATTCTCTCTCCGTATGGCTTCTGGTGCAGACCTTACACCATTTTAGTTGTCCTCCTCTGGACTGCCTCCACTCTGTCTATGCCCTTGCAGAGATGAGGTCTCCAGAACTGCATGCAGTATTCTAGATGGGGTCTCACAAACTGTCTGTAAAGAGGGATAGCAACTTCCTGTTTTCTACTGGTGATGCCTCTCCCTCTGCATCCCTGTAACCCCCCAGCCCTCCTTACTGCCTTCTCACATTGCTTGCCTACCTTTAAGTCATCTACTGTGACTACCCCCAAGTCCCTTTCTATTTTTGTTGTTGTTAGTACCTCCCCCCACATTGTGTACTCTTCCCCTGGGTTTTTCTTTCCCAGATGCATTACTTTGAATTTCTTTGCACTGAACCTAAGCTGCCATACTTTTGACCATTCCTCCAACCTTTCTGAGTCCCTTCTCATCCTTTCCACCCCCTCTTGTGTATCAACCCTATTGCAGATCTTTGTGTCGTCTGCGAAGAGGCATACTTTCCCTTACAGTCCCACTGCAATGTCACCTATAAAGACATTAAAGAGGACTGGTCCCAGTACTGAACCCTTCGGCACCCCACTAAGGCACAAGATCAGGTGAGCACATACAATAATAGTGCCACCAACAGTGGAGCTGCAATTTAGGCCCCGATTTTTTTTTTGTCCAATACTCTTGCTTTCATATGGCTTGACTCTATGGCTGTGTTAATCACGAACCACACTGTTTGGTGGTTTCTTGTTTCCAGATGGCTACCCACTTCTAAATCCAAAATCCTCTCTCCATCCCCATTTGAGAGTACCAGGTCAAAGATTGCTCCCTCATGAGTGGGTTCCAACACTAGCTGTCTTAGGCATGCCCCCTGTAGGGCATTGAGAATTACCTCGCTCTTGGACGTGACTGTAGCAAAGGTGCTCTAGTTAAATCTGGCATATTTTTCAGGTCCCCATCAACAATATCTAATCCTTTATCTGACATTCTAAGGATGCCTTCTATCATTTCCTTGTCTATTGCCTCCCCCTGAGATGGGAGTCTGTATACAACCCCCGTGCAGATTATGGTGCCATTTCCTGTCTCCAGGGTGACCCATTGTGCATCATTTACTCCATTTACCTTTTAGTTCCAATACTTTGATCCCTTCACTTACATAGAGAGCTACTCCTCGTCCTCTTTTACCCTCCCTGTCCCTCTGGTAGATTGTGTACCCTGGTATGTTGACATCCCAGTCTTGGTTCTCTGTGTACCAGGTTTCAGTGACTTCCATGATACCCAGTTCTTCCTCTTCCATCAAGGCCGCTAGTTCAGGGAGCTTGTTACACAGACTACGGGCATTGGTACTCATCACCCTCCATTTTCTGATGGTGTTAGCCCTTTTAACCCCATCCGTGTCCTTACTATCTTTGTCTTTTTCTCCATGTACCCCTGTCCTGCTCCCTATTGACTTCTCTGCCATTGTGTTTACCTCGCTCACTGCCATGTTTTGTGGGGTGACGCTGGACTTTTCCTGCTCCTTTTTAGTGCATCCCCCCTTGGCTAGTTTAAATGCTTGCCAATGAAGCATGTAAACTTATCACCTAGGATCCTAGTTTCCCTTCTTAACAGATGCAGACCATCATGCCAGTATAGGCCTGTATCCCTCCAGTGGACTCAAAGTCCCCAATGAAGCCAAAACTCTGAGCTCTACACCAGTTTTTTAACCATTCATTGAATTCTATGGTGCGGAGTACCCTAGCATCACCTTTACCATAGATAGGCAGCACCTCCAAAAAGGTTACCATACATGCTACTTGTCTTAGGCCCCTCTCCAACTTCACAAACTCCTCTTACACTGCTCTGATCCCATTCCCAGCCAGGTCATTTGTCCCTAGGTGGACAATGACATCCAACTCCCTCCCCCGTGCAGCTGCTCCTATGGTCTTGAGGATTCACTCCCTGTCCCTTCAAGCCATGGCACCAGGTAGGCACCTTACCTCCCTCTCCCATTCCTCCCCCAGTTCTACCCTTCTGAAGAGCGAGTCCCCTCCAGGAGTTGTTTCCTTCCCCTGTGGGATCCCATGCCACCCTCCTGTGAGTCTTCTTTGTGGAGGTTCCCAGCATCCCCCTTGGTCTCCACTGCAGGTGCCACCATAGAGGAACCACTCTCCACCAGAATAGCACATAAATTTTGGAGAGATACAACTGGAGGGATGCACCTATGTTCCACCACCCTCTTTCTCCCTGATCCCACCTTGGTCCAACCACTCCTCTTTCTTGGCAACCTCTGATGCAGCATCAGTGGCTGTCATGGTCCCTGGGTGGGGGAGGAGGTTTCATGAATCCTAGCCAGGTCAGCCTGTAGACGGGCAACCTCCTCCTTCAGACCAGAGAGGTGCCTGCAAATTGGAAGGCAAGGGTAATGTTCTTAAATGATGTGTGCTAGCTTTCAGCAAATAAAAATGTATCCTGTTTGACCCCAGCTGCCATGTGAGGACACTGGTTTGTGAGTAGTCCCCCTTTTGTGGTACCCCTAAAATGAGCATTGGTTGCCCCTGGTCCCCATTCACCCTGACCCATGGTGAGAAGCTAAAGGTAGAAGAAGTACTGGTGTTTCATGGGATAAGGTGGGTGCTCTTCTGGATGATAGGTGCCACCATATACCCCTAGATGCAGGGGTCCCAGCCCTTACACAACATTGTTCCAGTACAGTACTCCATTTTTTAATTGCTGTTACCCATGTGAATGACCTTGGACTTCTTGGCACTGAATTTGAACTTCAATGATGCTAGGCCATTTTTCCAATCTTTCCACATCGTCCTTCATATTCCTTACACCCTCTACACAATCCACCCTGCCAGAGTTTGGTGTTGCCTGTAAAGAGACACACCTTTCCCTGTATCCCTTCACCTATGCCAGTGATACATATTGGAAGGCTACAGCCAGTAGTTCAAGGGGGTAGTGCAACTGGCCACACCCCCTTTGGGCCTATTTAAGGGCTGTTCTCCTCACTCCACACACAAGCATTTTTCCTTGCCGCCAGAGGTTCTGTTGGCCAGTCTTCTCTCCTGGGGCCTGCTGGGGCTTTGCCCCCTAACCCCCTTCTGTGTGCATGCTTGGACTCTGCTTGGTTTGTGCAGGACTTTTGTTTTTCTGTTCTCCTGCTTTTGGTTTGCATTGCTGGCTTCCTGCTATTCCGTGCTTCTGTGTGTGCTGATTTCCTTCCTGCTCCTCTCCTTGTGTTTGCCTTCATCGTTTCTTTTGGGCAATCTAGTTTCCTAGTGCCCTGTGTATACATTGTTACTTGTGCTTCAGGTTACGCACTGTGTTTCCTTGCCTCCAGCTGCCCTGTGCCTGTACTTTCATGTTTAATTTCTCACCTGATATTGCACCCTCTGTTCACTGCAATGTTTTCTGTATACTTTTGCTCAACCTGCTTTTCTGCCTAACAATTATTGGTTCCTGCAATTGTTATTGTATGTTTTAACTCACACTGCAGTCTTCTGCCTTGCTTTACTTAATTGATTACACCTGGTTCATGGTTCTGCTGCCTAGTTAACAACTACTCCCTGTTTTACTGCCTTGCGATAACCTAACTCTGCCTTAAAGGCATTTAAGGTATTATGCCTCTCATTCTATTCATTATTCATACTAAAAACACAGCAATCATCTGCTTGTACCATCCAGTGCCTTGTGTAAATTTCAAGTTTTCTCTGTTAAGCAGCTATCACTCCATCTTATTCTCCTGCCTGTTCCAGCAGTTTCCTGCCCTACTGCATTACTCCTCACTTCTATGTGTGTGTTATTTAGACTCATTTATTACTCATTCATTGCTACTCCCACTTTTGCCAAACCTTGATTTTACCAGACCCTCAGCAGTCTGTTTTTGATGATAACCTAATCCTGCTTTCATGTCAACATGTATTTAACTCATTTAATTAACTGCTTGGTGTCATGGCGTTCTGTTCATGGCTTCTTTGTTTTTTCTGTGGCAGGGGACTGAGGAGTCACAGTGGGCATCAAGGCCCCAGACAGCGGCAGTAACTTCCTATTTGTTGTGTATTGTAAGCCCCTTGCTTACCTGGCCTCCTCCTGCTGCTCCGTATAGCCTTCATGGCACTATGCAACCAGTGATTCCAGGCAACTCTCTACCTAAGGGCTTCTGACTCTACCCCACCTTCTACCAGCCCTTCCCTAATATATCGCACCTGGAGCCTTCCCATCCATTGCACTACCAACGATGCTCATTCTCTTCTAAGTTTGGCAGCATATCATGTTTACTTGCCTTGAACCGTATCTCCTACCACACTGGCTTTGCAGCCTCCTCCTACCTAACCAGTTTCATCACTTCCTCCTCTCCAACCACTGGCCACAGATTTCACCCAGCCTCACTGTTCTCTTATTCTTAACATGCAATTCAATTCACTCACAGTTTGGCTTCCTAATGGACTTTGTCGGTATGCATTCCTGTGGTTGATAAATGCTGTTTGCCTTACATAGACCCACAAGAGGGTCTATATTACTCAGCCTGACATACGTACAGGTCTCTCCATGTCAGCTCTCATTCAGTCAGAACCCACCAGATGGTCCACAGTGCTCAGTCTTACCTATGTACAGGTCTCACCATGCCTGCCATCATCCATTAAGACCCATATGTGGGTCTGAAGCTCATTTCAACTCACTCTTCTACATTTTGGAGACATGCCAACAATATTCATTACTCCAGGACTCAGGGCTAGCCCTGTTGCCAATGGTCTCTTTCTACACCCTGAAGTCTGCATCTTGTGCATGCCAAGCTTTGGGCGAGGTCTTTCTCATTTGCCCATAGTTGGGAATGTCCTCGCTCCCGAGTGGACCTTCAGTCATCAATCATACTGTTGGCACCTCTCGATGTTGCATTAAGACTGCAGCAGGGAAGGGGTGGGACTCTCATGAAGGGCCCCTTTAGCTGCCCGAGTTAGTTCGGGGGCACCCTTCAAAGCTATTCTCCTGATGACTGCCTCTGGTTCACCTGGTTTGTTTTTAGATTGGTAGTCCAGTTGAGCACCTCAGCAGTCATTGTTCCCCTCCTCCTCCCACTGTGGAGGAGCAATGTTGCAAAGTTAGTGGCACAACCCTTCACAGTGTTCCCATTAGAGGAATAGAGCAGAGCTTTCCTCCAAACTGAAATATTTTCCACTCCTTTTGAGTTTTTAGAGTGCAGCAGTAAAGCCGTCACCAGAGATTTCTTCCTCAAAGGTTTTTTTTTTAATCTCTTCTGTGCCACAGGTCATATTATTTAGTTAGCCTTAGGCACTAATCCTTAGGTCAGTTAGGAAGGCTTCTGCTATTCGATGAAGCAGATGGCCATTCTGAAAGTGTTCCATCTCCCCTTTTTGGCTGTTCTCTCTTTCTCTCTCTGTCTCTCCCCTTAGGAAGCCAGGCCTCCACGTCTTACTGTCAGGCCTCGAGTGAGCCACTATTCACCTGTTGTTTCCTGCTTACTCTACTCAAACAATACTACCAAATGACCCTTGCTACCAACTGAACCCATACTACCAACCAACCTATGTACAGGTCCTCGAGCCCGGTAAGTGTTCACTACCTTGTATGCTTTGCTCAGCGCTCATTTTGGGCTTCTTCCTAGCATACCTTTAGCCAAGAGAATCACTCCCATGGTACCTCAAGGGATGGAACCCTACTCTAGGGTTCCTTGCCTTCATGCCCCTACAGGGTGGTATATCCCACGGATAGAGAGGCGAACAGCCAAAGATTATCTACATTACATAAGCACGAGACCAGTTGCAGAGACACATTGAACTGGAAGACTACTGCTTGTAGTTCAAGGGGGCATTGCAACTGGCCACATCCCTCTTTGGTCTATTTAAGGACTGCTGTCCTCATTTCATACACAATCAATTTTCCTTTCCCCTCCATCCATATCTCCTCCTCTACTGGTATGCCTCTCTCTCCTGTGGGCTTCTTCCTATGGTACCTTTAGCCAAGGGAATCACTCCTGCAGCACCTCAAGGGGTGAAACCCTCCCCTAGAGTTCCTTGCCTTCGTACTCCTACAGGGTGGTACATCTCATGGCTAGAAGGGCAAGCAGCCAAAGATTATGTATGTTACACAAGCATTAAACCAGTTGCTAGTAACCTTTTGTGACCCACAGAACTTGCAGTACCATTTAGAACCACTATCTTGGTTCTGTCCTCCAACCAGTTCCCTGTCCACATGGTTAGTCTATCTCCTATCTCTGAATCCTCCAGTTTCTTTACTAACCTGTTGTGTGGGACAGAACTGAAGACCTTAATGAAATTGAGGCAAATGATATCCACTGCATAGCCCTTATTCCCTGCTTGTACCAATGAATTAAAAAAATCAAATAGATTTGTCTAACACAACCTCCTGCCTGTCTCTTATCTCTCCCACCACGTGGTTGCTCTTGTGCATTCCTGCCATTTGTTGTCTCATTCATGTCCCTGTTGTCTCTACTGAGTTTTTCCGTGTCTGACCCTGCTCATTCACAGACCCTGGTTGCTTTCTGCTGGTGTCCTGGTGCTTTGTGCTCCTGTTTGGTTTCTTGCATCTGCTTCCCTCATTGCTTCAATCTGTATGCTCCACTACCATGTGCATGGTGCTACTGTGCACGTAGCTGTCTGTGGCTGTGTTCTTCCCACTTCTTCCCCTTTCACTTTTTCCTGCTTGTATGTCTGTGTCTCCCTTGTTTTGAATCAGCTGGCAACCCATTACAGTAGTCTGGGTTGCCTGTTGCTCAGTGGTCTCTTTTGTTTGTCCACAGGCAAGCCCCCTTCCTCACATTACCTAGCTCCCCCTGTCCCTGTATTGATGCTGACTTAATGCTTATATATATTTGTTGTTTCATTCCATGGTTCATTTGTTGTACCTGCCACACCATTCTTGTTGTTATTTGCTTATATTGCTGCTCAGTGTCCTGGTTGTTTATCCTAGTCTCGATTGCCTCAGACCTGCTCAGCCTCTTCTATGAGGCAGTCACCCCTCGGTCAGCATACCAGTACCCATTTTACCTGTTATTTTCATTCCACCTAGTTTCTGATGTTTGCTATGCCTGGTTTGCTTATCCTGCCTCCGTACTAAGTTTGCACACTAGGACCAAGTCGCCAGTGCAGTGGTTAGATTTCTGCTCTCAGTGCTGGTGACCTGTGTTTGGGAATGGACCCGGGGAGTTGGAGGGCTAGTGGGGAGAGAAGGATTGACTGTCCCTGGGACTGCTCTCCTTCTCTGGGGGGGGGTTGAGTGTCTGACACTTGATTAACCCCTGGCGAAGCTCGGGGGCACCGCAGCACTCTGCACCAGTACCTTGGGGGGAAGGGCAGACATGGTCATCACTGCATGTCCCTTTCCTCTGGGGCAGCAAATAGAAAAATGCTAGTCCCCTGGCATGAAGGCCTATTCTGTCCTGCCACCCACTGCTTCTGACACCCACCGGGGGGTCCTTCTGTCATGGCCCCGACCCAAGGGGTAATCCGGGGCTTGACCACGATGTCCAATTAGGAAGGAAAAGTCCATCAGCAGCCCCACTCAGGGGGGTAAGCCTGGGAATGGGGGCGATGGGCGGATCGAGCTCAAGGAACAGGGGGATACGACCCCAAAAATAGAAAAAACAATTTGCACATCTATCCTCCCCTCTTAGGTCCTCCCACTCTCCTAGACCAGGAGGCCTGAAATGTTCCTGCCACTACTACTGAAGCTTGCCTTTGAGTATGGTACCCTCACCAAGTAGGGAGCCTTTTGATCATGCAGATCAACTCAGTGACACCTCCTGAAGTCCAGCCCCTCTGCTTAGTATCTTGAGTGTAGTATTCCCATTATGAGGATGGGGGGCATTTAGCTATGCAGATCAACTCAGTGGTACCTTCAGGTTTGTATTTGTGGCTTCTGCTTCTTAAGGGGAGAGCTTCTTTGTGGACACTCTTCAGCTATGCAGCCCAATTCTGAAACACATCCCAAAGAAATTCTGCCTGCATTTGCCTGCAAGTCACCAGGTCTCCCTCTTTTCTCCTTCCTTTTAGCTTTCATTCTAAGATAGCTCTTGAAGTGTTCAGGCTAAGTGACTTCTGTTCAGCATCTGCTACCCTCCTCAAATCCTCTTGTATGTGGAGTTCCTCTTTGAAAGGGGTGAGGGACCTATTAGTCTTGTGCAAACACTCAATAGTCCCTCAAGATGTCATTCCATTAAAGGGACAGAGTGAGAGCCCTTCCCCTAAAGTTTCTCCCTTTACTGGATGTCTAAATTGGAGCAGCTGAGCCATCAAGCCACCTAGCAAGAAAGGATTGTGACCAAGGCCTTAATTCCCCAAAGGTTTTCTCCACAAGGGTTTTTTTTCCACTCCGCCATGCTGAAGGTCACCCTAGTTTAGTTTTCCACTGAGTGTCATAGCTGCTGTTGGATCAGTGTGAAAGTAGGGTGCTCAGGCTCTCGTAAGAGCCCTCCTTCCTTCAAACTACAGGAACTGATCTTATGGAGGGGACTCCAGTGGCACTGGAGCTGAACAATGGGACTAGTGGGTGAGCCAGTCAGTGCCCACAGACATGCCCCCAGCCAGCCTAGCAGCCAACAGAATATTAGGTGTTCCAAGCACCACAAAGTAGCCCGGGACATTTAAACCCCACACTTTCCAGCCCAGCAAATGGTTAACCTGAGATTAGTGTGAAAAGAAGGGTCTCTGACTCTCTTAGGAGCCCTTCCTCCTCCTAACTACAGATCTGATCTTATTTAGGAGACTCTGGTGAGCAGCAGTGAACAGTGGGGCTAGTGGGTGAGCCAGTCAGCACCCACAGACACTCACCCAGCCTGGCTAGCAGCCAATAGACTCACATTGTCCAGTTGTCCATCGACCTTTTCTAGGTACAAAAGGACTAGGCCTCCAAGCAGTACCCCACATTGTGGAACCCCACCCAAGACCCACGCAAAAAGACAGCAGAGTCTGCCCACCAGAGTCAGCCCAATGAGGCAGCTAGACACTCTGTACCTCAGCAGTGAGTGAGTGGAGCAGAGTAGGAGTGGTATCTATACCTAGCATCACCAGGTATCCTCAGGAGGAAGCAGGAGGTCAGCCAGACAATGGAAGTAAGAGTCCTGTTTTCAATCTATCTAGGGTAGGGTGAGTGAAAAGTCAGGGGTAGGCTATAATGGGAATAGGTGAAAATCCCATCTAGGGTAGGTTGAGTGGAAAGTCATGGGTAGGCTAGAATGGGAATAGGTGAAAAGCCTGTCTAGGGTAGGGTAAATAGAAAGTCAGGGTTAGACTATACATAAGAATAGGTGAAAAGCCCTATCTAGGGTAGGGAAAGTGGAAAGTCAGAGGTAGACTATAAATGGAAATAGGTAAAAAGCCCTGTCTAGGGCAAGGACACAAACAGGTTAAAAAAAAAAACAGGGTGATGGGAAACACTAGCTAGAAACCTATCCAGGTTAGGAATTAAGGCTACTGGGAGCTATAAGTGCTGGTGTCTCAGTCAGCAGGTAAAGCAGAAGGGGACATGGGAAAGAAAATTAACACTACATACTACTACTATATGAGCAGGGTAAACCCTAGCAGTGAAAAAGAGACCAAGTATTTCCAGAGTACAAATTATGCTCAGAGTGGAGCAGTGCAATGGCTGTGGGGCAGCAGTTTCAGAGAGACATTCCAGAAGCTGCAGTGCTGTCCCTATCTGCAGGCACATTTCTGGGCAGAAGGAGGAGGTTTCTAGACTCTAGGCCAAGTTGGTTAGAATTCAGGGGACTTCCTCCCCCACACAGGGACCACCACATCTGCCACACTTACCTCAGTGAATGCCAAGGAGGAGGACCAGCTAGACTACAGTGTGCTCTGGGAGGGTGAGGGTGGTGGGTCAGATGCACACTCCCCATCTGGTTCCACTACACAATTTCTACACTGCTATTGTGGGTTGGGACTGTTCCACAGAGGCACCTGTGGTAGTGGCAAGGGAGGATGTGGGGGTCCTCCATATTGGACCCCAAGAAGAGTGGCATAGGACTTCAGAAGAAGAAGAAGAAACAACTCCTGGTGGGAAACTCCACTGTGAAATGGAAAGAATTGGGAACAAGAAGGGAGGAGTGGAAGGTTTGGTGCCTAAGTGTCTCCAAGGTTCAGAGGGATGGAAAGCAGATCCTGAAGATTGCTAGAGCAGCAGGATGGGAGGGACAGTTGGATATCATTGTTCACCTGGGAACAAATTATCTTGTTAGGGAAGAGGCTAGTATAGTGCAGGAGGAATTCAGGGAGTTGGGGGAGAGATCTTAGGCAGGTAACACATTCAGTGGCTTTCTCTGAGGTGCTGCCTGTCTACAACTGGGGGGGGGTACTCCATACCATGGGCTTCAACCAATGGTTGAAGGAGTGATGCAGAGAAAGGCGGTTTGGCTACACTGGGGACTGGGGTTCTACCTGGAGGGATAAGGGCCTGTACAAAGATGGCCTGTATCCATCCAATTGGGGAATTGCAGTCCTCAGTGTTGGTTTTAATGTTACTTTGGGGAACATTTAAACTAGATGAGGGGTGGTGGAAAGAAGCAGGGAGGCATTAACTGCCCCCACCCCACAAGATGAAGTAGTCAGGAGGAAAAACCATAAGGGAGAAAAATCCCCAAAGGTATCTATTAATAAAAAAAACAAAATGGTAGTAATGAAGGAAAATGGGATTGAGAGCAGAGGGTATAAGGAAAGAGGGAAAAATGGAAAAAGGGGGGTTGATCAGCATGGCAGAGCAGAGTTAACACTCCAAAGGGGATAGAAGCAATAAGGAGGGACCAGGCTAGGCTGGAGGAGTGGTCACAAATGTGGCAGCTTCAATTCAGTGCCAAGAAGTGCAAAGTCATGCACTTGGGGAGCAGAAACTCTGGAGAGGTATACAAAATTGGGGGGGGTACTAGCAGCCACCAAGCAGGAACAGGACCTGGGGACAAAGCAATACAAGATGGCCAGTAGGATGCTGAGGTGCACTGGGAGGGGTATCACCAACAGAAAGAAGGAGATGGTTAGGCCACTGTACAGATCGCTGATGAGGCCTCAGCTGGAGTACTGCATCCAGTTCTAGAGACCTTATCTCCAGAAGGACATAGATGGACTGGAAGCAGTCCAGAGAAGGGCTACAAAGATGGTGCTGGGCATGCAGGAAAAGCCTTATGAAGAAAGGCTGGGGGAACTCAGTATGCATTACCTAGAGGAGATGAGAGCAAGGAGAGACTCGAGTGAAACTTTCAAGTACCTTAGGAGTATAAACAGACCCCCTGGTGTTCTGTGGCAGAATTTTCTGATTTCTGCAGCAGGGCTCTTTGACTTCTGAGGCAGCATTTTCTGATTTCTGTGGCATGATTAATTCATTTCTCTGGCAGAATGTAGTGCTGTCATTGGCTAAATATGATGTGATGTCATCGATGACATCATATGCTGAGCATAGAGGAGGGACTTCAGGATAAACGAGGTGTGAAAGAAAGCCTGGCACTATGGAAAAACAGTATATTTATATGAAAATTCACCAAAAACAATGCAGCACTATATATATATATATATATATATTCTGTGGCATGATGTAAATTCTGTGGCAAATTCCGCAACCGCAGAACCGCAGAATTCTAGGGGCCTTGGGTATAAACAAGGTACAAGAGGGCAGCATCTTTCAAATCAGAAGATGTACAAGAACCAGGAGTCATGAAATGAAGTTGGAGGGAGGTTCAGAGGCAACTTGAGGAAGTACTTATTCACTGAAAGAGTAATGAATACTTGGAACAGCCTCCCAAATGGGGTGGTGGGGCAAAAATGGTTAGGGAGTTCAGTACTGCATGGGGTAAAAAAAGGGTACCCTAGAGAAAGGAAAAAAGAGTGAGCTGCAGGTCTACTAGAGTCTGTAGTTAGTAATAGATAAGCAAAGTTCACAGACTAGGTGGGCCATGCAGTCCTTATCTGCTATCAACTTCTATGTTTCTAGGTTTCAGATCTGCCTTGAAAACTTATTTATTTAGCCTGGCATTTATTTTAATTATGAAGTGGGCCACTTATAATTAGTTTTTGAACTGAACTGTTGTTTTTTTTTAACTCAGCTTTATTAACAGCCTGGTAGCCACAGTTATACAGTAGAGACCCAAATAGGGCCAATCTTGTAGTGATAAACAGCATGAGTAAGTGACATACAGATTATACATAAGGTCCATATACTGTCCATCAGAACTGTGGCCATTTATATTGGGGCTATAAGTAAATCTAGGCATTCTGAAATTATTCATAAATGTAACTGCAAGATGCAAAGTGATAATGTATAAGCTGGCATTAAAAAGAGTAACTATATTAAAAGAAAACATTTGCGGTCTTAACCTAGGCCTTAACAAATAGGCTGTGCGTCGCACAAACTCTCCTCCATTCCATGGGGTTCCTGCGAGGTTGCTTAGCTTAACTGTAGTATACCATACAGAGAGTAACCTCAACAACACCAAAAAGGGGAGGTGGCTCTCTAAACTCATCCCACCTGTTGTAGTAACCAGGATTCCCATTGCTGCCATCACTGCAAGTGACTGTCATGTTGTAAGCGAAGCTTTGCCATTAAAGAGAACTGAACTGTTTTTATAGATTATATTGTTTTTAAAGTTTTATGTATAACGCTATGATTATGTGTGGAAAAGCTTTTAACAAATAAAGTTTGCTTTGCTTTACTGCTTCTATATTTAGCAAATCTGGATGGTCATGTGTGCAAATGCTCAAAGTCTGGGT
Source organism: Neoceratodus forsteri (assembly GCA_016271365.2). Lineage (NCBI taxonomy): Eukaryota > Metazoa > Chordata > Ceratodontiformes > Ceratodontidae > Neoceratodus > Neoceratodus forsteri. Next base: position 1,135,011,082 of record CM057455.1, on the reverse strand, counting down.
AATACAATTCCAGACCTAGAGACCATTATGGCACAGGCTGATATAGATATTGTTGCTGTCACAAACGCACTCAGCAGGTCAGGCCCTCTGTTCCCACAGTGCCAACCTCCGAGCACAGTATTGTGAACAGGTAACAGAACAGGGTAATCCTCCTGTCTTCTTGTGGGTCAGAATCACCTTTAGTCTCAAGTTCTGGGGGGATTCAAACTGTGAACCTTATGCTAGTGTACCCAAATGTACAGGCTCAGATAATCTGCTCTTTGTGGGGATGCTAGATATCTTTCACCGAAGGGTACCTAATCAGCTATCCAAAATGAACCCTTAAAACTCTATAAAAGACCTTAGGTATATTCTTACCTTTTCCCAACCTGGTAGCACCATTAAGCTTATGAACAGCTGTCAACTTCACCATGTATACATCACATGCAAAAAGAACTTCGAAGACACATCCAGGCAGTCTTTTTAAATGAAAGGTTTACTTGAAAATGGATAAAAATATGTAAAATGTAAACACAGAACACTATATCACAAAGCATACACTCACTTAAAAGAAAAGCAAAGAAACTACAGACAAACTCCTACCAACATACAGTTGGACTTTTTCTTTCTAATGTATTACCTCTGTAAGTGCCTACGTTAGATCAAAGATCTTGTTTCTTTAGAGTCCATAAAGAAATGTGTTCAACAGATCAGACACAGTATTCAGTTTAAACTCTGTGTTTCATAGAAACATAGAAACATAGATTTTGATGGCAGATAAGGACCGCTTGACCCACCCAGTCTGCCCATTTCCCTACCTAATGGATAAGCTTCAGATCCTAGTTAACCAGCAGCCTACTTCTTCCTACCCCCACCCCCTAGAATTGCCTTATGACTGTCCCATGCATGCTTGAATTCCACCACTGTTTTTGACTCCACAACCTCCTCCGGAAGGCCGCCCTATGCATCCACAACCTCTCTGTGAAAAATACTTCCTTAAATTACCTCTGAGCTGCCCCTTCTATCTTCAAATTGTGCCTCTTGTTCTTGCACACCTCTTTTTTTGAAAGATGCTACCCTCTTGGAGTTGTTGATTCCCTTGAGGTGCTTGAAAGTTTCTATCATGTCCCCCCTCTCCCTCCTTTCCTTTAGGCTATATATATTCAGCTCCTTAAGTCTCTGTTCATATGTCTTCTGGTGCAGACCCTGCACCATTTTAGTTGCCCTCCTCTGGACAGCCTCCATCCTGTCTATGTCTTTGCGGAGATTGGGTCTCCAGAACTGCATGCAGTACTCCAGATGGGGTCTCACCAACTGTCTGTACAGAGGGATAATAACTTCCTATTTTCTACTGGTGATGCCTCTCCGTATGCATCCCAGTATCCCCCCTGCCCTCCTTGCAGCCCTCTCACATTGCTTGCCCACCTTTAGGTCATCTGATATCACTACCCCCAGGTCCCTTTCCATTTTTGTTGTTGTTAGTATCTCACCCCCCATTGCATACTCTTCCCCTGGGTTTTTGTTTCCCAGGTGCATTACCTTGCACTTCTTAGCACTAAATCTAAGCTGCCATACATTTGACCATTCCTCTAACCTTGCTAAGTCCCTTCTCATCCTTTCCACCCCACCTTGTGCATCAATTCTGTTGCAGATCTTTGTGTCTTCTGCAAAGAGACATACTTTTCCTTCCAGTCCCTCTGCAATGTTGCTTACAAAGACATTGAAGAGGACCGGTCCTAATACTGAACCCTGCAGCACCCCACTAGTAACCCCCCTTTCTTCAGAGTGGACTCCATTTACTAGTACCCTCTGTGTCCTATTCTCCAGTCAATTCTTTACCCAGGCTATCATCTTGGGACCCACTCCCAGGCTGGCTAACTTGTATATTAATCTTTTGTGTGGGTCTGTGTCAAATGCCTTGCTAAAGTCTAGGTAGGCCATGCCCACAGCCCCTCCCTGATCAACTACTTTGGTCACCCAGTCAAAGATATCTATCAGATTTGCCTGGCATGACACCTCTTCCATGAGGTCATCTAGCACCTCCTTTTAGAATATACAAAAATATACAAACAATGATCTTCCTGTCAGGAGATATTTTAAATACTGCGACTTCAGCAAAAACTAATTTCCCAAATTATGACACTCTTTAATCAAGCCTTTCCTGTGATCTTGTGTGGTTTCCTGCTTTCCCAAGGAATCAAACGATTTTATAACCTTTTAGCACCATGGACAGATATTTTTTTTTTCCTCTAAGACATCACAAAAGTTTACGAGCCCTATATCCTGGTAGCTGGGTCAGTTCTAATTAAGTCTCTCTGGTCCTTTAATTACCTCCTGGTTTCAGGTTAATATATCCTGTAGCTGAAACCTTGGGGGGGTGGCACCCATGCCACAGCCTGTCTCATGAGAGACACTCATATACCACATTCTATATTACAGATATCATAGAACAATCATAACCAGCTGGCCAAGCATCACATTGCCCATTACTGAGTAATGGTACACTGAGAACCATGCCTGGGATATAGCCATACCAGATTATGCTCTGTTTAGGAAGGTCAGTGTGGTAAAGAAAGGTGGAGGAATGGTGCTTTATGCAATCAGAAAGCATAAAAGCAACAGAGATAAAGGGAATAGATTGTGGGTACTGTGAGTCACTCTTGAGATAGGAAATGGAGCAGCTATTCACACTGGCATGATCTACAGACCTTCAGCATGCAGGGGGCAGACAGTTGAATATGGTTCTGGTGGAAGTCATCCAAAAGATTGCAAGTAAGGGTGAGTTGCTGCAGGTGGGGGGCTTCAATCTGTCAGATGTATATTGAAGCCTTCCAGCTGCAGCTTCAGCTAGGAGCAGGAAATGTGGACATCGTTGCAGATGCCACAGTAGGAGGCCACCTAGAGACCAGTGATCACTGTATAGTGTACAGTGTGGTTCAACATAAGAATGGTGGCAGAATGAAACCACACATGGGTGACGGTCCTGAACAGGAGGGCTGATTTTAAAAAGATGGGGGAATACCTCGGGTTGCCCTCGTGGGAAGGGGGGGATAGGGTGGAGTGGAGTGGAGGAAGAGTGGGCAAAGTTAAAGTGGACATAGTGAAGACAACAAACCTCTGCATCAGACTAGTGAGTAAAAGCAAGTGGAAAAAGGGACTGCTATGGTCCTCAAATAAGAGGTGGCTGGGAAGGTAAGGGCAAAAAAGTTAACATTTAGGAGTTATAAGATGACAGAAAGGAAAGAGGATAGGAAGGTGTATCAGGTGAAACAGATGGTGGCAGGAAAAACAGTATGGAGTGCAAAGGTGAAAATGGAGGAGAGAGTAGCCCAGGCAGTAAAGAAAGGAAATAAACATTTTTCAGGTATGTAAGTGAAACAAGCGTTTGACAATGCTGAATGTTTGCTTGCTAGTATTAGCACTGTGGTGAGTTGCTTGACCTCAAGATCTTAGTGCTCACCCTAGATGTCCTACTCTCCCCCCCAACCAAGATCCTAAATCTCTCACTCACTACTGGCAAGTTTCCTAAACAATCGAAAAGCTGCTGTGGTTACACCAATCTTTAAAAATGGTGATAGAATTAATCTTGCCAACTACAGGCTAATCTCAATTATCCCCCCAATCTCAAAAGCCCTGGAGAGTATAGTCTATGAGCAGGTAGTTGAATATCTAGACAGATACAATCTCCAGTGTCCGCAACAACAGTTTCAGGAAGGCCCATAGTACTGCCATGGCCCTGGTGGAATTTACTGGCTACATTCATGATGCACTCAATCGTGGGCTCTTGGTGGAGGCTACATTTATAGGCCTCAGCAAAGCCTTCGACATGGTAAATCATAATTTACTTCTAAACCAATTGACTTACTTAGGGATGTCTTCCGTTTCTCTGGGCTTGTTCCAGAGTTACCTCCCCAACAGATTGCAGCAGGTCAAGATCTCCATCGTGCTCTTTGACCATCGAAGTGTCACCACCAGGGTGCTCCAAGGCTCTATACTAGGCCCCCTACTCTTCAATCTGTTTTTGAATGAGCTCCCTAAAATATGCCAGTACAAGATTCTTCTATATGTAGATGATGTACTATACATTTCCCAGACAACTCCAGGTGCACTACAAGGAATGATGCAAACCAATTTTAGCGCAGCAGAGAACTGGTTCCTTAAGTCAAAACTAGTGCTTAATTACAAGAAAACCAAAACAATGTTATGCGCATCACATCATAATTGCTTCAAAACCTATCCATTAAACATTTACACCACCAAGCACAAGATAATTGACATGGTTAATAGCTTCAAGCACCTCAGGATCACCCTTGACAGCTCATTCTCTTATTACCTACACATCGACCATGTTGCTAAAGCAGCCAGTACCAGAATAGGCCAACTGTATCAGCATAGACACTGCCTTACAGAGTGTCTTAAAGCTTGCAGTAAACAGCTCAGTATTATCAGTCATAGATTATAGCCTGGTTGTCTATGGAGCAAACACCGACACTGCCCTTAAGGGAATAAGGAGTATCCTAAACAAAGCCTGCAAACTAATGCTGGGTGCACACCATCTAACTCACACATGTGAGCTATACACCAGCACTGGATGGTTAAACCTGAACAACAGGATTCAATATCAGGTCTGTCTGCTAGGTAAAAAAATCTCCCTTGGCCTTTCACCCCCAGACTTCCAGAAGCTACTCAGCTACTCCACCTGCCACAGACAAACCAGGGGGTCCAGCAAAGTGGTATTCCACATTCCCTTTTGCTGCACCTCACAAAGGCAGCATTCTTTTGAATACAGGGGCCCCCCCTTTGGCTAAACTCACTTAGCACCTACCTGCTGACTGAGTCTAAACTTGGTCTCATTAAAACCAAATTACTGACGTATCTGGCTGCTCTTAGTGTGTGCGACTGCAAACCCTTAATTCTGACTGCAATTAACTGTACTCACAACTGAGCAACAACCCCTTCCCCTCATTTCCCTGCCACCATCTCAGGTAGATTACCTACTCACAGCTACCCTTACCTTCCACTGCAACCCCCCACCTATCCACCATCTAACATAATCTTATTTTGCAGCAATTGCACACCTCTTCTAACGCTCTGAAACTTGCTAATCACTCTAAGGCTCCTACTTTCATTCTCTTCCCTCACCACTCCACTCTCACCCTGTAAGCCTTACTCCATCCCCATCTATTGCCTCCCTCAACAAAACCTCATGGGTAGATTCTTTGCTATTCCTACCCCCACCTTTTTGTGTTTAATTCTAGATCTTTCTCAGTTTCGATTCCTTGTTTTTTACTAGTCATGTAACCCTACTTCAGTGTTTGGTATTTACACTATTGTACAAGAAGTGGTATCAATTATTACCTTTAAACGTTACTTGTTAATCTGCTTGCATATATGTTTGTAAACTTTCCGATGTGGAACCTTTGTAAACGGGCTTGTAGCTCAAAGTTATTAATCTGAGAATTCAACAAATTAAAATAAACATTGGACGTGCAGTAGTTAGACAGATGCAGAATAGGAATGGCAGTGAAGTACTGGACTCATGCAACCCCACCTCCACCCTGCAGAGACAGACGCATTGGGATGTGCCTTTGGGTTGTCACTCATAACACTCATGCCATGTCACCTCAGCCTATCCTGCAAACACCAAGTGTTGAGGTGTGTCTTGGGGAGTTCGGTTTACAGTCACCCCATTCCATAAGGACATACGCTGAAATGGGTGCAGTATAGGAGAATGGGATGAACTCTGGGTCCGAAGAGTCCAAGACACACCTTAGTGCCTGTCACTTGCTGCAGGGTAGAGGGGTGGAGGTGGAATGGCATGAGCATTACAGCCGGCAATCCAAAGGCACACCCCTGATGGCTGTCAGTCTGTACAGGGTGGAATGTTATGGTTAGAAACTCTTAACGTCTCAGGCATTTGTTGGTATTTGCATTAAGAATTTTAAACATGGCCTTTTTGTGACCCCACCTCATGAAAGCATTTGGGACCACTGCTCATGAGCAAGTGGCACTGCGATTTTGTGACTCTGTCCCAAATGTCGATTTCCCACAGCGACTGTGCCATTCTGCACCAGATGTGCAAAAACACTGTTCGGGGAGGATGTGAAACACAATAGCTGTACCATTCATAGGGAGGTGTGAAGAGATGGCAATGATGAAAATCTGGAGTAAAAATATTCAAACTGCTTGAGCTAATGAGTGTACGTGGAAACTGCACAATGCACGCTCATAACACAGTCATTTAGTGGAAATATTTCACCAGATTTTCCACATAGGCATTTTGTGGCCTCTGCTCATGAACAGTGTCACTATGATTTTCTTAATCTGTCCTGAACGTTGATTTCCCACAGTAACAGCACCATTGTGTGCCAGATGTGCAAAAACACATTTCAGGCAGGATGCAAAAAATGACAGCTGTACTGTTCATAAGGAGGTGTGCAAAAATGACAATGTTGAAAATCTTGAGTAATAATATTACAAAGTCTCAAAGTTATGAGTGTGCATAGAAACTGCACAACACATGCTCGAAACATAGTCATTTTATGGACTTTTGTCACAAATTTTCTAAATAGGCATTTTGGGACCTCTACTTATGAACAATGTCACTGTGATTTTCTTAATCTGTCCCAAACACTGATTATTGTGTGCCAGATGTGCGAAAACACATTTTGGCTAGGATGTCAAAAATGACAACTATACTGTTCATAAGGAGGTGTGAAAAAATGCCAGTGTTGAAAATCTGGAGTGAAAATATTACAAATTCACAGAGTTATGAATATGCATGAAAACTGCGCAACGCATGCTCGTAACAGTCATTTATTTGAATTTTTTCACCAAATTTGCAACATATGCTTTTTGGGAGCCCAACTCATGAACAGTGACATTGTTGTTTCATTAACCAGTCCCAAAAGGTGATTCCACGCAGTGACCATGAAATCACCTTTCAGGACTGAATAACCAGATGACAGTGACTAAACTCATGAGATGGGGTCGCAAGAACCCCATATTGAAAATGTGGTGCTAAAATTCGCAAAAATGGCAAAGATATCCACCTAAGTTAAAAAAAACATTTACGCCATTATACAGCTCACTGGCATTTCTTTAGTTCGTGGTCGGCCTTAAAGAGTGCAGATGTGTTCCCATTCCACTGAAGATCATTAAAGCGGGGCTTTGGAGGTAAGTATGGGTGAAGGGGCATGGGGAGGTCGGTACAGAGGGTGGGTGAGGGATGGGGAGGGGCAATGAGACAATGAGGACTATTGTTTTCTTTTACATGTTAAAAAAAATCATGGGAAGGTTTTTCCATTACAGTTTGTTATTGGCACACTGGGGTGGGCTCCCAGTGTGCCACCTGTATTTTGAGAAAGGGACTGAAGCCGATGGAGACTGGGCACCCGTCAGCACAGAAAAATGGGTCTGTGTTTGGGGGGGCACATGATGCCAAGGAGGACTGGGCACCCCCTCGGCATACAGAACTATTACATGGGGGACATTATGCCGATGGGGATTGGGCACCCCCACCAGCTTTCACAGGAACTGTGATAGGGGGATAGTGACAGTCGCCACCATATTTATTGAAATGTGACACCAGATAAGGCAAGCTGCGATTTGCTGATGCAATCAGGTACCACCTCAGCAGCAAAAACAGCTGATTCTTCAATGATGGGGCACTCCCTGATTGCAGTGGGGAAATTCTTTCAAGTTGGTGGCACGCTGCAAAACTGCTGTCATCGACAGCGTGCTGCTCCATTGGCGTCATAGAGACCAGCCCCAAAAAGCACTGCCAGTATTGGCCTCAACATTGCCGCACCTCCACAACCCGCTACTCCAGCAAGCTGCCACAACATGTTTCCTGTACATGCCCACAAGCAAACATAAAAAGGAAGGCCAGGGGGAGGGATTTTAAGGCTAAGAGGGAAATCAGGGGGAATGGGTGGAGGGGGAACAGGAAAAAGCAAAGATTCTAAACAAAATATTTTTGTTCAGTGTTCACAGAGGAAGGGGAAGGGGAGGGGCCACAGAAAAGTAACAGGAGCACTGAAGGATGAGAGGTTGAGATTAGTCCATTTTCAGAGGAGAGAGTCCTGATGGAACTCACAAATCCTTAAGTTGGCAAGGCAATGGGGCCAGAAGAGGTTCCTCCAAGGATATTGAGAGAGCTAAGGGAGGTACTGGTTGTGCCTTTAACAGTTTTGTTCAAACACTCACTGGAGACTGGAGTGGATCTAGATGACTGGAGGAGGGCAGATATAGTTCCACTGCTAGAAATTGGTAGTAGGGAGGATGCTGGCAACTACAGACCAGTCAGCCTGACTTCGGTGGTAGGGAAATTAATGAAATCACTACTGAAGGAAAGGATTGTGGAATATCTCAAATCCAGTGACTTACAAGGTATGAGGCAGTGTAGATTCACAGTGGGAAGACCATTTCAAACAAATCTGATAGATTTCTTTCACTGGCTAACCAGGGAATTGGATCAGCGTGGAGCAGTAGATGTGGCCTACCTTGATTTCAGTTAGGCTGTTGACACTTTTCCACATAGGAGACTCATAAGCAAGCTGAGCAGCCTAGGAGTGGGTCCAAAGGTGGTAAACAGGGCAAGAAATTGGCTAAGGGATAGGCAAAAATGGGTGGTGATAAACAGAGTTCACTCTGAGGAAGGTAGTGTGACCAGTGGGTTGCCACAGGGACCAGTACTGGGATTGATCCCTTTTAATGTCTTTATTAGTGACACTGCATAGGAGCTGGAGTGGTAGGTCTGCATTTTTGTGGATGACACTTAAATCTGCAATAGGTTGACACTCCAGGTGGGGAGGAAAAAATTAGTAGTGAGCTGAGAAAGTTAGAGGAGTGGTCAAGAGTATGGCAGTTAAGTTTCAATGCAAAAAAGTGCAAAATCCTGCACTTAGAAACATAGAAACATAGATTTTGACGGTAGATAAGGACAGCTTGTCCCACCCAGTCTGTCCGTTTCCCTACCTACTGGATAAGCTGCAGATCCTAGTTAACCAGCAGCCTACTTCTTCCTACCCTCACCCCCTAGAATTGCCTTATGACTGTCCCATGCATGCTTGAATTCCACCACTGATTTTGACTTCACAACCTCCTCCGGAAGGCCATTCCATGCATCCCCAACCCCCTCTGTGAAAAAATACTTCCTTAAATTACTTCTGAGCCGCCCCCCTCTGTCTTCAAATTGTGCCCTCTTGTTCTTGCACACCTGTTTTTTTGAAAGATGCTACCCTCTTGGACTTTGTTGATTCTCTTGAGGTACTTGAAAGTTTCTATCATGTCCACCTTCTCCCTCCTTTCCTCGAGGCTATACATATTAAGCTCCTTCCGTCTCTCTTCATATGTCTTCTGGTGCAGACCCTGCACCATTTTAGTTGCACTCCTCTGGACAGCTTCCAACCTGTCTATGTCTTTGCGGAGATTGGGTCTCCAGAACTGCACACAGTACTCCAGATGGGGTCTCACCAGCTGTCTGTACAGATGGATAATAACTTCCTATTTTCTACTGGTGATGCCTCTCCCTATGCATCCCAGTATCCCGCCAGCCCTCCTTGCTGCCCTCTCACATTGCTTTCCCACCTTTAGGTCATCTGATATGACTACCCCCAGGTCCCTTTCCATTTTTGTTGTTGTTAGTATCTCACCCCCCATTGTCTACTCCTCCCCTGGGTTTTTGTTTCCCAGGTGCATTACCTTGCACTTCTTAGCATTGAATCTAAGCTGCCACACATTTGACCATTCCTCTAACCTTGCCAAGTCCCTTCTCATCCTTTCCACCCCACCCTGTGCATCAACTCTATTGCAGATCTTTGTGTCATCTGCAAAGAGACATCCTTTTCCTTCCAGTCCTTCTGCAACGTCACTTATAAAGACATTGAAGAGGACCGGTCCTAATACTGAACCCTGTGGTACCCCACTAGTAACCCTCCTTTCTTCTGAGTGGACTCCAGGGCACTTAGGGCACAAAAACCCAGGGGCGGAGTACAAAATGGGGGGGATGGTACTGGCAACCACAAAAATGGAAAAAGACCAGGGTAATCATATTTGATTACCTAAAAGTGGCCAGGTAGTGTCAAAAGACAGTTGAAAGAGATAGTGGGATGCTGGGGTGCATAGGGAGGGCTATCACCAGCAGAAAAAAAGAGAGAGGTGGTGTTACCTCTGTATGGATCACTGGTGAGACCTCACCTGGAGTACTGTGTCCAGAGGGACACAGACAGAGTGGAAGCAGTCTTAAGGACGGCAACTAAAATGGTTCAGGGTATGCATAATAAGCTGTAAGAGCAGATGCTGAGGGTCCTTAACATGTACACCCTGGAGTAAAGGAGGGGGGGATACAATAGAAATTTTCAGACACGGCAAGGATATAAATACGGTATGAAAGGGAATAATTTTTCAGAAAAAAAGATGCCCAAGAGCAAGGGGTCATGCTATGAAGTTGGGGGGGGGAACTCAGGGGTGATGTGAGGAAATACTTCTTCATGGAAAGAGTGATGGATGCCTGGAACAGCCTCCCAGCAGAGGTGGTAGATGCAAAAACTGTAGTGGGGTTCAAGAATGCATGTGATAGGCATAAGGGAACCTAAGAGGTAAGATAAGAGGGAGTGGAGTTGGAGATCAAGTAGAGTCTGCGGTAATACAGTAGGTAGCGAAAAATGGGCAGACTTGGTGGATCTAGCAGTCCTTATCTGCCATTAAATTCCATGTTTCTGTGTTGAAACTGGATGGTTTTTGTTTCACTTTGTTTTCAGTCTGCATGGTTCTGGCTACATCTCTCTTCTCCCTGGGAAAATTGTTCATCTATCACTGTTGTTCTTTTGGGCATCAACACTAAAGGTGCCTTGGATTCCAGAGACCTCATTCCTGCAACACCATAATAATAATAATAATAATAATAACAATAATAAAACTTTATTTATATTGCACCTTTTTAAAATCAAGGTGTGTTACAATCGCTAACAACATAATAAATAAAAACAATACATAATGATCTGAGCTCCTAAAATCACAATATTAATTAAAATAAATATTTGACCATAAATAGGTCTTCAGGGCCTTTTTAAATTCCTCCACGGATGCACACTGATGAAGTGGACAGGGTAGAGAATTCCAGAGGGTCGGAGCAGCATACATAAAGGCTTGAGCAGCCGACGATTTCAAAGAAACCCTCAGAATCTCTGGCAACCCCTAGTCTGCCGAGCAAAGAGATCGCTTAGGGCAGTAAGGAACTAAAAGCTCTTTCAAGTAGTCTGGATCCTGTCTGTGTAGGGCTTTATAGGTCAAAAGACCTACTTTAAAGGTGATCCACCACTGAATTGGCAGCCAGTGCAGCTCACGCAGCACCGGCGAAATATGACAGGCATGAGAAGTACCTGTCAATAACCAGGATGCAGCATTCTGCACCAGCTGCAAGTGGTGGATATCAACCCCAGGAAGCCCTAGATACAGGGAGTTGCAATAATCAAGGTGTGAGGACACAAAAGCGTGGACCAACATTGGCAAATCTGTGGGCGGAAAAAGGTGCTTAATCCTGGTGATGTTCCTAAGATGGTAGAAGGAAAGTTTGACAACTACTGAAACTTGTGAACGAAGTGTCGGGCTCACTGTCAAAAATCACCCCCAGATTCCACACCTATTCAGAGGAGGGAAGCTGGACACCTTCTCAAAATAAACCTGAGGGAAGACCAACTCCCACTACCTCTACCCTGTGACCTGGGTCCACTACCATTACCTCCGTCTTTTCCAAGTTCAACTTCAACCAGCTTGAATTCATCCAGCACTGGATTTCAGTGAGGCAGCTATTAAAGATCAAGAGAGCTCTATCCTAGTCAGACGCAAAAAGATAGGTAGAGCTGGGTATCATCTGCATAGCAGTGAAACCTCAGCCCAAACCTCAGCCCATACCTCCTTACAATGTCTCTGAGGGGCAGCATATACACTGCGAACAACATGGGGGACAGCACCAAGCCCTGGGGAACCCCACGTGACAGAGAGACTGGGCGGGAAGAATTTACCCCTGACACCACTCTCAGTTCCGTCAGTGAGGAAAGATCTAAACCATCTGAGGACTGTACCTGACAGGCCACAGATGAACTCCAGGTGCCCGAGAAGTACCCCATGGTCCACAGCGTCAAAGGCTGATGAGAGATCAAGAAGAATGAGAATGGAACGATTCTTCTGATCTCTAACCATCAGGAGATCATTCAGCACCCAAACCAGTGCTGTCTCGGTACTATGCCTCTTACGAAAATCAGACTGGAGCTGTTCACAGATGTCATGGATGGTTTTCCAATTGTGCAGCCACTACTTTCTCAATAATCTTCCCAGCAAAGGGAAGATTAGAGCTCGGCCTCTAGTTAGCAAACCAGCCTGGGTCCAAAGAAGCTTTTTTCAGGAGGGGTGTCACCACTGCCTCCTTCAGGGAGCTAGAAAACTCACCCATATCCAAGGAGCACCAGACTATCTGTGCTAGGACAGAGTTAATGATATCAAGACAACCCTTTATCAGGAAAGTCAGGACTGGATCCAAATTACAGCAAGTAGGGCGCATACTATGAACAATTCCCATGGAATCAATGAACTCAGGCCAGTCAAAGAAACTCCAGGAACAACCGGAGGATGCAACCAAATGCCGATCAATAGCTTCTCCCATAGAGGAAGCTAGCTGGAGCTCTGCCCTGATGTCAGCCACCTTATCTGCAAAGAAGCGAGCAAGCTCATCACACTCTATTTGTGAAAAAGCTTCTCGAACCTGAAGACAGGCTGGGTTGCACAGTCTGTCCACAGTTCGAAAAAGCTGAGCTGGTCAGTTCTAAGTAGCTGCAGTCTCCCTGGACAGGAACTCTGCCTTCTTATGAGAGATTGCAGAATGATAGAATTGATAATGTTCCATCAGTCTAAGATGGTCGGCATCAATGGCAGTTCTCCACTAACAATGCTCTAACCTTCGTCCTTGTTGCCACATCTCCCTCAAGGTCCCATCAAACCATGGAGACTGAGGTCAAAGAGGGAGAGGACAAACATGGACAGGAGAATTTGATCAACAGCTGAGGAGATGGCCCTATTATAAGCCACCACTAAGGCATCAGGATCATCGCTCACTCCAGAGAACTCCGATAGGTCAAGTACTGTTGCCAGGCCCATGGAGCTAACATCTCACAATGAGCGGTACCTAACCATCTCCACAGGGGTAGGCCTACGGGGGGGTGCAAAAACTGAACCCCACAGTGTAGTAATCAGACCAACTGATGGGTTCCACCTCCACGTCAGAGGCCTCAATCCCCAGGAGGAAAACCAAGTCCAAGGAGTGACCACTCTTATGAGTGGCAGAAGTAACCACTTGTGTGAGGCCCAAAGATGTCACTAGTTGGGGGAAGTGTTGTCCAAATTGCAAGAGTTCATCATTGACCCAGGCACTGAAGTCAGCCAGTACCGTCAGCCTGGGTGACTCAAATGTCATGTCAATGATGAAATCAGCTACTTCCTTCAAAAAATGTTTCTCATTACCTGGTGGACAGTAAATGAGAACAATTCTACAACCCACACCTGCCACTGCAGTATACTCAAAGGACTCACCCCCCTCAACTGGTATACTTGTGAGGCCCAGTTCGGTCTTGAAACAGACTGCAGCCCCCCTGCGGTCCAACCTCGGGCAGTGTAACACTGAGTACCCAGCTGGAACTGCTGCCTCCAAAGCTGGATCAGCATTTTGTCCAGTCAGGTCTCGGTAATGCAAGCCAGAGCCACAGACTCCACAAGATCTGCGATAACTGCAGTCTTATTCCTTATGGATCTGGCATTTCACAACACCACCCGGGTTGGACTGGTCTCAGGAGCGGTACAGATCACTTGCCCAGTACCATCAATAGTAGTGGTGCCCTTGAGTATGGAAACCAGGCAAGAATGACTTCGCTCCGGAATCCATTTCACCCCAGGGCGTCTTCTAGTCCCTACTACCCCAATATGATGTACCCGCTCATTCGTCCTCCTGTGTTCGCCAACCCCAAAACCACTCCTCCCCCTCTGCACAATCCCCAGCACTCTACAGTGCTGGTAAGTTGACAACTGTAATGGCAAGGGGGAGAAAGGTAGGAGGGCACGAAGAGCAGAGGACAAATAGCGTACGACTGGTGGCAGGCCCTTTACACATATTAAAACCCCACACTCACGCAACTAAACCAACAAAACAAAAATATGAACAACCTAAATTAAACCAAAATAAAATATAAAACAAATTAAATCACACAAGTAAAATAAAATATCAAAATAAATAATATCGAAATATACAAATGTCTAAAGAAGTCCAGAAAAATACTGAGTATTTGGAGTATGACAGGCTCTTACCCTCCCTCAATTCTGAAACAAAATAGAACAATGCAAGGCTCGATATAGTCTTCATAAATCAGCATCAAAAAACAATTAGGAATTTTCAAACAAAAGAACCTTTGAAGATAGCAAGAGAGTCTCTCACCCAGGGGTATGTAACTGTTCCTATGGGTTTCTGCATCTTTATGGCATCCCACGTTAGACCCTGTAGAACGGACAGAGATTGTGTAAGTCAAATCACAAACAATTTGCACAAGCAGTCACATACTGCTACTTTAGTGCTTCTGTTCGATCCTGAACCTTACCTGGATAGAAGGCTGATGACCATTTAAATTAACAATGGCTGAGCCTGCATTTCAGAGGTGCACTAAGCACCACTTGCTATGCCATCCTCTGAGTGGTACTTCTGTGCATGACCAAGCATCCCCTGGACTCTTAGATTCTGTTACCACTATCCTCCCTTCTTCTTCTTCTTCTTCTTCTTCTTCTTCTTCTTCTTCTTCTTCTTCTTCTTCTTCTTCTTCTTCCTGTGGTGTGTCTCTCTCTCTCTCTCCTTGAAGTTGAGCTTTTTTATTTAAGGTGTCTTTGGTCTCAGGAACCTCGTCTCTTTGACACATCAAGAAGTTGGAACCCTTTTTTGAAGATCTCTATGCTCTTATGTCACCCCAAAAGGGTAGAGTCCTTGTAGCAGAGACAAAGAGCAGATGAGCCAAAGAACAACCAGGTTGTAGAAGCATTTATATACTACAAATGCATTCCTCCTGTTCAGTCCTGAACTATACCAACACAGGAGCCCAATAACCCTTTGAACTGAAAATGTTGTTGAGGATATCTGCATTGCCTACATCATTTTCCATGCAAGTCCCCCTTCATTCATCATCATTTCAATGATCTCACTCATCTCTCTTTCCTCCCATACATATTTTATTGATTTATTTATTGAAATGTTTCCCCAGGAAGGCACACTGAACAACAAGTTGCTCATCTCCAGGTGAGACCTGGGGGGGAGGGGTAGAATTGGATGAAGAATCGGACATACAGTTTAACATTTAACATATCTGAGAAATTAAACATTCAATTACATTTGTTACAAGACATACAGTAAAAAGTCATAAATAATACAGTCACATTTGTGACATAATGTACAGTTAAATGTATCATACCTGTGGAATATGCATTTAATTACAAGTGGCATATCTAGGAATATAGTACAGGAATGTAATGTAGCCATGGAGCCAGCTCCTTGTAGGAATGGATCACAGTTAAAAGGCAGATTATTTAGCAATTATTGAATGAATGAGATCCAGTGGGGGGGCATCAAAGAAGATAGAGGGGTAGACAGGGGAAACCAGCTGGGGGAAGGAGAGGATAAAGATGGGAGGAACATTACTGGAGAAAAGTGAGAGAAAAAAATCAGTTGTGAGGGGCAAGTTAACGCAGTGCTAGTGCAATCTGGAAGCACCACAGACAGAACAAAAAGTGCACATTAATTAGCTCAAGTGAACTAATTCCTTTGATTAAGTGCAGCGGGGTAGGGGGCAGGAGAGAGGTGGGGGTAGGGGACAGGGAAGAGAAGAGAAGGACGAGTCATTCCTGGAACTGGCCCCTTCAGAGTACAGAGATCACTGCCAGTGGTGAAATGAGGGGAGGACTTAGAATAAGGGGCAGGAGTAGGCATGGACAAGTTGGGTAAAGATAGTAGAGGGGATGGTAAAGGGAAGGAGGAGGAGGGGTGGGAGAAACTTGCCTAAGACTAGGCCTCCTCAGGATGCTGAGAAGCCTACCAGAGAGTAGAGTCAGATGAGGGTGAGTTAGGTAGAGAGGATGGAGGGAAAAGGGGAAGGAAGGAAGAGTCATTTCCCAGTATTGGACCCCTCCAGGATGCTGAAAACCCTGCCAGGGGGCAGAACTAGGTGAGGACAAGTTGGGAAGAGAGAAAAGAAAGGATGAAGGGAAAGAAGAAGCATGCCTAAGACTGGGCCACTCCAGGATGCTGAGAACCCTATCAGAGCACAGAATCGGGTGAGGACTAGTTGGGTAGGAAGGATATAGGGGGAAGGGGAGTGAAGAAAGAGTAATTGTCCAGTGCTGGGTCCTTTCAGGATGCAGAGAGCCCTGCCAGGGGATAGAATTAGGCAAGGACAAGTTGGGCAGAGGGAATAGGGGGATGGAAGAGGAAAGAAAAAAGAAGGAGGGAGGGAAGAAATTTACATGAAAGTAGACATCACCAGGGTGCTAAGAATCCCAACAGAGGGTAGATTCAGGCAAGGACAAGTTGGGTAGAAAGAAGAGAGGGGAAAGGGGAGGGGAAGGAGTAGGCTTGCCCAGTGTTAGACACATCCAGGAAGCTGAAAACCCTGTCAGAGGTCAAAACTAAGCAGGGGCAAGTTG
The DNA here is from genome assembly GCA_016271365.2 of Neoceratodus forsteri. NCBI lineage: Eukaryota > Metazoa > Chordata > Ceratodontiformes > Ceratodontidae > Neoceratodus > Neoceratodus forsteri. The sequence continues at coordinate 1,134,994,375 of CM057455.1, read as the reverse complement.
GTAATGGAAAAAGGTTAGAGGTAGGAGTGAGAGGATAAGTGGTGAAGGGAGAGGACAGCGTGCTAAGAAGCAGGATCAGGGGGAGAGGAAGGTTTAATAGGTACGTGAGTCATGGAGAGGAGCAGAGATGTAGGAGAACAGTTAAGGAGTATTCTGAGTTTCCTCTTGTAATCCTGCCAGCTTTGATCTGGTCCTCTTTATAGCACCTACAGTGAAAGCCCTTATTGATTCCTCAGTTGCTGTCTTCATCGGATCAGGGACCCAAATAGTCTACAAATGTCTCTCACCTATCGTAACACACCTGACAACCTTCTTGCTCCTAATACAGCATTTTTGATTACTGCCTACTTGTTCTCCATGCAGCAACTATTTTTATTCCCTCCAGCCTGCCAGCAATATCTCCACCCATACTGCCAAAATCTTCCTGTCTGATGTTCAGGACCATGATGAGTTGGAGTTTAAAGGAGTAATACACTGTCATAGCTTGTAAATGTGTTTGTTTCCTTGTCAGCAGTCAATTCTTTTCCCGTAGCTGTGGATAATTGCGTTTGTTTTAGTTTATTTTTCACTGTTCATACTAGTCCCCTCTAACTATCCCGAAAGACTTCATCTTTTAGTTGTCGAAATCACATTGTCCCCGAGAGCTGCATCAGCATATGAGAACATGATGTGTCAGCCCCCTTCAGGCTCTACAGTATACTTGTCTGTTTACTTAGAGTTCAGAAAACATGTTATAGTAAGGTGTGAAATAATGTACTGTATTTACCATCAGTTTTCAAAACTGCTTAGGAGTTGTAGTCAAGAGGGTTTTTTTCCTTTTAAATTGTATTTAATCTGCATGTTTTCAGAATGTTTTTCAGGCTGTTTGTACTTGCAGCATAGATATACGTGGTGTGTAAATTGATGCTATGACAACATGTTCTCATATGCTAATATAGCTCTCATGCACAATGAGACTTCAAAAACCAGAAAATGGAGTGCCCCAAGATAGTTACAGTGGACTACAAGTAAACTAAAGCAGCAGTTTATATCCTGAACAGCTACATACAGTAAATGGATGTCAATGTTGACAAGTAAATAAATAAAATGTACAATATGAGAGGGTGTTGCATTCCGTTTAAGTACTAAGCTTCCAAATTCATACTACAACTCTGTTATGTTTGCTTTGCCCCAGTGGGTCCTCCACACTCAAATCACTTATAATGTCTTGATTAGACTGTACAAGGTTCTGGACTGCATTCTCCTTAATTATGGTACCTCTCTCACTCACTGACTCAGGAAACAGTCTTGCATTGCCCTCCAAGAACCTCTGGCAGTTATAACTTCCTTATACAGCTGGTCTGCATAGAAGACCAATACAAGGCAAGGCACCTTCATTTTTATGATGCTCAATCCCAGGGCCTCTGGGTACCTCACAGATATAAAAAAAGAAAAATATATTAACATGAATCAATAACATTATAAAATTCAGTCACAAGACCCATAACAACTCATAAACAGATGGATTCTGAGTTTTCATATAAAATTGTACAGCAAGGGGACTCCTCTAATCTCTGGGGGAAGTATATTGCACAAAAGTGGAGCTGCGATTTCAAATGCACAGTCACCCAGAGATTTCACCCTGGACTTACGTGTACACTTTAGGCTCACCTCTGCAGACCAGGGAGACTGGTTGGGAGCATGTGGCACCAGCAGATCTTTCAGGTGACCTGGGCCTCGACAATGCAGGGCCTTGTAACTTAACAAACACACTATGAAACTTATGCACCACCAAATGGGCAGCCAGTGCAGTTCAGAGAGTACTGGTGTGCTCCGACTGGGAAGTCCTAGAAATCCATTGGGCTGCCACATTCTGCACCAGCTGCAGGTGATGCACCTACCTCACAGAAAGCCTTAGGTAAACAGTGTTATAGTAGTCCAGACCAGAAATGATGAAAGCATGCACCAGGGTCACCAAGGCAGCTGGCACAGGAAAAGGTTTAATTCCAGTGATATTTCAAAGGTGGAAAAAGTCACTGCCACCAACCACAGACACCTGATGTCTAGTGTCAGCTTGAAATCAGTGGTGACCTCCAGATTTCTTGCACTATCTATGGATCTCAGCACAATGCCATTTAGAGATGGCAAACTGACACCAGCACCATTCATTGCTGACACACACCAATTTGGTTCTCCAGTAGCACCTTTTTCTTTGCAGAATTCAGACTATGCCAGCTGGCAGTCATCAGGTCTTGAATTTCCTTTAGGCACTTGCTGATCCTTGTGATCACATTGTCCCAGTCTGGAGCACAGGACAAATTTAACTGGTTATCACTGGCATAACTGTGAAACCCCAGCCCATACCATCAAATGATCTCACCCAGTGGCAGCACATCTACAGCAAACAACATGGGAGCCAGGATGAAAACCCAGAGGCACTCCACAACCAAGAGAAGTGCTATCTGAGATATAAGACCCCAATGCCACCTGCTGCTTTCTGTCAGATAAGCAGGACTCAGACCAGTGCCAACTGTGATCAAAGTCAGGAAGTGTTTTGTTGCTGTCCCAATGGAAGGCATTGGTGGGTTGAGACATGATTTTTGATGGCAGTCAATGAGTGAGCAGTGCACCTTGCTCTTTTTCCTTGCAGCTGTCTATAATACTTTGATAACTTTGTATTTGCTGACAGATGAACAAGTGGGAAATCTTATAGGGTTGCATCCATTCAGGGTGCCAGCAGCAGTGCCCCGGTAGCTAGGGCACCAAGTCCTGAAGTCAGTGAGCCCTGTCTTTGCGGGGGGATGTATCTCCTGCACCTCCACCCTTCCTTTATAAATATACGAACTCTGTGGGGGGGGGGGCAGACCTCAGAGAGGGGGTAGTGAACTCCCAAAGTTGATGCCCTAATGATGGGCACACAGCTGTTGGTACACAGATGGCCAGAAAGGATCTCACATGAATGTGCAGATGATCTAGGTGAAACACTGAAGAAGTCTTCAGGTTGTTTAGCCTAGCCCTTCCCCCCAACACACACACACTAATGACAATGAATGAGCTCAGAGAAGAATAATTCATAAACTCTCAGTTTGCAAAAAGATAATGAATGGAAAGCTAACCTTTATGTTTTTTCTTTAAAAAAATGCAGTTGCCTATTTTACTGAGTGTTTTCGTGCTACTGAATTATTGCAATGTAAAAAGACAAAAGATAGAAAAGCTGTGGGACTGTTTGGTTTTATATAATTACTTTTACACATAGTGTATCCCAAAGTGTTTTACAATGCACAGGAGTTCCATACTGGTAGTGCAGAGAATGTAGAATACAATAGAGATTCTAGTAACTTAGTCTGGCCCATCAGGGACCTGATGGGTCCAGTTCCCAACCCAACCCATCAAGAAATAAAACACCTCTGTCCCCCCCTCCCACAACAATATGACAGATCCAGTGCCCATCCTGACTCACTAAGGAATATAAAAAAATCTGGACCCCCCCCCCAACTACCTGACTGGTCTGTTACTTAACCTGACCCATCAGAGAACAAAGAAAGAATACGCTGCTCTCTCGCAAACTACATCAAAGGTCCAGTATGCAACCCAGCCTAGCAGGGAATAAAATAAATATGTCCCCCTCTCCCAACAACCTAATGGATCCAGTGCTCAGTGTGGACTGTCGAGGAATAAAACAATTCTGCCCCTCCTCCAAACTTTTTGACAGGTAAAGTGCCCAGCCTGATCCACCTGGGAATACAAAAAATGTTACCACTCCCCCAAGCAACCTGACAGGTTTGGTATTCAACCCAGCCTGTAGAAGAATGAGGAATAATCTGATCAACAACATAATAGGCCCAATGACTGAATCCAGAAGTCAAGGAATAAAATCTGTTCAGTCCCAACTAGTTTACTCATCTGCTGCCCAACATGGCTTTTCAGTGAACAAAAAAAAATCATTCTCCCTCCCTTCAACTACCTGATGGGTCCCGTGCCCTACCTTTGTATATGTGTATTAAGCCAAAGGATACATAGATACATAGACAGTGTCAGCAGATAAGGGCCTATGGCCCACCCAGTCTGCCCATTTGAGCTTGTAAGTTCAATCTCAATATCTCAATGGAGATAAGAAAGAGCAGCAGCAAAGTGAAAAGAAGGTGGGATAGGCGCCAAAACATAGCTGTCCTCATGACCATCTACTTAGGTCACAGTGAGTGGCTGGAACAGTGCACAGAAGGCTTGGGCTGCTGCTGTACTGCTGCTGCTACCAGCTTGTTCAGGCATCTCCACCTCCTCTGGCATGCAGCATAGTAACATGTGAAAGTGGACCAAAGAGGGCAAATGATGCACACTTCTGAGCCTATTATCCCAAATGCCAGGTATCCATGGCTCCATTGCTCAACTCTTCCTCTCTTACTCTTTTCTTCTTTTGGGGCTCATTATCATCTCTGCACTCTTCCCAACATGCACATATGGATAAAATGGATCACAGTGATGTCACAACAGTGCTGTACAGCAGACTGTTTGGTGGGACTATCCCACCTTCCCAACTACTTAGCTTGACAAGTGTCCAACATGATCTGTTAGAGAATTAAACAATCTGTCCTTCCTCCTCCTCCATCCAACTACAGTCCATGGTGAAACTCAGGCTGTCAGAGAATAAAAAATAATCTGTCCCGCTCCCTTCAACAACCTGATGAATCCCAAGCCCCACCTGGCCTGTCAGGGAATAACTGTCTCCTCCCTCAAACGTGAAGGGTCTGAAGCCCAACCTGGTCCACCAGGGAATAAAGAACATCTGACCTGTTCCCCCAGTTACCTGACAGGTCTGATGACCAGTGCCCAACCAAGCCCATCAGGGAATAAAAAAAAAATTTGCCCTGTCCTCCTAACTACCTGATGGAGCCAACATCCAATCAAGATCATCAGAGAATAAAAATAAAAACAAAACAAAAAATGGTGATATGTAGGGAAGGGCTATAAGTGATTTAATGCGTATGGATAAACTAACTGCCTGGTATTGGGTGGACTTGAAAAACTGTGTACAGTGTACGGAGCATTGATAAAAAGCAGTGTCACTGCATCAAAGCCTTTACCATGGGCACTGTATACCACAAATCATAAAACTGATGTTGGATGTGATCTTTGTATAACTATACTTATAACAGTGAGACTGGTATGACAGTAAGGCCTGCAACAAAAATAAACAAAGATAGCAATGTGAAAAATGCAAGAGCAGCCTTGTTGGTGTCAGCCAGATCTTAGGTATTTTTAGTGATGAGCAAATTGGCCCAATTCACTCCATGAAGTGATTCACGGAGTGAAGGCAAATTCGCGGACTGCTCTGCAATGCGTGGGAGTACTTCGATTATAATAGGTAACTAAAGTCCATTGAAAACAACGACTTTCACTTTTCTCTGCCTTCCCAAACCACTACTCCACTATTTCTAAAGGCGAGGTACATTGAAAACAATGTACTTCGCCTTGTTTTACAGCTCCAAAGGTGAATTTTGCAGTGATTCATGGGATTTCAGGTCACATGGGCTCTAGATTGTTCTGCACATCCTCAGTTTGAGGTAGTGTGTGTAGGAAGCTGTAGGAGACAATCTGCTCTGAGAGCTCTCTGCAATTCAAACCTTCTAAAAGCTGTTAAAAAAAAAGTCTTTTTGAGTCATTTTTTTTCTGAAACTTTAGTTCATCGATTATAGGAAACCCTCCTGTGCTCATATCATCGAGCATTTATTGTTTGTGTATGGATTTTGAATGTTAATGTGCAACATTCGCCTGTGTACTGAGAGACAGTGGAAGTGTGCTTTGGGGGAGGGGTGTATTTGTGGTGTAGGTAGATTAACCTGGAGAAAAAGACAGTGCTTTCTGTTTTGGTAATATTTATCTTGTATAACTGTGTTAATGTACACACAGTAATATTTTCAATATTTCTTGCCTTTTTTTTGCTGATTGTTGTGGTGCTGCAGTGCATAATTTTAGTTTATTTAAAATATGTGGTTATATTACTGAAGTTTTCAATTTGCTATGCATTACTTAGTGTGTATGAGTATGTGTGTGATGTGTGTCATCAAATCAGACACGTTTTATTGTGCCACATAATAATTTCAGCAATGTGAACCTGCTATCCCCTGCAGCTGTGTGATTTTTCTGCTTCTTTGTGGTATCTTTACTGGTACTAATACTAGTGACTGTTACTGCAGCAGTGCAGTACACTGCCCCCCCCGACACTGTGGTCCGGCCCACTTAGCAAAGGTATTCTTTTCCAGATTTGAATTTCTGATGGTGAGCACTGGTTATGTGTTGTGCCTTTGCATCTGTATCTTCAGTGCACAGCGTAATCTTAATCTGTCTGTGCATTTGCATCTCTTTAGGGCCCAATCTCCATCTGTAACTTAAGTCACAGTGGTTCCTTTGGTTTCCCTTCAGAGTATGGACAGGTGTGGTGCTTAATTCTGCATGAACATTGTACTCATTAATATGTGTTTTTAAGCCAGGACCATCATCATGAGTCACTCATGATACAAATCATGTTCATCATCACGGTCACAAATGCAGTCACCAATCAAGATTCACGATCACATTAAGAATCACAGCATTAATGTTTTTTCTAGTTACTTGGATGTATTGTAAGCCTGTTTTGTAGTATGTCACCAGGCTTCACCACCCCACCATTGTACTCATTAATACGTGTTTTTAAGTCTGGGAGTTTTAAGCTACAGCTCATCGGGAAGTACAGCCATAGGCACTCGCATTCCCAATACAGTTTCATACTGGTTAACTCACACCATCATCACTGAATCACGTTCTTCTTCAACACAGTCACAAATGCAGTCACAAATCATGATTCATGATCACGTCATGAATCACAACATTCATTTTTTACTAGTTACTTGGATGTATTGTAAGCTGGTTTTGTAGTATCTCTCCAGGCTTCACCACCCCACCATTGTACTCATTAATACGTGTTTTTAAGTCTGGGAGTTTTAAGCTACAGCTCATTGGGAAGTACAGCCATAGGCACTCACATTGCCAATACAGTTTCATACTGGTTAACTCACACCATCATCACTGAATCACGTTCTTCTTCAACCCGGTCACAAATGCAGTCACAAATTATGATCCATGATCACATCACGAATCACAACATTCATTTTTACTAGTTACTTGGATGTATTGTAAGCCTGTTTTTCAGTCTCTCTCCAGGCTTCACCACCCCACCATCATAGCTCATCGGGGAAGAACTGCCATAGGTATTCGGGTTCCTTTCTATACAGCATGTGAGTTACATTACTTTGAAGTAATGCAGAACCCGTGGAGTACTCCACAATGTGAAGCAGAGTACTTCACTTCATAATGAGGAATGCAAAGTCCATTGAAACCAATGACTTTGTGTTATTCCGCCTTCCCCAAACCACTTCTCCACCAATTGTAAGGTGAAGTACATTAAAATCAATGTAATTCTCCGAACTTCACCTTGTAATTGAGTGCCAAGTGAAATTTTGCAGTTATTCATGGGATTGCAGGTCACATGGGCTCTAGACTGTTCTGCACAGCCTCAGTTTTGGCCTGGGTAGTGTATGTGTAGTGGTGGCTGGAAACAGTTTGCTCTCAGAGCTTTGTGATTCGAAACTTCTAAAATCTGTTTAAAATGCCTTTTTGAGTAATTTTCTTTGCCCAGAATTTACTACATCGATTGTAGGAGACCCTTCTCTGCTCATATCATCGAGTGATTTTTGTTGTGTGTGAAACAGTCAGTCTGTGTTCTGTGTACCGTGAAATGTGCTTTGAGGGAAGGGCGTATTTGTGATGTAGGTACAGTACATTAACTGGGAGAAAATGGCAGTCTTTCTGTTTTGGTTATATTTTTCTTGTATAACTGTGTTAATGTACACACAGTACTATTTTCAGTAATTCTTGACATTTTTTTGCTGATTGTTGTGGTGCAGCAGTGTATAATTTGTCTGTTTAAAGCATTTGGTTATATTACTAAAGGTTTTCAATTTGCTACGCATTACGTGTAGATTGTGTGTGTGAATGTGTGTGCAATGCATGCCATTAAATTGTGCCATAGAGTAATCGCAGCAGTGTGAACCTGCTATCCACCACACCTGCACCATTTTTTATACTGCTTTGTGGTATCTTTACTGGTAATGGATTGTTACTGTTATGCACTAATCCCCCAACTGGTAAAATGTATTCCTTTCCAGATTTGGATTTGTGACTTGTGTGCACTAGTTAGGAGTTGTTGTGCCTTTTCATATGCACCCCTTGAGTGTGCAGCGCAATCTTAATCTGGCCGTGCGTTTACAGTGCACCATTAATTCTGGGAGACTGCATTTCTTGTTATGCTCACATTTCACTTCATCACTAGGGAATTGTCTGGACACAAGACAGTAAGTAGCATTTCATCAACACTGGGGAATTTTCTGGACACAAGACAGTAGCATTTTGGGGATGCACATTAATTCTGGTGAATCTGTGTGTGACCACTTTGCGCATGACTGAGTGCGCCATTAATTCTGGGAGACTTTGCATTTCTTGTTATGCTTTCATTTCACTTTGTCAGCACTGGGGAGTTTTCTTGACACAAGGCAGTAGCACTTTGGGGATGCACATTAAATCTGGTGACTGTGTGGGTAGGATGCTACCAATATTGTTGTCACTCCACCTTACTTCACTTTTAAAGTGGAATGACAATTATTTTATGCATTATTTTACAATTGAAGAAGCAGATGTACAATCAACCATAGGCATACAGGGGTTATAAGCAGAGATCTTTTGAGTGAGGCAGCCAGCAACTACACATATAGGGGAAAGAGGCGGTATATATTTACTTTAGGGGACACACCTTGGAAGTGAGTGCTCCTAGTGAGAAATATGGCCGCATGCGCTTTGCAGTCACTGATAAGTCATGCCCCCACAGAACAAACAACATATTCCTGGACCCAGGGGGGCAGGGGAGGTGGAGCGCCCCCACAGAACAAACAAGCATAAATAAAGCCAAAACTACCAAATGTGTAGTTATTACAATATTTAAACAAATCAACATATTCCTGGACCGGGGGGGCGTAGGGGGGGGGAGCACCCCCACAGGACAAACAAATATACATAATGCTATGGCAAAGTACTAGAGCCAAAACTACAAAATGTGTAGATATTACAATATTTAAACAAATCAACTTATTCCTGGACCCAGAGGGCGTGGGGGGCAGAGCACCCCCACAGAACAAACAAACATAAATAATCTTGTTAGCGCTGCTAATCTTGTAATCGCTCGCTTACGACAAACTGTGCCACTTTATAATTTACAGTTTAATGTTGTTAGTGATGCAAATCCTGTTATCAGTTACTTAAGCTGCATTCCTAACGATAAACACACATTTTCACTTATTCACTGTGCCTTTACAGATTTACTTTTTTATAGAGTAATATGCTAATGCTGACTATTTATGATGTTGTAATGATGTTACCTATTTGTTCCAGGGAGGGGGGGAACAGTACAGTTCAGTAACATGGGCGCAGATATATCCGATGTGGCTACACACAAGAGGTGTGTTTCGGAGTGGGGAGAACTGATGTTGGAAAAGGGGGCATGGCTAACTGCCGCCCTTTGGAGGAACAAGTACCAGTAATCCGCAGAATTCCAGATCCAGGGCACTATGTGTCCCCTAATATAAATAATCACCAAAGAGGCCCTGTATGGGGTGGTAGCTTAGAGAGGTGAAGAGGAGGGATATATTACCGAGGACTGGGGGAAAAATTGTGCTAAAACCATAGAAAGTGAGATGGCTGTCATGTACTTATTGTGATAATGAGGGAGGAGGGGTAGCTAATTGGGACACTACTATAGATGGGGTGGGACTTTAGCCAGGCTGGAGTGACAGGGAAGGGTGGGTGCAGCAGGAAGAGTTCATATGGAAAGAGTGAGAGCCAGGGGTAGAAACATGGCGAGCGTCAGGATGGAAAGGGGGAGTTGCGGAATTAGTGGGCTCTGCTCAGTTCAATCGATCCTTCAGAACTCACCTAACAATATCCTGTATGGGACTGTAGCTAAAAAAAAAAACATCCACCCACAAGAATATGACATGCATTGTGGACAATGGGGATCACCCAGTATACTTGTGCATTTTTAATGTAATACCTTAAGCAATGCATACTAAAGCAATGAGGTAATTAGTGAGCTCTGAAATGCTATAGCAAGAGTTGATCCAGTGTACTTTGCATTTCCACATACTGCAAGACATGTTCAATATTCCCCTTTCAATACAGTATTACTGTTTCATTATGGGTGGAAGATATACTCTTAACATGCTAGCCATAACGGCTAATAAGATCTTCAAAAGCAAGACAAGCAGAGACACCTGTCACTGTACTTAGATTGACATTTAGGTTAGCAAAATCCAGATTAAGCAAGGCTTGAGCTCAGTGAAAAGCCAACAGTAACAAGATTGGATTTCGGTGCCACCGATCGGTAGCAGCTTCTTCTGCTTTATGCGTTTAGTGTCTGTCCATTACCCCAACCATATAGCAGATGAAGAAAAAAGGAACAGATGTCCGTCATTCGGTCAGTGCTTTAAATAATGAAATATAACTGCCTGTGGCTCCTACCGCGTCCTCCTCGAGCTCTGAGATCATGTATACAGTAGCCAAACCCACTTGACTTGCCTGCTGCTTGAAGTTTGAGGGACTCTATATAAACCTCTGAATACAAGTCAGCCCTAGTGTTAGCAAGTGCCTGCACTAGACAAATCAGAGCCAACCATGATACCTGAGCCATCTCCACGTGACAGCAGCAGCTAGACCCAAGCATGTCCTGTGAACACAACTGGGGTTACGGGAAGCATAACGGTGAGAGCTGCAAGTTGCTTGTCACATCTGGTGCCAATTGGGAGTGTACTGCATGGTGTGAGTGTGCTATCTATCCATCGGGAGTGTACTGTATAGTGTGAGTGTGCTACTGCTAGAGTTTCCACCTTTTCAGAACCCGAAGTGGGACATTTCTTACTGAAATATAATTTTTCGCAGGACAGTACATAACCTCGACCAATGCAACAGACTTGCTTTCTCTATATAATCAGAATTAAGGCCAAGTATTGTAGTTTCTTAGTTGCTTCAATTGCTTCTTGTCATTTTAATGTATTTTAGTTAGGTGTTGCAGTTTTTCTGCAGCATTTAGTAGAAAGTTAGAAAATATGTTATCTACTATAAAATCAGGACATGTAGTATTTTTCATGCTTTTTGCAGGACACATCTGCCCAAATCAGGACTGTTCTGTGAAAATCAGGACATGTGGTAACCCTAGCCAGATCGGGAGTGTACTGTGTGGTGTGAGTTACCCTATGGTGGGTGGGTGAGTGGGTGTGTGAGAGAGAGAGAGAAAGAAAACCCAGTGCCATTACAAGTAGTTGCTGCAGGGGACACTATCTGCACGTCTCCATATGCCATATACAGTATTACACTTGCAGTGCCTGTGCCTGTCACCGAAGAACAGCCGCGACAGAGATGGTTCCATTTATTACACAAGGAGGGATGGAGGCAACCCCTCGCAGCCTCAGGCTGCATCCAGCAAAAGCCCCCTCTGTCATCTCTCTTCTATACAAACCCTTTTCTTCTGGGTACCCTGTAATGCTCTTTTGAAGTATGATTCTGCAGCTGTCAGCATCTGCCGGTTTACAGACAGGATAGTCCAAGTCTAAAGGGTTAGAAGGAGAGAACCTAAGGACTCAACAAATGTGGGATTGAACCCACAACCACCACTTGAAAATTGTATGACCTTGAGCAAGTAATTTCATCCCCCTGTGCTCCCAGGAAAGGAGCTTCAATTCAGTGGGCATTTCTGTTCTAAAATAATGAATTCACTCAGTCCCTACAATTAGCCATTCCTGCTGGTATTTAAGTTATGGGGGATTATGAAAGGGGATTTGGATTTGGGCTGTACAGAAACTGTAGCTTGCAAATAATAATGGGTGTAATAAAACCGATTGATCAATAAGAGAAACATGGTTTTATGCCATGTGTGCTTACTAAATAAGAACCTGAAGGGTCAGCTCTAAATCCCTAAATAGTTAATTAACTCAAACTAATAAAAACATTTGCTCCCTTATGGATTGTCTTGCGCTCTTTTAAAGTTAAATCTGCTAACTATGGGCTTAAAAGTAATTGCCTGGGAAATGCATGCAAAACTGGAGAATGTTCTAAAGTTATGAACATGTTTGTATTTATATACAGTAACCTTTCAATAATATATATATATATATATATATATGGCAAATGTGTGTAAAATGTTAGCATGAATGGGGACACGACTAGGTTCCTAGCCACCACTTAAAACAGCAGGAAGGAACGTTCAACATTAAATAGCATACAATACTTACTGCCACACTCTTAAAGGGTGATCATAGTCTGACATTTAGAAATACAGAACTCACAGATTAGTTTGACATTTTCCTCTTTAATTTTTTAATTAATCCCCCACCCCCACAAGGCAGGTTCATTTTTCTGGTTTCCAATGAAAAAGGTCTATGAAAGGTTTATTCTGTTCAGTTTCTCCTGTACTGGAGTCATTGTCTAAGAAAGTATTTTTCTTCCTAATACAGGTCCAGCCAGTCAACCTGATCATTAAAGGAGTAGTGAACCCAGAATTTGTAAAAGCATATGTTGTGCAGTGTTTTGATCTGTATGTGAAGTCCTAGTGTGTTCTTTCTTCTATCTGCTATCAGGAGTTTTTACTAAATTAGTCTGCTAGCTTTATGGTAGTTTTATGACCCCCAGGATCTCCATCTCAGCCAAGTTTATTGCTTTTCTTGTACCTATAATGCATCTTATCTCATGTGACAGTGATGTAGCTGAACCCAACGATTCAGCAGCAAGCACTGCTTTACAATACAACAACAGAGATGGCTATATTTTAAAAATTATACAGAGTTCAGCTTAGTGACTGTCCTCATCGCAAAGGTCTTTTTGTTGTGAACACATTTTTTTTTTTAACCTTGCAATTTTCCTCCTGATAGTAGACAGAGGGAAGGACACACTGGGACTTCACACTTCAACTCGACAAAGCCTATGACTGCTTGAAACTACTGTACTTGTTATTGTCCTCACTATGTTCTGTATTGTTTCCCCAATGTGGAACCTTTGTAAAAGAGTCTTGGCTCAAAGGTGTCTTCTGAAATAATAATAAATAAATAAAAAATACACACACAAATCAAAACACTGCACAACATATGTTTTTACAAATTCTGGATGTACTACTTTTAAAAGTCTGGGTTGATTACACCTCCCTATTCACACACACACACACACACACACACACACACACACACACACACACATGCATTTATACAAGTATGGGAGCTCAGGATGTACTTCCCCTTAAATGTAATACGACAACCTTAAAGTCAGGGACCTACTGGCACCACTTTATAAAATGGACAGTCTCGGGTGGTAAATTCAAGGGTATTTTTGGGAGCAGTGCTGGACATGAAATAAATTCAGGGTGAAATCCAACACATTTTATGTGGGATTGATCATTCCTGGCAGGGATATTGGGGCTGGTTTCCTCATTATATACTATAGTTTTGCGCTTTATTTAGTCTGTTTTAGGCATCTCCAACGTTACATTTAGCACATGAAGAATCCTTCCCAGTTTTGCTCCTGGAACTGAGTCAACCTTTTAATTTCACTCCTGTTAGTTTCTCTGGGTCCCCACACCTCATATGGAATAGCAACCTATGGAATAGCTTACTAGTGGAGATAACGGACAGGAAGACAGTACAGCCTTCACTCAACTTCTGGCTACTGTACTACCGCCATGTAATTGTTCTATACTTGCTAGTGCACTATTCATTGTACTTTTACTCTACTTGTTATTGTTTTACTAACATACCATGAAGCCAGCAGAACAGACCCCATGGTTTATCGAGTCTGCTTAATGGTCAGTGCCTATGCCAGGCAGCGATTTTTAGCCCTCCCTCTCACCTACACAAGGACCCCTATTTCTCAGTGGAGCTCCTGGATGTACCCTCCCCCTGCACCTATCCCAGCCCTTATTGAACTCCTCCACTGTAGTAGCAGCCACTGGCTCTCTGGGCAATGCATTCCAGGTCTTCACCACTCTCTCAGTGGAGTAGTGCCTCCTTGTTTCCCCCATCAACCTCCTCCAATCCAGCTTCATTGGGTGGCCCCTGGTGGCCCCAAATTCTCTTAGCTGTAGGACCCCCTCAAGGCTTACCCTATTGACCCCTTGAGATACTTGAAAACCTCTATCATATCACCCCATCTCTTCTCTCCTTCAATGAGTATAGGTTGAGTTCCCAGTCGCGCCTCATAAGGCATTTCTCCTAGTCCCAGTACTATCCTAGTCACTCTCCTCTGTACACTCTGCAGCAATGCAATGTCCTTCTTTAAGTAGGGATGCCAAAACTGCATGCAGTATTCAAAGTGTGGTCTAACCAGACTACTGTACATTGGAAGGAGTACCTCTCTGCTTCTTGAGGTTATCCTCCTGGCTATGCACTCAAGCATTTTATTTGCTTGTGCCACTGCCCTTCTACACTGCTCTGAGTTGTTCATTTAGGCATCTACCACTACTCCAAGGTCTCTACCCCCCCCAAAACCTGCAATGTCTCCTCCTCCCCAACAAAGTTTATGTATGAGTCAGGTTTTTGGCTCCCAGGTGAAGAACCCTGCATTTCACAGCAACATTATACTTTAGTCTCCAGATTCTTGACCACCCCCCTAGAGTCTCCAGGTCCTCCTGGAGGTCCAATTCTCCCTCCTCCTCCTCCTCCTCATCCACCACCACCCACAGTTAAGAGCCATCCACAAAGAGACTCATCCTACTCCTCATATCATTTTTAAAGTCCATGACATAGGCATTACATAGGAGGGGACTCAGCCCTGACACCTGTGGTACCCCACTTGTGATTAATCTTAAGGATGAGACCTCATCCCTATCCTCACCCTCTATACCCACCAGCCAGTTTCCTATCCACCTGCCCATCCTCCACCCCACCTCCATACTCTCCAACTTCTCCAGGAGCCCATGATGTGGCATGGAGTCAAAAGCCCCGCTGAAGTTCAGAAAGAGGACATCCACTGACCTGCCCTGATCCAGCGCCCTTGTCACCCCTTCATAGAACTCCACCAGATTTGTCTGGCAAGATCTGCCATTAACAAGGCAGTGCTGGAGAATGTCTATGTGACCCCAAGCCCTCAGCACCCCCTCAATCCTTTCCTTCAGGATGCTCTCCATCACTTTGCCCACTACCGATATCAGGCTAACCGGCCTATAGTTACCCGGCTCCTCTTGAGGATCTCCGTTGTGGATAGGCACAATGTGGGCCTTTCATCTTGCTGAGTCATTTTGTTTTCCATGTACACTTTGTTGTGGTAATACCTTTTTATTAAACTAACTGAATCATTTTTACAGGAGCTTTCCAGACCTCTCGGGTCTCTTCATCAGGTGCAGGAAAGGAATAGGTGCCAGAACTGGGGGGTGGGGCTAAAGGGATGGAAGCCACTCCACTTTTTATTTCTGTATGGCAAAAAATAGTATACAAAAAGTGCCCTTTGTACCCTCATAAGTGCCCTTTTAATTCTCAGCACCCTCAGCTTTTACCATCTTCCGGCACCCTTGAGGAAAAGCTAACCAGCATTTCACAATATATTCAAGAGTTTGTGGTTCTTATATTGCATAAGAAATGGTAGCCTGTAAACGAAGCTATTTAATACAATACAGGTGACTACCAGGAAATAGGCTCCATATCATTAAAAAGTTAGAGATCAGACAAGCAAATGGTGAGCCACTTCAAAGAGATACCATGACAAACAATCAATGGCTGAAAAAAGTTCCCATTGAGTATGTAGGCTGTGTAATGCAGCCAGTTCAGTAAATTAAGCAGTGTCTGCATATATGGCTTTTGTAAGTCAATTATGTATGTGCAACATATTTTCCATGGTAAAGCTACGTTTTAATCTGCTTACTGTGTGACTTCTTGGCTTATACCTGAAAATCAGTGTGGATTTGTTTGGTGTGCATTCCTTTCCAATAAAAAATCACTACATAAATTAAATCAATCAATCAATAAGGGAATCGCAATAATGTATGGTGTGTATGCACTATATACTTAACTGGTTAATAGCAGGGCAGTCTTCCTACCTTACTTTGCTGTACAACTAGTGTTAGTCTATTAATATGTTTAAGAATGGGTTTGTTGTTTTGTTTTTCGTTCAAGCATGTCATCTCGCACTGTATTTAGAGCTGTAGTATATGCTTATAATAGTATAGATTTACGCTGTTACCTGTTTCATCTGTTGCCATAGGACCCTCTCACTGGCACCACAAGTACCCCATTGCTAAACATGGATGCCGTCAGTCACCCATCAGTATCCATACTGCACATGTCAAGTGGGACTCAACCTTGCAGGAGCTCAGCATCTCCTACAACCCCTGCAAAGCACAAACCATTTCCAACAATGGCCACTCTTTTAGTGTAGAGTATGACAACAGTGATGACAGCTCAGGTCAGTGTGCAAATGAGCTTGACTTAATGGTTACATTTCCTAATACAACTGTATTGCATTGGAAGTACGATCTGGGATGCCTGCACTCACTGATAGGGTGAGGCCTTAGTGTAATATCACAGGGTCTCAGTCAGACAGCATGCATTGTGCTTCCCAGAGATGCCATGGTGGGTGCAGCAGTCAATGTCTTGTTTTTAGTACTATTAGACTTGAGAGCTGTGTTGATAGTTCACCTTCCTTACTAAAGTAGTGTGTGTGTGTGTGTGTGTGTGTGTGTGTGTGTGTGTGTATCGGTGGGGTACTGCTGTTTTTATGTGTCTGCAAACACTGTGCCTAGAGGTTGTTCAGTGAGGAGACTGCGGGCTGCTAGCCACCAAGTGTAGCTGTAGCTACTGCACCTGCTGCTGGTGGCTGGGGATTTTCACATACTGCCGACTGCCAGTCCTGTACCAGAGCAACTGTAGACGTGGAGTGTCAACTGCCAGAAGACAGAACATTAACAAGAGTTACAGGAGAGTAGAGAATCAAAAGATTGACTGCGCCAAAATGCACTGAAAATTGATGGGTTAATACAAGTAAGATAAAAAGTTTGAGCGAGATGCTCATCGAAATGCATATAAATCACTTAGAAGTGAGAGTTGAGTCTTAATAGTGAGTCTCACTCTGAAAGAATTAGAATAGATAGTGCTGCAGCGAGAATATGGTGGTAATAAATGAATAACAGATTGTATCACCTCATCTCTTAGTATAATAATGAGAGCAGTATATAATAAACACCAGTCATTGATTTCAATGTAGATTATATAGTTTGATGAGGAATACAAATGCTGTATGAGTAGGCATGTAACTCGTACCCCTCAAAGGTCACACTATATTTATTTAGATTATCCTGCACCATTACACATGTTTATTTCGGTTTAAGCAGAGGCCAACTTACAAATGGAGCGTTTTTATTATATCTTTTCAAGCATGTCACTAATTTTATCTTGGAGGATCTGTATCCTACTGTATGTCCCACGTGGACAGATGCTCAAAAAACTTTATAATTAAAAGTGTTTCTACTGTATTCTGAGCTTCTGTTTCCTTAATATGACGTTGTGCCCCACATATTATCCTTTTTTTCCACATCTGGGTGGTCAGCTGTTGAGTTGTCATGGTTTGATAGGTGGAGGTGAGAGGCGTGCATTCAAACTGCTATTGCAATGTCACTTTTTCTAGCTGTTTTGTAGTGGCTGAAATTACAGAGACTGAATTCAGATGCCAATGAGGCTGAATCCAGGGTCTGAATTTCTAGGGCAGGATTCTCATAGAAACATCGACTTTGACAGCAGATAAGGACCGCTAGGCCCATCTAGTCTGCCCATTTCCCTACCTACAGGATAGGCTGCAAATCCTAGTTAACCAACAGCCTATTTCTTCCTACCCCCCACAAGAATTGCCTTATGTCTGTCCCATGCATTCTTGAATTCTCCCACAGTTTTAGACCCCACAACCTCCTCAGGAAGGCTGTTCCATGCATCCACTACCCTATCTGTGAAATAATACTTCCTCACATTGCCCCTGAACCGCCTCCTTCTATCTTTAAATTGTGTCCCCTTGTTCTTGCAAGTCTCTTTTTCTGAAAGATGCTACCCTCTTGGACTTTGTTGATTCCACTGAGGTACTTAAAAGTTTTTATCATGTCCCCCCTCTCCCTTCTTTCCTCAAGGGTATACATATTAAGCTCCTTTAGTCTCTCCTCATACGGCTTCTCTTGCAGACCCTGCACCATTTTAGTTGCCCTCCTCTGACTGCCTCCATCCTGTCTATGTCCTTGCGAGATGGGGTCTCCAGAACTGGACGCAGTACTCCAGATGGGGTCTCACCAACTGTCTGTACAGAGGGATAACAACTTCCTGCTTTCTGCTGATGATGCCCTCCCTATACATCCCAGTATACCCCAGCCCTCCCTACTGCCTTCTCACATTGTTTACAACCTTAAGGTCATCTGATATGATTACCCCAGGTCCCTTTCCTTTTTGTTGTTGTTACTACCTCCCACCCATTGTATATTCTTCCCTGGGTTCTTGTTTCCAGGTGCATTATTTTGCACTTCTTTGCATTGAATCCTAGCTGCCATACTTCTGACCATTCCTCCAACCTTGCCAAGTCCCTTTCATCCTTTCCACGCTCCTTGTGTATCAACCCTGTTGCAGATCTTTGTGTCATCTGCAAAAGGCATATTTTTCCTTCCAGTCCCTCTGCAATGTCACTGATGAAGACATTAAAAGGACTGGACCAATACTGAACCCTGCGGTACCCCACTAGTAACCCCCCTTTCTTCAGAGTGGACTCCATTTACAATTACCTTCTGTGTCCTGTTGTCCAGTCTCAAAGCATATGCGCTCGGTGCATCTCAGCTGCCCTGGTGCAGCTGAGATGCGCCAAGCCCAAACTGTGGTATTCACAGAAGATGCACGAGGGGATGCTCCCAGTGCATCCCGTCTGTGAATACCACAGTTGTGCCCAACCCAAGATACACTGGTACAATCCCCTGGTCAGGCAGGGAAACCAATGGGGCAGTGCATCCCACAATGCACTGTACCCAATATTGCCATTCACAGCTACAAACACTCAAATGGGGCCATTAGGCATGCAGGGCACAATGGGGACATTTACATGTCAGTATGGCCCTATTTGCATGTGTCTTGCAGGGATGCACCAGGCAGAATGCACCGGGAACCTGCAAGGGCTGTGAGCCACACACATAGCCCCAAGTAGTCAAGTTGAAACCCTCACCCTTCCCCTGCCTGACTGCAGTCCATGCATGATCCACAAAGTATCCCTGGTGGTCCAGTGGTCCCCCCACCCAGATCCCCAAAGAAACAGAGCTCAGCAGAATCTCTGGTGCCCAAGTAGAACCCCCTCTTCTTGTCTGCATCCTAGGTAAAATGGAACTCAACGGAGCAACATCCTCTGTTGTCTAGAAGAACCCCCCCTACCCTGAACCAATTGTAATACTGATGGCAATGCTGAAGGTCTGCTGGTAGTCCAGTGGACACCCCACCCAATCAAGCACCTGCACCCCAATCCACTCACCTGTCCCCACTTGTACCCACCATCGGCAGGCAGTTCAACCCACCCACATACCACCATGGCTGCCTGCTGACTGAGCTGTCTATGAATGACAGCTACTGTACACCTGGAAGCCCATTGGTGGACCCTGTCATCCGAAGGACTTGCAGTGTGTACTGTACTCTGTCATTCGTAAATGACAGAGTACAGTACACACTGCAAGCCCATTGGTCAATAGGGTCCACCAATGGGTTTCCAGGTGAAAAGTATCTGTCATTCACAGACAGCTCTGCTGGTGGGCAGCCGTGGTGGTATTCAGGTGGCTTGAGCTTCCCACTGACAGTGGGAACATGCCTTGATGAGGGGGTGGTGAATTGGGATGCCTGAGTGGTGGGAGTCTGCTGGACTACCAGGAGGTCTTTGGCATTGGCATCAGCATTGCACTCGGATTGTAGTAGGGAAGGGGGTTCTTCTAGATGACAGAGAATGTTGCCACATTGCATTCCATTTTACTGGGGATGTGGGCAGGGAGGGGGGTTCTACTTGGGCACCAGGGATTTCGGTGAGCTCTGTTTCTTCAGGGATTAGGGCAGGGGGGATCACTGGACCACCAGGGATACTTCATGGTTCATACGTAGACTGTGATCGGACCAGGGAAGGGTGGGGGAGTTCAACATGACTGTGGGGGCTCAACTTGACTGCCAGGGATTGAGGATGAGTCATGCTTTACGGGGTTATGGGCAGGGAGGGGGGCACAGTTATGCATCAGGGATGCCTGGTGATGTACTATCTGTACTGGAATATGGGTGGGGGGCCTGGACTGCCAGGGTAGGCAAGCTGCAGTGCTGCTGTCTGCAGTATGGCTGCCTGTCTGTGGGTGGGCACCCACTTACATCTACTTGTTGAATACTTATCTTTTGGAGGTGCATCTCCAGACTTGCTCTGGAGATGCACCTCCATGGTGGATTGTGAATGGGGCTGTGCACCATGTGCGTGGGTATGCCCCCTGCACAACCCCTCTAGAGGCACCACATAACATTGTGGGTGGTGTGCCGCACATCTGTGATACACCGTCACATCCCTGCCCTTACTGAATCATGTTAGTGTGCAAGTCGGGGATGCACCAGTGCACCTCAGATGCCCTGGGTGCATCCCTTTTGTGTATCCTGCCCCTAATGTTTTAGATGCTTACAAAATGTTCCTCACATTTAGTTGTTAGCTTTGGCCATTTTGTAAACATGCACCTTTATGCTTTGCAGATAATGGGCAATGTGGAATTTGGGGTACCGGGTGAAAATGTTGTATGCTTAATAGTGTATGACAAATCCCCAAGATTGCAACAGCACAGTACAAGACAATGAAAGGGTGCAATGCCACCTATGGTTCTGTGCACAGTGCTACATCCTCTCATGATCGGAGGCAGAGGATAATACCTCTGTTGGGATGGGCTTCTGCCAAGCAGCTGCCATGGCTTGAAAGGATGAACCACTAGCAGGAAAAAAAGCAGGCAGAGTGTTTGGGACCAAATTCAATTCCCATTCCCAGAGGCATGAAAATGTTCCTTTTTTCAGACTTTGTGTGATATTTACTGAACCCCTGGAGTTAGATATTTTAGTTGGGGGTTCGGGGGCACAGTCCCCCATAACAGGGGTGCAGTGGGCTCATAAACGAAGAGTTATGCTGCATGCAATATATCACGCTGTTCTGGCAGCATGATACATGCATGCGGCATAATGTCTTGTGACATTATGACCCTGTGCCAGAATTTGGAAACAATGTAAATTGTCTTGTTCTTCTTAGTTCATCCTCATCCAGAAACAGATGACATGAATAAAAATCAGTGCTCAGTAAACATAATGCTGCAAACACCCTTGAAAGCCACTGGGATGGCAAGGCTAAAAATGGTGGTGCTGTAATAATAATAATGATAACAATGATAATGATAATAGTTTTGTTTATTAAGCACAATTCAACTAGTACCAAAGTGCTGTATAAAACACATCACATGTTTAAATATTAAATGACAAAATAAAATTACAAAACTTAGTAAAATACTAAGCTCACCATTCATCTTAGTGCCTGACTGTTGAGTAGTTATGGATAGATATTGAGGGTGTGCTCCTCCATTACATTAAAGTAGACAGCAATGGCATACTTGCCTTGACCTGGCCAGCCTATGTGTCTTTGTATTTGTGCAATCACAGCCCAGTGGGCAACAGTTTAACAGGCAACAGTTAATACTTAAAGCAGATTAAATCAATGTTGTCTTAGGGCCTCAATCACAGAAAGGTAGGGATATCCAATGGGTTGTGCATATCCCTGTTACAGAGCACCACAAGCAGATGTCCATCTATGCTGGATGGTATCTTCAGCCCAGCCCACCACTCTCCATTAGTGCAGCACTTCACACATGGGCAAGGATCGGCACTGGGTGGAGCAGTGGCAAACATCAGGCACCCAACTGGATGTCCTTGTTGGCCCTTGGTTAGCTCTCCTATTCCACACCAAGTGGGGGAGTATAGGATATGGCAGTCTTTCTACAAGGAAAAACAGCTTGTGCCAGAATGTCGCACAGTCGTCAAAATCTGCTAGGAGGGTTGTGGGCAGGTTGTTGTGAGGCTGATTGAACCCCCATAGATGTTGTGCCACCAGTCAGAGGGGGTACATGTAAGTGCTATGGCATGTCATTGGGCTACAAAGCTTGCTCCCCCACTGCCAGTTCTCCATGCTGTGTAGTCCATTAGGGGAATGGCACATTAGTGCTCCTTACTCCCTTGTCTACTCCTATCTAACTGCCCACATAGCTGTGCAAGTGACTGGAGGATGGACAAAAAGAGGGCATGCTTCCAGGGTTGTGGATGAGCAGAGGTCTTCGCATGTGCACAGCTGGACCTCTGTACACAATTAGCCCTACTATGCATCCCCTCCAAAGAAGCACAGTACCACTATGCTGTTATTGGGATCAGGCCCTAAGAATCTTTCATTTAGTGCAATTGAAAGTAAATACTGGAGAAGCAGTTTACAAGAACAATAGTTCATAGGACCTGTATCTGGATGCTAGGAGAAAGCAAATATCCAGATTGTTTGATCTGCATGAGTCTCTCAAAACCACAAACATGCAGTGCACTCAAAAGCTTCAGTGTCAGTGCAAGAGATCATGGGTATGCAATCTTTGTGCAGGGCAGTCTGACAAGGCTTAACTAGAATTAATTCACCATTCCACTTAAACCAGGTTTCCCATTGAGCTGGTTTATAAATTTATGCACGAGAACTGGAGGGACACGGAAATTAAACAGCTTTGATATTTGTGCTCTCATTCCTTGCATCCTTTTATGGATACTACACACTGCTCTTTTTTCACTTACACTACCTCTGAGTGTGTTACTTGCCTGATTTCCTGAAGGCTAACCCTTTGCTTATCTGAGATAACTGCACTGCTTTGAGGAGTCCGAAAAGGACAAAACATGTGTCTATGGTTTCTTGCTCTCAGTCATATCATGATCGAATACAGTATGAAAGCCTGTTTAAAAGGTAATATTTGTTCTGGTGAACCCTTGTCAGACTTTTACTCACAAAGATTTGCACTTTATATGTCTCAGTAACTGACAGTGTTGTTGATAAATGCATATGTTGTCATGCGTGAGTGCTGTTGAACCTGTGCAGCATGTATATGGTCTGTAAAGTCTGTTACATCTGTCTTGAACACACATACCATGTATGCTCCCACACCAGGTCAATGTGCATCTTTTAATTTAAGGAAACACAAAGTTAAAAGACGTGACACTGATTACCACCTAAAGACCCCCAGCTGATAACGTCTGCAAAAAGCCAAAGAGGCCCATACAGTGTCACGTGCATCATGAAATATGCAATGCACAACTGCAACAATTCAATCTATTTCATGCAGGACTCTACATCCCTTCTCTGTTGTTTAAGATTTCTAAAAATGTAGCCCCAGGTATTTTGGTTTGAAGGAGCACAACACCCACACATTGCAAATGTGATCTATCTGTTTTCTTGTCACCAATCAAATCTATTTTCACTCATACAACTCCCAGAATCAAATGAGATTTCAATGGTTCCATGGCAGCCAGTTGACAAAAAATTTGCTGACCAACATTACATCAATGGCTTTATGCTGACCATAGTCAAAGACAGAATAAAACCATCAAGTAAAAGGTTTGTTTTTCTGAAGGGGTTCTGCCTCCCTGACGCCCTATATTTTATTATAACCAGCTCCGAGTCAGAGCTGATTCAGGGAGGGTTGCAAAACCTGGGGAAGTTGTGCTGGGGTCCCGAATGGACTTTACAGTGATCTATTGTTGTTGTCACTGTCTATGACATCACTGTGAAGTTTTTGCTGTGGTGGCCAACTCGATTTCAACAATTGGAAAATGGAGGCACCCTGGATATTTAAGTATCTTGTTAGTAGCGTGAAGAAATAAAAATGCAGTGAAATATGCACAATATTAAGAGATGACTACTTTTAACAATGCAAATAAAATAAAAAACAATGGGCCTGATGCATTATGCCAATGCACATGGAAACTGGGTGTAAAGGCATAGATACGCTTGAATGCCAGACAGTAGGGGTCCTGTGGACCCTACATGGCATTCACAAATAGTGCACAAATCTGAAATATGCTGGATCCCCCAGCTTCATGGATAGCAATGCACCATGGGAGTTCTGGTGGTGTGCCCACACTTCATGGCATTCACAAAGTCACATGCTGTAGAGCACTGGGGTGCATAGGAGGGTGGTCATTATGCCAGGGTGAACCCTGTCATAAAGCCTTATGTACCCTGCCCCATGCAGACCAGACAAGGGAATGTCCTCAGGGCAGGTTGGCAGCAGGTGGACAACTGCTACATAGCATGCCAGCCCCATCCCCACACCCCGAAGGCTGACCCCTCGCACATATGGTACTACCCAATCTTCCCCCAGAGCAGCAACCCCCCACCTGAGGGAAGCACCACTGTGTTCATGCTGACCACAGCCTGACACTGCACCAGCAGGGCTCCCAGAGGGGCACAGCACCCCTTCACTTGGCTGCACCAGTGCCTGGTCCACACAGCACCCCCATATGGGTACCTGTTTTGGGTGGTAGAATTCTCCACCACCACACACATACTGATACAGTGGTGCTCCTGGTCCCTGTCACATACACCGCTGGCCAGCGATACCCCTCACACACCTGTGGCACCAACACCCCCCCGCATGGTATATCAGTGCCATGTCATGGGACAGTTGGTGGAACTGTCAGCCACACACCTCCATGGCCGCCGGTTGTCCGACATCCACAGAGGTGGACAGCCAACAGTGTGCCTGTCTGGGTAAGGGATCCACTGTTGGACCTAGTATGGGTATCCTGGGTCCACAGCTCTGCCCCTGTCAACCTCGCATGCCCCTGCATGCCAGGAGATGGTTACAGACAGGTGGCCGGCATTTGTGAATGCCACCAGGTTTGCACCTGTCCATAGGTGTGGAGCTATGTGGATGGGATATGCACCTCAGGTGCATATTTACCATCTGTTAGTGCATAGCCCCCATTATGAATATATCCAAATGATAAAGAAATTGATTTAACTGATGGCTGGGAAAAATGTAAAATTTATAATGTGTGAGGGTGTAGTGTTCCTTTAATCAGATGTCTGAAATTTGGGACAGAACAGAATAAGTGGTGAACAGCTAATGATTAACACTACACTGCTAGACAAATCTATGTTTCATTTTAGTCTCAGAATATATATGACAGACTGTAAATGATCTTTCCAAGGTCCAGCCCAGAACTGTGCAATTATGGTAGCGTTACTATATGTCAAATAAAAAACTGTAGTGCATTTCATGAGACCTGTCTTACAGCAGTTTTTACTGTTTACGTGCCTTTTTTTCAGTTAGGGAAATCATCGTAGACTAGGGCTTAGAGTACTGAACAGTAAAACAGGACAGAACAGGTTTGTGTTCCACCACACCCATTGACTCACCTTAGAAACATAAAATGTTATGGGCAGATAAAGACAATAGGTCAATCCAGGCTGTCCATACCCTGTGTCAATCAATGTGCCAGTCTAGCACTGGCCAGACTGCAGTCTGCTACACAATGCCTATTTCCTCTGAGACTGTGCCCATGCTACCCTGATCTGCTCCTTTTTAGCCGTTGCCCTCCCAAGTCCCATGAATATGTCTCATCCATGTTTAAATACATTGACTATCTGGAAGTTAACAAGACCTTGTAATATGTTGTTCCATTTGTCCGCCACACTCTCCTTAAAGAAATATTTCCTTGTGTCCTTCCTGAACTTGCCATTCACCAGCTTCAAGCTGTGTACCCTATGTGATGTTGCCCTCAAAAACCCAAACAGTCTTTGACTGTCCACATTATTAATATCCTTTAGGTATGTAAAGAAGTCTATAATACCACCTCCCCCTTCTAGTCTCCAACTAGTATATGCCTTCGTTCTACAGTCGCTATAGTCCGGTGTTCCCTTCTGATCCTGGCTCATCTTGGTTAGTCTTCTCTGAACTGAATCCAGACAGTTGTTGTCTCTGACCTTGAGCAAGTCATGTGGCTTCCCTTATCTTCATTTCTCCTAGCTCTATATCTGGGTGAAGGCAGGATCAATAAAAATTAGGCGTTGCATCACAGTTTGGCATTTATGAGTAAACTTTTATACTATAAAAACTAAACATCAAATCAAAGTGGAAGGGGTGTGAGCAGTGAGTACAAAGTATTGCTGGATAGGACTCTCTATGACTTTCTGTTGCACTGAGTCCTAGCCTTCATTTCAATATAGTAGGGCTCTGTTCAACAACTGCTCTATGCACTATGTGCCCCATGATTTTATATGGAAAAAAAGAAAAGACCCAAGCGTCTTGCATTATGTGATGCTTGGTAGGGTGAAAATTCCAGCAATATTTATTGCTGCTTTTTTTACATTTACATTTAAATGTACATGTAAATGGAATAACATTTTGTGTATAGAGAACCGGACAATCACTTATTATATGGTTTTATTTCACATGATTGCATTCCTCTCAAAATAAGGCTTTATTCATCAACAAGCTATTACTTTCTGCATCTCATTTCCCAGTGTTATGTTCTTGCATGTATATTGTACACAGTTCATTGCTGAACAAAGATTTTGCATAGGAAATGGGTTCATACATTGTTACTCAAGAACTCATGAAGAATATCTGTGTGCATGCTAAGTAGGCAATCTTTAATAATTTCTTTTTGACATGTTATGGTTTAAAGTGCTTTTTAAAAGGAAAGTCCCCTTAGCTTATTATTCTGTTTCCCTGTGTAGTCTGCCTAATGATTGCCTCTACTGTACCCTCCTAATTTTATCAGCATTTAAACGTAATGAAGGTACACAAGTTTGATGTGAAAAGCTTCTCAGCTGCATTGCAAAAGTCATGACCTGACTCACGTAAGGCATCCGGGAATTTTATGCTGTTTTGGAGTTAAAACCTGCAGTAGTTACAATGTATTGGTAAGTGTTGGTGCTGTCTCTTCAGTCTCTATGTTCTTGTCTTATGCTGGCCATGAAACTTCTCATGGCATAGTAAGGGCTCTAATGTTTTCTGTAGTTTAAAGAGTATCGAAGTCAGAAAAAAAATGCTTTTAGAGAAATAGAGGGACTTCACAAGACATGTAACTAGAGATGGGTGAGGTGGCCCCAATTTGCTCCGCGAAGTGATTTGTAGAGTGAAGGGGAATTTGTGGAGTGCTCCGCAACGTGAAGAGGAGTACTTTGTGTTATAATAGGTAACGCGAAGACCATTGAAAACAATTAGTTCTCCTTACTCTGCCTTCCCAAACCACTATTCCATCAATTCTTAAGGTGAAGTACATTGAAAACAATGTACTTCGCCTTACCTTGTTTTTAAGCTCCAAAGGCAAATTTTGCAGAGATTCATGGGATTTCAGGTCACATGGGCTCTAGATTGTCTGAGGTGCCGTCTTTCGGATGAGACATTAAACCAAGGTCCCATCTGCCTGGATTGGTGGTAGTTCAGGTGGATGTTAAAGATCCCATGGCACTTATCGAAAAGAGTAGGGGTGTTTTTATTGACATAAAAACATAAACAGCAACACTTTAAAGTAGGATAATCGATAGAACAACACTTTTCCATAACATATAACATAACAAAATCAAAAGAGATGTGCAAGTCTTACATTGTAAACGCCACTGAGAACACAAAAATCATGAGAAGTAAAACTATTAACAAATATCCAGTCCACTTTTAAATTTTTATTATTTGAACTTCAAAGTGAAGAAAACCTTTCCACCATTTACGTAAAGTTCCTGGGGTCACTCTTGATGCGCCCTGTATAAATCAGTATAAGCTCCTTGATGACTAACCGACTTACACAAGAGTAAGGCATTCTCTTTGATAAAGAACCCATTGAACCCTGGCTTGCTATAAATAATATCTTAGACATCCCAAAATAAGGATAATGTTTCTTCGTGGAAATTCAGACAAATTCTTGGGATAACATCCTAGAATCAAAAATTCATAAGACATATTACCTAACCATTTAAATCCCAAAGCTTTTCTAGGTATGACCATAAACCGGTCGCATATGAACATCTAAGAAAAAATGTTCCATCGATTCTTCTACATTAATACAATCCAAGTATGGGCACAATCTTTCCTGTAAAACCTTGTACCTGCATTTCCTCTGACATTCAGTTTCCGTAAAGATCAGCCTCGTCTCCATTGTTTTGAGGCATCCTCTTACAGTTTAATTGAGCTAATACACTAGAATTTAAAGTCATAGGACAATTTTTAAATCCTGGTTCTGAGGGAAGAGTCAACGACATTAGAAAATGATAAAGCCCTTCATGTTGTTATTCAGAATTACCTGTTTCTGTGTTTTCCATTTTGAACAATTTCTACGTTACCTAAAATATGATGGAATATATAAGTAGCGATTCAGTTTAGAATTATAATGTACCAATTCTTAAAGTATTTACCCATTGTTTTCAAGTTCCATGACTCTACTGCCTCTAGTTCTACTTTTAACCCTTCTTTAATTGAGTTTGATAAAAACAAAGCATGCACAAAAATCACTGGGTCTACCATTCCTAAACCACCTTATTTTCTATTAAATACGTATAGCTCCTTTTAACAGGATTTAAGCGATTTCCCATAACATTTGAAAAACACACTATATATTCTAGTCTCAAGACACAGGAAGCGGAAAATCATCGCCATTACTGTATCGTTGGAAGAAGAAATTGTTGATTACCTGAACCTTTTAAATTTGGTCATTTTCCACTGTTTCCATCTATTAACCTTTCTCTATTTTAATAATGACATTCTTCAATTTTCAACAGGTATGTTCTGGGAACGAACAATATCCCTAATATTTTAAGAGGTTTACGGAGATGTTAATACCCTCCGACACACTTCCTCAGCACCAGTAGCTCCAATAAATAATCCCTTTGTTTTATTTAAATTTATTTTGCATTTGATACCTTTGCAAAGGCCTCAAATGCAGTCACAAAATAATTACTGAGGCCTTATCTTCCAAGTATACTACTAAATCATCAGCATGAGCTTGTATCTTAAATGCAAATCCCTCTGCCCATTCACTGTAACACCCTTCCAAATCTGTCTCGAAACTATCGTTTGCAAAAGGGGTCTAGAGCGAAAATATAAAGAAGAGGGCTTAGAGGGCAACCTGTCTAACCCCTAGTTAACTTAAAACCTTCGCCTACTTGATCTTTTAAATATGGAATTACTGTATAATTATCATATAATTTCTCAATTATTTTCACTAATTGCTTTGGAACCCCATAATGCTTAGGGTAAGGAAAAGGAACGCAAATGAACTCTATCGAAGGCTTTTTCTAAGTCAGCTAGCATAGCATCTAGTTGACCCTAACTCAGTAAAATACTCAGTTACATCTCGAATCAACATCAGAGCAGACTGGACTCTTCTATCTGGTAACCCACAATATTGAAAGGTGAAATAACTTCTTTAGCTAAATTCTTCAGCCTATTATTTAAAATACCAGTAAAGATTTTATAATCAGAGTTTAAAGAGTGATTGGTCTCCAGTTAGTAATGTTTTGCTTATCCCTGACTTAATATATAAATCAATAACCCTTCTGTAAAAGAGGATAGATTGTAGCTTTGTCTAAAAACCTAAATAAGAGACATAGGCACTGACTAGTTCGTCTGAAAATAATTTATAAAAGTTATTGAATCCTATCTATTCCGGAAATATTTAGTTTCAATAACCTAATGGAGCTTGAAATCTCTGTTGGAGTGATAGGTCTCATACCTCGATCTCCCAACTAGGTTAACTGGAATTAAAATATCTTTTAAATAGGTGGCCATAGCTGAGTTGGGATTGTTTCAAGAGGCTTCAAAGAGCGGTAATGTTCTACAATCACTTCTCTTAGTTGGGCCACAGAGGATACCAAATTACCATCTGAATCTTTGAGTTCCTCCATTTCATAGAATCTCTTACCTGTTTACATATTTGAATGGATCCCCAATGGGTGATTTTTAATTCCATTAGTTAAAATGGCCTGCATGGTTTTCCCTCTATCATACTGGAAACTCTTTCATTTTTTCTTTAAGATTAACAATTTGTTCTGAGTAATCCATCCTAGAAGAATAAGCTATAGTCATAAGCCTCTGTAATTGTTGTTAAACCTAAATAGTGCAGGAATTTGTCATTCTTTGCTCTAACTCTTGCAATTTAAACCATTTCCTTAAGTCCGATTTAGTCTCTAACCACCAATCTCCCAAATCTGAATATAAAAGCTACTGATAACCTGGCTCTTAATAGGTATCTCACCCCAGCTTGTATATATGGGTTCTAATGAGGAGTTATTGAGTTTCCATCTAACTAGCCTTTTTTTGCCTGTCTGAAAAGCTAAAAGAACTTAATAGAAAGGAATGGTCCGAGAATTCACTAGGAAATATTTTAAAGATTCTATTTGCATATTAGGTGACACTAACATATGATCTATTGAAAATCTCTTCCCTTTTAAACGAAAACCTTCTCCAACCTGTAGAGCATTATGACAGTTCAAGAGTCCAGCACTTTTTATAATTTTACATAAAGCATTAGAGTCACAGTATGTTTTTATTTTTTACTAGCATGGGTTGAAATGGGACAATTAAGTCCCCCCATAATACTCTAACTTGTTAATAAAGGGCTGTACTGATTTAAGACAATTAACTCTACCTGCTTTTGTTTGGGGGTTATAAATGCTGATAAACCTATAGCTTAGCCCTTGCCACTTCCATCGATAATCAGGACCCTTCCTGGTATTAGATCTATCAAATTGTGTAACGGAAGTCATATGAATTAAACACTATTCCTATACCATCTGCAGAATCTTCCCCAAATGACCAAAATGAAGGGCCCCAAAACCAATCTCTTTTAAATGCCACCAACTGATCTATGGAATACATCCATGTCTCTTGTATAAAACAAACAGAAACAGGAATTCATGTATATAATGAAAGAGGGTTGTCATTAACCATATTCAATAAGCTATGAACATTCAAAGAACCCCAAACCAACCTCATTAACCTTTTAAGTATTTAAATCATTGTTTTTTCCTCTTTTTCTTTTTTTTATCCTTGTAATTATCCGTGATTTGTGACCTGGTTGAAAGTGAGGATTTTTGAGAGTCTGAATCTTCAACCTCTATCTCAGTGTTACCCCAAGAGGAAAACAGAGCCGCATATGAGTTACTGGTATCAATCTGTTCCACTGGGGGGGGGGGATTTTTTGATAGTGAATTCCGAAAAGATCTTCTTTGGGGCAGTACAGTCACTGGTTTATCAACGGTGGCTGCCACCACCACCGCATCTGTGACCCCTTCCGTATAACACACTGGAGGGAAATCTGAGAGGTTAGGGGGACCCATGTTGCCCTTAACCATTTCTGAGGATATCTCACGCTGATCCTCCCCACTTGGTGAGTTTAATTTTTTGTTCAACACCTTCCCTTTTAAACCCCCTTCTTTCCATTTTCTCTTGCCTAGAGGAGTTTCATCTGATTTGTTGCAGGGGAGGGGCACGTATCCTGGAGTAGCTTTAACCATGGATTCTTGGGCTTCTTGATAAAAACCTCAGAATTAGAATGAAGGATTTTTGGGCAGCCCAAGGACATAGTTTGAACACATGGCCTTTAGTTTCGCTAAATCGCAACTTGATAGATTGCTGCAAAACATGGTTAAATGTCCTACCTCCCACAATTATCACAACGGGGCTGATCGTACACACTTGAAAGAAAAGGCTCTAGCCCACACACTTTATAATATGCATCGGGTTGCCCGCTGTAAAAACATACCCTCTATCTTTTCCTAACAAAAGGAGTTAGGTATATGTTCAATTCCAGCCTCTGTTTGCCTTAATTTAACTTTATACTTCCATCCTCCAGTCCAGAACCCTCTGTATCTAAAATAGGCTCTGGCTCACTTAGTACTTCACATTTTTTAACCAAAGGGTTATGTCTTCCACCCTTACCCCTTCATTTCGGAACATAACTGTAACAAACTTAATCAGGGTTTTGAGGTGGTATAACAATAAAGGGTGTCCACATAGGAGAATACTTAACTTGACCATACCTAACTCAGAACAACTCTAAAGCCTGTTGAGAAGAACTTATGTCATAATTGTCCTCCCTGAAATATTAATGAAGCATAAACATCCTGAGGGTGAAATGCAGTGAGTCTTTCAACAAGGTTTTCCCCACATAATACCTATCTGGCCTAGTTTCTAACCCTCCTTTATACCTCAGCCTCACAGCATTACGCCTAGGGGCTGCTTCCCTATAGAATTTGAGAAAAGTTCGGACATCAATGGCTTCTGTGAAGAGGGGAGGGGGAGGTTGTACAGTGACCCCATCTGTACTAAACCCAATGGGCTCCTGCAAGAGAATTTCCTCCTTCTTCTGCTGGCCACCTGGAATCCACTCAGGAGAATGCTGAGATAAAGATAAGTTCGAGTCTCAGCTAAGGATCAGGCTTCCATACACCAGCTCACTGTCTGTTTCCACCCTGCTTCACTTAAAGCTTTATGAGGTGACCAAGAATCTTGTGAGCCTTTTTATGTAAAAAGGGTCTGCCATCTGTATATCAGCTGTAGACTTTTTGGTTCATTTTGTCAGAAGAAAAAGAAATCTGTAGTCCCACTTTGGGAACCGGCAGTCTTTTGATATGTACAGTGAGTCAGTTGCTGAAATCTCTTTGACTCTGCTGTTTGAGCACAAACCCAGCTACCTTGTTCAACTGTGCTGTTTATTTTCACAAAAGTAGATGGCAATATATTCTGTGCAGATAAATCATTTATCTTCACTTCGTTACTCTTTGACATTATCAGAGACCGAAACTGGCAGTAAGCACTCACTTTTAGCAGCAGAGATAATACCAGCCTGTACTGAATTCAGAGAGATTATTTGTTCTTGGGAAATGGAGCTCAAGCCTTGCTGCTCTAAGCTCTCTTCCACAGAGCTGTTGACAATCTTAGGATCAGCCTTAACTCTGCCTTTGTGCTCTTCATTACAATCAGGCTGACACCTGCTGTAGTCAGGGAGCTCAACACACTGCAGTGAAGCTTCATTAAACATGACAGAGCATTCTTTTTAACACCAGAGGCAAACTCTTTTGCTGGCAACTCTATCCTGCTAGAACTATAACTTAAATAAGACACAGTACCTTTTTTTGCTCCATATTTTGCGCCACTGTCCTGCAGTCTGTTTGCTGTGTTTAATATCTTGGCTTTCTCTGTCAGCCTGCAGTTTTAAATTCATCTCGCTTCCTTTGAGCTATCTGATGAAATCGGTTCTTCCATTTCTGCAGAAAACATTATCGCAGCATTTTCCTGTTTCAGACCCACATTTAGAGGTTTAATAGCGACTTTTCTGTAGAGGTTGCAGGTTCAAATACCGACAATACCTTTTCTCTTCCTGTTGTTGCAATTTCAACTGTCCAGTTTCTTTCTTGTTTTATCCAAAACCGATTGCCCCAGCTCACAAAAGCATCCTGAGTTCAATATCTGATTCAATTTCAGCCAAATCCACGGCTGGAGCCTCCACAACACCTGGAGCAAGAGTGAGCTAGCTCTCCTGCTCCACAGACTTCCTTCTCCTTCCTTGTCCCTTGGGTAGCCATCTTGAAATGGCCTGTCCCCCTACTAGCCACAATGCATTTTATCAACACAGCAGCATCAGAGTAGGGGAGTTCCGGTGTCCTGGCCAAATTCCCCTCATTCACTAAAAATACCACCAACAGCTTAATCTGGTTCAAGGTCAGTTGGCATTCATCTGTATCCCCCTTCCCCGGGTCGTGCCTGAAAATAGGCAGGATTTGTCTAGTGCACTTACCCAGTCAACAAAAGCTAAATAAAAAAATAAAATAAAATAAATTGTTCTGCACAGCCTCAGTTTGAGGTAGAGTGTATAGGAAGCTGTAGGAGACAGTCTGCTCTGAGATCACTCTGTGAGTCAAACCTTCTAAAAGCTGTTATACAAGCCTTTTTGAGTCTTTTTTTTTTTGGCTGAAATTTTAGTTCACCGGGTGTAGAAAACCCTCCTGTGCTCATATCATCGAGCATTTACTCTTTGTGTGTGGATTTTGAATGTTTATGTACAACATTCAGTCTGTGTACTGAGAGACAGTGGAAGTGTGTTTTGGGGAAAGGGCATATCTGTGGTGTAGGTAGATTAACTTGGAGAAAAAGGCAGTTCTTTCTGTTTTGGTGATATTTTTCTTATAACTGTATTAACGTATACACAATAATATTTTCAATAATTCTTGCCATTTTTTTGTTGATTGTTGTGGTGCATCAGTGCATAATTTTAATTTGTTTAAAATATGTGGTTATATTACTGAAGTTTTCAATTGGCTATGCATTTCTTGGTGTGTGTGTGTGTGTGTGTGTGGTGAGTATGTTTGTGACATGTGTCATCAAATCAGACACCTTTTATTGTGCCACATAGTAATTACAGCAATGTGAAGCTGCTATCCACTGCAGCTGTATGATTTTTGTACTTCTTTGTGGTAGCTTTACTGGTACTAGTACTAGTGACTGTTACTGCAGAAGTGCAGTACGCTGCCCCCCCTCCCCCGGCCTGCTCCAACCGGCAAAGGCATTCTTTTTCAGATTTGAATTTCTGATGGTGAGCAATGGTTAGGTGTTGTGCCTTTGTGTCTGCACCTCTTCAGTGCCACCGCAATCTTAATCTGTTTGTGCATTTGCATGTCTTTAGGGCCTAATCTCCATCTGTAACTTAAGTCATAGTTGTTTCTTTGGCTTCCCTTCACAGTACTGGACAGGTGTGGTGCATAATTCTGCCTGAATATTGTGCTCATTAATATGCATTTTTAAGTCAGGACCATCATCATGAGTCACTCGTGATATAAATCTCGTTCTTCATCATCACGGTCACAAATGCAGTCACAAATCATGATTCACGATCACGTCATCAATCACAACATTAATTTTTTTACTAGTTACTTGGATCTATTGTAAGCCTGTTTTGTTGTATTTCTCTGGGTTTCACCACCCCACCATTGTACTCATTGATACGTGTTTTTAAGTCTGGGAGTTTTGAGCTACATCTCATGGGGGAAGTACAGCTGTAGGCATTCACGTTCCCAATACAGTTTCATATTTGTTGTCTCACACCATCGATAGCGAATCACGTTCTTAATTATCATGGTCACAAATGCAGTCTCAAATAACGATTCACGATCATGTCACGATTCACAACATTAATTTTTTTTCTAGTTATTTGGATGTATTGTAAGCCTGTTTTGTAGTATGTCACCAGGCTTCACCACCCCACCATTGTACTCATTAATACATGTTTTTAATTCGGGATCCCAGGGAGTTTTGTGGTGCAGCTCATCAGGGAAGTACAGCCATAGGCATTCACGTTCCTTCCTGTATAGTATGTGAGTTACAGTACTGTAAGTAATGGTGGTAAGTGGCTAATTTGCTCAGCAGTGATTCACGGAGTAATGTGGAACCTGTGGAGTACTCCACAATGTGAAGTAGGAGTACTTCACTTCAAAATGAGGAACGCAAAGTCCATTAAATTCAATAACTTTGCATTATTCTGCCTTCCCCAAACCACTTCTCCACCAATTTTAAGGTGAAGTACATTTAAATCAATGTAATTCTCCTCACTTCGCCTTGTAATTGAGCTCCAAATGAAATTCTGCAGTGATTCATGGGATTGCAGGTCACATGGGCTCTAGATTGTTTTAATCTGCACAGCCTCAGTTCTGGCCTGGGTAGTGTGTGTGTAGTGGTAGCTGGAGACAGTTTGCTGTCAGAGCTCTGTGATTCAAAACCTCTAAGAGCTGTTTAAAATGTATTTTTGAGTCATTTGTTTTGCTCAAAATTTACTACATCGATTGTAGAAAACACTTCTGTGCTCATATCATTGAGTGATTATTGTGGTAGATGTTGAGTGTTAATTTAGAACAGTCTGTCTATGTACTTTGAAGTGTGCTTTGGGGGAAGGGCATATTTGTGGTGTAGGTACATTAACTGGGAGAAAAAGGCAGTCTTTCTGTTTTGGTTATATTTTTCTGGTATAACTGTGTTAATGTACACACAGTAATATTTTCAGTAATTCTTAACATTTTTTTGCCGATTGTTGTGGTGCAACAATGTATAATTTGTCTGTTTAAAACATTTGGTTGTATTACTAAAGGTTTTCAATGTGCTACTCATTACTTGTAGTGTGTGTCTGAGTGTGTGTGCATTACATGCAATTAAATCAGACACCTTTTATTGTGCCATAAAGTAATTGCAGCAGTGTGAAACTGCTATCCACCGCACCTGCATGAAATTTTTATACTGCTTTGTGGTATCTTTACAGGTAGTGGATTGTTACTGCCATGCACTAATCCCCCAACTGGCAAAATGTATTCCTTTCCAGATTTGGATTTTTGACTTGTGTTCACTAGTTAGGTGTTGTGCCTTTTCGTATGTGTCCCTTGAGTGCGCAGCACAATTTTAATCTGTCTGTGTGTTTGCAGTGCACCATTAATTCTGAGAGTATGCATTTCTTGTTATGCTCTCATTTCACTTTGTCAGCACTGTGGAATTTTCTGGACACAGAACTGTGCCATTTTGGGATGCACATTAATTCTGGTGACTCTGTGTGTGACCCCTGCATGCAAGACTGAGGTGCCATTAATTCTGGGAGACTGCATTTCCTCTGTTATGCCTCATTTCACTTTGTCAGCACCAGGAGTCTTCTGGACACAAGACAGTAGCACTTTGGGGTTTAATAGATTAATTCTGGTGACTGTGGGTGGGGTGCTGCCAATATTGTCACTCCCACCTTAGTTTCATGTTTAAAGCGAATGATAACACAAAGTAATAATAACAAGGCAAAGTGAACCTTTCCTATGGGGCACCCCACGTAGCGAAGTGCCAACATGAAGTGGTCACTTCCCATTCAAGATTTTAAATTTGCTGCATCTTTATGTGTAACAGAACACAAGGAGAATATAACTTCAGCTGGCTTGTGCATGTGCATGTCATCAACTCTCATCATGCCTTGCATAAGTGAGGTCATGACCTTTGGAATGGTGACAAACAGGTTTTCAGACCAGGGCAAACAGACTGAGCTAACTTTTATACTTAAATTAGGACGACATCAGGGGATGCAAGAGAAGGAATTACTGTTTTTGCTTACAACCACACAGGTATACAGTAAATAGGCTAAGGGACTTTTTAAAAGAATAGCAGCAACTGTTATGATCATCATCACTGTTGAATGTATAGTTTGGAAAACACATTTTTTAGAAATTAATGTAATGACACTGATGGACCTTCATAATAGGATGGTTTATAAGACTGATTAGGTCCAGTTTGGCATTGCATCTACTATAAATAATTTCTCACGGTACTACTGCAGATACTTGGATAATAAGTCAGCTGATCAGCACATGCTGATAATGCCCTTCCTGAATGGATAAGGATTCTGGATATAGGCAAACACTTTCTCTACCTCCCATCCCTGTTCCTTCCTTATTGTCTTCTACCACCCATTCATCACCGGCGTGTAGTCTATCATCTGGTAACTTACCTCACTGACTTGCACCACTCCCACCTTCCCTTATTGTCTTCACCACTCCATTCATCACCGATGTGTAGTCTGGCACTATGGTAACTTACCCACATCGACCTTGCGCCACTCCCACCTTTCCTTTGCACTAATACTGTACATGCTTCTCTATTGTATTTTTCACTCTATTCTAGTAATGACCTTACATCTTCCTTAGTATGAAAAAAATAAAACTCCTCTTTCATCCCATCCCATTGTGACTCTTCTCAGTTTGTTCCCCATTTGTCCCATCATTTCACGTAACCTACGACTGAGAACTGCATGTCTGATTCCAGTGTTTAAACAAGGAAGTAGGCTGAGGTAGCGACCATCGACCAATAAGCTTGACATCGTGGTCTGTAAATTATCAAAGGAATAATCTATGATGAGATTATGAACTATATGTTGGAGAGGGGATTGATGGATAGAACCAGTATGGTTTTAAGGAAATAGATCATGCGAGCTAATTTAATTAGCTTCTACAAGCATGTTGGAAACTATTGGATCAGGGAAATAAAGTGGATGTGGTATTGTTGGATTTTAAGTGCTTTGACACGGTCCCTTGTGGGTTAATAATTTAAAATTGATGAAGTTTGGAATTATAGTAGTATTATCAAATGGATAGAACATTGGTTAATGATGAGAACACAATTGGTCAGGAGATAATAGGGATTTCTATCCAAAGCTACGAAGGTTTCATGGGTACCATAGGATTCAGTTGGGACCACTATTGTTCGTATCTTTATTGCAGATTTGGTTAGTCAATAGTGGAATAAGTTGATAAAGTTTGGTTGATGATATTAGTTGGGTGGAGTGGTAAATACTTTGAGGATAGGCTAAAAATTTGGTCAGATTAATTGTATATAGAAGAATGGGCAAACAATAATAAAATGAGTTTAAATTTGAATAAATGTGTTGTTATGCCCTATAGGTGTAGAAATATAAATCAGGAATATTATTTACAGGAGTAAAAATAAAGATCAGATTGTGAAAAGATCTTGGGGTATATATATATATATATATATATATATATATATATATATATCAACAAAGATCTAAAGAAGGATCCCACTCGTAAAAAGTAGCAATGAGGTCATGTATTTGGTTAATTGTATTTGAAGAAGCTTAATTCAAGTAGGAAGAGGTACTGATGCCTTTTAAATCCTATGAGACCTCACTTGATTATTGTTCGAGTTTGGAGTCCATTTAATGAAAGATAGAAAATGATAGAAAAACTCAAAGGGCATGTACAAAATTGATAAAAAGTATAAAATACAAACCCTATGAAGAAAGATTAAACAATTTGGGGTTATAGTGCATTGAATATAAGATGTGTTAGTAGAGATTTGCTAATGTTTCGCAAATCTTACATCAGAAATGTAAGGAAAAGATCTTGAAATTCAAACTAGAACAAAATTATTATCTTAGAGGGCACAAATATCAGATAATAGAGGAGCTATAAAACTAAATTAAGAAAATTTAGTTTTTGTCCCAGAACAGTCAGACTATGGAATAAATTGCCAGCTGAATTAGAAGAGACTTCTAGTCTTAATGCCTTTAAAGCAGGCTTAGATAGTTTTATTTCAGTTGGTAACTTCAGTTTCCTCCACTGAAATGGTGGGGACAGCTACTATGGGCCCTGGCCTTCTGGTTGTCTTAATAAATCCAGTATGAAATCACAAATCAATCTATTTCCAATGGTATATTTCTTCAAGAACACAAGTTGGATTCTGTTACTCCCTGCCCTCTCTCTATCCATCCCATTGTCAACCACCTTTTCCTTAGTGAAAGTCCAGAAAAAAGGGTTCTCTTCCACCTGACTAATCACATCTGTGGCACAAACCTCTCCTATCCCATCTCCTTGAGTTTCAGACTTTCCATTGTACTGAGACTTCTACTGTTTAGTTAACAACATTTTCTAAACTACTTATCACAACAATGTTTTCTCATCCTTAATCTCATTGATGTGTTCAGTACTATTGCTATGTCTTTCTACTTGCCTAGCTTGAATGCTATGCTGAGGTCTCTGTTACTCTGCAGGTTGGTTAAAATCTTACATCTCCATTCTCTAATTCTATAAAGATTAGAGAGGTGGTCCAAAGTGTGGCAGAAATTCTATACCAGAAAATTGCAAGGTAATGCAATCAGGTAACAACAATCCCAGGAATGAATACTGGATGGGAGGCTTAAGATGACACTGCCATTGAGGAGAGAGAGGGATCCAGCCATCGCAGCGACTCCCAACAATCTAGCCAGTGTCACCAACAAAACCTACAAATACAGCCAGAATGTTGGGATGCATGGGGGAATGATGGCAGGAGGAAGGAGGTGATATCGTTTTGTAGCATCACCAGTGATCTCTATAGGATCACCGGTAAGGCTGCAGTATTCTGGAATACTGTGCCCAGATCTGGACCCTTACCTGGAGGAAAGACAAATACTGGTCAGAGACATTACAGCATAGGAAACAAATGATTCAGGCTGTTAGCAGGCAGATGCTATAAGAATCGACTTGATGGCCCAGGATATGCACTGGCTGAAGACTTGAGGAGATATGAACAGAGATCATCAAGTTCCTGAAAGGAAGAAATAACTAGACTGTGGGAAAGATTGAACAGAACTGGTTAATCAAGAAAACAATTGCATGGTGGAAACTTGGGGGGAGATTCTAGAAGGGTTTCAATTACAGTTTTATTTTACTGAGAGAGTGGTTGAGCTATGGAATGACATACCATCAGAGGTGATGGGTGCAACAACCATTAAATGGTTTCAAACATGACTCAGACAAACAAAAAGGCTTAATAGTTACACATGGGGAATCATTAAGGCTGGGCGTAAGGGGGGGGGTGAGACAATAACCCCTGACTAGACATTAGGTCCTGGGCAAGGATAGGGTATAAACAGAGCAGATTGGGTGGACCAATGGTCTTTTTTCTGCCAACATGTTCCATGTTTTGTTTCTATGTTCTTTTCTCCGGTGGTTGATCTTCCTTTGCCTCTAGAACTTTTCTGTATTATGCACCCCAAGGTTTTGTCCTTTACCTCTCCTCTTTTTCATTTATCTCCACTTCTGACCTCCTTTTCTCATCTTTTGACTCTTGAAGAATTTCTTTAGAGATGAAATTGAACTTTGTATCTCCTACGACTCTTTTTTTATCTAGCTCCACCTTTTTACTTTGCTTGTTACTCACAGATTAAATCCTGGCTCCACCTTAATTTGGTTTTATC
This sequence comes from Neoceratodus forsteri, assembly GCA_016271365.2. Lineage (NCBI taxonomy): Eukaryota > Metazoa > Chordata > Ceratodontiformes > Ceratodontidae > Neoceratodus > Neoceratodus forsteri. The sequence goes on along the minus strand of CM057455.1, from coordinate 1,134,953,489 downwards.
TTTGTGTTCCTAAAATTGAGCCTCCTAAAAAAAACAGCTTAGCCAGAATGCCACTACTTCCACCTACTTCCTTGACTCTGACTTGGCCTTTGCCCATTATGTAATAAATGTTGTTGTTCATCTTAATCTCAAATGCACAGTTGCTTTGCACGTCACAGTGAGCTATGAATCTCTCTACTGCTTTCTCTGCAACACTGCCTCCAATGTTCCAGGTAAGGTAGGTACTGGCCTATTTTGTTCTCAATTTTTTTAAATACTCCATTTTTGATGAGTACCAATACTCATCCCATTCCTTGGCAATGCTCTCTAAATACTTCAAAAATAGATTTTCCCCCAAGTTTAAAGGGTAGCCCATGATAACAGCAAACCAAATTGAGTGACTCATAGTTGAGCACTTCAATTTAGTTGCTTTCTTGATCAGCAATGGGGAAAGAATAGTATAGGGAGGGAATAGCAAGGGAAAAGAGGAAGAACAGTGAGAGAAGGGAATAGTGATGCAACAGAGGGAGTAGTGGAATGGGCTAAATGGGTATGTGAAGCATCATTCCACTCAAATACCCTCCTAGTGTAGTGGGTAGGGACACAAACTGCAGTGCTGGTGGTCCTGGGTTCAGGACTGTACTCTGGTATTTTTATTTTGCAGGCATCTGTCTGTATTTTAAGTTCTCAGGCCCTTTTTTTCCTCCAGTGCCCCCCACCGTAGGTGGTTGGTATTAGTATGGGGATGTGGGGGTATAGCCTCTGCATAAAACAAATATTTGTTGAAATATTTTATTATTTTTCAGAAAAAATGTCTAAACATACAGCTTATGGCCTATATTTTCAAGTAAGTATGCCAGGTACAGATACATAGGTCCACTTCAAAAAAAGCTAGCAATATACAGAAGTAACCATAAAGTATTATACATAGATATACTCACCAGGAGGGAGCTTCTCTCCGTTAATTGTTGCAGGACATAAGCACACTGTGTAGGCCTCTTCCTTGATTCAGACCAATCCCTCTTCAAGGCATCGGGGAAAGAGCTGAGTTCTGTGTGTGAATATGTTCAGCAAGGTCTGGAGTATATCTGGAACAGAAGCAAATATTCCCAAAGAACCTATTGGATATCATGCTGAAATACATTTAGAAACATAGACAGATTACAGAGAACCATAGTTGTTATATGTATCTGATGGGGATGATATGTCCTTTACTGTATCTAGATACTGTAACTTAAACCTCTGACAGCGAAGGCATTATAGGGATCCTAAGAAATCATTCTTTCCTAGTAGTGCTACTAGTTTATAACTCCCTTACAAGGGCCATTATCTACACTCTGAGTAAAGATTATATCGCTGGCTATTGCAGGCCAAAGAGAGTACTCAGCCTATGCCTACCTGGGATTTACATAACTCGAGTCACGGGGCCAACAGAGTCTGAATTTGGGGAGTTGTAATTCTGAGGTCAGAACACCTGTCTAATTTGGAAAGGACTGGAAAGAGAGGCAAGATTTTCTGTCAGTGTGGGGACTATTGGGTCTCCATTTGCCAAAGCAGAGCTCTTTGTTTGGAGGTTCAGAGGGTGAGCCATCTGAGTTCAAGAAAGGATAACTTTGGGAGGTCCCCACAAATTCCAAGGAGGAAAAAAGGGGACTGTGAGGGATCTGCTGGTGTAGAACCTTGGATGCTACAGCCTGTATTTCTTCCCAGAGTTGCTGAATCCATGGACATAACCATAGAATGTGTAGTAAACCCCTCCTGCTCCTTGACTCCTCCAATGATTATCTGAGTCCAGCAATTTAGCTTTGGCTAGAACTTCAGGAGTGTTGTACCAAGAATGAGTGATCTTATTCTGGATTAACCTAGATCTGGCATCTCTTAACCAGATGTGTGGGTCTCTTCATGTCTACTCCCAGGCCTTAGATGTGATGGGGGTGTGTAGTATTTTTCCCATTTATACTTTGCTTCTTCAGATCGGGAAGGGAGTGTATCTCTGAGTATGGCATAAATGCACCCTGCAAGGCCCTTTGGGTGTTGTAACCAAATTTGTAGGGCTGATGGTTTACCTTGTATTGGGGTGGGGTTCAGGTGATGGAGTGCATCCTTGAGTTGGAGGCATCTCCAGAACTTTTACTGTGGAATATCCTACAGCTACTGAGGAGTGAAATGTGTTTAAATGACCATAGATGTCTGGTCTGCAATGTCTCGCAAGTGTAAATGCCCACAGCTGCCCAATGTCTCCAACAGAGCCATCATACCCCTATAGTGATTGAGGGATTTTGCCAGAGAGGGATGAAAGCAGGTGGAAGAGGGTTCATTTTCATCCTTGCATGTGTGGCAAACCAGTTAGTCTTGGACACCTCTACTATCAGTGAGGTAGGCCCACAGTGAAGCTTATGAAGGGGGTCTGTCTTGGGGTATTTACTAGAGTAAAGGAGTGAAGATGGGTACACAGTCCCTGTGATATCTAGTTCAACTTGAATCCACTGTGGGGCAAGAAGCGAGAGAGAAGACATCCATTTGACCATTTGGGAGAGGAGAAAGGCTCGCCAGTAACCTTCATTCCAGGGGAGATTCCAACCCCCCTGCTCCCAGTGGACCCTGAGCTGGGCAACTGAATCTGGGTTTAGTGCCTCCCAGAGGAATCTTCAAGAGCTTGTCTATGGGCATACACCACTGTTGTGGGTAGGGGATGGGAATGTGCATTAGTAAATAGAAATGTTGGGGTTGAAACCATTTTTATGGTAGTTTTTTCCTGCCAGAGTAAGCTTGAGAAGTTTCCATCTATCAAATTTGCCTGACTCTGGAAAGAAGGGTAGTATATTTGCTCAGAGACTGTTGAAGTGTTGGAGTAAGGAGAATATCTAGAAAGGTAATTTTTAGGATCCCAAAGGAGATTTGTTGTTTGTGTCATCTTCTGTCACGGTGGTCATTCAGGGAAGTAGTTTGGTCATACTTTTGTTTAATTTGAGTTTGAGTACTTAGAGAAGGTACTTATAGGTGAAGCAAGGGGTTATGGAGCACCAGTCATTTACCAAGGGGAAGAGGTCATCAGCGTACATAAGAGTGGTGTATGGAGGCCCATTAATACTCCTACAATATCAGGGTGACTTATAGCATTGGCCAGTGGCTCAACAACCAGGACAAACAATAAAGGGATAAGGTGTCATCTGTCTTGTCCCTCTTTCCAACAGGAATGGAGGAGGGATAGAGTTTATGTTAACTCTTGGAAGGGGAGGTGTAAATAGCTTGTATCAACAAAAGGAAGTTATTACCCATTCACAAGTGTGTAAGGACTTGGTACAGATAGTCCATTCTATAGAGTCAAATGCCTTCTCAAAATCCACTGCAATGGCTGCAGCTGGTGTGGGAAGGGACCTGGCAAGGTGTATCAGGTTCATAAGGGTTCTCAGGTGGTCCGAACTATGAAGGTCAGGGTTAAAGCCCACTTGTGATGGGTGTACGAGACCTGGAAGTAAGGGACTCAGCCTGGATGCTAAAATTTTGGCATACAATTTGCTGTCCATGTTAATGAGAGAGATTGGGTGATAATTGCCCCTGCATGTATGGTCCTTTCCCTTTTGGGGATAACTACAATGGAACTTCCTCATGGAGGGAGTGGAGGTGGTATTGACTTTTCATCTCTTGAAACACTTCAGTAGGTATCAGTGTAATCATTGGGGCTAGTGCCTGGTAAAAATCAGCTGTGTAGTTGTCATTACCAGGTGTTTTCCCCAGCTTCAGACCTTGGATAGCTGAGCTCACCTCTTTGCTAGAGATAGGGAGATCCAATGCTAGGACCTGTTGTGGGTTCAGTTTAGGCAACGAAAGAGCATCCAGAAATGTCTGAGTCTCTCTAATTGTCTCCTGATGTTTGTAGGTTTAAAGGGATGTATAGAAGGAGGTCATGGCTGCATTGATCTTCTCTGTGGTGGTGGTCAGCACCCTTCAGTCATCTTTCGGGGCAGAGATGTGTCTGCTGGCTTGCAGTTTCCATAATTGGTATGCCAGTACCTTGTCACCCTTATCACCACCCTCCCAAAAGGTATGCCTAAGATGCAGAATTTCTACTTCTGCTTTCCTATTGAGAAGCTGGTTAATTTCAAACCTTAGGCCCAGAATAGTTTGACCTGTAGCAGATTTAGGGAAGGGATGGCGTATACTTGAAAGTAACTAGCATCTATCAGTTTGCTCAGAGTAGCCAGATGTTGTTCTCTTTCTGTTCACTTTAGCCGCCAGAAGCCCATAATGCTACCTCACATTGTGACCTAAATGCCTCCCAGGTGTTATCACCATTGTATTGGAAATGGGTTTTCAGCTAGGAAGAGGGATGCTTCATTATGGCCCGGAGATGAAGTCTGGGTTTCATTGTTAGGGGATCCTGTCTCCATTGATGGGGGTATAGGGTCTCATTGATAAGGAGTGAAACAGGGCATGATCTGAGATGACCTTGGGAGAATGTTTAATCCAGGACTTTTTGTTATAATGGTGGGTGAGCCGAGCTTACAAATCTAGTCTTGGCGTGAGGCATTTGGCTCTGAGTAAAAGTATAATCCTCATCCTGGGATGAAAGACTCTCCAAATGTCTGTCAGGCCTTGATCAGCAATTAATTGGTGTACTGCTTTCCCAGTCCTCAAATGAGACTCCATGCCCCTGTCATTTCTATCTAGAGATGGAACTAGCAGTAAGTTAAAATTGCCTCCTATAAGGAGGAGGCAATCACAGGGTGTAAACTCCAGTATCACATCAGCGAGATTATGTTAGGGGCAAAGAGATTACAGAGGGTAATCAGCACTGAGGGGGTGTCAAATGTTGTTGTTACCCATCTGCCGTCAGAGCTGGAGAGAGTTTGGGTAAGAGACCAAGGCAGAGATTTATGCTGGTGAATAAGAACCCCATGTTTCCTGGTGGTAGCATTTGAATGTAATTGCAGGCCCACTCAGTCTTTGGACATGTACTTGTGATCCTCCCCTGACAATTTAGTTTCCTGAGGAAAGGCTACTTTCATGTGCAACTGTTTCAAGTGGGTCAGGATCTTTTTGCACTTCACAGGGGAGTTTAGCCCTCTAACATTCCAGGTATGGAAAGCAATGTTGAACACGCTGCTCTATTATACAGATGTGCGGATAGCAGCTGATTTGAGTTCCCAGGTGCAGGTAGGAAAGGGCCCTGAGAATCTGTTTAGAAAAATCTAAAGGGAATATCTGAGAGGTTGTCTTAACCCACTCTAAAGTTGGCCCTTCCACGAGGGGTAGAGAGATAGGATTGACTCTAAGTGATTACAAAGAAAGCTGAACAGTATTTTAGCAGCTGGTTATTCCAAACTACTTCTGGCGTCTAACAATAAAATAGAAATTTAACTGCACCTGTATATTAAGATTGTTATTGTAAACTAACTACTAATAAAAAGAAAAAGATACAGTTATTGTTTCAAACCAAATAGTAGCAAAGAATGCAAGAGGACTTAACTGGCTGGATCCCCAGTCAATGGTATGCCCTGATGTGTTATTTAGCGGGAAAAGAGGTTGATTGTGGGAAAGAAAAAACTCCCCAACATTCCAGCACTCTAGGCTGACAGTATATCAAACAATCAAGGGTAGCACAATAATTTGCTGCTCTACCACTGTCCAGAGCCCATTGGATAGAGGCCATCTAGTGGACCACCAAACTAGGGATAGGAGAGTCCATAGGAAGTGTTGGGTGATGAACCAGAGGAAGGGGGAAGTTTGCTTGAAATATAAGGAGGAGAGTGAAGGGAGTAGATTAATGGCCTGTAAGATTATTCAAAATTAGCTGGGCACAAAATTTAGCTCCATTCCTTCACGTCTAATTACTGTGGGGGGGGGGACTGGGAGGTCTGCTAAGAAAGGATTGGGACTAGGTGAAAATCACCATCACTGTTTTGAGAGCATAAACATGCTAACTTATGGCAACACTTAAACAGTTTCTAACAATAGTGAAATAACAGTTATGCATAACATTATAAATGATGAACATTTCTCCAAGGTAGGGTGTCTCCCGGGGGGGGGGTCTAAGGCCCAGCCCATCTTGTGTCTTATGGTCAAGCATGAAAGGAGAAAGACCTAGTCAGAGGTTCCACCTAATTTGCCAGGGGTTCTGTGTCCTTTGGTCCATTTGGCTATTACCCTATTTGTCCTCCCACCACCCCTCCCTCCCGAGACCAAAACTTTCAATACTTATCTAATTTCAGCAGCTCATCAGCCTGGACATTCTATTTGGGTGGATGGCTGTAAGTTGCATGTTAGGTGTGCTGGCTTGTGGGCAGTTGGAGAAGAGGGAGCCCCATGTAAGAGTCTGAAACTGGAAGCGTGTGGGCGCCCATAGTCGAGGTTCAGGAATCAAGTACTTTCAGGCTCTTCAGAGGTTACCAGGAGTATCAGTGACCAGGTGAGTGTCCATTTCTTCCTGACTGAGGATCATCTGGATGGTCCCCTGAGAGAGTAAAGATTTGTGAGAAATAAGGGCTGTTATACTCAGTTTCTTCTCTTTCATGTCCACAGTGTTTTGAACATCTTGCTAGGAGAACTTCTACGGTCCTGGGGGTGCTCTCACTTAAAGTGCTGAGATTTTGGTGGCCTTTTCCTCACCTTCAATCCATGAGCTTCCAGTGGCTTGCTAGGCATCTTGGGCAAAGTCTCCGGTGAAGCTCTTAGGGCATCTCCCTGAGGCTGAGGGCATTGATCAGGTCCATTCCCAAGGGTGGTTGGTTGTATTGTCAAAATAAAGCTGTGGCAGCATCCAGAGTGGCAAACTGGTGTACAATGCCATTAACTGTAAGTTTTAAATGGCCAAGTAGTATAATAAAGGAATCTTCAGAGCATGCAGTCTTTGTGCAACTTGTGAAAGACTTTCGCTAGCTGCTAGGTCTCTGGAATAATCCTGGAAGATCTATAATTTTATGAACTCTCCAATGAAGTGTGCCCACCTTCTAGCTCTGGCCTGGATAGCTCCTTCTCCACAAAGTTCAGGATTCAGGCGATTATTGGTCTAGGTTGCTCACCCTGGGTGGGTTTCGACTGAAGGGGCGGTGTGCCACTCGATCGATTCTAGTTGAGTGAGGAGTTTCAGTATTTCTGGAAGTACTTGTGGAAAAATAAAGTTTTCCCCCTTCACAGCCCTCAGAAAACCCTAGGAGCTACAAGTTGTGCCAAGGCTCCTATTTTCAAAGTCATCCAGCTTATCATGCAACTGATGAATTTGTGCTGCCTGTCTTCATTGTCACACAGTGCCTTGGCGACTTCTTCCTGAGCATTTGGTTTTGTTCCATCCTATCGATTCTGATGTCCAGTTGTTGGATGAGGAGTGCTGATGTATTGAGGGTAGTGAGAGTATCTATACTGTGGATGATCATTACAAACACATCCCCTGATAGAGGCCTTTCACCTTCCTTAGCAGATTGCGCCATGCAGCCTGGTAGGTTGAGTCGTCTGCTGTGAGAAGCAATATCTCAGTGCTCCTGTGTCGTATTAATTTTGATTTCAAGATGGAGGTAGGAATACACTTCCAATTATCGTTATTATAAAGTTTTCCCCTCAGTGTTGAATATTTACAGGTAAATGTCAGGTTCTAGGCTCTGGAGTCATGGAGATATTAATGTAGTCACTATCTTGGTCACTGGTTGGCCATGCCCCCATAAAACTGATATTTAAATGTTCGCTGAGTTGGTGTTCAGTGTTTGTTGAGGTGTGCCGAATTGTATTTCAGCAGGTTGCACTGGCTGTTTTGTGAGTCACTGTTTTGTGAGTCACATATTAGCTATCATGACATGGAACAAGTTTAAAGCACTTTTACTCATCAGAATTGTAGTTTACTGACCTAATGTAGAAAATAGTGGGTAAATTACTCTTGAATGCCAAGGTTATCTTGAACACTGACTGCCTTTGTTTGCCACTCTTTGTGTCCACTGATATCCTCTCTCAGACCTTCATTTCCTCCCATGTTGACTGCTGCATTTCCTTAGAGCTCTCATATCTCTCCATATATAACTCCTGAGTGAGCTCCAATCTCTCCTAAATACAGTGGTGCCCAGTATCTGCATCATCAGGTTCCATTTATATCAGTCCCGCTAATCAGAATATTGACTCAGGACCCGTTAAGAACAGTCACTTTGCATTGGCTCTCTTCTTGCAGTTTTCCATCTGTCTACTAGAGCTTAGCTTGCAAAGAGCTTGTGGAAGAATACACGCTTCATTTCATTACATTTTTACTGTTTATAACTAGAAAGCAGATCGGCAGAACTGCCATTTTCAAGTGAGCAGTATACATAAATAACAATAAAACACAAAACATGTAAATGTACAAAATTACTTAAACATGAGCCATCTGGATCTACAGAATGCATACCATACAATCAGGTTTTAAATACAGACACATTTTCACGCCCTAGAATAAATTCAGGCAAATTGTTATAAAAGCTAATGGCTTTATATTTGAAGACTCTTTGGCCAAAATATGAACAGGGGGACTGAGAATACAAATCTTTGTTGCATTTGGTTAAAACATTTGTGAGCACTTCTAGGAAAAAATTCCATTACTGAGTGAACAGATCCAGAAGCAAATGATTTGATCCCTTTTATTGGACCAACACAGATGTAACAGAAAGAACAAAGTACTTAAGCTTTCAAACCAACCCAGTCCTTCCTTGGAAGCTTAATGACAGTTATTTAGAAAATCCCATACTTTTAACATCCAGATCATGCTGAAAAGAAAACCCTGAAAAAAATTCCCACTGGCTTAAAATACTCATTTGAAAATAACACAAGACACATCAGAGAAACTGAAAAGTACAAGTTCAGCTTCAGGTGACAGGGCCTAAAGATCAAATGTGCTTAGAGCATCAAACGTACAGGGAGTACACTGCACATAAATTAAAATGACTTACAGATACCTTCAGAGTAAGATAACATCTTGAGCATAGCGCTGTACAGCCCAATTATGAGTCAAACAAAACCCACTTGATTAAATACATGCTAAATGTGACATAATTGTAAATTGAAACCAAGCTCCACAAAATAGAACTACAAAAATAATGTATACGGCATACAGAGGTTTAAAGTTTCACTAATGTGAGCAATAGTGTCACACTACATGGAATGTAAAACTAAGGTGGAAACATTACCCAACTATACTCTCAAACTGGTTATTATGCTCCATATACCTTAAGGCCTTTGGTGTTGTAACATGAGTTTATACATGATAATATAAATTGGCAGTATAAGAGCCAAACAAAAAAGCTTCATGTCAAGGACCACCAAGAAACTAAGATCATGTAATCTAATATGTACAATATGTACAGATTTCAACTTGACGTACAGAAAATGTCTAAGGAATCTGAATAAGAAATCATAGGAGTTAAAGTCCCCCCCCCGGGAAAGATAACACACACACACACACACACACACACACACACACACACGTCTTAATGCACCATCATTCACATCAATCACTTAATTGTTAGTTAAGGAAAAAACGTGTCAGGAACCTCTCCAAATAATGAGATCATGCATCCTAATGTGTACAGAGTTCAAAAATATGACACTTAATAATCATATTACTATATGTGCTGTAACAGCCCAAGGATTCCAATAGAACCATAATGAATTAAAACCTCCACCTCCCGGGTAGGATAACTATTGGAAGTGAATGCACACTATGGTGAGATAAGAGTCCTAACATACCTTCATTTCCACAAATCACTACAGTATTAGCCAAATGTAATTCATGATCAGGGCCCTATGCAAATGAGATACTGTCCCCCTCAAGATGTTCAGAGTGCAAAATGTGACAGTATATAATAAAACTGCTGTATGTACAGTAACTGGCTATGGAATCTGACTAAGCCCCAATGGAATTAACTCACCCTGGGAAGATAACTAGTGCAAATGGAAATAATATTCATTATGGCGTGAACAAAGAGTCATAACACTGTAACACCATTATGTTATGTACCTGAATATATGCCCACCTCAATGTAACAGCAACCCCACACCCACCACACCCACAACCCACCATACACACTCACCCACACACAAGAAGACACTGAAGTCCTATAATTTCTGAGTGAGGCATTGTGCCCAATGAAATCTTATGCAGAAAAACAGAAGCTTTATTATTAATGTTGGAAAGGACCCAAAAATGGGCAACCAAATGGATTAGCCTGATGGTTGGTATGGCATACAGTGATAGGCTTAGAAAACTTTGTGAACGAAAGCTTACAGTACACACTGCAAGCCTATTGGTCAACAGTGTCGACCAATGGGATTGTAGTGTACACAGTAAGCTGTCATTCAGTGACAGCTCAGTTGGCAGGAAGCTATGGAGGTGTGCGTTGAGCTGTGCAGCCCACCCCCCAGCTTACTGGACATGCTAGGATGAGGGAGTGGGGTGGGATATGTGTGCCTCAGTGAGTGGGGGTCCACTACACTATGGAAAACAGGGTTTGGATGGGATCTTTTTCACATGGGGATCAGTACGGGGGGCACTATGATTTGAAGTGGAAGATCAGGCTGCACTTTAATATGCAAATGTGGCTCACTATGGGGAGGGGGACACTGCTGAATGGGGTATCATTGGTCTGTAATGTGTTAATGAGGATCGCTACTAGGAGGGAGGACACTGCATTTGGAATGGGTATCAGGCAACAGATGTACTTTGTCAGTGTTCGGGGATGGGAGGGCATACCACTAGAATACCAGAGAACATGGTTCATGCTTTATATGGAAACCATTGGGGTTCAGGGATCTGGGGGCTAGCCTTCCAGGGACTGGTGGCTGCAGTGTCACTGTGTGCAGTACAGAAGCCTGTCTGTGGGTGGCTACCAGTTAGATCTTCTTTTTACATGCCTAACTTTTTGAGGCACATCAATGAGATGTGTGGGCAGATGTGCTGCACATCTCAGCTGACTAGAGAGATGTACCACATATTCATGGGCATGCCCCCGGACATGCCAGGGGCAAGGCTATAGGGGGAGCCACAAGCTTAAGTAATCTAGGTTCAGGAAAGTCAGAGCCCATGCTAGTGTTGTCTGAAATGGACTTTAGTAGTAACAACAGAACCTGATTAGTAATTGCCTTAAAATAAAAAAGTGGAGAGTTTGGCAGCTGATTAGGTAGATCAGTAGCAGTATTTTGCTGGCCAGTGGTGAGTGTCGGAGAGCATGTAGCCAATTTTTTGAAGGGTGAGGTGTAATGTGATAAATCTGAGAACATATGATTAAAAGAGTTTGCTATTGTGACTGGTTGTTACAATGTACTCCATTCAAAATCATGTCTTCCTGTATATCCAGTTGGGAAGCACCCAAAAAGTGACTTTATGTGTGTCCAAATTATTCTGGGTCTTCCAGCAGAGCTTGATGGCAGGTTCTGCAGTAATTGCTCTTGGCAGCCCTGATCATATTTCTACAGGAGTTCCTAAGAGCTCTGTAGTTATCAAATTTGAGAGAAGTCCAGTGAGCTTGTGGTGCTTCTAACATTTATCCTGAGATGCAGGTTAGCAAGCAGGTCTTTGTGGAGCCACCTGGTCAGTTTACCTCTAACACTCCAGGAAACCTGAGGCGCATGCTTCCGCTAAACAGCAAGAAAGTTTGTCAAAAAGATTTGAAGGGCTTCGTCAACATCCATAGAGGTATGGACAGCAGTCCAGTCAATTACTGAAACATCAGATAGAAATTTGTCAATGTACAACTTGGCAAAGTCAGTGAAGGTGACAAAACATTGTGGATGGAGGGAGGTGAACCAGCAGACCAGATGCAGAAAATAGGAGAGTGGTCAGATAACATATCGGCTAATATACCTGATACATATACATGCTCCCAGTGATTCGCCAGTACCCAGTCAATGAGACTTGATGATTTCTGTGACGGGGCAGTCATGGATAGGTTCAGTTAGCTGCGTGCAAATTGTAGCTGAGCAGCAGAGATTGTAGAGCTGCGGCTGTTCCCAGCCAGTTCAGGTTTAGATCACCCATGATTATCACTTCATTACTACAGTATTAACAATTTGAGTGGTATGATTAAGGAAACTTTGCAGACCGCTAATGCCCATTAGGGAACTGTAAACACAGCTAAGTGTTAGCTTTTTGTTCCAGGTGAAGGATGACATGAGTGGATTCACAACCAGATGAGAGATCAATAGTGGTAATATTCATAATGTTTAGGTGACTTTAAAAATATAGCAACTCTGCTGCCGTGTTTAGATGAGATTCTATCCATCAAACAAAGCGTACTCCATCAAGGGAGCACAGTAAGTCTGGAAAAGCCAGTGTTTCTGTGATAAATAGGATGTCAGGTTTGTACACTTGAACCCAAGCCTCAGGGTCAGTAAAGTGACAGGTAATACTGATGTTCATGTGAGCAATAACAGCTCTTTACTAGTGACATTAGAGATGTCAGTAGGGGAAAATTGACCAGGTGGGCTAGGATTAAGTTCTATATCCCCAGAGAGAAGGATGAGAATGAGGACTAGGAACCATGACCTAGTACCATGAAGGGTGAAAGAAGATTTCCGCCAGGAAAGTCGCCTACTAATAGCAGAAACAGCATGATAGGCACAGCCCTTGCGGAGGAGAAGGACATGCCATCCTGACACAGGGCAATGATCAGCTATAGTATTAGAGAAATGAAAGTTAAAGTAGTCAGATTGAGTGTTATAGGTTCCATAGTGACAAGGGGTATATAGGATCAATGCATGTAAGCCATGTAGTATTAAGAGTGAGAGTAACAACCCTCCATAGTAGAGGATTGCCATATTAGGAGATAAAGATGCAGGAATTAGCTAAAGGAAATAATTAAGCTAGTTTAAGCAATTAACGATTAGCAGTGCCAACCCAGAGACATTGCAGAGTGTGACAAAATAGACCACAGAGAACCTTAGGAACTTGCAAACCAGTGCTGGTACTTGTTTGGGATAAGGACGGGATACACAGAAAGAGGATAGAGTCCAGAGTCCAAAGACAAGACTGGGTAAAGCAGGGGTGTCAGATACCAGCAGCAGGTAGGAAAGAAATGGTCCAGGATGAAACAACAATAGCGCAAACCGGGTAAGCACAGTAATCTAGTACAGAGTGAAATCAGATGGACCCTTATCGGAACAAATAGAGAAAGGTTCTGGGAAAACAAATTAGCACAGTTAAGAAGTTGAGCTTATGAGATGAAGCCGGACCTCAAGACAAGAAGAGATTACAGAAGTGTTCGTCTTCGGGTTGACAGGTTTTAAGTCATAACAGAGATCTTATATGTTGTACACAGGAGAGGAAGTCATAGGCTAATGCACAGACATGAAAAGAAAATACCCTAAGTAGTTGGTCGAATAAGCAGCCAATGGAAACCAGGCACTTAGGCTCAGAACAATTATAAAATGACCCACCCAGGGTGGGAGTGGTGGGGGGGGGTGGGGAGCCGGCGCACAGCTCTTGCGGGAACAACTTAAATTTCTGCAGCTGAGCTGAAAAGGGCAGTAAGCCAAAATAAAGTATAATTTATACACTGGTTCAGGAATATTTCTGCAGCGTAGGCTAAAATGGCTGTGGATACAGTTTTCTTTAAACAGGCACAATGCATTCATATCGCGGCTGAAAGGTCGTGAGTACAGCTGAGATTTGCAGAGCAGTTTCCAGAGTATCAGGATATCTTTGTCACTTTACCTCTGTGATACCCTGTGATACTGCAGCCATAACAGTATCATGAACATTGGCTCTGTGTAAATGCAGGTGGGTATGGGGTGTATGGGGTTCAAACAAAAGGATCAATGCATTCTGTGCAAAAATGTTTTTAAGTGAAAACACTTTTAGGTCTGACTCCATGTCTGCTTGTATCAGTACAGAATTTTATTATTTTGTTTTTTGTATTCTGCTGTATCTGATTTACTGTTTTTCTTATATATTTTTTCAATTTCATATACCGTGTATCATATTTTATGAAATGACTAGTTTTTGTGGTGGGTGGCAGTTACAACAGGAATATTCAACTAATACAATCAGTGTCTATCTGTCAGCACATAATATAGTTACAATTTTAAGTATGTATTATTATAGTAATGTTGTCACAAACCCACCTGCAGGTCAGGCCCTCTACTTTAAGTGCCAACCTCTGAGCACAGTATTGAATAGTGTAACAGGCAAGATAACCCTCTGTCTGTTTTTGTGAGTTCGGATCAACCTGGTCCAAGTTTGGATGGATTCAAATGTGAACCTCTTGCAGCATACCCAATGCACAGGTTAGATGTTTCTTCTTCAGGGGCTGAATTCTTGCTGGGCACCTAACCAGGTATACAGAGACCCTTAAAACATTAATAAAGCCCTCAGATTTAAATGTTTCTCTGTCCAGTTTGTACCACCATTCAAGCTTAATGTTTGGTATTCAATAACTATATACTTTTCTTACAACTAAAAAGAAGTCAAAGGCAGACCAAGTAAGTTCTAAAGATTTTACTAAATATTAAAAAATATGTGAAACGCAACAGAACTCTTATACCTGAACATTAAATTTTTAAAAGAAACAAGGTTTAAACAGTGCACGTTCCTATTTACAGTACTTAGATTTGAAATTTTCTAAATATCTGTTTACAAGTTCTAAAGATCTTTCCTGGTCAAGTCTAGTAAAAGTGTGTGTAAGTAAACAAAGTATTCCTTAAACAACTGTGGGACAACCCATTTTGTGTGAGGTCAGCTAGCTTCTCCTCTGTCGATATGTTTAAAATATCTTCTATAAAAAGTATTATATTTGCAACTTCATATTGTATGCTTCAAATGACACTTCTTTGATCTCCTGTAAGCTTCTCCTTCCAGGACATGACAGCATCTTTATGATTTTCACACTTCATATGCTGGGTTTTCCTTCCAACATCATAAATGATATGTTCGCAACTATGTTTGTAATTAACTCAGACAGACAGGATTTTAATTAAGTTCATGTACACATGTCTCTAAACTGAGTGTGTGTGAACCACATGCTGTCAGCATTTTCCTATGACTTGCATATTTCATTGTCCGTGTGGGGGGTGATGAGTGAGGTCTTTCAAGAGCATCGGTTTTTAGCAGAGAGTCAGTCATACATTTTATATAAAAAAATAATAATACAGCCTCAGTTGGTTGACTATGTCACAGTCATCACCCTAATGTTACAGTATAAAAACAGTAAGGAAGAATTCTGGTGAGACAGCAAGAGGAGATACCAGAGTGGAGATGGAGTTGGAAGGGTAGAAATATGAGATGATGTAGTGGAGAATGGTATTAGTTGCATTGTTTTCATTGTGATACATCACATGGTAGGAAAGCTCTAGATAGAGGTACAACACTGTTTTGGGTGAGGTCCTGTCACCATGCTGTACAGCTGGATATGACTGGGACTGTCATTGACTCCTCTGAGTTTGCAGAATATTAATGGCTCTGGAGGAATTGGGGTTTAGTCCTTGTCACTATGGCTCAGTGTGCTCTTGATGAACCACACCATTTCCAGTTTTAATTTGACTGTCCTGGTTGTTTGCTTACTACTGTCTTCTCCCAAGTGCCTGATAATTTGAAGGATGGCTTATTTTTATCCAAGTATATTACAGATTAAAACAGTAGATACAAAGTAAATAAAAGCAGATATATGGTAATTGTTGTTCTGAATATCCCGTCATCTAATCTATTCACTTTATTTGTAATGTTTTCCCTGGATCATAGTGCTGTTAAAAGACAAATAATTGTTTATAGATGCAAGTAAAAGTATAATACAATGTCTGATGATGTCAAATGCAATAGTCAATAAGAATATGAATCGATGAGCAATAGTCCAGCAATACTTGCACTCATTTGAGATACAATTTTGATAGCCTTCCTTAGTTAAACATCCCCATTCAAAATGGTATGTTTTAACTTGTGTTTTATCAGATACAGACTCTGTTTGTGAAGTCAGACTACCGTGTCTAATCTAACTGGGTGATAGTTGCCAGATATATTCTGTTTTAATTTAGAAAACAAAGCAGATCAGATCTGCATTGGGGTAGTGACACCATGTGGAAAGCTCAGGGTAATGCTCTCTTCATCTTTAAGCACCACATTCAACATGTTGCTCTCGTTGATGTTTATGATTTTGTTGCACAATGTCCCTTATTTTATTGAATGACAGATGAAATGTGATATTCTTCAGTGTAATTCATATGTTTCAAATACTTTGATATAGCCAAAAGAAAATTGCCTGATGTGTCACAAAATCAACAGCAGAAAATGTTAATTATAACTGGGATCATAAATACAGGAAGCTTGATTGGTTGAAGGTTTTAAGCTGGATATGTCGGCTACATCATCACAGTTTCAGAAACCTCTGCCAGTGGCCTCAGTTCCAGTGCATTTCTCCATGTGTCACAGTCAAAGTGACTGAGACTTTCGTCTTAAACCAAGCCCTTACATCTCCCCACAGCACTCCCTCCAAACAAAAGAAAATATTCTCATCTGGCTGCTCTGAGCCCCAGCTACTGCAGTACAGAAACAGCCTCACTATTTTCTCATGCCAGTATATTTCCCACAGCATGCCTCATGTCGTCTGGTCACATAATCTGTGATCTGCTCCTTCACAATCTCCTATCAAGACACCAGCCTTAAATGTAAGCGTGAGACCTTACTGTTCCTTCAAAAGGATGACATGTGACACTGAACCATTACAAAGCAGTTTTTTTCATGCTGAGTTTGTGGGATAGGCAGAACACACAGAGAGACATCCTACACACGACCTCCTACCAGCTCCTCCAATAGTTTCACCTCCTGACTGCAACCCTAATAGAACTATTTTTTGAAACATACCCACTACTCCTTAGAAAGCTTTTTTAAATATTTGGGAGTTTTTGCTATTTTTATTACAATAGTTTTGTAATCCAGTTCATAATAGCAATAAGTCATTCCAGGTAGAGCTATGGATATTCTTCATTTCAGATGGTTGACACTTGGCCTGCGCACCTTGTGCCCAACCACCTGAGGCATGATGATATCCCATGATATACCACACCATGTCAACCTTATTTCTTAATTATGCATGGACCCCGACAACAATATTGGATGGGTGTTGCACCTTTACCATTGTAAATCACTGATAATCACCGCAGTCAGTCAGCTGCACTAAAAAGAAATATCCATCCAACACCAAAATCAAGAACTTGATTGTATTGTGTTTCCTACTAAGCAGAGGCATAAAAGGCAGTTCCCTACAAGCAAAAAAAAAAAAATACTTTAACAACATATTCAAATAACAAAACACTGCCATCCCCCAAAACTATTTGGTATACTTGCAATAAGCACCAGGATCTGGGTTATTGGGGATTTATCACAACTGGCAAGGATTTACTCACTTGTCTGCACCTCATTGGCAAACCATTCAAGTCATGGTGAATTCTCCGATAACCCACACCCCCTCGTGGCTTATTGCTTAAATAATTATTGATATAACTTTAAATCATTACCATAGAGTAAGAGATTGAAGGGAGCCCACGAGTTCAAGATTCTTTTTGGAATTTATAGACTCCAACATCGCATAACATGAACTCATCTGACTCTAGATGATGATATATAATAATTGTGCTAATTGATATGTACCCTCAAGGAAAGGAGGAGGGGACATGATTTCGTACCCGAAGTCAACAAAGTCCAGAGGTACGTTTAATAAAAAGGAGTATTGAAAATGGTCTATGATGTTGGTTCAACTATGTTGTTAGCTGACATCTGATGATGAATTATGTCGCTGTGTTGCAGCTGACATTAAGGTAGAAGACCCAGTCATTTTCCATCGGAATTTCAATCCTTTTGTAGGCTCTGCCTCTGCACTCTAATGTAATTATTCAACTCCCAGTCGAGTTGATTCGGGAAGTGTGTAGGACTGGGAGACAGATTGTGAGGGTCGGGTGGGCCATTACAGTGAACTACTGATGTGTCAACATCGACATGTTCATTGTAATGGTGTCATTTGGCTGGCATACCCAAGAACAGGGGGTACAATTAAAGATGGGGGGGACAGCTCAGGAGCAGCATGAGGTATTTTCAGAGAGGGGGGGATGCATTAAATGACCTTCCTCAGAGGTCATGGGGTCAAAACAGGATCAAAATGCATGGGACAGACATGGTGTTCTGTGGGGTTAGGAAAGTGGATGTTAGTTAACTAGGATCTGCAGTTTATCCAATAGGTAGAGAAATGGGCACTGGGTGGGCCAGCGGTCTTATCTCAGTCAAGTCTATGTTTCTATGTAAAGTTTCATTGCTTGTAGCACTATTATTTGCCTGTTAAAGCACATTTGAGAAAATTATATAGGGGCCACATTGAGTCTTTACCCATATCCGGTTGTATGTGTCAGCTATGATACCAAAGGCCTCTATCTGCAAATGCAGAGACTTTGGTATAGTCGAATCAAATTTCACCACCTGGAATAGGGACCAAGAACTGATCATGGAAATATTTGTCTGGTGAGTTCAGATCACAGAAGGTGTGAAGACACTCTGCAGCCATTCACAGTATTGTCTTTTTGGTTGGAGTCTTGAGGATTACAGATAGGTTGGGTGGCCCTGATAAACTTTGTATCGCTTGAGCTGCTGAGCAGGAGGTTAGGGACCTGATTGCTTCTCCGTGGTTGTGCATCTGTTGCCTCATAGGGCTGGGCAGTAGGTGTCTCCTGTTTTTAAACAACTAGAAAACTTTTCCATTGTACTTTGGTATATCGGTTCCAATGCTGCCTTATCCTACAACCTTTGTTTGCAAAAGCGGACAGCCTTTGGCCATTTGGGTATCCTATTGGAAACCTGGTGTCCAGCTTACATCTACCTAGTGGACTTGTAGGGACCCCCTGTTACCATGCAATACTAGGTGTCCAGATGAGTTCTGGATGCAACTGCTGCAGATTACATACTGGGAGGGGCAGAGTTACGTTGGTTTTGTAAATTGTGCCAATGCGGACTGAGTGAATATGTTTCCAGATGATCCTGATAGAAAGGTGGCATACATTCATATTTCTCCTTCCTCCAATAAATTCCAGCTCAAATTAATAGCATGATAGTAGTAGTTATTAAACAGCAGCACACTGAATGGTTGTCATATCCACTATAGCTTTAGACTACAAGCATATTGGTATAGCTTGATAACTGGTTTTAACATAGCCTGGTGTTGTTTATCACAATGCCCCCTCCCCATCTGGATCTTTCATTCCTGTTCCAGTGGGCACTGAGAAGACAGTACAAACCCATGCTGATTAGCAGTCACATTTAAAATGTTTAATTAATGAAAAAGACTATGAACATTTATGTAATACCTGGAAATTTCCTGGTTTCTATATGACTTATGGTTAAGAGAATTAATTCATGTTTTTTGTTATACGTTTCAAGTGTTTAAGAAGTGAGTTTAGCTTGGTAAGTATAATTATAATGCAACATTTTTAAGTGTCTGTGCACGACCGCAATGCTCATATGTGCTAAATGATTTGGGTTTCGGATATTACCAGCCTCTATATGGTGTCACTAAAATCATTCTTTCAATAGCTACATTTACTGTTGTGGATAAAAATACTGTATCAACCAATGACTTGTCTGTGTGCAGTTTATCTGGCTGTATTTAATGCTATACAATGCAGCAAGACAAAGTTGGGCTTGAGTACTGATACCTCATCGTAATATATGTTATATTAAACAAGTGATGGTAATACTGAGACAAAGCCTAGGGTGTATCTTGATCAGGGCCCCAGTGCTCTGTGGCACTTGGTCCTCATTTCTGATGCAGGCCTCCTAGCTTCTGTAGCATTTCTTGATTTCTTGTGATTTGTCATTGCTGCGCATTAATACAATGTGATGTCATTAATGACATCTTACTAACACAGCAGAGGGCTTCCCGATAAATATGAGCTGGGGAAGGGTAGGGCACTATTGAAAAACATATTTGAATAAAATTTCACCAAAACAAATTCTTTTCTTTATATCTTCAACATGATGCAAATTTACCAAACATTTCACAACTACTGGTCTGAATTCCGGGGCCTTGATGGTGAATGGTACCATGAGCTTTAGTGGGATGACCAAGACTTGATCTCAAGGTGGTGATTTTGGCATGAGGTATGTTGATGTTCCTAATATTTGATGATGGAAGAATTAGTAATGGTGACATGATTGAGACATGGTCATACTTGAATGATGAATAGGTGAACATCAAGGAACTTTCCTCCTTTAGCTCAACTATAGGAAGAGAGAATTGACTGAAACTCATGGGAGATTAAAAGGACATCAAAGCACTTGTCACTGAAAGTGGTGAATGAGTGAATAGACTGCCGAGGAAATGGTACAGGTAAATCAGTGACCATCGAAGTGGATGGACAGGGACTGGTTGAGAAGGAGCATAAAACAAAGGAGGGATGGCTGTTCCAGCCGGTGTAGAGATTAGCAGGATGGAAAGGCTGGGTGGCTGGCCGAACTTTTTCTGCCATCGGTGGCTGTGTATCTATATCAAGCAACTATGAACAAGAACAAGGCAACAAAAGCTGAGTGAACTGTCATTTATTGATTGACTGATTGTTTTGTTGTTTCATTCATTCATTAATCTATTGTAGGTGTGTTGACTAGAAAGAGTGTGAGCTAAGCTCATTTCCAAAGGTGGTGGCAATGCAGAAACTGGAGAGGAATAACAAACCAATAGTGTAGTGGAATTCAAAATATATCAATTATACAAAGTCTTATGTTACAAATTCTGTGATGTTCAGTGAGACATGGAATAGTAAGACTAAGTACAAGCGACATAACTTCCAGGGACAGTTCATTAGAAGCCCCATACCCATGCTGATTTGATTTTTGCTCATTTGAAAAATAAACATTGTTTTACTTGTTGTGTGGGTTTAGATCTTATGGGGTTGATCCTGCCTACCCTGCCCTGACAGTTCCCAAATCCTCTGTCCTGAATCCTGTGGCTGATTTCGGAACTGACTGCAGCCACAGGTGTTCAGTTATTCTAACAGGTTCTATCAGTACTAGAATTATAATAGGACTGATCCTGTTGGGTTTCAAAGCTCTGCTCAGCTGTTGCCATAATGCTGTCCTCTCAGTCCTCTGTGGTGTACTTATCGAGGACAGTGTCACTGAAACTGATTAGCCCCTATGATTACATTTGCTTTGAACTTTCCCAATTTCATTTGAACTGTTTGCTGGTATTCAACATGATAAATCCTCAGGAAGGAAAACACAAAACTTAAGCTCTGTTGGGCTAGTCAACTGATTGGTTTGTTCACCTGCAGGCACAAAGATGCTGTGAGACCATGGCTCAAAACAGATTTCTTTGCAAAAGATTGAAATCAAATAGAGAAACCTGGAGCTCTTTCTGTGAGTGAAGCTGGTCTGAATACTACTGCACTGAACTGGTATTGATCATGTCTGATGCCCTATATGGACTCTGCCACCTGTCAAAGTAAGACTACCTGGCTGTGCTGCTGCAAGAGGCAAGAATGCCGATAGGAGTTGTTCTTCCCATCTTTCAGGTGCCTTCTATCAACTAATCAGCTCAAATGCAGATGTGATTTGAAACACTGGATTGATTTCATGGGGAGTTGATTGTCCTGTATACAAAGAACAAATGGTCACCTCCTTAGAAGAAGGTGCTTCATTTCACTGTAAGTAGGAGGCAGATTTACAGTGCTTGAAATGGGGCCATATATGTTGAAGAGTGAAAATTATGTATATTAGATAATCTGTTCAAAAAACAAAACTCTTTGGCATTCTCAGAACATAGTTGCAATCCTAGTAATAGGTGCATTGTTTTTTCTTCAAAGGTTGTTAGATATAACTCACAGATCTTTCTTCTTTCTCCTAATATATTTCATCTAATTCCTCAATCTTTCCCTTATTCGAAAGGTAACACTTTACATGACATACCCAAGTATGTTTGTGTAACCAGGTCCTATTCAGTTCTTCCATGCTTGTCCTGTAACTCACTTTGTCATCTAGTTTCATTTATAAACTTCAATAATAACTATTTGTTCTCACTTTCAGATCCTTGTATACATTTAACTTGTTAGTCCCCAGTGCTGACCCCTGCAGAACACTGCTAATCACTTTGCTAAGTAATCTTATCACCATTAATGTCCTTTGTTTCCTCCCGTGACCAGCTGTGTGTAATGAATGAGACAGCAAGGCAATCCATATTCAGTGGGTGCACTGGCCTCTGAGGCCGGGAGACAGAGGGCTGTGGCTCAGGTCCCACATCTGGCACTTGTTAATATCCCACTAAAGACTGTAGTGCTTAGGGGTTGCTAGCTTGAGGTGTGCCTTTGGATGGGACGTTAAACTGAGGTCCCATCTGCCTGGATTGGTGGTGATCAGGTGGATGCTAAAGGTGTAGCACTTGAAAAGAGAGAATTTTTTAAACAGAGTAATGTATGTCATCCTCAAAACATAAAATAAACAAAATTGAGTTTTTCCCAGCTAAGAGTTATAACAAACTGATTTCCTGCTTATAATCATTTACAGTGCATCATAGTAGAGTTGAAAGATCATAATGCTGTACATAGCGGTATAGTCTCAACACAAAATGAAACTCATTAACCATAAAATCCCTGAAAAATGTTTACTAAGTCAGATCCACCTAATTCTTCCGTACCTTCTATGTACAAGTCATTATAATAATGGCTTGTAATTGTGATTGAATTTGGGCTCGCTTCTGCAGTATTGTTTTACTGTATTGAATGCATAGTGTGCTTGCATAACTGAACTACAAAAGCTAATGTAAGTCTCAGAGTTCTAGGGTGATACAAGGATAAATTAAATTGAAAACAGTATAAACTAAGACTCTGGTAGGGGATGATTTTTCCCAATTTATGCAGTAAAGTCCATAGGGATACACTGTGGGACATTCTAAAAATGACATTGTTCAGAACCCCAGAACAAGTGATTCAGGACACATCTTCCTCTGTCGATTTATGTTTATGATTATCTTGGACACCAAGACTGTGGCACGATAACAGGTAACATCCCAGAGTCTCGAGAATTCCTATGGTAAGCTGCTGAAAACCAAGTTGAGTCTAAACTATTTCTTGTAAATCTGAATTCGGGTTTTCAGACATTATCTAATATATAATGGTGTATTTGCTTTCTGGTTGATGTGTTAGCTTGATTGGGTTAATATGCCTTGCCATAATTTGAAATGGTATCAGATAAGTAAGGGGAACAAATTCTAAAATTTCTGAAGATAAAGATGTTTGATTCATACCAAAACGAGGAGTGGTTTGATGTTGCTATGAATATCAAGTGATGGAGGCATGTAAAGTGCAATATACCATGTGAAAAATAAAGTATGAAAACTATGAGATTCATCATCCACTGCCCAAACAATAATCTGGGTAGGTATACAGCCTTTGACAGGATTTAACCTGTTGCCCCAGAACTTGGAAAACACATTGTAAACTTTAGCTTCTAGCTATGGGGTGGGAGATAGAGGTAATATATAAAATTGAGGTAGGATAAAGTTTTATTAGGTTTCTTTTTCCTTTGGAGATGGATCGCTATTCAAGAAAATATTCTGTTACCTTCTTAGTAAATGTCCAAATATGAGAAGATCATCTTACTATCTAAAAAGTCTAATGTTTTGTAGGTCCAGTAGCCAGCAGTCCCAGCATACTGACCAGATTGTACTGGTGTTGTTTCTGGTGAAATATAGAACTGGTGCTTTATTTAATTTGGTTTGACCCAGACAGGTTTTCAAATCGTAATGATACTGTCAGGTCAAGTCTGAAGAAGGAGTAGTGACATAAATCATCATGGCTGTAATAGCTGGAAGTGGCGCCTGTAGCTAAAAGTATAATGAGGAATTTGGGTTGTTGTAAAATCTTCTGCAACAAAGGGTCTATTTGAAATGCATAAAGTATGGGACTTGGGGACGGCCTTGGTATACCCCTTTGCTAAAAGGCCCAGATGAACCATTTATGAGGGGTAACTGCAGTATGGTATAACAGTTTAACCAAAGAATAAACATTTGTGGAATGTGGTAATGTCTCAAGACCAAATAAATAATTATAGTGACCATCAAATGCTTTCTCTGATCTAAAGAAATTAGCATGGAAGGATTAGCTATGAAGAATATGCAATACTTTTAATAGTGATAGGTTTGTTTATTGATTGAATTGAACAGCATGTTTGTGACTCAGTGAGGAGAAGGGGAGCCACTGAAGTAGCCTACTTAATAAAATAGATGCCAGTTTTTATAATCAACATTGAGCGTGAATGGTTCTGTTTTTATATCTGATCTATCTCATTTTAAATATTATCATGATTGTATCAAAATTGTTTTGGTGATGAATGGAAATAATTATTAAATATATTGTAAAAATAGGAAAACGTTTCAATATAGCTCTGTTAAAACTCAGTTGTGATGCATCCTGCCCCTGGAAGTAAGTTTCTTTGATGGAAATAGCCTGTCTAGTTTTGATACCAAATTTAGCAGTAGTGAAGACACTTGCCCTGGGGATATTTGATATGATGATATCAGTAGAAAAACAGAAGGCCCATAATGGGTGATGCTTTTACTATTACTCTCTGTGTCCTATTCTCCAGCCAATTCTTTACCAGGCTGTCATCTTGGGACCCTCCCAGGCTGGCTAACGTATATTAATCTTTTGTGTTGGACTGTGTCAAATGCCTTGCTAAAATCTAGGTAGACTATGTCCACAGCCCCTCCCTGATCTACTACTTTGGTCACCCAGTCAAAGAAATCTATCAGATTTGTCATGACCTTCCCTACAATGAATCCATGCTGCCTGGGTCCTGAGCCCCTCTGACCTCTAGATACTCAACAGTTCTTTCCTTCAAAGTGATTCCATCATTTTCCTACCACTAGGAGTTAAACTAACAGGTCTGGGTTTCCTGCTTCTGCCTTGCTCTCTCACTTTTGTGAGAGGGAATCACATCTGCCCTTCTCCAGTCTCAGGGTACCACCCCATCCTCCCATGATTTGTTAAAGAGGGTAGTCAGTGGTGTCACTAGTTCTACCCTTAGTTCTTTAGAATTCGGGATGAATCACCAGGCCCTATTGCTTTGTCCACCTTTAGTTTTAAGAGTTCTTTCAAAACTTTTCTTCTTCTAAATGGGCTGGTATCAACTCCTGTATCAAGAGTGTTTCTACTGTTTGTTTTGGTACCTCCTCCACTTTCTTTGTAAATACTGAGCAAAATATTTGTTTAGTATCTCTGCCTTTTACAGTCACCTCTACCACCCTCCCTCCTCTTTATTAAGCCTCACTGTAACCCTCACTTGGTCTTCCTTCTCTCCAATGTACCTATAAAGGTTTTATCCACTTAGTAACTGGGTTTGCTATCTTTTCCTTGGTTTTGGGCCTTTGCTGTTCTGACTGCCTTCCTTCCAGCTTCCTTTTGCTTTGCTGATACAGTTCTCTGTCCTGCTCCTTCTGTGATCCCTTGTACTTCCTGAGATGGTTTATTTTTCTCTTGAACCTTCTGCCACTTCCTTTGAAAGACCATAGTGGTTTCTTGTCATTTCATTTTGTTTCTTGCTTCACAAAAGAAAGCTTGTGCTGCTGTGATGGCAGTTTTATTATTCCCCATTGTTCTTCCACCCTCCTTCCTGCCTATTTGCTGGGTACATTCCTTAGGCACTCACCCATTTTGCAAAGTCAGCCCTCCTAAAGTCAGTACTTTTGCCTTTGTATGGCAAAACCCTATTTGCTTGTGTTTATTGTGAACCATACTGTTAGATGGGCTCTAGGTTCCCATATGGCTACCCACTTCTACATCTGAGTCCTCTTTTCATCTCCATTTGAGAGAACCAGGTCTAAGATTGCTCCCTCTTGAGTTGGCTCCAATACTAGTTGTCTAAGGCATGCCCCCGTAGGGCATCTAGAATAACCCCACTCTTTGAAGTGGCTGCTGCAACTGCACTCCAGTTAACATCTGGCATATTCAGATCTCCCATCAGCAATATCTTCCCTTTTTCTGGTATTCTAAGTATTCTTTCTATCATTTCCTTGTCCATTTCCTCCCCCTGAGAAGGGGGTCTGTATACAACCCCTGTGTGGATTGTGGTGCCATTGCCGGTCTCCAAATTTACCCACAGTGCTTCTTCTCTCCCTGTTTTCCCTTTTGTTCTGTTGCTTTGATTCCTTCCCTTATGAAAAGCTACTCCTCCTCCTCTTTTACCACCCACCCCTCCTGTAGATAGTGTATCCTGGGATGTTTATGTCCCAGTCATGGTTTGTCATTTACCATGTTTCTGTGACTGCCACGATATCCAGATGTTCCTCCTCCATCAAGGCCACTAATTCAGGAAGCTTGTTACTCAGACTACAGGCATTGGTACTCATTGGTCTCCATTTTTTGATGGCTTTACCTTCTTTTGCAGCATCCCCCACTGACCTTTCTACCTCGGTCTTTTTCTCATTTAGTACCCTGTTTTGTAGAAAGAGGCTGGGATATCAAAGATATCTTCATGCTGGTATGGCATGCTTCCATTCAGAATTAATGTGGTCTCACTCCTTGCACCTCCTCAATGAACCCACCCTGCTCTGAGACCTAACAAATGCTGACTGGTCACCAATCCTTTTGGTGTCGGATGTTGACTTTGCCTTATCCCACTACTGCGACATCTTCCAGCACACCTAGGTCCTCCATGCATCCCTCAGAAAATGTAGAGTTAAATGCTACCACCACCCCTGGATCTCACCCAGTCTTATTGCTTTGTGTCATTCCAGAGACAAGGCATGGAGGCTGTACAAAACCACCCATGCTACATGTGATCTTCAATCCTACAAACATCTCAGAAATTGCTGCATGAAGGCCATCCATCAATCAAAATCCTCTTACTTTAAAGCACAACTTTCATAACTCCCCTTCATCTTTCTGGAAGTTGATCAACTCCCTTTTCAATCTCCCATCTAAGCAAGCATGTCCTGTCCTGAACTTTCAAGGCAGGTCAGTCTCGAATCCAAAGTCTGTAGCAGAATTTTTCAATAAATTCTTCATTTCCTGTGCCATGCCAACTCCCCCCTCCATACCTGTCCTCCCCTCTAACCACAGCCCTACTGCAGACCTATTTCCCCATGGTTCTTCTTTCCTCCTTTCATGACATGGGAAGTATTCAGTGCAATCGCCACTTTAAACCAATCCAAATACAGTCCAGATGGTTTGCACCCCAGACTGCTCCGTATATCTGCCACTGCCATAGTTGCCCCCTTGACACACACAATAAATCTCTCTCTCTCTCCACAGCCACTGTTCTAGCAGCCTGGAAACTGGCCAAGATCATCCCTTTCCACAAAGGTGGAGATCCCTCTTTACTAGGAAATTGCAGGCCCATCTTGCTCCTCCCCTTCCTTGTGAAGGTCCTGGAATTCCTCATTCTGTCCAAACTGTCAGACTTTCTCTCCTCCAACAACTGTTTCTCTCACCCATGCAGTCAGGATTCAGACAGCACCACTCCACCATCACACTCTGTTGCACATTACTGACTCCATCATCTCGGGCATGGATCATAGCCATATTTCTATCGCCATTTTTATCTACTTGGCAAAAGCCTTCAACTTCATCTCCCACCCACTGCTACTCCATAAACTCAGCTCCTTTGGCATAGCCCAACCTGCTGTCAATTGGTTCTGCTCATACTTCCTAAATAAACTACAGTTAGTTTAAATAGGTGACACCCTCTCCCCTCCTGTCCTCAGCCTATCTGGTGTTGCCCATGGCTCTATCCTAAGCCCCATCCTCTTCTTTCTTTTCATAAATGACATTCCCTCTGCCTGCCTCTCCTCTAATGTGCATCTTTATACAGATGACATTATCATCTTTGCCTCTGGTCACTCCTATGACAGCATCTTTCCCAATCCCAGGAAAACCAGTTAAAACTAAATACCAATAAAACTGTCACCATGTTTTTTGGATCAAGATAGAAGCTTGTCTCCTTCTCTGCCCATCCTGTGATCACCACTCTGGATGGCTCTGCCCTTGAATTAGTCCCATTGTTCAAGTACCTGGGTGTCTGGCTGGACAGCCACTTCACTTTTTCCACTCACATTGAGACTATCTGTGCCAAACTTTGGCCAAAACTTGCTGTCCTCTATCAGCACAAAGCCAGCCTATCCCTTCCCACCTGGTGCAAACTTGTACATAAAACAATCTTGCTAGTGTTGGACCACACCAGTATTGTTTATGGAATGGCCCCAGCCTCATCTATCTCCAAATTTCACATTCTACTCAATTCTTTCTGCCTCTTTGCCACTGCCTCCCCAGCAAGCACTCACCACTGCACCCTCTACACTACACTCTCCCTTGCCCGCTTTCCCACAGAAGAACCATCTACAGCATCTCCCTCATAGCTAAATTCTGGTTTGGTTCCTGCCCCCATTCACTTCCCACTAACACAGAAACCCCTTGATTACCCTCTCCGACACGAGGACTTGTGCACTTTCACATCCCTGACCCACAAATGTTACCACAAGCTGCCTTTTGCACCATCCCCCCCTTCTCTGGAACAGCCTTCAAGTCTGACCTGCACCAGGCCTCCTCTCTTTCATCCATAAAAAAACTCCTCAGACTACTCACCACCCCCCCCCCAAGTGCCCCAATATTTCCCAGAATGCCCCCCAAGTCCTGCCACCTGAATATAGAATTCTTGCAGCAGTCCAGAGCATTATTTCCATATACTGGCTGACTTTGTTGTGAATGTAAAATCTCATGTACTGTATGAAATATGGTTCTGTATACTGTGTCTTTTGAAATTACTCTGTGTAACTTTTCTCATTTCTGTATATGCTCTGTATCCAGGTCGCACCTAGAAATGAGCTTCAGCTCAGTACGCCTTTCTCAGTTATCAATTTTTGATAAATAAATAAAAGGTTTGGAACTCATTTATAATATTCAGCCTCATTAGAAGTACTAACCATATTAAATGGCAAACAACTTTTAAACAAAAAATTATAGCATGGTACTGGGAGCATGAAAGTTGTTGAGCCCAAAAATATTTACAAAATGAGTGGTGTTTCATTTCAAGCTACCTTTTATTTTTTTATAATCAGCAAAAAAATCTGCAGAAAATGACATTTATTTTTCACTTTTTCAACAAACAAATTCAAATAACTTTAAAAAAATTGATAGCATGGTACTGTGAGCATGAAATTTGTTCAGTACAAAAATATAAACAAAATGAGTGGTGTTCTATTTACAGGTATCATTTTTTTTATAAATGTCAAAAAAGGCAGACAATTTTTTTTTCACTTTTTTGACACACAAATGTGAATAACTTTAAAAGAAAAAATTATAGCACAGTACAGTGAGAATGAAATGTGTCCAGCACAAAAGGATATACAAAATGAGTGACATTTCATGTGCAGATACATTTTAGTTAGTTTTATAATTAGCAAAAAATAGCAGAATGCCCCATTTTTTACTTTTTGAAAGAAACAAATGCAAATAACTTTAATACAGAAAACAGAGAGACCCACACTTGTTGTACATGTCAAGTATGACATAGGTGGGAGTGAGCAAGCACAGATATCTTCACTCACTGTCACTGAACACTTGTGTCCCATTCATGGCTTTACCACTCATGGGATATCAAGACTTCAGTGACAGCTCATGAAGATATTTGTGCTACCTCACTCCCACCCATATCATATCTCATATATCTAAGCAAGAGCAAACAATTTAGGTAGTAATAAGGTATAAACTAACAAAAATACAGACAATAAGGCATAATCGATGACACAGGCCGGAACAAAAATAATTGAAACAATTAGTGGTCATTACAATAAATAAGGGGTTTAGGGTACAGTGAAAAATGAACATGAAACAGCTGTCAGTAAAGGTTGAAGTATCGCCTAGCTTAAACCAACATGCTCCAAACGTACAATTTTAACTGGAGCAAGAATTAGTAAAGCTAAGGTAAATATATAGAAAAAAAGAGATAACTAAAACTCATATCGGTCCTGTGGTATGGTTCAAATAGCATGACTACTACCACTGTAATGATTAATTGTTTGTAATAAATTAGGAACCACTCATTTCAATGAATTAGAAAAGACAGATCTGAGTTTCTATTTGAAGTGATAAATAATAAACCACTTACCCTAGAAATTCAGACAGCCCGTCTCATCTTGAACCTGGCAAAAGCTCCTGGAGGGAATAGATACCAGGCTACTTTTTTTCAAACCCCTGTCTACCTTTATCACTCCTCTGCTTTCTCAAGAACATACAGAGGTTAAGCAAAAAAGGGCATTGCCCCCGACAATGAGAGAAGCCATAATCACTGTCCTCCCCCAAAAAGAGAACAGCCCTACCCTCCCTGCTTGCTGCTGTCTCATCTCTCTCATCAGTGTGGACAATAAGGTATATGCAAAGGCCATTGCAGCCAGGCTTGATCCCCACATGCCACATCTGGTGCACACTTCTCAGGTGGGCTATGTCAAGAGCTCAGTTAGCTCGAACCACATCCACTCCCTAATGAATCTCGTGCATGTGACAAAGACATACAATACTCCAGCAGCAGCAGTGGTGACAGACTTTGAAAAAACCTTTGATTCAGTTCTGTGGAGCTACTTGCACCTTGTCCTGACCTACCTGGGAATGGGCATCCTGTTCTACTACTCCTGGATCCAAACACTTTACCCCTCTTCTGTCGCCAGAGTGCTTACTAACCCCCTGATACCAGAACTCTTCCCATTAGCTAAAGGAATGAGGTAGAGATGCCCAATCTCTTCCCTCTCATTTGTGCTTGCAGTTCAACCCCTTGCAGCTGCCACACATCAACACAAAAGTATCATGCAGTAGGTATTACAGTTGACTCTAATATGTATTCCACTATGCAGTATACAGATGACTTGCTTGTTTTTCTTTGGGATTGCTGATACCTCCCTATACCCTTTTTTAGATCTCTTCACTCAGTTCTGTGCTCTACCAGGACTCAGAGTCAATCAATTTGAAATGGAATTGCTGCCACATAATTCAAAGTGCTCATCCCCCACCCCACCCCCATTTGAAGTGGCAAGCCTCACATAGACTCCTACAGCCATCACATACTGCCATTCTACCTAAAGGACACAACCCAGGTCCTTTGTCTACTGGAGGAGTTACAGTTAGAAAAAGAGTGGCATTTACTGTCATTAGATAGTGAGGCACCATATACTAACATTCCCCACAAGGACATACATGCCACATTTCTGGTTGGAATCCTGCATTGACTTTGACCAGGTCCTGATAGATTTCCTATGCGATGGTGCAAAGCTGGTGCTTGAATGCAACACCTTTATGTTCCAGGATGCATACTACTGTCAGGTGAAAGGTATTGCTATGAGGGCTACTTTTTGCGCCAATTATGCTAATTTGTACCTGTGGTACTGGGAGAAAACAAAAATCTGTTGCCCTGAGACTAATCCTTTTTTCCATAGGATAGATCTCTGGAGGTGACTCTCTGTACCACAGTTATCAGAAAAATAATGACCCAAAATCGAGGACATGATAATCAGCACTACCACTGGGTACTTTTAAATGTGGTCATTGCAAATATTGTGAGGTGACTGAGAAAACTACTCAGTTTGAAACATGAAGTACTACCTGGAATTTTGCCATATGTAACTTTATTAACTGTGATACAGTGAATGTTGTATACTTGGCCAGATGTACAGTAAATGCTCAGCTTTCTATGTGGGTAAAACGACCAGGTCCCTTAAGGAGAGGGTTGGTGAGCATATGCATGCCATCTACCATGGGGACACTAGAAATGTGTTAGTGACTCATGTGGTAGAGGCTTACAACAAAGACTAACACAGCGTTAGTTTCTGTGGGATAGAAAGAGTCATTCTAGGAAAAAAGACATGGGGACCTTAAAACCTTCATTCTGGAAAGGGAAGCACTATGGATTTTCCAGTTGGGTCCTCGTATGGCCCCAGGTCTAAATGGTAAACTGCAGGTTATGCCCATCATCAACAGAAGGAGTTTCAGGCAAAGTTAATGCCCCTATAAGCAATAATTTATACATGATATAATAACAAATGAAATCTGTGTATCAAGTCTTGTAACTTCATGTCTAATTCTCCATTTTTGTGGTCTATGGTTTTTAGGTCTGATTGTCACTGTGAATGATGTATGCAAAGTTCCACGCACTGCAAGTTGCAAGGATGGAAAGAAAGTGGCTTGCCAGAAAGGGGCAGCACCTGCCTCACTAATGCACTTGCAAGTATTATTTATGTACTTTTGATTTTGGAATTTGACCCTGTCTCATGTCTAGAATCCTGTTTCAGTAATTATTGCAGTGTATCTACTGTTGTGTCTTTGTGCTTATAAGAAATTCAATTAGGTTTCATGACTTTGGATATTTTTATTCTGTAGCCAGTATATTTATTATTCACCATGTATTATTACCTGACTTGTTGCAATGCATTTAATTATGAATTGAGTGAGTGGCCCAGAAATTAACCTATAACAACTGCATGAGACTGCAGTAAGCATTTTTAAGGCCTGTATGCTTTTGTGCTATAATAAATTATTAGATGTCACTGCTGCACAGGGAGCACTTTAAAATTGCACTTTAAGATTGTCCTAGGTTTTTGCATCATCTGACCTCGTTGATATAACATCTAAGCATACCCATATGTATGATTCCCTTGTCCCTTGAAAAGAGCCTCTTAGGTGCTGAAAACAGGTCGGGGTCACACCAGCCGTGATTTTGTCTGCACGTTTGCACAGCACAGCAGTGTATTTGAAGTGTATGTAAGCTTTTTGCACTGTGTTCTGGTGCTGTGCATTTTTGTTTGTGACATACCCAGGTTTCCAAATTACACCTGGCATACTGTATAGCCCCTTATTTCCATGCACTTTTTTTGTGTGTGTGGTCAGGGTAGCTGGACAGTTTTGCTCAAACATATATTGATGTATTCATGATTTATGGCCATTCCTTGATGTCAGTCAGCTCAATCAGCTGATGACAATCAGTAGTCTACAAAAACAACAAGGGAACCGTGCTTGTCACTCCATCTTTGTAGACTACCGATTGCATAATGTCATTACTGTCATGGTTAAATAAGAAGCCTGCAGTGAAACGGGACCTCTGCAGTGAGCTGCTTAGTGGCAAAACTCTAAGTCAGAGTGCGGCTGTGCTAATTAAAATGGCTGAATCTGTAGTGACTGAACTGGCAAGTCCTCCAGCTGAAAGAGCCGCACAGAGTATGCCTCCTATTCTGGCTCTGTTTTGAAGCAGGAAAGTATAGCATTGAGAATTACATGATGAATGCCATCCACTTCTACAATTCCAAATACAAACTCACAATAAATTAAAGCATGGGACCTGGCTTTAAAAAGGTCTACATAGCTAAATTAACAAAGATGTCAGACCCCAGCCAAATTCCCCTGGAACTTCCCACAAAACCATGAGATAGGCCAGCTCTGCTCCTGGAGGATGTGGAGCAGGGGCTACGAAACATAAAAAGCCTGCAGTCAGAGAGGGCCACGGTGAATGCCAGAGTGGTGTGTGCAATAGCTGCTGACATTGTCAAAGCATGCAATGCTGAGCAGCTATGTGTAAATGGAGGGCAACTTCCCTTCAGCCATCACTGGTCCTGAAAGCTAATGAGCAAGATGGGGTATTCTAAAAGAAAAGCTACAACAGCTGGTAGAAAAACACCACTGGACTTCCCACAGCTGCAGTTCACTTTTCCTATGGAAAACACCACTGCCTGTAGCTAAGAACTGATTCCACCAGTGCTCATACTTAACCTGGATGAGATGGGTGACCAGCTAGTCCCTTGTAGCCAATGGACCATGGAAACCACAGGTGCTAAGCAGGTCGATGTAGCAGGCTTGGGTGACAAGCAACAAGTATCAGTAGTGCTTGCTTGTACAATGACCTGCAATCTACTCCCTCTGCAAGTGATATATAAGGGAAAAATGGACAGCAGCCAACCTGCTTTTGCATTTCCTGAAGGGTGACTGATAAGCCATCATGACAATCTCTTGGCAAGCAGTGAGACCATGCTGCTGTATATTGAGCAGGTGCTTGTACCCTACATCCCTACATTAGCAAAATAAAGGAACCGATAGAGCTGCATGAAGACCAGAGATCCCTGCTCATATTGGGTCTCTTCAAGGGACATACCACTGAGGATGTGCTTCAAATCACTGGAGAGAAATGGGATTATACCCATCTACATACCAGCATCCTGCACTGACATGCAACTTCTTGACCTGACAGTGAACAACAGCTTTAAAGATGAATTGAAGCAAATATTTACAGCACGATATGCCAATGCCGTACAAAACATCTGCTGAATGGAAAAGCTGCTGGGGACATTAATATTGATCTACAGAAATGTACAGAGTGGCTTGTTAAAAGTGTCGGTAAAATCAAAGAAAGAGAAGAAGATATCCTGAATGGATTCTGGCAGGTTGGATTCCTATAAGCACACACACAATGTCTGAATTACAACTGACACTCTGAAGAATTGCATTATGCCTTTTCGTTTTTAAAATGTTTTCCCTCAATACAGTTTTTTGTTTTTAACAGTTGCCTTTAGAGGTTGTACATTAGTTGCCAATATGGTAATCCAAACCCATGCAAACCATTACCCTATGTAGTCAGTCAGCAGTCAGCGAAACCTTTGCCTCATATAGTCAGTAATGGTAACAGAGTACATTTCTGAACGTTCAAAGCTCATACTGTAACACTGCGAACACAAAGAATGCAGACACTCTGACCCCCTCATGCACAGTAAACAGTAAAGTACCATTCTCAAAATCTATGTCGGATTTAGGAAGTAGTATATTTCAGCCTCATAGTCCATAAAGGACTTTTTTGGAGTTTTCTACAGATGCCGCAAAACAAACTCAATTAAATGAAACAGCGTGTTTTCACGTTGTGTAGGAGTCTCGGTGTGTCTTTGACAAAAATAACGGTTTGTATGATTCAATTTGCTTTGCAGCATCTGAAGAAAAATCAGAAAAGTCCTACATGACAGAGCTAAATGCTACTTCTAAGTGAACCAAGGCTGAAAGGTACTTTATTGTTTACTGTGAATGGGGGTCAGTGTGTCGGCATAGTAGCAGACCATGGTTCCAATCTTGCTTCTTGTTTCTATGCTTACGGTGAAATGGTCCATTTATTTCAATGGTGAATTTATTTCCATGGATAACATTTGTCCCTCTAATACAGTGGAAATAAAGTTACCATGAAAATAAGGGGTTATGGCTGGCTCAGTGGCACTGAGGGTTGAGGTGCTGAATGCCACACCTCGTGCCATGCTGGTGACCCAGGATTGGAAACAAGCTCGGGCCACCAGGGGTCAGCAGGGGTGAGAGAGGATTGTGCATCCAGAGGACTACTCTCCTCTCTCGGGGAGGGAGACTTGTCGTCCTGCTTATTGATTGCTCTCTGGCAGTGGCTGGAGGGAAATACGGATCGGGAGACATGTACTAGCATCACTACGTCACTGGGGAGGGAGGACAGGGAGAAAACAGAAAATCAAAGCCTGGCAGGTTCCTTGATGGCTCCTACATCCACATGGGTCAGCCTGGCACATCTGAATTGGGTCTCGGGGGGGATGGAGTGCTGGCTCCCTCTCTCTAGGTCCCGCAGTGGGGTGCAATCCATGGGGGATGAGCCAGGTTGGTAATACAGGGACACAGGTACACCAGAGAGTGTGTCTGTCCAAAAGAAGAGATCTCAGCCACCTGCCAGGGCTCCAGAAGGAAAAAAAAGTTATACAGAAAAAAAAGAAGGGGTTATACAGTGCTGTAGGTAAGCTGTATGAGGCTCACCTCTCCACTCTCCTGGCTAAACTCAAAAAGAGTGTGATAGGTGGAAGACCCTGCACCTGACATTTACTGGCAAAATTCAGCTAGCATTAAATGGTCACTGCTCCCAAGCTATTTTACCTACTATCACACACTCCACTCACACTTCTTCCCAATTGGCTAACCCTTTTGGACAAACTTATAGGGGGATTCCTCTGGGAGGGCACCAAGTCACAATATAGCCAAAAAAAGCTGTGGACACACTGGTCAGAAGGGGTGGCACTTCCCCTGGTTCTCAGGATATTTATGGGCATTCAGAGCCACCTGGACACTGCACTGGTTTTGCTCTCACTCCTCAGGCACACCTCAGTGGGTGGACATGGAAAGCACTCAGCTTCAGGGATGAACATTCATCTCCCTCATCCTTTCGACTTATCCCAAAGGCCTCAAGAGTCATTCCAAAATAACATCCTTATTGGTCCAAAATGCACAAGTGGATAGCACTAACATATAACATACTAATTGCCAGCAGATTAGACCCTTCACGGTCTAGTGATCTGCTCGAACCTCATAACCTAGTTGGGTGCCAAGGCCCCACCCCACTTGTGTTCCAGAAACCCCTATCATCCACCCCACACCCCCTGGGCCAGGCCATCATCTGACACATCCGCCTTCTTTGTCTGGCCCACCATCTCTTGAAGCCTACCACTGTGGATCACTGAACCAGCTCACCAGGCAGTGCATTCCAAGGGTCCACCTCCCTCCCAGTGAAAAAACTCCTCCTCTTTTCCCCACTCATCCTTCCACCTTGCAACTTCAAACCATGCCCTCTGGTGATACCTCCCTCCTTTAGTCTAAAGATTCCCTCTGTGTTTACCCTATTTATTCCCTTGAGGTGCTTGAAGACCTCAATCATGTCCTCCCTGCCTCTCCTCTCCTCCAATGAAAACAGGCAGAGCTCCTCAAGTCTGTCCTCATACATCAAATCCTCTAGTTCTCGTATCATCTTAGTTGCCCTCCTCTGTACCCTCTCCAGGA
Source organism: Neoceratodus forsteri (assembly GCA_016271365.2). Classification (NCBI taxonomy): domain Eukaryota; kingdom Metazoa; phylum Chordata; order Ceratodontiformes; family Ceratodontidae; genus Neoceratodus; species Neoceratodus forsteri. Next base: position 1,134,916,748 of record CM057455.1, on the reverse strand, counting down.
GCTGTATGACCCTCGTCAAGTGTGGTCTCCAGTACTGTATACAGTACTCAAGGTGCGGTCTAACCAGTCCATTGTACAGTGGCAGAATCACTTCCCTGCTCCTAGAGGTGATCCCCCTTACAATGCATCCCAACATCTTGTTTGCCTTGCTAGCTGCTCTCCTACACTGCTCAGTTATTCATACATGCTAACCCTTAGCCTTTAGCATACACACATCTCATGGGGGTAACCCTGAAATCAAAGTGGGCAAGAAAACCCTTTCCTGGCTTTCATGGAAGGCCAAAGGTCTACTCTTCATGAAGGATATAATGATAAACAGAAGTATATCATGGGGAAATAGAGGGAAGCAGGGACAGCAGTAGGGAGTTCAAATGTGCACACTGAAGAGAAAATAACCCAGGAGGTAACGAAAGGGGACAAGACATTTTTTACGTATGTGAGTGAAAAGAGGAACACCAGGGAAGAGATAGTAAGGTTAAAAATGGAAGGGAGCAGTGGAGAGGGGGCCCAGGAAAAGGCAGACATCAAATACTTCTGTTCAGTACTCATATAGGAGGCAGAAGGGGAAGGGATCCCAAAAAAGTAACAGAAACCTTTGAGGGGTGATGGGCACTAGTACTTTTTTGAAGGAGAGTCCTAAAGAGACTCACTAAGTTGAAAGTGGAAAAAGCAATGAGGTCAGATGGGGTGCATCCAGAGGTATTGCAGGAGCTCAGGGAGGTACTGGCTCACTTCTGGCAGTCCAATTTAACAGCTCAATGGAAACAGAAGTGGTTCCAGAGGCTAGACGAGGTCCCAGTACACAAGAATGGTAGTAGGAAGGAGGCTAGCAATTATAGGCCAGTCAGCCTGACATCTGTGGTGGGAATGTTAATGGAATCACTGCTGAAGGAAAAGATTGTAGCATATCTTGAATCTGGTGGAGAGGGGTCATGTCAAATGAATCTGATAGATTTCTTTGGTTGGATGACAAAGGAATTAGATAAGTGTGGAGCAGTAGATGTGGTCTACCTAGATTTCAGTAAGGCTTTCGAGATCATTCAACATAGGAGACTAGAAAGCAAACTGGGTAGCTTAGGAGTGGGTCCAAAGATGGTAAACTGGATAAGAAATTGGTTAGGGGACAGGCAAAAGAGGGTGGTCGTCAATGAAGTTTGCTCTGAGGAAGGGACGACAACCAGCAGAGTACCTCTAGGATAGGTGCTGGGACCAGTCCTCTTTAATGTCTTTATCTGTGACGTTACAGATGAGCTGGAAAGTAAGGTCTGCCTCTTTGTGGATGACACAAAATTCTGCAATAGGGTGGGGGGTAGAATGGTTAAGCAGATACCTGAGAAAACTAGAGAAGTGATCAAGGATGTGGTACTGCATTTTAATGCAAAAAAGTGCAAAGTAATGTACTCAGCACACAGAAACCGGGGCAGAGTTGAAAATGGGTGGAATTGTATTCATGACTTCTAATCAGAAAAGATACCTGGAGGGTAATCATATCAGATGACCTAAAAGTGGGCAGGTAATAAAATACAAAAAGCAAAAACTGCCATAGCACTTGGACCAACATATGCAAATGCATGCCAGGCAAGTAAGACAGTGAAAATGTATTCCACAATCTGGCTGTGGTCACACAGCAATACACTATTAATAGTGTTTTGCTGTATGACCACAATCGAGAATAGTCAGAAATCACCGTCTTCTGCCTGGCATTATTGCATTTGTTGGTCCGAGTGCTATAGCAGTTTTTGTTTTTTATTGCTGTGTCTGGGGCAGGCCGCCTCTGTGATATTGCACTGATCCATGAGGAATTCCAGTGGGACACGACAATTGGGAGGGCAAGTGGGATGCTGCGGAACATAAGTAAGGGTATCACTATAGAAACATAGAATTTGACGGCAGATAAGGACCACTTGTCCCACCCAGTCTGACCATTTTCCTGCCTACTGGATAAGCTGCAGATCCTAGTTAACCAGCAACCTACTTCTTCCTACCCCACCCTAGAATTGCCTTATGACTGTCCATGCTTGAATTCCACCACTGTTTGACTCACGACTTCCTCCAGAAGGCCGTTTCATACATCCACAACCCTTTCTGTGAAAAAATACTTGTAAATTACCTCAGAGCCGCCCCCTCTATCTTCAAATTGTGCCCCTTGTTCTTGCACACCTCTTTTTTTGAAAGATGCTACCCTCTTGGACTTTGTTGATTCCCTTGAGGTACTTGAAAGTTTCTATCATGTCTCCCCCTCACCCTCCTTTCCTCGAGGCTATACATATTAAGCTCCTTGAGTCTCTCTTCATATGTCTTCCGGTGCAGACCCTGCACCATTTTAGTTGCCCTCTTCTGGACAGCTTCCATCCTGTCTATGTCTTTGCGAAGACTGGGTCTCTAGAACTGCACGCAGTACTCCAGATGGGGTCTGACCAGCTTTCTGTACAGAGGGATAATAACTTCCTGTTTTCTACTGGTGATGACTCTCCCTGTGCATCCCAGTATCCCCCCAGCCATCCCTGCTGCCCTCTTACATTGCTTGCCCACCTTTAGTTCATCTGATATGACTACCCTCAGGTCCCGTTCCATTTTTGTTGTTGCTAGTATCTCACCCCCCATTGTGTAGTCTTCCCCTGGGTTTTTGTTTCCCAGGTGCATTACCTTGCACTTCTTAGCATTGAATCTAAGCTGCCATACATTTGACCATTTCTCTAACCTTGCCAAGTCCCTTTCATCCTTTCCACCCACCTTGTGCATCAACTCTGTTGCAGATCTTTGTGTCATCTGCAAAGAGACCTTTTCCTTCAGTCCCTCTGCAATGTCGCTTATAAAAGACATTGAGGACTGAGTCTATCTGAACCCTGTGGTACCCACTAGTAACCCCCCTTCTTCAGAGTGGACTCCATTTACTATTACTCTCTGTGTCCTATTCTCCAGCCAATTTTTTACCCAGGCTGTCATCTTGGGACCCACTCCCAGGCTAGCTAACTTGTATATTAATTTTTTGTGTGGGACTGTGTCAAGTACCTTGCTAAAGTCTAGGTAGGCCATGTCCACAGCACCTCCCTGATCTACTACTTTGGTCACCCAGTCAAAGAAATCTATCAGATTTGTCTGACATGACCTTCCTGCTGTGAATCCATGCTGCCTTGGGTTCTGTGCCCCTCTGGCCTCTAGATACTTGACAATTTTTTCCTTCAAAATTGATTCCATCATTTTCCCTACCACTGAGGTTAAACTAACAGGTCTGTAGTTTCCTGCTTCTGCCTTGCTCCCACTTTTGTGAAGGGGGGAATCACATCTGCCCTCTTCCAGTCCTCGGGTACCACCCCATCCTCCCATGATTTGTTAAACAGGGTAGTCAGTGGTGTCACTAAACCCTTAGTTCTTTTAGAATTCTGGAATGAATCCCATCAGGCCCCATTGCTTTGTCCACCTTCAGTTTTAAGAGTTCTTTCAGAAACCTTTTCTTCTGTAAATGGGCTGGTATCAACTTCTGTATCCAGAGTGTTTCTACTATTTGTTTTAGGTACCTCCCCCTCTTCCTTTATAAATACTGAGCAAAAATATTTGTTTAGCATCTCTGCCTTTTCACAGTCACCCTCTGCCTCCCCTCCACCCCCTTTATTAAGCCTCACTATCCCTCCCTTGGTCTTCTTTTGCTCCCTGTTGTACCTATAAAAGGTTTTATCCCCCTTCATAACTGAGTTGGCTATCTTTTCCTCTGTTTGGGCCTTTGCTGTTCTGACTGCCTTCCCAGCTTCCTTTTGCTTTAACTGATACAATTCTCTGTCCTGCTCCTTCTGTGATTCCTCGTACTTCCCGAAAGCTTTCTTTTTCTCTTGAACCTTCACTGCCACTTCCTTTGAGAACCATAGTGGTTTCTTACATCGTTTAGTTTTGTTTATTTGCTTCACACAAAGGCTTGTTACCTCTGTGATGGCAGTTTTTTTTTATTCCCCATTGTTCTTCCACCCCTCCTTCCTGCCCATTTGCTAGTGCATTCCTTAGGCACTCACCCATTTTGGCAAAGTCAGCCCTCCTAAAGTCCAGTACCTTTGCCTTTGTATGGCTTGACTCTATTGTTGTTTTTATTGTGAACCATACTGTTTGATGGTCGCTAGTTCCCAGATGGCTACCTACTTCTACACTATGAGTGAAGGATGTGGGAGGGGGCTACATAATACATGGAAATGACTGCTCAATGTTCACAAAAGAAGAAGAAGAGGAGTTAACCAAAGCAACTAATAGAAGCACTATAAATGGGGGGAAGGGGGAATACATAGCATAACATTATGAGAATGCAATTACAGTTGAACCTCAATTATCCGGACCTCTCTGGGACAGCAAATCAGTCTGGATAATCAGGCATCCAGTTAATTAAAATTACAATTTAAAAAAACTCAAAACACTAGTAGTTTACTTAGAAAAGCTTTTTTATTTCAAAAAGTGACTTTAATTTAAAGATTCACAGTTGGACTTTTTTCTTAACGCTATTGCAAGCAGCCTGTTAAGTGTAATTAAATGTATGGGGTCTGCATCATTTTGGCATTCTAACCAGTGCACGCACCTCTTTAAGTGCTGCATATCCTGTGAATACCTCGTGCCCTTGCTCGGTTTGTTCATCGGGATCACAATCCTCCTCCAGGTCTTGTACCCCATGCTCACTCACAAGGGTAACAATGTCCCCATTAGAGAAGTCAGGTGAGGTCTGAATCTCCAGATCATGCGTGTTGAGCTCCATGATCTCCTCCGAAAACTCAAAGTCATTTACGTGCACCTCATTGACATCCAGGAGTTCATCTGGGCAGCCTTCGGCTTATTCGGGCATCTCTGTCATTTCAACCACACTGTCAGACCTTGACCCAATCTTCAGGGTAGAACAGAATGATTTTGTTTTTTTTGCCATTCACATTTTATTCAATTTTTGCAGAGACAGGATATGAATATAATACATAAAACATCCAGATACCTATGTGTCAATAATCATACAGAAAATTGCCAATAGTAGGACGCCTCTGCAAAGCCCCCCACGCCTGCCCTCCAACCACCCACCCCCCCAAACCATTTCACCCCTTCCCGCACAAGGTGCTACATCTAAGTACGGTCTAATAGAGCATATAACCTGCTACCTACAAATAAGATACAAACAATGGGGCCCAGATTTTCTCAAAAAGGGGCAGTTGATTTTGTAGGACTGCTATTATCCTCTCAACCCTAAGACTTGCCAGAAACTCAGCTAACCATTCAGAATAAGTAATCCTAACGCTATCCTTCCAATGTTTAAGCACAAGTTTTTTCACTGTTACAGAAATCAAGGCCATATAAAACTTCCTGACTCTGACCGAAAAATCGGACATGTCCCCGAGTATACAAACTTCGGGGCTAAACATGTCCTCCAATCCTAATAAAGGATTGGCTTTGCTCTTTATCTCCTCCCACAAAGGGATCATTTTTGGACACTGCCAGAAGATATGTAAAAGATCTCCCCTGTCCAAGCCGCATCTGTAACATTTAGGATCCTTCACAAGATTCAAGTCCGCCAGCTTTTGGGGAGAATAATAAATATTATGTAAGACTTTAAACTGAGTAAGCCTTAGATGATCTTGTCGAATAAATCTATGACAGCTCTGCCAAATCTGCGACCAATCTAAGGTTACTTCCGGGAACACTTTAGCCCAATATGAGCTCGGGGCTAGATTCTCTGTAAAGGCCCATTGGAACAACACCAAGTAAATTTTGGAACTTGCCTGTGAAATTCCTACCATTGGGCTTATGTCTGCCCAAAATTGGATGCGAGGAGAATTTAGCGGCCCCTTACCAAATTTTTGAACTAATAAATGACGAAGTTGAAAGGTCTTAAAACTGTCTTTAATAGACAGCTTAAACTTATTCATTACATCAACAGATGAGATTAGGCCTCCCTCTTCATGAAAAAAGTCCCTTAAAGAACAGTCCACCTGTAGAGGCAACCAGTCGGCTCTGATAGTTTTATTACCTATTAGCCATTGAGGGTTACCCACAATAGGTTGTGCCCCATCCATAGTTTGTTCGTATCTCAAAAAATTGCAAAGCTGATTATGAGTCCTTAAGGAAACCCAATAGGAGACTTCCTCAAAGGGGAAGGAAGTGTTTTACAGGTAACATAGAATAAAGCCTCCGGGGTAAAACCAAAACTTTTAATGAGACTAATTTCTATGTTAACCCACAGCGGCACATAACCCAGTACTGAAGTACTACTTTTAGGCTGGGCCCACCTGCCATACTTATTTAGTTGGGCTGCCCAAAAATAGAGATCAAAATGAGGTAATCTCAAGCCCCCAAGCGACTTAGGGGCCTCCAATTTTGAATAAGACATCCTTGCCTTCTTGTAGCCCCATACAAAATCTGCTATTTTCCCGTGGAGTTTATTGAACCATGATAAAGGAATCCAAACATTCAACATACTTAGGGGATAGAAAAGTCTGGGGAATACATTCATTTTAACAATATTTATTCTACCCCATAATGATAATGGAAGTTGCGCCCACCTTTTTAGGTCCAAGTCTATGCTATGAACCAAGGAATCCAAATTCAACTGACGTAGTCGATCCAGACTCTTAGTCAAGGCAAGGCCCAAATATTTAAAAGATCTGGGACTCCATCCTAAACCCAAATCAATTATTTCCCACCTAAATAATTTATTATTAAGAGGGTAGACTATCATTTTATCCTGATTCAACTTATAATTGGCAAGGGAACTAAAATTATGTATTACCTTTAACAGGTTGGGAATAGACCAACTAGGCTTTGAAATATAAATCAACAGGTCATCCACGTACGCCGTGGCTTTAATCACTTGGTCCCTAACTTTGATACCTACAATCTCACGACACATCACAATGTTCCTTATGAGAGGCTCCAAATACAAATTGAATAATAGAGGAGATAGGGGACAGCTCTGTCTCGTGCCGACATGCAGTCTAAAAGGGGTTGATATGGCCCCATTACAAGTAATTCTTGCAGAAGGGTTTAAATATAACATTCTAATCCACCCCACAAAATTCTCAGGGAAACCAAATTTACCCATTACCATGAATAAAAATTCCCAGTGGACCCTATCAAAAGCCTTTTCGGCATCCAAGGAGACCAACGCCATTGGGAGGTCGGTCTCCTCGGAGACCGAGAAGACATGGGCCAATGTTCTAAAATGGTCCGCTGAGGATCTACCCTTCATAAAACCCACCTGTTCAGGCCCTATTAATTTTGATAATATTTTATTAATGCGATCTGCTAATATTTTTGCCAAAATCTTAATATCATAATTTAACAGCGAAATAGATCTATAACTGGCGGGTTTCTCAGGCGGCCTATTCGGCTTAAGGATCAAAACTATAAGTGCTTCTAACAAGGTCCCATCTAATTCCTTCCCAGAGAGAATATATTGAAATAGTCTAAGTAATAACGGGGTCAATTGAGAAGAGAATACTTTATAAAAATTAGGCGAGAACCCATCCGGGCCAGTCTTCTTGTCAATAGATAGATTCTTAATAGCTGCTTCTATCTCTTGTTGGGTTATCTCAGCATTAAGAAAAGCACAATCTAAATCATCTAACGCAAGGAGTACAAGGCTCTCTAAAAACGCCGTGATCTCAGATTTGGGTGGAGGAAACGTCATTTCACTATATAAAGACTCATAATATTTCCGGAAAATTCAAACCATTTCCTCTGGGTAGTTTTAATACACCCATCCTCTTCCGATATGATCCCTTCAATCAGACGGGAAGATTCAGTTGCGCAAGACGCCTAGCCAGGAGTTTCCCGGATTTTTCCCCCTGATCCAAATAATTGGCTCTAGTTTTAATTATAGCTAACTCAGCCTGCTCCCCCAGCATTCTAAGATACATATCCTTAGTTTTCACAAGCTGCTCCTTATCTTCTTCTTTTGGATTTAAAAATATCGCAGATTCCAAAGATCTAATTTGGATTAATAAATCTGACATAATAGCATCCTTTTCTTTCTTTCTTTTAACGGCCGAACTGATCAATAGGCCTCTCATGTAGGCCTTAAATGGCCCCCCAAAAATATCAGGACGGACACTGTCATTTAAGTTAAACGAAATGAACTCCTCTATTTGCTTCGACAAAAACTGGGCAATTTTGGGTATTCTCAAAATTTGGTTATTTATTTTCCACCTATTACCCTTACGAATGAGTGAAGGAAGGGAGATCGTGACCTCTACCCCAGAATGGTCTGAAAGAGGGGCCGTCACGATATTAGAGCTAAAGACTCCCTTAAGCAGGTCACGAGAGAGAAATATGTAGTCAATGCGGGACCCCGATCCATGGACAGGAGAAATGAAAGTATATTCCCTAGATTCCGGATGGAGCACCCTCCAGACATCTGTCAACGCTAAACGATCTACTAGATTGTCAAAAGCATGCTAAGCGGGTGTGGAATATAATTGAGACCTGACAGATCTATCCAGTGAAGGATCCAATACCATATTAAAGTCCCCTCCCAAAATCATAGGAAGTTGATTAAATGGGAGGAGCGCCTTTAATAAGCTCACCATAAAGTCATGGTTATCCACATTAGGACCATATACAGACCCAATCAGAATCTCCATATTCTGTAATTTCCCTTTCACTAACACATATCTACCTTCATTATCTTGAACCATTTTCAGAGGGGTAAAAGGTATTGATCTATGCACTAATATCATAACCCCTCTACTCTGTGTATTCCCCTGGGACGAGTAAACTTCCCTATTTGCAACCTCCTCATACACTTGCCTCTTCCTGGAGCAAATGTGTTTCTTGCAAAATACTACCTTTGCCTTCACAGCCTCTATGTGTTTCAGAATCCTAAATTGCTTAGCCTTAAGCCGTGCCCCTTTTACATTCCAAGTGAGAAATTTAATTGAGATATCTGTCCCCATGTTTATTCATTGAAGTCATACCATGTTGAGACCATCCCAGTACCACAAAGCCAACAGAAAAGCAGACATCCTTGTGCACCCTCCCCCCTACAAATCTAACCCCCTATCACCATTCAAACTCCCCTTCCCTCTACATCCCCCACACTTCCTAACTCTCTATACCCCCCAGAAAACCCTTCTTTAAGTACACCCCATAAACCTGGCTCAAAGAAAACTCCGCCCATTATCCCACCCTCCTGTTTCTTGCTTACCTCAAAGGCCCATGACACCGACCCACTTGACCCAAGACCCATTCCCTCCCTCCCGCCACCCCTTGACTATAATGATGAAACTCCGTCCTCTCGCAGCTTAAACTGACCTAAAGCCCCAACATAATGCAGTCCACAACCACAGAAAAGGAACATATGTCCAATCAAATAAGCTGCGCAACTAACAGCTAGCTAGGAGAATATCTACATCCCCACTAGCCCTAGGGAAGTGAACAAGCCAATATACATAGAAACTTCCAGGACCAGCACTCACCCAATGTGTTTAAACTGATTCAGTTCCCCTAGTTAAGTAATAACTAACACTTAATAGACCAACGTGTTAAGCAAATTATAACATTCGGTACCCTCCTGAGGCTAATCGTAATAACTGTAACAGTCCATTGCCCTTTAAACAAAATGTAAAATATTCTTTAAACAAAATGTACACTGTCCACAATGGACTGAAAATAAACAATTATCATAACAAAAGTAAACAGGGATCCACCCCAAAAAACAGGTTTCCCCCCCTCGGCCACAGCTATCCGCTGAGCCACACAACATTGTCCCAGTCCATTGTGCTCCAAAGTTTAAACACCATACATCTAGTTAACTCTTGTTTTTTCCAGTTGGGAATGCCCTCTTTCAGTTCCTTTTCCTCCTTCATGAATCCTTGAACAGTGCAGGAAAGGCCCCTTGTAATGCAACGGTGGCTACCTCACAAGAGTCAAAGGCCTTCCACTCATTAGCAATCAAAACCTGAAATTTAGCAGGGTAGCCCATACGAAATTTAATGTCTGCAGCAATCAGCCTTTTAACAATCGGGTGATAGGCAGCACGCTTTTGCCTGACCGAGAATGGTAAATCTTGCACCACCCTAATTTGGGAGCCTTCCCAAAATATTTCTTTATTCTCTCTCGCCTTCCCAAGAAAAAACTGTTTTTCCTGATAGTTTAAAAACTTGAAAATAAATGCTCTTGGCGGCCCATCAGGAGGAGGTAAAGGGCGCAGAGTGCGGTGAGCCCTCTCAATAACATATGTTGAACCAAACAGAGAGGGCCCTGCAATCTTCTCTGTCAACTTTTGAGTGAATTTACTCGGGTCAGGGCCCTCAGCTCTCTCTGGCAACCCTAAAACCACCACATTATTGCAACGGCTCCGACCCTCCAAATCCTCCACTTCCAATTCCAGCTTGCTAATGCGTTGAGTCAGCTTATTCACAACAGGCTCCATTTTCTCCTTGTTCCCCTCTAGGGATTTAATCCGAGCCTCATTATCAGATGTTCTACGAGTAAGGTCTTCAATAGCACCCGTGATATTTTTAATTTCCCCAGCCATATCCTGCACCGCCAACTTGAGCGGCCGAATCTCCTCAAAGAATTGCGCTAACGTAAGAGGCTCCTCCGCTGTGCTGGCTTCTCCTAACCCCTGTGTTACCAACGAAGCCGAGGCCTTTGATTTCTTGGCGGCCTTTTCAGGGGTCGCCGGAGGAGTATGCCTAGGGGGTGGTTTTCGCATTTCTGCCTCATGCAGCAAGTGGGCACAGGTTCTCCTCTGCGCCCAATACCAGAAACATAAATTCTCTACCACCAAACAGAGTAAAACAGTAATGTTAACGGGTAGCGGGTCGGAGCTCATGGAGAGAGCAGCTACTCCGTGTTCCGCATCACGTGACTCCAGAACAGAATGATTTTGTGATGCTTTCAGCTGTTGCCTCATCCCAGGACTCCCCAATCATGTAGGAAACATCTTTCAGAGTGATTTTATTTGATGTTTCCACAATTGAAACATCTGCATCTGCCACCGACAGAATGCGACACAGGAGTTTTTTTCTGTATTGTTTTCTGAGCCCCTTCAGTATCCCGTGGTCAAAAGACTGCAGTAATGAAGTCATGTTAAGGGGTTAAAATTCCATCCTGATTTTGCCATTGGATGATTTCAATCCAGCTGGGTGAGCGGAGCAATTGTCAACAAGGAAAATGTCTTTAGGGGTTAATTTGTGTTTTCTTATATGTTTCCTCACATCGGGGACAAAGGTTTTGTGAAATCAGTGACAAAACAAATTGCTGCTCATCCAGGCACTGCACTGGTTTTCGTAGACGATAGGTAGAGCACCCATGTTTACATTCTTAAAACAGCAGGGGTTGGCAAATTTACCAGTCATTAAGGGCTTCAGCTTATGGGATCCTGTAGCATTTGAGCAACCTAGGATTGCCAGTCTGTCCTTTATTTTCTTGTAGCCAGCAACTGTCTGTTCTTGTGAAGTGGCTAGAGTTTTGCAAGGCAGCAGATGCCAGTACAGCCCCGTTTCATCCGCACTGTATATTTGGTCCGCTGTGTACCCCTGTCCTGGATGATTTTGTGCAACTTTTCACGCTATGGCTGCACTTCACTTTGATCAACTGACATTTTCTCACCTTGGATTTCAAGCTGGTGGATTGAATATCGCTGCTTGAAGCATTGCAACCAGCCACTAGAAGTCTTAAAATCATTTGTCAGGGGATGTCATTTTCTTTTTTTAGCTCTTGACTGAATTGTAAGGCTTTTTCCTGTAACATTGGTCCTGACTCAGGTGCCCCCTTGCTACACTGCTGAGCAAACCATAAGTAAGTTTCTTTTACAAGTTTGTTATCTGAAGCAGGCTTCAGAGTTTTACGGCATTTCAGTTCTTGCTCATCTTGTAAGTTTGTGACATGTGAAATGAGATGCTCTTTCTGTTTTTTTAAATCAGAGACCTGCTGTTTGCTAATTCCGTATGCCCCTGCTATACTAACAGCTTTTTCCCCTTTCTCCAATTTATGTATTATTTCCAGCTTGTTGCTAAGAGGAAGAATTTTCCATTTTCGTTTGACACCCATAACTTCATATGTTTCTTCTGCCATTCTGCCATTATTTGAAACACAATTAAACTCGTAACTGTGGTGGGACACTTAAATAGTGAGTAAAACAATCAATCAATCAGCTAGTGTGAGAAGGTGAGTCATTAGGTGTTACATTCCTTTGTTATATCTAATGACACACCTACTCACACTGTCAGAACAATGCTGCTATGAGCCGTGAACTGAAATATGCTTAAAAGTTGGGACCGAGAGAAAAGTCCGTACGAGCGCATTATCTGGATAATCGAGGTCCAGATAATCAAGGTTTAACTGTAACTGGTCACCTGGAGGATTGACTGGTACGGGACATGGGAGATAGTAGAGTGGTGGAGTCAGTGAACGTGATGAGCATGCAAGGGCCTTTTCTCCTGACACATGTCTATGAAGAAATGAATCTATGAGTTGTGTAGTGGTGGTGGACTGCACATTTGAATGTTGTGCACAGACATAAACAACCAAACACTACACGTACATACAAGTAACTGTATTGAAATCAAAGCTAAGGTCATGTTGCAAGATAACATATGTAGAGTGAGCTGTGTATTTGCACGTGTTTACTCATGCGTTATCACGCTAATGATATTTGTTATACAATCGTAAGACTTTGGCAAGCTATGTGTTGATAGCCTTCTTATCCTGATTTATTATTTTCATAAGTTTTGTGCTTTTGTAGGAGTCAATGCAGTGTACAGTGTTACATTTTTTCAGCACAGTATGTACAGCATTTAGTGAACAACAGTTAAGGACGCTGACATATAATGACACTTTGACAGTCACAACAGTTGCGGTAAACCATTAGCCAAAGCAATTAATATAATGTCCATCTAAAATCAGTACTGTATGATTAATGAGACACCATTGTGAAAATAATGCAAATTAAATTGTCTAACATGGAGCAACAGCAAGAGTCAGCAAAAAGAGCAGCCATATATTCCAGAATAGTTGTATTCAAAAGTATTTGAATACTGCAATAGACAAGCTAATTTAAAACACACGGTGACAAGAAGATGGAGGGGGGTAGTGCTGGTAGATTCTGTACTGAACGTGTTCAGATGGGGTAGAAGGAGAGAAAGGCACAGTTCCAATAGAAGTGGGGGGTATGTGTATAGTAGGGACATGCTCCCCAAAATGGTGGCTTTGATGTAAGAGGAATGTCTGGATATTGAGCAGTCATTGAAACATGGTAGACAGAGAACCATGACTGGGATGTTTACATACCAGGGTACACAACCTACCGGAGAGACAGGGAGGGCAGAAGGGGGGAGTAGCTCTCTATGTAAGGGAGGGGATAAAAGCAACTGAACAAAACAGTAAACAGAGAGGAAAGGAGGCACTGTGGGTCACCTTAGAAACTGTAAATGGGACCACAATCTGCACAGGGGTTGTATACAGACCCCCATGTCAGGGGAGATAATGGACAAGGATATGATATTAGGCATACTTAGGATGGCAGAGAAAGGGGAGATACTGTTGATGGGGGACCTTATTATGCCAGATGTTAACTGGAGCACCTTTGCTCCAGCCACATCCAAAAGCAGGGCCATTCTTGATGCCCTTCAGGTGACATGCCTCAGACAGCTAGTTTTGGAACCTACTCATGAGGAAGCAATCTTAGACCTCATACTCTCAAATGGGGATAGTGAGAAGATCTAAGATGTAGAAGTGGGCAATCATTTGGGAACAAGTGACCACCAAATAGTGTGGTTCACAATAAATTCAGCTGCAGAGTCAAGCCATACAAACGTGAGGGTTCTGGACTTCAGGAGGGTTGTCTTTAGCAAGATGGGAGAGTGCCTTACAAAAGCACTAGCAAACAGGCTAGAAGGAGGGGTGGAGCAACAATGGGGAAATATCAAAACTGCCATCACAGAGGCAACAAGCCTTTGTGCAAAGCAAATAAATGAATCAAAATTAAAGAAAAAGCCACTATGATTCTCAAAAGAGGTGGCAGTGAAGGTTAGGGAGAAAAAGATAACATTTAGGAAGTATAATGAAACACAGAAGGAGCAGGACAGAGAACTGTACCAGCTAAGGCAGAAGGAAGCAGGGAGGATAGTCAGAATAGCAAAGGCACAAACTGAGGAAAAGATAGCCAACTCGGTTAAGAAGGGGGATAAAAACCTTTATAGGTATATCAGGGAGTGTAGAAAGACAAAGGAAGGGATAGTGAGACTAAATAGAATGGATGGTGTGTGGGCAGAGAGTGACAGTGAAAAAGCAGGGATACTGAATAAATAGTTCTGTTCAGTATTCACAAAAGAAGAAGTGGAAGAGGTACCTAATCCAATTAACAGAAGCACTCTGGAGAGGGGGGTCGATCCCAGTTCTTTCACAGAAGAAAGGGTTCTGAAAGAACTACTAAAACTGAAGGTGGACAAATCAAATGGGACCAGATAGAATTCACCCCAGAATTCTAAAAGAATTAATCAGAGAACTAGTGACACCACTGACTACCCTTTATAACAAATCATGGGAAGATGATGTGGTACCTGAGGACTGGAAGAAGGCTGATCTGATTCCCTTTCACAAAAGTGGGAGCAAGACAGAGGCAGGAAACTACAGACCTGTCAGTTTGACCTCTGTGGTAGGGAAAGTGATGGAATCACTTCTGAAGGAAAGAATTGTTGAGTACCTAGAGGCCAGTGGGGCACAAGACCCAAGGCAGCATGGGTTCACAGCATGAAGGTCATGTCAGATGAATCTAATTGATGTCTTTGACTGGGTGACCGAAGTACTAGACCAGGGAGGGGCTGTGGACATGGCCTACTTAGACTTTAGCAAGGCATTTGACACAGTCCCATGCAAAAGACTAATAGTCAAATTAACTAGCCTTGGAGTGGATCCCTGGGTCATAGCCTGGGAAAAACATTGGCTGAACAACAGGACACAGAAGGTAATTGTAAATGGAGTGCACTCTGAAGAAAGAGGGGTTACTAGTGGGGTACCGCAGGGTTCAGTACTGAGTCCAGTCTCTTTTAATGTCTTTATAAGTGACATTGTAGAGGGACTGGAAGGAAAAGTATGCCTCTTTGCAGATGACACAAAGATCTGCAAAAGGGTTGATACACAAGGAGGCATGGAAAGGATGAGAAGGGACTTAGCAAGGCTGGAGGAATGGTCAGAAGTATGGCAGCTAGGATTCAATGCAAAGAAGTGCAGAGTAATGTACCTGGAAAACAAAAACCCAGGGGAAGATTACACAATGGGGTGGAGGTAGTAACACCAACAAAAATGGAAAGGGACCTGAGAGTAATCATATCAGATGACCTTAAGGTTGGCAAGCAATGTGAGAAGGTGGTAGGGAGGGATGGGAGGATACTGGGATGTATAGGGACAGGAATCAGCAGCAGAAAACAGGAAGTTGTTATCCCCCTGTAGACAGTTGCTGTGACCCCATCTGGAGTACTGCATCCAGTTCTGGAGACCCCAGCTCCGCAAGGACATAGGATGGGGGCAGTTCAGAGGAGGGCAACTAAAATGGTGCAGGGTCTGCAAGAAAAGCCATATGAGGATAGACTAAAGGAGCTTAATATGTATACCCTTGAGGAAAGGAGGGAGAGGGGGGACATGATAGAAATGTTTAAGTACCTCAGTGGAATCAACAAAGTCCAAGAGGGTAGCATCTTTCAGAAAAAGAGATGTGCAAGAACAAGGGGACACAATTTGAAGATAGGGGGGGACAGCTCAGGGGTAACTTGAGGAAGTATTTTTTCACAGAGAGGGTGGTGGTGGATGTATAGAACAGCCCTCCTGAGGAGGTTGTGGGGGTTAAAACTGTGGGAGAATTCAAGAATGCATGGGACAGACATAAGGCAACTTTTGTGGGGGGTAGAAAGAAATAGGATGTTGGTTAAATAGGATCTGCAGCTTATCCTCCAGGTAGGGAAATGGGCAGACTAGGTGGGCCAAGTGGTCCTTATCTGCTGTCAAAGTCTATGTTTCTATGTTTCTAGGTAAGTGGAAAATAACTGTAATTATGGCAAGGGGAACTAATGAAGTGGAAAAGGTGACATGGGCAAAAGGGGTGAGTTGCATGCAGGAAGACGAAGTGTGGGCTGACGTGAGAGTAAGTAAAGAAGGGAAGCGGGGTGATGTAAATCAAGTGGGGGAAAACACCATTTGGAGGAAGGCAACATGGATAGAAGGGGGAAATTACACAGAACAACAAGACTGAGTTGGACAGGAGGAGTACCAAAGAGTTGAAGCAGTCAGATGGGACTATGCTGGAAACTGAGTGGAGGGGGGATGCAATATTAAGGGTGGGGTCAAGTGGGGTTGCCATGCAAGGGATAACAGCTGAAATGGTGTGGCAATCAGTCATGAAAGATGCTAGAAGGGGAAGGTAGAGAACTCATTTAATTCGACATGTACAGACAAAAGACCTGACAGATAGAACTTTAGATGTAGTACAGAAAGAGTTTGATGTTCTTGGAAAGTTATATGATTGGGCAGGCAGATCTTACAGATGCATAGCTTTTCCTACAAGAGCTATGATGCACCAGCAAAGCATAGCTTGCAAATGGAGGACCAGGGAATTCAATGAATGGCTAGGGGAATGGCGTCACACCAAAGGGTATAGCTTAGTGGGAGTGGGGCACGAATGGGGAGGACAGTAGTATATACAATAAGACTAGAAAACACTTAAGTGAAGATGGTAAGCATGTACTGAAACGGTAGCTAGAGGAGCATATTGAGATAGCAGGATATCTGGACTCGGAGCCACCTTTGTGGGGTAGCTGGGTACAAGCGGATAGACAGAACAGACAGAGGCAACAAGTTGGGAAGCTGCTTGATCCTACACACCAGAAACAAGAATATGGGCAATGGATCAGGCAAAAGTACCAAAATGGATGCTAGAAAAGGTTTGTGCAAAGTAATGGGGAGGAGGAGGCAAAGGGATGGACGGTGGTCACCATGAATGCTTGAAGATCGGTGAGTAAAATGAATGACTTATAGACTGTCATGGTGTGGATAGAGGTGGACCTCACAGACAGCACCTAAAAATCTGACACCCAATACCATGACTGCAAAATGGTGGTAACAGTGTACAGAACATTTCCCTGTGAGAGGGGAAATGAGAGAAGGCAGTGGCATTGTATGTGATTGAAGGGTCTAAGTGTGTAAGAGAGAAGGAGGATGAAGGAGGATCAGGGTCATTATGGTTTCAAATCCAGGATTCAAGAACTAGGACTCTATGGTTGGGAACGTTGTACATGCTGCCCTTCCAGATTGAGGAGCTAGCCAAGAATATTGAGGAACAAATTAGAAGGTCATGGTGGAAGGGAAGTTTGGAGGTAGTATGGGACTTCAACTGCGTGGAATGAACTTCTGAAAAAACAGAATTATGCAATAAAAGGGAGAAGTTAATGACTGATGCCTTCCTGTGAAGAAACAACTGGTGGTTGTGGGAGGGGGGGCTCACACTTGACCTAACGCTCAAAAATTTCAAATTTTGTAGGGGTGTCGGGGTGGACAAATAACTAGTGGTGAGTAATCATCACTCAGTATGTTCATGGTACATATGGGAAAAGAGGGGGCACTGGATTAAGGAGTGGTGGTTTTGCAAGGGTGGTTGAGGTAGTGAGAGGGCAACCGGACAGAACACAGCCTAGTGTGGAGATGACCCAGAGATTGGACCCCATAGATAAGGGGATAATAGAGGCTACTAAGTCCTGTAGCAGAACATTTAGTACAAAGGAAAGTGAGTTAAAAACTTGCTGGATAAGCAGGGGGCTTATGGAAAAGCTAATTAGAAATAGGGGTTGCATTTAAGAGTCACAGGTACTCTGAGGAGGGGACTGGAGGAGGATCCCATGACGGAGGCAATGAAAGAGACTAGGGCAGTATGAGCCAAACAAACCACACAGGTACCACGGATTGCTCAAGGCATTAGGGAGGTGAAGAGAGCTTCTTCAGGTACATCAGGGAGAAAAGCAGCCTGAAGGAAGAGAGAGCAATGATTAAGACAGATGGTGGGTAGATAAATAAGTGAGAAGAAAAGGCAGAAGCACTAAAAGAAAACACCTGCTTCATATTAACCACAAAGAGGGGGGAGTGCTCACTGAGGGGGAGTGGGGGGGTCATGAACAGATGTGGATGGAGTCACGGAGTGGGTATCACAGAAGTTAGACAGCTGTGGGTCCTGAGAGTGCTGAGGGTGGACAAGGCACCATGCATGGATGGCATCCACTCCATGATACTAAATGACAGGCAGACCTGTTTCACGACTTATTTAGGTAAGGGTATGTAGCTCAGGAATAGAAGGATGGCTCACATGATACCTCTCCATAAGAGTGGCACCAAGCATGAAATGGCCATCGTGTGGATGCTGATGGAGACAATCATGAAAGAGAGAATGGTGTCTCATCTGGAGACCAATAGGATGCATTACAGCAGACAGCATGGATTTGTCACTGTCAGAACATGTCAGACAAGACTGACAGAAGATTAGCTGTAAAAAAGCGGTCCCCTACTCTTTAACACCATGGAAATAAAAACAGCAGATGTGTTTTGATGGAATTAAGTTTACAGAACAGCGATGTCAAAACAAGGTTAGGAAACAAGAGGAAGGTGGCAAAATTAAATTATAGATGTTAATCCAAATTTAATAGCAAAGTACAGCCTCCTCCCCCCACACATTAAATCCTAGACTGGCAACTTCCCAGCCCTGTCACCTCACTGCTGTGATACATGGTCTTCTGCCCCCCACCACCACCCAGAGGTCAGAAAGAGAGGTGGGAAACACACCATCTCCATGGGAGCAAAGTGAACAGCTGACCATGTTTGTTTCCCAGCTTTTCTGGGAGCAGGCATCCCGAAGTGAGCTTTTCACCAAAAATGGCATTTGATTTTGAAACGTGTCAGGAATGTGTGACTTACAAATATCTGTTATTAAAAAAAAACTTCTACACAGGCTGTGAATGTCAAGCTTTTGACAGATTGTCCACAGGTGCAACCATGACACTGAGAAGTCAGCAGGGACAGAGCAAATATCATCATACTGAAACCAAATAAAACTTTTGAAAAGTAGTGCAAGATGTAATGCTAATTGGCATGCCATGGCATGTTAGCAGTATGACAGTATTTGGCTTGACAGTACCAACTTGCTAGCAGAAGACCAAGTAGCACAATTGCAAGGCTGTGATGTGACAGGGATGGGTAGTTGCCAGTCTATGATTTAATTGGGGGGGGGCTACTGAGAATTTAAATTGGGATTAACATCTGTATTTTTATTTTGCCACTTTAATCTATATTATTATCCTTGCTTTGCCACCACTGTTGTGTATAAATAAATTAAACAATCCCATTGGACAAAATGTGTTACTAGACAGTTACAACCTTGAGAGCCCTTGCTGACATCAGGCAGCTGTGCTCTAAGCATGCAGACCTCATATATAGTGGCTTGGGGGTCCTGATATGAGATTCTAGTTGCCAAATTATTTAAGCAGTAGGTGTGTGATACTCTCTAGCAGGAGAAAGTTACATACGCAGAGACTAGTGGAAACATTATGAAAAAAAAATGTTATCTGTGGGATGATTGAAAAAAAGGAGTATACTCCAGTGGTGAGAAAAGAGCAACAGGCACTTGTGATGAGGGGCAGTAAAAACAAAAAGGCCAAAATGAATGAATTAGTGAGACACTGATGGGCGACAACAGCAATGCAATGTAGTAGGCATGAAATCCTTGTTTACAGTTCAGACTGCTATACTGTATGTCGCATATAGCAGTCTGAACAGAAAACAAGGATTATGGAAATTGCAGAGGGCTCCAGTAAGGATCGCAGTTCTAAAAGTAAAGCAAGACGAAAGAGTGGGATATGAGCACTACAACAGTACTGAGATGATAAACAGGACACTCCAGGACAAATGGATTCAGGTAATAGAAAAGCAAAAATAGGAAAACGTAATGAACACTGTCTATGCACATGCAGAGTCTCTCTCTCTCTTTCCCTCTCACCCTGCCTCTCTCTCTCTCTCTCACACTCACTCTCCCGCTCCTTGTTTCATTGACCTGGTTTGCCACCAAAACCTAGTGCTCAATGGGAAACCAGCTGGGGCACAGGTGTGGTCTATAGACCACCAGACCAGGAGGAAATAAACAGATAGGGAGCTGATGCTAGCCATCCAAAGAATGGCAGACAAGGGTGAGGTAGTACTGATTGGAAACTTCAATATTCCAGATGTGGACTGGAGCATCCCAGCAGCAACATCAACTAGGAGCAGATTTATCCTGGATTCCCTTCAGGGTGCCTTCCTCAAGCAACTAGTCATGGAACCAGCTCGGTAGAAGACAATACTGGACCTTGTGCTCACAAACAAGGACAGTGTGATGGGGGTAACAGTGAAGGTGCACCTGGGGAACAGTGACCACCACTCATTGTGGTTTGAAATCACAGAAAGAGCAGAACCAAACCACACAAAAACACATATCCTGGATTTTAGGGGGTCAGACTTTGGGAAAATTGGGAGATACTTGAAAGAGGCATTAAGAGGAATGGGGCAGGAATCAGGGTTTGAGGAACAGTGGGCAGTATTTAAAATGGGGATTACAAGAGCAAAATAATTATGCATTAAGCAGTTTAGCAAGAGGAAAAGGGAAAGGAGACCATTATGGTTTTCCAAAGAGGTTGCAAAGAAACAAAGAAAGTGAAAGCCAAAAATATTGCATTCAGGCAATACAAAAAGACACAGGCAGAAGGGGATAAGGAGAAGTACCAGGAGAAGCAAAGGGAGGCAGGGAGGTCAGTAAGGGAAGCCAAAGCTCAGACAGAAGAACACATTGCAAAATCAGTGGGTAGATGGGACAAAACCTTTTACAGGTACATAAGTGAAAAAAGAAAGGCAAAGGGAGGGATAGTGAGGCTGAAGAGGGAGGATGGGGGCCGCATGGAGGATGACAACAGTAAAGCTGACATATTGAACAGGTATTTCTGCTCAGTCTTTACTGAGGAAGAGGAGGGTAATGGGTCTAAAGGGATTGTAAGGGGTGAGAATGGTGCAGAAATTGGCACAAGTCCCTTACATGAGAAAGGGACCTGAAGGAACTGGAAATAATAAGAGTTGATAAAGAAATGGGGCCAGATGGGGTGCACCCCAGGGTCCTTAAAGAACTAAGAGAGGTGGTGGCTGAACCTCTGGCTATCCTGTTTAGCCAATCACTGGAAACAGGAGAGGTACCCAAAGACTGGAGGACAGCAGATGTAGTCCCCTTATACAAAAGTGGGAACAAAGAGGAAGCAGGGAGCAACATACCGGTCAGCCTCACCTCAGTAGTGGGGAAGATCATGGAAGCACTACTGAAGGAGAGATTGGTGGAACATCTGGTTGTCAGTGGACTACAGGACCCAAGGCAGCATGGTTTCAGCAGGGGAGGTCATGTCAGACCAACCTCGTTGATTTTTTGACTGGGTGACTAGGGAGGTGGATCAGGGAGGGCAGTAGACATGTCCCATCTGGACTTCAGCAAGGCCTTTGACACTGTGCCACATAGAAGACTTCTCACAAATGGGGAATATGGGTGTGGGCAGGACAGTAGTGTGGTGGGTAGGTAACTGGCTGGGTGGCAGGACACAGAGGGTGGTGGTAAATGGCTGTCACTCCACAGGGGGAAGAGTGAGCAGTGGGGTACCACAGGGACCAGTGCTGGGACCGGTCCTATTCAAAATCTTCATCAGTAATATTGCATAGGACCTAGAAGGCAGAATTTCACTGTTCACTGATGACACAAAGCTCTGTAACAGAGTAGACACACCAGAGGGTGTAGACAGAATGAGAAGGGACCTGCAGAAACTTGAAGAATGGTCAGGGGTTTGGCAGTTGAAATTCAATGCAAAGAAGTGCAAGATAATGCATATGGGGCACAAAAACACTGGCACAATATATCAGTTGGGGGTGAGGATATAGCATGCACCAAGCAGGAAAGGGATCTTGAGGTTATCATCTCTGATGACCCTCAAGGTAGGAAAACATGTGACAAGGCAGAAGGTAAAGCAAATAGGATGCTGGGATGCATAGGAAGGGGCATCACCAGCAGGAAAAGGGAGGTCATAATTCCACTATACAAGACACTAGAGAGGCCCCACCTGGAGTACAGTGTACAGTTATGGAGACCTTACCTCCGTAAGGACATAGACAGGGTAGAGAAGATTCAGAGGAGGGCAACAAAGATGGTGCATGGATTGCATCACAAGTCCTATGAGGACAAGTTGAAGGAACTGAATATGTACTCCCTGGAGGAGAGGAGGAAGACAGGGGATATGATAGAGACATACAAGTATCTTACAGGGAGGGACAGGGTGCAGGAATACACTATTTTTAAGTGAAAAAGATGTTCCAGGACTAGAGGCCATGGGATGAAGTTGGAAGGAGGATGATTCAGAGGAAACGTGAGGAAGAATTTCTTCACAGAACGGATAGTGGACAAGTGGAACACCCTGCCAGAGGAAGTGGGGGGGGGCTGAAACAATCATGGAATTTAAGAATGCATGGGATAGACATAAAGGAATTCTGGAGGTCAGGGGTAAGGGCAACAGACTTCTAGGAAAGCATAAACTGAACTTACAAGCTCAAATTGGCAGACTGGGTGGGCCATAGGCCCTTATCTGCTGACACTGTCTATGCATCTATGTATCTATGAAACAACTATGCCACACATCATGATGCCACCCACTGTGCCACACTCACTTTGTCTGTCTCAAATGGGTGCTCCAACCCTCATGCCACAGTAACAGATACAGACAGCAAGAGAGAAAGAGCACTGACACCTGTCTCACTCTTGCCACACCAGATGAAACAGTGGGATACCAGCACTACAACCATAGTGAATGATAAAAAAGGACACTCCAGAACTAATGCGATTCAGGTAATAGAAAATAAAAGAGCTCCCACAACAGGGCCAATCAATTAAAATAAAATATATTGGCACAGCTAGAAATGAATTTTACTACGTTGGACATGAATTAGACAGCCCTATGTGTGGTAGCAAGGGATAAAAGAGGAAAGGAAAATTAAAGGAATATTACCAATTGGAGAGGCAGCAATTGTTTATTGGCCATGGTCTTGCACATCCCACATCAAAGTCAACCTAGGAGTGTGAACGTGCATGTTGACTTCAAATGGGTGGCTTGGGAACAAAGTCAGGGTTACAGACAAAACAAAACGCACAATTTGGGGGTTTATTTGACAGTAAAAGAAATAAAAAACATGAGCAAAGAGTAGAGGGAGTAAAACCGGAGCCAAACTTACACTCCAGGTGAAACGGTGAGTGCAAATACCAATTTATCAAAAATCTGACAGTGCAGCTGTAATGACACAGAAAGGAATCTCAAATTGACACATGAATGTAATTTTGAGAGACAGTTTCCTGGATGTTGTGCTCAGTGCCTCCCAAGGCACCACAGTGGCATCATCAGGTTATAGGAAACCAAATGCTGCAAATACAGTTTTGCAGGCACAAAGTGTCCATCCTAGGAAACAAATGTATTTATTTATTTATTTGCTTTTGTTTACCGGGTAAGTCACACTAGACATCCATGTGCCTATTTTCAGGTGCGACCCGGGAGAGTTACAGACTTGAATTTTACAGGAACAGTGACTAATACAACTTTTACATACAGTGAAGTGACTAATGCAGCTTTTACATACAGTGAAGTGATGGATATAGTTTTTACGTACAGAGGAGTATCAGAATACATAGAGGAATGACAGTAAAAAAGCAACACTTGATCCCTGGGGTGGTTACAGGTGGCCCAGGGGAGTTAGGAGCTAGGCCGTACATAGACTATGAGTGAGTCAGTTTTATATGCAATGAGGATGCAGACGATACCAGTTATGGAACCCAATTTGTCATTGCTTGACCAGGTTGTCAGGAGAGTAAGTGCAATGGTCCCAGAGGGCGCAGTGGCCCTCCATGCCACCATAGCGTGGGACGAGGCTAACGAGGTGCAAGGGCAAGTGGAAGGATCCTTCAGGAAGTTCCAAAGGGAGGACTTGGAAGGAATTGCTCAGAGTTGACTGTATTTGACAGACAAGCAAAATAAATGTCACAGAGGTTTAGAAAAAGAGGCTATGAGGCAACACTTTTAGAGTAAGCAAAGGAGAAAGTCAGACTATTAAACAGAGAAACACTACCGGTACTGAGAAACAGAGCACAGAACAAAAGACCAACTATTACCTTCTCTAGAACTTATTATACTAGCACGGTAGTGACAACATAGTTAGGGTTGAGTGACAGGTTCTATGTTAAACTCCTAACTTTGCACCTTAATAGCTTTCACAGCATTTGACAAAATTAGCTGAAATGATTCATGCATTGTCTAGTAGACAAGGTCTAAATATGTGGAAAGTTTTGTGATGGCAGCATGTGCAGCTTCTGAGATACAAATGTCATTTTCCTGTAGATATTTAATTTTTTCCTGTATTTTATTTATTTATTGAGATCTCTGAATTACAACATTTGAATCTGAGTCATTTACAAAGGCTCCGCATCAATATTTCAAATAGGCACAAACAGTTCAAAATACAACAAAATATACAAGAACAAAGGAGAATTACATAAAAATACAATGCAGAGAATACAGTTGACAACTATTTACAAGGCAGTAATAATGGTAAGAAACAGGCTACAGTATGCAGGAGTGTATAAGCAGAGGTAACATGAATGGTGATGACTGATATTAATACAACATAGATAATTACAGAAACTAAGTAGCAACATATTAGCAATTAATACAACAAAAGAATAACAAGGCTTAGTAGGCTACATGGTAGGAAATTAGGCAGCCTAGGAATAAGCGTAATGAAATAAGGGACCAAGGTACATGGTGTAGCATAGAACAAGGGCAAAGAGGTTACATAGCAGAGACTGTTCAGTAGACAGAGACTGTCCAAATGGAGTGTACTACAGTAGCAGAAGAGGGGAGTGGAGTCAGAGAAGCAGGATGAGAAATGGATGGGTGAGGTGGGGGACAAAGGACAGGAGAACAAGCGACAGGGGTAGGAGGGAAGGCCAGAGCTGTCTGAGAAGACGTTGTGAGATAATCAATTTGGGGAAGGAAAGTTGGAGCTGTCTGAGAAGATATTGTCATGAGAAAAATCATTACAGGATAGACAGGTGGCATAGGACCGAGAGGGTAGAGGTCGGGCTAAGGACAGACTTAACATGGATATATGGTTTTCCTCTCACCTACAGTCTACAGGGAATGGAATATTTTTCCAAAACATTCAGGGTAGAAGCAGCTTTACCAAGGTAGTGACTTTGTGAGGTTTCCTGAAAAATTATTAAATGGTTCCAGAGTTAGAAAGATTTTAAGTTTTGCTTTTTTGCTGTTCTGAGCAGCTCAGTAGGGTATTTTGGATAACATTCTGATATGACACAAAAATTCTGTGCCACAGACCATTTTTGTTTTCTCACTACTTGCTTCTTAGAGCACCACCCCAAAAAAAAATGTTCCTGTCATGAAGGCCACCATTTTGTCCCACCAACTTAAAAGCATGGAAAATATATAAAAATAGTATCATTTTAAAAACAAACACATGAACCTAGCTAAACAGGACAAATTTAACTAGATTCTGATGTTTGTTTTTTAAAACAATGACCAGAATATACCTTTTCTGGGCACCCCGAAATCCAAGGCACACAGTTTAGCAAAATGTGCTATTGACCTATGCTTTCTGTATAAGAACAGCTGGCCTTCTTGCATGTTGAAGCCATAGTTGGAGTTCTATTGCAGTCCTCAGTTGAAGCAATAAGCTGACAATCCCTTGTTCTGTCTGTCTGTCTATCTGTCTCAAAAAGTTTGATTAAATGGACCAGGGTTCCCACCCCAGTATCACATCTCCCCCCCCTCTAAGTCACCTTCACCCCCTCAATATTTATGTTAGTGGATTGGCATACCCACCCCCAGTGCCACTTCTACTGACCCCCTCCCCTCCAGGTCACCCACAGCCCTTTCTCAATATGTAAATGGTGGCACTGGGTTGCCCACCCCCATGCCACTGAACAGTAGCCTAACACAGGGGTGCCCAATCCTCAGTGTTGAAATATCACTGTTCCCTGAAATGAAGAAAATCATCCCTCAATGATTTCTTTTTTAACCTGTGAAAAAGAAAATGGTCCCTTGTTAGCCAACCCGGTGGCGCTGAGGATTGAGGTGCTGGATGCCATACCTCGCTCCATGCCGGCGACCCATGTTCAGGAATGGGCATGGATGCCGGGGGTTGGTGGTGGAGAAGAAGGATCGAGCATCTGGAGGATCACTCTCCTTCTCTGGGGAGGGTAAGGGGACCTGTTCTGCTGTTGTTCACCCCCGGTGGAGGCCAGGAGTGCGGTGCCACACCACAACATGTGTGGAGCTGGGACAGACACTTGCCATAAGACTCTAGCATCATTGTACGTCCCCATCTGCAAAGGGACTCACTGTAAAAAATTCCTCTGGCCCCCGTGTATGAGCTGGGGCTCGGTGCCCGACTCTCCAGCCACCTTCAGTTCCTCCTCTGGTTGCCCCACTTGGGGTGCATCCCTGGATGAAGGTCTGGGTTGCCAAGCCCAGGGTGAGCCCACATGCAGCGTTAGGGGTGCCAGCGGGGAAAAAAGCACAGTAAGATAGAAAAAAGAAAATGGTCCCTTGCTGACTTGATCTCCCACTAACACAACACCCCATGCACCCCCACCCCCCACTCAGCACCCAACACTCCCCAATCTCCCGCCTCCCACACCCTCAGTCACCTGAACATGTCCCAAAGTGTAGATACACTCTCTGGCCAAAAGACATATCTTGCTGCTGGAACCAGCAATTTCAATATGAGAAAGTTAAGTAAGTGCAGTTTAACGTATTTCAATGGAGTTTGAACTTTTATTCAAAACGTTGTCATTTTTGAATATGTTTACACCAGATTTTCAACATGGCTTTTTTGGGACCTTGCCTCATGATCAGTAGTGGCGGAACTATGTAAATCTGGCCCAAAAAGCAATTTTGAGTTTGCTTTTTGAAATCACCTTTTGGGCAGGATGTGAAAATTTTCACCACCCTTGCTCATGAGGTGGGCTCATAAGAAGGTTATGTTGAAAATTTGTGGTCAAAATATGTAAAAAGGACAAAGTTTTTGTCTCCAGGAACAAAAACAGAGATACAGGCTTTGAAGTGGTTACAAAGGAGAGCCACACGGATGATAAGAGACCTCAGGGGCCTAGATTATGAGGACAGAATGAATAGTCTGGGGTTGCTCTCATTGGCGTATCAGAGATTAAGGGGAGACATGTGTCTTTTATATAGGGTACCAACTAAGAATGATCTGAGGGACTGTTTGGACATAGAAATGAAACACCAGACATACAACATCAGGTCACACTCATTACAGTTAAAGGGTGAGACACGTCATACTAATAAAAGGTAAAATTGGTACACTTGGAGAGTGGTGGCACTTTGCAAACTCTTTTCCTGAAGAATTAGTTGGCAGTGGGAGGATAATGGAGTTTAGGAAAAAAATTAGATGAATATTGTGTCTCTAACAATATTAAGAGTTATTGACATTGGCCCAGATATTCAAAAGGGTTGCGCATGGCGCAACAATGTTACGCCATGCACAACCCACTGATGCGCAGTGCGATGTATAAAGGAAATGTACTACCTAAATCCCGATGCACGGGGTGCATCAGTAATGTTCAGGCACAGGTGGGGGCGTGCTCATGCATAAACTGCACAGCCTGATATTCAGCTGGGCTGTGCAGAGTTATGCAGGCGCAACCCCCCTACCTGCGCCTGCACAACTTTACGCAAAAAATAAAGGATCAAGTCGAGGGCCACCCACAGGTGAGCTGTCGCAATGCAGGGTGTAACACAGCAGTTGCCACCTGTGGGTGGCACTTCACTTGTTCCCAGTGCCTCCCCTGCAGCCCGATCATGGGCATAATAGTAACCCTACCATAGCCTGATCACGGGCAGCAGAGTAGTCCCCCCCCCCCGCAACAGCCCGATTGCGGACATAATATAATGTTTTCCCCACCCTGACTAGCGATCGCGGGCATACAATGCTACCCACTTACGACTAGCCCAATCATGGGCATTCAGTAACTCCCCACCCCAACTAGCCCGATCGTGGGCAGTATCCTCAACACCCCCCCACGTCCAGAATCCCTGGTGATCTAGTGGTCCCCCATTCTTCATTCACATATCTGGACTGCCTTGTACGGCATGGGCTGCATGCCCATTGGCTCACGCTCTGAACCAATGGGTGTGTAGCCCTACCGAGCTGTCAGTCAGCGGGCGGCAGGGTGGCAGGCGGGTGGGGCGCTGCGACCCACCGGCTGATGGGGGGGAGTTGGGTGGTGGGGCTCAGTGGGCTGGTTGGCTTTTCACCTGCCGTTAATTTGTAGTGTGACACTGGGTCACTACCGATGACCTCACAGTGTGCACCAGGGCCATTTGTCTGGGCCCATTGTCGTCCTGCTTATATGAAGATTTCTGTTACCCTGTCTACTGGGATTTATTTGATCATATTCGCTTTCATCAGGACATATTGTTTTTGTGGTCCTGATTCTGTTCTGGGCTGTTTCCAGGCCGGTGTGGGGAAGGAAATCCTGAGGGGAGCAGAAGTGAGGAGTGGTGTGGACTATTTGGAACCATTTGTAGGACCTACATAGTGCAGGTTCTTGTTCTACCTGATTTGGACCATTTTATAACTGGCGCTCTCAGAGGGTGCAGGAGATGGCTTTCTACTGGATTAGACAGTCCTGACCCTGCGGGGTGATGAGCGGCTGGAATTCAGGGCTACTCGGGGAGCTGAGCCATAGTTTTGTTTGGTAACCAGTGGAATGGGCCTCTGGTTCCCTTAGGTTTTCCAGGAGGCAGCTGATGGGCTGGTGCTGTCAGTGAGCCAAGGGAGCGGCTGCAGATATCATCCAGTTGCGGTCCCCTGTATGGGATTTTGCCTTCTGCTACATGGATTGAGAACTGAAGACACCTGTTTTAAAGATCTCTTGCCTACCTGCACATGGTCCGACCTCAAATTTTTATTATTTTGTTTAATTTTTATTGTTTGGCAGACAGTGAGAGTGCCTATATTTTTTACTGGTTCCCCAGTGCGTGAGAGGGCCCGGGAACTGGAAACATTGCATCAGTCTTATCCTTTAGCAGAAAGTGAGAGTGCCTGTGTTTTATCCCCGAGGCAGTGAGAGGGCGCAGGGAGCTGAAGGTACTCACTGATGATACTGGTTATTCTTATTTGATTTGTTTTCTGTATCTGAATTTTATTTACAATACTAGAGATTTATTATTTGTCCGTAACTGAAATCTGTTCTAAGCAGATCTACCCCAGCCCAAGACATTGAACTGCTTATATCTTAATTTTTTCTAGTATTTTGTGCTTGGGGAGGGTTAATTGTGGGTTATTTATGTTATGACAGGGGATAGGTGTTTTGTGTTATTTATCTTTTAATTAAGTGTTGTGGGTTTTATATTTTGTTGTGATTCATGTTATCTTGTGTTTCTTTTATTTTTATTTTGTTTTGTTGGCTAGTTTAGTGAGTCATCTGATAAACTGATCACCAGAATGTGTCATGGGTCTTCCACCATGGTCATGTGCTATTCACCCTCTGCTGTCTGCTGCTCCATCCATTTATTTCTCCCATTTCAGTTTATAACATACCAGTGCTATAGGGCACTGGGTATTGCCTATAAGGCGAGGGGTGCAAACAGTGAGGGTGAAAGAGGCGAGCTGGTCCATCACATCAAAGTCATGAGATCCAGGAGATGCCCTGGGGCAAAATGGAACCAAGAATGTGGTTCACCATATCTGGTTTCTATACCCAAGGGCACTACCAATTTTGGTGGGCAGGTGGTTCGGTCGGCCCTGAAGGTTCATCCAACTCAGGTGGTGCTATGCAATGCCAGGTCCATTAAAAACAAGACTGCAATTATTGCAGATCTTGTAGGAATGGTGGATCTGGCTTGTATCACCAAGACTTGGCTGGATGAGAACTCTGGCCCTATTTAGGAGACTTTAACTCCAGCTGGGTACTCAGTGATTCACCACTCAAGATTGGCTCATGGGGAGAGAGGGAGTTGT
Source organism: Neoceratodus forsteri (assembly GCA_016271365.2). Lineage (NCBI taxonomy): Eukaryota > Metazoa > Chordata > Ceratodontiformes > Ceratodontidae > Neoceratodus > Neoceratodus forsteri. Next base: position 1,134,886,655 of record CM057455.1, on the reverse strand, counting down.
GGTCTGTTTTAAGACTGAACTTAACCTCACAAGTGTACCAGTTGAGGAGATTGAGTCATTCGAGTGTACTGTGGTAGCAGATGTAGGATGTCGGATCGCTCTCATCTACTGTCCACCTGGAGATGAGAAGTGGTTCTTTCAGGAAGTGCAGGACTTCATCATTGACATGGTGTTCGAGTCACTCAGACTGATGGTTCTGGGTTACTTTAGTGCTTGGGTCATTTGGACAACACTTTCTCCAGTTGATGTCATCCCTGGGCCTTACACAGATAGTTACCACTGCTACCCATAAATATGGTTACTCCCTTGACTTAGTGTTCCTTCTGGGGATTGAGGCCTCTGATCTGGGGGTGAAATAAGTTGGATGGTCTGCCCACTACACCATGGGGTTTAGTTTTAGTGCCCCCCTTCGTAGGCCTACCCTGTGGAGATGGTCGGGTATCACCCTTTATGTGATGTTAGCTCTGAAGGCCTGGCGGCGGTACTTGACCTATCATCCCTTCCAGTGGTAAACAGTGACCCAGAGGCCCTCGGGGTAGCCTATAATATGGCTATTTCAGTGGCCCTGGATGTCGTTGCTCCTCTCTGTGTTTGTCCTCTCTCCCTTCACCCTCAATCCCCATGGTTTGATGGGACCTTGAAGGAGATGCAGTGAGTAGGACGAAGGTTAGAGCATAGCTGGCGGAGATCCCCTCTTGATGCTGACCACCTTAAATTAATGGAGTATTATCAAGCCTATCAATCTGCAATCACCTGTAAGAAGGCAGAGTTCCTGTCCAGGGAGACTTCAGCTGCTCAGAATCGACCAGTTCAGCTCTTTTGCACTGTAGACAGACTGTGCAACCCTGTCTGCCTACAAGTTCGAAAAGCCTTTTCACAAGTAGAGTGCAATGAACTTGCTCGATTCTTTGCAAATAAGGTAACTGACATTGGGGCAGCACTCCATCCAGCACACTGTAAGGGTGTTGCTCTGGATTAGCATGTGGCTGCTGCTCCTCAGCTTTCCTGGAGTACCTTCGACTGACCGGAGTTCATGTATGTCATGTGGATTGTCTAGAGTGCACGCTCTATGTGCTGTAATTTGGACATCAGTCCAGTCCTTGCACAGATAGTCTGGTGCACCTTGGAGACAGGTGAGTTTCCCAGCTCCCTGAACGAGGCGGTGGTAACACCCCTCTTAATGAAAGCTTCTTTGAACCCTGACTGCCATGCGAACTACAGACCAATCTCAAACCTTCCCTTTTTAGGAAATATGATTGAGAAAGTAGTGACCATACAGCTGGAGAACCATTTGACCATCCATGATATCTATGAACCCCTCCAGTCCAGTTTTTGAAAGAGACATAGTACTAATACAGTGCTCGTTTGAGTGCTCAATGATCTGGTGGCTAGGGATTGGTAGAGCCATTCCATCTTGGTTCTTCTAGATCTCTCATCAGCATTTGACACTGTGGACCATGGGGTCCTACTTAATCATTTGAGGTTCATCTGTGGATTATCGAGTGTAGTTCTCAGGTGGTTTAAATTTTACCTCACCGGAAGAACTCAGGGAGTGGTGTCTGGGGTTTATTCCTCAGACCCAGTTTCTCCATCTTGTGAGTTCCTCAGGGTTTAGTGTTGTCCCCATGTTGTTGGCTGTGTACATGCTGCCCCTTGGAGACATTGTAAGAAGGTATGGGCTGATGTTTCACTGCTATGCTGATGGTACCCAGTTCTACCTTTCTTTTGCACCATACCAGGATGGAGCTCTCTCAGTCTTTAATAACTGCCTCTCAAAAACCTAGAAATGGATGGACTCAAGTTGGCTGAAGTTGAACTCAGATAAGACTGAGGTGCTGGCTGTGGACCTGGCATACCGGATAAGAGGGCCAGAGTTGGTTCACCCTCCTGGCTTTACCTTGGGGGTTTATCATGCTTGACCTCTGAATAGGTGCAAAACCTGTGGGCAATTTTTGATGAAGGGCTAACTCTGCATTCGCAGGTGATTACTGTCACAAAGTCCTCTTTTTATCACCTGAGGAATCTCTCCAGGATCAAGCACCTTGTTCCATCCGGTGATCTTCCTAAGTTGGTCCTTGCCTTTGTGTCCTCGCACTTGGATTATTGCAGTTCCCTTCACCTAGGGCTACCTGGGGTGGAAATCCACTACCTGCAGCTGGTGCAGAACACAGCAGCCTGGCTTTTGGCAGGAACTTCTCGGTCCAGTTATATCTTGCCAGTGTTGCATGGACTGCACTGGCTGCCAGTACAGTGACAGATCACCTTTAAAGTCAGTCTTCTGACTTTTAAAGCCCTAAATGGACTTGGCCCAAACTACTTGAAAGAGCTCCTGGTCCCTTACTGTCCTAGGCAATTGCTCCATTCACCTGACACCAGAGATCCTGAGGGTGTGCTTAAAATCTTCTGGGGCTTGGGCATTTATACATGTGGCCCCTGCCCTCTGGAATTCTCTAACCCATCAGTTACGGGAGTGTGTGACTGTGGAGGGATTTAAACAGGTCCTGAAAACATATTTGTGGAGTCAAGCGTTTGGTGGTTAATTTCTTTTCTCTAACTGTATCAGTTGTTTTTATATTTTTAAGACAATGAGTTGTCTGATGTGTTTTTAAGCTTTGTTAGACACCTTGGTTCTTGAAAGGCATCATAAAAATAAAGCTATTATTATTATATAACAAACGCATATCCCCCTAAATCTCCTATGATAAAGGCTATAAAGGTTAAGGGACACTAATCTATCTGTGTATGTTTTATTATTTTACACCTTTTATAGATCTGGTGAATCTTCTCTACACTCCCTATTCTATTATTGTCCTCCCTATTTTGTGGAGACCAGACCTGAGCACAGTACTCCAAATGGGTCCTAATCAGTGCTGGGGTTTGTTTTGTCTTATTTTAATTTGTTTTATTGCTGTGAGTTTTGGGATATTATTGTTTTTGTTGGGGTTGGGTGATAATACAATTGGGTTTGTTTAGTGTATTTATAATTTGTTTTTGTCACTGCAGAATGTGTTGGATTCCAGTTGTGTGCTACTCATCCTGTACCCTTCATGACCTTCGCCCTTTTTATACTCCCCTTCTCCAGTCTAAGACGTACCAGCACTGTAGAGCACTGGGCATTACGCATAGGACAGGGAGGAGAGTGGGGGGGTCATGGACAGTGGAGGATGTACTGTATGAGGGGGACACTGAATTGGGGTGGTTGGATCCAGAGGACACCCTGGGGTGAAATGGAATCCAGATCATGGTCCGCCATGTCTGGTGCCCATACCCAAGAGTACTACTGAATGTGGTAGGCAGATGGCCCGGGCGGCCCGGAAGGTTTGTCCAACTCAGGAAGTGTTGTGCAACACCAGGTCCATTAAGAATAAGACTGCAATTATTGCAGATCTTGTTGGTATGGTGGATCTGGCCTGCATCACTGAGGCCTAGCTGGATGAAAATTTTGACCCCATTGTGGAGGCTATGACTCCAGCTGGGTATTCGGTGATACACCGCCCCAAGATGGATCCTTGAGAGTGCGGTCTGTTTCAAGACTGAACTACGGGTCACAGGGGTATTAGTTGAGGAGGTTGAGTTCTTTGAGTGTACAGTAGTAGCAGGTGTAGGTTATTGAATCGCTCTCATCTACCGTCCACCCAGTGATGAGAAGCGATTCCTTCAGGAAGTGGTGGACTCCGTCGTTGACATGGTGTTTGAGTCGCCCAAATTGATGGTTCCAGGTGACTTCAATGCCTGGGTCGATGATGAACTCTCGCAATTTGAGCAACACTTCCTCCAGTTAATGAAATCTCTGGGCCTTACACAGGTGGTTTCCACTGCTACTCATAAACATGGACACTCTTTGGAATTAATCTTCCTCCATGGGATCGAAACATCTGATGTTGGGGTGGAACCAATTGGGTGGTCCAATCACTACACCATGGGGTTTAGCTTTAGCACACCCCCCAGAAGACCTACCCCAGTAAATATGATGATTAAGTATTGCCCTTTACGGGATATTAATTGCCATGGCCTTGTGGTGGTCCTTGAGCTCTTGTCCCCTGCATTGGCAAGCAATGATCCTGAGACCCTCGTGTCAGCTTATAATACAGCTGTTGTGGTGGCTCTAGATTCCATTGCTCCAGTCTGTGTTTGCCCTCTTTCTCTTCATCCCAAGTCCCTGTGGTTTGGTGGGACTTTGAGAGAGATGCAGAGACAGGGAAGAAGGTTAGAGAGTTGCTGGTGAAAGTCCACCTTTGATGCCAACCGCCTTAGATTGATGGACCATTATTCAGTCTGTCAATCTGCAATCACCTGTAAGAAGGCAGAATTCCTGTCTGGGGAGATTGCAGCTGCTCAGAATCAACCAGCTCAGCTATTTCGAACTGTGGACAGACTGTGCAACCCAGCTTACCTGCACGTTCGGAAAGCCTTTTCGCAATTAGAGTGCAACGAACTTGCTCGATTCTTTGCAAATAAGGTGGCTGACATCAGGGCAGTACTGCAGCCAGCACACTGTAGGGGGTTGCTGATGGTCAGTATGGGATCACTGTACCTCAGTTTTCCTGGAGTACCTTCAGTTGACTGGAGTTCATGGATGTCATGTGGATAATCCATAGTGGGCACCCTATGAGCTGTAGTTTAGACCTTGGACTGACCGCCCTAATTTTGGGTTGTAGTGATATCATCAGTTCAGTCCTGGTGCAGATAGTCTGGTGTTCTTTGGAATCAGGAGAGTTTCATAGCTCCTGAAGGAGGAGGTGGTAACACCACTCTTAAAGAAAGCTACCTTGGACTGAAACTGTTTTGCAAACTACAGACCTATCTCTAACCTTCCCTTAGTTGGGAAGGTGATTGAGAAAGTAGTGACAGCACAGCTGAAGGACTATTTGACCATCTATGACATCTATGAACTCCTCCAGCCTGCTTTTCATAAGAGACATAGGACCGAGATGGCGCTGGTTCAGGTGCTCAATGATCTCCTGAAGGCAAGAGATTGGAAGAGCCGTTCCAACCTGGTTCTTCTGGATCTCTCTTCTGCTTTTGACACCATGGATCACATGGTGTTGATAGGACACCTAAGGCACATATGTGGAATGTCAGGGACAGTCCTCAGACGGTTTACATCATTTCTCATGGGGAGAACACAAAGAGTTGTATCTGGGGTTTTTTCTTCAAGCCCAACTGCTTTGTCATGTGGGGTGCCTCAGGGTTCTGTGCTGTAACCCAAGTTATTTGCGGTGTATATGCTACCCCTTAGAGATATTGTAAGAAGGTATGGGCTGAGGTTTCACTGTTATGCAGATGATACCCAGCTCTACCTCTCTTTGCACCCGGCCAGGATGGAGCTCTCTCAGTCTTTAACAACTGTCTGAAAGAAATCCAGGAGTGGATGGATTCTAGCTGACTGAAGCTGAACTCAGAAAAGCCTAAGGTACTGGTTGCAGACCTGGGTCTCCATGTAGGGGGCTAGGGTGTTGGTGCGCCCTGCAGAATTAATCTTGGTGGCATCTCTCTCCCTACCTCTGAATGGGTGCACAACCTGGGGGTAGTTTTTGATGATGGCCTGACCCTACATTCGCAGGTGTTGGCTGTCGTCAAGACTTCCCTTTACCATCTTAGGAATATCGCTAGGATTAAGCATCTGGCTCCGTCTGATGACCTTCCAACCTAGGTCCATGCCTTTTGTTGTCGTGCTTGGATTACTGCAACTCCCTTTATCTAGGGCTTTCTGGGGTTGAAATCCATCGCCTGCAGCTGGTGCAGAACGCAGCAGCCTGGCTTTTGACAGGTTATAGTCATTCCTGCCATATTATCCCAATGCTGCGCAAACTGCACTGGCTGCCAATTTGGTGGTGGGTCACCTTTAAAGTTGGTTTACTGACTTTTAAAGCCCTGCATGGACAGGGCCCAGACTATCTGAAAGTGCTTCTGGTTCCTTACTGCCCTGGTCGATCACTCCGCTTGGCTGATGAGGGGTTGTTAGAGATTCCAAGAGTGAATCTGAAATCATGTGGTTCAAGAGCTTTTGCTTTTGCTTATGCAGCTCCCACCCTTTAGAATTCTCTACCCCATAAGTTATGGGAGTGCACAGCTGTGGAGGTATTTAAGAAGGGCTTAATAACCTTTATGTGGCAAAAAGCTTTTTTGGATAATTGAAGTTTTTATCGAATTGTTCTTGATTTTCAGTTGTATTGTTTTGTTATTGGCTTTTATATTAACTGTTTTTAAATTGTTAGGTGCCTTGGAATTGGAAAGGCACTTTATAAATAAAATTATTATTATTATTATTATTATTACATAAAGTGGAGTCAATATATTTTCATCCTGGCCAGAAATATGCTGTAGGATACAATTTAGGATCTGATTTGCTTTTTTCACCTGTGTACTATAAAGAGGACCAAATTTAAGGTCTGCTCTAATTTTAATTCCTAAGTCTCTTTCTTCATTAGTATCTTTAAGTTCAGCATTTTCAAGTTCACAAGAAACCATTCTTTTATGTTTGCCTAAATGCATAACCTTACATTTTGCAGTGTTCAAGACCAATTTGTTAGATTATGTCCACCCAAATATTTCATCAATTGTACTCTGCAGGGATGCCACATCTTCTTGGCTATCTACTACTGTCCCCACTCTGCAGTCATCTGTAAACTTATAGAGCCACATTTTTGGATTATTTGTTTGAAGGGGAAATATATAAATATTAAAGAGACTTGGACCCAGGACCGAGCTCTGCAGAACCCCACTATTGATTGGTGCTCTTGTAGCCATGCTGATACCAAATTACAGATATTTGAATTCAGTTTAAAGTTCCTTTAATAGGCTTAAACGTTTTGTGTGATCAATTTATCAAAAGCCTTTGTGAAATCCATGAAGACCACATCAACTGGATTTCCAAGATCCAACTCCCTATTGACATTCTCGTAGAAGGCCAAAGGATTTGTCTAGCAGGACCTAGATTTTATGAACCCATGTTGTAAAGGGTACACCAGGCTTTGATTCTCTAAATAATCCAGAATTGAATATTTGATTATACCTTCCAGAACCTTTCCTATCAAAGACATTAAATTCACAAGGCTGAAGTCGCCTGGTTTTGCATTTGGCCCTTTTTTCAAAATGAGAACTACTTATGGCAACTTTCCAATCCAGGGGTACTTTTCCTGTAATAAGGGAGACCTAGAAAATTCAGGTAAGGGGTACAGTAAGTAGATCCACTAATTCCGGCAGTACTCTCAGATGTATGTCATCAGGGCCAGGTGATTCACTGGTGTCTAAATTTATGAGTAAATCAAACACATCTTTGAGATTAATCAATACTTGCCCGGGACTTGACAAACCCTTGCCAGTGTGTGGTATGGGATTACTACTATTGAAAACTGAACAGAAATATGTATTTTGAATATCAGCCAACTCAGTGGGGGTAGTTGTCTGACCCAAATCTTTCTTAAAGGGGCTTATCGTGCTATTACCTTTTTCATACTACTGATGTAAGAGTAAAATGATTTTTACTATCCTTCACCTTAGTTGCTTAGATCACTTCATACTGTGCTTTTGCTTTTCTGATTTTGGCTTCAACTTTCTTGACAAATTCTCTATAGGCCTTATGTTTGTTTTTTTTTTAGTTTTCTAAACATTCTATTCTTCCTATTTATCAATGTTTTAATGGAAACATTCAGCCATGTGTTTTTTTCCCTATTGTTATTATATTTTTGGACTATTAGTATGCAGTTTTTAATAAGATTCCTTAATCTAGTAAGCAGCAAATTCCACATATCCTGTATGGAATTACTTTAAAGTAATTTTCCCAGTCCCATAGTGAAAGTTGTTTTCTGATGCTTAGAAAATCAGCTCTGCTAAAATTTAGCTTAGTTGTGTTACCTAATGTTTTGACGGACTTTTCAAAATGCTAAAATTGACAGAACAATGATCGTTGTTACCTAATGGACTTTTAACCTGGACTTTGTTAACTGAATTAACCATGTTAGTAAGCACTAAATCAAGGATACTAGTTCCTCTGGTACTATATTGTACTAGTTGTTCTAATCCAATCTGATCAAACATATCCAAGTACTTCTTGTCCATTTTATTATTTCCCTGTAAAGTCATTCAATCTGTACTAGGCAGATTGAAATCTCCCACCAACATGCTTTATCCACTGGATCTAGATTGCTTATTACATTTAGTAGTGCCATATTATCAACTGATGACATGGAAGGTGACCTATAAAGTAACCATAGGTTAATTGTGGTACCTTTTTGGGGAAGTAGTTTTACCCATAATAGCACTAGAACTCCCACATGGCTATCTTTTCCCCGTCCGATGAGCCCTGAATTTTGAGAACAGATTATAATCTAGCACATTTTTCTCCCATTTAGGATTATCATCCCACCATGTTTCTGTAAATAGGGCCAAGTCAATATTCTGTGACTATAGCAACAGTTTAAATTTTCCAAATGTATTCACTAAACTCTTAGCATTAATAAGCACTGCATTCCATTCTGGGGACTCCTTAGAAGCATTATTGACATTAATACTACTGTTAATGTCACTTACCAGGTCCCCACTCCCTTTCTCCAGTTTAGATGAAATTTCATTACTTCAAGAACTTTTTTTACCCAGAATCCTAGTACCTGAATGGTTTAAATGCAGGATGTCTGGCTTGAAAAGTAGCTTTCTATTATATGTGACAGAATTGTCCATGAAGCCAATGTTTTCCTTTTTGCAGAATTGCCTCAGCCACTTTTTAATTTGTGAGATCGGCCCATTTTTGTGAGATTGATACCCACAAGTAGGTTTATACCAGATATGATTTCTCCATTCTTGTCCTTAATTCTTTTTGTTATGTCTCTGAAGTCAGCTTCTATATCTTCTACCTTACTTCTGATAACATCATTGGTGCCTATGAGTAAAATCACCAGAGGGCTGTTGGTGTTTTCAAGAAGCTCATCCAGTAAATTTGAGACATTATGAAGTCTTCCCCAAGGAGTGTGCTAACTGTGGTATGTTCCTTATGCCCATAACAAATAGCAGTATCTATCCCTCTAATAATTGAGCCACTGATTACCACTATGTGCCCCTGGGCCAGCTAGCCCAATATATTCTTGACACCCATCACTGCACAGAAGTGCAGGGACCACAACAGCAGCAGCAGGAGGGGCTTAGTATTATGCCAGCCAGTGGGCTGCTGTAACATTTGCACACCTCAACAGACTGGAACTCCTATGGAATCATTGAACTTTTCAGTCACAAATTCATGCCTCCTCAATGCCACAGTGGGCTGGGTAATGTGACAGGTTGTAGAGTACCAATATTTAAAACTATATCATTTTTATAAATCTGTTGGGGTCATGGCAGCCTGCATGTGGCTCACCATGTCCCATGATTCTTTGCTCCCACACAGCAGGTGATCCACTGTGGGACCCCATCAGAGATTTTGATCAGAATCCCCTGATCTGCCCATAAGTCTTCCCTCCCCAGCTGGCTCCACCAATAGCACAAAGCAATGCTGCCGTGCTAGGAGCATCAGTCCTGTCAGTGGGATATGCATAATTGCCATATGCTTCCAGCAGGGCCAGTTATGTGGTGCACACTTGAGCAGCCTGGTATGTACCCCTGCCAGAGTGTAACAAGCCTATTAGTGAATACAGCCCTATGTGAATAATGTAGCTATAGAATTGGCTTTATTAGCAATAGAACACAACCACCCTTCCCTGTGAAACAAACTTCCACCTTGGGTGCAGGAAGCCCCTCAATCAAGACTTTCCACACAAGGCTGAAGGCCTACATGCATGCTGCCAGCACATGTCTATGCCATGGTACCTGATACCTCCCCATCTCACCCATCCATGTACATACCTCCATCTCGCCCATCCATGTATTTACCCCAACCTACTGATAGCCAGGTGCTCCAAATTTAATGCACCTTTTCCTTTCTGGGGATCTCTATTTTACAGATGTTCTATGTTGCCAGACATCCTTAATTTCATAATTTATTCTATGCATATCAAAAGTTTTACCAGGAAGGTATACTCAGCAGGTATTCTCTGTCTTGTTTTCTCACTAATAAAATATTGATAAATCTGAAATCTGTTACATAATATGCTATTGCTACCAGGTGTATCAACTGCTATGACTCATTTATTGTACTACATGTATTACTGTATTCCTATTATACCATGTAATCCCAGGTCACCCCTGAAAAAGGGACCTTCTGGGCTCAGTGGGTCTACCCGGTCACTAAAATGTAATAAATAAATAAAGCCTTTGACCTACTTCAATGACCATATATGATAACCTGTTTGGAAGCGTGAGTCATACCAGACAAATTACTGCCCTAAATGAAGTTCATTTATAAACATCCAAAAATGAGCATCAGTTAAAAAAGATGACAACTAAAATTTCATGTATAAATATTAGTAATAGTATTAAGCAAGGTTGCTTGTTGTCTGCATTATTATTTGTACTATCACTGGAACCCCATTTAAGGGTCATCAGATCGAACATTAACATTCAGGGACTAAAAACTGGATCACAAGTAAGAAGGCTCTGTGCATATGATGTGCTCACAGTCTTAACAAATCTAGTTGTTTTTATTCATTATTTAATGCATGAAATTAAGGATTTTGCAGTCTTCTCTGGTTACGAGATTAATCTCACAAAAATTTCAAGATTAAGGTTTGAAGGGGAACTGTCATCTTCAGGATTTCTTGGTGTCTGAAAGCCCATAAAAAGCTAATTTAAGTGAGCCATTGTGCTTGCCTGTGAGTCTTAGCAGTCTAGAATTATTCATATGTAAATCAGCCTGTTATTAAGTGCTGGGGGCAGCCATGTGTTTTAGGCTCCTAGAGACATAGAAACATAGACTTTGATGGCAGATAAGGACCGCTTGGCCAATCTAGTCTGCACATTTCCCTACCTAAAGGATAGGCCGAGGATTCTAGTTAACCAACAGCCTATTTCTTTCTACCCCCCACAAGAATTGCCTTATGCCTGTCCCATGCATTCTTGAATTCTCCCACAGTTTTAGACCCCACAACCTCCTAAGGAAGGCTGTTCCATGCATCCACTACCCTGTCTGTGAAATAATACTTCCTCACATTGCCCCTGAACTGCACTCCTTCCATCTTTAAATTGTGTCCCCTTGTTCTTGCATGTCTCTTTTCTGAAAGATGCTACCCTCTTGGACTTTGTTGATTCCACTGAGGTACTTAAAAGTTTCTATCATGTCCCCCCTCTCCCGTCTTTCCTCAAGGGTATATGTATTAAGTTGCTTTAGTCTCTCCTCATACGGCTTCCCTTGCAGACCCTGCACCATTTTAGTTGCCTTCCTCTGGACTTACCTGTATCCTGTCTATGTCCTTGCAGAGATGGGGTCTCCAGAACTGGACACAATACTCAGATGGGCTCTCAAGTCACCAACTGTCTGTACAGAGGGATAACAATTCCTGTTTTCTTCTGCTGATGCCTCTCCCTATGCATCCTAGTATACGCCCAGCCCTACCTGCCTTCTCACATTGCTTGCTAACCTTACAGTCATCTGATATGATTACCTCCAGGTCTCTTTCCTTTTTGTTGTTGTTACTACCTCCCCACCCATTGTGTATTCTTCCCCTGGGTTCTTGTTTCCCAGGTGCATTATATTGCACTTCTTTGCATTGAATCCTAGCTGCCATACTTCTGACCATTCCTCTAACCTTGCCTCGTCCCTTTTCATCCTTTCCACACCTCCTTGTGTATCAACCCTGTTGCAGATATTTGTGTCATCTGCAAAAATGCATACTTTTCCTTCCAGTCCCTCTGCAATGTCACTGATGAAGACATTAAAAAGGACTGGACCCAATACTGAACCCTGCGGTACCCCACTAGTAACCCCTCTTTCTTTAGAGTGGACTCCATTTACAATTACCTTCTGTGTCCTGTTGTCCAGCCAATGTTTTACCCAGGCTACCACCTGGGACCCACTCCCAGGCTGGTTAATTTGACTATTAATCTTTGTGAGGGACTGTGTCAAATGCCTTGCTAAAGTCTAGGTAGGCCATGTCCACACCCCTCCCTGGTCCACTACTTTTGTCACCCAGTCAAAGAAATCTATTAGATTCACTTCGACATGACCTTCCCATTGTGAACCGACGCTGCCTTGGGTCCTGTGCTCCACTTGCCTCTAGATACTCAACTATTCTTTCCTTCAGAATTGATTCCATCACTTCCCTACAACAGAGGTCAGACTGACAGGTCTGTAGTTTCCTGCCTCTGTCTTGGTCCCACTTTTGTGAAGGGGAATCACATCTGCCTTCCTCCAGTCCTTGGGTACCACACCATCCTCCCATAATTTATTAAAAAGAGTAGCCAGTGGTTTCACTAGTTCTTCCCTTAATTCTTTTAGAATTCTGGGTTGAATTCCATCAGGACCCATTGCTTTGTCCACCTTCAGTTTTAGGAGTTCTTGCAGAACCCTTTCTTCTGTGAAAGGACGAGGATCGACCCCCTATCAAGAATGCTTCTGTTAATTGGATTAGGCACTTCCCTCCTCTTTTGTGAATTCAGTATCCCTGCTTTTCACTATCCACCTCTGCTCACCCACTGTTCATTCTAATTCAGCCTCACTTATCCCTCCCTTTGTCTTTCACTCTCACTGATGTACCTATAAAAGGTTTTATCCCCCTTCTTAGCTGAGTTGGCTATCTTTTCCTCAGTTTGGGCCTTTGCTATTCTGACTTCCCTCCCTGCTTCCTTCTACCTTAACTGGTACAGCTCTCTGTCCTGCTCCTTCTGTGTTTCTTTATACTTCCGGAATGCTATTTTTTTTTCCTGACTTTCACAGCCACCTCTTTTGAGAATCTTTCATTTTGATTTGTTTATTTGTTTCACACAAAGGCTTGTTGCCTCTGTGATGGCAGCTTTGATGATTCCCCATTGTTGCTCCACACCTCCTTCTAGCCTGTTTGCTAGTGCTTTTCTTAGACACTCTCCCATCTTGCCAAAGTCAGCCTTCCTAGAGTCCAGTACCCTCACTTTGTATGGCTTGACTCTGTATCTGAGTTTAACATGAACCACACTGTTTGATGGTCACTTGTCCCAGATGGCAACCCACTTCTAGATCTGAGATCCTCTCGCTGCCCTCGTTTGAGAATATGAGGTCTAAGATTGCTCCCTATGAGTGGGTTCTGAAACTAGCTGTCTGAGGCCTGCCACCTGTAGGGCATCAAGAATGGCACTGCTCTTGGATGTGGCTGCAGCAAATGCTCCAGTTAACATCTGGCATATTCAGGTATCCATCAACAGTATCTCCCTTTTCTCTGCCATTCTAAGAATACCTTCTATCATATCCTTGTCCATTCCCTCCCCTGTCATGGGGTCTGTACACAATCCTGTGGATTGTGGTGCCCTTCCAGTCTCAAGGGTGACTGACACACAGTGCCTCTTGTCCTCCCTGTTTACTCTTTTGTTCAGTTGCTTTATCCTTCCTTTACATGAGGCTACTCCTCCTCTTCTCCCCTGCCTGTCTCTCCTGTACATTCGTGCCCTGGTATGTTAACATCCCAGTCATGGTTCTCTATGTACCATGTTTTCTGTGACTGCTCACGATATCCAGGCATCTCTCTCTTCCATCAAGGCCACCAGCTCAGGAGCTTGTTGCCCAGACTACGAGCATTGGTACTCATTACCCTCCATTTCCTGATAGCCTTCATTTTGCCCCATCCTGTCCTTCTTGCCTTTGTCATTTCTCCATTTACCCCCCTTTCTCCTATTGACACCTCTAAGTTGGAGTTTGCCGCACTTACTAACGAAGTTATTTGGAGGCTAGATTTCCTGCTCCTTTCCAGTGCCTCCCTTGGCTAGTTTAAATGCTTGCCAGTGAAGCATTTAAACCTATCACCTAGGATCCTGGTTCCCCTCCGGACAGATGCAGCCCATCATGCCAGTATAGGCTTGCATCACTCCAGGTGGACCCCAGTCCCCAATGAAGCCAAATCCTGAGCTCCACACCAGTTTTTCAGCCACTGATTGAATCCCATGGTGCAGAAACCCTAGCTTCTCCTACACCACAGATGGGCAGCACCTCCAAGAAGGTTGCCGTGCATGCTTCTTGACTAAGGCCCCTCCCCAATTCCATAAACTCTTCCTGCACTTCTCTAATCCCTTTCTTAGCCAGATCATTTGTCCCTAGGTGGACAATGACATCCAGCTCCCTTCCCTGTGCAGCTGCTCCAGCAATCCTGAGAATTCGCTTCCTGTTCCTCCAAGCCATGGCGCCAGGCAGGCACCTTACCGCCCTCTTCCCTTCCTCCCCCAGTTCTACCTTTCTATCAATGGAGTCGCCCACCAGGAGTTGTTTCCTTCCCCTGCAGGGTCCCCTGCCATCCTCCTGTAGGTCTCCTTTGTGGAGGTTCCCAGCATCCTCCTTGGTCTCCACTGCGGGTGATTTCATAGAGGAACCACACTTTGCCAGAATGGCATAGGAATTGTGGAGAGGTACAACTGGAGGGATGTGCCTCTGTTCCACCACACTCATCCTCCCTAAGCCCACTGTGGTCCAACCCCTCCTCATTCTTGGCAACCTCTGAGGCAACGGCAGTGGCACTGGTGGTCCCTGGATGGAAGAGGAGGTCCCACAAATCCTGGCCAACTCAGCCTGGAGATGAGCAACCTTCTCCCTCAGCCCAGAGAGGTGCCTACAGATGGGACAATAGCGCATCCTCCAGAATGTCTCCCAGAAGAGTGCTGCTCCACAGCCACTGCACTGCTCCACTCCAATCATGTCTTTTTTCTGGACCCTTAAGTGTTTGCAATCCTTACTCTTTCCTCTGTTTTTTTTTCTCTTTCTCCTTACTTTCTGCCTGTGTGCCCTTTAAGCTCCTGATTGTCCTGTTCTGAGACAAGAATATCCTATACTTCTCAGTAGGCCACTTACTTGCTTAGAGACAGACCTCCAGTAGCTAGAGGGGACTGGAGAGCTACTCTTTCCCTTCTAAGATGGTGGGTCTTTGGTGGTTCTGTGATCACTCACGTCCTGCTCCCAAAAAGGAAGTTCCTGTTGTCAGTCAAATCCTGTGCCTATAAAAAAAGAACTAGCTTTTGGTGGGGTGGGGGTGGAGGGAAGGAGGGCAATATAGTCCCAGCAGAGAAGTTCAGTCACACAGCAGTCCTTTCTCCTGGTGTCTTCTGTCAAGCAATTAGCAGAATCTTTCTAAGGCAGTCTTTAAATCTACCTTCCTTCTAGCTAAGCCACTCCTCCTACATACTAGATCTTTCTACAAGTAATTTAAACCTCACAGCTATTAAGTCCTTTCAATCACCTGAGATTTACACCTAGATAACTGTTCAGATACCCATTCAGTTCAGTTAACTCAGACAAACACACACTTTTTTTTTGTTTGTTTTGTTTGTTAGCTTTTTTTAACCTAAATTGAAGGTCCAAGTACAAAAGTTCTTCTTCTTTAGTCCCAGCAGAGAAGTTCAGTCACACAGCAGTCCTTTCTCCTGGTGTCTTCTGTCAAGCTGACAGACAATGATGTCACTGAGGGTCTTAGTCCTGCTTTGACTGTAGATAATCCAACAAGTTAAATAGGAAATAATTTGTTTTATTAAATGTGTTTTAAAGTGTTATTACAACACTTTCTACATTTATAATAGTTTTGTATGAGCATTGAAATTAGTGAGTTATCTCCTTTCCATTTCAAACTGTTAGTAAAAATAATCCAATAGAATCGGAGCATTGTTTCGGTAGAAAATCCCATTCCATCCAAAATAGTTCAGTAAGAAACTGTTATACTTTTAACTTCATCAAAATAAGTAAAATACTCTTTTAATAATGCATTTCAAGTTATGCATGTTTTAACAATGTTGTCCATCTGTGTGTTTGTGCAATTAATAAACAAGTAATTGTGTCCTATTTTTTTTCTTTTCAAATCAAATCTGGATAGAAAAAGAATACTATTTTCAGAATCAAAACACATGCTCTGGTTGTTTTTACTGTCTTTGTTCAGGAAAGGCACACTGAGCTACAACTTGTTCCTTAGTGTGTTTTGGGAGTATAGGGAGGTTAAGTGACTTGCTCTGGTCACACAATATACAAGTAGAGCATGTTGGAATCAAAACTCATTATGCTAGATGAATGAAGGTTGTTCAAAGCTCTTTGCTTTAACTTGTGGGCCATACTGCCGGCTGATAATCAAAAATGACAAATTTCAAGACTGGTCCCATAATGCCAGGTCAGTAGGTAGGCAGCTACATCTGCATCTTGTAAACCTGAATTTACACTTGAAATTGTAAGAGAAAGGCTGTAAGACAATGGAAATGGAAAAAGACATAAGTTGGTGCTGTAGCAACCCCAGAAATCTATACTGGCATGAGCACAGCCTGGGTTTAGAAATCCTGAAATGGGACTCCAATACCTGCTGGCACCATAGAGCCAGCCTCGAGATGTGTCGATTTTGTTGATCAGCTGGTATTATAGCCTAGAGGTTAAAGCAATCCTGAAGATGGATTATTTTTATCAACAGTTTGAAATGTAAAGGTTATAACTCACTAGTTTCAATGCACATACAAAACAATTACTATAAATGCAGAAAGTGTTGTAATAACACCTTAAAACACACTTAATAAAACAGATGGTTTCCTGTTTAACCTATTGGATTGTCTACAGTCAAAGCAGGGCCGATACCCTCAGTGACATAATTGCCTGTCAGGAGCCTAAAACACATGGCTGCACCTAGCCCTTAGTTTCAGGCTGACTTACACATGAATAACTCTGGACTGCAAAGACTCATAGATAAATACAATGGCTCACTCAACTTAGCTTAGTATGGGCATTTAGACATTAAAGGGACACTGTCAGTTCTGCCCCTCATTTTTCTTTCCAATTTAATCATTGTGTCTATAGGCACATACTAGTAAAACAGGTACTCTGGAATGCCCCTGTCTCACATAAAAGTAATATGTTTACATATATTTGTAAAGTTTGCCTTATTTTCTTTATTAGCAGTCCACACTTAAATGCTCCATCTACTGGAAGCATATCAGCACTGAGGACATGCCTCTACCATGGGGCACTGTCCCAAAGTTCACTGTTTTACATCCCCATTGAAAAAAACATGGAATCCAGTAGATTGTGACATACTGAAGAGTTTGTGGTATCTTTAAATAATAAATGAGCACTTAGTGATCTGCAAAACATATTTTAAATCTGGTCTCAAAATCCAGTGCATGTGCAAGCACAACAGGAGAAAAGATCCTGTGCACGTGCCACTCTTGCGCATGCAGAGGATTTTGGTACCAGATTTAAAATACATTTTGCAGCTCACTGAGTACTTGTTTTTTTATTTAAAGATACCATAAACTCCCAGTATGCCACAGTCTACTGGAATACATGTTTTTTTGCAATGGAATGTAAAAACATGAACTTCAGAATAGCGCCAATATGCTTCCAGTGGACGGGATTAAAATGCAGACTGCTACTAAAGAAAATAATGCAAACTTTAGAAATACAGGTAAACAGATTGTTTTTGTGTGAGACAGGGGCATTCTAGAGTACCATTTTACTAGTATATGCCTATAGACACACTGATTAAATTGGAAAGAAAAACAAGGGTCAAAGCTGACAGTATCCCTTTAAGAAATCCTGAAGATGACAGTTCCCCTTTAATAACAAAAAATATATGATCTCACCTTCCATGCTACAGTTTAATATCATTATTGAACTAAAATACTTAGGGGTTTGGATTACCTCCAAGATTCAAGATACCATTAAATTAAATAAAATTTAATAGTGGTTAAGAATGAAACTGATAGTTATACTAATAGACTGATTAATTCCACTTATTGTTATGGGATTGCCTAGAGGCTAAAAATGGTTTTTATAACCCACTTATTTATTTTTTGTTTGTTTTATACATTACTGGGGAGATTAGTTTCAGAATGGTTTCATAACATTAGGCATGCTTTTGTGAAATTCTTATGGAGGGGTGCAACCCCAGTGATCACTTGCTGATACTTGATTACATCTGGTAGTAGAGGAGGGATGGGGTGACGAGACCCCATGAGTTATTACAAAGCTTACAAAATGAAGTCAGTTTACTCTTGGATGGACCTACTAAATGGAACATTAGACACAACATAAATGTGAATGTATTACTCAGCATTTCATTAATTTGAAAGATAAAAGATGGGCTATCCAAGATGTAACAGCAAATAATTTAAGATCTTAGTATAATGGATTAGGATATTAGAGCGGTACTGGATGAAATGAGTGTTATGAAAACTAAAAAAGCTCTTTCCCTGATGCTGTTGACTTCTATTTGGTGGGATACTGATTTTAGAAATAGATTGATCAAGAATAATATTGTGTTAGCAGGACTGCAGGTTTTGAAGTATACAGATTGGCTGGATTTATTAAAACACTTTTTGGTTTTTAATGTCTCATGATGATTTTAAAGTAGAATGTCAGGATTAAAAGGAAAAGCTCTTAATTTTGTCCTATTGGTCCCTTAAGTTTTTTTTTTTTTTTTTTTTTACACAATTCCTTAAGAGAAATAATAACACATTTCTAGAAGTAGTAGAATTTTACTCAAAATCTATTTGATTTTGGAGAAGCAAAGAAAATAAAACAGTTTCCACTATTTACGAAGCATTAATCAAAAGTAAGAATTATAAAGTTTACATTGAAGAATTAAGTATATACTGGACACAGGAGGGGCAGAGTGAGCTGCCAGTTAGACAGTGGCAACACATTTTATACAATGTCAATAAATATTATTCCAATGCTAAAAATAAGACAACTTGGCATGAAATGAATTTACGATCTTAAGTTAGGCCCAATCATCTATACTGAAGCAACGTACTTCAAAGCCACTGTGCTAGCATAACTGTGAGGAGACAGCTAATGTAACTCCTATATTACAGAGCTGTTCATTTATAAGATAGTGTGGCAAATGACTATTGAATTGCTGGAGAGCTTTTTTATGGACTAAGATCCTTAAGAGTTTAATATTTTCTGTTTTAAACGATTCCTCAGTAATGAGTTTGTGCATCCCACAAAAGAAAATCTGAATTAGCAACCCTGGCTACATAAAGATATATATAGATCATTAGTATCACAATGGATACCAAATTTCAATAAACAGCAGTTTAAAGATACATTAGTATATGAAAGACTATTATACCATCTGTACATGTATATTAGTAACCTAAATACAACATGGAAAGAAGTTATTAACTTCCTTCTGTCCCCAGTTTGAATATAAGCAGCAAGAATACAAATACAATATTGATAAAATGGAGCTATTCTTTCCACTTGTATGTTCTCCAATTCTCCTAACATAAATAGTGTCTAATAAAATAATTTTGTTCTACTACGATCATACAGAATGATGGTGTAACTTTTTTTAATGGATTAAATTATTAGTTATCAGACTTTGCTATAGTGAGCCTGCCACAAGTCAGAAAATATCTTGAGCTTCCCAAAATACTGAAATAATCTTTGGCCTCCCCATAGACAATAGCATACTTTGCACAGTAGGCAGATGGGACCTCGGGTTTAATGTCTCATCTGAAAGGCACACCTCAGAAGTGCAGCAACCCCTCATGCTGCACTACAGTGTTAGTATTGGGATATTAACCCAAGTGCCAGATGTGGGACCTGAACCCACAGCCCTCTGATCTCCCGGCCTCAGAGGCCAGTGTGCTACCTACTGAGCTATGGATTGCCTTGCTGTCTCATTCATTGAATACACAGCTGGCTCACAGGGAGGAAACAAAGGATGTGCATTAATGGTGATATGATTGATTGGTGCAAAGTGATTAGCAGTGTTCTGCAGGGGTCAGCATTGGGGACTAGACAAGTTAAATGTATATACAAGTGATCTGGAAGCGAGAACAAATAGTTGGTTATCGAGGTTTATAAATGAAACTACAACTGACAAAGTGGTGATTACGGGACAAAGCATGGAAGAACTGTAATAGGACCTGTCACAAACATGCTTGGGTATGTCATGTAAAACAAGGGACTTTAAAGTGTTACCTTTTGATATGGTAAAAGTGATAGAGTGAATCTGAATGAAAATATATTGGGAGCAGTGAAAGAAAAGATCTGTGAGTTGTTATATCTAACAACCTTTAGGAACAAAACAATGCACCTAGGTTACTAGGGATTTTAAACTATGTTTCTGAGAATGTCAAAGAGGATTTTTTGAGCAGATTATCTAATGTACTGTAATTTTTCCACTCTTGAACATATGTGAGACCTCATTTGAAGCATTGTGTGAGTCTGCCTCCCTGCTTACGTGTGGAATGTGAATGCCACCTTCTTTTAGGGAGGTGACCATTTGTCTTTATACACAGTGACAATCAATTTCCCCTATGGAACGAAATGCAGTGTTTCAAAATCTCCATCTGCATTTGAGTTGATTAGTTGGTAGAAGGTGCAATCTGAAAGAGATGGGAAGGGAACAACTCCTGTCAGGCATTCTTGCCTCTTGCAGCAGCAGCCAGGTAGTCTCACTTTGGACAGGCAGCAGAGTCCCATATAGGGCACTGGGCGTGATCAATACCAGCTCGGTGCTGTAGTGTATTCAGAATTCAGCTTCACTTGCACAGAAAGAGCTTCCAGGTTTTCTCTAATTTGTTTTGAATCTTTTTTCAAAGAAATCTGTTTTTGAGCTATGAGCCTCACAGCATCTTTTGTGCCTGTCAGTTAGGAACAAAATCTAATCAATTGACTGGCCCAACAGAGCTTAAGTTTTGTGTTTTCATTCCTGAGGATTTGTTGTACATGTGGAATATGGAGCAAACAGTTCGAATGAAATTGGGAAAGTTCCTGAAAGCAAAAGTGATCATGGGGGCCAATCAGATGTTTCAGTGACACTGTCCTCTAGGGGCTAAGTACAATCACAGAGGACTGAGAAGACAGCATTATAGCAAACAGCTGATCGGAGCTTTTGAAAGCTCCAACAGGATCAGTCCTGTTACAACTATAATTCTAGCAGTCCTGCTAGAATCCTATTAGAAAAACTGAACCTCCTGTGGCTCCAGTCTGTCCTGGACATCAGCCACAGGATTCAGGACAGATGATTTGGAACTGTCAGGCAGGAGTCAGGCAGGATCGTTCCTGCAATATGTCTAAACCCGCATAACAGAGTAAGTAAAACAATGTTTTATTTTTCAAAATAAGTGATCGGGACCAGTCACACACTTGGGAGTGGGCTGCTAATGCAGACTGTTCCCTATGAAGCTATGTCTGTACGTTGTAATTTAGTCTTTCCTATTCCATGTCTCTACTGAATATTGTAGAATTTGTAACATATGACTTTGTGTATATATTGATATGTTTTAATTCCACTAATAAACTATTTAGTTTGTTATATTCTCTCCAGTTTCGTCCTTGCCTCCACCTCTTTGGAGTGCTTTCAGCTCAACGTTGCCTTTACTGGTCAACAAATTCTACAATACATTAATGAATAAATGAAACAATCAATAAATAAAACAATCAATCAATCAATAGATTAGCAGTTTCATAGCTTTTTGTTACCTTGTTCTTGTTCTATAGTTGCTTGATATATATACACAGCCACTGATGGCAGAAAAAGGTCCGTCAACCACCAGTCTTTCCATCCTGCCTAACCGCTCTGCACTGGCTGACAGCCATCCCTCCCTTTTGTTTTTTATACTCCTTCTCTAGCCAATCCCATATTCCTGTCCCATCCCTGCTTTAAGATGGTCACTGATTTTGGCCTGTACCATTTGCTCTGGCAGTTTGTTCCACTCATTCACCACTCTTCCGTGAACAAGTGCTTTGGGATGTCCCTTTATAAATCTCCCTGTGAGTTTCAGTCTGTTCTCTCTTTCCTATAGTTGAGCTAGAGTAGAAAGTTCCTGGTGTTCACCTTATTATTGTTATTCAGGTACTTATTACATGTCTCAATCATGTCATTCATTTACTACACATTCTCCCATCATCAAATATTAAGGAACTCTCATATGCACCTTATGCCAAAATCAGTAACCTTTTGATCAGAGTCTTGGTCAATGTCCACTTTGATGAATCCTGTAGTACTACATTCACATCAAGGCCCTGGAATTCTGTGGACTCTGGTCATGAAATGTTTGTAGAAATTGCATCATGCTGCAGAATATACATATTGCCACAGAATTGTTCTTGGTGAATTTTTATTCAAATATACTGTTTTTCAATAGTGCCCTGTCCTTCCCAGCTTATATTTATTGGGAAGCTCTCTGCTGTGCTTTGGCATGTGATGTCATTGATGACATCATATCGTGTTTTATGCACAGCAATGACTAAATCATGCCAAGAAAATCAAGAAATGCTGCTATCAGAAGTTTAGAGGCCTGCAGCAAAATGAGGACCAAGTGCCAGTCAGGCACTAGGGTCTCTGATCATGATATACCTAGACTTTGTCTCAGTATTAACATCTACTTGCTTCTATCATAACATATATATTATTATGGGGTATCATACTCAAGTCTTTTTTTAACTTTGTCTTTGTTGCATTTTATAACATTGAATACAACCAGATAAACTGCATACAAGACAGAGTCATTGGTTGATAGACAGTATTTTAATATCCACAACAGTAAATTTAGTTATTGAGAGACACAGGTTTTATTGACACCACTTAGAGTGGCTAGCTAACATCCAGAAACTCAAATCATTTAGCACATATGAGCATTGTTGTGGCCAGTGCACAGACACTTAAAAATGTTGCATTATAAAGTTAATACTTTTCTAAGCTAAACTCTATATAACTCTGAAACTGTTATAACAACAAACATGAATTAATTTTCTGAATCCATAAGTATATAGGAAACTGGTGAAATTTTTCTCAGTTATTGTGTATATGTTCATAGTTCTATATTTCATCAATTAAACATTTTAAATGTGACTGCTAATCAGCATATGGTTGTTGCCAGACTGTCTTCCTCAGTGCCCATACTGGAACAGGGGATGAGAAGCTCTGGGTGGGGAAGGGGTGGCATGCTGTGATAAACAACACCTGGAGCTATGTGCTGTGCCAGTTACTCGGGCTATACCAATGTGCTTGTCAAGTCAAATGCTATAGTGGGATATGATAACCATTCGGTGTGCTGGTGTTTAATAATTCACTGCTATCATGCTATTAATTTGAGCTGGGATTTTATTGGATGTATGGAATGTAATATATATGAATGTACACTACCTTTCTGTCAGGATCATCTTGGAAACAATAATTCACTTGGGTCTGCATTGGCACAATTTACACAAATCCAGCTTGTACAACTCTGCCCCCTCCCAGTATGTGACTCTGCAGCAGTTGCATCTTAAACTCTTGTCTGGACAACTAGAGTATTGCATGGTAACAGGAAGTAGTCCCACAAGTCCTCTAGGTAGGTCCACTAGGTAGATTTTAGCTGGACACCAGGCTTCCAATAGGATGCCCAAAATGGCCAAAGAGTTGCTGTCCTGCTTTTTGCAAGCAAAAGGTTGTAGGATATGGCAGTGTATTGGAACTGATGTATACCTACAGTATACAATGGAAAAGAGTTTTCTAGTTGTTTAATAACTATGTAGACACCCTACTGCCCAGCCCTATGAGGCAACAGATGGCTGCTGACCACTACTGTGGAGAGAAGACTAATCAAGGGCCCTATAACCTCCTGCTCCAGCAGCTCAGGAGACACAAAGGATTTATCTCAGGGAGCCAACTAACCTAGTCTATGTTCCCTCCAAAGACTTCCACACCACACAGACAATGCTGTGAATGGCTGCAGAGTGTCTTCACACCCTTCTGGTGCATCTGAACTTCACCAGCCAAACATTTCCATGGATCAGTTCTTGGTCCCTATTCCCAGGTGGTGAAATTTGATTCGACTATGCACTGAAGTCTCTGCATTTGCAGATAGGGGCCTCTGAGTATCATGGGCTGACATATACAACTGGATATGGGTGCAAAGGGCTCTATGCTTCAGCCCCTATATAATTTTCCTGGCAAAATGTACTTTTAATAAGAACAAATAATAGTGCTACCAAATAATTGAAACTTTACATAGAAACATAGACTTTGACCACAGATAAGGACCACTTGGCCCACCCAGTCTGCCCATTTCCCTACCTATTGGATAAACTGCAGAGCCTAGTTGACCAACATCCTACTTCTTCCTAACCCCCACCAGAACTGCCTTATGTCTGTCCCATGCATTCTTGAATCCCACTGTTTTTGACCCCATGACCTCTCAGGAAGGTCATTTGATGCATCCACTCTCCTCTCTGTGAAAAAATACTTCCTCATGCTGCTCCTGAGCTGTCCCCCCTATCTTTAAATTGTGCCCCCCTGTTCTTGCAGGTATGCCGGCCATATGGTGACACCATTACAGTGAACATGTCGATGTCGACAATATTACTAGTTCGCTGTAATGGTCCACCCGAGACCCTGGCACTCTGCCTCCCAGTCCTACACCCTCTCCCCAAATCCACTCTGACTCGGAGTTGGAATAAATTACATTGGGGGGTGCGGAGGACAGAGCCCCTACATGGGGTTGGGGAAGCCCCGATGGAAAATGACTGAGTCTTCGTTTTAATTATGTCAACTGCAACTTACAGTCAACATAATTCCATCACTGTGATGTCAGTTGACAACATAGTTGTTGAACCAGCATCGTAGAGCCATTCTTGCACATCTCTTTTTATTAAAGATGCTACCCTCTTGGACTTTGTTGATTCCCTTGAGGTACTTGAAAGTTTCTATCATGTCCCCCCTCTCCCTCCTTTCCTTGAGGGTGTACATATCAATTGGCACAATTATTACGATGTCATCATTTGAGGAGTCAGATGAGTTTCATGTTATGCAATGTTGGAGTCTATAAATTCAAAAAAGAATCTTGAACTCATGGGCTCCCTTCGATCTCTTACTCTGTGGTAATGATTTAAAGTTACGCCAATAATTATTTAAACAATAAGCCACGAGGGGGTGTGGGTTGTTTGAGGATTTACTATGACTTGAATGGTTGCCAATGAGGTGCAGCCATGAGTAAATCTTGCCAGTTGTGGTAAATCCCCAATAACCTAGATCACTTGTGAGTGGCTTAATATAGTATACCAAATAGTTTTTTTTTTTTGGGCGGTGTTTTTTGTTTGAATCATGTTGTTAAAGTTTTTTTTGTTTTTGCTTTGTAGGAAGCTGCTGCTTTTATGTCTCTCTGCTTAGTGGGGAAACACAATACCAGTCAAGTTCTGTGATTTTGGTGTTGGATGGATATTATTTTTAAAAGATGCAGCTGGCTGGCTCCTTTTGCGGTGATTATCAGTAGATTTACAATGGCGGTAAGGTGCCAGCCTGCCCATCTCATTGGCTGTTGTTCGAGGTCCATGGTATAATTAAGCAATAAGGCATGACATGGTGTGGTATATCATGGGATATCATCATGCCTCGGGTGGTTGAGCACAAGGTCGCAGGCCAAGTGCATCCAACCATCCTAGAAGGAGGATATCCTGTGATATATCACAACCTGGAATGACTTATTGCTATTATGAACTGGATTTGCAAAATTGTTGTAGGTCAAAATTAGCAAAAAACTCCCAAATGTTTAAAGCTTTCTAAGGGTAGTGCAGGACTACTGTTTCAGAAAAATAGTCTATTAGGGTTGCAGTCAGGAGATGGGCGCTAGTGTAGGAGCTGGTAGGATGTCGTGTAGTGTAGGGATGTCTCTCGTGTGTTTGTGAGTCCCGCCTCTAAACTCAGCATGAAAAAATTGTTTGTAATGCGAGTGGTCATGTCATCCTTTTGAGGAACAGTAAGGTGTCACGGCTTACATTTAAGGCTGTTGTCTTGATGGGGAGATTGTGAAGGAGCAGTTCATAGATTTACGTGAACTGCCATTTGGCGCGAGGCCGCATGCTGTGGGGAAAATATACTGGCATGAGGAAAATAGTGAGAGGCTGTTTCTGTACTGCAGTAGCTGGTGCTCAGAGCGGAAGCCGGATGAGAATGACATTTTCTTTTGTTTGGAGAGTGGGTGCTGTGGGGGAGATATATGGGGTTTGGTTTTAAGCCAACTAGAAGTCTCAGTCACTTTGGACTGTGACACATGGAAAAACATTGCACTGGAACTGAGGAGGCTGGTGGCCGGAGGTTTTCTGAAACCGTGATGATGTAGCCCGATATCAGCACGGCTTCAAAAACCTCTCAGCCAATCAGCTTCTTGTATTTACGATCCCCAGTTTATAATTAACATTTTCTGCTGTTGATTTTTGTGGATGACGACATCTGAGCAATTTTCTTTTTGGCTATATCAAAGTATTTTAGAAGCATATGGAATTTACTCTGAAGTGAATATCACCCATACATTTCATCTGTCATTTCAAATAAAATAAGGGACATTTTTGTAGTACAAAAATCATAAGCAACATCAACAGAGAGCAACATATTGAATGTGGTGGCGAAGATGTATGAAGAGAGCATTACCCTGGAGGCTATACACAGGATGGTGTCACTACCCCGATGCAGATCTGGATCTGCTTTGTTTTATTAATTTGGGCCAGAATATATCTGGTTCAATTATCCTCCCCAGTTAGACTAGATACAGTAGCCTGAATTCACCAAGCAAAGTCTGTATCTGATTTAAAACTTAAGTTAAAACATACTATTTTGAATGGGGATGTTTAACCCACAGATGGCTGTCAACCAAATTATCTATCCTCTAAATGAGTGCCAGTAATTGTTGGGCTATTGCTCATCTGATTCCATTGTTCTTATTGACTTATTGTATTTGACATCATCAGACATTGTATTATGCTTTTTTACTCTGTAAGCACTTATGTTGTCTTTTGTACAGCACTATGATCCTTTAGGGAAAGCACTTTACAAATAAAGTGGCTAGGATTAGATTGGCTGGATATTCTTAGGGCAACAATTACTGCTGTATCTGCTTTTATTATGTGCTTTATATCTACTCTGTTTTAATCAGATACTGTAGTCATTTTCATGATAAAACAATAGCCATCCTTTCAAATTATCTGAGCACTTGAGGAACTAGTACAGTAGTGGCAGACAGCACAACCGGGGATAGACAAAACTGAAACTGGAAAATGGTGTGGTCTACTGGTTAGAGCACACTGAGCCATGGTGGACCAAGTGACTGCAGATTGCAATCCCACCAGAGCCATTAATATTCTATGCAACCTCAGAGGAGTCATTTGATAGTCCTGTGTTTCAGTATCCAGCTGTATAGCATGGTAGAAGCAGGACCCCACCTAAAACAGGGTGTTGTACCTCTATATAGCAGCTTTCCTACCATGTGATGTATCACAAATGGAAAACAATGCAACTAATGCACCATTCTCCATTACATCATCTCATATTCTCTACCCTTCCAACTCCATCTACTCTGTTGGTATCCTCCCTCCCTCTCTTGCTGTCTCACCAGAATTCTTTCTCTGCTGTATTGTTATACTTTGCACATTAGGGTCATGACTGTGACATAGTCAGCCAGCTCTGAGTGCTGTATTATTTTTTTTAATATAAAATGTATGACTGACTGTCTCTGCTAAAAAAAATCTGATGCTTTTAGAATGACCTCACTCATCACCCACCCCCCCCAGGTTTCAGCTGAAAGATGGAAGTCATAAGAAAAATGCTGACAGCATGTGAGCTCACACACACTCAGTTTTAGAGACCATGTGTCATGTGCAAGGTCTTAATTAAGGATCCTGTCTGTCTGAATTAATTACAACCATAGTTGCTAGAACATATCCATTTTATGACGTTGGAAGGAAAACCCAGGTTATTTAATAGAAGTACGAAAATCATAAAGATGCTGTCATGTCCTGGAAGGAGTAAGCTTATTATGAGATAAAAAGAAGTGTCATTTGAAGGACATGAATTATGCTGAAGTTGCAGAATGTAATATTTTTGTGTAAGATATATATTTTTATACATATCTGACAGAGGAGGAGCTAGCTGACCTCACACAAAAATGGATTGTCCCATACAGTTGTTTAAGGAACACTCTGTTTTACTTGTACACACCTTTACCTAGACTCTGACTGAGGAAAGATCTTTGGAGCACTTGTAAACAGATATTTAGAAAGATTTCAAATCTAAGTACCATAAGTAGGAATGGGCACTGTTTAAACCTTGTGTCTTTTAAAAGATTTGTATGTCTTGTGGTATAAGAGTTCTGTATTTTGCATTTGACATATTTTTAACTATTTTAATAAAATTCTTTTTAGAACTTACTTGGTCTGTCTTTGACTTCTTTTTAGTTGTAAGAAAAGTATATGGTTATTGCAGATACTAAACATAAGCTAGAATGGTGTTGCCAAACTGGACAGAGAAGCGTTTTAAATCTGAGATCTTTATTCAAGTTTTTAAGGGGTCATCTCTGCATACCTGGTTAGGTGCCCATAGGCAAAGATATCTGGCCCCCCAAAGACAGAAATATCTGAGCCTGTGCATTGGGTACACTAGCAAAAGGTTCACAGTTTGAATCCCTCCAGAACTTGAGACCAAAGGTTGATCCGAACTCACAAAAACAGACAAGAGGGTTACCTTGTCTGTTACACTGTTCACAAGACTGCGATCAGAGGTTGGCACTTTGGGAGTAGAGGGCCTGACCTGTTGAGTGGGTTTGTAACAGATTGGTGGTAGTGGTGGGATAATTTTGGTATCACAAACTTACTGTTCTGTGTCAGCTGAGACCGTAAACTCTCTTGCAGAGAAAGAAGAAAAAAAAGCAGAGTTCTATTTTAAAAAAGAAACAGAACTATACATCACTTGGCATACAGTCCAGTTTCTACCAGTTTTAATTTTTTTCTAAAGTGCAAGCCAGAGTAGCCGTAGTCAGGGAAGAAAAAGATGGCTTCCGACTACAGCAGTCACACTGTAGATTACTTGAAGCAGTTGTGTGGGGCAGGGGAGTCCCATTCGAGGTGACAGCTAAAAAGCAGAACCTCATAGAGGCCCTGATGGTAGCAGATGCCCAGGGCAGCGAGTCACTGACTGGGACTGAAAAGGACAACAGCACCACTGTCAGTGAAGGGCCACAGCAGCAGGGAATGGCCACAAGTATCCTGAATCCAGAGGTACTCAAACTGCAAATTGAGTTGCACAGGATGAAACTGAATGCAGAGTGGGAACAGAGGGAGGCAGACCATGAGGAGTGTGAGTGCCAGTGAGCTGCTGAGGAGAAGACAGAATGAGAATGCCGAGATGCAGACTGTGAGGAGAAGGAGTGCCAGAGGCAACACAAACTGGAGAAGATATGACTC
The DNA here is from genome assembly GCA_016271365.2 of Neoceratodus forsteri. Taxonomy (NCBI): domain Eukaryota; kingdom Metazoa; phylum Chordata; order Ceratodontiformes; family Ceratodontidae; genus Neoceratodus; species Neoceratodus forsteri. The sequence continues at coordinate 1,134,857,422 of CM057455.1, read as the reverse complement.
TGACCAGCAGCACCAGAGCTGGTAAGTGGCTTGGGTTTAACTGGGACTGCAGGACTGGGTTATAAATTGAACTCCAAATTAATAGCCGAGTTTAAAGAGGGGGAGGATATGGATGCCTTTTTAAATTCTTTTGAAAAAGTTTGTATTCAATCTAAAATTCCTAGTGAGTTCTGGAGCTTCCAGCTATCCCCACTACTTACCAAGAAAGCTCAGGATGCATTGGGTCAAATGGACAATGAAGACAGCAATGATTACAGCAAGCTAAAAGCTGCACTGTTAAAAAGTTTGATGTAACTGCTAAATCACACAGAACTAAATTCTGTAAGCTCAAGAGAAGTCCTGATATGAGCTACGAGGAGCTAGCCATGAAACAACGTCAGTTTTTAAAACATTGGTGGGAAGGAATTGAGGCAAACTCTGTTGACAAAATTGAAAATGTGATTTTATTAGAATAGTTTTATTGGGCTTGCCCAGCGAGCTAAAAAACTTGGCTACAAGACCTAGATCCAAAACAGTGCAAGAGGCAGCTGAACTCGATGCTATGCCAAGAGCAGACCTGCTCTGAGAGTGAATGGGGCGGGCGTGGCAGTGCAGAAGGGGAAAAGTGCACCTTCAGGGCAGCTAAAACCCTCATTGCCTCCACCGAAACCAGTTAGCCACAGGTTTCAAAGAAAAGATTTCTCTGAAGTAAGAAATGCCTGTTGGTTGTGTAAAGAGACTGGGCATATTACCGGACAGTGTCTCTAAAATGTGAGCAATAATACACAACAGGGTGCTAGAAAAGAAATGGGTTGTTTGTGTGTCCCTGGAAGCATGCCAGTGAACATGAGGGAACACATGCACCCAGTCATGGTGAATAGGGTACAGTCACAGCGGTTAAGGGACACAGGGGCATCCCTGACATTGGTGAAAGGGGATCTGGTACAACCTGGTCAGCTTATACCCAATAAATACGTTACTGTCCAAGGGTTCACTGGTGTAGAGAAAACATTGCTCCTCGCTAGTGTTCTCTTAGACTGGGGTGAAACAGGAGGAACTGTGCAACAGGTGGCAGTAGCCAAAACATTAGCAGTGTATGTGATCCTGGGTAACAATCTCCAACAGGGGATGGTATGTACAGTTACCTGTAGCCAAGTGGCAAGGGAAAATTGTAGTTCCCTGAACCCCACAGAAGCCATTGTGGAAACCACTGAGAGGCTGGTTCCCCAGCCTGTGTCTCCAGATGGGGAGACTGATAAAAAGGGGATAGAAATTTTCCCGGTAGCAAGTGACTACACAGCTATGAAAGGTTACTCCAAAGAGGGAGGGGTGCCTCATTGTCTGAGGGTTGGGATTGACAGCGATCCTGAAAGCCCTGATGCTAGTTCTAGGGACCCTAGTTTAGCGACTGAAGGGGACCTGTCCCATACCTTGGGACTGTGTGAGGGGTTTGCAGCTGCTCAGAGGGGTGACTCTAGTTTAGAGAAGCTGAGGGCTTTGGAAGACTCTAACGGAGCACAGGGAGGTGATGGCAGACATAAGGTTTATTGGGAAAATGGACTTATGTATACTCAGGCAGCACAGACAGAGGGAGGGATGCTAGGCAGGCAGCTTGTCATTCCCCAGGGGTATCGTGAGCAGTTGCTCAATACTGAACATGATATTCCCTTTTCTGGTCATTTGGGAATCGCATGCATGATGCAGTGGTTGGCCTAGAATTTCTACTGACCTAACTTCACCCAGCAGGTGAAGGAGTATTGCAGGTCTTGTCACCGGTGCCAAGAAATAGGGAAAGCGGGCAAGAAAACCCAAGCAGCCCTAATTCCATTGTTCATAGTGGAGAAGCCATTCCAGAGGGTGGGAATCGATATTGTGGGGCCTTAAAATACCCCAGCTCCTCAGGGAAGAGATTCATCCTGACTTTGGTGGATTATGCCACCTGGTTCCCAAAGGCAGTCTCCTTATCCTCACTGAGGACGGACAAAGTGGCAGATGCCTTACTTGGGATTTTCTCCCGTGTTGGGTTTCCACAGGCGGTAATCACCGATCAAGGGGGTTCCTTCATGCCGGACCTGATGAAATGTTTATGGGAGGTGTGGGGTGATGCAGAGATGCACAACACCATATCACCCATAAGCCAATGGACTTGAGGAATGATCCAATGGTACCCTAAAGTCAATGCTCTGGGCATTTGCTGAACAGCATGGGAGGGACTGGGAGAAATACCTTCCCCACCCATTGTTTGCATACAGGGAGGTGCCCCAAGAGTCGACAGGATTTTCCCCCTGTGAACTCTTATATGGACACCGGGTACGTGGGCCCCTAGACTTGATCTGGGAGGACTGGGAAGGCAAGCACACCACCCAGGGGACTCCCATTGTGCAGTATGTCTTTAGGTTTATGGAAAGGTTGAAGGAGCTTATAGGGACAGCCCAGAGTAACCTGGCAGCTGCCCAACAGAAACAAAAGGTGTGGTACGACCACAGAGCCAAAGCTTGCTCATACATGGTGGGTCAGGAAGTCATGGTCCTTATTCTGATCCGGAAAGACAAGCTGCAAGCTGAGTGGGCAGAACCGTACATAGTGGTTAGGAAGGTAAATGACGTGAACTACATTGTGGAGCTACTTGACAGAGGACAGCCTGAAAGGATGTACCATGTCAACATGATGAAGCCATATGCAAATAGGGCTGACATGGTGTTTGCGGTGTGTAGTCATGGAGAGGGGATGGATGAAGGAGACCCCCTTCTGGATTTGCTGGAAGAAAGTAAGTGGGAGTCCTCTGTGGAGGCAGTAAAATTGTCTCCCCACCTGGCCCTGGACCAGGTCCAGAAAGTAAGGGAGGTTTTAGCAGACTTTGCCCCCTTGTTTAGCACCAAGCCTGCACTAACCCCCATAGCATCACACGATGTGGAGACAGGGACGCAGACACCCATACGGCGAACAGCATATCAGGTGTCAGAGGCTCTCCAAAAGGATATTGGGAGGGAAGTGGAGGAGATGCTGGATTTAGGGTAATCCAGAGATCCCACAGCCCCTGGGCCTCACCCATAGTCCTTGCACCCAAGCCAGAGGGCTCAACTTGTTTCTGTGTGGACTATCATGAACTGAATGCTGTCACAAAGTCCGACGCCCACCTGATGCCCCGGACAGATGAACTCCTGGACAAGTTGGGAGGGGTGACCTACCTTACAACTATTGACCTGACCAAGGGGTATTGGCAGGTAGAATTGACAGACAGAGCTTGGGAGAGGTCAGCCTTCAGTACTCCGATAGGCTTATTTGAGTTTAAAGTAATGCCTTTCGGAATGAAGACTACCCCGGCCGGTTTCCAAAGGTTGGTGAACCAGGTGTTAAATGGTGCTGAGGAGTACGCTGTGGCATACCTGGATGACACTGCCATCTTTAGTACCAGCTGGGAGGAACACCTATCCCACCTTAGGGAAGTGCTGGGCAGGATACAGAGGGCCGAGCTCACTGTCAAAGCCGAGAAGTTCCAGGTGGCCATGGGAGAAATGGCATACCTCGGGCATGTGGTAGGCCGGGGACAGCTCCATCCTAACCAGGTAAAGATAGAGGTGATCATGGCGTGGCCCAGACCAGAAACCCAGAAGCAGGTCAAGAGCTGAAGGAGGCACTGTGCAGTGCTCCTGTTTTGACAAGACCTGACTATAGCAAAACCTTTATAGTTCAGACAGACACCTCAGATGTGGGTATTGGGGCAGTACTGAGCCAGACATCCAGCCAAGGGACAGATCACCCAGTAGTGTACCTGAGCAGGAAACTGCTTCCCAGGGAGCAAGTGTACTCCATGGTGGAAAAGGAGTGTCTTGCCATAGTGTGGGCCCTAAAGAAATTAGAGCCATACTTGTATGGGCAGCATTTTGTGGTGCAGATTGACCACAACCCCCTGGTCTGGCTGACACAGATGGGAAAGAACCATGACAGATTACTAAAATGGAGTCTTGCTTTACAAGGGTATGATCTAAAAATCGTACATAGGGCTGGAGCGAAGAACCAGAACTCAGATGGGCTATCTAGGGTCTATGAGGAGTGAACTGATTTGGGAAGCTCATCCCATGTAGGGGACAGATCCCCCAAATTCAGTCTAGGTAGCGAGGAGTGTGACATAGACAGCCAGCTCTGAGTGCTGTATCATTTGTTTTTTAATATAAAATGTATGACTGACTGTGCTAAAAAAAATCTGATGTTCTTAGAATGACCTCACTCATCAACCCTCCCAGGTTTCAGCAGAAAGATGCAAGTCATAAGAAAAATGCTGACAGCATGAGTTCACACACTCAGTTTTTAGAGATCATGTGTTACATGTAAGGCCTTAATTAAGGATCCTGTATGTCTGAGTTAATTACAACCATAGTTGCAAGAACATATTCATTTTATGACGTTGGAAGGAAAACCCAGGTTATTACATAGAAGTGTGAAAATCATAATGATGCTGTCATGTCCTGGAAGGAGGAAGCTTATTATGAGATCAAAAGAAGTGTCAATTGAAGGACATGAATTATGCTGAAGTTGCAGAATGTAATACTTTTGTATAAGATATATATTTTTTTAAACATATCTGACAGAGGAGAAGCTAGCGGACCTCACAAAAATGGGTTGTCCCATACAGTGGTTTAAGGAATACTTTGTTTTACTTACACACACTTTTACCTAGACTCTGACTCAGGAAAGATCTTTGGAGCACTTGTAAACAGATATTTAAAAAGATTTCAAATCTAAGTACTGTAAATAAGAATGTGCACTGTTTAAACCTTGTTTCTTTTAAAAGATTTGTTTGTCTTGTGGTATGAGTTCTGTATTTTGCGTTTTACATATTTTTAACTATTTTAGTAAAATTCTTTTTAGAACTTACTTGGTTTGTCTTTGACTTCTTTTTAGTTGTAAGAAAAGTATATGGTTATTGCAGATACTAAACATAAGCTTGAATGGTGGTACCAAACTGGACAGAGAAGCATTTTAAATCTGAGGGCTTTATTAAAGTTTTTAAGGGGTCATCTCTGTATACCTGGTTAGGTGCCCATAGGCAAAGATATCTGGCCCCCTGAAGACAGAAACATCTGAGTCTGTGCATTGGGTATGCTAGCAAGAGGTTCACAGTTTGAATCCCTCCAGAACTTGAGACCAAAGGTTGATCCGAACTCACAAAAACAGACAAGAGGGTTACCTTGTCTGTTACACTGTTCACAAGACTGTGCTCAGAGGTTGGCACTTTGGGAGTAGAGGGCCTGACCTGCTGAGCGGGTTTGTGACAATGACTACTATAAATACATACATAATTTAAAGTTGTAACTATATTATGTGCTGACAGATAGACACTGATTGCTTAGACATTAGTTGTAAGTTATTCCCTGTTGCTGTAACTGCCACCCCCCAACCCCACCCCTGGACCCTCATGAAAACTAGTCATTTCATAAAAATATAGATATCATGGTATATGAAATTCTGTAAAAAATATATATGACAAGGCAGTAAATCCAGATACAGCAGAATACCCAAAAAACAAAATGATAAAAATTCTGTACTGATACAAGCAATGAACAGGGAGTCAGGACTTAAAAGTGTTTCACCTTAAAATGTTTGTGCATTGAAATGCTTTGATCCTTTTGTTTTGAACCCCTGTGTTTTTGCTACACCCCCATGCACCCCCCTACATTTCACACAGAGCCACTGTTCACGATACTGTTATGGCTGCAGTATCTGGGGTATCACAGAGAGTAAAAGTGACAAAAGATATCCTGATACTCTTGGAAACTGCTCTGTTGGAAATCTCAGCTGCACTCACGGCCTTTCAGCTAAGCGGTATGAATGCATTGTGCCTGTTTAAAGAAAACTGTAATTACAGCCATTTTTGGCTACACTGCAGAAATATTCCTGAACCAGTATAAAAATTATACTTTATTTTGGCTTACAGCCCTTTTCAGCTCAGCTGCAGAAATTTAAGTTGTTCCCGCCAGAGCTGTGCGCCAGCTCCCCATATGCCCCCCACCACTCCCACCCTGGGTGGGTCATTTTTTTTATAGTTGTTCTGAGCCTAAGTGCCTGGTTTTCCATTGGCTGCTTATTCTGACCAACTACCTGGGGGTGTTTTATTTTTCATGTCTTTGCATTAGCCTATGACTTCCTCTCCCTGTGTGTACAACATAATAAGATCTCTGTTGTGACTTAACTAACCTGTCAACCTGGAGATACGAACACTTCTGTGAATCTCCTTCTTGTCTTGAGGTCCTGCTTCATCTCATAAGCTCAACTTCTCAACTGTCCTAATTTGTTTTCCTGGAACATTTCTCTATTTGTTCCAATAAGGGTCCATCTGATTTCACTCTGTACTAGATTACTGTGCTTAACCCATTTGCGCTATTGTTGTTTCATCCTAGACCATTTCTTTCCTGCCTGCTGCTGGTATCTGACGCCCCTGCTTTACCCAGTATTGTCTTTGGACTCCGTACTCTATCCTCTTTCTGTTTATCCTGTCCTTATCCCAAACAAGTACCAGCACTGGTTTGCAAGTTCCTAGGGTTCTCTGTGGTCTGTTTTGTCCCACTCTTGCAATGTCTCTGGGTTGGCACTGCTAATCGTTGATTGCTTAAACTGGCTTAATTCTTTCCTTTTAGCCTAATTCCTGTATCTGTATCTCCTAATATGGCAGTCCTCTACTATGGAGGGTTGTTACTCTCACTCTTAATGCTACGTGGCTTACATGCATTGATCCTATATACCCCTTGTCACTATGGAACCTATAACACTCCATCTGACTACTTTAACTTTAATTTCTCTAATACTATAGCTGATCATTGCCCTGTGTCAGGATGGCATGTCCTTCTCCTCCGCAAGGGCTGTGCCTATCATGCCGTCTCTGCTATTAGTAGGAGACTTGCCTGGCACAAATCTTCTTTCACCCTTCATGGTACTAGATCATGGTTCCTAGTCCTCATTCTCATCCTTCTCTCTGGGGATATAGAACTTAATCCTGGCCCACCTGGTCATTTCTCCCCTACTGACATCTCTAAGGTCACTAGTAAGAGGATAGTTATTGCTCACATGAACATCAGAAGTATTACCTGTCACTTTACTGACCCTGAGGCTTGGGTTCAAGTGTACAAACCTGACATTCTATGCATCACAGAAACCTGGCTTTTTCCAGACTTACTGTGCTCCCTTGATGGGTACGCTTTGTTTCATAAGGATAGAATCTCATCTAAGCATGGCGGCAGAGTTGCTATATTTTTTAAAAGCCACCTAAACATGAATGTTACCACTACTGATCTCTCATCTGGTTGTGAATCCACTCATGTCATCCTTGTACTTGGAACAAAAAAGCTACACACATTAGCTGTGTTTACAGTCCCCCTAATGGAGGCATTGACGGTCTGCAAAGTTTCCTTAATCATACCACTCAAATTGTTAATACTGTAATAATGAAGTGATAATCATGGGTGATCTAAACCTGAACTGGCTGGGAACAGCCCATGGCTCACTACAATCTCTGCTGCTCAGCTACAATTTGCACCAGTTGCTAACTGAACCTATCCGTACTGCCCCGTCACAGAAATCATCAACTCTCATTGACTGGGTACTGGCGAATCACTAGGAGCATGTATATGTATCAGGTATATTAGCTGATACGTTATCTGACCACTCTCCTACTTTCTGCATCTGGTCTGCTGGTTCACCTCCCTCCCCTCCACCACGTTTTGTCAACTTCACTGACTTTGCCAAGTTGGACATTGACAAATTTCTATCTGATGTTTCAGTAATTGACTGAACCACTATCCATACCTTTATGGATGTTGATGAAGCCCTTCAAATCTTTTTGACAAAGTTTCTTGCTGTTTAGCGGAAGCATGCGCCACAGGTTACCTGGCGTGTTAGAGGTAAACCGACCAGGTGGCTCCACAAAGACCTACTTGCTAACCTGCATCTCAGGGATAAATGTTAGAAGCACTACAAGCTCACTGGACTTCTCTCAGATTTCAATAACTACAGAGCTCTTAGGAACTCCTGTAGAAAGATGATCAGGGCTGCCAAGAGCAATTACTGCAAGAACCTGCTCTTAAGCTCTGTTGGTGACCCAAAAAATTTTGGACACACATAAAGTCTTTTTTGGGTACTTCACAATTGGATATGCAGGAAGACATGATTTTGAATGGAGTACATTGTAACAACCCAGTCATAATAGCAAACTCTTTTAATCATATGTTCTCAGATTTATCACAGTACACCTCGCCCTTCAAAAAATTGGCTACATGCTCTCCGACACTCACCACTGGCCAACAAAACACTGCTACTGATCTACCTAATCAGCTGCCAAACTCTCCACCTTTTTATTTCAAGGCAATTATTAGCCAAGATGTGTTGTTACTACTAAAGTCCATTTCAGACAACACTAGCATGGGCTCTGACTTTCTTGAACCTAGATTACTTAAGCTTGTGGCTCCCCTTATAGCCTTGCCCCTGGCTAGAATTGTTACACTCTCTGTGGTAACAAGGTCCCAGATATATGGAAAACTACTCATATTACTCCAGTTTTCAAGAAGGGTGACCCAAAGGATATCACTAATTATAGGCCCATTGCTATTCTATCGGTCCTCAGTAAAATCCTGGAGAAATTTGTTGCCTCGCAAACAGTTGCCTATATAACCAAATACAAACTTCTCTCTGAAATGTAGCATGGCTTCAGGAAAGGACACAGCATGTTGATAGCCCTCCTGAAACTCACAACTGATACGCAATCAAATATGGATGGTGGTCTGTTTACCAGCGCTGTCTTTGTAGACCTTACGAAAGCTTACCACTCTCCATAAACTCAGTTTCTCCTTTCCTGTTGTCGAATGGTTTAGAAGCTACCTGTTAAATAGGTCTCAAGTGGTTAAATACAACTCCTCTGTATCTGGAAGTACCACCGTCAATATTGGAGTGCCCCAGGGTTCTATCCTGGGTCCATTGCTTTTCTCACTTTTCGTAGACAATATTACAGATGCTCTCCAATTGTGCTCATCAATTCATTATGCAGATGATCTGGTCCTCTACCCCAGCTCCTTGAATGTTGAGTCTCTCCTTGTCTACTGATAAACTCTTCCTTGTCTACTGATCTCAATAATGTGCAAAACTGGCTATATGACCATAAGCTGGTACTGAACTCAAGGAATACAAAGGCCATGCTTCTAGACTCAGTCAAAAAGATTAAGGCTCACTCTACAGAACTTCTCATCAGTGTTTTAGGAGGCTCGCCCATTGAATGTGTTATGTCAATTAATTACTTGGGGGTCCTTCTTGACCAATTCCTTGATTTCAACTTACATATTCAATCTGCCTGCAAAGCAGCAAATTCAAAACTGGGTGTAGCCTATAAGAGTAGCTATATGCTTAAACCTTCTGCTAAGTTGGCCATTGCTAGGGGGTATCTTGCTTCCTGCCCTTACTTACAGTTCCCCCATTTTTGTTTCAGCACATACGTCTTCCCTTCATAAGTTGGAAGTTATGTATAACAACATTTGTAGGTATGCCTCCTCATCTCCTCACCTTATGCACCACTGCCAGCTCTACAAGGACTTAAAATGGCTCTCTCCCTCAGCTCATAGGAAATATGCTCTGTGCTCACTCGTTGATTCTGTTCTTTGACTAAATACTCCATCCTCACTTGCTACACTGCTTGTTCCCCAAAACTCCCACCATGGCCTGCATTTGATTGACCAATCCTTACTCCACATACCTAGGTGTCACACTTCCAAAGGTACTACAGCCTTCCAGCATTCTGCCCCTCGATTCTGGAACTCTCTTCCCCCAGACCTGCAGCTGACTAAGTCTCATCTCTGCTTTAAAAGGGAGCTGATGCATTATTTATCTCTGGCTGACACCTACACTTGCTTTAGCCACACTTAATTACCCTTATCCCCATCTTCTCTCCCTCCCCTCCAATATTTTTCTTTACATGTTTATCTACCCCTGACCTGTTGTCTTCCTTTTACCTACCCTATTCCTTCTACTTCTAGCTCCTACATGTTTTATTCCTTTCACCTCATATACTACCGCTGATGTGTACAGCACTTTTGTAAAATGTATTATTTTTCCCCCTGTATTATCTGATGACATGGTATGTAACCCTACATCTGTATGTATTGTAATTGTTCTCTAGAATTGCTACCTGTTTGTATTTACCTGTTGTACTCTCCCGGGTTGTGCCTGAAAATAGTCAATTTTGGCTAGTGCACTTACCCAGTTAACAAAAATTAACTAAATAAAAAATAATACTGTCACACTGTGCTCAGTTACAACTAGTTGTAATGCAAGATGACACTGGTGTCACTGCTTTTAAAAGCAATGAATATACGATGCATTGTCATCAGCAGGGCTGTTAAGAGTCAGCAAGTGGTGCTGTAAAAAAAACAGTACTGAACCTGAGTGCTGAAATAAGATCTGGAAATAATATAAGAAAAAAATGGGATGTCAGACTCTTAGTAGAATATAAGCAACTTAGAAATAAGTGTAAGCCTGCATGTACTTTAGTTAAACTTAACTTCTACAAAAGAAAACAAACTGATAATATAGTTGATTAAAAAAAAAAAAGTATGGCAAACTTGAAATCAAATGGCAGGTGTGAAGGTTAGTCAGTAGACAGATGCAACAAACACAGGTAAAAGGTGTAGAATGCACTTTGCAGTACTTATTTTCCAAAATAAAATAATAAACATACAGAAAGGAACTAGGTGATTAGGCCTTCAGTTCTGCAAAAACAGTGCACAATTCTCTCAGTGCACAACTTCCAGGCTTTGTTCCAGCCAAACAGATTCCTAGCACATGAAACTTGCATGTGCTATGAAAAACAGTAAAAAATTCCCCTCAGTGCGCAACTTCTAGGCTTTGTTCCAGCCAAATAGATTCCTAACGCATGAAAACTTGCATGTTCTCTGTGAAACAGTGCACAATTCCCTCAGTGCACAACTTCCAGGTTTCATTCCAGCCAAATAGATTCCTAGCACAAGAAAACTTGCATGTACTATGAAATACCCCCTCCACAACAGTCAGGTCTCTACTGACTGACTCACCTGACTCATCTGTTTTGCATCTCAGGAGGTAGGCTTTTATCCTTGCCTACTGATGGTGTCAGCACCATGTGAGATGTCTGACTCACAATTCTCTAAGTAAACACAGGTAGGCTGACTCATCATGAATAAACACATTTCTCTTAGTAAACACATGCAGGCTGACTCATCTGATGTTTACATACCTCTGCTTCACCTAGAAAATAATGTTTTATATTTGGCTTCTTGCAAACCCAAAGCAGTTTACACTGAATAAAACACTGAGTGCAAGGCTATGCATTTCAATTATTTTTCATCACTTACATTCCCTCTGTGTCTGCCTGCAGTACAGCACATGAGAAGGCAAGCAACTTATGTACTTAAGGGGGGGGCTACAAGACTGAAAGAGGCTAGATTTCAGCCTATAGCTAGAACAATAAGCTTACATGAACATGACCGTGTAAAAGAAAATGCAGCAAAAATTTAGACAGGGGCTCTGACCCTGTCACAGCAGATAGATCTAAATAACTTCACATATTACTCTGGAGCACAGTGGTGAACTAATCAACTCACCAGTGGAAATTTCCAAGCTTTTCAATAACTGCTTTGGTAATCTTGAAGATTACAGAAATAACCGCAAAGACCTGGGGGGGGGGGTGCATTTTCAAAGGAGATGTGCCAGCAGCCTAAATGCTACAATAATGTATGTGGCGCATCTCCAGGGGGTGTGCCCATGAATATGCGGTCCATCTCTCTCGTCAGCTGAAATGTGTGGTACATCTGCCCACACATCTCATAGATGTGCCACAAAAAGTTAGGCATGTAAAAAACACATCTAACTGGTAGCCACCCACAGGCAGGCTGCTGTACTGCACACAGCAACACAGTGGCCACCAGTCCCTGGGAGGCTAGCCCCCTGATCCCTGAACCCTAATGGTTTCCATATAAAGTATGAACCATGTTCTCTGGTATTCTAGTGGTACCCCCTCCCATCCCCAAACCCTGACAAAGTACATCTATTGCCTGATACCCCATTCCAAATGCAGTGTCCCCCCTCCCAGTAGTGATCCTCATTAACACATTACAGTGCAGCCTGATACCCCATTCCAAATGCAGTGTCCCCCTCCCCATAGTGAGCCCAATTTGCATATTAAAGTGCAGCCTGATCTTCCACTTCAAATTGTAGTGTCCCCCCGTACTGATCCCCATGTGTAAAAGATCCCATCCAAACCCTGTTTTCCATAGTGTAGTGGACCCTCCACCCACTGAGGCACACACATCCCACCCCACTCCCCCCGTCCCAGCATGTCCAGTAAGCTGGAGGGGTGGGCTGCACAGCCCAACGCACATCTCCATAGCTTCCTGCCAACTGAGCTGTCACTGAATGACAGCTTACTGTGTGCACTACAATCCCATTGGTCGACACCGTTGACCAATGGGCTTGCATTGTGTACTGTAAGCTTTCATTCACAAAGTTATCTAAGCCTATCACTGTATGCTATACCTATCATCTGGCTAATCCATTTGGTTGCCCATTTTTGGGTCCTTTCCAACATTACTTTAATTATAAAGCTTCTGTTTTTCTGCATAAGATTTCATTGGGAACAATGCCTCACTCAGAAATTATAGGACTTCAGTGTCTTCTTGTGTGTGGGTGAGTGTGTGTGGGGGGGTTGTGAGTGTGGTGGGTGTGGGGGTTGCTGTTACATTGAGGTGGGCTTATATTCAGGTACATAACATAATGGTGTTAACAGTGTGTTATGACTCTTAGTTCACACATATAATGAATATTATTTCCATTTTACTAGTTATCTTCCCCAGGGGTGGGGTTAATTCCATTGGGGCTTAGTCAGATTCCATAGCCAGTTACTGTACATACAGCAGTTTTATTATATACTGTCACATTTTTGCACTCTGAACATCTTGGTGGGGCAGTATCTCATTTGCATAGGGTCCTTGAAATATGAATTACATTTGGCTAATACTGTAGTGATTTGTGGAAATGAAGGTATGTTAGGACTCTTATCTCATATACATAGTGTACATTCACTTCCGACTAGTTATCCTACCCTGGGGAGGGTGGAGGTTTTAATTCATTATGGTTCTATTCGGAATCCTTGGGCTGTTACTGCACATATAGTAATATGATTATTAAGTGTCACATTTTTGAACTCTGTACATATTAGGATGCATGATCTCGTTTACTTGGAGGTTCCTGACACGTTTTTTCCCTTTGGCTAACAATTGAAGTGATTGATGTGAATGATGGTGCATTAAGACGTGTGTGTGTGTGTGTGTGTGTGTGTGTGTGTGTGTGTATCTTCCCCGGGGGAGGGACTTTAACTCCTATGATTTCTTATTCAGATTCCTTAGGCATTTTCAGTACATCAAGTTGAAATCTGTACATATTGTACATATTGGATTGCATGATCTTAATTTCTTGGTGGTCCTTGACAAGCAGCTTTTTTGTTTGGCTCTTATACTGCCAATTTATATTATCATGTATAAACTCCTGTTACAACATCAAAGGCCTTAAGGTGTATGGAGCATTATAGCCAGTTTGAGAGTATAGTTGGGTAATGTTTCCAGCGTAGTTTTACATTCCATGTAGTGTGACACTATTGCTCACATTAGGTAAACTTTAAACCCTCTGTATGCCATGTATATTTATTTTTTGTAGTTCTATTCTGTGGAGCTTGGTTTCAATTAACAATTATGTCACATTTTAGCATGTCTTTAATCCGAGTGGGTTTTGTTTGACTCATAATTGGGCTATACAGCCCTATGCTCGAGATGTTATCTTACTCTGAAGGTATCTGTAAGACATTTTAATTTATGTGCAGTGTACTCCCTACACGTTTGATGCTCTAAGCACATTTGATCTTTAGGCCCTGTCAGCTGAAGCTGAACTGGTATTTTTCAGCTTCTCTGATGTGTCTTGTGTTATTTTTTAAATGAGTATTTTAAACCAATGGGAATTTTTTTCAGGGTTTTCTTTTCGGCATGATCTGGATGTTAAAAGTATGGGATTTTCTAAATAACTGTCATTAAGCTTCCAAGGAAGGACTGGGTTGGTTTGAAAGCTAAAGTACTGTGTTCTTTCTGTTACATCTGTGTTGGTCCAATAAAAGGGATCAAATCATTTGCTTCTGGATCTGTTCACTCAGTAATGGAATTTTTTTCCTAGAAGTGCTCACAAATGTTTTAACCAAATGCAACAAAGATTTGTCTTCTCAGTCCCCCTGTTCATATTTTGGCCAAAGAGCCTTCAAATATAAAGCCATTCGCTTTTATAACAATTTGCCTGAATTTCTTCTAGGGTGTGAAAATGTGTCTATATTTAAAACCTGATTGTATGGTATGCATTTTGTAGATCCAGGTGGCTCATGTTTTAAGTAATTTTGTAAATTTGCATGTTTTGTGTTTTACTGTTATTTATGTATACTGCTCACTTGAAAATGGCAGTTCTGCCAATCTGCTTTCTAGTTATAAACAGTAAAAAATATAATGAAATGAAACGTGTGTGCTTCCACAAGCTCTTTAGCAAGCTGGCTCTAGTAGTTAGCTGGAAAACTGCAAGAAGAGAGGCAAATGCAAAGTGACTGTTCTTAGCAGGTCTTGACTCAATATTCTGATTGATGGGACTAGGCATGGTGGAACCTGATGATGCAGATACTGGGCACCACTGTATTTAGGAGAGATTGGAGCTCACTCAGGAGTTATATAGGAAGAGATATAGGGAGAGCTCTCAGGAGGGAAATGCAGCAGTCAACATGGGAGGAAATGAAGGTCTGAGAGAGGATATCAGTGGACACAAAGAGTGGCAAACAAAGGCAGTTAGTGTTCAAGATAACCTTGGCATTCAAGAGTAATGTACCCATCATCTTCAACATTAGGTTAGTAAAATACAATTCAGATGAGTAAAAGTGCTTTAAACTTGTTCCATGTCATGATAGCTAATATAACACAGTGACTCACAAAACAGCCAGTGCAACCTGCTGAAATCCAATTCGGCACACCTCAACAAACACTGAACACCAACTCGGTGAACATTTAAATATTTGTTTTATGGGGGGCATGGCCAACCAGTGACCAAGATGGTGACTTAGATTAATATCTCCATGACTCCAGAGCCTTGAACCCGACATTGACCTGTAAATATTCAACCCCGAGGGGAAACCTTTATAATAACGATAATCGGAAGTGTTTTCCTACCTCCATCTTGAAAATCAAGAGTGTACGATGCAGGATCACCAAGATATTGCTTCTCACAGCCAGATGACTCACATCTACCAGGCTGCATGGCGCAATCCGCTAAGGAAGGTGAAGAGCCTTATATCAGGGATATGTTTGCAATGATCATCCACAGTATAGATGCTCTCACCTTACCCTCCAATACATCAGCACTATCTATCCAACAACTGGACATCAGAATCGATAGGATGGAACAAAAACCAAATGCTCAGGAAGAAGTCCTCCAAGGGCACTGTGTGACAATGAGGGAGCAGGCAGCACAAATTCATCAGTTGCATGATAAGCTGGATGACTTTGAAAATAGGAGCCGCCGGCACAACTTGCAGCTCCGAGGGTTTCCTGAGGGCTGTGAAGGGGGAAAAACTTTATTTTTTCTACAAGTACTTCCTGAAATACTGAAACTCCCTCCTTCAACTAGAATCATGATCGAGCGGGCACACTGCTCCCTTCAGTCGAAACCTACCCAGGGCAAGCGACCTAGACCAATAATCGCCCGAATCCTGAACTTTGTGGAGAAGGAGGCCAACCAGGCCAGGGATAGAGAATTGGGCACACTTCATTGAAGAGTTCATAAAATTATGATCTTCCAGGATTATTCCAGTGACCTATCAGCTAAGCAAAAGTCTTTCTCAGAGTTGCACCAAAGACTGCATGCTCTGAAGATTCTCTTTATTATGCACTACCCAGCCTTTTTAAAACTTACAGTTAATGGCATTGTACACCAATTTGCCACTCTGGATGCTGCCACAGCTTTTATTTCGACAATACAACCAACCGCCCTTGGGAATGGACCTGATCGATGCCCCCAGCCTCAGGGAGATGCCCTAAGAGCTTCACCGGAGACTTTGCCCAAGATGCCTAGCAAACCACTGGAAGATCATGGATTGAAGGTGAGGAAAAGGCCACCGAAATCTCAGCATTCTAAGTGAGAGCACCCCCAGGACCAGAGAAGTTGTCCTAGCAAAGATGTTCAAAATACTGTGGACATGAAAGGAGAAGAAACTGAGTATGTCAGCCCTTATTTCTCACAAAATCTTTACTCTCTCCCAGTGGACCATCCAGATAGTCTCAGTCAGGAAGAAATGGACACTCACCCGGTCACTCTCCTGGTAACCTCTGAAGAAGGAAAGCCTGAAAGGATACTTGATTCCTGGGCCTCGACTATGGACGCCACCCACCCGCTTCCAGTTTCAGACTCTTACACTGGGGCTCCCTCTTCTCCAGCAGGCCACAAGCCAGCACATAGCACACCCGCAACACAGCCATCCACCCAAATAGAATGCCCAGGCTGATGAGCTGCTGAAATTAGATAAGTATTCATGGTTTTGTATCTCGGGGAGTAAGGGGGAGGGGTGGTGGGAGGACAAATAGGGTAATAGCCGAATGGAGTAAAGGACACAGAACCCCTGCTGAATTAGGTGGAACCTCTGACTAGGCCTTTCTCCTTTCATGCTTAACCATAAGATACAAGATGGGCTGGGCCTTAGACCCCCCCCCCCGGAAGACACCCTACCTTGGAGAAATGTTCATCATTTATAATGTTGTGCATAACTGTTATTTCACTATTGTTATAAACTGTTTAAGTGTTGCCATAAGTTAGCATGTTTATGCTCTCAAAACCTTGATGGCAATTTTCACCTAGTTCCAATCCTTTCTTAGCAGACCTCCCAGTCCCCCACAGTAATTAGACGTGAAGGAATGGAGCTAAATTTTGTGCCCAGCTAGTCTTGAATAATCTTACAGGCCATTAATCTGCTCCCTTCACTCTCCTCCTTATATTTCATGCAAACTTCCCCCTTCCTCTGGTTCGTCACCCACTACTTCCTATGGAACCTCCTATCCCTAGTTCAGTGGGCCACTAGATGGCCTCTATCCAATGGGCTCTGGACAGTGGTAGAGCAGCAAATTATTGTGCTACCCTTGATTGTTTGATATACTGTCAGCCTAGAGTGCTGGAATGTCGGGGAATTTTTTTCTTTCCTCACAGCCAACACTTTTTTCCCACGCCTCGTAAATACATCAGGGCATACCATTGGCTGGGGATCCAGCCAGTTAAGTCCTCTTGCATTCTTTGCTACTGTTTGGTTTGAAACAATAACTGTATCTTTTTCTTTTTATTAGTAGTTAGTTTACAATAACAGTCTTAATATACAGGTGCAGTTAAATTTCTATTTTATTGTTAGACACCAGAAGTAATTTGGAATAACCAGCTGCTATAATAATGTTCAGCTTTCTTTGTAATCACTTAGAGTCAGTCCTCTCTCTCTACCCCTCGCAGGATGGCCAACTTTAGAGTGGGGTAAGACAACCTATCAGATATTCCCTTTAGATTTTTCTAAACAGAATCTCAGGGCCCTTTCCTACCTGCACCCGGGAACTCAAATCAGCTCTTATCCGCACATCTGTGTAATAGGACAGCATGTCCAACATTGCTTTCCATACCTGGAAAGTTAGAGGGCTAAACTCCCCTGTGAAGCACAAAAAGATCCTGACCCACTTGAAACAGTTGCACACGAAAGTAGCCTTTCCTCAGGAAACTAAATTGTCAGGGGAGGATCACAAGTACATGTCCAAAGACTGAGTGGGTCAGCAATTACATTCAAATGCTACCTCCAGGAAACATGGGGTTCTTATTCACCTGCATAAATCTCTACCTTGGTCTCTTACCCAAACTCTCTCCAGCTCTGACGGCAGATGGGTAACAACATTTGACACCCCCTCAGGGCTGATTACCCTCTGTAATCTCTATGCCCCTAATGAAGATAGCCCCTAGTTTTTTCATAATCTCGCTGAGGTGATACTGGAGTTTACACCCCATGATTGCCTCCTCCTTATAGGAGGCAATTTTAACTTACTGCTAGTTCCATCTCTAGATAGAAATGATAGGGGCATGGAGTCTCATCTGAGGAGTGGGAAAGCAGTACACCAATTAATTGCTGATCAAGGCCTGACAGACATTTGGAGAGTCTTTCATCCCAGGACAAGGGATTATACTTTTCACTCGGAGCCAAATGCCTCACATAGCAGACTAGATTTTTGGCTCGGCTCACCCACCATTATAACAAAAGTCCTGGATGTAAACATTCTCCCAAGGGTCATCTCAGATCATGCCCCTGTTTCACTCCTTATCCAATGAGACCCTGTATCTCCCCCATCCATGGAGACAGGATCCCCTTTTAATGAGAGACCCAGACTTCATCCCTGGGCCCACAATGAAGCATCCCTCTTCCTAGCTGAAAACCCCATTTCCGATACAATGGCGAGTAACACCTGGGAGGCATTTAAGGTCACAATGTGAGGTAGCATTATGGGCTTCACAGCGGCTAAATGTAGAGAAAGAGAACAACATCTGGCTACTCTTGAGCAAAAACTTATAGATGCTGAAGCTACCTTCAAGGATATGCCATCCCCTTCCCCTAAATCTGCTACAGGTCGAACTATTCTGGGCCTAAGGTTTGAAATTAACCAGCTTCTCAATAGGAAAGCAGAAGTAGAAATTCTGCACCTTAGGCGTACCTTTTGGGAGGGTGGTGATAAGGGTGGCAAGGTACTGGCATACCAATTATGGAAACAGCAAGCCAGCAGACACATCTCTGCCCCAAAAGATGACCGAGGGGTGCTGGCCACCACCACGGAGAAGATCAATGCAGCCATGACCTCCTTCTATACATCCCTTTAAACCTACAAACATCAGGAGACAATTAGAGAGACTCAGACATTTCTGGATGCTCTCTCATTACCTAAACTGAACCCACAACAGACCCTAGCATTGGATCTTCCTATCTTTAGCAAAGAGGTGAGCTCAGCTATCCAAGGTCTGAAGCTGGGGAAATCACCTGGTAATGATGACTACACAGCTGATTTTTACCAGGCACTAGCCCCAAAGATTACACTGATACTTACTGAAGTGTTTCAAGAGATAGAGCTAATACGCACCCTCCCTCCCTCCCTCCATGAGGGAAGCTACCATTGTAGTTATCCCCAAAAAGGGAAAGAACCATACATACCAGGGCAATTATCACCCAATCTCTCTCATTAACATGGACAGCAAATTGTATGGCAAAATTTTAGCATCCAGGCTGAGTCTCTTACTTCCAGGTCTCGTACACCCATCACAGGTGGGTTTTATCCCCGGGCGTCATCGTTCGGACCACCTGAGAACCCTTATGAACCTGATACACCTGTCCAAGTCCCTTCCTACACCAGCTGCGGCCATTGCAGTGGATTTTGAGAAGGCATTTGACTCTATAGAATGGACTATCTGTACCAAGTTCTTACACACTTGTGAATGGGTAATAACTTCCTTTTGTCGGATACAAGCTATTTACACTTCCCCTTCCGCAAGAGTTAACACAAACTCTATCCGCTCTGCTCCATTCCTGTTGGAAAGAGGGACAAGACAAGGATGCCCCCTTTCTCCCCCTTTTTTGTTTGTCCTGGCTGTTGAGCCACTGGCCAATGCTATAAGGAAGTCACCCTGATATTGCAGGAGTATTAGTGGGGCCTCCACATACACCACTCATATGTACGCTGATGACCTCCTTCTCCCCTTGGCAAATGCCTGGTGCTCCATAACCCCCTTGCTTCACCTATTAAGTACATTCTCTAAGTACTCAAGCCTCAAACTGAACCAAAGTACAACCAAACTACTTCCCCTGAATGACCACTGTGACCAGAAGATGACAGAAGCAGCAAATCTCCTTTGGGATCCTAAAGGAATTACCTTTCTGGGTATTCTCTTTACTCCAACACTTGACAATCTCTGGCAGGCAAATACACTACCCCTTCTTTCCAGAGTCAAGACAGAATTTGATAGATGGAAACTTCTCAAGCTTACTCTGGCAGGGAAAATTACTGCATTAAAAATGGTTTCAGCCCCCAACTTTTCTATTTACTAATGCACATTCCCATCCCCCTACCTAAGCAGTGGTGTAAGCCCATAGACAAGCTCTATGGAGATTTCCTCTGGGAGGGCACTAAACCCAGATTCAGTCGCTCCAAGCTCAAGGCCCACTGGGAGCGGGGGGAGGGTTGGAATCTCCTCTGGATTGAAGGTTACGGGTGAGCCTTTCTCCTCGCCCATAAGGTCAATTGGATGTCTTCTCTCTTGCTTCTTGCCCCACAGTGGATTCAAGTCAAACTAGATATCATAGGGACTGTGCACCCATCTTCACTCCTTTACTCTAGTAAATACCCCAAGACAGACCCCCTTCATAAGCTTCACTGTGGGCCTACCTCACCGATGGTAGAGGTGTCCAAGGCTAATTGGTTTGCACACATACAAGGATGAAAATGAACCCTCTTCCACCTGCTTTCATCCCTCTCTGGCAAAATCCCTCGATCACTATAGGGGGACGATGGGTCTGTTGGAGACATTGGGCAGCTCTGGGTATTTACAGACTTGGAGACATTGCAGACCAGAACTCTATGGTCTTTCATACGTTTCACTCCCTCCATTAGCTATGGGATATTCCCTAGTCAGAGTTCTGGAGATGCCTCCAACTCAGGGATGCACTCCGCCATCACCTGAACCCCCCCCAATACAAGGTAAACCATCAGCCCTACAAATTTGGTTACAACACCCAAAGGGCCTTGCAGGGTGCATTTATGCCATACTCAGAAATACACTCCCTTCCCAATCTGAGGACGCAAAGTATAAATGGGAAAAAATGCTACACCACCCCCATCCCATCTAAGGCCTGGGAGCAGGCTTGAAGAGATGCACACATCTGGTTAAGAGATGCCAGATCTAGGTTAATCCAGAATAAGATCACTCATTCTTGGTACAGCACTCCGGTGGTTCTAGCCAAAGCTAAATTGCTGGACTCAGATAACTGTTGGAGGTGTCAAGGAGCAGGAGGGGATTTACTACACATTCTGTGGTTATGTCCACGGATTCAGCAACTCTGGGCAGAAATGCAGGCTGTAGCATCCAAGGTTCTACACCAGCAGATCCCTCACAGTAACCCCTTTTTTTCCTCCTTGGAATTCGTGGGGACCTCCCAAAGTTATCCTTTCTTGAACTCAAATGGTTCACCCTCTTGAACCTCCAAACAAAGAGAGCTCTGCTTTGTAAATGGAGAGCCTCAATAGTCCCCACACTGACAGAAATCTTGGCCTCTCTTTCAGTTCTTGCCAAATTAGATAGGTTTTCTGACCTCCAGAATTACAACTCCCCAAATTCAGACTCTGTTGGGCCCCGTATCTGAGTTATGTAAATCCCCAGATAGGCATAGGCTGAGTACTCCTCGTTGGCCTGCTATAGGCAGTGGGGATACAATCTTTTACTCAGAGTGCAGATCATGGCCCTTGTAAGGGAGTTACAAACTTGTAGCACTACTAGGACAGAATGATTTCTTAGGATCCCTATAATGCCTTCGCTGTCAGAGGTTCAAGTTACAGTATCTAGATACAGTAAAGAACATATCATCCCCATCAGATACATATAACAACTATGGTTCTCTGTAATCTGTCTATGTTTCTAAATGTATTTCAGCAAGATATACATTACTCCAACTATCCAATAGGTTCTTTGGGAATATTTGCTTCTGTTCCAGATATACTCCGGACCTTGCAGAACATATTCACACACAGAACTCAGCTCTTTCCCCGATGCCTTGAAGAGGGATTGATCTGAATCAAGGAAGAGGCCTACCCGGTGTGCTTATGTCCCACAATGATTAATGGAGAGAAGCTCCCTCCTGGTGAGTATATCTATAAGATACAGTCTCTTTGAGACACTGAATAGTACTAGTATAGCTTCTGTACCCTGCTTCTCTTACTGTCAGATTGAATCTATGTATAATACTTTATGGTTACTTCTGTATATTGCTAGCTTTTTTTTGAAGTGGACCTATGTACCTGTACCTGGCATGCTTACTTTAAAATCTAGGCCATAAGCTGTATGTTTAGACATTTTTTCTGAAAAATAATAAAATATTTCAACAAATATTTGTTTTACACATGGGGCTTTGCCCCCCCACACCCCCATACCTAAATAATCACCTACGGGGGGAGGGGGCACTGGAGGAAAAAAGAGGGACTTGAGAACTTAAAATATACACAGACGCCTGCAAAAAAAAAATACCTGAGTACAGTCCTGAACCCAGGACCACCAGCACTGCAGTTTGTGTCCCTACCCACTACACTAGGAGGGTATTTCAGTGGAATGATGCTTCACAGACCCATTTAGCCCATTCCACTACTCCCTCTATTGCATCACTATTCCCTTCTCTCACCGTTATTCCTCTCCTCCCTTGCTATTCCCTTCCTGTGCTGTTCTTTCCCCATTGCTGATCTAGAAAGCAACTAAATTGAAGTGCTCAACTATGAGTCACTCAATTTGGTTTGCTATTGTCATGGGATACCCTTTAAACTTGGGGGAAAATCTATTTTGGAAGTATTTAGAGAGCATTTCCAAGGAATGGGATGAGTATTGGTACTCATCAAAAATGGAGTATTTAAAAAAAATGGAGAATAAAATAGGCCAGTACCTACCTTACCTGGAGCATTGGAGGCAGTGTTGCAGAGAAAGCAGTAGAGAGATTCATAGTTCACTGAGATGTGCAAAACAACTGTGCATTTGAGATTAAGATGAACAACAACATTTATTACACAATGGGCAAAGGGCAAGTCAGAGTCAAGGAAGTAGGTGGAAGTAGTGGCATTCTGGCTAAGGTGTTTTTTTTTAGGAGGCTCAATTTTAGGAACACAAAGATAAAACCAAATTAAGGTGGAGCCAGGATTTAATCTGTGAGTAACAAGCAAAGGAAAAAGGTGGAGCTAGATAAAAAAAGAGTCATAGGAGATACAAAATTCAATTTCATCTCTAAAGAAATCCTTCAAGAGTCAAAAGATGAGAAAAGGAGGTCAGAAGTGGAGATAAATGAAAGAGGGGAGAGGTAGAGGACAGAACCTTGGGGTGCATAATACAGAAAAGTTCTAGAGCAAAAGAAGATCAGCCACCAGAGAAAAGAACATAGAAACAAAACATGGAATATGTTGGCAGAAAAAAGACCATTGGTCCACCCAATCTGCTCTGTTTTTACCCTATCCTTGCCCAGGACCTAATGTCTAGTCAGGGGTTATTGCCTCACCTCCCCCCCTTACACCCAGCCTTAATGATTCACCATGTGTAACTATTAAGCCTTTTTGTTTGTCTGAGTCATGTCTGAAACCATTTAATGGTTGTTGCACCCATCACCTCTGATGGTATGTCATTCCATAGCTCAACCACTCTCTCAGTAAAATAAAACTTTATTTTAGCCCTCCTGAAGCTCCCCTTGCCAGCTTCCACTCATGCACCTGTGTTCTTGATTCACCAGTTCTGTTCAATCTTTCCCATAGTCTAGTTAGTTCATTCCTTTCAGGAACTTGACGATCTCTGTTATATCTCCCTGCTAGTCTCCAGCCAGTACATATTCTGGGCCTTAAGTCGATTCTCATAGCATCTGCCCTGCTGGCCCTGAATCATTTTGTTACCCTATACTGTAATGTCTCTGGCCAGTATTTGTCTTTCCTCAGATAAGGAGTCCAGACCTGGGCACAGTATTCCAGATGCAGCCTTACCAGTGATCTATAGAGATCACTGGTGATGCTACAAACAGTATCACTTCCTTCCTCCTGCCATCATCCCCCCCCCCATGCATCCCAACATTCTGGCTGCCTTGTTGTAGGTTTTGTTACATTGACACTGACTAGATTGTTTAGGGAGTCACGTACGATGGCTCCCAGATCCCTCTCCTCAATGGTAGTGTCCATCTTAAGCCCTCCCATCCAGTATTCATTCCTGGGATTGTTGTTCCCTGATTGCATTACCTTGCAATTTTCTGGTATAGAATTTCTGCCACACTTTGGACCACCTCTCTAATCTTTATAGAATTAGAGAATGGAGAGGTAGGCGTATAACCAACCAGCAGAGTAACAGAGACCTCAGCATAGCATTCAAGCTGGGCAAGTAGGAAGACATAGCAATGGTACTGAACACATCAGTGAGATCAAGGATGAGAGAAAATTGTTGTGATAAGTAGTTTAGAAATGTTGTTAACTAAACAGCAGAAGTCTCAGTACAATGGAAAGTCTGGAACTCAAGAAGATGGGATAGGAGAGGTGTGTGCCACAGATGTGATTAGTCAGGTGGAAGAGAACCCTTTTTTCTGGACTTTCACTAAGGAAAAGGTGGTTGACAATGGGATGGATAGAGAGAAGGCAGGGAGTAACAGAATCCAACTTGTGATCTTCAAGAAATATACCATTGGAAATAGATTGATTTATGATTTCATACTGGATTTCATACTGGATTTATTAAGACAACCAGAAGGCCAGGGCCCATAGTGGCTGTCCCCACCATTTCAGTGGAGGAAACCAAAGTTACCAACTGAAATAAAACTATCTAAGCCTGCTTTAAAGGCATTAAGACTAGAAGTCTCTACTAATTCAGCTGGCAATTTATTCCATAGTCTGACTGTTCTGGGACAAAAACAAAATTTTCTTAATTTAGTTTTACAGCGCTCTTCTATTATCTGATATTTGTGCCCTCTTAGATTATAATTTTGTTCCTTAGTTTGAATTTCGAGATCTTTCCTTAACATTTCCTGATGTAAGATTTTATAAAACATTAGCAAATCTCTACTAACACATCTTATATTCATCGACCATAACCCCAAATTGTTTAATCTTTCTTCATAGGGTTTGTATTTTATACTTTTTATCAATTTTGTACATGCCCTTTGAGTTTTTTCTATCATTTTTATATCTTTCATTAAATGTGGACTCCAAACCCTGGAACAATAATCCAAGTGAGGTCTCACATAGGATTTAAAAAGGGGCATCAGTACCTCTTCCTTTCTTGAATTAAAGCTTCTTTGAATATAATTAACCAAATACATGGCCTTATTTGCTACTTTTTTGCAGTGGGATCCCTTATTTAGATCTTTGTTGATATATATATATATATATATATATATATATATATATATCCCAAGGTCTTTTTCACAATCTGAATCCTTTATTTTTACTCCCTGTAAATAATATTCCTGATTTATATTTCCTACACCTATGTGCATCACAACACATTTATTCAAATTGAAACTCATTTTATTATTGTTTGCCCATTCTTCTATATACAATAAATCCTGACCAAATTTTAGCCTATCCTCTAAAGTATTTACCACTCCTCCCAACTTAATATCATCAGCAAACTTTATCAACTTATTCCCACTATTGATAACCAAATCTGCAATAAAGATACCGAACAATAGCGGTCCCAACACAGATCCCTGTAGTACCCAACTTAAAACCTTCATGGCTTTGGATAGAAATCCCTATACCCTAACCAATTGTGTTCTCATCATTAACCAATGTTCTATCCATTTGATAATACTACTATTAATTCCTAGCTTCATCAATTTTAAAATTATTAACGCATGAGGGACTGTGTCAAAAGCTTTGCTAAAATCCAACAATACCACATCCACTTTATTTCCCTGATCCAATAGTTTCCCGACATGCTTGTAGAAGCTAATTAAATTAGTCTCGCATGATCTATTTCTTTAAAAACCATACTGGGTTCTATCTATCAATCCCCTATCCAACATATAGTTCATAATCTCATCATAGATTATTCCTTTGATAATTTTACAGACCACCGATGTCAAGCTTATTGGTCGATAATTCACTGCCTCAGCCCTACTTCCTTGTTTAAACACTGGAATCAGACACGCAGTTCTCCAGTCATTGGGATTGCTGAAATGATGGGACAAATGGGGGGAGACAAACTGAGAAGAGTCACAATGGGATGGGATGAAAGGAGGAGTTTTATTTTTTTCATACTAAGGAAGATGTAAGGTCATTACTAGAATAGAGTGAAAAAATACAATAGAGGAAGCATGTACAGTATTAGTGCAAAAAGGGGAAGGTGGGAGTGGCGCAAGTCGATGTAGGTAAGTTACCACAGTGCCAGACTACACATTGGTGATGAATGGAGTGGTAGAAGACAATAAGGGGAAGGTGGGAGTGGCGCAAGTCGATGTAGGTAAGTTACCATAGAGCCAGACTACACATCGGTGATGAATGGAGCGGTAGAAGACAATAAGGGGAAGGAAAAGGGATGGGAGGAGTAGAGAAAAGTGTCTGCCTATATCCAGGATCCTTATCCATTCGAGGAAGGGCATTATCCAGCACATGTGCTGATCAGCTGACATTATCCAAGTATCTGCAGTAGTACCGTGAGAAATTATTTATAGTAGATGCAATGCCAAAACTGGACCTAATCAGTCTTATAAAACCATCCTATTATGAAGGTCCATCAGTGTCATTACATTAATTTCTAAAAAAAAAATGTGTTTTGCAAACTATACATTCGACTATGATGATGATCATAACAGTTGCTGCTATTCTTTTTAAAGAGAAAGTCCTCTTAGCCTATTTTCTGTATACCTGTGTAGTTTGTAAGCAAGAACAGTAATTCCTTCTCTTGCATCCCCCCTGATGTCATCCTAATTTAAATATAAGAGATTGCTTCAGTCTGTTTTGCCCTGGTATGAAAACCTGTTTGTCACCATTCCAAAGGTCATGACCTCACTTATGCAAGGCATGATGAGAGTTGATGATATGTACATGCACAGGCCAGCAGAAGTTATATTCTCCTTGTGTTCTGTTACACATAAAGATGCAGCAAATTTAAAATCCGCCTGCGAAGTGAACGCAAAGTGGCCACTTCATGTTGGCACTTCGCTAGGTGGAGTGCCCCATAGGAAAGGTTCACTTCGCCTTGTTATCATTACTTTGCGTTATCATTCCGCTTTAAACATGAAGTAAGGTGGAGTGACAACAATATTGGCAGCACCCCACCCACACAGTCACCAGAATTAATGTACATCCCCAAAGTGCTACTGTCTTGTGTCCAGAAGACTCCCCGGTGCTGACAAAGTGAAATGAGAGCATAACAAGAAATGCAAAGTCTCCCAGAATTAATGGCATACTCAGTCTTGCATGCAGTGGTCACACACAGAGTCACCAGAATTAATGTGCATCCCAAAATGGCACTGTTCTGTGTCCAGAAAATTCCACAGTGCTGACAAAGTGAAATGAGAGGGTAACAAGAAATGCATACTCCCAGAATTAATGGTGCACTGCAAACGCACAGACAGATTAAGATTGCGCTGCGCACTCAAGGGATGCATATGAAAAGGCACAACACCTAACTAGTGAACACAAGTCACAAATCCAAATCTGGAAAGGAATACATTTTGCCAGTTGGGGGATTAGTGCATGGCAGTAACAATCCACTACCTGTAAAGATACCACAAAGCAGTATAAAAATTTCATGAGGTGCGGTGGATAGTAGGTTCACACTGCTGCAATTACTTTATGGCACAATAAAAGGTGTCTGATTTAATGGCATGTATCGCACACACACTCACACACACACACTACAAGTAATGAGTAGCACATTGAAAACCTTTAGTAATATAACCAAATGTTTTAAACAGACAAATTATACATTGCTGCACCACAACAATCAGCAAAAAAATATTAAGAATTACTGAAAATATTACTGTGTGTACATTAACACAGTTATACAAGAAAAATATAACCAAAACAGAAAGACTGCCTTTTTCTCCCAGTTAATGTACCTACACCACAAATATGCCCCTTCCCCAAAGCACACTTCACAGTACACAGACTGACTGTTCTAAACTAACATTCAAAGTCTACACACAATAATCACTCGATGATATATGCACAGAAGTGTTTTCTACAATCGATGTAGTAAATTTTGAGCAAAACAAATGACTCAAAAAGACATTTTTAACAGCTTTTAGAGGTTTTGAATCACAGAGCTCTGACAGCAAACTGTCTCCAGCTACCACTACACACACACTACCCAGGCCAGAACTGAGGCTGTGCAGATCAGAACAATCTAGAGCCCATGTGACCTGCAATCCCATGAATCACTGCAGAATTTCATTTGGAGCTCAATTACAAGGCAAACTGAGGAGAATTACATTGATTTAAATGTACTTCACCTTAAAATTGGTGGAGAAGTGGTTTGGGGAAGGCAGAATAATGCAAAGTCATTGGTTTCAATGGACTTCGTGTTCCTCATTATGAAGTGAAGTACTCCACTTCACATTGTGGAGTACTCTGTGGGTTCCACATTACTCTATGAATCACTTCATGGAGCAAATTGGGGCCACTTCGCCCACCATTACTTATAGTACTGTAACTCACATACTATACAGGAAGGAACGTGAATGCCTATGACTGTACTTCCCCGATGAGCTGCAGCACAAAACTCCCTGGGACACCGAATTAAAAACACTTATTAATGAGTACAATGGTGGGGTGGTGAAGCCTGGAGAGACACTACAAAACAGGCTTACAATACATCCAAGTAACTAGAAAAAAAATTAATGTTGTGAATCGTGACGTGATCGTGAATCGTGATTTGTGACTGCATTTGTGACCATGATAATGAAGAACGTGATTAGGTATCGATGGTGTGAGATAACAAATATGAAACTGTATTGGGAACGTGAATGCCTATGGCTGTACTTCCCCCATGAGCTGTAGCTCAAAACTCCCAGACTTAAAAACACGTATCAATGAGTACAATGGTGGGGTGGTGAAACCCAGAGAGATACTACAAAACAGGCTTACAATAGATCCAAGTAACTAGTAAAAAAATTCATGTTGTGATCTATGACGTGATCGTGAAACGTGATTTGTGACTGCATTTGTGACCGTGATGATGAAGAACGAGTTTTGTATCACGAGTGACTCACGATGATGGTCCTGACTTAAAAATGCATATTAATGAGCACAATATTCAGGCAGAATTATGCACCACACCTGTCCAGTACTGTGAAGGGAAGCCAAAGAAATAACTATGACTTAAGTTACAGATGGAGATTGGGCCCTAAAGACGTGCAAATGCACAGACAGATTAAGATTGCGGTGCATACTGAAGAGATGCAGACACAAAGGCACAACACCTAACCAGTGCTCACCATCAGAATTCAAATCTGAAAAAGAATACCTTTGCCGGTTGGGGCAGGCCGGGGGGGGACAGTGTACTGCACTTCTGCAGTAACAGTCACTAGTACTAGTACCAGTAAAGATACACACAAAGAAGTACAAAAATCATACAGCTGCAGTGGATAGCAGCTTCACATTGGTGTAATTACTATGTGGCACAATAAAAGGTGTCTGATTTGATGACACGTGTCACAAACATACTCACACACACACACACACACACACACACACACACCAAGAAATTCGTAGCCAATTGAAAACTTCAGTAAAATAACCACATATTTTAAACAAACTAAAATTATGCACTGATGCACCACAACAATCAACAAAAAAATGGCAAGAATTATTGAAAATATTATTGTGTGTACATTAACACAGTTATAAGAAAAATATCACCAAAACAGAAGGAACTGTCTTTTTCTCCAAGTTAATCTACCTACACCACAGATACGCCCTTTCCCCAAAGCACACTTCCACTGTCTCTCAGTACACAGACTGAATGTTGTACATAAACATTCAAAATCCACATACAAAGAGTAAACGCTCGATGATATGAGCACAGGAGGGTTTCCTACAATCGATGAACTAAAGTTTCAGCCAAAAAAAAAAAAGACTCAAAAAGGCTTGTATAACAGCTTTTAGAAGGTTTGACTCACAGAGTGCTCTCAGAGCAGACTGTCTCCTGCAGCTTCCTACACACACTCTACCTCAAACAGGCTGTGCAGAACAATCTAGAGCCCATGTGACCTGAAATACCACGAATCACTGCAAAATTCACCTTTGGAACTTAAAAACAAAGTGAAGTGAAGCGAAGTACATTGTTTTCAATGTACTTCGCCTTAAGAATTGGTGGAATAGTGGTTTGCGAAGGCGGCGTAGCAGTAAATGGTTTTCAATGGTCTTCACGTTACCCATTATAACGCAGTCGCAAAGTACTCCACTTCACGTTGCGGAGCACTCCACAAATTCCCCTTCACTCCACAAATCGCTTCGTGGAGCAAATTGGGGCCACTTCGCCCATCTCTAGTTACATGTCTTGTGAAGGCGCTCTATTTTCTAAAAGCATTTTTTTTCTGACTTAGATACTCTTTAAACTACAGAAAACATCAGGGCCCTTACTATGCCATGAGAAGTTTCATGGCCAGCATAAGACAAGAACATAGGGACTGAAGAGACAGCAACAGCACTGACCAATACATTGTAACTACTGCAGGTTTTAACTCCAAAACATGATAAAATTCCAGGATGCCTTACATGTGTCAGGTCATGACGTTTGCAATGGAGTCAAGAAGCTTTTTGCATCAAACTTGTGTACCTTCATTACATTTAAATGTTGATGAAATTAGGAGGGTACAGTAGAGGCAATCATTATGCATACCAACAAACTACACAGGGAAACAGAATAATAAGCTAAGGGGGCTTTCCTTTTAAAAAGCACTTTAAACCATAACATGTCAAAAAGAAATTATTAAAGATTACCTACTTATCATGCACACAGATATTCTTCATGAGTTCTTGAGTAACGCTTTATGAACCCATTTCCTATACAAAATCTTTATTCAGCAATGGATTGTGTACAATATACATGCCAGAACATAACACCGGGAAATGAGATGCAGAAAGTAATAGCTTGTTGATGAATAAAGCCTTATTTTGAGAAGAATGCAATCATGTGAAATAAAGCCATATAATCATAAGCGGTTGACCTGTTCTCTATACACAAAATGTTATTCCATTTACATATACATTTAAATGTAAATGTAAAAAGCAGCAATAAATATTGCTGGAATTTTCACCCTACCAAGCAACACATCATGCTAGATGTTTGGGTCTTTTCCTTTTCTCCATATAAAATCATGGGGCACATAGTGCATAAAGCAGTTGTTGAACAGAGCCCTACTGTATTGAAATGAAGGCTAGGACTCAGTGCAACAGACAGTCATACAGAGTCCCATCCAGCAATACTTTGTACTCACTGCTCACACCCCTTCCACTTTCATTTGATGTTTAGTTTTTATATTATAATAGTTTACTCATAAATGCCAAACTGTGATGCAACACCTAATTTTTATTGATCCTGCCTTCACCCATATATAGAGCTAGGAGAAATGAAGCTCAGGGAAGCCACATGACTTTCTCAAGGTCAGAGACAATGACTGTCTGGATTCAGTTCAGAGAAGACTAACCAAGATGAGCCAGGATCAGAAGGGAACACTGGACTATAGCGACTGTAGAATGAAGTCATATACTAATTGGAGACTAGGAGGGGGAGGTGGTATTATAGACTTCTTTATGTACCTAAAGGATATTAATAATGTGGACAGTCAAAGACTGCTAGGGTTATTGAGGGCAACATCACATAGGGTGCACAGCTTGAAGCTGGTGAGTGGAAAGTTCAGGAAGGACACAAGGAAATATTTCTTTAAGGACAGTGTGGCGGACAAATGGAACAACATACCACAGGGGCTTGTTAACTTCCAGATAGTCAATGTATTTAAACATGGATGAAACATATTCATGGGACCTGGGAGGGCAACAGCTAAAAAGGAGCAGATCAGGGTAACGTGGGCACAGTCTCAGAGGAAATGGGCATTGTCTAGCAGACTGCAGTCTGGCAAATGCTAGACTGGCACATTGACTGACACAGGGTCTGGACAGCCTGGATTGACCTATTGTCTTTATCTGCCCATAACATTTTATGTTTCTAAGGTGAGTCAATGGGTGTGGTGGAACACAAACCTGTTCTCTCCTGTTTTACTGTTCAGTACTCTAAGCCCTAGTCTACAGTGATTTCCCTAACTGAAAAAAAGGCACGTAGACAGTAAAAACTGCTGTAAGACCGGTCTCATAAAATGAACTACAGTTTTTTATTTGACATACAGCAACGCTACTGTAATTGCACAGTTCTGGGCTGGACCTTGGAAAGATCATTTACCGTCTGTCATATATAGTCTGAGACTAAAAAGAAACGTAGATTTGTCTAGCAGTGTAGTGTTGATCATTAGCTGTTCACCACTTATTCTGCTCTGTCCCAAATTTCAGACATCTGATTAAAGGAACACTACACCCTCATACATTATAAATTTTACATTTTTCCCAGCCATCAGTTAAATCAATTTCTTTATCATTTGGATATATTCATAATGGGGGCTATGCACTAACAGGTGGGAAGTATTTTATTTATTTATTTAAAGTTTTGGAATAACAACCTTTGAGTCAGTGACTCCTTTGCAAAGGCTCCGCGTCAGGGCAAAACAGATAATGACAACAATAAATAAGTATTAAGGTACAGAGGTGATTACAGGAAGACAGAAGACATAATTCCAAGGCTTGGGTAGTATGCACCAGAGGTGCATATCTCATCTGCATAGCTCCACAAATGTGGACAGGTGCATACCTAGCGGCATTCACAAATGCTGGCCACCTGTCTGTAGCCCTCTCCCGGCATGCAGGGTCATGCGGGGTTGACAGGGGCAGAGCTGCAGACCCAGGATGCCCATACTAGGTCCTACAGTGGATCCCTTAACTGGACAGGCACACTATTGGCTGTGCACCTCTGCAGATGTCGGACAACCGGCGGCCATGGAGGTGTGTGGCTGGCAGTTCCACTAGCTGCCCCATGACATGGCATTGATGGACCATGCAGGAGGGGGGTGTTGGTGCCACAGGTATGTGAGGGGTATCGCTGGCCAGTGGTGTATGTGACAGGGACCAGGAGCACCACTGTGTCAGTGTGAGTGTGTGGTGGTGGGGAATTCTACCACCCAAAGCAGGTGCCCATATGGTGGTGCCATGCAGACCAGGCAGTGGTGCAGCCATATGGAGGGGTGCTGTGCCCCTCTGGGTGCCCTGTTGGTGCAGTGTCAGGCTGTGGGCAGCATGAACACAGTGGTGCTTCCCTCAGGTGGGGGGGTGCTGCTCTGAGGGAAGATGGGGTAGCACTATATGTGTGGGGGGGTCAGCCTTCGGGGATGTGGGGATGGGGCTGGCATGCTATGTAGCAGTTGCCCACCTGCTACCAACCTGCCATGAGGACATTCCCTTGTCTGGTCTGCATGGGGCAGGGTATATAGGGGATTTATGGCAGGGTTCACCCTGGCACAATGACCACCCTCCTATGCACCCAGTGCTCTACAGTATGTGACTTTGTGAATGCCATGAAGTGTGGGCACATCACCAGAATTCCCATGGTGCATTGCTATCCATGCAGCTGGGGGATCCAGCATATTTCAGATTTGTGCACTGTTTGTGAATGCTGTGTGGGATCCACAGGACCCCTACTGTCTGGCATTCAAGCGTATCTATGCCTTTACACCCAGTTTCCATGTGCATTGGCATAATTCATAGGGCCCATTGTTTTTTTATTTGCATTGTTAGAAGTAGTCCTCTCTTAATAGCATGTATATTTCACTGCATTCTTATTCCTTTGTGCTGCTAACCAGATACCTAAATATCCTGGGTGCCTCCATTTTCTGATTGTTGAAATCGGTATGCCACCACCACAACAAAAACTTTACGATGATGTCATAGACAGTGACAACAACAACAACAGGTCACTGTAAAGTCCATTCGGGACCCCAGCACAACTTCCCCAGGTTTTGCAACCCTACCTGAATCAGCTTTGACTCGGAGTTGATTATAATAAAATACAGGGCATGCAGGGGGGTAGAACCCCCTATAAAAAACAACCCTTTTACTTGATGGTTTTATGCTGTCTTTGACTACGTTTGGCATAAAGCCGTTGATGTAATGTTGGTCGGCAAATTTTTTGTTGACTGGCTGCCATGGAACCATTGAAATCTCATTTGATTCTGGGAGTTGTATGAATGAAAATAGATTTGATTGGTGACAAGAAAACAGATGGATCAAATTTCCATTGTATGGGTGTTGTGCTCCTTCAAACCAAAATACCTGGGTCTACATTTTTAGAAATCTTAAGCAACAGAGAAGAGATATAGAGTCCTGCATGAAATAGGTTGAATTGTTGCAGTTGTGCATTGCATATTTCATGATGCATGTGACATTGTATGGGCCTCTTTGGCTTTTTGCAGACTTTATCAGCTGGGGGTCTTTCTGTGGTAATCAGTGTAATGTCTTTTAACTTTGTATTTCCTTAAATTAAAATATGCACATTGACCTGGTGTGAGAGCATACATGGTATGTGTGTTCAAGACAGCTGTAACACACTTTACAGACCATATAAATACTGTACAGGTTCAAGAGTACTCACACATGACAACATATACATTTATCAACAACACTGTCAGTTTCTGAGACATATGAAGTTCAAATCTTTGTGAGTAGAAGAAGAAGAATCAACATTTATATAGCGCTTTTCATACATCCAAAGTGCTTTACAAGCAATGCTAGACTGGTAGTGAAGTGACTGAATGTGTGGTGGTGGCCATATCACACATCATCACCCACATACAACCTGGATAATTGCATGAACCAGATTATGGGAAGGGGAATGTTGGCCAGGACACCGGGAATGTTCCCTACTCTTTGTGAAGAGTGCCCTTGGTTCTTTTACTTCCACCTGGACACCCACCAGGACATCACCAGGATGGGCAGACAGGACCTTGGTTTAACGTCTCATCCGAAGGATGGCATATCCCAGCAGTACAGCACCCCCCAATACTGCACTCAGATGCCAGCGATTTTTAGGTGCAAGTCCAATCCCAGTGTGGGATGAGAACCCACGACCTTCTGGTCCAGAGGCGGATGTGCTACCAACTGAGCCACGCTGATAAGGGTTCACCAGAACAAATATCACCATTTAAACAGGCTTTCATGCTGTATTTGATGATGATGTGACTGAGATCAAGAAACCATGGACACATGTTTTGTCCTTTTCGGACTCTTCAATGCAGTGCAGTTGTCTCAGAGAAGCAAAGGGTTAGCCTAAAGGAAATCAGGCAGTTAACACACTCAGAGGTAGTGTAAGTGAAAAAAGAGCAGTGTGTAGTATCCGTAAAAGGATTCAAGGAAAGAGAGCACAAATATAAAAGCTGTTTAATTTCCATGTCCCTCCAGTTCTCATGCATAAATTTATAAAATGGATCAATGGGAAACCTGGTTTAAATGTAATGGTGAATTAATTCTGGTTAAGCCTTGTCAGACTGCCCTGCACAAGGATTGCATACCCATGATCTCTTGCACTGACACTGAAGCTTTTGAGTGCACTGCATGTTTGTGGTTTTGAGAGACTCATGGAGATCAAACAATCTGGATATTTGCTTTCTCCTAGCATCCAGATACAGGTCCTATGAACTGCTGTTCTTGTAAACTGCTTCTCCAGTATTTACTTTCAATTGCACTAAATGCAAGATTCTTAGGGCCCCGATCCCAATAACAGCACAGTGGTACTGTGCGTCTTTGGAGGGGGTGCATAGTAGGACTAATTGTGTACAGAGGTCCAGCTGTGCACATGCAAAGACCTCTGCTCATCCACAACCCTGGAAGCATGCCCTCTTTTTTCCCACCCTCCAGTCACTTGCACAGATATGTGGGCAGTTAGACTGGAGTAGACAAGGGAGTATGGAGCACTAATGTGCCATTTCCCTAATGGACTTCACAGAATGGAGAGCTGGCAGCAGGGGAGCAAGCTATGTAGCCCAATGACCTACCATAACACTTACATGTCCCCCCTCTGACTGGTGGCACAACATCTCTGGGGGCTTCAATCAGCCTCACCACAACCTGCCCACAACCCTCCTAGCAGATTTTGAGGACTGCAGGACATTCTGGCACAAGTTGTTTTTCCTTGTAGAAAGACTGCCATATCCTATGCTCCCCCATTTGGTCTGGAATAGGGGAGCTAACCAAGGTCCAACAAGGACATCCAATTGGGTGCCTGATGTTTGGCATTGCTCCACCCAGTGCTGATCCTTGCCCATGTGTGAAGCACTACACTAATGGAGAGTGGTGGGCTGGGGCTGAAGATGCCATCCAGCATGGATGGACATCTGATTGTGGTGCTCTGTAACAGGGATATGCACAACCCATTGGATATCCCTACCTTTCTGTGATTGAGGCCCTAAGATAACATTGATTTAATCTGCTTTAAGTATTAACTGTTGCCCACTGGGCTGTGACTGCACAAATACAAAGACACATAAGCTGATCAGGCCAAGGCAAGCGTGCCATTGCTGTCTACTTTAATGTAATGGAGGAGCACACCCTCAATACCTATCCATAACTACTCAACGGTCATACACTAAGATGAATGGTGAGCTTAGTAGTTTACTAAGTTTTGTAATTTTATTTGTCATATAATATTTAAAAATTTGATGTGTTTTATACAGTGCTTTGGTACTAGTTGAATTGCGCTAAGTAAACAAAACTATTATTATTATTATTATTATTACAGCATCACCATTTTTAGCCTTGCCATCCCAGTGGCTTTCAAGGGTGTTTGCAGCATTATGTTTACTGAGCACTGATTTTTATTCATGTCATCTATTTCTGGATGAGGATGAATTAAGGAGAACAAGCCAATTTACATTGTTTCCAAATTCTGGCACAGGGTCGTAATGTCACAAGACGTTATGCCGCATGCATATATCATGCTGCCAGTACAGCGTGATATATTGCATGCAGCATAACTCTTTGTTTATGAGCCCCCCGCACCCCTGTTATGGGGGTCTGTGCCCCCAAACCCCCCAACTAAAATATCTAACTCCGGGGGGTTAGTAAATATCGCACAAAGTCTGAAAAAAGAAAAATTTTCATGCACCTGGGAATGGGAATCGCATCTGGTCCCAAACACTCTGCCTGCTTTCTTTCCTGCTGGTGGCTCATCCTTTCAAGCCATGGCAGCTGCTTGGCAGAAGCCCATCCCAGCAGAGGTATTATCCTCTGCCTCCGATCATGAGAGGATGCAGCACTGTGCACAGAACCGATGGTGGTATTGCACCCTCTCACTGTCTTGTACTGTGCTGTTGCAGTCTTGGGGTTTTGTCATACACTATTAAGCGTACAACATTTTCACCTGGTACCCCAAATTCCACATGGCCCATTATCTTCAAAGCATAAAGGTGCATGTTTACAAAATGGCCAAAGCTAACAACTGAATGTGAGGAACATTTTGTGAGCATCTAAAACATTAGGGGCAGGATACACAAAAGGGATGCATCCAGGGCATCTGAGGTGCACTGGTGCATCCCCGACTTGCACACTAGCATGATTCAGTAAGGGCAGGGATGTGCTGGCATATCACAGATGTGCCGCACACCACCCACAATGTTATGCGGTGCATCTAGAGGGGTTGTGCAGGGGGCATGCCCATGCATATGGTGCACAGCCCCATTTACAACCCACCACGGAGGTGCATCTCCAGAGCAAGTCTGGAGATGCGCCTCCAAAAGATAAGTATTCAACAAGTAGATGTAAGTGGGTGTCCACCCACAGACAGGCAGCCATACTGCAGACAGCAGCACTGCAGCCTGCCTACCCTGACAGTCCAGGCCCCCCCACCCATATTCCAATACAGACAGTACATCACCAGGCATCCCTGATACATAACTGTGCCCCCTTCCCTGCCAATAACCCCATAAAGCATGACTCATCCTCAATCCCTGGCAGTCAAGTTGAACCCCCCAGTGTCATGTTGAACCCCACCACCCTTCCCCGGTCCAATCACAGTCTACGTATGAACCATTAAGTACCCCTGGTGGTCCAGTGATCCCCCCCTGCCCTAATCCCTGAAGAAACAGAGCTCATTGAAATCCCTGGTGCCCAATTAGAACCCCCCTCCCTGCCCACATCCCCAGTAAAATGGAATGCAATGTGGCAACATTCTCTGTCATCTAGAAGAACCCCCTTCCCTACTACAATCCGAGTGCAATGCTGATGCCAATGCCAAAGACCTCCTGGTAGTCCAGCAGACTCCCCACCCACTCAGGCACCCCGAATTCACCACCCCCCTCATCAAGGCATGTTCCCACTGTCAGTGGGAAGCTCAAGCCACCTGAATACCACCACGGCTGCCCACCAACAGAGCTGTCTGTGAATGACAGATACTTTTCACCTGGAAACCCATTGGTGGACCCTATTGACCAATGGGCTTCCAGTGTGTACTGTACTCTGTCATTCACGAATGACAGAGTACAGTACACACTGCAAGTCCTTTGGATGACAGGGTCCACCAATGGGCTTCCAGGTGTACAGCAGCTGTCATTCATAGACAGCTCTGTCAGCAGGCAGCCATGGTGGTATGTGGGTGGGTTGTACTGCCTGCCGATGGTGGGTGCAAGCTGGGACAGGGGAGTGGAGTGGGGTGCAGGTGCTTGATTGGGTGGGGTGTCCATTGGACTACCAGGGGGTCTTCAGTATTGCCATCAGTATTACAATTGGTTCAGGGTAGGGATGTTCTTCTAGACAACAGAGGATGTTGTTGCATTTCAGTCACTACAAAATAGCTAGAAAAAGTAACATTGCAATAGCAGTTTGAATGCACGCCTCTCACCTCGACCTATCAAACCATGACAACTCAACAACTGACCACCCAGATGTGGAAAAAAAAGGATAATATGTGGGGCACAACATCATATTAAGGAAACAGAAGCTCAGAATACAGTAGAAATACTTTTAATTATAAAGTTTTTTGAGCATCTGTCCACGTGGGACATACAGTAGGATGCAGATCCTCCCAGATAAAATTAGTGACATGCTTGAACAGATATATTAAAAACGCTCCATTTGTAAGTTGACCTCTGCTTAAACCAAAATAAACATGTGTAATGGTGCAGGATAACCTAAATAAATACAGTGTGACCTTTGAGGGGTACGAGTTACATGCCTACACATACAGGGCTGCAGCTATGAATTTTGGGGCCCAGGACAAGTCAATTTAAATGGGCCCCTGTTTTCCAAACCAGCTAATGCCAGGGGTGATGCCAGCTCCTCATGTGGGCCCCTCCTGCGCTCAGGGCCCCGGACAACTCCCCCCCCCATTACTGCTGCCCTGTACTCATATACTGTAGCATTTGTATCCTTCTTCGAACTGTATAATCTACATTGAAATCAATGATTGGTCTTTATTATATAATGCTCTCATTAGTATACTAAGAGATGAGGTGACACGATCTGTTATTCATTTATAACCACCATATTCTATCCCCAGCACTATCTATTCTTATTCTTTCAGAGTGAGACTCATCAAGACCCAACTCTCACTTCTAAGCGATTTATAAGCATTTCAATGGGCATCGCTCGAACGTTTTCTCTTACTTGTATTTAACCCATCGATTTCCAGTGCATTTTGGCACAGTCACTCTTTTGATTCTCTACTCTCCTGTAACTCGTGTTAATGTTCTGACTTCTGGCAGCTGACACTCCACGTCTACAGTTGCTCTGGTACAGGACTGGCAGTCGGCAGTATGTGAAAATCACCAAGATAATGTACACACAGTAGTTAAACATTGAAGCTTCGGCAGGTCTGTGCCTCGTACCTGCTGCCGCAATTTACCACCGTGGAGGGTGGCAATAAGCAACTATCATAGCCGACAGCAGCAGGTGCAGTAGCTACAGCTACACTTGGTGGCTGGTAGCCCGCGGTCTCCTCACTGAACAATCTATAGGCACAGTGTTTGCAGAGACACAAAAACAGCAGCACCCCACACACACACACACACCTACTTAGTAAGGAAGGTGAACTATCAACACAGCTCTCAAGGCTAATAGTACCAAAAACAAGACATTGACTGCTGCACCCACCATGACACCTCGGGGAAGCACAATGCGTGCTGTCTGACTGAGACCCTGTGATATTACACTAAGGCCACACCCTCTCAGTGAATGCAGGCATCCCAGATCGTATTTTCAATGCAATACAGTTGTATTAGGAAATGTAGCCATTAAGTCAAGCTCATTTGCACACTGACCTGAGGTGTCATAGCTGTCGTCATACTCTACAGAAAAAGAGTGGCCGTTGTTGGAAATGGTTTGTGCCTTGGAGGGGTCGTAGGAGATGCTGAGCTTCTGCAGGGTCGAGTCCCACTTGACATGTGCGGTATGGATATTGATGGGTGACTGACGGCATATATGTTAAGCGATGGGGTAAGCGTGGTGCCAGTGAGAGGGTCCTATGGCAACAGATGAAACAGGTAACACTGTAAATCTATACTATTATAAGCATATACTACAGCTCTAAATACAGTGCGAGATGACAGGCTTGAACGAAAAAACAAAACAACAAACCCATTCTTAAACATATTAATAGGCTAACACTAGTTGTACAGCAAAGTAAGGTAGGAAGACTGCCCTACTATTAACCAGTTAAGTATATAGTGCATACATGCCATACATTTTAGCGATTCCCTTATTGATTGATTGATTCAATTTATGTAGTCATTTTTTATTGGAAAGGAATGCACACCAAACAAATCCACGCTGATTTTCAGGTATAAGCCAAGAGGTCACACAGTAAGCAGATTAAAACGTAGTTTTACCATGGAAAATATGTTGCAGGTACATAATTGACTTACAGAAGTCATATATGCAGATACTGCTTAATTTACTGAACTGGCTGCATTACACACCCTACATACTCAATGGGAACTTTTTTCAGCCATTGATCGTTTGTCATGGTATCACTTTGAGGTGGCTCATCATTTGCTTGTCTGATCTCTCACTTTTTAATGATATGGAGCCTATTTCCT
Organism: Neoceratodus forsteri; assembly: GCA_016271365.2. Classification (NCBI taxonomy): domain Eukaryota; kingdom Metazoa; phylum Chordata; order Ceratodontiformes; family Ceratodontidae; genus Neoceratodus; species Neoceratodus forsteri. Next base: position 1,134,816,444 of record CM057455.1, on the reverse strand, counting down.
GGTAGTCACCTGTATTGTAGTAAATAGCTTCGTTTACAGACTACCCTTTCTTATGCAATATAAGAACCACAAACTCTTGAATATATTGTGAAATACTGGTTAGCTTTCCCTCAAGGGTGCCAGAAGATGGCAAAAGCTGAGAGGGCTGAGAATCAAAAGGTCACTTATGACGGTACAAAGGGCACTTTTTGTGTACTATTTTTTTGCCATACAGAAATAAAAAGTGGAGAGGCTACTGCCCCTTTCGCCCCTCCCCCCCCCCGTTCCAGCACCTATGCTTTTCCTGCACCTGATGAAGAGACCCGAGAGGTCTGGAAAGCTCCTGTAAAAATGATTCAGTTAGTCTAATAAAAAGGTATTACCACAACAAAGTGTACATGGAAAACAAAATGACTGAGCAAGATGAAAGGCCCGCATTGTGCTCATCCACATGGGAGGCCCGCAAGAGGAGCCGGGTAACTATAGGCCAGTTAGCCTGATATCAGGAGTGGGCAAAGTGATGGAGAGCATCCTGAAGGAAAGGATTGAGGGGGTGCTGAGGGCTCAGGGTCACATAGACATTCTCCAGCACGGCTTTGTTAACGGCAGATCATGCCAGACAAATCAGGTGGAGTTCTATGAAGGGGTGACAAGGGCGCTGGATCAGGGCAGATCAGTGGATGTCCTCTTTCTGAACTTCAGCGGGGCTTTTGACTCCATGCCACATCATGGGCTCCTGGAGAAGTTGGAGAGTAAGGGAGTGGGGTGGAGGATGGGCAGGTGGATAGGAAACTGGCTGGTGGGGCGGGTACAGAGGGTGAGGGTGGGGGGAGGTCTCATCCTCAAAATTAGTCACAAGTGGGGTACCAGAGGTGTCGGCACTGAGTCCACTCCTATGTAATGCCTATGTCATGGACATCAGAAATGATATCAGGAGTAGGATGAGTCTCTTTGTGGATGGCTCTAAACTGTGGGTGGTGGTGGATGAGGAGGAGGGAAAGTTGGACCTCCAGGAGGACCTGGAGACTCTAGGGGGGTGGTCAAGAATCTGGAAACTAAAGTAAAATTGTTGCTGCAAAATGCAGGGTTCTTCACCTGGGAGCCAAAAACCTGACTCATACATAAACCTTGTGGGGGGGGGAGGAGACATTGCAGGTTTCAAGGGGGGAGAGAGACCTCAGGGTGGTGGATGCCAAAATGAACAACTCAGAGCAGTGTAGAAGGGCAGTGGCAAAAGCAAATAAAATGCTTGGGTGCATAGCCAGGAGGATAACCTCAAGGAGTAGAGAGGTACTCCTTCCACTGTACAGTAGTCTGGTTAGACCACACTCTGAATACTGCATGCAATTTAGGCATCCCTACTTAAAGAAGGACATTGTGTTGCTGGAGAGGGTACAGAGAAGAGCGACTAGGATGGTACTGGGGCTAGGGGAAATGCCTTATGAGGAGCGACTGGGGGAGCTCAACCTATACTCATTGAAGGAGAGAAGAGACTGGGGGGATATGATAGAGGTTTTCAAGTATCTCAAGGGGTCAATAGGATAAGCCTTGAGGGGGTCCTACAGCTAAGAGAATTGGGGGCCACCAGGGGCCACCCAATGAAGCTGGATGGGAGGAGGTTGATGGGGGAAACAAGGAGGCGCTACTTCACTGAGAGAATAGTGGAGACCTGGAATGCATTGCCCAGAGAGCCGGTGGCTGCTACTACAGTGGAGGAGTTCAAGAAGGGCTGGGATAGGTGCAGGGGGGAGGGTACATCCAGGAGCCCCACTGGGAAATAAGGGTCCTTGTGTAGGTGGGAGAGAGGGCTAAAAATCGGTGCCCGGTATGGGCACTGACCATCGAGCAGACTCAATAGACCATGGGGCCTCTTCTGCTGGCTTCATAGTATGTTAGTAAAACAAAAACAAGTATAGTAAAAGTACAATGAGTAGTGCACTAGCAAGTATAGTACAATTATATGGCAGTAGTACAGTAGCCAAAAGTTGGGTGAAGGCTGTACTGTCTTCCTGTCCATTATCTCCACTGGTAAGCTATTCCATAGGTTGCTATTCCATATGAGGTGTGGGGACCCAGAGAAACTAACAGGAGTGAAATTAAAAGGTTGACTCAGTTCCAGGAGCAAAACTGGGAAGGATTCCTCATGTGTGAAATGTAACATCGGAGATGCCCAAAACAGACTAAATAAAGTGCAAAAATATAGTATATAATGAGGAAACCAGCCCCAAGACCCCTGTCAGGAATGATCAATCCCACATAAAATGTGCTGGATTCCACCCTGAATTTATTTCATGTCCAGCACTGCACCCAAAAATACCCTTGAATTTTCCACCCCGAGACTGTCCATTTTATAAAGTGGTGCCAGTGGGTCCCTGTCTTTAAGGCTGTCAGCATTAAATTTAAGGGGGGGGGAGTACATCCTGGAGCTCCCCTATACTTGTATAAATGCATTGTGTGTGTGTGTGTGTGTGTGTGTGTGTGTGTGTGTGTGTGAATAGGGAGGGTGTAATCAACCCAGACTTTTAAAGAAGTAGTACATCCAGAATTTGTAAAAACATATCTTGTGCAGTGTGTTTATTATTTATTTATTTATTATTATTTCGGAAGACACCTTTGAGCCAAGGCTCTTTTAAAAAGGTTCCACATCGGGGAAACAATACAGAACATAGTGAGGACATTAACAAGTACAGTAGTTTCAAGCAGCCATAGGCTTTGTCATGTTGAAGTGTGAAGTCCCAGTGTGTCCTTCCCTCTGTCTGCTATCAGGAGTTTTTCCTAAATTAGCCTGCTTGTTTTAGTGTAGTTTTATGACCCCTGGGGATCTCCATCCCAGCAAAGTTTATTGCTTTTCATGTACCTACAGTGCATCCTGTTCTTGTCTCATGTGACAGTGATGTAGGGGAGCCCACGGATTCAGCAACAAGCACTGCTTTACAATACAACAGCAGATATGGTTATATTTTAAAAACCATACAAAGTTCAGCTTGGTGACTACTTCATTGTAACGGCCTTTTTGTTGTGAACAATTTTGACACTGGTTGTGTATGTGTACCTTGCATGGTTTTCAAGATATTTACATTTGATTGGCATGTCTACTTGAGTGTTCATTCGGAGTGAAAAAAAAATCTGCTGTTTGTAAGTGCATTTGCACACATGCCAAACAACTCTAAATATCTTGAAGACTATACAAGCTGCACAAAAACAACAAGTAGCAAAGTTGTTCAGGACAAAATGATTATTACAATGAGGGTAGTCACAAAGCTGAACTCCTTACAGTTTTTAAACTATTTGCCATCCAAAGTGGGAAATTTGGTAAAAAACATGGAAATTTGGTTAATTAGATGACTATATTTTAAAAACTATATGCACAGGCCAATTGTCAGCATTGCATACTCTGTCTCTGAGAAAATTGGAAAAATGGCAGCCATGGACATGTGGCTTGATGGCCATCCACGTAAGGCCCCCATCTCGGAGGGCGCCACCTGTACTGGATCTGGTCTTGGTGGGGAGTTGAGGGCTCCCCACCATGGGGGGCAAGCTGTGGAGGTAGCAGGGTGGTGGCCCAGTTGGACGATGGGCATGGACAGACATTGACCAGAGGAAGAGGATGCCTGGACTAAGGTGCCACCTGAGAGCCACCAGTGGAAAAATGCAAGGTTAAAAAAAAAATTTGTTCACAACAAAAAGACCTTTGCAATGAGGATAGTCTCTAAGCTGAACTCTGTATAATTTTTAAAATATCACCATCTCTGCTGTTGTATTGTAAAGCAGTGCTTGCTGCTGAATCTATGGGCTCCACTACATCACTGTCACATGAGATAAGATGCATTGTAGGTACAAGAAAAGCAATAAACTTAGCTGAGATGGAGATCCTGGGGGTCATAAAACTACCATAAAGCTAGCAGACTAATTTAGGAAAAACTCCTGATAGCAGATAGAGGAAAGGACACACTAGGACTTCGCATACAAATCAAAACACTGCACAACATATGCTTTTACAAATTCTGGGTGCACTACTCCTTTAATGATCGGGTTGACTAGCTGGACCTGTATTAGGAAGAAAAATAATTTCTTAGACAATGACTCCAGTGCAGGGAAACTGAACAGAATAAACCTTTCATAAACCTTTTCATTGGAAACCAGAAAAATTCATCTGCCTTATGGGAGAAATTAATTAAAAACTTAAAGAGGAAAAATGTCAAACTGATCTAGCGAGTTCTGTATTTCTAAATGTCAGACTATGATCACCCTTTAAGAGTGTGGCAGTAAGTACTGTATGCTATTTAATGATGAATGTTCCTTCCCGCTGTTTTAAGTGGTGGCTAGGAACCTAGGCGTGTCTCCATTCATGCTAACATTTTACACACATTTGCCATATATATATATATATATTATTGAAAGGTTACTGTATATAAATCCAAACATGTTCATAACTTTAGAACATTCTCCAGTTTTGCCTGCATTTCCCAGACAATTACTTTTAAGCCCATAGTTAGCAGATTTAACTTTAAAAGAGAGCAAGACAATCCATAAGTGAGCAAATGTTTTTATTAGTTTGAGTTAATTAACTGTTTAGGGATTTAGAGCTGACCCTTCAGGTTCTTATTTAGTAGGCACACATGGCATAAAACCATGTTTCTTTTAATGATCAATCGGTTTTATTACACCCATTATTATTTGCAAGCTACAGTTTCTGTACAGCCCAAATCCAAATCCCCTTGCATAATCCCCTATATCTTAAATGCCAGTGGGATGGCTAATTGTAGGGACTGAGTGAAATCATTATTTTAGAACAGAAATGCCCACTGAATCGAAGCTCCTTTCCTGGGAGCACAGGGGGATGAAATGACTTGCTCAAGGTCACACAATTTGCAAGTGGTGGTTGTGGGTTCAATCCCAAGTCTGTTGGGTCCTCAGGTTCTCTCCTTCTAACCCTTTAGACTTGGACTATACTGCCTGTAAACCGGCAGATTCTAACCGCTGCAGAATCATACTTCAAAAGAGCATCATAGGGTACCCAGGAGACACTGGTTTGTACAGAAGTGAGATGACAGAGGAGGCTGCTGCTGGATGCAGCCTGAGGCTGTGAGGGGTTGCCTCCATCCCTCCTTGTGTAATAAATCGAACCACCTCTGTCGCAGCTGTTCTCTGGTGACAGGCACTGCAATACTGTATATGGCATATGGAGACGTGCAGATAGTGTCCCCTGCAGTAGCTACTTGTAATGGCACTGGGTTTTCTTACACACACACACACACACACACACCATAGGGTAACACACTCACACCACACAGTACACTCCCGATCGGCTAGGGTTACCACCTGTCCTGATTGTCGCAGGACAGTCCTGATTTGGGCAGATGTGTCCTGCAAAAAACATGAAAAATACTACATGTCCTGATTTTATAGTACAGAACATATTTTCTAACTTTCTACTAAATGCTGCAGAAAACTACAACACCTAACTAAAATACATTAAAATGACAAAAAGCAATTGAAGCAACTAAGAAACTACAATACTTAGCCTTAATTCTGATAGAGAAAGCAAGTCTGTTGCATTGGTCGAGGTTATGTACATTCCTGCGAAAAATCATATTTCAGTAAGAAATGTCCCATTTGGGCTTCTGAAAAGGTGGAAACTCTAGCAGTAGCACAATCACACTATACAGTACACTCCCGATAGATAGCACACTCACACCATGCAGTACACTCCCGATCGGCACCAGATGTGATAGCAACTTGCAGCTCTCACCGCTATGCTTCCCAGAACTCCAGTTGTGTTCGCTGGACATGCTTGGGTCTGGCTGCTGCTGTCACTTGGAGATGGCTCAGGTATCGGTTGGCTCTGATCTGTCCAGTGCAGGGACTTGCTAACACTAGGGCTGACTTGTATTCAGAGGTTTATATAGAGTCCCTCAAACTTCAAGCAGCAGGTAAGTCAAGTGGGTTTGGCTACTGTATACATGATCTCAGAGCTCGAGGAGGACGCGGGAGGAGCCACAGGCAGTTATATTTCGTTATTTAAGCACTGACCGAAAGGCGGACTTCTGTTCCTTTTTTCTTCATCTGCTATATGGTTAGGGTAATGAACAGACACTAAACGCATAAAGCAGAAGCTGCCACTGATCGATCGCACCGAGATCCAATCTTGTTACTGTCGGCTTTTCACTGCGCTCAAGCCTTGCTTAATCTGGATTTCGCTAACCTAAACGTCAGCCTAAGTACAGTGACAGGAGTCTCTGCTTGTCTTGCTTTTCAAGATCTTATTAGTCGTTGTGGCTAGCATGTTAAAAGTATATTTTCCATCCATAATAAAACAGTAATACCTTATTGAAAGGGGAATATTGAACATGTCTTGCAGTATGTGGAAATGCAAAGTACACTGGATCAACTCTTGCTATAGCATTTCAGAGCTCATTAATTACCTCATTGCTTCAGTATGCATTGCTTAAGGTATTACATTAAAAATGCACAAGTGTACTGGGTGTTCTGCATTGTCCACAATGCACCTCATATTCTTGTGGGTAGATGTTTTTTTTTTTAGCTACAGTCCCATACAGGATATTGTTAGATGAGTTCTGAAGGATCCATCCAGCTGAGCAGAGCCCACTAATTCTGCAACTCCCCCTTTCCATCCTGACGCTTGCCATGTTTCTACCCCTGGCTCTCACTCTTTCCATATTAACTCTTCCTGCTGCACCCACCCTTCCCTGTCAGCTTCAGCCTGGCTAAAGTCCCACCCCATCTATGGTAGTGTCCCAATTAGCTACCCCTCCTCCCTCATTATCACAATAAGTACATGACAGCCATCGTCATTTTCTATGGTTTTAGCACAATTATTCCCCTAGTCCTTGGTAATATATCCCTCCTCTTCGCCTCTCTAACCTGCCACCCCATACTGTACAGGGCCTCTTTCCCCTATATGTGTAGTTGTCAGCTGCCTCACTCAAAAGATCTCTGCTTATAGGCCACTGGAAAATTGCAGGTGCAATTTTTCCGCAATTTCCACAATTTTCACCCTTCTCCACACAAAATCCGCAGTTTCTTGCAATTTTTTACATTTATGGAATTTTTGACTGAAATTGTATAAAAATATTTAAATTCTGAAGGAAATCTGCTCAGATATGGTACACAGACTTGGATTTGACCAAAACAGTACAGTGTGAGGTGAGAAGGGATCAAATGTGACTCTGCTTTCATGTGATTCACTTGCCTGCTTTGGTTTCATATTCCTCTGGTCATGCATATGTAGATTGGAACACTTAAAGTCTGTGTTAAAGCAGACTATCAGAGAACTTTTTGCTAACACAGACTGAAACAATAGTTGTGAGAAGAGGCGCAAAGTGCCCCATTCACCTAAATGAAGCCTTGACCACAATGCTTGTTTTTGAATGGTAGAGTAGATTTTCCTTGTATAAATACTTTCAATCTGAAAGGATTTTGATTCAAATGTGTCAAGAGTTTGGATGGCCCTGCTGATTATAAACTTGAATGTGCTTCTGAGCGGGTTGGTGACAGTGATTTCTTACATGTCAATCTGCCACAACTGCATACTCACATACAAAACCTACAAAAAGAAAACATTTCTGAAAACATGCTGAACAGATTAAGTATAGTTAAACAGTTACCTTCAAATAGACAAAATTAATTGCAACCCAAGTAAAATCCTGCAAACGAAGTAGAACAAAAGTACAATGTATTAAAAACTATTGTATGATGTAATGAAAAGCTATTGGTATGATTTGATACTTTTATCATGTGATTTTAAAATGTATTTACAGTGCTGATTAAGAACAGTAATCATTGTAACAAAATAAATATTTCTCTTACTAGACCTTTATTAGGCACCCTGATTATCTGTTTATTTTTTTCTTGCACCAAAGCAAGTAGTTTAAACAGGCTTCATTATTTAACATCTAAAAACTGGCAAAATATGTTGTTTCAGGATGTATTCAGTACAGACTAACTGTAAATTACTGAATTTATTTATTTATATATATTTTTTTTCTGGTTAAACAACTAAATAAAAATAAAATAATAAATAAATTACTGAATACAATCTAGTTAGCACTGCATGACTTAGATGTCTTGATTTTTAGAAGACGTGCTACATAATGATTGGTTTACAGTGCATTTCAAAAACACACATCTTTCTTCATATTAAAAGCTTTTACAAGTGGCAATACATGTACAGTATCTAACAATTTATGTGATCAATACATGCTGCAGCAAACAATAAAATATTTATTAGGGGGCAGTGGGGATGTATAGTGAACCCCCACAATTTTACCGCAATTTTTGCAAGAAAATTCCCGCATTTTTGGTTAAAATTTTCCACAATTTTCCAGTGGCCCCGTCCCCTGTATGCCTATGGTTGATTGTACATCTGCTGACTTCTTCAATTGTAAAATAATGCTGTTTTTTTTTTTTATTTCAACCTTGTACTGTACTGTATACACTGTATATACTTTTTCTTCCTTGCATATTATTGCTTTTTGTATACCTGTTTCTGTACTGTACTTTGATGTATTCATGGCCAGGTCCACCTTGCAAATGAGCCTTGCTCAATGGTGCCCACCTGGATAAATAAAGATTTTAATTGATTGATTGATTGATTAATGGGAGGCAGAATGAGCAGAAGCAGAGTTTAAAGAATGGGTGGTACAAAGTGCAGTTGGAACTCTTGGCATGCACTAACAATATTGCCTTGCAATGTCTGCAGGGTCTCTTCTGTCAAATATTACGCAGATGAAGAAGAAAAAGTCAATTGGTCAGTAGTTTAAAAGGTGATAAAATGTAAATGTGCACCTATTAGAAATCCTACCTTAGCTTTTAGTTGCAATTACTCTTCAGTAATACTCCATTTAAATAGTAAAATAGAGCAAATGCACTGTAAGGTGCACCAGCTAATAGCAATCTTGAGTCTCTATATGTGTCGATCAAGAAACGAAGATGAATACTTTAACAACGGAACATAGGCGAACTGTGCACATGTGAGGGAAGAAACCCCAACTTTAACCCCCTCTTTAATAAGCCAAAAATATTTTACGGGGTTTGCCTCGACCCTTTATTTAGCAGAGGGCGTGCTTTGCACCTAAATACAGAACATTTCAGCCGTTACTGCTTGTTGCAGACAACGAGTTTCACTGGAAGAGTTGCCCTTGTTATGCACTTCATGGTCAGCTTAGTGGGGTTTATTTGACCTTGTAATCCACACTTACTGTAGAATTGCTTCTTCATAATAAATATGCATATCTGATAGCTGTCAGCTCTGTTTGCTTGGAGGAAATTAAATCACTATGTACTTATTGCACAATATTAAGTATGCTTTCCTATAAAAAAAAGTCTGTCTGCCTCTAGACCATGCTGAACAGTAAAGGTACTAAAAGATAATTTGAATGCATTGTGAATATTCAGTCAATACATATAGTCAGTACTGTACCTGAAAGTTTAGATTTTTCCGTGAAAGAATGGTGGGCTAACATACTAGAATATGAAATAAATGTATATGGTAATACCAATCAATATGTATTCTCCATATATAGAATTTCAAATAAACATATTGTAGGCTTATAGGTAATGTATATTTCACATATAGGGTTAAGTCTCCATTTAAAATATAAATAGAATGATATACAGGAAATCAATAAGTCTAAATTTCCATCAAGGACTCTGATTCCATCAGAATGCCAAGATGGGAAATACGACTTGTTATATATGGAGTTTCTTATCTGTTATTATTATTTTTTTATATAGTATAAGGTTCCCCCACCCCTAATTTACACACACATGCCACCCCAACCCCCAAGAAAAAGTCCTTGAATGTTTACAGAATTTTCAGAGTTTTTAATTGAATGTGCAAAAAAAGCGATATATATTTATTTATTTATAAACTAAATCTCTGGTAGTCAAAAAATAATAACTATCGCTGGTGGTCAGAAAAAAAAAGGAAATTAAAATCAAAGTGGACAAAGGGAAGTGTGTGGAGGAGGATCAAGGAAAGTATCTATCCTAAATAGATACTTCTGAAGTATTTACTGCAGAGAAGGTAGGGCAGGGCCCACAGCTCAGCACCATGGACAGGGGGGGGGGGAGTGAGGTGTGCACAAGTCCCTTCACAAAAGAAAAGGTCCTACAAGTGCTCACTAAGCTCAGGATGGACAAGGCAATGGGACCTGATGGCGTACATCCCAGGGTACTAAATGAGCTAAGGGTGGAACTAGCAGAGCCATTATCAGAACTGTTTAGTGAGTCTCTGAGCACAGGTGAGATCCCTGAAGACTGGAGAAGGGCTCACGTGATCCCGCTCCACAAGAGTGGTAGCAGGGAGGAGGCAGGGAACTACAGACCAGTCAGTCTTACCTCAGTAGTGGGCAAGATTATGTAGGCACTCCTTAAGGAAAGGATAGTACAACACCTGGAATCATAGGAGCACAGGATCCATGACAGCATGGGTTTACAACAGGAAGGTCCTGTCAAACTAATCTCATAGATTTCTTTGACTGGGTAACCAGAGTGATGGACCAAGGGGGTGCAACTGAATTCACCTACCTTGACTTCAGCAAAGCTTTCAATACTGTTCCACATAGAAGATTGGTTAATAAGCTGGGTAGGCTTGGGGTGGGTCAGAAGTTGGTCAACTGGGTGACAAACCAGTTGGCGGCCAGGAAACAGAGAGTGGTGGTACACAGTATACAGTCAGAAGAGATGCAAGTCACAAGTGGGGTACCTCAGGGGTCAGTCCTGGGGCCAGTCCTCTTCAATATCTTCATCAGTGACATTGTAGATTTACTGGAGGGTAAGGTTTGTCTGTTTGCAGATAACACCAAGATCTGCAACAGAGTCGATGATCCAGAAGGGATGGGCAGAATGAGAAGAGATCTGGGTAAACTGGCAAAATTGTCAAAAGAGTGGCAACTGGACTTTAATGCAAAGAAGTGCAAGATCATGCATGTAGGGAACAGAAACCCTGAAGCCACCTATAGGTTGAGAGGGGAGTTGCTGGTGATCACGACGGAAGAAAGAGACTTGGGCATCTTCATCACAGATGACCTGAAATCGTCCAAGCAGACTAAAGCAGTAGGTAAAGCTAGAGGGATGTTGGGGTGCATTAGTAGGGGTATCACAAGTCATAAGAGGGAGGTAATAATCCCTCTTGACAAGACACTGGTTAAGCCCCATCTGGAGTACTGCAGGCAGTACTGGAGGCTGCACCTGCACAAGGACATTAACAAAATGGAGGCAGTCCAGAGAAGGGCAACCAAAATGGTGCAGGGACTGCATCAGAAAACATATGAGAACAGATTAACGGTGCTCAATATGTATACCCTAGAACAAAGGAGGGAGAGAGGTGATATGATCGAAACATTCAAGCATCTTAAGGGCATTAACAAGGTGAAAGAGTCTAACATGTTTCAACATAAGAAAAATAGCAGGACAAGAGGACACAACATGAGATTAGAGGGAAGTTGATTAAGGGGTAATGTGAGGAAGTTCTTTTTCACAGAAAGGGTGGTGGATGCACAGAACAGCCTACTTCAGGAAGTGATGGATGTGAATACAGTGCAGGGCTTCAAACAGGCATGGGATAGGCATAAGGGAGCAATACAGATAAGTATGAATAGATAGGCCATTGACAGAGTACAGACCTATGGCACATTCATATGGTAGAACAAATGGGCAGACTGAATGGGCATTGTGGTCCTTATCTGCTGTCAACTTCTATGTTTCTATATAAAAGAAGTGACAATTTTAGAATGTGCTTCAAGATTATTTTCCCAAAATGCTGTTGTACCATTAGTGAGATGTCAGAATCCACATCCCCTGAGTGGCTTATTGCAATTATACCTTAAGTTTGTTAAATATATATATATATATATAATAAAAACAATTTTTTTTCTCCATTTTAAACTGTTTTTTGTTTAGGTTCATGGAGCACAATAGAAAATAGTCCTGGTTTGCTGCAAGCGGTAAGGGGCTATCATCTGTGAGTGAGAGTATGCTTCCAGTTTGAATTTACAGTCTATAGGAAGTAGTAATGTGAGTCCAGGAATAACGTTTTTTTTTATGTTATTTTGCTTGTCGTCATCATTTTTCTCTTGCACTCAGAAAGAATGGGTAGTGGTATGCTTCTGTTATTTAGGAGGTGTGAGCGAGGAGCCGGGAGACAGGAAGCGTGCTTGTGCTGCAGTGAGTGCGATGGAATATGGAGGGAGCGAGCATTACAGAAAGGATTTTGAGAAGGTTTGGCATGTTTTTTAGGCTGCAGTTACTTTTTTGAGAAATGCCGGGAGTGTGGAATTTGTATTTAATGTCTATGAGGCAGTGTTTTTACAAATGTTCCGTGACCTGTGGGAGACGTCTGGGAGGGTGCTGTTTACTGAGGAATTCAATATGGCGACTGTAAGTTTTAAATTCAGGGGTTGGATCAATTTTGTTGGTAATGCAGGTGACTGGCACCTTTGCCATGGGTATATCACAGGATTTACCATGGCAGAAAAGTGCCAGCCACCTAATCAAAATACAGCATTTGTCACTTTGGAATTGTGTCATGGTATAATGCAATTTTGCTGTGGGGAATTACTATTAGTAAGGACACTTAACTGTGTACTACTATATGATTAGTTGGCATACTAGAACAAGATGAAACAATAATGCATATGTCATTATTTTACATTAAATCTGTTCTATTGATGAGAAATTAGAAGTGACCACACAGGTAAGCATTTCAAATAGAATGTCTAGCCATGATTCCAAAGAATTGCCAACATTTTCTGCTGTAACAAGAACTGTACTCTGTTGTCATTATACAAATCATGCCTATTTGTAGCAAGGGGAGGATCAGCTGCATACTAATGGGGTTCAGCCTCGGTGCATACACTTGTTCCAGAAAAGTCTCAACCACAAGCAAAATCTGGCACCGAACTTAAAGAGCTGCTAAATGTCTTCGAAATAATAGTGCTAAATACAGAAATGCAAATGCAAAAGTGCTACTTAAAGTGCCTCCGTAGCTTAAAATATAATTGCACCTTAATATGGGTGTTCAAAAAGACCACCGACAACCTGACTGGTTTTGCTTGAAGTTTTTTCCAGGGTTCTGGACGCAAGGGGGTGAGCCCCATTTAAGTGCAAGAATTAAAGGTGCAGTGGATGACTATTCCAGTATTTTAAAAAACTAACATCTAGTACTGCTAAAGGAGTAGGCATTGGTTTAAGCAATAATGTAATCAAAACTAGACAAACTTCTATACAGCAATAGAACACATATTAAATACATATTCCATGTTAACCACCAAATGAATTTCTTTCCAGACAGCCCTGTAATGAGTTCCACCATTCAGTAGCATGCCACCCCACAACCTTTATGGCGTGCCACTCAGATATCTGAATGTCTAGTCTATATAGCTCAGTGGAAGTCTAGCAAGTAGCAATGCTTCAACCGAGTCATCTACTGTAAGTCTTTCCACTGGACTGGGATATACACATATCTCAAATGCACAGCAACTCACACAATATACACAGTAAACCATTTTTTTGCAATTATTTATGTTTTTGAGAACTCAGTGGTGGGGAAATTGTCCATCAATAACTACTGTTGAGAAAAAATAAGTTTATCATATCATTTTAACAGTCCTGAGACTACTGTTGAAAATACATAGAGATGCAGTGAATTTAAAATCCGCCTGCGAAGTGAATGCGAAGTGGCCACTTCACGTTGGCACTTCGCTACGTGGAGTGCCCCCTAGGAAAGACTCACTTAGCCTTGTTATTACTGCTGCTGTCATTCCACTTTAAAAGCGAAGTAAGGTGGAGTGACAACAATAATGGCAGCACCCCACCCACACAGTCAACAGAATTAATGTGCATGCCCAAAGTGCTACTCTCTTGTGTCCAGAAAACTCCCCAGTGCTGACGAAGTGAAATGAGAGCATAACAAGAAATGCAAAGTCTCCCAGAATTAATGGCACACTCAGTCATGCGCACAGTGGTCACACACAGAGTCACCAGAATTAATGTGCATCCCCAAAATGCTACTGTCTTGTGTCCAGAAAATTCTCCAGTGCTGATGAAATGCTACTGTCTTGTGTCCAGAAAATTCCCCAGTGATGATGAAGTGAAATGAGAGCATAAAAAGAAATGCAGACTCCCAGAATTAATGGTGCACTGCAAATGCACGGACAGATTAAGATTGCGCTGCGCACTCAAGGCATGCATATGAAAAGGCACAACAACACCTAACTAGTGCACACAAGTCACAAATCCAAATCTGGAAAGGAATACATTTTGCCAGTCGGGGGATTAGTGCACGACAGTAACAATCCATTACCAGAAAAGATACCACAAAGCAGTATAAAAAAATTCATGCAGGTGCGGTGGATAGCAGGTTCACACTGCTGCAATTACTCTATGTCACAATAGAAGGTGTCTGATTTAATGGCATGCATCGCACAATCACTCACACACACACTACAAGTAATGCGTAACAAATTGAAAACCTTTAGTAATATAACCAAATGTTTTAAACAGACAAATTATACACTGCTGCACCACAACAATCAGCAAAAAAAGTCAAGAATTACTGAAAATATTACTGTGTGTACATTAACAGAGTTATACAAGAAAAATATAACCAAAACAGAAAGACTGCCTTTTTCTCCCAGTTAATGTACCTACACCACAAATACACCCCTCCCCCAAAGCACATTTCACAGTACACAGTACACAGACTGACTGTTCTAATTTAGAATCTAAATTAACATTCGAAATCCACACACAACAATAATCACTCGATGATATGAGCACAGAAGGGTCTCCTACAATCGATGTAGTAAATTTTGAGCAAAGAAAATGATTCAAAAAGGCATTTTAAACAGCTTTTAGAAGTTTTGAATCACAGAGCTCTGAGAGCAAACTGTCTCCAGCCACCACTACACACACACACTACCCAGGCCAGAACTGAGGCCGTGCAGAACATTCTAGAGCCCATGTGACCTGCAATCCCATGAATGACTGCAGAATTTCATTTGGAGCTCAATTACAAGGTGAAGTGAGGAGAATTACATTGATTTCAATGTACTTCACCTTAAAATTGGTGGAGAAGAGGTTTGGGGAAGGCGGAATAACACAAAGTAATTGGTTTCAATGGACTTTGCATTCCTCATTATGAAGCGAAGTACTCTGCTTCACATTGTGGAGTACTCCGAGGGTTCCGTGTTACTCCGTAGTACTGTAACTCACATGCTGCATAGGAAGGAACGCGAATGCCTATGGCTGTACTTCCCCAATGAGCTGCAGCACAAAACTCCCCAACTTAAAAACACGTATTAATGAGTACTATGGTGGGGTGGTGAAGCCTGGAGAGATACTGAAAAACAGGCTTACAATATATCCAAGTAACTAGTAAAAAAATTAATGTTGTGATTCATGACGTGATCGTGAATCATGATTTGTGACTGCATTTGTGACCATGTTGATGAAGAATGTGATTCGGTGACGATGGTGTGTTAACCAGTATGAAACTGTATTGGGAATGCGAATGCCTACCCCTGTATTTCCCCGATGAGCTGTAGCTTAAAACTCCCAGACTTAAAAACACGTATCAATGAGTACAATGGTGGGGTGGTGAAGCCTGGAGAGATACTACAAAACAGGCTTACAATACATGCAAGTAACTAGAAAAAAAATTTATGCTGTGATTCGTAACGTGATCGTGAATCTTGATTTGCGACTGCATTTGTGACCGTGATGATGAAGAACCTGATTTGTATCATGAGTGACTTGTGATGATGGTCCTGACTTAAAAACGCATATTAATGAGTACAATGTTCATGCAAAATTAAGCACCACACCTATCCAGGACTCTGAAGGGAAGCCAAAGAACCAACTGTGACTTAAGTTACAGATGGAGATTGGGCCCTAAAGAGATGCAAATGCACAGACAGATTAAGATTGTGCTGTGCACTGAAGAGATGCAGATACAAAGGCACAACACTTAACCAGTGCTCACCTTCAGAAATTCAAATCTGGAAAAGAATACCTTTGCCGGTTGGGGCGCGTCACGGTATGGGGGGGGACAGTGTACTGCACTGCTGCAGTAACAGTCAATAGTACTAGTACCATTAAAGATACCACAAAGAAGTACAAAAGTCACACAGCTGCAGTGGATAGCAGCTTCACATTGCTGAAATTATTATGTAGCACAATAAAAGGTGTCTGATTTGATGACACGCGTCACACACATACTCACACACACGCTAAGTAATGCATAGCAAATTGAAAACTTCAGTAATATAAGCACATATTTTAAACAAACTAAAATTATGCACTGCTGCACCACAACAATCAGCAAAAGAAATGGCAAGAAATATTGAAAATATTACTGTGTGTACATTGACACAGTTACACAAGAAAAATATCACCAAAACAGAAAGCACTGTCTTTTTCTCCAATTTAATCTAACTACACCACAAATACGCCCCTTCCCCAAAGCACACTTATACTGTCTCTCAGTACACAGACTGAATTTTGCACATTAACATTCAAAATCCATACACAAACAATAAACTCTCGATGATATGAACAAGAAGGGTTTCCTATAATCGATGAACTAAAGTTTCAGCAAAAAAAATGACTCAAAAAGGCTTTTTTAACAGCTTTTACAAGGTTTGAATCGCAGAGAGCTCTCAGAGCAGATTGTCTCCTACAACTTCCTACACACACTACCCCAAACTGAGGCTGTGCAGAACAATCTAGAGCCCATGTGACCTGAAATCCCATGAATCACTGCAAAATTCACCTTTGGAGCTTAAAACAAAGTGAGGAGGCTAAGTCATTATTCTAATGTATCATTTAAGAATTGGTGGAGTAGTGGTTTGGGAAGGCGGAGTAATGTGATTTAATTGTTTTCAATGTACTGAGATTACCCATTATAACGGAAGTACTCCACTTCGCATTGCTGACCACTCCGCAAATTCACCTTCACTCCGCGAATCACTTCGCAGAGTGAATTGGGGCCACTTCGCCCATCACTAAAAATACATAAGATCTGGCTGATACCAACAAGGCTGCTCTTGCATTTTTTACATTGCTATCTTTGTTTATTTTTGTTGCAGACCTTACTGTCTCACCAGTCTCACTGTTATAAGTATAGTTATACAAAGATCACATCCAACATCAGTTTTATGATTTGTGGTATACAGTGCCCACGGTAAAGGCTTTGACGCAGTGACACTGCTTTTCATTAATGCTCCGTACACTGTACACAGTTTTTCAAGTCCAGCCAATACCAGGCAGTTAGTTTATCCATACTCATCAAAATCACTTATAGCCCTTCCCTACATATCACCATTTATTGTTTTGTTTTATTCTCTGATGATCTTGGTTGGATGTTGGATCCATCAGGTAGTTAGGGGGACAGGGCTACATTTTTTTATTCCCTGATGGGCTTGGTTGGGCACTGGTCACCAGTCCTGTCAGGTAACTGGGGGAGCAGGTCAGATGTTCTTTTTTCCCTGACGGGCCAGGTTGGGTTTCAGACCCTTCACGTTTGAGGGAGGAAACAGTTATTCCCTGACAGGCCAGGTGGGGCTTGGAATTCATCAAGTTGTTGAGGTGAGGGGGACAGATTATTTTTTATTCTCCGACAGCATGAGTTTCATCATGGACTCATCAGGTAGTTGGAAGGAGGAGGAGGGACAGATTGTTTAATTCTCTTAACAGATCACGTTGGACACTTGTCAAGCTAAGTAGTTGGGAAGGCGGGATAGTCCCACCAAACAGTCTGCTGTACAGCACTGTTGTGATGTCACTGTGATCCATTTTATCCTTATGTGCATCTTGGGAAGAGTGCAGAGATGATATTGAGCCCCAAGAGAAGAAAAGAGTAAGAGAGGAAGAGTTGGGCAGTGAAGCCAGGATCACTGGCATTTGGGATAATAGGCTCAGAAGTGAGCATCATTTGCCCTCTTTGGTCCACTCTCACATGCTACTATGCTACAGGCCAGAGGAGGTGGAGATGCCTGAACAAGCTGGTAGCAGCAGCAGTACAGTAGCAGCCACAGCCCAAGCCTTCTGTGCACTGTTTCAGCCACTCACTATGACCTAAGTGGATGGTCATGAGGAGAGCTATGTTTTGCTACTTGCCTATCCCACCTTCTTTTCACTTTGCTGCTGCTCTTCCTTATCTCCATTGGCTTAATACACATATACATAGGTTGGGCATGGGACCTATCAGGCAGTTGAAGGGAGGGAGAATGATTTTTTTATTCACTGAAAAGCCACGTTGGGCAGCAGATGAGTAAACTAGTTGGGAGTGAGCAGATTCTATTCCTTGACTGATGGGTTCAGGCACCGGGCCTATTATGTTGTTGATCAGATTATTCCTTATTCTTCTACAGGCTGGGTTGAATACCAAACCTGTCAGGTTGCTTGTGGTGGGGTACCATTTTTTTTATTCCCAGATGGATCAGGCTGGGCACTTTACCTGTCAGGAAGTTTGGAGGAGGGCAGAATTGTTTTATTCCGTGACAGCCCACACTGAGCACTGGATCCATCAGGTTGCTGGGAGAGGGGGACATATTTATTTTATTCCCTGATAGGCTGGGTTGCATACTGGACCCTTGATGTAGTTTGTAAGACAGCATCATATTCTTTCTTTATTCCCTGATGGGTCAGGTTAGGTAACAGACCAGTCAGGTAGTTGGGGGGGTCCAGATTTTTTTTATATTCCTTAGTGGGTCAGGATGGGCACTGGATCTGTCATGTTGTTGTGGGAGGGGGACAGAGTTGTTTTATTTCTTGATGGGATGGGTTGGGAACTGGACCCATCAGGTCCCTGAAGGGCCAGGCTAGTTACTAGAATCTCTATTGTATTCTACATTCCCTGCGCTACCAGTATGGAACTCCTGTGCCTTGTAAAACACTTTGGGATACACTATGTGTAAAAGTAATTATATAAAACCAAATGGTCCCACAGCTCTTCTATCTTTTGTCTTTTTACATTGCAATAATTCAGTAGCATGAAAACACTCAATAAAATAGGCAATTGCATTTTTTTAAAGAAAAAACATAAAGGTTAGCTTTCCATTCACGAACTTTTTGCAAACTGAGAGTTTATGAATTATTCCTCTCTGAGCTCATTCATTGTCATTAGTGTGTGTGTGTGGGGGGGGGGCTAGGCTAAACAACCTGAAGACTTCTTCAGTGTTTCTCCTAGATCATCTGCACATTCATGTGAGATCCTTTCCTGGCCATCTGTGTACCAACAACTGTGTGCCCATCATTACGGCACCAACTTCGGGAGTTCACTGCCCCCTCCCTGAGGTCTGCCCCCCCCAGAGTTGGTATATTTAGAAAGGGGGGTGGAGGTGCAGGAGATGCATCCCCCCGCAAAGACAGGGCTCATCGACTTCAGGACTTGGTGCCCTAGTTACCGGGTGCACTGCTGCTGGCACCCTGAATGGATGGAACCCTATAAGATTTCCCACTTGTTCATCAGTCAGCAAATACAAAGTTATCAAAGCATTATAGACAGCTGCAAGGAACAAGAGCAAGGTGCACCACTCACTCATTGACTGCCATCAAAAATCATGTCTCAGCCCACCAATGCATTTCATTGGGACAGCAACAGAACACTTCCTGACTTTGATCACAGTTGGAGCTGGTCTGAGTCCTGCTTATCTGACAGAAAGCAGCAGGCGGCGTTGGGGTCTTACATCTCAGAAAGCTCTTCTCTCAGTTGTGGAGTGCCTCTGGGTTTTCATCCTGGCTTCATGTTGTTTGCTGTATATATGCTGTCACTGGGGGAGATTATTTGATGGTATGGGCTGGGTTTTCACAGTTATGCCAGTGATAACCAATTAAATTTGCCCTGTGCTCCAGACTGGGATAATGCGATCACAAGGATCAGCAAGTGCCTAAAGGAAATTCAAGACCTGATGACTGCCAGCTGGCATAGTCTGAATTCTGCAAAGAAAAAGGTGCTACTGGAGAACCAAGTTGGTGTGTGTCAGCAATGAATGGTGTTGGTGTCAGTTTGCCGTCTCTAAATGGCATTGTGCTGAGATCCATAGATAGTACAAGAAATCTGGAGGTCACCATGGATTTCAAGTTGACACTAGACATCAGGTGTCTGTGGTTGGTGGCAGTGGCTTTTTCCACTTTTGAAATATCACTGGGATTAAACCTTTTTCTGTGCCAGCTGACTTGGTGACCCTGGTGCATGTTTTCATCATTTCTGGTCTGGACTACCGTAACACTGTTTACCTAAGGCTTTCTGTGAGGTAGGTGCATCACCTGCAGCTGGTGCAGAATGTGGCAGCCCAATGGATTTCTAGGACTTCCCAGTCAGAGCACACCAGTACACTGAACTGCACTGGCTGCCCATTTGGTGATGCATAAGTTTCATAGTGTGCTTGTTAAGTTACAAGGCCCTGCATTGTCGGGGCCCAGGTTACCTGAAAGATCTGCTGGTGCCATATGCTCCCAACCAGTCTCCCTGGTCTGCAGAGGTGAGTCTAAAGTGTACACGTAAGTCCAGGGTGAAATCTCTGGGTGACTGTGCATTTGATATTGCAGCTCCACTTTTGTGGAATGCACTTCCCCCAGAGATTTGAGGAGTCCCATTGCTGGAAAATGTAATATGAAAACTCAGAATCCATCTGTTTATGAGTTGTTATGGGTCTTGTGACTGAATTTTATAATGTTATTGATTCATGTTAATATGTTTTTCTTTTTTATGTCTGTGAGGTGCCTAGAGGCCCTGGGATTAAGCATCATAAAAATAAAGGTGCTTGCCTTGCATTGGTCTGCTATGCACACCAGCTCGATAAAGAAGTTATAACAGCCAGAGGTTCTTGGAGGCAATGTGAGACTGTTTCCTGAGTCAGTGAGTGAGAGAGGTACCATAATTAAGGAGAATGCAGTCCAGAACCTTGTATAAGCTAATCAAGACATTATAAGTGATTTGAGTGTGGAGAACCCACTGGGGCAAAGCAAACATAACACTGAGTTGTAGTATGCATTTGGAAGCTCAGTACTTAAACAGAATGCTACACCCTCTCAGATTGTACATTTTATTTATTTACTTGTCACCATTGACATCCATTTATGTAGCTGTTCAGGATATAAACTGCTGCTTTAGTTTACTTGTAGTCCACTGTAACTATCTTGGGGCACTCCATTTTCTGGTTTTTGAAGTCTCATTGTGCATGAGAGCTATATTAGCATATGAGAACATGTTGTCACAGCATCCATTTACACACCATGCATCTCTATGCATAAAGTACAAACAACCTAAAAAACATTCTGAAAACATACAAATTAAATACAATTTAAAAGAAAAAAAAACCTCTTGACTACAACTCCTAAGCAGTTTTGAAAACTGATGGTAACTACAGCACAGTATTTCACACCTTACTGTAACTTGTTTTCTGAACTCTAAGTAAACAGACAAGCATACTGTAGAGCCTAAAGGGGTCTGACACATCATGTTCTCATATGCTGATGCAGCTTTCAGGGACAATGTTATTTCAACAACTAGAAGATGAAGTCTTTCAGGATAGTCAGAGGGGACTAGTATGAACAGTGAAAAATAAACTAAAACAAACGCAATTATCCACAGCTACGGGAAAAGAATTGACTGCTGACAAGGAAACAAACACATTTACAAGCTATGACAGTGTATTACTCCTTTAAACTCCAACTCATCATGGTCCTGAACATCAGACAGGAAGATTTTGGCAGTATGGGTGGAGATATTGCAGGCAGGCTGGAGTGAATAAAAATAGTTGCTGCATGGAGAACAAGTAGTCAGTAATTAAAAATGCTGTATTAGGAGCTGGAAGTTTGTCAGGTGAGTTACGATGGGTGAGAAATACTTGTAGACTATTTGGGTCCCTGATCAGATGAAGACAGAAAATGAGGAATCAATAAGGGCTTTCACTGTAGGTGCTATAAAGAGGACCAGATCAAAGTCCCACACAAATAATTAATACACAAGATAGCCAGCCTTGGAGTGGGTCCCAAGGTGGTAGCCTGGATAAAAAATTGGCTAGACAACAGGACTCAAAGGGTAGTAGTAAATGGAGTACACAGTGACGAAAGGAGGGTTACTAGCGGGGTACCGCAGGGTTCAGTACTGGGACCGGTCCTTTTTAATGTCTTTATAAGTGACATTGCAGAGGAACTGGAAGGAAAGTATGTCTCTTTGCAGATGACCCAAAGATCTGCAACAGGGTTGATACACAAGATGGAGTGGAAAGGATGAGAAGGGACTTGGCAAGGTTGGAGGAATGGTCAAATGTATGGCAGCTCAGATTCAATGCAAAGAAGTGCAAGGTAATGCACATGGGAACAAAACCCTGGGAAGCATACACAATGGGGGGTGAGATACTGACAACAGTAAAAATAGAAAGGGACCTGGGGTAATTATATCAGATGACCTAAAGGTGGGCAAGCAATGTGAGAAGGCAGTAAGGAGGTTGGGGATACTGGGATGTATAGGAAGAGGCATCAATAATAGAAAACAGGAAGTTGTTATCCCTCTGTACAGACAGTTGGTGAGACCCCATCTGGAGTACTGTGTGCAGTTCTGGAGACCCCATCTCCGAAAAGACATAGACAGAGTGGAGGCTGTCCAGAGGAGGGCAACCAAAATGGTGCAGGGTCTGCACCAGAAGACATATGAAGAAAGACTAAAGGAGCTTAATATGTATACCCTTGAGGAAAGAAGGGAGAGAGGGGACATGATAGAAACTTTCAAGTACCTCAAGAAATTAACAAAGTCCAAGAGGTAGCATCTTCCAGAAAAGAGATGTGCAAGAACAAGGGGCACAATTTGAAGATAGAAGGGATGGCTCAGAGGTAATGTGAGGAAGTATTTTTCACTGAGAGGGTTGTGGATGCATGGAACAACCTCCCTGAAGAGGTTGTGGGGTCAAGAACAGTGGGGGACTTCGAGAATGCAGGGGACAGGCATAGGGCAGTCCTAGTGGGGGGTAGGAGGAATTAAGCTGTTGGTTAACTAGGATCTGCAGCTTATCTGTTAGGTAGGAAAATGGGCAGACTAGGTGGGCCAAGCGGTCCTTATCTGCCGTCAAATTCTATGTTTCTATGTTTCTATGTTTCTAAAGCTGGCAGGATTACAAGAGGAAACTCAGAGAACACTCCTTAGCTTTTCTCCTATATCTCTGCTCCTCTCCATGACTCACATACCCTATTAAACCTTCCTCTCCCCTGAGCCTGCTTCTCAGCACGCTGTCCTCTCCCTTCACCGCTTATCCCCTCACTCCTACCTCTAACCTTTTTCCATTACCAACTTGCCCCTGCTTAGTTTTGACCTCTGACAGGGTTTTCAGCTTCCTGGAGGGGTCTAGTACTGGGCAAGCCTCCTTCCCCTTCCCTTTCCCCTCTCTTCTTTCTAACCAACTTGTCCTTGCCTAAATCTACCCTCTGTTGGGATTCTTAGCACCCTGGTGATGTCTACTCTCATGTAAGTTTCTTCCCTCCCTTCTTCTTTTTTTCTTTCCTCTTCTGTCCCCCCATTCCCTCTGCCCAACTTGTCCTTGCCTAATTCTATCCCCTGGCAGGGTTCTCTGAATCCTGGAAGGGCCCAGCACTGGGCAATTACTCTTCCTTCACTCCCCCTTCCCCTATATCCTTCCTACCCAACTAGTCCTCACCCGATTCTGTGCTCTGGCAGGGTTCTCAGCATCCTGAAGTGGCCTAGTCTTAGGCATGCTTCTTCTTCTTTCCCTCCTCCTCCCTCCTTTCCCATCATCCTTTCTTTTCTCTCTTCCCAACTTGTCCTCACCTAGTTCTGTCCCCTGGCAGGGTTTTCAGCATCCTGGAGGGGTCCAACACTGGGAAATTACTCTTCCTTCCCTCCCTTTTTCCCCTCCATCCTCTCTACCTAACTCATCCTCATCTGACTCTACTCTCTGGCAGGGTTCTCAGCATCCTGAGGAGGCCTAGTCTTAGGCAAGTTTCTCCCACCCCTCCTCCTCCTTCCCTTTACCATCTCCTCTACTATCTCTACCCAACTTGTCCTTGCCTACTCCTGCCCCTTATTCTAAGTCCTCCCCTCATTTCGCCACTGGCAGTGATCTCTGTACTCTGAAGGGGCCAGTTCCAGGTATGACTCGTCCTTCCCTTCCCTGTCCCCTACCCCCACCTCTCTCCTGCCCCCTACCCCGCTGCACTTAATCAAAGGAATTAGTTCACTTGAGCTAATAATTTGCACTTTTTGTTCTGTCTGTGGTGCTCCCAGATTGCACTAGCACTGTGTTAACTTGCCCCTCACAACTGATTTTTTCTCTCACTTTTCTCCAGTAATGTTCCTCCCATCTTTATCGTCTCCTTCCCCCAGCTGGTTTCCCCTGTCTACCCCTCTACCCTCTTTGATGTCCCCCCACTGGATCTCATTCATTCAATAATTGCTAAAAAATCTGCCTCTTAACCGTGATACATTCCTGCAAGGAGCTGGCTCCAAGGCTACATTACATTTCTGTACTATGTTCCTCAGATATGTCACTTGTGATTAAATACATATTCCACAGGTATGATATATTTAAGTGTACGTTATGTCACAAATGTGACTGTATTATTATTTATGATTTTTTTTACTGTATGTCATTACAAATGTAATTGAATGTTTAATTTCTCGGATATGTTAAATGTTAAACTGTATGTCTGATTCTTCATCCAATTCTACCCCCCCCCGGAGACGAGCAACTTGTTGTTCAGTGTGCCTTCCTGGTGAAACATTTCAATAAATAAATAAATAAAATATGTATGGGAGAAAATAGAGATGAGTGAGATCATTGAAAGGATGATGAAGGAAAGGGACTGCGTGGAAGATGATGTAGGCAACGCAGATATCCTCAACAACATTTTCAGTTCAAAGGGTTATTGGGCTCCTGTGTTGGTATGGTTTAGGACTGAACAGGAGGAATGCATTTGTAGTATGTAATTGCTTGTACAACTTGGTTGTTCTTTGGCTCATCTGCTCTTTGTCCCTGTTTCAAGGACTGTACCCTTTTGGGGTGACATAACATCATAGGGATCTTCAAAAAAGGGTTCCAACTTCCTGATGTGTCAAAGAGACGAGGTTCCTGAGACCAAAGGCACCTTAAATTAAGAAGCTCAGCTTCAAGGAGAGAGAGAGAGACATGACAGGAAGAAGAAGAAGGGAGGATAGTGGTAACAGAATCTAAGAGTCCAGGGGATGCTTGGTCATGCACAGAAGTACCACTCAGAGGATGGCATGGCAAGTGGTGCCTAGTGCACCTCTGAAATGCAGGCTCAGCCATTGTTAATTTAAATGGTCATCAGCTATCCTATCCCCAGTGACTTCCTGTGGGATCCCTGGCTACCCAAATACTTAAATGGCACTTTGATGATTCTGTATTGTATGTTGCATGTAATTCACCTGTACTTTTCTCCACTGTCTTACCTCACATTTAGATTGTTTCCCTCCCTGTGACGAGGTGCCTTTGTAAATGAGTCTCTGACTCAAAGGCTGTAAATCCAATATTTGACTTAAATAAATAAATAAAATAAATAAATAAATAAATAGGTATGGGTTCAGGATCGAACAGAAGCACTAAAGTAGCAGTATGTGACTACTTGTGCAAATTGTTTGTGATTTGACTTACACGATCTCTGTCCATTCTACAGGGTCTAACGTGGGATGCCATAAAGAAGCAGAAACCCATAGAAACGGTTACATACCCCTGGGTGAGAGACACTCTTGCTATCTCCAAAGGTTCTTTTGTTTGAAAATTCCTATCTGTTTTTTGATGCCGATTTACCAAGACTATATCGAGACTTGCATTGTTCTATTTTGTTTCAGAATAGAAGGAGGGTAAGAGACTCTCATACTCCAAATACACAGTTTCTTTGGGGAACTTTTTTGGACATTTGTTTATTTTGATATTATTTATTTGGATATTTTATTTTGCTTGTGTGATTTAATTTGTTTTATATTTTATTTTGGTTTAATTTGGGCTGTTCATATTTTTGTTTTGTTGGTTTAGTTGTGTGGGTGTGGGGTTTTAATATGTGTAAAGGGCCTGCCACCAGTCGTACGCTATTTGTCCTCTGCTCTTCGTGCCCTCCTACCTTTCTCCCCCTTGCCATTACAGTTGTCAACTTACCAGCACTGTAGAGTGCTGGGGATTGTGCAGAGGGGGAGGAGTGGTTTTGGGGTTGGCGAACACAGGAGGACGAATGAGCGGGTACATCATATTGGGGTAGTAGGGACTAGAAGACGCCCTTGGGTGAAATGGATTCGGAGCGAGGTCATTCTTGCCTGGTTTTCATACCCAAGGGCACCACTACTATTGATGGTACTGGGCAAGTGGTTTGTACCACTCCTGAGACCCGTCCAACCCAGGCGGTGTTGTGCAATGCCAGATCCTTAAGGAAGAAGACTGCAGTTATTGCAGATCTTGTGGAGTCTGTGGATCTGGCTTGCATTACCTAGACCTGGCTGGATGAAAATGCTGGTCCAGTTTTGGAGGCAGCAGTTCCAGCTGGGTACTCAGTGTTACACTGCCCGAGGTTGGACCGCGGGGCTGCAGTCTGTTTCAAGACCGAACTGGGCCTCACAAGTATACCAGTTGAGGGGGGTGAGTCCTTTGAGTATACTGCAGTGGCAGGTGTGGGTTGTAGAATTGTTCTCATTTACTGTCCACCAGGTAATGAGAAACATTTTTTGAAGGAAGTAGCTGATTTCATCATTGACATGACATTTGAGTCACCCAGGCTGACGGTACTGGCTGACTTCAGTGCCTGGGTCAATGATGAACTCTTGCAATTGGACAACACTTCCAACTAGTGACATCTTTGGGCCTCACACAAGTGGTTACTTCTGCCACTCATAAGAGTGGTCACTCCTTGGACTTGGTTTTCCTCCTGGGGATTGAGGCCTCTGACGTGGAAGTGGAACCCATCAATTGGTCTGATCACTACACTGTGGGGTTCAGTTTTTGTACCCCTCCTTGTAGGCCTACCCCTGTGGAGATGGTTAGGTATCGATGTTTGCGAGATGTTAGCTCCATGGGCCTGGCAGCAGTACTTGATCTATCTGAGTTCTCTGGAGTAAGCGATGATCCAGATGCCTTGGTGGTGGCTTATAATAGGGCCATCTCCTCGGCTCTTGATCAAATTGCTCCTTCCATGTTCATCCTCTCCCCCTTCGACCTCGATCTCCATGGTTTGATGAGACTTTGAGGGAGATGCGGCGACAAGGACGAAGGTTAGAGAGTCGTTGGCGGAGAACTGCCCTTGATGCCGACCATCTTAGACTGATGGAACATTATCAATTCTATCATTCTGCAACTCTCATAACGAAGGCAGAGTTCCTGTCCGAGGAGATTGCAGCTGCTCAAAACTGACCAGCTCAGCTTTTTCGAACTGTGGACAGACTGTGCAGCCCAGCCTGTCTTCAGATTCGGAAAGCTTTTTCACAAATAAAGTGTGATGAGCTTGCTCGCTTCTTTGCAGATAAGATGGCTGACATCAGGGCAGAGCTCCAGCCGGCTTCCTCTATGGGAGAAGCTATTGATCGGCATTTGGTTGCATCCTCCGGTTGTTCCTGGAGTTTCTTTGACCGGCCTGAGTTCATTGATGTCATGAGGATTGTCCATAGTATGCGCCCTACTTGCTGTAGTTTGGATCTGGGCCTGACTTCCCTGATAAAGGGTTGTCTTGATATCATTGTCCCTGTCCTAGCACAGATAGTCTGGTGCTCCTTGGATATGGGTGAGTTTCCTAGCTCCCTGAAGGAGGCGGTGGTGACACCCCTCCTGAAGAAAGCTTCCTTAGACCCAGGCTGCTTTGCTAGCTACAGTCCAATCTCTAATCTTCCCTTTGCTGCTGGGAAGATTATTGAGAAAGTAGTGGCTGCACAATTGGAAAACCATTTAACCATCCATGACATCTATGAACTGCTCCAGTCTGGTTTTCGTAAGAGGCATAGTACCGAGACAGCACTGGTTCGGGTGCTCAATGATCTTCTGATAGCTAGAGATCAGAAGAATCATTCCATTCTCATTCTTCTTGATCTCTCATCAGCCTTTGACACTGTAGACCATGGGGTACTTCTCGGATGCCTAGAGTTCATCTGTGGCCTGTCAGGTACAGTCCTCAGTTGGTTTAGATCTTTCCTCACTGACAGAACTCAGAGTGGTGTCGGGGATAAATTCTTCCCGCCCAGTCTCTCTGTCATGTGGGGTTCCCCAGGGCTCGGTGTTGTCCCCCATGTTGTTCGCAGTGTATATGCTGCCCCTCAGAGACATTGTAAGGAGGATGGGCTGAGTTGGGCTGAGGTTTCACTGCTATGTAGATGATACCCAGCTCTACCTATCTTTGCACCCGACCAGGATATAGCTCTCTCGATCTTTAATAGCTGCCTCACTGAAATCCAGTGCTGGATGAATTCAAGCTGGTTGAAGTTGAACTTGGAAAAGACGGAGGTAATGGTGGTGGACCCAGGTCGCAGGGTAGAGGCAGTGGGAGTTGGTCTTCCCTCAGGTTTATTTTGGGGAGGTGTCCAGCTTCCCTCCTCTGAACGGATGCGGAACCTGGGGGTGATTTTTGACAGTGAGCTGACGCTTCATTCACAAGTGTCAGCAGTTGTCAAACTTTCCTTCTACCATCTTAGGAACATCGCCAGGATTAAGCACCTTGTTCCACCCATGGATTTGCCAACGTTGGTCCACACCTTTGTGTCCTCATGCCTTGATTAGTGCAACTCCCTGTATCTAGGGCTTCCTGGGGTTGATATCCATCGCTTGCAGCTGGTGCAGAACGCTGCAGCCCGGTTATTGACAGGTACGTCTCTTGCCTGTCATATTTTGCCGGTGCTGCGTGAGCTGCATTGGCTGCCAATTCAGTGGCGGATCACCTTTAAAGTAGGTCTTTTGACCTATAAAGCCCTACAGGGACAGGGTCCAGACTACTTGAAAGAGCTTTTGGTTCCTTACTGCCCTAAGCAATCTCTCCGCTCAGCGGACGAGGGGTTGCTACAGATTCCGAGGGTTTCTTTGAAATCGTCGATGCTCAAGCCTTTATGTATGCTGCTCTGACCCTCTGGAATTCTCACCCGATCCACTTCACAGTGTGCATCCATGGAGGAATTTAAAAGGCCCTGAAGACCTATTTATGGTCAAAGATTTATTTTAATTAATATTGTGATTTTAGGAGCTCAGATCATTATGTATTGGTTTTTATTTATTATGTTGTTAGATATTGTAACGCACCTTGATTTTAGAAAGGCGCAATATAAATAAAGTTTTATTATTGTTATTATTATTATTATGGTGTTGCAGGAATGAGGTCTCTGAAATCCAAGGCACCTTTAGTGTTGATGCCCAAAAGAACAACAGTGATAGATGAACAATATTCTCAGGGAGAGGAGAGATGTAGCCAGAACCATGCAGACTGAAAACAAAGTGGAACAAAAACCATCCAGCTTCAACAAAGAAACATAGAATTTAATGGCAGATAAGGACTGCTTGATCCACCAAGTCTGCCCATTTTTCGCTACCTACTGTATTACCGCAGACTCTACTTGATCTCCAGCTCCAATCCCACTTACCTTACCTCTTAGGTTCCCTTATGCATATCCCATGCAGTCTTGAACCCCAATACTGTTTTTGCCTCCACCACCTCCACTGGGAGGCTGTTCCAGGCATCCACCACTCTTTGCATGAAGAAGTACTTCCTCACTTCACCCCTGAGTTTCCCCACTCCAACTTCATAGCTTGATCCCTTGCTCTTGAGCATCTTTTTTTCTGAAAAATGATTCCCTCTCGTACCTTTTTATATCCTTGTGGTGTTTGAAAGTCTCTATTGTCTCCCTCCTCCCTCCCTCCAGGATGTACATATTAAGGACCCTTAGCCTCTCCTCTTATGGCTTATTATACATACCCTGCACCATTTTAGTCGCTGTCCTCAAGACCGCCTCCACTCTGTCTGTGTCCCTCTGGACACAGTACTCCAGGTGAAGTCTCACCAATGATCTATACAGAGGTAACACCACCTCTCTCTTTCTTTCTGCTGGTGAAACCCCTCCCTATGCACCCCAGCACCCCACTATTTCTCTCAACTGTTTTATCACACTACCTGGCCACCTTTAGGTCATCAGATATGATTACCCCTGGTCTCTTTCCTTTTTTGTGGTTGCCAGTACCACCCCCCCCCCCATTTTGTATTCTGCCCCTGGGTTTCTGTGCCCTAAGTGCAGGATTTTGCACATTTTTGCATTGAAACTTAGCTGTCATACCCTTGACCACTCCTCTAACTTTCTCGGCTCACTACTAATTTTTTCCACTCCATCTGGAGTGTCAACCTATTGCAGATTTAAGTGTCACCCACAAAAATGCAGATCTACCACTCCAGCCCCTCTGCAGTGTCACTAATAAAGACATTAAAATGGACCAGTCCCAGTACTGATCCCTTTGGCAACCCACTGGTCACACTACCTTACTCAGAGTGAACTCTGTTTATCACCACCCTTTGTCACCTATCCCTTAGCCAATTTCTTGCCCTGTTTACCACCTTTGGACCCACTCCTAGGCTGCTCAGCTTGCTTATGAGTCTCCTATGTGGTAAAAGTGTCAAAGGCCTAACTGAAATCAAGGTAGGCCACATCCACTGCTCCACCCTGATCCAATTCCCTGGTTAGCCAGTGAAAGAAATCTATCAGATTTGTTTGAAGTGACCTTCCCACTGTGAATCCATGCTGCCTCATACCTTGTAAGTCACTGGATTTGAGATATTCCACAATCCTTTCCTTCAGTAGTGATTTCATTAATTTTCCTACCACTGAAGTCAGGCTGACTGGTCTGTAGTTGCCAGCATCCTCCCTACTACCAATTTCTAGCAGTGGGACCACATCTGCCCTCCTCCAGTCATCTAGATCCACTCCAATCTCCAGTGAGTGGTTGAACAGGACTGTCAAAGGCACAGCCAGTACCTCCCTTAGCTCTCTCAATATCCTTGGAGGAACCTCTTCTGGCCCCATTACCTTGTCAACTTAAGGATTTGTGAGTTCCATCAGGACTCTCGGCTCTGAAAATGGACTAATCTCAACCTCCCATCCTTCAGTGCTCCTGTTACTTTTCTGTGGCCCCTCCCCTTCCCCTTCCTCTGTGAACACTGAACAAAAATATTTGTTTAGAATCTTTGCTTTTTTCTGGTCCCCCTCCACCCATTCCCCTGATTCCCCTCTTAGCCTTACAATCCCTCCCTTGGCCTTCCTTTTTATGTTTGCTTGTGTGCATGCACAGGAAACATGTTGTGGCAGTTTGCTGGAGTAGTGGATTGTGGAGGTGCGGCAGTGTTGAGGCCAATGCTGGCAGTGCTTTTTGGGGCTGGTCTGTATGACACCAATGGTGCAGCATGCTGTCGATGACAGCAGTTTTTCAGCGTGCCACCAACTTCAAAGAATTTCCCCACTGCAATCAGGGAGTGCCCTATCATTGAAGAATCAGCTGTTTTTGCTGCTGGGGTGGTACCTGATTGCAGCAGCAAATCGCAGCTTGCCTTATCTGGTGTCACATTTCAATAAACATGGCGGTGGCAGTCACTATCCCCCTATCACAGTTCCTGTGAAAGCTGGTGGGGTGCCCAATCCCCGTCGGCATAATGTCCCCCATGTAATAGTTCTGTATGCCGAGGGGGTGCCCAGTCCTCCTTGGCATCATGTGCCCCCCCAAACACAGACCCATTTTCTGTGCTGACGGGGTGCCCAGTCTCCATCGGCTTCAGTCCCCTTTCTCAAAAATACAGGTGGCACACTGGGAGCCCACCCCAGTGTGCCAATAACAAACTTGTAATGGAAAAACCTTCCCATGATTTTTTTTAACATGTAAAAGAAAAAAAAGTCCCTCATTGCCTCTGGTGCCCCTCCCCATCCCTCACCCACCCTCTGTGCACCTGACCTCCCCACCCCCCACACCCCCCCATCCCATACCTACCTCCAAAGCCCCCACAACGATCTTCAGTGGAGTGGGAACACGTCTGCACTCTTCAAGGCCGACCACGAACTAAAGAAATGGCGGTAAGCTGTATAATGGCTTAAATGTTTTTTTTTTTTTTTAACTTAGGTGGATATCTCGGCCATTTTTGTGAATTTTGGCACCAAATTTTCAATATGGGGTTCTTGAGACCCCACCTCATGATTTCAGTCACTATCATCTGGTTATTCGGTCCCGAAAGGTGATTTCGTGGTCACTGCACGGAATCACCTTTTGGGACTGATTAATGAAACGACAATGTCACTGTTCATGAGGTAGGATCCCAAAAAGCGTATGTTGCAAATTTGGTGAAAAAATTCAAATAAATGACTGTTATGAGCATGCGTTGCGCAGTTTCCATGCATACTCATAACTTCGTGAATTTGTAATATTTTCACTCCAGATTTTTAGCACTGGCATTTTTTCACACCTCTTTATGAACAGTATAGTTGTCATTTTTCACATCCTGGCCAAAATGTGTTTTCGCACATCCAGCACACAATAATCAGTGTTTGGGACAGATTAAGAAAATCACAGTGACACTGTTCATAAGCAGAGGTCCCAAAATGCCTATGTTGAAAATTTGGTGACAAAAGTCCATAAAATGACTATGTTACGAGCGTGTGTTGTGCAGTTTCTACGCACACTCGTAACTTCGAGACTTTGTAATATTATTACTTAAGATTTTAAACATTGTCATTTTTGTACATCTCCTTATGAACAGTACAGCTGTCATTTTTCACATCCTGGCCAAAATGTGCTTTTGCACATCTGGCGCACAATGGCGCTGTTGCTGAGGGAAATCAACGTTCAGGACAGATTAAGAAAATCATAGTGACACTGCTTATGAGCAGAGGCCACAAAATGCCTATGTAGAAAATTTGGTTAAATAATTCCACTAAATGACTGTGTTATGAGTGTACGTTGTGCAGTTTCCACGTACACTCGTAAGTTCAAGCAGTTTGAATATTTTTACTCCAGATTTTCAACATTGCCATCTCTTCACACCTCCCTATGAATGGTACAGCTATTGTGTTTCACATCCTGTCCGAACTGTGTTTTTGCACATCTGGTGCAGAATGGCATGGTCACTGTGGGAAATCAACATTCGGGACAGATTCACAAAATCACAGTGTCACTGTTCATGAGCAGAGGTCCCAAATGCTTTCATGAGGTGTGGTCACAAAAAGGCCATGTTGAAAATTTGTAGTGCAAATACCAACAAACGCCCAGGGCGTTAGAGTTTCTAACCATAACGTTCCACCCTGTACAGACTGACAGCCATCAGGGGTGTGCCTTTGGATTGCCGGCTGTAATGCTCATGCCATTCCACCCACATCCCTCTACCCTGCAGCAAGAGACAGGCATCGAGGTGTGCCTTGGACTCTTCAGACCCAGAGTTTACCCCATTCTCCAATACTGCACCCATTTCAGCGTATGTCCTTATGGAATGGGGTGACTGTAAACCGAACATCCCAAGGCACACCTCAACACTTATCGGTGTCTGCAGGATAGGCTGAGGTGACATGGCATGAGTGTTATGGGTGATGACCCAAAGGCACACCCCAATGCCTGTCCATCTCTGCAGGGTGGAGGCGGGGTTGCATGAGTTCAGTACTTCACTGCCGTTCCTATTCTGCATCTGTCTAACTCCTGCATGTCCAGTGCTTTATTTTATTTATTTATTGAATTCTCAGATTAATACCATGAGCTACAAGCTTGTTTACAAAGGTTCCATGTCGGAAAGTTTACAAACATATATGCAAGCAGATTAACAAGTAACGTTTGAAGGTAATAATTGATATCACTTCTTGTACAATGGTGTAAATTCCAAACACTGAAGTAGGGTTACATGACTAGTAAAAAACAAGGAATCAAAACTGAGAAAGATCTAGAATTAAACACAAAAAGGTGGGGGTAGGAATAGCAAAGAATCTACCCATGAGGTTTTGTTGAGGGAAGCAATAGGTGGGGATGGAGTAAGGGTTACAGGGTGAGGGGGTGGCGAGGGAAGAAAATGAAAGTAGGAGCCTTAGATTGATTAGCAAGTTTCAGAGAGTTAGAGGAGGTGTGCAATTGCTGTAAGATAAGATTATGTTAGATGGTGGGTAGATGAGGGTTTGCAGTGGAAGGTAGGGGTAGCTGTAAGTAGGTAATCTACCTGAGATGGCGGCAGGAGAAATGGGGGGAGAGGTTATTGTTTAGTTTGGAGTACAGTTAATTGCAGTCAGATTTAGGTGTTGCAGTCGCACACACTAAGAGCAGCCAGATATGTCAGTAATTTGGTTTTAATGAGACCAAGTTTAGACTCAGTCAGCAGGTAGGTGCTAAGTGAGTTTAGCCAAAGGGGTGGCCCTGTATTCAAAAGAATGCTGCCCTTACAAGGTGCGGCAAAAGGAAATGTGGAATACCACTTTGCTGGACCCCCTGGTTTGTTTGTGACTGGTGGAGTAGCTGAGTAGCTTCTGCAAGTCTGGGGGTGTAAGGCCAAGGGAGATTTTTTTACCTAGCAGACAGACCTGATATTGAATCCTGTTGTTCAGATTTAACCATCCAGTGCTGGTGTATAGCTCACATGTGTGAGTTAGATGGTGTGCACCCAGCACTAGTTTGCAGGCTTTGTTTAGGACACTCCTTATTCTCTTAAGGGCAGTGTCGGTGCTTGCTCCATAGACAACCAGGCTATAATCTATGACTGATAGTACTGAGCTGTTTACTGCAAGCTTTAAGACACTCTCTGTTAGGCAGTGTCTATGCTGATACAGTTGGCCTATTCTGGCACTGGCTGCTTTAGCAACATGGCCGATGTGTAGGTGATAAGAGAGTGAGCTGTCAAGGGTGACCCTGAGGTCCTAGAAGCTATTAACCATGTCACTTATCTCATGCTTGGTGGTGTAAATGTTTAATGGATAGGTTTTGAAGCAGTTATGATGTGATGCGAATAACATTGTTTTGGTTTTCCAGTAGTTAAGCACTAGTTTTGACTTAAGGAACCAGTTCTCTGCTGAGCTAAAATTGGTTTGCATCATTTCTTGTAGTGCACCTGGAGTTGTCTGGGAAGTGTATAGTACAACATCATCTGCATATAGAAGAATCTTGTACTGGCATATTTTAGGGATCTCATTCAAAAACAGACTGAAGAGTAGGGGGTCTAGTATAGAGCCTTGGGGCACCCCGGTGGTGACACTTTGATGGTCAGATAGCATGTTGAAGATCTTGACCTGCTGCAATCTGTTGGAGAGGTAACTCCAGAAACAGCCCAGAGAAGCGGAGGGCATCCCTAAGTAAGTTAATTGGTTTAGAAATAAATTATGATTAACCATGTTGAAGGCTTTGTTGAGGTCTATAAAAGTAGCCTCCACCAAGAGCCCATGATTGAATGCATCATGAATGTAGCCAGTAAATTCTACCAGGGCCGTGGTAGTAATATGGGCCTTCCTGAAACTGTTGCTGCGGACACTGGAGATTGTATTTGCCTAGATATTCAACTACCCATTCATAGACTATCCTCTTCAGAGCTTTTGAGAGTGGGGGGATAATTGAGATTGGCCTGTAGTTGGCGAGATTAATTCTATCACCATTTTTAAAGATCGGTGTGATCACAGCAGCTTTCCATTGTTTAGGGAACTTGCCAGTAGTAAGTAAGAGATTCAGGATCTTGGTTGGCGGGGGGAGAGTAGGACATCTAGGGTGAGTATTAAGATCTTGAGGTCAAGCAAGTCACCACAATGCTAATACTAGCAAGCAAACATTCAGCATTGTCAAATGCTTGTTTCACTTACATACCTGAAAAATGTTTTGTCTCCTTTCGTTACTGCCAGGGCTATTCTCTCCTCCATTTTCACCTTTGCACTCCATACTATTTTTCCTGCCTCCATCTGTTTCACCTGATACACCTTCCTATCCTCCTTCCTCTGTGTCATCTTATACCTCCTAAATGTTAACTTTTTTGCCCTTACTTTCCCAGCCACCTCTTATTTGAGAACCATAGTAGTCCCTTTTTCTACTTGCTTTTACTCACTTGTCTGATGCAGAGGTTTGTTGCCTTCACTATGTCCCCTTTTAGCTTTGCCCACTCTTCCTCCACTCCACTCCACCCTATCCCCCCACTTCCCACCAGGGCAACCTGAGGCATTCCCCCATCTTTTTAAAATCAGCCCTCCTGTTCAGGACCCTTACCCATGTGTGGTTTCATTCTGCCACCATTCTTATATTGAGCCACACTGCACAGTGATCGCTGGTCTCCAGGTGGTCTCCCACCATGGCATCAGCAACCATGTCCACGTGCCCTGCTTCTAGCAGAAGCTGCAGCTGGAAGGCTCCAATATACATCTGGCAGATTGAAGCCCCCCACCAGCAGCAACTCCCCCTTACTTGCAATCTTTTGGATGACTTCCACCAGAACCATATTCAACTGTTTCCCCCTGCATGCTGGAGGTCTGTAGATCATGCCAGTGTGAATAGCTGCTCCATTCCCCATCTCAAGAGTGACCCACATTACCTGCCTCCTATTCCCTTTATCTCTCTTGCTTTTATGCTTTCTCAATACATAAAGCACCATTCCTCCTCCTTTCCTTCCCACCCTGACCTTCCTAAACAGAACATAATCTGGCATGGCTATATCCCAGGCATGGTTCTCAGTGTACCATTACTTGGTAATGGGGAATGTGATGCTTGGCCAGCAGGTTATGATTGTTCTATGATATTTGTAATATAGAATGTGGTATGTGAGTGTCTCTCATGAGACAGGTTGTGGGATGGGTGCCACCCCCAACCCAAGGTTTCAGCTACAGGATATATTAACCTGAAACCAGGAAGTAATTAAAGGACCCGAGAGACTTAATTAGAACTGACCCAGCTACCAGGATATAGGGCTCGTAAACTTTCATGATGTCTTAGAGGAAAAACAATTTATCTGTCCATGGTGCTAAAAGGTTATAAAATCGTTTGATTCCTTGGGAAAGCAGGAAACCACACAAGATCAAAGGAAAGGCTTGATTAAAGAGTGTCATAAGTTGGGAAATTAGTTTTTGCCGAAGTCACAGTATTTAAAATGTCTCCTGACAGGAAGATCATTGTTTGTATATTTTTGTATATTTTAAAAGGAGGAGCTAGATGACTTCATGGAAGAGTTGGAAACACAGAGTTTAAACTGAATACTGTGTCTGATTTGTTGAACACATTTCTTGTTGAACTCTTAAGAAACAAGATCTCTGATCTAACTTAGGCACTTATAGAGGTAATACATTAGATAGAAAAAGTCTAACTGTATGTTGGTAGGAGTTTGTAGTTTCTTTGCTTTTATTTTAAATGATTATATGCTTTGTGATATAGTGTTCTGTGTTTACATTTTACATATTTTTATCCATTTTTAAGTAAACCTTTCATTTAAAAAGACTGCCTGGGTGTGTCTTCAAAGTTCTTTTTTGCATGTGATGTATACGTGGTTAAGTTGACAGCTGTTCACAAGCTTAATGATGTTACCAGGCTGGGAAAAGGTAAGAATATACCTAAGGACTTTTATAGAGTTTTAAGGGTTCATTTTGGATAGCTGGTTAGGTGTCCTTAGGCGAAAGATATCTGGCATCCCCCTGAAGAGCAGATTATCTGAGCCTGTACATTTGGGTATGCTAGCATAAGGTTCACAGTTTGAATCCCCCCAGAACTTGAGACTAAAGGTGAGTCAGATCCACAAGCAGACAGGAGGGTTACCCTGTTCTGTTACCTGTTCATAATACTGCACTCAGAGCTTGGCACTGTGGGAGCAGAGGGCCTGACCTGCTGAGTGCGTTTGTGACAGCGACAATATCTATATCAGCCTGCGCCATAATGGCCTCTAGGTCTGGAATTTTATTACCCAGACTTTGAGCATTTGCACACATGACCGTCCAGATTTGCTAAATATAGAAGCAGCAAAGCAAAGCAAACTTTATTTGTCAAATGCTATTCCACACATAATCATAGCGTTGTACATAAAACTTTAAAAACAATATAATCTATAAAAACAGTTCAGTTCTCTTTAACGGCAAAGCTTCCCTTACAACATGACAGTCACTTGCAGTGATGGCAGCAATGAGAATCCTGGTTACTACAACAGGCCGGACGGGTTTAGACAGCCGCCTCCCCTTTTTGGTGGTGTTGAGGTTACTCTCCATATGGTATACTACAGTTAAGCTAAGCAACCTCACAGGAACCCCATGGAATGGAGGAAAGTTTGTGCGATGCACAGCCTATTTGTTGAGGCCTATGTTAAGGCCACAAATGTTTTCCTTTAATATAGTTAATCTTTTTAATGCCAGCTTATACATTATCGCTTTGCATCTTGGGGTTACATTTATGAATAATTTCAGAATGCCTAGATTAATTTATAACCCCAATATAAATGGCCACAGTTCTGATGGACAGTATATGGACCTTATGTATAATCTGTATGTCATTTATTCATGCTGTTTATCACTACAAGATTGACCCTATTTGGGTCTCTACTGTATAACTGTGGCTACCAGGCTGTTAATAAAGCCGAGTTAAAAAAAAAAAAACAGTTCAGTTCAAAAACTAATTATAAGTGGCCCTCTTCATAATTCAAATAAATGCCAAGCTAAATAAATAGGTTTTCAAGGCAGATTTGAAACATAGAAACATAGAAGTTGACAGCAGATAAGGACCGCATGGCCCACCTAGTCTGCCAACTTTGCCTATCTATTACTAACTACAGACTCTAGTTGATCTGCAGCTCACTCTTTTTTTCCTTTCTCTAGGGTACCCTTTTTTTATCCCATGCAGTATTGAACTCCCTAACCATTATTGCCCCACCACCCCATTTGGGAGCTGTTCCAAGTATCCACTACTCTTTCAGTGAAGAAGTATTCCCTCATGTTGCCTCTGAACCTCCCCCCCAACTTCATTTCATGACCCCTGGTTCTTGCACATCTTCTGATTTGAAAGATGCTGCCCTCTTGTACCTTGTTTATACCCCTAAGGTACTTGAAAGTTTCAATTAAGTCTCTCCTTGCTCTCATCTCCTCTAGGGAATGCATATTGAGTACCCCCCAGCCTTTCTTCATAAGGCTTTTCCTGCATGCCCTGCACCATCTTTGTAGCCCTCCTCTGGACTGCTTCCAGTCCATCTATGTCCTTCTGGAGATAAGGTCTCTAGAACTGGATGCAATACTCCAGCTGAGGCCTCATCAGCGATCTGTACAGTGGCCTAACCACCTCCTTCTTTCTGTTGGTGATACCCCTCTGAGTGCACCCCAGCATTCTACTGGCCATCTTGTATTGCTTTGTTCCCAGCTTCTGTTCCTGCTTGGTGGCTACCAGTACCTCCCCCCCAATTCTGTATACCTCTCCAGAGTTTCTGCTCCCCAAGTGCATGACTTTGCACTTCTTGGCATTGAATCGAAGCTGCCACATTTCTGACCACTCCTCCAGCCTGGCCAGGTCCCTCCTCATTGATTCTATCCCCTCTGGAGTGTTAACTCTGCTCTGTCATGCTGATCAACCACACCCTTTTTCCATTTTTCCCTCTTTCCTTACACCATCTGCTCTCAGTCCCAACTCCCTTCATTACTACCATTTTGTTTTTCTTATTAATACGTACTTTTGGGGATTTCTCTCCCTTATGGTTTTTCCTCCTGACTACTTCATCTTGTGGGGTGGGGGCAGTTAATGCCTCCCTGCTTCCTTCCACCACCCCTCGTTTAGTTTAAATGTTCCCCAAAGTAACATTAAAACCAACACCGAGGACTGCAATTCCCCAACTGTATGGATGCAGGCCATCTCTGTACAGGCCCTTATCCCTCCAGGTGGGACCCCAGTCCCCAGTGTAGCCAAACCGCCCTTCTCTGCACCACTCCTTCAACCATTAGTTGAAGCCCATGGTATGGAGTACCCTTTCCTCCCCCCTGTTGTAGACAGGCAGCACCTCAGAGAAAGCCACTGAATGTGTTACCTGCCTAAGACCTCTCCCCAACTCCCTGAATTCCTCCTGCACTATACCAGCCTATTCCCTAACCAGGTCATTTGACCACAGGTGAACAATGATATCCAACTCTCCCTCCCATCCTGCTGCTCTAGCAATCCTCAGGATCTGCTTTCCATCCCTCTGAACCTTGGATACACTTAGGCACTGAACCTTCCACTCCTCCTCCCTTCTTGTTCCCAATTCTTTCCATTTCACAGCTGAGTTTCCCACCAGGAGTTGTTTCTTCTTCTTCTTCTGGGGTCCTATGCCACCCTGCTTATGGTCCAATATGGAGGACCCCCACATCCTCCCTTGTCACTACCACAGGTGCCTCTATGGAACAGTCCCAACCCACAACAGCAGTGTAGGAATTGTGTAGTGGAACCAGATGGGGAATGTGCATCTGACCCACCACCCTCACCCTCCTAGAGCACACTGTAGTCCAGCTGGTCCTCCTCCTTGGCATTCACTAAGGTAACGATGACAGATGTGGTGGTTCCTGTGTGGGAGAGGAAGTCCCCTGAATTCTATCCAACTCGGCCTAGAGTCTAGAAACCTCCTTCCTCTGCCCAGAAATGTGCATGCAGATTGGGGCAGCAATGCAGATTCTGGAATATCTCTCTGAAAACTGCTGCCTCACCGCCATTGCACTGCTCCACTCCGAGCATAATTTGTACTCTGGAAATACTTGGTCTCTTTTTCCCTGCTAGGGTTTACCCTGCTCAGATAGTAGTAGCATGTAGTGTTAATGTTTTTTCCCATATACTCTTCTGCTTTACCTGCTGACTGAGACACCAGCACTTATAACTCCCAGTAGCCTTGTTTCCTAACCTGGATAGGTTTCTAGTTAGTGTCTCCCATCACCCTGTTTTTTTCAACCTGTTTGTGTCTTTGCCCTAGATGGGGCTTTTTACCAATTTCCATTTATAGTCTACCCCTGACTTTTCACTCTCCCTACCCTAGATAGGCCTTGTCACCTGTTCCTATTTATAGTCTAACCCTAACTTTCTACTTACTCTACCCTAGACAGGCTTTTCATCTATTCCCATTATAGCCTACCCCTGACTTTCCACTCACCCTACCCTAGACAAGATTTTCACCTATTCCCATTATAGCCTACCCCTGACTTTTCACTCACCCTACCCTAGATAGGTTGCAAACAGGACTCTTACCTCCATTGTCTGGCTGAACTCCTGCTTCCTCCTGAGGATACCTGGTGATGCCAGGTATCTATATCACTCCTACTCGGCTCCACTCACTCACTGCTGAGGTACAGAGTGTCTAGCTGCCTCATTGGGCTGACTCTGGTGGGCAGACTCTGCTGTCTTTTTGAGTGGGTCTTGGGTGGAGTTCCACAATGTGGGATACTGCTTGGAGGCCTAGTCCTTTTGTACCTAGAAAAGGTTGATGGACAACTTGACAATGTGAGTCTACTGGCTGCTAGCCAGGCTGGGTGTGTGTCTGTGGGTGCCGACTGGCTCACCCACTAGCCCCTCTGTTCATTGCTGCTGACCAGAGTCTCCTACATAAGATCAGATCTGTAATCAGGAGGAGGGAGGGCTCCTAAGAGAGTCAGAGCCCCTTCCTTTCACACCAATCCCAGGGCAACTGTTTGCTGGGCTGGAAAGTGCAGGGTTTAAATGTACCGGGCTGCTTCCTGGTGCTTGGCCCACCTAATGTTCTGTTGGCTGCTAGGCTGGCTGGGGGCATGTCTGTGGGCACTGACTTGCTCACCCACTAACCCCACTGTTCAGCTCCAGTGCCACTGGAGTCCTCTCCATAAGATCAGCTCCTGTAGTTTGGAGGAGGGAGGGCTCTTAAGACAGCCTGAGCCCCCTACTTTCATACTGATCCAACAGCAGCTATGACACTCAGTGGAAAACTAAACTAGAGTGACCTTGAGCATGGCAGAGTGGGAAAAAAACTCTTGTGGAGAAAACCTTTGGGGAATGAAGGCCTTGGTCACAATCCTTCCTTGCTAGGTGGCTTGATGGATCAGCTGCTCCAATTTAGACATCCAGTATAGGGGGAAACTTTAGAGGAAGGGCTGTCACTCTGTCCCTTTAATGGAATGACATCTTGAGGGACTGTAGAGTGTTAACACGAGACTAATAGGTCTCTCTCCCCTTTCAAAGAGGAACTCCACATACAAGAAGATTTGAGGAGGGTAGCAGATGCTAAACAGAGGTCACTTAGCCTGAACACTTCAAGAGCTATCCTTGAATGAAAGTTAAAGGGAAGAAGAAAAAATGGAGATCAGGTGACTTGTAGGCAAATGCAGGCAGAATTTCTTTGGGATGTGTTTCAGAATTGGGTTGCACAGCTGAAGAGTGTCCACAAAGAAGCTCTCACCCTTAGGAAGCAGAAGCCATAAATACAAACCTGAAGGTACCACTGAGTTGATCTGCATAGCTAAATGCCCCCCATCCTCATAATGGGAATACTACACTCAAGATACTAAGCAGAGGGGCTGGACTCCAGGAGGTGTCACTGAGTTGATCTGCGTGATCGAAAGGCTCCCCACTTGGTGTGGGTACCATACTCAGAGGCAAGCTTCAGTAGTAGCAGCAGGGGCACTTCAGGCCTCCTGGTCTAAGAGTGTGGGAGGGCCTAAGAGGGGAGGATAGATGTGCAAATTTTTTTTCTATTTTTGGGGTCATATCCCCCTGTTCATTGGGCTCGATCCGCCCGTTGCTGCCATGCCCAGGCTTACACCCCTTAGTGGGGCTGCTGTGGGGCTTTTCATTCCTGACTGGACATTGTGGTCAAGCCCCGGATTACCCCTCAGGTCGGGGCCATGACAGAAGGACCCCCCGGTGGGTGTCAGAGGCAGTGGGCGGCAGGACAGAATGGGCCTTCATGCCGGGGGACTGGCATTTTTCTACCTGCTGCCCCAGGGAAAGGGGACATGCAATGATGACCAGTGTCTGCCCCTTCCCCCCAAGGTATTGGCACAGAGCACTCCGGTGCCCCCGGCCTCTGCCAGGGGTCAATCAAGTGCCGGACACTCAGCCCCCTCCCAGAGAAGGACAGCAGTCCCAGGGACACTCAATCCTTCTCTCCCAGCTGGCCCTCCAACTCCCTGGATCCATTCCCAAACCCAGGTTGCCAGCATTGAGAGCAGAAATCTAACTGCTGCACTGGTGAGCCAGCCCTAGATGTGCAAACTTAGTACAGAGGCAGGATAAGCAAGCCAGACAGACCAAACATCAGAAACTAGATGGAATGAAAGTAACAGGTAAAATAGGTACTGGTATGCTGACTGAGGGGTGACTGCCTCATAGAAGAGGCTGAACAGGTCTGAGGCAATCGAGACTAGGATAAACAACCAGGACACTGAGCAGAAATATAAGCAAATAACAACAAGAATGGTGTGGCAGGTATAACAAATGGACCATGGAATGAAACAGCAAATATAAATATAAGCATTAAGTCAGCATCAATACAGGGACAGGGGAGCTAGGTAATGTGAAGAAGGAGGCTTGCCTGTGGACAAACAAAAGTGACCGCTGAGCAACTGGCAACCCAGACTACTATAATGGGTTGCCAGCTGATTCAAAACAAGGGAGACACAGACATACAAGCAGGAAAAAGGGAAAGGGGAAGAAGCAGAAGAACATAGCCACAGACAGCTAAGAGCACAGTAGTACCATACACATGGTAGTGGAGTACACAGATTGAAGCAGTGAGGGAGGCAGATGCAAGAAACCAAACAGGAGCACAAAGCACCAGGACACCAGCAGAAAGCAACCAGGGTCTGTGAATGAGCCGGGTCAGACACAGCAAAAACTCAGTAGAGACAACAGGGACATGAATGAGACAACAAATGGCAGGGATGCCCAAGAGTAACCACGTGGTGGGAGAGATAAGAGACAGGCAGGAGGTTGTGTTAGACAAATTGGTTTGATTTCTTTAATTCATTGGTACAAGCAGGGAACAGGGGCTATGCAGTGGATATCATTTGCCTCAATTTCAGTAAGGTCTTCAGTTCTGTCCCACACAACAGGTTAGTAAAGAAACTGGGGGATTCAGAGATAGGAGATAGACTAACCAGATGGACAGGGAACTGCTTGGAGGAAAGAACCAAGATAGTGGTTCTAAATGGTACTGCAAGTTCTCTGGGTTACAAAAGGTTACTAGCAGTGTACTATGGGAGTCTGTTCTGGTCTCAACCCTCTTCAACATGTACTTCAATGTGCCTGTGCAGCTGGTTTCATGCTTGTGTAACATACATAATCTTTGGCTGCTTGCCTTTCTAGCCATGGGATGTACCACCCTGTAGGAGTACGAAGGCAAGGAACCCTAGGGGAGGGTTTCACCCCTTGAGGTGCTGCAGGAGTGATTCCCTTGGCTAAAGGTACCATAGGAAGAAGCCCACAGGAGAGAGAGGTGTGCCACTAGAGGAGGAGGTGTGGATGGAGGGGAAAGGATAAATGATCGTGTGCGAAATGAGGAAAGCAGCCCATAAATAGACCAAAGAGGGGTGTGGCCAGTTGCAATGCCCCCTTGAACTACAGGCAGTAGCCTTCCAATTCAATTTGTCTCTGCAACTGGTCTCGTGCTTGTGTAATGTAGATAATCTTTGGCTGTTCACCTCCCTATTCATGGGATATACCACCCTGTGGAGGTATGAAGGCAAGAAACCCTAGAGTAAGGTTCCATCCCTTGAGATGCCATGGGGGTGATTCTCTTGGCTAAAGGTACACTAGAAAGAAGCCCAAAATGAGTGTT
Source organism: Neoceratodus forsteri (assembly GCA_016271365.2). Classification (NCBI taxonomy): domain Eukaryota; kingdom Metazoa; phylum Chordata; order Ceratodontiformes; family Ceratodontidae; genus Neoceratodus; species Neoceratodus forsteri. Next base: position 1,134,771,750 of record CM057455.1, on the reverse strand, counting down.
GAGCAAAGCATACAAGGTAGTAAACACTTACCAGGGTCAAGGACCTGTACATAGGTCGGTTGGTAGTATGGGTTCAGTTGGTAGCATAGGTCATTTGGTGGTATTGTTTGAGTAGAGTAAGCAGGAAACAACAGGTGAATAGTGGCTCACTCAAGGTCTGACAGTAAGGCAGTGGAGGCCTGGCTTCCTAAGAAGAGATAGAGAGAGAGAGAAAGAGAGAGAGAGAGAGAGAGGAGGGAGGGAGGGAGGAGGGAGGGAGGGAAGAGGAGAGAGAGAGAGAGAGAGAGAGAGACAACCAAAAATGTTAGATGGAACACTTTTGGAATGGCCATCTGCTCCATCAAACAGCAGAAGCCTTCCTAACTGACCTAAAGATTAGTGCCTAAGGCTAACTAAATAATATGACCTGTGGCATGGAGGAGAGAAAAAAAAAACCTTTGAGGAGGAAATCTCTGGTGACGGGTCTACTGCTGCACTCTGAAAACTCAAAGGGGTGGAAAATATTTCAGTTTGGAGGAAAGCTCTGCTCTATCCCTCTAATGGGAACACTGTGAAGGGTTGTGCCACTAACTTTGCAACATTGCTCCTCCACGGTGGGAGGAGGAGGAGGAGGAGAATGATGACTGCTGAGGTGCTCAGCTGGACTACCAATCTAAAAACAAACCAGGTGAACCAGAGGCAGTCTTAGGGAGAATAGCTTTGAAGGGTAGCCCCGAACTAACTCGGGCAGCTAAAGGAGCCCTTTGTGAGAGTCCCACCCCTTCCCTGCTGCAGTCTTAATGCAACATCGAGAGGTACCAACAGTACGGTTGATGACTGAAGGTCCACTCAGAGCGAGGACATTCCCAACTATGGGCCAAGTGAGAAAGACCTCGCCCAGAGCTTGGCATGCTCAAGATGCGGACTTCGGGGTGTAGAAAGAGACCATCGGCAACAGGGCTAGCCCCGATTCCTGGAGTAATGAATATGGTTGGCATGTCTCCAAAATGTAGAGGAGTGAGTTGAAATGAGCATCAGATCCACATATGGGTCTTAGTGGATGATGGCAGGCATGGTGAGACCTGTACATAGGCAAGACTGAGCACTGTGAACCATCTCGTGGGTCCTGATTGGATGGGAGCTGACATGGAGAGACCTGTATGTAGGTCAGACTGAGCAATAGGGACCCTCTTGTTGGTCTATGTAAGGCAAACAGCATTTGTCAACCACAGGAATGCATACCGACCAAGTCCATTAGGAAGCCAAATTGTGAGTGAATTGAATTGCATGTTAAAAGTAAGAGAACAGTGAGGCCGGGTGAAATCTGCAGCTGGTGGTTGGAGAGGAGGAGGCTGTGAAACTGGTTAGGTAGGAGGAGGCTGCAAAGCCAGTATGGTAGGAGATGCGGTTCGAGGCACGTAAACATGATATGCTGCCAGACTTGGAAGGGGATGAGCGTTGCTGGTAGCACAATGGACGGGAAGGCTCCAGGTGCAATATATTAGGGAAGGGCTGGTAGAAGGTGGGGTAGAGTCAAAATCCCTTAGGTAGGGAGTTGCCTGGAATCACTGGTTGCATAGTGCCATGAAGGCTATACAGAGCAGCAGGAGGAGGCCGGACAACCAGAGGCTTGTACAATACACAACAAATAGGAAACTAGTGCTGCTGTCTGGGGCCTTGATGCCCACTGTGACTCCTCGGTCCCCTGCCATAGGAAAAACAAAGCAGTCATGAACAGAACGCCATGACACCAAGTAGCTAATTAAATGCATTAAATACATGCTGCCATGAAAGCAGGATTAGGTTATCATCAAAAACAGACTGCTGAGGGTCTGATAAAATCAAGGTTTGACAAAAGTGGGAGTAGCAATGAATGAGCAATAAATGAGTCTAAATAACACACACACATAGAAGTGAGGAGTAATGCAGTAGGGCAGGAAACTGCTGGAACAGGCAGGAGAATAAGACGGAGTGATAGCTGCTTAAGATAAAAAATTGAAGTTTACACAAGGCACTGGATGGTACAAGCAGATGATTGCTGTGCTTTCAGTATGAATAGTGAATGGAATGAGAGGCATGATGCCTTAAACGCCTTTAAGGCAGAGTTAAGTTATTGCAAGGCAGTAAAACAGGGAGTAGTTGTTAGCTAGGCAGCAGAACCATGAACCAGGTGTAATCAATTAAGTGGAGCAAGGCAGCAGACTGCAGTGTGAGCTAAAACATACAATAACAATTGCAGGAACTGAGAATTGTTAGGCAGAAAAGCAGGTTGAGCAAACATACAGAAACAATGCAGTGAACTGAGGGTTGCAATATCAGGTGAGCAATGGAGCATGGGAGTACAGGCACAGAGCAGCTGGAGGCAAGGAAACAGTGTGTAACCTGAAGCACAAGTAGCAATGTATATACAGGGCACTAGGAAACTAGAAGTCCAAAAGAAGAATGAAGGCAAACACAAAGAGACGAGCAAGAAGGAATCCAGCACACACAGAATCACGGAATAGCAGGAAGCCAGCAATACAAGCCAAAAGCAGGAGAACAGAAAAACAAAAGTCCAGCACAAACCAAGCAGAGTCCAAGCATGCACACAGAAGGGGTGGGGGGCAAAGCCCCAGCAGGCCCCAGGAGAGAAGACTGACCAACAGAGCCTCTGACGGCAAGGAAAAATGCTTGTGTGTGAAGTGAGGAGAACAGCCCTTAAATAGGCCAAAGGGGGTGTGGCCAGTTGCACCACCCCCTTGAACTACTAGCTGTAGCCTTCCAATATGTATCAGTGGCATAGGTGAAGGGGTACAGGGAAAGGTGTGTCTCTTTACAGACAACACCAAACTCTGTGGCAGGGTGGATAGTGTAGAGGGTGTAAGGAATATGAAGGTAGATGTGGAAAGATTGAAAAAAATGGCCTAGCATCATTGAAGTTCAGATTCAGTGCCAAGAAGTCCAAGGTCATTCACATGGGTAGTAGCAATTAAAGAATGGAGTACTGTACTGGAACAATGTTGTGTAAGGGCTGGGAACCCCTGCATCTAGGGGTATATGGTGGTACTTCTTATCCAGAGGAGCACCCACCTTATCCCATGAAACACCAGTACTTCTTCTGCCTTTAGCTTCTCACCATGGGTCAGGGTGACTGGGGACCAGGGTCAACCAATGCACATTTTAGGGGCACCACAAAAAGGGGACTACTCACAAGCAGTGTCCTCACATGGCAGCTGGGATCAAACAGGATGCATTTTTATTTGCTGAAAGCTACCACACAGCATTTAAGGACATTACCCTTGCCTTCCTATTTGCAGGCTCCTCTCTGGTCTGAGGGAGGAGGTTGCCCGTCTCCAGGCTGACCTGGCTAGGATTCATGAAACCTCCTTCCCCACCCAGGGACCACGAGGGCCACCGATGCTGCCTCAGAGATTGCCAAGAAAGAGGAGTGGTTGGACCAAGGTGGGCTCAGGGAGGGAGAGGGTGGTGGAACAGAGGCGCATCTCTCCAGTTGTACCTCTCCAAAATTCATACACTATTCTGGTGGAGAGTGGTTCCTCTAGGGTGGCACCTGCAGTGGAGACTAAGGAAGGATGCTGGGAACCTCCACAAAGGAGACCCACAGGAGGGTGGCACGGGACCCCACAGGGGAAGGAAACAACTCCTGGAGGGGGACTCGATCTTTAGAAGGGTAGAACTGGGGGAGGAATGAGAAAGGGAGGTAAGGTGCCTACCTGGTGCCATGGCTTGTAGGGACAGGGAACGAATCCTCAAGACCACAGGAGCAGCTGCACGGGGGAGGGAGTTGGATGTCATTGTCCACCTAGGAACAAATGACCTGGCTGGGAATGGGATCAGAGCAGTGCAAGAGGAGTTTGTGGAGTTAGGGAGGGGCCTTAGACAAGTAGCAAGTATGGTAACCTTTTTGGAGGTGCTGCCTATCTATGGTAAAGGTGATGCTAAGGTACTCAGCACCATGGGATTCAATGAATGGTTGAAAAACTGGTGTGGAGCTCAGAGCTTTGGCTTCATTGGGGACTGGGGGTCCACTGGAGGGATACAGGCCTATACTGGCATGATGGTCTGCATCTGTTAGGGAGGAGAACCAGGATCCTAGGTGATAGGTTTAAATGCTTCATTGGCAAGCATTTAAACTAGCCAAGGGGGGAGGCACTAAAAAGGAGCAGGGAAATTCCAGCCTCCCCCCACAAATCATGGTAGTTAGCAAGGTAAACACCATGGCAGAGAAGTCAAAAGGGAGCAGGACAGGGGTAAATGGAGAACAAGGCAAAGGCAGTAAGGACAGGAATGGGGCTAAAAGGGGTAACACCATCAAAAAATGGAGGGTGATGAGTACCAATGCTCATAGTCTGTGTAACACGCTCCCTGAACTAGTGGCCTTGATGGAAGAGGGATGCCTGGGTATCGTGGAAGTCACAGAAACCTGGTACACAGAGAACCATGACTGGGATGTCAACATACCAGGGTACACAATCTACAGGAGGGACAGGGAGGGTAGAAGAGGAGGAGGAGTAGCTGTCTATGTAAGGGAAGGGAAGGGATCAAAGTATTGGAACTAAAGGGTAAACAGAGTAAATGAGGCACAATGGGTCACCCTGGAGACAGGAAATGGCATCACAATCCGCACAGGGGTTGTATACAGACTCTCATCTCAGGGGGAGGCAATGGACAAGGAAATGATAGAAGGCATCCTTAGAATAGCAGATAAAGGATTAGATATTGTTGATGGGGACCTGAAAAGTATGCAAGATGTTAACTAGAGCACCTTTGCTACAGCCACATCCAAGAGCAAGGTCATTCTCGATGCCTTACAGGGGGCATGCCTAAGACAGCTAGTATTGGAACCCACTCATGAGGGAGCAATCTTAAACCTGGTACTCTCAAATGGGGATGGAGAGAGGATTTTGGATTTAGAAGTGGGTAGCCATCTGGGAACAACAGACCACCAAACAGTGTGGTTCATGATAAACACAGCCATAGAGTCAAGCCATGCGAAAGCAAGAGTATTGGACAAAAAAAAAATTGGGGCCTAAACTGCACCTCCTTTGTTGGTGGCACTATTATTGTATGTGCTCATCTGACCCAGTGCCCTAGTGGGGTACCGCAGGGTTCAGTACTGGGACCAGTCCTCTTTAATGTCTTTATAGGTGACATCGCAGTGAGACTGGAAGGGAAAGCATGCCTCTTTGCAGACGACATAAAGATCTGCAATGGGTTGATATACAAGAGAGGGTGGAAAGGATGAGAAGGGACTCAGAAAGGTTGGAGGAATGGTCAAAAGTATGGCAGCTTAGATTCAGTGCGAAGAAGTGCAAAGTAAAAACCCAGGGGAAGAGTACACAATGTGGGGGAAGGTACTAACAACAACAAAAATAGAAAGGGACTTGGGGGTAGTCATATCAGATGACTTAAAGGTAGGCAAGCGATGTGAGAAGGCAGTAAGGAGGGCTGGGGGGATACTGGGATGCATAGGGAGAGGCATCACCAGTAGAAAACAGGAAGTTGTTATCCCTCTGTACAGACAGTTGGTGAGACCCTATCTAGAATACTGCGTGCAGTTCTGGAGACCTCATCTCTGAAAGGACATAGACAGGATGGAGGCAGTCCAGAGGAGGGCAACTAAAACGGTGCAGGGTCTGCACCAGAAGCTGTACGAAAAGAGACTAAAGGAGCTTAATATGTATACCCTCGAGGAAAGGACAGAGAGGGGGGGAACATGATAGAAACATTTAAGTACCTCAAGGGAATCAATAAAGTCCAAGAAGAGGGAAGCATCTTTCAGAAAAAGAGATGTGCAAAAACAAGGGGGCACAATTTGAAGACAGAGGGGGAACAGCTTAGGGGGAATGTAGGGAAGTATTTTTTTCACAGAGAGGGTAGTGGATGCATGTAACAGCCTTCCTGAGGAGGTTGTGGGGTCAAAAATAGTGGGGGAATTCAAGAATGCATTGGAGAGACATAAAGCAATTCTTGTTGGGGTAGGAGGAAGTAGGCTGTTGGTTAACTAGGATCTGCAGCTTATTCAGTAGGTAGGGAAATGGGCAGACTGGGTGGGCCAAGTGGTCCTTATCTGCCGACAAAGTCTATGTTTCTATGTTTCCTCAGTTTTTTAAATGTTGAGGTGTCATATTCCTTAAAATCAGACATTCCATATGCCAACTATACTACACTGCTCAATACTTAATATCATTTCCAAGCTTTTTTCCCCATTTGCTTTAAAAGGTTCTTCTTCTGCTGCTTCTACTTCATTTATCTCAACCCTATCCCATTTTCAGGGTAACTGGAGCTCCTGAAACCACTGGTATGGTGGCACCCTTCGAGGCAGGTGGAGGACTACCTGAGGGAAAGCATACCTGCACTCATCCTTCATGCCAGCAGGTGGCATTCACATTAACGTTCAGTACATCAACATTAAGATCTACTGTACCCCTATTAAAGTAAATAGTTGGTCTGACCTTGTGTGCCTCCCTCTATCAATCACATTGATAGCCCTAGTGACTCAAAGAAACAGATTCAGATGCTCAACCCCATCCGGAGACTTACTGACCCAAACTCTTATCAGGCCCCCTCCTCCTGATGACCATTAATTTGGGGTACCTCAAAAGGAAGTTACATAAATACTGCCTAGGCCATTCATCTCCTACAGAGTAATTTTAGTGACAATTAACTTACATGTTTGCCCCTTCCCTTGTGTACAGATGATGTGAGTGGATCAAGGCAACCTCCCTTGAGGGGTGGTCCTCCTCTGCTCCCTGTGCCATCAGGTTGTGATCTTCCTTTCCTCTGAAGCTAGGACATGAGATGCAGTCCACCTCTTCCCAACTTGTGCTCTTGGAGAATTCTTCTCAGTGGGACCCTGACTGGGTCCCAAGCCTCTGGAGACCTCGCCGGATGGGACTAGTGACACCCAGATTGAGGGACCCTGCCACCATCCCCAAGGCTGCAGGCCCCATGCTTCAGTTGTAGTTGGGAAGGCTAGACCTCCTTTACTTTTATTATGTCTTTTCCCCTCCCTTCTCTAATTTCCTGGACCCTCAGCTTGCTGTACCCTCTTATAGAGTAAAGGGGAAAGACAGGGCAATGAATATTCACGCCTGAACTTCATGCCGCTGGCTGAGTCAAGAAGATCTACATACAAACTCCAGACACTCTGGGTTCAATTTTCAAAGCCCCATGAATGCCACAAGCCCTTGGTGCACTGATCATTTGGCACAGGGCTGCTTTCAGCATTCTATCTGCTGGTGATCAGGATTTTCAATTCCCAGTGCCAAATGCTGCATGTTAAAACAGCTTTTCCCTGCTCTAACTTGTGCCATTTGGGGGACACATTTTATGGGTCTTGCACCAAATCTTTGCTGCAGGCTGCCATAAATTAAGGAAAGTGTCACAATTGTGCCAGATGTACTAAAATCGGGTGCTTTTGAATCAAAGGTGTTTGGCGCAGCTGTGTCAAAAATGTGTTTGATGCAGAGCTTGACATGCTCTGCATCACCCTTTGAAAATTAATTCCCATGTCTCAAAGCAGGGACTCATTATAGAACATTTTCCAAGGTCAGGCTTAATCCTTCATGTACTGTTTAATAACCAGCATCAAGCTTGGTGAAGAGAGAGGCTGGTTAGAGTTGCAAAAATGTGGCAGACTAGAAAAAAATGGAATTGGGAAAAATCATCAGTGACTGTATGAAAGGCTCCTCCCACTGCATCAATGTTCATGGGAAAGTCAATAGAATGCTGAGGTATACAGGGTGGGGCTTTGCCATTTGCAGGAAAGAGATCCTTTTTCAATGGTTTGAGAGACACACCCCAGGGATGGAAGGACACAAAACCAAAGGCTAAGTATTCCTTCACTACTGCAAAGTGCATCTCAAACCCTTTAAACCATAATCTGAATTGATTCATTACACTTGCAAATTGGTCCAAATACCCTCTGTGCAGCCCTTGTACATTCAGTGAAGTCCTCCAGGATGAAGCACAGCACTGCAGAATTCTGGAGTAGAGTTACTGCAGTAAATAATGCCATCTCAATGGGAGTTAATCCCTTTTGTAACATGGTATTAATCGTTCAGAGAAAATCAGGAGCTGCGATAGGTGCAACAGAGTCACGGGACCCTAGCCGGAGCGGACATTTACCCAGCTTGTATGCCGTGCCTGCTCAGGCAGTACCGGCAGCAGCCAGACCCTCAGCCTAGCAGCACTGGGTCCTGTGGCACAGTGAGACAAGGAGCGAGAGGAGCACCGGGCAGGCAGCCTCACTAGCCATCCGAGTGCAGAAATGGGGAGGGGGGACCAGAACCTGCGGCGTACATTTGCGACCGGCTTCAAGCACCCCGACAGCCATGCGGACCTACTGAGAGCACCCAATATGGTGTGCACCACCGAGCTGGCAGTCTTCCACTGCCACACCTTCACCGTCCATGGCACGGTGAATTTCTTCTATGGGATGGGGCCGTCAGTGATGGAGAGTAGAAGCAGCTGGGCAGAGGAACAGAGTGGAGGGCATACCCAGGAGCAGCACGGACAGCCCAGCTGGAGCACGGCAGCACCGGAGCAGTGTCCCGGAGGCAGTAGGAAGTGAAAGCCCCCAGCATGCACAGCGCGACTGCAATCCTCCTCGCAGCAGCCAAACCGTGCACTGGAGACCTCCTGCAGTGGGTATGAGGAGAATACCCACACCGAACTTCAGACAAGTGGAACAGGGATGTTGGCCGCATGCTGCCACATGAATCTAGGGACAAAATCTGATGACCACATCTGTATGTATGTATGTAATGTAATAGACAGTTGTCTGAAACCCAAGTAAAGCTTTACAAACTTCGCACCATCTCTGCCTGTCATTGTTCATGTCACACAGTGGGCCCCTGCCAGATGCCTCCACCGACCTGCGGCCCGTGTTACAAGTGCATTAAGCCACTCCGTCAGTGGCATCTAATGTGATTGATTCATGGGGGGACATGTGGTGGCCCGAGGCTGACCCCCATGCATCAATCCAACATTAGATGCCACCTTCGTCGTGGCTTAATGCTTACTTGTCATGCAGTAAACCTGTGACACTGTGCTTCATCCTGGAGGGTGTATCTGTAGCAGATTTAATAAATAGTCAAACAGTTGTATGAGTGCCATGGAACAGTGCATTTATGTTTAACAGCATTGAAAGCTAATAAATAGTCAACTGTGGCTCATTTAAGAGCAGTCTAGAATGTTGTGTTTGCTAGGGGTGCTGATTAGCTCCTGTTCCACACCTATATTCTGGTGTGGGAGTGTAGTGGTGCAGTAGCTGATTAGACAATACAACATATATTGTCAGGAGGAGGGAGGAGGGAGGATTAAAACTATGCAGAATGTTCCATTCTACCTGCTGAAATCTGGTGGAATTGCAATCTGCTTCTGAAGTGGATTTTGGAACCTTCATGATACTTCCATGGAATTTAAAAACAGATAAACTCCACAAGCAATACTGTGCTAACCACTGGGATGGGTGCAGTAAAGGGGGTAGCAAACCCCAATAAATGAAACAAAGTCCACTGAATTATTGCACTTCACAGAATAATTTGCCATGACAAAAAGTATCAGCAAATAGCAAAATTTATTGTTTGGCAAAAGCTAAAGCTACAACAGTCACCAGTGCGTCTGCAGTTACGCCTTCATCGGGGGTGTGGTTACAGAAGCAAGACAGCCACGTAAATTGTACATCATTCAGTGACCTCATCAATGGCATCATAGTGAAAAAAGGAAAAACTTTACATTCTTAAAGTGCCAACACAAGAATTATGTAAATCCCTACTAAACCTTTGATAAAATAAATAGAAAATTACAAACATAACAATATGCATAATTTATATCACAGTTCCTTACAGTATAATTTACTTTAGTTCATACTTTTATCAAATGTTTATACATTCTTTATTTTCAGAATTTCAGTCTCCTAAAAAAGGGACATATAATGGAATTATGGTACTAAGAAAAAAGATTTAAAAAGAAAAGGAGAAAAAAGGGTTAAGAGCAAGAAAAAGTATACCACGTAAAAGTACGTCAAAGAAAGGAGGCATCAAAAAAGCACATATTCAAGGTGCAAAAATTGGAACTACATATAGCATAAAATGTAGAGCATAATAGAAGTGGAAAAAACAAATAAAGAGAAGAAGTAAAGAGAGTAGACAAGAAAAAGAGTAGGGCAAAAGGGCTATGACATAGAGAGACAGAGAGCAAGAGAATGTGTTTTCCATAGTACAGAAAGTGAAAAATAATTAGGAGATAAATAAATAAATAAAGACAGAGGTAGTGAAATCAAAAAGCTCCCTAAGTGTTATCACCCTATTCGATACTCATATAGTAACACCTTTAATCCCAGGGATCTACACATGGGCATCTTCTCTTGAAGTCAGGACCTAGAAGAAACATTCAGAAGGAAATGAGAAAATAGCAAATAAACACAATGTAATTATATTTTCCTTAGGAAGGGTTTTAAATCCCATGAGTTGTTCAGTCCATCCAGTGTTATGCTATTGAGTCTGAAAATCCATTCTCTCTCTCTCTCTCTCTCTCTCTCTCTGCAATAGCTCATTCACTCTATCACCTTCAAACTTCAATGGTGGTTGCCAGTGATACCCATAAACTTAAGTGCAGTAGGGTCCGAGTTATGGTGTAGAGCATAGTGTAGTCCCACTGGAGTATCCCTATTGTTGTTTTGAATATTTCTCACATGTTCCTGCATTCTTATTTTTAATGCTCGGGTTGTTCTTCCTACGTATAACATTTTGCAGCTGCACCATAACACATAAACCACAAAAGTTGTGTCAGTTTATAAAATCCTTGAGCTTATGTCTTGTATTACGGGTTGGACGGATGAATTCTTTACCTACATTGCAAAACCTGCATCTAATGCAGCGATGACACTTAAACATCCCTTCTGGTTTCCTACCCAGCTACAATCACTGAGTTTCAGTTCCCTCTAGTCTGCTCCTTACAAGTTTATCCTTCAAGTTTGGACCCCTAGAAAAAGTCACTCTAGGGCTCTCCCTTATAACATTCCTAAGGCCCCTGCCTGCATGAAGGAGATGCCAAATCCTGTGTGTTATGTTTCCTACTTGGCCTGCCCAGTTATTATATTCTGTGGCAAATGTAATAGGAACAAATTACAAATCACCATTTCTTTGTTTTCTCTTTAATAACTCCTCTCTGTCTTTCTCTGATGCCCTCCTAAGGGCTTCATCTAGAACTTTTTGAGAGTAACCTCTCTGTCGAAATCTTTCACTGAACTCTTCTGATTGGGCCCAAAAATCATTATCTTCTGAGCAATTTCTCTTTAGTTTAAGGAGTTGCCCGTATGGAAGGAACTCCTTTTGCCTGTGCGGGTGGTCACTGCCTGCTCTTAAAAGGCAATTAGTGGCAGTGTGTCTTCTAAAGCACTTTGTGCTAATCTCAAGATTTACATGGTTTGGTCTGGTTAAGGTTAGATCTAGAAAATTAATACTTTCTGGATCTGATTTATGTGTACATGACAAATTCAAGTCATCGGTGTTAATCCAATCCATAAATTCTGAAATTTCCAATTGGTCACCCTGCCAAACACATAGTATGTCGTCTGTAAAATAACTCCAGAATTTAATCCTGGGCAGAAAGAGGTTATCATTCTGGAGTATAGTTTCCTCCTCCCACCTGCCCAGGGGTAAATTCACATAAGTGAGGGCCATAGATGCTCTCATAGCAGTTCCACATTTCTGAAGAAAGAATTCACCTGAAAATTCAAAAAAGTTGTGTGCTAACACAAATTCTTGTCCTTCAAGAATAAATTGTGTAAGAATTTTCTCTACATCTTGATCCTTCTCTAGGAAGTATTGACATGCCATTAAACCATCCCTATGTCTAATTCTTGTGTAGAGAGATTCCACATCTATTGTAAGCCAGACCATATCTTCGTGCCACTTAACTAATTTAACCTTATTAAGAACATGTGTTGTATCTTTAATATATGAATATCATTTTACAACACTTCTTTGCAGAAAAAAATCAATAAACTGCCCCAGTTTTTCTGTGAGTGACTCCATTCCAGATATAATGGGCCTGCCCAGTAGATTCTGAACATTTTTGTGGATTTTTGGTTGTATGTACAGAGTAGGAACTACAGGATTTTCATTCCAAAGGAATTTAAATTCTCTCACTAAGGTTCCCATAGGTAATACCATTCTGTAGCAAATAATACAATTCCATCTTATATCTTACCACAGGGTTAGTTGGAAGTCTAGTATAATTCTCTACATCGTTCAAAAAATGCATCACAATTTCAACATAATGTTCTCTATCCAAACTTACTACATTCCCCACTTTATCTGCAGTTTTAAAAACAATATTCTTGTCCCCAGTTAGCTCTTTAAGAACCTTAATTTCTTTAGTGTTTAAATTGTTATTAATTGGCTGTCCTAGTTTCTCCAATAACCCATTAATCTGATTAAGTACCACTCTCTCATATACAGTTATTACAGGGTTACTTAGATAAGTTATAAAATCAGATACTGGTTTAAAGTATGTTTTCCTTTATTGAAACAATGTAGATACATTGTCCATACTTGCATTCCCCCTTAAATTACCTGCAAAATGGTCTAAATTAGTGTCCATGAAGTTAAATAGTCCAGGTCTTCCATCTCATCTTCCACTTCCACAGCTGTAGCAAAATCCAAAGAAGCTTGCAAATCAATGTTCATTGGTTGTTCAATTAAACCCATAGTCGCTGTATCACTTTCATTTTTTTTCTTTTTGTTAAAAAAGTCCCTTAACCTGATTTTTCTTATCAATTTATATACATCCACTTGAACTGGAGCATTTGGAAATGCTTTTAGATAAAAGGAATCGAGTGAGAGAAAAGTTACATTTGAGTGAAGAACCTGCTACTGAATCAGACGAGTGGAACCATGCTTTTGCTAAACCTGAGAAACTCCTAAAGAAAGAGATTGACATCATGTATAATATAATAGCATTATAGCAATATATTAATAGAAACCAGGCTCTGAGGGGACTGCATATTAACATTGTACCTGCATGCAGGTTGGACAGTTTTGAATTTAAAGAGATTTTGTGAGGTTTTGCAGATGCCTTTTTCCCATAGTATGCCATTGCCACCCATGCATCAGATGGTGAAGCTGCAATTTGTTTTGTTAAAAAAATATGTCATCGTCATTTTATTTTATGTTTTATTAGCACTCTGTCCTCCAGTTTTCTATGTGTGGCCACATCCCCAGAATGATGTCATGCAAGGGAACTGTCAATGTTTTACATACATCACCAAGGCATTCTGGGTAAATTATGAAGTTGATTTAAATGTTAGTTACTCAGAGGTGCAGTCCCTTATTCTGTTGGTGGTGACTGCAAGAGGTATTATGCTGACACACTCTCTTATCTGATTAGACTTGCATCTTGAACAATTATATCTGTAACAATTTTGATCTGCTGATGTTTTAAAATGAAGTTTACAAAAAAATATGTAGACATATGTAGCCAGGTATTGTGGGTACAATATAAAGTTGTTTTCCAATTTCGTTGCTGTGAGATGCAGTATCACATTTCTGTAGTGGCTTCAACAATAAAAGCTTGCATATGTTTATTTTCAAAACAAAGCATTGTGCATACAGTATCTAGCCGACAAGATTTCTTTACTGAGAGAGGTAGTTGTGGATGTCTGCAATACCAAGACTGACCAACAGAGGTCTCTGTTTCTTTATCCAAAGAACTCCCGATTGTATTTTTGTTCTTTTCTCATGTGTAATACTATTACAATTGTTGTATTTACCCATCATAATGTTCCTACTGTCTCTGCTTACTGCCATCTACCTAATATGCAAATTGCCCTTGTATTCTGTGTAACTGTTGTATTACTCTCTCCTCAATTGTACTTATGTATATGCTTCTGTAACTCCACTTCCCTGCCCCCCAGGATGCATCTAGAAATGAACAGTCATTGCTCAGTATGCCTTCCTGGTGAAACACTTGAATAAATAAATAAAATAAATAAAAATATGTAGACATATGTAGTATGGCATTGTGGGTACAATGAGAAGTTGTTTTCCAATTTCCTTACTGAGAAGTGCAGTCTTATATTTCTGTAGTGGCTTCAACATTAAAAGCTCTCATAATATGTTTCTTTTCAACAAGGCATTGTGCATATAGTATCCAGTGGACAAAATTTCTTTACTGAGAGATGTAGTCCCCTATTTTGGTAGTGTTGATGTCCACAATACCAAAACTGACCAACAGAGGTCTCTGTTTCAAACCAGCTTTGTTTCCCTTGCATCATGCCGTACCTCTCAACCTCTTGCCTCATGAATTAGGGACAAGACGTAAAATAATCAGGGACAAAGACCCCGAATCAGGGACATATATTAAAAACTGGTACTATTCACTCAGAAAGCTGACAGAATAAAGGAATGTATGTTAAGATGCATTTTCTGAAGAACAACAAGTCTGTAACTTTAATGTTTGACATTATTTTGTGTTATTAATCCCCACTGTTCTGTCACAAAAACACAAATTTTATGAGGGACAGAGAAACATTTTGAGGCAAAATCAGGGGCGTCCCTGAAAATCGGGGACAGTTGAGAGATATCCATGATGTCATGGTTGGGGGTTTCAGCACTGAGAAAAAGAAGGGATGGGTTATGCAAATGAAGCAGAGCACAGAAATTAAATGCGTTTTTTTTTTCAGGGAAAACAGCACTTTTTCGCAGTTTGAATGGTAGGAGATTGAATCACAACTCCTACAGGTGACTACTCCTATTTGCTATGGCAAATCTCACAAAATCACTTTAAAGATTTATGGATCACATCAGCTCTAATTTGCTCAAAGGCTTTCATTGAGCTCCTGATTAGATCAGACATAAAAAAATATGAGGAGCTCAAAGTTGTTATAGACAAAACAAAAGTAACTGTTTTGAAATTTAAAGAGAACAGTCAATTTAAAGATAAAAACAAACTAATGAGAAGCAGATTGGATAAATATGAGCTTGATCTAATTGAGTAAAAACAGGAAAAGCTATTACAAGATCAGGAGGACTTTGCAAATGACAGAATTCTTATTTGGAGGAGATCTGATCAAAGTAGAAGTAGGAGCAGAACTCGATCATGTGTAAGATTTGCCTACAGTAGAAGCAGTGGCACACAAAGTCAAAGTGGAAAGGGGCTTCTTTTTTGAGAAAACAATACATGACAAACTACCAAATGGACAAGAAGAAGTAGAAAGACAAGAAGGGGCAAATGAGTTGGAACAGGTAAACGCTATAAAGAGACACACGAGAGCCAACAGAGGGAAGGTGAGAGGCAGGAGTTACAAGTGATCAATCTGTTGAATAGAACTTTGACAGAGACCGAATACAATCTTTTAAAATGTGGGCTTTCTTTTGTCCCTACACCTTTTCTAAATAAATGCCAAATTCAAGTGGATGTATATAAAGTGATAAGAAAAATCAGGTTAAGGGACTTTTTCAACAAAAAGAATAAAAATCTAAGTGATACAGAGACTATTGGTTTAATTGAACAACCATTGAACATTGATTTGCAAGCTTTTGCTACAGCTGTGGAAGTGGAAGATGAGATGGAAGACCTGGACTATTTACTTTACATCATGGACACTAATTTAGACCATTTAGCAGGTAATTTAAGGGAGGATGCAAGTATGGAAACTGTATTTACATTGTTTCAATAAAGGAAAACATACTTTAAACCAGTATCTGATTTTATACTGAATATAAGTAACCCTGTAATAACTGTATATGAGAAAGTGGTACTTAATCAGATTAATGAGTTATTGGAGAAAGCAGAACAGCCAATTAATAACAATTTAAACACTAAAGAAATTAAGGCTCTTAAAGAGCTAACTGGGGACAAGAATATTGTTTTTAAAACTGTGGATAAAGTGGGGAATGTAGTAATTTTGGATAGAGAACATTATGTTGAAATTGTGATGCATTTATTGAATGATGTAGATAGTTATACTAGACTTCCAACTAAGCCTGTGGTAAAATACAAGATCGAATTGTATTATTTGGTACAGAATGGTATTACCTATGGGAACCTTAGTGAGAGGGAATTTAAATTCCTTTGGAATGAAAATCCTGTAGTTCCTACTCTGCACATACTACCAAAAAAATCCACAAAAATGTTCATAATCCACCGGGCAGGCCCATTATATCTGGAATGGAGTCACTTACAGAAAAACTGGGACAGTTTATTGATTTTTTTTCTGCAAAGAAGTGTTGCAAAATTATAGTCATATATTAAAGATACAACACATGTTCTTAATAAGGTTAAATTAGTTAAGTGGCAGGAAGATATGGTCTGGCTTACAATAGATGGGGAACCTCTCTACACAAGAATTAGACATAGGGATGGTTTAATGGCATGTTAATACTTCCTGGAGAAGGATCAAGATGTAGAGGAAATTCCTATACAATTTATTCTTGAAGGACTAGAATTTATGTTAACACACAACTTTTTTGAATTTTCAGGTGAATTCTTTTTTCAGAAAAGTGGAACTGCTATGGGGGTGTCTATGACCTACGCTTATGCGAATTTACTCCTGGGCAGATGGGAGAAGGAAACTATATTCCAGAATGGTAATCCCTTTCTGCCCAGGATTAAATTTTGGAATCATTTTATAGACGACAATCTATATGTTTGGCAGGGTGACCAATTTGAAATTTCAGAATTTATGGATTGGATTAACACCAATGATTTGAATTTATCATTTACACATAAATCAGATCCAGAAAGTATTGACTTTCCAAATCTAACCTTCACCAGACCAAAACATGTAAATCTTGAGATTAGCACAAAGTGCTTTTGAAAATACACTGTCACTAATTCCCTTTTAAGAGCAGACAGTGGCCACCTGCACAGGTTAAAAGAGTCCCTTCCATACGGGCAATTCCTTAGACTAAAGAGAAATTGCTCAGAAGATAATGATTTTTAAGCCCAATCAGAAGAGCTCAGTGAAAGATTTCGACAGAGAGGTTACTCTCAAAAAGTTCTAGATGAAGCCCTTAGGAGGGCGTCAGAGAAAGACAGAGAGGAGTTATAAAAGAGAAAACAAAGAAATGGTGATTTGTAATTTGTTCCTATTACATTTGCCACAGAATATAATAACTGGGCAGGCCAAGTAGGAAACATAATACACAGGATTTGGCATCTCCTTCATGAAGACAGGGACCTTAGGAATGTTATAGGGGAGAACCCTAGAGTGACTTTTTCTAGGGGTCCAAACTTGAAGGATAAACTTGTAAGGAGCAGACTAGAGGGAACTGAAACTCAGCGAATGTGGCTGGGTAGGAAACCAGAAGGGATGACTAAGTGTCATTGCTGCATTACATGCAGGTTTTGCAATGTAGGTAAAGAATTCATCTATCCAGCCAGGAATACAAGATACAAGATCAAGGATTTTATCAACTGTGACACCATTTTTGTGGTTTATGTGTTACGGTGCAGCTGCAAAATGTTATACGTAGGAAGAACAACCACAGCATTAAAAATAAGAATGCAGGTACACGTGAGAAATATTCAAAACAACAAAAGGGATACCCAGGTGGGACTACACTTTGCTCTACACCAAGACTCGGACCCTACTGCACTTAAGTTTACAGGTATCAACTGGCAACCACCATTAAAGTTTGGAGGTGATAGAGTGAATGAGCTATTGCAGAGAGAGAGTGACTGGATTTTAAGACTTAGCATAAAACCAGATGGACTGAATGATTCATGGGATTTAAAACCCTTCCTAATGAAAAGATAATTACATTGTGTTTATTTGCTATTTTCTCATTTCCTTCTGAATGTTTCTTCTAGGTCCTGACTTCAAGAGAAGATGCCCCTGTGTAGATCCCTGGGATTAAGGTTGTTACTATTTGACTATTGAATAGGGTGATCATACTTAGGGAACTTTTTGATTTCACTATCTCTGTCTTTATTTATTTATTTATTCATTTATTCATCTCCTAATTATTTTTTACTTTCTGTACTATAGAAAACTCATGCTCTTGTTCTCTGTCTCTCTATGTCATAGCCCTTTTGCCCTACTCTTTTTCTTGTCTGCTTTCTTTCCTTCTTCTCTTTATTTGTTTTTCCACTTCTATTGTGCTTTACATTTCATACTATATGTAGTTCCAATTTTTGCACCTCGAATATGTGCTTTATCGATGCCCCCTTCCTTTAATGTACTTTTCCTTAGTATACTTTTTCTTGCTTGTAACCCTTTTTTCTCCTTTTCTTTTTAAATCTATTTTCTTAGTACCATAATTCCATTATATGTCCCTTTTTTAGGAGACTGAAATTCTGAAAATAAAAAATGTATAAACTTTTGATAAAATTATGACATAAAGTAAATTATACTGCAAGGAACTGCTATATAAATTTTTTTTGTCTTATCTTTTTACCACCTTAATCCCAGGCCCCCTCTCACTCGGGCTGTACAACTCCTTCTGCATGCCCACCAGTCACACCTCTGCTGCCATGATCCATCACCAGATCCTGCTATGCTCTGATGACTGGGGGGGGGTTCAGTCTCTAACCCTACCAAAAGGGCCCCTTCCCCACCAGGGAGGAGAGTGAGGAAGAGGAGAAATCTGAACACTGCCCACCTGGAACGTGGGGGACAGGAGTGGTGCACTCTGGGGACTGGGGCATAGTGAGGGATGAATGCCATCATCTGGCAGTGCTGGACCAGGCCATTTTTCCATTTTTCTGTCCCACCCACCTCTCACGTAGGAGTGTACGGATATGGTGACCTGGGGTGGGGCCATATGATGATGTGTGGTCACCAACATTGTCAAGGACATCACCACAAGCCCCCACTCAGAGCTGCTGGAGAGTGGTGCTACTCCATCTCCCCCCCAGGAAGGGAAGCATCCATCAGACACTGGAACTCCCTCCCTGTCAGCCTCTGCTCCTGGCTCCCAGGCCAGGGGTGCGAACCTGGTTCACCAGCGTGCCGAGTGAACACCCATCGCTCAGTAACACAGGCTGGCTCCCTTGTTCAGTTTTTGATATCATGATCATACAATTACAAACTGCATGAATGCCTTCCCACTGATCTAGTGTTAGCATAGGTTTTGTAGTGGAATTGCTGATTAATATTGCATGTGCACTTTTTAACGATGTAAAGTGACAGCGCTGGAATTGCATTCTGTGTTTCTTAAAGAGCTGTCTATGTAAACTGCAGAATACAAATTAATAGGCAAGTTCAAATTCTGCAGTTTCAGCACATGTGCCCGCAAGGTTTAGTTTCAGTTTTGAGAGTGTGAGAGCTCAGACAGGGAGACAGCAATGGAAGTTAATCTCCAGTAATACAGTTAAAATTTGCAGGTTTTGAGATGGCTGCTGCAGAGGACAATCAGGCCACAGGAGAACAACATTGTAGTCTGTGAAGTGAACAAAAATGCAACACAGCTGCTTGGATTGAACAGGCTATTGTTTCTTGAACGAGAAAAGATCTGGGTAGTGATCAGCATTGCTCTGGGTGTGACTGAGAGAAAGTCCACATAGCAGTGCTGCCTCCTGCACACTAACTGAATTGATGCTGCACTGTCAAGTTAGTATGTGAGAAAACAAGTGAGTCCAACGTGTATAGCAAGGCGGGAAACCTGGTAAATTCAGCAGGCAAAGTTGGAAGACTCTGTATCAAGGTGTACCCTCACCCAATAGTGAATAGCAAGGGATAAGAGGGGTCATGTGGCTGTAGTGAGAGGTGTGTAAAGAACACAAACTTTCTTAGGGACCCAGAGATTATTCTGACTTACGTCTGGGGTCAGGATCTAGCCAGTCTTGCAGTTCTGACAAACAGAGCATTTCAGAGACCATGTTCCCAATCCCAAGTATGAAACTGTAAACATTATATTAGCATCCATGACAACAATCCATGACATGTCAGAGTGATTCATATCTGGTCTAACAGAATGGGCACTAATTAAAAGCTCGCTACAAAGTGAATAGAAAACAGTTGCAAGGAACAATAACTACTGTAGACAAGGACAGTGTGTAATTACTGTATTTGTATCAGGTTGCCTCCAGTGAGCAGTTACCACCTACCTTTAGACACAGGGGTATGGCCCACCCCTTGGTCTTTATCTAATGCCAAGAGAGTGTTGTCATATGGTGCCAGCCCTCAGCTGAAAGAACAATGACAGCAACCACAGGTGAGTGGGATTCTTGGACTGCTGTCACTTAGTGCAGTAGTGAGGAAATCAGAATAAGGAGAAAGGGTGTGAGCATTTACTGTTTTAAGAAAATTGTACTGAGGTAGCACTGATTTTCAGGTGGTGAGGTGGTGCTGGTGTATTGTGGCTAGCTGTGATGAAACAGCTGGTAGCTGGCTGGCGATGTCCTATTGCTGCCTTAGTGCCTCTCCATTATTTCTTGGCCATTACTATAGTTATTTTGGCCCTGGTCCTGATCCATGGGCTTCTTTCTGTGTTCCATGGATGTTTCCGAAGTCCAGTTCACCACTAATACCACTGTCTGTGTCATGGTGGTCAACAATGCAGTGCCTGGTTGTTGGCTGCACATTACTTGTTGTTTTCCTCAGTTGTTCTCCCAGATACTTCCCCATAGCACCTGTTGAGTGGTTGACTGTGCCATCTGACCACTATGTACACAAAACAAAACCTGTGAAGGTCAGAGTCATCTCCGGGGCCACCTCTAGGCTTTTGCACTGGAAACTGCTTACTGTACATGCCTCGTGCATTAGGTCTGCCATGTGTCGGTGACTAACCCCTCCCAGCCTTCTCCTGAAATCCAAGGTAGATCAACAAAAATGACTGTATGTGTAAACTATTTATTTTTGTATAACAGTTGGACTATTAATATATAATCATAATGCCTTGCTTACGTAACCTTTCTCTTTTGTGTTAGCAGCTGCTTGTCATCAATCAGAGGAGACAAGCAGCACAGAAGGGTCAGAAGGTAGACTAATATGGTCCAGTGGTGGCCAGTCTGGAAAACAACCCACTGCCTAGTGTGATACTCTGAAGAGGATGATGGAATGAATGGAACACCGAGGTCCAAATTAATGTTGATAGATGAAGGTTATCCAGACAAGGAGAGGCAGGAGTCATCCAAGAGATTCAATGCCCGCAGGGCATTTATTCAGTACCAGTAGATAGAGAGACACAGTTACAAGAGGGGTAGGCAACACCACAATAAAGCAATAGAGAGAACATGACTGCTTTTATCTCACACTACTAAAATAACTACCAGAAAATATTTTGAGGTGCACCTCGGCCTATTGCCACTATACTCTAAGATCTCTTAGCAGTAAGCTGTACGTAAGACTAGTACTATACAGATATCATGTTTTATTCACTACCCACAGTATCTGGATTTACCATGACCATAGAATCATAACAAAGCCCAACTGTCTGAAGTCTTCATATGCACCATTGATTCCAGTTGGTAGCTACAAGAGAAGCAGAACAGAACTGTAGAACACATAGACACAATTCCCAGCATGGACCTAGTTAAGGCCACTGGTGTGGTGAGAGGTTTTGTAAACAGACCATAGTTTTCTCGGCAAAATCCACTCTTTCCAGGGCTGCTGGAAAGAAGAACCAGAGAAGCTGGTTTCTGGAATGAACCCACTTTTGGGTTGTCAGATTCAACACTGGATGCAAAGAATTCCCCGGCCAAAACCCACTTCTAGGGCTGCCAAGGATGAAGAGGAACCAGGAGATGCATGGTGATGAATCCACTGGAGGACTACCATGACCTGGACGATGCTGCAGCACTCCAAGGGCAGGCAAGACTTTGAAGGATCTAAGGTGAAGATGGATCTCTGTTGCAAGCAGGAATCAGAAGGATCTGAATTGAAGATGGTTGATTCTGTAGTATTGATACAAGGAACTGGAACAAAACAATGAAATGGTGGATGCGTCCCGCGTTGGGCTTCGATGGACTCGACTTGCAGCGAACGACCAGGGGACAAAGACCAGGTTCTTCCAGGATGTGCACACTCTTCTGCAGAGGGTGACCAACTTCAGGACATCTGGATCAGGAACCAAATGGAACGACACTGGCATGGCGGTCGTGATGCGCTTGAACTTCGGCCAACGTAATTTCGAACTGAAGGACAGAAGAAACGGCAGGTGCGACTTGTACGAACTGCAACAAACTCAACTTCGGTGAAAGACATGGATGGAGTAGATGATCTGATGGGCGGACACTTCCTAGTGAAGAATGACAATGAAGACATCTTCTTCCAAGTAGAGACTGATTCTGGATATGTAGAACAGCAGACCACACCAAGGAACATCAATGTGGCAGAAGACTGAGTCTGTTCCCATATGCCAGCAACACTGTAGCTAATAGAAACACCTTCTAGCAATACCAAGAAAACTGCATGATGGCCAGGTAATTTGCCCGGAAAAGGGGCAAATTATCAATTTGCGGGTAGTTATTTACTGGTGGGGCAATTGTTTAGATGCATGGGGAAATTGTTCAGATACACAGGAAAATTGTTCAGATGCCTGGAACAATTGTTCAGATACACAGGGCAATTGTTCAGATGCCTGGAACAATTGTTCGGATACACAGGGCAATTGTTCTGATACACAAGGAAATTGTTCAGTCATACAGAGCAATTGTTCCAATACCAGAGGCAAATGTTCAGATGCCAGGGGCACATAACTACAATCCTAATGTCACAGGCAATCTAGGTGCTTTTAGCAATTACACAGTCTTTCAGAATGCTTGAGCAATAAATAGTTGCGTAAACAGTACAGTTAACAGTCACTTTGCAGCATATTATGTGCTAAGCATCTTTGATTGGACTCTCTTCTCACTTTAGGGCCTTTCTGGATAGAATCTGGCTACCTCTGAATGTTTTGCTATGAATGCCCGAATCACTACACTCGGATACCACTTGCTGCTAGGCCAGTTGCCCTGAACACTGGAGGCCTAAATGCCTTAATTGTTATGGGGCCTGTATGCCCTACTTACTATTAGGCTGGCTTGCCCTAACTGGCTAGGCCTGGGCTGCCCTTACTACCTTGGGGCTGGCTGATCCTACTCGCCAGGCCTGGGCTGGCTCACCCAAACACACTGAGCCAGGGCCCTTTATTACCATGGGCCTGGTGCCCTCTCTTAATCTGTGCCTGGTGCCCTTTCTTAATCTGGGCCTGGTACCCTGCTTCACTTTGGGCCTGGTGCCCTCGTTATTTTGGGCCTGGTGCTCTGCTTTGCTTTGGGCCTGGTAGCCCCTTTAAATCATGGGCCTGACTTGCCCTTTAAAATGGTGGGCCCCTTTAAATTCCTGAAGGCTCACGGAGCCTGCTGTCACTCCTGTCCCTGGTTGCCACCCCTAATCCCACCTCTTATACATTTTCATAGGCCTTTCTCTATGGCTTTGATTTACTGGCACCTCCCCGTGGGCATCACTAGCCTGCCCACACTGAATAATTAATTTTTGTAGGGTCCTTGCTTCCCGACCCTCCTGCAGCACTCAGCTGCTTCCCTGTGCACCGTGTGCACTAGCAATTAAATAAAAAAAACAGTCTTTCTTTTAATACTTCAGGCGGACAGCACGTAGCAGCGTGCTGCCGCTGACTCACCACACCACTGCAGGATTAGGAGAAGCAAATGGGAAGTGGTAGGTGCTCTGGTAGTGGGAGGGAGTGGAAAGGAGCAGTGGGCAAAGAGAGGGACAACCTGAGTGGCCTCGGACGTCCGACAGCTTGCAGGCACGATGCAGCTCTTCTCTGCTGCCAACGAGGGACTGGAGATACTTTTAAAAATTTAACAAGGGGCTAAAACAATAAAATTATGGGGCTCTTAAGCCCAGAACGACCAAACTGGGCACTTTCTTTTCTTCGTGGTGCCCCGATGGCACCACTGACCCTGCTAAACAGCAACAGAAGGAGTCTTCAAGCAGTAGAGGCAGAGCAGGCACACAGCTAAGTCCTCAGGGATGGCTTCAACAACCAGATAAGCCCTATCTTGTCACTTTGACCTACTGTGTCCTCTCTCCTCTACAGCTGCCCAGGAACAACTGAATAAAAAACAGTTCAATGTATTTACACAGCTGGATATGATATGATGATGCTTGTATAACTTGAATTCTATGTGGCTTTCCATCTCTCTATCTGTGGGCTATACCTCTTGTAGGGGTATGACGCATGGAACCCTAGGGAGGGTTCCCCCTACAGATGCCGGAATGAATGAGTCGGCTAATGGGCAAGTTAGGAAGAAGCCCATGGGTAAGAGAGACTAGCCACTGGAGGAGGATGGGTGGATGGTGGGCAACAAAAATGAATCCTGAGGGCATCCAGCAAAAGTGATGTATTTAAGCTCAATGGGGGAGTGACTTTGTTGCTCCACCCATTGAACCTCTGGGGTTAAAGCCCTCCCAATGTGCTTACACAACTGTATGTGATATGATAATGCTTGTGTAACTTGAATTCTATGTGGCTTTCCGCCTCTCTATCCATGGGATATACCTCCTGTAGGGGTATGACGCAAGGAACCCTAGGGAGGGTTTCCCCCTACAGGTGCCAGAATGAAAGAGTCAGCTAAAGGTAGTTTAGGAAGAAGCCCAAAAAGAATACCTAAATTGTCAAGCGTTGAAAATAGGAGTGATTAATAAATTCTGTGAGAATGGCTAACTTCCTGAGGAGAGAGGGGAAAGCCAGGCCACCATCCGGCTCCTCCAATAGCGGAACCTAACTAACTAAGAAGAAAATCACTAATTCTAGCTAATATTATGACCGTTGGCACGGAGGAGAGGGAAAAAAACCTTTCTGAGGAGGAAACCTCTGGGGATCCAAGGTCTAGGTCGCCTTACCTCCAGGCTGATGACGTTTGATTTTATGATATATGTCTTTAAAAGAAAGGGTTCGGTGAATAGAGGGATGAGAGTAGGGATGATGATGATGTAATGGGTACAGTCTCTGAAAGAAAGTAGATATAATATGGAACATGAGGCTGCGTAAGGAATGAATACTAACTTGAGGCAACAATGAATACTGATAGTGATAGTCATCACAGGAGGTCATCAGGTGGATAAGGTAGCGTGATATCTGATAATGGGAATAACTGACAGAGGCAAGAAGTAAACGCTGAGGTCGATCGACATGATTAAGCGACGCGAACAATTAGATTGTGTTGTTGTAGTTGAGGAGTAGCATCGGAGTCAAATGATGGAATGCTTGAGGTTAATGACGAAAATAGATAAGCGTTGCTGGAATTAATGATATGCTCGAGTAGTCGATGGAAGATGGATCGAAGGAGTGTGGTTAGAAAGAACTAAATCCACGTATGAGATAAGGGAGCGAGCGTTACAAGATGTGCTCACGAGAAGATTCCAGATATACTCGTGAGGAGAAGTATAATAATGCAGACTATTTTACAGAATAGCATAAGTGGGCATATGCTGAGAGTAAAGAGCACTTTTGAATATGTGATATAAGCGATTAGACTCTGAATGATTAGATCCTGGGGTTGAAGTTGATGAGGTAGTATGGAATTCGATGATATGAATATTCTAGAGATGATGTGATGATATAAACTTTGAGGTAATGCTGAGTGAATGATAACTGGATTTATGAACTCAATATGATTGGGGTTATGGACTCGATACGTGATGCAGGATGTCCTCGGTTGATAGGTGGCATAGGAATTATGGTAGATATGCCCAAAAGAATATCGAGAGCAGGTCAAAAGTGGAGGGAAGCCTGGAGAGCTGGAACTAAGTGGGAAGAGGAAGAGACAGGAAGGAATGAAATTAGACGGGCACGAAGGAAGGAAAGGAAGAAGGCACCTTGAAAGGAGGCAGATGCCGAGGCTAAGAAGTGAGATCTGAAATCAAGGGCAACTCATGGGACGCGACCGAGGATTAAAATCGGATGAAGCACGAGGAGGAAGGAGCAAAATAGGACGAGATAGAAAAAGGAGGGAAAGGAAGCACAGAGAGAAGCTAGGAAGGCGGAATCCTGATGAGCCGGTATAGAACCCAAAAAGAAGGAGACAGAAAGGAACCTGAAATGAATATGTATGAAGGAAGCAAAGGAAGTAGGTTCCTCATAAGGAGGGAGAGGCAGATGCCAAGGAGGGAGATCTGAAACCAGAGGCAACTCAGGGTAAGTGATCTAGAGTCAAAACAGGATGAGGTATAAGGAGGAGTAAGCAAAAGTGGACGATGAATGACGAGGAGTGAAGCAAAGAGCGGAGTGCAGCCAAGATGGCTGAATCCCGAAAGCTAGTATGGAATGGAAAGAACAGGAGATGGGAATGAATTTGAAAAGAACTTGAATGAAGGAATCATGCTCTATGGAGTGATATGCACGATGATGCTCCTTGAAAGAAGGCAGACACTGAGGCCAAGAAGGTGTGTCAAGAACTAGAGGGGCTGCGAACCAGAAGGCAAGCTCAGGACAGCGATTGAGGAGAGGAAAATTAGATGATATACGATGAGGAGGGAAGCCTTGAGTGGAAAGAATCCACAATAGTCAGGATGAGAATAAGTGCTAGGCTGAGGGAAGCAACTAGAATGGAAGAGGTACGATGAGTAATAGATGCTAAGAAGGCAGGGCACACAGAACGAAAGAACAGAAGGCAAAGGCAAATACGGATGGTGCTTGCCACAAAAGGTTGGCAGGTTGATGAGGTAGCAGATTAGCAATCAAAAGGTACACCTGGTTGAGCAAGGTGAGGAGGTAGTTGCCGATGCGAAGGCGAGAATATCACGATGAAAACAATGAGACCTTGACAGTGAGGCAATGAGATAGAAAGTATTAAATAGAATGATGAAAGGCATGAGGCTCCTAGAAAGGATACATATGCCAAGGCCAAGAAGGCATATCCGGCACCAGAGGGTAGGTGAACTAGAAGGATGGAATGTTTTAGAGAGCAACGTAACGAATGAGACTACTTGAAAAGAGGTAGAATCGGAAATGAGTAGAGCAATGTGAGTAAGTAGTCTCCTCGAAAGGTAGTAGAATCAGAATGATTGTGAAAGGAACTTGAACGATAGTGGAGAGCCTCCATCCAGCCCTAAGTAAAAGGTAACAAACAAGAAGGCACATCTTCGAGAGGACGGAAAGGCAAATCAAGTTAGTAGTGATGGATGAGGAGTGAGGCCATGAATAGAGTGAACCCATGAAGGCAGGCACTAGAAACAGCAAGCCTGGAACTCAATAGGTTGAGGAAAGTAAAATAGGAATAGATGAAGTACTAAAATGGATTGGATCCATGTATGCTGACGTGGGAAAGTGAAGTACGACAGGACTAAGGACGGTAAGAATGGCAAAGATTTAGCGAAGGACCCAGCCGGGTAGGAAAGCAAACTGCAACAGGGCAAGTTGTAGGAGGTCAGACAGAGTCTGCCAGAGTGTAATGCCATAGAGGCTGGAAAGCAGGCCAGACTGAGGTAGCCGAGACATGGTAAGATAGGGGAACTCCAAAGAAATGCAGAGGCAGAGCCAAGGAAGAGCAGAGAAGGACAAGGATCGAGCAGGACCATGGGATGAGAGATAGCCCCAGGAAGAAGGCATGCAGCGCTAACAGGAAAAATGGAACTGGAGGGCCATGAGGCAAGGAAAAACGGCCGCAGGTCGAACAGGTGGCACGGGGCCACAAAGGTAAATAGAAGGAATCCAAGATGTCTGGCATGAGGATGGAAGCCGGTACAAGAAGGTGCCGCAAGAATGACTGTAGGGAGGTCAATGGGTAGTGTAAGACCCAGCTGGCACATGGAGAATGAGGTAGTGCAAGGTAGCAGAAACAGGAGATGACGGACAGGAAGGCTGGACACCAAAGCAGAGATGGAGGTGAATTGACTTGCAGGATGAGAGATGGAAACCTGGGCACATATGCAAGCCAGGACTGGAGCAACGCCACGATGGCCGATGTGAAATGGATAATGATAGAGCAAAGCCATGAGGAGAGTAAAACCGTGACGGCTGATGCTGAATGGATGACGAAAGAGCAAAGCCATAAGTGGAATAAAAAATCCGTGATGGCTGGTATAAATTAAGTAGCGAATAACTAACTGGAGACATGAATCTGAGACATGCAGCAGGGCCGTGGGTCGATAAAGAGGCGTATGAGCAAGGACAAGTAGCCAGATATGGGATAGGGGGAACCCCAAATGAAGGCACCAGACAGTGAAGGAGGGAGAGCACCCACTAGAGGGAGGAACGAAGGAAAGGATATGGAATGGCAAATGGAATAGGCCAATGCAGGAGTCATGAAAGGGAAGGAATGGTAATGATGGGAATGGCAAAGCATGAAATAGTGGCAAAGTGCCAAAGGAACAGACATGGAATGCTTCAGAAAAAGCATCATAGCACAAATCCCATTATGTCTGCAGCCATCTGGGAAAGATTGCTAGATAGACAGAGGGTTCTGGGATCTGGGTATGGAGTCACAGACTGGCTCCTAAGTGATGATATATGAGGTTTTTTTTTTGTTTTTGTTTTTATGCGCTTAATAGGTAAGGAAGCACACTGGCTCACGAGAAGTAGCATATACCCCAGTCAAAGAAGCCCCAAGAAAGAACGGTCATGGACAAGAGACATGGAAACCAGGAACAGCTCTGTACCAAAGTCAGTGAGGCCACGAAAGGGAGCTGCACCCTGACAGGAAAGTATATGATGCAAGAAACAGTTGGAAATAGATTATCATCATGGCGATCCAGGACCTGAACCGAGAATTGAATCAGGAGCCCAGACATGAGACGTTCACGCAGGGAGTTAGAAAAGAGGGAGGACATGTGGAAAAAGGAGGCGCCCTCTTGCACTCACCAGCCCATCCTGGCTTTAGGTATGAGTCGCTGCATCCAGGAGAAGTGGCTGTCAAGGAAGGCAGGAAGATCCACTACGAGGACCATATCAGAAGAAGCAGCTGAAGGGAGAGAGGGAGTGAACCAGAAACCATGAGCAGCGCACCACCGAATTGAGGAGCAGTATGACATGGGGCGTTTCGGGGAGCTGCTAAAGGTAGAAGAAAAGAAATGTGGATGCAGTGGAGTAGGTCACGCTGGCAGAGCCAGGATGGGGGCTGTTGCAGGCAGCTGTAAGTAGGAGGAGAGGCGAGGCGATAAATAGGAGCCAGTAGCAGAACCGCTAACTAACCGTAGCACTGAGCAGGCTAAGAAGGGAAAGTGTAGTCAGGCAGCTGAGTGCCCATGGGGGGACAGAAAGTCTTGGGAATGCCGACTCAAGAAAAAACAAATAGTAACACATGAAGCATAATTCAGGTGCCAAGGCGGGAACATGAATCTGAGTGCCAGAGAGACCAGATAGGCGATGGGACCAAAGCCAGAGAAGCCACGGACCAAAAAACAAAATGGGCGCTCACAGGAAGAGAATGGAGGCCAGTGCAGAGCAAGGAGAGAAAGCAGCAGGAGCGAGAGAGCTTGGGGAGGAAACAGAACTGGACGAGGCAGTCCAGCGGGGAGAAAGGAACTAGGTGAGGGGGAGAAAGATGCCAAGAATACGAGAGGAACATGGCAGGCGGGGAATGGAAAAGTGAAGGCAGAGAGCAGAGAACAAGCTAGGAAGGGCAGAAGCAAATCAAGGAAGGCATGAGAAATGGGAGCAGGAGAAAGGAACAGCCGACGTGGCCTCCGGCTGCAACGAAAATGAATCCTGAAGGCGTCCAGTAAAAGTGACGTATTTAAGCTCAGTGAGGGAGTGACGTTGCTTCACCCATTGAACCTCGTGCTTAAAGCCCTCCCATTTAACTTTCAAACTTGAACCCCAGGGTTCTAGAATGGCTGGAGTGGAATGCTGTGCATGAGCAACTCAGCACAACATTCCATCCAGGCCATTGTTACCAGAGCTGCATGAAATCTATTTTTTTACAATGCTTTAAGTGCACAGGGCACTATTCTTTTTATTTACAGCTGTTTCCCCACAATAGGGAAGGGAATTAACTTGAGGGGCCCCTTTTCACCTATCCCCTGCAGTCTACACCTGCAGCAGGCACCTTGGGCACCTGAAAAAAAAACAATTTGTTTATTGCTTTTACTTTTTCTGTGATGCCCCAACTTTGGGACATTACATTAGCCTGTAGACACTGGTATAAAATGTATGTAATATTTCAATGAAAAATTTAATTTTAGCTGTGAATACAAGGGACTGTAAGTCCATCCTCTCAGGCCATAACACACTTCACAAGTATGGATGAAATATGTGCATTTTGCACACAACTTGTTCTCCATTATCTTGTCCTTTAAAATGACATTGAAATGAGGACCATTCCCTGCAATCTCATGCTGTCTGTGTTGTATCACCAGTTGTTTATTTAGGTTCTTCCACTATGATGCTGTGGTTTATGTCATGGACTGCACCCCATTGGACTTAGTTACCTGTCAAGAAGGATGGATCTTTACCAGGAAGTGAGCTACCAGAGACTGCATGCGTTGGTGACTGCATTGTGATTACCAAGCTTGATGTTATGATTGTGGTCCCATGATATCCCCTTCACTATGGGTCCTTTAGTGAACAGTGAAGCCTCTGACTGTATAACTGTATCCTTCCTATCACTGTTTTCATTGTTATTATGAAATCATATATTACGATTTCTACAACTAGGGGGGCACTAATAGATTTAGGGAAATAATGTATCTCACTACAAATGTGACCAGTGGGATTAATAAGCGATGTGCAGTGAGGATGAGTTAAATAAATGATTTATCTGCACAAGAGTAGTTGGACCTTGGATAACGTCACGAATGGCATAAGTCATGAGTGAGGTGTCTGAGGTCAAACTGCTTGAGTCCAGATAAATCATTTATTTAACAAGTTCCCCATTTCATATTCCGTTTATGCAATAGGGACTTGCTTTTTGGTGTAGTTTTTTTTTTCACATTTCATTTAGTAGTTAGTTTTTAACTAATAGAGGGGATATTTTTGTGGTATTCCCTTTGTTATATTTGCAGCGGGATAACTTGGGACACTAGCACAGTAGCTAGAGCTCCTATGTACCTATGTGTTTAGTGCACCACTTTATTGGCTCCTATTTTGTGTGTGGGCAGACTAAGGAATTTTCATAACGTAGTGGCAGTAGGTCTCGCTTAGAGAGGGAACTGACTTGCCAGTATGCTTTCTGTTTGCTTTTTTTTAATTGGAAGGCTCCGCCTGTGGCTCGATGGACAAGCATCTAGCCACTTCCACTTTCTGAGCTATATAAACAGTTCCCCTCAGCCTCCTTCTGAAGCTCTTTTTCTTTGCCAGCTGGAGTCTCTGTCCATTTGTCGTCTGCGGCTGGCTGGGGCCTGCCCCCACCTTGCCGCTTCTTTCTGCTGGACTTCTGTGTTTTATTCTTCTGCTTCTGGTTTGTATTTTGCCTCTGGCTGTGTCCTTCCTTTTGTCACTTCCCCGGTTTTTCTGTGTTTGTGTGTCTAAGTTTTGTTTTGTTTTGGGGGAAACTTGGTTTCTTACCTCCTACCATTGCTCATTTAGAGCTCAAGCTACTTGCTTTCAGTTACTTATATTGCTATTGCATTCAGTACCTGTGTTCTACTCCAACCAATCTGCTCCCCATGCTATATGCCTAATTGTTTTCACCTGATTCAGGCTCCCTCTGAACCCTTGCTATGCAGCTCAATCATGCCTTCTCAGCTTAATCTACCTCTCACATGGTCATAGCTGCTTTCAGAGCTTTGTGCTTCCCTCCATTCTATCGCTAAATATGGGATGTGTGCCCAGAGATTGGAGGTGGGTGCACCTGGTACCTCACCACGAAAGTAGGCCCAAGGACAAACCAGGGAACTATAGACCAGTGAGCCTCACCCCAATTGTGGTGAAACTGATGGAATCTATCCTGAAAGAAAGGCTGGTGCATTTTCTTGTGGATAATGATATGCAAGACAACAGACAGCACAGGTTTGTCGCTGGCAGATCCTGCCAGACAAACTTGGTTGATTGTTTTGATTGGGTCATGAGTGCACTGGATGAGGCTCATCTGGTAAGTGTAGTCTACCTGGATTTCAGCAAGGCCACTTGGAAGGTTGACCTGCAAGTTGAGGAGTCTTGGTATAGGGTGGAAGCTAGCCTGTTGGGTAGAAAACTGGCTAAGGGACAGGCAACAGAGAGTAGTTGTGGGGGGAGAAGCAGCAGAGCCCAGGGCAGTGACAAGTGGTGTCTCACAGGGATCAGTACTGGGACAAGTCCTGTTTAACATTTTCATCGCAGACATAGTTGTTGGGATCAAGAATAAGATCAGCCTCTTCGCCGATGACACCAAGATCAGTACTGAGGTGAATGGGGAGGAGGGTGGCAAATTACTGCAGGAGGACTTGGCAAGACTAGACGAGTGGTCGCACACCTGGCAGCTTTGGTTCAACACCAAAAAGTGCAAGGTGATGCATTTCGGAGCCAAAAACCCAGGATACAGCTACAGGATGGATGGTATCAAACTGTCTACATCCAATGAGGAGAAGGATCTGGGGGTGCTGGTGACTGGGGAATTAAACCACTCGGTCCAGTGTAGGAAGGCAGCAGCTAAGGCTAATAGGATGCTAGGGTGCATAGCAAGGGGGATAACTTCCAGATGTTGCAAAGTCATATTGCCCTCTACAGGTCCCTGGTGAAGCCGCACTTGGAGTACTGTGTGCAGTTCTGGTGCCTGTACTTGAAAAGGGATATAAAACTACTAGAGGCAGTGCAGTGAAGAGCAACAAAGATGATCCAGGGGTTGGGGGATAGAACTTATGAGGAAAGACTAAAAGAGCTCAACATGTATAACCTGGAGGATAGAACGGGGGGAGAATGGCCCGTCAGCGCAGTGGTTGGATTTCCGCTTGCGACGCCTGAGATTCGGGCTTGGGAATGGACTGGGGAGATGGAGGGCCAGCTGGGGAAGAAGGATTGAGGCATCTTTAGGCTGCTTTCCTTCTTCAGGAGAAGGGTTGGGAAGAATGTCTGGCACGTGATGACTCCTAGCGGAGGCTGGAAGGAATCACTAGTGCAAGCATATAACAGTAGTAGAGGGGCGGGACAGATGCAGGTCATCATTGTACGTCTCCCCCCCTTGGGGAAAAAATCAAGAAAAACACAGCTCGCGTCCGCCTCTATGAAGCCTGCCCCTGCCCTAATCAGCTTTTGGGGCCGGCTCCACAATTCTAGCCCCATGTTCACGGCACTGACACCTTAAGGTGTTGCAACCCCACCCCGAAGGGGCAAGCCAGGGGTGTATGGAGTCTGGCTAATGAAAGTGGGAGCAAAGGGGTCTGTGACCAGGCAGATCCTTGGCAGAATGGGGGCAACAAAAATACAGAATTAAAAAAAAGAAAAGAAGAGAGAGAGGGGACATGATCGAGACCTTCAAGTACCTGAAGGGGATGAACAGAGTAGGCTTCCAGGGTGGGTTCACACTCCAGAATGGAAAAAAATACCAGAAGGCACTCCCTGAAGTTAAAGGAGCACAGATTCAGGAGGGAAAGGAGAAGGCACTACTTCACTGAAAGAGTGGTAACAGGGTGGAATGCACTGCCTGAGCAACTCATTTCAGTGCAGACTGTGGGGTGCTTCATGAGGGGGTGGGACAAATTCAAGGGGAAAGTACATACCGGGGAGGCACTTGGGTCGGGAAGAGTTAATTGGAAGGGGGCAGCTGCAGTCTAATGGGCTGAAGTGCTGCACACTCGAGCCGACTACATAGACCATATGGCCTGTATCTGCTGGCAATTTCATATGTTCGCATGTACTACCACTCATAGTTACTTCATGCTGATGCTATTCCCTGTTTGTATGCTGCTGTTATAAGGACAGCTAAGCTACTGCTGATGCTGTAAACTACCTTTAATATATGCATGTGGTTCTCGACCCCTTCCATCACTTTCTTGTTTTTCCTACAGCAGGGACTTGGAAGTGTTTGGGGAGCATGGCCCCATGAGGCTAATGACTTATATTCTAAATCCTGTCTTCGCCGCCAAAAATCCTCAGAGTATTTGTCACCTTCATTTGACTTTTGAATGCCTGGCTGACTTGCCCCACTGTCATAGTGCTGCTTCTCCCACTTACTTTCATGTCCCACCATTGCTGCTGTGTTTTGCAGACCTTCGTGCAGGCCTGACTATTGTTACCCTGCTCTACTGAACTACCCTGCCTTACTGAACTATGTCCAGATCAACTTCTAATTACATCATCATTGCTCATTGCTCCCTGCCATCTGCCTACGCAAGGTCTCAGCATTCAGCCCCCATTCAGCTCCTCATCAGTCTCTGGGGCATGCCAGCCATGCCATTTTGGTGCAGGGTTCCCTTACAGCCGACGGTCTCACTCTGCACCTAGAGTCCGCAGCCTGAGCATGCGAAGCTTGGGGCAGGGTCCTTCTCACTTGACCAATAGCTGGGAATGTCCTTTCTCCTGGTGGACCTTCAGTAGTCAACCGTACCAACAGCACCTCAAGTTGTAGATGTTAAGACTCAGCACTGAAGGGGTGGGGCTCTCACGTGGACCCCTTTAGCTACCCTAGCAGATTCAGAGGCACCCTTCAAAGCTAGTCTCCCCATGACTACCTCTAGCTCACCTGGTCTGAGGGTAGATTGGTAGGCCAGGTGAGTGCCTCAGCAGTCGTTGCTCTCTTCCTCCTCCTCCCACCTTGGTTGTCCATTGTTGTAGAGTGGCACTCGCAACCTTCCACAGAATTCCTGTTAGAGGGATTGAGAGCTTTCCTCCAAAATTGGAATATTTTCCACCTCCTTTAATTGGGTTTCCAAAGCGCAGCAGCAGAGCTGTCACTAAATAAAATACCCCAAGCCTGGAGGAAAGCGACCTAGGCCTTGGATCCCCAGATATTTCTTACTCAAAGGTTTTTTTCTCTCCTCCATGTCTCAGGTCATAATTGTTAGTTAGCATAGTATTCCCTAGTTCTGTAGGCAGGATCCACTGTTGTAAGGAGGGGGATGGTGTCCTTTCTGCCATTCCCTCTCTCCTTAGGAGGTCCCCTCATTCTCTCTTGCAACCCATCAAACCATGCCATTGCTAACCTGCGCATCCCATTATGTTATCAAGCTACCTGATGCTTTATCCATTACTATGTTTCAAAACTACTGATTGCTTATATGATTCATACTACCACTTTCTTTTAGGGGATCCTTCCTAAGGTACCTGTTGCCAAGGGAATCATTCCGCTGCACCCCTAGAGGTGGAACCCTCTAGAGGGTTCCTTACCTTCGTATCCCTACAGGGCGGTAATTCCTCTAGAATAGAGAGTGTGAATGGCCAAAACCTAAGTAACACAGTTGCACAAGCATAACACTATACTGGCTGTGTAGGCCATTGAATTGGAAGGCTCTGCCTGTGGTTTGATGGACAACCAGCCAGCCTCTCACACTTCCTGAGCTATATAGGCAGTTCCCCTCAGCCTCCTTCTGAAGCACTTTTTCTTTGCCCTGCCATCCTCCCCTCCTCCTCCAGTGGCAGCGCTTCTCTCTGGGGATCCTTCCTAAGGTACCTTTAGCCAAGGGAATCATCCCATGGCACCTCTAGGGGTGGAAACCTCTAGAGGGTTCCATGCCTTTGGTACCCCTACAGGGTGGTAATTCCTTTGGAATAGAGAGTGTGAACGGCCAAAACCTAAGTAACACAGTTGCACAAGCATAACACTATACTGGCTGCATAGGCCATTGAACTTAAATGAATGACACTTGTATTATCTGGTTGATCCTGCCTTTTGGTTTCAGAGGTGAGACAGTGTGTTTGTGGATGCAGTCGGGGATGGAGCAAGTGGGTGCACATGCATCGTAGTGCTCACTCACTTGTTCACAATTCACAATTTTGGCATTTCTTTTAAAAAAAGTTTTTTTTTTCCTTCGGTTACTTACTGTCCCGTGGAGAGAAGAGCTGAAATGGTGAGGAGGAAGCGGCAGGCGACATGTGGAATTAGCTTGCAGGTGGGTTACTGGCAGTGGACAGAGCAGGGAGAAAGAGCAGCATTACATGTAGAGCTGATGGTAACAACCATGGACTGAAGAGATTGTGCACTAGTAGGTGTGGGATGACAGTTCAGCAGCAATCAGGATACCAAAAGGTTAGTGTTTTTTTTTTCTTTGGGACAAGGTGATGCTGACAAACATTTCTGAGAGAGTCTGTGATAGTTTGTGAGGGTGGCAGAGTAAATTAAACTGTAGAAAGACGTATCAGTGGGGGAGACTTGATGGCGACAGTACTGCATAAATAAATCAGTGATGATGACAGTACTGTACTGATACATTTGTGGACTACACACTTATTAGTATAGCACTGATGTCATCACCAGTGTATTAAGTTGGCTTGCACTTGCACAAGCAACATCTTGCAGTAGTGGCACTTTCAGAGGTGTGTCAGTGTTGTGGCCAATGCGGGGACACTTTATTAGGTGCATCCCTCAGGCGCCAATCAGTGTGCATGCTGGTGATGACAGCAGTTTCAATGAGAGCCACAGAGTTGAGAGAAATCTGCCGCTCCAATGAGGTGCAGTTTCCTCATTGCAATGGCAGATGACAGTCCTGGCCATGCGCATTACAGTGCACAGTAATGTGCATGGCCAGAGTTACCAGCGGAGTTGCAGTGTGCCTTTCCTGGTGAAACATTTCAATAAGTGAAATAGCTGCGGCATGGCTTTCCACAATGAAGACTCCTCCCACCCTATACACACTCCCTGGAAAGCCAACACCGGGGTGCCCAATCCCCGTGTCAGCATGTCTCCCCCATTATCTGGCACACTGAGAGCTCACCCCAGTGTGCCAAAACATGGCGGCTCCTGCTGCCCACCACACAGTCTCACAAAGCTGACATCAGGGGTGCCCAGTCCCTGTGTTAGCATGTACCCCCCCATTAATGTGGCACACTGGGAGCCCACCGCAGTGTACCGAAATAATTGCTTCTGACACCGGGATGCCCATTCCTGGTGTCAGATGCACCATCCCCCCAACCTGTCTATGTTGTTTGCTGACAACAGAGTGCCGAATCCCCATGTCGGCAATGGCATGCACCCCCCTACTGTGGCACACTGGGAGCCCACCCCAGTGCGCCTAAATGTTTTTTTTTTAATTGTTTCCCCTGTAAGATAGAAAAACCGTTCCCCATATTCTTTCTATTTTATTTAACCTGCAAAACCGAAAATGGTCCCTCGTGGTCTCCCCCGTCGCCCTCCCCCAACCTGCAGCCTCCTTCTGCGCACCCACCTCCCCGTACCCCACACGTACCTCTGGAGGTCAGGAGCAGTGATCTCCTACAGTGCTGCACACGTCTGCACTCTTCAAAGGCAACCGTAAACTGAAGAAATAAAGATAAGTTTTATAATGGGGGTTCAACTTAGGTTGATATTTCAGCCATTTATTTAAATTTTGGCTCCAAATTTTCAACATGGGGTTCTTGGGACCCCACCTCATGAACATGTCATTGCCATTTTGTTACTCAGTCCCAAAAGGTGATTTCGTGGTCGCTTCATTGAATCACCTTTCAGGACTGATTAATGAAATGACAATGCCACTGTTCACGAGGGGAGGTCCCAAAAAGCCCATGTTGCAAATTTGGTGATAAAATTCCAAACAATGGCTGCATCATGAGCATGCATTGAGCAGTTTCTACGTATGCTCGTAACTTCATCAATTTTTTATATATTCACTGCAGATTTTCAACAATGTCATTTATTCACACCTCCTTAAGAACAGTACAGCTGTCATTTTTCACATCCTTCCTGAAACATGTTTTACACCGGTGGCACAGAATGGTGCGGTCACTGTGGGAAATCAACTTTTGGGACAGATTAACAAAATCACAGTGCAGCTGTTCATGAAGAGAGGTCCAAAAATCCCCATGTTGAAAATTTGGTGAAAAAATGTAAAAAAAATGATTGCATCACAGGTGTGCATTGTGCAGTTTCTACACATGCTTGTAATGTCACCAGTTTTTCATATTTTCACTCCAGATTTTCAACATTGCCATATTTTCACACCATCTCATGAACAGTACAGCTGTCATTTTTCACATCCTGCTTGAAATGTGTTTTCGCACCTGTGGCATCAAATGTCACCTTCGCTGTGCAAAATAACTTTTTGGGTAATGAACTGATAGTGCCACTGTTCATGAGGTGGGGTCACAAAAAGCCCATGTTGAAAATCTGGAGTGAAAATACCAACAAATGCCCGGGGTGTTAGGGTTTCCAACTGTAACATCCCACTCTATAGAGACTGACAGGTGTTGGGGTGTGACTTGGAATCATCGGCTGCAATGCTCATGCCATTCCACCCCACACATACCCTGCAGCCAGTGTCAGACATCAAGGTGTGCCTTGGCGTCTTCAGCCCAAAAGTTCACTCCATTCTCCTATACTGCACCCATCTCATCATGTTTTCTTATGGAATGGGGTGAGCATAAGGCCTGAAGACCCAAAGGTACACTGCAACACCTGTCAGTGTCTGCAGGGTAGGGTGAGGTGAAATGGCATGAGCGTTATGGCTGATGACCCAAAGGCACACCCCAATGACTGTCAGTCTCTGCAGTGTAGGGGTGGGGTTGGCATCAGTTCAATACTTCCCTGCCATTCCTATTATGCATCTGTCTCTCTAACTCCTGCACTACCAATGCCAATGCCAGCAAGCCAACAATCGGCATTGACAAATGCTCGTTCACATAGTTGCCCTGATAAACATGTTTATCAGGAGCCTTCAGAGTCCATGCCTATTGCATAAATGCATTCATCTAAACAGTTGTGTTTATCTCAATAGTTGCCACATCATTCATCACCCCTGCCAGCACTACTTCCATGACTAGGAGCCACTTTCATTTTCCCACAGTAGTGGTGGTTGTACACACACTATCCTTCAAATTGCCACCATGTAAAAAAAGTAGACTAAGTGAACAGAAATATTTTAGTTACAGATTCCAGTACATTGTACATTTTTCTCTTTTGAACCATGAGTTTCTTCTTCCTGTTAACCCACACCAAATCCTATTTTGTACCTCTCCAGTATAGTAGCATTCCAGCCCTCCCCCCGCTAGTCCGCTCACCTGTCAATGCTGATGTGTATACTTATAGTCATGGCTTCCCTGTTCAAATAGGCAATTTAATGATTAAACACTTGTTTTACACAAGACTGATATTGCTGAGCTCAGTTTATCACATAGTCTTCACATGGCTATGTATTACATATGCCCCAAAGTTCACCAAGCTTGTTTACGCACATGTTCAGCATGATGCAACATCATAGCACAGCAATGCTTGTGCTGCAAGTGGCAGCACATAAGGTTGGTCCTCTTGAAATTCTCTTTTTCCCCAAATAATCATTTTATTTTTATTTATTTTTATTTATTTTATTACAACTAGGATTACAAGTACCTTTGAGCCAAGATCTTTTACAAAGATTCTGCATCAGAGAACAAATACAATACAAGTTGCAGAAATAGGAACAGAACAATAAATTGGTCGGCATATTAGGTTACAATGGTAGATCAATACAATAGCTAGAATAAGTAGAACACAGAGTAACAGAAGGATAAGTAGCAGGGAGGGTGGAAGATGAAGATAAACGTGAGGAGTGAAGTTGGAGAGGCAGGAATTGCAGCCAGAGGCTGTGGTCATCAACTGGGAGCAGGCTGAAACTAGTCAACAAAAAAGGAAAGATCATTGAGGGCTCAGAAGAGGTGGGGGGTGAAGGAGAGTAAGGAGTGGTGAAAAGAAAGAAGAAATAAAAAGTAACATAGAGGGAAAGGAGGGGGTGGAGATGTGGTAGGTGATAGTTGGAGGGAACAAAAAAGAGAGGGCTGAGGAGATTATAGGTAGCATTCACAGGAGCTAGACTCAGTAAGGTGGAGGTGGAGTTTATGTTTGAATGAGCCAAGGGTGGTAGTGGAGGAGATGTCAGACTTGAGTGTATTTAACCAGCTAGGCACTCTGAAGGCAAAGGATCTTTGGCCCTGAGAGGTGTGACGACGGGGAACCTAAAGGAGCTGGTATTCAGAGCCCCTGGTGTTACGTGGCTTTAGTCTAGAACTAAGCAGTGCTTGGACTCCTGGCAGAGTGAGGCCCATGGTTACTTTCTTTGCCATAATGCAGGTTTGGTATTTTATGCGATTTGAAAGTTGAAGCCAGCCAGATCGGGCATACAGGTCACATGTATGAGTGAGACGATGAGCACCAGAGATAAGCCTGCAGGCCTTGTTAAGTGATGTTGAAATTCATCTCAGGGCAGTGGCAGAGGCAGAGCCATTGATTATAGAACCATAATCAATGATGGAGACCACCGAGCTTTGGATGGCAATCTTCAGTGCTTCTGCAGTAAGGTGTTGTCTATATCGGTAAGGTAGGCCTAGGTGCATGTTTGCTGATTTGGCAACATTGTCTATGTGTGCCCCATAGGAGAGATTTGAGTCCAGGGATAACCCTAGGTATTTGAACAACTGCACTTGCTCAAGGGTGTTGCCACTGCTGGTAGAGATAGCTAGGGGGTGAGATCTATGCTTGTTTTGAGAGCTGTTAAAGAGCATTACTTTGTTTTTTTTCATGATTGAGGACAAGCTTATGATGAATGAACCAGTTTTCCACTGTGGCAAAGCCTTGCTGAAGATTAGTCTGCAGGAGCATGGGTCCTTGTGGGAGGAGAAGATAACAGCGTCATCAGGATAGAGGATAATCTGTTCAGTGCAAGATTTCAGGAGTGTGTTAAGAAAAAGGCTGAAGAGTAATGGACCCAGAATGGATCCCTGAGGGAATCCAGATCGGACCAGTCTGAGGTCCGAGAGTGTCCCAGCAATTTTGACTGGTTGAGATCTGTTTTGCAGATAGCCGTTGAACCATCCATCCAACCATTTTATGTTTAATTCATGCCTTTTTTTTGTATTATATTTTTATTGATTTTGCAAGCAAGACTCACATCTCAAGTACACACAGGAGGATAGCATTATACATATTTAAGATGATACTGCACTCTTATAAAGTACTAATGAGACACCCCCTCCAGCGATACATCATAGGGGGCAGTAACAACAGATACAACTTATATTCAGTTGTGTTTAGAATTGAATGCAGCCAGGAAGTCCAAATGGGATTCATACAAAGGATGTGTAATACAACAAATTCCTTATTACCATATTGACTGTATCAGTCTAAGTGAATCCCCCAATATCAAAAAAGATAAAACAAGCTAAAGAGATCTTAGATACACGAACTACTAGAAGCAAATAAGCCATACAGGATTACCCCAGCTATAGATTTATTTTCTGCCTCCTGCTAGGCTGCTCAGCAGTGCCCCCAATTCATGCCTTTCATCTGTCTTGTAAGCAGTTAGTTTGTGGAGATCTGTGAACAGGCACAATCAATAAAGGAGCATGAAATATCTGTCAAAAAGCTGACAATGTCCCTTTAAGGGCAAAGAGGGAAAATGCAGGGTAAATGTCTGGTGGGATAGACCAGTCAGGGAAAAAGGAAAGAGAATGCTGATTGTCCAACCAATGACTTGGCATCAGAGAGAAAGAAGAAATGGTGGTCAGAGGAACATAAGGAGTAAGAGGAGGAGCAGGGGCAGGAAAGACTAAAGATAGCAGCACAGAGGAGGGAACCAAACCAGAATTTAGAGATGGGGGAGGTGCAGTGGTAGAGCCACCAACCATCAAAAGAGGGGAGAGAGAGAGAGAGTGGAGTAGAGGGTGCAGTGGTGGGTGCAAGGAGGGCAGCTAAGGGTGCATTGACAGAAGTCATGGCAGAGCTGATCTAATCTGTCCAGAACAGATTTAAGAGCTAGGCCGTATGCCACATCACCAAAGTCAAATATTTTTCTTTGTTTATAGAGACACACAGACCCCACATTCTGTCTGAAAGGAGCTGAGCAAGCATGACGGCAAGTCCTAAAACAAATCAGGAAGATGTTTAAGGGCCAGATACAGGAACAGAAGACCACCTGTGGTCGAACTCCAGCCCATGTACCCCCCCAAAGGCTCTAAAAGGGAGGTAAAGGGCTTAGGGCTTGTCAACAAAAACTTCTGTTTGAGGCAGAAATGAGTGGAGAGGCAGCTAAAGGATGTGTCAAGGAAGCTGTAAGCTCTAGCTACAAGCCAGCAGTTAGCTGGCCCTGTGGCCACACCCTCCATCCCACCAGCACAGCATGTTCTGACTGAGTAGGTGACACACTACTGGGCCACCTATTTTTCATGGGCAATTATCTTTATAAACAGTTTTTACTGTTTTTTGTGAATACTTATTTTTGTACATAGTAGTGTTGAGTTGTCTGATAGTTATTGCATATTCTTCTGTTTTCAAATGCTAAACATTTGTTCATAGAAACTGAGTGTTTGTTAGGCTAATTGTCATTGTCATTGCACAGGTTTTAGAGACACAAGCAAAAAACAATGGCAGTCCTCAAGCCAAGCCAAGCAGAGTCACAAAATCAAGCAGGAACACAAGTATGTATGTATATTCATTTTATTTGTTCAATCATATAAAAGATCATTACAACAAATTTATACACAATAAACATTACATTTTACTTATAAATTACAAAAATGTCATACAAAACAGCCTATAATTCCAAAATGACTATCTCTGAATTGTACCACTCATTCTTTTCCTTATTTTCTGTATATTGCATAAATAAAGAGCAGTATTTCTAATAATATCCCCATCTTCTGGAGTAAAAAGAGTCCTTATTATTATCTCATTTATACAATCTATGAAGGAATCAATAACTGGACACAACCATCTCTGTCTAGCTGCTCTATACCAC
Source organism: Neoceratodus forsteri (assembly GCA_016271365.2). Classification (NCBI taxonomy): domain Eukaryota; kingdom Metazoa; phylum Chordata; order Ceratodontiformes; family Ceratodontidae; genus Neoceratodus; species Neoceratodus forsteri. Next base: position 1,134,729,101 of record CM057455.1, on the reverse strand, counting down.
TGACATTTTAGAATAACATTTTCTAGATCTTTCTTCTCATTAGATCCACAATAGCAATTGGAGAATTATTGGTCATAAATCTTATTAAACTTACACTTGAGCACATTGGACAGAAAAAAACCTATCCAAAATGTTGCATAAGTCTGACACATGTCAGGATGTTCCAAATATTCTAAATAGTAGCAAAAATAATGATAGCAGTCATTTTGATTGTACCAAATTGCAAACTTTGAATTCTGTATATAATAAAGATCATGGATCCTATATTTCTGCATAATCAACTGTTTAAAAAATGACCCATAACTTTTAGCAATACAGATACCTTGAGTAGTCAATACAAACAAATTCAGATACCCCACTGAACTTAAAATCTTTTTTACACAAGTCAGCCAATTCGACTTTTTGCAGTCCAGAAGTTCCCATTTCATTTTTTCCATCAAACGTTTTTTTGAAAAACGCTGGTCTAATAATAAAGTAATCCTAATCCATAAATTTATCACACGTGATTCTGCCAAAGCAATGAGATTAGAGAGGCCTAGTTCAGCTCTGACAAACTGTGCAGGAGTTGTTCTAGGAAAACCAGTAGCTCTTTTTAGCACTCTAATTGCTGGTTTTTCCAATTTAGAGGTATGTTTATGATCCCATATCTCACATCCATAAAGGATTTGAGAATTATATTTTGTATCTAGTGATCTCAAAATTGGAACCAATGAATTGCCACCATATTTATACTTAAACCTACTTATGGCTTCAATAGTTCTTTCGGTTTTAGATGAAACACCCTCAGAGTGTTTATTCCACTTGGAAGGAAGATGATATTACAACTCCTAAATACTGGTATTCATTCACAAGTTCCAATCTCTCAGAATTTATATACCATTTATACTTGCACAAAGAGCCTCCCAGGACCATGATCTTTGATTTAGTCAAATTGATTTTCAAGAAGTTCTGGTCTGCAGATCTGGCCAACTCATCTAACTTGACTTGAAGTCCCTTAGGGGATAATGACAACATTAATAAGTCATCCACATAAGCAAGTATTCCACATTGATCACTTCCAATTTTTGAGGAATCAGATTTTAAATTATTTATATTAACTAAAAAATTATCTGTATAAATTGAAAAAAGTGAGGGAGCAAGGATACAGCCCTGTCTCACTCCACAATTGGTACTAAAACGCTCTGTTAAGCTCCCCCCAGTATTTCTAACCTGAGCCCACGTATCAGTGAATAACAATTTAATGGCATTTATGAGTTCTGAATCAATTCCATGATTTCTCATGGTATACCACAATAGTTCTCTATTTATGGTGTCAAAGGCTGACGTGAAGTCAATAAATGCCATAAATAACTTCTGACTTCTCAGTCTAACATATTTTGCTTGTAAATGTTGTAATATATATAGGTTATCAAGTGTTGAGAAAGGATCACAAAAACCAGCCTGACTCTGAGACAAACCACCCAATTTTTGTATATTCAGAATTAGTCGATTAAGCAGAATTTTTGAGAATATTTTTTCCATAGCTTATAGGATGATAATGTGCCAAATTCTCAATATCTCCTTTCTTGAAAATGGGGACAATCACAGAACCCCACCATGAATACGAATTTGATTAGTAACTAAACATGTATTATAAAATCTACCAGCAACTCAACCCATTTTATTTTCAACTGTTTATAAACTTCAGTGGGAATTAAGTCTGGACGGGAGCTTTATTATTTTTCAAACCATCTATTGCCTCACTACTTCCATCTTTAAGATAGTAAGCTGTGATACTGCCTCTTGATTAAATGAAATATACACATGTGACTCTTGAAAAATAATCTGTGTATAATAATTACACCAATCACTGTCACCAAGTGCACTCTCAATGTGATTAGAGACCCACTTACATCCATAAGCTATCAGTTGCCAAAAAGTACTGTCATCTCTGTCTCTAATTGCCTGATTCATTAATTCCTATTGATGTAGATAATATAGCTTCTTTTTATCAACTAATAGTTTCCTATATAAATTTCTTTCCAATCTCAATTTAACCAAGTTATCTGGAGTAGGTATATGCTTATACTTCTTTAATTGTACTCTCAATAAGTGCTTCCGGGTATAGCATTCATTATCAAACCAGCTTTTCTGATTTTTTTTATTATTAAATGCCTCAATATAAATACCCTGTTGAATCTTACCCAAAATTTCATACACATTTTTATTTTTGACTCCAAAGTCTGTGCTAATAATTTTATGATATTTATCAAACAATAATTCTAGATCTGAGCAGGAATCTAGATCTGTTATACAAGTCCAAATTAATCTTTTCCTACCACGAACCTCTACATTGATTTTATTAATTATTAATGGAATTAGAGAATTATTACTCATTATTTTAATATTAGCAGTCAAATTGACTGGATAGTGGTCACTCTCAACCCTATCATCAATTTTGAATGTCTGCCAGAAATTCAAAAGACCTCTCCAAAATGCCAAATCTATAACTGATTCTGCAACAGCAGTATGAAATTTAAACTCCCTATCAGTATCACCAAAAAGTATACCATTTAATGGAAATATACCATTAGATTTTAACAATTCAATTAACCTTTTACCATTATTATTAATAACCAGATCCTTGGAACTCCTGGGAAAACTAACAGCCTCAGGATAAATAAAGCCTAATATAGTGTCATCAGCTAGCCCATCATAATTCCCTATTCTGGAGTTTAAATCACCAATTAATAGTAGTTGGTCATCCAGAAAATCTTCTGCAATTTGAGTAATTTGACCCTCTAATTTAAACCAAATTTCTTTATCAAAAATGTTGAAGTCCTAGGTGGAACATAAATGTTACATAAACTTATTGAAAACCCAACCTCTAGTAGTCTAATTATCTCAGAGTGCCTATTTAGCTCAATCATAGAACAATGTGTAAAAACGTTAATTTTAACATAAATAATTAACCCTCCAGCTCTCCTACCCAAATTGGACATCTTGCTGCCTGGATACTGAAAAGTTTGAAAACCATCCAGTTTTATATCATCATCCAGTGCATACCAAGTTTCTTGTAAACAAATCACAGAGAAACCAGATAAATATTCAACAAAATCTTTGTCTACAAATTTGGCCCTAAGTCCCGCAATATTCCATGATAGAATATTTAAATAGCTATAAGAATCTTTAATCTGGCCACTTGGTGATTTAATATTTAAATCACTAGAGGTAATTATGTGTTTTGCATTTTGTCAATCGTCTAAATCTTTCAATAACCTGCATTTATTATCAAGTTTTAGGTCAGTCCCATCACTTTATTCAATAAGCTTTTGCATTTCTTTATCAGTACCAGACTGTCCCTGAGTTTTAATAGCATGATTATTTTTAACCAAAACGTGCTCATCAAGGATCACTGAAGATGCAACAGCATGAATTCCCAAACTATCAAGAAGTAATGATTTTGCCAGAATATTTTTGCTGACTTCCTTATTGAAACATAACACATCCACCTGAGAGTATTGATTTAAACTGGGATGTCTATAGACATCCAATATTCCATTTCTTCCCAGCTTATTCCCAATAATATTGGAAAGAAAATTACACAGTGAGAATTTTAGCTTATCTCTAGTTTCTCTCTCTCTCTCTCTCTCTCTCTATATATATATATACACATCTCAGACCCAAAAATGTGAGTGAGACAGGGCTGCATCCCGCATCCCTCGAATTCATAGATCCAGCACAATCATCTACTAGCTCAAAGTTCAAATTCCCAATGGATAACCCCTCAACATTTCTCCAGATATAATAAAGTACCCCTTTGTGATGACTAAAAACCTTAATCACTGTTGTTTTCTCACTGGAGGATGTAACTCTAGAAACAAAGAGTTCATCATGCTCCACAGATAGACCAACTATGTCTCTAAGAACAGACAATACATGATTCTTTAAGAATTCATCCAACCCCTGATCTTCCAAATGGAGGCCCAGTATTCTGATATGACTCTTACAATTCTGAAATCTACTACTACTAGCATCATAAACTTCATTATTCTCTTTAGAGACTTCCTGACACAGATTTATCCCATTTATTACTTCAACATCCTGTTTGTCATTTTTCTCATTTCCCAAAATGTTAATTTGTGTATTTCCAAATGGTAAATCCTCTTTCATACCAGTTTGTTCATGGCATTCAATAATGTCTGAGCCAGGTATTTTATTTTCATCCATAGATGACAAATTCTCAGGGTGAAACCTTTTCTTTTTATTCCTACATTTCTTGTTTCTTTTGTTATCATTCTTAGAAGGACTATAAATATCTTTTTTATTAAATTTTTTATGTAATGTACTGTGTTGCATTTTGCATGTTATTTGTCCTTGTTTCCCTTTACCCTTCCCCTTTTTAACAATTTCTCTATTATTTGTTTCAGCTTGAAGAACCTGGTTAGATATTCCATCTTCACTAATTGGCAAGGGGTCTTGACTATCAAACTTAACTTCATTTAGAACAGGACTACTCACATTCACAAGGCTATCTGGCTCTTCTGCATAAATCATAGAAACCGAAATTGTATCTCTTGTTGAATGATTATTGTTAAGAATGCCAGTTAAATTGTCCAGTTTAACACCATTAGCTGCTAGATTTATTTTTAAATTCTCCAATTCTTCTCTCACCACCACAAATTGTTCCAATGTTATCAAATTAGCTGCATGTTGATTTTTCAAGATATCTATTATGTTCTGACTAAGCGCCATAGGATAATACATCATTGAGGTCTTTGGACACTCTCCATAGGAGTTTTCAGGAGTAACTGAATCAATTATCCTGGGAATATGATTATCCTGGCACACTAACTTCACATGTGGCGTATCCTTGGGGTTAAACTCAGCTCTTAATGACTTTAAACCCAATATTGTATGCTGCAGATCTGTCAATATATCCCCTAGACTATCATTGGGAGCAGATTTATCTTTCATAGAGGTATTAATAATGGCAGAAGTATCAGTAAAAGAATTATCAGAATTTTGGAGATTGTCATTCATATTCATTTCAAATCCAGATTGCAACCAATGAGTCTTAACAGAATCCAACAAAGATTTTTCAGAGTCTCCGTCCAAGGGGTTAATCAAGGGGTTATCTAGTACCATCTGATTAATATTATATAAAGTCTGTGTACCTACCCCCTTTTCATCTGTTAAAGCTTCAGCATCAACATAGGTCTGAGGATTTATACAGTTGTTAACAAGATTCATATCATCTAGTTTTAAACACTCCTGGTCCATCCAGGTTAAATGATCTGTTTTAACACAAATTTTAGAGTCTACAGAAACATAGGAAACCAGACCTTTTGATGTCAAAGAGTCTACCAAATCTAAATCTAAATCCCCCCTTTGTGAAATACCCAAATAGTCATTATTTACGTTACTATTTTTAGGCTCCCTGTTTGGTTTAGCCACACAGTGAGCCACAATACATGTTTGCTTGGTCAGTTTAACATTGCTAAGGTCTTTAACTGACATAGTCCTAGACCTAGGACTAAAAACAGTATGTCCCGGGTGTAATGCTGATGTTAATGGATTTAAAAGTTCCAAGGACAAGGCTCCATAATATCATTATTGCTCCCATTAGATTCTCCCTCTTTTTTTGTTATTTGGGATTCACTTCTTTATTTTTTTGATCTAATCATTTTTCCTTTTTTTATTTTTAATCTTTAAATCCCGTTTTTTCCTAAGTGATGGAGAGGGAAAGAAAGGGGTTGCCTCTGGATTTAAAACCCCCTAAACATTGTCTCACATTGCCTATTGATTGTGCTGTAGTAACCACCATATTTCAAAAAAAAAATATCACAATTCCACTTCAGCTTCTTATGTAGACTCCTTGTATCTCCTTGATTCTTAATGCTCCACTCTACACAGTAAGGTTAAAATTCTGTTGTAGGGTTCTTTCAATTGCTTCACCACTGACCACTGACCACTTCACCACTAAATCCACAGCAGCTGCAACAAAAGGCTTTGGGCGGAAACCAAACACTCTAAAATAAATCCCCCCCAAAAAAGGAAACTTAATAAAATCTAATAAAATCCAAAAAATCTAATAAAAAGCAAAATATGTAGGATCAGCACCCATAACATCACACCATATCACTCCATATCAAGACCAATGCTTTTACCATATAAAACAGCAACTCTAAAACTTACATAGCCATCATGATCCCAATAAACGATACGACCAGCAATAATTCACTAGAATCAGCACGAAGCAGCACTCATGTACTGAAGGCAGAAGCCAGGGAACCAAAAGGAAAATGATGCCTTTCTTATCTTAATCCAGACAGCACTCTAAAAAGTAACAACAAAGGATATGGAAGAAAGAATTGGAAGATCGCTTAGCACACGGCATACAGCACTTAACTTATCATTAACATTAAACAGTTATTCAAACAAATGATTTGATCAAACTCATGCTCAAACTCAATCAGAGATAGTTCAGATATAGAATTACTGTCAACAATTTTCGCTTTTCGCTTTTCACTTAGAATTTGAAATCCAAAAGAGCCTGAATTCGCAATATAGCCAAGCATAGATATAATGCTAACCTGAGCTAACCCGAGCTACAACTAAAGCACAACTGATACCCCTCACTTGGCGCTAGCGCCTTAAATCACTAAAAGACACGTGAGAAGAGCAGCCAACCCACAACTCTCTTATCTATCCAAAGAAGTGGCGTGAAAAAAAAAACAATGTAAAACAATGTAAATAATAAATTTAAAACTGCATAATATTAAATAAAAGTTACATCCAGGATTATACAGTATCAGAAACACCATACAACCTACTAGTTGAGCTGCCAACTGAGTAAATAAAATTGCTTGTGTATTAATATACTGAGCAGAGCAGAGCATTCACAGTAAAAAATTAAAATAAAAACACTCTCAAACAGCTCTTAAAGTTCACCAAAATTCCCAGCACACTTTTTCAGTCTTTTCAGTCTTTTCAGAGTCTTTTCATGTCTTTTCCACACAACCTTTTCTCTACAACTCACTCAGCGTTTCTTCTAGGTTCAGCAAAGTGAGTAGGCAACTTTTATAACATCTTTCCGTCCTCAGTCCCCTACTTCATGCTCACAAAATCAACCCAGATTCAGCTCATATTCTCAGCTCATATTCTCGTATACCTCTGGATGATTAAAACCAAGACTGTCCTTGCACCATGAACTTCAGAAGCTTCACAGACTTCAGGCTTCAAGCCACAGTCTTCGGACTTTCCAAGTTCTACTGGGAAACTTTTTTTTTTACTCGTAGCCAAATTTCTTTAAACATTTTCTTTCCAAATCAAAGGTCACATAAAACATATAGTCACACAACAGCTGATAGCTCAGTAATAGCTTATACAATACAAAACCCACATGGTAAACAGCTCATCCAGGATGCAAAATATTTTTGTTCCTTTTTTCCACCTCATACTGGTAGGACAGTCTGGCAGAACAGGAGACTTCCCTTGAGTGTCTTCCTCAATTCTTTGACCCTCTGCAGGGCAGCTCACCTGCCGCAGTATCAGGGATCCCTGCCCACCACTGGGACTCCACACTTATTCACTGTGAGGAAAAAGAGCAAAGAAGAAGAGAAAAACACAGGGACCAGATAGCACAGAACAGGCTGGAAAGAACAGAGAGTTTTAAAATGAATAGAGCAATGGTAGCATACCTTTACTTAAAAAAAATGCTTCTCTCTGTCCCTGCTTACAGAGCTTCTCCACAACCTTCTAGCATGCAGCCATCTTGATCCTCTCTTTCAGCATGTGCTAATATTCACTCAGGAAATTTATTCTTGAAAATTCAAGAGTGCAGCAACAGCAATAACAGATATCGAAACATAGAAACATAGAAGTTGATGGCAGATAAGGACCACAAGTCCCATCCAGTCTGCCCATTTCTTTTTCTGCCTTATGAATGTGCCATAGGGCTTTGCTCTGTCAATGGCCTATCTATTCATACTCATCTGTATTGCTCCCTTATGCCTATCCCATGCCTGTTTGAAGCCCTGCACTGTATTCATATCCACCACTTCCTGAGGTTGTCTGTTCCATGCGTCCACCACCCTTTCTGTAAAAAAGAACTTCCTCACATTACCCCTTAATCGGCCTCCCTCTAATCTCATGCTGTGTCCTCTTGTCCTGCTATTTTTCTTATACTAAAACATGTTAGACTCTTTCACCTTGTTAATGCCCTTAAGGTGTTTGAATGTTTCAATCATATCACCTCTCTCCCTCCTTTGCTCTTGGGTATACATATTGAGTCCAGTTAATCTGTCCTCATATGTTTTCTGATGCAGTCCCTGTCCCATTTTGGTTGCTCTTCTCCGGACTGCCTCAATTTGGTTAATGTCCTTGTGAAGGTGTAGCCTCCAGTACTGCATGCAGTACTCCAGATGGGGTCTAACCAGTGTCTTGTAAAGAGGGATTATTACCTCCCTCTTATGACTTGTGATACCCTTACTAATACACCCCAACATCCCTCTAGCCTTACCTACTGCTTTAGAGATCTGCTTGGATGATTTCAGGTCATCGGTGATGATGATGCCCAAGTGCTGTTCTTCCCTTGTGACTGCCAGCAACTCCCCCCTCCCAGCCTATAGGTGGCTTCAGGGTTTCTTTTCCCCTATGTGCATGATATTGCACTTCTTTGCATTAAACCCCAGTTGCCACTCTTCCGACCATTTTGCCAGTTTATTTAGATCTCTTCTCCTTTTGCCCACCCCATCTGGATCATTTACTCTGTTGCACATCTTGGTGTCATCTGCAAACAGACAAACCTTACCCTCCATTCCATCTGCAATGTCACTGATAAAGATATTGAAGAGGACTGGCCCCAGGACTGATCCCTGAGGTACCACACTTGTGACTTGCATCTCTTCTGACTGTATACTGTTTACCACCACTCTCTGTTTTCTGCCTGTCAACCAGTTTGCTACCCAGTTGACCAATGTCTGACCCACCCTGAGCCTATCCAGTTTATTAATCAATCTTCTCTGTGGAACAGCATTGAAAGCTTTGCTGAAGTCAAGGTAGGCAACATCAACTGCTCCCCCTTAGTCCCCCACTCTGGTTACCTAGTCAAAGAAATCTATGAGATTAGTTTGATAGGACCTTCCTTTTGTAAACCCATGCTGTCTTGGATCCTGTGCTCCTATGGATTCCAGGTGTTGCACTATCCTTTCCTTAAGTGTCTCCATAATCTTGCCCACTACTGAGGTAAGACAGACTGGTCTGTAGTTCCTGCTTCTTCCCTGCTACCACTCTTGTGGAGCGGGATCATATGAACCCTTCTCAGTCTTCTGGGACCTCTCCTGTACTCAGAGACTCACTAAACAGTTCTGATAATGACTCTGCTGTTGCACCCTTAGCTCCTTTAGTACCCTGGGATGTATGCCAGCAGGTCCCATTGCCTTGTCCACCTTCAGCTTATCAAGCTCTTGTAGGACCCTTTCTTTTGAGAAGGGACTAGATGCGCTCCTCCCCCCTGTGTCCATGATGCAAAGCTGTGGACCCTGCCCTACCTTCTATTCAGTAAATACTGAGCAGAAGTATCTATTTAGGATAGATGCTTTTACATGGTCCTCTTCCTCACACACACCCTTATCCCCTTCGATCTTAGCAATAACCCCTCTGAACTTTCTCCTTTCACTAATGTATCTATAGAAAGTCTTGTCACATTCTTTCACTGTCCGTGCTAGTGTTTCCTCAGTTTGGGCCTTTGCCTGCCTTACTGCCTTCCCTGCTTCCCTTAGGGAAGTTTGGTATGCCTCCATTTCTTCATCCTGCTGAGTTCCCTTATATTTCCTGAAGGTCAGCCTTTTGGCTCTGACCTTTTCTGCAACTATTTGAGAACCAAGGTGGTTTCCTTCTTCTTTTGCACTTCCTTTTCTCACAAACACAATGGGATATTGCTTAAGTATTGCATCTTTAATGCAGACATCGTGACTCAGAAATTATATGCCTTCCACCAAGCATAAACGCCCCAGCGCTTTGACTAGTGTGACACTCTGCCCCTGCTTCTGGTTACCTGTATGATATTATTATTATTATAAATAAATGGTCTGTGTATGAAATTTCAGTGTGTGAGAGATTTGGCTTTTAAATTACAAGGTCAGCAGCTGAAACCACAGGATATAATTAAAACTGACCAGGGGAACCAGTTAATTAACTATCTTCCTTCCAGTAGGCATTGTATTACCTTTCATGACCTACTAATGCTTTTTAAGTTGGAAACTAAATGTACATTTTATGATATCAGGAATGGGACATCATTTACACTGATCCTGTATGCTTTTGAGTTGGTGACAGAGCCTGAGATTGTAAAACATGAAAGGGGATGTGTTGATCAAAGACTCTTAATTTGGGAAATGACTTTTTGCTGATGTTCACATTTATTAAGATACCTCCTGGTAGAACTTGTAGAATTAATTCTAAAAGGAGGAGCCTGCTGACCTCATCCAAAAGAGGGCAGGGGAAGATAAAGTAAAAACATGAAACATGGCATATGAATTCCAGATATCATCTTGGGCTCTGAAGAAACAAAGTTCTCTCTAACTAAAAGAGCACTTAGAAAGGTAAGGTAGAAAGGTAATACTATTTACCCTGATACCAATTCATGGTCACATGGACATGAATGGAAATTAACAGGAGGTATGTTCAGGAGAGATGGGAGGAAGTAATACTTTATAGAAAGGGTAGTGGAACCTTGGAACAGTTTGACTGCTGAGGTGGTAGGTATGAAAACAGTCAGGTGTTCAAACAGGGCTGTGACATAATAGAGAATAATGGTTACTGGGGGCCACAGGACCAGTAAGGAGAATACAGAGAGATGATGGGAGGGTTAGTACCCTGGAGGAACAGTAGGTTCCAGGATTTATAGGGAACTTGGGCAGACTGGATGGACCTTTGGTCTTTTTCTGCCGTCATTGTCTATGTTTCTATATAATAGTTAGAAAGCAATTACGTCTTTTGTAGTAGGAGTGTTGTTCTGAAACTTCCTTTTTGTTTGAAAAGATTGTAAGCTATATGATACATTGTTCTGTGTTTAATATTACTTATTTTACAATTTTTAGTAAAATACCATTTTCTTGAAATACCGCCTGCGTCTTCCCAGTTTTCTTTTTTGCATGTGAAGTGCCTGTATTTTTAAATCTGACACAGTTTAAAAGGCTTGATGGTGTTACTGAGCTTGGAAAAGGTAAGCATATCCCTAAGGTCTGTTATAGAATATAAGGGTTGTGAGTGTCAGTGGCTCAGTAGGTAGCACATTCGCCTCTGAGGCCGGGACATCAGAGGGCTGTGGGTTCAGTTCCCACATCTGGCACTTGGGTTAATATCCCAGTACTGACACTGTATTGCAGCATGAGAGGGGTGCTGCACTTCTGAGGTGCCATCTTTCGGATGAGACATTAAACCAAGGTCCCATCTGCCTGGATTGGTGGTAGTTTAGGAGGATGTTAAAGATCCCATGACACTTATTGAAAAAAGTAGGGAAATTTCCCCGGTGTTCTGGCCAAATTTCCTTCATTCACAAAAAATACCACCAACAGCTTAATCTGGTTCAAGGTCAGTTGGCATTCATCTGTAACCCCCTTCCCCAGGTCATGCCTGAAAATAGGCAGGATTTGTCTAGTGCACATACCCGGTCAACAAAAACTAAATAAATAAAGGGTTCATTTTGGAAACCTGGCTGGGTGTCCCTGGTGAAAGATTGTACTGCAGTCCCGAAGAGAGTACATATCTGAGCCTGTAATTGGATATGTTAGCTTAAGGTTCACAGTTTGAATCCCCTCTGAATTTGTGGCTAAAAGGTGATTTGGATCCAAAGCAGACAGGCGGGTTACCCTGTCTGTTACTTGCTCACACTATTGCACTCTGGGGTTGGCACTGTGGGAACAGAGGGCCTGACCTGTGGAGTGTGTTTGTGACAGTTGGGTCTTTGTCATGGGGCAGTTACCTGTGTAAAAAAACCCTCTTTTAAGTACTGGCTCACATTCACAGCCAACCAATCATGGTTGTGGCTTTACAGAATGAAAAAGTAAGTAACTATGTGATTATTAGTTTTAAGGGAGGTGCGGCCCCACTAACCGCCAAAGTGTATTATATAGTGAATTATTGGTCTAAAATTGATTGAACATACACTAACAAACCCAAAACAACTACAAATAAAAATTTCTCTGAGATAAAAAAATGTATCACTGGAAAGGGTGGGCAGGGATCTGAAAAAAAAACTGGAGGGGCAGTCAAGGGTATGGCAGCTGAGTTTTAATGCAAAAAAAGTGCAAAATAATGCACTTGGGCCATAGAAACCCAGTGGTGGAATACAAAATGGAGGGAGTACTGCAAAAACCAAGCAGGAAAGGATCTGGGGGTAATCATATCGGATGACCTAAAGGTGGCCAGGCAGTGTGACAAGGTAGTCAGGAGAGCTAGTCAGATGCTAGAGTGCATACTATAGGTAGGGGTATCACCATCAGGAAGAGGGAGGAAGTGTTGCCCCTTTATAGATTGCCAGTAAGGACCCACCTTGAGTATCGTATGCAGTTCTGGAGACTACATCTCCAGAATGACATAGGGCCCGATTCTAAAAGGCATTATGCCTGGTGCAAGGTGATTTATGCTGTACCCAATGGTGTAAATTGCAACTTACACCAGGCATAAAGCCAGTTGCTATTCCAAAAGGTGCCTTGCACCATGCCATATGGGGTTGTGCAAAACGTGGGTTATGCCACCCATTATGCAATGCACCCTTGCCTTTAGTAATACTAGAGAAAATCTTAGATCCCACTGAAAGAAACTAGCTGTATCTAGGGCCTACACATCAAAAGATACCATTATTTTACAATAAGGAGCATAAAGGCCTGGAATAGGCTACCTAAGGAGGCAGCTGAAGCATCTAGCTTTCTGGAATTTTAAAACATATTGGATAGATTATTTTATTCTAAGTACAAGATGATTAACATACCCACATGTGTGGGGCAATCAAATGGGGTTTAAGCCCCCTTTTACCCATCTAATCCTAGTAATCCTAGTAAATGCCTCCACCCGAGGTTAATAAGGTACAGGTGGGGCAGAGGTATTTTTCAGAGAGAAAAGTGCTCAAGAACAAGGGGCATGCTGTGAAGCTGGAGGGAGGTAGATTAGGTAGAGATATAAGGAAGTACTTCTTTACAGAAAGGGTGGTGGATTCCTGGAAAAGCCTTCCAGCAGAGGTGGTGGGGGTGAAAAGAGTGCTGGGGTTCAAAAATGCCTGGGACAGGCACAAGGGAATCCTTGAGGTAAGGAAGGGGAGAACAGACAGTGCCGTAGATCAAGTATGGTCTACGGCATAAGTGAAGATAAAAATGGGCAGATAGGGTGGACCCAGCAGCTTTTCTCTGCCTTTAGAAATGGATCCATGTATTGTTCCTGAGGTTAAACAGAAAATATTTTTTAAAACACTTTGTCAAAATAAATCTCAATATAGTTTTTAAGACTTGTCATAGGAACAGTGGAGTTTTGAAGAACAATGTTCAAAGCAAACTTTCTTAAAGGACCACTGTCCATCTATTTTTGCATTTTGTTATTTCTAGATAAAAAAATAAATATTTTGATTGCTTGTTTTCTCTAAAATTCATTGGCATTGCTAGTTGTTTTATCTGCTTCATTTCTTAGTAGAACTGAAATGCATGCTAATGGTGTAATTGTACCAAGCTTTTTGTTTCAAAACATTGATCTACTCTCATTATACACTTCCAAAACATTAGGACATCCCCCAAACCATGTAGTCACTCATGATTCAATAGGATCATCTCCTTCCACTGTATTATGAGTGACTAGACTATGTTGAGGATGTTCCAAGTCCAGGAAAGATGCAGTGCCAGTTTATCAAAAGAATGTAAATGAACATGTTTTTGTGTGGTACCACCAGTATGGTGGGCAGGCAGTTTTTTCACTGCTGGAAAGAAAAAAAAGAATCAGAATCAAAGTACCATTCACATAAATAGTCTTTACAGAATGTGACCAATTATAAAATATGTTTTTTAAACTCAAGACATTTTGATGCCTAAGTGGGTTTATTTATTTATTTAGCTTTTGTTTATCAGGTAGGTGCACTACACAAAAAATGTCTATTTTCAGGCAGGGCCTGGGAAAGTACAATAGCAGGTAGAAACAAGTAATCAAGGATGTATAGTTAAAAAATATACAATCAACAGAAAGTGCAAAAGGTAACAAAGTTTATACAACAGTTGTGGGTCTGTATCAATGAAGATATTATTGCTATATCATGGGCCATTAGTGAGATATCAAAGATATCTTCATGCAGGTATGGCAAAAAGGCATGGAACTCATTTATAATGTTCGGCCTTATTAGCAGTAATAACCATATTAAAAGGCAAATAACCTGAAAATGAAAAAATGATTGTACGTACGGTACTGGGAGCAAGAACGTTGTTCAGCACAAAAATATCTACGAAAGGAGTGGTGTTTTATTTACAGGCACCTTTTATTTTTTTAGAAATGGCAAAAACCAGCAGACAATTTTTTTTCCCACTTTTTCGACAAACAAATGCGAATAACTTTAAAAGTGAGATATCAAAGATATCTTCATGCTGGTATGGCATGCTCCCATTCAAAATTTATCTGATCTCGCTCCTTGCACCTCCTCAACGAACCCACCCTGCTCCGAGACCTAACAAATGCTGACTGGTCACCAATCCTTTCGGTGTCAGATGTTGACATTGCCTTATCCCACTACTGCGACATCTTCAGTGCATCTAGGACCTCCATGCACTCCTCAGGAAACTTAGAGTTAAATGCTACCACCATCCTTGGATCTCACCCAATCTTATTGCTTTGTGTCATTCCAGAGGCAAGGCATGGAGGCTGTACGAGACCACCCATGCTACACGTGATCTCCAGTCCTGCAAACATCTCAGAAATTGCTGCATGAAGGCCATCTGTCAATCAAAATCCTCTTACTTTAAAGCACAACTTTCATAACTCCCTGCATCCTTCTGGAAGTTGATCAACTCCTTCTCAACCCCGCCCAAGCAAGCATGTCCTGTCCTGAACTTTGAGGGCAGGTCGGTCTCAATCCAGAGTCTGTAGCAGAACTTTTCAATAAATTCCTCATCTCCTGTGCTGTGCCCGACCCCCCTCCCATGCCCGTCCCCACCTCACCCATCCACAACCCTACTGAACCTACCTCCCCTACCCCTGGTTTCTTTTTTCTCCTTTCATGCCACGGGAAGTATTCAATGCAATCACCGCTTATAAACCAATCTAACTCAGCTCAGATGGTTTGCACCCCAGACTGCTCCAGACATCTGCCACTGCCATAGTTGCCCCCTTGACACACATAATAAATCTCTCTCTCTCCACAGCCACTGTTCCAGTAGCCTGGAAACTGTACAAGATCATCCCTCTCACAAAAGTGGAAATCCTGCTTTACCAGGAAACTACAGGCCCATCTCACTCCTCCCTCCCTTATGAAGGGCCTGGAATCCTAATTTTGTCCAAACTGTCAGACTTTCTCTCCTCCAACAACTCTCTCTCACCTGTGCAGTCAGAATTCAAAAGCACCACTCCACCATCACTCTCTGCTGCACACAACACTCCATCCTCTCAGACATGGATCATAGCCATACCTCTATTGCCATCTTTATCGACTTGGCAAAGCCTTCACCCATCTCCCACCCACTGCTACTCCATAAACTCAACTCCTTGGCATAACCCAACCCGCTGTTGACTGGTTCTGTCTCATACTTCCTAAATAGACTACAGTCAGTTTAAATAGGCGACACCCTCTCTCCTTCTCTCCCTAGCCTATCTGGTGTCCCCCATTGCTCTATCCTCGGCCCCATCCTCTTCTCTCTTTTCATAAATGAGCTTCCCTCTGCCTGCCTCTCCTCTAATGTGCATCTTTATGCAGATGACACTATCATCTTTGCCTCCGGTCACTCCTACGACAGCATCTTTCCCAATCTCCAGGCTGACTTCAACCGAGTCCAGTCCTGGTTCCTGGAAAACCAGCTAAAACTAAATACCAATAAAACTGTCACCATGGTTTTTGGATCAATACAGAAGCTTGTCTCCCTCTCTGCCCCCCCCCGTGATCACCACCCTGGACAGCTCTGCCCTTGAATTAGTCCCATCATTCAAGTACCTGGGTGTCTGGCTGGACAGCCACCTCAGTTTCTTCACTCACATTGAGACTATCTGTGCCAAACTTTGGCCAAAACTGGCCGTCCTCTATCAGCACAAAGCCAGCCTATCCCTTCCCACCTGGTGCAAACTTGTACGTAAAGCAATCTTGCTAGTGTTGGACTACACCAATATTGTTTATGGAATGGCCCCAGCCTCATCTCTCTCCAAACTGGACATTCTACTCAATTCCTTCTGCCTCTTTGCCACTGCCTCCCCAGCAAGCACTCACCACTGCACCCTCTACACTCCACTCTCCCTTGCCCCACTCTCCCACAGAAGAACCATCCACAGCATCTCTCTCATAGCAAAATTCTGGTTTGGTTCCCTCCCCCCCACCTTACTTCCCACCTGAACCCAGCAAACTCCCTTGACTGCCCTCTCTGATACAGGGACTTATGCACTTTTCACATCCCTCACCCACAAAATGTTACCGGTCAAGCTGCCTTTTTGTACCATCTCCCCCTTCTCTGGAACAGCCTTCCCTCCAATCTGTGCCAAGCGTCCTCTCTTTCATCCACAAAAACTCCTCAGGCTTCTCCCTACCCCCACCCCAAGTGTCCCAATATTTCCAGAACGCCCCTAAGTCCTGTAACTTAAATATAGAATTATTGCAGCAGTCCAGAACATTATTTCCATATACTGGCTGACTTTATTGTGAATGCAAAATCTCATGTACTGTATGAAATATGGTTGTGTATACTGTGCCTTTTGAAATTACTCTGTGTAACTTTTCTCATTTATGTGTATGCTCTGTATCCAGGTCGCACCTGGAAATGAGCTTTGGCACAGTGAGCCTTTCCCGGTTATCAATTTTTAATAAATAAATAAAAGGTTTGGAACTCATTTATAATGTTCAGCCTCATTAGCAGTACTAACCATATTAAATGGCAAATAACTTTTAAACAAAAAATTATAGCACGGTACTGGGAGCACGAAAGTTGTTCAGCACAAAAATATCTACAAAATGAGTGGTGTTTCATTTATAGCTATCTTTTTTTATAATTAGCAAAAAATCAGCAGAGCATGACAATTATTTTTTACTTTTTCAACAAACAAATGCAAATAACTTTCAAACATAAAATGATAGCATGGTACTGTGAGCATGAAATTTGTTCAGTACAAAAATATCAACAAAATGAGTGGTGTTTATTTACAGGTATCTTTTTTATAAATGTCAAAAAGTAGACAATTATTTTTCACTTTTTGACACACAAACGTAAATAACTTTAAAAGAAAAATTATAGCACGGTACTTTGAGCACGTAAATGTGTTCAGCACAAAAGGATATACAAAATGAGTGACGTTTCATGTGCAGATACCTTTTAGTTATTTTTATAATTAGCAAAAAATAGCAGAATGCCCTTTTTTTTACTTTTTGCAACAAAAAAATGCAAATAACTTTAAAACAGAAAACAGAGAGACCCACAGTTGTTGTACATATCAAGTATGACATGGGTGGGAGTGAGCAAGCACAGATATCTTCACTCACTGTCACTGAACTCTTCTATCCCACTCATGGCTTCGCCACTTGTGGGGTATCAAGACTTCAGTGACAGCTCGTGAAGATATTTGTGCTAACTCACTCCCACCCATGTCATATCTCATATATCTAAGCAACAGCAAACAATTTAGGTTGTAATAAGGTACAAACTAACAAAAATACAGACAATAAGGCATAATCAATGTCACAGGCAGTAAAAAAAATAATCAAAACAATTAGTGGTCATTACAATAAATAAGGGATTAGGGCACAGTGAAAAATAAACATAAAATAGCTGTCAGTAAAGGTTGAGAGTATCCCTTTAAGCTTAAACCAACATATGCTCAAACATTACAGGAATTTTACCTGGAGCAAGAATTAGTAAAGCTAAACGTAAATATATAGAGAAAAAAAGAGATAACTAATACTCATCTTGGTCCTGTGGTATGGTTCAGATAGCATGACTACACCATTGTAATGCATTTAATTGTTTCCTTAGTAAATTGGGTACCACTCATTTCAATGAATTAGAAAAGACAGAACTGAGTTTCTATTTGAAGTGATAAATAGTAAACCACTTACCCCTAGAGAAATTCAGACAGCCCATCTCATCTTGAACCTGGGCAAAGCTCCTGGAGGGTATAAATACCAGGCAACTTTTTTCAAACCCTGTCTATCTTAATCACTCCTCTGCTTTCTCAAGAACATACAGAGGTTGAGCAAAAGGGCACTGCCCCTGATGACAAAAGAGAGGCCATAATCACTGTCTTCCCAAAAGAGAATGGCCCCACCCTCCTGCTTGCTACTGTCTCATTTCTCTCATCAGTGTGGACAATAAGATATATGCAAAGGCCATTGCAGCCAGGCTTGATCCCACATACCACATCTGGTGCACCTTCCCAGGTGGGCTATGTCAAGAGCTTAGTTAGCTTGAACCACATCACTCCCTAATGAATCTCCTGCATGTGACAGTGTCATACAATACTCCAGCAGCAGCAATAGTGACAGACTTTGATAAAGACTTTGATTCAGTTCTGTGGAGCTACTTGCACCCTGTCTGACCTACCTGGGAATGGGCATCCAGTTCCATTCAGGATCCAAACCCTTACCCCTCTCCTGTTGCCAGAGTGCTCACTAACTCCCTGATACCAGAACCCTTCCCATTAGCTAAAGGAATGAGGCAGAGATGCCCCATCTCTCCCCTTATTTGTGCTTGCTGTTCAACCCTTTGCAGCTGCCATACATACAACAAAAGTATCATACTTAGGTATTACAGTTGTCTCTAATATGTATTCCACTATGCTGTATAGCAGATGACTTGCTTGTTTCTTTGGGAATACTGATACCTCCCCATACCCCTTTTAGATCTCTTCACTCGGTTCCTGCGCCCTATCAGGACTCAGAGTCAATCAATCTGAAATGGAATTGCTGCCACATAATTTGAAGTGCTCAGCCTCACCCACCCCATTTGAAGTGGTAAGCCTCACATGGTCTCCTACGCATCACATACTACCATTCTACCTAAAGGACACAACTCAAGTCATTTGTCTATTGGAGGAGTTACAGTTAGAAAAAGAGTGGTATTTAGTGTCATTAGATATTGAGGCACCATATACTAACATTCCGCATTTCTGGTTGGAATCCTACATTGACTTTGACCAGGTCCTGATAGATTTCCTATGTGATGGTGCCAAACTGGTCCTTGAATGCAACACCTTTATGTTCCAGGATGCATACTACCGTCAAGTAAAAGGTATTGCTATGAGGGCTACTTTTTCCCCCATTTATGCTAATCTGTACCTGAGGTACTGGGAGAAAACAAAAGTCTGTTGCCCTGAGACTAATCCTTTTTTCCATAGGATAGATCTCTAGAGGTGACTCTCTCTACCACAGTTATCAGAAAAATAATGACTCAAGATCGAGGACATGGTTACCAGCACTACCACTGGGTACTTTTAAATGTGGTCATTGCAAATATTGTGAGGCGATTGAGAAAACTACTCAGTTTGAAACATGTAGTACTACCAGGATATTGCCATATGTAACTTTTTAACTGTGATACAGTGAATGTTGTATACTTGGCGATGTACAGTAAATGCTCGGCATTCTATGTGGGCAAACGCCAGCCCCTTAAGGTGAGGGGTTGGTGAGCATGTGCATGCCATCGACCATAGGTATTCTAGAAATGTGTTAGTGACTCATGTGTAGAGGCTTACAACAAAAGACAAACACAGCTTTACTTTCTTTGGGATAGAAAGAGTCACTCTAGGAAAAGACATGGGGACCTAAAACCTTCATTCTGGAAAGGGAAGCACTATGGATTTTCCAGTTGTGTCCACATATGGCCCCAGGTCTAAATGGTAGACTGCAGGTTATGCCCATCATTAACAGAAGAAGGAGTTTCTGCAACGTTAATTTCATATAAGCAATAATTTATAGATGATACAATAGCAAATGAAATCTGTGTATCGAGTCTTGTAACTTCACCTCTAATTCTCCATTTTTGTGGTCTGTGGTTTTAGGTCTGATTTGTCACTGTGAATGATGTATGCAGAGTTCCTGCGACTGCAAGTTGTAAGGATGGAAAGAAAGTGGCTTGCCAGAAAAGAGCAGCACCTGCCTCACTAATGCACTTACAAGTAATATTTATGTAATTTTGATATTGGAATTTGACCCTGTTTCATGTCTAGAATCCTGTTTCAGTAATTATGCGTGTACCTACTGTTTTGTCTTTGTGCTTATAAGAAATTCAATTAGGTTTCACAATTTGGATATTTTTATTCTATAGCCAGAATATTTATTATTCACTATGTATTTATTACCTGGCTTTTTGCAATGCATTTAATTATGAATTAGTGAGTGGCCCAGAAATTGACTTATAACAATTGCATGAGACAGCAGTAAGCATTTTAAGGCCAATATGTTTTTGTGTTATAATAAGTTATTAGATGTCACTGCTGCACAGGGAGCACTTTAAAATTGCACTGTAAGATTGTTCTAGGTTTTGCATCATCTGACCTCGTTGATATAACATCTAAGCTTACCCATATGTATGATTCCTCGCCCTTGAAAGAGCCTCTTAGGTAAAAACAGGTCGGGTCACACCAGCCTTGATTTTTGTCTGCACGTTTGCACAGTGCAGCAATGTATTTGAAGTGTATGTAAGCTTTTTGCACTGTATACTGGTGTTGTGCATTTTTGTTTGTGACATACCCAGGTTTCCAAATTACACCTGACATACTGTATAGCCCCTTATTTCCATTCACTTTTTTTTGTGTGTGTGGTCAGGGTAGCTGGACAGTTTTGCTCAAACTTATATTGGCGTGTTCATGGTTTATAGCCATTCACTTGATGTCAATCAGCTGATGACAATCAGTAGTCTACAAAAACAACAAGGGCACAGTGCTTGTCACTCCATCTTTGTAGACTACCGATTGCATAATGTCATTACTGTCGTGGTTAAACAAGAAGCCTGCAGTGAGCAGGACCTCTGCAGTGAGCTGCTTGGTGGCAAAACTCTAAGTCAGAGTGCAGCTGTGCTAATTAAAGTGGCTGAATCTGCAGTGACTGAACTGGCAAGTCCTCCAGCTGAAGGCGCCGCACAGAGTATGCCTCCTATTCTGGATCTGTTTTGAAGCAGGAAAGTATAGCATTGAGATTGACATGATGAATGCCATCCGCTTACAATTCAAATACAAACTCAGAATAAATTAAAGCATGGATGTGGCTTTAAAAGGTCTACCTAGCTAAACTAACAAAGACATCAGACCCAGCCAAATCCCCTGGAACTTCCCACAAAACCATGGAGACAGGCCAGCTCTGTTCCTGGAGGATGTGGGCAGGAGATATGAAACATAAAAAGCCTGCAGTCAGAGTGGGCCATGGTGAATGCCAGAGTGGTGTCTGCAATAGCTGCTGGCATTGTCAAAGCATACAATGCTGAGCAGCTATGTGCAAATGGAGGGCAACTTCCCTTCAGCCGCTAGTGGTCCTGAAAGCTAATGAGCAGGATGGGGTATTCTAAAAGAAAAGCTACAACAGCTGGTAGAAAAATGCCACTGGATTTCCCACAGCTGCAGTCCACATTTCTTATGCAAGACACCACTGTCTGTAGCTAAGAACTGATTCCACCAGTGCTCATAATTAGCCTGGATGAGATGGGTGTCCAGCTAGTCCCTTGTAGCCAATGGACCATGGAAACCACAGGTGCTAAACAGTCGATGTAGCAGGCTTGGGTGACAAGCAACAAGTGTCAGTAGTGCTTGCTTGTTCAATGACCTGCGATCTACTCCCTCCGCAAGTGATATATAAGGGAAAAATGGACAGCTCCCATCCTGCTTTTGCATTTCCTGAAGGGTGGCTGACAAACCATCATGACAATCACTGGGCAAGCAGTGAGACCATGCTGCTGTATATTGAGCAGGTGCTTGTACCCTACATCCCTACATTAGCAAAATAAAGGAACAGATAGAGCTGCATGAAGACCAGAGATCCCTGCTCATATTGGGTCTCTTCATGGGGCATACCACTGAGAATGTGCTTCAAATCACTGGAGAAAAATGAGATTATACCCATCTACATACCAGTATCCTGAACTGACATGCTTCCAACTTCTTGACCTGACAGTGAACAACATCTTTAAAAATGAATTGAAGCAAATATTTACAGCACAGTATGCCAATGCCATACAAAACATCTGCTGAATGGAAAGCTGCTGGGACATTAATATTGATCTACAGAAATGTACAGAGTGGCTTGTTAAAAGTGTCAGTAAAATCAAAGAGAGAAGAAGATATCCTGAATGTGATTCTGGCAGGTTGGAATCCATAAGCACACACACAATGTCTGAATTACAGCTGACACTGTCTGAAGAATTGCATTATGTCTTTTCTTTTTAAAATGTTTTCCCTCAATACAGTTTTCTGTTTTTAACAGTTGCCTTTAGTGGCTGTACATTAGTTGCCAATACAGTAATCCAAACCCATGCAAACCGTTACCCTATGTAGTCAGTCAGCAGTCATCGAAACCTTTGCCTCATGTAGTCGGTAATGGTAACAGAGTACATTTCCGAACATTCAAAGCTCATACTGTAACACTGCAAACACCAAGAATGCAGACACGCTGACCCCTCATTCACAGTAAAAGGTAAAGTACCATTCTCAAAATCTATGTCGGATTTAGGAAGTAGTATATTTCAGCCTCATAGTCCATGAAGGACTTTTTTGGGGTTTTCTACAGATGCCGCAAAACAAACTCAATTAAATGAAACACCATGTTCTCATGTTGTGTAGAAGTCTCAGTCTGTCTTTGACAAAAATAACGGTTTGTTTGATTTAATTTGTTTTGCAGCATCTGCAGAAAATCAGAAAAGTCCTACATGAATTATGAGCTAAATGTACTACTTCCTAATTGGATTACAAGGCTGAAAGGTACTTTTATTGTTTACTGTGAATGGGGGTCAGTGTGTCGGCATAGTAGCAGACCATGGTTCAAATCTTGCTTCTTGTTTCTGTCTTTATGGTGAAATGGTCCATTTATTTCAATCGATGAATTTATTTCCATGGATAACATTTGTCCCTCTAATACAGTGGAAATAAAGTTACCATGAAAATAAGGGGTTATGGCTGACTCAGTGGCACTGAGGGTTGAGGTGCTGAATGCCACACCTCGTGCCATGCTGGTGACCCAGGACTGGAAACAAGCTCGGGCCATCAGGGGTCAGCAGTGGTGAGAGAGGATTGAGCATCCAGAGGACTGCTCTCCTCTCTCGGGGAAGGAGACTTGTCGTCCCGCTCATTGATTGCTCTCTGGCAGTGGCTGGAGGGGAATACGGACCGGGAGACATGTGCCAGCATCACTACGTCACTGGGGAGGGGGGACAGGGAGAAAACAGAAAATCAAAGCCTGGCAGGTTTCTTGATGGCTCCTACATCCACATGGGTCAGCCTGGCACATCTGGATTGGGTCTCGGGGGGGTGGAGTGCTGGCTCCTCTCTAGGCCCCACGGTGGGGGTGCAAATCCATGGGGATGAGCCAGGTTGGTGATACAGGGACACAGGTACACCGGAGGTGTGTCTGTCCAAAGGAGAGATCACAGCCACCTGCCAGGTCTCCTGAAGGAAAAAAAAGCTATACAGAAAAAAAAAAGAAGGGTTATACAGTGCTGTAGGTAAGCTGTATGAGGCTCACCTCTCCACTCTCCTGGCTAAACTCAAAACAGAGTGTGATAGGTGGAAGACCCTGCACCTGACATTTACTGGCAAAATCTCAGCATTTGAAATGGTCACTGCTCCCAAGCTATTTTACCTACTATCACACACTCCACTCACACTTCTTCCCAATTGGCTAACTCTTTTGGAAAAACTTATAGGGGGATTCCCCTGGTAGGGCACCAGGTCACAATATAGCAAAAAAAGCTGTGGGCACACTGGTCAGAAGGGGGTGGAACTTCCCCTGGTTCTCAGGATATTTATGGGCATTCAGAGCCCCCTGGACACTGCACTGGTTTTGCTCCCACTCCTCAGGCACACCTCAGTGGGTGGACATGGAAAGCACTCAGCTTCAGGGATGAACATTCATCTCCCTCATCCTTTTGACTTATCCCAAAGACCTCAAGAGTCATTCCAAAATAACATCATTATTGGTTCAAAATGCACAAGTGGATAGGCACTATCATACTAATTGCCAGCAGATTAGGCCTTACGGTCTATTGAGTCTGCTCGAACCTCATAACCCTAGTTGGGTGCCAAGGCCCTCTCCCCACTTGTGTTCCAGAAACCCCTATCATCCACTCCACCCCCCTGGGCCAAGTCATCATCTGATACATCCACTTTCTGTGTCTGTCCCACCCTCTTTTGAAGCCCTCCACTGTGGATCACTGAACCAGCTCACCAGGCAATGCATTCCAAGGGTCCACCACCCTCTCAGTGAAAAAACTCCTCCTCTTTTCCCCCCTCATCCTTCCACCTTGCAACTTCAAACCATGCCCTCTGGTGATACCTCCATCCTTTAGTCTAAAGATTCCCTCCATGTTTACCCTATTTATTCCCTTGAGGTACTTGAAGACCTCAATCATGTCCCCCCTGTCTCTCCTCTCCTCCAATGAAAACAGGCAGAGCTCCTCAAGTCTGTCCTAATACGTCAAATCCCCTAGTCCTTGTATCATCTTAGTTGCCCTCCTCAGTACCCTGTCCAGGAGCTGTATGTCCCTCTTCAAGTGTGGTCTCCAGTACTGTACACAGTATTCAAGGTGTGGTCTAACCAGTCCATTGTACAGCGGCAGAATCACTTCCCTGCTCCTAGAGGTGATCCCCCTTACGATGCATCCCAACAACCTGTTTGCCTTGCTAACGCTCTCCTGCACTGCTCAGTTATTCTTACATGCTAACTCTTAGCCTTTAGCACACACATCTCATG
This sequence comes from Neoceratodus forsteri, assembly GCA_016271365.2. Taxonomy (NCBI): domain Eukaryota; kingdom Metazoa; phylum Chordata; order Ceratodontiformes; family Ceratodontidae; genus Neoceratodus; species Neoceratodus forsteri. Next base: position 1,134,704,005 of record CM057455.1, on the reverse strand, counting down.
GGTAACCTGAAATCAAAGTGGGCAAGAAAACCCTTCCTGGCTTTCATGGAAGGCCAAAGGTCTACTATTCATGAAGGATATAATGGTAATATAGAAGTGTATCAGGGAAATAGAGGAAGCAGGGACAGCAGTAAGGAGTTCAAATATGCGACACAAGAGAGAATAACCCAGGAGGTAACGAAAGGGGACAAGACATTTTTACGTATGTAAGTGAAAAGAGGAACACCAGGGAAGAGATAGTAAGGTTAAAAAGGAAGGAGCAGTGAGAGGGGCCCAGGAAAGGCAGACATCAAATATTTCTGTTCAGTGCTCATATAGGAAGCAGAAGGGAGGGATCCCAAAAAAGTAACAGAAACCTTTGAGGGTGATGGGCACTAGTACTTTTTGAAGGAGAGTCCTAAAGAGACTCATTAATTTGAAGGTGGAAAAGCAATGAGGTCAGATGGGGTGCATCCAGGGGTATTGCAGGAGCTCAGGAGGTCTGGCTCACTTCTGGCAGTCCAATTAAACAGCTCAGTGAAACAGAAGTGGTTCCAGAGGCTGGAGAGGTCCCAGTACACAAGAATGGTAGTAGGAAGGAGGCTAGCAATTATAGGCCAGTCAGCCTGACATCTGTGGTGGGAATGTTAATGGAATCACTGCTGAAGGAAAGGATTGTAGCATATCTTGAATCTGATGGGGAGGGGTCATGTCAAATGAATCTGATGGATTTATTTGGCTGGATGACAAAGGAATTAGATAAGGGTGGAGCAGTAGATGTGGTCTACCTAGATTTCAGTAAGGTTTTCGAGATCATTCAACATAGGACACTAGAAAGCAAGCTGGGTAGCTTAGGAGTGGGTCCAAAGATGGTAAACCGGATAAGAAATTGGTTAGGGGACAGGCAAAAGAGGATGGTCATCAATGAAGTTTGCTCTGAGGAAGGGACGGCAACCAGCAGAGTACCTCTAGGATCGATGCAGGGACCAGTTCTCTTTAATGTCTTTATTTGTGACATTACAGATGAGCTGGAAGGTAAGGTCTGCCTCTGTGGATGACACAAAATTCTGCAATAGGGTGGAGGGGTAGAATGGATAAGCAGATACCTGAGAAAACTAGAGGAGTGATCAAGGATGTGGCAGCTGCATTTTAATGCAAAAAGTGCAAAATTATGCACTCAGCACACAGAAACCCTGAGGCAGAGTTGAAAATGGGTGGAGTTGTATTCATGACTTCCAATCAGAAAAGTCACCTGGAGGGTAATCATATCAGACGACCTAAAAGTGGGCAGGTAATAAAGTACAAAAAGCAAAAACTGCTATAGCACTTGGACCAACATATGCAAATGCATGCCAGGCAAGTAAGACGGTGAAAATGTATTCCACAATCTGACTGTGGTCACACAGCAATACACTACTAGTAGTGTTTTGCTGTATGACCACAGTTAGGTTGTGGAATAAATTTTCACCGTCTTCCTTGCCTAGTGTGCATTTGCATTTGTTGGTCCGAGTGCTATAGCAGTTTTTGTTTTTTATTGCTGTGTCTGGGGCAGGCCACCTCTGTGATATTGCACTGATCCATGAGGGATGCCAGTGGGATAAGGCAGTTGGGAGGGCAAGTGGGATGCTGCGGAACATATGTAAGGGTATCACTATGAGTGAAGGATGTGGGAGGGGGCAATATAATACATGGAAATGACTGCTCAATGTTCACAAAAGAAGAAGAAGAGGAGTTAACTAAAGCAACCAATAGAAGCACTCTAAATGGGGGGAAGCAGGAAGACACAGCATGACATTATGAGAATGCAATTAACTGGTCACCTGGGGGATTGACTGGTATGGGTCATGCGAGATAGTAGAGTGGTGGAGTCAGTGACCATGATTAGCATGCAAGGGTCTTTTCTGCTGACACATGTCTATGAAGAAATGAATCTATGAGTTATGTAGTGGTGGTGGGACTGCACATTTGAATGTTGTGCACAGACATAAACAACCAAACACTACACGTCCATACAAGTAACTGTATTGAAATCAATGCTAAGTTCATGTTGCCAGATAACATATGTAGAGTGAGCTGTGTATTTGCACGTGTTCACTCATGCGTTATCACGCTAATGATATTTGTTATACAATCGTAAGACTTTGGCAAGCTATGTGTTGATAACCTTCTTATCTTGATTTATTGTTATTTTCACAAGTTTTGTGCTTTTGTAGGAGTCAATGCAGTGTACAGTGTTATATTTGTCAGCACAGTATGTATAGCATTTAGTGAACAACAGTCAGGGACGCTGACATAAAATGACACTTTGACAGTCACAACAGTTATGGTAAACCATTAGCTAAAGCTATGATTATAATTTCCGCTAAAATCAGTGTAGTATGATTAATGAGACACCATTGTGAAAATAATGTAAATTAAATTGGCTAACATGGAGCAACAGCAAGAGTCAGTGAAAAGAGCAGTCAGAATTCCAGAATAGTTGTATTCAAAAGTATTTGAATATTGCAATAGACAAGCTAATAATATAAAACACGAGGTGACAAGAAGATGGAGGGGGTAGTGCTGGTAGATTCTGTACTGAATGTGTTCAGAAGGGGAGAAAGGCACAGTTCCAATAGAAGTGGGGGGTACGTGTATAGTAGGGAAAAGTGGAAAATAACTGTAAATACGGCAAGGGGAACTAATGAAGTGGAAAAGGTGACATGGGCAAAAGGGGCGATTTGCATGCAGGAGGACGAAGTGTTGGCCGACATGAGAGTAAGTAAAGTAGGGAAGCAGGGTGATGTAAATCGAGTGGGGGAAAACACCATTTGTAGGAAGGCAACATGGATAGAAGGGGGAAATTACACAGAACAACAAGATTGAGTTGGACATGAGAGGTACCAAAGAGTTGAAGCAGCCAGATGGAACTATGCGGGAAACTGAGTGGGGGGGTGCAATACTAAGGGTGGGGTCAAGTGGGGTTGCAAGTGAGGAAAGAAATATACATATATGTGAGTGGAGGCCATGCAAGGGATAACAGCTGAAATGGTGTGGCAATCAGCCATGAAAAATGCTAGAAGGGGAAGGTAGAGAACTCATTTAATTTGACATCTACGGACAAAAGACCTGACAGATAGGACTTTAGATGTAGTACAGAAAGCGTTTGATGTTCTTGGAAAGTTATGTGATGGGGCAGGCAGATCTTGCAGATGCATAGCTTTTTCTACAGGAGCTATGATGCACCAGCAAAGCACAGCTAGCAAATGGAGGATCAGGGAATTCAATGAATGGCTAGGAGAATGGCGTTGCACCAAAGGGTATAGCTTAGTGGGAGAGTGGGGCATGAATGGGGAGGACAGTAGCATATACAATAAGGCTAGAAAACACTTAAGTGATGATGGTAAGCATGTACTGAAATGGTAGCTAGAGGAGCATACTGAGATAGCAGGATATCTGGACTCGGAGCCACCTGTGTGGGGTTGTTGGTACAGGTGGATAGACAGAGCAGACAGAGGCCAAGAATTGGGAAGCCGCTGATCCTACACACTAGAAACAAGAATATGGGCAATGGATCAGGCAAAAGTACCAAAATGGATGCTAGAAAAGGTTTGTGCAAAGTGATGGGGAGGAGGGAGGAGGTAAAGGATGGACGGTGGTCACCATGAATGCTGGAAGCACAGTGAGTAAAATGAATGACTTATAGACTGTCATGGTGTGGATAGAGGCGGACCTCACAGACAGCACCTACAAATCTGACACCCAATACCATGACTGCAAAATGGTAACAGGGTACAGAACATTCCCCTGTGAGAGGGGAAACGAGAGGGGGCAGTGGCATTGTATGTGAGGGAAGGGTCTAAGTGTGTAAGAGAGAAGGAGGATGAGGGAGGATCAGGGTCATTATAGTTTCAAATCCAGGATTCAAGAACTAGGACTCTACGGTTGGGAACATTGTACACACTGCCCTCCCAGATTGGGGAGCTAGCCAAGAATATTGAGGAACAGATAAGAAGGTCATGGTGGAAGGGGAGTGTGGAGGTACTGTGGGACTTCAACTGCATGGAATGAACTTCTGAAAAAACAGAATTATACAGCAAAAGGGAGAAGTTAATGATTGAGACCTTTCTGTGAAGAAACAACTGGTGGTTGTGGGGGGGGGGCATACTTGACCTAGCGCTCACAAATGGCAAATTTTGTAGGGATGTCAGGGTGGACAAATAACTAGTGCTGAGTAATCATCACTCAGTATGGTTCATGGTATATATGGGCAAAGAGGGGACACTGGATTCAGGAGTGGTGGTTTTGCAAGGATGGTTGAGGTAGTGAGAGGGTAACCGGTCAGAACACAGCCTAGTGTGGACTTGACCCAGAGATCGGAGCCCATAGAAGGGGGATAATAGGGCTACCAAGTCCTGTAGCAGAACTTTTAGTACAAAGGAAAGTGAGTTAAGGACTAGCTGGATGAGCAGGGGACTTACGGAAAAGCTAATTAGAAAAAGGGTTGCATTTAGGAGTCACAGGTACTCTGAAGAGGGACTGGAGGAGGATCCTTGATGGAGGCAATGAAGGAGACTAGGCAGTATGAGCCAAACAAACCACACAGGCACCATGGCTTGCTCAATGCATTAGGGAGGTGAAGAAGAGCTCTTCAGGTACATCAGGGAGAAAAGCAGCCTGAAAGAAGAGAGAGCAATGATTAAGACAGATGGTGGGTAGATAGATAAGTGAGGAGAAAGGCAGAAGCACCAAATGAAAACACCTGCTTCATATTAACCAGAAAGAGGGCGGAGTGCTCACTGTGTGGGGAGTGGGGGCCAGGAACAGATGTGGATGGAGTCACAGAGTGGGTATCACAGAAGTTAGAGAGCTGTAGGTCCTAGAGTGCTGAGGGTGGACAAGGCACCATGCATGGATGGCATCCACCCCATGATACTGAAACAAATGTGATAGGTCATAGCAGTGCCACGGGCAGACCTGTTTCGCTGACTCATTGAAGTAAGGTGTGTAACTCAGAATAGAAGGATGGCTACATGATACCCTCCATAAGAGTGGCACCAAGGATGAGATGGCCATCATGGGAATGCTGATGGAGACAATCATGAAAGAGAGAATGGTGTCTCATCTGGAGACCAATAGGATGCAGGACAGCAGACAGCATGAATTTGTCACTGTCAGAACATGTCAGACAAGACTGATAGAAGTTTAGCTGTGAAAAGCTGTCCCCTACTCTTCAACACTGTGGAAATAAAAACAGCAGATGTGTTTTGATGGAATTAAGTTTACAGAACAGTGATGTCAAAACAAGGTTAGGAAACAAGTGGAAGGTGGCAAAATAAAATTATAGATGTTAATCCAGATTTAATATCACAGTACAGCCTCCTCCCCCCACACATTAAATCCTAGCCTGGCAACTACTAAGCCCTGTCACCTCACTGCTATGATACATGGTCTTCTGCCACCTCCCACCACCACCACCCAGGGTTAGGAAGAGAAGTGGAAACATACCATCTCCATGGGAGCAAAGTGAACAGCTGACCATGTTTGTTTCCCAGCTTTTCTGGGAGCAGGCATCCCGAAGTGAGCTTTTCACCAAAATACATTTTAAATGGTATTTGGTTTCGAAATATGTCAGGAATATGTGACTTACGAATATCTGTTATTAAAAAAAAAAAAAAAATCTTCTACACAGGCTGTGAATGTCAAGCTTTTGACAGACTGTAGACAGGTGCAACCATGACACTGAGAAGTTGGCAGGGACAGAGCAAATATCATACTGAAACCAAATAACACTTTTGAAAAGGAATGCAAGATGTAATGCTAATTGGCCTGACATGGCATGTTATCAGTAGGTATTTGGCTTTACAGTTCCAACTCAAGCAGAAGACCATGTAGCACAACTGCAAGGCTGTGATGTGACAGGGATGGGTAGTTGCCAGTCTATGATTTAATTTGGTGGGGGGCTACTGAGAATTTAAATTGGGATTAACATCTATATTTTTATTTTGCCACCTTAATCTGTATTAATATCCTTGCTTTGCCACCACTGTTGTGTATAAATAATCAAATTAAACAATCCCATTGGACAAAATGTGTTACTAGACAGTCACAACCTTGAGAGCCCTTGCTGACATCGGGCAGCTGTACTCAAAGCATGCACACCTCACATATAGTGGCTTGGGGGTCCTGATATGAGATTCTAGTTGCCAAATTATTTAAACAGTAGGTGTGTGATACTGTTTAGCAGGAGAAAGTTACATATGCAGAGACTAGTGGAAACATTATTAAAAAGATGTTACCTGAGGGATGACTGAAAAAAAGGAGTATACTCCAATGGTGAGAAAAGAGCAACAGGCACTTGTGATGAGGGGCAGTAGAAACAAAAAGGCCAAAATGAATGAATTAGTGAGACACTGATGGGCGACAACAGCAATGCAATGTAGTAGGCATGAAATCCTAGTTTTCAGTTCAGACTGCTATACTGTATGCCGCATATAGCAGTCTGAACAGAAAACAAGGATTATGGAAATTGCAGAGGGCTCCAGTAAGGATCACAGTTCTAAAAGTAAAGCAAGATGAAACAGTGGGATTTGAGCACTACAACCATAGTGAGATGATAAAACAGGACACTCCAGGACAAATGCCATTCGGGTAATAGAAAAGCAAAAATAGGAAAAAGTAATGAAAACTGTCTATGTACATGCAGAGTCTCTCTCTCTCTCTCTCTCTCTCTCTCTCTCTCCCTCTCACCCTGCCCCCCCCACTCACTGTCCCACTCCTTGTTTCATTGACACGGTTTGCCACCAAAACCTACTGCTCTATGGGAAACCAGCTAGGGAAACAACTGTGCTACACATCATGATGCCGCCCGCTGTGCCGCACTCGCTTTGTCTGTCTCGAATGTGTGCTCCAACCCCCATGCCACAGTGACAGATATAGACAGCAAGAGAGCAAGAGCACTGACACCTGTCTCACTCTCACCACACCAGATGAAACAGTGGGATACCAGCACTACAACCATAGTGAAATGATAAAAAAGGACACTCCGGGACTAATGCGATTCGGTAATAGAAAACAAGGGCTTCCACAACAGGGTCAATCAATTAAAATAAAATATATTGGCACAGCTAAAATTTAATTTTACACAGCTGGACAAGAATTAGACAGCCCAATGTGTGGTAGCAAGGGACAAAAGAGGAAAGGAAAATTAAAGGAATATTACCAATCGGCAAGGCATTCTTAGGATGACAACGAGGTGTTCGTATGACAGCTGTAAGGAGCAGGTAGAACCAGGGGAGAGGCAAATAATGACAGGAGACAGATGGGGACTGAAATTTAAAGAGACTAGTGGAGGAAGGGCAGGAAGGAAGCAGCTATTGTTTATTGGCCATGGTCTTGCACATCCCCCATCAAAGTCAACCTAGGAGTGTGAACGTGCATGTTGATTTCAAAGGGGTGGCTTGGGAACAAAGTCGAGGTTACAGACAAAACAAAACGCACAATTTTTGGGTTTATTTTACAATAAAAGAAATAAAAAATATGAGCAAAGAGTGGAGGGAGTAAAACCGGAGCTGAACTTACACTCCAGGTGAAACGGTGAGTGCAAATACCAATTTATCAAAAATCTGACAGTGCAGCTTTAATGACACAGAAAGGACTCTCAAATTGACAAATTAATGTAATTTTGAGAGACAATTTCCTGGATGTTGTGCTCATGCCTTCCAAGGCACCACAGTGGCATCATCAGGTTATAGGAAACCGATTGCTGCAAATACAGTTTTGCAGGCCCAAAGTGCCCATCCTAGGAAACTAATATATTCTATCCTTACAGTCAATACATTAGACAGCAAAACAGTCTAGGGAGGTCAAATCATGGAAAGCCATGTGTGAAAATGCCAGGAGCCTTAGCAACAAGATGGAAGATCTGAAGGCTGTCATGGTGCAGTCAGACCTGGACATTGGGGCCATCACTGAAACCTGGTGTAATGATAACCATGACTGGGAGATGGCCATACCTGGCTACAACATATTCAGAAGACACAGGGCAGGCAGGAAGGGAGGAGGAGTGGCACTGTATGTGAAAAATGACATAAGGGCCACAGAGATCCAGGAGGAACAAATGGGGAGAGGTACTGTGGGTTAAGCTGGAAAGGAAAATGGGGCCAGCCATCCAGCACAGGTGTGGTCTATAGACCACCAGCCCAGGAGGAAGAAACAGATAGGAGTTGATGCTAGCCATCCAAAGGATGGCAGACAAGGGTGAGGTAGTACTGGTTGGAGACTTCAATATTCCAGACATGGACTGGAGCATCCCAGCAGCAGCATCAACTAGGAGCAGATTTATCCTGGACTCCCTTCAGGGTGCCTTCCTCATGCAACTAGTCATGGAACCAACTCGGCAGAAGGCAGTACTGGACCTTGTGCTCACAAACAGGGACAGTGTGATGGGGGTAACAGTGGGGGAGCACCTGGGGAACAGTGACCACCACTCACTGTGGTTTGAAATCACAGAAAGAGAAGAACCAAACCACACAAAAACACTGATCCTGGATTTTAGGGGGCAGACTTTGGGAAAATGGGGAGATACTTGAAAGAGGCATTAAGGGAATGGGGCAGGAATCAGGGTTGAGGAACAGTGAGCAGTATTTAAAATGGGGATTACAAGAGCAACAGAATTATGTATTAAGCAGGTTAGCAAGAGGAAAAGGAAGAGGAGACCATTATGGTTTTCCAAAGAGGTAGCAAAGAAAGTGAAAGCCAAAAGATTGCATTCTAGGCAATACAAAAATACACAGGCAGAAGGGGATAGGGAGAAGTACCAGGAGAAGCAAAGGGAGGCAGGGAGATCAGTAAGGGAAGCCAGAGCTCAGACAGAAGAACACATTGCAAAATCAGTGGGTAGAGGGGACAAAACCTTTTACAGGTACATAAGTGAAAAAAGAAAGACAAAGGGAGGGATAGTGAGACTGAAGGGGGGAGGATGGGGGCTGTGTGGAGGATGACAAAAGTAAAGCGGACATATTGAACAGGTATTTCTGCTCAGTCTTTACTGAGGAGGAGGAGGGTAATGGGTCTGAACGGAGTACAAGGGGTGAGAATGGTGCAGAAATGGACACAAGTCCCTTTACGCGAGAAAGGATCCTGAAGGAACTGAAAGTAATAAGAGTTGATAAAGCAATGGGGCCAGATGGGAATCACCCCAGGGTCCTTAAAGAACTAAGAGAGGTGGTGGCTGAACCTCTGGCTATCCTGTTTAGCCGATCACTGGAAACAGGGGAGGTACCCAAAGACTGGAGGATAGCAGATGTAGTCCCCTTATACAAAAGTGGGAACAAAGAGGAAGCGGGGAACTACAGACCAGTCAGCCTCACCTCGGTAGTGGGGAAGATCATGGAAGCACTACTGAAGGAGAGATTGGTGGAACATCTGGTTGTCAATGGACTACAGGACCCAAGGCAGCATGGTTTCACCAGGGGAGGTCATGTCAGACCAACCTCATTGAATTTTTGACTGGCTGACTAGGGAGGTGGATCAGGGAGGGCAGTGGACATGGCCTATCTGGACTTCAGCAAGGCTTTGACACTGTGCCACATAGAAGACTATTGCACAAACTGGGGAATATGGGTGTGGCAGGACAGTAGTGTGGTGGGTAGGTAACTGGCTGGGCGGCAGGACACAGAGGGTGGTGGTGAATGGCTGTCACTCCACAGAGGGAAGAGGACCAGTGGGGTACCACAGGGATCAGTGCTGGGACCAGTCCTATTCAATATCTTTATCAGCGACATTGCGCAGGACCTAGAAGGCAAAATTTCACTGTTCGCTGATGACACAAAGCTCTGTAACAGAGTAGACACACCAGAGGGTGTAGACAGAATGAGAAAGGACCTGCAGAAACTTGAAGAATGGTCAGGGTTTGGCAGTTGAAATTAATGCAAGAAAGTGCAAGATAGTGCATATGGGGCACAAAACCCTGGCACAATATATCAGTTGGGGGTGAGTATATAGCATGCACCAAGCAGAAAAGGGATCTTGGGGTTATCATCTCTGATGACCTCAAGGCGGGGAAACAGTGTGACAAGGCAGCAGGTAAAGCAAATAGGATGCTGGGATGCATAGGCAGGGGCATCACCAACAGGAAAAGGGAGGTCATAATTCCACTATACAAGACACTAGTGAGGCCCCACCTGGAGTACACTGTACAGTTCTGGAGACCTTAACTACGTAAGGACATAGACAGGGTAGAGAAGGTTCAGAGGAGGGCAACAAAGATGGTAAATGGATTGCATCACAAGTCCTATGAGGACAGGTTGAAGGAACTGAACATGTACTCCCTGGAGGAGAGGAGGGAGAGAGGGGATATGATAGAGACATACAAGTGTCTTATGGGGGAGGAACAGGGTGCAGGAACACACTATTTTAGCCGAAAAGATGTTCCAGGACTAGAGGGCATGGGATGAAGTTGGAGAGAGGACGATTCAGAGGAAACGTGAGGAAGAATTTCTTCACAGAACGGGTGGTGGACAAGTGGAACACCCTGCCAGAGGAAGTGGTGGGGGCCGAAACAATCACAGGATTTAAGAATGTATGAGATAGACATAAAGGAATTCTGGAGGTCAGGGGTAAGGGGCAACAGACTTCTTGGAAAACATAAACTGAACTTACAAGCTCAAATGGGCAGACTGGGTGGGCCATAGGCCCTTATCTGCTGACACTGTCTATGTATCTATGTATGTATCTATGACTTGGAAGGAATTGTTCAGAGTTGACTGTATTTGACAGACAAGCAAAAGAAATGTCACAGAGGTTTAGAAAAAGAGGCTATGAGGCAGCTCTTTTAGAGTAAGCAATGGAGAAAGTCAGACTATTAGACAGAGAAACACTACCAGTACTGAGAAACAGAGCACAGGACAAAAGTTCAACTATTACCTTCTAGAACTTATTATACTGGCTCGGTAATGCCAGCATAGTTAGGGTTGAGTGACAGATTCTATGTAAACCCCTAACTTTGTATCTTAATAGCTTTGGCAGCATTTGACAAAATTAGCTGAAATGTTTCATGCATTGTCTAGTAGACAAGGTCTAAATATGTGGAAAGTTTTGTGATGGCAGCTTGTGCAGCTTCTGAGATACAAATGTCATTTTCCTGTAGATATTTAATTTTTCCTTTATTTTATTTATTGAGATCTCTGAATTACAACATTTGAATCAGAGTCATTTACAAAGGCTCCACATCAATAAAAGTTAATAGGCACAAACAGTGCAAAATACAACAAAATATACAAGAACAAAGGAGAATGACATAAGAATACAATGCAGAAAATACAGTTGACTATTTACAAGGCAGTAATAATGATAAGAAACAGGCTACAGTATGCAGGAGCTTATAAGCAGAGGTAACATGAATGATGATGACTGATATTAATACAACATGGATAATTACAGAAACTAAGTAGCAACATATTAGCAATTAATACAACAGAAGAATAACAAGGCTTAGTAGGCTACATGGTAGGAAATTAGGCAGCCTAGGAATAAGGGTAACAAAATAAGGGACCAAGGTACATGGTGTAGCATAGAACAAGGGCAAAGAGGTTACATAGAGGAAACTGTTCATCAGACAGAGACTGTCCAAGTGGAGGGTACTACAGTAGCAGAAGGGGGGAGTGGAGTCAAAGAAGCAGGATGAAAAATGGATGGGTGAGGTGGGGGACAAAGGACAGGGGTACAAGGGATAGGGGTAGGAGGGAAGGCCAGACCTGTCTGAGAAGACATTGTTGTGAGATAATCAATTCGGGAGGGAAAGTTGGAGCTGTCTGAGAAGACATTGTCATGAGAAAATCATTATGGGGTAGACAGGTGGCATAGGACTGAGAGGGCATGGGTGTAGGCAGGCATACCCAAGTACTCCAGGGTGTGCAATTTTATTTAAGAGGGTAGCAAATAGGCTCGGAACTGTTTCTTTTCGATAAAAATTCTGAACCTTTCTGTAATTTTATTCATAGGAGTCAAAACTAGAAGGTCTGGTCACTAATACTGTCTTTGCATCCCAAGGACAATACAACTTTACAGGCTCTGGGCTGGTATGTGGGTGTCTTAGGGAGCAATGCGTGGCATTTGTATTTACCCATGCATGGCAACAACTGTTGTCATGAGATACAAAAGTTGCATTTATTGTGCCAAATGAGGCAACAAACACGGTCCTGGTGTACATTTGTATATTGTCTGGCTACACTCGGGGTAGCTCACCCAAACAAGGAGGGGAGGGTAGCAGTGAGTCCACTTGGTGTGCAGATCTGAAATCCCTGGCTACACCCCCTGCTAGAGGGTAGAGGTTGGGCCAAGGACAGACTTAACATGGATATATGGTTTTTCTATCACCTACAGTCTACAGGGAATGGAACATTTTTCTAAAACATTCAGGGTAGCAGCATGCTTTACCAAGGTAGTGCCTTTGTGAGGTTTCCTGAAAATTATTAAATGGTTCCAGAGTTAAAAGATTTTAAGTTTGCTTTTTGCTGTTCTGAGCAGCTCAGTAGGGTTTTTGGATAACATTCTGATACAACACAAAATTCTGTGTCGCAGACCATTTTTGTTTTCTCACTACTTGCTTCTCAGAGCACCCCCAAAAATGCTCCTGTCATGAGGGCCACCATTTTGTCCCACCAACTAAAAAGCATGGAAAATATATAAAATAGTATAATTTTAAAAACAAACACATGAACCTAGCTATAATAGGACACATTTAGCTAGATTCTGGTGTTTGTTTTTAAAACAATGACCAGAATATACCTTTTCTGGGCACCCTAAAATCCAAGGCGCATAGTTTAGCAAAATGTGCCATTGACCCATGCTTTCTGTATGAGAGCAGCTGGCCTTCTTGCATGTTGAAGCCACAGCTGGAGTTCTGTTGCAGTCTTCAGTTGAAGCAATAAGCTGACAATCCTCTGTTCTGTCTGTCTGTCTATCTATCTCAAAAGTTTGATTAAGTGGACCAGGGTTCCCACCCCAGTACCACATCTTCCCCTCTAAGTCACCTACACCCCTCAATATTTATGTTAGTGGATTGGCATACCCACCCCCAGTGCCACTTCTACTGACCCCTCCCTCCAGGTCACCCACACCCCATTCTCAATATGTAAATGGTGGCACTGGGCTGTCCACCTCCATGCCAGTGAACAGTAGCCCAACACAGGGTGCCCAATCCCCAGTGTTGAAATATCACTGTTCCCTGAAATGAAGAAAACCATCCTCAATGATTTCTTTTAACCTGTAAAAAGAAAATAGTTCCTGCCAGCCAGCCCGGTGGCGCTGAGGGTTGAGGTGCTGGACGCCACACCTTGCGCCATGCCGGTGACCCATGTTCGGGAATGGGCATGGACCGCCGGGGGTTGGCAGGGGAGGAGAAGCATCGAGCATCCGGAGGACAGCTCTCCTTCTCCGGGGAGGGTAAGGGAACTGGTTCTGGCATCGTTCACCCCCTGGCTGAGGCCAGGAGTACGGCGCCACACCACAACATGGGTGGAGCTGTGACAGACACTTGCCGTAAGACTCTAGCATCATTGTACATCCCCAGCTCCAAAGGGACTCACTGTAAAAATTCCTCTGGCCCCCGCGTATGAGCCAGGGCTCGGTGCCCGACCCTCCAGCCACCTTCAGTTCCTCCTCTGGCGGCCCCACTTGGTCTGGGTCTGGGTCGCCGAGCCCACAGCGAGCCCACACGCAGGGTTAGGGTGCTGGCAGGAAAAAGCACAGTAAGATAAAAAAAAAGAAAATGGTCCCTTGCTGACTTGACCTCCACTAACACAACACCCCATGCACCCCACCCCCACTCAGCACCCAACACCCCCAACCCCCCACACCCTCAGTCACCTGAATGTGTCCCAAAGTGTAGATACACTCTCTGGCCAAAGACACATCTTGCTGCTGGAACCGCAACTGCAATATGAGAAAGTTAAGTAAGTGCAGTTTAATGTATTTCAATGGAATTTGAACTTTTATTCAAAAGTTTGTCATTTTTGAATATGTTTACACCAGATTTTCAACATGGCCTTTTTGGGACCCTGCCTCATGACCAGTAATGGTGGAATTATGTAAATCTGGCCCAAAAAGCAATTTTGAGTTTGCTTTTTGAAATCACCTTTTGGGCAGGATGTGAAAATTTTCACCACCCTTGCTCATGAGGTGGGGTCATAAGAAGGCTATGTTGAAAATTTGTGGTCAAAATATGCAAAAAGGACAAGGTTTTTGGCACCAGAAACAAAAACAGAGATACAATCTTTGAAGTGGTTACAAAGGAGAGCCACAGGGATGATAACAGACCTCATGGGCCTAGATTATGAGGACAGAATGAATAGTCTGGGGTTGCTCTCATTGGAGTATCAGAGATTAAGGGGAGACATGTGCCTTTTATATAGGGCACCAACTAAGAACAATCTGTGGGACTGTTTGGGTCTAGAAATGAAACACCAGACATACAGCACCAGGTCACACTCATTACAGTTAAAGGGTGAGACACGTCATACTAATGAAAGGTAAAATTGGTACACTCGTAGAGTGGTGGCACTTTGCAAACTCTTTTCCTGAAGAATTAGTTGGCAGTGGGAGGATAATGGAGTTTAGGAAAAAAATTAGATGAATATTGTGTCCCTAACAATATTAAGAGTTATAGACATTCAGTTTTTGTGAGCTAAATGGACAACAGTCTACTATGCCCTGTAATCACCTATGTAAGTTACGAGCGCATGTTGACATTTTTCTATGCTTGCTCATAACGTTGATAATTTTCAATATTTTGATCCCAAATTTTCAATATAAATATTTTCTCATGCCACCTCATGAATTTAACAGCTGTCCTGTTTCAAATCCTGGCAAATATGCTTTTGCACCTGTGGCCTGGTTTCACAATGTGGCATGGAATGACATTTTGGCAGGGAGTTGACATTTTTCACCTACCGGCTTCATGAGGTGGGGCAATAAAAAGGCTATGCTGAAAAGTATGTGTACAGATATGGTAAAATGGCCAGGTTATGAGTGAACATTGCAATATTTAAACATTCACTCATAACTTCACTAATTTTCAATATTTTAACTACAGACTTTCAACATAGCCATTTTTCATACACCATAAACATGACAGGTTTAACTTTTTAAATCCTTTACAAAGCATAAGTTCACTCTTGTGTTGTGAAATGACATTTCAGACAATACACTATCAATGCCACATGTCATGTTTATAAGAAGAGTCATTAAACTACTATCTTCAAACTTTGAGGTCAAAATGAAAATTATAATTATTAAGAAACTTTCTGTGTAGTGCAAGTCTTCACAACATTGGGTATATTTGTTGTGCTTCTGTCCAGTGAGTTAACACTAGGGGTGAGCTCAGTGAGCCTGCTACATGGGTGAAGGTAGGAGGATGGCACCGACATGCACCCTCCCCCAGCAAGTGAATGGAAGCTTCTGGGCTGCCCCCACGGGTCCAGGTACCATATAGTGAAAACAACTCTCCTGTTGACATAGGGCTAGATGGATTCTTTGCCCTGTGCATCTGTATCTGTGGTCACATGGAAGTGCATGGATTAGAGAGCCCTAGTTTCTGCAGCCCATCAGACATCCCCATAAATTCATTTTCTTTTTTTTTCATATTCTGGTTCTCCCCTGGGAATGAGTGACAGATGGCTTCAGTTCTCCCCTTGGAGGGTTCTCCATCCACCCGTGGCCATGCCACTCTCTCCCTACTCCCTTCCCCAGAGAGTCCCCCATGGATTTCTACTCTGTGGTGGGGCTAGGGAAGGGAGGGTTGCCCCCCCCCACACACAAATCTGGTTGCCAGGGGTTGAGCTGGAGTCGGGAATGTGCTCCAGGTTTCACAGAGCCTGCCAGCATGTCCCCCATTTTCCTCTGTTCTGGTTGGTTCCCCTCCCATTGCAAGGGTGTGCACATCATTGTGTCTTCTACTGCTACACCAGTCAACCTTTGGCTGGATTCCTAGCTCAGTTCGTAGCTTGTCATCGCCCATTATCCTACATGTGATAGCGTACCCTTATTATCCTGATAAGTGTTTGCTTAAAAATGGCCACCAAGCTGGGCATGCTGAAAGACTGCTGTCGAGCTTTTCCAGTTAGATTAAGATTTTAACCAAGATTTTGACCTCACTTTCCCTGTTTCATTTTTATTTACTCGCCTGTTTGCTTTGACTGTTTTGACTGTTCTTGCTGGTCAGCTGGTTGGCTTTTCATGTGCAGCACTGGTAGAGTTACACTGGGTCACTACCAATGACCTCACAGTGTGCACCGGGGCCATTCGCCTGGGCCCGTTGTCGTCCTGCATATACGAAGAATTCTGTTACCCTGTCTACTGGAATTTATTTGATCATATTCTCTTTCATCAGGACATATTGTTTTTGTGGTCGTGATTCTGTTCCGGGCTGTTTCCAGGCTGGTGTGGGGAAGGAAGTGCTAAGGAGGGGAGCGGAATTGAGGAGTGGTGTGGACTATTTGGAACCATTTGTGGGACCGATATTGAGCGGGTTCTTGTTCTACCTAATTTGAACTCCGTGGTGGACCATTTTATAACTGGCGCTCTCGGAGGGTGCAGGAGATGGTTTTCTACTGGATTAGACAGTCCCGACCCTGCGGGTGATCAGCGGCTGGAATTCAGGGCTACTCGGGCAGCTGGGCCATAGTTTTGTTGGGTAACCTGTGGAATGGGCCTCTGGTTCCCTTAGGTTCTCTGGGGGCAGCTGGTGGGCTGGTGCTGTCAGTGAGCTGAGGAGCGGCTGCATGATATCTTCCAGCTGGCGGTCCCCTGTATGAGATTTTGCCTCTGCTACACGGGTTGAGAACTGAGGACACCTGTTTTAAAGATCTCCTGCCTACCTGCACATGGTCTGACCTCAAATCTTTATTATTTTGTTTGATTTTTATTGTTTGGCAGGCAGTGAGAGTGCCTGTATTTTTTTACTGGTTCCCCAGGGCATGAGAGGGCCCGGGAACTGGAAACGTTGACTTCAGTATTATCCTTTTGCAGACAGTGACAGTGCCTGTGTTTTTCCCCGAGGCAGTGAGAGGGCCCAGGGAGCTGAAGGTACTCACTGATGATACTGGTTATTCTCACTTGATTTGTTTTCTGTATCTGAATTTTATTTACAATACCAGAGATTTATTATTTATTCATAACTGAAATCTGTTCTAAGCAGATCTACCCCAGCCCAAGACATTGAACTGCTTATATGTTAATTTTTTCTAGTATTTTATGCTTGGGGAGGGTTAATTGAGGGTTATTTATGTTATGACAGGGATAGGTGTTTTGTGTTATTTATCTTTTAATTAAGTGTTGTGGGTTTTATATTTTGTTGTGATTCATGTTATTTTGTGTTTCTTTTATTTTATTTTGTTTTGTTGGTTAGTTTAGTGAGTCGCCTGATAAATTGATCTCCAGAATGTGTCATAGGTCTTCCACCACGGTCATGTGCTATTCACCCTCTGCTGTCTGTGCTCTCCATCCATTTATTTCCTCCCATTTCAGTTTATAACATACCAGTGCTATAGGGCACTGGGTATTGCCTATAAGGCAGGGGGTGCAAACAGTGGAGGGTGAATGAGCTGGTCCATCACATCAAAGTCATGAGATCCAGAAGATGCCCGGGGGAAAAATGGAACCAAGAACGTGGCTCACCATGTCTGGTTTCCATACCCAAGGGCACTACCAATATTGGTGGGCAGGTGGTTCGGGCAGCCCTGGAGGTTCATCCAACTCGGGCAGTGCTATGCAATGCCAGGTCCATTAAAAACAAGACTGCAATTATTGCAGATCTTGTAGGAATGATGGATCTGGCTTGCATCACTGAGACCTGGCTGGATGAGAACTCTGGCCCTATTTTGGAGGCTTTAACTCCAGCCTGGTACTCAGTGTATCACCACTCAAGATTGGCTCATGGGGAGGGGTTATGTCTGTTTTAAGACCCAACTTAACCTCACGAGTGTACCAGTTGAGGAGACTGAGTCATCTGAGTGTACCATGGTAGCAGGTGTAGGATGTAGGATCGCTCTCATCTACTGTCCACCTGGAGATGAGAAGCGGTTCCTTCGGGAAGTGCAGGACTTCATCATTGACATGGTGTTCGAGTCACCCAGACTGATGGTTCTGGGTGGCTTCAGTGCCTGGGTCGATGATGAATTCTCTCAGTTTGGACAACACTTCCTCCAGCTGATGTCATCCCTGGGCCTTACACAGATAGTTACCACTGCTACCCATAAATATGGTTACTCCCGTGACTTAGTGTTCCTCCTGGGGATCGAGGCCTCTGATCTGGGGATGGAATCAGTTGGATGGTCTGCTCACTACACCGTGGGTTTAGTTTTAGTGCCCCCTTCATAGGCCTACCCCTGTGAAGATGGTCAGGTATCGCCTTTATGAGATGTTAGCTCTGAAGGCCTGGTGGCGTACTGACCTATCGCCCTTCCAGTGGCAAACAGTAACCCAGAGGCCCTCGGGTAGCCTATAATATGGCTGTTTCAGTGGCCCTGGATGACGTTGCTCCTCTCTGTGTTCATCCTCTCTCCCTTCGCCCTCAATCCCCATGGTTTGATGGGACCTTGAAAGAGATGCAGCGAGTAGGACGAAGGTTAGAGCATTGCTGGCAGAGATCCCCCCTTGATGCTGACCACCTTAAATTGATGGAGTATTATCAAGCCTATCAATCTGCAATCACCTGTAAGAAGGCAGAGTTCCTGTCTAGGGAGACTGCAGCTGCTCAGAATCGACCAGCTCAGCTGTTTCGCACTGTAGACAGACTGTGCAACCCAGCCTGCCTATAAGTTCGAAAGTCTTTCCAAGTAGAGTGCGGCGAATGCATATTTGCAAATAAGGTGACTGGACATTGGGGCTGGCATCCACCCAGCACACTCTAAGAGTGTTGCTCTGGATCAGCATGTGGCTTCTGGTCCTCAGCTTCCTGGAGTACCTTCGACCGACCGGAGTTCATGGATCTCTGCGGATTGTCTAGAAGTATCGCTTCTATGTGCTGTAGTTTGGACATCAGTCCGGTCCTTGCACAGATAGTCTGGTGCACCTTGGAAACAGGCAAATTTCCCAGCTTCCTGAACGAGGCAGTGGTAACACCCTCTTGATGAAAGCTTTGGACGCTGACTGCCATCGAACTACAGACTAATCTCAAACCTTCCCTTTTAGGGAAGATGATTGAGAAAGTAGTGGCCATACAGCTGGAGAACCATTTGACCATCCATGATATCTATGAACCCCTCCAGTCAGGTTTTTGAAAGAGGCATAGTACTGAGACAGTGCTGGTTTGGGTGCTCAATGATCTCCTGGTGGTAGGGTTACCACCTGTCCTGATTTTCGCAGGACAGTCCTGATTTGGGCAGCTGTATCCTGCAAAAAAAGGTGAAAAATACTACATGCCCTGATTTTATAGTAGAAAAAATATTTTCTAACTTTCCACTAAATGTTGTAGAAAACTACAATACCTTAACTAAAATACCTTAAAATGATAAGAAACAATAGAAGTAACTAAGAAACTACAATACTTACCCTTAATTATGATTATATAGAGAAACAAGTCTGTTGCATTGGTCGAGGGTTAGTGACTGTGCTGCAAAATCATGTTTCACTAAGAAATGTCCTACTTTGGGCTTCCTAAAAGGTGGTAACCCTACCTGGTGGCTAGGGATTGGTAGAGCCATTCCGTCTTGGTTCTTCTAGATCTTTCATCAGCATTTGACACTGTGGACCATGGGGTCCTACTTAATCATCTGAGGTTCATCTGTGGATTATCGGGTGTAGTCCTCAGGTGGTTTACATTTTACCTCACTGGAAGAACTCAGGGAGTGGTGTCTGGGGTTTATTCCTCAGACCTAGTTTCTCTGTCTTGTGGGGTTCCTCAGGGTTCAGTGTTGTCCCTATGTTGTTCGCAGTGTACATGTTGCCCCTTGGAGACATTGTAAGAAGGTATGGACTGAGGTTTCACTGCTATGCTGATGGTACCCAGCTCTACCTTTCTTTTGCACCATACCAGGATGGAGCTCTCTCGGTCTTTAATAACTGCCTGGCAAAAATCCAGAAATGGATGGACTCAGGTTGGCTGAAGCTGACCTCAGATAAGAGTGAGGTGCTGGTTGTGGATCCGGCACGCCGGATAAAGGGGCCAGGGTTGGTTCGCCCTCTGGGCTTTACCTTGGGGGCTTATCATGCCTGACCTCTTAACAGGTGCAGAACCTGGGGGTAATTTTTGATGAAGGGCTAACTCTGCATTCGCAGGTGATTGCCGTCATAAAGTCCTCTTTTTATCACTGGAGGAATATCTCCAGGATCAAGTACCTTGTTCCATCCAGCTGTCTTCCTACGTTGGTCCATGCCTTTGTGTCCTCACACTTGGATTATTGCAATTCCCTTCACCTAGGGCTACCTGGGGTGGAAATCCACCACCTGCAGCTGGTGCAGAATGCAGCAGTCCGGCTTTTGGCAGGAACTTCTCGGTCCAGTTATATCTCGACGGTGCTGCATGGACTGCACTGGCTGCCAGTACAGTGGCAGATCACCTTTAAAGTCAGTCTTCTGACATTTAAAGCCCTACATGGACTTGGCCTGGACTACTTGAAAGAGCTCCTGGTCCCCTACTGTCCTAGACAATCGCTCCACTCACCTGAGGATGGGTTGCTAGAGATCCTGAGGGTGTGCTTAAAATCTTCTGGGGCATGGGCATTTATGCATGCGGCCCCTACCCTCTGGAATTCTCTACCTCATCAGTTACAGGAGTGTGCGACCATGGAGGGATTTAAACAGGCCCTGAAAACATATTTGTAGAGTCAAGCATTTGGTGGTTAATTTCCTTTCTCTAACTGTATCAGTTGTTTTTATATTTTTAAGACACTGAGTTGTCTGATGTGTTTTTAAGCTTTGTTAGGTGCCTTGGTTCTTGAAAGGCATCATAAAAATAAACTCTATTATTATTATATAACAAACACATATCCCCCTAAATCTCCTATGATAAAGGCTATAAAGGTTAAGGGATGCTAATCTATCTGTGTATGTTTTGTTATTTATACCTTTTATAGATCTGGTGAATCTTCTCTGCACTCCCTCTATTCTATTATTGTCCTCCCTATTTTGTGGAGACCAGACCTGAGCACAATACTCCAAATGGGTCCTAATCAGTGCTGTGGTTTGTTTTGACTTATTTTAATTTGTTTTATTGCTGTGAATTTTTGGATATTATTGTTTTGGGTGGGGTTGGGTGATAATACGATTGGGTTTGTTTAGTGTATTTATAATTTGTTTTTGTCACTGAAGAATGTGTTAGATTCCAACCCCCACAGTTGTGTGCTACTCATCCTCTACCCTTCATCCCCATCACCCTTTTTATACTCCCCCTCTCTAGTCTAAGACCTACCAGCGTTGCAGAGCACTGGGCATTACGCGTAGGACAGGGAGGAGGGCAGGGGGTCATGAACAGTGGAGGATGTATGGGGGGGCACTGAATTGGGGTGGTTGGATCCAGAAGACACCCTGGGGTGAAATGGAATCTAGAGCGTGGTCCACCATGTGCGATGCCCATACCCAAGGGCACTACTGAATGTGGTAGCCAGATGGCCTGGGAGGCCCGCAAGGTTAGTCCAGCTCGGGATGTGTTGTGCAACGCCAGGTCCATTAAGAATAAGACTGCAATTATTGCAGATCTTGTTGGTATGGTGGACCTGGCCTGCATCACCGAGATCTGGCTGGATGAAAATTTTGGCTCCATTGTGGAGGCTATGACTCCAGCTGGGTATTCGGTGATACACCGCCCCCAGATTGACTCAAGGGGGTTATGTCTGTTTCCAAGACTGAACTACGGGTCACGGGGTATTAGTTGAGGAGGTTGAGTTCTTTGAGTGTACAGTAGCAGCAGGTGTAGTTATCGAATCGCTCTCATCTACCGTCCACCCGGTGATGAGAAGCGATTCCTTCAAGAAGTGGCGGACTTCGTCGTTGACATAGCGCTTGATTCGCCCAGATTGATGGTTCCAGGTGACTTCAACGCCTGGGTCGATGACGAACTCTCGCAATTTAGGCAACACTTCCTCCAGTTAATGACATCTCTGGGCCTTACACAGATGGTTTCCACTGCTACTCATAAACATGGACACTCATTGGACTTAATCTTCCTCCTAGGGATCGAAACA
Organism: Neoceratodus forsteri; assembly: GCA_016271365.2. NCBI lineage: Eukaryota > Metazoa > Chordata > Ceratodontiformes > Ceratodontidae > Neoceratodus > Neoceratodus forsteri. The sequence goes on along the minus strand of CM057455.1, from coordinate 1,134,681,866 downwards.
TTTGATGTGGTGGTGGAACCATTTGGGTGGTCCAATCACTACACTGTGGGGTTTAGCTTTAGCACCCCCCTAGAAGGTCTACCCCTGTAGAGATGATTAGGTACCGCCCTTTACAGGATATTAATTCCCATGGCCTTGCGGTGGTCCTTGACCTCTCATCCCCGCATTGGCAAGCAATGATCCTGAGACCCTCGTGTCAGCTTATAATACAGCTGTTGCGGTGGCTCTGGATTCCATTGCTCCAGTCTGTGTTCACCCTCTCTCCCTTCTTCCCAAGTCCCTGTGGTTCGATGGGACTTTGAGGGAGATGTGGAGACAGAGACGAAGGTTAGAGCGTTGCAGGCAAAAGTCCACCCTTGATGCCGACCGCATTAGATTGATGGACCATTATTCAGTCTATCAATCTACAGTCACTCGTAAGAAGGCAGAATTCCTGTCCGGGGAGATTGCGGCTGCTCAGAATCAACCAGCTCAGCTATTTCGAACTGTGGACAGACTGTGCAACCCAGCCTGCCTGCATGTTCGGAAAGCCTTTTCGCAATTAGAATGCAACGAGCTTGCTCAATTCTTTGCAAATAAGGTGGCTGACATCAGGGTGGTACTGCAGCCAGCACACTGTAGGGGGTTGCTGCTGATCAGTACGGGATCACCGTACCTCAGTTTTCCTGGAGTACCTTCAGTCGACTGGGGTTCATGGATGTCATGAGGATTATCCAGAGCGGGCGTCCTACGAGCTGTAGTTTGGACCCTGGACTGACCGCCCTAATTTTGGGTTGTAGTGATATCATCAGTCCAGTCCTGGTGCAGATAGTCTGGTGCTCCTTGGAATCAGGAGAGTTTCCTAGCTCCTGAAGGAGGAGGTGGTGACACCACTCTTGAAGAAAGCTACCTTGGACCCAGACTATTTCGTAAACTACAGACCTATCTCTAACCTTCCCTTTGTTGGGAAGGTGATTGGGAAAGTAGTGGCAGCACAGCTGGAGGACTATTTGACCATCCATGACATCTATGAACCCCTCCAGTCTGGTTTTCATAAGAGATATAGTACTGAGACGGTGCTGGTTCGGGTGCTCAATGATCTTCTGATGGCGAGAGATCAGAAGAGCCATTCCATCCTGGTTCTTCTGGATCTTTCTTCTGCTTTTGACACCGTGGATCACATGGTGTTGATAGGACGCCTGAGGCATATCTGTGGAATGTCGGGGACAGTCCTCAGATGATTTACATCATTTCTCATGGGGAGAACACAAAGAGTTGTATCTGGGTTTTTTTCTTCAGGCCCAACTGCTTTGTCATGTGGGGTGCCTCAGGGTTCTGTGCTGTCACCCATGTTATTCGCGGTGTATATGCTACCCCTCGGAGACATTGTAAGAAGGTATGGGCTGAGGTTTCACTGTTACACAGATGATACCCAGCACTACCTCTCTTTTGCACCTGACCAGGATGGAGCTCTTTCGGTCTTTAACAACTGTCTGAAAGAAGTCCAGGAATGGATGGATTCTAGCTGTCTAAAGTTGAACTCAGAAAAACTGAGGTACTGGTTGTGGACCCGGGTCTCCAGATAGGGGGCTCAGGTGTTGGTGCGCCCTTCAGATTTAATCTTGGCGGCATCTCTCTCCCAACCTCTGAATGGGTGCATACCCTGGGGGTAGTTTTTGATGATGGCCTGACCCTACATTCACAGGTGTCGGCTGTCATCAAGACTTCCTTTTACCATCTTAGGAATATCACTAGGGTTAAGCATCTGGCTCTGTCTGATGAACTTCTGACCTTGGTCCATGACTTTGTGTCGTCGTGCTTGGATTACTGCAACTCCCTTTATCTAGGGCTTTCTGGGGTTGAAGTCCATCACCTGCAGCTGGTGCAGAACGCAGCAGCCCGGCTTTTGACAGGTTCTAGTCATTCCTGCCATATTATCCCAGTGCTGCGCAAACTGCACTGGCTGCCAATTCGGTGGCAGATCACCTTTAAAGTTGGTTTACTGACTTTTAAAGCCCTGCATGGACAGGGCCCAGACTATCTGAAAGAGCTTCTGGTTCCTTACTGCCTTGGTCGATTACTCTGCTCGACCGATGAGGGGTTGTTAGAGATTCCAAGGATGAATCTGAAATCATCTGGTTCAAGAGCTTTTGCTTATGCAGCTTCCACCCTTTGGAATTCTCTACTCTGTCGGTTACGGGAGTGCACAGCTGTGGAGGTATTTAAGAAGGGCTTAAAAACCTTTCTGTGGCAAAAAGCTTTTTTGGATAATTGAAGTTTTTATCGAATTGTTCATGATTTTCAGTTGTACTGTTTTGTTATTGGATTTTATATTAACTGCTTTTAAATTGTTAGGCACCTTGGAATTGGATAGGAGCTTTATAAATAAAATTATTATTATTATTATTACGTAAAGTGGAGTCAATATCTTTTCATCCTGGCTAGAAATATGCCGTAGGATACAATTTAGGATCTGATTTGCTTTTTGCTTTTTTCCTGTGTGCTACAATGAGGACCAAATTCAAGATCCGCACTAATTTTAATTCCTAAGTTTTTTCTTCATTAGTATCTTTAAGTTCAGTATTTGCAAGTTCACAAGAAACCATTCTGTTTTGTTTGCCTAAATGCATAACCTTACATTTTGCAGTGTTCAAGACCAATTTGTTAGATTCTGTCCACCCAAATATTTCATCAGTTGTACTCTGCAGGGATGCCGCATCTTCTTGGTTATTTACTACTGTCCCCACTCTGCAATCATCTGCAAACTTATAGAGCCAAATTTTTGGATTATTTGTTTGAAGGGAAGATATATAAATATTAAAGAGACTTGGACCCAGGATCAAGCCCTGCAGAACCCCACTAGTGATTGGTGCTCTTGTAGCCATGCTGATACCCAGTTACAGATGTTTGAATTCAGTTTAAAGTTCCTATAAAAGGTTTAATAGTTCCATGTAATCAATTTATCAAAAGCCTTTGTGAAATCCATGTAGACCACATCAACTGGATTTCCAAGATCTAACTCCCTATTAACATTCACATAGAAGGCCAAAATATTTGTCTAGCAGGACCTAGATTTTGTGAACCCATGCTGTAAAGGGTACACCAGGCTTTGATTCTCTAAATAATCCAGAATTGAATCTTTGATTATACCTTCCAGAACCTTTCCTACCAAAGAGGTTAAACTCACAAGGCTGAAGTTGTCTGGTTTTGTCTTTTGGCCCTTTTTTTCAAAATGGGAATTACTATGGCAACTTTCCAATCCAGGGGTACTTTTCCTGCAATAAGGGAGACCTAGAAAATACAGGTATGGGGTAAAGTAAGTACATCCACTAATTCCTGCAGTACTCTCAGATGTATGTCAACAGGGCCAGGTGATTTACTGGTGTCTAAATTTGTGAGTCAATCAAATACATCTTTGAGATTAATGATTACTTGCTCGGGACTTGGCAAACCCTTGCCAGTGTGTGGTATTGATTACTACTATTGAAAACTGAACAGAAATATGTTTTGGACTATCAGCCAACTCAATGGGGTAGTTGTCTGACCCAAATTGTTCTTAAAGGGGCTTATCATGCTATTACCTTTTTCATACTATTGATGTAAGAGTAAAATTATTTTTTACTATCCTTCACCAAGGTCACTTCATACTGTGCTTTTGCTTTTCTGATTTTGACTTTAACTTCCTTGACAAATTCTCTATAAGCCTTATGGTTTATAGGTGTGTTTTTTTTTATTTTCAGTTTTCTAAACATTCTATTCTTCCTATTTATCAGTCTTTTAATGGAAACATTCAGCCAGGTGTTTTTTTCCCTATTGTTATTATATTTTAGGACTCTTGGTATGTAGTTTTTAATAAGATTCCTTAATCTAGTAATCAACAAATTCCACATATCCTGTTTGGAATTACTTTAAAGTAATTTTCCCAGTCCCATAGTGAAAGTTGTTTTCTGATGCCTAAAAAAATCAGCTCTGCTAAAATGTAACTTAGTTGTGTTACCTAATGTTTTGATAAGAGTTTCCAAAATGCTAAAATGGACAGAACAGTGATCGCTGTTACCTAATGGACTTTTAACCTGGACTTTGTTAACTGAATTACCCATGTTAGTGAGCACTAAATCGAGGATACTAGTTCCTATGGTACTATCTTGTACTAGTTGTTCTAATCCCATCTGATCAAACGATTCAAGTACTTCTTGTCCATTTTATTATGTCCTTTAAAGTCGTTCAATCTGTACTAAGCAGATTGAAATCTCCCACCAACATGTTTTATCCACTGGATCTAGATTGCTTATTACATTTAGTAGTGCCATATCATCAACTGATGATGTGGAAGGTGACCTATAAAGTAAACCTAGGTTAATTGTGGTACCTTTTTGGGGAAGCTGTTTTACCCATACTAGCTCTAGAACTCCCACACCCCACTGTAGCTCTTCACATTTTATAGATTCATGTATATACATGGCTATATCTCCCCCCTTTTATGAGCCCTGAATTTTGAGAACAGGTTATAACCTAGCACATTTTTCTCCCACTTACCATTATCATCCCACCATGTTTCTGTAATTAGGGCCAAGGGAATATTTTGTGATTATAGCAACAGTTTAAATTTGCCAAATTTATTCACTAAACTCTTGGCATTAATAAGCACTGCATTCCATTCTGGGGACTCCTTGAAGCATTATTGACATTAATACTACTGTTAATGTCACTTACCAAGTCCCCCCTTCTCCAGTTTAGATGAAATTTCATTACTTCAAGAACTTTTTATCCAGAACTTAGTACCTGAATGGTTTAAATGCAGGCTGTCTGGCTTGAAAAGTAGCTTTCTATTAAATGTGACAGAATTGTCCATGAAGCCAATGTTTTCCTTTTGCGCAGAATTGCCTCAGCCACTTTTTAATTTGTGAGATCGGCCCATTTTTGTGAGATTGATACCCACAAGTAGGTTTATACCAGATATGATTTCTCCATTCTTGTCCTTAATTCTTTTTTGTTATGTCTCTGAAGTCAGCTTCTATATCTTCTACCTACTTCTGATAACATCATTGGTGCCTATGAGTAAAATCACCAGAGGGCTGTTGGTGTTTTCAAGAAGCTCATCCAGTAAATTTGAGACATTATGAAGTCTTCCCCAAGGAGTGTGCTAACTGTGGTATGTTCCTTATGCCCATAACAAATAGCAGTATCTATCCCTCTAATAATTGAGCCACTGATTACCACTATGTGCCCCTGGGCCAGCTAGCCCAATATATTCTTGACACCCATCGCTGCCCAGCGTGCAGGGCCCACAACAGCAGCAGCAGCAGCAGGAAGGGGCTTAGTATTATGCCAGCCAGTGGGCTGCTGTAACATTTACACACCTCAACAGACTGGAACTCCTATGGAATCATTGAACTTTTCAGTCACAAATTCATGCCTCCTCAATGCCACAGTGGGCTGGGTAATGTGACAGGTTGTAGAGTACCAATATTTAAAACTATATCATTTTTATAAATCTGTTGGGGTCATGGCAGCCTGCATGTGGCTCACCATGTCCCATGATTCTTTGCTCCCACACAGCAGGTGATCCACTGTGGGACCCCATCAGAGATTTTGATCAGAATCCCCTGATCTGCCCATAAGTCTTCCCTCCCCAGCTGGCTCCACCAATAGCACAAAGCAATGCTGCCGTGCTAGAGGCATCCAGTCCTGTCCAGTGGGATATGCATAATTGCCATATGCTTCCAGCAGGGCCAGTTATGTGGTGCACACTTGAGCAGCCTGGTATGTACCCCTGCCAGAGTGTAACAAGCCTATTAGTGAATACAGCCCTATGTGAATAATGTAGCTATAGAATTGGCTTTATTGGCAATAGACACAACTACACCACCTTTTCCCTGTGGAACAAACTTCCACCTTGGGTGCAGGAAGCCCCCCTCAATCAAGACTTTCCACACAAGGCTGAAGGCCTACATGCATGCTGCCAGCACATGTCTATGCCATGGTACCTGATACCTCCCCATCTCACCCATCCATGTACATACCTCCATCTCGCCCATCCATGTATTTACCCCAACCTACTGATAGCCAGGTGCTCCAAATTTAATGCACCTTTTCCTTTCTGGGGATCTCTATTTTACAGATGTTCTATGTTGCCAGACATCCTTAATTTCATAATTTATTCTATGCATATCAAAAGTTTTACCAGGAAGGTATACTCAGCAGGTATTCTCTGTCTTGTTTTTCTCACTAATAAAAATATTGATAAATCTGAAATCTGTTACATAATATGCTATTGCTACCAGGTGTATCAACTGCTATGACTCATTTATTGTACTACATGTATTACTGTATTCCTATTATACCATGTAATCCCAGGTCACCCCTGAAAAAGGGACCTTCTGGGCTCAGTGGGTCTACCGGTCACTAAATGTAATAAATAAATAAAGCCTTTGACCTACTTAATGACCATATATGATAACCTGTTTGGAAGCGTGAGTCATACCAGACAAATTACTGCCCTAAATGAAGTTCATTTATAAACATCCAAAATGAGCATCAGTTAAAAAGATGACAACTAAAATTTCATGTATAAATATTAGTAATAGTATTAAGCAAGGTTGCTTGTTGTCTGCATTATTATTTGTACTATCACTGGAACCCCATTTAAGGGTCATCAGATCGAACATTAACATTCAGGGACTAAAACTGGATCACAAGTAAGAACTCTGCATACATATGATGTGCTCACAGTCTTAACAAATCCAGTTGTTTCTATGCATTATTCAGTGCATGAAATTAAGGATTTGCAGTCTTCTCTGGTTATGAGATTAATCCACAAAAATTTCAAGATTAAGGTTTGAAGGAACTGTCATCTTCAGGATTTCTTGGTGTCTGAAAGCCCATAAAAGCTAATTAAGTGAGCCATTGTGCTTGCCTGTGAGTCTTAGCAGTCTAGAATTATTCATATGTAAATCAGCCTGTTATTAAGTGCTGGGGCAGCCATGTGTTTTAGGCTCCTAGAGACATAGAAACATAGACTTTGATGGCAGATAAGGACAGCTTGGCCAATCTGAGTCTGCACATTTCCCTACCTAAAGGATAGGGCATGATTCTAGTTAACCAACAGCCTATTTCTTTCTACCCCCACAAGAATTGCCTTATGCCTGTCCCATGCATTCTTGAATTCTCCCACAGTTTTAGACCCCACAACCTCCTAAGGAAGGCTGTTCCATGCATCCACTACCCTGTCTAGAAATAATACTTCCTCACATTGCCCCTGAACTGCACTCCTTCCATCTTTAAATTGTGTCCCCTTGTTCTTGCATGTCTCTTTTCTGAAAGATGCTACCCTCTTGGACTTTGTTGATTCCACTGAGGTACTTAAAAGTTTCTATCATGTCCCCCCTCTCCCGTCTTTCCTCAAGGGTATATGTATTAAGTTGCTTTAGTCTCTCCTCATACGGCTTCCCTTGCAGACCCTGCACCATTTTAGTTGCCTTCCTCTGGACTTACCTGTATCCTGTCTATGTCCTTGCAGAGATGGGGTCTCCAGAACTGGACACAATACTCCAGATGGGCTCTCAAGTCACCAACTGTCTGTACAGAGGGATAACAACTTCCTGTTTTCTTCTGCTGATGCCTCTCCCTATGCATCCTAGTATACGCCCAGCCCTCCCTACTGCCTTCTCACATTGCTTGCTAACCTTACAGTCATCTGATATGATTACCTCCAGGTCTCTTTCCTTTTTGTTGTTGTTACTACCTCCCCACCCATTGTGTATTCTTCCCCTGGGTTCTTGTTTCCCAGGTGCATTATATTGCACTTCTTTGCATTGAATCCTAGCTGCCATACTTCTGACCATTCCTCTAACCTTGCCTCGCCCCTTTCATCCTTCCACCTCCTTGTGTATCAACCCTGTTGCAGATATTTGTGTCATCTGCAAAAATGCATACTTTTCCTTCCAGTCCCTCTGCAATGTCACTGATGAAGACATTAAAAGGACTGGACCCAATACTGAACCTCTGGTACCCACTAGTAACCCCTCTTTCTTTAGAGTGGACTCCATTTACAATTACCTTCTGTGTCCTGTTGTCCAGCCAATGTTTTACCCAGGCTACCACCTTGGGACCCACTCCCAGGCTGGTTAATTTGACTATTAATCTTTTGTGAGGGACTGTGTCAAATGCCTTGCTAAAGTCTAGGTAGGCCATGTCCACAGCCCCTCCCTGGTCCACTACTTTTGTCACCCAGTCAAAGAAATCTATTAGATTCGTCCGACATGACCTTCCCATTGTGAACCGACGCTGCCTTGGGTCCTGTGCTCCACTTGCCTCTAGATACTCAACTATTCTTTCCTTCAGAATTGATTCCATCACTTTCCCTACAACAGAGGTCAGACTGACAGGTCTGTAGTTTCCTGCCTCTGTCTTGGTCCCACTTTTGTGAAGGGGAATCACATCTGCCTTCCTCCAGTCCTTGGGTACCACACCATCCTCCCATAATTTATTAAAAAGAGTAGCCAGTGGTTTCACTAGTTCTTCCCTTAATTCTTTTAGAATTCTGGGTTGAATTCCATCAGGACCCATTGCTTTGTCCACCTTCAGTTTTAGGAGTTCTTGCAGAACCCTTTCTTCTGTGAAAGGACGGGGATCGACCCCCCTATCAAGAATGCTTCTGTTAATTGGATTAGGCACTTCCCCCTCCTCTTTTGTGAATTCAGTATCCCTGCTTTTTCACTATCCACCTCTGCTCACCCACTGTTCATTCTATTCAGCCTCACTATCCCTCCCTTTGTCTTTCTACGCTCACTGATGTACCTATAAAAGGTTTTATCCCCCTTCTTAGCTGAGTTGGCTATCTTTTCCTCAGTTTGGGCCTTTGCTATTCTGACTTCCCTCCCTGCTTCCTTCTACCTTAACTGGTACAGCTCTCTGTCCTGCTCCTTCTGTGTTTCTTTATACTTCCGAATGCTATTTTTTTTCCTGACTTTCACAGCCACCTCTTTTGAGAATCTTTCATTTTGATTTGTTTATTTGTTTCACACAAAGGCTTGTTGCCTCTGTGATGGCAGCTTTGATGATTCCCCATTGTTGCTCCACACCTCCTTCTAGCCTGTTTGCTAGTGCTTTTCTTAGACACTCTCCCATCTTGCCAAAGTCAGCCTTCCTAGAGTCCAGTACCCTCACTTTTGTATGGCTTGACTCTGTATCTGAGTTTAACATGAACCACACTGTTTGATGGTCACTTGTCCCCAGATGGCAACCCACTTCTAGATCTGAGATCCTCTCGCTGCCCTCGTTTGAGAATATGAGGTCTAAGATTGCTCCCTCATGAGTGGGTTCTGAAACTAGCTGTCTGAGGCCTGCCACCTGTAGGGCATCAAGAATGGCACTGCTCTTGGATGTGGCTGCAGCAAATGTGCTCCAGTTAACATCTGGCATATTCAGGTATCCCATCAACAGTATCTCCCTTTTCTCTGCCATTCTAAGAATACCTTCTATCATATCCTTGTCCATTCCCTCCCCCTGTCATGGGGGTCTGTACACAATCCCTGTGCAGATTGTGGTGCCCTTTCCAGTCTCCAAGGTGACACACAGTGCCTCTTGTCCTCCCTGTTTACTCTTTTGTTCAGTTGCTTTATCCTTCCTTTACATGAGGCTACTCCTCCTCTTCTCCCCTGCCTGTCTCTCCTGTACATTCGTGCCCTGGTATGTTAACATCCCAGTCATGGTTCTCTATGTACCATGTTTTCTGTGACTGCTCACGATATCCAGGCATCTCTCTCTTCCATCAAGGCCACCAGCTCAGGAGCTTGTTGCCCAGACTACGAGCATTGGTACTCATTACCCTCCATTTCCTGATAGCCTTCATTTTGCCCCATCCTGTCCTTCTTGCCTTTGTCATTTCTCCATTTACCCCCCTTTCTCCTATTGACACCTCTAAGTTGGAGTTTGCCGCACTTACTAACGAAGTTATTTGGAGGCTAGATTTCCTGCTCCTTTCCAGTGCCTCCCTTGGCTAGTTTAAATGCTTGCCAGTGAAGCATTTAAACCTATCACCTAGGATCCTGGTTCCCCTCCGGACAGATGCAGCCCATCATGCCAGTATAGGCTTGCATCACTCCAGGTGGACCCCAGTCCCCAATGAAGCCAAATCCCTGAGCTCCACACCAGTTTTTCAGCCACTGATTGAATCCCATGGTGCAGAAAACCCTAGCTTCTCCTACACCACAGATGGGCAGCACCTCCAAGAAGGTTGCCGTGCATGCTTCTTGACTAAGGCCCCTCCCCAATTCCATAAACTCTTCCTGCACTTCTCTAATCCCTTTCTTAGCCAGATCATTTGTCCCTAGGTGGACAATGACATCCAGCTCCCTTCCCTGTGCAGCTGCTCCAGCAATCCTGAGAATTCGCTTCCTGTTCCTCCAAGCCATGGCGCCAGGCAGGCACCTTACCGCCCTCTTCCCTTCCTCCCCCAGTTCTACCTTTCTATCAATGGAGTCGCCCACCAGGAGTTGTTTCCTTCCCCTGCAGGGTCCCCTGCCATCCTCCTGTAGGTCTCCTTTGTGGAGGTTCCCAGCATCCTCCTTGGTCTCCACTGCGGGTGATTTCATAGAGGAACCACACTTTGCCAGAATGGCATAGGAATTGTGGAGAGGTACAACTGGAGGGATGTGCCTCTGTTCCACCACACTCATCCTCCCTAAGCCCACTGTGGTCCAACCCCTCCTCATTCTTGGCAACCTCTGAGGCAACGGCAGTGGCACTGGTGGTCCCTGGATGGAAGAGGAGGTCCCACAAATCCTGGCCAACTCAGCCTGGAGATGAGCAACCTTCTCCCTCAGCCCAGAGAGGTGCCTACAGATGGGACAATAGCGCATCCTCCAGAATGTCTCCCAGAAGAGTGCTGCTCCACAGCCACTGCACTGCTCCACTCCAATCATGTCTTTTTTCTGGACCCTTAAGTGTTTGCAATCCTTACTCTTTCCTCTGTTTTTTTTTCTCTTTCTCCTTACTTTCTGCCTGTGTGCCCTTTAAGCTCCTGATTGTCCTGTTCTGAGACAAGAATATCCTATATTTCTCAGTAGGCCACTTACTTGCTTAGAGACAGACCTCCAGTAGCTAGAGGGGACTGGAGAGCTACTCTTTCCCTTCTAAGATGGTGGGTCTTTGGTGGTTCTGTGATCACTCACGTCCTGCTCCCAAAAAGGAAGTTCCTGTTGTCAGTCAAATCCTGTGCCTATAAAAAAAGAACTAGCTTTTGGTGGGGTGGGGGGGTGGAGGGAAGGAGGGCAATATAGTCCCAGCAGAGAAGTTCAGTCACACAGCAGTCCTTTCTCCTGGTGTCTTCTGTCAAGCAATTAGCAGAATCTTTCTAAGGCAGTCTTTAAATCTACCTTCCTTCTAGCTAAGCCACTCCTCCTACATACTAGATCTTTCTACAAGTAATTTAAACCTCACAGCTATTAAGTCCTTTCAATCACCTGAGATTTACACCTAGATAACTGTTCAGATACCCATTCAGTTCAGTTAACTCAGACAAACACACACTTTTTTTTTGTTTGTTTTGTTTGTTAGCTTTTTTTAACCTAAATTGAAGGTCCAAGTACAAAAGTTCTTCTTCTTTAGTCCCAGCAGAGAAGTTCAGTCACACAGCAGTCCTTTCTCCTGGTGTCTTCTGTCAAGCTGACAGACAATGATGTCACTGAGGGTCTTAGTCCTGCTTTGACTGTAGATAATCCAACAAGTTAAATAGGAAATAATTTGTTTTATTAAATGTGTTTTAAAGTGTTATTACAACACTTTCTACATTTATAATAGTTTTGTATGAGCATTGAAATTAGTGAGTTATCTCCTTTCCATTTCAAACTGTTAGTAAAAATAATCCAATAGAATCGGAGCATTGTTTCGGTAGAAAATCCCATTCCATCCAAAATAGTTCAGTAAGAAACTGTTATACTTTTAACTTCATCAAAATAAGTAAAATACTCTTTTAATAATGCATTTCAAGTTATGCATGTTTTAACAATGTTGTCCATCTGTGTGTTTGTGCAATTAATAAACAAGTAATTGTGTCCTATTTTTTTTCTTTTCAAATCAAATCTGGATAGAAAAAGAATACTATTTTCAGAATCAAAACACATGCTCTGGTTGTTTTTACTGTCTTTGTTCAGGAAAGGCACACTGAGCTACAACTTGTTCCTTAGTGTGTTTTGGGAGTATAGGGAGGTTAAGTGACTTGCTCTGGTCACACAATATACAAGTAGAGCATGTTGGAATCAAAACTCATTATGCTAGATGAATGAAGGTTGTTCAAAGCTCTTTGCTTTAACTTGTGGGCCATACTGCCGGCTGATAATCAAAAATGACAAATTTCAAGACTGGTCCCATAATGCCAGGTCAGTAGGTAGGCAGCTACATCTGCATCTTGTAAACCTGAATTTACACTTGAAATTGTAAGAGAAAGGCTGTAAGACAATGGAAATGGAAAAAGACATAAGTTGGTGCTGTAGCAACCCCAGAAATCTATACTGGCATGAGCACAGCCTGGGTTTAGAAATCCTGAAATGGGACTCCAATACCTGCTGGCACCATAGAGCCAGCCTCGAGATGTGTCGATTTTGTTGATCAGCTGGTATTATAGCCTAGAGGTTAAAGCAATCCTGAAGATGGATTATTTTTATCAACAGTTTGAAATGTAAAGGTTATAACTCACTAGTTTCAATGCACATACAAAACAATTACTATAAATGCAGAAAGTGTTGTAATAACACCTTAACACTTAATAAAACAGATGGTTTCCTGTTTAACCTATTGGATTGTCTACAGTCAAAGCAGGGCCGATACCCTCAGTGACATAATTGCCTGTCAGGAGCCTAAAACACATGGCTGCACCTAGCCCTTAGTTTCAGGCTGACTTACACATGAATAACTCTGGACTGCAAAGACTCATAGATAAATACAATGGCTCACTCAACTTAGCTTAGTATGGGCATTTAGACATTAAAGGGACACTGTCAGTTCTGCCCCTCATTTTTCTTTCCAATTTAATCATTGTGTCTATAGGCACATACTAGTAAAACAGGTACTCTGGAATGCCCCTGTCTCACATAAAAGTAATATGTTTACATATATTTGTAAAGTTTGCCTTATTTTCTTTATTAGCAGTCCACACTTAAATGCTCCATCTACCGGAAGCATATCAGCACTGAGGACATGCCTCTACCATGGAGCACTGTCCCAAAGTTCACTGTTTTACATCCCCATTGAAAAAAACATGGAATCCAGTAGATTGTGACATACTGAAGAGTTTGTGGTATCTTTAAATAATAAATGAGCACTTAGTGATCTGCAAAACATATTTTAAATCTGGTCTCAAAATCCAGTGCATGTGCAAGCACAACAGGAGAAAAGATCCTGTGCACGTGCCACTCTTGCGCATGCAGAGGATTTTGGTACCAGATTTAAAATACATTTTGCAGCTCACTGAGTACTTGTTTTTTTATTTAAAGATACCATAAACTCCCAGTATGCCACAGTCTACTGGAATACATGTTTTTTTGCAATGGAATGTAAAAACATGAACTTCAGAATAGCGCCAATATGCTTCCAGTGGACGGGATTAAAATGCAGACTGCTACTAAAGAAAATAATGCAAACTTTAGAAATACAGGTAAACAGATTGTTTTTGTGTGAGACAGGGGCATTCTAGAGTACCATTTTACTAGTATATGCCTATAGACACACTGATTAAATTGGAAAGAAAAACAAGGGTCAAAGCTGACAGTATCCCTTTAAGAAATCCTGAAGATGACAGTTCCCCTTTAATAACAAAAAATATATGATCTCACCTTCCATGCTACAGTTTAATATCATTATTGAACTAAAATACTTAGGGGTTTGGATTACCTCCAAGATTCAAGATACCATTAAATTAAATAAAATTTAATAGTGGTTAAGAATGAAACTGATAGTTATACTAATAGACTGATTAATTCCACTTATTGTTATGGGATTGCCTAGAGGCTAAAAATGGTTTTTATAACCCACTTATTTATTTTTTGTTTGTTTTATACATTACTGGGGAGATTAGTTTCAGAATGGTTTCATAACATTAGGCATGCTTTTGTGAAATTCTTATGGAGGGGTGCAACCCCAGTGATCACTTGCTGATACTTGATTACATCTGGTAGTAGAGGAGGGATGGGGTGACGAGACCCCATGAGTTATTACAAAGCTTACAAAATGAAGTCAGTTTACTCTTGGATGGACCTACTAAATGGAACATTAGACACAACATAAATGTGAATGTATTACTCAGCATTTCATTAATTTGAAAGATAAAAGATGGGCTATCCAAGATGTAACAGCAAATAATTTAAGATCTTAGTATAATGGATTAGGATATTAGAGCGGTACTGGATGAAATGAGTGTTATGAAAACTAAAAAAGCTCTTTCCCTGATGCTGTTGACTTCTATTTGGTGGGATACTGATTTTAGAAATAGATTGATCAAGAATAATATTGTGTTAGCAGGACTGCAGGTTTTGAAGTATACAGATTGGCTGGATTTATTAAAACACTTTTTGGTTTTTAATGTCTCATGATGATTTTAAAGTAGAATGTCAGGATTAAAAGGAAAAGCTCTTAATTTTGTCCTATTGGTCCCTTAAGTTTTTTTTTTTTTTTTTTTTTACACAATTCCTTAAGAGAAATAATAACACATTTCTAGAAGTAGTAGAATTTTACTCAAAATCTATTTGATTTTGGAGAAGCAAAGAAAATAAAACAGTTTCCACTATTTACGAAGCATTAATCAAAAGTAAGAATTATAAAGTTTACATTGAAGAATTAAGTATATACTGGACACAGGAGGGGCAGAGTGAGCTGCCAGTTAGACAGTGGCAACACATTTTATACAATGTCAATAAATATTATTCCAATGCTAAAAATAAGACAACTTGGCATGAAATGAATTTACGATCTTAAGTTAGGCCCAATCATCTATACTGAAGCAACGTACTTCAAAGCCACTGTGCTAGCATAACTGTGAGGAGACAGCTAATGTAACTCCTATATTACAGAGCTGTTCATTTATAAGATAGTGTGGCAAATGACTATTGAATTGCTGGAGAGCTTTTTTATGGACTAAGATCCTTAAGAGTTTAATATTTTCTGTTTTAAACGATTCCTCAGTAATGAGTTTGTGCATCCCACAAAAGAAAATCTGAATTAGCAACCCTGGCTACATAAAGATATATATAGATCATTAGTATCACAATGGATACCAAATTTCAATAAACAGCAGTTTAAAGATACATTAGTATATGAAAGACTATTATACCATCTGTACATGTATATTAGTAACCTAAATACAACATGGAAAGAAGTTATTAACTTCCTTCTGTCCCCAGTTTGAATATAAGCAGCAAGAATACAAATACAATATTGATAAAATGGAGCTATTCTTTCCACTTGTATGTTCTCCAATTCTCCTAACATAAATAGTGTCTAATAAAATAATTTTGTTCTACTACGATCATACAGAATGATGGTGTAACTTTTTTTAATGGATTAAATTATTAGTTATCAGACTTTGCTATAGTGAGCCTGCCACAAGTCAGAAAATATCTTGAGCTTCCTCAAAATACTGAAATAATCTTTGGCCTCCCCATAGACAATAGCATACTTTGCACAGTATATTAGGAAAAATGGTTAACTCCTTTGAGTAGCTGACCCTAATTTTATTTAGCTTATTGTAACCCCCCCACACACACACTCACACTTATAATCCCATCCTCAAACCAGCCTACTAGCTTCACTATTTTGACTTTCAAACTGTTAACCCTTGTTGCAATACTTTAATGGGTCAGACTGCTTTCTCTGTCTGCTTCACCTCTGTCTGGAATACCCGTCCTACCCACATCTGCATTCCCCCTCTTACCCTGCCATTAAGCATCTTCTTGGGGGATCCTTTTGATCCATCCTGCTTTTGCTCATAGTACCTCTCTTCTTGAAGAGCTGCTGGCACGACTGCACATGTCGAACAGGCAACTCATTCTGGGAAGCTGTCTGCCCGATTAGTCAAATGAACTATTTTTAAAACTTTATTCGCAATGTTAAATACTTCAATTTTAACTTAGAATGCCCGTCTCATACCTTCCATGTACACACTGAGTGGCCATCCAAAACACAGCTTTTTGATGATATGAGGTTTGGAATGGGGCTGCAGGTGCTCTATGTAGGGAGTAATAGGATGGGAACAGGATCAGGGGAGGGGACTGTCTAACTGTACTAACATTATCTTGCTGGAAGTTCTACATGTATGGGGCTATGATATTAGCCCCGCACATGTAGAACTGCCAGCAAAGATAATGTTAGTACAGTTAGACAGCCCCCTCTCTCGATCCTGTTCCCATCCTATTACTCCCTACACAGAGCACCCGCAGCCCCATTACATACATCACATCTTCAAAGAGCTGTTTTTGGGGGTTGGGCTGCAGCTCTCAGATGTACACTTGGCTTGAACGTGGACTGTACAAGCAGCATTATTTTTAATTTTGCATTGCTTGACTGTTTTGCAATTATCTTTTGAATTGTATTCATCATTACCCTTTCCCAGGTACACCAGGAATGAACAAAAGGTCAGTGTTCCTTTCTTGGTCACCCATTTGTAAATAAATGCATAATTAGCTTATTATTATCTTCTTTCACTTTTCTTAATCCCTTCATACAATATATCTAAAATTCAAAATTGAAATACAGTAGTTTTTCAGACTTGATTGAACCTCACCCTGGAACATGTTGGGGCTCCCCCTTGAGGCTGGCCTCACCCTTTGAGAAACCTTGCTTTAAATCATATATAATATTCTGCTATTTAATGAAAGGCATGCCCAATATTCAGTCTTGATGACTGAGTGTTTATGTAATTTTTTTAATTTTGTTGTTTTCTCCAGTTGTTTCAGCAAGACTAAAGCTTATTCATTTGAGGTCTTAAGGCATTGTTTTGAAAGGAATTGTCTTGACTGTGTTTAACTATAAAGAACTATAAAAGAATAGGACTGAAAATATATATGGTAAGTGCTGAACCATTTCTAAACTTAGCTTAAGAGGGATTGAGTTATTTTGATTGATGAGATTTGCTGATTTTCATAAAGAAAAATAATCACTGTTATAAGTATAGTATATACATATATATACAAATATATATATATATATATATGTATATATATATATATAGAGAGAGAGAGATAGCTTTACATGTTTGTATGTATTTTTATTTCATATAAGAATTTAATCTTAAAAACAGTTAAAAATTGTATGATTTAATAAAAATATGTTTTACAGCCAGTGTCCACTATCTGGTTTACATGCTTGACAGTAAACACAGAGGGCAGGATTCACAAAAGAGATGTGCTGAGTGCATCTCAGATGTGCTGGTGCAATGCAAAAATGTGCCGTAGAATGATTCACAAACAGGATGAATGCACCAGGGCAACCAAGATGCCTTGCACCAAACAAGATGTGCCATAGGTGCAACATAATGATATGTGGCACAAATACAGGGAGTGTACCCATGCATACACAGTGCAACGCAATTCACAGTGTAAAACAACTGCACAACTATGGGGCATCTCCAGTGCAAAGGCAAGATGCGCCATAGAAATATAAGTATAAAAGATGTAGACTTAAGTTCAATCCACCTGCAGGTCATTCACTGAACAGCATCAGTAGCACACTGCCAGAGACAGGGGGAGAGTGAGAGAGACAAAGAGATACAGACAGCCAAAGAGACTGAGACACTGGAAGACAGTGTGCCACTGAGCCAGAAAGCCACTGAGACCCAAGCAACACACCAACAGGATGGACCCAGTAGCAGTAGCCATTGTTGTTGTACTAATGAGGAGGAGGAGGAGGCAGGGCAGTGGTAGTCACTATAGGAGGCCGGCCCCATGGCGGTATCCTGCCAGGCTGTCATTTGAGCAGCTCACAGATGTGGAGACAGTCGGCTGATACTGCCTGAACAGGGCCACATTGAGGCAGATCTGTGAGCCATGCCATGATGTGATGCAGGCACCCACTGCACGAGGTCATGCCATCTCGGTGGAAACCAAGATGACAACAGTCATGTGCCCACTCACCACAGGAACCTTCCACAGGCCCACAGGGGACACTACTGGCATATCACAGGCCTCAACATCCTGTCTCCTCATATAGTTCCTCACCACACTGCTAACACATGCTTTAGAATACATCCATTTCCTCAGCACACAGGTGGGGCTGACAGAAGACATACAGGGTTTGTACAGGGTGGCATGCATGCCACGTGTCATAGGGGCCATTGATTGCACACATGTGGCAATCCACTCACCACCTGGTGAAGACGTCATCACCTACATCAAACAGAAGGGATACCATTCGGTGAACTGCTAGGTGGTGTGCAATGCCACAGGGTGCATCACTGATGTTTGTACCACACATCTTAGAAGCACATATGACTCATTCATATGACATCAGTCAGCACTTTGCAGAGGTTCGAGACAGGGTACACACCAAGTGGTCATTTATTAGGTGTGTGTGACATGGACCCAAAAGCTCAAGAGGGCACCAAGGGCAGGACACATGGGGTGGGCCATGGGCAACCTGCCCAGTGCAATGCAGTTGCATGGGCACTGGGATAGCAGGGGTGACCAAGAGTACACAGCCAGACACAGGGTGGTACATGATCACTGTGCATCACATGACACATGGGGGCATGCAGGTGCAGCAGGTGTAGGGATGCAGGTCTGCTGAAAAAGGGATGCATGGGCGGTACAGCAGGACAGGTGCACACACCACTGAGGCCAGGGTTGAGGACAGGGTGCATGCCAAAGTGGTAACCAATGTACTAATGGACATACATCTTTCTCCACAGGAGACACTGCATATCCGATGAGGCCCTGGCTGCTCACACCATTCCGATGACCCACAGCAAAGGCAGAGAAACATAGAAGCATAGAACACAGAAACATAGAATTTGACGGCAGATAAGGACCGCTTGGCCCACCAAGTCTGCCCATTTTCCTGCCTACTGGATAAGCTGCAGATCTTAGTTAACCAGCAGCCTACTTCTTTCTACCCCCACCCCCTAGAATTGCCTTATGACTATCCCATGCATGCTTGAATTCCACCACTGTTTTTGACTCCACGACCTCCTCCGGAAGGCCGTTCCATGCATCCACAACCCTCTCTGTAAAAAATAGTTCCTTAAATTACCTCTGAGCTGCCCTCTCAATCTTCAAAATTGTGTCCCCTTGTTCTTGCACCTCTTTTTGAAAGATGCTACCTCTTGGACTTTGTTGATTCCCTTGAGGTACTTGAAAGTTTCTATCATGTCCCCCTCTCCCTCCTTTCCTCGAGGCTATACATATTAAGCTCCTTAAGTCTCTCTTCATATGTCTTCTGGTGCCGACCCTGCACCATTTTAGTTGCCCTCCTCTGGACAGCTTCCATCCTGTCTATGTCTTTGCAAGACTGGGTCTCCAGAACTGCACACAGTACTCCAGATGGGGTCTCACCAGCTGTCTGTACAGAGGGATAATAACTTCCTGTTTTCTACTGGTGATGCCTCTCCCTATGCATCCCAGTATCCCCCCAGCCCTCCTTGCTGCCCTCTCACATTGCTTGCCCAACTTTAGGTCATCTGATATGACTACCCCCAGGTCCCTTTCCATTTTTGTTGTTGTTAGTATCTCACCCCCCATTGTGTACTCTTCCCCTGGATTTTTGTTTCCCAGGTGCACTACCTTGCACTTCTTAGCATTGAATCTAAGCTGCCATACATTTGACCATTCCTCTAACCTTGCCAAGTCCTTCTTCATCCTTTCCACCCCACCTTGTGTATCAACTCTGTTGCAGATCTTTGTGTCATAAGCAAAGAGACATTCTTTTCCTTCCAGTCCCTCTGCAATGTCGCTTATGAAGACATTGAAGAGGGCCGGTCCAAATACTGAACCCTGTGGTACCCCACTAGTAACACCCCTTTCTTCAGAGTGGACTCCATTTACTATTACTCTCTGTGTCCTATTCTCCAGCCAATTTTTTACCCAGGCTGTCATCTTGGGACCCATTCCCAGGCTAGCTAACTTGTATATTAATCTTTTGCGTGGGACTGTGTCAAATGCCTTGCTAAAGTCTAGGTAGGCCATGTCCACAGCCCCTCCCTGATCTACTACTTTGGTCACCCAGTCAAAGAAATCTATCAGATTTGTCTGGCATGACCTTCCCGCTGTGAATCCATGCTGCCTTGGGTCCTGTGCCCCTCTGTCCTCTAGATACTTGACAGTTCTTTCCTCCAGAAGTGATTCCATCATTTTCCCTACCACTGAGGTTAAACTAACAGGTCTGTAGTTTCCTGCTTCTGCCTTGCTCCCACTTTTGTGAAGGGGAATCACATCTGCCCTCCTCCAGTCCTCAGGTACCACCCCATCCTCCCATGATTTGTTAAACAGGGTAGTCAGTGGTATCACTAATTCCACCCTTAGTTCTTTTAGAATTCTGGGATGAATCCCATCAGGCCCCATTGCTTTGTCCACCTTCAGTTTTAAAAGTTCTTTCAGAACCCTTTCTTCTGTAAATGGGCTGGTATCAACTTCTGTATCCATAGTGTTTCTACTGTTTGTTTTAGGTATCTCCCCCTCTTCCTTTGTAAATACAGAGCAAAAATATTTGTTTAGTATCTCTGCCTTTTCACAGTCACCCTCTGCCTCCCTCACCCCCCATTAAGCCTCACTATCTCTCCTTGGTCTTCCTTCGGCTCCTTGATATACCTATAAAGGTTTTATCCCCTTCTTAACTGAGTTGGCTATCTTTTCCTCAGTTTGGGCCTTTGCTGTTCTGACTGCCTTCCCAGCTTCCTTTTGCTTTAACTGATACAGTTCTCTGTCCTGCTCCTTCTGTGATTCCTTGTACTTCCTGAAAGTTTTCTTTTTCTCTTGAACCTTCACTACCACTTCCTTTGAGAACCATAGTATCTTACATCGTTTAGTTTTGTTTATTTGCTTCACACAAAGGCTAGTTACCTCTGTGATGGCAGTTTGTATTATTCTCCATTGTTCTTCCACCCCTCCTTCTTGCCCATTTGCTAGTGCATTCCTTAGGCACTCACCCATTTTGGCAAAGTCAGCCCTCCTAAAGTCCGGTACCTTTGCCTTTGTATGGCTTGACTCTATTGCTATGTTTATTGTGAACCATATTGTTTGATGGTCGCTAGTTCCCAGATGGTTACCCACTTCTACATCTGTGATCCTCTCCTCATCTCCATTTGAGAGAACCAGGTCTAAGATTGCTCCCTCTCGAGTGGGCTCCAATACTAGTTGTCTAAGGCATGCCCCCTGTAGGGCATCTAGAATAACCCCACTCTTCGAAGTGGCTGCTGCAACTGCACTCCAGTTAACATCTGGCATATTCAGATCGCCCATCAGCAATATCTCCCCTTTTTCTGTCTTGCTAAGTATACTTTCTATCATTTCCTTGTCCATTTCCTCCCCCTGAGAAGGGGGTCTGTATACAACCCCTGTGCAGATTGTGATGCCATTGCCGGTCTCCAAATTTACCCACAGTACTTCTTCTCCTCCCTGTTTTCCCTTTTGTTCTGCTGCTTTGATTCCTTCCCTTATGTAAAGAGCTACTCCTCCTCCTCTATTACCCTCTCTGTCCCTCCTGTAGATAGTGTATCCTGGTATGTTTACATCCCAGTCATGGTTTTGTGTGAACCATGTTTCTGTGACTGCCACGATATCCAGATGTTCCTCCTCCATCAAGGCCACTAATTCAGGAAGCTTGTTACCCAGACTACGGGCGTTGGTACTCATTGCTTTCCATTTTTTGATGGCTTTACCTTCAGTTGCAGCATCCCCAACTGACCTTTCTACCTTGGTCTTTTTCTCATATAGTACCCTGTTTTGTAGGGAGAGTCTGAGATTTTCCTGCTGCCTGTCAGTGCCTCCCCCCCCTTGACTAGTTTAAAAGCTTGCCAATGAAGCATTTAAACCAATTGCTCAAAAGACTTGTTCCCTTCCTGGACAGATGCAGACCACCCTGCCAGTATAGGCTGGTGTCCTTCTAGGTGGAACCCCAGTCACCAATGAAGCCAAACCCCTGGAGCAGCAGTACAATGAGGCACACATCATGACGTGTGCCATCATAAAGCGTGTCTTTGGCATGCTGAAGATGTGCTTCAGGTGTCTGTGTCAGTTAGATGGTGCCCTACAGAATAGCCCTGAGAAGGCCTGTGGCATATTCATGGTCTGTTGTATGCTACAGAACATGACCCTAGACTGTGGAAAACCTGTTAAGGCCAGTGAGGATGACAGTTCCGGGGAGGAGGAGGGGGGGGGTGAAGGGGGGGACAGAGCACCACCACAGGGCCGGGGCAGTGATGCCATGCAGGGATGGAGGGACCCAAGGGAACACCACAGGCATGTAGTGGAGGAAAACATTGGGGAGTGCGGCGGATGAGTGTGCAAGTATGTATGTATTCAGGGTGTGCACCAAGGTGTGGACATGGAATGTCATGGGCACACTGGACACTGGAAACTACACAGTGGCACACACAGGCACACTCATAGTGAGAGACACAGACATGGACACACACACACATGTATATACACATGCCAGGCATGCAACAACCTTGTACCACCCAGTCCATGGCACAGATGTCATGGGTCAGTGTGCACTGCAGCCTGTGCATGGCACAACAGATGCTAGAATTCATGCATCATTCCCATGACACATGGCACAACAGTGGCACACACAGACACACAGGTTGACCTGCACAGGTAGCACAGGGTGGTGCCAGGGCTGCAGTGGGGTGGGTTCTTACCACACACACTGCCCCAGGCACCGCCAGCTGGGTATCCAGTGCACATAGGTGTGACATGCCTCCACTACAGGACCAGGGACTTGGGCATCACAGGGTGGCACCCCAGCCTCCACAGACACAGGGCCAGCCTCTGCCATGACAGGTGGTGGCAGGTGTGCCACCACCAGCCATAGGGGGATTAGCCAGTGACCCAGCAGGGGTGCTGCACCAAGACCGTGAATGGGTGCTCAATGATGTTGCTCACCCATGGCCAGCATCTAAGCCATGGATGCTGGGTGTGGAGGCCAGTGGTGGTGGTGTCAGCAGCAGGGGGTCCATCTGGTGCTGCCACCGGCATGTGTGGGACATGCTCCTGGGCATCTGACTAGACGCTCAATGTCCACGGCATGACACAGAGCCAGCTGCTACCTCTGCAGCAGCTGCAATCCACTCCAGTGCTGCAGTCATGCCCACTAGCATGAGGTGCACCTCTGCTAATATCTGTGCATGCCAAGCAGCTGTGGGCTCATGCTCCTGGACCATCACAGTCCTGTGGCAATGCAACTACAAACGGAGGGTCTCCTGCCCCTACACAGTCACCCACAGGAGGGTGAGGTAGACCTCCATGTTGTCAGTGGGTGACGTTTCATGGTGGCATTGCCGATGAGCAGGGGATGGAACAGCCTGTCCCGGTGCATACACAGGCAGTAGTGGCACCCTGGTGAGCTACAACATGAGCAGATCATGGCCATGCACTGCCACTGACTGCCCATGGCTGGTGTGCTGTGTGTGCACCATGGCAGCCTGCCCAGATCCCACCGACGTCACCAACACTGTACATGGCATTGGTGCAGGGGGCATAACACCCACAGCAGTGGGCAGCTGTCACATTTGCAGCCATATTATGCACAGTGGGGACACCAGTGTCAACCAGGGCCACATGCACAGGCATCTGCATGCTGTGTGAACCCCCAGTCAGCCATGTCCATGCTAGAGGAGGTGGCAGTGATGACAGTGGTGGTGCCAAGGCCCCCCTCTTCATACATCTCTGACGAGCATGAGGAGGGCATCAGCAATGTTCACTGCATCATCAGGGTTATTTTCAGAGAACCCAGACAGGCACCCCAGCCATGAGATGTCCCCATTGGCAGTCTTGTCAGCAATGGCCGAGGTGTCCGTGGTGCCCGCCTGTGCTGGGCCCGTGACCGTAGTGCCACAGGCAGGACAGTCCAGGAGTGGAGTCATCCACAGTAGTGTCAATGGCCCTGTGTGATAGACCTGCATCATCACTTGCAAAGGTGTCACGTGCAGTCATGGCCATGGCTGCACCTGAGAGGCATGATGGTGCTGAGGAAAGAAGAAAGGATAACATGGTTAATGCACAATACACATACGTCACATCAGTGTTGCACACCAGAACACTGCCATCCACACGGCACCAAGGCTGAGCAAGCCTGTCCATAGCTGGGCCATGACATACCAATGCTACACAGATCATGGTATTAGTGCACACATCACTGTCCCATAATGCACACTGTGTGGTATAGGTGGCACATGCCACCCAGCTGCACAGCAGACACATGCCCCCTGGTGCAGTGACATGGTAGCTGCGGCACCACTAGGCATGTTGCTTCTGGCCAGGGGTGACTGTCCACATGGTGCAGTGCCTGGGTACACAGTGACACTACACAGCACATAGGGACAGGCATCGGAGCCATGGCACATGTGGACCCAGGCACACCAAGGGCACACAGCTACTCACAGTGCTGCTACGGACTACCACCGGTGTGGAACCCACCATCTGGGACACCCTGCACCATGGTCCTGATGATGCTGGTGGCCAGTAAAGCCTAATTTTGGCTGAGCTGGACCTATGTGCTCAGGCCACCACCAGTCTGCCATGAGGATGCCTGGATGCTGGTCACCTTCTCCTTGGCCATCCTGCAGCCATCATTCCAGTGTTTCCAGCACTCCTGCACTGTGCGGTTATAGGGACACCAGCGTTTACCTGCCAGGCCACCTTCTCTCATCCCTCTACCCGTGCAATTCAGCTGCAACCCCTGCTGGTGAGGACATCCAGGCACAGGTTGTATGCCTCTATCAGCACCCTCTCATCATCCTTGATAAAGTTGGGTCACCACCTGGTGGCAGCATTCATGCCTTCCAACATGTTGGCTTCTGTGGGGGGGAAGCAGCCAGCTGGTAGTCATGCCTGTAGGGTACACATGTTCCTGCAACCACCTGACTCTGTGTGTTGTCCTCCACCAGGATCCCAGCAGCTGGTGTGCTGGGTGGGGGCCTGTGGGTGCATGACCTGGCACAGGTGGCAGTACCCCATGGAACATGGTACGTTGGGGATGGTGCACTTGCCATGTATGGCCACCAGTCCATGGCTGGGGCAACATTGCTGCTGCCCTAGGGAGGCATGTGGTGCAGTCTGCCATGAACATGCACTACTACCTCAACAGCATGTGTGTTCCTGCCTTGGTACCCCATCCATCCCAGGTACCGCTCTTGGTACACCTGTGTGGATGTGGGGGGAAGGGAGGCACAGGACAAGCAGCTACAGATCATGGTGCAGCTGGCTGCAGTGTGTGGCATAGCTACACTGTCATTGTGCCTGCACAGGTGCTGCTGTGTGCTACAGACAGACCTGTAGCACAACTCTGCATCCACCACACATGGCCAGTGTCACCCATTCACATGTTAAATCCCCCCAGTAAGTGCTGTAGACCTTGTAAGTATTGCTGTGTACTCACCTTCAAGGTTCTGTCTCCTCTCAGTCACCTAGACTCAGCCTGCTGAACTGGGAGCATTTATTACTCAGGGCATGTAAATGAGACCTGGGCCTCTGGTAATAAGATGCAAATCAGCTGAGATGCCCATGCATGTGGAATGAGGCTGTTTCAGGTGCATTCTCTGTGAATTGCAAAATTGCCCCCAACTTATCTCACTTCACAAGGAGCATCTCTAATTTGTGCCTGTTATGTTACAGCGCATCTCTGGCTCATGCATGTAGCATTGGGTGCATGTTCCTGAATCAGGGCAGTCTACATGGTACATATATCATGCATGCGCCATCACCGTGTTTAATGGCACATCCACCCAATATGTGCGGCTATTATATTTATCTGTTGTGCAGCTGCAGGGATGCTGGACATTGCTCTGTGCACTCTATTGCACAGTGTACTTCTACATGCATGAGGTATGCAGCAACAGGTGTTACTAGTGGCCATAGAAAATAGGTCGCACTGGAACAGCTTCTGAATCTTTGAAGTATCAGAGGAAGCTAAAGCCAAGAGGTATTTTGTGACTTTGTTCAAGAATTCTTGATCTTTTTGACCTCTTGCTGCTTCCAATTGAGAGAGCACACAGATCATTAATGGCAGCACTGGCATTTAGCACACACGAGGCAAGTGGCCGCTTGGCATGCCAGCAAGGTTCCGGGTCTGGTGGGTGCAAAAACCCAAGAGACAGCCAAGAAAAATGTAATGTCCTTCTGAACAGTGACATATTCCAATATATTTTTTTTTATTTAAACTTCATAGTATCAAACATTCAAGTCAACATTTTGTGACTGACTTAGTCACCTCTTCAGCTTGTGAACATAAATTTAAAACAATGGATGCTCAATAAATTTATTATGCAGTAGCTCCCAATGTGGGGGTCAAGATTACTTACATATGCTAGCTTCATGTTGTAGTTGCTGGAGTGCTTTTTTTTAAAATTCCAGCACTTAAATGGCCACTATGAGCTTCTGTTTATACTCCTGCTACTAAATGAAAGTCTAAGAGGTATGTCATCCTCCTGTTCCTCCCAGCCAACTTCTCAAAACATGACCTCAGTGGAGGAAATGAAGGGGTAGGGGGCACTGCAGGCTCCGCAGTGCACCATCTGCATCTATAGGGCACTGTTAAACCTCCCCCAGCTCCGAAAGGCCCACTTTCCTTCTCCTTATAATTATACACCTGAAAAGCTGCTTGAAGCTGTGGCTGCTTCTGCTGTATTGTCACCATTTCTCATCCCCTTCTCCATCTTGAATGATAACACTTGTTGCTCAGCTGTCCATTCTGCCCTGCACCACACACATGCCCAACAAGAGTCAGAAGCCTCGGAGAACCCTACATTTGAAGCAGCTCCCCGCTGCTGGTGAGATTACTGTATGTTTTGAAATGTGCACATGAATTCCAATTCAGCCCCAGCCAGGATTCGATTGGCTCCAGCTCCTGAGTACTGTGGCATAGAAAGTGAACAGTTGATGGAGCATTGGAGCATGCCAAAACACAAATCCAGAGATCTGCGGTGAAATACATAGAGTGAGAAGGAGAGCAAGAGAGCGAGCGAGAGAAAGAGAGAGAGAGAGAGAGAGAGAGAGAGAGAATGAGAATGTAGTGGAATTGTTCTCTCCCGCTCTTCTGCTCTCCCGTCATGTTACAAACATTCTCTCTCTCTCTCTCATCCATTGGTTTGCAATGCGGATAAACAGCACATACTGCAGGTTACAGATATCAGAAGTAAATAGTTTACAACCTGAGTACGCTGGAGGGACTTTCTGGCGAAATGTTGTAATATATTTACTTCTGATATTTTCACTTTCCAAACTCGTCTGATTTGTCTGAAAAAAAAAAAGCATTTAAAGCATAAAAACTTAAAAACTTACAAATCTGGTGTTCATGGTGTCTAAGGCATGAAAGCCAGTTAATGCCCACCTGAATGGTGATTGCCATACTGTGCCATGAAAAACACAATTTCAACTGTGAAGATGATGCAAAATTAACCATTTGTAACGCAGCCCTCTAAGGATCCTACGTCTCCCCAGACCAATCTTTGCCAGGTTTTATAATCCTATGGTCCAGCAGCAAATTTTAATGAGGGCTTGGAGATTGAGAAAGTTAGAATATTGGGACCAGAGAACATAGTTTGTGAATTTGCTACTCCCCCGATTGTTCAGCGCCAACGGAAATCTTTAGTGCAATTGTTTGCAATGTTGTGAGCATGTACATAAAATACATTCTGTTGTATCCTGTCCATTTGAAAATTATTTTACCAGAGGGGCCACATATCTACAATGAATTTGAAGCTGCAATTGGTGCCCTACAGGATAAAGGACTGATGTGAGAGGATTATGGAGTGTCAGAATACCTGGGAAAAGCGGGCCCTGCAAAAAAAAGTCATAGTCTAAAGTCTCTGCAGAAGGTAAGAACTGGAGAAAAGAACAAAGGCTTGATGAGAGCTGTAATTACTTTTTTTTGTTCTGAATGCGAGGGCTTGTTTAATTTAATTGCCTACATGTGAGTCTCCTCAGCAGTGCTCTAGATAGTTCAATAGCAGCTCCGGTGGATCCGATGTTCGTACCTCGTATCTGCAGCAGCCAGTGGAGTAACCAGCCTTAAAAAAAGTGTATGCACCAATAATCTAGACTATAGGATGGGGGTCTTGGTGAATTCTGGTGCATTTTGGGGGTAATCTGAAACAGAATTAGATACCCTGTTACCCCCTCCCCATGCCTAGTAAGTTGCACTATAGTCCTTTCTGCAGTCCCCACAGTTAATTGAGTTGCCTAAACCACCTGCCTGTCAACTCCATTCCTCCTGAGTCCCTCCCATCCCAACTATAACAACAGGTAGGGGCGTAGGCAAGAATTATTTTGGAGGGTGCTTGGATATGAGATTTATGAATAAGGAGAAATAAAAGCTGGGAGTCAGGCCCCCAGAAGATCTGGGGGGTTTACATGCTCTGTGGTGAGTTTTATGTTTTTCTTGAAGACACAGTTTCTTACATCTTGCTTTCCACATTTCAAGAGACCCCCCATGGAATCAGAGGTGTTGGAGGCTCTGGCTGGCATTACAGTCTGCAATTTAAATGGTTGTGGACAACTGGCTGTCAAACAGTGCCATCAAACACCTACTTGTATGCATTTTTATAATATACCGTGAAACATTTCTACACTAAGGCTGGGGGTAACTCTAAGGGGTTTACATGCTCTTTAGTGAGTTTTGGGGCTTTTCTTGGGGGAGAAAAAACAGGGACAGGTAAACAACAATTTAAAAAAAACTGTAACATATCAAATATACAGTAGCTTATATATATATATATATATATATATATATATATATATATATATATATATATATATAAATCAGACTGATGTGGCATCTTGGGGATCTGGTGACAGATGTAATCCAACCTATGCTTGACTTTCATGGTTAAGAAATGCTCCCAAAACCCCTCAGTGCCATTACAGCTTTATGTACACTTGCATATACTCTGTTCCTTGTGTACCGGCACTCTAATGTATTATAGCCACTGATTTTCTGTTTTTACAAATGGGCAACTTCATTTTACAAAATGTTCATACCTAAGTTTTTTTTTGTTTGTTTTGTTGTCCCTCCCCCCACTCCCCCACCCAAATACTGAGTGCATATCAGCATATTTTGCACAACAGAATATAACAGAAAATGGGGTGGAGGAGACAAATTTGGTGCCAAGTGTGGTTGTAAATTATGTGTAAATAGCTTGTCCACAACCATTTAAATTGCAGACTGTAATGCCAGCTAGAGCCTCCAACACCTCTGATTCCATGGGGGGGGGGTTCTCTTGAAATTAGGGTAGGCAAATGACTCTAAGCAGTGTTTAAAAATGGCAAATTCTGTTTTTAATCTCACTGTTTCCTTAGAAAGAGGATGACCCTAATTTAGCTCTGAAGTGACACTGAGCAATTTGGTCTGGGCACACCCAGTAGTAGGTTGGTACAGTCAGCTCAGGTAGGACAATGAATAAACAACATGGACTATGAGTCATTTCCTGCTGACAGGTTTCTAAGTTTCGCTGTGCTGTTTGAATTGCCCTGTGTGCAGAAAGCAACAGCAATGTCCTTTCCTCTCACCCTTCCTCACCTAGACAGTAAAACACACTGGCATACAGTTTGTATGAAAGACATTATATAAAACCAAAATCCATTCCTTTCCTTTTGTGCCAGAATTTCAAAGGGCACGATCGCCACAATTTAGAGTTGTTAAGATATTCTAGTGATGTGCCTACAAAAGAGGAGCAGGTGTTTCTCTGAGGAGTTTCTAAAATGTACAGAAGCACCAGCAGCCCTGTTCCACCGCAGTTTCCACAAGAACTCCCCCCCCCCCAAAAAAATACCATAAATAAAGCAAAAAAGTACTCAAATTGTCAGGAACTGAATGGCTGTTCCCACAGTACTTGTTACAGTGTTTTGTCTATACATGCAGATTCTGAGGAACCTGCCCCAGGTGCTGGCAGCTCTTTGTAGTACCTGTCGTTTCTCAGTCTTCCACCTGTCCTAGTGTGCATGTTTAGCACAGGTACATAACCCCCCTGATTTTTATCAAGGCAAAGTTCATTTATCTAGTACCTTTCATAATCTGTAGCCCCTCACGGTGCACAAGCAGCATAAAATAATCTGTGACAATTAGCTGAGTCCAATATAGAAATATTACGTAGTATACTGTTACAAAAGTGTGGGTTCAAACAATTGTTTTCATCTTTCTTGAAGCGTTCTAGCATGGGGGGGGGGTTATTCCAGTGCTCAGAAATTAGGAGGATGTAGTGCAAAAACACTAATGAACCTCAAACTTTTTCAGGCTGGGGAGGCAGGGAATTGAACTATGTGATATACGTGCCACAAAATAGGCTGGCAGAAGTCCCACTGCAAATAGGGGCCACCCGTTTCCCCCACCTCTTGCTGAAGGGGATTCCTTTAACAGTATTTGTTTGTCAAACACCTATTACCACCAGCAGGTTCTGCAGAGCACAGATAAATAA
Source organism: Neoceratodus forsteri (assembly GCA_016271365.2). Lineage (NCBI taxonomy): Eukaryota > Metazoa > Chordata > Ceratodontiformes > Ceratodontidae > Neoceratodus > Neoceratodus forsteri. The sequence continues at coordinate 1,134,651,274 of CM057455.1, read as the reverse complement.
TAAAAACTTAAAAGGGACAGGACAAGGGGGAAGGTTAATGAAGGGGAAGGGTGGAAGGGAGGGGCAGCTGCAGAATAAGGGGTGCTAGCTGCACATTTGAGCAGACTTGATAGACCTCTAGGCCTTTATCTGCTGGCAAATTTTGTATGTTCGTATGTTCGTAAGTGTGTGTGTAAATAACAACAACAACATAAAGAAACAAGAAAACTCAACATAAATAAAAGGGGAAAACAAAAGCAACAAGTGTTTCTGGCAACCTCATAGTAAGGATCCCAGGATGCTTGACAATTTGGTAAATTTTGATAACAGCAAGGGGTCCAGGGATGCACCATATGTTTCACCCCAACTTTTCAAACTGACTTTCCTAGGCATTATTTCCAGGTACAGTATTGTTCCAGAATGGGGCTCCAAAATTTCTGAAGGCTCTACAAGTCAGGGCTTGGCTCTTCCAAAATAAATTATCTACGTGAAACAGTGCAGGTCATTTGCTTCTAATATTTCCAAAGGGAAATCAACTATTCTCAAAAGCAAATCAACATTTGTGACAATTAAATATTAGCATGTTTTACTTCAGAAATCAGATAACAAGGAAAAAAAAGGCATAGAGAAAGGGAGGGATCCAGTCCTCGGATAATAGAAGGAAAGCACAGTAAATCACAGACACTTACAAGAAAGGAGATGTAAAAATTGCCCCCTGCTCCCCAAAAAAACAAGTCTGTTAAGAATGCACTACCCTCAGAATACAAATATTATTTTTTTGAAATTTAAGTTTGTTAATTTCACAAACATAAAACAAAAACATAACAATATACCAGGTAGACATAACATGAAAAGTACATGGTACAACCAAAAAACCTACCCCCCCACTCCAAACCCCCCACCCCAGATTTTCATATACGAAAGGAAATAAGGAACTCACCAAACCTTAATAACTCACCCTCCTCCCTCTCACCCCACCCAAAACAAGTGTGCCAATCCAATGTTACCATTAATCTGGATGAGTAAAAGTACCAGCCATTTATAACTGAGTTCCTCCTCACCAGTAAAAGTTACAGGAAATAATATATAGCAAGATATAGGTTGTCATGCGGGCAACAGGGTAAGGCCAAGAACTCATTGATGTAGATACAGGCGTCTGTAGTCTACCCCATCTCTTCTGAAACAGGTCCATCGGCAGCATAGGCTGGCAACCAGACTTTCGATTTAAGATATGCAGAAAGCTCAACCAGCCACTCAAGCGTAAGTCAGGGCCAATTGAGTCAGTCAGTGCCTCAGGACCAACCTCTTGACCGCCATGGACACCAAAGCCATATGATACAGCGTTCCACTATCTATGCTAGCGTATTCACTTAGAATACAGATCTCCAGGAGTAAAAAACTTGACAGACCTAAAGAGGTCCAAATTATCTTGGATAAGAGACCACAGAGGAGCCGCCTTGCTACAAGACCAAAAAATATGGAGGGGGTTCCCTTCATCCTGCGTACACCTAGAGCAGGTAGGGTGGGGAAGCTTTTTAAGCTTAAAAAGTTTTGTAGGGGTGTAGTACAGATTATTCAAGATATAATATTGAGTCAGCCTTAATCTGTCCTGGGTGTGATATCTATGAAGGTCCTTTCAGATACTGAGACCAGTTCAGGGCAGACTCAGGCAGCAAAGAGGACCAGATATTGGAGCCCTAACAGTATCGGGAAATTTATAATTTAGAAGAGGAGTAGATTAACGAAATAGAGTGTGGTTGAGAAGTGAGAGTTATTATTTGAGAAAAAGGGATAGGCCACGCTCAAGTAAAGGAGATACCAAATTTTCAAGCGATAAGATGCCTTAGTTGGTAAACTTTGAAAATCTTAACATTGGGAATACCAAATTTTGTGAGTATATCAGCTGTGGAGAGAAGGTTCCATGATCATAAAAATGTTCTAGTCTAGCTTCATTAAGTTGTGGAAGCCAGTCAGGGTGATCAGTGATTTACAACCGCTTGATATTAGGATTAAGGACCACCGGCTGACCAGATCCGGCCAGGTAAGGATATTAAGAGAATGCAGACATTGAACAAGGGACTTAAGGATGTCAGAATCATAGTGTCAGTAATCCACTGTGAAGCTACAGACAGAGAGTAAAAAATACTCGTAAGTATCAACTTGGCCCCAGGAAAGTGCCCTCTCAGTTTGAAGCCAGGTCGGGCATGGAAGGTCAGGGTTCGCAGAAAGCCATTTCCCTAATTTAGAGAGATGAGCTGCCCAGTGATAAAATAGAAGATTAGGGAGCTGGAGACCACCTTTGTCTTTGGGGAGAGATAGTTTAGAGTACGAACGTCTAACACCCTTTCCTCGCCAGATAAAGTTGGAAAACATCGCATGAAATTGTTGAAGGTAAGCGATAGGCAACCAAAGATTTAACAGATTAAGGGGATAAAAGACCCGGGGAAGGACATTCATTTTAATAATGTTGATCTGGCCCCAGAGAGAGATGGGAAGGGTAGACCATCGTAGCAAATCCTGCTGGACGAGATTTTTGATACTATTCAGATTAAGCTTCTTCAAAAGAGAGGGCTCTGTCGCGAAGTGAATCCCTAAATACTTGATCGATTTGGGAGCCCATTTCATACCGAAGTTAATAAAATCCTGTTTATACGTATGAACATTTAACGGAAAGATTTCAGATTTGGAAATATTCAATCTATATTGAGAGAGGGCACCAAACTGTCTGATAACATCTAGCGCCTTTTAGGGATTCAGCAGGACATTGAGATGCAGGAGTATGTCGTCTGCATAAGCTGAGAGTACCAATTCCTGCTGCTGTAGTAGACAACCTCTAACAAGTGGAAGGATTTAAGCCTGATAAGAAGGGTTCTAAGTATAAATTAAATAATAAGGTGAAAGAGGACATCCCTGCCTGGTGCCGGTGTACAGACGGAAAAGGGAGGAAAAACTCCATTACAATAAATTTTGGCCGAGGGAACTGTAAAACCTGAACCCATTTTAGAAATGGTGTCGAAAAGCCCATCGCCGCCATCACAGCCCAAAGAAAGGACCAATCCACTCGGTTGAAGGCTTTCTCTGCGTCTAACAACCAAGGCCATAGGGTAAGACACTGTTTGAGCCTGCTGGGAAATGTGAGATAGGGTTCTTAAGTGGTCCGCAGAAGATCTAGCAGACACAAAACCTACTTGTTCAGGACTAATTAAGCCAGCCCAAACCTTCTTGATTCTTTCCTCCAGGATCTTCGCAAAGATTTTCATGTCATAATTCTGGAGGATATAGGTCGGTAATTCACTGGATCCGTGAGAATTTTATCGGGTTTGGGAATTAAGATAATAGTAACCGAGAAGGATGGGATCTATATCGCAAGAGGAAGAAAGATACTCATATAGTTTAAGAAGTATAGGTCGCGAGCTCTTTGGAAAAACCTTATAGAAATTAGCAGGGACTCCATCAGGGCGGGTGCTTTATCTAAAGTCATAGAGGTAATGGTCCTCTCTATCTCATCAAGAGAAATGGGAGCAGTCAAAATCTCTTGGTGAGATGATGGTAACGAGGGATATCAGTGTCCTCCAAGTATGCTATGATATTCGAAAGAGGGGCAGAGGATAAAGGCTTACTGTAAAGATCTTTGTAATAGTTCTCGAATATTTGGGCAATACCTCTAGGGGAAGTTTCTATGGAACCGGCTGGGGAATGCAAAGACGGGATTATCCTAGAACCTTCCAACGCCCGTAGGTGCAAAGCTAGAAGCTTCCCAGCCTTTTACCCATGGTCCAGATATTTAGCTTGAGTTCGAACAAGGCAATATTCAGCTTTCTCTTTCAAGAGATCCATGTACTCATTCTTAACTGCCAGGAGAACCTCTAAGGACGATAAGGAAGAGGTTGGAGAGTAAACTGATTCTAGTTCTCTAATTTTACTCATTAAAGAAAGAGCTTGTGCATGTCGGGCCTTCTTCCTTGCAGAAGCTATCTTAATTAGTTCACCCCTGAGATAACATTTTAGTGAACCCCAAATCATATCAAACCTCGGGGTAGAATCAAGATTATCTGCAAGGAAAAGAGAGATCAGGGATCTTATTTCAGAAACCGTAGGATCTTTAAGCAATTGAGTATTAAGCCTCAAGTAGTATCCCGACAGAAATCGGGTTTGAGGAGATTTTGACCCATACTATTGCATGATCCGAGAGAATAATTGGATCAATGCCAGACTGAAGAAGACCGGGAAGGAAGGTTTTACTGAACAAGACATAATCTATTCTCGACCTTGATTTGTAGGGCTGACAGAAAAATGAGAAAGCCCGAAGAGAGGGATTAGAGAGTCTCCAGGGGTCACATTACCCTAGCATTAGTAAGAGATCATGAAGAGCCCTTTGTGCAGGTGTAGGGGAACGGTTATCCTGGGGGTCTCTGTCCAATATAGGCGAAAGAGGGACATTCCAGTCCCCACCCAAAATAAATTGCGAAGGGAGGAGGGTGCTAACTTTGTCGGCAAGGCACATGAAAAACTCAGGATTCCCCCCAACAGGCCCATATATGGAACCCAAGACAACAGTGTTCCCATTAAGGGTACCCTTAACCAAGACAAACCTCCCATCTGGGTCTAACATAACCAGGTCCTTCATAAACAGAACATGTTTTTTAATAAGGACAGCTACCCCTTTACTGAGGCTAGAGCCTCCGGCCACATAGACCTGTGAAAAGCCAGATCGAGATAGGCATTTGGTATCTGCTTGGCCTAAGTGGGTTTCCTGAAGAAAAAGTATATCCACCTGCAGTAACGAGCAGTGGTTAAAAATCTGAGTTCGTTTGACCCGATCCCGAGCCAGCAACATTCCAGGACGCTATTTTGATGGCATTTATAGCCATTTTAAATACAAAACCAGAGGATACAAAACCGAAACACCCAGAAATAACGAGAAGAAACGGCACACTGAGACCCCATACACCCAAAACCCAACAGCCTGCCAGGATAGTCCCAGAATAAACAACCAGAGGTTCACAGGAGTTGCTCCAGCAAGAGAAGAGTCATAAATAATTCTAATATGGCAGGCTAGTCCCTCCCCCAAACCCCCTCATCCAAGTGCAGTCCCAAAAACCAACCTCCCGAAATTGCCACCAAGAACGTTTAAACCTGCTTCTAGCAGTATAAAATACTTGTTAGTATGTAGTAGTGTACAATATATACCGAACAATCCCCTCCCCAACTACTCCCAACCCTCCTCCATCCCCCAAAATTAATCCCCAAGTTCCTAAACAACTATATACAGTCTGGCCCCACATTGGAGAACAACAACCATAACATGTAACAATCCAGACTTCAGGAGCCAGTCCCTTAGCGCGAATCCAGAACCAGCCTTTATGTAGGGTTCAAATAGGAGGGAAGGGGCCCTAATACTAAACCCAATGATTAATACCCTCCATCTGATCCAGTTTAGACAGAGCAGTAAAATGCCTACAGGCAGGGCTGGATTGGCTATCCCCCCTACTACCGGCTTGTGATTCAGCTACTGCAGGTAGCTGCGGCCTTCAGCCATCCCCCCTCATCCCCACCAACTGTCACCAATTTAAATGGTGTGTCACCAATAAATTAGTATCAGTCCAGACCCAGACCCGGTAATTTAACCTCAAAAACAACGGGTGAGAGCCCAAGTCCAGAAAAGCAACAAGGGTTGAGACCCAAAAGGGAGACAGAACCAACACTCACCCCAGAAACGAGGATACTCATGACTCGCCGAGACCGAGGATCCAGGCTTTAAAGCCAGAGCTAGGTAGGATAAAAGCGGCCTCTTGTTTCAGGGCAGCCAAATACTAACGGACCCTCGCCCAGTCCGCATTCAACGTAGTCCCACTGAGCAACCCAAACCCCGACACATAGTTCCGGGAAGGAGTTAAAATCTCGAGAAAGAAAGTGGCGAGATCAGTATCAACCCCACAACATGGAAATTGACGGCCCAGGCCGAACAGCCTGATCCACATAGGTAAGAGGCCATCCAGATTTCAATCGAGAGGAGGAAGTAAACAGGGGTAACAAGATATAGACAGCGGCTACATACAAAACAAAAAAGTAAATTAGGAAAAAATACAAGCGAGCATTTAAGGTCCACAAAACCATCAGTTCAATATACACAACATGTGTAGCAGTTCCAAAAACTTTCAGCCGTTCATCTTAAATAGTTCAGGAAGCTTGGAGGCAAGATCCTTCTGAGCAGCTTCTGGGGATTCAAAGCTGAAGCTGATACCATTGATGGTAACCTTAAGAGTGGCAGGGTAGATCATCCTGAAAGGGATTGAGGCAGCTATCAGTTTCTGCACAATTGGATGAAAGGCAGCTCTTTTAACCTCATCTCCTTGGGTAGATCTTGAGTTATCGCGGATTCTGGCTTGTTCCCACTTAATCTCCTGCAGCTCTCTGGTTTTGTTAAATATATGCTGTCTCTCGATGTAGCTTAAGAATTTGATGATTATGGGACGTGGGGGGATTAGGTGGTGGTCGGGGTCTCAGTGAACGGTGTGCTCGTTCCATGTAGTAACTAGGATTGATTGGCGAAGGGCCGACTATCTTAACAAAGAAGCGTTGCAGAAAGGCCATCAGATCCGGACCTTCTTCCAGCTCCGGGAGGCCTAAAACCAACAGATTGTTTCTCCGATTGCGGCCTTCTAAATCTTCCGTCTTCAATTGAAGTCACCGCATCTGTTGGGCCAACCCGGACATCGCTGTCTCCATCTTTTCTTTCTATTGCTCCGAGAAAACTTTGGCTTCAGAATCCGATACTCTGACCGTGAGAGAGGCGAGGTCTCCCCGCATTGCCTTCAACTCAGCCGTAATATCTTGGAGCATGCTTCTCATCAGGGTAAATTCCTGCAAAAACTTTTCTTCTGTAAGTAGACTTGAGGAAGAGAGTTTCTCCCCGGCTTTCTCGGATCCTGTAGCTGTTTGGATCCGCAGTTTTTTGGGTTGCTTACTGGGAGAGGCAGGCGGCGTGTGTTTGGCCGTGGTCTAGGTACTATCCACCTCCATCCTTTCAAAAGTTGATCTTCCGGCCGAGAAAACCAATCCGGAGGGTCAGTAGACGAATTTAAGGTACTTTAAAATGACGATCTGTTTAGATGGTGACCAAGAAGTTAGTAAGAGGTGACAGTTGGGAATGAAGAGGGAGAGAGCACTAAGCCCCTACCGCCATTTAGCAAGCTGCCATCACGTGACCAGAATACAAATATTAACTGTAGCAATAATAATGTCAATACTAGTAATAATATTATTGTTATTATTATTAATAGTAGCAAAACTAATGAAAAATAACAGTGGCAATGCCAAAAAGTAGGCAGCCAAGAGAGCACTCGCCTTAGAAAAGTGTGCTATGAATAACCCCACATATTAATATTTTACTAGAAGAGAATCCATGTTAGTGTAATAAAAGTAATAACACCCAAACAGTACAAAGGCAGAATATAAAGCTGATACCACCGCCACTACTGCAGAAAAACATAAACTGGGGGAAAGAAAATATTCAAGGAAAAACCCAGTGAGACTAACCAATACTTGTACAGCAGCAAGTGAATGAGTCCCAATAGTCTTGTTACAAATAAGAATCTATTCTAATAATCGGCACTGGCCATGGCCTGGACCGCTCTTCACCCTCCACCACCCAAGGCCGGGCGAGGGGATCCATGGCATGCATTATCTTTATGATTAGTACAAGACCCATTCCTACTATGGATTCTCTTTGTTTAACATATTTGATGCATTCATTTCATGATTTCAGTAACGTTTCACCAGCAACCCCTCACCCCATGCTACAGTGTTGCAGACATGGTCCATCTTCTGTCACGATTAGGCTATTACACATGATATGGTGACATGTGATATATTCTATTCTATATAGACCATTTGTTTTATTTATTTTACACTACCTGCTGTGGTGGGGGCTCGTGCTCACTTTCTCTTCCCGCTTGGTGCCCGGCTTGCACTACTGCTGTTACCACCTCCCGCTAGTCCCCCTCGCCGAGCAGCAGCAACAATGGACCAGAGTTTGTGACCAGCACAGTGCTCAAGCTGTATTAAACAAAATAAAAAAATGATTTTAAGAACAGCATTAAAAAAAAAGTCAATTTTATTTCTGTACATATTGGCATACCAAAAGTATACATGGTTACGCCACTGGCAGCAGCTGAGTGAGAACTGCAGGGCTTAATCTGGGCTGAAATGCAAGAGCATTTGAAATGTCTGCCAGAGCAAGTTCAGTGGGTGAGATGGGGAATGAGGGAACAGGGAGGACAGCAGCAGAGGGAGTTAGCGGGAGGGATCGTGATGTCAATATGTCACGTACACATACGTTACCACCGCTGATTGCAGCAGGTGGTTTTCTTTGAATTGAAGACCACTGCAGCCCAACTGTTGTCATAGACAGCTCATCCATCCACCGGTGGGGAACAGTCATGCCTGCTATGTGGAGCAGTGCATTGGACAGGAGGGTAACACACCTCCAGAATGTTGTACTGTCCCAAAACGTTCCTTGCGCATGCATGCAAGCGAATGTAAAAATGCATGGGATAGGCATAAGGGGGATCCTGGTAGTCAGGAGAAGGGGACAACCTAGCTCTAGGGAAGCTTGAAGAAGCACAGTTACATGCATAAATAGGCAGACTAGGTGGGCCAAAGGCCCTTATCTGCTGTCAACATCTATGTATCTATGTATGTATGTATGGGACACTAAATTAAGGAAATAAGTTTCTGGGCTCACAAGAAGCTCAGGGCAGTCTAAGAGAAACACTGAGGTGTTTAGAACTACTGCTGGTGAGGTCAAGCTAGGGGCCTAGCCAGGCCAAACATCCTGCGAGCCCTCACCGGGATTCATTCTGCAAAATCACTGTGAGCTTATTATGGGCTTACACTGTTTGGAGATATTGTCAGGGAAAGGTACCTGTTTAGTGAAAGCTGTAAGATTGTGCCAGACAAGCACCTGTTGAAGGAAACTACTGAGAATCTGTGCCAGTGGGGCACTGCTGCAAACTGAAGCTGTGGGGCTGTACCAAACGGAAACAGAGTCCTGCTTCCTTTCCAGGTTGCTTCAGAGCCAGATGAGAGGCTTGCTAGCCTTTATCTAGTGGGGTGGATCAAGGTGGATGGAGGTTCAGAGCGCTGCCCTGAGTATGTGGGTACTCTCAATCTAGAGGGGAGTTGGACTATGGTGGCTGCTCCTGGAGTCTGGGCTCCTTGGGAACTGGAAAGCCACTGCAAGGTACTCCTGTGACTGACAGCTGAGCCAGAAGGGTTATGTCCTAAGTGATGTAAGCCAGAAGGGCTGTGTTGCGGCAAAATGTCAGAGAGAGAATTTGAAGTGTTTCATCCTCAGGACACAGGGGCCTGTTCCTGACTGCTGCCTGACCTGCTGTTCTGTGCTGTTCCCCACTTCGACTAAGCTTCTGTATCTGTTAGCCACGCGCGTGCTGTCATTGCTCACTGGGGTCTTTGTACCTTTTCTGTTTGGATTACAGTTACATCATTTGGATTACAAGTTGGTTTTCAAGCATTTCCCATTTGGATTTTAACTCCTTTAAATTGTGCTAGTTCCATTTAAAACTATTCACCTCTCATCGTCTTTGCAGCTGGGACACCTGTAATTAGTCACAAGACTTCAGCATCCCAGCTACAAATATGCTTGCATAGTGAGTGAAGTGTTTCTTTGATTGCAAAGAGCTCTGTTAGTTGGACTAACCTGTGGGATAGCTGAAAGCCATGAGACAGACTCCACTCTGGGCTGCAAGCTACTGCTCTGAGCATAATATTAGCTGTGACAAACTTTCTGAGCTTGTAAAACCTGCATCTCAAGTGGCCTGAATAGTTCTTTTTAGAATGTAGTACTTTTAATTAAGGTTTGGCCACTTACTGCCTTTTTACAAATCCTTGTATTGTTGTAGGGTAGAAAGGGGACAGATCTCTGCGATATATAGTACTGTTCCATTTAAACTTTAAAATATCCAGCTCTCATTGTCTTTGCAGCTGGGACACCTGTAATTAGTCATGAGATTTCAGGATCTCAGCTACAAATACGCTTGCATAGTGAACAGCTCAAGCGTGTGTGGGTGAGCACCGCACGCAGAGATGCATGCCGAGACACGCATGCATGTCAAGCGTGTCCAGCGTTGTACAGTGGTAACAGCGGGTACCATGTTTGCTCTCTGTCTGTGGTGTAAACCAGGTACTTTGTAACATTTAAAAGGAAAGGCAGGAAGCCCATAAACTGGTCACAAATTTTACTGTGGTTTAATCTTTTGAAGATGGTACCAAAGCAAGGTGAGACTTTCACCCTTACATGGTCAGTGTATCGTGATGTGTAAGGAATGCAATCATGTGTTGCAAAACACAACTTTATTACCTAATTTACCTGCAACTGTTAATTGTTCATACTGCACTGAAATTAAATGGCTAAAATTTGAAATAAACTCTCTGTTGGACAAACTTAAAGTGGCAAAAGATATAAGATATTTAGAATGTTTTGTAGATGACATGGTTAGGAACCGTCCAGCACCCAATAATGATGGCACGAAAATATCAATTATTTCAACTACATATCCCACATTACATGAAACTGCATCTAATAATAAAGCTCCAATTGTACTTTCAGATGCTGGGGCTTTAGAAGATTCTTGTTCAAAAAATTCCACCTTAACAGATTTACATCCGACTCCAAAAAGAGCAAGAGAAACTGCTAATGATTCTGATGTAGATGTAGGTTGAGAGTCAATACCGAAGTGTAAATATGAAAAAGGAGAAGAGCAGAGTTAATTTGTTAGGTCCAAACTAGTTCTGTGTCAAAAAATATATATATTTTAGCACAGAAGTCCTTCTGTTCTCAAAATAGATATGAACCGTTAGTAACTACTCATTTAGAGTCTCCTTATAAATCTCCCGATTTAGAGCCAGTGCTACCAACTATCTTTATAGGTGATTCAATTATAAATTATATTGATTCTCCTTTGTGTAACAGTGAGTCCAATCAAATAACAGTCCATTGTTTTCCTGGTGCTAAAGTAGAAGATATCTCCGACAGAACTGATATGTTAATAACAGAACCTTTGAATGTTATTTTACACACTGGATCAAGCAATGTAGGTTTTTCTCATGAGAAGAACATTTGCAAAGAAATAATTCAGTTAGGGAAATGTCTAAAATCGGGAGGGATCATGATGTCAATATGCCACGTACACATACGTTACCACCGCTGATTGCAGTGGGTGGTTTTCTTTGAACTGAAGACCACTGCAGCCCAACTGCTGTCATAGACAGCTCATCCATCCATTGGTGGGGTACGGTCATGCCTGCTACATGGAGCAGTGCATTGGACAGGAGGGTAACACACCTCCAGAATGTTGTACTGTCCCAAAAAGTTCCTTGCGCATGCGCACATGCGAACGTAAAAAGGGGTGTCAGGACCAGTGTAATATATAGAGTATAATTTTTTTAGTGCACTGATGTTGCAATTGGCATACAGATGTCAACTCCTTATCTGCCATCATTACAGTACCAACAGAAGGCATGGTCTTAAGTTAAGTTGCCTGCCAGGTGACTTTCACCTCAATCTGCTCTCCGCGGCTATGCCCCCAAGCACCCATGTGAAAAGAATCGTATGCCAGTATATACTACAGCTATTCTTCACACACAGCCTCACTAATATTGTTTGTGAATGTGGTGCAGAATGTTCCCCCGCCCCAAAAAACAGGCTGTGTGGTGAGTAAAGAGAAGTAGTACCAGTTATTGCAATTTGAGAAAAGACACAGCTAGACATTTTTGTTCTTTTTCCTGGGAGACTTTCTGAATAATAATGCATGAAGATGTAAAGTTGTGCATTTCTCTTTAAAACAGTACATGTGCCAGGAACTGAATTAGGACAGAAGTACGTTATGAGAGTGATCAAATAACAAATGGCATGGGCAGAAGGATTGTGACTTAGGAAAGGAATATCTGAGAGCTGGGATGGGCTCATAGTGTTAGAAAATGCCCTTCAGCATGAATTCTTTGTGGGAAGGAACTCAGACTGATAGCATACTGTATATCATCATAGAAGAAAAACATTTGACAGCTGAGAGAATACTACTTCAGTTTCCACAATACATGGCCCGTCCCCTCACCCATTAAGTGCAATGATCTTGTCATTTGGCATGTAGTCCTAAGGATCAGTTTCCCATGCCAAATCTCTAGTACAGCCAGAAGTAAATTGTAATTATTATCATTATTATTATTTATTATTATTATTGTTATTTATCTTGGATAACAACATTTGAACTTGGAGCTTATTTACAAAGGTTCCATGTCGGAAACAGGGAAATCATGCACCAAAGAAAACTACAAGTACAATATACAGAAATAATTCAAAGTGGTTGGCTACATAACCAGACCTGGGTTTGAATCCCACAGCTTCCACTTGTATACTATGTGACCCTGAGCAAGTCACTTAACTTCTCTGTGCTCCCAGGTTGCTCCTGTAAAAAACTTTCAGCTTAGTGTGCTACTCCTGGTTAAACAACTAAATAAAAAAAAATAATTAAATACATGATTATTAACAGATCATTTACAGGAGATCTTAATTATACTTAGAGGAATGTGCAATCTATAATTAGGGAGAAAAGATAAATATCTAGAAGCAAAGATGGGAAGAGTGGTATACAGCCAGGAGTTAGCACTGTCAAGGGGCAGTGATGTGGAGCAGGGAAACAGTAAGGGAGTAGTGTACAGACCATGGAGGGAAGAGAGGGAGAGAAAGGAGAGAAGTGGGGGGAGAGTAGAGGTGAAAGGTATTCATCAGGAAAGGAAGGTAGTAGAGGGAGAAGTAGAGGAGGAGGAGAGGTAGATAGGTTATTGTCAAGAGAGGAAGGTGTTAGGGTGGTAGTGGGGGGGGAGGGTTGGTTGGGAACTAGGTGTCAAGCTGGGAGGTGGGGAAGGAGGGAGAGAGTGGTGATAGGTAGAGAGGAGGGGATAATAGGAATTAGTCAGAGCAGTCACACAGATATAGGGCAGATAGGCATTGTTTGAGTTCTTTTTTTAAACGGCCCGTGCTTTGAGGAGTTCGTAATGCTTGCTGGGAGTTTACTGAGCCATAGTGGAGCTTTATAGGAGAAAGATAGTTGGGCTAGTGCTGTGTGATGAAAAAGGATGTGTAGGGCATTTCTCACCTTTCCTCTGGTCAGATGTGAATTTAAGGCTGGTTTTGAGAAGCATCTAAAGGGATATCGAGGTGAGGCCTCGAAATTTTCTTTTATGTAGGAGGCACGCGTAATAGTTGATTCTCCCCTGGAAGTTAAGCCACTTTGTCTGGCCATAGAGGTCACAGTTATGTGTGAGATTGCCTTACTTAAAACCAGCCTGCAGGTCTTGTTTAGAGCTATTCTAATTATTTCAAGGGAAATATTATTTATTTATTTTTTTTTATTTGTACTTCGTTATACAGCCTTTGAGCCAGAGGCTCATTTTCAAAGGTACCTTTTCACACTGAGGACAGACAAAAACAGAATTGAGGTTACAGCATAAAAGCCTACTGACTTAAAGTTACACAGTATGGTTTCAATACATTTATACAATTTAGTAGCAATTACAATGAACACAGCTGAGCACATGCTGGCAATAACAGAGGAAATAAGCAACAGGGGAGAAAACGGGGTGTGTGTGTGTGAAAATGGAGTGCCACCCAGTGGGCGTTGTCAAGTGTGGAGAAGATCCAGGCCCCATTTAGAGACAGCAGCAGCTGTGAGTGTTAAACAGTTGGCTGTGAAGGGTGGTTTTGAAGTTGGAGATTGTGGGGGTATTGGAGATGGGAGCAGGGAGAGAGTTAAACCAGGATGGAGCTCTGTAGCAGAAAGACCTCTAACCATGGGTGGTCCTGGATCTGGGGACCAGTAGTCTTGTTGGAGGTTTGGGTTGCGATAGTGGGTTGGGCATGTCGGATAGAGGCTGTCACCCCAGGAGGGGATAGCCCAAGTAGAGTTTTTATTGTGAGGAGGCAGGTTTGATAACGTAGCCGTTCATCTAAGTTAACTAGTTTTGCCTCATCATAGAGTTGGCAAGTATGTGTGAGCCTGGGGGCACCCTTAATCAGCCTGCAGGCTTGTTTGTGGTGAGGTGAATTTTGTTGAGGGCAGTAGTGTCAGCAGCACCATAAACTGATAGGCCATAGTCAACAAAGTATAGTACTGAAGAAGTAACCACAAGTCGAAGAGCATTAGGGGGGAAGCAGTTTTTATAGCAGTAGAGGATGCCAAGTCATGTATTAGTGGCAGATGCCAGTGCATCAATGTGGGTGTGGTAGGTGAGGGCTGAATCAAGAGTAACCCCAAGGTATTTGTAGGAGCAGATTTGTTCTAGAGGTTGTTTGGTACTAGGGAGGATAAGGAGTGGGAAGTTGCAGGCTTTGTTTTGGGGGTGGGCAAAAAGCATTGTTTTGTTTCTTTTGAGATTAATGATGAGTCTGTGCTCTTTAAACCAGGCTTCGGCATCATTGCAGGATTGTTGCAGGATGTCCTGGAGGGAGACGGGATTGCAGTGGGAGGCAAAGATGACAGTATTGTCTGCATACATAAGAAATTTTCCAGAGCATGCGCTGGGCAGAGTGTTTAGATAGAGTGAGAAGAGTAGGATGGATCCCTGGGGTACCCCTGAGTGGATAGGACAAGTTCTGGAGAGTGTCTCATTGACTTTTACACATTGGGAGCAAGTGTATAAATAGCTAGTGTACCAGGCGAGAGGGCCAGCAGAGCAGTTAGGACTGATGACCCCAATGCACAGTTGGGGGGGCTGGAGAGGTGCAAAGGGAGTTTCAACCCTAACATCGAATTTCCTCACTTTTGTCACTGTGGAACAACCCAAACTGATGCATTAAATGGAGTTTTTTGCCTCTAATTTACCTTGTTTTTGAGAATGATAATGAGAAATAGTGAATGTAATGCAGCTGAGGGAGGGGTGATGTCTTGTCGCACTGTAGCATTGTGCCCACAAATGCAAATCATAATGCGCATGGTGACACAAAGCAAAACAGAAAGAGGAACAGTACTGTAGACAAAAATGTTAAAAACAACGGAAACACAACCGCAAATGAAAATGCAGAGTGTAACGCACATGGTGGCGTAAACATGAACGGTAAGTGAAACGGGTACGGAACCGCAAGCAGAAACAGTTATGGTAAGAGTAGTGTAAGCACGGGCTGGTTTTCTCCTAAAGCTGTATAGAGAAAGACAGTGAGTAGAAAGAATGTATGCAAAATAATGACTCTCGGAACACAAAAATCAGTAGTTGTAATAGTAAATTGCTTATATTACAGTAACCGTAAGACATAAAAAAAATGTAAAAGTCATATGTGTTATCACTTTCCTGGCTAGTTTTATATGTAGCCCCTTATAATTTTTTGACAAAAACTCTGTATCTCTCACCATTTTCAAGATATGGGCCCTCAAAGGTGTGGCGAACGCCGTTATGTTATCTTATGGGAAAAAACAGAAGTACGGACTGCCATAACTTTTGAACAGTTTAATATTTATTCACGAAATCTTTGAAAGGCACATTGGGGATCCTGGCCGCATGTTCCCTGAAGATTTTGGGCCAGTCGTACAAACCGTGCGACCTGTAGGCGCAACCGTAGAATTCCAGAAAAAGCATAAACACATGCACAGATCATGCTTAATAACTCCACAGCCGTGTATCCGACTGGTACAAAACTTAGTAGATCCTAATGCGTACGGGTCTTGATCGTGTATTCCAAATTTCAAGCAAATCTGTTAAACACTTGCAAAGTTATTAAGGTGCAAAATTTTGGGTTTAACATGTAAATGGCTCCTCAACCCTAACTACGGTAGCACTACCGTGCTACTATAATGTCTGGCTTACAAAAACTGTGTTGTTGTCAGCATTGGATGTTATATTTATTTAGGTAGTCCAGAAGTTGGTCTGAAACTCTATGTTCAAGGGCCTTGGACAATGAGGGTAGAATGGTTATGGGCCTGTAGTTAGAATAGTCTGCATTTGTTCTGTTGCTTGAAATGTATTTCATGCATTATGCTCAATACTGACATTGATCTATTGCAAAAAGATGTCGTTTTATGTTCATGCTAATATGATGTGATATACATTTTTCTACACTTTATCAAATGTGTATTTAGAAAAGTGCTCCACATTTATTAATGTTTTTAATGCCCATAACCAAACATAGATAATGGGGCCAGCATTGCTGACCCACCCCTACAATATGTTCCAAGCAAAACCCCTGACAAATGAATGCTCTGTTTGTCTCATCACTCCCAGGTACCCCTGGACAATAAAGTACATTCTATACAGGTTTTGTAATTTTATATCTTAATTATTATATGGCAGAATTTAGATTCTGCTCCAGAACCTACTCTTCAAGGTTCCATGGTAGGCCTTACCTCACTCAGTACTTTTTAGTATTTACCTATACAGTGTAAATAAGGTAGACCATCTCACTTATCACAGGTGCAATAGGCAATATTATTACTTGGCACAGGCCAACATATATATATATATATATCTGTCCCAGTACTGTATACTGTAACAGGCATATTGCCATAAACTATATGTTTGAAGTGCATTATTATAACCTTACAAGATTTTATAACACAGGCCTCAGTTAAGCCTACCAGCAACACACAGACAGGGAAATCATGTTCATCACTGTCATAGCCTCTTCCGCGATTTGAAAGCAGGGTGTAACCATGATATTGTCATGGATTCACAAGTGGTCAAATGGTATTATTGAATCTCGGCCTGCACTCCCAGCTGTGTGGTCAATGCCCCATTTTTATTTTTCTCTTTCCACAATTGTCAGACATTTAGATTCTGTCACATCACTCTTTACAAAACAAAAAAGGTCCTTGGCATAACCATTGTTATTTATGTTTTCTTAACTGAGTTTCTAATACACTTTACAAGCTTGCAGGTTTCCATGGTGTGGTACACACAACATCTCCATGTACAATAGCAGTAACACTTTCATCTAAGCTGCAAAAACCGTCATCTTTTTCCTGAAAAGAAAACAACTGCCACAGCTTCAATGTCATCACCATATTTGTGCCTGACTGGCTCCATATAAGGACTACTACATGAAACAGGATATTATTACGTCTGCAAGTGTAATGTTTTCAGCAAAGTGACACCTATTTCTATAACTTTAAATCAACTGAAAAAGGTCTAGCCAATTCAGTCTCTACAATCAAGATTATTGTTTCTGCTTACTATGAAGTTAAGCCTGGGGTAGGGGCAATCCTATAACTTCAGCATTACGATTTTTCTTCAATTGGCCTTCAAGTGAGACATCCATTTTCTCCACAGCTGCTCTTTCCAAGCCTGGCTGACACCTTATACTGACTGCTTGTTACTTATAAACTGTTAATCTTTGTGCCAGGATGTGATCAACTACCACAACACAATCGCTATGCCAGTGTGTGTGGATATTTAATTAAAGGACTCAATGCACAATCTAATGCACCCCCTACCAAGGCCTCTGCCAATCCAGCCATCCAGCAGCCAGCAACACGAACACTGACTTTCTTACTATGAAGGTGATGGTGTTTCATCTTTCAGTTACCATTTGCATAGCCCATGTGCCTTGTGGGGTTACCATCTTTCTGCAAATAAGGAACTCTATGGACTGTTATTCATATGAACTTTCTAAACTGCTCATATATGTTTTATAAGGACCTATCTGTCAAGAGACATTATCAACAGATTCTTCAATCAAACTCCAAGGGTGTGCCACACCTCAACACCAGGCAACATCTACCTTTTCCACTCTCAAAGTGGATTCCATCAACTCTTCTTCATCAACAGACATTGTTATGTCATATTGTGTTCTATATGGTATCGCATGTTAACATCTTTTCACACATTTCAATTGTGGTGTTGCCATCGCTGAGTTCTGCGCCATGTTTTACAAACACACCATTTGTGTTCCATCAGTGACCACCCCTGTACAAGTCCTGAACAGGCCCATTTTTGACAGTAACCCTATCTGTCTGCTTTTTGCAAACCACACAAATTTTTGTCTCCATTTAGGTTTCAATCTGTGATTATTGTATCACACATGTAATCATATTTTATTTTTATCATATATTATTTATACTAATGCTTTACTCTCTGAGGTATACTATCATGCAATATTATGATTAACATTATTTTACAAGGCTCATGCTTTGGGCTTGTAATGATTCCAACCACCTCCCAATGGTTGTGTTGCCCCTTTTGAGGCAACAAGGAGGGGAATGCTTCCCGTTGGTCCCACACCACTTGTACCCTCATGCACATGCCAATGACAGATGTTTTATTAATACAGTGATATTTGTGTATTGCACTAACATGTAGTAATGGGTATCCACTGTACAAGTGTGGGTACTAGGGATCATGCTTGCTAAGTGTATACACTATACAGTATACATTTATTTTACAATATTATTTCTTAGTTTTCTGTTATATGTAATGTTCATTTGCTTATACACGTGCTCTGGGCCTAACCATATCTTTTTACCAAAGTGTTCTTGTACACATGTATTTCTGCTGATGCTGCTTTGCACCATAATGACCTTGCACCTGCTACAATGTCTGTGCCATCTTTGTTCTAACCAATGTTATGTCTTCTGCATAACATAATGCATTTCTTCCTGGTGATTCTACATTTTCTGTCCAACAATGGAATGGTACCACTTGCTTCAGCCAGTGAGAACTGTCACATCTTTTTCCTCATCTCACTATAAGAAGCATAGTTCTAGAAAGGTTTGCTGAAAATTGCTGCATCTAGACATAAGGGAACTTGTTTCTCCCAGTATTTGTTTTACTACAGGCTATAAGTCTGTATTTTTGTAATAAGGTTGTTTATTACATGATTTCCCACTGTCTATCATTCCTTCCACTTGTTTATCTCTAACAAGAACCTGATGCTGGAGTCCTTTCACTCCCTACACCACCCCTGGTAGAGGGGAGACAGGTTACGTGCACTGTTACAGAAAGAGAACAGGATTATTTATACATTGAATGCCCTATACCCTGAGGGCCTCAATGATAGATGGGATTTATCCCCTTTTCTGTAGATTATTGATTAAAGGTTTGTGTTTATGTGCTGTTAAAAGTTTAACTACTAGATTTTTCTTTTTGTCCTTTTTTAGGTATTTCTGCTGTACACCTCTGAAAAGCTTGAGTCTTCTAAGTGACTGTACAGCTACCCAGCTACTATTTTCAAAATGAACTGATATATAGCACACCATATTTTATTTATCCTTTCAGCTTTTCTACTTAGAACTTAAGGCTCCAGTTTTTTTGCCGCTGATCACTTTTACCTTTTTCCCATACTTGCTAATTGTTGCCTTTTTAACAAAAATATGTTTAAGTATTTGCCTTATTAATTTATATATTATGAACTTGTATTTTGCACTGCACTTTTCCTTATTGTTCATTGGGGGTGGCTTTTGTCTTACACTGGGCTACACAACCACTATATTGTAACTGTCTCATGCACATGTACTGTGTATGCCTTTAACAGCATCAGCCATTTAAGCAGGCTATGTTGCTATTGTAACCTCTTCTCTTGAGGAAGAATTCACAAGGATTCAAAGCATCATTTTATTTTTCTGTGTGCTGTTTCAAGAAAATCACTCTGCTAGCACTTATGTAAGTACCTTTTTTGTTGTTTGTGAGTGCAATTGATTTACTATTCTGAATTTGTGGTATTTTGACTGCTGCTCCCTGCTGCCTTGTTATGCTTTAAAACTGAGTTATCAAGTACATCAGTTTGACACTTCTCCATAATTGTATCCACACAACTTTCTATCTGCACCTTTTTTCCCATAGTGTTATTTGAGTCTTCCTGTGTGCCAATTTGTACTGGGGTCAAAGCCATTTTAAGCTCTACCTCATGTGACATAGTTCTTCCTTTCTTAGCTTTATGATTCTTTGTAAACAAGCACCATTTTTCATTGACTCCATCCCATTTTTTGGGGATCTTTTTTGACTGCCTTGAGACTGTGCATGCAACATGTTGTGGTAGAAGCACATTTCAGAGGTGTGTCAGTGTTGTGGCAAATTGACGGGATGCTATAGTGGGTGCATCCCTCAGCTGCCAATCGGTGAGCATGCTGGCAATGACAGAAAACTTCAAAGAGAGCCAGAAAGTTGAAAGAAATCTGCCACTGCAACCAGGTGCAGTTTCATCATCGCAACAGCAGATGACAAGACTCCAGCCATATGCATTACAGTGCACAGTAATGTGCATGACTGGAGTTATGAGCAACATGTTTGCTCAGTGTGCCTTTCCTGGAGAAACATTTCAATAAATAACGTAGCTACAGAGTGGCTTTTCACAATGGCAGCTCCTACCACCCAGCAGACAGTTCTGCAAAGCCAGCAACGGGGGTGCCCAATTCCCACATCATCATGTATCCCCCCCCATTAAATGTGGCACACTGGGAGCCCCCCGTGTGCTGAAACATGGTGGCTCCAGCTGCCCACCACATGCTCCCAAAAAACCAACATCAGGGTGCCCAATCCTCATGTTGGCATGTATCACCCCTCCCCCCATTAATGTGGCACACTGGGAGCCCACCCCAGTGTGCCTACATGTTTTGTTATTTTTTTCCAACACCATGATGCTCACTTCCGGAGTTGGATGGGTTCCCTCCCTCAAACCCTTTTACATGATTTACTGACACCGGGGTGCCCAATCTCTGTTTTGGCATACCCCCACCCACACTATTGTGGCACACTAGGAGCCCATCCCACTGTGCCCACATTAATAAAAAAAAATCTACTTGTGAAAGAAGAAAACTGTCCTTCACTATTTAATTTTTTTTGTACCTGTAAAAAAGCATACAGTCCATCGTTGTGTCACCATCTCCCTCCCCATTCGCAACCCCCCCACACACCCACCTCTCCACACCACCCCTAACTCCATACTTACCTCCAGAGGTCAGGCGCTTTCATCTTCTGTGGACTAGGACATGTCTGCTCTCTGCTTAGCTGAACCACAAAATGAAGAATTGAAGGTAAGTCATGTAATGGGAGTCAATGGGGGGGTCAACTTGGGTTGATATCTCAGCCATTTTTTTGGAATTTTGGCCCCACATTTTCAATATGGGGTTCTTGGGACCCCACCTTGTGAACACTGGCACTGTCATTTAGTTTCTCAGTCCCAAAAGGTGATTTTATGGTCGCTGCATGGAATCACCTTTTGGAACTGAATAACAAAACAACAATGCCAGTGTTCATAAGGGGAGGTCCCAAAAAGCCCATGTTGCAGATCTGGTAAAACAATTCCAACCAATGACTGCATTATGAGCATGTGTTGTGCTGTTTCTATGCACATTTGTAACTTCACCAATTTTTAATATTTTCACTCCAAATTTTTAGCATTGCCATTTTTTCACACCTCCTTATGAATAGTACATCTGTCATTTTTCACATCCTTACCAAAACATGTTTTCACACCTGTGATACAGAATGGCACAGTCACTGTGGGAAATCAACTTTTGGGACAGAGTAACACAATCACAGTGTCACTGTTCATGATGACAGCTCCCAAAATGGCCATGTTGAAAATTTGGTGGAAAATTCCAAAACATGATTGCATTACTGGCGTGCAGTGTGCAGTTTCTATGCACTCTCTTAACTTCACCAATTTTTCATATATTCACTCCAGATTTTAAACATTGCCATTTTTCACACCTTCTCATGAATAGTACAGCTGTCATTTTTCATATCCTGCCAGAAATGTGTTTCCATGCCTGTGGCACTGAATAGTGCTGTCACTGTGCAAAATCACCTTTCAGGATTGAGTAATGAAATGATAGTGACAGTGTTCATGGGGTGGGGTACCAAAAACCCCTGTGTTGAAAATTTGGAGTGAAAATGGCAGCAAATGGCCAGGGCTTTAGGGTTTTCAACTGTAATGCCCCACCCTGTAGTAACTGAGAGGCATCGGGGGTATGACTTGGGTTCATCTGCCATAATGCTTATAGCATTCAGCCCCCTATCTGCAGCCATTGACAGGCTTCAAAGTGTGTCTTGGGGTCTTTGGCCATAATGTTCACCCCATTCTCCTTTAATGCACCAATCTCAGCTTATTTCCTTATGGAATGAAGTGAGTGTATGGGCTGAAGACCCCAAGGCACACCATGACACCTGTTGCTGTCTGCAGGGTGGGGTGAGGTGGAATGGCATAAGTGTGATGGCCGACAACCAAAGGCACACCCCCAGTGCTTTTCAGTCTCTGCTGGGGGGGGTGGCAATAGTTCAATATTTCACTGCCATTCCTATTATGCATCTTTCTAACTCCTGCACTTCCAATGCCAATGTCAGCAAGCTAACATTTGGCATTTACAAATGCTTGTTCATTATTCTTTCTACTGTGATCTTTTTCATTATCTATATTTTTTTATACCCTTTGTTTGTGGGCTCTTTCCCTCTTCATGGTGTGTCTCTTCCACTTCTAATCTCAGTAAGATCATGCTTCTCATTCTCCCCAGTTCCATCTGAAGCTCTTACAGTTTTAATTTTAAATCCTTAATTTTATTTTCCCCAGTTCCATCTCAAGCTCTAATAGTTTAAATTTTAAATCCTTAACTTCTTTGCATTGGGTGCATGGGAAGGCTCCAAAGTCTGGATTACACTTTCGGCTGAATTTTTTACAGGAGATACACATGGTCCCAATTCTCCTTCTTGCTAGTGTGATAATACATCTTTCCTTGTTCATTTTACATCAGTTTATTATCACCCCCTTCCATATAGGAAATGTAATGTATATCCTTACCTATAATATTTATTTTTCAGAGTGCCTGGTGACCTGGCTGCTCCTTGGCTGATACTGGCAGACACTGCCTCTGCCAGTATCACTTCCGCTTAGTGCTCGCAGACGCTCACACTGGCACTCAGAATTATAAGGCCAAAACCAAAAGTAGTGCTTGCTTTCACTTCTAGTTTCAGTGCTTTTTTGAAGTTGTTTATACTCAAGTAAAATGTCTCAATAAGACTCTGAAGTACTACTATGCTCATACAGGGCTAAAATCCATTAAAATGTTTAGCTGTACAGCCTCTCCCAGCCATACAATAAAATGGACCTTCCAGTCCTCCCCAGGCAGTCCTCCCAGATACCAAAATGCTATGCAATTGCAAAGATAGATTTCAAGAGCTATCCTACTTCTGCTGGGTGAGTTGTATGTTTGTAAATAGATTCATATGAATAAATTTATAAAGGGGGCTACCTGTTAGAAAGCAACCAAGATTTTCAGAGGTTTCCCTGATGAAATGTCAGGGGGCAAAGGCAGTAAGCAGGAAGAGAGGGGGAGGAGGGAGGGGGCCACAGTGAGTGTTAGGGAGGGGCAGGGTTGGAAAGAGATTGGCCAAAGGAGGGGGCCAGGGGAGAGCTTTAAGGGAGGGAGGGATATAAGGGGATGGCAGAAGGAAAAATCCCTTCTTTCTGATAGTTACCTGAGTTGACTGCTTGGATATCTAGCTCATCAGTTGGCTGGTGCAGTTTTGCAGAGACACATACAGGACAATACTAATCAGGTAATGCAGAGGTGGTCTGGGGTAGACCACCAGCAATATTAAGGTGGTAGGTTTTAGAATTGTTTCGGTATATCTTGCATTTGTGAGGCTATAGGAGTTTTGAAGGTGGAAACCAAAACAGAAGTAAAAAAAAGGAAAAGGTGGTTGTGGCTAGATGCTGTAGCAGGAGATGAGTCAGGTGCAAGGACTGAGAGTCAAATTTTGGCTCTGATAAGATTGAAGACTTGGTTCTCATTTATAGATGTTTCCCTCTGTTCATGCACCCATGACTTGGGGATTGGGAAATTTGGGGGTTTGAGTTGCAGGTCCAGCATCATAGAGAAGGCTGAGGGACATCAGGAAAGAAACAAAGGGGCAGATGTTAAGGGCCAAGACTGATGGGTGAGCCCCATGGAGTTAATAGGGGGAGAACATGAGGGTAGAGGTTGGCACAAGAGATTGGGGGGGTTGTTCTCTGAGGTTGGTTTCTGGTAACCGGTGGGACACTGGAACAAGCAGCTGGTCATGGAGAACACATGTAGTTTTGTGAGATGCAGTTCCATGGACTAAGCATAGTCCCCCTTCTTTTAAAGGAGTTGCTGTGTTGGTGTTTTTGTACCTCAGCTGGCTGAGGCTGTGAGCAATCAGAAATCCAGGTTTTGTGGTGTATCTGGATGCTGCATGGTTGTGGCCAAAATGGGTCAATTCACTGGTAGTACTCAAAGAAAAAAAGGAAAAAGAAAGGGTGAATGAAGCAGAGAGGCCACAATCTAGGGAGACAAACTGAGCAAAAGTGGTCTGGGTGGGTTACAAGAGTACAGCAGTCAGCGACCGAAATTGAAGCTCGAGGGTCAGCGTCTGTTGTCACCGTCGGTGGACGCCATCTTCGGGAAAGAGATTAAGGGGGAAAAGAGCATGGATGAAGGAGGAGGAGGATAAGGGGGAAAAGACCAGGAAGTGGAAGGCACCAGATGGAGATGGAATAAAGAGAAACAGAGGAAAGCAGCCCAACAAGACAGAGCCTGAGGAGCTGTAGAAGCCTATAGGTAAGGATACATTGGTGGATTTGACTGTCAACAGGAGTCTGAATATCTGGATGGGATCATTGAGGAAAGGGGAAAGGGCCTGAAGAAATGGAGATGGTATTACATGAATTAAAGGGGAAAGAGGGGACAGGGCTGGGGTAAGGAGGGGTCTAAGGGGGGAAATGGGAGTGTAGGGCAGGGTCCCAGGGATGATGCTGGGGGACCATATGCCACAATCCATCAAAGAAAAAATATGGAAGAGGGAATATGTTGATATATTTGCACTGGTAGACAAGTAGATGGCAAAAAGTATGAAGAAAGGGAGACAGTTGGGAAATCAGAGAAGGCAGTGGCACTAGCATTAGTGGGGAAGACAATAGAAGACAACAGTTTCAGGGGCAAGACCATATGCACATGGCAGGAGGGTTTCAAGCACTTCAGTGTGACTGTGCTGCAGAAACAGCAGGATCTGGGTGGTATGCTGACAGGAGGTCGACTCCACGACCACAAAGACCAGCACAGCAACAGATTCAGCCCAAAATCATCAGGTCACTGTGCTGGTCCCTGCAGACACTGGTAGTGCAGCTCCCAGTGTAGCATCCCCTGCCCAGGCCAACTCCAACTTGCAGTTAAATATATAGTAACCAGACGGTGGGGGGCTGAGCCACCCCTTATGGGAGGTTTGGGGGGTGCAGCCCCACCAAGAAAACACACCGGCATCCCCAACAGTACAATGCTGACACTCAGCATCATGTCTGTCACTGTTGGGGATTCTCGGCATCAGTGCTGTCGCAGCGCTATAATAAAATTGAGATGGCCATACCCATACTGACCTATTCAATAATCATATGAGATGCTTACAGGATGAAAGAGGGGTACAGGTGGTTAAAGTACAATGAGAAGTCCAAGCAAAGGATAGTGTCACATGGGAATGTGTAGCGGGACTCCACCCATGCAGCCTTGTGGCTCCGAACAATGATGTTGCACATGGGGAGAGGGGGGATGAAGGAGCCTGAGGGTTACTGGGGAGTCAGATAAAAACATTCTGGGGGTATAAAAAGGTGACATGCAACTATGCAAATTGTAAATTCTGGCACATATGTTCCAAGTGTGTGGGCCAATACTTGGTATCACACTGTGGGGCAATGGGGGACAGATTTGGGACTCAGACCTATGGCCTGCAGCCCTTTTGGGGCAGCTTCTGGGGGAGTGAGGGGGGTTGGGGCAAGGGAGTAGGGGGAGGTTCAGTGGGAGGGGCTTTTGAGGCAGGAGCAGGAAGTCAGTAAGCTGGGGAGGGGAGCCTGGTAAGAAGAGGAATTTCACTTTGGCAAGGACACCCATCAGGATAGAAGTACTGATAGAATAGACCATTGGCTATATAGATATGGAGGTCAGCAGGTTCTGAGGGAAGGTTTTACAGAGGGTTTCAGTCTACACTGTGAAGGGGGAAGAAGGGCAATGAGGGAGAATAACTTGAAACCAGTATAAGAGAATGAGAACATAGTCGAGAGGAAGATAGAGAAAGAGGTCACAGTGAGTAGGGTTGAGGGCCCATTCCAGGAGCCCCCTTTCATGGAATTCATAGTGTCACCATTGGGTCTACTGCCCATGAAGCAGCCTGTAGAATATCTGTTAACTGACCACTTATACCCAAATGGGGATTCTGTCAAAGTTTCAATTACAGAGGAACAAAGGACAGTGTCCTATGCAACTCTGGATCAGGCAGTGGAGATGATCGAGGCAGTACGAAGGTCATGGCTGGCCAAGAAGAATATAGAAGCTGCTTTCCAGCAACTACCAGTGAGACTGGAAGATTGGAGCCTGCTGGGAATCAAATTTAAGAGCAGGTATTATTTTGATATGGCAATGTTAATGAGGTGCGCAGTGACATTAACCACTTTTGAGACTTCGGCACCTGGCTCCAGTGAGTTTTTGGGGAGAAATATGGGTTTAAAGAAGTGGTACATACCATGACAATTTTTTGTTCATAGGAAAAGGAGATGATGGAGTAGTTGAAATGCTGAAGGGGTTCCAGGAGATGTGCAATCCCTTGGATGTACCTTTAGCAGGCATGAAGTTGGAAGGGCCGTCTCACAAGCTGGAGTTCCTGGGGATCCAGGTGGGTGCAGGAGAAAGAGTATTTAGGCTAAGGTAGCTAGGTCAAAAGAGCTGATCAGCCAAGTGAAAGGTGCAGTGAATGGAGGATTCCATTGTCTATACTACAGCAGTTGGGTCACCTAAATTTTGCATGCCAGGCGATTACGCAGAGGAGAACTTTCACCCAATGACTGTCGAGGGCCATGGGGAAAGCAAGGCTAACACATCATTGGGTGGACAAATATCAAAGGGCATAAGACAAAATTTGGATGTATAGGAACAGTTTTTACAACAGTACAATTGCATTACTTTTTAGCAGGAGGACTGGCTATTCAATACATACCTGGAGTTGTACATCAATGCAGTAGGGGCATCTGGGATGGGGCATATTTTAAAGGGGAATGGATAGTGGAGGAATAGCCTGTAGAGTGGAAAACAGAGGCCTGCCATGGGACATCACACTTATAGAGATTTTTCTGATATGGGTAGCGGTGATCATTTGGGCAGAACAACTGCAAAATCAGAAGGTAGTTTTCTGATGTGATAACTGGGCAGTGGTGGAAGTGTTAGACAGGCAAAGATGTTCCATGGAGACAGCAGCCAGGTTCACCAGGCAGCTGGTATTAGAGGGGCTTAGGGGTGAATCTCTCTTTCAAAGTGAGACATATTGAGGGCATAAACAATGAGGTGGCTGACAGCCTTTCCTATCTTCAGTTGGACAGGTTCAGGTCATTGGTACCAAAGGCGGCTACCTGGAAAATGTTGGTCCCATCCCACTTTTGGGAGATTGGATGGAAAGAGCCCAGTTGCTTGTAAGGAAAAAGGAGCCACTGACAGGGAAGAAGTTCACTGTGACACTGGCAATCACAGGAGAAAAACAAGTCACAGAACACTCACACAGCTAAAAAAAGGAATGCCCACACTATTGTAGTCAGCTTCCAATATAATTTTACTTACAGAAAGAAGAAATACAGATAAAAACAGTAGAATCTCAATGAGAGTAACCTCCACTAATGTTTCTCCTGTATAGACTTTGCCAAAGTGTATGTACCCCATGGGGGCAAGTGTTATTTATAAAGTAATTCTATTGATTAATTTAATACAAGTGCTAAATCAGATTAGACCTCATTTAAAGTGACAGTGCTTAGTGCAGACGTGAAGCAACTATGTATTCAACAAAGAGGGGATTCTGTTTTTATCTGCCTGTCTTCTTTCTGCAAGTAAAATTATATTAGAAGCTGACTACAATAGTGTTGACATTCCTTTTTTAGCTGGGTGAGTGTGCAGTGACTTTTTTTGCTCCTGTGAGAGCCCAGTTGCTGTTCAGAAACTTTTGGTCTGCGGGTACATTAAGGATATACAAAGAGGCATGAAAAGTATTCCAAGAGTTTCAATGGCAGTCGGGGATGGAGGTAAGTGGGGTAGCAATGAAAGTCAGGTCATAAGGTTCATGGTGCAGAAGTGGGAAGATGGGATGGTGCACTCAACCATGGGCATACCCTTAGTGGGAAATGGGTTGGTATGCAGCCTACAAAGGTAGAGGGAGTCCAGTAGAGCCCTGGTGGTGAGGCGCATGTTACAAGGTTAGTAAAGGTTATAAGGGAAGACATTAGGAGCCCAGTGGCAGGGGAATCGCTGGGTAGGTTATTACGAACCTTAAATAGCATATGCTTGTCAGGGTATGAGGTCTTTTTGTTAAGGGCAGTTTTTATAGTAATGTCTGGGTGTGCATTCAGGGTCAGTGAGGTGGTGGCAAAAAACAAGAAGCAGGGGTTGGGGATTTACATTGGTGGGAAGTACAATGGGGAGAGGACAGTACTGTGATATGGTTATGTTGGTTCAAGATAGATCAGGCAGTTTAGGACGCTAAGGTAATACTGAAGAAGGGGCAAGCAAGAGGCTTGTGTGCAGAAAAAGCAGTGAATAAATACAGAGAGATCAGGCCAGCAATGGCGAGCAAATTGTTTGTGCATGGTGATGGGGCCCCAGTCACCTGCTATCAGTTGACCAGGGTACTAAAGAATGTGCTTGGTTTTTTGGGTGAAGACCTGGGTAGGTTTTCAGCCCATTCATTCCACATAGGCAAGGCCTCAGAGTTAGCTGTGAGAGGCGGGCCAGTGGAGGAAATCAAAGAGTTGGGCAGACGGAGATCAAGCTGCTATAAAAGATATATTAGGAAATTAAGTAATAATATTGTCTATTTTTCCAGCAGATGCAGGGCACAGAAGGAATTTTTGGATTGTGGGGCATTTTTTAATTTATTGGGCAGAGAGGCAAGCTGCAGTGAGACCTGGAGGGCAAGAGCTGCAGAAGGGGCCAACGAAACCCTAGTACAGTGGAAAGGGGTCCAGGGGAAGAGAAGGGCACAGCTGTTGCCTCTGTTGGAGGAACTCAAGCTAAAATGGTCTATGCTGGATTTGATAATATTGCATTTGGGGGGCAATGACTTTGGGGAAATGCCGTGGGAGCAACTGTTTCAGGAAATAAGAAGAGATGAGGAGACAAGTAGAGATTGGTGGCTGGGGGTCATGTTTGGGTGGTCAGAGATGATTCCAAGGAGAGTATGGTGGCAGGCACGTGATATCAGGGCAATAGAAAAGTTAAGAAAGAGGCTAAACAGGAGGGTAGCAGAACTTATGACAGAAGTGGGTGTGTATATGAGACACATAAAGAGATTTCATATGGCTACGCAGGCTACTATAGGCATGGTGGGGTACATCTATCAGATGTTGGTATGGCTTTCTTCAATTTACAGCTGGAGGGATGCTGGAAGATTGGAAAAAGGGAGTGGCCATGGTGGGGGGAAGCCCAACATCCATTGCAGGAGCTGGAGATGGACTGATGTAAGGAAGAAATAGAAGGTAGGGGAAGGGGAAGTGGTGTAGGAAGAGGATGTAGAGGGCACAGGTGGGACAGGTGAGGGGTGGTAAAATATTAAGCAAGGGCTGGGTCTACATCCAGCCGTGTCAGGCACCTTGTGGGGTTTTGGCATCCCAGAGGGCCAGAGCTGTGACTCAGATGGACATCTGAGCCCAGGAAGGCAATAAAAGGAAAAGAGTAATTGGTCTACATGAAGGCAGGTGTCAAGTTACACATTCGAGCCTGGGAAATCAATACAAGGGATGAATATGGGTTTTTGGGGTATAAGAAAGTGAAAATGTATGTACGTGGGAATGTACTTCAATATCATATTCGGATGTAAATAAACTGTCAATAAATGAAATAAAGTACTGATTCATAAAGTGATGATGTAAAATGTGAACATTTAATAGATAACTTTCAATTGAGCACCCAATGTTGTATGGTGCTTTATTTCATGGAGGAAATCCATCTGACAAAGGGGACTTCTTAAAAGGCAGCCAGGACTGTCAGGGGTTACACTGGTGAAACTGCCAGGGAGGTGAAGGTAGTAGGATTAGAAGGGAAGGGAGGCCAGGGTGAGTCATAGGGAGAGGGCAGGGCTGGAAAGAGACTGGCCAGAGGAGGACAGGGAAGGGCTTTTAGGAAGGGATATAAGTGGATGGCAGAATGAAAAATCCCTTCTTTTTGCTAGTAATCTGGCTTGCCCACCTGCCCATCCTTAAGGCAAGGTAAGGAAGAGATCATAAGATGGAAGGAGGGAAGGAACGAAGGAAGAACAAATGGGTTGCTGGAAGAGGGCAATGGAGGGAATAGGTCAGAACAAAAAGGGTTGCTGAAAGAGGGCAACACAGGGCAAGGGCGATGGCCACATTCTGGATTGCCAGCAGAGAGCAGCAAATTCAACAAAGATGTGGCTCAGAAAGAGAAAGGGTTGCCAGATGTGGGCAATGGGCAAGGATGGACCGGGGAAGGAGCTATAGGAGGTGGATGTAGGTTGTCGGAAGAAGGCAACGTGGAGCATTGGGGGGAACCTTGAGTTTAGGGTAAGATCAAACAAGAGGATGAGTTGGGACTATTTGAAGGAAGAAAGAGATGGTGGGGGAGGGAGAGGGGGAAGATGTGCAGGGAGAGGATGTAGGGGCACAGGTGGGATGGGGACAGGATGATAAAATATTAGGCATGGGTTGGGTCTACATCTAGCAATGTCAGGCACCTTTTGGGGTTTTGGCATCCTAGAGGGCCAGATCTGGGTGTTGGGTGGACATCCGAACCTAGGAAGGCAATACAAGGAAAGGAGTGATTGTTCTACACAAAGGTGCATGTCAGGTTACACATCCAAGCCTGGGAAATCAATGCAAGGGGCAAATATGTTTTTTGGGGGTATGAGAAAGTGAAAATGTGTGTATATGGGAATGTATTTCAATATCATATTTGGATGTAAATAAACTTAAAAAATGAAATAAAGTACTGATTGATAAAGTGATGATGTAAAATGTGAAAGTTTAATAAATAACTGCCAACTGAGCTCCCAAGCAGGTTGTATGGTGTTTCATTTCATGAAGGAAATCCATCTGACAACAAGATTTGTGGCAACTTTCCACAACAAAAGTGCAGCAGCTCCAGACATTCTTTTATTATGTTTGATGCACTTGCATACCAAACATTTTGGGACTATATGGCATTTAAGAGGTGTGTCACCGCCAAGCCAGTTACAGCTGAAACTGCAATGGGCTTGGCAGTGTACACCAATGACCAGCCACTCTGGTCAGGACACAAGTTTAGTTTTACTGATGTGGTATGTTCTCCACTTAAAAGAAATGAACCACTCCAATGAGAGTGCTTCATTTCTTTCTGTAGCCCTAACTCCAGGCATGCACATTGCAGCAAACACTAATGCGCATGGCCAGAATTGTGGTTACAACTTTCTCCTGCTGCTATGGCCGATCACTTGCTGGTCTTCAGTTCTTTGACCCCCGCTTCAACATAAATTGTGATGCGGCTTTCGAATTGGCTGCTCTTCCTGCCACGGCTGCACACTCCCTGATCTTCAGTCCTCTGACTCCCCCTCAACATTCACCATGGTGTGGCTTTCTTTGTGGCACCCACCGCCTGTCTCTCTCTTCAACCCCCAGGCTTTACATTTACAGCCCTCTGGGATCTCACTAATGCCACAGGTGCAGCTCCATGTAAAGGTAGCTTCTCAGTGATACTCTTCCCTGGCTGCCTTCTTTAAAAAGAGCCCAACTTTTCAATATATGTCATGTGCAGCTTCCGAATTACGGATCCTGCCACCACCACCACCGCACACTCCACGGTCTTCAGTCCTCTTATCCTCCCCCCCACCATTTGATAAGCCACAGTATGGCTTTCCATGTCCCAACTAGTGAAGTAGTCTCGTCGAGAAGCCACCTGACTCCTGCTGTGTCTGAAGCTGCTTGCAAGTGAGTGCACGTTCATTCATCTGGATTTTGTTGTCTTGCCTAATACCTGGTGGACCAGAGTCAGAGTAGAGTTGATGGTCCTGCAGCTGAAACTGAATATCATTAAGCAGCGGGATTGGGAATCGGATTCAGCATTTGCTAACTAGCCTCTGTGGGACTGGATCAAGATGTGACGTTGTGCACCCTTGGACTCTGAGTGGAGTGGAGTGAGTCTTTGGCCTGTGCTGGGTTGCCTACTGCTGAGATGAGGACTCAGAAAGAGAGAGAGGAACCGGAGTGATTAGGCAGTGAGCTGGGGATGGCCATGGACTGGTTCACAGTCACAGAGTCTTCAGTCTTCTTCAATTCAGAACCAGACTGTCACAAAAAAAGTAAGTGCTGCACAAAAACACACAGTATCGAATTGTCCATCTGATCGAACTGTCTTGTCGACTCTCTCCAGAGGAGTCTAGGAGGAGATCATGGCTGGCTGCTACCAGGCTGGGCTGACTGCCTGGTACAGGTGGGTGCTTAATTTCCGGGGGTGAGGGCACCTGCTAACTGTGGGACCACCCAGTCGCTTCCCAGTGCTGACTGTGTGGATTAAGCACATCTTGTTATTCAATGCAAATTTTAATGGGCTTGTAACATTTGTTTGTTTTTTACATGAAGAATGCACAGAAGATTTTTGGGCTTTGGCAGACAGGCATAATAAAAACAAGCCAGAGTTGCTGTGGTGAAGCAAACATTTGGGGGCTTGCTTCACTCACAAATCCATTACTTGCCTGCATAAGCAAGAATGATAATCACAACTGCAGTCTTCTGCCACAAGCAAACACTGCCTCTTATAGTACAATCCATTAAAACAAAACAAAAATGTGTTTAGAGGCAAACTGCCTGTGCTTTCTAGAGCCCAAGAAATAATTATTAAGGGCTTTTTTTTTCAAAGATGAGCCACCTATATTTGCATAGGTAAAGGACAACTGCCAGTTACTGGTAGTTTGGGCATCCAGCCTAGATGTATTTTCTAGTACCTCAAATTGCATATGATATAAAATTTTCTATGACAACAAATTATTATTTGGATTGCCATACCCAACAGTAATCAATACTTTTCTGTGATGTCAGCCTCAGAAGTGGCCAGGAGGGGAGGAGAGGCAGGGAGCGGGGAAGGGAAGGGATGAGGTAGGGTAGGGGTGGAGCAAGGGGCAGGGGGGTCTGTCCCTTATTTTTGAAATCCAGTGCTGGCAACAAACCCTAACCCAGGCACTCTTTTGAGCCCAGACCAGGATGGACGCTAAGAGGTTGGAAGAAGAAAGGCTCCCAGTGAGCAGCAGTAATATCCCAGCACAGCAGGCGGAGTGGCTCTTCCTGAAACTCAGCAAGAAGATGGAGAGTGGTACTGTTCATGGTGGTGAGTGAGTCACTTGTTACTGTGTAGAAAGCAAAAGGAAAATGGGAGTCAGGAGGACGCTCTGGTCCCGAACCAGGTGTGCAAGCATGACCTGGTTGTGGAGGAGCTAGCAAAGAGGGTTTGGGGTGTAACAGGGGTTAAGAAACTTGACTGCACTGCAGACTGTCAGCACTGAGCAGCAGAGAGCATTTCAATATGTCCCTGACCCAACCCAGGGTGGCTGAGTGGCTCACGACTCTCCCGAAAATTCTGAGACAGACCGTGGTGGTGCCAGATGTTGAGTGAAAATATTCAGTTTATTATGGCTGCTGTAGGGAATGCAATGCTGGAAAGGGACGTTGAGAGACAGTGGGACAGATCAATGGGAGAGTGGCATGTGCTGGTGGTCTAGGACCCAGTGGGCAGCATAAACCAATAGTAGGTGGCAGCATGGTATAGCGAGAGCAACGTGGCCTGTGAAATAGTCAGCTTCTGGGCCGGGGGCGACCAGCATGAGCCAGCCTTGCAATGCAATCTGTGCAGCAGCACCTTTACCATAGCTTCCTCTAGAGAAGACAGGCCTAGCCAAGCGGCTCCTCTTCTTAAGTACTTAGTGACAAAAAACAATTTACAAACTTCTTTAGATTCAGCAATAAACTGCCAGTATTGACTTAGGAAATAGTCATTGGCGAGAGTCTTGTTGCTGTTCATTTGCAATACTTCCATTTGCCAGGAGGAAGACAAAGCAATTGAATTGAGAACAAAGCATTTTGGTCATTATTAAATCATATATTAAAGATATACATTGTTCTGGTGTCAAATTACTACGCAGATGTGAGTACCTTATGAAGTATACATTTGAGAGGCCCTCTTGGGCTGCTTGGCTTGGTCATCACTAACCTCGACTCATGGGACTGCTGCTATTGACTGCCAGGCACATTTAGCAAAATAACACCACTTATTTGTGGTACAGTAGTATTTGTTTTATTTTAAGGTGTCTCCTGTAGGATGAATTTTATTGTTGGGTATTGTGTCTTACTAAATTTACAACAGCTTCTGATTTTAATTACATTTTCCTGCTTCTGCATTTTGTTCAATTCTCTGTGCCTTGTACTGCACTTATATAGGAACATAGAAAATTGATGGCAGAAAAGGACCACTGCGCCCATCCAGTCTACCCTTATACCCTACCTGTGTCAGTGCCCTCTGACCCTACTTGGTCATTGGCTTTAGCCCCTCCTTCACAAATCTAGGGTTCTCTTATGCCTATCCTATGCATGCTTGAATCCCCCCACTGTGCTTGTTCCCACCACCTCATGGCGTAGATTGTTCCATGCATCCACCTCCATTTCTGTGGAAAAGAAATTTCCTAACCTTGCCCCTTAACTGCCCCCCCCCAATCTCACATTGTGATGCCTTGTTCTTGTACAGTAACTCTCCTTTTTTTGTGTCTGTGTGTGCCTACATTTTTTATGTACAGGTACCTTGGTAGTAAACTTAAACATCCTTGCCTCAGATTTTTCAGTTAAGAAATGTATTCATGGTATTCAAAATTGGTGACTGGGTTATGTAACCCCATGGTCAGATGCTTTATTATAAACTGTAGTACTTGGTTTCCCATATACTGAATACTTGTGAACTACAGGAAGGGCTCTCAACTCTCACTCCACTCACTACTCTAAATATCTTCAGTGTGTGGGCCATTTGAGCTCAAGTACTCAATGGTCTGAAGCATTCCTATTTATGGGGGAGGGGTGTATACCTCCTAAAGCCATAACATGTGTAATCCTGCCACATTCTGAGGCACATTCTGCAATTCTTGTTGCAAAAAGACACAATCCACTGCTCCCATTGCAAGTTAAAGTTCTACACTGAACTCTGAGATGGATCCATGGTGGTGCTTTTTGGTGGTGAATAAATTGAATTTTCCGTTCATTCTGCAGTGGGGAATGCAATGTTGGAAAGGGGAAATGGGAGTTAGGAGTCAAGTCAATGGGACAGATGGGAGAGTGCTGGTGATCCTGGACTCAGTGAACATGACCTCGTGGTGGCATGGTGTAGCATGGGCCATGTGGCGTGTGAGACAGTCTGCTTCTGGGCCTGGGTGATCAACATGAGCCAGCCATGCAATCATTGCTATGCAGTATTTCTTTTACCATAATAGGATTATTAGGTTGGAAATGGGAATGAACATTGGATTATATCAAGAGTATCATTAGATAAAACTTGGTAAAATCAGTTATCTAAAGCAAAGGAATTCCACTACTGAAAAGTTCAAGTTTACTGTCCTGAGGCCAAGGGGACAGCGGCAGGCAGTGTCCCCAGTTTTTGCTTTATTGTAGGTTTCCTCTATCTGACTGTAGTACTCCTCTGGTCATGCTACACCCCATCTATCAGTGAAGGCAAATGTACATAAGTTGTACTTGTGCTATGATTCTCTCTCCCCTTAGTTTTAGATGGCTAAAAACCAAGGAATTACACTGGACTGTAGCAGCATGTTGACATTTGAATCTTAGCTGTTGCCAGCAGTCAGATGTGGTGTCTTTCATCTGCAAAAATACAAATATCGCTAGACTGAAGCCCAGCCATATCCAATAGCTGAGAATCTGGTTATTTTAAAAATGCATTTATAATGTCATGCCTTGACTACCACAGTCCTTTATTTGATGTGCTGCCTGCAGCTGCTGCAGAGTGCAGCAGCCAGGCTGAAAATATTAACAAGCCCCTTGTCCCATAATTTTCCTCTTCTGCGTGAGCTAGGCTGGTTGCCAGGGACCTGGCACATCATCTTCAGTTTTTGACATTTGACATATAAAGCCCTGAATGGACTGGCGCCTTGTTATCTAAAGAACTTCCTGTGGCTTTATGCTGTTGGCTACCCACTGTGGTCCACTAAATGGAGTTTGTCAGTATCCAGGCCCATTTTAAACTCTTAAGGGACAATCCTATGTATGAGAAGTGGACATTCTGCCACTTCACGGTCACTCCTGTATATTGTGTCTAAGGGCAAACTAAAAGCATATCTATGGACAAAGGTCACCCCAACATGAAATTTATTTCAATACAGTAGTTAAGGTGCTGTCAAACTGATGCCATGCACAACTGTATAATTGTTTTGAGATACTGTCTACGCCTGTTATTATGCATCCCAGCATCCTGTTTCCCTTTCTGAATGCTAGTCACAGTGCTCAAAGCACTACAAGCATCCCTGCTAATATTTCACAAGTCCCTCTCCCAAACAAAAGCCACCTTTGCCCACCAACTTAGGACATCATTTTTGCCCCCATCTCTAGTTTGAAGGTGCATCATTTTACTTTTGTTGAGATTAAACTGCATTTGCCATTTGACTGACCAGCTTCTCGTTATGTACCTAAGTTATGGAACTCCTTCCCTATGCCTATTCGGTCCGCCTCCACAAGTAGTCACCACGCCTCAATTCTCCTTCAACTGCTTGTGTGCCCATGTTACTTTTTGCCCCATGGTTTAATCACTGTACTTCTTGAAATTCCTATCAGTCTTGCCAGCTTAAGACTGGTTTAACTCACCAACTATGCTTTATTACTGGTCCTTGTTTCACACTTTATCCCTGTACACAATTCGGCATGTCTGCTCACTGTACAGCTCTTCCAGTCTCTGTAATTTGTTTATACTATGCTGAATGCATCATGTCTAGTGAATTTGTTTAAGGTGATAATTCGTTGTACAATTGTCAAGTGTATTTTGCTGTTTATCCCTCCCAGGGCGCATCTGGAATTGACTAGTAGCCTGCTCAGTGTGCCTTCCTGGCAAAACTTTTAGATAAATAAATACATTTATTTCCTAGCCTCATCCTCTCACCCTCATTTTCTAGAAGTTTATTGAGTTCAGGGCAGGGCTGTGTTTTCCAGTATTCACTAGCTGGATGAAACCAGCCACTTACAGTTGAGAAGCATGAATGCAAACCTAACACTGAGTGCAAGTCGAGCTGCAAAATATGCCTCTATCAGACTTTTTTTTAAATGTTTGCATCTCTACTTCCTGACATAGATGTGGTAGTTTGTCACTTATGGGTATAACTGTTACAAGAGGTTCGAACTATCAGTTTAGCATTCAGACTTTGCAGAAGGAAGTTGGGAGGGGCAAAGGGTTTAAAAACATTTTGCAGCCAGTAGCCTGCAGGGCTAGTGACAGGGAAAATCCATTAATCCCACTGACTTTTTCCATTGGTCCAGGTAGTGTACTTACTGAAATATTATTTTCCTGCAGGGCTAGTTACAGGAACATCTTACTAGCCTAAAAGAAGATCTACCAACATTTGGCTAGTTGGCTGCTGTTAATTTTGACCCCTGCTAAAGTTACAATATTATAATGGAGTTTTAATACAAACCCCCCTTACCTTGTGGTGGTGAAAATCTTGTAATTCAAGAAATGAGTGTATGCAGTACAATGAATGTATGCAGTACAATGAATGTATGCAGTGCAATAAATGTATACAGTGCATCCCCTGTGGGAGGGAAGGGATTGAAAATTATGCTGAATGGATAGCCAGCCGATCCCTTCCACTTCCTCATCTGCCGCACCAGTGCTCAGCCATTTTGTGACATCTACCCAGGGAAAGCGTGGTTGTCACACCCCATTGAAGTCCAGGGGCTCATTTTCCAAACATTTTACTGAACTTTCAGTAACCTTTGATTAAAAAAAAATCAAAGCCACCGTTTGGCTATTAGGGAACCTATTAGATGAGTGGTGCATTCATTTTATGTTTGCTTGCACGCATGTGCAAGAAACATAGTGCCACCAGGCGTAGATTTCGGAGGTGTGTCACCCTCCTCCAATCTGGTCAGTGTGTTGGCAGGCGCTGCCTCTGTAACACGCATGCTGGAGCTGTCTCATGACAAGCTCCAAAATGCAGTGGCATTACAGTTGAAAGGGGGAGCTACGCTGAGTGAGCAGCTTATAAGATATCGCGCCTGCTCTGCACAGCCCCCACACACACACACACACACACACACACACACAGGCTCACACGCATACCGCGGCTGCCCCCATGCACACATCCTCTAGCCGATGGGGGTGCCCAATCCCCTGTTGGCTGTGCTGCGCCTCCCCAAAAGCTTCTAAATGCCACGCTGGCGTACCCAGCCAGCGTGGCAACTAGATGGAATAGCCAATGGGGTTCCCAATCTGCCGCCGCCGCTTCACTGTCTCTCCTCCCCTATGCGCCGACGGGGTGCCCAATCTCGGCCGGCTTCACTCCCCCAGTACAGCAGCCACACTGGGAGCCCACCCAGTGTAGTAAGTGATTCCTTAGGCCGCAGGGGTGCCTAATCCCCCATCGGCTGAACACCCCCAACCATACTTGTGCCACACAGGAGCCAACCCCAGCATGGAAAATATCCCAAGGCCGCCATTAGAAAAAAAACCTTAAAGAAAAAACGGTCCCACGTAGTCTCCCTGGCCCCTCCCACAACTCGCACCCACCCACTGCGCACTCTGCCTCCCCACCCCCCACCCCATACTTACCTCTGGAGCTTACGCGATGATCTTCGTGGACCGGGAACATGTCTGCACTCTTCAAGACGACGCATCAACGGAGGAAATGCCGGTAAGCTGTATAATGGGCTAGATAGGGGTTTTCAACTTTGCTGCATATCTCAGGCATTTTTTGATTTTAATTTTCAATATGGAGTTGACTTCACGAATGATATCACTGTCATGGCATTATTCGGGGCCGAAGGGTGATTTCATGTGCAAAATCCTCCTTCAGGCTCGAATAACACCATGACAGTGACATCATTCATGAGAAGGGGTCACAGAAACCCCATGTTGAAAATTTGGTGCAATAATTCCAAAAAATGACTGTTTTACGAGCGTGTGTTGCGCAGTTCCTATGCAGGCTCATAAGTTCGCGAATTTTCAATATTTTCACTCCAGATTTTCAACATTGCCATTTTACCACATCTTCTTCTGAGCAGTACAGCTGACATTTTTCACATCTTACCCAAAACGTGTTTCTGCCCATGTAGCGCACAATGGCGTAGTCGGTGTGCAAAATCAATATACAGGACAAATTAAGAAAATCACAGTGACTCTGTTCATGAGTAGAGGTCTTAAAATGGCTATGTTGAAAATTTGGTGAAAAAATTCCTAAAATGATTGTTTTACGAGGGTGCATTGCGCAGTTCCTACGCATGCTTGTAAGTTCGCGAATTTTCAATATTTTCACTCCAGATTTTCAACATTGCTATTTTACCACACCTCCTTATGAGCAGTACAGCTGTCATTTTTCACATCTTGCCCAAAATGTGTTTCCGTCCATGTAATGCACAATGGCGCAGTTGGTGTGCAAAATCAGTATATGGGACACATTAAGAAAATCACAGTGATGCTGTTCATGAGTAGAGATCTTAAAATGGCTATATTGAAAATTTGGTGAAAAAATTCCTAAAAATGACTGTTTCTGGCGTCACGTTCGCTGTTCCCTATGCATCTTTCGTAAGTTTGCGAGTATAATATTTTCACTGAGATTTTCAACATTGCCATTTTATTACACTTCCTTATGAACAGTACAGCTGCAATTTTTCATAATGTGTTTTCGCACATGTAGCGCACAATGGTGCTCTTGGTGTGTGAAAGCAATGTTTAGGACAGATTAAGAAAATCACAGTTACACTGTCCATGAGCAGAGGTCTTAAAATGGCAATGTTGAAAATTTGGTGACAAAAGTCCATAAAATGACTGTGTTACGAGTGAGCATTGCGCAGTTTCCACGCACCCTCATAAGTTCATGACTTTGTAATATTTTCAGTCCAGATTTTCACCATTGGCATTTTTCCACACTTCTTTATGAACTGTACAGCTATCATTTTTCACAACATGGCTGAAGTGTGTTTTCACACTTTCAGCATAGAGATGCGTGGTCGCTGTAGGAGATCATTGTTTGGCACACATAAAGAAAATTACAGTGACACTGTTCATGATCGGAGGCACCAAAATGCCTGAGTTGATAATCTGCTGTAAAAAATCCCCAACCTAATTATATTACTGGTGTGCGTTGCACAGTTTCTATGTGTGCTCATGACGTCACCATTTTTTTAAATATTTTTACTGCAGATTTGCAACATTACCATTTTTTACACCTCCCCATGAACAGTACAGCTGTCATTTTTTACATCCTGTTCGAATGTTTTGCACCTGTGGTGCTAAATGCCGTAGTTACTGTGCATAAGCAGCTTTCGGCTAAAAAACTGATATTCCCCCTGTTCATGAGGTGGGGTCACAAAAAAAACATGTTGAAAATTTGGAGTGAAAATACCAACGAATGCCTGAGGTATTAGGGTTTCTAACTATAACGCCTGACCCTGTAGAGAATGACAGGCATCAGGGGTGTGACTTGGGATTCTTGCCTGTAATGCTCATACCATTACACACCCTGCAGCCAGTGAGAGGCATCGAGGTATGCCTTGGACTCTTCGGCTCCAAAGTTCACCCCATTCTCCTATATCACAGCCATCTCACCATATTTCCTAATGAAATGGGGTGTGCATAAGGGCCAAAGACCCCAAGGAACACCATGACACTTGTTAGTGTCTGCATGGTGGGGTGTGGTGAAATGGCGTGGCCGTTATGCCTGACGACCCAGATGCACACCCCAATGCCTGTCACTCTCTGCAGGGTGGTGGTGGAGTGGGCTTCAGTTCAGTACTTCACTGCCATTCCTATTATGCAGCTCTGTAACTTCTACACTACCACTGCCAATGCCAGCAAGCAAACATTCGGCATTGACAAATGCTTGTTATTAAAAGTTGCTTAAACTTCTGTAAAACCATTTTGAAAATGAGCCCCATAGACTTCCATGGGGCACAATAGCTGGGCTGGCACACTGGGAAGTGGAAGAGATTGTTTGGCCATCCGTTTGGTTTGATTTTCAATCCCTTCCCTGCTCGTGGGGATGTATGCAATAAGCCAACATCCCAATTTCTTCATAGATTGACCTTGTCTCTATCTTAAGGCAGAACATGGTGAGTTACCTCCTAATTTTGTTTACTTGGGGCTGCCAATACTATTGTAACCACACTGTGTTGGTGGCACATAGGCTGTTTTAGGAAACTCTTAGCATAGCCCACATTGCACTGTACTAACGTTTCCTGTTTGCATCCTGTTATCTCAAAAAAAAGTGTTCAGATAGGGAAAGCATAGGTCTCAGTCTCTGGAGGTGCCTTGCCAGGGCATTGCGCTTAACCATTAATTTGCTTTCAGAGGGGAACTCTCTGCTCCCTTTCAGCAATGCAGCTAACAGTGAGGTTTGTGAATACAACACTGGCCTAGCCACCTCAGGAGCTAGCCCACTAGACCACCAGCACTATTATTAACATTGTGGCCCCCCGGCACTTTCTAGCCACACTAACCACCAATGACTAGTTTATTTTTAACCAAAGGGCTACAAGCCCCTCCTCCCCCCACAATAACCTTCACAAACCCACCTGGGCTACTACATAAATTACTGACCACATGATTACCATTCTACTTCTACCAAAATTCCACCGAATTAGTCAGAATTTTATAAAATTCCATGGAATTTCATTCTGCCAGAATCTGAAAATTCCACACAGTACTAGGGAGGATGTGTTGCTCCGAAGACAGTGAGAGAAATGCAGGAAGCTTGGGTATGAGTTTTTAACTCCCATGGCTGGCAGTGAGGTTTACTTTAGAACTACAGTATATTTATCATACAGCAGGTTAAACCATTGTCAGTTTATGTGTTTTGTCCAATGAAGTTTCTAGATTCTTTCTTGCAATGTCATTATTTGGCTTACGTCTTTTTGGGCTAGATTTATTGAGGTAGCCCTACCCCTGGGTTGCCTTAATGTTATTATATATAGAATAATACCGGGATGATGTACCTTACATAAGAAATAACCCACGACAAGGTATGGGATTACTGAGGATTAATCAACACCCTGGGTCCATTGTGAGGCATGAGACTGCAGGCTGAGTGTACTCACAGCACCTGGTGTGTTAATTAATCCCCCATAACCCCATACCCTGGAGTGGACTATTGCACTTATAACATGGATTAGGTTCAAAACAAGAAGAAAACAACATAAAGGTGTTTTCTCCCTGTTTAAAGTTAAAAAGGGGACTGCATCCTGCCACCTGGAAAAATAATCCTGCACAGATAATCCATAGCTTAGTGCTTTTATGCACATATATATGTCAGAAATACAGTACTAACATGATTTCTGACCTGTGTTGTGCATAAAACACTTTATGACACTTGCAACGGCCTGTGCTGTGCTGTGCGTCCCCCCTCCAGAGACACACAGAGACCACTGGGGATCTTGCTATTCAAGAAGCACAAAGACAGACATTCAAGACATAGAAAGACAGACAGGACATTGCAGGAATTGTGCACATGTCCCCATCTTGCTGTCACTCTCTCCAGGGGGGACAACAATGTTCAATTCACTCACCCCTTTCTCCCTCTCTCACACAGACAACCATGTCA
The DNA here is from genome assembly GCA_016271365.2 of Neoceratodus forsteri. Taxonomy (NCBI): domain Eukaryota; kingdom Metazoa; phylum Chordata; order Ceratodontiformes; family Ceratodontidae; genus Neoceratodus; species Neoceratodus forsteri. Next base: position 1,134,608,479 of record CM057455.1, on the reverse strand, counting down.
TTCACGAGGTACCCTCTGTTGCTTCTCTACCCAATGATAGATTCTCTCTCTCTCTTTCTCTCTCCGCTGCACACAAAACTTTGCTGTTCTGCTCTTTTCCCTCACATTTCTCTTGCACAGAGGACTGATCCCACACACTGTCAAAGTCATTACAGTGAAGACAGATACAGAGAGGCAGAGAGACAGAAAGAAACACAGGACACTGACATAATCCTGCACTATCGCTCCTCTGCACATTTCATAATAACTTTGGTGAGAAGCCCTGTCTCAAGGTAGAACTACGGCAAACTTTTAAACTCATCCTGGATTTGGCAGTAAATTGCAACATGACTCCACTTCTCACTACACTGATGTTGATCTTGCTGTCATTCTCTCCATGGGAGGGGCACAAGGTTCAGCTCACTCTCTCAATCACCCCTTTCTCCCTCTCCCGCATGGACAACCATGCTATTCTTGAGAGTACTATCTTCTCTCACTGTGTCCTGTGTGTGTGTCTCTCTCTCTCTCTCTCTCTACTGCACACACAGCTTTGTCATTCTTATTCTTCCCTCGCATTCCCCTTGCACAGAAGACTGAAGTGGAAAGGAAGGAGAGGAGGGTATGTTTGAAACTTTCATGTTCCTCAAGGAAATTGACAAAGTCCAAGAGGGTAGCAACTTTCAGAAAAAGATGTGCAAGAACAAGGAGCACAATTTGAAGATAGAGGGGGGGCAGCTCAGAGGTAATGTGAGGAAGTATTTTTCACTGAGAGGCTTGTGGATATTTGGAATGGCCTTCCTGAAGAGGCAGTGGAGTCAAAAACAGTGGGGGAATTCAAGAATGCATGGGACAGACATAAGACAATTCTAGTGGGGGGAGGTGAAAGTAGGCTGCTGGTTAACTAGGCTGTACAGCTAATCCATTAGGTAGCAAAATGGGCAGACTGGGCGGGCCAAGCAGTCCTATCTGCCATCACAGTCAGTGTTTCTATGTTTCTACGATCCAGCAAAATGACAGAACTCATCACAGTGAAGACATACACAGAAAGGCAGAAAAAGAGAGAGAGAGAGAGAGAGAGAGAGAGAGAGAGACAGGCCACTGACATAATTCTGCACTACTGCTCCCCACCAATTTCATAACTCTGGTGAATAACCCTGACTCTCTAACTATGGCAAACATCTGTTCCCCATAGCCATGACTACATGGGGAGGGTATTGAACCAATACTATTACAGTGCTTGCAGCTGTGTGGGGGGGGGTGGAGAAGCACAATTTAATTTAAACTCTCCGTGGAATTGACAGAAAAATACAATGGAACTCCACTTCTCCCTACACTGCTGCTGACAGAGAGAGACCACCATCACTACAGTTCAGTGGTGGTGCTCTCTCTCTCTCTCTCTCTCCCCTAGACAACCTACTTCCACTATCAGGGGGACAGAAGGACAATGTAGCACCAAGGACCCACAAGTAAGACCAATCCCACCTGACACTACTGCAGTGACAATGAGAGTATCTACAGGTCAGCATGGTTTGTAGTCAACACCTGCTGCCTTTCACTGCACAATGTTTTAAACAAGGTAAAAGAAGGCTGACCTGTCGGCACAGCGATGGGATTTCCGCTTGCGACGCTGGCAACCCGGCTTCGGGAACAGACCTGGATCATCGGAGGGCCGGCCAGGGGGAGAAGGATAGGGAGTCCCATGGACTGCCTCCTTCTCCGGGAGGTTGAGGTGGCAGCTGGCGCATCTGGACCCTGGCAGAGGCCGGGAAACACAAGCGCCAATGCATGCAATTTGGGAGGCGGGTGGACAATGGCGCATTGCATGTCCCCACCTCCCCAACAAAAAATGGTGGGAAAAAGGAGGCGGGCAAGGACCACCATCGAGATGAAGCCATCCCCGGAGGACCTCAATTCACCACCATCATTGTGGGTCCCCAACCAGACACTAGCCCATGGCTACCAGAAGTGGTGGCTGCAGCCCCACCCTCCGGGGTAAGCCGGGGGTGACCATGGGACCCCGGCAACAATGGACGGTGGTGGAGGTCTCCGGTGGGCCGTGACCAGGGCTGAGGGCAGACGGGGGTCCTGCCAAAAAAAAAATAAGGTAAAAGAAGTGCAGCTGGCAAGAAGTACAGGACACATATTACATTCCTGATCGTTTATTCTGAATTTTTCATGGCTATCAGTACAGTTTGCTTTGGACTCCAAAGAAGAAGACCTGGAAGGGAAACTCCCAAGTCACTCTATGCAACCATGAATTAATGCTAACTTAATCCATGGGCACACACAGTGGCTCAGCCAATTGAATTGGTCATTCTCCCTAACCCACGTTAATATACACCTAAGGTCTGTGATGCTACAAAAACCCTGAGAACAAAACTCAGGGGGTTTATTCAAGTATCACAAACCATGTGTGTGTGTGTTAAATTTGAGTAATTACACCACCCCATGCTTTATTTTATATAACCACTTTACATCATTTTTTTTCTTTCTCCCCACAAAAAATATACTGTATATATACTATTTCTATTTGTCAGTTCTCCTGTTCCTTTTTGAGGCACTGACATTCAGTCAGATATATTCTTCTGTTATTTTTAGTTTCCTTTTTACAGTTAATCTTTTTATTAGTATATTAGAAAAGAGAACAATACCTTCCATTTATGGACAATAAATATGAATTGACATAATTGTTCATCAGTAATAGCATCTTAAGATATACAATAAATTAAGTAGCAAAGGTTGGATTCTACATATTATGTTATAAGGTATACTGATAATATAACATTAATTATGATAAGGTAGAACATTCAAAAGTTTACCTTGGAGCTTAACCAATGAGCAAGGCAGTGTAGAAAGGAATAGTTATAATCATTGTAGTCAAATAGCAAATTCTATGATACTCTACGTCAAGTAAAAAAGGCAGAGGAAATATAAAGAGTGGTATAACATGTAGAAGATGTCTGTAAAGGGAAGCAAAGAAGAGAAAGAGTAAAGAATAAAGAGAAGGAGAAAGGGGAAAGAGAGACAACATATTAGAAATGTAATACTGCAAGCAGTAAGGTTATCATATGAGGAATAGTCCATACATTAATTGCTAGGAAGCTTAGCAGATTCTAGATAATTAAAATAATCCTGCCACCAACTATAGCATTCATTAAGTTGGCCAGAAGAGATAAGTGAGATATGATCCAGAGAGGCATATTGAGATAACTTTTTTAGAATGTCCGTAAGGCTGGGAATGATAACAGATTTCCAGTGAATAAGAATGAGGCATTTAACTTGGAGAAACACTATGGTTAGCCATCTATTTTGGACACGAGAGATTGTGAAATTGTCATAATGGTTGAGAATACCTAATAGGATATGTTTGGGATCTAGTAAAAGGGGATGACCTGTCAGTTTAGATACAAAAAGATGGACAGTACATCAAAGTTCCATTATAGGTGGACAGTACCATAAAATATGGAGTAGATCCATGTTAGGAGAATTACAACACCAGCAGTTAATGGTATTCATTAGACCCATATGTTATAATACCACTGGGATCCTATACCATGAGTGGAGGATTTGGGTTTGTAAAAGAGAGCTCTGTATGTCCTTAAATGTTTTATGACATGGTAACCAACATTTCTGCCACTCGGATTCTATTATGTTATAGTTCAGTAGTGTACTCCATTTATTTTTAGCTTTAAGAGATTGGACTGGGAGAATGTCTCTAATACTTTTGTATATAATACTACTTAGATGAGATGTTGTTTTTATCCAGTGTGAGATGTGTTGGTCAAGAGGGATTGAGAAGAGAGATGGTGGAAGAATGAATTACACACAGTACGAAGTTGGAGATATTTCCAGAAATCTTGTTTAGGAAGATTCCATTGAGTACAAAGATTAGAAAATGTTTTGAGTTTTAAGTCATGAGGTTCAAGTATATCAGCTAGAAAGAAAATGCCCCTATTTTTCCAGTTCCTCCAGAAAGTTGGATGACTCTTGAGAAGAATATCATGGTTACCCAAAATTGGAGCATAGGCAATGGGGGTTCAATAAGACCTGAGATGTTTATCTAACAGTTTCCAATAAAATACTGATGATGCAACAGTAGGATGGCATTTTAGATTGTAGGGAAACTTGTTATAGACATAGGAATTGAGGACATTTCCAGGCCAAAGAGAGGACTCCATATTGACCCATGATGGTAAATTTGTGCATGGTTTGCAAAACCATTTGACAGTTTGTGTAGCCTGGAAAACTCATAGGTAGGCTTGGAACCATGGGAGTCAAAAACCACCTCTCAACCAATGAGAATGAAGTTTAATATTACTGAATCTAGGGATTTTCCCTTCCTGTAGCAAATTTCCAATTAGTTTGTCAATTTTTATTAATATGTTGGAGGACAGGATTAGATGAATGTTGGCAAAGAGATATAGAATTTTTGGTGAAATTGACATTTTGATAGGGGATATTTTCCCATTAAATGAGAGGTTAAGTAACTTCCATCTATCCAGTGTAGATCTGATAGAGGTTAACAGGAGGGTAAGGTTTATATCCCATAATTTATCTAATTTAGAAGTGATTCACATACCATGATAAATGATGCCCTGTGGTGCCCACTGGAAACCAAGAAGAGTATTCATAAAGGGTTTATAATATATGTTTAGAGGTAATGTTTCAGATTTGTTATAATTTAGTGCTAGGCCAGAAAGCGAAGTGAATTGTTTAAGTAATTGAATTAGAGATTGACCTAATGATTCCAGATTTTCTAGCAAAATAAGGAGGTCATCTGCATAAGAGAGAGCGGTATAACAGGAATTGCTGTTGTGTATGCCTCTAATTGCTCTTGATTTATGAAGACAAGTGGATAGAGGTTCCATGGTAAGAATGAACAGTGATAAAGGACAGCCTTATCTAGTGCCCCTAGCTATCAAAAAGGAGGAGGAGGAAAGATTGGAGTTAGTAAGGAGTTTTGCTGAGGGTGAGGTATACAACAATTTAATCCAGTCACAGAAATTATTGGTAAAACCAAAGTGTAATAGTACAAGATATAAATTATTCCAGCTTAATGAATCAAATGCTTTTTCAAAATCAGTAGCAATGGCAGCTGCTGGAGAAGGAAGAGATTTTGCTTGGTGGATTAAATTAAATAGGGAGCACAGGTGGTCAGAACTGGATCTGTTTTTGGTAAACCCCGCTTGAGAGGTATGGGCAAGTTTTGATGAAAGTGGCTGTAAGTGGAGAGTTAATTTTGCTAACAATTTGCCATCTGTGTTACGTAATTAAATTGGTCTGTGGTTGGATGGGATCTTTATCTTTTTTTGGTAGGACAGTGATGATAGATTCAGTCATTGTGGGAGGCAGTTTTCCTTTAGTTGCTGATGCTAGAAAAACATTATATAGAAGAGGACAAAGAGCATCTAAGAGATTTATAGAAATCAACTGGGAAACCATCTCCTCCTGGAGAGTTACCAGATTTTAAAGATTCTAATGCTTTCTGGATCTTCTGAAAGGTGAATGGCTCATCCAGACTTGCCATATCTTGTACAGGAAGATGAGGGAGCTGCCAATTTCCTCAAAATTGCTTTATTTGTTCATTACAGGCAGTGTTTTGTTGCAAAAACAGTTGCTCATAAAAAGATTTCAAGATATGGTTAATAGAGGGGTTATCCATATGGATTTGGCCTGAATGATCTTTCAAGTCTGCAGTATGCTTTTCCATTTGCTGAGCTTTTATCTGGAAAGAAAGCAGCTTTCCACATTTATCTTCTTGTTCCCAATAGTTATGTTTGAGTCTAAAGAGTGCTAGTTCTCCTTTACAGGATATAAGATCATTAATTTTAATTCTTAGTTGCAGAATTTCAAGATGCAAATGTGAGTTGGGGTTAGGTTTATGAAATTTCAAATATTGACTGTCTTTAAGTTGTTTTGCTAGCTTTGACAATTCTTGCTCTCTTACTTTCTTTCTATATGCGGTATAACTAATAATCTTGCCTCTAATTGTGGCTTTTAGTGCTTCCCAAATAGTGCTCATGGTGGTGTCAGGGTAATTACTGAAAGAGAGAAATTTTTGGATTTGGTTTCTAACTCAGGGAAGAAATTCAGGATCTCTAAGTAGAAGAAGATTGAGATGCCAAGATGGAGACTTGGGTGTAGGGGGGCCGCACAGTAAATGTAATTGAACAGGAGAGTGGTCAGATAATGAAATTAGGAGAGTGGAAGTTTTAATTGTTATGTCTGCAATAGACTGAGATGTAAACCAATGATCAATTATATTGTGGGATTTATGACAAGAGGAATAAAATGTATAATCTCTGTCTCTAGGGTGATAGAGCCTCCACATGTCAGATAGACCAAAGTCTTTCATTAACATTGACAGGGCACTGATACTTCTTGGGTGAGTGTCAACGAGGAATTATTTACATTTAAAAGGGGTTCTAACACAAGGTTGAAGTCACCACCTATCAATATTGGAGAGTTATTTTTATTATTTAACATAATTTGTTGTGCTAGCTTGTGGAAAAAATCTGGGGTATTGGAGATGGGGGCATAGACATTGATTAGCATAATGGGACCAGTATGGGTTTTTAATATAACTAGTACCCATCTGCATTCATCATCAGTAATAGTTTGGATGTGAGTCCAATTAAAGTTTTTATAAAACAAGATAGCCACCCCTCATTTTTTTGATGAAAAAGAAGATGCATATATTTGACCGACCCAATCTCTCTTGAGTCTAATAGCATCCTCGGACATCAATTTAGTTTCCTGTAAGAAAGCATTATGCACTTTGTGTTTTTTGAGATAAGTAGGGAATTGCTTATGCTTACAGGGAAAGTTAAGTCCCTTAATATTCCAGGAATATAATATTAAATCACTCATAGTAATAAATGAGGGAGTATGAGAATTTCCAGAGATATAAAGGACTTTGGTTAATTAAAATCAAGGATGACATAGACTCAAGATGAAGTTAGTGAAAGTAAATAGAGGCTGGCAGGACCATTAAGCTGTATGGACAACAGAGATTAATAGTAACAGCCAATGTGTCTCTCTGAGAAGCAAGATAGAAAGGTAGATTTAAACTTTATAAACATTATCACTAACCGAAAGGAAACTTAACTTACTATAATAATAAACTGTAGTTTAAACACTTAAGATGCATGGAAGGATAAGAGTCAGCAGAAATGCTTAAAACTCTCCCGCCTCGCACCTGGGTAAATAGGTAGTAAGTGAGTCTAAAGATATAGGTAATATGTTAAGAAATGAGTATCTATAATCTTAAGCTACAAACTGTATACAACAATATACTAAGAACTTTAGTAACTGTTATTTAAATGATTGTTTAAATTCCCTATGAGGGACCAGAATCATTACTTCAAAGCAATTAAGATGTTTCAGATTGTATATACAAATCCAGGTAATAGTAACAGAAATTGAACAAAGACATAAACTCAGTTTGAAAATAAAGTAGTATTGCCAATCAAATATAATAGGTTATACTATGGTGTGTGAGCCTAAAGTAGGTTTACACAAGATGATGAATCCCTTGCATCCACCATTGTACATAAAAAAGAGATATATAAATGAAAAAAGGGTATTTAAAGAAACACAGATACTTAAATTGAGTAGCCCTTGTAACTTAATGAGGTACCATACTGGTTATTAATCTAGCGATAGGGAGTAGGAAAGTTTGTTTATGATAATGAAAGGAGGATGGATTAACAAAGTATGGCATGTCCAGCAATGAATTATATATTAGATAGAATTCCTGGTAAATCAGGCTTTGAGGCTCAAAATAACACCCTTACTAGCATCTACAAAGAAAAAAGGTGTATTAACTCTAAGCTCAAAAATTGCCATGTTAAGGATATGAATATATAGTGTGGATACTGGGGCTATGTGCAGCCTCAGTAAACCCCAGCTATATTTATTCAACACATCATTAATCATTTTTATTATTGGCTTCAAGTTTGAAGTAAACACCATGATAACATATGCTAAGTGCTAAGATTATTTTTGTGGGTATCATGGTCTCAAACATAGCCTGCAATATGCTGAATGTACAGGACTCTTAGAAAGGTGAGACTAAAATGGGTCCATAATTTATGTCTATGTCTTTATAAGAATGGCCACAGTTAGGAGTATAATAAGGATAAGTGCTGAAGTCAGTAGTGGGATATTCAAGTATTACAGATCATGAAGGAGTAGCTTGTTGACACAATAAAGCCTAAAAATAAAAGGGGGGGGGAAGGTCAAGAAATGGGATACTGTTACTACCTCAAAAAATAGGATTTCAAAATCAGAAATAATATATTTGACTCTTTGTAGACAATCCATCTTTTTCTTATACAGTAAAGTCTATAATGTCAGCCCCAGCCTGTAAAACCTTAATTGAAACACTGCAACAGAGAAACTTACAATCAGAACACACAGCTTGCCATTCACACTTGTTAATGATAGTAATATGGGGCTGTGGGAGAGAGTAGTACAATACCATTACAGTGAAGAACAGATTTGCTCACTCTAAGTCAATAAAGAAAAAAGGAAACTTATTATACAGCGCCATTAGGAAATCACAATTCATTATGGCTAACAGCAGAAATTAACTCTGAAATCTTAGCTTAATAAATAGTTAATGAGCTATTAGACTGCCCATATGCATTAATTATTGGGGGTATGTAAAGCTAGCTTTAACGTGGGTTTTAAATTGGACCCATTGCATCCAAATTGGTAACCGTGATGTGCAGCCTTAACAATTCACAACCTGTTGGGAGTGATGGTAATTAAGCTGGATGGGTATTGTACATTGCGGACAGAGTGGGGGGGCAATTTGACTCTCATTGAGCATGCTAAGGGTACCATCTTGTTAATTAATAAACTGTTAAGGATAATAGATGGCAAAGGATTCAGGTGGAATTAACTTTGTGAGCCCTTTGTGAGCTAGAGAATAGTTTGTGTTTGAACTTCCCCTTGTGCTTCTTTTTGGGAGGCTCAAATGGCTTTATTGGTGAGCTTGCAACTAACTCAGCCCATGAAGAATCTGCCGATAGAGGACCTGTAGGCAAATTGTTGGTGATAGACTGCATAGGCTCTGACTCTTCTCTGTGAACATCTTCCTGCGATGAATGTAAGTCCACTTTAAGCAGGGCAAATTTGTTTGAGAGGTGGATAGGGGATGAGAAGTTAGTGTGGCACTCCAGGGTGCACTGGGTCACTGTAGAATCCTTTCCTAAGCAACAAGCATTTCGAGCTGGATGGGGGCCCTAGAAATCTTTTGCCTGAATAAGAGCCAAGGATCTAGAAGGAAGGGCAACATCAGCGCTCTCAGAAGCAGAGACCCCAGAATTGACTTTGCCTTTGTTAAGGTGAGCCTTTTGCGATGCCATTTGAGGAGATTCAGGGATGACCATTGATTGAGATGCAGTGTTTTTATTTGAAGTGTCTGATTCTGTGATATTAATGTTGAGGTATTCCGATAATTCTTCGGGTGAGCCGAAATCTTTGAATGAGTTATTAATGAATATGTGCATTACAGCTGGATAGCTAAGTGTGAATTTAATTCATCTCTGGTGTAACGTGAGGATTGATGGGGTAAAGGCTTTTCTCTTGTTGGTGAGCTCTTTAGAAAGTCTCTGAAAATTAAAATTTTGTTCTGCCATATGAGAGCTCATATTTCTGTGGCTTTTTTAGAATTAGCTCTGTATGAGAATAGTTCAGAAATCTGGCAATTATAGGTCGTGGTTTTTGTGTTGGGCCTGGTCGAGGGCCTAGGATCTGTGAGACCGCTCGATGGTAAGTAGCTGATCGGGAGGTAATTTCAGTAATGCAGGTAAGACATGATGTAATAAAGCACTGGTATCTCGGAGTTTGGAGCCTTCAGGAAAACTGAGGAATCTAAGATTATTCATATAGTTTCTATTTTCAGTAGCATTCATTTTGGCTTGTAAGCTTTTAATTACTCTGTCCTGGTCTCTTATAGTTGCATGTAGATCCTGAATTGAAGATTCATTTTGCATTGTCTTGGCTTCAGCAGCTGTAAGTCAGACGTCCAACGTTTGTGTGTTGGATATATTTTGCTGTGTTGTAACTTTTAAATCATTAATTTCAGATATTAGTTGCTGAAACATTGATTCAGTCTTTGCAAGAGAGCTTGCACTCATAGCTTGGGAGGCCATTTTGGTAGGCCTCAGAGAGTGTTGGTAATGTAGAATAATGAAGTCCAAAGTACAGCTGGATGATAATGGTAAACTACTTTACCAGAGCGTCTCTGTGGTCTCTCTAGAGTTAGATCCCGCACACAAAAGATGCCTGGATTGTTAAGGATTGATGATGATTACTGGAGTATCCAGGGACAGTAGAAATGAGCCAGGCCACGCCCCCCATTATTTTTAGTTTCAGTAGATATTTTTTGGCAGCCCTGAAGCACCATCGCAGTTATCAGCTGCAATATCAACCATGGCCATTTTAATTTTTAAAAACAAAACAATATTGAGCAATCAGATTACTTCATAAATGTAGCAGGGAGGCTTTGGAAGTTGTTTTCAGTTTGGTTTGTATAATTATGAAATTCTTCATTACAGTTGCCGCTGAATCAGTGTTTCTGTCAATGAAAGAAAAAGACACCCTTTTAGGTACCGTTGTGTCTGAGACAGAAACACTCAGCAAGTCTCGAATGCAGCTGCTGTGTGACTGTTGGCATGTGTTTGCCACTATAACCAGCCCGTTATTATGACAAATAATAACTATTTATTTATTTATTGAATTTTGTTGACTGGGTAGACTCACTGAGATTAGAAGTTCCTTTCTCAGGGGTGACCCAGGGGAAGGGATACAGATGGTAACTAACTGAAATTGAACCAGATTAAGCTGTTGGTGGTATTTTTAGTGAATGGAGGAAATGTGGCCAGGGCACAGGGAAAATTCACCTATCTTCCAGTATGGGGAACCACTATTGCGGAAAAGAAAGACTCCAGTTTGAGTGTGAATGCTGTGGAAGCAGGTTGTGGGCCTGCTCACAGACTGAGTGCTGTTAATGCCATTATGGAAGTTGGAGACTCTTTGGAAGTGTTTGTTGACGCTTTGGGAGAGATTTGTGAGGAACTTACAGTGACAGAAACTCAAAAAGGCTGCTCCAAACCTAAGTTGTGCCTGTGTTGAAAAGCCAAACACTAGAACACAAAAAACACAGCACCAACACTTCCTGGAAAAATATGCTGTATTGTAGGCATAACTTTAAACATAACAATACAGAAACGCCTTCTGTATTGTTATGTTTAAAGTTATGCCTACAATACAGTATATTTTTCCAGGAAGTGTTGGTGCTGTGTTTTTTGTGTTCTAGAACTTACAGTGACCCCAGATTTTGTGAGAACCACTTTGCCTAGTATATCATCCACATCAGTGGACCTGTCTTTGGATGAAAAGTGTACCATTTTATAACAGGAACTGATATATGTGGAACAAAAACTTGTGGCTGCAAAAACCAACAATGAAAGGAAACGCATATGCCTATCTGAGGGGTCCCCTGGTTCAGGCACTGTGACTGCAAATAAAATTTTCATTCCTAATGTCTACCTACCTTTGGAATCCAGATTGGTTTCTGGCTCCTCGAGGGCTGCTAGTTCTTTGCCGTAGCAGAGTGACGCCACTGGCTGGTCACTGGAGCATGCACTTCAGGGAGCTGGATGGACACAAAACCCTTCTAGAACATGGATCCCAGACCCAGACTTTGATGTCCTGGTACCTGAGCAAGCCTCTCTTGCCAATGACAGTGATGAAGGGGGACAACCAGGGGACCAGATGGAAGTCACACTCACATCAATGCAGCCACAGGCAGTGGCTTCAGGTACTATCACTTTTTCTCCAGCACTTACGGCTCCTGAGGAGCTAGATGAGGCCCAGACATCAGGGAATGGAGTTCCTGATCAGGAGGCCACAGAAGATGCATCTCACACACAGACACCCCAAAGGATGATACTGCACCCACTTATGCCAGCCTGTTTAGAAAGCCAGCTGAGTTGGCAAAAAAGATGAAATGCAGTGCATTGACAGTATCTGGGAGGTATGGATACCCATCTAAATAGATTCTATGTGGGTAATATTTTACTCAAGCAGTCTTTGGGATTTTCACCCATAGATGTGTATGCATTAATACACGCCCCGGGTGAGTTTACTTTTGATGTTAGTTTCAGAACCCCTGACCTACTTGAAAGTTTCTGAGGAAAACATATGTTACTTAAAACTAATCCACTGTGGATGCCATTTCAGGTAATCCCACTTACAAAACAATCTTTTGGATCATTATGGTTCTTTTGCGTAATGAGGGGGTTAATATAGTTGACATTTTGCATTGGTTGGAGAAGAAGTGCACCAAAGAAGAAGAAGAAGAAGAAGAATCAGCATTTATGTAGCGGCTTTTCATACGCAGTGCATCCCAAAGTGCTTTACAAGTAATGCAAGAATGGTAGTGAAGTGACTGAATGTGTGGTGGCAGCCATATCGCCCATCAACACCCACACACAGCCTAGACAATTGCATGGTCTGGTTTTATGGGAAGGGGAATGTTGTCCAGAACACCAGGAATGTTACCTGCTCTTTGCTAACAGTGCCCTGGGTTCTTTTACTTCCACCTGTACATCCACCAGGACAACACCAGGATGGGTAGAAGGGACCTCAGTTTAACATCTCATCTGAAGGACAGCACTCCCCAGCAGTACAGCACCCTCTACTACTGCACTCAGATGCCAACATTTTAGGTGCAAGTTCAATCCCAGTGTGGACCGAGAACCCACAACCTTCTGGTCCAGAGGCAGATGTGCTACCAACTGAGTCACACTCGAGGAACCCCAGAGCCAACATTGGATAGTGAGGGGTTTTGGAATGGTGGGTGGTGCATAAAAATTAAACTTCTGTATGAAGGTACTGACTTGAATCATCTGCTGAACTGCATGTACATTGGCAGGGATAAGGGGTTCATATTTTATCCCAGCCAACCCCGTAGATGCTTTAAGTGCAGGTCAGCCAGACATATCAGTCCCAATTGTGATGTACTGAAGTGTACTCAATGTGGGGGAGTGGGCCATTCTGGATTTCACTGTCGTAATACCCAACGATGTAACTAGTGTGATAAGTAGGGGCACTCCTTTACTGACTGCCCATGAGCATCCCATAATACTGGGGATGCTGACTATGGGATCTAGGATTTCTATATTCCTATATCTAAAGCTGTGTCAGGTTTTGGGATCCGTAGGCCTCCTCCTTTCTCTGGGCCCCCACCTTCTACCATTACATCGGAGAAGACCCCTATTGTTCCTACTGAAATTTCTCCAGCATCTTCACAGGTTGTCCACTCTGAACCTGTCACAGTTGTGCCACTGGAGTTGCCTGTATTGGAAGTCATGGAGTCACCTCCTCCTCAAAAGGCTGCAGGAGATGCTCCCAGTAAGTTCAAAACTGTGCCTCACAAGAAAGGGGAAAAAAAAGCTTCTAAAGGGGTAACTGCCATTCTAGTGCACCCTTTACCAGTACATAGTCCCTTTTCTTTTCTTCAAGAATAAATTTCAGAGGAAGACAGGGATTCTGGCACTACTTCCTGGACTTCATCCATAGCTGATGGGCAGTCTGATACTGATACCTTGGTCCCAACTAAAATGAGGGCAGGAGGATGGGTACTAGAGCCACTTCCAGAAAGTTCCTTGAGACCTGACTTAGACCATCTTTGATTAAAATGAGCCATTATGAAGAGAAGCTTGCATCTCTTAATACTAATAGTATCCTATCCAAGAAAAGCAATTGGCAACTTTTTCTTTATTCTCTGACTTTTTTTATGATGTAGTGTTTTTACAAGACACACAGCTATCACTGCTTTCAGATATAATAGCCACCAGCACTTCATGGATGTGTGGTTCTAGTTTTTGGTCAGGAGGTACAGACACCTGTAGTGGGGTTAGGATTTGTTTTATGGAGCATGGTATTCCAGTTAATCATTTAGTGGAGACTGATCCTGGTAGGGCATTGTTATTGGATGTTCAATTCCAAGGTATTGATTTTTGCTTAATTAATGTATTATGCTCCTCAACAGAAATCTGCCCGCATTTAGTTACTAAAAAAAAAATACCTTTCCTCTATACTTCTACAAATTTCCTCTTTGGAGGGGATTTTAGCATCAGTCATTTCTTGCAAGATAGAGGTCTACAACCCTCAAAAATGTATGATGTTTTACGAACCACCAGACTTGTCGATATGTTTGAAAGTTATACTGATGCAACCCTTGTACTTATTTTAGGGGTTCAACTTCCACCGGGATTGATTTCTCATTTATCTGTAAATACTACCTATTAGGTATAAGGAGGTTATACAGTAGCTTCTTCTGATCATTGCCTTCTGATAGTGACAATCTCAGACTTTGAGGGTATCTCCAGAGGGAAAGACAATTGGAAATTAAATATAGGTTTATTAGAAAACCCAGGCATATTACAGGGTGATCAGTATCTTCGTGAAGACAGGAAATATGTTCTATTTTTATATAGTTTACTGGATGATTTGGTGGGAGGATAGTAAAAATTATTTTCAGGAATATTTCCAATTTATGGGATACTTAAATGGGAAGCAGGAAAAAGATAAATATTTTGGGTTACGTCACCAATTATTTGTGTTATTGCAAACACAACAGGATACCGGGGTTTTACTTGTGAGTTATAAAGGCTGAAATGATTGACTCACAATACAATAGAATGAAGACTCTGGAAATAGAACAATGGTTTGGGCAAATGGAGAAACAGGGTATGATTAACCTCTTTGATACTTGTGACAAACAAAGGCACAATAAAATGATTTTTCTTTAATAATTTTTGATGGGAGGGAGGTGCATTCAAAGTCTGAGATTTTAACTGAAATAGAAAGTCATGGCACTTCAACATTTCATGATGACCCAGTTTCTGTGTCAGAAGTCAAAGAATGGTTGACCTCCTGTGCAGTACTGCAAGTCCTGGAGTCTTTGTTGTGATCTTTGACAGCTGATGTTTCAAAATTAGAACTTCATACTGTGGTTAATATTTTTCAGATAGAGATAGGTTCAGCCCCATGTCCAGATGGGCTCCTTAACAAATTTTATCAAAAGATTTTTTCAGTATTTGCCAACAAATTGTTACAAGTTTATTTACGCTTTTTACGGGCTACTATGATCCCTCAGAGCATGTATGAAGGTTTCATTACTTTCTTGTATAAAACAAGTGACAGGACTTTGCTAAACAACTGGATACGTATTACCCTTTTGAATGTAGATTGTAAAATTCTGGGTAAACTACTGTGTAACAGACTGGCTATAGTTTTGTATGATATTATTTTCCCTTCTCAGTTTTGTGCTGTACCAGGAATGAAAATACATGAAGCTTTGATTCATCTTAGAGAAAGTATAGAAAAAGGGAATTCAGGGGAGACACAGGGATGCTTGATCAGCTTGGATCAAGCAAAGGCTTTTGACAAGATGAGTCATGAGTATTTATGGATGTGTTTACAGACTTATGGATTTCTGGATAAATTCATTTCTTGGATTAAACTGTATTATTAACAGACGATGGTTCGACCATATGTGAATAGCTGGGTGGGAAGCACATGTCCAGTTTCTCAGAGAGTAAGGCAGGGTTGTTCTCTTAGTTCCTCGTTATACTTTCTAGTACTTAACCCTTTATTATATTGGTTACAAAAGTGTAAAGATGCTATTGGTCTGGACTCGGTCAGTGCATAGTGAGGATCAGAAAATAGTCTATTTCTTATGCTGATGATGTGTGCCTGTTGCTTGCAGATCAGGCATCTAGCAAAATGGCTGGGAAAATTGTTCAGACTTTTTTGTCAGTTACGAAATCTGAAATGAATCTTACAAAATGTAAATGTATACCCATAAGACAGGTGTTAGGGCCTATTCCAGAATTCCTCGATGTCCATGTGAAGCCAGGACCCATCAGAATATTAGGGGTATTTTTTGGACAAGGGGATATGTGTGCTTATAACTGGAATTTCATTTTGCAAGACAGCCTTATAAAAATTTGTCAATGGAATTCTTGGCATATGGTTAAACTTAAAAGAATCTTTCTTATATGAAGTATATTTTTGGTAAATTAAAAGTATGGGCAATTACTAAACACATGCTTCTATATTATGCCAGGAAAAACCTATATGCACATATCCTGGAGGTTTTTTTTTTTTTTGGAATATCCTAGGTATTGGGATCGGGAACCAGAAGTATCTAAGCAGACAGGATCCATGTTGATAAATTATCGACTCCAAGGTAGGATGCGGGATGTATTATGGTTGTGTACGCATGAAAAGTTCAAAGTTAAAAATAATATGAAGCATAAAGATGTTTTTGAAAAAATCTGCCGGTGGGGTGATTGTTGTTCTGCAATTTTAGAAACTATGGAACATCTTTATTTTGAATGCCCTTTTACTCTTTCTTTTTGAACTTTCCTATATTCTAAATGGGCACAATCACCTTTTAAATTATTGATGAAATATATTTTATTCCTGGGATTACTACCTAAAGTATGGGGCAAATATGACACAGGGACTATACAGTTGATTCTTCTCTTAATAAAATATCATATTTGGCATGTCTGCTGCTAATTTACTCTTTATAAAAAAGTATGCAATGCTGAACAATTGTTTTGGATTATTCATCGGGCTGTTTTAGAGATTAAACATAAAGACAGACTGTCTACCTCCCACGCTAGTTATCTCTCTTTGTGGAAGCACATGGACTGGCTTGAGGAGGTCTAGAGAGACGCTTAGGTCCTTCCTGCTTGAGTTTCATCACAGTCTTTATTGTTTATTTGTTTTTTCCTTTACTTTACTGTGATGGCTAAAGTACGTATTTCATGTTTTCTTCTTTCTGTTTGTGTTATTATTATTCGTGTGAATTAACACTGTTTTTACATTTGTTTTGTGCAGTCGTAATAACAAAACTGTCCTGTTTTTTTGGTGGGGGGAGAGGTTTTGGTTTCTGTAGTTACTGCTTAATTTTTGAAGTTATAAATAATATGTTTTTTATGGCACAAAATTTTATTTTTGATGTATGACAAAATAGTTATTTATGTTTATATTTTTCTTTCTTATGATTTTGTGTGAAGTACCACTATTTTGTATGTATTTGCTTTTAAGTTATAATAAAAGAATTCCCCTACTCATAGAAACATAGAAACATAGAATTTGATGGCAGATAAGGACCGCTTGGCCCACCCAGTCTGCCCATTTTCCTACCTACTGGATAAGCTGCAGATCGTAGTTAACCAGCAGCCTACTTCTTCCTACCCCCACCCCCAGAATTGCCTTATGAATATCCCATGCATGCTTGAATTCCACCACTGATTTTGACTCACAACCTCCGAAGGCTGTTCCATGCATCCACAACCCACTCTGTGAAAATACTACCTAAATTACCTCTGAGCCGCCCCCCCTCTATGTTCAAATTGTGCCCTCTGTTCTTGCACACCTCTTTTTTTGAAAGATGCTACCCTCTTGGACTTTGTTGATTCCCTTGAGGTACTTGAAAGTTTCTATCATGTCCCCCTCTCCTCCTTTCCTTGAGGCTATACATATTAAGCTCCTTAAGTCTCTCTTCATATGACTTCTGGTGCAGACCCTGCACCATTTTAGTTGCCCTGCTCTGGACAGCGTCCATCCTGTCTATGTCTTTGCGGAGACTGGGTCTCCAGAACTGCACACAGTACTCCAGATGGGGTCTCACCAGCTGTCTGTACAGAGGGATAATAACTTCCAGTTTTCTACTGGTGATGCCTCTCCCTATGCATCCCAGTATCCCCCCAGCCCTCCTTGCTGCCCTCTCACATTGCTTGCCTGCCTTTAGGTTATCTGATATGACTACCCCCAGGTCCCTTTCCATTTCTGTTGTTGTTAGTATCTCACCCCCCATTGTGTACTCTTCCCCTTGGTTTTTGTTTCCCAGGTGGATTACCTTGCACTTCTTAGCATCAAATCTAAGCTGCCATACATTTGACCATTCCTCTAACCTTGCAAAGTCCCTTCTCATCCTTTCCACCCCACCCTGGTATCAACTCTGTTGCAGATCTTAGTGTCATCTGCAAAGAGACATATTTCTCCTTCCAGTCCTTCTGCAATGTCGCTTATAAAGACATTGAAGAGGACCGGTCCTAATACTGAACCCCCGCGGTACCCCACTAGTAACCCTCCTTTCTTCTGAGTGGACTCCATTTACTATTACCTCTGTGTCCTTTTCTCCAGCCATTCTTTACCCAGGCTGTCATCTTGGGACCCACTCCCAGGCTGGCTAACTTGTATATTATCTGTGTGGGACTGTGTCAAATGCCTTGCTAAAGTCTAAGCAGGCCATGTCCACAGCCCTCCCTGATCTACTACTTGGTCACCCAGTCAAAGAAATCTATCAGATTCATCTGGCATGACCTTCCTGCTGTGAATCCAAGCTGCCTAGGGTCCGCAGCCCTCTGGCCTCTAGATACTTGACAATTCTTTCCTTTAGAAGTGATTCCATCATTTTCCCTATCACTGAGGTTAAACTAACAGGTCTGTAGTTTCCTGCTTCTGCCTTGCTCCCACTTTTGTGAAGGGGAATCACATCTGCCCTCCTCCAGTCCTCGGGTACCACCTCATCCTCCCATGATTTGTTAAAAGGGTAGTCAGTGGTGTCACTAGTTCTACCCTTAGTTCTTTTAGAATTCTGGGATGAATCCCATCAGGCCCCATTGCTTTGTCCACCTTCAGTTTTAAGAGTTCTTTCAGAACCCTTTCTTCTGTAAATGGGCTGGTATCAACTTCTGTATCCAGTGTGTTACTACTGTTTGTTTTATGTACCTCCCCTCCTTCCTTTGTAAATACTGAGCAAAAATATTTGTTTAGTATCTCTGCTTTCACAGTCTCCTCTGCCCACCCTCCCTCCCTTTATTAAGCCTCACTATCGCTCCCTTGGTCTTCCTTCACTCCCTGATGTACCTAAAAAAGGTTTTATCCCCCTTCTTAACTGTGTTGGCTATCTTTTCCTCAGTTTGGGCCTTTGCTGTTCTGACTGCCTTCCCAGCCTCCTTTTGCTTTAACTGATACAATTCTCTGTCCTGGTACTTCTGCGATTCCTTGTACTTCCTGAATGCTTTCTTTTTCTCTTGAACCTTCACTGCCACTTCCTTTGAGAACCATAGTGGTTTCTTACATCGTCTTGTTTTGTTTATTTGCTCCACACAAAGGCTCGTTACCTCTGTGATGGCAGTTTTTATTATTCCCCATTGTTCTTCCACCCCTCCTTCCTGCCCATTTGCCAGTGCATTCCTTAGGCACTCACCCATTTTGGAAAAGTCAGCCTCCTAAAGTCCAGTACTTTTGTCTTTGTATGGCTTGGACTCTATTGCTGTGTTTATTGTGAACCATACTGTTCAATGGTCACTAGTTCCCAGATGGCTACCCACTTACATCTGTGATCCTCTCCATCTCCATTTGAGAGTATCAAGTCTAATATTGCTCCCTCTCGAGTGGGCTCCAGTACTAGTTGTTCAAGGCATGCCCCTGTAGGCATCTAGAATAACTGCACTCTTCGAGGGCAGCTGCAACTGCACTCCAGTTAACATCTGGCATATTCAGATCACCCATCAGCAATATCTCCCCTTTTTCTGCCATTCTAAGTATACTTTCTATCATTTCCTTGTCCATTTCCTCCCCCTGAGAAGGGGTTCTGTATACAACCCCTGTGCGGATTGTGGTGCCATTGCCTGTCTCCAAATTTACCCACAGTGCTTCTTCTCCTCCCTGTTTACCCTTTTGTTCTGTTGCTTTTATTCCTTCCCTTATGTAAAGAACTACTCCTCCTCCTCTTTTACCCTCCCTGTCCCTCCTGTAGATAGTGTATCCTGGTATGTTTACATCCCAGTCATGGTTTTGTGTGTACCATGTTTCTGTGACTGCCACAATATCCAGATGTTCCTCCTCCATCAAGGCCACTAATTCAGGAAGCTTGTTACCTAGACTACGGGCATTGGTACTCATTGCTCTCCATTTTTTGATGGCTTTACCTTCTGTTGCAGCATCCCCCACTGACCGTTCTACCTTGGTCTTTTTCTCATTTAGTACCCTGTTTTGTAGGGAGAGGCTGGTATTTTTCTGCTGCTTGTCAGTGCCTCCCCCTTTGACTAGTTTAAAAGCTTGCCAATGAAGCATTTAAACCGATTGCTCTTTTAAACCGTATGCTTCTGTGCACTTCTTACTCTTTTCAAGAAGTGCCATGGGATGTTTAACATCCACCTGAACAACCACCAGAATAGGCAGATGGGACATGGGTTTAATGTCTCATCTGAAAGATAGCATTTCAGAAGAGCATAATCCCCCTCATGATGCACTACAGTTTCAGTACTGGGATTTCCCCTACATGCCTCGTGTAGGGCTAGAACCCACAGCTTTCAATCTTCCAGTTTCAGAGGTGAGTGTACAACCTGCTGAGCCACTGATACCATTGAAAAAGTTGATGGCTAGTTATTAACTAAATTTTTTTTTTATTATTTCTTTATTCCTTCCTTGGTGAGGGTGGGTGTTATCTATGGTTCCTCTTGTCCGACAGGACCTGTGGCACTGCACCACCCCCAGTGCTTGTGCTTGACACCCTCTTCTGTTCTTCTCACAGGCTACATCACGGCGGTGGGTAATAAATGAAGAAATGGCACTTCAAGCAAGTGTTACTGTTAAGTTATTTTTATTAAATACATTTGTTTATGACTAAAAAGCCAACATCATGGTGGGTACTTACCCAACCACTGTGGAAAGCCCAGGGTCAGGATCCAGGAGGAGCAGCCTGGGTGATAGCAGTATGGTGCTGATGGGTCCAGTCATCAAGTATGCCAGAGTATTTTTTTGTGATTGCCCTCCCACGGCGCAGTCATGCAATGACATCAGGGATGCTGCTGTGTATGCTTCTGTGCACTGTACATCTGACGTCAGCCCAAGCCAACCCACACTGTTAACCTCGAGCTTGCAATAGCTCCCAGTCACCACCAGGACCAGGACCTCAGCAGGCATCCCCTCCCAGAGGAGGAGAGCAGTCCATGGGATGCTCAATCCTCCTCCCCTCAGCTGACCCTCCAATACCCGAGGTCGCTCCTGACCCCAGGTCATCAGTATGGTAAGAGATAAGGCACCAATACCTCAGCAGTCGTCCCCTCCCAGAGGAGGAGGAGGAGGAGGCCCTCAGCTGACCCTCCAATACCCAAGGTCACTCCTGACCCCAGGTCATCAGTGTAGTAAAAGGTAAGGCACCAGTACCTGAGCTCTCTACACCACCAGGCTGGCAACTATAATGTTTTTATAGTTAACATTTAAATAATTGTCTGGTACATGAGTGTTTCCAGTCAGTTACATAGCACCTTTAGAATACAGTCGGCCAATCAGAGTGCTTCATTTAAGCCATTGTTTTGTAATACAATATATGTTTTCATATAGCATCTTTTTCTTACAACTTAATGCATCACAAATCACTTTACAAACTGAATATGAAAACATAAATATACAGGTAGTAATAACTGCATACCAAGAAATGCAACACAAACAACAGAATAGTAACTGTAAAATAATGTATTGGAATAACACATTATGAGCTGTAGGAGCTGTGAATATCCTTATACCCAGCCCTCTGCCCATTATATAAGTACATGGCAATTCTGCATGCACCACTGAGGCTCACGTCAGAGCTATGGAGCCTCTGTTTGCCAACACACATAAATTCCAACACTGATAATGCAGGACCTGTGTGTTGTTACTTGACTGAACAGTTTGATTAAGTTGTTTAGTTAGAATCATTACATAATCCTTAGTAATGGTAATATCTCCCACCACCCCCTGCTTTCTAAGCAATTCAGTTGTCAAGTGAACTCTGAATGTGCACCAAAGCTGTCACAGTTAACTTTGAATGAGCCTTCGGTGTTTTGGGACATGGGGTGTCACCTCAGTTCAGAAGTTGTACTGCACACAATTTTAGATATTTGTAACATTACATGTTGATTTGTGAGTAAAAGGTAGAAGACAGGTACTTTATTTTTTATTTAGTTATTTATTTAAAATCTGGTGACCAAAATAGGCATGCTGAGCTGAAGTTCATGCCCAAGTGTGAACCGAGGGTAGAGGTTCAAAAGGGAGAGGAGAGAGCCAATAGCAATAAAAAGCAATAAAATGGAAAAAAATCAGAATATGATTAGTACACAGAACACATAAAGTCACATAGTGCAAACATGTACTTACATACAACAAACATATCTTATTCCAACAAGGGTGCAGTAGGCTGACAGTAACAGAGAGACGATATAATAAAAACAACCTCTGATCAGACATAACATGGCTTCTAATGTGTTATCCTGAAAAGGTATATAGAATAAAATGTGACTTAGTTGTAATTTGCTAGCTGTACTGTTATGTATTATAATTTTAAGGGACTCAGATTCAGCTATCTTCGGGTAACTACTTGAAGTGGGAGGTTAGGCAGCTGGTATGAAATGGTCTAGATTCCTATGCAATCTATAGCAGGGCATTGCAGCTGTGCTTTGGTTGGCACCCAGCTGACATTTTCCCTCAGATGTATTCAAACAGCAAAGTTCACCTTTTTCAGTTCTGGACATGCCCAGTGGATCACTAACCAGAAATCTGCTTTCAGTGTTGGAAATTGAATAAATTCACTGAGGGAACCCATCACCTTTGATCTAGTGTCAAACATATCTGACAGGGGTCTGAGGATATAGAGGATTGTCTACGTGGAGGCATGCACAACAAGGATATTCTCAATCGAGAGGTATCCATGGCAATGTGAAACCTCAAGAGTATAGCTCGAGAGGTTTAATGATGCCATGGATATCTCGAGATTAATGAATACCCTTGTTGTGCAAAACTCCCTATAGACAATCTTTTATAGTGTATGGGGAGTCACAATAAAAAAACAGACGCGGTGTGATGGCAAACATTTTTTTTTACTTGAGAAGTACAATAACAAGCAGGCACATAGGAAACAGATTCCGTTGATACTATTCAGATAAACAGCACATTAAAACATTTCTATCTACTGGCTCTACATAGAAGACAATGGTTTATTTGAGAAAAGAAATTGTCCATTTTGATTTTTCTGTTTCAGCTGGGTCCACACCATCCTGTGGATACTTTGCGTTGCTTACATCTGTCAGGTGAGCTACTTCTGTGTTGCCAATACACACTGAGCAGGGAAAGAGAAAAAAAAATTAAAACACGTTCAATTTCCCAACTTCCACCAGGCACATTACACGATCACTCTTTTACCTAGTTTCAGGAAGCCGGGTGGGCAAGTACTAACCTTACTCGTCATCTGAACTGCCTCCGTCTCTATTCATGATCGCATGCTTCTTCCTCTTCTACTGGCCGTAGTTATGAATGATGTTCACAGTGAACGGGTGCTGGAAGATACAATTTGGTCTGAAAATATTTACTTGAGATCCATCGCTGAAAGGTACTTTGCACTTTGGGGGTGGCTGACACTGTATCTCTGGGCTAGTTGTTATAACTGTGGCTGAACACAATGAATTGGATGAATGTTCTAGCAACTTTGAACTTCTTTCCTGCTTGTCATCTGAGAGTGTGCTGCAGTTGTTTATGGACTGTAAAGAGCAGTGTCCAGAAACTTGCTGGACTTTGTTTGGGGATATACCTTGGTCCACAAGGTGCTGGACTGCGGGGGACGTGGCTTGTAGCTGACTATGGCAGACACAGCTTAGCTTAGCTTCTGTATGCACTCAGCCTAATCTATAAGGAAATAGGAGTACTGCATGATTGAAAATACTCTGTGTAATAGGGAATGTCTGTGGAGTTGATGGCTTCCAATTGAGGTAAAAATAAGCAGTCTAAGTTATCGTTCGGGAATACAGAGCAACCCAAACAGCAACACCGGTGGCTCAGTAGAGGTATAAGCCTCAAACTCATCAATGGTACAGAAAGGAACTTCTGAGCTTGAGAGATCCCTGGCCACGATCCCTGCCACGTTGGCTCTCATACAACATGACATGAAAGCTGCATTTGATAATATAACCTCACAAATATCCCATCTTCAATCTGTAGTGACTGGACTGTCAGAGACCTCAGCTACTCATACAACCCAAATTGTGGAGCTGGAGAATCGGGTTGACATACTGGAGGATTCATTAGCTGCAGTAACCAGCGACAAACAATCATTAAAAAAATGGTGGAGGAACTCACTGAAAAGACAGACTACAAGGAGAATAGGTTGTGACGTTCCAACTTTTGAATTATTGGTTCTCCCGGAGGAGATCGAGAGGAACAATCCAGAGAGAATGTTACATGCCTGGCTGGTCTAGCCCTTGAGTCTCCCCCAAAGCCTACAGCACTGCGAGGTGGAGAAAGCACACAGAGTTGGCTTGAAAGCACCGGATTCTCGTCCAAGGTATTGCTTAATAAAATATCTTACATATGTAGATAAAGAAGCTATACTACGTAAAGCTAAGAAGAAGGGCCCAATTGTTATTGGTAATCAAAAAATGTTCATATTTCAGGACTATAGCAAACAACTGCAAATGAGGAGGCAGAAGTTTATATAAAATGGGATGGTCCTTTGCATTATTGTATCCAGCAAAGCTCTAAATTGATGGGCCTGGGGGTGCACTAGTTCTTCTCCTGTCCTAGAGTGGTGATGAAATGGGTGGAAGGCATTGCATAGAAGTGGAGATGGAGTGAACTCACCACAGCATTGAAAATTAGAGGAGCATTGAAGGCATGGATTCTTTGCTCTTTCTCCGGTAATCCACATTGCCTGATGTAAGGTGAGTGGGGTGACTGGTTGGGCCAGAAGTTCCTTATGGAGTTTGCCTCTTGATTTTCCTTCTGCTTCCTGAGGGTCCTGGAACAGGTCTTGCACTGTGTGCTCTGATTTAGACAGTGACTTGTGCAGTATGAGGCCTGTAATTGAATTTGTGAGCCCTGGAGGTCATACTGCTGCACCGGGCTTGGGCCTGATACGGACTGTACTGCTGCAGAAGGACTTTTTTCTGCTCCTCGACCTGGGCTTGGGTTCAGGTATCGGCGAGAGGCAGTGACTTGTGTTATTGGACTTGAGTGCACCTAGGAACACCTCCAAGTTATTCAACAACTCTATATTGTAATTGCCATGTTATTGTTGAGTTGATCTTGGAGATGGGTGCTATGGGCAAGGGATGGAGGGAAGGGAACTTTGGAAAGGTTGCTCAACTTGTTATACTTGACTAATGTTTTGCTAGCGATATTTACTGTTTGCCTTAAGGGTAACTCTAGGAATCCCATTGTTTAAAGTGTTAATTTTAGTACTCCTAAGTGAGTGTCTTGTTTAATGGAGTACATTACAAATTAGTGTGCTTTATAAAATGTTCGCCACTTGTTTGCAGGGGTTTTTTGGATGGGCCACTCTTGGCCTTATGGGGGAGGGGGATTTCTTGCTATGGTTTTGTGGGGGTTACAGAATGTTGTATGGGGAGAGGGGAGGAAGTTGGGAATGATCCCTGAAGTAGTATTCTGGTGGGGATTGACCGATTGGGCTGTACTGGTCTGGTGCCTGTTGGGATACTTGTGGAAGTTCCCCAAGTGGGAGAATTTGTGGTTAGAAGGCAGGGGAGTTGGGATGTATAGTATAAAAATGAGGCAGGGAATTGTAAGCAGATTGAGAGATTTGCTGCTGGATGGTGTGGGGGAAATGGGACTTTTATCATCAGATTATAGCTAATACATTAAAGGTGGCCACTTGGAATGTTAATGGGATGAAGTCAGTTATAAAAAGGAAAAAAAATCCTGACAGAGGTTAAAAGAACTAAGTGGCAAATGGTCTTATTGTAAGAGACACATATGTCTAGGGAGGAAGCCTCCAGGACAGAAATGTTTTTTGGTGGGGTGAATGGATATCAGCCAACTTTTCAACTAAGGCTTGAGATGCTGCAATATGGATACCGAGGGGATCCCAGGTTAGAATGGTGGATAGTCAAGTGGACCCATTATGTAGATATGCCTTGGCTAGAGTGATGCTCCCAAGAACTGGCACTTTTAATGTAGGCTCAATATATGCTCCAAATGTTGATGACCCTCAGTTTTTTCAGAAACTCTCTCTAGAAGTAGTCGTATGGCCAGGCCCTTGGGTGATTGGGGGAGATTTTAACTGTGTACAGGATGTTATTCTGGATAGGTCCAGCCATACCCCTGCCAAGATCTCTAAAAATGCTAGAGCCCTGGGGGTACTGGAGAGAGAGGTGAGCCTGATTGATGCATGGTGTCATATGTTTCCTTCCGGCAGAGATTATAGTTTTTATTCCAACACTCACAAATCTTATGCCCTGATAGATAGAATATTGATTAGTCCAGTTTTTTTTACCGCAACTTCAAGGGGCCAGTTATTCACCCAACCTAATCTCAGACCGAGCGTCATTAACTCATTCTCTCCTGGTGATCATTTTCACTTTGGTTCAGCAATGGATGGTTCTGATACCACATGGTGTCTACAGGACTAAAGGAATTAACAATGGATTTATCCATGGGAAATGTAGCTACCGGGAACAGGCCATGGAGGTTTGACCAGTTGCTGCTAAAAGATCAGGCATATGTGAGGCATTTAAACACTTCCATTAAAGAATTCCTCACATTTAACAGGAAAGGGGATACCTCCAATATAACTAGATGGGAGGCGTTAAAAGCATATATATGTGGTCAAACCATTTCCTATACAGCACATAAGGCCCGGAATATGGCTAGAGAGGAAGAGGTGTTAAGGTCACAGGTAGAGACCACTGAGCAAGTGCACAGAGTGAACTCTAACCAAACTCTATATAATTTATTGCAGAAGATGAAATGGCAATATAATGCAGTGTGTGGGGCCCATTTGGAAAGAGCAATTTTACTCTCACAGGCTGGTCAGTACTATGATGGGGATCATGCTGGGAAGCTATTAGCCTGGCAGTTACGAAGGAAAGATGGTGAAAGACAGCAAGTCAAATACATAACTCAGCTGGTGTCTTGGTGAATAACCCTGATGAGGTGGGACAGGCCTTTGAAGATTATTATAAACAACTGTATACTTTTGGGGTTCCCCCTTCCCAGAGCAAATACGTATATTCCTGAATAAGGCATGCATGAGATCTCTCTCAGTACAGCAGCCTGAAGCACTGGAGGCTCCAATCTCTCAGGCAGAAATTTGTCTGGCTATTAAAAACCTCAGGGGTGGGAAAGCTCCAGGGCCCGATGGTTTGTCAATTGACCTCTTTAAATGTTGCCATGACTCATTACTGGAGCCTTTAAATGATGTGCTGCTTGAGAGCCTGGCTCTTGGAAGGCTGTCCCCCTCCACCCGATCTGCTAACATAACTGTACTCCCAAAACCAGGCAAGAACCCATCCTGGTGTGACTCTTATAGGCCTATTTCACTGTTAACTGCAGACTATAAGATTCTGGCTGAGGCCTTGGCCTCCAGACTCAACCCCTTATTGCCTGAGATTAAACACTACGATCAAACCAGGTTTGTTAAGGGTTCGCAGGGGAAGTTTAATATTCAGAGAACTTTAAACATTGCTCATTATTGGGAGAAATGTAAAAATAAACATGGGGCCACCATCTTAGCATTAGATGCTGAGAAGGCGTTCGATAGGGTGGAGTGGGGGTATCTCTTTACTACTTTAAGCAACCTGGGATTTGGCTCACAGTTCATTTCCTGAATTAGAACCCTATATACCGAGCCTACAGCACAAGTAATAGTTAACAGATTACTGACTCCAAAATTTGTTCTTAGTAGGGGGACGAGAAAGGGCTGCCCCTTTCCCCCTTATTATTTAAACTGTCATTGGAGCCACTGGCAGGGGCAATCTGAGAGAGTGTAGATATTAGAGGCTTTCAAATTAATGGCAGTGAGCACAAGCTAGCTATGTATGCTGACTACCTCCTCCTGTACCTCCAGAATCCTGCTGAAGACCTCCCTAGGGTCCATGAGGCCCTACAGGAATATGAATCAGTATCAGGCCACAACATTAATTGGTCAAAATGTGAGGTATTGCCAATTGGCACACTAGGCAGGCAAGATCTGATTTGGCATTTAAATGGCCTGCAACTGGTCACCAAGATAAAATATCTCAGAATATATATCTCTGGTCGGAGCCATGCCATTTATGGTTTGAATTTTAGACCCTTGTTAGGGGAAATAGCGGCAGATTGTGAGAGATGGGCTGCATTGCCACTTTCACTGATGGGGAGAGTGGGGGTAATAAATATGTTGGTCTTGCCCAGGCTAATATACTTGTATCAGTCCCTTCCGGTTAAACTCCCAAAAATTCATTTTTAAAAAGTTGACACTGTTATACACAGATTTATTTGGCAGGAGAACAGCCAGGGTCCCAAAGACAATTCTTCAGCTACCACAGAAATGGGGGGCTGGTCCTACCAAATTTTAAGCACTACTATCTTGCAGCCTAGCTTGCTGCTCTGCCCAGTGGATTGAAGGAGATGATACGGGTGGTATGCAATTGAAGAATCAGGTTGTAACCGGCAGATTAAAGGTGTATTGCTGGCAGAGGTGCTGTGGCTGTCTGCAACCATAGATGCATGGTATAATGTGCACCAATTAATTGGGAGGAAGGCTGCCCCTACCAAAATGACCCTTATACTGGAAGCGGTGAAGCATAAGACAACCCCTATGGTTGCTATGACATAGAGGTTAAAGAAGTGGGAGTGTAAAGGACTTAAGTGGATGTCTCAGTTGTATGAAGGAGAACATCTAGTTAGTTTTACCTATCTTAGCACTACATGGAATATACCTAAGGGGGAATTTTTCATATTTCTCTGGCTTAGGAATTTATTCGGCCACACCTTGACCCTTAGGGATGGATGGGCTCCCCATTCGAGGTGGGCCTTTTCACTCCACAACCTTGCAGAGGGTCGATGGCCACATTCTATCATACTTTAAAGGGAAGAGAGTGGGCTGCCCTTACTAAAATTATTGGCAAGTGGAGAGTGAATATAGGGGAAGTGGTAAATGAGCACCTTTGGAAAAGGGTGAGCAAGCATTTGATGGTGTG
Source organism: Neoceratodus forsteri (assembly GCA_016271365.2). Lineage (NCBI taxonomy): Eukaryota > Metazoa > Chordata > Ceratodontiformes > Ceratodontidae > Neoceratodus > Neoceratodus forsteri. The sequence continues at coordinate 1,134,579,443 of CM057455.1, read as the reverse complement.
CTCTAGGAGCAACAAGTTGCGGCAAGTGCAATTTAATTTCCTACACCAAGCTTATTTTACCCCAGCAAGACTACATAAAATGGACCTCCTTAAAACCTGATATATACCCGTAGTGCAAAGCTCCCCACAGGGACTTTTTACATCTGGCTTTAGTAAGTCAAAAAGTAGCCCCCTTTAGGAGTGGAATACATGAGATAATGACTCGTGTCTTGAATTGCACACCACCTGCCACATCTGTTGAATTTTTCTTGGGGGCTGATCCTGACCGTCCTGGGAAGGCAAATCTTGATTCACTCTGGTCTCTAGCCTTAGTTAATGCTAGAAAGACAATAGCACAACATTGGATCGTGCCCCCCCAACCCCCAGTATCCAGCAATGGACTGATAACCTTAAACAATGCATGAGAATTGAAAGAGCTCAATTTAATGCTCTTGTGAAGGGGATCTTCTTAAATTTTGGGGACCCCTTGATTAATGCTGTTGAAGCAGGCCTCTTTCCTCTATGAAGAAGTCACCCTTACATTAATGTAAATCAGGACAGGACAGTAGAGCACAGTAACCCCTGCCTATCCCAATCTCTGCACTGAATGTAAGCTTGCTGGTCCTTTTAACTACATTTGGGTGACTGACTAAATATTAGTCCCCACTGTTGTTTAACATTTCAGGTGTGTAGCTCCGTATGTGATAAATAGACTGCTGTAACAATGTGTACTATTCCCACTATGTCCTACAATAATACATCGTAGTATTGCATTATGACACAGTTAAGTCTGCAAAGTGTAAATTTGTTGGTATGTAATGCTAGATACTATCTACCACTTTCCCCAAGTCTCAATAAAAATGATATTGACAAAAAAAAAAAACGCTGGACTGCAGTTTTCCTCGTGGATTGGTTGGTTATTCACTTTTGGGTGGACAGGCCAGCATGGGACTTTATGCATTGAAGCATGCATCCTATCTTGTTTTCACCCACTGTCATTGACCTATACCACAATGAAGCACCAGACTTGTAGTTAATGTTTGGTGCTAGATAAAATGGGCAGTCTGGGGCTAGCATTGTAGATGGCCTTTGAGATGAGTACTTCTAATATGCTGCCACTGGGTCATGGTCAGGGTTTTCTAAGTTTTGGTACATTCTAGGCTTCATTGCTCGGATGTCCTGTGGGGTTTCTCCTGTTTGCGTTTTTGTTTGCCTCTCAATTTATTGGATGAATTTCTTTCCAGCTGAGTCTGTGAGAAGCTGGAGGTCTCCCCATTACAGGGCATACTGCTCTGCAGTATGTAAGGCATATTATAAGCTGTTGTTGTAGAACAATATGTTTAGGAAGCTTGTGGAGTTTTGCATTCACAGTGCACCTGACTCATATAGTTTATCTATCTCTGTTGCTGACAGGGCCTTGGATTGCATTGGTTTATTACCCTTTCTCATCTTTTTTAAATATTTTTGTTTTGGAAAACTGAGTGACCGTACTTGTGCCTGATTAAATACCTGTCTATGCTGCCAAGGATCCCACGAACAGTACTTGGCACATATTGTTCTCCATCCAATCTTTCTGGTTTAAATATGAAGTCGGCTACCAGCTCATCCAAGTCATTTACTGGTATGTTATGTATGTCACGGATTTCTTCACTGTTACCTAAGTAACTTTTGAAGATACGCATATCATTCTCCTTTTTTTATTGTGTGGCTGTTTTCCTGGTCTGCTATGAATTTTGCTCATTCAGATAGTGGTTAGGATGGGTGGGACAACGCCATTTTTTTAATTATTATTACTTCAGAAGGTTGTCAATGGCCGAGAACTACGATTTACCGTTATGTGTGGCGGTGGATTCATCATACAGTAGACTGCATCTTTACACGTTATTTAGTTATTTTTATGTCTTTAAGGGTGCACATCTTACCCAGAAGTAGTCCTTCCTCATTTTACTCCTGGAATTGAGACACAGTTTCAATTTCACTCTGGAAATGAGTTCACCTGGGTTCCCTTCCATCATACCTTTTAACCACTCAGCATTAAAATATTTAGTACTGGCCTTCAAAATTCCAAGTAAAAGGCCAGAATGTTTCATACATACAAAAGGTTCATATATACAAAGGTAGGTAGAAACTATTCTGCTTATAGCCCATTTCTGTATTAGTTGTAATAATGCAATGTGTTACCTATGCCCAAGTAACTGTCTAGTCTGTTTTTCAACTCAGATTTATTTTTACTTGTAATTACCTCTGTTGGTAAAGAGTTCCACAGTTTCACTATTTGTTGGGTCAACAAAGGTATGCCGTCAAAAGGGCAACTGAGCTTGAATGACTCAACTATGAGCAACTGTGTCTCAGCGCCTGTGTTTTGAGCTACCCTGAAAGGGTAGTGACAGGCAAAAAGGAAGGTGACTAGTGGGCAAAAAGGAAGTGACCAGAACCAGTGCAGGGAACAGAAGATAAGGAAAGGTAGGTGGGGGCAGTGCAGTGGAGGGCTGCCGAGCTGGCCGTGTGGCATGGTGGTGAGGGTGGCTGTCTATGGTGGGGAGGATGCAGGGTTCAGGACTGGGGAGGCACTAGTGATTTTGTGGTCAGCAGTATTTATTTATTTATTTGTTTTACAAGTTTCACCCCCTTCCCAACATGCACCTCCCTAAAGTTGGGAATCTTTAGTTAGTGGGTACAGGATGGCAAAGCCCCCCCATAGGGGTGGGTGGGGGTGAGGATGCAGCCCTCTGCATACATAAAGATGTGTGTGCCCCATTGTGTTCACTGCAAGTGTACATCGCTATTTTTATTTTTGGCAATGTACACTCACCCTAACAGCAATCGCCGTTTGGAGATCACCATTATCACACAGAATTGCCAAAAAACTATTGCCTTTTTCTTGAGTTGAACCTTTTACCACTGATTTGCAGTGGATGCCCTCTGGTGTAATTGTACTTTTAAATTCACTGTTCACCTCCTTTAACAGATATTCATCTTTTATTACATCAAACATAAGTAACAAATTACCACAACGCCTTTGTGCTCCAGAGACAAAAGGTTTAGTTTTGTCAGTCTATTCTGAAATGTAGTATTAGTCAATGCATTAAAGGTTTTAGTGGCACATCTCTGTATCGTCTCCATTTCCTGAATCTCTCTTTTTTTTTCAAAAGGACACCAAACTGTGAAGCATAGCTGAGGTGAGGGTGAACATATGGGCAGTATGATGGGAACGTCACTTGCATGTCTTGGGATTTTATGTTCCTTCTTATTGCCCATAATATGCTATTTGCTTTAGAAATTGTAATTTTGCATTGTGATCTGCTTTCTAGGTCCTGTGATACCAAAACTCCTAAGTCTTTTTATGTTCACTTGCGCGCATGTGCAAGGAATGTTCATTTTTGGGAGAGTAGCACACTTTGGAGGTGTGCCTCTCCATTGCATTCCACTGCTCTGTGGAGCAGGCATGGCGGTCCTGCACCAATGGGTGCGGGAGCTGTGTATGACAGCGATGGTCTTTGCTTCAAAGAAAACCACCGCTGTCATACAGAGCACATCACGCCACACTCCCGCATCATGCTGCCCCCCCCAGTGTGGCAAAGATCCCACGTTGTTTGCCGACAGGGGTGCCCAATCCCCTGTCAGCTCCTCGGCCCTCCCAGCCATCTTCTGCCTTGCTGGGAGCCCACCCCAGCATGGCAAACATCCTGCGTTGTCAGCCAATGGGGGTGCCCAATCCCCCGTCAGCTTCTCAGTCCCCCCAGCCATCTTCTGCCATGCTGGGAGCCCACCCCAGCATGGCAAACGTCCCCTGTTGTTTGCCAATGGGGGTGCCCAATCTCCCGTCAGCTCCTTGGCCCCCCCAGCCATGCTTGTGCCATGCTGGGAGCCCACCCCAGTATGGTAAACGTCCCACATCGTCAATGAAAAAAACCTGTAAAGTAAAAACAGCCCTATGCAGTCTCCCTGCCCCCCTCCCACAACCCGCACCCACCCACTGTGCACCCTGCCTCCCCACACCCCCCACCCCATACTTACCTCCGGAGCTCGGTGCGATGATCTTTGGTGGACTGGAAAATGTCTGCACTCTTCAAAGCCGATCATGAACTGAGGAAATGCCAGTAAGCTGTATAATGGGCTAGACAGGGGTTTTCAACTTTAGTGCATATCTCAGGCATTTTTGGAATTTTACACCAATTAACAGTTTTTGGACCTCTTCTCATGAATGATGTCACTTGTCATGGCGTTATTCAGGCCCAAAAGGTGATTTTTCAGTCAGTGCACAGTCACTGTGCAAAATCACTCTTCCGGCCCAAATAACGCCATGACAGTGATATCATTCATGAGAAGGGGTCCCAAAAACCCCATGTTGAAAATCTGGTGCAAACATTCCAAAAAATAACTGTTTTACGAGTGTGCATTGTGCAGTTCCTACACACGCTCGTAAGTTCACGAATTTTCAATATTTTCACTCCAGATTTTCAACATTGCCATTTTACCACACCTCCTTATGAGCAGTACAGCTGTCATTTTTCACATCCTGCCCAAAACATGTTTCTGCCCATGTAGCGCACAATGGCGCAGTCGGTGTGCGAACTCAATGTATGGGGCACATTAAGAAAATCACAGTGACACCAATCATGAGCACAGGTCTTAAAATGGCTGTGTTGAAAATTTGGTGGAAAAATTCCTAAAAATGACTGTTTTACAAGTCTGCGTTGCGCAGCTCCTACGCACGCTCATAAGTTTATGAATTTTCAATATTTTCACTCCAGATTTTCAACATTGCCATTTTACCACACCTCCTCATGAGCAGTACAGCTGTCATTTTTCACATCCTGCCCAAAACATGTTTCCACCCATGAAGCACAATGGCACAGTCAGTGTGCGTAACACAGTGTATGGGACACATTAAGAAAACCACAGTGTCACTGTTCATAAGCAGAGATCTTAAAATGGCTATGTTAAAAATTTGGTAAAAAAATTCCTACAAATAACTGTTTTACGAGTGTGCGCTGTGTAGTTCCTACGCACGCTCGTAAGTTTGCAAATTTCCAATATTTTCAGTCCAGATTTTCAACATTGCCATTTTACAACACCTCCTTATGATCAGTACAGCTGTCATTTTTCATATCCTGCCCAAAATGTGTTTCCACTCATGCAGTGCACAGTGGCGCAGTCGGTGTGTGAAATCAGTGTATGGGACACAGTAAGAAAATCACAGTGACACTGTTCATTAGCAGAGGTTTTAAAATGGCAATGCTGAAAATTTGTTGAAAAAATTCCTAAAAATGACTGTTTTACGAGCGTGCATTGCACAGTTCCAACGCACGTTCATAGGTTTGCGAATTTTCAATATTTCCACTCCAGATTTTCAACACTGGCATTTTACCACACCTCCTCATGAGCAGTACAGTTGCCATTTTTCAAATCCTGCTCAAAACGTGTTTCCCGCCGTGTAGCGCACAATGGCGCAGTCGGTGTGCAAAATCAATGTTTGGGACACATTAAGAAAATCACAGTGACAGTAACCATGAGCACAGTTCTTAAAATGGCTGTGTTGAAAATTTGGTGAAAAAATTCCTAAAAATGACTGTTTTACAAGTGTGCATTTCGCAGTTCCTACGCATGCTCGTAAGTTTGCAAATTTTCAATATTTTCACTCTAGATTTTCAACATTGCCATTTTACCACACCTCCTCATGAGCAGTACAGCTGTCATTTTTCACATCCTGCCCAAAACGTGTTTCCGACCATGTAGCGCACAGTGACACAGTTGGTGTGCAAACTCAATGTATGGGACATATTAAGAAAATCACAATGACACTGTTCATGAGCAGAGGTCTTAAAATGGTTATGTTGAAAATTTGGTGACAAAATTCCTAAAAATGACTGTTTTACGAGTGTTCATTGTGCAGTTCCTATGCACGCTTGTAATTTTGCTAATTTTCAATATTTTCATTCCAGATTTTCAACATTGCCATTTTACCATACCTTCTTATGAGCAGTGCAGCTGTCATTTTTCACATCTTGCCCAAAATGTGTTTCCACCCATGTAGCGTACAACGGCACATTCGCTGTGTGAACTCAGTGTATGGGACACATTAAGAAAATCACAGTGTCATTGTTAATGAGCAGAGATCTTAAAATGGCTATGTTGAAAATTTGGTGAACAAATTCCTAAAGATAACTGTTTTACGAGCGTGCGTTGTGCAGTTCCTACGCACTCTCGTAAGTTTTGGAATTTCCAATATTTTCACTCCAGATTTTCAACATTGCCATTTTACCACACCTCCTTATGATCAGTACAGCTGTCATTTTTCACATCCTGCCCAAAATGTGTTTCCGCCCATGTAGCGCAGAATGGCGCAGTCAGTGTGGAAAATCAATGTATGGGACACATTAAGAAAATCACAGTGACACTGATCATGAGCACAGGTCTTAAAATGGCTGTGTTGAAAATTTGTTGAAAAAATTCCTAAAAATGACTGTTTTACGAGTGTGCATTTTGCAGTTCCTACGCACGCTCATAAGTTTGCGAATTTTCAATATTTTCACTCCAGATTTTCAACATTGCCATTTTACCACACCTCCTCATGAGCAGTACAGCTGTCATTTTCATATCCTGTCTAAAACATACCTCCGACCTTGTAGCTCACAATGGTGCAGTCGGTGTGCGGACTCAATGTATGGGACACATTAAGAAAATCATAGTGGCACTGTTCATGAGCAGAGGTCTTAAAATGGCTGTGTTTAAAATTTGGTGACAACATTCCTAAAATATGACTGTTTTACTGAATGTTCATTGTGCAGTTCCTATGCACGCACGTAAGTTTGCGAATTTTCAATATTTTCACTCCAGATTTTCAACATTGCCATTTTACCACACCTTCTTATGAACAGTGCAGCTGTCATTTTCACATCTTGCCCAAAACGTGTTTCTGCCTCCATGAAGCATTAATGGCACATTCACTGTGCTTAACACAAGTGCATGGGACACATTAAGAAAATCACAGTGTCACTGTTAATGAGCAGAGATCTTAAATGGCTATGTTGAAAATTTGACAGCAAATTCCTAAAACAACTGTTTTCTGGAAGGCATTGGCATTGCGTCTTATCAGAAGTTTCATAATTTTCAATATTTTCAGTCCAGATTTTCAACATTGCCATTTTACCACACCTCCTTATGAGCAGTACAGCTGTCATTTTTTTACATCCTGCCCAAAAAGTGTTTCCACCCATGTAGTGCACAATGGCGCAGTTGGTGTGCAAAATCAATGTATGGGATACAGTAAGACAATCACAGTGACTCTGTTCATTAGCAAAGGTTTTAAAATGCCAGTGTTGAAAATTTGGTGAAAAAATTCCTCCTCATGAGCAGTACAGCTGCGATTTTTCACATCCTGCCCAAAACGTGTTTCCACCCATGTAGCCCACAATGGCGCAGTTGGTGTGCAAAATCAATGTATGGGACACATTAAGAAAATCACATTGACACTGATCATGAGCACAGGTCTTAAAATGGCTGTGTTGAAAATTTGGTGAAAAAATTCCTAAAAATGACTGTTTTATGAGCGTGCGTTGCACAGTTCCCACGCACACTCGTAGGTTTGCAATTTTTCAATATTTCCACTCCAGATTTTCAACATTGCCATTTTACCACACTTCCTTATGAGCAGTACAGCTGTCATTTTTCACATCCTGCCCAAAAGTGTTTCCGCCTATGTAGCGCACAATGGAGGTAACAAAAAGGTCATGCTGAAAATTTATTGTGCAAATACCAGCAATCGCACAGGGCATTAGGGTGAAGCACCACACGTACCAAACACCACTGCAAATGCCTGCAAGTGAACGTTCGTCATTGACAAACGCTTGTTTGTTTGTTCTGGTTGTTAATATAATATTGCCAAGTTTGTATTATTTGGCATGGATTATTTCTTCTCAGGGGCATAACCCTGCACTTGTAAGTATTGAATTGTATTTCCTAACTTATAGCCTGGGAATGCATACAATCTAGGTCCTGTTGTAAAGAGTCATGCTGTTCCTTGATTACATGTGGTCCACCAAGCTTAGTGTCATCTGTGTATTTTGTTGGCCAGTTGTTTAGACCTGTCGTTCATTCAAAAATGAGTATCTGGAATATTAGTGGGCCCAGTACTGATCCTTTGGGGACTCCATTACTAACTGACCCCGAGTCAGAATTAAAACCATTTGTCAGCACCCTCAAAGTTCTATTACTCAGCCATTTGTTGGACTGATTAACCAGCCTGACGCCAACTTCCACATCCTTAAGCTTTTTAATAATTGCCCAATGAGGCACTAAATCAGTCTTTTTTTAAATCCAAAAATATATTATCACATGCAATTTTTTCTTCTAGTAGTTTACTAATCTTCTCGTAAAAGCAGAGAAGGTTAGTTATGCATGATCTTTCTTGAGTAAATTCATGTTGTTCAGGATCAAAGTTTTGGTCATACATATTAATTTTGAGAAGGGACTTGGCAAAGTTGGAAGAATGGTCAAAAGTATGGGAGCTTAGATTCAATGCAAAGAAGTGTAAAGTAATACACCTGGGAAACAAAAACCCAGGGAAAGAGTACACAATTGGGGGGTTAGCAACAACAAAAGTGGAAAGGGACCTAAGGTAGTCATATCAGATGACCTAAAGGTAGGCAAGCAATATGAGAAGCCAGTACAGAGGGCTGGGGGGGTACTGGGATGTAGAAGGAGAGGCATCACCAGTAGAAAACAGGAGGTCGTTATCCCTCTGTACAGACACTTGGTGAGACTCCATCTGGAGTACTGTGTGCAGTTCTGGAGACCCTATCTCTGCAAGGATATAGACAGAGTGGAGGCAGTCCAGAGGATGGCAACTAAAATGGTGTAAGGTCTGCACCATAAGCCATACAAAGAGAGACTAAAGGAGCTTAACATGTATACCCTCGAGGGAAGAGGGGAGAGGGGGGACATGATAGTGACTTTTAAGTAGCTCAAGAGAATCAACAAAGTCCAAGAGATTAGCATCTTTCAGAAAAAGAGATGTGCAAGAACAAGGGGGCACAATTTGAAGACAGAGCAGAGATGACTCGAGGGCAACATGAGAAAGTATTTTTTCATGGAGAGGGTGGTGAACACACGGAACGACCTTCCTGAGGGGGTCATGGGGTCAAAAACAATGGGGGAATTCAAGAATGCATGGGACAGACATAAGACAATTCTGATGGGGGTAGGAGCAAGTAGGCTGTTGATTAACTAGGGTCTGCTGCTTATCCAATAGGTAGGGAAATGAGCAGACTGGGTGGGCCAAGCAGTCCTTATCTGCCATCAAAGTCTGTTTGTATTACAATTGCTTCTAATATTTTTCCACAAACCAATGTTAGGCTTATGTGGCTTTAGTTCTTGGATCTGATTTGTCCCCTTTTTTATACATTGGGGTGACATTGACTTCCATCCAGTCTTCTGGGACCTCACCTGTATTAATGTATGCCTCATAAATGTATTTCCCACAAAGTATTTAGTTTAAACTCAGCTTATTGAGGGGTTCCTTGAATTTGTTCTCCAGAATTCTTGAGCCTAACTTCTTTAAGTGTAATCCATCAGTTGAATATATACTGTGATTGTTGTAAAAATCAGACCAGTGATACAGTCTATGAATGTAATGTTTTCTTTACAGTACCAGTTTTCCAGTCTAATGTTTATGTCTGATATTGTGAGATTTCTTTTCACAGAGGGCCTTGGGTACTGGTAGTATGCCTGATACTGCCACCTGACATTTCTTATTCTTATTTGTTTATTTTTTCCAAAGTTACTAGTTCATGGCAAATGACTTTCCCGTAGTTTTTGCCACATCATTTGTTCTCATGTGTATTATTACAGAAACCAGTTAGCTTATGTATTCTTGAATCAATATCCTTGTTTCTGACTTCTGGTAAGTGGCATATGATGTCCCTCTCCATATTTTGTCCACACCAAATAGAATCAGTATACCTAACAATTGTGTCCCCTATAACCAGTTTATATTTCTTATTTGTCATAGTGGTGTTAGCTTTTGGAGATACAGCAGAGATTGTTTCTAGTGGGCTAAATTAATTTACCAGCACAATTAAGTAAGAAGGGATGGAGATGGTTCTTCTTCCTTTTTTTAGTAATTTTTTTGGGGCCTGAAACTAGGCACCATTCACTGTTATTTGTGTCAGGGTTAGACTTAACAATCATCTTTAATGTTCTTGGAAGCTGGACATAGTACCAAGCGCCAAGATCGAAAATCCCAAGAACCAAAAACCTGGTGCTGATATCCAAACAGGACAGGTATGCAATAAATGTAAAATCCAGAAGATGGACTGCACAACACTAGAACTTGCTCTGAGGTGGTGTTTTTTTTTGAGGGGGGGTTGTAGTGTGCCCCTCCATTTTCCCTGAAGGGAGCTCAATTTGTTCCTGTGCCACCCTCCTTTACCCAGGCTTACCCCCTTGGGTAGGGCACTGGGTGGGCACTGGGTGGGCACTGGGTTGGCACCCCTTCCCAAGACCCATGGTAATCTGCCCTGGCTTACCCTTCCCCCAGGGTGAGGCCATGGGATTAGGGGCCCCTCTGGCAGACACTGTAGGCAGCAGGAGCAGAGATGGTACCAGGCATCATGCTCAGTGGCTGGGATATTTAGTAAACACAGCAGTACTTGTGGTTGGGGACGTGCAATGATGACCTGCATCTGTCCTGCCCCCCTCAGGTAGTGGTGCTGGCACAGTGGATCCCCTCAGCCTCTGCCAAGAGTCTGTTGTGTGCTGGACACTATACCCCCCCTGGAGAAAGAGAGCAGACTTTAGGATGCTCAACCTTTGTCCCCCCGACTGACCATCCAATGTCCTGAGTCCATTTCCGAACCCAGATTGTTGGTGTCACAGATGGACACCCTGCCTCTGCACCAGCAGACTTGCTTTGCACTGAGGTTGTCTTGATTATGTTATCTTTGTGGGCAGGAAGGGGGGATCCACCCCCACACACCCCATAAAATAATATAATCAACTCCACGGTGGTGCAAGTTCTAGTGTCAGGCAGTCCATCATCAGTATTTTACATTTGTTAGGCACCCTTCCTGTTGGGATATTGGCATTGGGCTTTTGGTACTCAGGATTTTCTATGTTGGCACTTTGTGCCGATGCCTTGGTAGCCCTGAAGAGACTGAATGAAGAATTGCCATTACAATGACACCTTTAGTGACTTAACAAAGTTGTAGAAATATTTTTAAACTGTTTATGTGTTGTATGTTGCATGTGTCCTTCCTTTTGCACTACGATCTTCTTAATGTGGGGATAATTGCAATAATGTGAATGGGTAGCTCCAATGAATGTGCTAGGTTTAAAAGAAAGTGAGTGACCTACATAGTAAATATTCCTGAGGTTTGCACTTTAAATTTTGGTGCAGGGAGAGAGCAAATCAGCTCTGAGGAAGCCTACAGGTGAAACATCAGCTGATTGGTCTAGTTGTGCCATGTGACAAGCTCGAGTCCATGCTGCTTAGATCGCTACGGTTACACCATTTGTGGTGTCGGCATGTATTTATTTGTTTATAGCCAGTGGATTTATTTATGCATTCTAGATGAGAGTTCTGCACTGTTTGTGATACGATGTTGGGCCTTTTTTTGGACATTAAAAATTATTTTGCTACGAATGGTAAGCAGTTCTATGTTCTATAGCAGTACTGTGCTCCTTGGGTGGTTTCAACCCCCCCCCCCGCTTCGGTTATTTAGCTGATCGCACCACACTGGACACACAAAGGTGTTTTGAGAGCCCCACAGTTGTAATGTTTTTTATTTTGCCTTGGAAGCCCAACCAGATTCATCATGACTTTCATGGCCCTCAGTTTTGTCTCTTGTTCTTTTTCAATTGGGACCCCTAATTACATGCCCTTGCAAGTTCATAGTAGTAAGTTCTTTTACACGTCTCAATTTTATTTAGTTCTATAATTCTCTTTTTTCTTTTTTAGGTATTTTGGTAACTTGGTTCACACATTACGCATTCTACTTCTTTGCTAAGCATGGAGAATGCCAGACATTTTCCACCTATGAAATCCACAACTACTTCCTACATTGGTTTAAGTGACAACACAACACATTTTGTACATTTTATGATAACCTCCTCTGTAAGCAGGATGTCTAATATTTCATTTGTCATGTCCATTTTTTTGTTTGTTTGTTAGCTTGATTTTGTTTTGAATACTTGATTCAAGAAATCAGATCAACAAGGTTACAATCCCAATCAAGGATGGAGAGAACCTTAAAGAAGGGTGAGTCTATTTTTGATTGGTACAATTAATTAGTTTAACATGACCCACACAAGGTGGTGTTATGAAGCTATAATACCTATAAAATGTGTAAAAAATGCATAATTCTATTTTCCAGAGCTAGATGTAATTTTTTTAGTGGGGGAATTTGTTTGGCAATTAGTCAGAATGCTGCTTTTGTGAAATATTCTGCCCAAGAAACCCACATATTCCCACTGCTTCCACAATGTGTTTGGTTAAATAAGGAGAACTGTGGGTGGGATATTCAAAAGAGTTGTGCATGGTGCAACCCATCAATGTAACCCAGCTTGATATTCAAATGGACGGGTTGCACTGCGCAACCCCGATGCGCCAGGTACACCTGCAAAGTATGCAGTGCAAGTGTGGGGATGTGCCCATGCATATGCGGCACATCCCGATATTCAGCCTGGAATGTGCAACACATATGCAGGCACAACTCTGCCTTGCACCACTCAGGGGGATGCAGTGTTGTGCCCATACAAACAGGGAACAAGTCAGGGACACCCACAGGTGGGCTGCATTATTGCTGGATGCAACACAGCAGCTGCCTGCCGTGGGTGGCCACCCGACCTCCCAAAACACTGCCCCCATGCCCCCTGCCCAGGGAGCATTGTGCCCCTTCACCCCATCACCCCAGTTGGGGGCATCAGTAATGGACTTCCCTGGTGGTCCAGTGGTACCCCCCACCACCCTGCACCCACAATCAGCGGCAGGCAGCAGCTCCCCCCACACACAAGCTGCCTGGCCACCTGCCAACTGACAGCATACAGTAGAGCTGTATGCCTATTAGTCCACAGCATGGGCCAATGGGTGCACAGACCATACTGTACTACACAGTCCCAAATTGTGAATGAGCCCTACAGTAAGCTGTCAGTTAGCTGGTAACTGGGTGGCTTGTGGGTGGGAAGCTGCTACCCACCACTGACCAGGGGGGTGCAGGGTGATGAGGGACTCGGTGAACTGGTGGGGAGGAGGGGTACCACTGGACCACCAGGGTGTTAGACAAATGTCCGTAAGCGGGCAAAGGAGAGCGGTCCACTGGACCGCCAGGGTTTTTATCATTATGTGCCCGCAATCGGGTAAGGGATATCAGTCCACTGGACCACCAGGGAGTATTTCAAGTCATGTCCATGATCAGGCGATGGGGATTGGTCCACTGGACCACCAGGACTTCTACTTTCACATGACTGCGATTGGGCAAAGGGCATGGGGTCGTTGGTTCCCGTTGGTTGCAGCCTGGCAGGGCACCAAGTGCAAGTCACTGGGAATCAGTGCACCACATGCAAATGGGGCAATAATGACATGCAAATAGCCCCATTTGTACCTTGCATGCATAATGGCCTCATTTGAATGCCCAGTGCTGAATATCAGGTAGATGCACCTAGCACAACCGCACTCGCACTGGCACATCCCCCTGCACCCCTTTTGCCACTTGCACTGGTGCAGTGCCACTGCGCCATGTGCAGTGCATGTGCCCTCAGTGCCATATTCAATGGTGCTGAGCCATGGCGCAGCATTGTTGAATAACGCCTGGACCATGCCCCGGCTCAACTCAGTTGCACTGTGCCCAGGCTTGCGCCCCTGTCTGGCACAGTTTGAATATCCCACCCTTTGTATATCGGGGCTCAAGAGTTACAAAATGAAGGGCTCATGCAAAAATATCAGCTAAGCAAAGATACTTTGCTTGATGCCTTGGTTAAACTCTGCCCTATCAGTATGAAACTGTGGTGCACTGTTAGGTGAGAGAATGCTAAACTTCACACCATATAAAAACAAGTTTAAAATCAACAAAATAGCTCCTATGTGGAGTGAGTTCAGAAATAATAGGTTCCTATAACTATTTATTTATTTCAAATTCAGATTAATACCTTTAAACAGGGGCTTGTTTACAAAGGCTCCAAGTCAACAAGGAATACAAGACACTTACAGGTGAAGAAACATTGCAGAACAGAGAGACATCAACTAACAAGTGGTGTTAGTGTGCAGTTACAACGTTAGGCAGAGTACAACAAGTGAGGAGAAACAGGACCACACTTGTGGAGGTATAATAATGCAGCACTAATTAAGTGCGGTACAGTGTTTAACAATCATGTTACAGTTCAGACGGGGCACTCCCAGTCTGCAGAAATGCAGTTTTAGCAGCCAAGGTGAGGCTTTGTCAAGGGGAGGTAGTAGGTGGTGGGAGGTGGGGGCGAGGTGGGCTCTTGTGGAATAGGAGGGTGGGAATGAGAGAGGGTAGTGTTTCACAGGTGTGAAAACAGCTGCCAGGGGCCATGGGTTAACAGAAACACTGGAAGTCAGATTTGCTGGTAAGAAGAGACTGAAGCCCATTTTTAAAGTGGCCAAGTCTGAGGGAGTCAGCAAGGTCTGCAGGCAGATCATTGAACCATTAAGGCCCACAGTAGGAGAAGGATCTTTAGCCAAGGGTGGTTCATTTGAAAGGAACAGTAAGTCGGCCCTGGAGGCACTCCTTGTGCATTTAGATGGTTGTACAGGCTCAAAGAGAGCTGGAGTAGCACAAGGCATGGACCTCACTGGGGAGTTTTTTGCAAGGAGGCAGGCCTTGTATTGGTGTCTGTGGTGGAGTAGGAGCCAGTCAGTTTCCTTATATAGGTCACAAGAGTGAGTTATTTTATGAACTCCCAGGACCAGGCGGCAGGCCTTGTTAAGTATGGTTTTGACCATTTAAGCGCTGTCTGTGCCTGCCCCATATATGACAAGGTTATGATCCACAGATGAGAGAACTGAACAGCATGTAACAAGTTTCAGGGCAGCCGGTGTCATAGAGGTGATGCCAAGTTTCATGTTGGTGGACTTTACCAGTTACTCAGCATGGGCAGTGAAGGTGAGGGTGTCATCAAGGTGAATCCCTAAGTACTTGAATGTGTTGACTTGGTCTAGTACTTCTCCTTTGCTACTAAGTATATGCTGTGAGGACCCTCGAATCTTGCTCTGTGGGGTGCTGAAGAGCATGTTCTTTGTCTTTTTGTAGTTGAGTAGCAGTTTATTTCTGGTGAACCAGGATTCCAATGCATGAAAACTAAAACCAGTCCTGCACATAAACAAACTTTGGTCAGAGCCGATATGGCTGTGGAGAGCTTTTAGGAGTGGCAAGAGCATTAAAAAGAATAAGCAGGCTCTTGCCACACTGGAGTCAGCTGTAACTAGTACTGCAGCAATTACAGTACTGCACATGCATGATACTCACAGATGCGCAGGTTGCCCAGGAGTCAGCCACTTGAAATATGGTGGCACTGGTATGACTACTTATGCTTAATACTTATGCGTGTGAAGTTTAAGTCAGTGCCTCTATGTTGCCCACAGTGGTCATTATTTCTGCAGTTGCGAAAAAGAGAGGTAGTGAACTGGAAAGAGGGGGTGTTTATGTAGCCCACGTAGGGGAAGGGCTGCACAAACAGAATCACTGGAAATTATGCCAGAGCAGCATGGCAGCACATCAGACTGTGGTCTGGCCACATGATTCCAAAGTGCTCTTATACAAATCTGATGATGGCATACCATCTGCAGAGCTTGACACATGCAGCCACAACAATCAGACACAGGAGGAGACTATTAAACTAGAGATCTAGTTTGGGATTTGCTTGTCATCACAGTCACTTTCTCATTCTTCTATAAACAGTAATTCTGGTAAACGTGCCTTAACCATATTGACCTCAGTGCTGCTAGACTACTTCCAGTTTTTCCCTATTGTAGTAGGTGGGGGTAATAACAGTCTTGAAGGGGCAGCGGCCACTGGTGGCACTGTCTGTAAAAGTCGTACCCATGCATGTATGCACATTTTAGAAATGACTCCTTTCCTTGTTTTTGCTATACAAAAATCTGACCTCTTTAATACAAAAACAAGTAGTCAGTTATGGCCTCAACCTCCCCCCCCCACCTTTTGCTTCAAGTGAGGAACATGATTATAAGTTTGCACCAGATGTACAGTGGCAGCTATATACGCAAAATATTGTTAAACAGTAATCTACTGTATGTGACAGCTTGGTTTTTTTTGATTGTGTGCTTTCTTAATGTTGTCAGTACCACTCCACCCATTTTGTATTCTGCCCCTGGGTTTCTGTACCCCTAGTGCATTATTTTACATTCTTGTGTTGAAACCTAGCTGTCATACCCTTGACCACTGTTCAAGTCTTGTTAGGTCTCTGCTCATACTTTTCCATCCTGCTGCAGATCATGGTATCATCATGCAGAGCCAAACCTTCCCGTAATGCTTCTTTGCAGTTTCACTTATAAAGACATTAAAGAGGACTGGGTCCAGCACTGTTCCTTGAGGTACCCCCCCCCAACCATCACCCTCCCTTCCTTGGAGTGAACTCCATTTACTACAAGCCTCTGCCAGCTATCCCCTAACCAATTTCTTACCAGACACATTTGTTTCTCTCATAGCCAACACAGTAGGAGTCATGCAGAACAAATGTAACTTTCTTGGAAAGTATTTAAGTTACATATAAACAACTAGCATGACAGTTGTTCAGTATAAAAAGACATTTCAAATGAGTCTATACACTAGACTGCACTTATTATAATTTTTGAAATATGGCCATCTGATTACCTGAAATTTCATTTTTCTTCATTATTTTCATCTTTTGGATAGCTATATTTAAAACATATATAATGAATTCAGTTTAGTGACTACCCTCATTTGAACTGTCTTTTTGTCCTGAACAACATGCATGCTAGTGGTGTATGTGTAACTTGTATACTTCCTGAGATATTTACATTTGTTTGGCATCACTCCTAATACGTTTGCTCAGAGAGAAAAAAATGAGGCTGTTTGGAAGAGCATTAGGAGTTATACTAACATACTAAGAAGCCAGCAGAAGAAGGCCATTTAATCTAGCTAGGCTGCTCATACTTCAGGGTCCAGATCTTGAGCTACTGTCCCTGTCCCATCCCCACTCCCCCATCCTCCCTACCCATGATCCTTACACCCCCCTGCCTATCCTAGCCTCTCTTGAAGCTGCCTACTGTGTTCAATGAGATCACCTTTTCTGGCAGTGAATTCCAAGTGTCTACCACCCTCTATGTGAAGAAGTGCTTCCTGACCACCCTCTTAAACCTCCCATCCTCCATCTTAAGACTGTGCCCCCTTGTGTTATGGTTGCCATTCAATTAAAAGAGAATCTCCATATCCACCCTATTTATACCTTTAAAGTACTTCAAGTCCCAATCAAGTCCCCTCCCCTCTCTCTTGTCCTCCATTGAGTACATGTTCGGTGTCCTCAACCTCTCCTCATATACCTTGCCCTGCTAACCCACTGTCATTTTTGTAGCCTCCCTCTGTACCTTCTTCAGTAGGTTAACATCCTTTTTGAGGTGTGGGCACCAGTACTGAGCTTCATACTCTAGATGTGACCTTGCCAGTGACCTGTGCAAAGTCAGTATAACCTCTTCTCTCCTAATACTGATCCCTCTAGCTATGCATCCCAACATCTTGTTTGCCCTTGCTGCTGCTTTTTTGCAATGTGTGGAGTGCTTCAGGTCACTAGTGATCATCACTTCCAGGTCCTTCTCCTCCTTTGATGCAGATACCAGTACTCCACCAAGGTAGTTCACTGTTTTGGGATTCTTGGTTCCAATATGCATAATTTTGCATTTCTTGGCATTGAAGCCAAGCTGCCAGATCCTGGACCACCTACTTAGCTTTTCCAGGTCATCATGTCAGTCTTGTATCCCTTCAACTGTGTCCACTCTCCTGATCCCCCACAGAGTTTGGTGTCATCAGTGAATAGGCACATTTTTCTCTTTATAACATCCCCAATATCATTGATGAAGATATTGAACAACACCAACCCCAGCACCAAGCCCTGCAGTACCCCACTGGTGACCTTTCTGGTGCCAGATAAGTCTCCCCCCACAACCACCTTCTGGGTTCTATCCCTCAGCCAGTGTTCCACCCATCTGGCCATCTTATCCCCAACTCTGAGATCCACCAGCTTCCTGATCAATCTTTTTTGTGGCACAGAGTCAAAGACCTTTCTGAAATGCAGACAGAGGATGTCTACTGCTTGGCCCCATCTACTGTCTTAGTGATACAGTCAAAGAAGCCAATCAGATTTGTTCTACACAATCTCTCCCCCCCCCATGAACCCACACTGCCCCATATCCTGGAGGCCATGCTTCTGTAGATATTCCACCAACCTTTCCTTTAGTATGGTATCTATGAGCTTATCCACAATTGAGGTCAGACTGAGTGGTCTGTAATTCCCTGGGCCATTCTTAGGACCACTTATCTGAAGGGGCACCACATTTTCTGTTCTCCAATGCTGCAGTACCACACCTGGCTCTAGTGAACTATTAAATAGGTCTGTCAGTGGACCTGCCAGCTCCTTGGCCAGTTTCCTTAGTACACTTGGATGTACTCTGTCTGGGCCTCGTGACTTGTCCACCTTTAATGCTAGCAGCCTATCCCTCACTCTATCCTCCTCTATCACTACATCACTGTTTCCCTCTCCCCTTGCTCCTCTTCTCCTTCATTAAGGCACTGGTCCATCCTTTTCCCTGGTGAAGACAGAACAGAAGTTTTCATTTAGTATCTCTGCTTTTTCACCATTATCCTCCACCCACTCCTCCACTTTCCTAAGCCTGATAATCCCTTCCTTCTTGTCTCTTTTTTCACATCTATAGTGAAAGAAAGATTTCTCCCCCATCTTAATTCCTTCAACTGCCTGCTGCTCCTTCTGTGCTTTAGCTTGTAGGACTTCCTTAATTGTCTCACTAGCCAACCTTAGGTAATTTTCCCTATCCACCTCTGTCTTGGTCTTCCAGACTTTTCTATAGACCAGCCATACTTCCATTACTGACTGGGCAACCCCAGAACTGAACCAGCTAGGTGCTTTGGTCCTTGTGTTTTTAACCCGAGCCTAACAAATTCCTCTGCGGCAACCAGTATTCCTTCCTTACTAATGAACCATCGGTGGCCCACCCCTATTCCTGCTCTGATGCCAGCCAGAGGGCTCCATAGTACTTCACCGATGATTCTGAAGTCCAACCTTCTAAAATCCAAGATTTTGGTCTTAGACAGGATGCTTTCCCATCCCATATCTAACTGGAACCACACTATGCAATGGTCAGTCCCACCCAGTGACTCACTGACTGTTATTTCCTGTACATGCTCCCTATTTGTTAGCACATCATGCATTTATTTATTTATTTTAGAATATCGAATTTACAGACCTTTGAGTCAAGGACTTGTTTACAAAGGCACCTCATCATGGAGTACAAAGACAGACAGTGTTACATAGTTTAATACACAGTAATAGTTACAGGTTATAGATTTCAAGAAATAGGTTTCAAGAAATAGTTACATGGTTTCAACAGGTGTTACAGGAGAACAATGCCTCAGTGATACATGAATAGAATACAGTTACATGACTGAAAGAGGCTATACAGTAGGACAACTCCTCAGTGGTAGATGAACAGCAAAACAGTTAAGCAGTATAGAGTGAAATATGGTCCCTGGTTAGTAGGGCTGTGCGAATAATGGTGCAACACAACGTGTCACCAGGTGACAACAGCAGGAAGAGATGCAAGCATTAGGATCTGTGGGGGACTGTATTATTCGTGCAAGGGGGGAGGACTTGTGAAGTAGCATAAGTGCAGAAAAAGCAGTGCAAGGGACCTTGTCATGATCCTACACAGGACAGTTGCTTAGGGTTGGTAGATTAGTCCCTACAGGGGCAGTCCAGAGGAACACTAGAGACTGGATTTAAGTACACTAACAGCAGTGGGTGCTGAGGAGGTGGCTCTTGAGGGCTGTCTTGAAGGGACCAATTTTAATGAGGTTGGTGATGTTGGCTGGGAGGGTGTTGAACCAGAAGGCGCTCTGTAGGCAAAGGATCTCTGGGCAAGGGATGTCCTGGCTCTTGGTACTAGAAAGGTAGCCTTACAGGCACTACAGGTGGAGACCATAGGTTTGGACCAGTAAAGGGATGTGGTTATCCCAGGAGGGGAGAGTCTGAGGAGCATTTTTATGGTTAGCAGACAAGTATGATAGTGGACTATATACTTCTAGGTTGAGCAGCTTGGCTGAGGAATATGGTAGACAGGTGTGTGTGTGCCTAGAAGCTCCGATCAGGAGCATGCAGGCCTTGTTAATGGAGAGCTGGATTTTGGCGGGCACAGTGGTGTCAGCAGCTGCGTAGATAGGCAGGCCATAGTCCACTAGAGACAGGACGGATGAGGTGATGGCCAGTCTCAGGGGGAAGGCAGTCCTTATGACGGTACAGAAGCCCAGTTCTGGAGTTAGAATCTGCTTTTGTTGGTTCTGAGACACCCTGAATTAAGAACCCACTCTGCAGTCTTTTCAGGATCACCTGACTCTTAGCACATGTCATTGATGGTATTCGCCAGTTCCCCTTGTTCACATTGAAATCCCCCACAATTACCACCTCTCCTTCCCCGCAGCTTCCAATATTTGTGAACTCAGTTCTTTCTCCCTCTCATCATCCTAGTTGGGTGGTCTGTACAACACCATCAACCTCACCTTTCTCCCTCTATTGGATCTTAAAGAAAAGCAGTCCAAATAATAGAGACCCCCAGCCCCTCAAAGGCTTACCCCATGATTAAGCTTTCTGCAAAGAAAATCCTTAATTTTAGAACCTGCTACTTCCTTTATTTTAATTTTGAAAATGGTCAAGAGTCAGGAAGATACCATACAGTGCGTAGCTCCATTTAGTGTAAAAGTGCTGCACTGCACCTCTCAGTACACTACAAATGTATTGCAGAGAGAGGTGCAGCGCCACACTTTTACATTAAATGGAACCGTGCACCATCTGCCATCTTAGGCACACTTGATTGAAGCCAGCACTTGCCACTCTCATGACGTCTGACTGACCACCCCCCTTACCCCTTCAACTGCTCAACCTTAGTACAGCATGGTCTCTGACCACACAAGCAAGCATTGTATGCCATATATGACTATAACCTGTTCAAATTATCTGTATGTACTGCAACCTTTTCCCTGTCTGTATTTCTCCATGTAATTACATTTCTGGGTCGCCCCTGAAAAAGGGATCCTCAGGGCTCAGTGGGCCTACATGGTCATCAAAATTAATAAATAAAAAATAAAAATAAAAAAATCTTTCTGACTCCTAACCTTTTCAAAATTAACATAAAGTAAGTAGCAGCTTCTAAAATTAAAGCTTTTCTTTGTGAAAAGCTTAATCGAGGGGTAAGCCTTTGGGGACAGAGGTCTCTATTATTTGTACAGCTTTCCTTTAATGGAACCCATAATGTCTCCACCTCCCCTTCCTCTGACTCCTTCTTAATGCAAGTTATTACCTTCTGATATAAACTTCAAACCCTCCTCCTTCCTGACTACCCTGTCCCTTTTGTATAGTTTATATCCAGGGATTGCAAGGCCCCAGTCATTGTGTAGTGATGCCCAAGTCTCAGCTACTGACACTATGTCCACCCTTTATCCTCCACCCACTCCTCCCCTTTCTTAAGCCTTATAATCCCTTCCTTCTAGTCTCTTTTTTCACTCGTATAGCTAAAGAAAGAATTCTCCCCTTCTTAATTTCTTCAGCTATCTGCAGCTCCTTCTGTGCTTTAGCTCATCGGACTTCCTTCCTTACTTGCCTCACTACCTGGCCTTAGGTCATTTTCATTATCCACCTCTCTCTTGGTCTTCCTGAATTTTATATAGTCCAGCCTCTTTTCCCTTACTACCTGGACAACCCCAGAAATGAACCAGCTGTGAGTCTGGCCCTTGTGTTCTTGCCCCTGAGCCTAACACATGCTCTGTGGCAACCAGCATTCCTTCCTTAATGAACTACCTTTGGTCCACCTCCATTTCTGGTCTGATGCCTGCCAGGTGTTTCTTTAGCACTTCACCCATTTCCCCAGTATCCACCCTTCTAAAATCCAAGATTTTGGTCTTGGGATGCTTTCCCTGCCCATATTTAATTGGAACCCCACTGTGCAGTGGTCACTCCCACCCAGTGGCTCCCAAACCATTATTTCTTGTACATGCTCCCCATTTACGAACAAACATACTAATGAGCCAGCAGAAACAGACCACCCAGTCTATCTTAGTCTTCTCATGTGTGCAGCCAACACCCCTAATTTGCAGCTGCCCCACCCCCTCCCCTTTGTCATCCCACTGCCAACCCCCACCTGCCCCCACCCTCACTCTTCCCTGATCCCTGACACAAGTGCGCTTGGTAGGCATAATCCAAGCACAGAATACTTGATGGTAGGCATTAAACTGCTCACTTCCACAGAGGATCGAGATATGTGGGCCATAGTCAGTGACTCCCCACAGCAAACAAGCCAATACAACAAGAACTGAATATGATGGGTTTTATAGGGAATGGTTTTCACAATAGGCAAAGTAAGGTGATTCTGTCATTGCACAGATCCCTAGTGAGGATTCACTTGGAATGCTATGACCAGTTCTGGAGACCGCATCTGAGGAAAGACCTAGACATACTATGGCTCTAAACATCTATTCACTGAAGTCCAGAAGGGAGTCTGTGTACATGACTAAAACATACAAGTCTCTCTGTGACATAAAGAAGGTAAACTGTTACATCCTATTTGTACAAAATAGGGTTGCAATCACTGGTAGCATGAGTGGAGGTTAGAAACATAGAAACATAGAAATTGTCAGCAGATAAGGACCACTAGGCCCATCCAGTCCTCCTGTAGGCCTTATGCATTGTATGTGGCCACTGATCCTATGCGATCAATGGCTTGTCATCACTCCTTCCCCTCTCAGGCTTCCCTTGTGCCTGTCCCAAGCATGATTAAGCCCCTCCATGGTGCTTGCCCCCACTGCCTCCTGTGGCAGATTATTCTATGTGTCGGCTACCCTTTCTGTGTAAAAAAATGTTCTCACATTACCTCTTAATCTACCCCCCCTCTAATTTCATATTGTGCCCCCTTGTTCTAGTAATTTTTCTACATTGAAAAAGCTCCCCTGCCTGCACCTTATTTATGCCCTTAAGGTACTTGAAAGTTTCAATCATGCCCCCCCTCCGCTGTCTCCTCTCCTTCAGTCAGTACATATTGAAATCCCTTAGTTTATCATCATATGTTTTGTTGTGTAGGCTCTGCACCATCTTTGTTGCCCATCTCTGGATAGTCTCCACTTTATCTATGTCCTTATGCAGGTGTGGTGTCCAGAATCGCACACAGTGCTCCAGGTGAGGCCTTACCAATGTTTTATACAATGGCATCACCACCTCCTGCCTCCCACTAGTGATACCTCTGCCTATGCATCCCAACATACCACTGGCCCTCCCTGCTGCTTTTGTGCACTGCTTTGATACCTTAAGGTCATCAGAGATAATAACACATAGGTCTCTTTCCTCCTTGGTGATGGTCAGCTCCTCTCCCCCCAATCTGTAGCTCTCCCCAGGGTTCCCTCCACCCAGGTGCATTATTTTGCACTTCTTTGCATTAAACCTCAGTTGCCACATCTCTGGCCATCTTTCAAGCTTCTCCAGGTCCCTCTTCATTTTCTGCACCCCTTCTGGAGCATTCACCCTGTTGCAGATCTTGGTGTCATCTGCAAACAAGCAGACCTCTCCTTCCAGCCCCTCTGCAATGTCACTAACGAAGACATTGAACAGTACTGGTCCTAGTACTGATCCCTGAGGTACCCCACTGGTCACCTCCATCTCCCCAGATTGAACCCCATTTACCACCACCCTCTGTCTCCTGTCTGTTAACCAGTACCTAACCCAGTTCACCACCTTGTCTCCCATGCCCAGACTACTTATCTTATATATTAGCCTTCTATGTGGGACAGTGTTGAAGGCTTTGCTGAAATCCCGGTAGGTGATGTCTACTGCCTCTCCTTGATTAATTTCCCTTGTCACCCAATCAAAAAAAATATTAGGCTCATTTGACATGATCTTCCTGCTGTGAATCCATGTTGCCTCAGATCCTGTGCACCACTGGATTCCAAATGTATCACTGTCCTTTCTTTCAGCAGTGTCTTCATGATCTTTCCCACCACTGAGGTGAGGCTAACTGGCCTGTAGTTCCCCACCTCTTCCTACTGCCACTTTTGTGCAGTGGGGCTACACGTGCCCTCCTCCAGTCCTCTGGAATGACACCCATGTTGAGTAACTCTGTGAACAGGGCCACTAGAGGCACTGCTAGTTCCTTTTTCTCAGCTCCTTTAATATCCTTGGGTGGATGCCATCTGGCCCCATGGCCTTGTCCACCTTCAGCTTTGTGAGTCCTTCCATAACTCTCTCCACTGTAAATGGACTGGTGTTCACTTCTCCCCCTCCCATTGCTTCTGCACCCCAACTGTGATCCTTGACCTGCCTCCTCCTTAGTGAATACTAAGCAAAAGTATTTGTTCAATATTTCTGCCTTGTCTAGATCCCTCTCCTTACACTCTCCCTCCTCTCCTTTGAGTCTCACAGTCCCTCCCTTGGTTTTTCTTCTTTCACTAATGTACCTATAAAATGCCTTATCCCCTTTGTTTACAGACTGTGCTAAGCTGTCTTCTGTCTGCTCCTTCACCTCCAAACAGCCTTCCCTGCTTCCCTTAGACATTCAATGTACACCTCCCTGTCTTCATCCCTTTGGCTCCCCTTATATTTTCTGAAACTCAGCTTTTTAGCCCTGACTTTGTCCCTTACCTCTTTGGAGAACCATAGTGGTTTCCTTCTTCTTTTCCCTTTGATCACTATCCTAATGCACTGGTTTGTTATATCCACTATGGCTCCTTTCAGTTCCTAGCATTGTTTTTCCAACCCCTCTATCTCTCCCTTCCCCAGGACTGCTTATATACATCTATCCATTTCAGTGAAATCTGCCCTCCTGAAATCTAATACTCTTGCCCTTGTATGGTTTGATTGAGTCCATGTCTCCATGCTGAGCCACACCATGCAGTGGCCACTGGATCCCAGCTGCCCTTCCACCTGTATTTCCTTGACTCTGTACCCATTGGTCCATACCAGGTCCAGAACTGACTTGTCCCTGGTTGGCTCATGCACCAGCTGCCTGAATCCAAACCCCTGCAGGGATTCTAGGATGGCTGTGCTTCTGGCTGAAACAGCCATCTGTATGGCCCAATCCACATCCGGCATATTCAAATCCTGCAATAGCAGGATTTTGCCTTTAGTTGCCATGTCATGTATCTTCTCCATTAATTTCCTGTCTGCTTCCTCCCTCTGTGCTGGAGGTCTATAGATCACCCCAGTGCATATCGCTGTTCCATTCTCTGGCTCCAGGGTGACCCACATTACATCGCCCCCCCCATCTTCACTGAATTTCTGTATCCTTTTTACCATCTCTGATGTACAGGGCCACTCCCACACCCTTTTTACCCTCCTTGTCCCTCCTGAACAATGTATAGCCTGGTACACTGACTTCCAAGCCATGATTTGCAGAGTACCACGTCTTTGTTATTGCTGCTGTGTCAAGGTCTTCATCTGCCAACAAGACCTCCAGGTCTGAAACCTTATTTGCCAGGCTACAGGCATTTGTTAGCATGACATTCCATGTTTTGCTGTCTGCCCTCCCTCTGCTCTTGTTCTCCCTATCCAGCACCTTCCCCGCACCTCAGTTTCTTTTCCTATGTTCTCCTACTGCCCTTATATTACTCATTATACATATTTCATCTGCCTGCCTCTCCCTGCCTATTTTTGCTGTTCCCATAGTCGACTTATGTTACTGCATGTTTTCATGGTGGGTGTTCCTAAGCCTCCTGGCTCTCCCCCCTTGGCCAGTTTAAACGTTCATAGCTGAAGCATTTAAACTTCTCACAAAGGATCAATGTCCTGTTCTCGGAAAGATACAGGCCATCATCTGCCCACATCTGGCCCCCATCCCCTAGGAAGCCAAAACCCTCCCTTCAACACCAATCCTTTAACCAGGAGTTGAAGGTATGGATGTGGAGTACTCTAATTTCCCCTGTGCCCTGGACAGGTAGCACCTCTGAGAATGAGACGGAACGTGCTACCTGTTTCAGATTTCCCCCGAGCTTCCTAAAATCATCCTGGACTCTGGCTAACTCCGCCCTTCTCCTGGCCAGTTAATTGGTCCCCAGGTGGACAGTGACATCCAGCTGCTCTCTCCTTGCTTTTGCTGTAGCGATTCTGTGAATCTGCTTCCCATCCCTCCATGCAGCACTTCCTGGGAGGCACTTGACCTCCCTCTCTCCCCCCTGCTAGATGACTCTAACTCCACTCCCTGAACAACAGAGCCCCACACTAGGAGAAGCTTCCCCCCATCCTCTGGGTTTCCCTGCTTCCCTTCCCTAGGGCTCCATCCTGGAGGACTCTCCCATCCTGCCTGGATGCAGCCTCTGGTTCTTGAGTGGGGCTTTCCTGTTCCTCCAAAACAGTGCAGGAGGTAGCAAGTGGGACCAGTTAGGGAATGTGCTTTTGACCCCCATCCCTCATACTCCCTGAGCCCACTGTAGTCCAATTTCTCCTCATCTGTGGCATCCTTTGAGGTAAAGGTTGTGGACCCAGTGTTCTCTGGGGGGGGGTGGATGCTGCCTTCAGCTTGGCCAACTGTGATTGCAGACAGGCAACCTCCTCCCTCAGCCCAGAGAGGTGCCTGCAGGTAGGGCAGCATAGCAGCCTCCAGAATGTTTCCCTGAGGACTGCCACACCACAATCACTGCACTGTACCACTCCCATCATGTCCAATTCCCTTCTTAAGCAACTGTTTACTTAGGATGGCTATTTGATATCCCCCAAATATATGTTTTATTTCTGTTGTGTTTTGTTAAGCATCCTCTCTTTCCTTCATCCTGTTTGGATGCAGGATGTTGCAAGGCCTTATGGGACTCACACAATAAATGTAGGGTGATCCTTGGGTGGGTGGGTTGTGGGTGGGATGGTGAGAGTACACCACAGGCTGTGTCAAAACACAATCAGCCAAGGAGTCCTCTGCCAGTGACACCTCACACAATCACCAATTTGTCTACTAGAATCTCTTAATCCTGCCCAAACTAAATGTAAAAGCACAATAAATGGCAGTTAATACCAGCCCTCAAATACAATTTCAAACACAGAGAAATACCAGCTAAGAAAATATTTTAGACCCACTTACACACACAGCCACCATCTAAAGCCTCCTTCTCCCTCTCCACTAACTGAAGACTAACTGAGATGGCAGTTATACAACCCAGACAGCAACTTTTAAACACACAACCATTAACTTGTCTGCTAGAATCCCTTTATCCTGCCCAAACTAAATGTAAAAGCACAATAAATGGCAGTTAAGACCAGCCCTCAAATAAAATTTCAAACACACAGAAATACCAGCTAAGAAAATATTTCAGATCCACTTACACACACAACCACCAGCTAAAGTCTCCTTCTCCCTCTCCACTAACTGAAGACTGACCAAGATGGCAGTTACACAACACATTCAAACTGCACTAATATCTGCGATATGATGCCTGCACATACAGGCCAGAAAGCAACTTTTAAACACACAGCCACCAACTTGTCTGCTAGAATCCCTAAATCTTGCCCAAACTAAATGTAAAAGCACAGTAAATGGCAGCCGGGTAGGATGTCTGTTCCCTTTAAGGGTTTAAATAGGACTGGGACAGAGCAAAAGGAATCATAGTCCCCAACAGGGGCAGTAAGGGTTTTAGATGTGGTAGTGGGAGGAAAGGGTACAGTACCACAGCGCAGTAGGCCAGTAGAGTGAATTAGTATAGCAAGAGCATTGTAGTAAGATAGATTTTCAGTCTCCCTTTAGTCAAGTTCTGCTTTTCTATAGTTCCTCTCAGCAGTGCACAATAACACACCATTACCAAATAACCTTATATAGATACATATCAATGCACTTCAACAAATCCCTAGACATCGCAGTGTCCTGCACAAATACCCAGATTTATACCATGGCTTTTCACCCATGCACTGTCATGTAGCAGTAACCAACAGTCGCACAAAGATACTGCATGTAACTGTGTTCTGCACTACAGTAACAGGATGTAAGTGTGCTGCACCCAGACATGAATTAGAACCATTGCCTTTCACCCCTAGGTACAAATAACAGTACCCTGCATCAATACAAAGATATGCAACCATGACCTGAACTAAAATAACAGTGCATAAATGCCCTGCACACATATGCACAATTGTACCATTGCCCTGCATCTATATACACCCCTGTAATAGTACTGTGTACCCATGCAGATATTCACAAGAATGTTGAACACACAAATGAGTGCAGATAACAGCATTCTGCAACTTTACACACATTTGTACTATTGCTCTTCACCCATACACTCCTCCATAATAGAATAATTCATCCATAAAGATATATTACTGAGCATTGCACTATAAACCAGGCAAAACTGTCGTGCACTCATATTGCCATATTACTCATCCACACACTGACATAAGAGTAGTGAGCCACTGACTTTGAAAAGTGATCTAAAAGTTCCCTGCAACAACACAGAGACATATAAAAGCACCAGTCACAGAAATCCATGCACATACTCACCTACATAATTTGCAGTGCCAGTGACTCAGTAGGTACTGTAGCACAGTCACCTCTGAGGCTGGGAGATCAGAGGCTGTGAGTTCAGTTCCCATATCTGGCACTTGGGTTAATATCCCAGTACTGACACTGTAGTGCAGCATGAGAGGGGTGCTGCACTTCTGAGGTGCCATCTTTTGGATGAGACGTTAAATTGAGGTCCCATCTGCCTGGATTGGTGGTAGTTCAGGTGGATGTTAAAGATCCTATGGTACTTATCGAAAAGAGTAGGGGACATTTTTATTGAAACACATAGGAGACACATATAGAGAAAAACAAACATAATTTCTAAATAGAATCCAGAAGACATGATCAAACATTTGGTCAACTCATGAAAAAGAAAATACCAAACCCCAAAATATAAAAATCCATATAAACCCTAAAACACCACTCTATTAATATGTGATAAAAAAAGTGAGACCCTTCCATCACATCAAAACCTGATGTGCCAAAAAAAGTGAACAATCTGATTTATAGATATTCCAAAGTTCATTGCTGATTAGGATACTCAGGCAATCATATGACATCCTAGTTTGATGTAACACCCATTGACATTGGCCCTGCCATAGATAAAATCTAAGGCAACAGAAAAAAATATTTAAAGTATCAGGGTGAAATTGAGATAAACTTGTCCCATATTTACCCACTACAAGTATGTCATAAGTTAAAAAATGGAGCCAGGGTAATTGCCATTTGTGTGCCAGATATTCCCATAAGGCCATAGTATAAGAACAATGTAATAGGAAATGTTCCATTGTTTCTGTCTGTGCTATGCACTTCATGTAGGGACAATTTTGTTCATTTATGTTTTTATGTTTAGCGTTACCCCTCAAGTATAATCTGCCATAAACCATCAGCCAAAAGTTTTCCCACATTTTCTGTGGTATCCTTGAGAGCGTTAATTGGTGTAGAATTAAGTAATAATGCACGACAGGGTGTGTGTTGTGCTGGGATAACGGCACACCTGGGGTGATTAGGCACGAGGCCGCAGGCTGAGTGCAACTAATCATCCCAGAAGTGATGTTATCCCAGCACAACACACACTCTGGAGTGCATCATTGCTATTATACAATGGCTCTTTTGTAAATAGTAGCAAAAAAATGATGAAAAACTACATTTAAAGTAGATTTTTCTGTCATTTTTGGAATGGGTAGGGTTATTACAAGGAAAATTAGTGCCGATTTGGCCAGCAGGTGGAGCTAATGTGTTTTTTATTTTTATTCATATTTATTGACAACAAACGGGTACATGGTCAAAGTACACACAGTAGCAGTATAGGTACAATTAGATCATTTTCATCTCATAATACATTGGCATTGGATTGTCTCTACCAAGAAAAATCTAGGAATGTCCAGCCTTTTCATTAAAATCAAGCTCCCCAGCATCTCATTGAGCCAGGTCATGGGGCTGCAACCTTTTTCTTCCCCTATGGGCTCAGTCCCCTTTAACATCTTGCCCTTTCTCCCCTATACTAAATAAACATCTTATTTCAGCTAGCCACTGTCCCAGATCCTGGGTTTCCTTGTTCATCTAGCCAGGTGAACCATCATGTCCACCTATGGGTAAAAACATGTGCCTGCAGGTTGACTTTAAAGTTTAATTCTTCTAAGTCTGAGATTTCTTTTATGATTTGAATCCAAGTTCCGATAACAGGTGGTTCTGGCTTCAGCCAGGTGCAGTTAATGGTTTTACGAGCTGCTGCCAGTACTAAAGCCCAGAGGTATGTTGAGTCAGCTCCCCGAACTGCATGGTGCAGAATGCCCAAACTTGCCTCTGGCCACTCCAGTGGGCATTCAAGCATGAAAAGGGTGTCCAGTGTCATCTCTACCTCAGATCAAAAAGATTGTATCTTAGGGCATGCCCAAAAAATGTGTAAATGATGTGCATTGTCATCCCCACAGAGTCTCCAGCATGCATGCGGGCAGGTTGGGTCTCTCCTATGGAGTAGTGTTGGGGTAAGAAAGTAGTGGACACTTATTTTCCAGCTAAATTCTTGCCAGAGTGGAGATCTGGTTGTTTTAATGGTCGTATAGAATATTTTGTCCCAGTCCATCTCCCTGCTATCCATGCCGGGCTCCCTTTACCAACTTATTTTAATATTTTCCAGGGGATCTTTCTTCAGTGTTGCCAATGTTTTATATAATGCGGATATGTGTCCTCTCTGAACTAGGGCAGCCATCACGCCCTTCATGCATTCAAGGAGAGGGGAAGCCCAGCCTGGGTCTGGGTCTGTGCCCTGACACTTATTAATATAAGTTCTAACTTGTAAATATCTTAAATAGTCAGAGCGTCGGAGTTCATATTTATTCTGGAGCATTTCAAAGTCCAGGACCACGCTCCCTTGCATGAATTGTCCAAAGTTGGACAATTCTTGCCTGCTCCAGGCCTTAAAAGTATGGTCTAACCAGGCTGGTGTAAAATCTAGAGTCCATGAGAGTCCCATCAGGGGCCAAACGGACCTTCCAACTCTAAATTTCTGCCACAACCTTCGTATGGCCATCAGTGTGCTATTAACCACCATCAGCAATGGGGGGGATCGATTACGAAACCCCGGGGAGCATGATCCTAACACCTAGTGGGGGTCCACATCCATCTTCCTTGCTCAGTTCTAGTAGCTTCCAATTGGAGACATAGGTTGGGTTTGACCACTGTAGGGCTCTCTTCAGTTGTGTGGCCAGGTAATAATCCTCCAGATCAGGGAGGGATCGTCCACCTTTTTTCATGTGCGTTTGCAAGATGCGCAAATTGACTCTTGCTTTTTTACCCTTCCATATGAATCTTGCAATCTTCCTATGCCAATTCTGAAATTGCATTTTAATTATTGGGATTGGGAGGCACTGGAACAAGTATAAGAATCTTGGGAGAATGTTCATAGTGATTGATTGTATCTTGGCATAGATGGGAAGATTTATTAGTGACCATCTCTCAAAATCCTTTGTTATCTGATTTAACAGGGGGCTACAATATGCCTTGAACAACTGGGATAGGTGTTTAGTGATATAAGTGCCCAAGTATTTCATCTTATGTGCTACCCAGTCTAATGGGAGCATCTCCCTTATCTTGTTTGTAGGTGTGTAATAAAAGCTAAGGACCTCTGTCTTTGTTCTATTAAGCGTATAGCCCGCATGCCTACTGAACTCCCCAACAGTGACCACACTTTGGGTATAGATTCCTCTGGGTTTGATAGGGTCAACAGAACATCATCGGCGTATCATGAGATTTTTCAGTCCATCCCTCCCACATCAATCCCCTGAATCCGCTCCAATTGGTGTATAGCTAATGCTAGTGGTTCTATGTAAAGGGAAAATAGGAGGGGAGAAAGGGGACAACCCTGTCTGGTGCCCCGTCTGAGTCTGAAATGTGAGGAGATGCCTCTGTTCACCCTAACGTAAGCTTGGGGGTCAGTGAATAATACCTTCAGGCTGTCAATGAAGGGTTGCGGAAAGGCCATGGTCTCCAGGATTAAGAATAAAAAACTCCAAGAGACCTTATCAAAGGCCTTTTCAGCATCCAGACTCATTAAACAGGATGGGACATGGTGACGGTGTATGACATCTATCACATTTAAGGCTGCTCGGACACTATCTGGGGCCTGTCGGCCTGAGACGAAGCCCGTCTGGTCCAAGGTCACCAGGACTGGCAGAAGGGAGTTTAATCTGGAGGCTATAATAGCTGTGAAAATTTTGTAGTCTGAGTTAAGCAGGGAGATGGGTCTATACGACTCATACCTAGTGGAGTCTTTATTCTCTTTTGGTATTAAAGAGATGGTCGCATACTGCCACGAGGGTGGTGCTGGGTTTCCATCTTGCCATATCCCAGAAAAGACTTCTGACAGGAGGGGTACCACCTCCTTCCCAAAGACTTTGTAAAATTCGGTGCTGAAGCCATCTGGCCCCGGGCATTTTCCTGTTTTGAGGGTTTTAATGGTTCGCAGTATTTCGGTTTGCATTATTGGCTGGACCAGGGCTTGGCCCTTAGTTGGGGAAAGAGTGGGAATGGATAGAGAACTCAAAAATTTCAATTTCTCTTCCCTTGTCGTCTCTTCTTCTGATGTATATAAGTTAGTGCAATAGGAGACAAAGGCCTCCTCAATCTGGGTCTGCCTATTAACTAGGAGGCCTGAGGTAGGGGTTATTATTTTAGTAATTGTGGCCTTAGCTTTGTATTGCCTCAGGCAGAAGGCCAGCAAATAAGAGCCCCTCACTCCCCCCTTCATAGAATTTCTGCTTTAAGTAAAAAAGGGACCTCTCTATTTCTACTTGTTGTATACATTTCAAATCTTTCTTAATCTCTTTCAAGGTTAGGTTCCTATACTGTTCCCACCTAACCTTCTTGGTGTCCTCAAGAGTTTTAAGTTGTGTATTAAGTTCTTGGAGCCTTTGTGTTGCCAGTCTTTTTTTGGCAGAAGCAAAGGCAATTATTTTCCCGTGCACTGTGGCCTTCAGGGTGTCCCAGAGAATTTGTGGTGTGACCCCTCCCACATTGTTCTCCTCTATTGTGGTGGCAATATGTTGTTTAAGGTCCTCAACCAGGGCTTGGTCTCGAAGTAGGGAGCAATTCAGCATCCACTGTGTATTTCGGTGTGGGAGAGAAAGGCCCACCTCCAGAAAGAGGGGACTATGGTCTGACAAGGAGAAGTTGCCCATCCACATTGAAGGGAATTGGATAAGATCTCTGGAAAAGGTGAAGATGTATATATAGTAAAAGGTTAATATGTATAGCCTTGAGGAAAGGGGGGCATGATAGAAACTTTCAAGTACCTCAAGGGAATCAACAAAGTCCAAGAGGGTAGCATCTTTCAAAAAAAGAGGTGTGCAAGAACAAGGGGGCATAAATTGAAGATAGAAGGGGGGCAGCTCAAAGGTAATTTAAGGAAGTATTTTTTCACAGAGAGGGTTGTGAATGTATGGAACAGCCTTCCAGAGGAGGTTGTGGAGTCAAAAACAGTGGTGGAATTCAAGCATGCATGGGACAGTCATAAGGCAATTCTAGGGGGTGGGAGTAGGAAGAAGTAGGCTGCTGGTTAACTAGGATCTGCAGCTTATCCATCAGGTAGGGAAGTGGGCAGACTGGGTGGGCCAAGCAGTCCTTATCTGCCATCAAATTCTATGTTTCTATGTTGCTATGAAGAAGGTGTCAAACCTAGAAAATATTTTAAAGCGGGTAAGTAACATGTGTACTCTCTGGCTGCAAGATACCTTTCCCACCAGACGTCCACCAGAGCCACCTGCTCAAAAATCTTTTTAACTGCCCTTGCCTTTCTATAGTCTGGATTTGGTATTGTTGATGTAGTATCTAGGTTCCTGTTAAATACCAGGTTCCAATCCCCTCCCATGATCAAGACTCCCCTCGTTTTGTCTGCTACCAACTGGGTGAAAGTGGAGTAGAAGGACACGGGGGACCCTGGAGGGGCATAGACATTTACCAAAGTCATCTGCATGTCTTGACCCTATCCTGCCACCAAGACAAACCATGCCCCCGGGTCCTCCATGACCTCCTCCACCTCAAAAGTGAAAGAAGATGCCACAAGAATGGTGACTCCTCTCTTCCTACCCGCTGCCAGGGAGGAATGGAAAACATGCGGGTATCTCTTAGACCTCAGCTTTTGGGCCTCAGAAGGTGAAAGGTTGTAGGAAACAAATGTCACACCCCTGTGTTGTCAGATATTTTAATATCTGCTTTCTCTTTACCAGATTTGTACTCCCATTGATGTTATATGAAAGAAACTTAGAGTTGTGACTAGTCATCTCCAATCTTCGGAACCAGGCTCCCTGACCACATCTTCCAACAAACCCAGATTTGCAATTGTACCAAGAGTAACTCTTTGCATTCTGATGTGTACCCAATTACAACAACAAAACATAACTGTAACTTTGCAGGTTTAAACTGAAAAATCCAACTGTGAGAACATTTAGAATTCAGTGCCCCAGTCCATACTCTGGGAGTTATCCAACAGGACACGGGTGATCCCTTGAGGTGAGAACTGAAGGGACTTCCCAGCGCATGTGAGAGTGAATGACTTCCATGGCTAAGCTGGGGAAATTCCAGCTTATGGGCTGCCATATGTATGAAGGAAGTATGAGGCTCAGCCAAAGAGTGAAGCCCCACATTAGCCCAAGGGAAGAGACCCTGTCCGGGCTAAACCCTCTGACATCAGAGAGAATAATTTGTGCCAGATGCTCTTAACTTGCCCATCCCCCCTCCCCCACAGCTCTATAATCTCATACCTTGTGAACATCACTTAGGTTAACAGTATTCGTTCGTTTGTCCATTCTTCAAACTTGGGAGCCCTCTGTAAAATATAAATCAGATCATCTCCTATTCTAATTGCCCATTTATTCCCCAGGTTCCTGGGGATCCTCCTTTGTTAAAAGGCCCCTGTACTTCATAGACAGAGGGACAGGACCTCCAAATTCTTAAACAACCATCAGAAAGAGGCCCCAGTTTTTTCCAGCAGTGGCAACGCCTCCTGGAGATAACCCTCTCTCTGATACCACCTATGCAAAAAGACACTTAGTGTAAGTGTCTGTGTAGGAATTGGAGGTCTCATATTACCCACACATCCAAGCAGGACCATCCCTCCATGTGAACCAGTTCCAAGCATCTGTTCTGGGCCCAGCCCCCCTCCCGTCTTCCCTGCCCCCTGGCCCCCATGCTTCCTTTTCCATTATCAGGTTCCTCAAGGGGGCTTCTTGCAGGGGGTAGACAAGGTAGAGGAAGAGAGAGAGGAAAAAAAAAGAAAAAAAAAAGAAGGGGGGGAGATTTTTCCTTTCCTTCTCTGTCCTTATCCTTCAATTGTAGGAATTAGGTGCCGAGAGGGAGGCCCGAGCCAAGCGCAGTTCACAGTTCACACTGGGTGTCAGGCAGGCAATCAGGAGACAAAAATCATAGTTCTATTACTGGTAATAGTTTCTTTCAGGTCTCCAGGGCATTCTGTCAGTTGGGATCCTCTTTGTCTTCTTCCAGGTGTGCTGCCTTCCTGTTCACCGCTGAGGCCTCTCCATATCTACTTAGGAGAGTTGCTATGTCCGCTCTTAGGTTTGAGTGAGGGAGCCTCCTCGTCAATCCCGGGTGTACAGCACCTCTCTGAGCTACCGACCAGGCTGAGGCGATCAGGTCCAACTCTAGCTTTTCTTTACCTAATGGCGGGATGGAGATACCCATATCAGTGAGGTACTGTGCAGCTGCCAGGAGGTCCGGGAACACTTTTATACCCTCTCCAATTTCCACTTTCAATCTGGCTGGGTGCAGGAGCTGCGCTTTTAACCCTTTCATCTTTAGTTGTTTTAATATTGGCCACATTGCTCGTCTAGCCTCTTGTACTGCAGTAGTGTGGTCATTATCCAGCGAGATTCTCTGCCCTTTATACCGTATGGTACCCCGTTGCCAGGCCCAACGTAGGAGCTCCTCCTTCGAGCGGTAGGAGGTCAGGCACACAATCGAAGACCTGGGCCTTACTTCAGAGTTACGGGGCTTAGGTCCCAGCGATCTATGGGCCCGGTCCATTGCCAGGTCGAAGTCTTCCAGAAGTGACAGGAGCTCTTGGAACATTTCTTGTAAAAAGGCTATAGTGTCCTTATGATTCACCTCCACACCCTCTGGGACCCCATATATCCAAATGTTTTGGCGTCGGCTTCTTCCTTCCAAGTCGTCGACTCGTCTGGTTAGTTCTCTGTCTCTTGCCATTAAATATAGTATCAGGCGATCCTGTCTGTCGGTCTGTTTGGCAGTTTGCGTTAGGCAGAGTTCCATCTGGTCTGTTCTGTGTTCTATTTGATTGATATCTGATCGTAGCTCCGAGAGGTCGCGGTCGATTTTTGAACCGTTTGGACCATTTGAATTATCACAGTGGCTAGGTCCATTTTGGACTTTGTTTCACGAGGGTTCCCTGCTTGTAGGCCCTCCACGGGGTCTGAAGTCTCTGAAGTCTCCTGCTACTCCAGCTGCAGCATCTCTCTCAGTTTCTGGACTGGGGTACTCTGTAGTTTCCCCATTTACATTCTTGTTGCCTTCTCTGGAGAGGACATGCTTTCAGTTGACGATGTTGTAGCTGCATGGATGGAGCTGAGAACTTAGGCAGCCATTTGTCCTCTGACATCACCGGAAGTCAAGCTAATGTATTTTTTGAGCAGTCGTGAAGTCTCTTTAGGAACATTTCGACCTTTGTGCTACTCTTTGTTAATATGACCTATTGCCTCATTATGTATGCTGTCTTTGTGTTTTTTTGTCATTGTTTTTCTCAGTTTTTCAGTGACGTTTTCTTTTTCTTATTTAGTTCTTGTGCTTTCTTATCGGGACACCCCCCCCATAGCGTGGTGGTGTGTGGATGTCTGAAACCGAAGGAGGCCTCCCCCATATCGTGGTGGTGTGTGGATTTCTGAAATAGAAGGAAAGGAGGTAGGGAAATCATTCATTTAGCGCATTTATAGTTCATTTCAAAATATTTAGAAACGGGAAAAAAGATGAGCGAGTGAGGCTAACTACAATGCGGTCTGTGTGAACACTCACTTCCGCTGTCATGTTGTTGAAGTGAGCGAGTTGCTCCGGCTGCTTGTTCCAGCAGAGGTTTTGGCGGGACACCTGTGAGAAGTTGGAAATGCAGCGGATATGTGAAGGAGTGAAAAAATTATTTGTTTTGCGCTGCCACACTGTTGTATCTGTTTTCAGTTTTACCAAAGCACTGTGTCACACGCTTACTGTGTTTGGGTCGGGAAATGGGTGAGGAGTGTTGAGGACGATCGCAGTAATGGCAGGTTACTTTGTTTAAAATGTGCCTGAAAATGCGAGTTACGTAGGAAGGATATAGTGTGGTACTGTTAATGTGGACAGTTTTAATTTATGGTGGGTGTGTTGGGCTTTCTAGTGGCTATTGGA
Organism: Neoceratodus forsteri; assembly: GCA_016271365.2. Taxonomy (NCBI): domain Eukaryota; kingdom Metazoa; phylum Chordata; order Ceratodontiformes; family Ceratodontidae; genus Neoceratodus; species Neoceratodus forsteri. Next base: position 1,134,541,816 of record CM057455.1, on the reverse strand, counting down.
AGGAGTGATTTATTTAAAAAAAAAATGAGCAAGTACTGGCAAAAGCCACAGCAGCCATGCCAAGTGTGGGCAAGTTGGACATGGGCTGTGGCATGATTCTTATTACATTTGATGCGATTTGTTGTGTGCTGGGACTAGACCCTGATGTTGTACTGGGATAACATCACGGGTCCAGTCTCAGACTGTCCAATCAGAGTCCAAGATGTTTTTGCCATTGTATAATATAATGATTATCAATTGTGGGGCAATTTTTAAAACCAGGTTACCTAGGGTAGTTGTTAAACATAATCTCTTTATATAAGTTTTTTGTAGAGAATGTTATTAGACTGTGCTTCATAATACTCCAATTGGGTAGTTTCTGAGCAGCAGGTAAAAAATAGGGGGGGGGAATCTGTAGACAAGGATGAGGTTTAGGTGCTAACTGTGACCATACTTTAAGATAGACAGCTAAGGTTTCCTCATCCAGGCATCAGGGAGTATACTAGTGGTTTGTAATAAAGTACTAAAGGAGTGTTTAAAGAATAAAACATGGAAGAAGACTACAGGCTCTACCGTGTTAAGACCTCCTTTGCTTAATTCCAAATAGGTGTAATGCCTTTTAATGGGGTTCAGTTTTGAGCCACATAGCATTTGAAAACAAAAATGATGAAGTCGTATCTCCAATTTAGTGGGTAACGGGTATAATAATGCTATGAACTGTAAAAGTGGCAAGATAAACTTTTTTAAAATAGCTATACGTCTTAGTCTGGAAATCTTCCACTGTCGCCAACTATTTACTTTTTGTTCTGCTTTGCTTAAACCCAACTCCCAATTTCTTTCTGGCAGATTTTGTGGCCCAAATGTAATTCCCAAAATATCCAAAGGGGCAGAGGAATTGCAGAGTCCATACCATATGGAATCTGGTTAAACCATGGGCCATATAAAAAGACCTCTGCTTTTATCAAAATTCAATTTGGCATTAGAAACTGACTGGTACTCTTCAATTACATGTAAAAAAAAAAAAACAGATTTGTACTGGGTTTAAAAAAAAGGACAAATGTCATCCACTTCGAGGATGATAAAACTGTGTAAAGTAAAGGGTCAAGGGAAAAAATGTATAACAAAGGGCTTAAAGGGCATCCTTGATGGACCCCACAATGTACTGGAATACTATGCCATACTGTACCTTGTATCATAGGTCTAACTGTGAAAAAGGAATATGGTAACCTTAATTGGTTTATAAAAATCAGAGGTTTTCTACAGGTTTGTAATACAGAAAATAAGTAATCGTGAAGAACCCTATCAAAAGCTTTTTCCTGGTCTACGGCCCCTACACAACCAAGAAGCCTTGAAACATTGCAGTGATATATCACATCCCTCATGGTGCCCAAGGCCTGCTGAATATTCCTGTTGGATAAACCACAGTACAGGACTGGAGAAATCATGAAAGCAGCATAAGCTGTCAAACTAGCATTTAGAATATGTGCCAGCACCTTATAATCAGTGTTCATGAGAACTATAGGTCTCCAATTTCGCATTTGTGAATGGTCCCCTTTTTTAAACAGGTAGTACAGTAGTCCTTCAGAAAAAGATGGGTGTATAGTATTATTTGAAAACCAATAAGTATAAGTTAAAAATAAATATTCTATTAATTGAAGGAGAAAAGCTTTAGAAAATGAGTATGGGATGCCATCCAACCCTGGAGCTGGGTGAAGCCGTTAGGCTTTAATGGATTGTGAAATTTCATCTTTATTAATGGGAGTTTATAAAGTTTCTATTTCTCCTGGCAAATCTGGAATATGCACTGATTGCAAATACTTAGCTATATTGGTGGATGAAATATGCACCTTCGGACTGAGAGAGCCGTAATGCTCTGAATTTCAGTTTCTAAATCTGACAAAGAAGAAACTGAACTACCATCTGGGGTATTTAAAGTTTCCATTGAGATTGCAGTTTTTACAGATTTACAGGCCTCATAGGGATCACCAATGGGGGAGGTTTTTGTATTATGACATAACATTGACTGAAACAATTTTGCTCTAGCAGTTTCAAACAACTTCATAGCATCTTTTATAGAAGCGATCTGAAGAGTATAATCATACTTAGAAAGACTTGCCAGAGAGATTAATTTATACAACTGTTGCCTGAGAGATAAATAGTGTAAAAAATCAATATTTCTCTTTTTTTCCCATATTTGGAAAACCAGTTCTTAATGTCCATTTTAGTGTCCATCCACCATTCACCTTTATCAAGATACAGAAATTCAACAGATAATCTAGCCTGAAGTAAGGCCGTGACTTCCTGAATAACCCATTTGTCTTGTAAAACAGAGACATTAAGCTTCCATCATCCACATAAAGTGATCCTGGGAACAAAATGATGTACTGAAAAAAGTAACAATAAATGATCTGAAAAGTAACAGGAATGATAGATAAAGAACTTTTGGGCACATTTGTGGAAATAAAAATATAATCAATAATAGATACATAAGTGTTACGCTTACAGGTCAACTTAAGTCCATTAGTATGCAATTGATGACAATTATATAATCCAGCTGTGGAAAATATGAGACAGGGCATTTGAATCACAGTATATTTTTTTTGTGTCACCTTTTTTCCACTTATCCCCTATGGATAGGGTACAATTAAAATCTCCACAAAGAAAAATGTTATAATACGTAACCAAAAAAGGTTGAATTGAAGTTATAAGGAACACCTTTTCAGCTTTTATTTGAGAAGCATAGACTGAAGTAAAACAACAGTTCATATTGTTCCAAAGACCATCAAGAACCAAAACCTTCCCAGGTATTAAGTCATACAATTTATGTAAAGTAAAATTAAAGGAATGAAAAAGAAAACCCACACCATCAGCAGAGTCATGGCCGAAGGACCAGTAAGATGGACCCCAGACCCATTCTCATTGAAAAAGACGTACCTGTTCTTCTGTATAAATCAAAGTCTCCTGTATCGAACATACATCAAAAGCTTTATCATGTAAAAATTGAAAAACAGATTCCTTTTTCCATATGTAACTCCTCACTCCTGCCCTTTTAGCAAAAGGACAGGTGGCATGCTGTTGAAGCTGACAGCAGTACCTGGTGGGGACTAGGTTCGGGAAGGATGAGGTTACTCGGCACAGGGGACCTAGGTTTGGCTACTCTGCACAGGGACACCCGAGTAAATCTGAACACAGGAAGCAATAACTGTAATGTCCAGAACCAGGAAAGGAATTCTTCAGTGTGGCTTTTATTCATATCCAAGCAGAACAAACAAACCATAGATGGACCCCCACGGGGCTACATTTCTTGGTAATGCAGATTAGAGACTACAGAACACTTTATCACTATTTCCAGTCCTCAGGCTCTAAACCCACCAGGCACACAGCCCGGACTTGCTCGCAGCTTTGGATATACAGCCCGACTTGTACATTTCTTGGGTTTTCCCCCACTGACCCAGCTCTCCCGCCGGCCACTTGATCCATGGTCCATTTTAGGAATGAACTAATTATCCAAGTTGTGGCTCCCCAAACCGCACTATAGCCTTTGACTCCTAGAGAGAATTTTCCTTACAATCCTATGTCTGGGTACTTCCCTCATCACTGACCAAGTGCCTGAGGCAAAGTAGAAATACGCAAAGCAAATCCGTAGAGGTGGACCTTGTCACTAAAGATGGGGGGTGTCCCACCTCCAACTCCCACAGCCCATACCCGGCCATTTCTCTGGAAACTAAACAATTCCTTTACTGAAAGCTTGCAAATGTAGATTCTTGGGTAGACGTCTGTCACATCTCCTCTACATATCATTTTCATCCCAACAAGCTCTGGACTTGAACCTACTTTTACTTGTTGCTTAGCCCATTACTCTAGGCTTCCCACTATTTTAGTAGTTCAATCCCCACATTGTCACACAAGTCCCAGGGTGAAAAACATAGGCCCTTTCAGGAAGAGCAGACACTCACCCTCCGGTTGCAGGTGCCCCACAGGCAAATCTCAAGTCTTCTTGTTCTCCCAAATAAACTCTGGAACACATAGACAGCTTCTCCTTCAGTAGCAGAACTAGGGGGTTGCCCCGGGAATCTGCAGGGAACCCTTTCCTGCACCCCCGAAGGGAGGAGGCACTGAGACCCGAAAACAGCAGTCTCCACCACTTCAATTATCATCTGTGTCTCTCTTTAAGGTGGAGACACACATCCTTTTTACTTAAAAGTAGCTCTCTGACAGGGCTGAGGCTCCTAGAGCCTTACTGAGCTGCTTTCTCGGCAAGCTCCCAACTTCACACCACACAGAACTGACTCACACTCAACTGAAGATTGACCTCAAAACCTCCCAACGTTCTAACCAACTCCCTTGCTGCAGATTCCAATGTGGCTCATGCAGCTGGTAGAAGACTTGGTTTGCTGGCCAAGGCACCTAGCTTCACCTGAGCTCTTTCCTTCTTAGACTGCTTGAAAGGCAGAGTAGAGAAACTTCCCAGAGCAAGGGAAAAGGATTAAGACTTATTTTGGCTAAACAGATTTACTGTCTGGGGTTGTTTTTAATTTTTACTCACAGGGATTGCTACTGTTTGTTGCTAACATTTCATTGCTTTATTTTTCTCTGATTCAGATTGTTGTTGCTGGTATACCTTCTTCTGCATTATTACAAGGTGTGCCTACAGGTGTGTGCTAACAGATTACTGCTGTAATCTTCTGATTCAAATTGTCTTTTGCAAGGTATATCTTCTGTTACTGCTTTATTTTTTCTGTAGCAAAGTGTTTTTACAGGGTATATCTTCTCTGAAATTACTGTATTACAGGTGGAGCTTACATTTTTGTGACTTTTTTATCATTGGGCTAAGCAGAATTACTGTTTGACACTGTGTTTTATTTTATTCTTGTTTTTGTTTTTGTTTGTTGAAAAGGTCTGTTGTCTCAGAGGTGTCTCAGTCTCTTTCTCACATTGAAGGAGCTAATTGCTTTCCTCCCACAGCTCTTCCAAAGGATTATGTGTGTATGTGGGGGTGGAGCTGGCAAACTGTCAGTAATTTCCAACAGAAAGAATGGTTAAAAAGTCAGGTTAGTTGATATCTTGGAGGCAGAAGACTTGGTTTGCTGGCCAAGGCACCTAGCTTCACCTGAGCTCTTTCCTTCTAAGACTGCATGAAAGGCAGAGTAGAGAAACTTCCCAGAGCAAGGGAAAAGGATTAAAACTTATTTTGGCTAAACAGATTTGCTGTGTGGTGTTGTTTTTATTTTCTTACTCACAGGGATTGCTACTGTTTGTTGCTAACATTTCATTGCTTTATTTTTCTCTGTAGCAAAGTGTTTCTTACAGGGTATATCTTCTCTAAAATTATTACAGGTGGTGCTTTACAGGTTTTACAATTGTATCTAACATTAGAATAAGCTTTCAGGGTTACTGCATTTGTTGTTGACTGATTGTTTCTGCTCTTACCTCCTTGTTCTTTCGTCCGTAGCTGTTTTTTTTTCAGCAGGGGAAGGGCCCAGCCACCCAACCCCATCCCCAACCACTCCACACTACTCTCCTTTTATAGGGTATCACAGTTGTGACATTTCCTTTGGCAGAGCAGGAAGGGGTGGATCAGTGGGGTCTCCACAAGGTGAGCTCATTTACAGGGGCACTATTAATTTAACTTGTTATAACAAGTTAAACAAAACACAATCAAACCATTACTTGCATTTTTTCCATTTTTTTTCCCCTTCTAATTACTCTGACTAGGTTATAAACCCAGCAACTTATCTGGAATGGATATCATTAACTGCAGGTACTGTGGAACAATTTTCAGAAGGACTGTCTTACAAGATTTAGGACACTGTCCTACATGTTGGGCCTTTGGAGATCTTAGGGCTCAGCTCCGGGAAGCATGGGCAGAGATTGCATGCCTCAAATTTCATATTCAAGAGGAACTACATTATAAGAACCACCCGCCATTTCCCCAGCATCCAACAGAAAAACCTCGACCGCAGAGGGTAGTTGGTCCAGGAGGCTGGCAGGTGGTTAGGAGGGGCAAATCAGGTGCCCCATCACTCTCTGCTCTCCAACATATTACCTCCACAAACCATATAAACACTACAAACAGGTATCTGCCTCTATCTCTGAAATCAAACAAAGAGGCAGAAGACACTGCAGAGCAGGACACTGCAGCACAGGCACTAGCACAACAAAACTCACCCAAATCAGGAACCAAAACAAAAAAATCAAAAAGGAAATCCAAAAAACTTCTGATCATAGCAGACTCCATGATTCAGGGAGTTGATACTCATCTCCAGCCAGGGGTAATGGTAAGATGTCTCCCAGGTACATCAGCAAGGTGAGACACTGACCGCATTGCTAAAATTGTTCACAAAGCAGGAGAAAACATTGATGTCCTAGTACACATAGGGACTAATGATCTCGCCAGCTGGTCAGTTGTGGAGACCAAGGAACACCTGACCAGGCTGGGTGACAAACTATCATCCATTTCATCTGGCATCTCCTTCTCTGAGATCCTGCCAGTCTGGGAGAGGGGAGCAGATGGACGGAAGGTCAGAGAAGGGGAGATAGGGGAGCTAAACATGTAGCTCAAGGGCTGCTGCCAGGAAAAAGGACACAGATTTGTAGGTAACTGGCAACAGTTCTGGGAGCGAAAGTTCTTTAAATTTGATGGACTGCATCTGACTAAGGAGGGAGTCAGTGCATTGGGGCAGAAGTTTGATGTCTTTGCAGAATATTTAAACTAGTAAATGGGGAGAGGGGTTCAGTACCCCATACGCCGAATGGGAAGAACACCCCTCCCCACTCAGCAAGTGGTCAAACAGGGATTCAGCATGTTTGCAGTTTATCTGCATCACCAGGTAAGAAAAAAGGTTAGTCTCACCATACGAAACACAGGGGTAATGCCAAACCTCACCCAACAACTAACACACCAAAATCTGGCCAATGTAAAATCATGTACACAAATGCTCACAGCCTGGGAAATAAGATCCCAGAACTGCAGGCAATAATGTCAGAGGCTAAACTGGACATAGTAGCAATTAGTGAGATGTGGTTTACCAGTAACCACACTTGGGAGACTTCAGTACCTGGCTATGTATTGTTCAGAAGAGACCGAGGTGCAAAAGGGGGGAGTGGCCCTGTATGTCAATGAAAATATCAAAGCTACATAAATTCAGAATACACATAAGGAGCCAGAAGAACTGTGGGTCACCCTGGAAACTGGAAATGGGACAGCCATAAGAACTGGGGTTGTCTTCAGGCCCCCAGACCAGGGGGATGACATAGACACATTACTGTTAGAAGATATACATTACATGACAGCTAAAGGGGAGGTTCTGATAATGGAAGACTTCAACATGCTGGAAACAGATTGGTCAATACCAGCAGGAACATCTGCCAGAACTAGACACATAGTGGATTCCCTGCAGGGGGAAGCCTCAAACAACTGGTACAGCAACCCACAAGAGACAGGGCTATCCTATATCTAGTACTGACTAACAAGGAAGGGATCACAGATCTCCAGGTAGAAGGTCACCTGGGGGCCAGTGACCATCACATGGTATGGTTCAATTTGGCTACTACATCTAAATCATCCCATTCCAAGGCAAAAATATGGGACTTCAGAGGAGCTGACTTTGATAAGATGGCCAACAGAGTTAAGCTACCCTGGCAAAAAGAAACACAGGTGAGGGGGCACAGGCAAAGTGGGCAAGCATTAAGGATGCAATACTTGAAGCAACATCCCATTGTGTTAGACAGAAAAGGAAGTGCAAAAGAAGAAGGAAACCACTTTGGTTCTCAAATACAGTAGCAGAACAGGTCAGAGTCAAAAGGCTGGCCTTCAGGAAATATAAGGGAACACAGCGGGATGAAGATAGGGAGGCATACCAAACTGCCCTAAGGGAAGCAGGGAAGGCAGTAAGGGAGGCAAAGTCCCAAACTGAGGAAACACTAGCATGAACAGTAAAAGAAGGTGACAAGACTTTCTATAGATACATTAGTGAAAGGAGAAAGTCCAGCAGGGGTATTGCTAAGCTTAATGGAGAAAAGGGAGCATGTGAGGAGGAGGACCCTGTAAAGGCATCTATCCTAAATAGATACTTTTGCTCAGTATTTACTGAAGAGAAGGTAGGGCTGGGCCCACAGCTCAGCATCATGGACACAGGGGAGGGGATGAGCACTACTCCTTCACAAAAGAAAGGGTCCTACAAGAGCTTGCTAAGCTCAGGGTGGATAAGGCAATGGGACCTGATGGCATACATCCCAGGGTACTTAAGGAACTAAAGGTGGAACTAGCAGAGCCATTAGCAGAACTGTTTAGTGAGTCTCTGAGCACAGGAGAGGTCCCAGAAGACTGGAGAAGGGCTCATGTGATCCCGCTCCACAAGAGTGGTAGCAGGGAGGAGGAGGCAGGGAACTACAGACCAGTCAGTCTTACCTCAGTAGTGGGCAAGATTATGGAGGCACTCCTTAAGGAAAGGATAGTGCAACACCTGGAATCCATAGGGGCACAGGATCCAAGACAGCATGGGTTTACAAAAGGAAGGTCCTGTCAAACTAATCTCATAGATTTCTTTGACTGGGTAACCAGAGTGGTGGACCAAGGGGGAGCAGTTGATGTCACCTACCTTGACTTCAGCAAAGCTTTTGACACTGTTCCACATAGAAGATTGATAAATAAGCTGGGTAGGCTTGGGGTGGGTCAGAAGTAGGTCAACTTGGTGGCAAACTGGTTGATGAGTAGAAAACAGAGAGTGGTGGTAAATGGTATACAGTCAGAAGAGATGCAAGTCACAAGTGGGGTACCTCAGGGATCAGTCCTGGGGCCAGTCCTCTTCAACATCTTCATTAGTGACCTTGCAGATGGACTAGAGGGTAAGGCTTGTCTGTTTGCAGATGACACCAAGATCTGCAACAGAGTATATGATCCAGATGGGGTGGGCAGAATGAGAAGAGATCTAGATAAATTAGCAAAATGGTCAGAAGAGTGGCAACTGGGATTTAATGCAGAGAAGTGCAAAATCATGCACATAGGGAAGAGAAACCCTGAAGCCACCTATAGGCTGGGAGGGGAGTTTCTAGCAGTCACAAAGGAAGAAAGAGACTTGGGCATCATCATCACTGATGATCTGAAATCATCCAAGCAGACCACTAAAGCAGTAGGTAAGGCTAGGGGGGTGTTAGGGTGCATTAGTAGGGGCATCACAATTCGTAAGAGGGAGGTAATAATCCCTCTTTACAAGACACTGGTTAGGCCCCATCTGGAGTACTGCATGCAGTATTGGAGGCCACACCTTCACAAGGACATTAACCAAATTGAGGCAGTCCAGAGAAGGCAACCAAAATGGTGCAGAGATTTCATCAGAAGACATATGAGGACAGATTAACAGAGCTCAATATGTACACCCTTGAGCAAAGGAGGGAGAGAGGTGATATGATCGAGACATTAAAACACCTTAACGGCATTAACAAGGTGAAAGAGTCCAACATGTTTAAATATAAGAAAAATAGCAGGACAAGAGGACACAGCATGAGATTAGAGGGAGGCCGATTAAGGGGGAATGTGAGGAAATTCTTTTTAAAAGAAAGGGTGGTGGATTCATGGAATGGCTTGCCACAAGAAGTGGTGGCTATGAATACAGTGCAGGGCTTCAAACAGGCATGGGATAGGCATAAGGGAGCAATACAAATGACTATGAATAGATAGGCCACTGACAGAGCAAAGGCCGATGGCACATTTATAAGTTAGAAAAAGAAATGGGCAGACTGGATGGGCCTTGCGGTCCTTATCTACCGTCAACTTCTATGTTTTCTACGTTTTTCTATGATAGTTCTATTGGTGATGTCATCCCTCAGTCTCAGCTGAGACTGAGAACAGAGTAAGACAATGCAAAACCCATTTAACTGGAGTTTCACAAGCTGCCTTCTCCACCTAACAAATTGGTCTGACTAGGAGTCTAGTAACCCTGGGTAACAAGGGGGTTACACTCACCGTTGACCAAGAAAATGACTGTCCGCAGTCATTATTTACCAGGCGTTAGGCCATTCCACCCTATGTGCTGCCTGCAGAGGGGGATGATCAGGCACCCTCCTACCATGTGCAAACACAGGCAGGCAACACTAAGGGCCTAGAGGCCTTGAGCTGACATATCAGCCTCTACACTATCCACTTACTATGGATACCTAGTGGCTCTGGTAGAACCATCCAGAGCATAGCCCTGATAGATCAGTACTGCAGGCCCTACTGCAGGTCAGGGCCACAGCCTGTCTATCCCCCCTAACCCTCTAGCGAAAACCTATCTGCCTTTAACCTAATACCACCAAAACAAAAACAACCTGGGGACCTCCCCGACCTTGGGCAACCTGCAACCACACACCATTAAAACACCACATTTTACCATTTTACTGTCTCCTCCATACCCCCACAACCACACCTGTGGAAGGAAAGGGTTAATACAGTAATAACAACCATAACACCACAGTACTTTAAATTTCTACACACTAAAGCACTGATGAGGAACTCTGTTGAGTCCCTTCTCTTCTTCTTGTCTTCTCTTCTGACTTCCCAGGAACACCTGTAAGAAAAAGAAAGACAACACACACTCCTAATCTGCATACAGATTCGGTCACCTGTGCCACTACACCACTATAACCATTTCAACCCTCAGATATTATCTGTGCTCTCTCAGTACCTTACACTGTGAACATTGAACACTTGTAATGTACTGTTTGGAAATCTCTGTACAAACTGTTTGTTTAATGTCCTATTGCAACTGACGTGTAGCCTTTGCTTATGCTATGATTCTGAACATTTTGTCAAAACGTAATGTTTCTGTCTTGAAAACTTTGTACATTCTGTATTGTTGTAATGTTCTGTCATGATTGACATGGAACCTTTGCAAAGGAGTCCTTGACTCAAAGGTTGTAATTCTGAAATTTTCAATAAATAAATAAAATAAATAAATACACAGTCTACCGAAACCCCTACCATCAAAACACTGCAGAATCCCAAAAAGATTTTTCTTTTTTAGAAAAGGTAGAAAAACAGTATGTACATTAGAAAACAACAACATTATTTACAATATACATTTGAGGGGGGGGGATGGAGTGCCCTAAAAGTCCCAACTAGTGACCACAATGCCCGAAGGTTAGTCCAATAAAGAGTCTCTCCTGGGCCGGAGCTCGGTGAAGCACAGTTCTAACAGGCGAAAGTCCCGAAGGAGAGAGTCTTTGAGGATAGTTCACACATTTTGAAGTCAGCTAGTGTAGGGTGTGTACTGCAGTGTCATAAAGATAGAAAAGTTTGGACTTACCAGCCACTTGTAGAGTGGAAATTTTTGGACCGACCTGTACCTCTGATGAAGACTCTCCCTGGCTGCATTTCTTCCGATACAGCTGGGCGGACATCTCCCAGGAACCACAAGAGGGCACATCTGGGAATAGCTGGGATGATGTCATCTCTGAAGATGGAACCTTAGAACAGGAACAAAAAGAAAACAGCTGGTCTGATGTCATCCGAATACCAGGCGATGAACAGGATACAGCTGGGATGGTGTCATCTCTGGATTTGAAGTCATCTGGTGGGCCAGTCGATGGATTCTGGAAAGGCCAGTACACTGTAGAGCTGATGAATGTGGGGCACCTGAGTCCTGGATGTCCATACTGGCGGATCAATAAAGGCACTTCACAGTCTGGTGTGGCAGTATTGACTACCACTGCTTGGCTTTCCATTTAGTAGGCACGGACACATTTGCTAGGAGGTCTTTGCACTGAGGCCAATAGTACCGGGGGTCAGGAGCTTGAATTATTACCCCGTCTGGGCGCACATAATTCACACAGTGGGAGATTTCACGTCCCTCTCTGTCCACTATTCGCACACTGTCCATAAACAGTGTCCTGCCTCTCTTCCACTGGGCATATTTCTCACAAAACAGTCTGTCCTTTACATGCTTGTTGGCCCCAGGATGCACACCTTTCATGGCTTCGGCCCAGATCCAGGATTTCCTGCTGTTCTCAATCTCCTCCCAGACTTTCCGAGGAAAGGTAGGAAAGGTCATACCATAGATCTCATTTGCCTTTCTGTGAACCAGTTTCTCCTCTTTACTTGCTTTGGTCAATCTAAGACCGCTGGCCTGGCTTGGGGGTGGCCAGTCCTGGTTACATAGACAGTGTCGGCAGATAAGGGCCTATGGCCCACCCAGTCTGCCCATTTGAGCTTGTAAGTTCAGTTTGTTTTCCTAGAAGTCTGTTGCCCCTTACCCCTGACCTCCAGAATTCCTTTATGTCTATACCATGCATTCTTAAATCCCGTGATTGTTTCAGCCCCCACCACTTCCTCTGGCAGGGTGTTCCACTTGTCCACCACCCATTCTGTGAAGAAATTCTTTCTCATGTTTCCTTTGAATCGTCCTCCCTCCAACTTCATCCCATGCCCTCTAGTCCTGGAACATCTTTTTCGCTTAAAAATAGTGTTTTCCTGCACCCTGTTCCTCCCTGTAAGATACTTGTATGTCTCTATCATATCCCTCTCTCCTCCCTCTCCTCCAGGGAGTACATGTTCAGTTCCTTCAACCTGTCTTCATAGGACTTGTGATGCAATCCATGCACCATTTTTTGTTGCCCTCCTCTGAACCTTCTCTACCCTGTCTATGTCCTTACGTAGGTATGGTCTCCAGAACTGTACACTGTACTCAAGGTGGGGCCTCACTAGTGTCTTGTATAGCGGAATTGGACTCCTTTCCTGCTGGTGATGCCCCTGCCCATACATCCCAGCATCCTATTTGCTTTACCTGCTGCCTTGTCACACTGTTTCCCACCTTGAGGTCATCAGAGATGATAACCCCAAGATCCCTTTCCTGCTTGGTGCATGCTATATCCTCACCCCAACTGATATATTGTGCCAGGGTTTTTGTGCCCCATATGCATTATCTTGCACTTCTTTGCATTGAATTTCAACTGCCAAACCCCTGACCATTCTTCAAGTTTCTACAGGTCGCTTCTCATTCTGTCTACACCCTCTGGTGTGTCTACTCTGTTACAGAGCTTTGTGTCATCAGTGAACAGTGAAATTCTGCCTTCTAGGTCCCGCGCCAAGTGTCACTGATGAAGATGTTGACTAGGACCGGTCCCAGCACTGATCCCTGTGGTACCCCACTGGTCACTCTTCCCTCTGTGGAGTGACAGCCATTTACCACCACCCTCTGTGTCCTGCCACCCAGCCAGTTACCTACCCACCACACTACTGTCCTGCCCACACCCATATTCCCCAGTTTGTGTAATAGTCTTCTATGTGGCAGTGTCAAAGGCCTTGCTGAAGTCCAGATAGGCTATGTCCACTGCCCTCCCTGATCCACCTCCTAGTCACCCAGTCAAAAATTCAACGAGGTTGGTCTGACATGACCTCCCCTGGTGAAACCATGCTGCCTTGGGTCCTGTAGTCCATTGACAACCAGATGTTCCACCAATCTCTCCTTCAGTAGTGCTTCCATGATCTTCCCCACTCACGAGGTGAGGCTGACTGGTCTGTAGTTCCCTGCTTCCTCTTTTGTTCCCACTTTTGTATAAGGGGACTACATCTGCTGTTCTCCAGTCTTTGGGTACCTCCCTGTTTCCAGTGATCGGCTAAACAGGATAGCCAGAGGTTCAGCCACCACATCTCTTAGTTCTTTAAGTACCCTGGGTGACCCATCTGGCCCCATTGCTTTATCAACTCTTATTACTTCCAGTTCCTTCAGGACCCTTTCTCGTGTAAAGGGACTTGTGTCCATTTCTGCACCATTCTCACCCCTTGTACTCCCTTCAGACCCATTACCCTCCTCTTCCTCATTAAAGACTGAGCAGAAATACCTGTTCAATATGTCAGCTTTACTGTTGTCTTCCTCCATGCGGCCCCCATCCTCCCCCTTCAGTCTCACTATCCCTCCCTTTGTCTTTCTTTTTTCACTTATGTACCTGTAAAAGGTTTTGTCCCCTCTACCCACTGATTTTGCAATGTGCTCTTCTGTCTGAGCTTTGGCTTCCCTTACTGACCTCCCTGCCTCCCTTTGCTTCTCCTGGTATACTACTCCCTATCCCCTTCTGCCTGTGTCTTTTTGTATTGCCTGAATGCAATCTTTTTGGCTTTCACTTTCTTTGCTAGTTCTTTGGAAAACCATAATGGTCTCCTCTTCCTTTTCCTCTTGCTAACCTGCTTAATGCATAATTCTGTTGTTCTTGTAATCCCCATTTTAAATACTGCCCACTGTTCCTCAACCCCTGATTCCTGTCCCATTCCCCTTAATGCCTCTTTCAAGTATCTCCCCATTTTCCCAAAGCCTGCCCCCCTTAAATCCAGGATACGTGTTTTTGTGTGGTTTGGTTCTGCTCTTACTGTGATTTCAAACCACAATGACTGGTGGTCACTGTTTCCCAGGTGCTCCCCCACTGTTACCCCCATCACACTGTCCCTGTTTGTGAGCACAAGGTCCAGTATTGCCTTCTGCCGAGTTGGTTCCATGACCAGTTGCTTGAGGAAGGCACCCTGAAGGGAGTCCAGGATAAATCTGCTCCTAGTTGATGCTGCTGCTGGGATGCTCCAGTCCACGTCTGGAATATTGAAGTCTCCAACCAGTACTACCTCACCCTTGTCTGCCATCCTTTGGATGGCTAGCATCAGCTCCCTATCTGTTTCTTCCTCCAGGGCTGGTGGTCTATAGACTACACCTGTGCAGATGGCTGTCCCCATTTTCCTTTCCAGCTTAACCCACAGTATCTCTCACCCATTCTGTTCCTCCTGGATCTCTGTGGCCCTTATGTCATTTTTCACATACAGTGCCACTCCTCCTCCCTTCCTGCCTGCTCTGTCTCTTCTGAATATGTTGTAGCCAGGTATGGCCATCTCCCAGTCGTGGTTATCATTACACCAGGTTTCAGTGATGGCCACAAGGTCCAGGTCTGACTGCACCATGACAGCCTCCAGATCTTCCATCTTGTTGCTAAGGCTCCTGGCATTTGCACACATGGCTTTCCATGATATGACCTCCCTAGACTGTTTCACTGTTCTACTCCAGTCCTTCCTTGGTTGTCATTTATCCCTGGTTCTCCTTGCAGTCTGCCCTTCTGCTGAATTTTGCACCTTTTCTGCTTATCCACCTCTTGGGCACTAATCTCCATCTTTTGCACACTGCTTTGCAGAGATAGCCACTCCTCTGGTTCACTGGTTCCACTGCTAGCTGTGGGGGTGAGCAAGCAGGTACCCTCCTTGCTGGCCTGCCACCCTTTGCTAGTTTAAATGCTTGTCAATGTAGCATTTCAACTTATCATTGAGTGCTTGGATTCCCCTCCAGGATGGATGCAGGCCGTCAGGCTTGAACAAACCTCCATCCCTCCAGGTGGGTCCCCAGTCACCAATGAATCCAAACCCTTCCTCACAGCACCAGTTCTTCAACCATGAGTTAAAGTTCCTGGTGCATGCACTCCTATGCTCTCCCTTGCCTCTCACAGGTAGTACTTCTGAGAAAGTGACAGAAGTAGCTACTTGCTTGAGACCCCTTCCCAGTTTCCTAAACTCTTCCTGAACTTGCTTTGGCTCCCCATTTGCCAGGTCATTAGTACCTAGGTGGATAATGACATCCAGCTCACCCTCCCGTCTTGCCTTCCCAGTGATCCCCAGGATCTTCCTTCCATCCCTCCATACCATGGCACCTGGTAGGCACCTCACCTCCCTGTCCTCCCCCTCCTGTGTTCCTAGCTGGATCCCTCTTATGATGGAGTCCCCCACCAGGATTCGCTTCCTCCTCCTCTGGGGTCCACTGCTTTCCCTGGAGGTCACCTCCCTGGCTAACCTCCACATCCTTTCCTTCCACTTCTCTGGGTACCTCTATTTGGTTGTCCTCATTCGCCAGTGTGGCATATGAGTTCTTGAGTGGAATAGGATCTGGGATGTGCCTCTGCCTGACTGCTCTAACCCTTCCTCAGCCTACTGTCATCCAAGTGCTCCTTGTTCTTGGCATCCTTTGAGGCAGTTGATTGGACTGGGTGGTCCCTGGATAGGGGTGATGGTACTCCTGACCCAGTTTACTTCCGCTCTGAGTCTGGCTACCTCCTCCCACAGTCCAGAGAGATGCATGCAGATAGGGCAGCACCTCAGTGTCCCGAAGGTCTGCCTGAATATGGCTGCCCCACAGCCACTGCATTGCAGCACTCCCCACATTATACTGCAATTCCACTACTTGTCTGCTACTGAAGCTCTCCTCATTCCCTTTTTATTAATTTACTGTCCTAAAAATCCTGCCACTGATCTTCAGATAATTTTTTTTTTTAAAGAAAAAGAAACCAATAAATGAATCAAAACACTTGTCATGCTGAGGGTGGGCTTCTTCCCCCTTATGCCCCTCCTACTTCACACCCCTTAGTATACCCTGTGTTTAGCTCCTGTCAATCAGATTTAACAGGGCATATAATTAAGAGTTGGGGGAAGGGGGGATGAAAATTTGCAGCAATTTAAAGAATTTAAAGACAGCACAGAATTACAACACCACTATGTTTTAAATTTTCAACAGCCCAAAAACAATTATAAGTAAAGACAACAAAGAAAGTATAGTGTCTCTAAAAGCCCACAATCTAAGTTTAAAAGAAAAATAGCAATTACCAG
Organism: Neoceratodus forsteri; assembly: GCA_016271365.2. Classification (NCBI taxonomy): domain Eukaryota; kingdom Metazoa; phylum Chordata; order Ceratodontiformes; family Ceratodontidae; genus Neoceratodus; species Neoceratodus forsteri. The sequence continues at coordinate 1,134,525,234 of CM057455.1, read as the reverse complement.
TTACTCTAAAGCACTGAATTGAATATGTTTCCTTCCTTCCCCTTCTGGCTTCTTCTGAGAAAATAAACTCTACTTGCTACTTCAACTCTGACTAAGCCCCACCTCCAGTTATCACATAGCTGAGGTCAGAGGCCAGACAATTAACACCCTTCACCCAACCACAGGGCAGTCAGACAAGCCAAGATAAAATTTGCAGCAATTAAAGACAGCACATAATTACACCACCACTAAGTTTTAAATTTTCAACAGCCCAAAAACAATTATAAGTAAAGACAACAAAGAAAGTATAGTGTCACTAAAAGCCCACAATCTAAGTTTAAAAGAAAAATAGCAATTACCAGTTATTCTAAAGCACTGAATTGAATATGTTTCCTTCCTTCCCCTTCTGGCTTCTTCTCCTTCCCCTTCTGGCTGGTTCTGCCAGCTACGCATCCTTAAAGAAATTAGAAACAGATCCCTGACTTCTTCCTCTTGCAAAGCCAGGGCAGTGGCATCACCACTCTCTTCCATGCATTCCTCCGAGGCAAGATATTGAGGCTGTGTACCCATTCCTTTTTCACAAGGCCACATAGGTTCCCCCTCATCTTCCTCTTCACTGAGGATCTGAGCCCAGGAGTAAGCAGTCGTTCTCACTCCTGAGACTATCCACTCATCACTAGGCACAGAAGTTGACACCTCCCACTCAAAGGCCTCCCGCATCTCAACTTCACCTAAGAGACTTGGGCCAGGCCCCCCCTCCCCCAAGGGTCTATTGATGCTTTATCTGAACTTTCCTTCTGGGATCCAGCATCCGAAACTTCAACTTCTGGTCCCATCTCTAACTCTGCACCCTCTAGCTTTGTGCCACACTCCCCCAAGTGGCCTTCCTCTGCAGGCTCCACCTGGTGCTGTGTGCTGCCAACTGCAGATTCGTGAACCTTTGTCCATGTGGGAGCCAACCGAATTTGAGGCACTTTATACAAGCCATATTTTTCTAGGCATCCAGCACAGTGAGGAATCATGAAGACGTCCCTTCCAGCTCTCAAGCATATTTGACATACATGCACTGGATAACCAGGAACCACCACATGAGGAGGCAGTTGTTCTCCATAGCACCACTTTTCAATGTCCCTCAGTCTATTCACTGCTGCTGTTACTGCAACCCGGGCATGATCCAGGTAACGAGCTGGTCCTGAGGCCATAACTGCAGAAAACAAACTAAAGTTCACTGTAACTGAAAGTCCCACTTTACTGAACACACTCTTTAATTGTAAAATGGCTCCTCTGCTGCTGTGCTTACTTTACTACCCCACCCTGTAATGGCAGCGGCAGCACTCCTGTGCATCAACATTCAGAATCTGGGTCAAGCCACTGTGTACCTGATTTACACAAACTACTAATAACTTTTGCTCAAACTGCACAACTTGCTCTTTTCTTGCTTTAAACACATTTACAGGATTTTCCACGGACTTTCTACATGCTGGAAACATTTCTTTGATTACCAGTCCCTTAAAGCTTCAGGTTTTTAGCACAGGATTGCCTGTATAACTAGTGCTGCACACTGGCTACAACCCACAGTCTCTCTCTGGCTTCAAACTTTGAACTGAGGCTGAATTCATTACTATGCATACAGTCAATGGCTTAACAGACTTGCACTTGCTGGCAGGACCTTACACAGTCGTTACTTGCAAAGCGACTACACTGATGCACACACATTTATATGACATAGGGCAGAAAATCACTGTTTGAGCAGTTTTTAAGTTGTTACTTACTGTTATCAGTAGCAGTTTGCTGCGATGGGGAAAGACGGCCAGAAGCCCTTTCTTGGAGGCCTCAGAACAGAAACGGGTGGGAAGTCCTGCCGATCATCTTTTCCACCACTACTTTTGCAATTCCGACAATCAATTAGTGGGTTGAACCTGATTTTAAACAAGATAGTCTATTTTTACATGGTTTACAGTGATTTTAACACTCTGCGACGCTCCTCCACTAGCCAGTACACGCACTTCACTCACACTCCCTCTCGAATGCTGAGGCAGTTACTGTAGAGCTGGCTGAGGGGCGGGACTGATCTCAGCCTGACCAATCACACGACGCCATTCAAATAAGCCTCTTCTTCCTCGCGAGGGCTCTTCTCCTCATGGCGATCGTCGAGCAGACAAATTTAAACTGCAGAATGCAACTTTTTTTCTTTACCAACTGACTCCATGGTGGGAGCCCATTTCAGCCATTTAACATAGCCATTACACCTGCAAGTCTCTCATTCATTTCAAAAAGCATTTCCAATGTCCAGGACACAATTTTCCTGTTGCTACCCCTAGTCTTCCACACTTTTCTTTACCGCAGTTCATTTTAAAGCATTTCCAACATCCAGGGCACAATTTTCCTGTTGCTACCTCTAGTCTTCCACACTTTCTTTACCACAGTTCATTTTTAATGCAGGCAAAAATGCTGTAAACAATTAATGCAGGACAAGGGCGCACTCTTTGGCTTTACTGCTCCTTGATAAACAGTTGGCAATTTAAAAAAGCAGCACATGATCCACAGCACACAGCAACACTAGGGAAATTGCTTCAGCTTTTTGGGCTACCCACTGCCAGATAGCCAAAACGCTAGCCCTCTTGCCAAAGCACCTTCCTTCCCTGAACAAAATCCAAAGTGGTGCCTCCATTTTTGTAACCCCTCACCCCTGCCCTTTTAGCAAAAGGACCGGTGACATGCTGTTGAAGCTTCGGATACACAGCTTGGCTTGTACACTTCTTGGGTTTTCCCCACTGGCCCGACTCCCCTGCTGGCCACTTGATCTGTGGTCCATTTTTGGAATGAACCAATTATACATGTTGTGTCTCCCCAAATCACATTAGAGCCTTCGACTCCTAGAGAGAATTTTCCTTACAATTCCACATCTGGGTACTTCCCTCATCACTGGCCAAGTGCCTGAGGCAAAGTAGAAATCCACAAAGCAAATCCGTAGAGGTGGACCTTGTCACTAAAGATGGGGGGTCTCCCACCTCCAGCTCCCACAGCCCATACCCGGCCATTTCTCTGGAAACTAAACAATTCCTTTACTGAAAATTTGCAAATGTAGATTCTTGGGTAGACATACGTCACATCTCCTCTACATATCATAGAAACATAGAATTTGATCGCAGATAAGGACCGCTTGGCCCGCCTAGTCTGCCCATTTCCCTACCTAATGGATAAGCTGCAAATCCTAGTTAACCAGCAGCCTACTTCTTCCTACCCCCAACCCCTAGAATTGCCTTATGACTGTCCCATGCATTCTTGAATTCCACCACTGTTTTTGACTCCACAACCTCCTTCGGAAGGCCATTCCATGCATCCACAACCCTCTCTGTGAAAAAATACTTTCTTAAATTGCCTCTGAGCTGCCCCCTCTATCTTCAAATTGTGCCCCGTTGTTCTTACACATCTCTTTTTTTTGGAAGATGCTACCCTCTTGGACTTTGTTGATTCCCTTGAAGTACTTGAAAGTTTCTATCATGTCCCCCCGTCCCTCATTTCCTCGAGGCTATACATATTAAGCTCCTTAAGTCTCTTTTCATATGACTTCCACTGGAGACCCTGCACCATTTTAGTTTCCCTCCTCTGGACAGCTTCCATTCTGTCTATGTCTTTGCGGAGATTGGGTCTCCAGAATTGCACACAGTGCTCAAGATGGGGTTTCTCCAGCTGTCTGTACAGAGGGATAATAACTTCCTGTTTTCTACTGGTGATGCCTCTCCCTGTGCATCCCAGTATCCCCCAGCCCTCCTTGCTGCTCTCTCACATTGCTTGCACACCTTTAGGTCATCTGATGTGACTACCCCAGGTCCCTTTCCATTTTTGTTGTTGTTAGTATCTCACCCCCCCATTGTGTACTCTTCCCCTGGGTTTTATTTCCCAGGTGCATTACCTTGCACTTCTTAGCACTGAATTTAAGCTGTCATTACATTTGACCATTCCTCTAACCTTGCCAAGTCCCTTCTCATCCTTTCCACCCCACCTTGTGCATCAACTCTGTTGTAGATCTTTGTGTCATCTGCAAAGAGACATACTTTCCTTCCAGTCCCTCTGCAATGTCGCTTATAAAGACATTGAAGAGGACCAGTCCTAGTATTGAACCCTGCGGAACCCCACTAGTAACCCCCCTTTCTTCAGAGTGGACTCCATTTACTATTACCTCTGTGTCCTATTCTCCAGCCAATTCTTTACCCAGGCTGTCATCTTGGGACCCACTCCCAGGCTGGCTAACTTGTATATTAATCTTTTGTGTGGGACTGTGTCAAATGCATTGTTAAAGTCTAGGTAGGCCATGTCCACTGCCCCTCTCTGATCTACTACTTTGGTCACCCAGTCAAAGAAATCTATCAGATTTGTCTGGCATGACTTTCCCACTGTGAATCTATGCTGCCTTGGGTCCTGTGCCCCTCTGGCCTCTAGATACTCGACAATTCTTTCCTTCAGAAGTGATTCCATTATGTTCCCTATCACTGAGGTTAAACTAATAGGTCTGTAGTTTCCTGCTTCTGCCTTGCTCCCACTTTTGTGAAGGGGAATCACATCTATCCTCCTGCAGTCCTCAGGTACCACCCCATCCTCCCATGATTTGTTAAACAGGGTAGTCAGTGGTGTCACTAGTTCTACCCTTAGTTCTTTTAGAATTCTGGGATGAATCACATCAGGCCCCATTGTTTTGTCCACCTTCAGTTTTAAGAGTTTTTTCAGAACCCTTTCTTCTGTAAATGGGCTGGTTTCAACTTCTGTATCCAGAGTGTTTCTATGGTTTGTTTTAGGTACCTCCCCCTCATCCTTTGTAAATACTGAGCAAAAATATTTGTTTAGCATCTCTGTTTTTTCACAGTCATGCTCTGCCCACCCTCCCTCTCCTTTATTAAGCCTCACTATCCCACCATTGGTCTTCCTTCACTCCCTGATGTACCTATAAAAGGTTTTATCCCCCCTTCTTAACTGAGTTGGCTATCTTTTCCTCAGTTTAGGCCTTTGCTGTTCTGACTGCCTTCCCAGCTTCCTTTTGCTTTAACTGATACAGTTCTCTGTCCTGCTCCTTCTGTGATTCGTTGTACTTCCTGAATGTTTCTTTTTCTCTTGAACCTTCACTGCCACTTCCTTTGAGAACCACAGTGGTTTCTTACATTGTTTCATTTTGTTTATTTGCTTCACACAAAGGCTTGTTACCTCTGTGATGGCAGTTTTTATTTTTCCCCATTATTCTTCCATCCCTCCTTCCTGCCCATTTGCTAGTGCATTCCTTAGGCACTCACCCATTTTAGCAAAGTCAGCCCTCCTAAAGTCCAGTACTTTTGCCTTTGTATGGCTTGACTCTATTGCTATGTTTATTGTGAACCATACTGTCTGATGGTCGCTAGTTCCCAGATGGCTACCCACTCTGCATCTGTGATCCTCCTTCATCTCTATTTGAGAGAACCAGGTCTAGATTGCTTCCTCTCAAGTGGGCTCCAATATTAGTTGTCTAAGGCATGCCCCCTGTAGGGCATCTAGAATAACCCCCCTCTTCGAAGTGGCTGCTGCAACTGCACTCCAGTTAACATCTGGCATATTCAGATCACCCATCAGCAATATCCCCCCTTTTTCTGCCATTCTAAGTATACTTTCTATCATTTCCTTATCTATTTCCTCCCCTGAGAAGGTCTGTGCTCTAACCCCTGTGAAGATTGTGGTGCCATTGCCGGTCTCCAAATTTACCCACAGTGCTTCTTCTCCTACCTGTTTTCCTTTTGTTCTGTTGCTTTGATTCCTTCCCTTATGTAAAGAGCTACTCCTCCTTCTTTACCCTCCCTGTCCTCCTGTAGATAGTGTATCCTGGTATGTTTCCATCCCAGTCATGGTTTTGTGTTACCATGTTTCTGTGACTGCCACGATATCCAGATGTTCCTCCTCCATCAAGACCACTAATTCAGGAAGCTTGTTACTCAGACTACGAGCATTGGTATTCATTGCTCTCCATTTTTTGATGGCTTTACCTTCTGTTGCAGCATCCCCCACTGACCTTTCTACCTTGGTCTTTTTCTCACTTAGTAGCCAGTTTTGTAGGGGGAGGCTGGGATTTTCCTGTTACTTATCAGTGCCTCCCACCTTGACTAGTTTTCATCCCAATAAGCTCTGGACTTGAACCTACTTTTACTTGTTGCTTAGCCCATTACTCTAGGCATCCCACCATTTTAGTAGTTCAATCCCCACATTGTCACACAAGTCCAAAGGTGAAAAACGTAGGCTCTTTCAGGGAGACACTCAACCTCCAGTTGCAGGTGCTCCACAGGCGACTCTCAAGTCTTCTTGTTCTCCCAAATAAATTTGAACACATAGGCAGCTTCTCCTTTAGTAGCAGAACTAGGGGATTACACTAGGAATCTGCAGGGAACCCTTTCCTGCCCCCCAAAGGGAAGGGGCACTGAGATCCAAAAACAGCGGTCTCCACCACTTCAGTTATCTTCTGTGTCTCTCTCTCTTTAAGATGGAGACACACACCCTTTTTACTTAAAAGTAGCCCTCTGTCAGGGTTGAGGCTCCTAGAGCCTTACTGAGCTGCTTTCTCAGCAAGCTCCCAACTTCACACCACACTGAACTGACTCACACTCGACTGAAGACTGACTTCAAAACCTCACAATGTTCTAACCAACTCCCTTGCTGCAGATTCGAATGTGGCTCATGCAGCTGTGATAGTTCTATTGGTGATGTCATCCCTCAGTCTCAGCTGAGACTGAGAACAGAGTGAGACAGTGTGAAACCAATGTAACTGGAGTTTCACAAGCTGCCTTCCCTGCCTACCACTAGGTCTGATTGGGATTCTAGTAACCCCGGGTTACACATAATTCAATAAACTATGTACATTTAATGACCCAACCAAACCGCTAGCCATTCAAAGTTTTCTAGGTGAACCTATTACTAAGTTTTTTTTCCCTTTTTTTCTTCTTTTTCCCCTTATAATCACCCTCTGCAACTTTTTGCTGACCCTGATCAGTCATGGATTTCTGGGAATTCGAATTCACCACTTCCATTTCGGAATTGCCCCAAGGGGTAAACAAAGCGGCATAAGAATTCTTAGATTCTATCGGAGTGGGAGGGTCTGAGTAAAGTGATTTGGAAAATCTAGAACATCTTCTGCAAGGTAAGGATTTGGGGAAGGGCAGACTATCAACCTCCTTCTGGAAAGAGGAAATGTCTATATAACAAACTGGGGTCAGCATATCGGATTCCAGAAGTACCTGAACAGGGTTCTGGGGAACCTCCTCCTTTAATTCCAAAATATTGGGTTTACAAACAGGGTTATTAGGATCCACAGAAGGAGTAGGAATAGAAGAAGGGAGGGGAGTAGGTAAAGGTGCCAAAGGAGGAGGGGAGGGGGCACGGGGATGAGATGGAGAAGGATGTGCTGGATGGTATTGAGGAACTCCCTTTGGAACCTCATGGGTGGACAAAGCAGGCTCAGGTCTTGTGCTTGCTGAATAAGAAGCTCAGGGCTTATACAACTAGCCTTATTGTGTGCTGCCCCAGGGCATTCCCCAAAATTGTGACCATATTCTTCACAAAGGTCACAGCAAGTATGGTTCACACATTGTATCATGCTGTGACCAGTTTCACCACAATTGTTACAATGGGGTTTGTCACAGGTGCTGGAGAGATGTGTGTGGGATCCACATCTATAGCAGGCTCGAAGATGTCCTGCATAAAAACAGACCCCCCCGATCTCTCCCTAGGAAGAAGGAATTAGGTATATGCTCTATACCTGCCTCCCCCTGTCGTAGTTTTACTTTATACTTCCAACCTCCCATCCAGAAAAGCTCACTGTCAATAATAGCCTCAGGTGCACCAAGAAATGTCCTACCCAGAGTGCTCTCCGAGGAATGCCCTGGGGCAGCACGCAATAAGGCTAGTTGTATAAGCCCTGAGCTTCTTATTCATCTAGTAACATATTTAATCAAGGGTTTTGTTAGTGGAACTACTACAAAAGAGGTCCATGTTGTAGATGTCTTTACTTGCCCATACCTCTCCCAAAATAGTTCTAATGCATAGGAGGTTCTAAAACTGACATCGTAAATATCTTCACCGGAGATATTAATAAATGCATAGACTTCCTTAGGAGAAAAATGCAGATAATCTTTCAACAAAATTTTCCCAACATGGTATCTATCCAGCCTGTCCCCCAACCCCTCCTTATATCATATCCTGACAGCATTCCTCCGAGGAGCAGTAACTTGCTCCGAGTTGGAAAATAATTCAGATAATAAAGGCTTGGGGTCCTGAACAGAAGCTGATACTGAAGAAGGAAGAAGCCCTTTTTCTATATTAGTCCCTGATGATAACAGTGGAAAAGAGTCAAAATCTGGAGGGCTTAAAACAGTTGAGGCTTGATGAGATGCTCCTAAGTCCTAAGGGATGGAAGAGACAGGAGGATTAGTTGCCAATCTGGAGGAAAGCCCAGACTTCCATTCTGCTGTGGACTGTGAAAAGGGAATATCCCATGAAGGGTCTGGAGTCCAATTTCCTGCCTTTGTTCTGGTCCAACCTGTCCCTGTAAGTGCTTTTTGGGGAGACCATTCGTCAATATGTTGAGGAACTGTGGATTAATTAAGGCCAGAATCAGTGTTAATGGTATTTTTGTCAAAGGGGTTGTCAGCCTGGGTTTGCCTAATAGTACCCTTCTGTCTGTCTAAACTGTCCTGTTGCTTTCTGGAAGCTGCATGCCATTCCATTTTAGACAGAGACTTTGATGGAAAGAAGAAATCTGTGGCACCTTCCTGAGAAGTAGGCTGGGTCTGGTACTGGATTTTCACCCCCGATCCACCGCCATAGGTTGTTTGAACACAAACCCTGCCATTTTCGACAAAATAACCCCTGAGGTATTTTTCACACAAGTTTCAATCTGGAGGCATACAGTACTGCTCGAACAAGCACTTGGAGCCATAGAGAGGCTTTCCGCGTTTTCTGCTGTCAGATTGTCACTCGCATTTTTGGCTGTACAAGCCATAACTAAGGGAGCCTCCTGATTAACTACAAGCAGCTGTGCCAGTGAAGATTGCGGCTCTGAACAAACCAGGAGCTCCAAAACCTCTGGCGGGTGAGACTCGACTTTGACTTTTATTTCTATATTGTTTGGAGGAGTTGACTCACTTTCATTAGGCTCTGGGCACATACCAGACATGGTATTTTCACTGCCAGTTAGAAAAAAACAGGTTTGCATTTGAAAGTAGTGACTCACCCAATTCCTCCGGGCTGGTTTCTGTGACAGCAGAACCTTGTAAGGGTTTGACAGGCGTGGGAGCTGGGTTGACAGCCGGCAGGCTAGCCTGCAATGTGGCAAGTTGTTGAACCAGACGTTGCTTTTCCAATAAATGCTGTTCCTCTTCAAAACAGACTAGTTGTAAGAGCTCTCTCTGTTATACATCCAAATTAGCTTCTAGAGATAAATCCGTAGTTAAAACAGGTTCCATAAGCAAATCCTCCATTGAAACATAGACATCTGTGAAGTCTTCCTCAGAACCATTTGAGCTAGCTTTTAAACATTCATCTACAGCCTCTACCAAATGCAGATCAGGAGATGAGGCCTGTTCCCCTGTCTGTAGCATGACCGCACCCTCCGGTGCTCCAGGTGAAGTGGCCATCTGGCAGACTAACAACCCATCCCCCTACTGCCCAACAGTAGGGGAATTTCCCCGGTGTCCTGGCCAAATTTCCCTCATTCTCTAAAAATACCACCAACAGCTTAATCTGGTTCAAGGTCAAATGGCATTCATCTGTATCCCCTTCCCTGGGTCATGCCTGAAAATAGACAGGATTTATCTAATGCACTTACCATGTCAACAAAAATGTAATAATAATAATAATATTAACCAGCAAAAGCATACAGCAATGCACACATTTGTAGCACTATCATGAACCCATAAACACAGACATACATTGCCAGTAACAGTTAAATAAATACTTGTCTCTTTCAGTCACTTTTACAGACACACTGTTAGCATTCAACAACAATTCAAATATTACAGTTGTAATATGGCTTGTCATACTTATAACTTCCCTCAATCCTTTTCCTATTCTGAATGACAATAATCTGGCATTTTGATTTTTCCTGTTTCAATGAAAAAAAATGGTGGGGATATGCATCTGGTTTCAAGCAAGACTGGCAGAGTAAAACCAATAGTATCTAAAAGAGTTTGTGAAAGTGTAAATTGAGCATCTGTAAAGTGGCCGGCACATGAAACATTATAATCGGTTGGTTTCTAGCAGGCACATTTAACACCAAGTTCCCACTGCTTGCACTGATGGTTATCTTTAGGAAAATGATAGAAACTGTGTGCATACCCATTCCCATATTTATAACCAATGGCACAACAGTGCTTCATATCGGCAGACAATTAAAACTGGAAACAACAAAACTGAACAAAAAGTAACCACACAGACAGACAATAAAGTCAGTTAAAAATAAAATATACTGTAACAAACTTTAACAAGTTGATAGCTTATAAAAGCAGGGAAATAAAATGACTATATTGGTAAATAGGGCAGTAGAACTCACACTGTTTGCAGCAAACCACTCTAAGCTGTACTATTTAAACTGTCAGGAAACACAATACATTTTAAAAATAGGTCAAATATTGGCACAGGTGACTCCAGTACTCAGATTACAGACAAACTCTGCAATGATAGACTGCTAGACACATAAATCTGACAATTTAAAAGAAATTACGAAGGACTCAGTATAAGGAAAGGAGAGTGTGTTAAATCAAACCAAAATGCCCTGACTGCATCCTGTTGCTGACCGGCAAATAAACTGGAACAGCATCTCTGACAGATGGCAATGTTCACAGACCACCCACTGACATCATGACTCTGCAGATGCCAGCAGCCCAGCTTAGCAGATCATCTAGAACAAATTACAGCAGTTAGAGGAAAACAAAGCTACAAACATGCACAATTACAGTGTTTATTAAGCAGAGGGGTATAAAACAACTAGGCTACTGCTTTAAAGACATTTCTTTATTAACACTACCATTTGCAGTAAAAAATAAAGTGTTGTACATTATTTTTAAACACAGCGAAGGGATTATTTAAACACCATAATGATATGTAAAGTGGAAGGATACACTGAACAGTCCAGAATATGTGTTCCAGGATAAGACATTTTCCAGCTGAGCTTCAGCAAGATGGCTGTAGGCCCACCCACATCCATAATAAAAAAGGAAGTTTTACAACTGCTGCTCTTTTCTGTAGTTTCCTTTTTGAGCCTTAGGAACTACAGCCCCCACACTGCCTTACTGCTGCTACAGTTAAAGTATTGGTGGAGAGAGGAACTACTATTTTGTTGTTGTTGCTGTGTTTGTTTGTATTTAATACGTTCTAATGTAATTGATACAGCTTCACTCTTTTCTGCTTAGGGTAAGCTCCAAACTGCAACATCAGTTGACCAAACCAGGCAATTTTAAATCAATCCAAGAGAATAACTATTAAAATTAAAAAGATTAAAAGAGATATAGCACTAAAAAGTACACCCCCAGGAAACTCATTAGTCTCCCAGCTGGTCATTGAAAATAAAACCGCCCAGCAGCACTCAGGTTAGTTGTCTTACTACTCCTCTTTACCCTTCTACTGAGACTATTACCAATTGCATATAATCAGTGTCAGCCCCAATAGTCTCAAGGTACTGGAAATAAAAATTTAAAAATATAGGTGCTCTCTTTGCCATTTATTCACATATGGTTCATAGACAGTTCAGTTCAAACTCATACTGTTAAGAAATTCTGTAAAAACTCATACTACCAAGTCCCCTACAGTAAGTGATGTAGGCCCTCCAGTTTGCCATGTTCCGGTATTATTAAACTTCACAGTCCCCTCGCTGCCACGAGCACTGTTCCTGTCCTGTATAACCACAGGGTACTTCAGTAGTACTTGTCCAAGTCACCATTTTACCATTTTAACATTTTGAGAACTGCCAGCACACTCCTAACAGCTCTCTAAATCCTCTCATCTTCCATTCTCTTGACCCATCTTACTCTCTCCCTGCCCTCTCCATACTCTCACTATTTTCCAAAAATTCCAGCACTGCAGTAGGACTGGGTTGAATCGTAAATCCACAGAGAGGTTGTTTCCCTCTCAGACTCTCTCTTCTCCTGATCCACTTGAAGTCCAGACAATCTCAGTTCTCTCCTCCCCATGGTATCTTCCCAATTCGTTCTCTGTTTCTTTCATATTCCCTTGCACCATCCTCTATTTATCATTTGTATGCAGCCCTTGGCTTGTTACACCAAATTGCAGAAGTTGTTACTGAAACAATTTCAAATCTTCAAGGCTGTTGAGACTGTCAGTGTCAATACTCTCTTGCTCACTAGGAGAAATACATTTAAACCAAAGGAAAACTTAATCATCAAGTCTGAATATGTAGCACTTTCTGAGTTTAAAGAATAATACATCTAAGAATAGTGTACACCAGGGACTAGATTTTCAAAAAGCTCTTAGGTTAACATAGAGCTTCAAACAACCACCCTGCATGAGATCCAGGTGCACCAAATACTGTGCACCATATTTTGCAAGAAAAGTGTTCTCTGTGGCAAAGTCCTCCAAACTGATGCAAGTGGTCCACTGCCTCAAACAAATGATGAAAGGGATGAGAAGCTGTGTAAAAAAAAAATTGTGCAAGATGAGTAAAAAAAATGACTCAGGGAATGTGAATGGGACAAGTTGGGTCAAAAAAATGGTGCAAGTTGGGTTGAAAAAATGATGCAAAGGACAAGAATGATGCAAGCTGAGTCAGTAAACTACAGCAGATGAAATGACCAAGACTAAACCCTCAAAATGTTGTAAACTAGTCCTGCAGGGCATTTGGCTCTTAATAGTACCATAATCAGGTCTGCCCCCCCCCCCTCCACTGTTATGGGCCTCTTTACATGCTCTAGTGTACATTAGACCAGCTCTGGTTGGTCTATCAGTGACATGCATTTTAGGCACAAGGACAGAACTCACATTCTTCCAAAATCTCAAATAAGGGGATGGTGCATCATTTCAGGACACAAACATCTCTTCCAACATGATGCAGGCATTTTTTTAACACAGGCATGGAGCAAGTCAGTCTGGTACCTACAGACTTATTTTTGACACAAGCACCATTTGAAAATCAGAACTGATGTAAGTGTTGATGCAATCTGCTCCTTGCATCATGTGTTTTTGATGCAAGCACCCTGCATTATTTTCTGGCCTTTGAAAATCTAGCCCTATATGTTTAGTGCTAAGGAATAATTCTATTAATTTAGTTCAATGGTTCATCAGTTAGTGTGTCCAGAAATAGCTCCAAACATCTGTGAAACATCAGTACACCTTCACAGAGTAAGAAAACATTTGAGTGTAAAAATCATAGTGTTATATGAAATTCATAGCAGTTGAGTGCTGTGCCTCATATTTTAACTACTGTCTGATTTAAGCTTTGCTAAGTAGTCTTAGAAATCAAATAGAGGGATGATACTGAGGACGAGTGATTAGATCGCAGTCTCATGAACCAACAAATTCAGGTTGAAATCCCTCTAAGGTCACTAATTCACTGTTAATCCAAGCAAGCTGCAGTAACTCTAAGAGCAAGGCTCATGCGATATCAGGAATGATGGTGTTTTGTGACAGGATAAACTGGGTTTTGCTCTGCTTTTATCAACAAACAAGTGCTGATGTGCACTTTCCCAGCAAACTTATTGTACTCACTTTTTTTTACTTTTTTCATCCCCTACCCACCCCCACTAATTTCTGCAGAAGACAATATGTGCAGTAGTGTGGATCCAAGTGATGGTGTTACTTCAGCATTAGTGTCTAAACTGGAGCAGAGCAAAACAGACTCATCTACCCTGTTGGAGAAACGTGTCAGCAGTGTTAGTCCAGTCTATAATTTACTGTGGAAGAAAACAAAACGAACATGTTGCAGGTTATACCTTTTATTGGACTAAAAAAACATTTTTGAGACTAGCTTTCGAGAGTTAAACTTCCATCATTAGGTCAATATCACAGACATGCAAAAGGGAGTTTACATCTTGAACACTAGTCTCAAAAACATTTATTTTCATCTAGGAAAAGGTATCACCTGCAACATAAGTGTTACTTTTTATGTTGGCATGCTTGTGCAACCAACATCTTGTGAGTAGTGCAGCTTTGGAGGCGCGGTCACTGTTGGGCGAATGCAGGGCACGCACCAGTAGGTGCGTCCCTCATTCCCCAATCAGCCTCCATGCTGGCACCACACCATGCATACATAATGTGGCAAGCACATCTAAGCAAAGGTCTGCTACAATCTGAGCAAAGCTCATCAGACGCAGCGGACCTTCCCTGGACATGCTTGCCGACATTGTGTATGTGGCAGCCACCCAACTGCCGACTTCAGGGGTGCCCAATCCCCCTGCTGGCTTCCCATGCCCCAATGTATGTGCCAATGGGGGAGCCCACTTCCTGTCAGCATAAAGCACTCTCCCCTCATTTGTTATATGCCGAGGGGGGTGCCCAATCCCCCTTTGCTCTCTCTCCCCCCCACTTTCCTTGTGTGCCAACGGGGGTGACCAATCCCCGTCGGAATAAATTAACCCCCCCTTGTGTTGTGTGCTGATGAGGGTGCCTAATCCCCTGTCAGCTGCAGTAACCACCCCCCAAACAGTTAGGTGGTATGCTGGGAGCCCACCCCAGTGTGCCAAATACCCTGTAAAAAAAAAACTGTCCCGCAATGTTTTTTTTCTTCCACCCTGTAACACATAAACTGTCTCTTGTAGTCTCCCTACCTACCACCTGCACCCACCCACTGTGTACCCTGCCTTCCCACCCCCCACCCCATACTTACCTCCAGAGTCTTGCGCGATGATCTTAGATGGACCTGGAACACATCTGCACTCTTCAAAGCTGACCGTGAACTGAGGAAATGCCAGTAACCTGTATAATGTAATAAATAGGGTCTTTCAACTCTGATGCATATCTCAAGCATTTTTAGGAATTTTTGCACCAAATTTTCAACATGGAGTTTTTGGGGACCCCTCCTCATGAATTCTGTCACTGTTGTGACATTAATTGGTCCTGAAAGGTGATTTCACAGTCACTGCGTGGAATCATCTTTTGGGACTGATTAATGCAAGAACAGTGGCAGTGTTCATGAGATGGGCTCTCAAAAAGCCTAGGTTGCAAATCAGGTGGAAGAAATCCAAAAAATGGCTGTTTTATGAGCGTGCATTGCGCAGTTGCTTTGTACGCTCGTAACTTCGTGAATTCACAATATTTTCACTCCAGATTTTCAACATTGTCATTTTTCTACACCTCCTTCTGAAAAGTACAGCTGTCATTTTTCACATCCTGGCCGAAATGTGCTTCCGAACTTCTGGGGGACAATAGCACAGTCGCTATGGGAAATTGGTGTTTGGGGCAGATTATGAAAATTACAGTAATGCTGTTCATGAGCAGAGGTTGTAAAATGCCTATGTTGAAGATTTGGTGATGATACTCCATAAAATTACTGTGTTACAAGTGTGCATTGCACAGTTTGCATGCATGCTCATAACGTGCATTTGTAATATTTTCACTCTGGGTTTTCACCATTGGCATTTTTCCACACCTCTTGATGAACAGTACGGCTGTCATTTTACATATCCTGCCTGAAATGTGTTTTCACATGTCCAGCATAGAATAGCACAGTTGCTGTGTGAAATCACTTTTTGGGACAGTTTGAGGAAATGACAGTCGCACTGTACTTGAGCAGAGGTGCTAAAATGACTATGTTGAAAATTTGGTCCCAAAAGTCCATAAAATGACTGTGTTACAAGCGTGCATTGCGCATTTCCCGCACCTTGTAACTTCAAACTTTGCATGCCACATTTTCAACACTGCCATTTTTTTATACCTCCTTATGAACAGTACAGCTGTCATTTTTCACATCCTGTCCAAAATGTGTTTCCATACTGCACTACCAAAGCCAATGACAGCACGACAACATTTGCCATTGACAAATGTGTGTTTCATCTATTCTGATGCAAAGCAGTGTAATTACTTGTATTATGGTCTTGAAGTGGTACAGTTCTTTGATGATAGGGATCTGGCATGTGGCAATCACAGTTGTAACTGACCAGCCTTAGTTGTAAAGTGGTAGAGTTCTTTGGTGATCAGACCTGATACATTTTGCATCCTCAGCTTTAACCAGCAGAACTAGGTAGTGAGATTTTTGAGGTTGGGGATGTCTAAAGGTAGCAGTAAAATAATTCAAACTAGGTTTCAGTTTACAGTGCCACTCTGTATGTCTATGTAAATCGGAGTCATTATCAGCATAATGACTTCCTGTGCCTGTCTCCACCTCTCCATCATTTGTCTGTTCTTTCAATGCATGACTGTAGGTAAAACAAATGTTTCTGCTACAGTTTGTCAGATCTACATTAGTTAATTATGGAATTGTTCTTCAGGTGCTGACATTTGCCTCTGCCATAGTAAATACTTTGTGTAGTCAGCAGCATTTTTCCAGCTGCAGAACAGGCATAGAAAACAGAAAAGTGGCATGGCATTTGATTCATGGATAAAGTAGATCTAGTAATAGGAAGTGGAGGGAGTGGTGAGCAGAGACAGAGACAGAAGTGCAGGAATCTCATGCATATCAATGAGATAAGATTCCACTGAGGAAGTAGAAGGTAGTATGTGTCAGATCCTGTTGTATACTTCCTCTGCCCTGTACCCTCTCCTCTTGTTAGCAGTGTGTTGCATAGCGGTTGTTATGCAGCCACAAAAATTAACCAGGAAGGGGATAAAATGGAAATGCAATAGGAATGTGAGGGGGCAAGAAAAGTAATTAAAAGCAGGGAGAAGAAGAAGTAGAATGAGCAGATGGGAGAGGCTAAATAGAACTAGCAACCAGCTCTATAGGAGGATAAAATCAGCTAAGACAAATGATTTGAAGAAAGGGATAGTGAACAAGAGATAAATGTAGAGGTGGAGGCAATGCTAGAGACGAACAAGGTGAACAGAGAATGCAGATACACCAGAAACAGTTTTACAGTGAGGAATGGAGATGGAGCAGGTGGTAGAGGAGCAAAGAGAATTAGGGGAAAGGATTGAGGGACAAATAAAAGCAAAGTGGCAGGGAGAAGATTGGAGAGCTAGAATATGGCAAAAAAAGAAGAGCAGTGGAGAAGGTATCAAGACTCAAGGCATGGGATGTGAGAGAATGAGGTAGAGAGAGCAATGGTGGACAAGAAGCATGTTGTTTAGTTATCTTTTCATATCAATATTCCAAAAGGTTATCCCTTACAGTAAAACATATATAATGAAGGTATGTTAAATGCTTTACTGCTGGGAGACTAGACTACTAAGTTAGGAGTGATAGTACTGTCTTTGTTCATGACATCTTGCCCTAACCAAATGGTTCACTTATCTGAGACTAACACTTTCCCATGTTCTTCTTCAAAATGGGAGCTCTGCAGCTGGATAGGAAAGAGAAGGTCCATGTCATTCTGCAGAAGCAACAGCTTTAGTTTTTTATTGCCCCCATTTCAGCTGATTCAATATGAATCAATGGATCTTACACTTGTTTTTATCAGTTGATTTACCCAGGATATCCCAGCTGAAATGCAATATCAGGAGTCACAGAAGTGATGCCAGCCAAGTTAGAAACGATGCTGGAATCAATGCCAAAGTGACTGTATATATGAATGATTAAACTTATTGTGGAATTTAGGGCAATACCAAAAAATTCTAGAGGACAAACTTATAAAATAGAAAACAAATGTGATGACCATACAATAGTCAAATGAAGATGATCGCTTTCACTTCTATTGTTCAAATTCAGAGTAGTCCAGCATTCAACAGGATCATCCCAAACAGCATAGTCAATAGTAGATGCACCTGATGGAGAAAAATAAGTCCACTGTCCTCCCTTACCACTAGATAATCTTCCATTAAGTGAATATAAATGATATTCCTGCATACATCTAATAAAATCTAAACCTAAATTATTTATAGAAACATAGAAGATGAAGGCAGATAAGGACCGTAAGACCCATCCAGTCTACCCATTTCTTTTTCTGCCTTATGAATGTGCCATCGGCCTTTGCTCTGTCAATGGCCTATCTATTCATACTCATCTGTATTGCTCCCTTATGCCTATCCCATGCCTGTTTGAAACCCTGCACTGTATTCATATCCACCACTTCCTGAGGTAGGCCGTTCCATGCATTCACCACCCCTTCTGTGAAAAAGAACTTCCTCACATTATCCCTTACTCAGCCTCCCTCTAATCACATGCTGTGTCCTCTTGTCCTGCTATTTTTCTTATATTGAAACTTGTTAGACTCTTTCACCTTGTTAATGCCCTTAAGGTGTTTGAATGTTTTGATCACATCACCTCTCTCCCTCCTTCATAGCTCTAAAGCATAAATATTGAACTCTGTTAATCTGTCCTCATATGTTTTCTGATGCAGTCCCTGCACCATTTTGGTTGCCATTCTCTGGACTGCCTCAATTTGGTTAATGTCCTTGTGAAGGTGTGGCCTCCAGTACTGCAAGTAGTACTCCAGATGGGGCCTAACCAGTGTTTTATAAAGAGGGATTATTACCTCACTCTTCTGACTTGTGATACCCCTACTAATACATCCCAACATCCCACTAGCTTTACCTACTGCTTTAGTGGTCTGCTTGGATGATTTTAGGTCATCGGTGATGATGATGCCCAAGTCTCATTCTTCCCATGTGACTACCAGCAACTCCCCTTCCAGCCTATAGGTGGTTTCAGGGTTTCTCTTCCCTATGTGCATGATCTTGCACTTCTTTGCTTTAAACCCCAGTTGCCACTTTTCCGACCATTTTACTAGTTTATCCAGATCTCTTCTCATTCTGCCCACCACATCTGGATCATCTACTCTATTGCATATCTTGGTGTCATCTGCAAACAGACAAACCTTACCCTCCAGTCCATCTGCAATGTCACTGATGAAGATATTGAAGAGGACTGGCCCTAGGACTGTTCCTTGAGGTACCCCATTTGTGACTTGCATCTCTTCTGACTGTATACCATTTACCACCACTCTCTGTTTTCTGCCCGTCAACCAGTTTGTCACCCAGTTGACCAACTTCTGACCCACCCCGAGCCTACCCAGCTTATTAATCAATCTTCTATGTGGAACAGTATCGAAAGCTTTGTTGAAGTCAAGATAGGTGACATCAACTGCTCACCCTTGGTCCACCGCTCTGGTTACTCAGTCAAAGAAATCTTTGAGATTAGTTTGACAGGACCATCCTTTTGTAAACCCATGCTGTGTTGGATCCTGTGCTCCTATGGATTCCAGGTGTTGCACTATCCTTTCCTTAAGGAGTGCCTCCATAATCTTGTCCACTACTGAGGTAAGACTGACTAGTCTGTAGTTCCCTGCCTCCTCCCTGCTACCATACTTGTGGAACGGGATCACATGAGCTCTTCTCCAGTTTTCTGGGACCTCTCCTGTGCTCAGAGACTCACTAAACAGTTCTGATAATAGCTCTGCTAGTTCCACTGTTAGCTCCTTTGGTACCCTGGGATGTATGCCATCAGGTCCCATTGCCTTATCCACCCTGAGCATATTGAGCTCTTGTAGGACCCTTTCTTTTGTGAAGGGACTAGTGTACGCCTCACCCCCCCCCGTGTCCATGGTGCAGAGCTGTGGGTCCTGCCCCACCTTCTCTTCAGTAAATACTGAGCAGAAGCATCTATTTAGAAAAGATGCTGTTACATGGTCCACCTCTTCACATGCCCTCTTATCCCCTTTGATCTTAGCAATACCCCCTCTGGACAGTCTCCTTTCACTAATATATCTATAGAAAGTATTGTCACCTTTTTGTTTACTGTTTGTGCTAGTATTTCTTTGGTTTAGGCCTTTACCTGTCTTACTGCCTTCCCTGCTTCACTTAGGGAAGTTTGGTATGCCTCCCTATATTCATCCTGCTGCATTCCCTTATATTTCCTGAAGGCCAGCCTTTTGGCTCTAACCTTTTCTGACACTGTTTTTTGAGAACCAAAGTGGTTTCATTCTTCATTTGCACTTCCTTTTCTCTCTAACACAATGGGATGTTGCTTCAAGTATTGCATCCTTAATGCTTGCCAACTTTGCTTGTAACCCCCTCACCTGTATTTCTTTTTTGCCAGGGCTAACTTAACTCTGTTAGCCATCTTATCACAGTCAGCTCCTCTTAAGTCCCATATTTTTGCCTTGGAATGGAATAATTTAGTTCTAGTGGCCAAAATGAGCCATACCATGTGATGGTCACTGGCCCCCAAGTGACCTTCTACCTGGAGATCTGTGATAATTTCCCCATTAGTCGGTACTAGATCTAGAATACCCTGTCTCTTGTAGGTTGTTGAATTAGTTGTCTTAGGCCCTCCCCCTGCAGGGAATCCACCATGTGTCTAGTTCTGGCAGATGTTCCTGCTGGTATTGACCAATCTGTATCTGGCATGTTGAAGTCTCTCATTATCAGAACCTGCCCTTTAGCTGTCATGTTTGTATATCTTCTAACAGTAATGTGTCTATGTTCTCCCCTTGGTCTGGTGGCCTGTACACAACCCCAGTTCTTATGGCTGTCCCATTTCCTGTTTCCAGGGTGACCCACAGTTCTTCTGGCTCCTTATGTGTATTCTAAATTTCTGTAGTTTTGAAATTTTCATTGACATAAAGGGCCACTCCACCACTCTCCCTCTTTGTACCTCAGTCTCTTCTGAACAGTACATAGCCAGGTACTGAAGTCTCCCAAGTGTGGTTACTGGTAAACCATGTCTTGTTAATTGCTACTATGTCCAGTTTAGCCTCTGTCATTATTGCCCACAGGTCTGGGATCTTTGTGTGTTAGTTGTTGGGCAAGGTCTGGCATTTCCCCTGTACGTTGTATGGGGAGCCAGGCATTTTTCCTTACCTGGTGATGCAAATGAACTACAAACATGCTGAACTCCTGTTTGACCACTAGCTGAGTGGGGAAGGGTGCTCTTCCCATTTTACATATCAGGTGCTGTACCCCCTCTCCATTTGCTAGTTTAAATATTCTGCAAAGACGTCAAACTTCTGCCCCAATGTACTGACTCCGTCCTTAGATGCAGTCCAATAAATCTAAAGAACTTTCGCTCCCAAAACTTTTGCCAGTTCCCTACAAATTTGTGTCCTTTTTCCTTGCAACAGCCCTTAAGCCACATGTTTAGCTCCCCTATCTCCCCTTCTCTGACCTTCTGTCCATCTTCCCTCCTCTCCCAAACCGGCAGGATCTTAGAGAAGGAGATGCCAGATGAAATGGATGATAGTTTGTCACCCAGCCTGGCCAGGTGTTCATTGGTCTCCACAACTGACTGGCTGTTTGGGGTCCCTGGCTTTTCTATTAGGTAGAACCTACACATCACATATTGACCCTACACCTGAATTGTCCAGGAGACTGTCAAATGCATCTATCCTTGCATTAACATCCAACAATTTAGAGAAAGAAGCTGCATAATTCAGAGTCTTTATCTTATTTTAACAAAAGTGAAGAGAGACTGTAGCTGTATTGGTCATCAAAAGACTTGAGTCAGATAGTTTTATAGCTTTTTATTGAACCAACATGCTATTGCACCTGATGAAGGGACCCGTATGGCCCAAAAGCTTGTGTATATGTTGGTCCAATGAAAGTATCAAACTCCACCAACCCCTGTTTTAATAAAAGTGAAATAATTGCTTCATTGAAGGAAGGAAGAAAACCCACAACTTCTGAGAATACTTGACTAAAAAGATGCATACATGAATGGTGCAATAATCTCAATAAATTATCATCTCTAGGTGAAGCAATCTGGGCCACTGATTTACCACTTTGTAATTCTTTAATGACATGTATGATTTCTATGATATTTATTTCCCTGTATCATTACTGATAATGATGATTATAAGCAGAAAACCATGGAGCAATTTCCAGTTAAATATAGCCATGAGCGATAATGGGTGTGTAACCTTCCATCTTCCTGTTTAAAACAACAAGGTTGTTTCTCAAAAAATAAAACACCCACTATTCAATCCACACTTACTTTTTCTCTCTCTCTCCCCCTTCCCTTGACTACTACCTGTTATATCATAGTTATTTTGATTGCGCGCAGTGCAAGAAACATATTGGGACAGCTTGCTGAGAAGCAGGCTGTAGAGGCAGGGCACTTTTGTGGCCAATGCCCCCATAGCCTGCAAAGGCTTGATCCACTTCCCCCAATGCTGTGGTAGGCTGCTGGTGACACAAGTTTGGAACGTTTGCACCAACTTCAGATAATTTAGCTGCTGCAATCAGGGGCCGCCTCATCATTGCAGCGTAAGCTATCACTGCAATGAGGGAGAGACCTGATATTGCAGGGTGGGATGTAAAAACCCTGATATTGTTTGTGAACATGGCAGCAGGTTGCCTCCATATTCACAAATAATATTAGTCCCCATCACCATGTTTTTTCTGCCAACAGGGGAGCCCACTCCCCGTCAACAAAAAGGAACCCCCCCATTTGTTGTTTGCCAATGGGGTGCCCAACTTCTCGTTGGCTACAGCTGGCCCCCCTATAAAAAGAAAGCCATTGGTGGCATGCTGGGAGCCCACCCCAGCATGCCACATAGCTCTGTAAAGAGAAAAACATTCCCACAAAGTCTTTGTTTTTTTTTTGTACCTGAAGAAAAGGAAAGTGCCCCTCATAGAATCTCTACCCCCACTGCAACCTGCACCCACCCACTGTGCACCCTGCCTCCCCACACCCCCTTCACCCCATACTTACCTCCAGAGCTGGATGCGACAATCTTTGGTAGACCGGGAACACGTCTTCACTCTTCAAGGCTGACCGCGAACTGAGGAAATGCCGGTAAGCTGTATAATGTAATAAATAGGGGTTTTCCAACTTTGCTGCATATCTCTGCCATTTTTTGGAATTTTGACACCACATTTTCAACATGGGGTTTTTGGGACCCGTTCTCATGAATACTGCCACTGTCATGGCACTAATTGGACCTGAAGGGTGATTTCGCAGTCACTGCATGGAATCACCTTTGGGGGATGATTAACAAAAGGACAGTGCAGTGTATACGAGGTGGGCTCTCAAAAAGCCTATGTTGCAAATTTGGTGGGAAAAATCAAAAAAATGACTGTTTTACTAGTGCGCGCTGTGAAATTACTAGGCACGCTCATAACTTTGTGAATTTGCATTATTTTCATGCCAGATTTCCAACATTGGCATTTTGTCACACTTCCTTGTGAACAGTATAGCTGTCATTGTTCACATCCTGGCGAAAATGTGTTTTCACACTTCTGGCAGAGAATTGTACAGTTGCAGTCAGAAATCAGTGTTCGGGACAGATTAAGGAAATGACAGCGACACTGTTCATTAGCAGAGGTCCTGAAATGGCTATGTTGAAAATTTGATAATAATACTCCCTAAAATGACTGTGTTTAGCGTGCATTGAACAGTTTGCACACACGCTCATAACTTTTTGAATTTATAATATTTTCAGTCCAGATTTTCAACATTGCCATTTTCCCACACCTATATATGAACAGTGCAGCTGTCATTTTTCCAGACCTGGCTGAAATGTGTTTTTGCAGTTCCGGCACAGAATAGAGCAGTTGCTGTGGGAAATCACTGTCCGGGACAGATTAATAAAATGACAGTGATATTGTTCATGAACAGAGGTCCTAAAATGCCTACGTTGAAAATTTGGTGATGATAGCCCATCACATGAGTGTGTTACAAGTGTGCATTTCACACTTTCCATACACATTTGTAACTTTGCAGATTCGTAATATTGTCATGCCACATTTTCAACAATGGCATTTTTTCATTCCTCCTTATGAGCAGTACTGCTGTCATTTTTCACATCCTGACTGAAATGTGGTTTCACAGTTGTGGTACAAAATAACGCAGTCACTGTGGGAAATCAGCAATTGGGACAGATTAAGAAAATGACAATGGCACTGCTCATGAGCAGAGCTCCTAAAATTCCTAAGTTGAAAATTTGGTGACAAAACTCCATAACATGACTGTGTTACAAGCGTGCATTCAACTGTTTCCAAGCACCCTTGTAACTTCACAAATTTGTAATATTTTCACACCACACTTTTAACAGTGGCATTCTTTCACACCTCCTTATGAACAGTACAGCTGCCATTTTTCACATCCTGGCTAAAATATGTTTTTGCACTCCTGACAGAGAATAGCACTGTCACTGTGGGACATCAGTGTTTGGGACAGATTAAGATGGAATGAGTGAGAGGGGAGAGTGACCGAGCTCAACTGGGCTCTGTCAGGACTGTTCTAGATTTGTTTGTGGGCAGAAAAAGGCCCCATTGCAAGAGGCCAGTACAAAAGGGCAGCCTGCAGCACTGGGAGAAACAGAACGAGAGAGCAAGTGAGGGAGGTAGAGTGAGGGAACTCACCAGAGCACTGTCAGGACTGATGTGGATTTCTTTGTGGGCAGGAAAAGGTGTCAATGCAGGCATGGGCCCAGTAGAAAAGACCAGCCTGCAGTGGTGTGAGAAACAGTACGAGTGAGTGAGACAGGGAACTGAATGAGCTCAATGGAGCTCTATTACGATTGCTGTGGATTTGTTTCTTGGCAGAAAAAGGTGGCAATGCAGGCAGGAGCCCAGTACAAAAGGCCAGCTTGCAACCCCAGCAGAAGTGGAACGAGTGAGTGACAGACGGGGAGTCTGCAGGCTCAACAGACCTGAGTCAGGACTGATGCAGATTTCTTTGTGGCCAGAAAAAGCCACCAACAGAGGCAGGAGCCCAGTAAAAAAGGACAGCCTGCAGCACCAGGTGAAATGGAATGAGCGAGCTAGAGGGGGTAGTGAGCCACCTCAATGCAGCTCTGTCAGGACAGCTGCGGATTTCTTAGTGGGCAGAACAAGGTGCCAACACTGGCAGGAGCCCAGTACAAAAGAGCAGCCTGCAGCACCGGGAGAAACAGACTGAGCTAGTGACAGAGAGGCAGTGAGCAAGCTCAACACACCAATGCAATCAACATTCAGCATTGACAAATGCTTATTTTTACTTGCAATATCTGGTTGATCCTACCATTTAGTTAATTTTGTTAAACTGCACATTTGCAAGACCCCTGGACTTTCAAATGGTTAGAGTCCTGGACTTCAGAAGGGCTGATTTTATAAAGATGAGTGAATGCCTCAGGAATAACCTGGCAGAGGGAGGCAGAGGATTAGTGAGCCAAACTAAAAGAGGGCATAGTGAAGGCAACATACCTCTGTGTCAAGAAGGTAAGCAAAAGTAAAAGGAAGAGGAGACCACTATGGTTCTCAAAAGAGGTAGCAGAAAAGGTAAAGGCTAAAAGAGAGGCATTCAGAAGGTATAAGGAGACCCAGAGAAAGAAGGATAGGGAAGTATATCAGGAAAAACAGAGGGAGGAAGGGAAAGCAGTAAGGAGTGCTAAGGTGGAAAGTGAAGAAAGAATAGCACAGGCAGTATCAAAGGGGGACAAGATATTTTTGAGGTATGCCATAAAGCTATACCCACAGGATCAGAGTTTATCAGCACTGAAAAAAAACATGAAGGGGCAAATTGCTACAGACCCACACATCAGAGAACCTTTACTATTAGTGCCCACATTTTTCTGGTCTGTACAGTGTTAAAAAGTCAATTGCCTAATCCATGCTAGAAGGGTGTGTATTCCCCCGCGCACTTACAAACACTTGAATGCTTAAAGAGGGAGGGGGCACAGTACAGAAAGGGATCACAAAAAGCAGACATCTTGAACAAATACTTCTGCTCAGTGTTCACACTAGAAGGGGAAGGGAGGGACCACAAAAAGGCACCAGGAGCTTTAATCAGCAGGAAGTGGACACTAGTCCTTTTTCTGTGAAGAAAATCAAGAAAGCTCTCACTAACCTGAAGGTGGACAAAGCCATGGGGTGAGACAGGGTACATCCAAGAGTTCTGAGAGAGGTCAGGGAGATATTAGCAGCACCTCTGACAAAGGTAAGGGTACTGCACTTTAGGAACGCTGACTTTAACAAAGTGGGGGAGTGTCTCAGAAAAGAACTAGCAAATGGGCAAGAAGGTGGGGTGGAGGAACAATGGAGAAAAATCAAAACTGCCATCACAGAGACAACAAGCCATTGACAGAGGGCAGGACAGGGGTAAATGGAAAAATAGACAAGGGCAATAAGAGCAGGGATGGGGTGAAGGATAAAGCCAACATTTAATGGAAGGCAGTGATTACCAATGCCTGTAGTCTGGGAAACAAGCTTCCAGAGCTAGTAGCCCAGATGGTAGAGGAACACTTGGATATTGTGGCAGTCACAGAAACATGGTACATGGAGAACCATGACTGGGATGTCAACATACCAGGGTACACAATCTACAGAAGGGACAGGGAAGATAAAAGAGGAGGTAGAGTAGCTCTCTACAGAATGGAAGGGATCAAAGCTACAGAACTAAAAAGTAAAGGGGGAGGACGAGAGGCACTCTGGGTCACCTTGGAGACAGGGAATGGCATCACAGTCCACACAAGTGTTGTATACAGACCCCGGTTTCAAGGGGAGGAAATGGACAAGAAAATGATAGAGGGCATTCTCAAAATGGCTGAAAAGGGGGAGATACTAGTGATGGGAGACCTGAATATGCCAGATGTTAACTGGGCGACATGTACAGCAGCCACATCTAACAGCAGGATCATTCTCGATGCCCTACAGGGGGCATGCCTTAGACAGCTAATGGTGGAACCCACTTAGGAGAGAGCAATATTAGACCTGGTACTCTCAAATGGAGAGAGGATCACAAATGTAGAAGTCAGTGGACATCTGGGAACGAGCAACCACTGCACAGTGTGCTTCACAATAAACACAACCATGAAGACAAGCCATACAAAGACAAGGATACTGGACTTTAGAAGAGCTGACTTTGGCATAATGGGTGAATACCTGAGGAATGCATTAGCAGATGGCCAGAAAGGAAGGGTGGAAGAACAATGGAGAAAAATCAAAACTGCCATCATGGAGGCAACAAGCCTTTGTGTGAAACAAATAAAGAAAACAAAGTGGAATAAAAAACCACTATGGTTCTCAAAAGAGGTGTCAGTGAAGGTTAAGCAGAAAAAGGCTGCATTCAAAAAGTATAAGGAATCACAAAAGGAGCACAACAGGGAACTGTATCAATTAAAGCAGAAATAAATGGGAAAGGCAGTCAGAAAAGCAAAGGTCCAAACTGAGGAAAAGATAGCCAACTCAGTTAAGAAGGGGGATAAAACCTATTACAGGTACATTAGGGAGCATAGAAAGGTTAAGGGAGGATAGTGAAGATTAATAAAGGAGATGGGAGGTGGGTGGGGAGACAATTGAAAGGCAGAGATACTGAATGAATACTTTTGCTCAATATTCACAAAAAGAAGAGGAGGAGCTACCTAAACCAAACAATAGAAGCACTCTGGGTAGGGTTGACACCAGTCCATTACAGAAGAAAGAGTCCTGAAAGAACTCCTAAAACTCAAGGTGAACAAAGCAATGGGTCCTGATGGGATTCACCCTAGAATCCTAAAAGAGCTAAGGGAGGACCTAGTGACACCACTAACCACACTTTTTAACAAATTATGGGAAGATGGGGTGGTACCTGAGGACTGGAGGAGGGCAGATGTGATTCCCCTTCACAAAAGTGGGAGCAAGGCAGAAGACACCAGGAGAAAGGACTGCTGTGTGACTAAACTTCTCTGCTGGGACTAAAGTAGAAGAAGTTTTGTATTTGACCTTTAATTTAGGGTAAAAAAATTAACATACAAAAAAAAAGTGTGTGTTTGGGTTAACTGAATGGGTATCTGAAGAGTTATCTAGGTGTAAATCTCAGGTGACTGAAAGGACTTAACTGCTGTGAGGTTTAAATTACTTGTAGAAAGATCTGTAAGTAGGGGGGAGTGGCTTAGCTAGAAGGAAGCTACATTTAAAGACTGCTCAGAAAGTTTCAGCTAATAGCTTGGCAGAAGACACCAGGAGAAAGGACTGCTGTGTGATTGGACTTCTGCTGGGACTATATTGCCTCCGTCTCCTCCACCATCCCCACCCAAAGCTAGTTCTATTTTATAGGCACATAATTGACTGACAACAGGAACTTCCTGTTTAGGGGCGGAACTGAGTGATCACAGAACCACCAAGGACCCACCATCCTAGAAGGGCAAGAGTAGCCTCCGCCCCTCTAGCTGCTGGAGGTCTGCCTCTGAGCAAGTAAGTGGTCTACTGAGAAATATAGGATATTCTTGTCTCAGAACAGGACAATCAGGAGCTTAAAGGGCACACAGGCAGAAAGTAAGGAGAGAGAGAAAAAAAAACAGAGGATAGAATAAGGATTGCAAACAGTTAAGGGGCCAGAAATAAGACATGATTGGAGTGGTGCAGTGCAGTGGCTGTGGAGCAGCGGTCTTCGGGAGATGTTCTGGAGGATGCAGTGTTGTCCCATCTGCAGGCACCTCTGGGCTGAGGAGGAGGTTGCTATCTCCAGGCTGTGTTGGCCAGGATTTGTGGGACCTCCTCTTCCATCCAGGGACCACCAGTGCCACTGCCGCTGCCTCAGATGTTGCCAAGAAAGAGGAGCGGTTGGACCACAGTGGGCTCAGGGAGGGTGAGGGTGGTGGAACAGAGGCACATCCCTCCCATTGTACCTCTCCACAATTCCTATGCCATTCTGGCAAAGTGTGGTTCCTCTATGGAGGCACCCACAGTGGAGACCAAGGAGGATGCTGGGAACCTCCACAAAGGAGACCCACAGGAGGGTGGCAGGGGACCCTGCAGGGGAAGGAAACAACTCCTGGTGGGGGACTCCATTGTTAGGAAGGTAGAACTGGGGGAGGAAGGGGAGAGGAAGGTAAGGTGCCTGCCTGGCGCCATGGCTTGCAGGGACAGGAAGCGAATCCTCAGGATTGCCAGAGCAGCTGCATGGGGAGGGAGCTGGATGTCATTGTCCACCTAGGAACAAATGACCTGGCTAAGAAAGGGATTAGAGAAGTGCAGGAAGAGTTTGTAGAATTGGGGAGGGGCCTTAGTCAAGTAGCACACATGGTAACCTTCTCGGAGGTGCTAGCCATCTATGGGTGCTACCCATCTAGGAGAGGCTAGGGTGTTCCACACCATGGGATTCAATCAGTGGCTGAAAAACTGGTGTGGAGCTCAGGGATTTGGCTTCACTGGGGACTGGGGGTCCACCTGGAGTGATGCAAGCCTATACTGGCATGATGGGCTGCATCTGTCCGGGAGGGGAACCAGGATCCTAGGTGATAGGTTTAAATGCTTCATGCAAGCTTTTAAACCAGCCAAGGGGAGGCACTGAAAGGAGGAGTTAAATCCTAGCCCCAAATAATCAAGTAATAAGTGCGGCAAACACCAACATAGAGGTGTCGATAGGGAGAAGGGCAGGGGTAAATGGAGAAAGGATGACAAAGGCAAGAAGGACAGGGATGGGGCAAAGGGAGTAAGGCCATCAGGAAATGGAGGGTAATGACTACCAATGCCGTAGTCTGGGCAACAAGCTCCTGAGCTGAGTGGCCTTAATGGAAGGGATGCCTGGATATCGTAGCAGTCACAGAAACATGGTACACAGAGAACCATGACTGGGATGTTAACATACTCAGGTACATAACTGCAGGAGAGACAGGCAGGGGAGAAGAGGGGAGGAGTAGCTCTCTATGTAAAGGAAGGGAAAAGCAACTGAACAAAAGAGTAAACAGGGAGGAGAGGAGGCACTGTGGGTCACCTTGGAGACTGGAAAGGGCACTCAAATCCACACAGGGTTGTGTACAGACCCCATGTCAGGGAAGGAATGGACAAGGATATGATAGAAAGCATTCTTAGAATGGCAGAGAAAGTGAGATACTGTTGATGGGAGACCTGAATATGCCAGATGTTAACTGAGCACATTTGCTGCAGCCACATCCAAGAGCAGGGCAATTCTTGATGCCCTACAGGTGGCAGGCATTAGACAGCTAGTTTCAGAACCCACTCATGAGGGAGCAATCTTAGACCTCGTACTCTCAAACGGGGGCAGTGAGAGGATCTCAGATCTAGAAGTGTGTTGCCATCTGGGACAAGTGACCATCAAACAGTGTGGTTCACGCTAACTCAGCTACAGAGTCAAGCTTACAAAAGTGAGGGTACTGGACTTTAGGAGGGCTGACTTTGGCAAGATGGGAGAGTGCCTCAGAAAAGCACAAGCAAACAGGCTAGAAGGAGGTGTGGAGCAACAATGGGGAATTATCAAAACTGCCATCACAGAGGCAACAAGCCTTTGTGTCAAGCAAATAAACAAATCAAAATGAAGAAAAGCCACTATGGTTCTCAAAAGAGGTGGCTGTGAAAGTCAGGAAGAAAAAGATAGCATTCCGGAAGTATAAGGAAACACAGAAGGAGCAGGACAGAGAGCTGTACCAGTTAAGGCAGAAGGAAGCAGGGAAGGAAGTCAGAATAGCAAAGGCCCAAACTGAGGAAAAGATAGTCAACTCAGTTAAGAAGGGGGATAAAACCTTTTATAGGTATATCAGCAGGCGTAGAAAGACAAAGGGAGGGATAGTGAGGCTAAATAGAATGAACAGTGGGTGGGCAGAGGGGGACAGTGAAAAAGCAGGAATACTGAATGAATATTTCTGCTCAGTATTCACAAAAGAGGAGAGGGAAGTGCCTAATCCAATTAACAGAAGCACTCTTGATAGGGGGGTCGATCCCAGTCCTTTCACAGAAGAAAGGGTTCTGCAAGAACCCTAAAACTGAAGGTGGACAAAGCAATGGGTCCAGATGGAATTCACCCAGAATTCTAAAAGAATTAAGGGAGGAACTAGTGAAACCACTACTCTTTTTAATAAATCATGGGAGGATGGTGTGGTACCCGAGGACTGGAGGAAGGTGGATGTGATTCCCCTTCAAAAGTGGGTCAAGACAGAGGCAGAAACTACAGACCTGTCAGTCTGACCTCTGTGGTAGGGAAAGTGACGGAGTCACTTCTGAAGGAAAGAATAGTCGAGTACCTAGAGGCCAGTGGAGCACAGGACCCAAGGCAGCACGGATTCACAGCGGAAGGTCATGTCAGATGAATCTAATAGATTTCTTGACTGGGTGACCAAAGTAGTAGACCAGGAGGGGCTGTGGACATGGCCTACCTAGACTTTAGCAAGGCATTTGACACAGTCCCACACAAAAGATGAATAGTCAAATTAACCAGCCTGGGAGTGGGACCCAGGGTGGTAGCCTGGGTAAAACATTGGCTGGACAACAGGACACAGAAGGTAATCGTAAATGGAGTCCATTCTGAAGAAAGGGGTGTTACTAGTGGGGTACCGCAGGGTTCAGTATTGGGTCCAGTCCTTTTTAATGTCTTCATCAGTGACATTGCAGAGGGACTGGAAGGAAAAGTATGCCTTTTTGCTGATGGCACAAAAATCTGCAACAGGGTTGATACACAAGGAGGCATGGAAAGGATGAAAAGGGACTTGGCAAGGTTGGAGGAATGGTCAGAAGTATGGCAGCTAGGATTCAATGCAAAGAAGTGCAAAATAATGCACCTGGGAAACAAGAACCCAGGGGAAGAATACACAATGGGTGGGAGGTAGTAACAACAACAAAAGGAAAGGGACCTGGGGGTAATCATATCAGATGACCTTAAGGTTAAGCAAGCAATGTGAGAAGGCAGTAGGGAGGGCTGGGGTATACTGGGATGTATAGGAGAGCATCATCAGCAGAAAACAGGAAGTTGTTATCCATCTATACAGACAGTTGGTGAGACCCCATCTGGAGTACTGTGTCCAGTTCTGGAGACCCCATCTCCTCAAGGACATAGACAGGATAGAGGCAGTCCAGAGGAGGGCAACTAAAATGGTGCAGGGTCTGCAAGAGAAGCTGTATGAGGAGAGACTAAAGGAGCTTAATATGTATACCCTTGAGGAAAGAAGGGAGAGGGGAGGACATGATAGAAACTTTTAAGTACCAAAGTGGAATCAACAAAGTCCAAGAGGGTAGCATTTTTCAGAAAAAGAGACTTGCAGGTACAAGAGGACACAATTTAAAGATAGAAGGAGGGCAGTTCAGGGGCAATGTGAGGAAGTATTATTTCACAGAGAGGGTAGTGGATGCATGGAACAGCCTTCCTGAGGAGGTTGTGGGGTCTAAAACTGTGGGAGAATTCAAGAATGCATGGGACAGACATAAGGCAATACTTGTGGGGGGTAGGAAGAAATAGGCTGTTGGTTAACTAGGATCTGCGGCCTATCCTGTAGGTAGGGAAATGAGCAGACTAGATGGGCCTAGCGGTCCTTATCTGCCGTCAAAGTCTATTTTTCTATGTTTCTATATGTTTCAAGGCAGAAGCATGAAACTACAGACCTGTTAGTTTGACCTCAGAGGTGGGGAAAATTATGGAATCACTTCCAAAAGAAATAATTGTTCAGCATCTAGAGGCAAGCGGGGCACAGGACCCAAAGCAGCATGGATTCATAGCAGGAAGGTCATGTCAGAAGAATCCAATCGATTTCTTTGACTGGGTGACCAAAGTGATAGACCAGGGAGGGGCTGTGGATATGGCCTACCTAGACTTTAGCAAGGCATTTGACACAGTCCCACACAAAAGATTAATAATCAAGTTAGCCAGCCTGGGAGTGGGTCCCAGGGTGGTAGCCTGGGTAGCAAACCGGCAGCATAACAGGACACAGAAGGTACTAGTGAATGGGACACACTCTGAAGAAAGGGTGGTTACTAGTGGAGTACCTCAAGGGTCAGTACTGGGTCCAGTCCTCGTTAATGTCTTTATAGGCGAAATTGCAGAGGGTCTAGAAGGAAAGGTATGCCTCTTTGCAGATGACACAAAGATCTGTAACAGAGTTGATATACAAGGGGGATTAGAAAGGATGAGAAGGGACTTGGCAAGGTTGGAGGAATGGTCAGACATATGGCAACTTAGTTTCAGTGCAAAGAAGTGCAAAGTAATGCACCTGGGAAATAAAAATCCAGGAGGAGAGTACACAATAGCAGGGGAGGTACTAACAACAACAATAATGGAAAGGAATCTGGGTGTAGTCATATCAGATGACCTAAAGGTGGGTAAGCAATGTGAGAAATCAGTAAGGAGAGCCAGGTGGATACTGGGATGCATAAGGAGGGGCATCACAAGTAGAAAAAGAGAAGTGGTTATCCCTCTGTACAGACAGTTGGTGAGACGCCATCTGGAGTACTGTGTGCAGTTTTGGAGACCTCATCTACACAAGGACATAGACAGGTTGGAAGCAGTCCAGAGGAGGGCAACTAAAAGTGTGCAGGGTCTACATCAGAAACCATATAAAGAGAAACTGAGAGAGCTTAATATGTATACCCTTGAGGAAAGGAGGGACATAGGAGACATGATGCAAACTTTTAAGTACCTCAAGGGAATCAACAAAGTCCAGGAGGGTAGCATCTTTCAGAAAAAGAGATGTGTAAGAAAAAGGGGGCACAATTTAAAGTTAGAGGGGGGATGGCTCAGGGGTAATGTGAGGAAATTTTTTCACAGAGAGAGTGGTGGATGCATGAAACCACCTTCCTGGAGAGGTTGTGGGGTCTAAAACAGTGGGGGAATTCAAACATGCACGGGACAGACAAAAGGCAATTATAGTGCGGGGTTGCAGAAAGTAGGCTGTTGGTTAACTAGAATCTGCTGCTTATCCAGTAGGTAGGGAAATGGGCAGACTGGGTGGACCAAGTGGTCCTTATCTGCCATCAAAGTCTCTGTTTCTATGTGTGAAGCAAATAAACAAAAGAAAGCAAAAACCCACTATGTTTCTCAAAAGAGGTGGCAGGGAAGTTTAGGGAGAAAAAGGAAGCATAAGGAAACATAGAAGGAGCAGGACAGAAAACTATACCAGTTAAAGGAGAAGGAAGTGGGGAAGGCAGTCAGAATAGCAAAGGCCCAAACCAAGGAAAAGATAGCCAGCTCAGTTAAGAAGAGGGCTAAAGCATTTTGTAGGTATATTAGGGAGCACAGAAAGACCAGGGGAGGGATAGTGAAGCTTAATAAAGGGGAGGGAGGTAGGCAGAGGATGACAGTGACAAAGCAGAGATATTGAATGAATACATCTGCTCAGTATTCACAAAAGAAGAAGAGGGGGAGGTATCTAACCCAAACAATAGAAACACACTGGACAGGGGAGTCAATACCAGTCCATGAACAGAAGAAAGGGTCCTGAAAGAATTCCTAAAACTGAAGGTGGATAAAGCAATGGGACCTGATGGGATCCACCCCAGAATTCTAAAAGAACTAAGGGGAGAACAAGTAGCACCACTGATTACCCTTTTTAACAAATCATGGGAGGATGGTATAGTACCTGAGGACTGGAGGAGGGTGGATGTGATTCCCCTTCACAAAAGTGGGAGCAAGGCAGAGGCAGGGAAACTATAGACCTGTTAGTTTGACCTCAGTGGTAGGGTAAATGATAGAATCATTCTGAAAGAAAGAATTGTTGAATACCTAGTGGCCAGCGTGGCACAGGACCCAAGGCAGCATGAGTTCACAGTGGGAAGGCCATGTCAGATGAATCTAATAGATTTATTTGACTGGATGACCAAAGTGGTAGAGCAGGGAGGTGCAGTGGACGTGGCCTACCTAGACTTTAACAAGGCATTTGACACAGTCCTACAAAAAAGATTTAAGGGGAACATCCACATCACAGCGGGCCCCACCTCCAAGTGAAGCGGGGCCCGATTAGGAGTTTAATAAGTATTGCAATTATAAAGACTTAACGGGTCATATTTTATTTTAAATCTCATCTGGTTGATCCTGTGCCCTCCCTGCCAGCATTTTACAAACAAGAGTCCTCACTAGCTCACCCACAGCCATCCACGGCTGTCCCCAGTATGATGTTACCTGCAGGGAGCAGCTGAGGCACATCCATAGGACTAATGTATGGTAGCACTTTCAAAAAGCTCTGGTTTGGAGCCTACAATCCCCAGTGATATACCTAGAACAGGTACAGACTGCCACGGTGCCTGTCAGTCTGTGCCTAGTCTTGGTATAGCACAGACATACATAGGCTGCAAACCAGAGCTATTTGAAGGTACAGCAGTAGTCATCTATATTGCTGTACCTTCAATAGCTCCAGTTTGGAGTCTACATGTGTCCATGCTATACTGAGACCAGGCACAGACTGACAGGTACCCTGGCAGTCTTTACCTGTTCTGGGTATATCGCAGGGGACTGTAGTCTCCTAACCAGAGCTTTTTGAAAGTACTGCCATACGTTAGTTCTATGGATGTGTCTCAGCTGCTCCCCACAGGTAACGTCATACTGGGTACAGCTGTGGGACGTTGAGGGCACACTGGAGAGGGCTCTTGTTTGTAAAATGCTGGCAAGGAGGGCATAGGATCAACCAGGTAAGATTTAAAATACAATATGGCCCAGTAAGTGTTTATAATTGTAGTACTTATTAAACTCCTAAATGGGCCCTGCTTCACATGGAGGTGGGGCCCACTGCAACATGGGCATTTCCCTTTAACAAACAAGTTAGCCAGCCATAGAGTGGGTCCCAGAGTTGTGGCCTGGGTTAATCATTGGCTGGACAGCAGGACACAGAGGGTTATAGTAAACAGAGTCCACTCTGAAGAAAGGGGGGTTACTAGCAGGGTACCATAGGGTTCAGTACTGGGACCAGTCTTCTTTAATGTCTTTATAGGTGACATTGTGAAGGGACTGGAAGGAAAAGTATGCCTCTTTGCCGAAGACATAGACAGCTACAACAGGGTTGACACAGAAGGGGATGGAAAGGATGAGAAGGGACTTGGCAAGGTTGGAAGAATGGTCTAAAGTATGGCAGCTTAGATTCAATGCAAAGAAGTGCAAAATAATGCACCTGGGAAACAAACACCCATTGAAGAGTACACAACAGGGGCGGGGGGTATTAACGATAACAAAAATGGAAAGGGGCCTGAGGGTAGTCATATGAGATGACTTAAAGATAAGTAAGCAATGTGAGAAAGCAGTAAGGAGGGCTGGGGGGATACTGGGATGCATAGGGAGAGGCAACACCAGTAGAAAACAGGAAATTGTTATCCCTCTGTACAAACAGTTGAGAGACTCCATCAGGAGTACTGCATGCAGTTCTGGAGACCCCATCTCTGCAAGGACATAGACAGGATGGAAACAGTCCAGAAGGGGGCAACTAAAATGATGTAGGGTCTACACCTGAAGCCATGTGAATTGAGACTAACATTGCTTAATATGTATACCCTTGAGGAAGGAGGGGGGCATGATAGAAACTTTCAGTTCCTCAAGGCAAGCAACAAAGTCCAAGATGGGAGAATCTTTAAGAAAAAGAGATGTACAAGAACAAGAGGGCACATTTTGAAGATAGAGGGGGGACAACTCAGGGGCAACATGAGCAAGTATGTTTTCATGGAGAGGGTGGTGGAGGCATGGAACAGTCTGCCTGAGGAGGTTATGGGGTCAACAACAGTGGGGAAATTTAAGAATGCATAGGACAGATATAAGGCAATTCTAGTAGGAGGTAGGAGGAAATAGGCTGTTGGTAAAACTAGGATCTGCAGTTTATCCAATTGGTAGGGAAATGGGCAGACTGGGTGGGTCAAGCAGTCCTTATCTGCCATCAAAGTCTATGTTTCTATGACAGCCCTATTTAACAGATCACTGGAGACTGCAGTGGTGCTGGAAGACTGGACAAGGGCAGATGTAAGCCACTTTACAAAAGTGGTAGCAAGGAAGTGGTGGGCAATAATAGGCCTGTCAGCCTGACCTTTGTTGTGGGTAAGTTAATGGAAACACTGCTAAAGGAAAGGATCGTGGAATATCTTGAATCCAGTGGGTTACAGGATCCAGGTTAGCATGAATTCACAGGGAGAAGATCATGCCAGAATAATCTGATAGACTTATTGGACTGGGTAATCAAGGAGTTAGATCAGGGAGAAGTTATGGATTTGACATACTTGGATTTCAGCAAGGCTTTCAACACTGTTCCACATAGAAGACTGGTAAGCAAGTTGGGTAGCTTGGGGTGGTCAATAAGGTGATAACCTGGGTAAGAAACTTATTAGGGTATGGGGACTGAGGGTACTGGTTAACAGAGTCTTCTTTGAGGAAGTGAGGGTAATCAGCGGGGTACCTCAGGGGTCAATGCTGGGTCCAGTCATCTTTAATGTTCTTGTAAGTGACATAGTGGAGCACCTGGAAGGGAAAGTGTGCCTCTTTGTGGATGATACCAAAATCTGCAACAGAGTGGACAGTTGGTGGGGGGGGGGAGGCTGGAAAGGATGAGCAGAGATCTGAAAAAACTGGAGGAGTGGTCAAAGGTTTTTCAGCTGGGTTCTATTGCAAAAAAGTGCAAAATAATGCACTTGGACCATGGAAACTCAGGGATGGAGTACAAAATGGGGAGAGTGATACTGACAGTGACCAAACAGGAAAGAGACCAGCAGATAATCATATCAGATGACCTAAAGTTGGCTAGGCAGTGTGATAAGGAGGTGGCGTTGCCCTATGTAGATCACTGGTAAATCCCCACCTTGAGTACCATGTCCAGTTCTGGAGACCACATCTCAGGAAAGCCACAGACATAGTGAAGGCGGTCCAGAAGAGGGCTACCAGAATGGTGCAAGGTCTGCATCAAAAGCCCTACAAGGAGCAGTTAAAGGAGCTCATTATGTATTCCCTGGAGGAGTAGGTGGAGGGGAATATGATAGAGACCTTTTGAATACCTCATGGGGGTTGACAAGTTGCAGGTGGGGATATTTATCAGAGGAAAAGGTTCTCTAGAACAAGGGGACATGAATGAAGTTGGGGGTAGGTAGATTCAGGAGTGATGAGAGGAATGTGGGAGCTTTTCACGGAATTTAATACTTTTGTCTCTCAGTGAGCAGGGGGCTGGGGAAGAACCAGCTGCTGAGGTCACAGTAAAGGGGCTGGGTACTCCAGTTTAAAACCCTGCATTGCTAGCTAATTTATTAACTCTGCATTGCTGTCTGAATACATTGTACCTGCTGCCGACTTGATTTTTTTCCCTGGTGCACTTTCCTTCTATAGTGCACTTTATAGCTACAAGTGTCCCTGCATTTCTGAAGATCCAAATTCCTGGGTGAGAGACAGAGTGCCTGGACAATTTCTGGACTGTGTGAGCTTTTCACTGAATTTAGCACTTTTGTCTCTCAGTGAGCAAGGGTCTGGGGAAGAGCCAGCTACTGAGGTCACAGTAAAGGGGTGGGGTACTCCAATTTAAAACCCTGCTTTGCACACTAACATGAGCAATAGTTAGTGGCACGAGCACCGCTCGATACAGAAAAATAACTTTGTTTTTTTCTTGAGATCTTCTGTCTTACAAAGAAGGTATCTTAAGCCCTTATTACCTTAAGTGTTTGAAATAGTGAGGTAGTTTGTGTGGATTAGGGTATAAATAAGAGTATAGTACTAGTTAATTGTGGGTTTTAATTTAAAACAAATATTACCAAGTGTTTGTACACTGGGAGTAATACAGCTAAACAAGAGTATAGTACCAGTTAACTCAGGGTTTTAATTTTAAACAAATATTCCAAGTGTTTTTACAGTGGCAGTAATATAGCTAAATAAGAGTACAGCACCAGTTAATTCAGGGTTTTAATTTAAAACAAATATTACCAAGTGTTTGTATACTGGGAGTAATATAACATATTTAAAAGTTGATAGGTAAGAAGTGTAAAAGGTGCTATTTACTAAGTAGCTTGGTTTTATCAGGAGTACACAAAGTGTGAATATATTTAATTTTTGTAAGTTGATAGGTAAGAAGTGTAATAGGTGTTTATTTATTAAGTAGTTTGGTTCTATTTGGAGTATACTTAAGTAATTGTGAATATATTGAAAAAAAGTTTGTTCTTTGTGTCTTAATCTGATATTAGATTCCGTATTATGTATTTAAAAAAAGAAAGAATATATAATTACAGCAAGAGGACAAATAAAGGTATTTATATACTTTCTCCGGATTAAGTGGTTGGTATTATGCTGTTTGGTGAGTTATATACCTTACAATTTGGAATTTTCAACTGAAACTGGATCTTTCTTCGTTACTCAAATAGTGGCTATAAATTAGGAGCAAACACAGACGAATGTAAAAATCCAGAGAAACTTGTTTTCCAAAAATTGGAGGAAGTTTTGTTTGGAAACACAGATTAGAGTATTGGATCCTCACCATTTGCATTGAAAATTATGTGAGGAAAATGATTTATATATAGTTTTATTATTGTTAAGGGGAGATATTGAATTAAATCCAGGCCCTAAGGGAGATAATAAAGAATTACACTTGAAAATATACATGATAATGTGAGGAGTTACTTCAACAAAAGCTGTGGCACACACACACCTCAATAATCTTTGGAGCCAGATCTTCTTATTTTATGTTTATTCACCAACACCACACTTGACGACGTTTCGGACAAAAGTCCTTTATCAAAGGTAGGAAATTGAAAGAGCTAGTGGCACCTTTGGGAGTAAAGCAATATATAAAAAATTCCACTAGGTTTACAAATGCCTCATCTGAGGGAACTGCGTTAGATCTTATGTTTGCCTCCCCACATGTTGCTGTAAGATCTGTAGGGATACTGCCACCTTACCTTGGAGATCACAGTTTAATTTTTGCTATTGTAAATTGCTCTCAGTATAAACAGTATGAACTTAGTACAGGTTGGGTTAGAAATATGAGAGTTTTTTTCTGCAGACACATTTAATAAGGACATCCAAAATGAAAATTGGGAAATATGTTGTTTGATTCCCAATCTGGATTTGGCTATTGAATATTTTGTAGATACATTTATGGAGTTATGTAATAAACATGCACCAAAATGTAAGGTACAAAAGAGGAATGTGAAGGCTCCATGGATTAGTGATAAATTGATAAAAGCCATAAGAGTAAAAACAGGTTATGGAAATTAGCCAGAAAAACAAAATCAGCCAGCCTGCTGGTGCAGCAGTTGGATTTCTACCTGCAACACCAGTGATCCGGGTTCAGGAATGGACTTGGGTTGCTGGAGGGCCAGCAAGGAGAGAAGGAAATGAGCGTCCGATGATGGTTTGCCTTCTCAGGGGGGAAGGTGAATATGCAGCTCGATGCCTGCTGACTCCTAGTGGAGGCTGGAAGTACAGCAGGACATCGGCCCCAATACACTAGGGGAGTGACGGACGTTGGCGTATGCCTTGACGTCAGTGGCACATCACTTCTCAGGGGAGCAAAGCGGAAAAATGGTACCAGGCCGATTGGGTGATGGCCTTCCAGAACCCTCACCACCGGGCTCCCGAACCTCTATATGCCATCCCAGCAGCACCTAAGGATCATTGGTTGGTAGCCAGGGCTGTTCTCCTACAGAAGTAAGAGACCCGCCTGTTGAAGGGATACACCAGAGTTACTTGGAGGCTGTCTGCGATGTGAGTCAGTAGGGGTCGGAGAGTAGCCGTGGTGGGAAAGTTCATGTGGGGGCCTGAAGAAGAGACCAGCCAGGTGCAGGGGAGGAGTAAAAAAAAAAAAACAGAAAAGAAAAACAAATCAAGTAGGGATTGGGAAAATTTTAAATCAAAAAGAAACTATTGTAGAAATCAGATTAAAAAAAGCAAAGAGTAATTTCTTTAGGAATAAGGTGGAAAGAAACACAGATCCCAAAATTTTTGGCAAACAGTTACTGATATTATTAGTCCAGGACAAAAAGACAAGTAACAAATAAAGCAAATAATTAATGAAGGGATTAAAAAGAAGAAAAAAAAACAAAGGAAATCACAGATACATTAAATGACTATTTTGTAAATCTACCTGAGATTGATGTCAAAATTTTACCAAACTCTATAGTGCAAGAAAATATGATGTACAAAAATGGATACCCCCCTTTTTGATTTAAGAAATTAAGCGTATCTGAAGTAAAGAAAAATTTAAGACAGATAAAAGTGCAAAAATCTCTAGGCCCTGATGGAATCGAGGGTAATTTTCTTAAAATAGCAGCCAACTACATTGCACCAATTGTAACATACTTGTTCAATTTGAGCCTAAATTTAGGTACTTTTCCACATATATGGAAGCAGAGTAAAGTTACCCCAGTTCACAAGGGGGGGAGCTCATTGTGAGCCTGGAAACCATCACCCAATTGCGTTGTTATTAATACTTTCAAAAAGCTTGGAGAAACATGTACATGGTCACATAATAGCATATTTAGAGAAGTATAATCTATTGACACCTTACCAGGCAGGTTTTAGGACTGGCTACTCAACTGATTCAGCACTAATAGAGCTAAATGATTTGGTGGCCACCTCATTGGATGCAGTTTTGGAAACAGCAGTCCTCTTTGTGGACTTATCAAAAGCTTTCGACCTGGTGGACCACTCCCTACTACTGCATAGGATTTGCAATGGGTATTACTGACGCCCCTGAAATGGTTAAAATCCTATTTGACAGAATGATCACAGAGGGTGGCGGTATCCCAGGATTTGCCTAGTAGTAAAGAGGTAACATGAGGAGTCCTACAGGGGTTCATATTAGGACCCCTGTTATTTCTAATATTTAATAATGATCTACCGCAAGTGGCAACATTTTCAAAATTAAGACTTTATACTAATGATACAGCACTGGTCTCTAGTGGAGTGGATACTTTGGATCTAGAAATTAAAATCTAAAAGGTTTTACAGGGGTTGGGGAGTGGTTCACCAGGTCAATGCTTGTCATGAATACAGGGAACACAAAAGTACAATATTTCGGCTCAAAAAATAACCCTAAACTGAACATAGTATCATTAGAAAATAAAATAATTGAGCAGGTGAATGAATATCGTTACTTGGGAGTGACATTTTATGCTGAGTTAACTTTTGTAAAACACATCTCAGAGATGATTAAAGGAGTTGGTAAAAAAAAAAAGAAAATAGGTGTACTAAGATGAGCTTCAAAATGCCTGGATGGAAATACAAGGAAAAAGATAGTAGAACAAATGGTCCTACCCACCATGGAGTATGGTAATACTGTTTATAGGGTTACATCCAAACTTATGCTGCAGAAAACAGATAAAGTTCAATTTAGATTTGTTAGATTTATACTAGGCTGTAATTTTAATACACATCATTGTATTGTGTTGAAAGAAGTAGGATGGCAAACAATGGAATCCATGAGAAATGTGAGATTGCTAAGCTTGATTCATAGATTTTTGATAAACTATCCTGAACATTATATTTCAGTTGTCTGTGAGTCTAGAAGAGAGAAACAAACTAGAGTATTGGCTGGGTCTGTACATGAAAATAAGATAAAAATAAATGTGTGTAGGACTAGACAAGGAGAGAAAACATTAAATTATCAAATTGCTAAACTTTGAAACAAACGTCCTCACTCAATGAGAACAACAATTTGGTTCACGTTTTAAAAATGAATTGAAGCATATTTATCCTATTGTTTGTAGATGTTGACGAATTAAGGAGTTTTTGCATGGGTACGTTTATTGTTATTGTTTTGCACGCTTGTGTTTATGTATTTTTCTACTTCTGTTTTAATTGATGTAACATTTTACACAGGGCTGTCTTGTAAATAGAGTTTTTCCCTTATGGCAGATACTCCTGTATAAAAATAAAGCTTTTTATCCAGTACTTCACAGAAAGGGTGGTAGATTCTTGGAACAGCCTTGCAGTGGAGGTAGTGGGGTTAAAACAGTGGTGAGGTCCAAACTACCTGGGATAGGCACAAGGGAATTATTGGGGTGGGGGGGGTAACAGTA
Source organism: Neoceratodus forsteri (assembly GCA_016271365.2). Lineage (NCBI taxonomy): Eukaryota > Metazoa > Chordata > Ceratodontiformes > Ceratodontidae > Neoceratodus > Neoceratodus forsteri. The sequence goes on along the minus strand of CM057455.1, from coordinate 1,134,482,565 downwards.
CCATTGATGAAGTAGGGTCTCCAGCAAAAATGAAGATTATACAAATGGGTAGATTGGGTGGGCCCAGCAGTCCTCATCTGTCATCAGTTTCTATATTTCTATGAAAAGTTTTAACAGAATTGGTGAAACATGCTGTGCTCAGGTCCCACCAGCCAGGTTATACTAAGGATCATACTACAGTAAGGATGGAAACAGGAGCAAAAATGCAGTTTGCCCACACATGCTCCCAAGTACCTCATTCAACACAATAGTGAATCCTCCCACCAGATAAAATATATTTATCCAGTCTTTTTTTTTTTTACTCTTGCTTTGTTTTGCTGATTACAATATCCAATGGTACACTATTCCATAGATTAATAATTTGTATGGTATAGAAATGCTTTTGTTTTTTAGTTCTAAATCTCAGTCCCTTCATTTGTAAGGGGTGCCCTCTAGTTTCTGTGGGAAAGTTTTTAAATTCAGTGCCCATTTCTACCTTTAAATATAGATAATTTATAACATCAAACTAAAAGAGTAGGTCACCCCTCATTCTTTTTGTTTCTAATGACACCAATTTCCGATATTCTAATCTCTTTTCATATGTTCTGTTCCTAATTTTGGCATACCTTTTTTGTACACTCTGAAGGACTTTCCTTTCACTCATTTTGTAAGGGCACCACAACTGTGAGGCATACTCTAGGCGCAGTCATGCATCAGCTCTAAATAGTGACAGTAATATTTGTTTGTCGCTTGATGGAATATTCTTTTTAATTGCCTCTATAATTTTCCTTGTCTTGTTGACTGTTTGGTTAATTTGTTGTTTATTTTCAGTTTCCTTGGATATACAAATCCCTAGGTCCTGTTCATAACTGGATATCAGCAGTTATCTCCCACATAACGTACAGTCATTCTGTGGATTTCTGTGCCCAGGATATAGTATTGTACCCAAGATTTATTAACACTTATCCATGTTTATTCTTATGCCCCATTGATCGACGCACTCATTGATTTTGTCCAGGTCCATTTGAATATAATCTGTTTTGGCTTCAGTGTCACATGGGTCTTCTAATTTCAAGTCATCAGCAAACTTCACAGTCCAGTTTAACACATTAGCTGTCATACTAGAGATGAATATTTGGAATAGAGTTGGGCCCAAAACGGAGCCCTGAGAGACTCCATTTGTCACCCCACCACACTAGATATATCTCCTTTAATTACTACTCTCTGTGTCCTGTCTGCTAACCTTCTATCAATCCATTTTATTAGAGAATTGTGAATTCCTAAATTTATTAGATTTTAATGATGGCACAGTGTGGCATTAAATCAAAGGTCTTACTGAAGTCCAAGAAGATACATATGAACATATGAACATCAGAATTGCCAGCAGATACAGGTCAGGTGGGCTGTGACTCAGCACCACCAACACCTGGCTACCAAGCTCTGGCCAGCCCTGCCAGGTCCTGTCTCAGTATTAGAGCTGTGATTCAGGTGCCTGCAAGTGCACATAGACCATCAGTGCACACCTACACCTCATAGAGTAGGTTTGGGCTAAAGTGCCGTGTACCCTACTGCTGCTAACTCTCAACACAAGACTGACTGTGCGATGACAAAGTCGGCTTCCTGATAGCTTCTTAATTGTACAGGCCACAACCTACACTCTACGTGAATTGTATAGTGTCACTTATATTCTCCTTAGATGGACTTGCTTTAGCTACCCCCACTGGTGTATTGTACTGTTTATATCCTATGTTTTCCTTTACCACTTTTAATTATTGTATTCTACATGCTATTATTATGCTGTGTACTATGTTGATGTTTTGTATTTTTGACGAGGAGCCTTTGTAAATGAGTCTTTGATTCAAAGGTTATAAATCTGATTTACTCAATAAATAAATAAATATGGTCTATCTAGTCTGTTCGAGTGTGCAGCACTTCAGTCCATTGGACTACAGCTGCCCCTTTCCCATTAACTCTTCTGTCCCTAACTGCCCCCCTGTTATGTACTTTCCCCTTGAATTTGTCACACCCTCTCTTGAAGCACCTCGCAGTCTGCACTGATATTAGTTGCTCAGGCAGTGCATTCCACCCTGTTACCACTCTTTCAGTAAAGTAGTGCCTCCTCCTTTCCCTCCTGAATCTGTCCCCTTTTAACTTCAGGGAGTGCCCTCTGGTATCTCTTCCATTCTGGAGAATGAACCCACCCTGGAGGCCTACTCTGTTCATCCTCTTCAGGTACTTGAAGGTCTCAATCATGTCCTCTCTCTCTCTCTCTCTCTCTCTCTTCTATCCTCCAGAGTATACATGTTGAGCTCTTTTAGTCTTTCCTCTTTAGTTCTATCCCCCAACCCCTAGATCATCTTTGTTGCTCTTTGCTGCACTGCTCCAGAAGTTTGATATCCCTTTCAAGTATGGGCACCAGAACTGCACTCAGTACTCCAAGTGCAGCCTCACAAGGGACCTGCACAGGGGCAATATAACTTCACTACATCTGGATGTAATCCCCCTTGCAATGCACCCTAGCATCCTGTTAACCTTAGCTGCTGCCTTCCTACACTGGGCTGAGTGGTTTTATTTGCTGGCTACCAGCACCCCCAGATCCTTCTCCTTGTTGGATGTGTACAATTTGATACCATCCATCCAGTGGCTCTATCCTGGATTTTTGGCTCCAAAATGCGTCATCTTACACTTCTTGGCATTGAACCCAAGTTTTTTACCCATCAGACTAGCTTCCACCCTATACTAAGACTCCTCAACATGCAGGTCAGCCTTCTGTGTAGCACTGAATTGAAGGCCTTGCTGAAATCCAGGTAGACTACAACTACCGCATGGCCCTTGTCCAGTGCCCTTGTGACCCAGTCAAAAAAATCAACCAAGTTTGTCTGACAGGATCTGCCAGTGATGAACCCATGCTGTCTGTCATCTAGCAGAGCATTATCCACAAGAAAAGGCACCAGCCTTCTTCAAGGATAGATTCCAACAGTTTCCCACTATTGCGGTGAGACTCATCTGTCTGCAGTTCCCTGGTTCATCCTTGGTCCTTGGGGAGGTACCCAGACCACCAGGGATATTGGACATAGTTACTTGTATGTACAGATGCCTGTGATCAGGCAGGCAGCAGTCCACTGGACCACCAGGGATATTGGACTTATTTATATTTTTCATTATAAATGCCCGCAATCGGGCAGGCAGCGGTCCACTGGACCACCAGGGAGTTTGGGGATAGTATTTTATTACTTAGCCCGCGATCAGGTGGGCAGGTCCACTGGACCACCAGGGATTTTGGGGATAGAATTATTTTACTTTGCCCGCGATTGGGCGGGCAGCAGTCCACTTGACCACCAGGGAGTTTGGGGATATATTTCTTTATATATTACAAATGCCCGCAATCAGCAGACAGTGGTCCACTGGACCACCAGGAATATTTGACAGAATTCTTATTTTTTTTTACAAACGCCCATGATCAGGCATGCAGTGGGCACCGCCAGGTGCAGCCAGAACTCGGGTGGCCGTCCACAGGTGGCAGCTGCCGTGTTGCACCCTGCAATGCAGCAGCTCACGTGTGGGTGGCCAAAAGTTGTTCCTTTTTTGGGGGGGGGGATCAGCTTTGTGCTGGCGCAGGTAGGGGTTGCATATGCATGGTTCTGCACATCCCAGGCTGAATATCGGGCTATGCAGTGTATGCATGGGCACGCCCCCCCCCACCTGCACCTGCATACATTACTGATGCACTTCTGTGCATTGGGATTTGTGTCGTGCACTTTTCCATTTTGAATGTCGCGCCAGGGCATATCAGTGGGTTGCACATGGCGCAACACTGTTGCACCATGTGCAACCCTTTTGAATATCTGGGCCTCTGTGTCTAATACTTCAGCCATCTCATAATTATTATGATGTAATGTATCTCAATGCAGAATGGGTTCAACCCTGCCTGCCTTTTTTTAAAGAATTTATATTGTTAAAAAAGCCCTTACTGTTTTCTTTCCTAGCCTTTAAAGCTAAATTTAGCTTAAAGACTCATTTAGCTCTTCTGATTTTCCTTTTACGTATCTTCTGCATTTTCATAAAAGCATCCCATTTTGTCCCCTGATGTTGTTTTTGTGTATTTTTTATGTAATTTATTCTTTTTTTTGTAATCTTTTAATTTTATTATTGAGCCACGGTGGTTTATGTTTTTTATACTTTAGTGGCTAGTTTTCCATTTGCAGGTTATACAGACCTGCCACTAGAGGGATTCTTGGTCTTCTACATAAATCACTGTATTCATTCATGGGCAATATAGCCTGCATTATCATTCTACTTCTTTCCCGGTTCTGCTACAAGGGGACTTGTGTCTGAAGGGTGGATGGCCACTAACTAAGCTGCTCCTGCTCTCCTTGTTCCCCTTTCTACTGTATTTTCTCATCTAGGTTTTAAGTGAGTACCTAGGTGGGCAAATTTCTTGCCTAGAAAATATTGCACTAATACAAATCACGAGACCACTCAATCTGGGACCATGGCTCTCCTTATTGTGTTTTTATTGCTCTAAGGTGCAGAGTTTTCAGCAATACAGTGCACCAAGTACCTCAGTGCAATTCAGTTCTCCAATGTACCTTATCAATACCTAATGTTATAACAGTCTACCGCGCAGACACTATGTCATTCTCCCTCCCTTTAGCCTATTCCACCAGTTAGCCTACACCTCCCTTGCTACTGTCCTCACCCATGTCCACCAAAGCACTTACATTGATCACGATCAACTGTCATTACAGTGGTGCCGCCTCTTGCGCAGCACGATATGGGTTGCCGCGAAGAAATAAAAAAGCAGTCTCCATTCCTATAAGCTCCTTAAAGAAAGTTATACTTCTGCTTCTTCTCTGCTCAGGAAATGTGGAGCTCAACCCTGCCCCCCCCCACAACTTACCTCGCCTATTGATTTTGCTGAGGCCACAGGTCTCAAAATGATGATGGTCAACATTTTAAGCCTGCCTAAAAACTTGTAATAGCTGCAAGCCTGGGCTGCACACGCTAACCCAGACCTTATCATAATTACTGAGTCGTGTTAAAAAGACTAACACTGATCAACAAATATCACTGCAGGGCTACAATTTATTTAGAGCAGATAGAGAGTCTAGAGGCGGGGGTGTGATTATCTACGCCAAATCTACGTACTTGGTCACCAATATTAGTTGCAAATCTCTAGCCAAGGAATTTGAGTTAGTTTCGCTGAACCTTCATCTCCCCTCCTCAGAATGTATCACTATCCTAGGTGGCTACAGACCCCTGTCTGGTGGTGATGAAGTCCTTAATCTTCTGAAATCCATGTTCATAGATGCAAAAACTGAAACAATATTTCTAGGAGATCTAAATATGGACTGGCTGTCACCTAAATCACACGGCCTCAAATCCCTTTGTGACGAGCTAGGTCTTAGGCAATTAGTCAGTGAACCTACTAGGAACAACACTCTAAATACTGCCAACAGTTCCATTCTAGATGTGGTACTAACCACCCATCCACACAAAATATCTCATTTGGCAGTGTTTCACAACAACATGAGCGATCATGGAATTGTTGCTTGCATAAGATCTGAAATTAAGGCCCGTCCGCAACCCATCTTTATAACAAAAAGATCCTTTCGCAAATTCAGTGCAGTAAACTTCCTATCTGACCTGAGCATGATCAGATGGCAAGATCTTTACCTAGCCAAAGATGTCAACAAGGCAGCTTGCATCCTTAATGACAAACTCACTACAATAATAAATAAGCATGCCCTTTCATCAAAGTAAGGTACGGAACAATTCCAACCCCTGGTTCACCTCGGATCTCAAGGCAGCCCTTATAGCTCGAGATAAGCTCTGGGCTAAAGCTAGACATTCCAAAGAATCTTTGGATTGGCAGGCCTTTAGAACAGCCAGGAATAATCTGTGAAAAACTTTGCTCTGCTAAAGCTAACTATTATATTTCTACTCTTGAACAAGCTAAAGGTAACCCTCATAAAATATGGAAGACTATCAAAGCTATAGAAGGACGGCCCATGGCTCCCTCTGTCCCAACAAAGATAGTTGCAAGTGGTAAGATTGTGGAAAACAAGTCCCTAATCCTGGAGGAACTTAACTCCCACTTTGCCACAGCTGGATTAGCTTTTGACTCGTCACCTTATGCTGGTGCTGCGGTGAGCCAGCATACCCCTCCTGCCACATCTAGTCCTGCACCCAGCCCCTTCCAACTGCGTGAGATAACTTATAAAGAAGTAGAAGATTCTCTTCTTAACTTAGACACCAAAAGCAGGGGACGATGGCTTGGAACCCTTTTTCCTAAGGTCAGGCTACACCCATCTCACTGCCCCAATTCTCCACATCTTCAATCTTTCCATTACATCTGCCACTGTGCCGCCCTGCTGGAAATCAGCACATATCCTCCCACTATTTAAATCTGGTGACCCATGCGATGTAAACAACTATAGGCCTATCTCCATATTGCCTATCCTTTCTAAAGTTCTCGAAAAACTGATCCATATTCAGTTAAAATCTCACTTGGAAACCTTCTGTCTCATTAACCCAGCTCAATCTGGCTTCTGGGCTAATCATAGCACAATCACTGCACTAGCAAAAGTAACCAATGATTGGATCTCTGCTATAGATGCTAAGAAGATAACTGGTGCAGTCTTTTTGGACCTCAGCAAAGCTTTTGATACTGTTGATCACAAACTATTAGTCAATTGCCTTGCAAAGTTGGGTGCCACATACCATACCACCCAGTGGTTCTCTAGCTACCTAACTGGAAGATTCCAAAAAGTAAAGGCGAAGGCTTTTTCTGCTGTCTTGCCAGTTGCAAGAGGAGTCCCCAAGGATCCATCTTAGGCCCTATCTTGTTTTCTCTGTACATTAATGACTTAGATGCTAACATATCTACGTCCAATCTGCACTTTTTGCAGATGATACTGTGTTGTATACTTCTGGCTCATCGTTATCTGAAGTCAAGGAGTGCTTACGTGACTTCACACAACTTGAGCATAATCTAATAAAGGCAAAGCTTCTGCTCAATGCTAAGAAGACTAAAGCAATGATATTCTCCGCAGTGCTGTCTCAGGCCCCCAATACCCTTGCCCAAGACTTCATTGTCACCACGCTAAACGAGCCTCTGGAAGTTGTAACCAAATTTAAATATCTAGGTATCTGGATCGACAATAAATTATCTTTCAGCTGACCACATCAAGATGTCTCTAGAAGGCTAAAAGCAAGGTTAGGTTTCTTCTACAGAAATAGGCCCTTTTCACCCTTGAAACTCCGAAACAAGCTTGTACAGGCCACTTTTTTCCCCTACTTGACTATGGCAATGTAATCTATTCCTCCACCACTCTTGCAAATCTAAGTAAACTGGACATCCTTTATCACCGCAGTGCTACGTTCATTACCAACCCTCACTGCTCGCACCACTGTGACTTATATGCAGCTGTTGGTTGGACATCCTTACTACTAGACGCCTGCTCCATGCTGGGCTATGGACTCTTAAACTGCTCCTGCAGAAATTACCAAGCTATCTCTCTTCCGTGTTAGTATCTCATATAGTGCATACCGCATACCAAGAAGAAAATCTGACTTTATTATGCTTGACATACCAAGGACGCTGACTTCCTTTGGTAAACGTGGTATTGCATATGCCCTTCCTCTATTTGGAACCAATTACAAACCGCACTGAAACTAACTAGCACAGTTTCAATAAACTTCTACAACTCGCTAAGTTCAGCCAAAATAAAAGACACCTGTAACTGTCATTAAGTTTCTTCCTTCCCCATGTGTGCCATATTTATCCACTGGTGGTATAGTTGATTTGTCATATTAACTGCTTTCCTTCCTCTACTCCTGGCTTTATCTTTGCATATGCTCCACTGCTACTCTATCAAATCACCTCCCCCATATCAGTTGTAGACTGTTGTTTGTTCTAGCTGCCAAAATACTGTATATGTATTGCACACACTAGTCATCATGTTTCATTTATCAGTATGCAACCTGTAAGTCGCTTCCCTGTCTCATCAATGTTTACCACCTGCGGTCACCCTATGTGGTACCCTTGTATGTATATCCAGCCTGTATCATGTAACGTGCATTTCATGTATATACTGTTATTACCTATCTGTGTTTGTACTTTAAGTGTTTATGTCACAGGACCTCCTTGTGAATGAGCTTGCTCAATGGAGTTTTCCTGCAATAAACTTGAACTTGAACTTGAACATACTTGTTAGCAAGTATCAATATTGTTTCTTTAATAGTTTTCTATGTATATTCTGTGGTCAGAGTGTGTAATTTTCTGTCCCACTTCATCACTGAATGCTCCTCTGCAATTTTCTCAATATTTGTCCTGCCGTACTGTAAAATAGTTGTTTTGCCATGGCATTCCCTAACATCACATTTTACTGTAAATGTGATTGTTTTATTATCACTGTTACCAATAGGGGGCTTTATTGTGCAGTTTTCAGCTTCTAAGTAGTCCGTGCCTAAAACTATATCAAGAATGTTATTACGTCTGGTAGACGCTCTTAAGAACTGGACTAGTTGTGTTCTTTCACAGACTGATAATAACTTCTTTCCACAAACACTATCTGTATACAGCTATTATCCCATAAGATGTCAGGCAAACTGAAGTCACACATTGCTAATAAATCCCCTTGTTCACTAGCTATTTCAGTTTCAGCTAGTAACCCATCATATATATAATTTGTACAAATTGGTGGGTGATAACAGAAAGCTATTATTAATGGATTAGCAGTATTTCTAAGTAATTTTATCCATATGCTGTGTAGCAACATTGTATGTTTTAATACGATCAATAATGTCTACCGATTTAAAACAGTTCTTCACAAATAATGACACTGTTCAACCTTTTCTTTGTAAACTATTATATGACGATTTGTTAAATCCATTGATATTAAATTCCCATTCTGATTTTCACCCTCCCATGTCTCAGAGATGGCTACTATGTCTGTATCACTAATGCTGACTAATGATTTTATTTCATCTATTTTATTTAACACATTTCTTGCATTAAACAGCATGAATTTAAAGGGATTTATTTTACAGATGTCAGACTTCTTATGTATCTTTTGGCTGATGTTAGTGTGAAATTTCGGAGGAGGGAACATTTTCAAAGAGATGCGCCAGCACATCTCAAGAAATGCACCATAGTGCGATATTGAAAGAGTGGAGATGTGCCATGCATCTCCGACTGCACCAAAGTGCAGTGATAATGTATGCAGCACATCTCCAGGGGGTGTGCCCATGAATATGCATTGTTACAACCCACACGTGGCAGAGCAGAAGTGTTAGGAAGTACTTGTAGTTTGTTTAAACATTTGCCGATGTCTGCCATTTTTGCTGCCGTAGACACATCACCATTGTATTTAATTTGTCTTTGCTACATATATGGCTATCTTTAAATCTAACTACAGAATCCCCAATAACCATTTATGTGATATTGTTGATTCTGTTGCATACCGATTGGTATAGTCATGATTTTTCATCATCTCAGCCTTTTGTACTGCATTAGTTTGCTGTGGTGTTCCTTTACTGGTCTTATCAGTCTTTTGATTTTGTGATACCATTTTACCTGTTGGCTGGGATGTTTCTTCACAGGGTGACTCATTACTTGGTACAAAGTATATGTTATGAAGCGGTATAGCACTATCCCTAGGAGCTATAGCTTGTCTGCCCTTTTTGATATTTTTCTGGGTTGCCACACACCAGCCTTGATCTTCATTTTCATAGTTTTTTTTTTACTTGACTTTCTAGACTTGGGCTAACATCTAGACTCCCATTTTCATGAGTTCTTTTTCTCTTCTCTTTTGTTTTGGCATACAGTATGTGTCTAGAGTTTCTTGTTCCATATTTCGGACAAACTGCTTAGTTTTATTAATTTCTATGGTTTTTCACAAATCTAATTCTAATCTCTTGGTTTCTTCCTGGACGGAGGCTACAGAAGTACACTGAGAACAAGTGTTTGTACAGTTAATGTCTTTAAGAGGCATACATGCTGCATGCATGCTCTGAAACTGAAGGGTGATGACTACAAGGGGAATGCCAGGGGTCACTGGTTTAATCAGAGGGTGGTGGCAGAATGGAATGGCTCACCAGATGAAGTAGTTCAGAGTCCAGACATGACCCAGTTGAAGAGAGCACTAGATAGGGTCCTGGAGACTAAAGGCAGGGTGGTGTTTCAATATCTAGAGAAACAAGTTATTATGGCTAAGAGCTGATAACCTGCTATGATCCTGTGAATCCTATGAATCACATTTAAAAGAGATCCTTCTCCTACTATGAATTCTAAAATATCCCTAGTTTTGATCATTTGGTTCCCTTATATATACAGTATAATTCAGATAAGTTTCCTGGCCTATGTCACAAATGCACTCCACAGGTCAGGCCCTCTGCTCCCACTGTGCCAAACCTTGAAGTGCAATATGTGGACAAGAGACAAACAGGGTAATCCTCCTGTCTGTTTTGGGTCCGAAACACCTACTAGTCTTGAGTCCTGAGGTCAAATATGAATCCTTTTGCACTAGCACATCCAGTTGATAGGATCAAATATCACACCCTCTTCAAGGAAATGCAGTGCAATACTTAACCCAGTAGGCACCCAGTCTGGTTCACAATTCTCCTCTTTTTGACTCAATAGAGAACTGGGTATTTTTTATCTTACAGCAAGATAGTAACACACTTTAAGCCCTTAACAGTTATGTCAGCTTATCAGCACTGTCTCAGTAGTCACATACAAAAATAAGAAAAGACTCATGCAGAATTAAGGAAAACAAAAAGTTTACTACAATTAAAAAAATAATAAATACATACAAAACATAGAACATATATGCATAAATGTTTACAGTCCAAAAGAAGTGGAAATTGCAGAAACAAAAACGCCTTGTACTTGAATTTCTAGTTCTACCTTCATTTCAGTTTGGTGTTACCTATTTTGACAGAAGTGCTTTTTAGTTCAGAACACAGTGTGTGTATTTGCTTAAGAGTCCAGAGATAGAAGATCACACTCCTTTCAGCCAGAGTGATAATAAGCCAAAATGTCCCTCCCATCCTGTGAGGTCACAGCTCATGAGGTCACTGTTAGTCCTGTAATTAATCTGTAACATGACCAAGTATATCCAAAAGGGTGTAATTTTACTGCTTGCTTGAAATCTGCAAGACAGCAATATTAAATTATAACAGTCTCTTTGATCAGAGCATTCTTCTTTAATCTTCAGATCATCTTCTTGACAACAATTTCTGTCCTAGTGGTGAGAGATGTAACAGGTAGCTGTTCAGAAATTGTTTCATCCCAACAGGTCGCAAAGTGCATCCTGGTTCCTGGACCTCAAAGTAATGAATGGTTTACAATGTGTGATAACCTGGTGTCCCTATATTCCCATTAAGTCTTGCAGCTATAGCCCAGATATTTAAAAGGGTTGTGCATGGTGCAACAGTGTTATGCCATGTGCAACCCACTGATTTGCCCCGGTGAGATATTCAAATGGGAATTGTGCCTGGCAAAAATCCCGATGCACTGGAGTGCATCAGTAATTTATGCAGCACAGGTGGGGGGGGGAACGTGCCCATGCACACTCTGCACATCCCGATATTCAGCCTGGGATATGCTGAGTCCATGCATGTGCAACCCCTACTTGCGCCGCACAAAGTTGAGCAAAAAAAAAAAAAAAGAACGGCTGGCCATCCACAGGTGAGCTGCCGTATTGCATGGCACAACACGGCAGCTGCCACCTGTGGGTGGCCACCTGAGCTCTGGCTGCACCTCTGTGGCAGCACCCCCCATGCCCGATTGCGGGCATCTGTTCAAATAATCATGTCCAATATCCCTGGTGGTCCATTGGACCACTGTCAGCCTGATTGTAGGCTTAAGTATAAATAATAGGATTTCCAATATCCTTGGTGGTCCAGTAGACCACTGTCAGCCTGATCGCAGGCTTTTGTAATAAATAAAGAATTACGTCCAATATCCCTGGTGGTCTAGGCCCCCTCCCACCTGCCCACTGAGCCCCACCACCCCACCTCCACCAGTCAGCGGTGAGCGGACACCACCTGCCTACCACCCCGCTGCCCACCGACTGACACCATAGGTAGGGCTGTATGCCCATTGGTCCACAGCATGAGTCAATCAGCCTGCAGCCCATACCATACTACAGATTCCAGATATGTGGTCCATTCACATATCTGGAATGTGTAGTACGGTATGGGCTGCACTCCTCTTGGCTCATGCTGTGGACCAATGGGCGTACAGCCCTACCTATGGTGTCACTCAGTGGGTGGCGGGGCAGCAGGTGGGTTGGGTGTTGCCACCCGCCGCTGACTGTGGGGGGAGCAGGGTAGTGGGGATCAGTGGGCAAGTGGGGAGGGGGGTACCGCTAGACCACCAGGGATATTGAACGTAATTCTTAATTTATTACAAAAGCCTGTAATCGGGCTGACTGCGGTCCACTGGATCACCAGGGATATTGGAAATCCTATTATTTATACTGAAGCCTGCGATCGGGCTGACATCAGGCCACTGGACCACCAGGAATATAGGAAATCCTATTATTTATACTGAAGTCCATGATCCAGTTGTGGGACACATTGCCACGCTGGGCAGGGGGCATCAGTCCCCGATGGCTGCTGCCTGGCAGGGCACCAGGCACTAGTCACCAGGGATCAGTGCACCTGCATGCAAATGGCCCCATTTGCACCTTGCATACATTATGGCCCCATTTGCATGTGCACTTTTGAATATCACGGTTGCTGCACATAGCGCAACGGAACTTGTTCTAGCGTATCCCCTGCTCCACTCTGGCCACTTGCGCTGGTGCAGTGCCACTGTGCCATGCACACTGCGGTGGTCAGGGTGTGATATTCAATGATGCTGTGCCATAATGCAGCTCCATTGAATATCGTCCAGTCAATGCCCCTGCACAGCCAAGTTTCGCTGCACCCAGGCTTACGCCACAGCCTGGTGCAGTTTGAATATCTGGGCCTATGTGTCAACACAGAAAAGGAAACTAGCTATTCAGCTACAGAAAGCAACTGCTCTGAGGTCAAAAGGTCAGACCTCTTTAAAAGCTAGTCTTCCAGATGGGCCGGCTGACTCTGCCGACTCTGCCTTGTCTTATAAGCAGACATTTGAAAACATATATTTATAACAAAATTATATATACATAGCTAGTAGATGGTTATCCCCTACACTCCTCCCTCCTAGACTGAACTTGGGGAAATCTATTCCTAAGGGTGGGATAAATTCCCCAAATTCAGTTCACTGCTCAAACTGACATGATAACCCATCTGCATTTGTATTTGCTGCCCCTGCCTTGTGAGCAAGGCCATTTGTTTTCATTTTTATTGGAAAAACAGGTAAAATTCTGGAATTTGAGCTGTCTGAACACCGGTTAAAGTAAAGATTTCATGGAATATAACGTTTTATACAAGATCAGTAAATCTGCAAAACTTGCATTTTTCTTGTATTTGCTTCCTCTACTATGTTCAATTTGCTTTATTTAATGCTTTGTATTGCAAGCCTTTTTTATTCTGATTATTTATACACATACTAAAAGAATGACCGCAGAATCCTGGTGAAATACAGAATTGAAGTAACACTCACCGGTGCAATTTCCAGAATTTAAAGTCTTGAAATGGAATTTCATTCTTTTAATCACTGTAAATCAGTGGCCTTGCCTATGAATAACAGTCATGTCATACCCTGCAAGGCAAGGCTCCATCTTAACAGCCTACCATTTCTTTTACCCATTTGTGTCAGTCAAACCAGGGGGTTGTGATCTGTTTGTACCGCTAAGTGCTGCCCGTATAGGTATGGCTCTAACTTTTTTAGTGCCCACACCACTGCAAGGCAATCTTTCTCCACTGTAGAATAAGTCTGCTCCCTGGGAAGTAACTTCTTAATGAGGTACACTATTGGGTGATCTTTCCCTTGGTTAGACGTTTAACTAAGTACTGGCCCAATGCCCACATGTGAGGCATCAGTCTAGACTACAAAGGGTTTACTATAGTCTGGACTGACTAATATAGGAGCACCACACAGTGCTTCCTTTAGTCGTGTAAAGGCTCGTTCACAGGCTGGTTCCCAGGTAAGTTTTTTATGCATTCTTTTCTTCAACAGGCCAGATAGGGCAGCAGCCAGGGCACTGTAGTTTGGCACAACTTTTCTATAGTACTCTGAGGTCCCTAGAAAACTCCAAACCTGCTTCTGTGCTTCAGGTCTGGGCCATGCCTTGATTGATTCAATTTTTGCTTGATTAGGACAGAGCTGTCCCCGCCTACTATATGCCCGAGGTACGCCACCTCAGCCATGGCCACCTGGCACTTTTGACTTTTACAGTAAGTCTGGCTTTCTCTATCCTGACCAGCACTTCCTTAAAGTAGGCAGGTGTTCCTCCCACCTGGCACCGATGATGGCAATGTCATCCAGGTATGTCACAGCATATTCTTCAGCACCATTTTACACCTGGTTTACCAACCTTTGGAAGGTGGCTGGGGCATTCTTCATTCCAAAAGGAATTACTTTAAACTCAAATAATACTATCAGAGTGATGAAGGCTGACCTCTCCCTAGATCTGACAGGTAACTCTACCTACCAATACCCTTTTGTCAGGTCAAAAAGTGGTAAGGAATGTTGCCCCTCCCAATTTGTATAGTAGTTTGTCTCTCCATGGCATTGGGTGGGCATCCAACTTCCTGACTGTGTTGAGTCCATGTTAGTATGCACAAATATGAGTACAGCCATCTAGCTTGGGAACAAGGACTATGGGTGAGGCCCAGGGCTGTGGGATTACCCTTAAATCCAGCATTTCCTCCACCTCCCTCCTAATGTCCTTTTGGATGGCCTCTGATACCCGATATGCTGTCTGCCGTATGGGCGTTTGCATCCCTGTCTCTACATCATGCATCACTAAGGGAGTTAGTCCAGGCTTGGTGCTAAACAATGAAGCAAAGTCTGCTAAAAACTTCCCTTACTTATTGAATCTGGTCTGGGGTTAGCTGGGGTGACATTTTAATTGCCTCCACAGAGGACTCCTGCTTTCTTTCTTCCAGCAAGGCCAGAAGGGCATCTGCTTCGTCTGTCCCTTCCCCAGGACTACACACTGCAAAGACCATGTCAGCCCTATTTGCATATGGTTTCATCATGTTGATATGGA
Source organism: Neoceratodus forsteri (assembly GCA_016271365.2). Classification (NCBI taxonomy): domain Eukaryota; kingdom Metazoa; phylum Chordata; order Ceratodontiformes; family Ceratodontidae; genus Neoceratodus; species Neoceratodus forsteri. Next base: position 1,134,467,431 of record CM057455.1, on the reverse strand, counting down.
ACATTCTTTGTGTATGTCTCCTGTCAGGCAGTTCTGCAATGTAATTTACATCATTCACCTGTCTGACTACTTTGTACAGTCCTGCCCACTCAGCCTGCAGCTTATCTTTCTGGACCAGGATTAGGACCATGACCTCCCGACCCACAGTGTATGAGCGAGCTCTTGCTCTGCAGTCATACCATACCTTTGTTTTTGTTGGGCAGCTGCCAGGTTGCTCTAGGCTGTTCCCATAAGCTCTGTCTGCTTTTCCCTAAACTTAAGGACATAATACCCAATGGGAGCTCCCTTGGTGGCATGCTTGTCTTCCCAGTCCTCCTGGATCAAGTCTAGGGGCCCATGTTCCCTGTGTCCATATAAGAGTGTAAGGGGAAAACCCTGTCAACTCTTGGGGCACCTCTCTGTATGCAAACAACAGGTGGGGAAGGAATTTCTCCCAGTTCATCCCACACTGTTCAGCAAACACTTGGATCATCGATTTAAGGGTACCATTAAATCTTTCCACAAGCTCATTGGCTTGTGGGTGATAAGGCATTGTGTGTCTCTGCAAAACCCCACACTTCTCCCACAAACATTTCATCAGGTCTGACATAAAGGAACCCCCTTGATTGGTGATAACCTCCTGCAAGAACCCGACACTGGAGAAAATCCCTAGCAAGACATATACCAATTTGTCTGTCCTCAGTGAGTATAGGGTGACTGCCTCTGGGTACCAGGTGCATTAATCCAGCACTATTAAGATAAACCTCTTCCTGGTGGAGCTGGGGGATATTCAAAGACCCCATAATATCCATTCCTACCCTCTGGAATCGCTCCTCCACTATGGGCAAGGGAATTAGGGCAGCTTGGGTTTTCCAACTAGCCTTCCCTATTTTTTGGCACTGGTGACAAGACCTGCTATACTCCTTCACCTGCTGGGTGAAGTTGGGCTGATAGAAATTCTGGGCCAATCACTGCATAGTGTATGTGATTCCCAGATGTCCAGACATGGGAATATTATGAACAATCTTGAGCAACCACTGATGGAACCCCTGAGGAATGACAAGCTGGCTGTCAATCCACCCTCCCTCTGTCCTTATGTCCTTCGTATACAGCAGTCCATGTTCCCAGTAAACCTTATATTTCCCGTCACCTCCCAGTGCTCCATCAGAGTCTACCCAAGCCCTTAGCCTCTCTAAACTAGGGTCATTTTTCTGAGCAGCTACAAAATATTTACACATTCCCAAGGCATGGGACAGGTCCCCTCCAGTTTTTAAACTAGGGTCCCTAGTTCTAGCATCAGGGCATTCAGGGTCATTGCCATCCCTAACCCTCTGACTACTGGCTACACCTCCTTCCTCAGGGTAACCTTCTGTAGTTGTTCTGTTAACTGCTACCTGGGGAATTTCTACCCCCTCTTTCATTATTCTCTATATCAGGAGACACAGGCAGGGGAACCAGCTTCCCAGTGTTTTCCACAGGGGCTTTAATGGGGTCCAGGGGACTACAGTTTACCTTTGTTGCTTGTCTGTGGGTAACTGCACACACCATCCCCTTTTTGAGATTGTTCCCAATAATTACATCCAGAGCAAGATTCTCTGCTACTGCAATTTTTTGCACAGTCTCCTGTCTCACTCCAGTCCAGGAGAACACTAGCAAGTGGCAGCATTTTTTTCCTCCCCAGTGAATCCTCATACAGTAACAAATGCATTGGGTATAAGCTGTTCAGGCTCAACCAAATCCCCTTTTACCAAATTCAGGGATGACCCGTGTCTCTTAATCCATGGGTCTCTACCCCATTCACAGTAATTGGGTATATGTGCTCCCTCATGTTTTCTGGCATGATTTCAGGGATACACAAACAACCCACTTCTTTCCCAGCACCACTTTGTGTGCCCTGTGTCTTTTTGGACACTGTCTTGCAATATGTCCAGGTTGCTTGCAAATTCAATGTTCATTTCTTTTACCAGGCAAATCTTTTCTTTGAAACCCGGGGCTGCCTGGTTTTATTGGAGGCAGTGATGGTTTTTTACTGCCCTGAAGATACACTTTTCCCTTTCTGCACTGCCACACTCACCCCACTCCATCTCAGAGCAGGTCTTCTCCTGGCATAGTGGTCCGAGAGTTCGGCAGCCTTTTCACAGTTTTTGGATCTCGGTCCTCCAGCCAGGTTTTCAGCTCAGTACAACAAGCCCAAAAGAACTGTTCTAAAAGTACATTTTCAATTTTCTCTGCAGAGTCTGCTTGTATCTCTTCCCACCAACATTGTAAAGACTGATGTTGTTTAGTGGATAGCTCCTCATAGCTCATGTCAGGGCTTCTCCTGAGCTTTACAGAATTTAACTCTGTATGCCTCTGCTGTTAAATCATATTTCTTTTACAAAGCGGCTTTAAGTTTGCCATTATCAGTATTGTCCTGATTGTCCATTTGATCCAATGCATCACCAGCTTTCCTGGTAAGCAGCAGGGATAGGTGGAAGCTCCAGGACTCTCTAGGAGTTTTTGCCTGAATGCATACTTTTTCAAATTAATTTAAAAATGCATCCATATCTTTCCCCTCTTTAAATTCAGCTATTAATTTAGAATTACATTTGTAACCCAGTCCTGGAGTTCCAGGTGCAGCCATGCCACTTACCTGCTCTGGCACTGGTCTTTGGAGTTGTAGCTTCTCCTGTTCAGATTTCTTTTGGTGCTCTCGCTCTTCTTGCTCAGCCTCTCTCTGAAGCTGTCACTGTCTTTCTTCTCACACTCAGCCTGTTGCTGCTCTCACTTCTCCTCTCTCTTCATTTCCCACTTCCTCTGTTCAAACTCCAGCTCCTTTCTCCTCAACTCTATCTGTAGCCTGATCCCTTCTGGCTCCAGCATGGTAATGACCTTCCCCTGCTGCGGTGGTTCTCAGCTTACACTGGTCCTGCTGTCCTCCTCCCTGGGTGTGGACACTGTACTGGACCTTGGACCCTCCACGCTCAAGGTCTGGTCCTTCCCAGTCACTGTCTGTGATATGAGATCTCTGGCATCAGCTGCCACAAGAATCTCCACAAGGTGCTGCTTGCTTCTCCCCTCACCATGGACCCCTCTCTCCTGGCTCTCCTGGCACAACTGCCTTAGGTAATCTGCAGTGTACTCACTGTAGTTGGAAGCCATCTTCTTTCCTACTCTACGGCTACACTAGCTCGCACCTGAAAAAATAAAACATATAGGGAACTTAGACTGTAAGCACAATAATATATTTCTTTATTTTTAAGTCACTGCCTTATTTTGTGTGTGAGCTATTACAGTTATCAGTCTAACACACTGGACTGTTAATGCTTGTGTTATCAAAAAATGTCACAGTCTGCAAACAAATCCTTTTGATTGCAGCACTGTAAATCAAATCTTTAAAATTGCACCACTGCCAACCAGATCTGTCACAAACGCACTCCATAGGTCAGGCCCTCTTCTCCCACTGTGCCAGACCTCGAAGTGCAATATGTGGACAGGAGACAAACAGTGTAACCCTTCTGTCTGATTTGGGTCCGAAACACCTACTAGTCTTGAGTCCTGAGGTCAAATATGAACCCTTGTTTCGCTAGCATGCCCAGTTGATAGGATCAAATATCACACCCTCTTCAGGGAAATGCAGTGCAATACTTAAAGTGGGCACCCAGCCTGGTTCACAGTTCTCCCCTTTTTGACTCAATAAAGATTTTGGTATTTTCTTACCTTAGAGCAAGATGGTAACATGCTTTAAACCCTTAACAGTTCTGTCAGCTTATCAACACTGTCTCAGTATTCACATGCAAAAATGAGAAACAACTCAGGCAGAATTAAGGAAAACAAGGCAAGGCAAGGCAAATTTTATTTTTCTGGTGCCCAATCCCAGAGGCTCTGGGCACTGTACAAACATATAAAAAAGCTTAAAAAACATTGTCTCATGAGTCATGATATAATAAATAATTATACATCGAACTAGGTGATATTCTGCATATAAATAATAACCCTATTTACTTTAAAAGGGCTGATAGTCTGTGTTCTCATCCAGTATCTGAGAATGCCTGACTGAACAGATGGTACTTAAGGTGGGCTTTGAATGCCTCAACAAAAGGGAATTCCCTCGCCAATGGCAGAAGTGAATTCCACAGGACGGATCCAGCAATTCTACAAGCTCTATCTCCAGCAGTTTTCAACCTCATCCTGGGAATTGCCAGGAGGCCCCTCAGGGAGGATTGAAGGGGCCAGACCGAGGCAGCGGGTGTAAGAAGGTCCACCAGGTAGCAAGGACCCAGTCCATGTAGGGCAAAAAGTTTACTGCAATTAAAAAAAGTAGTAAATACATACAAAACATAGAATGTATATACATAAATGTTTACTATCCAAAAGGAGTGGAAATTACAAAAACCAAAATGCCTTTTACTTGAATTTCTAGTTCTACCTCAGTTTCAGTTTGGTGTTACGTATTTTGACAGAAGTGCCTTTTAGTCCAGAATAGTGTGTGTGTATATATGTGTGTGTGTGTGTGTGTGTATATATATGTGTGTGTGTGTTCTCTTAGGAGTCCAGAGACCGAAGATAACACTTCTTTCAGCCAGAGTGATAATAAGCCAAAATGTCCCTCCCATCCTGTGAGGTCACAACTCATGGGGTCACTGCTAGTCCTGTAATTAATTTGTAACATGACCAAGAATCTCCAAAAGGGTGCCATTTTACTGCTTGCTTGAAATCTGCAAAGATAGCACTTTTAAATTATAACAGTCTCTTTGATCAGAGCATTCTTCTTTAATCTTCAGATCATCTTCTTGACAACAATTTCTGTCCTAGTGGTGAGAGATGTAACAAGTAGCTGTTCAGAAATTGTTTCATCCAAACAGGTCATAAAATGCATCCTGGTTTCTGGATCTCAAAGTAATGAATGGTTTGATAACCTGGTGTCCCTGTATTCCCATGAAGTCTTGGAACTATGTGTCAACACAGAAAAGCAAACTAGCTATTCAGCTACAGCAAGCAACTACTCTGGGGTCAAAAGGTCAGGCCTCTTTAACAACTAGTCTTCCAGATGGGCCTGCTGACCCTGCCCTGTCTCATTAGCAGAAATCTGAAAACAAAATTATAATTTATAACAAAATTATATACACATAGCTAGTAAATGGTTATCCCATCACAGATTGCTCCCTCTGTTTCCTCAAAAGATGAAGGCAGATGCAGCTTGCTTTTGCCAGCATCATCTCCACCCAGTGCTCACCGCCACTTGCTAGGGTTCTTGTTTTAATAACGCTAGACCAGAAGTGACATCACAGATCTCTTCTGGTGCTGTTCATGGATGAAACTTAAAATTTAATAAAGCTACTCAGTTAATCTGCCTTTAAAAGGGCAGATTAGGAGTACCTGAGTGCTCAGAAGGGCTTTATAAAACTGTATAAATTACAGCCGCTTGATTGTCATCAGCCTCTCGCTCTCGGGTTTCAGAGGTCATGGTTTTGATGTCTAACACTCTCCAATAACACTGCTGCCTTTATCCACTGCCACCGTAATTTTTGCCCTCAAGAATAGAGTTTTCCCACTCCTTACAGGCTTTCCCCAAGTGTAACTCTTTCAGAATCGACGCTTATGTCAAAGCTGCTAATTTACACCTTTTTGCCAGCTATATGGTACTTTTCGTTGAAAGGTCCTCCCTGAAAGCAGCTTGCAGGGATCTGCAACAAGAATTTAGCCTGCTACAATGACAATTCTTGCAACAGAAACTGCTCTCGAAAGCAAAGGAAACAAAGGCGATGCTTTTTTCTCCCTTTGCAAATGCTAATAACCTTGCAATTCAAGGTAACTTACCTCAGATTCATACGCTTCTTGGTGAACCACTGGACTATGTCGCAAAATTCAAATACCTGGGGTCTGGGCAAACCAAAACTTTCCTTCAATGATCACACTGATAAGCTGATAAAGAAGCTGAGGCAGAGGCTTGGCCTCTTTTACAGGATCAAAAACCTACTAACATTGCAAGGAAAAAAAGAGATTAGTCCAAGCCACTTTCCTCACCTTATTGGATTTTGCAGACTTTCTATATAGCCAAAGCACTGCTACTGCTCTGGCCAAACTTGACACACTATACCATATAGCTCTGAAATTCATTACTGGACTTCCTTATTCTACTCATCTCTACTCCCTCTACGCTACAGTAGGTTGGTCCTCCCTCGGGTACAGTAGACAGAGAAATGCAGCCCTCTTGACCTACAGAACTATTACTAAATGACTGCCCCAATATATATCAGACTGTCTTCCTCTAACTGCAGTAGGTAAGTATGCCCTAAGGAGTTCTACTTATATCTCGCTTCCAGTACCTAAGTTCAAGTCATGCTTTGGTAGGTCTGCCATTAATCAAACACTACCCGCACTATGTAACAACCTGCAAAAAAACCTTGAGACTGGCATTGCCAATCAAACTATTAGCCTTCAAAGCACTATATTCTCATTCATTCAAGGAATCCTGTAACTGCTTTCCCTGATGTCACAGCCTCCCAGCATCCCCCCCCCCCGATTCAGTTTCTAAGCATGTCAGGTGCATTCTATTCCTGGTACTCCTGCCCTACTACTCAGTATGTTTGTATGTATTTGTACCCCACCTGATAGTTCCACTCAATCTAAGTTGGAGTCTCCTCTCTGTGTCATCCTGGCATCTACTAATATTACACTTCCTAGCATGTCACCCTCAGTCCCTGTTCCTGATGTATTGCACCTAGCTCTATAACCATTACCACCTGCCGCATGTGCTCTACAGCCCCTCAGGCACCCCTGCATTTATGCTCTCATTCCCAAGTTCCTCCCCCTTCCTCGCCCATGTCCCACTTTCCACTACGTACTCAATACTTGAATCCAAGCCTGCTCTATGAAAACTCTGTATATGTGGTTGTATAGGTTTACCCTGTATTTTTTGTAGTACAAGTTCTGTAGCACATGGTATTTAGCTTTATGCCTTATTTTATAAATGTACTCCAGTACTGTTATTAACCTTTTGTGTGTAATCCCTATTCTGTGTAATGACTCTGTAAGTTGGTATTCCTCTTTATGTATTGTTCATGTATCTTGCCCAGGTCCATCCCAAAAATGAGCTTGCTCAATGGTGTTTGCCTGGTTAAATAAATATTTTGATTGATTGATTGATTGACTGACTGATTGAAAACAGCTTCCACTAGCTAGTCTGCTTGTTTTAAGAGCACTAATAGTATTATCAAGGAGACTATAGTATAACTGACTTATGAAAACTTGACACAGCATGACCTTTTTTTAATTTCTTACAAATTATCAAAAACAGGACCAACCAGATAAGTTTCAAAAATTTTATAAGATGCCTGCCTGGTAGGGCAGTGATAGCGCTGTCACTCTCTACACTGCAGCCTATGTTTGGCAATGAACTCTGGACACTCTGGAGTCAGCTGGGTGAGGGAGGATAGAACATTCTATGGCCAGCTCTCCTCTCTCGGAGGGGTGGTAAATATGTCCTGCTACCTGCCTGCCACCTGGCAGAAGCCAGGTGGTAGCACACTAGGTGTCACCTCCGTAAGCAGAGGGCTACCCTTTAGATGCTGAGGTAGATAGATAGATAAATAGATAGACAGACAGACAGACAGATGTAGCCACCCCCTCCCTGAACATCTAGGGGTGAAATCACAGATATTTCGGGGGAAGGGGCCAACAGCACAGGGATGCACTCCATATAGGGTTGCCACCTTTTAAGAAGCCCAAAGTGGGACATTTCTTACTGAAACAAGATTTTTCGCAGGACAGTACGTAACCTCGACCAATACAACAGATGTGTTTTCTTTATATAATCAGAATTAAGGCTAAGTATTGTAGTTTCTTAGTTGCTTCTATTGTTTTTTTTTATCATTTTAAGGTATTTTAGTTAAGATATGATAGTTTTCTGCAACATTTAGTGGAAAATTAGAAAATATTTTTACTGCTACAAAGTCAGGACATGTAGTATTTTTCATGTTTTTTTGCAGGACACAGCTGCCAAAATCAGGACTGTCCTGCGAAAATAGGGACAGGTGGTAACCCTAACTCCATAAATTATCAGTTCCCAGGCAAACAAAGAAAGTCTGCTTGCCTTGAGGTGTCTTCTAACTGCTGGACACTGAGATCACCACCTCACTGATAAAGAGAGCACCACAGGAACCCCACAGGAGGACCAGGACTCCACGATGACTTCGGCCCTTGGCATCCCCCACAGGCCCTGAACCCTCAGAAGGTGTAGAATCTTTCACAGCAAGAAGGTCCCCTGAAAAATACCAACTCATGAAGGAATTAAAACTGAGGATTTTGAATTTCATTTCCTCCCCATTTACAAACGAGATCAAAAGTCACTATTTCTTCCCCAAAATGAATCACTTTATTTTCTCCTGGGCCCAAGTGATTTAGAGGGCCACAGGGGTTCATCGCTTCTTCATGCCATAATTACTCCTACTCCATAGGGCATAACTATCTTAAAATGCTGGAGACAACAGAAAGGAGACAGATTTTACCGACAGAACACACAAGGCTCACAGTTTTAAAATTTTGGAACTCGGTTGATATACCCGAAACGGGACTTCAGTTTCCCACAGAAGCACAGGGCTCCAGAAACCTGTGGCACTGGTAAGCCACCTTTACTTGCTCTTCTACTCATAATTCTTCCCTGGTCAGGCATCTTCCTCTGAGTGGAGAAGCAAGCAGCCTCTCCCATTCTGGTCCCTGGCCCTAGAAAACACACTCAGGAAACCCAGGAATTTTCTCTTCCCTGACCAGATGACTTCTGAAATTTGGAGCCTTGCATTTCCTCCAGACACTTGCCCCTTGTTTGTTTGTTTATTTATTTATTTATCAAGTCTAGGATTACAAATACCTTTGAGCCATGGCTCTTTTACAAAGGTTCCACATTAGAGAAATACAAATTATGGGGAACATCAAGACAGGCATTACAACAATGTGGACATTGCAAACAGAGTACAGATTAATACAGTTCAAGGGTAGCATTGTAACAAGGCAGCCAGTGGCATTTGTCAGAGAAACAGACAACAGATAAGAAGTGCCAGAGTCATAGGGAGAGGGAAGAGGGCGGGGGAGAAGGAATGTAGGAAGCGTGGTAAGAGGGTGAAAAGTGCAGCATTGGGTATACAAAGATGTGAGGGTAGAATCCAATGGGGGGGGGGACAACTAGAGCAGAAAGGGAAGTAGAGAAACAAGGTTAAGTTGTGCAGACCTCCAATTCCCAATTCCCTCACCAGAGCAGAACCACAACCCAAACAGGCCTAAAGGCCTACCAACTTAATATATGCCCCTTGGCTGCCCCAGGCACGGGTATGGCAGACTCACAGAGTAACCAAGTCGTACTCCACTCCCTGGGTGCCCCTCAGGTGACAGACAGGATGGCAACCTGATCCTTCTGTGCATCCCCTTTTATTATACTCCAGAGTTTGAGCTAAGCATCAGGCCAGGAGAAGTCTTCCAAGGCCTGTCCACACAAAGACCTGCGGACCGTCCAAACAGTTCATGAATGCACCCCAGGACACACCAATCCAAGCAGGCCCCTAAATGGGTGGACACTCTCCTGTACTCCCTCAACAACCTGGGCTGCCCTGTCATGCCAGGTATGGGAGGGGATACTGCCTCTATTCCTTCCCGTTTTGGAAGCCTGTCATGATTCCCACCACCCTGATGATCAAGGAGACATCACAAACCCGGGAAATGGGATCCTCCCAAAGGCCCTACAACTCCCTCCTACTGGGCACTCTCACCACCCTGCCCAGAGAAGCTCATCTCCCAAATGACACCACCAGGCTATCTAGCTCTTCTCCCTTGGAACACCCATAACTTGCTGATGCCACAACGCTGTGCTCTCCGATCCCATCTACTCATTTGGGAGGGGGTCCCCCCTTCCAGGCCCAAACCTGGATCGCCGCACTCCTGCCTTGCCTGCCTCTCCTTTCTCTCTCCCAGCCACTCACTCCAAACTTCCTGTTCCTGGCCAATTTATATCTGAAACCCTGCTCTCTGCTGCCACAACATGGCAGCCAACAGAAACTGCACCCCAGAGCACCAAAAATCCCTAATTGCTGGGGGCAAAATAGTAAGAGAAGGGGTCTCCAAAGGGAGCATAAGCCTCTCTCCAAAATAAAGGAGGCTTACACTCTCCCCCACCCAGGAAATTATTCCCTCCTAGGAATGACAGCAGAGGTCCCAGGATGACCTCACCCCAACAAACTGAGTATGCACATCTCCCCAGCCTGCCTGAAAGAGAACCACCTCAATACCTTGGCCCAATCAATCAATCAATCAAATCTTTATTTACCCAGGTGGACACCATCGAGCAAGCTCACATACAAGGTGGACCTGCATCACACAAGGTCAGGTACAATACACATATGTACAGGCATTAAGGCAAAACATAGGAATACATAATAAAGCAAGCTAAACAACAGTAAGACAAACAGTCCATTTAGGCACACATTGTAATATATCTAACTATGTACATGTCATGTTTAAGGAAAATGAGAAAAAGGAGTTAGCGGTAAGGGGGCTATATATGGAGAGGGGGACACAAGGTCAGGAATTAAGTGGAACCTCACAAAGGGGTGGGAGCAAGGGTCGTGGTGCTGCACATAATATTCACTTATGGCTTAGGGCTTATAGTCTAGGGTTGTAGGCTTCAGGGTCGCCGATCGCCTGGTGGCCTTGGTTTCCTGCGGCGGCTGAGTTGGGAGCCCTGAAGGGTTCTCAGCTCTCAGGGAGTGGAGTATGATCAAATGGATACAGGCGGCAGCTTCGGTAGCACCGACTGCCTGGTAACTGCAGTTGTCTACAGTGTTCAGGATGGGGCCCCTTGAGGGTTCTCAGCTCTCAGGGAGCATAGCCTGCTTGAGTGGTCTCGGATGGTGGCTTCCAGGGTGCCAGCCTCCAGGTGACTATGGTTTCCTGCAGTGACTAAGCTGAGAGCCCTGTGGGGTCATTGGCTCTTAGGGACCGTAGTCAGAGCAAAGGGTTGAGAGGCTTAGGAAATGGAAGGAATGGCAAGGCAAGGGTGAGGAGGGTATAAGGTTTCTGAAAGGTAGTGTTTTTATAGTGTGCAAGGTTTCTGAGAGGTACTGTTTTTATAGTGTGCAAGGCAGAGGATGATATTATGCAGAGAGGGAGCAGTTTATAGGCGGTGGAAACAGTGACATACTTCTGTAATTGTTTTTGCATATAACGTCTTGAACACTGCTAGGCTAACTGGGTATCTTAGTTTCAAGGATTTCTGTAGCTTATTCCAGAGAGTTGGCAATGAGAAGCCTATGGCCTCTTTCCCAAAAATGTGTGTGGACCCTGGAAATCCTCAGAGAAATTAGGGAGCAGCTCCTTAGGGCATAGTTTCGGAGCCCACTTAGAGGCAGTAGATCAAAGATATAACGTGGTAATTTGCCTGTAACCGCTTTAAATGTCCATACAGCGGCATTTCTATTGCGTCTGTATTGTGGGGAGGTCCATCCCACTGCAGCGTATAAGGAGCAGTGATGGGTGGAGAAGCGGAGGCCAGTAATGAAACACAGTGCTCTGTGATATAGGATGTCAAGTTTACCAAGATGTGAGGCATTGCAATGACTATAGATGAAATCAGCGTAATGAATTAAGGAGATGAATGTGGACTGGACAAGCTGCCTTTTTGCCTCTGTAGTCAGAAGGCGGTTTATCCAGTAGAAAAGCCCTAGTCTGTGCCTCAGTTTTTTTCACCATATTCTCCAAGTGTTCCCCAAAGGAGAGTTTGTGGTCTAGCCAGACCCTCAGGTATTTAAACTTGGTGACAAACGCCAAGTTTTCTCCCAATAAGGTGGTAATGGGGGTAGAGTGCCAATAGTAGGGTAAGCCAGACAGTGGCCAGGTGAGAGTATCATTGCCTTAGTTTTTTGGCATTGAGGAGCAGCTTTTTGCTGAGAAGCTGGTATTGTAGGATATTGAAGTCAAGTTGCAGATCTGTACAGGCAGCTTCAGGTGTTGTCCGGCTAAGGTAGAGTACTGTGTCATCCGCAAACAGGTGAATGTTGGCCTCCTTGATGCTGAAGTTGATGCTGTTAACATATGTAGTGAATAGTATTGGTCCGAGGATGGAGCCTTGTGGAACACCTCTTAATAGCAGTTTAGGGGACGAGAGCTCCCCTTCTGCCTTAACATGCTGATGCCTATCAGTTAAGTAGTCTTGGAACCAGCCCAAAGAAACAGTGTCTAGACCTAAGGCTTTTAATGAAGAAAGAAGTAGGCAATGGTCGACAGTGTTGAATGCCTTGCTGAGGTCCAGGAAGACAGCGCAGACAAACTTTTTGTTTTCTAGGTCATATTGCCAATCATTTGTTACCTTGTCCAACGCCGTAACCATACTATGGTTAGTTCAGAAACCTGATTGTATAGGATTTAGAAAGTTTGTCTTTTCCAGGAAGGCTCTTAGCTGGGCATTCACTATTTTTTCTAGAAGTTTTGACAGTATGGGGAGAAGCGAGATTGGCCTGTAATTATTAGGTCACAGGGATCCCCAGATTTAAATAGCGGAATGATGTGAGCAGTTTTCCATAAATTAGGGAGAGACCCCTGGGACAGTGGCAGATTAAACAGATGAGTAATAGGCACAGCCAGGACATGCCAGGCAATCTTTAGGTAGTAGGGGTCCAGAGAATTCCACGCCAGCGCTTTTCTTGATATCCAAATGAAGAAGAAGGTCTTCAACCTCTTTCAAGGTAGCAGGTGAGAAGGAAAAGGTGGCATTTGTTAAATTTGGCTCAGAAGGCAAAACAGTCATCTGAGAGCACAAGCTGCAAGCAGGCGAGTTGTCAAATGCTAGTCCAGCTGAGGCAAAATGATTATTGAAGGCTTGAAGTATTTCCTTTTTATAGCTGATAATGACATTGTTCGAGGAGATTTTTGATGGGAGCATGTTTCCTGTCATATGATCAGAAAGGTCTTTTATTGTGGTCTAGAATTTGGTTGGGCATTTTGAGGCAGAGTCTAGCTCTGTGTGGTAGAAATTAGACTTGGCCTCGCTGATCAACTTTGTCCAGGAGTTCCTGGCAGTTCTGAAAAGATACCAGTCTTTGGCAAGTTATGATTTGCGAGCATTTTTCCAAAGCTTGTCCCTTTTTACTAATACGGATTTAAGGTCTGCAGTAAACCAGTGATATGTTCTAGGCTTTATGCGGGTTTTGACCAGAGGAGCGTGGGTATTGACAGCATTTGTTAAAATTTCCTGGAAGATGGCGTATGCTTTGTTTACTGAATTAGCGAGGAAGAAACTCTGCCACAGCAGGGAGGCCTTTAGATCGTTGATATAGGCCAGCAGGTCAAAGTTCCGTTTTGATCTTTTAGTAGAGAATTTCGAAGTGGATTTAAGCATATGGTTTGCTCTCATGCCAGCAATAAAACAGTGGTCACTAACATCGGCGTGGAAGATGCCAGCATGGGAGAAGAAATGCAGTTTATTTACTAGTAGGACATCTAAGAGGATGCTACTTGATGGGTTTTTCTTATTAAGGCATGTTGGTTCATCAATGAGTTGTGAAAGTCCATGGGAATCGCAGAAGGATTTGAGAGGTAGTGAAGCACTGGACAGCCAGTTATAGTTAAGGTCTCCCAGTATAATAGTTTCGAGATTACTAGTGTCCATAACAGATGAAAGGTGAGTCAGGAGCTGCGGTCCAGCAGATGGTGGTATGTAGCAGCCAATGATTTGGATGGCTATTACAGGGGTAATTTCAATTTTTAAGTACATGTATTCATATGCATTGGCAAGCGAAGAGGAGTCAAGAGTGGGGACTGTGAATTTGTCCTTGATGTAGATGGCAACTCCACCACCCCTAGTTTATCAGTTCTGAATAGCAGATAGTTGGGGATGCTGACCTCCTTGTCAGGAGTGGATGACCAAGCCAGGACTCTGAAATAATAAGCACATCAGGTTCAGTGTGTGTAATCCAAGCCTGGATGGAGGAGAATGTTTTTACAAGGCTACATGGATTGAAATGCAGAAGACTAATTCCTTTTAACTTAGTGAGCTCTGAAGGTGAAGTAATGTCTTTTGTGGGACCAGGATTGAGTTCAACATTGTCTGAACAGAGTAATAGGAGGAGTACAAGTTTCCTTAAAGTAACAAGGGATATTTTGTAGATTTTTGTCCTTTGTCGGCTAGATGAAGCATCCGAGTAAGTTTGCAGGAACCTAGTATTAGTACTATGTTGTCCTAGCATTACGTAGCATAGAACCCTTGCTGTGAAGCACCAAGGGGTGTAATCACTGGGAGGAAATGGTAGATTTCCTCCCACAGGTGTCTGGCTTCTAGAGGCGCCTGAATATGCCACCTGACTTGGCGGGGGTGCAAGGGCGCAGAGGTGTTGCAAGAATTAAGTAATGACCTGACATGTGCACACTCTAGTGATGAAGGATGTATTTCCCCATTTAGGTAGATCTACCCAGTGGTTCCCCTAATAAGGGTAATATACATAGTGCGATAAAAAGCTGGAGCCAAAGTGCCACCGACATGGTTTCAGTGTATGTACTCAGGTAAGGAGGCTTTAAAGGAGGCACGACTCCTTGAGGCAAGTTAGGAAAGCAGGGCTAAGATGTTGGGCGGCGCCCCAATAAGGACTGTTGTACTACTAGGCCAGTAAGAAAGATTAAGAGAGGAGAAAGGGTAGGCAGTGGTGGACCAATGACAGCAAGGGATGGAGCAAGGCAGTCTATAAGGAAATGTACAGGGAGGGGGGATTGGCGGTGGGTGAAAATTTGTGGCTTTGCCGTACCTCTCAGTGAGCATAGTCCAAGCAAGTGGTCTTGGGTGGTGGCTTCGGAAGCGCCAACCGCCCAATGGCCACGGTTTCCTGTGGTGTGTGAGCCGTGAGCCCTGGAGGGTTCCCAGCTGAAGAGAGAGAAAGAGGGTACCCTCCCCAAGCTACCCACTCTAACTTTTTTAAAACCTACTAAATAAAGTTTACCAGTGCCAGGAGGTCCAACACACTTAAAAATGAGCAAAACCGTAACTACTGATGTCCAACAAGGAAAACAATTATTTGTTGCAGGCAGTTCTAATAATAATCATCGAACATTTAAACAATTTTGAGGTAGATCTTGCAGTTACTACAGCCCTTACCCCTGATTATACTTCCCGAATCAAGTAATATAACAGGTTACTTTATGTACAATTAAGAAATGTTAACATCCACATCATGCACACACCCATACACTTTCACAGCCACACTAACCACAACATGTTAAGTGCAATGAAGATTATGAACTCTCTATCATTACACTCTAAATCAACAGTTGGCAATGATCATTTTTTTCATTATTCATTGAAATGATTATACAGCCACTATAACCTGCTCCAATGAGCAGTCCTCCTGGTATAGTCCATGAGTCCTTTGCAGGGGGCTTAAGTAGCAGGTCCTCCACCAGACGGGAAATAGAAATCTAGGTCCAGCTTGGTGAAAAGATCCCCAAATGAGTCTCAGTCTGTCACATAGTACTTGGTGTCTGTCCCAGCCAAGTCCTGCATCAGCACAAAGTTCTAGAACAGGGTAAGTTTGGATCACAGTGCAGTGTGGCACATTGCCCATGCCTTCTGGAAGAGCTGCTGAGAGAGGGCATTTCCTCTTCCAGGTCGATGCTTCAGTCTTTTGAGTTGTTCCTTAAAAAAACACTCTTCTCTCATTTCTTCAATGATGTCCCATACCCTCTCAGACACATATGGATAATTCAGGTGAGGGTACTCGATATGAAATCTTCTCCTAATTCATTTCTCAGCCTGGCTCCACTCTGGCAAGTCTCGAACACTGGTTCTACGAGTTTGTCCTGTGGGCAACCACACTCCCCTTTGATATTTGATGTTTAGGGGGTCACTCTGGTTCAGTCCATCCTTCCAGGCCTGGAGGATCCTGGCACGGACTGGCAACTGTGGGATGCGGTCAGCTGTTGTGACCACCAGGCAGTGTAAAGGTTGGGGAATTGATCTATACACTTGTCAGTCCAAGAATTGGAATTTTGTTACTGAAAACCTCTTCTCATCCACTTCCTCCAAGTTCTCCAGAGCTTTGGCACTCTCCCTGGTTCCTCTGGGTGCCACAGATGGCAAACTGCCACCCCACTAGCTTTCAACATTTTGGACTTGGCTGGAGCTGAGGACTCCAATTTAACTGACAGGGCCAGTGGGCTACTGCTGGACAAGGATTGAGGCAGGAACCCCTGTGCCCTGGGGGGTCTCCCATGGGTTTTCTTAAACCCCTGCCTCTCCCTCTATCATGGGAATAATTGGTAACTGGTTCCGGGGAGTAAGGCAGATGTCTGCGCTCCCCGTCATCCCTGACTGCTCTTCCTCAGCAACACCCTCCTCCTCTTTAGCTTCAATAACCACATTGGAAGAGGTACCCCTGGCTTGTGCTGTTTCTCCCAGGGTTCTCTATCCCAGGAAAAATCTCACAAATGCTCTTGAATCCCCACTGCCTGGTGACTACAGCATAAGAGATCCCTCTGAAACACTTGGAGGGGGACCCCAGAGAAAGACTAGTGGGGCACAGTCAAAAATGTCACCTGGGGCTCAGCTGGAGCAAATCCCAAACACAGGCAGTCATACAATTCCTGCCTCTGAAAATCCACACTTCACGCACTGTTCATCCAACCATCCTTTCTCTCTGGATTGCCATAGCCAGGTTAACAAAGAGGCAGGAACTGTCGCCAACGGCTCCTGTTTGGGGGAAGCTTCCTCCTCTACTTTAAATCCTCTTTCTGCCATTCTCCGATGCCAGTCCATATGACTATTCCCACTATCTCCTCTAAATTCACTCCCAATCCTTCCCACAGTGCTTGGATGATAGAAGGAATGCTCTTTGTGTCTCTCTCCTGGATCCGGCTTTCTCAGTTGTTTGGCTTGCTCGGCATACTACCTCTCTTTTTGATGATGCTACAACATGGTGCTGGGCTTACAGTTTGCTTTCTTCTCCCTGCAGCTATCCATAAATCAGAGATGTCTGAAACATCATGGGACCAGCCAGTCATGCGTGCACACTATACCAGAGAAGCTGAGGCCTATCTTTGCACCAGGCCTGACTCCACACCACCACAAATGATTTTAAACTTCACCAAACGTCCTTCACATGGCAGGAGGTCTACTAGCACCTCAGATAAAGGAAACTCAGGGTCCATAGGGGTTTTGGGGTGCAGGAAGATCCCAGACGAAGCCCATCCCCAAACATCTAAGGGTGAAACTGCAGATATGCCAGGGGAAGGGGCCCACCACACAGAGATAAACTTCAGAAATGCATAGTTCCCAGGCAAAAAAGAAAGACTGCTTACCTTCAGGTGTCTTCTACCTGCTGGACACCCAGATTCCCATCTCACGGATAAAGAGAGCACCCCAGGAACCTCACAGGAGGACCAGGACTCCATGATGATTTCGGCCCTTGGAGTCCTCCACAAGCCCCGAACCCTCAGAAGTTTCAGGATCTTACACAGCAAGAAGGCCACCCTGAAACATATCAACTTATGAAAGAATTAAAACAGGATTTTGAATTTAATTTCCTCTCTATTTATAAACGAGTTTAAGAGTCACTATTTCTTCCCCAAAATGAATCAAGTTATTTTCTCCTGGGCCCAAATGATTTAGAGGGCCACAGGTGTTCATCACTTCTTCATGCCATAAATACTCCTGCTCCAGAGGACATAACTATCTTACAAATGCTGGCAACCACAGGAAGAAGACAGATTTTACAGACAGAATGCACAAAGCTCACAGCTTTAAAATTTCAGAACTCGGATAATATACCCGAAACGGGACTTCAGTTTCCCACAGAAGCACAGGGCTCCAGAAACTTCCGACACTGGTAAGCCACCTGTACTTACTCCTTTCCTCACATTTTTTCCCTGGTCAGGCATCTCCCTCTGACTGAAGAAGTGAGCAGCCTCTCCAAACCTAGTCTCTGGCCCTAGAAAACACATTCAGGGAACCCAGGAATATTCTCTTCCCTGACCAAACCACTGCTGAAATTCAGAGCCTTGCATTTTCCCAGACCCTCTCCCTTGTGCAGCCCTCCAATTCCCTCACCAGAGCAGAAGCACAGCCTGAACAGACCTAAAGGCCTACCAACTATATATATGCCCTGGGGCCTACCCCAGACATGGGTATGGCAGACCCACAGCCTATCCAGGCTGTGCTCCACTCCCTGGGTGCCTCTCAGGTGACAGAGAGGATGGCAACCCGAGCCTCCATTGCATCCCCTTTTACCATACTCCAGATCTTGAGCGAAGAATCAGGCCAGGAGAAGTCTCCCAGGGCCTGTTAACAAATAGAACTGCAGCCCACCCGAACATTTCATGAATGGCACCCTGAGACCTGCCCCTCCAAGCAGGCCCCTAAACAGGTGGACACTCTCCTGCACCCCATCAACAACCTGGGTGGCCCTGACACACCTGGTATGAGAGGAAACACTGCCACTGCCCCCTTCCCTGTGATAACCCTGCCATGATTCCCACCGCCCTGACAACCCAGGAGACACCATAGACATGGGAAATGGGATCCTCCCTAAGGCCCTACAGTTCCCTCCTACTGGCACTCTCACCACCCTGCCCCAGGAAGCCCATCTCCCAAACAGTGCCACCAAGCTATCTAGATCGCCTCCCTCGGAGTACTCATAACTTGCCAGCACCATGACACTGCACTCACCAATCCCATCTACTCACATGGGGGCAGTTCCTCCCCTTCCACACCCAAATTCGAGCAGCTGAGCTCCTGCCTTGTCTGCCTCTCCTTCCTCTCTCCCAGCAACTCACTCCAGACTTCCAGTTCCTGGCCTAAACCCTGCTTATTGCTGCCACCACAAGGCAACTTACAGAAACTGTACCCCAAAGCACTAAAAATCCCTAAACTCTGGGGGGTAAAATAGCAAGGGAAGGGGTCCCTAAAGGGAGCATAAGCCTCTCTCCAAAAGAGAGGAGGCTTACAGATAGACAGATAGACATACAGTCACACAGACAGATATATAAAATTCATATTTTTATACAGGAATAATCATTAAAGAAAAACCCTGTTTTCAACAAATGCTCCATACAATTCTAAACATAGCATTAAACTATAATTTGTACAGTAGATATACACATATATGTATTGCATGAAATATGATATGAGCGTACATGTGGAGGCATGTCTCCATGTGTGGTGTATCATTGTATGCTGGATGACCCTGGGGGAAGAAATACCGGAGTAAAATTCCTGTCCAGCTTGATAACTGCCCAATCCTCCACAGGCCCTGTACGACCAACTAGGCAGGGCTTCAGGTTTCTGAATTGTACTCCAGAGGAGGCAGACCACTCCCTGGCCCCACCATGAAGGGAAATCTGTGGAGGACTCTCCAGGAGCCAGATAAGTCCTAAGGAATCTGGGTAATTGGGCTGGGATGGTCATAAAGGAAGGGGGGTGCCAGCCAACCAGCAGATTGAGGGCATAAACTATTGATGAAAAATGTATAACAGTAACTGATCATGAGTGGGGACAAAGAAAAAGGGAAGGTAGTTTTGAGGTGGGAGAGTTCTCAAGAAGCAACCTTGCTGTTTTAAACAGAAAAGACCAGCAGTTCTGAAAAAATTAAGACATGAAGTGGTAAAAATGCAATTTGTTTTTTCACATATCTGCAGTGTGGGATGACTACATAAACCACTTCAGCTTTGCTTTCATGGTTTATGAATCATCCCACACCTCAGGTGTCTTAAAAAAAAAACATTTGTTATACACCAGCCCCATGTATTAGTCTATGTCAGCGGTTCTCAAATGGTGAGGCTAGCCTCGCAAGTGAGGCCCCAAACTGTTCCAGGGGAGGCCCAGTCAAAGTCTGTGAATGTACAGTATTTGAATTTTAAGTTTTGGATGTTTTGTTTAATGGGATGAAGCAAACTAAATATTGATAACGACAGCTGAATTTCTTTACTTCTGCACACACTGGTGACCAGGAAAGGCACAATGAACCAACACTTGTTTCTAGGTGTATGTTTATATGTAAATTGGTGACTAGAAGGCACACTGAGTCAAGGCTTGTTTCTACAGTAGGTGTTATATATATATATATATATATATATATATATATAAATTGGTGACTGGGAAAGGCAGACTGACCCAAGGCTTGTTTCTACAGTAGGTGTTTATATACAAATGAGTGACTGGGAAATGCACACTGAGCCAATGTTTGTTTCTACAGTAGAAGTTTATATGCAAATTAGTGACTTGGAAAAGCACATTGAGCAACTGCTTGTTTCAGGTGTAGCCTGGGGATAAGGGAAAAGGAAGTTACTTAATACGGTAAGAGGAGGAGATGAAGTGGCTAGGTTAGTTGTCCCAGACAGAGCAGAAAACAGAGTAACAAGGGTCCAAGAGTTAGACAAGTGGAGTGACAAGAACAACCTGGGGTGTGGGGTTGTGGGTGGAGAACAATAAATTGAATAAAAAGAGAATATATTCAGTCAGGTGTATTAATCTGACTTTATACCTGGGTGTACTGTGCAAAGCATGATATATTTTTTTCCTATGCAGAGGTCCAAGATTTTTTTTCAAATTTGAGGGAGGCTTGAAATCTTTTCCATGGCTTGGGGGAGGCTCACTATCACAAAGTGTGAGAACTATATATGTATGTCTAAGTCTATGATTATTGATGTAGGTATTGCTTTTTGTCTTGACTGGGAAAAAAACACTAGGAAAGCATTTCCTATTTTCAGCCACATCCTGAACTACTTCAGTGAAGCTTGTTAGTGCAGTACATAATGTGTGTCAGTAGGTTATCAAGCAAAACACCAGGGTTTGGAATTTGAGTGTGAACCTTATATTTTGTAGTTGTTCTCAGTAAACTTTCTTACGATGTTATAACCTGAATGAAATGAAATAAACACCTGTACTGGCCATGTGGTAATTGGTTGTCCAGGACACACGCCCCCACCTCACCTTCCTTCCCTTCAAGACAGTAAACACACCATGTTTGGATTTGAATAGCCATAGCCATATGTTTATTAGCAAATTCCTAACACAGGCTAAACATGTGCAGAAGGGAGTTTTTCCAAGGTTTGTGACCCCGCTCCAACCTGCCCCTCTCAGCAAGACTGTGGGCTACTCGATTATTCATGGTGCCAGAATGGCAGAGAGGGAAGCCCAGTGCTGTCCATGCTGGGCAAAGCCCTAAGCACCCCCCCCATTTGGCACTGGAGATCACAGACCACCAATGGGGAAAGCAGCCCCTGGGCCCAATGAGGTGAATCCCCCAGCAGGCATGCATGGCACATCCCTGGGGCACATCCCCAGTGACCTTGTTTTGTCCATACTGGGAGCACACCATGGCCCCTGTGAGATCACCCATAAGAGAGGCCCTAGACTGTGCTGGGAGCTGGTGCCCCCCCCTTTCCTATTTCTGAGCCAGGTTGACCTGACTCTGCCTGAACCTTGGAGGTGCTCCCTATCCACTTACAAAAGAGACTGTGACATTAACGCTACCACATCACCCAGCAGGTCAAATCACTGAGATCTGTACCAGTGAAGGCAAAAAAAACAGGGAAAAAATCTTTCACTATTAGGGGAAATCCTGGGAAAATTTCTCTACAAGCCCTGTCGGCGGTTGCCCCTGTAGGGGCAGTGATCTCTCACTATGTTTTACATGTGGGAGGGTGGGTGGGTTTCTCCACAGATAGGTGCAGGGAAAAGGTAACCCTGCCTTCTGTTGCTGCTGCTTTTAACCTTCCTTGCACCTCTCTTCCCCCTGCCATGGCTCATCCAATCCCTTCACTGGTTACATGGGCCACCTTCTGATCCCTCCCCCTGCCAACTGGGTTTCGATCCCTAGTCCACCTGGGCCACAGGTGATATATCGGGGTAGCGATCAACTCACTTAAAGGTGGCCAAGGCCCCCTCCACTGTCCTTGATGGTCAGGTGTTGGCAGGGGAAAGGACAGCCCAGGCACCAATCCTCCTTCTACCTTGAGGCCCTCGAGAAAGGCCCAATCTCAGCAGTAAATCATTACAGATTAAGAACTGTACAAGCACTGCTCTCTTTTAGCAAGAGGTTACATAACAATATATTATATACATTTTTACAGACAATGACAAAAACTAAATGCCTATATATATATATATAAAACTGCATTTTATCAACATGGATATTTCTCCTACGCGTGCAGTATTGCAAATAGTGAAACACACCCAGTTCCAGAACTTGCTTTAAGCTGCTGTTCTAATATTGTAGTTTGATAAAAATTGCAAGGTAATGCTAACTTAACCATAGAAAATAACCACCCTCAGGACTATTATATTGAGAACACTAATTTTATTTAAAAAGGTTGAAACAGCTTTGTACCTACCTGAATAAAATGAAATAAGACACATTCAGGCCATGTGGTGAGTCTCAGCAGGCAGTCTTTATTGATTAAGAACTGCACGAGCCCTGCTCACCAGCTCCCCCATGTGGCATGTAGCCACAAAGCCCCAGTGGACCTAAATGGTGTATTATTGAATAAACTGATTACAGGGGAAACAACTGAGTATAAGGAAATACATGCTCAGAGCTTTCTTTGGTACCTCACAACCCCACTCAACAAAATGATGTCACCCTTACCCTGATATAAAATTCTGGTTAGCAGCATTCAGTAAAAATTCCTCATTATGAATAACTACATGGAATTTTAACATATTTTATGGAGTTTTAAAATATTTGTAAACATTTAAATAAGAAAAGTGCTATTACGTATTACTAACAAGTAAATTGACTTACATATGGATCTGTCTCCTTGCTTATTATCCAATAATCTACTCTTGGACAGTAGTCTTTCAGCAGTTCATAAAAGGGATCAAACAGAGTGCTCGAGCCTGAATGATGTCCCTCATAGATCCAGCAGTTTTCAAGTAGTAGTAGTAGTAGTAGTAGTACAGTAGTAGCTATTTATAGCGTGCTCTTCCCAAAAGGCTTAGAGCACTGTGACGTGTGGCATGAAATAAATAAATAGAACATCCAATTAAATAATACTCTAACATACAAGCACAGCAGCAATAGGATAACACAGGACAATAACAATATATCTTCATTCTCTAAAGGCTGGTTAAAAAGAAAAGTGTTTAATTCTCAAACCCCTAGGCAATGAATTGCACAACAAACGGCTGGCTACTTCGAAAGTATAGTCTCCAGAGGATTTCAGCTGGGCCCTTAGGGCTAAAATGAGTCTCTCAGAGGAGGAGCAGAGGGGGTTTGAGGACTGGACAGGATGCAAGAGCTCCAACAGGTAGTCAGGACTCAACCCACACTGGGATTTATAGGTTAGAAGACAAAACCTTGAGGATAACTTGCAACTTAACCAGCAGTCAGTGCAAATCGCACAGCACCAGGGTAGCATTGCTAAACCTTGACAGGCTAGTCAGCAAAATAGCAGCTGTGTTTTGCACCAGCTGCAGGCATTATAGGGTACCTCCACTAATCCTGAGGTACAGTACATTGTGGTAATCGAGCCTAGATGCCATGAACGCATGCACCAGGGTTGGCAGATCTTCAAGAGGGATAAGGTTAAGGGACTTAATCCATTTGATATTCCTCAGCTGGTAAAAACCACACTTAACTACATCTGACATCTGAGCCTCCAGTGTCAGCCATTCATCAAAAATGACCCCAGATTTTTCACCTTAGCAGAGGCTAGCAGCCTTGATGACTAGAGCCTCAACCGTCTCCTGCATGATTACCTCTGCTCCTCCCTTCTGACCCAGCTCAGTCATCAGCACCTCAGTCTTATCCAAGTTAAGCTTCAGTCAACTAGATTCCATTCATTTATGGATTCCAGCCAGGCACCATTTAGCACCTTGACAGCACCTGATGTTCTCGGTGCAAAGGACAAATACAGCTGGGTATCATTTGCATAGCAGTGAAAGCCTAGTTTTACTGTCAAATTATCCCTCCTAGGGGCAACATGTACTCTGCAAACAACATAGGTGAGAGGATCGAATCTTGGGACACACCACAAGGTAGGGCCATGGGGATGATGAGAAAGTACCCATCACCACTCTCTGCATCTAGTCCCTGAGGTAGGACTCAAACCAGCAGATGACAGTGCCAGTGAGTCCAACGTGCTTCCTCAAATGATCCATCATAACCCATGGTCTACAGCATCAAAGGTTGAAGAGAGATCAAGAAGAACGAGAACTGACTGTTCACCCTAGTCTCTTGCCCTGGGAAGGTCATTATGCACTTTAATGCCATCTCAGTGCTATGCCCAGCTCTGAAACCAGATTAGAGGGGCTCATAGATGTTATTGGCTGAGAGGTGTGCCTCAAGCTGCAGCACAAAAACCTTCTTAGTAACCTTACCTAAAAAGGCAGGTTAGAGACTGGGCGATAATTCACCAAAACATCCAGGTCCAAAGTTGCCTTTTTCAAGAGGAGTTGAACCAGTGCATCATTCAATGCTGCTAACAGGCATATCCTTTTAAAGGTAACATCTATCTGTTGACTTTGAGCCAAAAGCTAATTTACAATGGAATACTATTTTAAATGTTAAGTATGCGTTCATATCATTTGCAGAAATGAAACCGAGAATGAGGTCAGTATGCCTAAGCTGACATCTTTTGATGCCGTTATAGTAAGATTATATCACACAAGAACTCTTTCAAAAGGTTTGACTAAGTTTATATTATGAACATACAGAATGCCAGCAGATGAAGACCCAAATAGTCCATAAATTCTGCTTGTTGCAGAACTCCTGCACTCGTTACAAGCTGCTCCTTCCCCCTCCCTGTTACACTAACCTTTCCCTTGACTTTATCCCACTACCTTTTAGAACCCACAACTATTTTGTGAATGACTAGCCCCTCTGTGGTAGTCCCACAACTATTCTATGCATATGCAGTGCATTTAGAGCACTAAGATACTAAGTTTAGGACCACATAGTCTGTTTGAAGATGGACAGTATACACATTGTAGCACGTGTCTTACATATACCTTAACAAAACAGTGTGAATACAGAGCAAGCAATTTGCCCTTTTTCTGTTGTCCCTTTATTAGTTTATTTTCCTGCTTAATTAACATAAAAGCCTTATGATTTAGCAATTTTGTGGCAACCCAAATTTGTACAAAAAGTAAAATGAAAGTTTTCACCGTGTTTTTTAGTTCATTACATTTTTTAGTAACCACCTATGTTCTGATGAAGTGGTATACATACCAAGAAAAATCAACTGCTTTGTTTGAGGGATGTTAAATAAAGATGAAAACTGACTAAAATGTACAAGCTGGCCTGGCCCAATGGGGCATCACTCTGGCATGCTAGCAGCCTGGGCTCGCACTCCAAGCTCGACTGTCAGGAGCGGAGGCCAGCAGGGAGGGAGGGAGTCAGAGACTCCTTCGGATGCTTCCTTCCCAGGGTGTGAGGTGTGTAACACTCTGTTCTCAGAGCGGCCCCTGGTGGTGGTTTAGTGGAGGTGCTCTTGGTGGCATTGGTGATGACATGCTGCTGAGTACCCATATCCCGAGGATGCCACTGCAGACACGCAAACGTCAGAGGTGGGTGGAGCCCCAAAAATGGAAAATGCAATTCTCAGTGAATTGGATGATGGCTGCCTTGTCCCACCATGCCACTTGTCCCCCCATCACACCACTCTTATTCTTGCAAGCTCTTGTGGTCTTGCAGAGCATATGGAAATGGTTCCCTTACTCGGCTCTCCAAGAGGAGGAGGCCCCCCCAGCAAGGATAAGCTGGATCTCTGGGAGCCACAGGAAGTACACCAGGGATGTTACACTGTGATGGGATTTGGCATCAAAGCATCGACTGGTGGACATAAGGGATGTTGATGCATCCTGATGGAGTGGTAAGCCAGCAGTATAGCAGAGGTAGATAAAGAAGATGACACAAAATAAAGTAGGATGTGATCCAGATTTCCTCATGTGTATAATGGACCTGTGATGGACCCTCCACACTGAGCATCTTGGTAGGGTATACAAGGGCCTGCTGGACTGTTGTTTTCAGCAGCTGTAAAGGTAATGCCTATCTGCAGACTTGGAGCCAAAACCTCCTTTACAGGGGAATACTATTTATAAGGAAAACACACACTATGCAAAATCTAACAAGTTCATTATCTGAACTTGAACCATATTTTTCTCAGTCTACCATTTGGTGTGCCTAACAATATATTAGGTAGAATCCCTGTTAATGGCAGTTATTATTTCAACTATGGGTAAACCAGGAAATTGGGCAGCGGAGTTCAGAAAACTGATAAGCTCTCCAACATGTTACTATAACGAGGCATCTGACTTGCATTAGGTTGGTACACTGGTGCTTGAGACATATTCATCACGCAAACCCTTGGCTTTGGTCCATTTGATGATGCACTAGAACACCAAGTGACCATGTTTAGCTCCTGTAAATTAAGTTTAGAGGTCAGTTACTAGTCTCTGATCAGTACAATGCCATGTTACAGTGATGGAGTCAGACTAATCCCATTTCTTGGATCAGTGTCAGCTTCAAGCACTGAGCTCCCAGAATTCTCTGTAACATCCTGTCCATTCTCTTGCTCCTGCTTTTAGCCTGGACTTGATTCTGAAATATATGATTGCTGGTTCTCGCTTTAAATGAGTTCGATCTTTATGCTGTTCTTTAAGCCTACAATTGCTTATTTTTTGCACATTTGTATTATATGTATTGTGTACCTTGCATCATTTCTATAATTTATATTAGATCATGTACTGTGCTGCCAATCCCAATATATTTTGTTCTGTTGTTCAAATGATTATGTCATTGTACTGCACTTTCAATCTGACTGTAAACTGCAGGGTTGTGTCTGAAAACAGGAAAATCTATGTCTAGTACCCTTACCTGGGAACCAAAAACTAACCAAAATAAATGAATAAATCTTTATCATTGTTTGGTATTTCATTATTTGAGTCACACACACTGCTTTCCCAGGCAAGTTTTGCTTTTGCTTTTGTACCTTATCTTGTATCTGTACTTCCGGACAATCAATTGGTAAACAGTCGCATAGTAGTAATACATGTTGATGAAGTACTCCAGACCTGCTTTGTCCAGTTAATGATCAGGTTTCATAAACTTCATTCCCTCTCCTTTGTATCACAATATAGACCATGTCTTCCCAAAATGATCACAGTTGACCAGGTCCACCTCACTCCATTGTATTTTTTACTAAATCATTGAGGCAAATTCACAACAATCACAAAGTGCATGCAAATGTGTGGTTGCTGCTTTGCATTGCCCAGGTGGTAAAAATGTTATTACAGACGGATAGTGTAGGGCACTATAAGAGTGTGAATACAGGTAGGAAATAAAGGCGGTAACCTAATTACTATGACTTCTAACACCACTAGTGCTGCCTGACCTACATTCCCTGAAATGTACCTTAATGAATAGTGCCAGTGCTTATTTGATATTAACAAAAGCAGCCAAGCAGATTAGCTCATCAGGCATGCAAGGCACTAGCTGGCAATTTGCATGCTCATTATGGGCTCATTTACATGGGTTGTGGGTGTCCTCGTGTACCTACCCAGCCCCTTTGCAATGCAGCCATAGTCACTGGTGGTCTAGTGGTCCATCCCAGTCTTTGATTGCCATTCCCATATAAAAAAAAAATACCCAGTTGGTCTAATGGTCCCTCCCCAGTCCCCTGATACCTGATCATCCTCCCAATCTTGAAAATCATATTTCCTGATAGTCTAGTGGCCTCCCCATGTTGTCTGATCACCACCCCAGTATTGTGGAAAAAAGATCCTCAGTAGTCTAGTGGCCCTTCCCGATGTCTGATTGCCATCCCCGTATTGAGAAAACAAGATCTGCAGTGGTCTAGTGGTCTCTCCACTATGTTCCAGTCGCCACCCTGTATAAACAAAGTGATATCGCCAGTAGACTAGCAGTCCCACCTCCCACCTGCCAGATACAGAACAGAAATGGACCCCAGTGTCCATTCCCCAACCCATCATGACCCTTGTAGAAGCAGATAAAATAATTCCCTGATGGTCAAGTGACCCCCATCCCCTCCACCTGGTAATGGAGTAACGTACTATCCCGCTCTCACCCCAAATGGACCCCCAGCCAGTGACCAGCATAGCTCTCCTCTCACTACCATGGCTGGCTGCTGACTGAGCACTCAGTGAGTGCCTACTGAATACAGTATGCGCTCTTTGACATTGACAGACTCTCTGCAAAATGGGGGTACACATCATTCCACACCTGGATGACTGGCTCATATGAGAAAGGTCCCTGACTCAGACACAGAAGGACACCGGCTCTGTGGTTCAGTGTCTACAACAACACAGCTGGGTCAACAACTGGGACAAAAGTCGGCTAATCCCCACCCAAGACATCACCCACCTTGGCCTAAAGATCAACATGAGTTCGGCTTGGTAACCCCAATGAAGAAGAAAGTAGGCAACATAGCCAGGCTCATTAGGCTGATATGAACATATCTCAAATGACCAGTGCACATTTGTCTGCAGTGGCTAGGACTTATGGTGTCTATGATAGCCATGGTGCCATGGGCTCAACTACACATGCATCCATGCTCCAGAGATATGTGCTGGACACATGGAACCAGTCTACTGAGAACTTTGAATACAGAATAATTCCAAAACCAGACATTCTACACAGTCTAAAATTGTGGGCAAACAGAAAACACATGACAAGTGGCACTCCACTGTCAATGGTGCTGACGCCAACAATTACAACAGATGCAAGTCTCTTTGACTGGGGAGCCATGCTGGGTCACGATGTTACTCAGGGAAGATGGTCACCATTAGAAGCTCATCTGCCCATAAGCATACTGGAGATGACAGCAGTATACAGGGCCCTGTCATACTTCACTCCTCGGGTCACAGGGCAGGCAGTACTGATCAGAACCGACAACAAGGTCACCATGGTGTGCATAAACAAGCAAGGGGGAACTGGAGCAGAGAAAAGGTCAGGGAGATGCTAAAAATATTAAAATGGGTGGAACAGCACCTGCTAATGATCACGGTGATATACCTGGCCATCAAGCTAAACTTGCAGGCAGACTGACTCAGTCGAGTGACACTCAACCTGGCAGAATTGGCAGTTGCGTCCTGAGGAATTTCAATCTTTTGACAGGAGATGGGGGCCTTTTCAAGTGGATCTGATGGTGTCCCACCAAAAACTCAACTGCATTGATTCCATTCATGCTTCCTCAACAATCAGGCCAAAGAGGTCAACACACTGGTGGTATTGTGGATTTTCAAAAAAGCTTACTTTTTCCACCCATTTCAATGATTGTGAAGGTGCTTCTCAGAATCAGTTCCATTATTGTGACTATGCTGATGGTGACTCCAGACTGGCCATGGAGATCTTAGTACTGTCTACTCAGAGCAGTGCTGATCGACACCCTTTGCCGTCTACCACAATGCTCGGATCTTCTCAGCCAAGAACCAATACTACACCACAACCCCAAAGTACTCCACCTAATGGCTGCTGAAAGGCAAAGACTGTTGAGCAAAGGGTATCCCTACAGAGTGGTTGATTGACTTTTGTAGTCCAGAACACAATCGACAAATAAGACTTACCAGAGACATTGGCAGATCTTCTGTAAGTGGTATACAGAAAAGGGCTTGCCCCATCAGTGGCAGGCCTTCTGCAGATCCTAGATTTTCTCAATGATGGGGCAGAAAAAGGCCTAGCCTACTCCTCTTTGAGGGTATAGACTTTGGCTATCTCTGCAATAAGGGGCTCTCTTCCTGGAGTAGGGCAGGTAGGTTCACACCCCAATGCAGTCAGGCTGCTACGGGAAGTACAGATTGCTTCTCTCCATACAAGACCCATGTGACCCCCATGGCAACTTAATCTGGTACTGAACGGCCTTCATAAGCCTCCTTTGTACCAGACTCTCCTTATTGGACAACCCTCAGAATGGGTGAGCGAGTTACAGGCACTTTCATGTCACAAGCTATTTTTTCACTTTCCATAATGACAGGATGTCTCTTATAACAGTTCCATCCTTCACTCCAAAGGTGATATCACCATTCCACAAGGAACAGGCCATTCACTTGCTGTCTATGCTTGCAGACTGAGATGGCTCTGCCACAGCTCATCATAAGATGGACATAGTTTCCCTGATTAAGGATTATCTATGTCTGAGAGTTTTTGTAAGTCAGAGGGACTGTTAATCTTCCTTTCAGAAAAGAAAAAAAAAATGATTGCTAGATGGATAAGGGCAGTTATAGTAGACGCCTACCAAGGGGTGGGCCAGGAATCCCATGGGGGTATTAGGGTGCATTCTACCAGGGCAATGTCAGCATCTTGAGTGGAGAGAGGGGGAGCCTCAATACAGGATATCTCTGCTGTGGCTGCCTGGTCTTCTGTTCATGTATTTGTACACCATTACATACTGGACTTAGCATTGGCAGGTAGAGCTACGTTTGGAAAGGCTGTACTTCAGGCTACTTCTGAATCAGTGTAATATGATGTTCATTTCCCACCTGGGGGTTTGTTTTTCTGGGTCTTGCTAGGAAAAGCCCTACCGGTGAGAAATGTCTGAGCACTAGAAAGGTTGCAGGGGATAATGGTATTTATTCACCTGATTATACCCGCAACCTTTATAGTGCTCAGAGTCCCTCCCAGTTATGGACGAATAAGGAACCCAGGCAGTCAGAACCATGTAGAATTACTCTCCATTATATTTAAGTAGGGTTACTGCATAGTCATTACATTATGTTATCTACAGCATATATTACTGACTATCCTTTTCTATATAATCAACTTTATCAACATTATTACTGATGGCAGAATTTTTTTCTATAATATATACCCTTTGTACCACAAGGTGTTTCTGTTTTTTTTCAGTAGATGACCTTTTACCATACAGAGACAGCTGTTTGCTGGCCATTTCTTTGTTTCCTGTTCAGATGTGTTGTTTGGTTTATCATTTTCTCTGCTAGGGAAGTTTCTAACTGAACTCTGTTGTCATGGCTGGGGGATTGGCCTCTGGCAGTCCAAAATATTTATGATTGTGCATCCGCCAGTAGGACGGATAGAGGATAACCACTTGTAAGGAATGTCTAAGCAGTACAAAGGTTGCAGGTGATTAAATACCATTATCTTCTGAATGAGTTAAGTTTCACTTGTGCTATATGGCTCCTTATTAAACAGAAGAGATACATATGTATAACCTATACAGATTTATTTAATATAAATGGGGATTGAATACCTCACAATCTTGCCTCACAAATCAGGAACAATGATTAAAGAAATCAAGGACAAATTCTCAAAATCAGGGACACATCTCAAAAAAATGTCTATATTAGCTTCACAACCTGAACCATTTAGATTAATGGGAAAAGCATTTTCTGTTGGAGAACTAGACTGTAATGTTTCCAATACATACTGCAGATGGATAGACAGACGGACGGACAGACAGATATTTTATTTTTATAGTTCTCTTTTCCAAGGACTCGGAGCACTTCACAATTAAAACACAATAATACAACTTTCAAACATTCGTTAACAATACAGATTTGAAGCAAGCATCAATATGCATCAAAACTATCTATCTATACTGTATAATAAAATCAAATTCACAATATTTAGCCATTAAAAGCCTGGTTAAATAGGAAAGTTTTTAATCCCTTTTTAAAGGTTTCCACCAAGGGTGCCTCCCACAGCTGTTTAGGCAAAGAGTTCCTCAGGGTAAGTGCAACCACCAAAAATGCACTGTCACCAGAGTGAAGCAGCCTAACCCTGGGAACACTAAGGAGGCAACCCTCAGTTGAACAGAGAGCCCAGAATGGATGGTGAGGCACTAGGAGATCTTGCTGGTAGAGTGATCCCTCACCTCATGTAGGGCTTTATAGGTCAGTAATCTGACCTTGAAGGCAATCCTCCACCTAACTGGTAGTCTGTGCAGTTTGTGGAGGACAGGCATAATATGATCACAACTACAAGTGCCTGTCAATAGTCTTGCCACCACATTCTGCACCAGCTGCAGTCAGCAGAAGCCATCTCCAGATAACCCTAGGTACAGGGCATTACAGTAATCCATCGTGGATGGGACAAAGGCAAGTATTAGTGAGGTGAGATCCTCAGGGAGTAATGGGTTCCAAATCTGGGCAATTTTCCTCAGATGATAAAATCTACTCTTAACAACAGACAACACCTGAGCATCAAATGTCAGGCTGTTGTCAAGGATCACACCTAGATTCTTCACCTGTTCAGATGGGATCAGTGGTACCCCCAAGTACAAGACCAGGGGGATCCCACAAACTCCCTTCACCCCCACAACAATCCGGATCCACCACCAGCATGTAAGTCTTGTCTGGACTGAGTCTCAACCAATTATGAGTCATCCAAGTCTGGATTTCTGACAGGCAACTGTTAAATACGGAGTCCGCCATCTGGTTACTTGCTGCACAGGAAGAGAACGTGGGTGAGTGCCCTTTGTATAAAGTAGTCCAAATGTTCCTGTTAGGGGCTGGTTGAGTGCTTTAGCTATTTTACCTAAGGTATGATAGCCATGAGTACGGGGTCAAAGGTTACAATGGTTTAAAAGAACAGCCAGTGAATACTAGAAAATCATCATGTTACCAAGAAAGAATAACCAGATAGGTTTTCTGCTTCAGAAGTGTGTAACCTTCACTATACAAGTCCACATTTAGGATAACACTCCTAACCATAACTTGGGATGAGATGATATAGTAATAACCTGAACATTATTTAATTTAAAATGGATTGACTGACATAAGATTAATTGTATTTGCAGACAAACAGGAAACTGAATCCTAGTTGTTCTAAAGCCAATAATGAAAGAATTGATTTAGGAACACAAAGTAAAAGAATCCATATATCTGTGATAAACGAGTGTAAATTTATGTAAATAATATTTTGAAATCTTAGTATAGTTCTTAATGACAAATAGAAATCCACTGGTGCTCTTCACACAATAAGGTATGCCATTTCACATTTTTAGTGGTATTGATCTTGGGCACTCAAAATATATAGTGGTCAGCTTTGGCACTGTAACCAATTATGAGAAATGCTTTTTCACAAAAAACTGTCATCAAAATTATTTTAGTATGATAGTAATACTCATATTTGTATACCCTTATAGATCCTAAGACCCTGAGGAAGCCCAGTGTTGGGTGAAATGTTGGGCATATCTAGGGGATCATGGTGTTCTAAGAAAATAATCAAAATAAACCTACATTTCTTATGATGAACTGAGTGGCTGGTCTCTAGATACTTTTTTTCTCTACTTGCTGCACAGGACAGGTATAGATAAGTATCATCTGCATAGCAGTGAAAACCCAGCCTATACCACGTGATAATGTCTCCCAATGGCAGCATATGCACTGCAAACAAGAAGGGCGACAAGACCGACCCCTGTGGAATACCACAGGTCAGAAGCTTCAGGCTAGATGAGGCTAACCACATCACCACCGTCTGCATTCTGCCTGTCAAGTATGACCTGAACCATCTGATGACTTTACCAGATAGGCCACACTAATACTACAGTCAGTCAAGCAGCACCTCATGATCCACTGTGTCAAACACCACTGAAAGATCCAGGAGGACCAGGATGGTATGCTCTTTCCTGTCTCTCGCTAGTAAGAGATCATTAAGCACCATCACCAAGGCGGTCTCCATACTGTGCCCAGCCCTAAACCCAGACTGGAAAACCTCATTGGTGGAGGATGAGCCAGGTCACTCCTCAAGCTGGTTTGCCACCACTTTTTCAATAACATTCCCTAAAAATAAAAAGTTAGAGATCAGTCTGTAGTTGCTAAGACAGTCCAGTACTAATGAGGGTTTCATGAGTGGTGCCTAACCAGGGCCTCTTTCATAGCCAATGGGAAGGCCCCACTCTTCAAGGAACTCTGGACGATCTCAGCCACAACAGATCCAATCATGTCCACGCATCCGACCAAAAGTCATGTTAGGCCTAAGGTCCAGATTGCAATCTATTGGCCTCAGCCTCAAGACAACTTCCACTACCTCCTCCACCCCATCTGGGTCAAACTCAACCCACACAGGAGGAGTGCTCCAGCATGTCCCAGGGTGGACCTCACAATCCCTGTGAGTGATGTTGGAGGAGATCTCAGCTCTGATAGAGGACACTTTGTAGACAAAGAATGGAGCAAACTCCTTGCACATTGTGCTTGAACCTGCTCCTCCCACATGGAGGCAGGCCAGATATAATAGCCTATCCACTGTGTGGGAGAGCTGAGCTGATCTGTTCCTTGCCGCAGCAATCTCTCTTGACAAAAAAATCTGCCTTCTTACAGGAGATAACCCTGATATTCCTTCTAACGGGACATTAGGGCCAATTTGTTCTCCATCAGGCCAGAGCTCCTCCAACATCTCTCTAACCTCCTACCCTTAATATTTAACTCCCTGAGTTCCACATCATACCTAATCCTCAGTGACAAAAGTTGCCAGTTTTAGGAAGGACCATGGACACTTGTGAGACAAAACCAGGGACACTTGACAAGTGTTGGGTATTTTTTTTTTTTGTTCTCTACTTTGCCAAGTTCAGGGTAACTTTGAATGGTATTAACCTACTTTTTTTTTTTAAAACAGATAACCTCATCCAGCTCATCTCTGGGAAATAAAATGCAACAAAGAAGAAGAGACATTTGTGGAGGATTCAATGTTCCTATAGTAGAATAGTCAGGTATATATTTTTTTTCCTATTGCTTGTGGCTTTCTACAAGTTAAGCAGGTATATTCTGGACTTCTGTTCAAAGTAATGAATGTTAGAATTTCTGTGTATGTCACAGAGGCTCTGAACTAAGCAATCTTTACTTTGTGGTAGGAATATGTATTTTATTTTACGTAACTAACTGTAACCATGGGTGTCTCCTAAACAAACAGGATATTTTTGTATAAATTATGGTTTAAATGTACTGTTATTAATGTCATACATGCCTGCATAAATAGTTTCTTTAATAAGAAAGTTTCGGTGCTCTTTTTATTATGACAGCAGGGGACAATTTGTATTTTTTCAATACTTTATTTATCCACCCAACTTCTGACCTGCCTCCATCAAGCCAACCCATCCAATCTGGTCACCTACCCATCTTAGGTACTTACCCCAGGCCTACTGTTCCCCCATAACATGCCCCCTCCAAGGGCAGGTCCTCAAGGATCACAACTCTCCTGACAAGGTCAGGATCCAGTGCTGTGCTGGATGCCTAGGCAGCAGTGCAAGCTCTGCAGGGGGCTTAACATCATCCTGACAGTCAGGGGTTTTCACCATGGTTTTCCTCCCAGTATGAGGGTTTGAGGCATGCAAAGGTGCAAGCACGTACACTATCACTGTCCAGCAGTAGTCCTTTCTCACAACAAGTGCCTCTGCTATGGTACCACTAGACTTCTATCAGGTAGCAGGTGAACAGCAGGTTAGGAAATGCCTCCCCAAAGGAAGGGAGCTTCCCAAGGGAGAGATGGCAGAGGTGGTTTGCCTTTATTACATCTCTCTCTCTCTCTACACCCAGAAAGATCCCCAGACATAGAGGCTATAGATATCTTTTTAAATCCCCAGACTACCACAAGTCACCCAAGAGCAGGTGAACAACCTAACCCACCCAATTCATGTCCAGGAATTGGAGCAGGCACTTCGCAAGAGGCACATCCAGACAGTCCCCCCGGACCAATGGCTACCTTATGGAATTTTATAAATCCCAATGTGAATTGCTAATGCCTCAACTAGTGTATGTCTGTAATGAAATTCTGGGGGAAGGGATATCTCAAGTACATGGTAAAATGCCACAATTTCCATTGTTCTATAACTGTGAAGGATTACCTCTGCATGCCACTTATACAGGCCAATCTCAGTCTTAAACATGGACTATAAATTGTTCATAGTGGTGCTTTCCCAAATACTGGATCCCTTGCTATCATTATTAATCCACCCAGGTCAGACAGGCTTCATGAGAACACAGCAAACAGGCAAAAACACCCACCATACCTTACATGTCCTCCATGAGGTGCACTCTCAGTGTGTCCCCTTTCTAGTAGCCTGACTCAGTGCCAAGAAAGCACTCAATAGGGTTTCCTGGCCCTATCTATTTGCCATACTCAGAAAATGTGAACTCCCTATAGAACGTATAGCCCTTCTGCAATGACTGTACTCCTCTCTCCAGGCATTCGTGATAGTAAGTGGGCATGTTGCCCAGTCATTTCCTCTAGGCAGGGTAACCTGACAGAGCTTCCCCATATCCCCATTATTGTTTGCCATTTACATTGAGCCACTGGCACAAACTATCAGGGAGGACCTGACCATTAATTGAATAAGCATGGGGGTGTGGACCACCATATCCCACCGTATGCAGATGATGTTCTGCTACATACAGTATATCTAATCCAGACAACAGTCCACAGGAGATGTTCCAGGTTTTAGATGTATTCAGAAAAGTCTTGACTTACAAGCTGAACACTACAAAAACTGAGGTCTTGGCTAGACACTGGTCTCCATCCAGAGCCCAGAAACTACAATTCCCCTTTAAGTGGGATCGCCAAGAACTTAAGTATCTAGGAATTAAGCTCCCTTTAAACCTTGACCATCTATATGAGGTCAGTATAGGTCCACTATCAGGACAATGTCTTATCCGAGGATGCTACAAGCTGTTGCATCACTCAGGTCATAACGTGAACAGCACTCAGCAGTGAGTGCACCAAGAATAGACTCGCAGTGGCTGCAATCTGTTGTCAAGTGATTTTGACAGTCAGCTGTTTTAATTATTGGAACCAAAAAAAACAACATAATAGTTCTTCAAAATATAGCCATTGGAATGCGTAGTGCCTATGCTGTGAATATTGGCAGTTCTGTTTACTAAAGTCCCCATTCACAGGGTCCTGATTACAAATGTGTTATATTTTAAATCTGTTTCAGAATTCTGTGAGGTTAGCTATCTGTAATTTTTGAAATGTTTATTTATTAGATTTTGTTTACTGGGTAAGCACACTAGACGAGGAATGCCTATTCTCAGGTATGACCTGGGAGATTACAAGAGCATGGTTTACAGAACAGTGTAAGGGAATTACAACAATGTGAAATACAAGCAATGAGCAGGGTGACACAAATAAACAGGTACAGGATGAACAGATAAGCATATACATCAACGGTAAGAACAAGCAAACAATAGTTACAGTTTGTGGAAATAATACAAGTGCAGTTTGTCCCATTTTGAGGATGGAAGTGCTCTACTGAAGAGCATGCAGGGTAGATAATTCCCCT
Source organism: Neoceratodus forsteri (assembly GCA_016271365.2). Classification (NCBI taxonomy): domain Eukaryota; kingdom Metazoa; phylum Chordata; order Ceratodontiformes; family Ceratodontidae; genus Neoceratodus; species Neoceratodus forsteri. Next base: position 1,134,430,261 of record CM057455.1, on the reverse strand, counting down.
TACTAAAGCCCAGAGGGAGTAGTGGACCAGGGAAGTGGAGGATACACACCAGATAACTATCCAAGTGAACCATAATCATTGCTGAATTGTATTTTACCTTACTACTTTGACTGATTTATTTTCTACAGTCATGCCACATAAATAATAAACTGCCATTCCATTGCTGTTTTCAAGCATCATGATCCAGTTCAAACGTCATCCACTACATCACTTCTCGATGCACTTGATTGTTGATAGTATACAAATATTGCTGACTCTCTTATAGTTTTTAATGATTTGTAGTTCAATTATGACAACTCTCAAATTAGCATAGATGCACATCCCCCCCAGTCTGGTATCTGCTCATATACCCAGGTCATTGGTAAATTATGCCAAGAAAAAATAGTGGGTGCATGGGGGGGGGGCACTGCAACCTGATTTTTTTATTTTATTCTTCTGGGAACTGGGTAAGGTCTGCGAGAAGAGTGGAGCCAAAATCCCACGCATGCGTAATAGCGGCCTGCAGCAGAGATTACACGAAAGTGCAAGAGCATGCTACTATTGTGCCCGAGTGGGATTTTGGCTCTACTTTTCAAGTGTGTTTTGTAGCTGTATTAGTGCTTGTTTTTTGTTAAAAGAGGCATAGTTTGATTTAGGATGTAGAAATATGCAGCTTAAGCAGCTTCGTTCATAGGGCATGTTAAAAACTGCACATCTTGATTGCGCTCTGTTACAGACACGTGTCCTCGGCATGGATGTGCTTCCGGTGGCCAGCTGAATTATGTTTGGACCGCTCTAACAGAAAGTACAGCAAAATAGTGAAAAACTGGTAAAAAAATATTACTTTTTGCACATCCAGGGAAACTGTACACCAACAGTTTGTTTAGTATGTGCCTAGAGGAACACTGCTCAGAAATGGTCAAAAACAAAGGGACAAAGTTGACAGTGTCCCTTTAAATGCTATGTAATCCAGATTAGAGGATATGTTTGAGGTGCTGCTTACTACAATGGAATAAAAAAGTACATTCATACAAGCTTCAAGATTGCATCACAAACCACAGTGCAGATGCAATGAGTACGCCCATCTCATATTTTTATAAAAACAAAAACAAGGTGCTGTGTCAGCATGTGGTCTGAAAGCAAAACAAAACGGTAATATTAAATGCATGCTGAAAATAGAAAATAGAGTTAAAATCTACATTTTGACCTTAGGTCTTCTTCAGGAAATATCTAAAAGAGAGAAAAAAACAAAGTTAGTGTAGATTTTTAACTCTATTTTCAGCATGCATTTAATATCACCAGTTTGTTTTGCTTTCATATTTTTATAGTTTTTCTATTTCACCAAGTTTGAAAATGTCCACACATTGGATTACTGTGCAACTTTTTGTGCTCCCTATACAATTAGAGATAAGAAACTAGTTGAGGGAGTTCAAAGGAAAATGTCAAAAAAAATTACAGGTATGTCAAACAAGATCTACCGTAGAAGATTACATGAATTAGATTTACATTCTATGAACTACCGTCAACTTAGAGGTGACCTTTGCTTAACATATAAAGCTATTAAAGATCATGTTCTCTTGGAGACACTTGGCCAAGAAACCAGTTTTAATAATACTCAGACTAGATCTCATCATCTTAAATTAAGAGGGGCCCACTTTAAAACAAGAAAGAGAAGTCAGTGGTACACACAACAAATAGTTAACCAATGGAATATGCTTCCAGGATTAACTACTGAGAGCAATACTATGGATACATTTAAATGTCAGCTAGACCAACATATGGGCAATGCACAATTTGAATACTTATAAAAATAATTCCACCTTCGAATGGCGAGCTCACATAAAGGTAATACCTCCTGAGTTTGTAACACACTATGATACTATGATAAAAGGTTTTTTGAAGGGCTTCAGCCACTGCAGATGTATGATCTTCTTGCATCTGTGTCGCAGCACCTGAAACATGTCTGCTGCTGCATATTATTACTGCAGATGTACCTTGTACATTCACTTGCCAATGTACAGTCTTTAGATAGTCTAGAAGGTGGTATTACACATAGTCCCTATCTCAAAGCATGTTTCCATGTGGTATGCCCTTCATCAGATGTCATTTCCTGGATTAATTTGTAGTACTGTACTGTTATACAATGTATTCATACAGTGCAGGTGTCTGTAAATTGTTAACATGGTAATGTATGTACTACTTTTGCAGTAGCACATACATTTACAGTTTCTGAAGTTACGCATTCATTGCTTTGAGGATAATATAATTACTTCTCCATACAGCAATAATTTCCCAAAATCTGTTAGGCATGCAAATTCCAGTTACACACTCCAGGCTATAGACATGATTGTTTCCCTGATGGATCTTCACCTTTCACCACTAACTGTTACCTGTGTGTATACTAGTGAGATTTCAATGCAAGCTGAGTAAAGGTGCCATGACATTTTCCTGTCAGGACTCCTGTGCACTTCTTGTTTCTGCCATGTAAGTCCCTTTTTCTATATGGATTTACTATTCTAACACCACGCTGCCATGGATCACCACCCAAGTGAAATTCTGAGAGAAGAAAAGTGAAGGGTTGTTGTGTGGATTCAGATCCACAACCTCTTATTTATTGTGGCTATAGACTTTTCCACTACACCACAAAGCTGACACAGTAATGAAGCAGAGCTCTTCAGCTGTAGAGGTTAAAACTGTGCCAGAATGTTCCTGACAGGACAATTTCCTGACAGAACAATATCATTCTTAAGAGGAGAATGTCATTCCTGACAGGAAAATTTCATTCCTGGGAGAGCTTCCTGACAGGAAAATCTTGGTGAACCTTTACCATCATACTGATTTCAACCTTGTCAATGCGTTTGGCAAATGGGTCATCACAGTGCATGTAGTGGTAGTGGGTTTGGGTGGGTGATTGTTTGGCATAATAGTAATTTTCAAGTATTTCTTCTTTGCAGTTGGTGACTTTTATCGCCTGGCCACTGGACAGCCCATTAAGTGCTGACCACAGCAGCCCTGTCACCCTGACATCTATAGGAGTCAGTATGCAAGTGTGTTCTACATGGCTGATGTTTCTCTGGTGGGGGCTGCAGGGCTCACCCATCCACATAGCAAGATGGCTCTGGGTCCATGGTACTGCTTAGTCATCAGGTATGGGGCTGCATGAGGGTCAGGGCCAATGGGGGCCAGCCCATAGAATGAGCAAAAAACAAAGAATGAGGCCGGTGGGTGTTCAGAAGTCATCCAGCTGACCAGGGTTTTCCACTGTATTCTCTTCACACCTCAAGGACTGGTATTCAGTGGAGCAACTGAAGGCACCACTCATGCTTCTCTGTATAGAACTTCAGACTTTCTGATGCTCCATTCCCTCTTTTTTTTAATATAGGTTTTTATGGGTTTCCTTTGTAGGTCCCACTTTTCCCACCCGAGGCCCCAGCACACAGCTGTGCTTGCCTATGGAGGCATGCACACACACTGTGGCACCAGCTCAGCCCCTTCCACCTTCCTGTCCTTGCCACCCCCTCCACCTACGCTATCCCACCAGACTGCCACCGGTGGTAGGTGGAACTATGTGAGTGACAACCCACCCCATCACACACAGGAGAGGAGGCAGCCTACTGGCTCTGCTCGATCATGCTCCTCCTCCTCCTCCCCCCCCCACACTGGCACCCTGACACCCCAAGGTTATTCTTGAACCTGGGTGACTGGCATAGCTTGAGATAAGACATCCAGTGTCTCAACCCTTAGTGCCACTGGAGGGTACTCATTCCCTCTTTTGAACAGTCCCATTACCCTACATCTAGCCACCACCACGTGCTAGACTAACACTGAGCACTGCACAACCATGATCCCCAGAAGAGGAAAGCATTCCATGGTTTGCTCAATCCTCCTTTCCTCCTGCTGACCTTCCTGCAGGGTGAGTTTGCTCCCATGCCCTGGGTATTGGCACCGCAAGCAGTGCTGCTACAGCTGTACTGGCAGACCGGACAACATACTTCTTCCTTAGTAATACAGACCATTGTGTGCATCAAACCTGATTGTGTAACTGCTAGCATATCATAATGTATACTTGCTATATGCATGGAGCTGGCCTATGTACGTTAAGTGGATTGTACATCATAGCACACTAATGTACAGTTACACCGTATCGGATCCTATCAGTGACAGAAATTGTCAGTCCCACAGACAATGGCCGAAGTGACCATAATGTTGACACACATGTTGGGTGGTGGGGTTGGCAGATTGACTTCATTCTGCATTGTTATGCTGTATTATGCATTTCATGCATGAACACATGTAGTACACAAGCATGATGTATGCTCTAACAGCATTGTTTTGAGGCTTGGATCAAAAGCATCCTCATGATGATGTATTTACCACACATAGAAACATAGAAATATAAAAGCTGTTGGCAAATAAGGACCTCTTGGCCAACTAGTCACCCCAGTTTTCCCTGCCTACTGTGCCACCACAGCCCCTAATTGATCTCCAGCCATCTCCTCCCCTTGCCTTCCTGCTAAGGTACCCTTGCATCTGTCCCATGCGTGCTTGAATCCTGTCACCATTTTGGCACCCACCAACTCCACTGGAAGGCTGTTCCAGGCATCCACCACCTTCTCCGTAAAGAAATATTTCCTCACATTTCCTCTGAGCCTCCCCCCTCCATCTTCATTGCATGACCCCTTGTCTTCAAGCTTCTTTTTCTATGGAAAATGATACCTTCCTGTACCTAATTAATACCTGTTAGGTATTTGTATGTTTCTATCATATCCCCACTTTACCTTTTCTCCTCTAGAAAATATATATTCAGTCCATTGAGTCTCTCCTCATAGGACTTTTGATGCAGGACCTGCACCATTTTGGAAGCCCTCTTTTGCACCACATCAACCTTATTAATGTCTTTCCAGAGGTGAGGCCTCCAGAACCGGACACAGTACTCAAGGTGGGTTCTTACCAGTGATATGTACAGTGTTAATATTACATCCTTCTTCCTACTGGTGATATCCCTCCCTATGTAACTGAGCATCCTGCTAGCCTTCCCTAGTGCCTTATCACACTGCTTGGCTACCTTCAGGATATAAATGATTTCCCTCCAGGTCCCTTTCCTGTTTAGTGGTTGCCAGTACTTCCCCTTCCAATTGGTATGTAGCCTCCAGGTTTCTGTGCCCCAAGTGCATGATTTTGCACTTTTCTGCATTGAAACCCAGCTGCCAAGCCCTTGCACATTCTTCCAACTTTTTCAAATCACCCCTCATTCCCCCCCCGAGTGTGTTTACTCTGTTACAGAGTTTTGTATCATCCACAAACATACACGCTTTCCCTTCTAGCCATTCCACAATGTCCCTAATAAAGACATTGTATGTAAGTACTATGTGCTTGTACTTCCTCTAACAATGCCTGCAGCAGTTTGCATTGTGTTTTAAATGAATCTATATGAAACTTGTATGAAACTGCCTTGTAAATAGTTAAGTGAGACAGGCTCGCTATTCTGAGTTCCTGGAGCCCCAGACCAATTCTGGAACTAGGCAGAGGACCTGTAGTTCACCTGGGTGTTACTTGGGGACTACAACTCAACAGATATGGAGTATGTTTTAACTTTAAACACTGTTTGGACATACCTCTATTGTTAAGCCACTTCTCAGTGGTCATTTTAACAGTCTGGATTTATTAAAAGCTTTACTTGCACACGGGGTGTTCTGTGACCCCTGAGTCTACTTCCTGGGTTACAGACACTCTTATAAGGAAGCCCTGTGGTGATCAGGGTAAGCCCGAGTAGGGTGAGCGTGCATCGATGCGTGCAAAGACACATGCGTCTGCACATGTTATGCATGTTTTTGCAGGGTGTAGTCAGGTGACCAACCCAGGATACATAAAGAGCTTGGTAGGAAATAAGGTGAGGCCAATAATTGTAGCAGCAACAGTGGACATTTGTGGCTGTTTATTTATCATTTCTCTGCATACTGGTAGATCACTGAGCTGTTCTACCTTGCCAAGGTTTCAGAGTATTATCTGGACAAGGGGTGTTTGTATTAAATAACAGTGGGGGCACTCTTGAAACTCTTGATGGTTGTAGGGGCATTTTGTTAATAGCCAGTTAATTAAGGTACAATTTCTAGTTTTGTAACTGTACAGTAGCTGCTGTAGTAGGGGATTCACCTAACTGTGAGAAACACAGACTCTGAATACAATCTTGGCATTTACAACAATGTTTATCCAACCAATTACATAATGGTGTCTCTTAAAAGGATTTCTCTACTCTGTTTATGGCTAACAAAACTCAGAAATAAGATAGATTCCCTCATCTCCAAACCCTGGGTGAATAATAAGTAACAACTGTTATTTTTTGTTTCTTCCCATCAACAAGTGAACTGCTAAAACAATCACACACGCCACTAAGGTAGACACAGTCAAAGGAAGTCATGGGAGCAGCATGAGTTACTGTCCTTAGAGAAGCAGGAAGCACAGTGCTATAGCCAGAGAAGCAGAGAGACAAAAAACTAAACTAGAGAGCTACAGAAGGCATATAGCAACAGAAGCCCAAAGAAAGCACAAAGCAAAACATCGCAAAATTAATGAAGAAAAGCAACAGCAAGCACAGGGTGAGAGGGTGGCAGAGCCCCAGCAAAGTCCACAGCTGCAGCAAAGAAAAAGAGCTTCCAAATGAAGCTGAAGGAAATTGGTTTATATAGCCCAGGAAAGGGAACTGTTCTGGCTGTTGCTCCTACCCACCAAATCACAGGCTTATCCTTTTCATTTTAAAGAGATCCACCAAAATATAAACAGAAGCCCCTGTACCATATATATTGGTGCCTTACCACCAGAGGATTCTCAGGTTGAATATCTCCCCGGAAAAAGTGCTGCACAGAAAAAGTAAATTCCTTCATAAAATACTGTAAACTGGGTCTGAAGGACTTCTTGATTTTTTTCTGCCACCCAGGGTCCATCCCTCCTCCTCCCAGCTCAGGGACGTGACGATGAGATGCCAGTGAGAGCGCGAGTTGCGCTCCATTAAACTCAATGGGCCATCATTTTAACTCTGTTTTTTGTAATATGATGTCCACTGGGCAATAAAACTTAGGCACCGGTGGACTAACAAGGGTGAATCTCTTTAATGTATGCTTGAAGCTCTATGTCTAAATATGGTTATCAAAACATGTTAAACAACCCCAGAAAGTATCCTGAAACATTCTTGAAATGAGCAATATTTATCTCCTGACACCATGGAGTTACTCCATATTCTTAATCGTAGCTGACCTGTGAGATAAAAGTCTGCAGTTAGATCACATGTCTATCTGAGATTAAGAATTTATAAACTGACTTTATCCTGTTGCAAACTAAGGGGTTGTCACTATCAAGAAGCAATAGAAAACCTGGACACACTGATGTTACTTATAAATCCTTTAGAATAAAAATATTATTTCAAGGATATTTTTCTAGATCCATGTGACACCTGAGTGGTGAACTCTGACCCCAAGAACTCCTCATGTACTACCAACCTCTGCATTCTGTCACATAATTAGGTTTCCATACCTAGTAATTTTGTCCCCTACCCCTAGGTCCTGCATCTTCTTAACCAACCATCCATGTGACACTGAATCAAAGGCTTTATGGAATTCCCCCCTTCCCCAACATGAACCCATTCTATCTGTAGTCCTGTAGTCTAGTTGCTTTCAAAAAATTTATTATCCTTTACCTTATTGTGGTATTCTAGTAGTGTACCCATTATTTAACAGTCTATTATAAAAATCTGAAATAAGTTTGGCTTGGTCACTTCTTTATGTGATTTGGATTTTTCTATAAAGACATTAGGAATCACAGTATTTATGAAAAAAATTATAATGTCTTTTATATGTTTGAACTACTTTATGTATCTCTTTTGTAAAATAAACTAAAAGAAAGTACAAAACATTTTGAAAGTCTGTCACAGAATTTTAAAAATAATAGAAAATGTCCCTCCCAGTGAAAGTCCTGATTAGCTTGCATCTACAAATTATAACATGGAGGAGAATCTGCAGTTAGGCTAGTTTTTATGACTGTGGGTGCAGCCCAGCAGGCGTTCTGCATTCAGAAAAGGGCTAGGGTCATTTTTGCTACCCAACAACATGACAGTGTTAAAAATAGATTCCTCCACTGAAGCCTCATTACTATGGTGCCTGTATGTGTATAGGAAGCTGTAAAGCATTACTTTTCCTCTGGCTTAAGGAGTTAATTGAGCCCACAGAAAGTTAACTCATTATCTTCTGGTGGTCATTCTGTGCCAGATTACCAGTGGATAGTACAGACATCATAGAAAGCTATTGAAAGTAGAATTGATTAAGCAATTCCTGCAGCTTTCTGCATAATAAATAAGCTCTGATGTTCCCCAAGCCCCTATGAACACCTCATTAAGCCATTTGACACCACCACCACCCTAAGAGCAGTCATTCTGCTACTGCAGGACATTCTATAGCAAGAGTCTCCGTGCTGCCCATTTCCAAAGAATACATCAACTTCATTTTCTCAGGCAGGTAGTTCTGGTCTACTGTATATACAGTATTCTACTGAATGTTCTTAACCTGCAATTTGTAGACTATAGATGTTTACACCTGAATGATACTAACCACATTTGTTTCACTTGCAAATAGGTAAGCATGTGTGTCTAATTTTTGTTTGACTTAGATTATGCATAGAATCTGTTCAGTTCATAACACACTGTGCTGTGATTAAATGAATTGATAAATGTGGGTCTTGGTTTCTTTTACAAATTCATTTTTCATGACCATGGATTTACTAAAACAAAAATTTCTCAACAAAATGCTTAAAAAAAGGAGTTCAGCAGTAATTTAGTTGATATGGTACAAAGAGCTGCTCCCTGGAAAATTACCTTTTATTTTTTTTTGGGGGGGGGGTGCTGCCACAAGCAGAATGGGACTTCATGGAGGGGAGACTCATGGCAGCAGAAGAGGTATAATGGCATTAAAAGTTTAATGGTGTGGATATAGAGGCACTAATATTTAAGCATGACTTAGGTAGAAGACTAAGTGTGACTTGGAGGTGAGGGAGTGAATCTTGATATTTTTAGCAGAATGGTTCTCTGAAACTTCAGCCTTCAATGGTTTAGATTCTGCATCCATCTGCACAGTATGTCACTAAGCCACATGCAATGGGGTATGGGTAAAAACCAGATCACCAGACCCGAACCAGAGCTGCAAAATCTGTACTGGGCACAGCTTGTGCAAATATTGCTGATCCACTCACTCCAGATGATCTGGTCTGACTTTTATCTATCTGGTCTGGTCCTGATGGTTCTGTTTTCAATCATGTCAACTAAGGGTTGAAAAACAGACTTCCAGGAGTGGACCAGATATGTAAAAGTCAGACTGAACGGTGCAATCAGAGTGACTGGATCAGCAGTATTTGTACAAGTTGCTCCCAGTATGGCCAGTTTGGATTTTAATAGAACTGCTGTGGTTCAGGTCTGTCAGTCCAGTTTTCAAACAATCAGTCTTTATTTTATACTGAAAGGTATGTGAGAAAAAATGCCCTTTTACATAAATGTCCAGTCTAGCGTAAAAAGAGAACAGAACACCAGGACAAACAATTACATAGTAAAACACAGTATAAAAAGGTATAATACAGAGATCTTGAGGGATATACAGAAAAAAGGGGAAGCAAATAAATAACAGTGACAAATTTACAGTATGGGATATAGTTGGAGGTACAATTCAGGAACATAAACAGTTGGGTGATGTGTTGAAAAGAAGAAGTGCAAGTCCTGTGGTGCCCAGATCCTGGATGCTGATAAACATTCCTGTTGCATCATTTGCCTCAGCCCCAAACACAGGTCAAGGATTATGTGCCCTGCCAATCCTTCAACTAGGTCACACAGATTAGGCACCAGAAAAAGCCTGAAGTCCATTTGCTGGAGAAATGTCTAGCTTTGATGGAAAAGAAGCTGCAGAATCTGTGGGAAAAATCTTCTTCTCCAATGCCAGAACCCAAAAAGAAGAAAAAAGGACAAGGAGAGGCACTGAGACCAGGATAGGTGTCCATCGACTTGGCAGCAACCATTGGGCACCACTGACAGAGGAGGGGCCTCCACTTTGGTAAGTACCCCTACTGCCAGGTCTCCTACCACTCTGGTAGATCAGACCATGGCTTCTCTGCTTGTTTTACTCATGGTGCAGTCGGGGTTCTTCTTGGATGATGGTACCCCTATTGTGCTCCTTAGGCCCATATCTTCTTCAGGTTCTATCACCAGCAGCCAGGTCAATAAGTCACTCTCCAGCCCCACCGAGGAGTGCACGGTCACAGCTGATAAACTGGACTCCAGTGCTGCTGCTCAACCCCATTATGTACCAGGGTACCAGATGCTGGGCTATGTCTAATCAAGGATATGCTCCTACTGGCATTCCCTACTCCCATCAGACTCATGGATACCCTCAATATCAGACACCAGGCTATCCATTATACTCTTCCACCACCTCCTCCTCCTCAGCCTCAGCCTCTGCCTCCACAGCAGCCTCAGGCTGATATCCAGGCAGTGTTTCAGACCATGATTCAGAAGGACAGGACTCAACTAGCCTCAGAGCTTGACCGTCAAAAATCAGTGGTGGCCTCTACACCAGCTTCCTTTATGACCCCTAGATAAGCCTCTCCTGTGGATTGTCATCTTCCTGGAGAAGGCTCCTCTAGACACCAGGTCAGGGATCAGATCCAAGACACTCCTCTAAAAAGGGTTCAGACCCCCAGCAGGCACTCTTTGGCTTCTGACTTGTCCTTCTGCTCTGGTATGCATACACCTGTAGAGCCTCAGCCTAAGGAGTTCCTGAAGTCCCCTCTGGAGGACCCTTCCTTCACAGAACTCCTCATAACTATACAAAATGCTTGTGGCTGGCCTATCAAGGAACAGGATCCAAATTGGAAAAGGCTTGCAGAGCATTTAGGCATGACTGACACAATTCCTATGCCCATACTGCCTTGGACTGGGCCAAATGAAGACCTGACGTCCACTATCTGGCAACAGCCTTCCTCCATTCTGGATGTTTTAAAAAAGGCAGACACAGTATATAAATTCCCAGATGGAGTCACACACCTTACCGGCCATCCTGATGCAGACTCAGTTGTTATCACAGTTCCCATGATCAGTCCTCTAAACCTAACATTTGAACATGTCTCCTCCTGATAAGGAGTCTAAGCAGCAAAACAATTTCGGTCACAAGGTCCATTCCTCATCCTCCTCCACTTGCACCCTCATGTCCCTTAATTATGTGGCTCATATTGTTTCCTATCATAAATCTTTCCTGACCTCACAAAGTCAAAGATGGAAGCTATCCAGGACCAGGAGCTTAAAGCACAGATTACCAAGACAGTGAGAATGGCTAAAATCTTCTGTCATCATGCCCTTCAGGCCACTTGTGACACAGTAGACTCAGTTGCTCACACCACAGCCACTGCTGTCTGCATTAGGCAACATCCGTGGTTCAAGATTGCTGGCCTGGCACAAGACATCCAGACCCCCATCCTGGATGCCCCTTTCAGGGGATCCGTGTTATTTGGAAGTGACGCTAAGGAAGGATATTATCACTGAATTGCAGGACCAAGGTAAATCCATCCACAAAGTCTGCTTCATGTACTGAGGGGGTTACAAAGGCAAACAGTCTTTTCTTCAGCAACAGAACCTTGTTTTGTTTCTGTGTTTTATGCACTTCCACTCTGTAACCTCCCAGGTTGTGCCTGAAAATAGTAATTTCTATGGCTAGTGCCCCTGCCCACTGAACTAAAATAAATAAATAAATAAACAGACACCAGACCAAAGAGGCCCCTTCCAAATGTCAGGCCAAATGCTAGTATCCAGCATCAGGAACCCCTACTCCCTCTGCCAAGTAGCAGAAGTCCCCAGAGGAGCTGCCAACTCCCTCCCCTCAGCCTCCTGACTTGTGAGGGACACCCCACCTCCTCCAGATCCTCTAGGAGAACCAATGGGAGGAAGATTTTCCCTTCACTTTCCAGGATTACAGGACATAACCCTGGACTCCTAGGCCCTTCAGTTAATAGCAAGAGGTCACACCATAACGTTCCTAGACAGGTCTCTGGGCAACCCCCAGGCTTCTCCCATTATCCTCCAAGGCACCTGTCTTTGATAGGGGATGAAATCCAGGCTCTTCTACAAAAGTCAGCCATGCAGCCCATGACTCTGGCACAGATAGAAAAAGGGTACTACTTCCATTTTTTCCAAGTGCCCAAAAAGACGGGTGACCTAAGACCCATTTTTGACCTCAGCATGCTCAACCTGTACATCAAGTATAAGAGGTTATACATGCTCACCATCCAGGGACTTCTACCCCTGCTCCACAAGAGCCATTGACTTTGTGCACTGGACATGCAGGATGTTTACCTGCACATCCTTGTCTTCCAGGCCCAGCACCACTTTCTTCGGTTTGCCTTCCAGGGGGAAAAATGCCAGTTCAAGGCTCTTCTGTTTGGCTTACTCTCAGCATCTTGGGGTTTTACCAAGTGTCTAGTAGTGGTAGCTGTGGCCCAATGCCACAGAAGGATCTAATTGTGCCTGTATCTGGGTGATTGACTTCTACCAGCCCCATCACAGAGCAGTCTGAGGGAGTCACTCTCCTTCACCCTAGACCTCTTTTCCAGACTTGGAATAACAGGCAATGATCACAAGTTCCATCTCTCCCTTCCCAGAGCCTACAATTCAATTGGGATGTGCTTGATATGGTCCAGGGCAGGGCCTTCCTCCCATCAGACATAGTAGAAACCCTGCAGGAACAGGCCAGATTAGTGGCCAACTCATGCTAGACCACAAAATGATCAATCCTCTATCTTCTTGGGCTGATGGCAGCTGTGATCCCTACAGTTCCTCTAGCCAGACTGCATATGAGGGTGACCCAATGGACTCTTTGTGTCCAATGCGATCAGTGGCTGGACAATCTGGACCACAGGGTCCTAGTGTCTGGGTACATGAAGAAGGATCTTCTTTGGTGGCAGGAGTTGTTCAATCTCTCCACAGGGGTTCCTCTTTCAACCCCCTGCTCCTACCATAGCCCTTACAATGGATGCTTCATGTCAAGGCTGGGGAGACCACCTAGGAGACCATCAGACCCAGGGAACATGGTCTCAGTTGGAAGCATCTCTAAGCATCAATGTGTTAGAAATGAGGGCAGCATTGTATGTCCTCCAGGCCTTCCAGCCTTTTCTATGTCTGCAGACACTCCTGATTCAGACCTACAATATGTCTGTGATCTTGTACCTGAACAAATAGGGAGGCACTCGCTCATACCCTCTATGCTGGGAGGTGATGCAAGTGTGGTACTGGCAGTCCAGCATGACCTCTGTCTGACTGCTGTCCATGCGCTGGATGTCAGAAACATCCTGGCAGACAGCCTCAGCCACACGACTGCCAGGGCTCACGAATGGGAGCTAAATTAAGAGGTGGTTGAAAGTTTATTCAACCTGTGGGGTAGGCCAGAGATAGACCTCTTCATCTCTCCATCCCCATCCAATGCAAAACTACCCAATTTTTGCTCGCTCATGCCCAGGTGTGGTGTTTTCTGTTGAGACATGCCATCTCTTTGCTAGACAGAGAGGTTCTTGTATGCCTTTCCTCCCTTCCCAGTGCTTCAGAGGGTTCTTCTGAAGCTACAGGTGGAAAGGGCTCACATGATTCTAATAGCCCCTCTTTGGCCTCATCAGATTGGTTCCCTCTGCTTCAACAGCTATCGATAGATTCCCCAGTACCTCTGTACCATGATCTTCTGACTCAGAAGCAGGGCAGACTGGAGCAGCTGGGCCTCAAACCCCTCCAGCTGCATATGTGGCACCTGTGGACATATGTGTAATAACTACCATTGTTATATTTTTTTACAAAAAATTGTCAACTGTGCAGATGCATTTGTAAAAAATGAATTATAATAGTGAGACTTTTTGTAATGTTATTTGATTTACCATACTCATGCTTGTCTACCCACTTACTCAGTCTCCTACTTGTTTCTGCCCTTCTACTAACTAATTCCTGTTGTTTCATATCAAGAGTTTGTTGATTTTCATATTTTGTGTGCCTGGGGTGGAGCAACAATAAAAGATAATCTATGTAATACCCTCAATAACCCACCTACCCCAGTTTACTTTTACCTAACACCCACTTTTAGGCCTTGTACAGTAAGATCTTCCTTCAAGAGAACAACTTGTAATGACGTGTATCAGATTTACATTGATATTTGTGTATATGCACTTTTATATTATATTAATTCTGTGTGTGAACTGAATCTCTAAAAAAATCAGTTAAACACATCAAATGTCTTTAAAAACATGTCTTAACACTGTGTTTGTCTTCAACCTTGTCACAACATATAGTTGTCTCAGCAGTGTTTGCAATTAAGGTACAGTACCTTCATGCATATGATGGCCCAGTTCTGTTGAGTTGATTGCTGTAACAGTGCATAGAATAAAATATGAAACATATAGGTAACTGTAATACAGATGGTGGCATTATTTTTATACCTGCCCTTTCTCAATGTACCTTACTTTGATTCAGTTAGTGTATGCAACAGCACTTCATGTTTATGTTTAAGCCCACAAAACACCCTTATCTAGTTAATGCATTTACAGTCACAGTGGCTCTGCCAGAGTTTGTTTATATAGCAACAACCATTATTTGAAGTCTTGTTCTGTGTTAAACTGAGCTGCAACAGTGAAAGCTGTGTACCTAAAAGTATAAGTCATATTGCTGATTAGTCCATTTGGGACCCAAGACTCCTGCACTGTTTTGTCTGCACCAGGTTCCAAGATACCATTCCATATTCTCTGAAAATAAAATACTCTGTCCCCCCTTAAAGTAATCAAACATGTAGACAGACCATCGGGTAACATATGTTGTTGTACAGTAGTGTATGTGCTGAAAACATGCTAATGGTCTGCTCTCCCATCAGGTAACATGTTATTATGACATGCTGTACTGTACTACATGTGCTGAAAAGATGCCAATGGTTTACATATGTATTGACATATAAAAACAGACCATGATGACTATGACCAAACTACGCACAGTAAGCCCAACATTGTCCCTTTAACATCATTTTGGTATTGGGGTAAATTGTTGCATAATACACACTCCACTTATATACTGATATATGTGAATATTATGTAAAGAGATATTAATAGCTTAGGTTTTATAGGTTTGGAGGAAATACTGTAATGCTCACATTTTTTTTTCTTTTAAAGGCTTTAAATGTGCATTGATCACTTTTAGTGGATTACCTTTCTATTGCAAAGAAGTTACACATGGAAATGTAAGCTATAGTATATTAGAAGTATTACCTTTTTCTATGGGCAAACATTTGCAGAGCAGTAAACTACTTAACACTGACTCAGTCAGTCTCCACCATCCCACAGAAACAACTGACAAAATAATCATTTCTTGTGGGTGTTTACTGCTGTGTAGATCAATGGTGAAGCCACTCCTGGAGTACTGTGTTCAGTTCTGGAGGCCCCACCTCAGGAAGGACATAGATTGGGAGGAGGCGCTACCGAACAGGGCAACCAAAATGTTGCATATCCTGCATCTGCAGCCCTATGAGGAAAGACTAAGAGAATTAAATATGTACTCTCTAGAGGAAAGAAGGGAAAGGGGGATGTGATTGAAACATTCAAGTACCTAAAGAGTATTGATAAGGTACAGGAAGGTGACATTTTACATAGAACAAGATGCTCAATGACAAGGTGCCATGATTGGAGGCTGGAAGGGGGGAGGCTCAGAGGGGATGTGAGAAAATTCTTCTTCACGGAAAGGGTGGTGGACATCTGGAACAGACTCCCAGTGGAGGTGGTGGGTACCTTATTACTCAAATGGGAGACTTGGTGGATCTTTGGATTCAATGCAAAGAAGTGCAAAATAATGCACCTGGGAAACAAGAACCCAGGGGAAGAATACACAATGGGTGGGGAGGTAGTAACAACAACAAAAGAGGAAAGGGACCTGGGGTAATCATATCAGAAGACCTTAAGGTTAGCAAGAAATGTGAGAAGGCAGTAGGGAGTGCTGGGGGTATACTGGGATGTATAGGGAGAGGCAACATCAGCAGAAAACAGGAAGTTGTTATCCCTCTGTACAGACAGTTGGTGAGACCCCATCTGGAATATTGTGTCCAGTTCTGGAGACCCCATATCTGCATAGACATAGACAGGATAAAGGTAGTCCAGAGAAAGGCAACTAAAATGGTGCAGGGTCTGCAAGAGAAGCCATATGAGGAGAGACTAAAGGAGCTTAATATGTATACCCTTGAGGAAGAAGGAGGGACATGATAGAAACTTTTAAGTACCTCAGTGGAATCAACAAAGTCAGAGAGGTAGCATCTTTCAGAAAAAGAGACTTGCAAGAACAAAGGGACAAATTTAAAGATAGAAGGAGGGCAGTTCAGGGGCAATGTGAGAGTATTTCACAGAGAGGGTAGTGGATGCATGGAACAGCCTTCCTGAGGAGGTTGTGGGGTCTAAAACTGTGGGAGAATTCAAGAATGCATGGGACAGACATAAGGTTAGGCAATTCTTGTGGGGGATAGGAAGAAATAGGCTGTTGGTTAACTAGGATCTGCGGCCTATCCAATAGGTAGGGGAAATGGGCAGACTAGATGGGCCAAGCGGTCCTTATCTGCCATCAAAGTCTATGTTCCTATGTTTATATTTACTGTCTGGAGACATCATGGAAGATATGGACTTAATCAAAATGTAATTGTGTACAGACAGCTAGTGAGACCCCATCTGGAGTACTGCGTGCAGTTCTGGAGACCCAATCTCCGAAAAGACATAGACAGGATGGAAGCTGTCCAGAGGAGGGCAACTAAAATGGTGCAGGGTCTGCACTGGAAGACATATGAAGAGAGACTTAGAGCTTAATATGTATAGCCTCGAGGAAAGGAGGGAGAGAGAGGGGACATGATGAAACTTTCAAGTACCTCCGAGGGAATGTCAACAAAGGAGTCCAAGAGGAAGCATCTCTCAAAAAAAGAGATGTGCAAGAACAAGGGGCTACAATTTGAAGATAGAAGTGGCGTGTCAGGAGGTAATTTAATCAAGTATTTTTCACAGAGAGGGTGGTGGATGTATGGAACGGCCTTCCAAAGGAGGTTGTGGAGTCACAAACAGTGGTGGAATTCAAGCATGCATGGGACAGTCATAAGGCAATTCTAGGGGGTTGGGGTAAGAAGAAGTAGGCTGCTGGTTAACTAGGATCTGCAGCTTATCCATCAGGTAGGGAAATGGGTAGACTGGGTGGGCCAAGCAGTCCTTATCTGCCGTCAAATTCTATGTCTCTATGTAATATGGATCTTTTCACTAATTTGTATGGATCTGAGTTGGCTTTAGACACTGAGAGAATTTTCAATACCAGTTAGATATAAACACCTTTACCTTTTGGCATAAGTCTATGTATTTCAGTACCTTTTTTTGTTTAAATGATGTAACATTTCTCTTTAGTTATTTTAGAATATATATTAAAAGATATATGAAGTATGGGTTCAGTTTAATGCCCCACAATGTTTTTTCAATTCACATTCTATTTTATTTCCAGTTTTTTTAAAACATCCACAATAATATCGGATTGCCACTATATATATATTATAGTGGCACGATAGTGCCACTATAGTTAGGGTTGAGGAGCCATTTCTATGTTAAACCCCAAAATTTTGCACCTTAATAACTTTGCAACTGTTTGATGGATTTGCCTGAAATTTGGAATACACGATCAAGAACCATAGGCCTTGAGGATCAGCCAAGTTTCGTACCGGTCAGGTATACAGCTGTGGAGTTATTAAACGTGGTCTGTGCACGCATTTACGCTTTTTCTGAAATTCTATGGTCACGCCTACAGGTAGTATGGTTTGCACAACTGGCCCAAAATCTTCAGGGAACATGCGGCTAGGGTCCCCGATGTGCCTTTTGAAGATTTCGTGAAAAAATATTAAACGGTTCAAAAGTTATTCAAAAAACAGTTTCCCATTATAAGTCAATGGGAAAAGTTAACAAAAGTTCAACACTTTCGCAAATGCATTTTACTTTTCGAAATGGGCCTGTTACTTTTCGAAATCCGCCATTTGTTTTCAGTTGGTGATCAGAGAAATGGTTGGCATTTAAATTTGGACCCTCTAGCAACCTAATTATTTTGTATTCACCTAGTCGGACCCTGGGGATGCTTGCCATGTCTTTATTTTTGGTAAAACACTCAGAAATATGTTTTTCAAATTTCTGGAAAAAGTACTACAAATTACTTTGCTCACGAAGTGTAATTTTTTGCAAAAGCTTTCGCAAATTGCGACAGTAGTTTTTCATCTGTGGGAAAGTGACAGCGATTCTTTGGCACTGTGCTGCAAAAGTACCATTGGGAGTTTTGGGCTGAAATTTGGAGGGAACGGAGCTGACATCTCACAGATGTGCCTTTCTGTGTTGTATTGAAAAAATATTACATGATGGAAAAATTACAGCACTCCAAATTTGACATTTTTTCCCATAGGATAACATTACGGTGCCCAACGCAGTACAGAAATCCTTTGGCACCCTGCTGCAAAATAACGGTTTGGTCTTTTTCCTGAAGTTTGGAAGGAAGACAGCCAACAGCCCACAGATGTGCCTTTCAGTGGTTTGGTGAAAAAATATTACAGGGAGGCAAAGTTATGGCGCTCCGAACTTTTCTTTTTTTCCCATAGGATAACATGATGGCGTTCGCCGTGCCTTTCAGGGCCCGTATCTCGGAAACGGTGCGAGATACAGACTTTTCATCGGAAAAATTCTTAGCCCCCTCAAAAAGAAGGAAATTAGAGCCAAAAACTCCATTTAATGCATTAGTTAGGGTTGTTCCACAGCGACAAAAGTGAGAAATTCACTGCTAGGGTTGAAAACCTCCTGGACCCCACCCACCCCAACCGGCATTGGGGTGTGCATTGGGATAAATGGGTCCTAACTCTCACCCATTCTCCTATACTTCTGCTGCTTTACACATGTCATGGGGTGAAAGTTAGGGCTGGCGATCCCAATGCTCCCTCTTGCTCATCCTTGCGTTTTCATTTGAGCTTGCGTTTTATTTGCTTTTGCCATTTGTGTCTACCGTACTGTTTCTCTTTCTGTTTCACTTTGTGTCACCATGCCCATTGACATTTCCATTTACAGGCACCATGTTACTATGTGACAAGACATCACGTGGCACACCGTTCCTGTCTATGCCACCATGTTCGTTACCCTTTCTGTTCTCATTTGCGCTTGCATTACCTTGTGCGCCACTGTTAGCGCTTCTGTTTGCATTGCTCTTCCTGTTACTATGCCACAAGACATCATGTGGTGGGAGAGTGGGGCTCTTTGGGCCCAGCGCTCCTGCTGCTCACGGTCCCCGTGCCAGGGCTGAGAGCTATCGTGTTATCCTTTACGTTTCTATTTGTGCTTACGTTTCTGTTATTTTTTGCCATTTGTGTCTACAGTACTGTTTCTCTTTCTGTTTCACTTACGTCACCATGCCCATTGACATTTCTATTTGCAGGCACCATGTTACTATGTGAGAACACATCACGTGGCAGACTGTTCCCGTCTATGCCACCGCGTGCATTACCCTTTCTGTTGTCATTTGTGCTTGCGTTACCATGTGCTCCACTGTTAGCATTTCTGTTTGCGTTGCTGCTCCTGTTACTATGCCACAAGACATCATGTGGCAGGCGTTGAGGCCCCCGCCGCATTACATTCACTATTTCTTGTTATCATTCTCAAAAGAAGGAAATTAGATGCAAAAACTCCGTTTAATGCATTAGTTAGGGTTGTTCCACAGCGACAAAAGTGAGGAAATTCGCTGTTAGGGTTGAAAACCCTAACTCCGAATTCACCCCAGCACCACACACACACAGACACACATTCAAGTATGGGGGAGGACCAAGTCAACACAACCAATGACAGACATCCAGCAGCAGGTGACAGAAATAACAAACAATTGTCTAAATGTACTACGAGACATCCCCACCCACCTGACCAGGTACTGCATGCTCAGTGGAGATCAACAGCAAAACTGAGGCCATGTACACAAATGTACACATCCCTGATTGCAGCTGCACCAATAGTACCACACTTAGTAGTTGCATGGCCTTACCTACCGATGCCCACACCACACCACAACTGGTACTGTGCCGTTAGTCAATATAAATGCTGAAGGTGCATGATGACAGTTGTAGAAAGGTTTTAACACTAGTGAGTATACATTAATTAAGAGAAGCACATGAATTAAGTACAAGACACTACCATGCTCAAGATAAAAGTAGTGTTACATTTAGTAGGTGATTTACATAGTAGTACATTTACTGCAACGGTTTACTCAAGATAGAGAGGCTGATGTAAATGTATGGAAAAGCATTGCCTGCTCAACGCTGTGAAATTCGTACTGCCAGTATCACATGCATTCTTACTGATGAAGGTGTACTGCTGATGTACATACATAGACCTTCAGTGTGTTTCAATATTAAAGATGCAGTAAGTATTGTTTGTAAGAAACATTGTAATTGCATGGATCAGGCCAAGCAACTTCTAAATATCATAGCACTACTGAGCCAACAATAACGTACCTGTATCGAAGATGTATATAGGATAGATTTTACTGTAGGCACTTACTGAGTATGTTGTACCTGATAAAGACAATCTCATTGCATCTGTGATGACTAACTTATTCAAATAGTAATACATTTACTATCGTTGCAATGAGTGATCTATGCCACTTATGGACACAGTGTAATTTTTTTTAGCAGTTGTTTCATACTCAGGCTGCATGCCTAGTGTTTGGGTTTGCCACACTTCTGTCACTGATGCTATCAAGTGATAACTATGTTAATTGTGGTACAACAGGAATCAAGTAGGTATGGTGTAGATATAAACAGAATGTCTTTTAGTATTGATTTAACTCACAATGGGGTAAGTGTACTAGGACAGCAGGGGTTATTCTGTATCACTGACTCTGTCAATTATAATCACACTAAGGTTTCGATGACTGTAATGATCAAGTTACACTGTTCATCTTCATGAGTTCATATTCACAGCCATTCTCCAGTAACTAGACAGTGTATGGTGTAACTGGGTGGGACACTGTGTTCAAAGCTGCTGCAGTGCCTAGCAGAGGAGAGTATCTACTCATAAAGACAATTAAGCAATAAGGCATGACCAGCAGTTATATTAAATGGTCTATTAATCACCCTGTAGGGGTTTAATGTTGAATGAGGCATAGCCGAGGTGCCACATGTCACTAGATAGTGATAAACTGACCATTAACATAATACCTGGAGTGGCTTATTGCTATCATAATAAAACTGTTTTTTAAACAACATTAAACCATATTCATCATATGGTTAGGCTCTACATGTACTGTATGTTAATAAAAACTAAACATAAGGCTGTTACAATGTTTACAGTCAATTAGAAAGCTGCATTTCTCAAACCCTTGTTATAATCAGAGATATTATACCTGTACAACTCCTTGGTTTTGCTGAACTCTATTGCTCAGGTGGCCCTCCACATGTGGTGTCGTCTGGTGTGGGGCATTGGTAGGTAAGGCCATGCAACTACTAAGTGTGGTACGTTGTGTGCAGCTGCAATCAGGGATGTGTACATTTGGTGTACATGGCCTCAGTTTTGCTGTTGATCTCCACTGAGCATGCAGTACCTGGTCAGGTGGGTGGGGATGTTGCGTAGTACATTTAGACAATTGTTTGTTATTTCTGTCACCTGCTGCTGGATGTCTGTCATTGGTTATGTTGACTTGGTCCTCCCCCATACTTGAATGTGTGTGTGTGTGTGTCTGTGTGTGTGTGGTGCTGGGGGGTGAATTCGGAGTTAGGGTTTTCAACCATAACAGCGAATTTCCTCACTTTTGTCACTGTGGAACAACCCTAACTAATGCATTAAACTGAGTTTTTTGCCTCTAATACATATATATGTATATATATATTATGGTAGCACAGTAGTGCTACCATAATTAGAGTTGAGGAACCATTTCTATGTTAAACCCCAAAACTTTGCACCTTAATAACTTTGCAACCGTTTGACAAATTTGGCTGAAATTTAAAATACACAATCAAGAACCATAGGCCTTGGCATCTGCTAAGTTTTGTACCAGTCGGGTATACGGCTACAGAGGTATTAATCGTGATTTGCGCGCACGTTTACGCTTTTTCTGGAATTCCACGGTCCATGTACAGGTCGCACAGTTTGGCGCGACTCAGCTTGAAACCTTCAGGGAACGGCAGGCCAGGGTCCCCGATGTGCCTTTCCAAGATTTGGTGAAAAAATATTAAACGGTTCAAAAGTTATTCAAAAAACAATTTCCCATTATAAGTCAACGGGAAAAGTTAACAAAAAGTTCGACAGTGTCGCAAATGCATTTTTACTTTAGCAAATGGACCTGTTACTTACGCAAATCCACCATTTTGTTTTCAGTTGGTGATCAGAAAAATGGTTGGCATTTAAATTTGGGACCCTTTAGCAACCTAATTATTTTTGTATTCACCTAGTCGGGCTCTGAGGATGCTTGCCATGTCTTTATTTTGTGGTAAAACACTCCAGAAATATGTTTTTCAAATTTCTGGAAAAAGTACTTTGGCAAATTACTTTCGTGCTCACAAAAGAGTCGAACTTTTTTGCGAAAGCTTTTGCAAATTGAGATAGTAATTTTCTAGTCTGTGGGAAAATGTCAGCAATTGTTTGGCACTGCACTGCAAAAGAACGGTTGGGAGTTTGGGCCTGAAATTTGGAGGGAACGCAGCCGACATCTCACAGATATGCCTTACAGTGTTGTATTGAAAAAATATTACACGGCAGCAAAGTTATGGCACTCCAAATTTGGCAGTTTTTCCCATAGGATAACATTATGGCACCCGACGCATTACAGGAATCCTTTGGCACCCTGCTGCAAAATAACAGTTTAGCCCCTAGTGGGGGCTAAGTACAAACTTAGCCAGGACAATTGTAAATCATACGACTTTTTAATTTTTTTTCTACGTCGTACGGTTCCTGAGATATAACGTATTTAGTATTCCAAGTTCTCATTTTCTGCTCCGATACTCATTATTATGCATACATTATTTGTACTCACTGTGTTTCTCTATGCAGGTTTTGGGGAAAACCAGCCTGTGCCCTTACATTACTGTTACTGTTGCTCTTTCCGCTTGCAGTTCCGTACCCGTTTCACTTGCTGTTGACGTCTGAGCCACCATGTGCGTTATCCTTTGCGTTTTTATTTGTGCTTGCGTTTCTGTTATTTTTTGCCATTTCTGTCTACAGTACTGTTTATCTTTCTGTTTCACTTTGCATCACCATGCCCATTGACATTTCTGTTTGCAAGCACCATGTTACTATGTGACAACACATCATGTGGCAGACCGTTCCCGTCTACGCCATCATGTGTGTTACTCTTTCTGTTCTCATTTGCGCTTGTGTTACCATGTGCACCACTGTTAGCACCTCTGTTTGCATTGCTGTTCCTGTTACTATGCCACAAGACATCATGTGGTGGAGCGTGGGGCCCGAAGTGCCCTGTGCTCCCACCACTGCATTACATTCACTATTTCTCATTATCATTCTCAAAAAGAAGGGAAATTAGAGGCAAAAAACTCCATTTAATGCATTAGTTAGGGTTTGCTCCACAGTGACAAAAGTGAGGAAATTCGGTGTTGGGTTGAAAACCACCTTGGACCCCCGCCCATCCCCCAACTGGCATTGAGTGCGCATTGGGATCGTGGATCTAACTCTCACCCCATTATCCTATACTTTTGCTGCTTTACCGTCATGGGGTGAAAGTTAGGGCTGGCAGATCCCAATGCACACCCCAATGCCAGTTGGGGGGGGGTCTAAGGGTGGTTTTCAACCAACACCAAATTTCCTCACTTTTGTCACTGTGAACAACTCTAACTAATGCATTAAATAGAGTTTTTGCCTATATATATATATATATATATATATATATATATATATAAACGTTGTTTCCATTATTGTGAGGGGTAGCCTTGGCATATGCAATCCAGCACTCTCCTCCTTGAATTCAATTTACCTGGTACTCCTGTCTCTCCTACATCTATTATCTGAATCTTTCCCTGGTGCCCAAACCTGTACATTTCAATTGAGAATGTGCCATCTGATCCAACTAAAAACACTAATATAACCATTTTTTATGTTTGTATGTGATCTTAAGAAACATCACGACAGCTTCTGGGAAAGTGGGTTGTGGAGTGTGCAGCACTGTGGCAGCCAGCGGAGGCAACGCATTTGGGGGCTTGGCACTGGTGAACCAATAGAGGCACAGTGTGCTGATGACACTGGTTTCTAAAAGTGCCACCAAGTTGAAATAATTTTGCTGCTGCAATGAGGGTCCACCTCGTCATTGCAGCATCAGTCATTCTGCTGCAATGAGGGAGCAACCCGACATTGCAGGGTGGTACCTTGTCTAGTGTAACAATTTATGTAAACATGGTGGCGGCTTTCCGCTGTCTCTCAACCCCATTAAAAAGCAGAACAGGAGTGGCCAATACCCCTATCGGCAGCCCCCCACCCAGTTCATTTGTAGACAGGGGGGTCCACTCCCCATCAACATGATGTAACCCCCTTCCCCATTTGTTGTGTGCAGAGATGGTGTCCAGTCCCCCTCTGCATCATGCCCCCCTAAACAGTCATTCTTTGCTGATGGGGGCCCAATCCCCGTCAGCTTAAGTACCCCACCCCAAAAAAGACAGTGTACTAAAAGCAAGCCTGGGGAAAAAATACCTTCCCACAATATCTTTTTCCTTTTTTTTGTCTCTCCCAGAAATAAAGGAAATGGTCCCACGCCAGTCGCCGTCACCTCCCAGAACCCACACTCACCCACTGCACACCCTACCTCCCCTCACCCCCTCACCCCATACTTACCTCCAGAGCCTGGCATGAAAATCTTTGGTGGACCAAGAACACGTCTGCACTCTTCAAAGCTGACCACGAACTGAAGAAATGCCGGTAAGCCATATAATGGCATAAATAGAGTGTTTTTCAACTTTGGTGCATATCTCAGGCATTTTGGGGAATTTTGGCACCACATTTTCAACATGGGGTTATTGGGACCCTGCCTTATGAATTCAGCCACTGTCATGGTGTTATTTGGTCCCGAAAGATGATTTTGCGGTCACTGTGCAGAATCACCTTCCAGGACCAATTAACAAAATGACAGTGCCAGTGTTTATGAGGTGGGCTCTCAAAAAGCCTATGTTGCAAATTTGGTGAAAAAAATCCAAAACATTACTGTTTTACAAGTGTGCATTGCGCAGTTTCCATGCATGCTTGTAACTTGGTGAATGTGTAATATTTTCACTCCATATTTTCAACATTGGCATTTTTCCCCACCACTTTATGAACAGTACAGTTGCCATTTTTCACATCCTGACCAAAATGTGTTTTCGCTTCCGGCACAGAATAGCGCGGCCGCTGTAGGAAATCAGTGTTTAGGACAGATTAAGAAAATCACAGTGGCACTGTTCATGAGCAGAGGTCCTAAAATACATATGTTGAAAAGTTGGTGATGAAAGTCCATAAAATGACTGTGTTATGAGCAAGCATTGTGCAGTGTCCACACACGCTCATAACTTCACGAATTTGTAATATTTTCACTCCAGATTTTCAACATTGGCATTTTTACACACCTCCTTATGGACAGTACAGCTGTCATTTTTCACATCCTGGCCAAAATGTGTTTTCATGCTTCCAGCACAGAATAGCGTGGTCACTGTGAGAAGTCAGTGTTTGAGACAGATTAAAAACAAATCACAGTGACGCTGTTCATGAGCAGAGGTGCTAAAATGTCCATGTTGAAAATTTAGTGACAAAAGTCCATGAAATGACTGTGTTACAAGCGTACATTGAGCAGTTTCCACTCATCTTCATAATTACGCACATTTGTAATATTTTCACTCCAGATTTTCAAGATTGGTATCTTTTCACACCTCCTTATAAACAGTAGAGCTGTCATTTTTCATATCCTGCCTAAAATATGTATTTACACTTCTGGAGCAGAATAGCATGGTCGCTGTGGGAAATCAATGTTCAGAACAGATTAGGAAAATCATGGTGACACTGTTCATGAGCAGAGGTCACAAAATGCCTATTTTAAAAATTTGCTGGAAAAATTCCACTAAATGGCTGTGTTATGCACATGCATTGCGCAGTTTCCACATAAGCCTGGAAGTTTGAATATTTTTAATATTTTCACTACAGGTTTTCAACATTGCCATCTCTTCACACCTCCCTTTGAATGGTACAGATGTCATTCTCCACATCCTGCCCAATCTGTGTTTTCATACATCTGGCACAAAATGGCATGATCGCTGTAGGAACTCAAAGTTCGGGACACATTAACAAAATCACAGTGCCACTGTTCATAAGAGATGCCAAATGCTTTCATGAGGTGGGTGTCATAAAAAGGCCATGCTGAAAATCTGTAGTGCAAATACCAAAAAACGTCCAGGGCATTAGGGTATCTAACTGTAACATCCCACCCTGTACAGATTGATAGGCATCAGGGGTGAGCCTTTGGATTGCCAGCTGTAATGCTCATGCCATTCCACCCCCACACCACTACCCTGAAGCCAGTGACAGGCATCGAGATGTGCCTTGAACTCTTCACAGCCCCAGAGTTGACCCTGTTCTCCTATACTGCACCCATTTCAGCGTATGTCCTTATGGAATGAGGTGACTGTACAGCCGAACACCCCAAAACACACCTCAACATATGTCAGTGTCTGCAGGATAGGGTGAAGTGAAACAGCATGAACGTTATGGGCGATGACCCAAACGCATACCCTAATGCCTGTCCATCTCTGCAGAGTGGAGGTGGGGTTGGCGTGAAGTTCAATACTTCACTGCCACTCGTAGTCTGCATCTCTCTAACTCCTGAATTTCCAATGCTAATACCAGCAAGCAAACAGTCGGTATTGACAAATGCTTGTTATCACTGAGATTATGTTTTGGTAACCCCATTACAAAAGGGGGACTACACATTCACTTCAGTGATTTCCTTCAGGAAACGGTGTATTTCCATGGTGACCAGGCTGCAGGGTGATGTCTTTTGACATGATCACACTTTCACAATGTCATTTCCTGTGGTCCAGCCCCACCTGCACCTGTAGAGAAAGGTGTGCACGACAGATGACTTGGCATCCTGAATAAGGGAGGTGGTCACATTTATATAATTTCATTCTAGCAAGAATGGAAGTCAGCAAGCTTTCACTATAACTTCAAGCCACTCTGAGAAACATAGATAGAAGGTTTACTGATATCACAGAAGTTAAATGTAAGGTGTGATTTAATTTTGATGTTGTGCTAAAGGTTTTAGATATGTATTAACAAAGACAGGGTTGCATTATGCTAAAACTCGTTTTCTCAGTTCCACTGGTAATATGTAAATGGACTTAGTATATTAAAAAGCTCACAACAGGGCTGGCCCAGTGGTGCTGAGGGTGAGGTGCTGGGCACCACACCTTGCTCCACACTGGCGACCTGTGTTTGGGAACAAGCGCAGAGGAGAAGGATTGAGCATCCAGGGATAGCTTTCCTTCTCTGGGGAGGGGGGACTCCAGTACTCAGAACTTGGCTGGTCTGTAACGGAGGCTGGGAAAAGTGCACTGATGCCGAAACACAAGCGTCTGGGAGTGATGCAGATGCTAGATGGGGTCGTACATGGTAGACTGTGTGTCATCCCCATGGGGAGAGGAAAATATAGAAATACCTCCCAGCGGATGATGGGGGAGGTCACAGATCCTGCACCTGGCTAGCCTATGATGTAATCCTGGATCCGGTCTCAGTGGAGGAGGGCCTTCTCCACCCCCCCACCAGGGGAGTAAACCCTGGGAGCACATGCGCAAGATGGTGGATGCCAGGGTAACAGGGCTGGGGCTTCCCCTGACTGCAAGGGCTGTAAGAGCAGGAGCTAAAATAATCACACAAAAATAATCATAACAGAGCAATTTTTCAATTAGGTAATTTCATTTTGGAACACTTTTAAGTTCAAATACTTGTCCTAATAATGATGGTATTTTAAACTTACACAGTAAGTCAATCCCCCCATTACAAAACCTCCTTTCTTCTTAAAATCCCATTAGGAAATACATTTCAGCTAAAAATATACCTTACCAAAAACAGAGCAGGAACTAATGAAACAAAGAGATGAATTTCATTCATGAGATAGTAGGTTTGTTCCCCTACTCAGTTTATTCATTCATTGACTTATTAGTTTATATATTTTTTTTTCAAATGCTGATGTAATAGAGTTTATCAGAGATTAGTTCATACAATTGAAAATATGTTATTTTGTTTTAATTTTTATAGCCCTGTACATTCCGAAGAAGAAAACAAGTTTATAATGTATGGTAGACCGCTGTTACGAATAAAAATCTATATAAGCTTAAATGTTTTTATACTGCAGCAGCTTGTCGTTATGCTGCACCACGAACGTAGCTACTGCAGCTTAACAGATTAGAATCTTGTCAGGAATGTTAAGCGAGTGTTTTTTAAAATCACACACACACACACACAATGTTGGCCACTATAAGCGTTAAAATTATTAATTACCTCACAGGCAGGCATCAAAAAAACTGCAATGAGGACACCAACGAATTGTAACCTAAGTACACGAAATCCCATGACCCCTGCCCTAACAAAATTACTTCCTTTGACCTTTGACTCCAACTACCCCTCTCATTTGTCTCCTCGCAGGTCATGTCTTCAGCTCCAGAAGTTATGGCAGCACGTCGGATCATCCGCACCACAATAGACTAATTCAAAGATTAACTGTCTAAGTAAAAAAAACAGTAAAAATACTGTATTGTTTTTTTTTTTCAATGTGTCACTATCGATGTCGATTATTGCTGTTCACGCCAAATGTAAGTAAATATTTAATTAAGCAACTGAATCGACTGATTGTTTCTGTCTAAAGCATAAGGGTGTAACTGCACATGTAACAAGATTTCAAACTTGAAATACAATAGGTAGATGACCATACACTATAAAAAACAATGTATGGTTCTCTATCCATAACAAGTTTGAAAACTCTTCTCGAGGTTGTCATGGCAACTGAACCTCTCGAGCTTCACTCTCGAGGTTCCAAATGTCACCATGATGACCTCTCGAAGAGTTTACAAACTTGTGATGGATAGAGGACCATACATTATCCTCTATGCTTTGAAATGTCTGTGTATTTAGAAAAACGTATACAAGGGAACTAATTTTGGAAAGTTACACAGGATTTTGGAATCCATTTATTTTCAAGTAGAATCCAAAGTTATCCTATACATATGGGTTAAGTGTTTTTCTATTCATATTTATAGACACAAGAAAACCTTAGTAACAGGGCTGGGGGGGGCAAGGCCAGAGATCAAGTAGGGTCTGCAGTATCACATTAGGTATAGGCAGGCATACCAGCCTAATCTTTTGATTTACGATGCAGAGGTTGGTATCTCTGCAGATTCCTGTGTAGATAGACCTCACCTTTCAGAATTTGCTTGTTACCCCGAGAAAATTGTTGGATGGCCCATCGGGGGGCCTATTTCTGATTTTGGACATTGTGGGCCCTCTGGGCCCCATAGCACGGCCTAGGAATGCCTGATTTACAATTCCAAGGTGTAATTTTATACATTTATTGCCATGCCAAGTTGTATGGAACAACTTAGAAAATCTAAAATGGTCACCAAAATCCAATATGGCAGCCATATCGCTAGTAAATATTTGATTCGCTAATAATTTCCAAATTCCTAGCTTCCAAGACACTGATAATAAATGATTCATAAACGGGGAGTTTATTATTATTACATTTAATATAACCACATAATAAATTAATATAATAGAAAATAAATATAAATAATGCATAATGCATCAATCTGCATGTTTGTGCCATTGACCCAAAATTGCATCCACTCTATGAGAATTTGCCACTTTGTTCACAGGACTGCGTGGCATGTTCATGTACATTGTATGCCTGTTTAGTTTGTATTTCTAGTTTCTAGTTTTTAATTTTAGTTTCTGTTTCTGTTTCAGAAACATGAATAGCCCTCTAGCTGTACCTGTTGGATTGGTTGATCCATTCGATTTGCCTACCTGTGTTCTTTGTGAGAACTAAATTAGAAATACGGACTGCATCAAATATTAGGAGAAAATGGGCTGAATACCATCAAGGCTTTTGCAGAGAAATGGTCAGTCACAAAACCAACTTCCAAGTACGCAGGAAACTTCAACCTCGTATGGAATAAAATCCATGACCAACTTCCCCCTGGCCCTGGAGAAACAGGTCTACCTATTCATACAAGGTGTTGCCAAAATCTCACTAGTGAAAGGAAATTAAACACCAACTCAATGAAACAACTTTCTTCGGACCAATCTTCTGAAGTTGAATTCTCTGGCATACTCGACCCACAGACTTCCAGTATCAGTGAAGAGGTCCATGTAACTTGATGTAAAAGGAAATCATTGGAATTTAAGAAGGATGAGGCCTGCTTCATCTGTGTTAAGAAAAGGGAAAAGAGAGGAAATATGGAAACAACTTGAAAAAGTTGAACTTGAAGATGGAAAGGTTACATTACTCAAAAGCATGTTACACAATGAAAATTCCAATGATGCTCTTTTGTCTGGTGCAGCCAAATGTTTGAAGGTCATGACAACCAATGTTGACATCTTTGCTGCAGATGTCAAATACCAACAAAGTTGTTACAACACTCTACAACTTTCATCTACATCAGCAAATGACAGAGACAAACACCAGGCAGATTGGAAAGCATTCACACAAACAGTGCTGAAACAGTTTCTTCAAATCATGAGAAGAAATATTGTTGAGCAGAAATGTTGCTATTTACTCCCAGAGTTACTGGAGGATCTTCATAAGCTGTACGAGTCCCATGGATGTGAACAAGATGCTGGAATAAATCACACATTTCAGATAAAGGATCTTATCAGCAATGAATTCAAAGATGAGATAGGTTTTACTATTATGAAGGGGATACACAGGAATCCTCTCATTCTTCACTTGAGAAAAGTAAACCCACTTGATTATTCTTTGGCAACCTTGAGAGGAGCTGGGCTCAGAGATAGTGACATCACCAAGGCATTTGCAAAGATGATCAATCAGAAATTAAAAGATAGACAAATTGAGTCACCGCAGTTTCCTATGGCATACAAAGACTTACTTTCTGAGCTTGTTAATTATGAACTAATTCCAGAAATCTTCAATGTGATACCTCTCTCTATAAGCTCTTCTAAGAAGATTAATGCTGTAGGTTATGCAACCATCCCCACAGAAATTCAAGCTACCAAAATATGGGCCATTGCTAGTGATTGGCAATGCCTCATTACTGGAGAACATTCTCCAAAGTCAGTAGTCTATCCATGGTCACTCATCGACTCACTGGAAGTAAAGAAGCAGTTAATCTTCTACACCATTTGAGAACTGGTATGTCTTACACAGATGTCAGAAAGACAAAACAAGAAATTGGTCCATCATAGTAAATCTAAGAAAACAAAAGCATCACACACAATTCTACCTGGACAGCCAACTCATGTCACAATTGATAACTCAGATGGTAAGCAACAAACATTAACAGGAGTCTCAACAACACATGACACTAACTCAATGATTTATGTGTCCCGAATTTCATGTCCTGCTGTCATCCGCGATTTGCCAGTACAAGAAGAGAACATTCTAAGCAGCTCAACAAGAGAAGCCCAGGAAACCTTTGAGAGCTCAGAACCTATTGACTATGAGGATTATAAAATAGGAAAGAGAAAACCCCCACCGATCATCCCATCCTACAATGAGCATGAAAGAATGACTGAGCTTGATCATCTTTTAAGCAAAGATTGTATTTGGGCTCTGGCAGCAAGCATAGAATCTTCCAGAGAAGATGAATCTCTTCCAGTCCTAGGATCATGGCCAGCTTTCAATAAAAAAGCAACATTGACCACTACCTTCAAATCCAAAACTGATTTCCTGTGCATTATACCATGTGAACCAGATGAAGCAGTTTGCAAATATTACCTTGACTCACCCCTGGATTTAACAGATTACCTGCAAATTGACTACATCTTCAGCCATAGTGATCATGCAGTTTTCTACAAGATTGCACAAATAATGTGGAAAGAAGAAAAATATATAAAGGTAGTTAATTTGATGGGAGGATTTCATGACCTGATGGTGAGGTAGCAGATCCTCTACAAGCGATTCGATGCTATGAGACTTTGTGACTAGTGGGTTCAGGCGGGGATAATAGCAGATAGATATGTTGACGAGGCCTTGGAAGTATGCCACTATTCTAGATTGATGAGGTTACATAAACAGTCCCTCAAGGCTCTCCTGTGATTCATGGGATCAAGGATTCATGGCTCATTAACCAACAGACTATGAGAAAAGCTCATCAACATGAGAAGATCTGTATTGGCAGAATCCCTGAATCTTGTCCTCTTGGATGATCTTTTCCTGAAGTGCAGTCATGAATGCTGGAAACATCTAGCACCATGGGACAGTGGATGACAGAATAGATTGGTGACATCAGCTCTCTTCTAGCCCAGGTAGCCACATACAGAGGCAAGAATCTGAACTTGCATCTGCAGGCTCAACAAGATATTCTACCTTTACTGTTTGCATTCAACCATCAAAACTACTTTCAGCATTTGATGTGGCATCACGTAGACCTCATCAATCTGAAAACCATCAACGAGAATGCATACAATGAACTGCAGGAATATGGCATTGGGGAGAGTCTGTCCGATGAGGTGTTCTCCACAATACCTGATGACCAAGTGACTAATGTCTCAATCAACAGAGAGGTCAAGGTGAGGGGTGGACACATAAGAGACAGTTGCAGTATGTCTGAGGAAGCTGCTGGTGACTTCATTTTGAATTCCTACAAGCTCACTAAAATGTGTTTGTTGCTGAAGGAGAAGATGCTTCTGAAAACTTCAGCCACACACAATAAGTTGACATATGGTGCCATGAAGAAATATGATGGTCAAATAAAAGAGCTAGTGAAAAAAACTTCAGGCATATTCAGATCCATGTCAAGGTGTAGCACGACACATCGCAATGGGCACTGAAATACCACTGGCAATAGTAGAGGGCCTTTTGAAGGCAAAGGCTACAGGGGAAATTATGTTGAGTGCATTTATAAATGACTACCTCCTATCAATGAAAACTGGTTTCTTCAAGCCCACTAAAAAAAGCAGAATTTCCACAGAAATGGACAAGAAGAAAAAGAAACCCAACACAGAATCAGTCTTGAAAGAAGACCATCAGGTTCTTGGTATCATTGTTGCAAATTGCCCCAAGAAATATATATCCACTCACAACATATCCTCTTGCAATAGCAACTCCAGACAAAAACCTCTACAAACATAATACCAAATATGAATTAAGAAATTATCTCATCAATGAAGCAGAAGCTCAAACTTCTTCCCCTCCTCTATTATGCTCAGTGTACATATACGACACCATGGCTATGGTCAGAGCAGTTCCTGCACAGGATACATAGGACAGCCTTTGGAAAGCACTTCTTGTCACATTCACACCTCCATGTACAGCAAATCCTGCAGAAGTCATCATCGTTTTTGATAATTATAATGATGATTAGGAGTTCTTGGTGAAACAGCAAGTATGAGCTGAGCAAGCGGTAGGAACAGGAGGAATGTGACTTCATATGGGATCAGATTCACAAGAGATTTCTGCAGGAAAAAGTGTATCAGCGGTACCTTCACAACAGCAACAAAACAGATCTCATACAGCGCTTCAATGAGTATGTTAGAAAAGAGGATGTCAGAAGAAACTTACAATACCTGCTTACTATCAGCAATGGCAGAAGCACGTATACTATATACCCAGATTCAGAAGAATTCCTGTTTTTGTGCAACTGTGAGGAGGCAGATATGAGGATAGTGCTGCACTGTGCTCTTGTGAAAGGTCCAGTTGTCATCTGAGCCAAAGATATAGCCATCCTCATCCTGATGGTTTAAGTTTTCACAAAGACCCTTCCAGATTCACCATGGATGCTCCAAATTGACCCCGATGTATTTGTAAACATAGGCTCTATATACAATCACATTGAATACGCTGCAAGTCTCAGTTTGCCAGCATACCATGCTGTCTCTGGATGCAATGCAACGAGTTACTTCTACAAGGTATCAAAGAAATTAGTCTTTCAACATTCACACAACAGGGATAAAGAAAGAATAAATCTCCTTTCAGGGCTTGGGGAAAGCACATATGCTTCACAAGACATTGAACAAAACATCAAGACCTTCATTCAACACTGCGTGTACAATGGTACAAGACAAGAAGATCTGGTAGACACATGAGTAAGGCAATACAGTAACCTGAAAGTGAAGACTATGCAAATGACTCTACCAGACCCAGTGAGCCTATGTCAGCACATAAAGAGACCAAATCTCATAGTCTACTATTGGGGCCACTGCACAGAGCTGGAAACCCCAAAAGTTGACCCTTATTTGTCAGGATGGAAATGACAGGATGAAATGCTGAAACCTGTGTGGTTCACTGGGTTTCAGTTACCTGACATTCTATGTCATAGAAGAATGGGTGGAAGGTTAGCCAGCCAGCAATATGCAGAAGACGGAGTTCAGGCAGGCGATAAAGGTGAGTCAACACCTCAAAGACACACACAGAAGACCAAACAAAAACCTTTGACCACAGCACTAATTACTGCTTGTACAGGAGATGATGACACTGAAAACAACACATCATCAGCCAATGAACAAACTTCAGCGGACGAATCTTAAGGCTTCGGGAGTGAATGTGACAGTTCGGATCCAGAGTGGACTCCAATATAATGACTTCAAAACTGGACATTACAACCAAGGTGAACTGTTGACCCAAAATATTCATAGTAGTGGGTCAAATCATTGATAAAATGACTTAATTCTAAACAACAAATCAGCACATACAACATTTAGATTTTAAGCATTACTGTACATACTTCAGACTATTTTATCAGTAAATTGCCTTGTGAATTCAATTGTTTTATGTAGAATTTATGTGCATTTGGTCCTGGGTCTAACGGGGAGCCTTAAAGCAATATATAGATGTCATTAATGTTCATGAATAAGTGTTCAGTATATAGATGTTCATGAATCAATGATAATCAGTATCCTGGAAGCTAGGGATTTGGAAATTATTAGCAAATCAAGAATTTACTAGCGATATGGCTGCCATATTGGATTTTGGTGGCTATTTTGGATTTTATAGGTTGTTCCATCCAACTTGGCATGTCAATAAATGCGGAAAATGATACCTTGGAATTGTAAATCGGGCATTCCTAGGCTGAGCAATGGGGTCTGGAGGGCCCACAATGTCCAAAATCAGAAATAGGCTCCCCAAGGAGCCATCTACCAGTTTTCTTGAGGATAACAAGCAAATTCTGAAAGGTGAGGTCTATCTACACAGGAATCTGCAGAGATACCAACCTCTGCATTGTAAATTGAAAGATAAGGCTGGTACACCTGTCTAGTAGAGAAATCTTTTGGGCAGACTAGGTGGGCTAAGGGGTCTTTATCTGCTGACAACTTTTATGTCTCTATGTATGTTTCTTTATAATTAGTATTGCAAGGTACACCTTGAGTTTTATGAATATGGTGAATTTATTCACCTGGTAAAGGTGATTATATTAACGCCCTTTACAACACTCCATGACATAGCATGAAAGTCTTCTGGAATTTAATCCTACCTCCTCCCTGACATTAATCAAAAAAAATCTTTATTTATCCAGGAGGGCACCATTGAGCAAGGCTCATTTGCAAGGTGGACCTGGTCATAAATACATCAAAGTACAGTACAGAAGCAGGTATACAAAAAGCAATAACATACAAGGAAGAAAAAGTATATACAGTGTATACAGTACAGTACAAGGTTGAAATGAAAAAAAAGCAGAATTATTTTACAATTGAAGAAGTCAGCAGATGTACAATCAACCACAGGCATACGGGGGTTATAATCAGAGATATTTTGAGTGAGGCAGCCGGCAACTACACATATAGGGGAAAGAGGTCATGTATGGGGTGGCAGGTTAGAGAGGTAAAGAACAGGAGGGATATATTACTGACAACTGGGGGAAAAATTGAGCTAAAACTACAAAAAGTGACGATGGCTGTCGTGTACTTGTTTATTATGATAATGATGGAGGAGGGGTAGCTAATTAGGACACTACTATTGATGGGGTGGGACTTTAGCCAGGCTGGAGTGGACAGGGAAGGGTGGGTGCAGCAGGAAGAATGAATAGGGAAAGAGAGAGGAAGCCGGGGTAGAAACATGGCGAGTGTCAGGATGGAAAGGGGGAGTGCTGAATTAGTGGGCTAGCAATGAGGAAAACATTTACAAGGTGCTTTCATGTAGCGATCGTAGAGCGTCTTAAAGATATTCAGGCTAACAGGACAGCTCAGCTTCAAGTTCCTTTGTAAATCATTCCAAAATGTGGGTAAAGAGAAGCTTAGAGCAGCATTGCCAAATTGAGTTTTGACCCTTGGAACTTGAAGGGCAATTAGGGAACAGCTGCTTAGAGCGTAAGTGCCTAACACACTCCAGGAATACAATCTGAGACATATGAGGGGAGCTTGTTGGTCACCGCTCTGAAGGCCCATAGGGTGGCATTTCTATTCCTTCTATAGTGAAGGGAAGTCCAGCCTCACAATGAGTACAGGGAGCAGTGGTGTGTGGA
Organism: Neoceratodus forsteri; assembly: GCA_016271365.2. Classification (NCBI taxonomy): domain Eukaryota; kingdom Metazoa; phylum Chordata; order Ceratodontiformes; family Ceratodontidae; genus Neoceratodus; species Neoceratodus forsteri. The sequence goes on along the minus strand of CM057455.1, from coordinate 1,134,393,563 downwards.
AAGTGGAAGGCCAGTAATGAACCCGATAGCTCTGTGGTAGAGGGTGTCCATCTTAGCCAGTGCAGAGGCAGTGCAGTGGTTGTAAAGCAGGTCTGTGTAATCTATTAAAGATAGGAAGGCAGCTTGAACCAGCTGAATCTTGGCCTCCTTTGTGAGCAGGTGCTTAATTCTGTAGAATAGTCCTAATCTTTGCCTTAGTTTCTTCTGTAGTTCTTCACGATGGTCAGCAAAGGAAAGTTTATGATTGAGCCAAACTCCTAGATATTTGAATTTAGCTACATACTCTAGTGTTTCTCCAAGAAAAGTGGTAATTTGAGGGATAGCTCCCCCCCAGCAGGAATTGCCACATGCAAGGAGGGGGAGAAGAGCATGGCTTTTGTCTTTTTCACATTGAGCAAAAGCTTTCTGTTTATGAGCTGGTATTGTAGAAGGTTAAATTCAGCTTGGAGGTCTTCACAGGCTGCTTCCAGCATTCAATGACTCAAGTATAGTACAGTGTCATCCACAAATAAGTGGATGTTGGCTTTTTTGATGGGGTCATTGATGTTGTTAATGTAGACTGCAAAAAGGAGGGGACCAAGGATAGAGCCCTGGGGCATGCCCCTCAGCATGGGTTTTAATGGAAAAAGATCACCTTCAGCTTTAACCTTCTGTTTCCATTCTCTGAGGTAGTCTGCAAGCCAGCACACAGATTTATGGTCCAGGCCTAAGGTGCTTAAGGAGGAAAGAAGCAGGTTGTGATCGACTGAGTCGAATGCCTTACTAAGATCCAAGAAAACAGCACAGACATGCTTTTTGTTGTCAAGGTCTAGGAGCCAATCATTGGTCACCTAATCTAAGGCTGTTATGGTGATGTGCTTTGCTCTGAATCCAGACTGAACCAGGTTTAATAGGCTTTTGGATTCTAAGTATACCCCTAGCTGGCCACACACTATTTTTTCTAGTAATTTAGACAGGATGGGGAGGAGGGAGATCAGTCTGTAGTTATTTAGATCGAAGGGGTCACCTGCTTTTAATAGAGGGATGGCATGGGCTATTTTCCATTGAGGGGGGGAGGCTACCCTGGGAGAGTGACATGTTGAATAGGTAGGTGATTGGCACCGCAAGCTCATGGTAGGCACATTTCAGATAGTTTGGCTCTATGAAGTTAGAGCCTGCTCCCTTCCTCGTGTCCAGTTGCAGCAGTAGGTCTTCCACCTCTTTCAGAGAGAAAGGCAGGAGGAAGAAGGCCTCCTCAGTAGAGGGGGACTCGTGGGTTGGTGGGCCCTGAGCTGTGCGGAGGTCATTGACAGGAGAAGTATCAAATGTTAGTCCTGCCATTGCAAAATGGTTATTGAGGGCTTCCAATATCTCCGATCGGTTAGAGATAATGCTGCCACAGGACTTAATTTTTGCTGGAATGGAATTACCAGGTGCGTGTCCAGACATGTCTTTTAATGTTTTCCAGAGCTTTGAAGGATTTCTTGAGGCAGAGGCTAGCTCTGCACGATAGTAGGTGGCCTTGGCTGCTCTGACCAACTTGGTGCACTTGTTACATGCTCTCTTAAAAAGACACCAATCCAAGTCATTCTTGCTTCTTCTGGCTTTTTTCCATAAAGTATCCCTTTCTAATCATCAAAACATTGTTGTGACTGGTGAATGGCCTCTACTACATGACTGGAGCATTCACCATTTAACTATCTCTGCCTCTGAGCATCCAAACCATCAGACTGATACAGTCTGGCTGTTGATGGCTGAGTTAGCAGGTACAGTGTGGTGATTAATCTCAGGGGAGGAGATAGGTCAAATTCAAGACTTTCAAGTTATGTCTCAGAGTGCAGTAAAGGGTGTAAATTCATAATTATGACTGTGTAGCAAAACATTTTCCAGCACCCTCAGGAGATGTCCTAAAACATACTTAAGTTGAGCCATTCTTATCTCCTGATACCATGGAGTGACTCTGTGTCCTTAAAGGTAGCAGTGCTGTAAGATAAAGTGCTGCAGTTAGATCATATGTCTACCTGTTATATCAACAGTAAAAATTTAGGAACCTACTTATCCTCCAGCAAAACAAGAGGATTGTCACTATAAAGAAAAATTAGATTATAATCTGGAAACCCTGATGTTACTTATAAATCCTTTAGAATAAAAATGCTATGTTGAGGATATTTTAGTGGATCCCTATGGCATCCCACTGGGGATTTTTCTGACCCAAAGAATCGTCATTTTATTACCACTCTCTGCATTCTGTAACTTAATCAAGGTCCCACCCACCTAGTAATGTTGTACCCTACCCCCAGGTCCTGCATCTCCTTAAACAACCATCCATGTGGTACTAATTCAAAGGTTTTACAGGAGTCAAGGTAAACTATGTCTACTGCCTGTACCTTGTCCACCACCTTTGTCTCCTAGCTGAGTACATTGATCAGATTTGTGGCACATGACCCCCACCTCGTTAACCTATGCTGTCTTTTGTCCTACAGTCCAGTTGCCTTCTGGGAAACTTACCATACTTTCCCATATTACGGTCTCTAGCAGAGTGCCTATTATTTCATACAGTATTTTTAAAATTTGAAATTAGGTTACATTAATCACTTCCTGATATGATCTGAGTGTTTCTAGATGAACATGAGGGATCATTGTATTTTTTTTTTAATTGGAATGTGCTACATCTGTTTGAACTACTTTATATATCTCTTTTGTATTGTATGCTTTTACAATAATTAAAAAAGGGGAGTGTGGCTTCACTGGTACCAAGATGGATACATAATTAGCTAAGCTGGTATATCGAGGACTGCATCCGTAGCAAACTACATCTACAGGTACTACTTGTTACACAAACTTTCCAGCTCACTGATACTCTGAAGGCTGCTCTACATAAAAATCAAAATAACCAGAGCAGAACAGCTTCCATGGCTGACAAAGATAGAGAAGCTTCAGACTGAATGGCACCGTGGCCGATCTCAACATGACTGCACAAAACCCGCCAGCCATGAAGGATATGTTCTCATGGTTAATGCTCCAAATGGCTGGAGTAACCAACATATCACAACAAATGACGCAATCTGTACAACAGCTTGAAACCAGACTTTTCCATACAGAATGGAGACTTACCTTCCATGATGCAGCCATCAAAGAAGTACATGGCAGCATGCGGGAACAGAACAGTATAATACAAAGCCTACAAGAAAAGGTGGACGACTTGGAGAATAGGAGTAGGAGGAACAATCTCTGACTCCTAGGCTTCCAGAAGGAGCAGAAATGAGGGACAAGATGGGCTTTCTTCAACAAGCTCTCCCTGACATTCTCCACCTTAAGGGGAGCTACAGGTTTGATATAGAACACTCCCACAGATCTCTGGTGCCTATGTCACAAAAAGGAAAGAAACCCCATCCCATACATGTAAAATTCCTGAGCTACAAAACCCATCAGCACATTATGGACAGGTCTTGGGAACTGGGGAGGCTAGAGTGGCAAGGCCATCTGATACAAATCTATCAATATTTCTCCAAAGATTTATCCATTTATCAGAGGGCCTATACTGCTGATTGGCATCTAATGCATAGAATAGGACTGAAATTCTCCCTAAGGTATTTGGATATGATGACAGTTTCCCACAATGGTACCACACTGAATTTCCCAACTCCTGAGGCACTGGAGGATTTCTTCAAGAAATACTGGCTGCAAGAGTCAAGAGGCACAGGTCCTTCCAGTCTCAAGTTAATCTTCCCCATACCACATCCACGGAGGAATCACAAGTGAACACCAGTCTGTCGAGATTGAAGGACCAGCTGATGATGAAGAAGGATGGGGCCTCCCCAGATGGAACTGTAAAAGGAATAGGAAGACATCTCACTACAAACGGGACCATCCTAGCAGCAGACACAGACAGTGGAGCCAAAGCAGGGAGGCACAACCCATCAATGACACTGAGGCTTCAGATCCACTCCTGGCACAGAATAGATATGGTCCTCTCAGATCCCCTTTGTTGGATGACTTGCAGCCTCACCATGGTCTTGTGGAATGGTCTCAAGGCTCCCCCACTGCAGATGCTGAAACCCCCACTAACACCTCATGGGTGACAATCGAGTCTCAATCCAAACAACTGGAGGCCAAGTCCAGGATTTTGCCACAGGATAACGAGCAACCAACCTCAGTGACCAGTGCCTTGGGCCCAGATGAGGTCAAACCACTGATGAATTCCTCCAAATGTGGGACTGAAGGCTGAAGTCAGATGGGTGTTTATTTTCAAGTTTTTCTACCTGGGGAATGGGGGGGTAGGATAATACCTTGAACAATGCACAGTAATCCCTTAAGGTTACATCTGGGACAGGGTAACGTTGGCTATCTACCTTCTCTCCACCGATTGCTGTGGTCTGCCTGTTCGACACTGTCACACCATTGATCTCTAGCAGCTTCCTCTGCTAGCCACTAAGGCCCTGTCCACACTACGCCCCTGTAAAGTTACAGAGTGCCCAAACCGTTACCGCAATGGTAACATTACAGAAGGCATTTTCGTAACTGTTGTTGAAACCACACACGAGTTGGTTTCAACAACAGTTATGAAACTGGTTACACCTTGGTAACGTTACCGGGCGAAGTGTGGACGTGTGGTAATGGTCCCCTGCAGGGCCCATAGTGCAGCGCGAGCTGCACCTTGGGAATGGGTGCCGCTGTAACGGTCACCTGGCACCCCTAGTGTGGACTGGCGGTACTGGTCCCATAATGGACACTGCCACAATGTGGACACAAACTGCACCGCTCCCAGGTTGTAATGGTTTCTATCCATTACGGGGCCTGAGTGATGCAGTGTGGACGGAGCCATAATGTAACTGCTTCAGGTTCAAGTTTACTTTATGTTTTCAAGACAGTCCACCAAATACACCTGCACCATTACTCTTCTCTTCAGATTACCATCCTGGGTGTGTCCACACACTACTACCTGAGGAAAAAAATACAGGTCTCAACCATCATTTATCCAAACAACTGGTCCCATGCTGTAACAATCTGCCTCTTTCTCTAGTCTAAATATGTTGTTTAATAGTAAATAAGGCTACTGTTTTAATAGTGCAATTAACAATGTGAGCACTGATGATGAGGGGATTAATCATCAAGGTTTTAAAGTACCTAACCCACGAGCCTCTTGATTGGCACCAAAGTGGGGGGGGCAGCGTTAATCAGCACAAATAAACCCAGCTGAATGGGGTTCTGTAGACTACAATGAAGGGGGTTCCACTTTCTGCCCCCCTGATCCCTTTATAATCAGGTGAGGTTCACAGCACCTCTACCAGGGACTCACACCTGTAAAACTACCTCCGAGTACAATACAACTTCTGGCAATATTACTAAACCTGGTGCAACCTACTCACACCTGGACCAGATCACATTACTTTGAGTTGAATGAGAGTGAGAGGGAGGAGGGAGACTGGGCAAAGCCTCATACGTAAAGTCACAGGGGTCTGAAGCAACCCCACTGAGCACGATTACTCACAGGGCACCCCCCACTCTTGGTAGGGTAATATCTTACCACTAAGGGCATTGGCACTGTGACAGGGTTAGTCCCTGCCACTAAATAAAAGTATCCATCCTTTATTTCTTTCTCTGGTTGCAACCACTTTCCTCCCCTCTTCTAAGACTATCCCTGTATTTTCTGTATGGAGGCAGGCCACCTCCTTACACAGCCCTCCCCCTTCCCCATTTCTATTACCCCGAATCTTCATGCTTTATTTCTTTTTTTCCTATGGATATAACAGATTAACTGCCTGATGTAATGGATAAATACAGACTCCATTTCCCATAAAATATTTGTTTTGATTCCAGCATTATTTACGGTTTCTGTCTAAAGAGGAGGACAGAATAATATTCATTTTCAGTCTGGAAAATCGACAGGAGACAGTAAGTTATAATTTCTCATTTGGGAGTCCTGGAAGCAAGAGAGAGTTTTCTGGACAGGGCTTCCAGTTGTAAGCACTCTCCTTGTTGTAGTACATACTAATTTTGCCAAAATTAAGATTGGAGCCGCATGTAGGTTCAACAAGGAATGTTTGCTCCTAAAACTCACAGTGCAGAACAGCTTAGTTTGGTAGGAGCAGCTATTCAAAAGCAGATCTCTGCCTTGCTGGGGAAATTGCAACCAACAGCTTAACCTTGCAGTACAAATTGCTGTTTTAGTTCTGGTGCACTGAGACTTGTTTTTTCTGTTTCTAACCTGCTAAAATAACTGGGTTTTGTCCACCTAGTTAAAGTATATATGTGAATATATATAAACATTGTACAGCCTAAACAATGAGTTGCTGTAACCATTTAAAAGCCAACTTATTCTGCCAATGTGGAAGAAAGGAAAACAAGCAGTCCAGTAGAAATACTTTTTCTGGTTCTGTGTAGTTGGAGCAGGGCCCTTGCTTAGAAGGAGGTCTGTTCACTGAGAAAGCCTGCTGCAGTCTGACTGTTCCTTTAGGGGATCAGCGGCCCCTAGTGACCCATATTTATAACAAGAACCTGTCAATCATTGTCTGGAGAACATTCTATGGCATAGTAAAGTGTTGCCAAAGAATACTTTTAAGAAATAAACCTTAAAATAGGTTTTTGTATCAGGTAATGCACTAAGGAATGTGTATAAAGTAGTTTTGGAAGTTATTAGAAGATATTTTTACTTTGATGATGCTGTGTCACCTGATACAGGTAGGCGGGTATATAAATCCTACCTGAAGAGGTACCTGTTAGATAGGGTCAGTATCTTCTGACCAGTGGAGAGAGAAGGGTCCTGCTGTAAGGATTATACTTGTGTTTTTCTTTTGCTTGAACACAGTTTTTTTTTTTCTTTTATTATCTTCATTTGACTTTTCTGCTATTTGGATGGTGAAAGAAGAAATTGTTTATGAAGCTTAATAAACATTCCACAAGCCAACATGAGTGGCACCTTATCTGTTGACTCCTGTGTCCATCTGTAGAACCCGCACTGTAACAGGCCCCTACCCCTCAATGTACTCCCACACTAAGGACCTTTAGGAGGGTGGGCAGTAAACTGACTCCACTGCCATATAGCCATACAACTCCTTTGATACTAGCTAGCATAACCTTTACCCTAGCAGACAACCTAGGGAGACTTCTATTGCTGGAGCCCAGGTGTCACTTGCTCTCCCTACAGCTAACACCCCCAGGGTCTAAGGGGAGGCCTGCCCTCTCTGAATGGATGATGGCCATTTCGCCTTTGAGTTCCAATGGGGTTTCCCCTATGAGTGTGTAAATAAAGACGTAGATAAGTTTGATGTTATAAGTTCTAGTTTTTGTTATTATGGAAATCCTTTCATACCGTCCAATATTTTTCTCTCGTATATGTGTGAAATGCTGTTGTACTGGGAACAGACATGAGGGGTGGGCGCTAAGGTTTATCTTAACTTTAGAAGTGGCCCCACAGCAGCCAAATAGGAGGACCCAGTATAGTTTCCCTCCAACTGCACACCAGCCCCAGAGGCAAAATTCCTTCAGATCTACAAGACTCCCTGCTCCAGATATAGTACAGGGCCTCTCAGTATGCTGCATGACCCCATGCCAACAGCCATTGTCCTGGATCTCTTGCAGCCCCTGCTACCGTACATCTTATTATCCGCAACTCACCACTGCATGGACTATGGCTGATTTATGATGCCATACCTGGAACGTCCCAGGCTTAAGCACATCAATTAAATGTGAAATGTTGCTGTCCCACTTGAAAAAGTGCAAATCCTTGGTGGCATTTCTGCAAGAGACCAAACTGATAGCTAAGGATCACTCCTTTGTGATAAGAGACTGGGTGGGGCAAGTGTATCACTCCTCTGCTCCCACCAAAAAAAGAGGAGTGGCAATACTCCTCCTCAAATCCCTGTGGTGGTCCCTACATAAAAAAGCTCATGACCCACAAGGAAGATGGGTATTAGCTCTCTTTCATATACCAACTGGGTAAATACTTTTGGGCAATCTGTAAGCCACCAATGGGATGATCCTGATTTTTTTTCATGCATTGTCCCAGAGACTGATCAGTCTGTTTTCAGGTAATGTAGCTATCATACTTGGAGGTGACTGCAACCTCTCATTAGACCCCGACTTACACCAAAGTTCTAACTCTGTAGATAATCACCCCAAGGGATGGCTGGCCTTAAAGCAGCTCATGACAGAACAAGGGCTAACAGACGTATTGCGAGTCTTCCATCCCAGGGACAAGGATTATTCCTTCTACTCATCCATACATGGTTCATACAGTAGAATTGATCTTTGGCTTACATCACCACAGATTAACCAAACCACCCTAGATTAACATAGTCTTCCAATGGTCACCTCGGATCATGCTCTGGTACAACGCAACCTTATATGGGGTGCCCCAAACCCCACATCCCCTTCCTGAGGACTAGATCCCCTGCTTATAAAGCAGGTGGACTTCCTTGCTTGGGCCTAAAAAGTGATGGAGGAATTTTTCTCAAAGAATCCCATACAGGACACCACAGCAGGCAACACATGGGAGGCATATAAAGCCACCATGAGGGGCAGGATTATAGGATATTCCTCCCACAAACATAAAGAATGTGAAAAACACCTACAGCAGTCAGAACAGAAGTCAAAGGGGGCAGAACAGTATTTCAAGGCCCTGACACATCCCAACCCACACTCTACCCCGGGTAGAGAAATTACAGCACTACGGCTTGAGATAAATACACTCTTGGCACAGAAGACAAAAGTAGCCATCATGTGCCTAAATTATAAATACTGCGAGGGAGGGGTAAAGGGGACAAGGTACTTGTCTACAGGTTGAGGAAACAGCAAACTGAATGGCATATAGCTGGCTTGAAGGACACAAATGGGAAGGTGTAAACTGTCACAGAGCAAGTCAACTGTATCATGAAGTCATATTATACAGTTATACTCATCATCCAGAGATCCCAACCCAAGTACTATCAAAGCCTTTTTTAATTTGATCAAGCTTCCTAAGACATCCCCTAAGGCAGTGGCTATGCTAGATGCACCAGTAATGGCAGAAGAGACTATAGAGGCCTTGAGGTCTCTCTGCCAAGGCAAAGTATCAGGAGAAGATGGATTTTTGGTTGAATTCTGGCAGGCCCTGGCCCTGTCAATATCATCTTTATTAAAACAGGTGTATGGTGAGGTGGACACTTTAGGTATATTTCCCCAAACATTAAGAGATGCCATCATTACCATACTAACTAATAAAGGGAAAGATTCCACCCTTCCAGGCAGTTAGTATCAGCCAATCTCCTTAATTAATGTAGACAGCAAGATCTATACAAAAATACTTGCCTGAAGACTTAACCCATTCCTTCCACAACTTATCTGCCCTGTACAAGCTGGGTTCATGCAGGGCAGATATAGCATGGACCACATCAGATCATTTGTCAACCTAATTCAGACAGCAAAATCCCTCTCCACACCAGTGGCAGCAGTAGTGACAGATTTTGAAAAGGCATTTGATTCCTAGAATGGGACTACTGTATCTACACCTGATGCTGTAACACTTAGGCATAGGAAGTGGATGTAGTGTGTCAGTACAAGTGTTATAAACTTGTGCCACAGCCCAAATTCTGACTAACTCCACATTGTCTGACACCTTTCAGCTGGGTAGAGGCACCAAACAAGGGTGCCCCTTATCTCCCCTTTTTGTATTAGTGGTAGAACCACTGGCCGCTGCAGTCAGATAGCGTGGTGGAATACACAGGATCAAGGCTGGAAAGAAGAAATTTGACACCCTTGTGCATGTTGATGATCTCCTTGCCACCCTTGTGCATGTTGATGATCTCCTTGCCACCCTTGTGCATGTTGATGATCTCCTTGCCACCCTTGTGCATGTTGATGATCTCCTTGCCACCCTTGTGCATGTTGATGATCTCCTTGCCACCCTTGTGGACCTGCCCTCCTACACAACTTCTCTTCTCCAACTGCTTCTAAACTTTGCTTGACACACGAGGCTCAAAATCAATTAATCCAAAATGGAGATTCTCCCCTTAAACCAAAAGTCCATGGCCAACCTTGCAACCAAGTCAGGACTCTGATGGGTGGGAGAGGGTAATACTTACCTCAGTATAAAAATAGTCCCTGCCTTGGCAAAGATATGGGAAATAAACCTTCAGCCTTTAGGGAAGGGAAGGGAACATTGTTTAACCAGGAGTAGCACACTAAGCCAAGGCTTGTTTCCAGATGCGACCTGGGAGCACAAGGAAGTTAAGTGACTTGCTCAGGATCACATAGTATACACCTTGGCAGCTGTGGGATTCAAACCCAGGTCTCCAGACCTGCAGCTCAGAGCCTTAACCCACTGCACTATACTGCCTCCTGGCAGACCTCTCCACAAAAATGGCCAGATGGGGTAAAATGCAACTCAGCTTGGCAGGGATGATAGTCGCAGTCAAAATGACCAGTGCCCCAAAATTGTTTTATTTACTATAGCACATCCCTCTTGAGTTCCCTGCTAGCAGCTGGCTCAAGATAGACAAACAGATCAGACACTTTTTACGGGAGGGAAAGCATCCCAGCTATAGCCGCAGCAAACTCTGTGCCTACTGGAAGAAGGGGAGATGGTGCCTGCCATGGTTTGAGGGCTACAAATGGGTATTTCAGGTCACACAAACAATAAAGTTGTTTCAACCCAGGTTAGAAGACTTGCCACAGTGGTTGCATATGGAAGCCACACAGAGCAATACCCACTCTCTCCCTCTACTGATCTATAGCCCACCAAAGAAAGAATGGCTATCCCACCCCACAGTTGACCCCTCTATTAACTACTGGGCCAAGCTGAGTCATAAGCTGGATGCAACCCTTGCCCTGATGAAGCTTACACCCCTGTGGGGCAACCCTCAGATTGTAATTGACAAGGAAACCATGATATGGGTGCATTGGGCTAATGCTGAGATCCACACCATAGGAGACCTTCTGGTGGATGGGTCTATAAATATAGGCTCATTTTCAAACCTAAAGTCTAGCTGGGGGCTCACCAGGAAAGACTTTTGGAGGTACCTGCAGATTCGAAGCACCATCCAAATATATATCAAATGGAAGGTACATGGGGGAGCACCTCTCCAGTGCCTGGCTGGGTATCTAGTCCAAGAAACATGGCCAGCAAAATTTACTCACAAATTAGAGATACCCTCCCCTCACAATCTGGTATCTCCAAGAGCAAATGGAAACAGGTATTAGAAATATCAATCAGTGAAGAACAATGGTGAGAATGCTGGAGGGTAGGGCATAGGTCCTTCAAAGATGCAAGAAGTACATAAATTCACAATAAAATTTTACACGTGGCATAGGACCCCGGCTGTACTTCACAAAGCAGGTGTGTTAAAAAAATGATCTATGCTGGAGGTGTCAGCTCCCACGAGATGATATACAGTATTACATATATTATGGTCCTGCCCCAAAGTGCAGCCTCTATGGACTCAGCTATGCTGGCTAGGCACCCAAATACTAGGGAAAGTATTCCAGTGTCAGTCCCACTCCTGCTACTAGGTATAAAGTCCAGAGCTCCCCACCTGACCAGGTCAGAATTCTGATGGGTGGTACTATTCTCCATGCAACTCAAATGTCTTCTCCTATGTAAATGGAGACAACTTTATGTTCCCTCTATGCAAGAGATTTAACATCACTTACCCAGCTGGCCACTATGGACTGGCTGTCCCATATAGCTGTGAACACAATAGCAGAGTTTGAGACTTGCTGGCTGCCCTTATTTAAGTACATGACTCCCAAAACAGAGATTTGGTGAAGCTTGACCCCCACTCTCTTACACTTCAACTCAATGGGGCAGATCTGGGATATGAATGGAGCAAGAACATTGTCAGGTTAGGATCTCTCTATGTGTATAGTTGCAGTTAATCTTGGTTCTTGGTTATTGCTATGTTTCTTTGTGAGATGCTTTTATTTTTATTATTTTGCAGGGTAACTGTTGTCTTGTCTGACACCTAATTTTTTATATGTATCCTAGGCAGAAGTTTGGTGAGTGTGCTCCATGATATCTGTTTGGCTTTTATTGTTCCTACACTGCACCTAACCTGTAACAAATGTCTGATTCACCTTACTTTTGTCCTGGTCCTCACTACTGTAATTGCATTGGTTCAAGTTCTGTAAAGAGAAAAGTCAATAAAAAGTTTAATTGTAAAATAAATAAATAAATAAAAAGAAAGTGTAAAAAACATTTTGGAAGGTGGATGTAGGATATAAAAAGAACATAAACTGCCCCCCAAAACAAACAGGGCTTAATTGGCATGCATCCACAAAGGAATGGAGGCGAAACAGCAGTTATGCAAGATTTTCATGTTAAGAATTATGGTTTATATAGGCTTCTTTAGATTTAAATTGAGCTGTAACAGTGAAAATTGTGTACCCAAAAGCATGAGTGACACAGCTGATTATTCTGTTTGGTGCCGTGATGCCTGTACTGTTTTGTCTGTGCCAGGTTCAAAAGCGCCATTCTAGAATGAGATAGTGTCTCTGAGAGTGGCATACTCAATCTCCTCTCTACTGTTAGGGCATTTTGAAACATTAAGTTATCCAACGTGAAAGATGCTGTTCTCCTATTTGTTAACATATATCATTATCACATATAATACTGTATGTGCTGATAACATGCCAATTGTTTACATTTGTGTTCACATAACAAAATAGACTGTGACAACTATGGCCAAAATATGCACATTAAGCCTAACATTGCCCCTTTAACAGCATATTTATATTTTGAGGACTTGTTGCATAATACATAGTCCTTTTATATTTATTTATTTAAAATTTTGGTAACCAGGAAAGGTACACTGAGACGGAGCTTGTTTACAGGTGCAACCCAGGGAGGGGGAAGTGGAGAAAATGCAACAAGAATACAGAGGTGATTGCACAGCAGTAGATACAATAAAATACAGACTGTTTTACAAAATAAATACAATAAAGTACAGAATATTGCAATTGTACCATATATACAATAAATACAAATTGGAATTTATATCTGCAAGCTACAGAACCAGAAACAAATGGTTTGATGCCTTTTATTGGACCAACACAGATGTAACAAATGAAAACAGTGCCTACGTTTTCGGACCAGTCAAGTCCTTAAGCCTCCAAGGAAGGACTTAGTTGATTCGAAAGCATTGGCACTGTTTTCTTTTGTTACATCTCTGCTAATCCAATAAAAGTACCAAACCATTTGTTTCTGGATCTGTTCTTACAAAGGCAAATACGGTAACTAAACTACTTCTGTATATCTGCAAAGTATAAATGAGTTTGGGGGGATACTGTAGTGTTCTACAAATGTTTTTCTTTTTATACACTTTAACTGAATGTTATTTACTTACCCTTCTTTAGTGGAGTACTTTCATATCACAAAGTAGTTAAACATGGAATTAAAGCCACTGTATATTGAAAGTATTACCTATGCTTTTTGGGCAAACATTTGCAGAGCAGTAAACCACTTTACACTAACTTTCTCTACCATCCCACAAGAACAACTGACAGTAATCATTTCTTGGGGGGAGGGGTTGTCTTTATGCACAGAGAATGAGAGGTACACTTGGAGTTTTATGAGCATGCATGTATGATTATCTAGCAAAACATTTTCAACAACCCCAGAACATATGCTAAAGCATGATTGAATTTGGCCATTGTTGTCTCCTGACATCAAGTGACTTTGTGTCCTTAAACACAATTGTACTGTGAGATGAAGGTCTGCAGTTGAGCGGTTACATCATGGGCCCAATTCCAGAATACATGGCGTAACTCACGGGCATATTCGAGTTGACCCATGCAGCGCTATACAAGGGACCCTGCACCACATTCCAAGACAGGTAGGGTGCCCGGCACCTACATCCTGCAACTTGCGGTAGTCGCAGCATAGTGCCACGTGAAAGGTGCAATAGACCTGGATGCAACAAGTTGCTGCCTGCTGAGAAGTGCCCCCCAGAGCCCTCCCACCCCGGAACACAGCTGCACGTGCCAGGAAGCATGGGGGTCAGCCAGGTGGCACAGGCATTTGGGGGGCACTTTGTGCAACAGACCCCTAGGGTCCCCGACATTCAGGGGTGGGTGGGGGCATGTCTGTGTTGAGGTGGTACGAGGAGTCTGGCAATGTCCGTGATGCAGTGCTGCGGAGTCAATTGGCACAGACAGATGCCCCTTAGACCATCTCCCAGCTGGTCTAACTCCACTGCACCATTGTGGCTTTTGGAATAGTGTAAGTGGATTACAGCAGCTGCCCTTTTGGGATAGAGCATTGTTGATGCCATAACCACCCTTGTGCCATGCTGCTACGGGTTGTGTGTGTAGTGGGTGGCATAACCCATGTTTGGCACAACCTGCATACAGCATGACATAGGTCACAACTTGGAATTGTAACTTGCATAATGCATGGCGCAAGTTGCAATTTATGCCACGGGGTATGGTGTAAATTGCCTTGCACCATGCTTAATGTGTCTTGGAATCAGGCCCCACATGTCTAGCTGCAACACCAAGATTAAGAGTTTAAGAACCTACTTTATCCTCCTGCAAAGTAAGGGGTTGTCACTTTCAAGAACCATTAGAAAATAACTTGGACACCCAGATGTTACTTACAAACCATTAGAAAAAAATATTTCAAGGATATTTTTTTTTCTAAATATGCAAGCCATTTACATTTGCAGAACCAGCAAAACAAAATGGCAATATTTCAGATGTTGTAAGGCAAGGGGAAAGGAAAGTGTTGTGTCACTTATATGTATGTAAAACCAAGTGGTGCTGTAATTTCAAAGCAATATACAAGTCTTTATTTTTCATGCCCTTTAACCATGCATTGTTTGTTTAACTTAAGTAGGTTACTTATATTCCACAAATGTAGTCAAACATGAAAACTGATACATTAGAAACAGTGTCTACATTTGTGAAGTAAATATTTGCAGAGCAGCAAACCCCTTTACACTAGCTCTCTCCACAATCCCACGAGATCAGACTACATACTAATCATTTGTCACAGGCTTTGTTTGACACCTAGCATGTATAAAGTGACACTGGAGCTGCACAGGGATAATCCCAGTTGCTTAGCAACAAAACTTTGTACTACTATCTGAAAGTCTCAGGTTTGGGTGTGAACTCAAGTGTACAACCCTTGGACTAGCAAAGGGCTAAGAATGTCATGGAGTTTGGCTCTAAGGGGGGGAGGTGCAGACTGTCTAGCATTTACCGCTTGTGCTGCCAGCTGATCACATAGTGGCATTGGCATATGTGGTAAAGGCATTCACTCATCTACAGGCTCAGACTGTGGCACAGGGACCGGCCTGGAAACTTGATACTCATGTCCCACCTGAAAATTCATAGTACTGGGTCAATACAGCGCTTCAAGAAGAGCGCTGCAAGAAATTGCGCTGTGTAAAGTGCGAAAAGATTTAGAGTGACAGGGGTATAATAGTGGTAGTAAATTACTGCTACCCCTGTTATTCTGCACTGTTACTTGTAAGGGATGAAGTTGCCAAGTGTGTGGTGCTTGGTCAAGCTGCTCCTGTGGTAGAGTGGCAAAGGCACCAGCACACAGCAGAGTTGGAGACCTGGGACCACAGTTCAGTTCTCCCCAGGTCTCCTGGTGGTACAACTTTTTTTTTCCTTTCTATTTTTTTAAGAAAAAATGAATGTTTCCCCCCCTCCTGATTTTCTCACCATCCCTGAAGTCCACAACCCCCAGAGCTGATTATTTTAAGTCTGGGGAGTGGGTGGTGAAGCCCTCCCATGTCAGGGGGTGAGCAGTTTCCTGCTCTTCTTTCTATACAGAGGATGCCTGAGCAGCCTGTGTCTGATATGACCTGGGACCATGTCAACCTAAGTGGGCCTTGTCTATTTCATTTTATTTTATGTTTGTTTCCCTGGCTGGTATGTGTGATCTGTGGGGGGAAGGGGACTTTCTTTGCTGTTTTCTTGAGGTTTATTCTTTATTAGTTTGTCTGTATGGCTATTCAATACTCTGTGTTTTCTGCTGTTGATAGTATCTTATGGTTGCTAAACTCAATAAAGTTTAAACTACAAAAAAAAGACAGTGATTTCCATTGTTTTGTATGGTGTTTTGCTGTTTTTGTATGGTTGGTGTTTTACCTAACCTTATTTCAGGGGATGATGTTTTGCCTGTGGCATTTATTGCTGCACTGTTTTTGTGATCGACATTATAACCCCTTGCCGAAAATCATTAGGGGAGATCCCAAGAGCGACATTTATTTATTTATTATTGATTGATTTATTGATTTATTTATTGATTGATTGATTGATTTACGAGATTTACCAGGAAGGCTTACTGAGCAACATGCTCGATACCAGATGCGCCCTGGGGGCCAGGACCCACTTACATATAATTGGAATTGCTTAAACAGTACAGAGAGAGCAAGTGCATAAACATACATTTAGGGTGGAAAATGCAGACAAGGGTATTTTACAATACAAATTGGCATAAACAGTATAATGACGTGGGGGTAGAGTACTGTACAAGATGTTTTAGATTAACTGCAGAGAGATATTTGGTAACATTCTTAATTAAAACAGGAACAGCTGGAGGTGAAATGTGTCCTGAGTAATTGGTTTCTTACATGGGTGTTAGGTGCATGCCTGATGGGGGCAGGTAGGGCATTCCAGGGCTGGGGTATGCGGTAGTTAAAAGCAGCCTGGCCTTTGGTTGTGCGCATGAACGGGACATGGAACAGTTTAGGGTCTGATCTTCTAAGGGAGTAAGTAGGCGATGATTGTTGGGAGAGGACAGAGGTTAGGTAAGGGGGAAGGGAGTGGGACCAATATTTGGCAGCGAATCTGGCGCAGTTGATTTGTGTGCAGTCATGAAGGGATGGTAGGGCTAACGAGTTATAAAGGTTGCAGTGGTGTGTTGATTAGGGGCAGCCAAGGATGAGGCAGCAGAAGGAGTGGAATAGGGTGTAAAGGCTGGCCAGGGTGGACCCAGGGGCAATGGAGTGAAGTATGTCACCGTAGTCAAGGACGGGAAGGATCATTTTTTGCACTATGGCATGTCTTGTCTGTGTGGGGAGGCAGCTTTTGTCGCAGTGCAAAGCGCCAAGTTTAGGGAGCATCCATTTGTGTAGGGAGGAGATGTGGGCTGAGAATCTAGGTGCTGATCTAGCCATACTCCCAGGTATCTGATACTTGTGTGATTTTCTAGGAGAGTACCATCCAGGGTTTTGAAGGGGTGCTGGGGGTTTGATGGGATAGTCTTTCTGGAGTGCCAAAAGTTAGGGATACAGTTTTTTGGGGGTTTAGAAACAGCTGGTTGGACCTAAACCAGTGCTGGATGGCATTAAAATCCTCTTGGAGTCAGATGGCTACACAGGTTGTTATAGGGCCAGATGTGTATAGGACAGTGTCATCTGCGTACATCTGAATGGAGGAGTAGGAGCATGCTGCTGGGAGATCATTTAAAAAGACAGAGAAGAGTTATGGGCCCAGGACTGAGCCTTGGGGTACCCCTGTGGGGACAGGCAGTGAGGGAGAGGTTTGGGAGGATATTTTGACTACTTGTTTCCTGCCTACTAGGTAGTCATGGAACCAGTTTGTGGCCTGAGAGGAGAGCCCTGCATAAGTGAGTTTGGGGAGGAGTAGGGAGTGGGAGACGGTGTCAAAGGCTTTGGCTAGGTCAATGAAAATAGCTGATGTGATGTGTTCTTTGTCCATACTCGTGAGGATGTCATCTGTGACTCGAAGTAGGGAGGTGGTGGTAGAGTGGGATTTTCCGAAGCCCAATTGGAAAGGGGTAAAAAAGGAGGAGGCGGCTAGGTATGGAGAAAGTTGGGGCAGGACCAGCCTTTTCTGTAGTTTAGCGAGGATAGGAAGAAGGAAGATAAGCCTGATGTTTCCAGTAGAGGAAAGGTCACCTTCTTTTGGCAGGGAAATAATGATGGCCAGCTTCCAGGGTGTTGGAATCTTGCCCAGGGCAAAGGACAGATTGAAGATGTCGGCTAGCGGGGCGGCTATGGCTGGAGCAGAGAGGTAAAGCATCTTTGCATCCATTGATGTGGGGCATTTCCCTTTGTTTTGGTTTAGCGCCCATAGGGAACAAAAGACATCTGCTTGGAATATGGTGTGGAAGGAGAACGGTGTGGCGGTAGAGGCAGTTTGAGGGGTGCAGGTGCAGAGGGGAGGAAACCGAAGAGTGGGAGTGGGGGAAGGAGGGAGGACAGTAGCTTATCAGCGCAGTTAGTAAAGTGACTATTAAAAGCTTCAGCTAGTAGGATTGGGTCGGAGACAAGGGAATCCTGTATTAGTAGTGTAGGGGGTGCAAGTTGGGCTGGGGGACATACATATCTATATTCCATTTAAATAATGTACGCTGTCTCTGTGCATTTTGCATTTACTTGATATTAGGGCCCACCAGAAAATTTCCTGATATCCAGGTGGACCACTCTGACTCTGCTCACCCACCCTCCCAGCTGGATGATAAGCTGTGACTGGAACTGGGATGGGAGTGAGGGAGAACATTGAGGATAGGGTATTTAGCTGACAAAATGAAATCCATGCCATAAAAAACAAATCCAACATTTGCTTGATGAAATGTCTAAACATCCAAACTTCTCACAAAATATACTTAAATGTTGCAACTGTTTTATTACCTGACCCATAGACTCTAGTCACAAGCACTTTGAAAGTGAGGTGTGAAAGAGTGAAGTCATCCCCCCACCTTTTCTAGGAAGATAATGGGTCCTGGATGTACTTTTGTTCTTTGTTCCTGTCTTAATTGTTATATGTTTGTTTGTTGGGCTGGCCACCCACTTTGTTTTATATGTTTTTTGTAGTCTTGTCTATTGTTTGTCTTCTTGTGTCTTTTCCCAGTACATTCCAGTACCATTATCCTGCCTACAAAAGCTGATTAATAAAATATTGAGGATGTCAGGACTGTTTTTCTGTCTCTGCTATAAGAGCGTCCTGTCCCTCTATATACTGCATGCCTGGAGCCTGTAAAATGCTCCTCGAGATAAAGGAAAAGGTTTCCCCCTTTGTAAAATGGTGTTTTTTCCCTTGTTAAAATACATGCTTATAGCCCGTTTGTGTGAGGGTTGAATAAAGAAAACCCTACATTTTGTAAAAATGTCAGGGCACTGTTTTAAAATGCCCTGTTATGCTTTAAAAATGCCTTTTGTGCCCCGTTATGCTGGTTGCACCTTTCAGGCTTATAAATTAATGGAAGAACCTCCTGGTTCATTAGTCTGTCCCCCGTTATGCTTTTTTTGTAAGAGCTCTGGTAAAATACAGCTTTTTGTGAAAAGTTATGCCGTGGAGTTCCTGCACGACAGTGCTGTAGTGCAAGCGCCGGTAAAACTGCTTGCTCAAATGTATGAACTGTTGCGAAGGCATTTAGTCTTCCAGTTTCCCCAAAAGTGATGTTTCCTATAAGCAACATGGCAATAGAAGCCCTACATACCCTCCGTAGTTTAAATAAAGAGGTTTGGTGCTGTTTTGGAGACCTCTGGAAAACAAGGGTATTTGCTGCTGTTCTTGGCATCTTGGAGCTCTGAATGAATCCTCCCTCAGCTCCAGCAGTCTACTAAGAGCTGGCTGGCCATTTCCTGACTGCATATATGCTGCTGCTGCTCGAAGGAGTGGTGCTTGCTGAGGCCAGAGTTTGCTTTTAAATTCCCAAAAAGGGCTGTATACCACTTTTATGCATGTACATAAAATGCTGCATTGAAATAAAGATGTTTAAAGGCTGTAAATAAAATAAATACTGTGTAAATAAGGAAATGTTATTAACAGAAAGGTACAGAGGTGAAGTTAGATGACCACATGACCCCTGAAGAGTATAAAACCTGTACTTTTAGAATAGGTAGTCGGTTGAGCTGAGATCAGATGAGCTTAAGGGGAGTTCTGTTCAGTTCAACTCAATCAAACCTGGATGTGATGTTGTGAACATCCTAAAGAGCCAGCGTTTTCTAGCTATATTTATTTTCCTTTTTGTTACTGTTTTGCTTCTCTTTACTTTTGCCTTTTTCAGTTCATGTTAATATTTTTATAAATAAATATCTTTATTTTTGCTGCCAAAATGCCTCGATGGTCCATTATTACCTACAGCCTATAACATGAGACTTGAAATACAAACAAAGGAAGTCAGTGGCAGCAACACAAGAAATGATACCACTCACATGCTGTGTTGCCACCAATCACTTCTGTTGTTTATGATCCAAGCCTCACACTCAAAGTACTGTATCTGTGATGAGGCTCTTTGATGTGAACTTATGTTATCTCTTCATCAGTAGCTATGCTGTGAGACAAAGGTCTACAGACAGATTGCATGGCTACCTATCATTACCGTACCAAGAATAGGTTATAGTGGGAGAAAACATGACATCTGAAGGTGGCTGTTAGCTGCTCCTCATCATTGTCATGCCACTGTCAAGTACATAATTAAATGCCAACTACAGAAGTTCCTTGTAGAATAACAAATGAAGCAATCATCTTTAATATGTACAGTTTCTTATATCTACTTCTGAGGAAAAAAATCAGAAAAAAAACAGGTTTAGATTCAGTTTTAAGAGACCAAAAAGGTTTTATTAGGTTCTTCATGTAGAATGAAGCCAATGGTCAGACAAGCACTACCTAGTAGTGCTGGGCATGGTAGGATGTTTTCAGGAGTTATTGTTCTCTCTCGTCCTGGCAATGATGGTGAATATAGTGCTGGAACCCACTCAGGAAGGAGCAGTCTTAGACCTGATACTCTCAACTGGGGAAGGAGAAATGATCTCAGATTTAGAAGTGGGTAGACACCAGGGAACAAGCGACCACCAAACAGTGTGATTCACAATAAACATAGCCATAGAGTGAAGCCATAAAAAAACAAGAGCATTGGACTTTAGGAAAGGTGACTTTGGGAAAATGAGAGAGTGACTCAGAAAAGCACTAGCAAACGGGCAAAAAGAAGGGGTGGAGGAACAATGGGGAATAATCAAAACAGCCATCACAGTGGCAACAAGCCTTGGTGTGAAGCAAATCAACAAAACAAAATGAAGGAAAAAAACACTATTGTTCTCAAAAGAGGTGGCAGGGATTGTTAAGGAGAAAAGAATAGCATTCAGGAAATATAAGGAAACACAGAAGGAGCAGGACAGATAACTTTATCAGTTAAAGCAGAGGAGGCACAGAGGAGGCAGGGAAGGCAGTCAGAATAGCAAAGGCACAAACTGAGGAAAAGATAGCCTTACTCTGTTAAGAAGGGGGATAAAACCTTTTATAGGTACATTAGGGAGTGAAGAAAGATCAAGGGAGGGATACAGACACTTAATAAGGGGGAGGGAATGTGGGCAGAGGGTGACAGTGAAAAAGCAAGGATACTGAACAAATAGTTCCACTCAATATTCACAAAGGAAGAGGAGAGGGAGGTACCTAAACCAAACAAGAGCGAAACTCTAAATATGAGGGTTGATACCAGTCCATTTACAGAAGAAAGGGTTTTGAAAGAACTCTTGAAACTGAGGGTGTGCAAAGCAATGGGGCCTGATGGGATTCAGCCAAGAATTCTAAAAGAACTAAGGGTAGAACTAGCAACACCACTGACTACTCTTTTTAACAAATCATGGGAGGAAGGGGTGATACCTGAGGACTGGAGGAGGGCAAATGTGATTCCACTTCACAAAAGTGGGAGCAGGGCAGGGGCAGGAAACTACAGACCAGTTAGTTTGACTTTGGTGGTAGGGAAAATGATGGCATCACTTCTGAAGGAAAGAATTGTTGAGTACCTAGAGGCCAGTGGGGCACAGACGCAAAGCAGCATGGTTTCACAGCAGGAAGGTCGTGTCAGAAGAATCTAATTGATTTCTTTGACTGGGTGACCAAAGTAGTAGACCAGGGAGGGGCTGTGGATATGGCCTACATAGAAACATAGAAACATAGAATTTGACAGCAGATAAGGACCGCTTGGCCCACCCAGTCTGCCCATTTCCCTACCTGATGGATAAGCTGTAGATCCTAGTTAACCAGCAGCCTACTTCTTCCTACCCCCAACCCCTAGAATTGCCTTATGACTGTCCCACGGATGCTTGAATTCCACCACTGTTTGTGACTCCACAACCTCCTCTGGAAGGCCGTTCCATACATCCACCACCCACTCTGTGAAAAAATACTTCCTTAAATTACCTCTGAGCCACCCCCCTTCCCTACCTAGATTTTAGCAAGGCATTTGACACAGTCTCACACAAAAGATTAATATACATGTTAGCCTGCCTTGGAGTGGGTCTTAAGGCCTGTCTAGATGGGGCAAGGGAACACCCCTAATACTAAGCTGGGGTAACCCCCCACCCCCACCCCAATGGTCTAGATCCACAACCAGTACCTCTGTCTTGTCTGGGTAAAGTTTAAGCCAGTTTTGAGTCATCCACAACTGGATCTCGTCAAGAGAGCTGTCAAATACAGAGACTGACACCTGGGTATTGGGTGCACAGGACAAGTACAGCTGAGTATCATCTGCATAGAAGTGAGAACCCAGCTCCTACCACCTGATAATGTCCCCCAATGGCAGCTTGCACACCGTGAACAACAAGGGCAACAGGACTGAACCCTGTGGAACCCCACAGCATGGAGGCTTCAGGTTAGATGAGGCTCACCCCATCATTACTCTTTGCACTCTGCCTGTAAGGCATGACCTGAAAACGTTGATGACATTAACAGACAGACCACTCCAGAACCACAGGCAGTCAAGTAGCACCTTATGGTCCACAGTGTCAAACGCCACAGAGAGGTTCAGGAGAACCAAATTGGTTCAGTCTCTCCTGTACTTCACCATCAGGAGATAATTAAGCACCCTCACAGAGAAATTTCAGGATCTTTGGCAACCTTGGCAGGTCTAGAGAGAAAATGAAATCATCTAGGAGAGGAAGAGGGACTGGCAGGAGTCAATGAATAGGATAAAAAAATTGGAAATTCTGGAGGCACACCCAGAAGGGGTGGGGGGGGGGAGGTTTCTGGAAATCCAAAAATAACTGCAGTTATCTACTCAAGCTTACTTTCTCGAATAGGAGAAGGGAAAACCATAGCAAAATATACAACTTTGAAATATTCTTTGTAGTTTTGTAAGCAGTATCAGTTACCGTGCAAGGTTTTTTTTGTTTTTTTCACTCATTTCTTTTTATTCTATATTAATGTTACATTTATCTTTGTTGAAACACACTATATTAGTTTACAGATGTGGAACTAAGAAATGTTTCCATGGACTTTGTGACAGAGACTATAATTACACTGCATTGAACTGTATCCACCTAACCAAAGCCTATGGCTTAAAGCAGTGTATTACTCCTACTTTTACCATTATTGTGATACTCAGACTCTATAAGCCACATAGATTAACTTGAATAGTAAAAGTAAGATAAAGATATTGTAACACTGTAAAAGATGTTAACCTTGGAGAAGTACGCCTTGAATTCAGCTATGATAGATGAGCTGTTACGTTGAATTTCATACTTACCATGAATAAAACCTGAAGTTTAAAATTAAGCACCCTCATCAGGGCGGTCTCTGGACTATGCCCCACATGAAACCCAGACTGAAAAAGCTCATAGGCAGAGGAAGAGACAAGATATCTCTCAAGCTGTATGCCCACCATCTTTTCAATAACCTTTCCCTAAAAATAGAAGGTATGAGATCAGCCTGTAATTGCTGAGCAGTCTGGGTCCAAATAGTTTTTTTTCAAAAGTGGTCTAACCACGGCCTCTTTCAAGGCCAATGGGAAGACCCTATTCTTCTAAGGACTTCAGATGACCCCAGCAATCACAGGTCCAATCAGGTCCAAACATTCAACCAAAAGTCGGGTCGGACCTGGGTCTAGCTCACACTGGGTTGGCCACAGTTTTGAAATTATTTCCGCCACCTCCTCCATCACAACTAGCTTAAACTCATCCCAGACAGGAGGAGTGCTTTGACACATTTCAGGCTGGACCCTGCATCTTCTTGGAGAGCTACTCGAGGAGAGCTCATCCCTGATAGAGGACGCCTTATCAGCGAAGAATACAGACAGGTCCTCACACCTATTGCTAGAACCTGCTCTCCCATCATAGAGACAGGCAGGATGTAAAAGCCCATCCAATATGCGGAAGAGCTGAGCTGGTCTGTTCCTCACCAAAGCAGTCTCCCTCTAGGCAAAGGCTCCTTTGCCAGTAGATAGTGTTTACAATCACAGTTTCATGGCAACTATATTAGGCTATCCATTAAGACCTTCCACTAGGGACTAACACACACTGATACACCTGAACTGTGTGGTGGTGGTCTGTGGGGTACAGACTGAGGCTGACTCCTTCTCCCTCCTCCTCCTCCTCCTCCTCCTCATTCACTAAAAATACCACCAATAGCTTAATCTGGTTCAAGGTCAGTTTGCATTCATCTGTATCCCCCTCCCCCTGGGTCATGCTTGAAAATAGGCAGGATTTGTCTACTGCTTTTACCCGGTCAACAAAAACTAAATAAATAAACATGAAGCACTGCTGGAGATACATTTCTTATTTTTTTTCTTTTGTCTGTTTGCAGGATACAGAGGAAAAGAACAAACAGATTCATTTAATTTTAAACCGTTTATCAACTCACTTACTGCTTATTTGAGTCACCTCAAGAGTTACTGCAGTGCTACTGCTGGGCTGGCTTATTTCCTAACACCCCCAGACCACTGCCATATGCTGGTTCATTCTCTGGGACCTGAGGCTGACTTTACTATCCTACTCATGTTCTTTAGAGTCAGTGCAGTGCCATTGCCCACCCGCACTACTGATGATGACTCCAGCAGCTGATGGGCTCACATGTCCTGCCTCTCGTTGAACACAGCCACCCTTCTCCTCCAGAGGGGAGGCAGCACTTTGCCCATCACTGTCAGACTGCTTGACTGCCTGGTGCTGGAATTAACGAAAAAATCAGATGGACCACAGGTTCACTGATTACATAGTTGCCCATCAGCACCACTACTAGGTCCACTCCATTCCGAGCATTTGAACTTCGCGGCTCTTCTGAACATGCACTACTGCTAAAACTATTTGTCGCTCCTCCTAGCTTCCTTTCTCTGCATCTGGGATCTGTTTGGTTGGCACCAAAAAAACAAAATAAAAAATTAGTCACTGACAGAGGCAAGCATGGGATGGGATTCAGCACACTCGGGAGTCTTCGCCTCTCCACTCTGCACCCAAATACATGAATACATTACACTGGATTTATATACAGTATGATTTATGATTCACACAGTCCACAAAAAAAACAAAATAAATAAATTAATTAATTATAACAATAATAATGGTGTTTTTAGCACTCCATACTGATGAGCACCCTAGTTGCTTGCATAGTTTGCCTACCCTTAAGGCCAGCCATGGCCATGTCCCTGGCATCTAGTAGCACCCCCCACCTCATCCCCTGAGCACCCATATACAACAATATGGACTGCCCTGGAGACCAGTGGTACTCCGCACCTCACAGTGCCCATTGACATACCTAATGGTAAGCACGGGCAGTCCAGCATCCCCCCACCTGCCCCATCCATACACAGAACACCACCCATCTTACCTCCCCCTTAGGGTGTCTGGTGATGCGTTGGGAGTTCTGATATGGTGACCAGCCCAGACCTCCTCTTACCTACTTGACCAGCCACCGTATAAGCTGACAGTGAGCAGGCATGCTGCTCCATAGTTATCTAACACAGGAGTTTCTGAAATACTATTTAGTAAGCCACAAAGCTGGTTGTTTAACAAAAAGGCTAATACTTTATGAATTGTAAAACATATATTACAAACTTGGGTGCGAATGGTTAAATGTTCGTGTATATTAATGCATGCATTTTTAAATACCTTCTGAATACAGGAACACTATCCCTTGAAAAGGCTGATGAAATATCAGTGAAACATCAGAAAGAAAGAGTGGCCAAACAACAAAATAAAATTTTATGAAAACCTGCAAGTAAAAAGTTTTGCATTCACTAGTGGGTACATCCATCCTGATTTTTGAGATGTTACAGTCCTTTTGGGGCCATTTTGCCGGACCATTATAAGACCTCATCTAGGGTTGAACACTAGAGGGTTCACTCCTTTGTTTACTGAATTTCTTTTGCCAAATAGTGGACCTTTTCTCCAATCTCTTCACATCCTGTCTTCGCTGTTGACCATCCTGCAGAGCTTCTTATCATCTGTGAACAAATTCCCCTTGACCTGGATAGCCTCTATTATGTCACAGATGTGCATATAAAACAGGAGTGAGATCATAACTGGCCCCTGGGGTACCCCAATAGTCACTACCCTATCCTCAGAGATTCACAGTAATCACACAGAACAGGAAGGGGGTAAAATGATAATGTAAAAAAGATATCTTGGTTAGTGACATCAGTAGCAGCAACATGCAAAAAATTATCACTGTTAGCTGTTGTCTCAATGGATATTTTTAAGGTTACTGTTATAACCATGGAATGCTGAACCAATCAGAGAACAGCTTTTACAATGCTGTTGACATCACCATGCCTTGTGCAACACTGAAGCTGTTAAAATCAAAGAAAAACATCAAAATTGTCAAGCAAACTGCAGATTTAGAAGCTAGAACTTGTAAACTAATATGCAACAGCCTGACTCAAAATAAGCAACTTAACATCACTTGTGAGTGGGCAGGACTTTCGTAACTCACTTGTGGCTCTACCACTCATGAGTTATGGTTCTGCACACCCCCCATACTTAGAACCACTTTGTAGGTTCTATCTACTGGTCAGTTTTTGATCCAACTAGTTATTTCTTCCCCTAGCTCCAGATTAGTTACCTCCTTAACCAGTCTCCTGCATGTCACCAAGTCAAAGGCCCCACTAAAATCCAAGTATAGTACACCCACTGCCTGCACCTTAACTGACGTTTGTGTCACTACGTTCCAAATGTCTATTAGGTTAGGCTGACATGACTGGCCCTTGGTAAATGCATGAGAGTTCCCATAAACCCTTTTATTCTCATGTATGATGGCAACTATTCTCTCTTTAATTAATTGTATCCAGAAGTTTCTCCACTATTAATGTCAGACTCACCAACCTGTGTTTTTCAGGATTTTCCTTATTGCCACCTGTTTGTAAGGGAACCACATTTGCTACATGCCAGTCCTGCGGCACTATAACTGTTGTTAGTGATCCTCCATAGAGGAGTATCGGTGGTTCAGTCAGTACTCACCTTGTTTCTTTCAGAACTGTAGGAAAAATCCCACTTGATGTTGATGATTTATTTTTTATATTATTACTGGTGACCCCCTTTATCAACTGGTTTACAAGCCATAGTCAAATGTCGTAATAACCCAAAAATTGGTTATTATGGTGTTCTAAAAACGTTCCGTCACTGTAGTGTCACTCATCTGTACTGTGCCATGTGATTGGCTCTTTGTCTGTGTGTGGGCTGCCCAAAACCTAAAAAAATGCCAGCTCAGTTTCAGAGGACCATCACTGATTGCTCGTACATGAGTTTCACACAGACATGCTATTAAGTTATTAATTTGCTTTACCATTTATCTAGTTGACCCTGCCATTACTTCAAATCAAAATATCTGTTTTCTCCTGCTGTTGTTTTGCTTCTTACATGGCGGGCAGCTTCAGGAGACTGCAACCCTTCTCAACAATAAAAGCAGTGACTGATTATTTTCACTGCAGTTCATAGGCACTTCACAGTGCGAATAATATAAAACAGAATTAATTATGTCTGAAATGGGGACAGAAAGAGAGACAGACAAAGAGGTGCACACAGCTGGCATATATGTGTGTGTGTGTGTGTGTGTGTCAAACTGCTTTCTGTCTTCAGTGCTTCTTCTAACAAAAAAAAAAATCCCAGCACCAGTAATTATAAAAAACAATAGATAGGTAAATGTGTGTTAAGGAATTTTTATACAAACTCTCAGTGTGTGTGATGACCTCATAAACCTCTTGAGCGTTGCTCTCAAGGTTTATGGGTCATCATATACTTTGGATGTATAAAAAAACTTCATAACACACACTTGCCTATCCATTATTCTCTATATTCTCCAGGCTGCTTAGTACACTTTCCATTGTTACCCTCCACACCTCCACCCTTTTCCAAAATTACCTTTGAATTGTCTCCTGTTGTCTGACATGGAGCTGCTTCCTTCCATTGACAGTGACCAAAAGTATTCATTTACAGTACAATACCTACCTTACTTCCATTGTCTCTTGTATTCATCCCATCCTTCCTTATCCTTTCTATGTTGTCTCATCTTTTTCTTTTCTGTAAGGTACCTAAAATATTTATTGTTCTTGACTATTTCTGCTAGACTTAATTGGTATCCTGTGAATTTAGTGAGCCATTTTCAGTGAGTTAGTTTGGGCAACATCAAAACTGCGAGTGTAAAATCAGCCACGTGCTCTTAATAGCACATTGTAAGTTCAGTGCTTTTGTTTCCAATGGAGCACTATTTTGTAGAGTATACAGGGGTTTGTTTGTCAGGCCAGTTCTGAGCTGATGAATAAAGTGAACAGGAACACACAGGAACTCGGTTCCTCTACCTTTTTTGCAGCAGGAATGGAGTTCCTGTACTTCTTCCCACTGACAGTGGAACTGAAATTCTTAAACCAGCAACATAATTACAGTTTCTGGGCCTCTGACCTGAAATCAGGGTTTCCATAACAACAGTTGACTTGTACAACAATGCTATTTTCCAAGAAATACTTTAGTATCTCTAACTGAATCTGCTAGTGTCGAAACAGATAGCTGTGTCTTGACACAGCTATTCTTCATATTGAGGATCTTCATTCTGCATTTCATATTTGCCAGTGCCTGAGTTCCTATACTTCTTGTATAGCACTTGTGCCACTGCATCTGGTGTACTGGTTACAGTCCCCTCCTCTGTCGCTGGTGGACCCAGTTTTGGGACTGGCTGTGGGAGATACTTTTTTTTTGTTTGTTTAATGTTTTGTCTTTCCCTGTTGTTGATCTCCTGTTCCCCCGCCCTTCCGATTTTGTTCCCCAGCCACCCACAGGATCCCCACATTCTCCCCTGCCGACTTTCTGCCCCCCATTGAGTAACACCCCGCTGAGTTTTCCCTTGTTCCCCATTATAATCCCCCCTCCATGATGATTATATTCTGTATAGGGGTGATGTACATAAATGGGTGTTTACTTGCCTGGTAAAGGTGATTGTGTTAGTTTATATCCATAGCACTCCAGTCATTACCTCATAGGTTACAGCCCACCTGGTAGGCTAATGATGCAGATATGACCTGGGATCAAATTTCACAGTATAGCTAGATCCCAGGAGCCCCTGCTACCCGGTTCAATCTCTTTCATAACTGAAATAAACGGTTAGTTACAATAGTTCTACCTTATTGAATCACAGAATGCAAGAGATAGAAACAAATATAGTCAAAAATAGCTTTTTAATTCCTACTGAAACAATTCTAAACCTCAGCCACCTAACATGTCTGACGGTCATCCATACACTACTATGGTTGAGTATATATGCATAAGTATATGAAAATACCCACACTACATAATGCATAGCTGCCCCCGATAACACCATAATCATAATACATTTTAACTTCCACATATTAATAAATATCTACTTATTTAGGGCACTATAATACACTGATCGCTCTGATGGGAGGGCCATGGAGTGCCATGGATATGAGCTAACACAATCACTTTTACCAGATGTGTAAACACCCATTGTGTTATCTTCAGTATCCATGGCACTTCCGTCATTATCTCATGGGTTTCTCTAGGCAGCAGTACCAATCCCACCAGGGTGGGACAGAGTGATCAGTGTGTGGAGCATGTGCTCCTCCTAATGAAAGAACACTTTTCACAAAGGAGGCTCTCTGCTTGTATAACACATTGAGTCTGTAATACCTAGCAAAGGTATGAATAGAAGTCCATGTTGCTGCTCAGCAGATATCATCGAATGAGGCATTCTCTCTTTCTGCCCAAGAGGTGGCCACAGGTCTTGTTGAATGGGCTTTTATGCCTTCAGGTGGAGATAAGTTCGGTAGTTTGTAAACCTCCTGAATAATTCACTTCAACCACCCAGCAATGGAGGTTTTCGAAGCTACGATGCCTTGTTTGTGTCCTTGTGAAATGATAAATAGTTTTTCTGATTTGCATATGGCCTGAGATCTAGAGATGTATGGGGCCAATGTATTCTTAACAGCAATGTGATGAGGGATTTGGATGCTCCCTTCCTCCATCTGCTCACACAGAGTTGGGAGTTTGAGAGTTTGTTCCCTTTGAAAAAGAGATGAGACTTTTGGTTAGAATGCAGGTAGTGTCCTGAGGGATACACCCTCTGGTGTAAAAATGATATAGGGTTCCCTGCAGGAAAGTGCTCCTAGTTCACTTATCCTTCGGGCTGAACAAATAGCTATCAAAAAAATGGTTTTAAGACCCACCCAGTACAGCTGTTTCATGAAATGGCTTGAATGGGGAAGCGGCTAGTGCCTTGAGGACCAGTATGAGGTCCCACAGTGCTATGAGTGGTTGTTTATGGGTCTGATCACTTTGGCCATTTTCAGAAATTTTATAGCATCTAGATGGGCCCTGGGGCTGTGATGGCCAACCAGACCCAGTGCTGCTCCTATAGCTGCTAACTGTACTATGAGCGAAGAGGGTGACAGACCTTTATCTAAACCCTGCTGTAAATACAGCAGAATTATAGACACGTTGACCTTCTCTGGCTCCAGATCTCTTGCTCTACACCATGGTGAGAAGATATTCCACTGCTGTCCGTAACTGAAGGTGGTGGAACACCTCCTGGACTGCACCAGGGTCGAGATGACAGGGCAGTGGTAACCTGCCATCAGCAGTCTCTGCCTCTCAGGAGACAGGCTGATAATGTCAGTCTCTGGGGCTGGGTGAGTCACTGGACCTTGGATCAGCATGTTGCTCCTGTAAGATAGACACCTTCTGTCTACTGCCATGGCCATGGCTGCTGAAAACCAGGCTCTCCATGGCCAGTAGGGGGCCACCAGAATGATGAGACTGTCAAATCTTGGCCAGGACCTGTGGGATCAGGGGTATGGGGGGTGAATACATAGGCTAAATCCTGAGACTAATCCTGAGACAGTGCATTGACTCCCTAGGGATGGTGTTCCCTGTATCTGTAATTGAACTTGGCCACTTGTGCATTTGCCCTGGAAGCCATAACGCCCATAGATATGGGACCCCATCTCTTCTGGATCATCTTGAAAATGTCAGGCTGTACTTACCATTTATCTGGATGCATCTGTTGGTAGCAGAGCCAGTCCACTTGGATGTTGAGCTTACCTGCCAGGTGAATGGCGCCGATGTGCACCAGGTGGGTTTGGGCCCAGACCATTATCCTTGATACCTTCTACTGCATAGTCTTGCTCCTGGTGCTCCCTTGTTTGGCAATACAGGCTACCATAACTTGGTTGTTGGCACATATCAAGACTGAAATACTGATTATGGTCTTTTTAAACACTCATAGGGCATGATTTACTGCCCTCAGCTCTGGAACACACTGATGGATAACTTGGACTCCAATATTGACCATCAGACCTGGGCAGAGGATGACCCCAGGCATGCTCCCAGCCCATCAGGCTGGCATCAGTCTCCAGCATGGCCTGATAAGACATCTCTAGAGGCATGCCTCATGTGATATTGCTCCTGAGAGTCCATCAGGATAGGGACTGTCTTACAGCTATTGGAAGGGGGATCTTGGTTGCCAGATTCTCACTCATTGGTGAAACCTGTGTGAGCAGGTAGTTCTGGATAGGTCTCATGTTCCACCTGACCCTGGGAACCAGATCAATGCATGAGGCCATGCACCCCAGGACTTGTGCTATTTGCCCAATCGTGGGGAGGTTGTTGGCCTTCAGTGCCAGGACTAGGCCAATGAGGTTTGCCGCCCTGTTTGGGGACAGTCTCACCTACCCCTCTGAAGTACTGATCTCTGTCCCTCAATGTTCTATATCCTGGGACAGAGAAAGGGGGCTCTTTTCATGGTTGACTACCCAACCATTATCCTCTAGGGCTTGAAGGACAAGTTGTGCATTTTTCTCTGACTGGGCTCAAATTAGCCAGTCATCCAGGTAAGGAATTATGTCTACGCCCTTTTCCTGAAGACATGCTGTAAGTATGATAGAGACTTTGGTAAAAACTCTCAGTGTGGATGCTAGCCTGAATGGTAGAACCTAATATTGAAAGTGTTGACCGAGAATGTGGAATCTTAGGAATTGCCAATGACCCGGTCTGATTGGGATGTGGAGGTAGGCATCCTTTTGATCGATGGAGGTCAGGTAGTCACCTACCCTGACGCTCCTGAAGGTCAATCTCAATGTCTCAATCTTGAATTTGTGCGTGGTGACAAATTTGTCTAGAAACTTTAGTTCTAGGATGGGATGCAGGTCCCCATTTTTTTGGGTACCAGGAAGAAGACTGAGTAAATCCCCAATCCTTGTAGGCTATCTGGGACTAGCTGAATGGTCCTGTTGTGTGCCAAGTCCTGTACTACTTGCTGAACCTGATGAGCAGATGCTTTCCTTTTCATTAGTTGGGACTGAGTAAACCTGTGTCTGTCTAGCCTTTGAGATAGTTCTATGGTGTACCCCTGAGACACTATGTCCAGGACCCACCTATCCAAGGTTGTGCACCACCACTGAATTTAGAACAGAGATAGTCTTTTTCCCCCTGGAGGGTATTGATGCTTCTGTGGGGTTGTGGGGAGAGGTGCAGTCAAGTAGTCATTGCTGTTTACCTCTTCCTCCTCTGCCTCTGCCTCCAAATTTGGAGTTTCTTCCTCTGAATGAGAAAGGGTAGTTGTTGGACTGGTAGGAGGTCCTGAGTCCATTGTAGCGAGGTACCCTTTACCTTGAAAGGAATTTGTGTTATAATTGTTTTGCCTCCTGCCCTGTTGGTATTTGTTTCCCCCCCTGAAAGTGGCACCTACCAGATGGGAGATACATCAACCTTGTTTTATCCTTGTTTAGACACTTGCCCTCCTCATTCTACTTCAAGAATTCCTGTAGGCTCTCTCCGAACATGTGCTTTCCTTTTAAGAGTAGATTATGTAGTACGGTCTTAGATTTGTTATCAGCTTCCCATAAATTTAGCCATAATGATCTTCTGGCTCTGCTGGTTTAAGCAGATGCTCTTGCTTCCAGCTTGAGTATATCTACTGAAAGGATGGAGAAGGGGGACATGACAGAAACTTTTAAGTACCTGAAGGGAATCAACAAAGTCCTAGAGGGTAGCATCTTTCAAAAAAAGGGGTGTGCAAGAACAAGGGGGCACAATTTGAAGATGGGCGGGTGGCTCAGAGGTAATTTAAGGAAGTATTTTTTCACAGAGAGGGTTGTGGATACATGGAACAGTACATAGGTAACTGCCTTGTTTGTGCGCAAAACAATCCCATTCCCACCAAATGAAATGCCAAACTACTACCACAAAAACACTCTGGCCCTTGGCATGCCATATAGATTGATTTTATTGGCCCCCTGACCAATACCAGCAGAAACAATAAATATGCCCTTGTGGTAACTGATCTTTTCTCTAAGTGGGTTGAGGCTTTCCCCACTAAGACATGTATTGCTAAAACCACTGCCAAAATCCTGGTGGAACAGATTTTCTTCAAGTGGGGCCTACCTCTCAAGGTAGACTTCGATAAAGGAACCAGTTTTACAGGTGAGTTGATGAAAGAAGCACTTGAACTCCTTGAGGTTCACCAGAAATTCCACATACCTTATCACCCACAATCTTCAGGTCAAGTAGAATGAGCCACCAGATGGATTAAGCAAATGCTTTACAAATTCATTGAGGACAATCCCAAGACCTAGGATTCCCTATTGCCATTACTCCTTATGGCAATTAGGGGCACACCCTCAACCACCACCCAGTTGACACCCTTTGAGGTGATTACTGGTAGACAAACGAGATTACCTGAACAACTGTTGTTTGACCTGTGTACCACCACAGCAGACCGTGTATCTGTGGACCAATATGTGGAAAAAACTCAGACAAGACCTCATATACACACACTTGTGTGCTGCCAATTGAGTGGGCAAGGCCCAGCAACAGTCAAAAATACAGTTTGGCAAACATGCACAAGAAGTGGATTGGTGAGTTGGAGATCAGGTAATGGTTCTCAGATTTGCACATCCCACACACTCCTTCTCCAATAAGTGGGAAGGCCCCTACCCCATTGTCAATGAGCTCAGTCCAGCAGTCTATCAGGTTAGACTCTTGCACAACAAACTGACTGACAAATGGTTACATGCAAACCAGCTGAAACTGTATAAAGGAGTATAATTACTTTTCCTTACCCATTGGGTGGAATAGTACTAACCTACTAATGTTTGGTTTTCCTTTTCAGATACACTGACAAGATAGCTATTTTGTTCCATTTTCTCCTCATCTTAGGAGTCATCCCCTGCATCCATGGCACGGTAAAGCACCTCCTTCCTCACCTTGATCCACCAGCATCTGTCCCAGAGGGAGTTTCTATCACCATACCCGACAGTTTGATTACTGTCCAGGAAGGTTCTGAGGCCTTCCTCACTGCCTCAGTTGTTGCTCCTGATAAATCTACCCTACAAACTGAGTGGCAAATCACATCACAAGGACAAATTCTCCCTGTGGCAAAGCTCTTCAAGGGAACTTTCCACGGTTGGCCCAACACCAAATTATCTCCTAATGGTTCTCTGTCCTTGCTCCAAACTGCTCTTAGACATTCTGGTTTATACAATATCACTACCTTAATTGATCCCACATATTGCAATTCTTTGTCTAAGGACTCTGCCAGGAAATTTTGTGCTGCACACAACACAGCCTGTGCTGCCATGTATCTTTCTGTGCTACCCCCAACTGAGAAACAGCTTTTAGAATGTCTAATGCATACCCCTGGTCCTCATAGTGGTCTAACAGCCACTGCCTTCCCTGGTACACTTATTAACAACTTGCAATTTATGCATATACCTGTTTTGTTTTGTTTAATTTTACTTACTGGAATATGAAAGAATTTGGTATGTGTCATGCTACTAACACTTCAGCATTTTACAGTACTTTATTGCTTGATAGTTTAGCAGCTTTTCAGATTCATACTCAAGACCCTATTGCTGAGGTATACACCACCGAGCATAGAGGCAATTTTAGGAGAAAACCTATATCTGATTATCAAAGTCATAAACATAATACACGTGAAGTTGACAGTTCTGATGTTACTGGCCCAACAGGCACTGTCACAGGTCTTTTTGGTACAGCTATGTCTATTTGGAATAAGGTAGACATTGCTACTATCAAATCTCATTCAGCTAAATTCCAAACTGGTTTAGTAAATGGTATAATACCCCCATTATTGCATGGTGTGGATTGCCTCAGGAAGAAAGATACACTGTATATAATATGCATGACATTGCTAAGGCATTTACAGATTCTAAAGGTTAGATTAACGCACTCATTACACAGAACAACAAAGAAGCAGATAAGCAATACATCGCCTGTGAGATCCTATGTTCTGCCTATAGCTCATATATAATCATTACCATCAGTAACCTCTTCCATGACCTAGAATCCAGAAGGATCCCTGATATCATTCATGACTGATGCATATCTAAATGGTATTGTCCTCAGTGTAAATCCCCTAGCTGTATTGCTATGTGTATGCAATAAACTTTAACTATTCCTCTTTCTACAGTTCGGAACTTGGGTTTTGTGACCAGACATCCTAATACTGGTCTATGTTTTACTTCTAAGAAATACTCTATTAAGGATACAATGTTTGTCTCTTTCACTGTCTCTTTACCAAGTTTTTGATCCTACTACAGCTTTATTTGACAAACTTGCAATGGAACACTCTGTTGGGCACTTAGATGAAAATATCTACAGAGAACGCCTGGACTTGCCTCCTGAACTGGTCTTCCATCCTATCCTGGACACCTGGGTCACCCTGCGCCCAGATTGCTGTGCAAAGATGCAGTATATTTGCTTGTGTCGATGTGATGTATTTGATGTTATTAAACCTGTATGTGGCTATTCCTCAGGCAGTATCGACTGGTCTTTTTCCATGGACAATGACATCAGCACTAATGGCACAGACTTTCAGGACTCAGCATTGGCTCCAGACAAGTTCTACCAATCTTATCAAGAGCAGCTTCATCACCTGTCAACATGGATTTCAAAGATCAGCTACACCTGCCCGGTACAGTTTCAAAAATGGAGACTTGACACTGTTAAAATGCAATAATATTCTGTTGGTGAATATTGCGTAGTGACTAATATAAAATCTTATGTTCATGGCGTGCAAACATATGTTATTGATAATCCTAATTTCTGTTTTGTCCCCACCAGAAGTTAGTTATAGGACATACTGTTATTACTCCTCATCCCCCTTATGGATGCTGATATCATTGTTGGTAACCCTGATTATCTGCTTACCCTTTCTGAGTATTTACCCTATTTTAATGTACACATTGATCCCCTCACATTGACATTAAAATCACTTTTAGGAAGGAAAGACACACACCTCATTCACATCAGCAATAATACAACTAAAGCTAATGAAGCTGTCCTTGCATTTATTAACAATGGTGATATGGACAGTGCACTTACTAACACTTGGTTAGAGATGACATTTAAAGGTGTTGTTATTATACAAGCATTTTTGATATTTTTCTTGATTATTATGCTTTGCTGCCTATGGCACACATTGCATCAACACTGTGAGCAGCTGAAATTCCTTTACAAGACTCACGTGTCAGGTCTGTAAATGACCCCTGCTCTTTGTCCATTTTCCTGTTTTTGCTGTTGACCTGAGAGTCAACAAGGGGGGGAATGTTACACGAGGTCCCTTCACACTGATTGGTACACCCAGAGGTACACCATAGACAGCTATCACTTAGGTATATGTTATACTAACATATAGGGCAAAGGGCATCTACCGTATGAGAGTAGATGTCAGGATATACATGCATAATATTGTTATACACTTTACTTTCTAATACATATACGTATTTCTTGCTTACAGGATATTAGGACATCTGTGTCCTTGTAATGATTATGATATATAAGTAGGCATTGCCACCTTTTGGTCATTTGTACTACTACTACACTGATATATGTATTACTGTACTCTTTTGTCTTACAAAGTGATCACTACTACAAAATTGTATAATGTAATCTTGGACTGTGGAGCCACCTCTAATTTAGCCAATAGGGTTCATCTCTGTAACTAGAAATGTTTCTATCTTACAGTAACTATAGTAATTATCATAGGTATATAATGTAAGATATTATGTCTTCTACCTCGGAAACCCCAAGAGACATGGAGAATCCTCTAGGTATATGGAATGCTTAGCATTTGGCTTCCAGTTCATATTGGTAAGAACTGCTTAGAGCAACTGTAATTATCCTTTTAGTTAGTAATAAACACGTTTATTACTCTTATGCAATGTGTCTGTGATTCCTTGCATTTCCATTATTGCCAAGAACCTGAGAGTGAGGTTTAGACCTCCTGACAATTGGTTTCTCCTGGCTGGACGTTAAGTGGTGGAGCAACAGGTTTGAGAGGTGGTGATGGTGGTGGGTGGGGGTGTGATTGGTAGTCTTGACTGCATTAAGGCCACCAACCTTTCCATCACTGTAAGCATGAAATTTTGCTGACTCTCCATCATGGCCACAGTGGCCTGTTGGTTCTGGAGAAGTAAAGTTCACAGATTTGCCCAGTTGGTCCTGCTGATACTCGGGTTACTGGGATCCAGAATGGGTGACTGGTCTCGGGAAAGGTCCTTCTCATCATGTAAGCAAGCCAGGCACTGTGGTCCTGAATTGTACGGCATCAAGGTGGCACTTCATGAGGTGCATTTCTTCACCTTCCCCATCTAGGGATGAGAGAAGGGGAGGTGAATAAGAGACCATCCAGAAAGAGCATCCAGATAAGCAGAAGCTCGACCCCATGGATACTCAGTTCAAAGCAGTAAAAAAACAATTGAATTTCCTGGATCTAATGTGTAGACTTAACTGCCCATGATACAGAATAAGAGGCTTTCTCTCCTTGTTTCCAGAAATACCAGTGAGATACCCCAGTAAGCCACTTGTAGTGCACAGGAGGTGGAGGTGCTCCCGTATCATCTGTCATTTAATGGGAGACACATTTTTTCTCCACTCATGTGTGGAATTGGAAAAGGACTACAGATATGGCTGCTGTCACTGATCTACACATATGCAGCATCAGCGGGTGAATTACAAACATGGCATTCCTTATCAACTGCCTTGTACATCTGCAGAGGCCTTGGACTACCAGAATGGCCACTTTCCATATCATACATGCACTAAGATGTAGGGGGACTCGGTGAACTAAAATGGAAGATGCCACAACGGGGATGTGGCCAGCTCTAACTCATCCACTCATAGGGAGATGCTGGTTTACAAGGTAAGTCACCACCTTCATTCAATGCGGCAACACCCACTTCCACAGTACCTTTCAATTTGAGGTAAGAAGTGAGAGTCCCTGCAAACCACTGAGAGAGGAGTGAACAGGAACCATGGCATACTACAATCTTTTTAGATGCTGCTGTGAGAGGGGCCTGTAAAGCAGAAGCTGGGAACCAACCTAGCAGAGTTGTCTGAGTCTCACATGTCCCAGCAACTGCTAAGTTAGGGGTAGACGGGGACCACACCATATATTGCCAATAACCTTCCAGAGGCCACTAGGTGAGGGGCCTAGCAGGGTGAGGCTGCTGTGACCAGTAGGAGGAGTCACAGTTGCTAAATAGGGGCCATGGATATTATAAAACTGGTTGGCAGAGAAAAGGAGCTCACAACTGCTAAGTAGGGGCTGAGACTTCCAAAGACCTGAGCGGACCAACAACACAGTGGAGCATAAGGAAGCACCCGACCCCACTTTTGAGGAGGGTAAGGTCATAGGAGCATCTTTCCACTTAAGGGGTGGATAAGAACTCCTTATTTGGGCCACAAAAACAGTCCTGAAGCTGATTGGAGGCACGGGAAGCTGAAACAGGGTATGGGCATTTGCCCACTGCTACACAGCCCTAATTACCAAGGCCTAGTGGCATGCCAGGCATGTGGGAGACACCAGAAATGGCACAAAAAAAGATGGCATCCTCCCAGAACCACATAGACAGAGTACACTGTAATTTGTAATACTTGAAAGCGCCTGCCTAGATACCCCCTCTGCCTGCCACTTAAAACCAGGCCAGGCACTGAATAACTAATATTATTTCTCCTGATAAAACGACCATGGGATATGCTAAGTTAATAACAGACATAAATCCACAAGTGCTTTAAGTGATTAAAAAAAAAAACACAACGAATATCCACATGCGATTTGAAAACCATAAGGAGTGAGGAAAAGAATGCCTTCCAACACTTTAAGCAAGAGAAGAAAGTCACTCGGGCCTTCCTAAATTAACAAAATTCACAAACCACCAAGATCGAAGCCAGGATCAAAAGCCATACAATTTCATTTTAATATTAATACAAGCTTACACAGAGAAGAAACTATGGTTCAAAAATAGCTACAGCCTACCTTGACCGTGAGTAATTAGGGTCACACAGAGGGACTCCTGGTGTGCTGTTGCCTTATCAGATGCACAAAAAGAACTAGGAAGCAGGTGCTCCTGGGATCTAGGTATACTGCAAAATTTGATCCTAGGTCATATGTTGTAAGGATAAAAAGATAGCTGCATCGTGTTTTCTATCTTCAAATAATTCAAGCCACACCAAATGAATGTTTCCCTCTGGTTTATTTTCTTTCTGCGAGTTTCATCAACATCAGTACAAGTATTCTAGTTAATTTCTCAATACATGTATCTGGCTTCAAGTTTAGTGCTGCTTATTCAATTTTATACAGTGCTTATATAAAGTTTTCTAATCTTAAAAACTACTAACTCCCTAGTATAGGCCAATCATATAACAAAATAACCTATTAATCTTAGAAATACAGTTATCTCTATGCTTTGACTGTTATTCACCACACCGGTGAATAACAGTCAAAGCATAGAGATAACTGTATTTCTCTCATAACATCACAAAGT
Organism: Neoceratodus forsteri; assembly: GCA_016271365.2. Taxonomy (NCBI): domain Eukaryota; kingdom Metazoa; phylum Chordata; order Ceratodontiformes; family Ceratodontidae; genus Neoceratodus; species Neoceratodus forsteri. The sequence continues at coordinate 1,134,353,629 of CM057455.1, read as the reverse complement.
GTTTATCACATTTTCTTGCACAATCTCATAAGTATTAACTTTATTTATAGAAGGTTCTTTGTGTGCACACCTTCCTTAAAGAGGTAATGCCATCCTAATAAGGGCATACTATCCTGTTCAAGTTTACTATAGGACATTTAAATGCTGACCACTATAAAATCATAAGGTAAAGTGCTGTGAAATCATCACAAGACAGGCATCACAAGACTTTTAACTAGGTCTTGTGAGAAACTGTCATAGCTAACTATTTGAGTAAACACATTTGGTTATATAGTATAAGAAATTACACTGAAGCATTCTGTAAAAGGCTATACTTTAACACTCAGTTTAACTATTATAAAAGGTTATACTGAACTAAATGTTATACTACAAAATGGTACATTACGTTATCCCCCCTTTGTGACTCTCTATGCCCGGAGATCACACAAGACAATGTTGCCATTGTAACATCTGTATTTGTCAAACCATGTGTTTCATTTTACGATACAATAACAATTGTACAATAATAAGTACACATATCACTGCAATACTGCAACACACCACTATGAGGGTTGGACTAGTACCCAAAACAGCTGATCCCCAATCCCACCAGGATATAATAGGGATATATAATGACTGTTTCTTTGTCTCTTTAGCAGAGGCTTTTTGTGTCAAAATAAGTCCTTTTGTTTGTTGACGATACAACAAGGCACCAAGTGTCATTTTATCAATTTTGGGTAGGTCAAAATGAAGTGCAGTTGCCAAATCAGTGAGTAAATCTAAGACCATACTGGAACCATCGATATGGGTAACTTTTGTTCGGCTATAGGCAGGACATTCCCAAATGGTCCAATCTGCAACCCTCCAGGTCTTGTCACTACACCCCCATACATTCCAAGGGTGACCTACAATTACACACCATGACTGGTTCCATCGCATAGCTTGGCAGTATTGATTTGCAGACATTAGGGTAAATTTATATTGTTCAGGAAGCTATGGGATGGTGGATGTCTCTTCCCCATGTAGTAAGGTTTCATGTTCTTGTACATGCTGTTGTTTAGGTAAGACAACATATTCATTGTGTACTTTAATAACAGTATCACCTGGTATTTGGAGTCTCATGAGCTGGTCATGTATTAATACTCCCAAATTACTGATTTGCCATAATATTTTTGGTGGTTCAAAATATACAGGTATTATCACTACTATGGGAATCACACGTCACAACACTTGTGCATATTGATTGGGTCAATTCCATACTTTTACCATAGCTAATGGTGATAGAATTACATTAGGATGATACAGTAATCTAGTCACGTTGGTTCTACCAATTCCTAAAGGTAACCTAATAGTTTCAATCCTATTTAACTCGTTAACTAAATAAGCATGCACTTCAGCAGCTAATTGTGAGCAAACTAGTTCTATGTAGCTTTCTTTAGACATATTAGAAAGTGACTTGTAAAAACGGGCTGCTATCTGAGCAATAATTTAAAATTTTGTAAGGTTTCTTTAAATACAAACCAACCAATTTCTTCATTATCAGCAGCTAATCTCACATTAGTCGATAATGGTCCAGTAGCCATATTCTTTAAAGTCATTTCCAAAGAGCGAATATGACCTTTTAAAACCATAGAATCAATACCATTAGCAATTCCTAATCCTGAGCCTAACCAGCCCCACACGTCCCTCTTACGATGTAATAAGCCTGGTGTTGCTTCTGCAGGAATTTTAAATGACCACGCTCTATGTCTAACATGGTATTGATTCAAGGTATTATTATAATATTGTTGCCACAATAATACTGAAGCCCGATCCTTGCAGCGAAGTGATAATCATGGAAAAGGCAAATGCAGCAACACATTATAATATTCCAATTTACATGGATAATACAAAGGATATAAATTTTGTGTTAAGCTAATACCATCTGATGGGGGCAAGAATTTTTGCCCTACTATACCTTGTTTTTGGAATTGTATATTCCATATGGCAGATTTACTAGTTAAAGATACATTGCAGGCCATCCCAGGCTATCTTGGCTCCGTAGTATATGTTGACAGAGAATATATATTTGTTAAAGGTAATACTACAAAAAATTGTTTTAACCCTACTGTATAGTTCTGTATAATAGATGTATTGTATAAAAAATTCTACATATTAAGTTGTGTTATATTGATACCCCAATAAGATGCATTTAACAATGTTAAATTAGGTGGATAATGTAACATGTCCTTTAGTTCTATTCGAAATAAGTCTTGTTCTTCTTTTGTCAAATTGGTTATATCCCCCATAGTAGAGTGGATATAAATTCCTTTCTGGGCTGTCATGTTTACCACACAAATTGCCGTGCCAGGCCAAGCTTCTGCCAAGCATCCTCATGTCGCATTTTGACATTGTTCATAACAAATAAAGTACCATTTGAAAAGAAGATATCCAGTGTGTTCATGTTGTTCTCCCAACATCACCGGGAGACCTGACACAGTATGATTGGCATAATTTCGGTTGTGTAAACTGTTCCATATGTGCCCTGGGCATCCATTTGTGTTATAAGTTACCAGGATCAGCAAGGTACTGCTCAGTACAAGTACAGGAAACACCATTGTACTTTACCTAGTGGGAGAAACAGAGCAGAATCAGTTGTTATCATTTAAAGACTGATACAATTTACATTGGTCCACATGGACCCACTTGGTCTCTGCAGACCCTTGTTGAATTCATCAGACCTGAATGACCCATGGTCCCAAAACATCAATGACATCATAGGGTCCCCTCCAATTAGCATCCCATGGTCCCTTTTGGCCAAAAGTTTTCACCATGACATGATGACCCCTTTCAATGGGCAGTATCACTTTTTTGTCATGTCTCTGTTTTTTCAATGGTTCTGTGTCATATTTCTGGCAGCAAGGGGGAAATAAACAGCTAACTGTTTTGTGGCTGTTGCAAAACCACATCAGTTTTGATGCTGTCCAACACTGGTGTTGATAGATCTGGATCCGATGGATAATACAGCTGCATATCCCATCCAGTCATCAACTGATATAGGCTATAGCCAGTACTCTTGTTTTTTGTACCTCTAATACCCATTAGGATACCTGGTAAGTGTGTCACCCACCCTTTACCAGTATCTAACATTGCCTTTTTTAATGCATTTTTTAGAGTGCGATTTAACCTTTCTACCATTCCAAATGATTGTGGATGGTAGGGTAAATGAAAACGTTGAGTGATACCCAAAATATCACACAAAGCTGTCATTACTTTCAATGTAAAGTGAGTTCCTCTATCACTTTCAAGTATTCTGGGAAAACCCCATCATGAGAACACATGTTCCCATAGTGCTTTTGCAGTAACTGTAGCACTATAATTTTGTACGGGCAATGCTTCTACACATTTGGAAAATATGTCAACAATGACTAGTAAATATCAGAACCCAATTTTGCAGTAGGCAAGGGCTCCAATAATCAATTTGTAAGCTGGACCAAGAACCATCATCTAAGGGTATACGCCCTAAAGGAACCCTCTTATCAGGCACTGGAAGATTCATCTGTGCACAGATGAGACAAGCCTTCAGGTATTGGTTGACATCTTTTCCCATTTTTGGCCACCAATACTTCTCTGCCAACATTTTACAAGTTTTTTGGAGTCCACAATGACCCCCAATTTGATGATTATCCATGATAATATCTTTTCTAAATGAAATGGGTGGAATCCACTTCTTAAACCCAGGTTGTCATTCCCATACTACCATATCTTCCCATACGGTAACATGCATGATTGTACACTGTCCAGTGTCTTTCCATTTGTTCTGACAACCCACAATCCAAGTATCTTTATCTTAGATACATCCCAAACTTGAAACTTGTGAGATGGCAGCTGTCCATTTAATATGGTGTTTGTCAAATTCGTCCATCTCCCATAACTGTGTAGAATCACCTCCTAGAGGGTCTACCCATAAGTTTGTTTGTTTGGCTGCCAATTTGGCAAAATTATCCACATCACCATTATTTAGCTCATGTATATCCTTTGGATTTCTTTGATGAGCTCGTACTTTATAAATGTCTATTTTTAGTGGAGTCTGAGCAACAATATCCCATATATGTTGCAATATGGGTGCATATTGTATTGGTTCATCACTCGCTGTTTTCATACCCCTTTTTGCCCAGATGGGGAGAAAATTAAGTAATGAGTTAACTACGAAGGCTGAGTCAGAGCAGATATTAATATATTTCTCCAGGTTAGCCATAATAGCTTCTCTTACTGCTTCTACTTCAGCTCATTGTGCTGAAAATGAGGAGGAGCACCAAACCAAAATTTCTTGATTAGTATTGGGTGTCCAAATGTCATATCCAGTATGGAAATGTCCATCCTCCCATTGTCTATATCCATCTACATACACATCCCTAGCCTCTGGGCTGGGTTCTGTGGCAAAAATGGGTTTATAATTGGTTACCATAACAGTCCCACAGTCATGTGCCTCTACCTCCCATGCCATTAATTCAACTAACATAGGTGAGGTACATTTTTCTGCAGTGATATTGTTCCCTGGTAGAGCTAAAGCCCATTTAACCAATTGCTGTGAAGACACACCTCTCACATACCTTTCAATTAAAAATTTCACTGGAGTGTGAGATGTTTGCAGGATAATTTTGTTAAACCCCATAATATGTTCTGTGGCTTGTATAGCCCAGTGCACAACTAACAAATGTTTTACACATTCCTCATATGTCTCTTCCACAGGTGTTAATACATGAGAAAAATATCTCACAGGATGTAAAGTCCCTGCTCTCTTTTGTAACAGTACTGCATTGATTACTTGATCTGTTGCATGTACCTGTATTACAAAATCAGAGGATCTGGAAGGACTAATAAGAGCTGGAGCTGTGATTAGTGCTTGCTTTAGAGCCAGAAAAGCTATCTGATGTTCTGGTTCCCAATGGAGAATATCAGTTTCCTTTCCTCCCTTCAGTAGATTATACAGAGGTTTTTTAATGCTAGAGAAGGCTTCAATATAATCACTGCAAAATCCAACCATGCCCAAGAACTGTTGTAATGCAGTCTTTCTCTTGGGTCTTGGTAACTGCCATATTACCTGATTTTTATCACAATCTACAGTTCATCCTTCGTTGTTAATTCATATTCCCAAAAAGTAACTTGTGACTGTCCAATTTGTGCTTTGCTAGGGTTCAGTTTTAACCCTTCTTTACCTAAGACTGTTAACAACTCATTCAATAAACCAACATGCTCTTCGTATGTTTCAGTCTGCAATAAAATGTCATCAGCGTATTGTATTACTGCTTCTGGTACTGAAAAACCCAATAATATTTTTGCTAAACATTGGTGAAATAAAGTGGGCAATGAGTGAAAATCTTAGGGTAAGCACTGAAATGTGTACTGTTTATCCTGAAAGGTAAAAGCAAACTTATACTGACTATCTGGATGTACAGGGATAGACCAAAATCCATTTGACACATCTGGTACAGTAGAAATAGTGGCATTGGGAGACAACTGAGATATTAAGTCTGGTAGTCAAAATACCACTGGGGTGACTAAAGGCATTACCTTATTCAAGCCCTATAGTCTATAGTCAATCTCCAAGTACCGTTCACTTTACGAACCTACCAAAGAGAGGAATTAACAGTTGAACATATTGGGCGAATTACCTTTTGTAATTGTAACTGTTTTAAAATAATTCCTACCTCTTCCAGTGCTTCCTTTGGAAATGCATATTGCTTTTGTGGCGGGGGGTCTGGTCCCTCAATTTGGACCTCCATATTAGACACTCGTTCACACCATGCGGCATTTTTAGCCCATATTGATTCATGCCTATGTACAACAGATTTTATCCATTGTGGCACCTGCTTCCATAAATCACTCATGTGATATATCTTTAATGACTTTATTGTGTACACACTATGTGAGCCATCCACATTTGGTCCTAGGTTTGTAGTGCTTCCTTTCCATAAAATCATGTTACTAAGATCTATTAATAAACCATGTTGTGCTAGAATGTCCATAGCCATGATGGTACCTTCATGTGTATTACATTTCCAAAACATACATTTCATTTGTTGTTCACCTCTCTGAACCATAACTGGTTTTGTCAAATATGCTGTTAACACACCCTCTGTGGAACCTTGCAAATTAATTTGTAGTTTCCCATGAGTTGTTAAAGGCATATCACTATCTGTTATACTAGCAGTAGCACCAGTATCAACTAATATCACAGTCTGGCAGCCCCAACCATTGCTGATATTGTTGGGCACCCTTCCCAATCCTCTTGTAATTGACCAAGGATTTGGAAGGTGGGGGCTTCGTCTCATCATTTCTTTTGCTTCTCATCCCTAGCGAGAAGTTCTTCTTCATCCTCTCCTTCTTCACTATCACTAGGAGCAGTAGGTTCCTTTTGAACCGCTGCAACTGTCTTAGTATTAATCAAATTACTAAGTACTTCAATACATTTTTGTAGGTCTGCCTTACCACTAGGTTTAGCATTACTATCCAGATTTTGAGCGCATCTTCTCTCCTAGACTTGCTGTTTCTTTCCTTCATATCTCCACCTTTTATCCAATAATCATGTTTAAAGTGGCCTACTTTATTGCAGTTGTGACAGGTAAACCCACCTTTACCTTCTGTTTTGACTATGGTGGCTACCTTTCACTTGTCCTTTCCTTTTTCAGGACTGTCATCTTGTTGCATACGCCACCAATCAGTGAGTAACATTTCTTTATCAGTGGCTCGTTCTGCTCTTTTATATAGCACACAAACTGACGCAGGCAATAGTAGCTTGCTGGTCAATTAAACTGAGAAAGAATTCTTTATCTTTACTAGGTTCTGCCATGCTCCATGTGTTGCGTAGGCAGCATACAAATGGTTGATAAACATAACTGGGGATTCACCTGGCTGTAGAGTGATCTCATAGATCTTACTCCAATCAGTATGTGAGACTCTGTGCATAGATTGCAATGCAGCTTGGATTTCATCCACAGTTGTCCAGTTGTTATCAATCTCTGTGCCTGAGTTCCTGTCATCTTGGCAGGTAAACCTTGTAATAACACTGCAGGAAGTGATAGATTTTACAGGCATGTTTGTTGGTCAAATTAAAATTTGCTACTAATGCCTTTAATTTAGAACAATATGGGACTGGATTTTGACCTGGTTCCCATTTTCCTAACTGATCCACTAACTGCATGGATTCTTGGATGGAGAGATCCCTTTGGCATAGTTCCATATAGACCTCTATCTTGTCTATCGCTTCCTCAAGCCTTTTTGATTGTGCTCTAGCTTCCTCATCTTGCTCATACAACCCTTTGTTGTATTCTAACTGATCACACTTTAATTTCATTTGGTCAGTTAGATACTTGGAGTGCTTTTCTGTCACGCTTGTATCTTTCTCCAAATGTTCTTCTATTTCTTTTTTATGAGCCTGGAACAGCTCATCTGTTTTCCCTAACTTCGCTCTGTTTTTCCATGTCAATTTCTTTAACTGCTTTCCTCTAGCTTGCTGCACTTTTTTTACTTTTCTTTTGGTTTTTGTATGAAAATGAGCCATCTTCATTTTACTGCATAATGTAATAATGTCTTCTACCTGAGAGTCACCTGACTCTATCTCTGATTCTGATGTATACATGTGCCTTCCAAAACAACCACATGGAACAGGCATATGCTGTGGTTGGATAGGAAGCTGCTTGTATTTTTATACCTGATGCCATAATTCTAAAGAAATTTGGCATTGTACCTGGGCTTCTGCTTGCAAAGTATACAGAGTTTGCTCTTTGTATGCTATGTCTTGCACATGCTCTTAATTGAAATGATTTAATCTCGCTATGGCTTGTTGTAACTGCCGAGATAATTCATTAATCTGGGTTTGACTCTGTTTATTAATAAATTTAATATTTTCTTCCAATTGGTTATTCTTAATCAAACCACATACTTCTCCTTGAGAAACATTTAATCTGTATTCACTGTTCTTAGTCTCTGTGACATATGTGGCTATATTTAAGCAATAAGCATCATCTTTCTCTAACATTTCATTCTTCAACTGACATGTCCTAGCAGTTATATCTAACTGATACTGTACATACATTTGACATATGTTAGCTAACCTGATTTTGTCTGATTTACTTTTATCATTACAGTCTATACATTGTTTAGTTAAACATAAGTATGCATCTCTCTGCTGTTCAGGAAAGCTGTATGGACCTTCTTTAAGTTTCACCTCTAAAAATTTACATAATATGGCATCCATACTTAAGTCAGTAGGTTCACTGGCAAATCACATAGAAACATAGAAACATAGACTTTGAAGGCAGATAAGGACCACTTGGCCCACCCAGTCTGCCCATTTCCCTACCTACTGGATAAGCTGCAGATTCTAGTTAACCAACAGCCTATTTCCTGCAACTCCCCACTATAATTGCCTTATGTCTGTCCCATGCATGTTTGAATTCCTCCACTGTTTTAGGCCCCACAACCTCTCCAGGAAGGCGGTTCCATGCATCCACCACTCTCTCCGTGAAAAATAATTTTCTCACATTACCCCTGAGCCGTCTCCCCTCTAACTTTAAATTGTGCCCCCTTGTTCTTACACATCTCTTTTTCTGAAAGATGCTACCCTCCTGGACTTTGTTGATTCCTTTGAGGTACTTAAAAGTTTCTATCATGTCCCTCTGTCCCTCCTTTCATCAAGGGTATACATATTAGCTTCTCAGTCTCTCTTCATATGGTTTCTGATTTAGACCCTGCACCATTTTAGTTGCCTTCCTCTGGACTGCTTCCATCCTGTCTATGTCCCGTGAGATGAGGTCTCCAAAACTGCACACAGTACTCAGATGGGGTCTCACCAACTGTCTGTATAGAGGGATAACACTTCCTTTTCTACTTGTGATGCCCCTCCCTATGCATCCCAGTATTCCCTGGCTTTCTACTGACTTCTCACATTGCATACCCACCTTTAGGTCATCTGATATGACTACACCCAGAACCCTTTCCATTATTGTTTTTGTTAGTACCTCCCCTGCTATTGTGCACTCTTCTCCTGGATTTTTATTTCCCAGGTGCATTACTTTGCACTTCTTTGCATTGAATCTAAGTTGCCATATGTCTGACCATTCCTCCAACCTTGCCAAGTCCCTTCTCATCCTTTCTACCCCCCGTTGTGTATCAACTCTGTTACAGATCTTTATGTCATCCACAAAGAGGCATACCTTTCCTTCTAGACCCTCTGCAATGTCACCTATAAAGACATTAAAGAGGACTGGACCCAGTACTGAGCCCTGAGGTACTCCACTTAGTAACCCCCCTTTCTTCAGAATGTGTTCCATTCACTATTACCTTCTGTGTCCTGTTGTGCAGCCAGTTTTCTACCCAGGCTACCACCCTGGGACCCACTCCCAGGCTGGCTAACTTGATTATTAGTTTTGTGTGAGACTGTGTCAAATGCCTTGCTAAAGTCTAGGTAGGCCATATCCACAGCCCCTCCCTGGTCTATTACTTTGGTCACCCAGTCAAAGAAATCGATTAGATTTGTCTGACATGACCTTCCTGCTGTGAATCCATGCTGCTTTGGGTCCAATGCCCCGCTGGCCTCTAGGTGCTCAACAATTCTTTCTTTCAGAAGTGAATTCCATCATTTTCCCCACCACTGAGTTCAAACTAACAGGTCTGTAGTTTCCTGCTTCTGCCTTGCTCCCACTTTTGTGAAGGGGAATCACATCTGCTCTCCTCCAGTCCTCAGGTACCACCCCATCTTCCCATGATTTGTTAAAAAGTGTGGTTAGAGTGTCACTAGGTCCTCTCTCAGTGCTTTTAAGATTCTAGGGTGAATCCCATCAGGCCCCATTGCGTTGTCCACCTTGAGTTTTAGAAGTTCTTTCAGTACTCTTTCTTCTTTAAATGGACTGGTATCAACCCCGCTATTCAGAGTGCTTCTACTGTTTGATTTAGGTAACTCCTCTTCTTCTTTTGTGAATACTGAGCAAACGTATTCATTCATTATCTCTGCCTTTTCACTGTCTCCCTCTGCCCACCTCCCCTCTCCTTTATTAATCTTCCCTATCCCTCCCTTAACCTTTCTATGTTCCCTAATGTACCTATAAAAGGTTTTATCCCCCTTCTTAACTGAGTTGGCTATCCTTTCCTCAGTTTGGGCCTTTGCTTTTCTGACTGCCTTCCCCACTTCTTTCTGCTTTAATTGATACAGTGCCCTGTCGTGTTCCATCTGTGATTCCTTATGCTTCTTGAATGCAGCCTTTTTCTCCTTAACCTTCCCTGACACTTCTTTTGAGAGCCATAGTGTTTTTTTTTATTCTGCTTTGTTTTCTTTATTTGTTTCACACAAAGGCTTGTTGCCTCCATGATGGCAGTTTTGATTTTTCTCCATTGTTCTTCCACCCCTCCTTTCTGGCCATTTGCTAATGCATTCCTAAGGTATTCACCCAATATGCCAAAGTCAGCCCTTCTAAAGTCCAGTATCCTTGTATTTGTATGGCTTGTCTCCATGGTTGTGTTTATTGTGAAGCACACTGTGCAGTGGTTGCTTGTTCCTAGGTGTCTACTGACTTTTAAGTTTGTGATCCTCTCTCCATTTGAGAGTACCAGGTCTAATATTGCTTCCCCAGTGGGTTCCACGTCTGACTTTGCCTCAGCTTCCTTGTTTGTCTCTCTGACTTCCCTCTGTACATGGGTAATTAGTTCAGGTATGGTAGGCGTTCTACGCAGTGGCTTCCTTCTCAGTTCGTTTGATGTCATCAGCAGCCATATAGACTGTCTTTGAACATCCGAGTCACAGCACCAATTGTAAGGATAAAAAGATAGCTGCATTGTGTTTTCTATCTTCAAATAATTCAAGTCACACCAAATTAACATTTCCCTCTGGTTTATTTTCTTTCTGCAAGTTTCATTAACATCAATACAAGTATTCTGGTCAACTTCTCAATACATGTATTCTGACTTCAAGTTTGGTGCTCTTTATTCAATTTTATACTGTCTTTATATAAAGTTTTCTTATCTTAAAATCTACTAACATCTACTAACTCCCTAGTATAGACCAATCATATAACAAAATAACCAATTAATCTTAGGGTGTGGTGAATAACAGTCAAAGCATAGAGATAACTGTATTTCTCTCATAACATCACAAGGTATTTATCACATTTTATTGCATAATCTCATAAGTATTACCTTCATTTATAGAAGGTTCTTTGTGTTCACACCTTCTTTAAACAGGTAATGCCATCCTAATAAGGGCATACTATCCTGTTCAAGTTCACTATAGGACATCTAAATGCTGACCACTATAAAATCATAAGGTAAAGTGTTGTGTAATCTTCACAAGACAGGCATCACAAGACTTTTAACTAGGTCTTGTGAGAAATTGTCATACCTAACTATTTGAGTAAACATATTTTGTTATATAGTATAAGAAATTACACGGAAGCATTCTGTAAAGGGCTATACTTTAACACTCAGTTTAACTATTATAAAAGGTTATACTGAAATAAATGTTATACTACAAAATTGTACATTACACAAGTGCATCATTAGCTTATCAGGTGGGCTACAACCCATGAGGTAATGACTGGAGTGCCATGGATATTGAACATTACACAAAAGTAGTTTCACATCTCCCCCAGGCAGTAAGGAAGTGCCAGTCGTTGTGTGTGGGAGATGCTATAGTGCTCATCATCATTTTACTTGTTGGCAATGTGCACTTGCTGTTTTTGGTTAGCACCATTTTGTAGGCACTATTAGCACACAGAATCACCTTAATTAAGTCATTACTTTTGCCTCCCTAATAAGTTTTTACTTAGACCCAATTTCTCCTTATACCAGTCTGTGTTTACCTCATTCTGTTCCTTCTTGTAAGTAATAAATGCCTCCTTTTTGTCCCTAGTAGACTGCCTTACATACTCACACAACTATATTGGTCTCCTGCATGTTTTTTGACTTTTTATGGTCTTGTAACAGTCATCGACTGCCTATATAATCATCCCCCTTAATGCTACCAACTTCTGCCCCCTGAACATACAGAGGTTTTTGAATCTTTCCTGCAATCTTTCTCCCATTTTCATGGAACATTTAAATATGTCTATCTCCTCAGCAATTGAACACATGATAGTGATCTGTTTCTGGTCTGTCTCTGTCCATGGAGACTGCTATAATTCAACAGAGATTTCCAGTGACTCAGTGGACAGTGACAGAGACTGGAGCTTAAGTATAAGAAATCAGGAGGTACGACCAATGAACTTGCCTGGGTTGATTATTATACAAGCTGTCAGGTGGACATATGTGATTCAAAGAGGAAATACATTTTTATATCCTCAGGAAAAAAAAACTGACTGGCTGCAGAGTAAGGATGAAGATGATTACAGCCTATTATATTTATTTATTTAGCTTTTGTTTACCGGGTAGATGCACTAGCCAAAAAATGACTATTTTCAGGCATGACCAGGGACAGTACAGAGACAAACTTCAAGAGACATTATGGTACAGAATACAAAATAACATGTGGATATCAGCAGGTGGAATACAGCAGTAAAATGACAAAATAGAAGTAGAATATACAACACAACATTAAATTTACAGGTAACAACAATTAGGACAAATATAAAATGACTTAGAAAATTAAAATCCATGGAGAGTAAGGAACAGTGAGAGCAACAGAGCAAAACTTGCTATCAAGCAGAAATAAGTATTGGGGAAAATGTAGAAAGGGAGGGATAGGAGGGGAAGAGGTGGAAGGGTGGTGGTCAGATAGAGATACAACTCAGATAACTTAACAAAATATAGTAGGAACTGGAAGATGAATACTAGAAAATTAGAATTTGAGAGGAAGTGCTGCAATGCTGGAGTAGGGCCCAACAGACTGATGAAGGAAAAGTAGAGTTGGGAGGAAGGGGCTAGGGTGGTTTGAAACAAGAGCATTTGTAGGAGGAGATTAGATGGTGGTGTAGTGCATTCTTAAAAGAGATATGGGATGCTGTTTGGTGTAGAGTTAATGGGAGGGATTTCCAGAAACTGGGTGCATGACAGGCAAAGGCACTAGCACCTTTTAAGGTATGATGTCTTGGGAAGTGAACAGGGGCATTGTCAGCAGAGCATAGGCCATAGCTGGTTGTTTGATTTTGAAAGAGACATGCCAATGGTTTGGGAATTTGGGATCTGATAATGTTGTCAGTGATAGAACCAATGCATATGACCTTAGCGCTTGGGGAGGAAGCCATCCCAGTTCTGAGTAGAGAAGACAGTGATATTTCAGCTTTGGGGAGGAGGAGACATAGTGGCAAATTTTACTATAGGTAACATCTCACTCGTGTAGACTTGAATTACAGGCTGAAGCATAAGTAGCTTTCCCATAAGAAAGAGAGGGGAGTAATATCCCATGGGCTATGGCAAACCTAGCTGAGGGGTGAATGCATAGCTAGTTTGGTAGGCAATGCCAAGTTTGGAGTTTACCTGCTTACAAGTTGATTGAATGTGGGAATCAAAGCTCAGGGATGGGTCTAGTGTGACACCCAAATATTTGAAAGAGTTTACAACCCCAACAGATGTGCCATTAAGGGAGGAGATGTTAAAGTATTGTTGGAAGCATTTTAGTTTGAGACTGGAACCCAATAACATAGCTTGGGTTTTAGATCTATTTAAAACAAGTTTGTGATTGGTGAGCCACTGTTGAATAATTTGAAAGTCACTTGACAGCTGTAGATTAATATCCTCAATACTTTTGGAGCTAGTATGCAGTTCAATATCATCTGCATAAAACAGGGAGGAAGTACTCTGGAGGTTTGAGGTGATATTATTGATGAAAATTGAGAAGGACAGGGGAGCCAGGATAGACCGTTGAGGTACACCAATATTAACAGTAACCTAGTCAGAGAGGGTGGAGTTATATTTCATGAACTGTGACCTATCCATTAAATAGCTGTCAAACCAGTTTACAATGTTGGGTGAAAAAATCTAGACAGCTGAGGGTGGCAGTGAGAACAGAGCGGTCCATGACAACTAGGGTGTCAGATATTAGTTTGAGTAGGGCAGCTGAGGTGCTGTGACCCTTGTGGAAGCCATATTGAGTATTGGTTAAGAGGTCATGTTTCAGGAGAAAGTCAGTGGCTTGGATGGCAACAATTTTCTCAAGGATTTTACTAAGAATGAATAGGATAGCAATATTTCTGTAGTTAGATGGGTCAAGTGGGTCACTTTTTTTAAACATGGGAGTAATTGTAGCCATCTTCCAGATATCTAGGACAGAGCTTTGATACAAGGAGAGGGTAAAAATCTTTGCCAGGGGAGCGGCTACATGAAGGGCAGCTAATTTTAGGAGTTTGGGTTCAAGGTTGTCAGACCCAATGGCTACATATTCTGAGAAGTTTTGTAGCAGTTTGAGAACCTCATTTTTTAAGGCAGATTTGAAGTAGAGGGTGGGCCCAGTGATGTTAGTTGGAGTGATGGGATTCAACGGGGTAAGGAAAGTGGACGTGTACTGAGTAAGGTCAGCGAATTGTGCATTAAAAAAGTTTATGATAGTGAGGGGATTATTACAATGGACGCCCTTCAGGGACATGTCATTAGGTGTATAGGACTGGTTGCATCCCAAGAAAAACTTAATATGGGACCAACATTTTTTTGAATCTCCCTGAGAGTTTGCTAGTAAGTCCTTGCAGTAACAGCTTTTTGCCTGCTTGATTTATTTCTTACAAGAATTTATCAGGGCTCTGTATGTGTTAAAATCCTCAGTAAGACCTGATTTCTTGAAATGATACTAACATTTGTCCCTCTGATGTATCTTAGAGATTAGGTTGGATTTTAACCAGTGGGTTTGCTTATTTCTTACCTGACTAGTAACAAGATGATAGTGGTTATCTTGTGGGGCAAGGAATTTGGTCAAGAATAGATTTAGGGCACACTGAGCATCAGATGAGCTAAGACAGAGGTCCAGTCAGTGTGAGCAACTTCAGACAAGAAAGCATGTGAATCAAAGTTTGCATAATCATGGAAGGTAATGAAGTGGAGCTTCGCTGTTTTGGGCCTGCCTTCACCTCGATACAAAAGGTGGGGGAGTGGTCAGTGATGGCATCAGGAAGGACACCTGCATCAGCTATGTTCTCTGGGTGGCTAGTCATAATCCAGTCCAGCAGAGTGCTGGTGTTTGAGTGAGGGGCAGTTCTAGTGGGTAGAGAAATAAGCTGATGTAGGTTGAAACTTTGTAGTCTGGACAGGTAAGTCATTTGTGTGTTTCCCAACCAGTTTATGTTAACGTCTCCTAGGAGAACTTCATTTTTCCCAGAGTGTGAAATGGTTTGGTCCAGTAGCTTATCCAGCACTTTTAGACCATTCTGTCTTTAATGTTACAAGCCAGTTAGCAAATTTTCTCGTAAAAAGTTTGAACAGTTTGTTATTTTCACAGATGGACCATTAGAGACAAGCATTTCTCCACTGGCAAGTTATTAGCTTTCATAATCTGGGCAAGGAGGTGCTAGGGAAAAACTGTGGTCTGAATGGAATTTAGGTGGTTTGGGGAGATAATGCTTGCAAGATTCTTTCTATCTTTGTATCGTGTCCTTTGAGCTGTATGTTGAACCTTGGTCCCACTTGGTTCAACTTAATATCACAGGAGAAACTCTTATCCATTGTTGCCTGTATCATAAAGGCTTTCTTTAGGGAGTGGTTTTCTGCCCCCTTTCATGAAGAAGGCTTTGGTCAGAGCATTACTATAGAAGCATTACATGGGTCCTAAGTATTTATCTAGCTATCAGTTTATCTCTACCTTCCCTTTTGGGGAAGGTGCTTGAGAAGGTTGTGGTGGATTATCTTCGATCACACCTTTAGGAAGCTAACATCTATGAGCCATAGCCTGAATCAGGCCTCACTACAACACAGAAACAGCCCTGGTCAGAGTAATGAATGCCCTTCTCAGCCTGGGATAGGGGTGAGATATCAGTTCTGATTCTCTTCCATCACTTGGTGGTATTAGACACAGTAGATGATTGTGTGTTGGTGGACGGGCTGGAGTACTATAGATGACTTACTGGGATAGATTTATCATGGTTCAAGTCATTAATAATGCACTGAAAATCAGTGATAACTGTAGATAAGGTTGCAGCAGGAAGAGTGGAGTTTCATTTCATCACCCACTGTTGTTTGCTGTGTAAACGCACCACTAGTAGAGGTATATTAAAGTACAGCAGCTGCCAGGAAGCAATACAATAATGCTGCAGTATATCATGAAATACTGCAGTATACTACAGAGAAAGGGAACTGTGAAATTCAATGGCAATTAAGCCCTTTGTCATGCAGTATTTTGTGACATGTCCTTTAATGCAAGTTACTGCTTTGCATCATGGCTGGCTCTGCTGTATAGACTACCCCCCTCCCCATAGAAGTGTCTGTCCTTTTCAGCCAGATCTGGGGTGGCTGATCAGCCCATACCTACAGGCATACCTGACTATCCCTGCTTCTCTCGCCAAGCTGGGGACCAGATTCTCCCATAGATTCCCCCCAACCCCATAGTGGGACCAGGATAGGATAGGCTGTGCCCAAGAGAAGCATATCGCATATCCAGATGGCTCACCAGCTGGAGTGGAGGGGTGGGTCAGGGTGCCCTGGTAACCTCCTTGAAGCCCTTGATCTGCTCCCATTTTCCACCTATGTTTTTATCCCCCGGAGCCATGGCAACACGGACCATGCATGGGCACGGAGGCTCACATGCAATCCAGAACCATGGCTCCTTCCACCCTCCCAGATGTGGTGGAGTTAAGCTACACCCTCAGCTGTGACTGATGGACCACTTTTCTATCTCCTTATTTCCTAGCAACAGCTTCCACCTTCCTCTTTGCTTTTCTTCCTTTTCCCACCTACCCTAAGTTGGCCACCTAGCGTAGCTCTTTACTTTCCCCACTAAACATCCTGCTAGTTCTCTCTGTTCATTCTTTTTCCATTTCCATCCATCCAGTCCCTGGAATGATGCCAAACACCTGGAGAGGTGTTGTGTAAAGTGCATAAGTGCATTCTGTGTACAAAAAGCATGAAGGCTATTTTAAATAGGAATGAATACAGTTAGTAAAGCCTTTTTAAAGAAACATGATCAGAAGTCATATAAAACAACAATAAAGTCATGATTAGTACAGGCATAATAAATCCTTAAGATATTTTCATAAATTCACACTATAGATATGTTGCTGTGTAAGGTTATATGTATGAGAATGTGGTACACTTTATAAAAGTGTTTCATCACTGTGGATTAGAGACATAGATAATGTCAGTATATGTGAAGATATACACTGTACCTTTAACTGAACTGGGCAATCCCCTGAAATAACCCCTTCCCCTTTGGTTTTGAAACAACATGTTCAGACATGAAACAGCATGTCCAGACTTGTAAAGAGAAAGGACTTAGTTAGGTGACCCCCACCAAAGTATATAAATACCTCTTCACTGAGTGGGGCTCAGCCCTGAAAGTGGAGGAGAGAGGTGCTACTGCAGACAAGCTGTTGAATGCAAATGAGAAGGGTCTTAGGAGTTCTAGAATCCAGGAAAGTATTGTGTGAGAAACTACTGATGTTAAGTAGTGATTTTCGTTATAATTTTTTTGTTTTCATTTATTTTTTGAACTTTTGGAAAATAAATATCACATCAAGGTGTGTTTTAAACCTGTAAATTTGCCACATCTGAAGTTTATTGCCACACGCTGTGACACCAGACTTACATCTTACCTCCTGTACATCAGCACAACCACAGGGCCTCCACCCTGTGACAGCCAAGAGCCAGAAAGGCACACCACCCCAATCCAAGAGAAGAGAGCTTCCTGATGTCCACTCTTGATCCTCTCTTGGCTCTCTGCCCCCACTAGCTCCCAGTGGCCTGAGCTCATTCTTGAACTCAGGTTGCTGGTGTGGGAAAAGGTAAGGTGCTGTGAGTTCCTCATCCCTCTTCACCACCAACACAACATACAGACTAGATTTTTATTGTTATGCAGATGTATCATACCAAGCTTCAAGTGTTACTGAATTACTTACCTACTTCTTATAACATGGCTTATTTATAATAGTATTCTTCAACATGTCCCACATTACTGAATTATATTTCTTTTCCCACTCCCCAGTGCCCCCTGCTGAGTCACACCTGAAAATGAACCTTAGCTCAGTGTACCTGTCCCGGTTACCAAAGTCTAAATAAATAAATAAATAATCGTTCATTTTTCCTGGTGAGGGCAGTTCCATGACTGTTCATATTTTGTATTATGGGGCAGAAGTTCAAGACTGCATGCCATGATATTGCTACGACTGAACACCAACAAGATAGAGTCGCTTATATTGAGTTCTGATTGTCAAAGTAAGCAAAACATAGAAAACATAGAAACATAGACTTTGACGGCAGATAAGAACCACTTGGCCCACCCAGTCTGCCCATTTCCCTACCTATTGGATAAGCTGAATATTCTAATTAACCTATAGCCTACTTCCTGCAGCCCCCACTTTAATTGCCTTATGTCTGTCCCATGCATGTTTGAATTCCCCCACTGTTTTCTGGCCCCACAACCTCTCCAGGAAGGCAGTTCCATTGGTCCACCGCTCCCTCTGTGAAAACAAATTTCCTCACATTACCCCTGAGCCATCCAGTCCAGACAGATAGGACAGAAGAAAATTTTAAGTCCATTGAGTCTTCCCTAGGGTCTTAGCTTCATTCCCAACACTACCAATCCCCTTCCCCTCTACTGCTCTTCCACCAATGATAACCCCTCCCACCCATTTTTGATGATCCCATTGAGGTCATCCCACTGTGTTTGGAAACCATTTATAGCCCCTGTGTTTAACTATGTCACTGTGCATGCTATGTCTTCCACTCTCTCCATGAAGAAGTACTTCCTACTACCTTTACTAAATTTCTCCCTGCAAGCCTGAGATTGTGCCCTGCAGTTGTTTAACATTATTCATTTTGAACAATTCTTTGGGTTCCTATTGTATCTCTGAGTGCATTTATACAGTATGTCTCTGTCATAAACACCATCCCTTGTAGCCTCCAGTGAGTACATGCTGAGGTCCTTCAGTCTCTCCTTGTAGGTTGTGCATTGTTGACCATGGATAATTTTGGTTGCAGTTCCTTAGAATGTTTCCAGTTTCTCCCAGTCCTTCCACATGTGTGGCTCTAGGGCTGCACACAGTGCTCAAGAAATGTTCTAAATAATGACCTGTTGAGTAGTGGAATCATTCCCTCCTGCAACTGGCAAAACTCTGCGTGACACAACCTGATATACTAAAAGGCTTCCCATATGCTTTGCTGACAGGATGGTTCTGTACTGTGGCTAATTATTACTCCCAAGAACTTTTCCTCCCTGGAGTGATCTACCATAAAGAGCTGGTGTACTACCTTAAACTAATACTAGATTTCAAAAGCAGGCAGCTATTACTTTTTGTATCTGAGGTACTTTTTTTCTTTTTCCTTTGGTTAATTAGAAGATGTTTTACCTGATGTTAGTAGGATTGATGTGCTGATCAGCGCTAGCCTGGCAGCTGACATATCTAGCACTGTTTCTCGTAATCAGCACTGTGACCTCACTGACTGTGACATCACAGCTGTTCACAAAGAGACACTCAGCAACTGTCAGGTCAGTCACCTGTAATGTCTGTAACCCCCCGGGGGCTTACTGTTTGTTGTCCCTTTTCTCCCCTGCTTCCTGGTTCCCTCACATCCTTCTGTCTCCCAGAGTGTATTCTCAGCCCTTTCAGGGTGTAATTCCTCCATTGAGAGCTGCCTGCATGCTGATTTCATCCGGCGCTTGTGTATGTGCAAGGGGCGCTTTGGAGTTGTCGCCTGCTGTTGTGGTCCACCAAAGGGGAGTCTGTCTGTGGTCCCGATGTCCCTCCTATGTCTTTGGGGTCTGGAGACCAGAAAGGGATCAGGACTAAGTCTCTAGCTGGTCAAAATAACAGTTTAAACAGCAGGGCCACTCAGGAGCTTATGAATATATTAGCAGCCTATTAAATAGTGATGAGTGCTGCCTGGGGGGACAGAGTTTCGGCAGTAGCGACAGCTAAACTATGGGGACCACTGTAATGAAAGTGGGCTTGCTGGACAGGGGACATTTGGGGCTACAATCCATTGGGGTGATAGGCTACATAGGCCTTATTGTTGGGCTGCACTTGCCCTGAAAAGCTAGGGGAACTGCATGGGCTCCATATAAACAAATGCGAGCTGACATGTTTCTGACATTTAACCCCCTTGTTACAGCCAATCAGTGATCTTGGTGCCCTAAACTGTGACCAAGGGACTCCTGGGAAAAGGGGGAACTAATTCTCACACCTAGATCATGCCCCAATAAACAAGCAGACATATTGATCACTATGGGTATCGATTATTGAAAAGCTTCATTAGCCAATCAAAACTCTGGATTTTCGGCTGATACTGTGTAGACCTTCTGGGATTTTGCCAATCTTTTCCCAGGCTATATACAAGTCAGGGCTGTTCGGGGCCTTGAGTTTCAGGGGTTTCCTCAGGTCCTCATTTGGAGATTTGCCTGTTAGTAAAAGTGGATTGGAAAGCGGAAAGAAGGAAGAGAGACTGAGCTGAGATCTTGATTCCCCACATACTTGCTACTGGACAGTTTGAGAAGGGGAAAGAGATAAATATATTGAACTGTGATTACCCAGGTATAGAGAAGCTGCTTGTTGTTGCTGGAAAAACTAAATGCTGCAGAAACCCTGCACTGGGAAGTTGGACTAGCTGAGAAGACTGTGCAGATTATCCGAGTGCTACAGTCAGGGCTGAGAAGTCATTTGCTTGTGTGGGACTATAACTGAACGTGTAAGGAGGCAGAGCATCTCTGAGTCATCAGTGTGCTAGCCAGGTACTGTGAGTATCCTGAGTGAACTGGTTAAAGTGGCTGAGAGCTGAGGACTAGCTGCAGCTGAAGGGAAGGCTTTGGACACTGTCTGAACTGGAAAATGTGCCTTGGAATGCAGGGGAATGTTGTTTCTGAGTTCACACCCCCTTCTGAATTGCACTTACACTTATCAAGATAGAGGCTAGCACCCATTTAGATTGGCACTAGACTTTATTGAAGCGGCTGCATGAAAACTTTTCTTTGCTGAGAACTTAGTGCAGGGCCTGCAGGAGGACCCTCATTTTTTTGGGAGTCCTCACTCAGAGCTAGGGAAGGAACTTGCTAACCCCTTACAAGTGGGAATCACTGTCTCAGGAGGTCACCAGCACTTGGTGGGGTGCTAGAGCACCTGCAACCCATAGGGGGAGCAGGGCTGTGGAGTCACTCTTGGGTTTGGGCCTTCTGGGGCTGGTGTTGTCCTGCCTCAGTGCTCTGCAATGGGCCAGAAGCAGCTGAAGGTGACAAGTGACCAGAACTACAATGAAAGTGACCAGCTGCAAGACCTTCGAGCAAGTTCCATCCAGTCAGAGGAATCCTGCCCATCCTGTCCTTGTGGTGCTGCACTAATCCAAGGAGCTCCATTTTCCCTGGGGCTGAGATTGACAAATTGTGAGTACCCAGGACCTGGTTCCTGGCAGGGGGGAAAAGGGGAATTTTGTCTGTTCTCAAAACCCAAGTTTCTATAATTTCAGGGTCTCAGCAGCTGGCCATCCTGTGGCACCAATCAGGCCTGCACCTAGTGGGTACCTCTAGGGACTGTACAGGGACACTGACATCAGTGGGAGAAAGCTTGGCCTGCTGGCCCACATATTTGCTGTTGCACATCTTACTAGCTTTCCTTTTTTCCTTCACAGCTGCCTTATTTCTCAGTATCCCCTTCCCTATTCCTTACCCCCTGAATAAAGCTGTGAATTTGTTTGTTGAAACTGCTGTGTTAGTGAATTCATTGCATGTGCTTACTGCTGAGATATGTGGTTTATGATGGAACAAAGTATTTGGGGACACGGGGCTGGATATTCAAACTGCGCCATTCTGAGGCGCAAGCCCTTGCGCTGCACAGAATAGTTGCGCAGGGGTGTGGCCGGGGCGATATTCAAAGGAGTTCGCTGTTGAGCAACTCGCTTTGAATATCACCCAACCACAGCCACTGTGCATGGCGCAGTGGAACTTGGCGCCAGCACGCAAGTTGTCAGAGTGGAGCATTCAACTTGCGGTGGCGCAAGTACCATTGCGCATGTGTGCAAAATCACGATATTCAAAAGGTGACATGCAAATGGGGCCATAATTCATGCAAGGTGCAGGGGCCATTTGCATCTGATTATAGCCCCATTTGCATGCCATTAGCATGTAAAGTGCGCCCGATCCCGAGGACTTGCGCCTGGCGCCCTGCCGAGCAGCAGCCGTTGAGACGACGCGCGCACCCTGTAACCCGATCATGGGCAGCAATGTGGCTCCCCACCTCCTCCCATACATATCCCTGGTGGTCCAGTGGACGAGAAATGCGATCGTGGGTGGTATGTTTAATAACTCCCCTCCTCCCCTTCACATCCCTGGTGGTCCAGTGGACCAAAATGCCCGATCGCGAACGGTAAGTAAATTAAACCCCCAAACATCTCCCTGGTGGCTAGGTGTCCCCCCACCCCACCCACACGGCCCCACCACCCTGCCCCCGGCGGCAGGCGGCAGCATCCCCCGCCTGCCACCCCGCCGCCCGCCCGACTGACTGCCCAGTAGGGCTGCATGCAGTGGTGCAGAGCAAGAGCCAATGGGCATGCAGCCCATACCATACATGACAGTCCAGATTTGTGAATGAACATTCATTCACAAATCTGAACTATAGGGCTGCATGCCCATTGGCCTTGCTCTGCACCACCGGGCGCAGCCTCACCGGCAGTCAGTCGGCAGTGGCGGGCAGCAGGCGGTGGGATGCTGCCGCCCGCCGCTGGGGCTGAGCGGGTGGTGGGCTTCGTGGGTGGGGTGGGGGGGACACTAGCCACCAGGGAGATGTTGGGGGTTCAATTTACTTACTGCCCGCGATCGGCATTTCGGTCCACTGGACCACCAGGGATGTGAACGGGAGGAGGGGGAGCCACATTGATGCCTGCGACTGGGCTGGTGGGGAGTACATATGCCCGCGATCGGGCTGGGGGGCACAGGGACTGAGTTAGGGGCCAGCCACAGGTGGCAGCTGCTGTGTTGCACCCTGCAATACAGCAGCTCACCTGTGGGTGGCCCTCGACTTAAGCCTTTTTTTTTTGGCTCAAAGTCCTGCAGGCGCAGGTTGGGGGTTGCGCCTGCACAACTCTGCACAGCCTGGCTGAATATCGGGCTGTGCAGTTTATGCATGGTTCCTCCCCCTCCAGTTGAGCATGCATTCATTTGCATTGCGCTGTTGCTCAGCCTGTTTTCAGTGGTGCAACTGCCTCCTGCTGAATATCGCAGAATGGTGCAATTTTGGACTTGCGCATGCGCAACCCTGTTGCGCATAGCGCAACCCTTTTGAATATCTGGCCCACAGTGTACAGAGTGATTGGTTGGGGAGGTGGGTAGGCACAGTATCCCAGTGGGCTGTACAAATGGATACCTGGCCCACTAACACTTTACTCTTAGTGGAGGTACTGCACTATTATCAATCTTTTGGGAATGAACCCCCAATTGTCATCGTAGTAGAACCCAGTACCCTTGCCCGGTACTAGGGACAGCTGGCAAGGGGGTATAGCCCACTGTTATGTTGTGCTGGGGCTACATGTCACTGTCAGTGAGGTTACAGTGCTGTGGATGTAGTGGGAGGAGTATAAACCAAGCAGAGTGCTATTCCACACATCCAGTATAACACTGTCACATAGAAAATGTGATAATTTGCCAAAGGAAAATACTCCAGAAATTAAAAGTTACAACTGACTACTTCATAAAATACATAGATAAATAGACAGTGTCAGCAGATAAGGGCCTATGGCCCACCCAGTCTGCCCATTTGAGCTTGTAAGTTCAGTTTATGTTTTCCTAGAAGTCTGTTGCCCCTTACCTCTGACCTCCAGAATTCCTTTATGTCTATCCCATGCATTCTTAAATCCTGTGATTGTTTCAGCCCCCACCACTTCCTCTGGCAGGGTGTTCCACTTGTCCACCACCCATTCTGTGAAGAAATTCTTCCTCATGTTTCCTCTGAATCATCCTCCCTCCAACTTCATCCCATGCCCTCTAGTCCTGGAACATCTTTTTCGCTTAAAATAGTGTATTCCTGCACCTATTCCTCCTGTAAGATAGCTTGTATGTCTCTCTCATATCCCTCTCTCCCTCCTCCCTCCAGGGAGTACATGTTCACTTCCTTCAACCTGTCTTCATAGGACTTGTGATGCAATCCATGCACCATCTTTGTTGCCCTCCTCTGAACCTTCTCTACCCTGTCTATGTCCTTACGTAGGTATGGTCTCCATAACTGTACACTGTACTCCAGGTGGGGCCTCACTAGTGTCTTGTATAGCAGAATTGACCTCCCTTTTCCTGCTGGTGATGCCCCTGCCTATACATCCCAGCATCATATTTGCTTTACCTGCTGCTTGTCACACTGTTTCCCTTTGAGGTCATCAGAGATGATAACCCCAAGATCCCTTTCCTGCTTGGTGCATGCTATATCCTCACGACCCAACTGATATATTGTGCCAGGGTTTTTGTGCCCCATATGCATTATCTTGCACTTCCTTGCATTGAATTTCAACTGCCAAACCCCTGACCATTCTTCAAGTTTCTGCAGGTCCCTTCTCATTTTGTGTACACCCTCTGGTGTGTCTACTCTGTCACAGAGCTTTGTGTCATCAGCGAACAGTGAAATTCTGCCTTCTAGGTCCTGCACAATGTCACTGATGAAGATGTTGAATAGGACCAGTCCCAGCAATGATCCCTGTGGTACCCCACTGGTCACTCTTCCCTCTGTGGAGCAACAGCCATTTTCCACCACCCTCTGTGTCCTGCCACCCAGCCAGTTACCTACCCACCACACTACTGTCCTGCCCACAATTTGCAACATTTTCCTGTCTCCTATTTTTGGTTCTACCCACTCTTTAACTTCACTTAACCAGTACTTTGCCTATGGATTCCAGCATCCAACATGTATGCCAACCCCCTTTTCTTGTCACTCCATGTCCTTCATCATACAGCTGATCTTTTCCTCCCTGTCCACCCTCCAGCAGCCTGTGATGTCATTTGCAAATAAACTCGCTTTTCCCTACAGCCCAACCCAGTGTTTCTAATGTACATATTAAAGAGGACTGGCACTAAGACAGAACCCTGGGGTATGCCATTGGTCACCTTCTTTCCCTTTGAGACCACCCTTTACCCATTAGAGAACCATCCTCCTGGCTCTTCCTGATGAGGAGTTCCCAATCCATCTAGTAAGTCCTTTCCCTAAATCCAAGTCAAAGGCTGCACTGTAATCCAGAGACAGGATATCAGTTGTCTGACCCCAGTTAATTGTTTAACTGTGTTGAAAACTCTGTTTATTTAATTTGACACAGGCTGACTCTCGTGACCCAGTGGTGGATTTTGTACTGTTTGAGTTTGTGCAATGTACCGTTGTACTGTCATACCTCATGGCAAACACTTTAAAAGAAGCCATTTATATTTTGCACTGCAAATCTTTCCTTTGTTAAATAGTCACACATCAAAACCTAAACATGAATCAGTGACAGTTTTTAAGAATGTTACCCCGCCTTTTGCCAAAACTCTGTCAGACCCACTTTGAAAACAAACAGTAATATTGAAAGAAAGGTAACTGGCACTACTCACCACATGCAGAATAACCAGGCTGGACACATTTCTGCAGTTGCATAAACAGCTTAATCCACAAATAGGGTGCACAAGAAACAAACACCCATTACAGGTAAAAAAGATGTCAGTGCATGCCTCCCACAGTATCTGTAATGTGCGTTTGTTTGTTGTGCACCCTATTTGTGGATTAAAAATGTTTATGCAAATGTAGAAATGTGTCCATCCTGATAATTCTGCATGTGGTGAGTAGCACCAGTTCTGTTTCCTCCACTGTTGCATTTCTTTTATCTGGCAGCACCACCCACAATCTTCTAGCTGCCAATACAGTTGATTTCCCAGTAGTATTGCACTTTAAACAGATTGCACTTGTTCTTCTACTTGTTTATGCAGTATATATTACACTTAATTATATTGCTTGTCCTACTGGCTAGTTACAGAAAACCTGTTTCCTTCTTTTTTCCAGTCTTGGATAAACAGTCATATAGGGCAGGAGAGGACACACATCAATCCCATCTGCACACAGGTAAGCTTACAGTATGTATTGTCATCAATAAGACTTTACTAGAGCTGCAGTCTCATGCAGGATGGACATCCTTATGTACACTTAAAACCAGAGAGCACAAAAATCTATACCAATCCTGACTGGCTACCCACCACCACACATGCATACATGGTGTGAGGGTAGAGACAAAGGTTTCAAACCAACCTGAATCTAATGATGCAAGCTGTACACTTGACATAACTCATTCAGGCCTAGATATGCCTGTAGGTGGCATCTGAAAGCATAGCCACTCAGGACAATAACGCCTGTAGACATACTCAGCTGACTGTCACTCAGGCCTAGAAACATCTGAGGAAGTCAGCAGTTTTTACCTAACTATTAAACAAACTGAATTGCTTAGAATTTATTGCATAGTACTGTTAGAAAGGTAATTTTGTGCTGAACAATTTTGCTACTGATACTTTGTGTCTTTCATGTATACTTTAGGAGCTGTTTGTATTTGTTTAAGGTATCATGTGCATGGCTAACATTTGTCTCTCAAGCCTCACCTAAGCACCTTGAATAAATCTGAAAAAAACACAGTTGCTTGGTATTTCGGCTAACATAAAATAAAAACTAAATCGAATACAATTGATTGCATAGCACCATTAGAAAGGTTATTTTGCGCTGCACAGTTTTGCCACTGATACTTTGTGTCTACCATATATACTTTAGGAGTTATTTGCATTTGTTTAAGGTGTGGTGTGCAGGCTGACATTTGTCTCTCATGCCTCACCTAAGCACCTTGAAAACAATCTGAAAACAAAAATCAGTTGTTTGATATTTCAGCTAGTATAAAATAAAAACTAAATTGATTACAACTTATTGCATAGCACCATTGGAAAGGTAACGTTGTGCTGAGCGGCTCTGCCACTCATACTTTGTGTGTAGCACTTACGGTTCAAGAGGTATTCACATTTGTTTGTGGCATGCTGATAATGACTTGATTTTGCTTAGAAAGGCCCAGGATGCAGTGCTAAGAGTATACAGGGCACAAGTGGTGGAAGTCTCAAAGAGCTCTTGTGGTGTGAATGAGATAATACATCATTACTTCAAACAAGCATTTAAATCACTCTCTAGCCTGTTCAGAAAACAGTGCGAAAATATAAAACATACATGACATCACTATTTGGAGACAGTCTGAAAATACACACTATTTCTCTGTGTAAACAGTCAATGTCTTAATTACTTCCTAGTGAATAGTGGAACCACATACTGTATGCCTGTAATTTGTGTGTTCACTGGTGAGTAGCCAAGCAGGATTGGTATCAATTTATGTGCTCTGGATTTCAGGCGATGCATAAGCCCATCCATATGCATGCATGATTGGCACACCTCCTCTCCTTTCCCATATGGCTGTGTATCCAAGGTTGGGACAAAGCAGGAAACAGGTTTTCCATAAGAGGCCAGTAGGACAAGCAGTATGATCAAGTGTGATGTATGAACAAGTAAAACAGCAAGTGTATCTTGTATCTATTTGAAGTGCAATATTACTGTTTATCTTCAAGGTGGCTCTGACATAGTTTTGGATGAAAGGTGTGATAATGTCAATGTTCTATGTTTGGATTTTGATGTGAAACTATTTAATAAAGGAAAGACTTGCACTGCAAAATATAAATGGCTTGTTTAAACACGTTTGTCATGAGGTGTGACAGTACAACACCAACTGAAGCAAGTTATAATATCCCCATACTGAGCACTGCAGCAGGGTAGTAGGAACTTTAAAACAAGTTGTTTAAAACTAAAAAACAAAGGACAAAAAAATTTGGTGGCATTAGTATACCCAGGTGGTTGGGGGGGATTATCTCAGCCCCATTTACTCTAAAAATTCAACATTTTTTCTTTAATTATTGTCTCCAAAACCTTACCCACAATGGACATTAGACTCACCAAATCTGTAATTACTAGGGTCCTTCTGTACCCCCTTTTGAGCAGGGGTACCATGTTTTACACACACCAGTCCTCTTGAACCTTATCTGTTGACTCAGTAAAGAAGGCTGCCAGGGGAGCTACCAGTGCATTGCCTGTATTATTGTGGTAGTAACATCTTTATTTCTCCACAGAAAAGAATGCCAAACACCATTGGGACACAATTCCATTTACAAGGCGTTCCTGGATATCAAAGTAGTATAATTTACAGTTCCAAAACATTTAAACTTAAACAATATAATCAGATCAACACATTCATAAGACAGGGTATATAAAACATTTCATAACTGAACACCCCAGGCTACATTCCGTGTAGCCCCATGGATTTGTCAACCACATTCTGAAATCCTTTGATCAGTCATAGGATTTATTTCAGGTCAGTTAGCATTAGCTTTTATGACCTATTTTCTTCCTATGTTATAGGATTCACACCCACAGTTACCTGTTGCATCAGAGCTTCATTCAAATATTTGTTTTAAATTGACTAATAGTGGTGTTAGATACTACTTCACTTAGAAGACCATTCCATGCTGATACAACCTATTGATTAAACCATCCACATCTAGCTGTTTCTTTTATAGTTGTCATCCTTTAATGACATGTCATGTCCCCTTACTGTTCTCATTTTCTCCCTGGCCTCCAGTCCAGTACATTCCCATAAGTCTCAACTTCTAAATGCCATATAAACCAAGCACATATCACCTCTTACTCTTCTGTAATGGAACTGGAGACCACTAAGTCTGCTAAACATAGACTATAAAACATTCACTTCCGTCTTGCTCAATAGTATGCTCCCTGTTGCTGCTCAGATTATTTCTGATTGCAGACTTGTGCCCTTCCCAGCAGATCTATCCTTTCCAACCTATCCCTCATGTGAGACATTATTTCAAACAGTACCCCCTCTTCACCTACCCTGTTACTCTCATTGGACCAAGAAAAGGCTTTTGACTGGGTCAGCCATGTTTATTTGTTCCAGGTTCTTGCACACTACCATGTTCCCCGAAATTCATCTCTTGGCTTAAACTCTTTTATAGTACTGCTTGGACACAACCCCATATAAATGGTTCTCCATGCTCCCCTTATTTTAGGCCTTAGAGGAGTGCAACAGGGCTGCCCCTTAAGTTCTCTTTTATACATTTTCCAACTGGACCCTTTATTACGAACCCTACTGCTGCGCCCATCTTTACCTAGAATCTCTTCCCCCATTGGAAGACCTCTACCTCCAGTATGTGCATATGCTGATGATTTGTGCATTTGTACTACCCCCTATCTTCAAGAGATAGTACTTCACCCTATTTTCAAAGCACTTGAGACAGCTTTGGGCTCCCAAATAAATATAGCAAAAAGCACAGCACTTGTGGTGCCAGCTTCAGATAGCATAGACTTACCAATGCATATTGTAGATATCCCTCTGGCAATCACTCCAATAAAAAATCCTGGGATTACATTATGGCACCTCAGATGATGCCAGCTATAACTGGAATATAGTATTAAATAGAGCAGCACACTCCCTTTCCTTTTGGAAAGGGCATAGCATTGCAAAATGGAAAGGAGTGTTTTTATTGAAAACTTTAATACTTCCCCTCTTCTTACTTGTGGCACCAGTGTTTCTGGTCCCTTTTACTCTGGAGGCAAGAGTTTACAATATTTTTTTTTCAAGGCTGCTGGAGCAGCCATTTAAATCCCATAAAAAGATCATACACATACATGGATTATTGTCATGGTGGGGTAAGGATGATGAACCTGACAGTATTTTTCAGTAGCCTATTCCTGAAAATCACGATACCCCACTTACTCCATGATCCACCCCATTCTGGCATTTTATTGTATATTCTTTTACCATTACAGTATGCCAAATATGGCAACAACTCCCGCATGACATCCCTAGGAACTTCAGAAAACTAGGTATCCCCAGCTTCCTCTTCCCCCCTTTTCTGAAGATCCGGCAATTGAAACTCTCCGCTACACATACAGTATATTAACTAAAACCAGGAGACAGCTTTACAACTTTGTTTGAGATACCAATTTTTCTGACTTACCACAGATAGCATCTACACAAGGCTCCTTTCTGGAATTAGAAATGCCCATTTCTCAGTTAACTGACCCCAGGATCCCCACACAATTTTGGGATATCTCCTGGCTAGCTTGTCATGGAAGACTGGGTGTGAAGAACAACCTAAAACATAAATCAGTAGAGGAGCAAATATGCTCCTGAGACTCTTGCACAGTGGTACTGGAAACTATGCATCATTTTTTTTATTGATGGCCCATATAGTCAAGTTGTTTGGATCCTCCTTTTACATAAATGGAAAGAAAAGGCACTTCAGAATGCAATATATGATATCCTGGTGTATGGGATATACCCCCCTGGATTACAGAAATATCACACAGGGACCTTACGTCTCATCTTTGCATCCTGCCGCTATTATTTATGGCAGGCCAGGTGCGCCTTTCTCCTGCAACAGAAAGTGTTCTCTGCAATGCAAATAGTTGCACAGATAGTTTCTAGCCTTGTGTTAATCCAAAATGCAGAAAAAAAAGTTGTTAATTTCTACCATATACAGTTCTTATTAGAGCAATTGTGCATGGATTGAAACTGCTGAACCCTAAAGATGTTTTTAATTTTTCCTCTCTGTATTAGTAATCATTTATTTTGCTCCATTGTTTATTGGTTTTATTTGTGGGTTGATTTCATTTTGTCTTTCTTGCAAACCTTATTTACAGTTTCTGTAAAGCTGACATTGTATTTTGTTTATTGAGTGACACTTGGGTTACTATCCCAGTACTGACACTGTAGTGCAGCTTGAGAGGGTGCTGCACTTCTAAGGTGCAGTCTTTCGGATGAGACGTTAAACCGAGGTCCCATCTGCCTGGATTGGTGGTAGTTCAGGTAGATGTTAAAGATCCCATGGAACTTATCGAAGAGAGTAGGGGAATTTCCCCGGTGTCCTGGCCAAATTTCCCTCATTCACTAAAAATACCACCAACAGCTTTACAAATGGGCAGACTGGGTGGGCCATAGGCCCTTATCTGCCTACACTATCTATGTATCTATGTATCTATGAGTGTACTGCACTAATTTTTCTTTAAATAAAACATTCCCCTACTCTCCACTGGGGGTTTCCGTGTCCAACTGCTTAGCAGTCAGTTGCTTGCAAGGTGAAAATGAATGCTGACATGCGGGTGGCTGGAGTACAGGACTCCACTCCAGCCAGTTGCCCATCAGAGTCTGTGCCTTTTATGGCTGAAATTATTTTGCACGATTCTATCACTGGTCCTCTTCAGCACAAACATCAAGAATTTTCTTCTGAGAGAGAATTATCTGTTTCTGTCTCTGCTCCTAGTCCTGCTCTTCAGTAGAATGGAGATTCTGGGTTTTGGCATTGTGGCATGGATATGTGTACTGCTACATCAAATGCACTTATCGAGCAGTATGGTATGGCTGGAATGCACCCAAGTGGTGGCCAGCAAAACATGTCAACCCTCTCATCTTCTGTTTTGTCCATGGATGTTGTTTTGCTGAATTCTTTGCCGATGTTTCAAACAGAAGTTTCCTATGGAACTGCCATTTCGGATACTGCTCAGTGCTGCACTCCTAATCCCAACATTCCACCTACTATTGTTGTGGGCTCTGATTCCATTTCTCTGGAACCTCAGCTCTGCCTAGCTGAAAAACGAAGGATATGGAAAGAGGCGATTGCTGCTTATCAGGTGGTGCAACTTGCTGTTGAGGAGGATTTAAAAAAATTAAAACAGCCTGATATGGATTCTCCTGCAGGCATTCCAGGTACTGGAATTAAAATTCTTAAGGGCACTGTTACCTCTGCACCCAAGGTCATAATATCCCCACCCCAGACCCCAGTCAACAATAAGGCTGATAATTCTATTTGGTCACCTAATGCTGTGTTAGAGAAGGCAGGTTGACTGCAACTAGAATCCAGACAGTGGATTGCAGACCCTGCAATTCTGATCCTGGGGGTACCTGGGGAGGGTGAGATGCAGCCTAGAACACTTCCGTACCAACAACAGGAGGTACATTTACAGTTGGAGGGGAGATTCACCACCTGCAATGAGACAGCTTTAGCTCTGGCTGACAATGTGGTCCCTGTGATCACTACCAATTGTGGTGATGTGGAGGCAGAGACAGGGGTGGAATGACCTCAAGATATTTCCCATGACCAAGTCTCTTTTTACCCTATTCAGGATATTCCTTTCTCTGATTCTGTTACAGGTGGTTCTGCTCCAGTTTTAACTGTCAGTTCACTGCTGGGGCCTCCTGAGATTTTGATCAATTTGGCTGACCAACCACACCTCTCACCTCCAAAACCTTCTTATGCTAGTCTGTTTCAAATACCTGTCTCTTTAGCTAAACAGCAAAATGCTGTGAGGCTTTGTTTTTTGGGTCCCACTGATAATATGCCTGATCGGTTTTATGTAGGTAAAGTTCTGATCAAGCAGATGCTTTGTTTTTCTCTTAACAAAGTTTATGCCCTGATCCATTTGCCAGGTGATATTTATCATATAAGTTTCAGAACCCCTGACCTTCTGAACAGAGTTTGGATGAAATATGCTTTGTTGAAAAC
Source organism: Neoceratodus forsteri (assembly GCA_016271365.2). Taxonomy (NCBI): domain Eukaryota; kingdom Metazoa; phylum Chordata; order Ceratodontiformes; family Ceratodontidae; genus Neoceratodus; species Neoceratodus forsteri. The sequence goes on along the minus strand of CM057455.1, from coordinate 1,134,320,964 downwards.
CAGTCCTGCATGGTCTCATTTTCAGGTGATCCCCCTTACAAAACAGTCCTTTAAAGTCATCACAGTACTCTTTCGGAATGAGGGGGTTAATGTTGAAGACATCACATATTGGCTTGAACAGAAATGTACCCTTCAGGGTAACCCAGGGCCAATTCTGGATACTGAGGTTTTCTGGAATGAGGGCTGGTGGTATAAGATTAATTTATTACAAAGTGAAGATGGCTTACAGTACTTGTCAAGCTGCTTTTATTTGGGGCTTCTTTTTTTACCCGGGGCAACCACATCATTGTTATAAGTGTGGCTCTGGACAGCATCTAAGCAGGACTTGTGAGATAGAAAAATGCACTCAGTGTGGGGAATTGGGACATATAATGTCTGACTGTTACCACCCTGCTAAGTGTTCTTTATGTTAAGAGGCCCACTCTTACATTGATTGTCCCTGGGCTGCTCAGAACAAGATGAATGGTGATTTCTGCATCCAAGATTTTTATATAAATACTGCAGTTAAAGCAGCCCAAAGATAAACAGCCCCACCCCCGCCCATTAGGAGACCCACAATGGTTGCCAGTACAGGACATTCAGAGTCACTACCTTTGGCCTCAGATGTACTTTTTCTGGTGCCTAGTACAACTATACCAGATCCAGCCACCTCCACAGCTGATACTGTCCTTGCAGACTTACCTTCACTACATACCTCAGTGCCTCCTCCACTTCCACCTGTGGAGACATTTACCCTTGTCTCTAATATATACATAGTAGTCTTAGATCCCAGACTGTTGGGAAATCCCCCCTAAACATGACCAGCTCCCCTTGAATAATGCCTTTTCAATATTGCAAAATGATCTTGATACAGAGTCAGATCCACTTTTGTGCACTCCTCCCAGCTGGAGGGGACTTTGGATGCTGAACTTTCCTTAGACTATTTGGAAGCTGTTAAGAAAAAGAAAAAACATTTGGGTACCCAGAAATGATCAAAAAAGAAATGAGTGTTATCTTCCTTTTGAAGGCTGACTCAATATGTCTGGTACTTGTTATTGCTTTGTATTGCCCTGTGATATAAATTATGTGTTGCATCACTTAATGTTAACAGTATCCAGTTGGAGAGAAAGAGACTTTTGATTTCCTCTCTTTTTCATAATGGTGACCAGGGTGTTGTTTTCCTTCAGGATACTAGATTGCATACTAGCACTGATATTGAAAAGGCATTGGTGGCATGAACTTGGGGGGTGTCCTATTGGTCAATTGGTAAGGATCTATGCTCTGGAGTGGGTATAGTTGTTAGTAACTCATCTGCTTGACTAGTTCAACTGATAGATACTGTACCGGGGCATGTGTTGCTGTCGGATCTAGTTGTTAATAGCTTGCATTGTAGATTCATCAATGTCTATGCTCCCCAAATTAAAACTGCATGGATTGCAGTATTTTGAGCAATCCAGCCATACTTATTTACTGATAAGCATGTCTTTCTGGAGGGAGACTTTAACTGTAGTAGGTATCATGTTGATAGGGGTCTAAAATGAAAATGATATATTGTGATGCTAATTGTTTCAATGACTTGTTCATTCAGATGGGTTTGGTTGACGCCTTTGAAGTAATGGGTAACCTACAAAAGACATTTTTTCAAGGCATTAGGGCCACTAGAATTGACTTTTGGTTCTTTTCTGATTCATTAAAGATTCTGAAGTCTCAGTCATTACCTGTTACTCCTTCAGACCATGCTAAACTTGAGATTTTGGTAGGTAGTCATGAGATTATGCATCGAGGTCCAGGTTATTAGAGACTGAATTTAGAGCTCCCTACACTTCCCTCGGTAGAAGATGGTTTTCTAGCCTTATTGCATGCTACGAAATCAGTTGTCTGTCTCTATGATGTACATAGGGATTGGTGAGAAGATACTAAACTTGACATCAAACACTATTTTCAACTTATTGGGGAAATAAATGGTAAATCTAAAGTTGATACATATTTATACTACATACATACAGTAGACTTTTGGAGTTGCATTTTCAGGTTGCATGAGGTAATAGACTGGTATCCCGGAATTAGATAAATTACTAAAATTAATGAATAATTCACACTATAGTCAATTGAAATCCCTTGACACCGAACGTCGTTTTGGTTCTCAATGCGATAAAGCCATTATGGACCCGTATCATTTTTGTGCTTACTAGAAACAACAAAAATATATGATAGAAGTAATTGACTCATTAGGGAAATACTGCTTGACTAAGAAAGATATCAAGCAAGCCATAGATCATCATGTTTTTACGTTGTTTGTTTTTTCTGGAGTATCAAGCAGAGCATGTGACTCTTGGTTGACTCAGTGTAGAGTTCTGCAACCTGATCTCCATGATAAGGATTTATTAGTGTCTAAAATTACTCAGTGTCTGCTCTTCTTCTACAGACTAGAACTGGTTCTGCCCCTGGCGTCGGTGGTATGTTCTATGAAATTTACAAAAATGTTTTTTCTATTTTTTTGCAAGAATTCACTGCAGTTCTATAGGAAATTTTGGATACAGGGAAATTGCCTGACAGAATTACTGTTGGTCTTGAGATTTTTTTTGTATAAGAAGGGGGATTAGGCAGATCTCAAAAACTGGAGACCTATTACTTTGCTTAATTCAGATTTTAAATTAACAACATTGCGAATAATAGACTTATGTTACATGTGAATACTTTATTACATGTTGCCCAGGTTTGGTTGATTCCGGAAAGAAAGATTACCAATGGACTTATTTTGTTGAGGGAAATACTAGATAGGGGACACATGGGTGAACTTACAGGCCTAATTTTTAGTTTGGATCAAAAAAAGGTGATTATCTATGGAATTGTTTGGCATTATATGGGTTACCAACATCCTTTATAGGCTGGATTAAGTCATGTTATATGAATACAATGGGACAAGCTTATTGTAATGATTGGTTGGGGTCACAATGTAAATTACGGAAAGGAGTTTGACAAGGGTGTCCGTTGAGTGCCCTGTTAGATTTGTGTATGATTGATCCTTTAATATGTCAAGTACATTGTACAATGGATATCTGGGGTCTTTTCTTTTCTAGTACTGATCCAGAAATCAAGTGTATAGTATATGCTGATGATATTTGTTTTATAGTTAGTGACCTATAATCTGTGAAATGTTTGGAGACTGTGTTATCTGATTTTATGGCTCATACAGGTGCAGAAATTAATTACGATAAATCTCATTGTATTCCTCTTCAGGTAGACAATGTCCAGGCCTCACATTTAATGGGTGTTCCAGTTATTAATGGGACTTGTACTATATTGGGGTTGTTGTTTGGTGCAGGTGATCTGGCATAACAAAATTGGACACTAAAGTTAGATGAGGCACAACATAAAGTTGACAAATGGAATACTTGGAGATTGTCCAAATTGAAAAGGATTTATATGATCAAAATCTTTTTGCTTCCTGGATTTCTTTATTTAAGTACAGTATTTTGTTGTCCTACTGCTTTAAAAACCAAAATTTATAGTTGTTTTTTTTTCTCCTGTATCTGGGGTAGTAGGTTGAACCCCATTAAGAGATGTCTACTATTGCATGAGCTGAAACATGGCAGTTTAAAAATGTTACAACCTGTTGTGTTCTTTTTTACAATGTTTCTTTATTCAAACCTATATCATTTAGTTACTAAGGATGTTAAACAATGGATACCTTGGGTATTGGATTCTTTAGGACTTATCTTCTCATTATGGTCTGCAAATACTAAATTACCTAGACAGCAGTCTCTTCTACATTTATCAGAGCCTTTTAAAATATGCTTTGTAAAAATTAAAACATGGGGTCTAGTGAAGGACCATTTATATAAATTCTCTAGGAAAGAATTATATGACTACTTAATTAAAACATTTTTTCAGGAGACGGCTGTCTTTGATCACTGTTCCTGACAGGATAAGCTTTTAATTGGAAAGATGCTAGTATCACCCCGTATTCCTGTATTTATGTGGGATGTTATGTGGTTAGCCCTACATGGGAAATTGAATGTCAGAGGGAATTTAAAACATTAGCAGCTCTCTGACAGATACTGTCTGAGAGATATTTGCCCTGGTATAGTGGAAACATTGGAACATTTATTTTTAGATTGCCCCTTTATACATGGTGTTTGGCAGATTGTTCATCACAAATGGCCTACATCCCCGTTTTCACCCATGACCTTGGAAATATTATGCTTAGGGAGTTGCCTTTTTTGTGGCCTAAACATGATAGGATGACTATGTGGTTATTTCTGTTTGGTTTAAATTCTTTATCTGGCATGTTCACTGTAGATTGACTATTCAACAGTTACAATACATGGCTCATGAGTTATTTTTTATGATTGAGAACTCAATTCAAAATTTAAAATTGCAGGATTTGGATATGGTCCCTGTTACTATTTTCCAAGCTAGATGGGGTTCTATTGATTGGATACCATAAAAGATTTTCTCAGACGATTTCTCCTCATTGGGTGGGACCCTTTTTAATTTTATTTCTTTTTTTCTGATCTTTTTGTTCTCTGTCTTTTATATACACCCTCCTATGACACACGCGGGCCCTTGTCCAGTTTATGCACAGGGGATGGATACTTAACCCTATCACTCTTAGATAGATTATTTAGTTTTTGTGGTATTAGTACCTCTAGACTAAATATCTGCTTTTCTTATGAGAAGGATGACTTCTTTGAAATTTTCTATAAGTCTGTAGTTCTATTTGATAGTATGATTTCGTATTGTATGTCTGCTGTACTACTACTTTCTTGGTGTATTGTAACACTATATTGTGTATGTTTAATTTCCATTTTTATAGACAAATTCCCCATCTCTTTTGGTTGGGGGAGTTAGCGTCTTCTACATCCAATGTTTTATATTTGACTGTATGATACAATACTTGATTTTCTTTCTCTTTCTGTTGCAGTGTGTTTTTGTGTGACGTAACACTACTTTGTATGTATTTTACCTTTCACTTTGATTTAAGACTTGATACAGTAATTTTGTACTGACTGTATGCTGTAATACTTATTTCTGTTTTCTTTTCATCCTTTTGTGTTATGATTTGGTGTGATGAAACATCATTTCTGTGTATGTTTATTTTTCAGTTTTAATAAAAATTCCCCTACTCTCCTGCAGGGGGACTTGCTGTTGCGTGAACAGGCTACAGTCAGTCTCAAGCTAGTGACCAAAGGAAATGGTCATTGTTTAGAGTTGGAGCCACAGTCAGAGGCTCAGTTTGGACTTATGGAGGATTCTGGTGCATTTACTGAGGAAGCTGTGAGAGGTGCCAGAATAAAGCATTAAGATAATTCTGAAGGTGATCTTTTATTTTCTGGTGATTCTGCACCAGTGGAATTACTTTCACCCATGGAGCCAATTCCTGAGCAGGTCAAGTTTCAGGCATGAAGCACTGACCGTGAGTGTGCAGATGGTCCTGTTGTTCAGGGACCTACAGTGGAATCTCCCCAATCAGACCCTGCTCATGACTCTGTCAATCCGTGGGTAGCAACTCAGCTGTTTCAGCCTGACATTGGTGCTACCATGGTGGAAAGACTGCAGAAGTCTTTTTGGCTTGCTGCACCGAGCACCTCATCCTCAGCCAAAAATTGGTCTACCGAAGATGTTTTACTTCATTCAGGCTGGATGAGAATGGAGGACAGGAGATGGGTTCCTGACCCAGACTGGACGTCTTTTTCAGATGAGCTTTGTACTCCAGGCCCTTCCAAAAAGCTGTCGGAAGGCTCTGCCTGCTTGCTTACTGAACCAGCACTAGAGACTTCTTCCCCAGTTACTACTACTAGAGCACAAGGGGTTTCTGAGACTCCTTTACCTGACTTTACTCCAAATGAGGACCCCCCTTCCTTCCTCTCCTAAGTGGGAAAATCAATCAAAGGGTCCCACTTTCTCTGACTTATTTAGACATAACAGAGTGGACCAAGCACCTAGGAGAAATGCAGTTCACCTCTGTTATGGGGTGGGCTGCAGGATCATACAGACAGACAATATGTTGCTAAACATTTATTGAAGGATTCAATATGTTTCATTGCCTCTGACATTTATGCCCTCATTAACATCAGAGGAGAGGACACTTTTGATGTCAGTTTTAAGACTTTCTCTAGTTTAGACTCTTTTCTAGAGAAAGTATGAGACTTTAAAACATCTGCCTTTATGGGCCCTGTTTTGGGCCATTCCATTGACTAAACCCCTATACAAAACTGTAAATGTTATGTTTAGGAATGAAGGGGTAAATGTGGGAGACATTTATTTATGGTTAGAGAAAAAATGTCAGGTTTTGGGTCCTCCTTCTGCTATAATTGATTCAGAAGGCATTTGGACGGGTGTCTGGTGATTTAAAGTAAAATTGCTCATGTTAGGGGATGACATCCAACACATCCCCAATAGTTTTTTTCTAGGGAAAGACAGAGGGGCTGTGTTTTTCCCAGGGCAGCCCAAAGCCTGTTACAAGTGTGGGAGTCATAGGCATTTGAGCAGTACTTGCGACAGAGTGATTTGTGTACTTTGTGGGGATTATGACCATACCAGCAATGTCTGTAGGAATGTGCACAAATGTAATCTTTGTGAGGTATAAGGCCATGCATACCACCAGTGTCCTTGGGCAGGTCAGAACAGGCAGGGTGGCTTAAACAAGGATGATCTGGTCTCTGATGCACAGGATAAATATAGGCCTTCTAGGCCTGACCTCCCTAGATCACTCCACCCCCCATCCATGTCCCCAGCAACCTCAGCTGCAAGGCAGACAGATCATGATCCAGGCCAGGCTGTTACTGCTGATCCACCTCCTGGGGTCATTCCTACAGAACCCCCTGATAAATCAGGAGAAGGGAGTGATGGGTTTAGTATGCCTCCCCCCTTAGCTGATTTTGAAATTCCTGCTCAGTATATTACTAGGCCTTCTAGTAAAATGTCTGCTTCTCCAGTGCCGGTGCCTACAAAAAATTATTTTGATGTATTACAGGAGGTAGATGGTGGGTTGGAGGCTGATGCTTCATCTATTTCAGGAGATGTGTCCAAAAAGGACCGTGAAGAGGAACTGGTTGGGCCTCAAGAGGTGAAGACAAAAAAGGAAAGAAAAGGAAAAAAGTAACAGAGATGGGATAACTTTTTCTTTCTTTTCAACCTGGCATCCTTACATCTGGTCTCTTGCAATACTTGCAGCATAAAAAATGCTAAACAACGTCTGGCGTGGTTTACTTGTCTTGCTACCCTATGGGCAGATAATATTTTTGCAAGAAACCAGGTTTATTTCTGTCACCGATATTGAGCAATCAAAACACTCTTGGCCCTGGGGACCTTCCTTTTGGTCTTTTGGGACTGATGTGGCAGATGGTCTGGGAATTCTTTTTCATACTTATGACATCAGGGTACAAAGGTTTATAGATTTGGTACTAGGAAGAGCTATGGTCCTGGACTATATTTTTCAGGAGGCTTTTCTGCACCTCATCAATACATATGCACCTCAGAGTAAGAGTTCTAGGATGGATTTGTTTAATCAAATGAAACATTTTTTTTTTATTTATGACTAGATCTGTTATCTGGGGAAGGGATATGAATTGCAGTTTGGATGTTAAATTTAAGGATAATGTGGAAAATAAAACTTACTGTGACTTTGATGCTTTAAGGGGTATAGTAGAAACAGCCGTGTTAAGGGATGCTTATCATTCCTTACATAAGCAAGGTGGTACAACCTATCGAGGAAGTGCATATTTCACTAGAATTGATTATTTCTTTACTTCTAGATTTCTGCATGTTTTGAAAATGATTGTATTTTTGAGTGAATTTACTGATCATAATCTTTTACATTGTACACGTGGTTTGGGAAATGTTCCACCAGGTTTCCCTGCCATACCTCGACATTGGAAGTTGAACTCCTCAGTGCTATTGGATAATGACATTAAACTATAGGTTCATAGGTGCCTTCTTTTTCATAAATCTGTGGCAGAAATGCATGAGGATTGGGATAGTTGATGGCTGGACATTAAAGCTGACCTTAAGGCTTTGTTTTGTAAAATTAGGGAAACAAACTGGAACTGCAGAATACATACAGTATTTGTATAATAGGGACCAGTTATATAAATTGACATCACTCCCGAATGCTAGTGACTGTAGGATTCAGTCACAAATAGATAATATTAAGGAAAAAATGAGGACATATCATTTTTCCGGGGCTGCATATTTAACCACTGCATTTAAATTTGGCCAGTCACTTCAGCCTTTTTCTGACCCTTTAGAAGCATGTAAATGTAAAACTGGGCGTAAAGTAATGGAAGGTTTATTTGATACAGTTGGGGTTCTAAAACATTCAGCAGTTGAGATTTTGGAAATTATTAAGGAAGCTTTAACCGATTCTTTGGGGAATGGCTTTTGTTCAAAGTTAGCTTGGAATCAGGTGGTAACCTGTCCTATTCCTCAGCTCTCAGAACAGATTACTTCAACCATTAATGGACCCATTATGCTTCCTGAAGTTTTAGGGGCTATTTCTAGTTTGAGGGATGGAGTTTCCCCTTGGGAAGATGGATTAATAAACACATTTTTTAAAGTGTTTAAGGATGTGCTGGGTGAAATATTGGTGGCTACTTATAATGATATAGTGATTTCTGGAACCATGCCTCATGGATTTACCAATGCCATTTTGATTTATTTATATAAAGGAGATGATAAACAATACCTTACTAATTGGAGTCTGATCAATCTTTTAAATACTGATTATAAAATGTTGTCTTATGTTTTATGCAAGTGGTTACAGAAGGCAGCTGAGGAATTTATTCACCCTGTACAAACTTGCTTGGTTCCTGGTAGAAATACACAATTGAATTTAAGACTATTAAGGTATGTTTTTGAATATGGGTCTCAGGGCAAATTGAAAGGGTTTGTGTTGGCACTTGATCAGGCCAAGGCCTTTGATAATGTTTTGCATGATTTCCTGTTTGAAGTGTCATTTAACTATGGTATTCTGTCTAATCTGATCACCTGGATTAAACTATTATACACCCAAGCTTTGACTTGTCTGTCGGTAAAAAATGTTTTAGGTACTCCAGTCTTGTTATGGAGAGGGGTCTAACAGGGGGTGTCCCCTCAGCCCCCTATTGTATATTTATTTTTAGTCTTGACCCCCTGGTTCGAGTTACTTTGGCTGCTACTGATGTTGTGGGATTGTCTCCTTCACTTACTATCCCTACTCTGGAACTTTCTGCTTATGCAGATGATGTGTGCCTTTTTGTTTCTGATGTGCATTCTGGTATTCGAGCTTTACAGCTCTTTGATAGTTTTGTTCAGTTGTCTGGGACTGGTTTGAATTATACTAAAAGTAATGCAATACAAATTGGTTCTGGTGATCTAATTGATTCTATTGCTGGCATAAAGGTGCAGAAGGGGCCTATGAAGATTTTTTTTTTGGAGCTGGGGACAGGGCTTTCCATAATTGGAATACTGAACTGCTTTTGGGAGAGCAAAAGGTGTCACACTGGAAGTCTTGGGTTATTGGATAATTAAAAAGAGTTCCAATCATTGAACAATTTTTACTTCCAATTTTTTGTATTTGGCTTTTGTTTTTCCTATACCTAGTATATTGGAAACAAGGCTTTTTAGTGTGTTTTTTAAAATGGTTTTGGGTTGACAGTTAAACCCAGTTAAAAGAGATTTTACATACCTCCCAGTTTGCCAGGGTGGTTTAGGTATGGTTAACCCAGTAGTTTTTTTTTTCATTCTTTTTTTTTATTCTCAATTTTTGGTTCTTTACTGAGGAACACTACCTCATTGTGGGATCCTTGGACTGGGGGTCTTTTTCAGGCATTTGAGGAAGCTTGGGTTACAGAGGTTCCTAAACATTGTGGGGCAGTTTCTGTTCCAGGTTTTGCAACCACTACTGTTAAGAAATTTAGATTATGGGAATTTAATAAATTTGATTATTTTAATACCCAAAGGAAGGTGTTATATGTCAAAATAATGGCACAAGTTCACACCCCTAGGGTTGACTTTCCTAGATGTCTTCCAACTAAATTTGATATGGCTTTGACACTTTTGAGGGATAAAAGGATTCTGCAACATATGTGGAATGTGCAGTGGCTGAGTTGCCATGGTAGATTGGGGATGAAGGGCAATTGGAAACATAAACCATTATCAGAAAGACAGTGTTTGAGGCCTGATTGTAGGGGGCAGAAGGAAAAGATGGAACATTTCTTTATTCTGTGCACTTCTGTGAAACAATTTTGGAGAGATTACACTATCAGGTGGAATCGGGGCCCTGTGCAACATCTACAAAATGAATGTTAAATTTTAGGTAACTATACCTGCTTTTATAGAAAATATCATCCAAGTACTTTGAATGTTATATTTGCCTGCCTCAAATATCATTTATGGCAGGCTCGGTGTAAGTTCTCATTACAGCACATTAATACTTTGCCATCAGTATTATTTGCCAGTGTTGAGGCATCCCTGACCCAGCTTAAATAAAGGGAGCATATGGTTTTTGATAGAGGGGAGTTTAATGATGTCTGGCAACATGTGCATTGGTTGGGTTAGTTATTTGTCTTCCATTTTTGGGGGGATGTATTTTTTCAGATTGATTGTGTTTTTGTTAATTTTTATTGTTCCTAAACCATTGTGCATGTAGACATTTCTTTGAGTGTATAACTGAATTTCAGTTTGATTTTGTTGATCTTCCCTCACTTTTGTTTTTGGATGCTTTGTTTACCTGATGTTATGTATTCTATTTTCAATAAAAAATTCCCCAACTCATCAGTAAGGGGAGCTGTGACTGGTGCTGTGATGGCCAGTCCTCTCAGAGTGCAGCAGAGGAAGGACATCTGTGGAACCGAGTGGTGGGTCTCTTCCCCAGTCTCTGTTTTGCATGAAACCATGATGGAAATAGAGAATAATGCTAAGGAACTGTACTTATTGGCAGAAGAAGATGTTACAAACCTGGAGATAGAAGAAGAGGATCCAAATGAAGCAGCAAGTAGCCAGATGGCTGGTGAAATCCACACACTTATGGCCAAAGAGGAGAGGCAGGAACTGGAGAAAACGCTGTCAGAGCAAGAAAAAAGAAACAGGATGGACCAAGTGGAATGGAGGGATGTTGCAGCTGGACCAATAGAAACAGTCCAAAGTTCTCATGGAGTTCATACGACTGAAAAAAATGGAATATTAAACCAGAACCGCCGGACCAGCTCTCTGAAGATGCAGGTAACATTAATTGCTGTGGTAGAGGACTTGGATGGGAGCAGGGAATAAGCAAAAAAGACATTGGGGTTGAAGTTAATACTAAAAATCTGACAAGTGGCACTGATGAGCAGTCTCAGAACAAGACATTGTGGACATGAGGATTGTAGGAGAAACCACAGTACTCCAGAAAAAAAAAATGATACATTTTACTATTGGTATCTCAACAGGAGGTACAGGAAAGAAAATACAGACTAAAGATGTACAGAGTAAAGGAAAAAAAGGGTAAGGGATACAGTGCAGATGGTGTAACACAAACAGGTAAAGAGCTGTCTGTTTCAGTAGCTGATCCCTCTGTGGAACCTGTGGAATGGATGTCTTAATCTCTGGAGGCAGCAGAATGGGTTAAAAAAACAGATGGTTCTGGTTGGGATGTGAATATCCCTATGTTGTTAAACAAAAATTCTGGGCCTCTATGCCAGACAGAGCACACAGGATAGGACATCAGTTCTCAACCCTCACAAATAACCCCTGTCCAGAAAACTACAGATAGTTGCATGGAGCAACAATCAGAGGATGATCAAGTAAACATAATAACTGTTATTAGAGAACTGGAAGGGGAAAAACAGCCTCAGACTATGGTTGTAGGCTCCTCCCCCCTGAAGACACTGACATTTCAAAGGCCCCTATAAATAAAGGGGACTCTGTAACATGGATCTCTGCAGTAGGTGACCACCCTGCAGAGCCAGCAGGGGCTAGTGCCATAACTAATAATGTGTGGAATGCAAACACTAGTGAAGACCCTTTCGTGACAACAAAATAAACTCCTCTGAGCCTGCTACAAGGTGAAACGCAGTAAGGTTTAAATATAGAGGAGATATGAATGACATTCCTGACAGGCTATTTGTGGGTAGAGCATTACTGAAAAACAGCAAGAAGTACTATGCGTATGAAATATATGCCCTCATTCATATGCCTGGGGACACAATATATGATGTCTGCTTTAAACATCCTGCTGGATTAGAGCGCTTCTGGAAAAAATACCAGTTGCTCAAAAATATACCTATCTGGAAACCTTTTTTAGCCATTCCATTCACTAAACCTATGTATAAAAGAATAACAGTGCTCTTTCGGAATGATGGAGTGAACACTGCCAACATAATATACTGGCTTAAACAACACTGTGTGGTAAATGGGCACCTTGAACCCATTTTAGATGAAGAAAATCTATGGACGGGGACTGGAAATAAAAGTTCACCCTGAAACAAGAAAATGGAGTGATGAAGCATCTCCCTAACTGCTTCTTTTTAAGGAGAAGCAAAGGGGTCATATTTTATGCAGGGCAGCCCCAAGCTTGCTATCAGAGTGGAGAGCTAGGGCATTTGAGTAATGTCTGCAAAAAACCAAAATGTGGCCTCTATGGACAAGTGGGACACATTGGGGCTCAGTGTAGGCACCCACTTAAATGTAATCTCTGTGAGGAACATGGTCACACATTTAGAAACTGTGTCTGGGCATCACATAACAGCGTGGACCAGGCACTACAAGCAGAACAAGATGCATATGTAGCCACTGAACAAAAAGAAAAGCTACAAGCTTATGAATTGATGACACAAATCAATTCATCTGATCCAAAACCCCAGAGAGAAGTTCACCCCAGGAAATTTGTGCCTGAAAATATTGGGGTAAATGTACAGGAAATGTCAGGTACCCTCCCCCCCCCACAGCACATGGTTGTGCAAAATACTGAAGAAGGCTTCAAGGAAAATAAAACTAACTCTGAACCCACTAATGCAGATCAAGACAGCTCACCCTTGAATAAGGTCTGTTCAGGACAGAGGATCCTCAGAGAGGAAAGGAAGATAGTAACAGAGATGCCACCTCCATAAACAGTTAAAAACCCTCCATTTCATAGAGTTACGAGATCTAAAACCACACATAAAATAACATCTTCAGAGTTTAAAACATCAGGACTGGATGAAACACTGATTCAGAATACAGAAGGAGCAGGACAGAGAACTGTACCAGTTAAAGAAGAAGGAAGTGGGGAAGGCAGTCAGAATAGCAAAAGCCCAAAGTGAGGAAAAGCTAGCCAACTCAGTTAAGAAGGGGGATAAAACCTTTTATATGTACATTAGGGAGCAAAGAAAGATGATAGAAGGAATAGTGAGGCTTACTAAAGGGAAGGGAGGGTGGGCAGAGGATGACAGTGAAAAAGCAGGGATACTGAATGAATACTTCTGCTCAGTATTCACAAAAGAAGAGAAGGGAGGGGGGAGGTGCCTAAATCAAAGAATAGAAGCACTCTGGATAGGGAGGTCGATACCAGCCCATTCACAGAAGAAAGGGTTTTTAAAGAACTCTTAAAACTGAAGGTGGACAAAGCAATGGGGCCTGATGGGATTCAACCAAGAATTCTTAAAGAACTAAGGGTAGAACTAGTGACACCACTGACTACCCTGTTTAACAAGTCAAGGGAGGATGGTGTGGTACTGGAAGACTGGAGGAGGGAGATGTGATTCCCCTTCACAAAAATGGGAGTAAGACAAAGGCAGGGAACTACAGACCTGTTCCTGTTAGTTTGACCTCAGTGGTAGGGAAAATGATGGAATCACTTCAAAAGGAAAGAATTTTTGGTTCCTAGAGGCCAGTGGGGCACAGGACACAAGGCAGCATGGATTCACGGCAGGAAGGTCATGTCAGACAAATCTAATAGATTTCTTTGACTGGATGACCAATGTAGTAGATCAGGGAGGGGCTGTGGACATGATCTACCTAGACTTTAGCAAACCATTTGACACAGTCCCACACAAAATAATACACAAGTTATCTAGCCTTGGAGTGGGTCCCAAGGTGGTAGCCTGGGTAAAAAATTGGCTGGACAACAGGATACAGAGAATAATAGTAAACAGAGTTTACACTGTAGAAAATGGGGATTACCAGTGGGGTACCGTAAGGTTCACTACTGGGACTGGTCCTCTTTAATGTCTTTATAAGTGACATTGCAGAGGGACTGGAAGGAAAAGTATGTCTCTTTGCAGACAGGGTTGACACAGAAGGTGGGGTGGGGTGGAGAGGATGCAAAAGGATTTGGCAAGGTTGTTGGAATAGTCAAATGTATGGCAGCTTAGATTTAATGCAAAGAAGTGCAAAGTAATGCACCTGGGAAACAAAAATCCAGGGGAAAAATACACAATGGGGGGTAAGATAATAACAATAACATAAATGGAAAGGGACCTGGGAGTAGTTATATCAGATGACCTTAAGGTGGACAAGCAATTTAAGAAGGTAGTAAGGAGGGCTGGTGGGAGACCGGGATGCATAGGGAGAGACATCACCAGTAGAAAACAGGAAGTTGTTATCCCTCTGTACAGGCAGTTGGTGGGACCACATCTGGAGTTCTGCATCCAGTTCTGGAGACCCCATCTCCTCAAGGACATAGTCAGGATGGAGGCTTTCCAGAGGAGGGCAACTAAAATAGTGCAGGGTCTGCACCAGAACACGTACAAAGAGAGATTAAAGAAACTTAATATGTATACACCTGAGGAGAGGAGGAAAATGGGGGACATGATACAAACATTTAAGTACATCAAGGGAATTAACAGAGTCCAGGACAGTAGCATTTTCAGAAAAAGAGATATGCAAGAACAAGGATGCACAATTTGAAGATAGAGGGGGACGGCTCAGAGGTAATGTAAGGAAGTATTTTTTCACAGAGACGGTTGTGGAAGTGTGGAACAGCCTTTCTGAGGAGGTAGTGGAGTCAAAAACAGTGGGAGAATTCAAGAATGCTTGTGACAGACATAAGGCAATTCTGGTGGGGAGGGGTAGGAGGAATTAGGCTGTTGATTAACTAGGAACTGCAGCTTATGCATTAGGTAGAGAAATGGGTGGACTAGGTGAGCCAAGCAGTCCTTATCTGCCATCAAATTCTATGTTTCTATGTTTCTAATACCTATGAGGTACTGAACGACTTACAGAAAGAAGACGAGGGGGAAGACTCAGACCTATAACCAGTGGCATCATCTCAACCTGAGATTAACACAGAGACAGAAATGGGAGGAACTCTAAACCCAAGAAGAGGAAGAAATGGAAATGACAGTAGTCTGTTAGCTTTTTGTGATAAATATTATCTATGCACACTAGTATTACATTAGCAACTGCGAATGTTAGTAATATAAAGTCTGTTGAAAAACAGAAATTTACATTTGCCACCCTATTTTTTGTGGGAGGACAATTAATATTTGTGCAAGATACTAGACTGCATACAGCGATGGAGGTTGGAAATGCCCAGAAGGATTGGAGGTGGTGACCTTCTCTGTGGTCCTTGGGGGAAGAACAATGTTCAGGAGTATATATTTTGTTTACAGGATCTCAGATAAAAATGTTAAAAGTCCAAGACATCTGCCCAGGTAGAGTTCTTTTGGTAGACATAGTCATACACAACACAGCATATAGATTAATTAACATGTATGTCCTGCAGATGAAAGCAGAGAGAAATCATCTTTATTTAAAAACACTAGAGCCCCTGTTGTATACATCTAAATTGACATGGGGGGATTTTAGTTGTGGACTGGCACCTAGAGATTGGGATAGGAAAACAGAGCAGATTTACACTGACACTAATATGTTACAGGACATTCTGGATAAAGGTTTTCCAAAAGGAATTCATGACATCATAAATGTTCCTTTGGAGCATGCTTTTTGTAACGGTAGACTTTCTACCAGGATAGACTTTTGGTTTGTTTCAGAAAGAATGAAGGAGAAGCTGGTCTGCTGGCACAGGAGCAGGATGCCTTCCTGTGATGGTTTGGGAATGGACCCAGGACATTACAAAGCCAGCCAGGGGAGATGGATTGAGCGTCCAATGACTGCTGTCCTTTTCCGGGGGGGAAGGGGTACAGTGTTTGGTGCAACATGTACACCTAGCAGAGGCTGGATGTACCACATATACCACCACCAAAAGCAAGCTCGGGGTGGGACAGATGCTGGATGTCATTGCACATCCCCATCCCTGTACACACTAAAAAAACAATGTCACTAGCCGCCCTAGATGAAGCCTGCCCTCAGCTTCAATCAGCCTCCAGGATGGCCCCTTGACCTATCCTGTCATTTGCAGCACCTCGAGGAGTCAGTGCTGCAACTCCACCCCGGGATGTAAGCCAGGAGGCATCGAAGAGGCGCATCTAATGTGGAGGTGGGAGTGAGGGTCTATGATCGGGCTGAGGTTCCGTGTGGCTGGGGGCAACAAAAAGTACAATAAAAAAAAAGAAGAAAGAATAGAAGGGATAAAAGTGCATATTATGCCACTGGAGACATCAGATCCTATGGCATTACAGGCTCAAATTGGTAATTACCATAAAATTACTACAGGGAGGAATTATTGGAAATTGAACATATCTATTTTACAGGAAGAATAACATATACAGGAGATAACAAATTTATTAAGGGTAAAACATGACATCAGCTTTCTATATGAACGTCCATTAGAGTGGTGGGAAGACATTAAAAGAGACTTGAGAGATAAGTTAATAAAAATTACCAAGACAAAAGCTAATAATAAATATATCCAATATCTCAGGTTACAGGCACATAATTTAAAGATATTGATGCAAATATGGACCACATTAAAGAATATGATGGCACAATTAAATTCAATAAAAAAATGTATGAATATCATGAAATAAGAGAGGGCAAGGTGGCAAGACATCAACAATTTACAACATGAGGAAAGAAAGAAAAAGTTAATCCTCATGAAGTGGAATTACAAGATGTGAAAATAGTGATGCTTATGTCATTAAGAACACAAGATAGTAGTATAGCAGATAATCAGAAAGGCATACAGCAGATAATCCCAACAGATATATGTGAGACATTTCAGAAAGGTGACTCATTCCAGCAACCTTCATTATCTGAAAATATAGTAGTGCCAGAATTAACAGAACTGGAAAAGCAGGAATTAACAGCACCCATATATGCAGAGGAAATTAGATTTGGCATTAAACAATTGTTGATAAGTACAATGCCAGGAAAAGATGGAATACTGAATGAAATCTATAAAGAATTAATTGAAGAATTGACACACTGGTTACAAGTAATGTACCATGAGATACAAAGCAGGGGAAAGCTTATAACGAGTATGAATGAGGGGATCTTGATACTTCTTTATAAAGTGGGGAACCCACTAGAAATAAAAAATTGGAGGCCACTAAGTTTATTGACATCAGATTATAAGATTCTAACTAAGACATTGACAGCTAGGTTGGCAAAAGTAGCAAACAAGTTAATTAATACATAACAAATGTGTGCTGTCCCAGAAAGAAATATACAACAAAATGTAATAATTTTAAGAGAACTAGTTGAACAAGGGTTGGAAATGGAGTTGAAAGGTATATACTAACCTTAGATCAAGAAACTGCATTTGACACGGTAAAGCATTATTATTTATGGGAAATGTTAAAACATTATGGAATAACTGAACAATTTATTGCTATAACAAAAACCATATATGGAAATGGCCACTTGGGAATTCCTATTATCTTGAAAAAAGTTGAATGGCAAGGTTGCCCAATGAGTCCTCTGTTATACGTTTTTGCTATAGATCCTGTCCTAATGTTAATAGCGGGAACATAATGTATTAAACCTACTTGCAATAACACGGGAATGATTTTTCAAAGCATTTGGCCTATGTAGATGGTTGCACCATTACTGTACAAAATTTAGAATCAGAGATATACACTTCAAACATTAGAAACTTTAAATAGTAGGACGGGAATAAAAATGAATGCAGGAAAGAGTAAAGTTTTAGCACTACGTGCCGCTCCAATACAGGATGACTTTCCTGTCATGGATACTAAAGAAGAGGTAAAGATTTTGGACATTCATTTCGGTACAAGAAATGCAGAACAGGCAGAATGGACCAGGTGTTTGAAGATGCTCATGGAAAGGTACAGATATGGAAATCATGGAAAATGACTAGGAAAAAAAGACAGCATTTGTTAAAAGCATATATAGCACCTATACGTTTGTATATTTCTCACATATAACCTTTACAGTTTAGTATGTATACTAAGATAATGGGCCTCTTTTTTTATTTTTATAGGGGAGGAGGTTGAATCTGGTGAAAGGTGCACAAACATAAAGGAACTGCAAAGAAAAGGGTTGGGCATGATGCAACTTGTTTTATTTATTTGAGAATGTATTTTTCAGCAGTATTAGGCCTCTAGTGCTAGGGAAGGAAGGATTAGGTACAGCATGTATGAAACGATGGGAAGGAGCTTTTTTTGCAGCATGTGGGAGAGGGAAGTGGCATGTATCTGAAAATCTTTACCTTCTTATGTACAAATTACATTAAAATAAGAATGTAGAAAATTGAATTAGGCTGATTTGTGGATGCAGATATACAGAGATTTTATAGGATCTTTGTTGAACAATGTTATTTGGAAGAGCCTGTCTTTAAAGTAGAACCTTATATAGATAAAACCTCAATATTAGAAAGCATTACTGAAACTAACATACCTTTAAAAATGCAGGATATTATATGGTTGTGTGGACACCAGAAACTGAATGTGAAAGGAAACCAAATACACATAAAAACTAGATGAAAGAATGTGTATGGCAGGAAATTGTTTAGGGAACATAGAAACAATACAGCATTTATTTTTTGAATGTACATGTATTCAAGTTTTTTGGGGGTCTTTAGCAGCATTATGGGACGAGAAGATATTTGCAAGTATTTCTTATGAAGTGCTGATTTTAGGACAGCTGTCACAGGAATGGAAAAAATTGAAAAAGAGTACTGTATTTGTGGTTTTGGCATGTATTAAAAGGTCTGTTTGGCAAGTAAGATGCCTCGGGGTTTTGCAACAAAAAGGCAGAAATGCAAGATATATTGTTTAAAATTCAGGATGAAATTGATTAAGTCTATAATTATGAGAAGCATATATTGCAAGTGGAGAAATGTCATCAGTTATGGTAAGGGATGGAATAGGTAGGTTAATAAATACAGTGTTCAGAATGCAAACAAAGAAGAAAATAGATTTTATAATAGCAGATGAGTAGAAGCAGAACATGAAAAATAAAATAGAAGGACACGGTTATAGGATGAGTAATATATAGTAGATGTTGTAATATACGATATAATAGTAAAAACTGATGAGTGTAGAGAGGAGGCATGCCTCAAACATGGCCTTAGGTATCAGGAAAAAGAAGGTTAACATAGGAACATGGAGGAATTCTGCTTATTTGATTCCACTACAGCAATAAGGGACTTTTGGATGAAATAATAGAACTGAATATTGAATTTTAGCAGGTTTTTTTTTCTTTTCAGATTGCAGGGTTTTGATTTTGGTTTATATGATGATAATACTGAATCTGTATTTTACTTTGTATACAATGATTAATATTTATGGTTGGAAAAAAGTTTGATCCAAGTTAGTTGTTTGATTTTGTATATTAATATAAATTTCCCCTACTCTTTTCAAGAAGTGCCATGGGATCTTTAACGTGCACCTGAGCAACCACCAGAGCAGGCAGAAAGAACCTTGGTTTAACATCTCATCTGAAAGATGGCACCTCAGAAGTGCAGCACCCCACTCATGCTGTACTACCATATTAGTATTAGATTTAACCTAAGTCCCTGGTATGGGGATAGAACCCCCAGTCTTCTGATATTCTGGCCTCAGAGATGCGTGTACAACCTGTTGAGCCACAGACATTAACAAATACATGGTGGTCTGTGGAAAATACGCAGCTGTGGAAATCATGTGATGCAGAGTGCTGAGTAGAAGCTCCTCCACTAAGCTCCTGCCTCCCGAATATAAAATCATCATTTAATATCATTAAACTTCATCTAACTCCTCTGCCTAAGAATTTTCCTTGTCTCTGAACAGCGTGTGCTCCTGTTTTGGGTTTCTGTGTGGTAAATGGAGGCTTACATGAAGAAAGCCCCACAGAAACATATCCCCCTGCCACCCCTGACAAGGCCTCAAAGAAATCCCGAGCCTCAAGTGGCCCAGACAAACTGGAACCTGAGTGTCAAGCTGGGGACCAAGAACCCCTAACACTTAATAGATTCTTAGAGGAATTTAAACCATTCCAGGAAAAGATGAAAGATATGGTAATTGACCTGAAATCCCTCTCCAGAAAGATAGAGGAAGTCTCCACGACAGTATCAGACAGCACTGCCTGAATATTTTCGATTGAGAGAAAATTGGAAAGCATGGATCCTAAGCTCCTATTAACGAAACAAAAGTTGTCTCGACTAAAAGCAAAACTCAAAGATCTGGAAGGCCGTAGCTGGAGAAATAATGTGGTAATCCTTGGACTCCCCAAAGGGGAAGAAGGCCAGAATACTGTAGTCTTTTTCCAGAAGTTGGTAAAAAGAGTCGCTGGTCCCTCTCCCTTTGGCCCAAATCATATTATAGAACAGGCCCATCAATCTTTGCGACCAAAACCCCCATCCGATGCACTCCCTTGCCCCATCATTTGCCACTTTCTGAACTATCTGGAAAGGCGGCATTTCCTACAGAAAGTCAAGACCCTGCAAGAAGTCAGATGGGAGAAGGTGAAGCTGAGAATTGCTCAGGATATCCCTGGCTCGGTTCGGTTGAAATGGAAAGCCTTCCACCCGATTGTGTCCAAGATTATAGTGGTGGGATTAAAGTTTAGGATGGGGTACCCAGCGAAATTACAAGTTTCTGTAAATGGCTCATGGCTCAGTTTCAAGGGTCCTGAAGCTGCATTGCTAAGCCTTAAGTCGGCATTGCCAGCCTTGTTTCGGACAACCTGAAAGGACTTCCTGATCTTCAGGAATCACTGGGAACTTCAGAACATACTGTTGTTTGGATTTTTGTGTGGACAGTGCTCTTTCAAAAGATGGATTTCACTCGAGTTTATGCTCTCTAATAGAACTGGGCTACTAGCAGAGGCTCAACTTTGCTTTTAACAGGCCCTGGCTTGTTAATGGGAATAGTTTGCAGGGAGAGTCCTCGGGGGGCTCCTGTAGGGTTTGTTTTAGACTGCATCTGATATAATATTGCTTGCTTAGTTCCTAGGGGGAACATACAGGGCTAAGTCTTGGGTTATGCCTCCTGTTTAGACTTTATTGGATCAGAATTCAGATTTTCAAGTGATTCTGGGCTTTCAGGGTGCCTTGACTGGTGGGCTGGATCAGGTTATGACCACAAGATGGCGCGGCTCACCCATTTAATGCAGGTTTGGTCATCCAGCCTGAGAGGGACTGCTTTCATTTATTATGTCATCCTGGTTTTTTAAGGGGGGGTTTCTCGGACCTAGGGGTCTGCAACCCCTGGGTGGTTACTCCCACGAGTTTCCCATCTCTGGATTTTGTTTCACTTCTCAACCGTATCTGTTTTTTCCATGTTCTCATCTCGATGATGGGTTCACCCCTCCATGTTAAGTCTTGCTCTGATTCTGGTTCATGAGGCAGTTCTGTATGGGGAACATACATTTTTCAACTCCCTCCCAAGACTCGTGTGACATTTTTTCACATTCACAGTTGTGGCATTTGGCTCTGCTTTACTCTCTCGTTCAGTGGCGGATTCACCAGCGGATGTTCGCATGCCCTGGAAGCCCGAGACCGCTAATTGACACCAAACCCTCATTAATGCAGCTTATTGTTTGCCTTGTATTTGGAGCTCTGAGGGTGATCATTTGCAGGGGGTACATTTGGGGTGGGGGGAGGATAAGATCCAGTTCTATGCTAAGCATTGCTTGTGACAATATGGGGGCTGGGAGGGAGGGTTACGGTTTTGTTGGGGGGTGGGGTGTATTGGAGGGCTTGAATTGGGGCTTCTGGCGGTGGGTTGGGGAGGTGGGAGGGCCTTACAGCAGCAACGAAGGGTAGATTACTTGTGTTACAAACCCAGATGTAAGGCTGTATTTAGCACCCTTAGAAGTTTTTAGTAGATGGCCAATGAGGTGACTTTTGCAACATGGAATGTCAAGGGGATCAGAAAAAAATCAAAACAATACCAGGCTCTCAAACACTTAAGTCTTTTGCGCACACAGGTTACTTTTCTACAGGAATCGCACCTACTAGAAACAGAGGCCTCACAAATGAAGAGGCAACAAGCTGGGACCGTGTATGAGGCGCAAGGCTCCTCAAACAGATGTGGGGTTATGATAATTATTAACAGGGGCATTCCCTTTGCCCCAACTCACACTATTAGGGATCCTGAGGGTAGATTTGTTTTAGTTATAGGTACTCTCTGGTCAATACCTCTGCTATTGGGCAGTATATATGGTCCCAATGCTGATAACCCCACTTACTTCATGAGACTCATAAATTTAATACTGCCTTTCCTTCCCATAAGGATTATTCTAGGGGGTGACTTCAACCAAGTTGCAGATTCAAACCTTCACAGGTCGGGAGGAACATCGGGGAGGATCTCCCCAGGTCAGAGGGCTTTTAGAGAATTATTGGATCAATGCGGGCTCTGTGATGTCTGGCGTGTCCTAAATCCTGATTCTAAGGAGTACACATTCAGGTCTTTGGCACATAGTTCATAGTCCCGTATTGACTACATATTAATTTCCCAGACTCTTCTGCCTGGGGCTAGCTCCTTGTCAATACAGCCTGGCCCTGTCTCTGATCATTCTCTGGTGCTGTGTGATCTCTCAATTCAGGATGTGTCAAAGACAGAAACACGTTGGAAGCTTAATGATCAACTGCTTAAAGATTCTAATTATTGCAATACCATAAGGGAGCACATTGAGGCTTTCTTTCTGTCCAACCCTTTAAACAGTGCAAAAGCAGTTATTTTATGGGGGACCTTCAAGGCCTATATGACAGGAGTTCTTATTGGCCTCTTGGTGGCTAGGAAAGGAAATAGGGAGAGAGAATTACTGTCCTTGTTATCCCAAATTCAGGTTCTGGAATCCAATGTCTCGGTTAATTCCTTGGAGGAGGACAAGGTGAGGCTCCTAGGGTTGAGAGACAAATATTTAGAACTACTCCAGGAAAAGGTGGAGTTAGCTATCATACACACCAAAGCTAGTTATACTGACCAAGGTGAGAAGGCAGGGCGCCTTTTCGCACTTTGCATCAAACAACAAGAATCAGTGAGATTTATCCCTTCAATCAAGGCTCCTGTAGATGGGTCACTGAAAACATCCCCCACTGAGATAGTTCAGGAGTTCGCAGCATACTACCAATCACTTTATGGTGACATGGAGCACCCTCCCAGCCCAGTAAGCATAGAGAAGTATCTGATGGACTCACACTTACCCTCCCTCCCAGTACATTACATAGACTCCCTGGTCTCTACCATAACTTAAGTGGAACTCTCCGAGGTTATTAGTGGTTTACCCTCAGATAAAATTCTAGGACATGATGGATTTTCCTCCCTTTCCTATAAAACATTTTGGAAACTTCTCTTGCTAATACTTAATAGTTTATTTCAGCACATCTTATCCAGGACAGAGGTTGATTGCCATCTTTTTGAAGCCTTAATAGTGCTCCTCCCTAAGCCAGATAAAGACCCTGAGCTTGTCCAGAGCTACAGGCCTATATCCCTCCTAAATCAGGATATCAAGACCCTCTCAAAGATTTTAGCTAACAGGTTATCCGTGGTGTTCCCCGAATTAATAGGTATGAATCAGGTAGGTTTCATGAAGGGAAGCTCCTCAGTGGATCATTTGTGTACGTTATCCTATGTCTTCTCGGCTTCCAGAGATACTGACTTCCTCGCAGGCTTGGTTTCTTTGGATGCTGAAAAGGCATTTGACCGGGTGAATTGGAGTTTCCTCTTCAAGGTATTGAGTGCCTTTAAATTTCCTCCGGTATTCATTACTTGGGTTGCTGCATTATATAAATCTCCTACAGCAAGAATCTCAGCTAGTGGAGCCTTCTCAAACTACTTCTCACTCCATTCAGGCACTAGCCAGGGTTGTCTCCTATCCTCGCTCTTGTTTAACCTATATCTGGAACCCCTCATCCAAAACATTCTCCAAAATATCTCTATATAAGGTATCAGAGTTGGGCGTCATGAGATTATACTCACTGCATACGTAGATGAGTTGTTGATATATCTCTTCCATCCAGTTTCTTCAATACCACCCTTACTGAACGAAATAGCCAGGTTCAGTGTGTTATCCAACTATAAGCTGAATGCTAGTAAATCCCTACTTTTCCCATTAAACCACAAGGTATTTAAGGATGACATTTGCCCCCTAGGTTTAGGTTGGACTCCTAGAGTAATCAAATATCTGGGCATAAAGCTGTCCTGTAACCCCTTAAGGTGGGTCAAAGACAATCTGAATTCTCTCTCTCACAGGTTATTATTCATGACATTGAAAGATGGTTTAAACGTCCTATATCATTATGGGGCAGGATTAACATTATTAAGATGAATGTATTTCCTAGAATTTATTACCCCTTATCCTTTCTCAACTCTTTTATTCCCATACGCTGGTTTAAGAAACTGCACAGTATATTTACCAGATTTATCTGGGCAGATAAACATCCTCGGCTGGCCTACCATAAACTCGCTGCCCCAAAATTTGAGAGGGGGCTGAGGATTCCCCATATTGCACTATACTACTGGGCTAGTCATCTAGCACATTGTCTGAGATGGATCTCCCCAGGCTCTGAAATGGCACAACCAGTGTGGCTTAAGATTGAGTTAGATGCAATTAAAACTAAATGCCTGGATCCCTCAAACATATTTTACCTCAAGTTGTCGCATGTAAAGATGGCCGACTGCACCACAATAAGAACCTCTTTAAGAGTCTAAACACAGTTATGTTTATTTCTTCACTATTCCCCTCAGTCTGATTTAGCTCAGTCTATTTGGAATTCCTCTTCTTTCACTCTTAGTAGAAGGTGGATTCCTTCTAACTGGTTGCCTCAGCTAGGCGATGGAAAACTGCTTTCCCTGGTAGATGGGGAAGGGCACTGGTTGTCCTCACAAGGAATCATGGACAAGTTCCTTATTCCAGTCTCATCTCACTTTAAAGTTATGCAATCAAGACACCTACTCACTGTAGTCCTAGGGAATTCTTCCCCCTCCCAGAAGGTTTCAGCTCTGATTCCTGAAATGTCCCTGTTGTCTGGATCTTCAGGTATAGTATCTAAGCTATACAGAGTGTTGTACTATATACTATAAAAAATATGAGGACACCTTTGGACCTACTAATTTCTGGAACTCACTCCTCCCTCAATACCAGTTGGACTGGCACTCCCTATGGAGATCCTGTCATAAGTATGTTTCCCAAGATAAGCTGCGTCTCATGCAATATCACATTCTACATAATATGTATTGAACCCCTACCAAATTAAAAAAATGGGGCTTCTCAAACTCCAGTACATGTACTAAGTGCCTGCAAGAAGAGGGTACTCTCTTGCATATGTTCTGGTCCTGTCCCAGAGTTTCTTCCTTATGGAAATCAATTAAGATGTCTCTCAATCCCCTACTGGGCCTACAGGAGTATTTCACTCTGGAGGTGTGTCTTCTAGGGGATATGACCCTGGTCAGTGCTAGAATTAGGAAATACCACACCTCAATGGTTGCGCTCTCAGTTAAAAAACTTATACTACATCATTGGAAGGAACAATCAGCTCCTTCCTTCCAGGAATGGTTATATGAAATCATTGCTAACCTTCGAACAGAGAAGGCAATTGCTAGTCTTCATAACAGACTAGAGGCATACAGTAGGATATGGGATCCCCTTCATTCCTTACTCTTGTTACCTCACTGAAGTTATTTCACATTCTGGTTCTACCTATACGTACCATTGAATCACCCACTGCACATTAGGGCAAGTAGATTTTGTTGCTGCAGTAAGGGGATGGGGTGGGAGGGGTGGGCTGGGCAGTTCTTACTGTTCAAGTATTATGTCATATCCTGATTTGCTGTAACTGCCTTTTATAATGGAAATGTATTAATAAAGTTTGAATTTTAAAAAAGAAAATACGCAGCTGTGGAAATTCCTGTGCAAGAAATGGCATTGAAAAGTATGGCATATCCCCTTAAATGCTATTCTCAGCCACAGTTTTTCTGCAGTTGCAAAACAAATGTTGCACACATGCTACACCAAGGAGAGTGAGGATTAACTCACCCTGCACAAAAGGTAGTGTACTAACACTTAGGAAACAATCATAGTGGGGGCTCAGGCCACAACCAACAGCAAACCTGTGGGCTATATACAGAGATGGGCGAAGTGGCCCCAATTCGCTCTGTGAAGTGATTCACGGAGTGAAGGCGAATTCGAGGAGTACTTCGCGTTATGATGGGTAACGAGAAGTCCATTGAAAACAATGACTTCACATTACTCCGCCTTCCCAAACTACTACTCCACCAATTCCTTAAGGTGAAGTACATTGAAAACAATGTACTTTGCCTCACTTCGCCTTGTTTTTAAGCTCCAAAGGTGAATTTTACAGTGATTCATGGGATTTTAGGTCACATGGGCTCTAGATTGCTCTGCATAGCCTCAGTTTGGGTTAGTGTGTGTAGGAAGCTGTTGGAGACAATCTGCTCTGAGAGCTCTCTGTGACTCAAACCTTCTGAAACCTGCTAAAAAAGCCTTTTTGTCATTTTTTTTGCTGAAACTTTAGTTCATCGATTATAAGAAACCCTCCTGTGCTCATATCATCGAATGTTTATTGTTTTGTGTGTATTTTGAATGTTAATGTACAATATTCAGTATGTTTACTAAGAGACAGTGGAAGTGTGCTTTGAGGGAGGGCGATCTGTGGTGTAGGTAGATTAGCTTGGAGAAAAGACAGTGCTTTCTGCTTTGGTGATATTATTCTTGTATAACTGTGTTAATGTACACACAGTAGTATTTTCAGTAATTCTTGCCTTTTTTTTGCCAATTGTTGTGTTGCAGCAGCGCATAATATTAGTTTATTTAAAATATGTGGTTACATTACTGAAGTTTTCAATTTGCTATGCATTACTTCGTGTGTGTATGAGTATGAGTGTGACACGTGTCATCAAATCAGACACCTTTTATTGTGCCACATAATAATTTCAGCAATGTGAACCTGCTATCTACTGCAGCTGTGTGATTTTTGTTCTTCTTTGTGGTATCTTTACTGGTACTGGTACTAGTACTAGTGACTGTTACTGCAGCAGTGCAGTACACTGCCCCCCTCCACCAGGCCCACCCCAACCGGCAAAGGTATTCTTTTCCAGATTTGAATTTCTGATGGTGAGCACAGGTTAGGTGTTGTGCCTTTGTGTCTGCATCTCTTCAGTGTGCAGCACAATCTTAATCTGTCTGTGCATTTGCATCTCTTTAGGGCCCAATCTCCATCTGTAACTTACGTCACAGTTGTTTCTTTGGCTTCCCTTCAGAGTACTGGCAGGTGTGGTGCATAATTCTGCATGAACATTGTACTCATTAATATGCATTTTTAAGTCATGACCATCATCACGAGTCACTCATGATACAAATCATGTTCTTCATTATCACAGTCACAAATACAGTCACAAATCATGATTCACGATCACGTCATGAATCACAACACCTATGTTTTGACTAGTTGCTTGGATGTATTGTAAGCATGTTTTATAGCATCTCTCCAGGCTTCATCACCTCACCATTGTACTCATTAATGAGCATTTTAAGTCAGGAGCTTGTGCTACAACTCATCGGGGAAGTACAGCCATAGGCATTTGTGTTCCCAATACAGTTCCATATTGTTTATCTCACACCGCTGACACCGAATCACATTCTTCATTATCACGGTCACAAATGCAGTCACAAATCATGATTCACTATCATGTCATGAATCACAACACTAATATTTTGACTAGTTACTTGGATGTATTGTAAGCATGTTTTGTAGTATCTCTCCAGGCTTCACCACCCTGCCATTGTACTCATTAATGAGCATTTTTAAGTTGGAGAGTTTGTGCTACAGCTCATCGGGGAAGTAGAGCCATAGGCATTCGCGTTCCTTCCCGTACAGCATCTGAGTTACAGTACTGTAAGTAGTGGTGGGCGAAGAGGCCCAAATTTGCTCCGTGAAGTGATTCACTGAGTAACGCGGAATCCGCGAAAGAAATCCACAATGTGAAGCGGAGTACTTCGCTTCATAATGAGGTACGCGAAGTCCACTGAAACCAATGACTTTGCATTATTCCTCCTTCCCCAAACCACTTCTCCACCAATTTTAAGGCGAAGCACATTGAAATCAATGTAATTCGCCTCATTTCACCCTGTAATTGAGCTCCAAATGAAAATGTTGCAGTTATTCAATGGGATTGCAGGTCACATGAGCTCTAGATTGTTCGGCACAGCCTCAGTTCTGACCTGGGTAGTGTGTGTGCAGTGGTAGCTGGAGATAGTTTGCTCTCAGAGCTCTGAGATTCAAAACCTCTAAAAGCTGTTTAAAATGTCTTTTTGAGTAATATTTTTTGCTCAAAATTTAGTACATTGATTGTAGGAAACCCTTCTGTGCTTATATCATCGTGTGTTTATTGTTGTGTGTAGATTTTGAATGTTAATTTAGAACAGTCAGTCTGTGTACTGTGAAGTGTGC
Source organism: Neoceratodus forsteri (assembly GCA_016271365.2). Classification (NCBI taxonomy): domain Eukaryota; kingdom Metazoa; phylum Chordata; order Ceratodontiformes; family Ceratodontidae; genus Neoceratodus; species Neoceratodus forsteri. Next base: position 1,134,292,289 of record CM057455.1, on the reverse strand, counting down.
TTTGGGGAGGGGCGTATTTGTGGTGTAGATAGATTAACTGGGAGAAAAAGTCAGTCTTTCTGTTTTGGTTATATTTTTCTTGTATAACTGTGTTAATGTACACACAGTAATATTTTCAGTAATTCTTGACATATTTTTGCTGATTGTTGTGGTGCAGCAGTGTATAATTTCAGTTTGTTTAAAACATTTGGTTATATTACTAAAGGTTTTCAATTTGCTACGCATTACTTGTAGTGTGTGTGAGGTGTATGTGATGCATGCCATTAAACCAGACACCTTTTATTGTGTTACAGAGTAATTGCAGCAGTGTGAACCTGCTATCCACTGCACCTGCATGAATTTTTTCTACTGCTTTGTGGTATCTTTACTGGTAGTGGATTGTTAGTGCCATGCACTAATCCCCAACTGGCAAAATGTATTCCTTTCAGATTTGGATTTGTGACTTGTGAGCACTGGTTAGGTGGTGTTGTGCCTTTTCGTATGCATCCTTTGAGTGTGCAATGCAATCTTAATCTGTCTGTGCATTTGCATGGCACCATTAATTCTGGGAGACTGCATTTCTTGTTACGCTCTCATTTCACTCCGCCAGCACTGGGGAATTTTCTGGACACAAGACAGTAGCATTTTGGGGATGCACATTAATTCTGGTGACTGTGTGTGACCTGACCAATGTGCATATGACTGAGTGAGCCATTAATTCTGGGAGACTTTGCATTTTTGTTACACTCTCATTTCACTTCATCAGCACTGGGAGTTTTCTGGACACAAGACAGTAGCACTTTGGGGATGCAAATTCATTCTGGTGACTGTGTGGGTGTGATGCATCCAGTATTGTTGTCACTCCACCTTACTCTGCTTAAGGCAGAATGACAATGTGAAGTAATAATAACAAGGCAAAGTGAGCCTTTCCATGGGGCACTCTGCATAGTGAAGTGCCAATGAGTGGCCATTTGCATTCACTTTGCCAGCAGATTTTAAATTGCTGCATCTCTAGCTATATAGTTGTCTCAGCTGCCACCCAAACATAGCATTCATTTCTATTGAAAGGCAACAAGCACAACCACATGACCCTGTGCAGCCATAAAGGAGCCCCACAGGTAGTAGAGGCAGAGGTGGTAACAGCCAGAAGTTTGTGCTACAGATGCAGGAGAAAGAAACACCTTAGAGACACACCCTAACAGATACATATTGTGACTAGGTGCAAGGTCCTGCTGGTACAGGTGGTGCTACCATGGTCCCAGTTGCAGGACTGACTGCTTGCCCTCACTGGGAGTGCTGGTTCTGCTACAACTTTTGCAAGACTGTAAAAGTGTCCTGCTCCACTTACTATGGATCACCTGCTGTTGTTCTGTCTGCTGGGCCTTTTTTCTGTTATGTGTTTATCCTCCATAGCCCTGGCAGGCAGCTACAGCCCTCCAAACAGAGGGACTTCTCTCTGGTTCTGCTGCTCCCATGCTATGCAGTCCCCAGTAGTTCCCCATGGATTGCCCTCTGTGGCAGGGCCAGGAGGAGGTGCTGCCCCCCCAAGAGACCCTGAACCCGGGACAGCTTCCAGGAGTGGCGGACCATCATTGAGCCTGCCTGGCTTGTTTTCCTCCATGTTTGCCCATCCCCTTCCCTTCCAATGTGAGGACATTGGAGCAAGTCTTCTGACCCACATTGCCCTCCAGCCACCACCAGGGGTGGTCAATGAGCAGGACAACTAGTCTCCCTCCCTGAGAGAGAGCAGTTTTCTGGACACACAATCCTCTCTCCCACCCGCCTGCCAGGTTCGTTCCCGAACAAGGGTCGCCGGCATGGCGCAAGGTGCAGCGACCAGCACCTCAACCTCCATCACCATGGGACCAGCTTGCTGGGCCTTTTATATAATTTCTGCAGCTGTGGCAAAAATGTTGCAGATTTTCAGCACTTGCAGATTTGAACAACTTGCCTGTTTTGTGATTTTCCACACCTGTGGAAATTTTGACTGTGAATATGCTGCACTTGCATTTCCACAGTTTTGCAAGCCTTTTTTCTGCACTTGCAGAATTTTTTTGCTCTCTTTGTAAATCTGGCCCTAACTTTTTTTTTGTTATTGGCCCATGTAGCTAAGGAGTTTATATTTTCAGGAAATTTGCAACAGCCTCTTGATTTGTTATTATAGTTCCTAATTTTATGCCATCAGTGAATTTACTTAGCCAAGTGGTGCCATTATATTGAATTGATGAGACAAAAATATTAAACAAAACTGGACCCAAAACTGACCCCTGAGGAACACCACTGTCAACCTCTGCCCATTTTGAGTAATGACTCCTTATACAAACCCTCTGTTTTCTCCTCGCTGGCCAAAGTCAAACCCGGGTAGTTAATTTTTCATTTATTCCTATTTCCTTTGATGTTTTGATCAGTTCACTATGTGACACTGTGTCAAAGGTCTTTGCAAAATTTACATATAGCACATCGATTGGAATGTCTAAGTCCAAGGCCATACTAACTGGTTCAAATAAGTATAAAAAGTTGGTTAGGCAAGATCCACCTATTTTTGAATCCATGCTGGAAGGCCTCCTTTAGGCTGTCTGTGTCTAAAAAAAAAGTTCTATTTCATCCTTAAGCTTCCAACATTTTACCAGCTATAGAGGTCAAGCTGCTTTCTGTAGTCTGATTTCACACCCTTCTTGTCACTGTCCAGTCCTCAACCAGTTTACATTCATCAAAGGATTTCTGAAAAATTACTGCCAAGGGCTCTGGTATCTCACTTGCTAACTCTTTAAGTAGTCTCGGACGTAGTCTGTCATGACCTTGGGATTTTGTTTGGTCCAATTTCAGCAATCTGGTCATAACATTGTCCACATAAACTTTAATGTGAGTAGAACTACTGAGTACTTTCTTACTGATATCAATGTTCTCACTGATGTTATAGGCACTTTGAATGAATTCATTAAACACCTCAGCCATCTTCTGATTATGAGTTACTATAGTATTGTCTTTGGTTATAGGGCCTATCTGTGTTTTAGTTTTCTTTAGGGACCCAATGTAATTAAAAAAGGATTTCTTATTATCCTTAGTTTCGCGTGCCAGTTTTCTTTTAAAGTTAATTTACCTAATGTTATTGCTTTTTTTATACTTATCTTATATTTCCTCTGTCACTGCACTCTCTTTGTCCTAGTGTATGCTTTTTTTTCTTTGCCCTTAATGCTCTTTTAACACATTTAGTGAACCATGGTGATATTTTACCTCTATTGTTATATTTCCTTCTGACCTGGATATAGTTATCAATTGTATGAGTCATGAGGAATTTAGCATAACTAGATATGTCCGTATTCCAATCTTGATCTGAAATCCAAGTTTCAGTAATATAACAGATGTCAATATCTCTACTATCAAGAATGTATCTTAATTCATCCAGTTTATTTGTTAAACTTCTGGCATTAGTTAATAACATTTTAATTTCCTTTGGGTTGTCTGGGAGGACAGGATTTCCAGCCTATATATTAGTACCAGAAATTGAAAAGGTATTTAAGTTACTGTGTTCTGGATTTATGTTACTTATTTTTTTCTTTTTCCTTTGTATCTTATTTTTGTTATTTCTCCTTTTGGGTGCTATTTTATTTTGAGTATTTGAATGTTTGTTTAGATATGATGAAAATTTAAGTGCACTCCCCCCATATCTTAGTTTAAAATTATGTCAATGTAATTAATCAGCTGTTGACCAAGGAGTTGAGTTCCCATTTTATTTAAAGGTAGTCCATCACCACTATGCAGTTGGCTATTGTGAGCAGATTCTTCCCAATGGGTTATACATCTGATGCTTTTCTTAGTGCACCACTGTCTAAGCCAACTGTTGGTCAACTTTAGAATACATTTTTGTTGATATGTTGCTCTGGGGATAGGGAGAATCTCTGAAAATACAAAGCCACAGCCTAAATGTATAAGTTTATTGGTTAAATTAATTATTTCCTGCTTTATCTGTTGGGGGTGCTGATGGAAAATATTGTTAGCCCCAGCATGAATAATCACATATTTTTTAGCATTTTTTTGGGCAGAGTATGTCATTAACCATTTTTGTTATATTGGATATTTTAGCTGCACTAAAGCAGGACAGAGTTCTATGTGCTTTGTCTTTATCACAGATTGCTCTGTCAAGTCCTTTAACAGTAGAGTCCCATAGGACAAAAACTTTAGTTTCATCTTGTTGGGTTACCTCAACTTTCATGTTTATACATGACATGCAAGGATCGACTGGCCCAGAAGTATTGGGTGTGGTGGCCAGTATTATTAATGGTAACTCTGGGGAGTTTTCCTTTAGGTTAGCACCCATATTTTGAGTCAAGTTGTTTACTGCTATGATTGTAGGAGGTATTATTTGATCCTCAGAAGTGATAGATGCACTCACTGTTTCTTCCTGAGTGACATCATATGCTAAGGGGTCAAACATATTAGAAATATTTAAACTGAAATGATTTGCTTTTCTGCCTCTCTTTTTTTGGGACATTTCAGGTGTTGAACCTGATAGCAAACATCCTCTGAATTAGTACTATCTTCATCTTCCCTTCACCTTTTTTTATTTGGTGGAATAGGGTATACATGGCTGAGAGTACTATCACAAGTTAGATTGTTAATTAGAGAATGCTGAATACAAGAAGAGTTTATTTCATTTTGCACTGGGTGTGCCTGAAGATGAACCTGAAAATGATCAGCCACATCTAATTGGATTTGTTCAATCTCACCAAGCCTTTTGTTAAACTGGGCTATAATGCTTGACATGTCAGCATTTTCAGTGCATTTGGAGCAAGTAAACAGATTAATTGAAGGACAAGCGAGGGTTACCTTATACATATTGCAGGACAGGCAAAGAATGCCGAAGTGTCCTTTAGTTGTCTCAACAATAGTATCTATAGTTTATTTACTGTAGCCAGAAAGTGACAAGAAACTGAGAGAGGGTATAGTAGATGGTGAGAAATAAAGTTATTTTAAACAATTTCAACTGAATACAAGCTGTGGTCTGATATTGACAGAGCTACTTACTACTGTGCAACATTTCCCCTGTATCTCACCTTACTCACCTGACACACCTAACAGTCACAGATGTGCATGTCTTTGCACATGTCTTTGTGCATGGAGATGTGCGCTACACCAAGATCGCCCTGCTCGTCTTGTCCTGCTCTCCGTGGGCTATGTTTTATAGGAATTAGTGACCCAGAAGTAGAAATCCTTGGACACAGGACTCCTCATAGACAAGTTTGCTCAAAATTATTAAAATAGAGCCAAGACCATAGCAAATAAGCACATTAGATGTTTAAAGGCTGCAATACATTATATGGATGCCCCAAAAGAAATGTAAATAGTTTTGTAGCACTTTTTAGTTGGTCATGGACACCAACAGAACTACTGGCTCTCTTTCTGGTTCCTGTATATAGGAACTAGGGCTCCAGGCATTTAAAATCACAGAAACAATTCAGAAGTGCAATAATCAGTACATTTACACTAAATACACACACTTGGAGGGCATATGAGGAGTGCAACTGAATAAAAGTTTTGGAAACAAACCGCCCTGCTTACCGAGGGCTATGTTTTATAGGAGGTAGTGACCTGGAAGTAGAAATCCCGGGTCACAGGACTACTTGTGGACAAGTTTGCTCAAAATTATTCAAATAGAGCCAAGGCCATAGCAAATAATCACATTACATGTTTAAAGGCTGCAGTACAGTATATGGATGTCCCAAAAGAAATTTAAATGGCTTTGTGGCACTTTATAGTTTGTAGTGGACACCAACAGAACTACTGGCTCTCTTCCTGGTTCCTGTATATAGGAACTAGGGATCCAGGCATTTAAAATCACAGAAACTATTCAAAAGTGCAACAAACAGTACATTTACACTAAACACATACACCAGGAGGGCGTATGAGGAATGCAACTGAATAAAAGTTTTGGAATTTTGACCCCAAATTAACAACATTGCAATATCTTTTTTTTTTTTTCATTAACATTTTCTTTATTTCAGGCAGATATACAGCAACATAAAGAAAACAACATTGCAATATCTTTACAGCACCTCATGACTGTGATAGCTCTCATTTTTTCAAATCCTGTCCAAAATGTTTTTTCTTTTTGTTTTACATCCTGAAAGGTGATTTTGCAGTCCCTGTGCAAAATGGCCTTTCTGGCAACATTTGAAAATTTTCTCTGCCCTTGTTAATGAAATGTGATCATAAGAAGGCCATGTTGAAAATTTGGTACAAAAATATTAAACAATAACCAAGTTATGAGCCCATGCAGAATTTTGCTAATACAGGTTCATAACTTTGGTAATTGTCAATATTTTTACCCCATATTTACAGCATAGCCATATCTTTACAGCACCTCATGAATGTGACAGCTATCATTGTTCATCTTCAGCCCAAAATGTGTTTATGTTTTCTAAAAGTTGATTTTGCAGTCCCTGTGCAAAAACACCTTTTATCCAGGAGTTGAACATTTTGACTGCCTCTCATGAGGCAGGGTCATAACAAGGCTATGTAGAAAATTTGGTGCAAAAACATTACAAACCAACACATTTATGAACTTATCTTACATTTTGCAAATGCACGCTTGTAACTTTGGTAGTTTACAGTATTTTTACACCAAATTCCACTGCTGCAGCCCTTTTTTTATATTTAGAAAGCTTTATTCAGTTTTGTTATAGATCCATACATGAAACTATATACTGTACAGCACAAGGCAGCACAACAACTTATGCAAGCAATAATACCCAACAGGGTGGGTGGTATTGGGCAATACCAGACCACCTAGGGGCATAATGAGGCCCAGCATTGCAGGCGGAGGGCCTCATAGCCCCTGGAAGGTTCAGTATTGCCCATACCGCCCACCCTGGAGGGTATTATTGTGCTTAGAAGTTGGGCAGCCTGTGACAGTCTTGTATGTGTTTTTACAAAATTAAAGAAAAAATTAAATATATAGTAAGACTGGCTTTTAAGTCTTTTGCTTGTCAAGTAGTCCCTTCCTTTGTATGCGATTCCATGTCTTGTTGCCACTCCCCCCAGAGCTCCATTCTGGTACTTACCCCCACTCCTCCCCACCCACTTCTTAACAGGACGCTGTGCTATGTTTTCTTCCCCAGCTTGTTAGACCTGCCACATAAACCTGGAAGTTGGAACACAGCATTGTGATTGTGGAAATTAGAATTAGAGGTAAATTTATTAAGTTATTACAAGGGGATTTATGTTTAGGAAAAAACACAGATCTGTTGTTTTACTGGGATGGGTTATGTGAGTGAGGTGCCGTGAGCTTGTTGGAATCCACTACAACATAAACCCAGAAGTGCAGAGAAACACACACAATGTGGCAAGGCAGCGCTGTAAATTTGTTTTTCCATTGCCCATTCTTGCAGACATGCCATGAAGATGATCGGTATCAGGGATCTGTCCAGGGGTCATGGAGTTACAGACATAAAGGTAAATGTCTGGTGATAGTTTGAGTATCAGGTTTGTCTGCTGGAACACAATACCATGATCACAAAAATTTACTTCAGAAGTAGAAATTTTGTAAAGTCAGCAGAAGGGGAGATATGTTAGAAAATCTCAGATCTCTATGTGTTTTTCTGGAGCCATGTCTGTGAGGTGGCCAGTGTCTTGGTAGCAGAACTTGTGTATAAGGAGAAGCATGCACTGTGGTTTAAAAAAAATCACACTGCTGGCTATGGGGAGCTGATCACACTGACGGTTTACCCTTACTTTTGAAATGTGTGGTTTTGTTGTCATTTTTTTTAATTGTGTGACAAGTGAGCAAGTGGAGGCTGGTGTGTGAATTAAGGAGTGTCGGTTGGGTAGTATCGCTCATTAAGCGAGAGTGAAAAATAGCGGCAGTTTTAAAATTGACTAGGGTACTTTCAGCCAATGGACAATCAGGATGTGTACAAGGATTCTTGAATGGGCAAAGGGGCATCATTTGGGCTGGGGCTTTTTATTTGGTGGGCATCTATTGTCTGATAGATGCCCACCTAAATAAGTGTCTCAGCCAATTAGAAAAGATAATTGTCTTTGCCCATTTTCTAAATACAATACACTACATTATACATGCAACCATCCACCCCCCCCCACCTCTTGGCAACGGCTTAGCTTAGACATATTACTCTAAATTTATTCATCTTCTAAGATGTTCATAATGCATACAGAGTTTGTAATTTACTCCACCTTTTATCAAACCTCGACATAAAGTTGTTAACACTAGCTGTAATCTTTTCCACTAATAAACTGAATAGTAGTTCCTGTAGCCATTCATTGTATGTGATTACTTTGTTATCCAGCCAGTGCCTGAGGACTAGTTTTTTGACTGACATGGCCATCATATTAATATGAAACATTCTTTCTGTTACCACTATAGAGGAGTAATCTCCCAGCAGACAAGCTAATGACTCAACATGTTCTGTTATACCTAGTAAGGGATCAGCCCTTTGTTTTATTGCAGCCCAGAGGGGAGCTGTTTTGGGACACTCCCAAAATATATGGTATAATGATCCTGTACCTGTCCTGCATCTATTGCACAGTGCATTGAGGTTTCTGCCTATTTTGGCCATTTTCTCTGGTGTATAGTATGTATTGTGGATAATCTGATACTGCATTAATCTCAGTCTATCTTGGTATGTATATCTCTGTACATCTTGTCATATTTTAGGCCAATTAAATGTTCTACCTGGAAATACCTTTTCCAAGTATTTAGAGGTTCCTACCATGTTTGGGAAAGCTTGCTTCAAAAGAATGGAGTATATCCCTGAGATGGCATGCCTGCCTGTAATAAGTAAGTTGAGCTGTCTCAGGGCTTTCCCTTTTTTTGCCAATCCAATGTTGAATCAGTAATTAGCTACCATATGCCTAAGTTGTGATATTTTAAAGCTGAATTTGGGGTCCAGTTTGTTATTTTTCATGATGTCAGTCATAGTCTGGGTTCTTCTATTCTCCCACAAGTCTATGATCCTTTTTTCTGATAACTGAGGAATCCACTTATTACTAACCATTTGTCCCCCTATTTTAAGATTTGGGTTTCCTACTGTCGGTTGGTACAGATCATGTGGGTTAACATAAGATAAAGCGGTACACATCTGTGTGTGAACTCTTACCGATGTTCCAATTGGATTGTTCCTGACTGTGTGGGGGAGTAACTTGAGAGAAATGTATAGCAGGGCTTCCAGTATGAGTTTTGAGGCACCTATCATATCCTTTTCTAGAAGTAACCATATAGGCGTGTACTGGGTTTTGACACTGTCCCTATTCAGGATCATCCATTTCATGGATTTTGCTGCCTGGCTAGCCTAGTAATATATCTTGAAATGTGGGAGTATCAAGCACCCTTTATTCTTGGGAGCTGCTATTTTATCGTAGGCCAATTGAGACTGTTTTGTTTTTCCAAATAAATTTTATCAGCAGGGAGTGGAGCTTAGCGAACCATACTTGGGGCAATGAATGATGTATCATGTTAATGGGGTTAAAAACACATGGCAGCACATTCATTTTAACTAAGTTAACCCTTCCCCAAAGGGACATCAGTATTTTGTCCCATCTTTCCTGGCCTTGTTTTATGACTTCTACTATTTTATCTAAATTACTCTATCTGGAAGATTTAGTGCTCCTTGTTAGATTAATACCGAGATACTTCAGTTGTTTGCTTTCCCATTGTGCCCCTAGATCCTCAAATTACTTTTTATGGGATGTCATATTTAAAGGGAATATTTTCATTTTTTCCAAATTTAACTTGTAGTTAGATAGTGCTCCAAATTCTTTAATCACTTGTAGAGTTTTAATTATTGAGGCCCTTGGGATCACTAAATGTAATAATATATCATCAGCATATGCTGATAGCTTAAGATCCAGATTCCCAACCTTAATCCCTTGGATTTCAGACTCAGTTTTTATCCGGATTAAGAGGGGTTCCAAATATAAATTTTACAGTAATGGGGAGAGTGGGCAACCTTGTCTGGTGCCCGAAGAAAGGGGGAAGCTGCATGAGAAAGTGCGGTTGCAGTATATGCGTGCCCTAGGAGTCAAGTATAATGCCTGGACTCATTGCACAAAGAGAGGAGGGAAGCCAAAACTATGCATTACCCGATATAAAAATTCCCAATCTGCTCTGTCAAAAGCTTTGGCTACATCCAGTGACATCAGAACCACCTTTATGTTATTATCCTTGGCAAAAGAAAATATATGATCTAATTTCCTGAGATGGTCAGAGGATGACCTTCCTTCCATAAACCCCAGTTGTTCTGCACAAATGAGTTTGGGCATTACCTGGTTCAGTCTACTGGCCAAGATTTTTGCCAGTATCTTAAGATCATAGTTTAGTAGTGAAATTGGTCTGTAGTTTGATACCAGTTCTGGGTCCCTCCCCTCCTTCTGCAACACCACAATTAGGGTTTAAAATAATTGGAGGTCACTGCATTCTCCATCCAATACGCTGTGAAATAAACTAAGCAACCATGGAGACAGTTCCTTCCCTAGTTCCTTGTAGAAGTTTGGGGAAAACCCATCTGGCCTAGGCGCTGTATCTAATGGCAGTGTATTAATTGTTCCTAGTATCTGTTGTTCTGAGATGGGGGATAATATTTGCAGTTTCTGCTCTTCGGTCAGACTGGGAAGAGATAGCTCAGATAAGTAAGAGTCAATTGTTGCTATCGTTGGGGGATCTGACCTAGCCCTATAGAGTTTTGAGTAGAATTCCTGGAATTCTGTTGCTATGTCCTTAGGGTTCGTTTTGAGAGTGCCATCTACTCTAGATTGTATTGCTGTAACCCCCCTTGATGCTTCCTGTTGCTTTACCCGCAGGGCAAGAAGTTTCCCTGCCTTTTCTCCCTGATCTATATATTTGGATTTGTTTTTTATAATGGCATATTCTGCTTTCTCACTCAATAGGTCATTCTAGCTTGCTCGAGGGTGGATTAGTTCCTGCTTTTGCATGTCACTGGTTAAAGGACTTAAGTTTTTTCCAACTGTCTAATACTTTCCAATAAAGATAGTAAGTGTTTCTATCCATTTCTCTTGCGTCTAGAGGCTATTTTTATTAACTCTCCCAAAAGGAAACATTTTAAACCTCCCCATTCCATATCCACTTGAGCCGTGGTTCCCGGATTGTAGAGTGTGTAGTGCTCGATACCCTCCTTTATTTTCTCTAATTTGTTTTTATCTTTCAGCAAGTGGTTATTTAATTTCCAGACTGTATCGACATTCTTATTGGGGCACCAAGTTACCATGCAGAGCACTGAAGAATGGACTGATATTACCTCTGGAGAGATCTGACATTCCATCAGGTCCGGTATAATATGGGTACTGAGCACATAATGGTCAATACAAGAAGAAGTTCTGTGTATTGCTAACCTAAAAGTGTATTCCCTTCCCTTCAGGTGCAAAACCCTCCAAGGGTCACGTAGCCCTAACTTGTCCAACATATCTCTAATGGCCCACTGAGCCAGGGATAACCCAGCTTTTATTTTGCCTGTTCTATCCACATCTGGTGTAAATGGCAAGTTCCAGTCCACCCCCCCCCAGTGTCAAAGCATATGATAGAAAGGGTAGCAATATATTCAATACGTCCATAAAAAAGGGAGGGGTGTCCATGTTAGGACCATATATACGGATCTCAACATAATCTCCAATCTCTCCAGTGTGCCACATACTACCAGGTATCTCCCAAGCAGATCCCTGATGCACTGGTTGCATTGGAATCCCACATTCCATGACATCAGAATTGCTACACCTTTATTCTGGCTGGATGACCCGGCTGAGAACACTTGACCTATCTGCAGCCTACATAGCAGGTGTGCTTCTGTGCCTTCTCTTCAGTAAATACTGAGCAAAAGTATCTATTTAGGATAGATGCCTTTACAGGGTCCTCCTCCTCACATGCTCCCTTTTCTCCATTGCTTAGCATACTTCTCTGGACTTTCTCCTTTCACTAATGTATCTATAGAAAGTCTTGTCACCTTTTTTACTGTTTGTGCTAGTGTTTCCTCAGTTTGGGACTTTGCCTGCCTTACTGCCTTACCTGCTTCCTTAGGCAGTTTGGTATGCCTCTCATATCTATCCCGCTGTGTTCCTTTATATTTTCTGAAGGCCAGCCTTTTGGCTCTGACCTTTTGCTACTGTATTTGAGAACCAAAGTGGTTTCCTTCTTCTTTGCACTCCTTTTCTGTCTAACACAATGGATGTTGCTTCAAGTATTGTATCCTTAATGCTTGCCCACTTTGCCTGTACCTTCTCACCTGTGTTTCTTTTGCCAGGGCTAGCTTAACTCTGTTGGCCATCTTATCAAAGTCAGCTCCTCTGAAGTCCCATATTTTGCCTTGAATGGGATGTTTAGATGTAGTAGCCAATTGAACCATACCATGTGATGGTCACTGGCCCCCAGGTGACCTTCTACCTGGAGATCTGTATCCTTCTTTGTTAGTCAGTACTAGATCTAGGATAGCCCTGTCTCTTGTGGGTTGCTGTACCAGTTGTTTGAGGCCCTCCTGCAGGGAATCCACTATGAGTCTAGTTCTGGCAGATGTTCCTGCTGGTATTGACCAATCTGTATCTGCATGTTGAAGTCTCCCATTATCAGAACCTCCCTTTAGCTGTCATGTTTTGTATATCTTCTAACAGTAATGTGTCTATGTCCTCCTCTGGTCTGGGGCCTGTAGACAACCCCAGTTCTTATGGCTGTCCCATTTCCTGTTTCCAGGGTGACCCACAGTTCTTCTGTCTTATGTGTATTCTGAATTTCTGTAGCTTTGATATTTTCATTAACATACAGGGCCACTCCTCCCCCTTTTGCACCTCGTCTCTTCTGAACAATACATAGCCAGGTACTGAAGTCTCCAAGTGTGATTACTGGTAAACCACGTCTCACTAATTGCTACTATGTCCAGTTTAGCCTCTGACATTATTGCCTGCAGGTCTGGTATCTTATTTCCAGGCTGTGAGCATTTGTATACATGATTTTCCATTGGCCAGATTTTTGGTGTGTTAGTTGTTGGGTGAAGTTTGGCATTACCCCTGTGCATCGTATGGGGAGACAAACCTTTTTTCTTACCTGGTGATGCAAATGAATGGCAAACACGCTGAATTCCTGTTTGACCACTAGCTGAGGGGGGAGGGGTGTTCTTCCCATTCGACGTATGGGGTGCTGCACCCCTCTCCCCATTTGCTAGTTTAAATATTCTGCAAAGACGTCAAACTTCTGCCCCAATGCACTGACTCCTCTTTAGTCAGATGCAGTCCATCAAATTTAAAGAACTTCGCCCCAGAACTGTGCCAGTTCCCTACAAATCCGTGTCCTTTTCTGGCACCAGTCCTTGAGCCACGTGTTTAGCTCCCTATCTCCCTTCTCTGACCTTCCGTCCATCTGCTCCTTCTCCCAGACTGGCAGGATCTCAGAGAAGGAGATGCCGACTAAATAGATGATAGTTTGTCACCCAGCCTAGTCAGGTGTTCCTTGGTCTCCACAACTGACCGGTTGGCGAGACTATTAGTCCCTATGTGTACTAGGACATCAATGTTTTCTCCTGCTTTGTGAACAATCTTAGCAATGCGGTCAGTGTCTCTCCATGCTGATGTACCTGGGAGACATCTGACCATCACCCCTGGCTGGAGATGGGTATCAACTCCCCGAATCATGGAGTCTCCTATGATCAGTAGTTTTTTGGATTTCCTTTGTGCTTGTTTAGTTTTGGTTCCTGATTTGGGTGAGTATTGTTGTGCTAGTTCCTGTGCTGCAGTGTCCTGCTCTGCAGTGTCTTCTGCCTCTTTATTTGATTTCAGAGATAGAGGCAGATACCTGTTTGTAGTGTTTATATGGTTTTCGGAGGTAATGTGTTGGAGAGCAGAGAGTGATGGGGCACCTGATTTGCTCCTCCTAACCACCTGCCAACCTCCTGGACCAACTACCCTCTGCGGTCGAGGTTTTTCTGTTGGATGCTGGGGAAATGGCGGGTGGTTCTTATAATGTATGTCCTACAAGAGCTTGCTAAGCTCAGGGTGGATAAGGCAATGGGACCTGATGGCATACATCCCAGGGTACTAAAGGAGCTAAAGGAGGAACTAGCAGAGCCATTAGCAGAATTGTTTAGTGAGTCTCTGAGCACAGGAGAGGTCCCAGAAGACTGGAGAAGGGCTCATGTGATCCCACTCCACAAGAGTGGTAGCAGGGAGGAGGCGGGGAACTACAATCGGGCCAGTCTACCCTCAGTAGTGGCAAGATTATGGAGGCACCTCAAGGAAAGGATAGTGCAACACCTGGAATCCATAGGGCACAGGATCCAAGACAGCATGGGTTTACAAAGGAAGGTCCTGTCAAACTAATCTCATAGATTTCTTTGACTGGGTAACCAGTGGTGGACCAAGGGGAGCAGTTGATGTCGCTTACCTTGACTTCAGCAAAGCTTGACACTGTTCCACATAGAAGATTGATAAATAAGCTAGGTAGGCTCGGGTGGTCAGAAGTTGGTCAACTGGGTGGCAAACTGGTTGACTGGCAGAAAACAGAGAGTGGTGGTAAATGGTATACAGTCAGAAGAGATGCAAGTCAGCAAGTGGTACTTCAGGATCAGTCCTGGGGCCAGTCCTATTCAACATCTTCATTAGTGACCTCCAGATGGACTAGAGGGTAAGGCTTGTCTGTTTGCAGATGACACCAAGATCTGCAACAGAGTAGATGATCCAGATGGGTGGGCAGAATGAGAAGAGATCTGGATAAACTAGCAGAATGGTCAGAAGAGTGGCAACTGGGATTTAATGCAAAGAAGTGCAAAATCATGCACATAGGGAAGAGAAACCCTGAAGCCACTTATAGGCTGGGAGGGGAGTTGCTAGCAGTCACAAAGGAAGAAAGAGACTTGGGCATCATCATCACTGATGACCTAAAATCATCCAAGCAGACCTCTAAAGCAGTAGGTAAGGCTAGGGGTGTTAGGGTGTATAGTAGGGTATCATAAGTCGTAAGAGGGAGGATAATCCCTCTGTACAAGATATCATTAGGGCCCCATCTGGAGTACTGCGTGCAGTATTGGAGGCCACACTTCACAAGGACATTAACTCAAATTGAGGCAGTCCAGAGAAGGGCAACCAAAATGGTGCAGGGACTGCATCAGAAGACATATGAGGACAGATTAACGGAGCTCAATATGTATACCCTTGAGCAAAGGAGGAGAGAGTGATATGATCAGACATTTAAACACCTTAAGGGCATAAACAAGGTGAAAGAGTCTAACATGTTTAAATATAAGAAAAATAGCAGGACAAGAGGACACAGCATGAGATTAGAGGGAGGCGATTAAGGGGAATGTGAGGAAATTCTTTTCACAGAAAGGGTGGTAGATGCATGGAATGGCTTACCACAAGAAGTGGTGGCTATGAATACAGTGCAGGGCTTCAAACAGGCATGGGATAGGCATAAGGGAGCAATACAAATGACTATGAATAGATAGGTCACTGACAGAGCAAAGGCCGATGGCACATTTATAAGGTAGAAAAAGAAATGGGCAGACTGGATGGGCCTTGCGGTCCTTATCTGCCGTCAACTTCTATGTTTCTATGTTCTATGTTTCTAATAGGTGTGTTTGTTCCCCAAAAAATATTTGGCTCTTAATCAGTTGCAAGTGTTTCAGAACTCTATATTGTTAGTTTTTATTTCTTAACCCTTTTACATTCCATGCATTAACATAATCCGATTAGCCATTTCAATGTCTGAAGGTGAAGAAAGAGTGGCATAAAAATAAATCACAACACATTCCCTTTGTTAGTCATTGCCAAGGTGTCCCACCCTTCTCCCCCCACCATGTTCCTCTTATATACAAGCACATTCCACTCCAGTCCCACCTTAATCCCCCCTTACCCCAATGTTTCCCTTCACCAACATGTTTTGCATGTGTACTTGTTTCCTTTGAGCCTGTAAATATCTAAAAGATTCCTTAGCCCTTCCATCCTTGAGTGGCCTAAATACTTTTTGCTTTGGTAAATAAAGGAACCCCTCCCTCAATATGGTAGATGATGCTGTCAGTCTCCACTAGCCTCAGATCTCCCACTTCCCCCACTCCACTGGAGGTGCCCCCCTCCATTGTAACATCTTGTTTGCCAACTTGAAAATAAGTAGAAAGCAATAAAGAATAACACATGTTGTGTATTTGGAAAGAACTGGAGAATAGAGAACCCCCCAAAAGAAAAAGTAAAACCCCTTTGATAGGCCTGCCTCTGTAGAAACACATACTTCTCCTCCCATTTGTCTTTCCACTTTTCTTCTAAGATCTGAACTGATTCTTTACCCCTCCTGAAGTTGCCCTAAAAATAGAAACATCCTGTCTTCCCAAATCCAACATTTTTTATAGCCTAATTCGGCTTTCCTGATAATTTCCGTGAAATTGGTATTCATTCCTTCTAAATTGTGAATCTCGCATATCCTTATGATCAGCCTTATTGTTTCCCTTAAACCCCCTGGAGATGTAGACACCACAAACTCTTTTTGGAATCTCCAAGGTCTGAAACCTATTTAGTTCTAAAAAAACTATCTATGCTAACTTGCTCTTCTAATTTAACCTATAGTAAACTTATCCCTTAGTTCCTCCATTTGGTGCTATGCACCTAACTTGGCCATTACAGCACTTAACTTGTCATCCTTAAAGACAATAGCCACTACATCCTAAAAAAGAAAAGAGAGATGACAATGGAAAACAAATAAAGTCACATCGCTTTGATAACTGGAGTCCCCTTGAACTCATTTTCTTCACTGAGAGGAATCCACATAACTTTTGCCTTGCAGTTCTGCACACAACCGTGTGGCCCATTCTGCGATCTGCACCTCCTCTGCATCACCACAAATGTGCGAACCCTCAAAAGGTTGCAGGCACTGTTTAAACTGATCACAAAAAACTGTCAGACACGGTTCTCCATATACTGGGGCTGGCAAATGTTCCCCGATGTAAAAATGATCCCTTCCTAATAGTATGGATTCCAAGTACAAAATCATATCACTTCAAAAGTCACATATGATACAGATCACCGTATGACTCCCAGGCCCCCTTGCCACTAAGAAGTGAAGTTCTGCTTGTATGCCAGCCATAGTAGTACTGCAAACTCAATTATATGTCAGGCAAACAACCTCAGTTGCTTCTTATTTATCCACTTCACTAAAAGCTAGACTTCCTTTCCTTTTCTATTCCACATGCTTACATTCCTCCTGCAAGTGACTTACATTTTGAACAGGTCTGGAAGGAGTTTCTGTAGGTCTTGTACTACTTGTTCACTGGTTTCATATGAGTGCCATTTGTCCTGGATTTTAACTTGAGTAGAGCCAGGTATAACATTTTATATGTCACTCCTGCCGGTATGAGCCAAGAGATAGTGGCATGGAAGGAACCTTGCTTGCCTGAATGAAGTTGGTAGATCCAGTGCAATACATACCTTGTTTCCCTCCCACATCACAGCTTGTACTTCCCCAAGGTTTGTTATAATATGCTGCTTGTCCAAGAAATTTAGGAGTTTCAGGAGGAAAGGCCGGGGTGGTGAACCTAGGTCCAGATTAGGGTGCAATGCCCTGTGAGCATGCTCCACCACATAGAATGGGCTGTTGAGAGATGGCCCAGCTATTTTTTCTAAGTACTTTTGTGCAAATATGATGGGTAAAGATCCTTCCTCCCCTTCAGGGAGTCCGATGACTACCAGGTTGTTGTGATGGCTCTGTCCTTCTAGGTCTTCTAACTTTGATTCCATCTTAGTGAGATGTCTCTTTATTACTATCAGTTCTGGATCTGTTACTTCTCTCCACTTCTCCAGTGAAATTGCTCTCGCTTCTTTGCCCTTTACTTGTTTGGATGCTTCCGCTATGTTGGATTTCTGTGAGGTTAGGAGAGCTATAGCTTCTTGAAGGGGTTTCATCTCCGATAGGAAGCTCTCTTCAGAAAATGGAGTTGGCACCACTTTGCTGAGCACTGACAGGGCCGCTTTAGAACTCTGCTGCTTAGGTTTCTTTGCAGCCTTGTCCGGTGATGTGGGAGGAGTGTGTCAGGGCAGTTGTTGCTGCATAGCGACCTCCATTCTGATAATTTTTAGGTTCCGCCACAAGTGGACCCTTTCAATACCCTTCAGGTATATTTCTTATCAGGTTTGCTGTTGAAATATGATGTTTTTAAGTGTAAATGTGGAGTGGGAGAGTCAGTGAAACACCAAGGCGCTGCTTGTCACTTGCCAGAATTCACGTGACCCCTCCACAGCTGCAGCCCTATCGGCTGTGTCCAGAATTTGTTTCAAATCCATGCCCACCTGTTCAAAGTGACTTTGGATTTCTGTTATGGTTTTCCTTCCTACATCATTGGTGCCTATATGCAATACCACCAATGATTCCTTACAGTTTTCGAGGAAGTCAATAAATGTGTTCCTTGTATCTTTTTGATTCCTGCCTGATACACTACAAACCACATCTGTGTCTTTTCCTGTACTCAAAATCATAATTATTCCATTTTGTCCCTCACAAGTCACTCAAATTTAATTCTACTGTCAGAAATGAGACCTAAAGCTTCTGTTATGAATATGAAACAAAAACACTCATTTAGGACATTTGCCTTCCCCGCATTGTCCGTCTCCTTTTCCTGATGTATCTGAAAAGGGTCTTGCAGTTTTCTGTAACTCCTACCACTATCCTTAGTTCAACATCAGTGTTTGCCTTCCTAATGAACTGTTTGCTTGTCTCCAGTTTTTCCTTGTACAACTACCAAGTGTCCTCTGATTGTTCCCCCTTGTAGGTCTCTAAAACTCTCTTTTTCATTGTCTCCCTCACCTGGCTGTTACACCAAAAGGGTCTGTTCTGTGTGTTAGACTTTAATATCCATAAATCAGTCCTGGGGTGCCCTTAGTACGACAGCTTTTATGACTACACATGACTACACATTTGTTGTCTTCCCCCATTTATATCATCTATATCATTCAATTTATCAGTGAATATTTCTTGCATTCTAGCAGTCTGTTTTACTAAATTCAAGGACCATGGTACTAGAGTTAATCCATTAGGCCTCCAGCACAATGTTGAATTTTATAGTATTATGGTCATTCAATTCTAAATGATCTTCCTCCCTAATGTCACATATTTTTTCCTGATTGGTCTTAATGAGTTCCAAGGTGTTTTCATCTCCCCTGTTGTTGCCCTTACCCCATTGGTTGAGACTAAAGTCCTGTGTAGCTTCCACAAACCGCTAGCTCTTAAAACTTTTAACCACTGGAATGTTCCATGCTATGTCTGGGAAATTCAAAATCTACCATGAATAAATACCTTTCAAAGCCTGCCTTCTTTATTTTTCTTTCCAAGGCTGCATCCATACTATAGCTAGGTGGTCTGTAGATCACTGTCATCCTAAGCTTTTGTCCCCTTACCTCTGTTTTAAGAAGCCACAGTGGCTGTACTCCCTTCCCCTCAGAAATGAACTTGTTTTTAACACTGCTTTAGACTCCTTTACATACAGCATACTGTCATTCTTAGGCAACCTTAGATTGCCATCCCTGAATGGGGTGCAGTTACAAACACTGAAACATAGAAATGCAGACTATGATGGTAAAACAAGACTTATTGTCCATCCAGACTGCTTATATTACGTTATCATTCCCCAGGATCTGTTGTCTTTGTGGGCCTTCTGTTACACTGTTCTCCCTTTTGTTAACTAATACATTCCTTAGGCTGCTGGACACTTTAGAACTCATAGGTTTTTAGGACAAGATATTGTGTCAGTGGCAGCTTAAGGGTTTTTTAATAGTGTTTCTGCCCCCACTTTCTGCTGAGTAGTTAATATTGCCTTGACTCACCCCAGCCATGTTTGAGGCCATTTATGGTGCTGTCACCCATTACCTCTGCTGGTGAACCATTCTATTGCTCAGCCACTCTTTCTGCTTGCTTGTTTATTGTTTATTGTTTGACTCAAAGAGCCTTCAACAGATACAGTTCTAAAATACCTTCAAGTTATAATAAATACATACAACATTTACATCACATGTAAAACATATACTGTACAATAAATCAGAATAAACAGTATTATTTGAGATTCCTTACTTCATATATTTTGCATCCTTGTTTCCTAACTAGTTCGAATAATCTATTGCACATCTAACCAGAGTATTGCACTTGTTACTTAATAACTATAACAATTAATAACGTAACACTCAAACCCCATATAGTGTATCATTGATTTTTTGTTTCTTTTTACTAATTGTCTTAAAATAATTTGCCAGTCTTTGAATGGACTAGCTATCCTCAGTCTGCAATATAATAGAGGTCAGTGTTTCTAGATCAAGCTCATATTTAGCATCCATAAAGGGTGTTAACCAGTACTTCCATTCATTTAAATACCAAGTACAGTGCCATGTGACATGTAACAAATCCTCACATTCTCCCCTTGTACAACTACATTTTTCATAAACTGATTTTTTTATATCTAAATCTCAACAAATTACCATCAAACTGTTCAAATTTGAACTTTACAAATATTTTCAGAACTTCCAGATCACTAAGTACATCGAAATAGCTTTTATAACCAAATTTTTCATTGTTCTTAGCAAACCATCTTGAATACTGGGAAGTTTTAATTTCTTTTAAATCTTGGTTTTGCCAAAAAGCTTTGATTTTTGAGAACAAATATTTATTATACTTGTGGCTCAGTTGAATATTCCTCTCTGTGTATTTTATTAACACATTAAATTTATATTTATTTATTATTGAGTATATTTTGAGTACCACAAATTTTTCCTGTATCCTAATTTGTACCAATTCTGTTTATCCTTTAGACACTGAGATGACATTCTAGTTTGTGAGAGCCTTGTTAATCTTAACCAAAAGCTAATTGTTTACATTCAAAAGTGCATTTATGTTTGTAATTCAGTTCAGATCTTATATATGTGGAGGGGCATAAATATCCCATCCCCATTATTTTTCTCAACATTTTAAATAATGGGACTACTAACTTTTCTCTGTACTTCACATCCCATACTTCTACTCCATATAAGAGCTGAGATTCTACTTTTACTTTTATCACATCAATTAAAGGCTTAATACTTGCTCCACCAAATCTATAATTAAATCTTGACAATGCCAAAACTGTTTTTTTTCCCATGGTTTGAAGAGTTATTTGGAACTTTGTATTCCAATTTCTATTTTCATTGAATTATACTCCAAGGTACACACAAGTTTTAACTATGTCTACTTTTCCTTTAGCAATTCTTCAATTTCTACTCCTATTACATCATTTGAATCCACATATTACCACTTTGGTTTTATTCAAATTAATTTTTAACTGTAATTCTTTTGAACCACTATCCAGCTTATTGAGCATATTCTGTAAACCTTTCCTTGTTAAAGAGAATAAAACCAAATCATCGGTGTATGCCATCACAGCCCACCTTTGCTCATTTATATTTGGAGAATCGAGCTCAAGAATTCCAAGCTCATTTAAAAGGCCATCAATATACAGGGAAAAAAGTGTAGGTACAAAGACACAGCCTTGTCATACACCTCTCTTCATTTCAAAATCAGTAGTCATCTGACCTTCTTTTCCCATTCTAACCTAGAGCCCAGGTATCCTGGTACAAGCTGGCCATCATTTTACCAGTGCCTCATCTACTCCCTTCTTTAACAAGATTTCCCATAAAATTTTTCTAGAAATAGTATCAAAAGCTGTAGA
The DNA here is from genome assembly GCA_016271365.2 of Neoceratodus forsteri. Taxonomy (NCBI): domain Eukaryota; kingdom Metazoa; phylum Chordata; order Ceratodontiformes; family Ceratodontidae; genus Neoceratodus; species Neoceratodus forsteri. Next base: position 1,134,270,636 of record CM057455.1, on the reverse strand, counting down.
GTAGTCCACAAAAGACACATATATTCTTTGACCTCTTATCATTATGTATTTCTAAATTAAGTTTCCAAAATGAACAAGTTGTCAAGAGTCAAATAATTTCTTTGAAAACCAGCTTGGTATGGGGATAAGCCCCCCAGTTTGTCTATTTCTTCCTTAAGTCTATTTAATACAATCTTGGAAAACATTTTTAGGTTTATGTCTAATAAACTAATAGGGCGCTACATGGCTGGGCTTGTTAAACTTCCTTTTTTGTGAATTGGTATTATATGCGCTCCTTTCCATGTGGTGGGATAATTATTTTCTTTTATACATTTATTGAATAGTGCTACCAATAATTTTGTCCAAAGACCAGTTTGACATTTATAAACTTCTGCTGGTATATTATCTGGTCCTGGTGCTTAATGGTTCTTTAATGAGTTAATAGCTAACACGACTTCACAGTTATCTATAACAGTATTATTCCTTACTTTTCTTTCAGTTATTTCTAATTGAATTCTTTCCTCTTCATGAGAGTCATTGAAAATCTGTGAAACATAATCAATCCATACTAATTCCGAGATATAAGCATCAGACTCCTCTTTGTTGACATTGGTGCCCTTTGCCACCAGTCTCCAGATTCCTTTCTGGTCCATATTATTCACTACTTTACTCATTTCCTCCCATTGCTTTTTATAATATTGCTTAAGTTTTTCTTTAATAAGAATCCTGTATTCCTTCCTTTAATAATTATACTTTTTAGTAATTCTCTACTTTTATGCTTCATACACTGTTTATATCTTTTCCTTAATGATTTTTTTTGTCTTTTGCATTCATCATCAAACCATCCTCCTTTCCATTTTACCCTTTTTACTATGTTTTTACCTAATTTGTCTAGAATTTGTTAAAAAATTGAATATAAAGTTTCAATCATTTGGTCACTATTAAGGTTTAAAAAGGGCACTTGACTCCCTTTACTAATTTCACTCATTAAAATATTAGTTAAGCAATTATCCAATTCAGGTCACCAGATTTTTTTTTTATTAAATATAATTTCTATCTCCAGGGATTGTATTATCATAGGCTTCTCTACACCACTTTTCTTACTCTGTGTCAACACTATAGGGAAGTGATCACTTTCTGAGCGAGGTATAATTTCCATTTTTTTCCCATTCTTCTAAAATACCAGACCATAGTGCTAGATCTATTACCAGGGATCCTTTAGTGGAAATAAATGTACACTTCCCCATTATGTCTCCATTTAGATGTCCATTTAATGCATATAAATTACACTCTTTCATAATCAAGGTTAATTGCTTACCCGCCTTATTTGTCATGTGATCCTTCATTTCTCTTTGTTTCCATATACATGGACTAATAGCACTTGTAAAGAATGAGTTATCTCCTAAACCATCATATTTGCCAATGTGTGCATTAAAATCCCCCACTAATAAAATATATTGTTCTGGATATAGATACATAATTTCAATAAGTACTATAGTAAGTTGCTCCCACACTGACTCCTTATAAAATTTCAAGCTTGCAGGAGGAATATATCCATTTATCACTGTAAAGCACTGACCTTCATTTGTAATTGAGACAAGGGTACAGTTCTCTATTTTCTTAATTAGTGATACCTGTGCAAAACTACCTATTCTAATAAAAATCACTACTCCACCAGATTTTCTACCCTTAACCTTGTCCTTACTACCTATCTGATGAAAACGCTCATACCCATTAATTTCAATAAAATCTTCTATACCATGCCACATCTCTTGCGAACATATTACATCAACACATTATATATATTTCATCCATTCTTCATCAGCTTGTTTTTCTCTCAATCCTGCAATGTTCCAGGAAACAATTTGCATCCCCTTACATTCAGAGCTAGCTCCAGCTGGGATTTCAGCAGCAATTGATGTACTATTACGGCTTACCTCTAAGTTTTCTGATTGTCATTTGTCATAGCCAGCCAATAACTGGAATTTATTTCTAAGTGAAATTTGACTTTCTTCATCATTTACATTGTACGTACCCTTAACATTTCTAGTCTTTCCAGTTATTTCCTCTAATTCTACCAAATTTTGTCTCATCACATCTAGGACCATCATTTTTTCCAAAATTCTACTGGCCATTATTCTGTTTTTCACCACGATATTATTTTTATTTATTTTATTTAGTTTTTGTTGATCTGGTATGTGCACTAGACAAATCCTGCCTATTTTCAGGCACAACCCGGGAGAGGGGATATAGATGAATATCAACTGACCATGAACCAGATTAATCTGTTTATGGTATTTTAGTGAATGGGGGGATATTTGGCCAGGGCACTAGGGAAATTCCCCTACTCTCCTGTAGGTGGATAGGCTGTCTTGCTGTGAGGTGGCCACTTTTGGAGAGACTTTGGAGGAGAAGGACGCAAGCTTAGTGGTGGAGGAGGCTTCACTGCTAACTGATCATCTAAATCCTGATAAAATGCTTGAAAATCAGGAAACTGAGGGAGAAGAAATATTTCATGAAGGTATTTCTACACAGGATATTTTTTTTAATTTCAAAAATGTTGTCAATATCATGGATACCAGAGCTACTGATGGAATGAGTACTTTCAAAGCTGATCAACAAGCAGAGGTTCATTCAGCTTGAGAAGGAACATCAGGTCCAAACCAGAGTGCTGTGCTAATCAAGGCTGCAGCTGATTCACCTGACAGACCAAGAGAACAAACTGACAGCAACAACGATAACATGGTTAAAAAGAAGCTTCTACTGCTAGAGGATGAGTGGTTATTTTCAAACAAAGCTACTCTGTTTACTAGTGACTGTGTTTCGGCTGGCAGCTCTTTCACTAAGCTTAGTGAGTGCCAAGAGCCTGAAGCAATGCCGACAAATGGAAAAAATGGTTGCAAGAGCGTTGCCCCATTAACAAACAGCAGCATTAACCCGGCTTCCAGCTGTCTTGTTCAAAGTTTCCCTTTGTGGGGGAAGGCACAACTTTCCAAAGAAGCAGGGTTCATATTTAAACCACCGGCCCAGTGGGGGAATGAATACAAGGCATCTGAACTGATTAAATATCAAACTGATGGAAATAGTAAAAAAAGTGTGACGGAATTTAGTTTTCGGTGCCCGCTAGGTCCAAAAGTCCTGCCAATAAATACATAAGCTGCTAAAGCTACAGTAAAGGAGCAAAAAGCAATGAGTGGGTATGCTAATGCAACTCAAACAGCGTCTACTTCTCAAAGGTAGGAATCAGTAAACACAGGAGAACATGATGAACAATGGTCTCCTCAGAAGGTGCTCATTGAAGTGGGCTGGGAAAAATCTGCCACAGGGGTTTGGTCTCCAGATACTGTATGGGATACTACCTTTACTTTTTTTAATTTTTTTTTTTATTTTTATTTTTTTACATGTAAATCCAAATGAGCAAACTGCCCGTTTTCACTGGAGACAAGTTTAAAACTAAAATACACACAATATATTAACAAACAAACATAATACAAACAAAACATTCAATCAATAAAATACAATACATAAAAATACATCATGTTTCCAAAGATAGCCACTGTTTTAATTTACAAGCAGATTTCCCTGAGTGGAAACCTAGAATTTTACAAATCCATTCATTAGGGAGAAATAATGCTGGGCCAATTCCTGCAGACAAAATGCAAGCCCTGTAGCAAACATGACCATACAACCTGATAATGTGAAACCAGCTATAAAACCAATAACTGTCTCTACTCTTCACAAAGAAACAAGCAAGGATGAACAACGTTTTTCGGCCAATATAAACAAACCTTTAATGTTGGAACTTTTCTCTCATGCAAAAAGATAAGCAGCACCAATGCATAACACAGTTCACATCCATTACAAGGGAGGTTTCGAGGAAAGGCCTGACAGAATTTATGTAAGGAAATGTCTTATTAAAGAATCATTACATTTCTCTCCTAGAGATGTATTTGCATTCATTAATATTTCTGGGGAGCATAACTTTGATATAAGTTTTCGAACGTCTTATGCTTTAGACTTGTTTTGGGAGAGGTATGAGCAAGTTAAATTTTCCCCCAAATGGACCCCTTTTTAAGTAATTCCACTAACTAAACCACTAATTAAAAATGTTACTGTAATGTCTAGAAATGAGTGGGTCCATATGGAAGACATAACATACCGGTTATCTCAAAAGTGTAAAATACAAAGTGAACCTGAATCCATTTTGGATTCAGAACAATTCTGGACAAGGGGTTAGAAGCAAAAGTTAAATTAAGGCAATCTGACACAGGGATTGAGCATATCCCCAATACTTTCCTATTGGGCAGAGATAGAGGGGTATGTTTTTACAGTGGTCAACCTAGGGCTTGCTACAAGTGTGGGTCAAAAACTCACCTTTCTAGTATTTGTGACCAACCCAAGTGTGACAACTTTGGGGAAGTGGGTCATGTAGCCATGCAATGTGCCAACCACACCAAGTGCGACCTTTGTGAGGAATATGGGCATGCATTTAAAGAGTGCCCTTGGGCAGCAAAAAATAAAGCCTCGTGTGGGAGTCCTGATTTATTGATTCAGCAAGCCCAAGATGCCATGGCTAAACAGGCTGAGACATAATCAAAGAAGCCCACTACACCCCCATTCAAAAATCAGAAGTTGTAACTTTGGCCAAAAGTAGCCCCTCCCTCCCGGCACTCCCCCAGTCCACTGGGGGAACCCACAGGAATTGAAAAAATAGAAAGGGACACAGAGCAGTTTGAGTCAGTATGTTATAAAGACCCAGATGATACTGAATCTATTGGTACAGAAAGTACCGCACTGTCCCCCTTAACTCCCCAGAAGATCTATCAGAAACATGAGAGCAAAAAGTGTATCTCAAAATGAGTCAATAGAATCTTTTAATTCCTATGCTGCCTTATTCACCAATTGGGATGACTCTGAAATGGAGGTAGGGGATTCAGACTCCCAAAAATCATTTCAGAAAAATGTAGGTGCTCCAATAGAGGACTGTAAAGAAAAGAAGAAAAAAGGAGAAAGAAATAATATAAACCCATCATGAAACAGGAATAATGACGGTGAACATATGGGGTTCATTAAATAGAGAATAATGGATGGGGAAGGGTGTGATACAAGAATTTAATGCACACCCAAGTTGTGGGATGCTACATAAACCCCAAGGGTGAAGTCTGAGGGATTTATCAAAACATCCCACAACAAGGGTGTGCATTCAATTCTCATATGCACACTCTCCCCGTCTTTTATATTTTTATAATAATGGGCCAGCAATTTTTCTCCAGCCCAGTTTTTGTAAGACTGTTTAACCCGCCCACTCATGGAATGTTGGCCAATGAGGCAGCAGCATTGTTTGATTGGCATGGCTCATGAATGTCATAACAACCAGCAGGTTGTTATGGAAAATATCAACCTGGTCAGTACACTGAGAGAAATTCCTGACCACTTATTATACACACATAGCATATTAAATAATATAAGAAGACAATCAGTATTTCAATGTCTTCATGACAATAATATTGCAGTAAGCTTTGTGCAGGAAACACAGATGTTTTCATTTGAGCAGATAGCCTCTTTTAAAAGAGATTGGCCATGGGGTCCTTCTTACTGGTCATTCGGTAGAGACTGTGCAGATGGGATAAAGATTTTATTTAATTCTTTTCACTTTATATTACATAAATTAATAGATTTAATACCTGGCAGAGTCTTAATCATAGATGGGAAATGGCATTCCATGAATTGTAGATTCATCAACATTTATAATCCTCAAACCAAGGCACTTAGAACCGAATGTATGAAAGCAATCCAACCCTGTCTGGTAACCTCTCTTAATATCTTTGGGGGCAGAGATTTTAATTGCAGTCTAAATTCAAATAGAATATCAAATAAGAAAGTTTATTGTGATTCAAGCTGTCTTGAATCTATCACAAAAATAGCAGATTTATATAACTATATCACTTATTATCTACTGGTCCTAATCATACCTTTTTTAAAGGGAAAGTAGGCTCAACAATTGACTATTTATTCACATCAAAAGCTGTCACAGTTGGTCTAGAAAGTGGAAGCTGAGGTTCAATGCAGAGAAATACAAGGTACTCCACCTGGGGGCCAGAAACCCGGGCCAAGTGTACATCCGAGGGGGGAATGCTACAAGTCTCGATGGCTGAGAGGGACCTGGGGGTGATGGTGAATGTCAAAATGAACAACTCGGAGACTTGTAGGAGGGCAGCAGCCAAGGCCAACAGGATGTTGGGATGCATCGCTAGGGGGATCACCTCCAGAAGGACGGAAGTGATGCTCCCTCTATATAACTGCTTGGTGAGGCCACATCTTGAGTACTGCATGCAGTTTTAGAGGCCAAACTTAAAGAGGGACATTAAACTCCTGGAGAGGGTCCAGAGGAGTGCAACCACAATGATTAGGGGCTTGGGGGACAGGACCAATGAGGAGAGGCTCAAAGAGCTAAATATGTACACATTGGAAGAGAGAAGGGACTGGGGGGACATGATAGAGGTCTTCAAGTACATGAAGAGGGTAAATAGGAGAGGAACAGTCAGGGTGCTTTGAAGGAAGGAGGAGGGGACCACTAGAGGGCATGGGTGGAAGCTGGAGGGGGAAGATTCAGGGGAGAAAGGAGGAGGTGCTACTTCACTGAGAGGGTGGTGGAGCCATGGAATGCACTGCCTAGGGGCGTGGAGGCAGAGACAGTGGAGGGTTCAAGAGGGCTGGGACAGGTACAGTGGAAGGGTTCTGGAAGCAAAATCCAATGCAGCAAGAATATCCAGAATTGGGAAGGGAGAAGCCAGAGAAGGTGAGGGGGGCAGCAAGGTCAGCACCCAGGGTTGGGGCTGACCAATCGAGCAGACTCAAAAGACCGTTAGGTCTATTCTGCTGGCATTTTAGTATGTTAGTATGTTAGGCAAGTTTAAAATTGTACCAGTTGAATTTTCTGATCACTTGCTTGTACAAGTCAAAATTGGGGATGGGCCAGCCAAGTTATGTAGGAAAACTAGATGGAAATTAAACACTTCCATTCTCCTAGACACTCTAGTAAAAAATTCAATATTACTTATTCTACAAGCCAGATTGTCAGTGGCATTTTCATACCCAGACCTAGGTGCCTGGTGGTTGGAAACAAAAAAAGACTGCAGTACCTGGTTCAAAATATATGGAATTCATAAGAGGAATAACATTTTTTTTCTTATTTGAAACTTAGAACACAGTTACAGCACCTAATTTCAATAGCAAATTCTTCTAGATTAGACTTTTCAACTCAAATTAATAATATTAAAAATCAGAAGAAAGTCTTTCAATACAATAGAACCAGAACTCTTCAGGCTATTTTAGCTAATCATTCAAAGAAAACGGTAGTAGGAGACCCTTTTGAACTATGTAAAAAAAATTAAGGAGTCGACAGCCATGGAATATTTAGACTATAATAAAATTAGAGTTGAAGATGAAATTTCATTAATTCTATTACATAAACCCATTTTAAAAACCTTCAACCTGAGATCTTTCCTTCAACAATAGAAATAAGAAATTATCTGGGCCCTTCCTCCTTTAGCTTAGATTCTTAGGAAACTGTAGCCATGCTATAACCTTTTTCTTGCAAAGAAATAGAAATGGTCATTCATAACGTAAAAGATAATGTTACACCAGGGTTGGATGGACTTCCCAACTTATTTTATAAAACCTTTCAGTCAGAAATCATTGCTTGTCTAAATTTAGTATTCCAGTTCTTTATGTCAGGTGGTTCGATTCCAGTTGCATTTGCGGAGGGCCTTATGAAATGTATTTTCAAATCGGGGAAAAAGGAGACATTAGAAACTGGAGACCCCTTACAATTTTAAACTCTGATTACAAAATATTTACTACTTTATTAAATAATAGATTAAAAAGTCTGGCAAATAAAGTGATTTTTGCCACTACAATATTGTGGCCTACCAGATAGGTGAATACAATCAGCTCTAATAATTATAAGAGACTTGATTGAATCCTTATCTCTAGAAGGAAGATCAGGATGCTTACTTTGAATAGATCTAGAGAAAGCTTTTGATAGGATCAATCACATGTATTTGTTCATGGTATTAGAATTTTTTGGGATTCCAAGTTCAATAATTAAGATTATTAAATTATTATATAATTCTGCTAAGGTATACCCAGTCATAAAGGGAACAGTAACAAAAAGTATTGAAATACAAACAGGGGAATGTCAAGGTTGCCCTCTAAGTCCCTTGTTGTATATAAGAGCATTAACTATTTTACCCCTAAATGGGAAGGGTTACAAACCCCACAGTCCGATATTCAATTGATTGTGCAAGCCTATGCAGATGATGTTTGTCTATTTTTTAAGAACTATGAGCAAATGGAGGAATTTTTTAAGAAGTTCCAGTTATTTTCAACAATTTCCAATACCAAATTAAATAAATTAAAATCTAGGGGGCTAATGATGGGGATTAGGAATCAAGCTATTATTAAACTAAACAATATAATGATATCGACATAACCCCTTTCTATCCTGTGCATACAGTCTGGGTCTCAGAATCTTCCTGAAGACAACTGGGACCGGGTATTGAAAATTGTTGAAAGAAAAGTGACTAGTTGGAAACATTTTAAATTTTCAAAATAAAAAAGAATTCAAATTCTTAAACAATTTATCATGCCATGTTTACAATATGTTGCTATCATACTTCCTTTACCTTCTCATCGTGAGACAAGATTATATAGTTGTTTTTTCCAAATGATGTGGGAAAATAGACTGAACCCAGTTAAGAGATGTTACACTTATCTAAAGAAAAAGAAGGGAGGGCTAGGAATGATTGATCCAGTCATTTTCTGCCATGTCCTCTTTTTTATTCATACAATCAAACAAAGGTTGCTTCATCCAGATAGTAGGGATGAGTTATGGATTAGAAGTACTCTAAGACGTTATTTGAAAGCCTGGCTCATTAGTGCTGCAAAAATGTATCCACATAGCCACATTCCACAATATTTAAGACCAGTAGTACAGAAACTGTATAAATGGCAGGTTTCAAAATTACCAATTAGTTCTAATTTCACAAAATCTCTCTATCAGGCTATTATAACCCAAATCTATCCTACAAGTCCCAGTTTCAAGAATTGTCCTACAGCTATGAACTGCAGGATATTAGACCAACTAAACAATCCCAGACTTCCAGAATATATGTAGGAAACACAGTGGCTCACTATGTATGGTCGGTTAAACATAAAGGGTACAGCTAAATATAAAGCAAAGGAAGAAAGAAACTGTCCATATCCAGAATGTATAAACCAGGAAGAAACTATGGAATATTTTTTTTCTATACTGCTCTTTTCTTAAACCTTTATGGATTTATGCTACAAAAAAATGGAATTTGCAATGGTTATCAAAACTAAATTATGACATTTTAGTAATTGGAATTGTACCACCTAGTTTAAAAACTTTTGAATATAGAACACTGATGGTCTTTTTTGCATGTTTAAGATTTTATTTATGGCAGGTGAGATGCCAATGGGTTATTTATCAGAAAAAAGTCACGTATGAAGGATTTTGTCAATATATAATGAATGAATTATGGAAAGTATATTTGAAAAACAGGCAACTATATAATGTAGATAAAGTGAAAATTTGGTGGAAGGGTTTTTCTCATATGATTAAATATAAATAGGTAATTTTTTGGGGTTGTAAGGGAGGTAAGTAACCCCTTTGTGTTAATTTAATTGTTTGGTTTCTTTCTTTTCCAATATTGTATGCACTATGTTCAAGTTCTTTTGTGTTATATTTATGCACTGTTGTAAATAAAAACACCCCTACTTTCTTCGAGAAGTGCCATGGGATCTTTAACATCCATCTGAACTACCACCGGAACAAGCAGATGGGACCTCAGATAACGTCTTATCTGAAAGATGGCACCTCAGGAGTGCAGCACCCCCCTCATGCTGCACTACAGTGTCAGTATTGGGATATTAATCCAAGTGTCTGGTGTAGGGATATAACCCATAGCCTTCTGATCTCTCAGCTCCAGAGGTGAGTGTGCTACCTGCTGAGCCACTGACACTGCTGAGCCACTGAGCCACTGACAGATATTAATCTGTGTATCCTGTCCTTTCCCAATCCACTCCACTACTTCTATTTCATTCCATCCTAATTGGATGTTCAAAATATTTCTTAACAGATTATATATTTCCCTTGTTAGTTTGGCATTTGTTTTTCTATATAACTGTTTCATCCTGAATAGGGCTTGCTCAGCTTTCTTTTCTACTGACTCACATTTCCCTTCATCCAACTTTGTGAATTGCTGTCTGTTTGGGAACATTACAGTAACATCTTTACATTTCATTTGTATTACATTCAACCATACATAATTAGCAATTCTGGGTGAGTTAAAATATATATCAATAATAGTTGCCAGGTCAACCTGCGTGTTCCTGATCTCAAGAATATCTTTAACACTAATTCCTTTATCTTATTCAGTATTTAGTCTTTTTACTACTAAATGTGGTACAATTATACTTTCTTTTGATATCCATTCCTGAGGGCTCACGATCCTTATCATTGGCACACACACATTCTTTCCCTTTCACTACTGTTTAAGCCACTATTTAATTTAGTATTTTCTTTTAACAAAATTGTGTCCTTGTAGTTGGCCTTCCCATCCATTTCACTTTCTTCCTTTTGATCATCTATTACCATGCTTTTTTGTGATGGAATTCCCCAGTGTTTTACTCTACTTTTAATTTGATTATTTAAATCCAATATCTCCCTCTCCAGAAGCTTCAGATGGCTCTTACTTTCTGTAAAATAATACTTCCTTACATCCTTTTTAAAACTTCCACCATTAACCTTCACTCATAACCCCTTGAACTGTCTTCTGTGTTCCTGGTAAATAGCTCCTCACAGTCCACCTTGTGAATTCCTTTCAGGAACTTGAAGGTCTCTATCATATCCCCACTTTTTCTTCTGGTTTCCAGTGAATACATGTTCAGTGCCTTTTGTTATTCTTCATGGGATCTGTCCGCCTAGCCCTGAGTCAGCTAGTCACCCTACTTTGTACCTTCTCTAGCCTGTCCCTGTCTTTTTAGGTAGGGACTCCAGAAGTGGTTACAGTACTCAAGATGTGGCCTCACCAATGACTTACTGTACACAATGGTAACAGTATCTCCTGCCTTCTACTTTCAGACCTTCTCTTGCCTTCTAATTTCAGACCTTCTCTTGATATACCCCAGCATCCTGCTGGACTTGCTGAAGGACTTGTTATGTTGGATGGTTTGATTACGAGAGTCACTAATGATTACTCCTGGGTCCCTTTCCTCAAATGTTGTTTCCAGCTTAACTTCCTCCCATATAGTACTCTGCTCTGGGGTTTTTGTTCCCTTGGTGCATAACTTTGTACTTCTTGGGATTGAATTTCAGCTGCCAGACTGTGGACCAATTTTTCAGCCTTTGCAGATCTCTCTCTACAACACCTGTATACCCTCCACATTGTCAGCCCAACCACAGTGGTTACTGTCATCTGCAGAGAGACACAACCTGCTCTGGATTTCCTCTCCTATGTCACTGATGAACATATTTAAGAGGACTGGACTTGGAACAGATCCCTGTTGTGCTGCACTAATAATTTCTCTTTCCTCTGATCTGACCCCATTCACCACAACTCTTTGCTTACTTCCCTGCAATCAACTCCCTACCCACCTTACTATTTCCTTAGCTTTTCCCAAATCCAGCATCTTCTTCAGTACCTTAAATGTGGTACAGAGACGGTCACCTTGCTGAAGTCAGCATAGAGTCAATCTACAGCATGGCCCTTATCAACTTTCTTGGTTACCAAGCCAAAGAATACTATCAAGTTGGTCTGACAAGATCTCCCTGTCAGACATCCATAGTGCTTACCATTTTGAAGTCCAATAGAAATTAGAGATTGTGGGTTTGATTTTTAAATGGAGCTCTAGATCAGACAAACCCCTGCTTGTGGTAAAGCTGGGTGTGCCAGGGACCCTGTGCCAGATTTTCATACAACATGGGTCCCAATCCCAAAAGCACCATGGTTGTGGCAAGCAGAATCATGTGCCAACCAAGCAGCTCAAGTGGGCTGTTGATGGAGGCCACTTGCATCTAGGAATGGCTACCAGTTGGGTAGCTGGAGCAGGTAGGTCAGATATCAGTGTTTGTTTTGTTGGGTAGGGTAGTTCAGGTAATTTACTACCCTATCCAACCTAACAGTGTACTTTATGGGTCAGGTACTGTGGACATAGAAAGTGGGGCGAGTAACAGGTAATTTAAACAAAAAAGGCACTTTTCAGACAGCCTGTGGGGACCTGGGACTTTTACCAATCTCTAATCAGGCATTACAGGCAGCCTGTGGGGTCCTCACAGCAGATGGGAGCACATGACACCAGCCTAACAATCTGATTGGTCAGTGCTGGTAACTGAACTCCTTGTCTGCTGTGTGAGTGCACAGACTAGCCTGGAGCTTGGTGGGAGATGGAGCAAAATTTGGCACTTGCTGCAACCATGGCAAAAAGCCATACAAAAAAACAACTTAAAGCACAATTTTTGTCCAAGAAAGAAAGGAGACCAAGGATTGGGGACTGAAGAAAGGGAGAATAATTGGGGCAGGTGCCATCATGTGCGGCTGCGCTCAGGAGAGAAGGAGAAGGGGGGAAGGCATTGCTGCTGGCAGCACCTGTGAAAGCCATTTAGGCTGTATATATGCTGTCTGTTGTTATGTGTCCTGAGCCCTATCTGTGACATCTGCTCTATGTATCTCTGCAGTATAGTGAAGCTATTTAGACTGTATTACACACTGTCTGTTGTTGGTGCCCTGAGCCCTGTTTGTGACATACTGTAGCTACTCTGTGTGTCTCGGCAGTATAATGAAAGCTATTTAGGATATATACACACACACACTATGTAGGTGCCCTGAGCCATGTCTGTGACATACACTCTGTGTCTCACTGCAGTATAGTGAAGCCATTTAGGCTGTATTACACACTGTCTGTTGTTGGTGCCATGAGCCCTGTTTGTAACATAGCTACTCCATGTGTCTCTGCAGTACAGTGAAAGTAATTTAAGCTGTATATACACACACTGACTATCGGTGCCCTGAGCCCTGTGACATAGCTAGTACTCTGTGTCTCCCTGCAGTATAGTGAAAACCATTTGGGCTGTATTACATATGGTCTGTTAGGTGCCCTGAGCCCTGTCTGTGACATAGCTACTCTGTGTCTCTTTGCAGTATAGTGAAAGCTGTTAAGGCTGTATCACACACCGTCTGTTAGATGCCCCAAGCCCTGCCTGTGACATATCTACTCTGTGTCTCTCTGCAGCATAGTGAAAGCCATTTATGCTGTATTACACTGTGTCTGTTAGGTGCCCTGAGCCCTGACTATAACATAGCTACTCTGTGTGTCTTTGTAGTTTAGTGAAAGCCATTTAGGCTGTATTACACATTGTCTGTAAGGTTCCTAGAACCCTGTGTGTGACATAGCTATTCTGTGTCTCTCTGCAGCATAGCAAAAGCCATTTTGGCTGTATTACACTGTCTGTTAGCCTGTTAGGTGACCTGAGCCCTGTCATAGCTACACTGTATGTGACATCTCTCTGTGGCATAGCGAAAGCCATGGCTGCATCTACTATGTCTCATATTTCCCCGACTACATCTACTAAAAGGAAGCCCAGTGCTGGTGCATGTCCAACTGAAAATTATGTGGACAATATGAATCCTAGCACTAATGAAGAACATAGCAATAATAACAATAACATAACCAGAACTGGCACTAAATGTCCTCTTGAACCACAAAAGCATGTTACCAGTGAAATGGTAGTAGAGTTTCAGAAAGAACTGACAGGAGTTACTCATAGAGGTACTGAAGCAGCATGCAAGAATGGGGAGGTATCCTTCTCAGATATAACATCAGATGCTGAGGCAGTGATTACTGATAAAGGTGGTGGTGATAGTGGGGACTGGGAATGGGAAAGCCCAGGCTATGTCCCACCTGATGATGATGATGGCAATTCCAGTTCTTCAGAATCTTGTGGCAATGAGATCAGTACTAGTTTCAATGAGGGGGTTAGAGAGGATGCTGCTGTGGATCATGAGAGGCAAGTGTGAAAAAAATCATATGCTAAACGTAAGCATAAGAAGATGACCATGAATGGGAAAAATTCATGTGAACAAGGAAATGGCAGTACAGGATTTCCTCCAGGTCCCTTGACTACAAGAAATAGTGTCAAGCACCATAAAACAGAGTACAAAGGGTAAATCTTTTTTTTTTTTTTTTTTGAAATTCTCTTTTTATTCATTTAACTTAACATCAAAGCAACAATTATAGACATAAATCAAATAAAGGGGTAAATCTTTAGTCTGGAATTTATTTTATATTGACACTGCAGAAAACTCTTGAGCTGTATGCAGTCTATGCAAAAAGAGTGTCAGTTGTGGTGGCAAACATTTTGGAACATCAGTAATTATATGACATGCAAAGGCAAAATACCCAGTTCAGTGGGGCAGGGCAAGGGACAGTGTGGTTGGTATGGGCGGTAGTGGAGGTGGTGGTGACAGTGACCATTGTGACAATGAACTGGAAGCAGGAACTGACACTGAATCACTTGATGCATCCTTGCAGTCTTCCCAGACAAACATAGATTGTTTTCTTTTGACTCCATCAAGTACTGCAAAATCTCACAGCGGTACTTCATGTGAAAAAGGTGTAAAAAATACAATCCCCCCAAAATTAAAAATATCTCATCACTCTTGTCAACCAATATTAAAAGCAAGTGTCATGAGGACATCAAAATGTACCCCAAGCATCCAACATGCCAGCTGTTAAATAGAGCCATTGCATGGCTGATTGTCAGCTCCCTTTTGCTTTTGTTGCCCAGAAAAGTTTCCTCAACTTCATGAACCAGATTGAACCATGGTACACCATTCCCTGTTGAACATATTTCTTGAAAAAGGCTGTTCCACAGTTGTATGACTTGATGTAGTGTGGTCACTAAGCAGTTCAACTGTCTGAGGTTAAACAGGTTCACATACCCGCAGATATATGGACCAGCAACCAAACAATTGATTACATGACTGTTACAGTTCATTTGGCAAGTTTTCAGTCAGAAAGTAATAATTCCCATAGTACCATAAGTAGTAGGAAGCAGACATTATTATGTTTCACCACTTTTAAAGAAAGCAATACTGTTGCGAATTTATTTATTTATTGAAATGTTACACCAGGAAGGCATACTGAACAACAAGTTGCTCATCTCCCGGGGTGACCTTAATTTTATAGAAGCAGCAAATTGAGTTCCAGAAATGGCTTACTCCATATTCCTTATCTCCATGGTTCATAATATCAGATAACAGTGCCAACACAGTCAAGGCTGTTGACAATGGCAACTACCAACACATACCTTCTTTTGCACATTGTTTAAATCTTCTCATCTATGGTTTCTTAAATGGAAACAGAAATGTTGAAAACCTGTTAGGTCTTGCTTGGAAAGTATGTAGACATTTCAGCCACTCTGTAAAAGCTCAAAAAAAATCCTGAAGGGCCTGTAGAGGTCAGACAACTTATCATTGCATACATTAAAGCACAAAGTTCTAACCTGCTGGAATTCAACCTTTTCCATGTTAGACAGGCTTCTTGAACAGAAAAAAGCTATACATGACTACACCATGCATAACCAAATAGATAAAGTAGACATCATGTTTAATTCCAGCAGCTGGACTCTACGGGAATCTTTGGTCACTTTATTGGAACCATTTGAGGCTGTCACATGTGATTTCAATGTAGACAGTGAAATTTTGAGTCAAATTCTGCCTCAAATCAGATTTTTTCACATTTTCCTTGACAACATAAAGAAACACTTTCAGTCAAAAAATGATACCATTACCATCGTGCTGGCAAATGACTTGAGTTTCATGCTGTTGACTGATCAGAGGATAAATGCCACAATTAAAAATGACAACTATGTGTTGGCTACATTGTTAGGTCCCCGCTTCAAATGGAATGTTGAAGCCATCCTTTCTTCAGGGGAAGACACTAAGTATTGAAGAGGTCTTCTGCTAACTAAATGTGACATTGCCATACAAACACCATTACTGATGTACAGCAGCCAGACCTTGTCAAACCATTACAGTGCATCTCCAGTGCAGACAATAGCATATCTATCAATTCTTCACAGTCAGCAGTGTCATCAGCGAGGGAAAGAACATGTTCAGTTAACTTCTCAGGCATCCCATGTTCAGGGCCAGAAAGGCAAATCATTTCTGAATCACCTGCAGTAACATGCACTGGTATCCTGTAAGGAAAGTGCAGCAGGTTCATCTGCCAGACTGGTAACCATCTCATGCAGCACAATGATCCTGGAGTGCTTTGCAAACCGTACTGTGATTGGTCTTAAGAAAGATCCATTACTGTATTGGAAATAAAAGAGAACAGCATGGCCAGATCCAGCAAATCTTGCAATAATGTACCTCAGTTGTCCACCTTCAACTGTATATTCAGAACACATATTTAGTGGAGCTGGAGGAATAGTCAATGACCACAGAACACTGCTATGTCCTGCAAATGTGGAATGGCTTCCATTTCTCAGAATGAATGCTGACAATTTTCCAGTTGTCACAAACACTGATTTATGTGAGTCTGATCCTGAAAATGAACAATAGCCTACAAACAATGAAGTTTAATACGATGAGTAGGTTGTGTACGAAACAAATGGAACCATCACCAGTGGCCACCATGCCAGACACATGTGTTACACTAGTACAACTTTTAGTTTCTTTTGTCAGTCATCAGTTTCTATTATGTAAGTTTGATCAAATGCCCACCATGGGTATAATTTTTTAATAACAGTGGCAGGCTCAATCACAGCAGCTGCACCTCTTGTACCCGTTTTAACAATGTCCTCCATGGTTATAATTTTTTGAAACAGTAGCAGACTCACTCATAGTAACTGCACCCCTCATACCTGCCTCTGCAATGCCTGACATGGGTATAATTTTTGGAAACAACAGCAGGCTCACTCACAGCAGCTTCCCCTCTTATATCTGCCTCAGTAATGCCTGACATGGCTATAATTTTTGTAAACCACAGCAGACTCAGTCACAGCAACTGCACCTGTCATATCTGCCTCAGCAATACCCCCATGGGTATAAGGGATTGGGGCACCTAACAGACAGTGTAATATTCCACAAAAAACAGTGTTTATGTGTTTTTATTATGGCCTGAGTCAGGTAATTGGGTAGTAGAATGGGTCAGGTAGTGACTACCCAACCCCACCCGATTATTTGTTTTTCATCTGGGTTTTTTTGGGTACTTTTGGGGTACCCACAGGTTGTCTTGGTAGTCAGGTATTTTAGTACTCGCCCATCCCTACCAGCATCTCTGCCCATCATGGTGTGGATGAGCAGAGGACTCCCTGATGATGTGTTGAGCAAAACTGGTTGGAGGTACTAGCTGCAGGGCTCCTGCTGGCATCTCTATGAGAGGTTTGCTTCACTTGCACTTTATGGAATAATAAAGCACTTTATTCAGTCTATTTGTGGTTTCAGGAACTGCTTATTTTGAGAGGTAGTGGATGGTGCAGGAAATGTTTTGTTTGAGCAGAGAACATGCTCACAGTGCATGTTGGAAAGGCAGTGACCCCAAAACAGTGCCTGGTGGTACATAACCATGGCACGACATATGCCATGAGCATCTGAAGAAGGCCTGACTGCTGCAGAGTGCACCCTGAGTCCTGCCGATGACACCCGTGAGCTGCCATGGCATGGCAGCCCACAGTGCAGCATCTCTACTGTCCTGGCACACACCAGCCCCAATACCCCATGGCACAGCAGCTCCCATAGAAACAGTGGTATATGGGCCAGCTGGCCAAAGGGTTGCTCACAGATGCAACTGCATGCTGTCCCTAGGCATGACTGCCAACCATGTGTCCATGTGTGCCATATGGCACCAGCAGGCATATGGCAGTGTGTGCAGGACAGTCTATTGCTCTGTGGGTGCCACATAGGGAATACCAACACTGTTGGCATGAGGTGGATGGGGCATCTGCACAAGGTACCCCCTTTCCCTGGGGCTGCCATATATCTGCACCAGTCTTACCACATGTTGCCCTGACCACCATGTCATCCATTCTAGGATTCTTGTAGATGCAGTGTGTATGCGTGCAGCTGGTTACACAGACATGTTCCATCACCATACAGCAATGGCCGTCAGGGTGATGTAAGGGGGTTAGACCAGCTCAGGGCTGTTCTAACTCTGGACAGCTGCTGTGGACATCAAGGACCTTTTGGAATCCCACAGAAGGGGGTGTTTGCATCAATTATATTTAACGCAAGCACCTTGCGTCATGCTCGGGGCTTTGAAAATTGAGACCTGTGCCTCATGAAAAACCTAGGCCTTGCTCTTCACTTCAGGTTTATTCTGGATGCTTGTGTGTCTGCTGTCAGCCAGAGCAGTTTCTATCATGAATGTTCCAGAGTGAGCCAGATCCTTACTCCTGAATAATGCAAACAGAGATGCAGGCCTTTGTTCCCTTCAAGACAGACTGCTGCAATGATGACTTTGTGATGTTACTGGGGAGTCAACGCAATGCCTGACGTTTGTGTATAACACAGCAGCCAGGCTTTTGGATCCATTAGTATGTCAACATTTATTACCCCT
The DNA here is from genome assembly GCA_016271365.2 of Neoceratodus forsteri. NCBI lineage: Eukaryota > Metazoa > Chordata > Ceratodontiformes > Ceratodontidae > Neoceratodus > Neoceratodus forsteri. The sequence continues at coordinate 1,134,252,012 of CM057455.1, read as the reverse complement.
GTGCTACATAATCGAACACAACCAGGCTTTTGGATCCATTAGTATGTCAATATCTATTACTCTTGGGCTACATAATCCAATGGGCTGCTAGTTACAATGGGTGGAGGATTGATTCCAGTGAAATGGTGTTGATTTACAAGATGTTTATTAACTTGGGCTCCTGTACTGCATTACTCTCCTCACCCTTTATCACTCACAATTCTTCTCTTACATCAGGACAGAGTTTACTGGTTCCAGGACATTATTAATTAATATACATCATAGCTCATGCATCTATGATAGCAGTACATGTGCTCTGGAACTCTTTGAAAAGGTGAATTAAAATAGTAAGATATTTATGTAGTTTGGTCAGTCTGATATAAAGTGTTTAGATTGGGCAGAGTTTCTTAGAGTGCTAATAATAATGATGTGCTGTTCTGTGTTATGTTTTTTTTTCTCGGTTTTTAATTGTGTTATGTATAAATATGAAATGGGCTAGGAAATTTCCTGCATCCCAGCTAGCTGAGACTTGGTTCTAACCATGGCCTTGAGCGAGCATAGCCATTAGTTAAAAACAAGCCTATGCCGTCCAGGGTGCAGTATGTTCTATATTTAGATGCCTGCTGCTTTAAATTTTCTTTTTAAAGCTGATAGCCAAATTTTCCATATACGGTGGCTACTCCCCACCTCCTGAACACGAGTAGCATACCTGCAGTATCAGCTGCTGTTTTCAACCTATCTTAAAGCTTCCTCTCTGCTCCTTTTTTGTGGCAAAAGAAATTCATGTTCCCTGTATTTTTTTGGTTTTTGATACAGTACATCCCTGCCTGCTCAACAGTGCATTCAATCCCTCTTGATCTCTACTACTGATGTTTACAAACTAAAAATCTACATTTTGTTATTTATTCAAGTGTCTTATAGTCTCTTGCTCTTTATGCATGCTCTTACCTTGCCATCTTAACTGTTGCTTGCTCCCAAAACCACAAGTGAGGATCTTTGCAGCATTTATCAGCTCCTCCTTCAAACAACTTGCTAGCCTTCCCACCTGCTCATGACCATACCTTCTGTGTATTAACAGCTTCACAATATAGTAAAGTAAATAAAAAGACAAAATTCAACATTTGAAAAGTTTTATTACAGGAAACTTAACTGCCTGGATAAATCAACTTTATGTATGAATCACTCCTGGCTCACTTTCCATTATAAGTGTGTGCATGGGAAAGCTCTGGAATAACATAGAAACACAGATAATGGTGGCAGCTATAGGCCTTTTGGCCTATCTAGTCTGCCTGAATCATGCCCAATGGAGTGAAATGCCCCCAGCATAATTTCTCCACTTCCTTCCACCAACTACCCCCACCTTCACCCTTCCCATGTGCCTGTCCAAGTCCCTCCCCCCTTGAAACCCCTCTACTGATTTGGCACATGGGACCTTCTCTGAGAACCTGTTCCACTTTCTACCACCCTTTCCTTAAAGAACTTCTGACACCTTGTTTGAACTTCCCTCCTACCAACTTCATGGCGGTTTCCCTGGTGCCCCAGTTCCCACTCTATGAGCAACTCCATGCTGTTCACCCTGTTTATACCACAAAGGTGCCTGAACACTTCTAACATGTTTCCTCTCTCCCTACTATCTTTCGTGTGCATATTTCTGACCTCCACCCCCCCCCACATGACTTCCCTTCCAAGGGTGTTGTTAGGGGTGGGTCTCTGGGGCTAGAGCCCTGAACATTTTGTCTGGAGCACCAAACTTTTCCTGTGCTGCCCATCACTGCCTTCAGTTCTCCCCCCTGCTCCTCTCTTTGAGACGCTCAGCTTACCATCACCTAGAAGTTCCCGACTCAAAGTCAGTGATTCCTCCAGTTCCTGTTCTCTCTCTGGTCCTGTAGTGCCACTACCACTAGTAGTTCTGACCAGTGTCCATGCACCGACCCACTGAACAGCTCTATTTGCTCCATGCTGTTGCTCCTTGGGCTGTCACCATGGCAACCATCAACTTCAGATTCTCACGAACGATGTCCTTGGTTGGTTGAGGGGTTCTGGTTGCCCTGGCAGTGGAGATGGAGCAATGCAAGTTATCCAAGAATGAGGAGAGTGAGATAGAGGAGTGGACTGGAATCCAGAGGGACAGTCAGTTTGGACACAAGAAAGAAAGAAAAAAAACACGCTGGTTGTGAGCCAACTCTCAGATGGAGCAGCAGCACACACAACTGACAGCAGCCAGCACAGAAGAAGAGGACTTGGAAGTTCTTCTGACCGGGTCTGGGTTGGTGAAGACTGGTGGAACGGCATCAGGTGAAGGAGTAACAGTGAGTGACTGAATGAGTGGTGCTGGTGAGTTAGTCGGGAGGAGTCACGGAGGAGAAGTACTGAGCCTGGCTGCCTCAGCAGGGAATGGAAGCTGTGTGCAGTAATGCTGAGAGACTGAGTCGAGATGTTGCTTGTTGTCACTGGCACTGCAAAGGGGAGTGGGAAGGAGCTGGGACAACAACGCGAGTCAGTCACTCACAGGAGGTGGCCTGATGGTTTCTAAGGAGACTGGACTGGAGTAGATGGTAACTTGCAAGGGAGGGAACTGGGACAAGCGTGGGCCATACCATGGGGTCTCTTGTTAGAGACAGAGTGGACTCCTTTCTTGTAAGCTGCCTGACATGGCAGGACGAGTAAGGACTCGAAGAAGCTTAAAGCAGTGAAAGCACATCATGAATGTTGATCATATTGGCACTGTCTTTGTGTTTGACTGTGTGGACTGCAGCTGCACTCTGTGGTACCTGGATGGCTGCTGGCATGCAATTGCAATGTACTGCATGCAATTTAAAGTGAGAAGTAGCTGCATGCAGCAGAGAGCATACAAAGCCTGGTGATGGAATGAATGACTCTGAGACTATGGTCATAGTCACAACAGTGTCTAGTCATCAACACAACTCCAATATGCAGCAGTCAAACAACTGAGAGTCTCTGATAGTATTCATGCTATACTAGTTGCCAGCCACATGACAGTCATACTTACATGTGCCAAGTGCATGTGGGATACTTTGTAGTTTATTCTACTTGTCACATGACTATTAAGCAACATGGACTACAGCGTGTGGTCATAAGCAATACAGCTCTGTGAGTGGCCAGTGAGTGACATGTGAGTAGAGATGTAGGTGTGGCTTTTTCAGTCAGAGAGAGAGACAGAGAGTGAAAGCAAAATCTCTGCAGTCAGTGTACAGTTTGTCACTATAGTGTGCTATCTAGGAGGACTCTGAAAAACACTGAGACAGAAAGAGAGTGTTATATTACATTTTGATTTTGGCATAAAAAACAGTAATTTTCAGGTTTTCAGCAATTGCTGATAACTTCTGTTCTTGATTTTTTTTTAGCCACTTATAGAAGACAAGGGTAGAAAGGCCTATTTTTCACTGTAGGCTTATACTAGGCCAGTAAGCCATAGAGAAACATAATGTGTAGGGTTGTGTGACTGTCTGAGAACTGAGTGAGTCTCATCAGTACAGTCATTAACCCAGCACAATCTAGGTGGGCACTGGGAGGGGGTAAATTTTGTGATTGTGATCCATTGCATCATCAGATCAGTGACCTAGAGTACCCAAGATTTTTTCTGCCAGTACCACTACCTGGCCTGTTAAGGGAGAACTGAGCCTGAGGGCAAAAGTGTGCATCACCAAACTCTATTAAAAAAATTAAAAAAATTTGTAGCTGTTGTAGTTTATATCACATCAGCCTCTAAGCCACATATCAGTGACCTGGAGTACCTGAGATTTTTATTTGCCAGTACTGGACTTGTGGGAGGGCTAAGGGCAGTATGTGTCACTGAGCTCTATTATAAAAAAAAATTTAGCCGGCCCAATGGGTTGAGGTACTGGCTCCTTACATCAGCCCATGCCGGTGACGTGGGTTCCAGAACAGACTTGGGTGCAGGGGGTCAGCAAGGGAGGAAAGGATTGAGCATCCTGGAGGACTGGTCTCCTCTCCTGGGGTTGGGGGAATGGGACTCATTGCTTGGCAGTGGTCCCTAGTGGAGACTAGAGGCACTATATGAGTGGCGCAATGATGAGGGTACTCAGGAAGCCGAAAAAAGGCTCTGGTGTTTGCTGGATGATGGCTCCCCTCTCCATGATACCGCCAGACCCTCCAGGAAGCCTTCTCCACCTCAGCAGTGCCCCTGGATCCTAATAGTTAGTGTGCTGGACCCTTCCCCACCTGGTGCCTTCCCCCTTGGAAGAGAGGGACCCACCCAGCAAAGGGATATGCTGGGATACCCTGAGGGTCGGCTGCAATATGAGAATGGAGGGGCTCAAGAAGAGGATGGCTGGTAAGTCAGGGGGCATTAGAAGTTTGACAGAGTGGGGGACACTAGAGTGGGGAGGAGGAAAAATACATAAGGAAAAAAAATTGTAGTTGTTGCAGTTTAAATCACAGCAGCCTCTGATCCACCCCATCAGTGACCCCCTAGTATTTGAGACAATTTGCCGGTACTGGGCTTGCTGTGGTAGGGCTGAGGGCTGTGTGTGTCACCAAACTCCATTTAAAAAACATTTAGTCTTTGCAGTTTGAATCACAGCAGCCTCTGATCCATCCTGTCAATGACCCAGAGTACCTGAGATATGAGTAGATTTAGCCCAGCTCTAGAGATATTTAATAAGTACACTATTGATTGTAACTTTTAATCCACAACATGAAGTTTTTACCTGGCAGCTGACAAGCCAACCAAAAAAAGGACACAAAATAATGGAACATGAGTTGGGGGGGGGGAGCAAGGCTAAAGTAAAGAAACATAGAAGTTGATGGCAGATAAGGACCGCAAGGCCCATCCAGTCTGCCCATTTCTTTTTCTACCTTATAAATGTGCCATCAGCCTTTGCTCTGTCAATGGCCTATCTATTCATACTGATCTGTATTGCTCCCTTATGCCTATCCCATGGCTGTTTGAAAACCTGCACTGTATTCACAGCCAGCACTTCCTGAGGTAGGCTATTCCTGCATCCGCCCCCATCTGTGAAAAAGAATTTCACATTACCTGGTTAAATGAGCTTGATTATCTTACGGATCACATATTTAACAATGTTGTCAGTATGTTTGCTTATTACTAGTTGAATGCAGAAAACAGTCTCATTGGTTAAAAATATATTGAAACAGGAACAGCAGCTTTTAAGTTCGACGTATTTGGTTCGATGCGCTGCCATCTTAACCCGTCTATCTGACTGAGGGCGTATTGTACTGTTTAACTCTCTGACATCATCTTCTTTTTTTTTTTTTTTTTTTTCAAATGAGTATTTTAAACCAATGGGATTTTTTTCTGTTTTTCTGCATTATCTAGCTGTTATAAGTATTGTATTTTCTAAACAACTGCCATGAGCTTCTGAAGAAGGACTGGTTGGTCCGAAAGCTAGAGCACTTTGTTCTTGTTGTTACATCTATGTTGGTCCATTAAAAGGTATCAAATCATTTGCTTCTGGATCTATTCTTGCAAGGACCAATACGGCAACGACTAAATCAAGATTCTCACATTACCCCTTAATCAGCTTCCTTCTATTCTCATATTGTGTCCTCTTGTCCTGCTAGTTTTCTTTTATTTAAACATGTTAGACTCTTTCACCTTGTTAATGCCCTTAAGGTGTTTGAATGTCTCGATCATATCACCTCTCTCCCTCCTTTGCTCAAGGGTATACATATTGACCTCCGTTAATCTGATCTCATATGTCTTCTGATACAGTCCCTGCACCATTTTGGATGCCCCTTCTCTGGACTGCATCAATTTGGTTAATGTCCTTGTGAAGGTGTGGCCTCCAGTACTGCACACAGTACTCCAGATGGGGCCTAACCAGTGTCTTGTAAAGAGGGATTATTACCTCCCTGTTCCAACTTGTGATATCCCTACTAATACATCCTAACATCCCCCTAGCCTTACCTACTGCTTTAGAGGTTTGTTTAGATGATTTCAGGTCATCGGTGATGATGATGCCCAAGTCTCTTTCTTCCTTTGTGACTGCCAGTAACTCCCTCCCAGCCTATAGGTGGCTTTAGGGATTCTCTTCCCTGTGCACATGATCTTGCACTTCTTTGCATTAAATCCTAGTTGCCACTCTTCTGACCATTTAGCTAGTTTATCCAGAACTCTTCTCATTTTGCCCACCCCATCTGGATCATCTACTCTGTTGCAGATCTTGATGTCATCTGCAAACAAACTAGCCTTACCTCTAGCCCATCTGCAATGTCACTAACGGTGATATTAAAGACGGCTGGCCCCAGGACCGATCCCTGATTTACCCCACTTGTGACTTGCATCTCTTCTGACTATATACCATTTACCACCATTCTCTGTTTTCTGCCCATCAACCAGTTTGCCACCCAGTTAACCAACTTCTGACCCACCCCAAGCCTACCCAGCTTATTTATCAATCTTCTATCTGGAACAGTGTCGAAAGCTTTTCTGAAGTCAAGGTAGGTGACATCAACTGCTCCCCCTTGGTCCACCACTCTGGTTACCCAGTCAAAGAAATCTATGAGATTAGTTTGACAGGACCTTCCTTTTGTAAACCCATGCTGTCTTGGATCCTGTGCCCCTATGGATTCCAGGTGTTGCACTATCCTTTCCTTAAGGAGTGCCTCCATAATCTTGCCCACTACTGAGGTAAGACTGACTGGTCTGTAGTCCCCTGCCTCTTCCCTGCTACCATTCTTGTGGAGCGGGATCACATGAGCCCTTCTCCAGTCTTCTGGGACCTCTCCTGTGCTCAGAGACTCATTAAACAGTTCTGCTAAGGCCTCTGCTACTTCCACCCTTAGCTCCTTAAGAGTTCCACCCTTAGCTTCTTAAGTAGCAGAAAATGTGTTATTTTGCACAAGAGAGCACCAACATTTCTACAGCTTCTGGGAGCCGAGGCAACCCCCAGACCCCTGGCCTTATGAATAGGGCCCTGAACAATATCTCATGCTAGCAATGCCTCTGTTCTGCACCTGTCTCTGCATCCTTTTGGTTGCCCTCCTCTGCAGTGACTCCAGCCTCTCTCTGTCTTTTCTCAAATGTGGGCTCCAAAACTGCATACTCTGTTCCAAGGGTGGGTAAAGCAGGAATTTTGTACAGGGGTAGAATCAAACATAGAAACATAAAACGTTACAGCAGATGGGGACCAAAGATCCATTTGATCTACCCTGATTCCTACCCCCTCCTCAGAATTTACTTATTACTAACCCCCTGTGTCTATCCCATGCTGATCTGAATTTGCTAACTGTTTTGGAATTAATAACCTCAGCAGGTAGGCCATTCCATGGGTCAGTCTGTCCGAGAAGAAGGACTTACGCATGTTACCCCTGAATCTTTCTCCTTGTAACTTCAAATCATGGCCTCTTGTCCTTGTGGAGCTATTGACAAGAAAAAGATCCTGGATTTGTACTCTGTTTATGCCCTTTAGGTACCTGAATGTCTCTATCATATAGAGTGAGAAAGCAGCCTTCCTTGAAACAAGGAGGTTATTTTCCAGACTACACTGAACTGAATTATTACTTTTTGGACCTGTGTGAGTAACTAGTATTGATTCTGTTTTTGGGGTGGACGTTTCTTAGTTTTAACTTTAATTTGCCTGGGAGGAACTGTAGCTGGGAGATAGTTGCAGTCAGTTGTGACTAGACCTGTTACTTAGCCTTTGTGAAATAGGTGTCTGAAAGGAAGGAAGGCACTCCCCAGGGTGGAGGGTAAAGTTGTTGGAGATTGTTTCTGGACAGCATAGGTTTACTCCCACTCACACTTCCCCTCACCCCACCTGCCCCAAGTGCATAACTTCCTTTATAGCAGAGGCTCTAACATCACTTCCTCAAAACTGCTAACAACATGCACCTGTTCATATCCTTAAAGGCACAGCACACTGAATAGGGGGTAGAGACACTCACAAGCTTGCACACACTAAAACATGAATAAAAAAGCAAAAAAGTATCTGTAACTGGAAGGGACACAGACATGTGGGGAGTGGTGCAATGCACTGGCTGTGGAGCAGCAGTCTTCCGGGGACATTCTGGAGACTGCATTGCTGCCCTATTTGCAGATAGCTCTCTGGTCTGAGGGAGGAGGTTGTTTGCCTCCATACTGACCTGACAAGGATTCAGAAAACCTGCTCCACCACCCAGGAACTACCCAGGCCACCGCCACTGCCACTGCCTCAGAGGTTGCCAAGAAAGAGGAGTGGTTGGACCACAGTGGGATCAGAGAGGTTGAGGGTGGTGGAACAGAGGTGCCTCCCTCTAGTTGTACCTCTCCATAATTCATTTGCCACTCTGGCGAAGCATGATTCCTGTATGGAGGCACCTGCAGTGGAGACCAAGGAGGATGCTGGGAACCTCCACAATGGAGATCCACAGGAGGGTGGCCCAGGACCCCACAGGGGAAGGAAGAACTCCTGGTGGGGGACTCAATTGTTAGGGAGGTAGAACTGGTGTAGGAGGGGAAAGGGAGGTAAGGTGCCTGCCTGACGCCAAGGCTTGGAGGGAAAGGAAATGAATCCTCAGGATCATGGGAGCAGCGGCAAGGGGGAGGGAGATGGATGTCATTGTCCACCTAGGGATGAATGACCTTGCTGAGAATGGGATCAGGGCAGTGCAACAGGAGTTTGTGGAGTTGGGAGGGGCCTTAGACAAGTAGCGAACATGATAACTTTCTCTGAAATGCTACCTGTCTATGGCATGGATGAGGCTAGGGCACTCCGCATCACGGGATCCAATGACTGGTTGAAAAGCTGGAGCAGAGCTCAGGGATTTGGCTTCATTGGGGACTGGGGCTCCACCTAGAGGAATGCAGGCCCATACAGGTGTGATGGTCTGCATCTATCCTGGACAGGAGCCAGGATCCTAGGTGATAAGTTTAAATGCTTCAGTGGTAAGCATTTAAACTAGCCAAGGGAGGAGGCACTGAAGAGGAGAAGGGAAATCCTAGCCCCCCACCCAGAAAAATCAGGGTAATTAGTGAGGTAAACACCAAAGCAGAGCAGTCAATAGGGAGAAGAGCAGGGGTAAATGGAGAAAAAGACAAAGGCAGCAGGGACAGGGATGGGGCAAAAAGAAATAAAGCCATAAAAAAATGGAGAGTAATGAGTACCAATGTCCATAGTCTAGGTAAAACGGTCCCTGAAATGGTGGTTTTAATGGAAAAGGGATGCCTGGATATTGTGGCAGTCACAGAAACATGGTACACAGAGAACCATGACTGGGATGTCAACACACCAGGGTACACAATCTACAGGAGGGACAGGGAGGGAAGAAGAAGAGGCAGAGTAGCTCTCTATGTAAGAGAAGACATAAAAGCAACAGAACTAAAGAGTAAACAGGGAGGAGAGGAGGCACTGTGGGTCACCCTGGAGACTGGAAATGGCTCCACAATCCGCACAGGGGTTGTATACAGACCTCCATCTTAGGGGGAGAAAATGGACAAGAAAATGATAGAAGGCATCCTTGGGATGGCAGAGAATTGGGAGATATTGCTGATGGGGACCTGAATATGAAAGATGTTGACTGGAGCACTTCTGCTGCAGCCACATCAAAGAGCAAGGCCATTCTTGATGCCCTACAGGGTGCATGCCTCAGACAACTAGTTTTGGAACCCATTTGGGAGAGACCAATCTTAGACCTGCTACTCTCAAATGGGAATGGAGAGAGGATCTCTGATCTTGAAGTGGTTAGCCATCTGCAAACAAGCAACCACCAAACAATGTGATTCACGATAAACTTCGTTGTTGAGTCAAGCCATACACAAGTGAAGGTACTGGACTTCAGGAGGGCTAATTCTGACAAAATGGGAGAGTGCCTCAGAAAAGCACTAGCCAACAGACAAGAAGGTGGGGTGAAGCAACAATGGGGAAACATCAAAACCGCCATCACAAAGGCAAAAAGTCCTTGTGTGAAACAAATAAACAAATCAAAACTAAAGAAAAAAACACTATGGTTATCAAAAGAAGTGGCGGGGAAGGTAAGGGAAAAAAGATAGCATTTAGGAAGTATAAGGAAACACAGAAGAAGCAGGACAGAGAACTATATCAGTTAAAGCAGAAGGAAGCAGGTAAGGTAGTCAGAATAGCAAAGGCCCAAACTGAGAAAAAGATACCCAACTTGGTTAAGAAGGAGGATAAAACCTTTTATAGGTACATTAAGGAGCAAAGAAAGACTAAGGCAGGGATACTGAGGCTGAACAAAGAGGAAGGTGGTTGGGCAGAGAGTGAGAGTGAAAAAGCAGGGATACTGAACAAATACTTCTGCTCCATATTTACAGTGGAAAAGCAGAGGGAAATACCTAATCTGGTCAATAGAAGCACTCTGGATAAGGGGATTGATATTAGTCCTTTCACAGAAGACAGGGTTCTGAAAGAACTCTTAAAACTGAAGGTGGATAAAGCAATAGGGCCTGATGGGATTCACCCCAGAATTTTAAAAGAACTAAGGTAAGAACTACTAACACCACTGACTACCCTTTTTAATAAATCATGGGAGGATGGGGTGGTACCTGAGGACTGGAGGAGGGCAGATTTGATTCCACTTCACAAAAGTGGGAGCAAGACAGAGGCAGGAAAGTAGAGACCTGTCAGTTTGACCTCAGTGGTAGGGAAAATTATGAAATCACTTCTGAAGGAAAGAATTGTTGAGTACCTAGAGGCCAGTGGAGCACAGGACCCAAGGTAGCATGGATTCACGGTGGGAAGGTCATGTCAGACAAATCTAATTGATTTCTTTGACTAAGTGACCAAAGCAGTAGACCAGGGAGGGGCTGTGGACTTGGACTACCTAGACTTTAGCAAGGCATTTGACACAGTCCTGCACAGAAGATTAATAAATAAATTAGCCAGCCTTGAAGTGGGTGCTAGGGTGGTAGCCTGGGCAAAACACTGGTTGAACAACAGGACACAGTGGGTAATAGTAAATGGAGTCCACAGTGAAGAAAGGAGAGTTACTAGTGGGGTACTGTAGGGTTCAGTACTGGGGCCGGTCCTTTTTAATGTCTTTATAAGTGATATTGCAGAGGGAATGGAAGGGAAAGTATGTCTCTTTGCAGATGACACAATGATCTGCAACAGGGTTGATACACAAGTTGGGGTGGAAAGGATGAAAAGGGAATTGGTAAGGTTGGAGGAATGGTCAAATGTATGGCAGCTTAGATTCAATGCAAAGAAGTTCAGAGCAATGCACCTGGGAAACAAAAACCCAGGGGAAGAGTACACAATGGGAGGTGAGATACTGACAACAACAAAAATGGATAGGGACCTGGGGGTAGTCATATCAGATCATCTAAAGGTGGGCCAGCAATGAGAGAAGGCAGTAAGGAGGACTGTGGGGATACTGGGATGCATAGGGACAGGCATCACCAGTAGAAAACAGGAAGTTGTTGGCCCTCTCTACATACAGTTGGTAAGACCACATCTGGAGTACTGTGTACAGTTCTGGAGACCCGATCTCCACAAAGACATAGACATAGACAGGGTGGGGGCTGTCCAAAGGAGAACAACCAGAATGATGTAGGGTCTGCATCAGAAGGCATATGAAGAAAGACTAAAGGAACTAAAGATGTATAGCCTTGAGGAAAGGGGGGGGGACATGATAGAAACTTTCAAATACCTCAAGGGAATCAACAAAGTCCAAGAGGATAGCACCTTTCAGAAAAAAGAGATGTGCAAAAACTAGGGGGCACAATTTGAAGCAAGAGTGGGGAAGGCTCAGAGGTAATGTGAGGAAGTATTTCTTCACAGAGAGGGTTGTGGATACATAGAACAGCCTTTCTGAGGAGGTTGTAGAGTCAAAAACAGTGGAGGAATTCAAGAATGCATGGGACAGACATAAGGCAATTCTAGTGGGGGGGGTAGGAGGAAGTAGGCTGTTGATTAACTAGGATCTGGAGCTTATCCATTAGGTAGGGAAATGGGCAGACTAGGTGGGCCAAACAGTCCTTATCTGCCATCAAATTCTATGTTTCTATGTTTCTATAATGGACCTGGGAAACAAAAACCATGGTGGAGATTACACAATGGGTGGGGAGGTAGTAACAACAACAAAAATGGAAAAGGACCTCGGGGTAATCATATCAGATGACCTTAAGGTTGGCAAGCAATGTGAGAAGGCAGTAGAGAGGGCTGGGGGGATACTGGGATGTACAGGGAGAGGCATCACCAGCAGAAAACAGGAAGTTATCCCCCTGTACAGACAGTTGGTGATATCCCATCTGGAGTACTGTGTCCAGTTCTGGAGACCCATCTTTGCAAGGACATAGACAGGATGGAGGCAGTTCAGAGGAGGGCAACTAAAATGGTGCAGGGTCTGCTAGAGAAGCCATGTGAGGAGAGACTAAAGGAGCTTAATATGTATACCCTCAAGGAAAGGAGGAATGGGGGGACATGATAGAAATGTTTAAGTACCTCAGTGGAATCAACGAAGTCCAAAAGGGTAGCATCTTTCAAAAAAAGAGATGTGCAAGAACAAGGGGACACAATGTGAAGATAAATGGGGAATAGCTCAGCGGCAATGTAAGGAAGTATTTTTTCATGGAGAGGGTAGTAGATGCATGGAACAGCCTACCTGAGGAGGTTGTGGGGTCTAAAACTGCGGGAGAATGCAAGAATGCATGGGACAGACATAAGGAATTTTTTGTGGGTGGTAGGAAGAAATAGGCTGTTGGTTAACTAGGATCTGCAGCTTATCCTCTAGGTAGGGAAATGGGCAGACTAGGTAGGCCAAGCGGTCCTTATCTGCCATCAAAGTCTATGTTTCTATGTTTCTATCCCCCCATCTCTGTGTTGCCCCAGGGAGTACATGTTTAGCTCCTCCAACCTGGTCTCATAAGTCATGTCATGGAGTCCTTGGATCATCTTTGTTGCCTTCCTCTGTACCATCTCTAATCTATCCATGTCCTTTCTGAGATGAAGCCTCCAAAACTGGACACAACACTGCAGGTGGGGCCTTAGCAGGGGCATGTGCAGTGGCAGGATCACCTCCTTTCTTCTGCTTGTGATGCCTCTTCCTATGCATCCTAGCATTCTGCTAGCCTTTTGCATTGCCTTTTTGCATTGACTGCCTACCTTCAAATGTCTGAAATGATAGCCCTTTGGTCCCTCTCCTGCCAGCTGGTGATATGATTACCCCCAGACAGTAGTAGTATATCCCTGGATTGTTCCTGCCCAGATGCATAACTTTGCACTTTTTTGCACTGAATTTTAACTGTCACGTACTGGACCACCTTTCTATCTCCTCCCTTCTCCTATTGATCCCCTTCCTATTTATCCTAGCATTCTATTTTTCCCCTGCCCACAATCCTTGTACACTGTGCCAATGCTATCAGGTTACCATTATAACCACCCCCAGGCCCATCTTCCTCCATTGTTATTTCCAACTTCACCCCCACCTTACCTATCCTGTATTCGGTTCTCACATTTTTGGCCTTTGTGCATTACTTTGCACTTTTTGGCATTACATTTTATCTGCCACAACATCAAACATTTCTACAGTCTTTCTAGCTCCTCTCTCATGTCCCTTAGCCCCACTTCACTGTCTACCCTTGCACAGATCATAGTATTGCCTGCAAAGGGGAATATCATTCCCTGGACTCCTGCCCCTATGTCACATATAAATATGTTCAAGAAGACTGGTCACAAAATGGATCCTTGCAGCACACAATTTGTACTGTAAGAATGCACTCCATTTAGGACTACCATCTGGGTTCTACCACTCAGTCATGCTCTCCCCCACCCAATTATTTTTGTCTTTTGCCCCAGGTCACCATGTTTCTTAGCCAACTGTCCATGTGAGACAGAGTCAAAGGTCTTACTGAATACTTAACACAGTGTATCAGATGCCTCACCCTTATCCACAGCACTTATCACTCAGGTGTTTTGCAGACAAATTGTTTCCAGGAGCTTTACCAGCCTCTTCCTTACTATTGATTCCAATAGTTTACTCATGACAGACATCATCCTGATTTCCTGTAATTGAGTGGCTCATCTCATTTATGTTTTTGTGCTAAAGGACCACATCTGCTGTCCTCTGATCCCCTGGTACCTCCCCAGTTTTTAAGGAACGGCTATAGAGATCTGCCCGTGATCTTGCTAGATTCTGCCCAATCTCCCTTAACACCCATAGATACATACCCTCTGGGTCCATTGATTATCCACTGTCTATAAGCCAGTTGAGGCCCACTCCTCCATAAAGGTCTCTGATGGCTTTAGTGCTGCATTCTGGTAGCAGGCCCCCATTTTCCATCATCAACACAGAAGAGAAATATTCATTCAGTAGGTTTGCCTTTCACTTTTAATCCTTCTTCCACTTATCCCCCTTTTTGAATCTGACCACCTCTTCACTGCCTTTGCACTGCTCTCTTATGTACTAAAATAATGTTTTCTCACACTCTTTAACATCCTCAATTCCTCATCCACTTTCACCTGTCTCATTGCTTTATTGGTTGCCCTTAACCTTTCTTGAAAATCCCTCCTGTCCTCTTCTGTTTGACCTGTTTTGTACCTGGTGAAAGCCCTTTTTCCCCCTCACTACCCCTGCCACCCCTTTTGAAAACTATAGTGGTTTCCTTCCTCTCATGCCCTTCCACAATATCTTTGTGTGCAGACTGTTTCCAGTACTCACTCCTCTATCAGGTCCGATTTTCTGCCCAACCCTACCACTGCTTTCACACCCTACAATGTTTCCCCTTACACTTCCATCATCCTCCTGAAGTCTGCCCTCCTGAAGTCTAGGATCTTCATCCAGCAGTGAACCCCCTTTGCCTGCAGCTTGATCTGAACACACACAGTCCTGTGATTACTCTAATCCCAGTGGTTCCCCTCTTTAACCCACTTCACACTGTTCCTGTTTGTCAGCATCAGATCTAATAAGGCCCCTTCTTAGTTAGTATTGTGACCTGCTGGATTAGACATGCTTTCTGCATTTCATTTGACAGGGTCTGACTTCTTGCGGTCCCTGGTATTGGGATGCTCCAGTCCATATCTGGTATGGACCTGCCACTTGCAGGCCTGACAACACAGCCTGGCATGCCTGGTCCAGAACTCAGCAGGCCCAGCCATGGCTTCCTCCTCCTCCTGCACTCCTGCTCAGACTGCCCTCGCGCTCTGACAAGCATGCCATCAGAATAAACTCAAGAAGGCAGAACAATGCTAACATCAAATACTTTAAAAATTACCTGGTTAGACTAGTCCTCCTGTTGCTACTTCACTCAGACAACATCCACCCCAATCTGGACCCCTCAAAATCAGGGTACAATTGCCCAGTAACCAGGCACGTTAACCTTTGCATCTCTAAACATCTGCAGCATGGCAGCAAAGTTTGACAATCTACAAGCCTGGGTAGCCCTCCATAATCCTGATGTGCTGTCAGTTGTCGAGACATGGGTCTCTCCCAGGGTCCCCAATGGTGCCATCAGTCTACCGGGTTACACAATATTTAGACAAGATTGAGTATCTAAAAGAGATGGTGGCTGTGCACTCTACCTGAAGGATAGCTTACAGGGCATAGTCCTAAATTTATGCAGCCTAGGGCCATTCTCCCAGGCCCTTACCATTAAGGTCCTTCTTGGGGGCCCATAACAAAACAATTACACTGTTATCAGTCTACATCCCACTAAAGAACTCAACCCAAGGTCTCCAAGCCATCATAGACTGTCTTGGAAGCCTGACCCTAAGCTCCTAGGTTATACTTCTTGGAGATTTCGATATTAGTTGGCTTGCCCCTGAAGCTAACCACTTCAAAGATGTAACTCAGGCTGTCCACTTTACACAGCTCACTGAAGCTCCCACTAGGACCAATTACAGAACAGGCACTAGCACTCTGCTTGACTGGGTACTCACAAACTGACCTGAGTATGTTTTCAATGTCTACATCCTCCCAGACAACATCAGTGACCACTTCCCTGTCATGTTCAGTTGGGCTAATAATTTTACCAAACCCTTTCTAAGAACAGTCGCCAACAGGGTTCTCAAGCCTGGTCACATGGGCCACTTTAAAGCCAATCTCCTCAATGCTGACTGGTCAGCAGTGTTTGGGGCTTCTGCCACTGATATTGTGCTTGACCATTTCATCCTCCTATTCAATATGATCTGTGACAGTCACGCCCCCTTCAAAAAGCATAAAATCAAAGACCATTTCAACCCCTGGATGGGCCCAGACACCCTTGAACTGATGAAAAATAGAGACCATCTCTGGCATGTAGTCAGGGCCACAGGGAAGCAGGCTGACATCCTGAATTACAAACAGGCCAGGAATAACTGTACCAGGACCATTCAAATAGCTAAAAAACGTATACTACAAGGAGGCCCTAGCCAAGAACTGGAATGATGGTCATAAAGTCTATGAAAACCTAAAACAGATCACCAGATATGAGCCCAAAATGGCCCCCATCGTGCTCAGCATTGATAGGTCCCCCATCCTTGATCTTAAATCTATAGCCAACACCTTTAACCTTGCTTTCAGTGACCTCCGTAATGTCCTCCCTACCAATTTCTTCTCCCTCACCAACTCTGCTGCTTCTTCACAGACCCCAGTGCATCCCCTTTTTCACTTCAAGACTATTACTATCAGGGAAGCCAGGAAATACCTGTGTAAGGTGTTCGGTAAGGGATGATATGGTGGAGAGAGCCTTTATCTGAAACTAATCACTCTTTCTCTAGAAGAAATCCTGTCTCCCCTTACCCATATGCTCAATCTTTCACTCTGGTTCACAGTATTCCCTCAAAAATAGAAAGCCACAGCAGTTACCCCTGTTACAAGAGCAGGGATTGGGCCATGCCTGAGAACCATAGACCCATCTCTATACTTCTACCACTCTTGAAGGCCCTGGAACAAATCATCACAGACCAACTTGTCAAATACCTGAACAAACATAAGCTGCTATGCCCTGAGCATTATCTCCAGGTTAAGGGTATGACTATGGGTGTGACCTTTGCACCAAATTATGCCAACCTTTATCTGGGTCTCTGGGAGAAATCAGTGGTCTATGATGCACAGGTCAATCCTTTTTACCATAGGATTGATATGTGGTGTTGTTTTATTGATCACATTTTTTTAATTTGGAAAGGCACTATTTTGTGAACTAAGGGAATTTGTCACATACCTAGAAACAAGCAATCCCAATTTAAAATTTAGTGTGACAAGTGACAAAAATGCGGTCACTTTTTTGGATCTGGAGATTAAGAGAGACACCGATGATGGTATTCGGACATCCCTCTTTAGGAAAAGTACTGACAGGAATTCCCTTTTGAGTGCATCTAGTTGTCACCTGAGACATATGGTTAACAACATTCCCAGAGCCCAATTACTTAGGGCTCAGAGAAATTGTAGTATTGATGCTGACTTTATGAAATAAGGCACAGATATGTGTGAATGACTTCTAGATAGGGGGTACTCGAGAGAATTAGTGAAAGATGCCATGGTTGAAGTCTCTGAAAAGAGTCATGATGACATTATGAAATCTAAAACCAAACAAGGAGGAATTGATGATCGAATTTGTTTCATCACCACATACTGTAAACAGTCTAGTGTAGTTGGTGATATAATTAAAAAACACTAGCCACTTTTGAATCTGGAACCGAAACTATAGGGGGAAGCTAGTAAATTGCCACACACAGTGTATCATTGTGGCAAAAATATTGGTGATCTTGTTACTAAAAGCTACCAGCCTGTTCAGAGAGTACAGAGGGATGTGAAAACATGGTTACCATGCATACCTAATGGTAATTTTGCATGTGGAAATTGCAAATACTGTGTTACCATGCCAAAGAGTACTACGTTCACATCAGTTAATACAACAAAAGTATATACAATGGGTTCTTTTTTCAGCTGTACCTCTGAGAATTTGGTGTATTTGGCAACTTGCACATGTGAGGCATTTTACATTGGCAAAACTACACGCCAATTTAAAGTAAGAGTTGGAGAACACATGCGTAGCATAATCAAAAATGATGACAGGAGTGCACTGGCTATACATTGTTGTAAATGTAAGATGGACAAAATGAAACATGAATTTAAGTTCTGTGGAATTGAATTGGTAAAACTGGGTCCACGAGGGGGTAACATTAATGATTTACTACTAAACAGAGAGGCATACTGGATTTATACCCTTGAGGGTTTACAGTTGCCAGGATTAAATGACAAGTTTGATGTTATCCCTTTAATAAATACAAGAAAGAAAAAAATTATTTATGAACTCTAACATCCATAGGTATCTTTTCTCAGTTTGCAATTCTAATTAATAAGAATACTATGGAGCTTGATGTATTTGAGATGTAGCAATTTGTGATAATGGATGTAAATTATCTAATTACTATTTCTTTATTTTTCTTTTTTTCTTCTTTCCCCAGATGGTGCTGTTTTTGCATATATATATATATATATATGTATATATATATATATATATATATATATATATATATATATATATATATATATATATATATATATATATATATATATATATATACTGCTGAAAATAATTTTTAAGCTACAAAAATGCAACATAATGGAGTTCGACTAGTAAGTCTAGAGATTCACCTGATCATAATGACTAATGATATGGTTAATGGTAAGTAGACCAGGTTTTGATAGAAGCATAAATATGAGTCAACTGGAGAAGTAATAGCAGTACATTTGAATATTAGTCATTACAGATATAAAAACATCTGTTTTTTAAATGAAATGTGCATTAGATGTTTCTGTAACACTTACGTATAGAGATGTTTTTGGTTAATAAGGTTTATGCATTATTTTCACTGAATGTTTGTGTGTTTTGTATTATGATGCATTATATGTATTTTTGAGGTGCTATCACTTTAATTGAAAACTTTTTGGGGGTGTGCAGTGGGAGCAGACCATCCTCCTGATGACGCACGGTGTGTGCGAAACTAGTGGAGGTTTGTTTCCTGTATTGCTGGGCGACTGTGCAATTGTTTTGCACTGATTAAATTTTCACACTTTCTAATACCTGCGGTGCCTTTTGTTACCTTTTTTCTATTAATCAGTTTTGCAAGGTTGCACACATGTGTGGAGCTGAGGATTTTAATCTGAATATATACCCTGAGCAGCATGGCTTTAGGGCAGGGAACAGCACCACTACAGCCCTCCTGGAATTCACAGGCTTCATCCATAAATCTCTCGATCTTGGACAGCTTGTTGGGGCAATCTATATCGACTTAACAAAGGCCTTTGATACAGTCAATCATGCCCTCCCTGTTGACCAGCTCACTTCTACAGGCCTTGCCCCCGAGGCAGTTGCATGGTTCCACAGTTACCTGCACTGCTGTTCCCAGCAAGTCAGAATAGGTACTGTCCTCTCCGACAGCAAACCTGTCTGCTCAAGCATTCCGCAGGGGTCAATACTGGGTCCCCTCCTATTCAGCTTATTCTTGAATTGCCTCCCCTAAGCCAGTCAAGGCTGCATGATCCTTTATTCAGATGATGCAGTTGTCTTCTCAAATGGCTCAGACTCCGGTGCCCTTGAGCAGCAACTACAAAGCAACTTCACCAATGTAGAGATGTGGTTCAAAGATCATAAACTGATAATGAACTACAAGAAAACAAAAACCATGCTGTTTTCCAGCTCTCTAAACAAACACAAAACCTACCCACTATCAATATGCAATAGTGGCAGGGTTCCCCTTGAACTTGTTCAACACTTTAAATACCTCGGTATCACTATTGACAACTCGCTCTCCTGTACTCTCCACATTGACAACATGGCCAAAGCTATCAACAAGTGCATAGGATTACTCTATCATCACAAGCATAGCATGTCCCCTGAAGCCCTCAGCATAGCTGTTCACAGTTCTGTGTGTTTCCTGGTCTACTATGGGCTACCTATATATGGTTCTGTCACAGATACTGTTCTCTGGCATATAAAAACTGCACTCAAAAAGCCTGCCGGCTCACCTTAGGTGTGTACCAACTGACTCACACCTGTGATCTCTGTGCCAAGGCACACTGGCTCATGCTCAGTGGCCGACTAAAATATCAGTCCTGCCTTCTGGCCAAAGAGATCTGCCTTGGTCAGCTACCAGCAGTGGTCCAAGAACTTCTCATTCCCAGCAATAATCCATGGCACACCCATTACTCCGAATACCAGTCCTTCCTAGCTCTGAAATGTCGAACAACTCAGGGACAAAGGTCCTTTGCTTACCATGCACTGGTGTGATTCAGCTCCCTCTAGGAGAACATTGCACACCTGCCCACACTGGGTACTTTCAAAATGAACTTGAAGCTCCTTATGATATGCAAATCTTCATGTGCCTGCCATGGCTACCACCATCTTTCCACCCCTCATCACTACTTCAATCCCCTGCCCCTCAGTCCTTCCCTTTATCCCCTGAGTAGGCCCTCCTGCTCCCTCCATACACCTAGCATCCTCTCCCTCTGCCTCTAATCTAATCACCTCCCTCTGATCCCCACTGCTACACTGATATTACTCTCTCCTTTTGCACACTGCACTTGGGCTTCTCCCCTTCACCCCCTTTTTTCTTTAGCACTTAGCAATGCTCCAAACAACCTCTTGTTTGCTGGCAACTGACTGATTTCACCGTTCGGCACTGTAAATTGTCTGTTTCCTTGTGACCTGTACAGTGTTTGATATATAATCCTGTTTTTCTTTGTATTTCTGCAATCCTTTGTATAATTTCACCTATCTGTTGTAGTAAAATGTCCTGACATGGAACCTGTACAAAGAGCTCTGTGCTCAAATGGTTTCCCCGAGTACTGAAATGAATAAAAATAAATAAATAAAATGATAACCGGTTCCAAAAAGTCCACCTTGAACAACAATTGAGGGGGGTGCTGTGTGGGGCAGCAAGCCCAAAATGTAGAACAGATCCAAACAAAGAGGACTCCTATCAGCACAGAAAACACCAAATGCTGCTAGCTGCAAAATAATCATCCAACTGGAAAATTTATTGGTGTACAAAACACAAGTGCTCACTACTCCAGGACCCCGTGAGGAAGGCAGTCACCAAAGTGCTGGGGTAGTGAGCACTTGTGTTTTGAACACCAATGCATTTTCCAATTGGATGACTGTTTTGCAGCTAGCAGTGTATGGTGTTTTCCTTGCCAATAGGCATGTGGCTTTGACCATGTCTGGCATGTTGAAGGCCTCCAATATCAACACCTCCCTCAGTTCCCGAACCTCCTGATCTTCTCACTCAGTTTATGGTTGGTTTCTTCTTTCCATTCCAGGGGTACACCACCTTGACCTAAACCACCTTCCCTCTCCTCACAAAAACCTTCACCCAAGCTATCCAGTCCTATATCTCTCCTTACTTCCTGTATTTCTGAGGTTTTTATAGCCTTCCTAACATAAAGTCCCATCCCACCCCTCTCCATTTTCCGTATGCCTCCTGAACATTGTGTACCTTGGTACCCTTAATTCCCACACATGGTTTTGTGTTGTCCAAGTATAATCCTCCTACAAATGGGGTCCCTAAAATGTCTTCCTGGGCTTACCTTAGCCAGGCCTCTCTGTCTCCTCCTGCACTCTCAGGCTTCTCCCATTTCCAGCCAGCAAGTTTTTCAATCCCAAGGTCCTTTCCTGCCCCTCTGGTGCCCTAGTCTGTTGCCCAAGTCCTTACATCAGCCCTGCATGGCTCAATATGTCCACCACAATCTCCCACTTATGGTTCTGTCCTCAGGGTAGCAGGGATCATGTAGGCATGAGTGGTGCCTTTGATCTCTGACTATGCAGATTTGCGGTCATTTTGGGAAGAGTTCCGTCAGTCCCAGGATCCCCCTTACCTAATTGAGACCTGGTGACCATGGACAGGCTGCTGCGAGACCACTCCCCTAAAATTAAAAGGGGTTTCAAGGTAAGAAGACTACCAAGTAAGGCAAAGGTTTATTATTCGGCTAAAAAGCCATTACAATTCATTAACAAACAAATAAGTAAATAATACCATGGTATTACACAATAACAATATTAAATATCACATTTGGAGTGTGCTTACACATAAAACAATAAATTCATATACACCCTAACATGTCCAACCACATAAATGACAATGCGGGCTGATATTTCTTACATATTACATGTATATCACCCCAATACATCAGCTCTAATAAAATGTGAAATAACCATAGTATGCTAAATTGTGAGATAATACTTTGACACATTTATTACCAGCCAATGGAAACTGATTTAACACTCTTAAGAGGGTCAGTCATACCATCCACCAATGATCCGTCTTGAGGGACTATCTCTCATCCACAGTCAGGTCCATGCCTCTCAACCTCTTTGCTCATAAATCAGGGACAAGACTTAAAAAAATCAGGGACAAAGACACAAAATCAGGGACATATCTTATGGTCAGGCCTTATACTTAGCCAGCATGTCTGGGGAGTCTCACAGAGGTGTTCAACTGGGGCTCATTTGAATATTTATGAGCTGAGCCCTGGTCCTTTGAATATTCATTAAGTGCCTGTCTGCCCCCAGGGCAGCTGTTCTCAGCTGAGGACAACAAAAGAAAAAGTAATGTTGTATTTTAAACTGCTGCAAGTGGGAATTTATTGTGCAAAAGGAGAAAGTGTTTAAATAAGTGCTTCTTCCTGGTGGGACTAGACAATTTGGGACTCAAAGTGTTAGCCTGTCAGATGCTGCAAGGCATCCTTAAACACTGGCAGCAGTGACAGGCAAATGAACTGAGCAATTCAGCCACTCTGTGCAGCGACAGCAAGTACACCCTCTGGGATAAAGAAATGTGGGGCATTGGGGCAAATATTTGTTTATCTCTGGCTGCAGCAGGACATTAAACATGATTGTATCTATTCTGCTAAAGGGACAGTGGGTAAGGCAGCAATTGCCAGCAGCCACAGCCAATCGGAAAGCCAGTAAAACAAAATCAGGACTTGTGAGATTTTCACAAAAGCTCACGGGTAAATGCCAAGTGCTCTAGGCTTCTAGGCACCAAAACACCAGACCAACAGTGCATCAAGTAAGCTCCATGCATTATTCATTTCTGTGATTGACAGGTCCTTCAGCCAATCGGAGGCCAATTACTCCATCACTGTAGCCAATCAGGAGCCTTGGAAAATCCCTACAAGAGACAGTGGCTGCCAACATTTTGCCAGATTGAGAATGAGACAGATTGAGAGCCAAATTTCAGCCTGCAGATTCCTGCAGAACCCCCAAGTTGGGGGAAGGCACCCAGGCCCCAGTCATGCTGCCAAGCCTGGAGTTCCAGTTAGCTTTTCCAGCCTGGAAAGGGACTGTATCTTTCTTAAGTAATGCTGAAGTAATTTAGTTTTATTTCACCTGCTGATCTGGAGGTTGCCAGATTTGTCCTCCAGGTGCTAGCCCTCCTTCCCACGTCAGTGTAACATGTGGACTGAAGATCAAATGATATTATGCAGTGGAGAGAGCACTGACTAGAACCTCAGAGTTGTGAGAGGACTTTAGATGCCAGGATGCCTTCTATAGTGGAGACCAAGCGTGGAAGACCTGTGTGAGTACCCTTGTACCCCCTGGTGCAAGGAAGAAGTTCTGCAAGTAAATCTATGGGTCTGCTGACCCTTGTAATTGTTTATGCCTAACTGAAACAAGTAACCTTAGGGCTGACATTCCCTTTATCTTCTGAATTGTGAGAGACTGTAAAAGTAACAGTCTGGGCCACCTTGCCCGAAGAGACTGTGACCACTAGTACTTATCTTGTTTGCACCTTGCCTGCTGCTCAAACAGCCCCATGCAGCTATATTGAATTCTGTGTTGGTGAATCATATAAATGTGCTGATATCTAGCTGTACCCCCTATGGGTAAAGACTGCCCTGACGGAGCTGCCAGCCGCAGACACATTGCCACTTCAATGAGGAAAGCACATCTTCTTGACCTGGAAGGACACTACTTCTTTATTCAGCTGTGAGCTGTATGGGAAATTCTATATTGCACTTGATATCTGCAACAACGTGCAATTTTGCTCCAATCTGTGAGAGGTGAAACTAACTACCCTTGGTAATTGCTTTTTATTTACATATTTATTTAGTGTTTAACCAAGAAGGGACTTGCAAACTCTGTTTATCTTGTGAGTAACTTCAGAAGGATTTAAATACTACATTTGGGTAGACCCTTGGAGGTAGCTAGATTGTCTACTAGGATTTTCTGACAGTTAAACTATTTTTAAATAAATTACAGGTGGCTGAGGAGTAAATATGGAGCTTGCAAACTCTGCTTACCTGGCTTGGAAGTAACTTCACAAGGGTTTGAATACTGCATTTTGGTTGTCCCTTGGGGTTAGCTGGATTGACTACTAGGATTTTGGGACAGAAACTATTTTTAAATAATTTACTTATGCATAGGATTTTGTGATAGTTAAACTATTTTTAAATAAGTTACTGTGGTTAATGAGTTGTCATAGCAAAACCTACAGTGTGAATTGAAACACAGATAGCCTCAGGTGCATGAAATCGTTTCCGTCATTGTTTTTGACCACAAAGTGTTGTATTGGATCAGGAAAGGTTGCATCATCACTGGAATCAGACAGCAGCCTGCCTACATTGAAAGGCCTGCTTACATCACAGGTGTCACTAGTCAATCAGTTGGCTTAATTCTTAAGATTTTCAGTGCAGGAAGAGTGTAAAGCACAGCTGACTTATTTTGGGGCTGACTGCATTCAGAGCACAAACCACCAGGTTGTTTTGGGGCTGGGGAGGGTTACCTGTGTCTGAGTTGGATGTCTGGATTTTTCTCTGTTTGATTAGCAGGGTATTTTCTTTGTCAAATTGTTGTATAGGGCATCTTGTTGACAGGAAGGCACTCATCGCAGTGCTGGGTCAGAGCTTTTAGCTGATTGTTTTGCGAGGGCACAGTTTAGGCCCAACCCCTTCCCACCCTCGCCCCACCCACCCTGGAAATAGTTCCTTTATACCTGGGGTTCTGACATCATTTCCTCAAGAGTGCAAGGTGCATATCACTGTCATATCCTGTCTAGCACACTGCACTGACAATATAAGCATACACATTGTATAATATATATATTTCTATATAACAAACCAATCACACACACACACACACACACACACGCAAGCACACAAAGAAAAAAATAGATAAACATGTGGGGAGCAGTACAATGTAATGGCTGTGGGGCAGCATTCTTCCGGGAGTCTTTCTGGAAGCTGAGATGCTGCCGTAATTGCAGACAACTCTCTGCCCTGAGGGAGGAAGTTGCCCATCTTCAGGGCATGCTGGACAGTAGTAAGGGAACCTTCCCCCAGGCCACACTGGATGGTAGGAAGGGAACCTCCCCCATCCAGGAAGCACCAGAGCCACCACCACTACCTCAGAGGTTGTAGAAAACACTGCAGTTGGACCACAGTGGGCTCCAGGAAGGGGTGAGGATGGTGGAACAGAGGCACACCCAGTCAGTTGTTCACTCCACAATCCATACACCATTCTGGGGAGCACAGCTCCCATATGATGCACCCACAGAGGAGACTAAGGAGGCTGAGAACAGCTATCACAAGGGAGGCCCACAGGAAGGAGACAGAGGACACCACAAGGAAAGGAAGCAGCTCCCAGTGGGGGACTCAATTATTGGGGGGATAGAACTGGGGGGAGCAGGGAAAACTGAAGTAAGGTGCCAGCCTGGTGCCATGGCTTGGAAGGACAGGAAGCGCATCCTCAGGATCACGGAAACAGCTGCACGGGAGTCTGAGCTGGACGTCATTACCCACCTAGGGACAAATGACTTGGCTCATCATGAGATTAGAGCAGTGCAGAAGGACTTTGTAGAATTGGGGAGGGGCCTAAGACAAGTAGCACACACAGTATCCTTCTCAGAGGTGCTGCCTGTCAATGGCATGAGTGAGGCGGTACTTTGCACCATGCAGTTTAATGAATGGTTGAAAAATGGTGTGGAGCACAGGGTTTGGCTTCATTGGGGACTGGGGTTCCACTGAGGGACACCAGCCTATACTGGCAGGGTGGTCTGCATCTGTCCAGGAAAGGAACAAGTCTTTTGAGCAATCGGTTTAAATGCTTCATTGGCAAGCTTTTAAACTAGTCAAGGGGGGAGGCACTGATAAGCAGCAGGAAAATCCCAGCCTCCCCCTACAAAACAGGGTACTAAATGAGAAAAAGACCAAGGTAGAAAGGTCAGTGGGGGATGCTGCAACAGAAGGTAAAGCCATCAAAAAATGGAGAGCAATGAGTACCAATGACCATAGTCTGAGTAACAAGCTTCCTGAAATAGTGGCCTTGATGGAGGAGGAACATCTGGATATTGTGGCAGTCACAGAAACATGTTACACACAAAACCATGACTGGGATGTAAACATACCAGGATACACTATCTACAGGAGGGACAGGGAGGGTAAAAGAGGAGGAGGAGTAGCTCTTTACGTAAGCGAAGGAATCAAAGCAACAGAACAAAAGGGTAAACAGGGAGAAGCAGAAGCACTGTGGGTAAATTTGGAGACCGGCAATGGCACCACAATACGCACAGGGGTTGTATACAGACCCTCTCCTCAAGGGGAGGAAATGGACAAGGAAATGATAGAAAGTATACTTAGAATGGCAGAAAAAGGGGAGATATTGCTGATGGATGATCTGAATATGCCAGATGTTAACTGGAGTGCAGTTGTAGCAGCCACTTCTAAGAGTGGGGTTATTCTAGATGCCCTACAGGGGACATGCCTTAGACAACTAGTATTGGAGCCCACTCGAGAGGGGAGCAATCTTAGACCTGGTTCTCTCAAATGGAGATGAAGAGAGGATCACAGATGTAGAAGTGGGTAGCCTTCTGGGAACTAGCGACCATTGAACAGTATGGTTCACAATAAACACAGCAATAGAGCCAAGCCATACAAAGGCAAAAGTACTGGATTTTAGGAGGGCTGACTTTGTCAAAATGGGTGAGTGCCTAAGGAGTGCACTAGCAAATGGGCAGGAAGGAGGGGTGGAAGAACAATGGGGAATAATAAAAACTGCCATCACAGCGGTATCAAGCCTTTGTGTGAAGCAAATTAACAAAACAAAATGATGTAAGAAACCACTATGGTTCTCAAAGGACGTGGTAGTGAAGGTTCAAGAGAAAAAGAAAGCATTCAGGAAAGTACAAGGAATCACAGAAGGAACAGGACAGAGAACTGTATCAGTTAAAGCGAAAGGAAGCTGGGAAGGCAGTCAGAACAGCAAAGGCCCAAACTGAGGGAAAGATAGCCAACTCAGTTAAGAAGGGGGATAAAACCTTTTATAGGTACATCAGGGAGTGAAGGAAGACCAAGGGAGGGATAGTGAGGCTTAATAAAGGGAGGAGGGTGGGCAGAGGGTGACTGTGAAAAGGCAGAGATACTAAACAAATATTTTTGCTCAGTATTTACAAAGGAAGAGGGGGAGGTACCTAAAACAAACAGTAGAAACACTCTGGATACAGAAGTTGATAACAGCCCATTTACAGAAGAAAGGGTTCTGAAAGAACTCTTAAATTTGAAGGTGGACAAAGCAATGTGGCCTGATGGGATTCATCCCAGAATTCTAAAAGAACTAAGGGTAGAACTAGTGACACCACTGACTACCCTCTTTAACAAATCATGGGAGGATGGGGTGGTACCCGAGGACTGGAGGAGGGCAGATGTGATTCCCCTTCACAAAAGTGAGAGCAAGGCAGAAGCAGGAAACTACAGACCATTAGTTTAACCTCAGTGGTGGGGAAAATGATGGAATCACTTCTGAAGGAAAGAATTGTTAAATATCTAGAGGCCAGAGGGGCACAGGACCCAAGGCAGCATGGATTCACAGTGGGAAGGTCAAGCCAGACAAATCTGATAGATTTCTTTAACTGGGTGACCAAAGTAGTTGATCAGGGAGAGGCTGTGGACATGGCCTACCTAGACTTTAGCAAGGCATTTGACACAGTCCCACACAAAAGATTAATATACAAGTTAGCCAGCCTGGGAGTGGGTCCCAAGATGATAGCCTAGGTAAAGAATTGGCTGGAGAATAGGGCACAGACAGTAATAGTAAATGGAGTCCACTCTGAAAAAAGGGGGGTTAGTAGTGGGGTACCGCAGGGTTCAGTATTAGGACCAGTCCTCTTCAGTGTCTTTATAAATGACATTGCAGAGGGACTGGAAGGAAAAGTACGTCTCTTTGCAGATGACACAAAGATCTGCAACAGAGTTGATGCACAAGGTGGGGTGGAAAGGATAAGAAGGGACTTGGCAAGGTTAGAGGAATGGTCAAATGTATGGCAGCTTAGATTCAATGCTAAGAAGTGCAAGCTAACGCACCTGGGAAACAAAAACCCAGGGGAGGAGTACACAATGGGGGGTGAGATACTAACAAAAACCAAAATGGAAAGGGACCTGGTTGTAGTCATATCAGATGACCTCAAGGTGGGCAAGCAATGTCAGAGGGCAGCAAGGCGGGCTGGGGGGATACTGGGATGCACAGGGAGAGGCATCACCAGTAGAAAACAGGAAGTTATTATCCCTCTGTACAGACAGCTGGTCAGACCCCATCTGGAGTACTGCATGCAGTTCTGGAGACCCCATCTCTGCAAAGACAAAGATAGAATGGAAGCTGTCCAGAAGAGGGCAACTAAAATGGTGCAGGGTCTGCACTGGAAGACATATGAAGAGAGACGTAAGGAGCTTAATTTGTATAGCCTCGAGGAAAGGAGGGAGAGGGGGCTCATCATAGAAACTTTCAAGTACCTCAAGAGAATCAGCAAAGTCCAAGAGGGTAGCATCTTTCAAAAAAAGAGGTGTGCAAGAACAAGGGGGCACAATTTGAAGATAGAGTGGGAAGGCTCAGAGGTAATTTAAGGAAGTATTTTTTCACAAAGAGGGATGTGGATGCATGGAACAGCCTTCCGGAGGAGGTTGTGGAATCAAAAACAGTGGTGGAATTCAAGCATGCATGGGACAGTCATAAGGCAATTCTAGGGGGTAGGGGTAGGAAGAAGTAGGCTGCTGGTTAACTAGGATCTGCAGCTTATCCATTAGGTAGGGAAATGGGCAGACTAGGTGGGCCAAGCTGTCCTTATCTGACGTCAAATTCTATGTTTCTATGTCTGGTGGGAAAGGTATGCCTCACTGCAATTGACACAAAGATCTGCAACAGACTTGATACACAAGGGGGGTAGAAAGGATGAGAAGGAACTTGTCAAGGCTGGAGGAATGGTCAGACATATGGCAACTTAGATTCAATGCAAAGAAGTGCAAAGTAATGCACCTGGAAAACAAAAACCCAGGAGAAGAGTACACAATAGCAGGGGAGGTACTAACAACAAGAAAAATGGCAAGGGACCTGGGGCTAGTCATATCAAATGACTTAAAGGTGGGTAAGCAATGTGAGAAGTCAGTAAGGAGAGCCAGGGAGGTACTGGGATGCATAGGAAGGGGCATCACAAGTAGAAAAAGGGAAGTGGTTATCCATCTGTACAGACAGTTGGAGAGACCCCATCTGGAATACTGTGTGCAGTTTTGGAGACCCCATCTATGCAAGCACATAGACAGGATGGAAGTAGTCCAGAGGAGGGCAACTAAAATGGCGCAGGATCTGCCTCAGAAACCATATGAAGAGAGAGTGAGAGAGCTTAATATGTATACCCTTGACGAAAGGAGGGACAGGGGAGACATGCTAGAAACTTTCAAGTATCTCAAGGGAATCAACAAAGTCCAGGAGGGTAGCATCTTTCAGAAAAAGAGATGTGTAAGAACAAGAGGGCACAATTTAAAGATAGAGGGGGGACGGCTCATGGGTAATGTGAGGCAATATTTATTCACAAAGAGAGTGGTGGATGCATGGAACTGCCTTCCTGAGGAGGTTGTTGGGTCTAAAACAGTTGGGGAATTCAAACATGCATGGGACAGACATAAGGCAATTGTACTGAGGGGGTTGCAGGAAGTAGTCTGTTAGTAAACTAGAATCTGCAGCTTATCCAATAGGAAGGGAAATGGGCAGACTGGGTGAGCCAAGTGGTCCTTATCTGCCATCAAAGTCTATGTTTCTATGACATGAGGCCCTAGAGTTTTACTATGTCTGAGTTATACATCTGGAAATGACATATTTCCGCATTGCTCGACTTCATCGGAGAGTAAAGATGCTTGAAAAACTATTGGTATCTGGGTACTCAGTGATAGTGTGAGATTGTGGGGTTTCAGCTGTATCTGGGATTGGTACCAGTGGGAATACTTATTTAATAATTGATTTGGGTCAGCAGCTTAGATAGCCAGGGCTCTAGGTACCAATGTCTGGTTAAATTGTGATTACCTTTTCTGTAATCTAGTAGCCATCTAGCTGGAGGGTTCTCCAGCAAACCAAACCAAAACCTTGTACATTTTGTAAATAGTAAGCAGCATAACCTCTACTCTTCCTGTTTCCCCATCCTAACTCCTATGTCCCCCAAATAAATAGTGTTGTTATTGTTTTGGAAAATTACTGTGTGTGAGCATATTACTAGAGAAAGTCATTAACTGCAAAATGTGCAGATGTGGGGAAATGTCTATTAGGTCATGTCTGGGGGTGGTGAATGGTATTTGTGGGTGGTATCACATCTCAGGGGCTTATATCAGGTAACAGCTACCCCACATAAGAGTAAACTCTGAGTGGAGGCACTGCACAATTGTTTCTAAACTTGATATAAGTTAACAAACCCAAACCCCTTAGCCTAGCTCCTAGGTAGAAGGCAAAGGTGTAACTCTTGGAGTAGCACACTTAGGGGTTATACATGTTTTAGTTGCAGCCACCATATGCACTTGTGCCTCAACCATCATTGCCCGAGGCACAGGTCATGTCGCCGAATACAAAAATTGTGCAGCAATAAATGCTGCAAGGAAAATAGCACTGTACAAAACAAGGTCAGGTAATAGAGTGACCTGACAACAACAGTGCAGCCCCATTAACAGTAATGGTACTTCTTTATTTTTATGGGAGGCTTTGCCCCCCAACCTCCCAACTTAAAATAATCAACTCTGAGGGGTTGTGGACATTAGGGATGGGGAGAACATTGGCAGAGGGGAAATTACTGTTTTTTTCATTAAAAAAAGGTGCAGTAGGAGGAGACCTGATGGGAACTGAACCATGGTCCCAGGTCTCACCTCACCTCTACCTCACTGTGTGCTGTGCTCTAGTCACTCACCATGGGAGCTGCTCGACCAGGAACCTCGGCACACAACAACCTGGTTCCTTTTCAGGTAATATGCAAAGTGACAGGGAGAGCAGTAATTACTCACCACTATCATACCCCTGTCACTCTAAATCCTTTCATGCTTTACACAGCACAGTTCTTACAGCGCTCTTTCTGGTGAGCTGTTTTGATCTGGTACCATTGCCCGAAGGTCACAGGTCTTGTTTAAAAGAATCCTGCCATTAGCACACAACACCTTCCATACTCCCTGAATCCTCTCTATTGTCCAGTTTCCCCAACTTCTGTGTCCCTGATCTCCTTTGCTGCTGCTTCTCCTATGCTTCCCCCTGCTCCTGTGCATCTCCAAGACCCCCCCACTGCCCTCTATACTGCCTACCTCTATGCTGCTCTATCAATAGTTAGTTGATATCCTCTGCTAGAACTACAGACTTGATGACAGAGAGGAGTGTAAGCACCTAGCTTTACTTTAAATGTATATTTATATTAATTTATATTGTATTTCTTTTTGTACTGAAAGTAGCAGGGTAAGTTGGGAGAAAAAGAGACTTGTAGGCAGTTTCTGGGGCACTTTGAAACTTGTTTTTAAAATTGTAACAGGCAGTATGGATGGAACTAGGTCGGGAAACTAGCCCACCAAGTGAAGGCACTAGCTGACTCAGGAAGCCCCACCTGTGGATGTTCCAACTCATGTATAAAGTCGGACACTGCTAAGGTGTCCCCACACCCATTCATTTCCCAGCATGTGAGTGGAACAGCATGAGTGAAACAGGAGTAAAATTGTCATCTTAGGCATTGACAAGCATGTTTAGGAGGAAGCAGCGCTGCAGGGAGCTCTTCCAGTCACCTAAGATAAGCTGCCTGTTCACTACCATTCTGACATTCACTGCTGAGCAGTGCAGAGGACTAAAGTGGGTCAAAACCAAGGACTGTTGCAGCATCCTAACTAGGCTAATAACTCCCTATCTAGGGGGGTGATGATACAAAGAGAGAAAGCAAGCAGAAGTCTACTTAAAAGCTCAAGAGGAAGCAGACTGGTTCCTATCTAGGGTGTAGCAACAGTTGGTAATCAGGACAAAAAAGGAAAATCAAGAAACACCCTATCTATGGTAAGGGTATAAATTATTTTTAAGGTAATAGGGGAGTGGATTTAGAAATGATGGGAGTAGTGCAGTGCAGTGGTTGTGGAGTGGCAGTCTTCAAGGAAACCTTCTGGAGACTGAGATGCTGCCTCATTTGCATGTGCCTCTCTGGGTTCAGGAGAGAGCCAGGCGGAGTTGAGAAGGGTTCGGGAGGCCTCTTCCCCATCCTAGGGGCCAAAAAATGCATCACTATTGACTCAAACAGTGCCTGAAATGAGGGATGGCTAGACTGTGGTGGGTTCCTGGGGGTTGGGGGGGGTAATAGAATGATTCTTCAGCCTGTGCCACTAAAGAACTCTTTCACTGCTCATGCAGATTGGGACTGCAAAGACAAGGCACCCATGGTGGCGGCAAGGGAGGATATACAGGTCCTTCAGAGTGGAGGCTCCAAGGCAGAAGGAAGAGGACCCCAATGGAAGAGAAAGCAACTTATGGTGGGAGATTCAATCAGTCATCAGGGGGACAGTTTGGGGAACATTACGGGAGGAAAGGGGGAGGTGATGTACTTACCTAGTGCTTCAGCATGGAGGGATGGGAGCAGACCCTTAGGATCGCCAGGGTGGCAGGGTAGGAAGGGGAGCTGTATGTCATTGCCCATCTGGGGGTAAATGTCCTGGCAGAGGAGGTAGCTGGGGTGGTGCAAGATAGATGTAGGAATCTGAGGAGGGGCCTGAAGCAGGTAGCATGAACAGTGGGCTTCCCAGAAATACTACCTGTGCAAGGTTGGGGGTAGGAGAGGGTATACTGCACTGCGTGCTTCAACAGCTGGTCGAAGGCATGGTGCAGGAAGGAGGGGTTTGGCTAAATCACAGACTGGGTTCCTGTCTGGAGAGATAAAGGCCAGTACAAATGGAATGACTTCCATCCATCCAGGAGGGGGGGCAGCAATCATAGGTGGGATGTTGGTTAAATGCTACTTCAACCAGAATTTATACTGGATTATCATGGTGGCAGAGGAAGTGCAGGAGGTATGAAATGCTCCCACACCAGATGGGTTCCACCAAGCCACATAGACACAAATTTTGTCAGTCGGCATTACAGGGATGGCACAATGCTGACAGTTGGCATTATGCTGTCAGGGGAAGAAAGTGTTTTCTGCGGGGGGATTTGCCCCCACCCCCACATGTGGGGGACTCTGCCTCCCACACACCCCACTTTATAGATTATCAACTCTGAGTCACAGTTGTTTTGAGCAGAGGGCGAAATCTCTAGAGACAGCATTGTCAGCAATACTGCAGATCATTACAGCAAACTGCTGTGGCAATGGTATATGCACCAGATGATAGAGCAGTAGTGATGAATAGCTGAGGGGAAATTAATTCCCCAAGACTAGTGTGGAGTAGGGGCAAGGCAGAGGAATCAATCAATCAATCAAATCTTTATTTATTCAGGCGATCATCATTGAGCAAGGCTCATTTACAAGATGGACCTGATAAGGTCAAGGTTCGAGTTGATGCACAGCAATTACATCACATACTTATGAGACAGTTATACATACAGAAAAAAGAAAATGTTATTTATAACACAATAATATACAGAGAAGTCACATGTTAAAGCTTGGCAGAGAAAGTTAAACTAACATCTACAATATGTACAGTATCATATATCTCAAATGAGGGCCATGACAGTCACTCACATAATGAGTACAAGGATGGTGAAGGAAATATTGGGTGCCATATACTGGCGGTGTCTGGCTGGAAGGAATATGCCATATATGATTGGAATATGGTTTTGTGGGATTACTATTCTATCTCTAGTGGTAGCAACTGCATTCCTCTGTGAAGAAGGCTGTACAGTGCTGCTTGAAGGATGTAAATGGAATGATAATGGAAAGTTTTAGGGATTTTTGTAGGGTGTTCCATGCTATGGCTAGAGAATAGCTGATTGCTGCCCTCCCTATTTTGGTGTTGACTTTGGGCAATTTGAGCAGGATGATATTGTTGCTTCTTAGGGCATAGGAGCTGGGAGTGGTCAGGTTGAAGCAGTCCAGGATATAGCTTGGGAGTTTTTTTGATAAAGCTCTGTAGATCCATAGAGCTACATTTCTGCTCCTCCTGACATGAAGGGAAACCCATCCAATTGCGTCATAGAGAGAACAATGGTGAGTATTATATGGCAGGTCTGTAATGAACCTTATTGCTCTATGATATAAGGTATCCAACTTTTGAAGGTAGGGAGTGGGGCAGTGACTATAGAGGAAGTCTGCATAGTCAGTGACTGATAGAAAGATGGCCTGGACTAATCTCATCTTTGAATCTTTATTAAGGAAGGGTTTTAATCTGTAGAGGAGACCAAGCCTTAGGCGAAGCTTTTTCAGCAGTTGTTCTAGATGCTGAGTAAAGTCAAGTCTGTTGTCAAACCACACACCTAGGTATTTGAAATTGTCAACATACTCCAGATTTTCTCCAAGTATAGTGCATAGCTGGGGGAAGACTGATTGAAGAGGATGTGTTGGTGGAGTTTTGGGTTGTGAACATAATTGCTTTGGTTTTCTTTGCATTTAGCAGAAGCTTTTTTCTCGAGTAGCTGATGTTGTAACAGGGAGAATTCTGCTTGTAGGATTTCATGAGCAACTTTAGGCGAAGGGTTGCTGACATGCAGTACAGTGTCATCAGCAAAGAGATGTACTGAGGATTTGGTAAGGTCTGAATCAATTTTATTTATATAAGTGGCAAAAAGGATAGGACCCAGAATAGAGCCTTGGGGGACTCCTCTTGACAGTGGTCTTAATGGGGAGAGGTCACCTTCAGCTTTTACCTGCTGTGATCTACGGAGAGGTAGCATCTGAATCACTTAAGGGAGGATGGATCTAGGCCAATGGAGTGTAGGGATGAGAGTAGCAGTTCATGGTCCACAGTGTTGAATGCTTTGCTCAGGTCCAGGAATACTGCACAGACATTGTTCTTTTTATCCAGTTCGGTTTGCCAATCATTGGTGACCTTGGCTAATGCAGTGATAGTGCTATGTTTGGCCCTGAATCCAGATTGAGCTGGATTTAATAGATTAGCTTTGTCCAGATATTCCCTTAACTGAATACTCACTAATTTCTCCAGCATCTTGGATAACACAGGTAGGATAGAAATGGGCCTGTAGTTATTAAGATCCATAGGTTCCCCTGATTTTAGAAGAGGGACCACTTGGGCTGTCTTCCACAGCGTGGGAACAGAGCCAGAGTTTAGGGAAAGGTTAAAGAGGTGAGTTGGGGGACTGCAAGCACATGACACACAATCTTTAGAAAGAATGGGTCCAGAAGATCTGCTCCTGCACTTTTTTTGGTATCTAGATGCCATAATAGATCCTCAACTTGTTTCAACAGTATAGGTTTGAAGCTAAAGGAGGAGTCAACTCTTTGTTCACCAGTATAGTGGGAACTTAAATGATCCCTTAATAGGTTAGCTGGGGAGGAGTCAAAAGCAAGGCCAGCTGTTGTGAAGTGGTTGTTGAATGCATCCAGGATTTCCAATGTGCCAGTAATGGGGCCATAGTTACTGTGTAATTGGGTTGGAAGGGGGTTGTTAACATCCTGGCCCATCATACCCTTGATGGTGCCCCAAAATCTAGCAGTATTATGGTAGGAGGAGCTGAGCTGGGCCAGGTAGTATGCAGCCTTTGCATCCATAACTTTCCTAGTGCATTATTCCTGGCTTTCCTAAAGATCATCCAGTCCATGATATTCTTAGTTTTTCTTGCTACTTTCCAAAGTTTATCTCTCTCCAGCAGTGCAGCTTTGAGGTCAGCTGAAAACCAGCGACAGGATTTGTTTTTTATTCGGATACTAGAGATTGGGGCATGGGTGTTAAGGGCATTTAATATAATACTATTTAGCACCTGCTGAGCTTTTTCTACAGAATGTGCAAGACAGAACTTTTGCCATTGTGGAGAGTAGGCTAGATCATGCAGATATCCTTCAATATTGATGTTTTTCTTGAATCTCCTCATGAGGAATTTTGCAGGATCTGTTTTAATGCTGTTGGATCTTACCCCTGCGATGGGGCAGTGGTCACTTATGTCGCATAGGAGCACTCCAGCATGTGTGACTAGATGTGGTTTACTCACTAGCATGATGTCAAGTACAGTACTGTTACTACTATTCCTTGCATTTAGTCTTGTTGGTTCATTAATTAACTGTGTGAGCCCATAGGTGTCACAGAATGATACCAGAGGTGTAGCTGCCTGGGTGAGCCAGTTGAAATTCAGGTCCCCTATGATAATGACTTCTTCAGTACAGGACTTGACCAGGTTTCCCAGGTGGGATAAGAGCTTGTGTTCAGCAGAGGGGGGTCTGTAGCATCTAATTAAATGGAAAGCTGCTGTATTGGGGAGAGAGACTTTTAGAGATAGACACTCAAATTCCTTGGGCATAGATGTTGCAGCAGAACAGGATACAACTAAACCAGCTTTTACGTATATGGCTACTCCGCCTCCCCTTGTTTGGCGATCAGCTCTGAATAGCTGATAGATAGGTAGGTTAACTTCCCTGTCCATTGTGGTGGTCTTGAGCCATGTCTCAGTTATCACAAGAAAGTCTGGCAAGGTATGGGCAACCCAGGCTTGTAGCAAGGTAATTTTTTTCAACAGACTGCATACATTAATATGCAGGAAACTGAGGCCTTTAATTGAGGATAGGTCTGATGGAGAGGTGATGCTTTGAAGAGGTCCAGGGTTGATTTCTACATTACCAATACAGAGCAATAGGAAGATCAGTAATTTCATAAGGACTGCCAGTGATAGGGAGAGGGGGCTGACTTTGGTCATCCTTTTTTTATTCTGTTGCCAGTCTTTGTTTTGGGTGCTCCCTGTGGATTTAAGGTAGTGTGTCAGGATACCAATTAGCAGTTTGATGACTAGGCTTAGTGGGGATCTATATACCCAGTAGTGGGGCCTTGGCTGAGACATATATGTGGTGATATGTGTAACTTTATGGTGATTGTACCACTGTAGTCGATGCAGCAATGACAAGACATATATGAGGGTATGGGTGTCAGTCACGGGGGATGTTCCAGAGAAACTAGGTGGGTTGATCACTTTAGATTGTATAATAGGGTCATCTTCATTGTGGAACCCTATGGCTGATAGTGACAGGAGTATCAGTAGCAAGCTCCCCATTCTGAGGGGGTATTGATAGTTGGCAACAGGAAGTAGTGAAGTTGCTGATTGGTTGGATCAGCAAGCTGGTGTGACTCTCTGTTGGTTTAGAGAAAAGTGCTGTGGGCGGAGAAGAGATTTCGGCGGGAAGATGCCTATAAATTAACACACAAGAGGGGGGAAGGGTGGCTGGGCAAAAAATTTTGCGCCTTTCCGACTGCTCCCTCGCTGTTCCTCCTGGCCTTATGGTTCCCAAGTTCGGCTAGGTGCCGCCGACCGCCCGCTGGCGGAGCGAAGCCCCAGCACTCAGCTGGTTACTGTGGGCTGAAGGAAGCAGGCTGGAGAGAGACAGAGGAGGGTGCAGCAATTAATAAGGGCAGTAGCAAGCCTTTTTCTGAGCGTCACTGACCAAATCTGCACTACAAAGGACTGGGTGGGGCCGGGGTCCTGTGGCGCCTCAGCATCTGGCCCACCTTAAATATTCAGACAAGGAGCTGCAATTGCCTTAAAGAGCAGTAAAACGGTAGTTTCCCTTTACAATACAGTAGTGGATAACAGCACTTTTTTGATGATTTACACATATAAAACTAGAAGGAGAGTGGCGCCTCAGCGTCTGGCCCACTGCTGCTAACAGAGTCCAGCAGAATTCAACAGAATCAACAGCAGTTGCTCTCTATAGATGTCTCACCAGAGTGGAAGCAGCTCTTCTGGGAAACTTGCAGTACAACACCAGGGGAAGAGTAAAAGACAAAAAGAAAAACAAATTTTCAAGTCCCACACAGATTTCAGCAATGCAAACTGAGCCAGTGTAAGTCAATGGGGCAGGAGAGCCAATCGGCTGCTGTGCCTGGTGGAGCTCTCGCTTACCGCTTAGCTGCGCCTTTCCTGACTGCTCCCTCGCTGTTCCTCCTGGCTTTATGGTTCCCAAGTTCAGCTGGGTGCTGCCTACCGCCCACTGGCGGAGCGAAGCCCCGGTGCTCAGCTGGTAACTGTGGGCTGAAGGAAGCAGGCGATTGGCTGTGCCTTTCCCGACTGCTCCATCGCTGTTCCTCCCAGCCTTATGGTTCCCAAGTTCAGCTAGGTGCCATCGACTGCCCACTGGTGGAACGAAGCCCCAGTGCTCAGCTGGTTACTGTGGGCTGAAGGAAGCGGTGATTGGCTGTGCCTTTCCCGACTGCTCCCTCGCTCTTCCTCCCGGCCTTATGGTTCCCAGGTTCGGCTAGGTGCTGCCAACCACCCGCTGGCAGAGCGAAGCCCTGGCGCTCAGCTGGTTACTGTGGGCTGAAGGAAGCAGGCTGGGGGATGGGATGGGCAGAAAGGGATGGGAGAGTCAAGAGGTGGAACTAGGGCAGAGGAAACTACTAGGGAGGGTGGGCAGAGGAAAGATAAAAATGTGAAGAACAGTATCACTGAAAAAGAAGGGTGAAGGATGGACTCAGGAGAGGAGCTGAAAAGCAGGGGTGAGGAGGGACACAGGGAGTGGAGGGTCATGTGAGCCAATGCAAAGAACATAGGAAACAAAATACCTGACATTGAAGATGCCACTGTTGAGGTAGACCTGCATCTGATGGCCACAACAGAGTCTTGGTGCACTGACAACCACATCTGGGAAGTGATCATTCTGGGGTATTACATGTTTAGAAAGGGTAGGGCAGGGAAGAAATGGGGGGGTATACATAAAATAAGTTATACATAAAATAAGTTATTAAGGCTATGGAAATTCAAAGTCACAGCCGGGAGCAGGAAAGGCTGGAGAATCTTTGGGATGTCTTGGAGATGGAGCCAGGGGTGATGTACAGGCCACCAGCACAAGGAGAATATATGGACAGGGTTTGGGGCAGACCACAGGCAAAATGGCAAACAAAGAGGAAGTAATAATTATGGCTGACTAATCTACCAGATCTGGACTGGGACATCCAGGCCACAGCTACAAGTAGGAGCAGCAGCATCCTCATCTCTTTGTAAGGGGTATTTCTCAGGCAGCTGGTTACACACTTCACTAGGAATGGGGCAGTGCTATTTCTGGTACTCACAAACAAAGAACGCACTGCAGAAGTCACAGTGGGTAGCCCCCTGGGTTCAAGCAATCATCATGCAATGTGGTTTGACATATGCATTAGGCAGCAGTAAAACCACAGTAGGATGAGGGTCCTGGATTTCAGAAGAGCAGATCTTAATGAAATTAGAGACTGCCTTAGGAAATACCTTGAAGGGAAGGAGAGCAGAGGGGTGGAGGTACAATAAAATAGAACAAAGGAGGTAATAACTAGGGCAATGGGAAGCTGTTGAAAGGTAATAAGCAAGGGTAAGAGAAGAAAGGCTGCTGAGGATCTTGAAAGAGGTGGCTAAGTTGGTTAAGGAGAAAAAACAGCTTTCTGGAAATACAAGGAGACCCAAACGAAGGCAGACACAGAGGTATATCTAGTGACACAAAGGAAGGCGAGCAGGAAGATAAGGACAGGAAGGGCTCAAACTGAAGAAAGGACTGCCTAGGAGGTCAAAAATAGGGTTAACATTTTTTTCAGGTACATAAGTGACAAGAGGAAAGCATGGGGTGGTATAGTGAAGGTCAGGAAATGAGGAGGGGATACTGTGCAGAGGAATACCAAGAAAAAGCTAAAATGTTAAACAAATACTTCTGCTCAGTTTTCACAGTGAGAGGTGGGGACAGGTTATCAACTATTAACAGACACTTGTTGGAGTGGACGCTAGTCCATTTGCAGAAGAGAGAGTCCACCAGGAGCTGTAATCCCTTAAGGAAAACAAGGCAATCAGGCCAGACAGCATTTACCAAGGGGCACCTAAGGAACTGAGCATGGTGCTAGCCGCCCCTCTGATAATGCTATTTAGCACCTCATTGGAGATGGGTGGTTCCAGAGGAATGAATGAGGGTCAATGCGGTCCCTTTGTGCTAGAATGGGATCATGAAAGAGGCCAGTGTTTACAGATCAGCTAGTCTCACATCAGTGGTGGGGAAGTTGTTGGAGTCCCTGCCAAAGTAGAGACAGATGGAGTACCTGGAGACACTGGGACTGCAGGCTGCAAAGTGAGGAGGTCATGTCAAATTTTGAAGGACAGTGGATGTGGCCTAGCTGAACTTCATTAAGACCTCTGACACTGTTCCACACAGGAGGGTGATAAAGAAACTTAGTAGTCTGGGTTTGGAGCAGAAAGTGGTGCTGGGTATCAAATTGGAAGATAGGATGCAGAGGGTGATGGTAAATGGCAGTCACTCAGAGTACTGGAGAGTGACCAGTGGAGTACCACAGGGATCAGTACTGGGTCCTGTCTTCTTCAACGTCTTCATAAGTGATATTGAAGAGAAACTGGAAAGGAAGGTGTGTCTCTTTGTGGAAAACACAGAAATCTGCAACAGCGTAGACACCCAGGAGGGGGTTGACAGAATGTAAAGAGAACTGGGGAAACTTGAGGAGTGGTCTAGGGAGTAGCAGTTGGGGTTCAGTATCAAAAAGTGCAAACTCATGTACCTAGAGTGGGGGAAACCCAGAGGCTGTGTATAAGATGGGAGAGAGAGGCACTTACAGTTCTCAAACAAGGAAGGGACCTTGAGGTGATCATATCTGATGATCTCAAAGTGGCAGGGCACTGTGACAGGGCAGCAGGCAAGGCAAACAGGATGCTGAGGTGCATAGGGAGTGGGATCTCTAGCAGGAGAAGGCAGGTAGGGTTGCACTTGTATCGTTCACTTGTGAGATCTCACCTGGAGTACTGTGTCCAAGCCTTGAGGCCACACCCCAGCAAGGACATCAACAGGTTGGAAATGGTGCACAGCAGGGCTACTAAAATGTTGTGAGGGCTGCATGACAAACGAGATTATAGGCAGACTAGGTGGGCCAAATGGTCCTTACCTGCTGACAAATTCTATGTTTCTATGTAAACCATACAAAGAGCTGCTATGGTAGCTCCATATGTACTACTTAGAGGAGAAGAGAGTGAGACTGGACATGACTAAGATCTATATGTATCTCATGGAGGTACACAAGGTATAGGAGGTGCATCTCTTTAAGTAGATGGAGGAGCACTAGAGCACGGAGGCACGCCATGAAGCTCGGGGGGGGGTTAAGAAGGATGTGAGGAAATTCTTCTTCACAGAAAGGGTAGTGGACACCTGGAACAGCCTACCAGAGGAGGTGGTGGGGATGAAGAGAGTGGGGCGCTTCAAGCATGTGTGGGATAGGCAAATGGGTATAATAAATAGAGCTAAGGGGGGAGGGATGGACACCTGTGACCAGATAGAATCTGGGTGTAGTGTTAGGCAGGGAAAATAGGGCAGACTAGATGTTCTACTGACACATTCTAAGGCATGGGGTCATAAAGTCTCAAGACATTATGCCGAAGCAATATACCACGCTGCCAATACAGCACAATATATTGCCAGTGTCATGTCTGTGTTTTGCAGGGGGCTATGCCCCCAAACCCCCCCCAACTAAAATAATCAACTCTGGGGGGGGGTATTGGACACATAATTCACACAAAGTGCAAATAAAAGGAAAATGACGTGTGTCTGGGACAGGGATTCGATATCCGGTCTGCAGACGCACCACCTCCATTGCTGCCTATGGCTCATCCCATCAAGCCACAGCAGCTGCTCAGTGGACCCTCCTCCAACCAAAGGACTTATCCACTGCAAGTGAAAGAGACAGGGTGCACAACCATGCATAGATCCTTTAGCGGTTTTGTACCCTGTCGCTATTCCCACCTACACTGTCTCTGATGCGCGGTTTTAGCATGTGCCGTTCTCTATATGCAAACTGACCCAGTAAGACATTGCAATACACCTGTTTTTCTCTCTTTTCTTGGTCCCACTGCAATGTTCTGCCTATTCTCCACCTGCCTGACCTGGCTTTTCTGGCTGCTTTAATACTAGGGGAGCATTCTTTATGGCCCCTCTCAGTTGTGTGAATCCTTCACTGACTGCCTTCACCTTCCATGTTGAATGGCTTTCTTAGGTGATGTATGAACCTTTGCCCTTGCTCCCTTGTGACCTCCTCAATACAGTGTATGCCATCCTTTTGGAACAGCCTCCAACTCCACCAGCTATGACCTCAATCTCCTAGGAAATGAAAACACTCCTCTCCACAGCAGCCTTTTGCCATGCATTGAACCAATTTATTTTGCACTGCTCCCTGTGATTGTAGCATGGCTGTGGTAGAGCTGTAGAGGAGGCACCCTGGAATTCAACCATGATTGGGCAGGACCGAGCACACCAGAAAGTGGGCAGCCACCACCCTGTCTCTTAGAATCTTACCTGGTGTGAAGAAGCTCTTGTTTACTTCCTCTACACAGCTCCTGGCAAGATATTTTGTAGCTATGCGCACTATTAGATTTGGCCTCCACTACCTTCTGAGTGAGTTTCAACACTTTCTTTCTGAGGATATCCATTGTTGCTACAGGGAAAAAGTGGCCCTCACTCTCAACATCTGACATGGAACTCACAATCCTAGATCCATCCCTAATGATGGAATCCTCCAGTACCATGGCTCATTTATTTTCCTCTTAGAGGCTTCCATCCTTCTGTGGCTCATCCCCAGTGTATAATCCCCCTTCCCCAATGTGCACACCCTACCCCATTCTGGCTGGATTTCAGGAAATATCTTCCAACAAGGGTAGGTACTTGTTAGAGGTGGGCATAGCTTGCACCACTGGTTCTCCATTCCTCATGCCATTTTCTGCTTCCCAGCTACATTCCATTTGCCCCAGATGGGTCACTGGGCCCTTTGCAACAATGAGCAGACTGGGTGGGTCATGTGGTCCTTATCTGCCATCATATTCTATGCTTCTATGTTTCTTTGTACTATACCCTGCTGTATCCATGAGTAATGGAGTGTTCTCACCTTACTGGCTTTTCATCCTTTTTCACCAGGCCAGGGATCTGAACTCACAGAGGAGGTCACATTCCAAACATTATCTGAGCAGAGTTCCCTGCAGAACTACAAACTTCCTTTGGATGCCCCTGCAGATGCTTCCTGTGATCTGAATGCTCTGGGGATGCTGGCCCAATGGGAGTTAGATACAGGATTAATAATGCCCTATTGGATGCTCTCAGTCACATGGTCTGCCCTGCACAACAGTGCCACTCACAGCTGCCCTTCATCCCTCTACATACAATAATACTTTCACCCACCTGCCAACCTTTCTGCCCCCTGCAACACTATAATCAGGCAATCAATTGGTAAGAGTGATTTGATACCTTTTAATGGACCAACATAGATGTAACAACAAGAACAGAGTGCTTAAGCTTCCAAACCAAACAGCCCTTCATCAGAAGCCTAATGGCAGTTGTTTAGAAAAAAACAATACTTTTAACAGCTAGAACATGCAGAAAAAAACCAGAAAAAATCCGCATTGGCTTAAAATACTCATTTGAAAAATACAGAAAATGATGTTAGAGAAGTTTAACAGCACCATAATACCTTCAGTCAGGAGTCTCCCATGGTCAAAGGTGCTTGGTGGAACACACATACAAAGAATCCTACTGCATATAAATTCATTTAACATAAGATAACACTGCTGGAGCAGATGACTCCTAAATCAAGCTGTGGGTGTCACAGTGTGTATAAGGATGTGACTACTAAAAAGCAGCCTCCACACAGATTAAACACATACTACAATTGTCTTAGGACTCCCAAGAAGTTTCAATGCCTGCATTAAGACAAGAAATTACCAGTAAAGTTTTCTTAAAAACATCAGTGCACACTCTATGATGTGTAAAATGTAGCTGGACCTGTCACCCTGCTGTACTCTCCAGCTAGATATCATGCCCTATAAATTTCAA
Source organism: Neoceratodus forsteri (assembly GCA_016271365.2). Classification (NCBI taxonomy): domain Eukaryota; kingdom Metazoa; phylum Chordata; order Ceratodontiformes; family Ceratodontidae; genus Neoceratodus; species Neoceratodus forsteri. Next base: position 1,134,207,931 of record CM057455.1, on the reverse strand, counting down.
AAAACCTCTAGTGTAGTGGCAGGACTTTATAAATGATAAATTAAATATAAATTGACAGTATTAGTGTCAAGCAAAAAACTCTAGTCGTGGACCACCAAGGAATTAAGTCCATGTAGCCTGATATGTACTGATGTCATTAGGCTTCTGATGAAGGACTGGTTAGTCTGAAAGCTTAAGCACTCTGTTCTTGTTGTTATGTCTATGTTGGTCCATTAAAAAGTATCAAATCATTTGCTTCTGGATCTGTTCTTGCAAGGACCGATACAGCAACTACTAAATCTTGGTAAGAGTGAAAATTTACAAACACAGTCATCCAGATTCTGTGGCCCTCATTGTCCTTACGCTGCTTTACCTGTGGAAGAAAAAATGTACTCCAAACCCTTTTATGGAAAACAAAATAGGATGTGAGCACTCCACACTTCTAAAGGTACAACTGTGCAGTTAAGCAAAAAAGGATAGAAAATAATGGTGCACACACCAAATATTGCAGACTATTAATTTATTGGTGCAAAAGTGCAAGAATAGCCAATTAGTTACCCATGTATTGCCTCTTTGTGAGGCTTCTGCAGGGGGTTGGGCTGGATAATGAGCATTATATTCCAATAGTGCAATCAACACATAATCACTTGATAATTACATACATATTCAAAAAATCAAAGTGAGTGAAAGTGCCACACAAACACTACAATTAAAACAGGTACATGCATTTAACAGAAAGATTGTTTGCACTATTTGAATGTGATGTTCACAGCCCAGCTCTGCCCCTAAAGAAGCTTCATTTACAGATGATAAGTAGGAGCAGCTGGTCAGCTGTTCTTTCACTTTTGCACCAGTAAATTAATAGCCCGCAGTAACTGGTAAGTGCACTGTAATTCTTTGTCTTTTAAAGCCCTTATATAATAATATAATAATAATAATATTCTTTATTTTTAATGCACCTTTCAAAAATCAAGGCGCATTATGGACCTAACACCCTATTGGATGCTCTCAGTCATGTGGTCTGCCCTGCACAGTGGCACCATTCATGACCTCTTCTGGCCCCTCTTCCACTGACAAGTCCTTCAACCACTTCCTCAACTCCTAACTACCCACAACACCACTTCCAAGCACCGTCAATCAATCAATCAATCAAAATCTAAGTTTAACCAGGCGAACACCATTGAGCAAAGCTAATTTTCGAGGTGGGCCTGTACATAGATACATAGTCAAGCATAAAAGGGCTACATACACAACAGAATCATAATACAATTCATAATACAATATAAACTGAACATAGAACATTGTACAGAATTCAGATGGGTGACTACTGATTCTTGGTAAAAATATACATGAGAGTCTCTGGACTGTACAAAGGGAATAATAAATACAAGTTACAAGGAATTGTATTTATTTATTTATTTGTATTTAAATATTTGTTGACCAGGATAGGCACACTGAGCCAAGGCTCGTTTCCTGGTGCGACCCAGGGGAGAGGATAGAGGATTACGTACAGTGATATCAAGACAGGATATTCACAAAATATTTACAAAAATATTTCATATTTACAAGTTCAAAGTACAAACTACAAATTGTTGCAGTGCTTACAAGTTAGTGATGCGAATAACATGAGAACCAGTAGAAGTTTCCACTTTCCACAAATATACAGGGTGCAAGAGAGAGGGCTCTTAGATTAGGTGTGAAGTAGAGGGACAGATCCACAAAGTGAGGGGGAAAAGGTAGACAGCTAAAAGGGTAGAGGGGTGGAAGACTAAATGGGCAGTGGCAGCCATACAATGGCCACTGATCACATAGTGCCTCTGAGACCACCAATGAAATGAAGAGGGGCCTCAGGAGGCTGGTCAAAGACAAGGGGAGGGAGAGCGGGGATGAGGGAATGAAAATAATGGGGGTCAGGGGAGGACAGAGAGTGGGAGGCTCAATTCAAGTAATAAGACAGGGTCAGGTAAAACAATTACAGGATTCCTTGAAAGAACAAGCGTAAAGAGTTTTGAATGTTGATAGTTTGATAAGGTAGACCAATTTCAATGTTTTTTGTAGTTTTTGCACTGGTTCAGTAAGAATGAAAATAGTACATAAAAAATCACCACAGACTGGGGGTTCTTGCTCTTATAATGCTGCTCCACTAGTGGAAGGAAAACACACTCCAAGCTCTTATATGGCCCTGACTGATAACATTCTACTGGGCAGACTGCATGGGTCTTGCGGTCCTTATCTGCCGTCAACTTCTACGTTTCTATGTTTCTGTGTACTGGGTGCTGTCAATCACATGGGGTAGTCTCCCATCTAAATTTGTCCTATTCAAAGCATGGGTTGCATTACTGCAGCCAGACATTATATGCCTAGCTGAAATGGTTTAATACACACATACCTTATGCCACTATCTCATTGCCAGGTTTCAATATCTTCAGGGAGGACAGTATAGGAAAGCAGGGTGATAGCTGCCACTGACCTCATATTAGACCTGAAAGCCTCCAAAATCATGATCAAAGATCGAACCAGAGACAGTGAATGTCTAGCATTAATATTCAAACAACAAGGGCATAAATCTATTTTTATTCTGTCTATATACTCTACATTCCACTTGGTAAACAGCATCAGGGCACATATTCACTTATTACTTTTACCTGGTGACTGTGTTGCACATTTGTTTATTTATTTATTTATTGCAGGTTCAGATTAATACCTTTGAGCCTACATGGCTCTTTTACAAAGGTTCCAAGTCATATAAAACAAAACAGACAGACAAACAGTAAACATATTACAAAGAACAAAATATATCACAAATTGGCAAAGTCCATCTTACCCAATGTAGAGATGATTGGCAATAACAATTGTAAATAAAGGTTTGGAATTACTGCTTGGTTTCGAGGTGCAGGCAGGTAATAAGCGATAGCAGCCTAATAGGGCTTTATCATAAGGGGAAATTGGAGAAGTGGTAAAGTTAAGGGGAGAATTACGTGATTAGGTTGGACAGTCACAGAGGTTAGATTGGGTTAACAATTATCTGCCTATAATTGTATATTCTGTATGTAATTGTTACTGTCTTGTATACTATGTGCCTGAATTTACTACATTACTCTGGAATTGCTTATAGTACTTGTTTGGTCTTATTCTGTGACTGCACAACTGATGTGAAACATGTGAAAATGAACACTTGTGCTCAAAGGTACTTTCAAAAGTTTTCAATAGATAGATAAATGTGATTTGTCCTGCAGAGTGGTGCTTCACACGACCACATTTGTTCCCTTGCTTTCATGATCTCTTCACCCATCTCCCAATTTCCCATCCTCCTACAACACCACAATCAGGAAATGACCAGAACTTTGAAGACAGCACTCCTCAAATTAGGGTGATCTCTGGATTTCAACTACTAAAATCAAGAAGATTTTCATACCGCTTTAACTTGTATGTCTGAGTATAAAAAGGTAGATACGTAGTGCTATACCTATCAAAGGACAAGAGACACCACCTGTTCTTTGACTCTCATGAATTTGGGGGAATCAAAATAGTGCCAGAGAAAGCAATGGGAATGTTAACAAATTGGCTGTGGGGAGTTGGCCAAGAGCCAAGCTGTGGAGGTGTGTTTCCAGAGTACTCCTGCAGGAAACCTGAATGACTGATATCTTTTAAAATTTATAAAACCCTACAAATTCTGAATGGTGGACTCCTTTTGGTGTGCCATGTTACCTTGTTGAATTTGGTGACCATGGGAAGGATAACAGTGGAACTAAAGGTGATTTTGCCTGATTACTTCATCTTGTAGATATCTGACCAATGCTTTTGGTTAATTTGTACTGCTTGTTGTTGCCCAATTTTCTATGTATTCACTGCTGTTTCCCACCCCATTGTATGTAACTTCCTGGGTCACGCCTGAAAATAGGCAGCTTTACTGCCTACCGCGCCTGCCCAGTCAACAAAAACTAAATAAATTACTTTGGGCCTCATAACAGGGCTATGAAGATGCCAACATGAACAATGGGCAAGAGACATCAACTGAGGTGGGCAGAACAGGTTCTTCATTACTAGATTTGCTCCAACAAGCCACTGATACTCTAGTAAAGATGGTGCAATAAATTAATTTTTTTATTTTATTTCAAAACATTTCACCAGGAAATGCATTCTGCGCTGAGTATCAGCTAATTTCCGGATGTATCCTGGGGGCTGAGGGGAAAGGTAGCAAGGCTATAATAAAAATACAATAACAAACAGGTGTGAACGTGTAACAAATTACAGGCCATCAAAGAGCATCCATTACATTATAACCATGTGTTAGGCATTATACAAGTAGTACAATGTGCAAGACAATGTACTAGAAATGGGCAAGAAACCAGATAGATATGTTGACTACGTGGTTGTAATGGAGCAAAAGGTAGGTGGACTGGTTGGTACTATAAAGCACGTCCTTGGTTCTTTAAATAAGTCTCTAGGGATGGCAACTAATGTTATTAAAGAACAATCCTCGCTCAGATCACAAATTGAATTGTTTTGAAAACTCAATCAGATCTTTGAAAGTGCTATTGGTTGGGGTACTGGAGGGTGCTGAGAGCCTGTACTTACTGTTTTATGTGGAGGAGTGGCATACTGAAACATTTAGTCAGGCTCTTCATTAACAATTGGAGAAAGTCTAACAGATTACACCTCACTAAGCTGGGCAGATAGAAGGGGCCTACACTATCCTGCCAATCACTGCATCTACTGCAGTTTGGTATCGTATCTTACAAGACACCAGATGGAAGAAAGGAACAAAGATCAAAGGGTTCAAAATCCTGCTGTTTCCAGATTTAGCTTGCTCAACCCACATGAAGCAGAAAGACTCTGATGACATTCATCATCAACTGCATGATCTGGATGTTCCTCACAGCCTGCTGATGCCAGCGAGATTGTAGGTGACAGTCAATAGGTATACTTACATTTATGCCAACCCTAAAGAAGCAACAAAATGTGTGCTAATGTTAGAAGCCAAACATGCTGCAAGAGAAAAAGAAGTATCATTGGGGTATGAAGAAGATGACTGATTAGGTACATAAGTGTGGAGTTTCACCCCACTATATTGTGTACAATACTCTTGCTCTGGACCATATGAAAGACCAAGATTGTTCAGGACATTTAACCATGTGGCTAAGTAGTTCTCTTTCCCTTAAAGATGAACTGTATATGGACAGTAGTCTGCCACGTAAGATTAAATATGTTTCATGGTGGATCTATAGCACTTTACTATGTTCAAATTTAAAAAATAATGATAACATTTTAGTGTTTTGTTTTTTTTTATCTTTAGTGACAGGTATAGTAAAGCATTGGTTGTAAGTGGCCATTTCTATTCATTGTTATGAATACATTTAAGGAGTTCCCTCTATATAGCGTAATAAATGTTCAGTGACTCACATTGCCCAGTATCTAACAAATGCATAACAATGATGATTGGAATGTTTAGCATCTCATTTGTAATGCTTTTGCATGAAAAATCTATTAATAGAAAGTTTAAGGAAAAACATGGGCTAAGTCTCGGAAACAATCTGAAAACAGAGACTTGACAGATATAGAATATCATCAATTTTATCTCATGCCAATCATCTGTTAATATGACTTCAGCTGCTGTGACTTAATAAACTTTGCCTTGCAACACTGGTAGGCAACTAATTTTAGCATTCATTCTCATGGATGGTTGGAATAAACTAGTCATGCACCTGACAGATATGAATTCAGTGAGCTTGCTTCTTTTGTAAATACTGTGTCTTGTATACCTCTATACCTCATACCATTGCCATTAAACTCTGTATGCTGTCCTACCCAAGATGTCTTTGTAAACGAGCTTGCTCAACAGAGCCTCTTCCTGGTGAAGTGAATGAATACAAATGCAGATCTGAGGATTCTTCCAAGATCCTTCAGTTTATGAACAGTCTCAATACCAAAACAGTCCATGCCACTGTTGCTAAATCCATTGTTTTTATTATTGTATCTACTTTTTCTACATTCATTCTTGGATGTTTATTCTAAATTGTTGCAATTCATGTAAGGGTAAAGGTCACTAGAGTAGCTGATGTACTGCTTGTGATTATGGGCTGTAATAAATAAGCACTGATCTACAGTCCAAAAAGAGAATGTTAGAGAACTTCTGAATACAATGCTTTTAAAGATAATGTCACTAATGCAAGGAGGGGCTTAAAAAGGCATAAGCCCATATGTGCTCCGATGTGGAGTAATAATACTGCATTTTCCCACCATCAAGCATTAGTTTATCAAGACTTTTTTTTTTTAAATCCTCCTTCTTGGCACACAGTACAAAATGTTCTGGTAAACCGTTCCATGAGTTGACGACTCTCTCAGTGAAAAAATATTTACTCTTATTTGTTCAAAAACACACACCCAGGACTTGCAGTGAGTGGCCCCTCATACTATAGTTTAAATCTTTAAATGTAATTTCCAATTCCCTATCAAGGGTTACATTCCATATAAAATCATAATTTAATAATAAGTCGCCACATTTCTGTCTATCTTCCAAGGAGTGTAGACCCAACTTATTAACTCTGTCATTATATGGTAAATGTTTTACGTATGCCATCTTAACAGCAACATTTCTATGGCGACATGCATCAATCTCGGCAACAGCACCATGCCACCATAGAAGTGCCACTGGAAGGGAGCAACCACTTCCCCCAACCTGCACCCCCTTCCCAAACTAACTCCAACCTGGAGTTAGAATCCTTTAGTTCAGGGGGTGCGGGGGGTTTGGCGGCCTAAGTCCCCTCAATGTAAAAATTACAGCCAAACTGTGCAGCTCCATGCCGACTGCAACTTGCAGTCAACATGGAGTCCATCGCGGTAATGTCGGTCACGATCTTTTTTGTCATGCTGGCATGGTAGAGCCAATGTTTTACCCCTGAAATAAGTTTGTCATTCTTCTTTGCGTTCTTTCCAACCTCATTGTGTCTGTTTTTATGGGCGTTCCTCAATTGGCTATAGCAGTCCAACTGAGGCCTTATATTGGACCAATACAAGGAAACTATCACCTCAGCACTCCTGCTCTTGATATTCCTATGTATTGCTCCTGCTACTTGTTTGCCTTGGAAATAACATTGATGCATTGTAAACCAAAATCCAAGTCCTTATCTATAACAACTAATGAAGCTGCCAATTACATGGTGCCTCTCCTAAAGCTATCCTGGTGAATAAGAAATTTAAATAGAATAATCACAGTAAAACACTTTACTCTCCATATCGATTATACCATCACAATATTAACTAATGGTATGAATAAAATATTAAAATCATCATATTGCATGTTTATTGTGTGTGAATTTCATGTTAATGTCAGTAAATCTATGTTTACAATTTAAAAATGGTATTAGAACTTTTTATAACACAGCACAATATACTGTATGTGTAACACATTCACAATTAGTAAGTAATTACTCACAATGGAATGTGGGTTATGCTCTGATAGATGCATGCCTAGGCACATAGTGAGTCTTGAGCTCACAGACCAAGTGCCTTACTGCCCCTTGAAGTGCATTTATCAGAGCATGACCCACACCCTGTCATGTGTTATTGCGCTTATAAAATAGGTATATGTTGCTAAACCATAATACAGTATTTACAAAAATTACTAAAATGAAAAAAAACTGCTGAACTGATGTGAAATCATCCCCCTGCTTTCCTTAGGTTGATAGCAATGCTGAAAAAGGAAATGTCAGAAGGAGTGCTGAAGATAACTGCCCAGTCATTACATAAGTCCACAAGTAAGACAGTGATTTCATTTTTGGTCTTTCCAGCAGCAGGCTACCTCCTGTGGAGGCAACTTCTACGAAAGTCCTGGTGGTATCCCTGTGCTTGGGTCTTCAGAGGCAGTTTGGAGCATTCTTAAAGCTGCAGGTAAGTAGGGGAAGGGAGCAGCTCAGGAGAGACAGCAAGGTGCTTTGTAATTAGAAACACTTTTTAACTGTTGTAAGTCTTTTATTTTGTGGGTATGCCTTCCAGTTTCACTTGCTAAAGCTGTGCCATTGTTGAGGAATCAACATGGCAGATTTTGAAGTTCTGAAAGGAGGGTGGCACAGAGATACTGTTTTGCTGGTGTTTGCCATGTTTGGGGACTTGTTTTTTTCTGTGGTATAATCTAAAAAAAGTATAGCTGGCAAAAGGTGCCAACCAGTCAGATTTGTGGACTGTCCCTACCCATTTTATAAAAAATAGTAACAGTAAGTTAAAACTGCAGTATTTCTCAGACGAATAAAATATAGGAATGGAATAGACAAAGGGTTCAGAAGTTTTAAAAGTCTGTTTTTTGACCACATCCTCTATCAAACTTTAACTGTTAGCTCTGGGATGGCACTCGGCAGGGGGGGACCACTAGCACAGGGGGAAACTTTCACATTTATCATCGAGAGACAGCGAACAGTGTTGGGGGGGCCACTAGCACCAAGGACACTGTTTAACTTTGGGATGGCAACTGGGAGGAGAGAACCACTTGCACGAGGGATAGTTCTCTGGGAATGGGTAATTGGGGGGGGGTGCCGCACAGTCCAGGCTCACTCCCCATGTAAACGAGCATGCAAATGGCCCCTTAGTGCATGGCATGCCCAATAGGCTAATTTTTTTTTTAGTTGTTTAACCAGGAGTAGCACACTAAGCTGAAAGCTTTTTTACAGGAGTGACCTGGGAGCACAGGGAAATTAAGTGACTTGCTCAGGGTCACACAGTATGCAAGTGGAAGCTGTGGGATTCAAACCCAGGTCTGGTCTGCTGGATGTCACCAGATTGGCAGCTCAGAGGCTTAATCCACTGCGCTATAAGCTCATATGAATATAGGAAATTTAGTGTGGGCGCAAGCCATTATGATGCCCTATTTCAGGGGCCATGTCTGCCCAGCACTAAGACTTAGCACTGGGCTGCCATAGCCCTACTGTATATTCAGACAATTAGGGCCAATGCACTATTCCACTGAATATAGCATCTTTGGACACCTGGGCAACTACAAGGGGTTGTGCTAATTTTTGCTCTCTGCTTTGCTCAGCTTTGAATATCATGTCCCAGGAGTCTGACCAATCACCTAGCTTGTTCAGGTCTTCCAGAATGTTGCCCCAGTCTTCAGTGTAGTCCACCAATATGGCTAGCTTAGTGTCATTAGTGAACCTAAGCAGCCTGCGGGACACCCCAAATTCCAGACCTATGGCATACTTTTCTCCACAAACAGCAGCACTTGTCTACCACAACCCTTTACTTTCTGTCCTGAAGCCAGTTAGCATTCCACTTAGCAATCCACTTTGTGTGTCTCTTGTGTATGCAACACTGGTTTGCACTTCCAGATGCTTGTCATATACCACAATGGCAAAGGCACAGCAAACATCCAAACAGACTACATCTATGATCTTTCCCCTCTCCATGACCAGGAACATCCCTCAAAGAAGGTGATAATGTTGATTTGACATGATCTGACCCTCACAAAGCAATGCTGAGGGGGAGCAAGAACCTAGATCTCGACCAAGCACTCCATTATTTTGACATTGATAATGACTTTCAGGATCTTATCCAGCACTGATATCTTTAGACCTTAGCAACAACAAGTCAGTCAGATCTTACCCACATCCTGAAGATGGATAATGTTCCAGTCCTTTGACATCACACCTGTCTGAACAGTCATAGAAACATAGAAATATTGAACAGTATGAGCAGATAAGACACAGAGTCTATTCAGTCTGCTCTGGAACCCTACCTTGAAACGTCTGCCCTCTAATCTCCCATTTATTTATTTGAAAATTGGTAACTGGGAAAGGCACACTGAGCCAATGCTTGTTTCCACATGTGCCATGGGAGAGAGGGGAAGAGGAGTACAGAAAGAAGGCAAATTATAAAAACATCAACAAGAAATTACATAGCCATCTTTACAAATGCAGATGAACAAGCAGATAAATAACTCCTGTACTGCTTCCTCCTAGTTGCCCACCAGCTCCAACCTCTACTGCTGTCAAACCTGCATGGAATCTTGCTATTTCCTCTCTTCTAGCACTTACTCACTAGTTGTATGACTTATGACTGTTAGTTGTTTACACTTATATTTCTGTTTTGTTACTACATATAGACTCCTGCAAATGTACTGTCATTGCTGAATATTTTGTATAAGTGTACAGTGTCTGACTTCTACTCATCCCCATGATGTTTTCTTGTATCTACGATTGTCTACATACCCTTTGTTGTAATCTCACGGGTTGTACCTGAAAATAGGCAGCTATGCTGTCTAGTGTACCTACCTGGTTAACAAAAACTAAATGAATAAACTTTTCTCTTAGCAGATGAAATATATACTTTCCTTTAATAAACTATTTGAAGCCATCACAGCCAGCTTTGAACCAGGCAGTGGCGCAGATGTTGACCCCAAGCTAGGCAGACTATTCCTCTTATCTACCACTCTCTCTGTGAGGAAGAACTTTCTTACATCCTATTTTAATTTGCACATACCAATTTATGGTTATGGTTATCGACTCTTGTGGCTGAATTATTATACTGCATACTTGAAAATGTTCATAGTGGGTGACCATATTGTATCCTTCCAAAATCTTGCAGATCACTGTCATATTCCTCCTCCCCTTCTTTTCTCCACAGAGTACATATTAAAGCTCTCCAGTCATTCCTATATAGTTTACCCTGTTGTCCCTGTATCATTTTAGTGGCCTTCCTCTGAATGGTCTCCAGTCAATCCCTGTCCAGTTTTAGGTGTTGACTCTAGAACTGAACATAGTGCTTGAGGTGAGACCTCACCTGAGAACTACTAATGGTAAAATCACCCCCTTTCTGCAGCTGGTAGAACCCAGTGCTATGCACTCCAACATACTATGGGCTTTCCTAAACGTCTTGTTGCATTGTGAGGTAGCTATCATAATGTTAATGATGATTATCCCCAAATCACTTTCTTTCCTTGATTGCTCTACTTTTCTGCCCTTGATCCAATACTCTGTTTTGGAATTTGTGTTACCACTATACATGACCTTGCATTTCTTGGAATTAAATTTGAATTGCAATATACCAGACATTTTTTCCACAATCTCTATACATCCTTTCATCCCACTGTGCTACCCACCCTACCTCTAAGGTTGATGTTATCCACAAAAATACACACCTTGCCCTGTAACCCTTCACCAACTGTATTATTGAAGAGGGTGGGGCCTAGAAAAAAACCCTGGGATAGGCCACTGGTAACCTCCTTTATCCCAGAGAACTTACCATTTAGCACCACACTCTGGGTCCTGCCCTCCAACCAGTTCACTATCCACCTGGTTAGTTTATCTCCTAGCCACATATCTCTCACTTTTTTTACTAGCCTTCTGTGGAACAGAAGTAAAGGCATTACTGAAATCCAGATAAAGAATATCTACCAACTGGCTTCTAGCCACAATTTATAAAAATTGTAAGTAGCCCCACGAATTGTTCCTAGAACTCCACTATGATCCTGGTTGTTTCTCCTACACCCCTTGGAACTCACTGGGAATATACTCACAAGACAGGCAGCTAGCAGGCTGGGGTGATGTCCACAGGCTGCATTGTGGCTAACCCTTATGCTATGGGCCCTACCAATGAGCACATTACCCCCTTCCTCCAAGGTCCTTTAGTGATTACCAAAGCAAAGTGTTCATTCAATATGTCAGCCATGGCATCTGTCTCACAGCTCCCCCACCCCCATTTTCACAGGCCTAATACCTTCCTTCACCTTTCTCCTTCCATTTAGGCTCTTGAAGAAGGCTTTAGCATTGTCCACAGCTTCTACCACCATCCTGGCTTCCAGCATCTCCATGGTCTTCTTGATTCTAGTCTTGCAGTCTCTCAGTGCTGCCCTGTACTCTTCACAAGCTTAGAGGAAACATGTCTGTTTCAGTCACTCATAGATCTTCTTTTTGTTGACAATCAGTTGCCTATGTCCCTCTTGAGTAAAGGGGGCTACTTATTGGCCCTTTTTACCCTTTCTACATTTAGGGATAGAGATGCCCATAGCTGCAACAAGCACCTTCTGCAATGATTATCACATAGGCTTTGCATTACCTCATGTAGCTGCTTCAGACAACAGGTTCTTCATCTTGGCAAAGTCCACCTTTCTGAAGTTTCAGGTCATAGTACCTATGGCCTGGCTGGTCTTCTCTGTAACCATGTAGAAGGTTAACTGGTTTTGTTCAGTGCCTCTCTTAAGTTCCTTGATTTCAACACTGCCTATGATCCCTATACCCACTGCTGAAAATAAGGTCAAGTCCTCTGTTAACTAGAAGTTTGTGAAGTTGCTGCACTTCCCTCTGTGGAGTTCTTCACAGTGTTTTCACACTTTACAGAGTGTTGTGCTTTCAGGAGTGTACACATCATGGAAGTAAAGATAAGAAGTATGGATTGTTGTGAAAATTGCAGGATAACTCCAAATTATCCAAAGTTGGCAATTTATGTACTATTGAGTAATTTCCCTGGAAAAATACTTCTCAAAAACTCTGAGAAACTTGAAGTGCCCACTTCTTGGGAATGTATCCCATAATTTAAAAATCTGTGGCACATCTACAGTTGACATGCACTTTTAAGAAGCAGTCCTTAAAGCTGGACAGGAACTCTGCCACAGCAATACTGTCAGCTTTCTCAAGATGCCAACCTATGCCCAGGAGATTGAAGTTTTCTTGATACATCTGTTACCTAGAGATGTACAGAGTGGCCACTCTTCAATTACATGTAGTTAAGTGCTTACAGTTTTCACCCTTCAGTTAGTCCTTTTTACTTTAAGAAGTGTGCACTTTGTGAGAAAAAGTTACAAAGTGTTGATTTTTAACAATTACACTTGATCTGTTGCTGTGCTGTACTAGGAAACAGTCCTTGAAAGTGGGCAAGAACCAAGTCTTATCCCTTCCATTAGCCTTCTCAAGGTGCCAGCGTATAGTAAGGAGATTGAAGTCCCCTGGAATCACTTACTGACTAGAGCATTTTACAGAGTTTTTTCCTTCAAAAAATGTTCACTTCCCAGAAAAGACGTAACGCAGATATTTTTTTTTTAGAGTTGCCATATCTCTACTATTGACATGCTGTTGTAGAAAAAATCCTTGAAGATGGTCAGCAACTCAGTCCCAGCCTTGCCAATAGCCTTCTGAAGATATCAGTCTATGCCCAGAAGATTGAAGTTCCCCAAGATTACCTGCTGTTTCTGATTTGGTTGCTCTTGTGATTTCCCCTGTAAACTAAACATCATGCTTCACTGAGCTGTTTGGGGTCTGTAGCAACCCCCAGGTGATGCTTTTCCCCAACTTGAATGTAAATGCAGTCTGTGGCAGTGTTTTCATCCCCCTCCCCTGACCCAGTGTCTTCCTTGTCCTCCAAAGTGAGTATCTCAGTTAAGAAGTGAGCCACATCTCCTCCTTTCCTGTCAGGTCAATCCCTTTGCAACAATTTATATCCCTCGGTCCTGGTTTTCCAGTAATTTTCTTCCCCCACCAGGTCTCTGCAAGTGCTGCTAAGTGCTGGCCTTCTAAGTGTATCAAGTCTTCAAGCTCACTCATTTTGCTCAGTGGGCTCCTCAGACTGGCTTGCATGCAAATGAAGACAGTTGCTCCCATACCTCTCAATGCAAACAATGCTTAAGAAATCAAGGACAAAGGACCAAAATTGGGGACACATCTTTAAAAGTGTCAATATCAGCCTAAGCATCTTTTACAATATGTGAGTTTGTGATAACAGCATTTTCAGAAGGAAAACTATACCATAAAATTAACATCTGATATAATGTTATGAATAGAGTCTTGACTCTAATGTAATAAAAATTACAAATTTAGGAGGGACAGAGAAAATGCCTGAGTCAGAGTCAGAGATGCCCCTGAAAATCATGGACAGTTGTGAAGTACAGTATGGTTGCTCCACTATGAATTGTGCTCCCCCCCCCCAATTCTCCTTTCCTGGCTCTTCCCATCTCTGCTGGCCTTCCCCCGTTTATCCCCTGTATCTGCCACCTGTACTTGGCTATCACTTCCCTGCAAGGGCCTCCTCTGCTCTGTCCTGTAGTTTAGTCCCCCCTCCCCCCAAATGCCCTTGTCCAATCTTCAGGTTAATGCTCCAGTCTCTTCTGGCTAAGGGGCAGCCCTTCCTGGGAATACAGGCATATCTTGCCCCAAAAAGACTCTTCTTTTGATTAGTAAAAGAAGACCCTCCCTCTTGCACCAGACTCTTAGCCATGTAATAGCCCACCAAATAGTTTGCTGCTGCTCCTCCCTAACCCTCAGGACTGAACTGTTTTCCACAAGGATCACCCTGGATATCTTTTCTTTCAGGATCACCCCTAGTTTTGTCAATCACAACCTCATATATTTGGGGCATTTGCTTCCAATATCATTCATGCTGACATAGATGATGACAGTCTTCTCCTCTGGCCAACTGCATTGCATACTTACAGCACTCGGTTGACGTTGCTCCAGGCAAGCAAACAATTACAGAGGAATGCCACATCCCCTGTGTATCTCTACACATTATATTTCAAATCCCAATTATAAACCAAATATGTCCAGACTAATCTTATAACATGTTCTATTCCAATTGTACAGGTACCACAGTCAAAAAGGAGGTAGCTACCTATACATTTTCAGTTTTCAACTAGGACCAAGTATACTTGCATACATCATGCTGTATGCAGCAGAAAAGGCAGCAGAAATGTGCAAGGAGTTCATTGCACTGGGCATGCAGATGTATTTCTAAGATTTCACAAGGGTGCCTCTTTTTTTTTTTTTTCACTTTTTATTCATATTTTCTTTAGGCACAATGGAGAGTGCATACATAGCATAGCAAGGGTTACATCCAGATTGTTAGGTATTAAAATCCACACTAGGTAGTCATTCTCAATAACTGAATACAAAATGTGGTTATTTAGTCTGCATTCTAAATGAAGAAGATACATGGGAATTCATCCCTACTCTGGGAGGATAAACGAGCACCCATGTTTATGTTTTAACCCCCGGTCTAATCCTTTTAACCAAAAATTCTATTTTGTACCAATTCTTTCCTCCAGAAGGGGAAGAATGTTACTATAGGCTGGCTGACTTCTGCCCACTGAAACAGGAGCATGTTAAGAAACAAGAAGCCTCAAAAATACCCCCTCCCCCCATCCTTCATCCCAGCTCCCTAGGGTACAATGTACGGTCGTTTCTCCAAAATCAAGAGAAGCCAAGAGGTCCATCTGTTCATTAAAACTAGAATTGTGTTCTGTAGCCTGGCTGTAAGATACTCCATCTTATATATTTTGTATAAGGTTAATTCCCAGTGTGAGATTGCTGGTGGAGTAGACATTAGCCATAGACGAGTAATAATTTTCTTTGCTGTGGCCAGTAGAATGGTGATCAGATATAATTGTTGTTTACCCCATGTCTGTCAAGGAATATTTATTTATTTCTTGCATTACATATACCTTTGACCAAGAGACTCTTTTACAAAGGTTCCACATCAGAATGAACAATATATTGACAGCAATGGATGAATTGAGTAACCTAACAACTATTAAATGAAAGACAATGCACATATCAGGGTAATATAGAAAGCGGATTGAGTGAGTGCACGTCAAATGTGGACAGTAGTTTAACAGCATAGGACATAGTGATTGAATGCAGCAACAAACTGATGTGAAAAATTACAACTTTCAGGGTTAACAAGTTAATATGTGTATCCATTGGGTACCTGTACAGCCTGAGGGCACAGACAGTGAGATCATGAAGTAGCCTTTGTACATTTATGGAACCAGTGGGTACATGTGGAACCAGATTCACAGACAGTGAATACATGTAGCAGCATCTGTGCAGTCAGTAAGATGACATTATCAAACAGAATAAATGGTACCAATTCCAGTTAAACAAATACAAGCATCAATCAAGGTTACAATGTAAAGGCGACAGCAGTAGTAGCAAGTAGGTAAGTTACAGGTAGATACTATAATGTTGCATTACAGATTACAGGTAGGTGCAACTAGGATTACAATGACCTTTCAACTGGAGGTTCTTTCACAAAGATTCTGCATTAAGATAGAGAGAGGTACAACAAATCAGGGTACAAACATGGTCATTGCAAGATGCAGAGACTTTGGTTAGAGTAGCAAACACAAAGTTATAATAACAAATAAGTTGCAAATACAAAGCAGTCAGAGGTTAGGCTTAGTTAAGTGCAGGTTGAGGATTTAAGTGCTGTGCTGGGGAGGGAAAGAGGACCGCAGGAAAACATGCAGGGAGCAGTTGAGTAGGATGCTAGCGGGAAGAGGGTCAGAAGGATGAGGAGAAGGGTGATGCAGAGATAAGGGAATGGGGTCGAGGGAATGGAGGTGACATGGGGACAACAGGGAGAAGATGGGACTAGAGCCACAGTTGGAGGGGTGGGGCAGGGAAGGTAGAAGAGAGAGAGAGAAGAGATAGAAGAGGAGGTAGTTGAGGATGAAGGAAGGGCAAGAATCAGACCACAGTAAATGGAGGGGAAGGGTAGGGTGGAAGAGATCAAGCAGTGGGAGTAGAGGAGGATGAAAAGGTAAGGGAACGGTGGGGGGGGGAGAAGAGGGAAGCAGAGAGTGAGTAGGGTAGGATGGAAGAGAGCAAGCAGTGAGAGGGGAGGAGGGTAGAGAAACATAGAAACATAGAAGTTGATGCAGAATGGGCCCATCTGGCCCATCTAGCCTACCTATGATCCTACCCCCCTCCCATTAACTGCTATTCAGTGTTATTTTCCCCTTGAACCTATCTTACGCATGCTTAAATGATTCCACTGATTCCGCCTCCACCACCTCCCTTGGAGGTAAGTTCCATGCATCCACCATCCTCTCAGTATGGAAGAATTTTCATCTGTTGCTTCTGAATTGGCCGCCCTCCAACTTCATGCCATTCCCCCTTGTTTGTGAGTTTTTCTTGCTTTGGAACAGGTCCTTCACCTGTACCTTGTTTATACATTTTAGGAATTTGAAAATCTCTATCATGATCCCCCTCTCCCTCCGCTGCTCCAGAGAGTATATGTTTAAGTTGTGCAAACATTCTTCATAGTATTTGTTGTGCATCCCATGTATCATTTTTATTGCTCTCCTCTGTATTGTCTCCATTCTGTTTATATCTTTTTTAAGGTGGGGTCTCCAGAACTGCACACTGTACTCCAGGTGTGGCCTCACCAGTTGTCTATAGAATGGCAGGCTGACCTCTTTTTTCCTGCTGGTAATCCCCCTGCCTATGCATCCCAATATTCCATTTGCTCTCAGTGTTGCTTTCTTACATTGTTTTGACATCTTGAGATCATTTGTTATGAGGATTCCCAGATCTCTTTCTTGTATGGATGTTTCTAGTTTCCGTCCTTCCAGGTAGTACTCTTCTCCTGGGTTTGTTCTACCAATGTGCATGACTTTGCACTTCTTGACATTGAAACTCAGCTGCCATGTTTTTGACCATTTTTCTAAGGCCATAAAGTCTGCCTTCATTTTTTTCCACTCCACCTGGAGTATCTACTCTGTTTCCTACCTTTATGTCATCTGTAAACAGACTTACTTTCCCCTCTATTCCTTCTGAAATATCGCTAATAAAGATAGTGAACAACAGTGGTTCCAGCATTGATCCTTGATGAACTCCACTAGTTACGTCCCTTTCCTCTGATAGTGATCCATTTTCCAGAACCCTCTGGGTCCTTCCTGTAAGCCAGCTCTTTACCCAGTTTACCACCTGCTTTCCTATTCCCATGCAGTCTAACTTGTTTAGTAACCTTCTATGTGGTACAGAATCAAATGCCTTACTGAAGTCAAGGTATAACATGTCTACCGCTCTTCCTTGGTCCACTATTTTTGTTACCCAGTTAAAGAAGTCTGAGATTTATTTGGCATAACTTTCCCTTAGTAAAGCCATGTTGTTTCATGTCTGATTTGCTGTTTACCTTGAGAAAGGATACAATCCACTCTTTAAGGAGTTTTTCCATCATTTTTCCAATTATAGAGGTAAGGCTTACTGATCTGTAGTTGCATGTGCTTTCCTTGCTCCCAGTCTTATGTAGTGGTATAACTGTATTCTGTTTCCAATCCTGCAGGACTTTGCCCATTTTGAGAGTTAAGTTGAAAAGGCCAGCCAGCAGAGCAGCCAACTCCTCCATCAGCTCTTTAAACAACCAGGGATGAGGAAGATGAGAAAGGTAGGGAAAAGGTGAGGGGGGGTAACGAAAAGAGTGGAGTAGAAAGCTGGCCTTGGCATTGTGTGGCCTAGATAAAGCAATCAAAATGGCTTTGAGCAGTTAGGTGTTGTCAAAGCTTCTGTTTATATGCCCCCAGTTTGGGTTCAGAAAGAGTGTCAGGGGGGAGACAATTAAGGAGAGTCGGAGCTCTGTAACCAAAAGTTCTTGAGCAAGAGTGGTCCTGGCAAAGAGGACGGTGTAGGCAAACTTGGTGGAGCTCCAAGTACACTTAGTTTTAGGTGCTGGCCGAATAAAGGACTCCATGGAAGGGTGGTGAGCCCCAGACTGATTTTTTTAGTGAGCAGGCAGGTTTGGTAGGTGACCCTAGCCTTGAGAGGCAGCCAGCTTGTTCTCTCATAGAGTTCACAGGTATGGGTCCAACTGCCAGAACCAGAGATCAGCCAGCAAGATTTGTTAAGCACAATTGAGACTCTTTTTAGGGATGTGTCTGAGGCTGCTCCATAGATAATTAAGCAATAGTCGACTAGAGAGAGGACTGAGCTGGTGATCACAAGCCTCCGAGCATCAGAGGTCATGTAATGATGATGTTGATTGAGAATCCCTACCTTGGAGTTAACATCTTTGGCCAGATGATTAATATGAAGATTGTATGACAGAGTAGTGTCTAATATTATTCCAAGGTATTTAAATGATTGAACTTATTCAGGGAGTTGGTTAAGGTTGTTACGGATGAATAGACAGACTGCCTCGTGAATGTTGTGGGGGTTGGCAAAAAGCATGACCTTGGTCTTTTTGTAATTCATGAGCAGTTTGTGTTGTTCAAACCAGGTCTCCACCAAATGTGTAGCAGATGGGCTAATTCTGGAGGCAGGGTGTTCAATGTTGGGAAAAGCCTGGTTAAAACTTCGCCCACATGGCACGGTGATGCTGAGGGTTGAGGCACTGGATGTCACACCTCACACCACACCAGTGACCTGGATTCGGGAATGAGCCCAGGCCACTGGGGGTCAGCAGGGGGGGATTGAGTGTCTATAGGGCTACTCTCTCTTTCTGGGGAAGGTATGGAGAAGTGATCACTCCTGGAGTGGCCTCTGGCAGCAGTCGGAGGCGCCCAAGCATGGTGTCACAGTGGAAGCATGAGGCGGAGTTGCGCCATAACATTGCCTTGCCAAGCCGCACTCCAAGGGGAAGGACAAGCAACCATTAAGCAAAAATAAAAAATACCTCTCCTGCATGCAGAGTGATGGCCACCGATGGATGATCTAATCTAGTAGGCCAAACAAAGCCCAACGAGGGTTCAGGGTAGTGAGGTCTCCTCCCCCGGTTCCTGGCTGCCAGGGGTGGCCCTACCATAGGGGGAAAGCTGTGGTCATCCTCGCTCCAGCCATCACGCAGAGGCTGGCTCCACCTAGGAGTTAGCTGAGCATCTGCGTACAAGGCTTGATGGGGGTAAGTATACCCCTGCAGCAGTGAGAGTATAAAGAAAACTATTTAAAAAAAAAAAACCTTTGCCCGCCTCAATCCAGAGGGCAGTTAATATTGGACAAAACCAAAAATGTGTGAATGTGTGGCCACCTCACAATCATATCCCCTCCAACAGGAAGAAACACCTTTAGCAGAATATTTGGCTGTGATCTGTAGTGTAAGGAAAAAAAAACGTACTGCCATCTTCCAGGAGAGTTTCCTCCATAGATACGAATTTGTCACTTGATGTTGGTGATGCCAGATAAATAACCAGTCTTGTGGGTTTAAATCAATCATTAATTCAGCTTCCCAGTTAATCTGGACATTGTCCATTTCACTGGAAGAAGTACTAAGTAGAGCTTTATTAAATCTGGACACTGGATGTCAAAGAGACCTTTCCCCCATCAGCTGTATGAGCAGAAGAAACAAAGGAGGGGGAGTAAGATCCGACATGTCCAATCCCAATTCCATATGTAAAAAATGATGTCTTTGTAAAAATGAAAGAAGTCCTGTTTTGGGAGGGAGAACTCCACCTGAAGTTGTTAAAATGTTCTAATTACACCTTTATCATAAAATTGAAATGTATGTATAAGCCACGGCCCCCTCCATCTCTCAAACTCCTTGTATCCATGTGCAAGAAGAAATTCCAGATTACACCCTGGGATACCCACCCATTTGGCCCCCTTACAATTTACTGCACATTTTAAAAACTGGACCCAATCTCGCAGCAACGATTTTATAAACATGGAACACTTATCCATGGAGGACACCCCTCTGGGTTGGAATACAATGGTGCCTCTTAATTGAGAAATTAGTTATGGGGAATGGAGAAACTGTGACTAATATTCTGCAGACCACTTGACTATCAGGAATGTGAAGGTTTTAGAAAGAGTTATCATACAAAAAATTTGTGGGAGGAAAAAAATGTTCATGGGAGATTTGTTTGGTAGGAGGCCAGATGTCTGAGTGAGTTTATTCCAAGCCTTCCATCTGCCAGTAAATGCTCATGGCAAAATGGAAAAATATTCCACAGTTCCTGTAAACCGCAGAATAATATTCCACAGCTCATGTAAACTGCAGAATAATATTCTGTAGTTTGTGTAAACTGTCAAATTATATTCCACATTTTTGCCACATTTACATTAAATTCCATGGCAATCTTCTCAGCCACAGAATCGCAGAAAAATTGGGGCCTTAATTTTACAGTACATGAGACTAGACAATGACAATAATAATAAAGAACAATCAGAAAAATAAAATTCTATAATGCATTGAACTGAGCACTAACAATAGGCAGTTCATGGAAGGAACGGGCAGGGGCTTGCCCAATGGAATAAAGAAGATACATTACAAAGAGTGGTGGCAACACAGGGCTAGTTACTGTAGGGTAGGAAAGGAAATGAAGGGATGGGGTAAGACAGGTGTAGAATAGGGGGAGGGAGGAGGAAAGAGGTGGAGGTAAATGAGAGGAGGAGGAAGGACATGTATTGGGAGCAGCTGCAGGAGTGATAGGTGAGATCATGAAAAAGGGAGGAGAGAGAGAGAGCATTGGAGTGAAAAGTGAACTGTTAGGTGGAGAGAATTTCAAAGTTTGATGAAGTGGCAGAAGAAAGCAGCCTAGCAGGTGAGGAATCTCATTGAAGGTAGAGAGAAGGAATGATAGCTAGAGTTATGAAGTGAGTAAGGGGAAAGTGGGGTGGGAGAGGTGAGAGGCAAGATAAAAGCGGAGGGAGGCAAGCAAGAATTTTGAGATAAAGGTGGCACAATAAGTGATGCATCTAGCTTCAAGGGAGGAAAGGAGAGGGAGGAGTATAGGAAACAGTGGTGGGTGTGAGGTGGGCAGTTCAAGGCAAAATGGTAGAAGAAGTAAAAGAGGGGGTCCAATCTGTCCAAGGTGGTCATTGGTGCTGCACTGTTTACAAAGTTGCCATGGTCAAAAATGTGGAGAATCATTTTCTGGATAATAGCTCGGTGAGCGGGAAGAGAGGATGCAACCTTTGTTCCTGTATAGTGTGCTCAGTTTAGGGTAGATTTTTTTTGTGGATGGCATCCACATGCTCCGAATTCAGGGTGCCAGTCAAGCCAGACTCCCAGGTACTTAAATAAGAGAACATCATCGATAAGAAGCCCTGTGCCATCACATTGCTTAAAACTAACTTGTAGAAAAAAACAAAATACTTTTGTTCGCAAAGGGAACCTCACAGACTGAAAACAAACAGGCCTTCATGCATTCAGTTCTGTGTGCACAGACTCTTTAGTTCAGACAACTTGTTAGACAGGGGAGTTTGCTATCTAGGACAAAGGCTATTAAGCTACTTAATATCCTAAAGCTTGGAAGTGTACTTTCAGTTACTCACAATGATACCTTAAAACAATAACAATCATTTGATAAACTACTGCTATTGATTTCACAAGTAATCATACCACACACCTTCCTTCTTAGCTAATTATCATTATTCAAAGACATGAAATGCAATCTAAAATAACACATATTTTTTAAAAACCTTAAACAAACATAATTTAAGTTCACTGGGTACCTGATCACTGATGCATTCATGTGGTGTAGTGCTTATGTAAGGTACCTTTGGCATATTCTCCATTATTTTCACTCTGTTAGAGGTGCCTCAGGCAGAGGCCTACAGGTAAAGAAAATGGGTGTTCTCAGGTAAGGAGCCCAGGAAACTCAGAAAAATGCCAGAGTTGGGGGTTGGGGTACTGGCATAAGCCCTGAGAAGTGGCTCCAGTTGGTTTAAGGAGTGCCTAGGGTGAAGTGATTGCAGCAAGTTCACTGGCTATCTGATCTCTGATAGGTTAGTGTAGTGTAGTGCTTGTTTACCGTACCTGTAGTTTATTCTCCATAAATTCCACCTAGTTAGGGGTGCCATATGTGGAGATCTATAGTTAAAGGAAATGGGAATTCATGGGCAAAGAGCCAAAAATGTCAGAAGAATGAAATTACATAGCCCTGTCCTTTCAACTCTCAGAAATATTTTATTCATTGGCATGGAGGAAAAATCTCCTATGGAGAAAATCTCTGGGGATCCAAGGTCTTGAGTATGCCTCCCTCCCTCCAGGCACTGCCAGTGATGAACATCAAACTAATCTAGCTGACAGTCAACAGGTTCCAGGAGGCTTGGGTCATTATGGGAGAAGCACTGCACAAACTGTTTTGGCTGGATCCCATTTAGGTTACAGTGGATCTTGTTTATTCAAGCATAGCAGCTGAATGAACTAAGGGTTAGGTAGGACTCTGCCAGCTAGAGTAGAGATGTGATATATCCAAGTCACAGTCTTCTGACTTTGTTTGAAGACAGTGGTGTAAGGGTCATGTTCTCATGTAACTTACTTCATGTTAAAGTGCCTCTGGCAAGTCAGGTGTTGTTCAAGTCTACCACTTGCATATTTTCAGCAGAGGATAACAAGCACAGGAATCCTGAAGAGTTCACCTGGTAGATAATGGGTGGTCAGATTGTAGGTCGCAGATAAAGTAGTAAAGCACCAGGCTGCAGGTTCTGCTGGAAGCCAGAACTGTAACTGCTCCAGCAAAGGTGTCTCCTGAAAAGGTAGAAGGCTGACACAGTTGTTGGAGTAGATTAGTGACTCCTAGTTATGACTGACAAGTCATTTGAGCACAAAGATGTGGATCCTTTAAGGGGTATAGTTAGTAGTAGGCGAAACATTATGAAACCCTGCCTGTAGCTGTTGATGGGCACCGCTGGTGGTACAAAACAAAGGAGGCAAACATCTACCGAGTCCTGGATGGGAGAGCATAGATGACAGCTGAACAATTGATGGAAAGTGTTGCACAAACCAGGAGAGGTGAAATTGTACTTTGTCTTTGATGGGCAGTGCATATATGAAGCTGGACAGCTGTAGGACTGATGTCTGCTGTTGTTGTCAGTGGGCATTAGCCTGCAGTACAAAGCCATAGGAGGTAAAAGCATACTGTGCTCTTCTAGACAGAGTGGCTGACAGCCTAGCTGATGGGAGGCCATTTTCTTTTTCTTATTGGTAGCATTGCCAACAGTATGAAGCCATAGGAGGCACAGGCATACTGAGTCTCCGAGGCAGAGCAGAGGAATGCTAACTGAGGGAGGGCTGCTGTTTGTTGCTGTTGATTGTGTTGGCCATGGTACAAAGCAATAGGAGGCAAATGTGTATTGTGTCTTGGACAAGCAGAATGCCGGTGAGCTTCAGTGAACTGAGGACTGATGGACTTTGTTGTCAGTGGGTACTGCCTGTAGTATAAAGTTATAGACGGCAAAAGCATACAGCACTCTTAAGGCAGAGTGGGTGACAGCCAAACTGATGGAAGGTTGATATCAGTTTCATTGCTGACGTTCCCAGCAGTTTGAGTTATAGGAGACTAAAACGTGTTGAATCTTCAAGAGACAGGGTTGGATGAAGTCCCACTGCCAGTGGACTGATGTGTACTGTTGCTGAGTATTGCCAGCAGAACAATGCAATAGGGGGCAAAAGCATACTATGCTCTTGGTGGTATAGCAGCAGAGCCCAACTGTTGAAAGGCATTTCATAAATGCTGGCATGAGTCCATTGTCATCAAGTGTGAGGTACAGCCTGTGGATAGTAAGTTCGGTGGACAAGAAGTCAGAGATAGGGTCAGTTGGCCGGGAAGAGTGCTTAACTAGCAGTCCTGATGGAAGTGGAAGCAAAGCCATATTGTTCTTACTAGGAGAACCGAATGTCTAAAACAGAATGAGCACTAGCAGCAGTGAAATAACAAGAATCTAGGCATAACGATATTCTGTAACCAGTCTGTCTGTGACAGAAGAAACAGCAGTGTCAGCAAAGTGGGGAGATAACAAGGTAGAATCTTTTTTTTTATAATGGGAAATGGACTATAAGAATGGATGAGGTCTGATTCTCTACTTTACACTGTGCAGGTAAGGCCCCTTCTAGCCAAAGAAGTATGTGCTGTAGAGTCACTAAATGGAGGTCAAGTGACTAAGGAACCAGACTAGCAATCAAGTAGGAGTACTAGAGTAGCTCCTTCACCACAGGTCTGGCACAAGGTCCAAGATGCTTGGGGTAAGTATCAATCTGTAGGAGATGCTGACACCAGTCTTGGGGAACCCTAGCCAAATTAATTGATAATCTATTGATTAAATACAGAAACAGAGAATTAGGTTCAGCGGGGTTTGACAGACTTTGGAGAAGGATCCATTGCCTTAACAGTGATAATATTGGTTGGTTCCAAGCAGATGTTAACATGTTTGGTTCTTGTGCACCAAATAGTTTGCAGCCTATGGGGAGACTGCTATGGGTGATCATCCTCCACAACACAACACTGAGCAGACTTTCAGGGCACAACGGAGCAAGTCAGAGGCAGTGGAGCAATTAGGGAATGACCTTGGGTGGCGGCATGGAACACAGCTAGATTGTAGAATGCAGAGATAAATGAGGTTTCGAACACAATCAGCTTCTAGAACTATGCTAAAAATGGTTGAAAGTTCTGAGTGAGGTGCAAAATCTGAGGGAGCCTGCCAGTCTTGGTTTTAGGCAATGAAGGGTCTGGATGATAGTACTGGGTAAAGAGGGCACAGCCAGAGGTCAGAATGGGTTTAGAGGTCAGGAAAAGAGAAGGAGTCCAGAAGTGGATGTAGAGGTAGGAGTAGAGGGAGGTTTCATCCTATTTTCTAGGGTTCTAGTTTGGTTCAGGTTCAGCAGGGTGTAGTTCCAGTTTGGTTCATTTTGGTTTGATAAGTAGAAGTTTGAGTTCAAGTTCAGTTTGGTTTGAGGTTTTTTTGTGTTATTTTTCAGTTTGAATTCAAGTTAGGTGTCACCCTACTGCCTCCACATGAGTTCTCCTCATCTCACATTGTCTGGGTTTGAGTTTGGTTTGGGTTCTTTTTTTTTTTTAAGGGTTCAGATTTATTTCAGAGTGAGCTAAAATCTAAAAGTTCAGGTTCAGTTTGGGTTTGGTTCATGGAAAAACCATCCCTCTTGGCAGGAGTGCTTATAGTACCTGCCTGGGCTTTGCTGCACTGAGAGTATAAGTTTAGCAGACTGTAGCAGAGAGGGGACACAATTTGTGCTGAAGTAGCACAGAGCTGAACCAGATGTATGCTGAGAACCTGTCCTATAGTTCGATACAGAATAGCTCACTTGAAGGGTGACTGCACCAGGTGGAAAGTACACAGCCAGAGGTCAAAATGGGATGGCACTAACTAAAGGGGCAATAGCCAGAAGTCAGGATGTTGGGTGATGGCACTGGATGGAGGAGCCATGGCCCAAAGTCAGGAAGACAGAATGAATCTAGAAGAGTAGTAAAGGAAGGAGTACCTATTGGGCCTGTCCTGGCTTTGACATTGTGCAATGGACAGCTGTTGTAGGGGAAAATAAGTCATGCTACAGAAGCTTATGGTCAACCCAACATCTAAATGGTGATAGTACTGGGTGGAAGGGCCACAGCTAGAGGTCAGGATAAATGATGACACTGTGTGGAGGGGCCACAACCAAAGGTCAGGATGGGTGACTGTTCTGGCTGGAGGGAAAACAGCCAGAGGCCAGGAGAAAGAGTGATGACACTGGATGAAGAGACTACAGCCAGTGGTAGAATAAAAACAGGACTGGAGGATGAGTCAAGACATGGTAGTAGAGGCAGGAGTACCTGGGGATGCTTGTAAGGCATAGGAGCAGAAAGGTATAGGTGCAGTAGGAGGCAGCTGCAGCATGAAGACAGTTCTGAGGCATCAGTGGTGAGCAGAGCCAGTAACAATATGCATATCAGCTGACTTCCAGAAATAAGTTAAGGAGCTCACCTCCTTTTGGTGCCATTCTGATGGCGTGCAGCTGCAAGGCAGTGTACAGGTCCAGAGTTCTGCTGGTCTCTGTGCAGCATGGATTGCCTGCTTCCTTGCACTGCCACAGAAGGACCCATAATGTCAGCAAATGAGAGTGCACTACTTTGGTGCCTGCAACGTGCTTAGACATCATGGAGTCAGCCGCCAGGACATGTCTGCTATGAGGTCCTGCAGTTCTGAGCCACTCCAGTTGGTTGAGGCACTGACTGGAGAAAAGTGATTGATCACCTGACCACTGAACCCCAGCAAGCTGCCAGTTATCTATTCCCGTCCCATCACTCCCTGGTTAGGAGCTTGTATCTAGAGTGCATATCTGCTAACAAGCAGGAAAGTCCTTGAAGCATGCAGAACCTACAAGTCAGTGGCAATTGTTCAGTAGAAATATGGCAAAGCTGACAGTCACTTCAAGAAGAGGGGGTTACACCATAATGGCAATTTTCTGGGGCTGGTTTGAACATCTGGCCCTTTCAGAAATATAAGTGTGCTGTGTACATCCAGAATGCATGCCACATGCTTAATTGTGCAATGTTTGCATGTGGTTCGCATACACAAAGTGAACCTATGTGAACCAGGTCTAAAAAGCAAATCAGGTTTGCATGCTGCAAGCTTGACATGTGTGCAACAGGTAAGCTGGTGTGAACATCTTCTAAAAAGTACATCAGGTTTGCGCGCTGCACACTTAATGTGAGTGCAGCAGTTAAGCTAGTTTGAACATCATTTAAACATCACATCAGGTTCACATGCTGCATGCTTGCCATGTGTGCAGCAGCTAAGCTAGTGCAAATCTCACCTAAAAAAAGCACATCAGTTTCTATTTCTTATACTACTGCTATCAATTAGAGTCATTAATACATTTTGGTTTGAATTTCCAATTAGGTAAACTCATTAATTCTGATCCTTTTGCAAGTTGTTTAATGGATTTTGATGTTTGTCATTAAATCATCTTTAATTTCTAAAGTATTGTTTGCTTACCGCATTAAATGCCTAGGATATAGCCAATCAACATCCTCATTCCAGATGTACAAAGAGGGATATCTGTGTTGTGAAGCCTATCCTTTTTGTTTTGGACAATACAAATCCCTTATGCATACTTAGTGCTACAAATTTTATTTATTTATTTATTTAATGAAATGTTTCACCAGGAAGACACACTGAACGACAAGTTGCTTGTCTCACGGTGTGACCTGGCGGGAGGGGTTACATAGGGTTGTAAAGGATGATCAGTTACAATAGTATGTGGGTAGTACAAATGTAATCTCTACCCACTGGCCCCCTTTTTTCTCTGCCAGCAGGGCTGCTCCTCTCACATCTAGGCACAACTGAGAGTGGTGGTGGTAGTTACTACAAATTTATCTTTTACAGAACTCTGTGTGGACCCATTACCTCTATTACTGAGCCTGCCATCCTTCAGACAGGCAAACCAAGTGTGGCATCTACCTGGCTCACACCTGAGGGGACCATTTAGCATGGCCATCAACCTGGGTCCCTGGGAGAAAACTGTTGCTCAGCATTGTGCTAGGTTTGTACTTCTGGTCAGGGGGCACCCAAGTAAATCTGGACACTGGAAGCAATAACTGCAATGTCCAAACCAGGAATGGGATTCTAGAGTGTGGATTTTATTCACATAACACAGAGAATAACAAAGCAAAGATGGACCCCACAGGGCTACACTCACTGGTAATGCAGATTACTGAAGTACAGAGCACACTTCCTCACTACAAACCCTCAGGTTCTGAATGGATCTGGGCACACACAGCCCAAACTGGTACACTTCTCTTCTATCCCTTGACATGGCACCCCAGCCAGTACTAGGATACTTGTCCATATGGCACGGAGGTTGATGGTGGTTCCCTAAACCACCCATGAGCACTTTCTAGCTCTAAGGGGAAAAATCCACAATCCCATGTCTGATTGCTTTCTTCAGATACTGGCCAAGTGAAACATAGAAACATAGAAACATACAATTTGATGGCAGATAAGGACTGCTTGGCCCACCTAGTCTGCCCATTTTCCTACCTAACAGATAAGCTGCAGATCCTAGTTAACCAACAGCTTACTTCCTCTTGGGAAGTGCCTGAGAAAAAAAACCATAGGTGCCCAAACTGAACCTGGAAAGGTAAACCTGGTTACTCCAGATAGGGGGTCTCCCACTTCTTGCTCCCAAATATATACTTGGCCATTCATTTGGATAAAACACCTTTCTTAGAAACACTATTTGTAGATGTTCTCTCGAAATGTTTTACACATTTAACATTCTACATCTTGGAGGTGTCCTGACTTTAAAAGTACTGTAAATGGCTATGTCTTTAACTAGACCCCCACTGTTGCAGATATTTCCAAGCCATACACAAACTAAAAGTTCTGTACTTGGCAAGTCTTCTTTTGACCCCACAGTAGGCAGACACTTTTACTCTAAACTCTGTCTCATTGAACATTGTCTCTATTTCAGAGTAAACTCACCAGGATATGCAGGTGCTCCAGGGCTTCTTCCCACAAATGTCTCAGGTACTCACAAACAATTTGATTCTCAGGCAGCTTCTCCCTGTCCAGACTTGCACAGGGGATTGCCCCTGAAATCATGGAATTCCCCCATTCCTCTGGGATGGGGCACTGGAACAACTCTAGTTACAGTCTCTACCACTTCCTTCTGGTCTCTTCTGTGTTCCTCTCTATGGTGAGGACACACAACCCCTTCTTTCTCTGGTAGCTCTATATCACAGCTTGGTTCCAAGGAGCTGCACACTGCAGCACTCCTCTCTCTCTTGAATCTCACTTGAAACTCCCTTAAATTCCTCAACATTCTACAGCTAACCCTTGCAGTTAGCATTCCATTGTGGCTTATGCTGCTGCAGGAATTCTATTGTGACATCATCACTCCAGCTCCGCTGAAACTGAAAACAGAGTGAGACAGTGTGAAACCCATTTAACTGGCACCTCACAAGCTGCCTTTCCCTGCCTGCCACTGGTTCTAAGTGGGATTCAAGTAACCCCATGGAACAAGGGGGTAACACAAGCAATACAACATTGTAAGATTGTACAACAGTTGGAACACAAGGTATTGTACAATAAACAGTAGTGGAACATTGGGTAAATTACAATACTTGTCCAAAATCATACAAAAGATCATATGAACATACAAAACAGTAACAATGTGATAGAACTGTTTATTGTGCATGAGTGTACCAGGATCATGCTTAAGGTAGTATACAAGTGCTGTTGGAGTAAAAAGGATGGGGTTAGGTTGTGTACTCTGGTGACCCAGAAGAGCAGATGAAGAGAGGGGGGAGAGGCAATAACTGAATACAGAGAAGAAGGGGTAGCTACTTCCTGATTTCCCCCTTGAGGATGTTGAGAACCCTGCTGGGGGGGTCATGGTAGGAAGGCAGAAACATGGGATAGGTATAAAGGTGGGTTAAAGCAGGAACAGCTGATGGAAAGGTAACTGTGTATGGCATTGGTAAGGGAGTAGTTGGAGGAGAAGTGTCGTATTTCATATGTCGTATTCGTATGCTGTATGTATTTCTCCATGACTGTTTCATCTCACTTACTTTCCCTTTGTCATTCTGTATTGATCATATACACTATGGCCATGCTTGGCACTCTTTGTGCTGAGTAGGATCTTGGAAGCATGTTCCATACCTCACATTATGTCACTGAAATTAGGGATACGGACACTCAAAATGAGGGACAATGAGAGACACATACCCACATGATCAGGACACATCATGAAACATGGAGATACATTACCTTAGAACACAGTGGAAACCATTGCATTAGTGCTTGATAATGAATTTCTACCATTAAACAGGGTACCATTTAGGTAGGGCAGAGGGGGGCAGTTGATCCTCCCATATGAGTGTCTAGATTGTTCTTATGGTGTGGCAATAATGGCTTTAAATTTGGATTTAATCTTTTGTACAATAAGTGCCCATCTGGCTCATCTGGCCTGTGTGTGCTCACACTGCAGGTACTCTCCAGACTAGACTGTGTCTGTGTTGTGTTGTCCACTCTCTCCACCTATTACTGGCGACACAATAACATGTGATGTGGATGAGTTAAAGCCAAGAAAGAGTGCATGAGCCTTGCAAGTGCGACACTGTCTTTTTCACCACAGAGTAGACAGATTGTACACTATAAATTGGAGAAGTCAGTGAGCACTGAACTCTCAATAGTAGTGTTGTGACAGCATATTTTTGTTGTGCTACTCTAAGTGAGTATCTGTCTCCACTGGTGGCTGTATGGGCAGAGGGTGAACTAGAAGCTAACTCAAGACTAGGCTACCTACTTACTTTACTAAACTCAGTCGCCCTGCAAAAAAAAAAAACAGCATGGACCCCCACAGCAGCAAGCTAGGCTTAGCAGCAGTAGTGACAGCGGTGTGGGTGGCCTTCATAGGCCTTGATCAGTGCAGTGTGGCAGCAGCCAAAGTAGCAACCAAGCAAGAAGCAAGCAACCCAGGTCGGGTGGGCTCAGATGGTGAGGTGACTTGGACACAGACCACACTGGGGACCTGTGATAGTCCATCCTAGCACCCAGCTTCAGGCAGAAGGAGAGAGGGGGAGTGGACTGAAAACTGGGCTGGTAGCGCACTATACCAGGTTGCAGGTTCTGGCCAGATAGAAACATAGACTTTGATGGCAGATAAGGACCACTTAGCCCACCCAGTCTGCCCATTTCCCTACCTACTGGATAAGCTGCAGATTCTAGTTAACCAACAGCCTGCTTCCTGCAACCCCCCACTATAATTGCTTTGTGTCTGTCCCATGCGTGTTTGAATTCCCCCACTGTTTTAGACCCAACAACCTCCTCAGGAAGGCTGTTCCATGTATCCACCACTCTCTCTGTGAAAAGAATTTCTCACATTACCCCTGAGCTGTCCCCCCTCTATCTTTAAACTGTGC
Source organism: Neoceratodus forsteri (assembly GCA_016271365.2). Lineage (NCBI taxonomy): Eukaryota > Metazoa > Chordata > Ceratodontiformes > Ceratodontidae > Neoceratodus > Neoceratodus forsteri. Next base: position 1,134,176,616 of record CM057455.1, on the reverse strand, counting down.
CCCCTTGTTCTTACACATCTCTTTTTCTGAAAGATGCTACCCTCCTGGACTTTGTTGATTCCCTTGAGGTACTTGAACGTTTCTATCATGTCCCCTCGTCCCTCCTTTCATCAAGGGTATACATATTAAGCTCTCTCAGTCTCCCTTCATATGGTTTCTGATATAGACCCTGCATCATTTTAGTTGCCTTCCTCTGGACTGCTTCCATCTTGTCTATGTCCTTGCATAGATGAGGTCTCCAAAACTGCACACAGTAGTCCAGATGGGGTCTCACCAACTGTCTGTACAGAGGGATAACCACTTCCCTTTTTCTACTTGTGATGCCCCTTCCTATGCATCCCAGTATCCCCCTGGCTCTCCATACCAACTTTTCACATTGCTTACCCACCTTTAGGTCATCTGATATGACTACCTCAGGTCCCAATCCATTTTGTTATTGTTAGTACCTCCTGCTATTGTGTACTCTTCTCCTGGGTTTTGCTTCCAGGTGCATTACTTGCACTTCTTTGCATTGAATCTAAGTTGCCATATGTCTGACCATTCCTCCAACCTGGCCAAGTCCCTTCTCATCTTTTCAACCCCCTCTTGTGTATCAACTCTGTTACAGATCTTTGTGTCATCTGCAAAGAGGCATACCTTTCCCTCCAGACCCTCTGCAATGTCACTTATAAAGATGTTAAAGAGGATTGGACCCAGTACTGAGCCCTGAGGAACTCCACTAGTAACCCCCCTTTCTTCGGAATGTGTTCCATTCACTATTACCTTCTGTGTCCTGTTGTGCAGCCAGTTCACTTCCCAGGCTACCACCCTGGGACCCACTCCCAGGCTGGCTAACTTGATTATTAATCTTTTGTGTGGGACTGTGTCAAATACCTTGCTAAAGTCTAGGTAGACCATTTCCACTGCCCCTCCATGGTCTATTACTTTGGTCACCCAGTTAAAGAAATCAATTAGATTAGTCTGACATGACCTTCCTGCTGTAAATCCATGCTGCTTTGGGTCCTATGCCCCGCTTGCCTCTAGGTACTCAACAGTTCTTTCTTTCAGAAGTGATTCCATCATTTGCCCTACCACTGAGGTCAAACTTACAGGTCTATAGTTTCCTGCTTCTGCCTTGCTCCCACTTTTGAAAAGGGGAATCACATTTGCCCTCCTCCAGTCCTCAGGTACCACCCCATCCTGCCATAATTTGTTAAAAAGTGTGGTCAGTGGTGTCACTAGGTCGCCCCTTAGTTCTTTTAGAATTCTCAGGTGAATCCCATCAGGCCCCATTGCTTTGTCCACTTTGAGGTTTAGGAGCTCTTTCAGGACTCTTCTGTGAATGGACTGGTGTCAACCCCCCTACCTAGAGTGCTTCTACTGTCTGGTCTAGGTAACTGCTCCTCATCTTCTTTTGGGAATACTGAGCAAAAATTTTCATTCAGTATCTCTGCCTTTTCACTGTCTCCCTCTGCCCACCTCCCCTCTCCTTTAATAACCTTCACTATCCCTCCGTTAACCTTCCTATGCTCCCTAATGTACCTATAAAAGGTTTTATCCCCCTTTTTAACTGAGTTGGCTATTTTTTCCTCTGTTTGTGCCTTTGCTATTCTGACTGCCTTTCCTACTTCTTTCTGCTTTAATTGATACAGTTCCCTGTCGTGCTCCTTCTGTGATTCCTTATACTTTTTGAATGCAGCCTTTTTCTCCTTAACCTTCCCTGCCACCTGTTTTGAGAACCATAGTGGTTTTTTACTCTGCTTTGTTTTCTTTATTTGTTTTACACAAAGACTTGTTGCCTCTATGATGGCAGTTTTGATTTTTCTCCATTGTTCTTCCACCCCTCCTATTTGGCCATTTGCTAGTGCATTCTTCAGGTGTTCACCCATTTTGCCAAAGTCAGCCCTTCTAAAGTCCAGTATCTTTGTTTTTATATGGCTTATTTCCATGGTTGTGCTCATTATGAAGCACACTGTGCAGTGGTTGCTTGTTCCCAGATGTCTACTGACTTCTAAGTTTGTGATCTTCTCTCCATTTGAGAGTACCAGGTCTAGTATTTCTCCCTCCCGAGTGGATTCCAGCAATAGCTGTCTAAGGTCTGCCCCCTGCAGGGCATCGAGAATGACCCTGCTCTTGGATGTGGCTGCAGTACATGTCCTCCAGTTAATATCTGGCATATTCAGGTCCCCCATCAACAGTATCTCCCCTTTTTCAGCCATTTTAAGAATGTCCTCTATCATTTTCTTGTCTTTTTCCTCCCCTTCAGACGGGGGTCTGTATACAACCCCTGTGTGGATTGCAATGCCATTCTTCATCTCCAAGGTGACCCAGAGTGCCTCTTGTCCTCCCCCTTTACTTTTTAGTTCTGTAGCTTTGATCCCTTCCCTTATGTATAGAGCTACTCCACCTCCTCTTTTACCTTCCCTGTCCCTTCTGTAGATTGTGTACCCTGGTATGTCGACATCCCAGTCATGGTTCTCAGTGTACCATGTTTCTGTGACTGCCACAATATCCAATTGTTCATCTTCCATCAAAGCTACTAGCTCAGAAAGCTTGTTTCCCAGACTACGGGCATTGGTGTCATTGCCTCCATTTAATGTTGGCTTTATCCTTTTTACCCCATCCTCTGCTCTTATTGCTTTTGTCTATTTTACCATTTACCCCGGTCTTGCCCTGTGTTGAGCTCTGTACTCAGTGTTTACCCTACTACCTGCCATGTTTTGTGGGGATGCTTGACTTTCCTGCCTTTATCAGTACCTCCCCCCTTATCTAGTTTAAAAGTTTGCCAAGGGAGCATTTAAACCTGTCACCTAGGAGATTGGTCCCCTTTGTGGACAAATGCAGACAGTCATACCAGTATAGACCTTTATCTCTCCAGGTGGACCCCCAGTCCCCAATGAAGCCAAAGCCCTGTGCTCTGCACCAGTTTTGCAACCATTCATTAAACTGCATGGTGTGCAGTACCCTAGCCTCACTCCTGCCATGGACTGGTAGCACCTCTGAGGAGGTTATTGTGCTTGCTACCCATCTGAGGCCCCTCCCCAACTCCACAAATTCATTCTGCACTGCACTAGCTAGGTCATTTGTCCCAAGGTGGACAATGATGTCTAGTTTTCTCTCCTGTGATGCTGCATCTGCAATTGTGAGGATTCGCTTCTTCTCCCTCCAAGCCATGGCACCAGGCAGGCAGCTTACTTCCTTCTCTCCCTTCCTCAGTTCTACCCCCCTAACAATTGAGTCCCCTATCAGTAGCTGTTTCCTTTCCCTGTGGTGTCCCTTGCCACCCTTTTGTGGGTCTTCCTTGTATATGTCCTCAGCATTCTTCTGGATCTCCACTGAGGGTGCCATCATAGAAGGAACCTTGCTCTGCCAGAATGGCATAAGATTTGTGTAGAGGTACAACTAGGGGGCTTTGCCTCTGGTCCACCACCCACACCCTCCCAGAACCCACTGTGGTCAGGCTGCTTTTCGTACTCCAAAACCTCTGACTCAGTGGTTGTGGCAGTGGTGCTCTTTGGGGAGGCCTCCTTAGTCCTTGCTAGTTCAGCCTGGAGGTGGGCAACCTCCTCTCTCAGAGCTGACAGTTGCCTACAAATAGGACAGCAATGCAGTTTCCAGAATGTCTCCCGGAAAACTGCTGCCCCACAGCTAGTGCATTGCACCACTCCTCGCATGTCCCGCTCCCTTATTATATACAATATGTAATTTTATATATATATATATATATATATATATATATATATATATATGTATTTTATTATTTATTTTGTGTACCTACTCTTTATGCACATTGCAGTGTTATTAGATATGACAGTTCTGCCACAAGACCTGTTGAGGAAGTGATGTCAGAACTGTGGCTATAAAGGAAATGCCATGCCTGGGGGCTGGGGGCTGGGAAGGGTGGGTGGGTAGTGCACAGCCACTGGTGACTGTTTAGAAACAATCAAATACACAACTGCTCCACCACCCTGGTGAGTACTGTCCTTTAGAGTAATACAACTAACACCACAATTTACTAGACCACAGTTCTAACACAAACCACTCTACTGAGTCCAGGGATAAAAATGTACTCACTCCTCAGCCAGCAGGACACTTAAAATGTTACAAAAATATCCTTCCAAATCCTAGGTCTCAACCCCAGCACTCAAGCAAATTCAGTTGTTTCTCATTCCCTCTGGTTATAAAATTACTGCACTTTTAATGGAATCCTGCAATTCTCTTGCCGGGTAAGTCAAGGTAAATCATTTTCTTTCTTTTTTACAGGGGGATTGGGGTAGGAGGAAGGACTGAAATACTGATGTGTTTTTCATGTTTCTTCACCTTCGGGCAGCTTCATGACCCACAGGGGATGGGTACTGAACAGAATGCAGTTATGGAGAAAAATCAGGAAAAAGTTATTTTTTGGGGGGGGCAGAACTTTAGCCAGGAAACAAACTGGTTAGTACTTGGGTGGTTTTAAGCCAAAATGTGATGCACTGCTCCAGGGTATATACAGATGAATCTTATACATTTGAATTTTTCCTGATTTGCATATCACTTTTCAGTCAAACCAAATAAGTTGTATCTTTTTGAGATGTTACAGACATTCTAGAACTGTCCTTTGCATTCACGGACAGTTGATCGGTATGGTATGCACAGACTATTGGAAAACTGCCATAGTCAGGATTATAACCACCCACCATGAAGCTGACTTCCACATCCCCAAGCTCAGGCACATTGTGACAAAGGGCAAAGGAGACTGCAGGGGTGTGCACCATTAAAATGAATGGGGGTATTTTTTAATTACTATTTTATACATTATTGATGAAGAGTTGGAGATTGATGAAGGCCACTGCTTGACTAATAAGGGTCTTGTTAATAGAACAGTTGCCTTCATTAGTCTCCATCTCACCATCATAACATATAAAATAGTATTAGAAAATAACTCCATTCATTTCAAGGGGTATACCCCAGCACTCTGACCCATGAACATCTCTTAAAGACTTCTGCCTCTGGCTCCCTAGTACTCAGGAAAGAGACTTTTTACTTATATCTGTACTTGGTGGGTTGTCCGTAGCAGCATGGCCATACCTGCTACAATGTGTGGGCATGAGGAGTGGACTGACCATGTGGGTGTGTGTGTCGAGTTATTTCTACTTTTGTGTTTGCATCTTAATGTCTGTTTGCATGGAAGCATTCAAAACCATGGAGAGAAAATAGTAGGAGTACAGGCCAGACAGAAGTAATTAAGTGGTTTTGTGGGTACGTTTGTGTATTGGGGGTGTAAAAAAAAAACACGTGTTCCATTGGTATGTGCTGGAAGTTCAGCTGTGAAAATGAGATGTGGGACAGAAGAAAACTGAAAAGCATAACAGTGGCTACAGGCAGCTGCATGCATGCAGATGTATTCAGATACAGTAAATATTGAAGTACAAGTGAGCCATAAGTGCAGACAGTATGGCTTAGTGGTTAAAGACACTGAATTGCAAGCCAAGAGACTTGGAGGCATGAAGACCTGGGTTTGAATTTCATCAACCCCCAATTGTGTACGGTGTGATCCTGAGCAAGTTACTTAACTTTCACATGTGCAGTTATCAGTGACCACTTGCTTTTTTGCATGCATACCACATGTATGCAGTCTTTCCCAATTTAACATAAAAATTATGGTTTTCACACTTGCTTGCTGTATACATGCCATATGCATGCAATCACTTCTAATTTCACATTTAAATCATACTTGCAGCACACATATCCCTTAGGTAGTTTTATGTGTACAGCATGAAAACATTTTATATAATTACTTCTGTAAGGGGGTACTACAGTATACTGCAACATTATTTTCTGTTTGAGTGCTATTTAGTCCTATTAGGGAAAGTATGAACAATGGCATCCTTCCTCTTACTGTGCCCAACTACCCATTGCTTTAATGGGCTTACACAATTGCAGTACAATGTAGAGCAATGCTTGTGCAACATAGCAACTAAAGGCAAGGAGTTGTACGGCAAGACGTTGACTGTCATTTGCAATTGCTTTGGCCAGTCATATTCTCTCTCTGTCCCCTGAGGCACTACCACCCTGTTGGGGTAACAGGAAAGCAAAGGAGCCCTCTAAAGGAGGGTTCCACTCTTAGAGGTGCCACGAGAATGTGATTCCTTTGGCTGAAGGTACCTTACAAAGGAGCCCAAAGAAATGAGTTACTGGAAGTGGAAGGTTGGACTGCAGGAGAAAATAAAAGGAGCTTCTCAGTAAGGATGAGGAAAGCTGGTTTATATAGCCCAGGAAGGGGGAGTAGGTGGTTGCTTCTGCCCATCAAACCACAGGGCATGGTGTCATTATGTTGCAAGACATAATGCTGCATGGCACAATTATGCTGCATGATTAATGCCATGAGGCATTATGTCATTGTTCTTTGGGGGCTATGCTACCCACACCTCCGGTTATGGGGCTGTGCCCCCCAGACCCACCCTACTAAAGATTCCCATGTCCGGGGGGGCCAACTCAGGTAGCACTCAGGTCCAGGTTCACCATAATGCCATACACTATCAAGCATGCAACATTATGACCTGGTACAAAACCACAGGCATTGCTTTTTAATTTAATGGGCATATGTAACCACAATGCAAGGCCACTGACTTGTAGTGACTAAAGTAATAAGATTCTGTTTCAGTATTTAAAATTCCAGGATTGCACTGGTGATTGATAGTCTGATTTATGAATTATATTGGTATTCTATTCTCAGCACCTTAGTATGTGTGTAAATAAGGAGAATAACAGAAGGCCAAATATACAGCAAGTCAAATAAGGCAAAATGAAAATGGTAGAAGAAGCAATTTAAAGAAAAATACAAGCTCTGTGGATTCACTCACTGATCTGGTATACGGTTCCAGATTCTGTGAGAGTTATTGATTTTACCACTGATCAAACAGTCCAGATTTTGGAACTTTCCTGGGTTTGCTAATGGCATAATGCTTGTGCAACTTGTTGACAGCCAAAGGCTAGTTGCATGTTGGATGTTGACTGTCATTTGTAACTACTTTGGCAATTCACAATCTCTGTCCCAAGAAACTACCATCCTGTCAGAATACTGGGAAAGCAAAGGAACCCTTTTGAGGATGGCTTTCCCCAGAGGTATCATAGGAATGCGATTCCTTTGCTTAAAGGTACCTTTGGAAGGAACCCAAAGAACTGCACAGCAAGAATACCTGGGATAAACATGAGGGAACACCAGTGAAAGGAAAAAGAGTAACAACAGACATCAAGTAGGGACTGTGGTATTTGCAGCAGGTAGAGATAATGGGCAGAGTGGATGGGCCTAGCGGTCCTTATCTGCCATCAGTTTCTATGTTTTCTGTGTTTCAAGAGCTGCAGAAACAGAAGAACAATGCACTGACAAAAACAGCTGATAGCTGGTAATGAATGATAACAAACTGAGGCATGACTTCCAGAGCTGAGGTACAGTAATTGTGGGATTGCAGGAGAAAGCAAGGCACCATCTGACACCAACTCAACAGAAATTCTTATGCTGGGTAAAATTGTACTGGATAACTACTTTATGGCCTCTAGCACTCAGGAGAGTAAAAAAATCCCAGTGGAGGAATCTCTAAGGATCCAAAGTAAATGAATCTCTGGGGATCCATGGCCTCATCTGCCATCCCTTGTGGCATGAGTACTATTTTTAGACTCACTGTACTAATTTGGATATCCAGTCCTGGGAAATTGTCGGATGGCTACCCTTCACTCTAACATCTAGTGTGATATCACTGTGGGATTGCCATGAGTAGATCTCAGAACCTTTTTAGGAGGTACTTTATGGAAGGCAGCCGCCTAATCATGGACTGAGGGGAGAGCAATTCGTGAAAACCTAGCACCCAGACTTGAGATCATAGGCTTAATTTTCAAATGTTGATGCAGGGCTTGTGTCAACCTTGCTTCAGCCCTGGTCTTTGGTGCAAATGTGCCAAACTCCTTTGACGTAACTGCACCCAATTTTAATATATCAGGTGCAATAGCAACAGTTTTCACACCATACGGCAGCTTGTGACACATATTTGGCACAAGAACCATAAAATAGTCCCCAAATGGCACAAGTTAGACCAGGGAAAATCTGGTCTAACTTGCAGCATTAAGCCCTCGAGATTGAAAATCTGATGGGAAGCTAGGAGAATACCGCAATCCTGTGCACCAAACAAACATCAGTGCACCAGTGACTTGCAGCATTCTCAGAACTCTGAAAATTAAGCCCCATGGGAAGGCCTAACCTTGACTAGAAACTAAAGAAACTGAATACAGATTGAGGCTAGGTTGCCCTCAGGCAGATGCAGGGAGAGTAGCTTTCAGAGGTGCTGCTAACATGGTCTGCACAGCTAAAGGAACTCATGGAAGCTAAGGGCCCCAAAAATCCTCTTCCCCATGGAAACGTTCGTTAAACAGCACTCTAAATGAGTGGTGCTCACAATAAAACCATCAACAATCCCAAACCAAAAAACTGGAGCACAAATACATTGATTAGAGCAATGTAAAGCTTCACTTTTTATTTAATTTTAGTCATAATATACAAACTTGCACGTCCAAGTTCAGGCCCAAGAAGTTGAATTCAGTCCCGCTTGTAACACCTCAGTTCACAAAATAGTTTCAAGAGGCAAACTGAAATGGCTGAGCTGAATTTAGTCTCAAAGAAGGGAAGCTAATTGCTGCTGTTCAATTTCAAAATGTGCAAAACAGCAGAGGTGGAGGAAAATTCACCCAGCACTTTGTGATGTAAGTAGTGCTTTTTCAGCTCAGCTGTTTGAATCTGCCTCTTGATACTAGTTTGTGAATTGAAGTGTTATGAGCTGTACTTAATTCACCTACTTGGACTTGTAAGGCTGTATTTTATGACTTTAAAATAAAAAGTGAATCTTTACATTGCTCCAATCAAGATGTGCTCCAGGTTTAGTGCCCCACCCTCCAGCAGCTGAAGTCTTAAATACTACATAATAGGTGCCACTAACCATGGGTCTGCAAGGCAGAAGCTTGTACCTGAGCGCTGGACCTTCTCACCACCCTGTGGGACTGCTAGGAGGTGCTGCAGGAGACAGGCAGCTGAAAAAGGACCCCTTCCCCAGCAAGTGACTCACTCTCAAGGTGTGGACTTTAAGGAAAGTGAGTGAGCAGTAAAGAGGAATATGATAATGGCCAGTTGGAATGCGCTCATAGAGCCAGATGGTATGATGCAGAAATGGATTAACTGCATGATGATAAAGAGGGAACAAAAGATAGATTGGATTGGACTGAATTAACACTGGTGAGGAATGAGAGGTATGACAGTAAACAAACTGAATGACATTGTACTGGAAATAAAAATGCATATTAAGAGCCATTATCATAGTGAACACCCAGCCATGAGCAGGAGATGCAGGAAGATGTAGTACAGCTATGGGTAGTGAAAATACTGAAGCAGACTGACTGAGTGATGGCTGAATGGTTGAGAAAGAGAAAAGAATGGCTGATAAGAGAGGGAGAACTGGATGGGTTAAGTTGTTGCAACCACTGACTAGAATACAAAGCATGCAGAGAGACTGCAGCAAAAGGTTGCTTGGGCTGATTATAAACTGCATGTAAAACAGGCTCAGAAACTGGAGACGAATACAACCACATGACAGAGACTGGACATAGAATCGAGTCAGGACACTGAAAACACTGCAGGTAAGCAAGGGAGTAAAATGAAGACATGAGAACAGCAGGAGGGGCTTCCCTAGGGAAGACAGAGAGCTCAAAGCTGCAGCCAGAGAAAGCAAAACATGGGAATGGTGAAGTTGTTTAACCATAAAAGGCACACTAAGCCTGAGCTTCTTTCCAGGTGTGACCTGGAAGCACAAGAAAGTGAAGTCATTTGCTCAGGGTCACACAGCATCCAAGTGGGGGCTAATGGGATTCAAACCCAGGTCTCCAGGTTTGCAGCTCAATTCCCTTAACCACTACTTTATACTTCCTCCAAGTAAATATACTAACCAGTGTACTGACAGTAATAAAATCAAGCAAGCACCAAGGAGTTATGTGCTGCTATATTCATTTCACAGAATCAGGAATGCAAGCAATATAGAGCACCCACAGGAAAAAAAAAACTGCCAAAAAGCGAAAAAGCAGGCTTACCAGTTTATTCATTTCAGCTATGCAGACACGTGCACACAAAATAACAAGTCTCACTATGAGCTAATTGGACAAACTACGCTGGGCACAAACTGATGACATGATGGGAAATGTCTAATGTTTCACAGGACAATGCCAGGCTTCATCAGAGACAAACTGACTCCCTAGGCACAGTTTTAAACTGAGCCCTTAAAGTGATACATGTAATTAATAAACATTAAAATTAGAACAGTTAAAAACATATTGGACAATTATATTCTCACCAAGGCACCAAAACTTCAAAAAAGTAGTGTTCGTAAATGTGTAAGCAACCTGCTGAGCCTCCTATTTATATATATTTGGACCTTTCTATATATTGACACAAGGTAGTATGCCCCAAGGTTAAAGGCACACTTTAAATACATAATAGAAATGGTGTGCCCTGAGCATTCTTATGGATGCCATCAGAGGACAGGACAAAGTCCATCTGATAGGTCTCATATATAGGGCCATAAGAGGACACTGGCCTGAATCCGTAAGAGATATATTAAATGCTTGGAATCTAGAATGAAATACACATATACTGTCATATGAGAAGTGGTTGGAACCAATTTACCTTCCATGATAATCTCCCAGGCTCCATACTGGTTTTAATTTATTTGGAAGTGCAGACTCCACTTTTTTAATACACTTGATAAGTTCATTAAGTTCTTACCAGCGTATTATGGTGCATGTTGGAGGGGCTGTGGAGAACCACTGGCTAACACGACTCACATTTTTTGGGTCTGCCCAAAGATAGTTCGATACTGGTGAGATAATGAGAAAAGCTTAAGACAACTAGTGGGTAATGATATTACTCTATCACAACAATAAATGTTGTTTTATGTTGGGGAAGATGACGCAATACCACCTAGTAAAAGTAGAATATATTTATACTTGGCCACAGCAAAGAAAGTTATTACCCACCTTTGGTGAACCAATACAATTTCCACATTGGCTTTGTGGCACACAGTGGTGTCCAAAATGTATTATTTGGAACAGACAATAGCCAAGAGGCAGAAACAGCTAAACAGTTCAGACTGGCATGGAGACCTTGGGTGTTTTCTATCATCCTGATAGATGATCTTTAACAAATCATGGGAGGATGGGGTGGTACACGAGGACTGGAGGAGGGCAGATGTGATTCCCCTTCACAAACGTGGGAGCAAGGCAGAAGCAGGAAACTACAGACCTGTTAGTTTAACCTCAGTGATAGGGAAAATGATGGAATCACTTCTGAAGGAAAGAATTGTCGAGTATCTAGAGGCCAGAGGGGCACAGGACCCTAGGCAGCATGGATTCACAGCGGGAAGGTCATGCCAGACAAATCTGATAGATTTCTTTGACTGGGTGACCAAAGTAGTAGATCAGGGAGGGGCTGTGGACATGGCCTACCTAGACTTTAACAAGGCATTTGACACAGTCCCACACAAAAGATTAATATACAAGTTAGCCAGCCTGGGAGTGGGTCCCAAGATGACAGCCTGGGTAAAGAATTGGCTGGAGAATAGGACACAGAGAGTAATAGTAAATGGAGTCCACTCTGAAGAAAGGAGGGTTACTAGTGGGGTACCGCAGGGTTCAGTATTAGGACCAGTCCTCTTCAGTGTCTTTATAAGTGACATTGCAGAAGGACTGGAAGGAAAAGTATGTCTCTTTGCAGATGACACTAAGATCTACAACAGAGTTGATGCACAGGGTGGGGTGGAAAGGATGAGAAGGGACTTGGCAAAGTTAGAGGAATGGTCAAATGTATGGCAGCTTAGATTCAATGCTAAGAAGTGCAAGGTAATGCACCTGGGAAACAAAAACCCAGGAGAAGAGTACACAATGGGGGGTGAGATACTAACAACAACAAAAATGGAAAGGGACCTGGGGGTAGTCATATCAGATGACCTAAAGGTGGGCAAGCAATGTGAGAGGGCAGCAAGGAGGGCTGGGGGATACTGGGATGCATAGGAAGAGGCATCACCAGTAGAAAACAGAAGTTATTATTCCTCTGTACAGACAGCTGGTGAGACCCCATCTGGAGTACTGTGTGCAGTTCTGGAGACCAATCTCCACAAAGACATAGACAGGATGGAAGCTGTCCAGAGGAGGGCAACTAAAATGGTGCAGGGTCTGCACCGGAAGACATATGAAGAGAGACTTAAGGAGCTTAATATGTATAGCCTCGAGGAAAGGAGGGAGAGGGGGGACATGATAGAAACTTTCAAGTACCTCAAGGGAATCAACAAAGTCCAAGAGGGTAGCATCTTTCAAAAAAAGAGGTGTGCAAGAACAAGAGGGCACAATTTGAAGATGGGGCGGCTCAGAGGTAATTTAAGCAAGTATTTTTTCACAGAGAGGGTTGTGGATGCATGGAATGGCTTTCCAGAGGAGGTTGTGGAGTCAAAATCAGTGGTGGAATTCAAGCATGCATGGGACAGTCATAAGGCAATTCTAGGGTGTGGGGGTAAGAAGAAGTAGGCTGCTGGTTAAATAGGATCTGCAGCTTATCCAGTAGGTAGGGAAATGGACAGACTGGGTGGGCCAAGCGGTCCTTATCTGCTGTCAAATTCTATGTTTCTATGTTTCTATGAATCCTTTGTCCCCTGAATAGCTTACAGAAGCACATTAATAAAGCTGATGACATACTATGAAACATACAATGTACCTTGTTGACATTTGGTCAAAGTATTAACACTAGTAAGACTAATGTTTGGCCCTCCCGATTTATATATACTTTTTCGTTATTTTGGGATATGGTGCTATGTAAGGCTTTAGGAAAATCTCTGGCATAGAGTTGTTTTTCAAAACTGAATGTTTTTTGCGTGGAGATAAACTATTAAATTATGTCCATCTGTACTTAAGTATGGGAGACTTAATATCAGCTCAGAAGCATGTTTTGATGGAATCTGCAAATAGTTAGCCTGCAAGTAAAAGCACTTGAAAAGAGCAGACTATAGGCTAACAGTAGGCCTTAATGAAAAGTGTTCCATTGCAAACTTACAGAAACCTTTCCTGTGTGCTTGCACCAACATATTTTGCTTTAAAAATCAAATGTTAAGAGTTTGCTACAAAAACAACACATAAGGAGACGCATAGTTTTAAAATACATACTAATTCCTTACCTGGGAGTTGTAAGCTGTATGTATATGTAGTCTCTCTAATGGCTTCCAACCCACAAATTCAACTTTTTATGCTCTTTCAGAGAGTGATGCCACAGTAGAAGGTGGAGCTAAACCCCTTCATTGTTACTTATTTCATATGTACACAGAAATAAAGTGTTTTTTCATGGGTATAGTATAGAAAAAGGCTATTGTGTAAATATTATCCATATTTGTCTCTATTTAATTCATGTTACTTGATAAAAAGCAATAATAGTAAAGAAGTTATAATCATTTTTCTAAAAAGGGGTGGATCACATATCTGTGATGTCCCGCCATGCTGTGTATATAAATCCTCCACTAGGACCAAACACATCAGTTTTGTCTTCAGTTCAGTGAAGTCAGTTGCCTGCTGACTGTGAGATGAGTTTTCAGTTCGCTGCAGTTTACCTGAGAGAGAAGTTACAGGGAGATTGCATTTGCTTTCATGTCTTCTGTTAACACTGATGCCAAGTTTGTTTATCCTGACAAAGAAAACTGCTGGAACCAACTAACCTTGAAGATTTTTTTTTCCTGTACAAGTAATTTTTTTCTGTTTTGGATTACCTAAATACAAATAACAATGCATATCCTGGGTTTTTATGCACCTTGGCCCAGATATTCAAAAGGGTTGCGCCATGCGCAGCAGGGTTGCGCATGCGCAAGTCCTACATTGCGCCATTCTGCGATATTCAGCAGGAGGCAGTTACGCCACTGATAACAGGTTGCGCAACAGCGCAATGCAAATGAATGCATGCTCAACAGGAGGGAGGAACCATGCATAAACTGCGCAACCCGATATTCAATTCCGGGTTGTGGAGATGTCTTATCTTGCCAACCCCAACCTCTTGCAACCTTGAGCCAAAAAAAAGGATCAAGTTGAGAGCCACCCACAGGTGAGCTGCTGTATTGCAGGGCGCAACACAGCAGCTACCACCCCTGGCTGGCTAACTCAGTCCCTGTGCCCCCCACCAGCCCGGTCGTGGGCATAAAATGCATGACCCCGCACACATCTCCCGAAGCCCGATCGCGGGCATAGTAACATGACCCCGCCCACATCTCCCGATGCCCGATCGTGGGCAGAGCGTGTATCAACCCCACCAGTGCCGATCGTGGGCAGAATGTAAAAGCCCCCAACCCGAATATCTCCCTGGTGGTCAGTGGACCGTAATGCCCGATCGCGGGCAGAATGTCAATTACAACCCCCAAACATCTCCCTGGTGTCTAGTGTCCCCACCCACCAAGAGCCCCTCCACCCGCTCCCCGGCGGCGCGGGCGGCAGCATCCACCCGTCTGCCGCCCGCCAACCGCCGACTGACTGTCCGGTAGGGCTGCACACCCATTGGTGCAGAGCTACAGCCAATGGGCGTGCAGCCCATACCGTACATACCGTACATAACAGTCCAGGGTTGTAACGACATTCTGCAGCGATCGGGCATTCTGATCCACTGGACCACCAGGGAGATATTAGGGTTGGGGGCTTTTACATTCTGCCCGCGATAGGGCACTGGGGGTTGATACACGTTCTGCCCGTGATCAGGCATCGGAGATGTGGGCAGGGGTTCATGTTACTTTATGCCCGATCGGGCTTCGGAGATGTGTGGGCGGGGGTTCATGTTACTTTATTGCCCGCGATCGGCTTGGGAGATGTGGGGCGGGGGTCATGTTACTTTATTGCCCGCGATCGGGCTTCGGGAAGTATTGGGGGGTCATGTTACTTTTATGCCCGTGATCGGGCTTGGAGTGTGTGTGGGGGTCATGTTACTTTATGCCCATGATCGGGCTTGGAGATGTGTGGGCGGGGGTTCATGTTACTTTATTGCCAGCGATTGGGCTTGAGGGAGATGTGTGGGCGGGGGTCATGTTACTTTATTGCCAGATCGGGCTTGGGAGATGTGTGTGGGGGTCATGTTACTTTATGCCGTGATCGAGCTTGGGAGATGTGTGAGAGGTCATGATACTTCTACCAGCGATCAGGGCTTGGGATCTGTGTGTGGGGAATGTATACACAGAGATACTGCCGGATGGGCTGCAGGATGCATCGGTCCCGCGGCTGCTGCCTGGCAGGGCGACCAGGTGCAAGTCCTCAGGATCGGTGCACCTACATGCTAATGGCATGCAAATGGGGCCATAAATAGATGCAAATGGCCCTCCTGCTTGCATAAATTATGGCCCCATTTGCATGTCACCTTTTGAATATCGGAAATTTGTGCATGGCGCAATGGTACTTGCGCCACCGCAAGTTTATTGCTCAACTCTGGCAACTTGCGGTGGCGCAAGTTCCTACTGTTATACATGCGTAGTGGTTGTGGCTGGGGTGATATTCAAAGGAGTTACTCAATAGCGCAACTCCTTTGAATATCGCCCCGGCCACACCCCTGCACAACTATTTTGAGCAGCGCAGGGGCTTGCACCTCAGAATGGTGCAGTTTGAATATCTGGGCCCTTGTCTACTGTTGTGTCTGTCTATTCCCACACCTTTACAGTGCAGAACACAAAAAAGTGAAATACAAACAAAAAAGTAAAGCAAAAGGAAAAAAATCTATATTCTTGTGCCACAAAACACCAAAGTAAAAAAACAAAAGTAAATGTGAAGTATTTAAAAGTGAATGCAAGCAAAGAAGGTCAACACAACTAAAAAGTGAATGTAAATTAAAAAAACAGCACCACTAAAAAGTGAATCAAACCAAAAAGCACAGCACCACTAACAAGTGATTGCAAACAAAAACCCACTGCACTATTAACAAAGTCTGGTCAGAGCTGATATGGCTGTGGAGAGCTTTTAGGAGTGGCAAGAGCATTGAAAAGAATATGCAGTGCTCTTGCCACACTGGAGTCAGCTGTAACTAGTACTGCAGCAATTACAGTACTGCACATGTAATACGCACATGCAGTTTGCCCAGGAGTCAGCCTTGTGCAACATGGTGGCACTGACATGACTACTTACAGTATGCACGATATTCATGCGCACACAGTTTAAGTCAGTGCCGCCATGTTCTCTATGGCGGTTGTCACTTCTGCAGTTGTGGAAAGGAGAAGAGGTGCACCTGGAAGGGTGTGTGTTTATACAGCCCGCAGAGGGGAAAGGCTGCATAAACAGAATCAGTGGAAATTATGCCAGAGCACAGTGACAGCACATCAGACAGTGGTCTGGTCACATGATTCCAAAGTGCTCATATACAAATCTGATGATGCCATAATATCTGTGGAGCTTGGTCCATGCAGCCATAAAACTCAGACTCCGGAGGAGACTATCAACAGACTAGAGATCTGGTCTGGGTCTAGCTTGTTGTCATGGTCACTTTCTCATTCTTTTCTAAGCAGTCATTTCTGGTAAATGTGCCTAAACCATATTGATCTCAGTACTGCTAGACTACTTCTGGTTTTTCCCCTGATTGTAGTAGGTGGGAGTAAAAGCAGTCTTGAAGGGGTAGCTGCTGGTGTTGGCGCTGTCTGATTGAAAGTGGTACCCATGCTCGTGTGCACATTTTAGAAATGACCCCTTTCCTTGTTTTTGCTGTAAAAAATCTGACCCTTTTAATACAAAAAGGAGTCACTTATGGCCTCCACCCCCTCTTTTCGCTTCAAGTGAGGAATGTGATTATCGGTTTGTATCAGATGTATAGTGGCAGCCATAGACGCATAATATTGTTAAACAGTAATCAACTGTATGTAAAAGCTTATTTTGTTTTTTTTGAAAGTGTGCTTTCTTAATGTTGTCAATACCACTCCACCTATGTTGTACTCTGCTCCTGGGTTCTTGTGCCGAAAGTGCATTATTTTCACATTTTTGTGTTGAAACCTAGCTGCCATACCCTTGACCACTGTTCAAGTCTTCTACGGCCTCTGCTCATACTTTTTCATCCTGTAGCAGATCTTGGTATCATCATGCAGAGTCAAACCTTCCCTTCCTGCTTCTTTGCAATTTCACTTATAAAGACATTAAAGAGGACTGGGTCCAGCACTGATCCCTGAGGTACTCCCCCATCACCCTCCATTTCTTGGAGTGAACTCCATTTACTACTAGCCTCTGTCAGCTATCCCATAACCAATTTCTTACCAAACAGCCAGATTTATTTCTATCTGAGCCAACATAGTAGGAGTCATGCAGAACAAATGTAACTTCCTCAGAAAGTATTTGTTACACACACACACACACACACAACTAGCATGAAAGTTGTTCAGGACAAAAAGACCTTTCAAATGAGCTTATTCACTAAGCTGCACACATTATATTTTTTAAAATATGGCCATCTGATTACCTGAGTTTTCATTTTTCTTCATTATATTCACCTTGTGGATAGCTATATTTAAAAAAAAATAATGAATTCAGTTTAGTGTCTACCCTCATTTGAAAAGTCTTTTTGTCCTGATTAACATACATGCTAGTAGTGTATGTGTAACTTGTATACTTTCTGAGATATTTACATTTGTTAGGCATTACTCCTAATGTGTTCGCTCAGAGAAAAAATATGAAGCTGTTTGGAAGCATAGTAGGAGTCATGGTAACATATTAATAAGCCAGCTGCAGAAGGCCATTAGTCTATCTAGTCTGCTCATATTGCAGGGTCCAGAGCTTGAGCTACTGTCCCTGCCCCACTCCCCACTCCTTCCATCCTCCCTACCCATGATCCTTACATTCCCCCTTTGCCTATCCCAGCCTATCTTGAAGCTGCCCACTGTGTGCAACAAGATCACCACTTCTGGCAATGCATTCCAAGTGTCTACCACTTTCTCTGGGAAGAAGTGCTTCCTGACCACCCTCTTAAACCTCCCACCATCCATCTTAAGACTGTGCCCCCTTGTATTATGGTTACCACTCAATTAAAAGAGACCCTCCTTATCCACCTTATTTACACCTTTAAAGTACTTCAAATCCCAATCATGTCCCCTCTCTCTCTCCTGTCCTCCATGGTGTACATGTTCAGTGCCTTCAAATTCTCCTTATATACCTTGCCCTGCTGACCCGCTGTCATCTTTATAGCCCTCCTCTGTACCTTCTCCAGCAGGTTAATATCCTTTTTGAGTTGTAGGCACCAGTTCTGAAGTCCATACTGAAGATGTGGCCTTACCAGTGACCTGTACAAGGGCAGTATAACCTCCTCTCTCCAACTACGCATCCCCCTAGCTATGCATCCCAGCATCTTGTTTGCCCTTGCTGCTGCTTTCTTGCACTGTTTGAAGTGCTTCAGGTCACTAGTGATTATCACTCCCAGGTCCCTCTCCTCCTCTGATGCAGATACCAGTACTCCACTCAGGTAGTACTCTACCTTGGGATTCTTGGTTCCAATATGCATAACTTTGCATTTCTTGCAATTGAAGCCAAGCTGCCAAATCCTGGACCATCTCCCCAGCTTTTCCAGGTCATCATGTAGGTCCTGTATCCCTTCTGCTGTGTCCACTCTCTGACAGATCTTGGTGTCATCGATGAAGGGCACATTTTGCCCTTAATGCTATCCCCAATGTCATTGATGAAGACACTGAAAAACACTGGCCCTAGCACTGAGCCCTCTGGTACCCTAATGGTGACTTTCTGGTGCCAGATAACTCTTCCCCTCAAAACCACCCTCTGGGTTCTGTCCCTCAGCCTGTTTTCCACCCATCTAGCCATCTAATCCCCAATCCTGAGATCCACCAACTTCCTGATCAACCTTTTGTGAGGCACAGAGTCAAAGGCTTTACTGAAATTCAGATAGAGGATGTCTACTGCTTGGCCCCTGTCTACTGTGTTAGTGAATCGGTCAAAGAAGTCAATCAGGTTTGTTTTACACAATCTCTTCCCTCATGAATCCATGCTGCCTCAAATCCTGGAGACCATGCTCTTCTAGATATTCCACCAACCTTTCCTTTAGCATGGTCTCCATGAGCTTGCCCACAATTCAGGTCAGACTGACTGGTCTGTAATTCCCTGGGTCATTCTTGGGACCGCTTATGTGGAGGGGCACCATACGTTCTGTTCTCCAGTCCTGCAGTACCATGTCTGACTCTAGTGAACTATTAAATAGGTCTGTCAGTGGCCCTGCCAGCTCCTTGACCAGTTCCTTTAGTACCCTTTGGTGTACTCTGTCTGGACCTGGTGATTTGTCCACCTTTAATGCTATCAGTCCATCCCTCACTTTATCCTCCTCTATCACTGCATCTATGATCCCTGCTCCTCTTCTCCCTCCTGAAGGTACAGGGTCATCCTTCTCCCTGGAGAAGATGGAACAGAAGTATTCATTTAGTATCTCTGCTTTTCCACCATTATCCTCCACCCACTCCTCCTCTTTCTTAAGCCTAACAATCCCTTCTTTCCTGTCCCTTTTTTCACTTATATAGCAAAAGGAAGATTTCTCCCCCTTCTTAATTCTTTCAGCTGTCTGCAGCTCCTTCTGTGCTTTAGCTTACAGGACTTCCTTACTTGCCTCACTAGACAGCCTTAGGTAATTTTCCATATCCACCTATGTCTTGGTCTTCCTGAATTTTCTATAGGCCAACCTGTTTTCCGTTACTGCCTAGGGAACTCCAGAACTGAACCAACTGGGCACTTTAGCCCTTGTGTTTTTAACCCTGAACCTAACACACTCCTCTGTGGCAACCAATATTCCTTCCTTAATGATCTATCACCTTTGGTCCACCCCTATATCTGCTCTGATACCCACTAGGAGGCTTCTTGGTACTTCACTCCTATTCCTGAATGCTGGTCTTCTAAAATTCAAGATTTTCATCTCAGTCAGGATGGTTTCCCTTCTCATATCTAACTGAAATCACATTGTGCAATGGTCCCTCCCACCCAATGGCTCTCTGACTGTTATTTCTGGTACATGCTCCCTATTTGTGAGCACAAGATCAAGCATTGCCTCTGCTCTTGTTGGTTCTCTGACACCCTGAGTCGGGAACCCACTCTGTAGTCCTTTTAGGATCACCTGACTCCTAGCACATGTTGTTGATGGTATTCTCCATTCCACCTTGTGCAGGTTGAAATCCCCTACAATTACCACCTCTCCTTCCCCACAGCTTCCAATATTTGTGAACTCAAGTTCTCCGCCTCTCTCATCATCCTGGTTGATTGGTCTGTACACCACCACCAATCTCACCTTTCTCCCTCTTTTGGACCTTAATTTAACCCATAATGCCGCCACCTCCCATTCCTTGACTCGTCCCTCATGCAAGTTATTCCCTCCCTGATATAAACTACCACTCCTCCCTACTTCCTGAATACCCTGTCCCTTTTGTATAGTTTATGTCCTGGGATTGCAAGGTCCCAGTCATGGTGTAGTGATACCCAAGTCTCAGTTACTAGCACTATGTCCACCCATTTTTCTCTACCCATTCCTCCCCTTTCTTAAACCTAACAATAATTCATTAGCCAACCTTAAGTAATTTTCCCTATCCACCTCTCTCTTTTGGTCTTCCTGAATTTTCCACAGGCCAGGCTCTTTCCCCCATATGACCTGGGCAACCCCAGAACTGAACCAGCTGGGCATTTTGGTCTTTGTGTTCTTACCCCTGAGCCTAACACACTGCTCTGTGGCAGCCAGTGTTGCATCCTTAATGATGAACTACCTTTGGTCCACACCCATATCTGGTCTGATGCCCGCCAGGTGCCTCTTTGGTACTTCACCCATTTTCCTGAAGTCTGCCCTTCCAAAATCCAAGATTTTTGTATTGGTCAGGATGCATTCCATGCCTATATCTAATTGGAACCACAGTCTGAAGTGGTCACTCCCATCCAATGGCTCCATGACCATTACTTCCTGTATATGCTCACCATTTGTGAGCATAAGTGCACTTTGATAGGCATAATCCATGCACAGAATACTTGATGGCAGGAATTAGATTGCCCACTTCCACAGAGGATAGAGATATGTGGGCCGTAGTCAGTGACTTCCTGCAGGAAACAAGTCAATGCAATAAAGTATACAAAAAGGCTCTGAAGATTATGGGTTTTATAGGGAATGGTTTTCACAGTAGGCAAAGCAAGGTGATTTTGTCACTACACAGATCCCTAGTGAGCTTTCACCTAGAGTGTTATGACCAGTTCTGGAGACCTCACCTGAGGAAAGACTTAGACAGACTATGGCTCTAAACATCTATTCACTGAAATCTAAAAGGGAGTGTGGGTACATGATTGAAACATACAAGTTCCTTTGTGATAAAGAAGGTAAATTGTTATCTCCTATTCATACAAAATGGGGATGCAGTCACTAGTAGCATGAGTGGAGGTTGGTAGGATACAAATTCCCTTCAAGGGTTTAAATGGGACTGGAACAGAGCAAGAGGAATCATAGTCCCCAAGAGGGACAGTAAGGGTTCAAGGTGTGGTAGTGGGGGGAAGGGGTACACTACAGTAGCCCAGTGGAGAGAGTTAGTATAGCAAGGGCAGAGTAGATAGATATTCAGTCTCCCTTTAGTCAAGTTCTATGTTTCTATATTCCCTCTCAGCAATAGACAATAACACACCATTACCAAAAACCCTTAGCGATGCATATCAATGCACTTCAACAAATCCCTAAACATCGCAGTGTAGTGCACACATATGCAACCAATAACACATGGCGAGGTGCAGGTTACCTCCTGATAAGAGCACGGCAGGTGCGTTGTTAGGCATGAGGTACTTGAGCCAAGTGCCTTATGCACCTGGGTGTGCTCTATCAGGAGCTAACCCACACCTCAGAGTGTGTTATTGCTCTTATAAAATGGGTCATTCAGTAAAAAAAAAAAAATGATTAAAAAATACAGAAAAAAGTGTACATAAAAAGAATATATGATAATATGAAGGAAAAAAGTAGTCGTTGTCATTGTATTGTAATGGACATGTTTAATATAGAAGGCTGTGGTGTCTGTCTGCCCCCTTCCCCACACACATATCAGCTGCCAGAATATGTTTTTCCTCACATGTCTTATTTTAGCTGTGTTTTTGTATGCCTGAGGAAATACCCGCGATTTGTATTGCTAGGAGCGGGAGCAAGCATGTCCCATGTCAGATACCGTAGTTAGAGGCTTTTGTTCATAGCGCTGTACGGCGAATGTATCAGAATCTGTTTTTCTCCATTACAGTCACTCAGTTCTGCTTAAAATCCACCAGAATATATATTTTTTTTAATCAGAGTTGTCACTCAAGTCACTTGCTTGTTTTCTCTGTTAAGGGGTGAAGATGGGACACCAGAGAAACAGCAGTACTGAAAAGGAGGAGCTGAATTGAAAACAGAAGAAAAGCAAAGGTACAAAACAAGCTTTACACACACAAAAAGTTGCTTTGCTAAAATTTTGCCACACAGAGTGGGGCTGCTCGGGTGCTGGGGGTTCAGATGAATCACAAGTCAGGCATGGTTCTTCAACTGCTAGTTCCCACTACTCCATTGCTAAGTGTGTTCCAGTGATTTTTTTTTTGTTGGTGTATAGTGGGCAGAGGTCACTGATATGTTATTGTTATGGGGCTGCAGGGAGAAAGTTAGTGCCAGCTGGCTATGATATCTCCTGGTAAGGACATGGGTCTGAAGGGCAGTTAGCCAATCAGATTTCTTTATTTTAAAGACCCATTTTATAAACAGAGTTATACCATGACCTTTCACCCATGCACAGTCATGTAGTAGTAACCCACAGTCATACAAATATATCAGCTGTGTTCTACACTGCAATAACCAGGCATAAGAGTGCTGTTCCCATGCACACATTAGTAACATTGCCTTCCACCCATAGACACATACAGACACACATAACAGTACCCTGCATCAATACAAAGATATGCAACCATGACCTACAGTAAAATAACAGTACACAAGTGCCCTGCACATATATGCACATTTGTACTACTGCCCTGCTCCTACACACCCCTATAATAGCACTGTGCACCTATGCAGACATCCACAAGAACACTGGGCACAAAAAATCAGTGCAGATAACAGTGTCCTTCAACTTTATAGACATTTGTACTATTGCCCTTCATCCATGCACTCCTCCATAATAGAATAATTCATCCATACGGATATATTACCGAGCAGTGCACTATAAACCAGGCATAACTGTTGTGCACCCATATTGCCATATCATTCACCCATACACACACTGACATAACAGTAGTGAGCCACTGACTTTGAAAAGTAATCTATAAGTACCCTGCAACAACACAGAGACATGAAAGAGCACAAGTTACAGAAATCCATGCACTTGATAATGTACTACAAACATACACACCTGCATAATATTAACCGGTGAAAGCAGACAATACTGAACACATTTGTAACAATCATGAACCCATAAACACAGACACTACATTGCCAGTAACAGTAAAATAAATTCCTGTCTCTTTCTGTCACTTTTACAGATACACTGCTAGCATTCAGCAGCAAGTCAGATAAAACAGCTGTAATGTGGCTCATCATAACTGTCACTTGCCTCAATCCTTCTCCTATTCTGAATGACATTACTCAGGCATTTAGATTTTTCCTGTTTAAATGAAAAAAATGGTGGGACGTGCATCTGGTTTCAAGCAACACTGACAGAGTAAAACCAATAGTATCTAAAAGAGTTTGTGAAATTGTAAATTGAGCTTCTGTAAAGTAGCCAGCACATAAAACATTGTGATCAGTTTGTTCATAGCAGGCACATAGGGTCGGACTGGCCCACAGGGCTACAGGGAAAATTTCCTGAGGGGCCCCACCCCTTAACCCTAAGTTTCAAATTTTTCCTGGCCTATGGGTGACTGGTAGGAAATTAAAAAACAATAGAAAAAAATAATTTGTACATTTTATCTTTGCTTTTTTTAATCCCCCCAGCCATGGCCATGCCACAGTACTGTGCCCAAGTCTAATCCCTCACTTGCTCGAGAGTTGTCATCATGCACTTTGCATGTGTGTCACAACACTTACTTCCAGCTTTCCTGAACATTACCCGAACCATGTATCGAAATGTGCCTGGAATTAGTGTTCATTTGCTGACTTTTTTCTATAATAAAGTCTACGGCAGTAGCGTATCTGTCTTTTCTCTACTTTTTCTCTTTCTGTAGTGCCCCATATTCAGGTTGGCCACCTGAGCGCAAAACAGGTGCTCCTTTACTGTGTCCTTCATTTTCAAGCAGTCTAGCACTTTAATTTTCCCTTTATGCTCTGCATAGGAACAAATACCAGCCTCCCCCTGTCTTGTTTACTGAGGCATGGTGTGTTTCAAAATCATAACTTAAGAGCAGGAATTTGGGCCGGAGGTACTCGAAACTGTGCATGAGACCATGTGTGTAGCTGCCAGTCTTATTGTCTTTTGTGTCTGTTTAGAAAGCCCTACTCCCAGACTTAAAGCACTCAGAGATAAGATCTGAGAACAGGTAGTTAAGCATAAAAACCATTAAAAAGTATAGTAGTTTCAGTGTTTGAAGTACAGGTACAACGCAGACAATCCTGTCTGCTATTGTTTCAGTGTGCAGAGCTGTACAGAGCGCTTTGAACACTTTGACTCAGTCTTGGGTGTACAGTCCCTTTGTAAATAGCTCAAATGCAAATATTATAAAAGGGTTTTAAAGCCACTGTGTTGAAAATTTCAGTTGTGGTTATAAAAAGATATGAGTATACTTTTTAGAGTTTAGAGCATGATGTTTACAGCACGAAGCACCTTACTGGGCAGTTAGAATTCAGAAGTTGTGTGCTCCATGCTGTGATACTCCTAAATATTGCATACTGAGACACTGTGTGTGAGCAGTCTGCAATATTATCCCCAAAGCTCATGCTGTCTGTGGTTTTGGTTAGTTAGCATAATATAGTTTTGCTCTTTTTTATTTTGGGGCTGCTCCCATTGTAAACAAACAGCCTTTCACACTATTAGAACCTGAAGTTCGCTCCTACCTGAAAACACAGGGACTGGGTGTGGTGCTTACCCTGAGGCTGTTGCTTCTGCTGTCTCCTTAGGAGGCAGCCGGCCCTTTCCTTCTCTTAGTTATAGTTGGGGGAAGGGCAGGAGCCACCTGTTCCTGCAGCAGAGCTGTTTTTCTGTTTTATTTTATGAACTGTAACATAAGCAAGCATATATAAAGGGAATTCATTCAGTTGAGCTCATGGCATTAAAATAATAAAATGACTGTGGGCTTTTTGCTGTAATGGCTGGTTTGAGGGAGGAGTCAGCAATAGTCACATGCTCATGCTTTACTATTTATTTATTTATTTAACAAATCATAAAGACCTGTGAGCCAAGGGCTCTTTTACAGTGGTTCCACGTGAAGTGAATACTTAATTACTTGTTCCACGTCACTATAAATGAGGTATCCTATCTAGGAGACCTCAGATTCATCTTGGGATCTGCCAGTTACTGAGCCCTCTGTTTAGGTCTGCTCCTTTCCAGACCTGTAGCCAACTCTATGTGTTGGTGAGGTGACTATTGCTGCTGTACCTCAAGAAAGCAGGAGCTGAATACTATTTAATGTTGTTTTTGTTCATTTGTTATTTTATTTGCCGAAATGCAGTTGATTTTGATGGCTTTTTAAGTTCTTTTTGTCTGCAATAAATTTCTGGTCAGGCAAGTGCCTTTCCAACACCTTACATCTCTGTGACAGTGTCCATCAGTACACCCACAAAGCATGACACCACGCATGTGCACACGCCCAGCAACAGTCCTTCTGGCTGAGTAAGTTTTGGCACCTGTTGCCACCATTTCCATTTGCTGCTGCCACTGGCAATTTGGAGGAGTGGGCTATAGGCTAGCTTCTCTTAATCACTGGACTAGCTGCTAGCAGACAGTGTCATGACTCGAGTAGTCAATGTCAAATTCAATCAGAAGGAGTCAGAAGATGAACAGGTCGGGCCCGGGGACTTAGGGAGTTGAGTCAGGAGAAGAATTGTGAAGTGAGATGGTCGGTCGGTTGAGGTGAGGCAGTTGGGGATTTTTTTTTAGTGTACTCCGGCAGGCCAGGCCCCCAGCAGCACTGCTGATGACAGTAAGACACTCAAGGAGGTGAGCCAGGCCAGCCATCAGTGGTGCCAGTTCTGAATGATGGTTCATCAGCTCTCCTCTGGGCTTTTCTTTAAATTACACCCTGGCTTGTGGCCTACCCTGTTTGTGGACAGTTGGAGGACCGATGAGGATTGTCTTGTGAGAGAGAGACACAACAGCCAGCCAAGGGGGGCCTGGGGACTCGGAGTGTGTCAAGGTCAGTCAGAGATTCTCTCTCGGTGACTGAAGAAGCCACTACTACAGCACACTGCACACCCCAGAGGAGTCTGAGGAGTAAATTAAGTAAAATGCTTTTTAAAGCTATCCCCAACAAAAAAATACTTTTATGGCAATAAACACATTTTGACAAAAAAAATCTCTATTCTCACTAGTAATGGTGGAAAAGGATTGGAAGCCAATTAGCCAGCATTTATGCTAAAGCGCAGAGCAGGTTAGGAAGCGTGATTAATGCTGCTGACATGGAAACTTAACACAAGTAAAAAAAATTCCTGTAATTAAAAAGCATGCTATCTATTGCCATACATTTAGGGTCTTCTCACTGGCATAATGCACAACTTGGGCAATTAAATTACCCTCAGGGCATTTGCAAATGGCCCTAATGCCAATATGCCAAACCATTTCCAGGTTGTACTCCGACAGCAATAATCTCTGACTCACTCCTAACATAAATGTAAGGGAGGGAGTACGCCACATGGGGCCACGACTTCCTAAACACTTCCCAGTGTCCCAATGGCACTTATAACAGGTCATGGAAAACCATCTGGGAAGGAAAAATATGCATATGCATTTAAAAATGGGCAACGTATATCTTACATAGTACAGGTCTAGTATTTTAAATAACTTCTACTTTACAACCCATAGGTTCTACAAAATAGGGCATTTTGACACCCCTATATGTATTAGATGTGGAGAGCATGAAGGATCCCTCCTGCATATATTAAGGAAGTACTCAAAGGTGTGGTCAGTAATTCAAGCAAGCTTAGCCACCTTGCTGGAACTGCAAGATGTGTTAGCACTTGAAATCCCTTAAAATGTTTTGCTAGGGAACTATGGAGATGTACTGGTTCTTGGTATGCAAAAATACCATGTGGCTGTGGTAGCAACTATAGGCAAGCAGAATTTGCAAGACACTGGCTGGACTGAGAGGTCCCCTTGTACAGGTAGTGGTATGATGAAATGCTGGATACTCTGAAAATAGAAACAGTTATTGCCAGTGTCAATAATAGGTACAAGATATATTTTGAAAGATGGGGAAGGTTACCTATGTTAACTTCAGTAGAATAGTACGGTAGAGGATCACTAGTATTAGAGGGGAGATAATTTTAGTGCATTAAGTGGAAGTTTATTTGGAAAGGCTTTGCCTGGAGTTCAATGGCCAAGCAGCCAGCCACTCCCACTTCCTGAGCTATATAAGCAGTTCCTCTCAGTCTCATTGTGAAGCACTTTTTCTTTGCAGTCGAAGGCTCTGTCCTCTGTTCTGGTTGGGTACCCCCCTTGTTGCTCCTGCATGTCTACCGGATTTCTATGTCTCTTTCCTGTTTCTGATTTGTATTTTGCCTTCAGCTGTGTGTGCTTCTTCTGTCTTTCTTCCCTGTTTTCTGTGTTTGTGTGTCTTTGGTTTAATCTTTCTGAGGGCCTTTGTTTCTAAACTCCTAGCATATTGCTCCAGAGCTCCTATCACTTGCTTTCAGTTACTCACAACTCTCAAATTACTTGTACTGCAACTGCAACCATTATCTGCATGTTTCAGTTCAATCATAGCTGCTTTCATGTTGCTTACTTAATTTTCACCTGACTTAGGCTTACTCAGAACCCTAGCTATGCAGCTCAAATCATGCTCTCTCAACTCATTCTAATTACCTCATTGCAGCAGTTTCATTGCACTGCCTGGTGTACAGTGCTTCAGAGCATTGTGCCAGCTTTTATTTTGTTTATTGCAGTTACAACTCAGTGTACTCAATTGTTTTCACTACTGCTGCTACAGATCTAATTTCTTACTGCTTCTGCTTTTCTTATTCTCATTGCTATTGCACCGTATTCTACTCTGAGGTCAGCTGAAAAGCTACTGCTGAGGCTGTTAAACTAGATTTAATATCTGCATGTTGCTCTCGGCCCTTCCATCACTTTCTTGTTTTCCCTATGGGGGACTGGGAAGTGTTTAGGAAGTCGTGGCCCCATGTGGCTAATTATTTCTGTTCTAAATCCTGCCTTAACCGCTGAAAATTCTCAGCGTATTTGTCACCTTGATTTGGCTTTTAAATGTCTGGCTGGCTTGCCCCACTATTCAGTACTATTTCATTGCTACTATGTTATGCAGACCTATGTGCAGGTCCACTTATTACTACTCTGTTTACTGACCTACATACAGGTCCATGCTTGCTTACACAATTGATTGCTCATGCCTACTGCATCCTCTCAACTTCAGCCTCTGGGATGTCTGCTGCACTCAATCTGCTTTCGACCTTGAAAGGTCTCAGTGCTCACTGCTCATTATGATCAGCACACCAGTGGGCAATCAGCTCAACAGCTTCTCAGCTCTCAATCTCATTCTGGGGCATGCCAGCCATTCTATTCTGGTGCAGGGTTCTTGCAACTGATGGTCTCACTCTGCATATAGTCTGCATCTTCAGCATGTCCAACTTGGGGTGGGATCCTTCTCACCTGGCCCATAGCTGGGAATGTCCTTACCCCGGGCTTGGCTTTAGCTGCCTGCTACACAACAGCAGCTCCTGGTGTAGAATTTAAGATTAGTGATGATGGGTGGTTACGATGCTCTCCTTTGGCTCTAGTGTTCCACTATAATGGCTGTCCATTGACTTTAGTGGTTTCCCTAATAAGGCACCTTCACCACATTCTCCCTATGACTGCCTCTAGTTCACGTGGTTTGAGTTTAGGGTGGGTAGGCCAGGTGAGTGCCTCAGTAGTCATTGCTTTCCTCCTCCACCTTGGTTGCACATATTGTTGCAGAGTTTACTTACAACCTTCCACAATGTTCCCACTAGAGGGTTTGAGTAGGGGCCTTTCTCCAAATTAGAATATTTCCCACCTCCCTTTAATTGGGTTTTCCAAATTGCAGCTGCAGAGCCATCATGAAATAAACTATCCCACACCTGGAGGGAAGGCAACCTAGGCCTTGGATCCCCAGAAATTTCCTCCTCATAGGCTTTTTTTTCCTCTCTCTCTTCTGTTGCCTCAGCTCAAAACTGTTAGTTAGCATAGCAGTGTCCCCTAGTTTCTTTAGGTAGGTTCCACTATTGGATGGAGGTGGAGGATGTCCTGCCATTTCCTCTCTCCTTAGAGAATCCCCTCATTCTCAATGCAAACCATCAGTATCATGTTACGCAAACCTGGGCATTTCATTACATCACCAAACTGAGCATCTCATTACATTATCAAACTGTCTATGCTTCTTTACTGCTATGTTACAGTTACTGCTCCTATGTCACAGTTACTGCTTGCTCATAAGCTTTGTGTCACTTCATTCTTTGGGATATGATTGTACTACATTTTTGGGGGGTGATTCCTAAGGTTCCTTTTGTCATGGGAATCATCCCGTGGCACCGATATGGGTGGAACCCTCTCCGAGGGTTCCTTGCCTTTCATACCCTTACAGGGTGGTAACTCCTCTGGAACAGAGAGTGCAAACAGCCAAAATCAAACTAACACAGTTGCACAAGCATAATACTAACTGGCTGCGCAGGACATTGAAATGTAAAATAGTGCTTAGTCCCACTTTTTGGGCTTGAATGTTTTACCTGATGACTGCTTCCTGTGTATTTGAAACTAGAAGTAGCACTGTTGTTTTTTATGTATTTTGCATGAATTAACTGCCTGCAACTATCACTGACCTAGAATGCAATATTTCATTATTAGATTATATGTGCTGTGCTGCTGGTTTGTTTATACATTTAATGTTGCCTTATTCTCTCCAATCAGGAGGTACTGACAGTGTGTGTGGAGGAAGGGGTGCTACACTACGCTAGTATCTTATTTCAAGAGCCTAGGTAGCCTAGGTAGGCATAGGCTGGTGCTACCTAGTAGCCTGTTGTGTATTGTTGTTTGTATTTTTCCTCCTAGCCTATGTCACTGTGTGGAGACTAGAGACAGTTGACTGTTTTTTTGGGGGGGGCTTGTGGGCTTGTTATTGAGTTGTTGCAATTTTAAATAATGTTTAGCTTTACAGTTTCTGTTATTCCTCTTACCTACACCCAGGCCAGCACTGACTTTAGTCTTCACTTTAAAATGGCACAGAGTGGCTGGTCCAGTGGCATGAAAGGCTGAGGCATCACTGCCTTAATTCATTCCACACTGGCAACCCGTGTTAGTGATGCAAGCTGGTCACTGGGGGTTGGCCGGGGAAGGAGAGGATAAAGCATCCAGAGGACAGATCTCCTCTCCCGGGGAGGGTGAGTTGGTTGGCAGTCCCACCGAATGACTGCTCCCAGGTGGAGGCCTGTGGGCTGAACAGGACAGGGATGCCAGTAGAAGAGAGGACGCTGCAGGAGTCTAGAACTCTGCAATGTGCATGCAACTCTTAATGCACACGTAGGATTTTTGTATCTTCCATTGTTTGTCTGTTTTTTATAAATTCAGCTTTTACTGCTTTTCATTATAAACCACACACATGGAGATGTAGACAAGAAAAACAGTACCAGTCATATCACCTAACTAATCCCCTTCCCCACCCCTCCCTTACCTTCCCCCAGAGTATGTCTTTACTAAATTTTAATATAAAGGACAGGGTTGATTAAACTTATTAATTCACAAGATAATACAAAAGGAGAGTTAGAAATAAAGTACCTTCTTAACATAAATATAGGATAAACAGTTTACCCAATTTTTTGTCAAAAGCTCGTAATTTGTTGTTAGAGCTTGCTATGAGACATTCAGTTTGGAAACAAGTAGAGAGTTCCTTTAGCCATTCATTGTATGAAATTGTGAGCTGGTCCGTCTAGTGGCATAACACTAATTTCTTGACCACAATTGAAATTAATGCCATGTGGTACCTTCTTTCTTTAATTATGATTGCCTCATAAACACCTAGAATACAAACATCAATGTTAAAGAGACCATCTAGGCATAGCAGGGGGTCCCGATTGAATTGAATGGTCTACCACAAAGGGGCTACTTTTTCACAATGCCATAGAATGTGCAATATGTTCCCTTCCGAGTTGCCACATCTTGAACAAACAGAGGAAGGGAGATGACCAATTTTGGCAAGTTTAATAGGAGTACAATACATATCATTTAGAATATGAAATTCAAACAATATGAAGTCTTGCTGTATTCTGACAATTGCAGTTAGCCCCAGCCTTTAAACTGCCCCTGAGAACAAAGGGGTTAACTTTTCTATGCATGGCATAGAATGTTCATCTCGAGCTCAGTTGAAGCCTCTGCCTGTTGTTATTTGAACTGCTACCATCAGATTCTTTACTCCACCTCACTGAACAGTCACTCTGGAGATTTCTCCTGCTGCTCAGTTCAAAGTCGGTTGAAGTGTCGGTTTTCAGTCATTTTTTTCTAACGAAATTGTTGTTTCTGCATTGTCGGTTCAAGTCTCTGTCTGTGGTACCATGAGTACTAGATAGGTTTTGTTCTGTTTTCTGTGTGGAACTTGTAAAAAGTGTGGATCGGTTCAGCTGGACAGACCATTTGAGGTAAAATTTGTACTTTACTTTAGTGTGTGGTTACCGGTCCATATCAGTTCTAAAAAAAATGGGTTTTAGTACATTTTTTTCAAAGACTCGTGACACAGTCAGGAACCGATAGGGGAGTCTTGCCTGACGGCTGCCGAAAAAAGGGTAAGTTTGGTTAGGTTGACCATTTCTGAGAAACCCAAGAGAAAAAAATGGGCCCAATGGGTTTCAACACTGCAGTGTGTGTGGGGGGTGGTCTTTGCTAAGGCCAATCCCCACACTACCTGTGTTTATTGACTGGGGTTTGACCGCCTTGACTCAGACTGCCAAATTTGCTAAAATGTTCCCAAATCTACCCTGGAAAAGAGATTAGGTAGATTGAGGGAAAGAGAGGCTGAGAACTCTGCTGACCCGGATGGCCAGCCAGTTCGGTTCCAACCGAACCTGAAGGAGTGCCCTCTGACCAGGGCGATACTTCTTCAGGCAAAAGAAGAGCTGATTCCAAGGAGTTGGTTCCAACAAAAGGGAAACAAAAAGATAAATCGACCGGTTTGGATTCAGAATCTCATACTCCGACCGCCAATGAAATAGCCAAAGTGATTCGTATTGTGGAATCGCTTCGCTCAGTTCAGACTGATCCGGCAATTTTTGGCAGGGGCTCAGTTCAGTCGGTTCCCCCGGTTCCGGATTATACCCTGGAAGAATTTTATGAACTGGAGTTTGAGGAGGAAGGAGAGTTGGAAGATGATTATAGTGATGGTGGAAGTCTGGATGTGCCTATTGACCAGGACATCTCCCCAGACAGACCTTCAGGTGTTTCTCCTCCTAGTCTTTCCGAGTCCCCTTCACACTCCATGTTTTACAGAAAGGTGGCTGATACCCTCCAGCTTCCTGTGGAGGAGGCAATGGAGAATCAGAAAGAGTCTGACTATGTAGAGATGATGGACATCCCAGAGTCCAGGAGACTGTCTATTCCCCTCCACAAATCCTTTGGGAAACAGACACAAATAATTCTTAAGTCTCCCAATTCCGTACCTCCTGTGGATAGAAGAATGGATAAGAGGTATACTCTTTCAGGCTCAGACACCGAGTTCCTTTATCAGCAATGCAGCCGTGTTGGGGTTGTACAGGCTGCTGCCTGTGATAAGGCAAGCATTCCCTTGGCATCACCCCCCCAGACAAGGACTCCAGGAAGATTGATGCCATGGCAAAGAAGAAGTACATGGCATCATTCTTCAGACTCAGGCAGGCTAATTATATAGCCTATGCAGCCTGGTACCAGAAGTCCAGGTGGGACACTGTACTGGCACTGGCTAAACAGGCTTCCCCCCAGCTTGCCAAGTAGCTGGAGGAGGTGGCAGCAGATGGGATTGAGACTTTAAAAGTTCAGTTTCATGCTGCTGTAGACTCCAATGATGCATCATCAAGAGTCATGGCTACATATGTGGCTCTTCAGAGAATTGCTTGGCTCAGATGTACTAGCCTCTCACAGGATACCCAGGCTAAGGCCATGGCTTTTCCTATAGTGGGTAATGCTCTGTTTGAGGAGCAGACAGAGAATCACCTGAAGAAAATGGATGAATACAGGACCACTTACAAGAGTGCTCTGGCCAAGGAAAGGCAGGCAACTCCTCAAAGAGAACAGTCCAGGGGCAGGGGCAGGCCTTTCCAAAGGCCTTTTTATCAAGCACAGCCCTCTTCTTCCTTTTCACGGAGAGGGTTCTTCAGAGGGAGAGGCAGAAGGGGGATGAGCAGGCCTGCATCCACCCCTCAGCCTAAAGCCCCAGCCAAGCAGACACACTGATGGGTCTGCCCAGGTCGATTCTCCTATCCCAGTAGGGGGCAGGCTGGCTTACTTTGTCCAGGACTGGATGTCTATTACATCAGACAAGTGGGTCCTGGAACTAGTAAGCCAGGGACTGGTTCTCAGCTTCCAAAAATTTCCCAAGATGAGAGCCAGATCTTTTCCACCTGCAAATCTCTCAGAAACCCTTGCCCTAGAGGCAGAGGTTTCTTCTCTCCTAGCTCTAAGAGCTATAAAGAGAGTACCTACCCTACATTGGGGCAAAGGATTGTACGGTACTTCCTAACCCCCAAAAAGACAGGAGAGTGGCAACCCATCCTGGACCTAAGATACCTGAACAAACATCTTTTAAAGCCAAAGTTCAAGATGATAACTCTGGAAATTATCCTTCCCTCTCTAAGCTCAGGGAACTGGCTAGCCTCCCTGGACCTCAAAGATGCCTACTTTTACATTCCCATCAGGCTCTCCCACAGAAAGTACCTCAGGTTCAAGTTGCCCTCAGGCCACTATCAGTTCAGAGCAATGCCCTTTGGCCTAACATCAGCCCCAAGGGTCTTCACAAAATGCCTGGCAGTAGTTGTTGCCTTCCTAAGAAGACAAAATAGTTCCATTTTTCCATATTTGAATGACTGGCTCATAGCGGGCCAGTCCCCAGACCAAGTCAAGTTACACCTGCAAGTGACCCAGCAAGTGCTCACTTCTTTAGAATTTCTTCTCAACCTACCAAAGTCAGTTCTCAAACCAGTGCAGCTCCTCACCTTCATAGGGGCAGAGCTGGATACGGTAAAAGCAAGAGCCTTCCTTCCCTTGGAAAGGGCAAGGGCCCTCATGGAACTGGCCTCTTCATTCAGCCTTCAGGTTTCTCAATTAGCAAGGCATTTCCTTCAGCTACTGGGCCACATGGCAGCTTCTACAGCAGTGGTCCAAGGCACAAGATTCCAAATGAGGGACATTCAGTTCTACTTAAGAGCTTTTTGGTCCCAGAGAAAGGATTCCTTACCTAACTAATTCCAGTGACTCAAACTCTGATCCAAGCCCTGCAATGGTGGCAGGATCAGGACAATTTGAGGCAAGGGGTCCCATTTGCCACTCAGTTTCATTCAGTGGTCCTCCCCACAGATGCTTCCCTGCTGGGCTGGGGAGCCCATTTAGGGGAACTTAACACCCAGGGACCATGGTTGTCTCAAGAATCTCTTCTACACATCAATTTCTTGGAACTCAGGGCAGTGTTTCTGGCACTGCAAGTTTTTTCCAAATCAGTATAGAACAAGGTGGTTCAGGTCAGAACAGACACCATCACCATGTAGTACATCAACAAGCAAGGAGGCAGTCTACAGCCTTGTGCACAGAAGCAATGAAGCTGTGTTCCCTGGCTTATTCCCTGCAAACCTCTCTGATAACAGTTCACCTTTTGGGAAGGACAATGTTCTAGCAAATGCACTGAGCAGAATATCCCATGGCCATCATGAATGGGCCCTAGATCCTCTGGTGTTGAAGGTGATTTTCTCAAAATGGGGCACTCCAGAGATAGATCTTTTTGCAGCCCCAGACAATCACCAACTTCCTCTTTTTTGTTGCAGATCCCCAATCTTGGGCTCAGTCCCTCTGGATGCTCTGACTCTGAACTGGGAAAGGACATTTCTGTATGCTTTCCTTCCTTCTCCTGTTCAAAGTGTTAGTCAGCATAAGGTCACAACCATGCAAAGTTATTCTGATTGCTCCAGACTGGGCCAGACAGTTCCTTGTTGCTGTCCCTAGCAGTACATCTTCCCCGTCTCTTCCCAGGAATTACAACCTGTTAACATCCTCTCAGGGGAGGATTTGGTACCCCAATCTTCAGCCTCTCAATCTCAAGGTTTGGCTCTTGAAGAGTTACAGTTTGCAGATCTGCATCTTTCCCAAGGGGTTCTGGATATCCTTAAGGCATCTCAAAAGCCCTCCACCAGAAAGACTTACAACTCCAAATGGAAAAGATTCAGCATTTGGTGTTCTAAGAAGAATATTTTTTCCAGACGCTGCTGAATTGCCTACGGTTCTGAATTATATGGTCAATCTCAATGGCCTAGGTCTCAGACCAGCTACTCTCAAGGTACAATTGGCAGCTGTTTCTGCTTTGCTGTCAGTGGGCAAGTCTTCCTCTCTGTCATCCCATCCTGTTTTCTGTAAGTTTTTCAAGGGATTACTTCACACCAATCCCCCCTTTAGGGATCCTGCTCCTGCTTGGGATTGTTTTCATTGCTCAGCTTATGCAACCCCCTCTTTTGAGCCTTTGTCCTCAGCAGAGCTTAAGTACTTGACTTGGAAAGCTGTGTTTTTGGTAGCCATTACTTCTGCTAGACATATCAGTGAACTGCAAGCCATGTCAGTGAAACCTGATTTCATCTATTTTCACAGAGATAAAGTGGTCCTTAGAACTAACAGAAAGTTCTTGCCTAAAGTGGTTTCCAATTTCCACCTGAATCAGTCTATATCTCTCCCTGTTTTCTTCACTGATCATTCTTCCTCAAGAGAGAGGAGGCTACACAATTTGGATTTAAAAGAGCCCTTAGCTACTACATAGAGTATACCAAGGGCCACAGGTTTGACTCCCTCCAGTTGTTCCTCACTTATAGAGAAGTTGGGAAGGGCAAATCTACCACCAAGATATCTATTGCCAGGTGGATTGTTTCTTTTTATATAATTCTGCTATGAAAAACTGGGTAAAACTCAACCATCAGTCCTGAGGCCTTATTCCACAAGAGGTACAGCTGCTTCCCTGGCTGCTGCCAGAGATATCCCTCTTTTAGAAATGTGTCAAGCAGCCACCTGGAAAACAGTCCATACTTTTACCAAGCATTAATCTATGGATATCCAGGCTAGGAGTGATGCTCAGTTTGGCACAGCAGTACTTCAGAGCCTATTCCCAAAGTAGGTTCTGTCCCTCCTCCATGGAGGTACTGCTTGGTAGTCTGCAATTGTCAGAATACAGCAAGATGTCATGTTGTTTGAAGAAAAAATTACTCACCTTAGTAATTATGTTTCTTCTAGTGGAGTCTTGCTGTATTCTGACTTCCCCCCCACCTCCCCTCTCAGAACCTAGATTTTTGGGATGTGGGTTGGCAGGCGCAGTGTTGGCACCAAAGAGGTGCCGCCTTTTTACTCCCTCCATTTTCTTTGGGTGGAATGTTATTTCATTTGATTGGTTTTTGTTTTTGGGTTTCCTGACTTGAGTCTTCCTTTGAGGACCCAAAACATTATTTTTCTGCCAGTTGGCTAGTTAAATATTTTATAGTTTCCACACAGAACACCTAGTGAGTTTTGCTTGTAAAGATCTGATGGTTGCAGTTCAAATAGCAACAGGCAAAGGCTTCAACCGAGCTTGAGATGAACATTCTATGCCATGCATAGAAAAGTTAAACCTTTGTTCTCCGGAGCAGTTTAAAGGCTGAGGCTAACTGCAATTGTCAGAATACAGCAAGACTCCACTAGAAGAAACATAATTACTAAGGTGAGTAATTTTTTCTTGTGTGAGTCTGAGTATGTCTTGAGGGATATAGATATGTAGGTCTTTCCAAATCTGAGTCCAGTTTAGCATTGAGTCAGGTGCCAGGTGATTCCAGATTTTAAAACCTTGGAGTGGTTCAGGATATTTTAGAGCTAAGAAGTAAGAGTATAATAAGGAAATTCCATGCAGTCTATCGACTATGTCTTTTAATTGAGTTAGGATAGGAGATAGATTGGGAGGTCTGGGAGCAGGCCCAAATAGTTGTCCTATTAAGTGTCTTAGCTGAAAAATCTTTAAAATATTTATTTGAGGTATTTGACATTTTTGGATAATATCCTGAGAGTCAAGAAGAGAATTCAATGAGTATAGCTGAGCAACCGTAAGTTCTCTTAGTTGTGGCAGCCAACCTGGTTTTAGGCAAAAACCATCTAACTTAATATTTGGGTTAGAAATACAAGTTTGGGAGGGGGTCTTTCTGAGGATGAATCTTGAAAAAGGAGCAAAATTGAGAGAAAACTCTAATGGAGGTACCAATGTGTGTATTTTTGAGGGGAGTTGGTAGGTTCCTCCAGGGCAAGTGGAAAATAATAGGAGTAGATAAGTTGTGTGTATGAAGAAGTTGTTGTTCCAGTTGCTTCCATGCGGGAGACATTCTTTGTTAGTACTCAGCAACGGTTGTCCCATTTTAATAAAATGACTGAATCAGTAATACAAAAGGATGTTTGGCAGACAGAGGCCACCCAAATCCTTGGGGAGACTGAGTCTGAAGTAGGTGTGTCTGGGGTGTTTATTCATCCAGATAAAATTGGTTATGAGAGAGAGAGAATATGGCGGAAGAAAGTCAATGGTAGCCAGATATTTAACATGTTTGAAGGATAGAAAATTCTAGATAGAATATTCATTTTAATAATGTTTATTCTACCCCATAGAGAAATTGGTAGAGACTCCCATCTCTTAAGATCTTGTTGTATAGTAGACACTAGGTTATCCAAATTAAGCTTCTTGGTGAGAGCAGAATCTTTTGTTAACATAGTCCACAGGTATCTGAGTGAATGAGAAAACTATTTCATGCCAAAGGACAAGAAGTCTGCCTTATGAGTGTGAAAACTGAGTGGGAAGATTTCAGTTTTAGTCAGGTTTAACTTGTAATTAGAGAGGTGGCTAAACTGAGAGATAATGTCAAGAGTGTTCTTTAGTGATATATTAGGTCATTGCAAATGTAGGAAAAAATCATCTGCATACACTGATAGTGTGAACCTAGAGTTTGATATCTTGATATCATGAGAGGTCAGCAAGGAGGGCTGGGGGGATACTGGGATGCATAGGGAGAGGCATCACCAGTAGAAAACAGAAAGTTATTATCCCTCTGTACAGACAGCTGGTCAGACCCCATCTGGAGTACTGCATGCAGTTCTGGAGACCCAGTCTTCACAAAGACAAAGACAGGATGGAAGCTGTCCAGAGGAGGGCAACTAAAATGGTGCAGGGTCTGCACCAGAAGACATATGAAGAGAGACTTAAGGAGCTCAATATGTATAGCCTCGAGGAAAGGAGGGAGAGGGGGGACATGATAGAAACTTTCAAGTACCTCAAGGGATTCAACAAAGTCCAAGAGGGTAGCATCTTTCAAAAAAAGAGGTGTGCAAGAACAAGGGGGCACAATTTGAAGATAGAGGGGGCAGCTCAGAGGTAATTTAAGGAAGTATTTTTCACAGAGAGGTTGTGGATGCATGGAATGGCCTTCCGGAGGAGGTTGTGGAGTCAAAAACAGTGGGGGAATTCAAGCATGCATGGAACAGTCATAAGGCAATTCTAGGGGGTGGGGGTAGGAAGAAGTAGGCTGCTGGTTAACTAGGGTCTTCAGCTTATCCGGTAGGCAGGTAAATGGGCAGACTGGGTGGGCCAAGTGGTCCTTATCTGCCATCAAATTCTATATTTCTATGTTTCTATGATTCCTTGAATTTGAGGGGATATTATCTCTGATGACAAGTTCTAGATAAAGATTAAAGAGAAAAAGTGAAAGGGGGCAGCCTTGCCTAGTACTGGTAAAGAGAGGAAAATGGGAAGAAAAAAAAAAAAACATTACAATATATCTTAGCAGTGGGGGAAGAGTATATGTTTTGAATCCAATATATAAAACTAGAGAGGAAGTCCATAGATCAGAGAGTGGACCAGAGGAAATCTCAATTCTGTCGAAAGCCTTTTAGGTCTAGGGAAACAAGTGCCATAGGGGAGGGAGAGGATTGGGCTACCTGAACAATATGATCTAGTTTCCTAACATGAACAGGTGAGGATCTTTCAGGTATGAAACCTACTTGTTCTGGGCTCAATAGGAGTGTCCAGACTTTTCTGATGCGTGTGGAGAGAATTTTTGGAAGAATGTTTATGTTGCAGTTTAAAAGGTAGATAGGACGATAACTAGACGGTTGAGTAGCTGGTTTAAGAATAAGAATTATAGTAGCTTCAAAGAGGGATGTGTCCAGAGTATCTGCCTGAATTATATATTCATATAACTGTATTAATAAAGGATATAAGTCTTTGGAGAAGATCTTATAAAAGTTGGATGGAAAGCCGTCTGGGCCTGGTGCTTTGTCCAGAGCTAAATTATTAATAGCTTCATTCACTTCAGTGAGAGAGATGGGGGAAGAAAGGGTAGTGTGGTGATGTTCTAGAAGACATAGAAGGTGAGCAGAAATCAAATATTCTTCAATGGCGTGAGCCTCCGGGGGTGAAGGAATTTTACCATATAGCTCACGATAATTTTCAAAGACTAAGGCTATGTCATGGGATTTAGTCTTTGTAGAGCCGTCTGGAGCAATGATCGAGGAAATCAGCCTGGAACTTTCAAGTTTCCTTAGGTGGAGAGCTAAAAGTCTGCCAACTTTTTCCCCTTGGTCTATATATTTAGAACATGTTTTTAAGAAGCAGTATTCATCTTTCTGTCTAAGAATGTCTGCATATTTATTTCTCAGAGAGAACAGGGTAGTTAGTGAAGTAGGTGAGGTGGAAGCAGAAAGCGCTAATTCAGTGGCTCTGATTTGAGTGAAAAGTGTTAATGCCTGTTGCTCTCTCCGTTCTTTCCGGTAAGGGGATATCTTAATAAGTTCTGCCTGAAGGTAACATTTAAGTGCACACCATTCAGTGTCTGCTTTTGTGACCAAACTCTGTTATGTGCAACAAAAGATTAAACAAGGGAATAGATCTTCTCGGAGTAAGATTTGTCTTTTAGGAGCTGGGTACTTAGCTTCCACATGGAATCTTTTTGCATGTTAGAATCAGGGGATATGACTATCCATGCTACAGAACTGTCTGACAGGATGATTGATTCTATTGCGTTTGGCATGAGCCAGATAGTAAGGGAAGGCTGATCAATATATAGTCAAGCCTGGACCAAGAATGATGGATGGATGAGTAAAAGGTGTAAAGTCAATGAAATGAATTAAGGATAAGCCATAGGTCACATAGCCCCAGCATGTCACTGAAATCACCTAGGGCTCTTTGAGGTTAAAAGGGGGGTTTCAAGGGTAGATACGAACAATCTAGACCTTGTGTGAGGTGGACATTCCAGTCACCACCCAATATGAAGGGGGTTGGAAGTACTCAGGCTAGTTTATTCGCAAGTTCCATAAAGAACTGTGCATCTCCTCCAACTGATCCATAAAGACACCCTAGGACTAACTCAGTATGATGAATGATTCCCTTAACCAGGATATACCTGTCTTCAGGGTCAGAAATAATCAAGGAAACTTGAAATGGGACATTATTGATAATTAGGATTGCTACACCTCTACTTGAGGAAGAAGTGCCGGAGGCAAAAACTTGAGTTACTCCTTGCCTGCATAGCCATGTGGTCTCCCTAACAATGAGATGAGTTTCTTGTAAGAAAATTATATTAGCATGTATTAAGGCACAGTGCTTTAGGATTTGATAACATTTGGTGGGGTCTCTAATACCCCTAACATTCCATGTCATAATTTTAAAGGTTGTACTCCCCAATTTTTATAAACAATATAAACGCAATACGAAACAGGTATCACCCGCCTTTGTGAACCATAGGACACACTCTGTCCCTCCCCCAACCCCCTTTATAAAACAGTCTAATAAACCCCCATATACCTTTGTAGATATAAAAAAAAACAACAGTTAAGTTTCCAAACTGTGAACTCCAGTTATTTATCAACAAGTTACCTTGTGAGTAGGGGGTAAATGGTTGAAATTTAAGTGTATACTATTCAATCCCCTTCCCTTGAGGATATAGATAAGGTTATTCTGTTCAGAAACAGTAATGCAGTCCCTGATTCTATCCCTTCCCCCAACTACTTAAACTATTTACAGTGTCCTCCTCCAGAGATTTATGTCTATCATAAGTGTAGAAAACCAGCACTAGAGGAGGAGTAACCCTATTGTACTTGCTTCACTGTAGCAGGGTGATTAAGAGTAATAAAATCAAATATTTAATGTACTCGGTGAATAGGAGCAAGCACAACCCCCCCTTAATCCAGTTTGTGGTGCCATGCAAGACCAAAGCATTCTTCTCACTCATCCCCACCTTCCCTGCAATATTATGAGAGATGAAACATTCTAGGGACCCTAGAGATAGGATGAGCGGTAGCTTGCCTGCCCATCACTATTTTGTGCAGGGGGTGTCAAAGGGGCTATAAGTTCCTTTGATTTGTACCCCGGGTCCATCATATATATAAAATTAACCTGGCAGAGGCAAACTAAGGAAAAACACCTTCTCTGGTGAAATGGTACCTCTCAATTAAATCTGGTATCTACTGCCACTTAGCCTGAAGCCTTGGGTGTTTGCTTTAATTTAAAGAGGCTATCAGAACATATTAGCGGTGTTGAAATAAGCAAAATTAGCCAGCAAAAATGAATTATCTCACTCCTTACTTCGAAGTGCACTGGGGGAAACAGTTAAGGCTGACACTGGTATTCTACTGTTCCTGCCCTCTGGAAACTACAACTAAAGATTAAGTTCCCTGTGGGTGGATTACTAAGAAATGGTTGGGGGTTAAATGCCAGCTCCCAGTCTCCTATAGGAGAGGCACCCATGGCTAACTTAAATCTAGAAAAATCAGGATGGACATCACTAACCTCTGAGGACCATTAT
The DNA here is from genome assembly GCA_016271365.2 of Neoceratodus forsteri. Lineage (NCBI taxonomy): Eukaryota > Metazoa > Chordata > Ceratodontiformes > Ceratodontidae > Neoceratodus > Neoceratodus forsteri. The sequence continues at coordinate 1,134,134,429 of CM057455.1, read as the reverse complement.
AACATCTTTCCCTAGTTTTCGGGAGGTGAGTGATCCCTTGGTAATACAAATTAACACCCCGTTAGATAAAGAGTTTAAGCAGTTATACAGACATCATATTGACAGGAATTCAGGTGGGACTAAAGAGATCAGGAAGTCTCAGTTTTAGGTCTTGTTTTGCTGCTTCAGGAGTGTCACATGAGTGCCAGTTATCATTTATACATATCTGGAGATTAGCTGGGTATGACATTTTAAACTTCAGTCCAGCAGCAAGTATCTTCGAGACAACAGGATAAAAGGCAGTTCTTTTTTGGCATGTTTCCAGGGGTAGATCTTGAGTAATCCATAGAGGTTTATCTTCCCAAAGTATAGCCTGAAATTCTCGAGCTTTGGACAACACGTGTTGTTTCTCCAGATAACTGAGAAATTTAAGGATCATGGCCTTGGAGATGCTCCTACTGGGGGTTACAGTCTCAGCAATCTGTGTGCTAGTTCAATTTGGTAGCCTGGGTTAAATGGAGATGGGCCTACTATTTTGGCTAGTAATTTTTGAATGAAGGAGATAAGATTAGTACCTTCCTCCAATTCGGGTAGACCAAAGATAAGGACATTGTTTCTTTGACTCCTACCCTCTAGATCTTCTGCTTTTAATTGGAGTTTTGCCATTTGTTGTCAGAGCTTAACTATCTCTGGGTCCGTTCACTCCTTCCAAGCCTCTAGTGATGAGGCTCTAGCATCCACATCTCCTATTTTCCTCCCCATGTCACTCATGTCAGATTGCAAAGATTTCAGCTCTGTTGAGATGTCTTCTAGAGTCTCTCAAAATGGGAGCAGCTCTTGCAAGAATCTATCCTCAGTTAAAGGAGTAGCTGTTGAAATTTGTGATGTTGCTTGAACCGGCTGGTTCCCTTGAGCTTTTGCTTTTTTCGGTGCTTTTAGCGGCGAGGCTGGTGGCGTGTGATGTGGTGGGGCCTGTTTCATTTCTAAGTCCATTGCGGTGATGATACCACCAATAGCGACATAAAATGTAGAGATTATTGGTTGTTGGTATATCAGGCTCCAGTAAAAGTCAATTAAGTTGTGGAATTCCCCCTTTGAAGTGGTATTTAGGCAGGTTATAGGAGAGGGAGCAGAGAGTTCTTCTTAGGGTCTGCTTCTCTGTCTGCAGGCATCACGTGACTCCTGCATCTGCCATTGTGAGGGGAGCCCACAGTCTACACCTTCCCTCGGGGCCCTTACATGACCAGGCCAACCCTGCAGGCACATTTAACACCAAGTGCCCACTTCTTGCACTGATGGTTATCTTTAGGAAAGTGATAGAAGCTTTGTGCATATCCTTTCCCATTCCTACAACCAATGGCACAGCAATGCTTCATATCAGCAAAAAATTAAAACTGGAAACAACAAAACTGAATAAAAAGTAACCACACAGACAGACATTAATGTCAGTTAAAAATAAAATATACTGTAACAAACTTTGTTAAGTTGATAGCAGTATAAAAGCAGGGAGATAAAATGATTATATTGGTAGATAGGGCAGTGGAACACACACCGTTTGTTGCAAAGCCACTGTCAGCAGTACTATTTAAACTGTCAGGAGACAACATACATTTTGAGAATAGGTCAAACACTGGCACAGGCCACTCCAGTACTCAGATTACAGACAAACACTGCAATTATATACTGTTAGACACATAAATCTGACAATTTAAAAGAAATTATGAAGGACTTAGTATAAGGATAAGGAGAGTGTGTTAAATCAAACCAAAATGTCCTGACTGCATCCCACTGCTGACCAGGAAATAAGCTGGAACAGCATCTCTGACAGATGGCAATGCTCACAGTCCACCAACTGATGTCATAACGCTGCAGACGCTGGCAGCCCAACTTAGCAGAGCATCAGGAACAAATTATAGCAGTCAAAGGAAAACAGAGCTAAGAATGTGAAAGCACAATTACAGTATTTATTAAGCAGAGTGGTAAAAAAGCAACTAGGGCACTGCTTTAAAGGCATTTCTTTATTAACACTGCCATTTGCAGTGAAAAATAAAGTGTTGCACATGATCTTTAAACTGAAAGAAGGGATTATTTAATTCAAATAACAGTGATTTGCATTAGTGGAAGGACACACTGAAAAATCCAAAACGTGTTCCACGATAAGCCATTTTCCAGCTGAGCTTCAGCAAGATGGCTGTAGGCTCCGCCCACAGCCATACAAAGTGAATGTAAACCAGAAAGTACAGCGCAACAACAAGTAAATGCAAACAAAGATGTGAAGAACTAAAAATAGCTGGCATCATCAATTGCTGGTCTGAAAGGTTAATTGCAGATGGATGCAAACACTGTTAAGCATTTCCTGGGGTCCACTGGCACCCTCCTCTTTTACTTAATCCCTTGTCAATGACCACTTTCTTGCCAAGTACTCTCTAATGTCCAGAGACAATCTATTCCTGTCTCATGCTAGTTGTTTACTGGTGTCTTGTGGCACTCCCCCCTTTTTATCCCCCCCAACTACATGACAAGCAATTCCTGATGCCCAGTGGCATCCTCTTACCACATCTCTATCCTGCATCAATCAGTTCCTGGTGTTAAGTAATATCATCACCCTCTTTGTTTCCTCTGCCAAGCATTCTGTGGAAGTCCAAGGGCTACTCCATCACTTTGTTCTAAGCCAAGCACACCTTGGTGTCTGCCGGCAACCTGCTTCCTCACAATATCCTGAGCCAAGCAGTCCATGGTGTCCAGTGTCACTGCCTTTGCTCACCCTACACCATGCTAAGCATTCCACAGTTTCCAATTTCACCTCCTCCCCCAATCCTGAGCCAACCAGTCTGTCCAATGGCACTGTCATTGACCACCCTATACCATGTCAAGCATTCCATGGTTTCCCATAGCAACTACTCCCATCCCTATCCTACACAAGCACTCCCTGGTGTCCAGTGGCATCCTTTTTCTCACCTTGCCCAATGCCATGAACTCTAGTGCCTGGTGGCATCCCTTCCTTTACCCTATCCAGGGTTAACTACTCCCGGGTATCCAAGGGTAACCCCTCCTATGCCAAGCACTCCCTGGTGTCCAGTATCACCCCTCCTTCAAACAATTTCATTCAAAGTACACTCTGGTGTCCAGTAACACCTCCTTTCTTTTCCCATCCCTTGTTCAACCCTCTCTGGTAGCCAGTAGCACCTCCCTTACTCTGACCAGTGCTAAGCACTCCAGGTATCCAATTGAATCCTCTTGGTCACTCTGTTCCTAAATTCCAGTGGTCCCTAATTTCCTTTGGCACCCTTCCCTCACCCCTTCCTACACCAAGCACACCATGATGTTGTGGGACATGGCCTTCCCTTAACTCAAGTACAATCAGTATCCTTCATCTATTCCATTCAAAGTATTACTTGATGTCCAGTGGTACTCTCCATCTTACACACAATATAATGGTACTGTACACTCTGAGAACTCTTTTCACACATGATGCAAGCACAGCTAGCATATGGTTCTGTCTCGAACATAAACCTCTCACACAAAGGACAGCTGTCAAACAAGTCATTACACTCAGTCATACAAAACATACCTTACAAAATGACACTTCAAAGATTTGACCTTCATTCTAGCATAGGCAAGAAGTGGCAGCCATCAGTTTTTTTAATGTATGACATTAAGTCTCAGGGGAAGAGTACACTCACTCAGCGACTGAGTGACTGAGTGACTGACTGACTGACTGACTCACTCACTCACTCACTCACTCACTCACTCACTCACTCACCTACCCACTCACTTACAGACTAGCCTACTCCCACACTCAGTCACAGACTGACTGACTCATTCATGCATTCAGTTACAGACCGACCCACTAACACACTCAGTCACATACTCACTCACTCACTTACTCACTCCACTCACTCACTCATCCCTACTCTCAGTAATAGTTAAAGCATGTATTTGACCATAGTACCATGGTCAACCATTGCTGAAAATGGTCAAACGTGATTTGACTGTGGTTATTGACTATTAAGGTAAACCACTTCCAACTTAGCCTGGTCACAGCATGGTCCACAACGCTCATCATAGAATTATATTTAACCCACAATTGTCCATACTGATGTCACTTCAATCTCTCATTATCTGGCAGTTGGAAACAGAACAAACTGGAATGATTAAAACCTCACATGAAGGATTAGTTTGTTTACTTTACTTCAGCAAATGCCTCAAAACAGTCTGCACATTCTGCTCTGGGTTCAGCATACACAGCAAAATGTGCACACAGCACACTAATACTGCATAGCTCACATTCCCCTTCTTAATGCAACACTACTGCATTTCCTAACAGCTCAACTCGTAAGCTTAATCTTATAAGCACTATAATAGATAAGTACTTGTAAATAACATTCTAGATACTCTCTATTGAATTTAGTTGATGTATGTATATTTCAGAAAAATTAGCAGTCAATACAATTCAGTCCTTCAATTATCTTGCTCGCTTTCTCATCACACGGCTGTTAACATGGCTCATTTGACGGGAAAGTTCAGAGGCTATTAGCCTGTGACTTGTGCACAGCAAGGGCACCAGTGCCAATGTTGGTAAATTATTTAACAGTGGAATGTCTGAGGAAGTGTCAACCACTTCTCCATTTGGGGCAGACTCCCCTTTGTCCATAGTGGTCGGCATCTCCAGTGCTTCAAGCAGTACTCTTGTCAATGAGTCAGGTAATTGCAGTAGATCCCTTCTGTTTCTTATATGTTAATCTCTGCAATGTATGATCGGGGTTCCTTGGCAGGTGTGACAGCATCAGCGGGCATCCACTCATTTTTCTTAGTTCTCAGCTATATGTCCTGCTGTCCAGGAGGAAGGCTGGAAAGTGGTTTTGTGTGTTGATTGAAGTAGAAATTTTGCTTTTCTTGTTTCTGTTTGAGATTGACTTGTACAGTAGAAGCTGCTTAAAGGGGATGCCTCCGTTGACGGCTAATCGTCTCCTTTAAGTGACTGTCTCCAATAACAGAAGAGCCAAAAATGCACATGGAGAAAACAAAAATAATGAAACCAAATGGCGCTATGCTACAGAACACACAGAGATGTACAGCGACAGAGACAGACCGAAATATATAGCACATATAGTGATTGCAGCTCTTTTCTGCAGTTGTGCTGTTTGTTTGTGGCACACTTATCTGTCTGGAGAAGTCCACACTTGAAGAAATCGATTATTTTGCTGCTGCTAGATCTGCAGGATTAAAATTCTGCAGCCATGCTCTAAAGTAAATGGGGGAAACCGTACTCGTCTTTCACAGCGGAAGAAGTCGCACTTGAAGAAATCAGTTATTTTGCTGCTGCTGGATCTGCTGGATTAATATTCTGCAGCCGTGCTCTAAAGTAATTGGGGAAAACTGTACTAGTCTTTCACAGCAGGAGACTAAAGAAACAGGCTCCATTACACAAGCCATAGTCAGTCCTTATGAAGTGATTGTGCAAGAATTGTTAAATTTGCAAAGCACTCACCCGAATCAAAAGTCCAATTAGCTCCCCAAACTGGTTCTGTTGGCTAATCAAGAACTAGCATGAGCTAAAATGTGTTTCTTGTTTAGAGTTTCAATGTTGATGAAGCACAGGAATTCAGTGGAGGTCAGATTCTCTGGCAGGGGAACATCTGTAAGGGGATTATCAGTGGTAGGGACTGCAGCAGCACCCTCTCCAATAGCCAATACAGTATATGCTAAACGTTTGAAAAGTGTTCATACTCAGTAGGTGTTCGTTTTTAAACTGTTAATTATTTAGCAGCTACTGATTACCAGATTACTGATTACTGAGGTGATATTTCAGTGCATATCCAGCCACAGATCATCCCCAATAACAGGATTACTATGTCCCCTTTAAATGTGTGAGGGTTCCATTGAATTGCATAGCCACTTAATCGGTGCCCGGGGGATCGTCCCCTTTAAGCAAATGTCCCCATTAAGCACATCCTGATTAAGTGGCTTTGACTGTATTTCTTTGTCTGTCAGTCTTGGTCTGACCAAAGCAGGTCATGTGGGCATCAGAGTTCTTGTTCTCTTGACCATCAGCAACTGAGTGGGCAATCCCAGGCCCCCTGTCAGTGTATTACTTAGGTCCAGTAAGGCAAGGTGTGGGTCTTTATGATCACACTGGGCTGCTCTGAGTAGCCTCTCTGCAGTCTGAATGGCTCTTTCCACCATTCTGTTACTTTGTGGATACTTTGGCAGTGATGTGATGTGCTCAAATTCATAACTCATGGCAAAGTTCACAAATTCAGCACTTTTAAAATCGTTGCCCATTGTCTATAATAAGGACTTCTGGTATACCTTGTCAAGCATACTGTGGTTTGATGTGGTTAATTACTGTCTCACTGGTAGTGTTTTGCAGCCATGAAATCTCTTAATTTAAAGTAGTCAATCTGCTCCTACCTTCTGCCATGGTCTGTTTGGGAAGTTCCTGACCCTGCATCGATTCCTTTGATTAAGCTTTCCTGTTGTAATTGCAGAAATTACACTTGGTGATCAGGTCACTTATATGGCTATTCATGCCTGGCCACAGTAGAATGTCTCTAGCACTTCTTTTGCATTTTTCAATGCCTTAGTGGCTACTATGCAGTTTTACTAGCATCTCTTTTCTCGGTGATACTAGTACAATTAGCCTTTCTTGCTTCAGTAAGAGTCCATTCTCTATTGTAATTTCTTCTCAAAACAGCCAATACTGTCAGAGGTCTGGGTTGAGTTTGGCTTGCTCTTTAGGCCTCCCATGTAGTATGACATCTTTCAGTTTCTACAGAACCAAGTCATTGTGTTTTTCAGTGTGAAACAGCCAGCTTCTTACTACTGATGGGTAACTTTTCAATTGTATGCACCTCATATTTATCTATATTACTTTCCTGGAATGCTGAGTTGCTGACTGCTCTGCTGAGTATGTCTGTGATGTGGAGTTCTCTCCCTGTGTTATAATGCACCTTCAGATCATATCTCTGCAGCTTCAACATTATACACTGGATTCTCTGTGGAGCTGTAGACAGCGGCTTCTTGAGGAGGCTTTCTAGCAGCTTGTGATCTGATTCTACATCTACATTTTCTCTGCCATAGATGTACTGGTGGAACATGAGACAGTCAAAAACAATGGCCAGCATTTCCTTTTCAAACTGGGCATAATTTCTTTCAGCACTGTGTAGGGATTGTAATGCAAATGCAACTGGTTGCCCTTCCTGTAAGAGGCCAGCTCCCAGCCCTTCAGAGGATACGTCTACTAAGAGCATTACATGTGTACTCAAGTCATACTATGCCAGAACAGGTGGATTAGTAAGAACTGTTTTTTTACAGTAGTTCTTGATACACTTCATTGTGGAGGGCTTCCCATTTCAGTAGTTCTCATAAGGGCTTGTTCAGTGTGGACAAGTTTGGGATGAACTTTGCTAAATAATTCACCATTCCCATGAATTTTTGCAAGTATGTCTTACACTGCAGTGTTGGTATGTCCACAGTGGGTTTAATTGTGTCTTCATAGCCTATAAACCCATCCTTGTTCAGCTTGTGGTCAATGTATGGAACTTCTCTCAGTCCAGTTTTAGACTTTTTAAGTTCAGAGTTAAATGTCATTTTCCAGGATCTGTTAGGACCATTTTAAGTCGTTCATTATGTTCTTTGATGTCTGCACTCCAGATCAGAATTTCATCCATTATAACTTCTGTGCCTTCTAGACCGTCAAACATCTTGGAAATTTTTCTTTGAAACACTTCTGGTGCTGAACAAATGCCAAATGACATGCATTTAAACTTGTAGCATCCAAATGGTATGTTGAAGGTCACTAGTTCTGAACTGGGTTCATCCATTTTGATCTGCCAGAATGCATGTCCTGCATCAAGCACTGAAAAAACAATTGCTCCTGTGAGCTTTGCAGCAGCCTCCTCCACTGTTTTCATGGGACAGTGCTCTTGGTTGATTGCTTTATTCAAGTTGCATGGGACAATACAAATTCTCATTTTTGGGGTTTTTCAATAACTACCATAGAACTGACCCAGCTTGTAGGCTTTGCAACTTTTTCCATCACACCAAGCTTCCCCATGTTCTCAAGCTCTGCTTTCTCTTTGTCTTTTAGTGCAAATGGAATCTTCCTGGGTGGGTAAATTACCAGACACACAGACCTATCAATCTTGATGGGATGCTCTCTTTCTAAGACAACTTAGGCCATCAAAAGCATCTGAAAACTCTGACAATACATCTTCTGTGCTGTCCACTGGCTTGTCACTAGTGGTAGTCACAGAAAACGTCTTCTTCACTAGCTTAATTCCTAAGGAGGTCAAAAGCCCCAGTATTGGTATAACATTAGCCTTCACTACTTGGAATATGACCAAATTATACTTATTTTTAAAACATGCAGGTAAAATTGCTTTGTTCTGGACTTTCAACTTGTGTCCCGAGTATGAAAGTCTCATCATTCTTGTTTGCTGAACTGGCTCCTTGGATAGCAATTTATACATGTTCAGTGGTTATACATTGCATTGTGCCCTGTGCCTACATTTCAGTGAAGAAAGGTGCAGAGGTATGTCCTACTTCAACTTAACTATGCTGAGCCCCCCCCCACATTTAATAGTATATTTATGATCCCCCTATTCCCATTTTAAAACACACTGTAATCCATCCCCTCTACTGCATTTTAAATATACTGTCCCCCACCCTTTTTTACTTTTGCTAACCATAGGCAACTCAAATCATATTGCTGTCAGTACAGGAGGCTAGTGCAGACCAATAAAAAGCATCCATTCAGCTGACTCCATGGCATAGAACACAGAGGTACCTGCTCAGCATACTGGCAACCTGGGTTTGTACCCAAGCCCAAAACATCAGAAGTGGAGGCCAGCAGTGAGAAGAACAGACTACTGGTGTGGATGTTCTCTTCCATGGGTAGGGTCCAAGCACCAACTGCTCTTGAAGTGGCTCCTGGTGGTTGACCTGAGATAGTGCTGATGGTGTGGGTCACCATATGTAGAGCGCAGTCCCACCTCTGGATGGCATGATGGACATGACTTAGGAAGGCATTTAAGGCCACAGAAAAGCAGGAAAAAGGCATTTTTGGCTTCTGCAGATGATGGCATCCATGTACCTGAGCCCCTAAACCACCAAACCCTGCTTGGAAATGTACATGCTCCCCAGCCTTGGACTCAAAGAACTCAAGGAGTTTCTGCTGCATCTTCAGTGCTACAGAGGGGTTGGGGACCCCTGGGAAAGGATAAACCCAGGCCAGGGGTAATACTGAGAATCAGGAGGCATTCATCGGTGTCAGTAGTGAGCCCAGTGGGCAGAGCTATGGACCCATAGAAAACCATAAGGAGAGCAATACCTGGTACCACAGGAAAAAAGCATCTATTTCTCAAAATTTATTGTGGCATTAAACAATTGAATAGAACTATGCCAGCTTGTTGCCTGTGAAAATGGGCAGTTTGCTCATCAAGTTCACAAGGATAAAAAAAAAAATTAAAAAAATATCTATACATCTATGTGTCACAAGGGCAGGATAACACAGCCCTCCCCCACAGCTTTCACTTCAATTTAAGATATGAATCCAGGTCCACGAGCAAGCAGAAGCTCCGGGCACTTGGCTGGAACTAACAGCTAGGAGAGCCCTGCCGACACTCTGCGTTGGCTGTTCTACGACCTCCACCACCACCCTTGGTGGACTCAGAGCTTTATAGTTGTAGTCACGTGTCAGAAAAAACCCATCGGGCACTTTCCTCATTTGCAGATCATCTTCTCTAGTCTCTAGTGGCCACTAGCACTCTAATCCAGCATTGTCAGAGATTTCTTCTCTGAAGCTTGCTTTCTCCTGCCCCTAGTGGCCACTACTGCAACAACACACAGCTGCATTACCTTGCAATAGCTGAAGCCAAGATGCAGATGCTTCTACTAATATGCTTTCTCTTACAAACAACCCTTGTCTCAGAACCTGCACCACCCCTTATTAATACTCCTGTTGCTAACTTCTCCCCCACCCTACAATCCTCCATCCCTGCTGCTCCCCTGGAGCCACCCCTCCCTCCCCTGCTATTTCTGCCCCATACTAACTGCTCTCCCTTCCCCCATTCTCCCCTCCTTCTCTCCCCCATCAACCCTTTCCTACTCTCTCCATCCACTCACTTCTCTCTGCTCCACTCCCATCTCCTCAACCTGGAGGCTGTATTACGATGCCTGAACCTCCGCACCCCTCCATCCAATCATTGCTCCAGAGCATCCAAACACTCCCGTCTCCTCACATGCTCCATTCTCCTCTTGCTTCTGAGGGGTGGCATACATCCCAACGCTGGCCCTGCTGTGTCCAAGTAAATCCCTAACTCATCCCCACCTCCTTTGGTCTGCACACTTGCCCCTCTCCTTACTCACTCCCTAAGGGCCTCCACATTTTCCACCTCAATACCCAGGAACCTCCTCCTGAAATTGGCTGCTCTAACTGTATGGGTTACCCAGTACTGCCCAGGTATTCTCTGCATCACAGAATCATGGCTATCTGCCAAGATCTCTAACTCCTCTATTGCCATTCTTGACTACAATTCATTTCGCCAGGACAGAGGCAAGAGAGGAGGGGGCATGGCTCTTTAAATCAGGCAATCCTTCCTGTGCTCTATCATTTTTAGTGAATCCAGCCACTCTTCCCACGAGCCTATTGTTGCACACCTATTCTTCCCCTCCTCCACCCCCTCTACATTGGAGCTTTTTACGCTCCACCAAAGACTTCACCTGACTCAGTCATAAATGCCATCTCGTCGATCTCATCCAGAACATCGAATGGTGAACTTGTGCTTCTAGGTGATTTCAGTCTTGACTGGCTGTCCACCTTTGTCAAACACACTACCCTAAAAATCAAAGCCCTGAACCTCTTTCAGTAAATCTGGGAACCTACCCGCCTAAACCATCAGTCCCAAAACCACACGCTTCTGGATTGGATCTTATCCTCTCATCCCCACCGTATATCTGCCTCAGTAATTTTCCATGATGCCCTGAGTGACCACTGTGTAACCTACTGTGTCCGCAAAACCCACTCCCCTCTCTCCCATCCCAAATTAATCTGGTCTCACTTCTACACCTCCTAAATGAATATGCCCTGCAGCACAACCTCTGTAATGCAGATTGGCTACCAGTCCTCTCCATGTCTGATGTAGACATTGCTCTTTCCCAGTTCTGCTGTATCTTCCAGCGTATCTGGGACCTACATGCACCCTCCAGGAAGGTCAGGGTAAAACGCCACCACCACCACCCATGGATTACACCTGACCTTATCTCCCTGTGTCACATCAGGGACAAGGCATAGAAACCGTACAAAGCCTCCCATACTGCACAGGACCTACAATCCTACAGACATCTTAGAAATAAATGTACTAAGGCCATCTGGCAATCTAAATCTTCTTACTTCAAAGTGCAATTCTTGCTGAACCAGAACCACCATGCATCCTTCTGGAAGATGATTAACTCCCTACTTGACCCCCTTACTAAACGGGCATGACCTGCCCTTAACATAGACGGGAGCACTGGCTCAGACCCTGCATCCATGGCAGAGCTCCTTAATAAGTTCTTCGTCTCATGTGTCCTCCCTAGCTTCCCCCTCCCTCCCTAACTTGGCTGAGCCACCGTCTCCATCCTCCAGCTTCCTCTTTCCTCCTCTCACACCACAGGAAGTCTGCCATGCACTATCCTCACTTAACATAACCAAAACCAGCCCAGACGGTATTCACCCCAAACTACTTCGTATCTCTGCCACCACTATTATACCCCCTTGACTCACATATTAAATATCTCTCTCTCTCTCTCTCTCTCTCTCTCTCTCTCTATATATATATATATATATATATATACACACATACACACGCACACAGTCACTTTCCCAAAAACCTGGAAATCGGCCATAATCATCCTTCTGTACAAAGGTGATGACCCTTCCCTTCTGGGAAATTACAGGCCTATTTCGCTCCTCCCCACCCTTGCCAAAGTCCAGAAATCCCTCATTTTGTCCAAACTGTCAGCCTTTCTTTCCTCCAACAGCTAGCTCTAACCCATACAGTCAGGATTCAGAAAGCTCCACTCCACCATCACCACCCTTCTAAGCGTAACCGTCTCCATCCTCTCTGCCATGGACAACAAACAAACCACAGCAGCCATATTCATAAACCTGGCTAAAGCTTTCAACTCTGTCTCACACCTGCTGCTTCTCTGTAAACTTAGTTCTTTCAGCATTGCCCAAGCTGCTATTGCCTGGTTCCATTCGTATCTTCATGATAAACAAGCTGTTCAAGTAGGTAATGCTATCTCCACTTCTCTCCCTACATTATCAGGTGTCCCCCAAGGCTCTATACTTAGTCCCATCCTCTTCTCTCTTCATTAATGACCTTCCCTCCACCTGCCTCTCCTCAAATGTATATCTACACACAGATGACACTATCATCTTTGCCTTGGGCCCCTCCCATGACTCTGTTCTCCCCAACCTCCAACTAGACTTTAGTAGAGTCTAGTCCTGGTTTCTCAACAACCTGCTCACACTCAATGCAAAAAAAACTGTCACTACAGTCTTTGGCTCCAGGCAAAAATGTTCTACCCTCCCTGCCCCCAGCTATCACCACCCTGATGACTCGCTGCTGGAGTTAGTTCCAGCTCTCAAGTATCTGGGTGTTTGGCTAGACAGCCACCTTAACTACTCCACTCACATCAAGGCCATCTGCTTCAAACTCTGTCCCAAACTCGCCATCCTTTATCGCCACAAAACCTGCTTGCCCATCCCCACCTATTGCAAGCTTGTACACAAAACAATCCAGCCCATCATAGACAATGCCGACATTATCTACAGAATTGCCCCAGCATCCTCCCTCTCCAGACTAGATATCCTTCTCAACTCTTTCTGCTGCTTCACCACTGCCACCCCCCACTCACTCACCACTGCCTACTCTACGCTGCACTGGCCCTTGTTCTACTCTCCCACAGGTGAGAAATCCACAGTGCCTCCTTCATAGCAAAATTTTGGTTTGACTCCCTACCTCCTTACCTCACTTCCCACTTCACATAAGCCACTTCCCTAAACTACTCTCTTTGCCACAGGGACCCATGTACTTTCCACCTGCCCTGACCTCACACTCTCATCAGCCATGCTGCTTTTTCTTACCATCTCCCCCTTCTCTGGAACAATCTCTCCTCCAGTCTCCACCTGGCCCCCACTCATTTGACCTTTTCCCAACTTCTCAGGCTCCTACCCACCCCACATTGCCTGTATTGTACTAATGGTCCCAGCACACAGAGGCCCCTCACAGTCTCTATTCACCCTCCCTAGCCTCCCCGTCTGCAACCCTACCCCATCTGCTCATCTACTCTGCTCACTTACAGCTTGTTTTAATTTAGATAATGTATTATAGATTAAGTATTATATTCCTTGTAAAAATGTCTGTACATACTTATTGTATTCTTCACCATTTGTTTACTCCTTTTTCTTTACTGTACACTTTGTACCCAGGTTGCACCTGGAAACGAGCCTCAGCTCAGAGTGCTTTTCCTGGTCATCAAAATTTTAAATAAATAAATAAAAATAAATAAATATCCATCTATCTCTCTCTCTCTCTCTCTCCCCATATATATACATATATATATATATATATATATATATATATATATATATATATATATATATACACTGTATATAAGTGACTTGCAAAAGTATTCAACCCCTTGAAAGTTATCAGATTTGTCTGAATTACAAATGAGACTTACATGTATTATTCCAGTCAGTATTTTTCTTGCAAACTCATATGCTCTAACAGTATATTTTCAAAGCCAAAATGAATTATCCAGCAGCAGATCTTTTAAAGAAAATTAAAAACTGGAAAATGCTGCTTGCAGAGGTATTCAACCCCTACACATTAGTATTTGGTAGAGCCACCTCTTGCTGCAGTAACAGCTTTAAGTCTTTTTGGGTAAGTATCTACCAGCCTTGCACACTGTTCGGGAGTGATTCTTGCCCATTCTTCTTGGCAGATTTGTTCCAGGTTGTTCAGGTTGGTTGGGTAGCACTTGTGGACCACAATTTTCAAACAGTGCCACAGATGCCCGATGGGATTGAGATCTGGACTTTGACTTGGCCACTGTAGAACATTCACCTTTTTGTTGTTTAACCACTCCTGTGTTGCTTTGGCCTTGTGCTTGGGATCATTGTCCTGCTGAAAGGTGAAGTTTCTCCCAAGCTTCAGTTTTTTAGCAGACTGAAGCAGGTTCTCTTGCAGTATCTCCCTGTAGTTTGCTCCATCCATTCTTCCTTCAATTTTAACAAGATGCCCAGTCCCTGCTGATGAAAAGCATCCCCATAGTATGATGCTGCCACCACCATACTTCACTGTAGGATGGTGTTTCTCGAGGCATGGGCAGTGTTAGGTTTGCGCTACACATAGTGCTTTGAATTTTGGCCAAAAATCTCTATCTTGGTCTCACCAGACCACAAAACCTTGTGCCACATCTTAGCTGGGTCACTCTCATGCTTTCTGGCAAACTCCAGATGTGCTTTGATATGGTTCTTTTTGAGTAATGGCTTCTTTCTAGCCACCCTCCCATACAGGCCAGTATTATGCAGAGCTCTTGATATGGTTGACTGGTGCACCTTCACTCCACTCTCAGCCACTGAACTCTGTAGCTCCTTCAAAGAGATTGTTGGCCTCTCTGTGGCTTCCCTCACTAGTCTCCTTCTTGTTCAGATGCTGAGGTTTGAGGGATGGCCTTGTCTAGGTAGTGCCTGGGTGGTGTGATGCAGTTTCCACTTCCTCACTATTGATCCAACAGTGCACACTGGGATATCCAAACACTTGGATATTATTTTGTACTCTTTTCCTAATTTATACATGTGTATTACTTTATCTCTAACTTCCTTAGAATGCTCTTTAGTCTTCATTTTCACACCCTTCCTTCAGATTCACAGTCTGACCAATGGTCATTAAACTGAGCGGGGATTTTATCCAGAAAATGTGAGCTACTTTAATGTTTCAGAGTGAGGCCAATTGAAGCCAGTTGTGTACTCGTTAGGGCAATATTTTTCATCTGTGTAAACTTGGAGCTTCCAGAGCACAGGGGTTGAATACTTATGCAAACAGCATATTTCAGTTATTTATTTTTCTTAAAAATATTTCCTAACATAAAACCAATGTCACTTTAAAATAATTATTTTGAGGGTCAGTCTTTTTAAATAAAACATTACACAAAGCAAAATCTCAATGAATCATTTGTCATTCAGACAAATCTGACAACTTTCAAGGAGGTTGAATACTTTTGCAAGTCAGTACATATATATATATATTTATATATCTATATACACACACACATACAAACACACACACACCAGTAAACGGCTTCTTAGGAACTGGCAGTGCTGCCAGAAATTTTCACCTAACCGCTCTCCTGAGGATCATTTCTGAGATGGTGTTCAGATAGCTTTCTTGTGGTTTTGTGACATTCCCAGTTAGTCCATTCTCACCACTCCCCATTTTCTAAGCACTAACTGCCATCCGGCAAAACTCCCTCTTCTAGCCCCAGGTCCGTCACTGTGGGGTCTGCCAACTGCTTGGATTCATCCCCTAACAGATCTTAATTAACAGTTTGCAACTCTGTGGCACCATCACTTGTCTAAAGCTTTTGTTTATTTGAACCTGTACTACATGCCTATTTCACAGGTAAGAAACACAGAAACATACAGAATTTTTTGGCAGAAAAGGACTGATTGGCCCACCAGTATGCCTAGATGTATCTGCAGATCCTATCTGATTTCTGTCAACACTCCTACCTCCTTGCCCCTTTTCTTTCTAAACTTTGTTTATTCATTTTACAATAAACGTGCAAGTACATACACTTGATTCCAGATATAGGATATGTTATAGTACTATTACAGTAGCAAACAAAAAACCCATCACTCATTGGTACTACACAGATGGGGTTCTGAAATGTCCCATAATGAGTCCAAAATGTACACAGAGAAAAGACTTTGTAGCAGGACCATGGACAACCATCCAGTAACAGTTTATGAAAAAGTCCACTGAAAAAACCTTCAATATAGACAAGCCCTTGTCTATGAACTGGCCCTGGAGTCCATGTAATGTGTGATTGCTGAGAATTATCCCTTTCATAAATTGGAACACACCTCAAGTGACTCCCCAAGCAAAGTAGTCAAATTTCTGTGTGTAGAAGATTTATTGTAAACAGCAATACAAATAGCCTTCCAAACCTCAAATTGGTGAGAAAAACAGACATAGAGTAAGAACTGGTATACAACTGACAGATTCTGCATTGCTACAGAATGTTGCTACAAATTAACATCCTCTTAGTGGTACAGCACCTAATTGATACCTCAAGTAACCATATGCACCAAGAAAGCCTTAAAATAAACAGTTCACCCTCATCTTGCCCCCAGAGGAAATTAAGGAAGGGGATTTACTCCCTCCAATGACATGAGCTTATCTGACCATCTGTTTACAGATTCAAACAGAGCCCTCTTTAGCCATGCTTAATGATTCTGATGTAGAAGGCTATGTCTACCGTCCTCCACGATCAGGTACATAAGTGAGCAAAGGAAAGCAAGGGAAGGGATAGAGTCATTTCTGCCTGTTGTCTTGCAGCCCATTGGATTCAAGATACTGTACCACTCAATCCTTCTGAACAGTTTCCATTAATTTCTCCTCCACTGAAGTACTAAAAGACTGACCAACATAGAGGTACTAGCCTCCTCCCTGCTACAGTTATTATGTAGAGGGACCAATCAGCCCTTCTCCAGTCCTTTGAAATGACACCCGTTTCCAGTAAGCTGTTGAACAAGGCCATCAGTGGGGCAACTAGCATCTTCTTGAGTTTGTTCAGTACCCTGTGGTGTATTCCATCTGGTACCATAGCGTTGTCCACCATCAGGGCTACACATCCTTTCAATACACTTTCTTCAGAAAATGGACTTGTGTAGGTTGAAGGTAACTTTTCCAACACTTCAAACCAGCAGGGCAAGTGTCTTGGAAAATCCATTAGCATCATGGCCATTCCACTGGCCCCTCTGATTATTTAAATATCCCTCCCTCTAGTACATGCCAGCTGGGCTAGTGAAAGGAAGTTTTTATTAGCCCAATAAAATTGCCGGTGGGCTTATGTCAGTTATGATCCCTACTACCTAAATGGACTCACCCAATCTGCCCCTGGCTCACCCGTGATTTGAGAATAGCAATGATGCTAAATATTATTTTAGGGTGATCACTTTTAAACTAAATGGGATTGCAACATTTTCTGGGAAGTAATTATTTGTGTCTTATTTGTACTCAAGCAAATATTAAACGAATTTAGTTAAAAGAAAATGGATACAATAATTTAGTTAATATCAAGGAGTCTATTTGTTTCTCACATCCATTCTGACTTTTGTACTGGATATTTAGCCTTTGCATCTTGTCTGCTGTAAAATTATAAAGTAAATGATAGTGATTGTAAAGTAAATGATATTTATCCAAAGTGCAAGGGCTTTTACCACCCTTTCTCTGCTTCCTGATTTGCATATTTAAATGTAATCTACTAACCCACAGTGGTTTAGTTGCCATTAGGAAGGAAGCATGAAAGAGACATGAAAAACAGGAGCCTGCTCCCTGATGGAAGTCCTAGCAAATGAAGCACTGGAGTACCTTTTCTCCATGTCCACTGATGGTTTACCTGTGCCTGAATAAATGAGCATACTTTTTGCAGCATTTTGGATTCCAGTCTGATTTCATTCAGCCACAGGTTTTGGCTTCTGGAGTGTGCCAATTTGTCTGTATGTCTCTGGGAAGCTAGCATCTCCCAGAGTTATTTTAGTATCCTAGAGTGTATCCCATCTGGTACCATAGACTTGTCCACCATCAGGACTATAAGTCCCTTCTGGACACTCTGTTCTGAAAATGGACTTGTGTAGGGTGAAGTCAAGTTCTGCAACACTTCAAACCAGCAGGGCAAGTATCTTGGAAAATCCATTAGCTCCGTGGCCATTCTACTAGCCCTACTGATGTATTTATTTAAATATCCCTTCCTCAAATACTGTACATGCTACCTGGCTTAATGAAAGGATATTTTCACTAGCCCAATAAAAAAGAAGTCTACCAGTATATGCTATAGAAACACAGAAACATAAAAGTTGACAGCAGATAAGGACCGTAAGGCCCATCCAGTCTGCCCATTTCTTTTTCTACCTTATGAATGTGACATCGGCCTTTGCGCTGTCAATGGCCTATCTATTCATACTCATCTGTATTGCTCCCTTATGCCTATCCCATGATTTTCTGAATCCCTGCACTGTATGCATATCCACCACTTCCTGAGGTAGGCTGTTCCATGCATCCACCACCCTTGCTGTGAAAAAGAACTTCCTCACATTACCCCTTAATCAGCCTCCCTCTAATCTCATGCTGTGTCCTCTTGTCCTGCTGTTTTTCTTATATTGAAACATGTTAGACTCTTTCACCTTGTTAATGCCCTTAAGGTGTTTGAATGTTTCGATAATAACACCTATCTCCCTCCTTTGCTCAAGGGTATACATATTGAGCTCCATTAATCTGTCCTCATATGTCATCTGATGCAGTCCCTGCACCATTTTGGTAGCCCTTCTCTGGACTGCCTCAATTTGGTTAATGTCCTTGTGAAGGTGTGGCCTCAAGTACTGCATGCAGTACTCCAGATGGGGCATAACCAGTGTCTTGTAGAGAGGGTTTATTACCTCCCTCTTCTGACTTGTGATACCCCTGCTAATATACCCCAACATCCCTCTCGCCTTACCTACTGCTTTAGTGGTCTGCTTGGATGATTTCAGGTCTTCGGTGGTGATGATGCCCAAGTCTCTTTCTACCCTTGTGACTGCCAGCAACTCCCCTCCCAGCCTATAGGTGGCTTCAGGGTTTCTCTTCCCTAGATGCATGATCTTGCACTTCTTTGTGTTAAACTCCAGTTGCTACTCCTCTGACCATTTTGCTAGTTTATCCAGATCTCGTCTCATTCTGCCCACCCCATCTGAATCATCTATTCTGTTGCAGAACTTGGTGTCATCTGCAAACAGACAATCCATACCCTCCAGTCCATCTGCAATGTTACTGATGAAGATATTGAAGAGGACTGGGGCCTGGACTGATGCCTGAGGTACCCCACATGTGACTTGCATCTCTTCTGACTGTATGCCGTTTACCACCACTCTCTGTTTTCTGCCTGTCAACCAGTTTGCCACCCAGTTGACCAACTTCTGACCCACCCTGTGCCTACCCAGCTTATTACTCAATCTTCTATGTGGAACAGCATCAAAAGCGTTGCTGAAGTCAAGGTAGGCAACATCAGCTGTTCCCCCTTGTCCACCACTCTGGTTACCCAGTCAAATAATTCTATGAGATTAGTTTAACAGGACCTTCCTTTTGTAAACCCATGCTGTCTTGGATCCTGTGCTCCTATAGATTCCAGGTGTTGCACAATCCTTTCCTTAAGAAGTGCCTCCATAATCTTGCCAACTACTGAGGTAAGACTGACTGGTCTGTAGTTCCTGCCTCCTCACTGCTACCACTCTTCTGGAGCAGGATCACATGAGCTCTTCTCCAGTCTTCTAGGACCTCTCCTGTGCTCAAAGACTCACTAAGCAGTTCTGATAATGGCTCTACTAGTTTCACCCTTAGCTCCTTTAGTACCCTGGGATGTATGCCATCAGGTCCCATTGCCCTGCCCACCCTAAGCTTATCAAGCTCTTATAGGACCCATTCTTTTGTGAAGGGACTAGTGCACACCTCCCTCCCCACTGTGTCCATGGTGCTACCTTCTCTTCAGTAAATACTGAGCAGAAGTATCTATTTAGGATATATGCTTTTACATGATCCTCCTCCTTGCATGCCCACTTAGCCCCTTTGATCTTAGCAATACCCCCTCTGGACTTTCTCCTTTCACTAATGTATCTATAGAAAGTCTTGTCACCTTCTTTTACTGTTTGTGCTAGTGTTTCCTCTGTTTGGGCCTTTGCCTGCCTTACTGCCTTCCCCTGCTTCCCTTAGGAAAGTTTGGTATGCCTCCCTATCTTCATCCCACTGAGTTCCCTTATATTTCCTGAAGGCCAGCCTTTTGGCTCTGACCTTTTCTGCTACTGTTTTTGAGAACCAAAGTGGTTTCCTTCTTCTTTTGCACTTCCTTTTCTCTCTAGCACAGTGGGATGCTGCTTCAAGTATTGCATCTTTAATGCTTGCCCACTTTGTCTGTACCCCCTCACCTGTATTTCTTTTTGCCAGGGCTAGCTTAACTCTGTTGGCCATCTTATCAAAGTCAGCTCCTCTGAAGTCCAATATTTTTGCCTTGGAATGGAATAATTTAGTCCTAGTGGCCAAACTGAACCATACCATGTGATAGTCACTGGCTCTCAGGTGACCTTCTACCTGGAGATCTGTGATCCTTTCCCTGTTAGTCAGTACTAGATCTAGGATAGCCCTGTCTCTTGTGGGTTGTTGTACATGTTGTTTGAGTCCCTCCCCCTTCAGCGAATCCACCATGAGTCTAGTTCTGGCAGATGTTCCTGCTGATATTGACCAATCTGTATCTGGCATGTTGAAGTCTCCCATTACCAGAACCTCCCCTTTAGCTGTCATGTTTTGTACATCTTCTGACAGCAATGTGTCTATGTCCTCCCCCTGGTCTGGAGGCCTGTACACAACCCCAATTCGTATAGCTGTCTCATTTTCTGTTTCCAGGGTGACCTACAGTTCTTCTGGCTCCTTATGTGCATTCTGAATTTCTGTAGCTTTGATATTTTCATTGACATAAAGGGCCACTCCACGCCCCTCCTTTTTGCACCTCAGTCTCTTCTGAACAGTACATAGTCAGGTATTGAAGTCTCCCTAGTGTGGTTACTGGTAAACCATGCCTCGCTAATGGCTACTATGTCCAGTTTAGCCTCTGTCATTATTATCTGCAGTTCTGGGATCTTATTTCCCAGACTGTGAGCATTAGTGTACATGATTTTCCATTGGCTAGATTTCGGTACGTTAGTTATTGGGCCAGGTCTGGTGTTTCACCTGTGCGTCATATGGGGAGCCTGACCTTTTTCCTTACCTGGTGATGCAAATGAACTACAAACATGCTGAACTCCTGTTTGACCACTAGCTGAGGGGGGTGGGGTGTTCTTCCCATTCGATGTATGGGGTGCTGCACCCCTCTCCCCATTTGCTAGTTTAATTATTCTGCAAAAACATCAAACTTCTGCCCCAATGCACTGACTCCCTCCTTAGTCAGATGCAGTCCATCAAATTTAAAGAACTTTCACTCCCAAAACTGCTGCCAGTTCCCTACAAATTTGTGTCCTTTTTCCTGGCACCAGCCCTTGAGCCATATGTTTAGCTCCCCTATCTCCCCTTCCCTGACCTTCTGTCCATCTTCCCCCTCTCCCAGACTGGCAGGATCTCAGAGAAAGAGATGCCGGATGAAATGGATGATAGTTTGTCACCCAGCCTGGTCAGGTGTTCCTTGGTCTCCACAACTGATCAGCTGGTGAGCTCATTAGTCCCTATGTTTTCTCCTGCTTCCTGAACAATTTTAGCAATGTGGTCAGTGTCTCTTCACGCTGATGTACCTGGGAGACATCTGACCATTACCCCTGGCTGGAGATACATATCAACTCCCCGAATGATGGAGTCTCCTATGATCAGAAGTTTTTTGGATTTCCTTTTTGCTTTTTTTGTTTTGGTTCCTGTTTTGGGTGAGTTTTGTTGTGCTGGCTCCTGTGCTGCAGTGTCCTGCTCTGCAGCGTCCTCTGCCCCTTTGTTTGATTTCAGAGATACAGGCAGATATCTGTTTGTAGTTTTTATATGGTTTGTGGAGGTGATATGTTGTAGAGCACTGAGTGATGGGGCACCCGATTTGCCCCTCCTAACCACCTGCTAACCTCCCAGACCAACTACCCTCTGTGGTAAAGGTGCTTCTGGTGGATGTTGGGGAAATGGCGGGTGATTCTTAAAACGTATTTCCTCTTGAATATGAAATTTGAGGTGTGCAATCTCTGACCATGCTGCCTGGAGCTGAGACCTTAGATCTCCAGTGGCCCAGAATGTAGGACAGTGTCCTAAATCCTGTAAAACTGCCCTTCTGAAAAGTGTTTCGCAGTACCTGCAGTTAATGATATCCATTCCAGATAAGTTGCTGGCTTTATAACCTGGTCAGAGTAATTAGAAGAAAGAAAATGTTTGTTTGTTTTTGTATAACTTGTTATAACACGTTAAATTTCTAGTGCCCCTGTAAATGAGGTCACTGTGTGCATACCCCTCTGATCTGCCCCTCCCTGCTTTGCTACAGGAAATGTTATGACTGTGCTACTCTATAAAAGGAGTGTAGTGTGGGGTGGTTGGGGATGGGAATGGTTGGCTGGGCCCCTCCCCTGTTGAAAAAGAAGAACCACAGATGAAAGAAACAAGGAGGCAAGAGTAGAAGCAGTCAGCCAGCAACAAATGCAGTAGCCCTGAAAGCTTATCCTAATGATAGATAATACTGTAAAACCTGTAAAGCACTACCTGTAATAATTTCACAAAAGATATACCCTGTAAGAAACACTTTGCTACAGAGAAAAAAAAAGCAGTAACAGAAGATATACCTTGCAAAAGAGAATTTGAATCAGAAGATTGCAGCAGTAATCTGTAAGCACACACCTGTAGGCACACCCTGTAATGATGCAGCAGAAGGTATACCCAGCAACAACAATTTGAATCAGAGAAAAATAAAGCAATAAAATGTTAGCAACAAACAGTAACAATCTCTGTGAGTACAAAATAAAAATAACAACACACAGTAAATCTGCCTAGTCAAAAGAAGCCTTAATCCTTTTTCTTGCTCTGGTAAGGTTCTTTGCTCTGTCCTTTTAAGCAACCTAGAAGAAAAGAGCTCAAGTGAAGGTAGGTGCCTTGGCCAGCAAATCCAATCTTCTACTGTGGGTGGTGGGCTTGTGCAAGTTATGATCCTTACTGCCTCAATGGCCTTATACCATCTGCCTTGTGGATACCACCTGTTATGTGCAGCACCCCTTCCAACTGCATGGCTCTCCCCCTCCCTCCTTCTCATTGTGAGGTTTGAAGGTCATGGGTCCCCTTCAGCACACAGGTAAATACAGACAAGAGGCTATACAGTGCAAGTATGTTGGGCACTGTCTTGTAGACCATGCTTTTTCCTACTATTTCTTTCCTGTCCCAAAGACACTGGTGGATAGGGCTACACTGTATCTATGTGCACACAACTGTAAGCCAGCTAGCAGAATAAGGGCCTTGTTATTTGAGCCATGGCTTTGACTTGACTGAAATAAAGTTATAAAATATTAAAAATGCCTAGTTAAAAGATGCATTTATTATTTTCCACAAGGAATTCCTGTGCTGTCCAAACTCTGACATCACAAACTTTGGGGTACAGCGGTACAGCAAATGACTTGTACCATAGCAGGGAAGGGTTCATGAGGCAGGCGTCTCGATTTAAATGTATAATCTCATGCCATCTCTGGAAGGTAAGCCTACCACTGTTTTTTTTTGGGGAGTTCTGAACAGAGCAGGATCAGTGCTCTTTAAGCACCACAGTGCAGGATAATGTTTAAGAAGCAGAGTTCTGTAAATAAAGACATTCAGCAAATGACTGCCTGTGGACTACAACTTCAGCTGTCATCGATGCCACTAGTGACATGCCCTGACGTAGCAGAGAGGTGGAGGATGAAATTGATCAGACAGTCAGTCTCCAATGCCTGCAAAGGGAGGCTTAGAAGGGGCTCAAGAAGGACTTCATTAATTCAGCTGAAGTTTGATTAGGCAATAGGAAGTTCGAGTAGGGAGACAAATCACACATCCGCCAGAGCAAGCAGAATTCATGCACACCAAAACTTGCAGGTAATGCACACCTACCAGCACATATTGGGTGTCTTTGAACATTGGGCCCATAATTCATATACAGTAATGTACAGATAATATAAAACATTATGTGAAGACACATCCACAGTCACAAGCACCTGATCCTGCTACCTAATAAAGCTCTCAATATTTGTTTATATTTAGTGCCTCAGCATATTATTAAAGTGATACAGATTGCATTTGTGGGAAAATACTGTCATATTGCACTAATCCATGGGTGGGAGTGATCCTGTGGGAAGTTGGGGAAGTGCTGCATTCCCGAGACTTGTATCATAATTACGCCAGGCCCACTTTAAACTTCTCTTAGTGTAGACACCGTACAAATACTTAAATTTTGGCTACACCTCCCCCCAGTCAGGAGTGTAATAACCCAGACCCCTTATGCTTGCTTGAGCCCAAAAGACAGGGGTATAACCATCACTGTCCATGGTCACCATATTACATTAGTGCAATAAGAGACTTCTGAGGTATATAATTATGCTCAATAATTACTCTTTCTTCTTGTACAAGTGCCTCATGCTTAAGAACACACTCAAGGTGTGCGATTATTGACCTATAATTACATACGTATGCAGGGTTGGCAGGTTTGCACAGTGGCAGTGTTGCCACTTGCCATTCAGGTGACTTGGGATCAGGCCTCAGCCCTGGAGATCGGAAGCAGACCCATACTCCTTCACAACCACATCTAATTGCTATTAATGTTGAAATAGCAACTTTCATACAAGTGGTATCTCAAAGCACTTTACAAACAGCAGAGAGACAGATTAGAGAGAAGTTTAGAACACAGAGGTTAAGTAACAGTAACGTAGTAATTTAACTTCAGAAGGGACTCTAGGTCCATCATGCCCTGCCAAAGCTTCACAAGCAGGGATGAAGTAAGTATGCTTTGCAAACATGGACCAATTCATAGTGACTTGCTTAGGGTTACTCAGTGAGTGTCAGTGGTGAGATTCAAACCCAGGTATTCAGGTTCAAGCTTTGTGTTCTTAACCACTAAGCTAAAGCTCAGTTTCCTCTACATCAACACAAACAATCCCCCACCACATAATCAGCCACACACTCTTACACCCTTATTTGTCCATATGCTTCAGGGGCACGGCCATGTGTATCATTCATCCATCCTGTGGTAGTGGTCATGGCTCCTTCTTACATCATGTGGGGGGCAGTGGCTGTCTGTGACACCATCTTATTTTTACTAAACTGGATGACTGTGGG
This sequence comes from Neoceratodus forsteri, assembly GCA_016271365.2. Taxonomy (NCBI): domain Eukaryota; kingdom Metazoa; phylum Chordata; order Ceratodontiformes; family Ceratodontidae; genus Neoceratodus; species Neoceratodus forsteri. Next base: position 1,134,109,344 of record CM057455.1, on the reverse strand, counting down.
TCACATAAGGACATAGAGGGGAATGTGGAGGGTTGAGGTGGGTGGGGTGGGTCTTTCAGACTTGATATCAGGAGAAGCAGAAGGAAGGGCTAGCCTTCTCAAGGGAAAACAACTACTTGGTCCCTCCCCAACAGCCCTGGTTATTTCAGATAGCAACACATGATTGACAGCAGTAGTGAATTAACATTTTGTAGCAACTAACTTATTTGTCAGCCAAATGGGGTGCTGAGATAACATAGTGCCAACTCTGACCTAAGCTCCTTCATTTCCAGACTTATGACCTTTGAAAGAAATCGTGAAGGATGTGCCAGAGTGTTTGCATGATGAATCGATCCCCTTCACATGCATCACTGTCAATGGGATAGTCTGACATGAGATAAATGACCTGTGGCACAGAGGGGCACACCAGTGAACCAATACTTGGGCAGATTGACAGACTGAGGAGACAGTCAAAATGAGCTGATATCAGGGGCACAGAGTGGCAAAGATACTAAACACACCTGAAGGTTCCATCCCAATAGGGGCATGGAGAGATGGACTGATTGGCAGGAGTGACTGACAGATATGAACCATTAAGGAGCACCTGTGTACAAAAACTCTGCAGCCAGGGTCAGCAGGAGATAGGCGAGTCCTGGCAAGGAGGGTAAACACTGCCTATTACCTGGATGTGGGGGGGCAATTGCTGTCCATTAATTGACAGACAGTGAAAGGGTGGTCACCCAACATAAAGTACTATAACTATCCCAGAGTATTAGATAAATTAGGAATCTGTAACCTTTAAAGAACTGCTGATATAATCTCCTTATTGGGGCATTTAGTTTATGGCAAGAAGCTGCTACTCCAGGACCTAAATAAGCCAAACAATTTACATTTTAAAGTAAGGATTGTTAAGTTATTTACTTTAGTCTAATCATGATCTCACTTCCTAATTTTAAGTCAGCTGCCATGCACCTGCCACAGCCCCACCCACAAAACCGCATTTTAATGACACAAAGTAGGGAACAGGCTGTAGGACTATAGACAACATTGTAATGCTGTTGGGGCAACATATGTGTATTAGCTCAAATAACAGGTACAATTGTCTATAAACAGTACACGTATCAACTAAAGGCTGCCACTGCCCCCAATCGCATTACAATGCTATCAATAGCCCTGCAGCTACTTCTCTACTCTGCAACATTTTTTTTTTACTTTATTTCCCTCCGATTGTGGCACTGTGGAACCTCTCTTGGGCATCCTAGTCCTGAGTCCTGCCTGCCTAAGGCCCTCCCAATCTGTGCCTCCTCTCTCCCCCCTCCCTGCAGCCAGTACCCCTGGTTTAACCCACCTGGGGTGGGTCACCCCTCATCTTGGGTGCTCTTGCAAGTCAGATTCTAGCTGCAGGGCAGGGCTCAGCTGGAGGACCTAAAAGGCCAGTCAGGGATGGCCCGGCAAAGGCCATGGGGGACAGGTGCCGTCGCCTGTCCACAGTGCTGGGTTTTTCCATTTTCTGTGCATTACTCCCAACCCCCCTCCCTTGCATTGTGCACGTCAATGTACTGGCACAGTGCAACCTGCTGACATCGGCCACACTAGTTACGTGCTTGCTTGGTATGTTGCAGTGCTCCCGGCCTCCACCAGGGGCTGCTGGTATACTGGAGCAACCCACCCTTTCTTGATGGGGAGGAGAGCACCATGAGGGCACTCATCCTCAACCCCTTCCCTGTCAACCCCCGGCACCTGCGCTCTCTCCCGAACCCAGGTCGCTGGCATGGCACGAGGTGTGGCGTCCAGCGCCTTAACCCTCAGCGCCACCAGGCTGGCTACCTACTTTGCATCATTAAAATGTGGTTTTGAGGGTGGAGCTGTGGCAAGCACTTGATGGCTGACTTAAAACTAGGAAGTGGGATTATGGTTATACTAAAGTAAATAATAATCTTTGCCTTAAAAAAAATCATTCTTTGGCTTATTTAGGTCCTAGGGCAGGGAGATACTTGCCATAAGCTGCCTGCCCCATGGTGTTAGCTGCTCTTTAAAGAAAAGATTCCTGTAACTGCAGGTGTTGCCATACTAACTGTTTTTGCTTTCTATCCCTGCAGCTCCAATCTTTACCATTCTGTTACCTGGTCACTTCTGTGCAAGAGGCAGCAGATATCATTTAACTGACCTTGCTATTTGTCCCCACAGTTCCAATTCCCTTTGTGCCTTTTCTTTTACTTGGCCACTTAAGGAGTTCTCTGTCAGATATCTGAAGATGAGGGAAGAGAGCTTTTTAATGGATACAATGACATCATTACAGCTTATGCCACCTAGTACAGTATAGTGTACTACAGCATAGTATAGTATACTACAGCATAGTATAGTGTTGTATAGTATAGTATACTACAGCATAGTATGGTATACTGCAGCATAGCATAATATGGTTATGGTATAGTACAGTATAGTACAGTATAGAAATGTACAGCATAGTATAGTATACTACAGCATAGCATAGTATAGTATACTACAGCATAGTATAGTATAGTATATTACAGTACAATACATCATGGTTACCTGATCCTAGGTAAGACTCGAGTAAGGGTCTCGAGGCATGTAGAGTGGGTATCTATAAAATAAAAATAAAGCAGCGGTTACAAAGGATACCTTTTTCATGGAAAGAAAAATAGAACAAATAGGTAATAAACAGATAGAAAACCACATGTTTCTAATAGGCAGAGCCATCAACATTCAGTTAGACCTGGAGAAATAAGGGGAAAATTGGATAAATAAGTAGACAGCACTAGCAATGTGTAGGACAAAAAACAGCATAGAGGATGAGAAAATGAAGAAAACATTAGAATAAGACAGCAGAAATGAAAAAGGAATTCAAAATAGAAGGGGGAAACTAAGAGGGAAAAATAAGAAATGAGGTAAAGTGCCACTTGCAGGGGGTCAGTAATTGGCCTCAGTACCTAGTGATGCATAAGAATAACTACAGAATAAAAACAGATCCCTGGTAGCCAGATGGACTATGGTGCCACCTTAATATGCAGCATTGGTGCTGTATTCTTTTCTCTGCATTGTGTTTTTGCCTGCACTGGGCATAGTGACTCCAGGAGCAGTTCTCCATACTTTTTTCCTGATGCAGGGAAATAACAGACTTGTGTGGACACGGGGCAGCACAGCAGTATACCATCATAAGACAAGCATTTGTCGATGCAGAATATTGGCTTGCTGGCATTGGCATTGGTACTGCAGGAGTTAGAGAGATGCATAATAGGAATGGCAGTGAAGTATTGAGCTAAGGCCAACCCCCCCTTTCCAAGCAGAGACTGAAAGGCATTGGGAGTGTGGCTTTGGGTCATCAGCCATAGTGCTTACACCATTCCACCTCACCCCACCCTGAAGACACTGAAGGTGTCGCAGTGTGGTTTTGGGTCTTCGGCCCTTATGTTCACCCAATTCATTAAGGAAATAAGATGAGATGGGTGGAGTATAGGAGAATGGGGTGAATGTTAGGGCAACAGACCCCAAGGCACACCTTGATGTCTGTCAGTGGCTGTAGGGTGGGGATAGAATGCCACAAACATTACAGTTGATGAACCCAAGTTATGTTCCCGACACCTGTCAGTCTCAACAGGGTGGATATATGGTTGGAAACCTTAATGCCCCAGGAATTTGTTGGTATTTTCATTCCAAAGTTTCAACATGGGCTTTTTGGGACACCACCTCATGAACAGTCACACTAACATTTCATTATTCAGTCCTAAAATGTGATTTCACACAGCAACGGTGCCATTCAGAGCCACAGGTACAGAAGCACAATTTGGGCAGGATGCAAAAAATGACAGCTCAACTGTTTATGAGGAGGTGTGAAAAAATGGCAATGTTGAAAATCTGGATAGAAAATATGAAAAATGCGCAAACTTACAACCATGCATAGAAAATGTGTAACACTTGCCCATAATATGGTCATTTTTTGGAATTTTTTCACCAAAGTTTCAACATGGGCATTTTGGGACCTCTCCTCATGAACAGTGGCACTATGATTTTGTTAATCTGTCCCAAAAGTTGATTTTGCACAGTGACAGTATCCATTCTGTGCCACAGGTGCAAAAACACGTTTTGGGCAGGATATGAAAAATAACAGCGTACTGTTCATAAGGAGGTGTGAAAAGATGGCAACGTTGAAAAGCTGGAGTAAAAAAATATTTAAAAGTGGCGAAGTTACGAGCATGCATAGAAACTGCGGAATGCATGATCATAACGCAGTCATTTTTTTGAATTTTTCCACCAAATTTGCAACATTGGCTTTTTGGGATCCCACCTCATGAATAGTGACAGTACAATTTTGTTAAATTGGTCCCACAAGGTGATTCTGCACAGCAACCACAAAATCACCTTTCAAGACTAAGAAATTAAATGACAGTGACAAGTTCAAGAGGTGAGGTCCCACGAACCCCATGTTGAAAATGTGGGGCCAAAATTCCAAAACACGTCTGAGATATTAACCTAAGTTGCCCCCCCCATTGCTTCCTAGTATAAAGCTTACCATCATTTCTTCACATGGCAGTTCAGCTTTGAAGAGTGCAGACACATCCCAGTTCAGAGAAGATCATGGCTCCCGACCTCTGGAGGGTAAGTATGGGTGAGGGGGATTGCGTGGAGGTGGATGCATAGAGGGAGGGTGGGGATGGAGAAGACATCGGTGGACTATTTTTTTGTTCGTAAGAAAGAAATAAAAAAAACACAAGAGAAGGTTTTCTGCATTTACAGGTTATGAAACAAAAAAAATAGGCACATGGAAGTAGTATAAGTTCATATATCTCGTCAAATGTTAAATTTCAGCCAATCAGCGCATGCCACGTCATTGGACAGGTGGGCGTGGCCTAAAATGGACCAATCAGAATCGCCCCTTGTTAAACCGGAAGTCCCTCCCTAAAATGCTCTAGCCTCGCCTCCTTCTGGTGGAAATGACATGCGTTTGAACCCATGTCCCGCCCCTTGCGCAGGAAATGACATGCGTTCAAACCCGTGTCCCGCCCCTTGTGCAGGAAATGACCTAACACCACCATCTTGTAAGCTTCTTATGCCCCTCATTCTCATACACTCCTCGATCCCCTGCCAGACCATCCTGGCTCGAACCCGAGTCCCACCATGCTAGCTTGAACTCCTGTGTCCCCTCCTTTCTCCTGCACCCCCACCAGCCTGGCTGAACCCCTGTCCCCCGCCCCTCCTTCTACACTTCTCGATCCCCTGCCAGACCATCCTGGCTGGAACCCGAGTCCCACCATGCTAGCTTGAACTCCTGTGTCCCCTCCTTTCTCCTGCACCCTCACCAGCCTGACTGAACCCCTGTCCCCCTTCTCCTGCACCCCACCATCCTGGCTCAAACACCTGTCCCCCCTTTCTCCTGAACCCCACCATCCTGGCTCAAACCCCTGTCCCTCTTCACCACCGTGCTCCTCCCACCCCAAAAAATCAGTTAGTGTTTATGTAGGGGTATGTGCCCCCGTAGGCCTGGTGTATAACTGCAGGGACATGTGTGTGTTTTTTGATTAGGATATTTTCAGAAAGAAGTATCTAGGAGGGAACCTGATCATGCAGAGGTTTCACAGATCTGTGTGGAGATCCCACACCCCGAGGGAAATTCTTCTGCCTGTGTGAGTACCCCTTTTTCTGTTTTTGTAACAGTATACAAAATTATTTAACATGCATCTGTAGGACTGTGTCAAACTTGCATCAAAAGGATAGCTTTATGTATATGCATGTAACATTTATAAGCTAAAACGGGGGGACCTCTGTGTAAATAAGATGGTTCAGCAGTTTTCTCTGGATAGCATTGCAACAATCGCAAAAAACTAATTATTTATACTTTTGTCATGAATTAGAAAGAATAAAAATATATCAGAAAAAAGGAATACACATACCTATAGTTCACCCCCCCAGCTCTGTGTAGTATCAAGGAGAAGGCTGAAATGAAATGTGTGTGTGTGATATTGATAATGTTTTGAAAAAATATATTACAATGAAAATACAGAATGTAAAATGATAATGTTTCTTTTTCAAAAATAATTTTAAAGCACACAGTCTTAAAATGTATCTACAGCTTTGCTTAGAGTTGTTGGAAAAATACACACTTTTGTGTGTGTGTGTGTGTGTGTGTGTGTGTGTGTGTGTGTGTGTCTCCTCATTAGACACTAGAAAAAGCAATGTCTTTTATGTATGTTTAGAATATAGATGGTGGGGTTTTGGAGCCTGGTGGCTGTGTGTGTGTGTATGTGTCCGTCCCTCATTAGGCACGTAGGAAAAGCAATGCCTTTATGGATGTTTAAAATATAGCTGGACTTTTTGAGCTCACGGTCCTGTTGGCTGTGTGGTAGGGGTCTTTGTCTGTTAAGACGTGACAAAACATCTGTTGTTCATTTACACAGCCATGGCTACAAAGGCCTATTGATTCTCTTTGGAAACATGTGTCTCAAGATTTTGGATTACAGGGTCTGTAAAAGTAGCTGTATGCTTTGTTGCAAAATAAATGTCTATAGTTACATTATCAAAAAATTAAAAAAGTCATGTAGTACTAAATAGAAAAATAAATATGTTACAAAGAAAAGACAGAATGTAAAATGATAATGTTTCTCTTTCAGAATAATTTCAAAGCACACAGTCTTCTTAAAATGTATCTACAGTTTTGCTTAGAGTCGGTGCAAAAGAATACACACTTTGTGTGTGTGCTACCGAATTATTAATTTAAAGGACACAGCTGTTTAAAAAAGACAGAATTTCTGTTTTGACTTTTAAAAACATAACTTAAGCTGGCACTCAACTGCCGTTATTATAAACTGTGCCTCTCTGTGTTTTAAGATTGATAAAAAAGCATCTGTTTTTAATTAGACTGTGACCAACGTATTAGCAGAAAGGAATTTCTTAATGCCTTCCAGCTGTCGCAGGAAGTGAGAAACAAAAGCCTACATTGACTAGCATAGGGTCTTATATATCCCCCCTTGGAGAATGGGGAGTGTTTGGTCTGATGGTCAGTACCAGATGTTTTTTCACTACTTGCCACGTACTTGGGGTGGGGGGGTCTGAGTCATTTTTATATAAGCATTTCAAGATACTGGAAGCTCAAGTAGTAGTTGTAGTAGTCTCGCTCTGTCCTTTTGTCTTGAGCTAAAAAATTAAAAATATTCAACAATTAGCCATGGAATCGTGGACTCCTGATGAAGAGCTTATCCAAACATTCACTCGTTTGGCTAATACACAGTTGAACACTACAGAAGGTGTGTATTTTTTAACTAGAAATAGTAGATGCTGCATGTTTTAGAGTTTAAATTTTGTCTTATAAAAGTTTTAAAAATACTAAAAAAGTAGTGATAGGTTTGTATTTTTCTGTTTTAAAACAGCCATGCAGAGAAACCCTGGAGGGGAGAGGCTGGCTAATCCCCAGATTACTACTACAGAAGGTGTGTATTTTTAACTAGAAATAGTAGATGCTGCAGGTTTTAGTTTAAATGTTGTCTCATAAAAGTTTTAAAATACCGAAGTAGTGACAGGGTTTATTTTCTGTTTTTAAACAGCCCCACAGAGAAACCCTGGAGGGGAGAGGCTGGCTAATCCCCAGATTACCATTACAGAAGGTGTGTATTTTTAACTAGAAATGGTAGATGCTGCAGGTTTTAGAGTTTAAATGTTGTCTTATAAAAGTTTTAAAATACTGAAGTAGTGACAGGGGTTTATTTTCTGTTTTTAAACAGCCCCACAGACAAACCCTACAGGTGTGAGAGGGAAAAAGAGATCATTACATGAATGTGATGTTTTTCAAAGGCATGCCAGAATTTCTGCTGGTGTCAGTGACCAGAATACGTATAGCATAACTGAACAAGATATACAGCCATCAACGAGCAGTGGTTCAAGAGTCTCTGCAGTTGTACATGAGTCAAATGTGTCAATAAACATTGTACAGCCATCTAGAGCAGCTGCTCAAGAGTCTCTATGGCTGTAATGAACCAAATGTGACAATAAACATTGTACAGCTATTTAGGAGCAGCAGCAGCACAAGAGTTTCTGCCCAAAGGTTTCAAGAAAGTGACATTGACATGATCAATATTGGGAAAGCCTGTATTTTTAAAACAATTGATAGTTTGTTTAATGCCTTGGTAATTGAGGGCAGATTATCTAGTGAGGATTACGATCATCAGCTGCTTAAATCTGAGCTTTTTAAAAGTTCAGCTACTTTACTGAACAGTGTGCTTGGTTTATTGCAAATTTCTAAGCAGTCAATCAAGGAAATGAAGATAATGGCCAGTGTAGCCCACATGTATGAAAAGTACGGGGGATTGGAGGAAAAAGTGGCCAAAAACAAAGAACAAATTACAAAGTGAAAGCACAGAAGCTCTCATAAACTGAGTACGAAGGGTTGCATCACTAACTAAATGAAAAAAAATAACAAATGGGGTCAAAAAAGAAAAATCTGGGTAAAAAATAAAACAATCCGTGAAAAGTTGATAAGAAAAGTAAAACATGCCAGGAAAATATTACAGCGTAGGTTGTTACAGAATGCTACAAATGGTCTGCAGTCTGAATTAGAAAACCATCATGATGATGATCAGGCTAACAGGGCGCCCCCTACAGTGTATTTAGAAGCTGTACAGGAATATGAACACAGTTTAAAAAATTTAATGCTACAGAATTTCATCAAAGATATAAGTTTATAAATCTAGATAAAATAAAATCTTTTACAGAGGCTATTGTGGCAATGCACCAGGCTATAGAAAGTTTGTTAGACAGTGTGAAGAGAAAACACAATATGGGATTTTATACAGGTAAGATTAAATGCTGCTTCTTGAATCTCCCTTGTTCTCAAGCAAGACAAGACCAAATGAACTAAATGCTGCAACCTTCTTAGATCAGATAGCTGATATGCTACAGAGCAATACTGAAGTAATTACTGATTCCTCTATACATCTTGTGGTAATGACCATCAGAAACCACCAGGGGTCGGGGTGGGGGGAGACGGACACTGAGCTCCATCTTGTATAGCAGGATTTTACAAAAAAAGAGACGATACCTGATTGATTTAAATAACAGAGACAATAGTTTGTGTTTTGGTGGCTCCATTCTCGCACTCTTAAATCCACATATGAGTGACAGTCAGTTGTTGAACAAGGCTAAAATATTGTATGCTGAGCTAGGTTTGTCAGACCAAAGCCCTGTCACTTTTAGTGATGTGTCACAGTTTGAACGCTTTTTAGGAGTCAAAATTAAGATTTTATATCACAATGAAGGAAACTGGCAAACATTTTCAACAGGTCCAGAAAGATTTCCTAAAACACTGTTTGTATTATTACATGAAAACCATTTTTATGGCATCACTAATGTAAAAAAATTCATAGGCGCACGGTACCTCTGCGAATATTGTGATGTAGCCTACAGCCATAAGGGAAATCATATCTGTGCACAACAGTGCAAAGTTTGTTTCAACCCGTGTTGTCTCGAAAAGGAAATTGGCACAGTATCTTGTCACAAATGTAAGAAGATTTGTAGGTCTTCAGCGTGCCTAGAAAGACATTTAGCTAGAGCTGATGGTGATACAGGGTCTTGTAAATCCATGAAACTGTGTGAACAATGTTTTGTTTTTTACAAGGATCTCATACATGTAAATTGATTCAGTGTAGCAGATGTGGTTCTTTCATGACAGCAGACAAGCATCTGTGTTACATGTCACCACTCACAGATGAAAAAGCACTGAGAAATATATAGTGTTTGATTTTGAAGCCACACAAGAAACGGGGGTGCACATACCAAATTTTGTGTATGCTAAGCAATTAGATGGGAAGAGGTCCTGGGAATTCGAAGGTGAAGATTGCATAAAAGATTTTGTAGGACATTTTATTGATGCCCCATTTAGACACTACACATTTATAGCACACAATGCCAAAGGCTATGACAGTTACTTTATCATTAGCCAGCTAGTCAAGGAAAGAATTGATATTAAATTGCTCACACAAGGAGGAAAGGTACTCTGTGTCACAGTGACATCCCTACACATCAGATTTATTGACAGCCATTGTTTTCTTCCTTTTAAACTAGCAAAAATCCCTGCAGCCCTTGGATTTGAGACTGGGATTGCTAAAGGTTACTGCCCCCATTTTTTTAACATCAAGGCTAATGAAAATTATGTAGGCCCCCTGCCCGATGCTCAGTTTTATGGTTCTGAATATATGTTGCCTGCAGAAAAGCAAGAGTTTTTGCAATGGTACCTAGCTAACAGACAGGTTCACCACAATATATCCCAGGCACACTGCCTTAGGGGTAGCTGGTCCAGTCCACTGGGGTATTAAACAGACGAGGCATACTGATGAGTCCTGGTAGGACGAAACACGTGTCTATGTCTTCTGTTAGCACCCTCTGCAAACTGTGTGAGAGGCCTTTCGGGCACCATGCAATTCTGCTTAAAGTTGGACCAGCATAACATTCTGTGGAGATTTGCATATGCAGCCCATGATGCTTTGCATTGTGGGGGCATGTGTAACTTTGTATTTTCTTGAAACTTGGCTTCCCAGCCAAATGCCGTTTGGAGTAACCCTTGCCTCAGTGTTTAAGCACAGAGGTTCTTTGTCTTTTAAATGTTTTTTTATTTTAATGGGTTCACCACAATATATCCCAGGCACACTGCCTTAGGGTAGCTGGTCCAGTCCACTGGGGTGTTAAACAGATGAGGCATACTGATGAGTCCTGGTAGGACAAACACGGTCTATGTCTTCTGTTAGCACCCTTTGCAAACTGTGTGAGAGGCTCTTCGCACCATGCAATTCTGCTTAAAGTTGGACCAGCATAACATTCTGTGGTGATTTGCATATGCAGCCCATGATGCTTTGCATTGTGGGGCATGTGTGACTTTGTATTTTCTTGAAACTTGGCTTCCCAGCCAAATGCCCTTTGGGTAACCCTTGCCTCAGTGTTTACGCACAGAGGTTCTTTGTCTTTAAATGTTTTTTATTTTAATGGGTTCACCACAATATATCCCAGGCACACTGCCTTAGGGGTAGCTGGTCCAGTCCACTGGGGTGTTAAACAGATGAGGCATACTGATGAGTCCTGGTAGGACGAAACACGTGTCTATGTCTTCTGTTAGCACCCTTTGCAAACTGTGTGAGAGGCCTTTCGGCACCATGCAATTCTGCTTAAAGTTGGACCAGCATAACATTCTGTGGTGATTTGCATATGCAGCCCATGATGCTTTGCATTGTGGGGGCATGTGTGACTTTGTATTTTATAGAGAATTTAATCTGAAAAGAGAGCTTCGCTACTATTGTCAGTTAGATGTTGAAATTCTTCGAAAAGCCTGTGTCAGATTTAGAAATGAAGTACTGGAGATGACTACGAAAAGTATTTTAAAACAGTCAGACGGTGATACAGTGGAGTATGAAACAGTATCCTTAGACCCCTTCCAGTACGCACCATAGCCTCAATTTCTATGGCTATGTACAGATTTCTGTTCTTGAAAGCATGCACTGTTGCTGTTCTCCCCAGACAACTACCACAGACAATTGAAGAGGTACTCCACACCTGCTATTCAGTGGCTTATGTACATATCTGAGAAAGAAAACATTTCTATTCAGCATGCGCTAAGGGTGGTGAATTTAAGGTGGGTCCAGATTTTGGATGGCTATTCAGTCATAAATGGAATACCCACAGCATTTGAATTTAATGGTTGTTTTTTTCATGGTTGCAACATCTGTTACTGTGAGAAAGATAGAAACCACATAACAGGGACTAGTTTTGGACAGTTATTCAATAGGACCATGCACAAATTTCATTTTCTAAAAAGACAGGGTTTTGCAGTTAGAGTATTGTGAGAACATGAATGGAAAGCAATGCTGACCACAGATCGGGGTTTGAATAATTTCTTGAGGGACAGGCAGCTACCACAGCCACTCGAACCTAGGCAGTCACTGTTTGGGGGGAGAACAAATGCCATTTGTCTGTACTATAAGACACAGCCTGATGAGAAAATACACTATTATGATTTTACCAGCCTCTACCCTTTTGTTAACAAAACCAAACAGTATCCAGTCGGTCATCCTGACATCATTTATGACAATTTTGATGACCTCACTCAGTACTTTGGTTTAGCAAAAGTAAAAGTCTTACCCCCTAGAGGTCTTTTCTTTCCAGTGCTGCCATCCAGGATTGGTAAAAAGCTTGTGTTTACATTATGTCGTGCATGCGCTGAAAATAGACTTCAAACAACATCATGCGCATACATGATGATGAGCAACGGTCACTTACAGGTACCTACTGTACCGTAGAACTAAACTTGGCACTGGAAAAGGCTACAAAATCATTAACATTTATGAAGTTTGGCATTTTAAAGAGTCATGCACAGAGCTTTTTGCAGATTACATCAAGCTGCATCTAAAAGGCAAGCAAGAGGCATCTGGTTTCCCTTCATGGGTCAAAACTGAAGAGGATAAAGTCAGGTACATACAACAGTATTTTGAAAGGGAAAATGTACATTTGAACCCTGCAGCCATAGCTGTTAACCCTGCAAGGAGACAGATATCTAAACTGTTTTTAAATTCTCTTTGGGGCAAATTTGGGCAGAGAGCTAATTTACTGACAACGAGCATAGTAACAGACCCACAGAAATTATTTCAATATGTTTTCATTCCATATCACGATATCTCATTGTGCTTTTTCATCGATGATGAAACAGCATGCTTAAGCTGGAAATATACCAGAGATCATTACACAAATTCCAATAATATCAACATATTTATAGCTAGTTTTACAACAGCATATGCCAGAGTCGAACTCTACAACCTGCTAGATAGGTTACAGGACAGGTGCCTTTACCATGACACAGACTCTGTCATTTTTGTGTCCAGACCGGGTGACTGGGCCCCCCCTCTGGGCGATTATTTAGGGGAGCTGACCAGCGAAGTTCCTGCTGATGAACACATTACAGAGTTCATTTCTGCAGGCCCAAAAACTTATGGTTACAGGCTGTCCAGTGGTGAGGTTGTTCTTAAAGTGAAAGGGTTTACTCTTAATGTAGCCAGCAGTAAACACATTAATTTTGAAAGTCTGAAGGACCTGGTCTTTGACTATACGGGGTCACAGATCTCTAAAGAAATTACCGTGAGTCAACCCATCATTGTTAGGAATAAAAAGCAGTGGTCCCTTGAAACAAAAACGCTGTCCAAGACCCAGAGAGTAGTTTATGACATGCGAGTTTTACAAGACAATTTTAAAACACTTCCTTACGGATACTGATTGTGAAAATGGATATCAGGTTGCAGCATCCCTTTACTTGTCTGTTGGCTGGCCCTCTAATAGTGGGAAGAGCTTCTTTATAAAACAGTTGTTGGAACATGCTGATGCCACTTTATCACACAAGCCTGAAAATATTGTCTGGTTCTACAACTGTTGGCAACCTTTATAATGAATTGCTGATAAAGTTCCCTCAGATTAAATTTGTAGGAGGCTACCAATGTCACTAGCTGACAATGATCTCTTACCCCTGGAAAGGTAAATTTTGTCATTATAGATGATTTGATGGACTCTGCCTGTCAAAATAGTGAAGTGGAATATGGGTTTACCAAGTACAGTCATCATAAACAATTGACAATATTTTAATTGTCCAGAATGTGTTCTGTCAAGGTAAAAAAAGCAGAACCATCATACTAAATGCCAAATACATGATTTTGTTTAAAAACCCCAGAGACAAGCTTCAGATCACAACACTAGCTAGACAAATGTATCCTGGTCAGACAAAATTTTTCTTAGAAGCTTTTGAAGATGCCACAAGAAAGCCTCATGGCTATTTACTGGTTGATTTAAGATCCAATACACCAGACGAATATAGACTGCGTAGTGGGATTTTTCCCCCTGACTGGCCTGTGGCATATGTCATGAAAAAAACACATTCTGCTTCTAAAAATATTTGATACTGTATTGTCATTATGTCAAAAGACTGCAGAGAAATCTGTCTGTTTTAAAGTTACTAGTAAAAGGGCCTCCAGCTTAAGAAAAGCTATTTTATGTTCAGCCTCTGATGATCTGATATCAGCTATAGCTGAGATAGCCTTAAACACTCTCAGAGGAAATATTCCACTGTCAGCAAAGCAGTTAGGTGTACTGAAAAAACGGAGAGTCATTAAAACTTTAAGCGATAAACAAATAACCTTAAAAAGGAAAAAGAAAATAGTTAATCAGACTGGTGGCTTTATAGGAACGCTGCTAGGAATTGCCATCCCTTTGATCACAGGCCTGCTGGCTAACAGATAATGGATTTTACACAGAAAATGTATTTGGTACCTCAGCAACAGATGGATCACATTAAAACTAATTACCCTGATCAGGATATGAGAACAGTTGCAACTAACAGTTTGGACACTGACATGAGAGCTATACTGTCCCGGACTGATTTATCAGACTATGACAAAGCCAAATGTACTCTGCTGTGTTACAGCGCTATCTGACTTTGGTAAGACAAGGAGAAAAGCTAAAACCAGTTTGACATTACTCATGCCTGAAAGAATCAATGTCTGACCCCTGCGGTCATGGCAGAGACAGCTTCTGTACCTAGTACTATGGAAAAAGACATTTTAAGTAGTGTTTCTCATCAGTCTAAAACCAATGCTGAACTTTTGCTAAAGCATATGGCCAAGAACAAAGATATTGTGTTTTGGAGTGATAAGGGTGAATTAATGTATAAAGGCACTGTTGTTTCTGGGTCTCACATGGTCGATTTAGTAAGAGCGGCTACAGCCACTTATGCAATACCTGACCACAGAAAGCCAAAGGGCTGGGATGTTTTTGTCAAAGCAATGGCTGAGTCTAACATACCCACCTCAGTGTTTGCTCACTCAGCAAACAGGAGCTATGTGGAAAGGCTGAAATTGGTAGCTGGTGCAAAACAGCCACAGCCATCTCCAGTTAGCCAATGGTCAGTGACGCCCAAAAGACAAAAGTCTTTTAAGAAACCTGTGTGGCTCACTATGTAAACTTAAAATGCAATCTCTATGTATGAATGTTAGATACCTCAGTGACTGTTGTGTACAGCATATGTTGAACATTTTACCTCATATTAAATATGTAATCCTACCTCAGTGACTGCTGTGTACAACCTATGTTAGCCATTTACCTCATACTGAATATGTAATCCTGTTTTACAAAAAGTGTTTATATTGATGCATGTTAGCCTACTTCATAGTTAAATATGTTAACATGTTTTTAGAAAGATGTGCTTATAATTCTACCTCAGGGCTATGGCTATATAGTGTGCATTTTTAACAGGAGATGCTTTTTTATTATATCATATCTATGATGTCACCACTGATGCTTGTTGTATTTTATTGCCAGTTTTTACAATAAATGCCTTTGTATTTTATATATTTGTCATTATTGAAGACATTGCATATCTTATCCATGATGTTACCACTGATTTTTGTTGTATTTTATTAGTAGTTTTTACAATAAATGCCTTTGTATTTTATATATTCGCATTATTGAAGACATTGCATATCTCATCCATGATGTTACCACTGATGTATGTTGTATTTATTGGCTGTTTTTACAATAAACACCTTTATATTTTATATATTTTTGTCATTATTGAAGACATTGCATATCTGAAAACGTTAAACACAGCCCCCACAGTTTAAACACAGTAAACAGAGACACACAATTATGAGTGTTTATATATGATTTTATAAGTGACTGGTTTTGAATAAAATTACAAGCTGCTGCATATTTTAAATTCATTACAAGACAAACAAGTCTGAACATGTTGCCACCTCACTGATATCGTGCCCTGACATGTTTAGATGTCTGGAAAAGTGACGTACAAAACTAGTTACCATGGCATCATTTTTCAGCAAATCATTAGAGTACATTTTTAAAATCTGATCATAAGAAAGTCCTTTGCATCTGTGGTGTAAGAAAAATATGCAGTGAAATCCACAGGTGGTAGAAAAGGTATCTTGTAACTGTGTGTTTTGGTACAAAATGTTGTTTGCATTTCTGTTAAAAAAAAACCAATAGTTTGTGCATGATTGTCAGGATGAAAACCGTAGCTGTTGAAGAACTCTCCAGTCCCATTTTCTGAAATGTATACGGCTAACCAGTGCTGTCCAGGGAGGTCATGGGGGTCAGTATTGATGACTAGTGCTGCAGGAAGGTTTCTCAGTCTCTCCTTGGGTAGCAGATCACAGGGAAATATGCCCAGAAAGCAGTCACGGATGTGGGTGTCACTGGTTACAATTTTTTCCAGCTGCTTTGTGTTCACTTTTATGGTTTATCACATATAATCAAAAATGACATTTCTTCTCTGGTTTATCTCAATGACATTATCAAACACTACATAGATAATGAGATTAACTGTTTGTGGAAGGGCTTCTGCAAATCTGATCTCAGCTCTGAGGTTCCCTGTTTTAATTAAAGAATAATGATCAGCACATTCTTGGTCCGGAGTGAGATCAAAGGCAAACAGGGTGTACCCTTGGGTAAATTCCTGACAGTTAACTAAAAGCGGTCGATCTTTCATAGATTTCCCGCTAGTACTAGATTAAAATATTCTCTACAGCATTCTATTTCTAAAATCTGGCTGCAGAGGTTTAGCAGGAATTTATCCACTCCAGATACAGAGCCACAAAATTAATGTTATAATGCTTAAAGTTAAAGGGTTTTAGTGTAGAAACCACTAAAGCATCATTGTCAACAAATCCATGACCATCATTTTTGGTAACTGTCCCAAAATAAATTATCTTGGTTGCAGACCCTGCTGCCTGCAGGGAGGCTGAACACTTTCATACCCACTCTGTCTATAAGGTATTTAGCATTGGAGGTGAGCAGGGCTTCTGAGTGTCCCAGACGGACTCCGGGGGTCACTTTAACCCTTTTGACAAACAGAGAGGTGGCCATGACTTTTAGCTTATAAGGTTCAGCATCTCCACTCATCAGGCAAAAGCTGTCCCTGTTATGTGTCAGTTTAATTTTAATATCCACGCCATTCAGCATCAGTTTCTCTTGAAAAAACAAGTCTGTGTGCAAGTGTCCCAGCAGTTCCACCCTCTACTGAGATGTGTGAAGGAGCTTCTTTATTAAAACCTACATTATCACCATCTCTGTCTGTGATTTCATGTTTCTGGGGTGTCTTTGTAAAATAACCCCATGTGTAAATTGTGTAGAAAGGTCTCTTCACTGAAGTTCAGCACAGATTCTATGACAGCCCTGTAGGGGTAACAGTTATTGCTCTGACTGATGAGCCGATCACCGACAGTCACATCCAGCTGACTGAAAGTGGTTGCCACTGCAGTTTATAAGGCACACTTTGGCCGCTGCAGGTATGTCACTACCATCCGCTTCAGTGATTTTGCAAACCAGGTAAAGAAGTGTGTTGTTTAGATCCAAATAGTCTTCACCAGTCCCTGCTATATAAAATTCAATCGGTGAGTTTTCTGAAAGGGCAGCCAGAGGGGGTATCTCTACATAAATGCTTTTTTCAATGCTTGTCTGTGTGGGAGAAACGGCAAACAAGTCAAGTTCTGATTTTGTGCATTCTTCAGAACCACAGTGCATGAAAGCCATGTTTTTTAGAACAGGTCTCTGCTTTTTTTACGACCCCTCGAAGATCCTTTGGCCTTTGAGCGTTTTCTTTATGTGAAGTTTTGCTTTGAAACACCTCTTTTAAAGTAGCCTGGGGGCTGGCGAGGCTTTGCGGGTGTACTCTGCGCTTTCTCTTTTTACCTCTCTTGAATACAATCAGCCCTGAGCCACCCTGAGTAGGCTTATCACCCCCTGACATCTTTTGAACGACAGCACTAGTCACATGCCCCACAACATCTTTTGCAACATTTTTAGCAGCTGTCTGTAGATGTGGTTTTGCAATTTCAAACCCCCTTCTTAAAAATGGAACTGCTTTTCTGAACAGACTACGAAATATCCCTCCTATATCAGAACCATACATAGTAGGAAGTCCATGAAAGCCTGGCAGACCGTATCCTGCCTGTGCCTTGTAATAGCTTCTGTACAAGGCAGGGTCCCCATAATGTAGAACAATCACCATCCTTGTTTAAATTTTAGAGCACTCTCTGTGGGCGAAAATACAACTTCATGATCACCTTTCCAAATCGAAATGGTACAGGTTCATTTTGATCATTCTTTATTTCAATAGTGACTGTATCGATCTGATGTTTACTGACTGTTTGATAATGGGGTTTATCTTAGGTCACGGTCACTATCTCATTGTCTTGGCCCCTGACGGGTACACATCTCAGCAAAGGCACTAGACTGTCACCCACTATTTCATGTGTGATAATGTCAGTGTAGATATATAATGTGTAAAAACCCCCATTAATATCTGGAGGGTTCTTTGCTAGATTCTTTCCTACACCTACCTCGAGTCTGCTAAAACCCAAAGGTACTGTAACTGCCCATGCATAAACAAAATACATTTGATGTCACTGTCAACGCTTATTTCTCTCCCGACGGTTTGTTGTTCCAAAACCACTGGCAGTTCATTTACTTCAAATATGCTTTTATTAATTTGAGCAATAACACCAGCCATGTTAGGATAATAGTCCGATGGGATTTTAAATGCTGCTGACTCAGTAAAGGGTCCAGTTGGTGGTGTTTTACTGTGGGCTACGTTTAGAGGCTGATAGAGCATACTGAACCTGTTTTTCTGTGCAGGCACATTGTCCCAGGTATGAGGGTACTGAATTTCTGCTAAGCCCACTTCCCATTCACCAGGTAGTTCATGCGTTTGTGGTAACTTTACAGTAAAAGTGGATATAGTATTGTTGGGGAAAATGTTGTGCGATGCATTGCTGGGCAATGTGATATAAAATCCATTTTTGAGCATATTAAGCCTTATCTGCTTCTAATGTCCCGAACCTGTGTTGCCTCAACCCAGCTATTAAATTTATCGGGCCACCCTCTCCACTTTACCAGATACCATGTTTTTCTGCCACGCTTTTTCTCCTTCAGGATTTTCTGCACCCTGTACACACGGTCCTCATCAGGTTCAATTTTTTGCAGCTCCTCTGCGTAAAAAGTACCTTTAATGTCTTCCCCCTGATAGTCTTTTTGCTTATAGGTGGGCCTCTGTGTTTTAAGACCTCCACACAATAAATATCTCATCTGTGTACGTCTGTTCATATCCCTTTTCAAACACCCTTTTAGCTTAGATAGTCTCACGTGATCATCTTTCTAAAGGGTACCTTTTGTTTTTTACCAAGAACAGAATTGCCGTAGAGGATCTTCCATACATCCAGGGCATTGGAAGGGTTAACATCCACAGGTCTGTGTTTAATGCTTCTGTGATAAGTATGGTTATAGCTGTGCACCAGGTCTGACAACACATCTGTATATTTCCAAGTATTCTGGGCTGTAAAGTAACGCCACATGCGTGACTTCAGTGTCCTATTAAATCTTTCTACAATGCTGGCCTTAACTTCATTATTCGTCACAAAATGGTGTATTTTATTTTGTTTTAATAGGTTCTTTAAGGAAGCATTTAGAAACTCTTTACCCTGATCAGTCTGCAACTTCTGAGGTGTGCATCCACTTTTAAAAATAGTTTTAAAGGCTTGCATCACTGCCTTGCCTGATTTGTCTCTTAAAGTCACTACCCAGGCATACTTGGACAGCACATCGATGCACGTCAGTATGTACTTAAACCCATTATTGTACTTTGCATATTGACTCATATCCACTAAATCAGCTTGCCATTGTCTGTCTATGTCAGAAACAATGACAGGATTTCTTAAATCGGACTCTGGCTGCTTTGTGTAATGAATAGGGCTCCTGCTCGTAAGCCATTCTGCAACACCTTTCCTGGTGACCTCTTTATCAAGTGTTTTTGCAGCCTTATACAGCTGAGTCACCCCTGTGAAACTACCCAATTTTTTGCATTAAAATATATTCTGGAACAGGTGATCATTCATCTCCTTCGTCAACACCTTTACACATCTGCTAGCTAGCAAACTCTTGTCACCAGTAAAACAAAGTATGTGCTCTTTTGTTCTTTTAAAAACACTATGACAACCACAAAGTGCAATGCATGATTATATTTTATTTATAAATACACACGTCATAACAGTATTTGAATATTTACTTTATAATACATCAACTAATGCATATAGGTTCTACATACAAAAGGCATAACACATGGTAAGCATGCAACAGATTATATAATAATTTTGTTTTTCTACTCTTCAATTTTTACACGCTTCACAATACCCCGAAATAGCAACTTTTGAGCTGCATGTTTTACACAAGCATTGGCATCATCCACTTCCCCCTTAGTGATGAGGTATGCACAATACATACACACATATGCCATACACCACTCAAAATAACAAGGCTGATTTTGAAGACATTCTGTTACATCTAAAATGACGTTCACCTTGCATACTGCTCTACGGTTACTGTTTTCCATTACGTCAACATAAAGTCTCCATACAAGGGTGGCAACTCTTTAATCAGAGTCAGTGTGTTTTCTGCCAGTGAAGCAGCAGCATCTTCAGAGCAGACATTTACTGCAGGCTGCTTTCCAAAGTATATAGGTTCCTTTAAAATGTCCTTTATCACACGGTACATTGTAGACATCAAGACTGTCTGGAATATTGGGAGCATGCCAGTACGTGCCATCTGAAAGTACATTATAATACACTATTTAGGAAAAGCATATGCTAAATCTGGTTTATGAAACACAACAAAAGCGATAAAAGAAGCAAAATTTATCATTGTCAGACTCAGACCCCCCGTTCTGCAAACTAAACACTAAAAAGTCAACAGCGGTACAGATAAAACCACAAAAGTGTATTACATCATAAGGGTTATGCATAAACTCTATAGCAATTTTAAACATTGCTTCCTCAAGAGTAGCCCCCTCATCCTTAAAATAATCCACAGTTTCCTTTTGGGGTCCCTCTGGGAGACCATCAAAAAGACCTTGGCATGTCTCTAAAAGTACAGACGGTGCTTGTCCTGTAGGTAGATTTAAACCAAGTTGTTTAGCTTTGTGTCTGACTAGTTGGTAAATAAGCCTCTGGATGCACTGACAGGGTGTTTCCCATCATTGTATACTCTGGAAAAAAACATACATTTAGCAAGTTGTAAAAGCCAGGGTAACAATATGAACAATATTAAAATGGTAACAAGTAACAGTTTTTGGGGTGGGGGGGAATGTTTTAACAATGAAAACAGTGTTCCTGAATTTCCTTATATAATTTTTAAAGGGCTTTTTTGACCAGTGGATCATTTCAGCAAGCAGAAAGCCAGGTTAACAACACGCACAATATCACAAGGTTTTTTCTGCTTTGTAGTACACACACACATGGCTATGACGACCATGATATAAAGTCCACAAAGACATTCATCAACTTCCATGAATATATCAGCAATCACTTTAACATTTTCTATAAGTGGTAACACAGATTCATTTATATATTTATCTGTATCCTCCCATACTTCTGGAAGTGCAAACATCATCAGTTCATAGGCTGCATGTATCTCACAAAGGCAAATGTCATATTGGGGTGAACCAAACAGTGATGGATGACAGTAATGGCTTAGGATCAGATACATAAACCTTTGGATTCTCTCTGTACTTGCATCCTGCATGATTATCTGTAAAAAATAAAATATGACACATTTTGGTACTGAAATGTTTCCATGTAGTAATTTGGGGGAGGGGTTGGGTAATTTTTTTACAATATAAACAGTGTTCCTGAATTTCTTTTTAGAAATTTTTTAAAGGAGCCTTTACTGACCAGACGGCAGGCATCTTTTTTAATTTCACCGTCTGTCTGCTGTAACATTTGCATAACTAACCACATGGGGTCATTGGATTTTCTCACATCATTTAAAACATGACTTATAGTTTCCAGGGTACAATTGGTCATATTTAACCCCTGATGCTTCATAGCGATTGCCAAGATCACGGGCATGAGCTGCCCTATATGTATGGCTTCAGAAACATTTCTGTATGCTTCTTTAGACCTTAAGTCATCAAGGACACATGAATGGTTTTTCTGACTCGGATCATCTATCTCACACCCAGGACAGGAATCGACCAATTCACAATGTATTACTCTCTGTATCACTGAAGCAGTTGCGCCACGGATGGTATGATACATAACGTACTTACAATACATATCGTTGTCAGTTTTGGGGGTTTACTACTAAGGCCTGGTTTTTCACGTGAGGTCCCCGTCTAATCTCAGTAGAAGAAGAGGGTTGTGTAGTGATCACAGCCTGTTCTGTGACATTTTGAAACATTCTATCGCTCTCTGTATTTCTAACATACTGGTTCTCACACATCTCATTAACAACCACATTTGTATCTTTCACACAGCAAAGACAGTCGAGCAGTAGATTTGTGGAAAGTCGAGAATCCATGCTGTCCGAATATGACTGCTGCTCCATCGCAAATCCTTCAGTCTATTAAAGTAAAACAAAAAACAGCATTGGTCCTCTGACTCATTATAGGTAAGATTTAGTTCTACTGCTAACTCATCTCCCTCAGTTACACCATGTCACCACTCACATTTTTTAAAATGTTAAAATGCATTTACCTCATCAAGGCGACTCTTTTCTTCATTTTTCTCATCTTTCTCTTTCTTAGCCTGGGCCTGACTGCTTGTGGCTGCATTATCATCATCACCGTCTTGGTCAGAGCCCCCTCTTGGCACTGTCTTGCATTTCTTTTTCACAACTTTCTCTGATGCTTTTTGGCAGTGTCTCACTGACCATCATCTCTGGCTCCCCTTCTTGTTACTCTCTGTTTTTGGTTTCATAGTAACTTCTTTCTGCATCAGATTCACACCCAGCAACTCTTCAAGGTCTTGCAGTGGTGTCTCTTCAGAAGGACAGTCAGATTTAGGATTTTCTGATTCACCAAACTGTTCAGCGAGTTTCTTTTTATGTCAGACACTCTTCCACTCAACAAGACTTGTGTGGGGCATTCGTTTCCACACCTCACGTGGTACATACGTTGGCTTGGGTTAGGGGCCCCGACAGCTATCTTCTTGCTTGGCTTTTCATCTCCAGACTTTTCATTAGGTGGTGTGACAATCTGGCTTGTTACAGGAGGTTGAATTTTCATTAGGTGGTATGACAATCTGACCTGTTACAGGGATGTTGAAATGAGAAGCGCTTGCCATCTTCTTGCTTGATGTTTTTGATAATATGCTCCAAGTCTATAAAACAGAATCTGAGAAATCTCTCAAAGCTGTGCCTTCTGGCTTCAAATGCAGGGTTTATATAACGCTTAGCAAGATGGACTGCCCCTTGGTAAAACCATCACCACACCCCATCATACTATACATGGTAACGTGTCAGAGGTACATCTGTTGTAGCCCCCACCCCCCTTTTTCAAAACATTATAAATATCACACACACACATTTCATTTCAGCCTTCTCCTTGATACTACACAGAGCTGAGGGGGTGAACTATAGGTATGTGTATTCCTTTTTTCTGATATATTTTTATTCTTTCTAATTCATGACAAAAGTATAAATAATTAGTTTTTTGCGATTGTTGCAATGCTATCCAGAGAAAACTGCTGAACCATCTTATTTACACAGAGGTCCCCCCGTTTTAGCTTATAAATGTTACATGCGTATACATAAAGCTATCCTTTTGATGCAAGTTTGACACAGTCCTACAGATGCAGGTTAAATAATTTTGTATACTGTTATAAAAACAGAAAAAGGGGTACTCACACAGGCAGATGAATTTCCCTCGGGGGTGTGGGGTCTCCACACAGATCTGTGAAACCTCTGCACGATCAGGTTCCCTCCTAGATACTTCTTTCTGAAAATATCCTAATCAAAAAACACACACATGTCCCTGCAGTTATACACCAGGCCTACAGGGGGGGCACATACCCCTACATAAGCACTAACTGATTTTTTGGGGTGGGAGGAGCACGGTGGTGAAGAGGGACAGGGGTTCGAGCCAGGATGGTGGGGTTCAGGAGAAAGGGGACAGGGGTTCAGTCAGGCTGGTGGGGGTGCAGGAGAAAGGAGGTATGCAGGAGTTCAAGCTAGCATGGTGGGACTCGGGTTCCAGCCAGGATGGTCTGGCAGGGGATCAAGGAGTGTACGAGAAGGAGGGGCGGGGGACAGGGGTTCAGCCAGGCTGGTGGGGGTGCAGGAGAAAGGAGGGGATGCAGGAGTTCAAGCTAGCATGGTGGGACTCGGGTTTGAGCCAGGATGGTCTGGCAGGGGATCGAGGAGTGTACGAGAATGAGGGGCGTAAGACGCTTACAAGATGGTGGTGTTAGGTCATTTCCTGCACAAGGGGTGGGACACAGGTTTGAACGCGTGTCATTTCCTGCGCAAGGGGCGGGACAAGGGTTCAAAGGCGTGTCATTTCCACCAGAAGGAGGTGGGGCTAGAGCATTTTAGGGAGGGACTTCCGGTTTAACAAGGGGCGATTCTGATTGGTCCATTTTAGGCCACGCCCACCTGTCAAATGATGTGGCACGTGCTGCTTGGCTGAAATTTAACATTTGATGAGATATATGAACTTATACTACTCATGGAGGCCCCACCTCCCAGTGTGCTACAATTCTGGGGTAAACAGAGGGGGCAGGGAGGGCAGCAGCAGTGAGAGGTTGCAGGAGGGTTTTATTGTCTGTCAGGGGACAGAAATAGAGGGAGCAGGGAGGGAGGTAGCGGTGGGAGGTTGCAGGAGAGTTTCATTGTCTGTCAGGGACAGGAAAGGAGGGAGCAGGGAGGGAGGCAGCAATGGGAGGATTTTATTTCTGTTGGGGGACAGGAACAGAGGGAGCGGGGAGGGAGGCAGCAGGGGGAGGTTGCGGGAGGGTTTTATTGTCTGTCGGGGGACAGGAACGGAGGGAGTGGGGAGGGAGGCAGAAGTGGCAGGTTGCAGTGTCATGAGCAGCAGGTGCTGTGAACATGCCAACATAGGAATTGGGCACCCTGATGTTGGCTTTCTGCAGATTGTGTGGTGGATGGCAGGATCCACCATTTTTACTGAAATGTTTCACCAGGAAAGGCATGTAACGGAGCCTTGTCATGTGACACTCCATTGAAGAACCTGCACCTCATTGAAGCAGCAGATTTCTTTCAACTCTCTGGCTCTCTTTGAAACTGCTGTCATCGGCAGTATGCTCACTCATTAGGGGCTGAGGAATGCACCCACTAAAGCGTCCTCTGCATTCGCCAAAACTGACACACCTCTGCATTTCTGCTACCACCACAAGATGTTGCTTGCGCGTGTGTGCAAGCCAATGTAAAAAGTAGTAACATGTAACATTTAGAGCAGGCAGGTTGAGAACAGGTGAGAGATCCAAAGCATAGGGTAGAAAAAGTGCAGTTCTAAATGGAAAACTGTATTGACAGGGTCACCAGTTGAGCCCATGACATCATATCCACTTGCTTTGCAGCTCACCAGTCCTGCTGAAAGTTGCCTCACATTGATCAACTGGATTCTCCAAGGTGCACTTTTCCATTCGGCACTCTACCTTTTCCATGGCATGCTGTATGAAGGCCAAGGGCCTGCATAGCATATTGGTCTGCAGGATTGAGTTGCTGGTAGTAAGTAGTGTGAACCCCTCTCAGTTTTTTCCCATTGTGCGTAATGCTGGACTACATTTTACTGCAATAAGATTATAACTCTTTGCTCATTATAAATATTCCTAACATGATAAACGTGGGATTAATGCACTATATTAGAAATAACATATACTATATAGCATATATTACACAATAGGTACCTCTTGTCAGCCAACCAGAAAGTCAGAAAAAAAACTGTTATGTAATACCCTACAAACTATTACAGCCACATTTTGGAAACATCCACAGTAGATTATCCACTTTTCAAACACGCCCACAGTAGGATACACAGTAGAGCCTTACCGTATGAAACTAACCTCCTACAAAGAGGTTCTCTAATTTTTGAGTAACCTCAAAGATCATAGTTCTCCTGGCCATGACTCTCTCGAGCCCTGATATTTAAAATGAGGATCCCCTACATTGTCCTTCCCCAGTCAGGGATCTGATCAACAGACCATTCCTAGAGGGAACAGTCCCCACCAAATGGAAGTCAGCCCTAGTCATCCCAATTCAAAAGGGGGTTGGGGGGATCAGCCTCACCAATTTTATATATTGCTAAAGTACAAGAATGAATTTACAACCAGTTACATTACTACCTAGGTTAATACCAACTTCTGTCCCTGTGCCAACATGGTTTTCATAAAAATCACACTCTCTCTGCTCTCATTAAAGTTACCTCAGACATTTAACTCTCCTTCAAGTGAGGTCAAGCAACAGAGGCCATCTTTGTGGACCTCACTAAAGTCTTTGATATGGTGAATCACGAACAGCTAATACAGAAACTAATTTAATTCAGGCTAGATCAACATTCCACAACCTGAATTCAAGACTACCTCACAGATCACTCCCAACGTGTTAGATGGTCCAACTGCCACTCTTCCTTTAGATGCATTTCCCTTGGCATTCCCCAGGTTTAATCCTGGGGAGGCCTGCTTCGCCAAATTAAATTATTGATCTTTGTTTTACACCTTGCTCAGTCTGGCCCTGGGCAACATATTTACACTGTACATTACTGTGTATATTTTACTGCTGTCTGCAACTGTTTTTGACAATTGCACCCTGTGTGGATGTACTATAAACTGTGCTATAACTCTATTGCTTGATTAGTATTCAATGTATTGTTTTAATCTTATGTTGTATTATCTTTTATACTGTCTTTGATACCATGACGTGGAGCTTTGCAAAGGAGTCTCTAACTCAAAGGTTTGTAATTCTGATCTGTTCTAAATAAACTTTTCTTCTCATTATTCATCAATGAGCTGCCTAGTTCCTACAGTGTAGCATCTGTCCAGCTTTACGCAGCCGATGCCATCATATACAGGTCCTCTGCTGACTTCTCATGGCTCAGTCAACATATGAACTCTGACTTCCATCAACTGGAGGCATGGTTCCTGGCTAATAAATTGCTATTGAACACTAAAATATGAAATCATGCTTTCCCTCCAGCACACCTACAGAACCGATCCCTCACCCCAATTCTCCATCATCATTCACAATGGAGAACCGCTAGAATTGGTACACTCTTTTAAATATCTCAGCATCCTGCTTGACCCGTGCCTCTCCTTTGAGGCCCATGTCAACAAAGCCATCGCAGCTCTTCACCAAAAGCTGGGCCTGCTCTAATGGCTCCTCCCCTTACTATCTAGAGCATCTTGCTTAAAAATTGCCACTGTCTCTCTCCTTCTTCTACTTTTCTAAGGCTCCCCCTATTCTTATCACTTAAGTCCTCCCTTATGAACCAACTAAAGCAATTATATCATAGGATAGGATGATTTGCCTCTGGAGCTGCCCTCCGGCTGCATCACTGCACTGTACTAACATCTCTGGGTTAGCTACAAATGGAACACAAATTTCATTATACCTCCCTCTGCCTTACCTATAAGCTCCCTCACCTATACACTCTGCAGAGTCTATCTAATATTGTTGTAAGAAAATCAGCTTGCTGAACCATCTGCTCCTCCTCTCTCCCACTGTTACCAGTGCTTTAGACACACCTAACTGTAAGCAGGAGATCCTTTGCCTACGCTGCCCCCTGAGCTTGGAACTCCCTCCCTTCCTCCACTTATACTTTCTTGCACTTTCTCCAGTTTCAAACGTGTTCTATGCAACCACCTACAGTATATGATTTGGGGACGTTCTCCTACTTTACCTAAATAACCCTGCATATTTCTGTACTCGTGTCTTCTCATCCTGACGAGCCTACCCCTACTCTGCATGGTATAGCCTGTCTTTTTAGATCTGAAATGTACATCTGTCCTGCGCTATTTTTGTACAACTGATGTACATAAAGTGGTCCTAATTGCCAGAATCTGCTTTGTACTTCACCACCCATTCCCCTTCCCCCTAAAATCACTGTTTTACTTGGTGTACATTATGTAATGCTGTTTCACACTGTACTAGGCGTTTGGTTCTTTATTTTTTTAATTCTTTTTATAGTAGTGCTTTTACTGCATGTCCAGGGATTTGCTTATATTCTAGTATTCCTCTTTATTTTGTATTCCTTCTATACAATTGCTTTTGTATTGTGTGTACATGACTTTGTCTATATTTTTACTATTCCTTATCCTCTGTATCCTCCCCCGGGTTGCCCCTGAAAAAGGGACTGCATGGTCTCAATGGGCTTACCCAGTTATTGAAATTCAAATACATAAATAAGGATAGCCACATTATAAACATACCCGCAGTAGTTTATCCATTTAGTCCACAGAAAAGGCATATTCCACTTTAACTGCCACAGAACTTTAAAAATGCTGGGTTCAAACCTCCTACTCGTATAACAGTAATAACGTTCCGTTAGCTGGAGCATACTGAGAATAACTGGCTTCTGCAGTTGAGTAAACCCACCACCATCAGCCAGTTATTCCTTCATATTTGCTGGCTAACTTCATGTTATCACTCAAGTAAAAATAAAAAAAAAATCTATGTTGATATATTTTGAATTAACATTGTTACTATCATCCTTTTTTCTAAAGAAATCATTTTTGAAGATTTTTCTTTGTGAAAACAAAAGCTCTAGGCCAGCCTGTTGATGGGGCAGTAACTTTACCAATTGCAAAGCCAGTGACCCTGGTTCGGAAGCAGTTCTGGGTTTTTGGTGACCTACTGTGGGGAGGAGGTTCCAGCAACCCAGCCGACTCCTCCTCCAGGGAGGAACAGCAGTCATCTCCGATGCTCTACTGGCATCTAGGTGACCACAGGTGGCAGTGCACGTGGAGCCACTTGGAGAGTGACAGGAGTGCTGGCAGTGACATGCTCTGCACACTCGTGTGCATGAGCTTGGGTGCCTTGCATGCAGACATCCCAGGAGCTCAAGGACAGAAAATTAGTAAATCCCCAGGTCTACAGGATGATGAAACAATCCCCCATAGGCCCAGCAATGGTGATGAAAACCTCCTTCAAATTTGGATCCTGACCTGTGGCAGGAGTTAGGAAGCCTGGCCACCCTTGCCACAGGAGATAAATCATGGGGAAATCTGAACTGAGGTAAGTTCTTGTCAACTCAGGGGATGAGGCGGGGGAGCCAACTCAAAGGGGGCATGAAAGGAGTTCTGGTGCAGAAAAAAAATTTATGTCTGAAAAAAATCTAGGCTTTACTATATTTGCAGTTCCCCAATGGGCAGGATGACTGATGGTTTCTGTCTGAGATGATCCACGATACCTGGTCTAGCCATTCTCTCTTTTGCAGTTTGTATATTATAGATTTTGTCAATCTGTCTCCACATACACTGCCTTAAAGAAAAATGTGATGTGTGCAACAGATGGTAACTATATTGAATTGGGCAAGTAACTTAAATTATTAGTGTTTCAATCCAGAATATTTAAACTAGCAAATGGGGAGAGGGGTGCAGCACCCCATACGTCGAAGGGGAAGAACATCCCTCTCCCCTCAGCTAGTGGTCAAACAGGAATTCAGCATGTTTGCAGTTCATTTGCATCACCAGGTAAGAAAAAAGGTCCATCTCCCCATATGACGCACAGGGGGAATGCCAAACCTCACCCAACAAATAACATACCGAAATCTGGCCAATGGAAAATCATGTACACAAATGCCCACAGCCTGGGAAATAAGATCCCAGACCTGCAGGCAATAATGTCAGAGGCTAAACTGGACATAGCAGCAATTAGTGAGACATGGTTTACCAGTAATCACACTTGGGAGACTTCAGTACCTGGCTATGTACTGTTCAGAAGAGACTGAGGTGCAAAAAGAGGGGGTGGAGTGGCCCTGTATGTCAATGAAAACATCAAAGCTACAAAAATTCAGAATACACATAAGGAGCCAGAAGAACTGTAGGTCACCCTGGAAACAGGAAATGGGACAGCCATAAGAACTGGGGTTGTCTACAGGCCCCTGGACCAGGGGGAGGACATAGACACATTACTGTTTGAAGATATACAAAACCTGACAGCTAAAGGGGAGGTTCTGATAATGGGAGACTTCAACATGCCGGATACAGATTGGTCAATACCAGCAGGAACATCTGCCAGAACTAGACACATGGTGGAGTCCCTGTGGGGGGAGGGTCTCAAACAACTGGTACAACAACCCACAAGAGACAGGGCTGTCCTAGATCTAGTACTGACTAACAGGGAAGGGATCACAGATCTCCAGGTAGAAGGTCACCTTGGGCCAGTGACCATCACATGGTATGGTTCAATTTGGCCACTACATCTAAATCATCCCATTCCAAGGCAAAAATATTGGACTTCAGAGGAGCTGACTTTGATAAGATGGCCAACAGAGTCAGAGGAGCTGACTTTGATAAGGTGGCCAACAGAGTTAAGCTAGCCCTGGCAAAAAGAAACACAGGTGAGTGGGTACAGGCAAAGTGGGCAAGCATTAAGGATGCAATACTTGAAGCAACATCCCATTGTGTTAGACAGAAAAGGAAGTGCAAAAGAAGAAGGAAACCACTTTGGTTCTCAAATACAGTAGCAGAAAAGGTCAGAGCCAAAAGGCTGGCCTTCAGGAAATATAAGGGAACACAGCAGGATGAAGATAGGGTGGCATACCAAACTGCTCTAAGGGAAGCAGGGAAGACAGTAAGGCAGGCAAAGTCCCAAACTGAGGAACCACTAGCACGAACAGTAAAAGAAGGTGACAAGACTTTCTATAGCTACATTAGTGAAAGGAGAAAGTCCAGAGGGGTATTGCTAAGCTCAAAGCAGAAAAGGGGGCATGTGAGGAGAGAACCTTGTAAAAGCATCTATCCTAAATAGATACTTTTGCTCAGTATTTACTGAAGAGAAGATAGAGCAGGGCCCACAGCTCAGCACCATGGACACAGGGGGGAAGGAGGTGAGCACTACTCTCTTCACAAAAGAAAGGTCCTACAAGAGCTCACTTAACTCAGGGTGGACAAGGCAATGGTACCTGATGACATACATCCCAGGGTACTTAAGAAGCTAAGGGTGGAACTAGCAGAGCCATTAGCAGAACTATTTAGTGAGTCTCTGAGCACAGGAGAGGTCCCAGAAGACTGGACAAGGGCTCATGTGATCCCGCTCCACAAGAGTGGTAGCAGGGAGGAAGCAGGGAACTACAGACCAGTCAGTCTTACCTCAGCAGTGGGCAAGACTATGGAGGCACTCCTTAAGGAAAAAATAGTGCAACACCTGGAATCCATAGGGGCACAGGATCCAAGACAGCATTGTTTACAGAAGGAAGGTCCTGTCAAACTAATCTCATAGATTTCTTTGACTGGGTAACCAGAGTGGTGGACCAAGGGAAAGCAGTTGATGTCACCTACCTTGACCTTAGCAAAGCTTTCGACACTGTTCCACCTAGAAGATTGATAAATAAGCTGGGTAGGCTTGGGGTGGGTCAGAAGTTGGTCAACTGGGTGGCAAACTGGTCGACGGGCAGAAAACAGAGAGTGGTGGTAAATGGTATACAGTCAGAAGAGATGCAAGTCACAAGTGGGGTACCTCAGGGATCAGTCCTGGGGCCAGTCCTCTTCAATATCTTCATTAGTGACATTACAGATGGACTAGAGGGTAAGGCTTGTCTGTTTGCAGATGACACCAAGATCTGCAACAGAGTAGATGATCCAGATGGGGTGGGCAGAATGAGAAGAGATCTGGATAAACTAGCAAAATGGTCAGAAGAGTGGCAACTGGGATTTAATGCAAAGAAGTGCAAGATCATGCACATAAGGAAGAGAAACCCTGAAGCCACCCATAGGATGGGAGGGGAGTTGCTGGCAGTCACAAAGGAAGAAAGAGACTTGGGCATCATCATCACCGATGACCTGAAATCATCCAAGCAGACCTCTAAAGCAGTAGGTAAATCTAGGGGGATGTTAGGGTGTATTAGTAGGGGTATCACAAGTCATAAGAGGGAGGTAATAATCCCTCTTTACAAGACACTGGTTAGGCCCCATCTGGAGTACTGCATGCAGTATTGGAGGCCGCACCTTCACAAGGACATTAACCAAATTGAGGCAGTCCAGAGAAGGGCAAGCAAAATGGTGCAGGGACTGCATCAGAAGACATATGAGTACAGATTGGGAGTGGGACCCAGGGTGGTAGCCTGGGTAAAACATTGGCTGGACAACAGGACACAGAAGGTAATTGTAAATGGAGTACACTCTGAAGAAAGGAGGATTACTAGTGGGGTACCGCAGGGTTCCGTATTGGGTCCAGTTCTTTTTAATGTCTTCATCAGTGACATTGCAGAGGGACTGGAAGGAAAAGTATGCCTTTTTGCAGATGACACAAAGATCTGCAACAGGGTTAATACACAAGGAGGCGTGGAAAGGATGAAAAGGGACTTGGCAAGGTTGGAGGAATGGTCAGAAGTATGGCAGCTAGGATTCAATGCAAAGAAGTGCAAAATAATGCACCTGGGAAACAAGAACCCAGGGGAAGAATACACAATGGGTGGGGAGGTAGTAACAACAACAAAAAAGGAAAGGGACCTGGGGGTAATCATATCAGATGACCTTAAGGTTAGCAAGCAATGTGAGAAGGCAGTAGGGAGGGCTGCGGGTATACTGGGATGTGAGAGAGAGGCTTCATCAGCAGAAAACAGGAAGTTGTTATCCCTCTGTACAGACAGTTGGTGAGACCCCATCTGAGTACTGTGTCCAGTTCTGAGACCCCATCTCCGCAAGGACATAGACAGGATAGAGGCAGTCCAGAGGAGGGCAACTAAAATGGTGCAGGGTCTGCAAGAGAGCCGATGAGGAGAGACCAAAGGAGCTTAATATGTATACCTTTGAGGAAAGAAGGGAGAGGGGGACATTATAGAAACTTTTAAGTACCTCAGTGGAATCAACAAAG
This sequence comes from Neoceratodus forsteri, assembly GCA_016271365.2. NCBI lineage: Eukaryota > Metazoa > Chordata > Ceratodontiformes > Ceratodontidae > Neoceratodus > Neoceratodus forsteri. Next base: position 1,134,076,503 of record CM057455.1, on the reverse strand, counting down.
TCCAAGAGGGTAGCATCTTTCAGAAAAAGAGACTTGCAAGAACAAGGGGACACAATTTAAAGATAGAAGGAGGGCGGTTCAGGGGCAATGTGAGGAAGTATTATTTCACAGAGAGGGTAGTGGATGCATGGAACAGCCTTCCTGAGGAGGTTGTGGGGTCTAAAACTGTGGGAGAATTCAAGAATGCATGGGACAGACATAAGGCAATTCTTGTGGGGGGTAGGAAGACATAGGCTGTTGGTTAACTAGGATCTGCGGCCTATCCTGTAGGTAGGGAAATGGGCAGACTAGATGGGCCAAGCAGTCCTTATCTGCCATCAAAGTCTATGTTTCTATGTTTCTATGTAGATTAATGGAGCTCAATATGTATAACTTTGAGCAAAGGAGTGTGAGAGGTGATATGATTGAAACATTCAAACACCTTAAGGGCATTAACAAGGTGAAAGAGTCTAACATGTTTAAATACAAGAAAAATAGCTGGACAAGAGGAAACAGCATGAGATTAGAGGGAGGTTGATTAAGGGGGAATGTGAGGAAATTCTTTTTCACAGAAAGAGTGGTGGATGCATGGAATGGCCTACCTCAGGAAGTGGTGGCTATGAATACAGTGCAGGGCTTCAAACAGGCATGGGATAGGCATAAGGGAGCAATACAGATGAGTGTGAATAGATAGACCAATGACAGAGCAAAGGCCGATGGCACATTTATAAGGTAGAAAAAGAAATGGGCAGACTGAATGGGATTTGCGATCCTTATCTACCATCAACCTCTATGTTTCTATGTTTCTAATCCACCCAGCTACAGAAATGGGTAAAAGTAGGACTCTAGTGGAAATTAGATGTTGTATCTCAGCTGGGTTAGCCATGGTAAATTAATTGTGTAAAAAACAAAAAGCTAGAGCATGAACCTCTACCACTGTAAGGTCTTCTAATGTAATAAAGCTGTAAAATGATGTCCCAACCTTAACACTTATGTCCTGCATGCAACCTAATGGAGTCCTTTAAACCCTCTGAAATGCCCCCTTCCTCATCCATTGCAACACCCCCTACTTTGGGCGATTCCCCCCTGACAAAACAGAATGCACATCCCATTCCAAAATGATCCCAGGTATCCACTGGAACCTGCTTCCTTACTCCATCCAGTGTCTCCCTCTCATTACATACCATGTCAATATTATACAGGTGTCCAGTGACTCTCATACCCCTTCCCAATGGCAACATGGCCCCTGACATTCATTGGAAACCTTCACCCCACCCCATCCCATATAAACGTGATCCCCGACATCCAGAGGCATCCTGTCCCTACCTCTATCTGATGGTAACATGATTCCTGATGTCCACTGGCATTTCCCATTCCATCCTGTCCTACATGATCCCTGGTTCCCAGTGACACCCATCCCTTACCCTGTCCCATGCCAGCATGCTCCTTGATGCCTTGTGGCACCCTGTACCATCACTCAGTCCTATGTAAGCATGGTACCTAGTGTCCAGTTTTACCCCTCCCAAAAGATGACCAGTACAGCCTCCCCATTTCTACCACACTCCATCCCATGCAATAGTCCACAGCCCTGACACCATGTGAATAGAGCAAAAGCAGCCAAACCAAGATCCTGAAAGGGAAAAGATGGCAGAGCACTGAAAGCAGCAGGTCCAAAAAAGTTCATTAGGGAACTATCACCAAAAGCAAGTCCCAGGAAGAACTAGTCAAAGGAACAGGGGAAATGTATGTGCCAATGAATATAGCATTAAAGGCCAGCAGAGAAGCATTCATATGCACCTCGCATATCCAGAGCAGAGTGGAGTGTACAATGGGACTATGTGAAATACCAGTAGGCTACATGCCTGTGGACAGCCTAAACTAGGACAAGATGGCAGCCTACTGCAACTCTGGGCACAGAAGAACCACAGAAGGAAAATACCAGTGAATGCACTGAGACCAGTGCCATGCTACCACAGGAGCAGCCCGTCCCTCAAAAAAAGAGAAAATTGCAAGGACCTCCAAGCAGTTAGATCAACAGCCAGAAGAGGCCAGAGCAGCTATGGAAAGCAGCATGTGCATAGGTAAGTATGGTAGTATGCAAGTGGTGGGAGTGTGTGCACGGTTATATGTGGCAGAAAGCAATGTTTGGGAGTGTGTTCATGGGTATATGTAGCAGCAGGCAATGTGTGGGAGAGTGTGCATGGGTATATGTGGCAGCAGATAATGTGTGGGAGTGTGTCCATGGGTATATGTGGCAGCAGGCAATGTGTGGGAGTGTGTCCATGGGTATATGTGGCAGCAGGCAATGTGTGGGAGTGTGTACATGGGTATATGGGGCAGCAGACAATGTGTGGGAGTGTGCACATGGGTATATGTGGCAGCAAGCAATGTGTGGGAGTGTGTGCATGGGTATATGTTGTAGTAGGTGATGGGTGCAGGTGCAGGGCTCCAAATAAAGTGAGTAAAAGCTTATTTTATGCATCTTTTTTAAATAAATACTCTTCAGTTTTCTAATGAGTACAAATGCTCATCCCCACCCAGAAAATGCTCCATACACAGCGAAATGGCACATTATAACACTATCACTGCTTCTACTGAGCATTTTTCTTTGAGATTTGAAGCCTTTTTATTCACCAAAAGTTAGTTTTACTCATCAAACTTAACAGGGAGTAAATTACTCTTACCTGCCAAAATTATCTGTAGCAGTGGGTGAGAGTATGTGCATGGAATGTATGGCAGCAGTCAAGGGGTGGAAGTGTGTGCATGTGTACATGTAGCAGCAGGCGATGGGTGGAAGTGTGCATGTGGGTATGTATGATAGCAGGTGAGGGGTGGGAGTGTGCATGTGTACATGTAGCAGCAGGTGATGGGTGGAAGTGTGGCGTGGATATGTATGGTAGCAGGAGAGGGTTTGAAGTGTGTGCATGTGTACATGTAGCAGAAGGTGATGGGTGGGAGTGTGAGCATGGCTATGTATGGTAGCAGGCAAGGGGTGGGAGTGTGTGCATGTGTACATATAGCAACAGGCGATGGGTGGGAGTGTGAGCATGTGTACATGTAGCAGCAGGCAAGGGGTGGGAGTGTGTGCACGTGTACATGCAGCAGCAGGTGATGGGTTGGAGTGTGTGCACATGCACATGTAGCAGCAGGCAATGGGTGTGAGTGTGTGCATGTGTACGCGTAGCAGCAGCTGATAGGTGGGAGTGTGAGCATGGGTATGTATGCTAGCAGGAGAGGGGTGGAAATGTGTGCATGTGTACATGTAGCAGCAGGTGATGGGTGGAAGTGTGAGGGTGGATATGTACGGTAGCAGGCAAGGGGTGGGAGTGTGTGCATGTGTACATATAGCAACAGGCTATGGGTTGGAGTGTGAGCATGTGTACATGTAGCAGCAGGCAAGGGGTGGGAGTGTGTGCACGTGTACATGCAGCAGCAGGTGATGGGTGGGAGTGTGTGCACGTGTACATGTAGCAGCAGGCGATGGGTGTGAGTGTGTGCTTGTGTACATGTAGCAGCAGGTGATGGGTGGAAGTGTGAGGGTGGATATGTATGGTAGCAGGAGAGGGGTGGGAGTGTGAGCATGTGTACATGTAGCAGCAGGCGAAGGGTGGGAGTGTGTGCACGTGTACATGCAGCAGCAGGCGATGGGCGGGAGTGTGAGCATGTGTACATGTAGCAGCAGGCGAGGGGTGGGAGTGTGTGCACGTGTACATGTAGCAGCAGGCAAGGGGTGGAAGTGTGTGCACGTGTACATGCAGCAGCAGGCGATGGGTGGGAGTGTGAGCATGTGTACATATAACAACATGCGATGGGGGAGTGTGAGCATGTGTACATGTAGCAGCAGGCGAGGGGTGAGAGTGTGTGCACGTGTACATGCAGCAGCAGGCGATGGGTGGGAGTGTGAGCATGTGTACATGTAGCAGCAGGCGAGGGGTGGGAGTGTGAGTGTGGATATGTATGGTAGCAGGCGATGGGTGGGAGTATGAGCATGTGTACATGTAGTAGCAGGTGATGGGTGGGAGTGTGCATGTGGGTATGTATGATAGCAGGTGAGGGGTGGGAGTGTGCATGTGTACATGTAGCAGCAGGTGATGGGTGGAAGTGTGAGCGTGGATATGTATGGTAGCAGGAGATGGGTGGAAGTGTGTGCATGTGTACATGTAGCAGCAGGTGATGGGTGGGAGTGTGAGCATGGCTATGTATGGTAGCAGGCGAGAAGTGGGAGTGTGTGCATGTGTACATATAGCAACTGGTGATGGGTAGGAGTGTGAGCATGTGTACATGTAGCAGCAGGCGAGGGGTGGGAGTGTGTGGATGTGTACATGTAGTTGCAGGTGATGGGTGGGAGCGTGAGCATGGGCATGCATGGTAGCAGGCAAGGGGTGGGAGTGTGCACATGGGTATGTATGGTAGCAGGTGAGGGGTAGGAGTGTGTACATGCATACATGTAGCAGCAGGCAATGGGTGGGAGTGTGGGCTTGTGTACATGTAGCAGCAGACGATGGGTGGGAATGTGCATATGGGTATGTATGGTAGCAGGTGAGGGGTGGGAGTGTATGCATGTGTACATGTAGCAGCAGGCAATGGGTGGGAGTGTGGGCATGTGTACATGTAGCAGCAGGCAATGGGTGGGAGTGTGAGCAGGGGTATGTATGATAGCAGTTGAAGGGTGGGAGTGTGCATGTGTACATGTAGCAGAAGGTGATGGGTGGGAGTGTGAGCATGGGCATGCATGGTAGCAGGCAAGGGTTGGGATTGTGCACGTGGGTATGTATGGTAGCAGGTGAGGGGTGGGAGTGTGTACATGCGTACATGTAGCAGCAGGCAATGGGTGGGAGTGTGGGCATGTGTACATGTAGTTGCAGGCAATGGGTGGTAGTGTGAGCATGTGTATGTGTAGCAGCAGGCGATGGGTGGGAGTGTGCACATGGGTATGTATGGTAGCAGGTGAGAGGTGGGAGTGTGTGCATGTATACATGTAGCAGATGGTGATGGGTGGTAGTGTGAGCATGTGTACACGTACCAGCAGGTGATAGGTGGGAGTGGGCATGCCAGTATGTATGGTAGCAGGTGAGGGGTTGGAGTGTGTACATGTAGAAGCAGGTGATGGCTGGGAGTTAGCACGTAGGTACTGTATGTTAGCAGGTGATGGCTAGGACTATGTGCATGTGTACATGTAGCAGCAGGCGATGGGTGGGAGTGTGAACGTGGGTATGTATGGTAGCAGGTGAGGGGTGGGAGTGTGTGCATACATGCATGTAGCAGCATGCAATGGGTGGGAGTATGAGCATGTGTATATATGGTTGCAGACATGGGGTGGGAGTGTGTGCATGTGTATGTGTAGCAGCAGGCAATGGGTGGGAATGTGAGTGTGGGTATGTATGATAGCAGGCAAGGGGTGGGAGAGTGTGCATGGGTGTGAGTGGCACCATCTGATGGGTGAGAGTGTGCATGGGTAAGAATGCAATAAAAGAGGGGTGGAAGTGTGTGAATCTATACCTCTGGTAGTTGGCAAGATGCAGGAGTGTAGAAATATGTTTGTAAGGCAGCAGTTGATGGGGTGGGAGTGTGAGCATGTATATGTGTGGCAACAGGCAATGGTCAGGAATGTGTGCATGGGTTTGTATGGTAACAAGGGAGTGTGGGAGTAAGTGCATGGGTATTTGTGGCAGGTGATGGGGTGGGAGCATGTGCAAAGGTATTTGTCAGTAGGGGAGGGTGAGAGTCAGTGCATGGGTAGGTGTATGTGTCAGCAGGTGATGGGTGGGAGTGTGTGCATGAACGCGTGTGGCAACAGAGGGTTAGGAGTGAGCATATAGGTAGGTGTGTGTATAATCTCACAGAGGACCTACCTCAGTCATGTTCATACACACAGGACCATCTCAGTTGTGTGCATACAAAGAAGTCTCAGCACAGGCGTTTGCACACTCACAAATAGTCTGGCTCAGGTGTGATCAGAATCTCTGCATAGGCCCTGTTCAAACACATGCACACAGACTGGCATGGCTGGCAGTTCATGCATATGCAGATATTCACTTTGTGAATGTAAACACACATGACTTGCCCCAGCATCTGAATATACACTCAGAGGACACAGTTCCAACATGCACACATACAGAGGAGTATATCATAGTTGCGTTCTTGCACACTATAAACATTAAGGAGAAAAGAGAAAAGTTGAAAGGGGAGGGAAGAGGAAAGTGCATTAGAAGAAGAAGCCGAAACAACAGATATGGTTTTGGTGTAGGTCTTTAAAATATAGATATAAAGATAGGGTTCCATGTGATAACGGTGACTGTGTAATAGCGATTGCCATCAGTATCACTGAAAATAAATTTCAGCGATGTAGACTAGAGTTGAACAGCAAGACAGCACTGGAGACTTAAATTTTATTGTTTTATGTGGGGTGTGCCCCTCCCCCCACTAAAAGGATTCTCAACTCCAGGGGGGTGCTGTCGGGGGGAGTGGGTGCAAATCTAAAAAAAAAAAACATGCGACCCAGAGCAAAAAACGAGTGTGCCCAGAGCCAAACCCAGCACCCTTTCAACTCCAGCCTACCACCAACCCACCACAGCACACGACCAGCTAGGCAGCCCATCACTGCACTACCCCCCACAAACCCTCCCTTCCCTTATGCCCATCGCACGCCATGGTCCCTCCCCATCCCCACCCCATATATGTGTGTGTGTGTGTGTGTGTGTGTGTGTGTGAGTGAGTGAGTGAGTGAGTGTGTGTGTGTGTGTGTGTACATAGCAACATCCTGTTGCTATAGTCGCCAAACCCCCTATCCGGTCGCCCTTCCTGCCTGGTAGCCCTGTGTAAAAGCGCCTTGATTGAGTTACCCTTTTTGAAAGTGCTCAGTTGTGGTTGTCTAATATACGGGATACCAAAGAGGGTGAGTGGAAGTCAGAGGAGCATACAGAGTAGAAGAAAGGAAGGGGATAGGACCAAAAAGATTTATTGCAGGAGGTGAGAAAGTAATTATAGAATTTAGAGAGAAAGGACATATCATTATTACTATTATTATTATTATTATTACTATTAGAGAGAGCACTGGCTGTGTGAGTTGGTACCTCATCACCCTGAGGGAAAGCACAAGGTACATGCATGAGATGACCCTCAGGGTGCTGTCCTGCAAGAAAATTGGACATACGACCATAAGGCTGTGGTTTCAGGGGTTTGTTTCAGCACAGGCTACCAACCTGATGTTGAAATTTGAGGAGCAGCAGCTGGAAAAAAGGAAAGCTCTTACAAAATGTAACATTGGGCCAGGCATCTCCATTGAGTGAACAGAGCAAAGATCATGTAAAATAATTATAACATGGGTATACTAGGAGAACCCCTGTAAGCTGATTGAATGAATAAGCCTTTGACCCATGGTGACGCTCACATACTGTGATAACTGTGGTTCACAGTACACTGCAGTTTTCAGGCCTTTCTATTTCAAATTGCTTTATGAACTGTCCCTTCTGTGCCAATTCTTCTGATGTAGATTTTGTGGAAGAAAGGAAAGACTGGGAGCTTGAAGGGTGATCCAGCAATAGGCAGTGTTGTTGTTTGGAGAGGGGGCTAGTGTTAGGGCTAGACTGGTGGTAGTCTGGGAGACGGAAGGGACAACCAGCTGCAATGTGGATTGTTGGTAATGTTTATGGTCCTAGACTTGAGGGGTGGTTCAGCTTTCGTCAGGGCAGTGGGATGGGGGCTGCTGGTCCGGCAGACAGGGGTCAAACTGCAGAGACGTTGGTCTGCTGGGCAGAGGCTTGTCTGGATGCCTGGGGCACATCCACCTGGAATGAGGCTGCTTGGTATGGGTTTGCAAGCAGGTACTTATTTATTTATTTATGTAGTTAGTTAGTTTTTGTTGACTGGGAAAGGAGGACTAGGCAATTCTGCTTATTTTCAATACTGTCCTGGAGGAGAGGTGGAAGATACAGATGAAAACTGACATACAGAACCAGATTAAGCTGTTGACAGTATTTTAGTGAATGCAGAAAGATACAGGAACGGTAGTCGGCTGGAGGGGAGAGCCTGTTCCTGGGGCTGGAAAGGTAATCCAGTGGTACAGAAGGTGGCTGGCCATGTGGTGCGGCTGATCCTGGCAGTGCGGGGCTGGTCAGATCAGAATTGTTTCATGTTATAGTGGGAAACCTTGACTCCTCAGGATAAACTTTTGAATACCAGTAGTTCATAACTACCATTATTTGATAGTTCATCCATCATGATCACTATTTTCCCACTTAGCCTCTGCTGCTGCCTCCATCTCAGGGAAGTAGCCACCTTGGTTATACAAATAACTTTGTATTGTATAACACAAGTGACTGTACTTGTGTGATGGCAGTGGCCAGCTGTGAAGGGTGTCAGCTGCCATCTCATGGAAGGATGGTGAAATGTCAGAGATACTGGCACCAGGTGGGGGATGTGACCACTGGACTACCAGGATTTCATTTAATCTGTGTCTCAGAGATGGAGTGGCCAGTGTGAGTAATAATCTTACACAAACCACCAACCTGCCCATCCAGATAGTAGAGTGTACTGTAGCTCCACTTTTTAAACAGAATAAACAAAAATCATGTGTGCCTATTAAATGTATCCCACCCCAACTCTGAGTGTCTGTTGTATGACTTCTTTATCATATTGGCCGCTCCTGTTTAAATAAAAATCTGTAGCCTTATGTCAAAACCAGAACATGAAAACAAAAATTACTAACATCCCCAGGTCCCAACCACATCTGTACACATGGCACTGATAAGTGACCTCAGGGGGGCAGGAAGCGGGTTTGATTCACTCATTCTTTGCAGGATGCGTAAAGGAGAACTAGGTGCACAGAGGCAGTTGACACCCAAGCCCACCACCTCCCACAGAGAGGTGCATAATAGATGAGCCCCTTTTGCAGCAAGCCACATGACAACTTTGCCCACACCTGCAGAGAGACTTATGACAGCTCATCCCCCCTGTGAGACACACAACAGCCAAGCCCCCATGCAATGAAGCACATGAAAGCTGAGCCCCCTCTGCAGATAGAGATGCATGACAGCTGAGCCCCTCCATGCAGAGACATGAGAGCCGAGCCCCACCCCACAGAGACACATGACAGCTGAGCCCCCATGCTCTGAGGTACACAACAGCTCAGTCTCTCTCCCTTGCAAAGACATATGACAGCCACACACCCCACTTGGAGAGAGAGAGAGAGAGAGAGACATGACAGCCAAGCCCCCCCCACCACCACCACCATGCATTAGGGCCATGACAGTAGATATCTCCTTAATATACTTCCAGGCAGTTAAAATCCAGCACTTCATGACAACCAACATCAAGATATAAACAGAGAGAGATCAAGAACATCACTCCTTTCTCTGGCCAACAGATTTGGGCAGCAGTAGCAGGTTCTCACAAATACTGTGTGCTCAGTATTCCCGCATGCTTCCCAGTTTACTCGAGATGGGAGGTTGGGCAGGAGATTCGGAAACTAAAACAAAAATCTTAGCCTGGTTCTATCAAATGGAGATGAAGAGAGGATCACAGATGTAGAAGTGGGTAACCATCTGGGAACTAGCGACCATCGAACAGTATGGTTCACAATAAACACAGCAATAGAGTCAAGCCATACAAAGGCAAAAGTACTGGACTTTAGGAGGCTGACTTTGCCAAAATGGGTGAGTGCCTAAGGAATGCACTAGCAAATGGGCAGGAAGGAGGGGTGGAAGAACAATGGGGAATAATAAAAACTGCCATCACAGAGGTAACAAGCCTTTGTGTGAAGCAAATTAACAAAACAAAATGATGTAAGAAACCACTATGGTTCTCAAAGGACGTGGCAGTGAAGGTTCAAGAGAAAAAGAAAGCATTCAGGAAGTACAAGGAATCACAGGAGCAGGACAGGGAACTGTATCAGTTAAAGCAAAAGGAAGCTGGGAAGGCAGTCAGAACAGCAAAGGCCCAAACCAAGGAAAAGATAGCCAACTTGGTTAAGAAGGGGATAAAACCTTTTATAGGTACACCAGGGAGTGAAAGAAGACCAAGGGAGGGCTAGTGAGGCTTAATAAAGAGGAGGGAGGGTGGGCAGAGGGTGACTGTGAAAAGGCAGAGATACTAAATAAATATTTTTGCTCAGTATTTACAAAGGAAGTGGGGGAGGTACCTAAAACAAACAGTAGAAATACTCTGGATACAGAAGTTTACAGAAGAAAGGGTTCTGAAAGAACTCTTAAAACTGAAGGTGGACAAAGCAATGGGGCTTGATGGGATTCATCCCAGAATTCTAAAAGAACTAAGGGTAGAACTAGTGACACCACTGATTACCCTCTTTAACAAATCATGGGAGGATGGGGTGGTACCCGAGGACTGGAGAAGGGCAGATGTGATTCCCCTTCACAAAAGTGAGAGCAAGGCAGAAGCAGAAAACTACAGACCTGTTAGTTTAACCTCAGTGGTAGGGAAAATGATGGAATCACTTCTGAAGGAAAGAATTGTTGAGTATCTAGAGGCCAGAGGGGCTCAGGACCCAAGGCAGCATGGATTCACAGCGGAAGGTCATGCCAGACAAATCTAATAGATTTCTTTGACTGGTGACCAAAGTAGTAGATATGGGAGGGCTGTGGACATGGCCTACCTAGACTTTAGCAAGGCATTTGACACAGTCCCACACAAAAGATTAATATACAAGTTAGCCAGCCTGGGAGTGGGTCCCAAGATGACAGCCTGGGTAAAGAATTGGCTGGAGAATAGGACACAGAGAGTAATAGTAAATGGAGTCCACTCTGAAGAAAGGGGGTTACTAGTGGGTACCGCGAGGGTTCAGTATTAGGGACCGTCCTTCAATGTCTTTATAAGCAACATTGCAGAGGAACTGAAGGAAAAGTATGTCTCTTTGCAGATGACACTAAGATCTGCAACAGAGTTGATGCACAAGGTGGGTGGAAAGGATGAGAAGGGACTTGGCAAGGTTAGAGGAATGGTCAAATGTATGGCAGCTTAGATTCAATGCTAAGAAGTGCAAGGTAATGCACCTGGGAAACAAAAACCCAGGGGAAGAGTACACAATGGGGGTGAGATACTAACAACAACAACAATGGAAAGGGACCTGGGGGTAGTCATATCAGATGACCTAAAGGTGGGCAAGCAATGTGAGAGGGCAGCAAGGAGGGCTGGGGAGATACTGGGATGCATAGGGAGAGGCATCACCAGTAGAAAACAGAAAGTTATTATCCCTCTGTACAGACAGTTGGTGAGACCTCATCTGGAGTACTGCGTGCAGTTCTGGAGACCCAGTATCTGCAAGTACGTAGACAGGATGGAGGCTGTCCTGAGGAGGGCAACTAAAATGGTGCAGGGTCTGCACCGGAAGACATATGAAGAGAGACTTAAGGAGCTGAATATGTATAGCCTCGAGGAAAGGAGAGAGAGAGAGAGAGAGGGGGGACATGATAGAAACTTTCAAGTATCTCAACGGAATCAACAAAGTCCTAGAGGGTAGCATCTTTCAAAAAAAGAGGTGTGCAAGAACAAGGGGGCACAATTTGAAGATAGAAGGGGGGAGGCTCAGAGGTAATTTAAGAAAGTAATTTTTCACAGAGAGGGTTGTGGTTGCATGTAATGGCCTTCCGGAGGAGGTTGTGGAGTCAAAAACAGTGGTGGAATTCAAGCATGCATGGGACAGTCATAAGGCAATTCTAGGGGGTTGGGGTAGGAGGAAGTAGGCTGCTGGTTAACTAGGATCTGCAGCTTATCCATAGGTAGGAAATGGGCAAACTGGGTGGGCCAAGTGGTCCTTCTCTGCCGTCAAAATCTATGTTTCTATATGTTTCTATGTTTCTATAAAAAACAGAAAGAAATGTTCAGAGGAGTGCTGATAGCACTTGGGTGAGGTTGCTGGTGCTGAGTGCTTAGTATTCAGAGTACCTTACTTCAGCAGTTCCCGATCCTCCAGAGTGGTGATCCTAGTCACAGATGTGTTGGGAGTTGGACTGGCCTGGTCAACACTCTCCACCTCAACAACTCAGTTCCAGACCATCACATCAAAGTCAGCAGGGCACCATTCAAGTAACAGGTATAATATGAAAGGGTTCAAGGACACTCAGGACTATACAACTGTAAAGACAATGTGGCCCCCTTCCTCCCCAGTCACTGATCAGACATCATGGGCAGGAACTCCAGGAATCCAGCCCTTATCAGTCCGCTCCCCTCAGTACGTGTAGTTTGGAGACTGTTGGCAGGAGACAATGTCTCTCCCTTCTCGTCTAGGCACTGTAATTTGGATGGAATGATATACCCAAGGGATTTGTGAAAAACTGTCACACAAAAATATGAATATGGTTTCTATGTTTATCCTTACAACTTGGCTAGTATCATAAGTAAGTGATTGGTAGAGGAAGGTTTACCTTGAAATTACAGAGATCAGGGCAGATACAAACCACAACGAGAACTTTGGGCACTATTATTGCCAGCTTCTTTCCCCACTTCTGACTATTGTACATGAGGTAATTTCCATTTGAAGGACACTTCCATCTGCAATTTTATTGGGGGGGGGGGGGGGGCCTTTTTTTTTTCTGGTGTTCGCGTACTGATTTTTGTCTCTGTTATGTTTTTGTTTTTGCTTTACTATTCTTTCTTTGGGATTTACAATTTTTTAGGTTGTACCATTGTTGTTTTTCTTGCTTCGTACTGTACTTTTTGATTTCCTTTTTAGTTTGTGCTATTTCACTTTAATATATTTAATCTGGCTTGATTTTTGATTGTTGCTTTATTTTATTAGTTTGTGTGTGATGCAATTTATTTGATTGGTGTGCATATATTTGTTTGAGTTCCTCATTTTTGGTTTGTGTTATTTTACATTATACAATAGCAAGAAAGAATCCTGAACTCTGATTGGTCAGTGTGTGCCTGTGACAGTGACGATATCTCAATCACAGTATTGATTTGCCAATTATTTGTTTGATTTTCTCTTAAGAAACAAAGATATACTGCCTCACTAAAAAATCTGCTAAAAACATTTTTAAATTGTTTTATTTTGTATAAAGTTGAGCCACTGTATAACTGCAATAAGGCACTCCAAGGTGTGAGTTATTGTGTAATAACGTTACTCCTGGGGTGATGGAAGCACTTGGCCTTGCCTCATGCTTCAAACCACTCTGGGAGTGATGTTATTATACATGACACACACCTTGTCATGCCTTATTACTTAATTAGTATATTCAATTTGGCTTCATTGTTGGGTGTTGCTTTTTTTTTGTGTGTTGCAATTTATTTATTTAATTTGTGTGCATATTTTTTGCTTGTATTTTGCACTTCAAGGTCACTGTAGCAAACAGCCACATACTGTACACTGCTGAAGAAGTACTGCAGTTGATTAAGTGCCTTCTGTCAAACCATTTCCCAGTATGTTTGTCAATGAAACTGTTGCCAGTCTCCATGTAACAACAAAACTTACCATGGCTACAACAATAAGTACCAGAGGGTGACAGGTTTCTGTGTGGCTGTTATCCATTAAGAAAACTTTCCATTGCAACTGCAAAACTTGATAAAGAAAGTGCCTTATCTATGTGAGTTTTTTGGGAGACCTGAAAACAAAATGATGCCTGAAATAGTGCATGTTTGATGATGCTGATAATACTGTGTGAAACTTACAACTGTTAGCAACAATAAGTACCAGAGGGTGATGGATGTCTATGTGGCTGTTAGCCATTGTAAAGCATACCACTGCAATTGCAGAACTTGATAAAGAAAATGCCTCATCTATGCATGTTTGTTGGGAGAACTAAAAACAAAATGATGCCGGAAATATTGAATGTTTGGTGATGCTGATAATACTGTCTAATGAGAAATGTAATTATGACAGCAACTGTTTTTTTAGCCGTAGGTGGCACTATTTATTAAGCCAAAAAATCTTTTTTAAGTCTATGAAAATTATGGACTGCATGTATTTCAGAATCAGTAAGAGGAGAGGACATTATGCATATTTACTTTTTTTAATGCGTTATACTTTCCTCTTGTAGCCCTTTTCTTGGGTTGGTCCTTGTGTCCGAGCCTTTTTAATTTGTTTGCCTTTCCCCCCACTTCCCCCTTTTCCCTTCATTTCTTGTTTAGTATTTACTTCCTTCCTTCCTTTTTATCAACTCCCTTCCCATTTTTTTCTTCCTTATGTTGAGTGGTTCACACAAGCTACGTATTATCTGCGCTGGACTCTTCATTCTGGTGCATAGATGAATTCCGTGGTGTTTTGAGTAATTTTTGAATGTAGTGACTTAAGTTTGAACTTGTCATAGTGAGCATAATTTTTCACACAGCTACTTTAAATGGTACGTATTTATACATGAACTCTACTGATGATGCCAGCCTTGACAAAATGCATTTCAGCAAGCGCAAAACACTGGCAGTTAGGAGTCCATGTTGTTATTTAGGTTTGTAAGCCAAGCTCCTGTGTCCACAATCATTTCATTATAAATAGAATAATAGATAGATGAGGGTGTATTACAAGGCAGTAAGACCATTGAGAGATTTTGGGGACTTTGAACCTCAAGTGGAAGCTCGAGAGGTTCCCAAAGTCCCCAAATCCTTGAGATGCTCTTACTGCCGTGAAATACGCCCTCATCTGTTTGTAATGTTTTGTAATATATGGAGCCATGTAAAAATTATCTTTTCCTGTGGGACGTCTGACTTTGCGCTGTGCTGACTGGCTGAAGGCTCTGTCTCACTCGCTCATCCCCTGCCCCATCGTGTGTCCGTTACATTTAAATTTGGCATTTTTGTTCTGAGGCAGTAAGTACTACCTTTCCCTGTTGTCGTTCTTCAGTGAATGGAGGATGTAGCAGATAATTCAGTGATTAAATAGAAAAGCAAAGAAATATGGGTGACCATCCACAAAACGCCGGGAAACAGCCGCCATGTTTTAAAAGTTGATCTGCCCACCCCACAGAAGAAAGCTGCCAATAAGAAGACACGCAGTTGCTTCGGAAACGTTGCACCTTGACAACTGGTCTGTGTGGCAAGCAGAGTGGGACATGCGCAGTGTCATTTCTGTGATAATACTATCATTCAGAACTGAAACTATGGTATTATCACCTCTGAACGATAGTATTATCAGGGAGCAACAATGGTATTATCACTTTGGCTACTGTTGTATTACCGGGATTGTTTTGTAAGGGATACTATAGTATTATTTGGCCATCTCCACATATTACAAACCTGTTATAGTTTATCATGAAATGCAGGCACTCACACATAATCTCTGTGCCAACTTAAGAACATTGCTTCATACACTATGTCCTACATTCTTCATTCATAATGCTGTTTCGAGAAGTCCATTACCTACAGGCAAATGTATGGATATCTGTACACCCACAACTCCTGTACCTTCTTCCCCACCTCTCTCAGCATGTGTGGTCCAGGCAATCAGACTTACTAGGGACAACCCATTGGTATGATTCACTGTGCAAACCCCCGGTGTCCCTAGGCCCATACAGTCAACAACAGACCAAATCCAAAGAGGTCCTCTCCACTTCTCCTTCCCTTGTCCTCAGAGCCCTTTTGTAGGTTAAAAAGGACTGCCTGACTGAGGATAGTACAAACGGTGTCTTTTCTTTCAGTTCAACTGGAGCTTGCTCTTCATCAGTCTCATCCTCAGAGGGAACCAGAGAAAGACGTGTTTGGGCCACTCAAATCAATAGTTCAAGCAGCTTAAGTAGCTGCTTTGTGCATTTAACAGTCTCACTCAAGTCCTGCTAAGGCTCTGCAGGCTCTGAAACCTCCCCCATTACTTCTGCCTTGGCCATAGACAAAGGTTAATCCAGTCCCCCCTCCAACAACAATCTCCTCCTCCTCTTCCTTGATCATGACATCTGGCATCTCTCTGGGTTTGAAGATCTCCTCAACCTTCTTATCTCAAACACCAGCAGGAGATGGCTAGGTGATGGAACTGGCTCAATCACTTTCTCTGGTGTCACCTCAGCAGGTCTGCCATCCCTCACAGATGAAGTAATTGTAGTGGCTGATGACTGTGCAGTTGGTGAAAGCAACAGTAAGGCTGTGATGGGGCTCCAGTGGTGAGGGTAGAAACCATCTGTTCCCCAACAGCAGGTCAACTTGGTGAATATTGAAGATACTGCCCCTACTCCCTTAAGAGAGACAAATGGCACAGTCTGGTAGTTTGCTGCAGGCATCCATGCAGAGTGCTGTATTTCTTCTTGGTAATGGTTTTCCCCTTCACTAATCCAGGGAAACCAGGATTCAGACCTGGAGGTCATCCTTGATGTCTGGATATCCAAGGGCACACACATAGGGGACTTACCACAGTGAGCAAATCATGAGGGCTGAAACATATATTCCTGGTAGCTCACATGCCCTACAGAATATTTGCATTACCATACCTATCTCTTCTGTGACAATAGAAACATAGAAACATAGACTTTGACGGCAGATAAGGACCACTAGGCCCATCTAGTCTGCCCATTTCCCTACCTACAGGATAGGCCGCAGATCCTAGTTAACCAACAGCCTATTTCTTCCTACCCCCCACAAGAATTGCCTTATGTCTGTCCCATGCATTCTTGAATTCTCCCACAGTTTTAGACCCCACAACCTCCTCAGGAAGGCTGTTCCATGCATCCACTACCCTCTCTGTGAAATAATACTTCCTCACATTGCCCCTGAACCCCTCCTTCTATCTTTAAATTGTGTCCTCTTGTTCTTGCAAGTCTCTTTTCTGAAAGATGCTACCCTCTTGGACTTTGTTGATTCCACTGAGGTACTTAAAGTTTCTATCATGTCCCCCTCTCCTTCTTTCCTCAAGGGTATACATATTAAGCTCCTTTAGTCTCTCCTCATATGGCTTCTCTTGCAGACCCTGCACCATTTTAGTTGCTCTCCTCTGGACTGCCTCCATCCTGTCTATGTCCTTGCGGAGATGGGGTCTCCAGAACTGGACACAGTACTTCAGATGGGGTCTCACCAACTGTCTGTACAGAGGGATAACAACTTCCTTTTTTCTGCTGATGATGCCTCTCCCTATACACCCCAGTATACCCGCAGCCCTCCCTACTGCCTTCTCACATTGCTTGCTAACCTTAAGGTCATCTGATATGATTACCCCCAGGTCCCTTTCCTTTTTTGTTGTTGTTACTACCTCCCCCCATTGTGTATTCTTCCCCTGGGTTCTTGTTTCCCAGGTACATTATTTTGCACTTCTTTGCATTGAATTCTAGCTGCCATACTTCTGACCATTCCTCCAATCTTGTCAAGTCCCTTTTCATCCTTTCCACGCCTCCTTGTGTATCAACCCTGTTGCAGATCTTTGTGTCATCTGCAAAAGGCATACTTTTCCTTCCAGTCCCTCTGCAATGTCACTGATGAAGACATTAAAAAGGACTGGACCCAATACTGAACCCTGCGGTACCCCCTAGTAACCCCCCTTTCTTCAGAGTGGACTCCATTTACAATTACCTTCTGTGTCCTGTTGTCCAGCCAATGTTTTACCCAGGCTACCACCCTGGGTCCCACTCCCAGGCTGGTTAATTTGACTATTAATCTTTTGTGTGGGACTGTGTCAAATCCCTTGCTAAAGTCTAGGTAGGGTACTAAAGGGTACAAGAGTACAATATCATCAGACTAGCTACTAGATAGACCACCCCCACCTACAGCGGAGGGTTCTCAAGGAGGCCTATTTGCAACAGGAGCATAGAGGACGAGGAGAAACGAAGTTAGCTGACTGGGAATTAGATGGACAGATGGGTGGGGGGAGCTAGTGGGCAGGGCAGTTGCAGCTATATTGGTCTAGCAGCCAAGATTTGAGGTTGTGTTTGAAATTACTATGAGTGTTGGAAGATCTAAGTGGGATGGGCAGGCCATTCCACAGAGAGGGGGCTGCAACTGAGAGAGTTTTTCCACCCATATTAGTGGCAGTTCTAGCTACTATGAGGGTGAGAACAGCATTGGAATGGAAGTTCCTAGTCAGAGTTTTAAAACTGAAGAGGGTGGAAAGAGGAGAGTTATTAAAGCTTCTAAGGGTGGCATCCACGAGACAGCCAAGGGTAGAGTCAAAGTGCCCTTGCAAAGAGAGACAGGCTAGGGAGTGGTACAGGGCACAGTGGTGTGTAGAGTAAGGGGCTGATAGGGTAAAGAGACAAGCATTGTTATATGCTACTGAGAGTCTAGGCCAAAGGGTGGTTGAGACTCTTAAGTAGATAGAGGAACAATAGTAAAAGATAGGGATAAGACTGCCCATGATGATAGCAAGGCAGGCTTCCTTGGTAAGATAGAACTTTAAATGATACGCAGCACCCAGCTTCTGATTAATCCTGCCCATGTCCTTCCCTTGAGTAGGAGTCCTGTAGATCACATCTAGTCATACTGCTGCGCCTAACTGCTTTCCAGCATGACCCACAGGACCTCTGCCTTCCCCTTGTTTTTACTGTCCTTCTGTTGCCATGATATTGTCCTTCACATAAAGTATAACCCCGCCCCCCACCACCATTCCTGTCTTTTCTAAAAAGTCTATACCTGGGATAACCAATTCCCAGTCCTGGTGCGCCATCCACCTGGTCTACAATATGGCTACCAGGTCCAATCCCTTATGCCCCATCATGGCCTCTAAGTCCACCAATTTATTTCCCATACCCCTGGCATTGGTGGACATTCCCCTCCACCCTGTTCCTCCCTCCTTATTTTGCCCAATCCCTACCTCCCCTGACCCCTCCTGCGGGGGAGTGCTGGCATGTCCAGGCCCTTTGGTTGTGTCCACATTCCTTTTCCTTACCTCGCACTTCCATACCCCTAGTTTAAACCCCCCCTCCTAAGACTATATATATATATGTATATATGTATAACATTGTAGTCTTCAGCTTAGTGCCCTAGCTCATTCCATCAAATCTATGGGTGGTAAAATACACATTGCTGATTTTTATATTCGGTTCTGAATATACATTTGAAGTACAATGATGTCAATAATGAAAATAATGTGTTTTTCAGTGGTATAAAGGGATTTTACAGCTGGAATACTGCAAATGACGTCAGTCAGGGAAAATGCGTAATCTAGATTTGTTTTGTTGCCTCACTGTGATTTAATCAAGTCCTCCCCAAACCTAAACTTCACACAAACAGCGAATGAAAACAGGCTGACGAACTGGAAAATGCACACTGAGAGACTAGAAGGAAGTTTGAAGAATGTTGTGGAAAATGATACATTTTAGAAGAATATTCTACAAAACCTTCAGCAAGACAAACAGAATCTACCAGCTAATGTGATCCCTAGTTCAATGAGCTTTGCTGTTTTTTATATTCAGTACTGAATATACATTCGAGGTACAGTGATGACAGCAATGAAAAATGTGTTTTTCAGTGGTACTAAGGGATTTTACTAGTTGGATTACAGCAGGTGTCTAGAGCCTTGGAAAATATTCCATCTAGGTCTGTTTTGCTGTCTCGCTCTTTTAATTAGGTCCCCAAAACCAAACTGCTAAAAAAAAAAAAAAAGAGAGCGAGAGAATGACAACAGACTGATGAAATATATTTGTAAATGTGTATGTTGTAATCCGGGTGCAATAGACACAGAGGAAAAATAATTCATCCCCTGAAAATGGAAAATGCTTCATGAGAGACATTAGAGCTTAGATCTGATTTCATCTCAAAGTTCAGAAAGGCTCACCACAACTATACTTATTTACTCCTGCCATGTACTTTAGTAATTGTCTCTCTGAAGTGCTGGCAGAAGGAAGGAAAATATCAATACATCTGTTTGACAATTTGGCAGATATTTCAGTGACATCTTTTGGATTTATCAGTTTCATTGCCTCGCCCGCTATGGCTAATGTGGCAAGACCACTTAGTCTGTCCTAACCATTTGTGTTTCTCAAGTATGTTTTTCTTGTTTTAGGGCACTGAATGACTACTGACAAGAACATACAGTAACTAGCATTCTGTAGGAAGTGCAACAGTACCCAATTTGTGAATACCAGGGAATGAAGCCCTCCTTAATTCATCTCATCTCTCTCAACCTCACCCCGTCCTCCTCACTCCCACAGATCTACTGATACTCATATTTTGGTGGTCCCCTGCAGCTCCACACTCATGGGACAGTGACTTTTTCTACCACTTCCCTAAAGTATGGAACTCCCCCACCAAATACACCACTCCTCCTACTACTACTACTCCCTTGGATCTTCCCTACACAACTACCTCTCCTCTAGCTGCTCCTGCTTTAGTCTACCTTAACTTCCTCCATAACTCTGCTCCAGTTTATTTCACCTCAAATCTCACATCCCTCAGATTTAGTCACCATTGCCTGTATCCCTCTTCTCTGTTACCTACCCTTACTTTCTTCCTCCCTCCTGTCCTTCCTACCTGTTATCTTCTCTCCCTCCCCTACCTTTGCCTTGTTCCACCCCACGGCAGGGTGGTTCTCAGCATCCTGAAGGGGCCAGATCTTGGCATGCCTCTTATTTTATATTATCTTCTCTCCTCCTCCTCGGTCTTTGCCTTGTTCTGACCCCTGGCGGGGTTCTCAGCATCCTGAAAGAGTCAGATCTTGGTATGCCTGTCACCTCCCTTCCCCTCCCTTTCTTTCCCCTCCTACTCCCCCACCTCCTTCCTCATCCTCTCCACTACTCTGTACTAAACTGCTTGCCTCTAAATCTCCTTTGCACTTGTTGAATAGTCACACTTTTGTTGTACCGAAGCTAATTGTACTGTTGGTTGCCTCTGCAAACCAACTTACCTTAGACCAAATCTTTATGTATCCCATTGTTTACTTATACTGCCTACGTGTTTCATGTTGTACACAATCAATTGTGAATTTTGTGTTAATGTATCAATCTCTGTAATCTATCCTCATGTTCCCTCCCAAGTCACACCGTGAGATGAGCAACTTGTTTTTCAGTGTGCCCTCCTGGTGAAACATTTCAATAAAATAAATAAATGCAATGATTCAAGCAATGAATAGGTGTTCTGAGGACATTTTTTCAGCAGGCAGATATTCAATAAATGTTAGTACTGCAATGGCTTCTTCTTCAGGAAGCTGTACTCTATAGTGATTACACATAATATTTGGGCTGGGATACTGGATGAGCATTTGCATGCGCTAAACAAGTTAGTGACTAGCTAACACCACTTTGTGGGTCCAAAGCCAAGCGGGAACACAAAATACCATATTGAATGGCATGGTTAGTAAGTCATTAACCGTTTGCATCCAGACCTAAAATATGCCAATATGGCTCTGCAAAGCAGCTGATAATGCCATGCATATAGCTGCACTGCCATATTGGCAGGTTTGGACAGGTGGTAAGTAGCCATCAGTGCTGCGCTAATTACTGCCTCCCCAAACCATGTCTTATGACCTGTCCCCATAATCGTGGCCTCCAATCCCCGAACACTCAACTATATAGTAGTTGTAAATATCCCTGGCGTCCAGTAGTCCCCCCATCCCCTGGGTTCAGTTTCCTCCCATCAATACAAACTCAATCATTCCCACCTGTCTAGTGGTCCCTCTCCTCACAAGTTTGAATCCCTCCAGTCTCCATGCCCCCAGGTTGGACACCCAGAACCACCTGCCTTCACTAGCATGCCCCCCACCCCCTGGCAACCAGCACAGACCTTCTGCTAACCTCTAGGGCCAGCCACTGACTAACATTTCATGATTGCACACCAACTGTAATAGAAACGTAGAAACATAGAATTTGACAGCAGATAAGGACTGCTTGGCCCACTCAGTCTGCCCATTTCTCTACCTAATGGATAAGCTGCAGATCCTAGTTAACCAGCAGCCTACTTCTTTCTACCCCCACCCCCTAGACTTGCCTTATGGTTGTCCCATGCATGCTTGAATTTAACCACTGTTTTTGACTCCACAACCTCCTCCAGAAGGCCGTTCCATGCATCCACAACCCTCTCTGTGAAAAAATACCTCCTTACATTACCTCTGAGCCACCCCCCCATCTTCAAATTGTGCCACCTTGTTCTTGCACACCTCTTTTTTTGAAATATGCTACCCTCTTGGACTTTGTTGATTCCCTTGAGGTGCTTGAAAGTTTCTATCATGTTCTCCCTCTCTCTCCTTTCCTCGAGGCTATGCATATTAAGTTCCTTCAGTCTCTCTTCATATGTCTTCCAGTGCAGACCCTGCACCATTTTAGCATTTAGCCATTTAGCATTTTAGCAGACCCTGCACCATAATCAGCTGTGAGTACAGTAGGAGTGTAATCACAAAATGTCAGTCACTTTGCCAACCCTGGAGGTGAGCAAAAGGTCTGTTCTGGTTAAGAATTGGGGCATGCAAGGATGAAGTGAGGGGATTTTAAACCCATGGGGAGCAGGAGGAACCAAAAGACACAGGGAATAATTGGGTTTGTATTGGAGGGGCGAGTTAAACCTGTGGGGCAGGAGGGACCATTGGACACCAGGGATATTAATATCTTTACAGTCAGAGGTATACAGGGGAGTGGGAGGGACCCCTGGATGCCAGCCAGGCAGTCAGTGTGTTGTATCTAGATTTATTAAGGTCTTTGACTCAATTACTTCTTCCAGAGGAGCCCTGGAGACTGATGCTCAGTGTGGAGCAAGCTGCCTCTACTCTGTTGAAGCCAATGCCCCAGGTCTGGCATGCCCCACTGGCAGTTCACTGTTGCAGCTAAGGTGCCCCTACACTATTCTCACTCTGACTGGTTTCTCTCCCTCCCAAAATCCTCTTCTCCTTTCTCTGGTGTCCCTTTCATACTCCACATTCTGGCCACCAATCCTGTCTAACCTGTCTGTCAGCCATTCCCCATGTAGAATGATTGAATGAGCATAATCCTCCTGTAACTATTTGCATGGAATGTATAACCTGTCACCTAGGCTCCATCCCTTTTTCTTATCATCAGAAAATAACCATTTATTTCTCCCATTAAATAATTTATTTCAAAATAGGTTAGGCCCACTATTCTGACTGAAAATCCCTAACTTTTAGCTTTAAGCAAAATTTGATCCGTCAAAACAGTACCTTGGGAATTCCTTTCTACCTCTCTCAGGGCCTACAGTAAGGCAAACAAGATGCTGGGGTGTATAGGAATGGGTACTGACGGCAGAAGGAAGGAGGGATTACTACCTTTCTATAGAGAACAGGTGAGGCCCCACCTGGAATACTGTGCCCAGTTCTGGTGTTTTATCCTGAGGAAAGATAAGTCAGGCTGGAATCAGTGCCACGTATGGTGACAAAAATGATTCAGGGTCAGCAAGGCAGATCTTATGAGGATTAACTCAAGTTACTAAACATGTACTCGCTAGAGGCCAGATGAGGGGGGGAGATAATGATAGAGACCTTCAAGTTCCTGAAAGGGATGAACATGGTAAACTGTGATGAACTATTCAGCATTAATAGCAGATCAAAAATATGGGGGCCTGAGTAGAAACTGATGGGTGGGTTCAAGAGGACATAAGAAAGTTTTATTTTACAGAAAGAGTGGCAAAGCCATGGAACAATCTGCCAGCTGGTGTGGTGGGTGCCAAAACTATCAATGGTTTCAGATGTGGCTGGGATAAAGTGAAGGGCTTAGCAGTTGCTCAGGATGGTAGCAGTAGGGCACGGAACATTATGGTGGCTAGCATGGGTTAGAACCCTGTATGGACAATAGAGCTTGTGTTTGTTAGGGTTTTATGGGCAGACTAGATGGACCAATGGCCTTTTTCTGCCATCATTGTCTATGTTTCTATGTCTTGCCTTATAGATTTCCATGTACTCTGACTCCACACTCAGTTGTGAACAGTTTCACACCAGCTCCTCACACAATCTAACAAAATAGCCATTGGCATACGCTGTGCCTTCTGCTTGTTTTTAGTAAGCATCATTCTCTGCCTCCTCCCTGGTTTTCCTGTATCCTGCATTTGGCCCATATGAATGCTTGGGAGTGAGACCTTTCATGTCCTGCCTCCTCCTTTACTTCTTTGACTCCATACCTCTTAACCTCTCAGCATAAGGAGTAGCATTGGCCTTTAATATGCAGAGCAAATGGTCAGACCGTATAGCATGTTTTCAGTTTAAGGAATAATAAGTTCAAGAATAGTGAACTCCAAACAGTACTGTTTCTATCTAGTTAGTTTACACATGTGTAATAGTTCATATGTCCAGCAATAGTTACAATGTTACAAAAAACACCCGTAAATCTTCACACGTGGTAAGAGTAAATCTGAGTGTAGGATGCATGGCATTATGTGAAATGCATAGCAGTTGAGAGTTACCGAATGCTTGCTACCATTGTGGCTCTTTATGAACAGCAGTAAGGCTGTATTTGTCCTGCCACTTCCTATGGTCTTTTATTTAATACTTAAAGTGGCGGTGTGGGTGGGTCAGCAGAAGTAAGTGCTTTTCCTTTGTTTTCTTCAGATTCCTCTCCTGTTTTATCGTGTTTTCTGTTACACTTTTTATGCCATATTTTCAACTTCACTCACCTAGATTTTTTTTCTTTGTGCTCTATCATTCTGACTTGAATTCAACTGAAGTTGTGCCGTGGGTGGGTAGCTAGAGGCATGTGCTTTCAGTCAGTGTTTTTGGAAAGTTCTTTAAATATAATTTTTGTTAGTCGAGAGTGATGGAACTAGCTGGGCAGAATATTGCAACCTCTTGTGGGTTGAGTGATTCATTGTGACCTGGGAAACAAATATCTTTTTGGGGGGTTGGGGGACTGACTAAGGCATGTGTAAGATAGAAGATTTAAGGGGCTAGTTAACTATCAGCCATAAGTTGAAAACCAGAATGAAAGAGAGATTAGCATGCCTAACCAACTTCAAATAAGAAGGGATTAACCCATAACAGGGTATGGGTTTATTGAGCATTAATCCAAGCCAGGGGGCAGTTGGAGTCACGAGGCAAAGTCGAATGACTTCAACCACCCAGGCGTGGATTAATGCTTGGTAAACCCATACCATGGAGTGGGTTAATTCTCTTATAAGATGGGTAATGTTATGTTAGAGTTCTACCTAAGGAAATAGTAAAATAAAGCCCTGTGAACATGCAACTGTGGGTATATCAGGGATTAATTAATGGTCAGGTGACCTGTTTGGATGAATCAGAAGACAGTATTTTTGAAACCCATGTTACAAAGTCTTTTATTTACTACTTAAAGTGTCAGTGTGTGTGGGTAGGTAGAGGGCAGTGTTTTCAGTGTCTTGTTATTGCTTCAGTGGTTGTTTATCTTGTAGTAGAGGGGAGCATTGTCCAAGCAGAGGCCCAGTAGGTGGGGTCTTACATAATACAGGTGTTCAGAGATAGAGAATGAGAGAGTATTTCCAGGCTGTGAGGCACAAGGAAGTATAATAGGGTGCTTCCCACAGGTCTAGTAAGTCATGTACAGGGGGCAGGCCACCCAGGTCAAATTAAGAGACACATCACTCCAGTAGGGTGAAGTAGGTCATAAGTGCATCATACTCCATAATCAAGCTCATCAGTAGCACACATGAGCACCATTTTGTTGGGGGAGCAGATGGGAGGGAAGGCTGCTCAGTTGCAGACAGTGTGGTGTTATTGTCTTTCAGACACTGCTCTGGATGCATGTGGGATGTACAGTGGTTAGAAGAAATGAGGCTTTTACTGATGAGGTTGCAGCCCTCAGGGGTGAGTGAGGTTCCTGAAGAGCACCTTAGGGCAAGGGGCCATGGACGCTATAGCTCCATTACCCCACTGACACCCAGGATCAATGCAGATGAATGGACTATAGAGAGATATGGTGAGAAGAAGGAAGGGGGTACTACATTGTGGAGGACTTCCATGGTAGAGATCAGGATCTGGTTTTTGCCACTGACAGAACCAGATCAGGCTGCTTAACCCAAAAGGGAAGCAGCACTGAAATTCCCAGGACAACACTGTAAAAGTGTGTGCAAAAAGGGGTGGGACATCGCAGGATCAAGAGGAGGATTCTAGTACTGGGAGATTCTATAGGCAGAGGAAAGTGGAGGCTAGTGTGCACAAATGGCTGGGAGGAAAGAACTATCAACTGCATGCTAGGGACAATGATGAACAGAGTGCTTCTTCTGCTGGAGAAGCCCATAAAGGATGACAAGCCAGATTTGGTGATTCATTCAATGGCAGCATAGATAAGGTAAAGAACAGCTTCCTAAAACTATGCAAGAGATTGAGAGTAGTTGCGGAGATAGTAACTTTCTCAGAGGTCCTACCAGTGCCATGTGAGATTTAGGACAAACAGGAGAAAACTAGGAATTTCATCACAGGTCTAAGGGGATAGTGTGGGAAAAAGGCATTTTTCTTTCTGGGGGATTGTGTAATGTTATGGGAGATTATTTGCTAGGCATGTAGACATCTAAGCAGGGAAGGCATGAACATTCTGCAGTAGAAGACAGATGTGGGGATTAGCAAGTACTTAGAGAAGGGAAGCAGTACTGACAAGTATGTCTTGAAGTCACACACACACACGTGCATGCAATGGCTCCCAGCATACACATGTGAACAGTATCTCTCCCTTGAGCAGTGTCAGACATGGAAGGAAATTAAGGAGGGGACACGAAAATAGTAGGGAGAAGGAGAGGATAGGAAGAGGCAGCAGTTAAGGAGGGAAAGACAATCTTGGCTTGTGGAAGGTGGTTTTAATTAAAGCTAGGAGTCTCAGGAGCAAAAAGAGGTCATTCAGGTAGTGGTGGCAGAAGCCCAAATGGAGTTGATTGCAGTCACAGAAACATGAACAATGCAGAACCATGACTGGGACCTCACTATCTGGGATATGCCTTATTAAGAAGGAATCAGGGTACTGGCAGGCAGAGAGAAGGCACTTTAATATCTAGGACAGCATTAAGGTAATGGAAGTCAAAGACCTGGAAGAGGGACAGAAATAGTGTGGTTGCAGCTGGTTGTTGCAAATGCAAAGTACCTCAGCATGGGGTAGGCCTATAGGCTGCCAAACTAGTCTGAAGAAGGGGACAGGTAGCTGGGGGAGCAGATAAGTGCTACCTCCTTAGGGAACATATTACTTGTAGGAGATCACAATCTCCCAGATAAGGGATGGGAAACTATTAACAGCTAAGATTGCAAGGAGCCAGAAACGTGTAGGTTCATTAGAAGAGGGATTCCTTGTACAGTGGGTGAAATAATCTACCAGGAAGGGAGCCATCCTTGGCCTGGTTCAATTGAACCATGACAGAGTAGATGAATTTGAGGTATAGGAGCACCTGGGGATGACTTGTCACAACTTGGTTTTATTCACCATTACCCTAGAAGACAGAAGGTTAAAGTCCATCAATGATCTTATACTGCAAAAGAGCAAATTTTGGGAGAATGGTCAAAAACCTCTGAGGCAAACTGAAGGGGTGGAAGGGATAGGAGGCATGGAAAATATACAGGAACTCATTAAGAGTGAGCAAACTACAAGGCAAAGCACCCATTAATATGGTACAAGGAAGACATTTTTTCCAAAGGATAGGCAATAAAAAATTATTCACATGCTGGTGGCTCCCAACAGCAGCTCAAAATTCCCCCAACACTATACATACAGCTTTGTGCTTTTTCATGAGATTTACTTTTAAGAGTTGCCTACTGGAGGTTACTAAAACCTGTCTGAAGGAAGGAAAGAAGACAAACACACAAGTCTCTATGGTTCTCCAGGAAAGTGGGAGAAGCATTCAGGGCAAAGAGGGCTGCATTCAAGACATATAAGGGGATTAATACAATGATAATAGAGAGGCATACTGTACTTTGTGAAAATGAAAGCGGTAAGCAGAGTCATAAGGAGATCAAAGGCAGAGACAAACCTGAGGATAGCGAAGGTGTAAAAGAAAATGACAAGCCCTTCATTTGGATATATCAGAAAAATGAGGGACACTAAGGGGAGTATAGGTTGACTGAAATCAGGAAATGATTGAGTTGAGAAGGATGGGAAGAAGGCAGACATTCTTCATTAGTACTTTTTTCCACTAATAACAATAGAGGCAGGGGGCCCACTCCTAGACTGTGGAAGGCAGGTTAAGGATGGGCAGTGGGAACTGATTTAAACTGATAAAGGTACAGGAGGATAAGATACTTAATAGACTAAGGGCACTCAGGGTGGCTTAGTCACTGGGGCCAGATGGATGACACCTTGGAATGATGAAAGAATTGGGGAAAGAACAAGCAGGGCCTCTGATGGACTTACTGAACCACTCCCTGAAGACTGGGGTAGTCCCAGAGGACTGAAGAAGAGCAGCTGT
Source organism: Neoceratodus forsteri (assembly GCA_016271365.2). Taxonomy (NCBI): domain Eukaryota; kingdom Metazoa; phylum Chordata; order Ceratodontiformes; family Ceratodontidae; genus Neoceratodus; species Neoceratodus forsteri. The sequence goes on along the minus strand of CM057455.1, from coordinate 1,134,048,378 downwards.
GGTCCTCCTTCACAATAGTGGGAGCAGGGAGACATGGGAAACATTAGTCCAGTTTGTTTGACCTCTGTAGTAGGTAAGCTTCTGGAAACTATTGTACGCACCCCCTTCAGAGAGTGCTTACTAATGTGGCCTTCTCCTCCCACTTCTTCTATATTTGGGCCTGGGGGGCTGGCCACCTGTGGGGCAGGTGGAGCTAGTTTGGCCCCCCATGGATTTGTTTGCTGGTTTTTGGCATGTAGGAGAATGCAGGTGGGAGAGAGACACAGGTTAACAGTAGGCTGAAGCTCTGGCTCTGGCCTGGGATTTGGACCTTGGCAACTCGGTGACTGGTTTCTGCTCAGGAACTGGAAGGGTGGTATAGGGCTCTGCAGCTGTGCCGGACTGGGTCAGTGTAGTGGGATCTGCAACCTGGAGAGGATCTGGTGGCCCACCTTGTGCTCTGCAGCACCAAGACAAGAAGAAGCCTAGTCTCAATGTGTGAGGCCTGGATTTGAACAGTGGGGACACTACAGTGGTGATAGTCTGTAGTGTGGGGATAAGAGGTGGTGACAGCCTGCCTGCCCCTTTACCTCGTATGACACTCCATTAAATGTAAAGACAGCCTGTGGGGAGAGAGAGAGGGAGAGAGGAGAGTCCAGTGAGTCTCCTGGATCACCAGTGTTTGTGCTAGGTCCGGGGATGCTGGGGGGCCGGGCTCCATTGCCCTATGTTGCAGGAGGAAAAGGTCCCCTGGAAGTAAATGCTGTAGCCTGTGTGTCCACCACTTGTGAGATTGTGTTAGAGCGGTGTAGGGAGACATACTGTGATTTGCATAGGCCATAGTGTGTGAGTTGTGTATCCTGTGGCCTACACTTTTTGCTGCTGCTCAACTATAGAGCCCCTCAGCTTCAGTAAAGTCCAGCTCCTTGGCTAGTTCAGCAGAAGATGGGTGCCGTGACTTTTTACCACTGATTATGCTGCCTTTCTCCATGCTGTACCCCCAGCTCCTGGGAGCTGCTGTTTAATGTTTTAAACACATTCATTTTGTTTATTCTTTTAATCTGGTTTGGCCTTTTGCTGTTTATGAATTTTCACTGCCTGCTAACATCAATTGCCTCTACTGTTGGAGTCTCAGCTTGCAGTCCTCCTCCCTTCAGGCTCCTTGGTGGATCAAGAAGCTAAAGAAGAAAACCAAACAGGTATGTGCCATCAGTTGTACTTTAAGCTGGATGGACTACTGCAATGTGGGGTGCCCGTCCCCATCCCTTTTCCACCAGGCCCCTAGACATAGATGGGGAGGGGGTCGTATACTATCATTAATGAGCAACTGGTGAGATTTCTTAAAACAAAAGAACTCCGAGACTGGAGACAGCATGGCTTTGTAAAGGGAAGCTAGTGCCATACTAACCGGAGTGTGTTTTTGACTCTGTAATGAGGGCAGCTAATGAACAAGCATTAGGCAATTGATGTGCTGTAGCTAGATTTCAGTAAGGCCTTCAGTTTAGTTCACTTATAGAAGGCTTATCGAGAAACTGGGTGATCTGGCATTGGGGCAACTCCAACAAGGTGGGTAGAAAACTGACTAGCAGAAACGACCCAACAAGTGGTAGTAAATGGGGACCATTCAGAGGTCAGAGAGGGCACAAGTGGGATACCAGAGGTATCAGGACCAGTACTGTATAATATGTTCACCTGCAAATGTGGGAAGGAATCAAGGGGAAAATTTGCCTCTCTGCAGATGATACTAAATTCTGTGGCAGGTTAGATTCCTGGCGACAAGGGCAGGATCTAGGGGACCATCCACATTATTGCCTGGTAGTCACCTGTTCTGCCCTCAGATTGACAAGTACTAACTTATTTGACAGTAAGTACTATGGGTCTAATTTTAACAGGGGCAACCTGTCCCCATTGTAGCTGCAGAACACAAACCTATCTGTAGGAATCCAAAACAGCTAAAACAAATATATAGAGAATATAGTTAGGGTTGCGTAAGGAGCTTAATGTTAAACCTAACTTATAAACCTTAATAACTTTGGCGGTGATTGATGAAATTACCCAAAATGTGGTATGCGTTGTCTTGAAAGCACCTTCAAGATCTGAGAAGTGTCATGATGTCAGCGTGTGTGCTTTCTGAGATACAGAATGTTAATTTTTTTAATGAAAAGGAATGTTTTTTGCAGTACTTATTGCACATCTGTTTGCTCTCTCCTACTGCCTAGACAGTGCAGAACTGTTTTCTAAAACGTTTAGGGTTAAAACAGCCTGTGCCAAGGCAGTACCTTTCCAAGGTTTCATGAAAAAAAACTAATTGACTCCAGAGTTAAAGGATTTAAAGTTTTTTTTTTTTCTCTGAGCATGCTTAATAGGGTTTTTGGATAACCCTGTGATACAACATGAAAATGTTCATGTAGCGAAACTATTTTGCTGTCGCACCACTTAGTTGTCACAACATAGAGAAGGTTTTTGTGTTGTGACAGGTGCCATCCTTTTAACTAAAAAACATGGAAAATACCTAAAATTATGCATTTAAAAAATACAAACTTTAGAGATCTGTGGTGCACTGTAGTGAAGGCTCTTGGAGACAAGGATATACATAGAAACATAGAATTTGATGGCAGATAAGGACCACTTGGCCCGTCCAAAGCTGCAGATTCTAGTTAACCAACGGCCTACCTCCTTCTACCCCCCCCCCAAGTATAATTGCCTTATGTCTATCCCATGCATTTTTGAATTCCCCTACTGTTTTTGACCCCATGACCTCCTCAGGAAGGCGGTTCCATGTGTTCACCACCCTCTCCATGAAAAAAAGATAAATAATACTTTTTCACTTCTTATGTAACATTTATTGCCAAAAATAAAATAAGGCAACTGCAGAACATACTAGATATGACAAAATAACAAAATAAAAATGCTGTCAAACAGGAACAAAGTTTCTTCCTAGTACGTGGAGTAGCCCCTGGATGAATCTAGCCATAGTGTCCAGAAGCAGAGCTGTATCTCCCGTGCCAGCTAGAGGTACACTGCAGTGCTGCTGGCATAAACCATCCTTATATATGTCTGGCTAGAATCCCACTGGTCCATCCCAGTGATGTGTTGGCATCTCATACTTCCACCTCAGTGATGTGTTTGCATATTTAGCATATTTTAACATAACATTAATATATTAAAATTACATAGGCCTCACAACAGCACATCTATACAAAACATTACCCACACAAAACAGTAATTCCCTTTTTTACAATATCAGTTGGTGAAATATATGAACATATGAACATACAACAGAGTCAGCAGAAGAAGGACATTGGTCTATCAAGTCTGCTTATTATTGCAGGGTCCATAGCTTATACCATTGACCTTGCCCCCTGGTCTTCCCATCCTCCCTATCTGCCACCCCTCCCCATGGTCCCATGGGTTCCCCCTTATACCTATCCCAGGCCCTCTTAAAGCCAACCACTGTCTTCTCTGAGACCACTTCCTCTGGCAGTGTATTCCATGAGGCCATCACCCTCTCCATAAAGAAATGCTTTCTAACATCTCTCCTGCACCTCCCCCCCACCAATCTTAAACTGTGCCACCTCATGGCTTGTTGTCTCTGAGCTTGAAGAGACCTTCCCTATCTATTCTGTTCATCCCTTACAAGTATTTGAAGGTCTCTGTCATATCCTCTCTCTCTCTCTCTCTCTCTCTCTCCTCTCCTCTCATCTTCTCCAGGAAGTACATTCTGAGGATTCCCAGCCTTTCCTCATAAGACTTCTCCTGCTGACCCACAATCACTTTGGTTGCCCTCCTTTGGACTTTAGCTAGAAAGCTGATGTCCTTCTTTGGGTTTATTCACCAGTACCTTACCTCATATTCCAAATGCAGTCTCACCAGCGACCTGTACAAGGGCCATATAACCTAACTCTGCCTGCTGCTGATTCCCCTGGCTATGCATCCAACATCCTGTTTGCATTTGCTGGCTTGCTGCTGCCTTTTTGCAGTGCAGGGAGTGCTTCAGGTCACTAGTAATCACCACCTCAGATGCTTTTCTTCCTCCGTTGTTGATACCTGGACCCCCCCCCCAGGTGGTACTCTGTCCTAGGATTTTTGGCTCCAGTGTGCATAACTTTGCACTTCTTGACATTAAAGCCAAGTTGCAAGATCCCAGACCATCTCTCAAGTTTTCTGAGGTCTTCCCATGGGTTCTGTATCCCTTCCATTGTGTCCACCCTCCCACAGAGTTTGTTGTCATCCACAAACAGGCACATCTTGGTTTAATGCTCTCCCCAGTGTTATTTATGAAGAGATTGAACAACACCTGCCCCAGCACCAAATCCTAAAGGACCCTGCTGGTGACTTCCCTGGTGCTGAATAATTCTCCCCCCACCACCACCTGGGTTCTGTCCCTCAGCCAGCTTTCTACCCACCTGGTCATTTTCTCCCCAACACCTAGATCCTCCAGTTTCCTGATCAGCCACCTATGGGGCACTGAATTGAAGGCCTTGCTGAAGTCCAGGTAAATGATGTCCACTGCCCTGGTAACCAGTCAAAGAAGTCAATCAAGTTCATTTGGCATGATCTTCCTCCCACAAATCCATGCTGCCTCTCATTCTGGAAACCATTATGTTCCATGTACCTTACCAGCCTCTCTTTAAGCATGGTCTTCATGAGTTTGCACACAATTGAGGTCTGACTGACTGGCCTATAGATTCCCAGGTCATCCCTGGGTCTGCTGTTGTGGAGAGACACTAGATGTGCCTATCTCCAGTCCTGTGGCACCATGCCCAATTCCAGAGAACTATTGAAGATGCCTGCCAATGGCCCTACAACCTGCTCCATAAGCTTCTTTAGCACCCTTGGGTGTATGCCATCTGGTCCTGGGGAATTGTCCACCTTCAGTACCAGCAGCCTCTCCCTCACTCTATCCACTTCTATAACTATGTCTGTGCTCCCTCCCCCCTTTTGCCTTCTTCCCCCATTTGGTACTGGCCCTTATTTTTCCCTAGTAAAGACAGAGCAGAAGTAATAATTCAATACCTCTACCTTGCTACCTTCTTCCTCCATCCATTCATCACCCTTCTTGAGCCTAACTATGCTATCCTTCTTGTCCATCTTCTAGCTTATGAAGTGAAAGAAGTCCTTCCCTCCCCTCTTTATCTGTTTAGCTATTTCTCATTCCTTCTGTGCTTTAGCTTGCTGCACCACTTTTCCTACTACTTTAGCCAACTTCAGGTATTATTTCTTATCTGCTTCACTCACAGTCGTCCTGTATCTCCTGTAGACCACCCTTTTCTCCCTCACTGGCCTGGCAACCTCAGAGTTGAACCAGATGGATGATTTGGTCCCAGATGTCTTCCACTTAAACCAAACATACTCCACTGTGGCAGCCAGTATTTCTTCCTTGATGAGGATCCATTTTTGGTCCACCCCCATGTCCACTCTGATGCCCTCTAGTTGCAACCTTAGCACCTCCCCCATCTTTTTAAAATTTGCCCTCATGAAATCCAGGATTTTGGTCTCGGTTGAGATGCTTTCCCTGCCCATGTCCAACCTGAACCACACAGTACTGTGGTTGCTACACCTCAGGGGTTCCTTGACCATTTTCTCTGGTACATCCTACCCATTTGTGAACACTAGATCAAGGTTTGCCCCCTCTCTGGTGGGCTCAATAATACCCTGGTCAGAAACCTGGCCCTTGTCGCATCCAAAATCACTTGATTCCAGGCACAGGACATGGCCAGTATACCCAATTCACCTTGGGCAGATTAAAGTCCCCCACAACAACCACCGCCCCCTTTTCTGATGCTTCCAGCAATTGGGAATACAGCTCTGTCTCTTCCCTCCTTCTGTTTGGGCAGTCTGTAGACCACCCCAACCTCACCTTCCTCCCTCTATTGGTTTGGAGCTGAATCCACAACACTTTCACATTCACCTTTTCATTCTCCTCCCTTGTGCATGTTACCCACTCCCTGATGTAAGCCGCCCCCCCACACACACACACACACACATACCCTTTGCCTAATACCCTGTCTCTTCTGTATAACTTGTATCCCAGGATTGAAAGGTCTCAGACATGGTGTGGTGTAGCCCAGATCTCAGTAGTTGCTGGTATGTCTACCTTCCCCTCCACTAAGAGTGCATGCATGTCTAGTACTTGTTACCAAGATTTTGAGCATTGAGTGACACAACCCTCCACCCCAACTCCTTACCTCCCTGCTTGCATTTTGTATCTTTCCAGATCTGCATTTCCCCTGCATTCTCCCCTTCACCCCCGTACTTGGTTGCACCCCTTTGCCTCCTCGCCAGCCTCCCGATCACTACTGTGGTTTGGGGTCTACACTGACCTCTATATTCCAAAGTTTCTGGGCCTGTTGGCATCGCCACCCCTCCCCCCAGCAGTTTAAACTCAGATTGTTGTCTGTGTATTCCCCCAGCTTATCTCTGAGTATATTAGAGCACTGCCTGCTAAGGTGCAGTCTATGCGCTGAATACAGCCTCTTGTCTGACCACGTGCCCCCCGCAGCCCCAGACTCATTTGAACCCTTCCCTGCACCAGCTCCTTAGCCAGTCATTAAACTCTTCTGTTCTCTTTTTTCTGACTCTACTAGCTCTGGGGATTAGAATCACTTTCCCCTACAGTCCCCTGTCAACTCTTTAAACCTACCCTGCACCAACCCCACCTCTTCCCCTGCTAAGTTGTTGGTTCCCGGGGAGATGACTAAAGTTAGGTTTTCCACCAATTTCCCTTACAACTTCCCTTATTCTTGGTTCTGCCCTCCCTGCTACCATCCCCAGCATACAAATCACCATTCCTCTTGTCTTTGGGTCCCCGTTCCTCCCCCAATGGATACTTTTAACTATGGAGCCCCTAATGATTACCACTCTTCCATATCATGCCAGCGTGTTTACTGACCACTTATCTATATCTAGTATACCAGCTGCCTCCCCACTCAGCAACTTCCTATCTGTTCTGGCTATCTTCCTGCCATCACCATCACTGTCCCCTTCCTCTGCTTCTCCAGCTCCTGGAACCTTGATGCCATTCATCTCTGGCTAACCTTGCTTGCTGCCACCCTTCTCTTCCTATCCCATACTCTTAACTCCTCCCTCACCCCATCTGTTACTTCAGCCTGAGTACCTATTCCTCTTTGCCTCCCAAAGCTACTCACTTTTCTCCTCCCCTTACCTCCAGCTTTTGCCTCTGGCTCTCCTCGACCATTCACCCCACCACCTCCCAACTCCCCTAAGCTGGCCAGTATTGTATACCTGTTTGATGAGAGCACCCCAATGCCAGATCCCACCCCTGTTCTTCCTTTTCTAGTCCCTCCCCTTCCCTCCTATGCTGCCCCTCTTACCCTCCTTCCATTTCCCCTTACCACCTACCATTCCCCAGGGTCTAGGAGGAGGAGCTGTCCCTGAACACTGTGGTAACCTCCCTGCTCCCAACCTGTACCTACCATCCACTAGCACCAGGGCTGCCCCTACCTGCCACTTCCTCCACTGCTCTGCCTTCCTGCCCTCCCTTTCTAGCTCCCATCTGAGCATTCTTATCTCTGTCCTGATTTGTTCTGGACTCCTGCACATTGGACAACCTCCCACTCTCCTCACTGTCACCAGAAAGACTGCGGACCCACATCCATTACAGCTTACCATCCTCTCTTCACCATCCTGACTCCCAAACATTCTCACAGTCCTCCATCTCTGCCCTTCCCAGCTGTTCTGCTGCCTGTACCAGCTCCTTTTCCCCCACATCCTCCCTACTCAACCTACCCCAGACCAGCTATGAATCTCTGCTGTTCCACAGTCAGCACTGTTTAGTTTGCAGTTTTCCCTAAGCCCCCTTTTTATTCACTAACCCTCTTGCCTTGTTACCTTATTACAAATGAGGCCTGAAGCGAGACGGAGATCAGCTGCTTTCCTCTACTCTCCTTGCTTTGTATATCCAAGTCCCCTTCCTTGTCACCCTGTACAAATTTAGGTGGACCTTGTTCTCCTGCAGCTCCATACCCTTCTGCAGTGTATGGATTCTACCACCCCATCCCCTTCCTTGCTTACTATGGCCAACATGGCCTGTGGTCTGTCCTACAGACTGCCCTAGGACAGACGCCACACTCCTGCTTTGAGGCAATCATGCTTCAGGGTCACTCACATGAGGGGTCACTTGGACCATTGGGTACTATAAAGAGGCTACTGCTGCCCTATTAACTGGCTGTAGTCACAAGGACTGTTGGGACCCTGAATGGCACTGCGCAATGGCTGCCAATCTCCCACCCTCAGCACGCCCTCTGGTGCATCCACCCTCTTCCCAGCTTTCGGCTATTCCTGTTCCCCTAGTTCACTCTAGCATTGATAAACATAGAAACATAGAATTTGACGGCAGATAAGGACCGCTTGGCCCACCCAGTCTGCCCATTTCCCTACCTACTGGATAAGCTGCAGATCCTAGTTAACCAGCAGCCTACTTCTTCTTGCCCCACCCCAAGAATTGCCTTATGACTGTCCCATGCATGCTTGAATTCCACCACTGATTTTGACTCCACAACCTCCTCTGGAAGGCTGTTCCATGCACCCACAACCCTCTCTTGAAAAAATACTTCCTTAAATTACCTCTGAGCCGCCCCCCCCATCTTCAAATTGTGCCCTCTTGTTCTTGCACACCTCTCTCCCTCCTTTCCTCGAGGCTATACATATTAAGCTCCTTAACTCTCTCTTTATATGTCTTCCAGTGCAGACCCTGCACCATTTTAGTTGCCCTCCTCTGGACAGCTTCCATCCTGTCTATGTCTTTGCGGAGATTGGGTCTCCAGAACTGCACACAGTACTCCAGATGGGGTCTCACCCGCTGTCTGTACAGAGGGATAATAACTTCCTGTTTTCTACTGGTGATGCCTCTCCCTATGTATCCCAGTATCCCCCCAGCCCTCCTTGCTGCCCTCTCACATTGCTTGCCCACCTTTAGGTCATCTGATATGACTACCCCTAGGTCCCTTTCCATTTTTGCTGTTGTTAGTATCTCACCCCCCATTGTGTACTCTTCCCCTGGGTTTTTGTTTCCCAGGTGCATTACCTTGCACTTCTTAGCATTGAATCTAAGCTGCCATACATTTGACCATTCCTCCAACCTTGCAGTCCCTTCTCATCCTTTCCACCCCACCTGTGCATCAACTCTGTTGCAGATCTTAGTGTCATCTGCAAAGAGACAAACTTTCCTTCCAGTCTTTCCCAATGCGCTATAAAGACGCTGAAGAGGACTGGTCCTACTCTGAACTCCTGCGGTACCCCACTAGTAACCTCCTTTCTTCTGAGTGACTCCATTTACTATTACTCTCTGTGTCCTATTCTCCAGCCAATTCTTTTACCCAGGCTGTCATCTTGGGACCCACTCCCAGGCTGGCTAACTTGTATATTAATCTTTTGTGTGAGACTGTGTCAAATGCCTTGTTAAAGTCTAGGTAGGCCATGTCCACAGCCCCTCCTGATCTACTACTTTGGTCACCCAGTCAAAGAAATCTATCAGATTTGTCTGGCATGACCTTCCCGCTGTGAATCCATGCTGCCTAGGGTCCCGGCCCCTCTGGCCTCTAGATACTTGACAATTGTTTCCTTCAGAAGTGATTCCATCATTTCCTATCACTGAGGTTAAATTAACAGGTCTGTAGTTTCCTGCTTCTGCCTTGCTCCCACTTTTGTGAAGGGGATCACATCTGCCCTTCTCCAGTCCTCGGTACCATCCCATCCTCCCATGATTTGTTAAAAGGGTAGTCAGTGGTGTCACTAGTTCTACCCTTAGCTTTTTAGAATTCTGGGATGAATCCCATCAGCCCCATTGCTTTGTCCACCTTCAGTTTTAAGAGTGCTTTCAGAACCCTTTCTTCTGTAAATGGGCTGGTATCAACTTCTGTATCCAGAGTGTTACTACTGTTTGTTTTATGTACCTCCCCCTCTTCATTTGTAAATACTGAGCAAAAATATTTGTTTAGTGTCTCTGCCTTTTCACAGTCTCCCTCTGCCCACCCTCCCTCCTCTTTATTAAGCCTCACTTTCCCTCTCTTGGTCTTCCTTTGCTCCCTGATGTACCAGTAAAAGGTTTTATCCCCCTTCTTAACTGAGTCGGCTATCTTTTCCTCGGTTTGGGCCTTTGCTGTTCTGACTGCCTTCCCAGCCTCCTTTTGCTTTAACTGATACAGTTCTCTGTCCTGCTCCTTCAGCGATTCCTTGTACTTCCTGAATGCTTTCTTTTTCTCTTGAACCTTCACTGCCACTTCCTTTGAGAACCATAGTGGTTTCTTACATCACCTTGTTTTGTTTATTTGCTTCACGCAAAGGCTCGTTACCTCTGTGATGGCAGTTTTTATTATTCCCCATTGTTCTTCCACCCCTCCTTCCTGCCCATTTGCTAGTGCATTCCTTAGGCACTCACCCACTTTGGCAAAGTCAGCCCCCTAAAGTCCAGTACTTTTGTCTTTGTATGGCTTGACTCTATTGCTGTGTTTATTGTGAACCATACTGTTCGATGGTCGCTAGTTCCCAGATGGCTACCCACTTCTACATCTGTGATCCTCTCTCCATCTCCATTTGAGAGAATCAAGTCTAAGATTGCTCCCTCTCGAGTGGGCTCTAGTACTAGTTGTCCAAGGTATGCCCCCTGTAGGGCATCTAGAATAACTGCACTCTTCGAAGTGGCAGCTGCAACTGCACTCCAGTTAACATCACATGATTGCCTTTGTTTTAAAATGAAACAATACAGGACTCAATCCCACTGCACTTGCGCACAAAAACTACACAACACTTAGCTTGAAGTCCAGATGCCACACCTTTGCTCCCGTCGGCATCCTCCATATGCTCTGTACTCCACTGTCCTACTCTATTTCACCCTGAGAACTACAGCTGCCCTTTTTTCTGGTTGTAGTCGCGAGATTCTTTGGGACCTTCAATGATGCCATGCAATGGCTGCCGATCTTCTGCCCTCATCCAGCCCTCTGGTGCGTCCCCCCTCCTCCCAGCAGTCTGCAATCCCCATTCCCCCAGTACACTCCAGCACTGATCTCTTTTGTTTTAAAATGAAATAGTTCAAGACTCAAGCCCCGCTGCACTTGCACACACAAACCCCACAACACTTAGCTTGAAGTCTGGACACCATTCATCTACTACCCTTGGCATCCTCCATTTTAAAAACTTTGGGCCCAATTCACAAAGCTCCCAGAAGGATGCAAGGTGCTTTCATCAAACATAAATGATGCAAAAATGTAATTCACAAAACTGATCCTGAGGGCACATTTCTAAGCATCATTAGACCAGACAGGCTGGTCTAAGGGTACTTAGAATATGTCCCCCAGGGCCAGTTGAGCAATCTGTGGCATTGTGCCACTGTCCCCCCGATCCCCAATATCAGTTTCTGAGTTAATATATAATTTGTCCTGTCCTGGTGGTCTAGTGGCGCCCCTCACTGATCCCAAATATCTCACATTTCTAAGTTAATAATTAATTTACCCCATCCTAGTGGTCTAGTGGGACCCCTCCTCAATCCCCGTGCCCTCATAATGAGCGAGTACATTATACAGAAGGCGATCACTCATAGTTCAGTCTGGCAGCCGGCTGTGGACGTGAGAGTTGGGTTCTGACAGTCGCCGGCTATGATTTGGGATTAGGAGGAGCGAGGTGGTGGGCACTACCTGCTAGGGTAGGGGACCACTAGACCACAAGGGCAGGGCACATTACTTGGTGTCATAGAAATGGGTGGTATTGGGATCTGGAAGTGGAGGACCACTAGACCACCAGGATGGGGCAAATTAATTATTATCTTAGAAATGGGCGATATCGGAGATTGAGGAGGGGGACCATTAGACTACCACAAGGATGGGGCAGATTAATTATTTATTCATTCTTTGGTAATCAGGTGAAGCCCACTAGGCAAAAGTGCCTGTTTTCAGGGGTGACCTAGGAGCAAGGATGAGATTAAGTGACTTGCTCAGAGTCACACAGTATGCAAATGGAGGTTGTGGGAATCAAACCCAGGTCTGCTGGATGTATTAAGCTCATTCACGGTTTGTTATTTTAACCTCTGGGCTATACTGCCAGCCCCAATTATTATCTTTGAAATGGGCAATATCGGAAATCAGGGAAGGGGGACCATTAGACCACCACTACAGGGCAAATTATTTATTTTAATACAAATGGGTGACATCAAGGATCAGGGATGGAGGGCTGCAAGACCACGAGGGAAGGGGTGAAGGATGCTTGCCTTTGCCTCAGGGGTTTGCAGCAAACCCCTCCAATGTGCCAGATGTTTTTCACATGGGAGAGGTTGCTGCAAGTGTGGAGACTTATGTGCCAGGATCTCTCCTGTACCTGAATCTGGTGCAGGGTCCCTGGCGCACCGGGCTTCAGAGCAAGCTGCTGATTGCCACAGCTTGGGCTGATCTAAGCCCTTTTTGTGAACTGGGCCCTGCATATTTTAAAATTTACAGTTTCACACACTGGTATTTTTTTTTTATACTGGGGCAGACAGGAGAATAATGAATTGCCCTCCCCTGACTCCACCTCCTTGCAGTAATCTGCCCCCTCAGGTGGTAGTATTTAAATGTTAACAGAAAGGCCAGTCAGCCCCAAAGGAGAATAGAAATGGGAACAGAGAGGGGAATAGATGCAGACCCCAGTCCTTGATAAGTAAGTGCAATATTGAAGAACATATGAGCTGTTAGGAATTGGTAATAGTTTTGAAAACAAAACAAAAAAAAAATGTCTTTGTCTTAACAACAGGCCAGTTTTTGTCAAAACAGAGCAGCTGACTCCAAGTCAGCCACTGACATGCTGCAACAGCAGCACAGCATACTAACATACTAATTGCCAGCAGATTTGGCCTTGCGGTCTATCGAGTCTGCTCGAACCTCAGATCACTAGTTGGGTGCCGAGGCCCTCCCCCCCTTGTGTTCCAGAAACCCCTATCATCCATTCCCACCCCCCCCCCGGGGCCAGGCCAGCATCTGATACATCCACTTTCTGTGCCTGTCCCACCCTCTCTTGAAGCTTTGCACTGTGGATCTCTGAACCAGCTCGCTAGGCAATGCATTCCAAGGGTCCACCACCCTCTCAGTGAAAAACCTCCTCCTCTTCCCCCCCTCACCTTCCACCTTCCAACTTCAAACCATGCCCCAGTGATACCTCCTGCTTTAGTCTAAAGATCCCCTCCATGTTTACCCTATTTATTCCCTTGAGGTACTTAAAGACCTCAATCATGTCCCCCCTGTCTCTCCTCTGCTCCAATGAAAACAGGCAAAGCTCCTCAAGTCTGTCCTCATACGTCAAATCCTCTAGTCCTCGTATCATCCTTGTTGTCCTCCTCTGTACCCTCTCCAGGAGCTGTATGTCCCTCTTCAAGTGTAGTCTCCAGTACTCTACACAGTACTCAAGGTGTGGTCTAACCAGTCCATTGTACAGTGGCAGAATCACTTCCCTGCTCCTAGAGGTGATCCCCCTCACGATGCATCCCAGCTGCTCTCCTGCACTGCTCAGAGTTATTCATACATGCATCCACCATGACCCCTAGGTCTTTTTCCTCTATTGAGGCCTCCAGCGCCTCCTCTCCCAGGCTGTACCTGTGTTTAGGGTTTCCCTGCCCAAGATGTAACACCTTGCACTTGGTGAAGTTGAAATCTAATTTCCATGTGTGAGCCCAGCTTTCCAGGGTGTCAAGGTCCCCTTGCAGGGCCAACCTCCCCTCTTCCCCCTCAACTACTGCTCCTATCTTGGAGTCATCAGTGAACAGACTCATTTCACACCCGATACCCTCCCTGATGTCTGATATGTATGCATTAAACAGGATCAGACCCAGGACCAAGCCCTGTGGTATCCGACTACCGACCTCTCTAAGGTTCGAGAGCTCCCCACTGACCACTACTCTCTGGGTGCATCCAGCTAGCCAGTTTTCAATCCATCTGACCATCAAAGGGCCTACCCCAACCCCATCAGTTTCTCCACCAGACCATTGTGGGACAGAGTCAAACGCCTTGCTGAAGTCCAAGAATAATACATCCACAGGCTTTCCCTGTCCAGTTCTGATGTTACCCATTCAAGAACTCCACAAGATTGGTTTGACATGATCTACCTGGCACAAACCCATGTTGCCGACTATCCAGACCTCCCACCTCCTCCAAGTACACCCTCAATCGTTCCTTTAGTATAGTCTCCATTAATTTTCTCACCACCGAGGTCAAACTGATGGGTCTATAGTTACCTGGTACTTCCCTCGACCCTCTTTATGGATTGGCACTACATGTGCCTCTCGCCCATCCCTAGGTACCCACCCTGTCTCAAGCAACCTGTTGAAGAGCTCCGCCAGGGGTTCAGCCAGTAAGTCTGCCAATTCCCATAGTACTCTCGGATGAATGCCATCCGGCCTTGGAGATTTGTCTTTCTTTAGGGCCTTGAGGGCTAACCACACCCTTTCAGTGGAGATGGCATCATCTGTCTCCTCCGCCTTACTGACCTTTTTATCCTTATCCTGATGTGACACCCCTGGGGTACCTCTCCCTCTCTCTTGCTCCATTTCTGTTGCTCCCCTGATCCCACTCACTGCTGCTTCTATCCCCATCGTGTCTTGCTTTGTAGATATCCCATCCCCATCCCTAGTGAACACAGAGGCGAAGTACTCATTTAATACCTCTGCCTGGTCCCTCGCCTCTTCCACCCACCCTCCTTCTGATCTCAACGTGCTGAGATAGCCTTTAGTTTTTCTCTGCTCCCCAATGTACCAGAAGAACCCCTTTTCCTCTCCATGTATTCCCTGTGCCAGCCTCTGCTCTTTGCTGGACTTTGCCCCCCTCACCATCTGGGTGACTTTTCTAGATGCAAGATGGTACATTTCCTTATCCCTATCCCCTCTTGTTGTTTTATATTTTTTTGTAGGCCGCCTTCTTTTCACTGACCGCTCCCTGAACCTCACTGGACCACCAGCATGGTTTATGTGACCTTGCTCCCTTATGTTTCACCTTAGCGCAGGTCCTGACTGCCTCATTAAATCCCCGGTTTATGACCTCCCATCTCTTTTCCACATTTGTCATTGGTGTAATCCCATTCAAGTAATCCCTGACAATATTTCCCATGCTGACAAAGTCTTCCCCCCTGAAGTCCACTGCCAGTGTCCTAGACCCCCCCCCATGCTTATTTGAAACCAGACAGAATTGTGGTCAGTCCCAGTCAGGGGATCCTCTGCAACCAGGTCCCTTACCAGATCCCCATCTACCAGAACCACATCCAGAACATGCCCCATGCTTGTGGGCTCCATCACATGCTGTGTTAAGAACATGTCCTGGAAGTCGTTCAGCAGCCTCTGCTCTTTGGCCATCTTAGAGGACATGGTTCCCTAGTTTGTACCTGGCATATTAAGGTCCCCTATCAACACCACTCCTTCCCTTTTTGGTCCACACTGGGCAATGATGTTGTCCAGCAAACCATCCTCCAGAACATCACCCATCCTGTGGGGTCTATATACTACACCCAGCTTGACCTTACCTCCTGCTGGGGTTCGTAAGGTGACCCATAAGGCCTCCACATTTCCCTCTGCCTCTTCTACCCTAGCAATTTCTATGTCATCTCTAATGAACATGGCCACTCCACCCCCTCTGCCCTCCTTTCTATCCTTCCTAAGCATAATGTAGCCCGGCACGTTTAGGTCCCAGTCATGGTTTTTGTTGTCCCATGTTTCCGTGACCACCACCACATCCACCCTTCCCTCAAACAGCATGGCCTGGAACTCTGGCAACTTGTTTCCCAAGCTTCTGGCATTTACTAACACCACCACCCCACTCCTTATCCCTGATCCCCTTTGTCGAACCCCACCCAGGTTCCTTATACTTCCATCCTCCCTCTGCTCCTCCTAAAACCTCCTCCCCCAGTCTGTTTCCCCCCTTCCCCCTTGGGTTTGAAGGCTACTCCCCCATCTGGAGGAGACAGCTTCTGGTCAGCCCCTCCTTATCCCTCCCTCCACCCAGCATGTAGTTAGTGTTTTTACATTTTTCCAGTTAACAGGTGTTACACATTATCAGGCAGTCTTCTTGAATTCCCTTCCAGGACAGCATTTCACATTTTAATAAGCAAAGCATAAGAGATGTTCCCAGTACTTCTACCATGTATAGACATACCCTGTGTCTCCATAAGTGCTTGTGCAGCTAACTTAAAACAAATGGATCCCAGCACTGCAAAATGGGTTTCCAGCTAATGCACTATTCTTCTGTAGTTCTATTAACGACCAAATAAAACTAAATAATAACTTTAAAACAGACAACACTGCACTATGTGTGAGAGAGAGAGAGAGAGAGAGAGAGTTAGGAGAAAAGAAAGTGGAAAAAAACAAAGGGGTGAAAAAATAAACAGGCACCCTAGGGCATATACCAAGGCCTGGCCCAATTCAAGCAATGCATTGTGGGGGGGAGGGGCTCTTATTATTGCACACTGAAGGTTGATATTTTACTTGCATCCCCCCCCCCTTCACCTATCTCCCTCCTTTTTTTGGAGGGAGCCTGTAGGTTATCTCAACACCCCCATTATGGTGGGGATCTCAGACCACATTCCCCAGAGATCTCACCACAGAGACCCTAAACATGCAAAACATACAGGCTGAGCACGAGACAGACATACTCAATCATTTCCCTGGGGATAGAACAAAACAAACGTCAATGAACATAATGATATTTGTACAACAAACTATAAACATCAAACACTGTTATTCTGGTACGGAATCAATCCAGTCCCATAAAACATTAACTTTGTCAATCAATACCTAACCCATACCTTGATAAAAAAAAAATCAGCATTAACATGTTGGGTACCAGGTTTCTGGTTGATCTGGAATTTACATTGCTATTTACAGGGGATTACACTTCAGCAGATAAAAGTACTGTTGTAATTTGTGTATCCTTCAGTATGTAGCTGTGCAAGACTTCTGCAGACAGAAGTACTGTTGCAACTTCAGTATCATGGATTTTGTGGCACCTGTGCTTCTGCAGCCAGAAGGCTGTGTGTATGTTTTACACCTGCTGCTACAGAAGCACAGGCACCTCAGGGGCTTGCACTTTTGCAGACAAAACTGTATGTCTTATAGTGTGGATGAAAAAAGTTGTGGCTACAGGAGAGTTGGGAACCTGTACTTCTGCAGACAAAATAACTCATGTAATTAGGGTATCACAGATTTGTGTCTGTTGCTGAAAAGGCCTATGCTTCTGCACACAGAAGTGGTGTTCTCATTTGAGTATTGTAGATTTCTATCTGCAGCCAGAAGTGAGTATGTGTTGTGGTGTACTTGCCACTGATACAAATCCATGAAGGTAGCACATCAGTGCTATTGCATCTTTGTCATCTGGAAACAGTTCTATCTTGTAGGTCTTACCTGATGTTGTCTGCCTGTGGTTGCTTGTGTGGTCTTGGTCCTTCAGCTCCGGGGTTATTAGGTTGGAAACCAATGCCACATTTCCACTTTTGTGGCATTGAGCTGAACATTACCTGGTGCATTAAAGCCATTTTTTGCAAAGAATAAATATATATGCATCTCATTAAATTGGCTAAAGATATACCTAGTGTTTCAAAATCAAGCCATTGGCACAAGGAGGGAACCTATGTATATATATATATATATATATATATATATATATATATATATATATGATTTATGTGGGGGGCTATGCCTGCACTCCTATATATAAATAATCAACTCCAGGGGGTGCGGACACTAGAGGACAGAGGAAAACATGAGAGGGGGCAATTCCACAGGTTTAGTAGTATGCAGGGGAAGAATATTAGAGGGAACCTGCGGGCTGTGGGGAAACAAAGTCACGGAAATGGGACTTCCACAACAAAAACAAATAAATGAAACAATGCAACAATGACAACAACAAAACAATTCTAGTCCCAAACTCTGGTCCACCAGCATCACAGACAGTGACCTTAACCACCACACCAGATGGCTAGTAGGAATCAGTTCTCCCAAACAAAGCCCTCTAGCCTTCTCTCACTGGTTCTTACTTGCTGTTCACTTCCTAGATGTCTTTTACATTCACTATCATTCCTGCCTGCTCTTTACTCACACTCGCTGTTTGTACAGGTGCTCATATTGAGTTGCTCAAATGGAGTTTCTCAATTTGAGTCGCCCATATCATGGCATACCATTTTAGCTTCAGTGTTAGTTAGCAGACTTGACAAGATTGTTACAACATACAGTGGATAAACATATGAACTGCTTAGGAAATACCTCCTGCAGATGTTCGCCACATGTTAAACAGTGCAAGACATATGGGCTAACCAAAATTAAAGTACAGGATACTGTATGACTGTAACCCTTTATATTTACTATCCCCATAAAGATGAAGATCTGTTTTTGGAATCAATTAGGCTTCAGTCAAAAATCCCCATCTCAACTCCAGTCTCACAAACCCACCATTTCAAATATTTTAACAACAACAACAATTATAAACATTCAGTTGTTGTTTTATTATTGTCCAAAGCACTTTACTTGATGGACACTACCTGTGGAGTCCATGAAAACATCTAGGATTTACGTGTGCATACTGAAATGGCTTGAGATCACCACCACTCATGGACTCCAAGACAGTGATCTCGTGGTATCCCTTCCCCATATCAAGCCACTTTAACATGCAGCCAGCACCATTTCAGTTGCACCTACCAGGCAGCAAATGACTGTATAAAATATTTGCTATATTTATCTCAGCCCTGATCAGTGAATGACCGACTTACTGAAAACAAACTTAAGTAGTTGTTTAAAATGGAAATGTGTTCCTCACTTTCAGTCCCAATCAACAGCAAGCAAAACAGTCCATGTGGAAGAGAGCTTTTACTCACTCTTCACCATCTTGCCAGACCCAGGCTTCTCCTTCTTTCCTGTCAGACACTCAGTGGGACTCCATGGCGGTCTTTAGATCGCACTTGCTGGCCTCCTTTGGTCTCTGAATTGGCAGGCCTTGCCCCAGTAAACAACCTGGAGTCATGCTGGCCCTAACAGAGCATGCGTGATCGCGTGGCTCCAGAGGAGTTGTCTCACCCCATCAAACTGCTTGTGTTTAGTGCAGGTTGCATAGGCTCAGTCCAGAAATAAATGACATCCTGACTCTCCTCATGTTGAATAGGGAGATGGTCTGGGCTGCTTTCGCGATGAAGTTTCCTGGCTCTGTCACTGAGGTAACAAGGGTAATGGTCAGTGGGAGGGTTCTATAGCTCTGTGACTGATCATTAATATTATTAAATCATAGTCTTGCTGAAATCTAGATAAAGCACATCAATTGCCTTGCCCTTGTCCACTAGCTGCCCTCATTACAAACAGTATGATAAATCAGCCAAGTTAGCTAGAGGGATTTATAACGTAGAAAGCCATCATAATAATGCTCCTCTTTCACATGGTTTCACAACACTGCATGGTGACAGATGTGCAGGACACAATGTGTTGTCATTTTGGACGCTGATTGGATAACAGCTACCTTAGATAGATACCAGTGAATGTATTCCTCCCTCAGTTGACAGAGCACTTATTTCAGACATACTGCAGAGCATAGATACTGTCAACAGATAAAGGCCTGGTGGTCCGTCCAGTCTGCCTAACATGCCTAGTATTGGAAATTGTCCCTAGCAGACATTCTCCTCCCCTTCCTCCTCCTGCTGCTCCACTCACACCCTTGCCATGTGTCTGTCCCAGCCTTAAAGCCCCACCCCCAGTGTTTCAGCATGTACAATTTCCTGGGGGTGTTTGTTACATTTTTCTACCCCTTTTCGTAAAGTAATACTTTCTGACTGCCTTCCTGAACCCCCCCCCGAACCAACTTCATGGAGTTTCCCTATGAACAAATTCCTGCTCTCTTCCCTGTTTATCTCATGGAGGTACCTGAATGTCTCATGTCCTTCCTCCTGTATCCCCTGTGTCCTGTCCTCCATCATATGGATATTGAGGTCCCCTAACTGGTCCCATATGACTTCCCTTGTTATCCCTGGATCATTTTGGTTCCACTACTCTACAGTGGCTCCCATGTTTCTCTGTCCTTCCTCAAATGCGGGCTACACATCTTCACAAAGTATTCTAAGTGTAGTCAAACCAGGGATCTGTATAAGGGCAGTGTCACCTCCCTTCTCCTGCTAGTGATCCCACTCCCTATGCATTCCAGCATCCCAGTTGCTCTGTCCACAGCCCACATACACTGTGCCAATGCTTTCACATTCTCCATTATTAAAGGAAAATGGAAAAGCACAGTTTTCTCCAGCTACTACAAAAACACCCGATTATAGCTTTTGGATGTAACATTTCTTTTTTAAATTACCACTGAATGCTTTTTAATGATTTAAACTGTGACTTGCAGCTTCCGTGTTCCCTAGCTGGCAACCACCTTCTCACAAGTGGATGCAAGCTTCCCTAGTTCACTTTATGCTAATATGTCCTCCTGACCCATGGCTGAGGTCAGAAAGACATATTAGCATAGAGAGAGTTAGGAAAGCACATGCCTATTCATTAGATGGTGATTGCCAGCTAGAAAGTGGAAGTTGCAGGTTGCTGTTTAAATAATTAAAAAAGCATTCAGAGGTCATTTAGAAAAATGTCATTACTGTTCAAAATTGCTAATCAGGCATTTTTGCAGTGGCTGGTAAAAGCTGTTCCTTTCCCAGTGTTTTCTTTTAACACACCCAGGACCCTTTCTTCCTTTGTTCTCTCCACCACTGCCCTACCCATCCTGTATTTTGTTGTTGGGTTATTTATCCCATGATGCATTACTTGTAATTTTGGCATTAATGTCCAGCTGCCACACCCGGGACCACCTTTCCAGTCTTTCCAGATCCTCCTTCATTGCTTTTACCCCCTCTTAACTGTCTACCTTTCCACAGATCTAGGTATCATCAGCAAAAGAGCCATGTCTTCCCTTGGAATTTGTCTTCCTCGAGGCCATATATAAATATGTTAAAGAAAACTTATTTATTTATTTATTTTGGAAGAATCAGATATACCTTTAAGTCATAGACTCCTTTACAAAGGTTCTACGTCACATATAACAAGTCAGATACACAAATACAGTTAGTACAGTTACAGATATAAATACAGTGATTATGACAAAGTAATGTTAAGTTACAACTGGGATGCTTAGGCTAATATTAAGGATCTTAGCGCAGTTTGAGACAATTAAAGGAGACTGGAGACTTAACATCCCTGTGTAAGTGGGGAGGAGAGAAGTATGTAGAGGCAAGCCAGAGGCCATTGTCAGTAATAGAGGGACAGGGGCATTAGTTCATATGCAGTTACAGTCACTTGAGGAGCGAAGATGGGCCCTGAGGTGCATTTTGAAAACTGGTCCCTAAACTGATCCCAGAGGTACTCTGTTTGTGACCTCCCTCATATCTACATGCTCCCCATTTAGGACAACCCTTTGGGTCCCTCACTCAGCCAATGTTTCACCCGCTCCATTATCTTTTCTTCCACTCCAAGGTTGTTCAGTTTCTTAACCAACTGTCTGTGCAGAAGAGTCAAAGGCCTTGCTGAAACAGAGATACAGTAGAAGGCATCCTCTGCCTGACTCTTATCCACATTCCTTACCACACAATGGCAGAGTGCAATCAGGTTTGTTTGGCATGACCTCTCACTGGTAAACCCATGCTGCCTGGTGTCTTGTAGACCATTTACCTACAGGAACTCTACCAGCCTCACCTTTATTATTGATTCCAATAGTTTCCCCACTATATAGGTCAGACTGACCACTAGATAACTGCCTGGCTTATTTTACCTCCTACCTTTGTGCCAGGGTCCACATCTGCTGTCCCCCAATCCCCAGGCGCCTCCCCTATTTTGTAAGGAGCAGCTGAAGAGATCTGCCAACAGCCTGCTATAAGTCAACACCCTCAGATGCATCCAGTCTGGGCTCACTGATGTAGCCACTTTCAGCACCTTCAACAGCCTTTCCTCCATGATGGGCTCCACTTGGCATGTGCTTATGATCCCCTACCAGATATAATGCTACATTTCTGTAGCTGGTTATTGTGTCTTCCACCATGAACACGTGTTAACATGTGTATTTGTTTCTAAAGTTTTATCAGGAAAGACATACTGAGATGGTATCAGCTTATTTCCAGATATGTCCTCGGGGGAGAAGAAGAGGAGAAAAGAGCAGATACAAAGTACAATGTATAAAATGCAACAAAATGGAAATAGGTATGTCAAAATATACAGTTCAAGGACACTTAAAGAATAAATTATCAAACAGTAAATTGGCTGTTGGCCCAGTGGCGCTGAAGTCTGAGGCACTGGATGCCACACCTCATGCTATGCTGGTGACCCGGGTTCAGGAATTAGCCTGGGTCATTGGGGGTCAGCCAGGGAGGAAGCTGATTGAGCATCTATAGACTGCTCTCCTCTCCCTGGGGTGGGTTCTGGGCTTGCACCATGCTGCAGTGGCCCCTGATGGACATCAGGGGTTACACAGTCACGGTTCATCTAGTGGGAGGAGTACAGTGGACGTCGGCACATTGTGCATAGACATCATTGCACATCCCTACTCCTAAAGGGAGAAATACACAGTGGAAATTGGCGATAAGTCATGGCAGCTTAATGGCCATGCATCTGCATACCCTCAGACCTGTGCGGAATCACATCTTGGTATTAGATCCAGACCTGGCATTCTGGATTGGGGTCCCACCGTGGGTACTATGCATGCTAGCCCTGTGCGAGTGAGCTGTCAGGGATCACATGGGGTGCAGAGGACGGCAGCCAGATGATGGCAGACTGAGCTGGGGGGGAGAAACAGTGTTGTGGTAATAAAAAAAAATCGGTAAATTGTGGAACAGGCGAAAGAACATTAAACAGCACGCAACACAACCAAATATGGAAAAGTAGAAATGACTGATACTAGGTGAATGGGGCAGTGCTGGTGTTAGTGTTGGGTGCATTGCAGTTGAATAGACATCCAACCCAATTAACAATCAACTGTAACTACAGCATATAAAACTATATCCAGTACTGCTATTTTACAATATTTATATTTAGAACTTAAAAAAAAACAGGAAAAATTGATAAGATCATACAAATAACTCAGGGGCAATCACTTCAAAACTAAAAGGAGAAGATGGTTCACAGAGAGGGTGGTGGGAGCATGGAACGGCTTACCAAAGGAAGTAGTCAGTAGTGAAACTTTAAGTAGCTTCAGCAAGCTTGATAAACACTTGCTGAGGGGAGGCCTCAATGGTATTTTCCATTAATATGGTGAACAAGCTTGACAGGCTCACGCCTACTTTTGGCTGTAGAACCTATGAACACTGAATGGAAATATTTGTTCAGTAAGTTTGCCTTCACCTTCTAAACCTCCCCCCACCCATCATGCGCATCTGAAGTGGGAATAAATTTGTTCACTGGGACAGGTGTCACCTTGTACGTCCTCTGGTTTAGATCTTATACTCGGAGCGTTCAATTCAGAAAGATTTTTCATCTTAGCCTATAGTTTCCTAACTAGGATTATCTATAAATTTCTCACCAATATACTACATTGTACCCTTGAAGTGTACATTATTAAAGTTCTTGACAGGCCTTACAAGTAAACACAAGCTTAGCTGCATTATATAGCTTGTCAGTGACATTGAATCTAGCCAGTGCCAATCTCAAAATGTTAAGCCTTTTCCAATCCTGTGGCATTTGTGAAGAGACATCACAATAAATCTACACTTAGAGCCACAATAAAGGAGAGCTCTTGTTTCTAATCTGGTTGAAACAGTGTCTCTCATGTTCAGTAACAAAACCCAAGATTATTTCAAAGGGGCTTAGAGAGTTTTTATATTTTGTGACCCACGCAAAATACAGTCAAGATGACAATCTTGTTGACCCAAGTCTAGGTGCTGTATCAAAACAACCTGCACTGACTCCAAAAGCATAAGCAAGTTGTCTAAGACTTTATTTTTGCCTCACAACTGATTTTCCAAAGTTTTGTTTTTGCTCTTTAAAGCTATAACACCAGGGGCCCCTTAGTTGCAGTTGATCATGGTGCAATTTGGGGGTTTAAACATGCCCTCTGTTGGGTAACCACCAAAATCTGTTACATAGAACAGAGTGACTTAGTAGCCAGTGAGGTGTCTCTCCCCCCACCCCATTACTAAGGCAATAATGCAATGTTGTTGGCAGAGGTTTTGGTGGTACAAACACAGTCTGTGCCACTGAACACAACTAATGATATTATTAATGGAAGACTTTGTATGGCATAGCACCAATTGCAAAATACTATGCTATTTATTTTTTTCATTTTTGTTAACCAGGTAAGTACACTAGACAGTCCTGCCTATTTTCAGGCATGACCTGGGGGAGAGGATACAGATGAATGCCAACTGACCTTGAACCAGATGAAGCTGTTGGTGGTATTTTTAGTGAATGAGGGAAATTTGGCCAGGACAGCGAAATTTCTCTGGTGTGGCCCCCGAGACGACCGGACTGTGTTCAGTATGTCTCAGTCAGTGGAGTGTGTGGAGGTGTTGGAGGAGTGCTTTATGGACCTAGTTGCTGTACTTGATGAGGTTTCTGTTCAGATGGACAACATGGATGTCTTAAGAAACCCCTTAACTGAGGTCGATTCAGCTCAGCCCGTTGCTATTGAGGATGCGATTGTGACTGCCCCAGTTGTGGTTTTGTCCACGGAGGATGACAAGAAGAGAAAATGCCTGGAAGGTTGCCAGGTAGCTCCTCTTGGTGTGGCGAAGAAATGTAATTTACAGGTCGTAGACAACCCGCCGGTTAACGAGGCGGGTGTGTCGGCTGCTGCCTTGGATGACGACTCGTTCCCGTTTTCGGCTCAGCTTGCTACTTGGTCTCCAGAAGTGGCATTGGTGGGTGCAGGTTGGGTGAAGACCCCAAATGCCTGGATTCCTGACCCCAATATTCCTTTACTGGGGGAAGGACTGAATTGACTGGTGGAACCTTTGGGTTCGCAGGCTGTGGAGGGAGTGCTGGTTTCGGAATCGGACCAGGCCACTGCGTCATTTCCGCCTGCCAGTACCGAAGCCAGGGGTCTCGTTTTGGCTGTTCCTGTGTCTGGCTTGGAGTCTCCCTTATCGGGACAGGGTTTACCAGCTTCTTTGGCTCCTGCGGCAGTTGCTGCTGATGTTACGGAATGCCAGACTGCAAATTTCTTGCCAGGTCAGTGTCTTCCGACTTTTGGAGCAGATATGCCGGTCCGTCCTGTAGGCAGTGCAGTACATAGACCCCTTCGAGTGAATACTGTAAAGCCGGCCAGCTATGCCTCCCTATTTAAGTCTATGGACGTCCCTGCTAGAAAACGTTTTGTAGCACGTAATTATTATAAAGGGGGTATGGACCTCCCCCTAGATCGTAATTTTGTGGGTAAATCCTTCATTATTGATTCTTTGGGGATTCGACCCTCTGAGGTGTATGCATTTATTCACTCTTCTGGGGACCATAATTTTGATGTTTCTTTTCATTCTGCAGCTTTGTTGGATAAATTTTGGACTGCGTATTATGCTGCCCGTATAGACCCTGTTTGGAAGCACTTTGTGGTTATACCTATTACCAGACCTACTGCTAAAGTTGTTACTGTTCTTTTTCGAAATGAAGGAGTGAATGTACTGGATATTTTATACTGGTTGGAACAACGTTGTACAGTCAATGGGGTGCCTCATGCATTGATTGATGATAATGGGTTTTGGACAGGAGGGTGGAAATTTAATGTGCTACTCAAAATGACTGAGGCTGGGATTCAACATCTCCCTAATTGTTTCTATTTGGGGAGGGCTGTGGTATCTTGTTTTATCCAGGGCAGCCACATTCTTGTTATAGATGTGGCTTGCTGTCCCATTTGAGTTCTGATTGTGACCAACTAAAATGTGCATCCTGTGGAATGTTGGGACATTCGGTTTTGTCTTGTACTGTCCCTCCTCCCACTTGTAATTTATGTGGCGAAGATACTCATGTTTTTGTGGCTTGTCCTTGGGCAGCCCATAATACCTCTGATTATGCAGAACATGATTCTTATATTGCTAAGTCCTTCGTCTCTTCTCGACCCCCCGGTTCAGGCCCTATTCCCACTACTAAGCTGAAAATCCCTTCTTTTCCAGCCTCACTTGGTGTTCCGGCTATCCCGAGCTGACCGGATGCCTAGGTGGCCCCCCACCACATGAGTTACCTCCCTTGCCTCTTGTTTCAGTTCCTACTCCTGTACAGTCTCTTCCTCTCCAAGCAAGTGAAGATGTGGAGACAGGGGAGATTTTGGAGATCTCACCGCCAGTTGCTAGACGACTTCATTCCACCAAACAGGTGGAGGAAGTATCTACATTTTCAGTTCCAGTAACTAATCCCTATGAACCTTTGCAGAGTTGGGGTGATGCTATGGACGAGGAAGAGTTGAGGGAATCTTTTCCTTCTTCTATTCCTGCGACTTCCTCTGCACCGTTACCTCCGATTGATAACTCTGGGTCTACTCTGAAAAACAAAACTACTAGAACCAGGAGAAAGAAATGATTTGGTCCTTCTTAATGGGGTTTTTTCTCCTTTTCTTTTTTTCTTTTTCATGTCTTCTGTATGTTTAGCTAGTCTAAATGTTAATAGCATTCGATCACAGTATAAACGTGCAGCTACTTTTTCAGCTTTGTATAGTTTGAATTATGAGGTTTATTTTTTACAAGATGTCAGGCTTTATACTACTAGGGAGGCTGCCACAGCCACGAGAGATTGGGGGTTGGGGCCCTCATATTGGTCTCTAGGTCAGGACCTCTGTTCTGGCATTGGATATTGTTTTACCTCATCTGACTTTATTTTGCAGAAGTTAGTGGATTTAGTTCCAGGGAGAGTGTCATTGTTGGACCTTTTATGGTATGATTTGCCTTATCGGCTTATTAATATTTATGCCCCACAACAGAAAGCTGCTAGGGTTCAGCTTTTTCATTTAATTAAGCCCTATTTGTTTACTAATAGGATTATTTTCTGGGGTGGTGACTTTAACTCTAGTTTAGATGTCTCTTCCACTAAAAAGTCTGTTGTGATACCCAAGCATTGCGTAGTATTATTAAAGAGATGGATTTGGTTGATGTGTTTGCCCAGTCTTTGTTACCTACTTTTTCGAAAGGTAGCTTGACCTCTAGGATAGATTTTTGGTTCTGTTCATGTACTATTGGGGAGGTTGATGGTGTAGCAGTACTTATGGCCATTTCGGATCATCATTTATTAGGGATACAGATTCATTTGGGGGAAGTATTATCACAGGGGCCTGGGGTTTGGAGGGTTAATGCGTCCTTATTATTGGTTCCAGAGTTTCATCAAGGTTTTTTGGACTTAATTTCGGATTGCATTTCTGTATTTTTTCTCTATGATTCCATGATTGATTGGTGGATTGATACTAAAAAATGTTTGGTGGCCTATTTTAAATATTATTCTAGATTGTTGGCTGATACTAGACACTATACCTCTCAGCCCTTTGTAATAATTATTTGTATTATTTACAGAATCCTATTTGTCTCATTCCTGACTGTACTGCCCGTGATAAAAGAGGTTAAAGCAGCCTTGACTAGAGTTCAATATGATAGACAAAATATCTATTGTTTTTGAACAGAAATTTCAGACTTCTGGGAAGCAGAGTCAATTTAACCCTTTTGACATTACTAGGGAGAAATTTTGTGGTAAACAGATGATTCAACTTCTTGATGATCAAGGGCATATTGTTAAAGGGCAGCTAAAAATTATGGAATGTGTTACTAAATTTGTGAAGCAAACATTTGAATCCCCAGTATCAGAATCCCCTGAAATGTTGCTATTGTTGCAAGCATCGGATGTACCTACCTTGACGGTAATTCAGCAGCAAGAGGTTGTAACATAGAAACACAGAAACAGAATTTGACGGCAGATAAGGACCGCTTGGCCCACCCAGTCTGCCCATTTCCCTGCCTACTGGATAAGCTGCAGATCTTAGTTAACCAGCAGCATACTTCTTCCTACCCCCAACCCCTAGAATTGCCTTATGACTGTCCCATGCATGCTTGAATTCCACCACTGTTTTTGACTCCACGACCTCCTCCGGAAGGCCTGCCCATGCATCCACAACCCTCTGTGAAAAAATTCTTAAATTACCTTTGAGCCACCCCCCATCTTCAAATTGTGCCCCCTTGTTCTTGCACACCTCTTTTTTGAAAGATGCTACCCTCTTGACTTTGTTGATTCCCTTGAGGTACTTGAAAGTTTCTATCATGTCCCCCCTCTCCTCCTTTCCTCGAGGCTATACATATTAAGCTCCTAAGTCTCTCTTCATATGTCTTCCGTGCAGACCCTGCACCATTTTAGTTGCCCTCCTCTGACAGCTTCCATCCTGTCTATGTTCCTATGAAGACTGGTCTCCAGAACTGCACACAGTACTCAGATGGGGTCTGACCAGCTGTCTGTACAGAGGGATAATAACTTCCTGTTTTCTACTGGTGATGCCTCTCCTATGCATCCCAGTATCTCCTCAGCCCTCCTTGCTGCCCTCTCACATTGCTTGCCCACCTTTAGGTCATCTGATATGACTACCCTAGGTCCTTTCCATTTTTGTTGTTGTTAGTATCTCAACCCCATTGTGTACTCTTCCCTGGTTTTTGTTTCAGGTGCATTAACTTGCACTCTTAGCATTGAATCTAAGCTGCCATACATTTGACCATTCCTCAAACCTTGCCAAGTCCCTTTTCATCCTTTCCACCCCACCTTGTGCATCAACTCTGTTGAAGATCTTTGTGTCATCTGCAAAGAGACATACGTTTCCTTCCAGTCCCTCTGCAACGTCACTTATGAAGACATTGAAGAGGACCGGTCCTAATACTGAACCCTGTGGTACCCCACTAGTAACCCCCCTTTCTTCAGAGTGGACTCCATTTACTATTACTCTCTGTGTCCTATTCTCCAGCCAATTATTTACCCAGGCTGTCATCTTGGGACCCACCCCCAGGCTAGCTAACTTGTATATTAATCTTTTGTGTGGGACTGTGTCAAATGCCTTGCTAAAGTCTAGGTAGGCCATATACTCAGCCCCTCCCTGATCTACTACTTTGGTCACCCAGTCAAAGAATTCTATCAGATTTGTCTGGCATGACCTTCCCGTATTGAATCCATGCTGCCTTGGGTCCTGTGCCCCTCTGGCATCTAGATACTGACAATTCTTTTCCTTCAGAAGTGATTCCATCATTTTCCTATCACTGAGGTTAAACCAACAGCTCTGTATTTCCTGCTTCTGCCTTGCTCCCACTTTTGTGAAGGAATCACATCTGCCCTCCTCCAGTCCTCGGGTACCACCCCATCCTCCCATGATTTGTTAAACAGAGTAGTGTGGTGTCACTAATTCCACCCTTAGTTCTTTTAGAATTCTGGATGAACTCATCAGGCCCCATTGCTTTGTCCAACTTCAGTTTTAAGAGTTCTTTCAGAACCATTTCTTCTGTAAATGGGCTGGTATCAACTTCTGTATCCAGAGTGTTTCTACTGTTTGTTTTAGGTACCTTCTTCCATTGTAAATACAGAGCAAAATATTTGTTTAGTATCTCTGCCTTTTCACAGTCATGCTCTGCCCACACCTCTTATTAAGCCTCACTATCCCTTCCTTGGTCTTCCTTTGCTCCTGATGTACCAATAAAAGGTTTTATCCCCTTCTAACTGAGTTGGCTATCTTTTCCTCGGTTTGGGCCTTTGCTGTTCTGACTGCCTTCCCAGCCTCTTTGCTTTAACTGATACAGTTCTCTGTCCTGCTCCTTCTGTGATTCCTTGTACCTCCTGAAAGCTTTCTTTTCTCTTGAACCTTCACTGCCATTTCCTTTGAGAACCATAGTGGTTTCTTACATCGTTAGTTTTATTTGCTTCACACAAAGGCTAGTTACCTCTGTGATGGCAGTTTTATTATTCCTCATTGTTCTTCCACCTTCCTTCTGCCCATTTGCTAGTGCATTCCTTAGGCACTCACCTATTTTGGCAAAGTCAGCCTTCCTAAAGTCCAGTACCTTTGCCTTTGTATGGCTTGACTCTATTGCTGTGTTTATTGTGAACCATACTGTTCGATGGTCGCTAGTTCCCAGATGGCTACCCACTTCTACATCTGTGATCCTCTTCATCTCCATTTGAGAAACCAGGTTCAAGATTGCTCCCTCTCAAGTGGGCTCCAATACTAGTTGTTCAAGGCATGCCCCTGTAGGCATCTAGAATAACCTCACTCTTGAAGTGGCTGCTGCAACTGCACTCCAGTTAACATCTGGCATATTCAGATCACCCATCAGCAATATCTCCCCTTTTCTGCCTTGCTAAGTATACTTTCTATCATTTCCTTGTCCATTTCCTCCACCTGAGAAGGGGTTCACAAACCCTGTGCGGATTGGTGCCATTGCCAGTCTCCAAATTTACCCACAGTGCTTCTTCTCCTCCCTGTTTTCCCTTTTGTTCTGCTGCTTTGATTCCTTCCCTTATGTAAAGAACTACTCCTCCTCATCTATTACCCTCTCTGTCCCTCCTGTAGATAGTGTATTCTGGTATGTTTACGTCCCAGTCATGGTTTTGTGTGAACCATGTTTCTGTGACTGCCACGATATCCAGATGTTCCTCCTCCATCAAGGCCACTAATTCAGGAAGCTTGTTACTCAGACTACGGGCATTGGTACTCATTGCTTTCCATTTTTTGATGGCTTTACCTTCAGTTGCAGCATCTCCCACTGACCTTTCTACCTTGGTCTTTTTCTCATTTAGTACGCTGTTTTGTAGGGAGATGCTGGGATTTTCCTGCTGCTAATCAGTGCCTCCCCCCTTGACTAGTTTAAAAGCTTGCCAATGAAGCATTTAAACCGATTGCTCAAAAGACTTGTTCCCTTCCTGGACAGATGCAGACCATCCTGCCAGTATAGGCTGGTGTCCTTCCAGGTGGAACCCCAGTCACCAATGAAGCCAAACCCTGTGTTCCACACCATTTTTTCAACCATTCATTAAACTGCATGGTGCAAAGTACCCTCACCTCACTCATGTCATTGACAGGCAGCACCTCTGAGAAGGATACTGTGTATGCTACTTGTCTTAGGCCCCTCCCCAGTTCTATAAAGTCCTTCTGCACTGCTCTGATCTCATGCTGAGCCAAGTCATTTGTCCCTAGGTGGACAATGATGTCCAGCTCAGACTCCCAAGCAGCTGTTCTCGTGATCCTGAGGATGCGCTTCCTGTCCCTCCAAGCCATGGCACCAGGCAAGCACCTTACTTCAGTTTTCCATGCTCCCCCCCAGTTCTATTCCCCTAATAACTGAGTCCCCCACCAGGAGCTGCTTCCTTTCCTTGTGGTGTCCTCTGCCTCCTTCCTGTGGGCCTCCCTTGTGACAGGTGTCCTCAGCCTCATTAATCTCCTGTGGGTGATCCATAGGGAGCTGTGCTCCCAGAATGGTGTATGGATTGTGGAGGAACAACTGACTGGGTGTGCCTCTGTTCCACCATTCTCACCTCCTGAGCCCACTGTGGTCCAACTGCTGTGCTTTTGCAACCTCTGAGGCAGTGGTGGTGGCTCTGGTGCTCCCTGGATGGGGAGGTTCCTTCTTACCATCCAGTCTGGCCTGGGAAGGTTCCTTACTGCTGTCCAGGTGGCCTGAAGATGGGCAAATTCCTCCCTCAGGGCAGAGAGTTGTCTGCAAATAGGGCAGCATCTCAGCCTCCAGAAAGTCTCCCAGAAGACTGCTGCCCCACAGCCATTACATTGCACTACTCCCCACATGCTTATGTACTTTTTTTTGTGTGTGTGTGTGATTGGTTTGTTATATAGCAATATATATATTATACAATGTGTATGCTTATATTTTCAGTGCTGAGTGCTAGAGAGGATATGACATTGATATGCACCTTGCACTCTTGAGGAAATGATGTCAGAACCCCAGGTATAAAGGAACTATTTCCAGGGGTGGGTGGTGAGGGTGGGAAGGGTTAGCCTAAACCGTACCCTCTTTTACATCAGAAGAAGTGAAGGGAGTTATTTGTGGTCTCAGGGATAAGGTGGCTCCAGGCTCTGATGGGTTGTCTGCTGAAATTTATAAATCTTTATGGAAATTTATGTCGACCCAGTTATTAGCTGTGTTCAATGCTTTTTTACATGAGGATCGTTTATCGGACCAGATGTACGAAGGTTTGATGCTTTTTCTTTATAAAAAGGGTGACAAATCTGATTTGGGGAATTGGAGACCAATCACCCTGTTAAATGCAGATAATAAAATGTTTTCCAAATTACTGGGGAACAGGATTTCAATATTTTTGTCCTCTTTGATTTCAAAATTTCAGTATTGCTAAGTTTCAGGTAGGTCCATCTGAGATGCTTTGCTTTTGGTAAGAGAATTATTTTCTCAGGGACAAAAGGGAGTTCTTCAAGGTTATTTATTTAATTTTGATCTCTCAAAAGCCTTTGATGGGGTGTCTCAAGAATTTATATGGTTGACCCTTCGAACTTATGGGTTTCCTCAGATTTTTATAAATTGGCTTACTTTATGTTATTCCTTAGCCTATGTTAGACCATATGTAAATGGGTGGATTGAGTCACCCTGTTACATTCGCAGAGGAGTCCACCAAGGATGTCCCTTGAGCCCACTGTTGTTTGTAATAGCGTTGGACCCCATTATTAGATTGCTTTATAAATCCCCCAGACTTTTGGGTCTTTCAGGTCCAGATTTTAGTACTCAGAAAGTAATTTGTTACGCTGATAGTTTATGTGTTTTGGTGCCTGCTGTACCAGTGGGTTGTTTATTATGTAAGATTCTTCCGGGTTTTTTTATCTGTTATTGGTTCAAGTTTGAATTTATGAAAGAGTGTATGTTTTAACTTAGCTACATCTTTGGAGGGAATTTCCTCTATTGGGGGTATCCATTTAGTGGATTCTCCACATTAGTTATTGGGTGTTTATTTTGGTGTACCGGATATGGCTCTGTATAACTGGAAAATATGTCTGAATAAGGGTAGGGAAAAGGTGTGTAAATGGAACAAATGGTTTATGGGGAAGAAGAAATGGATTTTTTTGATTAAATCTTGCTTGTTGCCTTTATTTTTACATGTAGTGCATATTTTTCCTTTACCCAGACGATTTTTTGTGCCCCTTTTGAGCCTTTTTTTCTCTTGTTTTTGGGGTAGCCGCCTCAACCCGGTTAAACATAACATTTTGTTGAATGATTATCGATGGGGAGGGGTTAACATGGTTCACCCGGTAGTGTTTTTTTTATTCTCTTTTTTTTCTACCAATTTAAAGCCTTTAGTTATTAATTCATCACAGCTTTGGGTTCCTTTGGTACAAGTTTCCCTTTCGGAGATTTTACAAGAATGGTTTTTGGGGAGTTTTATCCACAAAAATAAGCGGAAATATGTTTTAACTTCAGTTTGGTTCATAGTGTTTGACATGCTTAGAACATGGCATATTAAGGTATCCACGATTAAGGAGTTTTCTCGCAAAAAATTGTATACAGTGATTGTAGAGTTTAATTTTTTGGAAGAAGTTTTTCCAGATTTTATAATATCTGAAAAGAAACAGATTGGAAGTTGCCTTGTTGACGCACAGATCCCTGTGGCTAAGTGGGATATTGCTTGGTTAGGGGTACATGGTAAAATTAACGTATGTGGAAACCACAAACATAAACAATTGATGGATCGTTACTGTTTTCGGGCTTCTTGTACGGCCCTTACAGAGTCTATGTTTCATTTATAGTTTTCTTGTCCTTTTATTTTACAGTTTTGGTTTCTGCGGCGTCGCTGGTTTTGGAAAAAAGTGTGGCACAAGTGGGATCAGAGAGCTTTGTTCTTTGGTTTATTTCCGGCTTCATGGGCTGAGTGTAATTCTAGTACTCTAAATGTAATAGCGGTTGTGATACTGTATTGGGTATGGCAGGTTAGGTGCTGGTTTTTATTTCAACAATGTTATCTTGCTCCTGAAGAATTGTTTACGAAAGTGGTGGCTCATATTGATCGTCTTAAGGAGGGGGAAAGGAAACTTCTCAAACGGAATATTTGAGAACGGTATTTGGACTTTTATTGAACCAGTTATCTATTCCTTGAATATAATTTATTTCTACCGATCTAGTTTTGTGGTTTTTATTTTGATTTAGGATAACATGTGGATTTTTTGAGGTTTTTTTTTCTTTTGGAAATTTTGTATAACTTTCATATTTTATCTGTTTCTTTTTTCTGTTTGCTATCTTGTTGTGTATATTATGATTTTAATAAACATACCCCTTCTCTTTTCAATAAGAGCCATGGGATCTTTAACATCCACCTGAACTACCACCAATCCAGGCAGATGGGACCTCGGTTTAACGTCTCATCCAAAAGACGGCACCTCAGAAGTGCAGCACCCCTCTCATGCTGCATTACAGTGTCAGTACTGGGATAGTAACCCAAGTGCCAGATGTGGGAACTGAACCCACAGCCCTGTGATCTCCCAGCCTCAGAGGTGAGTGTGCTACCTACTGAGCCACTGACACTGATATGCACTGTACTCTTGGTACACAGTGCTTCTTCCACAGTCTACCCCATACACTCAACACATAACTTTGGGTCCACTTCTGGGTCACTGTAATTTTTCTTTGTCCATCAGTCATCACTTGTAGTTCAGTGGCCTCCTTCCTAACCTGCCCCCATAAATAGTTCCTGGAATTCAGTGGACTCACCCTTCTTCACCAATTCACCAGCACCATCCATTTTTAAGTGAGAACCCTTGCCTATCTCCATTCCAGCATGGAGATATTTCATTGGTGTTGCATGTCTGCATCCCACTCTAGAGTTGCTTGAAGCAGTTCTACAGCCTGTGTAGTGTTGTGGCGTGCAATATGGCATGTGATGGCTGTGTGTAACTGATTATAGCTCAGTGCACAATCTTCATGCCTGCCCCCACATTAACATGATCATCTCTGCCTCTTTTCCTGCGTAATCACAACACCCTGTGCAGTCACACAAGGAAAGGTTTGTGATCCAGCTGTGCACAACACAGTGGAACATGGGTGCAGTGTTGAAGAGTGGTATAAAGTGGTCATTCCAACCACACTGAGCCACACATTTGCTTCTGTGTATAAAGACCTTGCAGTCAAGGTCTGTGTTTGAGCTGTGTTGTACGGGATCTAGTGCTTGCTCTTACTTTTATGTTGATTGACTGATTGATTTGAAAACCGGTGACCAGGAAAGGCACACTGAGCCAAGGCTCATTTCCAGGCATGACCTAGGGGAAGGGGACAAGAGGATAGATTCGAGCAGGCATAATGACAACTACAACCAAACACAGTTGTGGGAAAGGATACAACTAATAACTACAATGAACAGTAGAGTACAACTCTGGCACAATGATATCTAATCAACTTGGCATGTCCTCATAAAGAGGTGATGCAGTAAACAGATAACCTCATACAACTGAGCACAATAAATTGTACTAGATGACACATAAGTAAACAAGCAAACTAGGACTGCAAAGAAAGAAAAAGTGAGCAAGTGCAAACAAGGTCAGGGAACAGCTAGGTGAGGGCAAGACCAAGACAGAACAAAATTGGACTGTAAGAGTGGTTTGCAGGAGAGGTAAGAGTAATAAATACTGTATTGAATTTAGACTTTGCTGTCTTACTTTAGGTCTCAGTATCTATTATTTAATGAAAAGATCTACACTGGCTTCAATTTTCTGAAATCTCAAATCTGTTTAACTATCTTCCCTCCCACTCATAGCTTTCTCAGACTGCTTTCAACACAACTGAATTAGGCAATGCAAGTAACTGTTGGTGTGGTTTTTCTAACATGCTTGAGGAAACAGCAGCCTGTTGCATGTCTTGACTCCTAGGAACCAGCCAATATTGGTAATATGGTAATATTCTTTTAGCAGTCATTCTTTTTGACATGTTTCAAAGAGGTTTCCAGCCACCTAGAAAATGAGTGCATTTGTTGAAAAATGAAATGGCACTGTGCTTGCCATATAGACAAATCAGTATCAAGAGCTATAAAAATCTTGTCTGACTCTGCTGTAGTCAAGATCCACAGCACCCCTTCCTCAAACAAAATAAATATACTCATACTGTATCATTAAAACAAATCTTCATTTTCATTGGTTTTGAGATAACAAGAACATAGTCAGAAAATTTGTTCCTCAGTGCCAGAGATACAAAAAAAAGGCAAGTGAGGATATATAACGAACATATCAGGCAGTGGATGTGACCTACAGTATCTGAACTTCAGCAAGGCCTTTGACATTGTGCCACACAGGAGGCTAATAAGGAAAGTTAGCACTCTGGGGGTTGGGTAGAAGGTGTTAATCTGGGTATCAAAACTGGTTACGGGATAGGAGACAGATGGTGGAGGTAAACAGAAGTCACATGGGGGATGGGACAGTGACGAGTGGAGTGTCACAGGGATTGTTACTGTGCCCTGTCCTTTTCAATGTCTTCATAAGTGACATTGCTGAGGAACTGGAGGATAAGGTATATCACTTTGCAGATTACACAAAAATCTGCAACAGGGTGGACACCCAGGAACAGAAGGAGAAATGCAAAGGGACCTGGGGAAACTAGACAAGTGGGCAAGGTGGTGGCAGCTGGATTACAATGCCAAAATGTGCAAAGTCATGCACCTGGACTGGAGAAACCTGGGGGATGTGTATAAGATGGGGGAGGTACTTAGAGTCACCAAGCAACAGATGGACCTAGGGGTAACCTTATCTGATGATCTCAAGATGGCAGGGCAAAGCAACAAGGTAGCTGGCAAGGCTAGTGAGATAATGCAGTGCATATGGAGGGGAATTTCTAGCAGATAGAGAGAGGAGGTGTTGCCATTGTATTGCTCATTAGTGAGACCCCATTTAAAGTACTGTGTATAGGTCTGAAGGCCACAGCTCCACAATTATATTGACAAGGTAGAAGTGATCCAGAGGAGGGCTACTAAAATGGTACAGGGCTTCCACAAGAAACCATATGAGGAGAGTCTGTGGGAGCTCAACATGTACTCCCTGGAGGGGAGGAGAGGAGAAGAGACAGGACATGATTCAGATCTAAAACTATCTCACAGGGTGAACAAGGTGCAGGAGGGGAGTTTCTTTGAGATGAGGAGGAGCACCAGAACACAGAGGCATGCCATGAAGCTTGGGGGAAGGGTTTAAGAGGGATGTGAGGAAATACTTCTTTACTGAAAGGCTGTTGGACACCAAAAACAGCCTGCCAGAGGAGGTGGTGGGTGTGAAGACTGTGGGGGGAGGTGGGCTTCAAGCATCCATAGGATAGGCACATGGGCATACTAAGTAGACAAAGGGGAGAAGGGACACGCAAGACCATATACTGTTTGAGGAGTAGAAATAGGCAGGGAAATATAGGGCTGACTAGATGGGCCTACCAGTCCTCTTCAGCCAACAAATACTGTTTCTAAATATACAAACAAAATACCACATTCATTCTAAGACTGTTAGTTGCAAAGTCTGATTCATTGATACCAACTGCCAGGAAACATTAGATAATAAAATATTTTTTCCTGGCAGTTTGCAGTAATGAAGCAGCCCTTTGCAACTAACAGTGTGCACTGCGATATTTTGTATGTTTAAGACAGGATGTAACACATCTGTTGCATGTTCATATAAAAGCATATATGAGAGCTATGTATGCAAACTCAGAGCAGCCTATCCACCTCCCAGTATCTGAGGCCTCAGTCATATTCTCACCCAGGCTGGAACAGTACTTCCTTTGCCACCACTGTAATGCCCCAGCACCTGGTGCTTACATAAGAGCACCACACAGCCAGTTTGGGAAGGTCCCTATGCAGCCTCCACAGCCCTTAGTCAAAAAGGCCCTCTAATACAGTAAGCAGGGTTTAGTTAAGAAAGGGGTCCACTGATGTGCAGGTGGGCATCTACTCTGCAAGGTGCCCTAAGCAAGAGATATTTATTTACAGCAACCAGATTTTCTTTTATGCTACAGGTTGCCAGCATCCCCACTCCCCATGCAGTTTCCCACCACAGATAAAACCTTTAATCCCCCCCCCAATGCCAGCATTCTTTTTTTTAAAGGCCAGCTAGTAGCAGCTGTTTGTTTGCCCCACGTTATCAGAGAATCACTGTCCTGAATTTTTGGGGACTACAAGTAGGAGCAAGTGGCGGGAACAGCAATAGTGAAGTGCCATCAAGTGCAGTCAAAAAGCTGAAGAGCAGAGTGGCAACTGTTGTGGTCAGGCTGTTAGTGTGCATGGCCTGAAGGAGAGAAGAGACACAGAGTACCAGTTAAAAGAAGAAAAGGGCTTATCAGTAATAGTGGTCCCTATGGTGCTCCTCTTGTCCCTCCTATTTCGATGACCTTCCCCCCCAATCCGGCATCAGCTCTGCAGTGACAGCAGTGTTTGACCACCTCCTCCCCCCTCTGTTTAGCAGTTGATCCCTCCCAGCAGCAAATCTGGTTGGCATAGCAACATCTGAGAAAGTTTGAATGTTTGCAGCAGCAGTATCTAGGCTGCGGTGCAGGCAGAATCCCAGCAGAACAGAGCCTCAACAACAGCAGTGCATTGTCAGTGCAGGTTATGAGGGCTATCAGCCCCAAACAACCAAGGACAAACAATAATAGTTTGCACTCGAGGAATTCAATTCAGGCACCATGAAATGCTGAAAACTGTGTTTTTCAATAAGCATTCAAGTCCTTTACAACAGGTCAGCAGTTTGTAGCAATACTGACAAAGAGAAAATGCAAGAACACATCACAGGCCTGACACCAACCAGTCTAGCACTCAACACTAATGCCCCAGTACTTCATTTTAAAGAGCTTTATCAGGGGCAGAGCTAATGGGGAGATTCCTATTCTTTTATACTGAATGACGTGATGATGTCACCACTCTGGAAATAGCCTTATTGCAAAAAAAAAAATCAAAGAACACTAATTCTGATAAATAAAAATACTAATATACATAATACTGAATGATAGTGTTGCCAACATATTAAAGAAGTATACAAAATTTTACAGTCTTGATCACCTGATGTAAATTTGTGCAAATATTACTGTATCTTGATACAAAATAAAATAAATCATTTAACAAATTCTAATACATGTTCGGCAGACACAATGACCAATTCTGCACACACTGGCTGGTTACATAAAGCACGCCACACAGTGCAAGAGTTTAAATGATAACGGTAGAAAAGCATGGATTTGTCATGCAGTCACCCCTTTTAATACTGCTTAAATTCCTGTACTGGAAATCTGAATGGGAGCCACAAGTTGTCCTTCTTCAGGGAAATGGTGGTAGAGAGACAGAGAGATATATAAGGGACACCCTAGAAAAGTAAAAAAGAAATTAGCAAAACATTAAAAAAAAAATGTAAGTGGTAGCCGTACCATGGCCCCCGGTGTTCACCTCTACACTTCTCCCGAAGAACCCTGCCTGGGTTCCCTAAGGAGTTGCTACACTGGCCTAATGTGATGTGGTTCCTCCACCTTGGGTAGTGATATGGAGTACCTGGCTGCTGAAACACAAGGGAAATAATTCACAGACTGCCCATACAGTCTCTTCCCCAAAGCAGGTGACAC
The DNA here is from genome assembly GCA_016271365.2 of Neoceratodus forsteri. Classification (NCBI taxonomy): domain Eukaryota; kingdom Metazoa; phylum Chordata; order Ceratodontiformes; family Ceratodontidae; genus Neoceratodus; species Neoceratodus forsteri. The sequence goes on along the minus strand of CM057455.1, from coordinate 1,134,008,922 downwards.
GGTAAGCAATGACAATTCCCAAATCATAAAATGCAAGTTAAAACTAATAATGTATTCAAAAGGAAGGGTACAAAAAGAACAAGTGGCAGCAAGGATAAATGGATAAATGGTGGTAGCAATATCTCTATATGCAATCAAGGCAATAAACAATTCAACACTTTGCTCACAATTCTGCCCACCTCCAGCAGTCCTCAACCCCAGTGCTGGTACACCTGTCTTAATTCTCCCGAAAGCCATGGGTGAGAGATCTCTCAGTGGTTGCTGTGGGTACCACACTGGGGACACTGATGCTACTAGTAGTGTGGAGTTTGGCGGTGCACTTTAAACAATTGAAGGACACTGTCGCTGAACACAAACTGTGAACTGGTACAACACTTAAAAAGGGGGCCCTTGTTTGTAATCCAAAAGGATTTTGTGACAAGATGGCTAAGGCTGCCACCTTTGAATGAGGTGAAAGTCCAGATACCAAACCACACCCCAAACTCAGCCACCAAGCGAAGGTGGAGTCGCGGAGTGATGGCAAGTTCGTGGAGTGCCCCGCAACTCGAAGTGGAGTACTTTGCGTTATAATGGGTAACGCGAAGTCATTGAAAAAAATGACTTCACATTACTCTGCCTTCACAAACCACTACTCCATCAATTTTTAAGGCGAAGTACATTGAAAACAACGTACTTCGCCTCACTTCGCCTTGTTTTTAAGCACCAAAGGTGAATTTTTCAGTGATTCATGGGATTTCAGGTCACATGGGCTCTAGATTGTTCTACACAGCCTCAGATCGGGGTAGTATGTGTAGGAAGCTGTAGAAGACAGTCTGCTCTTCTGAGAGCTCTCTGTGATTCAAACCTAAACGCTATGACAACAGCCTTTTTGAGTAATTGTTTTTGCTGAAACTTTAGTTCATCGACTGTAGGAAACTCTCCTGTGCTCATATCATCGAGCATTTATTGTCTGTGTATGTATTTTGAATGTTAATATACAACATTCAGTCTGTGTTCTGAGAGACAGTGGAAATGTGCTTTTGGGGAGGGGCATATCTGTGGTGCAGGTAGATTAACTTGGAGAAAAAGACAGTTCTTTCTGTTTTGGTGATATTTTTCTTGTATAACTGTTAATGCACACAGTAATATTTTCAATAGTTCTTTCCATTTTTTGCTGATTGTTGTGGTGCAGCAGTGCATAATTTTAGTTTGTTTGAAATATGTGGTTATATTATTGAAGTTTTTGATTTGCTATGAATTACTTTGTGTCTGTGTGAGTATGTGTGTGACACGTGTCATCAAATAAGACATCTTTTATTGTGACACATAATAATTTCAGCAATGTGAACCTGCTGTCCACTGCAGCTGCATGATTGTTGTACTTCTTTGTGGTGTCTTTACTGGTACTAGTACAAGTGACTGTTACTGAGTACACTGCCCCCCGCCCACCAGCGCAGCCCGTCCCAACCGCAAAGGTATTCTTTCCAGATTAGAATTCCTGATGGTGAGCACTAGTTAGGTGTTATGCCTTTGCATCTGTATCTCTTCAATGCGCAGTGCAATCTTAATCTGTCTGTGCATTTGCATCTCTTTAGGGCCCAATCTCCATCTGTAACTTAAGTCACAGTTGTTTCTTTGGCTCCCCTTCAGAGTACTGGACTGGTGTGGTGCTTAATTCTTCATGAACATTGTACTCATTAATATGCATTTTTAAGTCAGGACCATCATCACGAATCACTCATGATACCAATCACATTCTTCATCATTACGGTCACAAATGCAGTCACAAATCACGATTCACGATCACGTCATGAATCACAACATTAACTTTTTTACTAGTTACTTGGATGTATTTTAAGCCTGTTTTGTAGTATCTTTCCAGGACTTCACCACCGCACCACTGTACTCATTAATAAATGTTTTTTAGTTGGGGAGTTTTGTGCTATAGCTCATCAGAGAAGTACAGCCGTAGACATTCGCATTCCCAATACAATTCCTTATTGGTTATCTCACACCATCTACACCAAATCATGTTCTTAATCATCACATTCACAAATGCAGTCACAAATCACAATCTTCGATCACATCATAAATCACAAAGTTAATTTTTTTACTAGTTACTTGGATGTATTGTAAGCCTGTTTTGTAGTATCTCTCTAGGCTTCACCACCCCACTACTGTACTCATTAATAAGAGTTTTTAAATTAGGGAGTTTTATGATACAGGCTCAGCTCATCAGGGAAGTACAGCCATAGACATTTGCGTTCCTTCCTGTACAGCATGTGTGTAGTAGTGGTGTGAGAAGTGGCCCCAATTTGCTCCACGAAGTGATTCATGGTGTAACGTGGAATCCGTGGAGTACTCCACAATGTGAAGCAGAGTACTTTGCTTCATAATGAGGAATGTGATGTCCATTGAAACCTATGACCAATGACTTTGCGTTAGTCTGCCTTCCCCAAACCACTTTGCCACCAATTGTAAGGCAAAGTACATTGAAATCAATGTAATTCATCTCACTTCACCTTGTTATTGAGCTCCAAATTAAATTCTGCAGTGATTCATGGGATTGTAGGTCACATGGACTCTAGATTGTTCTGCACAGCCTCAGTTTTGGCCTGGGTAGTGTGTGTGTGTAGTGGTAGCAAGAGACAGTTTGCTCTCAGAACCCTGTGATTCAGAACCTCTAAAAGCTGTTTAAAATGCCTTTTTGAGTCATTTTATTTGCTCAAAATTTAGTACATTGATTGTAGGAAACCCTTCTGTGATCATATCATTGATTTTTTATTTATGTGTGCAGATTTTGAATGTTAATTTAAAACAGTCAGTCTGTGTACTGTGAAGCGTGCTTTGGGGGAGGGGTGTATTTGTGGTGTAGGTACATTAACTGGGAGAAAAAGGCTGTCTTTCTGTTTTGGTTATATTTTTCTTGTATAACTGTGTTAATGTACACACAGTAATATTTTCTGTAATTCTTGACTCTTAATGCTGATTGTTGTGATGCAGCAGTGTATAATTTGTCTGTTTAAAACATTTGGTTATATTACTAAAGATTTTCAATCTGCTACACATTACATGTAGTGTGTGTGCGATGCATGCCATTAAATCAGACATCTTTTATTGTGCCACAGAGTAATCGCAGCAGTGTGAACCGGCTATCCACCTGCATACATTTTTTATACTGCTTTGAGGTATCTTTACTGGTAGTGGATTGTTACTGCCATGCACTAATCCCCCAACTGGCAAAAGGTATTCCTTTCCAGATTTGGATTTGTGACTTGTAAGCACTGGTTAGGTGTTGTTGTGCCTTATCGTATGCATCCCTTGAGTGTGCAGCACAATCTTAATCTGTCTGTGCATTTGCAGTGCACCATTAATTCTGGGAGACTGCATTTCTTGTTACACTCTCATTTCACTTCGTCAGCACTAGGGAATTTTCTGGACACAAGACAGTAGCATTTTGGGGATGCACATTAATTCTGGTGACTCTGTGTGTGACCACTGCGTGCATGACTGAGTGCGCTACTAATTCTGGGAGACTTTGCATTTCTTGTAACACTCTCATTTCACTTTGTCAGCACTGGGTAGTTTTCTGGACACAAGATAGTAACACTTTGGGGATGCACATTGATTCTGGTGACTGTGGGTGGAGTGCTGCCAGTAGTGTTGTCACTCCACCTTACTTCACGTTTAAGGTGGAATGACAACACAAAGTAATAATAACAAGGTGAAGTGAGCCTTCCCTATGGGGGCACTCTGAGTAGCAAAGTGCCAGAGCTAAGTGCCCACTTCACGGGCACTTCACCAGTGGAATTTAAATATGCTGCATCTCTAAACACAATTACCTTGTATCTCCAGACATAAAGCTACATACAGGCCCAAGAGCTCTTAATGTAGTGAGCATGAATTGATGACAGCCTGGGTAAAGAATTGGCTGGAGAATAGGACACAGAGAGTAATATTAAATGGAGTCCACTCTGAAAAAAGGGGGGTTAGTAGTGGGGTACCGCAGGGTTCAGTTTTAGGACCAGTCCTCTTCAATGTCTTTATAAGTGACATTGCAGAGGGACTGGAAGAAAAGTATGTCTCTTGCAGATGACACAAAGATCTGCAACAGGGTTGATACACCAGATGGAGTGGAAAGGATGAGAAAAGACTTGGCAAGGTTGGAAGAATGGTCAAATGTATGGCAGCTCAGATTCAATGCAAAGAAGTGCAAGGTAATGCACCTGGGAAACAAAAACCCAGGGCAAGAGTACACAATGGGGGGTGAGATACTGACAACAGTAAAAATGGAAAGGGACCTGGGGTAGTCATATCAGATGACCTAAAGGTGGGCAAGCAATGTGAGAGGCAGCAAGGAGGGTTGGGGGATACTGGGATGCATAGGAGAGGCATCACCAGTAGAAAACAGGAAGTTATTATCCCTCTGTACAGACAGCTAGTGAGACCCCATCTGGAGTACTGCATGCAGTTCTGGAGACCCAGTCTCTGCAAAGACATAGACAGGATGGAAGCTGTCCAGAGGAGGGCAACTAAAATGGTGCAGGGTCTGCACGGAAGACATATGAAGAGAGACTTAGGAGCTTAATATGTATAGCTGAGGAAAGGAGGGAGGGGACATGATAGAAACTTTCAAGTACCTCAAGGGAATCAACAAAGTCCAAGAGGGTAGCATCTTTCAAAAAAAGAGGTGTGCAAGAACAAGGGGGCACAATTTGAAGATAGAAGGGGGGTGGCTCAGAGGTAATTAAAGGAAGTATTTTTTCACAGAGAGGGTGGTGGATGTATGGAATGGCCTTCCAGAGGAGGTTGTGGAGTCACAAACAGTAGTGGAATTCAAGCATGCATGGGACAGTCATAAGGCAAATTCTGGGGGTTGGGTAGGAAGAAGTAGGCTGCTGGTTAACTAGGATCTGCAGCTTATCCATCAGGTAGGGAAATGGGCAGACTGGGTGGGCCAAGCGGTCCTTATCTGCCGTCAAATTCTGTGTTTCTATGTTAAAGAAATAAAATCCTGTTTTATTACTACCTCAACAGATATGGGCCCTTCTCTGATCTGAAGAGTTTCTCTTATTGCATGTTCGTGACAAAATATCTTTTGAGAAAGACTCAAATTTTTTTATGCATTAGCTTACCAGATTTGAACAGTATGCAGAGTATCTGGACTATAAACACTGTACTAATTCACAGAAACTTACAACATAAAGTTTGAATTATCGTATTTTCATTTTTTGTACCTCAGTTTGTCAAGAGATGCATTTAATTCCGATTGTAAATGAATAATATTTTTAAGTATTGTGCCCTTCAGGTGTTTAGAGAGCTTAAACATCAACAGATGTAATAGTAACTTTCACCTAATACTATTCGTCAGGTAGCCAGGGCTTTCATATTATCATAATGATTTTCTAAGTACCATTTTGCACAAAAATATAAAAGTTGTACTATGTATTTAACCTTGAAATCAGTTTAGGGTTTGGTAATTTTATTTTTACATGGCTGGAATTGTTTTGAGTTAATGAAAATGTAAAATTGAATAAAGTCCCTTTATTTTGATTTATAGGTTGCCTTTACAACAGTAACTACCATTACTGCTATGTGCCTTCCTGGATGATATGAAATCAGCCTTTAATAATTATATACAGGGACAAAAATTGCATACTTCCTTGTGCACACACACACAAACAACTTTGCATACATTGGTGAAGGAAGCATGGTCTGGTGATTAGATTACAGCCTAGGGAATTAAGAGACACATGTTCAGATCCTGCCACATATTCAGTGTGGCCTTGGCCACTCAGTATGCAGCACTTTAAAACAGGTAAAAGAATCCCCCCCCAAAAAAAAAAACAAGACCAGCTGTATCTCAGCTGGGTTGAATCCCCCCACACATAAAAAGTAACCAACCCTAGTTTCTGAAAAGGATACTCAGTGTTGAAGTCTATCATTTTTTGTAGTGTTATCCAGCCACCGGTCCAGCTGAAAGTGGCAGTGAGTTTTATGTGGTTCATGGGGTTGGGGCTGGCGAGACCTGGAGCTGTGGGTAGGAGTAGGTCAAGGTGGCGGTAGGATGCTATCTGGCCAGAGCCACCACTACCAAGTAAGTATATATGGGGTGCCCATAGACAGCCTGTGTGCCAGAGATCCCTGCTCCTCCCTGATGGTGCGGCCCAATAATGCCTGGGTGATGATGATGATTGCTGACAATCGAAAAGCCAAGGAGGCTGGGCATGAGCCTGCAGGCAATGATCCATACAGGGGGTGAAGTCTGACTAGGGAGGTAGTCCGCTGGTCATGTACTTCGAGGGGAGGCTTCCCATGGTGACACAGATGAGGATAAGAGGGATGTCACCAGTACCAGGGGAGATGTTAGAACTTTGGGAGGATTGACAGCCAGCAAAGCATTGATTCAGAAGTTTTTTGGATTTTTCCATTAAGTTTCTTCTGTTTTTCTAAGTTCACCAAATCCACAGATCAGTGTATGAGAGCAGCATCATCTAGGACTTTCCCAGCAGAAGATATTTTTAATACAGTTCAGTTTCATCTTATTCTGTTTCATTCAGTATTTTGAAATACATTGATCCATTCTGTATATTCACAGATACCATTCCGAGTTGGGAATTGCAGTTTATGTTTATGGGTTAATATCTTCACATGTTCAGGATTGTTTGTCCATCAAACTATTATTTTACATTTATCTTTAAATATAGGTTCTGTTTATAGGGCATTTCCATAATATTTTGGGGTCTGGATGCACGTTGATTGGCAAGAAAGGTGCGCACTGAGCATCCTACTGAATGCATGGTCACTGGTCGAAGACCTCTTCGACAGGTGGGACCATCCAGAGTTGCATCTCTTTGCATCCCCACACAATGCAAAACTGCACACTTTTTTGCTTACTTGATCCCAGGCCTGGAGTTTTCTGGTGAGATGCATCATCCCTCTCCTGGAAGGGGAGGGTTCTGTACACCTTTCCTCCCTTCCCAAGCACTTTGTACTATTTTTCTGTACTTGTATTTTTCTATGTCATTATCATTTTTATGCAGCATGTTAATGCTTGCTCATAATTCTGTACTTGAATTTGTGCTGTTTTTTCGATTATGTGATCTGTAACTACCTGTCTGTGTCAAAGGACCTCCTTGTGAATGAGCTTTACTCAATGGAGTTTTCCTACAATAAACTTGAACTTGAACTTCCCCCTCTCTCAGAGGGTTCTGCTTAAGCTCCAGTTGGAAGGGGCAGAGATGATCCTCATAGCCCCCTTCTGGCTACATCAGATTTGGTTACCCTTGCTGCAGCAACTAGCAGCAGAACCTCTGGTGCCCTTGCCCCTGTGCACTGGTTTGTTGTCCCAAGTCCGGGGCACCCTGGGCCATCCAAACCTGAAATCCCTGCGTCTCCAGGCATGGATCCTGCGGACCCAGCTATTGACCGATTTGGGATATCCTCTAGGGTCACAGATGTTCTGGTGGCTGCCAGGAAACCCTTCACCAGGACCACTTATTTATTTATTTTTTTAAATCTTTTTATCCTCCTGATCACCCCTCTGTTCCACTCCTTTGGGCTCACTCATGCCATTCACCCGACACACTGAGTCTGCCCCTAGAGTGCCCCTAGTGACTCCTACCTTCCCTGGAGCACCTTGCACAGCGGAGTCTGCCCGTGATTCCTGGACTGGGTGGCTAGAGTGGCCATCATCTAGGACTGTCAAGGTGGTTTCTGCTTTTCTGTCTTCCCTTCTATCCCCACGGACGCCGGCTTAGGTAAGCGATGCTTCACACGCCTGCCAAGTGCCTTAAAGCATCCGACTCCCCCCATGCAGGAGCTGCCAGTGCCCCTAGAGTCGGTGCTTCCACTGGCCCCCGTGGACATCGGGTGTGTTAAGCACCCCTGGTAACCCACCCCGAAGGAGGAAAGCATCCGTTGGGACGCTCAATCCTCCTTCACCCTGCTGACCCTCGACAACCCTAGTCTGTACACGAACCCGGGTCACCGGCGTGGTGTGAGGTGTGGCTTCCAGTGCCTCAAACCTCAGCACCACCGGGCCAGCCTACCAGGACCACTTATGATATAAAAAGGAAACGCTTCTCCATTTGGGTCACTGCTCACCATTTGGATCCTTTCACCTGTTCGGTGAATCAAGTTTTGGGGTACCTCCTTTCCCTTTCAGATACAGGCTTGGGGTACTTCTCACTTAATGTGTACATCTCTGCGTACCAAGAACCTATTGAGGGTAAAGCTGTCATCCAGCTTCAGGTGTCCCACACATTCCTGCGGGGCATCTTGAATCTGAAACCTCCCAGTCGGGACCCTGTCCCTCCATGGAACCATAACTTTATGTTGGAGAAACTCAGTCTACCTCCCTTTAAACTGGCTGCGAGTTGTGAGCTGCGCTTTCTGTCATGGAAAGTGCTCTTTTTAGTCGCTCTTACTTCCGCTCGAAGAATTTCAGAGCTTCAGGCTACTACGTGTTTCACAAAGACAGGGTGTCTTTGTATACTAGTTTTTACCTAAGATGGTGTCGGAGTTTACTTTGAATCAGTCCAGCTACCTTCCCATTTATTTTCTTGAGTATTCCAATCAGGGAGAGGCCTTGCTCCATACTTTGGATGTACATAGGATGCTGCGGTACTACACGAACCACACAAGGCCTTTCATAAAATCTGAACAGTTGTTTGTTTTGTTCACCCCCAAGAGAGAGGACGCTGTTGTTCCCAAACAGTATTTGTCTAAGTGGTTAGCGAATTGCACTGTTTAGTGCTAGCGCAAGTACAACAAGCCACTTCCCGGGATGATCAAAGGCCATTCCACCGAGAGTATGACTGCCTCCACGGCTTACTTCAGAAATGCGTCTGCTGCAGACATCTGTGCAGCTGCTACCTGGAGTTCTGTCCACACTTTTACCAAGCATTACAGTCTGGACATCGCCTCTAGGCACAGGGCCAATTTCGGACTAGCAGTTCTTTAGGGCCTTCTCTCCTGAGCTCTTGGCTGCTGATCTGTCCTCCTCCCGGTGGTGTTAACCTGGTGATACCCGGTACTGCTTGGGACTCAGTCCTGCCAGTGTGGCCTGCTGCAAGAGCCTTCTCAAAGTAAGATAGCACAGTACGTAAGAACTTACTCGTAACAGTAGCTCTTCGAGAGAAGCTCTTGCAGCAGACCCTGCTTCCTCCCTCCCTCCTTCCCCTGCTACTCTTTTCTCTTAGACTACTTCAGCCTTTCTTTTGGCTGTCTGAAAACCTCCTCAGTTCTCCTTCAGCTACCCATACGGGGTCTTCAGCGGGAGAACTGAGGTATGTGTGGGGACCGTCCACCTATATAGGCTAGGCTGTCATCTGACTGACGTCGGCGGTGGGCAGTCCCCCATGATAGACTGCTGGCTAGGGGTTTTCCGTGAGGTCCTAGCAGCAGGCGGCTTGGTCCTACCGGTGTGGCCTGCTGCAAGAGCTTCTCCCAAAGATCTTCTGTTACGGTAAATTCTTAATTAACAGTACTTTCTGTCCTATAGCGTTATTTAACTCACAGTATAGGTGGCGGCCGAAATTGTTAACACTGTTTCTGGGAGGTTACATAAAGAATAATTCATAGTCCTTTGCCAGGATGGGCCAGTTCAATTTCTTGATCTTGGAAAATATTTTGCAGTGATTTTACAATAGCAAATGATCAGTGATTATCGAGGAATAAGAATGCACCTTCATATTGCTCAGGGGAATAACTCCATTTGATCAGACAAAGCTAGAATTTTAATTTTAAGCAACAGACTCCACAAAGATTTTCAAATGATGTCATTTCTTCAATTTATTAACCATACCATGGTGCATGGATTGCATCACAAGTCCTATGAGGACAGGTTGAAGGAACTGAACATGTACTCCCTGGAGGAGAGTAGGGAGAGAGGGGATATGATAGAGACATACAAGTATCTCACAGGGAGGAACAGGGTGCAGGAATACACTATTTTTAAGCGAAAAAGATGTTCCAGGACTAGAGGACATGGGATGAAGTTGGAGGGAGGACAATTCAGAGGAAACGTGAGTAAGAATTTCTTCACAGAACGGGCGGTGGACAAGTGGAACACCCTGCCAGAGGAAGTGGTGGGGGCTGAAACAATCACGGGATTTAAGAATGCATGGGATAGACATAAAGGAATTCTGAAGGTCAGGGGTAAGGGGCAACAGACTTCTAGCAAAACACAAACTGAACTTACAAGCTCAAATGGGCAGACTGGGTGGGCCATAGGCCCTTATCTGCCGACACTGTCTATGTATCTATGTATCTATGTAATGATAACATCATTAAAGCATAGGAGATGTTTTAAAAAATTGTTTTCCCCAGTAGTCTGCAAAGGCAAGGCAGATTTGAATTCCCAAGCAGAGACTCACCATTTGACCCATTCCCAAAAGAAAACTGTGACAGCTTCTTATTTTAATTCTATGGGATGCTACAGAATGTCCACTCTATACATTTTTTTAGCTGTTTGTTAGAAACAAAACACGAAAACACAAAAATTAGCTGAGTTAGTGAGAAAAAAAAACATGTTGCTTCATGACGCATTGTCAAATTACCGGAAGTCAGTGGACCAAGCTTTTTAATCACTGTGGGAACCCTTCAGCGACATGACTATACAGTAAAAAAAACACAGGTGTAACCCCTAGGGGGCACTACCCTTAGGGCTACTACTCCTGTCTGCCCCCACTGAGACAGGGTGGGGGGCCCCAGACCCCGTGGATGGGTGCCTCCACCCAGAGGTCAGGGTTAGTACAAGTGTGACTACCTTGGTTACAGCCCTCTGGGCTACTGCAACCCCCCTTTTTTCTCACTAGTGACTCACACTGCATGCCAACAATTCCTTTCACCTAGACTCTTACAACATGGCTGATATGTTTCAGCTCACTCCAGAAACCCCCTGTAAAATAAGATACAGTTATATCACAATCACCATGCAGCAGCTCATCCGAAGTGTACAAACATGCCAGGGTGTAATAATAACACAGTAATCTGATTTATTAAAAGGTTAGAGAACAAGGGGGAAGGGAAAAATCAGGTTAATTGGCTTACACTATAGCTATGTACCTAGGACTCTGTGCACAGGCCTAACCCTACAAATTACTGTCCCGGGGTACCCAAGCCCTAATGGCTAGTCCAAACCGTGGCAGCTGGTAGGGGCCCTTCATACAGAGGAGCAAGGAAAAGTTAATTAAACAGTAAACCATATGGAAATGCCCTTTTGGGACCACAGATGCAGTTCTAGCAGGGAGCTACCCTGAAGTAGTACTCATGACCCCCAAATGGAACAAAGTCCTTCAATGCCAGCTGGGCTGAGCCTGAGCTCCACACCTCCTCACATATTTATATGGTAAGCAACACAGCAGAGGGGTACCACACCAGGCAGCAGCAGCTGGGCTCGCCAGGCTTCTCTGTCATCAAGCACTGTAACGGCAGCTTTCCCTTCACTTTTCCCGTGGACTGAGCTCAATTCAGCAATCTTCTTCAGTCCTCCGAACAGGTCGAGCCTGGTGGGTAGCTGTACTGAGCACAGCCTCCTCTGACCGCCAGCCAGCGGGTTTTCCAACTCCCTTCCTCAGGCAAACGGCCGCTAGGCCCTCACGTGCTTCCCACGTGAACACTTCTGTGCAGAAGCATACAGCTCCTCTCTCTTCACTGGCCACTATGAATCTGCCCCTGGCAGCACCCAGCACTCCTCTTAGTTCGGGCGCGACCCGATATCATTGGCTGGCCGAACCTGCCAGTCACTTCTCACGGCTCCCATTGGTGCAGAACGAGCGCCATAGTCCATAATGCCTTGCTCCCTCTAAACAGCTCCTCTATTGGTCAGCCAGATCTATGGGGTCCCCAGTCACTGATTGGTCCAAAGCTGCAGTTCAGGGCCAAAATGGAGGAGGCAAACGGGATCATCAATGCTGCAAAGCAAAGCAGGTTAGAACAACCACATTACTCTCTTTCTCTACATTATGTTAAACCAACAATTGTTCCCTTTAGCACAGCTTCCTTTGCCCCATTAGCGAAGGCAGTAGGGAGCAATCTAACCTGCGGCTCAGGCGGGACTCGAGCATGCAACACTCGGACCCCCCCACATCAATTATTTACAGCTGCAACAGGCAGCCCTTAAAGGGACACGCACCAGAGGCCTTAAAAAGCACTCCACAGGTCCCCATCAAAACGGCTTTAGGCCGGTGACTAACCCTAGCACCAGGCATATTTGGAACCCCCATTTGCAAGGGGGTTACACCCTCCCTGGCCTAGAAAAGCTTGGCGACTGCGTCAAGCATATGCCCTTAAGGCTCTTTAGGTAAACACCCAATGAGTAGCATATCACATTTTCTTCTTACACATTTAAACATTGGATTTACAATATATCATAACCGTTACACATCCTACACATAAACTATTACTTTGGTTTCAACACAGATCAGTAGTTCCTACCCATGACACCCAGACTAAGGGAATCTGTCTTCTCTTAGGTACCACGGGTTCCCTGCAGCAGGGGCGCCACTCTTGAAGGGCACCACTAACAGTCTGGAGTTATCTCCCAAAGCTAACTTAGGCAAAGAACTTGGGGACACACATACCCCCTTGTGCACCACATTTAAAGGCAGATCCACTGGTTGACCCAAAGATTCATAGCTTAACTTTATTACTGGCCGTATTGAATGGCCGGATCGCCTAGGGGTCTCTAAGAATTCTAACCCATGCCCAGACTCCACTTCAGAACCAGTGGCAGTAATAATGGGAACTTCTTCAAGGGGAATGGGTTTAGTGCTCATAACACTATGAAGGGCATTACCTTCTACCCCTGGACCCACCCCACTAGGCTCATCTAAGGGCGGATTAGGTACTAGCGGAGAACCATCAGGGCACTCAAAGTACTATTCCGCTTCAGGGATTTCACTGACTTGTTCCCCCATCTTACTCTCTTCATCTGAAAAGTCAGATAGTTCAGCCAGACCAGACAATTCAGCCAGGCCCAAAGACTCAGTCTCCTGAACTTGTCTGCTACCCCAGTCATCTTCAGGAGGCCTTGCCTCCGAGGACACAGTAGAGGGTTCAATCCCCACAGGTGGGCCAACTTCAGTTCTGGAATTAACAAGGGGATTGCCCCAAAACAATTGACTCAGTTCATAGGAAGGATAATATTCACCATCAGTTTCACTTTCTTCAGACACTGAGTGCTGATCATCTCCTTCTGCAGGGGGGAGAGGACAGGGCTCCTTTGATGAACTCGCTAACGGCTCCACAGGCTTCGTTCTTTTCTTAGCAACAGATCTAGTCACAGGACATGAAGGAGCAGCAGTAGAAGGCTCAGCTTTGATTAAGATCTGCCCAATTGGCAGCAGATGATTTCTGTGCATAGTTTTTACATCTTTTGAGTTGTGTTCAGGCCGCACTTTATATACCGGGAGGTCCGCCAACTGTCCCACCACAATATGAGGGCGAAGATGCCACCTGTCAGCAATCTTATGTTTGCCATGCAGTCCGAAATTTCGCAACAACACTCTATCTCCAGGTTTCAATTCTACTGTCTTTACTTTTTTATCAGATTTCTCCTTGTTGGCCAAATTCCGTTTTGCAGCCATAGTCTAGACCAGTTGATAAGCATGGTTTAGTTGAGCCTTTAATTTTTCCACTTACTGTAAGTGATTTTCTGCTCACACCCCATTGGGGGAAACCTCAAAACACACATCTACTGGCAATCTAGCCTCTCTTCCAAACATTAGACGATAAGGAGAAAATCCCGTGGCATCACTTTTTGTGCAGTTGTAGGCATGCACTAACGCACTAATCTGTTGACTCCACCTCGACTTATCTTTTGATTGTAGGGTGCCCAACATATCAAGCAGCGTATGATTAAACCTCTCAGGCAGAGGATCTTCTTGCGGATGATAGGGAGTGGATCGGGACTTTCATACTCCCCACAAAGACAGCATCTCCTTAATCAAGCGACATTCAAAATCTCTCCCCTGGTCAGAATGAATGCGCTGTGGGGCCCCATAATGGACGAAGAAGTTCTTGACAAGTATTTTAGCCATGGTGGTTGCTTTTTGATCATGCAATTTGAGTTTTAACAGCATTACACTAGAGAACTGAGCAAACTTTAGTACATGTTCTAAGCAAACCTTATTTAAGGCTGCTGCAGTGATTCCCCCTTTTCTATAAGCCTTTTGCAAGGCCCGCTCAACTCTAGTAACAAAAGCAGACAATTTTTCATTTTTCCACTGCTTAGCAGACCTGAATTTCCACAGTAAGTCTTCACCAGTTTCTGTACTCCCAAAAACCCCTTCCAAAGCAGAGAGATACTCCGCAGCTGGGGCTTCTGGATGGGTGGCCCGGAAAAACCTAATGGCTTCTAAGGCCGGACCCCGCAAACTCTCCATCAGCCTCTTTCTTTTTTCCCCCTCAGAACATTGCCATTCCTGGACTAGACAGGTGGCATAGCCCAACCAAGCTTCCAGGTCATCCTCTCCAGGGGGCACTGGTACCGTGCCAGAGAAATGTTTCAGCTTATGGTAAGAGTCAAGCTGTATGGGGGGAACCATCAGAGGCAAGGAAGCCAGCACGGAACTCTTGGGCAGGCAAGGAGAGTCGTCCGGGGAACCGCAAGGAGTAGTATCACTGGAAAAATCCAGGGCCTGCAACAACTCCTGGGTGGTCCTCCCTTCTACAGCTAACAATTTGAGCAGTTTATCTTTAAAACTGTTCATCTGGGGAGACCCCCTAGGGGTAACTGACCCACTTCAGATATGGATTAGCCTCCACCCCTGGGACGCACCCTCTGGGTAAAGTACGGGAGGTACCTTCTCAGGGTCGATGGCCACACTGCATAACAGTAACACCTGCAATGTCTGGTCAAGCAAATCAGCCATACGCCCTTTTACTTCGGCCTTACCCAAATACTTTACTCGTTCTGTAACAGAAACAATTTCAGCAGCTGAGGTACCCAAGGGCACATCTAACAATAATACAGTCTTCTGGGAATCTAGCTCTTCTGCTTCACCCCAACCCATTAGTTTGTGTACCATGGTTTTGATGGGTCCCAGCTTAATTTTTTCCAACATATCCGCTTCCATTTTTTCCATCTTTGGGGTATCTCCTCACTAAGCCACTAGGGGACGCTAATCCCAGCGGTGCCTCCAATTTATAACCCCTAGGGGGCACTACCCTTAGGGCTACTACCCGTGTCTGCCCCCACTGAGGTAGGGTGAGGGGCCCAGATCCGTGGACGGGTGCCTCCATCCAGAGGTCAGGGTTAGTACAAGTGTGACTACCTTGGTTACAGCCCTCTGGGCTACTGCAACCCCCCTTTTTTCCCACTAGTGACTCACACTGCATGCCAACAATTCCTTTCACCCAGACACTTACCCCATGGCTGATATGTTTCAGCTCACTCCAGAGACCCCCTGTAAAATAAGATACAGTTATATCACAATCACCATGCAGCAGCTCATCCGAAGTGTACAAACATGACAGGGTGTAATAATAACACAGTAATATGATTTATTAAAAGGATAGATAACAAGGGGGAGGGGAAAAATCAGGTTAATTGGCTTACACTATAGCTATGTACCTAGGGCTCTGTGCACAGGCCTAACCCTACAAATTACTGTCCTGGGGTACCCAAGCCCTAATGGCTAGTCCAAACCGTGGCAGCTGGTAGGGGCCCTTCATACAGAGGAGCAAGGAAAAGTTTATTAAGCAGTAGACCATATGGAAATGCCCTCTTGGGACCACAGATGCAGTTCTAGCAGGGAGCTACCCTGAAGTAGTACTCACGACCCCCAAATGGAACAAAGTCCTTCAATGCCAGCTGGGCTGAGCCTGAGCTCCACACCTCCTCACACATTTACATGGTAAGCAACACAGCAGAGGGGTACCACACCAGGCAGCAGCAGCTGGGCTTTCCAGGCTTCTCTGTCATCAAGCACTGTAACGGCAGCTTTCCATTCACTTTTCCTGCGGACTGAGCGCAATTCATCAGTCTTCTCCAGTCCTCCAAACAGGTCGAGCCTGGTGGGTAGCTGTACTGAGCACAGCCTCCTCTGACTGCCAGCTGGTGGGTTTTCTGACTTCCTTCCTCAGGCAAATGGCTGCTAGGCCCTCACGCGCTTCCCGTGCGAACACTCCCAGCACAGAAGCATACAGCTCCTCTCTCTTCACTGGCCACTACGAATCTGCCCCTGGCAGCACCCAGCACTCTTCTTAGTTCGGGCGTGGCCTATTATCATTAGGCTGGCCGAACCTGCCAGTCACTTCTCATGGCTCCCATTGGTGCAGAACGAGTGCCATAGTCCATAATGCCTTGCTCCCTCTAAACAGCTTCTCTATTAGTCAGCCAGATCTATGGGGTCCCCAGTCACTGATTGGTCCAAAGCTGCAGTTCAGGGCCAAAATGGAGGAGGCAAACAAGACCATCAATGCTGCAAAGCAAGGCAGGTTAGAACAACCACATTACTCTCTTTCTCTACATTATGTTAAACCAACAATTGTTCCCTTTAGCACAGCTCCCTTTGCCCCATTAGCGAAGGCAGTAGGGAGCGATCTAACCTGCGGCTCAGGCGGGACTCCAGCATGCAACACTTGGACCCCCCAACTCAATTATTTACAGCTGCAACAGGCAGCCCTTAAAGGGACAAGCACCGGAGGCCTTAAAAAGCACTCCACGGGTCCCCATCAAAACAGCTTTAGGCCGGTGACTAGCCCTAGCACCAGGCATATTTGGAACCCCTATTTGCAAGGGGGTTACACAGGGACAATATAACACCATGAATAGTGATGGATTATGAGACGTTTTTAAGCTCTATTATTGCATACCTTTTCTCACATGTAACAGAAGTTGTTCTTAATTTGCTTGATCTATAAAACTACTGACATATTTCATATTGTCTTCAGGTTCATAAGTAGTTACTTTAAAATTTACTTTTGAAAGCAAAATAAAATTACACCAGAAATTGAATTCTTTTATTGTACAGGATTGTTCCTGAAATAACTGTCATTCCTTTAGGCAATAATATGTATTATTTTGAAATTATTCCCTGACCTTCCCAATGCTTATGTCTTTCATGACAGAGTAATTGGCTAAACACTAGTGGTGGACAATACATGAAGCAGACAACAGTAAATATTTTATTTATTTATTTATTTGAATTTTGATAACTGGGTAGGCCCTCTGGAACAGACATGTACCTTTTTTCAGGGGCGACCTGGGGAATAAAGACAGTCTATATACATAGGCCCAGATATTCAAAAGAGCTGAGCCATGTGCAATAGGGTTGCACCTGTGCAAGTCTGAAATTTCACCATTCTGTGATATTCAGCAGGAGGCAGTTGTGCCCCGCCAAGTCATGCTGAGCAACAGCACAATGCTAATGAAGGCATGCTCAACCGAAGGGGGAGGAACCATGCATAAACTGCACAGCCCAATATTCAGCTGGGCCATGCAGAGTTTTGTAGGCGCAGCCCCCTACCAGCGCCTGCACAACTGTAAGCCAAAAAAAAATGGATCAAGTCTAGGGCCACCCACAGGTGAGCTGCTGTATTGCAGGGCGCAACACAGCAGCTGCCACCTGTGGGTGGCCCTCCACTTGTTCCCGGTGCCCCCCAGCAGCCCAATTGCGGGCATAATAGTAACCCCCCATAGCCTGATCGTGGGCATAAAGGACTTCAACCCCCCACACTAGCCCGATCGTGGGCATAAAGGACTTCAACCCTCCCACTAGCCCGATGGCAGGCATAACATGATACAACCCCCGACTAGCCCGATCACGGGCATAACATGAATTAAACCCCCGACTAGCCCGATCGCGGGCATAACGTAGTTAAACCCCCAAAGACCAATATCCCTGGTGGTTCAGTGGACTGTGAAGCCCGATCACGGGCATAAGGTCAAACCCACCCACCCAAAGTCCAATATCGCTGGTGATGTAGTGGCCTCACCCCACCCACCCATGGAGCCCCCACCACCCGCCTCCCCATCAGCCGGTGGGCGGAGCACCCCACCCACCTGCCACTCTGCAGCCCACTGACTGACGTTGCATGCGCCCATTGGTTCAGAGCAAGAACCAATGGGCGGCAGCCCATACCGCATAAGGCTCTTGCTCTGAACCAACGGGCATGCAGCCCCACCGAGCTGTCAGTCGTGGGTGGCGGGTGGCAGGTGGTGGGGTGTTGCCGCCGGCTGATGGGGAAGCGTATGGTGGGGCTCGGGTGGGTGGGGTGGGGCCACAGATCACCAGGGATATTGGACTTTGGGGAGGGTTTGACCTTATGCCCACGATTGGGCTTTCATGTCCACTGGACCAACAGGGATATTGGTCTTTGGGGGTTAACCGCATTATCCCTCGATCTGGCTAGTTGGGGGTTTAAATTATGTTATGCCCGCAATCAGGCTAGCGGGGGTTGAACCACGCTATACCAGCGATCGGGCTAGTTGGGGGGGTTGGACTACGTTATGCCTGTGATCGGGCTGCAGAGTGCGTCAGTCCCCGATGGCTGCTGCCTGGCAGGGCGCCAGGTGCAAGTAGTTGGGGATCAGTGCACCTGCATGCTAATGGCAGGCAAATGGGGCCGTAATTAGATGCAAATGGCTGCCCGTGCGACTTGCATAAATTATGGCCCCATTTGCATGTCACCTTTTGAATATCGCAGGTTTGCACATGGCGCAATGGAACTTGTGCCACCGCATCTGAATGCTCCACTCTGACCACTTGCGGTGGTGCAAGTTCCACTGCGCCATGCACAGTGGCTGTGGCCAGGGGGCGCTATTCAAAGGAGTTGCTCAATAGCGCAACTCCGTTGAATATCGGCCTGGCCACACCCCTGCGCAACTTTTTTGAGCAGCACAAGGGCTTGCCTTGTGCCACAGGATGGTGCAGTTTGAATATCTGGCCCATACAGAATATAATACACTAAATATAACATGCTAGAGCCTAAGTACATTGATACAGCAATAGTGACAAATCAGGTGAGAACAAAGAACAACATAAGTACATCAGTCAATTGCAAATTAATCTGGGTAGTAGAATAAGGTGCAAGTACATAGCAAACTTAATCAATGAAGCAGTGGCAACTAATAGAATTAGTACATTACAATATCTTACTTATAAGCATGCAGGGGCAGAGGTGAGATCATGAGTGGGGAGGTGTGGAGAAGACAGAGTATCAGGGTGAGGGGTGGCAAGACTAGAAGGGGAAAAGGAGGGGAGGAAGACAAAGGTTGGCAGGAGAGGATTAGGTGCAGTTTATGTTACATATAGTGAATGGGAAGAAGATTTCCTCGAAGAGTCTCTTGAACAGGGGAACAGACACACACAAAAGTAGACTGGGAGGGAGGTTGTTCCATGTATCAGGTGTTGTGGAAGAGAAGGATATTTTATATATGGGTAGACGGGTTCTGGGTATGTTTAGTAAGGGGAGGTAGAAGGATCAGAGGGTCCTGGGGAAGGTTTTAGAGTGAGCAGATTGGAGAGGATGGGTGGGGAGGGAAGGTGGATAAGTTTGAAGATGGTGCAAAGTACAGGGAAGTCCATTTTGGCCTCAAAGGACAGCCCATCCAGGGTGTTGAGTACATTGCAGAGATGGGCCCAGGCTGGCGCTTTGGCCACAAAGCACGCAATTCTGTGATAAGCCTGTTTTAGTTTTGCCAAAGTAGAGGTTTTGACAGAGTGGGTTATTGGGGCCCCATAGAATAGTCCTGGGAGAAGGGTAGCTGATGCAGTGGTCTTCCAGGGATGGGGTGTGAGGTAGGGGGTGGTACGGTATAGGAGGACACGTTTTTGAATAGTTGTTTTTATAACAATTGTTGCATGCTCTTCAAGAGACAGATGCTCATCAAGAGTCATGCCCAGATATTAGAAAGAGCCCACACCTTCTAAAGGGACCCTAGAGGAGGTAGTGACTACTAGGGGGGAGGCTGGGAAGTCATGTTGAAGGAGGTATGGTGGAACAGCATGGTTTTCATTTTCTTGGTATTCAAAACCAGCAAGTTATCTTTGAACCAGGATTCCAACTGCTGGAAGTCTTTTTCTAGGTCAGATTTAATAGAGGAGATGTCAGTGCTGGATCTGTATTGATTGGTATCATCAGCATAAAGCTGAACTGATGCCTCCCCACAGTTCAGCGGCACTTCATTAATGAAGATGGAGAATAATAGGGGCCCCAGGTTTGAACCCTGGGGCATCCTGTCAGCGACTGGAGATAGGGAGGAGTGGACACCAGCCCATTTCACAAACTGGAATCGGTTTGATAAAGTAGGTAGTTAGTGAACCATTTTAGAGAGTTAGAGTCAACACAAAGCCAATGGAGCTTGGAGATGAGGAGTGATTAATTTACAAGGTTGAAGGACTTCATGAGGTCTATGACACCAGCCCCATTTGCACATCCTTGATCCATGGCCTGAAATATATCTGAGATGACTCTCAGAAGATCAGATACAGTCCCATGTGATCCCTGGTAAGGGCATTGGACTGCTCTAGAAAGAAATAAAACTGATTGTACAATAAATACCCTTTCCTGGATTTTTGTAATAGGACATAAAGTGGATACTGGTCTGTAGTTTTTAACGAGGTTAGTCAGGCCATTTTTATTTATTGGGACAATGGCTGCAATCTTCCATTTATCGGGGATGGTCTGTGTGAGGAATGATCGGCTAATTAACTGTGCGATTGAGTGAGCAAACGCAAGGGCTGCTATCCTAATGAAATATTGGCATACTGCATGTCATATTCCAGTGGCAAATGCATTTGACAGAAACTCAAGTGCAACATTGTGATCACAGACTGATGCACTAAACTCTGGATAGACAACATCAGGGTTATTGAGAGTTTAATTTGTCCCTGCACTCCTGGGCGGAGGGGGTGGGGAGTCATTTCTTCTAGCCAGGGAATTATTTCCACCATTTTTTACAGCAATGAACTAGAGTGCAAAAGCTGTCCACAGTCGATTACATTTGGTACATTGGAACCTGAATGGCCAATGCCTAACTGCAACAACCATACACTAGCTATGGGTGAGTGAATGCAAATTTACACTTCATATGAATATTGCATTTCTGAAGGACTTTTAATCATTCTCTAATTTGCACGTGATTCCACGTGAACCAATTAGAGCCCCAACTTTCTGTCCCTACTCTGCCATATATCCTTTACAGTCCAGAGTGCACTTTACCGTGTCCATTTTTAAGTAGACATGAAGAAAAAACATTTACTGGTTTTCCTTGTATATCATTTGCAGTGCAGTTGCCCTTGAACCAATACACTGCTTATGAAATTGCACTTTTTGGGAAGGGATTAAGGTCATAGTATAACCACATGGTTATAAAATTGACTCTGTGGATCACATACCTAACCACAACAATAGGACGTAGGTAGTAGTCATTCACATTGATTTATTATATGATAGTGGAATTGTTTGCTTAAGAACTGCTTTGATGTCAAGGTAAGTATTTCATCACAAAATGGTAATGTAGCTAGTTGCAGGCTTTCTCATAAGCATAACAAAAGAAAATATCACAACATGGTTTTACTGTGGATATGAATACAGTTGACTGCCTTTTGATGTAAGATTGACTATATGTAGTGATGATACTACAGTGTCACCAGGAAACAAATGGGGAAGGGGGAGGGGAACAACCTCACTTTCAAAAGAAGTATTTCTCCCTCATGTGATCACGTCTTGAAGTTTTACATTTCAGATATACATTAATACAACAGGAAGGGACCAATCATTTTTATAGGTATTTTGGCTTCTTAAGCAATGCCTGGAAATGGACCATCTGATTGACTGACTTGTTTACTAAAGGGTAATATTAATGTCTGGAAACCCTTATGTACAATAACATTATTAGAATCTAAACTAGAAAATCATTCATGGGGCAACTCGGGGGATAACTCAGAAAATAGGGCAGATTAGATGGGTCATTGGGGTTCTTTTCTGCCATCAGATTTCTGTGATTCGTATAAAAAAGTAAACCATGTAAGTTTAATAATAGCATTAGGGCACTCTGTGATGTGGCTCACCTTCTTTGATCCTTGGAGCATAAGGTACTCAGCTTTTCCTCATGACTTCCTCAAGGTTAATTTCATTGACTGCAACCCAACCCCTAGATATGCCATAATGTTTCACTATAAAATGACTGCCTTATAAATGGTGTTTCAATTAGGCGTTCATATTTCTGTCTGAAGGCAACTTCACCTCAGGACTTACTCCTCAGTAACACTCTGCATGCAGGCAGATTAATATTTATGGCACTACAAGGTATGTACTGTCTTTCAAAATCACGTTTCCCATGCATTTCCCTAACTAGTAGTAGGATAGTGATGTGCAAAGTTGGAAAACTTCGCTCCACAGATGAATTCACAGATTTGCTTCATTTTGTAGAGTTAGTCCACTATGTGAATTCCAAAATTGCAGAAAACTGATAACTCTGCTAAACGCAAAGTTGGTAATTTCACCTGCAAAGTCTGGCACAGAGATGAAGATTTGCAAAAATGCAAAGTCTCAACTTCGCTGGTGAAGTTTGGTGCAGAGGTGAAGTTTGCAATGTACTGTGGGATTGCAGGTAACATATTGCTGAAACAAGCCTGTATGTCTTCATTGCAGTCTTCTGAAGAGAGAGTAGGAGAGAAGCCTGTTTGTAACATGGCAAAATTAGAGATCAAAATAGGAGCACTGATTGGAGGAAAGGCATCACATATGATAGTTTGGAGACAGCATTCATTTTACAATAATGCCATCTCCAAACTGAAGTTTGAACTGAACTGCCACGTACACCAAAAAAAGCAGCAATAAAATATCAGACCAGAAGCCACAGAACGGAAGTCCTTACCTGTCCCACTCACACAACAGATTCCCCGAGAACATGGTGCGGAAGGCAGTAGTCAAACCAGCATGAAAATCTCACCGGCTCATACAGCAGCAATGCAATCGGCAACACTACAAAGATTGAGACCATTCAGCTGTAAGTGAGTCACCGTCGATATTGGAGTAAAATGTCAGCATGGTATGCACATAGATTTGAATTGTAAATAAAATAACTATTCTGTCAAGCAGAGAATGGTGTCTATAATGTCATGGAGTATACTGGACCACTAACAGCAGCACATTACGCACGTTGGTAAATATGTAAATCACTTCCTAGAGACTGTGCATTTGACATCGCAGCAGCAACAGAATCAAAGTTAGACTTCCTAAGCAGTATTACTAAACTAACCACCATTAGAAATCTTAAAACAACTATAAAAAAAAGTCTAGGCATATTCAATAGTAGCAGATGTCTGCTTTGTTATGCACAACATCGGTTGTTGAATAGATGTATATAGATGGATCAAAAGTGCATTGAACGTATTTGAATGTAATAACCTGAATCTTTTCCTTATTTAGTCAGCAATACACATAACATCCTTGAAACATTATATAATATATCACCATGTTACAAGAGCATCAAACCAATCCAAAGGTGGCATCTAATGAGGAATTAATGCATGGTTGGGCCATTGAAGGCACTCAGCCTTCAGCCTCGAGCCACAACCCTCCCAACCATGTATTAATTCCCCATTAGATGCCACCTTCGTTGTGGCTTAATGCTTAAGTGTGTTTGACTGACAAAAAAACTTTTAAATACATCTTAAAACCAATCTTAACATAGAAACATAGACTTTGATGGCAGATAAGGGCTGCTTGGCCCACCTAGTCTGCAGCTTATCCAGTAGGTGGGGAAATGGGCAGACTGAGTGGGCCAAGTGGTCCTTATCTGCCGTCAAAGTCTATGTTTCTATGTTTACCTACTGGATAAGTTGCAGATCCTAGTTAACCAACAGCCTAATTCTTCCTACCCCCAACCCCACAAGAATTGCTTTATGTCTGTCCCATGCATTCTTGAATTCCCCCACTGTTTTTGACCCCATGACCTCCTCAGGAAGGCTGTTCCATGCATCCACCACCCTCTCTGTGAAAAAATACTTCCTCACATTGCCCCTGAGCCATCTCCCCTCTATCTTCATATTGTGTCCCCTTGTTTCTGTACATCTCTTTTTCTGAGAGATGCTACACCCTTAGACTTTGTTGATTTCCTTGAGGTACTTAAAAGTTTCTGTTAAGTACCCATCTCCCTCCTTTCCTCAAGGGTATACATGTTAAGCTCCTTTAGCCTCTCTTAGTATGGCTTCTGATGCAGACCCTGCACCATTTTAGTTGCCCTCCTCTGGACTGCCTCCGTCCTGTCTATGTCCTTGCAGAGATGGGGTCTCCAGAACTGCATGCAGTACTCCAGATGGGGTCTCACCAACTGTCTGTACAGAGGGATGAAACATTCTTCTTTTCTACTGGTGATACCTCTCCCCATGCATCCCAGGATTCCCCAGCCATCCCTGCTGCCTTCTCACATTGCTTGCTAGTCTTTAGGTTATCTGACATGACTACCCCCAGGTTCCTTTCCACTTTTGTTTCTGTTACTACCCCACCCCCCATTGTGTACTCTTTCCCCCTGGGTTTTTGTTTCCCAGATGCATTACTTTGCACTTCTTTGAATTGAATCTTTGCTGCCATACTTCTGACCATTTCTCCAACCATGCCAAGTCCATTTGCATCCTTTCCACCTCCCCATGTATCAACTCTGTTGCAGAGCTTTGTGTCATCTGCAAAGAGGCATACTTTTCCTTCCAGTCCCTCTGCAATGTCACTTATAAAGACATTAAAAAGGACTAGACCTAGTACTGAACCCTGCGGTACCCCACTAGTAACCCCCCTTTCTTTAAAGTGGACTACGCTTACTATAGCCTTCTGTGTCCTGTTGTCCAGCCAATGTTTTACCCAAGCTACCACCCTGGGACCCACTCCCAGGCTAGCTATAGTAATTTGTTTATTAATCGTTTGTGTGGGACTGTGTCAAATGCTTTGCTAAAGTCTCGGTAGGTAGCTTTTTGACTCCAAATTGCTTACAAATTGTTCTAGAGAGCCTTGTGCAGCTAAAGTTGTGTTTTTCTTTTGTTTGTTTATTTTATTTCAGAGAATATTTACTTTAAAGTACTGGTTTCTGTTTTGTCAGTCTGTGAAGCAGTGGTGTGGGGGAGGGTAGGTGTACTGTAAAGCAAGGAAGCCCAGAAAGATCCAGAGCTTTTTTGTCTAAGCAGGAGATTTGTGTTATATTTTGGTTTTCTCGCTGTTTCTTTTTCATCATTTTTGATCTGTAGTGAGTAATTTCTCATCTTTATTTCTGTGGCTTACTTTGGCGCATTTAAGTAGAGTATTTTGTCAGTGTCTTTCTGTAGCAGTTTTAGTATTTTTCTTAAAGTGATGGTGTTCTGTCATTTTTGTACTGAGTATTAAGTTACACCTGTCAGCCCTGCCTTGTTAATCCTGTTCTGTTTTTTTTTTTCCAAAAAGAACTTTTTGGTTGGTTTTAGTGGTAGTTCTTCTGATCACACTGCTTTCCCCAGATTCCCTAGGAGGAGGTGTTGTCAGCTCCCAGTATTTATTTGTACTGTTGTGTTAGTTTATTAATCCCTGTGTTGTGTTACAAAATCTTTTTTGGTTTTGCTACATAATATTAGATGACACCAGTGATCCCTGATTCTCTAGTGGGAGGTGTTGTCTGCTGCTGGTAGTTAATAACTTGTTTAACCATTTTACCCCTGTTGTGTGTCGTGTCAATCTCTGTGGTGTTTTATTTTTTCAGATCACACTTCTGATCCCTGCTTCCCTAGGAAGAGGTGTTGTCTGCTCCTTGTACTTATTTGTACTGTAGGCTTTTTTAACATTTTGTAATTTTTCATCCCAAATCAAGTTACAATTAGCATATAAGAATGGCCAGGAAGAGATGCTCTACAAAAGGTACAGGTGTCGGGGAGGCAACAAAGAAGTGTTCAGAATCTGTCAGCCAGAATACTGCTGCTGTTAAAACAAGCCTTTGTCAATGTCGAATGTTGTCTTGCCGGCATTGGCATTGGTAGTGCAGGTGTTAGAGAGAAGAATAATAGGAATGGCAGTGAAGTATGGAACCAACATCAACCCCATCCCACCCTGCAGAGACTGACAGGCATTGGGGTGTGCCTTTCAGTCATCAGTCATAACGCTCATGCCATTTCACCTCACCCTGCCCTGCAGACACTGACAAGTGTTGAGGTGTGCCTTGGGGTGTTCAGTCTTTACACTCACCCCATTCCATAAGGAAATGTGCACAAATGGGTGCAATATAGGAGAATGAGGTGAATGTTAGGGCCAAAGACCCCAAGGCACACCTCAATGCCTGTCACTGGCTGCAGAGTGGGGGGGGTGCAATGGTATGAGCATTACTGTCGACAATCCCAAGTCTCACCCCTAATGCCTGTCAGTCCCTACAGGGTAGAGCATTATGGTTGGAAACCCTAATGTCCTGGGCATTTCTTGGTATTTTCACTCCAATTTTTCAACATGGGCATTTTGTGACCCCACTGCATCAACAGTGACACTATCAGTTTGTTAGCCAAAAGGTGATTTTGCACAACGACTGTGCCATTTGGTGCCACAGGTGGGAAAACACATTTCAAACAGGATGTGAAAAATGAAAATATTTAAAATTCTCAAAGTTACGAGTGTGCGTGCGAATTATGCAACACACTCGCGTAACAAAGTCATTTTTGGGAATTTTTTTACCAAATTTGCAACATAGGCTTTTTGGGAACCTGCCTCATGAACACTGTCATTTTGTTACTTAGTCCTGGAAGATGATTCTGTTCAGTGACCGCAAAATCACCTTTCATGACCGAATAATGACATGATTTTGGAAGTTGATGGCCCATGCCTGTCCCAAATGGCAGATTCCATCAAGAACATATTTTTCTAAACAGAAAATGCAGGAGGTGCTCCTTACCAAGACTGATGAGTGTCTTCACTCCCATTCACTAAAAGCAGGTTTCGTTGCGAGTGACAATGGCTTGAATGTTGTGAAATACATCAGTGGTGGCTGGTTTGTCAGGGTGCCATACTTGGCACACTGTCTTAGTCTCATTTTGTAGCAGTTTTTAACCCATCCTGATATCAAGACCATGTTCACTGTGGCTTGTCACATTTGTGTCCACTTTGCCCATTCCAGAAAGGCCAGTGACCAGCTCTGCCATCTAGAGATAAAAACAAAATACCTCAGCACTGGATAAAGCTGGATGTTGTCACCAGATGGAACACAACACTGTATATGATTGAGCAGTTGTATGAGCTGTATAAAGCGATATCTGAATATCTGCTGCTACATAGGAGCCATGACAGTGCTAGAGTACCCATGTCTCTGACTAAGGAGCAGTGGTGCCAACTGAACAGCCTGATCATGATTCTTAGGCCATTTAAACATGCAGCACAGGCAGTGAGTGCGGACACTACCTGTATCAGCCAGGCCATTCCACTACTACATGTGCTAAGGCAAACACTGGTGAATGTGCAGCAAGTGCTGGAGGCAAGTGGTGACAGAAGTTGTGCCTTAATAGAACACATGCTCCATATCTCTGACTGCAACACACACATTTCCAGCATTCTGATGTCTGAAGATTTGGGAATTGCCACCATGCTGGAACCACGCTATAAACATGGGCTGGCATCAATAATCGAAGGTGGGCATGAACAGGTCCAAAAGTTGATCACTCTTTTAATAAGAAGGTATGGAGGGCACAGATGCTAAAGACACATTTATCTAAGGCACAACATGAAACTCCACAGAGACCAGGTGTTGCTACCACCACCTCACATGGGAAACGGGCTGAGAAAACATGTAACTTAAAAGAGGAAATGCCAAATCCCATTTGGGATGGTATTTTTTTCAGGAGAGAGTTGAAGACGTGGAAGACATGGAAGAAAATGAGGAAGAGGAGGCTGATTAGGCAGCAGGACTGCAGGCAGTGCAACACATGGTAGAGACAAATTTGGCAGACATGAGGCACCTTACCATTGCCGACAAGCCCTTGCTATACTGGAGCAGCAAGGTCACTGAGTGGCCAGCATTGACTTTGGCTGCAATGAAATACCTCAGCTGCCCACCCTCGAGTTTCAGTGCAGAGCGTGCATTCAGTTCAGCTGGGGCCATTGTGTGGGATAGGCACACAAATCTGTCACAAAAAATGATGGCATGCTAACATTTATTAAAATGAAAGAGGGGCATATTCTGCACAAGACAATCATGCCCACGTTCTTACCATATGCAAGTGTTGATGGTGGTGGTGAAGATGAAGAGCAAGGTGTTGTCTGCATTAGAAAATTGTCTTCTACCACCAAGGTGGGTGAAGCAGTAATGGAGAGGGAATTCCCATCTAGTGACAACTCCAGTCTGGAAGACTGTGAGGGCTGCTTCCTTGATAAAGTTGAAGCATAACAAAAGGTGTCGTGTTTCCCTCCTTTTGCCTCATCAGTATAATCCTCTACTTTATGATTCACAATTCTGTTATTTTCAGTCATTTTACTGTTCCCTATCCCCAAATGTTGTGCTGTTGTTTCCTTGCGCCTAATCGATTACCTGCCTCCACCATCTTAATGTGATGTCTAGAGACAATGCCTGCTCCAGCCAGCAAGATACAGCACCCCCTGCTCCTCATCTGGCCTGCTTGTGTCCGACACAACCACAAACAGCATGAGCCCCACCTCCACACTGATGCAGCTTAAAAATGCCATTTGCCAGATCTCCTACCAGTCAGCCCACTAGCCAACCCTCAAAACGACCCTCCAGCCAGCCAGCTCATCAATGCAGCAAGACCTCAGATCCACCATGGACAATCTTTGTCTGCTGTGATTGTAAGTCACTTTCACTGTTGTTCACAGTCCTTATTCCTCCTTCACTGGTAGTGATTGACTCTAATCCTTGTTCTCGTGGATGACGAAAGGCCTTCCACTTTACTCAGAAAGACATTGAAATGTTTTTTTCTTTCCTTTTGTCTCCCTGCAGGTTTTACCATTCACAGGGACTGGCAAAGGCAGTCGCAAAGCCAGACAGCCCTTAAGAAACAGAAAGGAGTTATGTGATGTCTTCCTACACCAACAGTAAGTATAATATGATTTTCTTTTCTATTATTTTATTTTTTATTCCCTTTTTTCACAGGTACACAATGTGCCATGGTAGCCAAAGGGAAGCCAAATAATTTCTTATTTTATTAACAGGATACAACTACACTAAGAATGGGAGTGGATAATGGCTATACCGTGCAGCTGCTGCAGTGGCCAAAGGGAGGCTAAATAGTTTCTAATTTTATTCACAGGTGACAGGTACAGTAAGAATGGGAGTGGATGGTGGATATTTCCAGAGTCTTGGTGAATCAGTAGTGGGTCTTCCTTGGGGAGTCTCAACCCTAATGCTCGTCCCCTTCCCCCATGGGCCCTCGCTTGAAGAAAGGAGATCATGTGTGACATTGTTTGCTCATGGAATGAGGTGGGAATTAGGGTTGACAGCCCCCAAGGAAGACCCCACCACCGATTCACCAAGACTCCAGAGACCCAAAACCCTAATGTTTTTTCCTTTTGCTGCTTGGGAGATGGGGGCATTATGGTTGGAAACCCAACACCACATTTCCTACTTTTGTATAATTAGTTACCTTAACTGGTGCACTAATGCAGTTTTGCAAAGAATATATATATATATATATATATATATATATATATATATATATCCAACCTGTGTGTTCTGTAGCACATGCCCACACTGACCTGCAGTCACTGGAGAAGGGACAAGAGGTGCACTCACACCAGTGATGGACTTGCTTGTGAGGAATGATGCCAAGCATCTGACCTTGACTAATGCACCAGTTTTCATCTGCCAAATGTACGATACCTGATTACCACTCCTGGGTTATTTTTCTATTGACAAAATAAGTAGAACAGAAGAGTGAAAGCATGTAGATCAACCTACCCCAACAATTGTGGTGCTGTGTCCACAGACTTTTGGGGAACAGCAAGGTTAATTGAGAATTTCTATTGTTAATACATAATATGGTAGCTGGCCCAGTGGCACTGAGGGTTGAGGCACTGGACACCACACCTTGAGCCCACCGGCAATCTGAGTTCAGGAATGAGCTCGAGCACCAGGGGTCGGCAGAGAAGGGAGAAGGATCGAGTGTCTGATGAACTGCTCTCCTTTCCCTGGGGAGGGATCCAGGGTGTCTCCGGTGCAGTAATGGCCCTCGGTGGAGACTGGAGGCACAACTAGTGCACAAAGCAGTCAAGGGGAGGAGCACAGCAGATGCTTATGGCATGGCCGTCTGGGTGTGATTGCATGCCTGTGCTCCTAGGGGGAAACAAAAGCTTGAAACCCCCAATCCCAGATAGGCAATGGCTCTCCTCCAAGCCACGCTGCCACACACCCAGCATCAGGCTCTGTCTCCATTCCCTGACCTGCTCCTCCACCACCTTGGCTGGCACACTCGATTATACATAGAGAGTCGGAGTGGAGGCGGCCCTTCCCTGGGGGCTCAGAGCTGGGGTGTCCGCTGGCTGGAGGATGGTTGAGGGCAGTCAGAGATGGGGGATCAGGTGGGCGGCAGAATGGTGTCAGGCCTGCAGGAGCAGCCTGAGAGAGTTCCGGAGATAAGGGTGCATAAATAGAAGTCACTAAAGAAAATAGATATATAATATGGTACTCCTTGTATAGAGCCTCCTGCTTCATATACTGTATGTATCTTAATTTGTGGGAGCCCTTATGTTCATTGTGTTCTTTTGTCTGATTTTTGCTAAGTAAAGGACCTGGACAGTAAGCTGAAGCCTTCTCAAATGTACAAAATAACTGGAGACAATGGGAGCATAGGGGGCTTAGGTGGAAGGGTTGAAATTTGACCCTTGATCACATGTGGATCTGTCAGTCTGTCAGGTGAACATAATCCTAACTGTAAGAGGTGGTGTGTTATGGCTATAGAGTACAGACAACACAATTAAATCACAACTGTTGTGGAGGTATTGCAGTGTTAGCATTGTCTTTCTTTCTTTCTTGTAACTTGTGTCACGCAAATAAAATCCTCCACTACATTATACTCAAGTTTATCTCCTGCCTCTCCTTGTGTTGAGTTCGACCACTGCATCTTGACCATCACAGGAACCTGCCTTACATCACAGAAACAAACCAATCAGCCTGCTGCATCCCTCCCACTGTGCTGCCCAAGACCCCCATCATATCCATCTCCTGCCTCCTCCTGGGAATTGGTCATCTGGTATTGGTCTTGCCAGACATCGTCCCATTGTGGCAAGGAGATAGGTCAGATGGAGGTAATTCCCTGTCTCCAGTAATCTGCTTAGAATGCCAGTTTCCTGGAGTTACAACAGGTACCAGAAAGGGAAATCACACTGCAGCAGGCTACTCTACTGGTGAGCCTGGGACCAACACAGGAACTCCATATCTAGCTGGTTATTGGCTTTCTCTTACCTTCTCCCTAAGCTCTGGAATGACCTGCCGGCCCAAATCCGCCATTCTTCCTCCAAATACTCTCTGTCCTCTGCCCTCACTAACTTATACATGCCTAACTGTACATGCCCCTGAGTATCTCCTCACCTTTTCGTTCTCCCACCTCACCTTACATGGCCTGACCAGTGGCTTGGCCTTCACCCAAAATGACTGGCTTATAATTGCCCTGCCAACCCATGCACTTGCACCCTTACTGCACTTCTGCTATCCCCCTGCTTATCTCCCTGACAACGTCTTCCCTAAGTCAACCCAATCATCTTTCCTTTGTGAATCCTACTCAGAGCTGTCACCACTCCCTGGACCAAAGCCACCAGGCTTCTAGTTCTATCGGCAAACTCTGTGTAAAATACTCCAAACTAAATACTAGCTAGCAGGCTTTTATGCATGTATGTATGGTTCTAGATGTGTAATCAAAGTATGTAATGTCACCCTCCTTGTGGTACATGTATGTAGTGTCTCTCTCTTCATTTAGCAAGTATGTAAAGCCACCCTTAACTATGTAACAATTGCTTGAATAGCTTGACTCCAATGTGCAATATATTGCTTGTTTCATGTACACCCTTGTCCCTTGTACCCCCCATCGCACCATGAGACGAGCATCTTGTTGCTCAGTGTGCCTCTCCTGGTGAAACATTTTCAATAAATAAATAAATATTGTCATCAGGGTGAGCAGCTAGTCTCATTAACATAGGTGCACCTCATTCTTGAGGCTTTGGCAGCACTCATTCCCAGTCACACAGAAGTTATGATATCAGAGAAGTGCTACACTCTCCAACAGCTATGAAAAATGAAAGAGGCGAGCAAAGATCAAAACAGGAGACCACTCACCCCAAGCAGGTCTGCCCAACTTACCAAACCCCTCTGCTGAGCTAACAACAGCCCCAACAAAGAAAAAAAAACTAGTACAATCCCATAGCTCTGGCAGGTGCTTCGGTCCTCCCCAAAGGAGGAACTCTCTCTCATGTCCCGTCGCACCACAATTAGCCCCCCCCGGTATTTTTCCTGCGGATTGCCCCCCTGCGGTGGGGCCAGGGAGGTGGTGCCTCCTCCCTAGAGACCCAATCTAGATCCCCAGGGTCTGCCCAAGATGCGGTGGACCGTCATGGAACCATGCCAGGCCCTTTTCCTCCTGTTTTCTCCCCGGCCCCTCCCCACCGATGTAACTACGTCGAAGCATGCCTCCAACCCATATTGCCCTGGTCCCACCAGGGCATCAATGAGTGGGACAGCATGTGCTCCTTCCCTCTGAGAGAGAAGAGCAGTCCACAGATGCTCAATCCTCTTCCCCTGCCGACCCATGACTGCCAGGGTTCATTCCTGAACCCGGGTCGCCAGCATGTTGTGAGGTGTAGTGACCAGCACCACTGGACCAGCCCTCCAGTCTCTTCTAAAGCTTGCAGGAATAAATCCACTTTGGATCAGAAGTGGAAGCATCGCTGCTGTCCTCCTAATTCCACCTCCAACACTACTATTGGTAACTGCATCTAATAACAGAAGCCCATTTACTCACAGCTATTTTCACTGTCAGGTAGGCCTGCTTCTTCGTTGCTACTTCTGGGGTGAAGTCAAGGAATAAATGATCAGGATTCCCCTGTATGTCAAGAGGTCTAACTCTTTAGTCAGATGGAGATGTTCATATTTGTCACAGGAAGTGGTTTCTTTGATGGCAGTTTTGGGGCCCCTTTTCAATGCATTCACTAGAGGTCATTGAGGCAGACATGGTCAACCCTAAGGAAGAAAGTTTAAAAGAAGTGAACCTTAATGAACTGGAGACCAGTCCTGCTAATTGCTTCATTTGGGAGGCTGACAATCCTTAAATTGCACAAGTAGACCTGGTTCACCTGGTCCTCCAGATGATAATTGGGTTTAGTGAAGTGTGTAGAGACGTTTACTAGGTGGTCATTTGTTTCTTGAAGCTGAAATATGAAGTCTCTGATGTTGTCCTCAGTCATGGAGGTGAATATTTCTTTTTCTCTTTAATCAAGGTCTCTTTTTATCCCTCCAGGAGCATCACAGGTGGCTTCTCCACTGTATTCCTGTCTCCCTGTCCACCAAGTCGACCACCATGGCAGGGCTAAGAAGGGGAAGGCTGTCCTCCCCCAACCTGGAGACCCAGAGTCCAGATTCATGGGTCGGTGAACTGGTGGTAGTGCAGGGCAAGAGCAGGCAGGGCTTCACATAGCCTGCAACTGCCATTTTCTTTTTTTCCTTTCCTCT
Source organism: Neoceratodus forsteri (assembly GCA_016271365.2). Lineage (NCBI taxonomy): Eukaryota > Metazoa > Chordata > Ceratodontiformes > Ceratodontidae > Neoceratodus > Neoceratodus forsteri. The sequence continues at coordinate 1,133,975,321 of CM057455.1, read as the reverse complement.
GTCCCTGCCACAGGGTAAGTACATAGACATGGAGGCATACACACATTTTGACAGCAGCCCCTCCCTGTACGTCACTCGACCTACTGACATTAACTCCAGGTCTCCACCCAGGGGCAGCCAAGAACCAAGTCAGCAAGGGACCCCCTGCCCCCAGTGAAGTGAGCTGTTCTCTGGATGCTAAATCCTCTCTCATTCTGGCCAACCCCCAGAGACCCCTAGCTCATTCCTAAACCCACATCACCAGCGCAATGAGAGGTAAGATGCATAGTGCCTCAGTCCTCTGGGCCACTGGGCCAGCACGAAGGTGAACATTTCTAGCTAACTGAGACTGTCTTACTAGCACTTGAAGTCTGCAAATTCTGTGTTGCAGAATTGCTTCCAGGAACTCAAAATGCTCACAAAGCCTGTCGGGACTATTTGAAATGCAGCTAGCATCTCTGAGAAGTTTGGGGTAGCAGGAACTGTGGTTTATAGTAGTGTCTGAATCTGTTTGGGTTTTCATCCCGCTCTTTTTTTGAGCTGCATCATTTTGGGAATGTTTTTTCCAGGCCTGTCTGTCTGGTCCTGTTGTTTGGGCATGTTCTTTACAGTTCACACTGCTGGTAATAAGGTAAAAGAATCAGTGACAATCCATCAAAAATTTGTGTAACTACTGGAAGTAATAGACTAAAAGAATGAGTGACAATCCAACAAATATCTGTGTAATCAGTGAAATACTGTCTAGTAAATGGGTGGGTCCAGGTCTTTGATATTATATTGCTGGGGCCATGGATTCAGTAAGGTTAGTGGGGTTGGCCAACAGCAGACGACAGAAAGATATAATTTCCCCTATGGCTACCCCCCTTCCTTCTCCCCATGTTATTCCAGACAATACTCTATCTGCTCTCCATTCTCTGAACCCCTTCAAGGGCCACAGCCTCCATGAACTGGACCTGAAACTCTTCCACCTCTCCACTCCTACTATAGCTGGTGCCATCTCCACACTCTGAAACATATCCATTCAGCTTAATGCTGTTTTCCATGTTGGAAGGTAGGAAAAATTCCTCATCCTCCGTAAGAGGAGTGACTTCTGTTCCCTAAGAAACTACCACCCTTTCTTCCTCCTAGCACCTTTAGCTTACTTCCAAAAGAAGTTGGTCCTTTCTCAGCTCTCTGCCCTCCTTGCAGCCTCCTTATTCCTCTCCCCTTCCAGTTTTGATTCCAGAAAGCCTGCTCTAAAGTTTCCTCCTTTCCTCCTCTGTCCCAAAGTGGATGGATATGGGGTAGGTTTTTGATACCATGTCCCACCCAATCCAACTGGATAATTTTGGAGTTGCTAGACTATCCAGTGCTGGGGTTTGATGGCTCTGTTCATACCTCACAGGCCTATTGCTGTTGCTCCAAGGAGGCAACACCTAAACTCCCATTGCTGTTGCTTTCATTATGAATTATAAGCTTTGTTTAGTGTTCTGCTATTAACTTAATATACACTTCGATTGTTCTTATCTTTGTTGTTATTCATATTACTGCATTGGTACATATTTATTACTATGTGGTCTGGACTGCCCAAATGGCATTGATATTGCCTTTGATCGAGTTAATTCTGAGTTTCCATCAACTGTTTATCTATCCTGCCTCCGTGTGGTTCTCGCAGGGATGTTCATATCCGTCTGAGTCCATCCATGACCTTTTTCTCCACACCTGACTTTTGGAAGAACAGCCTTCACTTTTATGCTTGAACATCACCCCCACACCATTCTTATCCTTATCCAGCTAACTGTTCCATCTGGTTTTTATCCTAGTCTTCATTAATGGACTCAATTCATAATTTTTCAACTAGTTATCTTTTTCCTTTTAGTTTTTTATTTTTTTTATTTTTTTACCTTGTAAATGCGATTTGGGTGCTTTGTGTTATGACTTTTTTGTACCATTTAAAATCTTTCAATAAAGATTAAATTAAAAAAATTACACCTCAACTTCTCCCTCAACTCTGGGGAGCACCAATGTTCTATCTTGAGGACTATCCTTTTTTCCCCTCTCCCTCAATAAACTCACAATGGCTTGAGTCTTATCAAACATAAACATTTACACTAATGATACAATTCTCTTCAAAACAGGTGCCCAGTCCCTATGCTGAACGTGTTGCTACAGCATATATTTTATAACATGCAGTGCTGTTTCTGCTTAAATCAACTTATGTTGAATGCCAAGAAGACTGTTGCCATGTCTTTTTGCATCAAACAGTGACCCACTGGGCTCAGTTCCACCCCTGAATTTTAGATCCTTGTTGGAATTCCCCTTGAACAAGTCTTTCACTTGAAGTATGCTAGTGTGTGGCTGGATAGAATACTGGCTTTCTCCTCCCACATGACCATTATCCACAAAAATACTCCTCCATAGGTTTGCTACCCTATACAGAAACATGTCCTACCTGTCCCTCCTGGCTTATCAAAAGATCATCCTTTAAATTATCCTTCCAACATTTGACTATGAAGATGTAGTTTAAGGTATTAACCCAAAGTCAGCCCTGGCTAGGATTGTCCCATCTTCAACACTTTCTGCCAATTGGCTACTGAACCCCCTTCCCTCACTCACAACTTCTCCCACTACCAGAGACTCTCCTTCCCTTCTCTTGAAACTCAGTACCTATCTCACTTTGCTGCTTTCTTCTCAAAGTGCTGGTTCCTCACCCTCACCTCCTATCTCTCTGACCTTGACTCAACCCCCTCCTCCTATGAACTCCACCCATATTGGGTTCCCACATTTTTTGCATTCCCCACTGCAGCATCTCTGCTGACAGACTGCCTTTTCTGTACTTCCACAAGAAATGATAGTGCTCCACTGATACAGTGGTGATTTGCTCTAAAATGGATACAACTACTGAAAAACAATGAGCAGAGACAGTGCCCACTAGAGATGCAGCAAAGTTTTCCATTGATCACAATGTTCCATCGAAGTCACCGACTTTGACTTCTCGAAGCATTTTGTGAAGTTGGCCATTATGTGACAACTTTGACTCTGAAAACTTCACTGGCACTTTGTATATAACTTCACCTTAAATATTGCTTTACAACAAATTCAGGTGAGGTTTCCTCAGGAAGAGGCAGTAGGTCAAACGCAACTGTTCCTGCAGGTCAAATGATAAGGCTCTATGTACACAGCCTCCTTCAGTGTCACTTTCCAGTCTGTGTAAGTGAGTGAAAGGGTGCAGATCCGCTGCTTTTTGAACATTGAAATGTGATTAAATATAACCCTTTTCAGCTTGCTTTTTTATTTTCTGCATCTTCTCTTTGCTTGGTAGTTTGTTAGGAAAGTTTTTCTGTGGTGTAGGTCTTATTTTGTGTATATTTCTGTACATTTTTCTACAGCCTTCTATCTTTATTTTCCTTTTACTTTTGTGCTTAGACAATCTGGTTCTATGAATTCTTGTTTAGTTATTATTTATCATTTGTTTTTTTTTTTCCATTTTTCAACCAAGATACCGGCTTCAGATCCTACTACTACATCCCTCCATACAGAAGTGACACAGCAACATGGGGAGACTGGGTAGCTCTCTCAGGAAGTTGTCACCGTGCAAGCAAGTATTGAAGTGTTGCTACAAAACCAATTAAACATTCTTGAGAAACTTGCAGAACTTCATGAAGACATTGCACCCTCTATTCCCATGCATTATTCTGATTCTATCAGTCTAGATTCACCTTCATTCCAGCCATTTTATCAGTCTTACTGTCGCCTTTATTCTTATCGTCACTGGTTGTAAAAAAACAAACACACAAAAAAAGTTATCAAAAACTAAAAAAATAAAACCCACAAAATTATGTTGTACATCTTAATTTATCTCTGTCCTGATTTCTGATACTGCTTCTTTCTATGTATCTAAATCTTCTGTCAGGTATCCTCCTCCTGCTGCTTAACAAAAGAAAAAAATGTTCATTTCCTCTCTATGGTGTGTTCTTTTCTTTGGGGGGTGGGGGCTCCCACTCCACCTGGCTCCCTTCAGCCCACGTGGTTCAGCATTCCCATCACCCACCATCTCTGGGGCTTATTGGGGCAGGGTCCACCTGATTCCTCCACAGATTGCCCACTGTGACAGGGCTGTTGTGGGACCCAAACCCAACCCAGTGTCACACTTAATTTGGTGGTATCCCTGTACCCAGTAGGTGGTGTGGGGTCTGCATGGTCCCACGGGGTGGCATCCTGATGCTGGTGGTATTGTTTGCTCTTCTCTCTTCCCTGACCCATAAATGCTTCATGGGGATGATGGTAGAACTTACTCATTTTGAGGACATGCCTGACATCTGTCATGGAGCACCCCCACCCAGAACCACTACTCTGACCTGCATTGCCACCCATGGTCACCTCGGTGGTGGTGTCACAGCACAGTAAACAGCCCTCCTCTCCATAGGAGGACAGCATCCACTGGGATACTCACTCCTGCTGCCCCAGCCAATCCCTGAGCAGTCCGGGCTCTCCACCAAACCTTGGTCACAATGTGGTGGCAGGAGGCATGGGTGCCTCTTCCTCCGCACCACCAGGCCTTCCTGTATTGTTTTCTTTCTTGAACAGCTGTGCACTACTTACAGTATCACTGTCTTCTTCTCTGAGAATTTTCTCAACTACCAGAATAAATAAATCATCCTGCTGCTTTCTGCTACAAGGTTGATTGATTCATTCATGGATGCTATGATTCAGTCCCCCACCACCACCACCACAGATCTTCTTATGCACGTTGGGGGAAATTGTGATACAAGCAGAATACTTTAGGGGAAGTTGTGAGAGAAGCACAATATACATAAATTCTGTGCTCCCAGAATTTCCTGTCATTACAGAATGAGGGAGCACACCCTATCAATTGGAGCGGTCCTTTATCCTGTGTGTGAGACACTCTTATTCTGTGAAGAGCATTTCCCATGCAGATGTCCTGGAAATGGGCACATTCCAGGACAGTTTTTTTTTTTTTAAATTATGTGGCGCCTCCTTCGATCTATAATATTTTAATATGTCCCTCATCACCACTCATTGCGGTTAAGAATGGTTTCACTTGCATTCTGTTCGAGCCAGAACAGCTCAGCTTCGCTTTCCTGTTCTCTCTCTTGATCAGAACACGCATGACACCATTCTTATCCCACAATGAGTGGCTCTGGGAGAAGTATTAATATACAATTCTGTACTCCCAAAATTGTTCTCAACTACCATAATAAATATGTCAAGCTGCTACAAGTAGCGCTATGTGGTATGATGCTGTGTGTTTTTACTGGCCCAAACATTGTTGTTGTGAATAACATAGTGATAACTGTGCATAAATCACAATTTACATACATTGTCTTCTCCAAGACTTTTTCTTGAGTGTGCCCAAAATTTGACAGCCTGCCACACGCTGCCATACAGTACTGCATAGCATGCAACTGCCCCAAACACTTTTGAAATGAGATGTGCTCCCAGAAATGTTTTATGTGCTGCTGGTGGTGTGCCGTGACAGTCTCCGCAGCAACTGTCAAGATACACTTTATTGCTCATAAAATATAACTGAATTCTCATGGCTGGAAAAATTGTCAGACACCTAGAAATGAGATGTGCTCCCAGAAATGTTTTATGCAGCTTCTTCTAGCTGGTGGTGTGCCGTGCGAGTCTCCGCAGCAACTGTCAAGATGCACTTTAGTACCTGGAAAATAAAAGTGAATTTCTCATGGCAAGAAAAATTGTCAGGACACCCTGAAATGAGATTTGCTTCCAAAAATCTTATATGTTGCTGTTGCTGCTAGCTATTGCTGTGCTGTACGAGTCTCTACGGCAACCATCAAGATGCATTTTAGTGCCCCCAGAATAAAAGCAAATTCTCATGGCTGGAAAAATGATCAGGATGCTCAGAAATCAGATATGCTCCCAGAAATATTATATTTTGTTGCTGCTACTGATAACTTTTGCTGTGCTGTGTAAGTCTCCACAGCAAATGTCAACATGCACCTAGTGCCTGGAAAATAAAAATGATTCTCATGGCTGGAAAAATTCTCACGACTCCCCAAAATGAGCTGTGCTCCTATAATTCGTATGTGCTGCTTTGCTTTGTGAATCCAGTGTACAGCAACAGGATCCAGAAAATAATCTTCAACTTAGGTATCACTTTGTAGTAACCTACCAGGGAAGGTAAGTATTGTTTGTGGTCTTTTTTTATTTGATTGTGGGTGCTGGAAGGATATTTGAAACCATGTTATTTCTAACCATCTTTTGTTACTGTTTCTCTCTTTGTAGGTACCTATCTCTAGGGTGATTGAATCCTGTTGCTGTATGGGTCTTGCCCATATCTGGTTATTTAATTTGGGAGTGCTTCCTACCATGGAAGAGAAGTACTTTTTTTTTTTCCTTTTTTTGTTTTCTTAAATGTCACTGTATAACTGTTGTCAGCTCATATTTCTCACATTTTATGTATTTTTCTAGTGTGTGACAAATTGTACAGTGAGACAGCAGCATCAATTAGAGGACACATATATATATATATAGGTATATATATATATATATTTATAAAATGGGCTTCGAAATCCCAAAGCACTGATTGGCTACAACATCATCTGAGCTGTGTCCTTATCAGATGATATTGTAGCCAACCGGCACTACCACCCAGCAACATGCCTCATGACAGAAAAAATCAGTGAGCTCTGCCAACTGAAAACAAGAACGCTGACTGGCAGAGCTCACAGATGCCACAGCCCGACACCTTCTCGCCTCAGACCGCGAACTGAAACGGCACAAAAAAACACCGATCGCAACTCCATTACTCTTTAAAACGGAACGAATAAATAGTCCACAGCACCCTGAAAAAAAAACCACACAGCAATAAACCCAAGTTATCTACAGAAAAAGAAAACTTCCTAAAAGAAAACGATGTACCTTGCTCCAGCTCCAACATTGCTCCCATTACCGGAAACATAACAACTTCCGCTCCGACGAGAATCCTACCCCACACGAAACCTTCCCACCAACAAGCGTAATACAGCATTACAATAGAAGTCCAAAAACGTCAGCATTTAACCTCCGAAACTCTGCGATGCACAACGTAGAGTTCATCACCCTCCCGAACTAAAATGCAGCACGACGTAACATGAAGCACCAGCACCTCGACTAGCAGATTCCACACAATTAAATAGCCGGTGATCGCAGCAATGTTGGACAGGGAATAAGGTACATCGTTTTGTTGTAGAAAGTTTTCTTCTTCGATAGATGACTTGGGTTTATTGCTCTGTGCTTTACTTTTCAGCGTGTTCTGGACAGTTTACTAGCTCTGCTTTTAAACATCAATACAGTTACGAGATCAGTCGCTTTAGCGCCGCTTCAGTTCCCGATCTCAGGCGTAGAAGGTTTCCGCCTCTAAATTAAAACCCAAATCATTCCTCTTGTTCCTTAATTCCTTAATTAAACCCAAATAAAAGTGTTAAAATATTTAAATCCATCTTAAAACCTTCAATCTTACTATACTAATGGCAATGTAACTATCCTAATGGCAATAACACAATAACAAAAAGGACTATTTTCTTCCCTACAATATGTTCTCCTATTATTTTTAAAATATCAATAAAAAACTTTAAAACTAAAAATGTTTATTCACTTTACTGTTGCTCTATTTAGAGCAATCACACATTTCCGGTGTGGTTATAAGAGCACGTAGCTGGCACTGGCGCAAGCGCCTCGTGCCTTAGCACACCCCTAGGCGTGCTCTTATCAGCACGTAACCCACACCTCGTCATGTGTTATTGCTTACACATATATATATTTGATACAGGGGACAGGTTGGTTTTAATAAGACCACATACAGTGATGGAGAAGTTGGAGGAGGAGGTCTGAGCATAAGTCGGCAAGGTTGACCACATCAATGATCTGGTGGAGATAGAAGATAGCAATGACTTGCTGGCTGTAGGAGGACGAGGAATTTATCTTGATGGCAGAATGTAAACAGCCATGATGTCAATACAGGATATAAATTATTTAGACTAGTGTATGCTCTATAATGGGTTAGAGTACACCTGTGAAAGGAAACTAAAAATAAAAAAATTAAAGAAAAAAGAATCTTTTGAAAGGATACCTGTTGTCACATTGGTGATGGTCCAGCCTTTAAATGGAACAAAGGTTCCAGAGACAGAGGAGACTGAGGAGGAGAAGTTTTGATTCCAGGATGAGAAGAGAGAAGGACAAAAGGAGACCTGTGAAGACAAGGGAAAATTGTATTGACCTTACTAAAGTAGCCACTGTGGGTGACTAACCAAACAGACAGTATATACATTGTCCACTCCAAGTCTTGCTATATATGCATCACCTGTGAAGAAAAACATTCATTTGGCCTGACATTGCTACCATTGTGGAAGCACAATAGATCAATTGGCTGTCTTATCCCCTTTTTCCCATGCCTGTCAACTGTGAAGACAAAAAAAGCATTTAGCCCAACGTTGACACAGTGGTGGCCACACAGTATATCCATTGTGCATGCCCAGCTGTCACTTGAGAACATTGGTGCTGGAACAGTCTGAAAAGTGGTAGGGCCAAGGATGTAAGGGGTAAATTCCCCTAGTAATAAATTAACATGATTGCAAAAATGTATAGGGCCACTTATGAAAGTGGTAGGGCCATGGCCATAGTGGCCCCTCACCTGTTCTGGCACCTGTGCTTGTGAAGACAAGAAACAAAATATTTTTCCTCAGTTGGCCATTATGGTGGCCACAAGGTATATCCATTGTCAACATTACAGTCTTACTGCCACCACTGTCAACTGTGAAGCTAAGACTGAAATTTTTGTTCCTCTTTTCAGTTGGTGACCTATGGCAAGCACTCACAGTGTACCAGTCAAAGGAAAATTAAAAAATAAAAAAATACCAGAATGATACTTACTATCCCTTTACTGATGGCCAAACCATATAATGGCAACATGGTGCCACAGAGGAGGAGATGACAATTTGCTGGCTGCTGAGGATGAGGCAGCTGGAGAGGGGACCAGAGAACACAAGGCTGAAATTATTTAGTCTAACCCACTCCCTGTCTTTTGTACTTGTAAAAGGAGAATGAAAATAGAAAATTAAAAAACCAAAAAATGGAATAATAAGTACCATCACATTAGTGCTGGCCATGATGTGCAATAGCAAAATGGAGCTCCATTGAGACTGGAGCAGGAGTAGGCATCTTCCTGACTGAAGGAGGCAGCAGGACAACAGAGGCAGGTTCAAACAGCAGCAAATGTGTCTGACATTTGCAATGAGCTTAGAGTTCAGATCTACCTGGAGACATGAGATGGAGGAGGAGGAGGAGATGATACATGTTCTTCAGGGGTGAGGAGGGCAGGGGGAGGCCATAGTTCAGAGTGTCATCAGTTGTGGCAGGCATGGCAGTTGGTTCATATTAGGTTGGTGTCTGGCATCTCTGTTGGGTTAAGAGTCCAGGGGTGGGATATTCAAAGGAGTTGTGCATGGTGCAACAGGTTGCACCATGCGCAACCCACCAATGCACCCAGTGTGATATTCAGCAGGGCAGGTTGCACTGCACAACCCCCGATGTGCTGGGGCACACCAGTAATGTATGCAGCACAAGTGCGGGGGCATGCCCATGCATATGCGGCACATTCTGATATTCAGCCATGGGCGTGTGGCACATATGCTGGCACATATCCACCTTGTGCCACATGGGGGGGCGCAAAGTTGTGCCTGGTGAAACCAGGAGCAAGTCCTGGCCACCCACAGATGAGCTGCTGCATTGCAAGGCACAACATGGCAGCTGCCTGCTGTAGGTAGCCACCCGACCACCCAGGACACAGTCCACGAGCCCCCTGCCCAGGGGGTGTCTTGCCCCCCCTGCCCAATCTTGGGCATATGTCGAATAACTCTCTGGTGGTCCAGCGGACCACTATCCATTGCCCGGTAGTGAGCATCTGTTCAAATGATCCCTGATGGTCCAATGGATTGATCCCCTTTGCCCGATCATGGGCATATGTTACATATTTCCCTGGAGTTCCAGTGGACCAATTCCCATTGCCCAATCATGGGCATAGGTTAAGCTACCCTGGTGGTCCAGTGGAACCACCCAGTGCCCAATCATGGGCAGAATGATCTGGGCTTGCCCTAGTGGTCCAGTGTTGCCCCCTCCCTACCGCCACTGTGTGCCCGCTACCCTGTGCCCCCCTACTCAGTGGTGGGTGACAGCATCCCACCTGCAAGCCACCTGGCCACCCACCAACTGACAGCATATAGTAGGGCTGTATGCCTATTGGTCCATTGCATGGGCAAAGGGGCGTGCAGACCATACTGTACTACACAGTCCCAAATTGTGAATGAGCATTCATTCACAGTTCGGGACTGTGCAATACAGTATGATCTGCATTCCCATTGGCTCATGCAGTGGACCAATAGCCGTACAGCCCTACTGTATGCTGTCAGTCAGTGGGTGTCTGGGTGGCTTACAGGCAGGGTGCTGCTGCCCTCCGCTATCCAGGGGGGTGCAGGGTGGCAGGGGACACAGTGAGTGAGTGTGGAGGGAGTTACCACTGGACCACCAGGGTGTTCTTAGAGCATTCTGTCTACGATTGGGCACTGCAGGGGTTCCACTGGATCACCAGAGATATCTAGAATATGCTCATGATTGGGTGAAGGGGATTGGACCAGTGGACCAACAGGGCTCTTTTGTACACATGCCCATTATTGGGCGAACAGGAGCGGTGCCTGCCAAGGTGAAGGAGGACGTCGGTCTCCAACGGCTGCAGCCTGCCAGGGCACCAGGCGCAAGTCACCAGGGATCAGCACATCACATGCAAATGGGGTCATAATGACATGCAGATGGCTCCATTTGCACCTTGCATGCATAATGGACTCATTTGCATGCCCAGTGCTGAATATCATGGATGATGCACCTAGCGCAACTGCACTTGCACTGGCGCATCCCCCTGCACCCAACAGGTCAATTGCACTGGCACAGTGCCACTGCTCTGTGTGCAGTGCGTGCACCCTCAGTGCCATATTTAACGGTGCTGAGCCATGGCACAGCACCGTTGAATATCGCCTGGTCCCTGCCCTGGCTCAGCTCAGATGTGCTGCGCCCAGGCTTGCGCCCCTGCCTGGCACAGTCTGAATATCCTGCCCCAGGTATTTTTCTTTTGATGCATGCATGAGATGGAAGAGGAGGAGACCCATGTTGTTCCTAAGTGAGAAGGAATGGAAGAGGTGTGGACATCACAGTGCAGAGTTACATTCTCCTCCTCCTTTTTGAATCCTCCAAATTAATCAGTCTACTGCTTTTCATCCCCCACAATGAATACCCCCTCTGCATCCTCAATATTTGAACCGTTGCTATATGGGACTTCCGAATCCATTAAGTCCACCTCTACCTCTGTGGTGGGTGATTGTACTCCTGCTTAATCCTGGGGTGTCAGTGGTGCCCACTGTGACACACTTCTATTTGGAGGTATACTGTATGTGCACTATTCATTTTAATGAATGTCAACATAGTGCGTTTTTGGGGATAGGTTTATGATTCTATCTGTGATGATTGTCCCTGCTGCACTAAATACATGTTCAGAACTAGCAATAGATGGTGGACAGCTTAAATATTTAAAAGCCACATCATAAGGATAGCTGATGTTGGTCAGGCCCCACAGGGAAAGTCCTTACAGAGGCATAAGATGCAAATGTCTTAAGTGACTAATGTAGAAAGCACAGTGGATAATACCAACTTGTGACCCACTGTCAAGAAATGCTTTACATGGTTGTCCTTCAGTAAGGATTGAAACAGCTGCTCTGGGGACCAGTTGTCCAGAAGGCAAATTGTTCTCTGGAGAGATTTCTGGATCGGTCCATTTCATGGAACGTTGTACTGTCAGAGACCCAGGTCACTCCCTTACTGGGCTCCGCTGTCCTTTCCCTGCTGCTGTGGTTGACTTTCACACTTCTGGTTCATAAGCTGTGGATTTGGGGACTGAATGCAACCTTCAGCTGTGTGTCTATCTTGTCCATACCAGTAGCAAAACATATTTGTTCTAGTACAAGTTGGGGGTTGAGGCGTATGCCAAGGGGCGTCAGGAGTCATGGGTGCACTTTCTGCAGCTGGAGGTCAGGACTCAACTCTTGCCCTAGGTTCAGGTGCTGTGGTCAATAAAGTATATTTCACCTCCTGATACTCTATTTTCTGCTATATCCCAGTGGCATTCCTCTGGGCCTTTTCAGTGGTGGCATGTGTCATGACAGGGTGGCTTTTCCTACAGACCCTTTCACTTGGCTCTCTCCACTCAGCCTGTAACTCTTCATCTCACACCTTTTCCAGAAGCTGTTTCAGGCTGGGTCATGAGGCATTCAGGTCTTTCAGTTGAAGGGAGAACACAGTCATTATAAGTGTATAGCCCCTTTCAACACTTGCTCTAATATGGTTTGGTCAGCTTGGTCTGATGTGATTCTGCCAGCCTTGACTGTTCTAATAACTGTTTCTAAACAACTTAGAAACCCAGTTTATCTCCTTCTTCTGTATGGTGGCTCTCAATTAGAACAGCAGTTCAGTGCCTCTCTCAATGGATCCACATGTGCTCTTTAACATTGCTAAGTAATCTTGAAGGGTATAATTTGGCTGATTTGTGATGAAGACCAGATAATATCCAGAGCACTTCTCCACGAGCTCTCAACTACTCTTTTTCATTTTTCATCCTCAGAATACTTCCAGTCTTAAAGCATGTGAGTGGCCTGACTCATCCGAATGTAGCAGCCATCTTCCTCACTCAGGGTAGGCTCAGTACCTGCAAAGGTACATAATCTTTGGTACAAACTGGTGTCATAATAGGACACAGGAACGGCTGTACATATGTGTACCATTTGTGCAGATTGGTAGATGGCACAAGGGATGTCACACCTTTCTGCAACAGGTCACTCACATCCTGGACTGTCTTCTCTGATGCACTGAGAAATGTCTAAAGTTTTACTTCAGATTCTGTAGGGGCCGAGGGGGCCCTTGAGTGAAGGATTTGGGTGTGGATGGACTCCAGTGCTTGCTTCTGTTTTGTCCTCACTGACAAACAACATTTTGATTTTTTTCCATTTAATCAATTGGCTGCACGGGGGGGATGGATGGTATACTAATCCCCCTGCCAAACAAGTGATATATTTATTTGGAACTTTCCGGCTTGATTGTGACTGGCAGTTTGCTCACATCAATTTCTGAATCACCCCCAATTATAGCAGTTGTGGTCTGAATGGCACTGTCACGCTTCACAACATATGCCATTACATTTACTAAACACTGCAAAGCGTCCAAGGGCTCAAAAATGGCAGCCCTTTTAGTACCTTTAGGGGTTCCCGTGACCTGGATTGCCTTTTTCAGATCCAGGTATTTCCCTCAGCACCAGTCTTCCAACTGCTGAAGCACCATGACAATTTTCAAAAATTTGAGGGGGTGCTAATTTGTTTCTCTTCACAAAGTCACAGTTTGGAGGAAATACTTTTGTTGCAGAAATCACATCAGTGCCTCCAGTGTAAGCGGTCACCATACTAGGGGCCCCTGGGGTTCACCTCTCCTCTTCTGAAGAGGCCAGCCTGGATTCCCTAAGGAGTTGCTACACTGGTCTAACATGGCACGGTGCCTCCACCTGGGCAGTGATATGGGATACCTGGCTGCTGAAACATAATGCTGTCGCCCCTCTCCTGGAAGCAATGCATAAACTGCCTACACAGTCTCTCCCCAAAAGCAAGTGACACAGTAAGCGGTGTCAATTCCCAAACCATAAAATGCACGTTAACACAAATAATTTATTCAAAAGGAAGAGTATGAAAAGAACAAGAGGCAGCAAGGATAAAATGAATGAAATAGTGGTAGCAACAGCTCTATACTCTATGCGGTGAAGGCAATAAACAGTTCAATACTTTGCTCACAACTCTGCTCACCCATAGCAGTCCTCAACCCCAATGTGGGTGCACCCATCTTAATTCCCCCTCCGAAGGCCATGGGTGAGAGGATCTCTTACTAGATGCAGTGGGTACTACAATGGAGACACTAATGTTGCTGGCAGGATGGAACTTGGTGGCACACTTTAAACAGTTGCAGGAAAAATACTTTTAAACACACTGTTGCTGAACACAAACTGTAAACTGGCACAATACTTGAAAAAGGGGCCCCTATTTGTAATCCAAAAGGGATGTTGTGGCAAGATGGCCTCAACAGGTCTTCTGCCTGGGTTCCTCTAACTGTCGCAGTTCTGCCCAGAATTTCTCCCTTAGCTCCAGAGACACTAACTCTCTCCCCAGTTTCAGGGTCAAACCCTGGATTTCATTCATGATTCTGATCCCTTAAACATTACCTCTGGTACAGGGTGCTGGAACAGGCTGACTGTATGCGATACTCTTGGGATGTTGGCTTCCCCAGACTAGCTGGTAGCTCTTCTCCACTTTGCTACTCTGCTTGTCTCATTGAGGCTTGGGACCTGGGTTAAGGCAGGTGCCTTCCTGGACTAGAGACACTGAAGGAAGTGATTCCCCACTGAGGAGAAAGTCTGTGGAGGGGCAGTGAAACCCCAGCTCCAACTTGCCTTTTGAATAAAAGTTTTGCTGAAAACTTATTTTCTTCTCTCTTGCAGTTTACTCTGGGATCCCAATACTTTTAAGTCTGCCAGGCAGGCCAAGCCTGGACACACTGTGGTACACCTGCCAACACCCTGACACACACAGTCCTCTCGCAGAGGGCTGACTGAACTGTCAGGAACATTTGAAAACATGCTCTTTTATGCTAATTGAAACTTGATGCCTGACTGACCAAGCTTGTTCACAGGCAAACTGACTCTGGTTCATGCCACTTTCTGATTGGCCAAAATTCACGGTCAAAATGAATTTGACCCTGGGCCCAGTGGTGCTGAGGGTTGAGATACTGGAAGCCACACCTCGTGTCATGCCAGCGACCCAGGTTTGGGAATGATCCCGGGTCGTCAGGAGTCTGCAGGGCTGGGGAAGGATCAAGCATCCCAAGGACTGCTCTCCTTCCCCAGGAGGGGGGTTTCCACCAGCCAATGCACTGGTGGCCTCTAGTGGAGACTGGAGGTATCACAGTGCAAGGCCACAGAATGCAGGGGATTAAGGATTCAACAGACGTCTTTCGGGGCTGCACGGGAGCATGCACCAGCCGAGCAGGACATCATTGCACATCCGAGCCTCGGGGTGAAAACAACAGAAAAGCCCTCTGTAAGCCGAGAGATGAAGGAGGCTCCAGGGGCAAGTCCACATCCCTCTGCTAGCCCGGTGCACCAGTGAACTCCACAGTCCAACCCAATGCCAGGTAGGCCTCTAACTACAGAAAAAGTCTGCCAAGGGAGGGAGGGTGGGCCTACCCGGGGTGAACTGTGGGGCTGGACCTGCCTGGTTAGTCAGGGAGGACATTGGCAGAAAGAGAGGGTTCAGGCTGGGAGTAGAGACTTAGCCGAGCAGGTACTCTGGAAGGATGCCCGGCCCGCAGAGAGAGAGAAATAGAAAGTACCAAAAAAAAAATGAATTTGACCTTTGAAACCTTCTCATGAGTCTCTGTGGCTCTGGTAGCTCATAGTGGCTGCCATCTTTGTTTACATTTCAGTCTCTGCTTTGGGAGCTCACAGCCACTTCATTAGTTGGTCCCCAAACACTATTTTAGCAAGTCCTGACCCCACTTGCAATTCTGGGGCCAGGGCTGTGCTTATTTTTCTGGGTACTTAACCTGTGGTAGAGTCAGGAGTTATGGAGGTGGGAAGCAACTGTCCAGCCCCCTCTTCCTGTAGGTGCACATGCACACTTGTTCTTATTTCTTTCCTGGCCCTGTTGCCTAATCTGGGACCTGGAAACACTTTCTACAGTCCCCAATGGTGCAATTTTACTGTTTTCTGGCTTCACTTTCTGTGCTGTAGCTGGAATCTACACTGGAAGTGGGCCCTCTGCCCAATTTTAGTCACAGAGCTTCGGCTTCGAAAATGCACTACAGTGCACATGCAGTAGGCGACACTGCTGCAGAGCTCCACTGAGTCCTGTTCCCCGGCCCTCTTCAGCTCCTGGGGCAGGAAAACAGAACTAGTTGCTCCTTTTCCCTTTCTCCCTTTGCCTAAGTCCCCAGGAACACTGAAGGGTCCCAAGATCAGAGGATGTTGGATGGCAATGGCTGTGGATTGACAAGGTAGAGCCCTGGTCAGCATCCCATCAAGGCTCTTGGATAGTGGCACTAGCACTCTACCAGTCTCTCCATGGCAGTCCCAGGGGCTAGAAGGTGATGCTTCCAGCAACCAGGAAGTGGTTCAGGTAAGACCCTGAAATGGGGGGCTTACATAACTATTACTTATTCTGAACAGGATAGACGTGATACCAGCCTACAAGAATGGTTTAAGATCCCATTGTTCATTGAGACCATATGGTACCACACTATTTAATTTGAAAATCCATGCACTCTCTGTTCCTAAAAAGGTGTTAAATCTGCCCCCTGCCCTGCCCTCCTCAGGGGTCTTGTCCAGTCCAACTCCATGAATTTAAGATTAGCTAGGCTGGAACTATGGTTCTCAAAATAGTGATTCCCCACTGGGGTATCACTTCTCTCATTCACAGCAGACCTCATATGCTCCTATATGCAGATTTTAGGTCTTCCCTACATAGATCAGGATGCAAGTGCACCAAAGGATGTAAAACACAAATGAGGTATTATAATTAAAGGGACACTATCAATACCCTTGGGTCTCAAAGTGTCGACTCTGAAAACCATATGTTATGAATGCTCACATTCTGTAGAGACTGTTGATGTAGCTGGTAGTTTGACTCAAATAATTTTTTTTTAAGTGAAAAAGAAACTGCCCACCAAACTGGAGTTACCACACAAAAACATGTTTGTTTACATTCCCTGATCAATTCCCACTTCATCTTTCCTGGACTTAGGACCGCCCCCACACACACACAGCCTAGCCACTCATTATGCAGTAGGAGAAGAAGAGGCTATTGCATCTTAAATGGCTGCACTGTTTGGAGTGTTTCTAATGTTCAGGAACTATACAATAACAGTAGATCCAGGATTATTTTGAAACAAATCATGGCTGGGTATATCTAAAAATTGGCATGCATTTCAATTCTGCTAAACAAGGATGCAGATAAAACAACCAGCAACATCCATGAATTTTAGAAAAGGAAAGCAATCATAAAATGTGGGGTTTTAACTTATAATAATATAATGCAAAAGTGGTTGACAATGTCCCTTTAGTGGACTCCCGTACCTCCACCCTTTTGTCATTTAGGGGATGTACAAACTCCTTACCCGATGGTGTGAATCTACAGTACATGTATTGCACCTATGACACTTGTAGAACCCAATCTGTTTTGGTTGTAGCCAATTCAGGGTGTTTCTGGTACAGTAACTGAGTCAGTTTGACTATTTATTAATCTTTTATGCATTCTTTCTCATCCTCAGCAGGGCTCCTCATGGGCTTTAGGGCTTGAACTACATGGGTCACCTCATTAATCAGCACTTCAGGTTCAGGATCACTGTCACCATGCAGCGACAATATTTCAAACTGCCTCAGTTAGTTTAACTGGTAGGGTGATCTGCTCTTCTTGAACTGTCTCAAGTTTCAGATGATCTGGTGACTCAGGGACTACAGCAGATGGAAAACCAGCATGGCTAAAGCAGTTTACAATAGTCTATGTGGTCACATTGTCCCACGCTGATATCAACAACCAAACATCGTCCAGCAGGATTCATTTTCATTTCATTCCATTTGATTTTATTTGTTTGACCTTAGGCCATTAAATTTCCACACAATTAACAGATACATAGCATCTTTACATGAATACTGTTATACCTGTATACCTGAATAGGTACTGCACTGCCTCACTATTTAACTTGTTCATTCATAGTTACTACTTTTTTCAAAGTCTCAAAACCACTATAATGAAGTTTGCCAGAATCAGCGCATCATTAAAAGATAATGGATTTAACAACATTTATATAAGGTCTTGTAAAGAATGCTTCTAACCCTTGTAATACTCAGGTATTCCTAACTTCTGCAGTGTCCCTTTAAGATAGAGCTGCTCAGAGAGGTGGAACATATCTATGTAAATGATGGAATCTTTTGTGCATGCCACTTTTTCAAATGCTGTCTTCTATTAACTGACTTAGTTCTAAACCCCTCAGATTATTCTCTTTGCCTGTCAAGACAAGACGCTTGAATATCCTCTCCTCATCATCTTGTTCTGATGTAAGAAAACGTATAAAATATATGTAAGTATTCTTTACATTTCATTTTCTGCCTTTTACTTTTGGTAATTTTAAGTTACACCGTAGTTTAGTGTTTAAATTGTAAGTTTTCTCAGTTTCTCCTGGTTCGGTATAACCGGGATAAACCGAGGTTTATTTTATATTTCTCGGAGTTTTATGACTAAAAACCTCTGTTAGTTATGTTTAATTTTATTAATTTAACTTGTTTTTCAAACCGCTAATACCGGTTCCTAAACCAATAGCCTCGGTTCACTTTTACCACAGTTCCCAGTTTCCGATTGGTTCTTCATCAGTTCCGGAACTGACTACAACTGCTAAATAAACTTTAAATTTAAAGCATTTTTTAGCAGTTGCAACTTTTATCGGTTTTATATTAAGAATGTTAGAAAAACAGAGAAGAAAAATTGGTGATCCCGGTTTCAAACCATGTATTGAGTGTGGTGAAATTCTGCTAAGACATGAACATTAAAAGCAGAGTGAAATCTGCATACATGTCCTGAGAAAACTATTTAAAAATGTTTGGATAAGGCTAAAAAGAAAACTGTCACCACCTAAGGGTTCATTGAGTTGACCAGCCGACACCCTAAATTACTGTGGGTGAAACCACAACAACAACTACTGTAACTGCTATCCCTGAGATGGGTATACAATCAGTTTCTAAGAGACTTGCTGAACCAGCTGAATTCCTGGTCAGAAATCAGAGAAAACAAAGCACACAGAACCCCCTGCTGGACATCATTTCGGGACTTCTGTGCCTGCTATAAAGCCTGCCAACTCATGAAGAAATTGCACAGGCCTTTAAGGTCATTCAGGCTTACAAGGGCTGTTTGCCTCTCAGCAGCAGACCCCTACAAAGCAGTCTGTCTCCTCTGCTCAGTCTTCCTATTATGTAAGAGGAAGAATATGGTGATTATTATGAAATGGAGGAAGGGGGACCTATTGAACCTGAGGTGTTCACTGAACAGGAGTTTGGTTCTCCCCACAGAGCATCTGAGGTTTATTCCTCACGCTTCAAATTTGTAAGAAGAATGGTGGATTTTTTTAGACATCACCACCAGTGAAGTGATTGAGGATGAGGAGGAAGCTGAATACTTGGAAATAATGGGGTTGACACCCACTAAAACTTCTCCTTCCTGTAAATAAATTCTTCAAGAAAGATGCTTTAAAGATTTTACAAACTTCAAGCTTTGTTCCCCCCTCTTGAAAAGAGGCTGGATAAGAAAATATCAGCTGGATAGTGTGGTGTTTTTTTGTATGGTCCACCACTAAAAGACCCCTTACCTTCTCTGTTGTCTGCCAGACCCTTCGGTTGCTGCAGGAGCTGCTGGTGAGGACCGCATCTGGACAGTGTGAATGACTAGACGGATGCAAAAAATAAAGAATAAAGCAGGTTTATTTGCTGTACTGCAGTTGTTCTCTTCATGAGATCCTGCCCCAGACTGACAATTCTCTGATTGACAGGCCAACATGGCACTGCCAGGCAGTGCAACAATTAGATACATGCAGGTTCTAAGTGCTCTTAAAGGGGCGGCAGCTTAACATTAAGCCCCATGCTTAATGTGTGCTTCACATCACTGCCGAAACAGTGAATGTGAGCACCATTCGAACAAGAAATAAATCTATAAACAGTTTCTAAGAAATATTTTAAGTAAAGGTTTTAAGGCAACAAAAAACATTTTCATGCATTACAAGGCATTAGATTTCACAAAACAGAACAGTACTCAGCTGGGGAGAACCTGGACTACACTGAGGACCAGTCAGAGTAGCACCAGAGAGGAGGGAGACACAACAGTACTTGAGACTTGGTCATGCCACAAGCACTAAAGTGTGGGGGAAGGGAAAGGGAAGAGAGGGAAGGGTAGCAGCAGGAGGATACCAAGAATGCAGGCCAAAACTTTTATTAACATTTGCATAATCAACAGGTGGACTGTCCATGGAAAGAGACATTCCTAAGGGGGGGAGCATTGGTGCAGGAAAATAGTACCAAGGCAACAGGCACATAAGAGACAGGTACGAGATATTTACTGCAAACAGTTAAATCAGAAAATGAATTAGTCTCAACACATTGCACTGAGTCCGGTAACAAAAGTTGAAGACCTCCGTCGACTTTTCCAGTCAGTGGGAATGGAGGCATGCATGGATTGCACTAGTTCCTGACAGGAGGGGGTCAGGTCATTAAAAGTGACCCAGGAGTTCTGCCCACAATCGAATTCACACCACTTTACTCTGTAAGTCCAGGATCCATTGACAAACTTCTTTCTTAAGATCTTCTCGATCTGGTACACTGTGGTGTGTAGAAGAGAGTCCTGAGAAGAAGAAGGTGGTTGAGAAGAAGAGGAAGTCCCAGGCAAATAATCTGGTAAAACGGAATCTGGCTGGAGAGTGTCAGGAGTGGGAAGAGCTGTAAGAACTAGTTGCAAGTTGTCCGGAGGGATCTCAGCTTCAGAGAGGATGACAGGCTCAAGGGCAGCTTCATTTCAGGGAGGACTGGGGTCATCTGGAAGGTTGTTATTCAGGTACCCTTGCTTTAGTCGGTTTATATGGACTTTGCTTTGTGTGCCAGCTTGCCATCTGACTTGCGTCGCAGATGAATGTGGACTGGAGGAAGCTTTTCTACAATGTAGAAGGTACCAGTCCAGGGGCAAAGCAGTTTCTTGGTGGCACCCGGAACAAGAACAGGTCGGTACAAATAAACAATGTCCGCATCAGAGAATGAAGGCTTATGTGCCTTGGCTGCAGACATTTTTTTCATTGCCAGTTTTCACTGGCCCAATGTGGTGACTGCAACTCATCAGGCAAGTTCCAGCTGTTCCAGAAGAGGGATAATGAAAGAAGAAGCTGACTTGGGCACCTCTAGCAGTGAGAGATTCCTGTGCAGTGGAGTTTTTGAATGACGTCCATGGACTAAGAAGAAGGGGGTGTATTCTGTGCTGTCAACACAAGGGCTGGTATTGTATACAAACTGCACAAAGGAAACAAACCAGTCCCAGGTGTCGTGAGTCTCATCTAGAAACTTGGAGAGTGTACCGAGAATGGTGGACATCATTCTTTCACTCTGTCCATTGCATTGTGGATGGTAACTTGTGGTATGTGTCTTTTTTATGTCAAGAAGTTTGCAAGTTTCTCGGACAATGGTGGACAGGTAGTTAGTGCCTCTATCTGAATGTAGGTACAGTGGGGTACTGTGATGACAAATGACTGTGTTAAGAAAGGCACTGGCCACAATGGAGGCTTTAATGTCTCTTAAGGGGATGAGTTCCAAATACTTCATCAGGTAGTCCACAAAGACAAGGATGTATTTGTTACCAGAGTCACAGCATGTTGGCAAGGGCCCAATAATGTCAGTACTGACTCTTTGGAACGGTTCAGTGGCTACAGGCATTGGGATGATGTGTGTCTTTGTTGGTTTGGCAGGAGGCTTTCTCTGGGAGCAGGGTTGGCAGGATTTTATGAACTGGACAATGCCCCTGTTCATGTGTGGCCAGAAGAAGTGAAGCCTTGTCTTTTCCAGAGTTCTGTATATTCCCATATGACCTCCCGAAAGTGGAGAGGCATGAGTGGAGAGAAGAACCTGAGGGATGAGAGAGGCTGGCACAATTAGCTGTACATGGGTTCTGTCCGTGCGATGACCCTTGCCTTCCTTGGTCCAAATGGGAAAGAGCAAACCGTCATTGAGGAAGTACTGCGAAGCAAGGAAAAGTACATCTTGGTGATGTTTCTTTTGTTGCGGTAAGGTTCCAGACTCTAAATAGGAGATTATGTCAGTAAATTGAGAGTCAGTTCTTTGTTGAGTTTTAACAGTTGCCAGGGATAAATCAGATGTAGAGGAGATGAGAAGCTCTTCGGCTGCTTGCAGTAACTGAGGATTTGTGTGTCTCTCTGTAGAAGCAGTAGGGAGCAGCAAAGCAACCTGAGGTGCTGGAGGAGTGTCCACAGGAAGCACATCCATGGCATGGAAGGGAAGAGCTTGTAAGCAGGATTCTTCATCTGTTGAGGAGGATGCAGAGGGATATCATCTCCAGCTTACACCATCAGCATTTGAGTGAACTCGACCTGGTCTGTACTGAATTTCAGAGTTGTAGGATTGCAGCATGGCAATCCATTGGGTGAATTTGCTTACTGGCTCCTTCATTTCAAATAACCATCGGAGGGCAGAGTGATCAACAATAGCTGTAAAGGAGGAGTAGCAAAGGTAGCAGTCAAATTTCTTCATGGCAAATACTATGGCCAGACATTCTTTCTCTGTGATGCCATAGTTCTGCTCAGCTGAGGAAAGAGAGCACCCAGCATAGGAGACAACTTGTTCTGTTCCATCTTGAATTTGACAGAGCACAGCGCCCACTGCAAAGGAACTAGCATCTGAGTAGAGCTTAAATGGTTGGTTGAACCTTGGGTAGGCCAATACTGGAGAAGAGATTAGGTTTTGGTTTAAGGTGTCAAAGGCCTCTTTACATTCAGAAGTCCAATTATACTCACATCCTTTTTTGGTGAGGTCGTACAGTGGAGCTGCAATCTTGGCGTAGTTGCAAATGAACTTACGGTAGTAGCCAGATGAGCCCAGGAAAGCTCGAAGGTCTTTGAGATTGTTAGGCTCTGGATAGTCTTTGACTGCTGAAAGCTTGTCTGGATCTGGAGAGATGCCTTGAGAACTGACCACAGGTCCGAGGTAATGAATTTGGTGCTGCACAAAACAACACTTTTCTGGGCGAAGCTTGAGATTGGCTTGTCTGAGACGTTCGAACACTTCTTGGAGATGTTGGATATGCTCTGGCAAAGTTCTGCTGAAGACAATCACATCATCCAGGTAGACTAGGCAAGATTTCCAAGACAACCCACATAGTATGGCTTCCATAACATGTTGAAATGTGGCTGGACTGTTCTGAAGACCCATAGGCAGATGTTTGAACCGGAAAAGTCCCAAGTGGCAGCGCCATGCAGTGTATGGCCCAGAAGCTGGATCAATAGAAACTTGACAGAACCCACTGCAAAGGTCTAGCGTGGTGAAGTAAGCAGGACTGCCCACACCAAGACTCTCTAAAGCATCTTTGGTTGTAGGTAAGGGATGAGCATCCTGCACTGTGTAGGCATTGAGTTTTCTGTAGTGTACCACAAAACGATACCCTTTGTCCTTTTTTACCACCAGCAAGCAAGGTGCACCCCAGGGGCTTGAAGATCCTTCGACTATGTCTTGGTCAAGCATGTCTTTGATTATGTCCTCAAGGACTTGTTTCTGTTTATGTCCCATTTTGTAGGCTCGCTGATGGATTGGTTTCTGGTTGGGCTGTACTTTGATGGTGTGTTGCAGGATATCATAGCATCCAAGCTTGTTATCTGAACCAACAAAGACATCTGGGTAATTTTCCAGGAATTGCAAAAGTTGTTGCTTTTCTGTTGGAGATACTGGAAGTTTGGAAGAGGATAGTCGCTGACTGAGAGGTAACGCTGTTGAAGTTGGAGTGGTCGTGATAGTCTTGACAGGAGTAGAGTTGGTGGAACCAGGCTGAGGTTCTTGCATGAGATGAAGCTGGTCCCCTGAAGACAAGCAGACAAACTTTCTGATGTTGGCACCCTTTGAAATGACCACTGGCTAATCTGTGAAGTTGCAGCATTTTTGGAAGACTGCACCATCTTGCACCACCGATAAGGTATTTCCCAGAAGGAGACTTGATGAATGCAGTGTGGGGGATCCTGTGACAATGCCAACAACACATTGTGGAAGTGGTTCACCTTGAATCTTGGCAATCAAAACCATTTCTGACTGAGGAGGCACAGTGACTGAGTCTATAGCTGCGAGTTGCCTCCGAGGATCCAGCGACAGTTTGCTTGAGGCAAAGTCTAGGATGGCTTTGTGAGCTTTGAGAAAGTCCAGACCTAGAATTATTGCAGGTTGAAGATCAGGCACTATGTAAAACTTGACAGTAGCTTGCTGTGAGCTAAAGTGGAGCTTGAGATGGACCATGCCAATGATAGGTACTGTATCTGTACTTGCTGTGATAATGTACTTTATGTCGGCTGGAGAGACATTAGGTATGTGATGAATAGCTTGGTTGTCCAGAATACTGCTGTTGAGAACTGATATTTCTGCTCCAGTGTCAACCAAGGTGTGCGTAGATCAATCTCCGATGGTTACAGGTACATAGTTTGCTAGGAGAGGTGATCGGATGACAGGTACCTTTGGCCCTGGAAGTGACAGTGTGCCAGAGTTCACTGTTGGAAGGAGTGGTTTGTTTAAATTGTGAGAGTCAGAGGGGCGGTCAGTTACTGTGTTCCTCTGGTCCTGCGAGTAGTTGCAGTTATCTTGCTGATTGTGCAGTAGTGGGCACTTGTGGTTCTCTTGATTTCTGTAGTACTTTTGCTTTCGGCAGACAACAGCAGTATGTCCCCTGAATCCACACCACTGGCAGGTCACTTGTTCTCATGAAGGCGGAGGTAGTAGAAGAAGCAGCTGAGCTGCCGTGCAGAGTATTGATACTTGTAGTGAGCATCTCTATCACTGATTGCTGCGGCTGAACACATGTGGTGAGTGTGGCTAACTGCGATGACTGAGGTGCTTGTACACTGGTAGCCTGGGACATTGCTATGGATTGTTGTGCAACTCTTGCCACTTGGATTGTGTCCATCCAGGTTGCTGGTTTCTGTTGAATTACATGAAGACGGAGTTGAGGAAGCAGTCCCCGGACAAATACTGTGATTTGTTCTTTCTCAGGTTTCTGCAGATGTCTGCATTGAGTCTCAATGTCCACAATGAAGACTTCAAGAGATTCCGAGGGTTGCATGGTGCGATCGCACAGCTGTTGCTGTAATAAACCAGTTGGATGTGCTTGGAGAAAATGGCCTTTGAAGGTGGTGTACAGTTTGGCAGTATCTCCCTTAACTTGGTCTGGAAGTGCATTGAACCAGGAAATGGCATTCCCTCTTAGAAGCAAGTGCAAGGCATTGGAAATATGCACAGGATCAGTCCAACCATGTACAGAACTCCAGGCTTGGGAATTGTTCCAGCCAGTCGACAGCATCTTCATGAGGCAAGACTGAGAAGGGTACTGGCTGTAGGCTGGTATGGACCGTGGCCTGTGGTGCAATGGCTTTAATGTAGGCCAGATCATCTTGAATAGCTTGCATAGCTGGTGCTCCTTGAGCAGAAATTGAAGACTGGATGTCACAGAGGGTTGTTTCGATTTTGTAGCCCCATGCCCTTGAGGTGGGTGAAGGTAGGACTCTGCACGCTCCGGCACCCATACCTATGTCATTGTCTGACATTGTGGTTGGAGATGAGCTCCATTTCACTGAGCGAAGGTCATATGGGTGAGAAGGAGTTGCCATCATGCAGGAGACTGGACATTGTGTCGTAGATGAAGTGCCTAGCAAAATTTAATTTTGTAGATAAAAGTACAACATTTTTTTTTTGTAGCAAAGTTCATCAATGATGTCTTAATAAAGAATTCTCACTCAATTTTTCTGTGTTGTTTGTTATGTAAATAAAGGTTTTGTTGTCAAAAATCAGCTTTTTGTAACAGTGTCCATTCATTTCAATAGGACTCCCATTGATTTTAATGGAATGAGGTCAATTTGTGCCCTTCCCAAGATGGCCACCGAACCGTGACATGCAGTTCCTGTGGCATTTGACTGCCTGACTGTAGCAAGATGGCCGCCAGCAAGGGGTCAAGGTTCACTTTCTGACTTGTTACTTTTGCTGTGCTCAAGATGGAGGATTTCTTCCATGAGGCTGCCTGGCTGCTCAGCAATGTCCAAAATGGCACTTGCCACCCTGATCCCCTTCTTTCCCAGCAGAAAATGGCAGGAGTTTTGTGGTGAGTGACACTGTTGGGGGGATTTTAATTTTGCTGCTCCTTTGCGTATTGTCACGCTTTGTTTTATTTCTTTTGTTTTTCCCAGGCTATCCTCCATGCAGTTTATGTTCTGCCCCCCAGGTTTATAATTTTATTTAGTTCTGTTCCCAGCTGCTGTTTTCTTTTTGTTGTTGTTGCTCCTCCTTGTAGTGCCCTCTGAATTGAGCGGTGTTTTATTTATTTATTTAAATTGATGCAGGGATGCTTTGGAGCATGACCGGAGAGGAGTGGAGAGTCTGGGAGCAGCTTGGTCCATTTGCAGTCCTTTAGTTTATTTTATTTTTGTTTTGACTGGACGGCTTGTGTGAGCATGGCCGAGGGGTGAGTAGGGTGCAGAGGCTCTGGTGCAGCCCTAAATTCTTTTTTTTTTCTTGCCCCTGTTTGTTTGTGGCCATTTCTGAAGTGTGGCTGAGTGGGAGAGGAGTGCTGAGTTGCAGGAAGGAGGCTCATGAAGCAGGAGAGTGGCCGCAAAGAGCGAGAGGAGATCGGCGAATGTTTGGGAGAAGTGGCACTTTCTACTGTTAACGCAGGAGTGGGAGCTGTAGTGGTCCTTTGGAGAGGCTGACTGAGCTGCAGTTGTGTGTGGATCACTCCGGTTTGTGGCCGTGCTGTGGAGTGGCCGACCATGGAGCTGGCTAGCTGGGGAGCAATGCTGGTGGGGCCGAGAATGAAGTGCACGCGTGGTGCAATTATTTTGTTTTCTTTCCTGGTGTCTCTCACTTCTAGAGCAGAGTCTGGAGCGGCTTGCAGCACCGCAAGTTGAGCATGGGGGCTGGCATTGAACTTGAGGTGGGGAGGAAGAACAGTTTATTGCTAGTCCGCAATGGAGGGATAGCATGAGAGATTATGTTCTGTGACTGCAGTCCCTGCTACAAGAGGCAGTTTCATAGAAGTTGATGTTTAAAGTCTCATTTACTTGCTGGGCGAAACAGGGCATTTTGGCAGGAAGGCCTGCCACGAGGTGGGAGGGCACAGTTCGCATCTCCCAGCTCCCTGTGACATAGGTTGGAGAAAAAAACTGTACTTGCTGACAGTTCATTAGTTTAGCTGGCTAGCAATGTTGAAATTTGCTTTGTAGAAGTCTTGGTACAGTAGGATTAGGCAAGATGGGAGACGGTTCATTTTTTTGGTTTTTCTGTGCTGCCAAGGCTGTTTGTAAAATCTCATTCAAGCAGTTCAGACATACTGGGGTGATGACTTGGGGTAACCAGCGATGCAGGCAAGCGAGATGGGGTTCTGGACAGAAGAAGGGCTGCATTCTCCACCATGTGTGGCGTTATTTTGCATGGTCCACCACTAAAAGACCCCTTACCTTCTCTGTCATCTGCCAGACCCTTCGGTTGCTGCAGAAGCTGCTGGTGAGGACCCCATCTGGACCGTGCGAATGACTAGACAGACGCATAAAATAAAGAATAAAGCAGGTTTATTTGCTGTACTGCAGTTCTCTTCGTGAGGTCTAGCCCCAGACTGACAATTCTCTGACTGATAGGCCAACATGGCACTGCTAGGCAGTGCAACAATTAAATACATGCAGGTTCTAAGTGCTCTTAAAGGGGCGGCAGCTTAACATTAAGTCCCACGCTTAATGTGTGCTTCACAATAGGGAGGGAGTTTAATTTTTATTCTCCCACCGTATCCACCAGGGAGTGGTACAAGTGGTAGCCTATGACAAGACAAAGGTACCCCTGGTATCCTCTCCTCCTGATAAGGATTCAAGGAAAATTGACAGCATAGCCAAAAAGGATATGTATCAGCTGCCTTGACCATCAGGCAGGCAAACTTTCAAGCCTGTGCTGCTCAATAACAAAAGTCACTGTGGCAGTCTGTCCTTGCTATTGCAGTCAAAGCCCAGACTCGCCCATCAGATAATCTAGCTGAAACAGCTAAATTTGATTTGGAAGCAGCCAAATACCTGTTTCAAATGGCTGCTGACTCCAGTGACACTGCTGCCAGATGGATGGCAAACACAGTGGTTCACAGGAGGTTTGCCTGGCTGTGAGTCACAAACCTCGCTCAGAATACCCAAACCAAGGTGAAAAATGAATGAATACAAAAGTACCTACAGAAGCAATTCTGCAAAAGAAAGGGCTTCCCCATCTACTAAAATCTATGGAAGGGAGGCAGATCATTTCACAGGAAGCCTTTAATATTAGGCCAGGGCTGCGCCTCAGTATCTGCAGTACCCACAGTAGGGGTACTTCAGGAACAGGGGCATAAGGGGTTCCAGGCATGGTTCCCAGTCCCAGGGCCAGCCTCAAACAAAGCAGATGCCCTGACGTGTCTTCCCCAGGCTGCCTCCCTACTACCTGTAGGAGGCAGGCTGACTTATGTTTTCCAGTCTTGCCAAAACATCACTACAGAGAAGTGGGTCCTGGATGTAGTGAGTTAGAGAATGTCTCTGAGTTTCAAATTCTTTCCAGCAACAAGTTTTCAAACCATCTACAAATGTAGAGAGAAAACTCCTGGAAAAAGATACTTCCTTACCACAAAGAAAACTGGGGAGGGCGGCCTTTCTTAGGCTTCAGGGTACTAAACAGGCATATGACAAAATCAAAGTTCAGAATGGTGACTTTGGTATTGATTCTGCCAATGCTCAAAAAAGGGAACTGGTTGGCATCACTGGACCTAAAAGACACCTATTTCCACATCCCCAGATGGGAGTCTCACAGAAAATACATCATGTTCAGACTCCATTCAGGTCACTACCAGTTTTCAGCCCTGCCTTTTGGTCTCACATCAGCTCCAAGAGTGTTCACAAAGTGCTTGACAGTGGTTGTGGCACACCTTTGAACACAAGGTGTCACAGTTTTCCCATACCTAGATGACTGACTGGTGGTCAGAAAATCACTCCAGCAAGTGTGAGAGCATCTGCACCTCATCCCACAGGTTGCTGGAGTCTCTAGGGTTCCTGATAAATCTAAAAAAGTCTGTTCTTCAGCCTTCTCAGGCACTGCAGTTCATGGAAGCAGAGCTAAATAACCTGCACGTCAGGGTCTACCTGCCTCTGGATAGGGCAAGAAGTATTCCACTGATAGCAGGCTCATTCAGCCTGAATAAACCAAGAACTGCATGACAGTTTCTTCAGCTACTGGGCCACATGGCAGCTGCCACTGGCACAGTCCTGGAATCCAGATTCCAGATGAGGGACAATCAATTTTACCTCAGGGCACACTGGTGTCAGAGAAAGGATCCTCTCTATCAAAACTAATTCCAGTAACAAAAAACATTGTTACAGGCCCTCCAGTAGTGGAAAGAGGAAACCAACCTAAGGGAAGGGGTTCCTTTTCAACAAGAGTCCCCATCAGTTGTTCTGACAACAGATACATCTCTGCTAGGGTGGGGGTCTCATCTGGGGTTTCACACCACCCAATGCACATGGTCAAGTTCAGAGTCACTCTTGCACATAAACCTGCTGGAGCTAAGAGCAGTGTTACTAGCACTAAAGGCTTTCACACGACTAATACAGGGAAAGGTGGTGCAGTTCAGAAAAGACAAGACCATCACAATGTACTACATAAACAAGCAGGGAGGGACAAGTTCAAGCCCTTCCTGCACAGAAGTCATGAAAATATGGAGTCTAATATACTCCATGGGTGTTTCCCTGCAGGCTGTTCATCTGCCAGGCAAGGAAAATACCTTGGCAGATACCCTGAGTCAAATCAACCAGGCCCACCACGAATGGGCCTTGAACAGTCAGGTGGTGCAAGTGACCTTTAGGAGGTAGGGCACCCCAGAGGTAGACTTGTTCGAGTCCCACTAGAACCACCACCTGCCACAGTATTATTGCAGACCACCAGATTGGGGAACAATCTCCATGGGATGCACTGGCTCTGAATTGGTCAAGCAAGCACCTGTATGCTTTTCCTTCCTTCTTTCTGGTGTACAGAACATTGCTTAAGCTCAGGTCCCAGTCAGCATCAATAATCTTGATAGCACCAGATTGGGCCAGGCAGCCATGGTACTCTCTGCTATTCTCCATGTTTGTGTCTAAATCAATACACTTTCCTCAGAGGCACAATCTACTAACCTTCAACCAGGGAAGGCTCCTGTGCCCAAACCTCAAGCCACTCAGGCCATCCACTAGGAAAACCTGTGCTGCAAAATGGAAAAGGTTTTCTATCCGGTGTTCAACAAGAGGAGTGATACCAGCACAGGCTGGTGTCCCAGCTGTGCTGGACTATCTTACCTATTTGCATTCACTGGGCTTGCAGTCCAGCACCTTAAAGGTCTATCTGGCTGCAGTATCTGCTTACATTTCAGTTGGACAGAATGTTTTTCTGGCCGCAGACCCTATCTTCAAAGGGTTCTTTAAAGGCCTGGCCCATTTGCACCTCCACTCACAGGGAACCGATGCCAGCATAGGACCTACATGTGTGTATAGCTAGGCTCATGGGTCCCCCTTTTTGAGCTTATGGCTTCAGCTAATTTGACATATGTCACATGAAAAACTGTTTTCTTTGTGGTAATGATTTCTGCCAGACGAATTAGTGTAAAAAGAATAGAGTGTTCAAAAAGTATAAAAGAGACAAAACTGAGGCTAATCATCAAATCTTTAGGGATCTTACAAAGAAAGTTAAAACAGCCATCAAAAAGGCAAATAGCACAGCAGGAGATCCTTTTAGCAACTAAGGTTATGGATAACAAGAAATCCTTTTTTAGCCACATTAATAAATTAAGAAGTAGTCCGAGTACCGTGGGTTCCTTTATGAATAATAATGGATTGTAAACTTCAGATTAACAAATGGCAGACATCCAAAATATATATTTCTGAGCATTTCTTAACAAAAAAGCTTCATTCCCATTCATAAATAACAACCACCCATCCCCTGGACAAATAATAATTGACCCAGATGAGGTTCTGGAGAGATTACATAAGGTGAATATTAATAAATCATCAGGGCCAGATAATATGCACCCAAGAGCGTTACATGAGTTGGAAGATCTTATAGCACTACCCCTAACCCATATCTTTCAATCCTCCCTTGATAGTGGGGAGGTTCCACAAGATTGGAAGGTTGCAACCATGGTTCCACTATTAAAAAATGTAATCCTAGTAAAACAAAAGTTATGTTGTTTTCGAATAAGACCATTGAGCACGTTAACCTTCAACATATTGTTACACAGGATGGTAAGGTTATTGAGTTAGTGGATAATTTTAAGTATTTGGGGATCATTTTTGATATGAAATTAACTTTTGAACCCCATTTGAATAAACTAAGGAAAATCCTTCATTAGAGATTGGGATCTCTTTAGAATTAAACAGTTTTTGACCAGAGAATCAAGGTTTCTACTCGCCCATAGTTTCCTTTTGCGCGTTCTGGATTATGGTATTATTATTTATTCCTCTTTCTCTGGTCACTTATTTAATAAGCTTAGGGTGACTTATAATTCCATACCACGTTTCATGCTCAATGTGGCCCTTCGAACACATCATTGTCTTCTGCTTAGACATGTTAATAGTTTATCTCTTAAAAATAGGATTCTTCATAAATTGGGTACCTTGTTATTTAAGGTAAAGTTTGGTCTTATATCCCCAGTAGTTTCTTCTTTGTTTCCTAGATTTCTTAATTCTAATCATACTAGGTCTCAAACTAAATTCACTTTCGAAACTCCATTGTTTCATACTGTTTTTGGACAGAGATCGACCCTCTATAGGGCTCCTTTATTTTTTAATACATTGCCTGTTGATATTACAGAATGTAGGACAGTGTGGTCTTTCAAAACTAGATTGAAATACTGGCTGTCGAATAACGACACTTGCGTATGTACATGTTAAATAGTTGGTTTTTATTTGTGTTATGCTTTTTGTGTATTTTTTAATGTCCTTTTAATGTTCGTATGTAATATTATGGATGTTTAAATATGTTTTGTGACTTGTTGCTGGTGAAAAGGGGCAGTTTTTGCTCATCCTGCTCACAAGTATAAAAAATAAAAATGAAAATGAAATGAAATGAAATGAAAAAAAGGGCTTAAGGCAGATTCATCAAATTTTAGGCCAGTAAGTCTAACTTCTATTATGAGTAAAATCTTGGAGTGTATTTTAAAAGAAACAATTCAAATCTTTCTTGAGGAGCAGGGGTTGACCAATCCCCTACAACATGTATTCACAAAATCAGGGTCCTGTCAGACTAATCTCCTTACCTTTTACGAGAACCTTAATAAGGAATTAGATTGGGGGAAATTCAGTGGATGTTGCCTTTATGGACTTTGCTAAGGCATTTGATAAACTACCCCACTTAGAGCCATTAACCACACTGAGGGAGATTAAGCTGAAGACCAATATTATATGTTGGATCTCGGAATGGTTACAGGACAGAAAGCAGAGGGTTATTATATAAGGGGCACTATCAGACCGGCACCTATCACCAGTGGGGTTCCGCAGGGTTCAGTTTTGGGGCCGTGCCTATTCAATATCTACATTTCCACCCTAAAAATAAAAAAAAAACAAATATTTGGCTCTATAAGTTCACAGATGACTGTAGAGTCGGGTCGGTTGTCAATAACTCTGCGGAGGGAACTTGTTTACAGGGTCAATAAGTGAAATATTAGAGTGGACTAAGTAGAACAAACTAGAGTTGAACACAGCTAAATGCAAGATAATGCGCTTGGGTAGGCATAATAATTAAGTAGTTTCTAAACTTGGAACTGATGCACTAATAGTAACTCATGAGGAAAGAGACATGGGAGTTAAAATTACTACTGATCTAAAATTTAGTACACACTGTAATGATCAGATAAAAAAGGTTAACCAAAATCTCAACTGTATGTTGAGACACATATCCAATAGGGAGGAAGGGGTTCTGATTCCACTGTATAGTGCTTTGGTTAGGCCCCATTTGGAGTATTGTATCCAAGTGTGGTCCCCATATAAAAGGGAGGGCATCCTCAGAGTGGAGGGGGTACAGAGAAGGGCCACCAGAGCTATTGTCAACCTTAAAACTAGATCATACAAGGAAAGTTTAGAAGCATTGAACCTCTATTCACTTCACTATAGGAGGTATAGCGGGGACATGTGCATGTTGTATAAAGCTATGGGGGATATTAACTTGAGGGAAGAATTAGGATTTATACTCAAGACCAATCACTGTAGTGGTAGGAGGCATAACAAGCAGCTCTTCTTGTCCAGATGGAATTTAACCGCTAGAAAAAATTGGTTTAGCCAGAGGGTAATATCATCATGGAATGATCTTGCTGCTATGGTAGTAGATAGCCCTAATGTGTGTACCTTTAAATCAAGACTAACATAGAAACATAGAATTTGACAGCAGATAAGGACTGCTTGGCCCACCTAGTCTGCCCATTTCCCTACCTGATGGATAAGCTGCAGATTCTAGTTAATCAACAGCTTACTTCCTCCTACCCCCCCACTAGAATTGCCTTATGCTTGTCCCATGCATTCTTGAATTCTCCCACTGTTCCTGACTCCATAACCTCCTCAGAAAGGCTGTTCCATGCATCCACAACCCTCTGTGAAAAAAATACTTTCTAACATTACCTCTGAGCCATCCCCCCTCTATCTTCAAATTGTGCCCCCTTGTTCTTGCACATCTCTTCTTCTGAAAGATACTACCCTCTTGTACTTTGTTAATTCCCTTGAGATACTTGAAAGTTTCTATCATGTCCCCCCTCTCCCTCCTTTCCTCAAGGGTATACATATTAAGCTGCTTTAGTCTCTCCTCATATGTCTTCTGGTGCAGACCCTGCACCATTTTGTTGCCCTCCTCTGAACAGCCTCCACTCTTGTCTATGCTTGAGATGGGGTCTCCAGAATCACATGCAGTACTCCAGATGGGGTCTCACTAACTGTCTGTACAGAGGGATAACAACTTCCTGTTTTCTACTGTTGATGCCTCTCCCTATGCATCCCAGTATCCCCAGCCCTCCTTACTGCCTTCTCACATTGCTTGCCCACCTTTAGGTCATCTGATATAATTACTCCTAGGTCTCTTTCGATTTTTGTTGTTGTTATTAACTCACCTCCATTGTGTACTCTTCCCCTGGGTTTTTGTTTCCCAGATGCATTACCTTGCACTTCTTTGCATTGAATCTGAGCTGCCACATATTTGACCATTCCTCCAACCTTGCCAAGTCCCTTTTCATTCTTTCCACCCCACCTTGTGTATCAACCCTGTTGCAGATCTTTGTGTCATCTGCAAAGAGACACACCTTTCCTTCCAGGTGCTCTCCAATGTCATTTATAAAGACATTAAAGAGGACTGGTCCCGGTACCGAACCCTGTGGTACCCCGCTAGTTACCTTCCTTTCTTCACTATGGACTCCATTTACTATTACCCTTTGCATCCTGTTGTCCAGCCATTTTTTTATTCAGGCTACCACCTTGGGACCCACTCCAAGTCTGGCTAACTTGTATATTAATCTTTTGTGTGAGACTGTGTCAAATGCCTTGCTAAAATCTAGGTAGGCTATATCCACAGCCCCTCCTGGTCTACTACTTTGGTCGCCTAGTCAAAGAAATCTATTAGGTTCATCTGACATGACCTTCCTGCTGCGAACCATGCTGCCTTGGGTCCTGTGACCCACTGGCCTCTAGGTACTCAACAGTTCTTTCCTTCAGAAGTGATTCCATCATTTTCCCTACCACTGAAGTCAAACTAACTGGTCTGTAGTTTCCTGCCTCTGCCCTGCTCCCACATTTGTGAAATGGAATCACATTTGCCCTCCTCCAGTCCTCAGGTACCACCCCATCCTCCCATGATTTGTTAAAGAGAGTAGTCAGTGGTGTTACTAGTTCTACTCTTAGTTCTTTGGGTGAATCCCATTAGGCCCCATTGCTTTTTCCACCCTCAGTTTCAAGAGTTCTTTCAAAACCCTTTCTTCTGTGAATGGACTGGTACAGACCCCCCTATTCAGAGTTTCTCCCTTGTTTGGTTTAGGTACCTCCCCCTCCTCTTCTGTTGTGAATACTGAGCAGAAATATTCGTTCAGTATCCCTGCTTTTTCACTGTCACCCTCTGCCCACATTCCCTCTCCTTTATTAAGTTTCTGTATCCCTCCCTTGGTCTTTCTTCGCTCCCTAATGTATCTATAAAAGGTTTTATCCCCCTTCTTAACAGAGTTGGCTATCTTTTGCTCAGTTTGTGCCTTTGTTATTCAGACTGCCTTCCCTGCCTCTTTCTGCTTTAACTGATAAAGTTCTCTGTCCTGCTCCTTCTGTGTTTCCTTATATTTCCTGAATGCTATCCTTTTCTCCTTAACCATCCCTGCCACCTCTTTTATTTATTATTTATTATTTATTTTGTTTTCGTTGATCAGGTAAGTGCACTAGACAAATCCTGCCTATTTTCAGGCATGACCCGGGGGAAGAGGATACAGATGAATGCCAACTGACCTTGAACCAGATTAAGCTGTGTGTGGTATTTTTAGTGAATGAGGGAAATTTGGCCAGGACACCGGGGAAATTCCCCTACTCTTTTCGCGGGTGGCGCTGTCCGTCCATTTGAGGAGATGGAGGATCCCAGTCAGCCAGAGGAGGTGGAGGAGGAAGGTTGTGAGTACGCGACTCCGACCTGTTTGGGAGATACACCTACAGCTAATGGAGAGGTTCAAGACCAGGAGACTGCAATAAACCACATTAGTGAGGAAGCATTAATATTCACTGGAAATAATACAGATGTAGAAGAAGAGGATGAAATGGTTTTAGCTGAGGAGCTAAAAAGGAAAAAACAGCATCTTTTGGATTTAATTTCTTTTGCTGAAAAAGATTATCAAACTTGTCAGCGGAAATTAGAAGTGGAAAGGAACTAGAGAAAACGCTCCCCTGTAAGCCCTAATCAAGAAGGAGGGAAGCGTCTTGGACAACAAACGGGAGATGGAGGGAGTTCGAATCCCGCTGCAAGGAAGATTTTGGCCCCAGTACAAGAACCCAAAACCGCATGTTTATTAGAACCCTGGTCCCCTGGAGAAGCACTAACAAGAGCGGGCTGGGTATGGGAAGGAAACCGATGGGTCCTGGACCCTTTAATACCAATACCAGGAACTTCTAATTCAATATCCCTAGAACAACAAAAGAAAGAACATATGGCAAACACCCTTCCAGTTTTAGAGTCCCAATCTGACAATAGTGCGGATGCGCAATCTCAAGCTGAGGCTATTGTTTTTACAGAAATGCAAGACGCCACGGATGGACAGCAGTCACCGACGATAGATAATCTTTCGCAACCAGATATAGAGGGACCTCCTTTGCTTCAGCTTGCAACGGAGCCTTTGCCCACCACTGGATTAATTCAAGCAACAAGGGATAAAGAAGATAATGAGACAGTAAGTGCTTTAAATTTGGGAGGGGAACCTGTGAAAACTTTTGCTGGCCTTTTTAGGAAACCAGTGGAGTCTGCTAAACGCAGATTCCTAGTGAGACTGAGGTACATTGGGCAGTCGCCAGTAGCCCCTGACCGCATTTGGGTGGGCAAAACTTTACTGATAGACTCTATGGCATTTTCACCAAATGAAGTATATGCTTTAATACATCCACCAGGAGATCGGATATTATGACGTTAGTTTTGCACTGAGTGTCCTTGGATAAATTTTGGAGACTATTCTATAACTTACAGAATAACGAGGAATGGAAGACTTTCAAGCCATTCCAATCACTAAACCTACCGTTAAAACAGTAACAATTCTTTTCGAAATGAAGGCGTGAACATATCTGATTTCATATTTTGGTTAGAGAAAAGATGTTATGTACAAGATAAACCTCGTCCAATTTTAGATGTAAATGGTTTCTAGACTGGAGGATGGACTTTTCGAGTCTGATTAATTCATGATGCGGAAGGTATACAACATTTACCTAGCTCATTCTATCTGGGAAGGGACAGGGGTATTATATTTTATGCAGGCCAACCTAAAAGCTGTTTCAAATGTGGATCGTTATCTCACTTAAATACAGCATGTAAGCAGGTTCAGTGTTTTCACTGTGGGATGTTGGGGCACCAAATTACAGAGTGTACAAGCCCCCCATTATGTAGCTTATGCAATGAAACTGATCATGTATTTGCTGATTGTGCATGGAAACATGTTGAGACAAATGAGACCTCTGATCAAGAGCATTTATTAGTACAAGCCCGTAGTTCTCAAGTAGAACCAGAGAACACTGAACTAGGATTAAAGTTAGGAGGGAGACGCAGGGGAAGGGGAAGAGGTGGAGGCCCCAGAAATGGAAGGAGGCCTAGTTTAAGATCAAGACTAGAGGCACCAATAAATTCTCTGCCACAGGATTTTCCATTAACCCCTGAGTGGGTTTAGGCAGTGATGATATGACCACTCCTTTGTTACCCTCATGGATCCCCTGCTCAGTCTACTATGCAGTTGGGTAACAATCAGGATGGTTCCTCAAATTTAAAGAGAAAGAGGCTATCAGAGAAGAGACATTATTGGAAAGCGATACCTTAGAGACCCCAATTCACTCTTTGCCTTCATCCAATAGATATTCTATTTTAGCCAGCTGGGAGAACAAGTAGAAGAAAGCCTTCCTGTTACAAAACCAGAATTCGAATGAGCCTAGTGCGGAATCTTCTAAAGCCAGCATGGGGCGACCTGTTAAGCAGAAAGCACTAGAGGTGGCTAAACGTGTGACCAGATCTAGCAATAAACAGTTTAAACCCCCTCCCTAAACCCCTTTTCCGTTAACTATAACTTCTTTAAATGTGAATAGCATTAGATCCTACATAAAGCGTCAGTCAACATTTGGTATACTTTCTGCATTAAAATGTGATGTGTATCTGTTACAAGATACACGCTTGTATACTGTGTCAGAGATAGCTGAAGTTAGAAAACAGTGGAGGTGGGGTGCATCATTTTGGTCTTTAGGTGAAGACTTGTGTAGTGGCGTGGGAGTATGTTTTAACACTTTTGAAGTAATCCCACTTCGAATAGTTGAAATTGAGCCTGGTAGAGCATTGTTGATAGATGTGAGAATAAAAGATATATCTTGTCGTATAATTTCTGTGTATGGTCCACAGTTGAAGTCTGCGAGAATAGATTTGTTATATAAAATACGACCGTATCTGTACAAAAAAGGTTTGTTAATTTTGGGAGGAGACTTTAATATAAATTTTGAACAGAAAAAAGTAACAGGGAAACAAGATTGTGATAAATCCTGTTTATTTTCAATTCTGACTCAAGCAGGTTTAAAAGATGCACAGAAAAATGGGAGGAAATCAATTAAACCTACCTTTTTTGAAGGGAAATTAGCATCCCGCATAGACTTTATTTTTGTTTCCCAAATGTTACAGATAGATGGATTAATTTATGTACCTGTGGGAAACTTCGGACCATATATTAATTGGAATTAAGGTAGATACTTCTGAGCAGGAAACAAGGGCCAGGATTCTGGAAGCTTAATGTCTCTTGTTTGAAAGAAATATCAGTTATTTCTGATATAAGAATGATAATAAAAGACCAAATTACTACGATGGATTTATATGAAGATTTAGGAAGTTGGTGGGGAGCTTTAAAATGTGCCTGATTGGATACTTCCAACATAAAGGAAGAGCAATGGCTAGTTTAAAAACAGTAATTATTTAAAACTTCGTTGGTCATTACAGTCTCTCTGTCCACTCAACATGAAAGTGGTGAGGATTTATCCAAAGAGATTAATCGTAAAGATGCTGATGACGTCTTTTTCAGTATGATCGTATGAAATCTTTAATTCAAGAACAAACATGTGGACTCAAGGGAAATCTGCCCAAGTGAATCCTTTTTTAGCATGTCAAGCAAGGTCTAATAAACGTTTATTTTCGGGATTGCAGAAAAAAGATGGGACTGTGGTTTATGATAATGGGGGAATAATGGATTTTTTAGATGAGCATGTGGAGAGCACTTTTGGGACAGTGGGACCTTCTTCTAATTTCATTTCTTGCTTACTAGAAGCTGCAAATGTGCCAAAAGTAGATCAAGTTTCTAAGTCTAGAATGGTAGCAGCTTTTACAGAAATGGAGATGAGCGCTGTGATCTCTACATTAAATAAGAATACTTCGCCTGGTTCTGATGGACTACCAGGGGAAGTATATAAAGTATTGTGGGACCTAATGCCAAAGGAATTACTAGCGGTGTATAACTCCTTTTTGAAAGATATGCTGCTACCCACTCAGATGTATGAGGGATTACTTATTTTTCTTTTAAATAAAGGAGATAGAATGGATATTAAAAACTGGAGACCTTTAACTCTTTTAAATGTAGATTTCAAAATATTTTCTAAACTTTTGGGAAACAGATTATCTTTAGTGATGCAGAATTTGATACATGTACAGCAGTTTTGTGCAGTACCTGGGAGATATTTAACAGATGCCTTAATTTTTTTATTAGGAAATTATGTCAGCAGGTAAAGATCCAGTTAATGGATTAGAAGGCTATTTAGTTAGTGTAGCCCAATCAAAGTATTTGACTAAGTGTCACATAAATATTTATGGGAATGTTTGAAAGCTTATGGGCTACCTTACCAATTTGTGAATTGGGTACAATTATGTTATGCATTGGCCACGGTTGTTCCATTAGAGAATGGGTGAGAGGTAGACCTCATAGTGTGGTGAAAGGAGTTAGACAGGATGCCCACCAGCCCAATACTGTATGTGTTGGCTTTAGACCCAGTGCTGCGAATTATATGTATGTCGCCTAATCAAACCCATTGTTATGTATAATATTAACTTTCCAAAATTAATTGCTTATGCAGACGATATTTGTTTAGTGCTGCCGAATAGCGAGATATAGAACTCGTTAATGAGTTACTTAGGGGTGGGGAAGATTATGGGAGCTAAAATTAATGAGGAAAAACTAAATGTGTTGCGATACCAGGATTCCCAAAATTTGCTCGGTAGGAGATTTAAAATAGAACAAGAACTGTGTAAGATTTTGGGAATATATTTTGGAAGTAAAATAGTGATTGGGATAATTGGCAGGAGGCATTAAAGGAAGGTAATCTTAAGGTGTCTCAATGGAATAAACATAGATTGTCTAAGAAAAACGCATTTATTTGTTAAAACATATCTTATTCAGATTTTTTGTTCATAAGTAACATTTTTATGTCC
This sequence comes from Neoceratodus forsteri, assembly GCA_016271365.2. NCBI lineage: Eukaryota > Metazoa > Chordata > Ceratodontiformes > Ceratodontidae > Neoceratodus > Neoceratodus forsteri. Next base: position 1,133,935,246 of record CM057455.1, on the reverse strand, counting down.
CTAAAACTCTTGAAACTCCTTTGTTGCGATGTTTTTCAGTGGTATATGGGTAGTAGCTTAAATCCCATTAAAAGAAATACACTGTTTTGGAGATAAGAGAGGAGGTTTGGGATGGTAAACCCCATTGTCTTCTTTTTACCATTTTTTGTATAAGAATTGAATTCCTGTGGTACAAATAATTTACAAGTATGGGTTTCTTTAATGAGTCACCAATTGCAGGGTATATTGAGAGAATGGGAAGAAGGATGCTTTGTACATTTTAATAAAAGGAGGCCCCGGTGCAGGACAGTTGGAGGTGGTATTTGATAATGTAAAAAATGGGATGTCGTTGGACATTAGCTAAAGCTTAATAGGAAAGGAATGTATAATTTAATTATGGGTCTTTTTTTCCGATTCCCTGTTCAGTCACCTCCCAGAGGTAGTAAGCTTTGATTTAGCTTATTATTTGACAAATTGACGCATACCGGAGCAGATGTGGGATATTTTATGGTTGGGAACACATGGTAAAATAAATGTACGTAGTAACCAAAAACATAAATCCTTACATGAGAGATATTGTCCAAGAGATAAGTGCATTACTCAATTGGAGACAATGGATCATTTATACTACGATTGCTTTTATGCAAGAGAATTTTGGGACATCCTTAAAGAATGGTGGAAGGATAGCTTAGAATTCCCTCCAGTTAAGATAAGCTTGTATTATGGCTTCTTTGCTAATGAACAACGAGGAGATCGGTATGGCACTTTACAAGTGCTACATGTGTTTTTTTTATATTGGCTATGGATCAGCCGCTGTAGATTATTGCTACAACAGCAGCTTTTGTCCCCATTAACATTGATTATGATAATAGAATCTGAAATAAAGAAATTAATGTTTGCAGAAGGTAACATATTTTCTACAAGGAAATGGAAATCTTATTGGGATGATTTTGATTTTCTATATGATTAGTTTGGGGGGAATTTATTTTGTTAGAAAAAAAGTGGCAAAGCATATAATGGAAAAGAAAAGCATGTGTAACATCAGTTTTTATTTGTAAGAATGTTTTATATTAAGATATGTATATGAATGTTTGATGGTTGTCTTTATACATTGTAAGAATTGTTTTGATTATAGTAAAAAATTCCCCTACTCTTTTCGATAAGTGCTATGGGATCTTTAACATCCACCTGAACTACCACAAATCCAGGCAGATGGGACCTCGGTTTAATGTCTCATCTGAAAGACGGCACCTCAGAAGTGCAGCACCCCTCTCATGCTGCACTACAGTGTCAGTACTGGGATATTAACCCAAGTGCCAGATGTGGGAACTGAACCCACAACCCTCTGATATCTCAGCCTCAGAGGCAAGTGTGCTACCTATTGAGCCACTGACACTGACATTTTGAGAACCATAGTGTTTTTTTCCTTCAGTTTGTTTTGTTGATTTGCTTCACACAAAGTCTTGCCTTTGCGATGGCTGTTTTAATTATTCCCCATTGTTTCTCCACCCCTCCTTCTTGCCTGTTTGCTAATGTTTTTCTGAAGCAGTCTCTCATTTTCCCAAAGGCAGCCTTCTTGAAGTCCAATACTTTTGTTTTTGTATGGCTTGACTCTGTGGCTGTGTTTATTGTGAACCACACTGTTTGGTGGTCACTTGTTCCCAGATGGCTTCCCACTTCTAAATCTGAGATCCTTTCTCCTTCCCCATTTGAGAGTACCAGGTCTAAGATTGCTCCCTCCCGAGTGGGTTCCAATACCAGCTGTCTGAGGCATGCCCCCTGTAGGGCATCAAGAATGACCCTGCTCTTGGATGTGCCTGCAGCAAAGATACTCCAGTTAGCATCTGGCATATTCAGATCCCCCATCAACAATATCTCCCCTTTTTCTGCCATTTTAACAGTGACTTCTATCATTTCGTTGTCCATTTCCTCCCCCTGAGATGGGGGTCTGTACACAACCCCCATGCAGATTGTGGTGCAATTTCCTGTCTCCAGGGTGACCCATAGTGACTCATCAACTTCCTGTTTACTCTTTAGTTCTGTTGCTTTAATCCCTTCCCTTATATAGAGAGCTACTCCTCCTCTTTTACACACCCTGTCCCTCCTGTAGACTGTGTATCCTGGCATGTTGACATCCCAGTCATGGTTCTCTGTGTACCATGTTTCAGTGACTGCCACAATATCCAGGCATCCCACTTCCATCAAGGCCACTGATTCAGGGAGCTTGTTGCACAGACTGTGGGCATTGACACTCATCACCTTCCATTTATTTTTTATGACCTTACCCTTTTTAGCCCCATCCCTGTCCTCACCACCTTTTTCTGCATTTATCTCTGTCCTGCTCCCTACTGACTTTACCTTGGTGTTTACCTCTCTAACTACTGTGTTTTGTGGGGGGAGGCTGGGATTTCCCTGCTCCTTTTCAGTGCCTCCCCCCTTGGCTAGTTTAAATGCTTGCCAATGAAGCATTTAAATCTGTCACCTAGGATCCTGGTCCCCCCCCCCGGACAGATGCAGACCATTGTGCCAGTATAAGCCTGCATCCCTCCAGGTGGCTCCCCAGTCCCCAATGAAGCCAAAACCCTGAGCTCCACACCAGTTTTTCAACCATGCATTGAATCCCATGGTGGGGAATACCCTAGCATTATCCTTGCCATAGACAGGCAGCACCTCCGAAAAGGTTACCATACATGCTACTTGTCTAAGGCCCCTCCCCAGCTCCACAAACTCCTCTTGCACCACTCTGATCCCATTCACAGCCAGGTCATTTGTCCCTAGGTGGACAATGACAGCCAGCTCCCTCCCTTGTGCAGCTGCTCCCATGATCCTGAGGATTCACTTCCTGTCTCTCCGAGCCATGGCGCCAGGCAGGCACCTTACCTCCCTATCCCCTTCCTCCCCCACTTCTATCCCCTAATGATCGAGTCCCCCAGCAGAAGTTGTTTCCTTACCCTGTGGGTTCTCATACCACCCTCCTGTGGGTCTCCTTTATGGAGGTTCCCAGCATCCTCCTTGGTCTCTACTACAGGTGCCTCCATAGAGGAACCACTCTTTGCCAGAACAGCATATGAATTGTGGAGAGGTACAACTGGAGGGATGCACCTCTGTTCCGCCACCATCTCCCTCCCATAGCCCACCTTGGTCCAACCACTCCTCTTTCTTGGCAACATTTGAGGTAATGGTGGTGGCCCTGGTGGTCTCTGGGTGGGGGAAGAGGTTTCACGAATCCTAACCAGGTCAGCCTGGAGATGGGCAACCTCCTCCCTCAGACCAGACAGGTGCCTGCAAACAGGGCAGCATCACAGCCTCCAGAATGTCTCCCGGAACACTGCTGCCCCTCAGCCATTGCACTGCACCACTCCCATCTTGACTTATTTTGTGTCCTCTCTCCTGTTGCTTTGTATGCTTACTGTCTCCTCCCTCCATGTATTTTTACACTTACTTTCCTACTGCCTATGTGCCCTTACAACTCTTGCCTTTCCTGTTCTGGGACAGGAACTTCCTGCAGTCTTCAGTAGTCTCCTTCTTCCATGCTTGGATTCAGACCTCCAGCAGCTCGGGGAGAAAGAGTTATTTTTTTTAGGTTCCTTCAAGGTTGATAAAACTAATGTGTCTCAGTGATTGTTCTCTTCCTACTGCCAAACAGGAAGTTCCTGTTGTCAGTCAAATCCAGTGGCTATAAAAGTAGAACTGGCTTTGGGTGGGAGGGTGGAGGGGTGGGAAGGAGTACAACTAGTAAAAAATCTATAGTTCTAGACTGCTGTATCTTGCTCTGAAACCAAAGCTCTTCTTTTAAAAACAGCAGGAAGCTGTAATTGGAGACAGCTGCTTTTGTACTGCTAAGCTGCTAAGCCACACCCCCAATTAGATTCACCCTCTGTTCTGACTCAGCAAATCAAGCTGATGCAGCCCCCTTCCTCAGAGAAACACAAAGGACTTTCTTCTTTTTTTTTACTTAAATGAGATCCCTGCTTCTAATAAAGTATATGTTTGCTTAATCCAAACAGGTACTGACTCCTGCTGAGATAGAAGTGATTAATCAGTAAAAAAAATCTGTAGTTCTAGACTGCTGTATCTTGCTCTGAAACCAAAGCTCTTCTGTCAAAAACAGTAGGAAACTGTAATTGGAGAAAGCTGCTTTTGTACTGCTTAGCTGCTAAGCCACACCCCCAATTAGATTCACCCTCTGTTCTGACTCAGCAAATTAAACTGATGCAGCCCCCTTCCTCAGAGAAGCACACAGCGACTGTTTTCTTTTTTAATTTTACTTAAATGAGACCCCTTCTTCTAATAAAGTATATGTTTGCTTAATTCAAACAGGTACTGACTCCTGCTGAGATAGAAGTGATTTATCAGTAAAAAAAATATGTAGTTCTAGCCTGCTGTATCTTGCTCTGAAACCAAAGCTCTTCTGTCAAAAACAGCAGCTGGACATTTTCTATAGGGATAGAACTAATGAGTTCTAAAATATAAGGGACTGGCAAGCTACAAGGACTGTAGTCTATGATGTTTGATATATCCTATGATTCCTATTATATGAGCTCCAGTCTCACTGCATTGAACAGGACTACATTTCATTCCACAGGGACAAAGTGGTCCTGAGAACAAACAGGAAGTTTCTTCCTGAAGTGGTTTCTGATTTCCATTTTAACCAAACCATTACCTTACCTGTCTTTTTCACTGACCACTCTAGTTCTGGTGAAAGGAAACTCCATAGTCTGGTTGTCAAAAGACCTCTTAGCTACTACCTGACAGCCACTAAAGTCAATAGGCAGGATAGAAAACAGCTGTTCCTGACATATGAGGATGTGGGAAAGGGTAACCCAGTATTAAAAAGGTTCATTTCTCGCTGGATAGTACATCATATCTAGTTTTGTTACTCTAAGGCTGGAAAGGAGTGCCTAACAGGGTTGAGGGTCCATTCCACAAAGGGCACAGCTGCTACCATAGTGGCTACCAGCGATGTTCCCTTGGTGGACATCTGTAAAGCAACTACCTGGAAAACAGTACACACCTTTACAAAGCATTACAGCCTGGATATTCAGTCCAGAGGTAATGCCAGGTTTGGCACAGCAGTCCTGCACAGTCTGTTTCAAAAGTAGGTTCTGTGCCCACCTCCAAAGGTACTGCTTCACAGTCTGAAGAAGTTAGGAATACCTGAGTATTACTGGGGTTAGAAGAAAAAATTACTTACCGTAGTAATCGTGTTTCTTCCCAGAGATACTCAGGCATTCATAACTCCCCACCATGCCTCCCCTTCTAGAACCAGCAGCCTCTGCACTCCTAAAAACACTGTGTTCTCAGGGGTATCTGTGCTACACTCTGGCATATATGCTGTGATTGTGTTCACTATTGTTGTCCCCCCTTTTCAGATCATTCTGACATTCAGGGTATTCTTTAATATGTTATGCCTTCTAGTTGGAGGCCTTTTGGGGTGTTAAGGGAGTTCCTACAATAATAATTATTATTATGATTAATATTGTTGTTGTTATTATTATTATTATTATTACACTTAGTCCTCATGGGCCTGTCTTTCCAGGCTTCCAGGAAATCTGAGGGGTTTAGAACTAAGGCAATTACTAGAAGACAGCATTTGTAAAAGTGGCATACACAAAAAATTCCATAATTTGCATCTGTTCCTTCTTTCCGGGCAGTTCTATCTTAAAGGGACACTGCAGAAGTTATGAATACCTGAGTATCACTGGTAAGAAACAAGATTAATATGGTAAGTAATTTTTTTTTATATCTCTCTATGATGTGTCTAAAATAACAAGCATTTGTCAATGCCGAATGTTTGCTTGCTGGCATTGGCACTGGTAGTGTAGAAGTTACAGAGCTGCATAATAGGAATGGCAGCAAAGTATTGAACTGAAGCCAACCCCACCACCACCCTGCAGAGAGTGACAGGCATTGGGGTGTGCCTTTGGGTCGTCAGGCATAACGACCATGCCATTTCACCACACCCTACCCTGCAGACACTGACCAGTGTCACGGTGTGCCTTGGGGTCTTTGGCCCTTATGTGCACCCCATTCCATCAGGAAATACGGTGAGATGGGTGTGGTATAGGAGAATGGGGTAACGTTTCAGCCCAAAGAGTCCGAGCCACACCTTGATGCCTCTCACTGGCTGCAGGGTGTGGGTGGGGGTGGAATGGTATGAGCATTACAGGCAAGAATCCCAAGTCACACCCCTGATGCCTGTCATTCTCTACAGGGTGGGGCGTTATGGTCGGAAACCCTAATGCCTCAGGCATTCGTTGGTATTTTCACTCCAAATTTTCAACATGGTTTTTTTGTGACCCCCACCTCATGAACAGTGGCAATATCAGTTTGTTAGCTGAAAACTGCTTTTGCACAGTGACTTCTGGCATTTGGCACCACAGGTGCAAAAACACATTCCGAACAGGATGTGAAAAATGACAGCGGTACTGTTCATGGGGAGGTGTAAAAAATGGCAATGTTGAAAATCTGGTGTGAAAATCTTAAAAAAACTGGTGAAGTCACGAGCGTGCATAGAAACTGTGCAACGCACACCCATAATGTAACTAGTTTGGGGATTTTTTTACAGCAGATTAACTCAGGCATTTTGGGACCTCCGATCATGAACAGTGTCAGTGTGATTTTCTTTATCTGTCCCGAACAATGATTTCCCACAGCGACCACGCATTTCTGCGCTGAAAGTGTGAAAACACATTTCAGCCATGTTATGGAAAATGACAGCCGTACTGTTCATAAGGAAGTGTGGAAAAATGCCACTGTTGAAAATCTGGACTGAAAATATTACAAATTCATGAACTTACTAGGGTGCATAGAAACTGCGTAATGCTCACTCGTAACACAGTTCAGTTTATGGGCAGACTGGGTGGGCCAAGCGATCCTTATCTGCCGTCAAATTCTATGTTTCTAAGTTGTTTTATGGAGTTTTGTCACCAAATTCTCAACATAGCCAATTTAAGACCTCTGCTCGTGACCAGTGTCACTGTGATTTTCTTAATCTGTCCCAAACATTGTTTTCGCAAACCGACTGTACCATTGTGCGCTACATGTGCGGAAACAAATTTTGGGTGAGATGTGAAAAATGGTAGCTGTACTGCTCATAAGGAAGTGCGGTAAAATGGCACTGCTGAAAATCTGGTGTGCAAATATTACAAATTCGCAAACTTGCCAGGCGTGTGTAGGAACTGCACAACATGCTCCTAAAACAGTCATTTTGGAAATTTTTCACCAAATTTTCAACATAGCCATTTTAACACCTCTGCTCATGACCAGTGTCACTGTGATTTTCTTAATGTGTCCCATACATTGATTTACGCACGCGACTCGCATTGATGCTGCATGGGCAGAAACATGTTGTGTGCGAGATGTGAAAAATGACAGCTGTACTGCTCATAAGGAGGTGTGGTAAAATGGCAATGTTGAAAATCTGGAGTGAAAATATTGAACATTTGCGAACTTACGAGGGTGTGTAGGAACTCTGCAACTCATGCTCGTAAAACAGTCATTTTAGGGAATTTTTTCACCAAATTTTCAACATTGCCATTTTAAGACCTCTGCTCATGAACAGTGCCACTGTGATTTTCTTAATTTGTCCCGTACATTGATTTCACATACTGACTGCGCCATTGTGCGCTACATGGACGGAAACATGTTTTGGGTGAGATGTGAAAAATGACAGCTGTACTGCTCATAAGAAGGTGTGGTAAAATGGCAATGTTGAAAATCTGGAGTGAAAATATTGAAAATTCTCGAACTTACGAGCGTGTGTAGGAACTGTGCAACGCAGGCTCATAAAACAGTCATTTTTGGGAATTTTTCCACCAAATTTTAAGAATAGGCTTCTTGAGAGCCCACCTTATGAACACTGGCAGGGTCATTTCATTAATCAGTCTTGAAAGGTGATTTCACACAGTGACTGAGAAATCACCCTTCGGGCCCGTATAACACCATGACAGTGACAGCATTCACGAGAAAGGGTCCCAAAAACCCCATGTTGAAAATTTGGTGCAAAAAATTCCAAAAAATGCCCAAGATATGCAGCAAAGTTGAAAAAACCCTATCTATTACATTATACAGCTTACCGGCATTTTCTCAGTTCACGGTCGGCTTTGTAGAGTGCAGACGTGTTCCCGGTCCTCCGGAGATTGTCGTGCTGGACTCCAGAGGTAGATATGGGGTGAGGGAGGGTGTGGGGAGGCAGGGTGCGCAGTGGATGGGTGCGGGTGGGGGCAGGGAGACTGCGAGGGACCGTTTTTTAATTTGCAGTTTTTATTTTGTTTTAATTATTAAGACGACGTTGACGTTTGCCACACTGGGGTGGGCTCCCAGTGTGGCAGCTGTAAGATGTTTGGGGGCTGGAGCTGACAGGGATTGGGCACCCCGTCGGCCACTCTGGACATGTGCCACGCTGGGGGTGGGCTCCCAGCGTGGCAACTATCAAACTGTTTGGGGGCTGGAGCCGGCAGAGTTAGGCACCCCTGTCGGCCGCTCTGAACGTGTACCCACGCTGGGATGGGCTCCAGCATGGCACCAGAAAGCTTTTTTATGGGGGCGGTGTGGAGCCGGACGGGGCATTGGGCACCCTATCACGGCATTGTATGTGCGTGGTGACCAGCAACGCATGGCGCGTGCGCATGCGTGTTGAAGGGGGAGCTCTGCTCACTGAAGCGGAGCTCTTCCTTTCAGCTGTATGCCACTGCATTTTCAGCTATCATAGACAGCTGGAGCAGTGATTGGCGCACTGCGACCGTGCCTGCAAACACACTGACTGAATTGGAAGAGGCTGACACACCTCTGGAAAACTCGGATGATGGCACTATGTTTCTTGCACATGCGTGCAAGCAAACATAACAATGTCTCCATTTTAAGTACAGATGACACTGGAATATAATGTGAAACGAAGTTTCCTCATGACCTTGGTTACAATAACACTCCACATTTTATTTTCATTAGTATTATTGTATCTAACCTCTGTTGGTTTCAGACCAATGCAATCAAAATGGCATCTAATAATTATCTGTCTTCTTTGGCACTAGGGGTAACTGTAAATAAGGCTTGCACCCATGCCATTTCTTTTGGCCTGCGTAGTTTTAGAAACTTTGGAGTTTGATACATCATGAATATATTTTTCTTTGTATGCCATGAAAATATGTGATTTAATAATTGTATTAAAATATGGTGAGATGATAATCCCTTTTAACAAGTCATCCCATATGCTTTTTAAATTATTTGCTACAAGAATATTTTGAAGATGATCAAGCAAAGGAGACCTGTTTGAGTATTTTAACCATTTTAATGTTTCTTGCAAGCACCAGTTTGTCCCAAATAATAGATTTATGATTCATTATTCTTATCCTATAACAGACCATCCTTGAGTTAATTATGGCATTTACAGGGACTCGGCCCAGTTCAGATCTCTTATAATATATCAGCCAATTCTTCTTAATTTTAAGAATGAGCGATAAAATAAAGAAAAATGGATTTCCTTCTCATGTGGTATAATATAACCTTACACTTCAAAACTATATAGCATTATTGGGTTCAGTTTTGACTTCCCTACTGTAACAGCTGGGACTTCTGTGGCACCTCCTTAGTGATCGTTGAAATGCAATATAGCATTTGTATTCTATTTTGACTTTTTGTATCTGCCTTTTTACATGTCTGCACCACTTATCATTAGATGTGAACAAAACCCCAAGGTATAAATACTCTTTAAAAGAGGTAGGAAATGATTTATTGATGTTTTTAACTAATAATAAATCAAAACTAATGGGGGTATGATCTGGCCAGCGAGGAAATGGCTGCCTAATCCCTGAGCTCCTCTGCATCTGGTCACAATCCACGGCCAAATAGTCTAACCCCGGGGCTTGGATCTTTAAAAACTATGCTACAGTGCTCGGGTAATGGACTCCTGTCATCCGGTGCAATTACTTTGTGGTAACACGGCTGATTTTTGGTTGGTACAAGCATGATTTGTTCGCAAATCGCTTGCTCAGTTAGGCCGCGAAGGCTGCAGCCCTGCCTTTGCATTATCTGACTCACTCTGAACTCTGTGGTACCCCTCCGGACGCATATTGTGCTTTAACTGTCTTTCCTACCTCTCCTTCCTGATATATAATGGTGACCAGCACCCCTCCTCCCAATATTTTATCACCTCTGCCATCAAATCTGCAAACTGGTTCATTGGGGGACTCTCTCAATGACATCACCCGCATGCTGGAAACAGTGCTCTCAAGAGTGGATGATATAAATGCTACCACGACAGGAATCACCGCTGATGTTCGCTCACTTCAGGATCATCTAAATGTAGTGGAACAATGAGCGGAATCCCTTGAGATGCAACAAGCCAAATTACAGCAAAATGTCCTGATGCGAACAGAGAAACTGAAAATCCTGACTGTGAGGGTGGAAGGCCAAGAGAACAGAGAGCGCCGTAATAATTTAAGCATAATTGGGGCACCAGAGGGTGCTGGGGGTACCTCAATGGAGCATTTTCTTAATGATGTGCTGCCCAGGATACTAGGGGACCACTGGAGAAGCCGGGTAGAGATTGAAAGGGCCCACCGAATTGTGGGGAGAAGAGACAAACTGACCACATCCCCAAGACCGACTATGGCCTACTTGCGTAGATACTCCACCAAAGAGCAAGTACTCTGGGTAGCTCAAGACCTAGGGGAAATTAAGTAGCAGGGGCAATCATCTCTATCTACAGGGACTTTACACAAGAGACTGCCAGTAAATGCAGAGCTTATGGCCCTCTGAAAAAGTTCTTGGCTGCACATAATTTTCATTACCAGTTTAAAGGTCTTACCAAACTCTTGGTTTCCAAAGAAGGAAGGGAAATCACTGCAGATGGCCCTGCAGACATGGAGCATTGGATCACCAAACTCTGGCCTAACCTACCTCTTTCAACTACGTCTCCCAGGAAGCTCTGGGCCCCGATGACTCGACAGGTCATAGGAACTCATATACTGCCACACTCTCTCAGGGGGAACATCATTCAGCCGGACCAGCTCTCTCTTGTAATGATTCCCCCATGGGTAGGAATCTTTCTTGCACAACTCCGCTGGCTACCTCTAGTCCTGTCTCTGCAGCTGACCATTCAGTCCTTCCTCCCAGAGCTCTGGGGTGCATGTTCGTTCTAGGAAATGTTAGAGAAGTGGTCAGTCACCCCCAGCAGATCAGCCAGAAATCACCCCTCCTGCCAAGATACCTAGGGAGGATTCCTCTCAGCCGTCTAGGACTGGCTATTCATCTGGTCCAGAATCGCATAAAGAATCCTCAATGGACTGGGCTGACATTCCTGACTCATCTTTGATAGAGGCTGTGGATTTATCCAGGAAGCTCAAACCAGGGGAAAAAACTTATGCTGCTGTCATTTTAACCTCCCCGGATCCTATAGTGGTCTCCTCAAATCACCAGCGAGATGCCGAACCATCCCCTATGGGCAGTATGGGCCCTTCTGGCTGAACTCAGTAATGTGCACTCGCAGTTTCCTGTTCACTGTTAATTAATGTTTTATCATATTAAGATTATGTTGATTGTTGCGTATATGGGATTACTGATATGGGGCATATTTTTCACAGGTTAAGCAAAACTGCCCTTGGGCTGGATATGTTTGTTGTATCTCATGACCCCCCAGCCAGAGCTAGAAGGGAACTTAGTAGTGCACTACTCCTTGCAGTTCCTTACAGTTTTTCTCAGACAGAACTCAAATCAGGCCCGATTCAGTCTGGCTTTCTCCATTGGGTTCAGATTCTAAGCAATGCAAGGCCGCAGTTAAACGGCACTTATAGGTGTACAATAGGGGTGAGTTACCCAACTCCCTCCTTTTTTCTTTTCCCCCCTCCTCTCCTCCCTCCCATCCTTTTCCCCACTGCCCTTTACCCCTCTTTCACCCTCCCCCCTTTTCCCATCACCCTACCCCCACCCAGGGGTTACTCTGGCACCCTTGGATTGTTTACCAGATGAGGAGAGGCATATTTCTGTCGGTTGCCTTTCTCCTCTTCTGCCCTTGAGTGTGGATGCTCACTTAGCTGAGGGTGCACTTCCTTTTGTGGGTGCCTTCTTTCGAAAAAGCATCTATTGCTGTTAGCATATAAATGCTTGTTTGACTTGTTCTATTAATTGTGTCTGGCTACTACCTTGGATCTAGCTTGGCTTATAGATTCAGGCAGGTGATACATATTGTTAATTGTCAGAGAACTTTGTTTATTATCTTCTGGACCTCGTTGTTTGCTCCTTTTCTTGTGTACAAAATGGGGTTTAAGTGTTATTGTGCTTCACCTGATATATGGTGACAACCCTCAGAAAGTAACACTAATTTGTTTTTCTAGTGCTATTTCCTCGAGTTGTTCTACTGGGTAGACGGTATATCCCTTTCCCCCTCCACCCTTTTACCTCAGTTAGTCACCATGGCTGTTACTAAAACTCCAGGCCTGCGGCTGGTATCGTGGAATGTGAAAGGCCTCAACCATCCCATAAAACGTACTAAAGTAATACAGTACCTTCGGTCTCTCCATACGGACATTGCCTTATTACAGGAGACACACCTCCTAAGTAAATTCACCTCGTGGCTCAAAAAATCTTGGGTGGGTGTCGTACATGCCAGCTCAGCCACTACCAAAACAGAAGGAGTGGCCATTCTTATACAGCGCTCCACTGCATGGGTCATGGAGGAGTCCAGATCTGATACCCAGGGGCGCTGGATCTTGATTAAACTGGCCTCCCCAGCTGGCAAACTGATTTTGGGAAATGTGTACACTCCCAACACAGATCAGGCCAATTTTTTCCCCAGCTTGAGTCACGCCATTTCCACCTTGGAACAGCCTAATGCCTCTATCCCCCTACTATTAGGAGGGGATTTCAATATGGTGTTTGACATCTTTTTGGATAAATCTAAACCCACTCCCCAAGCACATCCCAAATCTCATGCCAGCCTCCTAGAGTTGCAGGCCGAATGGGGCCTGGTCGATGTTTGGAGGCAGGATGATCCCTCTGGTCAGGATTACTCATACTTCTCGGCCTCGCATGGGGTTCATAGTCGGATTGATTATTGGCTGGCTAATAATGCTATGTCTGGTGCTTTATCTAACAATACTATAGGTAATATTATTATTTCAGACCATGCACCTGGTCAACTACATATATCCCCTCAGGGTCTCATCCTACAGGTACGAGATGGAGGTGCAGCCCCATCCTAGTAAAAGAGCCAGAGTTTCAATGTGCAATGCGTAAGGCTGCTCAGGATTATTTTGCCCTTAATTTGGACTGTGGTGTTTCGGTAGGTACAGTATGGGAGGCTTTTAAAGCCACTCTTAGGGGTTACATTATCACCTTTGCTGCTTAAAGAAACAAAGCCAGGAAAAAATCTCTAGATAGGCTACAAAATGAACCTGCGGTCTTAGAAATGCGTTTTAAGGCCTCCCCATCTACCACCGAGGATGCATCCCTGATCCGTAGTATTACAGGTCTCAAATATCAGATCAACGCCTTGCTCTGCTCTAAGGCCGAATGGCTCCTACTACACTCAAAGCATTCATACTGGGAATGGGGGATAAGGGAGGGACACTGTTAGCTTATCAACTGCGTAAGCAGCAGGCTTCAGCTAAAATCCATGCCCTTTGTTTGGCCTCAGGCTCGATTATCACAGACCCTGTTGGTATCAATGAAACTATGATGGCCTTTTATCAGTCATTGTACAAATCCCAGTCTGATTTGACACCATCTCAACTGTCACTAGGCCTCTCGCAGTTCTATCAGAGCTTCAATACCCCTACCCTATCTCCGGAACAGGCCGCATCATTGGATGCCCCAATTACGGCCTCTGAACTCCACCAGGCAATGTCTCAATTGGCTAAATGCAAAGCCCAGGTCCAGATGGGTTGACTATTGAACTTTATCAAGTCCTAGAACATGAAATCACCCACCCCCTGCTACGAGTTTTGCAAGCCACCCAGGCCACAGGTTAACTTCCACCTTTGATGAACGAAGTGCTGATTACCCCTTTAACCAAGAAATCTAATGACCCCCTGAATTGCGCCAACTTCCACCCCATCTCAGTAATACCCGTTGACACTAAGGTCTTGGTAAAAGTACTGGCTACCAGGCTACATACTATCCTTGCATCCCTCATACATCCTTCACAGGTGGGGTTCATGCCAGGGAAAGTAGACTCCGATAACAAGAGGCTACTACAGAACCTAAAATGGTTAGCGGCTAGGTCTAAGACCCCTATGGCTGCTTTGGCCATTGACTTCGCTAAAGCGTTTGATTCTATTGAATGGAACTATTTACATGAAGTCCTCCTCCAGTACGGTTTTGGTCCTCAATTTCATTCATGGGTAGCGACTCTTTATAACTCTCCCAGGGCCCAAATATTAACAAATTTGAATATCCTACCCTTTCCACTACACAGAGGCACCCAACAAGGATGCCCCTTGTCCCCTCTTCTTTTTTTAATTGTCCTAGACCCCTTAATCAGGGCTCTGCACAGCGCCGAGGGTCTTACTGGTATTTCAGCACATGGCACATCATATGTCATGGCTGCATACACTGATGACATATTACTTACCCTCTCTTGTCACTCCCGATACCGTTTGCAGTTCTTCAAGAGTTTGCCTCACTCTCGGGCCTACAGATTAACCAGAGGAAAACCATTTTGTCCCCCCTTAACCCACTCTGCACACAAGATTGTCAGTCAGGTACAGAACTGAGCTGGGCTACCCAAGGGTTTACATATCTCGGGATCTTCATCTCCAGTAGGTGGACGGGTCTTGAATCCTCCAACTTTGCCCCCCTTCAAAAACTGTTGACTTCAGAAGTGGACCATTGGCATAGACTATACCGAAGGATTGATCGTACCTTTGTTACTAAACTTGAACAATGTATTATCCCTCTGTATAGGACGTACGTCAGACCTTATTCAGACTATGGATCACCCTTTTGGAACCCATACCTGAAGAAAGACATGGCTATAATAGAAAGTATTCAGAGAAGAGCAACCCGGATGATATCTTATTTAGCACATTTTTCATATAATGAAAGACTTCAGAAAATAAAACTTCAGTCACTACAAACAAGGCGACATAGAGGTGATCTTTTGTTCCTCTATAAAACTCTGGGAAATACAATGCTTATGCAATTATGTGGAATTGGGTACACCGACAGAAAACTAGTCCCCAAATTGCATTCTAGACAACTTGCTAGTGACAAAGCAAATACTAACAAAAGGCTTAACTATTTCACACTTAGGGCCCCAAGAGCTTGGAATAAACTACCGGGGGATCTGGTTAATAGTCCAAACTTCAAAATATTCAAAACCAACTTGGACCGTCGGATGGGAACCAATCAATATAACTGATCCACAATGTTGTGGGGGGCATTCTCGATGGGCTTCGGCCTTCCTATGCCCCATACTACCATGTATTACCTTTCATTGCCAGGCAAGGTGGCAGCCATACACATGCTCCTGCTCCCTAGAATTACATATTTATTTAATAACCTTCTGATCCATCTCTCCCACAAACTTTTTTCCTCACTCGAGAAACTAGTAGCTTCCTTTCTATGGGAGGGTAAATCACACAGGTGGGGGAAGCACAAACTACGGGCACACTGGTCCAAGGGAGGCCTTGGGGTCCCTTGGTTTCAGGATTACCACCTAGTGAGTGTAGCAGCACAGACTATGAAATGGTTCACCCCCCCAAAGTCATCTTCCCCATTATGGGTAGGATTGGAGTCCAGTATAGTATCTCCTACCCTACTTCAGTCTCTGCTGGGATGTGGCCCCTCTTGTGACACCAAACTTTCCCCTACCATGGATGAAACTCATTATGCCTGGCGCAGATGTATAATGATTGTACACACTCCCAAAGTAGCCTGGAGTCCTCCCATAAGGTATGCGGCCCTATGGCACAATAATTTTATCACCATTGGAGGAGAACCTGTTAAGTGGCCTACGTGGGAATCCAACGAAATTCGTTATGTGCAGGATCTTTTGATTCCTGACTCAGACACCATGCTATCCTTTAATCAGATCTAACAAAAGTTTCATCTCCCTTCTATCGACTTCTGGAAGTTCCTCCAAATGCGCAGTACTATTACTTCTCTCCTCTCACAGACAAAGTCCGATAAAAAATGGCAAAGGCTGGCTTCTTTACACAAATCCACTTCCTCCAAAGACCTCATAAGTAGGTTTTATGCCACTCTTCGGGATGCCCATAATGACCCCACTGCATCTTGCAAGACTAAATTGGAGACCGACCTTGGTATGGCTATCTCACCAACAGTGTGGTCTCATTGTCTTAGTGATGCTCACCAGTTATACAAGGATTCTAAGAGCAGCTTTTTACAGCTTAAAATACTCCTACGTTGGTATAGAACCCCAGCCCTTTTTCATGCAACTGGAGCTCTCTCTCACTCTAAATGCTGGAGATGTCAGCAGCCTGAGGCAAACCTGCTCCACATCCTGTGGGCCTGCCCACAGATAACAACCTTTTGGACTACTATTACTCAAGAGTGCTCAGTGATCCTGGGCATTACGCTGCCTCCTCTAGACCTTAAATTGCTCCTGGGTGATCTGACTAGTCTAGCTCCCCTGCCCCGGGTACACAGAGAATGGACCATTTATTTATTTAGTTAGTTTTTGTTAACTGGGTAGGTACACTAGACAGCATAGCTGCCTATTTTCAGGTACAACCTGGGAGATTACAACAAAGGGTACGTAGGTAATAGTAGATACAATAAAACATCATGGGAACAAGTAGAAGTCAGACACAGTACACTTATACAAAATTGTCAGCAATGACAGTACATTTGCAGGAATTTATATGTAGTAACAAAACAGAAATATAAGTGCAAATAACTAACAGTCATAAGTCATACAACTAGTGAGACCTGAGAACTATCTGAGACCTGGGTAGTAACAATTTTCTCCAGTATTTTAGAGAGGGTGGAGAGGATGGCAATAGGGCAATAGTTATCCAGGTTAGTGGTGTCTCCCTTTTTGTAGACCGGTGCAAATCGAGCAATCTTCCAGAGGGAAAGGACACTTCCGGTAAGAAGAGACAGGTTGAAAAGTCTAGTCACTGGACAGACTATAGATGGTGCAATGGATATTAGGAATTTTGGTAAGAGTCCATCTGCCCCTGCCAATCCAGCAGGAGAGATGGACTTAAGTAAGCAAAAGATTTCACTCTCAGAGACTGGGCGAAGGGTGAAAGATGGGTTGGAAGGTTTAAGGTTATCCTGCGGAGTGACAGGTAAAGGCCCAAGAGGTGCAGTATAAGAGGAGAGGTCAGTGAATCTGGAGTTAAGAGCCTCGGTGATAGTGAGCAGGTTATTGCAATTACAACCATCCACAACCATATCAGAGATGGTATTGCACTTGTTTTTCCCCATGATGGTGTTAACATGACTCCAAAAACCACGAGAGTCACTGACAGAGGTACTAAGGAGCTGACAGTAGTAACTGCCCTTAGCAGATCTGATGGAAACCTTACATAGGTTTCGGAGTCTTCTGTACTCCACCCAGTCCGATGGGGACTGGGTTAGCTTAGCTTTGTTCCAGGCTTTATCCCTTTTTTGAGAGAAGATAGGAGTGAAGAATTTAACCAGCGGGTAGCAGATCTCTGGATATGGTGCCTTTTTACTGGAATATATTTGTCTTGAAGGTTCAAAAGTGTGGTAAGAAGATATTGAGCAGCACGTTCCGTATTATAAGTATTATATAGAGGTGCCCACTCTGTGTTCTGTAGCTCCAAAATTAGGGTTCTCTTATCCATTTTTCAAAAATCCCTGAAAAGAATTTCTCTGAGGGGGTGGGTTTAGGGGCCCTAGCCTTCCAAACACAGTAAACTGGGGAGTGGTCACTGATTGAGTCTGGTAAAACTCCAACAGCACTGATCCTCTCAGGCCTGTTGGAGATGACCCAGTCTAGAAGAGACTGGAGACTGCTATTACTAGTCTGTCTGGTCAGGAGAATGACCAGTTGAGACAGGTGTAACCTGCTGAGTTCAGTAGCATAGAGATTAGAGTTTTCCCTAGCCACTCCAGGTTGAGGTCCCCCATAACAATGAGCGCTTGTCTACCCTTTAGCGAGGAAAGATGGTCAATTACCTTAGTCAGGCCTGTTAGTCCATTTTTAGGAGGGTTGTAGATGCACACTACATTTAGCTTCTTAGTGAGACCTAAGGTAATAACTATGTGAATAGTTTCACATAGATAGGTAGTGTTGACCGGGAGGACCGTAATGTCAAGATCCTGTCTGGTATAAAGCAAAACACCACCACCCTTTTAAGCATTTGGACGATCACATCTGTGAAGTTTATATCCATTGATCCCACATAATGACTCTGGTATATGGGGTTTTAACCAAGTCTCGGTTAGACCTAAGACATCAGGGGAGTTGTGAGCAATCCAGGCTTCAAGCTGTGCAAAATTAGATGACAGACTTCTAATGTTCATATGTGCAAGCCTAAGCCCCTTTTCTATGAACCAATAAGATGGGTTCTTGGGAGCGATGCCATCAGGAGGGCCTGGGTTAGGTTCAATATCACCGGAGAGTGAGAGAGATGACATATGGGTTCCAGATCTCAAGGAGAGAGGTTTGGAGTTTGCCATCCAGTGGCATATAGAAAGGGGAATGGCTTAGGTAGTCAGCTATACTAGCAAATGGGATAAGCTTTAGGAGCCAGGTTTCAGGGATAGGGGTATTACCCCTGATAATTAGGTTTGAGAAAAAATAGCTCCAGTCCTCTGCTTTATTTGAGTAGCCAGAGTCAGTAGATGGCTGACAGAGAAGATCTACTGAGAGTTGGAGGGCTAGCAGAGGGGAAAATACTCCTACAAAGCTGCAGTGAAGTGTGATCACCCCCATAGTGTACACTGGTAAGGAAAAGAAGGGAACGTAGAACTAGGGAAAAAGAGAGAAAGCAGCAAATTCAGGACTGGAGACAAGACTGAAGCAAATGTGCAGTTGACTGCAGGAGTGAGACAGTAACTAAGTCCAAGGATAAAACTATCCAGCAGGCAGAGATATAGAGCTGCAACTAGAAACCTTATAAAGGCTTTTGTAAAGTGTGGAGATATTCACCAGATTCCTGGGGCAATCCAACAATGAAATTCACAAGTTAGCTGCCTTGAGATCCTCACCTCAGAAGAAATGGTCCAATCACTGAGGGAAAAAAGAATATCCGCCCCCAAGGAACAAGCATTTGATAAGACGTGTGGAGGGGGGGAATTTGACTTCAGAGACTCTCACAGAAAAACAGGCTAGGAGCATACAATTAAATCATAAACAGCGCCATAAACTCCAAGATTGCAGTGCACACAGAAATGCCATAAATACCAGGGAGCTGCAATGCCAGGCACAAATTCAGTTTACAGCTTGGCTGGACAGAGACACATTTAAGTCAGACTGTACAGGGGTTTTTGCAGTCTCCTCTAGTTTGCAATAGTGCAGAGGTAAGTTGAGGTAGAAATTTAGCCACAGCTTGGAAGGCAGAGAGCCGCTTAGAAAAGGTGTCAGAATTCAAAGCTAGGCTGCCTGAGGACTTGAGGTGGAAGCTGCTGGCTACAGTACCTTGCTGGCTTCGAGGTGGGTTGGTGAGGTCCAAAGAGCCATGGGGAGCGCCACAGTGACCCCAACAGGGGTGACTAGGAGCCTAGGGAGAGAAGAGGGGTAGAAGATTATATTTAGTCAGGGGACAGAAGAAGGAGGAGGTGGGGACAGACAGTCAGACTGAGCAATTAACTGAGAGGGATGGACAGAAGTGATTAGCTTGGCAGGGAAGGGTACTACTGAAAGTAGGGGGGAGGGGGCAAGAATCAGCAGTACAACTGAGAAAGGAAATCCCACACCAAAAGCAGAAAGCCAGTAGACTTTAAGAAATAAAAATCCTACCCTAAATTATTCCTTAAACAGTTAATTGGTGAGCAGTCAGCCAGCACATTTTAAGAGTTTAAATCATTCCCTTATTAATCATAGAATCATCAGAAAAATACAGTTAATTACTAAATGAACAAAAGAAAAATAAAGTAGCACTTAAATGAAATGATTTTTAAATTTGACTTCAGTGTCTCTCACTGAAAAACAGGCTAGGAGAATACAATTAAATCAGAAACAGTGCCATAAACTCCTGAGATTGCAGTGCACACAGAAATGCCATAAATACCAGCTAGCTGCAATGCTAGGCACAAATTCAGTTTACAGCTCAGTTGGACAGAGGCACATTTAAGTCAGTCTGTACAGTTTTTTTTGCGGTCTCCTCTAGTCTGCAATAGTGCAGAGGTAAGTTGAGGTAAAAATTCAGCCACAGCTTGGAAGACAGGGATCCGCTTAGAAAAGGTGCCAGAATTCAAAGCCAGGCTGCCTGAGGACTTGAGATGGAACCTGCTGGCTACAGTACCTTGCTGGCTTTGAGGTGGGTTGGTGAGGTCCAAAGAGCCATGGGGAGTGCCACGGTGACCCCTACAGGGTTGACTAGGAGCCTTGCTGGCTTCGAGGTGGGTTAGTGAGGTCAAAAGAGCCATGGTAAGTGCTGCAGTAACTCCAACAGGGGCGACTAGGAGCCTTGCTGGCTTCAAGGTGGGTTGGTGTGGTCCAACAAGCCATGGGGAGTGCTGCAGTGCACCCAACTGGGGCAACTAGGAGCCTTGCTGGCTTTGAGGTGGGTTGGTGAGGCCCAAACAGCAATGGGGAATGCCACAGTTGCCCCAACAAGGGCAACTAGGAGCCTTGCTGGCTTCGAGGTGGGTGGGTTTGGTCCAAAGAGCCATGGAGAGCACTACAGTGACGCCAACAGGGGTGACTAGGAGCCTTGCTGGCTTCAAGGTGGGTTGGTGAGGTCCAAAGAGCAGTGGAGAGCACCGCAGTGACCCCAACAGGGGTGACTAGAAGCCTTGCTGACTTCGAGGTGGGTTGGTAAGGTCCAGAGAGCCATGGGGAGCGCCGCAGTGACCCCAGTGGGGCAACTAGGAGCCATGCTTGCACTACTGGAAGCTAAAATGCTCTTGCTAATGCACTGGCGATAGAATAACATTGTGAATATGAGTCAATGGCATGCAGCCCAGGCCCACCTGGCTACATTTGAGAGACTGACTTGCTCTCACCGTACTCAAAATGAACTTTTCCACAAGAAATGGGGAGTTTACCTCCATTCTCCTCTCTTGAAAATTCCTTCCTCCCAGTTAATGTATTTATAGGATAAGACTCATATTGTATATGCTTCCTGAGGTATTAGAGGTCCTTATGTGTACTGAGATATTTCTTTCTTGTGATCATGCTTGTATTTTATTTATTTATTTATTTATTTATTTATCTAAGTCTAGGATTACACCATACCTTTGAGCCGAGGCTCTTTTACAAAGGTTCCATGTCAGAAATAGTACAGTATACAGTATGAGACAGTAAATTCTCATTAACATTTGATGAACATGCGAATGCAGCAAACAAGGGGTACAAGAGGGGGAATGAGGCAGGGAACTAGGGACAGAGGTAAGAAGGTGTGAGGGTGGGGGGAGGGATAACACAGAGTTAAAGTGGTAGGGGAGGAGAAAGCGGGTAGGAGGAGCTAGCAAGGAGGCGGGGGGGTGGCATGCAGCCTGAGGGCCTTGTCTAGGACAGACAGATGTAAGTGCCAGGTTAGGGAGCAGCATTTTGTCGAAAGTGCTTGATATGGGGGAAAGACAGGAGGACGGGGAACTACTAGGGTGAGCAGTCACAGGAGCTGGAAGCAAGCAGGGAGAGTTGAAGTCTGGACTTGAAGATACCAAGTGTTAGTGCTGCAAAGATGTTGCTACTAATGGAATTTAGCAAGTAGGGTGCCCTGTAAGCAAATTATCTTTGTCCTTGGGTAGTACAACACCATGGGATATGTAGGGAGTGAGGCTTGGACTTCGTTGTATTGGAGTAGCTGGACCTGGATGTGTATTATCTTGTTATTGAAAGTTTATGTATTACTTGTTCCTGGAGCCCTATGACTCGTCATGGTATCATATTGTTATATGCTCTTTATATTGTTGAAACCATCATTTGCTTCAGAGATTTTTTTTTTTGTACTGGGAATCGGCATGTGTCAAGTTAAGAAAAGCTGACATCACAGGCTCCCAATTCAGTATACAGATTGCGTGGGCACTGATCTCCTAAAACTGTTTCAGATAGCAACAACACAAATGCTGATTCAACACTCCTGCTAATTTTCATAAAGGACATATGACTAAAAAGTAACATCGTTCTTCAGCAACTGTCGACTGGCTCTCCCCCCCAGCTTTAAAAATTCCTGAAAAGTCATTATCACAAACAGTTTATTATGTTAGAGTTAATACCTTACTTGCTTTTCCCAGTGTCCCATTGGTCCACACCCTACCCTTTCGCTTTGTGTAACCCCCTCCCAGCCCCTGCCAGTGGGTGCTTAGCTTACCTCTGGCCCCATTCATGTGGCCCAGTAGCACCATCAGCCTCTGCCAACATCATTTCTTTTCTGGCTGGCAGCCACCGGTCTTCACTCCCCCGGCCCTCTTCTGAACTGCATCAGGGCCACGGAGCACAGGAAAAGCTGGCAGGCACCACAGTGCCCCAATTTCACCTGTGATGTGCAAGTCATTCAAGGAGTGAACCAAGCCCCCCATGAACTCTGAAAAGTAGGGTTGGGAAACATAACGTCATGCCAGCTTTTCTTGGTGACCAGAAGAGCCACACAGTTTCTCACTTCCCTCCGCCAGCGATATTAGCCTCCAGTGGCATTCAACAGTGGGGTTGGGAGCATGCACCATAATGTCTTCCATGTATCAGTGAGCCAGACATGCAGCCACCCAAGATTTTTGCTTTCTAGCCACAGATACTGCACAGTATGGCAGGAAGCACAAGAAACCAGTGGGGCAAAATTTCTCTGACACCGCTCGGTGTCTGCTGACATTTCCTGTGCTCCTGGCCCTGATTGCAGCAGAGGCTCATGGGACTGCTTGGCCATATGAATGAGATCAAGGTAAGCTAAGCTTCCTCTGGGGGGTTACACTAAACAAGAGGGTAGAGTGTGGACACTGGGTCAGGGTATGCACCAATGAGACACTGGGGAAAAGCAAGTAAAGTTTTATTTTTTTTTTTAATTTACTAAACGTTATGAAATTTTTAACAGCACATCAACAAAACATAAACAAAGCTCAACCTCCAAGAGACAGAGAACAAGCATACAGGAATGGATAAAGGTAACAACCCACCAGCCCCTCCAACCCCGAAAAATAAACCCCCAACCCCAATCCCTCCCCATCCCCAGAACACACCAGCAGACCAGTGACTGCAACCTGACCTAGTAAGATAATAAAACCCTTAGCTATCAGCAGGGTGCCCAGATGGGGATGTGCAGGAAGGACAATCCAAGGAAGAAGTATGCTGGGGTTCCTGTGGAGTAGTTGAGATGGACAAAAGGGCATAAAGCGACTCTCAGTGAGATTTAAAGTGGTGAGATCTGCTTTCCCTACCAGTGGTCAGCCTTTCCATCTTGAGCGTCACCAGGATCTCCTGGTGCCACTCTTTATAAGATGGGATGGCTTCATCCAACCAATGGCGGCAGATATTAACTTCTTTGTTATAGCAATCGGAGACATGTAGGCTCGGTGGGAACCAAGGAGCTCCTCTGGGAAAATACCAGCAAGACAGACTTCAGTGGTAAGGAAAGATTCCAACCCCAGAAGGGTCTAGGGAGAGTAGAATATCATTACAAAAGGGGATAACCCTTGAGCAATCCTAGAGGATGTGTTTCAAATGGCCGTCTAACATTCCACAGCAGGAGCAGGTGGGAGATGCTCATTTGCCCAGCTTGTGAAGCCTAACAGGCATAAAATAGAGATTATGTAAGATCTGAAATTGAAACAAGTGGTACCAATTCTGTTTAATGAATTAGTATACATGTAGCCAAGCCCCCTGCTAGACCTTAACCTCCATTTGGAGGTGTAAGACCTGCTTCTAATAGTAACAGATGCCCTCCAGGCTAGCCGGATCCCTCAACTGGAATAACCAATAATACCTGGAAAGCACGTGGGGCTGAGCTGCTAGGTGAAGGAGGTCAGGGAGAACCCCCACCGGTGACGGGAACCAGGGATGGAGGCCTGGGAAGGAGGCTAGGGCTCAGGTAAGTTACAAATATTTAAAAGGAGAAAACACCGGGAGGGCAAACCTATTTTGCACATTAGGGAGTGGGACGACTGCATCTCCATCAAGAAAGGATGAGAGGGTGGCAGACCTAAGTCGAGGGCAAAAATGGAAAGGGATTGACCGGTATGCAATCTGAATGTTTGGGTTCCCCAAAAATTGGCTGAAACAGGTCCCTGCCCTATTCCTAGCCCATGTACAAAGAGAGCTGCCTGACAGCTCTGAGATACCACCACGGGGGGTGTGCTGTGGAGTTTAGGAGGTAACTGAAAAGGTTTGAGGAACTGAAGGCTTGAGAGCTTGAGATCTGCCCATTCACATAGTCGCTGTTCCAATGAAAATCATAGTGGGCGGTAGTCTGGAGCATTGGGGGAGAGAGGGGGTGGGAGTCCCAAAGGAAAATTTTAGAACTACGCAGAGCACAATAATATAGAAAGAAATTGGTGAGACAGTGAACACCCCTCTTCCTGGAGGTATGCATCCACTGTGGCAAAACCCCTACAGTGACACATATCGCTACCGACAACAGTGACATGTTGCTGTAGGAGTTGCGCCCAGAACCTGGCAACACTTTCCCCTGTCCTGCACCCTTTCCCTGAACCAACTGTGACCTGGAGTTGGTATCCTTAGGTAGGGTGTGTGTGGGGGACAGTACCCCCTGAAGAAAAAACAGATCCTGCTGTGCACAGCTCCCTGCCAACTGCAAATCATAGTCAACAGGGAGCCAGGCACTGTGATGCCAGTTGACGAGTTTGTTGTTGACTCGGCATCATAGAGCCCTCTATGGATAGGGTGAGGTTGAAATAAGCCCTATGGGGGCCTCTTGTTTCCAAAGAAAGGCTGAAACAGATGAATTAAACTTGGGAAAACCAGACCTTGGGTAAGTAAAGACTCAACATTCCAAGGGGGTAAAGGATGCGAGGCAAGATACTCATCTTGATAACATTCACCTTACCCCAGAGGGAGAGGGGAAGATGCATCCATCTTTGCAGATCTGTGGAAAAACAGCTTTCAGAAGAGGAACCAGATTGTTGGGTTCCCAAAACGGGCCAAGATCCAGGATCAGCTGATGAGGGACCAATACACTGAGCGGCAGGACCTTGGATTTGTCCATGTTAAGTTTGTAAC
This sequence comes from Neoceratodus forsteri, assembly GCA_016271365.2. Taxonomy (NCBI): domain Eukaryota; kingdom Metazoa; phylum Chordata; order Ceratodontiformes; family Ceratodontidae; genus Neoceratodus; species Neoceratodus forsteri. The sequence continues at coordinate 1,133,909,997 of CM057455.1, read as the reverse complement.
CTACCACACCTCAGAATCTACAAATTTTATCAATGGCCATGGGGATGGAGGACTGAGGATTTATTAAATGTAGCAATAAATCATCAGCGTAGGCCGAGAATTTACAACTAATATCACCAACCTGGATTCCTTCAACCACAGGGTTCTCCTAAAGATGATGCAGAAGTGGATTCAAGATAGGGACTGAACAAAAATGGGGATGGGGGCATCCCTGCCATGTATCACCCTGCAGGATAAATGGAACAGACATAATCCCATTACAGTGGATCCTAGCTGTGGGATTGGAGTATAAGACTTGCACACAATCACAAAAACCATCAGGGAAACCAAATTTTCAGAAAGTGGCAAAAAGAAAAGGCCATGAAACCTAATCAAAAGCCTTTTCCACTTTGAGCAAGACCAAAGCAGCTGGGACCTTGCCCTCGCTCGATGCAGAAATCAAATACCAAAGCTTTTGGAGGTGGTCAGATGAGGATCTGCCAGCCATAAATCCAACTTGTGACATGCTAATGAGACCTGACCATATGTGGAGCAGACGATTAGCCAGGACATTCGCTATAAGCTTAAGGGATTCCTGATAGGCTTTGGAATGAGGGAAATCCAAGCCTGGGTGAATGAGGAGACAGAGAGGCCTGATGAGTGCAAGTAACTGAACAGACGAGTAAGAACGGGGGTCACTAATGCTTCACACTCAGTATAGAAATTATTGAAGAAGTTGTCAGAGCCTGGAGCTTTATTGTTAGGGAGAGACCGAGTAGCCACCCTCACCTCCTCCTCGATTATGGGGGAATCCAAAAGATTTCACTGAGAGTGGGAAAGCTGTGGGATGTGCAGATCCTGCAAATATTCCATAATTTGGTTAGTTGAGGTCAGGTGAAGAAGAGTCAGCAGCATATAGGGACTGATAAGACTGACCAAATGCATCCACAATCTCCTGAGGCTGGGTGAGAATTGGCCCTTGTGGGTCTGGCTGAAGGGAGTGTATTGCCTTCTTTGCATCAGACTGTCAGAGACACAGGACCTAAAGCCACCTGGCACTCTCCCTGGATTCCAAATAGCGTATCTTTGTGTGCTGTAGAGCTAAGCCAGCCTAATCAGCAAGGAGACCGAAATATTGAGCTCTCAGGGCATTCAGTTGTTCTCAAACAGCAGGATCCGAGGATGCAGAGAAGGACCCTTCAAGGGTTTGAATTTGCTGCAGTAAACTGTCCATCTTACCCACCTTCTGTTTTTTAAGCATGGAGGCGAATTGTATAAACTCCCCCATACAGCACACTTGGCAGCACCCCACAAGATGTCTTGGGAGGTGACAGAGTCCTCATTAACCAGGAAAAAATTCTGTAGGAAGATTTTAACTGCTGCAAGATCATCCAGTTTTCAGAGCAGAGTAACGCTGAGTCGCCATAGGGAGTCCCGTTCTTCCAACCCATGTAAACTATGATCTAGGGATACAGCTGCGTGGCCAGAAACCAACATGGGTTGAATATCACAGGTCTGCAGACCAGATATGATTGAAGTACTAAGGAGGAAGTAATCAATTCTGAACTGCAAGGCATGTGGTATGGAATGAAATGTGTACTGTCACGTGAAAGGATGTAACCAGCACCAGGGGTCTACTAAACCAGCTGTATCTAGGAAGTCATGCAGGCCCCGCTGCCTCGAGGAATGCCCTTTCCTGGCCATTCCATACCAGTCGAGGTTAGGGTCACACACCATGTTCCAATCCCCTCTCAAAATTATCGGCAAGTGTAAAAAGGGGGCAAGCAGGGCCAAAAGATTAGTGAAAAACTGGGGTGAATCTGCACTGGGGCTGTAAACCTGAACCCAGTACCAATTCCAGCAGTTTCAGTCGACACTAAAGAAAAATGAAACGACCCTCTGGGTCCCAGATCTCTCGCAGTAAGTTGAAAGGAACCTTCCTGTCAATAAGAATGGCAATCCCCGCCTCTCTCATATTACTGGAACCCACTCCAACCACATGCCCCACCCATTCTCTACAGAAGTAGTGGACATCATCCTTTCGTAAATTAGTTTCTTGTAGTAAGGCCACACTTGGTTGGAGCTTTTTAAGGTGCATCAATACCGCATAATGTTTCTTCTTGTCTTCGGCACCCTTGATGTTCCAAGAAACAAATCTATACATATGAGTTATAGACTGGTGTAAACCAAACATACCAAAGTGAAGGAAGGTAAACTCACAAAACATACTATAACCAATACCTCACGGTGTGATCTGGGCCCCACCCACCCAATAAACCACCCATATCAGCATTTACAAAAAAATAAAAAGCAACCCAAAAATGACAGCCCCAAGAACTATATACAGACCAAACTCCTGGTCCCAAAGACAGCACTCCCGCCATCATCCCATCCATGATGATAGACAAACCACCCTCCCTTCCGCACTCTTCACCATCTCCCTCTCACCACACAATCACAAAGTAATTCTGTAAGTGTATTTAAGCATACCAACCACAACCCCCGCAGAAAACATCACAACAACATGCCCACCAGCAACAACATATCTGGAGTAAGTGAAAAACAAAACCAAGGAACTCATGGAAAAAGTAAATCCAGAATAGGAAATGAAAGGGTAAAGTCCAGCACAGGTCCCAAAGCAAATCCATAAGGCATATATTCCTGCCTGGGAGGGCCAAAACAATAGCTGTCCACATGAAAATCAGAGCAAGGGGAAGTCCTCTGATAGGTTCAAAATGTCTGTCAGGAAATTGATCCAAGAGTAGCAGAAATCATCCAAACTGGAGAACTTGCATTTACTGTGCAAACTCCTGATGGCAGAAGGAAGGTATGAGTGCTATAGATAGTATAAAGATACTTAATATTTCAAGTCCTGGACATCAAAGGGCTGCAAAAAGCCTGTAGGTCCCAAAAATCAGAGAAGGGGGATCAGCAGAAGTCCACCTTCAGAAGCAGGAAACATAACAAGATGAGAGTCCCAGTTGTTCTTCAACCTGGACAGTGGAGAGCCCATACAGTCCAGACAGCATGAAGAGCAGACTGAGTTCCCACAAGGAAATATCATTAGGAGTCCTGAACAGGCACCCCCAAGAGAAAACAATATCCACAAACCGCTAGATGTGAATGGACAGCCCGACTATAACATCTGTAATTATGCTTTCTGTCAGGCACTGCCACAGGGTACAGACGTCCGGCAACCACACAAGGGAAATCAGGGAGCAACTGTGCAGAGGAAACCTTCCTTTCAGTAGGTGCCATGGCAGTAGTCCAAAACCATGTCTTCCAAAACTGTAGTAATTAGAGTGCCTGAAAGTCAGCCCAGTTACACTTTAAGAAGAAGTAATGGGGGCATATCAAATATAGAAAACCCAGTGAGGCAGGGAGCAGTACCACATAAAGCAAGAAGCTAGCCCCAGCTTAAAAACAGAAAGCATAAAACAGGTAGAAGGAGCATTTCCGACAGAGTCCTGGCAGACACAAAACTTGGTCTCCTAGTCACCCTGCAGTAAAGTCTCAGACCAGCTTAAATAACTCAGGAAGCATCATAGGGAGCTCCTTACTAGCTTGAATGGGGCTCTCAAAACTGTGCCAGATTCCTTTATGGTCTATCTGTAATAAGACTGGGTACTGCATTCTGAAGTGGATGTCCACAGCAATCAGCTTGGAAACTGTAGGGTGAAAATCCCACCGTCTTTGCCTGACAGATGCAGGGAGATCCTAGGAGATCATAAGTGCAGAACCCTCCCAAGTAATGGCTTTGGTGCCCCGTACTCTGGCCAGTATGTGCTGTTTGTCCAAAAAATTCAAGCATTTGAATATGATGGGCCAGGGAGTGGCACCATCTGGAAGAATGGGCCAGAGTGATAGGTGAGCCCTCTCTATAATGTATGCAACGCCACTGGGAGACTGCCTCACAATTTTCTTGCAAAGCTTTTGAATAAACAAAATGGTGTTGGGGCCCTCTACCCATTCAGGGAGCCCCAGTACTACCAGATTATTTTGTCTACAGTGGGTTTCTAGATCCTCTAAATGATCCTCTAGCTTTTTACACTGTTGCCTCAGGTGGACCATGTCAGGCTCTGCTTTTGCTCTTCAATCCTGTAACGGGGATGTCCTGGCTTCAGCATCTCCCATGTGGTGAGTAAGTGAGTCCATGGACCCCTTCAGCTGCTGCATGGTCTCTGAGATTGTGAGCAGGGCCATTTTAAGTGGCTCCAGGTCTTCCGAGAAGTGTTATTCAGACAGGGCCCTAGAGGTAACTGTAGATTTCGACATGGCCTGCTCCTTGGTGCCCTTTGGGGCTTTATCAGGTGATGCTGGTGGTGTATACTTCGGGGAGGATTCTGCATGTCAGCGTCCATTGTGGCAGTTTTAAATGCTCACAACTGCGACCAGACAGACTGCCATGCTGATTAGGAGAAATAATCACCAATAGGTGTGAGTGAAAAACGATAACGTAAACCCCAGTTGAGGGGCAGGATAGAGCAGATGTTCCAGCCACTCAGGCAGACATCACGTGATGTCATCATAAGGTTTTACTTCTAAAAAGATATACTGTTTGTGATAATGAATTTGCAGGAATATGTAAGGAGACTAGCTGAGGAGAAAAGGGTAGGGATAGCCAGTCACCAGTCACCAACAAATCATGTTATTTTTTGAGTCTGGCATCCTTTAGTGATGAGGGGGAGTATGGTATCATCATTTGTGTAGTTGCTGTCTGAAACAGTTTTAGGGGACCAGTATGCACATTATCTTCATGCTGAGTAAGGAGTCAGTGATGTGAGCATTTCAAAACTAGACATGCACTAACTCTCAATACTGGAAAAAAAATCTGTGACACTGATAATGGTTTCAACAATATAAGGAGCATATTAAAAATATGCATTTTAAGCATTTACAATAAAAAAGACGCACACAGACCATTAGTGAGTATTTCTGATTTATTTAACTGTTTAAAACATTAGAAAACTGGCCGGTCTAGTGGCACTGAGGATTGAGGTGCTGGATGCCACAACTCATGCCATGCTGGCAACCCATGTTCGGGAATGAGCGGTGGCTGCCGGAGGTCAGCAGGAGAGGGAGAGAATCGAGCATCTGATGACTGCTCTCTTCTCCCGGGGAATGGTGGATATGTCATCCTGCTCCTTGACTGCCCCCTAGTGGAGGATGGGGGGATAGCATCAGAGTTAAGGGAGACAAGGAATGTGGCTTTGTGATGCGTGCGCACCTCCACGCATGCGCATTCATGGCCACGAGGGGAGGGTTCAAGGAAACAGAGAAAAACAGCTGTCAACTCTATGAAGCCCTTCCAATACTCTGCCGGCCTCGAGGAACCCCAGGCCTGGCTCTGACTGGGCTTGGAGGGGGGGACTGCCCTTCTGCCCCACCACAGGGGGGAAGCCATGGGGGATTCAGAGCTTGGGAGATGCTGAGAGGTGAGGCGGTAACTGGGGGCTGGAGGAGGTCAGAAGCATGTCGGCAGTCCGAGGAGGAAAAACACTTGCATAAAAAAAAATTAAAAATAAACAAATAAAACATTAGAAAATCATGTCCTATCTCCTTTAAACACTTCAGTTTTGGTTCCATTCGTTCTGAAACAGTATGGCCTGGATATTCATCAGAGCACTTGCACATGGTGCAACTGAGTTGCACCAGCTCAAGTACAGGGATGCGCCACCAAGCGATATTCAATGGGAGCTGAGGTGCAGCACAAATCCCAGTGCATCAATGTGCAACTAAAATGTATGCAGCACAAGTGCAGGGGCGTTCCCATGAATATGCAGCAAAACGTGACATTCAACCTGAAGCCATGGCGCAAGTCTGGAGCAAACCCAAGATATGCCGCCCAGACTTGTTCCCATAAAAACAGGACAAAAACACACAAACAGCAGATGTGCAACCCTGCACCGAGTAACACAGAGGGAGAAAGAGACAGAGAGGTGGAATGAGAAAGGGAGAGGGGGCAGAGAGAGAGAAAGAAGGAAAGACACACACACTAACAGCACACCAGGAAGCAGACAGACAGACAGGCACCCATCCACCCAGGGGGACACACAAAGAGAAGGAGGGATGGAGAGTACACCTTTCCTGATGAAGACGGTAATGAGCGGTGTGAGGAGGAAGGGGAACAGCTACATGGCCAACGAAGGGCCCGGTGGCAGTATGCCCTGATATAGGTGGTACCATGCCCACATCACATTTAAGAACTATAGTGACACCGAGATTGTGGGCTGGTACCACCTGAACAGGGCCATTCTGAGGCAGCTCTGTGAGCTGTGCAGTGAGAAGATGCAGGCACCCACCAGATGTAGTCATGCCATGTCTATGGAGACCAAGGTGACCACCATGATGTGCTTGCTTGCCACGGGCACCTTCCAACGCCAACAGGGGACACTGAGGTATCACCCAGTCAGCCACGTCCCGCCTCTCACACAGTTCCTCAACGCCCTGCTGCCACATGCTTCAGAGTATATGGTTCCCCAGCACACAGGCAGAGCATACAGCAAACATGCAGGACTTCCACAGGGTTGCACGCATGCCTGGCATGACTGGGGCCATTGACTGCACCCACGTGGGCATCCGCATGCCACCTGGCCCCGAAGGTATGATGTACATCAACATGAAGGGGAGCCCGAGCATCAACTGCCAGATGATGTGCGATGCCCTGGGGAGCATCATCAATGTCTGCGCCACACACCCTGGGAGTGCACATGACACATTCATCTGGCACAGCTCTGCGCTGTGCCACAGGTTTGAATGTGGGGACATCCCCACGGGTCACCTTGTGGGTGAGTATGGCACGGGTTGGGGGAAAGTGGCATGGCAGACCTGGGGATGGGGGAGGCAGGGTGTGGTGTGGTGGCATGGGTTCCATGGACAGGGCAAGGGGTGCAGAACAGCATAGCATAGGGCTAACCATGTCAATCTCCACACAGGTGACAATGCATACCCACTAAGGCCCTGGCTGCTCACCCCCTACCAGTGACCATTGTCCCTTGAAGAGGAACGTTACAACGAGGCAAACGCCAGCACATGCAGCATCACCGAGCATGTCTTTGGTATGCTGAAGGCACGATTCTGGTGCCTAAACAGGTCAGGCAGTGCCCTACAGTACAGCCCCTTGAAAGCCTCTGGCTCATTCCTGGCCTGCTGCATACTGCACAACATGGCCTTTGACTGTGGGATAGCTGTCAAGGCTGAGGAGGGTGACAGTAGCAGGAATGACAGTGATAATGGACTGGAAGGGGGTGTGCAGAGGGACCCCCGACTCATACAGCAGGTCTACGCCACTGTGACATGGTTAAACAGGAACACTATGGTGACTGCAGGTAGGTGGTGTGGCACACATGCATGGGCCACACAGACCAGCACACCACACACATGCAGGGACATGCACGGTGAGAGGCATGCACAGAATGTGGCTCTCAGCAGTGATAGGGGAGGCAGTGGCACACACCTACGCACTGCAACACATACACACATGCCGCACAGGCATGTGCACACAGACACACACACACACACACACACACACACAGAGGCAGTGGAACTTGGCATGGATCAGACACATGTCACCAGTGCACAGGAGCAACTGGCACTAGGCTGCCCTCATCATGCCCACGCCACATGTCCTAGAAGCATGGCATGAACACACACAAGCAGCATACGGCACAACATGCACGTGCGCCACCACATGAATGATGCACACACACCGCCAATGTGCCCACAGGACAGCAGCAGCAGACAGCACACAGGGCAGACCACACATCAGGCCAGCCCCGTGTTTCCAAGGCCGCCACGTGGGCAGCCATGCCGGGGCCTATCGGCAACTGCAGGCTGCACATCGGCCACAAGGGTGTGTGTCTGACACCCCCCAGGGGTAGATGTGTGGGACCGTGACTGAGTCCTCGTGGGGATATGTAGGCAGCCAAACAGGCCAGCCTTAGGCATGCCAGGGACACTTACATCTGAGCCCAGGGTCCACCGTGATGGGGTCGCCTGACGCCAGGCCCATGGGGTAGACAATAAGCTGTGGAGGTCTCCTGTGCATGGCCCTTCCCAGTGGCAGCCAGCAATACAAAGCCATCCGCAATGGCACCGGCAATGCGGTCCATGGCCACATTCATGGCCTCCTGCATGCGTTGAAGCCCCTCCAGGATCTGTGCAGTGCCCCTGTCCTGCTGCTCAGCTAGCTGGCGTACCTCCACCTGCAGTGCATGCACCCTGGTGGTGAGCAGCACCTGTTGCTCAATAGATGCCCACAGCAACCGGGTGTGCTCAGCCAGCCAGTCCACATCCTGCGCCTCCTGGCATGAACGCCGATCAGCTGTGGGTGACCTGCCACACGGTCCAGCCTCCCTCTGCAGTGGATGCAGCATGGCAGGGCCTACAGTGGGAAGGGGTACAGCAGGCACACCAGTGGCAGGACCCGTGTCCGGCTGCCCAGTGGCACCTGCAGCCTGACGTTGCCACCTGTCCACCTGCTGAATGTTTCCCTGCACCTGTGCAGCTGTGGCAGCACCACCACCCATGCAGGGTACAACAGTGGTGCCACACACTGCTGCATCTGCAGTGCTGGCAGGCAGCTGTGCAGCCATGGGTATGGCACAGGACCTTGATGCCACCTGTGATACAGGCAGGGCGACTCCTTTGTAATGTCGCCCACACTGTCCAGGATCAGTTGGATGTTATCCTTGGAGTTGGACCCCACCCCGACCTGTGTCTCTGTGCACAACACACCAAGGCTGGAATCTTGCAGAAACACATCCAGAGCCTCGTCCAACCCCAGGCCAAGGATGTCCATGTGCACTGTGGTGCTCAGCTGTGGCCTGTCGGGGCCACGGATGCCGGTGAATGTTGATGGTCCATCCACAGGGGCCATGTTGCCATCCACAGAGGCTGTGGACACTGCCACGCCCCTTCCTCTGCATGGAGTCATACTGGTGCTGCAAGAGAGGAAGGAGGTGTCAGTGGTGCATAGCTCTCATGTGCCCCCCATGTATGCTGCAGGTGTATGTGGCCAGCAATGTGCCATGGGCAAGGGTGTGCACACACGCATGTGGCATGTGGGACAGCAGCATGCACACCAGCATGTCCATGTACACATCCTCCGGGCCAGTACATGTGCATGAGTTACATACATACCATGCAGTGATGGTCAGTCACCCATCTGGTAGCCCCCTCTGGGCACACCATCTACTAAGGTGCAGTGGATGGTGGCCGCCACTAACTCCTCCATTGGTATCAGTGTGGGTGAGGTCAATGGCCCTCCACCGGTGGCACTATGGGACACTCTAATGGCAGCCACCTTCTTCTTGATGCACCGCCTCTCTGTCCCAACCTTTTTGCAGCACTCCTGTGCCGACCACTGGTGACTGCCGTGCTGGTTTACATAGGCAACCACCTCGCCACATCTGACAGCCCTGTCGTGCGTTGTGCTCGTGGAATTGCTCAACCAGGGCCTCCCTGTTAAGGTATGCCTTGAACTGGGCATCAGGCTCCCCCTTAGTAAAGTTGGGCCTGCTTTTGTGAGCAGGTCCACGTCCGTGCCCTCCTCCTGTCACGACATGTCACCACCTGTGAACATGGACAGCACAGCATGTCAGTGTCAGCATGGCCCTGGGCTGCCCCGCCTTGCATTGCTGCAACATCCCTGTGTGTTGCTGCAGCAGCCTCCACTTACCTGTCAAGGTTGCAGTATTGGTCCTTACCTGTGTTTTTCTCTGGCGCTTTTATGGCACATCATATACAAATTAGCTTTTGTGCAATGGTAATGATATGCTAATGCACTTGACTGCACCGCACATTGGCTGATGAGGTCATTTGCAAAACTCTGCTGAATATCGAGAATTTGTGCCGTGCTCAGCAGTGTTGCACTGGAGCAACTCCATGGTGCATGTCCTGCACATGCATGGTGTGCGGTCCCACTGTGCGCACGTGCACCCCTTCATCAGCCTATTGCACACACGGCATGCCTTGTGGCATACCACACAACCACACACATGCACGGCACTGTGCTGGAGTCAGGAACTGTCACCTCTGGCTCAGGGTCATGACACCATGTGGGGGTGGGTCATGTGCGTGGTATGCATGCCAGGACACACACACTGTTGACTGGCATTGTGCATCCATATTGCGCATCTCCCCGATGCGCAATTGCGTGCTGTTGCACCCTATCGCACACTGCACACATGCTGCCACCACGTGCATTTTCCACTGCAGAGGCCCAAAACTGCATTGCAATTGACAATGGTGAGCAGACGTGACCATTGGGAACAACATTGGTCAGACATCGAGCTCGAGAACCTGGTGACTGCGGTCCACCCTTTTGTGGACCAGCTGTATGGTCAGGTTCCACTCGAGCAGGCACTGGGGCAGGTGTGGCAGAACATGTCACGGGCCCTTGAAAGGCACACGGGTGTGGCGCGGTCAGCTGAGCAGTGTTGCCACTGGTACAGGGACTTGCAGCACAGGAGCCCTGATGTGCTGTGACAGCTGCATTCGAGGGTGCAGCGTGGGGCTGTCCCACAGCCAGGTAGGTGTGTGCTGCTGGTGTGCATGCCCATGTGCCCAACCATGGTTTTCACAGGTTTGTGCAGCGAGCTTTGCTGCTGGGGTGGGACTATCCCTGTGACCACAGTCATCATGCATGTCCACGGCACATGTGGTGTATATGCTGGTGTGTTGGTCAAAGGCTGTGCTGGGTCTCAGCCATACGCATTGTGGGCCGTATGGTGGCAGGGACCTTCCATGCATGTGTACTCAAGTCCTCTTCTCTACGTGTCATCCACAGGGCTGTAGGACCAAAGGTGGGCCAGGGAGGCCACGGACAGCATGAGGGACCAGGATAGGCCACAGGACAGTGCTTGCAGGGGTCAGAGAGGTGCAGTTAAGGGTAATCACTGTGGTGGTACCTGTCACTGTGGGTGGGCAGAGGGTGCAGGGTATGGCCATGGTGGGACCAGCCTTGTGTCAGGTTGGCTGTGTGTGGCGCATGGTCCATTTGTCATTCCACCATGACATGTTCTTTGGTAGCATGTGGACAGCCACTGGGGGGCTGTGCACCCAGCCACCGCCTTGTGTGCTGCATCAGTGCTGCCACCCTGTGCCATGTGCCCATGTCCATGTGCGAATGATGCCAGCGGGCTACACTGTCTACCTGTCTGCACCATTGGGTGTACCATTTGGATTGCTGGAGTGGACAACATGGCACGAGTATGTTGCATACCCCATAGTGCTTTCCTCCACTGTCCACAGCACCATGGGTGGGTGGGTGTCATTTGTGCAGTGCACTGATTGCCTCTCTTGTCCCTTCCCCTAGGTGCACATCAGCCTGCTGCCAGGAGGGCAGCCCTACTGTGACCACAGGACCTGGTGATGGTGATCACACTACAGTGGAGGATCCTGCGTGTGGCCGTGGGGATCCGAAGTGCACTGCGGGCCCTGAAGAGGTCCCTGGCCCATCATTGATGGGTCCAACCATCATTGCCCTCTCTCCTACCATTCCTATTCCCCAGCATTTCCTCCTGCAGCTGTACAGATCCCTCTCCCCGTCCCCCTCTCCCTCACTCCCTCTCTTGCCCCAGTGTTTGCTTTTTGTACTTCCTCTTTTGTTTTATATAAATGCATTTGTGGTACATGTCTGTGTCTGTGTCTGATTTTCAGGTGGTTGTGGAGCAGGTCACTGGCAGCACCTTGGCAGCTGTGGGGTCTGTGTTGTGTGTACCACTGTGTCCCATGGCCTGGTGTGTGTACCTGGGTACACTTGGGTAGGGCGTGCAGGCCCATGGAGCCATCAGGGTACTGTCCCACTGCCATTGTGCTAGGGGTGCCATGGTCAGGGTCTGGGTCCCCTTAGTGGCTTGATCCACCTAGGGTTGTTTGACTTCCAGCCTCCATGGCTGTACTGTATGGGGGGGTCTGTGGCATTGTGCAGGGGGTGATTTGGCACTGGTGTGAGGGGTGGAGGGCATGGGTGTCATTGTGCCAGGGGGCTGGGGGTCACTGTGTCTGAGGTATGCTCTGTGGGCATCACCTGTGCCCCTTCTCCTGTGCTGCCTTAGTCCTGTGTCTTTCCTACTGTCTGTTGCTCCTGCCCTGCTTACTGATGTGCTCAGCTCTGCTCTGCACCTCTCTGGTTGTGCTGGCTGCACCATGGCACATTTTAGCCATATTCGGCCTTCCTGCACATGGCTGTTCCAGGTGGCACATCTGCTGAATATGGCTTAGGTGCGCCATGGCACAATTTACTTGCGCTGCAGTGGTCTTGTGCCAGGGAATGGTGCATTTCTGAATATCCAGGCCCATGTGTTTTCCATCCAAATGTTATTATGTTTGCTTTGTCATAACTTACGGTTATTTTGCAATTCTGGCATAACTGATAAATAATTTACACTGCAGACTGCCAGGAGAGAGCAATAGAAGAATCATATTGCCCCCGTAAGCCAAACCTGGACATGGGACATTCATCATATTTGGGGAAGGATACTCTTCAGTTTCCAGTTCCAGTAAAATGTCATTGATGCATAAATTAAATAGCATGCGAGCAAATAAGCACCCCTGTTTTACCCCACAGTTGGATCTGAATAATGAAGTGAGATTACCTAATTTATCAAATCTTATGTGTGCTATTATTAGAGTATAACTGTACAACAGGAACTAATAGCTTCATGCTAATTCCCTATTGAATTAGCGTCTGTCATAATAGTGTTCTGTCTATGGAATCAAATGCTAATAAAGGCAGCATAAAGTTTAAGTGTTTTGATAAAAATATATTTTTCTATTAAATATGCAAGAGTAAAAATATGATCAATTTATTTATTTATTTAACGTTTGGTAACCAGGAAATAAATAGTAGATGTATTATGTTTAAAGTCTGCTTGAAGATTACACAGCAATTTACTGCTGTCCACCCAATGTTATGATCTGCTCAATAACATTTTGGAATATTAATTGGAAATAGCACCTTACAGGCTAATGGGTCTATAACTTTAAGGCTCTTTCAATTCTCCTTTTTTGAACAATGGCACTATTACATTTATTTTCCAATTGGCAGTGTATATTTAGTTTTAGCATATTTATTACATAAATTCATCAACATAGGTACCCAAATATTAACATGAGCTTTGTAAACATTTGAAACAATAACGCCCATACCAGGGGCTTTATTTGATTTAGATGAGATAATAGCATCTTCTGTTTTTGGAAAGTTAGCATTAATGATTCAAACTCATAATCTAAACTTTTCTCAAAGTCACTTTGCTTTTGTACAACTGAAGAGTTAAGAAATATATTTGTAAAATAAATAACCTATTTATCCAATGGGATTAATACCTTTTGCTACCATAGTCCTCAAAGAGTTTGAATGTTTAGTTTCTATAATTCTTCTCATTATCACCCAGGAATTTTCCTTGAATTTTCTTTTTTTCTTTTGCCAGTATGCAGTTATATTGTTTTCCAGATTATATTAAGCTGTGAAGGTTTTTTTTTTCTGGATGGATTAGTTTTTGTTTGCTGTACCACCTTTGCTAAGGCTCTTTTTGATGAGATACACACCTTATTAAAGCAGGATTTGATCATTTTACCACCTTTCCTTTTTATATAGAACTGAAATTAACTTTGAGAAAAATTTTATGAGGTCATTATAAGCCACTTGAGAGGAGGCTGTCATTTTATTATGTTCCATTAATATAATATTTTTAGTACAGACAAAAGAATCTCTTCTAAGTAGAAGAACGAATCTCTTCTATTTGAATCTGGATAGTAGAGTCAGTCTGTAATAATTTATTTGCAAATACTGCAAGCTGTGCTCCACCAGAGTGCCGGAATCTTGGGCACACCATTACAGTGAACTTTTGATGTTGTTTGCATCGACGTTGTTGCTGTAATGGTGTGCTGTTTGGGTGGGCATACTGGCTCGACCTATGTGGGTCCTTCTACAAGAATAATCACCGGATCCAATTCTAATGTGACTCTAAGAGATATACGATCACTCTGCACGGATATATACACTAACAAATTCCTAATCACAACCAAGTCTAGAGTCGGGGTTATAACAAAATCAATTGCACTTATACCATTACTTAAATAGAATGTGAAACTTCCCTTTCCGCCCCCTTCAGTGCGGCCATTTAAAATATTCAGTTTGTGACTCTCTAGTATTGATATTAGTTTTCCTGCCATTCTCATTGTAAGTTTACCCAAACAACATCTCTCTATATTAACTTTAAAGAAATGACTGGCAGAAGTATCTTGCAAATTATTATGACTTGCAATACATGAATTAAAATCCTAGCTATTTAACTTTACTTTATCATTGCATTCTAGAGCCTCTCTATTTGTTGTTTTTCAAAATCACTCATATCAAATCACTAAACTGATTTGAAGATCTTGATGCCATTCTCCACTAGTAGAGGTGATTCTTGAAAATAATATATGCAAGTTGAAGATAGTCTCCCTGGAATAAACACTTTACAGATTTAAGCATTGGATTGATTTTCATCAATATAATTAGTCCCCCAACATTTCTGCTATGTTTTCTTGTTCTTTTTGTGGATAAATACAAGGCTTGAAACTCATTTATTTTATGTTCATAAAATAACCATGTCTCCTGTAGAAGAATTAGATGTGAAATTTGCTTATAACTTTCAACCACTCTGAGTCAGAGGTTTTAGCAGCCAGTCCACCAATGTTCCATGAAAAAAGTTTCATAGATTTGCTTTGGTGGTATGCCTTTATATGCAGAGGGGAACAGTCATTGTAAAAATTACTTCTAGGGTTCTGTATAATGCCTCTGTAAATATTCATGATTATAGTAGTAGGACAAGCCTGCCCTCAGCAATAAAAATCACGTACTTCAGATACACTCGTGGTAGAACTGTGTTCTACCAGTCTGCATGCAAAGGAGAATGAATGTCTTCTTGTTCTCTTGTTCTTCGCTCTATATAAACCTGTTGTGCAACAGTGCTCCTGAAACCTTTCCTATTCTTTTTTTCAACTGACATAGGTTGGCCACCTATGACAGTCGTTACTTTGTCTTTCTGAATCTTTTTCCATCTTTGATATTTCTTTTTCACCTTCCGTCCCTCACCTTGACCTCCCATAACTTTGCTTTAAGTGAAGAAAGCACAGAGATAGCTAACTTGCCAGACTTATTTGCTGGCTGATTAAATAAAGTACTGTATAGCATTTTGTAAATGCCTGTAGATAAAGTGCTCATATGCAGCAATAAAGTGTCAGGTGTTTATGTGCAAATGTAAAATTCATACAATGTTATGCATAACAAACATTATTAAAGGGGTATTGTCATAATTAATTAGAAATAGGAGATGCTGAGAAAGGGACTCCTGGCTGGCAAGTGGAAATTCAAAGAATTAATACAATTGAGGCTTGCCTTGCCCCCCAATCTAGTTCCCTTATATATCTGAAAATGAAGTATTATATAAAGTGACTGGGTGGACAGGAGCAACAACCCCTTTTTCTTTCTGTTCCCTTCCCTGCTGCTCTTTGTCCTATTTGTGAGCTCAAAAGTAAAGAGGAGCCACAAACAATAATAAAATATGAAGTATGTGGCTGTCTTGCCATTTGTTTTCAGAAGCCCCAAATCCAAGAAGGCCAAAAGGAAAGTTTGAGTTGATGGCTTGCAAAAGCAGCTGCTGGTAACACACAAATGACTCTTTCTCTTTGTCAGTGTTTAGTATGAAGCTGACAATAAGTCAGCTTGTGAAGACATAGTACAAGGTTTCTTTAGCATATAAAGAAATAAAAAGATACAAGAGTTATATAATTGGCTGTGCTCTGAACAGGGATAAAGAGCAAAGGTTTCTGAACACGTGATACTAATTTAAGCACTTAAATCTCCTTTACTGTTTTACAAAATGTCTCGCTGTAAACCATCCATTTTTCTGCAACTTACCCATTCACATGTGCAAGGCTTACCTGTAGTCAGGAGCTGATGAAATGATTTCCTATAGGGGAGGCAGCGTCCTCTAGTGCCCTACTTTATACTACAAAGTGCTGTCACTCTCAAGAGACTGGGTGGGGCTAAGGCTCATTAGAACCTAATTTGTTATTCATGGCTGTTTTAGTAGTCCTAGATGTCTGTTGTCACCACATTACCTGCCTGATGCTACAGCTAATACAGAATGGTTTATGCTCCTGGGTCATTCTGCCTGATATTATAAAGTCAGGGAATAGAAAGATAGAGAAACAGCTTCAGTGCCTAACCACCTGACTACTAATGTCATGAGTAGCAGAGTATATAAACTGACCACCAATGGTGAAATTCAGATAGGTGGGCCAGTGTGTAGCAGTCCTCAGAGAGAAGATGTGTGTTTCAACACTGTACTGAGTTTAAAGCTAAGTTAAGACCAGAGAGGCATCTTTAGGAAGTGATATGGCTGAAGAAAGCTAAAACCAGGTTATGTAGGTGTGCTGAATTAACAACGTATTTTCTTTTCTGTAAAGATTTATTTTATTATTTCAATTTTCTACAAAAATAAAATGCTAAATGTTTTTATGCATTTTTTATGCACCTAACATTTTGTCTGCCTGTTTGTGTGAAATCCCATACCCTATGACAGCACTTTGCTGTATTTTCTGTTGCCTACAGTTGCAGTAATTTAACAAATGTGTGATATGTATACTTATACGGCCTAAATCTATTGCTTTTCAGAGTATCTGTATGGCCAGTTCTTTATCTTCAACCCATATATCGATTTGACTACTTATATTAATATTAGATCTCTAGGCTGTAATAACTCCTCTACAGCCCAGTTTTATTCCTGGTACTGTACACCTTTGGTAACAAGAAGCACACATGATGCAGTAGACTGAGATAATTTCTTTGAGGTTCTATTCTGAATATGAAGAGAATAACAGGTTCATTAGAATCAGGCATGTATGTGTGCCTCAAGGGGGAATCTGAAAAATACCAGTTAAAGCCACAAACTAGCTCAGTAATTTTAGCTATCTCTAGTTCCAGTCTGAGCAACCCTGGAGCTTTATCTGTTATGATAGATAGCCTGAACACTGGTGGCATAATTACTAAACCTAACTCATCCAGTCTTTGCACTGAACGCCACATTAATTTTATTTACATCTTCTCTATGATTGCATATGTGGGATCCATACTGTCATACACAGTATGAAAGGCCAGTATTGTAGAGTTCTTACCCTGCGGAATATCAAGTTCAGCAACTAAGAGACACTGAATTAAAGCTCTCAGACTGTCTAAGTCTTCATAAGTTTTTTTTAAATATATCAATCAATCAATCACTTTGTCTAACCAGGCATAAACACCATTGAGCAAGCTCATTTTCAAGGTGGTCCTGGGCATAAATACAGTACAGTACACTTCATAAGATTATAATTACGGTGGACAACGGTGCAAAAAAAAAAAAACATTGTGAAGGTGCCAGTCAATGGGCCTGTACATATCGGGTCAACATACTTAACATGCAAAGGTACATAATGATAAGCTTTTACTGAAATGAGAAGAGATAACAATCCCATTTAGTCTCCGCTGAGTAAGAGCTCATACCTAAATGATAAAAAATAAGGAGGTATTAAGGAATAGGGTAGAAATTGGGGTGAAAGAGTAGGCAGCCAAAAGGGAGGCCAGAATAGGTAAAAGGTAGAGAATAGACAGGGTCAACTTGGATTAAGGGAACTAGGCTTGTAGGTCCTAGGTTTCTGTCGTTAGGAATGTTGGGTGGATGAGATACTTAGGTGTAGGATTTGAGAGCAGCGCCCTAGGCTTAGGGGTCATCAGCATCTGAAACATTTGCATGATTCCTTCAGATAATCTGTTAATAGAGCTTTGAATGTGAAAATGCTTGGAAGTGTTGATAATTTTAATGAGTCTTGCATAGTGTTCCAAAGTGATGGAAGTGAGAAGTTGATTGCTGCTGAACTAAGGGTTGTTTTCACTCTAGTGATCTGGAAGCAGATTAAGGAGAAGTGTCTAAGGCCATAGGAACCTTTTGCCCATTTGAAGATGTTTGAGATGTATGCAGGGAGGTTATCAGATAATGCTCTAAAAAACCAGAGGAGAGCATTCCTTTTTCTTCTAGTTGAGAGTGAGGTCCATCCCAAAACCTGGTATAGACGACAGTGATGTGTACTACGGGGTAGATTTAAGATAAATCTTAAAGCCCGGTGGTAAAGGGTGTCCAGTTTGCTTAGCATCGTTGATGGGCAATGACTATAAAGGAAGTCAGCGTAGTCCAGTATAGGTAGGAATGTAGTTTGTACTAGTCTCATTCTGGCTTCTAACGTGAGTAGGTGTTTAATGTGATAGAATAAACCTAATCGCTGTATTAGTTTCTTCAAGGTTTCATTTAAGTGGCACAGAAAGTTGAGCTTGTTATCCAGCCAGAACCCTAGGTTTTTAAAGGTATCAGCTACTTCAAGGGATTCATCTTAGAGTGTTCGGATCTGTGTGATATGTGGACATCCGGAAGTAGACTTTGGTGAGAGAATCATTGCTTTAGTCTTTTTGGCATTGAGGAGGAGCTTATGAGTGAGAAGGTTGTATTGGAGGGTGATGAAGTCTTTCTGTAAGTACTCATGGGCCAGATCCAAGGATGAATTTGTGGTATAGAGTACAGTATCATCTGCGAATAAGTGCACATTTGCTGTGCCCAGCTGCGAGTCTAGATTATTGATGTATATTGCAAAGAGGATAGGGCCCAGGATGGAGCCTTGTGGGACTCCTTGTAACAAGGATTTTTGTGGGGACAGATCTCCTATGGCTTTGACTTGTTGCAACCTATTGGTTAGGTAGCTGGTGAACCATTTAATGGCATAACTATCAAGTCTGATGTTACTCAGTGCAGTAAGCATGATGGTATGATCCACAGTATCGAAAACCTTATTTAGATCAAGGAAGAGGGCAAATACATGCTTCTTAGAGTCCAAGGCCATTACATATAATCTTGATTACCATCTCACCTTTAATGAAGAGTTTTTTAACACTATTGCTTATGGAAGCTTGCATGTAATCTGTACCATCATACAATTCAATACTTGATGTCCTAGGTTCAGCTATAACATTTAAGTCTTCTGACACATGTATGTGCTTCAGTCATTTAATGTTAACAGTTTGGCTTTTGATGCATATACAGTAGATGTCTTATATATTTACATCCCTTACTTCACCCTCTGATGTTCTCATCCTGATTGCTTGCTTTTTTCTTACTTGATTTTCTGTCTGTAAAGAATTAACTGTGATTCTCTTTTTTTTTTTCATTCTTTTCCTTTAAGTTTTTGCTTTTGTTATGTTATTCGTTTCCCCTTCAGAGGTGTGTTGGGCATAATAATATCTGAAAAACTGGTATTCCTTAGCTTTTTACTTCCTCCATCTAATTTTGCAATTACCTGCTTCAAAAAGCACTGACTGTGAAGCATGTTCATCCTTTACTAATGCTCAGTTTTTAAGTATAGAAAACAATCCATGACTGCCTCATAAGGCCTAGACAAAGGGATAGTTCCAGGGAGGGGCTGTGGACATGGCCTACCTAGACTTTAACAAGGCATTTGACACAGTCCCACACAAAAGATTAATATACAAGTTAGCCAGCCTGGGAGTGGGCCCAAAGGTGGTAGCCTGGGTAAAAAATTGTCTGGACAACAGGACGCAGAGGGTAATAGTAAACGGAGTCCACTCTGAAGAAAGGGGGGTTACTAGTGGGGCACCGCAGGGTTCAGTACTGGGACTGGTCCTCTTTAATGTCTTTATAAGTGACATTGCAGATGGACTGGAAGGAAAAGTATGTCTTTTTGCAGATGACACAAAGATCTGCAACAGGGTCGATACAGAGGGTGGAGTGGAAAGGATGCAAAGAGACTTGGCAAGATTGGAGGAATGGTCAACGGTATGGCAGCTTAGATACAAAACAAAGAAGTGCAAAGTAATGCACCTGAGAAACAAAAACCCAGGGGAAGAGTACACAGTGTGGGGGTGAGATACTAACAACAACAAAAATGGAAAGGGACTTGGAGGTAGTCATATCAGATGACTTAAAGGTAGGCAAGCAATGTGAGAAGGCAGTAAGGAGGGCTGGCGGGATAATGGGATGCATAGGGAGAGGCATCACCAGTAGAAAACAGGAAGTTGTTATCCCTCTGTACAGACAGTTGGTGAGACCCCATCTGGAGTACTGCGTGCAGTTCTGGATGCCACATCTCCACAAGGACATAGACAAGATGGAAGCTGTCCAGAGGAGGGCAACTAAAATGGTGCAGGGTCTACACCAGAAAACATATGAAGAGATTAAAGGACTTTAATATGTATACCCTCGAGGAGAGGAGAGGAGAGGAGGGAGAGTGTGGACATGATAGAAACTTTTAAGTACCTCAAGGGAATCAACAAAGTCGAAGAGAGTAGCATCTTTCAGAAAAAGAGATGTGCAAGAACAAGGGGGCACAATTTGAAGATAGAGGGGGTACAACTCAGAGGTATTGTGAGGAAGTATTTTTTCACGGAGAAGGTTGTGGGTTAATGGAACAGCCTTCTGAGTAGGTAGTGAGTCAAAACAGTGGTGGAATTCAAGAATGCATGGGACAGACATAAGCAATTCTAGTGGGGGGGGGGTGTTAGGAAGAAATAAGCTGTTGGTTAACTTGGATCTGCTACTTATCCATTAGGTAGGGAAATGGGCAGACTAGGTGGGCCAAGTGGTTCTTATCTGCTGTCAAATTCCATAGTTTCTGAAATGTTTGTTTCTGTCAACATATATTTTGGGTTGGATAACCTGATACCACCCGTCTGTTTTAGAAAATCTGTCTGTACAGGCTTTATATTGCTTTTCTCTAGAGGGTTTATAATAGAAATTTTAAATAAGCTACTGAAGTCTGGTCCTGAGTGATTCAACCAAATATCCTGCTGTTCTTTATTACACAACAAAGGATTTAAGTTGGGAGATTTTCCATCTACTTGATCTACATAGTGTCAATATCTGAACAGACACTTAAAGGATTAAATAGATCCAGTCTGCTTTTTGATAAATTTTGCATAAGTTCTGGAGATAGTGTAGTTATTGGGGTCAAAAGGTCAATTAACTCCTCACCACCTCTGTAATGGATATCTGCCTGTGCCAACCAATTTCTATTTTCCCTACTTCCTTTGTGCCTCTATTTTCAGAAAGGTCATAATTGGTTTCAGTAGAGGATTTAAGTATACTTTATTTGTCCCTTTTTTCAAGGTTGCAGTTTTTACCATTTCTTTACTAATCATCTGAGTGTCTAATTTTCTATTAGGTTTAGATTTTCTGGATGCCTCTCATAATCAGTCACTCCCTGTTGTATGCCTGAAATAGAAGCTAGCTTTTTCTCCATTGATCATGTATTCCCATTATCTAAATTGACCCCCTCTGTCACACCTAAAAGGAGTGGGGTCTGTTTCCATCCTCTGCCTATTATCCATATCTAAAGATTCAGATACTGGGGTTGAAGTAACATTAGAGTGCAGCATTATATATACAGTGTACTTTATTGCATTGTTTTTTTTCACTTTGTATTATTTACTTTCATTAATTGCCTGCCACTGCTAGTGTGCATCGCACCCAAAGACTACTTAAAGACCAGTAAAGTGTGCAGTGACCACAAAAAGCATACAAATATTGTGCAAACTACAGTTACAGACAGTAACAGACTACAATAGTAATTTCTGTCCCTAATATATTAGCACAGTTTTTACAATCCTTTAAGCTATGGTGTTAAGGTTAAGGAATATTAGTATGAATATATGAAATTGCCAGCAGATACAGGCCAGTAAGTCTATCTAGTCTGCTTGAGTGTGCAGCACTTCAATTGATTAGACTGCAGCTGCCCCCTCATATGCCCTCCCTCCCATCTCCCGCCCCCTCCCAGTTTGTACCCTCCCCTTGAACCAGTCCCACCCCTCTTGAAGCCCCAGCACTCTGCAGCAATATGACTTCCTCTGGCTTTCTACCCTGCCACCACCTGTTCTGTGATATAGCGCCTCCTGAGTTCCCACTTGAACCTGCCCCCTTCCAACTTCATAGAGTGGCCCCTGGTTTCCCTTCCACCCTTCAGATTGAACATACACCTGGTGTCTTCTCTGTTCAACCCCTTCAAGCACTTGAAGGTCTCAATCATGTCCCCTCTCTCCCTTCTTTCCTCCAGGGTATACATATTGAGCTCTCTCAGTCTCTCCTCATATGGTCAGTCCCACAACCCCAGGATCATTTTTGTTGCCCTGTGCTGTAACCCCTCCAGTAATTTGATGTCCCTTTTCAAGTAGGGGGCACTAGAATTGCATGCAGTATTCTAGGTGCGTTCTCACCAGGGACCTGTACAGGGGCAAGATGACCTCCCCACTCCTTGAAGTAATCCCCATTGCTATGCACCTTAGCATCCTGTTTGCCTTCGCTGCTGCCTTCCTGCACTGAGCAGAGTGGTTCCCCTCCCCGGTTACCAGCACTCCCAGACCCTTTTCCTCCTTGGAGTTTGTTAACGGGACACCCTCCAGACAGTAACTGTGTCCTGGGTTTATGTTCCTAAATACATCACTTTGCACTTCTTGGCATTGAAACCAAGCTGCCAAGTGTGAGACCATTCTTCCAGTTTTGCCAAATCCTCCTGAAGTATGTTTGCTCCCTCCCCCCATCTACCTCAGCACAAATCTTTGTGTCATCTACGAAGAGACTGATCTTGCTCTTAATCCGTACTGCAATGTCAGCTATGATAATGTTTAACAGAACCGGTCCCAGCACCAAGCCCTGTGACCCACAGAGTTTGTTTAACAGATTTATCTTGCCGCCTATGACATTAAGTAATATTAGTGACCCACAAAGTCTGTTTAACAGCTTTGTCTTGCTGCCTGAGTAAATATTTGGGGAATGTTCAAATATTTAAGTTGTTCAAATCTGGAAGCCCAGATATAATAGCAGGTTGAAACAATATACTTTCCTGCTAATAAAGGAGCATCAGGCCCAGCTTAGTGCTTGCTGCTCTGCAGGAAACACTATTAACATCCTTTGATCTTGTGGCCTCAAGGGATTAAAACAATTATCATCCACCTGCCAGGCTAACTGCATATAGATAGATCTATCAAACTGTGTTTCCCAGCTCTGCTTCTTACAAACATTGCAGTTTTCTGTTTCAACCTGCTTAGTGTAGTTGCTCTGTTAAGTAACCAAGTGTAGCGTGGTATACACTACACCACCACACAGTGATACGAACATACGATGAAGCCAGCAGAAGGCCATTTGATCTATCTAGTCTGCTCGTACTGCAGGGTCCACAGCTTTAGCTACTGTCCCTGCCCCCTCTTCCCACTCCTCCCATCCTCCCTACCCATGATCCTTACCTCCTCCCATGCCTATCCCAGGCTGTTTTAAAGCTGCTCACTGTCTTCAATGAGATGACCTCCTCCTGTAGCGCATTCCAAGAGTCCACCACTGGCACCCACTACGTGAAGAAGGGCTTCCTGACCTCCCTCCTAACCCCCCCAGCTTAAAACTGTTCCCCTTTGTGTTATGGTTGCCACTCAGCTTAAAGAGACCCTCCTTATCCACCTTATTTATCTCTTTCAAGTACTTGAAGGTCCCAATCATGTCCCATCTCTCCTGTCCTCCAGAGAGTACATGTTCAGTGCCCTCAACCTTTCCTCATATGCCTTATCATGCTTACCTGCTATCATCTTTGTAGCCCTCCTCTGGACCTTCTCCAGCAGGGTAATGTCCCTTTCAAGGAGTGGGCACCAGTACTGAACTTCATACTCTAGACTGCAGTGATCCAATTGGGTGATTCAAAATGTAAACTAAATCCTCTCAGTTTGTTAATAAACCACTATAAAACCAAATAATAAAGTCATAATATCCTATGGGTTAGAGAAGTGAAAATAAAAACATGTGATGTGCATAAAGCTACAGTTTTTATGTCACATGGTCACTGTACCACTCACACACAATAGCAGTCTACAAGTACCATAAGGAGAGATTTCGACTGAGCTTTTCTAATTATTCACCTTTTCTTGAGTTAACTTTCTTTTTACTTGTTTTACTGGCTTACTCAGAGTGCAGTCCAATGTCCATGTCAGCCTAATAGAAAGTTTTTCCTTCATTTGCCAATGTTATATCAGAGAAACTGTGGGGGGCGGGGACTTTTCTCCTGTATCCACTCTGACTTGCAGGTAGCTCCTTGGAAATTCTCTTCTGCCCAGTGTATATTCCAAATTCCAATCTTCAGCCATAGCTATGGTTCCAGTTTCTCTCTCCCCAATCCTTCTTGTTCCTTAGCTCCATGCAAACTCTGCTTGCTCCATTACCTCTGCCCACCCACTTAGGCTCTGAGCTCCAGTTCCTTGCTCCCAGCCATTCAGCACATGTCAAGGGGACCGAGGCTCTCCAGGTGATCCAAGCTTAGTTAGCAGGCATAAAAACTCTACATGGAAAAAAACAGCAAAAAGACTAAGTGCAGTAGTAAATATCAAATCTGAAGCACCACTAGACAAAGATAAAAATCCTCAAGTTATTCAGCATGCTGGATTGAAGATACAGTTGAGCATACAAAAGTCTGCTGATCAGCTACTCCACAACTTTACTCAGCTCACCTTCAGTCCTCCATTGTGCCACCATCTGTCATGAGATCTCAGTCTTCATGAGTATTAAACATGTTGGTGTAGTATTATGCTAGAAGGAAAAAGAGAAAAAGCGTCCAAAGAGTTATGTGTTTCACACACTTGGTTGTTGTCAGTTCTGCTCCACTGTCCATCTCAGACAGGACCTGGTTTCACATTTCTCTAACACAGTGCAGGTGATCTTTGCTGTGGATCTGGTCTAACACTGTGAATTTTGGCAAGCTTAAATGGGCTGCTGGATCTTGGACTCTTGTTTTGGGTAGCATTTCCATTTGCCACAGAATGTCCACTATGTCGCCAAGGGGACGGCAGCACATTTTGAAGAAGTCTTGTCAGGTAAGGTGAAGTCTGATTTCAAAAGGAGCAGCAGGACTGTCAGGATGGGAGAGGAGATGGCAGAACTGTACAGCACTCAAGTAATGCCATTGACACCAGCTGACAAGGTGCAAACAGGGTAGAAAAAGCTGATTACTGTAATAAAGTGTCTGCAATAAGTGCAATACAGCATCTGCTTAAGCAGAGTAAATTAACACTATGGTCTATGGAAGCAGTTTGGGCAACTCAGTTTTGTCACTTTAAACTGACTACCCAGTTTAACTGCGTCTGCTGTAAGTGGACTACACTGTATAGGGAGGCAGTATAGCACAGTGGTTTAAGGCTCTGAGCTGCAAACCTGGAGATCTGGGGTTGAATCCCACAGCCCCCACTTGCATACTGGGTGACAGTGAACAAGTCACTATACCTCCTTGTGTTCCCAGGTCACACCTGGAAGCTTTGGCTTATTGTGCCTCTCCTGGTTAAACAATTTCCCCTTCTGTTCCCCTGTATTTATAGATATTATAGCATTTATAGGTCTAAGCATCTAAAGAGCATTTGAGGAAGAGTTCCAGTATTGGTAGTTTACTCATCTGGCAAAGGTGATTGGGTGCCTGTATATCCATGGCACTCCACATCTTTCAGCTACAGTTCTGTTCACCTGATAGGCTGACAGAGCCAGGATCAAATTTCGACCCTTTCACCTAAGCTCCTAAGCTCACATTGTCTCCAGTCAGACACTTCCCAAGCTAATAATAACTCACAAATAGAATCACACACAGACTGTGACATTGTAGACCATACCCTGGTTACATAACCATTCTTATTTAATTCCCATTCTATCACATACCATTGTTTGTGGCATATCAGTTACACATACAAGTTGTGGGAATATTCATCTTGTTGAGTTATTGATCACTTTCGTCACGTGCTACATTGACTGCTCTGCAGGGGTGTGTCTGGAATGCCATGGATATACAGGCACTTAATCACCATTACCAGGTGAGTAAACTACCATTGTGTTGTTGCTATATCCATGGCTCTCCACTTTTGCAGCTAGGGGATGTAAAAAACAATACCCCATTGATTGGGAGGGACAGAGCTAGTGAATTTGGCACCCGCAAAGGTTGTGACTATCAGTACTTTAGTTTCAAATGCTGCTTTGCTGGGAACTGTAGTGTCCAATCTGTAATGCCTCATAAAGGTATGAATAGATGTCCATGTTGCCACTGCACTTATTTCTTGTGCAGTTGTACAGTTTCTTTTCACCCAGGACATAGCCACCAGCCTAGTGGAGTGGGCTTTGACTTCTTCTGGTGTAGTCTTGTTTTGGTGCTTATACACCTCTTGGATTGTTCTTTTCAACCAGGAAGCAATATCCCCTTTTGCCACTACCATACCTTTCTTGTGATCTTGTGCAACTTTGAATATTTTCTCTGTCTGAATGGTCTCATTCTATCTATGTACATGACTAGTGCCCTTTTTATGTCTAGTGCATGTAAGGCTTTCTCTTTCACCTCTGCATGCTTGGTATAGAATGTTGGGAGTTCTATAGTCAGATTTATGTGGAAGGAGGAGTTTATTTTTGGTAGGAAGGAAGGGACTGTCCTTAGTGTAACGGTAACCACTTCCAGTGTGAAAGTTGTAAATGGTTCCTTGCATGAGAGTGTGCTAGTTTTCCTGTTTTCCACAAGGAGCATATTGCCACTAGGAATGATGTTTTCAGGCGCAGCCAGTATATGTCACCCCTTACGTGGATCAAATGGCTGTTTAGTGAGGGCATTGAGTACAGGAGTTAAGTCCCATGGGGTTATTACTGATTGCTTTCGTGGCCTGCCGATGTTGTTGGCAGCTCTTAAGAATATCAGGATAGCTGATTGGGCACCTGGGGCTGCATCACCTAAAAGCCCCAGTGCTGCTGTGATGGTCAATAGCTGAGCCCTCAGTGATGCAGGGGATAGATCTTTCTCCAGTCCTTGTTCCAACTATAACAATATGTCTGATATAGATATTTATAGGTTCATAGATGAGTATGAGTTCTATAGACATTTAGTCCTTTTTTGTACTCGCCACCATTAATTACTACTGGTGGAACAAATATTTTTTTTCACCCTTATACTGATCTAATATGTGCTTAAATAGTTCTATACCTTTACTTTGCACTGTGTAATTAGGTAATGAGTTCCAAGTACTTATGATCCTCTGTGTAAGTAACCGGATCTTTTCTTGGTTTTACTTGTGTCTCCTGTTAGTCTGTACCCATGAGATCTTTTTTTATTGGGTTCTTGAAATTTTTGTAAACCAGTAGTTCTAATAGTCCAGGTTCCTGAAAAGCCTTAAAGGTAAGACATAGATCCCCCCTTATCTGTCTATATTCAGTGGAGAAACATCCAAGATGTGTCAACCTATCTTTGTAACTATGTTGTTGTAGGCCCTTGATTTTTTTATCTTCCTCTGTACACCTTCCTTTATTTTTTTACTTTTGACTGTGTTTGCTGATGAAAACTGTGAGCAATATCCCAAATGTGGATGTACTAGGCTGGTATCTAATGGGATGATGACATTTTCTTCTCTACTTTTAATATTGGATGAGATACATCCCAAAATGTTGTGACTTTTTTTAACCATCATTCTTGTAAGTACATCTGAAGACAGTTTGTTTGCAACTATTATTCCCACATCTCTTTTTTTGTTGTGGTTTGCAGGACCATATTATCCATTGTATAGGAACAAAGCAGATTTCTGGATCCAAAATGCATGACCTTACATTTTGCTACATTATACATCATTTTATTATGTTTTGCCCATACACATAAATTGCCCAGATTTTTCTGGAGTTTTTTTCCCCATCATCTTGGTTTTGTACCAGACCCACCAGTTTACAGTCCCCCACATACTTACTTAACCATGCATTTTCAGTTGTATTTAATGTTGTTACCAAAATATTAAATAATGTTGGTCTCAGCACAGAACCTTGTGAGATACCACTCGTCACATCCCCCCAATCTGACTGATACCCCTTTATTGAAGCTTTTTGTTTCTTATTCTGCAACCATACTGATATCAATTCTACTATGTTAGGTTGTAATTTAATTTGCTAAAAAAGTTCAATCAATATTTTATGTGATACCTTGTCAAACGCCTTTGCAAAGTTCAAGTGTATCACATCCACTGAAATCCCGTTATCCTGGGCTGCACTCACTGGTTCGAAGAATGAAATCAGATTTGTAAGACAAGATCTTCCTTGAATGAATCCATGTTGTGAGGTATCTATTTTTTCCTCCTTAAATACATGGGGCCCGATTCTAGAAAGAGAAATACGCCGGACGAAAGAAATGCAGTTGCATAAGATATGCAATAGCAACTGCGACATGCAAGATACGTGCGATTCGAGAACCCGTGAGAATACGCCAAATGCAACCGCGCAAGTTGTGACATGCAAGATACACCATATAACAGTGCGCAACATGCAGTTGCAGCCCAACATACGCCAGCAGATATGCCACAGCAATGGCAAAAGCTGCAGCTGAATGGCAGAGAAGGAAGAGGAACTTTCGCCATGAGGAGGTTAACACCCTGGTGGAGCAGATAGATTACCACCATGCACTCCTCATGGGCCACAGAGGGGATGCCAAGAAGAGAGAGAAACGGAAGAGGGCATGGGACTGGGTGGCATGCAGGGTCAATGCCATCACTGCACAGTGCAGGACAGTCAGAGATGTGCAGAAGAAATGGAACGACCTGAAGTGCCAGGTGAAGCGCAACGTGGTGCAGAATAGGCACAGTGCACAGGGCACAGGGGGCGGACCCACTCAGCAAGAGCCACTCAGCACCATTGAGAGGAGATTAGTGGCACACCTCAGCCAGCAAAGCATCGCCAGTGTCATACAGCTGGACACATACAGACAGCAGATGGCCACAGGTAGGGACAAACAATGAGCAATGTATGGGACAGGCCAGACAGGGCAACAGCACCCAAGCCAATGGCAAAGATGGGAAGAGTGGGGTGGCAATGTGTAGGCAGTTGCAAAGGTGGGGAGGCATGCCACAGGACTGCCAAATGGCCACAGCCAGCCACAGAGTGGGTCAAGGGAACCAGAAAACAGCAAGGGGCAGGCCAGGGTCAGGCATGAGTGCAGCTGACATGTGCAGCAGTGCAAAGGAATGACCCATGGGCAACTGTGGAGGAGCAGGCACATGCCCAAGAACCTGGAAGGGGGGGCATGCTGAGGGTTGGGCTGGGCTACACCATGTGTTGCTGTGTCCTGCACTGTGAACTGTTGAGGGTGCATGCTGAGGGATGGGCTGGGCTGCACCATGTGTTGCTGTGTCCTGCACTGTGAACTGTTGGGGGGGGCATGCTGAGGGATGGCCTGGGCTGCACCATGTGTTGCTGTGTCCTGCACTGTGAACTGTTGAGGCAGGGCATGCTGAGGGATGGCCTGGGCTGCACTGTGTGTCGCTGTCCTGCACTGTGAACTGTTGGGAGGGGCATGCAGAGGGATGGGCTGGGCTGCACCGTGTGTTGCTGTGTCCTGCACTGTGAACTGTTGGGGTGGCATGCTGAGGGTTGGGCTGGGCTGCACCATGTGTTGCTGTGTCCTGCACTGTGAACTGTTGGGGGGGCATGCTGAGGAATGGGCTGGGCTACACCATGTGTTGCTGTGTCCTGCACTGTGAACTGTTGAGCGGGGCATGCTGAGGGATGGCCTGGGCTGCACTGTGTGTCGCTGTGTCCTGCACTGTGAACTGTTGGGAGGGGCATGCAGAAGGATGGGCTGGGCTGCACTGTGTGTCGCTGTGTCCTGCACTGTGAACTGTTGGGAGGGGCATGCAGAGGGATGGGCTGGGCTGCACCGTGTGTTGCTGTGTCCTGCACTGTGAACTGTTGGGGTGGCATGCTGAGGATTGGGCTGGGCTGCACCATGTGTTGCTGTGTCCTGCACTGTGAACTGTTGAGGGGGGGGCATGCTGAGGGATGGCCTGGGCTGCACCATGTGTTGCTGTGTCCTGCACTGTGAACTGTTGAGGCGGGGCATGCTGAGGGATGGCCTGGGCTGCACTGTGTGTCGCTGTGTCCTGCACTGTGAACTGTTGGGAGGGGCATGCAGAGGGATGGGCTGGGCTGCACCGTGTGTTGCTGTGTCCTGCACTGTGAACTGTTGGGGGTGGCATGCTGAGGATTGGGCTGGGCTGCACCATGTGTTGCTGTGTCCTGCACTGTGAACTGTTGAGGGGGGGCATGCTGAGGATTGGGCTGGGCTGCACCATGTGTTGCTGTGTCCTGCACTGTGAACTGTTGAGGCGGGGCATGCTGAGGGATGGGCTGGGCTGCACTGTGTGTTGCTGTGTCCTGCACTGTGAACTGTTGGGGGGGGCATGCTGAGGATTGGGCTGGGCTGCACCATGTGTTGCTGTGTCCTGCACTGTGAACTGTTGGGAGGGCATGCTGAGGGATGGGCTGGGCTGCACTGTGTGTTGCTGTGTCCTGCACTGTGAACTGTTGGGAGGGCATGCTGAGGGATGGGCTGGGCTGCACCGTGTGTTGCTGTGTCCTGCACTGTGAACTGTTGGAGGGTTCATTTAGAGGGAAGAGCTGGGCTGCACTGTGTGTTGCTGTGTCCTGCACTGTGAACTGTTGAGGGGGGGGCATGCTGAGGGATGGCCTGGGCTGCATTGTGTGTTGCTGTGTCCCTGCACTGTGAACTGTTGGGGAGGGCATGCTGAGGGATGGGCTGGGCTGCACCGTGTGTTGCTGTGTCCTGCACTGTGAACTGTTGGGGAGGGCATGCTGAGGGTTGGGCTGGGCTGCACCATGTGTTGCTGTGTCCCTGCACTATGAATTGTTGGGGGGGCATGCAGAGGGATGGGCTGGGCTGCACCGTGTGTTGCTGTGTCCTGCATTGTGAACTGTTGGGGAGGGCATGCTGAGGGTTGGGCTGGGCTGCACCATGTGTTGCTGTGTCCCTGCACTGTGAACTGTTGGGGGGGGCATGCTGAGGGATGGGCTGGGCTGCACTGTGTGTTGCTGTGTCCTGCACTGTGAACTGTTGGAGGGCATGCTGAGGGTTGGGCTGGACTGCACTGTGTGTCACTGTGTCCTGCACTGTGAACTGTTGGGGAGGGCATGCTGAGGGTTGGGCTGGGCTGCACCATGTGTTGCTGTGTCCCTGCACTGTGAACTGTTGTGGGGCATGCTGAGGGTTGGGCTGGACTGCACTGTGCGTCGCTGTGTCCTGCACTGTGAACAGATGGGCGGGGGTATGCTTAGGGATGGGCTAGGCTGCACTAGGTGTTGCTGTGTCATGCACTGTGAACTGTTGAGGAGGTGCATGCTGAGGGATGGCCTGGGTTGTACTGTATGTTGCTGTGTCCTGCACTGTGAACTGTTGGGAGGGGACATGCTGAGGGATGGGCTGGGCTGCACTAGGTATTGCTGTGTCTTGCACTGTGAACTGTTGAGGGGGGCATGCTGAGGGATGGCCTGGACTGCACTAGGGGATGCTGTGACTTGCACTGCGTGCTTGGGGGGGCCATGCACAGGCATGTGCTGGGCAGTAGAGAGGGGGCATGGGTCACTGTCCCAGTGCCTGCTGAGTGCAGGCGAGGGCCGCAGGGGCCATGCATGGCTGGCATGGAAACCGTAGGCACCCAGAAGTGCAGGACCCTGCAGCGCAGTGAGACCCCATGGGCGTGCCTGTGCACAGTGTCACTGTGCAGTGGGGAGCCATATGGGGCGGCCGTGGGACAGCCAGAGTCACCGTACCAGGATGGACAGCACAGCAAGGGCAGCAATGGTGAGGGTCCATGCCATCAGTACAGAACGCATGTACAGTGGAGGCATACACTAGGTGGGATGGCACAGAGGTGAAGTGGGTGCAATGCCTGAGCACCGCACCGAAGCAGACCTCTGAGGGAAACACTGATCAGGCAGGTGAGGGCACACTGTGATGCGGGGACACACTAACATGTTTCCCATCCAACAGGTGCAGTCGCAGCTGGTGCAGGTTGCCCCAGTGGAGCCAGAGGGTGGGAGCAGCAGCAGCAGGGCTGGGAAGGTGCTGGCATGGCCCAGGCCACCGGCATGGTGTCAGCTGATGACAGCAGCCCAACAGATGCTAGAGGCAGCCCTGCCACCAGCACACCTGTGGCAGGAACACTGGAGCCAATGTCTGAGTCTGAGGGGAGTGGAGATGGCAACAGCCCCATAGCAGAAGAGGCGGTGGACAGCAGTGAGGAGGACACACCAGGAGCACCATGGGAACAGCAGGAGACCACTACAGACACCACTAGCAGTGCCGCCACATCTGTGGAGGTGGCTCAGACATCCGTGGTCGAGCGGGAGGCGTCAGACCCAGACCTGCCAGCGGCTGAGGACACTGACATAAGGCTGCTCAGCCCACTGAGCACACATGGACTTGAGGACAAGTTGGATGAGGCCATCCTGGTGCTGCAGGACCAGCTGTCCCCACCGGCCTACATCGGGGACTACTGCCAGTCAGTGCTGGCCGGCCAGGGGGACTGCAGGCAGGAGATGGTAAACATACAGCAGGGCATGCAGGAGCACCACACCTGCATGGAACTGCAGCAAACCAGCATCAC